>OX336397.1:188152812-193152812 GCA_946902985.2 Meconema thalassinum | reverse complement strand
AATGCCAACAAAGTATGTAGAAGAAAGAAAAAGGAACTCATAAAGAAACTTTTTATAGAAATAGAAGAATTAAACCAGGGAAGTGAAGTAAGAAAATTCTATGCGTCAATTGGTAAAATGGGGAAAGGTTTCCAACCGAGGGAAAGAAGATGCAAGGATAGACAAGGGATAATACTGAATGGTGAGAACAAAGTGTTAGATAGATGGTCTGAACGCTTTAAGGAACTTCTAAGTGAAAGTGTAGAGCCAGAAATTGAACAACATATGCAACAAAATAAGAGACAAGAAGTAATTAGATCAGAATCAGAGAATGAGAATGCAAGTATTATGAGTCCTACAAGATTTGAAGTGGCAAATGTAATGAAGAAAATGAAAAACAACAAATCACCAGGGGAAGACAGTATAGTAGCAGAAATGATAAAATATGGAGGAGCGGCATTGGAAGATTGAATACATAAACTATTGGAAAGACTATGGGAAGAAGAGAACATGCCAGATGGATGGAGGGGAGGAATAATATGTCCTATATTTAAGAAAGGAGATAAACTAGCATGTGAGAATTACAGAGGAATTACTCTATTGAATGTTATTTACAAGATCCTATCAGGTATCTTGAAAGAAAGAATGAAGATATTTTCAGAAGAAATTCTGAGTGAATATCAGTGTGGTTTTAGACCCAACCGGATTACAACGGATCAAATCTTTGTAATTAGGCAGATGATGGAAAAGTTTTATGAACATGATATTGACCACCACATGCTCTTTATAGATTTTAAACAAGCTTTCGATAGTGTATGTAGAAAAAGACTATATGAATTACTAGGAGAAATGAGGATACATGGAAAGATAATCCGGCTGATAAGGATGACACCAGATAACACATGGGCACGAGTGAAAAATGGAAATAAGCTGAGTAAACCCTTTACAATTAATATGGGTGTAAAACAAGGAGATGGATTGTCTGCAGTACTCTTTAACCTTGCACTACATAAAGCAATCAGTAAAGTGGACCAGGGAGACACTATTTTTAACAAATCAAGTCAGATCTGTGCTTATGCAGATGATGTAGTGATCATAGCAAGAGAGAAGCTTACACTGAAAAGAGTATATTTAGAATTAGAGAAAGAGGCTACGATTATTGCGTTATTAGTGAATGAGAGTAAAACTAAGAGCATGGTAATGTCCACATCTAACACAAGAAGAGCCCCGCATAATATTACAATAGGCGATAAGACATTTGAGGGTGTGACACAATTTAAGTATCTAGGAGAACTTATTAACAACCAGTGTGATATGACAATCTGAATTAAAGATCGATTACAGGCTGGAAACAGAGCATACTATGCAAACATCAAGATGCTCAGGAATCAACTTACATCGCGAACAACCAAAATGAAGATATATAAGACAATGATAAGACCAGTAGTGACCTATGGCTCTGAAGCTTGGACATTAACTATGGATGATGAAAATACTGCGAAGTGTTTTGAAAGGAAAATACTGCGAAGAATATATGGCCCTGTTAGAGAGGAAGATGGATGGAGAATACCATATAACCATGAACTAAACGAATTGATTGGAAAACAAGATATCGTAAAGTTTATAAAGGCACAGAGAATCCAATGGTTGGGACATATAGAGAGGATGCCGGAGAGCCAGATGCCCAAGAGAATGTTGAAAGGGAGGTTATTCTCCAGGAGGAGGAAAGGACGTCCTAAGATGAGATGGTTGGATAGTGTGACTGCAGACCTCGTCGCATTGGGAGTGAGAGCATGGAGGAGCAAGGCGATGGGTAGACCAACATGGAGAGCAGTTGTCCAAGAGGCCAAAACCCACCCCGGGTTGTAGCGCCATGGAGTAAGTAAGTAAGAAAAAAATTCCTTATAATGCAGTCTATAATACATTTATTATTATGATAATTCACCCACATTATAGTGCTGTCTGCAATAGTTCTCTGCTAGCTTACCTAGAGACGTATTCTGCGTGCGGCAATAATGTCACCATATTCAAAACCTCTTTGTCCAGTATAAGCTATACACTGAAGAGCTATCTTACTGAATGACAACTTGTTACCAGCTGTTGACCAGTCAAGCGGATCCGTCAATGGCATGCAGACAGCACTTACCTTCCAGCCACCTCTTTATGAAACTTTCACTTCGCTATTACAATACAAGTCTGGACATAGCAATAAGTCGTATACATGTCACAAAAACGCAATTAATATAACTTTCCTCCACCGGGACTACACTGCAAACACAATGTACGGAAAATACAGGGACTACACTTCAAAAAAATGTACATATAACAATTAAAACGTAGGCCTATTCAATTTGCAGTACAGTTTGAAAAGCAGATATTGCTGTAATGCATACCGTATTCTCAATTAGTTTTAATTAGGCGAAGACGCGCAAGGTAAATCCGCAAACCAGATAATACAGAGTATACTGTACATCACGAAGTAAATATGTTTACGCTTAATTACAGGAATGTGACTGATGGCCAGTATAGATTATGACCCTTAACACTGACTCGTATACTGAATGACAAATCAAATAAATTACATGAGTTTACCTACCTGTCGAACTGTATTAAAATATGAGTTTTCAAACTACCCAAACCCTTTTACTGAATTCTGGTTCACATGTAAGCGCCCAAGTTGTTCTGGCTAACAAGCGATAATTCTGTCTTTAGTGCCCTGCAAGCTGATCAAGTGATTCACAAGAAATATGGCATTTGCCTGCTGTCGATAAAATTGGCTATATCTTAAGATACTCTTTGAAGAACCCAGTTTTCATGTAGAAGTCAAGCATTCAGGGTACACACGTGTTTCATTAGACCAATCATTTGAGCAAAATATTTTCCTATATATATCACTTAAATGAAGACTTTTTTTTTTCAAGTAAGAATGAAGATATGTTTAAACAAGGATACATACGAGCTATGATATACCATACCCTCTGTGAATTAACATGAGCTTAATGAATACCCCGCTTTCTGACAAACCTTACTCAGCTTGTATTTCGTGAATTTTCTTCAGTCCGCAATAACACATTATTTGTAATTTAAACTTATTTTCCATTATATGATCCCCCAGGGGCTCACGTCTTGTGGGACGTGGGTTCCACTTACTTGTGCCGGACTCTTCCCTGTCTTCTTTCCTGTCGACCTCCCTTGGTCAACTCTTGTTCTTTTCCGACCCCAACGGTATTATGGTATCCGAGGCCAAGGGAGTCTTTCATTTTCCCGCGTTAATTGGCCCTTGTCTCTATTTCCTGATCCCTCCTTCTTCGAGGGATCAGACCTCTTGTTTTCTTTTCATTATATTTCCTTTTCTCTTTAAGATTCCCGCACTGTTTGTGTTACTTGGTTCCCCGTATATCTAAATTCCCTCTAGCGGTTTTTATCATTTCAAATGATCTTGTCGACTTCGTCGTTATGGTTGGGGTCCATCGTTATGCGTTACGGACACGGACGTGACGTCATGCAGCCACGCGGGAAGTGACGTCATGCAGCTGCGCGGGAACGTGACGTCATGCTCACGCGGGCAGCGAGAAGCAGACGCTATTGAATATTGGAGTCTGTTGAAAGAGGCCTGGCGTCGAGCGACCTGGGGCTTTGAGCAAAGCGAACACAAGAATACAGGGTGACTTCTAAAGGGATATACAAGATGCCATATAAGATTACAGGGTGCCTCCTAAAGAGGTGTGCAGGATGTCAGAGCAAAATACAGGCGAAGCGAACACAAGAATACAGGGTGACTTCTAAAGAGATATACAAGATACCATATAAGAATAAGAATACAGGGTGCCTCACCAAGAGGTGTGCAGGATGTCAGAGCAAAGCATCGAACCAGTCCCAATATTCCATCACTACTCTCACTGAAAATAGCCCCCCCCCCCCCTAATGTTCAGCCCGCCACTGCTCACTCCCAGGTTCTACAACTCATCTCCCAACTCTCTACCGTTACACTAGTCTAGCCAGATCGTACACAGGCCTGCCTGGGGCAAAAACACTCCTTTTCAGAGAAATAACAACCCCGCAACAAGCTTCACGAAAACCCAAATTAAAATCGAAAATTACATTCTACAAACACCAAATTCAGTAAACTTCCCTCATTTCAGTTACTCTATACTTTAAACAGACACAGAAGGCATAGTCATGACTCCTTCATGGAGCAGCCTATTGTCTAATCATGATCACCTCTCCTTCACCTTTACCATAACTTTCATAAACTCTATTTAGAAATCAGAAACTCTCTCCACAAATCTGTAAATCAGTATTCTTCCCTTATTTAAGATACACTATTCACTAAACAAACATATAAGGCATAGCCATGACCCCTTCATGGAGTTGGCTATTGTCTAAATCTGGACACCCATACTACATCCTTACACTAATTCAAATTTACGGCCAAATGATCCTTCTGACAGGGAGGCAAAGGTTTCCGCCGGCTTGCCTGGGATGATGGGCCACAAAACCGCTATAAAAAAGTACACAATTTACGCTTTATTCAACCTAACACATCTCTAATACAAGTACAAGAAACATATTTCTTCCCGTGCCCGCGCGGGAAGCCAAAGCTAATGGGTGATGCAGTCTGTTGAAAGAGTCCTGGGGCTTCGAGCAAAGCGAGAAGCCCTCCTGAGCCTTTCTAACATGTGTAGTGTTTGTAGCATGCGTCATTTGAAATGATACAACATCTAGTCTTTCAGACTGACTGTGATATTTTTTTTAGGTATTTTTAATCTACGTTGCATGTTGTAAGTTTCTTCGATCTAAATTACCTCTCGCGAATGTTTCCAACCTCAATTGCATTTTTAAAGATTGGCAATCGAAATTGCTTTTTAGTAAGTCTTTCATTGTAGGTTCAGGGCATTTTAGTGTTATTTTGAATTTCAATTGCATTTTGTAAATATTTTCAACCAAAACCGCATTTCGCAAGAATTTTAAATCTAAATTGCATTTTGTTTGGTGGGCAGTTTGCAAATATTTTGATTCCCAATTGCATTTTGTGGGCATTTTGAATCTAAATTACATTTTGTCAGTATTGTCAATCCACATGAGTCACTTGAATCTACGGTACATTTTTTAAGCATTTTCAATTTCAATTGCACTTTGTGAATAATATGGATTGGAACTGGGATATTTCAATCTGAATTGCATGGTGTATTTTCAATTTCAATTGCATTTTTTTTTAGTATTTTGAACCTCAATTGCATTTTGTACGTATTTTCGATCTCATTTGCATTTTGTAAGTATTTCGACTCTGCATTGCATTTTGTACCTATTTTGAACCTAGCCTACATTTTGTGGGTATTTTTCAATCTATTCTTTTTGTGAATCTTTTCGTTCTAAATTCCCTTTTGTAAGAACATTTTGTGAGTTGTTTCAATCTGAGTTCCATTTTGTAAGTATTTTCCTTCTCACTTAATTTTCGTTCTGGTTTCCATTTCATTAACTTTTCGCTATCACCCAGATCATTAGGGGCCGGTAACCTAGATGTTAGGCCCCTTAAAACAACAATTATCATCATGATCATCATCCATAACATGATTATAACTTCTGGCTACTATCAATTAAAATGTGCTTCTTGAAATCTCCCTTCATATTCTTCACCACAAGTACCACATGAATATGGATTTTACCCCAACGATGAAAAAGGGATTTTTGTGAGCCTCCCAATCAGTGACTTTTAATCCGTACATACTATATGAATACTGCTTTTGGCAAGTATGAATTGACACCTGTGTCGTTAAACACCCTAAAAAATTAAAACTGCTTCGCATGTGCTCTTTGAATATGCCTTTTAGCAACTAAATAACAAGCGAATCTTAAGAGATTCGTGTAAGTAAATGTCGCTGTATATATAATAAATAAGTTTGGCATAAATTTATCTTGAGTAAAGTTTGCTCGGCATAATCTGTGTAAAGCCCCAATCAATAAGCATGTGTGTACAATTTTGTTTTTGTATTAACGTTTTCTCCGCAGGGATTTTTCTTAAGATCTTTTCCCAGTTAAGATTCCACACATGTTGCATGAATTTGGCTTCAGGAACTAGCATGTGACTTCAATGATCGTATCGCTGCAAATATAGCTCCGCATTAACAATATGGAAGCACATTTGGCCACTAATAATCAGCATGTGTCTATCTAAAGAACTTGCAGAGTAAAGTTTGGTCTAGATATACTAAATGATCATTACTTCAACCCACTATGAAGTACGAGATATCTCTTCAAAGACCCTTTGCCGGTAAAGTTGCTCCAAATGTACTGCCCCTAAAGGGCTATAAGCAGCTTAGAATAAGCATGTGTGTATCAAAATAAAGATCCATAGAAAAGTTTTTTTCACATGCGCTACTCAAATGCGCACATTCTACCTTCCTATCAGAAAGAAAACTAGCCAATCTCAAAATTGCGCTTCCTGGTAAAGTTTGTTCCACATGTACCTTACGAATCCGTATTTTCACAAGTATGGATAAGAACATGAGTTTGCCTAGATATCATTTAGTAAAACGTTTGCCGCGCAAGAACTATATGGTTAAGGTTTTACACCTTTTTGAATTAAAATATGAATTTTCAAATGCGGTTTGAAAGCAGAGCTCATTCCGCATAAACTACAGGAACAGGGTATGAAACCACTATGAATAAGCATGTGCGTCTTTTAATTTTAATTCCGACTACAGTTTGCCCGCATTACTACTTAGCTTCTCACCACTATGAAGGAACTTGTGTGTCCTTTATATTCCGTTAACGGTAAAATTCATTCCGTATCTAGTAAATGAATATGGTTGATACCACTGTCAATGAGCATGTACGTCTTCAAATTTCCCTTCTCAGTAAGGTCTGCTACATGAATATGGCATATTACTATGAATGTGCATGTGTCTTCAAACTTCCCTCATTAAAAATTCGCTCCGCATATGCTACATGACTACGGCGTTACACCACTATGAATAAGGATGTGTGTCTTCAAAGTTCTTTTCTGAGTAAAGTTTGATGCACATATGAATATTGCCTTACACCACTATGAATGAGAATGTGTCTCGTCAAATCTCCGTTCTGAATAAACTTGGCTCCGCAGGTGCAACATGAATATGGCTTTAAGCCACTATGAACGAGCATGTGTGTTTTTAAACTTCCTTTCTGAGTGAAGATTGATCCACATGTGCTGCATGAATATTGTTTTACACCTCTATGAATAAGCATGTGGGTCTTCAAACTTCCTTTCTGAGTGAAGTTTGATCCACATGTGCTACATGAAAATGGCCTTACTCCACTATGAATAAGCATGTGTCTCTTCATACTTCCCTTTTCATTAAAGTACGCTGCACATGTGCTACATGAATATGGCTTTATACCACTATGAATGAGCATGTGTCTCTTCAAATCTCCCTTCTGATTGAAGTTACTTCCGCAGGTGCAACATGAATATGGCTTTTTACCAGTATGAATCAGCATGTGTGTTTTCAAACTTCCCTTCTGAGTGAAGTTTGATCCACATGTGCTACATGAATATTGCTTTATACCACTATGAATGAGCAGGTGTGTCTTCAAACTCCCTCTCTGCGTGAAGTTTGATCCACATGTGCTACATGAATATTTCTTTTCACCACTATGAATGAGCATGTGTTTTTTCAATTCTCCACTTTGGGTAAAGTTTCTTCCGCACGTGCTACAGGAGTGTGGCCTTATACCACTATGAATTAGTATGTGTGTCCTCAAGTGGCCTCTCTGTGAAAAGTTTGATCCGCTTGTGCTACATGAATATGGCTTTAAACCACTATGAATGATCATGTGTCTCTTCAAATCTCCTATTCTAATAAATTTTGTTCCACATTTGCTACAGGAATGTGGCTTTACTCCTCTATGAATTAGCATGTGTGTCTTCAAATTTCCCTTCGCAGTAAAGTTGGCTCCGCATTTACTACAAGCTTAGGGCTTTACGCTGTTACCAGTTGAGATTTGTTCGCTCTTGTCACTCCAGGCTGCTATGTTCCTGTTACCATTTTGAAGAATTGAGGCTCCGAGGTTATAATGTGTAAGGGAGTTCTCCGACCTGTGTAAGATAGTACTAGCAATAGAAACCACTAACATTATAATATAAAAATCATTTATGACGAACAATTAGTAATAAGTATACAATTACATTCTGTGACCAAAAGATTGTATATAATTTATAATTTCATTGCACAATTCTTGACATAGATTAAAGAACCCAAATATAAAGCATCAGATAATGGTCGCTTGGAGATTGTAATTGGTCATCCAAATGAGTTATTTATTAAAACAATTAAGCACAGTGTGCATTAGATTTGTTTAGCATAATCTTACAATATTTTTTTTGCCAAATTGCAAGTGGTATTCGCCACAGCGAACATCATACAGTTCACACACACGCGAATTATAAGGTTCATGAAATCTCTTATTGGCCAGACCGCATGATGGAAACCATGACATGCAAACCTGGTGACAACATGTCTCTACTCGTAAATAGTCTGAGTCCAGTGGCAATTCCTCATCGCGTCAGTGGTGCAAAATTACCACCAATGTCTGCTATGTTGTTCGCCGGCCTCTCACCGCTGGGTCCGTGGTTCAAATCCCGGCCACTCCATGTGAGATCTGTGCTGGACAAAACGGAGGCAGACAGGTTTTTCTCCGGGTACTCCGGTTTTCCCTGTCACAATTTCATTCCAGCAACACTCTCCACTATCATTTCATTTCATCTGTCATTCATTTAATCATTTGCCCAGGGGAGTGCGTCAGGCCTCGGCAGCCGGCACAGTTCATATCCTCGCCGCTAGATGGGGGCTTCATTCATTCCATTCCTGACCCGGTCGGAGACTGGAAGCAGGCTGTGGATTTTCATTTCTGCTATGTTGTTCTTGTCTTCTTATAGTATCTTGGAAATAGGTCGTCGATGTCAGAATCATTCTATTTCTGATTTCTTGTATAAGATAGTCTTCCATAGTTAGTACATATACGAATCTCGATCGAGTAAATTTCGATACACCAAGTGTTCTCTTGAAGAAAAAGGTATTTACATTCTCTAGAGTTTCCACACTCACTTTTAATTGATCCCATATCAGTTCAATTCCATAAGTCAAAACCGGCATTATTTCCATTTCAATGAGTTCTATTGAGGAGGTCAGGAATAGTTTTTCGGGCTTTGGAATGTCTTTCATAGCTCTAATCGCTGCTATTGTTTTGTCTCTAACAAGAAAAGAGTAGGTGGTCTGAGCAGTCCGAAAGCAAATGCCTAGATGTTTGAACTGATTCTTAATGGCTAATTTGTTTTCTTCTCGGTACAATTGGTCTTGTAATGCATTTCTTCCTCCCTTCCGGAATGTCATTTCGTATGTACTTTTAGTTATGATTGTAAACTTACATAATTCCAAGAGACTATCGATCGCATATTCGACGTCTTTCAGGAATGATCCTCCTATGACAATGGCAATAGCATCCAAGTATACAACGACTTTCTTATCCATCCCATGAGTGATTCTTGTCACATAGGCTATTACGATATTGAAAAATACGGGACTCATGTGGTCACCCTGTAGTGTCCTGTTCGTTTGGGTTATTACACAGGATGTTTTAATGCCTATTATCTAGGAACTCTCATGTCAGATAGTATGTTTCTGATTATTATGGCAACATAGATTTCCCGTCCTACAATGCGCTCTAAATTTCTGATAAATACTTCCCTATCCAGTAAACCGAAACCATTATTAAAGTCTATGAAAACTGCGATGAATTTTCCCTATTCATTTCTTAAGTCATCATCTATGTCAGTCAATAAATTCCTTACTGCACGGAGAGTTGATCTTGCCCTTCTATAGCCAAATTGAAAGTCCAGAATAGAGGTATCCAATAACTCGGTCAATCTATTACATAGAATTTTAGTGAACAATTTGGTACCGTTATTCTCTAGTGCTATACCTCGATAGGAGTTGGGATCTTCTGTTTTACATTTCCCTTTTTAGAGAATTTTCTTAGGAGTACATCAACCGCAGTGGCATATCTCCTTTCTCTAATTATTTATTGACAGGGAATTATTTAATCTCATATAATTTGTCTCAGGGTTAAGGAATAGAACCCATTACAATGTGGGTTCAATCGTGTTGACCGACTGAATAGCATTTAATTTCGCTACGTAAGATGATGCAGAGAAGCCTCCGTGGCTCAGGCGGCAGCGCGTCGGCCTCTCACCGCTGGGTCCGTGGTTCAAATCCCGGTCACTCCATGTGAGATCTGTGCTGGACAGAACGGAGGCAGACAGGTTTTTCTCCGGGTACTCCGGTTTTCCCTGTCACAATTTCATTCCAGCAACACTCTCCACTATCATTTCATTTCATCTGTCATTCATTTAATCATTGCCCCAGAGGAGTGCGTCAGGCCTCGGCAGCCGGCACAGTTCATATCCTCGCCGCTAGATGGGGGCTTCATTCATTCCATTCCTGACCCGGTCGGAGACTGGAAGCAGGCTGTGGATTTTCATTTTCAAGATGATGCAGAGATCTAACTAGAGTAAAGTTAATTAGTGTAACTTTCAGCAGTACCATTACTATCCACGTTTTCCTCAAATATGAGGAACCGAGCGGGTTTCTACTCTTCCATGATGAAGTGTCATGCAGTCTGAATACATATTATACAGACAATGATGTTTTATATTTCGGAGATCTTGGAGTAAGAGTTATTCTGGATAAACGTGATATTCCTTCTCCTGCACGAAAAAGAATATTGTACATGGGTCTAGGTTAATAAAATTTACATACGGCTATTTCCTGAAGGTGTTCTTTCATCGTCTCGAATAAAATTACATGGTAATTGAGTGCTGCCTTATATCTCAAGACCGAGCATTCAATTTTATTGTCGATCACTCATTACAGGCAACCATTATTTGAGAAGCTGAAATCATTCTTTTGCTTGTTTTGATTGCTATTTATATTGTAATGAAGAATTTATTGTATTCCCATGTTTTTCTGCTATGGGTCTTAATGGCCTGTCACATGCAATAAATGATGATGATGATGATCACTCATTACAGAGGAATGTTGTCATTGATATTCTTTTCCTGTAACGAGATACACAAGAAATCTACGTTAAAAAGGCTTATCGAGGACATCATGATTAATTCATTGAAACGGGCAAATGAATACCAAGTAACTAGCGATGTGTCTTCACAATCAAGTGACATAAATTAATCCTCATTTAATTCACTATAGAATGACCATTCTGGCTAGTTGGAATATACAGGCCACATGATTTCATAAGGATTAATATACTTCACTGTTGAATACACAACGGATGAATGGATAGCAGAACAGGGCTACACCGATTGTGTGCATATGATTGATTTATTTAAACTGAGCGTTCCACTTTCTGGCTGACACCTTTTCGTTTGAACGTTCACTTTTCTCAACACAACGACTTAATCCCCTTCCTCCGAAGAAGTATTAAAAATTTTCCACCTGAATTTCAATCCAGCAAGTTCATACTATGTAAAAAGTATTTCTAACTTAATTTCCGGTGCCAAAAAATACGGATATGCCATTTTCGGGCCTCTATTAATGTGTGTTCGTTATTAATTGCGAGAAGAATGCATCATTAATTATTTTCATAAAGAAATGACGTAGCCTTTACAATGAAACATTGTCAGTCATGCTTTTAATCCTTGTGTCGTGGATTAAAGGATTGCCTAGTACTAGTGACTTTGTTTCTATGTGGATGCGAATGGTTGATGGCTTGACCTGGTATACATGTTTTGTGGGAAAGTGTTCGACTGGAGATGTTCACATCGCGATGCTTGGGTTTTAGAGTAATCTAATCTGTTGTTTATTGGGCTTTGTTTTGAAATTTATCCCCGTGGTGGTAATAAGCGGTAATAACCACACAGTGAATGAGCAAAATGGTCATCAGTTCAGTTAGTCACAGGGGAGTTGGTGAGACGGGTGCAGCACATTCGCCATCAACTTTATCAAATATACCACTAGTGAGTTGCCATTTGGCTGGTATTAGCAAGTGAGTGAAATTAAATTAGTGTCAATTTGTAAAATGAACTTGAATTGTAATATTATGTTAAGTTATTTCTAGGACTGTGGTCCATTAAAGTTTGTAGAAAGTCAAGGATTAGAAAGGAGTAGTACAAAAAAGTTCCTTCTGGCGCGTGGCTACTGTGCAAATTTGAGAGCGGAAATGTTGTATTATGGGCTATTTCTATCTTCTATATTCTAGGGAGTTTTACTTTTTAGTTTTTGAGTCTTTAAGATGTTACAATTTATTTTACAGGTTGGCTACTGTGCAACTTGGTTCAGAGGTCGCGGGGTCGATTCTTGGTGCTGTTAGCGTGAGGGCTGGAAAATGGTGCTTTGTACATTTTGGGGGAAAGCTAACATTTTATTTTGCAGATTGCATAGAAGTTTAAATTTTTTACCCCAGTAATAGGTCTCCTTTAGTTTTACCATAGTATATGTGATTTATCGTCACTAGAATACTCAATCCTCACACCGTGATTTTGTCTTGTGTGCTATATGTCTGTTGTATATCATGGTGCCTCGTACTTGTTGTATTTTATTTTGCTGATTGCAGCTGTGCAACTTGGTACAGAAAACCCGGGTTCGATTCCAGGATCTTCTGGTGTGAGCACTGGAGCTTTGTGTGTTGTATTATAGGGACTTGTGTTTTTTGTTACTAGTGAGCAATGCTATTCCTCTATGTTCTATTATAGGGACTTGTATTTTTGGAGGCAACCGACCAATGTTAATATACTATGTTTTATCATATGGAATGTATTTTTGTTACAAGCGAGCAATGCTAATAAACTAAGTTCTATTGTAGGGACATGTACTACTTTTTACAGGCGTAGTGATGTCCAAACATCCAAAAGTAGAAAGTTAGTACGATTGTATACAGAACAAGCTGACTTGCACTGACTGCTATGTGGTCATTTTGTCTTAACTATGGCTGTGCAGGTAACAAAAAGTCGAAAGTTAGTATGTGTACAGAACAAGCTGACTTGCACTAACTGCTATGTGGTCATTTTGTCTTAACTATGGCTGTGCAGGTAACAAAAAGTCGAAAGTTAGTATGTGTACAGAACAAGCTGACTTGCACTAACTGCTATGTGGTCATTTTGTCTTAACTATGGCTGTGCAGGTAACAAAAAGTCGAAAGTTAGTATGTATACAGAACAAGCTGACTTGCACTGACTGCTATGTGGTCATTTTGTCTTAAGTATGGCAGTGCAGGTAACAAGAAGTCGAAAGTTAGTATGATTGTATACAGAACAAGCTGACTTGCACTAACTGCTATGTGGTCATTTTGTCTTAAGTATGACAGTGCAGGTAACAAAAAGTCGAAAGTTAGTATGTATACAGAACAAGCTGACTTGCACTGACTGCTATGTGGTCATTTTGTTTTAAGTATGGCAGTGCATGTAACAAAAAGTCGAAAGTTAGTATGTATACAGAACAAGCTGACTTGCACTGACTGCTATGTGGTCATTTTGTCTTAAGTAAGGCAGTGCAGGTAACAAAAAGTCGAAAGTTAGTATGTATACAGAACAAGCTGACTTGCACTGACTGCTATGTGGTCATTTTGTCTTAAGTATGGCAGTGCAGGTAACAAAAAGTTGAAAGTTAGTAAGTATACAGAACAAGCTGACTTGCACTGACTGATATGTGGTCATTTTGTTTTAAGTATGACAGCGCAAGTAGCAAAAATCGAAAGTTAGTATGTATACAGAACAAGCTGCTTTGCACTCACTGTTAGATTTGGCTAGGTGTTGCTTTCTGTGACAGGTATAAAATGAAGGCCGTAATATTGGGATTGGTAGTGTTCTGCAAGCTACTGACAGAGGTAATTGCTACTTATAGAGGGAGAGTTTTATGTATTATGGCTAAAGTATCAACCTTACTCTGTGAAAAATAAGGTATAACTTTCACTAGAAAATCAAGTAGGGAAAGCCACATGCATTCATGCGGAACCTTTTATCAGTGTAAAAAATGCAAGGAAAATTTTTCAAACACATACAACGGACAACGGCACGAGAAGTCTGGTGGTCACGAAAACCTAATAAGCGTAGAAGGTGCGAGCCTACAAAGAATGCTCTTCTGTCAAGAGTTCCTGATGGTGAGGCAGTTGTGGTCTATGAATCGGCGTTTACAGACCAAATGCGACCTTACTTTATTCGATGTGGAACGTGTGAAGATCCGGAAGAGGAAGTGAAAGAGCCGGCAAGTAAGCTTATAAAATAAGAACTCATTTTCCATAATTCAATAAAGATGATTTTATGCTCAAATGTTTGTTTATCAACGTGCACGAGGAGGTACGTGATCAATCGTTTCAAACGAAGAATGAGGCTGTTTCTAAGGGAATGGATCTATGAATTTGTCAACAAACAGTATAAGAAAATAGTCTTGGAATTACATAAATCTGTTGGGTGTAGATGGTCTGCGGGTTAGAATAAACAAGTATAACCCTCTGAGATGATGTACATACCTACAACTCCCTGAAGAAATTAGCGCTAAGAAAAAATAAAAGCAAGATTACTGGTGTTTCTTCTGTGCAATGCTGTCAAAATTTATCGAAAGGGATGCTGATTGTGTTTGCAATGACACAGGTTTGCAAGATAAATATGAAATTTCGGATATCACATTCCCAATGGATATTCATTCTGTAAAAAAATATATAAAACGTAAACGTTAGGCCATAAAAGGTTGTTGATGAAGTGTAAGCAAACTATAGCAATCTGTCGTACATTACCAACAATAAAAGCTTAGGACACTATGTTTACATAAATACTTTATCGGCCTAGTCCGAAGTGAACTAACGAAACACCATAATGTCTTGGCTATATGCATGCGCTGCTTTTCTCATTTCGATGATTAGTACGTGCGAAGTGTGCCAAGAAACTAGAAGAACATAAAATATACTGTCTTGGCCAACATATTGCTCGTATAATAATTACACGATGGCAGTATAAAATTGTTTTTTAGTGATGTGCACCATATGGTTGAAGTTCCTTTCGTGGCCTATGCCGACTTTGAATGCCTCTTGAAACCTGTTCAATCTTGTCCGCCTTGGGACGAACGAGTTGGAATATCTCCCATCAGGAACATAAACTCATTGGCTTTAATGTATATTTGAAAAGCAGAATACTCAATCGAAGCCACACAATTCGGTTTACCAAGAGGGCCAAAACTATACCATGGACCTAATGCAGTCAAGGAGTTAATTAATTATTTAACAAGCTTGGCTCGCACATTATGTTTTGGGCACGAAGAAAAACTGTCTTTGAACGTGACAGAGGAGCAAGAACGTGAATTTCAAGCGGCTAAGGCTTGTTGCATATGTGGAAAAGAATTTTATCATGAAAGTAATTACCAAGTGAGAGACCACTGTCATATCACCGGGGAACACCCTGGCTCTGCATATAACAATTGCAATTTGAAATGTAAAAAAAGGCATATTCTTACCCGTGTTTATACATAATTTCCAGATTTATGATATGCATTTTATTGTAAAGGAACTATGTTCAACACCGTGGAGTGTGACAGCTATTCAGAACACTAGTGAAAAGTACATTTCCGCCAAGAAATATATTCCAGATGAATGCGTGCGAATCTCGGCTGTCCACCAAGGGACAAGCTGCCGCCGGTAGTTGCCGGATGAGGAAGATATTGCTTCTTCTGCCGCAACCAAATTACCACTCGTTATGTGAATGGTTTGATCATCGACACTCTCAAAGTTATCGTCGGCAAAAACCGCACGTGCTGTGAATTTTGGCCAATCATCCCAACGGAGAAGCCATCGATTGGTACCTTGATGGCTGTCTGGTTCGGAAGAGTACAATAATGAGGAATTGGTCACTATTACAGAGGTCGACGAGCACACCCCAGTATAGCAGGGGAACCAGCGCACGACTGCACAAGGTGATGTTGTAACCATTCTGGTTACAGAGTTTATTTTATAGGTTATTTTTATAAGAGTATATATAGGGTTTGAGGCATGGCCACCTTTTACTGTTGGGCCGTAGCACTGTAGGCCTTAGCACCCGAGATTAGGTATTCTTTGTAATGGTTCAGCAGAAAAGTAGGAGGGGGCCATGCCTAATGGAGTTTCACAACTGTGTATATTTTCATTTTTGATCTTCTTTTATTTTGATATGCTTTGTGGAGTACTAATCTGATAGATATTTCTTAGGAAGATAGTCGAATGATTCTGAAGCTAGTTGTTGGAGAGATTGGTTGAAATTCTTTGCATATGAGTGTGGGTGAAGATAAAATAAATGGAGTATATGTTTCTTAAAAGTTTCCTTCATGGTGCAATAACAACCACGACCCCGATTAAGTACAGTTATAAAGACGACAAACGAAAAAGTGCCGTGTGCGTTAGAGAAGTGCGTAGGTTCCTCGGTATTAAACAAACACGTGTCCAGCCGCTTGACCAATCTCTCAAAATCTCTTCCTCTACCGCTAGAGGTAGCGGAGCCCCTGGTGGTGTTGCGGGCATTTAAGTCTTCCAGAGGGAGAAAAGGAGGGGGGAAGCTGAGAGACTAGATCCACCAGCTGGTTGTAATCCAATTGAGAATCCGGTGGGAGGTACACGTTGCATACTGTACGAACTGCAACTGCTTCTAGCTGCTTACGCAGAGGCACATCTTCACACTAAAAACCCTAGAGTGGACGAGAGTGAAAACGCCACCAACGGCTAAGGTTTCGTCCACCCTGCCTCAGAGATAAGTTTGAGGTGATGCATTGTAGTCTCATGCCCAGGATGAAACCTGGATTCCTGAAGACATACAATTGTTGCCAAAAACGAAGATATTAGTTGGCGTAACTCAGCGATATGTCGAATAGCGATTATAGATCCATTGTAACAGTGCTATAGAGTGGAATTGTAACAGTGCTATAGTGTGGACTTAAGTAGAAGTGATATTATACTTACGATTGACCGTTTGGCACCCATCTATAGGTGGAGATGATAGGAGCGGAGAGAAAACATCCGAAGATGAAGATGAAAGAGGGTGGTACCCAGTACTCGTCGGTCTTAACCTGCGGTGTCGAGGGGCTCTATCCCTGTCCGAAGATTAGGTGTCCATCTCCAACACGTCCCGACCATTTTTATTTTGTGACCGGCCCCTGCATCTATTCAAAGAAGTAGGTGGACCCTTCCCCACAGACACCAGTTCCTTGCTAAACAAGGCCGCTCCTGGTAGTGGGAACGGGATGGCCAGCGGATAGGTGTTGTCCGTAGGAATTGTAAAGTGACGGCGTTGAACCGTTTCTCTCGTATCCGCCGGTAAAGTTTTCTTCCTATAGGGGAGTTCCTCCACACTAACGGACTTGACTTCTCTCGGGCATCGTAACCTTAATGGACGGGGGAGCAGATACTGCTGTCATCCCATTGGCTGCAGGGTGAGAGAGAGACGGCGGCGCACCGTCTCCTTCTTCTCTGCTACATTCAGGATATCAGGTGGGATTCTTCTTTCCTCCCTTAGCCCGGGAAGACTTATACGTCAACCGTTTCAGAGAAGAAGGGGACATCTTCTCCGATTGCGCCAGTTTAGTTGGCATAACCGGCGTCTTCTTTTCCGAGGCCAAAGAAGGTTGTGAGACCTTCCATGGGATGTCAATTTTTGCTGGTACAGCGAGGGGTGACTTAGGAAATGATGGAAATACGGACGTCGATGGCACAACTCTCGGAACTCGAGCGGCGGAGATTATAGAGGGCATCGCTGTATTTGCAAACGATACTCGAAATTTGCGGGCATTCATAACACGGTACCTCTTGACATGAAAGTGAATCAAGATTCCTTATGTTTTGAATCTTAGCTTCTTTACAGAATTCAGGGCACTGATTCATTCGTGGAGAGTGGCTTTCTTGGCATAGGACAAATCGGGAGAGGTGTACACCTCTCAACCTCATGTGTCCCCTTGCCACACACTCCACACACGGCCTTGGCAGTTCACCAGGCAGAAACATGCCCGAATTTCAGGCATTGATAGCAGTGCGTAGGTGGAGAGATGTACGGTCGAACATCGCAGTGGTACGATGTGACCTTCACCTGCTTAGGTAAAACATCACCCTCAAAATGGAGAATAAAAGCGCTGATATCGACCATGTCCTCTCCAATCTTTCGGCTAATGCACCTTATCATGGCGACGCCTCTCTTCCCAGATCCCGCAACAATTCCGCGTCACTATTATGGGCTCACGATGGAAAGTAACTCATTCAGAGTTTCATGTTTTGGGACTTGAACGGGAATTTCGCCGAATAGCGTGCATTCCAGCAACAATTCGGTTTGCCTAGGGACAATGGTGTGTAGCAAGAGCTGCCCGTTCCGGAGCATGGAAATCCCGTAATGATCTCCAATTTCCCCTCGGTTTCCTCGGAAAATATTGTGGGTTACACCAGTTTAAAATCACTCCCGTCTGTCCTGGTAGCGACCAGATAGCGAATCGATTTGTCAACGGGGAAACGTGCGTTAAAAGTTTCATTCCAAGGTGAATTCCCCAGGTGTATACACCTTCATATACACCTTGGGATTGATCCGACACTCAAAAGATGACTTTTTTAGGGGGCCACTATCGGATGATATTTTAGACCGCTTATGGGTCATCCCGTTATCATCCTCCCCGAATGCCACCTACTCCAAACGATGACCATCACCATGGAAGATACCCAGCCAAGGCAATACCTACCTGGCGATAGTATTGCCCGGGGTCCAAGTGCCTTATAAACAGGCACATACCCCCTTGGCATGCAGAGTGATTTATTCGGCGCAAGTATTCGGCCGTGCAAGGATCTCTGTTGTGAGGCGGATACCACTGCAAGGGTACATGGCGCACCCACCTGTCGGGATGGGATGTACCGTCTAGGCTTTCTGGCCAAATGGCCAAGTTGGTGACCCTTCTCCGAACAGAATGCACGAATATTTCAAAGGGTCAAACGAAAATTGGAACTGGAAATCAAAATAGACCTTTGAAAAGTCCCCTCTATTTGTCACCTTTAACGACAGGCAGGGGATACCGGGGATGAATTCTGCCCTCCACATCCACAGGGGTTCTTCCAAATCAAAGTCAGTTAATTCAGCCAGTAATGTCTGCCTTATACTTCTCAGGAATCTCATCTCAGCTGCCTGTACTCTGCTCTTATCCCTCTTAGTCATTGCCCAAGTTTCTGCTGCATATGCCATTATAGGAACATAATATGCTTTGTACATAACTTCTTTAGCCTTAATTGGTATATTCTTGTTCCATACTAGTCCCCGTACCTGTTGGTAGAAAGCACTGCCGAGGTGTATGTATTCTTCTGGTAATTTCCAAATCTAGTCTTCTATCTTCAGTCAGTTCACTTCCCAAGTATTTGAAGTGTTTCACCACTTCCAATTCCTTATCTCCTACTTTGATTACTCCTTTTCCTCCTATCTTACCTCTACTCACCACCACTGTTTTACTCTTCTCCACATTTATCTTCAATCCCCATTGCTCAATCTTTTCATTTATTACGTCTAACTGTTCTTGTACCTCCATCTCATCCTCTCCTCAGATCACAACATCGTCTGCAAACAACATTACCTTCATCTTTGCCCTTCTGTAGTCTTTCATTGCTGCCTTCATGATGTCATCCATCACCATTAAGAACAATAATGATGACTTTGCCGATATTAGACACTATTCTCTGGTCGAACGTACAAATTATACTTTGGCATGAAAATTGAATTGAGCGGCGGAGTTAGTTGTGTCTGGCCTCGATAGGTGGCATCACTTGCCGGTGCTGTCTAGTTTAAGAATTGTAGTTTCTCTCTCTGTCCCCTAGGAAGAGCTATGATCTAGCGATGATGTATTTCACCACCTCGACGTTGATTATTTATGATTTTGGAAGGCTGGTATTTTTCAAGACATGCATTATATTCGTACAGATGTTGTTAGGCCTATCATCATGGATCTACGTGATTGTATAAATACATAAGAAGAAAGCTGAAGTTCTACGATATGTGAAGTAATTTAAAGATAGTATCCCTATTCGACAATTATTATTGGCTGGTTACAAATTGTAATCTTACAGGAGATAAACGTCCGGAGATGATTTACATATTATGGAATGAGTGTAGGCTATTGTCAACGTGAGTATTTGAGACTGTATCGACTGGCAAGGGTAATGTGTTTATATTGTATTATTCTGAGTTGCATGAAATGGGTCTTCAAGGTTATACATTTAAATTTAATGTCATCCTCGTGTTTTCACATTGGTAGGTTAACTGACATTCATATTTGTTTGCGTAATTAATAATTGTTATTCTGTTTTCTGTTAATATGTAAATGCATTTAATTACGGGTAGCATGACTTATGGTCTGAGTAAAGTTTTATTAATGTGGGACTTGTTTTGATATTCTAACAGCTTAGGTACGGTTATCGTTTGTCAACTGTTTTTAATGATGGCGGAGGTTGTATTGTGTTTTAACTATGAGCGATCATCTGTTGTTGAAAAAAAAAAGAGAATTTGGTAGCCATTGAGATGAAAAGACGAAAACTGGATTAGCTCCATATATTTTTGAGTTGGAGTAAATTAATTCTTCGGTTTTAGGCAACGTATTATCTTGGAAGCAATAATATACGTAGGCCTAGCTTCGTGACCTTTGTAGTCACTGGAATTAATTAATTATTTATTGGGAAATATTTGATATGCGGTATGAAGCATTCTGTAGAGGCATAAATGAAGCAATGGAATGTTTAATTCGTCGTCGTCATAATATATGGCTTAACTTCTCGCTAACAGCAACAGATAATTTGTTGTGAGCATCGCTTTATTTACTTAGTCGTAACAACATTGTGGTTGACTTGGTAATATATTTAATAATAGTCAACTGGAAGAAGCGAGTACTTGGAAGATCAGAATCCACATCTATATTTGTAAGTGTTTCATTTATGTTTGTATGCATGTTGTGATCAATATATTATGTTTTGCCCGATTTCCCTGGTATCATTTCTGGGTTCCGGGGTTCAAGGGAGGTTTCAGACAATTACCCTCTGAGTATGGACGTACTATGGCCCAGTCGCTTCCCTCCCAATTCCATTACTTTATGTAGTGGGTCAATGACAACACACTTCCTTGCTTTAGTCCAGTGACAATTTTAAACCATTCCGATGTCCCGACTCTAGTCTTCACACTACTATAGCAATACATGCACATTCCTTTTATCATGTCTCTCAGTTCCTTGCCTATCGCCCTATTTGTTAAGCTTTCCCAAACTTTTGTTCTAGGGATGCTATCATAGGCCTTTTCTAGATCAATAAAAGTCATTAACATATCCTTCCCAAATTCCCAACTCTTTTCAATGTTCTGTCTCAGAATGAAAATGGGTTCCACTGTTGACCTGCCCGCTCCAAATCCAAACTGTTCCTCCTCCATTTGGTTTTCTACTTTTAATCTAATTCTTTTTTCTAGGATTATTTCCATGACTTTGGCAACATGCGAGATGATGGTGATTCCTCGGTAGTTACCACACACCTTACTGTCTCCCTTCTTGAATATTGGCAATATTATTCCCTTTTTCCAGTCTTCAGGAACTTTCTTCTCTTTCCACACACTCCTGAGAAGTCTCTATGCCCACTGCAGTCCCACTGGTCCTGCCGCATTGATAATTTCTATTGCTACTTCGTCGATTTCCCCAGGTTTCCCCATCTTCATCTGCCTAACTGCCCATTCCACTTCTGCCATAGTAATGTCTGGTTCTTCTATTTCTTCCTCCACCGTTTTGGCTGTTTGCGTAACTTCTCCGCATGTCTGGCGTCTCACGTTCAACAGCTCGCTGAAATATTATTTCCATCTGTCCGTTATCTCTTCTGGTTTTGTCAATATTTCACCTTCTTTGTTTTCATGAACCCGGCGTTCACCTTTTAAATCTTCTACTTTTTATAATTCCAAACAGCAATTTCATTCCACAATTTAAATCCTCCCTTATTTCCTGCGTGAATTCTTCTCAGCTTTCTTCTTTTCCTCCGCAATTACTTTCATGCAATCTCTGTTTGCTGCTATATATTTTGCTCCACTTTCTTCAGTCTTTTTTGTTCTCCATTCCTTCCAAGTTTTCTTCTTCTCCCTTACCTCTTCTCTCACTCTATCATTCCACCATTTAGTCACTTTTCCCATACCTTTCATGATGTTCTACCACATGTTTTCTCTGCACTGTTTACAAATGCACTCTTGAACTTTTCCCATTCATGTTCCACATGGGTAATATCCGTCCTTGGTATCTGTTCTTGCAATTCTTTCTTAAACTCCTCTGCAAACTCCTTTTCCTTTAGTCTCCAGACTTTAATCTTTCTTTTCCTTTTATCTGGTAATTTCATAAAATTTCCTACTTTTAATTTTGCTACCACTGCCCTATGGTCTCCTTCAAAGGCTTCCTCTGGCATGGCTGTGACATCCATTAGCTCTTTCCAATGTCCTTTTTTGACTAAAAGATAATCTATGAGAGTTTTCGTTCTTCAATCTTCCCATCCATACCTCGTTATCTTCTGACTATTTTTCTTTCTGAACCACATATTCCCTATAATTAATTGGTTACGCTGACAGAAATCCATTAAGAAATCCCCTTCTTGATTCTTACTGCCATAACCATATGGTCTCAAAATCTCATCTCTTCCTTGTCTGTCTCTTCCCCTTTTGTGCATTCAAATCTCCCATTACTATTATTTCCTTATCCTCTATCTATTTTTCCACCTCGTCTAGGAAATATTTTAAGTTCTCTTTTTTATTCCCCGTTTGTGGAGCATATACTTGAACCATATATTTTGTCTCTGTCTGGAACAGTACCCTTCCTTTGTTCATCCTGTCACTTTTCTTCTTCACCTCCTCCATATACTCTAGGACATCTTTTCTTGTAATGATTCCTACTCCATTTTTTGCCTCCTGTACTCCACTGTAAAACAGCCTATATCCTACCTTTAGTATTCTTTCCCCTTTTCCTTTCCATTTCGTTTCACTGAGACCGAGGATGACTATGTTCTTCTCTATCATGAAGTCCACTAGCTCCTCATTTTTGTCCGTCAGGGTTAAGATGTTGCATGTCCCTATTCGGATGTATTACGATGCTGGTCGCCCATTTCTCACACCTCCCCAAGCATCTGAAGAACTGCGCGTCGCCTGCAGTGGACGCCCTAACATTTTCCGATGCTGAACCATATTTGCTTTCATTTTAGGCTAATTTAAAGATGGGGTCGCCACTCCCAAATGCATTTTATGACCTACTGCCAGGTATGAACCAGGCCACTCCTAACATGGAGAACAGACGCCTTATGCAGCCGCTCCTCTGGAGCACAGACACTATGGGTGTCCCTAATATGGACAAATATCTTTTACTCTATTAACCCCGAGCACTGGGTTGCCCCTTCCGCCAACTTTGCTGTACCGAAGGACTCCTTCTCCACCGCAGATGCCTTTGAGGTCTTCACTCATACCATGAGCTGGACCCTCCATATTTATAACTTCTGGAGAGAGGATGTCCCACTCAACTGTTACTACTCTCCTCAGTAATATCGCTGTATAACACAACACTCTGTCATGTTGCACCACATTGTAACACTGTTACTACTGTCCTCAGTAATATCGCTGTATCATTGTGTTGCTCATTGTTGTGACACTGCACTATTCACACTGTAGGTTATGCCAGCACACTTGCTAGTGCTCACACTGTATAAGATACCACTACACTTCCTAGTGATGCTCCATGATATGACACTGTACTATTCACACTGTAGGTTATGCCAGCGCAATTGCTAGTGCTCACACTGTATAAGATACCACTACACTTCCTAGTGATGCTGCATGATATGACACTGTACTATTCACACTGTAGGTTATGCCAGCACACTTGCTAGTGCTCACACTGTATAAAATACCACTACACTTCCTAGTGATGCTCCATGTTATGACACTGTACTATTCACACTGTAGGTTATGCCAGTGCTTAAATATAGGAGTGGAAGACTGAACAAGGTATTCAAAGAGCATCAAATGCCGGTCAAGGTCAGATGATTCGGGGATGAAGACCCAATAGGAGCGAGGCTCCGTAATACATATGGTATCGAGCAAGGTGCAGACAGCAACCCGCACAACTATGACGCGAGACAATGGATGTTCCATTACAGGCTGACCAGTAAAAAAGGAAATTAATCATGTTTTAATAACAAGCGTTTTTAAAGGAAGTCTGTGCAGTTGAACGATGGGAAATTCCATAATGAGAATTATTGGGACAGCATTTTCTATTTGGAATTGGATATCGAGACAGTCAATCAAATGTTTGGAAGAACACGCGCTCTGTGGAGAAAGTCGCCATTTTCAGACTTGAAAAGGAGAGGAAGAAATAGAAGCGAGTCGAAGTCTCTGTGACGCTTGCGGTGGACTGATATGTGATTCTCAAGTGCTTCTTCCGTGCATGCTGAATGCACGGCAGTCCGGTTACTGACAGCCGGCAGTTTGTATTGGTAAAGCGAAGACGAATGTAGTGATGTCGGGATTGAACTTTATATTCGTGCGGGAGTGTTTCTGAGCACAAGCAAATTCGTGGACATGCGAGCGAAGTGTTGTCTCCCTCGGAAAGGAAGTATTTTAACGAGCTTTAAAGGATATTATGCCAGTAAATATTGTGGATAAATATGAACTGTGACTAAGGAATTTACACTAGAAATTGTTCCTTTTCGAAAAGTGAAAGTGTCAGCTGTTGGTCGGATATTTTATCGTGCACATGGCGCACGAAGTAACAGTCGTTGGACTATGGAAATGTAATGACATGAATGAATAACCAAACTAGTGAAGAAATATCGTCAAATTAGCCACGATGCTTATATTCAATGGTGTTACAATGAACATTAACAAACTGGAAGTGGGAGGGATGCTGCGGAACTATGTTGGAATTGATATAATGGATTTCTAAATTCACTGAGGGGATGTGACATGCAAGTTGCAGAAGCTATTTGTCGTAACGTAACTGGACATGGGAAGGAGGATGAAAGTCGTGGCCATGTTTAAAATGCAGCAGATTAGACGCAAATGCATACTACAAGTTACTACGATCGATTTCGGCGATTTGATTACAACAAGCAGTTGCCGGCAGTCCCAATCTGAGAAGATGAAGGAAAGTTGGAGAGTGGAATCGAACCCGGGAATGCAGACAAAAGGAGGTGATGGTGTTCAGGAAGGTGGTTCAATGGGAACATTTTCCTGTTCTACACGCGAAGTCTGGGGAGTTTTCTGGTGCGAGTACGTCGATCTGGGAATATGCAGGAATGGTGCGATCCTAACGGTATTCCTGTCTTCCTCAGGAAGGAATCTGGATTTCAGTTTGACGGCAGCTAAAGGTAGAAGCAATCCATTTACGTAGTATATCTGAAAATATCTGATGTAACATTTTCATTATCTGGCTGTAGAATTTAGATATTTTTACCTGGGAGTCAGGTAATTATTTTCGTCATATTTTGATATTACTTAAAATGTATACTTAAATATTTATTTGTGGAAATTCAGTTTGGATTAGAATTTTGAATGTAGCTACGTAATACTTTTAATAATTTTGGAATTTCGAATTTTTATGGAATATTTGGAATATTGGTGACATCTGGGATATTTGGAATTTCCGAAATATTTGGAACTTAATTTTATTGAATTTTCATCGGCTTTTTGGGTGACGATCGTTTGTGAGCGGTTAGCTGTTCTGAATTTCGAGATCTGACGCGACTTCAGGCTGATTTTTGGAAAATATGTTCAGGTGGAACATTTTGTAAAATTTAGTATTAAGAAATATTTTTTATAAATCTCAGTGTAGATATTTATTAGGATGTTGATAATCTTTTCATGGTAATTAAACATTTGTGAACGAGTTGGAATATAATATTCGGCAAAATTTGAGTATGGAGAATGAAGTCGAAATGCACTAATGGCATTATAGATCCATTAATGTTAGAGCTAATACTGTTAATGACCTTTATAATTGCAATATACTGTATTATTTGGAGATCATCGTGTAGTGAACAGTGAAGCGAAATTATAGTTGAGCATAATTATACTGTCTGAACGTGAACAGTGGATCTTTGTCGAATTTTAACGTGTTTTGAAGCTGGTTTGTAAGTTGAATCATGAGCAGATTAATGGTAGGCTGTATTATGATAGTCCAGCTTGGTTTTTGCATTCGTTGCTGTTGAGGGGCGTGGCAATGTGCATGTTTGACATTGTTCCACGAGTTCTGTAAAATTTTGAGGTTGATATTGAGCTATTTATGTCGTCGATATGATTCTTATATTGTTGGTGATATACCTGTATTTTGGAAGAATCGTTCTTCTATTTTGGAGTGATAGTTCAGGGTGGCTATCGCGTTAAGCTGTTCTCTTCGGAGATATGATGTTGTTCAGATCCTCGTTTTTCTGATTCACTGATCGAAGGTCGTGCTCAAAACAAAAACAATTTGATAATTGTATCAAGCAAAGAACAAGATGTGAATAGCTACTAATACTATTGGGTATATACTAACTCTTATAAGGTATGGAGGCTTGGAATTTGGTGGATAGTTGCTAATACTAATGGGTATATACTAACTCGTATATGGTATGGAGGCTTGGACTTTAGTGGATAGCTACTAACACTATTGGGTATATATTAACTCTTATATGGTATGGAGGCTTGGACTTTGGTGGATAGCTGCTAATACTATTGGGTATATACCAACTCTTATATGGTATGGAGTCTAGGACTTTGAAGGCTAGCACCATGAAAAAAACTAGAGGCATTCAAAATCTGGCTCCATCGAAGAATATTAACAAGATGTTCAGTAAAGAACATATAGCCTACTTTCTCCTAAATGTATGAGTATAGTTATAACTCGTTGTTATTATCAAAGAGTATAATAGAACTATTCTTTGTTGAAGACTTTAGAAACGATTTACCTCTACCAAACGCCACAACCTAGATAAAAACTGCTACCATCATTGAAGAAAGAAAGATAAGAAGTATATCAAGAATGTTATGGATCTGGAGACATAATCGACCGGACTGGCTGCGTGGCTTAGCGGTAACGTTCTCGCTTGCTGGGCCCTAGGTTGCAGGTTCGTATCCTGGCGCAGTCAGCTGGCATTTGAGGGTGCACAAATGCGAGGGAGCCGTGTCAGTACATTTACTGGCACGTTAAAGATCCCCTTCGGGCCAAAATTCCGGCACCCCGGTGTCTCTAAAAGCAGCAGTAGTTAAAAAGGATGTAAAACCAATAACATTATTATTATTATTATTATTATTATTATTATTATTATTATTATTATTATTATTACATATACGACCTGCCGTGGGCAACATCCAACTTTGAGTTGAGGCATGTCTTTACACGTCTGGTTGTGCATGGCTTTCACAACCCTAATTGAATTAACAAATCTTTCCATGACCCTACAGAGACGTGTGTACACAAACTATGTGGATATTTTCGATTGCTATTTGCCTGAAATAAAAGTAGTAATTAATAACCTGAACTAACACCAACGGCTTGAATTCAGTTACTATGTGAAATCGTTTTGTTCTTTACTTCAAATAACATTTTCAAGTAACGAAAAATAGGCTGTTACAAACCCTTTAAAATAAAAAGTAAAAATGTATCGTAGTATCATCTTGTCATTCTTCAAATTCGATGCGCATAGAATGCCAATGGTATAGTAATCAATGGAGCCCCACGTAGACTAGTCGTGACATCTAGTGGTGAAATATCGAACAATATAATCCTAACAGAGCGAGTGCATTCTAGCGGCCAGAAGAAGAAACTTTTCAATAAAATCTGGAAGTTAATAAGTTACCTTTTTGGCAGCTAGATGTCTCGAGTAAATCTGCTGGCGAATTATGTTTTAATTAAATATATATTTTACACCATAATATGCACAATATAACGCTTAATTTTAAAACATCTGAGTCATTACAAAACAATAAACATATAACATTTCAAGCAAAAAACCTAGCTCTGATCGGGTTTGAACCGTAGGCATTTGAGCGATAGGCTAACGCTCTACCACTGAGCTAATTGTGTCAACGAATATCGTTCTATATAAAATGACTTACATAGAACTTGTTAGCAAATAATGATTTATACTAAACGATTTCATCACTGGAGTATATTATTTATATATAAAGCATTTCATACAAAGTTTATTTATTTTGTATCAGTACGCTATATTGCATGCAATACTCAAATTAGTGAAATATAAGTCAGACACAAGATATCCACTGCCATCTTGTCATATTACTGAATCGGCTCAGCTTTTTAAAATCACGTCTGCACTATGGTATTACAAAATAAACTTTTAATTTCGAACTTGCCTCTTCCTTTAGAACAGTTAAAACGATTCTCGGCTCGATAATCGGAACTGGTGGGTCCCATGATATGGATTATAAAGTTTGCATAACTCGCACGGCCGCCATCCTGAAATGGTATGGCGGACGACCATGTAGTTTGGTCACAAGACGCATCCTATACGAAGGTATGTTGTTACCAAATTTGGTAGAGATCGGATGATTTGGTTAGTCGTTATTTGATTTTACGTTTTGAACGATTGAGTGGCCGCCATTCAGTTTTAGTAAAGATGGCGGCGATATAAAACATGACACTGAGGTGTCCTTTGCTAGTGCTACCTTTGTACCAAATTTCGTTCAATTCGCATTCACCGTGTTCGAATTGATAGGGGGGACAGACATTCAGAGTACACACACTCCCACACACACAGACACACACACACAGACTCACACACACACATACACACACACAGACTCACACACACACATACACACACTTTTTTCGCCCTGTGTTGATCTCATAAGTCTACTTTCATTTTTTGCAAAAATCGAAAGTAGGCTAAAAATGTATTTATGTGAGAATTTCTATTTGAAAAGGAAAACAGTAAATTATGGTGCGGACATAAATATGATCTAGGCTTTACTGCACGGATTATTAAAGCCGATTTACAACTCTAATAATGATTTTGACAAAAATTTGGTGGTTTGATTCAAGGCTTGATTCAAAACTTGGTTTAAAGCTTGATTCCAAGAATTTATAACTGGAAAATAAATGGCGACGATGAATGTAAACAGAGAGTTAATATTTTTGCAAATTATTATTAATTTCGGTAATGTTTTTTTTTTATTTTAAAATAGGGTTGGAAGGATTTAAGTAGTCTTGAAGAGAGTTCGAAGATGTTTTGTAATAGCGAAAGGCCAACGCTAATTTTATTTTATTTTGAGCTAGGTAACGTTTAAATATTTTTCTTTTACTCCTTAAATTAGTGTATAGGTCGATTGAAGTCTAATTTCCAGATTCAAGTTCATAATTATTGCTCTAATTGGCAATCTAGTTTGACTTTGATTTTTACTAAGCGACTACAAGCAGTCGTTAGGTGTCATTTATTTTGTAGTTGTCCATCTTGAGTAAATACATTTATACAGGCACATATTTGCGTGTTGCTGGTGTTTTATCTAAGTTTGGTTTTTCTTATTTGCATTTATTTAGGGTTGTATTGTGCTACAGTGGAGATAGGACTCTTGGGCCCACAATTTACCCAATTCACGAGTGTTAGAAGGGTTTCTCACTCTCCAATTTTTCGTGATGTCCTAATCGAACCTGTAGTTTCTCCTGTAGCACAATGTAGGATAACTCTACCCTTCCTGATGATTTTGTCAGTAGTTCTTCGTGGGTTTTAGCCGGGTACCACATGTTGCTACGATTCTGGTTTATCTTTTTATTCTTCGGATTTTGGCAATCTTCATCAGTTTGGGTACAGTACTCATGCGAGAGCCGAATGTTATCACTCTTTCAGGACATTAATGACTCGCTAGACAGGGGCTAGCGGCAATAAATATTGATAAAAGAGTAATTTTATGAATTCAAGAGTTCTTGACCGGTCGGTCGCAAAAGGTAATGTATAATATTCTCGGAGGACATTTTGATAACGTCAGGTGTCCCTCAGGGTAGTGTGATTGGGCCCCTGTTATTTCTGGCACTTATTAACGACCTACCGAAAGGGATTCGAAGTGACTGCTGATTGTTTGCGGATTATTGTTTAATATACCTAAACATTCATAGATAACAAGACAACGCTCAGTTACAAACTGATCTCGATCAGGTTCATAAATGGGCGTTTGACAATAAAAAGAAGATGCAATCGAGTAAATGTGGTTTCAAGAGAATATGGAGAGAGCGAATGCATGATTTTCAATATAATATCGGCTCGAAAATACTTGTAGGAGAAGACTGGTGCAAATACTTGGGCATCCTTGTAAGGAATGATATGAAATGGAGTACCCATGTGGGTTGTGTCGTGTCCAAAGCGTACAAATCACTTCATTTTGTAATGCGGGTATTAAAAGGCAGTAGCTCTACCGCAAATGAATTGGGATGTTTGGCCCTGGTGAGGACAATCTTGTAATACGGCTTAGCGGTTTGGGACCCATATCAGGTAGGGCTTATCAATGAGCTGGAGATGGTACATAGAAAGGCTGCTAGGTTTGTGCTCAACGATCTTAATCTGGGAAGTAGGGTAACTCGAATGATAGAAAAAGTAAAGTGGGAGTCTCTGGAAGAGAGAAGGATGGAATCTAGACTATACGGAAGGTTTAACACTTACACTAATCAGCCAGCATGGAGAGAACTAAGCAAACGTCTGGAAAATCCCACCTACCTCAGTAGGACAGATCATCCACATTAAGTTAAGGGCTAAACACAGCGCACAATTTATGGGGATATTATTACATTTATCGTAGTATTGATAATTGGAACGCATAACCTGCTTCAGTCTTAGAGCCTTTCCCCTAACATATTGATGTGTTGAAGAGAAGACTGTTTTTTTGTGTGTGTAAATACTACGATGTAATTACTATAGTTCCTAAGTTGCGAATTGTGTATAAACATATACTGTACAAAGTTTAATTGCATTTGGTTGGTTAAATTGCTAGAAACGTCTATTTAAATGTCGCAACTTTGCTTGGCCGCCATGTTGGTTTTGTAGTTACCAGTTTTTCAAGTCACATAGACGTAATTCTAGTAGTTCCCTTTATCACCGTACAAATTTCCAGGGTGATATCGGTAATCGTTTCGGAGATATTAAATGCTGGTGAAATATTTCGCGCAGCCGCCATGTTGGATTGGTGAAACGTAACAAAATTTGAAGGGTTCGGTGGGGGTCGTCTGGAATAATGCTATGATCTTACCGAGTTTGTTTGAAATCGCTCCGGCCGATTAGATCTTATTAGGGGGGAGGGGCACACACACACGAATCACACAAGCACACACACGGACACCCGGACATGAGGTGATCTCATAAGCCTATTTTTTTTTCATAAATGAAAATAGTTCAAAAAGGATATAAAATATCTCTCTCGGCATGCCGGAAGGTGGTGGTCTTTTTCACCAGGAAAAGAAGACTATTGAAATGTACTAGATTTGTCAATTGTGTACCAACAAAAGTTCCACACGTTACGCAACAAGCAAGCTCCTATACTCCTATACAGTAAGTCCAAACATACTTTGCTCATCCCTTGGCGTAAGGGTCGGTCATATCAAGAAACTGTTCAGACTGACGATTTAAGTAATTAAAGGGGAGTATCCACTATTAAGGAATGTATTAATATTTTGTCAAAACTCCATTATTCCCACTCCTTCGGTCAATTCATGGTGCTATCAAGACTCAGGATCTTGTGTCAGTTGCAGACCCTATCACTAAGAACTCATGAGAAAAATTCATTGTTATACTTAACGAGTTCAAACGGAAACGGATTTGAAAATTATAGTCCTGAAAAAACGAACGACAAAGTTATCTTACTCCCTAAGTAGACTGTACAATTTCTAAATTTTAAAATCATAAAATCAAATTATTGTAGATACTTATAAATTTCCTTCTACAAAATGAACTATAAGAGAAGGTTTCTTAAAAAGCTAGTTAAAAACAAAGGATTTTCACAGTGCTAAGTTATACTGTCACATTAAAACCAGCCCGAACTCATCAAGTTCAGTCGTGAGTAACATTTCCTCCCAGTAACATCAATAAAACATCCGGTAAGCTCTACGGTTTTTAAAACTCAGCAATTCTTCTACGTTTGTGCCGTGTCTTGTGTGGGGTGTCGCCTAGGACACCAAACTGGCTCATCGGCAGGCTCTTGGTGTCCCCGCCCAGACCCCCACAGGAGTATCGAACTGCGTGAAACTTATATAGAGTGCAACTGCACTCCTTGACTGCGAGAACAAAAAACTCAAGCATCCTCAACCTCCCTATGAAGGCTTTCACGGCCGGTGAATAAAAACTCAGCAATTCTTATAGGTTTGAAATTATTTACCTTTATATTCTCCCTTTATTTTGAAAGGCATTCTTTGGTCTCTTCTGGACAGTGACATTCAAGAAGAAGGTGCTTAATACAGAAATCTTTCTTTCAGAATTACTTACAACTTAGCACTTACAATCCAAAGGTGTTTTAATACTAGCTCTATTAAAAAACTTTTTCTTCATACAAATTAATGATAGCCTACAATAAGTTCACTCGTAAACTAATCCACTTTTAGACAAAACTGAGATTATAGAGGAATCACAAGACACGGCACAAACCTAGAAGAATTGCTGAGTTTTAATTCACCGGCCGTGAAAGCCAATATACCATCTTGTTGGAAGCCTTCATAGGGAGATTGAGGCTACTTGAGCTTTTGGTTCTCGCAGTCAAGGAGTGCAGTTGCACTCTATATAAAGGGAGGTATCGCGCAGTTCGATACTCCTGTGGGGGTCCGGGCGGGGACACCAAGAGCCCGCCGATGAGCCAGCTTGGTGTCCTAGGCGAAACCCCACACAAGACACGGCACAAACCTAGAAGAATTGCTGAGTTTTAATTCACCGGCCGTGAAAGCCAATATATCTCCGATTTTTTATTCTTATTTGCATGGATTCTCAGCAATTTGTCCTGTACAGTCTTTAATTGTTTTAAGTTTACGATCCAAACAGACTACAAACACTGCAAACAAATAATATTCAAATCCAAAAGTTACAGTTATGCACATTTAAAGCGATAGATCGCGTATTTTCTCTGTTGAAGACTTACTCATTTAAGTGATTTCCTCTTCCGACACTTTCCTGTTCATGGATTTCTTCTTCCCCACCCTAGGGATAAGATGGAATAATTTATTTATATGCTTATACTTTTACATAAATAACACACTATGAACTTTTACTGCACTGGTCTACTAAAGTGGAGATGTATTCGCTGAACGACTTTCGTACTGTCATTCACATCCTAGTGCTGGGGTTGAACATTATACAGATAAGTGGTTACAACCCCAAATTCTGTAACTTACAATAAAGTGTCACCTGTTAACTAAATCTTGAAGCAAAGGACAATGCTGAGAATGCGGTATGGATTGTAGACAAATAAACATTTATGTTTAAATATTTAGCCTTAAGACTAAAAGACGTCCAAGGATCCAACTCGAGCACACATCATTCAGTAACAAGAAACAAAACTGCCAATATTTGCACCACCTAAGTTTTGAAATTACAGGCATAAAGCAATCATCATTTAGAATATTTAGAATATTATACAATATTATACAAGACTTCATTTAACAAATCACTGCAATCTTATCTTAAGTATATATAAAAAGGAATGTCTGTGTGTTCGTCCTTTATGCGTTCATAAACCATTCATCTGATTGCGATAAAATTTTGGTGAGTTGTTGTAAACACTTCCGAGAGGTTTATAGAAATAGTTAATCCATTTCAAAATAGATAGCGCGCGAGTACTTTAAACAAATGCTTAATGGCGATGCGATCATATACAATTAATCCGATTGCGATCAAATTTTGGTGAGTTGTTGCGCACAGTCCCGGAAAAGCTATAGGCGTAGTAAATCCAATTTACAATAGATGGCGCGCGAGTAGCTTCAACAAAATGGCGTGCGTTTGATTCAAGAAAGTCCCACATGCGTTCATATGCCATTCATCCCATTGCGATGAAACTTGGGTGAGATGTTCTGTACACTTCAGGTAAGGTTTCTGGCTCAGTAAATCCACATAACAATAGCTAGCGCACGAGTAGATTCAACAAATGAGCAACGACGGGCGAAGCGTTTCAACAAAGTCCCGTATGCGTTCATATACTAATCGTCCGACAGCGATGTAACTTGGGTGAGATGTTGTGTACACTTCAGGGAAGCTTTCTGGGTTAGTAAATCCACTTAACAATAGGTATCGCATAAGTACATTAAACAAATGAGCGACGACGCGCGAAGTGTTTCAACATAGTCCCGTATGCGTTCATATACCATTCGTCCGATAGCGACTAAACTTAGGTGAGTTATTGTGTACACATCAGGGAAGGTTTCGGGCTTAGTAAATCCACTTAACAATAGGTAGTGCATGAGTAGCTTCAACAAATGAGCGACGACGGGCGAAGCGTTTTAACAAAGTCCTGTATGCGTTCACATACCATTCGTCCGATAGCGATGAAACTTGGGTGAGAGGTTGTGTACACTTCAGGCAAGGTTTCTGGCTTAGCAAATCCACTTTACGATATGTAGGGCACGAGTAGATTCAACAATTGAGCGATGACGCACGAAGCGTTTCAACAAAGTCCCGTAAGCGTTCATATACTATTCGTCCGACAGCGATGTAACTTGGGTGAGATGTTGTGTACACTTCAGGGAAGCTTTCTGGCTTAATAAGTCCACTTTATAATAGGTATCGCACAAGAAGATTAAACAAATGAACGACGACACGTGAAGTGTTTCAACAAAGTCCCGTATGCGTTTATATATCATTCGTCCGATAGCGATGAAACTTGGGGGAGATGTTGTGTACACTTCAAGGAAGGTTTATGGCTTAGTACATCCACGTTACAATATGTATCGCACAAGTAGATTCAACACATGTGCGACGGCACGCGAATCGCTTAAACAAAGTACCGTATGCGTTCATATACCGGTACCATGCATCCGATTGCTACGAAACTTTGGTTGAATTGTTGTGCACACTCCAGGAAATGTTTCTGACTTAATAAATCTATTTTACAATAGGTAGCGCACGAGTAGATTCAACAAATTAGTAACGGTGCGCGTATCGTTTAAAAAAAATCCGTGTGCGTTCATATACCATCCATGCGATTGCAATGAAATTTGGAGAAATGTTGTTTCCACCCCCGCAAAGATTTCTGATTTAGTAAATCCATTTTACAATTGGTAGCGCACGAGTAGATTCAATTAATGAGCGACAGCGCGTGAATCGTTTCATCCAAGTCCCGTATGCGTGCATACACCATTCATCCGATTATGATAAAACATTGGGGAGTTGAGTACAGTCCTGCGAAGGTGTATGAATTAGTTAATCCGTTTTTCAATGGGTGGCGCACAAGTAGATTCAACATATGATTATCATGATGGGTGGAAAAAAATTTACAGTTATGTTAGGAGAAGAAAGGGAAATCCAAATAATTTGTCGAAGATAATGTCCGGTGACGGTAAATTAATTACTGAGAAACAGGCCATTGCTAATGAATTAAATGTCTTTTACGGTAGTGTGTTCAATAAATCCAATAGCTGTGTGTTGGACCTTAACGACGAATCAGGGGCTCCCCTGTTCCAAATAAACCAGTCAGTAATTGTAAAGCTAATACAAAAATTACGTTTCAATGTATCAAAGGGACATGATAATATTGTTAGTGAAGTATTTAAACTAGGGGGTAGGGCCGTGGCACGATACTTGGAGGTGATGTTTAATGTGTCCAAAAACAATGCGCAAATCCCAGATGACTGGAAAAGAGCTACGGTAGTCCCAATATTTAAGGGAGGGAGCAGACTTGAATTGGGCAACTAGAGGCCGGTTAGCCTTACGTCCATCGTTTGTAAACAGATGGAGCATCTCATTTGCGACTACTTGAGGGAACAGTGGGAAACATTATCATGGTTTAATGATAGGCAACATGGATTTCGGAAAGGTTACTCATGCGAGAGTCAGATGCTATCACTTTTTCAAGACATTAGCGAATCGTTAGACCATGGAGTTTCAGTCGACGCCGTGGTTATAGATTTTGCGAAGGCATTTGATGTTGTGCCGCATGACATGCTACTCCATAAATTAGCTTCGACGAAGATTGATAGAAGAGTAATTTTATGGATCCAAGAATTTTTGACGGGTCGTTCACAGAAAGTGAAAGTCGAAGGCATATTCTCGGATGAAATTACCGTAACGTCGGGTATCCCTCAGGGCAGCGTAATCGGAACTTTGTTATTTTTGGCGTTTATAAATGACTTACCAAATGGGATTCGCAGTGACTGTCGATTGTTTGCGGATGATTGTGTAATATATCGAAAGATACATGACTCACAAGACAATGCAGTGCTTCAAGAGGACCTGAACCTGGTCTATAAGTGGGCGATTGCAAATAAAATGAAAATAAACACAAGAAAATGTAGTCTCTTAAAAATAGGGAAAGTGCGGAGGCAGGATTTTCAATATAACATTGGCTCGGAAATACTTGTAGAAGAAGATTCTTGCAAATATTTGGGCGTTCACGTAAGGAATGATATGAAATTGAGTAGTCATGTAGGATGTGTAGTTTCAAAAGCTTACAAATCCCTGCACTTTGTAATGAGGGTATTAAAAGGAAGTAGTACCTCTGCTAAAGAATTAGGCTATTTGTCACTTGTAAGACCTATTCTGGAATATGCCTCGGCGGTTTGGGATCCATATCAAGTAGGGCTCATCAATGAGTTGGAAATGGTTCAAAGAAAGGCCGCTAGATTTGTGCTCAGTGACTTTAATCCCAGGAGCAGTGTGAGCCGTATGTTAAAGAAACTTGGGTGGGAAACACTGGAGGCTAGGAGGATGAAATCTAGACTCTGCGCTATGTACAACACGTATACAAATCAACCAGCATGGAGTGAGCTTAGCAAACGATTGGGAAAGCCCACTTACATGGGTAGGAGCGATCATCCTTTCAACGTTAAGGGCCGACCACAGCGAACAAATTATGGTAAATATTCTTTTGTAAACCGTGCCATTGATAACTGGAACTCTCTACCTGCCGCAGTCTTAGAGCCTTTTCCCAAACATATAGGTGTGTTTAAGAAAAGACTGACTATTTGTGTAAATACTCCAGTTTAATTGTTGTATAATTGGTATTGAATTGTTATGTATAATTATTTATTTGTTATGTGTATCCAATTTGCCACCGGGGGACACTCCCCCCATTGCAAATAAATGAATGAATGAATGAATATGAGTGACGGCGCTCGAATCGTTTCAACAAAGTCCCGTATGCGTTCATATGCCATTCGTTTCATTGCGATGAAACTTTGGTGAGTTGTTGAGCACTCTCCCATGATTATTTTGAGAAAGTAAATCAATTTTACAATAGTTTGGAGGTGGTTAACGGAAAAGGAAAAAAAATATTGGGAATCCAAAAGCACTTCAACAAACAAAGTTACAACGCCAACACTTTCTTTGGTTTGCATTGCGACGCATGCCGGGTACAGCTAGTTTAATATACAAATGTTTCAAAAGAAGTGATGGTATGTTTATTAAATCCTTCTAGAGTGAGTCTTATTTTAGGGTATATAACATCAATGCCGCTACCTTTAACAACAAGAAGTATAGGTCTGCTACTGTAAAGGAACTCACAGTTTGTAATTGAGATGATGGCCAATGAGGAGATTGGAGTAGGTACTAATTGAAAACTCGATTCTTTGCTGTATACCGGGACTAAATCCAATCATTATAGTTCCTGTATAGAACAGATGAAGGGCTCAGAACATTACACACCTTAAAATTGCCAGATCATGGGATCCGTCTCGGAGAACGAGTGGGTACGATCCCCACTTTCCACTAACTGGCTTCACATGGTTCAACGTTTTTAAATGCAGGATAATGCTGGGACGGTACCTCATCACTATATCAAAAAAAATTAACACCTCCTATGGGCTGGACAGAAGGACATTCGTCTGCAAAAATCCCCGCCTTATACACACACATTTCACCTACTCCCTGACACCTTATAAATGGGAACACTGAGGATTAAAGAAAACATACTGTACTTCAAAAACTATCAGAAATAAGAAATATGATATGGAGGAACGATTTCATAGTACATTCAAGTAAAAGTAAGAGGAGTTAGGTATTAGCAATTACTTTCTCCGTAAGGTGCAAGAACATCCTTTTACCTTCAAGCCTTATCCTCAATTATGTATTATCTTCATGCTACCAGTCAACTGCATGTTTCGGCAATGCTCAAGATTGGGAAGGAGGTTCTCACTGTCATAATTTAGAACCATTCCAGCGATTGCGCGGAGTCAAGTAAAAAGGAACACATGACCACCCATGAGAGGCGTCAAACCGACCTCCTCTCTGTGGCATTCATGGGAAGATCTCGACCAGAATATAAGATATCCTAAATAATTTGCTTAATCTAGACTTCATCTCCAAAGTGGGCAACTAATACAAGGTGATTAGGCCAAACATCTGTTAGCTTCACCCAATTAACTATTTCTCAATGACATTATAATGCATCCCCTAGCAGCTCAGTGCTCAGAATATCGCTAAAAGCCGGCAGTCGAAGGTGGAAGTATCGTATGGGTCAGATAATTTAATTCGCCATCATTAAATCAACAAGGATTGTGCTTGCTGTACAAAACACAACCTAACAACCAAACGCTTCTGTTTGTCAACAACATAATTGTGATAACACAACTCTTAATCCCTTAATGCTATTACGTGACAAGGAGATGTCTTGTATAGAGGCATGGAGTAACTTACCTCTTTTGGATCTAAAGATGGTGTTTCTGTTTTGCGGAGAGGAACGATCTCCGGAATAGAAGTTTCTTCAATTTTAATATCGGTTTGATGGTCTGTATCGTCCTGCAAGGAAATGACTTGATTTACAAATTTGTTCCTTTAAAACGTGCACTGAAAGATTCAAGGAATAAAGTAACAAACTGAGGGTGAATCAGCCTCTCATTATAGTCTTCTTACCTCAACAGGGAGAGTTTTTGTGGAGTTTATATCCGAAAACACTTCAATTGTTATACACTCACAAAACGTAGGACTAGCATATTGTCACTAGCATTAAGTGTGAGTTGCGACATTGTGGGGAAGATGTAGTTACTTAGAGTAACCATTTAATGATAATAAACGAAGACTACAGGGAAAAAAGGAGGTAAGTCAGCAAATGGGATAAAATGAGTTAAGAACTTAACCATATAACATGAGTGACATATTTTGTATGGACTATATTGCAGAGCAAAAGGAAGGCTAGTCAGTGAGAAACTTCATATTCAAAATTTCGCCTACAGGGGAAGAGAGAGGTAAGTCAGTAGTAAACAGAGAAAGAGGGAGGTAAGTCATATTATCACATATATGGAATGCATCTCTAAAGAGTATGGAGTGTGCTAAGTGTGGCAACACTAATGGAATGTTATTTATATGCTGCATTGTTGTGTATGTTTGTGTTAGACAACTAGACCTACAATGGCTACTGTTGTTTTGGCAGTAATTGTTGTGTCCCAGTTACATTACAACATGGATGCAGAGTTTGAAGGTGATCAAGAACCGTCTACATCTTTTGAAAGTAGCAAGAAGAGGAAGAGTTTTGGTAGGATCAAGGATGCACCCAAAAAAATGAGATCCCAGTGTCATGAAATTGGTGATCCTTGTACTTGTAGGTTAAAGTGTTTCAACACTATTGACATAAAGCAGCAAAATAAAATCATCAACGACATCAATAGTTTGCAGTGTTGGGACACAAACTTTACATTTGGGTGGTTTAATTTCAGCCCACGATATTAAACAGAGGAGACAAAGAAAAGATGAAGAAGATGCCATCCTTTGAGGTAAAAGTTTCAAATACAAGTTAAGGGTTTCAAATGAAAATGGCAAAAAAAATATTGAAGTGTGTCAAAAAGCTTTCAGGTTTTTGTATAGGATTTCTAAAAAGAGATTTGAAAATATCCACAAATCCATAAAAGGTAATTCACTAATAGGCATCGATATGCGTAGCAAACACTCTCACCGCCGCAATAAATTATCAGTAGAAACTGAAAGGCTGTTTGTACAGCAAGTGAAGAGGAGAAGTGACAACTACAGAAGAGGATCATGTATCTAGAAACTCAACATAAAGTGCACATCCTTGGAGCTGCGACTTTTTACAATCACAACAGAGAAGGAAGGATGAAGAGTAGAAAGGATCGCCTTACTGAATCAGTTTCCATGGATTTCAAAAAAATCTCCCATGTCCAAATATTTTTACAAACATAGACAAGCGACAACTCAGCTTCATTTCCTTCAATATCCACCAATTGTCTGACAACAAAGCTATTTTGTAGGCTTACCCTGAAACTGACGGCAGAAAAGGGGCAAATGAGGTAACATCTTTTCTTAATGAATACATTACAAGAATTCTTAGCCCAGAAGTCCAACATTTAAATTTCTTCTGTGACTCTGCAGCAGGGCAAAACAAAAATTCACCCTTTTCCGATACTTACACTATATTGTCCCCAACCAGAAACATCTACAATCTGCTCATGTCACATTCCCAATAAGAGGGCATTCATACCTGGAATGTGACAAGGATATGGGACTGATAAATACAAAATCTGTGACAGAAATTCCTCAAGACTGGGTTGAGGTGTTCCTGCCTGCAAGAGTGAAACCTGAATCCTTCACAGTTATAGAAGTAGACGATGGAACGATCAGAGTTTGGAGCAGCTTCCTTGATGATTACTACTGTAAGAAGTGTCCCATTCCAACCAGGCCAATCAAGAAATTGAAAGTTGAAGCAAACCATCCACCGGGAATTATACAATGCAGCATGGATTCCCACTGTTGTGCGCAAGAAGAGATCAGAAAGGAACCTTGTACGTGAAATGGAACCTAATGAATTTCGTTATCCTCCAAGAGCATACCCGTGACTTCTACCAATATCAGAAGAGAAGTTCAAAGACCTTCAAGATTTGAAAGCTTTTTGTTCTAAGGAGACTCAAATCTAATACAAGAATCTACCACATGAACCGAAATTACGAAGAAAATGAATGTGGAGAAAATATTGTGATCACATTTTGGTTTTAAAAAATAATAGATTTGATGACTTACCTCCCTATTCTGCAGTAAATGGTAATTCTTGGAAATAATTTCATTAATATGTTGTGCTTCTGTTGACAAAAATTGCCTAATATTGCATATCATAACAAAGATATATGTCAGTTACATTACATACAGTCATTGTAAGATATCCAAGGACAAATGAACGTTATTTGGTTTCAAACTTTAAATCAGCTCCTGTGTAAAATTATGAAATCTTGACTTGCCTCCCTCTTCCCCTGTAGTCTTCAACACAATTAAAGTTGAAAAATTTTGTGTTCAGAAATCTCGCACTAATCGTTGTGTGTTTTACCCTCTTGTGCCCAGATTAAAGCAATATTCATATCAAGGATACTTAAGGCAGGGAGGAATTTAACAAGCGATAAATACATTCCTAAGAAGAGGCAGGTACTTGAAATTTAATACCAATTCACATTTATACATTATTCATGATCCTTTGACATAGTCTAGATTAGGCAATGTGGTAACAAATATAGAATATGAATATTTTTATAGGCGAGAGGAAAAGAGTTTTTTTGAACGGAATTATTTATGGTTGAGGCAGACAGCAATAGAGCATCTCTTGGGGATTTTCGAACAGTGACTACGTGCCAGTCCAAAACGAACCACAAACCTTTTCCTCCCCCCTTCAAAGCACCGAGAAAAACAGGGAGCTCCTCACCATGAAATTAACAGCATGAATGTACCATTGGGGGCTGTCATGAAGGGTGGACCAACGATATATACACAGTCACAGCTAACCTAAGAGCGGAGTGTGTTATCAACGGTCCAACAAAGTCATATTGACAATCACAGCTAGGACAATTAAAAGGTATTCTCAAAAACACGAACCAGCTAACATCCTCTGGTTTATGTTCTATGAACATACACCTCAGATTTTCAAACAGTTATGTTTACGTCTCCTTTAACTGCTTGAAGTTTAGAATGTTGGAAGGGTCAGATGACCTTGTAGTACTGACCATTTAAACAACAATAACTACCACTAACTTCTAGAATGATGGATTTTTGCTCAAAGCAGTTATCATTGAGGCTGTGTTTCAAACTCTCACAATTATGGCAGCAGAGTTAACCTACATTACCAATAAATTAGCTACTGTTAGCACAGCATGCGGTGTGGACTTCACCTACAATAGGGCCCAGGGTGCCAGCAGAGTGAACCTGCATTTTGAATACAATAACATCAGCAACTGGTAGCCGCTAAAATACGAAACAACACTGAATAATCAAAATATTCAAATTATAATAAAATCATGCACATTACTATAAGAACCTATGATCACCTGTATTTGGTTTTCCACTTTGATAACCTTGCTTTCGTCTTCAAATAGACCACCTGACTCTTTCAGCAGATTGCTATATTGTGCCCTTTTAGCAAGAAATATGCCAATCACAGTATACCAGCGTAGCTCAATTCGGGATTTTCGGGGCAGCGGTAAGTTCCCCCACTCTGTGACTCACATATTTTGGATTAATCAGAGGATACACTTGCAAAAATAACAACAAAACCAACTCCTATTTTAAACACATTTAATTAATAAAAAATTATGGCTCTACAAACACTTTAACAATTAAATTACTGACCCTTAATCATCTACTTGTTCCAAATGAACAAGGAATCACAATAGAATATAACAAATATTGTATTAAAACATATGGTTTCCACATAAACCAACAATTCCTAATTATTTTTACTTCCATAAAGCATCAACTGTGAGTTTCTTATAACTCCGAGCTCTTTGGCTCAATGCTTTCTGTAATAATGGTGTCATTCTTTGTACACTTCAAATACTACTTTTTATTTTTTTTTATCTTGAAAAAAATAAAGGTGTAATTACATTTTTATAATTATATGTTAATTATCTAACTCAATATTTTGGGCATTTTCACACATTTCAGCTGTTATCATCTCTCTCTAGTTTCACAAATACATTAAGGTAATCAGGAAATTACTTGTGTACTCCAGAGTATGAAGATACTTGACACAGTCAAAAAACTATAGTTACTCCCGAAACCTAGTTGTCTTCAATTAACTCGTGGAATCCTACTTCCATACCACATTACAATAGGGATTGTTATTTATCTCATAACGTCTTATAAGACCATTATCACATAAGAAACTACGATCTGAACAGGCAAGCGGAAATATCAATCTACAAGGACCTCGGTTCAACGCCCGGGTCGTTAACAACTTTAAACACTCCTGGTGTATTCATTATTCTTTACAAGACGGCCTCCAGACACCCCTCCTTCTCCGAGGGTCTGGCCGTGAAACTTGAGAGTTATTTATGACTATGCGGGCTCCTTCCCGTCTGGCCCGAGCCAGAGCTCTCTCTAACTGCCTTTACAAAACACAAACTTTTCATTCTCAATTCCTTGGAGACCTGGCATCCTATTCTTCGTGTACATACAACAATATTATTGGGCTCAATAAACCACATTCGTAATCTTGGCGTTTATTAATTATAAAAGGTCCTCATTGATTGTGGAAGAGTAATTAACGACGAATAATAAAGGGGCTTTCAAAATAAGAGGATTCTGAGTTCGAATCTCTTCACATGCCTCGGGAACCTTTCCCTTATAGAGGACTATACAAAATGCGATTTAGGGTCAGCCAAAAAGCTATAAGACCTACGCTCAATACCATACATTTGCTCCCTTTCAAATACATACACAATGTCTCGTGATACTACGTCACAAATAGAGGACTTATACCATATCTCAATTCGCGACAATCAACTACCTCTCATAAGTAATTTACCAAGTACATTAACTTTTACGCGTTCCTAGCGTGACATTTTACTTTAATTGCGCTCCTTTTGCGCTGTACATTTTAAGCCTAGCGTCGTCCAAAGAACTGATAATATTATATTAACACTTGATACACATTTCAATTTTTATATTATTTTTTCCTTTGACCATAACTTTCTCTATTCCAAGAACATGCATTTAAACATCATGTCTATACTTTTATTAAGGTTCTAACGCTCTTTTGTTCACATCACTTTATTTGATCTTTATTTAATATTTCCTTACTTGGTTATTATTATTATTATTTCAATATCTTTATTCTTTACACAAGCTCAAAAGCTATTTCTTTCATATCTCACATTTACTTTTATTTAAATATCTTTCACGATAATTACTGATATTTCGCTTGCTCTTATGACATTTGTCAAATACGTTAACATTTTATAAACTTTCCATTCTCTACTGGATTTATTCTTTACATAATTATTTATAATTTCTCAAATTTCTATTTTTGTTCAGACCGCGTTCTTGTTTATTCAGTATTTATTTATTAAAACACATCCCTTTTACTCAACAACTCCGGTGGATTTGTACACAATTATTCCCTGACACCAAAATAAAATGAAATTTATTACTTACATGTTTTTAAGGTCGTCCCATGACCTTTATTCTTGTGCGGTGTTTCATTTTGGCCCACTTTAAAATTTTAGTCCATCTTATTTAAATTCATCTTATTTACAAACACTTCTTGACACATATTTAATACACTTAACATTGACGACATTTTTAATACACTGGTGTGTTCCTTTATAACACACAATAAACACTAAAAAATATTAATTTAACACACAATCTTGATAAATCTACACTTCACAATTCTTGATCACTAGGCCGTATTTCTTAGCCTATCACACGTGACCTCTTAATTTCCCGTTTCCAAGGGTGAAATTTATTCAATGTCGGCTTCCTATCCTGCAGAATACGAAAGTCTCGAAACATCTACTGTTCCCTGGAATCCTAATTCTTCGAATCCTATTCTGGATGACCGGCTATTCCTCTAGCTTGAACGGCTTCCCTTGTAGATCTGGTTTATCGATCCTAGCGAAAGTCTGTTCGGATCGAGGTCTCCTCAAATACCTATCGATGATCTATGGATTTATTTTATAGCAGCTAGTACCTCCCGAATCTAGTGCTTTAGAATAATTCGTCTGCTTTCTGGAGATACTGTCTATAGTCTCCGTTCTTCTTTATTTAATCGGTTCTAGCAGTCCTACTTTCTGAGCTAAGTTACGAACCTTACTCTGTTTTTCCCTCTTTGGGTTCTTTAATTTAGATAACTGTTTATCTTTCTGTTACGGTACGTCCGTACGTTATGATTTATTCGTTCGTCTATTTAAAGACCTATCGCCTAAAGTCCAACGTTCGCAGCCTGCTCTGACTCTATTTTACGAACCTTTTCACTGTAACTTGTGTACTTTCGGACCTAAATCCTGTAACTAGGATTTTCCTAATCTTTTAACACGGCGATACTTTAAATTTTCTTCTTTACAACTCCCTATGGAGGTAAGCAAGTTGTTAATACTGCGACGCCTATAGCTATCGGATATTAATTCTGCGGTGTAATACAGCGTTTCTCCCCTCAGGGAGTACTGGTAAACTGTCTTCGATGTAACGCAGAGTGACGCCCCACACGGCTGTCTGAATACTGATGCGTAGCAACGCCCCCTCGGGCTATTTGGATCTGCTGGTACTGATGCGTAGTAACACCCCCTCGGGCTGTTTGAGACTGCATGATTGGCTTGGTGAGGCCAGGAGTTATATACCTTTTCGCTACAAAAAGATAAGACTCTAGCCCTTTCCGTGGCCAACTTCTAAAATAATGGTTGCACAATTATAAAATTTATACCTTCCGAAAGCTCATCTTCTCAATGTCAAATAATCTTATTGCGCCTAAGAATCGATCGTGCAATTCGGAGATATTAATTAATTTCTCGTCCTCAATTGTGTGGGTGTTGCTGTTCTTTTGTACTCTCCCCTCTATACACGCCTTGGTAATTCCCCGATGACGTCTACTTGCGTTTGCAGTTTTCTCCTGTGCAATTATTAAAGGGTTTTTCTTTACTCAAAAATATCTCATTCGAAATGATTCACTGTACTGTACTTGTTTACTTATTTTTATACTCGTAAACGGGTTAAATTTAATTATTCCTCTTCTGGCGCATAAGTGGTGTTGTCGTTTTCCAGCCAGCTCAGCTCGATTTCCGAGTCAGGCCTCCTTGTCTATTCGTGGGAAATTTCCACTCGGTTATTAATACTCATGACTAGCTCCCTTCTGAATGTCAAGAGGGGTGATCTCATCTCTCGAACACCTGGTCCTCGTTGGTTGCACAACATTATACTAGCATCCTAGCTTGATCTTTCTCTAAGTTACATAAGAAACTGTACGTTTATTTCATTTCTTCCCCAAATACATGGATTCGACCTTTATGGACCTTATGGCACATGGGTTCATCTCTCCCCTCCTTAGGTAAATAAATTTTCGAAAAACTTTGAGGAAATTTATTTCAATTTAATCTTATCTTTCTTTATTTGTAGAAGCCATCATAACGTCGTCCGTATCTACTGTTTTTTTATTTCTTTAAATTCGTATCCGGTGATTGTGTAGGTCGGGTACGCTCTGTCCCTACCCTTTCTTTCTTTCTTTACTTGTCTGGACTTTGAGTCCCCAGAACCTCATTCTTCTTCACGGGTGTGGTCTATCCCTACCCTTTCTTTCTTCTTTATTTGTCTGGACTATAACATCTCCAGAACCTCATTATTCCTTACGGGTTTGGTCTATCCCTATCCGTTTCCTTATTTCATCATTTTCCTTTCTTAAATTGAAATTTTCTTCTTCAATAAAATCAATTACTTCTTTAATTTCCCAATACAATTTCTCCAATTCGCATTCGCACTCGAATGCTTGAGCTCTATTTTCTATTTCTTCCTTATTCTTGTTTATGTCAAAAGTGGATTCATCTCTAAACGTTTCCATAACCAGGGCTTGTTCATTTGCTTCATCGAAATCTTCGGGAGGGTAATATAATTTCAAATTTGCTGAATTCATGGTCACTTCGTGATCCGTTTCACAGTGCCGAATTCTATATGCGTTATTCCTCAAATCTCTGATTATTTGATATGGTCCGTGGTACATTTTCTGGAACTTCTTGTACACACGGTTTCCTGGATCCGAAATGACTGGTCTCTTTACTAACACCATTTCTCCTGCTAATAATGGTCGATGATACCTCTTATGCCTATTTCTTCTCTGCCTCCTGTCGGCTTGAGCTTTTAGATGCTCAAAGGCTCTTCGAATACGTACATCTCTTCCAGGCTGAGCGTCTGCTGGCCTAGGAATTACCAGACTCCAAGGTCTTTCTGGTTGCTCATTCCGATGTAACGTTATGGGTATCTCTCCTGTGGATTCATGGATTGTATTGTTTATACAAAATTCGATAATATCCAAGATATCTATCCACTTCCAATTTTCTTCGGCACAGTATATTCTACAGTACTTGGCCGTCTCCCTCATCACTCTTTCTACAGGGTTTGCCTCAGGATGGCGAATACTTGACAAAATCTGACGTATTCCCAGTCTTTCTAATTCTCGTCTGAACTCTACACTGGTGAAACAACTGCCGTGATCCGACAACAAATTCTCAGGTTTCCCCAGAATCGGTATCACTTTTTCTTTTAGTCGTTTTAACACCTGTTTGGTACTAGTCTTCTGTATGGGAGCAAGGACAACCATTTTAGTGAAGACATCCATAGCCACCATTATGTGTCGATTTCCTCTTCTTGCCTTTGGCAAAGGTCCAAAATTATCAATAGATATGATTTGGCCGGGCCTTTCGGGCAACAATGGTATAGGCTTCTGTCTCATCAGAAATGCATTAGGTTTGATCCTTTGACATAAATCACATGTCTTTAGCGTGTCCCTTACAGTTTCTCTCAGTCTCGGCCATACAAATGCTTCTTTCAGCATCGAGACTGTTTTGTCGACTCCCATATGTCCGAACGATCTATGGGCTAACCATACTATTTTCCTCTGCAAAATTGCAGGTACAACAATCCTTAATTTTGTATGGTCAGAGTCCGCAAACTTATATAATAACCCATTATAAAACATGTAGTCTTGAGCTATCTTATTAGCTTCCGTGTACGCTGGTGTTCCTCTTATCAAGCTTCCCTCAAGGAAAGATATGAGCATGTTCATCCATGGATCCTCACGTTGTCTTTAACTAATACTTCTTAACTCATTAAGAGTACGCTGATCCCTGTCTTCCAAATCTATAGCCATTACTTCCTCTTCTATGGACTCTGGCTGTCTACTTAAGTAGTCTGGAACTATATTTTCTTTTCCTGGGCAGTACTCTATCTTGACATCAAATTGTTGAATGTATAAAGCCCAACGCATCAACCTTTGACTGGATAAATCAGTCTTCATCAAAAAGGTTAAGGCTTTATGATCCGTTCTTAGAATGACCTGAAACCCATATACGATCTTCCGCCAATATTGCAGCGCGTGCAATATCGCTAACAGCTCGATTTCGCTGATCGTATAATTTTTCTCGTGTGGTTTCAGTCTCCTACTTGTGAAAGCTAGATAGTTTTTCTTATCAGGGTTTTCCGGGTTTTCCTGATATAGCATTGCCCCTATTCCAATCTGGGATGCGTCTGTTTGATTGATAAATCTCTGATTAAATTCAGGATATCCTAGCTTCACGTAATTTAAGAGCATTTCCTTGGCCTCCACGAATGCTTTTTCTGTTTCCTCCGTCCATTTCCACTTGCCCCCTTCTTCAGAAGGTCCTGTAGTGGTGCAACAGTTTTGGTGTATGATGGACAATGTCCTGAGAAGAACCCAATCAATCCCAAAAACTGGCGAACGTTCTTTACCTTCAAAGGCCTTGGAAAATCCCTTATCGATTCCAATTTGCATGGATTTGGTTTAACACCATCCTTGTCAATCACATGCCCTAAAAATGTCACTTGTCTTTGACAAAAATTCGACTTCTTAAAATTTATTTTAAAATTTGCCCTTCTTAAGTCTTCCAATAATTTCTTCAATTTTTCTAAATGTTCCTCAATATTCTCCGAGGTAAGCAGAATATCATCCACGTAACGGATAGTGCACTCTTTCACTTCTTCTGACAGGTTTCGATCAAGCGCTCTTATTAATGCAGATCCTGCGGTCTTCAATCCAAACGGACATCTTCTAAAGCAATATGTTTGTTGGTCGAACTGAAATCCAGTCAACAAGCTGGTTTTCTCTTCCAGTTCGAGGTGATGATACGAAGAAGTCATGTCAATATTTGTAAAAATCTTCTTGCCTTTGAACTTCCTCAGTATTTCTTTTATGGGTGGTGCCGAATCATTTTCTGGTATGATTTTTGCATTTAAATTTCTGGCATCTAGACACACCCTTACTGAGCCATCCGGTTTACTCACAATCACTAATGGACTAACATATGGTGTCGCCATCTTTTCTATAACACCTGCATTCATCATCTCCTGCAGTGTTTTCTTAGTTTGTGGGTAATGTTTTTCCGCAACCGGGTATGGTTTTTGTTTGAACGGTGCCCAATCATTGACTTGGAACGCGTATTTAAAATTTTCAATCTTCCCTGGCTTGGAATCAAATACGTCCCTATAATTCAATAATAATTTCATTAACTGTTCCTTATTTTCGAGGTTGACTTAAGCTTCCTCCAATTTTCCTGACAGGTTGGTCTCGAACTCAGTTTCCAAGTCATCTTCCAGTTCTATGTTGAGGACTTCAAATATCTTTTCTATGTCCTTATAACCTTCCTCAATCACTTCTTCCATATGCCATACCTGTTCTCCTATTTTCGCATCCTGTTCCTGTAGGTTAATGTTTTGTTCATCCACATCCTCTCTTTGAACTCTAATGCAGTTTTGCGCTAGGACTATAATGACCTTGTTCTCACGGATAAAATCAATACCTAATATGACATTATATGGTAATTTATTTACCAGCAAAAAGCACTGCGAAATTTCAGCGTTACCCATGATCAGATCAATGTATACCTGAAATTTACATGTTAAAGATTTTTCAGGGATAATCCCCTTAATCTTTACACTTGATGTGGGAATCTTTAGTACTCGGCCCCTTGTTTCCAATTCATTTAAAAGGGTTTGTGTAATTAGACTTATTGTGGCTCCGGTATCAATCAATGCTCTGACCAGTAATCCTTCTATCCTAAGCATAATTATAGGTAGTTCTCTTTTAACAGGTGGGATTCCTTCCACATCCTCGTTAATTAGCTCGTCTGGTCTGGCTATCCAATTCACAATTTCTACCTCCTCCCAGCTCCTGGTATGTTTCCACTTTTGACAATTTAAATTTGGAGTTTTTTTATCCTGAGGGCTCCCTTTTCCCTCATTCTTTAACTGAGCTTGTAGTTCCAAGCTTTGAGCTCCGTCTAGACGGTCGGGTGATTTCCGGTTCTTAATTGCCTCACTCCAACGGACTTTTTGCCTATCAGGTTCATCTGGTCGTTCGTTCATATAACGAAGACTTTCCTGATATCTTTCTTCTATTTCGGCCCGATATTCATCATCCCTATCCTCTGGCCTTACATTCCTTCTGGGATAATTCTCCCATTTCTTTCTGTTTTCTTGCCTTTGATGGTTATTGTTATAGGGTCGGCTCTCTTGTTGCCTATAACCTGTATTCCTAGGATTTCTTCCTCGATATCCTCCTCTGTAATATGGCTGTATTCCTCTAGGCTCCTGGTGCCCATACTCTCGACCTAGTCCTTGTGTATCCGTGCTGGTGGACTGATTCCTGGTCGCTGGTTTTTCTCTTGTTTCCTGGCTACTGGCCATATGTACTTGCTCAGTCTGTCTTTGATGCCGAGGAGTTACGTGCGAAGTCGTCATATCTAATTGACGTAATACACTCTCCACTTCCACAGCACTTCTGGCTTTGGATGAGATTAACAGCCTCTGAATCTCATACGGAAGTTGTCTTGCAATGGCGGCACACAAGTCGTTCTCTGCCGGAGCAATGTCGAGTTCACGGAATTTACAAAGCTGAGCGGTGAAAAATTCCGAGTATTTAGTTGGTGCATTGGTGCTGTACTTCCTAGAGTACAGATCTAGCCTTAAATTCTATTGGACGTCTGCTGCCCAATATCGTTTTAAAAATGCTTCCCTAAAGCCTTCCACCGTATCAAAGGTGTATCTGAAGCTTCTGAACCAGGTGAGACAATCACCTGCCAACAGCTTTTCAATAGCTCTCAGTCTCCGATCCTGAGGAACTTTCATTTCGTTTAAATACTCTGCCACTTCCTTTAGCCAGTATTTTGGAGTAATAGACATGTTATTACCCGTAAACTTTACTGGTCTGTCCTCATTTGATTTAATTATGTTTATTATCTGGCCATTTGTCTGATTCATGTACGGGGTTGACATCGCCATCGGATATCCTGGGTTCTTATAAGGGCTTTCCCCTCCTAAGTCCCTCTCCGTATCTGTACCTTGTTCACGGGAATCTACCCATCCTGTCTTTGGAAACTCCTCCTGATTCTCAAATTCTAACTTCCTTTCCCTTCGGGCACTTTCTTAATTAGCCATGAGTTGGATTTCCATTTGACTATTCTTATGTTCAGTCCTCTCCAATCGGGATCTTAATTCATTCTGAATTCTTTCTTGATTCCTTTTACTATCTTCCTCTGCCTTTTTGGATTGGAATTTCTCATCCCTGTAACTATCCCTGAATTCATTTAATTGGTCTTCTACCTCTTTCTTAAAGATCATGACCTTTTGGTCTATAATTTCTGGTTTCACGTCACCTCTGGTATCTAGGTCTTCTCGTATTTCTTTTATTTTCTTCTCCAACTCTCTTTGTCCTTTGACCATATCCACTTTAATTCCTTCAAGTTTTTCCTCAGTTTTCCCTTGACTCTTATATAATATCATCAAGTCATTTTGGATCTGGCCTACTTCCCTATGAGTTTTTCCTACTTCGACCTTTAATGTTCCGATGGATCCCTGGACCTCATTAATACCCTTACTTATTTCATTTATCTTATGGGTACTTTCCTTATTTTCGTCCTCTCTTTGTTTTCTTTCACTCTGGAGATGCCCCTCGTATTTACCGAATCTTTGATCTATTTTCGTTTCGTACGTCTTCCAGTTATCATCTACCTGCCTAGTAAAATGATCAATCTGATCTTTCATACCCTTAACATCCTTTTTATTTTGATTTTTCATCTCAGTTACTTCATTCTGAACTCCATCGACCTTTCCCTCGAGTTCTCCTACTTTGTCCTTTACCCCTTTAAATTCTTCTCCTAATTTCTTAAAACTTTCTTTTATCTCATCCCGGGAACGTTCACAAATATCGCTGTTAGATTTTATCTGAGCTTCTAATTTTTCCTGCACACCTTGGATCTGGGTTACAAGTTCATTTCTACATCCTTTTACATTTTTTCACAAGATTCTTCCATGCTATCTAATTTAGTTTTTATAGCCCCAAAATTACCTTCCAAATTTTCAAATTTTCCTTGACATTCATTTATGGATTTTACCGTACTATCGTTCAAGGTATTTATTTGGACTTGTAATCCTGAATGAAATCCTTTATTTTCCTCTTTTAACTCACTTAACTTCTTCCCAAACTTAGTGTCAAAACTTTGAAATTTGTTATTCATTGTCTCTTTTAATTTCTCATTTATATTGCTTTGTATTTTAGTCTCCATGGCCTCTAGTTTGGTATTCATGGCTTGACTTTTCAAAGAATTATCGGCTATCATATTCTCCTGAAACGAATGTAATTTATCTTCAAGTTTCACTTCCATTACTCCTAATTTATCCTCCAAAACCCTGGATTGTGTTGAAAAATGATCTGTATTCTCTGCCCTTATATTATCCAACTTACTTTCTATCTCAGCCTTCAATTCCCTGTTCATTTTTTTACACTCGGCCTGGATAGACTCTAATTTAGTTCCCATGTTAACATTATCAGTTTTAAGTGACTCTAAACTTTGATTCATGGATCCTAATTTTTGATTATTTTCCTCCTGTTGGCTGTCCAACTTATTCAAACTCTCATTTATGGATTCGATCACTTTGTTATTTTCATCCTTTTGGAGACTCAATGTATTGTCTATTGTTCCCAATTTATTGTTCATGGTCTCCCACTTTTCTTTGCTATCGGCTTTTATAGCGTTCAAAAGTTCCTGCCTCTCTTCCCTATTCTCTTTTTTTGCATCTTCCGTACTTCTCGTACTTATTTTTACTATCTCTTCCCTATTCTTTTGGAAATGTTCATCCAAACACTCCTTTAACTCCATCATCGTCACCATCTTTTCTAATATAAGAATACAGTGGGCCACTCATGCCACCACACTAGTACATGCTTGAGAGATGATACTCTGAATCATTGTGTTCCAATTTCTTTTAAAAATTTACTTTGGTACGGGTTTTTATTTCACCGTACCCTTTTGATACTCTTTATTCAATTTCATAAACCTTTATGGAAGTAATTAAAATTCAAAATTTCGAAAAACCATTTTTTTTTCAAAAAATGAAAATTTTGATTTTTCGAGAAAACTCGGGTTTTCCCTAGGAAAACTCAGCCCTGCGTACTGGGCGCCAAAATCAGTAATGATTTGCTAGGGGGTGGTTTTAATGATATATAATTCAGGGCTGCTCGGTATGAGTTTCCAGGGACCCATGCGGTCAGATAATATTTTATGTTGTAGCTACTCCTATCATTACTTTACTTTACATGTTATGACCGTCTTAAGTGTTCCTCTAGTTATCAATCCAGCACATTACTTATATGTCCCCCATGTGCCCTTTTAGCAAGAAATATGCCAATCACAGTATACCAGCGTAGCTCAATTCGGGATTTTCGGGGCAGCGGTAAGTTCCCCCACTCTGTGACTCACATATTTTGGATTAATCAGAGGATACACTTGCAAAAATAACAACAAAACCAACTCCTATTTTAAACACATTTAATTAATAAAAAATTATGGCGCTACAAACACTTTAACAATTAATTTACTGACCCTTAATCATCTACTTGCTCCAAATGAACAAGGAATCACAATAGAATATAACAAATATTGTATTAAAACATATGGTTTCCACATAAACCAACAATTCCTAATTATTTTTACTTCCATAAAGCATCAACTGTGAGTTTCTTATAACTCCGAGCTCTTTGGCTCAATGCTTTCTGTAATAATGGTGTCATTCTTTGTACACCTCAAATACTACTTTTTATTTTTCTTCTCTTGACAAAATTAAGGTATAATTACATTTTTATAATTATATGTTAATTATCTAACTCAATATTTTGGGCATTTTCACACATTTCAGCTGTTATCATCTCTCTCTAGTTTCACAAATACATTAAGGTAATCAGGAAATTACTTGTGTACTCCAGAGTATGTAGATACTTGACACAGTCAAAAAACTATAGTTACTCCCAAAACCTAGTTGTCTTCAATTAACTCGTGGAATCCTACTCCCATACCACATTACAATAGGGATTGTTATTTATGTCATAACGTCTTATAAGACCATTATCACATAAGAAACTACGATCTGAACAGGCAAGCGGAAATATCAATCTACAAGGACCTCGGTTCAACGCCCGGGTCGTTAACAACTTTAAACACTCCTGGTGTATTCATTATTCTTTACAAGACGGCCTCCAGACACCCCTCCTTCTCCGAGGGTCTGGCCGTGAAACTTGAGAGTTATTTATGACTATGCGGGCTCCTTCCCGTCTGGCCCGAGCCAGAGCTCTCTCTAACTGCCTTTACAAAACACAAACTTTTCATTCTCAATTCCTTGGAGACCTGGCATCCTATTCTTCGTGTACATACAACAATATTATTGGGCTCAATAAACCACATTCGTAATCTTGGCGTTTATTAATTATGAAAGGTCCTCATTGATTGTGGAAGAGTAATTAACGACGAATAATAAAGGGGCTTTCAAAATAAGAGGATTCTGAGTTCGAATCTCTTCACATGCCTCGGGAACCTTTCCCTTATAGAGGACTATACAAAATGCGATTTAGGGTCAGCCAAAAAGCTATAAGACCTACGCTCAATACCATACATTTGCTCCCTTTCAAATACATACACAATGTCTCGTGATACTACGTCACAAATAGAGGACTTATACCATATCTCAATTCGCGACAATCAACTACCTCTCATAAGTAATTTACCAAGTACATTAACTTTTACGCGTTCCTAGCGTGACATTTTACTTTAATTGCGCTCCTTTTGCGCTATACATTTTAAGCCTAGCGTCGTCCAAAGAACTGATAATATTATATTAACACTTGATACACATTTCAATTTTTATATTATTTTTTCCTTTGACCATAACTTTCTCTATTCCAAGAACATGCATTTAAACATCATGTCTATACTTTTATTAAGGTTCTAACGCTCTTTTGTTCACATCACTTTATTTGATCTTTATTTAATATTTCCTTACTTGGTTATTATTATTATTATTTCAATATCTTTATTCTTTACACAAGCTCAAAAGCTATTTCTTTCATATCTCACATTTACTTTTATTTAAATATCTTTCACGATAATTACTGATATTTCGCTTGCTCTTATGACATTTGTCAAATACGTTAACATTTTATAAACTTTCCATTCTCTACTGGATTTATTCTTTACATAATTATTTATAATTTCTCAAATTTCTATTTTTGTTCAGACCGCGTTCTTGTTTATTCAGTATTTATTTATTAAAACACATCCCTTTTACTCCACAACTCCGGTGGATTTGTACACAATTATTCCCTGACACCAAAATAAAATGAAATTTATTACTTACATGTTTTTAAGGTCGTCCCATGACCTTTATTCTTGTGCGGTGTTTCATTTTGGCCCACTTTAAAATTTTAGTCCATCTTATTTAAATTCATCTTATTTACAAACACTTCTTGACACATATTTAATACACTTAACATTGACGACATTTTTAATACACTGGTGTGTTCCTTTATAACACACAATAAACACTAAAAAATATTAATTTAACACACAACCTTGATAAATCTACACTTCACAATTCTTGATCACTAGGCCGTATTTCTTAGCCTATCACACGTGACCTCTTAATTTCCCGTTTCCAAGGGTGAAATTTATTCAATGTCGGCTTCCTATCCTGCAGAATACGAAAGTCTCGAAACATCTACTGTTCCCTGGAATCCTAATTCTTCGAATCCTATTCTGGATGACCGGCTATTCCTCTAGCTTGAACGGCTTCCCTTGTAGATCTGGTTTATCGATCCTAGCGAAAGTCTGTTCGGATCGAGGTCTCCTCAAATACCTATCGATGATCTATGGATTTATTTTATAGCAGCTAGTACTTCCCGAATCTAGTGCTTTAGAATAATTCGTCTGCTTTCTGGAGATACTGTCTATAGTCTCCGTTCTTCTTTATTTAATCGGTTCTAGCAGTCCTACTTTCTGAGCTAAGTTACGAACCTTACTCTGTTTTTCCCTCTTTGGGTTCTTTAATTTAGATAACTGTTTATCTTTCTGTTACGGTACGTCCGTACGTTATGATTTATTCGTTCGTCTATTTAAAGACCTATCGCCTAAAGTCCAACGTTCGCAGCCTGCTCTGACTCTATTTTACGAACCTTTTCACTGTAACTTGTGTACTTTCGGACCTAAATCCTGTAACTAGGATTTTCCTAATCTTTTAACACGGCGATACTTTAAATTTTCTTCTTTACAACTCCCTATGGAGGTAAGCAATTTGTTAATACTGCGACGCCTATAGCTATCGGATATTAATTCTGCGGTGTAATACAGCGTTTCTCCCCTCAGGGAGTACTGGTAAACTGTCTTCGATGTAACGCAGAGTGACGCCCCACACGGCTGTCTGAATACTGATGCGTAGCAACGCCCCCTCGGGCTATTTGGATCTGCTGGTACTGATGCGTAGTAACACCCCCTCGGGCTGTTTGAGACTGCATGATTGGCTTGGTGAGGCCAGGAGTTATATACCTTTTCGCTACAAAAAGATAAGACTCTAGCCCTTTCCGTGGCCAACTTCTAAAATAATGGTTGCACAATTATAAAATGTATACCTTCCGAAAGCTCATCTTCTCAATGTCAAATAATCTTATTGCGCCTAAGAATCGATCGTGCAATTCGGAGATATTAATTAATTTCTCGTCCTCAATTGTGTGGGTGTTGCTGTTCTTTTGTACTCTCCCCTCTATACACGCCTTGGTAATTCCCCGATGACGTCTACTTGCGTTTGCAGTTTTCTCCTGTGCAATTATTAAAGGGTTTTTCTTTACTCAAAAATATCTCATTCGAAATGATTCACTGTACTGTACTTGTTTACTTATTTTTATACTCGTAAACGGGTTAAATTTAATTATTCCTCTTCTGGCGCATAAGCGGTGTTGTCGTTTTCCAGCCAGCTCAGCTCGATTTCCGAGTCAGGCCTCCTTGTCTATTCGTGGGAAATTTCCACTCGGTTATTAATACTCATGACTAGACTAGCTCCCTTCTGAATGTCAAGAGGGGTGATCTCATCTCTCGAACACCTGGTCCTCGTTGGTTGCACAACATTATACTAGCATCCTAGCTTGATCTTTCTCTAAGTTACATTAGAAACTGTACGTTTATTTCATTTCTTCCCCAAATGCATGGATTCGACCTTCATGGACCTTATGGCACATGGGTTCAATATGTAGTCCTAGAATCCTAGAAGGTATCATAAAAATATGAACCAATGTAGAACATACAGACAGAATACCAGTACTAAGCCTACTATTCGGTAGCGAGTATTAAGTTCCTTGTCATGCACATGTTATGTTACACAGTATGCAAATTAAATACTACTTACAATATTAGGGACTTCGTCAGTATCAGACAAACATTCAGGCTCTCTCTTAATGATTGGTTGTTGCTCCATACTGCGCAGGAAACTAGAACACACGAAGTGCACACGAGAATTGTTAGGAGCCGTAATTAAACAAGTACGCCGTATAATTAACATAATAACACATCAAATGAGATATTTTCAGAACTCCGAATGCAAGTTAGGCCACTGGTAAGTTAATGTGAATATATCCCACCAGGTGCACAGTGAGAAGGGGAAGCTAATGATCAATCTTATTCGACAATGACGCTCGCCTTTATACGATATAACTTAGGGCAGAATATCGAGCAAAATATTAGTACCTATAATTGCGATACAATGAGGAATAACTGGTGCCAGCTTGTGGAGCAGTGAAATGAAGCGTCTTATAATTGGTTTCTCTATTCCTAAGTAGGCTACACACAAACTTTAACACAATTTGACGGGGCAGGCGGGATTGTCCGACGCTAAATTACAATACAAACCTATCAAAGTGGAAGTAAACTCAAGTTACTCACGAGTATTAAGAAATAGGCAGTGGAAACAATGGATTTCATAAAATACAAGTCAAAACTTCCACTTGGTGTTTCAATGATCCCACTTCAAATGAAATACAACATTTATTCCTCATTGAACTTTCATCGATTGGTAGGGACTCAAAGTTGTATTTATCCTTACAGACTTATAAATAATGTTACCGGGTAGCTTTCGCCGTTCTGAAGAAGTTCATAGTTACGATTCTTAACCTGCTTATCCTAGACAATTGAACATTGTAAATTAATCAACACAGGTCACGAACATGTCTCAGCAGAACTCTGGTTGCAAGATTCATCTTGATTATTAAATTTACTTAGGTCTGTAGTTAGTATTTCAAATATCCCTACTCGGAACTAAAAAATATTATTTCGCCGCGAGGTAGGCCTACATCGAACACACAGTAACGATATTTCCTTCAAAGAACCCGTAAAACCACGACACATGCTTTACGGTGGGCTACATTATTATTATTATTATTATTATTATTATTTATTTATTATTAAAGGAAAACGGTAAGATAATGGCTGCATTTCTAACACAATAGAGAAAATATCAGTTATTATATTATACTAGCATTACCCGTCACGGCTTCGCCCGCGAAAATTGTAGTTGTAAAGAGTACACTTAGCAACGTCTCAATCATGAATGCTATGTTTGATTTATCGTTTAATTTTGAATAATAGTGATAATAATTTGGAAAAGACCGTAAACAATCAGACAATATAGCACAATAATGGAACATAAATATCAAAATCTCTTCAACGTCGTCGCATCGCATGTATAAAATTCGACTGAAAATCACAACACGGTAAACTACCACATAACTTAGGTAAATACCGGTACCGTAGGAAATAAGTGAGATACCGTACAGTACCGTATATTAAACACACTGACTAAACACAAAATCCATTTACCTAAATTCCTATGAAAAAAGTAGGCCTACACATCATAAAATTACACAAGTAAAAAACATCTACGCACATATTTCCCCCCTTAAACTCATAATATACACCACATCGAAAATCCCGTGTCTGCCTATTCTTTTTAATCATTAATTAATATGCCGAGTATCCAACCCCAAATGAAACCACTCGTGAGATATTGTTATTCAATGAGTTGCAGGTTTAACCCCGTTAACACCCCTTTAGTACCTGAATATCCAAAAATCCTTCCTCAGAAGACGATTTCGACATACAACAAACATATCCCCAAAATTACTTGTTTCAAACTTTAATAGTTTTGGTTGGCCGATCAAAGTGAATATCCATAAGTTCTTCCTTAGTGGACGTTTTTCTTCCAGAATTTCACCCCTCCCCATGGGCCCCTTAAATTGGATTTATAAAAAAAAGTCGAACACCTATGTTTTTATTTTTAAGCTGATTGTTTTCCACTGCGTTTCAAACTCCTCACCTATGTCGTTTAAGAGATACACGCTCCGTTAGGAATCCTTCAGCCCCCACTTTTCATACATTTCACCTCATAATATACACCACATCGAAAAATCGTTAGACACGTGTCTGCTTATTTTTAATGAATACCGGTAGTTTATACAGGGTGTATCTTAATTACACCGACAAAAAATCAGGGACGCTCTGCGTGTTATTTAAAAGACGATGCCGCAATCGGATTGGCGGAGAAAATATTTCCCTTCGAGAAAATTAGGTTACTTTGTTACTTACGGGCGCGCGATTCAAATCTACGAACTCGCCCTATTTGCTGAGCTAGAGAGCAAGCCACTGGCCACCGCTGTGCTTCAAGCAAGGGAAGGGAGTGTGATAGAAGGAGACAGAGATATGCTGGCGGGCATGCGCAAGTTTCCTCGATCGCCTCGGCTTGCATTTTATTAATCCCTTAACGAGTCAAGGACTCATTTACAAAGGAATTGTACAGTGTTATCTTATTGGAGACAAATTACAATACAATGTTTAGTTTACAAAGTTTTCAGTATGAAAATATATACAACATTTTGTAGCTTTCATAAGTTTTTGTACACAACGTGTTCTTCTTTTGTCTTCTCAGATTATGAACTTTCTTCAAACTGACATTTTATAATCATTCCTCACAAACTGTTTTAGCCTCCTTTTAAAGATTGGTAGGCTAGGTGCAATTTTTATATTTTCTGGTAGTCTATTGAACTTAACAAAGGCACTATATTTAATGCTATTACTGCCATATTATTTGGAATTGATATGGAAAAGTGTTATGTCATCTGCATGTCTAGTTTTGTAAGCGTGTAAATCAGATTGTTTAGTGAAGTTTAAATTTGTGTGGATTCTGTTGTGTAGGATTTGGTACATCAGGACATTTGATTTGATTTCTGCATTTAGGGCTACTGGTTGAATTTTACTCGTAATATAAAGGTGTTTGGTTAGTGTTAAAAAAGGGTAGTTGTAAATATTTATTATGGCTCTATTCTGAATTACCGCCTCAATTTCCTTTTTTAGGTAATTTGAGCATTTTATCCAAATTGTATTCAAATATTGTAATCGGCTATGGATTAAGGAAAAATACACTTTCCTGAGTAGATATTTTGGGATGTAGTAGCTCAATTTTTTATCATACCAGCGGCAGGTGATATTTTTTTACTAATGCATCAATGTGCTTTTGCCAGGAGAGATTTTCAACTATTATTAGGCCTAGGTATTTGACAGATGAGAACCTTTTATCTGCTTTTCCATTCAGTGATGTCTAACTTTGTTCTACGGTTATTATTAAATAATTTGTTTTATCTTCATTGATTGTTAATTTATTTGACTGGGTCCAGCCAAGTATGGTATTTATGTCCTCCTGCATGTGTGTAATCAGCGTGTTGGTGGTGTACGCATTGTAAAAGATGCTTAAGTCATCTGCAAACAACGTTATATTACCATGAAAACGGAGTGTTGCTATGTCATTAATATATACTAAGAAGAGGGACCCAGTATTGATCCTTGGGGCACACCGTGGGTAATATTAACTTCCTCACTTCTGTAGCCATTTATTTCAATATACTGCTTACGATTAGATTGGTAATTTTTAAACCATGTCCAAGCTACTCCTCGGATACCTGCTTTATCAAGTTTCCCTAAAAGAATTTCATGGTCAACAGTGTCAAACGCCTTTCTCAGGTCAATGAAAAGGCCACTCGCTGTCATCTTATTGTCTAAGACATCGTGCAAGTTAGAGATTATATCAATTGTGGCTATTTCTGTGCTTGAGTTTTCTCGGAATCCATATTGTCCTTTGTAGAAGTAATCATTTTTATTTAAGAAATTAACAATTCTGTTTTACTACTGTTTCGTGTACCTTGGATATGGGTGGGAGGATGGAAATGGGTCTGTAATTGTCCGGATTGTTTTTGTCACCACCTTTATAGACTGGTATGACTCGTGCTATTTTTAGATCATCAGGCACCAGACCAGTCTCTAACGATAAATTTATTAAAGTAGTTAGTGGGCTACTTAGCATGTCAATGGAGTTTTTTAACAATTTTACTGACATACCATCTTTGTCTTGGCTACTTTTCATTTTAAGGCTTAATATATATTGCGAATTTCCATCTCATTAGTCGGGGTCATAAATATGGAATCTGTGTTGACATTGATTTCATTAACTTTCTTCCCTGGGGGATGTTTTTGGCAAATTTGTGTGCTATGTTTATAAAGTGAGTGTTTAGAGCATTGCAAATATTTTCTTTTCCTGTGAAAGATTTACCGTCAATTATTATCTCACTGGGACCATCTTTGTTTTTAGTTGTGCAGTTGCAGATCATTTCATTGATTACATTCCAAGTATCTTTTATGGTATTGGCATTCAATGTTAATTTATGTTCGTAGTATGAGGATTTCAGTATCCGTTTTAAAGCTGTCACTTTGTTCCTACATATTATGTGCTCTTCCTTTAAGAGGTTATTGTTTCTGTGAATGCTAGTTTTAAGTTTAGCTTAAATCAAATTACGACTAACCTAATCATCCGATATCTACCAAATTTTGCAACTACATATAGTCGTACTAAAAGGTCATCAGTCCAATAGTTTTCAGATGGCGGCCATGTATGTGTGCAAATCGATTTCCCTTACCAATTCAAACACGGTGAAACCGAATTGAACGAATATTGGTGCAGAGGTAGCAGTAGCAAAGGGCACCTCAGGGACATGTTTTATATCGCCGCCATCTTGACGAAAACGTAATGGCGGCCACCCAAGTGTTAAAAACTTAAATCAAATTACGACCAACCTTATCATCTGATCTCTACCAAATTTTGCAACATTATACCTTTATGTATGAAAAATCTTTTGACTAAACTGCACGGTCATCAGCCCTATACGTTGCGGATGGCGGCCACGTATGTGTGCAAATGGATTCCCCCTATCTATTCAAGCACAGTGAAACCGAACTGAACAAAATTTGATACATAGGTAGCACTAGAAGAGGGCACCTCAATGTCTTGTTTTATATTGCCGCCATCTAGACGGAAACGTAATGGCGGCCACCCGAATGTTCAAAGCTTAAATCAAATTACGACTAACCTAATCATCCGATATCTACCAAATTTTGCAACCACATAGAGTCATATATCGAGCGTCCCTTGAACAAATTACAAGGTCATCAGCCCAATAGTTTTCAGTTGGCGGCCATGTATGTGTGCAAATCGATTACCCTTATCAATTCAAACACGGTGGAAACGAATTCAACGAAGTTTGGTACAGAGATAGCACTAGCAATGGGCACTCCAGTGCCATGTTTTATATTGCCGCCATCTTGACAAAAACCTAATGGCAGCCACCCAAATTTTAAAGTCTTGTATCAAATTACGACCAATCTAATCATCTGATCTCTATCAAATTTTGCAACATTATACCTTTATGAATAAAGAAATGTTTTGACCAAACTACAAGGTCATCAGCCCAATCATGTGCGGATGGCGGCCATGTATGTGTGCAAATTGATTTACCCTATCTTTTAAAATACGGTGAAACCAAATTGAACGAAATTTGGTACATAGGTGGCACTTGTAAAGGACACCTCAGTGTCATGTTTTATATCGCCGCCATCTTGACGGAAACGTAATGGTGGCCACCCAAATTTAAAAAGCTAAAATCCAATTACGACCAACCTAATCATCTGATCTCTACCACATTTTGCAACTTCATAGCTTTAAGTGAGAATCGTTCTTTGACCAAGCTACAAGGTCATCAGTCCAATAGTTTGCATATGGCGGCCATGTATGTGTACAAATCGATTCCCCCTATCAATTCAAACACCATAAAACCGAATTGAACGAAATTTGGTACAGAGGTAGCGCTAGCAAAGGGCACCTGAGTGTCATGTTTTATATCGCCACCATTTTGACGAAAACGTAATGGTGGCCACCAAAATATTAAAAGCTTAATCAAAATTACGACCAACCTAATTCTTTGATCTCTACTAAATTTTGCAACAGCATACCTTTTTGTGGGAAGCATCTTTTGACTGAACTACAAGGTGTTCAGCCCAATAGTTTGCAGATAGCGGCCATGTATGTGTGCAAATCGATTCCCCATATCAATTCAATCACGGTGAAACCGAATAGAATGAATTTTTTTACAGAGGAAGCACTAGTAAAGGGTACTTCATATTCATGTTTAATATCCGTATAGCACGTTGTATTTCAACAAGCTACTACAACCAACATTCAATTATACTACTTGAAAAGGACAAAGAGTTATAACAATACCCATGCTTTTAGGAGAAAGTAGGCTATTTGTTCTTTATTGAACATCTTGTTTGCTTCTGTAAAATGTAATCAAAAATATTTTTTTTCTGTTTTTTCGGTCAATGAAATCTTCTACAATGTCATCAAAATCAATTTCCCGCAGAACATCTGACTCGATATATATTAAACTTAGAATGTCTAATGGTTCCTGTGACATGATACTTCTTAGCGCACTTTTGATCCGTTTCAATTTTGAAAACGAGCGCTCCGCAGAACAATTCGTTATCATGAGGGTCAGGAAAATGCGAAAAGCAATTTCAACGTTCGGAAAAACAGACTCAAACTTGTCTCGAATATGAATTGAGTCATTGAGGACATTTTCTTTCATTTATTTTTGCAGAATTTCATCCCTCCCCATTAACCGCTTAAATTGGATTTATGAACAAAAAAACGGTGAACACCTACTGGTATTTACTTATTTTTAAACCGTTTCTCCCCCTGAGATTGATGAGTGAGTGTGTCAGTCAATCAATTAGGACACTTTCTTTCCCCCCCCCCCCCAAGAATTTCAACCCTCCCCATGGGTCCCTTAAATGGGATTTATGGAAAAAACAGTAGAACATCTATTTACTTATTTTTTAGCTGATTATTTTCCGATGAATTTCAAACTTCTCCCCTATGTCGTTGAAGAGATACACGTTCCTTTAGGAATCCTTCGACCCCCAATTTTCACCCCTTTCACCTCATAATATACACCACATCGACAAACCCTTAGACACGTGCCTACTTATTTTTAATGATTAGTTTATACGCCAAGTATCACATCCCCAAATGAAACAACTCGTGAGATATTGTTATTCAATGAAATGCAGTTTTAACCCTCTTAACACCCCTTTAGAATCTGAATATACAAAAATCCTTCCTTAGTAGACGTTTTCGACATACAGCGAACATATCCCCAAAATTTCATGTTTCTAACTGCAATAGGTTTGGCTGGGAGATGATGAGTGAATATCCAAGATTCCTTCCTTAGTGGACGTTTATTCCCCAGAATTTCACCCTTCCCCAAGGGTCCCTTAAATTGGATTTATGGAAAAATGGTCGAACACTTATTTACTTATTTTTCAAGCTGATCCCCCCCCCCCCCCCGAGTTTCATACTTTTTGCCTCTGTCGTTTAAGAGATACGGTACTTGCTCCGTTAGGAATCATTCAACTCCCACATTTCATCCCTTTAATCTCATAATACACACCACAACGAAAAACCCTGAGACACATGTCTTCTTATTTTTAATGATGAGTTTATATGCCGAGTATTACATCCCCTAATGAAACAAATTGGGTGATATTGTCATTCATGAAATGCAGGTCTACCCCCTTAACACCACTTTAAAACCTGAAAATCCAAAAATCCTTCCTTATTGGGCGTTTCCGACTTACAACGATCATATCCCAAAAATATCATGATTCTAACATTAATAGCTTTGGCTGGGCGATGATGAGTCAGTGAGTATGTGACTCAGTCAGGACACTTTGTTTTATATAATAGATGCTTATGCCCGAGAGACAAATTACAAAACTTAATACATACAGATTCCATCACTAACCAAAAGTGAACCTACCTTAAAAAATAGACATCACTATTATAACGTTATCCTACAGCCACTCATTTCCCTTCCCTCCGCGTCACTGAAGGAGATCGACATTTCATCGACCTTCGTTCTACCACTTTCACCAACGAATGGAAAATTAATTTTAGTACTAAGGTTCCGTAGTTGGCACCCATCAACGCTCACGCCAATCCGACCGGCGGGATTAAACTGGTTTTTTTTTTCATTTTCTTTGTGGCGTTGGTGTGATTTTTTCGCCGGTGTTTTGATTATTTATTATTTATTGGAATTGAAATGAGAATCAATCATGTCACAGCAAGGGAAGAAAGAATGCCAAGCACCGCGATGTAAGAATTATAAGGATAATATGAAGAATACGGCATTGTTAGTCTACTTTCTATTTTTGCAATAATTGAAAATAGACTTATGAGTTTATGCACTAAAAACGATTGAAATATGCATTAAAATGGAAAAATATGCACTAACCAATAAGCCAAAGTTATTCACTCTTGTTACCCTCCTTTGCCGTAATATGTGGAGTCGTGTTTGCATGTTGTTCAAGTTGAAATTTCTTTTTAAATTTTATTTCCTTCGAAATAATTGGCAATTGATGACAACGATATCAGTTGAATAAATACTTTCTGTTGCTCTCCTCTTTAGGCATTTTGAGGCAGCATGCTTGCGTAAAGTACTACTATCTCGTCATCTGTTCCTCAGAAGGTTGCCTACAAGGGATGCCCAAACACGCAGGCGAAACCAATTTTTCTCCAGGCGTTTTAAATGATACTTAATTTCATATGTATAGCCCATGCTAAAATGCTACTGTGTTCAAAATAAGCAAGAAATCCAATAAACCCACAAAAGATGCATTTTCAAATAATCCAGTCCCTACTTATGGGATCTACACGGGCCAAGAGTTGTCAGTCTGTGTGTATTCTGTCTCACCCCCCTATCAATTCAAAGACGACGAAACCGAATTGAACGAAATTTGGTACAGAGGTAGCACCAGCAAGGAGTACCTCAGTGTCATGCTTTATATTGCCGCCATCTTACCAAAACTTAATGGCGGCCACTCAAATGGTCAAAACATAAATTTAAATAACGACCAAACTATTCATCGGAGCGTACTAAATTGGGTAAAGACATATCTTTGTATGGGACGCGTCTTGCGCCCAAATTACAAGGCCATCAGCCCTACCATTTCAAAATGGTGGCCGTGTGAATTATGCAAGCTTTATAATCCAGTTCAGATTATCGAACCGTGAAAGGTTCCAACTCTTCTTCGAAATTAAAAGTTTATATTATAATATTATATTGCAGAAGTGACTTTAAAAGCTGAGCCGTCTCGGTTAAAAGACAAGATGGCAGCTGTTCTCGTTCTTACCTATATTTTACTAATTTGAGTAAATTGCATGCAATATAGCCTAGTGTTAGAATAATAAGAACTTTGTATGAAATGAATTATAATGAGTATACAGTATACTTTGGAGAATAAATAGTTTAGTCCACGTCATTATTTGCTAAGACGTTGTATGTAATGTTTAATATTTAATGCTTACGAGTACTGATACTTTATAAAATTGAGCGTTATGTTGTGCATTTCGCAATGGAAAATATACCTAGGAATATTTAATTAAGTCGCCTTCCTGGTGTAGTGGTCAATGTTCTTAGCTGCGACCCCGGAAGTTCGAGGTTCGATTCCCGGCTCTGCCACGAAATTTGAAAGGCCCCCTGATCACTTTGCAGCTGTGGCCACCTGGGCGAGGTGCTAATTCTGCCTCCCCAGTGTTATCCCCTACTGTCAAGCTCCTGGTCACTGCCCGTAGAGGTGGTGAAGGGGGGATCCCTCACTGAGTCCGTGGAAAAAGCCTACCTGGAGGGTAAACTAACTACGAAAAATCAAATATTTAATTAAAACAAAGCTCTTCTCCGGATCTGCACGATTACATATCAGCACATTTGACCTTCCATTAGGTTTGATGTATATTTGGAATCATTGGCGATAGAATGAATATGTTTAGAACAGTCTAACATCATACATAAAACATTATTGTGAAAGTGACGCTGGAGAAAGACAATCCATGTATAATCCTTATTCTTCCCTCCAAATATTATCATATGAAAGTTTATTTAAAATGATCATATTAGCAAACTTTCCTGGTCTATTTTCTCTTTCTTCCATTCATTCTAGATGATATTTATGATATGCAAGGGCATTTAAACTCTTTTACAAGGCATCGCTGTGACAAAACTGCTCTGTCTGAGAGGTGCGGCTAATGGCTGGTGAAGACTGTGCCTGTGAAGGGATGGACAACTGAAAGGAAAGAACTGTGAAGATGAAGACAGTTCACTCAGTAATCTTCCGACATTCTTGGAAGAGGCTGCTTCCAATGCAGAGGAGTTGCAGCCTGAAGAGTCTATTGAAATTGCGAAGATGAAGACCTTGACGTTGTTTCTCTGGTTGTTGAAACTTCAGAGGTTGCAGAGACTACACAGTCAGTAGCCACTAGTTGCTACTCCAAGAATATTGAACGACAGGCACCAACGTATGTGTGTGGCTCCATTGTGAAGTGAATGCTTGAAGACAGTGATTGTGCCTTATGCCGAAGTCAGTTGATTTGTAGCTTGGAAGAGAGAAGCTCAGACCACACCTTCACTGAACAACGTGAGATCGAGGATGGAGAGTTGCACCTCATTTACCCCAGCAAGGACTGCATCAATGCTTTTAGGATATGTGGAAAGCAATTTGTAACTACTTGGCCGGTTATTGCCCAAAGAAGAGACTTGCGTGTCCTAGCAAGGTAGCCGTGTGGCAGTGCAAGGGACATAGACTACAGTTGACTTTCTTGCCCACAGCACAAGAACATAATGCTGCCTAAGATAATCAGATTGTTTGTTAAGACTTTGCTGACTACAAAAGTGAAGAGAGAGCATGAAGCCATTCCAGAAAATTACTACAGAGATCAAATTTTTATCAGGCATTGAAACCTTCAATGTATTCAATGGGGTATAAATGACAGGCTTGAAGATCTGGATTTCGCAGACGACATTTGTCTTATGGCACAACGGTACCGAGACATAGAAGATAAGCTGGGGAGGTTGCAGAGAGAAGCAGAACGTGCAGGACTGATGATCAACACCAACAAGACCAAAGAGATGAGGATAAATTCTGACGTCACGACTAGTTTGACAGTCAACGGAAAGGACATTGAGCGAGTTGAGTCCTTCCTCTACCTTGGAAGTATAGTCACAAATGATGGGGGAGCATAGGAAGATGTTCGAAGCCGTATCAGGAAGGCAAATTGTGCCGTTGTCCAGCTCTACCCCATCTGGAGAAATAGAAACATTTCCAGGAAGACCAAGCTCCGCCTTTTCAATAGCAACGTAAAGTCGATTCTTCTCTACGGCTGTGAAACATGGAAAGTCACAAAACCGATCAACAACCAGCCACAGGTGTTCATTAACAGATGTTTGCGTCGCATCATGAATGTGAGGTGGCCGGACATTATCTCAAATGAAGATCTTTGGACCATTACCAATCAACAACCGATTAGCATCCAGATCAAGGAGAGGAAATGGCGCAGGATTGGTCACACACTAAGGAAGCCGGACGGAGCTATTGAGAGGGCGGCGCTAGACTGGAATCCTCAAGGCGCCAGGAAGCGAGGTTGACCTAGGAAGACCTGGAAGAGGACGATCGAAAATGAAATTGCAGAGGTGGACAAGAACTGGAGTTAAGTGAAGAGAATGGCCAGGAACCGTACTGCGTGGAGGAATTTCGCCAAAGCCCTATGCTCCGGAAGGAGCGGCAGGAATTAAGTAAGTAAGTGTGAAGTGAAACCTTCAATGTTACCTCCAATGATCCAGGTTATCGGCCTCGTATCCTGTTCTGTCATTCTGTTGGCATGATATTTCTCTTAATAGGCATAAAATCTCATTTATCAGCATCATATCCTTTTCTGTGTTAGCATAATATTTGTTTTAAGGGGATAACTTCTATTTTCTGTTCATGTGTTAGCATGATAGTTGTATTGCCACGATTTATTGCCTGCAATCACAATGTTACCTCCAATGATCCAGAAGGTTAATCCGACAAAGTCTGACCCAGGTTTGGGGCAGCTTTATGGGCAGCTAGAGGAGAGAGCGTGACGGAGGGTTGCTGAAACATATCGTCACCTTTTCTTACGAGGATGATAAGAGGTAATTCAAGGGACCTAATATCTTCCCTTTACAGCCTCGTCAATCATTGTCGAAGCGTGGGTACAATTTGATTGTTATTCTGTCTTCACTTTTGCTTTCACAAATCCTAATAGCATTCCTAGGGTAAGTGATTTGCATCTCTCCATCCTTGATTTCACGTTGTTCAACGAAGGTGTGGTCTTAGCTTCTCTGATCCTTGCTACAAGTCAACTCACTTCAGCATAAGGCACAATCACTGTCTTCAAACACTCGCTTCACAATGAATCCGTACGTTGTTGCCTGTCAGTGGAGTTTCTTGGAGTACCGTAGTAACTTGTGGCTACAGATGGGCACTCTCTGCAATACCAAAGTCTTCATCATCGGCATTTTCTAAGGACTCTTCAGACTGCAATTACTCTGTGTTGAAAGCAGCCTCTACCAACAATGTCCGAAGGCTACTGAGTAAATTGCCTTCGTCTTCACAGTTTCTCTTTATATTTCAGTTGTGAGGAGACCAATCCATTTACAACCGCAGCCTTAAGTGCCGCTACAAAGGGGATACAAGTTGATGAATCGTTACTTCCGCACGTGTCCCGTAGCACAGCAAACAAATTCTCCAAAGAGTCTTTATTCAACTGTCGATGGAGATAACTTCATTGAATTCCACAACCTCTCTCTTCCTGTCACAGTACTTATCCAGCCTTTGAAACAAAGTTGGCACACTGATCTTCTCATCACACTTCTTGACAAAACGCCCGTCTCACAGAGCATCCTTCATCTTCTGCCATTCATCAACATGTGGGAAATCTTTGGAAGCATTGCACTGAAACTCCATCGTGTCCTTGGGTCCACTGGGTCTGTTGGACAAGTCAAAGAACTTGTTAACATCTTTGACTTGCCGGACAGTAACGTCAGCTCCTGGACACACAGCACATTCAGTGAGCCTAAAGAACGTCATCATCATATTGTGGGTGTTGTTGCTGACAACGTGAGCGGCATACTCATATTTTACTCTCATTTTTACTTTCCCTAGAGAATACATGAGCTCCTCCGTGAGCATCGGTATCAATTTGTACAATCCTCGGTCATGTCTGAACAAAGACATAATGTGCTCCCACGAGGAAATTTCTTCGCCTACGACCACTCAGCAGTAAATAAATTGTTTCTCACGTTCTTTAGATTGTGGGGAACGTCGTACAGAAAAACTATCAGAATTCTATCTAGTTTAAAAACTCGCTCGTAAGCACGTTCTTCACAAGATTGTCGTAAAATCGCGACAGTCCGCTGATTGCATGGTGCCTGATCACAAACCGTGACTACGACTAGAACATTGTGCTCAAGCAGGGTTCTAGTGGCATATTCCACTAGCCATACAAGCTCTTCTGTCTTTGTGCCACCCTTGGAGAAGAGGAATTCAATAGGTTGCTACCATTTTCTCCTGATTCCTTGGATGGCCAGCAACCTTATTGCTTCTATCAGGAATACCGTACTCCTAAGACCTCCATAATCCTGATATCCTACAACATAGCCCTTGCTGTCATAGTAGGACTATCCTTGCTGCAGAGCCATCTCATCAAATATCAGGACACATTTCCTGTCATCTTCCGGGAGTTTCTCCATTACCATCTTCAGTTGTTTTAGATGAACACTACTGAAGCCGGGCACTAGAAGTATGTCCACCAAAAGTCTCTGCAGTGTGCTCTCTTTCGTCATTGTCATCACACACCGGAGGAACCTATATATATTTGGGCTTCTCTTATAAGCAGACAAAGCAAACGTCTTCTGATCAATTATTGACCACCTTCTTCCACATGGCCGACGTTGGAAATTTTCGAGTTCACCTTCTATCTGCACCCAAACACCAGGTGAAACCAATTCCTCCATGTCCTCGATTCTCTTCTTTTCCCTCACCTTCTGCTGAAGGCCCTTGTAGTTGTTTTGCAGATTGTCAACCTTTTAGGCCAGTCTCTTTCCCTGTTCTCTTCACACTTCAGGGGCTATTTTTCATAGTGTATGTATATAAGCCAGGTCTCCGTGTTGCTAAGTTTCAGGATATCTTGTCATCTAGACGGAGAGTTAGGAGTGTTAGCTCAAGTCAACCCCTCCTGCTCGTTGTGCTCTCTGCTATCACTGACCGGTCTCTGGTGACCTTGGGGAGATAATCTTAATTTAGTGAGGCATAAGAATCGCTGTGATTTTTCCAAATACTGTACAATTATAATTTGGCGATCATTGAGAAATAGACTAAAAATCCTACCGCATATTAAAAGGGATAGTTTGATTTAAAGAGTGCGTTTTATGAGAGATCACATTGACGTTGACTGCCTTGTGCTGGAGGGAATTAACATCCTTGGCTCTCTCTCTGTGTGGAGGTCCAGAGTCAATTCTCTATAATGCCAAGGAATGTAATTTCGGATTGATAGCATCATGAGGCAGAACTGTGAAGAGAAAAGTGGGTTTATTTCCTGCCTCAACCATCGTAGAAGCAGCTTTCCGACTTCTACTCCAGGCGAATGCCAGGATGGTGCCTGAATTAGGGCCATGTCTACCTACCACACTAAATCTAGCTTCACTTATAAAACACTCACTTGCACAGTTGTCACAGGTTATGAGACGTATTCCACGCACATAATTGGGTACCCAGGACTACAGTACTACGATTTTGTTAACCCCTGAATGAAGCAACAACTTACTGAAGACTGCGTTATGCTTATAGGGCATGTACTTGACATAAATTACTGGTGTCCCTTAAGAAAAGGAATATAGTAGTAAAAAATAAAGACTTATTCTGATATCCCCCCCCCCCCGAAATTGTGAATTATATGTATTAATGCATGGTCCTTATCCGTTCCTATGCAAGTCGGTGCTAACTGTTCATTCGAAATCTTGAATGCCGCAATAATTTTTATCGTCAGGCCCTTCAACTTATAATTGATCGAGTTTCACTGTATGTGTTATTTGAAATTGTTCCCATGTTGTTGTATAAAAGGAGAAATTAACATGGACTAATTGCTGCTTCCTTCAAACTGCCCTAACAAAACAGTGGTAAGAATATAGACATCCACGCCTATCCAAGGACAACTGCAACTCAGCTTGTATCATGTGGAATATGATGGATGCATGGTCAGCTCAACACCCTTGGCTTCATTATCGTGGTATTAGGTCAAAGGGCTACTTTTCATATCAAGCAGCTACTCTATTTTCCTCGCGAGGCTCAGTTCACTCTCTTCCAGCACTTACAATTACCTTTAACTCAGCAGTGGTCGCGGGGGAGGGTTTATCTCACTTTGGAAATGTCTTGCACGTAACTTCGCATCCCGCACTCGGATTCACCTATCCCCCTAGGTACTCCTAGTAGGGGGCATATCGATACGCCCCCCGCAACAATAGCAAGTTGACACTTGGAACATTCACACGGTTACTATTATTGTACGTGCTTGCAGAAAAGTGACACTTTCCCTCACCCGCGACCTTAATCGTAACTTTTTTTGTGTTGCATTTTGTTGTATAGTTGTTCTCTAGTGAATTTAAAAATGGCTAATAAACTAGAGGAACAGGTTATGGTATAGTAGAACGAGGTGGAGCAAGAATTAGGGAGAAATTGTGAGGCAGATGATAATTTGTTGGAAGTGCTAGTGAAGTCGAAGAGGATAATATAGAATTTAGTGATTCAGTATTTCAGATATTTCTGGCGATGAACTGGATGTCCTGGTGCACAGTAAGTAGGTAATATAAGGCGATTCTGGTGCAGGGGCTAATGCGCAAGATGGCCGCCGCGCGCAACAAACCCTATGTTATTCTTATGGAGGGGACAGTCATAGCTGGCGCAAGGGCTAATGAGCAAGATGACCGCCACGCCCTGAGACTGTGTATGACGTCACAGCGAGAGGTCGGCCGTGTAGTTGCTAAATGGAATATTTATTATTATTATTATTATTATTATTATTATTATTATTAGGTAATTATTCATTCATCATGTACAATCAAGACCAGCCTTATATTGTCCACCTCTTGCTGTAGTGACCAGCATTCTTGGATGTTACTGTGAAGGCCCGGGGTCGATTCCTGGCTCTGCCAAGAAATTTAATTTCTGGTCTCGGGAGTGGAACGGGTACACTCAGCCTTGTGAGGCAAAACTGACAGGAGCCGGTTTTTGATGCATACCTCAACCATTCTGCCTAACCCAACTTCACCTAACCTAACCTATCCTACCTAACCTAATCTAACCTAACCTAACTTCAAAGTGTAAGCAAATACAGAGCACAAATTGGTAGAAAAAGTAAGAGCAAAAACTGAGAACAAAAAGTGTCAGCAAAAAAGTAAGAGCAAATGTGAAAGCATAAATAATAAACTTAGTTATAACCTAACCTAACCTAACCTAACTTCCAAGTGTGAGCAAATATAGAGCAAAAAGTGGCAGCAAAAAGTGAGAACAAAAAGTGTCAGCAAAAAAAAAAAGCAAATGTGAGAGCACTAATAATAAACTTAGTTATAACCTAACCTAACCTAACTTCAGCTAACCTACCTAACCTAACCTAACCTACCCTAACCTAACCTAACCTACCCTAACCTAACTTCAAAGTGTGAGCAAATATAGAGCAAAAAGTGGTAGCAAAAGTTCTAGCAAAAAGTGAGAGCAAAAAGTGAGAAGAAGGAGAGTCGGCAAAAAAGTAAGAGCATATGTGAGAGCACAAATAATAAACTTAGTTATAACCTAACCTAACTTCACCTAACCTAACCTAACTTTACCTAACCTAACCTAACATAACCCACAAAAACCTCATTTTAAGATTTAAATTAATACATGTTAGATTTTCTATTGTTACATTTTTGATTTTACATTTTTAGATTTTTTAATTTTAGATTTATGATTTTAGATTTTGATTTTACATTTTTAGATTTTACATTTTAGATTTTTAGATTTTGTTTTGATTTTACATTTTTAGATTTTAGTTTTTACATTTTACAATTTCCGAAAAGAGTAAACTACAAGGTCACATACCTTTAAAGCTAGTATAGGCCAAAGTATATAAGGGCACACACAACACTATCTTTATGTTAGGCTTATAGACAGTAAGGTAAAGCTAACACTTGCACTGTGACTACTGTGCAAGATGTTCGCTACGCACAACCAGCTTAGGATTACAAAGTCAGTTAAGTTTAAAAAAGTAAAAGCTGTTATTCTTTTTTTCTTCTTTTCATTTTGTTGTTTTACGCATTTGTCAATTTTCCAATTTCCCATTTCCAGTTTTTTTATATTAGTTTTAAGTTTTCGAATTTCATGATATGGAAACATGGATTTTCCATTTTTGCTGTTTACACATTTGTCAATTTACCAATTGCCCATTTACAGTTTTTAAAAATGTTAGTTTAAGGTTTTTTGTCAATATAAAGGCACACACAACTATCTTTATGCTAGGCTTATAGACAGTAAGGTAAAGCACTTGCACTGTGCCTACTGTGCAAGATGTTTGCTACGCACAACCAGCTTAGGATTACAAAGTCAGTTAAGTTTTAAAATGTAAAAGCTTTTATTCATTTTTTATTTTCAGTTTGTTGTTTACACATTTGTCAATTATCCAATTTCCCATTTCCAGTTTATAAAAATATTATTTTTAGGTTTCGAATTTCATGATATGGAAACATGGATTTTCCATTTTTGCTGTTTACACATTTGTCAATTTACCAATTTCCCATTTACAGTTTAAAAAAATGTTAGTTCAAAGTTTTTTCAATTTTGTCAATATTTAAACATGGATTTTCCAATTTTGTTGTTTACATGTTTTTGATTTAGTCCATGTACAAAGTTCATTTTGCATTAGGAGTGGGAGAGGTGAGTAGTAATTAAAAATGTACAAGCAGTGTCCATACAATATTTTTTAATTAAAAATACATGTACACTATTTACACTTAATACCTTTTCTTAACATATTTTTGTATAAATTGTACAGTTTTTTATTTTTATTTTCTATTTTTGTTAGTATGAATAACATTATTTTCTTTTTGTGTTTTTTATTTCAGTAGTTTTATTTCCTAAATTGTTTTGTTTTATGTATTTGCTAAATGCCGGCAAAGGATTTTGATATTCATAACTTAACCCTTTAAGCATGGTCAATGAAGGAGTAATGACCATAGGCATGTGTATCTATACCATTCGAAACAATCAATCTTTTATCATCACCAGGACACAAAGCAATTTTGTTTAGTCTTATAGATGTTAGTTACTATAGTTAGTTATTGTTGTTTTAAGGGGTGGAACTACGAAGTCATCTGCCCCAGTCTTATAGAAGATATGTCATGTTGTTTAGAAGCGATAATGTTCATTGGTATTTTTTACCTCGTTTTTCAGAATACAATCCTTATTATGTTGAAAGGTTATACAATTTTTTACAACACCTCTGTTAATTCCTTTAATCTTTTTCATTTCATTACCATTTATGTCAAACCATACATTTTAGCTCTAAGTCCAACAAATGCTTTAATAATTTGTCCACAAGCTTCGTCTTTAAATTTTCCCAACGTTTTCTTGTTTGATAAAGAGTAGCACACATGACTAGTTGGATAATCAGATGTGTCCAGGTGTTCTAGGAAATCCAACTTGTCTTTATATACATCTTGGGTTTTAACCAAATAAATAAACGAGTCCGTATCCATATACATGAGTTTAAGGGTTTTCATCCCATAATAGGGTAGCAGAACATCATAGTGGTGGGAATACATGAGGGTTTTTGAAATATCCAGTTTGCAATTCCAATATATATAGGCTTATTGAATACAATGTTACGTTTAGCCATGTGGAAAGCAGCTAGGTTAGGACCATAAATTGTTCTGTCGATGAATGTTGGTTTAGCTATTAGCTTTTCTGCCTTTCTGCTGTCAGTCACAAGACGTATGTCTGTTCTTTTACGGATATTTTACATTGTTTTTCCAAAAATGGCATTGTTGAATAATTTGTACAGATTTTTCTCAAAATCATTTTTGGCTTGTTTACGAAGGTTATTATTAAATTCAACGTATGCCTTTAGCCAAAGTCTTTGTTTAAACTTTAACACACGATGAATTTTTATCAATTTTATTCCATGATCTAAAGCCTGTTTTAATGTCATGTAGTGAACAACACATCGCCTTCGATTCCCAAGATGAGGAATTAGTTTTTTTCAGAGACGAATCCTTAGGTTGTGTACACTTTGGTAGGAAAGGTAAATCGTTGTGTAGATCATGAAGGTCAGATGGGTAATCAACATCAACGTCTAAAATGTATCCCTCAGGATCGTCTTCCTTTAGTTTTTCTAGATCAACAGTATCTAGAGAAACCCACTGAAATCCACCATAAGGAAGGGAGTGGGACATAGCCCAACCGTATTGGTTGTTGGCATCATCATAGGAATTAAACGGCGATGGTATCTCAGAATCATGTATTTCCATGTATTTATTGTTATTTTCTGCATACCAATGAGACACCTGGCATATGCCTCCACGTATTCTAGACTCGATTAGAAGAATCTGATCTTAATCCTGTAGCAATTCCAGTACAATTCCTGTGTAAAGGAGCATTGCCTCGAAACTTAAACCAGGCGAAGTAAAAAAGTGTGCAGCATCCACTCGGTGTGTTTCTAGTGTTTTCTTTCTAAAGGTTTCAAAGCTGTCTGCAAGAAGGAGTGCATCTGAAGTTAGGTAGAGGCCATTATATACCCCTAAAGTTTTAATGTTGAACTTTTTCCAGACTTTTTTGGCATGTTCAGAGTCTTCTTGACTAACATTTTGTTGACTTAATTTGCTAAGGAATGCCTATTTTGGAGGTACACACGTTTCACTTAACTTTTGCCATGAATCAATGTAGTCATAACAAAATATCCCTTTACGAGTCATGAGCATTGCATTTTCTTTTCCAAAGTACTTGTCTGTTTCAGGGTATGATGTTAAGTTGGAAACAAAGTTTTCCAAACTACCTGGCATTAACCGAAACGTGTCCACAAATCAAAGCTTAACATTTCCTACATATTTGGTAAAGGAAATGTACTTTTATTTGGAGTTAGCGATAACATACACTCTCCCAGTAGTACATCCCAATTGTTTTACAATAAAATTTGCGTCGTAGCCACTCATATTATGTAGAAACACAGGAACGGGGTTACGAGTTTTACACCTCAAATTACAGTTATTGTGAGCACTTCCACGGCATTCCCCTGTCATATGGCAGTGGTTTCGAAATTTCCAGTCCTCTTTGGTAAATGGTTTTTACACAAATAACAGGTTTCAGAACATTGGAACTCTGATTCTTGATCCTGAGTTATGGCCTTTGGAACATTTAAGCTGTAAAAGTGATCGATTTCATTAGCTATTGAGATCAAACAGTCCATAAATTTTCTGCAGCGCCAGGACCTCGATAAATAACAGGTTGGCTTGGAAGGTTTGTCTTTATGTGTTCCACAGCTCGTGAGGGTTTAACATATATACCAAAGCTCATAGGAACATGACTCTGGTATCGGACTGTATAACATGCCTCAGGATTGAGTAGACATGTTAGATAAGGTAAGAGTATACTTTCAAAATCTGCATAAATAACGTAGGGTACTCTCAGCATTTTTCCACATTAAGAATTTGACAATGGGGTTTTAATAGGCATTTCAACCCTAGCAATGTCATGCTGGACACACAAAGTTCTATGTTCTTTCATTTTTTCCATTCCTTGTTGTCCATATTGATTATCGAAGTGAGTAAAACACCATTTACACGTATATATCTTATGTCCATGGCGGGTAATCTGATGTCTTACTAGTTGATCAAAATATTTGATAAAGACGGTAGTGGTTCTGTCCGGATGATGAACTTAGAAGAAGGAGGTCGCAATGGTCTTGCAGCACTTGATCCACAACATTTAGAGGGAACAATTTGTAGTCTTGTTCCAGTCCAAATACATTGATGGATATATCGTTGGCTTTTTCAAATTTGGGAATGTCAGCTAGTGATGTAGGAAACGATATTACTGAAAAGTCATACTTGTTTTCCAGGTCCTTGTATTTACTAATGCGTTGAGCATCCTTTTGAACCAGTTTTGCTAAAATGGCATACATAAAATACTTTTCATCTTGCAAGTTTTCAGGATTAATGCAGGCCTTTCTTGCTTGTATATCTGCTGGTAATGGAATATATGTGCAACCACGCAAGGGATTATACTTATTTATTTTCAATCGTAATCCTTCCACTGCTAACAAAGCCAAATTACTGGCTTTTAGCTCAGATTCTTCCATTTCAGTAGTTAACTTTGTAAATTGTGTTTCCAAGAAACTTCTTAAGTCTGTTTCCAAAATAGGGCCTGATTTCGTGTTTAAAAGCCCGATCTGTAATTTCGTTGGTGGACTTATGAATAAATATACATTCAGCCACAAGATTAACTTTTATTGACTTGTGCATTGCTAGATCTTTCTGCATAGCTTGTATTATTTGCTGTTTGGACTCTTTAAGGTATGAATTTAAATCCTTACACGTATCACAACGTATGAAATAGGATTAAAGTCGACCTTAAAGAGATGTCTCATTTTAATAAGTTCATTTTTGTCAGGGACCAATGACAGTAGGTAATGTTTTGTAGGCTCTGCTTTTTGTCTTTTAGCTGCCGACACAACATTACAACATTCTTCATGACGACGTCCGTTGTACACATTCTTAAATGTACTACCACAGGTCTTGCACTCATGAAATTCACCACACGATACTTCATGTCGCTTCCTATCATAGTCTCGAAGAAAAGCCTTCCCACACTCTTTACACATACAGCTAGGAATGGGTTTTTCCATCATGAATGTTGATTTCTGCAAACAGCTGCTTACTTCGTATCATAGGGCTAGAGGTTGGTCGGTGAGACGGCGTTTCACGATGTGAACACCGTGAGAGGTAGTAGTCAACTGCTGATATTCTTGTTAAGGGTCCTTTAATATACACTAGTATATACCAACAGCTCTTTACAGCGTATGACAAGGGCTGTAAACTGGACAGTGAGACGGTCTCTCACGATGTGAACACTGTAACAAGTAGTAGTCAACTGATTGTATTCTTGCTAAGGTTTCTCTAATATATCATAGTCAAAACAAACAGCTACTTCCTGTGTAGTACAAGGCTGTACAATAGTTGTTTTGACTGTCTTTCACGATGGGTCAATGTGAGTGGTAGTAGTCAACCGATGATATTCTTGCTAAGGGTCCTCAAATATACCCCTAGTTAAGGGTAACAGCTGCTTACTGCATATGACAAGGCTAAACACTGGTTGTTTCAACGGTCTTTCACAATGTAAACACTGTGACAGGTAGTAGTCAACTGAAAATATTCTTATACCCTACTCAAGGTTATTAGGTACTTACTGCATATCAAAAGGCTGTACTCATGTGTGTTAGGCACTCTTTCTTGCTAAGGACCCCAATATTCCCTACACAAGGCTATATATGTTAGTTCTGAACACTTAGTAGTTAATTGCATATTCAATTTATATACAAAGCTTATACAAGCATGTTTTTCATAAGGTAAAACTTTATTAAATAGCCGCATTAGACACGCAAAGTATGTTTCCGCTATTCAGCGGTGACTATTAAGACTACCTGAACGACCATCATGCTATCTAGTGCTCTATATCAACACTCACCCACTGAACGACCAGCATGCTATCTAGCGGTCGATATCAATACTCGCTCAACTACATGCTACATATCGGTCAATATAACAACTCACTCAACTACCAGCATGCTACATGGCTTTTTGTCGGCTTCTTTGTTGGCTTTTTATTGGCTTTTGTTGGCCTTTGTTGGCTTTTTGAAGGCTTTTGTTGGCTTTTGTTGGCTTTTTGACGGCTTTTTGTTGACTTTTGTTGGCTTTTTTGTATTGGCTTATTTGATAAGTTACTATTGTCAATGTATTTAGTGGATTTTTTCTTTTGGTTTCGGAAAGTATTTTAGCCCTTTTTATCACAGCATAATACTTACCACTATATTTGCAAGCAACAACAACACACTAAGATTCAAAAAAATCGAAAGTACTCTAGGTTATATGATTGATTCTGAACTCTTACTCTTACCTCTATCCCATGCCTAGTCAAAAAATAGTGTATTTTTCAAAATTTTCAAAACTTTATTGGGTATGTGGGCTATATGTTTCAACTAAAAATCCTAAAACAAGTCATATCTTAACTCATACACCTATCTCTATACTACTCTCAGTCCATAAATAGTGTATTTTTCAAATTTTTCCAAAATATATTTCCAAAAATGGGTTTTATTTCCAAAATTAAATTGTTTACAAAAATGTTTGTTTGACATAAATGAATGGCCTTTGCCCCCTCTACCACCATACCAAGTCCCAGGTCTCTAGGACAACAAAAATAAAAATTTTGAAAATGGGGCTTGTATTTCCAAAATTAGGAATTTTACATAAAAGTTTGTCTGACGTAAATCAATGGTCATTATCCCCTTAACCCCCCACACTAAGTCTCAGGTCTCTAGGACAACAAAAATAATATTTCGAAAATGGGCTATATTTCCAAAATTAGGAATTCTACAAAAAGGTTTATTTAACATAAATCAATGGTCATTACCCTTACCAAGTCGCAGGTCTCTAGGACAAAAAATAAAATTTTGAAAATGGTCTAAATTTCCAAAAATAAGGAATTATACAAAAAGGTTTATCTGACGTAAATCAATGGTCTTTACCCCCTCTACCTGTAAACCAAGTCTCAGGTCTCTAGGGCAACAAAAATAAAATTTTGAAAATGGGCTATATTTCCAAAATTGGGAATTTTACAAAAAACATTGTTTGACATAAATCGATGGTCATTGCCTCCTCAAGCACCATACCAAGTCTGAGGTCTCTAGGACAACAAAAAATTTAAAAATGGGGTATAAACCCAAAATTAGGAATTCTACAAAAAGTTTGTCTGACATAAATCAATGGTCTTTACCTCCTCTAACACCATACCATATTTCAAGTTTCTATGGCAAAAGAAAATGAATTTTCAAAAATTGGTCACTATTTTGGATACTAGGAATTCTACAAAAAGTTTGTTTAACATAAATGAAAGGTCATCCCCTCTACCTGTAGGACTCTACCTGCAAGTCTGTAGGACAAAAATGAAAAAGTTCAATTGGGAATGTAGGCTTTTTTTAATAAATCCAAACATTCTAAAAAGTGTTCTATGGGCTTAAAATAAAGGCCTCTATGTCCTTAATTTTTTATAATAAAACTTTTCTATTTTTTACATTTCTTAAAAAAACGTTCAATTTTGAAATATTTATATTTTGAAAACTATAGAGTTAACAATTTTTTTTACATAAATGAATGGCCCTGGCCTCCTCTACCACCAAAATAAATGTCAACCCTCTAGGACTAAAACTGTGCAGTAGGGGAGCAGTGGGTGTTCTATTACCCCCACCACCTCTCCCTCTGACGTCACATTTTGGGTCGCGGCTAGAAATCCCACTGCTCCCCTACTGCGCAGTTTTAGTCCTAGAGGTTGAAATTTATTTTGTTGGTAGAGGAGGTCATGGCCATTCATTTATGTCAAACAATTTTTTTGTTAACACTTTAGTTTTCAAAATATAAAAATTTCAAAATTGAACTTTTTTCAAAAAGATGTTAAAAATAAAAAAGTTTTTATAAAAAATAAAGGACATAGAGGCCATTCTTTTAAGCCCATAGAACACTTTTTAGAATGTTTGGTTTTATGAAAAATCGCCTACTTTCCCAATTGAACTTTTTTCATTTTTGTCCTTCAGACCTGGGACTTGGGTTGCAGGTGGAGGGGATAGAGACCTTTCATTTATGTTAAAAAACTTTTTGTAGAATTCCTAGTTTCCAAAATAAAGACCATTTTTCAAAATTCATTTTCTTTTGTCCTAGAAACTTGAAATTTGGTATGTGTTAGAGGAAAAAAAATCATTGATTTATGTCAGACAAACCTTTTTGTAGAATTCCTAATTTTGGAAATATACCCCATTTTGAATTTTTTTCTCCTAGAGACCTGAGACTTGGTATGGTGCTAGAGGAGGTAAAGACCATTGATTTATATCAAACAAACTTTTATGTAGAATTCCTAATTTTGGAAATATAGCCCATTTTCAAAATTTTATTTTTGTTGTCTTAGAGACCTGAGGCCTGGTTTTCAGGTAGAGGGAGTAAAGGCCGTTGATTTACGTCAGACAAACTTTTTGTAAAATTCCAATTTTGGAAATATAGCCCATTTTCAAAATTTTTATTTGTTGTCCTAGAGACTGAGACTTGGCATGGGGATAGAGGGGGGGGGGGTGAATACCATTGATTTATGTTAAACAAACTTTTTTGTAGAATTCCTAATTTTGGAAATATAGCTCATTTTCAAAATTTTATTTTTGTTGTCCTAGAGACCTGAGACTTAGTTTGGGGGGGTAGAGGGGGTAAAGACCATTGACTTACGTCAGACAAACTTTTTTGTAAAATTCCTAATTTTGGAAATACAAGCCCCATTTTCAAAATATTTATTTTTGTTGTCCTAGAGACCTGGGACTTCGCATGGTGGTAGAGAGGGCAGAGGCCATTCATTTATGTCAAACAAACATTTTGGTAAACATTTTTATTTTGGAAATAGAACCCATTTTTGGAAATATGTTTTGGAAAAATTTGAAAAATACACTATTTTTGGACTGAGAGTAGTATAGAGGTAGGTGTATGAGTTAAGATATGACTTTCTTAGGATTTTGAGTTGAAACATATAGCCTACATTCCCAATGAAGTTTTGACAAATTTGAAAAATACAATATATTTTTACTAGGCATGGGATAGAGGTAAGACTAAGAGTTGAGAGTCAATCATATAGCATAGAGTACTTTGTATATTTTTTTAATTTGAGTGTGTTGTTGTTGCTTGCAAATATAGTGGTAAGTATTATGCTGTGATAAAAAGGGCTGAAATACTTTCGAAAACCAAAAGAAAAAATCCACTAAATACATTGACAATAGTAACTTATGAAATAAGCTAATACAAAAAACAATAAAAGTAAAAAAGCCAACAAAAGCCAACAAAAGCCTACAAAAGCCAATAAATTGCCAACAAAAAAGCCGACAAAAGCCATGTAGCATGCTGGTAGTTGAGTGAGTTGTTATATTGATCGACAGGTAGCAGGCAGGTAGTTGAGAATGTATTGATATCGACCGCTAGATAATATGCTGGTCGTTCAGTGAGTGTTTGTTGATATAGAGCACTAGGTAGCATGCTGGTCGTTCAGGTAGTTCTCATAGTCACCACTAGATAGCGGAAACATACTTTGCGCGTCGCATGCCAACAAAAAGCCAAAACAGCCAACAAAATCCCATAAAAAGCCAACAGAAAGCCATGTAGCATGCTGTTAGTTGAGTGAGTTGTTATATTGATCGATATGTAGCATGCTGGTAGTTGAGTGAGTATTGATATCGACCGCTAGATAGCATGCTGGTCGTTCAGTGAGTGAGTGTTGATATAGAGCACTAGGTAGTATACTGGTCGTTCAGGTAGTTCCCATAGTCACCGCTAGATAGCGGAAACATACTTTTCGTGTCGCATGCTGCTATTTAACAAAGTTTTACCTTATGAAAAACGTGCTTGTATAAGCTTTGTATATAAATTGAATATGCAATTAACTACTATGTGTTCAGAACTAACAAGTATATTCTCGTGTAGAGAATATTGGGGTCCTTAGCAAGCAAGAGTGCCTAACACACATGAGTGTACAGCCTTTTGATCTGCAGTAAGTACCTGATAACCTTGAGTAGGGTATAAGAATATTTTCAGTTCACTACTACCTGTCACAGTGTTTACATTGTGAAAGACCGTTGAAACAACCAGTGTTTAGCCTTGTCATATGCAGTAAGCAGCTGATACCCTTATCTAGGGGTATATTTGAGGACCCTTAGCAAGAATATCAGCAGGTGACTACTACCACTCACAGTGACCCATCGTGAAAGACTGTCAAAACAACTATTGTACAGCCTTGTATTACACAGTAAGTAGCTGTTGGTCTTCACTATGATATATTAGAGAACCCTTTGCAAGAATACAATCAGTTGACTACTACTTGTTACAGTGTTCACATCGTGAGAGACCGTCTCACTGTCCAGTTTACAGCCCTTGTCATACGCTGTAAAGAGCTGTTGGTCTATACTAGCGTATATTGAAGGACCCTTAACAAGAATATCACCAGTTGACTACTACCTCTCACGGTGGTCACATCGTGAAAAACCGTCTCACCGACCAACCTCTAGCCCTGTGAAACGCAGTAACCCGCTGTTTACAGAAATCAACATTCATGATGGAAGAACCCATTCCTAGCTATATTGTAAAGAGTGTGGGAAGGCATTTCTTCGAGACTATGATAGGAAGCGACATGAAGTATCGTGTGGTGAATTCCATGAGTGCAGGACCTGAGGTATTACATTTAAGAATGTGTACAACGGACGTCGTCATGAAGAATGTTGTAATGTTGTGTCGGCAAGTAAAAGAAAAAAGCAGAGCCTACAAAACATTACCTACTGTCATTGGTCCCTGACAAAAATGGACTTATTGAATAAGAAACATCTTTTGAAGGTCGATTTAAATCCTATTTCATACGTTGTGATACGTGTAAGGATTTAAATTCATACCTTAAAGAGTCCAAACAACAAGTAATACAAGCTATGCAGAAAGAAGTAGCAATGCACAAGTCAATAAAAGTTAATCTTGTGGACGAATGTAGATTTATTCATACGTCCACCAACGAAATTACAGATCGGGCTTTTAAACACGAAATCAGGTCCTATTTTAGGAAACAGACTTAAGGAAACACAATTTACAAAGTTAACTAGTGAAATGGAAGAATCTGAGCTAAAAGGCAGTAATTGGGCTTTGCTAGCAGTGGAAGGATTACGATTGAAAATAAATAAGTAGAATCCCTTGCGTGATTGCACATATATTCCATTACCAGCTGCTGTACAAGCAAGAAAGCCTGCATTAATCCTGAAAACATGAAAGATGAAAAGTGTTTTATGTATGCCATTTTAGCAAAACTGATTTAAAAAAATGCTCAACGCATTGTTAAATACAAGGACCTGGATAACAAGTATGACTTTTCAGTAATATCGTCTCCTACATCACTAGCTGACATTCCCAAATTTGAAAAAGCCAACGATATATCCATCAATGTATTTCGACTGGAACAAGACAACAAATTGTGCCCTCTGAAGGTTGTGGATCAAGAGCTGAAAGACCATCGTGAACTCCTTCTTCTAAGTTCACCATCCGGACAGAACCACTACCGGTACGTCTTTATCAAAGATTTTGATGAACTAGTAAGACATCAGATTATCCGCCATGGACATAAGATATATACGTGTAAACGGAGTTTTACTCACTTCGATAATCAATATGGGCAACAAGGAATGGAAAAATTGAAAGATCATAGAGCTTTGTGTGTCCAGCATGACATTGCTAAGGTTGAAATGCCTATTAACACCCCATTGTCAAATTCTTAAATGTGGAAAAATGCTGAGAATACCCTACGTTATTTATGCAGATTTTTAAAGGATACTCTTACCTAATCAAATAAGTCTACCCAATCCTGAGTCAAGTTACACAGTCCCATACCAGAGTCATGTTCCTATGAGCTTTGGTACATATGTTAAACCCTCACCAGCTGTGGAACACATAAAGACAAACCTTCCAAGCCAACCTGTTATTTATCGTGGTCCTGACGCTGCAGAAAAGTTTATGGACTGTTTGATCTCAATAGCTAATGATATCGATCGCCTTTACAGCTTAAAATTTCCAAAGGCCTTAACTCAGGATCAAGAATCAGAGTTCCAATGTTCTGAAACCTGTTATTTGTGTCAAAAACCATTTACCAAGGAGGACTGGAAAGTTCGAAACTACTGCCATATTACAGGGGAATACCGCGGAAATGCTCACAATAACTGTAATTAGAGGTGTAAAACACGTATCCCCGTTCCTGTGTTTCTACATAATATGAGTGGCTACGACGCAAATTTCATTGTAAAGGAATTGGGATGTACTACTGAGAGAGTGGATGTTATCGCTAACTCCGAAGAAAAGTACTTTTCCTTTACCAAATATGTAGGAAATGTTAAGCTTCGATTTGTGGACACGTTTCGGTTAATGCCAAGTAGTTTTTAAAACTTTGTTTTCAACTTAACATCATACCCTGAACAGACAAGTACTTTGGTAAAGAAAATGCAATGCTCATTTACTCGTAAAGGGGTATTTTGTTATGACTACATTGATTCAAGGGAAAAGTTAAGTGAAACGTGTTTACCTCCAAAAAAGGCATTCATAACAAATTAAGTCTAGAAATGTTAGTCAAGAAGACTATGAACATGCCAAAAATGTCTGGAAACAGTTCAACATTAAAACTAGGGGAATATAGTGACCTCTACCTAACTTCAGATTTTTTTCCTTCTTGCAGACAGCTTTGAAACCATTAGAAACAAAACACTAGAAACACACCGAGTGGATGCTGCACACTTTTTTACTTCGCCTGGTTTAAGTTTCGAGGCAATGCTCCTTTACCCAGGAATTGAAATGGAATTGCTACAGGATTGAGATCAGATTCATCTAATCGAGTCTGGAATACGTGGAGGCATATGCCAGGTGCCTCATCGGTATGCTGAAACTAACAATAAATACATGGAAACACATGATTCTGAGAAGCCATCGCAGTTTATTACCTATGATGATGCCAACAACCAATACGGGTGGGCTATGAGCTACTCCCTTCCTTATGGTGGATTTCAGTGGGTTTCTCCAGATACTGTTGATCTAGAAAAACTAAAGGAAGACGATCCTGTGGGATACATTCTAGACGTTGATGTTTATTACCCATCTGACCTTCATGATCTACTCAACGATTCACCTTTCCTACCAGAGTGAACACAACCTAAGGATTCGTCTCTGAAAAAACTAATTCCTCATCTTGGAAATCGAAGTTGATATGTTGTTCACTACATGGCATTAAAACAGGCTTTAGATCATGGAATAAAATTGATAAAAATTCATGGAGTGGTAAAGTTTAAACAAATACCTTGGCTAAAGGCATACCGTGATTTTAATAACAACCTTCGAAAACAAGCCAAAAATGGTTTTGAGAAAAATCTGTACAAATTATTTAACAATGCCATTTTTGGAAAAACAATGTAAAATATCCGTAAAAGAATAGACATACGTCTTGTGACTGACAGCAAAAAGGCAGAAAAGCTAATAGCTAAACCAACATTCATCGACAGAACAATTTATAGTCGTAACCTAGCTGCTTTCCACATGGCTAAACGTAACTCTCATGTATTCCCACCACTATGATGTTCTGCTACCCTCTCCCCACTCTTAATGCAAAATGAACTTTGTACTTCACCCGTAAATAGTGCATACTGGATATTTCAAAAACTCTCATGTATTCCCACCACTATGACGTTCTGCTAACCTATTATGGGATGAACAATCTTAAACTCATGTATATGGATACGGACTCGTTTCTTTATTTGGTTAACACCCAAGATGTATATAATGACAAGTTGGATTTCCTAGAACACCTGGACACATCTAATTATCCATTTAATCATGTGTGTTACTCTTTATCAAACAAGAAAACGTAGGGAAAATTTAAAGCGAGGCTAATGGATAATTTATTAAAGCATTTGTTGGACTTAGAGCTAAAGTGTATGGTTTGACATAAATGGTAAAGAAATGAAAAAGATTAAAGGAATTAACAGAGGTGTTGTAAATAGTTGTATAACCTTTCATGATTATAAGGATTATATTCTGAAAAACGAGGTAAAAGAATACCAATGAACATTATCGCTTCTAAACAACATGACATATCATCTATAAGACTAAACAAAATTACTTTGTGTCCTGGTGATGATAAAAGAGCGATTGATTCGAATGGTATTGCTACACATGTCTATGGTCATTACTCAATCATTGACCATGCCTAAAGGATTAAGTTATGAATATCAAAATCCTCTGCCTACATTTAGCAAATACATAAAACAAAACAAGTTAGGAAATAAAACAATAGCACTACAGAAAAAAACACAAAAAGAAAAGAATGGTATTCATACTAAAAAAAATAAAAATAGAAAAAATTAGAACAACTCTTAAATTTATAACAAAGAATATGATAAAAAAAAAGGTATTAGGTGTAAATAGTGTACTTGTATTTGAAATTAAAAAATATTGTATGGACACTGCTTGTACATTTTTAATTACTACCCACCTCTCCCCAATCCTAATGCAAAATGAACTTTGTACTGCACCCGTAAATTGAATTATTTAGGGGAAAAATGAGAGTATCTTCCGTCCCCATGATAAAATGTAACTCACAAATATAATTTCTGGAAGTGTGACACAAGAGGGTCGTGTTACAAGCTCGACGCTGTGGGAGAGCCCGATCACGTGATAGATTGCACAATGGACGCTTCTAGAAGGCTATTCTTAGCATAGCAACAGCGAGTTTGGAAATTTATATTATAAATATTGTTATAAATTTTGCTATTGGATCCCATTCCACAGCCAATGAGGAAAGGTCTTATTGAAGACGGGATCAACTTTAATTACACAACATGAGGAAATTATGCATTTAGGCCCTCAGAAGAAGATTTTCTTATTTGGTATTGAAGAAGAGAAATTATGTCTGATACTTTAAAAACCGCAGATCGGTTAATCTACACAGTAATAAGCATCAGAAATCTACGCGCTAAAATTATGGTGGGAGATTGATATGGCCGCCAAAAATACGACTTGGAGGGGGAGATCCAAGGATCGAGGTTCTTATTCCAGCAGACTTTGAAGAGTGAGGATGTGATTTTACTGGGTTAACGGAGATCCCAAAGGTTAGTCCGAGTGCGACGATTGCCGACTTGTGAAGACGCGAGGATAGCTAGGTGGAGCGTTAGAGATCACCGCACTTCCATTCTGTGCGAAGTTGCGAGGAACATAGTAGTGATTATATCTCTTATAATATTGAGATTGGAAGTTAAATAAGTGAACATTTATCAAGAACAGGTCGCCTACTATATAGTGTGAAAAGTCGAGCGCTTAAATATTCACCGTATCGACAATATCAGCCTGTGTAGTTACATTTCTAAATGTGTTGGAAACAGAGCTGAAGATCATTATAAATTGCAACGTGAAGTTGGCGAACGCAGTTCAAGTGAACAGTGGCGGAGAACTTTTAGTATTGGCACAAGACATAAACATTAACAGTATGACTATAATTATTCTTCAAACATTATCATACAACTTAATTAATATTGTTGATATGAAGATTTAAACAGTCATGCGCCAGAGTCATATTAAATAGCAGAAGTTAAGATACAACAATGGAGCTTCGTTAGACAACGTATTCATGAATACAGACGTAGTGTACAGTCCATCTTGTGCATTTTCGTCAGTTTACGGACACTAATATAACATCAATTAGCAATGGAAGCATTTCATTCACTATTTATATGAATATTTCCATAATTGTATTCCAATGATGAAGCCGATACATATTTACGACGGAGAATGGAGACTTTACAGAAGAGATTTGTCAAGATGCTAGGGAAATATAACCCAGCAAGCCAGAAGAATTTGCCAGAAGGATGTCGTTCGGGCCCAAGCGAATGTTGGTGAATTCCTGAGAGAGACGTTCCTCATCTCTGAGGTCGCAGATACAAGGTTCGAATGCAGATCCATATCAGTGTCTTGTACTGAGGAAACATCTAAAGTATTGTGGCAATACTTACATTGATCTTCAAGTTTTCGTCTAAATAAGGTATTTGTGTATCTCAATTGTTATATAGAGCTTGATTAGTGTCATTCTGAGCAGCAATCTTATTCCATATGTTCAGCGATTTTATTACATATTTCTATGTTTGCACATTTCATGTATTTCAGTGCTTTTATGTATTTTACACTTCAGATGTGTGTTGAGATTTTTATACTGCAAGATTATTTAGAAGATGATTGCATTTCATCTATTTTTCAATTATATTCTACGGATCAGTTGTGGAACTGACATAAAAATTTGTTTGAGGAACCATATTGCCTCATTGGAGACTAGTCGTTTCGACTCTCGAATTTTAATAATTTCATTTAACCAAGTAATCTGATATTGTGTCATAGCTTCAAATTAAATTCTTATTAAATTTAATTTGAGCATATTAATGTAACGACATATTACTTCAAGAAAAGAAGAAACATCGAATGATATTGTTATATCATTATTGTACATATACTATCGACGATCTAAGAAATACTAGTCGTTTGATAAGACCAAAGTCTTTACTCCTATGAACATTCTTTGTGTAGAGTGGAAAAATATTACGATATTGACAAACCTTTCTTATTAGCTGTAAAGCTAAGAGCTTTGTTCATTTAATATGTTAGAGGAAATTACCTTTTGATAGAAGATTATTCAAATCTTTGGCTAGGAATTCAAAGCTAGTTTATCCCGGTCAGGATTGAATTCTATCTGACACTATAAATAACATGTGTGTTATTTCATTCTATTTGTATAACATCAAGTCATTTTGTGGACATGATATTACAATGATAAACAATTTATTGCTAGACAAGTGAGATGAAACAGGAGTATTAGTTTTATTACATGTATTTGCGACAGACGAGTTAATAGTTAATTATCTTGTTGTGGAGTAAACTTTAGGAGGTTAATCACGACTGTCTAATATCGTTCATTACAATTGGAAGTTTCGCTTGAAGAACTTAAGTATGTATAATTGTAGTCCAGTAATCATGTGCAATGATACTGTGGGTCATACCAGTATTTGAGAGAAATTCCTACATAAGATATGTTAATAACAATTAATCCCTTTTGATTATTGTTTAATATAGTAGATGATAATTGTTTATGCCTTATATATTGTTATAAGAGGTTTTGTAGAGCTATGGAGTGCTCAGGCGAGGGAATTCCGTATTTTAAGGAAGTCAAAGTATTGTTGTTCTTTGATAAAAGGCATGTATCATGATAAGAGCCGTTGTATGCAAGTAGTTCAGTTATTGTTAATTAACGATTTAGCTGTGTTAACAGGAGGGTTTCAGCGGAAAAGCAACTTGAGAAAGATTGTCTACTCACGTCTATAATACTATTATTAAATTTTTATTAAACCCGAATTTATGTAATTACGTACAGCTTACCTTAATCAGTCGACTGTATTATACCGATAATGTAACGAAACCTATATATGACTAGGTGTATGCAGTTTATTGAAACTACAGTACGTTAAAGAAAGAGTGGTTATGTGAAAAACCAGTGTATATATTTAGTTAAAAATTATATTGTAACCGAGAAGTTAGAATCTCGAAAGTGTCGCGTTAGCAACACTAGATAATGGATATTATGATAAACATATTACATGTAAATAATTTTTGTGGAAATGATCGCCTTATATTACCTACTACAGTGCTCGGGGGAAGATGGACGCACAACCTAGTACATCCACAATACGTTGCAAAAAACAGACAATGGAACCTTGTTCGACCCCTCTTGGATTAAAAGATGAGGCATAAATTGTGATCTCCCGCAGTGAGGCGTGGAGATTGATTTTTCCTCCGGAAACTATTCAAGAAATTGTGCACTTTACTAACATACAAATGTAAAAATTGCATGAAACGTACGAGAAGTGGACGCTCGAAACACTGTGAAGAAATAACTGAATTATTTGGCTAATTCTATCTCTCTGGCGTGTTGAACATTTCTCATGTGATTTCAGAAGAAAATTGGGCAATCTCTGCTTTTTTTTTCTAACAGCCCTCACTACTGTCAACCCTTTCGTGAATAAGTCTATAAGCCGGAGAAACCGATGAGAAACAAGTTGTTCCGTGAAGGACTAAAACATATTTTCCTATATCCTACTTATGTTAATTGCCACTATCAACATACAAAATTCCAGTTTGATTGCTGTAATCGATTCGTAGATATTGAGAACCGACTAAATACTGCGGATGGTCGCCATGTTGCATTTTTATGTATGTAGGTCTTAGATTTATGCACTGTTACATGAAGATTATTGTGTACGTGAGGTATTCCAACTTCAATTGAACGATTAAGACACAAGAGGTAAAAACGAAATATTAAAATTTCGCACAGCTGCCATCTTGTGGTTATGGTAACAATTGAAAAAAATTGATGCCAGTGGATTAATATTTGCTTAAGCATTTTCAGTACCAAGTGTCACTGCATTCGGATGGTTAAATTGCGAGAATCGACCATGTGAATATTTATACTTCGTGTCGCCGCCATGTTGAATTTGTGATCACCAGGTTATTGCAAGTCCTATAGGTGAACTTTTGTTCATAGCCCCTATGAACATAAAAAAATCACTTTGATCGCTGTAATAGATTCGTAGATATTGAGATCCGTGTAATATTTCGGATGGTTGCCATGATGGAAATTTATAATTATAGGACACAGAGTCATGTACCATTAAAGGAAAATTATTGCGTAGGTTCATTATTCAAACTTTCACATCGATCGCATGATTACGACACAAAAAATAAAAACTTAATTTTAAAATTCACACAGCCGCCATCTTGAGGATAAGTATACAATTGAACTAAATTAGATACCAGTGCATTACAATGTGTATAAACATTTGCTGTACCAAGTTTCATTCCGTTTGGCTTAAAATCGCGAGAAAATTCTATTAAAAACTTTCAACTTCGCTTCGCCACCATGTTCGTTGTGTAGTTAACCGGTTTTTGAAAGACTCAAAGATGAACTTCCAGCAGTACCCTTTATATCTGTACAAAATTTCAGGGTGATACCGGTAATAGTTTCAGAGATACAGAATGCCGGTAAAATATTTCGCACAGCCGCCATCTTTAGGTTATGTGAACAATTGAACGAAGTTAGATGTCGGTGCATTTCAATGTGTATAAACATATACTGTACCATGTTTCATTGCGTTTGGATGGTTAAATCGCGAGAAAAGTCTATTTAAACGTCGCAACTTCGCTTGGCCGCCATGTTTGTTTTGTAGTTACCAGTTTTTCAAAAGTCACATAGATGAACATCTAGTAGTTCCCTTTATCAACGTACAAAATTCCAGGTTGATATCGGAGAGATTGAATGCTGGTAAAATATTTCGCACAGCCGCCATGTTGGATTGGTGAGACGTAACAAAATTTGAAAGGCACTTTCGGGGTCATCCGGAGTAGTGCTATGAACTTACCGAATTTCATTGATGTCTCTCCAGCTGTTTAGAAGTTATTAGAGGGGACACATAAAAATCAATCACACACGCACACATAGACAGACACACGGACAAAAGTTGATCTCATAAGCCTATTTTTTCATAGATGAAAATAGGCTAAAAACGAGATTTTAAAATTTCGCACAGCTGCCATCTTGTTGTTATGAAAACAATTGAAATAAATTAGATGCCAGTGGATTAACATTAAAAGCAATTAACGTGCAAAACTTTCACTGTACTCGGATGATTAAACAATAAGAAACGTCCATTTAAATATTTATATTTCGCGTCGCCGCCATGTTGGATTTGTGCTCACCAGGTTACTGAAAGTCCTATAGGTAAACGTATGTTCGTAGCCTCTATGAACATTAAAAAAATCAGCTTGATTGCTGTAAAAGATGCGTAGATATTGAGAACCGTCAAAATATTTCGGATGCTCGCCATTTTGGATTGTTATATGTATGGTCCATTGAGTTATGTATCATTATAGGAAAATTATTGCGTAGCTTCATTATTCAAACTTTCATTTCGATCGCATGATTACACCACAAGAAAAACATAATTTTAAAATTTCGCACAACTGCCATCTTGAGGTTATGTAAACAATTGAACTAAATTAGTTGCCAGTTCATTATAATATGTATAATCATTTACTGTACCTCATTTCACTGCGCTCATAGAGTTAAATCATGAGAAAAGTCTATTAAAATGTTTCAAATTCGCTTGGCCGCCTTGTTCGTTTTGTACTTTTTATGTTTGTGAAATATACATAGATAAACTTGTACCAGTGCCCTTTATCACCGTACAAAATTTTAGGGTGATATCTGTAATAGTTTCAGAGGTATAGAATACCAGTGAAATATTTCGCACAGCCGCCAATTTGAGGTTACGTAAACAATTGAACGAAATTAGGCGCCAGTGCGACACACGGACAAAAGGTGATCTCATAAGCCCATTTTTGCATAAAATGAAAATAGGCTAAAACAGCACACCACATCATCCCAGTTGGAACAAGACAACGTGGAAGACCTGCAATGCGGTGGACTGACAACATCAGGGCTGACATGCACGCTGTTGGTTTAACACCAGAATGAGTCAACAACAGAAAGAAGTGGAGGAGATAAGCAAAGTAGCAGACCCCGCACGGGGTTAATGCTAGGAAGAAGAAGAAATTTGCCAGATTTGACAGTCCATCCTGACAGATGGTTGAACGTTAATACATTTTTATAACTTTTAATTTACTGAAACCTCGTTGTCCTTTAGCGCCAATTACAAGTATGGTGAGAAAAATTCGAAGTGCTGTCCACATATTTGGGAATATATTTTAACAACCATTTTGTTTAATAGGTTGAAAGCATTTATTGGTTCTGCTTATTCAAGCTGATCCAACGATGGATTCAAGTGTAAAAGTTCCTCAACCAATTCACAACCTGATATGTCACATTTTTCTCACCTGTTAAACTTCTTTCTAAATCTGCACAGGCGGTTTCTAGTTTGGACTTTTCACGAATTGTTATGATATTGTACAGTGAGGGGCCTGCCTATATAACAAAGACTCGCCGTCGCCGTGTGGCAGCTGGGGCACTGTGTATTGCAGCGTGTCAAGCAAGTCATTGGTGCTAGCAGCAGCGTAGCGCCCTACTCCTGTGAGGGCCCTCCCTATAGAACGGAGACTCGCCGTGACCGTGTGGTGGCTGGGGCACTGTGTATTGCAGCGTGCCGAGCAAGCCATTGTCGCTTGCAGCAGCGTAGCGCCCAACTAGTTAACACATTTACACTGTTTAACGTATTTAATAATCATAGTTACTTATATAAGTTTCAGAGTAGTTGCTGGAAATGCTGTACTTCATTTTCTAAACACTCGTTGCACCGACGTAGGAAGTTTTGTTAACTCGCTGTAATTCATCCTCACTGATATTGCGTTCTCGAGAGCTTCCAGGGTACGCGGATTGTTTCTGTATCGGCTACCTTTTGTTTGAGGTTCCCCCACAAGTAAAGATCGCACGGAAAATTCGATGTTTTGTTCTATACCTAACCCTGTTCACGAGATACGAGGTAGGCTACAGTACTTCACAGCATGTCTTAATTATCACAACTAAGGTATCTTGCCAAATGCGTAAGAAATGCTCTGACAGCAGCGAGGTCTTCCCTAACCGCTGTTGAAATCGGTACATGTTATTAATCTGGCAGTGAGGCATGGCGACCTGTCCGTGGCATGGCCTCTGCGAGGCTCCGTTCAATGGAGAGGGCCCTCACTGCATGATGTTCCTAAAATATTATTCGCATGCGACATATAATATCCTAGCGTAGTTGGCAGCATGCTGAGCTTATATGCCCAAGATCACGGTATCAAACCCGGCTGAAGTCGTCGGATTTTTAAGAGCGTTAAAATCCTTCAGTATGCCTTCCTTCAGAGAGGAAGTAAAGTCGGCGGTCTTATGTCATAGATTTATGGCATGTAAAAGATCCTTCCACTGACTAAACTTGTGTGAAGCTACATTTCTAGGTGAGATTTCGTTGAAAAGCGCTATCAAATTTCCAACGTTCACCACTAGGTGTCAGTGACATCTGGTTGCGAAAGTTGGATCTACTTGAAATTGAACGGAGCTTGTAGCTCACCCCATGGGAGTCCGGATTGATGCAGCTACAGCCTCTGGCGAGCCGAACATGTCCTCGGACACTCCCGGCAGCAAAAGCCATACGCTAAATAATGATATAATACCCTAGGAACACTCCAAAGAACTAATATTATTGAATAATACTAAAACCATCCTAGAATTAATGTACCGTAATATTGTGCGCTTATAGGATGTAAGTGGCGCTTTGGTAAGATTGTTATCCACGCAAACAAAATATGCCTCACATGATGTTGTTTCTAACATCATATCTTACATTACATAACAACATTTAGCACACCGGTACTCAGAGATTACCTGATTCAAGAATAGCAACGTTCCAACAATGAAGTTCCAATGCCACACAGACATAAATCACAGCCCGCATGTACAAGCTTGGCAACGAATGCCACGAGAAGGCCGGGCGGTAGGCGAGAGAGGCACAGTTGATTTCAGCTCGTTAATATATGTCTATTACACACCCCAGCTCACTGAAATATACAATTAATTTTTGCGGGTAGGGTTAAATAGTATTCAGGTGATTGTTTTTTTTTTTCACTTATTTTGCCCATGCAATTATAGCTATTTTTGCACCCCCTCCCCTAGGGCCACCCCTGCTTGTATTGCATGTTCCAAATCGCTGTCCCAAAGGGGAAATAAAGAAAACGGCAAGGTAATTGGGGCACTATGGTTTAAGTGGCAGTTTCCGGGAAAGAAGATGCCAATTAAAGGATAATGTTTTACTGTGGTATTCAAGTGGCAATAAGGGGGAAGTAAGAAGCAATACAAATCAAAAGTTCACGGCATATTCATATCTGCTTAGTGAGAATAAACGGCTCAAAAGGCACTGAGTGGTTTTATCCGACTTGGCTGCAGAATAATTTGTCACGTGAAATAAAATACATGCGATGGTGGACGATGCAGCTTCTCTATGAAATGAAACAGTAGGCTATTAAGAAGGAAATTATAATTCTGACATTTCACCCAAATTAGACGTAAACTTAGTGGCGAGGTGGGTCACGGTTGATCTGAGTGAAACAGCTTGTCCAAGCTCAAGGCTTATAAACTACAGAGGTTGCCTCAATTTTCACTCACCAATCAGCGCCCACAAGGCGGATGACGTCACAAGATACCAAACGCGCCATGTGGGGAACGTAACGAAACTGTCAACATCAGCTGTTGAGTACGCAAAGAACAGTTTATTCTCATGAAATTATTGGTAAATGGGTGATAAAATAACTGAATGTAGCCTACTTACATTTTTTGTTGTGATCTTCTTGAATTTCGTGGAAATTCGCCTAGACTCGGTAGCAGTATCGTGGGTGTTAGTGACTTCCAATAACCACTTCTTTTGCAAGATAGAACTGGAATGTTTCATTCTGATGAAGAAAATTGTTATCACAGCTGCCTCAACACCACCAGACGGTACGTCAGGAACTTCTCTCTACACAAAATCTTTCGTTCTTCTTAGAACGTTCTTGCCTCATAGAAATCCGTATTTTCCGTGAAATGTGACGAATTTTGCTGAAATGTGCCGGAACTGGTTTAGCCAAGTTTATGAGGGATCGGTCATACCACCGTATGACAAGTGTTAAATCGAGGTTGGCAATGCATAATCGTGTTGAGTTTGCATTCCATAGGTTAAGTTCCCAAGTTGTGGAAATGTATCTTGGAACTTGAGGGCTACATAACCTGCAACATAAGCCTTGCCATCTTCTTCACTTTGTTCCATGATATTGACAATGAAGGACTCTGGTTGCACATTGCTCCCTAAGGTTCGTTCTGGAAGCACGTTACTTGATTCAGACACTATGCCAGCTTTGTTTAGTGCTTTAACAACTGCATATTCATCTGAATCTGGATCAGCAGCGTTTGTTTGCTTTTGAACAACTTCTGGATTTTTCCTAAAATAATCATCCTCAGTTTGTAAATGCAGTTAAGGGAAGAAGGATGATCGTGTAAGCCACCACGGGTTCGCAATTGTGAAAGGAGAGTTTCCAGGGAGTACATCTTGATTTAGCCTATGTGTGAGAATGTACTTTGTATTATGCCTACGGGCCATATCTTGGTACAGAAGTTGAAGGGATTTTATTGAAATGATGACTGCTTTCTGCAATATTTGCAAAGAAATTTTACCAATGTAAAGAGAATTAATCATGAAATTTTCCATCTAGTCCAAAAACAAAATACCATGCATGGGCGTATATAAGGGGGAAGGGGGGGGGGGGGGGCTGAGGGCGCTCCAGATCCCCCCACCGAGAAAAGCCAACTTGGGTACAACATACAATGTATTTCACAGTAGTCTACTTTTAAGAAATAATTATAAATTTGTAAAAGAAATGAGTGTTTACGTTTCTGCTTTATAAATTGACAAGTAACCCATTTAGATATTTTCCATTCATACTCCATAGGCTATAATAGAAAATTCATTAAGTACTCACAATTTTCCACGATAGTCAACCCCCCCCCCCCCCCCTCGAAAAAAATTGTATATATGCCCCTGATAACATGTACGAAATATGAAAAAAATATTAACAGCTTTAAAATCAACCTAGCAGATCATCAAAACTTAAACGTAGGCCAGCTAGGCTCACTTACCGCTTGGTTTTAGATTCATTGGGAATCTTAGCTTTATATTAAGCAATTCGGCCCTGTAGTCTAATTCGAAGTCTTCACTCTTAATGTGGAGGGAACATAATTATCCTACTTGTTTGAGGGTTGCAATGATATTTTCGCTTACATGCAGCAATCCACTGATTGCGAATGCATGCGTCTTTAGGCATCGTGAAAAATGACAACTTTATAATAACTGTGACAAACTGCTACAGCATATCTTTGACCTGGCATGATTATAAACAAAAGGGCTTAAAACACGTGTTTAAACCACTGCAATCCATAGAATATAATGAGTGGGAAAGCTGACTTTCCTTGCATATCTCGTGCCTCGCGCGCTACGAGGAAACGTGTGACGTCACGTCCTTTTCCTTCCCTCCGCGATCCCCTCGCCAAAGAGCTCCATATTGAGGCAACCTCTGTAGTTTACTAGCCTTGGTCCAAGCTGCCAACACGATAACCAATATCGTCAGACAGTGCAAAGAGGAAAGTGTGTGTTGGATAGTTTTATAATCGTGATACATGTAGGCTTACTCTAGGCTATTGATGAAATATGTATTGTTTGCATTTAGTTTTGTAGTTTGTCAAGATGACATTAGAATACATAATATTTATAATCTGATTTGAGTTAAAAATACATCCCTACGGTAGTCTTAGTTTCCTTAACACTGTGCCCAGGCTATTAATCATCAGCGGGGCGAGATTGCTAGCAATATCGTCAATTTGTGTCTTCCAAGTACCTCGCGGCTAAATATTAAGATCTGAGAATTTTTGAGTTCCATGTTGGGATATTTGAAGCTTTCTTTACAGACGTGACTAACTTTCATAATGAAGTTGATTCTTTCAACTTGAGTTCTGCTTGGATATGTTCGAGCCTCGTGTAGATTAATTTACGATATTTGATTGTGAGGATACATAGCTTTAAATGTGTAACTATATACTTCTTTATGAAGACAATTATACAAGTTACTCCGTGATAGTATTTATAAGTTGGTAAGGATAAATACATCATCCGTTTCCACCCTGTAATGTTGGTTCAATGAGGGATATATATATGTTGTATTTGGTTTGAAGTGTGTTTCTTGTAACACGAGGCGGAATTATTGTCTTTTCTGAAACTCGTATCCAGTTACTGCCAATTTCTTAGTAGGCCTACTCGTGGTGTGACGTTGATAGGTTTGTAAAGTTATTAAGCCTACCCCATCACATTCTGCTCAGGTTTGTGCGAAACCAATAAAAGACGCTTCATTTCTGTGGCTGGAACAGTCTGTAATTCCTCATTCTATATTTTACTCGATATTATACCCTAACTGATATCGTATTAGGTCGAGCGCCTTGGTCGAATAAGTTTTACCGTTAACCTCTTCTTCTCACTGTGCACATGGAGGGTTATATCCTCATTCTGAGTTCTGAAATTACCTCATTTGATAATGATAATGATTTGGCGTACTGGTATAAGTATGGCCTGTTATAATGCTTAAGTGCACTTCGTGTGTTCTAGTTTGCTGGACATTATGGAGCAACAACCACTCGTTAAGAGTGAGCCTGAATGGCCGTCTCAAACTGATGAATTGCCTAATATTGTAAGTTGAATTTATTATGTATATCGTGTAACATAGCAATCTTACTGATGTTGATCACAAGCAAGGTTTAGTAACTTAATACTTGCGACCAAATAGGAGGCTAACAACGATGTTAAATATTTTATTGTTAACTTACACATAACTTACTACAATTTTTCTGTCTGCGTGTTTTACGTTGGCTCATACTTGTATTATACTTTCTAGGAATCCATTGACCTGTTAATCTCTTATAATCTGCTGAATGAATCTGGTGATAAGTACGAAGATAAAAGCTGGGCAGTGAAATCAGAACTTGAAATACAGGTGATCATAGGTTCTATATTTCCTCTTATATAAATATTTCTTATTTAAGCAGTGAACAGTTGCTGATGTTATTGTATTCATAATGCGGGTTCACTGTACTGGCACCTTGGAATCTATTGTAGGTGAGTACAGCACCATATGCAACAGCTGTTGTCCGTGAAACATTTTATCCCATATATTCCAGTTCTAGGCTGTATATATTAGAGAAATATGATATAAAGCTTGCACATTATTAGGTTATGTTGGTACGGAGATAAGATTAGGTAGATTTCATTAGAAAGCTAACTATTGCAATGGGTACTGCGCTCGAAATCATGTCTAGTAGAGAGGAGAAGACAGGACGAGGTACGAACCGAGGACCATCTCAGAAAAATGGCATATTTTAAATTTGGAATTTTTGACTAAATTTGCATTCTGGATGGAAGAGAATGTTTATATAAGCATTTGGAAACATTTTCGCCTGAAGAAATATTTTTATTTCAAGAGATAGTGGAGATTTTATGATCTGGTAATTTTTAACCAAGAGTAAATGAAAGAAGTACTGTCCTGGAAAGCGGCACTTTTAGCGAGGTTCGCTGCGAGAAACCAGTTTTTGATCCAGGGGGAGAGAGCAAGGTTGACATGAGGTCAGACACACGCCACTATCAAGAGAGGGGGAACAGACGCGTGTCAGAAGCGCACCACTTTTTGCGAGAACCAATGAGAAAATAGTTTGAATACTGAGGAAGGAATAAATATTAAAATCTTTATTTTTATATTTTATAAGTGTGTTACATATTGAATTCACCAGCAGAGAAAAAGAAATTTAATTGGATAAACGGATTTTAAATTAAATGACTGAGAGAGAAGTTATGTATCCATTTGTCAATATTCATAGAGGTTGGAGGCTAGTTGACCAGATTTGCGGGAGAAATCTGAGCGAGGAGACTCTAGGAGTCGAGTCACTTTCTATTTGAAACGTCAAGGAGACAAGACGTAATTATATTCACTCTTCGAAAAGTATAGACAAAGGTCTTTGTGAACCCGAGACTTCGAGAGGAAGCAACAAATCATGGAAACACAGAATTAAACATTATAAGTCGACAGTATTAAGAAAGAAGTTATTCACTGAATTTAAAGAAAGAAATCTACGACGAGATAAAATTTTGGAAAGTTACAAACTGAACATCGAACACGTAACTACGCAGGAAGAAAGTCTGAAGAAGTGAGACCTAAACTATTAAGAATTTATCAATCTACACAAGAATAGATAAAACTTCAGGTCGGAGGGGAAGAACTACGACTACACATTATTTCGTAGTGAGAATGATGTTTTAAATTCATCATGTTGGGAAAGTAGAACTATGCAAAACCGGTGAGATCCAGAAATGACCAGGATGACATAGCAGTATGAACAGGGAGCTGCAGAACACCGCAGTTTTCGCTCATATAACGTTACAAGCTACTACGAGATAAATTCACGACATGGAGGTGATTTCTTGTCATGGAAAGAACACTGCAAACTACCGACTTCAAAGAACATCTAGATCTGAGAAGAAGAAGACGAGCGGATTCGTGATGGAGACGGCGAGGAACCGAAGACTGGAGGATGCGTGGCAACTAGAGCTGTGGCGAGTACGTGTCACCATCATGAACGGGGGAAGCGGGTCGGCCGGCGAGGATCCAGCTGGAAACCTGTTTGGTAACATCGATCCAGGCCGTTCACCTTCATTACAGTCCAGTCATAACAGAGATGACATAATGCAGCCCGTTTGGAGGAGCATGCTGCATTCCAGTAACACATGGCGAGATTCCGAGGACACAGGCGTCATCAGGACTGTCACCAACGATCTCGAAGAGAAGGTAGCCCAGTGCATTTCACACATATATGTAGGTAGATCTTGTACACGTAATTCCAGAATGTTGACCAACATACTTGCATTTATAACATATGTTATTGTATTGTCTTGAAAGTTTTAGTAAGTTTCTAGTAATTGCTATAGTAATATTCATACGCTACATAGACGTATTTTGAAGGCTTGATCGATGATCTTAGACATCGTTAGAATTTGTCATTGCCATTTTAGAGCGTTAAAATTTTACTTAGAACGATTTTGTTGGAATTGCGAACGTATATTCCGTAGATTTGTTGTAACATCGGATAATATCGTAAAGTTGTAGTAATATCGAAGAACGATTATATATATATGTATAGAAACATGAGAAATGAAGCATAACTTTGTGATAAATAAATAAATAATGTATCAGAGAAAGAGTATAGTCATGTGTTTGACGAAAGGAAGTAAGTTATAATTTGAAGTAGAGGAAGGAAGGACAGAGAATCCTATGATAAAGAGTTCATTCATTTCAGAAACGAAATACTATGTATAAAACGAAGTTGTTGACAGGAGTATTCAATATTGGCATTGAAGGAACTCTAGTATGAAAGAAATGTAAAGACATCGTAAAACCCAGAATTTCATTGTACGGAGAAGAACAGTATGCGATAATTGAAGGCGTAACTGAATAGGAAACGATATTATAAAATGTTATGAATGTATATTTGTCATAAATGAAACTGTGAGATGGAAGGAAGGATATTAGCATTTATTGTGAACACAAACGTGAGGGAAGGTTATTGCTATTTTTATAACAGACACAAGCAGACTTGAAATTCAGAATTAAGCGAGAAATTGTAACGAAGAAGTATTTGAACCAGAGAAGGAAGTAAGTGGAAAGTATTGTGATTTTCTAAACAGGAGTTGATAAAGATTTCAGTATTACAATAGAATTAGCTGCTCTTGTCCCTCTTAAAGGCACCCCTAAAGCCAATGATTTAATGGTGAGGGCGGGTGTCACTGACACCTTGAACCGCCTTGGCTTGAAATATACAAATCTAGGCCATCTGGTGTAACAACAGACGGAGCTCCTGCATGTGCAAGAAAACGATAAGGGTTACTTAAATTACTGCAAGCAGAGGCAATGAAACTAGGAAACATTTCTTTAAAGAAATTTAAAATATTTATTTGAAAAAGTTTTTGGCGAGTCTCCGTGGCTTAGGCGGTAGCACGCCGGCCTCTCACCGCTGGGCCCGTGGTTCAAATCCTGGTCAATCCAGTGTATTCGTGAACGTTATTGCATTTATGATTACCAGTAGGAATACTAAATATCATACTTTGATGAAAGTAGTTGATATGAACGGCAGAAGTTTTGTGAATGTGCTAAGGGAAGAAATGTTAATGAAATGCATTTGTGTTATGAAGGCGTAACAGAGACGCGATGATATGCAACGTGAGTTTATGTAGAAAGGTTTTGTAATATTTGTGGTGATAAAGAGAAGTCGTGTTTGTATTTGAAGAGGATGGGAGTGTGAGACGTGAGGGTGAATGCTATACACATTCGATGTTTGGTTAGAGAGCTTATCTGAACAGTCGTGCATTGTAAGTTTGTTTATTATTAATTTATGAAATACCGGAGTTGTACACTTTAGTGATGAAATATTAACTTCACTGTTTGTATTCATTATTCACATGGAATTGACACATAAATACCCATTTTGACCAGTTTTATTGTGTGAAATACGAAGAGAGATGGTGAAATACGTAGAAAGATGATGAGACAGGAGGAAAGTAGTGGAATGAACTCTAATAAATTAGAGACAGTTGTTATGATATCGTGCGGGTCGCGATTGTGTATAAAATTTAAATACTTTATCTTTATTATTAACCATTTGTTTTGTTGAATTTAAAAGCTTGATATTTTAGTTAGAAGACTTTAACGATTGTAATAAGTAGGGAGTGTGTTTGTTATGATGAACGTTAAAGCACAACTTCAGTGAACAAGTAGGACAGATATTACTGTCATGAGTTTAAACAATGTGTTTATTTAAACATCTTAGAGCAAGAGATACATTTCATATATGTGTAAGGATGCAAGAAAGACACTTATCAAGCGCATCTAGCCTAAGTGAGGCATAAATATTTATTTCTATTCGTGGTGAAGGGAACATAATTTGTTATGTTGTTTTATTGTCAATAAATGTCAAGCATATTTTTATTCTTGCTAAGTTTTTTAGAACTGATTCTTTGATTCAACGTTTGATTACACTAGAACGATACCGCTAGCTAGATGCAGACAGATGATCGACAATTTATCTTAACGCCCGAGAGCCGAGTTGCTCGTTAATGCTCTACCTTATTTATTTCTTTTTTCTGTACTGTGTGCAGCTAGTTAGTAGTATAGTTAGAGATGTATATGTGTGTTCCTAGGGTTCCCTAGTCATTAGTCCGGTGGCAGTTGTTCAGCTCTTACCTGGGTGTCGACATTCCCACGATCCATTTACCATCTGCGCCGATTTGGGACTGTGCTCTAGAGAAATTCGGGCGCAGTACCATGTTTCAATTTCCAGAAAATTTCGACATATCTTCGCGTTTTACATCTCCCAGACCCCAAAACCACCGTCAGTTCAAAAGTTTATACATAATTTATGTATATATTTATCTATATATATCAGTTTCTTGTGGACACGATAACTGCCGTAATTTTGCACCAATCACTTTGAATTTTTTACATAATATGTATCCCTATAAAATATCGGTCAAGTTCGTTAAAGGGGATAAAAATGGGGGGCTTTTTTAGAAAAAGTAAAATATCATTATAACTCTCTTAATATGTGAAATATCGAATCCCTTCAAAGTTCATATTATGTGTCGGATAAGTGCCTAAAATGTATGTTTAAAAATATTTTTGATAGCACCAACCATTGACCAATGGGGTGGAAAAAAGTGTTTTTTTTTTCGGGAAACATTAATCCTATCTCTCTTAATAGGCACAATATCAAAACCGTACAAACTGGACGATATTCCCCTAATAATTACCTAAAACTTTTGTCTGAAAGAATTGTTGATACAACCCACCATTACGCCAAGGGATGAGAAAAATGATTTCGGATTTAGAAGAAAATTCCAAGAGCCATCAGAGGTTACCATGACAACGCTTCTAAATTGAAAGGGGATGAGCTATCAGAGGCTGCAATGACAACGAGATCACATTCAGTTTTCCATCTGACTATGTGGGAAGCGGCTTCGGTGACGTAGCCTAGGTGGTAGCATGCTGAACTTCTATGCCCAAGGTCGCGGGTTCAAAGCCGGCCGAAGCGCTGAAAATCCCTCAATATGCTTTCCTTCAGAGGGGAAGTCCAACGTTCGTTGCAAGTTACTGGTTGCGGTGGCATCTAGTACCCAAGTTCTCAGCTAGGTGTCGTCGACGGTATATTTGGTACCAACATTAGGAACTACTACTTGAAATTGACCGTCTGCAGTCCTTACCTGAATTACAGACTAATACAGCCATCACAATTAACACCGTTTATTAGACAGATTCTACACACACCCAAAGTACACGGGGTTACATGACCGCGTTGTCGCAGCCCTAAACTGAGGAATCAACCAACATCTCTGCGGGAGATAAAATTTGACGTGAAGAAGTAACAGACTGTTAGATAGTTAGTTACACATCAGTTCCAAACCTTGCATAAGGACGGTGTGACCACAAGTATAAAAATGGACCCCAAATGACAAGAAGGTTACCGTCCCCCTAAGACAATAAAATGTTAAAGGAAAGAAAAGTTAATTGAGCTCCAATTACCTTGTAAAATACTTTCTCACAATAAATGAGGTTTGATCCTTATACGAAAACCTGGATATTTTGCCTATTATAGCCTATCCCCTAGTTTGCCCGGTGAAATCTACCTCCGCCTTCCGGCGTGCCGAGAGGATTTTTTTTCAGGACTAAGATTAATTTGTGCGTGCCCGCTCTCATCGATGATGTATTTTAATCTGAGAGATTTTGGATTTTATTGAGAAGGATGAATGCCGTTGTCCTGAAATTTGTGTCTTACTCAGGCTCGTGAACAATATTTTTGTTCCGTTTAAGATAAATATCAAAAACATGACTGGTTTGTAACATTTTATAATACTTAGGTAACCTGTACACCCTGTTGTTCTGTGCTAGTACAAGTCAAGTGTTATTAGGCCTACAGGCTGTACGGACAGAATGCATGTTCACATTTTATAACAATTTATTTTGCACCCCATAAAGAGGTTAAGTGCATTGCGAGAGAAGCTTCTATCATCGTACCACCAGTGAATATACCGGTACCAAATACATACGGTATGGTACATTATTGGTAGTATTGAATGGCTCTATTTTATCTACGTTTTTTTTTTGTGTTTTCGAAAGTGGTAGGCCACTGGTACCTAATGTTACCTTTGTTAATAGGATAGCCTGTTAGGTATCCTCTAGAAGAACTATCATAGGCCATGTGACACACACTTCACATTATTTAGGCCATATGGTGTTGAACATGCACCACAATTTTAAGCCCATAGCCACTTCTAAATAGTCCCGTGTGTAATTTTTGATAAATGCACATTTCAATGGCTTATACTTTTGCAAAACACTAGTCAAGAAATCTAAGCTGAATACAAAAATGTATCTTTATTGAAAACTTGTCTTTTAGCATTTCCATCTATATTATTTTGCTTCCACTCACCTCCACTCTCCAGCCATTACTGTGCTCGTGTGTATTATGCCCAAATACCAGTAGTGTCAATGGACACAGTTCATCCACCCACCCCCACTCTATTTCCAACTTTTGGTCTCGGGTTTCTCTGTGATTCAGACAATGCTGGGAAAAGTTTCACGTCACACAATGTTCAAACACATCTACAGGGGTGGTTCGGGTAACTACCAAGTTTTCTCCTTTTCAACCTTTTTTATTTGAATCCTGACTTGTATGACTTTTGGAAAGGGCAGATTTTAAGAATTAAAAAATGAAGCTTAATTTCTATTATTGTGTAGCTATTTCCTTACCAGCAGCTTCAAAATACATGAGAACTGTGAGCTGTCACAGTATTCTCAACATGTTAATGGGTATGAGATGAAACCTGTCTGATTCTTCAGTGTTCAATTGAGAACCTCCTTTACCTACAAGGCCACATACTATTGTTGTAAATACATAAGCCTTACATTTATCGTAACAACATTCTATGCATCGTGTATAGAAAACTTACTACATCTGCTGTTGATTATTCTGTGAACAGATACCTTAGATAAAATAAGGTCGAACATGTGGATTGGGTATCAGTTAAGAGCACAGCCCACAAACAAAGAAACCCGTGCTATAGCCAACTGCATCACATGCTATAACAATACTGAAATAGATCACCAGCTGTAGCTATATGGTGTACATCACACGCTATAAGAATACTGTAATAGATCAACAGCTGTAACTATAGGGTGTACATTCACACATTCCTTTCTTTTCTTTGTGGAAAACATTTTCTTTGATAGTGAATGGTGGACAATATTGTGACAACAATTTCAGGAACTATTAGGGCCTGCAGAGTTATCAACTACTTCAGAATAAACATTTTCTTCTTTCTTTCTTTCTCCGTTACGGTCTTCTAAGGGCCACAAGCCAATTTCAATGTTTAGTCCTTTGGTGTTCTTTCTTCTTCCCCCAGGTCTCCTTCTTCTTCCTCCAGGACTCCTTCATCTTCAAACTATGCATCTTCTTTCTCTCTTCGGACCATTTTGAGCCTCTTTTCTTTTCCTTCCTTGGAACCCTTCCATTCCCTACACTTTTTTCCTAAACATTTCTCTCTCTATTGCATCTTCTTCTCTTATATTGTTTCTTTCTAAATCCTTTTTAACTTCTTGAATTCAAGTTGTTGTTAATTTCTTGTTCCGAAGATATTTGAAAATCTGTTTGGTTAACCTATTGTCATTCATTGTATATAAATGTCCAAAAAATAGCAATCGCCTCTTTTTTATTGTGTCTGTTATGTTTTCAATGTTGCGGTATATTTCATCATTATTTCTTAATTTCCAGAATGCTGTAATTCTTAATGGACCTAATATTTTCCGTACAATTCGTCTTTCTAATACTTCCAATTTATCTAACTTATAATTTTATTTTTATTAAGTAATACATTAGCACATTTCATTTTCTTCAGTTTATGCCTGCTCAACATTTCATATTCTAATTATTCTTTCATTTTTCACATTGCCCATTGTCCTCTGTGCTCTTGTCAGAAGCTCCTCCAAAGCTACCTGCTACAATAACTCATGTTAGAAAATAAAAAGTGCTGTGTGATGTGTACTTTAAAACATGTGAATTCTCACGTTGGTTAAGCATTCATTTAACCTTACGGCATAAAGTGCACTTGTTAATAATTAATAAGTTCTTTAACTTAGAATTTTATTTTTATTAAGTAATACATTAGCACATTTCATTTTCTTCAGTTTCTGCCTGCTCAACATTTCATGTTCTAATTATTCCTGGACTTTTCCAGGAAAAAAAATCATGCTAAATAATTAGTTTTATTTTTATTATTATCAGGGCATGTTTTAAGTTATTGCTTGATAATGAGTAGCTTCTCCCTATGTTTGATGCCGGAACTAACCAGATGCCATCAGAAGATTTATATCCTCCCCCTTTCAATTAATTGTGGTCTGGTGTAACAAATTCCACAGAGGTTTACTTATCTTTATATCAAAATGTAACCATAATTTAATTTGAGACTGTGGTAAACCATACTATTGAACCATGTTGTCCATAAATACCAATCTCAGCATACTTCCTGTAAACAGATAAGCATGCCTCTTCACTGCGGCATGTTAAGGAGACCTAGCGTTGGATAGTACCGGTAACGGTTTTCTTTAAATTAGAAGAACAATCAATGCAGAACACTAAATATATTATCGAGATTTAAATTATGGAAAATTTTCAGTTTGTATGGCTAAATAGTATGTATCTCAAATAAAGTCAAACCTTCCACTTACAACCAAGAACAAGGGGCTGATGACCATGGCCGAATCCCCAAAACGAAGCAGAAACAAAAGAAGACTGCTAAATCCCTGTCAGAGATTGGTATCAAGTTGGTTTAACATGACCTGTTCATCAGTAAGCTGTTGTAGCCAAGGCTCTTGGTTACTCATGAGCTGCCTCCACTTCACTATAAGACCTAGAGGGGCCGCGCTTCTCATCACATGACATCTTGCTTGTTGGTGACACCACACGGGGGGTAGTTGGCTTGCAAGTGTAGAATGCATAGTTGCTAAAAAACGCGCGTCTAGGTAGAATAACGTAGCGGACTTGATTTGTTTCATCGTGGCTTGTGGTTAACCATGAGTAAAAGCAGTAAATACAAAGTTAATTGTGCTTTTGCACATTGCACTCATTGGGGAACCAAAGCCGCCAGTTTTGGTGTTATGTATCACTGGTTTCCAAAAGGAGAGTGTAGCTCAGTACATTTACGTCCAGAAGACTATGATTGACATTTGAGAAATGAACTTTTGAGATTAACACAGAGAAAAATATTGCGTAGGATGCTGATCCGTCTATTACAGTTCCCGGCTCAAGCTACAGCCCAAGCACCTTCACGGACCAGATTGCCGAACAGGTAATTGTTTAGATATTGAGTGTACGAGTAATTGTATTTGGTTAAATAATAATGCTCATCGGTATTTGAAACAATATACTATCTCAAAGGAAACTACAGTACTTAATTGATGCAGCATAAAGAGGTGCGATTCTCTGGAATTCAATGCAATTACGGAAGTCTTATTATTTGTTATTTTACAATTTAGATTTCATTCTCGTAATGCTGTAGAAATCATAAAATCCAACTCTTATTTACACTCTACAAGTGCTCAGTGGCAGTGAAAAGCGCCATGAAGTTAGGAGCGTGAGGAAACGGACACTATCGACTTTGGAGACTTTGTCACCTAAAAACGGAAACTTGATCAGGGAACTAACACTGAATCGCTGCAGAATGATAAAATTATACAAATCCGAAAACCGGTCGAGGTTTTGGAAAATATAAATGTGGATTTAATACGAAAGAAAGCGGCTCTAAGAAAGTTCAAAATCCCAAACCCAAAATCATTTCGGCGAAAGTACACATGGGTGCTCTTAGAAGGGAGATAGTAAAGGTTCTCTCCGCTTGTTTTACTGCAGAGCAGATTTGATGTTTATTAAGAGATAAAAAGAGTGTGAAATGGTCTTCAGAGGACATAGCAAATGCCCTCGCACTAAGATCACTTGCGAAGAAAGCATACGTATATTTGAGAAAATGTAACTTTCCAGAACCAATGCCGTACAACTTTGTTAAAAGCCAGAGTAGCAAATTACAAGGGCTCAGGGAAAATTGCAGTTTTGTCGTTTGATGAAATGAATATTCATGGCCAAATATCCTACGATTCATCAGACGATCACATATTCCAGGCCCACAGTAACGCCCAGGAAGCTATGGTCCGAGGGCCGTTTGCTAAATGGAAGCAGCCTCCTTTCTATGACTTCGATATGACAATGACTGCAGAGTTGTTACAAAACGTTATTAGCCATCTTGAGGGTTATGGAATTTGTATTGTCGCAGTAGCTAGTGATATGGAATGGAAAAACACTGAAATCTGGAAGGAACTAGATGTTATCAGTATTAAAAGATTTTCTGCAATCCAGTGGACAGTAACAGAAATGTGTGGGTTTTCTGTGATGTACTCCATCTGTTGAAATTTTTAAGAAGTCACTTTCTAGATGAAGGTTTTGTGTTAGACGATGGCTCAGAACTTCAGAAGAAGATGATAGAAGAGCTATTAGAGACTCATAAGGGAAACATATATGTGAAACAAGTCATTTCTTTGCAGGACTATACAGACCATCATTGCTAATGACAATATGCTAGGGCCACGTTTTGCGAGTGTATACTAATTCAAATGCTTTTTGATAAAACCTGCACAATAACTGTTACGTTCTCTGCCATGTTGCCATAGATGAAAGAAAATTATAAATGCGGGGTTGAATTACCATTAGTATGTTATTTTATTCCTTGATTCCTGCAGTGCAAGTTTAAAAACATCTGTAAGCTATAATTCCACCTACGCAAAGGAACATATATGTGAAACATGTAATTTATTTGTAGGACGATACGGACCATCTCACGGACATTAAGGTTGAGGAATCTTCTATTCCGGATATCGTTACATCCATCAAAACAGAAATCTCATCTTCATATCTTAAAGAGGTAAGAATTTTCATGCTTATGATCAAGACATCTCCGTATCACCTAACAGCATTTCGGGATTAAGACTTGTATTCTCACAATTCTAATGTTGATGACAATTGGATGCTTTTGGCTGTTAGTACCTGCTCTAATCTCCGTTGCAGCCAGTGTGCTCCCGTAAACTAGCAGACACCTAATTCTTAGAGTTACTAGCATGCTCTAACCTCCTTTGCGAACTGTCTGCTCCCGTTTTCTAGCAGACACATTATTCCTAGTGCTACAAGCTGCTCTAATCTCCATTGCAAACTGTGTGTTCCCGTACTCTAGCAGACACATAATTCATAGAGTAACTAACATGCTCTGATCTCCTTTGCAAACTGTGTGCTCCCGTACTCGAGCAGGCACATAATTCTTAGAGTTATTGGCATGCTCTAATCTCTTTTGCACACTGTGTGCTCCCGTACTCTAGCAGACACATAATTCTTAGAGTTACTGGCATGCTCTAACCTCCTTTGCAATATGTGTGCTCCCGTACTCTAACAGACACATAATTCTTAGAGTTACTAGCTGCTCTAATCTCCTTTAAAAACTGTGTGTTCCCGTACTCTAGCAGACACATAATTCTTAGTGTTACTATCTGCTATAATCTCCTTTGCAATCTGTGTGCTCCCGTACTCTAGCAGACACATTATTCTTAGAGTTACTAGCTGCTCTAATCCCCATTGCAAACTGTGTGTTCCCGTACTCTAGCAGACACATAATTCTTAGAGTTACTAGCTGCTCTAATCTCCTTTGTAAATTGTGTGTTCCCGTACAGTAGCAGACACATAATTCTTAGAGTAACTAGCATGCTCTGATCTCCTTTGCAAACTGTGTGCTCCCGTACTCTAGCAGACATATAATTCTTGGAGTTATTGGCATGCTCTAATCTCTTTTGCAAACTGTGTGCTCCCGTACTCTAGCAGACACATAATTCTTAGAGTTACTGGCATGCTCTAACCTCCTTTGCAATATGTGTGCTCCCGTACTTTAGCAGATACATAATTCTTAGAGTTACTAGCTGCTCTAATCTCCTTTACAAACTGTGTGCCCCCGTACACTACCAGACACATAATTCTTAGAGTCACTAGCTGCTCTAATCTCCTTTGCAAACTGTGTGCTCCCGTACTCTAGCAGACACATTATTCTTAGAGTTACTAGCTGCTCTAATCCCCATCGCAAACTGTGTGTTCCCGTACTCTAGCAGACACATACTTCTTAGAGTTACTAGCTGCTCTAATCTTCTTTGTAAATTGTGTGTTCCCGTACACTAGCAGACACATAATTCTTAGAGTAACTAGCATGCTCTGATGTCCTTTGCAAACTGTGTGCTCCCGTACTCTAGCAGACACATAATTCTTAGAGTTACTGGCATGTTCTAACCTCCTTTGCAATATGTGAGCTCCCATTCTTTAGCAGACAAATAATTCTTAGAGTTACTAGCTGCTCTAATCTCTTTTGCAAAGTGCGAGCTCCCGTACAATAGCAGGCACATAATTCTTAGAGTTACCAGCATGCTCTAATCTCCTTTGCAAACTATGTGCTCCCGTACTCTAGCAGACGAATAATTCTTAGAGTTACTAGCATGCTCTACAATGGACTCCCCATGGAGGCATTTAATTAACTCAACCTACTTTTTGAACCTTAAAATATTAATTTGCAGTGAATTATTAAGAAATGCCGTGTTTTATATTCTCAACGATGAATGATTTATGCCTTCATTCTCAAAAGTTATGCTCGTTGCTTGTTACTTAATGATATGTGCACGATTTGGACCGTAGGATTTGTTTTTGTCTATTGTATTGTCGTCTGCCCCTCTATTATGGTCTTACGGCTAAAATTGACGTCCATTTGTCCTCAATCCTTAAAGCTAATACTTCCATTATGCCACTGATATTAGCATTTTCATTCGCTCAAAGTTTAACTTGGTCTCTAAAATTGTATTATAAATATCAGAATAGGGAATTATAACCACTTATCTGTATAAAGTTTATCTCTAGTTCTAGGATGTGATGGACTGTAGAAAGTCATTCAGCGAATAGATCTTCACTTATACTGAGCAGTGTTGTATAATTACATGGGTTGTCATTCGTGTAATAGTATAAGTTGATTACACTGACATAAATTAATTCATCTTATCCCCAGGATGCAAAAGAAGAAAATCAGAATGGAGGAGCAGATGAAAGTCGAAATCACTTAAATGAATAAGTGTTAAACATACAAACAACATGCTACTTTTTATTTCCCCTCTTTGTAGGAATGTTTTTTTTTTTTCACTTTTAATGCGTGTGCTACATTTTCAGCTTCAAAATGAATTTCACGCATTTCCACTTCAATATTAATGAAGCGTTATTAATTCATTATTATTCAGGGCAAACTCATAAAATATTTGTATAGAGATACTTAATCATGACTAAATGTTTTGCGTGAGTTTCATTTTTGGCTTACTTACACTTAACGAAATGACACTATATTACCTTCGCTCACACGCTAATACTAGCAGTATGGCATCGGACTAGTGGTGTATTTTATAAAGGAGATGAATGTGTCGCGGCTGTCTCGCTGACTCTCCTTAGGCTAACTGAACTGTTTACCATTTTTCTCATTCAGTAAGTGGTTAGTTAATGTAATATTACATTACCACCCTGGCGGATAAATTTAAAAACAAAACCCTATAAATGAAAGTTTGGATTACGTTAAAACATAACCATAGGGATGTGAAGGACTCCAGTTGTTTCCATCCCTACAAACCATGTATACCAAGTCAAGCCATCAACCATTGGCATCCACTTGGGAACAAATCTCAACAGTTAAGTAATGAATTCACTCCACGAATCAAGGTTAAAAATCAAGACTGACAAAGTTTATTTGTAGATGCTACGTCATTTCATTAAGCAAATAATTAATGACGTAACGTGACGCCCAATTAACTCGCATTTATACACAACAAGTGTCAATAGAGGCCCAGAAATTATTTTGGAAATACTGTGTACATAGTGTAATCTAATTGGATTGCAAGTACAGGTAGAGTATTTTTAAATACTACTTCGGGAGATTAAGCCATCGTCGTGATAAAAGTAAACGCTCAGAATAAATCGTGCCAGTTAAAATGTGGGACGCTAGAGGGGAGGCATGCAGTGGTATGCTGAGAGTTGGATAAGTGTGGGCAGTGTAGTGTGGTTCTTAAAGGGTTGCCACCTTCTGTACAGTATAACGGACCACACTATATGTACTATATGCAAGGTAATTCAATCATCTCTTTACAATGGGTGTAGCCCTAAATAGTACTCTCCATTCATCCATAAGGTTTTCAATAGTGAAGTATGATATCACATAATCCAACTAGGCTATTATATTGCGAATTAATTTGTGTCACATGAACACATCGCTAGGTACATGTTGTTCAGTTGCCCGTGCTCGTAAGTAGTGGGGTCCTATCCCAGGGCTAACTGAATAGGCAACCCGCGATACATTAAGGGGCAAGGTCATGTGTACTCCGCAACGAGTAATCAGAGGAAGTCGTGTGAGGGAACGAACGAAAGGGCTCCATCCTTTTTAGCTATGGGAGAAGTCTATTTTCGATTAAGATAAAAACTACCTGCACCCCCGGCGAAATTAAGGATTATTAGTGCGCATGCGCAACTAGGCTCCTTTAAGATGGCGGGGCCTTTATGATGGTGGGGTTTTCAAACGTTATGGTAGATGCTTGCATACGCCCTTCTATACTTCCTACCCCATCCCCAACCAACCCCACCCCCAGTATTCCCTAAAATTCCAAACATATTTTCCAAATTTAATTTGCTTCCACTTACATCCACTTACTTTCGCCGGGCTCATCCTTGTTAACCTCCCTTGGTCAGTTTCTGTTCTTTTCTATCATATGCATCGATTTATTAATTATTTGATGTTTATTTCTTATTATTTATTGTTTTAATTATTGATTATCGATTAATCGATTATTGAACAACTACAAAGTCATCGACCTGAAATTTCCGACCCAAACGCGTAATCGGAGATTGGTCCTTGAGGGCATGAACGAAAGGTATCCTTCCCCTCTGTCTATTTTCAATATATGTTTATTGATGTACCTTTGCAAGGTGTAGGAGATGTTCGGTGCTGTTTCCGCAGTCATGTAACATGATACCTAGCTGCCCAGACAGGATAGCCCGAGCGGTTGATGTAACTTGATACCTACCTGCCCCGACAGGATAGCCTGAGCGGTTGATGTAACAAGGCCGATTGATTGATTATTTTTTATTTATTCATGTAATTGATTGTATTGCATAAGCCGTTTCTCACAAGGAAGTGTGGTGTGCTCTGGAATTGTAGGATTTGAGGAATATATTGTGGATCTTAGGTAAATCTGATAAATTTGGGGAATCTAAGTATATTTAGAAGGATTTCTGGGAATCTTGTTATTGTGCCAGTTTACCCGAATACAAACGCCCACATATGCGGGAGCCATGATCATAGTTGAACACAAGACTCTGAAAATCTCAGGGAATAATGGGTAAGGGCTAGGAGTTGCTGAACTGTGTCTCGAGACTCGCGCCTGAATATAGCAAGGATGAAATACACACAAAATGTTATTAAAACACACACCACTTTTATTGAATAAAAGCAAAAAAAAATATCATGTCGTCAGTAGAAAACATTTCCTACCTAAATCTACAGGTTGTAATAATATCAGTCTCTCACCCTCAGATTCCTGATGAAAAGGAAATTAATATAAAGGTACTTCCTATTAGTCTAACTATTTAGGCATGTCCATCATGTCCACATTTATGAAACGATCTAACTTGTTACCATTTTTATTTTCCACGCGAGGCACTGTTGATGTCTATACCTTTTCACTATTTCATTATTCAGAAAATACTTGGATAAAGGCTCATTATCCACAAAATATCATGATTTATCCATTCATAATTGATTAGCTATTTATCAAAAATTTTGTTGCAAAAATTATTCATACAAAATCACCAGCATGTTGAAAATTACGGATTCGATCAGATTCTAATAATTTTGTAATTGTAATTTTCAGATCTTCTGATCTTAACTACGCCAGATGCCACTTGATTATACATGAAAGAAATTAATCCCTTAGTATTTCAGATCTATTGTGGCCTCCACATACTTATGCAGTCAGAAAAATGAATCTTCACTGTGTGTCTACATGTTCATTATTAACAACAACTACTCCAAAATTCACGGTGCATTCGAGCTCCACTGCCTGATGCCCAAATATCACATTATCTATCGGTGCAATGTCCATGACATGCCCATTCAGAAAACTGAATGCTAAATTCAAAAAATACACATTTGTCACTATCTGATTTGTCATTCCATTCCGACAACAACAGAGATATTAACTTTCATTTTTATACTCAAAAGACCATCTCTAGTCAATTCAGACCTCAACTACTTTTAGATGTTGCTAAAAATATTATCTCCTATTCAACTCCGAATTATTATTATTATCTGGTCTGAGCTATTTATCAGTAAATAAATAAATTCTACAACTGATTTAATTAACCATTATCGTGATCACACTTAATGATTTTTCCTAATTTATTATTATTATCATTAACTCCATTTGCAGTAATAATTTGTAACTGAGAGTGATTAACCATATTTATTATTATCATTATTATGGTTATTTGCATCCAACTGCCTGATATTTATCCACTCATGAATAACCAAAATTTTCCTATCACTATCACGAATCAGGAAGCTCCACATAATGCGATAATATCTGCACATAGTTTCAAAAGTGAAATATGAAAAACTGTTTACTGGCAATCCTTGTCTGTCTAAACTTATGCAATATAGAAAGAAAAATAAATCTACAATACGCTGACCTAAGAGTTTGGGAGAATACAACACGACTAGACTACAGCAAGAATACAAAATTATGTAGAGATCGTACTTCATATGTTCCACGATGTGAATTTGTATCGGCTGACAGGTGGTGAAAATTGCAGTAAATAGTTCCTCCATGCGGCGGAAGCATGTCCACACAGGTCACACCACGCCCTGGACTGCACGTCGGCGACCTCGGGTAGAGCTCCCATCTTTCTGATGCCTCATCGTGATGTTCTGGAACCTTCATCCGGCTTCCCACATGGGCTGGTATCGGTGACGTCCTTTCCACATTTCCTTGGATCTAACCCATCCTTGGTTTTTAGTGCATGGTCATTGTATCACAAAGTCCCATTATGCAACTCGAAAAGTGACCACGATGTTCTGCACACTGGTATCTCCCACACTTCATTAAGCACGCTCTGCTTATAGTTGCACACACAATTTCCAAGTCCTGAGTACGCACGGCTAATGTTTGCATGACCAGTTAACACTTGTGTAAAGTCCTCTCACACATGAACAAAATTTATTTAAGAGCATTTCGACTTTCATCTGCTTAATAAACGGGTGGCTAAATTTAAAGTGTTGGTGCCTGATATCCTTGACCTCACAATTCATCTACAATTATGCGGCAATATTTTGAATGTATTTCTTCACTGAATAGCTGCCTGCATATTCCCCTCACTGTCTCCACACACAAACGTGATGCACTGTCCCAAAACAAAGTTACTGGCCCATTTTTAGTGACTAGCACTTCTGACATAACAGTTCATTAAATTAATAAAGTTTGTTAATCTCACTTCGGTTTGAAGAATTTCTAAGTCCACCACTCCACGAGCAATGCAGTCGTAGTTGACACTTAGAAAATTTTCCCGGCCTACCTGAACATACTGGTCCGCGCACCTCGGCAACCCGCAATGTTCGCGGCGATGACGTTTCACTCGAATAGAGACTGCTGTCTGTATTCACTGTCGTGCACGTTGTTCTTGTTGTCGTTGTACTCCTCCTATGGTCTGCTCCGTGCATCTTATATACTGCTCAGGCACGTCACGTGAACCTGCAGTGATGTCATGCTATAAACTTCCTTCGTTCTTATCTCCTGAATGAGAAATGCTATCATCCCAATTCTTTCAATAATATTAGTGTAAATTCAGGGGCTACTTCATGACATAACATTCTTCTTTCCAGCATAAAGAAATAGGGTAGCTCACAACCTTCCAGCAACTTCGGCATCTTCTCATTCGCCACGCCAGCGCGCGCGCTCCTCCCATTGGCTCTCCGCCCGTGAGTGCTATTTCAAAACTCCGCTCGGCGCTCCATTCAAACTAGGATGACGACATGACGCCCCTGGACCACGGGTACATATGTAAGGATTTTCGGGGAATCTGGCGAATTTGGAGTAAATCTGGAGAAAGTGGGTGATTTGAGGATTTTTAATTATTGTAGGAGATTTGGGGTAATCTTAGTGTTTTTGGAGGGAGTTCGGTGGAATTTGGTCAGTTTGATGAGTTATAGAATTTTGGTGATATTAGGTAATATGGTGTGTTTTTATTATTTTGGTAAGTCACACGACTCTCGAATGGCATCTGGATTGAAAGTGATTAAGAGGTGAGCAAGGGAGGTTGGCAGAGAGAGGCATGACATAAGTAAGTGAAAGCAATGCTGGTCTTTGAAGAAAATCTGGAAAATTTTAGTAGAACCTGTTCGGAATTTAAGGGAATACTGGAGGTGGTGGAGGTGGGGTTTGGGGAATAGGGTGTGAGGGAAGGGGTGAGGGGTATGGTGTAGATGGGACCGTCATCTTGGATGGGTCTTGAGAGCACGCTGCCATCGTGGCCGGCGTTGCAAAACCTGGGTTCGACCGCTCGGCTATCCTGTCTAGTGTTGTAACACCCATAAAGAAATAAATAAAATAAATAATTATAATAATCAATATATATTAAATCAATAAATATTAAATATTATATAAGTAAAATTGAAGAATTGTAACAATTTTAACCCTTTGGTGCTCGCGCGTTACGAAGTTACACGGACGGGCGCATGCCGCATGGAGTGCGGCTCCCACTAAATATCACTTAAATGCACATTTTCGGTAGTAATCAAGGGATCTATAGAAATTACTAAGTTTAAAAATCTATTAAGGCATACAGTATGACAAATTAATTTTATTCTGTGAAAAAATGAATGCATAAATTACCTAACTAGAAGGTAAAGGGAAGCAATATTGAAATAAAGGAGATATTTACCAGAAAAACATAGCGAAGGTGCAATAAACCTCAAATTTATCAAAATGTTAGCCTTCACTTTGAAATGTCATGATCAATAATCGTCATCAAGTTCTGCAGTATCTTGATTTTTACACGTGAAACAAAGTACCTCCCGAATACAGTGATTCTTGCAGACGTGTAAGGCACACTCTTTGCACTTGACGGTTGTATTATTCTACTTGTGACGACCACAAACACGTCATGGTCCGGTTCTCCTCTCCGGCATATACGTGGGAGATGGTAGCTCACGATACTTCGCCAAAAACAAGCTGACATCCATTGGCAGACTTTCCATGGCTGCTCTCAGTCGAAGGTGGCTTTCCATCAACTAAAAAGCCAGGTCATTTAGGAAGAACCTTCTTCTGCGCAATTTCTCGGGATTATTTGCGAAGAAAGTGATCATTGAATGTATTCCTGCTATATCCAGGTAGCGAAAAAATACAGTCAATGGCCATCTTCTTGTGATTTGAGAAGTCGAGTAAGATGCTGACATTTGATTTACTGTGTCGACTCCTCCCTTCGTCGCATTATAGGCAAGGTTCACAACTGCCTTATTGGCGTCCTTGTCAATTTCATCAAAGTCGTGCATAGTCGACAAAAATAACACACCCCGTGTAGGTTTTATCATCACGGACAAAAGCGTCATGTTGTACTGGAACCCAAACTTACAAGACTTCTGAGCAAGAAAAAATTCGCGGAAAAAAACAAAAGGAAACCCTTATATTTATGGTAATGAAATCCATCTGAAACATATTTGCCGATATGAAAAATATTATTGGATCATTCAGAGCGAAAAGAGTTATACAAAATAATACTTACATCACAACGGACGAGCTGCATGAACTGTAAGACAAGCACACACGGAGTGAACACGTCCTGCACCAAGCGTGAAAGAAACTGTTACGGGAGCGAGCGCGCGCTTCACTCAGTGCGGCATCCGGTACTTGTCAACTTCCACAGCCCGTAGCCGACTGACAAGGGGCAGATAAGCGATCAATTGAGTTGAAACCTAGTGGTGATGTAATGAACATAGCATGCGTTGGTTCCCAAGGCGTAAAATAACTGCATTCATCAGCAAAGTGAAAATAAATTATTTTGCCGCACTGAGTGCGGCCGCGCGCCTTCCGGAGGGTTAAAATCGAAAAATTATAATTCGTTTCATACCATCAATAAAAACATCAATAATTAATAAAGAATATTAATAAAGGGAATAAATATTTTATAAATAAATAAATAAAATTAAATGACAATAAATAAATATTTCATTTGTCCACGTTACATGGATGACCAAAACCCTCTGACGTCACGCAACATGTTTGGTCTTGTTTGAAACGGTTACGTGAAACCCGCCACCTCTAATAGCATGGCTTGTTAACTCTCGACAGGTATATTCTTGTTGAAACCACGACGTTGCCTTGAGCGAGACACACATGCCGCTACCCGCATAGCCGTCATGGTATGTGAACCTACAGGTCGGATACTAATAATTATAATAATTGATAAGGAATATAAAATACATTATAAATAGTAAAAATAAATAAATGAGATTTAATATTAAATTCATATTAAATAATCAATTCTCTGGTGACAAGGCGATTGCCAAACTAACAGCGATCATTCAAGAGATCTGGGAAACCGAGAAACTCCCAAGAGACTGGACATCAGCCCTAATTTATCCCCTTCAAAAGAAAGGTGATAAAGCTGTTGTAAACAATTACCGAGGCGTCTCGCGCCTCTCGATATCGTACAAAATTCTATCAAAGCATTTCAGAGCCGAGCAGAAAAGCAACTCGATTCACACCTGGAAGAATATCAAGGTGGCTTTAGAAAAGGACGCTCATGTGCCGAACAGATCATGAACCTTAAATCTATTCTTTCTTATCAGAAGATTGGGAACAGGAAGTTTGTGGTGACCTTCGTCGACTTCAGGAAGGCGGTATTGATCGACATACACGTCTCCAAAGTCTAAAAGCTTAGTTAGCAATACGAGGACAATCATTCGACAGACCTTAAGCAACACTACCTCCAGATTGATATTCAGGGGAAAGATTTCAGACGCATTCGAAATCAAGACAGTTGTTAGCCAAGGAGATGGACTTTCGACTCTACTTTTCAACTGCGCATTAGAAAAGGTCAAACGAGAATGGCGCAAACAGATACGTAATGGAGGGGTACGGAATGGACTCAAAATAGGCTACAAGATAATGAATCTCACAGATAACTGCTTAGCTTTTTCATATGATCTTGCAATATTCCCTAATTCCCTAGAAACTGCAACAAAACAATTCAACCAACTCAAAACCCAAGCAACAGCAGCAGGCCACCAGATCTCCTTTGAGAAAACGGAGTTTATAACTTACATCAAGCTAGCCCCAAGAGAGTTAATTGTAGAGGAGGGAATAATCAAGCAGACAGAGACGTGTAAGTACTCAGGTGAGTGGATAACACCAAACAATTCTGAGAATGAAGCATTCACATCAAGGATCAGCAAGGTGGAAGTGGCATTCCAACTAACTAGGAACGTTTATAATATATGATCAGTGACCCTCAATGCCAAGTTCAGACATTATTGTTCAGTTACTCGTCCAGAACTGTACGTAGGAGAATGCTTTGCATTGAACAGGAAGGGTTTGATTCAAAAGGTAGAAGTTAAAGAAATAAATATCCTAAATAAGATATTAGGACCAATCAGGGAAAATGGAGAGTTCAGGAGGTGGCGCAACAACGAACTCTACCTAAGGGTGGAAAGGACGACAAACATCACAAGGAAAAGGAGGATTAATTTCAATGGCCACATAACACGCATGATCTCTCAGAGACTGGCCAACCGCATCTTTTCCTACTTTGTAAACAAGCAAACGAAGGGAATTTGATTCACCGAGATTGAAGGAGATCTTGAAGTATGGATCAGGTTTGAAGTCATACGGGAACGTGCTCCTCTTCCGAAATACCTTGGAACACACCAGCGATTCTCAGAAAAGCCAAAGCTGAAAACAGGAAAAGAGTGAACTGATGAAAGAAAAGAGGCTCATAGAAAATTCATGCGGGAATTCTGGGATAGAACTAAAGCTCAGGGACGGAAGCTGTTCAACTAACTTCCTCCATAGTTGGCCGAATCGGACAGTAGTAATAATAATAATAATAATAAATGAAAAAATATTAAATAAATTAAATAAAATGAAAATAATCCATCGGCGGCCATCTTGGATCGACCGCTCAGGCTATTCTATCGTGGGAAGCTACATAAGTTTCATCTCATATGAGATTGTGGAAATCGTTCCAAACCTCACCTACCATTGAAAACGTCCACCATTAAAAACAAGTAGTTCCGCGAAGAACTATACAGCCTATTTTCATATATCCTACTTTGTTAATTGCCACTATCATCATACAAAATTTCAGTTTGATTATTGTAATAGATTCGTAGATATTGAGAACCGACTAAATATTTCGGATGGTCGCTATGTTGGATTATATATTAAAGGTCCTAGAGTTATATACTGTTAGATGAAGATGATTGTGTACGTGTAGTATTCAAACTTCAATCGCATGATAAGGACACAAGAAGTAACAAGGAGTTTTTAAAATTTTGCACAGCTGCCATCTTGTGGTTATGGAAACAATTGAAATAAATTAGATGGTAGTGGATTAACATTCGTATAAGAATTTACTGTACCAAGTTTCACTGCACTCGGATGGTTAAATTGCGAGAAACGTCCATGTGAACATTTATAATTCGCGTCGCCGCCATGTTGGATTTGTGATCACAAGGTTATATAAAATCCTGTAGGCGAACTTAAATTTATAGCCCCTATGAATATAAAAATCAGTTTGATTGCTATAATAGATTCGTAGATATTCAGAGCCGTCTAAATATTTCGGATGGTCACCATGTTGGATTGTTAACTGTATGGGCCATAGAGTCATGTACCATTAAAGGAAAATTATTGCGTAGGTTCATTATTCAAACTTTCACTTCGATCGCATGATCACGACGAAAGAAATAAAAACTTAATTTTAAAATTCGCACAGCCGCCATCTTGAGGTTATGTAAACAATTGAACTAAATTAGATACCAGTGCATTACAATGTGTATAAACATTTCCTGTACCAGATTTCATTGCGTTTGGAACATTAAATCGCGAGAAAGGTCTATTTAAAATTTTCAAACTCGCTTGGCCGCCATGTTCGTCTTGTAGTTAACCGGTTTTTGAAAGTCTCATAGATGATCTTCCAGTAGTACCCTTTATCTCCGTACAAAATTTCAGGTTAATACCGCTAATAGTTTCAGAGATATAGAATGCCGGTGAAATATCTTGCACAGCTGCCATCTTGTGGTTATGTAAACAATTGAACGAAGTTAGATGTCGGTGGATTACAATGTGTATAAACATATTCTCTACCAAGTTTCATTGCATTGGTTGGTTAATTCGCGAGAAACGTCTATTTAAAAGTCGCTAATTCGCCTGGCCGCCATGTTGGTTTTGTACTTACCAGTTTTTCAAAAGTCACATAGGTGAACTTCTAGTAGTTCCCTTTATCACCGTAATGAATTCCAGGATGATATCGGGAATCGTTTCGGAGATATTGAATTATGGTGAAATATTTCGCACAGCCGCCATGTTGGATTGGTGAGACGTAACAAAATTTGAAGGGCACGGTCGGGGTCGTCCGTAATAGTGCTATGAACTTACCGAGTTTCATTGAAATCGCTCGAGCCATTTAGAATTTATTAGGGACACACACACACACACACACATGCACACACACACGGACAAAAGGTGATCTCATAAGCCTATTTTTTCAAAATTGAAAATAGGCTAAAAATTAAGAAGATGAGTCCTAAGGATAGAGGGAGCCTAGACATTTCGTTTTAGCCCTCAGAACCTCCGAATATCGTTCAGGTGATATCGACTATTTTCGGAAAACTAGGGTCGATGACCTTGTAGTTTATGAATAATCGCTAAATCGATAATCAATAAATAATTATAATACGTTAATATGAAATAATAAATAAATCGATAAAGTAGTTGGACGGGAACAGAAACTCACCAAAGGAGGTCAACAGGGATGAGGCTAGCGCAAGTAAGTTGAAGCAATGCTGAACTTTTGTGTAAAATCTAATTGAATTTAGAAAACTCTGTTGGAAATTTTTGGGATTTCTGAGGGTGGTGGTGGGATGGCGGTAGGCTTCAGGGGCGTATGGAGGCTTCTTCCATAAATTATGAAAAGCCCGCCATCTTGAAGTTGCCTCAAGTGCATATGTTCTTTAAAATTTTCTTATCTCCCTGCGGATGTGGATATTTTTTATTTTAGGGTGGAATATATATCTCCTTTGTATAGCGGGGAAGGAGCCCTTTCGTTTGAGCCCTCACTCGACTTTCTCCGCTCTTACTGGTTCGGGAGTGCGCACAGCCCTGTCCCTAGTTTGTGGATTACCAATTCAAATACCCCGTGAATAGGATCCCTCCTTCCCCTCAACTCTCGTACTTGAAAGTATAGAGCAGCACCCAATTTTTACCTATCGTCTTAATCGAGACGTTGGAAGATCATGTTGACTGGCTCAAGCCCTTTTTTCTTGCTATAAAAGGATTAACACGTTCTTCCGTAAGAACTATAAATCCAAAAATTCCGACAAACAGTATAAAACATTACTGTTTTTGTAATATATATCGACTGCACGAACAACACTCCATTTAAGAGTAGAAACGAGCTTAGTTTCTAGTATTTAAGGAAAACTTGCAAATAAATGCAAATTGCTAGAAAAATGAACTTGATAAGTTTTCATTCAATAGATCTCTTGACCTTAATGTTATAATTCCGTTTCCCTTGATCATCTAACATAGCGAAATAAAATGCTAATGAATTGGTCAACATGATAGTACCGTAATTGTGAAGGGTGTTATTCCCTGTTCCAAATTACTTGAGGCAAAATATACCCTGGGTGACTACTTCCGATCATCGTCATATATAATAAATCTCGGCTTTTATATCTATGTCTATGGATACAGTAGATTATTATATACTTATCCGGAATTGTTCTATGTAATGTTTTATCAAATTATGGGTAGTGGGTATTTTACTCGTTCTAACACTAGAAATTCTTCACAGAAACGACCACGATTCAGAGAACACTTTAACAACAGATAGATTCGTAGCCTCACTCAATCAACATGGTAACAAAATAAGGACGCCATACATATGCATAACCTGCGGAGCAAACTTGACTAACATTAGGAATTTGAAGAGACACATACTGGTCCATAGTGGTCTCAAGCCTTATTCCTGTGATATATGTGGAGCGAAGTTTACTACCAAGGACAGTTTAAGGACGCACGTAATGATGCATAGTGGTCTCCTGCCACATTCCTGTGCTACATGCGGAGCAAACTTTTCTTGAAAGAAGCCCTCAAGACACACATGATGATCCATAACGGTCTCAAGCCACATTCCTGTGTTACATGTGGAGCTCATTTTGCTCGGAGACGTGCCCTGAACAGACACATAACAAGTAGTTCCGTGAAGAACTATACAGCCTATTTTCATATATCCTACTTATGTTAACTGCCACAATCAACATACAAAATTTCAGTTTAATTGCTGTAACAGATTCGTAGATATTGAGAACCGTCTAAATATTTCAGATGGTCGCCAGGTTGGATTTTTATTTTTGTACTATTACATTAAGATTATTGTGTACGTGTGGTATTCAAACTTCAATCGCATGATTAGACAACAAGAAGTAAAAACGAGATTTTAAAATTACGCACAGCAGCCATCTTGTGATAATGCAAACCATTGAAATAAATTAGATGCCAGTGGATCAACATTTGTATAAGCATTTAACGTGCAACGTTTCACGGCACTCGGATAGTTAATTCGCGAGAAACGTCCATTTAAATATTTATACTTCGCGTCGCCGCCATGTTGGATTTGTGCTCACCAGGTTCCTGAAAGTCCTATAGGTGAACATATGTTCATAGTCTCTATGAACATTAAAAAAATCAGTTTGGTTGCTGTAAAAGATTCATAGATATTGAGAACCGTCTAAATATTTCGGGAGCTCACCATTTAGGAGTGTTATGTGTATAGGCCATAGAGTTATGTACCATTCAAGGACAATTATTGCCTAGGTTCATTATTCAAACTTTCACTTCGATCGCATGATTACGACACAAGAAATTAAAACTTAATTTTAAAATTTCGCACAGCCGCCATCTTGAGGTTATGTAAGCAATTGAATTAAATTAGATGGCAGTGCATTAAAATCTGCAAAATCAATTACTGTACCACATTTCACTGCGCTCAGAGAGTTAAATCACGAGAAAAGTCTATTAAAATATTTTAAATTCGCATGGTCGCCATGTTCGTTTCGTACTTTACAGGTTTATGAAATATACATACGTATACCTGTATCAGTACCCTTTATCACCGTACAAAATTGCAGGGTGTTATCTGTAATAGTTTCGGAGATATAGAATGTCAGTGAAATAATGCGCACAGCCGCCATTTTGAGGTTATGTAAACAATTGAATTAAATTAGACTCCAGTGCATTACAATGTGTATACACATTTGCTCTACCAAGTTTCATTACATTTAGATAGTTAAATCGCGAGAAAAGTCTATTTAAATATCTCAACTTCGCTTGGCCGCCATGTTGGTTTTGTAGTCACCAGGTTTTTGAAAGTCTCATAGGTGAACTTCTAGTAGTGCCCTTTAGCACCGTACACAATTTCAGGGCGATATCGGTAATAGTTTCGGAGATATTGAATGCTAGTGAAATATTTCGCACAGCCGCCATGTTGGATTGGTGAGACGTAACAAAATTTGAAGGGCACGGTCGAGGTCGCCGGTAATAGTGCTATGAACTTCCCGAGTTTCATTGAAATCGCTCCAGCCGTTTCGATTTTATTAGGTGGGGACACACACACGAATCACACACACACACACGGACAAAAGGTGATCTCATAAGCCTATTTTTTCAAAATTGAAAATAGGCTAAAAATGCATAGTAGGGTAAAGCTTTTTCCTTGTGGTAAATGTGCAGCAAACTTTGCATTGAAAAGGCACCTCTACGAACACTTGCAGATTCATAGTGGTGTAAAACCTGTACCCTGTGATACATGTGGAGCAAAGTTTGCTCGGAAAGATCGTCTGAAGAAGCACATGATGATGCATAGTGCTATGAGGCCTTAATTCTGTGACAAAAGCGGACTAAAGTTTACTGAGATATTCAATTTAAAGAAACGTTCGGTGATTCATACGGGTCTCAAATCACATTCTTGTGATACATGTGGAGCGAGCATTCCTCGGAAAAATGACCAGAATAAACATATGATATGCATAGTAATATGATGCCGTATTCCTGTATACGATTATCCATAGTGGTAAAAGGCCTTAATCCTGTGATATATGCAGAGCAAAGTTAATTGAGGAAGGCATTTTATATCCACAGTATGATTGATAGTAATCTCAAGCCACATTTCTGTAGTGAATTTGCAGCAAACTTAACTCAGAGAGGTCACCTGAAGAAGCATATGATGATCCGTAATGTTATAAGGCGTTATTCTTGTGATACATGCGCAGCAAAGGTTACTGAGAAATTCAGTTGAAAGAAACACCTGCTGATTCAAATTGGTCTCAAATCACATTCTTGTGGTACATGTCGGGCAAACATTGCTCGGAAAGGTGACCTGAACAAACACATGTTGCATAGTTGTGTAAAGCCGTATTCCTGTAGTACATGAGGAGCAAACTTAACTTAAAAAGCTGACCTGAAGGAACACATGATTATCTATGGTGGTATAAAGCCTTATTCCTGTTATATGTGCGGAGCAAAGTTTATTGAGAAAGGCATTTTATTTTCAAACATGATGATTGATAGTGGTCTCATGCCACATTTCTGTAGTAAATGTGCAGCAAACTTTACTCTGAATGATCACCTGAAGAAACATATGTTGATCCAATGTGGTCTCTAGCGATATTTGCGTGGTACAAGAGGAACTAACTTTACCCGGAAAGGTTCCCTGAAGGCAATGATCTTAGTCCAGAGTAGTCTAAAGCTAAATTCCTTTGGTAAATTTGGAGCGATTTTTACGAAAGCGAAATCGAAAAGAATCACGTTCGTGGTGTACGTTGGGAGCAAACTTTACAGGGAAGTTTTATTTCAAGGCACACATGTTGTTCCATGATGATTTTAAGCCAGAATCCTGGGGTACATGTAGACTAAACCATACTCGGGAAGGTATCCTGAAGACACAGTTGATGGTCAATAATGGCATCTAGCAACACGCGTGTAGTACATGCGGAGCAATGTTTACTTATAAAAGTACTCTGCAGACATACCTCTTGATCCATGATAGTCTAATGCCACATTCCTGTGTTACATGCGGAGTAAGATTACTTTTGAAACAGTTTGGACACACAATGATCCATACTGGTCTAATGCGAAAGACATGTACTAATTGCGAGGCAAATTTTACTCGGGAGAGTAATTTGAAGACACACATGTTGTTCCTTAGTGATCTAATCCATCATACATGTGGAGCAAAATGTATTCAGAAAAGCAATTTCGAGACACTCATCATGATTCATACTGGTCTAAAGCCAGATTCGCCAAGTGCATGTGGAATAACTATATTATATAATGTAATTTCAAGGCACACATGCTGTTCCATAGTAAACAAAAGTGTGATGCCTCTCTGTCGATGAACTCGTATGTACCCAAATGAGATGGGTTATTCCTCAATCCTGAAAAAAAAATACATGCTCTTAATGAATGCAATTGGATGATCAGCTTTAATCTTCAAGCCATCATCATCAGATGCATTTCTCTTAGACTATAAAATCTATATTTGAAAGTATGGGTGATAATATTGTTATGATTTTAATTGGTAATAACAACTTGTAACTAAGGAGGAGAGTGTTTGAATTAATCTGGGTGTGTAAACTTGTGTGAGAGGTTGGCGTTGCCTGTGTGTTAAGCAAGTCAGTACGTGTGAGGTAGAAAGGTCTCTGTGGTTTAGTTATTAAAATAAGAGGGGTTTCCAGCTATGTGTAGTGGTTGGAAAACAATGAAAGAGCGTGGAAGCCGCCAAGTAGCAAATTGCTTACGGGGCGACCTTGAGTAACATGCGTATGAATAACCTGGCTTATAGTACAATGATAACAGATGGCAGGCTGCTAGCTCTGATTTTGCATAATCTAAATGTTGTTACTAAATGGAAAGTTATGGCAGGCGTTTCAATAAAATAAGACCGACAGCCAATTATAAAGAAATGTGTGAGTTTAAAGGTCTGCCTCTATGGCACTAGGTAGGCTTCACTAGTAGTATTCTAGTGAGCGGCAATTCACAAATAGTTATGAGGTGATTACAATGTTCCAGGGGGCGATGGATGAATGGGAATAGTGTTAGGAAATACCAGAACACACACACTAACCTGTGATCAGATGGTTGTAGACTTCGTCAGATCGCTGGGATCGTAGTTGAAAGACAAGACCCTCCTTTTTGGGTGAGAGGCCTATTTATTCATGATGCTATTGCTGAGTCAGTATCTTGGGACACAGCTGCTCTACTTCTAGTGTTTGCAGCTGTGTTCAACCGGTGTGGCAACCATTTCGTAACTCTGTAGGAAGCTTGTCCATCATGTTGTTGAAGTTTTGAAATAGGGTGTTTGTGATTGTTGCTTCTTCGTAGTCTTGGGTTTGAGATTTGGGTTGAAGTGTGTTGATAATTGGACAGATGAGGGTAGTTGTATTTGTGTATATGTTTGTAGATCAGATGGTAGGCGTATTAGGTAGATGTACCCTGTGGGATACCCAGGTTTAACAATATTTACAATATATACACGTTTAGTTGCAGTATTAGTTGAGATTATGCAACTCGTCAATATTTGTTAGTTGTAGTCTATGTGATGTTTAGTTGAGATACTGGAAGTGGTGATTGAACTCCGGAATTTGCTTGTTTTGAGTGAATATGTGCTTGTTGTAAATCGTCAATTCAGATTGTTTTGTACAGCCTACTTATCTGGTTGAGTCATACGCGGTCCCGTAGAGAGCAGTTCACTTGGTCACTGTTTGCACTCGAATGACGGGAAATTCCTGTGTTTGAAGGCACCTCATCTCGTTGGGCTTTTCCCCCTCTCGCATTCCTAAGTGTCATGTGTGCCTCGTACAAATGTCCCTGTAGTAAGTTGCCAAGTCTAGTCTCTCTAATGTGGTGTATATTACTGTAATCAGGATAATCTTTAACTATTACCGACCTGGTTTCAAACACCGCACATATGATAACAAGCCCTCTTTATGTGCAAACGGACTAATGCATATGCCCTGGCACCTTTAATACTGCCAATAATACCGGCCTGGGTTTAATGAATAAAAAGATACCTCGTACATCCTGATCCAATAACATGTTCCCTTATTAATCTCTTATCTAGCTTGGCTACATCGTTATGTTGTGTCTTGTTTCTGACAGGGTGTGCTTTTAAGTAGAGTGAAGAGGGCTCAACTCTCCATCATAGTGTATTCGTTTAAATTATTGGGGTTGTTTCTTTTAGCTAAGTGTATCTCGATTGCTTCCTTTATGTCAAGAGCTCTGCCTTTTGGTTCGTGAGGAATTATAGGAGATCTTAACTGAATGATGTTAGCTTAAAGACACTCTAGTGTGTCATTCCCTCTAAGAATTACAATTTGCTATTCGCTTGGGTTGGTATGAGCACTTATCCTAATGATATTACCATAAAGACACTCTTGTTAGTCACCGCCTGTGTGGGTATCTGTGAGCTCTAAGCTGACTGATATTAGCTTAATGACGCTCCAAGGGGAACGATTTGCTCTCAGTCTGAGTGGTTTCTTAGGTGATCTAAACTAGCTGATGGTAGCTTAGCAACCCTCCAGAATGAAAATACCTCAAAGAAGAACCATCATCTCACAGTTTGGTAGGTACCTAGGAGCTCTAAACTGAAGGATGATAGCCTAAGGACACTTCAGGTGTGCCAATACCTCTAAGAGGAACCTTCCGACCACAGTCTGTGTTGGTACCTAGGTGCTCTAATCTCAGAGATATTAGCTTAATGACGCAGCAGGCGTGTCTGCTTCATTAAGGTGAGTAGCTACTGATATAGCGCTGGGAGATGGCAGTCGGGTTTGAACTGGAGTTGTCTTCCCACTCACTGCGTATCGCGCATTCCAAAAACATTAATTGGTCACTGTTTCCATTACTGTACCTGATACTGCCGCACTGTTAAAAGTAAACACAAAGGCGTGTAAGATTGTCGACAGTGGGAAGGAAGGTAACTATACACACACGTGAAGCCCGATAACAAATTATTATGCAGGAAGTAGCAGCAAAGACTGTCAGCTGATATATTTAGGCTTGGAATAGGCTGGCCGGGCATGCGTATTGCATGACCCCGCCGCAGCGTGTTGAACTGCCATCTCCTGACGCGATGACATTACTGACTGTCTTTTGGGCACCTAGGAGCTTTATTCTGAATTATATTAACATAAAGACACTTCAGTTTGTCAATACCTCTCTGAGTAAACACCAATATCCTTAAGAACCAGTATGCTTCTTTCGGAGGGGAAGTAAAGCCGGCAGGCCAATGTCATAGTTTTATGGCATTTAAAAAACCTTCCACTTACTACAATTGTGTGAATCTAAATTTCTAGTTTAGATTTGATTAATGCTCTATGAATTTCCAACGTTCGAAGTCAGGTGTCGGTAGCGGTGGCATCTAGTCCCCAAGTTCGTGCCTAGGTGTTGTACTATTATCCCCAAATATATTTGTAATTGGTGCCGAAACCACTTTCATCCAAAAATTAATTTTCGTGACCGATTGGGTGAGGGCTGAGGATCCGCAGAAAATGGCTGTTACAGTACTGTTAGGCATACAGTACTAATTGTTTATGTAAAAGTTAAATTTGCCTAGACCAATAATTATAATATTTTTATTAATGCAGCCAATGGCCATGTACTTTTCTGTTCAGGTAGCGGCTAGTCACACATGCACCTCTGGTATTTGTCATGCATAGTGGAAATACTGGAGTCACGCATAATCTTTCTCTAGAAAATAATTACGGTAAGAATTTACAGAAGGTGCCCCTTTCTATAAAATTCGTATTAAAATACTGAAATTACCTGAACTAATAGTCCGGGAAATATCTGGAGATGTTGTAGTTAATAGATGGTTTCTCCTCCGCCGTCTGAGGCCCACCCAGCCGTCCCAAATAAGATCACGACTTATGTAGCCAAAATTACAGCTGTGGCCACCATTAGTACAAATTATCATCATCGGTTGCGGTTGGGGTATTCAAATCTCTTCGTTACCCTACTGGTCTGCTGGTCTGTCATCAAAACTATACTGCAAACCTCGCCCTTACGGTACTATTGAACACAAAGAAGCGCCCAGTTCAGTTTCTAGTGCGCATCCTTCGTGCGCTGCACTCAGTTCACCGCTCTAGTTTAGCTAGTGTGTGCTATATTTCACTTCACTGTAATGTTTTTTTTCACGGATGAAATGAGTGTTTTTTTGTAATCTGCTCTGTAATTACTATGCAGTATATCGCTCCGCTGTAATAAATGTGTATTTTTTTCGCACAACTGTGGTTTTAACAATGGTTACAGCCTAACGCGCCCAGACCAATGGTTTTGTGTCAACCGTGCCCCGCTAGATGTGCGCGGCCAAGGCCGCACCTGCACCCAACCATTCTAACTTTCGTTTAGCCAATCAAATGGTTCTTGACAAGGGTTACTGCCTAACGCGCCCAGACCAATGGTCTTGTGTCAACCGTGCCCCGCTAGATGTGTGCGGCCAAGGCCGCACCTGCACCGAACCATTCTAACCTTCGTTTAGCCAATCAAATGGTTCTTGACAATGGTCTCTGCCTAACGCGCCCAGACCAATGGTTTTAAGCCAACCGTGCCCCGCTTGCTGCGCGCGGCCAAAGTCGCACCTGCACGCAACCATTCTAACCTTCGTTTTGTCCAATCCCATGGTTTTGACAATGGTTACAACCTAACACGCCCAGATCAATGAGTTTTGGCAATGGTTACAGCCTAATGCTCCCCGATGATTTTTTTTGATCAACAGTGATTTTGTATCCCACTTCTTTTTATCAACAGTGATTTTGTATCTCACATGTTGGGAACAAAGTGTGCGCCTCGGTGCGTGCCGCTAGAGTGAGCCTTGATAAGAGTTGAACGCGATGCAAGCGCTGTCGAAACATGGCACCCGTTTTTAAAATAGCAGTAATAAAAACACATATTTACGAACTTTAGCACATATATGAGGTTCAGCAGTGTCAATTGTCAAAGTGTCAAATTGAAATCATCTTCTAATGACTCCCATAAAGGTATGTGAATAATATGCAACCTTTCTGATATATTTTAATTTGTATTTTTGCATTTCTGAAAACTGTTGAACACATAAAGAAAATATGGGACAGCGAAAAAACCAAACGTAAGAAGCAATTGTGTCAGGAGAAAAGGGAGCAGATGAGGACTGGTGGCGGGTCTTCGACCAAAATTTCTCCGCAACATGACCCAGCTGTGGATGTTCTTTTGGGGCAGGTGGACATTGAGATAACTTTTGCCCTGGACAGAGACATATCGCTGAAGATAAGCAGGACAAAGGGGCACCCGTATGAAGAACCTATCATCGAGCTGGTTGAAGAAATGGAGAAAGATGTCATCGAAGAAATCGATATGGATGGCATCGTCGGTACACCGAAAGAGAAAAGCCCAACTGGTTTGTCAAAGAGATAGTTTAAAAATTGTTAGCAGAACAGTGTTTTCCTACCCGTTATTATTCCAATTTCTATGGAGTCTGGGATTGTTAATACAGAGAGCCATGTTGGTTATACGTTATGTGATGAGAAGTATCTGGACACTCGCATGTGAATAAAGGTGAAGTTTGAAACAACCATCGCTGTGGTTGTCAAAATGCTGTTTGCACACATCTTTGCCTTTTTGACAGCCTCCACTCTAGCAAGCATACTTTCAATCAGGTGGTGGAAGATTCAAGCTTAACCCATACCAAGTTTCTAGCTTTGCTGGAGGTATTCCTTCAGGAGGGTTAGAAACATTGAGGTACGCCTTCCATCTGCATAACTGCATCTCGTCAATAATAATAATATTAATAGTAGCATGACGAATAGAAATAAACAGTGTCATCAATCTGCTCTCTAAGAATTGTCGTTCATGGTCCTGGTAATGTGTGGCGCGGAAGTCTCTCCGAATCACAAGCGCATGCGGCAAGGAGTCCTCGAGGCTAGTACTGTAATATTGTGTGCGCAAGAAGTCGTATATAAGAGGAAATTTGTTTCTTATTAACATTTTACGAATGTCTGTGTTAGTCTGTGCAGTGATTTCTGTGTGCTAACAACTACATTTTCTACTGTTTAGAAAAAATAATCATACTGTTTTGTTCCTGGATGTAAATCGTTTTATGGAGGAAAAGCTGATGGTAGACAATTTTTCACTCCGCCAAAGAAACAAATCTGTTTGCGAAATGGGTGAGAGTAATTTCGCCGAAAGATGACCCATTGTCGATAAAAAGTAGAATCTGTGACGTGCATTTTTCAGAAGATTCAATTATAAATCGTTTCCGATACAGTCGTCCTGTTCAATATCGAGTTCAGTATCCGAATCACCAATTTCTTTGAAATTATCGTCAACTAGCGATTCGCTATTTTTCGGCAGAAGACACACTCACATCCTTAGGTTTTTATAAGGCATAATAGCTTTACTGATATTCACTAAGGCACCGACTGCGTGGCTCAGCAGTAACGTTCTCGCCTGCTGTTCCCAAGGCTGCAGGATCGAATCCTGGTGCAATCAGCTGGCATTTGAGCGTGCGCAAACGCGAGGGAGCCATGTCATTAGATGTTCTGGCACGTTAAAGATCCCCTTTGGGACGAAATTCTAGCACCTCGGTGTCTCTAAAAGCCTCAGTAGTTAAAAAGGATGTAAAACCAATAACATTATTATTATTACTTTTATTATTTACCATTATTTCTTGTAGTATGTAAATTATTTGTAAGTACATGGTGATTCATATAGCACATGGTTTTCATTTTATTTGACAAGAAGGATGCTAGTAACGTGCTATTGCATCTTTAATGTGCGGAATATCTGGGAGATTACTTTGCCGTTGAAGGTTGTCAGTACATGTATCATTCTCCTTTAGATGTTCCAAGTCCTTGGGTGTGTAGCGTAGACAAAGTCTGCCGAGATCAAATTCGGTGATCTCTGTGACCACAAATTCCTGGAGATTATGCAGTCGTCAAAGTAACTTTGGTTCAGCGCCACTCAAGCGACATACGGCAAGTGCCACCGTCCTATTGAACGTGCCCCTGACGCAAATCGTTGTTATCCAATTGCTCAATGAATTTACTGGACGTGCGTCTGTACACTTTGGTGTTCACTATTCTCTCTGCTGATAGTGCACACCAAACGTCTTTCAATGGTTGAATAGGTGTCTTTGTGCATGCTAAGTGATTTTGTGCTAACCAAATGTATGTGTTCTGTGAGTTTACGTAACTGGTTAGGTGAAACCATGCCCAGTCTGTGAACTATTGCCAGGATTTTGAACAAGGGTCAACTGGAACTAACGACAATATTCCACCGATTTTAGCCTTGTATGGGTCAAGCAAACTCTTGAACATACCCGGACTTCTTCGCACCTCTCTAACACATCACATGAATACCCACTCTCCTGGTACAGAGACCTTAAAGACTTGCGGGGTAATCGCTGTAGTTGCTCCTGAACATCCACAGCAAGTCTACACAAGCAATGCTGCCAGTTTCACTTGTTTTCAAATTGTTTATCAAAGCCAATATTGTGACCCTGAGTGGACGTTTGTGAACACCAAATTCCATCTGGTATGCCCTGAGTGGCTATAGTTTTTAAATTTCAAAAAATTGTATTAATTTGGAAGTATTCCTATAAACTGTATTAAATTGAAAGTATTCTTATAAATTGTATTACATTGAAAGTATTCTTATAAACAAGCGACTTCGGTGGCGTAGTTGGTAGCATCCTGAGCTTCTATGCCCAAGATCGCGGGTTCAAACCGGCCAATGTCGTCAGATTTTTAAGAGCGTTAAAAATCCGTCAGTATGCCTTCCTTCGGAGGGGAAGTAGAGCCGGCGGTCCCATTTCATAGATTTATGGCATGAAAAAGAACCTTCCACTAATTACACTTGTGAAAGTAAATATTATTAGGTTAGTTTGATAATGCTCTATTAGTTCCAACGTTCGCCACCGGGTGCTGACTGCGATGGCATTTAGTAGGCGTGTCCGCAGCTAGGTGTCGTGGATGGTAACAATTGGTGGCAAATGTACGAACTACTTCCAAAAAATTAATCGTCTGCAGTCCTTCCACCTGAATCTCAGATAACACACACTAATACAGCCATCACAATTAACACCGGTTATCAGACAAATTCTACACACACCCGAAGTACATGGGGCTAAATGACCGCGTTTTTGCAGCCCCTAAACTAAGGAACCGAAGAACCATTCTTATAAGCTGTGCTTGCCAGAAACTTCTAACCTCCTAAATATCTATTATAAAGGACAGTGAAGAGGCCAAAATTTTTCGTCAGCAATGACTCTCATTTCACCCCATTCCTATGAATATTTCCGCACATATAACATTGTAATAACATCACAGTAAAATAATGTTCTCTTTATAACAAAGCCCATTTAATATAACCTACAGTTTTCATTAATTATCAACGGATCTTGTTCATAATATGAGTTACATGTAGGTTTCATGTGTTTCAGACCCACTTCGAATGACGAAAAGAAGGAGAGAGCCTCCTGCAGTGGCTCTGAAGATGAAGAAATGGATCTGAGGTGTCTGCGGCTCCAAACCCTGATGGAACAAGAACGAGAACTGCATAGTAAGCGAGTCACAGAAAGTAATCTCAAGCTGAAGGAGCAAAGACTCAGAATAAAGGAAGCTGTTTTGAGGATTCAGGAACAGAAACTCAAAGTACAAGAACAAGATTTGCGACTACAAGTGCAGCAGTTACTTCTTATGAAAGAGCAGAATTCATGTACCAAATGAGATGTGTGGAAATAAATCAAATATCTATGAAATTGAACCCGTGCATTACTTATTAAAATAAAAAGTATACTATAGAGCATTGCAAACAGCTGCTGAACTCGTAGGCTATTTTTGTGGATGTAACTTAGCCAGTAGAGTGAAGAGATAGGTGCACATTCCTTTGCTGTTCAACAATAATAATCATCAGAATAGGAAGAAGATTACTCACAAATAGTATATTTTTATCCCAAATTGTTCGCTATTGTTGCATTATGGCTTATTATGGCTCTAGCCTTTTTTTAGCATGTTGAAAGAAAGCCTCATTGAGACACCAGAGTTTTTATTGCATGTACAGTTAGTTATGAGATCGGAGGCAGAACATAGAGAACTGCTCCTTGAAACAAGCTAAATTTCAATTATGATTATCTAAAAATGTTGAGACCGATGCCTAATTAAGAAAACAGGCTACTATAAATAAAACTAACAATAAGATAATACTAGTAACATTAAGGAGTAGCTATAGGTGTTAAATCGACGATCGGATCCAGGCTCTGGCAGAGACCAACAATGATCATGTAACTATTAAATCGGTCACTCTTGTATATGACGTAGTCATATAGTGAAATCAGTTACGGTACTTCATGAAAAGCCGGCATATGATGTAAAAAGGTACACATGCACTATCTGACGCGTGGTTTCATGAAATGACTACATTTCGCCGTCACATAGTGTAATTCTTTTCGTACATTATCTGACAGGAAGTCCACTTCATGAAGTAGCGGCAGCGATGTGGGTTAAAAGTGGTTTCCAAGAATTAATCGGATAAAGATGTGGACACCGAAGGACTGTTGATTTCTTCAGAAAGTAAACACTGGGACAAATAGAGAAGGTCGTTCATATTTCATGCATTTTGTTTCGAAAACATGAGAGGCAGAAAATAGATTATATAATATGTCTTGGCTTCACTATTCCACCCTTTAAAACAACAAAACCTCAGTCACAGACGAGAAAAAAGCGATCTTGTATAGCTCTCTGGGGCCAAACCCCCAAACGAAGATGGTGACTCGGGATATGGTGTTAGCTTCCAGACCACTACGTGGTGTGTTCAATCCCCACTATACAGGAATATTTTCGCCAACTAACAATTTCTGTATATTTCAGTTCATTCTGTAATAGTGCTGTTCTACTCTTTTCTTGTAAAAATATTTTAAGGTCTAGGAACATCGTGGTCATCAGCCCAGTGCATATGGATGGATGTTGCCCAATGTTTGTGTGGTGACAAGTGGTGTGTGAAGCTGTAAAGGGTAAACAATTCGTGGTGTCCCGGGACTTGTACCATCCCGGTAATTGCCTCGAGGGTGTGTGAAAAGAAATGGGGGAAACTACACAGTTAGCGATGGGATTCAAACGGGACATATGGAATAAACTATGGTTACCAGGAATAGGAACTTCAGGTCATGGTTCGATTCCCCGCTCTGCCATGAAATTAATTATGGTCTGAGGGTATGTCGGGGTACACTCAGTCTCGTGAGGAAAAGCTGAGGTGTTGGGTTAGATTCCCATTTCAGCCATCCTGGATGTGGTTTCCGTGGTTTCCCCCTTCTTCTCCAGGCATATGCCAGGTTGGTTCTTAACACCACAATAGCACAGGTTAACAGACAAATTCCCCACACTACCTAGTAGCCTTCATAGGGCTAAATGACCACGACGTCGAAGCACCTCAAATGAAACATCATACTTCGTCTATTGTGTCTCAGTAGCCTATACAGTAGTTGTGTAGCCCGACACTTCGTTCAATGGCGTAAGAGGCGCATACACAAAAGCTTTAAGCTGTTATATTGAAATAATTGGTTAATTTAGTGGATGGTTCACCTTTGAGAAAATTTCGAATTTCAGCCTATTTATTATAGGCAGTCATTTTTGGAAGAATGATTTCTTCATCGTTGTTTGTGTCATTAATTCATGGCTCGCGCGCCACGAACTGAGAACCCTCTTACGGTACTGATACGGAGATCATATGGTAAGCGGCCATTACATCTCAGATCTGGGTCACTCGTGGGTAGCCCATAGTCACGAGCGTTGACGAACGTCGGACAGTGATGGAGAAGAAATGGTATTATTGGTTCAGGTGTCAATAACGTCACAAGACTTGAAAAGAAACATTATATTGTTTTAGGGAAAAATAGAGTGATTTATGCATTGAAAATCATATCAAGAAAGTTGCCAGAACACTAGAAAGTGTATGCAAATATTCACAACATTATATGAGATGATTAATTATAAAACATGTGTGTTCATTATAGTCCTAGCGACGGGTTTGGAACTAAGATACTGTAGAGTGGGGGAGGAAGGAGGAGTGCAGTGAGCAATTTTCTTCCACAAGTCAGAACGCTATATGTTTCCATGTGAGGGATATTTTACTGAAGTGCTATTTCTTAGCCGAATGAAACATTACAAATATGCGTGGAGTAACGGACTCTGTTGAAATATTACACGGTGATCTATACTTTGTAAAAGTATGCAGTGCGATGAATATTAGTGTGTCGTGTTCGACTTTTAACCATGTGGACCGAGGTCATTTGCAATAGGCAGTACGGAAGCGGAGTGATATATGAACACGAGGTTCGAGCCGCCATTATAAACCACTTGTGTTAAATGCGAGTGCATATATTTTTTTTTTTGCTGTTGTGAGAAGCTACGAACAGCTTGCTCGAGATACACGGCAGGTGTATGCGAACTACATTCTTCCCAAGTGACATGTTAAAAATGCGGGTGTCAGGTGGAGGATATGAAAAGTGCTTTGTGATTATAAACATGCAAGGCTACTTCGTGACATAGGCACGGCACTCATAGCATGGTACACATTACCTAACGCAGCAACATTCTACAAATGTTTCAGAAACATGCTATTCTCGTGTAAGTTGGAGCAATCTTTACAGAATATGCTTTTCACATCTCGGATTGAGATGTACCTGACATGTGGTTGCCATCGTGTATTTTTCAGTCGCTACAAACAGTTACTATTTTCTGTCGGGAAACGCAAATACGTGGACACTATTCGCAAAGTTATTTTGTGCGTGAAGCGATCGCGTGGTCGGGGCTTGGAGCCTGGTCCCAGTTGTGAGGTCCGAGGTTAGTCACCCAGAACGCCCATGGAGGAGTATTATGTCCTGGTGTGGTGCACAGTGGATTACTACTACATGATAATATCATCTTTTTTGTATCGTCGCTACCGAGCCTCGGCAGAAGGTAGAACACTTTCATCTTTATAAGTAGTGGCTGGTGGGGTATCTAGGGACAGCCATGGTTGCTATAGTTTTATTAAACCTTAGCATGGTTGGACAGTAGTTTAGGTTCGATGCTCTGTCGTCCCTGACTTCTTGGCCAATCTGGGTTTTGATTTGGGATAACCAAATGCATCCAATTGTGTAGTTTAGTAACTATATTTAAATCTAGTAGTTTTATTAGAGTAATAAATGCACATTTTCATTTGTCGTGAAGAATCATCGCAGGGGTAGATCTATATTTTTGATTGAGATAGGATCTTTTTCGTGCACTGGAGCACATGGATATTTTTTGACAGGATTTTGAAAGTGTCTTTGATACACTTGGACGTATGCTATGTTGATGCAATAATGTTCTGCTTGAAGTGATTACATCAAATAATAAAATTAGGAACTATATTTTCCCAAATGTCATTTGGACATAGGAACCTTTCTGAATTTGGATTTGTTATTAGATTTGTTTTTCTTTCTTGAAGACCTGATACTTCTCTATAGAGCGAGAGAGATTCCCAATGCTGCCTAATGAATCAACAGGTCTTAAATATTTAGCTATTTACTAGATTCATGCTGTAGGTAGTATTGTAACATCATTCTCGAGTTCACCTGAGGGGGAGTCTTCATAATTAGTTCGATTTAATCAATTTTCACCTTAATCCAGATTACATATTTCTCATGACATGTAACTTATTTGAAGCATTCTTCATGCTGTTAATATTTATTAGTATACGGTTTTTGGAAGAGTATTTTGGCTAGCATATATCCTTGGTTATTAATAAATCCTAGTCCATACTTCAAGGAAGTCTCGAGTAACATTAAAAATCGTTGTAATGAATATTGTGAGGCAAAGCTTAATTATTAATAGGGTCATTCTCTTTGACATTTCTGACTTTTGACAAAAGTGTTATTTCCTGCAGTATTATTGCTTACGTCGTATTTTGAATATTTTGGTGCAGCACTCAGGTGCAGTGGAGATCAGTGTAGGATTCTTTGGTATAGGGTTACCAGTAAGGAGGTGCCCCCATAGTGGAGCATTATTTCGATAAATGCTGTTGAGTGTAATTAATGTTGTGGAATCGTGCCAGTGTGAGAGCACATTTTTAGCCTACTTTTCACATTTTGCAAAAATGAGGAAAAAGTAGACTTATGAGATCGATCCGGGAAAATGTGTGTCTGTCTGTCTGTCTGTCTGTCTGTCTGTCTGTCCGTCTGTCTGTCTGTCTGTCCTTCTGTCTGTCTGTCTGGCTGTGTGTGTGTCCCCCCCTATCAACTCCTAAACGGCTGCAGCAATAAAAACCAAATTTAGTATGAGTAAAGATGTGCACCGGAATAGCTCACGTCCATATTTGAAAATGATGTCAGTGCCACCAACTGCTGAAAAAACGCACTAGAAATTTGAGCTCCATGTTGAATATCTTGCAAGGTATGCATGGGAGCTATTCCAAAATTGGCACACTTGTAGATAATACTATTCCAGTTTAATTTCCAGGAGGCCAACAATGACAGTGTTGCCAAAATAATTTTAAGCCTTCTGATAGGTCCAATGTTTAACTGCATATAACTTCTACACTATCAATTGGATTTCAACCAAATTTTGTATGTAATATCTGTACATAAACAGATATGACTGAGCGTATTCTTAAGAGCCACCAGGGCTGCCAACTGTTAATAATTGCTCTCTCTATTTTTTTAAATCCAAATACCAATATATCAGAAAGTATGCAAGCCAACAGCTTTAAACTATGTACACGTATATTCTGACATTTTAGATTATTTTGGAGTAACTTATATACGTCAGTTCTACCAACATGATTATAAGCCTGCTGATAGTGCCAATTTTTAAATACATGTAACTTCTATACTATCAGTTGGATTTCAACCAAATTTCGTATGTGATATGAGTACCATAACATATATGACTATAAGTATTGTTAAGAGCAATCAGGGCTGCCAACTGTTAATAAATGCTGTCTATATTCTTTTTACACTAATATCAATATATCAGAAAGTATGCAAGCCAACAGCTCTATACTTTGCACACGTATAGCACCTGACATTCTAGATTAATTTGGAGTAATTAATACAAGGCAGTGCTGCCAACATGATTCTATGCCTGCTGATATGTCCAATTTTAAAATACATGTAACTTCTATACTAACAAATGGATTTCATCCAAAATTGGCACAACAAGATATCATAATAATTCAGATTATTTCTGACCAGCACACGCATGGTATTGTTGGCAACATGCTTTTACGCGTGCTGATATATCCAGTGTCTAACTGCATGTAACGTCCATTGGACTTCAACCAAATTTTGCATTCTGTACCTTAAGAGGTGGAACTAAGAATATATTCAGTCACCAGGGCTGCCAACTGTAGTGCTCTATTAGGCTACATAATACCAGGTATATTTTGAACTAATTAAATATTTCGATATTACCAACTTTATTTCGTCCTTATTCTAGTTAGGTTCATATACTGTAGAATAATCATTGGCATGAAAAGTAGGCTGTATAGTTCTTCACGGAACTTCTTGTTGATTGTGTGGTTATACACAATGAGCTTTTGTAAGGTCAATCCTTTTGTGGACCAGATGTTTTTGGATGACATCTGTGTTTGATAAGCTCCTTGAGATATTTCGGAACTGAGTAAAACACTGTGTCATGAATGTCATTTTGTTAATAGAATTAACCCAGTAAAGTAACTTAGATTGTTAAAAAGATTCACGATATTATTTATGTGAGTATTTTTTTTCCTTGGATCATCCCTACTTCTAATTAGCTTAATTGTTCGTCAGATTATATCACGAATCAGAAATACCATACATAATCTTTGACATGTAAACTTCGAATTGCAAGGTCGAATGAATTCTCATAAACTTTTCTTTGTAAATAATTTACACATTGGGTGTAAGTCGATCAAATGTATAAAATGAAAAATATGTAATTTTTGTTGTTTGATAAGAATGAAATCTTATAACTATGATAGCTGCGTCGCTTTGATTACTACACTGTCGATGACCAATTGCGGGAAAATGTTCTGATCTTTTTTTTGTGTGTGTATCATGATGAACACCTGATTTTGCCATAGTTAAAAGCCCTCCCAGTATCTGTTACTGGCATATAGTATTTTATCCTAGCTTTGAGGGGTATTTTTCTCCTTTCATAAGGATTGTTAGGGTGTTATACCTTCTTTCTCTGAATAAATTTAATTTCATTTTAAAATTCTTCTGAGTGATGCTTTAAACAGGTGATGAAAGGTAGTATTAGGAGGGTCATCGCTGGGTATTTCGGAAAAGTCCACTCTCCCGAGGTGCTCCATTCGTGGAAATCTCTTGTTCACTGAGCTATTGTGCAATTTTAGCCATGGTCTTACCTAATGCCACCTTGTTAGATATAATTGTGTCCCTATTACCCCATTCACATGTTGGTAGGACTTGGGGTTTTTTAGTCGGGGATTTTCAGGTCCTACGATCCGGCTGTCTTCGTGGGATTCAACAGGTGATGGTAGGTGATTTCGGGTACAGTACTATCCCGGCATTTGGGTGGAGGGAGTGTGGAAAAGCCTCGGGGAGAAACCACTTTCTGGACAGCCGCTGTAATCGCCGAGTTTTTTGAAAGTACGATCTCCGGACTTGCTGCAGCTGATAAAATCACACTATTATTATTGTGCGCGAATGAACCCAGAAGGATCACGCAGTTCTTTTAGGATTCGCCTTTCTGATCTTCCATACGGCTCTCATTCTCTCTCCATGGGCCATCTTCCTTTCCTCAGTCCACTTGGTTCCTGGTCTCTTTAGGGCATCATTCTCTGGTGTTACTATCCATCCATTTACCCTACACATAATTACTATAATTATCATCACCACATGCAAACTCTCATTCACTTGTCTCCTACAAATCCTGGGGTTAATGTTAACTGGAAATTGTTCCATAGAAACCTACTAATGATCTATTAGGTTTAGGAATAGAGTGAATACAAGCCAATATGAATACAGCCTTTAGGCCAGAGCTATTTCTTCTTAGGTTGATTGAGATTCCTGAGCTAATTCATCGTTATAATCCAAAGAACTTACTATTTATTTAATTTGAGGAAGTTATAAATAATGCAGTGCAGCCTCAAGCCACGTCACCTCGCAGGTTGGTCAACTTTTCTAGCGTGACAGCGAATACTGGCTTCCTAATGCCCCCCACCTCTTCAGACAAAGAAGTTAGGTTGTTGTCATTTTTAACCCCGCAGAAATGTTCTACAGTACACCCTGCAGGTTGGTCAAGATTTCTTACGTGACAGTGTATACTGGCTTCCTAATGCCCTCCCCCTCTCCCGCCCTCCCCCCCCTCCCCACCTCTTCAGACTATGAAGTGAGGTTGTTGCCATTTTTAACCCCTCATACATGTTCTACAGTACACCATGCAGGTTGGTCACTTTTCTTACGTGACAGTGTATACTGGCTTCCTAATGCCCCCCCCCCCCTTCCGCCCCCTCCCACCCCACCTCTTCCGACTAAGAAGTGAGGTTGTTGCCATTTTAATCCCGGCAGAAAAGTTCTACAGTACACCCCGCAGGTTGGTCACTTTTCTTACGTGACAGTGTATTCTGGCTTCCTAATGCCAGACAAAAAAGTGAGGTTGTTGCCATTTTAAAGCCGACAGGAATGTTCTACAGTACACCATGCAACCGATGTATTCTAATTCATGTATTCATTTATTTATTTAACCTTCATGCGGTCACGCCCCTTCATGTAACACACGCGGTAATCTGCCGTCCTCTCGTTTCTTTCTATTGTGGGTTCCTTTTTCACTTTCAATGGCAATATGACTGGCTTTGAGGTTGATCGAACATGTAATTGAGACACAGAGGTGTAAATATAGAAACATTTATTCAATAATAATAATAATAATATCACATGGCCTCGGTGCCGGGTGCAAGCTTTGTTATTTGACACCCAAAGGGTAGCTTGCATGTCGAATTTCGTTGATCCTTGAAGCACTATGATAGTCAAGGAGGTTAGATATGTAAGCTCCTCGAACACTATAGCACTTTTTAGTAGAGAAATTAGGAACTTCGTGTTGGCAGAAATTCCCGAGATTAATTTTTGCCTCCTTGACAACGAAGTTCGACATGCAAGCTACCCTCTGGGTGTCAAATAGCAAAGATTGCACCTGGCACCCGAGGCCATACGATATTATTATTATCTTAATTCCTTTCTGTGCATGTTAATTATGTTATGTGCTTTAATTATTGTAATGTGTGTGCCTAATAGAAGATGTTGATAATTGGCATAATTGTATCATTTCCGAGTATTAGTTATCAGAGGCATTTCCAAGGTAGATCCTCGGGTATGTTAGAAAATGGGCCAGTGACTTCCACAATTAAAGGGTTAAAGGCCTGTCGAGGTGTCAGTAACAATGAAAAAGCACTATTTGACAACTTTAAATATAGGGTTGTGTGTGAAGTGCAACCATGCTGCCAACGTAACTGCTGATGCTAGCTCTCGCAGCAGCAAATAAGCTCTGCGGAGAAGTGAGCAACTGGGCTATCAATAGTGAATGAATTGAGTTAGAAATGATGAAATACTATGATAAATACTCATATTTTGTTGTGGGCGGTCGACAAAAAAATTGCACTTCTGGTCGCGCGCGACGATCGTCTACCGCTCGACTGCACCCTTGGCACTTTGATGAACAACTGAGCAAAAACACTGCCGTCAAGAACCGCTACTCCACTGTGATCTAGCGAAGGATATCGTATCTTGAGATTACATCGTCCCCTGCAAGAAGATTGCCACAAGTCAAAGATTGTCGATTTTGAGGTATATATGACTTGGAATAATTTACTATGTCCTTTTGCAGCTCCAAGACTGCCATAAGTCTAAATTTATTTTTGACTATTATTTGACATTGTGAGGCAGTATACACAATGCCCATGAAATGCAGCTCTAAGCTTCTGAACTGCCACAATTTGTCTTGAGGAAGTATTTAGATGAGCAATTGCATTGTTAGTAAGTCACATGTGCTATTGTTACATGAGAAATAGTGCCACATGTCAAAATGTGGCTGTTAATGAAGAAATGGAAGATTTTAGATCGACTTTCACACAACCAAACATGCCTTATGATGCTAGATATGGCTACGGCTACTTATGCTTCGTGAAGGGTACGCCATGATCTGGTTTCTGTAGCCTCAAAGAGTGAATCCCTCCAAATTTAAACTAGGATGATCAACATTAGCATCTCAATCAGAGTTCTTCTCTGCGCTATTTCTGAATTTAAGATAAGGGATCTCATGTCTCTCTGTCGGGTTCGATTTCCGACTCTGCCAAGAAATTGCATACTTTCCCTCTTCAAGCATTATTTCCACAGTCCTAACAATCTAGGCCTATTGATCCTCAAGACAATAGCTTCTATCACAGTGATAATAATGGCTTGGCTTAAAAATCAGGAAATATGAATGTCATAACTGTTAGAAGTTAGTAAGTTAATGTCTGATTTGATCATCTTATAGGGACAATGGCTGTGAATATTGTCGAAGCAGATTATGACAATCTTGTGGGTGATGCAATATTCCCAATGCTATTACGATGTTATCAATTAAATACATAACTTAACCAACGCCACCAAAATAAATGTTATTAAGAAAGGCAACATTAGTCATAGCGTTTCGTGACTTCGAAGAAGAAGAAAGAGAACCAAATTAGTCTTTGAACATCGGCTAGTTTGATTCCCTCTCAATACCATTCCTACTACCAAGGACTAAAATGTTCTGTATTGGAGAAACAATAGAGTGCACCCTGTAGAACATATGAAAGAAGTTATAGTAAATTAATTTAATTTGACCATGCTTTGAACGTTAAGTTCTGGAAAATGGTACGCAAGTAATTAATGCAACGTTCGTTTCTTTCAAGTAGCGGTAGTAATTTCGTGAACACTCAATAGTGTAGCTTAAGATTTACATCAGGAACCCACAAAATGAATTTGTAAGAATGCAACTTCATATTTCTAAAAACAGTTAGTTGTAGACATGCTCTCACACAAAGAAAAATATTCACAGATGGAATTGTATTTGTATGCCAATTCTTTCTGTAACTAGCATAATAATTGCTTGTAAAACATGCTGTATAGCCTAGTGAAAGAGTGCCACAACTACAGTACAGTATGTAACAGACCGTAAAACTTGCATTAGATCATGGCGAAAGAGTGCCACAACTCAATAAATATGCATAATAGGCAACTTCTTTCTAATTTAGCTTATATTGGTATGCTTAAAGTAAAATCCAATACATGAGGGCCAATCCTAAAAAATATTGAAAAAATAGCAATTCATTTTAATTAATTACAGCAATTTAAAAACTTTGAAACTCATTATCTCAGAACTGTGTTTTTTGACTTGTGTCAGTCTTCTTACAGGGGTGCGACATGTGCTTTTTACGCCCTTTGTAATCATCAGAGGAGCTCTATGCACTTTTAATTTCAATAGGACGGAAATCTACCTCGGGCACGACCGGATGAGGGCTAACAATATTAACGAACGCAGGCATGAACCCAATTATGTTTCTTCTTGACATATCAGATTCATAAAGACAAATTGCCTCAATGAAGGAAAGAGAGAAAAAGGAATACACATTTGAAGAACAAAAATAAAATGTATAATAGAAATTATGAAAACATACATTACAAGTCTATATGCCTACCAGTCTAGCTGATGATGAGGATGTTGAAAAGGTCTACGAAGAAATAGACGAAATTCTGAGGTATATCAAGGGTGATGAAAATGTTATAGTAATGGGAGATTGGAATGCTGTGGTAGAAAAAGGGAGAGAAGGGAAGATAGTAGGAGATTTCGGATTAGGTGAAAGGAATGATCGAGGAAGCAGGCTGATAGAATTCTGCACCGAGCATGAGTTGGTCATAGCTAACACCTTATTCGATAACCACCATAGAAGAATATACACATGGATGAGACCAGGAGATACAGGGCGTTACCAAATCGACTTCATTATGGTCAAGCAGAGGTTTCGAAACCAGATTTTGGATTGTAAAACATATCCTGGTGCTGACATAAACTCTGACCACAATCTGGTTGTAATGAAATGCAGATTAAAGTTGAAGAAACTGAAGAAAAGTCAAAAGCCAAAAAGGTGGGCAATGGACAGACTGAAAGAGAAGGATGTAAACGAAAGATTCAAGAAGAGTATAAAGGAAGGACTAATGAAAAACCCTAAACAAACTTCAATTGCAGACGAATGGGCACTTTTGAAGAATGAAATAACAAAATCCGCAGAAGAAAACATTGGTAGGAAAGAAGGAATAGGTAGAAAACCGTGGATCACTCAGGATATACTAGAATTGATGGATGAAAGGCGGAAACACAAGAATGTAAGAGATGAAAAGGGGAAAGCAGAATACAGACGTCTGAGAAATGAGGTTAACAAGAAGTGCAAGGAAGCGAAAGAAGAATGGTTGAAAGAGAAATGTGCAGGTATAGAAAATTGTCTGAAATTAGGAAAAGTAGACACAGCTTATCGAAGGATTAAGAATACTTTTGGGGAAAAGAAGACTAAGTGCTGTAATATTAAGGACACAAATGGAAAGCCTCTTACAGATAGGGAAGAAAAGGTTGAGAGATGGAAAGCTTACATAGAGAGTTTGTATAAGGGAAAGGAGATTGAGAATCATGTAATGGAAAGGGAGGAGGAAATTGATGAGGATGCGAAAGGAGATTTAATATTGAGATCAGAATTTGATAGAGCTTTGGAAGACTTAAGCAGGAACAAAGCACCAGGCATAGATGATATACCGATTGAGTTGCTACGCTGCATAGGAGATGAAGGTCTGATCAGGTTATTTCACTTGGTGTGTAGGATTTATGAGACAGGTGTGGTACCCCCTGATTTCAAGAAGAATGTAATCATCCCTATACCAAAGAAAGTGGGAGCTGACAGATGTGAAGATTACCGTACAATCAGCTTGATTACTCATGCTTCAAAGATCCTGTCTAGAATAATTTACAAGAGGATTGAAAACCAGATAGAAACGGAGTTGGGTGAAGACCAGTTTGGTTTCAGGAGAAATGTAGGAACAAGGGAAGCTGTACTAAGTCTTAGGCTGATTTTGGAAGGTAGAATAAGGAAAGATAAGAGAACGTTCATGGCTTTTGTAGACTTAGAAAAGGCTTTTGATAACGTTGATTGGACTAAATTTTTTTGACATTTTGAACTCGATTGGAATAAAGTACAGGGATAGGAGGGTGATATACAATCTATACAGAAACCAGACAGCAGTCATTCGAGTTGAAGGACATGAGAGAGAAGCTGGTATTCAGAAAGGTGTAAGGCAAGGCTGCAACTTATCACCCATACTTTTCAATATTTACATTGAACAAGCAATGAAGGAAATTAGAGAAAAATGTAAAGTGGGAATGAAGATTCAAGGAGAGATAATTTCAACTCTGAGATTTGCTGATGACATCGTCATCTTGGCCGACAAGCCTGAGGATTTGAATGAGTTTTTGAATGGTATGGACTCCGTCTTACGGAAAGAATTCATGATGAAAATTAATAAATGTAAAACAAAAATACTGGAATGCAGCCGAAATAAATCAGAAACCTCTATGGAGATCAAATTGGCAGGTGAAAAGCTGAAGGAAGTATGAGACTTCTGTTACTTAGGAAGCAGAATAACCAGTGATGGACGAAGCAAAGAGGATATAAAAAGTAGGTTGGCTCAGGCAAAGAAAGCATTTCTACAAAAAAGGAATCTGCTGACATCGAATATAGATTTAGGTATTAGGAAGTCATTTTTGAAAGCCTTTGTCTGGAGCGTGGCGCTCTATGGAAGTGAAACTTGGACTATTGGTGTAGCAGAAAAGAGGAGATTGAAGCATTTGAAATGTGGTGTTACAGGAGAATGATGAAGATCAGATGGGTAGATAGGGTTACAAACAAAGAGGTATTAAGCCGAGTGGGAGAGGAGAGATGTTTCTGGCGACTGCTAATGAAGAGAAGAGATAGGTTGGTAGGACACATACTAAGACACCCAGGAATAGCAAGCTTAGTTATGGAAGGAAGGGTCGAGGACAAAAATTGTAGGGGTAGACCAAGGTTAGAATATGTTAAACAGATTGCCTCGGATGTGGGGTGTGGTAGCTATGTAGATATGAAACGATTAGCTCAGGACAGGGAGGCATGGAGAGCTGCATCAAACCAGTCAAAAGACTGAAGACTCAAACAACAACAACATTACAGACTAGAAAGAAACACTTTACAATACAAACTTGTGCAAAAGGAAATAGAGAGAGAGTAACGAGCACCCAGTATTCCATGATTAGATTCTGGGTGTTACATGAAAATTTATTTCGAAAACCATCGTAAAGAAGCATTAATTTATTTATTGGAAAAAACAATTAAAACAATAATTAATGTACAACTTCATTGCGTCAGTCATTTCATGAAGAGTCGAATCAGCAATCACCGGATCTTCATTAAGTGCTTCGGCTGATAATGGACATGCATCTAATAGGTGTAGGCTCCTCAGTATCCAAACGCCTAGGTACACTCCTAGGAGCAGTACTTACCACCTGTGGCAGTGTCTTCTTATTGACGGCATTCCATGATGCTTGGTGTGGGTCGGACCGCTCCTTCCCGGTAATACAGGGCGCCAGGGAATGTTCTCCGCAGTGCTTACTTGCTGCTCCGAGAGCTAGCATCAGCACTTACGTTGGCAGTATGGCTGTTGCATGCATCAAAACAAAGAGTAAATGCTGTACTCACCACAGCCATTCATAACAGATGCTGGGAGTTTTCGAAGACAGACTCCAACACTTCTACACATATTGTAGAAGACTTTCTTGAGCTAATTTGCGTGTTGATTTTCTTGGACTACGCAGCATTATATCGGAAATTTCATCAATTTTTTTGTCTGTTAAAAGCGTAAGCCGGCCTATTCCCGGTACATCCTGAACTGTATCCCAGTTTGGACGCTTTGAAATAGGAAACTACACCTGAAATTTCAGTTTTACATTTTCTGTAAACCGATCGCCTTCGCGAAAAACGTATTCCACTAAAAAAGTTATCTCCTCAGTAGTAAACATTACCACCTGTATACTGTTGCACTCTTCCAATTATCTATCTGAACGCTCACTTACTGAAATACACACTGATGATTTCGACACCCCACAACCCACACGTGTGGCCTTCTCTGTACCGCTGTCCTGCCAGCTAAACTGCTTATGCTACCCCTGGCAGCTGCACGTAGTCGCTGCGGAGAACATTCCCTGGTGCCCTGTAGAACCTAGGTTGTAACCCCCGGAGCTTCAAGACAATTCGTCCGCTATTTCCATTGTTGAGACATGGAGTCCTCTTCCACTTTCAAAACCGTTGGCCATTTTCCCCTATAACCCAGGCAAGGGACCCTTACAAAGTACCACCAGCCAGGCCAGCTGGACCAAGGTTTATTATAGAGGTGTTACTCCTCTAAAACTCACCCTTTGCCCTGGCTTGTGACAGGCAGAGCCTGGCTTCCCAGATATTATTCTCTCAAATAACAATAATTAAATTGAAACCTGTGATATATGTGTAAGCCCCTGAGCATTAAGACAGTTCGTCCGCTTTATCCACCGTTGGGACATGGAGTCCTCTTCCACTTTCAAACCCGTTGACCATCGTCACCTGTAACCGAAACAAGGGACCCTTACAAATTACTGCCAGCCAGGCATGGCTGTAGCTTTTATGTATAAATAACTATGGCCTGTGAGTGGCCACTTCTTAGCCAAGGAAATTCCTCTCAATAAATGCTTGTCTCACTGCCATATAGCGCATGTTGTTCCCAGCGTTTTGCACAGGGACTTGTTCTATTTCGATTACCTGTTCTTCATCATCAACAAAATCTTGGTCATTTAATATGCCAATGTTGTGCAACACAGCACATTCTGCAATAATTCTGGTAGTAGTCCTCCCTTAGTCGCTTAATATCCTGCTCAAACAAGGAAATTTTCTCTTCTTTATGCCGAACATCCTTTCCACTGACCTCCGTGTTGCCTTGTGTGCACAGTTATATCGTTCCTCAGATGCAGTTCGAGGATCCGGTACTGGTGTGAAACAGTAATTTGATTGGGCATAGCCCGCATCCCCTAACAGGAAGCCCAGTTCGAGGATCCGGTACTGGTGTGAAACAGTAATTTGATTGGGCATAGCTCGCATCACCTAACAGGAAGCCTTTCATCTCTCTTTTTCGAATCTTAACTTTATGAAGCCGTTTTCAAATATACTTGCATCGTGAGTAGATCCAGGCTATCGAATAACGATGCCACAAATTTAAAGATCTGGACCTGCAACACACTGAACCTTGAGAGATAAGAAACCTTTACTGTTTCTATAGACCTCTGCCATTGGTCCACCAGGGCTTTTGATAAGTATGTGGGTACAATAGATGCACCCACTGACAATTGGGAAATGCCCCATTTGAAAAAAAAATCTGCCTCCTATAAAACTCTTCCTGGGAGTTTGGGAATCTTGGACAGGTTGCAAGTTGCTGTGCTAAATGCTCGGATGTACGTTAGACAGCCCTGCAAGCACTAGACTGGCTTACTCCCCGTAGATCACCACATACAGTCTGAAAAGTCAGACAAGTTACAGTAATGTTAACATTGTTTTTGTACGATTCAGAATTTAATGACACTGTTACGTTTTGGTGATGCATAGCCTACACATGGCCAATAACATTTTATTGCGTCGTCAATCAGAAAGTTGTTATATTATTTGTGATAAGGAAGGTAAGACCACATTCGTTTTCTCAGATAATATGCATTGTCAATTAGAAGTTTTAAGTAACCAGTCTGTAGCATAGGTAGGCTAGTTTTTTTTTTGGTGGCACATTGAAGTCAGCTTCCCCAGAAAGGTATCCCACTGATGTAAGAGGAATGCTAACTACATGCGTTAACATATAGGGACTGGCTGCGTGGCTCAGCAGTAACGTTCTTTCTTGCTGTGCCCAAGGTTGCAGGATCAAATCCTGGCGCAGTCAGCTTGCATTTCAGGGTGTGCAAATGTGAGAGAGCCGTGTCAGTAGATTTACGTTAATGATCCCCTTTGGGGCAAAATTCCGGCACCCCGGCGTCTCTTTTAAAGCCGAAGTAGTTAAAAGGGACGTACAACCAATAACGTTATTATGAATGCATTGAGCTAAATTATATGAATTGCAACAGCCTGTTTCTTCTGTTCGTGGGGTATGTACTGGTTCGGAATACAGTTCCTATAAGGATTTTCAATTCTCGCCAGAACGAGTTACCCGCACCTTATGAGGAAAAACTGAGAAGCGGTGGGTTCAATCCTCATGTAAGCCATCTGCGATTCTCCATTTCAATTCCAGGGAGATACTGGCATGGTTCCTACAAGCCGCCACCTCCATAACCCTAGCATCAATTACAGACACAAAATAACCAATGAAGTCATTCATACAGGTATTTGAGTGCATGGATTGATGACCATGATGTCCAAGGTCCTGAATGAAACAGCAACAGCCAGTATAATTACTTGCACCTAGAGTATTAATAAGTTACACTTTTTTTTTATAGGAAATTCAAAGATGATTTGAGGCACTATGATGAAGCAAAATATAGGCCTATCCTAGAAATACAATTTATTAGAATTGATTAACAGACCACCATACCTTATTTTAATTTATAAAGGCAAACAGTAATGGTGGAAACACTGGTACTCTTGCCATTACTGTCTGGGGTGTCTCTCCAATTAGTGCAGTCAGTAGCAAACTGGTTTACCCTACATAAATTAACTATTTTGCGTGATATATTGTTGTTGTTGTTGTTTATTGGGACATCTTGGTAATCAGCCTCCTGTACTTGGTTGTGTTGAATTTTTGTCTGTTGGCTTGTAGGCTATGTGCTATCTAGTATATTGCGTATTACAGAGCTATCAGTTGTTTGCATGTTTACGAGAAGTCACCCAATGCGTGTTCCTTAGTTATAGGCCATTCCCGGTACCGGTATTGTAGGATATGTTATCATAGGGCCGTGCATCGGTACTGGAATCATGAAAGTCTTTCATCAAAATGAACAGACTAATCGTGTACCGGTACACATCAACTACGTTACCGGTATATAAACAGTTGAACTACTGGTGGGCCTTCACTAAAAATTACGGCCCATTTCTTGTGAAAAAATCAGTTTTCAGTCTGTCAACAATCAGACGGGAGCCAAATTATAGTGGGATATGAATATTATACAATACCGTAGTCAAAATATCTTCAATAAATAAACAAATACGGTACCGGTAGTAGTGTACATTATAGCCTACACTGCAGTACTTTTTTAAATTTAATCGTATGGTGAATTACATAAAAACAAATCACAAATCCAAGTTCAAGTTTTGGAGCCATTCCACAGTACATTCTCGAAGATGAAACAGATCACTAGGGCTCCCGGAGTAGACGTGTAGAGGGCAGCGCTGGATGATATGGTCCATGGTCTGTTCCTCCTCATTGCATTGACACAATGGGGAATCTATCCAACCCCACTTATGGCATAGGTAATTGCAACGGCCGTGCCTGGTTCTCAGTCTATTGAGGCGACACCATAATTTTCTAGGAAGGTCAAATCCTTGTATTTTCACCGTTGGGTTGATCTCCTGGGCACTCAGACGTTGAGTTTGACCATTCGTCCTGCCAGCATTGGTTTAGGTTGAATCGATTTGCCAGAAGTTGGTCGGCCAATAAACTGGTTGGTCTCTTCGAATGAAGTCGCTTCGGTGGTGGGTGGCAGAATTCCTGGTGTATTGGTAATGAGGGAGAAGCATAGATCTTCTTTGCTTCTCTGATCAGAGCTTCCTTCCTCCTCAGGTGAGGTGGTGGAATGTGGCTGAGACTGGTAGCCAGTGGCGAGGGGTTGATTTTATGGTGCCGGTTATGCAACGCATAGTGTCATTCAGCTTGGTATCCACTTTATGCACATGTGCACTTTCCAACCATACTGGAGCACAGTATTCCGCTGCAGAATAGACTAGACTGATACCCGTTAATCTTAAGCAGTCCACCGTGGCTCCCCATGAACTACCGCAAAGCTTGTGCAGGATGTTATTTCTGGTGGAAATTTTGTGAGAGAGCTTGGTGAGGTGTTCTTTGTAGCTCAGAGTTCGGTCCAGCGTGACACCTAGGTATTTCGGGAATGGGTTGTATTTCAGTTTTTCACCACGAAATACAACATTTGGCTTGTAGTTTGCTAGTCATTTGGCAAGATGGCAGCATGAAACCTCTGTCTTAGACATACCGTACTTGGGATTAGTCGCCAGGACTTGAAGAACGTTGACATTTTCTCCAGATCGGTTGTAAGAGTGCCTTCTGCATCTTCAAAAGTTCTGCTTTGAGCTACCAGTGCAATGTCATCTGCGAAAATAAACTTAGTAGCTGTTGTTGGTGGCAAGTCATGAATGTACAGATTGAATAGAACTGGGGCCAAAACTGATCCTTGGGGTAGACCATTATTTAGTTTCCTTTTGCGACTTTTAGCATCATCTAGAAATACTACGAACTCTCTTTCACAAAGCATGTTAGAGATAAGATTTGCAATTTCCAAACAGGGGATAGCTTCCAGCACTTCGAGGATCAGTCCATGTCGCCAGACAGTATCATATGTGCTAGTCAGGTCGATAAAGACAGCTGTTGATTTTAGCTTCTTTTGAAACCCTGCTTCAATGTGAGTGGTGAGGGCCAATACTTGATCAGTACAGCTTCGGTTTTTCCTGAATCTAGCTTGTTCTGGTGGGGTTACAGCTTCAATGAGTGGTGCTATCCTGGCAAGAAGGACTCGTTCTAAAAGTTTATAAATGCAGCTAAGAAGTGCTATTGGACGGTAGTTTTCAGGTCTCTGCTCCGACTTGCCAGGTTTAAGAAGGGCGATCACCTTTGACCGTTTAAACTGCTTTGGTAGGTTGTTAGTCTGAAGGATGAAAGTAAAAAGTGAAGTAAGCCAGCTGATGCTATGTGGACCCATGTTTCGCAGGAATTCATTATAGATGCCATCTGGACCAGCAGCTTTACCAGTTTTCAACATCTTGATAGCGGTTTCAACTTCCTGAACAGAAAATGGCCTAGACAGTTTCTCATTCTTCTGAGTTCTACGTTTGAGTTCGGTGAGCTTTTGTTTCACTGTTTTCGTGTGACATTTATCTCTTTTGGATCGTGTAATGTCCACCATTCTATTTGCAATGGCATCTGGGCTCAAGTTAGTATACTGCTTTTTGGAGACATGTTTTCCAGTAAGACGATTTAAGACTCTTCAAGCCTTTCTGCTCGATTTCGCGAAGTCCATGTTTTTCACTGTTTCTTCCCACTTTTGTTTCCTATTCTTCTCTAGTGATTGTAGAAGCTTCGAACCTAGTTCATGATTGCCTGTTGTTAGATATTCTTCGTATAGCGCCTCGCTTTCAGGGTTCCAGCCTGGCACATAGTCTTTTCTGAAACCTCTAGGGATGTTTAATTTAGCAGCTGAAATTACTAGGTTAACGAAGTCATCATAGTTATTGGCAATTGGCTCTAGTTTTGAAAAGAATGGGGACTTACCCCAGGGGCGTATATATGGGGGGCGCTGAGGGAGCTCCAGCCCCCCCCCCCGAAAAAAGACAATAAAAATTAAGAAACTGTTGCTTTGGTATGAGCATAAAATAATTGTAAATTTGGTTGTATCCTAATCTTAACTTATTGGCTATGTTATAAACAATATTAAGACTGAAATTAGACTAACTCGTGGTACAGTGGCTAGCATTCTTGGTTGCCGCCCCGGAGGTCCGAATTCGTTTCCCGGCTCTGCCAAGAAATTTTAATTCTAGCCTGAGGGCTGGAACGGGGTACACTCAGCCTTGTGAGGCAAAATTGTGAATTCCAGATTACGGTGTTTTTGAGAAATAATTATTAACTTGTAAAAAAAAAGTATACCTTTCTGCTTAGTAACGTGACAAATATTTAGATATTTGCCATTCATACTCCATAGATCATAATAGAAAATTCATTAAGTATAAAATAAGTGTTATAGGCTACTTAAACTTTGAATATTATCTAAAATAATTACACAAAGTTATAAGCTCTAAGATATTGGTTGATATCCCTGGGTATTTTGCGGTGACAATCCCCTGATAATACTCCCAATTATTTTCAAGGATAACCAGCCCCCCCCCTCCCCCTCCGAAAAATTGTATATACGCCCCTGACTTACCCGTAGGTACCTTAATTAGGTACTTTCCGTGCCGCCATTTCATTTTATACTGATGAATATTCCACTTACCAGAAAATCCCCGGTGGCATAAAACCGTAGACTACCGTAATTAAAATCTGCAACATTGGAGATATTGGGAGTCCTCTCTGTTACGACATCTTTCAAAGTGAACTAACGGCAAAATTACGTTTATCACTACCGGTACATCCTAAGAAAAACGATATTGTCTTTTGAAATGTAGCTCCGAAAATCTTTCCAGTGGGTTCTCATTATCCCTGACATATCGTCTTGGCACGTCTTCGTCTCGAATTAACACGTCTTCAATATACTCAATACAGTCTTCGTCTGCAAAGGCTACCTCCATTTTTCCTGTGATAAGGAGACCTCAAGGTAGCTTGTTCCCTACATTAGAACATGAACAGCTTCAAGGAGTCGTGAAGGAATCTTTGAGGCCAATGCTCCCTTAAGAAAGAACTGTGAATAGTATTCCTGCTCAAGGAAGCCTTGTAGGTCTCCCTAAGGAGGCCTTAAGGGAACCTTCGGATGCATTCCTTAAGGAAGCTTCCTGAATGCAAATAACTTCCTTAAGGAGTCTTCACGGCCAAGGTCTTCTCATGGAATGTTTCTGAATTCCACCCTAAATTTCAAAATGAAGATAATTCTTACAACCAGAGTTCTGCTTGGACATGTTCGTGCCCTGAATTGATTAATTTACGATTTTTGAATGCCGAGGATACACAGGTTTAAATGTGCAACTAGAACTTCTTTATGACGACAATTGGAGGGACCAATAAATAAAATCAGTACCAGTAAGTCCATGTTTTGACAAATGGAGATAATAGGCTACATGTATTCGGACCAAAATTTCCCGCTCTTTTCAAATCTCCAATCAGTTTCAACGATAAATAACCGTAAGTCTATGTAATGTACAGAGTTGTAATTGGTAGTTTCCAGTATTTCAATGAAAGGAATCCCGAAGAGCAATGAAATCACTAAGTCCACTCAATGCAATGAAGTTCCCTCAATCCATTGACATTATTCCAATCTTTTCCTCTCCAATCATGGGTCTTGTTCTCAACAAACACACGCTGCTATCAGATGATAGGCTGAAGAAGTTCTTGGGCCCAGAAGTGAATCCTTCCAAGCTTCATAAAGCTTACAACAGGACCATAAAGACGATATGATCTCATATGAAATGCACAGGAGGGTTTTTATGACTGAATTTAATGGATCATTTGGTCTGCCTTGAAATGATACGTGCAATATCTGCACGAAGTACAAAGTAGCCTAGGTAGTCATTGACGCAGCTAAATCATCCAAAGATGATGGAACTCGAGAAAACCTGGAGAAGTGCTTGGAGCAGCACCGGTGACAAGCAGAAACCTTTCTTCAGGAACTCAGTGCTGCGAAAAGCGATGACTCTAGATAGGCTACACTTGCTATTAGCTTTGCCTCTACCAGTCACAAATGTGCAAGATTAATTGTATCACCGTCAGTTGTGGATTCACATATTTGGAATTCACTTCATCAATACCAACAATGCCGATATGTATGGTACATGCAGGGCGAATAGAGTAATACGTGAAGGAACTTCCATATGAGTCAATGGTTAAGATGAAGTAGTTCTAAATTTCAACACCACGCGCCGCGCTGAGCGTATGGTCGTAGCAGATGCCGGCTGCCAAGCAGTGATGCATTACTGTGCGCAAATTGTACTTACAATACAAGTACGTTTTAACTGCAAAATTAACCAAGACCCTTCTGAGAGGTATTTTTGACTTAAACGAGGTTTAAGCAGTGACAATCTTCCTACTTCTACTGACTTCTTTCGTCTCCATTCGCTTCAGTCTATATATTGTACATCGGCCTACCAGTGAAAGAGGTCCTTTCTTCACAAACAAATTATGAGGACGTTATTAACAATTAGCTTTCTTCTCTGGGGGACCTACACCTTTAACGACCAAAATTTGTCATTTTTCAATTGATTTTTTCTATATTTATTGATCCTTCCTCTTCAAATCACTGCAACAAAATCTTTGATATGTGCAATACTTTTGAAGTTATGACCCAAAACGTGCAGGGTAGTGTCATATGTTTCCCTACACATTGGTAACTTTGTTGCTTGTTTTCCGTAACTATGGATTTTCAAATCCGTTTCCTTAGTAACTGCCAGAGTTTTCAAGATAATGGAGTGAAATTTAGTATAAGAGTGTATCTTATAGAGGAGAACAATATGACCTAGAACTGTTGCTTTACATGTCATAGTTCCGTTTTTTTTTCATATTCAGTGAAAATCTTGCAAAAAAGTTACAATTTAATATAAGCTTTAAAAAAATATATGTTTTCTTTACAGATTCCAATGATTCTAGTTCAATCTCAAGCTACTGCATTAGTGGCCTAAATACAATGAAAAAATAATTTTTGGGAAACAATGATATTTGTGTAAAATATTAGGGAAACAGTGGAACAGTGCACAATATGCAGCCGCCATTTTAAATGCCTAACTCCTGAAATGCATTTGCCGTATGACTTGTAAATACACGAACATATTGGCAAAGCATATTGTGGTTGGCAGACCAAATTACTATTCTTTAGTATTTTCTGTTGCTGAGGAATAAAAAAAAGTGAAATTACATGAATTTTGATATTCTTAAAGGTAGGCTTTGTCCCGGGTTGACCGGAACAGTCCCGGTATTTTGCTCTTGTCCCGGTGACCCGCCCGGTTTTATCAAAGTCCCGGAAAACGGCTGTAAGATGTAAAACGTAATGAATGTATGTGTTTAAGAATCTTATATGAATTGGTTACCTTTCAACAATCAACATCGTTGACTATCGCGTACAGAGTCAAAGAGGTCAGAAGTATTCAAACGAATGACACAAAACAATAGCCCAAACTGCTAATTCAGCACGTTGCGAGGGTAGTGTAATCTGTGAGCAAACGCTGGAACTACTTGCCCAGCGCTGCCTCTGGCTGAGTGAGTCTATTGCGGGCGAGTCTATTGCGGTCACAGTCGGGGGAGTACTGAGGGTAAGAATAGTTGAGTGCAGACAACGCCCGCAAACGTTATCCTATCACAATATCTGAGAATCTTTTAGTTGTGTTGTTTATGTTTATGTACCAGAAAAAAATTATCATTAAAAAGGGGAAAAAAATATTATTATGTAGCAAAAATTCCTTTTTTATTTTTAAAAGGTGTGTAGAACTAACAATTTAGGGTCCCAGATTCCCACCTTCCGTCACTTGCGAGGCTTTTAAAAAGGCTTAAATCTCACCATTTTGCTTCTAAAGCCATCCCATATTAATGTGTCTCGAATTCACTCACTAAAAACATGGCAAGCCTACTTAAAGGTGTAGGTCCCCCCTTAATGAATACGATCAATGGCGAGAAATGAAATACATACGAGCAAAGAGGTGAAGGATAACAATTGTCAGCAAATTAAATAAACTATTACACTGACAGAAATTGAACCCTATAATCCTGTCAGTTAATGATGAGAGTTCTGAGAGAGCAGGCGATAACGTTGTTTATTATTTGAGTGGTTACCTGATTTCATACAGCAGCAACGAAGATTGTGATATATATTTCCTGCATTTGGTCATTGGAAAGTGATTTCGAAACATTTAATGCTGTTGGTGATGTAGCCTATGTATTACCATGCTGAGAGACTCTGGCAGAAGTGAATCTCAATTTCTCAAATACCCGTCTTTATCTTCATTTCACGTGATGACAAAAACAAATGATCGTGTGGCCTCCTGAGAGGCCGAGTGCAGGTCTTTCTAATTGACGCCCGTGGGCGACCCGCGCGTCGTAATGAGGAAGAGGTTATGATGAAGACGGCACAGTCCCCGAGCCACGGGAATTAACCCCAAGAGATTAAAATCCCTAATAGGCCGGCCAGGAATCGAACCCGGGACACGGCGAACCAAAGCCTAGCGCGCTAACCATTTAGCCATGGAGCCGGATATTTCACGTGATGAAACGTGTAGATGCAGTAGTGGAGGCAAGGTTGGAGCAAGAAGGCGCGTTGTGGGGCGATATCTTTTCAGATTGTGTGGATATGATCTGTGAACTTCCTGTGTTCCGAAATGAGTGCAGCTCAGAGGATTTAAAAAAAAAACGAGCCTTACAGTAGTCGCATATGATGTATAACATCTGACATAGAAGAAACCTCACGTGAAATTGTTGATACACCGGTATTTTATTGTAGACTATTATTGGCACAAATATTAATCTATTGTAAAAGGAAGTGTTTTACGGATATTGTAGTTTATAATACTGAACTCATTTTATTAGATGATTTGTAGCTTCCACCAGCACTAGCCTAAGTAAAGAATACGATATGGATCAACTATATTAATAGACGCGACACCGCTCATAACCTTAAATTCCTTATCAACAGGTCCTCTTGATCGTGGCCACCGAGATAGAAGGCCATAGCGGTCCGCTGTGACGTCATGGCCCGTCGATTCATTCTTCAGTCACCCGAACTCAAAGACCGTCACACCACTTGATATAGTGTTACTACCGTGCTGTTCTGTAAAATCTTTTAACAACTATTTAATGAACGAGTGCCAGACAGCACTTGCAACTGTCTGAAACCTTTACGATAGCACTCGCTAAGCCTCGTTGTCGAGGAATATTTTTCACATATTAGGAAACGGAATAATCTGGTAATAACTTACGTGCGTCCGAAGAGAATAATAATTCTAACTGTAGAACGGGTCTGCTTGAAAAACCACTTTTTATTTATTTTTTAATGAAAGTAATTCAAATATATACTACACAGCGTGATGGTTGGAATATCGGCAGTCGGAGATGAACTTTAAAATGGGAAAGTTGTTAATTTTTTCGTTTTTGTCTATTTTTTATTAAATGGCTAGTGAATGTATTTTAAATCAGTGCTTTCCTTGTGGTATTAGCGCTATCCATTATACTATAATATGTCCGTGCAATAGAAACGACAGACCTAAGGAAAAGTAAAATTTTGAAGCCTTTTTCCAGTGTTGCCTGTACAAACTGCTCAACACGACTGGGCGGGGTTACAATGAAGGCTATATAAAATAAAATATAAATAATAAGTAAATAAGCAATCCTGAAAAAATCCTGAACTTCTCACTTGATCATGGCACAGGGTTGAACGAGATGGGAAAATACTTATTCACTCGATAATTCTTTCTACATCCGGTACTATGAAACAAAACCAGTACATTGCAGTTTAATCTGTGTTTGCGAATTAATTTTCTAACAACGGTAATATTGTGTATATATGATCATATAATCTTCATTGCGTCGACATCCTAAACTAAGTGCAAACAAAAACAGGGTTAAAATATTTAAAATTAATCACGATGCAGTAATTTTCTTTTGAGATGAAGTGATTGAAGATGTACTCCACTTTTCATAGTAGGCCTACATATATTTTTTAGTTTTATTTGTATTTTTAATAATTAACAAAATTTACCGCTAGAATATGCATCGGCAGACCATCTTCAGCAATGATCCTAAAATCGCCCCTTTATCAGTGAATGACATTTTATATTATACTATATTATATTATAGGCTATTGAAATATTACTATTATTCTCCCCTTTATCAGTGAATAATAATGTGAGGATGGAAGATTGTAGTTTAACGTGACCGTTAATCTCGCGATCATGAGCCACGGGACCTCCTTTTAACGTGGAATCCGAACCACAGGACATGGCATTTCACTTCGAAAATCTCACATGCATTCAGCGGGAATCGAACCTGGTCCGCATTGGCGAGAGGCAGACAGCTTGACCGCTGGCCCCTTTTGAATAATAATATATTATACTAATATTACGTTATATATATTTGTCGTTTACCCTCCAGGTTGGTGGAACCCACGGACTCAGCGAGGGAACTCACCACTACCGCCTCTACGGGCAGTGTCCTAGAGCTGGGAACATCGAATCGGAAGGGATACAACTGGTGAGGTGGGATTGGCAGCTAACCATGCTGACCGTTACGCTACGGAGGCGACCATCAGGAAATGTACAGAGGCATATTGAAGTCAAGTATGCCGGGTAGGCCTTAAACTGTGTACCGGTAGGTTTAATATCTTCTGGTCATCTTCCTAGCAGGTGGAAAGGTGCAATTATTATCCGAGGAGACGTAACAGGCTTTAAGGAGGTGGGTTATAGCAGTGTTTGTCAAACTACTGACTCTAGGATAGATAATCTGATGTGGATGAGTATAAGTGATAGGCTGTATGAAGACCAAAAATTAAAACAGGTACAAACCAAAATATCACTAAATCCACAAGTGTTGTTATATTGCATAAACTACATTTTAATACTAATTAGGCTATAGCATTTAGTTATCTTAAATAAAACTTGATAAGCATGTTTGCCAGTACCGTAACAGGAAATTAGACCTTAAGAGTGAAAAATACGGATGTTTTGTAACTTTGGTGCGAAACTCAGTTTTTCATTTCCTGAAAAGTTGAAAAAATGGATTTAGGTATTTCATTTATTGGGCCCTCCAATTATACAAGTTACCCCGTGCTAGTATTTATAATTTGGTACGGATAAATACATCTTCGAATCTCATCCATTCACTGTTGGACCTGAGAGATATATGTTGTGTTTAGTTTGAAGTGGGTTTTTTATAACATGAGGCGGAAGTATTGTCTTGTATTTTCTGAAACTGATTGTATCCATTTACTGCCAATTTCTTAGTTGGCCTACTCGTGGTGTGACTTGAGTTTACTTTTACGTTGATAGGTTTGTAGTTTAACACTCTGCCCCATCATATTGTGCTCATATTTGTGTAAAACCAGTTTAGAGGACGCGGCATTTCAGTGGCTGGCACCAGTAATTCCTTATTCTATCGCAATGATAGATCTTAATATTTTACTCGATATTATACCCTAACTAAGTAATTAATATCATATAAATTCGTGCGCTAACCTCTTCTTCTCACTGTGCACCAGGAGGGTTATATTCTCATTACTGTAGTCATATTTTAATTCTGAGGTCTGAAATGACCTCATTTGATAATGGTAATGAGTTGGCTTACTGGTATAAGTATGGCATGTTATAATCCTTAAGCGCACTTTGTGTGTTCTAGTTTGCTTGGCAATATGGAGCAACAACCACTCATTAAGAGTGAGCCGGAATTACTGTCTCAAACTGATGAATTCCCTGATATTGTAAGTTGTATTTATTGTGTATATCTTGTAACATAGCAATCTTAGTGATGTGCATGACAAGCAAGGTTTATTGACTTAATACTTGCTACCAAATAGTAGGTTCACCAGGATGTTTAAAATTTTATTTTTACACATAACTTGGTACAATTATTCTGTCTGCATGATTTAGGTTGGCTCATACTGTACTTGTATAATACTTTCTAGGAATCAATTGACCTGTTACCCTCCTATAAACTGAAGAATGAGTCTGGCGATTATTATGAAGACAAAAACTTGGCAGCCAAATCGGAACTTGAAATACAGGTGATCTTAGATTCTATATTTCCTCTCATTAAAATGTTTCTTATTTTAGCAGAGAGCAGTTGCTGATGTTATTGTAATCATAATGCGAGTTCCTGGGATCTATTGTATGTGAAGTCTACACCACACGCTGTGCTAACAGTAGCTAATTTACTGGTAATGCAGGTTCACTCTTCTGCCATATTTGTCGGAGGATGAAACACAGTTTTAGAGATAACCTCTCACATCAAAACACATAGTGTATGTCTGGAAAGCTTTCTTCTTCTTTATGTGCCATCTCCTCTCAGGAGAGTGGCAACATCATAGAGACTCTTGCTTTCGATGATGCAGCACGAAACAGCTCAATAGTGGAACAATTGAACCAAGTTTTCAGATTATCAATCCAAGAAATTCGTCTTCTTCCTGGTCCTCTTTTACCTTGTAGCTTCCTTTGAATGACCAGCTGCAGCAGATGATATTTCTCTCCTCTCATCACATGACCCAGATACTGCAGTTTTCTAATTTTGACAGTATTTAATATTTCCTTTCTCTTTCCCATCTGCCTCATCACCTCATCGTTGGTGACCTTTTCTTTCCAACTCAGCCTCAGTATCCTTCTGTACGTCCATAGCTCAAATGCCTCCGATATGTCCATTTCTCTTTTCTTTATGGTCCAGGTATCAACTCCATAGAACAAGGTGGAGGAGATATAACATCTCAGAAGTCTAATTTTTAGATGTAAATTAAAGTCTCTGCTACAGATCACTCTATAGAATGCAAATACATTTGCCATTGAAAACAAATGTTTTTAAATATCCGTATTGCTGTTAGAATTAAACGTTTAAATTATACGCCAAATCAATACGCAAACAAATATATATATTTTATATGTTAGTACATGTTTCGACCCACAGTGGGGTCATCCTCAGCCTAAAAAGAAAATCAATTAAGAATTGAAAAACTAAAATGGCATATGCGCCTTAAATCTAAATTAAAATGAAAAATTAATGATAATAATTGTAATAAATAAAATATAGTAATAAAAATGGATATCCTTACAAAGTAGTATTAATTAAATAAATATAAGATTGGTCTTTTAACAATAATTTTAAAAAAAGTAGTTAGAAATAAGAACTATTAACGGTGAGTGTAAGAATGTTAAGCTTTATTTTTTTTTATCAAAATATATACAAAACAATTTAGAAAATCAATAAAATAATTCAGCTCGGCGCTTGAGTTAAGTAAGTTGAATCCTCTTCAATACGGAGACTATTAACGATTTTTAAAAGGTGCCAACCACTATTACGATGACATGAAATAACCTAACAGATAGGAAAATAAAACATGTCAGAAAAATGTATAAATAAACGAAACATAATTAGCCAGCATATGAAACTGATAAAAATCTACTTTAAATGATTTATTATCACCTACCTCGTTGTATGGGATGGAGAAATTCGTACAAGAATTTGAGTTGAAATGCCCAATATGGATATGTGGCAATTCTAATAAATGTCCAAAACGTTTAGAAGAGAAACCGGGATTCTTGAAATGGAATTACGGTATCAGAAGTTCCACTTTAAATTTGCCAAACAGTGTTAGGTTATGTATATGCTGATTTAATGCAACCGTCTATGGAGAAAGAAATGAATAAGTATAGCAATCAGTCTTGATTAAAAGGAGGTATTAAATGTATTGGTTATACCATTAAGTAATCTTACCGTGTTGAAAATTCTCCCGTAGTACCGTATGTACTGCATACATTAAGTATTTATCAAATCAATCAGGGGCCGATAACCTCGATGTTAGGCCCCTTAAAACAACAATTATCATCATCATCATCATCAAATCAATGAAGTATAGGTGGCATGTCATTATTAGTAATCTAGGTGAATAAATATATGTCAACGAGCTTTAGGGTTTGGATGTATTGCATTCTTTAGGCTACCTAAGTGTAAAATATAGTTTCCAAGGAGATATGGGAGTGAAGTTTAATAAAAGTGGCGTTGTAGCGTTGCTATGCATAAAATACCCGCTCATATATGCTTCATAGTTCGAAACGTTATCATAAATATATACTTTTGTCGTAAGTATTTAATTATAATAGGAAACTAGTATAGTATGTTATATCTTCAAAAAGTATATTAATTTTCATTTGGCTCTTATCCTGGTTTAAATATATACACTTCATTGAGATGAACGTTAAGTATATTGCATCTCACAGGAAACCAAATGCAATGGGTAGTTTCAAAGAAGATATGAAGATGCAATTTAACAAATTTGCCGTTGTAGCGTTGCTATGTATATGACCGAATCAACCTACCAAATATCAAATAGGTCACCAATAATGTGTATGAAATCCTTGTTTTAACAATTATTAGATGAATATCAGGAATTAATATATTCTAATGTTGCAATTGTCAAAGGGTAGGATTAGATTTACCCCTATGTTAAGCTAAGCGTCTGTTTTTAAGTGTAATCTATTTCTTTTTTAATCAAATATATTGACAATTTAACAAGCAAATGTGGGAAACGAAGGTAAGGTGATGCCGCTGATATTTCATTAAGGAATATAACAATATTTGTTATTGTGGAAATGTTATTATGTTCTTTACATTAATATGATTGTAAGTTCAATCTGTTAAGTTACTAAATATCGGGTGTATAAATAAGGACTTAAATATCAAACATGATAAACAGTCCGAAAATCTATTTAAACAGAGGTCATGGCAAATAAATCATATATATATAAATAAATCAGAAATGCGCCACATTGTGAAATACTTGGGCATCTCATGAAAATCCACGGAATTGTGCAAAAAAGGGGGACACTTCAATGAGCTGAAACGAAACATGTGTATATGATCTTTGTGAAAGCTTAAGTGATTTGGTATTACATTTCAACATATGAAAATTAAACTGAGACAAAAATACAGACTTGCTAAGACTCGTAAGATTGAGAAAATATAAGTGAATGTAGTGTAAACGTATTTGAATGCTTAATGTTTGTCTTGTATATATTTTTTTAATAATAAGATTTGCTGTGACTAGTTTATATAAATCTATGAAAAATGTTGATATTGGTAATATTGTATCTTTAATTGTCAGTTAATTCTGTTCTTTAAATTGGATTGATGTTAAGAATGGTGATGAAAAATTGTATAAAATTTGATTTATGGTTGTTAAAGATGTTTATGGAGGTAGGATTGTTAGTTTCTTGTTTTTTATATGGTTCAAGATTGTGATGAACAAGGGGTTACTTTCGTTATTTATTTCATTTATGTTGAGGTCTGGGTATAATTTTTGGTTGATGTATATTTGGGTCGTCTAGTATCAAAACCGGCCAAGTCACTGAAGACATATTTTTCAGTATGGATGAAAAACCTCTAGAGACAAAGCAATGGTGGTCACAAAAGATTTTATTGCATAGTTATATCAGTAATGGTTTAATATTTAAGTTCTGCTATTTTGAGAAATCTGATTCATAATGATCCCATCTTTTTTGCTAATATTAATTTTGACTTGGCCGTTTTTGTTGCAATTTGGTATAATTTTAGTCTTTTTTTTATATAACCTTTCTTTTTAAATTCCAAATTCCAGTGAAAAAAGCAATTAAATTAAAATAAATTGACATTGTAATTACCTGTCTTTTCTGCAATAAAAACAAAAGTATTCTGCTTAAATTGGATAGTAATATATGAAGATGAATATCAGACAGCTGAGGAGAATACAAAATAGGTATCATATCATTAAAAGTTAGTTCACTTAGATCATGAACACAGTAAAAGAAAATGAGTCACTTATTAAAATAGTAACAATATACACGTTACACTACACAATAATGACAAAATACGAGCACACAGGATATACGATTGCTTTCGCGCCAATGCGGTAAGAAACCCGTGAATATGGAAGTCAGTTTTGCAAACGAACAAAATACAAATTAATATGACTTCGAAGGGTATACAATATAAGGAACAATGATGCCTACTGATATTATCACATTCTTGCATAATCTAACAACGCAAGATTCCAAACAATAATGCTGCGACATGAAGATTGCTACTCGTTCTTTGGCATGGCCGGTTATGAAAGCACTGCCTGCATGACTTGGCCCAGTTTGTTGCACGACCAAGAATTCAGTGCTCTGTAACATGAAGAAATGGACGATTTTGAAGCATATTCTTGTTTCACCTGATAGTGCTATGCTTCTACTTCAAATTGATAACCATAACTCATTTTCGTAAATTTTGTGACTTGGCCGGTTTTGATACTAGACGACTCATTTCTATTTTTTCAAGGATGTTTAATAGTTTGCCTTTGTCGGATAAATGTAAAATTGTTAAGTCTGTGTTAATAGATGTAAAAGCATGGTTCATATTATTTATGTGTTCTCCCATACTTGAATATTTCTTATATCTGACAGCATTAACGTGTTCATTGTAACGTTTATTAAAAGTTCTCCCAGTTTGGCCAATATATGTGAGATTGCAAGTATTACGTTCAAGTTTATATACTCCTGATTTATTGAACATGTTTTCTGTATTTATTTTGTTGTGATTGTAAATTATTTTGGATGTAGTATTATGTGTTTTAAATGCAATTTTACAATTTTTCTTTTTAAATATATTTGTTATACTGTAAATTTTATTGTTGGTGTATGTGAATGTTAGCAATGTCTTATTTACATCTTCATTATTTAGTGTTGAAGTTATTTTATTCTTAATCTGTTTTAAGATATTATTAACGAATAGTTTATTGTATCCATTAAGTTCAGCAATGGTATAAATTGTGTGTATTTCTTGTATGTATTTCTCTGATTTCATGGGTGTATTTAATGCCCTTGTAATAAGACTAAAGAATGTTGATTTTTTATGAGATCCTGGGTGCACAGAATCATTTCGTATGATATTAGAAGTCATCGTAGGTTTACGGAATATGCTGTATGTGAAACGGTTATTTTCCCGTGTAATTGATATGTCCAGATAGTTCAAGGTTTTATTATTTTCAGATTCTAAAGTGAACATAATGTTAGGGTCTAAAGAATTCATATGAGTGAGAAAAGTATCGATATTAATGATATCTTTATTAATAACGATAAATATATCATCTACATATCTTCCCCAAATTTCAAGACCAGGAAATTTATTGATAATGAAATGATGTTCTAAATAGTCGATGTAAATATTGGTTAAAATCCCTGAAGCTGGGGAACCCATGCCTAAACATCTATTTGTTGATATATAGATCCATTAAACGTGAAGTAGTTGTTATTTAAGATAAATGTTAGAATTGAAATGAATTCATCAATCTCAACTATACTTAAACCACTGTTTTGTGTGAAATTATCCTTTATTATTTTGATATTTGCTTTTATGGGTATGTTGGTGTACATATTTGAGATGTCAAGGGAATGCATAGTGTTTTTGCTATTAAGTGAGAAGTCTTTTGTTTTTATAATGAAATCTTGGGAATTAATGTAAGAAGTATTCGCTTTGAATTGGTAATGGAATTTTAGAAACTTCTGTATGTATTTTGCCAATTTGTAAGTTGGACTATATTCGTTATTGACTATTGGTCGAATGGGTATATTTGTTTTGTGGATTTTTGGTAATGCTCTCAATGTGGGTAATTTCAGATTCATTTGATATAAACATTGTTTGTCTTTGTCATCAAATAGGAAAATTTTGTTGTTAATTAATTGTTTTAAATTTCTTTGCATTTTCGTAATTGGATCTTTTTTGATAATTATGAAAGATTTATCCTGTAAGAATTGGTCAGTTTTTAGCCTACTTTTCACATTTTGCAAAAATGAGGAAAAAGTAGACTTATGAGATCGATCCGGGAAAATGTGTGTCTGTCTGTCTCTCTGTCCTTCTGTCTGTCTGTCTGGCTGTGTGTGTGTCCCCCCCTATCAACTCCTAAACGGCTGCAGCTATCAACACCAAATTTGGTAAGAGTAAATATCTATATTTGAATATCTCACAACCATATTTGAAATTGACGTCAGTGCTACCATCTGCTGAAAAATCGCAATTGAAATTTCAGCTCTATGACGGATATCTGAGAAGTTATGCAGGCGAACTATTCCAAAATTGGAACACGTATAGATAATAATATTCCAGATTAATTTTCTGAAGTTCATACATGCCAGTGTTGCCAATATGATTCTAAGCCTGCCGGTAGGTCCAATTTCTAAATGCATGTAACTTCTATATTATCGATTGGATTTCAACCAAATTTCGTATGTACTATGTGTACTACAATACATATGACTGTGCATATTCTAAACAGCCACCAGGGCTGCCAACTATTAATAAATGCTCACTATGTTTCAACCCTAATGTCAATATATCGGGAAGTATGCAAGCCAACAGCTCTAAACTTTGCACACGTATAGTACCTGATATTCTACCCAAGTTCGGTGTAACTTATAAACATCAGTGCTGCCAACACGATTCTAAGCCTGCTGATAAGTCAAGTTTTAAATGCATATAACTTCTATACTAACAAATGGATTTCAACCAAATTTTGTATGCTCTTTGTGTACCATAACAGTTATGATTATGCTTATTCGTAGGAAGCAGCAGGGCTGCCAACTGTTAATAAATGTTCTCTCTATTTGATTAACCCTAATGTCAATATATCAGAAAGTATGCAAGCCAACAGCTCTAAACTTTGCACACTTATAGTACCTAATATTCTACCCAAGTTCGGTGTAACTTATATACTTCAGTGCTGCCAACACGATTCTAGGCCTGCTGATAGGTCAAGTTTTTTAATGCATATAACTTCTATAATAACAAATGCATTTCAACCAAATTTCGTATGTGCTTTGTGTACCATAACAGTTATGATTATGCGTATTCGTAGGAACCAGCAGGGCTGCCAACTGTTAATAAATGTTCTCTCTATTTGTTTTTTAATCCTAATATCAATATATCAGAAATATATGCAAGCCTTCAGCTCTAAACTTTGCACACGTATAGTACCTGACTTTCTAGATTAATTTGGAGTATCTAATATACCTCATTGCTGCCAACATGATTCTAAGCTTTCTGATAGTTTCAATTTTAATTAAATGTAACTTCTATACTAACAATTATTACCAATTGGCACTAGGCTATAATAGATCGTATTATTTCAGATTAATTCTGAGCATCACATACATGACATTGTTCCCAACACGATTTTACGCGCACTGATCAATCCAATATCAAGCAGCATGTAACGTCCGTACTATCCATTAGTCTTCAACCAAATTTTGTATGTGCATTCTATACATTAAGAGAGGGAGCTCAGAATATATTCAGAGTCACCAGGGCTGCCAACTGTAGTAAGTTACTGTATTAGGCTACATTATTGTAGGTGTATTTCAAACTGCAGTACTTAGAAATGTTGGTATTAGGAACTTGATATCGTTATTATTGCAGATAGGTATATATAGATTGGCATGAATCTTACATTTTAAGAAAAGTAGGCTGTTTAGTTCGTCACGGAACTACTTGTTTGTATGTAAGATTGTTCCTCTAAAATTACTGTTATATTTCCCTTATCCGCTTTTGTGACAATTAACTTGTCATTTTTAATTTTATCGTTGATATCTTTTATTATTGGTATATGGCTCATGTTGACCTTTTCTTGTTTAATTATTTTATCAAGTTGTTTTTTAGCTTCATGTCGTAATGAATCTTGATCATCTGGAAATTTGCTGATTGCAAGTTCGATTTCCGCTATTGTTTGTTTTAAATTAATAGTGTTGGTTAATTTTGGCCAATTGTGTTTTGGACCCTTTTCTAATATGCTCAATTCATCTTTGGAGAAAACTGTTGATGATAGGTTCATGATGGGGGGCTGGAAATTATTGATATAAGGTGGATTAAAATAGTTTTGTTGTTGTGGTTTGTGTCGCTTATGTTCTTGTAAAGAATTTAATTTCTTTGAAATGGTATTCTCTTTTTTAACAATAGCGATATTAAGTCTGTATTCAAGTTTTTCCCGAAAAAGGTTCCATTCCAGTCGTGAAATGTTCTTAACCAAGTATAAATGGAGATCATAGCATTGATCAGATAAATGTTGTTTTTTCATATATAGGTATTTAAGTTCGTTTTGAAGCCAACATTTATTCACTTTGTTTTGTGTATATCTTATGTGGTGATTTAATTTTCCTTTCATTTGTACTGAATTTAAGTGTTTAGGTATGAGATGTAACGTTAAACATTGCTTAATGAAACAAATATCTCTTAATAAAGTAGAAATTTTAATTCTTAATTGACTGAATCTATTAAGTGTTTTATAAGCCTGGCTGGCTCCTTCATAGAATGCAAATACATTTGCCATTGAATACAAATGTTTTTACATATCCGTATTGATGTTAGAATTAAACGAATAAATTATACGCCAAATCAATACATAAACAAATATATATATTTTATATATTAGTATATGTTTCGACGAATTTCCGAATTTCTCCATCCCATACAACGAGGTAGGTGATAATAAATCATTTAAAGTAGATTTTTATCAGTTTCATATGCTGGCTAATTATGTTTCGTTTATTTATATACATTTTTCTGACATGTTTTATTTTCCTATCTGTTAGGTTATTTCATGTCATCGTAATACTGGTTGGCACCTTTTAAAAATCGTTAATAGTCTCCTTATTGAAGAGGATTCAACTTACTTAACTCAAGCGCCGAGCTGAATTATTTTATTGATTTTCTAAATTGTTTTGTGTATATTTTGATTTTAAAAAAATTAAAGCTTAACTTTCTTACACTCACCGTTAATAGTTCTTATTTCTAACTACTTTTTTAAAATTATTGTTAAAAGACCAATCTTATATTTATTTAATTAATACTACTTTGTAAGGATATCCATTTTTATTACTATATTTTATTTATTACAATTATTATCATTAATTTTTCATTTTAATTTAGATTTAAGGCGCATATGCCATTTTAGTTTTTCAATTCTTAATTGATTTTCTTTTTAGGCTGAGGATGACCCCACTGTGGGTCGAAACATGTACTAATATATAAAATATATATATTTGTTTATGTATTGATTTGGCGTATAATTTAAACGTTTAATTCTAACATCAATACGGATATGTAAATACATTTGTTTTCAATGGCAAATGTATTTGCATTCTATGAAGGAGCCAGCCAGGCTTATAAAACACTTAATTGATTCAGTCAATTAAGAATTAAAATTTCTACTTTATTAAGAGATTTCACTAAGGAATGTTTAACGTTACATCTCATACCTAAACACTTAAATTCAGTACAAATGAAAGGAAAATTTAATCATCACATAAGATATACACAAAACAAAGTGAATAAATGTTGGCTTCAAAACGAACTTAAATACCTATATATGAAAAAACAACATTTATCTGATCAATGCTATGATCTCCATTTATACTTGGTTAAGAACATTTCACGACTGGAATGGAACCTTTTTCAGGAAAAACTTGAATACAGACTTAATATCGCTATTGTTAAAAACGAGAATACCATTTCAAAGAAATTAAATTCTTTACAAGAACAAAAGCGACAAAAACCACAAGAACAACAAAACTATTTTAATCCACCTAATATCAATAATTTCCAGCCCCCCATCATGAACCTATCATCAACAGTTTTCTCCAAGGATGAATTGAGCTTATTAGAAAAGGGTCCAAAACACAATTGGCCAAAATTAACCAACACTATTAATTTAAAACAAACAATAGCGGAAATCGAACTTGAAATCAGCAAATTTCTAGATGATCAAGATTCATTACGACATGAAGCTAAAAAACAACTTGATAAAATAATTAAACAAGAAAAGGTCAACATGAGCCATATACCAATAATAAAAGATATCAACGATAAAATTAAAAATGACAAGTTAATTGTCACAAAAGCGGATAAAGGAAATATAACAGTAATTTTAGAGGAACAATCTTACATACAAAAAACTGAACAATTCTTACAGGATAAATCTTTCATAATTATCAAAAAAGATCCAATTACGAAAATGCAAAGAAATTTAAAACAATTAATTGACAACAAAATTTTCCTATTTGATGACAAAGACAAACATTGTTTATATCAAATGAATCCGAAATTACCCGCATTGAGAGCATTACCAAAAATCCACAAAACAAATATACCCATTCGACCAATAGTCAATAATAAATATAGTCCAACTTACAAATTGGCAAAATACATACAGAAGTTTCTAAAATTCCATTACCAATTCAAAGCGAATACTTCTTACATTAATTCCCGAGATTCCATTATAAAAACAAAAGACTTCTCACTTAATAGCAAAAACACTATGCATTCCCTTGACATCTCAAATATGTACACCAACATACCCATAAAAGCAAATATCAAAATAATAAAGGATAATTTCACACAAAACAGTGGTTTAAGTATAGTTGAGATTGATGAATTCATTTCAATTCTAACATTTATCTTAAATAACAACTACTTCACGTTTAATGGATCTATATATCAATAAATAGTTGGTTTAGGCATGGGTTCCCCAGCTTCAGGGATTTTAGCCAATATTTACATCGACTATTTAGAACATCATTTCATTATCAATAAATTTCCTGGTTTTGAAATTTGGGGAAGATATGTAGATGATATATTTATCGTTATTAATAAAGATATCATTAATATCGATACTTTTCTCACTCATATGATTTTTAGACCCTAACATTAAGCTCACTTTAGAATCTGAAAATAATAAAACCTTGAACTATCTGGACATATCAATTACACGGGAAAATAACCGTTTCACATACAGCATATTCCGTAAACCTACGATGACTTCTAATATCATACGAAATGATTCTGTGCACCCAGGATCTCATAAAAAATCAACATTCTATAGTCTTATAACAAGGGCATTAAATACACCCATGAAATCAGAGAAATACATACAAGAAATACACACAATTTATACCATTGCTGAACTAAATGGATACAATAAACTATTCGTTAATAATATTTTAAAACAGATTAAGAATAAAATAACTTCAACACTAAATAATGAAGATGTAAATAAGACATTACTAACATTTACATACACTAACAATAAAATTTACAGTATAACAAATATATTTAAAAAGAAAAATTGTAAAATTGCATTTAAAACACATAATACTACATCCAAAATAATTTACAATCACAACAAAATAAATACAGAAAACATGTTCAATAAATCAGGAGTATATAAACTTGAATGTTACACTTGCAAACTCACATATATTGGCCAAACTGGGAGAACTTTTAATAAACGTTACAATGAACACGTTAATGCTGTCAGATATAAGAAATATTCAAGTATGGGAGAACACATAAATAATATGAACCATGCTTTTACATCTATTAACACAGACTTAACAATTTTACATTTATCCGACTAAGGCAAACTATTAAACATCCTTGAAAAAAATAGAAATATACATCAACCAAAAATTATACCCAGACCTCAACATAAATGAAATAAATAACGAAAGTAACCCCTTGTTCATCACAATCTTGAACCATATAAAAAACAAGAAACAAACAATCCTACCTCCATGAACATCTTTAACAACCATAAATCAAATTTTATACAATTTTTCATCACCATTCTTAACATCAATCCAATTTAAAGAACAGAATTAACTGACAATTAAAGATACAATATTACCAATATCAACATTTTTCATAGATTTATATAAACCAGTCACAACCAATCTTATTATTAAAGAAATATATACAAGACAAACATTAAGCATTCAAATACGTTTACACTACATTCACTTATATTTTCTCAATCTTACGAGTCTTAGCAAGTCTGTATTTTTGTCTCAGTTTAATTTTCGTATGTTGAAATGTAATACCAAATCACTTGGGCTTTCACAAAGATCATATACACATGTTTCGTTTCAGCTCATTGAAGTGTCCCCCTTTTTTGCACAATTCCGTGGATTTTCATGAGATGCCCAAGTATTTCACAATGTGGCGCATTTCTGATTTATTTATATATATGATTTATTTGCCATGACCTCTGTTTAAATAGATTTTCGGACTGTTTATCATGTTTGATATTTAAGTCCTTATTTATACACCCGATATTTAGTAACTTAACAGATTGAACTTACAATCATATTAATGTAAAGAACATAATAACATTTCCACAATAACAAATATTGTTATATTCCTTAATGAAATATCAGCGGCATCACCTTACCTTTGTTTCCCACATTTGCTTGTTAAATTGTCAATTTATTTGATTAAAAAAGAAATAGATTACACTTAAAAACAGACACTTGGCTTAACATAGGGGTAAATCTAATCCTACCCTTCGACAATTGCAGCATTAGAATATATTAATTCCTGGTGTCCATCTAATAATTGTTAAAACAAGGATTAAATACACATTATTGGTGACCTATTTGATATTTGATAGTTTGATTCGGTCATATACATAGCAACGCTACAACGGCAAATTTGTTAAATTGCATCTTCATATCTTCTTTGAAACTACCCATTGCATTTGGTTTCCTGTGAGATGCAATATACCTAAACGTTCATCTCAATGAAGTGTATATATTTAAACCAGGATAAGAGCCAAATGAAAATTAATATACTTTTTGAAGATATAACATACTATACTATTTTCCTATTATAATTAAATACTTACGACAAAAGTAGATATTTATGATAACATTTCGAACTATGAAGCATATATGAGCGGGTATTTTATGCATAGCAACGCTTCAACGGCACTTTTATTAAACTTCACTCCCATATCTCCTTGGAAACTATATTTTACACTTAGGTAGCCTTAAGAATGCATTAAATCCAAACCTTAAAGCTCGTTGACATATATTTATTCACCTAGATTACCAATAATGACATGCCACCTATACTTCATTGATTTGATAAATACTTAGTGTATGCAGTACATACGGTACTACGGGAGAATTTTCAACACGGTAAGATTACTTAATGGTATAACCAATACATTTAATACCTCCTTTTAATCAAGACTGATTGCTATACATATTCATTTCTTTCTCCATAGACGGTTGCATTAAATCAGCATATACATAACCTAACACTGTTTGGCAAATTTAAAGTGGAACTTCTGATACCGTAATTCTATTTCAAGAATCCCGGTTTCTCTTCTAAACGTTTTGGACATTTATTAGAATTGCCACATATCCATATTGGGCATTTCAACTCAAATTCTTGTACGAATTTCCGAATTTCTCCATCCCATACAACGAGGTAGGTGATAATGAATCATTTAAAGTAGATTTTTATCAGTTTCATATACTGGCTAATTATGTTTCGTTTATTTATATAAATTTTTCTGACATGTTTTATTTTCCTATCTGTTAGGTTATTTCATGTCATCGTAATAGTGGTTGGCACCTTTTAAAAATCGTTAATAGTCTCCGTATTGAAGAGGATTCAACTTACTTAACTCAAGCGCCGAGCTGAATTATTTTATTGATTTTCTAAATTGTTTTGTATATATTTTGATTAAAAAAAATTAAAGCTTAACATTCTTACACTCACCGTTAATAGTTCTTATTTCTAGCTACTTTTTTAAAATTATTGTTAAAAGACCAATCTTATATTTATTTAATTAATACTACTTTGTAAGGATATCCATTTTTATTACTATATTTTATTTATTACAATTATTATCATTAATTTTTCATTTTAATTTAGATTTAAGGCGCATATGCCATTTTAGTTTTTCAATTCTTAATTGATTTTCTTTTTAGGCTGAGGATGACCCCACTGTGGGTCGAAACATGTACTAATATATAAAATATATATATTTGTTTATGTATTGATTTGGCGTATAATTTAAAGGTTTAACAGATTACTCTCCTCATTTTATTGAATGCATTTCTGGCTTGACCGATCCTGGACTTTATCTCCTCAGTACAGTCAATGTATCAGTTCACATTTGTTCCTAAATATTTGTACGTTGTCACTTGCTGTACTGTCTCCCCATTGATTATTAAGCTCTCTTGATTATGTGTTCGTGATACTACCATAAAACGTGTCTTACTGACATCAAGTGTTAATCCCCATTTTTCACTTGCCTCCATGACTTTGTTAGTCAGTCGCTGTAAATCTTGTAGACTTTCTGCGAATAACAACGTGTCATCTGCAAATCTTACTTGTTTCAATCTAAGAAGTGATTATCCGGGCTGTTAGGCCGTGGTCCAGTAGGGCTGTTGTTTCCCGACGTTTCAGCGAAGACTGCGTTCGCCATTATCAAGGGTCTTCTCTTTCCGATGGTCAGAGGTAGACTGAAGTTGCGTTTGTCCGCCCCCGCTATATATAGTGTGCGACCGGGTCGGTTCACTGCGCGGTCCGGATCAACTAACATCAAACCATTGGCTGAGCATTGCACACCTCTCGGTACTGGCAGCCAATCAGCGCGCTCCACTCCTGGCGCGGAAAGTTCCGGACCGCGCAGTGAACCGACCCGGTCGCACACTATATATAGCGGGGGCGGACAAACGCAACTTCAGTCTACCTCTGACCATCGGAAAGAGAAGACCCTTGATAATGGCGAACGCAGTCTTCGCTGAAACGTCGGGAAACAACAGCCCTACTGGACCACGGCCTAACAGCCCGGATAATCACTTCTTAGATTCTAACGCCGGCCGTGAAAGCCTAAATTTGTATCTTACTTGTTTGTTATTTTTCCATTAACTTTAATTCCTGCTGTTTCTTCCTCTATAGCTGGTTGTAATATTTCTTCTGAGTATTGATTAAACACAATCTTGTCTAACACCACGTTTTATTTCCACCTCTTAAGATAGCTCCCTACCTTCCTTTATGACCGCAGTCTGTTTCTAATAAATATTGCTGATGATTCTAATGTCCTTCACATCCAAGTTCTTCTTCTGGAGCAGTTGGATGAGGAAATCATGTCGAACTTTGTCGAAAGCTTTATTATAGACCTAACCCAAAAAGCAGATATACATGGATTGATTCACATCTAAACATCTCTGTGCCATCACATTGAAGGTAAACAGGGCTTCTGTTGTTCCTAGTGCATTTATGAAACCAAATTGTGTTTCACTGGTATTTTGTTCCAATATTTTGAAGATCCTTTGATGGATAATTTTTAGGAATATTTTCAGAGTATGACTCATGAGACTGATTGTTCTATGATCGCTGCATTGACGGGCATTTGCCTTTTTCGGCAATGTAACAAATATAGACTGTAGCCATTCATGAGGAATGACTCCTGTGTTGTAGATTGAATTATACAAGTCTACTAAGACATCTAAATGTTCTTCATTAATGAGTTTCAGTATGTCAGCTGATATGAGATCAGGACCAGGGGCTTTATTATTTTTGACAACTTTTTAGCATGTATTACTTCTTCTTTTGTTATATCTGGTCCATTTTCGACATCTATATCTTCACTAGCATAAGGTTCTTTCCTATCATCTGCAAACAGTTCTTCTATATATTCCTTCCATCTCTCAAGTTTTTCTTTATTACCAGTAATGATGTCACCATTTTTGTCGTTTTTTGTAATTAAGTCTTAATCTCTGTGCTTCTTTCTGTGTACCATATCTCAAGGGCGTATATAGAATTTTATTTTGGGGGGTGCCCAACTGGGGGTTAGGGGGCATGGTATAGGCCCAAAGAAAAGGGAGTCCGGGGTTCTCCCCGGGAAACTTTTTTATAATTCGGGGCAAAACGATGGCTTTTAAGGCTATGTGGCATCACTTTTTCAACCAATTTGATGTGATGTTTTATGTTTGGTTAATGTCAAACACAACTAAGACCATTTTATGATACTTTTTATTAATACAATCATCTTGCTCACTTGATAGTGTTTACATGGCAAGAATTAATGTTACTGTTTTGATTTACAACTCACACTATAATATAAAGTCAAGGTTTCTTGAAGCATTGCCATATCAGTTCATAACTTCATCGTCAGTGAGATGTATGTGTCTGTGAATAGATTATAATACTAGACCGTTGAGTCTGTTTTCAGAAGTAGAATTTTTAAGTATGTTTTCAACCAACTCAAGCTCTGTTCGGCAGTATCAGTAGCATAGCTACAGAGAGAGAGGCAAATTTGCCAAAAGTTTGATAAGGATATAAAAGTTAGGGAAAACACTTTTGTTACACGCTTCAAGGGCACTTGTTGCTCTTCTTGGTTCGTTCATAAGAACGAAGGCACTGGAGAGTAATAAGAGGATATGTTGTTACTCATAAGATCATAGCAAACTGATTGTCACACTGTTTACATCGCACTACCTTCGCCTTGCTTTGCAACGTTGCCATACGTCACTTAGTAACAATAGTACATGATTATATTGGTTTTTAATGTTTTAATTCATAAACAAATAATATATGTGACAACATTTCAGGGGGGGGGGCGCCCCCCCCCCCCTTATATACGCCCCTGCCATATCTCCTTTGCTAACCGTATCTTCCTTCTTATTTCTGCATGTGTACTTCTGTAAAGATCTTCATCTCGGTTTTTACAGAGCCTCCTCTTTTCCATCAATTGTATTATTTCATCAGTCATCCAAGTTTTTTATGCACTGTTTTACCATCTTTCAGCATCTCTTGACTTGTATGTTGGAGTAGTCCCTTGAAGGATTTCCATTTGTCATTAACATCACTGAAGAATTTTTTCTCTTCTTTACAGAGCTCTTCATTGATTCGTTCTGTAATTTGTTCTCTCACTATAGGATCTTGAAGTTGTGAGATGCATAGCATATCCTTATTTTGTTTTCATAATATTTTCTTAAGCTTTATTTCGAATCTAGCCACAAGTGGATTGTGGTCTGATGCCACATCTGCTCCCGGATAAGTTTTCACTGCCTTGATGGCATTCCTGTAGCGTTTATTGATTAGGATGTAATCAAATTGATTCCGGATAACGTTGTTAACGTTATCTCCAGGTGCTTTTCAGGTGTACAATCTTCTTTCTGGTAGCTTATAGAAAGTGTTTGTAACAACTAACTCATTGTCCTCACAATACTGTGCCAGGATTTCTCCCCGTTCATTTCGTGATCCCAAACCAAAATCTCCTATTTAGTCACCATCACGTCCCTTGCCAATTTTGGCGTTGAAATCGCCCATGATGATTCTGATGTCTCTAGATTTTGTGGTACTCAATACTTGCTCAATTTCTTTATAGAAATGCTGTAACTCTGCTTCACTCTTGTCAGCAGTTGGAGCATAGACTTGTATAATGTTAACTTTTGCTCTTTTTGTTTGTAATTGTAAAGCGATTACCCTGTCGGAGACCGACAAAAAACTTGTCACACACTGGCTCGTGATTTTGTCAACAATAATAGCAACTCCATTCCAGTGATAATTATCATCATTACTAGAGTAATATATCTTCATTTTGTTGTTATGCATTTCACCTGAGCTAGGCCATCTTGTTTCACTTAGTCCCAATATGTTTATCTTGAGTCGCTGCATTTCTTTGATCTCGTTCTGCAACTTTCCTGACTGATATAATGATTTCACATTCCACGTACCTATATTGATATTTCTCATAGCTCTTTTCGTCGTATTCCCTCCCGGAGATCCAAATGAGGGAATTGAATCTCCGGAACATTTTACTTTGAAACCAGCCATGATGGTTTTTCCCGGGGATGTCTCTCAAGATCTTTAATGGAGTGGTTTCCCGTTGCCTTCTCCATTCTATGCCGTTGACCAAGATGATTTGGTTCATCCGCCATTAGGGGCCATTTCTCAGCCCAAGGACAAGAGAGTGCCCTGACCTCAATTCGCTCATCCACCCTCAGAAGAGGCCGTTGGCGACATTGAGTGGGGCCACTTATACCGGTGGCCACTCGGTGCCCTTCTAGTCGCCTCTTACGACAGGCAGAGGTTACCGAGGGCGTTATTCTACCGACCCCACCCACAGGGTCTGGGGAGTAAGCACCAGGTTAGGTTCGTGTTTGTATGGAAAGCCTTATTAACAAAATGGCTGCAGAGATGAAGTATCGACGACATCACGAAAAACACTGAATGTTTACCTGGCGAGCTTATGGGCAAATGTCTGGGAATAAAGTGTTTTATGTTGGTGCATGGCATTTAAAACAAGACTTGGAAATGAGATGCTATCGTTTTCCAAATTTTCGTATTGTCGCTTATATTTATAAAATATGCATCCCCATCTTTACTTGACTTATATAGGTCTGGTAAAGATCCCGATACACACCCAAATTTGGGCATTCTAGCTGATATTTGTAAAATATGTACTTCATCTTTACTTCACCAATATACGATGTATGGTAAAGATGGCGATACACGTCGGAAATTTGGCATTTTAGCTTATGTTTATAAAATACTACCTATTATTTGTACCCTGCGTTGCCCAGGAGGTGTCTTTATATGTTATAGACAGATACATGGTAATATAAAATATTAATTTTGCTCCTCAACTCTGATGTTACTCAAGTGCAATATTAACTCATTGTAGACCTAGTCCAAAAGTACTGTGGTGTGCAATAACGTAGCAGAGTAAGCAACAATAGTAGAAAGGGATGTTAATACACAATTCTTCAAGAACTCAGTCTCACAATTACTTTCCTGATAGTGTTTATTTTTGATTTAATGGGGTAATTAAGACGTCTTATAGCAGTGTTCATAAGGTTATCACTATTATTAGCCTACTTTTGATTTTTGCAAATAATGAAAGTAGACTTATTAGATCTACACAGGGCTAAAGTAATGTCTGTATGTCTGCCCCCACCCCTTATCAATTCGAAGACGGTGAAACCGAATTGAACGAAATTTGGTACAAAGGTATTAAGTAGGTAGTTAGTACTTTTGATTTTTAATCATCATAAAGTATATAATATTGATATAGACACTTACTGGCTAATTATCAATTTAAAAGAAAACAAAAAAATCATTGTGGTGGAGGTGATTTCTTTAGGGGTGAGGACAAACTGCTATTAGTATACCCATATATTTTAGAGATAGTAGGCTTATATGTTCATTCTAATGTTGCAACCACCTTCTTGATAGGAAATCATATTTTAATTATTCAATGATTGGAAGATTAAGTCATCATTGTGGAGTCAAATATACTTATGATTTTCAATCCCGCACAAAATACGTGAATTATGAGAAATGACTTATTCCTGTACATAGCTCAGTGTGTACTATAGCAGCATATTAGGGACAGTATTGATGTAAAAATAATGTACACATACATTGTATAATCCACATCCAGTTAAAGTAAATTAAGCAGCGTATAATCCCACTATAATATCAAATATGATGCTTAGATTCTGAACACATAGGACTTCCTTAGCCTCTAAAGTATTTCGTAAGATAAGAAATAAATTCAGTATACTCCCTTCTTACTAATCTCTAAAATGCTATACCTGAATCCAGAGTGATTAGAACTCATGACAATATAACATTAGGCTATTCAATAACTTTTATCAGCTAATATTTGTACATAAACATAGGAAAACAATTGTGAACGAATAGAATCGAACTAAATAATGTCCGCTATTCGTATGGCAAAGTATCATTGCTTACTGTTTGGTCCTTACCAGCCGAAAATTATCTCATAATAATTTATATTCGTACTTTAATTTGGTAATTAAGATGTTATCAACTAAATTCATAATTTAACATCCGGTTCCATTACAAATTAGCATACAGTAATCATAAAGCAGGACAATTATCAATGACAATATAACCCGAATACCAAAGGCAAATACTATTCATAGAACAATCTGCAATATCACTCAAAAGTTACTGTATTTCTGATTTGTAATATAAAAGACAGCTTGTACAGGTAAATACTGTCAACAATAAAAAAATGCAGCATAAATTCATTATAATTAATAAAACTTAAACGTCAACATATCAGTAGTGGAATACACCTTAACGGAGTGTATAACATTTCAGTTCTAGTAGATATTACATTCAATATACTGCGCGTGATACTTTCGTCATATGGTAAAATTGAAAATCTTCCGTGTCAGCAGCGGCTTCAAGAGTGTAAAATTAGACCCAAAATGTCACATAGGTTTCGGAGACCTAAAGACTAAATATTAAATAAAATTATACATAAAATGCAGAAATCAATTAGACGACCAGGTGTGTTAGTGTGAAACTTGGTAATTGTTTTCCGTGGTTTCCCACTTCTACTTGAAGCAAATCTCGGTTCCGAAAACCAAGATTAAGTGCCGAGGGGACCCGAAGCGCTGACCACGCTGGCCATATGGCTGGGCAGCGGTCGATTGGTTGGCCTTGGCCCTTCATGGGCTGTAGTGCCAGGGGTAATTTATTATTCTCGAAGCAAATACCGTGATAGTTCCTAACTGATGGCCATAGCAACATCCCTTCCAATCGTTATTTGAATTACAAATACACACACTACCACAGCCATCACAGTAACACATGTTATCAGAAACAAGTAGTCCCGTGAGGAACTAGACAGCCTATTTTCATATATCCTACTAATGCAAATTGCCTCTATCAACGCACTAAATTTCAGTTTGATTGCTGTAATAGATTCGTAGATATTGAGAACCGTCTAATTATTTCGAAAGGTCGCCATGTTGGACTTTATATATGTAGGGCTTAGAGTTATGTACTGTTACATGAAGATTATTTTGTACGTGTAGTACATGATTAGGACACAAGAAGTAAGAACGAGATATTTAAATTTCGCTCAGCCGCCATCTTGTGGTTATGGAAACAATTGAAATAAATTAGATGCCAGTGGATTAACATTTGTATAGGGATTTACTGTACCAAGTTTCACTGGTTAAATTGCGAGAAACGACCATGTGAATATTTATACTTCGCGTCGCCATCAAGTTGGATTTGTGATCACCAGGTGAACTTATGTTCATAACCCCTATGAACATAAAAAAATAGTGTGATTGCTTTAGTAGATTCGTAGATATTGAGAACAGTCTAAATATTCCGGATGGTCGCCATGTTGGATTGTTATATGTATTGGCCATAGTCATGTACCTTTAAAGGAAAATTATTGCCTAGGTTCATTATTCAAACTTTCACTTCGATGGAATGATTACGACAGAAGAAATGAAAACTTAATTTATAAATTCGCACAGCCGCCATCTTGACGTTATGTAAAGAATTGAACTAAATTACATACCAGTGCATTACAATGTGTATAAACATTTCCTGTACCAAGCTTCATTGCGTTTGGATCATTAAATCGCGAGAAAAGTCTATTTAAAACTTTCAACTTCGCTTGGCTGCCATATTCGTTTTGTAGTTGACCGGTTTTAAAAGTCTCATGGATGAACTTCCAGTAGTGTCCTTTATCTCCGAGCAAAATTTCAGGGTGATACCGCTAATAGTTTCAGAGATATAGAATGCCGGTGGAATATTTCGCACAGCCGCCATATTGAGGTTATGTAAACAATTGAACGATGTTAGATGTCGGTGCATTACAATGTATATAATCATATACTGTACCAAGTTTCATTGCGTTTAATTGGTTTAATCGCGAGAAACGTCTATTTAAAAGTCGCAACTTCGCTTGGGCGCCATGTTGGTTTTGTAGTTACCAGGTTTTCAAAGGTCACATAAGTGAACTTCTAGTAGTTCTCTTGATCACCATTGAAAATTCCGGGGTGATATCGGTAATAGTTTCGGAGATATTGAATGCTGGTGAAATATTTCTCACAGCCGCCATGTTGGATTGGTGAGACGTAACAAAATTTGAAGGACACGTCGGGGTCGCCCGGAATAGTGCTATGAACTTACCGAGTTTCATTGAAATCGCTCCAGCCGTTTAGATTTTATTTGGGGGGGGGGCACGAATCACACACGCACGCAGAGACAGACACACGGACAAAAGGTGATCTCGTAAGCCTATTTTTTTTCCAATAATGAAAATAGGCTAAAAATCCATACACACTAAAATTTATGGGCTATATGAGCAAAATATTGCAAAGCTTCGAAATTAATCAACAACAGAATCATTAAAGCTCATTTGAACTTAATACTATGTTTATTGATGATATCTCCAGTTGTTGTAACGTTACGCCACATGCAGGGTTAGCCAATTCAATTACTTCAATTAATTACAATTCCCTACTACGACCCCTGTTAATAACTTTTAAACAAAAACTTATTCAGATTTTATATCGTGGTTATGATAGAGAATGGATTGCCATAGCCTCTTACAGGGATAGATGGAAACCCTTTTGTCACGTCTTGAGCTACTCTTGCCGTGGAGAAAGTGGAGTGGCATGGCCTCTTACAGAGATAGATGGAAATATGGTGGTCACGTCTTGAGCAACTGGTGCCATGGAAACGACCGGCCTTGCCATTCATTCGTCAGTTTATATTCTGACTTTATTAGCCTTGCTCGAGTGCAAAAAGTTCGAAATCAGAAGAATGAGAAAGACTATCCAAAATTCATGTGGCCAGCGGTTTCTTCTGGGTCTTGAACTATGTGCATGCAAAATTTTGCTGAGGAGTGGTGGAACGGTGTATATTTGTTTAGAGAACAAATCCACATACATACATACATACAGACAGATTTTCACTTTTATGTATATGATGTATCCCCAGGTCTGGTATAGATGGCGATGCTCATCGACATTCTGGTATGTTAGCTTATATTTTTTAAATATGTATGCCCATCTTTAACATAAAGGATGTATGATATGGATCCCGATACACGTGCAAATTCTTTCAATTTACAGTAACACTTAGAAATGACATGTGTATCAGGATCGTTACCAGATATCCTATATAGTTCAAGTAAAGATGGGGATACATATGTTGTAAATATTAGGCAATTGTAAGAATTCGATAAGGGTTATTGTAAATGCCGATTTCTGTTTATATTTCCCCCACCCTTAACCCTCGATTTCCCAGGAGTTTCCCGTAAGCTTTCTAGAAAACTATCTAGTGTCTTTCGAGACGTCGTTGATGACGGCGTCAACGCTGCCATTTTGTTTTTAAGGGAATGTTATACGGAAATGTATCGCGATCTATACCACCCCCTGTAAAATCCTAGACGGGCCCGTGAGACATGTGTGTTCTAGGGCGCGTAGGATTTCTATTGTAAATCCAAATTAAGAGATCAGAAGTGTCCGAACACTCACATGAAGCTTCGGGTGACCTTCACTGCTTGCCCTGTCAATATGATGTTACTCCTCCTCCCAACTTGATGCCTCCCTCCGCAGGTAGCCATGGTTGTGAATATATTGATGGTCCATCCTTGAAGCCGGCCTCCACTGCTAGCTGTGACTGTCAGTATCTGCATCATAGCCTCCAATGTTGCATACATATTTGATAGTTAGGGGTTCTTCGTGTTTCTAGGAGGGTTTGAACGAAGGAGAAAGAGGGATGTGTCTTGTTTTGGACTGGCATGAAGTCTCGGCGGAAAACTCCCCAGAGATGGTCTATGGCGATGTATCTCAGCATTTTATTAGACCATGGGCAGCATTTTCGTTCTGAAATGCTCTTAAGTTATTGTCTATAAAAATATTCTTATTCAGTTCTCTATTTATTAACACTTTGTGTAATCATCTTGATAACCACAATGACTCATGTATTATGTATTACAAGTGAATTTAAATGAAATGAGACTTCAAGTAGCTGCCACTGTACTTACAAATAAACCCCTATTTGTTTATCGTTCACGTTAAATTACTCCCTGCGTTTAGTATCCACGAGATCAATTTTCTTAAAGTGTCAACGCTTGGTACGAAATATCTTAACCCAAAATTTATCAACGTTGCTTGTCCTTATTATCGCTGTATGGTAACTCTAAGTAACTGCAGCTACGTCGCAAAGTTCCAACACACACACTCAATGCTAGTGACAATATGCTTGGCCTACAGTTTGCGAGTGTATTTTAACTGATATGCTTTTCGACAAACACTGTACAATAACGGTTATTTTTTGCCATGTGGCTATTGACGAAAGAAAACTATGAAAAAAGGAAGCTTGTAGTTTAACGTGACCGTTAATCTGTAGATCATAAGCCACGAGACCTCCTTTTTACGTGGAATCCGAACCACAGGACATGGCATTTCACTTCGGAAAGAAAACTATGAATGTGGGGTTTAATTACCTTCAGTATGTTATTTTATTTCATGATTCCTTCAGTGGAAGTTTACAAGCCATCTGTAAGATGTATTTTAACCTACGTAAAGGAACATATACGTGAAACAAGTCATTTATTTGCAGGACGATACAGACCATCACACAGACATTAAGATTGAGGAATCTTCTATTCCGTATATCGTTACATGCATCAACACAAAAGCATCATCTTCAGATCTGAATGAGGTAAGTAACTTCATGCTTGTTTCCAAGACATCTCCTTATCTCCTAATAGCCTTTAGGGATTTAGAGTTGTGTTCTTACAATTAAGTTGATGACAAACGGAAGAGTTTGGCTGTTAGTAACTGCTCTAATCTCCTGTGTGCTCCTGTACTCTAGCAGACACATAATTCTTAGAGATACTATAATGCTATAATCTCATTTGCAAACTGTGTGCTCCCGTACACTAATATACACACAATTCTTAGAGTTACTAGCTGCTCTAATCTCATTTGCAAACTGTGTGCTCCCGTACTCTAATAGACACACAATTCTTAGAGTTACTAGCATGCTCTAATCTCCTTTGTAAACTGTGTGCTCCCGTACACTAGCAGACACATAATTCTTAGAGTTACGAGCTGCTCTAATCCTTTTCAAACTGTGTGCTCCCGTTCACTAGCAGGCACATAATTCTTAGAGTTACTAGCTGTTCTAATCTCCTTTGTAAACTGTGTGTTCCCGTACTTTATCAGACACATAATTCTTAGAGCTACTAACATGCTCTAAGCTCCTTTGCAAACTGTGTGCTTATGTACTCTAGCAGACACATAATTCTTAGAGTTACTAGCTGCTTCAATCTCCTTTGCAAACTGTGTGATCCCGTAGTCCAGCAGACACATAATTCTTAGAGTTCCTAGCTGCTCTGATCTCCTTTGCAAACTGTATCCTCCCGTACTCTAGCAGACACATAATTCTTACTGTTACTAGCATGCTCTACAATACACTCCTCATAGAGGCATATAATTAACTCAATCTACTTTTTGATCATTGAAATACTATATTGCCGTGAATTACGAAGAAATGCCTTATATAATATTCTGAGGGATGATTGATTTATGCCGTCATTCTAAAAATTTATGCTCGTTTGGGAAGTCTAATAGCTTGTTACTCAATGCTATGTGCACGTGTTGGACCGTAGGAGCTGTTATGGTCTATTGTATTGTGGTCTGGCCCCCTCTTTGGTCTTACGGCTAAAATAATTAAAAATAAACGTTCATTTGCCGTCAATCCTTAGAGCTATTACCTCCATTAAGGCACTGATTTTAGTGTTTCCAATCACTCTAAATTTAACTTGATCTCAAAATGTGTGCTATAACTTTCATAACTGGGGATTATTGCCACTTATCTGTAAAAAGTTTATCTCTAGCACTAGGATGTGATGGACAGTAGAAAGTCATTCAGCGAATGTATCTTCACTTCAGCTGAGCAGTGCTGTACAATGACTTGGATTGTCATTTGTGTAAATGTATAAGGTGATGACACTGACAAACATTATTCCATCTTATCCCTAGGATGCAAAAGAAGAGAATCAGAATGAAGAAGCAGATGAAAGTGGAAATCAGTTAAATCAGTAAGTGATAAACGTACAAACTACATGTTCTTTCGTTTACCTTATATTTATATTTGTAGGAATGTTTAGGCTTTTCATTTTAAAGAGCGCATGCAAAGTTTAATCGTAGAGGCTCTGTCATTTCTTTAAGAAAACAATTAATGACGTATCGTGACGCCGAATTAACTCGTCCTTATACACAACTATTTTATTGTCAATAGACGTCCTGACATTATTGTGGAAATACTGTGTACATAGTGTATTATTGGATTGTAGGTACAGGTAGAGCATTTTTAAATAGTACTTCGGGAGATTAAGCCATTGTAGCGTTAAAAGTAAACGTTCAGAATAAATCGTGCCAGTTAAAATGTGTGACGCTAGAGGGGAGGCATGCAGTGGTATGGCGAGAGTTGGATATGTGTGCGCTGTGTATTGTTGTTCTTAATGGGTTGTCACCTTCTGTACATTATAACAGACCACACTATATGTACTATGTGCCAGGTAAATCCATCATCTCTACACAATGTGTGTAGTCCTAAGTAGTGCTCTCCATTCATCCGTAAGGTTTTCAATAGTGAAGTATGATAACACATATATATTCCAACTAGACGATTATATAGCGAATTAATTTGTGTCACATGAACACATCGCTAGTTACTTGTTCAGTTGCCCGTGCTCGTTAGTAGAGGTGTCCTATCCCCCGGCTGACTGAATAGGCAACCCGCGAAACATCCAGGGGCAAGGTCGTGTGAACTCCCGAACGAGTAATCGGAGGAAGTCGTGTGAGGGATTGAACGATTAGGCTCCATCCTCTCTACCAATGAGATAAGTCTATTTATAATATAAAAACTTAGGAAAGAACTACACCAACCCCCTGTAAATTAAGTATTATTAGTGCGCATGCGCACCTAGGCTCCTCTAAGATGGCGGGGCGTTCAAACTTTATGATAGATGCTTGCATACCCTCCTCTCTACTCCCTTCCCCCATTCCCCACCTTCCTCGCCCCCAGAATTCCCTAAAATTCCAAACAGATTTTCCAAATGTATTTAGATTTAACACAGAAGTGCACCATTGCTTCCACCTACTTTCGCCGGGCTCATCCTCGTTTACCTCCCTAGGTCAGTTTCTGTTCACATCCACATTATACATCGATTTATTTATTGCTTTATGCTTATTTATTATTTTTATTTATTGATTATCGATTTATCGATTATTGAACAACTACAAAGTCATCGATCCGAGATTTCCGAAAATAGTGGATATCACCAAAACGTGTAATCGGAGAAAGTTGCGTGAGGGCTTAAACGAAAGGACTCCATCCCCTCTATCTATATTCTATATTTTTTAATTGACGGACCTTTCAAGTGTAGGTGAGGTTCGGAGCGGTTTCTACAGTCATGTAACATGAAACCTAGCTGCCCCGACAGGATAGCCAGAGCGGTTGATGCAACATTCATAAACCATTCATCCGATTGCGATAAAATTGTGGTGATTTGTTGTAAACGCTTTCGGGAGGTTTATAGGCATAGATAATCCGTTTCAAAATAGATAGCGCGCGAGTAGTTTAAACAAATGCGTAATGGCGATGCGTTCATATACAATTCATCCGATTGCGATCAAATTTTGGCGAGTTGTTGTGCACAGTCCCGGAAAAGTTATAGGCGTAGTAAATCCAATTTTCAATAGATGGCGCGCGAGTAGCTTCAACAAAATGGCGTGCGTTTGTTTCAAGAAAGTCCCACATGCGTTCATATACCATTCATCCCATTGCGATGAAATTTGGGTGAGAGGTTGTGTACACTACAGGCAAGGTTTCTGGCTTAGTAAATCCATGTTATAATAGGTAGCGCACGAATAGATTCAACAAATGACCTACGACTCGCGAAGCGTTTCAACCAAGTCCCGTATGCGTTCATATACTATTCGTCTGATAGCGATGAAACTTGGGAGAGAGGTTAGGTACACTACAGGCAAGGTTTCTGGCTGAGTAAACCCATGTTATAATAGGTAGCGCACGAGTCGATTCAACAAATGAGCGATGACTCGGGAAGCGTTTCAACTAAGTCCCGTATGCCTTCATATGTTATTCGTCTGATAGCGATGAAACTTGCGTGAGAAGTTGTGTACACTTCAGGGAAGGTTTCTAGCTTAGTAAATCCACTTAACAATAGGTAGCGCACGAGCAGATTCAACAAATGAGCGAAGACGGGCCAAGCGTTTCAACAAAGTCCTGTATGCGTTCACATACCATTCGTCCGATAGCGATGAAACTTGGGAGAGAGGTTAGGTACACTACAGGCAAGGTTTCTGGCTGAGTAAACCCATGTTATAATAGGTAGCGCACGAGTCGATTCAACAAATGAGCGATGACTCGGGAAGCGTTTCAACTAAGTCCCGTATGCCTTCATATGTTATTCGTCTGATAGCGATGAAACTTGCGTGAGAAGTTGTGTACACTTCAGGGAAGGTTTCTGGCTTAGTAAATCCACTTAACACTAGGTAGCGCACGAGTAGATTCAACAAATGAGCGACGTCGGGCCAAGCGTTTCAACAAAGTCCTGTATGCGTTCACATACCATTCGTCCGATAGCGATGAAACTTGGGTGAGACGTTGTGTATACTACAGGCAAGGTTTCTGGCTTAGTAAATCCACCTTACGTTAGGTAGGGCACGAGTAGATTCAACAAATGAGCGACGACGCGCGAAGCGTTTCAACAAAGTCCTGTATGCGTTCACATACTATTCGTCTGATAGCGATGAAAGTTGGGTGAGAAATTGTGTATACTACAGGCAAGGTTTCTGGCTTAGTAAATCCATTCTATAAAGGGTAGTGCCCGAGTAGATTCGACAAATGAGCAACGACGCACGAAGCGTTTCAACAAATTCCGGTATGCGTTCATATACTATTCGTCTGATAGCGATGAAACTTGGGTGAGATATTGTGTACACTTCAGGGAAGGTTTCTGGCTTAGTAAATCCACTTTTTAGTAGGTATCGCACAAGTAGATTAAACAAATGAGCGACGACGCGCAAAGTGTTTCAACATAGTCCCGTATGCGTTCATACACCATTCGTCCAATAGCGACTAAATTTGGGTGAGTTGTTGTGTACACTCCAGGGAAAGTTTCAGGCTTAGTAAATCCATTTTACATTTGGTAGCGCACAAGTAGATACAACAAATGAGGGAAGACGCGCGAAGCGTTTCAACAAAGTCCCATATGCGTTCATATACCATTCGTCCGATAGGGATTAAACTTGGGTGAGATGTTTTGTACACTTCAGGGAAGGTTTCAGGCAGAGTAAATCCACATTACAATAGGTATCGCACAAGTAGATTCAACAAATGAGCGATGGCACGCGAACCATTTAAACAAAGTCCAGTATGCGTTCATATACCATTCATCCGATTGCTATGAAAGTTTGGTGAATTGTTGTGCACACTCCAGGAAAGATTTCTGACTTAGTAAATCCTTTTTACAATAGTTAGCGAACGAGTAGATTCAACAAATGAGTAACGGCGCGCGTATCGTTTAAAAAAACTCCGTATGCGTTCATATACCATTCATGCGTTTGCAATGAAATTGGGTGAAATGTTGTTTCCACTCCCGCGAAGATTTCTGATATAGAAAATCCATTTTACAATTGGTGCCGCACGAGTAGATTCAACAAATGAGCGACAGCGCGTGAATCGTTTCAATCAAATCCCGTATGCGTTCATATACCATTCATCCAATTGTGATAAAACTTTAGTGAGTTGAGTACAATCCTGTGAAGGTGTATGAATTAGTAAACCCGTTTTTCAATCGGTGGCGCACGAGTAGATTCAACAAATGAGTGACGGCGCGTGAATCGTTTAAACAAAATCCCGTATGCGTCCATATGGCATTCATCCGATTGCGATGAAACTTTGATGAGTTGTTGTGTACACGCCAGGGAAGGTTTTCGAATTAGTAAATCCATTTTACAATAGGTAGTGTACGACTATATTCAACAAATGGGTGACGGCACTCAAATCGTTTCAACAAAGTCCCGTATGCGTTCATATACCATTCATTTTATTGCGATGAACGTTTGTTGAGTTGTTGAGCACGCTCCCATGATTTTTTTGAGATAATAAATCAATTTTGCAATAGTTTAAAAGTTTTTAACGGGAAAAAAAATATATTTGGAATCCAAAAGCACTTCAGCAAGCAAGGTTACAACGCCAACACTTTCTTTGATTGGCATTGCAACGCATGCCGGGTACAGCTAGTATATATATCAAAATGAATGTTCGTTTGTTCGTCTTTTATGAGTTCATAAACTACTCCTCCGATTGTGATCAAATTTTGGTGAGTTGTTGTAAACACTTCTGGAATGGTTATAGGCATAGGTAAGCCAATTTAAAGTAGAGGTCGCCCGAGTAGTTTAAACAAATGTGTGATGGCGATGCGTTCATATAGCCTACAATTCATCCGATTGCGACCAAATTTTGGTGGGTCGTTTAGCATACTTCCGGGATGATTATAGGCATAGTTAATCCAATTTACAATAGATAGCGCGCGAGTAGTTAAAACAAATGAGTGTTGGCTTTGCGTTCATATACAATTCATCCAATTGCGATCAAATTTTGGTGAGTTGTTGTGCACATTTCCGGAAAAGTTATAGGTATCTTAAATCCAATTTACAATAGATGGCGCGCGAGTAGCTTCAACAAAATGGCGTGCGGTTCGTTTCAACAAAGACCACATGCGTTCATATACCATTCATCCCATTGCGATTAAACTTGGGTGAGGTGTTGTGTACACTCCAGGGAAGGTTTCCGGCTTCGTAAATCGATTTTACAATAGGTAGCGCTTGAGTAGATTAAACAAATGAGCGACGACGCGTGAAACGTTTCAAAAAAGTCCCGTATGCGTTCATATACCATTCGTCCGATAGCGATAAAACTTGGGTGAGATGTTGTGTACACGTCAGGAAGGTTTCTGACTTAGTAAATCCATTTTACAATAGGTGGCGAACGGGTAGATTCAACAAATGAGCGGCGACGTGCGAAGCGATTCAACAAAGTACCGTATGCGTGCGTATACCATTCGTCCGATAGCGAAGAAACTTGGGTGAGTTTTGTGTACACTCCAGGGAAGGTTATCGAATCATCTCTGAAGTTATATTTACCAAGACTCTCCTTCTTCAGATAAACTCAATATTGAAACACTCGTACACGAAAAGCAACAAAGTAGCATAAAAAAAGAACCTAAAACAAAAAAAGGATCGGTGTAGATTTGTTCCAAAGGGCCTAAATGAAAGGAATGGAGAGAGCTATCTGAAATTATATTTGCTAAGAATCTTCCTTGGGGCGTGCACTACAACCCTACAAACGTTCAATGCAGTCGGTTAAACGGTGTTGGAGTCAATTAACTTCGGACAGATATGCATTTCCATTTTCATATATAAGAAGAGGTTAGTTAGTTATTGTTGCTTTAAGGGGCGGAACTACGATGTCATCTGCCCCTTATAAGAAGAGGACAGGGATTGGATGAGACTTGCCGATTTGCTCGTAGAAAGCTCATTTTACGCATGGTAGTGCGAGGAGCAAAGTTCGTGGTACCCACTAACCCCAAGTTTTAAGGCCCTAAAACGGACTGTTTTGGAGATATTGCCAGAAAACTATTCCCAGTCTGCGAATTTGATGACCGTTACCATGGCAACGCCATATCTCGAGGTCCCTTTCTGCTTTCATTCTTTCACTGTAAGTGATAATATTTGCATGGTGGAATAACAGACTGTTAAATAGATAGACGCCAGTGTCGAGATCTTCCGTATGAACAGTGTCATCAACTGTATAAAAAAGGCCCTAAGAGATGTTATGGATTCTGTCTGCAAAACAGGAAAAATCAAATAAATTAAGCATAGAAGCAAGGAAAATAACATTCTTTCCGCTCATACTGTAAAATAACAAATCCTCACCAATGCTGTAAGTCCCCATCCTCGAGATGACGCCCTTAAATACAATTATAAAGCTTGTGGGGCAAGGAAATTCAGTATTTGTGAAGGGAATGGAGAAGTCAGTCCGAATATTCAAGTAGATAGTGTTACTCGTCTTGTTCCAAATGGTAGGTACCTAATATTCGGTTCAGATCGGTGAAACGGTGTAGAATAGAGCCCAGTAAAACTGTGTATATTTGAGTCAAAGGGCCTAAATGAAAGGAATGGAGAAGGCTATCTAAAATTATCGCAGCCAAAAACCTTCCTTGGGGTGTGCACTACAACCCTACAAAATTTCAATGACATCGGATGAACGGTGTCGGAGTCTATTAACGTTGGACAGATATGTACATTTCCATTTGTATATATAAGATAACGACTGTACGAACAGCACTCCATTTAAGAGTAGAAACGAGCTCAGTTGATAGTATTTAAGGAAAACTTGACAATAAATGCAAAATGCACCAGTTTTCACTAGTTAGATCTGTTGACCTCAAAGCTATTATTCTGTTTCCCTCGATCATCTACAGAAGTGCCCAAATTATTAGACTAAAGCTTGGACAATAGCATATTTAATTTTCCTGGGTAGCCTTACAAATGAAAATTAAACATTCATGTGCCTCAATACTTTGTGTCCATTCCTTTGTTGAAAATAAGCATTTTCACCCTTTTGGACATACTTTCAATGAGTGTTTAGCAATTATTTTTGATGTCATTGTCATAGTGTCAAATCTGTACCAAAGTTTCAATCAGCCCAATTTTTGTTGTAACAGTGGTTTTCTTGATTTTCTTCTTGACAATTATCCACAAATATACAATGTGGTTCATGTCCAGGCTATTTCCGAACCACGGAAGCACAGACAGGTTTTTATCACTGAGGAATTGAGCCACTTTCTTGGCCGCATGACAGGGTGCACCATCATGCATGAAGACACAAGGATTTTCCCAAACCAATCTCTTATCTGAGGTAAGAGTCGCTTCTCAAGGACTTTTATATATTGGTCCTGCTTCATGGTACACTTTACAATACATAATCTTCTGGTTCCATACACAGACATCATACTCCAGACCCTAATTTTTATTGGAAGTTTTTTGTATGTTGTATGCACTGGTGATGAAACTCCTCTTCTGGCCTCCTACGAACGTAGCAACTCGTTTCTTCACTTACATCAAATATAGATTCATCACTGAAGCAAACCTAGGAAAAACTTTTCGCTTTAGTAGTGCATTGTCGGCATTATTACAATCAATAAAGACACAATAATTTCAACATTTCTTTTTAAGTTTCCAGTGAACATTGTTAAACCTAAGATAAGAGTAGTTAATGTTTGTAAAACTATTATTTTGATGTTACACCCCTTCTTCCAGTCGTCAATAGAGCAATCTGTCAGGCCCTTTGCCCGTTCCAATCTCTTTTTTGCCATAACAGCAGTGATCTTTGCTTTTCTTCTGGATCGTCTAGATTTCAATCCGCTGTTGTACAATGTTCTTCTCTCAGTTCTAGCAGATACATCTATGCCACTACTCTTCAAATTATTTTTAGTTCATTGCTAATAGCTGAACTATTGTTTCGAGAAATTGACATCAGTTTTCGTACACCTCTAGGGCTTAATTTATTTTTCCTACCACATTTTTCTTTTCGTCATGACTGGTAAACCTCACCGTTTTCTTCCATTTTCTTAAATCTACTCACTGATTTTTGTGCAATATTAAGTCTTGTTGCTATCTCCTGCTCTGTGTGGTGTCCTTCAGCAAGCAATGTTCTTGTTATCCCAATTTTCCTTGGGGACATATCACTTTTCCTCCCCATAAACTTAAAATTCCCTTAAAAGGTCGATGTCTTCTAATCAAGTCGCAAATATAGGTTTAAATATGTCAGCATAATGCACCAGAGCTCTGCTGATGGAATTAAGTGAAAGATAGTAACTATGCAATAACAAAATTCTTGGTAATATACAAACAACCAACAATATGTGCACAGAAATAAATAGTTCCTTGAGACAGCTGACAATCAATTCTAACAGTTTTGCCAAACTATGATACAGAAAATCCTAAAATCATTATCCAAATGTCATTATATCATTGTGACATCACCAGTGTCAGTTCCCATAGAAACACAAATAAATGTGTACTCAGAAAAAATTGAATAATGGTTTTTCATACCTTTAGTCTAACATAGCGAAATAAAATGCTTTTGAGTAGTTCAACACGATTGTTCCGAAATTGTAAAGGGTGTTATTCCCTGAACCAAATTATATGAGGCTCAAAACAACCTGGGTGACTTCTCCCGATAATCATCACACGCATTACATCTCGGCTCGTATATCTATGTCTACGGATACAGAAGATTATTATATACTTATCCCAAATTGTGCTATGTAATTTTTGATCTTTTAATGGTCGTGGGTATTTTACTCCTTCTAACATTAAAAATCTTTCACAGAACCGACCACAATTCAGACAACACTTTAAGAGGAGATAGATTCGTAGCCTCACTCAATCATAATGGTAACAAAATAAGTATGCCATACGTATGCATAACCTGTGGAGCAAATTTTACTAACTTACGGAATTTGAAAAGACACAAGTTGGTCCATAGTACTCCAAAACCAGAATCCTGTGGAATATGTGGAGCAAAATTTTCTAATAAAGTCAGTGTCAAGAAACACATGATAATTCATAGTGATATAAAGACTTATTCATGTGATACATGCGGAGCAATGTTTTATGGGAAAGGAAGTTTAAATAATCACATGATGATCCATAGTGGACTTAAGCCACATTCCTGTGGTAAATGTAGAGCAGACTTTATTCAAAAAGCTCAACTGAAGCAGCACATAATCATCCATAGTGGTATAAAGCCTTACTCCTGTAGTACATGCAGAGCAAACTTTACTAGAAAAGCTTATCTGAAGATCCACATGCTGACCCATAGTGAAATAAAGCCTTATTCCTGTTATATATGCGGAGTAAAGTTAATTGAGAAAGGCAGTTGAACGAAACACATGCTTTTGCATAACGGTCTGAAGCCACATTCCTGCGGTACATGTGGAGCTAACTTTGCTCGGAACGGTGACCTGAACAAGCACATGAAGATCCATAGTGGTGTAAAGGCTCATTCCTGTGGTACATGCGGAGTGAAGTTTTCATCGAAAACTGACCAGAAGAACCACACTTTGATCCATAGTGGTATAAAGCCATATTCTTGCACTACCTGTGGAGCTAAGTTTACTAGGAAAGGTCACCTTAAGTTACACCTGTTGATCCATGATGGTATAAAGCCGTATTCCTGTGATGCATGCGGAGGAAATTTCTCTGAGAAAGGCAGTTTAAAGACACACATGATGATTCATAGTGGTCTCAAGACACATTCCTGTGGTACATGCGAAGCAAAATTTACTCAGGTGAGACATTTGAAGAGACACATGAAGATACATAGTGTCGTAAAGCCGTAATCCTGTAGTAAATGAGTAGCCCACTCTACTTGGAGAAATTGACCCGAAGACAAATCATGAGGATCCATGCTGTGATACATGCTGTCAAAAATTTATGAGAAAGTCAGTTTAAAGACACACTTCATGACTCATGGTGGCCTCAACCCACATTTCTGGGGTACCTATGCAGAGAACGTTACTCGCAATTATAACCTGAAGAAACACACGATGATTCACTGTAGTGTCTAGCCAAATTTCCGTGGAACAAGTGGAACTTACTTTAATCAGAAATGTTCGCCGAACGGAAAGATGTTGGTCGATAGTAGTCTAAAGCTTAGTTTCTGTGTTAAATGTAGAGTGAACTTCAATGAGAAAAAATGAAATGAAACACGTATATACATAGTTGCCTAGGGCCACATTCGTGAAGTACATGCGGAGCAAAATTTAAAAGGAACTATTGTTTGAAGTCACACGTGTTTTTCCATAACGTTCTCAGGCCAAAATCGTGTGGTACATGTAAACTTCACTCGGAAAGGTATCCTGAAGCCTTCCTTGGTGATCCACAATAGTATAATGTTACACCCTTGCACTACATAGAGAGCGAAATTTACTTATAAATGTACTTTAAAGACTTACCGCCTGATCCATAGTAGTCTATTGTCACATTCCTGTGGTACATGCGGAGTAAGATTACCTTCAAAAGCGGTTGGAAATGACAAATAATCAACAATAGTGGTCTAATGCCTAAGTTATGTACTACTTACGAAGCAAGTTTTACTCTGAGATTAATAAACACAATTGGATGACCAGTTTTTCCCTGTGGCATTCCTAAGTGCCATGTGTTCCTCGAGGAAATGTACCTTTAGTAAGTTGCGAAGTCTAGTCTCTAATGTGGTGTATGTTACTGTATTGTCGATAATCATCAACTATTAAAGACCTGGTTTCAAACTCTCAACACATAAGCTAAAAAGTCCTCTTTAAGCGCAAATGAGACTGTCCCGGCACTCTTAATATTGCCGTGAGTACCGGCCTGAGTTACTGAATAAAAAGATACATCGTAAATCCTGATCCAATAACATGTTTCCCTTATTAATCCTTTATCTACAGTAGCTTGGCTAAATCGTTATGTTGTGTCTTGTTTCCGACGGGGTGTGTTTTCTAGTAGATTGAAGATGGGTGAACGCTTCATGAAAGTGTGTTCGTTTAAATTATTGGGGTTGTTTACTTAAGCTAAGTGTATCTAGATTGCTTCCTTTATGTCAAAAGCTGTGCCTTTTGGTTCGTGGTGGATTATAGGGGATCTTAACTGAATGATATTAGCTTACAGACACTCTAGTGTGTCAATCCATCTATGAAGTGCAATCTGCTAACAGCTTTGTTTTGTAGGAGCATTAATCTGAATGATATTACCTTAATGACACTCCAGTTACTCACCGTCTGCATGGGTATCTATGAGCTCTACGCTGACTGATATAAGCTTAATGACGCTCCAAGAGGAACCATATGCTCTCAGTCTGGGTGGTTACTCAGGTACTCTAAACTGGTTGATAGTAGCTTAGCAACCCTCCTGTATGAAAATACCTCAAAGAGGAACCATCATCTCACAGTATGGTATGTACCTAGGAGCTCTAAACTCTAGGATGATAGCTTAAAGACACTTCAGGTGAGCCAATACTGACCTCAGTCTGTGTTGGTACCTAGGTGCTCTAATCTGAGAGATATTCGCTTAATGACGCAGCAGGCATGTCTGCTTCATTAAGGGGCACAGCTACTGACTGTCATTTGGGAACTTAGGAGCTATATTCTGAATTATATTAGCATAAAGTCACTTCAGTTTGTCAATACCTCCCTGAGTAAACACCAATATCCTTCAGAACCAGTATGCTTCTTTTGGAGGGGAAGTTAAGCCGGCTGGCCCATGTAGTTTTATGACAGGTAAAAGAAACTTCCTCTAACTACATTTGTGTGAAGCTAAATTTCAAGTATAGATTTGATTAATGCTCTATGTAATTCCAACGTTCGACGCCAGGTTTCAGTTGCGGTGGCATCTAGTACCCAACTTCGTGGCTAGGTATCTTTGACGGTAACATTTCGTCGTAAAAGAAGGAACTACTTGAAATTAATCGTCTACAGTCCTTACGTGAATTACAGATAACACACTAATATAGCCATCACAATTAAGATGTAACCGATTACCTGGACTCACTTTTCCGTGAGTCCAATGCGACGAGTGCGACATCCAATAGTATTATAGAGATTAGTGTAGTCTTGTGTACTTTGGGTGCGTGTAGAATCTGTCTGATAATTGCTGTTAATTAATACAAACTAATTTATGAGGGTCTCATAAGAGAATAAATATATTTATTTTAAGGGCCTGGTTGTATTGTTGTTAAGTCAGGTTTCTCATATCAATAGAGAGTAGTGAAATGGGTTCTATATATACCAGGACTTGCGGATAACTGCATTCTTGGCTGTCACCGAAGAAGCCCGGATTCGATTCCCGCCTGTGCCAAGAAACTTTTAATTCAGGGCTGAGAGCTGGAGCGGGGTACACTCAACCTCGTGAGGCAAAAATGAATCGAGGTGGGTTCGATTCCTACCTCGGCCATAATGGAAGTTGTTTTCATTGGTTTTCAGGCAAATGCCGGGATGGTACTGTCCCCGTTTACCTGGATAGTAGGCTATCAGATATCCGCCCCCTCAATCGGATTGCCAATTATCAATCGCACCGGCACAGTTACATCAATGAAAATGGCACTGACAGATACTATCGAGATAAGAGCACAGAAATTCACAGGAAATCATTGTGGAACACACCAAAATAGACGGGGGTTCATACTTACCGTTACTTACCTCTTAATTATCTCGGGGTTTGAGTTGACAACAGGATCACTAAAAGTCCGTTCACACAATAACCTCCACCATAACATTTAAAAATGAACCAGAAACGAAGACGAGAACTTTGAACTGTACAAAAGCTTTATTTCTAATAAAGGGTATGATTTTACTAACACAACAAAATATACGTGGCTATCAGTAGCCCAAGTCAATCTGACTACGTCCTCCAGTAGGACTTGCAAAAATTATCATACAATATGATGTAAAACATTTTAGCTCCCAAGAGCTCCAAATAACGAAATATTCATAACACTATTGGATTGGAAAAGGACGTCAGGGTGTGACATATATAGAGCAATTGGTTTCCTTTTAATAAACATAAGAATGGTATTTATAGTCGCAAGGCCAGAGTGTGTACGACCTCACTCCCTGAGAACCATATGTTGGCACAGCTGCGGGCTACCTTCAGCCTGTTGCATACTGGTCAAATGCACACCCTTCTCACGTGCTAAGTTACGTAAGAGTACAGCTTGCTCTCTCAAACTTTTAAATGTCTTACAAGACAACTCACATTATATTTACGCAAATCTTTCAAGTACTTTGCTCACATCCTATTGGATCATCATGTTAATTTCTTAAACTTGTTAACTTCAATCCAAATGTTTAATTAGCTCTTAAATGTTTATAACAAAATCACATAAATTATTTATAATAATTAGAAATTGTTTATAATATTTGTCAAAGACAATAAAAATATTATAAGCACGCCTTTAACATCACTCTCGTTTCACATTATTTTCAAAAATATTTACAGCAATTATTTACAATATTAACATTTAAATTGTTTAAATTATTAATTTAATAAATACATTAACCACATGTTCATTCGGTTGGTAATTTTATAATCCTGTTTAATATAATCGACCAATGAAGGTTAGTTATACATGTTAATGTCACAATCTGGTTTAATAAAGTTTTTAATAATGATTTGTGACGGCAACCTTCATTCAAAATCTTATCTCAAATTCTTTCAAAACTCGTGTTAATTATAACAGTAAATCACTTGATTAATTTTCAACGAACTATAACAATCTTACTCCAGCGGAAAATCCTTTGCTAACAAGTTAATGCACAATCTGCATTAAAAATATGCCCAAAATCATCATATATTAATCTATATGGCATTAAAAACTTCTACATAACTTACAAAACTTCCACAAATAATTCTTTAACATTTATTCCTGTGGGAACTTCCTTCATATTCAAGGGCATTATACTTCAGCGACTTTCAACACGCGCTGCACTAGCGATTATACATTCATAGTTCCACTTAAAAAATTTTAATAATCATTACTTGTTTCAAAACTGTTTTTCTATAACCTTCGTGGATTTCATTCATGAACCGAAATGAAGTCAAAACTTGCCAATCACAAACAAATTTAATAGTGAATACGCTCATATACGCCTATCTGGTCTATCAAAATTTAAGATTAACATCTTAAAAGAAATTGTAGTATGAAAATACTATCTTCAAATAAAGTGCGACTAAAATGCAAAGTAGTCGAATAGAATCCAATTAGACTGGGGAATGCAAACATCGTTATATATTTCTCTAATTGAGAAAAACTCCTAACAAAAGTACTTGACTTTAATGCATTCAATAATTCATTATTAAAGTTACTCTTTCACAAAAGTGTCTATAATGCAATGTTCATTCATAACTGACGATAAATGTCTGTGTTGCAATCAATTCAAATAACGACTAGTATTTCCAAGATCGTCGACAACGTAAGAGATTTTAACGCTCTAAAATCATTTAAATGTTCTTCCTTCTTGATGATGACAGAAAATTGGTCAAAGTAATTAAACTGGGGTAGAATTACTTTAATAAAGTGACACGCTGTCTGAATTTAAATCTGCCATTAAAAATCATTAACTTACAGTCAAATCGTGACTACAGAAAAAAAATAATTACTGAAAAATCTAACTATCAGTCTCAACTGATTCAAAATCGTTAACTATGCCCATGACATAACAATGTCTTAATAAATCGTCGAAAAAATGCAAAACTCAACAAGGTGTACTGAGAATAAGAATCTCAAACAAGAAAATAGGGCAAAAAACATGAGGATAAAAATATGGGAAAAATGGTTGCTCAAACATTATTAGTAAACTCAAATACAATAAACGTTCACGACTACCTTATCTGCCGATTGACGTTCCAGAGGAAAATTCCCCAAAGAAGACTGCTGATGGATCCATTTCACCACGTTAAAATTGAGCTCCATCCTCGAAATAGGAAATAGCACCCTCGGAGAATCGAACTGCTTCCTTCTCCGTGAATCGCTCTGCTCCTCGAAGACGAATAGACATCCTTCCGGCAATAATCTTCTTTGTGAGTCGGGATATCCCTGACCTCTCTTGAAAAATTCCCTGAAGTTCCAGCAGACAATCGTCATGAAGTTTTGTAGAAATTTCCGAAGAAATTATTCATATTCAGAGTATGAAATTGTTTCTATGGCTGTTCGATGGTATTCAGCCTTTAATTACGAAACATGGGTGGAGATGGTATTCACCGCATGTTCGCTTGTGTGGAATAGCAATTAGCGAAGTTCCATGTCGCTATCTTACTCCATTGAAGTATGTCCCAATTGCAATAAGCCCTCTTAGCCTTCCATTTGCTCTTCGGTTGTAGTGTCAGAAGAACAAACTGCCGTATTCAATTGCTCCATTATACAGGTATCGTTCTGTAACCAAGCAATCTGAAGTCTTTCTACTCCACTCGCAGCGTCAGCCTTGCGTTGATTCTGGCTATACAAAAAGTGCTTCTCTAGTGGCGAGATAATCACTTTTGTCAGTCGTATAAAACTGCTAATATCTTTTAAACTAATCGGTCGAAATTGTTCAGCTTTTCTCTATAACTGCATGTAGCACTGCACAATACAATTATCTTATCGGTGACCGCTAACTGTTCGAAGCTAAACTTGTAGAAGCTTTCTAAGGTCCGTTTCAACTTCACCTAGTTTGACCTGGATCTCCTTAATATAGTGGCCTCGCCACGCGTTATAAAGACGATTCTTTTCACTGCTGTTCACTTCGACGTCTCACTATATTGAATGTATAAGAAAAGAACTTTCACAAATATACTTCGATGATCTGAGAATGAGATCTCAGAATGATCAGAGAACGAAAGAGACTCCTCTCTTCTGCGCAAGCCCTTTTATTAACTTCTCGAGGGGCGTTTCCATCCCTTCCAAAGCGTGATACTACGTCATCGCTAGAAGTTCCAACTTCGTTAATACATGACGGATTTTCAAAATTCAAAAACTGAAAATAAATTTCACCAAAATTCCAAATTAATGCTTCTATTGCAAATGGATTTCCACAATTCTGCATTCCAAAAGTAATAAAAATACCATAGTTTCAGCAATCTCCGTCTTCCTTTAAACTATCGTTCATTGGTTCATGCCTCTCCTCCAATAGCATAGTTTCTTCCTTAGCAGAATTCCTCGTTTCCTGCGACTACGTCGTAAATCTTGGAACATTCTGGACTAAAAGCTGACGTCACTGAGAATCTCAGCTCAAGTAGCTTGCTGGCATAACATTTACGTCATCCGTGCTTACGTCATGACTACCCACGTCATAACTATGACAACCATAACTTTCCATATAATTTCAAATATAGCCACCGTGGTCTCTATATAATTCAATTACGGGGGCAGTACCTAACTTAAGGCCATGGCTGTTTCCTATCCAAATCCTACCTCAATTGCAAATACACACACAAGTAATGGGGCTCGGTGACAGTGTGGTCAAGCTGTTGGCCTCTCACCATGGCGGACCAGGTGCGATTCCCTGTCAATCCTTGTGAGATTTTCAATGTAAAATGCCATGTCCTCTGGTTTTGATTCCACGTATAAAGGAGGTCCCGTGGCTTATGAGCTCGAGATAAACGGTCACGTTAAATTAATATCTTCCTTCCTTTTTGTACACACCAGTACAGACATCACAGTGACACAGGTTATAATAATTCACACAAAGCCAAGTACACGAGGCAACATGACCATGATGTCGCAAATACCCTAAACATTCTACAACAACAAAAAACTGCAGCCTAGACTACTTTGGCAGTGTGCAGCAGCTTCTGTAAAAATTTATCTTTCTCTCTCAGTCGTAAACATAAAGCATTACTGCAATCTGTGTCAGCATATTCTGGGTTGCGGGAAGGACATACCGTATTTTCATAGAACATTGCATTCACGTGTTTCAGTCTAACATATTTAATGCCAGAACTCCCTTGGTTAACTCGTGTTTTCGTCTGGCCACAAAGCTATTTGGGTATTGTTTCTGGGGCTAGAGCATCCTTCCCTCTTTCTGCCTCTCATGTCCCCTTCTCGTTCTTGTTCTGATATCCTCATTCGCTATGGACTGGAACCTTGAACTGTGATATGAGTTACATATTAAGTACATTGCAGATTGTATGTGTTCAATGTCATATAAAGAGGAACAATTTCCTTACAACAGTAATTCTTGTTGCAACAAACACACTTTATTACAGTCAAACGGCAGAATGAAATTTAGTGATTAATTGAAGTTAAAGAGGAAAAATTAAAATGTTGCCCAAATAATCCAGACAAAACACCATCTGAAAAAGCAAAATTTACTCTCTATACCAAAAAAGGTTTGATCTCCATCCTTTAATGGAATAACCCTATGGATGATTCGTTTATTGATGTATGGATGTATGCTTAGGGGCAGATGACCTTGCTGTTCTGTCCCTTAAAACAACCATAACTAAATGATGTATGTAGACTACATATATAACTGTAAGGTGCATATATAGGCCTGCTGAAAAGAAAGCAGGGAAGTTGCTCATGTTTGCACACCTATGAATCAATGATTGAAAAGCAAAAGAGCATAGAAGTTAATAGCCTAAACGACAAGCGAATTTATCATATTGTGCTGAAATCTACCATAATAACCTACTTTTTCAAGGAAAGCGCGTGGTTGAAATAAGGGATATAGAATTGGTTTTTCATGAAAATGTCCAATTTATTTTACTATCAATATTTATTCCCTGAAGCTTCCCCTTTAAATTGGTGTATTGCACATTGCAGTAATATGATTATAACTCTGTTAAATTTGCATATATCAGAGATGGAGTGTGGCGCTACATCTGCCATGTAGGACTATGTATCTGTCAAACAGGGGCAGAGGACCTCGTACTTCCACCCCTTAAAACAACAATAACTAACTAATTAACTAACTATCTGTCAAACTTTTCTCTGCGATTTTCAAACCTCCCATCTTTCAGTGGGACATGTATTTGGTGTAAGAGATATAATAGAGAAGATCTTATGGGAATGTTGACATAAGCTTGAGTGAATAGGACACGTGCAAAAAGGAATGGGGACTAGAGTTAGAAGAATTAAGACAGCTTCAAAGAGATAGAAACTAGGCAATGGAAAGACATTAGATGGAAAAGGGAGGCTGACTGATGCAGTAATCGACCTCATTCAGAATTGTTATGGGCTAGCCATCAGACAAAATACAGCCAATGTGGAAGCTATGCGGTAAACTGTGTTGGCTCTGTATTATCACATTGCCTCCTGAAATGAGGATCCCCAGCATGGATTGAGTCCTGAAGGTGAAAACAGCTGGTGTAAATATAATAAGGGGAAAATAAGTTGGAAGACCTACAATCGTCACCATACTTTACCATTATTAATAATGGATGAGATCTAACCTATCTTCACTGACTTGGCTGATTAAAAAAATCCTAAAGAAGTGCCTTCACGGGAGAACCCAGAATGCTAACGAGTGTATCAATAGTGTAATATGGAATCGTCTACCTAAAACAGCCTTTGTAGATATTAGCACATTCCAGTTTGGTGTCTACGATGCTGTGGCATCTTTTAGCCAGGAGAATATCACCAAATGTCAAGTTCCAGAGATGTTGGGATTGCGTTCTGGCAACCAAAGAGTATTCGCCATGTTGACTCTAGATCCATTTAGGCTAAGAAACGCAGATAATGCTGAAAAAAATCTTAGCCGTGAAAGATGGCAGACCGTAAGGGGTGCCAATAGAAACTACAAGATGCCTTCGGAGGGGATGAAGATGATCCAAACTATGGAGCAGACTTGTTTTAACTTTGAACTCAATATCCCGAAAGTTCCCTTTTTTGTATTTAGGGAACATTTTCTGAGCTTCTGTTTAACCTAGAACCAAGAAACTTTAGGAAGCCGTTCATTAGATTTTTTTACATACACTGAAATAATTTCATGTTGATGTGTAACTTAGAAAAAAAAATATAATGGTGATAATGTACCGAAAAATGGAGATAAAAATATTCCTAGGTAAAAAAAAATATATCTCTCTCATTATTCCCACTAAAAATATTATCATTTCAGTATACGCACAATACCTATGCTCATACACTGTAAAAATTTGAGTTATGTAGCTATCATGGTTTCTGAGAAAACGTACCTATAAATTAACATTGTGAAGATATGCAATTCTATTTCCCCTTAAGATTGTCTATAAGCCTATGTATCACTTCTCTTCTCCTGTAGATTGTAGTCATTGCCGTGTATTTTGAAACAAGGAAATGTTGTAGAATGACAACTTACACCAAATCTTCTTTTGCATTTATAACAGCTCGTGATAACAACTTCCCATCAGAATTAGGGTGTTAATAAGCATAAGTAAGCATCCTTTCAACGAGCGCGCCATGCAGCTTGCCCCTTCCACACCTTAGTGACTGTGGGTGCAGGGAACGATAGCTCGAGAAAAAGGAGAGTTAATCCCTGGAAACAAGAAGAGAAATCTGTTCTCATTAGCCCAAAAGCTTCAACTCATTCAAACCCTGCTTGCATGGTTCAGGGAGGTTTTCTAGCAAATATTTCATATCCAATTGCTGTTTTATGTAAAAATACAATTAATATCAGCTGTTCTTTTAAAGAGGCCTTGTATCTTAAAAGCCTGTCAAGAGGAGATCCAGGCCTTCAGGTATGAAGCAACGGCCAAACTATTGTTCGCTTGAGTACACGATGATTAAAAAGAACAGCAAAAACCTTAGCGTTTGCAAAATTATCTTTTTAGATGGCTTGCTAGCTAAGTCTAAAATATTGCGTAACATTGTTGTTCCTAACAGCAAAGGTCACAGTATCACCGAAAAAAATAGGGGAGGAAATCGAACAAGATGTTCAGTAAAGAACATATAGCCTATAGTTATAACTCTTTATTTTTATCAAAGAGTATAGTAGAATCATTTCTTGGTTGAAGACCTTAGAAACTATTTACCTCTAACACACACCACAACCTCGCAAAAACTAGTTCCATCATTGTAGAAAGAAAGAGAAGAAGTATCTCAAGAATGTTATGGAACTGGTGACATAATCGACCGGACTGGCTGCGTGGCTCAGCGGTAACGTTCTCGCTTGCTGGGCCCTAGTTTGCAGCTTCGTATCCTGGCGCAGTCAGCTGGCATTTGAGGGTGGGCAAATGCGAGGGAGCCGTGTCAGTAGATTTACTGGAACGTTAATGATCCTCTTCGGGGCAAAATTCCGGCACCCCGGCGTCTCTAAAAGCCACAGTAGTTAAAAGGGACTTAAAGCCAATAACCATTATTATTATTATTATTATTATTATTATTATTACATAATCGACCGCACGTGGGCAACATCCAACTTTGAGTTGAGCCATGTGTTTACACGTCTGGCTGTGCATGTCTTTCACAACCCTAAATTGTATAAACAAATATTTGCATGCCCCTACAGTGACGTGTGTATACCAAACATGTGGATAAGCTTGTGAACGCTACCACTTCAAGTTCTGTAGTAAGAGAAAACAATCAATCAGTCTATGCAATTCAAATCCCCTGAGTGCAATTTTAGTGTACATGTTCATTCTTTATTTTCGATTGCTATTTGGCTCCAATAAAAGTATTAATTAATTTCCTGAACTAGCACCAACTGCTAGAGTACAGGTACTATGTGAGATCGTTTTTTTTTCTTTAGTTCAAATAACATTTTCAAATAACGCACAGTAGACTGTTACAAATCCTTTAAAATATAAAGTAAAACTGTATCGTATTATTAACTTGTCATTCTTCAAATTCAATGCGTATAGAATGCCCATGGTATGTTATTAAACGGAGTCCCACGTAGACCTGTCGTGACATCTATTGGAGAAGTATCGAACAAGATAATCTCATCACGGCCGACTGGATGCGAGCTGCGCCCTATACCGGCCTTGACATTCCCAGCTAGAACCCATGCATAACGTGTGTCCTCATAGGGCAAGTGCATTCTAGCGGCCATAAAAACAACTTTTCAATTAAATCTGTAAGTTAATCTGTAGGTCAGTATGCAGTTCGCAGCCAGTTGGCCATAAAAATTCACTTTTAATTAAATATATATTCTCCATTGCAATATGCACAATATAACGCTTAATTTCAAAACTTCTAAGTAATTACAAAACAATAAATATAAAATATTTCAAGCAAAAATTCCTAACTCTGTTAGGGTTTGAACCTTAGCCATTCGCGTGATAGGCCAAAGCTTTACCACGCAGCCAACGAACATTGCCCGATATCAAATGAGTTCCATACAACGTGTTAGCTAATAATGATTTAGACTAAACGATTTCTTCAGTGGAGTATATTATTAATATATAAAGCATTTCCTGCAAAGTTTATATATTTTGTATCAACAGGCTATATTGCATGCAATACTCAAACTAGTGAAATATAAGTCAGGCACAATATACCAGCCGCCATCTTGCCTTGTAACTGAGATAGCTCAGCTTTTTAAAATCACTTCTGCACTATAGTATTACAATATAAACTTTTAATTTCGAACGTGCCTCTTACCTTAGAACAGTTAAAACGATTCTCAGTTCGATAATCGGAACTGGCGGGTCCCATGATATGAATGATAAAGTTTGCATATTTCACACGGCCGCCACCTTCACTTCGTTTCTCTCGCCAGTCTCTATGTAGCTACACTGCTCAGTAGGACGCACACTACTGGATGACATGTTGTGTGTATACTGCGAGCGTAGAGCGGTGTCTTCAGTTCGTTTCTCTCGCCAGTCTCTATGCAGCTACAGCGCTCAGTAGACGCACACTACTGGATGACATGTTGTGTGTATACTGCGAGTGGTGTCTTCACTTCGTTTCTCTCGCCAGTCTCTATACAGCTACAATGCTCAGTAGGACGCACGCTACTGGATGACATGTTGTGTGTATACTGTGGGCGTAGAGCGGTGTCTTCACTTCGTTTCTCTCGCCAGTCTCTATGCTGTTAGAGCGCTCAGTAGGACGCACACCTCTGGATGACATGTTGTGTGTATACTGCGAGCGTAGAGCGGTGTCTTCACTTCGTTTCTCTCGCCAGTCTCTATACAGCTACAATGCTCAATAGGACGCACGCTACTGGATGACATGTTGTGTGAATACTGCGAGCGGTGTCTTCACTTCGTTTCTCACGCCAGTCTATATGTAATTATAGTGCTCAGTATGACGCACACTACTGGATGACATGTTGTTTGTATACTGCGAGCATAGAGCGGTGTCTTCACTTCGTTTCTCTCGCCAGTCTCTATACAGCTACAATGCTCAGTAGGACGAACGCTACTGGATGACATGTTGTGTGTATACTGCGAGCGGTGTCTTCACTTCGCTTCTCTCGCTAGTCTCTATGTAGCTATAGTGCTCAGTATGACGCACACTACTGGATGATATGTTGTGTGTATACTGCGAGCATAGAGCGGTGTCTACACTTCGTTTCTCTCGCCAGTCTCTATGCAGCTACTGTGCTCACAAGGACGCACTCTACTGGATGACATGTTGTGTGTATACTGCGAGCGTAGAGCAGTGTCGTCACTTCGTTTCTCTCGCCAGTCTCTATGCAGCTATAGTGCTTAGTAGGACGCACACTACTGGATGACATGTTGTGTGTATACTGCGAGCGTAGAGCAGTGTCTTCACTTCGTTTCTCTCGCCAGTCTCTATGAAGCTACTGTGCTCACAAGGACGCACTCTACTGGATGACATGTTGTGTTTATACTGCGAGCGTAGAGCAGTGTCGTCACTTCGTTTCTCTCGCCAGTCTCTATGCAGCTATAGTGCTTAGTAGGACGCACACTACTGGATGACATGTTGTGTGTATACTGCGAGCGTAGAGCAGTGTCTTCACTTCGTTTCTCTCGCCAGTCTCTATGCAGATACAGTGCTTAGTAGGACGCACGCTACTGGATGACATGTTGTGTGTATACTGCGAGCGTAGAGCAGTGTCTTCACTTAGTTTCTCTCGCCAGTCTCTATGCAGCTACAGTGCTTAGTAGGACGCACGCTACTGGATGACATGTTGTGTGTATACTGCGAGCGTAGAGCGGTGTCTTCACTTCGTTTCTCTCGCCAGTCTCTATGCAGCTATAGTGCTCAGTAGTACGCACTCTACTGGATGACATGTTGTGTGTATACTGCGAGCGTAGAGCGGTGTCTTCACTTCGTTTCTCTCGCCAGTCTCTATGCAGCTATAGTGCTCAGTAGTACGCACTCTACTGGATGACATGTTGTGAGTATACTGCGAGCGTAGAGTGGTGTCTTCACTTCATTTCTCTCGACAGTCTCTATGCAGCTATAGTGCTCAGTAGTACGCACTCTACTGAATGGCATGTTGTGTGTATACTGCGAGCGTAGAGCGGTGTCTTCACTTCGTTTCTCTCTCCAGTCTCTATGCAGCTATAGTGCTCAGTAGGACGCACTCTACTGGATGACATGTTGTGTGTATACTGCGAGCGTAGAGCAGTGTCTTCACTTCGTTTCACTCGCCAGTCTCTATGCAGCTATAGTGCTCAGTAGGACGCACTCTACTGGATGACATGTTGTGTGTATACTGCGAGCGTAGGGCGGTGTCTTCACTTCATTTCTCTCGCCAGTCTCTAAGCAGCTACAGTGCTCAGTAGGACGCACACTACTGGATGACATGTTGTGAGTATACTGCGAGCGTAGAGCGGTGTCTTCACTTCGCGTTTCTCGCCAGTCTCTATGTAGCTACAGTGTTCTGTAGGACGCACGCTACTGACTGTTGTTTTGTTTGGTACACGCTATATAGCCTATGGTATATGTTCTACCCCTTGCTAACATGTATTGCTCAAGCTATTCCCTCAAACTCCATCCTCTACCTATAGCACATTTTGATCAGAATTACCGGTAGGCTACTTCAAACCCTCTAAACAATATACACCCTCTGCCTGAAAAGTTCGGTCAATGGGCAATAATACGAACTGATTGTTGGTTTACCTGAAGCAGCCGTTACTGTCCTTCGAAGTAATCCCCTTGGATGGTTATGCACTTCAGAGTCGAATGAACGTCATGGAAACTCCTGGCATAGTCATCTTTAGGAATAGATTTCAGTTTGGTTCGTCCTAACACTAAATTGAAAGCATGAGAGAAACGTGAATTTATGCAACCTGCCTTGTACACCTGATAGACGGGTGGCAGTGAGAAGTGTGAATTTATGCAACCAAACTTGCACACCTGTTCGACGGGTGGCAGTGATTAGGGTGAATGTTCCGTGGAATGGAATGGTCCTAAAAATCATTGTCACGGTTGACGAGACCTGGTGACTGAGGTACGACCTCGAAGGCAAGCGTCAAAGTATGGAGTATGGGGGTCATGGGTCGACGAAAAGTCCTGAAGGGTCAGAGGTTTGCGGACATTTCGGACATCCAACGTAATGTGACGACCCAACTGAAGGCTATCCCGCAGGAAGACTATGCCAGGACTTGTACTGCCGTTCTAAGAAGTGCATAACCATCCACGGGTAATACTTCGAAGGATAGTAACGGCTGTTTCAGGTAAGGCAGCAATCCATTCGTAATATAGACCCATTCACCGAACGTTTCAGACAGAGGGAGTATATTATTATATACACCATGATACTGTGTACTACCCTGTATTTTAATACCGTATTAAAGGAAAGAGTTCGACCGATGATTTTCTACGTTTTTGAGGTTCTCTATTGGGGAATTTTAGGCTGCATTAAAATATTTAGAGCATGCAGTAGGCGGATCGAGTTAGCACATTTATAAACAGGCCTACCCATTTGTATTGTGAAGTACGTATTTCAATATTCAATAGCACAAGGTAACTACTTGTGCAAATGAAGGTGACGTTTGCGTGTTATATATTAATCCAAAGGAATATTGTTAAAAATGTCGAGTAAAATTCCACCCATGTAATACCCTAACCTCATCAAAATTTCTCACTTAATAACTCTGCTAGAAGTCCCAGCACAAGGCAATCATTTTTTCCGATCCATATTAAATCATATGTACACATATAAAACTACAGCCACAAACTCAAAATATATTTTCATCGTATTTTACACGGCACACCACCGCTTTTAACTAAGCGAACGCGAAGTCATTGTATTTCAATAATCCAAGCCTTCCTCCTTGCTGGTTGCTTCACCATGCGCTGCACCCCTTCGTTGTAAGAGGTAAGAGACCGAAATCTCTACAATTAGTTACTACAATGACCACACAGTGCTCAATTCCCAAAAGGATTACCGCTCCCGGCAGACGGAAGTGTCAAAGTCCATCCAAGCTCCCAACACGATAACCAATATCGTCAGACCAAGGAGCATATAATAACAGTGTATGGACTCCCTGGTATATCTTCGATTCGTTAAATTCAGGGTGATTGCGTCATTGTTTGGGCTCCAGCTCAAACGCACATGCTGCGCAAAGCTAATAAAAAGCCGTGCATGGTGCGCACCACATGGTGAATTCCTTCGCCAATGATATGCAAGTACTGGACGTATATTGTAGTAATAAATATAAGAGACCGAAGGATCTAGGTTGTTTTTGCCAAGTACGTTAGCAAACTTATGAAATGGGAGGAAATTGAATCGAGTTTGATAAATCTGGATATACATCGTTATTGTTGCTTTAAAGCAACTACGTTTTCTTATTGAACGACAATATATTACTTCGATTGTATATTAAGAAGCAACGGACACCCCAAAATTAAATTTTATACTTGCATTTTGTTCTATGCCGTTGGTACGGTGCTTAGAAGAAATTGGACTGTCGATTATTTATGTCCTACTTTTTAGTTGTTTATCCCTTTTATTAGGTGTATATACAAGTTCCAACGTAAATAGTGATAAATTATGAAGTTCCATGCAAGTTTGCGATATTATGGGACCATAACCTCAAAATGACTGTACCCCTATTCCGACCCAGTACGCCAATATAGCTGATTTCTTGTCTGATGTACCTCCTTCTCTAAATAAATTGTATATGCCCAAGAAATGTAATGTCATTGCAATTTACTTGCCCTCAATGGTTAAATGATTTTCAACTGTATCTACATAAAAACTATAGGCAGGGTAGAGGATTGTCAAGGAAACGAGAAAGCTGATTTTCCAGGCAGTTTCAATTGATTTATTAATGTAAGTTCAGTCATGGTACACATTGTACATTCTTTCAAATGTGAGTCATAACTTCTGATGTGTGAACATCAATGGCGAAGTCGACTGGAGACAGGATTGAAGAAGACCATGCCGGGCTGCACTCAGATGATCAGCTTCGCTGCAGGACGGTGAAAAACAACTTATCACCTACAGCCAAGTACATTCAAACTCAGGAAAACCTCTTGGCTGGCTCCGATCGATCCGCAGGCTGAAGAAGCTGTAAACTCAAACAGGATCATTTTTGGTAAACATGAATTTCAGCCTGTAATGCAACACAATTCCAAGTAACGCAGCATTCCCTTCAAAAAATAAGGGGGAGGAGACATTTGGAAGATGTGGTTGATCGTATTGGTGCAACACATTAACAAATACATTCAACACCCCCCACCTCAGTTTAATTGCAAATAAAGCTTCCTGTTTCGGGCATGTTAAAAGGACTCCTGCAGGCCAAATGTACTGATCCACATCATATTACTGTTAAATACACAGAAAGGAAATATCTGCATCACAGGAATTGTGCCCATAGTATTAACAGAGAGAGGGGAAAGAGTGCGTCCTACAGACAAGTTGTCAATATTCTTGAAAATATTCTATGCCCTATAAAAATAAATTTGCATTGGTCTTTAACCTCACCCATTATCTCACAACATGTGTATTTTGAAATGTGCACATTAAATGCTAAAATCTATCGTCTTAAAGTTAAGCAATGATGACATTGTTGCTTTGTTGAAGAAGGACTGGAGAAGTTTAAAACATGTGCACGTATACCTACCCCCTTTTATATTTTTTGACGTGTGGCCTCCTGAGAGGCCGAGTGCAGGTCTTTCTAGTCAACGCCAGTGGGCGACCTACGCACCGTAATGAGAGATGAATTAATGAAACTGGGCAGGATGTGGAAGGAAGCGGCCGTGGTCTGTCGGAAGTTACCGTCCCAGCATTTGCCTGGAGTTGAAAATGGGGAACCACGGAAATAATATCAAGGATGGCCGATGGTGGGGCTCGAACCCACGTCTACTAAGTCAGAGCTTGGCCCCATGCCCGAACGTTGTGCTTTAGCTGGCGGCATACCTACACCTAAATATTATTCTTTCAGAGGGATCTGAGATGAGATACAATGAATTGCTATCAAAATTGAAACAATATTTCAATGATCCGCCATCCTATACATTACCACCATTGAAATATTGCTTTAATTTAAGTCGATGTGGTTCCACCTAGCTAATGTTTACAGCCGGATGTCGTAACAGATGGCAACACCACAAGGAGCTGATAAAAATATGAAATAAATAAATGTGACCAAGCATTTGGAATGAAGCGAAGTACCGGCCTGGCCATTGGGAAAATGTTGAAAATGGTAAACCTGACAAAAAAAATCATATCCAGTCGACAGTATCCCTTGTAATCAACGATCTGAGAAACAGATAACAAGATGACAGTAATCGTACTTTACGCAATGCCTATTTGAAGAGGGAATGGGATAGGGCATTCCTTTCACCTTCCCGACAGCCAGTAGCCCGGGGTTAGTTTTGTGAGGAGTTTCTTCAGTTAATGTGTTACTTTATTCTTAGTCAGCATTTCCTTTACTCAAAATGCCTAAAGAGAAGAGAAGAAGAATATTTTATTAAAACAGTGGTTGTCAGATAATAGGTATTGATATTCAACTGATGACTAGAGACCGGATATTTATGCACTGTAAACGATTATGATAGACGTAATTCGTCTCCTGAAAACATTGAAAAACTTCCAATGATCTAATGTTAGGCTTCTTTCTGCAGTGAATGATAGCCTACATGTAAAGTGAATGAATAATAATAATGTTAACTACTGTGGATTTTAGAGACGCCAGGGTGCGAGAATTTTGCCCCGAAAGGGATCTTTAACGTGCCAGTAAATCTACCTCGCATTTGCGCACCCCCAAATGCCAACTGCTTGTGCAAGGATTAGATCCTGCAACCTTGGGCTTAGCAAGCAAGAACGTTACCGCTGAGCCACGCAGCCAGCCCTGAGCTTATTGTTAAGTGCATATTTTAATGGTTTTCAGTGCATAAATGTCCGGTCCCTGCTCATCAAACTCCAAGCAGTCACAAGCTCTATGTTAACCGTGGGAACTTGCAATTAGGCTACATGTATAATTCTTTCAAGGTGCCAACATAGACATAATTTGTCAAACCGGAAACACAACTTCCTTATGGAAAACATCTAGGTGAAGCTTACGCTATCTACCGTTACTGAGAGGGGCAATGACCTTGTAGTTCTGTCCCTTAAAATGTCAATAACTTACTAACTGACTTATAAGAGCTTAACTACAGGGATCAACAGACACAAATCTACATCACAGATAAAGGTGGCCTGGTTTATACAAAGGATTTGTATAAAACTACTACCATACGGTAATCCAAGGGAAATCTACACAGGTGCCTATGCTGGTTAGACGTCGCCATCACAATTGAGAGCAGTACACGACCTTCTTGCCAGCATGGTAATTCTGAAATAAAGTGACAGACTATTCATCATGAACAACAGGTGAAACAAAACTTTGAGAAATTATGAGAATGTAGCCTTCATTTAGAGAATAAAGGGGATGTTCATTCTTCCCCTAACAGCAACAGCAATCAATATAATGCACACCATTAATCCCAATTGAAAAATAGTCTACTGGTATTTGTCAACGCATTTTCAAGATATGTAACAATTCTCATTCATACGAGGGTAGATTTTCTAAACTTGTAGCCAATGGCTGGATTACAAACAACACGCATCACATCCATCATTAGGCCTACTTCTCAAATATTGAAGAGCTTAAGGTATGTTAAGGCTAAATGTCCTGTTTTTAGTTTGTAATTCTGACACCACGTAGCAGCACCCAAGTGAAACAATTTCTTTTTTTCTGTTTTCTCTTGAACGAAAGCTCGCATTTACGATCTGAAAACCACTATGTATATTAGACTGCAATTGAATTGATATTAATTCGATGCATTTTCCAAAATGTGAAAAACAAAAAAGTTACTAACAATTTTTTATATCTCTGCTTAAAATATGATAAAAACCTGGTAATACGAAAATGGAGATTTATTTCCTGTTTCCAATGCATTTTTCAGAATTAAAATTGGGTGAATGGAATCGGCAGCATTAGTTTGGGAATTGTTCTGAAAAGGGTGGTAGGCGACGCGGCTCCACAAGATCTCTTGCGCAAGGAAAATGATGAACACGCTGACAGGACGGAGGGAGAAGGGAACAATTTGACGACAGGAAGGAGTAGTCTTCCTCTTGTCACAAATATTATAGTTCGACGAGTTACGTGTGCAAGTGCCTGGGCGTGGAGCATTATCAGAGCAATACAATTATACTGTAGTATGTGTCACAATATGTAACGTTGACTTGACACAATGTGTTCGTACAGATACCTCTCTTACTTCCTCTAACATTCTTGTTGATAATAACACATTGTAGGGGCTTGGGACTTATTGGCCATCAGTGCCTTTGGCTGGCTGCGTGGATCAGCGGTAACGTTCTCGCTTGCTGTGTCCAAGGTTGCAGGATCGAATCCTGATGCAGCCAGTTGGCATTTGAGGGTGCGCGAATGCGAGGGAGCCGTTTCATTAGATTTACTGGCTCGTTAAAGATCCCCTTCGGTGCAAAATTCCGGCATCCCGGCGTCTCTAAAGGCCGCAGTAGTTAAAAGGGACGTAAAACCAATAACGTTATTATTATTATTGTTATTATTATTATTATTATTACTATCATCATCATCATAAGTCCCGTGTAGTTATGTGTGTAACTGTATTAGAGTCAGGGATGGGGCAGGTGCCCTGAAACTTCACGTACGGTACTATCTCGAAATCTACCTGGAGGGATTGTGGAAAAACCGGTGAAAACACACTCAGGATAGATGCTGATAGCGTTGGATTCCCTCCTAGGTAACTGTTTTAGAGTTATTTGAGGATAAACTCCCGAACAAAAAACATATTGTTCCGACATTAGTAATACTCTGTAGGGCATAATTCTTACCGCACAGAGCAGCGACTGGTTTCACTCCAGGCAAAATTGACTGTATAGAAAGATATGACTGGTTTGTGGTTAGCACGTTCTTGATATTTAAAAAAAATATGGACAAGATATGTTCGTGTTCAGGTTTATTGGGAATATCTATTCTAAAAACCATCCGATGCAAACGTCCAACTCTAGGTATCGTCTACATAATAGAATTAAGTTCCTAAGATATTCTCATCTGCCTATTGTTAGCACAGGCACTAGTACTGCGTGCTTTAAACAAACCAAAATATTATACCTAATTATTTCCTGTTCTTGATATCAATGCTTCAATTTTTCCATATCAAAGATAGCGTTTCATGATTTACACACACACAGTATTTTACTTCACCTCAGGTTCTCGTATATTCATTGATCTGGTTATCCTGGGATCACTGATCTCAGGCAACAAGATTTTCTCGCAGCAGAATGTCAGTTACATAAGCATTTTTTTACTCCAGAACTTTTCGTCCCTCTTTATTGTTTCTATGTGAATGTCCTTAGGCGTCCATACCACAAAATAACATAATTCCCGCTATGTTATTTCCAACGGGCCCTGGTTCTGGAAATCAAGATCATGTGAGTGTTAGAGAGTTATCAATCGGTTCTCTTCTGAAAGGCACTGTTCTTGACATTCTCTAGGCTTTCTTTTTTGATTACTTTCTGCCAAACAAAATCCCTTTACCTTTTTGCAGGCTTCCAGTATGGTCATAATCCGTGCAGAATAAGGGCACTTGACTTCGACTATAGCGTCGTCTCCTATTAATCCGACTGGGGAGGCACCTAAAAACCCATACGTTTTATATACGAAAATACCACATTCTTCGACTTTCCTACCGATTTCTCCTCTAAATTTCGTTTTGCAATTCGCTCATTATCACAGTCATACTGCATTGCTTTTGAGTGAAATTCGCCGTACAGAATGCTTTTGCTACTGTATCCCATTTCGAAGTAGGTTTCCTCTTGCATACATATCCAAAATTGGATGCCGTAAGTCTGTCCGTTCTAGCTGTGTGCCTCTTTTAATTTTCCCTTTGGCCCCTTGTTTCCGTTTCCAGTTTTTGTATATGGCCTTCACTAAGCGTTAGTTGCTTGATCTTCTCATCACTAAACTCTCTCAACAGTACCTCATCGAAATCCAACTGCATTGATCGGTTTCCATAATCACGTAAGACAGTACGTTTCGTTTCATTAGACTATTGTCGGGACATTCCTTTCCCTTCTCACGACGCAAATAAACTTTTTCGGAAAGCTGCTCTTCTTCTCTTTCTGCTGACTGCAGTGTTCTTCACTATTGTGGCATTCTTTTTTTCTAAACTGATATCATTGTTTTATAGTGCCAGGATGGCCCAAACTGAAAGACCAGCTTGGCAACTTTGGTTCTATGAGTGAAGGAACCTCGTTTCCCTCGATTGTTCTGCTTACCTCCCGTGAATTTTGCAACAAGATCATAATTTTCGGCAGCATTGCTGGTGGTGTTTGTTACTAGCTGGGACTTTTTGCAATTAGGGGCTGCAAGCAATAACTCATAAGTTTGGTTGCAGTTAGCTGTTTGTCTTCACCTTGCCCACTGGTAGTTCAAAAGTACTGTTTGCAGTCTTTAAGGAGCCCAATCCAATCCAGTATTACCGGAAAACAATTTTCCATTTTCACATTTGCTAAGCATTTATTTTCCCATACAAGGCATTGTTTTCATTTAAGGTCGAACTTGCTTCTCTGAAGAAAATTTAACACTGAATAGTTCGTGATTTTGTACTCCTACACTTATGTATTAGAAGTAAAAAACTAACTACACCCGTGGCGCGACAGCCCATGAAGGGCCTAGGCCTACCAAGCCACCGCTGCGCTGTTCAGCCAATTAGCCTGCAGATTTCTGGGTGAAGTTTAGTCATCCAACTTGTAGGCTACAGGTAACACATAAGTGAAATGGTAACTGCTCAGTACATTACAGATTCTCTAATGCAAGCGTAAATATAAACTAGGAACAAAAATCTTACGGGTGTGAAGAGGTGTTTTTTTTTAGGGCCCGGCTTCCTTTTCTTGGTACTCAGTCGCAATATCCCCTGGGATTTAGTGAAACGCCCTTGAATCGATTTTGGTGGTGGCTCCATTTTTCAACAAAAACTAAAAAATAACTCCACGTGATGACCAGTCGTAGTCTACCTATATGTACATGTATCTATTCTATCTCTGTTTCGTAGCAGTCATCATGGTTCGCTGCTGCCCCGGAGGTCCTGCGTTCGATTCCCGGCTTTGGCACGAAATTTGAAAAGTGGTATGATGACTGGAACCGGGTCTATTCAGCCTCGGGTAGTCCAAGTGAGTAGAGGGGGTTCAATTCCCACCTCAGCCATCCTCGAAGTGGTAATCCGTGGTTTCCCACTTCGTCTTCGGGCAAATGCCGGGATGGTAGGCTACCTACTGTAAGGCCACGGCCGCCTCCTTCCCTTTTCCTTGTCTATCCATCCCAATCTTCCTTTCCCTTCCCATCCCTCATGAGGCTTTGCAGGTGAGGCCACCTGGGCGAAGTGCTGATCACATCAACTCAGTTGTATCCAATCTTTCTAAGTTTTCCCAGTTCTAGGACACTGCCTGGAAAGGCGGTAGTGGTGAGTTCCCTCGATGAGTCCGTGGGAACCACCAACCTGGAGGGTAAAATTGACCCACACAAAATTCTACCAGAAATACCGTCCAAAAAATAAAGTGCCGAAAATAGAATACCTAACGGGCATTAAACAAGTAGTTCCGTGAAGAACTATACAGCCTATTTTCATATATCCTACTTATGTTAACTGCCACTATGAACATACAATATGTCAGTTTGATTGCTGTAATATATTCGTAGATATTGATAACCGACTAAATATTTCGGATGGTCGCCATGTTGGATTTTATATACACACATCAAAAAAAGTTTTGCATCACCTCGGTTCCAAGAGTTCCGGAAACTTTAAATACAAAGGGAATAGAGATCAACACAAACAACATTTCAGCTCGTTTTATTGCTCATGAGACCCACACATTGCATGTTGTACCATCATACAGCTGTAGACTTTCAGCATTTGTGGTCCAGATTGCAGTACACACCACTACCTCTAATACCCAGTAGCACGTCCTCTTGCATTGATCCATGCCTGTATTCGTCGTGGCATACTATCCACAAGTTCATCAAGACACTGTTGGTCCAAATTGTCCCACTCCTCAACGACAATTCGGCGTAAATCTCTCAGAGTGGTTGGTGGGTCAAGACGTCCATAAACAGCCCTTTTCAACATATCCCAGGCATGTTCGATAGGGTTCATGTCTGGCGAACATGCTGGCCACTGTAGTCGAGCGATGTCGTTATCTTGAAGGAACGCATTCACAAGATGTGCACGATGAGGTCGAGAATTGTCGTCCATGAAGACAAATGCCTCTCCAATATTCTCCCGATATGGGTGCACTATGGGTCGGAGGATGTCATTCAGGTATCGTAAAGCCGTTTCGGAGCCTTCCATGACCACCAGTGGCGTACGTCGGCCCCACATAATGCCACCCCAAAACATCAGGGAACCACCACCTTGCTGCACTCGCTGGACAGTGTGTCTAAGACGTTCAGCCTGACCAGGGTGCCTCCAAACACGTCTCCGACGATTGTCTGGTTGAAGGCATATGCGACACTCATCGGTGAAGAGAACGTGATGCCAATTCTGTGGGGTCCATTCAGCATGTTGTTGGGCCCATCTGTACCGCGCTGCATGGTGTCGGGGTTGCAAAGCTGGACCTCGCCATGGACGTCGGGAGTGAAGTTGCGCATCATGCAGCCTATTGCGCACAGTTTGAGTTGAAGCACGACGTCCTGTGGCTGAACGAAACGCATTATTCAATATGGTGGCATTGCTGTCAGGGTTCCTCCGAGCGGCAATCCGTAAGTAGCGGTCATCCACTACAGTAGTAGCCCTTGGGCGGCCTGAGCGAGGCCTGTCATCGGCAGTTCCTGTATCTCTGTACCTCCTCCATGTCCGAACAACATCGCTTTGGTTCACTCTGAGACGCCTGGAAACTTCCCTTGTTGAGAGCCCTTCTTGACACAAAGTAACAATGCGGACGCGATCGAACTGCGGTATTGACCTTCTAGGCATGGTAGAACTACAGACAACATGAGCAGCGTACCTTCGTCCTGGTGGAATGACTGGAACTGATCGGCTGTCGTACCCCCTCCGTCTAATAGACCCTGCTCATGCATGGTTGTTTACATCTTTGAGCAGTTTTAGTGACATCTATGAACAGTCAAAGGGACTGTATCTTTGATACAATATACACAGTCAACGTCTATATGCCGGAGATCTGGGAACCGAGGTGATGCAAAACTTTTTTTGATGTGTGTATGTAGGTCCTATAGTTATGTACTGTTACACGAAGATTATTGTGTACGTGTAGCATTCAAATTTCAATCGCATGATTTGGACACAAGAAGTAACAAGGAGACTTTAAAATTTCGCACAGCTGCCATCTTGTGGTTATGGAAAAAATTGAAATAAATTAGATGCCAGTGGATTAACATTCGTATAAGGATTTACTGTACCAAGTTTCACTGCACTAGGATGGTTAAATTGCGAGAAACGTCCATGTGAATATTTATACTTCGCGTCGCCGCCATGTTAAATTTGTGATCACCAGGTTATTTAAAGTCCTATAGGTGAACTTATGTTCATATCCCCTATGAACATAAAGAAATTCAGTTTGATTGCTATAATAGGTTCGTAGATATTCAGAGCCGTCTAAATATTTCGGATGGTCGCCATGTAGGATTGCTAAATGTATAGGCCATAGAAACATGTACCATTAAAGGAAAATTATTGCGTAGGTTCATTATTCAAACCTTCACTTCGATCGCATGATTACGACACAAGAAATAAAAAACTTAATTTAAAAATTCGCACAGTCACCATTTTGAGGTTATGTAAACAATTGAACTAAATTGGATACCAGTGCATTACAGTGTGTATAAACATTTCCTGTACCAGATTTCATTGCGTTTGGAACATTAAATCGCGAGAAAGGTCTATTAAAATTTTTAATTCGCTTGGCCGCCATATTCGTTTTGTAGTTAACCGGTTTTTGAAAGTCTTATAGATGAACTTCCAGTAGTGCCCTTTATCTCCGTACAAAGTTTCAGGGTGATACCGCTAATAGTTTCAGAGGTATAGAATGCCGGTGAAATATTTCGCACATCTGCCATCTTGTGGTTATGTAAACAATTGAATGAAGTTTAATGTCGGTGCATTACAATGTGTTTAAACATATACTGAACCAGGTTTTATTGAGTTTGGTTGGTTAAATCGCGAGAAACGTCTATTTAGAAGTCGCAAATTCACGTGGCCGCCATGTTGGTTTTGTAGTTACCAGTTTATCAATAGTCACATAGGTGAACTTCAAGTAGTTCCCTTTATCACCGTAAAGAATTCCAGGGTGATATCGGGAATAGTTTCGGATATATTGAATGCTGGTGAAATATTTCGCACAGCCACCATGTTGGTTTGGTGAGACCTAACAAAATTTGAAGGGCACGGTCGGGGTCGCCCGGAGTAGTGCTATGAACTTACCGAGTTTCATTGAAATCGCTCCAGCCGTATAGAAGTAATTAGGGGGGACACACACCTCACACACACAGACACACGGACAAAAGGTGATCTCATAAGCCTATTTTTTCAAAATTCAAAATAGGCTAAAAATAATACTGTCGCAGGTAAAATAAATTAAACAAAAACTAATTAATGAGATCGATGAACTAAAAACAAGAAGTCGTAACTAGGAACTGGTAAAATATCAAAGGATCACTCAGAAATAGCCAGAACTTGACAATAATTCAGAACTAACAAGCACAGTCAATCGTAACATTGGACTTGATGTTCGGGAATTCCATACCGTCTGGCAAGGTTGTCGCTCTCTCAAATCACTTTAGCTTCGCTCCCCTCCCCTCTGCCCAACCCTACACATACCCGCTCTGCATGATCTTGTTCTACTGCCACGCCTTGTTGCAAATACAGAAACACTTTTATTCACAAACTTCCCAAAGTGATCCCGACGGTTCTGTTCAACCGATTTAGGTTTTCGATGCGGCTTTGGAATTAGTGAGTGAAACTGAACTTTCGTATTACCCGTTTTCTTTCGAATTTTAATCAGATATTTGAAAAACAAACAGCAACTTTTCTGTTTTTGAAATTAAAAAGTAAGCAATGAATTAATATCAATTCTGCTACTAGACAGAGTACATAGACGTTTTCGGATCGCAGATTGGAGCTCCCCTTCGATACATAAATTAATTAATTCAGCTTCGCTTGTGCTGCCATCTGTTGAAATATATTCTTACCAAAGTGTCGGGACATTTAGCCTCAACCTATACAGGATCTCTTTATGTATTATTATAAATTGGGCACGGCCAAAATCAGAACTTAATTAACACACAACATACTGCCATTTTATCGACTGAAAATATCATTACCTTTCAGCAAATCACCAAATGTCGAGGCGTAATAATTAACATACGGTATAGATTTGCGAACTCCGCTTAACCTGATTGGATCCATCACAGTCCATCAGGTACATCACGTTGCCATGGAACAACACCATTTTCCCAAGGACCTACAAAATAAACGGTAAACTTCAGTCCCTAAATTTAGTGGCAATACATGGTTGGCAACAAGAGTTACCGAGTACGGGCCCAAACACAAGAATAATTATTTCACGAACGGAACCAGCGATTTGGAGTTTCTTAGGCCTGCCGAGCTCCCAATATTGTCAGACAGTGGCTAGAAGGTACCGTAAGTGTGTTGGATGGTTTTATGATTGTGTTAAAGTATTGAAGTCTTACATTAGGTTATTGGTGGAATATGTATTTATTTCAATAAGTTATGTAGTTTGTCACCAGTGCATAATAGTATATAAATAATTACCTAATTTATGTTAATATACATCCCTATAATAGTCTTGCAGTTTCCCTTACACCGTGCCTAGGCTATTAATCATCAGCGGGGCGAGGTTGCTAGCAATATCGTCAAATTGTGTCTTCCAAGTGCTCCGCGGAAAAATATTAAGTTATGAGTATTTTTGAGTTCCATGTCGGGATATTCGAAGTTCGGCACTTGTGTAGTTTAGGTGGTACGGATATTTTTTCTCGTAATATGACTTCTTTACATGATTATGAGTAAATCGAGGGTGCTGATCACGAATATAATATTAGTTTTGCACCCAGATTAATAGTTCAGCTGTAATAGAGAACCGCACGACTGCGAACAAATGAAGCACACAAATGCGACATACGTCTGCAGACAGTAATGATACTTCACCTGATTGGTCAGAAGAAACTCATTGCCTTGATTTGTGATTGGCCACCTAATATACCCCTTCCATGTGTATTTTATTACTGTTCCTTTCCGCTGCCTGTACGTGACAAACATCACGTGACCGTTCGAGTCAAAGATTTGTTGAAATGCCGCGGTCGGACCGCCATTGCGGAAGGAAATGAAGGCTGGAGTTGATTATTATTTATAATCAAAAGTAAGTAAAAGTTATGCATTTCAACATGTACTGAACGCTTATTTTATTCATTAGGGAGTGTTTACAATATTTCCATTCTTTTCAGACGGACGCAGAAGAGCCGAGGGGCAGATGACATCATAGTTCAGTCCATTGAAACCCCAATAACCAACTAACTAGAGTTTCAGAGGAGAAGATTTATACGAAACAGCCTGTAAGTTTTATTTATGAATACAATTTGCCGTTATTTTATTAACTTTTCCAAAGGGATTTTTTTAAATATTCGTTTTATCAAACCTTAATTTTTGCCTCATTCCTTGTGTATACAGCGTATGTTATTAAGCCGAGGTACCGTACTGAAAATGGGCATATGCAAAATTCACCGGTAAAGTGTTTTACTTGTTAAGATACAATATAACATTTGAGAATAGGCGTTGCCCGGGAATTGCCTTGCTGAGAGGCAATTGATCACTGCATCATCATGCCCCAAATTGTTAGTGTACGGTTGGCAGTATTGATATTGCGAATTTTCAGTCTGTCAACACAATAGGCCTATATTACCAATTATTGAGACATCCTAAATTATAACCTGAAAAAAAGAAGATTTTGGTGGTGCATTTCAATTATCAGCCTAAGTCATTTTGTTAGCAACACTCAATAAATAGTTAGATTTGCAGTGCAGGACACAGGAACCTGACTTGAACAGTTTCAGTTAGATGGTGAATGATAATATATGATTTTCCTACCTTTTCAGGGTTTCCATGGGACAATACCTATTGAAATTGCCATTCATTATGACTAATATACTGGAAATATGTGCTAAATTACGTAATTATATATGTTTCATTCTCGTTAAATTTAAACTATGGCAGCCATGTTGCTCACTCCAGCTGAGCAACACATGACGAGACATTGATGTTTCGGCAGTGTGCCCAACATGTAAGATATAGAATACACCACCACTAGGCAAAACCCATTCGTCTGCGGCTGGAAACAAGACTCTGGGCACATTAGGCTGCAACCATTGAACTGGACATGTTAGACTGTAACCATTGTCAAAAACCATTAGATTATACTAAACGAAGGTTAGAATGGTCGCGGGAAGCTTGCGGGGCACGGTTGAAAAAAAAAAGAACATTGATCTGGACGAAAGACCATCTATACAATTAGTACCGTATTCATGGGGCTGGCAATACGGTTGTAATGCTGATTATGGCAGACACAGCTGGAATTTTTACTATATAAGTTATGTTATAATTTGGGATGGCGGTTGGGTTATAGATAGTGATGTGCTTGAGCTCGACTCGAGCTGCTCGAACAGATGACGTCAGAGTTCTAACTTGTGTGCTTGCCGTGACCTATCGGCATGCTCTTATGAGCCCAGAAACCTCAAGAAGGTTGTGTTCGAGCATTGTGCTAGGCGGTACCGGCTCGTGCTGTGTTTGCTATGCACTGCTGTATAGTTTGGGCATATAACCCCTTCAAACTGTATCTGTAATGTGGAGACAGCCACAATCTGTGTTTGTGCGATGATTCGATGCACATGTCTCCCCAGAATATACAAACTGCGTACTGAACATCGTTGGAGTTCACAGAATAAAGTTGACGGGTCACAACACGTTCTTCGTTCAATGATGCGGCAAGAGTATGTGTATAGGCTATAAGTGATTAATTTCTTCCGTTGCAGGAACATATGTTTGCTACTATCCTCGACGTATTACATCCTTCCCAGAAGCCAAAGGTGTATCAGAGATGGGGGGGGGGGATAATCTTATTAAAATTATTATTAGCCTAGGCACAATTTGATTTACTGTACGTCGCACCGACAGAGATCGGTGGTATGGTGACAATGGGGCAGAAGATGGCTAGATGAGGAAGGATGTGGCCGTGGCCTGTATTAAGGTACAGCCCTAGCATGTGCATAGTGTGCAAATGGGAAACCACGGAAAACGATCTGCAGGACTGCCCACAGTTGGATTCGAACCACTAACAGTCTAATACGTTCACACATACCGTACGCGAGCGAAAGGTAGCAGAAAATATCGTCCGGGCCGTCAGTGCACCGCCTACTTTATGAGTGGGGTCGCCTAACAGTTCAAACATGTTCGATTCCGTATCGAGCTGCGTTGTGTAACGTGCCAGTGCGAGCCCGCTCGAACTTGAGTATCATTCGCTCCTGCTGGAACAGAAGACGTCAGTTTGAACAAGTTCGAGCTTTGCACGACCTTTTGAGTGCACTGCGACCTATCGGCGTGTTCTTATCAGGCCAGAATCCTCAAGAAGGCTGTGTTCGAGCATTGTGCTAGGCGGAACCGGCTCGTCCTGTGTTTGCTGTGCACTGCTCTATAGTTTGTGCATATAACCCCTTCAAACCGTATCTGTAATGTGGAGACAGCCACAATCTGTGTTTGTGCTATGATTCGATGCACATGTCTCCCCAGAATATACAAACTGCCTAAAGAATATAATTGGAGTGTACAGAACAAAGGCGACGGGTCCCTACACGTTCATCGTACAATGGTGTGGCAACAGTATGTGAATATACGAAACCAAAGACGTATCAGTGACGGGGGCGGGAATAATCTATATTAATATTGTTATTATTATGTACGATTTGGTTTACGTCTCACAGACAAAGATAGGTCGTATGGTGACAATGGGACAGAAGAGGGCTAGGCACGGATGGATGCGGCCGCCTTTAAGGTACAGCCCCAGCATGTGCCTGGTGTGCACGGAAACCCACCTGCAGGGCTGCCGACAGTGGGATTCGAACCTCTAATAGTCTTAATACGTTCACACACAACGTTCGCGAGGGAAAGGTTGCAGAAAACAATGTCTAGGCCGTCAGTGCTCCGCATACTTTATGTGTGAGGTCGGCTAACAGTTCGAACAGGTTTGATACTGTATCGAGCTACGTTGCATATCGATTCGGCACGAGCCCTCTCGAACTTGAGTATCATTCGCCTGTCGCTGGTTATAGACAGCCGGGGAGTGAACTAGATCATTCCCAGATCAATTTTGAATCATTAGAAGAGGTATTTATTGCAAATTTCAGAAGTTAAAACCTTTGTCAAAACTCATTGCATTGCCCAAAATGAAGGTAAGAATGGCCGGGTTGGCGGGCCACTGTTGACGACACATTAGACTGTAATCATTGTCAAATCCACTGTTTCTTTCATTTGAACCCCTCACAGAACGCTACCTATACTGCCTATTCAATTAGTACCGTATGGGTACACGAAAACCTAACCTTCGTCCAGACAGTTTTCTAACCAAGTAGCGGCCAAGGGTCTCTTTCGTCAAGGCAGTCGTCGAACCAAGTACGGTAGCGATGTATGGCTTGTTCTGGTCCAACATTTACATCAGTAATTTTTGTCCAGGCAGTCATCTAATCTCGCTACGAGTGAGTACGCTGAAGCACATTATAGGAGTCTGTCAAGAGCTATGAGACCTTGTTGGTGTTCTGAAATTTTGCATCTGTGACACATATTATAGTATGGGCTTTATACATAGTTCGGTCATGCATTGGCACTGCAAAAGAAGAGCCAAAGTTACTGCGTGTAATACAGGAAAGGGATCGGGTGCATATGCCCCAGGTTAGGTTTGTGGCTGTATGTAAAGCTTTATTCGACGTTCACTGCTTTCGAACTTAGCAGCAAAACCGGCACCAAACGATAATGTTGGCACTGCTGAAATAACGCAATAACACCCTCGTAGTCTTTTTCCGTAATCAGTTGGCGACTCTCTTATATTCTGCTCTCGCAACATAAATATCTCAGCTCTCCACACCAAGAACATAAGTTTGTTTTGTGTTTGTATCTTCTCATCCTATCTGAGAGAGAGTGTAACTTCCTAGCGCATGCGCATTGTAAAAGTTACAGACTTTGGTCTAAATCCTGCCATTAGCACTGCGAAGGTACCGTATGCGTGGGGTTGGCTATATTGCATTTGTCCCATAATTCAGTCACAACTGGAATTTTACTATATAAGTTTTGATCAAAAAAGGGGATGAAGAATGGGTTATAGTCAGTGGAGGAGAAAACATCTATTACCACAGCATTTCCACTATTATTATTTATTACAAAAGTTTATGGTGTTTGAAGCCATTTTTCAGTGTTGCATTAGTAAATGAAAGTTTGGTGCTTTACAGTCGGTCAACACGATTGTACCCAAATGAGATGGGTTATTCCCTAATACTGAAAAAGAATTAAGGTAAATGCACCAATGGTCGTCATGTTAAGACAGATTTAGTCACGAAAATATATACACCTTATACATTTTGGTAAATTTAAACAACAAAAGCACTGTACCTAACCTCAAACTTTACTCAAACACTAGGAAACTCTCAATATCGAAAATATTCTTTTTTTGAAAATTACGTATTTTTTAAAAAAGTTTTTGCCCTAGTCCTCGGCACTATGCCTTTGGATTTTTCCTATATTTGTCACCCGTTTGCACCAATAGCCGTCACATCGTTAGTTTTCCTTGTCTGCTGTTTATAATGCATTACCATCAATTGTTGCGGAAGACCCCGATTTATCGACTTGGAGGCTAACGTTTATGAAAAAACAATACCAGAATTGGGAAAAAAATTCCAGTTTTTGGTCTGTATTGACAATTGTAATTTGTGTTTAACAAAAAACACAAAACAGTACCAGTAATAGTTTTTTTAATAAAAAATGAAATATTAAAAAAAGACGGAAGCGGGAATGATGGGTAGAAGACATACGGGCATGAAAATATCGTAATTCTGCTCTAAACACATTTATTATAAGTTATTTTTGTATTAATTTAAAGTGCAATATTAATGATAATTGAAATTCGAACAATATAACCACAAGAACGTGTATTGATGTAGGCTTCCCCGGTCGGTGTTCAAGCGCGAATGGTCATTTTCCGGGCTGTTACGCGTAGTCACATTAAACATGACACCAGACCCTGGTGTAACATAATGTCTGCGTTGAACAATCTCCGAGGATCTGACAAGATAGATTGTAAGCCGTTTTCCACCAAATAACAGTAGGTTTTAATTTGATGTTCTGTAATATTGCAGCATGGTTTACTGTCAAATGTTGAGGGATTCGTAAAGACAGGCTTGGATTTCTTTTTAGGAAAGATGCACACCTTTTCCTCCCTGGTCGTCCATTTTGAGAGGAGAGAACCTCTTCAATTCTTTTGTGAAGCGCTGGCCGCTATTTTGCAAATTGTCCTTTGTTACCGGGAACCCCGCTTTTCCTAGTGAGATAACCCATTGAATTAACACCCTTTGTTAATAAGGAACTTGGCCCCATCTTCCTCTCTCTGGATTTTCTTTTAATTTTGTCCGAAAGGGCGTTTTCTCGGAACACCATTCCTCTCCGCGGCCGTTGTGATACTCATGCCGTCCTCCTCAATGACCTTAGTAGCAGCTTCCATTTGCTGAATATCGTAGGCTAATTGAGAAATGTGCGTTTCGAGATATTACTTGAAAGCAAATATTTAGTCTTAGAATATATTTTTCATCTCAACTTGAAAAGAATCCCTTTTAGCTCACCTAAAAACCCTAGGCCTAGACCTACTGATGATGATAATAATAATAATAATAATGTTGTTATACGTCCCCAACTACTGCGGCCTTTAGAGACCCCGGGGTACCAGAATTTTGCCCCGAAGGGTGATCTATAACGTGCCAGTAAATCTTCGACACGGCTCCCTCGCATTTGTGCACCCTCAAATTCCAGATGACAGCACCAGGATTCGATCCTGCAAGAGCAGGCGAGATCGTTACCTCTGAACCACCACACCAGCGTAGGCCTACGGCCGTCACAGAGACAGATCTACATAATATCAGCACACTGTAAATGTTTATTGGTTCTAAAACGTTAACGCAAACATTAACAATATCATGCACTAGTGTTAGTCACGCATGTGCTCTAAAGATCGTCAGCTATGACGACTATTGGACACGATGATCAAACGACAATTTAGTTAATGCCGGACACTTCAGAACTACATTATAAGTATATTGCCGCTGTTAGTTAGATCTTACAAGGAGATATGACAATGTGCCAATTTTCGTCACAAATGACGGGTTTTGGTAAAGTGCGTGTTTTTAAATCCAGTGTATGTCACCAGCATTTCTAACCAAATTAGGAACGTGAGCATGAAATAGGAAATCGCATTATGTTACAGAAACAATTACCCACTATATCACACACTTGTAACATTTTAAAATGTCGGAATGTAACACGTACGCACATAATTAACTGGCGTGCCTGGTTAGCACATGCGAGAAGCAATACGCTGCGTCAAGACAGCTCAACTCACACAAGATGTTTGACGCTGGGAATCGCCTATTACATCGCACGCATGATTTCCCAAAGTTGTTCCTTATGGGCAACGAAGGTATGGCGAATCTCGTAAGACTTCGTGCGTTGAGAAAGACCCGTTGACATGCTTATTATTTGTACTTATATACGAGAGTGACGACGACTGGCTCAGTGACGAAAACCGGTACAGTTACCTTACATGAGATTAATAAATTTCGTTTATTACAAATGGGAACTGGCTGCGTGGCTCAGGGGTAACGTTCTCACTTGCTGGGCCCTAGGTTGCAATTCGTATCCTGGCACAGTCAGTTGGCATTTGAGGGTGCGCAAACACGAGGGAGCCATGTCAGTAGATTTACTGGCACGTTAATGATACCCTTCGGGGCAAAATTCCGGCATCCCTGCGTTTCTGAAAGCCAGGGTAGTTGAAAGGCACGTAAATCATCAACATTATTATTGTTTTATTACAAAGGGTATTTTGGCTAATTTAAGTAGTTTTGTAGCTCGTTCACCACTCCTGAACTGTTACCCTTAACTATAACAAAGGCTAACTGTTTGTAGGAAACGCCACATTCACACTTCAATCAGGAAGGTATGAACATTTTAACTCTGCAGTAATAAACTGACTGTATAACAGGTTGCCATGTTGGATAAGGCTTGAGTCAGGCAATACTGCCAACTTTACCACACTGCCCTGTTGCCGGGTTAGACGAAAATTCCTCTTTGTACTAAAGTTGGGTGGGGTAAAACCATTGGTCGCTACTAGGTTAGACGAATTTATGGACGAAATTTACTGATTGCACAGGGCGGGGCAGAAGATGCGCATGGGTTGCACTGCCTCGTATTGCGTCATTTTCATACCTTTCTAGGGAACGGTTACGATTGAAATTACGGTCCATTATCACTAGTGCAGCTCAGTCCAACGACTTTGCAACAGCAGAAACCGTACTTACGGAAGATCTCTGCAGACTCGACAAGTTCTTAAAAACCTGGAGACTAAAACCAAATATAGCAAAAACAGAGGTCAGCTGCTTTCATCTGAGCAACAAACAAGCCAACTACATTCCTAGGGTTCAATACCACGGTCATCTACTGAAATTCAATCCTCATCCTAAATATTTAGGCGACATCATGGATCGATCCTTGACTTACAGTGAACATCTAGGCAAAACATCTGCTAAGATCAAAGCCCGCAACAACATCCTGCACAAACTCACAGGAACGGGCTGGGGCCCAACAGCATCCACCCTCAGAACTTCAGCACTTGCCCTAGTGTATCCAGTAGCAGAATATTGCTGCCCAGTATGGCTTAACAGCGCCCATGCAAAGAAGATAGACGTACAGCTGAACGACACAATGAGGACTGTATCAGGAACCATCCAATCTACACCTTGGGAATGGTTACCAGTACTCTCCAACATCCCGCCTCCTCATCTTCGAAGACAAATGGCACTGAAGAGAGAATGGCTTAAATGTTGTGACAACCCTCTTCTGCCAATTCATCTAGACTGCTCACCTAAAGATCACAGGCTGAAATCCCGGAATCCTTCTTGGAGACAAGGAAGGAAGTTGGTCCAAGAGCAGTTTCAAGTGAATGAAGCTTGGCGCAATGAGTGGCTGACTTCAAATCCTGACAGATTAGGTCTTATCTCGGATCCAGTTAAGCAGCCCCCTGGCTTCGACCTTCCCAGGAAAATATGGACGTCGCTGAACCGTGTAAGAACTCAACACGGTAGGTGTCAGTTCTGGAAGCACAAATGGAAAATTGCCGAGAATCCTTTCTGCAACTGTGCAGATGTGCCTCAGACCATCAGTCGCATCGCTATGGATTGCCCTCTCCGAAGGTTCAATGGTCAAATGAAGGAGATTCATCAAGCTAGTGATGAAGCTTTAGAATGGTTAGAGAAATTAGATATCCAGCTCTAACAAAACTGAAGCTACTTGCAGATCAAGGTCTCAATCTGTATGTATTTGTACTGTAAATACTGTAGAATGTAAATAATTGTATATTGCATCTTCATGCCATACGAAATATATACTAGTGCAATGGAAAAATATGTTAAATTACGTCAATATGGATGTTTACCTCTTGCTGATTAAACGACTACTGCCATGTTCATCAAGCGCGTGAGCTATTTAGTAATTCTTGGTCTAGAGCAGTGGTTCTGAACCCTTAGAAGTGTGCGGACCACTCAGCCTGAAATTGAATCATGTACGGACCACCCCTTCACCCAATACACCTTATCAGTTGTAACTCTTCTCAATAACACTTATTTTAAAGATATTTCAATTCAAAACCTGATAGTCATCGCCGCAAATACATTCGGTCGATTCTCGTTCATCGGACATCGTTTTCGAAATCCCCTTTTATTGGCCACTTTTCTTATACGTGCTGGTGGACCCTTTTCTCCCGAGGACCACCGGTTCAGATCCACTGGTCTAGAGAGACTATTTCCAATCTTCTTCTTCCTCGCCTTTTCCCGTTACGCGGGGTCGGCTTTCTTAATCCTGAGGCGCCAGTCATTTCGTTGTAAAGCATCAGCAGCAGATAGGCCCAATACTCCGGTGTCCGTATGGACATTCGTCATCCATGTTGTTTGAGGTCTACCGTTCCCTCTCTTTTGTGTAGCCATGGAAAGGCACTTCTTCGCTACATGATTTTCCGGTCTTCGCATAACATGGCCATACCACCTTAGCCTGGACTCTAAAAGTTTCTCAGTTATAGGCGCTACTTTGAAACTGCCTCACACATGTTCATTACGGATTTTATCTTTGAGATTAACTCCACCTGCCCAACGTGACATATGCATTCCAGTGGTATGTAGCTTTTGCTGATGTGCCTTGGTAGTAGCCCATGTTTGGTCTTACGGCAGTTTTATAAACTTTACCGTTCGTTCTTGCGTGTTGCTTTATGATTCTTCATTTTAGAGATGGCTTTTCTAACTTTCATTAATAGCTCCTTGCGTCGTAGGTAGTTCCACTTCTTGTCGCCTGGGACAAAGACAAAGGGAGCATATGTGACTAACACAGGGCCACCACCTAATAATTATTGGTCTAGGCAAATTTAACTTTTACAAAAACAATTAGTAACGTATGCGTGGGGTTGGGGTTGGGGTTACTGCACTTGTGCATAATTCACGTTGATAAGGGCCAGCACAGCTGGAATCTTACTCTATTTCATGATATATAAGGGAAATCTTATTTGAATCAGTAGTTTAGTAAATTTTTTCAAGGGTTCTCTTCTCCTCAACTGTTACCAGCTACTCTTGAGATCATAGAAGTTGACTCATGCTTCAAGGATGCCATGTAATTCTATGCGTCAGGGACAAACGACTTGCCTTTCAATATACTCTACCTTCTGTGCCCACCGTTATTACTTTTTTTTACTATTGCACTGTGTGTTGAAGTCTTGTTATGTGCATCAGAACTTTCTGCTATGTTTATCTCTCTGATTTTATATGATAAAGGCCCAAATACCATTATATCAGGTATTTTGTAAAAGATGACACATCAAACAAGCGAGGAAATTTCAACTATTATTAGGTTGTGTGTTGTACAGAGTGTGGGTCTGCAAACCACATAGGTGGACGCTAAAAGTTATAACGTACAAAACATGTGGGACACAACCTGTGACATCCTGCTCTAACTTCCTTAGCCCTGCCTCCGAGCAATTATGTTGGACATGCTAATGCATAAAAAAACAAAACTGTCTCCACATAAGCTCAGAGGTAGAGTAACGGAAGCCAAATCTGGAAGTTGTGAGTTTGTGTTGTGCTTTCTACCCTCCATCTATATGGTTTGTACACTCTTTGTAAAATCAACGACCTAATAGCAATGGTCCTCTATGGTCATTTACAGTGCATTTTCTTACATGTTTAGTGCCTTATAAATTACATTCCACATGTATTATATTAATAGCTTCATGTTTGTATTCTTACAGATCTGTCAACTAGATCCAGTTGAACAGCAAGTTGCATGGAACAGACCTGGGCGAGAATGCAGTTTCAGTAGTGTGGTTCTTTTTATAATATGCAGTAATTGTATTTCTTGTACTACATTGTGTAATGCAAAATAAATATTACTTTTTCAATTATCAAACTCCTGGGGTTTAAATTTGATTGTTTCTCCTTCCTTCTCATAATCCATTTGCAAGAGGGCATGGGATTCAAACAAGAATTCGGAACCTATGCAGGAATGATACGAGTTAGGTCATTCCATAGACTGATTTGGAGGTTATGTAGGATAGGACAATATGCACTGGAATTTGAAGGTTGTCTGTTTGGAAACCTGACTCAATTGATTTTATAGCATTTAGCAGTTAATAGATTAAGTTGTTTTATTTGACCTAACATAAATTCAAAAGGAACTAATAATATCAATATATATCTACATATATGCACAGTTCACGCCACGATTTTTGGCCGGTGAGTCCTGATTGCACAGTCATACAGAGGACAGATGGCGTGCATCGGGCATTTGCAATTGATGCATGAGTTTCCTTCCACGCAACTAAAAACTCACGTATCAATTTCACATGCGTGAGGCCCGCAGACTGCAATCAGGACTCGCCAGCCAAAAACCGTGGCGTGAACTGTATATTTGCTGCCAGAGTTACATAATGAACGACATATTTCAACTTATTAAATATAATGTTGACTGCCTGTAAAACATTTAATCAAAGATAATTATATTAGGTAATGTTAATTGATCCACAAATGATCTAGCTCTGCAGAATATTTATAAAAATATGTGATACCTTGGGGATTTAGTTTGCAGTATGTTTCTTTTTTTTGTCTCTTTTAAGGAAAAATATTTGTGTGATTTGTTTTTGTGAAGAGCTGAGCAAGTGCAGGGTGACCGCTTTCTGGAAAACTCAGGGAATTTAAATTGTATAGAATAAACAGGGGAAAAATTTGGCAGGATTAAAAATAAATGTCTTGTCGTAGGATTGGGCATAATAATAATGCATCGTTGGCAGTATTAATTAATCCTCCATACAAGATTAATTACCGTTAAGATTAAATACCGTAATTTGACCGTTCTGCCATTTCTTCTTTTCGGATGTTCGCCTTTCAGGATATCCCAAGTCAGAAAAATTAGCTTTGCGAGAAAGAAATATGGCTCGGGTGTTTATACCTTCTTCCTTATAAGTTGAGTGTAATAACAACACGCCAGAGCCGCGAAGAAGAGCTCTTCCCTATACGAGCGCACTACCTTCGATCGAAATATTACAGACACTGTATCAATTGTAAGCTGGCTTTAACTTCACGTCGGTAAGAGGTATGAGCTCTTCTCCGAGGCCCTGGCGTGTTGTCATTTGACTCTCAACTTAGAATAAGGTACAGTTGTGGTGTAACGTGATTCACTGAACAGATGGCGCAAAATCTGAATTGAGTTTACTTATGTCCCAGGCATCCTTCCTGTACTGCCGACTTGTGTCTGTAAGTCATTTGCAAAGATTTTTTTATTTTTAAATAAGCGAAGAGACATACAGGTAAATGGAATTTATTTGGCTATAATTAGTAATAAAACAAAGACTGCAACGACAATGGTTTACGTAACCTAAAATTCACTCGTCAACAATTTACACTTTTGTATTTAGTATTTTTTGAAGATCATGGGGGGATTATAGAAATTCAATCCAGAATAGCTGCAACCGTCAAAGTACCCAGATTTTCAGCCTTGGTTAGAAGAAGTTCCAAAGAACGCAAAACATTCTTTTTGTAACCTGTGCAAAAAACGGATTCCTTTGAGCAACGTGGGCAAGAGAGCAATCACTAGCCACATGACAGAAAATTTCACAAAGCATGGATCACCAACCATGTGACTGCGCTTTTGTCAGATCGAACCATACTTCAGTTTCGTTGTTTTATATACCGTGTCAACAAGACTGAGCTTGAACAGTTTGATAGGAGTAAATCTCGCCTGGATCATTTTTATACCAAACAGTTCAAGAGCTTGGAAGAATATAAAGATGTTTGGCAGATCATAAAAATCATCCTCATATTTTCTCATGGTAACACCTTTGTGGAGGTATTTTTTCCAGTGGAAACTCTCATAGCGATGAGATGAGCATGGGATGGAATTCAGGATGCTGGTGGAGAAGATGCCATAAACATTGATGATGAAATGGTTTGTTACGCTTGTGGGGCTAGGGCTAAGGAAAAGGAAATAGTGTTTGAGTCGGAACAAGAAGAGAAAGGATGAAGTGTTGATGACATTAAATAAAAAAAAAGGAAGAATTGTTTATAAAGAAACATGAGCTGGAAATGAAAATAAAAACATTGAAGAAATAAGAAATTAAAACGTATTCTAAGTCACCTAAATATCTGTGATTAAATACATGTATTATACCTAAATCTTCTCTCTTCTTCATCTATCCCTTTTGCCTCTCGGCGTCGGGTCTGCCAGCCACTTTCTGTATTCATTCCTATTCCCTGCGAGTCTCCTGGTTTGCTGCAGAGTCCTTCCCTTCTTCTCTGCCACCTCTCCCACATATTGGATCCATTCTTTCCTTGGACGACCTCTTCTTCGAGTGCCTTCAGGCTTTGCCTCAAACACTTGCTTCGGTTTCCTTTCTTCATCCATCCTTATGATATGTCCATACCATTGTAAAGCTTTCTTCTGGATGGTATGTACTACCGATTCCACCTTTAATTCTTCTCTAATCGCTATATTTCGTACCCTATCTCTTCTAGTTTTATTCACTATCTTCCCGAGGTATTTCGTCTCTGAGGCAGTCACTCTACTTTCATGTTTGTCCAGCATAGTCCATGTCTCAGCTCCATAGGTGAGTGTAGGTAAAAATACTGTCTTATAGATTTGAATCTTGGCTTTCTCCGAAACTTCCTTCTTTCCCACAATACACTGGCTCAACTGATAATATACGTTATTTGCCTTCTTTACCCGAGTATTAACCTCTCCGTCGAATCTTCCATCCTCAGTCAGCATTGTTCCCAGATATGTAAAGCTGTGGACTTGATCCATAGTCCTTCCTTGCCACTCAATCAACATATCTTCCCTATCTCCTCCTATCTTCATCACCTTACCCTTATTTATATTAATGGTGAGTCCTCTGTCTTGTAGGGAAGTTGCCCACTCTGTAACAGCTTGTTGCAGGTCTTCTGAACTATTATTAATAAGTATTATGTCGTCCGCATACACTAGTGACTGAAGGTACATTGGTCTCATTTTCCAGTTTTCAATTTTCATTCGCCTTGTCCTAGCTCTGCATTGACTGATCACTTGATTCATGAATATAATGAAGAGGAGTAGACTCAGGCTGTCACCTTGTTTCACTCCTCTGTCCATCCTGAATTGTTCACTCTCATGTCCATCCTATCTCACTAATCCCTTGACCACCTTATACACACTTTGAATTACTCTGATCAACTTTCTTCCTATCGGTAAAATTTCCAGTGCTTTCCATATTTCCTCTTTAGGTACAGAATCAAACGCAGCTGTAAAGTCTAGGAATGCCAGATATGCTTCCTTCCCTCTGTTGTTTAGTCTCTCTATAAGGTGTCGAAGACAACTAATCTGATCTTGAGTTTGCCGATGTGGGCGGAATGCTGCTTGTTCTTCTTGTAGCTCTGGCTCCACCTGTCTCCGTAATCTTTTCTCTACAATTCTCGTGTATAGCTTCAATACAACTGATGATAAGCAAATGGCTCGATAGTTCCGACAATCTGTTATAATTCCTTTCTTATGGATTGGGATGATGTTGTTTGTCCATTCCTCAGGTATCGTTTCTTCCTTCCAGCAAATTTTAAACACCATTCTTAACCATTCTTTTAATTCATCACTTCCTTTTTTAATCAATTCAGGAGCTATATCATCCGGACCCGATGCTTTACCATTCTTCAACTTGGTTATCGCTTCGTCAATTTCATACCTACTGATTACTTCTTCTTCTTCTTCTTCATCCTCCATCTCTTCTGATTGAAGTTGTTGCTCTTGCTCTATCTCATCCCTCTCAGTTTCGAACACCTCTGCATAGTAATCTCTCCAAGTTTCCAGTACTTCTTCTTCTTTGGTTTTAAGTATGCCGTCTTTGTTTTGTATACTTCTTACTTTCTTCCCATATTTTCCTCTAAGTCCTTTGACAAATGTCCAGAACCTTCTTTTATTTTCATGGGAATTTTTCTCTGTTTCATCTCCAAATTATTTCCAACTATCCTCTTTCGCTTGCCTGACAATTTGTTTCGATACATTTCTAGCTTCCACATATTTCTCCCAGTCATCCCTCCTCTTGCTTTGTACATATTTCTTCCATGCTTCTTTCTTCTCCTTTACTGCCTCCTGCACCACTTCATTCGACCATCTAGTTCTCTTCTGATAGCCTCCTACTGTCGTCATCCCACATATGTCTTGTGCTGTTTTCTTGATGATGTCTCTTAGTACTTCCCAGACTTGTTCGGCTGAATTCATGTCCGTATTCCCTCTGGCTGCCTGCAGCCTCTGATCCAACTCGTCTCTATATCTCTTCTTCTTTTCTTCATCATTAAGTTGATCTATGTTTAACTTGGAGTACTTTCTGGGTCTCTGTGGCTTTGGTGTCCGGAAGTGCGTAGTCATGACTAATAGATGATGTTCAGTACTCATCTCCGCACTTCTAAAAACTCGTACATCATCGATTGCATATCTTGCACTCTCTGTGTATGTAAAATAGTCTATAGCACTCGTTACATCTCGTCCTTCAGCTACGTATGTCATCTGATGACATTTCTTATGGGGAAAGAAAGTTTTTCCAATAAGTAAAAGATTATCTACGCAAAACTCAATCATTCTGTCTTCATTACGATTCTTAACTGCTTCTGCCGCATATTTGCCAACACATCCATATCCTTCCTCAAACTCATTACCTATCCGTGCATTCCAATCACCCATGACAACGACATGTTTATTCCCATCCTGAGCTCTGTTAATTGTAGTCTGCAAGGCTTGGTAGAAGTCATGTTTCTCTGCTTCACCTCTGTCTTCTGTGGGTGCATATGTCTGGATAATCGAGATGTCCTCTTGTAAGCTGAGGTCCATTCTGATTATCCTGGAATTTACTGCTTCCCAGTGCCTTACTTGGTTGTTGAATGTAGAACTTAGTATGACTCCCACTCCCTCTTTGGCTCTTTGATCTGTATCCACACCGGAATACCACAAGGTATATCCTTTTTCCATTGCCAATTGTCCACTACCCTTCTTCTTTGTTTCACTAATCCCCAGCAGAGGAATTTTATATTTCTGCATTTCATTTATTATTTCTACTTCCTTTCCTGTCAGAGAAGTTAGATTCCATGTAGCCCATTTCATTGTCCTTTTCTTGCAGGGTCGTATCATTTTTATCCGTCCGGCTCTTCCGTTTGTTCTCTGAATTTGAAAAGCTTCACCCGACGTGGGTATTCACCCCTACGCGAGCTAGCACAGTGGAGGGGCTGCCTCCTCACAGCATCTGTGCCTGCTGGACTTTTCTGTCAGGGTTGTTCCCCCTTATCTGAGCATATCCCGTTTTAAGGCGCCGGAAACTCGCCCTCACCCCTCCCTTACGGGCTGGGTTTCGCTGGTTGCATTGCTAGGCAGAGCCTACCAACTAGGGCATTTCTCAGTATTTACCAGAGACACCTACTCAGCATTGGTGTCCCCACCGAGGCCCAATAACCAGCCATTCACCCTCCTCCTTTCTCAACCGGGCTTGGGACCGGCTATGGCGGAGTTTTATACCTAAATAATTGTGATTATTTTGAAATGTGCTCAATGAAACATGTAAGATATTTAATTTGTGATAGATATACATTGTCGTCAGAGACTATGTGTTATGTATTTTACGTTCTATAGTCTAATAAATAAAAGTATTTACCATACATACATTTTGTTTTATTTTTTGAAAATAAACATAAATGGCATCCTTATAAAAGTACATGTGTTAATAAAATGTTAAATTTAACACGGGAAAATAATTTTAGGTAACCAGCGGTCACCCTGATGTGGTACAGCCAATTTTCAATTTTAGCAGTGCTACCAACTAATAATGTGTAAAGTCACCAAGCCTTCAACAGAAGCGATAATGTGCACTCTGCAGTTCAAATTTTGTATTTCCTTTTCAATATTAGGTAGCCAAAATAACTGCAGGTTGACCACCATGACAAGTTCCCATCGATTTCAATTTATACTACTTTCTTTGTCATGTAAGCGGCCAACGCAGTGAATACGGGACCATATTGAAATTGATTTCAGTTTTCATTTAAATGTAAAAGTGTTACCATAAGACCTGGACACTTACAATTTTTAGGTAATAGAAAGGGCAGATTTTCTATTCGGAGGATTTAATATCCTGGTTTTCCACAAACAGCCCTTTAAAACGTTGAAAATAATCGTATGTCACAATATATTTGCCAGATGTCAGCACATCGCACTGCAATGGGAATGCAAACATGATGGCAATAATATAGTTTTATGAAAGTAATCATGTGCACTCTGGAGTTTTTTTTCTTGTACTGATCTACCATAGTGATGACAATCTATTGGTGCGAAATAAATCCTTTGCTCCTTTAGATATATTTCTTGAGTTGTTGATTCATTGTAGAGACTTGGGGTGTTTCTGATAACCTGTATGATGGCTGTTCTTGAGTGTGAATTTTTAATTGAGTCTAGGATTTTGGTAGGAGCCTGCTGTGGCCTTAATTTGGGTACAATCCCAGAAATTCGTGACTGTATTTCGAATCACGGTGCTGACAGCAGCCATCCTGATTATGGTTTTCTCTAGTCTTATTTCTTCAATCCCTCACCGGCAATTAACCTCGTGTGTGTTTTATTTTCGTTAACCCCTCACAAAACCCAATTATACTGTAATTTGATAATGGTTGTCATATAAAGGGGGGAGACAGTGACTTTATCTGCCCTTCCTAAAAGATAATCTCTACTTAGTATAAAAGAAAGTCCCCCATTTTTGTATTTGTCTGGCAATCTCCAGAACCACTGGACGGATTTTAATGCGGTTTTCACCATTCTGTAAAGGATATCTGGTGGAAGGTTTCCGTAGAAAATTATTTATTTATGATCGAAGGAATCCAAGCAGTAACGATTTCAGTGAAAATGTCAAAAAAATACCTGGCGTCCGTGTGCTATTTAAGCTTACGCTGAGCAAACCGTTAAAAATATCAATATACTATGAGTGTATGAATTGTCCAGCATGGAAAGTTCTAAAAAAAATATGTTAGAGCTAATCTCTATCAATACATCACCCACTGTGAGTGTTCTTAATTTTTCATTTCTTCCAACAATCTCCATTCAATTTCTGACGTGACAATTTACGAACTAGCTAGGGGCGAGCCTATCACCCAAGTTACAGCCTAACTAGCGGGCGAGCCTATTACCCCAGATACAGCCAGCAGCAAACTATCGAGTTGTGTTGTATTAAGAGTGGTTGTGTTGGGAGCTTCCCCGGAAGTGCAACTCGACTTTTCTTAATTTTGCAAAATACACAGTCAAGTTTAGATTTGATGGAAGGGGGATTTGAGTTTCATGCACCTCGCCATTCTTAAATTACGTCTGTCAAAAATTCGTTCCACTTGCATTTCCATGATAATATAATTAATAGTCCAGTCAGTGATTTTAAACCATCATGCCGAGACGTAAAACGGATATAGGTTCATTGACATAAAAAGCGCTTATCACGTAATGTATCCATAACTGTTCCCAGGCGAAGTCGGGGCGGGTTGTTAGTTTATTACCTAATTGATTAGTCTCCCAGGTCCGAAGTAATTCAGCTACCAACCCTTCGATAAAAGGAATAATAATAAATTATTAAATCGAAGGATATTACGGAAGATTTTAGGCAACAGATGGGTTGGTGGGCAGGTATGATTGACATTCAGTGAACAACTATACACATAGATAGAACCAATAATGTCGTCTATCAAAAGGAAATAATTGCTGTTCTATGGGCACATCTTCCCTATGATTGATGACCGACTAAGAAAATCTAGAATTTCGAAGACAACTAAATGGAGATAGTTCCAAGAATGTGAGAAAGACCTGATGCAAATTAGTATTCCAGAAGGAAAAAAAAACTACGACAGATTTGAGTCGACAAATTGATAAAATCTATCAGGATTCTTAAGTGCAATCTAAGGCCAGGAGACTGAGACGGCCTTCACCAGAAACACTATAAAGGCATTGATCGTTGGACTAGAGAAATATTGGGAGGATGTCAAGTCTGGTAGAACAAGATCTAGTCAAAAATTAAATTCAGTGTTAAAATGCTGGCCATAGCGGCTCAATTCTAATGTAATAAAAAATGAGTATCCACCCATTATAATTCCGGTTTCTACAGGTTCAGAAGAATTTCAGAGACGATGTTCTGATGCCCTTCTTGAAGACAAACTCATCAGAAGAGTTACTGAGAGATGAACTGAAAGAAGAAAATGACCAAAGATTTGGAAGGAAGTGGCCGTGACCAATTAGAAGGTATTATTCCGGTGTTCGCCTCGAGTTAAAAATGGAAAACCAGGGAAAGTCATTTCAAGGGTAAATTTCCAGCACACTCGTCTATCGAGTTCCGAGATAGTCTGACCCTGTGGCATAACTAGCGTGGTCGATAATAATATGAAGTTTAACATTCCTCTGGGGCGCGATGGTGCAGTGGTCAAGCTGTTTGTCTCTCACCAAGGTGGAGCGGGTTCGATTACCGGTCAATGCATGTGAGATTTTCGAAGTGAAATATCACGGCCTGTGGTTCGGATTCCACGTAAAATGGACGTCCCGTGGCTCATGATCACAAGATTAACAGTCACGTAAAACTACAATCTTCCTTACTTTTTTAACAATCCTTAAAATTGAGGTGGTTGTAGGTAACAAAGTTGATTTTTTTAAATTATCGTGGCAGTAAATCTACAACTACGGTCTCTTTTATTTGAGCATCCTGACTGCCAGAATTTGATTCTTAACCTCGGAGGTGAGAGCTTAACCGGCAGAGACCTATAGGTACGGTACCCTAAATACATATACCGGTATAAGATATTCCCCTCAACTAACGGACTAACCAGAACTCGAGTGGGCTACATGTGACTGGGATTGAATTATTTGTGTCTAATATGTATTGTGTAATCTGCCTTGCCAATACATAGGCCTACCTATTACAATTAGTCAATACGGATAAAACTTTTGCCAATTTAGCATATAGGCCTACGCTGTGTCTTGTAATCATCAAATGTCGTACGACACGGAATGCCGTGGAATTTTGCCACCTTTCAAAAATCCGATTTTCTCGGCCGGAAATCGACTCGGTAGCATGAGGTGGACCCTCTACCACTGAGCCCCGAGAAAAATAATCTCTTCTCTACTTTTAAGATAAAACAAAGTCCCCGATTCTTGGATGTTCCGGGTAATCTCGAGAACCACTGGATGGATTTCGATGCGGTTATCACCATTCTGTAAAGGATTTCTCGAGGAAGGTTTTTGTAAAAAACATTCATTCATGGCCAAAGGAAGCCGAGTAACGATTTCAGTGATTCAAGTCGAAGAAAAGACCTGTCGTCCGCGCGCCTTTTAAGCTTACGTTGGGTAAACCGCTAAAAATATCTGTATACTATGATTGTAAGAATTGTTCAGCATGAAAAGTTTTACAAAAAAAGTGCTGGACAGCATATCTCTATCTTCAATACATCGCCCACTAACTAACCACGTGGCACTACAGCCAATGAAGGGCATAGGCCTACCAAGCGGCCGCTGCCCTGCCATTGGTCCGCAGATACTGGGGTGACACGTAGTCAGCGCATCAGGTCCCCTCGACCGTAATCATGGTTTTCGTGACCGGGGCGCCGGCTCACTCTCAGACAGCTACTCAATTGTCCTCACGAGGCTGAATGCACCCCGTTCCAGCCCTCATGTCAGTTTCTAAAATCCCTGACCGAGCCGGGAATCGAACCCGGGGCCTCCAGGTGAGAGGCAGGCGCGCTACCCCTACACCACGGGGCCGACGCATCACCCACTATAAGTGTCTTTATCTCCCCAGTGTTGCAGCTTTCGTTCCGCAGAATACAGTCAAGTTTGGATTGAACGGAAGGAGGATTTGTGTTTCATGAACCTCGCATTCTTAAATTATGTCTGACAAGAAATCGTAGCACATGCTATCTAATGATAATATAATTAATTAATAATGCCGAGACGCAAAAGGGATATAGCCTAGGTCGTAGGCTATTTCATTGAAATCGAAGAAAAAAAACGCCTTTTAAGCTTACGCTGGGTAAAGCGTTAAAGATACCGGGCGAAGTCGGGGTGGGTTGCTAGTAATAATATATTTAAAGTCGCTAATCCTCCCTGCTCGGCTCACCCACGGAGCTCTGACGCATCTTAAATGCGAAGTGGGGCTTTGTCTTTTCAGTGACCCCCTTCAGTGTAATCTAAATATAGTGTAAGGCACTGATAAACAGATATGAAATCACTCTGCGATGTATCCTTCTCCTACCGTCACAAGGACGATGCCTGGTAGCTAAACATACTTAGTCAGCAGATACAACTGGGGATGGTGACAGGTGACCACTACCTTGGGTCTAATTAAAGAAGGGATTTTGGAAGGAAATCGTCTGTAAATTTGTTGAAAGGACTCGTTCCGGCGTTTGCCTGGGGGTGAAAATGGGAAACAACGAAAACCATTTTCAGGGCGGTCATGTTGGAATTCAATGCCACGCTTTCCCGATGCCAGCGAAACTAGAGTTAGCGCTCTCGGCCACCGTAGTCGGTCAATAATAATATTAGCAATAACAACTCAATTTTGGGATTGGATAAGAATTGACACTCATACAGGGAAGGCGACCGAAAACCTTGTATTGAATTTACAGGTAGTGCAGCATTTGGATATTATACACATCAAAAAAGTTTTGCATAGGCTATACTTACCACATCGAACAGCGGTGGTACAAGACTTCCTCCAGGAGTCCACGATTGCACGAATGGACTGGCCTGCGATGTCGCCGGACATGAACTGTATCGAACAGGTCTGGGATATGCTGAAGCGTGCTATTGCTCAGCGTCCACGCCTTTCCATAACCCACCAAGAGAGCATCGAGGCCGACGTCAAAGAGTGGGATCGCCTGCCTCAAGAGGACCTGGACAACTTGATCTGTGGTATCGGTATGCCACGGCGAGTAAGAGCTCTGCTGGACGCCCGTGGTGGCCATGTTCCTTATTGAAACTTCACAGGATGGCAATATTACAACAGATATCAGTAGCTTACCTGTTTAACGGGTCGGCCAAATGTCTTCCAGTGAGTAATTTTCTTTTCACACATGAATAAAGTCTGCAGGATTTGTCAGAATGCCGTCTCTTTTGTGATAACCTCGTCCACAATCCCACATACGCTCTGCATCATGGCAAACAAGTGTTATGTAAAACTCTTTTGGTGTGTAGGCCTATATTTAGCAGGGCTGTCGAGAGCGAACATGGGCCCTAGGACAAGGAAGTGCGGGCCTGTCTATCTTTGTTCCTTTCTTGACATGCTTTCTTTAGCATTCCCATTTTCAAGCTCCCCCTCCCCCACAAATATATATCTGTGGAGTTTTATTTAGGCCTACAGTACTTTGTAGTTGTTGATAATCAGGCTGCAGTGAGAGTTGATGGTTGGTTTAAAGTTGTTACAGGAGTTAGGTGAGGCTGTAATATTTCACCATTACTGTTTATTTTATATAGGACCATTTGCTGAAGGCATGAACTGTATGGGTGGAATTCAATTAGGTGGAAACCAGGTAAGCAGTCTGGCCTATGCTGATGGCCTGGTTGTAATGACAGACTCCGTCGAAAGCTTACAGGCCAACGTGTTAGAACTTACAACAGAATTGTAGGGAATGTGGTATGAAAATCAGCATTCCAAAGAAAAAGGAAGCTTGTAGTTTAACATGACCATTAATCTCGCGTTATGTGCCACGGGACCTCCTTTTCACGTGTAATCCGAACCACAGGACATGGCATTTAATTTCGAAAATCCCACATGCATTCTAAAGATGAAGGTTATCTCGCTAGGGAAGAAATGCAAGAAAATAAAATGCCAGGTAGGAGGTTCTAATTTGGAGCAGGTGGATCATTTTAAGTACTGTACTTAAGCTGTAGTCGCCTCCGTAGCGTAGCGGTCAGCATGATTAGCTGCCGCCCCGGAGGTCCTGGGTTCGATTCCCGGCTCTGCCACGAAATTTGAAAAGTGGTATGAGGACTGGAACGGGGTCTACTCTGCCTCGGGTGGCCCAAATGAGTAGAGGGGGTTCGATTCCCCCTCAGACATCCTCGAAGTGGTTTTCCGTGGTTTCCCACTTCGTCTTCGGGCAAATGTCGGGATGGTACCTACCGTAAGGCCATGGCCGCCTCCTTCCCACTTCCTTGTCAAACCCTCCCACTCTTTCCATCCCTTCATCAGGCCCCTGTTCGCTTTGCAAGCGAGGCCGCCTGGGCGTCGTGCTGGTCACACACCCCAGTTGTATCCCCCACCCATAGTCTCAAGCTCCAGGTAGAGGTGGGATCCCTCGCTTAGTCCGTGGGAAAAGCCGATCCTGGAGGATAAAATGATAGCGAAGCGAAAAAAAACTTAAGCTGTGCATTCTCTCAGAATAACAGATTCAGGTGTAGAAAAGCTAATGAAGTGAGCTTTCACTCTCCCTACATCGCTCAGAATTGAGATCGACCTTGCGTTATGGAAGTGAGAGTTCGGTAGACACAGGATTACATAGGCTAAGCTAGAGGTAATGGATGAGGGTAGCACGAATTATTGTTGGGACACATGGATTTGAGCAATGACTGGAGGGTACTCGAACAGTGCTCGCAGTGCATTTCTGAGAATTCGAGCTGTCAGCTCCTATTCATAAGACATTACCCCACTTTGTGGGGCTGGGGAGTTCTGTCAACCGACTAATGCACGCAGTGTTTGCCACACTATTGTCAGCGTGCCAATTTGAGAAATATTTTTGTTCAGGCTAGTAGGCCTACAGTCGATATCCAGTACCTTACCTGGAAGTAATGATTAAGCCTCCGTGGCTTAGACGGCAGCACGCCGGCCTCTCACCGCTGGGTCCGTGGTTCAAATCCCGGTCACTCCATGTGAGATTTGTGCTGGACAAACGGAGGCAGACAGGTTTTTCTCCGGGTACTCCGGTTATCACTGTCAACAATTCCATTCCAGCAACACTTTCCACTATAATTTCATTTCATCTGTCATTCATTTAATCATTGCCCCCAGGGGATTGCGACAGGCTTCGGCAGCCGGCACAGTTCATAATACCCTCGCCACTAGATTGGGGCTTCATTCATTCCATTCCCTGACCTGGTCGGTCGACTGAAAGCAAGCTGTAGATTTTCATTTTTTACCTGGAAGCAATGGTATAGCTGACCAGCACAGTTATAGCGTGGGCACTGTAATGAAGGCTAAGTTATAAGGTGCGTTCAAAAAGTAACGAGCCGGAGGCTGGAATGCGCAAACCGGTGACGAAATCGGCTAATCGTGGCGTTTGTAACGAGGTGTGGTTCCGACCAGAGCGTGGAGGGTCACAGCCCGTCGCTAGAGGGCACGCGTGCACGTCACGTGACGATACAAAGCGAGCAGCAGCATGCATCAATCGTCCAACGCTGCCATTGCAAACAGTGACATGGAGGCGTCAAACGAAGAGCAAGGAGGTGTTGTTCGGTTTCTGACAGCGGAAGGAGTAGGGGGAACGGACATTCATCGCCGAATATCACAAGTGTACGGTGAACACTGCATGTCCCTTACAAGGGTCAAGGCGTGGCACAAGCGCTTCAGGGAAGGACGGGTGTCGTTAGCCGATGATGCCCGGTCTGGGGCACCCCCCTGCATTACCGATGACAACGTCCAGCTGGTTGATGTACTAATTACCCAGGACCGCCGAGTGACAATGAACGCCATAGCGCCGTGGTCGGATTGAGCGTCAGAAGTGTGCACACCATCATGAAGTAACGACTGCACTTGCGCAAAGTGTGTGCCCAATGGGTGCCCCACAGTCTTCAACCACACCAGGAAGCATGTCGAATGGCCCACTGTCTTGGTCATCTGCAGCGCTATGCGAGGGAAGGGAATGGGTTCCTGGCACGAGTGGTGGCTGTAGATGAGTCATGTGTCATCACTTCGAACCAGAATTGAAACGACAAAGCCTCCAGTGGAAGCATCCAGGGTCACCACCACCCAAAAAAGGCAAGACCATCCACACGAGTGCAGGAAAGGTAATGCTGACGTTCTTCTTTGGCCAAGGTGGCCCCATTCTGATACTCTTCGTGCCCCACGGGACAACAGTGAATGCCCAGCGTTACTCGCAAACCTTGACCACCCTTCGCCAAGCAATCAAAACAAAACGACCAGGCAATCTCACCCGTGGGGTCATTCTGCTCCACGACAATGCGCGACCTCATACGGCCAACACCGTCGCGGCACTCCTGCAGAAATTCAAATGGGAGGTTCTCGGCAACCCGCCATACAGTCCAGACCTCTCTCCCTGTGATTACGCCATGTTTGGTCCCCTGAAAAGGGCTCTGCGGGGCCAACGATTCACCTCAGACGCCGACGTCCAGCTGTACGTGCTGAACTGGTTCACATCGCAGCCCAGGTAATTTTATGAGATAGCAATTCACCGCCTCGTGTCACAGTGGGACAAGTGCCTCAACAGCCAGGACCAATACTTCTAACATACAGGTACTGGTTTCTGTAACTATGCCTCCAGCTCGTTACTTTTTGAACGCACCTTATAGTTATTAATACGCTAGATGAAGCTGTTTGTATGAGTTGACTCACATGGTGGGGTAATGTGAAGAGAATGGGAGAGGAGATATTACATTGAGTTCGGCTGTAGAGGGTAAGAGAAGGAGAAGCAGACCTAGGAGGCGATGTTTAGATTCCGTTTTGAACGATTTCAAAGTGAGAGACGTAGAAGCAGAGGCGACCGTAGTGCTAACTGCTAATAGAGAATCATGGTGGCGACTTGTTTCAAAATAGAGACTTACAGACTAGATTGGGCGCTAAAGGTCACAGTAAGTTATATATATGTTTTTCTTTTGTACGTTTTAATTATGTACAATATGTATTTTAAACGTAATTTTCGTTGCTCCTGACCGAAAAAGTTATTCTCAACATAAGAACAAATCGAAGGCCTTTCACAATCGTATGAATTATGCGATGGTTATTTAGACGTTCTGAGCTCTATAAAGACTGCTGCTTTTCTGGTTGCGAAGATAGGCTATTATCATAATGTTTATTTACTAAATACATTTTATGTTCTTCTTGTAAAATTTTTAGCACCTCATGGCGCAGTGGCTAGCATTGTTGGCTGTCCCCTCCGAGGTACCGGGTTCGATCCCCGGCTCTGCCAAGAATTTAAAAGTCTTGGTATGGTCTGGTGCGGGGTCTCGTGATGCAAAATGGGAACCTGCCGGAGCTATGGCAGAAGAAGGAGTGGAAAGGAACTGGCCACCCTACCACACGCAAACTCTGGCTCGGGATGCCTGGTTAGTGATCCCTTGACTTAGTCAAGGACTCTAATTCAGGTCACCTACGTCGCTGGAGGGGATATGGCACTCTTTTTTTCTTTTTATTGTAATATTTTGCAGTCCGTTCACAAGATTAGGATACATATAATACACACATCAAAAAAAGTTTTGCATCACCTCGGTTCCAAGAGTTCCGGAACCTTTAAATACAAAGGGAATAGAGATCAACACAAACAACATTTCAGCTCGTTTTATTGCTCATGAGACCCACACATTGCATGTTGTACCATCATACAGCTAGACTTTCAGCATTTGTGGTCCAGATTGCAGTACACACCACTACCTCTAATACCCAGTAGCACGTCCTCTTGCATTGATGCATGCCTGTATTCGTCGTGGCATACTATCCACAAGTTCATCAAGACACTGTTGGTCCAAATTGTCCCACTCCTCAACGACAATTCGGCGTAAATCTCTCAGAGTGGTTGGTGGGTCAAGACGTCCATAAACAGCCCTTTTCAACTTATCCCAGGCATGTTCGATAGGGTTCATGTCTGGCGAACATGCTGGCCACTGTAGTCGAGCGATGTCGTTATCTTGAAGGAACGCATTCACAAGATGTGCACGATGAGGTCGAGAATTGTCGTCCATGAAGACAAATGCCTCTCCAATATTCTGCCGATATGGTTGCACTATGGGTCGGAGGATGTCATTCAGGTATCGTAAAGCCGTTTCGGAGCCTTCCATGACCACCAGTGGCGTACGTCGGCCCCACATAATGCCACCCCAAAACATCAGGGAACCACCACCTTGCTGCACTCGCTGGACAGTGTGTCTAAGACGTTCAGCCTGACCAGGGTGCCTCCAAACACGTCTCCGACGATTGTCTGGTTGAAGGCATATGCGACACTCATCGGTGAAGAGAACGTGATGCCAATTCCGTGGGGTCCATTCAGCATGTTGTTGGGCCCATCTGTACCGCGCTGCATGGTGTCGGGGTTGCAAAGCTGGACCTCGCCATGGACGTCGGGAGTGAAGTTGCGCATCATGCAGCCTATTGCGCACAGTTTGAGTTGAAACACGACGTCCTGTGGCTGAACGAAACGCATTATTCAACATGGTGGCATTGCTGTCAGGGTTCCTCCGAGCGGCAATCCGTAAGTAGCGGTCATCCACTACAGTAGTAGCCCTTGGGCGGCCTGAGCGAGGCCTGTCATCGACAGTTCCTGTATCTCTGTACCTCCTCCATGTCCGAACAACATCGCTTTGGTTCACTCTGAGACGCCTGGAAACTTCCCTTGTTGAGAGCCCTTCTTGACACAAAGTAACAATGCGGACGCGATCGAACTGCGGTATTGACCTTCTAGGCATGGTAGAACTACAGACAACATGAGCAGCGTACCTTCGTCCTGGTGGAATGACTGGAACTGATCGGCTGTCGTACCCCCTCCGTCTAATAGGCCCTGCTCATGCATGGTTGTTTACATCTTTGAGCAGTTTTAGTGACATCTATGAACAGTCAAAGGGACTGTATCTTGGATACAATATACACAGTCAACGTCTATATGCCGGAGATCTGGGAACCGAGGTGATGCAAAACTTTTTTTGATGTGTGTATATCCCTATAAGAAAATTTCATATTTCTTTGGATATCCAATTTTTTTGACTCCCAGTGAGTTCTTCTCGTCAGGCCAAAAACACCTAGCCTACATCCTATTGAAGTCCATTGTCTGTGGCATTACGTTTTGCCATGGGACTGAAAGCATAGCGAAATGCTCGAAGTTCTTTTATACTGTATTGTTGTTGTATCGTTTGGCTGGCTGAGTGGCGCAGCAGTAACGTTCTCGCCTGCTGGTCAAGAACGATCGATTCCTGGTGCAGTATGTTGGTATTTGCCGGTGCGGAAATGTGAGGGAGCCGTGTCAGTATTTACTGGCAGGTTCAAGATCTCATACGGGGTGAAATTTGGCACCCCGTCCTCTCTAAAAGCCTCAGTTGCTAAAGGGACGTAAAACCAATAGCATTATATTATGTTGTTTCGTTTAGGAGTTTGGATATCGTGGCCATTTATCCCTTGATATTTGGATGTGTGTAGAATTAGCTTGAAAGCCTGTGTTACTGAGATGTCTGTAGTATTCCATGTACTTGTAGCTGAGACTAGTATTGGGAAGGAGGTGACCGTGGCCATACCGGCATTTGCCTGGAGTGGAAATGGGGTACTTATTAAAATCTCCTCCAGGAAGGTGGAAGAGTGAACTAAACCTACCGTACCTTTTTTGAGTTTTGTCTCACAAGGCTGAGTGAACATTGTTCCAATCTTCAGACTAACTTTCTTGACAGATCAGAGAATCGAACCCTGGATGTTAGAACCTGAGTCTCAACATGAACCCTGAGAAGGATCATTATTTTTCAACAGGATGGACAGAATCAGGACCCCTGAAGCAGTCGTCAACTACTGTCCCTATGGGGAGAGATCTCTAGGTCGCCCCATGAAACTGCATATCTTTTATATAGACCGTAACAGTTCTTCTAGGACTAGGCTATTACATGAAAGGATGATGATGATTATTTATTTAACAGACGGATCCGAAAGACCGTTGTTGTTGTTGATTCATTTAGGGTCTTTGCGACATCGTGGTCATGTAGCCCCAAGTACTTGGGTGTGTGTTGAATTTGTCTGATAACCTGTGTTATTGTGATGGCTGTATTAGTGTGTGTAGTTTTAATTCAGATGAGGATTGGGAAGGAGACGGCCGTGGCCTTAATTTAGGAACGATCCCGGCATTCACCTAGAGTAGAAGTGGGAAACCACGGAAAACCACTCCCAGGATGGCTGAGGTAGGAATCGAGGACTCACGAGGCAGGGTGTACCCCGTCCGGCCATCAGAATTAAATTTCTTGGCAGAGCCGGAAATCGAACCCGGGCCTCCGCGGTGACAGCCTTGCTAGCCACTAGGCTACGAAGTGGACGAAGCAGAAGGAGTTCTACGACTGATCTCAAAGTTTCTTTTTATAATTAATTATAATTTTCGGGGTAGCAAGGATACATGTTATTAGCCTAAAAATGTAAAAGTAGGTTCATGATATCAGTCCAGGACATACAGTAAATAAAAGGTAATATCAACTTTGCGGTCATCATCGAGTAACTCCATACCTCCAAAACAATTCGTCGTAACTGGTATCTACTGATTGTGAAAAGGAAGGAAGCTTGTAGTTTAACGTGACCGTTAATCTTGAGATCATGAGCCACGGGACCTCCTTTTTACGTGGAATCCGAACCACAGGACATGGCATTTCACTTCGAAAATCTCACATGCATTGACCGGGAATCGAACCCGGACCGACTTGGTGAGAGGCATACAGGTGGACCACTGAGCCACCACACCCCCCTTACTGATTGTGAACATGTTAAATATAATAATTTTAATGTTATTGGTTTTACGTCCCTTTTAACTACTGCGACTTTTCGAGACGCCGGAATTTTGCCCAGAAGGGGATCTTAAACGTTCCAGTAAATTTACTGACACGGCTCCCTCGCATTTGCGCACCCTCAAATGCCAGCTGACGGCGCCAGGATTCGATCCTGCAACCTTGGGCACAGCAAACGAGAACGTTACTGCTGAGCCACACAGCCAGCCGAACATGTTGATGAGAATGCCACTTTAATTACCAGGGTGATTCGAATTTATTCAAAAACCAACTCTGGCAATAAACAAAGCGGCATATCCATTTAATGTCATAGTGCTGACATAATTTGCCTCACAGCAAGGTACATAACGCTTGCTAGGCGTCTTGAAATATTGTAATGAAGTATTAGTGAACAGTTTGATTGTTAAAATCATTGATTCTACATACTACGTAACACAAAAAACAACAAAGTCACTTCTTCAACTTTCAGCACTTCGCCCCGTAGTGGCTAGCACTCTTGGCTGTCATCGCGGAGTCCTGGGTTCGATTCCCGGCTCTGTCAAGAAATTTAATTCTGAGGGCTGGAACGAGGTACACTGAGAAGAGGTGGGTTCGATTCCCACGTCAGCTATCCTGGAAGTGGTTTTCTACTGGTTCATAAATAAGGCCACGGCCAATCCTCATTGATTTACTAATACAGCCATCACAATAACACTGGTTATCAGACAAATTCTACACACACGCAAGTATATGGGGCTGCATGACCACGATGTCGCAAAGCCCTAAATGGCACAACAACTTTCAGCAGGTCTGATCTACTACGAGGAATTTCACCGGTGTTGGAAGAGTAAGCAATAGACTGATTTAAAGTTCTGTCCTATTAGTGTATTCATCAACAAAAGCTAGCACGTGAGCTTAGCGTGTTTTTCACATCTTACGGCCTCCCCACAGTGTTGCCAATTCTACCAACAGCACGACTTCTACATCTGTAAATCGGCGGATCAGGGCGAGTGTGAGGTAAGAGGGAAGGCATGTACACTCCGCATCAAGCGCTGTTGACACTAAGAGATAGTGTGTTGTTCTGCTGCTAATAATACCAATTCTACTGTAGTTACATACTACTTTTCCGTTAAGGGTATGAATCCCTTGATACTATTCCCATATCACAAATTTGAAATACCCAACTGACCAATCGCAATGCTCGTGCCACAATGATCTATTGACATACAGTGGACACTGTACTGCTCGGGTCTAAGCTCTGTGAACTTGCGGGGTGAAGGGCAGAGGCAAAGGAGAGTCAGGCGAGAAGTGAGAAGCCTGTCAACAGGCCGCCATGTTACCTGATATTCCCGTCTATTCCAATATTGCTAACATAGGGTCTTTGCTGAAACCAGTGTGGCGTTGCGAATGAGTGAGTAAGTCACCGACCAATGTATTTGGTTATGTTACTAAGCACGGACCGGGAAACCTAATCACTCGACACCATCACTTCTCATAGTGCGCGATCCACATTCCTCTCAGGTTCACGCAGCTTGGACCCGAGAAGTACCGATATCTCTAGGAATACAGATTGCATCCATAGCTGACAGCTTGTAGTTCATCCATCTACCGCCGGCAAGGATTCGTCAGACAGGTATTTTCATAATTGAGGAGTTCAGATGCAAAGGGACATTATCCACTTTTTGTGAAATTAGAGTTATTGATACTGCTATCTTGTGGAATTAAATATTCATCTTTTAGTAGTAGCATTTTAAGTCAAAACGGACATTATCCTGGTTAAGTTACACATTGAATATTGCGTCTTTCTGCATAAGGGACATTATCCACCAATAAGAGACATGAATACGGAGTCACATGATGCTCCTCTTCTAAATATTTGAAAGTTTCTGTTAGATTCAGTTTTCAAATGCAAATTTTGTAATTGTTATAATAAAACTTATCTTTGAAATGCATATTATCCAATCCATCATTTCCAATCAAAAGGTACATTATCCATTTTATAATACTTTTTTTGTTAACTTCTTATGATTTTTGTGACTGGAAATTGCAGACTTAAACTTTATTAAGAACAAAGTTCCAAATGGTTCCGCCTCGCCAATACTGTTTATTGAAATTTCGTGATACAATCACCTGTCTTTTAACACATGGTACATGTTTCGACGTCTAACACTTACTGACGTCTTCATCAGCCTATTTTATTTGGGCAGCACTTAAAACATTCCCTTTATATACTGGATGTAGTTAAAAATTGTACATGAAAACACACATAGATGACTAAAAGTATACACTGTAACACATTAAAAAGTTGTTAAAACATTTTCTTATGTTAAAAGCTCAATAAAATCCTCAGCCGGGATTGGCAGTATTTCTTGGTTTATTTCTAATGTTAGCTTCAAAAGCCCAAGCAAGGGGTCACCATTCCCAACTGGAAAGAAATGAAACTATGTATGAGAGAATGAAGTGGTAGATAAAATAAAACTTTAAAAACCCTAAATGTTATGTAAAGACTTACGATGTAATGCGGCAATGAGCTAACAGAGCCGTGCTGAGTCGGACGGACATCAAATGTTAATGAGTTAGTGAACAGAAATCAATAATCGCATAACTATATGAGTAATTTTACGTTATTTTCTGTTCCTGTAATTTTTAGAAAAAGTGGATAATGTCCTTTTTGCCTCATTCCCAATCAAAAGGGACATTATCCATTTTATAATACACTTTTGTTAACTTCTAATGACTTCTGTAACTGAAAATTGCTGGCTTAACCTTTGTCATCAAATGTTAATGAGTTAGTGAACAGAAATCAAGAATTGCACAACTAGATGAATGATTAACGTTTTTCCCTCTTCCTGTAATTTTTTTAAAAAGTGGATAATATCCATTTTGCATCTGAACGCCTCAATTTATTTTAAGAAAGCTACAAGTCTGCCGGTTATATTCTCACTTCCGAGGTTAAGGAATCAAATTCTGGAAGTCAGGATGCTCAAATAAAAGAGACCGTAGTAGTATATTTAAGTTACTGCCACGATAAAAGAACATTCAATTTTACGTAATGTTAAAAAATAAGGTAGGTTGTAGATTTTCGTGACCTTTAATCTCGCCCTCATAAGCCACGGGACCTCTATATTACGTGGAATCCGAACCACAGGACAGGATATTTCACTTCGAAAATCTCACATGCATTGACCGGGAATCGAACCTGTTCCGCCATGGTGAGAGGCACCATCACGCGCCACAGGAATGTTATACCCCATATCATTATCGACCACGCTAGATATGCGCAAGCCCACAGGGTCAGACTACCTCTAATTTAAGTGTACATACAGTATTGATATTATTAACGGTTTGCCCAACGTAAGCTTAAAAAGCACACGGACGAGAGTTTTTATTTAATTTTCACTGAAATCGTTACTGCTTGGCTTCCTTTGATCATAAATAAGTAATTTTTTACAGAAACCTTCCTCCAGATATCCTTTACAGAATGGTGAAACCGCATCAAAATCCATCCAGTGGTTCTGGAGATTACCAGACACATCAACAAGATGTTCAGCAAAGAACATATAGCCTACTTTCTCCTAAATGCATGGGTAATGTTATAATGCTTTGTCCTTTTCAAGGAGTATAATTAGATGTTGGTTGTAGTACCTTGTTGAAATACAACGTGATATAGGGCCTACGGAATATGAGGTGCCCGTTGCTAGTGCTACCTCTGAGAAAAAAGAAAAAAAAACAATTCGTTTTCACCGTGTTTGAATTGATATGGGGAATCGATTTGCACATATGCATGGCCGCTATCTGCAAACTATTGGACTGATGGCCTTGTAGTTCAGTCAAAAGATGCTACCCACAAAAAGGTATGTTGTTGCAAATTTTTCTAGAGATCAAATGATTAGGTTGGTCGTAATTCGATTTAAGCTTTTAACATTTGGGTGACCGACATTCCGTCAAGATGGCGGTGATATGAAACATGACACTGAGGTGCCCTTTGCTAGTGCTACCTCTGTACCAAATTTCGTTCAATTCGGTTTCACCGTGTTTGAAGAAATAGGGGGAATCGATTTGCACACGTACATGGCCGCGATCCGCAAATTATTGGGCTGATGACCTTGTAGTTTGGTCAAAAGATTCTTTATACATAAAGGTATAATGTTGCAAACGTTGGTAGAGATCAGATGATTAGGTTGGCCGTAATTTGATTTAAGCTTTTAACATTTGGGTGGCCGCCGTTACGTTTTCGTCAAGATGGGGTGATATAAAACATGACACCGGAGTGCCCTTTGCTATTGCTACCTCTGTACCAAATTTCGTTCAATTCGGTTTCACCGTGTTGGAATTGATAGGTTGAGTCGATTTGCACACACACACACACACACACACACACACACACATGGCCGCCATCTGCAAACTATTGGGCTGATGACCTTGTAGTTTAGTCAAAAGACGCTCACCATATGAGTATATAATTTTGCCAAATTTGGTAGAGATCGGATGATTAAGTTAGTCATAATCTGATTTAAGCTTTGAACATTTGGCTGGCCGCCATTACGTTTCCGTTAAGATGGCGGCGATATAAAACATGACACTGAGGTGCTCTTTGCTAGTGCTAGCTCTGTACCAAATTTCGTTCAATTCGGTTTCACCGTGTTTGAATTGATAGGGGAAATCGATTTGCACACATACATGGCCTCCATCTGCAAACTATAGCGCTGATGATCTTGTAGTTTGGTCAACAGATTCTTCATACGTAAAGGTATACTGTTGCAAAATTTGGTAAGGATCAGATGATAGGTTGGTCGTTATTTGATTTAAGCTTTTAACATTTGGGAGGCCGACATTACGTTTTCGTCAAGATGGCGGTAATATAAAACATGACACTGAGGTGCCCTTTGCTAATGCTACCTCTGTTCCAAATTTTGTTCAATTCGGTTTCATCGTGTTTGAAGAGATAGGGGGGGGGGGGTCGATTTGCACACATACATGGCCGCCATCCGCAAAGTATTGGGCTGATGACCTTGTAGTTTGATCAAAAGATTCTTCATACACAAAGGTACAATGTTGCAAAATTTGGTAGAGATCAGATGATTAGGTTAGTCGTTATTTGATTTAAGCTTTTAACATTTGGGTGGCCGCCATTACGTTTTCGTCAAGATGGCGACAATATAAAATATGACACTGAGGTGTCCTTTGCTAGTGCTACCTCTGTACCAAATTTAGTCCAATTCGGTTTCACCGTGTTCGAATTGATAGGGGGGACAGACATTCCGAGTACACACCCACAATTTTTGGCCCTGTGTAGATCTCATAAGTCTAAATTCATTTTTTTGCAAAAATCGAAAGTAGGCAAAAAAATGGGGGACTTTGTTTTATACTAAGTAGAGATTATCTCTTAGGAAGGGCAGATAACGTCGCTGTTCTGCCCCTTTATATGACAACCATTATCAAATTACAGTATAATTTGTGTTTTGTGAGGGGTTAACGTAAATAAAACACACATGAGGTTAATTGCCGTTGAGGGATTGAAGAAACAAAACTAGAGAAAACCATAATCAGGATGGCTGCTGTCAGCGCCGTGATTCGAAATGCAGTCACGAATTTCTGAGATGGTACCCAAATTAAGGCCACAGCAGGCTCCTATCAAATTCCTAGCCTGAATTAAAAATTCACACTCTAGAACAGCCATCATACAGGTTATCAGAAACACCCCAAGTCTCTACAATGAATCAACAACTCAAGAAATATATCTAAAGGAGGTAAGGATATATTTCGCACCAATCGATTGTCATCACTATGGTAGATCAGTACAAGAATAAAACTCCAGAGCGTACCTTCATAAAACTTTATTATTGCCATCATGTTTGCATTCCCATTCAAGGTTGTTACAAGACCAAGATTTGCATTTTCCCTGACTTAAGATCCCATTCCCCTGACCACCAATACTTTATTCTGATCACCGTATGAACATATTTTAAAAATAAAAGCTGTCTAATTGATCAAACGATTGTTACTGATTTACATCTTCCAAATCCCACGACATACGCTGATTATTTTCTTATTTTTTTAAATACCCATCCATGCTAACCTTTCTTCGTTATTTTTCAGCTACTGTATTACACGAGATTTGTAAGCTACTTCATACAAAAAAGTGTTTGTTTTTAGAGATTGTAAAGAAAAGGCTTAAAGAAAGAATTTTAAGAATTGGCCCGTTTCAGATTCCGTGAGCACTTCAGAAGGCATGGAAAAATACTGGCTTCATCTGACTATTTTAATAAATTAATCGGTTTAAAAAAATTAACATGGACAATTAACAAAAAAGAAATAAATAAAACAATGGATTAAAGGAACTTCCTTTGTCAGTAGACTCAATTCACAATGAAACTTCTTACATTCAAAAAGTTATTGCAATTGGTATAACTAATGACATAAAAACTATGACCTAATAGTCAAATAATATTCATCATCATCATCATCATTTCCCCTTATCCAGCTCCTGCCGGGTCGGGGTATTTATGGCACTTCTCCACTTTCCTCTTTCCTTCCACCATTCTTCTTCCACGATCTTGTCCCAGTCCAGATTTCTTTTTCTTACGCTGTTCCTCACTGAATCAATCCACCTTGTTCTAGGTCTTCCTCTTACTCTCTTACCCTTGCACTTCACCTCCAGCATCTGTCTTGGTATTCTATTTTCTTCCATCCTCTTTACATGTCCAAACCACCTTAGTTTATTCTTCTCAATTCTCTCATTTAGTTTTCCCATTCCAACTTCCTTCCTAACAACTTCATTCCTCACTCTGTCTTTCCTTGTCTTTCCTATGATACTTCTTAGGAATTTCATTTCACTGGCTTGGATTCTACTCTCTTGCCTGCTTGTCAGGGTCCAAGTCTCAGCTGCATAAGTTAATATGGGAACATAGTACACTTTATACATTACCTCCTTGCTTTTCCTTGGTACTTCCTTATCCCAAACAAGTTTTCTTACACTTTAATAGAATGCATTGCTCTGCTGTCCCCTCCTGCCAATCTCCATGTCCAACCTACCAGTTTGCATCAATTCACTTCCTAGGTATTTGAACGTGTCCACAATTTCCAAACTCTGACTTCCAATTTTTACAGTGCCCTTTCCTTGTCTTTCCCCTCTTGTCATCACCATGGTCTTGCTTTTCTCTATACTGATTTTCAGGCCGTACTTCTGAATATTTTCGTTCAGTGCATCAAGTTGTTTTTCCACTATTATAGGTAAATAACGTACATGTCACTGATTCTTTCAAAATTATTGCTAAGGTAACAAAGAAATTAAAATTTAAAAAGGTCCCTGACTTGGCAGAAAATTTCCCAGACTTCCCTGACCAGATTTTTCCCCCTGACTTTTTCCTGACCTGTAACAGTCCTGCCATTGCAGTGCGATGTGCTGACATCTGGCAAATATATTGTGACATACGATTATTTTCAAAGTTTTAAAGGGCTGTTTGTGTAAAACCAGGATGATAAATTCTCCAAAAAGAAAATCTGCCCTTTCCATTACCTAAAAATTGTAAGTGTCCAGGAATAAATAGGTCTTATGGTAACCATTTAACATTTAAATGAAAACTGAAATCAATTTCAATATGGTCTCGTATACACTGTGTTGGCCGCTTACATGACAAAGAAAGTAGTATAAATTGAAATCGATGGGAACTTGTCATGGTGGTCAACCTGCAGTTATGTTGGCTACCTAATATTGAAAAGCCAATACAAAATTTGAACTGCAGAGTGCACATTATCGCTTCTGCTGAAGGCTTGGTGACTTTACACATTAGTTAGTAGCACTGCTAAAATTGAAAATTGGACCACCTCAGGGTGACCGCTGGTTACCTAAAATTATTTTCCAGTGTTAAATTTAACCTTTTATTAACACATATACTTTTATAAGTATACTATTCATGTTTATTTTCAAAAAATAAAACAAAATGTATGTACGGTGAATACTTTTATTTACTATAGAACGTAAAATACATAACACTTAGTCTCTTACAACAATGTATATCTTTCACAAATTAAATACCTTACATGTTTCATTGATCACATTTCGAAATAATCACAATTATTTAGGTATAATATTTAATCACCGATATTTAGGCGACTTTGAATAGTTTGAAGTTCTTATTTCTTAAAAGTTTTTATTTTCATTTCCAGCTCATGGTGCTTTGTGAACAATTCTTCCTTTTCTTTATTTAATGCCATTAACACTTTATCCTTTCTCTTCTTCTTCATCTTCTTCTTCTTCTTCTCTCTCTCGTACTGACTCAACTGCTCTATTTCCGTTTCTCGTAGTTTTTGTTCTTCGATAGCGATTTTTTTCTTAGCCCTAGCCCCACAAGCGTTACGAACCATTCCATCATCAATGTTTATGGCATCTTATCCACCTGAATCCTGAATTCCATCCCATGCTCTTCTCATCGCTGAGAGTTTGGTCGTAAATGTTTTCCACTGGAAAAAATGGAAAAATAATAAACCTCCACAAAGGTGTTACCATGAGAAAATATGAGGATGATTTTTATGATCTGCCACACATCTTAATATTCTTCCAAGCCCTTGAACTGTTTAGTATAAAAATGAACCGGGCAAGATTTACTCCTATCAAACTGTTCAAGCTCAGTCTTGTTGACACGGTACATAAAACAACGAAACTGAAGTATGGTTCGATCTGACAAACGCGCAGTCACATGGTTGGTGTTCAATGTTTTGTGAAATTTTCATTCACGTGGCTAGTGATTGCTCTCTTGCCCACGTTGCTCAAAGGAATCCGTTTTTTGCACAGGTTACAAAAATAATGTTTTGCGTTTTGGGAACAACTTCTAACCAAGGCTGAAAATCTGGGTACTTTGACTGTTGCAGCTATTCTGGATTAAATTTCTATAATCCCTCCATGATCTTCAAAAAATTCTAAATACAAAAGTGTAAATTGTTGATTGAATTTGTTTTATTACTCAGTATATCCAAAGAAATTCCATTTACCTGTATGTCTCTTCGCTCATCGCTTATTAAAAAAAAACTCTTTGGCAGTCTGCAAATGATTTACACACACAAGTCAACAGTACAGTAAGGATGCCTGGGACATAAGTAAACTCAATTCAGATTTTGCGCCATCTGTTCAGTGAATCACGTTACACCACAACTATACCTTATTCTAAGTTGAGAGTCAAATGACAACACGCCAGGGCCTCGGAGAAGAGCTCATACCTCTTACCGACGTGAAGTTAAAGCCAGCTTACAATTGATACAGTGTCTGTAATATTTCAATCGAAGGTAGTGCACTCGTATAGGGAAGAGCTCTTCTTCGCGGCTCTGGCGTGTTGTTATTACACTCAACTTATGCGGAAGAAGGTATAAACACCCGAGCCATATTTCTTTCTCGCAAAGCTAATTTTTCTGACTTGAGATATCCTGAAAGGCGAACATCTGAAAAGAAGAAATGGCAGAACGGTCAAATTACGGTATTTAATCTTAACGGTAATTAATCTTGTATGGAAGATTAATTAATACTGCCAACGATGCATTATTATTATGCCCAATCCTACGTCAAGACATTTATTTTTCATCCTGCCAAATTTTTCCCCTATTTATTCTATGCAATTTAAATTCCCTGAGTTTTCCAGAAAGCGGCCACCCTGCACTTGCTCAGCTCTTCACAAAAACAAATCACACAAATATTTTTCCTTAAAACAGACAAAAAAAAAAAAAGAATCATACTGCAAACTAAATCCACAAGATATCACATATTTTTATAAATATTCTGCAGAGCTAGATCATTTGTGGATCAATTAACATTACCTAATATATTTATCTTTGATTAAATGTTTTACAGGCAGTCAACATTATATTTAATAAGTTGAAATATGTCGTTCATTATGTAACTCTGGCAGCAAATATACAGTTCACGCCACGGTTTTTGGCTGGCGAGTCCTGATTGCAGTCTGCGGGCCTCACGCATGTGAAATTGATACGTGAGTTTTTAGTTGCGTGGAAGGAAACTCATGCATCAATTGCAAATGCCCGATGCTCACCATCTGTCCTCTGTATGACTGTGCAATCAGGACTCACCGGCCAAAAATCGTGCCGTGAACTGTGCATATATGTAGATAGATATTGATATTATTAGTTCCTTTTGAATTTATGTTAGGTCAAATAAAACAACTTAATCTATTAACTGCTAAATGCTATAAAATCAATTGAGTCAGGTTTCCAAACAGACAACGTTCAAATTCCATTGCATATTGTCCTATCCTACATAACCTCCAAATCAGTCTATGGAATGACCTAACTCGTATCATTCCTGCATAGGTTCCGAATTCTTGTTTGAATCCCATGACCCTCTTGCAAATGGATTATGAGAAGGAAGGAGAAACAATCAAAATTAAACCCCAGGAGTTTGATAATTGAAAAAGTAATATTTATTTTGCATTACACAATGTAGTACAAGAAATACAATTACTGCATATTATAAAAAGAACCACACAACTGAAACTGCATTCTCGCCCAGGTCCGTTCCATGCAACTTGTTGTTCAACTGGATCTAGTGGACAGATCTGTAAGAATACTAACATCAAGCTATTAATATAATACATGTGGAATGTAACTTATAAGGCACTAAACATGTAAGAAAATACACTGTAAATGACCATAGAGGACCATTGCTATTAGGTCGTTGATTTTACAAAGAGTGTACAAACCATATAGATGGAGGGTAGAAAGCACAACACAAACTCACAACTTCCAGATTTGGCTTCCGTTACTCTACAGTTTTTTTTATGCATTAGCATGTCCAACATAATTGCTCGGAGGCAGGGCTAAGGAAGTTAGAGCTGGATGTCACAGGTTTTGTCCCACATGTTTTGTACGTTGTAACTTTTAGCGTCCACCTATGTGGTTTGTAGACCCACACTCTGTACAACACACAACCTAATAATAGTTGAAATTTCCTTGCTTGTTTGATGTGTCATCTTTTACAAAATACCTGATATAATGGTATTTGGGCCTTTATCATATGAAATCAGAGAGAAAAACATAACAGAAAGTTCTGATGCACATAACAAGACTTCAACACACAGTGCAATAGTAAAAAAAAGTAATAACGGTGGGCACAGAAGGTAGAGTATATTGAAAGGCAAGTCGTTTGTCCCTGAAGCATAGAATTACATGGCATCTGGTTCGGCCACTGTCTTGGCAAACCAGTTTTTGTGTTTCCCCATTTGTTTCCACTCTGTGTGGTTGTACATATCTGTATTATTTGTCTTCATTGCATTTATTCATTGTCAGGTTGGTTTTGTTTATGTTGATTGGTTGTCGTGATTTATTTGTTTTGATTGCATGTAGTATTCCTACTGCCGTGTCTCCAGTAGGATATTTTGGCTTAGAAGGTAATTTTTGTATTCTTAAGTTGGCACATTGATTCATCTTTTACTTGGTTTTGAACTCTTTACTGTGATTGGCTGCTTTCGGCCTATCAGAGGCCTCTTACTGGTTTTTAAACTCTCTACTGTGATTGGCTGCTTCCAGCCTATCAGAGGCCTCCTTGCTGCTTGTAGCGACCAATCACGTTTTTCTTCTTCGTTGTTCTCTAAGTGTGTAGCCATGACAATGTTGTGCTTCAACGCTGGTTGTGATATATCAACGAACATCCAGCTAATCATTTCTATAATTGGTGCTATCTTCATAGTAACCGTGCTTAGCAATCATGTCCTATGCACATGATTCATATTTTGTTAGGGCAGTGACATTACGGTGATTTTCGATCTCATCATCACCATGCTTGATGGTGCTACGCGCCATGTCGACGAATTCTTCAATCCGCGGCGTCGGATAGTTTGTTGTAATGTGTTTACTTCTAGCTTCATTTACTGCCTAACAATTTGTCTTCACGCGTATGAATAATGATGATGCTTCGTGTGATAAGTAATTCATCGTGTCTGGAAGCATGTTACGAGGCCAGGCATCATCACTAAATGGAAGTTGACGCTGGGCTTAACTACTTTACTATTGTGACAATACCGTGCGATTGGCATATCCCGGTATTTGTATGATAGCAACTATTTTGACTTCCTGCAACATCACTGTAATGGAAGTTGACGCTGGGCTTAACTACTTTACTATTGTGACAATACCGTGCGATTGGCATATCCCGGTATTTGTATGATAACAACTACTTTGACTTCTTGCAACATCACTGGAATGGAAGTTGATGCTAGGCTAAACTACTTTACTATTGTGACAATACCGTGCGATTGGCATATCCCGGTATTTGTATGACAGCTACTACTTTGACTTCCTGTGATTCACACATAATTTGTTTTGTTAACAATTCATTTTTTGGGCTTACAGTATCGGCGCATCACTGTGAGTCAGTCCTGGTTCGACGACACATTCTCGTTCCATGCGACCTGTTTTTTCATTATTTGTTGCAACTCCACTTGTGTTGCATATTTAAATTATATCATTCTTTGGAACCGCCGTGTATTGCATGCCGTTCTATGATGTACTGATCTGCAGCTACGTTCAAGACAATGTGTGTGTTTTAGGCTCAAGACTTAACGTGTGTCAACTCTATGCGAGTGCTTCTTCAATTCTGTAAATTTGTGCTAGTGTTTCTCATATGTTTATGTGCCACCTTTGAATATTTGTTTTATGTGTCACCTTTGAATATTTGTTTTATGTGCCACCTATTTGATAATATATCTTATTATTAGTTAGTGGTGGTGTTGTGTCCTATGCCTTCCTGGACCTCCTCATTTAGTGACAATAATATTGTCTGGTCCTCCACATGTTTGCTAAATTATTATGCGACCTTTTTATAAAGTCAACTCTTTTATCATTACATCTTTATCTAATGCTTTGGCCAATAAACCTTTATACATTGTCCACTATTACCAGAATACTCTTGGTGGGTTGTTGACTTCCCACGTTGGCCATTACATTATTTGGTCCTCCGGGCCGGATATTGAGCTGTTTACTACTTTGAATGAATTATTAAGCATTGTTGGCCATTTTGGGCCCTTGTTTCTTGCTATTTCACCAGGAAGGCCATACATTTAAATTGTATACGTTCCCATTAACTTCCCAAGGACACAATACAGTATTCTATGTTCAGATGTTTGTTTACAACTTAATTGAGACCATTGTCTCAGTGTTTATTTTTTGTGTTAGTTAGTTTGTTGTGTTAGTTAGGTGTGCAACTCTGGTAATTACATCTAGGCGGGCAATCCTAAAGTCATTATGGAGGATGCCCAAAAGTGACTTTTAGTTAGGAAGCGTGCAGTCGCTAAGGGCATGCTTACCTCACAAGAAAAAGTAATTAACAACTTTCAGGACATTACAGAAGAGCAATATCAAATGTTAGTGTTACGCAAACACAAATGCGAGGAAATTTATAAACAATTTAACGAAGCGCAAGTCGCTTTAGAGGATATTACAGACAATATCGACGAAGAAATAGCCGAACGTTGTGACTTCGAAGATAAATATTTTGAGTTGATGGTTAAAATTAAACTACATTGTGACAATTTCAAAAAATCCAACACTACAGACAGTGATAACCCTTTGAATAATTTGCAGAGTGCACAATTTCCTACTGCTAACGTAGCTGCAGCGCATATAAAGTTGCCTGAAATTCAAATTCCGAGTTCAGTGGCGACTTCACAGACTGGTTGAATTTCAGAGATAGCTTCAAGGCCATAGTAATTGATAACCATGCTCTGTCTGATATTGTTAAGTTCTACTACCTTAATTCTAGTCTTAGTGGTGAGGCCAAACTCCTCTTAAAGAACATTACTGTGTCAGATGATAACTTTATGGTTGCATGGAACTTGCTGACAACTCGATACAATAACATTAGGCTCATAGCGCACAATCATGTTACCAAGCTTTTCAAGCCCCCCGCATACGGTAATGATTCAGTGTCCTTGCGTGCCATCATCGACCACTTTGTTTCTCATGTCAATGCGTTAGAAGCTTTGGACTTTAACGGGGTTCCCCTTCAAGACTTGTTATTGTCACATTTTATATTGGAGCTACTAGATAATGATAGCATCCGTGAATGGGAGAATCATGTTGATTCTGGGAGAATTCCCACTCTCCAGGACTTGGTTAGCTTCTTAGAGAAAAAATGCAAGGTACTGGAAATAACTGAAAAGAATGGGTCCAGGCCTGCATTACATACTGCTGTAACCAAACTTAAAGCTGAAGGTCATTCGCCTCAGAAACCCATGTTAACTACTACCAAATCTCGTTGTACATATTGTAGGAGCATTGATCACCAATTGTCGAAATGTGGTACCTTTATCAAACTTTCGTCCACAGCCAAATGGGATTTTGTCAGGTCTCGAAAATTGTGTTATAATTGTTTGCGTAATTTCGAGCCTAATCATCAATGTTCGAAGTACTCTTGTAACACTTGTTCCCGAAAACACCATACTCTTCTTCACTATGAGCCCTCCAGTGGCACTAGTAATGATGCTTCTCAAGCTCATGCTAACGTGGTAAACACTAGTTGCAGTAGCGTCGCTCGTGACAATCAATTTTCAATGATGTTATTACCCACTGCCAAGTTGAATATATTAGCTGGCAATGGCTTACGTGTACCTGTCACTGCACTACTTGACTCTGCATCAGATTGTAACTTAATTTCGTCACACTTAACTAAGAAATTAAGACTCCACACCAAACCTATGAAGGTACACATTCGCGGTGTTGGTCAAAATCAAAGTACTGCTACTGTTGTTGCTGATGTGAACGTTTTTGCCTGTGCTACTAATTGGTCTGCTAAGCTTGAATGTCTCGTGGTTCCCAATATTGCACTTGAGCTACCCGCTGCTGGTTTCGACACCTCTGAATGGAACATTCCATCACATATTGATTTAGCTGATCCTGATTTCAATTGCACTAAATCTATTGATCTTGTTCTTGGTGCAGAATATTTCTTTGACCTGTTATGTCCTGGTAAAATCATACCAGTTGGTGATTTGCCCATCATTCAAAATACCTCTGTGGGTTGGGTGTTTTCTGGGAGGCTGCCCAGTGCAAGCACCTCGCAACCATCGCACGTGGTATCAGCACTTACACTCTCACGCCCTCATGTAGAACAACAGCTGGAAGCGTTTTGGAACGTTGAAGAAGTTGAAACCCCAGTGTTGTCTGTTGATGAATCCATATGTGAAGAACACTTCGTTGCTACTACCACTCGCCAAGACGATGGTAGATTTGTGGTTAGACTCCCTCGCAAGGTGGACTCGGAGCCTCTAGATGCCTCTCGCTACGCTACACTAAATCGTTTTCACTCTCTCGAAAGACGTTTGGCTCGTAACCATGAGTTAAGGTTAGAATACTCTGAATTCATGCATGAATATCTAGCCTTGAACCATATGCAAGTCGCCCCCCACCCGACTGATGGTGAAGTTTACTACATTCCCCATCATCCTGTTTTCAAGCCGCACAGTACTTCTACAAAGCTCAGAGTGGTATTTGATGCTTCGATGGCTACTACGTCTGGGTGCTCCCTTAATGATACCTTGTTGGTGGGCCCTGTAATTCAGCAGGATTTGTTCTCTATTTTGCTTCGGTTCCGTACTCACTTGATAGCGTTTGCAGCTGATCTGAGTAAAATGTACAGACAGATTCTTGTAGATCACAAAGATCGTGACTTACAGAGAATATTTTGGAGAGACTCTCCTTCAGACCCAATAGTAGAATATCAATTAAACACTGTTACATATGGTACTGCCCCAGCTTCCTTCTTAGCCACTCGTGTGCTAAAGGAGCTCGCCCTCACTGATGGCACAGCCTTTCCAGCTGCCACTCAGATTGTTTTAAACGACTTCTATGTTGATGATTGTATCTCGGGATGTGATTCCGAGCATGACGCACTCATTCTGTATGATGAATTGACCCTTCTTTTGAGATTAGGTGGTTTTGAACTGTGTAAGTGGAGTTCAAACTCCATGACTCTAATAGATAACATTCCTCTTGTTCATCAAGAGAAACAACAACTCCGTAGTTTCGGCGATGGTGAAGAAACAGTCGCCAGAACGCTAGGACTTTATTGGCAACCTATCGATGACTTGTTGCGGATTCAGTCACCTATCGTGAACTGTGACACTTCAATTACTTTTACTAAGCGTTCATTTTTGTCCATTGTTGCCTCTATCTTTGACCCTTTGGGTTTAGTGTCACCTATTGTGGTTGCTTGTAAGATTCTCTTCCAAGATTTGTGGATTCACAAACTCGGTTGGGATGACCCCCTTCCAAAGGAAATCGCGCAAGCTTGGCTGAATGTTTATAGCAATTTACCTGCGATTTCTGAGATTTCTACTCCACGTTTGATTAAACCTGCTTCAGAAATCAAATCTATGCAACTTCATGGCTTTTGCGACAGCAGTCAGCAGGCCTATGGAGCTTGTCTCTATTTATTGTCAATTGATACCAACGACATCGTCACTGTTGCACTTGTGTGCGCTAAGTCGAAGGTTGCTCCTCTTAAACAGTTGTCTTTGCCCAGACTTGAGTTATGTGGTGCACTTTTGCTTTCCAAATTAATTTCAAAGGTGCAACCCGCTTTGAACTTGCCTATTGAATCCGTATATTGTTGGACAGATTCCACTATTGTTTTGTCTTGGTTGGCTTCGTCCCCCTCAAAATGGAAAACCTTTGTAGCCAATAGAGTTGCTGAAATACAAAGGCTTACTGTTCACTGCGCCTGGAAACATGTCGCTTCTCGTGACAATCCAGCCGACATAATTTCCCGAGGCTGTATGCCCTCAGAATTGAAAAATAATCAGCTATGGTGGCATGGCCCAGCATGGTTGAAGGCCTTTACAAGCTCCAGTACTTCAGATATCTTTGACACTCCTGTGTCTGAATTGCCTGAGTGTAGAATTTCGTGCGCAAATGTATCTAAACCTGTTGACATTGAATTTTTAAACAATTTTTCTTCCTACACAAGATTGTTGAGGGTCATAGCCTACTGTATTAGGTTTTTCTATAATTGTAGAAATACCACTAGGATCAGTGGTCCACTCACTGCCATTGAAATTGATGTTGCACTACTTACATGTGTGAAAATGATTCAAGCTCAGTGCTACTCTACTGAACTTACTGCTCTAATGAAGAATGAGCAAGTGCCATCCACTTCCACCATCAGTAATTTGCACCCTTTGCTTCACTCTGATGGCACTATTCGTGTGGGAGGCCGTTTGGAATTGGCCGACCTTCCATTTGATACAAAACACCAGATGCTTTTGCCCAATGACCATCATTTCACTAAAGTCCTGGTCAGACATACCCATTTAAAGTTGCTTCATGGTGGGGTCCAGGTTGTGATTGCGACTATCCGACAACGCTTCTGGATACCTTCACTACGAAAACTTGTTCGTAGCCTATCTCGCTCTTGTGTTACTTGCGTGCGCTACGCTGCACGTCCTTCTGAACAGTTAATGGGTCAACTCCCAGCTGTTCGCCTCCATCAAACCTTTCCCTTTAATCACGTTGGTGTTGATTACTGTGGTCCATTCACTATCAGGTACGGTGGCCCCAGGTCAAGGGTCTCGACTAAGGCTTACATCGCAATGTTCGTTTGTATGGTTACGAAGGCTGTGCACACTGAAGTCGTCACTTCCCTCTCCAGTCATGCTTTCATTGTAGCCTTTACTCGCTTCTGCAGTAGAAGGGGCGTTCCCGCTCAAGTGTATTCCGACAATGGTACCAACTTTCAAGGCGCACAGTCTGACCTTGCTGATCTTGGTTCGTTGCTCTCCTCTGCAGTATTTCAATCTGTTGTTCAAGATTCTACCTCATCGCTACTAATTCAGTGGCACTTCATTCCTCCTAGTTCTCCGCACTTTGGTGGAATTTGGGAGGCAAACATCAAATCTTTGAAATCTCATTTAATAAGAATCATGAAGGCTCAAGTACTTACGTATGAAGAATTGACCACTCTCGTGGTGCAAATTGAAGCCATTCTAAATTCTAGACCCATTTCGCCTATGACTGAGGATCCTACTGACTTGTGCTATCTCTCGCCAGGTCACTTTCTTGTTGGACGACCTTTGAATGCCTTGCCCATTCCTGACGCTTCTGAAGTGCCCATCAATAGGTTGTCTAGATGGCAATTACTTCAACAGATTATGACTTCATTGTGGCGTAAATGGTCCACAGATCATTTACTCTCCCTTCAACAACGTCGCAAGTGGAACCGTATGTCTCCTAACCTCAAGGTTGGCACGCTTGTGCTTATTATGGACGACAATGTTTCTCCTACTTACTGGCGACTTGGACGTATTCTTGAGGTTCATTGTGGTAAGGACGGCCTAGCTCGTGTGGTCTCTCTACATACCACCTCTGGACTCTTGAAACGTCCCATCGTCAAGGTGTCTCCCTTGTTGCCGCAGAATTAACCCTCTTGTATTTTCATAAACAACCTGCCTGTTGTTTCTGTGCGGGCAATATGGTTCGGCCACTGTCTTGGCAAACCAGTTTTTGTGTTTCCCCATTTGTTTCCACTCTGTGTGGTTGTACATATCTGTATTATTTGTCTTCATTGCATTTATTCATTGTCAGGTTGGTTTTGTTTATGTTGATTGGTTGTCGTGATTTATTTGTTTTGATTGCATGTAGTATTCCTACTGCCGTGTCTCCAGTAGGATATTTTGGCTTAGAAGGTAATTTTTGTATTCTTAAGTTGGCACATTGATTCATCTTTTACTTGGTTTTGAACTCTTTACTGTGATTGGCTGCTTTCGGCCTATCAGAGGCCTCTTACTGGTTTTTAAACTCTCTACTGTGATTGGCTGCTTCCAGCCTATCAGAGGCCTCCTTGCTGCTTGTAGCGACCAATCACGTGTTTCTTCTTCGTTGTTCTCTAAGTGTGTAGCCATGACAATGTTGTGCTTCAACGCTGGTTGTGATATATCAACGAACATCCAGCTAATCATTTCTATAATTGGTGCTATCTTCATAGTAACCGTGCTTAGCAATCATGTCCTATGCACATGATTCATATTTTGTTTGGGCAGTGACATTACGGTGATTTTCGATCTCATTCAAACCATGCTTGATGTTGCTACGCGTCATGTCGACGAATTCTTCAATCCGCGGCGTCGGATAGTTTGTTGTAATGTGTTTACTTCTAGCTTCATTTACTGCCTAACAATTTGTCTTCACGCGTATGAATAATGATGATGCTTCGTGTGATAAGTAATTCATCGTGTCTGGAAGCATGTTACGAGGCCAGGCATCATCACTAAATGGAAGTTGATGCTAGGCTAAACTGCTTTACTATTGTGACAATGCCGTGCGATTGGCATATCCCGGTATTTGTATGATAGCAACTATTTTGACTTCCTGCAACATCACTGTAATGGAAGTTGACGCTGGGCTTAACTACTTTACTATTGTGACAATACCGTGCGATTGGCATATCCCGGTGTTTGTATGATAGAAACTACTTTGACTTCTTGCAACATCACTGGAATGGAAGTTGATGCTAGGCTAAACTACTTTACTATTGTGACAATACCGTGCGATTGGCATATCCCGGTATTTGTGTGACAGCTACTACTTTGACTTCCTGTGATTCACACATAATTTGTTTTATTAACAATTCATTTTTTGGGCTTACAGTATCGGCGCATCACTGTGAGTCAGTCCTGGTTCGACGACACATTCTCGTTCCATGCGACCTGTTTTTTCATTATTTGTTGCAACTCCACTTGTGTTGCATATTTAAATTATATCATTCTTTGGAACCGCCGTGTATTGCATGCCGTTCTATGATGTACTGATCTGCAGCTACGTTCAAGACAATGTGTGTGTTTTAGGCTCAAGACTTAACGTGTGTCAACTCTATGCGAGTGCTTCTTTAATTCTGTAAATTTGTGCTAGTGTTTCTCATATGTTTATGTGCCACCTTTGAATATTTGTTTTATGTGTCACCTTTGAATATTTGTTTTATGTGCCACCTATTTGATAATATATCTTATTATTAGTTAGTGGTGGTGTTGTGTCCTATGCCTTCCTGGACCTCCTCATTTAGTGACAATAATATTGTCTGGTCCTCCACATGTTTGCTAAATTATTATGCGACCTTTTTATAAAGTCAACTCTTTTATCATTACATCTTTATCTAATGCTTTGGCCAATAAACCTTTATACATTGTCCACTATTACCAGAATACTCTTGGTGGGTTGTTGACTTCCCACGTTGGCCATTACAGCATCCTTGAAGCATGAGTCAACTTCTATGATCTCAAGAGTAGCTGGTAACAGTTGAGGAGAAGAGAACCCTTGAAAAAATTTACTAAACTACTGATTCAAATTAGATTTCCCTTATATATCATGAAATAGAGTAAGATTCCAGCTGTGCTGGCCCTTATCAACGTGAATTATGCACAAGTGCAGTAACGCCAACCCCACGCATACGTTACTAATTGTTTTTGTAAAAGTTACATTTGCCTAGACCAATAATTATTAGGTGGTGGCCCTGTGTTAGTCACATATGCTCCCCTTTGTCTTTGTCCCAGGCGACAAGAAGTGGAACTACCTACGACGCAAGGAGCTATTAATGAAATCACAGAAGCGGAAGTTAGAAAAGCCATCTCTAAAATGAAGAATCATAAAGCAGCACACAAAAACGAAGGGTAAAGTTTACAAAACTGCCGTAAGACCAAACATGGGCTACTACCAAGGCACATCAGCAAAAGCTACATACCACTGAAATGCATATGTCACGTTGGGCAGGTGGAGTTACTCCCAAGGATAAAATCCGTAATGAACATGTGCGAGGCAGTTTCAAAGTAGCGCCTATAACTGAGAAACTTTTAGAGTCCAGGCTAAATTGGTCCGGCCATGTTAAGCGAAGACCGGAAAATCATGTAGCGAAGAAGTGCCTTTCCATGGCAACACAAAAGAGAGGGAGCGGCAGACCTCAAACAACATGGATGACGAATGTCCATACGGACACGAGAGTATTGGGCCTATCTGCTGCTGATGCTTTACAACGAAATGACTGGCGCCTCAGGATTAAGAAAGCCGACCCCGCGTAACGGGAATAGGCGAGGAAGAAGAAGAGTGGAAATAGTCTCTCTAGACGAGTGGATCTGAACCGGTGGTCCGCGGGAGAAAAGGGTTCACCAGCACGTATAAAAACGTGGCCAATAAATGGGGATTTCGAAAACGATGTCCGTTGAACGAGAATCGTCCGAATGTATTTGCGGCGATGACTATCAGGTTTTGAATTGAAATATCTTTAAAATAAGTGTTATTGAGAAGAGTTACAACTGATAAGGTGTATTGGGTGAAGGGGTGGTCCGTACATGATTCAATTTCAGGCTGAGTGGTCCGCACACTTCTAAGGGTTCAGAACCACTGCTCTAGACCAAGAATTACTAAATAGCTCACGCGCTTGATGAACATGGCAGTAGTCGTTTATTCAGCAAGAGGTAAACATCCATATTGACGTAATTTAACATATATTTCCATTGCACTAGTGATAATGGACCATAATTTCAATCGTAACCGTTCCCTAGAAAGGTATGAAAATGACGCAATACGAGGCAGTGCAACCTATGCGCATCTTCTGCCCCGCCCTGTGCCATCAGTAAATTTCGTCCATACAGTCGTCTAACCTAGTAGCGACCAATGATTTTACCCCACCCAACTTTAGTACAAAGAGGAATTTTCGTCTAACCCGGCAACAGGGCAGTGTGGTAAAGTTGGCAGTATTCCCAGACTCAAGCCTTATCCAACATGGCAACCTGTTATACAGTCAGTTTATTACTGCAGAGTTAAAATATTCATACCTTCCTGATTGAAGTGTGAATGTGGCGTTTCCTAAAAACAGTTAGCCTTTGTTATAGTTAAGGGTAACAGTTCAGGAGTGGTGAACGAGCTACAAAACTACTTAAATTAGTTAAAATACCCTTTGTAATAAAACAATAATAATGTTAATGATTTACGTGCCTTTCAACTACCCTGGCTTTCAGAAACGCAGGGATGCCGGAATTTCGCCCCTAAGGGTATCTTTAACGTGCCAGTAAATCTACTGACATGGCTCCCTCGTGTTTGCGCACCCTCAAATGCCAACTGACTGTGCCAGGATACGAATTGCAACATAGGGCCCAGCAAGCGAGAACGTTACCCCTGAGCCACGCAGCCAGTTCCTTTTTGTAATAAACAAAATTTATTAATCTCATGTAAGGTAACTGTACCGGTTTTCGTCACTGAGCCAGTCGTCGTCACTCTGGTATATAAGTACAAATAATAAGCATGTCAACGGGTCTTTCTCAACGCACGAAGTCTTACGAGATTCGCCATACCTTCGTTGCCCATAAGGAACAACTTTGCGAAATCATGCGTGCGATGTAATAGGCGATTCCCAGCGTCAAACATCTTGTGTGAGTTGAGCTGTCTTGACGCGGCATATTGCTTCTCGCATGTGCTAACCAGGCACGCCAGTTAATTATGTGTGTACGTGTTACATTCCGACATTTTAAAATGTTACAAGTGTGTGATATAGTGGGTAATTGTTTCTGTAACATAATACGATTTGCTATTTCGTGCTCACGTTCCTAGTTTGGTAAGAAACGCTGATGACGTACACTGGATTTAAAAACACGCATTCTACCAAGGCCCGTCATTTGTGACGAAAATTGGCACATTGTCATATCTCCTTGTAAGATCTAACTAACAGCGGCAAAAACTTATACTGTAATGTAGTTCAGAAGTGTTCGGCATTAATTAAACTGTCGTTTGATCATCGTGTCCAATAGTCGTCATAGCTGACGATCTTTCGAGCACATGCGTGCACAATATTGTTAAAGTTTGCGTTAACGTTTTAGAACCAATAAACATTTACAGTGTGCTGATATTATGTAGATATGTCTCTGTGACGGCCGTAGGCCTACGCTGGTGTGGTGGCTCAGAGGTAACGTTCTCGCCTGCTGTTGCAGGATCGAATCCTTGTGCTGTCATCTGGAATTTGAGGGTGCACAAATGCGAGGGAGCCGTGTCAGAAGATTTACTGGCACTTTATACATCACCCTTCGGGGCAAAATTCCGGTACCCCGGGGTCTCTAAAAGCCGCAGTAGTTGAGGACGTAAAACAACATTATTATTATTATCATCATCAGTAGGTCTAGGCCTAAGATTTTCAGGTGAGCTAAAAGGGATTCTTTTCAAGTTGAGATGAAAAATATATTCTAAGACTAAATATTTGCTTTCAAGTAATATCTCGAAACGCACATATCTCAATTAGCCTACGATATTCAGTAAATGGAAGCTGCTACTAAGGTCATTGAGGGGGACGGCATGAGTATCACAACGGCCGCGGAGAGGAATGGTGTTCCGAGAAAACGCCCTTTCGGACAAAATTAAAAGAAAAACCAGAGAGAGGAAGATGGGGCCAAGTTCCTTATTAACAAAGGGTGTTAATTCAATGGGTTATCTCAGTTGGCTCTTCTTTTGCAGTGCCAATGCATGACTGAACTATGTATAAAGCCCATACTATAATATGTGTCACAGATGCAAAATTTCAGAACACCAACAAGGTCTCATAGCTCTTGACAGACTCCTATAATGCGCTTCAGCTTTCTCACTCGTAGCGAGATTAGATGACTGCCTGGACGAAAATTACTGATGTAAAAATTGGACCAGAACAAGCCATGCATCGCTACCGTACTTGGTTCGACGACTGCCTTGACGAAAGAGAGCCTTGGCCGCTACTTGGTTAGAAGACTGTCTGGACAAAGGTTAGGTTTTTGTGTACCCATACGGTACTAATTGAATAGGCAGTATAGGTAGCGTTCTGTGAGGGGTTCAAATGAAAGAAAAAGTGGTTTTGACAATGATTACAGTCTAATGTGTCGTCAACATTGGCCCGCCAACCCGACCATTCTTACCTTCATTTTGGGCAATGCAATGAGTTTTGACAAAGGTTTTAACTTCTGAAATTTGCAATAAATACCTCTCCTAATGATTCAAAATTGATCTGGGAATTATCTAGTTCACTCCCCGGCTGTCTATAACCAGCGACAGGCGAATGATACTCAAGTTCGAGAGGGCTCGTGCCGAATCGATATGCAACGTAGCTCGATACAGTATCGAACCTGTTCGAACTGTTAGCCGACCTCACACATAAAGTATGCGGAGCACTGACGGCCTAGACATTGTTTTCTGCAACCTTTCCCTCGCGAATGTTATGTGTGAACGTATTAAGACTATTAGAGGTTCGAATTCCACTGTCGGCAGCCCTGCAGATGGTTTTCCGTGCACACCAGGCACATGCTGGGGCTGTACCTTAAAGGCGGCCGCATCCTACCGTGCCTAGCCCTCTTCTGTCCCATTGTCACCATACGACCTATCTTTGTCTGTGCGACGTAAACCAAATCGTACATAATAATAACAATATTAATATAGATTATTCCTGCCCCCGTCACTGATACGTCTCTGGTTTCGTATATTCACATTCTGTTGCCGCACCATTGTACGATGAACGTGTAGTGACCCGTCGCCTTTGTTCTGTACACTCCAATGATATTCTGTAGGCAGTTTGTATATTCTGGGGAGACATGTGCATCGAATCATAGCACAAACACAGATTGTGGCTGTCTCCACATTACAGATACAGTTTGTAGGGGTTATATGCACAAACTATACAGCAGTGCACAGCAAACACAGGACGAGCCGGTTCCGCCTAGCACAATGCTCGAACACAGCCTTCTTGAGGATTCTGGCCTGATAAGAACACGCCGATAGGTCACAGTGCACTCAAAAGGTCGTGCAAAGCTCGAACTTGTTCAAACTGACGTCTTCTGTTCCAGCAGGAGCGAATGATACACAAGTTCGAGCGGGCTCGCACTGGCACGTTACACAACGTAGCTCGATACGGAATCGAACCTGTTTGAACTGTTAGGCGACCCCACTCATAAAGTAGGCGGTGCACTGCATGCTACCTTTCGCTCGCGTACGGTATGTGTGAACGTATTAGACTGTTAGTGGTTCGAATCCAACTGGGCAGTCCTGCAGATGGTTTTCCGTGGTTTACCATTTGCACACTATGCACATGCTAGGGCTGTACCTTAATACAGGCCACGGCCACATCCTTCCGCATCTAGCCATCTTCTGCGCCATTGTCACCATACGACCGATCTCTGTCGGTGCGACGTACAGTAAATCAAATTGTACCTAGGCTAATAATAATTTTAATAAGATTATTCCCCACCCCCCATCCCTGACACACCTTTGGCTTCTGGGAAGGATGTAATACGTCGAGGATAGTTGCAAACATATGTTCCTGCAACGGAAGAAATTAATCACTTATAGCCTATACACATACTCTTGCCGCATCATTGTACGAAGAACGTGTTGTGACCCTACAACTTTATTCTGTGAACTCCAACGATGTTCAGTACGCAGTTTGTACATTCTGGGGAGACATGTGCATCGAATCATCGCACAAACACAGATTGTGGCTGTCTCCACATTACAGATACAGTTTGAAGGGGGTTATATGCACAGGCTGTCCCCACATTACAGATACAGTTTGAAGGGGTTATATGCACAAACAATACAGCAGTGCATAGCAAACACAGCACGAGCCGGTACCGCCTAGCACAATGCTCGAACACAACCTTCTTGAGGTTTCTGGGCTCATAAGAGCATGCCGATAGGTCACGGCGCGCACAAAAGTTAGAACTCTGACGTCATCTGTTCGAGCAGCTCGAGCCGAGCTCAAGCACATCACTATCTATAACCCACCCGCCATCCTAAATTATAACATGACTTATATAGTAAAAATTCCAGCTGTTTCTGCCATTATCAGGGTTACATCAGTATTGCCAACCCCATGCATACGGTACTAATTGTATAGTTGGTCTTCCGTCCAGATGAATGTTCTGTCAACCGTGCCCAGCTTTTCTTGCGACCATTCTAACCTTCGTTTAGTCCAATCCAATGGTTTTTGACAATGGTTACAGTCTAACGTGTCCAGAACAAAGGTTACAGCCTAATGCGCCCAGATTCTAGCTTCCAACCGCAGACGAATGGATTTTGCCTAGTGGTGGTGTATTTTATATCTTCTGTAGGCAGTTGGTATATTGTGGGGAGACATGTGCATCGAATCATCGCACAAACACAGATTGTGGCTGTCCTCACATTACAGATACAGTTTGAAGGGGTTATATGCACAAACTATACAGTAGTGCATAGCAAACACAGCACGAGCCGGTACCGCCTAGCACAATGCTCGAACACAACCTTCTTGAGGTTTCTGGGCTCATAAGGGCATGCCGATAGGTCACGGCGCGCACAAAAGTTAGAACTCTGACGTCATCTGTTCGAGCAGCTCGAGCCGAGCTCAAGCACATCACTATCTATAACCCACCCGCCATCCCAAATTATAACATGACTTATAAAGTAAAAATTCCAGCTGTGTCTGCCATAATCAGCATTACAACCGTATTGCCAGCCCCATGAATACGGTACTAATTGTACAGGTGGTCTTTCGTCCAGATCAATGTTCTTTTTTTTTCAACCGTGCCCCGCAAGCTTCCCGCGACCATTCTAACCTTCGTTTAGTCTAATCTAATGGTTTTTGACAATGGTAACAGTCTAACATGTCCAGTTCAATGGTTGCAGCCTAATGTGCCCAGATTCTTGTTTCCAGCCGCAGACGAATGGGTTTTGCCTAGTGGTGGTGTATTTTATATCTTACATGTTGGGCACACTGCCGAAACATCAATGTCTCGTCATGTGTTGCTCAGCTGGAGTGAGCAACATGGCTGCCATATTTTAAATTTAAAGAGAATGAAACATATATAATTACGTAATTTAGCACATATTTCCAGTATATTAGTCATAATGAATGGCAATTTCAATAGGTATTGTCCCATGGAAACCCTGAAAAGGTAGGAAAATCATATATTTTCATGCACCATCTAACTGAAACTGTTCAAGTCAGGTTCCTGTGTCCTGCACTGCAAATCAAACTATTTATTGAGTGTTGCTAATAAAATGACTTAGGCTGATAATTGAAATGCACCACCAAAATCTTCTTTTTTTCAGGTTATAATTTAGGATGTCTCAATAATTGGGAATATAGGCCTATTGTGTTGACAGACTAAAAATTTGCAATATCAATACTGCCAACCGTACATTAACAATTTGGGGCGTGATGCTGCAGTGATCAATTGCCTCTCAGCAAGGCAATTCCCGGGCAACGCCTATTCTCAAATGTTATATTGTATCTTAACAAGTAAAAAAAATCACTTTACTGGTGAATTAAAACTCAGCAATTCGTCTAGGTTTGTGCCGTGTCTTGTGTGGGGTTTCGCCTAGGACACAAAGCAGGCTCATCGGCGGGCTCTTGGTGTCCCCGCCCGGACCCCCACAAGAGTATCGAACTGCGCGATACCTCACTGGTGAATTTTGCATATGCCCATTTTCAGTACGGTACCTCGGCTTAATAACATACGCTGTATACACAAGGAATGAGGCAAAAATTAAGGTTTGATAAAACGAACATAAAAAAAAATCCTTTGGAAAAGTGAATAAAATAACGGCAAATTGTATTCATAAATAAAACTTACAGGCTGTTTCGTATAAATCTTCTCCTCTGAAACTCTAGTTAGTTGGTTATTGGGGTTTCAATGGACTGAACTATGATGTCATCTGCCCCTCGGCTCTTCTGCGTCCATCTGAAAAGAATGGAAATATTGTAAACACTCCCTAATGAATAAAATAAGCGTTCAGTACATGTTGGAAGGCATAACTTTTACTTACCGTACTTTTGATTATAAATAATAATCAACTCCAGCCTTCATTTGCTTCCGCAATGGCGGTCCGACCGCGGCATTTCAACAAATCTTTTTGACTCGAACGGTCACGTGATGTTTGTCACGTACAGGCAGCGGAAAGGAACAGTAAAATACACATGGAAGGGGTATATTAGGTGGCCAATCACAAATCAAGGCAATGAGTTTCTTCTGACCAATCAGGTGAAGTATCATTACTGTCTGCAGACGTATGTATTATTGGAGGCTAAGGTCCAAGCTGCCAACACGATAACCAATATCGTCAGACAGTGGCAAAGAGGAAAGTGTATGTTGGATAGTTTTATAATTGTGATAAATGTAGGTTTACTTTAGGTTATTGATGGAATATCTATTTATTTCAATTAATTTTGGTAGTTTGTCACAAGGGCATAAGAATATAATATTAGAAATCAGGTTTGAGTTAAAAATACATCCCTAGTCTTACAGTTTCTCTTACACCATGCCCAGGCTGTTAATCATCGGCGGGGCGAGGTTGCTAGCAATATCGTCAAATTCTGTCTTCCAAGTGCTTCGCGGCAAAATATTAAGATCTGGGAATATTGGAGTTCCATGTAGGGATATTTGAAGTTCTCTTTACAGACGTGACTAACTTTCATAATGAAGATGCTTCTTTTTCTACCGGAATTCTCCTTGGACAGGTTCCAGCCTTGTGTAGATTAATTTACGATATTTGATTGTCGAGGATACACAGCTTTAAATGTGTAACTAGATACTTCATTATGAAGACAATTATACAAGTTCCCCCTTGATAGTATTTATAAGTTGGTAAGGACAAATACATCCCTCGTTGAATGCTGGTTCAATGAGGACGATATGTTGTATTTGGTTTGAAGTGGGTTTCTTGTAACACGAGGCAGAAGTATATTCTTATATTACATGAAATTCATTGTATCCAGTTACTGTCAATTTCTTAGTAGGCCTACTCGTGGTGTGCCGTTGATAGGTTTGTAAATTTATTAAGCATGTCCCATCACATTGTGCTCAGGTTTGTGTGAAAGCAATAAAGGACGCTTCATCTCAGTGGCTGGCACAGTCTGTAACTCCTCATTCTATATTTTACTCGATATTATACCCTAACTGATATCGTATTAGGTCGAGCGTCTTGGTCGAATAAGTTTTACCGTTAACGTCTTCTTCTCACTGTTATATTCTAATTCTGAGTCCAGAAATTACATCTTTAGATAATGATAATGATTTGGCGTGCTGGTATAAGTATGGTCTCTTATAATCCTTAAGTGCACTTTGTGTGTTCTAGTTTGCTGGACATTATGGAGCAACAACCACACATTAAGAGTGAGCCAGAATGGCCGCCTCAAACTGATGACTTACCTAATATTGTAAGTTATGCATATCGTGTAACATAGCAATCTTAGTGATGTTCATGACAGATCTCCAGTTGTAGCTATTGGGTGTACAACACACGCTATAACAATACTGTAATTGATCACCAGCTGTAGCTATAGCGTATACATCACATGATACAACAATTCTGTAATAGATCACCAGCTGTAGCTATGGGGTGTACATCACACGCTATAACAATACTGTAATAGATCACCAGCTGTAGCTATAGGGTGTACATCACACGCTATAAAAATACTGTAATAGATCACCAGCTGTAGCTATAGGGTGTACATCACACGTTATAACAATACTGTAATAGATCAGCAGCTGTAGCTATAGGGTGTACCTCACATGCTATAACAATACTGTAATCGATCACCAGCTGTAGCTATAGGGTATACATTACACGCTATAACAATACTGTAATAAATCACCAGCTGTAGCTATAGGGTGTACATCCCAAGTTATAACAATACTGTAATAGATCACCAGCTGTAGCTATAGGGTGTACATCACATGCTATAACAATACTGTAATAGATCACCAGTTGTAGCTATAGGGTGTACATCACATGCTATAGCAATACAGTAAAAGAATACCAGCTGTAGCTATAGGGTGTACATCACATGCTATAGCAATACTGTAATAGATCACCAGCTGTAGTGATAAGGTGTACAGCACATGCTATAACAATACTGTAATAGATCACCAGCTTAGCTATAGGATGTACATCACATGCTATAACAATACTTGAATAGATCACCAGCTGTAGCTAGAGGGCGTACATCACATGCCATAACAATGATGTAATAGATCACCAGTTGTAGCTATAGGGTGTACATCACATGCTATAACAATACTGTAATAGATCACTAGCTGTAGCTATAGGGTGTACATCACAAGCTATACCAAAACTGTAATAGATCACCAGCTGTAGCTATAGGGTGAAATTCACATGCTAGAACAATACCTTAATAGATCACCAGCCGTAGCTATAAGGTGTACATCACATGCTATAACTATACTGCAATAGATCACCAGCTGTAGCTATAGGGTGTACATCACATGCTATATCAATACTGTAATTGATCACCAGCTGTAGCTATAAGGTGTACATCACATGCTATAACAATACTGTAATGGATCACCAGCTGTAGCTATAGGGTGTACATCACACGCTATAGCAATACTATAATAGATCACCAGCTGTAGCTATTGGGAGTACATCACATGCTATAACAATACTCTAATAGATCACCAGATGTAGTTATAGGGTGTACATCACATGCTATAACAATACTGTAATAGATCACCAGCAGTAGCTATAGGGTGTACATTACACGCTATAACAATACTATAATAGATCACCAGCAGTAGCTATTGGGAGTACATCACAAGCTATAACAATACTCTAATAGATCACCAGATGTAGTTATAGGGTGTACATCACATGCTATAGCAATACTGTAATAGATCACCAGCTGTAACTATAGGGTGTACATCATATGCTATAACAATACTGTAATAGATCACCAGCTGTAGTTATAGGGTGTACATAACACGCTATAACAATACTCTAATAGATCACCAGCTGTAGCTATGGGGTGTTCATCACATGCTATAACAATACTGTAATAGATTACCAGCTGTAGCTATGGGGTGTACATCACATGCTATAACAAAACTGTAATAGATCACCAGCTGTAGCTATAGGATGTACATCACACGCTATAAAAATACCGTAATAGATCACCAGCTGTAGTTATAGGGTGTACATCACACACTATAACAATACTGTAATAGATCACCAGCTGTAGCTATGGGGTGTACATCACATGCTATAGCAATACTGTAGTAGATCACCAGCTGGAGCTATGGGGTGTTCATCACATGCTATAACAATACTGTAATAGATCACCAGCTGTAGCTATAGGGTGTACATCACACACTATAACAATTATGTAATAGATCACCAGTTGTAGATATAGGGTGTACATCACATGCTATAACAATACTATAATAGATCACCAGCTTTAGCTATAGGGTGTACATCACACGCTATAATAATACTGTTATAGATCACCAGCTGTAGCTATAGGGTGTACATCACACGCTATAACAATACTGTTATAGATCACCAGCTGTAGCTATGGGGTGTACATCACATGCTATAATAATACTGTAATAGATCACCAGCTGTAGCTATAGGGTGTATATCATATGCTATAACAATACTGTAATAGATCACCAATTGTAGCTATGGGGTGTACATCACATGCTATAACAATAATATAATAGATCACCTGCTTTAGTTATAGGATGTATATCACACTCTATAATAATACTGTAATAGATCACCAGCTGTAGCTATAGGGTGTACATCATATGATATAATAATACTGTAATAGATCACCAGTTGTAGCTATAGGGTGTACATCACATGCTATAACAATACTATAATAGATAACCATTTTTAGCTATAGGGTGTACATCAAACGCTATAATAATACTGTAATAGATCACCAGCTGTAGCTATAGGGTGTACATCACACGCTATAACAATATTGTAATAGATCACCAGCTGTAGCTATGGGGTGTACATCACACGCTACAATAATTGTGTAATAGATCACCAGCTGTAGCTATAGGGTGTACATCACCTGCTATAACATTACTGTAATAGATCACCAGCTGTAGCTATGGGGTGTACATCACACGCTATAACAATACTGTAATAGATCACCAGTTGTAGCTATAGGGTGTACATCACATGCTATAACAATACTATAATAGATAACCATTTTTAGCTATAGGGTGTACATCAAACGCTATAATAATACTGTAATAGATCACCAGCTGTAGCTATAGGGTGTACATCACACGCTATAACAATATTGTAATAGATCACCAGCTGTAGCTATGGGGTGTACATCACACGCTACAATAATTGTGTAATAGATCACCAGCTGTAGCTATAGGGTGTACATCACATGCTATAACATTACTGTAATAGATCACCAGCTGTAGCTATGGGGTGTACATCACACGCTATAACAATACTGTAATAGATCACCAGCTGTAGCTATGGGGTGTACATCACATGCTATAACAATACTGTAATAGATCACCAGCTGTAGCTATAGGGTGTACATCACACGCTATAATAATACTGTAATAGATCACCAGCTGTAGCTATAGGGTGTACATCACATGCTATAACAATACTGAAATAGATCACCAGCTGTAGCTATGGGATGTACATCACATGCTATAACAATACTGTAATAGATCAACAGCTGTACCCATAGGGTGTACATCACACGCTATAATAATACTGTAATAGATCACCAGCTGTAGCTATAGGGTGTACATCACACGCTATAATAATACTGTAATAGATCACCAGCTGTAGCTATAGGGTGTACTTCACATGCTATAACAATACTGTAATAGATCACCAGCTGTAGCTATGGGGTTTACATCACACGCTATAATAATACTGTAAGAGATCACCAGCCGTAGCTATTGGGAGTACATCACATGCTATAACAATACTCTAATAGATCACCAGATGTAGTTATAGGGTGTACATCACATGCTATAGCAATACTGTAATAGATCACCAGCTGTAGCTATAGGGTGTACATCATATGCTATAACAATACTGTAATAGATCACCAGCTGTAGTTATAGGGTGTACATAACACGCTATAACAATACTCTTATAGATCACCAGCTGTAGCTATGGGGTGTTCATCACATGCTATAACAATACTGTAATAGATTACCATCTGTAGCTATGGGGTGTACATCACATGCTATAACAATACTGTAATAGATCACCAGTTGTAGCTATAGGGTGTACATCACATGCTATAACAATACTATAATAGATAACCATTTTTAGCTATAGGGTGTACATCAAACGCTATAATAATACTGTAATAGATCACCAGCTGTAGCTATAGGGTGTACATCACACGCTATAACAATATTGTAATAGATCACTAGCTGTAGCTATGGGGTGTACATCACACGCTACAATAATTGTGTAATAGATCACCAGTTGTAGCTATAGGGTGTACATCACATGCTATAATATTACTGTAATAGATCACCAGCTGTAGCTATGGGGTGTACATCACACGCTATAACAATACTGTAATAGATCACCAGCTGTAGCTATGGGGTGTACATCACATGCTATAACAATACTGTAATAGATCACCAGCTGTAGCTATAGGGTGTACATCACACGCTATAATAATACTGTAATAGATCACCAGCTGTAGCTATAGGGTGTACATCACATGCTATAACAATACTGAAATAGATCACCAGCTGTAGCTATGGGATGTACATCACTTGCTATAACAATACTGTAATAGATCAACAGCTGTACCCATAGGGTGTACATCACACGCTATAATAATACTGTAATAGATCACCAGCTGTAGCTATAGGGTGTACATCACACGCTATAATAATACTGTAATAGATCACCAGCTGTAGCTATAGGGTGTACTTCACATGCTATAACAATACTGTAATAGATCACCAGCTGTAGCTATGGGGTTTACATCACACGCTATAATAATACTGTAAGAGATCACCAGCCGTAGCTATTGGGAGTACATCACATGCTATAACAATACTCTAATAGATCACCAGATGTAGTTATAGGGTGTACATCACATGCTATAGCAATACTGTAATAGATCACCAGCTGTAGCTATAGGGTGTACATCATATGCTATAACAATACTGTAATAGATCACCAGCTGTAGTAATAGGGTGTACATAACACGCTATAACAATACTCTTATAGATCACCAGCTGTAGCTATGGGGTGTTCATCACATGCTATAACAATACTGTAATAGATTACCATCTGTAGCTATGGGGTGTACATCACATGCTATAACAATACTGTAATAGATCACCAGCTGTAGCTATAGGATGTACATCACACGCTATAAAAATACTGTAATAGATCACCAGCTGTAGTTATAGGGTGTACATCACACGCTATAACAATACTGTAATAGATCACCAGCTGTAGCTATGGGGTGTACATCACATGCTATAGCAATACTGTAAGAGATCACCAGCTGTAGCTATGGGGTGTTCATCACATGCTATAACAATACTGTAATATATCACCAGCTGTAGCTATAGGGTGTACATCACACACTATAACAATTCTGTAATTGATCACCAGTTGTAGGTATAGGGTGTACATCACATGCTATAACAATACTATAATAGATCACCAGCTTTAGCTATAGGGTGTACATCACACGCTATAATAATACTGTTATAGATCACCAGCTGTAGCTATAGGGTGTACATCACACGCTATAACAATACTGTTATAGATCACCAGCAGTAGCTATGGGGTGTACATCACATGCTATAATAATACTGTAATAGATCACCAGCTGTAGCTATAGGGTGTACATCATATGCTATAACAATACTGTAATAGATCACCAATTGTAGCTATGGGGTGTACATCACATGCTATAACAATACTATAATAGATCACCTGCTTTAGTTATAGGGTGTACATCACACGCTATAATAATACTGTAATAGATCACCAGCTGTAGCTATAGGGTGTACATCATATGCTATAATAATACTGTAATAGATCACCAGCTGTAGCTATAGGGTGTACATCACATGCTATAACAATGTTGTTTGAGTCTTCAGTCTTTTGACTGGTTTGATGCAGCACTCCATGCCTCCTTGTCATGAGCTAATCGTTTCATCTCTACATAGCTCCGACACCCTACATCCGACACAATCTGTTTAACATATTCTAACCTTGGTCTACCCCTACAGTTTTTGTCCTCGACCCTTCCTTCCATAACTAAGCTTGCTATTCCTGGGTTTCTTAGTATGTGTCCTACCAATCTATCTCTTCTCTTCATTAGCAGTCGACAGAAACATCTCTCCTCTCCCACTCGTCTTAATACCTCTTTGTTTGTAACCCTATCTACCCATCTGATCTTCATCATTCTCCTGTAACACCACATGTCAAATGCTTCAATTCTCCTCTTTTCTGCTGCACCAATAGTCCAAGTTTCACTTCCATACAGTGCCACGCTCCAGACAAAGGCTTTCAAAAATGACTTCCTAATACCTAAATCTATATTCGATGTCAGCAGATTCCTTTTTTGTAGAAATGCTTTCTTTGCCTGAGCCAACCTTCTTTTTATATCCTCTTTGCTTCGTCCATCACTTGTTATTCTGCTTCTTAGGAACAGAAGTCTCCTACTTCCTTCAGCTTTTCACCTGCCAATTTGATCTCCATAGAGGTTTCTGATTTATTTCGGCTGCATTCCAGTATTTTTGTTTTACATTTATTTATTTTCATCATGAATTCTTTCCGTAAGACGGAGTCCATACCATTCAAAAACTCATTCAAATCCTCAGGCTTGTCGGCCAAGATGACGATGTCATCAGCAAATCTCAGAGTTGAAATTATTTCTCCTTGAATCTTCACTCCTACTTTAAATTTTTCTCTAATTTCCTTCATTGCTTGTTCAATGTAAAGATTGAAAAGTATGGGTGATAAGTTGCAGCCTTGCCTTACACCTTTCTGAATACCAGATTCTCTCTCATGTCCTTCAACTCGAATGACTGCTGTCTGGTTTCTGTACAGATTGTATATCACCCTCCTATCCCTGTACTTTATTCCAATCGATTTCAAAATGTCAAACAATTTAGTCCAATCAACGTTATCAAAAGCCTTTTCTAAGTCTACAAAAGCCATGAACGTTCTCTTATCTTTCCTTATTCTACCTTCCAAAATCAGCCTAAGACTTAGTACAGCTTCCCTTGTTCCTACATTTCTCCTGAAACCAAACTGGTCTTCATCCAACTCCGTTTCTATCTGGCTTTCAATCCTCTAGTAAATTATTCTAGACAGGATCTTTGAAGCATGAGTAATCAAGCTGATTGTACGGTAATCTTCACATCTGTCAGCTCCTATAATAGATAACCATTTTTAGCTATAGGGTGTACATCACACGCTATAATAATACTGTAATAGATCACCAGCTGTAGCTATAGGGTGTACATCACACGCTATAACAATATTGTAATAGATCACCAGCTGTAGCTATGGGGTGTACATCACACGCTACAATAATACTGTAATAGATCACCAGCTGTAGCTATAGGGTGTACATCACACGCTATAACAATACTGTAATAGATCACCAGCTGTAGCTATGGGGTGTACATCACACGCTATAATAATACTGTAATAGATCACCAGCTGTAGCTATAGGGTGTACATCACATGCTATAACAATACTGTAATAGATCACCAGCTGTAGCTATGGGGTTTACATCACACGCTATAATAATACTGTAAGAGATCACCAGCTGTAGCTATGGGGTGTACATCACATGCTATAACAATACTGTAATAGATCACCAGCTTTAGCTATAGGCCGTACATCACACGATATAATAATACTGTAATAGATCACCAGCTGCAGCTATAGGGTGTACATCACATGCTATAACAATACTGTAATAGATCACCAGCTGTAGCTATGGGGTTTACATCACACGCTATAATAATACTGTAATAGATCACCAGAACTAGCTATAGGGTGTACATCACATGCTATAACAATACTGAAATAGATCACCAGCTGTAGCTATGGGATGTACATCACATGCTATAACAATACTGTAATATATCAACAGCTGTAGCCATAGGGTGTACATCACACGCTATAATAATACTGTAATAGATCACCAGCTGTAGCTATAGGGTGTACATCACACGCTATAATAATACTGTAATAGATCACCAGCTGTAGCTATAGGGTGTACATCACATGCTATAACAATACTGTAATAGATCACCAGCTGTAGCTATGGGGTTTACATCACACGCTATATTAATACTGTAAGAGATCACCAGCTGTAGCTATGGGGTGTACATCACATGCTATAACAATACTGTAATAGATCACCAGCTTTAGCTATCGGGTGTACATCACACGCTATAATAATACTGTAATAGATCACCAGCTGCAGCTATGGGGTGTACATCACATGCTGTAACAATACTGTAATAGATCACCAGCTGTAGCTATGGGGTGTACATCACATGCTATAACAATACTGTAATAGATCACCAGCTGTAGCTATAGGGTGTACATCACACGCTATAATAATACTGTAATAGATCACCAGCTGTAGCTATAGGGTGTACATCACATGCTATAACAATACTGAAATAGATCACCAGCTGTAGCTATGGGATGTACATCACTTGCTATAACAATACTGTAATAGATCAACAGCTGTACCCATAGGGTGTACATCACACGCTATAATAATACTGTAATAGATCACCAGCTGTAGCTATAGGGTGTACATCACATGCTATAACAATACTGTAATAGATCACCAGCTGTAGCTATAGGGTGTACATCACACGCTATAATAATACTGTAATAGATCACCAGCTGTAGCTATAGGGTGTACATCACATGCTATAACAATACTGAAATAGATCACCAGCTGTAGCTATGGGATGTACATCACTTGCTATAACAATACTGTAATAGATCAACAGCTGTACCCATAGGGTGTACATCACACGCTATAATAATACTGTAATAGATCACCAGCTGTAGCTATAGGGTGTACATCACACGCTATAATAATACTGTAATAGATCACCAGCTGTAGCTATAGGGTGTACTTCACATGCTATAACAATACTGTAATAGATCACCAGCTGTAGCTATGGGGTTTACATCACACGCTATAATAATACTGTAAGAGATCACCAGCCGTAGCTATTGGGAGTACATCACATGCTATAACAATACTCTAATAGATCACCAGATGTAGTTATAGGGTGTACATCACATGCTATAGCAATACTGTAATAGATCACCAGCTGTAGCTATAGGGTGTACATCATATGCTATAACAATACTGTAATAGATCACCAGCTGTAGTAATAGGGTGTACATAACACGCTATAACAATACTCTTATAGATCACCAGCTGTAGCTATGGGGTGTTCATCACATGCTATAACAATACTGTAATAGATTACCATCTGTAGCTATGGGGTGTACATCACATGCTATAACAATACTGTAATAGATCACCAGCTGTAGCTATAGGATGTACATCACACGCTATAAAAATACTGTAATAGATCACCAGCTGTAGTTATAGGGTGTACATCACACGCTATAACAATACTGTAATAGATCACCAGCTGTAGCTATGGGGTGTACATCACATGCTATAGCAATACTGTAAGAGATCACCAGCTGTAGCTATGGGGTGTTCATCACATGCTATAACAATACTGTAATATATCACCAGCTGTAGCTATAGGGTGTACATCACACACTATAACAATTCTGTAATTGATCACCAGTTGTAGGTATAGGGTGTACATCACATGCTATAACAATACTATAATAGATCACCAGCTTTAGCTATAGGGTGTACATCACACGCTATAATAATACTGTTATAGATCACCAGCTGTAGCTATAGGGTGTACATCACACGCTATAACAATACTGTTATAGATCACCAGCTGTAGCTATGGGGTGTACATCACATGCTATAATAATACTGTAATAGATCACCAGCTGTAGCTATAGGGTGTACATCATATGCTATAACAATACTGTAATAGATCACCAATTGTAGCTATGGGGTGTACATCACATGCTATAACAATACTATAATAGATCACCTGCTTTAGTTATAGGGTGTACATCACACGCTATAATAATACTGTAATAGATCACCAGCTGTAGCTATAGGGTGTACATCATATGCTATAATAATACTGTAATAGATCACCAGCTGTAGCTATAGGGTGTACATCACATGCTATAACAATGTTGTTTGAGTCTTCAGTCTTTTGACTGGTTTGATGCAGCACTCCATGCCTCCTTGTCATGAGCTAATCGTTTCATCTCTACATAGCTCCGACACCCTACATCCGACACAATCTGTTTAACATATTCTAACCTTGGTCTACCCCTACAGTTTTTGTCCTCGACCCTTCCTTCCATAACTAAGCTTGCTATTCCTGGGTTTCTTAGTATGTGTCCTACCAATCTATCTCTTCTCTTCATTAGCAGTCGACAGAAACATCTCTCCTCTCCCACTCGTCTTAATACCTCTTTGTTTGTAACCCTATCTACCCATCTGATCTTCATCATTCTCCTGTAACACCACATGTCAAATGCTTCAATTCTCCTCTTTTCTGCTGCACCAATAGTCCAAGTTTCACTTCCATACAGTGCCACGCTCCAGACAAAGGCTTTCAAAAATGACTTCCTAATACCTAAATCTATATTCGATGTCAGCAGATTCCTTTTTTGTAGAAATGCTTTCTTTGCCTGAGCCAACCTTCTTTTTATATCCTCTTTGCTTCGTCCATCACTTGTTATTCTGCTTCTTAGGAACAGAAGTCTCCTACTTCCTTCAGCTTTTCACCTGCCAATTTGATCTCCATAGAGGTTTCTGATTTATTTCGGCTGCATTCCAGTATTTTTGTTTTACATTTATTTATTTTCATCATGAATTCTTTCCGTAAGACGGAGTCCATACCATTCAAAAACTCATTCAAATCCTCAGGCTTGTCGGCCAAGATGACGATGTCATCAGCAAATCTCAGAGTTGAAATTATTTCTCCTTGAATCTTCACTCCTACTTTAAATTTTTCTCTAATTTCCTTCATTGCTTGTTCAATGTAAAGATTGAAAAGTATGGGTGATAAGTTGCAGCCTTGCCTTACACCTTTCTGAATACCAGATTCTCTCTCATGTCCTTCAACTCGAATGACTGCTGTCTGGTTTCTGTACAGATTGTATATCACCCTCCTATCCCTGTACTTTATTCCAATCGATTTCAAAATGTCAAACAATTTAGTCCAATCAACGTTATCAAAAGCCTTTTCTAAGTCTACAAAAGCCATGAACGTTCTCTTATCTTTCCTTATTCTACCTTCCAAAATCAGCCTAAGACTTAGTACAGCTTCCCTTGTTCCTACATTTCTCCTGAAACCAAACTGGTCTTCATCCAACTCCGTTTCTATCTGGCTTTCAATCCTCTAGTAAATTATTCTAGACAGGATCTTTGAAGCATGAGTAATCAAGCTGATTGTACGGTAATCTTCACATCTGTCAGCTCCTATAATAGATAACCATTTTTAGCTATAGGGTGTACATCACACGCTATAATAATACTGTAATAGATCACCAGCTGTAGCTATAGGGTGTACATCACACGCTATAACAATATTGTAATAGATCACCAGCTGTAGCTATGGGGTGTACATCACACGCTACAATAATACTGTAATAGATCACCAGCTGTAGCTATAGGGTGTACATCACACGCTATAACAATACTGTAATAGATCACCAGCTGTAGCTATGGGGTGTACATCACACGCTATAATAATACTGTAATAGATCACCAGCTGTAGCTATAGGGTGTACATCACATGCTATAACAATACTGTAATAGATCACCAGCTGTAGCTATGGGGTTTACATCACACGCTATAATAATACTGTAAGAGATCACCAGCTGTAGCTATGGGGTGTACATCACATGCTATAACAATACTGTAATAGATCACCAGCTTTAGCTATAGGCCGTACATCACACGATATAATAATACTGTAATAGATCACCAGCTGCAGCTATAGGGTGTACATCACATGCTATAACAATACTGTAATAGATCACCAGCTGTAGCTATGGGGTTTACATCACACGCTATAATAATACTGTAATAGATCACCAGAACTAGCTATAGGGTGTACATCACATGCTATAACAATACTGAAATAGATCACCAGCTGTAGCTATGGGATGTACATCACATGCTATAACAATACTGTAATATATCAACAGCTGTAGCCATAGGGTGTACATCACACGCTATAATAATACTGTAATAGATCACCAGCTGTAGCTATAGGGTGTACATCACACGCTATAATAATACTGTAATAGATCACCAGCTGTAGCTATAGGGTGTACATCACATGCTATAACAATACTGTAATAGATCACCAGCTGTAGCTATGGGGTTTACATCACACGCTATATTAATACTGTAAGAGATCACCAGCTGTAGCTATGGGGTGTACATCACATGCTATAACAATACTGTAATAGATCACCAGCTTTAGCTATCGGGTGTACATCACACGCTATAATAATACTGTAATAGATCACCAGCTGCAGCTATGGGGTGTACATCACATGCTGTAACAATACTGTAATAGATCACCAGCTGTAGCTATAGTGTGTACATCACACACTATAACAATACTGTTATAGATCACCAGCTGTAGCTATGGGGTGTACATCACATGCTATAATAATACTGTAATAGATCACCAGCTGTAGCTATAGGGTGTACATCATATGCTATAACAATACTGTAATAGATCACCAATTGTAGCTATGGGGTGTACATCACATTCTATAACAATACTATAATAGATCACCTGCTTTAGTTATAGGGTGTACATCACACGCTATAATAATACTGTAGTAGATCACCAGCTGTAGCTATAGTGTGTACATCACATGCTATAGCAATACTGTAATAGATCACCAGCTGTAGCTATAGGGTGTACATCACACGCTATAACAATACTGTAATATCACCAGCTGTAGCTATAGGGTGTACATCACACACTATAACAATTATGTAATAGATCACCAGTTGTAGATATAGGGTGTACATCACATGCTATAACAATACTATAATAGATCACCAGCTTTAGCTATAGGGTGTACATCACACGCTATAATAATACTGTTATAGATCACCAGCTGTAGCTATAGGGTGTACATCACACGCTATAACAATACTGTTATAGATCACCAGCTGTAGCTATGGGGTGTACATCACATGCTATAATAATACTGTAATAGATCACCAGCTGTAGCTATAGGGTGTACATCATATGCTATAACAATACTGTAATAGATCACCAATTGTAGCTATGGGGTGTACATCACATGCTATAACAATACTATAATAGATCACCTTCTTTAGTTATAGGGTGTACATCACACGCTATAATAATACTGTAATAGATCACCAGCTGTAGCTATAGGGTGTACATCATATGCTATAATAATACTGTAATAGATCACCAGCTGTAGCTATAGGGTGTACATCACATGCTATAACAATACTATAATAGATAACCATTTTTAGCTATAGGGTGTACATCAAAGGCTATAATAATACTGTAATAGATCACCAGCTGTAGCTATAGGGTGTACATCACACGCTATAACAATATTGCAATAGATCACCAGCTGTAGCTATGGGGTGTACATCACACGCTACAATAATACTGTAATAGATCACCAGCTGTAGCTATAGGGTGTACATCACATGCTATAACAATACTGTAATAGATCACCAGCTGTAGCTATGGGGTGTACATCACACGCTATAACAATACTGTAATAGATCACCAGCTGTAGCTATGGGGTGTACATCACATGCTATAACAATACTGTAATAGATCACCAGCTGTAGCTATAGGGTGTACATCACACGCTATAATAATACTGTAATAGATCACCAGCTGTAGCTATAAGGTGTACATCACATGCTATAACAATACTGTAATAGATCACCAGAACTAGCTATAGGGTGTACATTACATGCTATAACAATACTGAAATAGATCACCAGCTGTAGCTATGGGATGTACATCACATGCTATAACAATACTGTAATAGATCAACAGCTGTACCCATAGGGTGTACATCACACGATATAATAATACTGTAATAGATCACAAGCTGTAGCTATAGGGTGTACATCACACGCTATAATAATACTGTAATAGATCACCAGCTGTAGCTATAGGGTGTACTTCACATGCTCTAACAATACTGTAATAGATCACCAGCTGTTGCTATGGGGTTTACATCACACGCTATAATAATACTGTAAGAGATCACCAGCCGTAGCTATTGGGAGTACATCACATGCTATAACAATACTCTAATAGATCACCAGATGTAGTTATAGGGTGTACATCACATGCTATAGCAATACTGTAATAGATCACCAGCTGTAGCTATAGGGTGTACATCATATGCTATAACAATACTGTAATGGATCACCAGCTGTAGTTATAGGGTGTACATAACACGCTATAACAATACTCTTATAGATCACCAGCTATAGCTATGGGGTGTTCATCACATGCTATAACAATACTGTAATAGATTACCATCTGTAGCTATGGGGTGTACATCACATGCTATAACAATACTGTAATAGATCACCAGCTGTAGCTATAGGATGTACATCACACGCTATAAAAATACTGTAATAGATCACCAGCTGTAGTTATAGGGTGTACATCACACGCTATAACAATACTGTAATAGATCACCAGCTGTAGCTATAGTGTGTACATCACACACTATAACAATACTTTAATAAATCACCAGCTGTAGCTATAGGGTGTACATCATATGCTATAATGATACTGTAATAGATCACCAGCTGTAGCTATAGGGTGTACATCACATGCTATAACAATACTATAATAGATCACCAGCTGTAGCTATAGGGTGCACATCACATGCTAAAACAATACTGTAATAGATCACCAGCTGTAGCTATAGTGTGTACATCACACACTATAACAATACTGTAATAGATCACCAGCTTTAGCTATAGGGTGTACATCACATGCATTAACAATACTGTAAAAGATCACCAGCTGTAGCTAAAGGGTGTACATCACATGCTATAACAATACTGTAATAGATCAGCAGCTGTAGCTATGGGGTGTTCATCACCTGCTATAACAATACTGTAATAGATCACCAGCTGTAGCTATGGGGTGTTCATCACTTGCTATAACAATACTGTTATAGATCACCAGCTGTAGCAATAGGGTGTACATCACATGCTATAAATATACTGTAATAGATCACCAGCTGTAGATATATGGTGTACATCACTTGCTATAACAATACTGTAATTAATCACCAGCTGTAGCTATAGGTTGTACTACACATGCTATAATAATACTGTAATCGATCAGCAGCTGTAACTATGGGGTGTTCACCACTTGCTATAACAATACTGTTATAGATCACCAGCTGTAGCTATAGGGTGTACATCACATGCTATAACAATACTGTAATTGACCACCAGCTGTAGCTATGGGATGTTCATCACCTTCTATAACAATACTGTTATAAAATATGGTATATTGGCTTTCACGGCCGGTGAATTAAAACTCAGCAATTCTTCTAGGTTTGTGCCGTGTCTTGTGTGGGGTTTCGCCTAGGACACCAAGCTGGCTCATCGGCGGGCTCTTGGTGTCCCTGCCCGGACCCCCACAGGAGTATCGAACTGCGCGATACCTCCCTTTATATAGAGTGCAACTGCACTCCTTGACTGCGAGAACCAAAAGCTCAAGCAGCCTCAACCTCCCTATGAAGGCTTCCAAAAAGATGGTATATTGGCTTTCACGGCCGGTGAATTAAAACTCAGCAATTCTTCTAGGTTTGTGCCGTGTCTTGTGTGGGGTTTCGCCTAGGACACCAAGCTGGCTCATCGGAGGGCTCTTGGTGTCCCTGCCCGGACCCCCACAGGAGTATCGAACTGCGCGATACCTCCCTTTATATAGAGTGCAACTGCACTCCTTGACTGCGAGAACCAAAAGCTCAAGCAGCCTCAACCTCTCTATGAAGGCTTCCAAAAAGATGGTATATTGGCTTTCACGGCCGGTGAATTAAAACTCAGCAATTCTTCTAGGTTTGTGCCGTGTCTTGTGTGGGGTTTCGCCTAAGACACCAAGCTGGATCATCGGCGGGCTCTTGGTGTCCCTGCCCGGACCCCCACAGGAGTATCGAACTGCGCGATACCTCCCTTTATATAGAGTGCAACTGCACTCCTTGACTGCGAGAACCAAAAGCTCAAGCAGCCTCAACCTCCCTATGAAGGCTTCCAAAAAGATGGTATATTGGCTTTCACGGCCGGTGAATTAAAACTCAGCAATTCTTCTAGGTTTGTGCCGTGTCTTGTGTGGGGTTTCGCCTAGGACACCAAGCTGGCTCATCGGCGGGCTCTTGGTGTCCCTGTCCGGACCCCCACAGGAGTATCGAACTGCGCGATACCTCCCTTTATATAGAGTGCAACTGCACTCCTTGACTGCGAGAACCAAAAGCTCAAGCAGCCTCAACCTCCCTATGAAGGCGTCCAAAAGATGGTATATTGGCTTTCACGGCCGGTGAATTAAAACTCAGCAATTCTTCTAGGTTTGTGCCGTGTCTTGTGTGGGGTTTCGCCTAGGATACCAAGCTGGCTCAACGGCGGGCTCTTGGTGTCCCTGCCCGGACCCCCACAGGAGTATTGAACTGCGCGATACCTCCCTTTATATAGAGTGCAACTGCACTCCTTGACTGCGAGAACCAAAAGCTCAAGCAGCCTCAACCTCCCTATGAAGGCTTCCAAAAAGATGGTATATTGGCTTTCACGGCCGGTGAATTAAAACTCAGCAATTCTTCTAGGTTTGTGCCGTGTCTTGTGTGGGGTTTCGCCTAGGACACCAAGCTGGCTCATCGGCGGGCTCTTGGTGTCCCTGCCCGGATCCCCACAGGAGTATCGAACTGCGCGATACCTCCCTTTATATAGAGTGCAACTGCACTCCTTGACTGCGAGAACCAAAAGCTCAAGCAGCCTCAACCTCCCTATGAAGGCTTCCAAAAAGATGGTATATTGGCTTTCACGGCCGGTGAATTAAAACTCAGCAATTCTTCTAGGCTTGTGCCTTGTCTTGTGTGGGGTTTCGCCTAGGACACCAAGCTGGCTCATCGGCGGGCTCTTGGTGTCCCTGCCAGGATCCCTGCCCGGACCCCCACAGGAGTATCGAACTGCGCGATACCTCCCTTTATATAGAGTGCAACTGCACTCCTTGACTGCGAGAACCGAAAGCTCAAGCAGCCTCAACCTCCCTATGAAGGCTTCCAAAAAGATGTTATATTAGCTTTCACGGCCGGTGACACCAAGAGCCCGCCGATGAGCCAGCTTGGTGTCCTAGGCGAAACCCCACACAAGACACGGCACAAACCTAGAAGAATTGCTGAGTTTTAATACTGTTATAGGTCACCAGCTTTAGCTATAGGGTGTACATCACATGCTATAACTATACTGTAATAGATCACCAGCTGTAGCTATAGGGTGTACATCACATGCTATAACAAAACTGTAATAAATCACCAGCTGTAGCTATAGTGTGTACTACACATGCTATAATAATACTGTAATAAATCACCAGCTTTAGCTAAAGGGTGTACATCACTTGCTATAACAATACTGTAATAAATCACCAGCTGTAGCTAAAGGGTGTACATAACATGCTATAGCAATACTGTAATAGATCACCAGCTGTAGCTATAGGGTGTACATCACACGCTATAACAATACTGTAATAGATCACTAGCTGTAGCTATAGGGTGTACATCACATGCTATAACAATACTGTAATAGATCACCAACTGTAGCTGTAAGGTGTACATCACATGCTATAACTATTATATTATTATTTAGGCTATCACTCGTGATACGAGTATGATTGTCTTCCAAGTTACATTTATGTAAATCTTCGCTGTAATCCAACATTAGGCCTAATCATATTGCGTGAGTTCTTTGGTGACTGTACAGTCCGATCCGAGAACCACAGACTCTTCCACAATATTGGCACACAAGGTCTTGAGCAGCCAATGGATCTTGGGGGTTGATCATTCTGCGAATCATGCGCTCTTTCCTGGCATTTCTTTTTTCAGCCAGAAGCCTTCTTCTCTCTTGTTCGAAGTACAAGTGGCCTTGATGGACGTTGCGGCGCCACTCTGATCTGTCGGATGCGACAGCTTCCCAGTTACCTGTATCAATTTGACATTTCTTCAAGTTGGTCTTCAGAACATCTTTGTAGCGTTTTTGTTGCCCACCCTGCTTTCTCTGACCGACTTTCAGCTGGCAATATAAGATTTGTTTTGGGAGGCGGGACTCAGGCATGCGAACTACATGTCCTGTCCATCGAAGTTGGTGTTTTGTAATGAGAGCCTCTATACTAATAGTGCTAGCTTCCTCTAAAACACTTGTGTTAGTGCGCCGGTCTTGCCATTTAATACCAAGAATTCTCCTAAGGCATCGTTGATGGTATTTTTCTAAAGATACGAGGTGCCTTCTGTAAGTAACCCAGGTTTCGCAGCCATAAAGCAGAGTGGGAACTACAACAGCTTGATAAACGTATAAATTTGTTAGAATGCTAATGTCGTGGTTGTCAAACACGCGAACGAGCAAACGACCAAAGGCTGCACTGGCACATTGGAGGCGGTGTTGAATCTCAGCGTCAATGTTTGCATTTGTTGATAGGTGACTACCCAAATAGGGAAAATGATCTATATTCTTTAGTTTATGTCCATCAATCATGATAGCAGGAGCAGTAGCCCTGTCATGTGATGTAGGCTGATGAAGAACCTGTGTTTTATTGGTGTTTATATCCAGACCAATGCTTCTGTATGCCTCATTGAACACATTCAGGGTGGTTTGAAGATCTTCATCTGAATTTGCTAAGATGACATTGTCATCAGCATACTGGAGATCAAGAACGGATGGAGCTGACACTTTAGTTTTTGCACGTAATCTGTTGAGATTGAATAAACCTCCATCTGTCCTGGATATAATTTCAACACCCTTTGGAATCTTTTCTTGGACCAAATTTAGTACAACACTAACATATATTGAGAAGAGTGTGGGGGCAATCACACATCCCTGTTTGACACCCGTTGTAATCTTAAATGGCTCTCCAGGGCCATTGCTGTTAAGGACCGTGCCATTCATATCATCATGTAGTAATCGAAGAATTTGAATGAATTTTGGGGGGCAGCCAAGTGTGGCAAGAATCCTCCATAGCATTTCTCGATTGACCGAATCAAATGCTTTAACAATATCTATGAAAGCCATATATAGAGGGCGTCCTTGCTCTCGGGATTTCTCCTGCATCTGCCTAGCACAGAAGATCATATCAGTTGTGCTTCGATTAGGTCGAAAGCCACACTGAGTTTCAGGCAGTATTTCTTCGGCCAACGGATTCAAACGGTTGGATAAGACGTTGGCCAGGATTTTACCAGCAACAGAAAGCATCGATATACCTCGATAATTACCACATTGTGCCCTATCACCTTTCTTAAAGATGGTTATTATCAAGGCATCCCTTAGGTCTTTAGGTATGGTAATGGTAGTCCATATTTTAAGTATGAGTTGGTGTATGTGATGAACTAGAGTAGTATTCCCTACTTTAAAGAGCTCAGCAGGAATCCCATCCATGCCTGATGCTTTATTGTTTTTGAGCTGATTGATGGCAGATTCAATTTCTGATAGAGGCGGAGGATCATCAAGATGGTATTTAGGAGGTCTCTGATGAAGTCGGGTGAAAATGTTATTATCAACCTGTGTGTCCCTGTTGAGTAGCTCTTCAAAATGTTCTTTCCAACGGGAATTAATGGAGTTTGTGTCTCTAAGAAGTTCCGTGCTATCTTTAGACTGCAGAGGATTCAAACCATGATAATGTGGCCCATATATAGTTCTTGTTGCTTTGAAGAAAGCATGAGTATTATTCGTTTCGGCTAGATGCTGCATTTCACGGGATTTGGAGATCCACCATTGATTTTTCAAGACCCGAGTTTTCCTTTGCACTTCAGCCTTTGCATCTTTATACAGTTGCTGTTTGGAGATAGAAGTTGGATTGGCTTGCCATGCATGGAATGCTTTCCTCTTCTTATCAATAAGATTCTGGATTTCTGCATCATTCTCATCAAACCAGTCAGCATGCCTCATCTTGACGAAACCAATCGATTCTTCACACGCTGAGAGTATAGCAGACTTGACTGTTTGCCAATGTTCCTCAACCTTTTCAGGGTAATTATCTGGTAACTTTTCATTCAGAAGTTCATGAAATTTCCTTTTAGCAGTAACGTTTTGTAAACGTTCGGTGTTCACCCTGCGCCTGATGTGCTTTCTCTGTTTTCTGTGCTTTTGGAGAATTTGTAGAGTCATTACAGATCTTATTAATCGATGATCCGTCCAGCAGTCATCAGCACTTGTCAGAGCCCTTGTGAGTAGTACGTCACGCTTGTCTCTTGCTCGCACAATCACGTAATCAAGTAGGTGCCAGTGTTTTGATCTAGGATGCTGCCATGAAGTCTTAAATTTGTCCTTCTGTCGGAATAGTGTGTTTGTGATTACGAGGCTATGTTCAGAACACTTGGATAGAAGGAGTGTCCCATTAGAATTGCATTTCCCAACACCATCTTTTCCAATAACATCAGCCCATAATGCTGCGTCTCTTCCAACGCGAGCATTGAAGTCTCCTAGGAGGATGATTTTATCAGATTGCGGTATATCCTTAAAGATCACATCAAGTTGAGAGTAAAATACTTCCTTCTGTTCATCATCAGAGGTGAGAGTTGGAGCATATGCACTAATTACAGTCGCTCGTCGCCTGTTTTTTAACTTTAGTCGTAGTGTCATAAGCCTTTCATTTATACCATGTGGAAGTTCATCGAGAAGGTTGACAAGCTCGTTCTTAATGGCAAAGCCAACTCCATGAATACGTTGATCTTCAGTGTCTTTCCCTTTCCAGAAGAAAGTGTAGCCACCTCCATGTTCCTTCAGTTGTCCTTCATTGGCTAACCTTGTTTCGCTGAGTGCGGCAATATGAATGTTGAATCTTTTCAGCTCACGGGCAACAATTGCCGTTCGCCTTTGTGGTCGATTATGTGTGTCATTGTCCATCAAAGTACGGACATTCCATGTAGCAAAATTAATTTTCATTGTGGTTCGACCGCTTGTGGTGTACCCTCTGAACGCGGTTATCCAGTCGGGTGATATTAGGCTGACTATTTTTAGGGCACCTTTTTTAGCCCCCTCCCCATTCAGGGTAAGCAGAGTGGATCCTAAACAGGCCTGCTTAGTCACGAATGCAGCATACGAATTGCTCTACAGCCCATCCTCAAGCAAAGCGAAGATAACACATTCGTCGCCTACGTGCCGGTTCATCACTAGGAGCTCCCAGACAACACAATCCTGCTCCCGTCACAACTCCCCGATCGCCGCAGGACTTGTGATTAATTGGCGAATAGATTTTGTATCCTTCCTTCGTTGTTTAGAAGACGCCTGTGCGTGACATCTTTTAACGTGGGCATGTTGTTGCACATCAACAGACACACAGTACTTGACAGATACAGGGCCTTTATCCAGTGGCATAGAAGCTATGACGACTGGTGGTCCTGGACTGTTGCAGCCTATAACAATACTGTAATAAATCACCAGCTGTAGCTATAGGGTGTACTACACATGCTATAATAATACTGTAATAAATCACCAGCTTTAGCTAAAGGGTGTACATCACTTGCTATAACAATACTGTAATAGATCACCAGCTGTAGCTAATGGGTGTACTTCACATGCTATAACAATACTGTAATAGATCACCAGCTCTAACTATAGGGTGTACTACACATGCTATAATAATACTGTAATAAATCACCAGCTTTAGGTAAAGGGTGTACATCACTTGCTATAACAATACTGTAATAGATCACCAGCTGTAGCTAAAGGATGTACATCACATGCTATAACAATACTGTAATAAATCACCAGCTTTAGCTAAAGGATGTACATCACTTGCTATAACAATACTGTAATAGATCACCAGCTGTAGCTATAGGGTGTACATCACACGCTATAACAATACTGTAATAAATCACCAGCTTTAGCTAAAGGGTGTACATAACATGCTATAGCAATACTGTAATAGATCACCAGCTGTAGCTATAGGGTGTACATCACATGCTATAACAATACTGTAATAAATCACCAGCTTTAGCTAAAGGATGTACATCACTTGCTATAACAATACTGTAATAGATCACCAGCTGTAGCTATAGGGTGTACATCACACGCTATAACAATACTGTAATATCACCAGCTGTAGCTATAGGGTGTACATCACATGCAATAACAATACTGTAATAAATCACCAGCTTTAGCTATAGGATGTACATCACACGCTATAACAATACTGTAATAGATCACCAGCTGTAGCTATAGGGTGTACATCACATGCTATAGCAATACTGTAATATCACCAGCTGTAGCTATAGGTTGTACATCACATGCAATAACAATACTGTAATAAATCACCAGCTGTAGCTATAGGATGTACATCAAACGCTATAACAATACTGTAATAGATCACCAGCTGTAGCTATAGGGTGTACATCACATGCTATAACAATACTGTAATAGATCACCAGCTGTAGCTATAGGGTGTACATCACATGCTATAACAATACTGTAATAAATCACCAGCTTTAGCTATAGGGTGTACATCACATGCTATAGCAATACTGTAATAGATCACCAGCTGTAGCTATAGGGTGTACATCACATGCTATAGCAACCCTGTAATAGATCACCAGCTGTAGCTATAGGGTGTACATCACATGCTATAGCAATACTGTAATAGATCACCAGCTGCAGCTATAGGGTGTACATCACATACTATAAGAATACTGTAATAGATCACCAGCTGTAGCTATAGGGTGTACATCACATGCTATAGCAATACTGTAATAGATCACCAGCTGTAGCTATAATGTGTACATCACATGCTATAACAATACTGTAACAGATCACCAGCTGTAGCTATATTGTGTACATCACATGCTATAACAATACTGTAACAGATCACCAGCTGTAGCTATAGGGTGTACATAACATGCTATAGCAATACTGTAATAGATCACCAGCTGTAGCTATTGGGTGTTCATCACATGCTATAGCAATACTGAAATAGATCACCAGCTGTAGCTATAGGGTGTACATCACATGATATAGCAATACTGTAATAGATCACCAGCTGTAGCTATAGGGTGTACATCACATACTATAAGAATACTGTAATAGATCACCAGCTGTAGCTATAGGGTGTACATCACATGCTACAGCAATACTGTAATAGATCAACAGCTGTAGTTATAGGGTGTACATAACATGATATAGCAATACTGTAATAGATCACCAGCTGTAGATATAGGGTGTACATCACATGCTATAGCAATACTGTAATAGATCACCAGCTGTAGCTATAGGGTGTACATCACACGCTATAACAATACTGTAATATCACCAGCTGTAGCTATAGGGTGTACATCACATTCTATAACAATACTGTAATAGATCACCAGCTGTAGCTATGGGGTGTACATAACATGCTATAGCAATACTGTAATAGATCACCAGCTGTAGCTATAGGGTGTACATCACACGCTATAACAATACTGTAATATCACCAGCTGTAGCTATAGGGTGTACATCACATTCTATAACAATACTGTAATAGATCACCAGCTGTAGCTATAGGGTGTACATCTCATGCTATAGCAATACTGTAATAGATCACCATCTGTAGCTATAGGGTGTACATCACACGCTATAACAATACTGTAATATCACCAGCTGTAGCTATAGGGTGTACATCACACGCTATAACAATACTGTAATAGATCACCAGCTGTAGCTATAGGGTGTACATCACATGCAATAGCAATACTGTAATAGATCACCGGCTGTAGCTATAGGGTGTACATCGCACGCTATAACAATACTGTAATATCACCAGCTGTAGCTATAGGGTGTACATCACACGCTATAACAATACTGTAATAGATCACCAGCTGTAGCTATAGGGTGTACATCACACACTATAACAATTATGTAATAGATCACCAGTTGTAGATATAGGGTGTACATCACATGCTATAACAATACTATAATAGATCACCAGCTTTAGCTATAGGGTGTACATCACACGCTATAATAATACTGTTATAGATCACCAGCTGTAGCTATAGGGTGTACATCACACGCTATAACAATACTGTTATGGATCACCAGCTGTAGCTATGGGGTGTACATCACATGCTATAATAATACTGTAATAGATCACCAGATGTAGCTATAGGGTGTACATCATTTGCTATAACAATACTGTAATAGATCACCAATTGTAGCTATGGGGTGTACATCACATGCTATAACAATACTATAATAGATCACCTGCTTTAGTTATAGGGTGTACATCACACGCTATAATAATACTGTAATAGATCACCAGCTGTAGCTATAGGGTGTACATCATATGCTATAATAATACTGTAATAGATCACCAGCTGTAGCTATAGGGTGTACATCACATGCTATAACAATACTATAATAGATAACCATTTTTAGCTATAGGGTGTACATCAAACGCTATAATAATACTGTAATAAATCACCAGCTGTAGCTACAGGGTGTACATCAAACGCTATAACAATATTGTAATAGATCACCAGCTGTAGCTATGGGGTGTACATCACACGCTACAATAATACTGTAATAGATCACCAGCTGTAGCTATAGGGTGTACATCACATGCTATAACAATACTGTAATAGATCACCAGCTTTAGCTATGGGGTGTACATCACACGCTATAACAATACTGTAATAGATCACCAGCTGTAGCTATGGGGTGTACATCACATGCTATAACAATACTGTAATAGATCACCAGCTGTAGCTATAGGGTGTACATCACACGCTATAATAATACTGTAATAGATCACCAGCTGTAGCTATAAGGTGTACATCACATGCTATAACAATACTGTAATAGATCACCAGAACTAGCTATAGGGTGTACATCACATGCTATAACAATACTGAAATAGATCACCAGCTGTAGCTATGGGATGTACATCACATGCTATAACAATACTGTAATAGATCAACAGCTGTACCCATAGGGTGTACATCACACGATATAATAATACTGTAATAGATCACCAGCTGTAGCTATAGGGTGTACATCACACGCTATAATAATACTGTAATAGATCACCAGCTGTAGCTATAGGGTGTACTTCACATGCTATAACAATACTGTAATAGATCACCAGCTGTAGCTATGGGGTTTACATCACACGCTATAATAATACTGTAAGAGATCACCAGCCGTAGCTATTGCGAGTACATCACATGCTATAACAATACTCTAATAGATCACCAGATGTAGTTATAGGGTGTACATCACATGCTATAGCAATACTGTAATAGATCACCAGCTGTAGCTATAGGGTGTACATCATATGCTATAACAATACTGTAATAGATCACCAGCTGTAGTTATAGGGTGTACATAACACGCTATAACAATACTGTAATAGATCACCAGCTGTAGCTATAGGGTGTTCATCACATGCTATAGCAATACTGTAATAGATTACCATCTGTAGCTATGGGGTGTACATCACATGCTATAACAATACTGTAATAGATCACCAGCTGTAGCTATAGGATGTACATCACACGCTATAAAAATACTGTAATAGATCACCAGCTGTAGTTATAGGGTGTACATCACACGCTATAACAATACTGTAATAGATCACCAGCTGTAGCTTTAGTGTGTACATCACACACTATAACAATACTGTAATAGATCACCAGCTGTAGCTATAGGGTGTACATCATATGCTATAATGATACTGTAATAGATCACCAGCTGTAGCTATAGGGTGTACATCACATGCTATAACAATACTATAATAGATCACCTGCTTTAGTTATAGGGTGTACATCACACGCTATAATAATACTGTAATAGATCACCAGCTGTAGCTATAGGGTGTACATCATATGCTATAATAATACTGTAATAGATCACCAGCTGTAGCTATAGGGTGTACATCACATGCTATAACAATACTATAATAGATAACCATTTTTAGCTATAGGGTGTACATCAAACGCTATAATAATACTGTAATAGATCACCAGCTGTAGCTACAGGGTGTACATCACACGCTATAACAATATTGTAATAGATCACCAGCTGTAGCTATGGGGTGTACATCACACTCTACAATAATACTGTAATAGATCACCAGCTGTAGCTATAGGGTGTACATCACATGCTATAACAATACTGTAATAGATCACCAGTTGTAGCTATGGGGTGTACATCACACGCTATAACAATACTGTAATAGATCACCAGCTGTAGCTATGGGGTGTACATCACATGCTATAACAATACTGTAATAGATCACCAGCTGTAGCTATAGGGTGTACATCACACGCTATAACAATACTGTAATAGATCACTAGCTGTAGCTATAGGGTGTACATCACATGCTATAACAATACTGTAATAGATCACCAAATGTAGCTGTAAGGTGTACATCACATGCTATAACTATTATATTATTATTTAGGCTATCACTCGTGATACGAGTATGATTGTCTTCCAAGTTACATTTATGTAAATCTTCGCTGTAATCCAACATTAGGCCTAATCATATTGCGTGAGTTCTTTGGTGACTGTACAGTCCGATCCGAGAACCACAGACTCTTCCACAATATTGGCACACAAGGTCTTGAGCAGCCAATGGATCTTGGGGGTTGATCATTCTGCGAATCATGCGCTCTTTCCTGGCATTTCTTTTTTCAGCCAGAAGCCTTCTTCTCTCTTGTTCGAAGTACAAGTGGCCTTGATGGACGTTGCGGCGCCACTCTGATCTGTCGGATGCGACAGCTTCCCAGTTACCTGTATCAATTTGACATTTCTTCAAGTTGGTCTTCAGAACATCTTTGTAGCGTTTTTGTTGCCCACCCTGCTTTCTCTGACCGACTTTCAGCTGGCAATATAAGATTTGTTTTGGGAGGCGGGACTCAGGCATGCGAACTACATGTCCTGTCCATCGAAGTTGGTGTTTTGTAATGAGAGCCTCTATACTAATAGTGCTAGCTTCCTCTAAAACACTTGTGTTAGTGCGCCGGTCTTGCCATTTAATACCAAGAATTCTCCTAAGGCATCGTTGATGGTATTTTTCTAAAGATACGAGGTGCCTTCTGTAAGTAACCCAGGTTTCGCAGCCATAAAGCAGAGTGGGAACTACAACAGCTTGATAAACGTATAAATTTGTTAGAATGCTAATGTCGTGGTTGTCAAACACGCGAACGAGCAAACGACCAAAGGCTGCACTGGCACATTGGAGGCGGTGTTGAATCTCAGCGTCAATGTTTGCATTTGTTGATAGGTGACTACCCAAATAGGGAAAATGATCTATATTCTTTAGTTTATGTCCATCAATCATGATAGCAGGAGCAGTAGCCCTGTCATGTGATGTAGGCTGATGAAGAACCTGTGTTTTATTGGTGTTTATATCCAGACCAATGCTTCTGTATGCCTCATTGAACACATTCAGGGTGGTTTGAAGATCTTCATCTGAATTTGCTAAGATGACATTGTCATCAGCATACTGGAGATCAAGAACGGATGTAGCTGACACTTTAGTTTTTGCACGTAATCTGTTGAGATTGAATAAACCTCCATCTGTCCTGGATATAATTTCAACACCCTTTGGAATCTTTTCTTGGACCAAATTTAGTACAACACTAACATATATTGAGAAGAGTGTGGGGGCAATCACACATCCCTGTTTGACACCCGTTGTAATCTTAAATGGCTCTCCAGGGCCATTGCTGTTAAGGACCGTGCCATTCATATCATCATGTAGTAATCGAAGAATTTGAATGAATTTTGGGGGGCAGCCAAGTGTGGCAAGAATCCTCCATAGCATTTCTCGATTGACCGAATCAAATGCTTTAACAATATCTATGAAAGCCATATATAGAGGGCGTCCTTGCTCTCGGGATTTCTCCTGCATCTGCCTAGCACAGAAGATCATATCAGTTGTGCTTCGATTAGGTCGAAAGCCACACTGAGTTTCAGGCAGTATTTCTTCGGCCAACGGATTCAAACGGTTGGATAAGACGTTGGCCAGGATTTTACCAGCAACAGAAAGCATCGATATACCTCGATAATTACCACATTGTGCCCTATCACCTTTCTTAAAGATGGTTATTATCAAGGCATCCCTTAGGTCTTTAGGTATGGTAATGGTAGTCCATATTTTAAGTATGAGTTGGTGTATGTGATGAACTAGAGTAGTATTCCCTACTTTAAAGAGCTCAGCAGGAATCCCATCCATGCCTGATGCTTTATTGTTTTTGAGCTGATTGATGGCAGATTCAATTTCTGATAGAGGCGGAGGATCATCAAGATGGTATTTAGGAGGTCTCTGATGAAGTCGGGTGAAAATGTTATTATCAACCTGTGTGTCCCTGTTGAGTAGCTCTTCAAAATGTTCTTTCCAACGGGAATTAATGGAGTTTGTGTCTCTAAGAAGTTCCGTGCTATCTTTAGACTGCAGAGGATTCAAACCATGATAATGTGGCCCATATATAGTTCTTGTTGCTTTGAAGAAAGCATGAGTATTATTCGTTTCGGCTAGATGCTGCATTTCACGGGATTTGGAGATCCACCATTGATTTTTCAAGACCCGAGTTTTCCTTTGCACTTCAGCCTTTGCATCTTTATACAGTTGCTGTTTGGAGATAGAAGTTGGATTGGCTTGCCATGCATGGAATGCTTTCCTCTTCTTATCAATAAGATTCTGGATTTCTGCATCATTCTCATCAAACCAGTCAGCATGCCTCATCTTGACGAAACCAATCGATTCTTCACACGCTGAGAGTATAGCAGACTTGACTGTTTGCCAATGTTCCTCAACCTTTTCAGGGTAATTATCTGGTAACTTTTCATTCAGAAGTTCATGAAATTTCCTTTTAGCAGTAACGTTTTGTAAACGTTCGGTGTTCACCCTGCGCCTGATGTGCTTTCTCTGTTTTCTGTGCTTTTGGAGAATTTGTAGAGTCATTACAGATCTTATTAATCGATGATCCGTCCAGCAGTCATCAGCACTTGTCAGAGCCCTTGTGAGTAGTACGTCACGCTTGTCTCTTGCTCGCACAATCACGTAATCAAGTAGGTGCCAGTGTTTTGATCTAGGATGCTGCCATGAAGTCTTAAATTTGTCCTTCTGTCGGAATAGTGTGTTTGTGATTACGAGGCTATGTTCAGAACACTTGGATAGAAGGAGTGTCCCATTAGAATTGCATTTCCCAACACCATCTTTTCCAATAACATCAGCCCATAATGCTGCGTCTCTTCCAACGCGAGCATTGAAGTCTCCTAGGAGGATGATTTTATCAGATTGCGGTATATCCTTCAAGATCACATCAAGTTGAGAGTAAAATACTTCCTTCTGTTCATCATCAGAGGTGAGAGTTGGAGCATATGCACTAATTACAGTCGCTCGTCGCCTGTTTTTTAACTTTAGTCGTAGTGTCATAAGCCTTTCATTTATACCATGTGGAAGTTCATCGAGAAGGTTGACAAGCTCGTTCTTAATGGCAAAGCCAACTCCATGAATACGTTGATCTTCAGTGTCTTTCCCTTTCCAGAAGAAAGTGTAGCCACCTCCATGTTCCTTCAGTTGTCCTTCATTGGCTAACCTTGTTTCGCTGAGTGCGGCAATATGAATGTTGAATCTTTTCAGCTCACGGGCAACAATTGCCGTTCGCCTTTGTGGTCGATTATGTGTGTCATTGTCCATCAATGTACGGACATTCCATGTAGCAAAATTAATTTTCATTGTGGTTCGACCGCTTGTGGTGTACCCTCTGAACGCGGTTATCCAGTCGGGTGATATTAGGCTGACTATTTTTAGGGCACCTTTTTTAGCCCCCTCCCCATTCAGGGTAAGCAGAGTGGATCCTAAACAGGCCTGCTTAGTCACGAATGCAGCATACGAATTGCTCTACAGCCCATCCTCAAGCAAAGCGAAGATCACACATTCGTCGCCTACGTGCCGGTTCATCACTAGGAGCTCCCAGACAACACAATCCTGCTCCCGTCACAACTCCCCGATCGCCGCAGGACTTGTGATTAATTGGCGAATAGATTTTGTATCCTTCCTTCGTTGTTTAGAAGACGCCTGTGCGTGACATCTTTTAACGTGGGCATGTTGTTGCACATCAACAGACACACAGTACTTGACAGATACAGGGCCATTATCCAGTGGCATAGAAGCTATGACGACTGGTGGTCCTGGACTGTTGCAGCCTATAACAATACTGTAATAAATCACCAGCTGTAGCTATAGGGTGTACTACACATGCTATAATAATACTGTAATAAATCACCAGCTTTAGCTAAAGGGTGTACATCACTTGCTATAACAATACTGTAATAGATCACCAGCTGTAGCTAATGGGTGTACTTCACATGCTATAACAATACTGTAATAGATCACCAGCTCTAACTATAGGGTGTACTACACATGCTATAATAATACTGTAATAAATCACCAGCTTTAGCTAAAGGGTGTACATCACTTGCTATAACAATACTGTAATAGATCACCAGCTGTAGCTAAAGGATGTACATCACATGCTATAACAATACTGTAATAAATCACCAGCTTTAGCTAAAGGATGTACATCACTTGCTATAACAATACTGTAATAGATCACCAGCTGTAGCTATAGGGTGTACATCACACGCTATAACAATACTGTAATAAATCACCAGCTTTAGCTAAAGGGTGTACATAACATGCTATAGCAATACTGTAATAGATCACCAGCTGTAGCTATAGGGTGTACATCACATGCTATAACAATACTGTAATAAATCACGAGCTTTAGCTAAAGGATGTACATCACTTGCTATAACAATACTGTAATAGATCACCAGCTGTAGCTATAGGGTGTACATCACACGCTATAACAATACTGTAATATCACCAGCTGTAGCTATAGGGTGTACATCACATGCAATAACAATACTGTAATAAATCACCAGCTTTAGCTATAGGATGTACATCACACGCTATAACAATACTGTAATAGATCACCAGCTGTAGCTATAGGGTGTACATCACATGCTATATCAATACTGTAATATCACCAGCTGTAGCTATAGGTTGTACATCACATGCAATAACAATACTGTAATAAATCACCAGCTGTAGCTATAGGATGTACATCACACGCTATAACAATACTGTAATAGATCACCAGCTGTAGCTATAGGGTGTACATCACATGCTATAACAATACTGTAATAGATCACCAGCTGTAGCTATAGGGTGTACATCACATGCTATAACAATACTGTAATAAATCACCAGCTTTAGCTATAGGGTGTACATCACATGCTATAGCAATACTGTAATAGATCACCAGCTGTAGCTATAGGGTGTACATCACATGCTATAGCAACCCTGTAATAGATCACCAGCTGTAGCTATAGGGCGTACATCACATGCTATAGCAATACTGTAATAGATCACCAGCTGCAGCTATAGGGTGTACATCACATACTATAAGAATACTGTAATAGATCACCAGCTGTAGCTATAGGGTGTACATCACATGCTATAGCAATACTGTAATAGATCACCAGCTGTAGCTATAATGTGTACATCACATGCTATAACAATACTGTAACAGATCACCAGCTGTAGCTATATTGTGTACATCACATGCTATAACAATACTGTAACAGATCACCAGCTGTAGCTATAGGGTGTACATAACATGCTATAGCAATACTGTAATAGATCACCAGCTGTAGCTATAGGGTGTTCATCACATGCTATAGCAATACTGTAATAGATCACCAGCTGTAGCTATAGGGTGTACATCACATGCTATAGCAATACTGTAATAGATCACCAGCTGTAGCTATAGGGTGTACATCACATACTATAAGAATACTGTAATAGATCACCAGCTGTAGCTATAGGGTGTACATCACATGCTATAGCAATACTGTAATAGATCAACAGCTGTAGTTATAGGGTGTACATAACATGATATAGCAATACTGTAATAGATCACCAGCTGTAGATATAGGGTGTACATCACATGCTATAGCAATACTGTAATAGATCACCAGCTGTAGCTATAGGGTGTACATCACACGCTATAACAATACTGTAATATCACCAGCTGTAGCTATAGGGTGTACATCACATTCTATAACAATACTGTAATAGATCACCAGCTGTAGCTATGGGGTGTACATAACATGCTATAGCAATACTGTAATAGATCACCAGCTGTAGCTATAGGGTGTACATCACACGCTATAACAATACTGTAATATCACCAGCTGTAGCTATAGGGTGTACATCACATTCTATAACAATACTGTAATAGATCACCAGCTGTAGCTATAGGGTGTACATCTCATGCTATAGCAATACTGTAATAGATCACCATCTGTAGCTATAGGGTGTACATCACACGCTATAACAATACTGTAATATCACCAGCTGTAGCTATAGGGTGTACATCACACGCTATAACAATACTGTAATAGATCTCCAGCTGTAGCTATAGGGTGTACATCACATGCAATAGCAATACTGTAATAGATCACCGGCTGTAGCTATAGGGTGTACATCGCACGCTATAACAATACTGTAATATCACCAGCTGTAGCTATAGGGTGTACATCACACGCTATAACAATACTGTAATAGATCACCAGCTGTAGCTATAGGGTGTACATCACACACTATAACAATTATGTAATAGATCACCAGTTGTAGATATAGGGTGTACATCACATGCTATAACAATACTATAATAGATCACCAGCTTTAGCTATAGGGTGTACATCACACGCTATAATAATACTGTTATAGATCACCAGCTGTAGCTATAGGGTGTACATCACACGCTATAACAATACTGTTATGGATCACCAGCTGTAGCTATGGGGTGTACATCACATGCTATAATAATACTGTAATAGATCACCAGATGTAGCTATAGGGTGTACATCATTTGCTATAACAATACTGTAATAGATCACCAATTGTAGCTATGGGGTGTACATCACATGCTATAACAATACTATAATAGATCACCTGCTTTAGTTATAAGGTGTACATCACACGCTATAATAATACTGTAATAGATCACAAGCTGTAGCTATAGGGTGTACATCATATGCTATAATAATACTGTAATAGATCACCAGCTGTAGCTATAGGGTGTACATCACATGCTATAACAATACTATAATAGATAACCATTTTTAGCTATAGGGTGTACATCAAACGCTATAATAATACTGTAATAGATCACCAGCTGTAGCTACAGGGTGTACATCACACGCTATAACAATATTGTAATAGATCACCAGCTGTAGCTATGGGGTGTACATCACACGCTACAATAATACTGTAATAGATCACCAGCTGTAGCTATAGGGTGTACATCACATGCTATAACAATACTGTAATAGATAACCAGCTGTAGCTATGGGGTGTACATCACACGCTATAACAATACTGTAATAGATCACCAGCTGTAGCTATGGGGTGTACATCACATGCTATAACAATACTGTAATAGATCACCAGCTGTAGCTATAGGGTGTACATCACACGCTATAATAATACTGTAATAGATCACCAGCTGTAGCTATAAGGTGTACATCACTTGCTATAACAATACTGTAATAGATCACCAGAACTAGCTATAGGGTGTACATCACATGCTATAACAATACTGAAATAGATCACCAGCTGTAGCTATGGGATGTACATCACATGCTATAACAATACTGTAATAGATCAACAGCTGTACCCATAGGGTGTACATCACACGATATAATAATACTGTAATAGATCACCAGCTGTAGCTATAGGGTGTACATCACACGCTATAATAATACTGTAATAGATCACCAGCTGTAGCTATAGGGTGTACTTCACATGCTATAACAATACTGTAATAGATCACCAGCTGTAGCTATGGGGTTTACATCAGACGCTATAATAATACTGTAAGAGATCACCAGCCGTAGCTATTGCGAGTACATCACATGCTATAACAATACTCTAATAGATCACCAGATGTAGTTATAGGGTGTACATCACATGCTATAGCAATACTGTAATATATCACCAGCTGTAGCTATAGGGTGTACATCATATGCTATAACAATACTGTAATAGATCACCAGCTGTAGTTATAGGGTGTACATAACACGCTATAACAATACTGTAATAGATCACCAGCTGTAGCTATAGGGTGTTCATCACATGCTATAACAATACTGTAATAGATTACCATCTGTAGCTATGGGGTGTACATCACATGCTATAACAATACTGTAATAGATCACCAGCTGTAGCTATAGGATGTACATCACACGCTATAAAAATACTGTAATAGATCACCAGCTGTAGTTATAGGGTGTACATCACACGCTATAACAATACTGTAATAGATCACCAGCTGTAGCTTTAGTGTGTACATCACACACTATAACAATACTGTAATAGATCACCAGCTGTAGCTATAGGGTGTACATCATATGCTATAATGATACTGTAATAGATCACCAGCTGTAGCTATAGGGTGTACATCACATGCTATAACAATACTATAATAGATCACCTGCTTTAGTTATAGGGTGTACATCACACGCTATAATAATACTGTAATAGATCACCAGCTGTAGCTATAGGGTGTACATCATATGCTATAATAATACTGTAATAGATCACCAGCTGTAGCTATAGGGTGTACATCACATGCTATAACAATACTATAATAGATAACCATTTTTAGCTATAGGGTGTACATCAAACGCTATAATAATACTGTAATAGATCACCAGCTGTAGCTACAGGGTGTACATCACACGCTATAACAATATTGTAATAGATCACCAGCTGTAGCTATGGGGTGTACATCACACGCTACAATAATACTGTAATAGATCACCAGCTGTAGCTATAGGGTGTACATCACATGCTATAACAATACTGTAATAGATCACCAGTTGTAGCTATGGGGTGTACATCACACGCTATAACAATACTGTAATAGATCACCAGCTGTAGCTATGGGGTGTACATCACATGCTATAACAATACTGTAATAGATCACCAGCTGTAGCTATAGGGTGTACATCACACGCTATAATAATACTGTAATAGATCACCAGCTGTAGCTATAAGGTGTACATCACATGCTATAACAATACTGTAATAGATCACCAGAACTAGCTATAGGGTGTACATCACATGCTATAACAATACTGAAATAGATCACCAGCTGTAGCTATGGGATGTACATCACATGCTATAACAATGCTGTAATAGATCAACAGCTGTACCCATAGGGTGTACATCACACGATATAATAATACTGTAATAGATCACCAGCTGTAGCTATAGGGTGTACATCACACGCTATAATAATACTGTAATAGATCACCAGCTGTAGCTATAGGGTGTACTTCACATGCTATAACAATACTGTAATAGATCACCAGCTGTAGCTATGGGGTTTACATCACACGCTATAATAATACTGTAAGAGATCACCAGCCGTAGCTATTGCGAGTACATCACATGCTATAACAATACTCTAATAGATCACCAGATGTAGTTATAGGGTGTACATCACATGCTATAGCAATACTGTAATAGATCACCAGCTGTAGCTATAGGGTGTACATCATATGCTATAACAATACTGTAATAGATCACCAGCTGTAGTTATAGGGTGTACATAACACGCTATAACAATACTCTTATAGATCACCAGCTGTAGCTATGGGGTGTTCATCACATGCTATAACAATACTGTAATAGATTACCATCTGTAGCTATGGGGTGTACATCACATGCTATAACAATACTGTAATAGATCACCAGCTGTAGCTATAGGATGTACATCACACGCTATAAAAATACTGTAATAGATCACCAGCTGTAGTTATAGGGTGTACATCACACGCTATAACAATACTGTAATAGATCACCAGCTGTAGCTTTAGTGTGTACATCACACACTATAACAATACTGTAATAGATCACCAGCTGTAGCTATAGGGTGTACATCATATGCTATAATGATACTGTAATAGATCACCAGCTGTAGCTATAGGGTGTACATCACATGCTATAACAATACTATAATAGATCACCAGCTGTAGCTATAGGGTGTACATCACATGCTAAAACAATACTGTAATAGATCACCAGCTGTAGCTATAGTGTGTACATCACACACTATAACAATACTGTAATAGATCACCAGCTTTAGCTATAGGGTGTACATCACATGCATTAACAATACTGTAATAGATCACCAGCTGTAGCTAAAGGGTGTACATCACATGCTATAACAATACTGTAATAGATCAGCAGCTGTAGCTATGGGGTGTTCATCACCTGCTATAACAATACTGTAATAGATCACCAGCTGTAACTATGGGGTGTTCATCACTTGCTATAACAATACTGTTATAGATCACCAGCTGTAGCAATAGGGTGTACATCACATGCTATAAATATACTGTAATAGATCACCAGCTGTAGCTATATGGTGTACATCACTTGCTATAACTATACTGTAATTAATCACCAGCTGTAGCTATAGGTTGTACTACACATGCTATAATAATACTGTAATCGATCAGCAGCTGTAACTATGGGGTGTTCACCACTTGCTATAACAATACTGTTATAGATCACCAGCTGTAGCTATAGGGTGTACATCACATGCTATAACAATACTGTAATTGATCACCAGCTGTAGCTATGGGATGTTCATCACCTTCTATAACAAAACTGTTATAAAAGATGGTATATTGGCTTTCACGGCCGGTGAATTAAAACTCAGCAATTCTTCTAGGTTTGTGCCGTGTCTTGTGTGGGGTATCGCCTAGGACACCAAGCTGGCTCATCGGCGGGCTCTTGGTGTCCCTGCCCGGACCCCCACAGGAGTATCGAACTGCGCGATACCTCCCTTTATATAGAGTGCAACTGCACTCCTTGACTGCGAGAACCAAAAGCTCAAGCAGCCTCAACCTCCCTATGAAGGCTTCCAAAAAGATGGTATATTGGCTTTCACGGCCGGTGAATTAAAACTCAGCAATTCTTCTAGGTTTGTGCCGTGTCTTGTGTGGGGTTTCGCCTAGGACACCAAGCTGGCTCATCGGCGGGCTCTTGGTGTCCCTGCCTGGACCCCCACAGGAGTATCGAACTGCGCGATACCTCCCTTTATATAGAGTGCAACTGCACTCCTTGACTGCGAGAACCAAAAGCTCAAGCAGCCTCAACCTCCCTATGAAGGCTTCCAAAAAGATGGTATATTGGCTTTCACGGCCGGTGAATTAAAACTCAGCAATTCTTCTAGGTTTGTGCCGTGTCTTGTGTGGGGTTTCGCCTAGGACACCAAGCTGGCTCATCGGCGGGCTCTTGGTGTCCCTGCCCGGACCCCCACAGGAGTATCGAACTGCGCGATACCTCCCTTTATATAGAGTGCAACTGCACTCCTTGACTGCGAGAACCAAAAGCTCAAGCAGCCTCAACCTCCCTATGAAGGCTTCCAAAAAGATGGTATATTGGGTGATATGAATAAAACGGAGTATATGCTCATGCTCAACAATTTTGTAGTATATACTCAGAATGGTATGAATAAAAAGTTGAAGTTTAGACTCACTGAGAAGTACATACTCAAGGGTGGGAGTAAATACTCAGTTAGTGAGTATATACTCCAATGTGGTATGAATAAAAGAAGTCTATGCTACAAATCTGAAGTATATACTCAACATTTCTGAAGTCTGGCCCTTACCATGCTCAGCTGTCTAATCTCAAGATGGTTGAGGTTATGTTTGTAGATGTAAATAACTTGCGGGCTAGGAAAGTGAATAAATTACGAAGAACGGTTTCAGAGAGAGACTGTAGATCATTATAGCGGTTTAAGATAGATAACATTCTATGGCTTTCTGATCACCTTTTGGAAAACAAGAGGAAAAGCTGTAAAAACTATTTATTTTCATCAGTATTTGACTTTTTGTGATACATTTGCCAAAGTTTCCAGCGTAGCAAATCTTTCTAGCTTTTAAACATTCGCTTTTTTCCTTCCGCGAGTTAGGTGTTTGAGACTTGCCAAATACTGAAGGATAGTCACAAACAATTCTTACAAATGCCAAATCGGAAACATTTGATATATGATCATATGAGTCGTCCAGTTGCAAAACTCTTTTTATCCACTTGTGAATAAGAATGATTTTCATGAGAAACGTTTCTCTGGACTTTGCCTCGCGTATCTCTTGTGTTTGTTGTTTTCTACTTTTTCCTTTTTTGTTTTTGTGTTTGCTTTGGCTTATGCTTTTGAATTTTACTTTTTGCTTTTATCTCTTGGTTTTGCGTTTGTTTTCTGCTTTTGCTTTTGTTTTTTAATTTTGCTTTTTACTTTGTATTTCCTGTTTTTTGCTTTATGCTTTTGCTTTTGTTTTTGAATTTTGCTTTTTGTTTTGTGTTTCTTGTTTTCTTCTTTTGCTTTTGTTTTTGAATTTTGCTTTTTGTTTTGTGTTTCTTGTTTTTTGTTTCTGCTTTTGCTTTTGTTTCTGAATTTTGCTTCTTGCTTTGTGTTTCTTGTTTTTTGTTTTCTGCTTTTGCTTCTGTTTTTTATTTTTGCTTCGTGTTTTTTGTTTTTGTGTTTGTTTCCTGGAAAATCAAAATGAAACAAAACAAATTAAAGTAAAACAAAACAAAATCAAAATAAAACAAATTAAACAATAGAAAATATAAACAAAAATAAAACAAAACAAACCAAAACAAAAAAACAAAAATATAACAATTTAAAACAAAATATAACGAAATAAAATAAAACAAAACAAAATCAAAAAAATAAAAATAAAAAAGTAAAATAAAATAATTAAATAAATAATTTTACGACATGATCCTTATTCACAAGTGGATTAAACGAGTTTTGCAACTGGACGGCTCATATTCATCCCCACTAACAGACATTTCAATTAACCAGGAACTTTCAATTAATAAACAAGACAAGTCTACAGCAGACGACAGTTTGGCAGTAACAAATGGCATGTAAAACAGTTGATTGACCAAACGTGCGTCGACGAAACTAGAGCAACATCGTGCCACAAGTGGAGTATATACTCCAAAAGGAGGGGAAATTGTAGTAGATACTCAAGATCTTTTATTCATAACAAACAGAGTATATACTCAAAACTGATGCTCATGCTCGAAGTATATACTTCGGAGTTTATACTCAGTTTTATTCATATCACCCATTGGCTTTCACGGCCGGTGAATTAAAACTCAGCAATTCTTCTAGGTTTGTGCCGTGTCTTGTGTTGGGTTTCGCCTAGGACACCAAGCTAGGCTCATCGGCGGGCTCTTGGTGTCCCTGCCCGGACCCCCACAGGAGTATCGAACTGCGCGATACCTCCCTTTATATAGAGTGCAACTGCACTCCTTGACTCCGAGAACCAAAAGCTCAAGCAGCCTCAACCTCCCTATGAAGGCTTCCAAAAAATGGTATATTGGCTTTCACGGCCGGTGAATTAAAACTCAGCAATTCTTCTAGGTTTGTGCCGTGTCTTGTGTGGGGTTTCGCCTAGGATACCAAGCTGGCTCAACGGCGGGCTCTTGGTGTCCCTGCCCGGACCCCCACAGGAGTATCGAACTGCGCGATACCTCCCTTTATATAGAGTGCAACTGCACTCCTTGACTGCGAGAACCAAAAGCTCAAGCAGCCTCAACCTCCCTATGAAGGCTTCCAAAAAGATGGTATATTGGCTTTCACGGCCGGTGAATTAAAACTCAGCAATTCTTCTAGGTTTGTGCCGTGTCTTGTGTGGGGTTTCGCCTAGGACACCAAGCTGGCTCATCGGCGGGCTCTTGGTGTCCCTGCCCGGACCCCCACAGGAGTATCGAACTGCGCGATACCTCCCTTTATATAGAGTGCAACTGCACTCCTTGACTGCGAGAACCAAAAGCTCAAGCAGCCTCAACCTCCCTATGAAGGCTTCCAAAAAGATGGTATATTGGCTTTCACGGCCGGAGAATTAAAACTCAGCAATTCTTCTAGGTTTGTGCCGTGTCTTGTGTGGGGTTTCGCCTAGGACACCAAGCTGGCTCATCGGCGGGCTCTTGGTGTCCCTGCCCGGACCCCCACAGGAGTATCGAACTGCGCGATACCTCCCTTTATATAGAGTGCAACTGCACTCCTTGACTGCGAGAACCAAAAGCTCAAGCAGCCTCAACCTCCCTATGAAGGCTTCCAAAAAGATGGTATATTGGCTTTCGCGGCCGGTGAATTAAAACTCAGCAATTCTTCTAGGTTTGTGCCGTGTCTTGTGTGGGGTTTCACCTAGGACACCAAGCTGGCTCATCGGCGAGCTCTTGGTGTCCCTGCCAGGATCCCTGCCCGGACCCCCATAGGAGTATCGAACTGCGCGATACCTCCCTTTATATAGAGTGCAACTGCAATCCTTGACTGCGAGAACCGAAAGCTCAAGCAGCCTCAACCTCCCTATGAAGGCTTCCAAAAAGATGTTATATTAGCTTTCACGGCCGGTAACACCAAGAGCCCGCCGATGAGCCAGCTTGGTGTCCTAGGCGAAACCCCACACAAGACACGGCACAAACCTAGAAGAATTGCTGAGTTTTAATACTGTTATAGGTCACCAGCTTTAGCTATAGGGTGTACATCACATGCTATAACTATACTGTAATAGATCACCAGCTGTAGCTATAGGGTGTACATCACATGCTATAACAAAACTGTAATAAATCACCAGCTGTAGCTATAGTGTGTACTACACATGCTATAATAATACTGTAATAAATCACCAGCTTTAGCTAAAGGGTGTACATCACTTGCTATAACAATACTGTAATAAATCACCAGCTGTAGCTAAAGGGTGTACATAACATGCTATAGCAATACTGTAATAGATCACCAGCTGTAGCTATAGGGTGTACATCACACGCTATAACAAAACTGTAATAGATCACCAGCTGTAGCTATAGGGTGTACATCACATGCTATAACAATACTGTAATAGATCACCAACTGTAGCTATAAGGTGTACATCACATGCTATAACAATACTGTAATAAATCACCAGCTGTAGCTATAGGGTGTACTACTCATGCTATAATAATACTGTAATAAATCACCAGCTTTAGCTAAAGGGTGTACATCACTTGCTATAACAATACTGTAATCGATCACCAGCTGTAGCTAATGGGTGTACTTCACATGCTATAACAATACTGTAATAGATCACCAGCTCTAGCTATAGGGTGTACTACACATGCTATAATAATACTGTAATAAATCACCAGCTTTAGCTAAAGGGTGTACATCACTTGCTATAACAATACTGTAATAGATCACCAGCTGTAGCTAAAGGATGTACATCACATGCTATAACAATACTGTAATAAATCACCAGCTTTAGCTAAAGGATGTACATCACTTGCTATAACAATACTGTAATAGATCACCAGCTGTAGCTATAGGGTGTACATCACACGCTATAACAATACTGTAATAAATCACCAGCTTTAGCTAAAGGGTGTACATAACATGCTATAGCAATACTGTAATAGATCACCAGCTGTAGCTATAGGGTGTACATCACATGCTATAACAATACTGTAATAAATCACCAGCTTTAGCTAAAGGATGTACATCACTTGCTATAACAATACTGTAATAGATCACCAGCTGTAGCTATAGGGTGTACATCACACGCTATAACAATACTGTAATATCACCAGCTGTAGCTATAGGGTGTACATCACATGCAATAACAATACTGTAATAAATCACCAGCTGTAGCTATAGGATGTACATCACACGCTATAACAATACTGTAATAGATCACCAGCTGTAGCTATAGGGTGTACATCACATGCTATAACAATAATGTAATAGATCACCAGCTGTAGCTATAGGGTGTACATCACATGCTATAACAATACTGTAATAAATCACCAGCTTTAGCTATAGGGTGTACATCACATGCTATAGCAATACTGTAATAGATCACCAGCTGTAGCTATAGGGTGTACATCACATGCTATAGCAATACTGTAATAGATCACCAGCTGTAGCTATAGGGTGTACACCACATGCTATAGCAATACTGTAATAGATCACCAGCTGCAGCTATAGGGTGTACATCACATACTATAAGAATACTGTAATAGATCACCAGCTGTAGCTATAGGGTGTACATCACATGCTATAGCAATACTGTAATAGATCACCAGCTGTAGTTATAGGGTGTACATAACATGCTATAGCAATACTGTAATAGATCACCAGCTGTAGCTATAGGGTGTACATCACACGCTATAGCAATACTGTAATAGATCACCAGCTGTAGCTATAGGGTGTACATCACACGCTATAACAATACTGTAATATCACCAGCTGTAGCTATAGGGTGTACATCACATTCTATAACAATACTGTAATAGATCACCAGCTGTAGCTATGGGGTGTACATAACGTGCTATAGCAATACTGTAATAGATCACCAGCTGTACCTATAGGGTGTACATCGCATACTATAAGAATACTGTAATAGATCACCAGCTGTAGCTATAGGGTGTACATCACATGCTATAGCAATACTGTAATAGATCACCAGCTGTAGTTATAGGGTGTACATAACATGCTATAGCAATACTGTAATAGATCACCAGCTGTAGCTATAGGGTGTACATCACATGCTATAGCAATACTGTAATAGATCACCAGCTGTAGCTATAGGGTGTACATCACACGCTATAACAATACTGTAATATCACCAGCTGTAGCTATAGGGTGTACATCACATTCTATAACAATACTGTAATAGATCACCAGCTGTAGCTATGGGGTGTACATAACATGCTATAGCAATACTGTAATAGATCACCAGCTGTAGCTGTAGGGTGTACATCACGCTATAACAATACTGTAATATCACCAGCTGTAGCTATAGGGTGTACATCACATTATATAACAATACTATAATAGATCACCAGCTGTAGCTATAGGGTGTACATCACATGCTATAGCAATACTGTAATAGATCACCATCTGTAGCTATAGGGTGTTCATCACACGCTATAACAATACTGTAATATCACCAGCTGTAGCTATAGGGTGTACATCACACGCTATAACAATACTGTAATAGATCACCAGCTGTAGCTATAGGGTGTACATCACATGCAATAGCAATACTGTAATAGATCACCGGCTGTGGCTATAGGGTGTACATCGCACGCTATAACAATACTGTAATATCACCAGCTGTAGCTATAGGGTGTACATCACACGCTATAACAATACTGTAATAGATCACCAGCTGTAGCTATTGGGTGTACATCACACGCTGTAACAATACTGTAGTAGATCACCAGCTGTAGCTATAGGTTGTACATCACATGCTATAACAATACTGTAATAGATCACCAGCTGTAGCTATGGGGTGTCATCATCATCGGCTTTAACTCGAATCCGAGTATAAATCTTCTTCCTTCAGTCCAGTTTGTGGATGTGTTTACGGTGACTAAAGAGTCCAATCCTGGCATGGAACAAGCGACCACACAAGTCGCATAGTATTGCTGGAGGAGGACGTGGTTGGGCTACTCGAAGTTTCCTAGCTTGACGCTTGGCCTCTTCATGTATGCGTCGATCCCTTTCAAACGTCTTTACAGTATCCGAGATGGTACGGCGCCAAGTTGAGCGGTCTTCAGCCAGCATGTCCCAGGATTGTGAATCAAGACCTGTCACTTTCAGGGTCTGCTTAAATTGGTCCTTGTAGCGCCTCTTAGGACCACCATGAGGTCTGGTGCCATAGCATAACTCACCATATAGCATTTGACGAGGTAATCTCACATCATCCATCCGATGGACATGACCAATCCATCTAAATTGGTGACCTATTATGGATGATTCTATGCTGTTGGTTTGAGCCTTTTCCAAAACAGCAATATTGGTAATGCGGTCTTCCCATTTAATCCTCAGGATTGATCGAAGTTTTTGTAGGTGGAAACGCTCAAGCTTCCTAAGATCACGTCGGTAAAGGGTCCACGTTTCACAGCCATACAACAATGTAGAAATTACTACTGCTTTGTACACCATAAGCTTTGTACTCATGGATAGATGTTTATTCATGAAGACCCGGTGCGCTAATCGTCCATATGCTGCATGGGCTGCGTCAATTCTCTTATCCACATCCTGCTCACAGGTACAGCTCACAGAAATGGTACTGCCCAGGTACGAGAAGTGGTCAACCTGTTCTAATGGCAAATTTGAAATGGAGATATTGAACTGAGGAAGAGGTGTGCCTGGTGAAGGTTGTGCCAAGACTTTAGTCTTATTGACATTTATGGTAAGACCAAAGCGATCACATGCACTTTTGTAACAGTTAACTGACTCTTGTGTGAGAGTTGTTGACGCAGCATCATCTGCATACAACATGTTAGTAACCTTAGTAACCTGAGTTTTCCTCAAGGAGCGGAGACGAGTTAGGTTGAAAAGCCCTCCATCAAAACGATACTTGAACTCCACACCTGGGATGTTTGTGGGTGAATCATAAAGCATTGCAGCCAAGTACAGCGCAAAAAGCGTTGGAGCCAGTACACATCCTTGTTTCAGTCCATGGGTAATGGGAAATTCATCGGATATCTTATTCTGATGGCAAACCTGACCTGTCATGCCATCATGGAGAGCTTTGATTAGATCTACAAAACGCTGAGGGCAACCATACCGCTTCAGCACTGCCCACATGGCTGGTCTTGGAATCGAATCAAATGCCTTTTCCAAGTCATAAAAGACTAAGAAGAGTGGATTCTTTTGTTCTCTACATTTTTCTTGTAGCTGTCTCACACAGAAAATCAAGTCAATTGTGCTTCTGGAAGTTCTAAATCCGCATTGTGACTCTGGGAGGATCCTCTCAGAGATAACCTTGAGGCGGTTAAGTAGAATTCTTGCAAGAATCTTCCCCACAATTGATAGCAGTGATATACCACGGTAGTTGCCACAAACACTGCGATCACCCTTTTTAAAGATAGTGACGATAGTGGCATTCTTTAGGTCTCCAGGTACCTTTCTTGATTCCCATATTCTGAGGATAAGGATGAAAATTCTTATTTTGAGGGAATGACCTCCGGCTCGAATTAGTTCCAGAGGGATGTTATCTGGGCCAGGTGCTTTTCTGGGTTTCAATTGGGTGAGAGCTGCACTGAATTCATGATAAGTAGGAGGTACTGCCAATCACAGTTGTTCAGGTTGTTGCGGCACATCACAGAGGAAGTCTTCAGCAGCTTCTGATGGACGATTTAGGAGATTGGAGTAGTGCTCCTTCCAGCGTTCCAAGATTTCTTGACTATCAGTAAAGGTAGTAGAATTATCAGCGCTTTTCAGTGTACCTGATGATGAGCGAGATGGTCCATATATTTCCTTGAGTACGGCATAGAAGTTCCTCAAGTCTCGAGCATCCGATAGTTTCTGCAGTTCCTGAGCCTTCTGTTGCCACCAAGTATTTTTAATCTGCCTAATCTGCGTCTGGCATTTACCCTTGAGTTCCAGTAGTTTATCTCTCTTTGTGTTGGAAATTGGGTCTTGAAGATGGGCAAGATAGGCATTCCTTTTGGCATTGATGAGAGACAGAATTTCCTCATTGTTGTCATCAAACCAGTCTTGTCTTTTCCGCACTATAAAACCAATGGTTTCCTCAGCTGACTGTGTGATAATCTTCTGTAATGTGGCCCATTCTTGCTTAATATCATTTGTTACTGGGTTTTCTGATAACTGGGTGACGATCCTGTTTCCAAAATATTTGTACATGGATTCATCCTGAAGTTTGGATGTATTAAACTTCTTTCTTGGCAAATTTTTGATGTTCCTAGGTGGTTTAGGTCTGATGGATATCCTGAGCTTACATATAAGAAGTTTATGATCTGTCCAACAATCGTCTATATTCCTTGCTGTTCTGGTAATAAGAGTGTCCTTCTTATCACATTGCCGGGTAATGATATAATCAAGAATGTGCCAATGTTTGGAACGAGGATGCATCCACGTGGTTTTGAAGCTGTCAGGTAGCCGGAACTGCGTGTTGGTAATGAAAAGTTCGTGTTCTGCACAAAGACCAAAAAGCAACAGTCCATTGGGATTACATTTTCCAAGTCCCTGTTTGCCCATCACATTATTCCATAGCCTGTGATCTTTCCCAACTCTGGCATTGAAGTCACCGAGGAGCAAGAGTTTATCTGCAGATGGTACCTTGGAGATGATTTCACTTAGCTGATTATCGAACTGAGCCTTTACTTCATCATCAGAATCTAAGGTAGGAGCATAGGCAGAGATGAGTGTCATAAAGGAACCTCCTGAGAGTGGTATGCGGAGAGTCATGAGCCTTTCGCTGATTGTCATGGGCGTAAGTTGGTGATAATTTACCAGTTTGGTCTTCACAGCGAAGCCCACACCATGAATACGACATTCACCCTCATCCTTTCCTTTCCAGAAGATGGTATATCCTGTTCCAGATTCAGTAATTTTGCCTTCAGCAGACAGCCTAGTTTCACTGAGAACAGCAATGTCAACGTTGAGTCTTGATAACTCATGGGTTTCGAGAGCTGACCTTCTCTCAGGTCTAATGTTATTGTCAAAATCAAGCAAGGTTCTGATGTTCCATGATCCAATAATCAAATTGTGATTCTTTTCTGTTTTTGAGTTTCGACCGCATGAGGGGTGACCTGCTGAGTGCGGTTGCCCAGCCGGACCAAGATTGTGACTTCCGATGTTTAGCCCACCTTTTCTAGGGCCTTCCCCATGTGTTGGGTGGGCAGCGGTGATCCTAAATAGGCCTGCCCAAACACAGATGCAGGACCGAATTCCTGAATAGTCATAGAGTCTCCGGAAGACGACCATCACACATCTGCTGCCAACGTGCAGGTCCGAACTAGGGGCTTACAGTTACACCCACAACCTGCCCCCACCGTCCATATCCCATCGCCGTTGGACTTTGAAAAGTGACGTTCGGAAGAAGTGCCACTGGCGTGAATTTGTTTAGGGTGGATCTCAGCTTGCCAGGACGAGACCCACACACTATGATCTCTGAGCCTTATCCTGCGGCTCATAAAGAATGAGACTGCAACGAACTGCCGCATACTCAAGTACTACTGAGGGGCGCCTTTACAGCCAGTCCGTCTGGCGTGGCCTCTTCCGCCTCTATGACCGTTGGGAGCCATGAGAGTGATTGGCTCCTCATCCGCTCATTTTGCCGTTGGGCCAAAACCTGCCCATCATAACTATGGACAATAGTTTGCCCTATTAAATCTGAGCAATAGGCTGCCCCTTCCGCCTACCACACAGTACCAGAGTTCACCTCTTTCACTGCAGGTACCGTTGAGGACTTCACCGTAACCCTGGCAAGGGACCCTAACAAGGTACTACCAGCCGGGCCAGCTGGACCAAGGTTTTTAAAGAGGTGTTACTCCTCTATCACTCCCTACTTGAACATAATATATATATATACTGTAACACTGCATAACACTACACTATGTGCTATTGCACCACACTGTGTCACTCACCTGGTAGCAATACCAACACTGTATAATACTACACTGGGTGCTATTGTACCACCCTGTGTCACTCCACTAGTAGTAATACCAACTCTGTATAACACTACACTAGGTGCTATTGCACCACACTGTGTCACTTCACTAGTAGTAATACCAACACTGTATAACACTACACTAGGTGCTATTGCACCACACTGTAACACTCCACTAGTAGCAATACCAACACTGTATAACACTACACTATGTGCTATTGCACCACACTGTGTCACTCCACTAGTAGTAATACCAACACTGTATAACACTACACTAGGTGCAATTGCACCACACTGTAACACTCCACTAGTAGCAATACCAACACTGTATAACACTACACTAGGTGCTATTGCACCACACTGTGTCACTCCACTAGTAGTATAACCAACACTGTATAACTCTACACTAGGTGCTATTGCACCACACTGTAACACTCCACTAGTAGCAATACCAACACTGTATAACACTACACTAGGTGCTATTGCACCACACTGTGTCACTCCACTAGTAGCAATACCAACACTGTATAACACTACACTAGGTGCTATTGCACCACACTGTAACACTCCTTTAGTAGTAATACCAACACTGTATAACACTACACTAGGTGCTATTGCACCACACTGTGTCACTCCACTGGGACAATACATTGAGGGAAGCCAATGTTTAAGATAGCCGGTCAAAAATCAAGGAGCTGTTCGCAGTTATGTTGGTGTTTTGTAATCTTGGTAGCTGTAGCTATAAGGTGTACATCACACGCTATAACAATACTGTAATATCACCAGCTGTAGCTATAGGGTGTATATCACACGCTATAACAATACTGTAATAGATCACCAGCTGTATCTATTGGGTGTACATCACACGCTGTAACAATACTGTAATAGATCACCAGCTGTAGCTATAGGTTGTACATCACATGCTATAACAATACTGTAATAGATCACCAGCTGTAGCTATAGGGTGTACATCACACGCTATAACAATACTGTAATAGATCACCAGCTGTAGCTATAAGGTGTACATCACTTGCTATAACAATACTGTAATAGATCAGCAGTTGTAGCTATAGTGTGTACATCACATGCTATAACAATACTGCAATAGATCACCAGATGTAGCTATAGGGTGTACATCACATGCTATAAGAATACTGTAATAGATCACCAGCTGTGGCTATAGGGTGTACATCACATGCTATAATAATATTTTAATAGATCACCAGCTGTAGGTATAGTGTGTACATCACATTCTATAACAATACTGTAATAGATCACCAGCTGTAGCTATATGGTGTACATCACATGCTATAACAATACTGTAATAGATCACCAGCTGTAGCTATAGGGTGTATATCACACGCTATAACAATACTGTAATAGATCACCGGCTGTAGCTATAGTGTGTACATCACATGCTATAACAATACTGTAACAGATCACCAGCTGTAGCTATATTGTGTACATCACATGCTATAACAATACTGTAACAGATCACCAGCTGTAGCTATAGGGTGTACATCACATGCTATAATAATACTGTTATAGATCACCAGCTGTAGCTATAGTGTGTACATCACATTCTATAACATTACTGTAATAGATCACCTGCTGTAGCTATAGGGTGTACATCACGTGCTATAACAATACTGTAATAGATCACCAGCTGTAGCTATTGGGTGTACATCACACGCTATAACAATGCTGTAATAGATCACCAGCTGTAGCTATAGGGTTTACAACACCTGCTATAACAATACTGTAATAGATCACCAGCTGTAGCTATAGGGTGTACATCACACGCTATAACAATGCTATAATAGATCACCAGCTGTAGCTATAGGGTGTACATCACACGCTATAACAATATTGTAATAGATCACCAGCTGTAGCTATTGGGTTTACATCACATGCTATAACAATACTGTAATAGATCAACAGCTGTAGCTATAGGGTGTACATCCCATGCTTTAGCAATACTGTAATAGATCACCAGCTGTAGCTATAGGGTGTACATCACACGCTATAACAATACTGTAATAGATCACCAGCTGTAGCTATTGGGTGTTCATCACATGATATAACAATACTGTAATAGATCACCAGCTGTAGCTATAGGGTGTACATCACATGCTATAACAATACTGTAATAGTTCACCAGCTATAGCTATTTGGTGTAGATCACTTGCTATAACAATGCTGTAATAGATCACCAGCTGTAGCTATGGGGTGTTCATCACATGCTATAACAATACTGTAATAGATCACCAGCTGTAGCTATGGGGTGTACATCACATGCTATAACAATACTGTATTAGATCACCAGCTGTAGCTATAGGGTGTACATCACATGCTATAACAATACTGTAATAGAACACCAGCTGTAGCTATGGGGTGTACATCACATGCTATAACAATACTGTAATAGATCACCAACTGTAGCTATGGGGTGTACATCACATGCTATAACAATACTGTATTAGATCACCAGCTGTAGCTATAGGGTGTACATCACACGCTATAACAATACTGTCATAGATCACCAGCTGTAGCCTTAGGATGTACATCACATGCTATAACAATACTGTATTAGATCACCAGCTGTAGCTATAGGGTGTACATCACACGCTATAACAATACTGTAATAGATTACCAGCTGTAGATATCATCAACATCGGCTTTAACTCGAATCCGAGTATAAATCTTCTTCCTTCAGTCCAGTTTGTGGATGTGTTTACGGTGACTTAAAGAGTCCAATCCTGGCATGGAACAAGCGACCACACAAGTCACATAGTATTGCTGGAGGAGGACGTGGTTAGGCTGCTCGAAGTTTCCTGGCTTGACGCTTGGCCTCTTTATGTATGCGTCGATCCCTTTCAAACGTCTTTACATTATCCGAGATGGTACGGCACCAAGTTGACCGTTCTTCAGCCAGCATGTTCCAGGTTTGTGAATCAAGACCTGTCAATTTCAGGGTCTGCTTAAATTGGTCCTTGTAGCGCCTCTTAGGACCACCATGAGGTCTGGTGCCATAGCATAACTCACCATATAGCATTTGACGAGGTAATCTGACATCATGCATCCGATGGACATGACCAATCCATCTAAATTGGTGACCTATTATGGATGATTCTATGCTGTTGATTTGAGCCTGTTCCAGAACAGCAATATTGGTAATGCGGTCTTCCCATTTAATCCTCTGGATTGATCGAAGTTTTTGTGGGTGGAAACGCTCAAGCTTCCTAAGATCACGTCGGTAAAGGGTCCACGTTTCACAGCCATACAACAATGTAGAAATGACTACTGCTTTGTACACCATAAGCTTTGTACTCATGGACAGATCTTTATTCATGAAGACCCGGTGCGATAATCGTCCATATGCTGCATGGGCTGCGCCAATTCTCTTATCGACATCCTGCTGACAGGTACAGCTCACAGAAATGGTACTGCCCAGGTACGAGAAGTGGTCAACCTGTTCTAATGGCAAATTTGAGATGGAGATATTGAACTGAGGAAGAGGTGTGCCTGGTGAAGATTGTGCCAAGACTTTAGTCTTATTGACATTTATGGTAAGACCAAAGCGATCACATGCACTTTTGTAACAGTTAACTGACTCTTGCAGCTCTTCTGATGTGAGAGTTGTTGACGCAGCATCATCTGCATACAACATGTTATTAACCTTAGTAACTTGAGTTTTCCTCAAGGAGCGGAGACGAGTTAGGTTGAAAAGTCCTCCATCAAAACGATACTTGATCTCCACACCTGGGATGTTTGTGGGTGAATCATAAAGCATTGCAGCCAAGTACAGCGCAAAAAGCGTTGGAGCCAGTACACATCCTTGTTTCAGTCCATGGGTAATGGGAAATTCATCGGACATCTTATTCTGATGGGAAACCTGACCTGTCATGCCATCATGGAGAGCCTTGATTAGATCTACAAAACGCTGAGGACAACCAAACCGCTTCAGCACTGCCCACTTGGCTGGTCTTGGAACCGAATCAAATGCCTTTTCCAAGTCATAAAAGACTAAGAAGAGTGGATTCTGTTGTTCTCTACATTTTTCTTGTAGCTGTCTCACACAGAAAATCAAGTCAATTGTGCTTCTGTAAGTTCTAAATCCGCATTGTGACTCTGGGAGGATCCTCTCAGAGATAACCTTGAGGCGGTTAAGTAGAATTCTTGCAAGAATCTTCCCCACAATTGATCCATTGATAGCAGTGATATACCACTGTAGTTGCCACAAACACTGCGATCACCCTTTTTAAAGATAGTGACGATAGTGGCATTCTTAAGGTCTCCAGGTACCTTTCTTGATTCCCATATTCTGAGGATAAGGATGAAAATTCTTGTTTTGAGGGAATGACCTCCGGCTCTAATTAGTTCCAGAGGGATGTTATCTGGGCCAGGTGCTTTTCTGGGTTTCAATTGGGTGAGAGCTGCACTGAATTCATGATAAGTAGGAGGTACTGCCAACCACAGTTGTTCAGGTTGTTGCGGCACATCACGGAGGAAGTCTTCAGCAGCTTCTGATGGACGATTTAGGAGATTGGAGAAGTGCTCCTTCCAGCGTTCCAAGATTTCTTGACTATCAGTAAAGGTAGTAGAATTATCAGAGCTTTTCAGTGTACCTGACGATGAGCGAGATGGTCCGTATATATCCTTGAGTACGGCATAGAAGTTCCTCAAGTCTCGAGCATCCGATAGTCTCTGCAGTTCCTGAGCCTTCTGTTGCCACCAAGTATTTTTAATCTGCCTTATCTGTGTCTTGCATTTACCCTTGAGTTCCAGTAGTTTATCTCTCTTTGTGTTGGAAGTTGGGTCTTGAAGATTGGCAAGATAGGCATTTCTTTTGGAATTGATGAGAGACAGAATTTCCTCATTGTTGTCATCAAACCAGTCTTGTCTTTTTCGCTCTATAAAACCAATGGTTTCCTCAGCTGACTGTGTGATAATCTTCTGTAATGTGGCCCATTCTTGCTGAATATCATTTGTTACTGGGTTTTCTGATAACTGGGAGACGATCCTGTTTCCAAAATGTTTGTACATGGATTCATCCTGAAGTTTGGATGTATTTAACTTCCTTCTTGGCAAATTTTTGATGTTCCTAGGTGGTTTAGGTCTGATGGATATCCTGAGCTTACATATAAGAAGTTTATGATCTGTCCAACAATCGTCTATATTCCTGGCTGTTCTGGTAATAAGAGTGTCCTTCTTATCACATTGTCGGGTAATGATATGATCAAGAATGTGCCAATGTTTGGAACGAGGATGCATCCACGTGGTTTTGAAGCGGTCAGGTAGCCGGAACTGCGTGTTGGTAATGAATAGTTCGTGTTCTGCACAAAGACCAAGAAGCAACAGTCCATTGGGATTACATTTTCCAAGTCCCTGTTTGCCCATCACATTATTCCATAGCCTGTGATCTTTCCCAACTCTGGCATTGAAGTCACCGAGGAGCAAGAGTTTATCTGCAGATGGTACCTTGGAGATGATTTCACTTAGCTGATTATCGAACTGAGCCCTTACTTCATCATCAGAATCTAAGGTAGGAGCATAGGCAGAGATGAGTGTCATAAAGGAACCTCCTGAGAGTGGTATGCGGAGAGTCATGAGCCTTTCGCTGATTGTCATGGGCGTAAGTTGGTGATAATTTACCAGTTTGGTCTTCACAGCGAAGCCCACACCATGAATACGACATTCACCCTCCTCCTTTCCTTTCCAGAATATGGTATTTCCTGTTCCAGATTCAGTAATCATGCCTTCAGAAGACAGCCTAGTTTCACTGAGGGCAGCAATGTCAACGTTGAGTCTTGATAACTCATGGGTTACGAGAGCTGACCTTCTCTCAGGTCTAATGTTATTGTCCAAATCAAGCAAGGTTCTGATGTTCCATGATCCAATAATCAATTTGTGATTCTTTACTGTTTATGAGTTTCGACCGCATGAGGGGTGACCTGCTGAGTGCGGTGCCCAGCCGGACCAAGATTGTGACTTCCGATGTTTAGCCTACCGTTTCTAGGACCTTCCCCATGTGGGGTGGGCAGCGGTGATCCTAAATAGGCCTGCCCAAACACAGATGCAGGACCGAATTCCTGAATAGTCATAGAGTCTCCGGAAGACGACCATCACACATCTGCTGCCAACGTGCATGTCCGAACTAGGGGCTTACAGTTACACCCATAACCTGCCCCCACCGTCCATATCCCATCGCAGTAGTGGAGTAGTACGGGTTCTGCTTCACTTGACACTCCTGTGCCCAATAAACCAACATGGCCGCCGCGCGAAGTTGAAACATTTAAATAGACTTTTCTCTCGAACCCATGGTCGGATGTTGACAAATGAGGTGTCGTTGGACTCGGGCTGACGGGGGCTTTGCTATGGACCACTCATTATACTTTTGAAAAAAAAAAATGAAAATTTTTGTTTTTGAAACTAGGTGATAGTTTGAAAACTAAACATGATAGAACGTTGTGCCATAGCTCAAACGAATGGTCTTTATGCCCTTTATTTTCTATAATGAAACTTTTTTATTTTTTATATTTTTTTGAAAACACTCGAATTTTGAAAATCCTATATTTTGGAAACTAGGAACTCTACAAAAAAAATTGTTTAACGTAAATCAATGGTCCCTACCCCCTCTACCCCCAAAATAAATTTCAAGTCTCTAGGATGAAAACCTGCAGTAGTGTGGTAGTGGGGGAGCTGTCTCACTTAGGAAGTTGTGAGCCCCTGCGACCTTGGAATGGAAGGAGCCATGCTAGGAGGGCGTGCTTGGATTCGTTTTTTTCGTCTCGTTGTGCTCTTTACGGGAATGTAGGTGTCGAAAAGGTGAAAATCTGGAAACACGGTCTTTTTGGGGTAAAAACGTGATTTTAGACTTTTTGCTATATATCGCGAACCAAGTATGCTAGAGACATGAACGAGGGGTCCAAGGACTCGGAGTGACGTCCTCTTTGCTATGGACCACTCGTTATATTTTAAAAAAAAAATTGGAAACGCGATTTTGGGGTAAACACGTGTTTTTTGTGATTTTTGCCGATATCTCACGAACCAATAACGCTAGAGACGTGTAGGAGGTGTCCTAGGACTCGGGGTAACGCCCCCTTTCGAGTGTGGTAGATATTTTTTCCAAAAATAATTCACAAAGGGCCTAACGCCATACATGTTGAAAAAACGTTTTCTTTTTCTTTACCTGTTTATAATGTCCATGAAGCGTGGTGGTTGAGAGAGACGATACGGCTGGGTGTGTGTGTGTTTCAACGAACCTGTCGCTGACCACGGTGGCTGTGCTCAATAGATCAATCGCTATTTCGGCGGGTCGGTGTATGACAGAGCGAGGGTGCGTTTTCTGATATTTTACCTTTAACGTGTAAACGGTGATGAGAACTAGGTTCTATGTTGGTCGAAGCGAGTAGAGAAAATAAACTTGCCGACGAGCAGGAGGTGAAGGTCATTTGAGATTATTGGAAGGCGTTGATCTGACTTGACAACAGGTGACGCTTGAAGGTGAAATAATCTGACCATCGTGGTGGCAGGGGAGTGTGAAAGGCGTGCACACATGTGTGAAACCACAGGCACGCTAAACCAGTGACATCCTGTTTTGCTTCGTACGTGACAAAATGCAAGTTCATGTGAAATTTGATCTTTCACAGGTGTTCGCTTGGGTGTTAGCTGTCCACGTGCGCGATAACTGTTAACAAGTTACATCCTGTCTTGCTTCGTACGTGACAAAATGCAAGTTCAGGTGAAATTTGATCCGGCACAGGTGTTCGCTTGGGTGTTATCTGTCCACGTGCACGATAAGAGAATGTTCAAAGCGTGGGAATCGCTGAATCAGTAAAAAGTATAATGCAACTTGTGGGAATCATGTCACAACCAATAGATAGGCAAGAGCTGCAAACAGCAGTGGTGGGAGGTGAAGGGAGGGAGAGGGGAGGGGGTGATGTATGAGAGAACACAGGAGGAAAGGGAAAGACAAACATGTATGAACATGCATGAAGCGCGGAGCGCTGTATACATAGAGCTATAGGTGGTGTACAACATGTGTGAATAAATAAAAAGTACACAGGTTCACACAACATGTAATTTATTGATCCAGGAATTAAACGTAGAGTTAAACCCTAACCATTTGACGTAGAGTTTATTTCCTTTTTGTTTCAACACTTTTTCCACAAGATAGTGCTGAGGAAATGCTGTTTTCTGAAGTTCATGTAGATAAAATCTACCTTTTATGGGTTGATGGTTGAGGTCCTCGAGTAAATAGGTGACTGGACTGTCCAAGTAGACTCGACGAATTCGAAATAGTTCAGTCCCCCACTGAGGCGTGTAGCCCTTATTGAAGGCAGACTTAAATTTGCTCACACGAACAAAATCCCCAATGTTCAGTCGGTGACGTTTAGGATCGGCTGTTTTTATGGGGTTAAACAGTTTATCCAATCGCTGAATATTTTTAGTTACGAGACGTGGCTTGGTCCCAATCGTTCTATGTTTGGTGTCATTGTAACGTGATACTAGCTCAGGTAACATGTCCAACCAGCGATACGTGCCCTGAGCGGTAAACGCTTTCCACATATGGGTTTTCAATGTTCGGTTGAACCGCTCGACCACACTGGCTTTGAGATTGCTGTACGTGGTGTAATGGTGAATATCCTTAGATTTGAGAAAACTGGAGAAATCCTTGTTGAAAAATTCTTTCCCCTGGTCGGTTTGTAGCAGCTGAGGTTGACGTTTGGAGTGTTGAATAATATGTTGAAAGGCCTTGGTAACTAGTGGACCAGACTTGCGACGCACAGGTTCAACAAAGGCCATTTTGGAATAGACATCAATGACGGTCAACATATAGCGTACACCGTCGTTAACGCCAGCATAGGGTATCATTTCAACCAAGTCAGCCTGCCAAAGTTCATCCACACCTCGTGAAATCACCTTGAGTCGCGGATAGTGACGCCTAGCTGGGCGATGCAACTCGTGAGCAATACCCATTTTAATGGGTGAGGGCTTAAACAATAATTTTGGCATTTCGAAGTTCTTGTTCAATTTCTTGAATTTCCCAATCGTGACCGGTATGGCCAGCTTGACGTGAGGCATGCAACAACTGTAGCCGCTGGACGAGCTTATTGGGATTGTGCCAGTAGGTAACATCCACAAGGGGTTTTAACGGTTTAAATGTCACTCCCGAAGCGGACACTTTACGACGAGTACTTTGACTAGTGGGAAACATTTTTGCAATGATGGTTTTATATTTTTGAGATATATTGGCATTCACTTGTTGCGTGGGATCATACTGTCTTTTGTGAGCATGGGTATCCAATAAAATGGATTTATATTTGTCAAGATCCTCTGACGTATAATCATGGGAAGAGGGGGTCCGAGAAAAGAGCAGTTTTAACAGTCCTGGCGTTAATTTATAGTTGATGTTTTTAATGACAGCTTTAGTACGAGCAAATTTAATGGATGAATCGCCAATTTTAAAACTATCATCCTCATAGCGAACACCATACGTGGTATCTGTGTTTCCAATAAATAGATCGGTGAAATAGGGTTCCAATGTTGATCCATAATATTTTATTAAAATGGTTTTCAGTTGAGCTTTATGTTGAGGGGTGGCCAAGAGTTGTGAAAACGGAGACGCTCTGGAAGGGCAAGGTGTTTCGACCATGGCCAAGGATTTCTTTTTTCTCAAAAACTCTGCAAGGGGTGCGGCCTTTTTTTGAGGCGTAAACACTTGTTCCTCCTCATCCTCAACTTCACTAACACTAGTCAAATCTTCCTGTTCCTCTTCCTCAGGGTCCTCGTGCAGCGTCTGCGTGGCTTGTGAAACGGTGGGTAGCGTTTCAGATGGCTTGAAAAAGGGTTTCAACATGGCTTTTAGTGGAGGTGCTAAATGTTGCTGAATAAACAAAGCATGATTGGCACGTGATTGTTTCAATTGACGAAACTTTTGGCGAATAGTATTTTTTGCTCTAATAATATGCTTTTTTAATTGACTCTCTGCTAAGGCCATGGTGTCTTGACAAATGACTTGATGGGGAATGAGACAGGGCCTTAAATAGCAATAAAATGATCAAACCCTAAGCGATACCGTCCTTGGTTGAGTTCACTTTGTTTGTCAATCACTAAACAAGCATGACGTTGAGTGTTCCAGCATTTGGCACACAATTCTGTAAACATTTGAAAGGTCATATCAGGATTCACATGTTCATTATAAATGTGACGACTGTTCCTCTCGTCCTGACGAAATAAAACAATGACATTGGCATTGTCACGAATCAACTGTTTGGACATTTTTGAATACGTTTGCCCAAGATAGAAGCAATCGATATGTTTGTGTCGACCCATGCTGAAATAGCTTTGAATGATGCCTTGACGTTCAGTGGATACATCATCGAAAATCATGAGTGAATCAGGCTTTACCTCATCCGGTGAAATCACATTTTCTTGCATGGAAAATGTAAAATAACCCATATTCTCTTTTTGTAATCCAGACATGACTTGATCCAGAAACACGTAGAGGGGTTGGTAGAGAGATTTTGCAAAAATATAAATATTTTGAAAACGCAGACCATTGGGCGCTGTAATGAGCGTTAGCAAAAGATTAGTCTTTCCACAGCCGGAAGGCCCCACAATGATGCAGCGAATGGAAGATGGAAACAGTGAACCATGGCGTTGTTCACGTGATGTGGGACAGAGATGGGAAACCATGTCCCCCACGGGGAATGACTCTTGCTGCTTAATAATCTTCATTTCAACTAAGGCTTAGAAAGGCTAGCAGGCTGTCTATATACAGGACACCGAGCCTTGTCATAGAAACAGTAGACTGGTACTACAGGTTGACGATGGATGTCTTTGGACGTGCGTTGATGGCCAAAGCTAGGCCTGTCCCCATACATGATCCTAAACAGGAAACAGATCCTGCTAATAAACACTATGTGGATAGGTCAGTAGTGCCACGCACAAAACAGGGAGATTATGACTTTAAGGGAAAGCGGTTAACCCATGTAAAACATCCTCAAGTGTCTACAGACGTTACTACGAAAAAGTATGTGGATAACAAAGTGTATGAGTTTTATGACAAAGTGCCCCAGCTTATGGTGAATGGCTATAGCGCTAATCACCATCGGATTATTCACGTGGAAGACCCACAAGACGAAGACGATGTTTGTACCAAGCGTTACGTGACCCATGAAATGAAAAGGCTTTATAAATTTATCCCATCTGTGTTTTTAGTGTATCTGACAAATGAAAAACCTGTGAATGACAGAAACCATTTACCGCTAGTCCATGATCAGCACTTGACCTATGCGCTTGCTTCGGGTTTAAGCCACTATCGATTACACTATGATGGAACCATTCACATCAAATATGCCATACCTGATGAGAACCATTTACAAATAAAGATAAATGGTCATAGGATGTTGCTTCATAACCATGAAATGGTCAATGCAGGTGACGAATTATCCTTTTATCTCATGTTGACATGGGATGAAAAGCAAGCGGGAAAAACCATAAACGACTTCCCACTTTATGTGGAATTGGAATATACAGCCATGAAATAACCATCTGACGTTAGTTGTGATTTAAACTTTCTTGTGAAAGGTTGTGGGTCATTATCATCATGGTGAAACAAAGGTATGCAGTGAGAAAGACTAAAAAAAGGACTTTGTCCTTGGCAAAGCCAGGGCTTACAACATTCGAGGACAAGCCCTTGCGAAAGAAAAAAAGAAAAAATAATGTATTGACCATAAGGAAAGCCCTTCGAGCAGCACAGAGACAGGTTATTCCAAAACGTCGGCGACAGGTTTCAAACCAAGGGCGAGTGATTCCCGTTCCCAAACGAGCGGGATTTTTACCTGCATTATTTGCTGGTTTGGCTGCTCTGGGCTCACTTTTGGGCGGTGCCAGTGCAGTGGCGAAAACCATTAAAGCCGCGCAGCAGGGCAAGCAACAACTCAAAGAAAGTCAGCGACACAATGAAACGATGGAAGCGATTGCCATGGGGGCTAGAAATGCCAATTTAAAGCCAGCCTTTTATCAACAAGGATTTGGGATTTCACCATTTCGAAATATTAAAAAAAAAAAATTTAACCTCAGCCATAGCGAGACATGCCCTGACGCATCAACAAGTGGAAAGCTATGCTAAACAACTAAAGCTTTCTCATTTTCGAGGTGTGTTTATGCGAAACCAATTACCCCCACGACCCTGGAAACAGGAATGTGCTGTTGTCAATTTGGATGATCACCGAGGACCAGGAACGCATTATGTAGCTTATGTCAAAGAGGGATCCACGGTATGGTACTTTGACAGTTTTGGGAATTTGCCCCCGCCCATGGAACTAGTGACCTATTTTGGAAACAGGATCAAGATATATTATAATGTGAAACGTGAGCAAACGTTTAACAGCCAACAGTGTGGACGTTTGTGTTTAATTTTTTTATATAAGACGCAGCATAAGCAAAAACGCCACCAGTATGTCGGTAGAAAGTAAAACGTTTACAGTGCATGGACGTGGACCTGAAGTCAGCCTAGACTTTTACCCGCCTATCGAATTGAGTGAAAAACCCTATGGTTTAGGACTTGTTTCTCTTGAAACGTACAATCGAATATACAACATACGTGAAAATGTGAACAACAAGTTTTACTATGATGATTCTGTGCTCACCCTGAACTCTGGTGGATACACGATCGATGATATTTATGAACACATTTATGTGGTGTTGATCAATCAGTATGGTTTAAAGTCATTTCTCGACGGAACGCACAAGTTTGAACTTGTAGGCAATACTAACACTCATCGCTGCAGTATTTTCTCTACCTTCAACATTGACTTTAAAACACACCCCGATTCCATTGGCCCATTACTCGGATTTAAACCACGTGTGTTGGAGCCCAACAAAAAACATGAATCGGACCATGAAGTGAAATTCATTGAGGACCATCATGTGTCGGTGACGTGTAATATTATTAGCCAAGTGTACACCAATCAAGAACCATCGCATTCGCTTTATGACTTTATTGTGACATCGCCCAATGGGTATATTATTCGTGAAAACCCTCCAGTGGTGCTTTTTCATGCTGTGGCTGTTGATAGTATTAGTAATATAACATTAAGACTGATCAATAGAGATCAACAACTCATTGATCTAGATTCCACTACACCAGTGACTTACAAGTTGGTGCTAAAGCCACTATGAAATTTGTGTATAAAGCAACAACACCGTCTAGGAACAGTGTTAGTTGTTTGCCACGTGAATACACGTTAACATCTCAAGGCAAGCAGATTTTACAGCATTTGGGTTACCACGTCAACCCTTATAATGAATTCTATCCTAGAGATAGCGAACCACATCGAGGAGCAACCAGGAGTGGTAAGAATTGATCTCCATTCCTATCAAGCTCAAACACCTGGACTCAATAACAATGATGAAATTCAATTTGTTATCAACAACCAAGATATTTACACCCTACCGCATGAAAGTGTTATTCAGATTGAAGGTCGGCTCACCAAAGCCGATGGCTCTACACCCACTACATCCAAGTTGGCCAACCATGGTTTAGCCTTTCTGTTTTCTGAAGTACGTTATGTCATTAACGATATCGTGGTGGATAGCACTCGAAATGTGGGTATTTCCAGTGTCATGAAACTATACCCCTCTTATAGTGAGGAAGAAGGTAAAACACTTTGCATGGCAGCTTGGTGCCCTGACTCGACCAATGACTGGATGGTACACACCGATGGGACCTTTACTGGATATTTACCTCTTAAACTGGTTCTAGGCTTTGCCGAAGATCACCAACGCATTGTGGTTAACGCAAGGCAAGTGCTTTATCTAGTGAGAGACAGGAGTGATAACAATGCACTCAAGGGGGCCGACAATGCCCCCATCGATTCAAAAATTCAACTACAACGCTTGCTATGGAAAGTGCCTCATGTGACCCTTAACGATAGCAAAAAACTGGACATACTCAAAATGGTAAAGAGAGATATGCCTCTACCCATGGAATTTAGAAGCTGGGCACTCCATGAGTATCCGCTATTGCCCACCACCAACACACACAGTTGGTCTGTAAAAACAGCTCGCTATACAGAGAGACCTCTCTACCTGATCGTGGGTTTTCAAACGAATCGCAAGTATCAACAAACCAAAGATGCCACGCAATTTGATCACCTGCAATTGAGAAATGCACGTCTTTTCCTCAACGGAGCTGTGTTTCCCTATGAAGGACTGGATTTGGATTTTTCAAAAAATAAGTTTGGCCCCCTGTACGACTTGTTTTCTAAATTTCGATGGTCGTATTATCAAAAAGAGAACGGTCCCATGCTACTACCCCAAGCGTTTAAGGCAAGAGCACCACTGATTGTTTTTGACTGTTCTTACCTGGAAGAGTCTGTCAAGCCATCCAATATCGACATTCGACTAGATTTTGAAACGCATGACAATGTACCAGCCAATACGACAGCCTACTGTTTAATTATTCATCACAAACAAGTCAACTATTATCCACTGTCCAACCAAGTGACGAGTGTATAAATAACAGCTCAACCCACGTCAAGTCGCTCAGTCATGTCTTGCTTTAAAGCCTCAAGAGACGTTACATCCATGAATTTAAACTCTGAGGAACAACGTTTCAAGACTTTTGCCACATGGCCAGTGCCTTTCATAAACCCTCAAGCCTTGGCGGCTGCTGGATTCTACTATTTAAAAACAAGAGATGAAGTGAAATGTGCCTTTTGTCCCATCATCATAGACCAATGGCAGGAGGGCGATGAACCCATGCAGGAACATCAGCGCTGGTCACCCACCTGCCCCTACCTGTGCAGAATGAAAGTGGGAAATATACCCTGTCATTCAAGCTATCCCTCACTTGTGTCTCTGGGTGATGAAAAAAATACAAGTTATGATACATGTGGGCCGTATGGTATCCATGGTGCTTCGGTGAGCAGCTCACCATCAAAAACGCCTAGTTTAGAGACATTGGGACATCATCGGTGTTATGGACGTTACAAACACAAGAGACTATATTGTTGTATCAGTTGCTATCGTCCTTATCCTAAAATGAGAAAAGCCTGTAAGACGTGTTATGATAATAAAATGATGATGTAATTCTTATATTCTTATTTTTGCATGTCCCCCTGTCCTACCCTAACCTCAATTTGAAACTAGCATGGAAGGTAAGTCCATGCCATGATCACACGTGATCGTCAGTCAGTCGTCAGTTGAACTTGGTCCAGGCAAGCGTCAACATGTTGCGCACACTCATTGTGGATTGCCAAGGGTTTAAAATTGGTGACAACAAATTTATATTTAAACAAGTGGCCATAATCGATTGTACCACGTTTTGGATATCGCAAGCTACGCATTTGCTATTTAAACCACCCCATGCTTTTGATTTGTTGTGTGAAAAAGACCGTAAACAAACCCAGTGGATTGAAAATCATAGGCAACTAGACTGGAATCAGGGAACCATTTCCTATAAATATTTGGACGTGGTCATGAAAGCACACTTGTCCTCGGCCAATGTGGTATTTGTGAAAGGTAGTGAAAAACGTCAATGGTTGCAACCATTTTTGGCGTCTTACTGCCAATGTATCGACCTCATGGAGTTGGGCTGCCCCTCCCTGCAAACGCTCATGGATACTTGTTCCTGTGGCAACATTACCCATACAGCCCTATCGCATGCGTGGCATCTCTTTCATTGGTTAACCACTCATGCCTGCTGGGAGTTGTTGAACAAAATTATAACTCAAGATTTACCTGTGAATGACGTCAGTGAGATTTCTACAAGCGACGTGTAAACATCTACAGCACGTGATACCATGGAGAAAGGCAATGCTACGGACAAAGCCATCGGCAAGTTCTTTGTGTGCAAAAAGAAACTAGACAGTTTTACCAAAGAGGAACTCTTGGCGCTGCCCAAGTCGTTCATTTATTATGTGGCCGCCAATGCAGTGAAAGAAATCTGGCAACATGTACCAAAATCATGGACTCAAGACCCTGTGTTGAGTGAATTGCAACCCTGTACGGATTACGATCACCATAAGCAAGTGGCCATGGCAAAAATACCGTCTATGCGTCAGTGTGCGACTTGCCAGCTAGTGAAACTGTATCACGGTCATAAAAGTCCATGTAAAGACTTTGTTGAATCATTCCATGGGTGTCATGGCGAGAAAAAGCAACAACAACAACAACAACAACAAACACAAACATCGTCCACAGAGGAGGAGGAAGACCAAACCTTTTTACCATCGATGGAAAAGGATATGCCAGACCTGTACTGGCAATGGCGTCATTGACAAAGTGATTCAATACCTACCTTTCGAAATCCATCTTCCAGGTTATCGTTTTTGCGGCCCTGGAACTCGTCTCGAAAAACGTTTACAACGTGGTGATGTACCCATTAATCTTTTGGATCAAGCATGCAAGGAACATGACCTTTCTTATCGCCATAGTCATCCTGGTTTAAGACATGTGGCAGATAAATTGTTATTAAAGAAAGCTAAACAACGTTTCACATCCAGTGATGCCTCAGTGGGTGAAAGGATGGCAGCCCTAATTGTCATGAGTGCTATGAAAGGAAAGTTGATAATGCATGGACATAAACATTGAGGAGTGAGGAATTGGGATTTGTTTGTATTCTATTTTTCTTTTGTCAATTCACTATGACTATGAAATAAAAACAAAGGTATACCAGAGCATAATGATTTGTTATTTTTAATTTTAAGAAATCGTGATGTTGATGGCTGATTTTTTTCATTTTACACATTTCACACATTGCCATTTGTCATTTTGCAATTTACAGATGTGAAAAATGTTCGTTTCAAGTTTTATGATTTTGATGAAATGGATTTTTCCATTTGTTGATGACACATTTTAAACAATGTCTGTTTGAAGTTTTTAAATTTTCAAATTTCACACGTGGCCATTTCCAGTTTTTAAAAATGTCCGTTTTAAGTTTTCCTGTTTTTGGTGATATGGAAACATGGATTTTCCATTTTGCTGTTTTCACATTTTTCCATTTAGTGTATGTTGAAAGTTGAGATTTGACAATGATGTTGATGCGAGTGCTTGACCTTGATAATACTGCAATGTGCTGATGTGTGTTTGGAGAAACGTCGAGGTCTATGACTACTGCAGGTAAGACTGTTTTTACAAAAATAATGTCTATTGTCTGCCACATTTCAATGAAAAAACAAAACTATTGAAAACAAAATAAGTATATAAGTGACCATTTTCCCCCTCCCCACCCACCCACCCTACCTCACCGTGTTTGCTATGGTCAATCATACACACCAGTTTTCTCTCTCCACTCATACATTCACACCTGTCTTTGGGAACAAACACAACCACTTTATTTATTCCCAAAAGCACATTCTCGACATGCACACTCATCCCAAAAGAACTTTTTAGTTTATCATTTACATTACGAAAATAATTAAATACTAGTTATTAAAGTTACTAAAAATCTTACTTATTTCATATTTACAAAAAAACTCAACTTTGTACAGCGTTAAAATAATCACACTATTAACCAATCAAAAAAAAATTAAAAAATAAGGTTGCATAGAACATTTTAAAGAGCAAAAGGTCCAAGTGGGTTGTCACTATTTACAAAATCTACTATTTACAATGACAGAAACCAATATTTACAAAATACTAAATCTACAAGTTACATAAAGCTATGTCCCATAAACGATTAAACAATGAAATCACACCTCCTCCTCGTTGCGATCATAACCCCAGGGCAGGCTGGTGAGCAGGTCATTAGCCCACACACGTTTGTTATCCATGGAGGCGAGGGTGCGTTTTCTCTGTTCCACAAGATACAAATGATGGTTGCTGGATTGTATCCTGCACTGTGTATGAGACATAGCTTTGCCCGTGCGTAAAACCGCTAGGTAATCGTCTACACGTAGCGATTTTACCACTGCCCTACCTACACCTTTTGCTCTTTTGGCTTCCTTACAGTCGAGTGTGCGGTAAGCATACATTTTTGAGGCCAAACCTACGAATTCCGTCATAATGGAATCACCGCATTCATCTTTTAAAACGCCCATTTTCTTTTTGTTTTTTATGGGCAGCTGAAACACGTTGTCAGCGCTATAGCAAGAGGTGTCGAACCAGTCACTATGTTGCCTCATGACGTCATAGGGGTTGCAGTGGCGAATGTGGTAAATGAATGAGTCCGTGTCCATATACAAAAGAGAGACGTCCTCAAAATGGCGTTTGGCAAACTCATAGTGGAATCGATACATGACCGATTTAGAAAAGTCTAAAATGACTTGACCCAAGTAAATGGGCTTATCCATGGTCACGCTGGTCTTACTCATTTCAATAGTAGCTAAATCCTCATCGATAATTTTGATCGATTTGAAATTTGGCTTGGCAATGTACCGCCGGGCACCCCACCGCCCCTCCCAGACATTCACCAATTTAATGTCACGGTATTTGCGGACATTCTCCATGGACTTGCCATAGATGCAGTTGTTCATTAATTTAAAAAAATTAATTTCAAACTGCTGTGTTGCCATTTGTCGGTGCTCTGTGTTGAGTCGCATGTATGGCTCAAGCCATGCTTTTTGAGCAAAAGAAATACCCCTGTGGATTTTCTTCAACACCAAGCCTTGGGCGAGGCATTGCACCAACATTTGGATATGTAGCACATACCGATTTTTGTTGTAAAGTGTGCCCATGAGTTTTTCAATCTTCACTTTACTGTCAGGGGGAACCATTTGCTCAAGGCAGAATGGGAAATCGGCATGTTCATCATACAAGAATGAGGGATATTCAATATCCACTTCTAGCACATATCCACAGCCTGTTTCTTGGCTAGCCTTCATTACATCAAATTCTGACACTTGTTTCTCTGTCAGCCAAGCAAACTTTCCATAGGGCAAAGGCTGACTCATGGCGTAACCGTACAAATTATTCACGTCATAGTACATTAAGTACGATTCTGGTTTGTCTAGTGAATAATCAGGCATGTAGACATTGTTCGCTTCGGCATGGCGTTGGTTAAGTGACACAAAGCCGCCACGAATGCCCTTTTCAAAAAATAGAACCATGTCTACGTCAGTGAGTAAATCCAATTCCACTTGAGTGTATTTCAAAGCGGCATCAAACGAGAGTCCAGGACTCGTATAATAGTGAGCCGGGTCAAGACCGTAAATGTGTTGACACAACTCACGGAATTTTTCAAACACATCAGTGAGCAGCAATACATCCAGTTTTAGGTAATGCAAAGCATATTCACTTAGCGTGTTCATGCCAAACACTCGCCAAACTTGACATGCATGTGCATAGTCTTCATCGGAAACGGTACTGCGTGTTAGTTTCGAGTAAAATTTCTCTTGTGGAGGGAGTTTTCTTTGCTTTAACACGTCCCAGCTGTTGCAGAAATCATACGGGAATATACCTTTCCGAATGCACAACTGAAATTGCTCAGGATCATTAAAATGCATTCTAGTATTTTTTAATTCCTCCTCATTCAAGCCATTCACAAGGCTGTCTAGCGAGGATGCCATAAACTTAAAGGAATCCAAAAATCGAATGCTAAAGTCGCCCAACCACCATGTCAGGGCTGTAAAACGCTCATGGTTTTGGGGAATAATGGTAAACGAGCCCTTATTGACATGGCCCAATTCACGAATCAAAAACTGAATGTCATAATTCGCCAGATTGTGGAAAAAGACACTGATGAAACGAGGAGCTGGAAAGCTCAAGTTGCATTTGCTGTGCGCAGCTCCACGAAACTCCCCTGTAAAATGCGAGTGGTCTCTGACTTTTTCCTCTCCACTTAAAATAGGCTTTTCGCAGATATGGCATGTCATGGCATGCTCATACTGCTGCTGTTGTTCTGGAGATAGGCTCATGGGTACTGGGTGGTCCAGTAATTCCTGTACATGGTCGGCCAACTTGACAAGTTCATCCAAGAACCATTTGGCACAATCTGGCCCCTCGCGGTATTTGTAAACGGATTGCGTGGGGTCGTAGGCACACACCACATTAAATCCTATGGCAAAGGGTTCATGTTTTTGAATGGGTGTGGTTGAGCTAACGGTGGGATCTGGTTCACATCCCGCCATGGGTGTGGTGAGTGCTTCGAAATCTGCATATACCACATAGGGAACAGTGTCACGCTTATGAATGTCTTTAAAGTTTAACACAGCCTTGTCCCCTTGTGGCAATATCAGTCTCACCGCTTCCTGAGTAACACAATCTACCCTATGACGTTCTAAGAGCATGGAGGTTGTAAAATATTGCAAGCAACGGTCACAAATATGTTTTGCACACTTGTCCTTTGACATTTGACTGCTTAGCAATCTACTTAGGCTCTTAATAAGGCAATAGTGATTCACCTCTCCCTCAGACAGATATAAAAGATGAATGTGGTGTCGTTTCGGTTCTTTTGTGGCATAAAGAGGACCCACAATCTCATCACCATCAAGGCCATACACCATGAACGAAAAGTCCTGGTTGTCTTGTTCAAACCTATGGATCTCGGTTAAGTCCATAGGGAACGACACTCGAGTTAAATTTAACGTTTGTTTCAATTCATCAAACTTGGCCTTGTACTTTCCTGGTCGAGAACCATTACGGTCTTGTGCTGGCTGCAAATACGCGGCCATGGACCACAGAAAGCAATCATTGTCATAATTCTTAATATTCACCACAGCCTTTTTCAATGCTATTGCTGGTGGTGTTTTAATAAAGCTAGACCCAGCATTCAACGGGTTGAAATGACAAATGTTGATTTGTAAATGGTGAATTTTGTCTAAGGCAAGGCCACTCGGTCCTTGTTGCAGTTTATCAAATTTTGATAGCAAGGCATTCACCACGTGGGTTTCATACCACTGTTCCAAATTATGGGCTATGAATAGCTCTTGCATTTTACTGCAAATATAAAATGTCTCTTTATGCTCTACGTCCTTCTTTTTATATATGAAATCGCACACTAGTTCTGTATTCACCTTTAAAGCCGTATGCAACCTTTGCGCTGTGCAAATTTCAATTTTAAAAATTTCAAAACAAGATTGTAAAAATTCTTTGGGAATCAAACTTTTTCTAACATTGACTACGCGGCCAGAGCACACACGTGATTTGAAACAACTGTTTAGAGGTTCCCAAGTTAACGTATTCTCAACAGTAAAAGACATTATTTTGAAAGAACACTCTCACCTGAGTTTAGAAATGTAGACTGTCTGACAATAATCCAAAAAACACACACGTTCCTGGTTATTCACAGAGGTCAAGCGTTTTCCAACACTCTAAAAAGAAATAAAATAAACCACCATAAGTATATCCATTCCATATAGTTTATGCATTTCATAAACAAAACAAAATCAAACAGGTTATATATTAAAAAAAACAAATCTCACCTTGACGTATAATGCTTTGCTATATTCCCGTCTCGTGGGCTAGTGTGGAAATGGTTTTCTTTTCTGTCTTTCTCTCTTTCTTTAATATATATTTCCCACAGACACACGACAGGTAGGCTATACACGTTATCTGCAAACAAATAAATAAATAAAAATCATTAATTACCTAATCAATAAATAATTGCATGTATTTATATAAAAATCAATAAATATATAAATAAATATATACCTACCCCACAACAAGGTTAAGTATTTTCTACCAACACCAAAACTGATAAACAAGACCAGGGGTTTCTTGCAACGCAGTGTGTTCAAAGGTAGTCACTTAAGTGAGCGTGGAAATGATAACGACATGTCTTTATATATGCTATGTTGCATGTATAATCATTTTTCCCACGCTTTGAAGATTCTCTTATCGTGCACGTGGACAGATAACACCCAAGCGAACACCTGTGCCGGATCAAATTTCACCTGAACTTGCATTTTGTCACGTACGAAGCAAGACAGGATGTAACTTGTTAACAGTTATCGCGCACGTGGACAGCTAACACCCAAGCGAACACCTGTGAAAGATCAAATTTCACATGAACTTGCATTTTGTCACGTACGAAGCAAAACAGGATGTCACTGGTTTAGCGTGCCTGTGGTTTCACACATGTGTGCACGCCTTTCACACTCCCCTGCCACCACGATGGTAAGATTATTTCACCTTCAAGCGTCACCTGTTGTCAAGTCAGATCAACGCCTTCCAATAATCTCAAATGACCTTCACCTCCTGCTCGTCGGCAAGTTTATTTTCTCTACTCGCTTCGACCAACATAGAACCTAGTTCTCATCACCGTTTACACGTTAAAGGTAAAATATCAGAAAACGCACCCTCGCTCTGTCATACACCGACCCGCCGAAATAGCGATTGATCTATTGAGCACAGCCACCGTGGTCAGCGACAGGTTCGTTGAAACACACACACACCCAGCCGTATCGTCTCTCTCAACCACCACGCTTCATGGACATTATAAACAGGTAAAGAAAAAGAAAACGTTTTTTCAACATGTATGGCGTTAGGCCCTTTGTGAATTATTTTTGGAAAAAATATCTACCACACTCGAAAGGGGGCGTTACCCCGAGTCCTAGGACACCTCCTACACGTCTCTAGCGTTATTGGTTCGTGAGATATCGGCAAAAATCACAAAAAACACGTGTTTACCCCAAAATCGCGTTTCCAATTTTTTTTTTAAAATATAACGAGTGGTCCATAGCAAAGAGGACGTCACTCCGAGTCCTTGGACCCCTCGTTCATGTCTCTAGCATACTTGGTTCGCGATATATAGCAAAAAGTCTAAAATCACGTTTTTACCCCAAAAAGACCGTGTTTCCAGATTTTCACCTTTTCGACACCTACATTCCCGTAAAGAGCACAACGAGACGAAAAAAACGAATCCAAGCACGCCCTCCTAGCATGGCTCCTTCCATTCCAAGGTCGCAGGGGCTCACAACTTCCTAAGTGAGACAGCTCCCCCACTACCACACTACTGCAGGTTTTCATCCTAGAGACTTGAAATTTATTTTGGGGGTAGAGGGGGTAGGGACCATTGATTTACGTTAAACAATTTTTTTTGTAGAGTTCCTAGTTTCCAAAATATAGGATTTTCAAAATTCGAGTGTTTTCAAAAAAATATAAAAAATAAAAAAGTTTCATTATAGAAAATAAAGGGCATAAAGACCATTCGTTTGAGCTATGGCACAACGTTCTATCATGTTTAGTTTTCAAACTATCACCTAGTTTCAAAAACAAAAATTTTCATTTTTTTTTTTCAAAAGTATAATGAGTGGTCCATAGCAAAGCCCCCGTCAGCCCGAGTCCAACGACACCTCATTTGTCAACATCCGACCATGGGTTCGAGAGAAAAGTCTATTTAAATGTTTCAACTTCGCGCGGCGGCCATGTTGGTTTATTGGGCACAGGAGTGTCAAGTGAAGCAGAACCCGTACTACTCCACTACTCATCGCCGTTGGACTTTGAAAAGTGACGTTCGGAAGAAGTGCCACTGGCGTGAATTTGTTTAGGGTGGATCTCAGCTTGCCAGGACGAGACCCACACACTATGATCTCTGAGCCTTATCCTGCGGCTCATAAAGAATGAGACATGCAGGACCGAACACAGAGACTGCAACGAACTGCCGCATGCTCAAGTACTACTGAGGTGCGCCTTTACAGCCAGTCCGTCTGGCGTGGCCTCTTCCGCCTCTATGACCGTTGGGAGCCATGAGAGTGACTGGCTCCTCATCCGCTCATTTTGCCGTTGGGCCAACACCTGCCCAACATAACTATGGACAATAGTTTGCCCTATTAAACCTGAGCAATAGGCTGCCCCTTCCGCCAACCACACTGTGCCATAGTTCACCTCTTTCACAGCAGGTACCGTTGAGGACTTCACCGTAACCCTGGCAAGGGACCCTAACAAGGTACTACCAGCCGGGCCAGCTGGACCGGGGTTTCTTAAAGGGTCTTTACTCCTCTATCACTCCCTACTTGATCATACTATATATATATATATATATATATATATATATATATATATATATATATATATATATATATATATATACTGTAACACTGTATAACACTACACTAGGTGCTATTGCACCACAATGTGTCACTCCTCTAGTAGTAATACCTACACTGTATAACACTACATTAGGTGCTATTGCACCACACTGTCCCGCTCCACTAGTAGTAATACCTACACTGTATAACACTACACTATGTGCTACTGCACCACACTGTGTCACTCCACTAGTAGCGATACCTCCACTGTATAACACTACACTAGGTGCTATTGCACCACACTGTGTCACCCCACTAGTAGTAATACCAACACTGTATAACACTACACTAGGAGCTATTGCACCACACTGTGTCACTCCACTAGTAGTAATACCTACACTGTATAACACTACACTATGTGCTATTGCACCTCACTGTGTCACTCCACCAGTAGTAATACCTACACTGTATAACATTACACTAGGAGCTATTGCACCACACTGTCCCACTCCACTAGTAGTAATACCAACACTGTATAACACTACACTATGTGCTATTGCACCACACTGTGTCACTCCACTAGTAGTAATACCTACATTGTATAACACTACACTATGTGCTATTGCACCACACTGTCCCACTCCACTAGTAGTAATACCAACACTGTATAACACTTCACTATGTGCTATTGCACCAAACTGTGTCACTCCACTAGTAGTAATACCTACACTGTATAACACTACACTATGTGCTATTGCACCACACTGTGTCACTCCACTAGTAGTAATACCAACACTGTATAACACTACACTATGTGCTATTGCACCACACTGTGTCACTCCACTACTAGTAATACCTACACTGTAAAACACTACACTATGTGCTATTGCACCACACTGTGTCACTCCACTAGTAGTAATACCAACACTGTATAACACTACACTATGTGCTATTGCACCACACTGTGTCACTCCACTAGTAGTAATACCAATACTGTATAACACTACACTAGGTGCTATTGCACCACACTGTGTCACTCCACTAGTAGTAATACCTACACTGTATAACACTACACTAGGAGCTATTGCACCACACTGTCACTCCACTAGTAGTAATACCAACACTGTATAACACCACACTAGGAGCTATTTCACCACACTGTGTCACTCCACTAGTAGTAATACCAACACTGTATAACACTACACCAGGAGCTATTGCTCCACACTGTGTCACTCCACTAGTAGTAATACCAACACTGTATAACACTACACTATGTGCTATTGCACCACAGGGTGTACATCACACGCTATAACAATACTGTAATACATCACCAGCTGTAGCTATAGGGTGTACATCACACGCTATAACAATACTGTAATAGATCACCAGCTATAGTTATGGGGTGTACATCACATGCTATAACAATACTGTAATAGACCACCAGCTATAGCTATAGGGTGTACATCACATGCTATAACAATACTGTAATACATCACCAGCTGTAGCTAGAGGGTGTACATCACATGCTATAACAAAACTGTAATAGATCACCAGCTGTAGCTAAAGGGTGTACATCACTTGCTATAACAATACTGTAATAGATCACCAGCTGTATCTATAGGGTGTTCATCACTTGCTATAACAATACTGTAACAGATCACCAGCTGTAGCTATGGGGTGTTCATCACATGCTATAACAATACTGTAATAGATCACCAGCTGTAGCTATAGGGTTTACATCACTTGCTATAACAATGCTGTAGTAGATCACCAGCTGTAGCTATAGGGTGTACATCACACGCTATTGCAATTCTGTAAAAGATCACCAGCTGTAGCTATAGGGTGTACATCACATGCTATAACAATACCTTAATTGTTCACCAGTTGTAGCTATAGGGTGTACATGACATGCTATAACAATACTGTAATAGATCACCAGCTGTAGCTATAGGGTGTACATCACAAGCTATAACAATACTGTAATAGATCACCAGCTCTAGTTATGGGGTGTTCATCACATGCTATAACAATACTGTAATAGATCACCAGCTGTAGCTATAGGGTGTACATCACACGCTATAACAATACTGTAATAGAGCATCAGCTTCAGCTATAGGGTGTACATCACATGCTATAACAATACCTTAATAGATCACCAGCTGTAGCTATAGGGTGTACATCACATGCTATAACAACACTGTAATAGTTCACCAACTGTAGCTATAGGGTGTACATCACATGCTATATCAATACTGTAATTGATCACCAGCTGTAGCAATAGGGTGTACATCACATGATACATCAATACTGTAATAGATTACCAGCTGTAGCTAGAGTGTGTACATCACATGCTATAACAATACTGTAATAGATCACCAGCTGTAGCTATAGGGTGTACATCACATGCTATAAGAATACTGTAATAGATCACCAGCTGTGGCTATAGGGTGTACATCACATGCTATAATAATACTGTAATAGATCACCAGCTGTAGCTATAGTGTGTACATCACATTCTATAACAATACTGTAATAGATCACCAGCTGTAGCTATAGGGTGTACATCACATGCTATAACAATACTTTAATAGATCACCAGCTGTAGCTATAGGGTGTACATCACATGCTATAAGAATACTGTAATAGATCACCAGCTGCAGCTATAGGGTGTACATCACATGCTATAACAATACTGTAACAGATCACCAGCTGTAGCTATAGTGTGTACATCACATGCTGTAATAATACTGTAATAGATCACCAGCTGTACCTGTAGTGTGTACATCACATTCTATACCAATACTGTAATAGATCACCAGCTGTAGCTATAGGGTGTACATCACATGCTATAACAATACTGTAACAGATCACCAGCTGTAGCTATAGGGTGTACCTCACATGCTATAATAATACTGTAATAGATCACCAGCTGTAGCTATAGTGTGTACATCACATTCTATAATAATACTGTATTAGATCACCAGCTGTAGCTATAGGGTGTACATCACGTGCTATAACAATACTGTAATAGATCACCAGCTGTAGCTATAGGGTGTACATCACATGCTATAAGAATACTGTAATAGATCACCAGCTGTAGCTATAGGGTGTACATCACATGCTATAACAATACTGTAATAGATCACCAGCTGTAGCTATAGGGTGTACATCACATGCTATAAGAATACTGTAATAGATCACCAGCTGTAGCTATAGGGAGTATATTTTCACATTCCTTTCTTTTCTTAGTTTTTCATTGATAATAAGTGGTGGACATTATTGTGACAACAATTTCAGGAACTATCAGGGCCTGAAGAATTAACAACTACTCAGAATATACATTGGATACCTTAAATGTATTTGTAGTAATGCATTAGCACATTTCGTTCTCTTCAGTTTCTGCTTGCTCAACGTTTCATATTCTAATTATTCTTTCATTTCTCATTTTCCCCGTTGTCATCTGTGCTGTTGTCAGAGGCTCTTCCAAAGCTACCGGCAACAATAACACATGTTAGATAATAACAAGTGCTGTGTTGTGTGTACTTTAAAGCAAGTGAATTCTAACCATGGTAATGCATTCATTTAGCCTTAGGGCATAAATTGCACTTGTAAATAATTAATAAGTAAAAGTCCACGAAAAAATCATGCTAAACAATTTGTTTAATTTGTATTATTATTATTATTATTATTAGGGCACGTTTTAAGTTTATTGCTTGGTAATGCATAGCTTCTTCCTATGTTTGATGCTGGAACTAACCAGATGCCATCAGGTGATTTCATTCCTCCCCCTTTCAATTAAATGTGGTCTGGTGTTACAAATTCCACAGAGGATTACTTATCTTTATATCGAAATATAGCCATTATTTAATTTGATTCAGAGGTAAACCACGCTACTGAACCAGATTTTCCATATATAGCAATCTCAGCATAATTCCTGTAAACAGATAAGTTTGCCTCTCCAATGCGGCATGCTAAGGAGACCTAGCGTTGGACAGTACGGTAACGGTTTTCTTAAAATTTGAAGAACAATCAATGCAGAACCCGAAATACATTATAGAGATTTAAATTATGGAATGTTTTCAGTTTGTATGGCCAAATAGTGTGTATCTCAAATTAAGTCAAACCTTCTGCATACACCCCAGTGCAATGAGCTGATGACCATGTCCGAATCCCCAAAATGAAGCGGAAACAAACGAAGACTGCTAAATCCCTGTCAGAGATTGGTATCAAGTTCCTATAACATGACCTGTTCATCAGTATCACATGTTTCCAAAAGGAGAGAGGAGTTCAGACGAGCGTAGGTGCTACGCTGTAAGCGAAGTGACAAATTCAACCCCGATAACGCTCGAGTGTGTTCTATACATTTCCGTGCAGAAGACTACGATCGAGATTTTTGAGAAATGAACTTTTGAGATTACCTCAGAGAACAATATTGCGTGCGGATGCTGATCCGTCTATTACAGTTCCCGGCTCAAGCTACAGCCCAAGCACCATCACGGTCCAAATTGCAGAACAGGTATTTGTTTAATTATTGAGTGTACGAGTAATTTTATTTAGGTCAATAAATATGTTTATCGGTATTTAAAGCAATCTACTATCTCAAAGGAAGCTAAAGTGCTTATTTGATGCAGCATAAATAGGTGCGATTCTCTAAAATTCAATGTAATTACGGTAATCTTAATATTTGTTATTCAAAATCTTTTATTTTTATTCTCGTACGTGCTGTAGAAATCATAAAATGCAACTCTTATTTACCCTCGACAGGTCACCAGTGGCAATGAAAAGCGTCTTGAATCTAGGACCGTGAGGAAATGGGCACTATTGACCTTGGAGACATTGTCACTTAAAAACGGAAACATGATCAGGGACCTAACACTGAATCGCTGAAAAATGATGAAATTATACAACTCCGAAAAGGGTCGAGGTTTTGGAAAATATAAATGCGGATTTAAGACGACAGGAAGCGGCTCTAAGAAAGTTCAAACCCAGAACCCCTTCGGCGAAAATACACATGCGTGCTCTTAGATGGGAGATGGTAAAATGTTGTTTTACTGCGAGGCAGGTTCGATGTTTATTGGTGGGTAAAATCAGGGTGAAATGGTCTTCAGAGGAAACAGCAAATGTCCTCGCACTAAGATCACTTTCGAAGAAATCATACGATTATTTGAGAAATCGCAACATTCCACTACCAATGCCGTTCAAATCGAAAGAAATTGATTCGCCATTTTAAGTGCAGACCTGGAATTCTGAGAGAGGTACTTTGTTTGTTGAAGACCAGAGCTGCAAATTACAGGGACTCAGAGAAAATTTCAGTTTTGTCGTTTGATGAAATGGATATTGACGGCAAAATATCCTACGATTCATCAGACGATCGCATATTAGGGCCCCTCAGTAACGTCCAAGTAGCTATGATCCGAAGGCTGTTTGCTAAATGGAAGCAGCCCGCTTTTTATGATTTCGATGTGGTAATTACTTCAGAGTTGTTACAAAACATTATTAGCCAGCTTGAGGGTTGTGGTAATCGTGTTGTCGCAGTAGCTAGTGATTTGAAATGGAAACACCCTTAAGTCTGGAAGGAACTACATGTAATCAGTAATAAAAGTTTTTTCAGCAATCCAGTGGACAAAACAGAAATGTGTGGGTTTCCTGTGATGTGCCTCATCAGTTGATATAGTTAAGAAATCACTTTCCATATTTAGGTTTCGTGTTAGACGATGGCTCAGAACTTCAGAAGAAAACGATAGAAGACCTATTAGAGACTCAAAAGGGGAACATATATGTGAAATAAGTCATTTCTTTGCAGGACGATACAGACCACCATTGCTAGTGACAATATGCTAGGGCCACGGTTTGCGAGTGTATTCTAACTGAAAAGCTTTTTGATAAGACCTGCACAATAACTGTTAGGTTCTTTAACATGTTGTCATAGACGAAAGAAAACTATAAATGCGGGGTTGAATTACTATAAGTATGTTACTGTGAGGCTTCGGTGGCGTAGTTGGTAGCATGCTGAACTGCTGTGTCCAAGATAGCGGGTTCAAACCCTCTTCGGAGGGGAAGTAAACCCGGCGGTCCCATTGCATAGATTTATGGCATGGAAAAGATCGTTCCACATACTAAACTTGTGTGAAGCTAAGTTGGTGGGTTAGAATTCGTGGGAATTGATATCTAATAGCGAAAGTGGAACTACTTGAAATTGAACGGAACTTGTTGTTTACCCTAAGGGTGTCCGATGGAAGTAGCTACAGACTCAGGCACTCTCGGCACTAAAAGCCATACGATAAATATATAAATAAATTAAGTATGTAAGTTATAATTCCACCTACGCAAAGGAACATATATGTGAACCAAGTCATATCTTTGCAGGACGATACAGACCATCACACGGATATTAAGATTGAGGAATCTTATATTCCGGATATCATCCCATGCATCAAAACAGAAACATCATCTTCAGATCTGAAAGAGGTAATTATTTCCATTGTTATGTTTAATACATCTCCGTATCACCTAACTGCCTTCCGGGATTAAGACTTGCAGTCTCACAATTGGAAGCGTTTGTCTGTTAGTACCTGCTCTAATCTCCTTTGTAAACTGTGTGCTCCCGTACTCTAGCAGACACATTATTCTTAGAGTTACGTGGATGCTGTACAATAGACTCCCCATAGAGGCATTTCATTGACTCAATCTAACTTCTTATTGAACATTAAAATATTAAATTGCAATGAGTTATGAAGAAACGCCTTAGATAATATTCTGAAGAATGATTGATTTATGCCTTCATTCTCAAAAGTTATGCTCGTAAGGGCAGTCTAGTAGCTTGTTACTCAATGATATGTGCACGTGTTGGACCGTAGGACCTGTTATGGTCCTTTATATTGTCTTCTCCCCTCTTATGGTCTTACGGCTAAGAGAATTAAACGTAAACGTTCATTTGTCCTCAATCCTTAAAGCTAATACTTCCATTAGGGCACTGATCTTAGCATTTTCATTCGCTCTAAGTTTAACTTGATTTCTAAAAGTGTATTATATGTTTCAGAATTGGAATTATGACCACTTATATGTATAAATTTTATCTCTTGCACAAGGATGTTATGGAACGTAGAAAGTCATTCAACTAATATATCTTTACTTCAGCTGAGCAGTGCTGTACAATTACATGCGTTGTCATTTGTGTAATATTATAAGGTGATAACACTTACCCCCCCCCCCCTTCAGGGGCTCACATCTAGTTGGACGTGTGTTTGCGACCACGGGACCCCAGCTGAGTCCGGCATTGCTTCCACTTACTTGTACTGGGCTCCTCTCTGTCTTATTTCCTGTCGACCTCCCTTGGTCACTTCTTGTTCTTTTCCGACCCCAACGGTATTAGGGTATCGGAGGCCTAGGGAGTCTTTCACTTTCTTGCCTTAATTGGCCCTTGTGTCATCTTTCCTGATCCCTCCTCCTTCGAGGGGTCAGACCTCTTTTTTTCTCTTCATTATATTTCCCTTTCTCTTTAAGATTCCCGCACTGTTTTCGTTAATTGGCTCCCTGTGTATCTAAATTCAATTTTTTAACCTACATTTTGTAGGTGTTTTTCAATCTCCGTTGCATTTTGTACTTTTTTTTTCGATCTAAATTGCATTTTGTGAGGGTTTTCAACCTCAATTGCATTTTGTAAGGATTGACAGTCTAAATTGCTTTTTTTATAAGTCTTTCAATATAGGAGCTGGGACTCATGTGAGTATTTTGAATATCAATTGCATTTTGTATTTTCAACCTAAACCTGTTTTTGCAAGTATTTTCAATCTAAATTGCATTTCGTAGGGTGAGCATTTTGCAAGTATTTTGTTTCTCAATTGCATTTTGTGGGTATTTTGAATCTAAATTACATTTTGTAAGTATTTTCAACCTAAATTGCATTTTGGAAGTATTGTCCATCCAATTGAGTAATTTGGATCTACCATACATTTTGTAAGCTTTTTCAATTTCGATTGTATTTTGTAACTATTTTGAATATCAATTGCAGTTTGTGAGTATATTGGATCTGAAATGCGAGTTTTCCAATCTGAATTGCATTGTGTATTTTCAATTTCAATTGCATTTTGTAAGTATTTTGAACTTCACTTGCATTTGTACGTATTTTCAATCTCATTTGCATTTTGTAAGTATTTTGATTTTATATTCCATTTTGTACGTATTTTGAACTTAACCTACATTTTGTGCGTATTTTTCAATCTATTCCTTTTGTGAGTTTTTTCGTTCTCAATTCCCATTTTATAAGTATTACCGTTCTCCATTTTGTGAGTATTTGCAGTCTGAGTTGCTTTTTGTAAGTATTTTCCTTCTCACTTAATTTTCGTTCAGATTTCCACTTCATTGACATTTTCGCTATCACCCATACCATTAGGGGCCGATAACCTAGATGTTTGGCACCTTAAAACAACAATTATCATTATCATCATCGATAACACTGACATAAATTTTTCCAACTCATCCCCAGGACGTAAAAGAAGAAAATCAGAATGAAGAAGCAGATGAAAGTGGACATCACTTAAATGAGTAAGTGTTAAACACACAGACTACATGTTACTTTATATTTACCCTCTTTGGAGGCATGTTTAGGCTCAACTTTCAGCTTAAAAATGAATTTCACGCATTTCCACACTATTATTAATTATGCGTAATTAATTAATTATTATTCAGGGCAAACTCATAAAATATTTGTATATTTGTATGCCACAAAGCTTTGAGATAGTTTCGTTATGTGGCTTAAGGTAAAACACATAATTTCACTTAACGAAATGACACTATATTACTTTCGCTCACACGCAAATACTAGCAATATTGCAACTGACTATTGGTGTATTTTAAAAAGAGATGAGGGTGGAATGTGTCGTGGCTGTCTCGCTGACTCTCCTGTGGCTAATTGAACTGTTTACCATTTTTATCATTCAGTAAGTGGTTATTTAACCTAATATTACATTACCACCGTGGAGGATGAATTTTAAAGCATAACCCTAGAAATGAACGTTTGTATTACGTTAAAACCCAATCATTGGGTTGTGAACAACTCCCATTGATCCCATCCACACAAAACATGTATACTAGATCAAGCCATCAACCATTGGCAATCCACTTGGGAACAAAATCTCAACAGTTAAGAAATCACTTCGCTCCACAGCGCAAGGATGAGAAGCAGGTCTGACGAAGTTTAATTGTAGAGGCTTCGTCATTTCTTTAAGAAAGTAATTAATGTCGTATCGCAACGCCCAATTAACTCCCATTTATACACAACAATATTGTGATCTGGGGCAAAGATGAAATGGAGGTACAAGAAGAGTTAGACGTAATAAATGAAAAGATTGAGCAATGGGCATTGAAGTTAAATGTGGAGAAGAATAAAACAGTGGTGATGAGTAGAGGTAAGAAAGAAGGAAAAGGAGTAATCGAAGTCGGAGATAAGGAATTGGAAGTGATGAAACACTTCAAATTCTTGGGAAGTGAACTGACTGAAGATGAAAGACTAGATTTGGAAATTAGCAGAAGAATGCAACTCCGGAGTGCTTTCTACCAACAGGTACGGGGACTAGTATGGAACAAGGATATACCAACTAAGGCTAAAGAAGTTATATATGCTACCCCCCAACATTTGACGGCACTGGCCAGCAGCACGTCGGCTTCTCGATAACCAACGCTTTGCTTACCAGAATGATACGGGTACGGGAAGCGTGGATGGGCCAACTTACCTGTATTCAGGGGTCCGGGTCACTTCCGCAGCAAAATCACCTCCAGATAACAAGTCCCAACAGAAGAGCACCAAAGGAGTGGAAGGAAGATGGAGAAGGGGACAACACACACAGGCTATCGTACAAACACCCCCAAAAAAACAACGGAACTGCCGTCGGTGAAGTAATGCCACAATCAAAGATTTAAAAATTGATAGTAAAAGGTTTAATATTAAAAATTTAAAGAACACCTTCACCATAAACTGAACATGCATCAACCAACACAAATTTACAAGAAGGCCAGATAGCGCCTAACATGCTTACTTGCAAAGCCAAGAAGAGGAAAGACTTAATTTAAAATAAAAAAAAATGTAAAACAGCCCAAAGGTTAAAATAAATATTACATGCATAACATACTGAGAACGGGCTTGACAATTTGCAATGGAATGCAAAAGCGATCCGGCATGCAGATGTTCAGGCCACGCCAAAACAAAAAGAATTGAAATTAAATTTAAAAAAAAAAAATGGGATAGAAAATAAATAAATAAATGATATGCACGACGGCGAAAAACACAAGGACATTTACCAAAAATCACAAAATTAACATCAACAAGATTACATTTAAAAAAATATATTAAGCTAACACATAACACGTTTGCTTTTTGAGGCCGCGCCAATGGACTGACCACGAGACCACAATGCATCACGGTAAACAACAGAAATGGCCACACAAAAAACATGCCAGATCGAAATTACGGCAAACAATTAATAAGATAAATTTAAACATTAGCAGAAGGAAATGAACGGAGGAAAACAATTAAGTCTAAATACCATTACAACAGAGAAATGCACCGGATCATGAATAAATTAATTTGGATACTATATCAATCATAAGATTGGCAAAAGAAAATAAATAATAATTTAAACGTGAAATAAACTAGAAATGTGTCTCCAGGAGGTACGACGAAAGATAACAAGGTTCAAATGAATCAGGAAACGTAATTAAAACAGAAAAAAAAATAGGCCTATAAAACAAATGAGGAACAGAAATAAAATATTACTATAAGAAGATATCGAAGCTCCATAACAATAATAAAAATCAAGAAAAATAAAGTAACGTACCTTACATCCTTCTCAGTGGAGACACACTAATAATAAAAAATTAACATACAATATAAATAAATACTACGGCACTAATTGCCTTGAACATGGCTAACACGCCCATGTGCCGTTTCGATGTCACAAGTACTCCTGTTGTATCCAGATGCGATTTACTTTGCATATTTCTTCTTCACGGCGGAACGATGAAATTAAACTTTATGTAGCACAGGCGTTCCCTTTTTCTTGAATAAGTATTCACATTTTGAAAAAGCTAGGGGCTATGCCCCTAGCGCAACGGATAGATACTCTTGGACCAGCAGCCGGCTTGTTGTTTACTTCTCGACAGCTAATGGACTCCACAAAATGGGGGGAGCAACGCTCGTCATTTGCCGAACTGTCTTCATGTAAATAATATTGTCCAATCACGGAGTGACACCTCAAAACAACAATGTCATAAATAAGTACATAATTTGGCGGTATCATGAATACACCGGCATTTGTTTTACGACGAAGAATATGATTGTCTTTCAATTATGTCATGCGTATATAGAGTTTTATAAGGCGCAGTCCACACAACCTAGTGGGGAGACACAGGAACCACTTGAATCTTTCCAAAGTCCGACTGCAGCTACCATCTTGTGGTCACAGGCGGTACTGAGCGGCGAAGCGGACGATTCAAAACTTCAAGAACAGCATCCATGATTAAATACATGTTTGAAATGGTAGAGACGTGCCCTTGCACGTATCAATATACAAAGCATATTACGTTCCTATATTGACATATGCAGCAGAAACTTGGTCAATGACTAAGAGAGAGCAGTGAACAGGCAGCTGAGATGAGATTCCTAAGAAGTATGGTCCAGAAAACGAGGAGAGACAGAGTGAGAAGTGAAGATCTACGGAAAGAACTGGGAGTACTGAAACTAAATGACAAAGTGGTGCAAAATAGATTCAGATGGTTTGGACATGTCAAACGGATGAATGAAGTAAGGCTACCAAGGCGAGCACTGGAACGACGGATGACAGGGAAGAGAGGGCGAGCAAGACCAAGAATGCGTTGGATGGATTCGGTGAAGTATAGCATTAGGAAACGGAACCTGGATTGGAACACCGTGTCGCAAGAGGAATGGTGTAACGACAGAACAATGTGGGGAGGAACCATATTTGCCCCAACCCAGTGTCAGCTGGAAAAGGGGATATGAAGATGATGATTACACACAACAATTGTCAATAGAGGCCCAGAAATTATTTTGGGAGTACTGTGTACATAGTGTAATCTAATTGGATTGCTAGTACAGGTAGATAATTTTTAAATTCTACTTCGGGAGATTAAGCAAATTTTGTGATAAAAGTAAACGTTCAGAATAAATCGTGCCAGTTAAAATGTGGGACGCTAGAGGGGAGGCATGCATTGGTATGCTGAGCGTTGGATAAGTGTGCGCTGTGTAGTGTGGATCTTAAAGGGTTGCCACCTTCTGTACATTATAACAGTCCACAGTATGTGTACTATGAGCCAGGTAAATCAATCATCTCTTCACAATGGGTGTAGCCCTAAATAATGCTCTCCATTCATCTATAAGGTTTTCAATAGTGAAGTATGATAACACACATATATTCCAACTAGGCTAATATACAGTGTGGTCCACCAGCCCCTTATTTTTTTTTGGAGGAAGGCAACCTAACTAACGCGTATATCACAGTCTTCCTAAAAACATTAGTACCTGCTCCTTTACGTCCATTGTACAACTTTACCGTTGAGTACATCCTCGCGAATATAGTAGAAATCAATAGTGGCAGTGTTCTTTCAATGACCTCAAATATAATGCATGATTGAAACGATCAGAGCTCCGAATAACACCTTCTTACGTTTGGACAGGAAGTGTCTACGAAGAGATTCAATACGTGCCAGCAATACACCATGGTTCTCGGTAGCTATGGTGGCTAAATCAAGAATTGCTAGAGTAGCGTCAACGGAGTCGCATTGTAGTAGGTTCGAACCTTGAACTAGTACAATTTTTTTGCTTAATGTCGTTTATTGTGGATGTATTATGGACGCATATCTATCTGTTCCAACGAGTGATTTTTACTTGGTTCTCAAAAGGACCGTACTTATCCGATGCTACGCAGCCAGATTGGACGACGACATAATGATCTGTAGAACGAAAGCAAGGTATCTTGTATATTCAAGGTAGCAAGTGTTCGAAATTGTGACCACCTTCGTTTAAAGGAAAACTCCGACTCACTCAGACGACCCACATAACAAATCGATTGTTATGTGGGTAGGCTCACGAATAAATACATCAGACAGAAACTATAATTTCTTTCAACGGCGTCTGTGCGAAAAGCGCTTGCTATACACTTACAGTAATAGTTAGTTAGTGAGGTTTTAAGGGGTGGAACTACGAGGTCATCTGCCCCAAACATACAGTAAATACAGATAATTATAACATTAATGGTTTTACGTTCCTTTTAACTGCTCTGGCTTTTAGATACGCCGGGGTACCGGAATTTTACTCCGAAGGGGATCTTCAACGTGCCAGTAAATATACTGACATGTCTCCCTCGTATTTGCGCACCCTTAAATGCCAGCTGACTGCGCCAGGATACGAACCAGCAACCTTGGGCACAGCAAGCGAGAACGTTACCAATGAGCCTCGCAGCAAGGCAGCAATTACAGAACGTGTCATATTATTATTCTGGGATAAATATTGAACTATTAAAATTCTAACTATCACGAATAGAGTCGCCTCCTTTGCGTAGTGGTCAGCGTGATTAGCTGCCACCCCGGACGTCCTGGGTTCGATTCCCGGCTCTGCCACGAAATTTGAAAAGTGGTATGAGGACTGGGACGGGGTCTACTCAGCCTCGGGTGGTCCAAATGAGTATAGAGGGGTTTCGATTCCCACCTCAGCCATCCTCTAAGTGGTTTTCCATGGTTTCCCACTTCGCCTTCGGGCAAATGCCGGCATGTTACCTACCGTACGGCCACGGCTGCCTCATTCCCTCTTCCTTGCCTATCCCTCCCGATCATCCCCTCCCTTTCCATCCCTTAAGAGGACCCTGTTCGCTTTGCAGGTAAGGCTGCCTGGGCAAGTACTGATCCCATCTCCCCAGGCGTATCCCCCAGACGAGATGTTTCAAGCTCCAGGACACTGCCCGTAGAGGCGGTAACGATGGGATCCCTCGCTGAATCCGTGGGAAAACCCAACCTGGAGGGTAAAATCGACTAAAAAATATAATTATAACGAATAGTATCCATCCATGGTTTTGAACAGTATTTAGGGAAAATAACCATTTAAATGAGACAAGAAAATAAATTTCCCCATCGTCTTCGTAAATAATGTGCACAAAAGCAAGATGAAATCTTGCTGTACGAGGTAGGGAGGGTATAATAAAATAGATAAAAATAATTTTAAAAATCTGCCGTTGGATAGTCTTGAACCCGGGATATTCGAAAGAGGGAGTGGGCGCAAAAACACTTGCACACATTTCCAACACACTCTGGAGGATTTTGTTGCGCGTATGGTAAAATATTCAATTATGTTGTTGTTGTTTCCTATGGCTAGCCCGGATTCCAATCCATCAGCTTTCTTGCGTTCCAATAGAGTTGTGTGAAGTTTCCAGAAGTTCTAGCAGTCACATCAAGTTTGTTGCAATGTTGCAGGTGTCCCTTACCCATTTTACTTCCAGGTTCGTGACAAAGTGTACATTCTTCAGATCTCAGGATGTTGATTCGTTTCAGATGAGCTGCTAGGCAGTCGTGACCAGAAATATTCAATTATTACAGTTAGATCTTAAATAGTTATTGGAATGCATTCATTATGTACCTGGCATGTTTTCAAATTTACTTAAAGCATGATTTGCGACCACTTTGCGTTAATAAGGCGAATGAACTGCAAATAATGCCCTCAAACGACACTCCTTCGGTTTTATTTCATACAACTTGGCGTACAAAATGCTAGCGTGTGATACACTTCGGTCATACAAGCAGGTGTACTGACGAAGAGAACAGAATCATACAGGATTTTGTACCTATGATCACAGCAGCCAGCTTCTTTGCCAGCGAGTGTCGTGCGATACGGGCCTAAAGACTTTTTGTTAAAATTTAATAACAAAACAAGATGTTCGGTAAAGAACGTATACCGTACTTTCTCCTAAATGCCTGGGTATTGTTATAACTCTTTGTCCTTTTCAAGGAGTATAATTGAATGTCGGTTGTAGTAGCTTCTTGAAATACAACGTGCTATACGGATATTATACATGAATATGAGGTGCCCTTTGCTAGTGCTACCTCTGTAAAAAAAAAAATCATTCAATTCAGTTTCACCGTGTTTGAATTGATATAGGAAATCGATTTGCACACATACATGGCCGCTATCTGCAAACTATTGGGCTGATGACCTTGTAGTTCAGTCAAAAGATGCTTACCACAAAAAGGTATGTTATTGAAAAATTTGGTAGAGATCAAATGATTAGGTTGTCGTAATTTGATTTAAGCTTTTAACAATTGCGTGGCCGCCATTCCGTTTCGGTCAAGATGGCGGCGATATAAAACATGACACTGAGGTGGTCTTTGCTAGTGCTACCTCTGTACCAAACTTCGTTCCATTCGGTTTCACCGTGTTTGAAAAGATAGGGGCAATCGATTTGCACACATACATGGCCGCCATCCGCACATTATTGGCCTGATGACCTTGTAGTTTGGTAAAAAGATTATCTATACATAAAGGTATGTTGTTTCAAAATTTGGTAGATATCAGATTATTAGGTTGGTCGTAATTTGATTCAAACTTTTAACATTAGGGTGGCCGCCATTACGTTTCCGTTAAGATGGCGGCGATATAAAACATGACACTGAGGTTCTCTTTGCTAGTTCAACCTCTGTACCAAATTTCGTTCAATTCGGTTTCACCGTGTTCGAATTGATAGGGGGGGGGGAGACATTCAGAGTACACACACTCACACACACACACACAGACACACACACAATTTTTGGCCCTGTGTAGATCTCATAAGTCTACTTTCATATTTTGCAAAAATCGAAAGTAGGGTAATAATACCATGGGAAATTCTAAGAAATACGTATACTTCGATGCAAGCACTGCCGATCAGAATATCCTTCGATATGTTGTTGTTTTGTTTCATTTGAGGGGCTAGAACATCGCGGTCATTTAGCCCCGTTTACTTGGGTGTGGGTGTAGAATTTGTCTGATTACCTGAGTTATTGCGGGCTTGTAATGATGTGTGTATTTGCAATTAAGGATTGGGAAGTAGGCGGCCGTGGCCTTAAGATAGAATCCAACCCGGAATTTGGCCGGATTAGAAGTGGGAAACCACGGAAAACCATTTCCGGGATGGCTGAGGTGAGAAATGAACCCACCTCTTCTCATATTTGCTTCACGAGGCTAAGTGTACCCAATTTCAGCCCTCAGACAAGTATTACATTTCTAGGCCGAGCTGGGAATCGAACACGGACCTCCGGAGTGACACTTCGATATGTTATGTTAATATTCATGCCAGTTTTCTAATTTTCTGCCATTACAGGTCACGTGGCATAACGTACCAATTCGATCGTATTCTCTTTATAAATCAACAAAATTCAACTTACGCTTCACGAAAATACGTCGTAAGGGAATAAATGTGGCTATGTAGTTACATCCCCACTAAAATGGAATGTGGGCTTTCGTTCAAAAAACTATACCTACCACTGGATTCGAAGCACCGTTCTACCCGCTCGCGCCCACCACGGACGGTCACGCTTTAACCCTCTCAGCCACCAGAACATAGTAGATAAAGCACGCTAAACGTGCTGTAGTTACTGTAGCCGTCCCACCTCAAACGTTTAAGTCCATGTCAAAGTCTTAAATCATGTTTTATGGTGTTGATTTAACTCTCTACTATTACAGATCACGTGGCGTAAGCTATTAATTCGATCCTATTACGTGTATGTGTGTTATTTCAAGGAGAAATAAGTCATAAGTTAGTAGAATGGGCCGTAGTAATTGGCGGAGAAAAGTTTACGGTCGGTTTTTCTTTGCAAGACCCATGACCAAATTACATTGCTGTCACTCAGACAGAGCGCAGAGCAATATCGACCATCGGGAGAAATATAATGTTAGTTGGGTTTCATAAAACTAAATAATAAGGGGCTGGTGGACCACACTGTATTGTGCCCGTTTAGACCGGAGTCCGCACGACCACATATGCATTTTACCAATAATCAGTCAGCACGAGAATCAAAATATCCCGGGGCGCCAGATGGGTTAAAGCAAATCGCAAAAACGACATCAAATGAAAAAAAATGCTTTACTGATTTTTGGCTCAATGCAACAATAAGGATAGAAGGAGATTTATTTGGGTGTAACACATCTGGTAAAATTATCTCAGTTTATTTTGAAGTTAAAATTGACTGCAAAGATGCTCAAAGCAGCATCATCCACGTGTGGCGATCCACACTCTTATTTACACAATATTCAGAAATTTTCCAAACACATTTGACAATCTTTTTTTTTGGAAACATAAGTCTGATTAATAGTCCTGTAGACTGTGTTCCAAAATTATTTGTGATTAATTCCAGTTCAAAGTTAATTGTCTCTACTGGAAATATCGTAGATCACTGTTTGAATATTTACATGATATTAACACTCGTAGAATAAATGTTCATAGAATTTTAAACTTTCACTTATTTTTCCAGTTTCAAAAATATATTGTCGAAAATATTATTATCATTGAATCAACACACATTATTTACACATATTAATAACATCTGAAAAGTATTTGACCTTGAGCATAGCATCGAAGAACTGTGCGAAGCACAACAACAATTAATTGTTCATCTGACATTAAACATTTCGAGAAATGACTCGATTATGAACTTCAAGTTCCTAACAAAATACATGATTTCTGAATCATCAACTTGATCAATAAATTGTTGAACCATTCAACTATTCAATTTTCCACTTGGAATCATTATTATAAAAAATATTTATATTTATGGCCATTTCTAGTAATTTTTACAACTTGCAATTCTTCGACAGAATGCCGAAATAAGAATTGTAGCTTCATAATAAATTCATTTAGTTCATGGCACTAGGATTGAAAATATCCTTCAAATTATTCGTGGTTATAGAATTATTTTTAATTGGCAGTGGCCCTTTCTATTATCTGTGTAAGAACACAATATTACAACAACAACAACGGCCAAGGTCTTCCTCTGAAGAAGAATAAACTACTATCATGACAAATCTGGATTCTAGCAAAATCAAAGTCTAAATGGAATTCGTAAACAAGGTTGAAATAAGAACTGATTGTTTCAAGAAATAACCTTCGGGTCATTCATACGACGAAATGTGTAGTTCCAATACTCCTACTATAAACCTGAGTCATCGAACCTGCTATTTGATTGATGCTCGAAAAAACCTCTTCATTCCTGCGACTTAACATGCGCACCTGGGAATGGCATTTCAACTACTCCACACATAAATTTTCTTCCCAAAATTTATACAATAAATCAAGCCTCTGCTTGTTATCAACACTGGAAGATTAATAAACTTACAAGTTTATTTTATTTTACCATTCAGTTCAACCCGTGAATTTACCATACTTATGAAAAGCTTTATTTCACTTTCGAGTGTATTTACGTCATGATTTTATATAAATACAAAAATATCCTATTTGATACAATTATCATTTGCTTCCCGTTTCATGCCTCTCCGTGTTATCTGAAAAATATACTTTGCTCAATGCAAATATCAACTGTTCAACCAGAACTGAAATGTTGGTTGAATGCGGGCTTGCGTTAACCACTCCCCTTCGGAAAATCTCCTGTTCCAAACTAGAAATGATTAAACTACTTCATAGGCTCTTTCTCAATACATATGATTATTATAAAATATAATATCCAAGAATTATTTAGAAAAATTATGAAAATTATTATTATTATTATTAGTGGATTATTATTATTATTATTTATATCATTTTAAATGTGTTTAATTATCATCTCATTATGTGAGAATCCACATGTTCGAATCTTCGAATATGGAAAAAATATCCATTCCTCAACAAAAATAATTTAACTCAACCTTTACATCGACGGTTCTCCGTGGTTTCCCTAAAATATGAAAAATTCAAATAAATGCTCGAAATGCTCGGTCATCGATCCTAAACTGTTCTGAGTGTTGAAAATGCTCAGAATAACTCTAACAAGTCTTGCGTAAATCATTGCATGATGTAAATACGAAAAAAAAAAATGTGTTGGTCATCTGCAGAAAAATAGTTTGTTCCAATTAACTAGGCATAATATAATTCAAATGTGGCTTACATTTCTTGATGGTCTTGAAGTGTACTAAACCTGGTCTGTACCAGATTTATCCATCGACATGCCCTATTGGACAAGCACGTATAATCCTTGTATCGGCCGCCATTATATACCCACAATCCGTCTAGTCAGACATAGTGGTAGTATCTTTTGACGTTTGAATTAACTGTTGTTCCATTTTAATATGGGCTTCTATCAAAGCCATAACAGTTTGTTTAAATAGGGTCAGATCTAAGTGATCTCTTCTTAGATATGTCAGTTGTAACATAACTCACACTAATCTTATCAGTACAAGAAAAACACCGACAGTCTAACCAATCCACGGCTGTTCTGAAGATCGTTCCCTGGGCATGGTTTATTATATCACCATCTACCATGCGCTAAGCAACTTGTAGTTTCCCTTGCGTAGACTAATGAACGCCACCGTTATAGACTAGTCTTCAGTGTACTGATAGATCGAAGTGGTTAACTAGTTACAAATAATGAAAACTGACTGAAATGGATTTAAATATCCAAGTATTATGTTATTACTGGACTGTGACAAAATACTAATTCTAGACAAAGTCTAGCATATGTCCATGTAGAAATATAAATATTTCCACCAATGTCTGTAGAAAAATCAATCACCTCAGTGATTCTCCTCGCCGTAAACTTACTAAGTTCCACCTCGTAGCGCAGCACTTTCGTGACTATCACGACTTTGAAAAGAACTTCTGCGTAGATCCGGCAACCATGTGCCTTGGCTCAGCGTCGCAGCAACTTACTCGGCAAGTGCTTGTGTTGAAATGAGCTATCGATGCTTCGGCCAGCCGGCTTTTATTCAAAACTGTCAGGGTCACGCCGCATCAGCTGATATCTGGAAATCCTCATATCTCTTGAATCCCTGGTCCGATTTACTTGATACTAATTGCATTCTCTTTCATTTGGCCGTGCCAGTAATCTGATCCCAGTCTCAAGTCTCTACTCCATAAGTAACTATTTAATCAATAAATAGCCTCCACCTCTGCTATTACTCGCTACGTCACTTGACATCCAAGTATCGGTAAATTCTTTCCAATTGCTTCGAGAAGCAATGTAGCGCGATATTCAAATATCTCAACTTTCAAAAGTGGCTACAGCCTTTCCCTTGATATCTAGGTGTCTGAATCTTGGAATACCCATTCCTAGAGTTGGGCACATCCACCCCACACCTAGCAAAGAATAAAAATTGAAAAATTTTTATTTTTCCTATCTACACATTAAATCATCTGGTTCTTGAATAATAAATCTTCAAATTCGATGCATTATAAGTTCCCACGATGTTACCAGTTCGTGTATTGGCTACCTCATAGCTTCCATTATTGTTTACTTCCACAATACGATAGGGTCCAGCGTAAAGGCTTGCAAACTTCGAGTACACTCGATTTTGCACGTCAGAGGGTGTAGGTCTTTTCACTAAAACAAGAGTTCCTACGCGCAATGGTCTGCGAAAACGCTTTCCTCTCACTCTGCGCTCTCTTTTCTCAGCTTGGCTCCTTAACTTGTCTAAAGCTAGAGTTTCCCTCATCTGACGACTTGGTTCAATCTCAGGTGGAATAGAGATAATTCGATCCCATAATCTTGTTGGTTTAATTCCATGATGAAGCAACATGGGAATCTGTCCAGTACTCTCATGAATTGTAGAGTTGATGGATTCGGATGCTAAAGAAAGAATATCCATCCATTTCCAATGCTCATTTGGACAATAGAGGCGGCAAAATTTTGCTATTTCAGCCATCACGCGTTCTGCTGGATTGCTCTCTGGATGTCTAATAGAACAAAACAATTGTCTAATCCCAAGATTATTCATGATGGTTCGAAATTCTAAAGATGTAAATTGAGGTCCACGATCTGATAAAAGGAATTCCGGTTTGCCTGCTTCCGGAATTACGCTGTCTCTAATTCTCTTCGCACAATATTTTGCGTTTGCCTTCTGAATTGGATGTAACATGGTGTATTTGCTGAAAACTTCCATAGTCACCAAAATATATCGGTTACCTCTTTTAGACTTTGGGAGAGGACCATATAAATCAGTCGCGAAGATTTCGCAAGGATTAGAAGGAATAATAGGCCTTGGTAATTCTCTCAGTAATCTGGAATTATGTTTACTCCTTTGGCATAAGTCGCATTCTCAAATAGTGTTTCTGACAGTTTGTCGCATTCGCTCCCACGAAAATTTCTCTTGAATCATGTTGAATGTCTTATCTACTCCAGCATGACCTGCGATTCGATGTGCCATCCAAATAATGGGTTTTTGCAATCGTGGAGGTATCACTACTCTCAGCTTCGTATGGTCGGGATCTGCAAACTTGTAGATTAAACCATCTAACATCATAAAATCTCTTGAAATTCTTTCAGTTTCCACAAAATCATCATCATTTGGATCCATGTCTCACTGTAGAAAACGAAAAATGTTTCTAAGACGTCGGACTCTCCTCTGGGATAAATGCAACAACCTTAACCTTCTGAAGGTATCTTCATCCTCCTGCGTCAGGTTAACTTAAAAAACCTTAGATGTAGACTCCACTGCTCTACTCAATAAATCAGCTCCCACGTTCAACTTTCCAGGAGTGTGTTCAATAACTAGGTTGAATTGTTGAATAAAAAGTGACCATCTAGTTATTCTATCACTGGCAAAGTTTGTTCTCAAGATAAACTCCAATGCATGGTGATCAGTCCTCACAATGACTGAATGTCCAATTAACATTTTCTTCCACGACTCCAACGCGAATATTACAGCAAGTGCTTCTAACTCTGTGGTGTAATAATTTCTCTCTGATGGACGAAGTTTCCTGCTAATGAAAGCCAGGTAATGTCTCTTGTGGTCGTCATCTTCTTGAAGTAGAATAGCTCCAATCCCTACGGTGGATGCATCAGATTCTATGATGAAATTCTTGGTAAAGTCAGGATACTCCAATTTCACACTGTTTACCAATAACCTCTTGGCATCTTGAAATGATTGTTCACAATCTTCATCCCATTTCCTTTTGTTTCCTTTCTTTAACAATTCCTGCAATGGCGCAACTGTCTTGGTGAAGTTTGGACAATGTCCTGCAAAGAATTGGCATGTCCCGAGAAAACTGCGGACATTCTTCACTCTAGTAGGTCTAGGGAAATTTGCAATTGCCTGTATCTTCGTCTCATTGGGACGGTATCCTTCTCCATCCAAAATGTGACCCAAAAATTTTATTTCCTTTCGAAAGAACTGACATTTTCGAAGGTTTACCTTAAAGTTCGCTTTTCTCAAATCTGCGAATAACATTTGAAGATGTAACAAATGTTCCTCCTTAGTCTCGGATGCAATTAAGATATCATCAATATAAAGAATTGCTATCTCTTTTACTTCAGGACTCAAATTTTGTTCCAGTGCTCTGATCAAAACGGATCCAGATGTTTTGAATCCAAATGGTAAACGGCGGAATACATATGTCTGCTGGTCAAACATAAATCCTGTAAACTTCTTGGAATCTTCACTAAGCCTAATATGATGGTAGGACGAAGTGAGATCAAAATTAGAGAACCAGACCTTTCCTTGGAATTTCCTTAACAGTTCCCTAATGATTGGTGGTCTGTCATACTCTGGCAGTAATCTTGAATTCAAATTTCGCGCGTCTAAACATAGTCTCAGACTTCCATCTTGCTTAGATACTACTGCTAATGGATTGACATAAGATGTAGTGTACTTTTCAATCACATTGTTGCTTTCCATCTCCTTGATAAGCACTTTTACTCTTTCTCGATGCTTTTCTGCTACTGGATACAATTTAGCATGAAAATGTGCATCATCATTTACACGAATATGATATTCAAAATCTTTAATTTCACCAGGTTTAATATCAAAAATATCGTGATACTCTTCCAAAATTTTCCCTAGCTCTGGGGACTCCTTCTCAGTGTAGACTTCTCTTCCTTCGTCTTCATGAAAAATCAGAGACCATTGAGCATCTCCCTCGATGTCTTCCTCTTCTTTTCCCTCGAAGTTAATCTCTTCGGTATTCTTGAATCTGATCGTCTCTGTCTTCATGTCTATCACTGCTTGATATTTCTGAATGAAATCTGCTCCCAATATCATGTCAAAAGCCATGTCCTTCATTACAACAAACACATGTCGAAAATCATGTCCTCCAATCGTAATACATAAGTATAATTGTGTTTTACACAGAGATATTTTATTGGGTATTATTCCTTGGATCTTAATTCCTGATACTGGAATCTTCTCTAAATTCTCTTTGAGCTTCCACAGAACATAAAGCTTCTCACTCACAAGACAAAGCATAGCCCCAGTATCAATCAAAGTATCGACAGGCATACCGAATACTTCGCATGATATGATTGGCATTCTAATTCTTGTACCCATTTCTTTCCGTTCGTCATTCTGTTGAATTAAGTCATCATCCTCTGCTTGCCATTTAATAATTCTGGAAGTGAAAGTGTTCAAAATTCTATCTTCTACTCTGAATTCGAAGTTTTTTTTTCATTACCATTCCCCCGGGATTGTTGTGTTCCCGATGGACCTGGTTCATTGGGCCTCTGCTCCAAAAATTGCAAGTTATCTTGGTGTCTTGCTTCCAAATTTTTCCTCGTATCCTTGTTGAACTCTTCATTGGACTGACGAGTATCCACATTCCCTCTGTTATTGTAGTTGTTTCTACCATAATTTCTTCTTTCCTGGTATCTTCCTTGAGTATCTCGTGGTCTTCTCCATCGAGTATTGTATCGATTTCCACCATCCGGTCTCGGATATGGCTTGTAACTGTATCTGTTACTGTACTGGTTCCATCCTCTCTTATTTGGATCTTCCCTCGGCGTTTTCTCTTCTCGCCCCTCTCGAATCTCTCGAGGTGTTTGAGAATAACTATCAGCCATAACAGCATACACAGCGTTGTTACTCTTTCCTCCCTTCTGATGGAAGAATTGAGCGTTCGTATGATCCAGCTTCTGTAATACTTCATCAAATTGTTCCATATTATAGATATCAGCAGCGATCAAAGTCCTCTGGACGTCTGCTGGAAACTGACGTATCAATGGAGTAATCAATTCGTTATCTGGCATCGGCGGATCTAAATGTTGAAGTTTAGACAGCTGTCCAGAAAAGTACGTAGAGTATCGAGTAGGTTGTGACGTCGAGAATCTCTTCGAATATAACTCTGCTCTGACTTACTGTTGGGTTTCCGGGGACCAAAACTTTTTCAATAACCCACGAGAAATCTCCTCAAAAGTGGTTAGAGTGGATCTAAAAGATCTAAACCAAAGAAGTGCAGGACCTTCCAAAAACTTCCCTATCACTCGGATCTGTCTTTCTTTAGGGATCTTGGAATCTTTCAGGTAATCCCCTGCTTCTCTCAAAAATTCCACGGGTGTCACAGAATCTCGCCCTGAAAATTTAGAAGGCTTATCTTCTACATTCTTAAATACAGTTATGGGGTTGGATTGAAATACTGTCCTGACCTCATCCTGTCTTTGACTATCCGTGTCTCTAGCTGCTCCTAGATTTATCTGTATCTGTTCCTTTCCCCTTACATTTGGCATTTTCAACAGATGATCAGACTGTTTCTCATCCTTGATTTGAGTTTTCATAGCCTCAAGTTCCTTCTGGTTTTCTTCTGCCATTTTCTTAATTGTTTCAGTTTCTTTACAATTCTCCCTAACATCAATGGATATCTGGTTCATAACAGCCTCATGACTTTTCAATGACCCTGTCATATCTGATATGTCCTTCTGAGTTGCTTGGATATCTTTGGCAATTACTTCAATATGGGATGACAAAGATTCCCTAATCTCCTTGATTCCCTCTTGATTCTCCAGCTTGAGTGTGTCTTTAATTTCATTGACAACTGTGGTTTTAATTTCAGTTTGCAACTCATTAATCACACCTTCTCTTATTTCTCCCATGACAAGTTCTTTGAATTGTTCCGTTAAACGTTGAACAACTAGAATTCCCATCTCATTACTCTCCTTCTTCACTCTGACTTCTAGGTCGATCATGTCTTCACCAACTTTCCTAAGACCATGTTCTATCCTATCAGCTAAGCTTTGGGATCGAAGATCGGCATCGCGAAATTTTTCGTCCATTAAACTTGCGTTAGTAGCTAATGAAGTTTCGAGCTCATGTGTTTTTTCGCATAATTTATTCATTTTACTCTCAAGTGACATTTTCAAAATTTCGGAATTCTCTTTAAATTTACTTTCCATTGAATTAAATTTACTATTTAAATTTTCTTTCAAATTACTTTTTAAAGAATCAGAACTTTCTTTAAGTTTATTTTCTAAAGAATCAGAATTTTCCTTAAGTTTATCATTCAAACTTTCTTTAAGTTTATTTTCTAAAGAATCAGAATTTTCTTTCAGTTTATCATTCAAATTTTCTTTAAGTTTATTTTCTAAAGAATCAGAATTTTCTTTAAGTTTATCGTTTAAACTTTCTTTAAGTTTATCAGTATTTTCTTTAAGTTTCCTTTCCAAAGCCTCAGTATTTTCTTTCATAATGGCTGCTACACGCAGTCCAGCCTCTTTTGAACTCTCCTCCAAACTCCTCATCATCCTCATCATTTCTTCCATAATTTCAATTATTATTCAAAACTTAGGGGTATACAATATTGGCAAACACAAGCTTATTACTAGAACAAGAAATATGAATAGCTAATTGGAACACTCTAATAAAATGAGATTTGTCCTAATGTCGACGTGATGGAAAAACAAAATTCTCTACTTTTACGAATTACATTTACCACAATATCACAAGAAAAATATGCAAGTTCTCAAATATCCTCCACCTGGATTCTAATAATGTGTATGTCCAGCCATCGAACGTTTACAACTGAATTTACTTGACGCCCTAATGGTTAAGCCATTCTCAAAAATAATCAAACCCATTCTAATTATTAACCAAGTTAAATTTTTAATTTTCCCCGCTAATTGGGTTTCCTACTAATTTATTCATCCAAACCAGACATCTCTCAACTCCCAAAATATTTCTATAAACATTATCACAATTTAAATCGGCATGCGATTGACCATGTCTAAATCGGGACCCACGTTCGAAGCCATTTCTCTCTCTATCTTATTTTATGTGCCCGTTTAGACCGGAGTCCGCACGACAACATATGCATTTTACCAATAATCAGTCAGCACGAGAATCAAAATATCCCGGGGCGCCAGATGGGTTAAAGCAAATCGCAAAAACGACATCAAATGAAAAAAAAAGCTTTACTGATTTTTGGCTCAATGCAACAATAAGGATAGAAGGAGATTTAATTGGGTGTAACACATCTGGTAAAATTATCTCAGTTTATTTTGAAGTTAAAATTGACTGCAAAGATGCTCAAAGCAGCAGCATCCACGTGTGGCGATCCACACTCTTATTTACACAATATACAGAAATTTTCCAAACACATTTGACAATCTTTTTTTTTGGAAACATAAGTCTGATTAATAGTCCTGTAGACTGTGTTCCAAAATTATTTGTGATTAATTCCAGTTCAAAGTTAATTGTCTCTACTGGAAATATCGTAGATCACTGTTTGAATATTTACATGATATTAACACTCGTAGAATAAATGTTCATAGAATTTTAAACTTTCACTTATTTTTCCAGTTTCAAAAATATATTGTCGAAAATATTATTATCATTGAATCAACACACATTATTTACACATATTAATAACATCTGAAAAGTATTTGACCTTGAGCATAGCATCGAAGAACTGTGCGAAGCACAACAACAATTAATTGTTCTTCTGACATTAAACATTTCGAGAAGTGACTCGATTATGAACTTCAAGTTCCTAACAAAATACATGATTTCTGAATCATCAACTTGATCAATAAATTGTTGAACCATTCAACTATTCAATTTTCCACTTGGAATCATTATTATAAAAAATATTTATATTTATGGCCATTTCTAGTAATTTTTACAACTTGCAATTCTTCGACAGAATGCGGAAATAAGAATTGTAGCTTCATAATAAATTCATTTAGTTCATGGCACTAGGATTGAAAATATCCTTCAAATTATTCGTGGTTATAGAATTATTTTTAATTGGCAGTGGCCCATTCTATTATCTGTGTAAGAACACAATATTACAACAACAACGGCCAAGGTCTTCCTCTGAAGAAGAATAAACTACTATCATGACAAATCCGGGTTCTAGCAAAATCAAAGTCTAAATGGAATTCGTAAACCAGGTTGAAATAAGAACTGATGGTTTCAAGAAATAACCTTCGGGTCATTCATACGACGAAATGTGTAGTTCCAATACTCCTACTATAAACCTGAGCCATCGAACCTGCTATTTGATTGATGCTCGAAAAAACCTCTTCATTCCTGCGACTTAACATGCGCACCTGGGAATGGCATTTCAACTACTCCACACATAAATTTTCTTCCCAAAATTTATACAATAAATCAAGCCTCTGCTTGTTATCAACACTGGAAGATTAATAAACTTACAAGTTTATTTTATTTTACCATTCAGTTCAACCCGTGAATTTACCATACTTATGAAAAGCTTTATTTCACTTTCGAGTGTATTTACGTCATGATTTTATATAAATACAAAAATATCCTATTTGATACAATTATCATTTGCTTCCCGTTTCATGCCTCTCCGTGTTATCTGAAAAATATACTTTGCTCAATGCAAATATCAACTGTTCAACCAGAACTGAAATGTTGGTTGAATGCGGGCTTGCGTTAACCACTCCCCTTCGGAAAATCTCCTGTTCCAAACTAGAAATGATTAAACTACTTCATAGGCTCTTTCTCAATACATATGATTATTATAAAATATAATATCCAAGAATTATTTAGAAAAATTATGAAAATTATTATTATTATTATTAGTGGATTATTATTATTATTATTTATGTCATTTTAAATGTGTTTAATTATCATCTCATTATGTGAGAATCCACATGTTCGAATCTTCGAATATGGAAAAAAATATCCATTCCTCAACAAAAATAATTTAACTCAACCTTTACATCGACGGTTCTCCGTGGTTTCCCTAAAATATGAAAAATTCAAATAAATGCTCGAAATGCTCGGTCATCGATCCTAAACAGTTCTGAGTGTTGAAAATGCTCAGAATAACTCTAACAAGTCTTGCGTAAATCATTGCAAGATGTAAATACGAAGAAAAAAATAAAATGTGTTGGTCATCTGCAGAAAAATAGTTTGTTCCAATTAGCTAGGCATAATATAATTCAAATGTGGCATACATTTCTTGATGGTCTTGAAGTGTAGTAAACCTGGTCTGTACCAGATTTATCCATCGACATGCCCTATTGGACAAGCACGTATAATCCTTGTATCGGCCGCCATTATATACCCACAATCCGTCTAGTCAGACATAGTGGTAGTATCTTTTGACGTTTGAATTAACTGTTGTTCCATTTTAATATGGGCTTCTATCAAAGCCATAACAGTTTGTTTAAATAGGGTCAGATCTAAGTGATCTCTTCTTAGATATGTCAGTTGTAACATAACTCACGGTAATCTTATCAGTACAAGAAGAACACTGACAGTCTAACCAATCAACGGCTGTTCTGAAGATCGTTCCCTGGGCATGGTTTATTATATCACCATCTACCATGCGCTAAGCAACTTGTAGTTTCCCTTGCGTAGACTAATGAACGCCACCGTTATAGACTAGTCTTCAGTGTACTGATAGATCGAAGTGGTTAACTAGTTACAAATAATGAAAACTGACTGAAATGGATTTAAATATCCAAGTATTATGTTATTACTGGACTGTGACAAAATACTAATTCTAGACAAAGTCTAGCATATGTCCATGTAGAAATATAAATATTTCCACCAATGTCTGTAGAAAAAACAATCACCTCAGTGATTCTCCTCGCCGTAAACTTACTAAGTTCCACCTCGTAGCGCAGCACTTTCGTGACTATCACGACTTTGAAAAGAACTTCTGCGTAGATCCGGCAACCATGTGCCTTGGCTCAGCGTCGCAGCAACTTACTCGGCAAGTGCTTGTGTTGAAATGAGCTATCGATGCTTCGGCCAGCCGGCTTTTATTCAAAACTGTCAGGGTCACGCCGCATCAGCTGATATCTGGAAATCCTCATATCTCTTGAATCCCTGGTCCGATTTACTTGATACTAATTGCATTCTCTTTCATTTGGCCGTGCCAGTAATCTGATCCCAGTCTCAAGTCTCTACTCCATAAGTAACTATTTAATCAATAAATAGCCTCCACCTCTGCTATTACTCGCTACGTCACTTGACATCCAAGTATCGGTAAATTCTTTCCAATTGCTTCGAGAAGCAATGTAGCGCGATATTCAAATATCTCAACTTTCAAAAGTGGCTACAGCCTTTCCCTTGATATCTAGGTGTCTGAATCTTGGAATACCCATTCCTAGAGTTGGGCACAGTGTAGCGAATGAATTTGTGTCGCATGAAGAAATCGCTAGTTACTTTAGTCCAATCGAAATATACATCCGACCTTGCAAATGGTCATACAGATGTAATGTTTTTATATGTTGTTTGGAACCCTTCCAATAGTAAAAAAACAAATTTGCAACTTCGAAAGTCCTGTGCTAGCTGTGTAATAGCCAAATAACAGCCAGATATTTGCACTTTTTTAATCTTTTGCTCAATATCGTCTAAATTATGCGTCTGAGAGGAAACATTGTGATTGCATGTTTTTCAATTATATTACATTGTCTACAATTTGAGTCCTAACCGATCTCTGTAAGTTTAGTAGTTCCCGAGATGCAGTTATTCAATGATTGGATGATTCTTCAAAAATGTAAAAATTGTTGGTTATGGTCTCCTAATTGGACAAATATTGTGTAAAATTCTCATCCTATGAGAAATGTCATGAAGTTTATATGTTTACCTTTAATTTGAGCGTTGACGGGTACATGTAAGCCCTGTGTTTCTCTCCAATGTGGCATGTAACTTAAAAACCTTGAAAAATTAAATTTGAGAAAAATGGAAGAAGAGAGTTCAAATGGGTACAATGTTGTTATATTACAAAAGCAAAACGTTACATCTAAAATTATTATTTTTTAAATGAAGCAACAGGTCTCATCGTAATTTCAGTTGTGATGGCCCGGGTCTGGAAAAATCTTCCTCTGACGATGGTGCAGGTTTATTGGAGGAATTTTTGAACTGAACAGCAGGCGATAGCTCATTTTGCAGTTCTAGCAATGTAGGTGTGGGGATGTCATCCTCATCGTAAGAATCCTCTAACTGAAGCGATTGCACGTTTCGACATATTTTGCCACCAAAAATTGACAGAGGGCTGAGCATTTCAGCCCAGCTTTGTGGCAACTGCAACGGCCGCTGCAACCTTTTCTGCAATTGCAAGAAATCATGCGCAATAGGAGCTGAGGTGCAGGAGACGTAGTGGTAGCTTGATCATCAAGCTTCCATCCTCAATCTGTAGGAATTTTGTTGACCCCCAACCACTTTTGAAATTGTTGGTAAGTTCTGTAAGCATGGTGGCGTGCTGAATTCTCTGTGGGGGCGTGGTGGTGTAGCGGTCAAGCTGATGGCCTCCCACCACGGCAGACCGGGTTCGATTCCCGGTCAATACATGTGAGATTTTCAAAGTGAAATGCCATGTCCTGTGGTTCGAATTCCTCGTAAAAAGGAGGTCCCGTGGCTTCTGATCTCGAGATTAACGGTCACGTAAAACTACAATCTTCTTTGGAATTCTCTGTAGGGGGCAAGCGAGCAAAATTGATTTCGATGTTGGCTGCATATGTAACAAACAGTTGGTGGCGAAGGCTATTCAGAGAGTCTGTTAGAAAATCACCCCCATAGAAATACACAAAGCACTCCTCACACCCACTGAACGCATGGATAAAAAGCACTGTACCTGGTGAGTGTTGAGCATTTCGATGGCTGAAAGAGGAGCTCGAATAACGGACACAGACGGCTTCACCTTTGCTACTCTTCTGAAGGCAGATGTTAGTTGCACCTGAGCCTAAGACATTGAGGAGGACGAGGAGGTCAACAACTTCTCTTACTATGATCACACGGTCGCATGTAGGACTTTTGGATAGTGCCATGGCAACGGTGTCCCGATCAGCATCTTCTTCGGCTACTTTTAATTGTATGCCATGCTGCTCGAATGAATCGCAAATAAGTGTGATGAGGTGCCTCTTGTTGTTCTCATTGGCCAATACTTTTTCCTGAGGTAGTAGGATGATGTTGGATTTTTCAAAAATGATATCATTGCTTTGCGTCGGAGTCGTTCAGCACTTTTTTGTGTTTTTGTTAGCGACCTCTTCAGGATAACCGTCAAAAACAACCGAGACATTGCTACCAAAGTTGTTTTTAATGTAGCTGATATAACCTGAAACAATGGCTGTCACAGACGTTTTGCGCTGCCAGACAACCTTTTGTAAAAGATAGCCCTCATCCAAAACAACGTTAAGTATTGGAGTCAGCTGGTGTGTGGCAGGATAGTGGAGTGAAAGCAGGGAAGAGACTGGACTTGGTCCCCTTTCGCATCCCCTGTTCATTATACAAAGACATTGGGAATGGGGATAATTCATGTTTAAAATGTTCTTTCAGTTCTTCGTCCGAATTGTTGGTTATGCACACCGTTTGGAAAACAGTAAGTGGATTGACTACTACTCTCTTGTTCTCCACATTGACAGAGGTGGTGATGGATGACAGTGTGGCTACCTTATCGTTACGTTTAAAGGTTACATTATCAAACGTATTCCCAATGATTTTCTTAACACCTTCAGTTCCCAGTTGTTGGGCCAAGTGGCAATTTATTTTAGGGCCACCAACTATTCCACCAATGGATACCAATTTATCAGTGATGGGAAATAGAGGGTGGAGAACAAACCGGTCTTTTTAGTTTTCCTGCATCATATCAACATGATGTTCACTAGTAGGGTAGATGTGTCAGAAAAGTTCCAGTTCCTCGCATACTTTTACCATGAACACCATTCCTACGGTCCACCGGACTAGCACACTACTGGAGATTCCACGCCCCTGTGTCAATCCACCATGGCTTTTCATATACCGCAGACCAAAACTTTTCAGATCGGCGGATAGTAAAATCTCTTTCTGTAAACATCTTAAACTTAGTAGGATCCATCCGATCTTCTAGAGCCATCATAGCTTGCATTTATAGGTGGGCACTCTTAGCGTAGAAATAGTGACTTGCCAGCAGAATGAAAAAAGTTAGCATTTTGTGGACAGCATACAGGTGAAGATTCCAATCACCAGTACGCCCTGCCTGAATGGATAATTTTATGTGAGTACGCATGCCAAAATATTGGACCCACAGCTTATCCAATCCAGTTTTGCATTTGGCTCTTAGGGATTGGATAGTCTCGTTTTCCTTTACTAACATGATGAAAGACCGCTCACTTTCACGTAGCATCATTTCAGTTGCAGTTCTTTCCTCCTCAATCACTTTTACCTCATCCATAATGCCAGCCAGTACTAGCAGAGTTGAAACTTATCGACGCTATAATCATACAAAAATATTCAAACCAAAATAACACAGCAAATAATCGCAAATAACTATAAGCCATTATAAGTAATATTATACATACCGGTATATAACACACCATTTCAGTAAATAATTAATGATTTTTCCTCCTGATGCGAACCACATTGATGCGCTGCATTTTCCACTTAAGTGGCGATCAATCTTTGAGGGTTTACACTCTTGTCCGATGTCACTGTAAGCGACAGTTTTGTGTGAGAACAAGTCCCCAAGGCACCGGACGAAATCATTCCCATAATTATGAAACCATTGCTACGTATACTTATCATAATATTAACTCCGATTTAATCAGTACAGATCCTGTACGCGAAGTCTGATACGCTCAAAACTTGTTTTAATTGATTTCACCCGATTTCAATTCTTCAAGGTTTTCTGTTACATGCCACTTTTGGTAGAAACACTAGGCCTACAGGCACCCGTCAACGCTCAAATTAAAGATAAACAAATAAACTTCAAGTTTATCATCAACGACATTTCTTATAGGGTGAGAATTGTTGACAATATTTGTCCAATTAGGAGACTAAAACCAACAATGTCTACTTTTTTGAAAAAATATCCAATATTTGAATAACTGTATCTTGGGAACTACTGAACTTACAGAGCTCGTTTGGGACTAAAATCGTAGACAATGTAATATTTAAAAATTGTAAACATTTATTCACAATGTTTCCTCTCAGACTCATAATTTAGACGATATTGAGCAATAACTTAAGAAAGTGCAAATATCTGGCTGTTTTCTGTATATTACACAGCTAGCACAGGACTGTCAAATTCGCAAATTTGTTTTCATACTATTGGCAGAGGTCCAGACAACATATAAAAGCATTAGAACTACATGACCTTTTGCAAGGTCGGGCCCCTTTTTCATGTCTAATTGGACTGGACTACTTGTTACGTTGCCCGTGCTCGCATGTAGAGGGGTCCCATCCCAGAGGTAACTGAATAGGCAACCCTTGATACATCCGGGGACAAGGTCGTGTGAACTCCCGTACGAGTAATCGGAGGTAGTCGTGTGCGGGATCGAACGAAAGGGCTCCATCCCCTCTAACTATGGGTCAAGTCTATTTTCCCTTAAGATAAAAACTTCCCGAACTCCCGGCTCAATTAAGGATAAATAGTGCGCATGCGCACCTAGGCTCCTCTAAGATGGCGGGGTTTTCAACCGTTATGGTAGATGCTTGCATACCACCTTTTCTACTTCCTACCCCCAACTCCCACCATCCTCTCCCCCTGAATTCCCTAAAATTTCAAACAGTTTTTCCCAAATTTAATTAGATTTAACACAAAAGTCCATAATTGCTTCCACTTACAGCCACTTACTTTAGCCGGGCTCATCCATGTTGACATCCCTTGGTCAGCTTCTGTACTTTTCCAACTTATGCTTCGATTTATTTATTATTTAATATTTATTTATTGTTTGTATTTATTGATTATCGATTTATTGAACAACTAAAAAGTCAACGACCTGAGATTTCAGAAAATAGTAGATATCACCCAAGTGCTTAATCGGAGAAAGGTGCGTGAAGGCTTGAACGAAATGTCTCCTACCCCTCTATATATTTTCAATATTTTTTTTTTAATGGACCTTGACAATTGTAGGTGATGTTCGGAGCGGTTTCCGCAGTCATGTAACAAGATATCTAGCTGCTCCGTCAGGATAACCCGAGCGGTTGATGTCACATGGCCGATTGATAGATTATTTTTACTATTTTTTATTTATTTATGTAATTAAACCTATAGTATAACCCGTTTCTTACGAGGAAGTCTGGTGTGCTCTCAAATTGTAGGATTTGATGATTATTGTGTGGATTTTAGGTAATCTGATGAATTAGGGGAATCTTAGTATATCTGGAAAGATTTCTGGGGATCTTGGTATATTTGTAATGATGTTTTGGGAATCTCGTGAATTTGGAGTAAATCTGGGAATTGTGGGGGATTTGAGAATTTTTTAAAATATTTTAGGAGATTTTGGGGAATCTGAAGGATTTTGGTGGAATTGGTTACTTTGACGACTTCTACAGAATTTTGGTGATGTTAGGAAATATGGTGATTGTTTATTATTTTGGTAAGTTACACGACTCTCGATTGGCATCTGGATTGGAACACAATAAGAGATGAGCAAAAGAGGGGCATGGCATAACAAAGTGTAAGAAATGCTGGTCTTTGAGGAAAATCTGGTAAATTTTGGTAAAATCTGTTCGAAATTTAAGGGAATACTGGAGGAGGTGCAGGTGGTGTTTGGGGGATAGTGTGTGAAAGAAAGGGTCAGCGGTATTTTTTCGGTGGGACCGTCATCTTGGATGGGTCGTGAGAGCACGCTGCCATCTTGACCGGCGTTGCAAAATCTGGGATCGACCGCTCGGCTATCCTGTCTAATTGTTGTAACACCCATAAACAAATAAATAAAATAATTATAACAATCAAAATATATTAAATTTTAAATTAATAAAAATAAATAATATTAGCCTCCGTGGCTTAGGCGGCAGCACGCCGGCCTCTCACCGCTGGGTCCGTGGTTCAAATCCCGGTCACTCCATGTGAGATCTGTGCTGGACAAAACGGAGGCAGACAGATTTTTCTCCGGGTACTCCGGTTTTCCCTGTCAAAATTTCATTCCAGCAACACTCTCCACTATCATTTCATTTCATCTGTCATTCATTTAATCATTGCCCCAGAGGAGTGCGTCAGGCCTCGGCAGCCGACACAGTTTAAATCCTCGCCGCTAGATGGGGGCTTCATTCATTCCATTCCTGACCCGGTCGGAGACTGGAAGCAGGCTGTGGATTTTCATTTCAAAAATAAATAATATATAAATAAATATTAAAGAATAGTAATAATAAAATAAACAAAAATGATAAATTTAATTCTAAAAATAAAACAATCAACAATCAATAAATAATAATAAAAAGTAAATAAATATTAAATAAATAATAAATCAAGAAATACAAATTAAACAATAATAAATATTTTATTTGTCCAAGTTACATTGATGACCAAAACCCTGTGACTTCACGCAACATGTTTGGTCTTGTTTGAAACGGTAACATGAAACCCACCACATTCAGTAGCCTGGCTTGTTAATTCTCGACAGGTATGCTCTTGTTGAAACGATGACGTTACCTTGAGCGAGCCACACGTGCCACTACCCGCATAGCCGTCATGATATTGTGAACCTGCACGTTGGATAATAATAATAATTTTAATAACTGATAATGAATATAAAATAATTTATAAATAGTAAAAGTAAATAAATAAGAATTAATATTTAATCCATTTTAATAATAAATTCACAGGTGACAAGGCGATTGACAAACTAACAGAGATCAGTCAAGAGATCTGAGAAACCGAGAGACTCCCAAGTGACTGATCATCAGCCCTAATTTATCCCCTTCACAAGAAAGTTGATTAAGCTGTTAAAAAAATTACCGAGGCGTCTCGCTCCTCTCGATATCATGCAAAGTTCCATCAAAAGCATTTCAGACCCGAGCCGAAAAGCAACTCGATTCACAACTGGGAGAATATCAAGGAAGCTTTAGAAAACTACGCTCATGTGCTGAAAAAATAATGAAACTTAAATCTATTCTTTGATATCAGGTGATTAGGAACAGGATGTTTGTGGTGACTTGCGTCGACTTCAAGAAGGTCTACGATTCATTGATCGACATACACTCCTCCAAATTCTAAAGGAAATGGGCTTAGATAACAAAGCGAGGACAATCATTCAACAGACCTTAACCAACACTACTCCAGAGTGATATTCAGGGGAGAGATTTCAGACGCCTTTGAAATCAAGACAGGTGTTAGGCAAGTAGATGGACTATCAGCACTAATTTTCAACTGCGCACTAGAAAAGGTCATCCGAGAATGGCGCAAAGAGGTACGTAATGGAGGGGTTGGGAATAGACTCAGAATAGGCGAGAAGGAAATGCATCTCACAATTGACTGCTTAGCTTTCGCAGATAATCTTGCGATCGTCTCTGATTCCCAAGAAACTGCTGCAAAACAAACCAACTAACTCAAAACGCAAGCAGCAGAAGCAGGCCTCCAGATCTCCTTTGGGAAAACGGAGTTTATAACTAATATCAAGCTAGCCCCCAGAGAGTTAATAGTAGAGCAGGGAATAATGACGCGGACAGAGAAGATCAAGTACTTACGTGAGTGGATAACACCAAAAAATTCTGAGAAAGAAGTATCCACATCAAGGATCAACAAGGTGTAAGTGGCATTCGTACTAACTAGGAATGTTTATAATAAACGATAAGTGTCCCTCAATGCCAAGCTTAATCATTATTGATCTGTTATTCGTCCATAAATCATGTACGCAGGAGAAGGCCTTGCGTTGTACAGGAAAGATTTGATTGTAAAGCTAGAGGCTAAAGAAAGAAAAATCCTAGGTAAGAAATAGGGACCAAGTAAGGAAAATGGAGAGGTCAGAAGGCGGCAAAACAACGAACTCTACCTAAGTGTGGAAAGGTCAACAGACATCATTAGCAAAATGAGGATTAGTTTCAATGGCCACATCACACGCATGAACTCTCAGAGACTGACCAACCGCATCTTTCCCTATTTTGTAAACAAGAAAACGAAGGGAATTTGATTCACCGAGATTGAAAGAAATCTCTTAGCAGTAGGGATCACGTTTGATGACATCCAGGAACGTGCTCCTTCCCAGAGAAAACCCGGAGCGCACCAGCGATTCTCAGAAAAGGCCAAAGCTGGAATCATGGAAGGAGTGGACTGATGAAAGAAAGGAGGCTCACAGCAAATTCATGCGGAAATACTGGGATAGAACTAAAACTCAGGGACGGAAGCGGTTGAAGTAACGTGGTCCATAGTTGGCCGAATCGAATCATAGTTATAATTATAATAAGTGAATAAACATTGATTAAATAAAAAATGATAAAAATAATCAATTGGCGACCATCTTGGATCGACCGCTCGGGCTAGTCTGTCATGGGCAGCTAGTTTTCATGTTACATGACTTTGTGAAAACCGCTCCGAACGTCACCTGCCCGTGGAAACGTCCATCATTCAAGAGACAATTAAAATTGAAAACGACGAGTGCTATGGATAGAGGAATCTAGACCTTTCGTTTGAGCTCTCACACGACTTTCTCCGATTATCGTTCGGGTGTTATCGAATTTTCATTTGAAAATCTCGGGTCGATGGCCTTGTAGTTCATCGATAATCAATAAATAATTATAAAATCATAAATATGAAATAAAAAATAAATTTATAAATAAGGTGGAAAAAACAGCAAGTGACCAAAGTAGGTCGACAGAGGCGAGCCTAACGCAAGTAAGTGGAAGGAGTGCTGGACTTGTGTAAAATCTAAATAAATTTGGAATACTCTGTTGGGAACTTTAGGGAATTTTGAGGGTGGTGGAATGGCGGTAGGGGGTAGTGGAGGAGGTATTGAGGCATCATCCATAAAGTTTGAAAGAGCCTCAAGTGCGCATGTTCTTTAAAATTTTACTTATTTCCCCAGGATGTGGATATTTTTATTTTAAGATGGAATAGATTTGTCCTTTAGCTAGAGGGGAAGGAGCCCTTTCGTTGGAGCCCTCGCCCGACTTTCTCGCTCTTACTCATTCGGGAGTGCGCACGCCCTTATCCCTGGATAGTGGGTTGCCTATTCAAAAACCCCGTGGATAGGATCCCTCCTGGTCCTCATCTCTGGTACATAGATATAGATAGAGCAGCACCAAATTTTATTTATCTTCTTAATCGAGACGTTGGAAGATCGTGTTGACTGGCACAAGCGCTTTTTTCTTGCTATAAAAGTATTAAAAAGTTCATCCGTAAGAACTATAACTCCCAAAACTACGACATACAGTATAAAACAGTATTGTTTGTATAATTTATATCGACTGTATGAACACCACGCCATTTAAGAGTAGATAAAAACTCAGTTCCTAATATTTATGGAAAACCTGCAAATATATGCAGATTGGTCAAAATAAACCAGTTACGTTTTCACTAGTTGGATCTCTTGACCGCAAAGTTATTATTCCGTTTCCTTTGATCATCTAATATAGCGAAATAAAATACTTTTGATTTGGTCAACTTGATTGTACCGAAATTATAAACGGTGTTATTCACTGAATCAAATTACATGAGGCTGAAAAATATCCTGGGTGACTACTTCCGATCATCATCATACGCATTACATCTCAGCTCTTATATCTAGGTCTACGAATGAAAATCCACAGCCTGCTTCCAGTCTCCGACGGGGTCAGGAATGGAATGAATGAAGCCCCCATCTAGCGGCGAGGATATGAACCGTGCCGGCTGTCGAGGCCTGACGCACTCCTCTGGGGCATTGATGAAATGAATGACAGATGAAATGAAATGATAGTGGAGAGTGTTGCTGGAATGAAATTTTGACACGGAAAACCGGAGTACCCGGAGAAACACCTGTCTGCCTCCGTTTTGTCCAGCACAGATCTCACATGGAGTGACCGGGATTTGAACCACGGACCCAGCGGTGAGAGGCCGGCGTGCTGCCGCCTAAGCCACGGAGGCTTTTAGGTCTACGAATACGGAAGATTATTATTTACTTATCCGGAATAGTTTTATGTAATTTTTGATATAATGGTAGTGGGTATTTTACTCGTTCTAACATTAGAAATTCTTACAGGAACGACTACAACTCAGAGAAGAATTTAACAAGAGATAAATTCGTAGCCTCTCTCATTCAAAATGGTAACAAAATAAAGATGCCTTACATATGCATAACCTGCGGAGCAAACTTTGCTGGGAAAGGCAGTTTAAAGGCACACATAATAATTCATAGAGGCCTCATGCCGCATACCTGTTTTACATGTGGAACATACTTTGAACTGGAAGTCGACCTTGAGAAACACATGATTTCGCATAGTGGTGTAAAGCCTTACTCCTGTTATATATGCGGAGCCAACTTCAATAGGCATGCTGAACTGAAGAATCACTTGAGGATCCATAATGCTTTAAAGCCTTATTCCTGTAATACGTGCGGAGCAAATTTCACTCGCAAAGAGAGCTTATCGAAACACATGGTGATTCATAGTGTTGTAAAGCCTTATTCCTGTAGTATATGCGGACAAAAATTCGATAAGAAATGTGACCTGAAATATCACATGATGATTCATAGTGGTTTAAGACCCTTTTCCTGTGGAACATGCGGAGCAAAGTTTACGGAGAAACGCAGTTTGAATAGACACATGATGATTCATAGTGGTCTCGAGCCACATTTCCGTGATACAAAGTAGTTCCCTGAAGACATACAGTATGAAGCTAGATTCCTGTGGTATGTGTAGCGAGAACTTTACTGAGAAAGGACAATTAAAAAGGAAAGTTGCCTAAAGCCTTATTCGTGAAGTACATGTACTTTACTAGGGAGATAAATTTGAAAGCACACATGTTGTTCTATAAGGGTCTCAAGCAAGAAACCTGTGGTACATATAGATCAAAATTTACTTGGAAAGGTATCCAGAAGACACACTTGATGAACCATAGTGGTATAATGCAACGCCCATCTAGTACATGCGGAAAAAATTTACTTATATGTGTACTTACCTCATGATCCTTAGTAGTCTAATGCCACATTCCTGCGGTAAATTACCCTCAAAATGAGTTGGACGAGACACCTGATGGTTACTCTCGAGAGTTATTTGTAGACCCACAAGTTGGTCCATAGTTGGTCCTCATCCCTGTGGGACATTCGGAGCAAAACGCATTCAGGAAAAAAAATGGATTTGATTTGATGATACATAGTGGACTAATGCCACATTCGTGAAGTGTATGTGGAGTGACTTTATTTGACAAGTTAATTCGAAGGCACACTTATTGTTCCATAGTAAATTAATGTTTGATGATTTTCAGCCGGTAAACACGATTGTACGCAAATGAGATGCGTTATTCCATAATCTTAAAAAAAATTACCTGAGATCATAAAATACATTTGGACGACCAGTTTTGATCGTCAAGCGATCATCATGATATCCATTACACAGGCTATAAAATCTATGTCTGAAAGTATTGCTGATAATTTTTACAATATATACACTTATTTAGTGGCAGTATTAGTGGAGATAATGCAACTCGTCAATATTTGTTAGTTGTAGTCTATGTGATATTTAATTGAGATACTGGAAGTTGTGATTGAACTCCGGAATTTGATTGTTTGAAATGAATTTGTGATTCTTGTAAATTTTCAATTTAGATTGTTTTGTATCGGCTACATATCTGGCTGAGTTTTGCGTGGTCCTGTAGAGAGCAGTTCACTTGATCACTGTTTGCACTCGAATGACGGGAAATTCCTGTGTGTGAGGGTCCCTTATCTCATTGAGCTATTCCCTCTCTCGCATTCCTAAGTGCTATTTGTTCCTCGTGCAAATGTGTCTGTAGTATGTTGCCAAATCTCTTCTCTCTAATGTGGTGTATGTCTCTGTATTCAGGACAATCTTCAACTATTAAAGACCTTGTTTCAAACATTTCACACATAAGCTAAAAAGCCCTCTTTATGCGCAAACGCATTAATGAGAATATTCCGGCGCCTTTAATACTGCCGTTCGTACCGGCTTAGGTTTATTGAAGAAAATGATACATCGCACGTCCTGATCAAATAAAATGTTTCCCTTATTAATCCCTTATCTAGCTTGGCTACATCGTTATGTTGTGTCTTGTTTCTGACATGGTGTGTTTTCTAGTAAAGTAAAGAGAGGTGAACTCTCCATGACAGTGTGTTCGTTTAAATTATTGGGGTTGTTTCTTTTAGCTAAGTGTATCTCGATTGCTTCGTTTAAGTTAAGAGCTCTGCCTTTCGGTTCATGACGGATTATAGGAGATCGTAACTGAATGATATTAGCTTAAACACAGTCTAGTGTAAGAAGTACAATCTGCTAACCGCTTGGGTTGGTAGGAGCGCTAATCTTAATGATATTACCTTAAAGATATTCCAGTTAGTCACAGTCTGCGTGGGTAACTTCGTGCTCTAAGCTGACTGATATAAGCTTAATTACGCCCCAAGAGGAACCATATGCTCTCAGTGTGGGTGGTTACTTAGGTGCTCTAAACTAGCTGATAGTTGCTTAACATCCCTCCAGTATGAAAATACCTCAATGATGATCCATCATCTCACAGTTTGGTAGATATCTAGGAGCTCTAATCTGAGTGATATTCGCTTAATGACGCAGCAGGCGTGTCTGCTTCATTAAGTTGAAAAGCTAGTGACAGTCTTTAGTGTACCTAGGATTTCTATTCTGAATTAAATTAGCATAATGATGCTCAAGTTTGTCATTAACTCTCTGGGTAAACACCAATATCCTTAAAACCAGTATGCTTCTATCGGAGGGGAAGCAAAGCTTGCTGACCCATGTTATAGTATGATGGCTTGTATGAGAACCTTTTACTAACTACAATTTTGTCAATCAAAATTTCTTGTTTAGTTTTGATTAATGCTCAAGGAAATACCAACGTTCGACGCCAGATGTCGGTTGTGGTGGCAACTAGTATCCTACTTCATGGCTAGGTGTCGTTGACGGTAGCAAAAGTAGGAACTACTTGAATTTGATCATCTGCAGTCCTTACCTGAATTACAGATAACTCATTAAAGACATCTCAATTTACACCAGTTATCAGACAGATTCTACACACACCCAAAGTACACGGGGCTACATATTGATCTCTATAATACTACTGGATGTTGCACTCCTCGCAAAGGCCGCACGAAAAAAAGAGTCTAGTTAAACGGTAACATTCGCTTGGAGGTAGAAGAACATGTGCTCTCTCTCAGCTGTTTGAAAATATGTAATGTGTTACATTCGCCTGGAGGTAGGGGAAGATCTGTTCTCTATCAGCTGTTTGACAATATGTAATGTGTTACATTCGCCTGTAGGTATGGGGAGATAGTAGGTAGGCCTACAATAGGCCGTAGCTGGGCCAAGGGCTAATGCGCAAGATGGCCGCCACGCCCTGAGACTGTGGACAACGTCACAGGGAGAGGTTCGCTGTGAAACATTGCTAAATGGAATATTTATGATTTTTATTAATATTATAATAAATTATATTATTATTATCAGGTAATTATTGATTGATCATGTACAATCAAGACGAGCCTTATATTGTCCACCTCTTGGTGTAGTGGCTAGCATTCTTGGCTGTTACTGCGGAGGCTCGGGTTCGATTCCTGGCTCTGCCAAGAAAATTAATTTCTGTTCAGGACTGAAACGGGGGTACACTCAGCCTTTTGAGGCAAAACTGACAGGAGCTGGGTTTAATTCCTACCTCAGCTATCTTAGAAGTGGAATTTCGTGGTTTTCTACTTTTACTCCCTGCAAAAGCCAGGATGGTTCACAACTTGAGGCTACTGCCACCTCCCTTTAAATCCTAGTCTCAATTACAAATACACACTATTGCAGCCATCATAATAACACAGATTATCAGACAAATTTAACACACACTTAAGTACACTGGGCTCTATGACAATGATGTTACGAAGCCCCTAAAATAATCAACAACAAAATAAACCACTTCCAGAATTGTACCTTTTGACAGGCCACGGCTGTTTCGTTTCCAATCCCCACTTTAGTCACCAATACAGACATTAAAACAGCCATCACAATAACACAGGTTATTAGACAAACTCCACACTCAACCAAGTACACTGGGCTATATAACAATGATGTTACGAAGCCCCTAAAATAATCAACAACAAAATAAACCACTTCCAGGAAGGTACCTTTTGACAGGCCGCGGCTGTTTCCTTTCCAATCCCCACTTTAGTTACAATACACACAATAATACAGCCATCACAATAACACCGGTTATTAGACAAATTCCACTCTCAACCAAGTACACTGGGATATATGACAATGATGTTACGAAGCCCATAGAAGAATCAACAACAAAATAAACCACTTCCAGGATGGTACTTTTTGACAGGCCACGGCTGCTTCCTACTGTAATTATAAATAAACACACTAACACAGCCATCACAATAACACAGGTTATTAGACAAATTTCACACACCCAACTACACGATGCTGATAACGTATTTATCCCCTACGTTTGAGTTATACAGAACTAATGAGAGAAGACTGTTTTTTTTATCTCACTACACATTAAGTGAAAGTGTTGAGGACTAAAATGTTGTGTTACAGGAGAATGATGATGATTAGATGGGGTAGCAAATGCAGGCGAATGGGGGAGGAAATTGTTCTTTGGCAAATGCATTAAAGTAAAGAGATAGGTTGGTAGGACCCGTATTAATACACCCAGGAATAGGAAGCTTAGTTATGGATGGAGGGGTTGAGGACAAGAACTGTACGGGTAAACCAAGGTTAGAATAGATTAAACAGATTGCTTTGGATGTACGGTGTGGTAGCTATGTAGAGATTACACGATTAGCTCAGGACAGAGAGGCATGGAGAGCTCTATCAAATCTGTCAAAGGCTGAATCCGTGAACATATTTATTACCCACAGACTTTCTAGACACAAATTTAGAATTGTTTTTACTTACATGAGTCAGATGTATTTCTTGGTCAACTCTTGTTCTATTTTAACCCGACAGTATTAGGGTATCTGAGGCCTAGGGTATCAACTCTATGACAGCATTTTAGCCTTTTAATCCAATATAATATAACGATATGTTAGTTAACCAGCGCTGACAACTTACACAAGAACATGGTACTTGTAAATTACAGTACCAAATATTTAATTAAATTACCAAAAATTATCTTATGATGTCCTTAACCCTTTCTTAAACACAACAAGTTCACAGAGCTGAGGACAGTGATATTGCAAAGTTTTCTTCACATCCAAGTATACGTGGTTGAGAACTAAGATGTTGCAAAGTTTTTTACACACCAAAATATACAGGGAAAATAGCCAACTACTATACACACGACTGATGCACACGATAATATACTGGGCTGGTGACTGAGATGTTTTTTCCAAAACCTCAACACACATACATGCAATAACGCGTGATTGATGATTGAATTTTGTTACAAGTTTAAACAGTTCACATGCGAGCGAACTCTACGTGAGCTGAAAGGAGTCTGTTCTTACCAGCGTACTGTGGGAGCTTGAAAGATGCAAGTTCGCAGAAATTTGATAGCCTACAATGCGCGTTATCACTGAGGCTGAAGGCTTGGTTCTTGGCTGCTGGAGAGACTTTTATATGCATTTTAAGACAGAATTTACCCTTGGCTGTCTTAAAAATGGTTTTTGTGGCTTCCCTCTTCTACTCCAGGCAAAGGTCGAAATGGTTCCTAAATTAAGGCCAGGGTCGCCTCCTTCCCCATCCTTACCTGAATGACTAATAAACACACTCTAACAGACACCACAATAACACAGATTATCGCATACATTTTACATAGACCCAAGTACAATGGTATAAAAGACCTTCAAAACAACAACATCGTAACATGAGACTGCACAAGGTAGACTTTCAGAAGAGTCCACCCCGTTGTGTAGTGGCTAGCATTCTTGGTTATCACCGAGGAGGCCTAGGTTTTGATTTTCGGCTCTGCCAAGAAATTTAATTCTGGTTTGAGAGCAGGAACGGGGTACACTTAGCCTCGTGTGGCAAAAGTGAAAAGAAGTGTGTTCGATTCGTACCTCAGACATCCTGGAAGTGGTTTTCTATGGTTTCCCACTTGTACTTCAGGTGAATACCGGGAGGATTCATAATTTATGTGTACGCCTGCATCCTCCTCAATCCTCATCAAATTACAAATACACACACTACTGCAGCCATCACAATAACACAGATAATCAGACAAATTCAACACACACCTAAGTACACAGGAGTAAATGATTACGATATCTAAGCCCTTCAAACAACAACGACAACAACGTAACATGAGACTGTACAAGGTAGACTTTCGTAAGAGTCCACTTCCTTGTGTAGTGGCTAGCATTCTAGGTCGTCACCATGGAGGCCTGAGTTTGATTTCCGGCTCTGCCAAGATATTTTACTTTGGTCCACACTAGGCTTTGTAGGGAAAAACTGGGAAGATGTAGGTTCAATTCCCAGCTCACCTATCCTGGAAGGGGTTTTCCGTGGTTTCCCACTTGTATTTCAGGTAAATACCGGGACGATTCCTAATTTAAGTGTACGCCTGCATCCTTCCCAAATCTCATCTAATTACAAATAACCACACTACTGCAGTCATCACAATAACACAGGCTATAACACAAATCCTATACACCACGATGTCTATACCCTTCAAATGAAATGCGTATGTACTTCGAATTGGCAGGTGAAAGCTAAAGGAAGTAGGAGACTTTTTGTTACTTAGGAAGCAAAATAACTAGTGGTGGTCGAAGCAAAGAGGATATATTATGAATTGTAGCCAATGGCCATAGCTGGGCATTTTTGATTTAACGCCCGAGGTCTCCCAACATGTTCAATTTCAAGTAGGTCCAACTTTGGTTACCAAATGCTACTGTCACTAACTCTTAGTGGCGAACATTGGAACTTAATAGAGCATTACTTATTAACCAAATATAGCCTATAAATTTTACTACACTCTACCAATTGCAGTGATAGGTTCTTGTACGTGGTACAAATGTATGACATGGGACCGTAGGCTTTAATCACCCTCCGAAGGAAGGCATACTAAAGGATTTAACGCTCTTAAAAATCCGACGACTTCGGCCGGATTTGAACCCGCTGTCTTGAGCACAGCTATTAACTACACCACCGAAGCCGCTACAATGACATAGGTAATCACGCATATTCCAGAAACAGTATGTACATGGGTTTAAATAGTCAAAATATCGGACAAGCCCCAAAGTGTGACCCTGTGGTTAATTGGTTAGCATGGTAGACTTTGACCTTAAGGGATTTAGCTTTCACTCCTAGGGATTTTAATTCGTTAAGGAAATAGGAAACATAATTATGGAATGAAAGGTTGAGGCTAAGAACTGCAGTGTAGTTCTTGGTTCGAATATGCTAAACAGATTGTCCTAGATGTAGCTTAAATTAGCCTGAGCAGGGAGTAACTGCCATTGTGAAGAAAACTGAGACGTGATAAACTCATTTATACCTCAGTCATGTTATTTCATGGATTCACCACATTTATTTAAGGCAAATGCATGGATGATTCTTAACTTAAGGTTATGACTGCCTCCTTCTCAATCCTCACTTGAGTTGAAAAATATGTACACCAATAACTATGCAGGAATCATTTATCTATTGGTTCTTCATTATTGGAGTCGTTGTTCACAATTTGACGCACACGGCTAGTTCATGTTGTAACTACATAGGGCAACAAATGAAGAGGTATTAAGACGAGGCATTAGGAGTGGAAGGTGAGATAACATTTAAGAAAAACAAACCAAAAACAGACAAAAAAACAATACACATATCATATTTTTATTAATTAAATTTTTACAATAGGGACACACACACAGAATGATTGCTTGTTATAGTTTTTAAACATAACACTTGTAAAAAATATTTTGGAGGGGATGGGGTGTTGCTACGTTGACCCATTAAACAATAATACCAGCATTACGAAATTCATCTTCTATTTCAAATAGCTCTTCCTCAAAACCAATATAACCAGCCTGTTTATAGGCATGCAAGAGCTGTAGGGGTTTGACTAATATATTAGGATCGTTGCAATATGTATCATTGTTGAGTGGATTCCCACGGCGAGCAATGGTTGATGTTTTCAAAAACTGGGGAAGCGGTGATGGTTTTATAGGTGTAAAAACTTCATCATCATGCTCATCATAATCATCTTCATAATCAACATCATCATTACCATCATAATTTCCACCTCAGTCAACAGGGTCTTGAATGGTTTGAGTTGCCTTTGATAGTGTTGAATGCTTTTTTTAGATGTGCTGGAGTGCTTTAACATAGTTATGTTATTATTATCACCATTACCATTCATTTCACCTTTCCACACCAACTCTTAGATGGTGTGTGTTGCCGCTGATAATGTAGAAGGCTTTTCAGATGTGGGTGAGAGCCTCGACATGGGTTTTAGAGGAGGTGTTAAAGTTTTCTTATCAAACAACTTGCTATAGAACGAGTGCGTTGTAGTGTATTAAACTTGAGGTTAATATTATCTTGAGCAGCAGTATCTTTTTCTCGGACTGATTTTTTTGCTCTGGTTTGGGGTTTCTTTACTTTTAGACTAGCATCCTTATTAAGTTTACAATGATGATTGTTTGAAGAAAGTATGTTGAAGTTTTTTGTCTTAAGCATTCCTCGACACTGTTTTGATCGTTGCTTTGAACAGCGCCAAATAACAACCACATCCTTATTTGTTCTTTATATGATATATGAGTATCCTTTATACTGTATTCTGTGTGTGTGTACCTATTGTAAAAATTGAATTAATAAAAATATGATATCTGTATTGTTTTTTTTTCTTTCTAAAATGTTATCTCACCTTCCACCCCTAATGCCTCGTCTTAATACCTCTTTCTTTGTTGCCATATGTAGTTAGAACATGAACTGGCCGTGTGCGTCAAATTGTGAGCAACGACTCCAATAATGAAGAACCAATCGATAAATGATTCCTGCATAGTTATTGGTGTACATATTTTTTAACTGAAGTGAGGATTGGGAAGGAGGAAGTCATAACCTTAAGTTAAGAATCATCCATGCATTTGCCTTAAATAAACCTGGTGAAACCATGATACAATATGACTGAGGTAGAAATGAGTTTATCACGTCTCAGTTTTCTTCACAAAGTTGGCAGTTACTCCCTGTTCAAGCTAATTTAAGCTACATTTAAAGACAATCTGTTTAGCATATTCGAACCATGAACTACACTGCAGTTCTTAGCCTCAAACTTTCATTCCATAATTATGTTTCCTATTTCGATAACGAATTAACCTCCCATGGAGTGAAAGCTAAATCCCTTAAGGTCAAAGTCTACCATGCTAACCAATTAGCCACAGGGTCACACTTAAGGGCTTATCCGATATTGTGACTATTTAAACCCATGTACATAATGTTTCTGGAATATGCGTGATTACCTATGACATTGCAGCGGCTTCGCTGGTCTAGTTAACAGCTGTGCTCAAGACAGCGGGTTCAAATCCGTCCGAAGTCGTCAGATTTTTAAGAGCGTTAAATCCTTTAGTACGCCTTACTTCGGAGGGGGAGTAAAGCCTACGGTCCCATGTCATACATTTGTTCCACGTAAAGGAACCTACCACTGCAATTGGTAGTGTGTAGTAAAATTTATAGGCTATATTTGGTTAATTAATAACGCTCTATTAAGTTCCAACGTCCGCCACTAAGAGTTAGTGACAGTAGCATTTGGTAACCTAAGTTGGACCTACTTGAAAATGAACATGTTGGGAGACCTCGGGCGTTTAATCAAAAATGCCCATCTATGGCCATTGACTGCAATTCATAATATATCCTCTTTGCTTCGACCATCACTAGTTATTTTGCTTCCTAAGTAGCAAAAAGTCTCCTACTTCCTTTAGCTTTTCACCTGCCAATTCGAAGTACATACGCATTTCATTTGAGGAATTTAGACATCGTGGTGTATAGGATTTGTGTTATAGCCTGTGTTATTGTGATGACTGCAGTAGAGTGTGTATTTGTAATTAGATGAGATTTGGGAAGGATGCAGGCGTACACTTAAATTAGGAATCGTCCCGGTATTTACCTGAATTACAAGTGGGAAACCACGGAAAACCCTTCCAGGATAGGTCAGCTGGAATTGAACCCTCCTCTTCTCAGTATTTCCTTACCAAGCCTAGTGTGGACCAAAATTAAATTTCTTGGCAGAGCCGGAAATCAAACTCAGGCCTCTAAGGTGACGACCTAGAATGCTAGCCACTACACAACGAGGTGGAATCTTCTGAAAGTCTACCTTGTACAGTCTCATGTTACGTTGTTGTCGTTGTTGCTTTGAAGGGTTTTGACATCGATGGCTGCAGTAGTGAGTGTATTTGTAATTAGATGAGGATTACGGTGGTGGCAAGCGTACACTTAAAGTAGGAATCATCCCGGTATTCACCTGAAGTACAAGTGAGGAAACCATAGAAAACCACTTCCAGTATGTCGGAGGTAGGAATCGAACCCACTTCTTTTCAGTTTTGCCACACGAGGCTAAGTGTACCCCGTTCCAGCTCTCAAGCCTGAATTAAATTTCTTGGCAGAGCCGAATATCAAAACCCAAGCCTCCATGGTGATAACCAAGAATGCTAGCCACTACACAACGAGGCGGACTCTTCTGAAAGTCTACTTTGTACAGTCACATATTACGATGTTGTCGTTTTGAAGGTCTTTTATACCCTTGTACTTGGGTGTATGTAAAATGTATGCGATAATCTTTGTTATTAAGGTGTCTGTAAGAGTGTGTTTATTAGTTATTCAGGTAAGGATTGGGAAGGAGGCAACCCTGGCCTTAATTTAGAAACCATTCCGACCTTTGCCTGGAGCAGGCCGGGATCCAGCAACGGCTAAAGGGGGGGGGGGGGGGGGGGGAGAGAGGGCACTGTCCATAGAAAGGGCGTGCGAGTTGCCTGCATTTTAAAGTAAAATATACGTTTGATATAAGAAGATAAGAGAATTTATTTGGCATTAACAGCACATGCTAACTACTCACAATTACTAATATTTACAGTTTTGTACAATGTTAATTTGAAATTTTTAAAAACAATTATATCAAAAACAACGAACACAAACCAGTTCCTAGGTAATAAACTCCACCCTCCGCTTTTTAGACTTCGCATACCTGTCAATTACTCTATCCACACAGACGTCAATATCTTTATGAATGTTTAGCAAGACTAAACCAACCAGACGAGATTCTCCCATCTAAGACCGAAGCCACGTTTTAATTCTGCGCAAGGTAGAAAAACTCCTTTCTACGGTGGCGTTGCTTACAGGCAAAGTGGCTATGAGTTTGAGCAGGGTAGATACAAGGGGGCATACTTCCGGTAAGCAGGCATCCAGAGCGGCCTTGACTTCCGTCATCTGATCCTTTTTCTTGTTGTTTTTGGACCTAATCAGGCAAGTTGCTTTCCAGACCATGATTTCACTTTCGAGAGCACGTTGTCCGATGGAAGGTTCAATTGGCAGAATTCGGTGGAAACACTCCCATAAGGCTTCTGACAGCTCAGCCATGTCTTCGTCTTCAGTAGTACCTTTGACGATCTTTTCTGGCAACAGAAGAGGAAGCGAGAAAACAACCAAACTTTCAGGAGGAAAGCGACTGTGCACATCTGAAATAACATTATCCAAGATCGGAATGTAAATAGCCTGCCGATAGAATTCTTTTGGTGTACTGGTTGGATGGTTTGAACGGTATAGCTGCTGCTTTCTACATTGTCGAGGAACGATAAGTTCAAGCGGAGGATCCATATCGATTTTCTTGGCGAGGTCTGAAGCTCTCTTCCAGATGAAATCGAAGTTCTTGTCTACTTCTTCTCTTTGTTTTGTCAATATGCTGATAGCGCTAGTGACCAAGTCAGCTCCTTGACTGAGATCTAAATCTTCGCCCTGTAACGCCTGGCTCAGCTGCTTCGTATACGATAAAATGCTACTAAGGTAACAGGTCGCAATGAGAAACTGTGGCTCACACAAGGCTAAAATCAGGCAGTGAGCTTTGTTTGCTGTCTGGGCGTCTTTCCATGAGGCTATCTCAGAGAGAGCTTGTAGTGATACCAGGCAAGTCTGCTTCAAACTGGAGGACATCGTCGTGCCGTTCCACCCATCTGGTTTCGCAAATGGTTTTCAGGGAGCATCCTAGAATATTCATCAACACATGCCTTCTTTTTGGATGTGGAAAAAAGGATGTCACTTGATTCATTGTTGACATGGCCTTTTTCACTTCAGGCACATTATTTGATTTGGACAGGGCGTTATTAAGTTTGTGGTTGTAGCATGAGGTCTTTAAGGCGTTTTCATCCTCCTTTTGCATCTCTGCAACTGCCTCGCGAACTTCCGACACCATGACCATGCAACTGTCACTGCCTATACCTCCGCACTTTTTGACATCGAGGTAGTAATGATTCTTAAGTCGATTCAGTACTATTTGTCCAACTGCTTCACCAGTTAGGGATAGCTCTTGAGGAATTTCTTCTGCTGTCTCCTTCCCCTCCTCGTCGGTTTCTGAAAATTCTGCGTCGTCACTAGGTGTTGACAAATAATTAGATGGTGTGTTTGTCTTTTTCTTCGCAACAAACTGTCCTAACTCGTCAAAGGCGCTGACGAATTCAACGAAGTCTTCTCGGACGGACTTATCATAAACGTAGCGTAACGCCAGGCTTAACTGAGACAAGCCGGCTATATCTGTAGTTTCGTCAAATAGAATCGCGTAAAAACCAGCCGTCCGCACTCGTTTTAGAATGTCTTCAGAGATCTCAGCTGCAGCAGTTGATAAGCTCGTTCTGCGTGGTCTTGCTTACATAGGTTGCTCTCGCACTGGAGTTCTTCAGATGTCCAGCTAAAACGGTGTCTCCGCTGTCCACGCGAAACCTGAGAAGTTGTCTAAATGTGCCTTCAAATTGCGATTTTGATGTACTACCTTTAGTCTCATCATTGAGTTCAGGGTCACCTTCATTCGACGACTCGATGCGTCCATCATCCTGACTGCCTCGAAGAGGAATGTTATTTCTTCCACAGAAAATTATGGATTTGAGGATTGGCTTCAGTCTTTCACGATTTTCTTGAACCATCTTGATCGTTGTGTGCAAACTTGGTTGGGAATTTCGAGTTGAGGATTCTTGTACGTCGAAATGAAATCCTTCCCGGCTTGAACAGCGCGTAGGTGGTACTGGTGAAGAGAATGGGTCACCAAATCACTTTTTGGCCACCTAGGTCTTTGAAATTTTTATGAGGGGTCTTGACAAGACTACCTAAAGGAGTTGCCATCTGATAGCCGCTTCGTCCATCATGGGTAAACAGAGCACAGGGTAAACAAAAAAGACCTTTGCACGATGGGGAGTATACCAGCCAGTCATGTGCCTGAAGATATTTTATGTTCATGTACCTCTTGTTGTTCCCTTGGTTTGAGAAGGGGAATTGAAAAATGGAGGGGGTGTCCAATGATTAGTAAGTAATTCGTACTTGGTGATGTCAAGAATTTCCTTTTTCCCAGCGTACCGGCCGACGTCATTTTGTACGTCAAGTTCGTGTTCTGGGGGCTGAACTTCATAAGGTTGTTTTAAATTCTCACTCCTACTCCTATCCAGGACAGAATATGAAGAACATCCTTCACCAGAACATCGACCAGAAGGCCCAGCACCAACACCGAAGGTAATTTGCAAGTATACAAGAACTAAATATTAGTGAGGTAAAGTTGCACAAACTGTAACGTTATACAAACCACTCACTCAAAGAACAACCCTCCGCTGAATGCTTTACCTCACAAGGCGCACACACTACAAACGATCAGCACACGTTAGTGATTCATAACGGACTGAAACCACCTGCCTGTTGCACGTGGAACAAAGCCTTCTCTTAACTAACCCCACACATCAGGCTGTTCCAAATCCATGAGTTTGAGTATGCATACACGCGAGTACTCAGCAGTAATGCTCGGAGCACAGTTGGAGAGGGAGAGGGGGTGAGAGCCAATACGTCACTGGGCGAAGGTCGTAGCAAAAGTCTATGCGTGCCTGCCAGTCTTAATGTATCCTCCGCGAAATGACGGCAGCACGCCAGAGCAGAGCTGTATTGCATGTTGCAGGTTTGCTCACGAAAGGCGGCGAGTACTCTGCTGCTCGGCTGGAACAGCCTGCCAAACATCATACTACCAAGATGGCGTCGGTGTGTGAAGTGCGTGTGTTTCGATCTCCAGTTTTGTGTTGTTTTTACAACAAACTATAATTTTTTAACAGATAGGTTCGGGCCAAGGGGGGCACTTCCCCCAGTGCCCCCCCCCCCCTGGATCCGGGCCTGGCCTGGAGTAGAAGAGGTAAGCCACAAAAACTATTTTTATAGCCAAGGGTAAATTCTGTCTTCAATATGCATATTAAAGTCTCTCCAGAAGCCAAGAACCATGCCTTCAGCTTCAGTGATAACGCGCAATGTAGGCTATCAAATTTCTGCGAACTTGCATCTTTCAAGCTCCCACAGTACGCTGGTAAGAACAGACTCCTTTCAGCTCACGCAGTGTTCGCTCGCATGTGAACTGTTTAAACTTGTAACAAAATTCAATCATCAATCACGCGTTATTGCATGTATGTGTGTTGAGGTTTTGAAAAAAACATCTCAGTCACCAGCCCAGTATATTATCGCGTGCATCAGTCGTGTGTATAGTAGTTGACTATTTTCCCTGTATATTTGGGTGTGTAAAAAACTTTGCAACATCTTGGTTCTCAACCACGTTTACTTGGGTGTGTAGAAAACTTTGCAATATCGCTGTCATCAGCTGTGTGAACTTGTTTTGTTTAAGAAAGCGTTAAAGACATCATAAGATAATTTTAGGTAATTTAATTAAATATTTAGTACTGTAATTTACATGTACCATGTTCTTGTGTAAGTTGTCAGCGCTGGTTAACTAACATACCGTTATACTGTATTGGGTTAAAAGGCTAAAATGCTTTCATAGAGTTGATATCCTAGGCCTCAGATACCTTAATACCGTCGGGGTAAAAAAGAACAAGAGTTGACCAAGAAATACATCTGACTCAGGTAAGTAAAAACAAAATAAAAAATGTCTAGAAAATCTGTATGTAATAAATATGTTCGAGTATTCAGTCTTTGACTGATTTGATAGAGCTCTCCATGCCTCTCAGTCCTGAGCTAATCGTGTAATCTCTACATAGCTACCACACCGTACATCCAAAGCAATCTATTTAATCTATTCTAACCTTGGTTTACCCGTACAGTTCTTGTCCTCAACCCTTCCTTCTATAACTAAGCCTGCTATTCCTGGGTGTATTACTACGTGTCCTACCATCCTATCTCTTTTCTTTATTAGCAATTGTCAAAAACATCTTTCCTCCCCCATTCGTCTGCATTTGCTACCGCATCTACCCATCCAATCTTCATGATTATCCTGTAACACAATATTTTAGTCGTCAAAACTTTCCACTTAGTGTTTAGTGAGATTACAAAAATATATCAGTGTTCTCTCATTAGTTCTGTGTAGCTAAAACGTAGGGGATATATACATTATCAGCATCGTGTAGTTGGGTGCGTGGAATTTGTCTAATAACCTATGTTATTGTGATGGCTATATTAGTGTCTGTATTTGTAATTACAGTAGGATTTTGGCAGGAAGCAGCCATGGCCTGTCCTAAAGGTACCATCCTGGAAGTGGTTTATTTTGTTGTTGATTCTTTTAGGGGCTTCGTAACATCATTGTCATATAGCCCAGTGTACTTGGTTCAGTGTGGAATTTGTCTAATAACCTGTGTTATTGTGATGGCTGTATTAATGTGTGTATTGGTAACTAAAGTGGGGATTGGAAAGGGAACAGCCGTGGCCTGTCAAAAGGTACCATCCTGGAACTGGTTTATTTTGTTGTTGATTCTTTTAGGGGCTTCGTAACATCATTGTCATATAGCCCAGTGTACTTGGTTGAGTGTGGAGTTAGTCTAATAACAGCCGTGGCCTGTCAAATGGTACCATCCTGGAAGTGGTATATTTTGCTGTTGATTCTTTTAGGGGCTTCGTAACGTGATTGCCATATAGCCCAGTGTATTTTTTGAGTGTGAAATTGTTCTAATAACCTGTGTAATTGTGATGGCTGTATTAATGTGTGTATTGGTAACTAAATTGGGGATTGGGAAGTTAACAGTGGTGGCCTGTCAAAAGGTACCATCCTGGAAGTGGTTTATTTTGTTGTTGATTCTTTTAGGGGGTTCGTAACATCATTGTCCTATAGCCCAGTGTACTTGGTTCAGTATGGAATTTGTCTAATAACCTTTGTTATTGTGATGGCTGTATTAATGTTTGTATTGGTAACTAAAGTGGGGAATGGAAAGGAAACAGCCATGGCCTGTCAAAAGGTACCATCCTGGAAGTGGTTTATTTTGTCGTTGATTCTTTTAGGGACTTCGTAACATCATTGTCATATAGCCCAGTGTACTTGGTTGAGTGTGGAATTTGTCTACTAACCTGTGTTATTGTGATGGTGGTGTATTCTTTGAATACACGGTATGATAAAGTATATTTTTAATACTCTTTGCTTGTTCATTTCATCCTTTTTCTCAAACACCAACAGTGATCCCCTAGTTTCTCCTTGGTGGTCATGTCTCTTATGTCATTGTGAGTCTGTTCTAGATATATATCTTCCATGACCCACCTAGCGTCATCTAGCAGCGAATCTCTGAAGCTCCTCAATTCTTCCCGGTGCTAGAGGACTTCCTTATCCATCTGGCCACCAGATCTCGTTGCCATCGCCAGCTATTATCTCCGTGATCAAGAGAACTTCGTCTACTTTTCACTCACCAGGCTGTGCTAGTATCGCCTGCTATCAACTCTTTGAAGACCATTCATCAAGAATAACATTTAATATTCTTATGTTGGTTATGCTTATATGTATTCCTTTTGTCTCCTACCCCCACTCTTTTCCCTTCCCTGGTCCCTCCGCGCTTCGCTGAGTGGGTCTCACTTGCACGTCGGCAGTTGACTCAGTCAATCAAGGCTCAACTAGAGCCAGTCTCCTCAAACCAAGAGGCACTATCTACATTCTACGCCATGTTGGCACATTAAGTTCATACGTCAAAGGGAACTTCACCTTCGCCATGCAACGAAGATAAGTACATACTTCAGGTTTTAACCTCATCTTCATCGATTTTACTATCTTCATGCTTTTAACGATTATTTTATAGGCAGGGTGAGATATTTATTTGTGGCAATAATCATCCTTCGTGGGATTTTCCATGTTGGGCTTCTGTCCAATTAAGCCAATCTTTGTGAAAAGCAGCATTTCGTATGCTTATTAAATGAGAGAGCTTCTCACAACGGGGGATATTATAGAATACCCACTGTCTATAAATATTAAGCTTGTTCCACCGCTGGAGTAACTTTGGCCCTATTCTTCCATTAGGATCGTTCTGGAACCTTTCAGAATCTGCACTTTATCTACAAGTCACGCCGTCATGTATCTTTCACTCACTTGTGTGAATGCCATTTCAAACTAAGGAAACTTCCTTATAAATTAATGTTCAATAGCTAAATTTTCTTCCACCGTTGGGATTTTTTCTGGCGCATTTAATGATAATCCATAACTTTCTTGAGCAACAAACTTTCGCCTATCTAGTGCAACCAGCCATTTTCCACGATTGCAATAACTTTCTTTTGCGCTTCTACAGTGAACTTTTCATCCATTTCAACGAACTATAGTGATAAACAGTGTTCTTTCAGTATTTCTTCCGCGTCGCGCTCGTCCGATTATTATAAACACGGCCATTAATTAATTAATTAATTAACTTCTGCATAACTGCGTGTCTTGTACACGGTTCAAATTATCTTGTTTCTCCCTTCAAATTTAGGGGATACAATTATTTCACCTTATAAGTGAGTTATTTCTAGGTTTCACGAAAGGGAAACTTGCCCCATTTGTCTCGTGATTCCTATTTAAACATAGGAGGTCTAGAACCTTCTTTTTGACTTTCTCTTCAGGTTTCACAGTAAGTGACCTGCCCTATTTGTGTAACTACTAAAAGTAATGCTGCTTCAATACAAGAAGTTATAGGAACTTCTCTTTCATTCTACTGCTTTCTTTTTTGTTATTTTCGAAGTTGTAACTTTTTCTAAGATAGGTACTTGGGAATTTCTGAAAGTACACACATTGTACTCGATTTAATGTTTAAACTTTAATCACTTCATTTGTCTTTTTTAAATCTTACAAAGATTTTAGTACATATATAAGGTTTGAAACCTAAGGAATTGTTAATTGCCTGGAGCAAACTTTAAATGTTAGGAGGTCTGCGACCCCAAATTGTTACCAAAAATTGAAACTATATACTTAAATTTATTAGACTTTTTTGCATTGTTAAATAAATTCAAACTTTCCTTTTCGACTCATAATTTCTCTAATACAACGGTTAGGCAAGATCCTGTCTTCCTTGGCTCTTCCTACTCAATGCCATTATATCTATTGATAGGGCTTTCAACATTCGTTGCATTTGAGCAAGAACTCTTAGTGGATATCTCGTCAAAGTTTCTCTTAGCTTTAATAGCTAATTCTAACTGGCCAGTAAGGCAAGTACAGCTCGCTACGCCAGCTTCCTGCTTGTGGAGATCCTCTCCAAAATCTTATGGTTGGTTTTCTAAAAGATAAGTTTTTCTCTTTGCCTAAACTATTAGTCGGCTCTTTGCTGGGTAAAAGCTTAGCCATTTTTAAATGCAACTATTGGTTCACTTACCCAAATTATTCCCCACGGTATAATTCTTTTATCACTATCCTTCTTGGAAGCACTTGGTCGCTTTTTCAGGAATTCTACAACTTCGAAAACTGGAAATACCAAACCTGATTCAAATTATTGGCATTCTCCGAATTACTTTTGCAAAAACGAATTTCTTTGAACAGACATACTATAAATCTGTTACTCTCTGCCTTGCCAGACCATCACCCTTCCCCATAGTAGGCAGATGCATGCTTGAGAGGGAATATACTAAAGCCATTCTCTTGCAAACCGCCCAAGTCCTAGCTGCGTTTCCCGTCAGCTTCGACCAGGTCCTTACCCACTTTAGGTATCAGAGAACGGATTTGCAGTGGCAACCGCCTCTAAGTGCATTTAAAGTTAAATTCATAACTTTTGTGGGACTCTCCTCCTATTTTTCTATCCTTTTTCTCCAGTCCTAAACCCACCTCCTTTTCTTTATCATCTTCCCTTGGTGGTTAGGTTATTCCTCAGTCAATAATCTACCCAGATGGCTGTATTAGTGTGTGTATTGGTAACTAAAGTGGGTATTGGAAAGGAAACAGCCATGGCCTGTCAAAAGGTACCATCCTGGAAGTGGTTTATTTTGCTGTTGATTCTTTTAGGGGCTTCGTAACACCATTGTCATATAGCCCAGTGTACTTGGTTGAATGTGGAATTTGTCTACTAACCTGTGTTATTGTGATGGCTGTATTAGTGTGTGTATTTGTAATTACAGTAGGATTTTGGTAGGGAGAAGCCGTGGCCTGTCAAAAGGTACCATCCTGGAAGTGGTTTATTTTATTGATTATTTTAGGGGCTTCGTAACATCATTGTCATATAGCCCAGTGTACTTAAGTGTGTGTTAAATTTGTCTGATAATCTGTGTTATTGTGATGGCTGCAATAGTGTGTATTTGTAATTGAGACAAGGATTTGAAAGGAGGTAGCAGTGGCCTCAAGTTATGAACCATCCTGGCATTTGCTTGGAGTAAAAGTAGAAAACCACGAAATTCCACTTCTAAGATAGCTGAGGTAGGAATTAAACCCAGCTCCTGACAGTTTTGTCTCACAAGGCTGAGTGTACCCCCGTTCCAGTCCTGAAACCAGAAACTGATGTTCTTGGCAGAGCCAGGAATCGAACCCGGGCCTCTGTAGTAACAGCCAAGAATGCTAGCCACTACACCAAGGGGTGGACAATATAAGGCTCGTCTTGATTGTACATGATCAATCAATAATTACTTAATAATAATAATAATAAAATTATAATTTATAATTATAATCATATTAATAAAAATAATAAATATTCCATTTAGCAAACAGCCAACCTCTCCTTGTGACGTTATGCACAGTCTCAGGGCGTGGCGGCCATCTTGCACATTAGACCCTGGCCCAGCTATGAATCTCCCTCCGTATGAACAGCATAGAGGGGTTGCACGTGGCGGCCATCTTGCACATTAGCCACTGGCCATGTTTCGGTCTATTGTACCTACTGAAGATCTATTCTCTATCGGCTGTTTGACAATATATAATACGTTACATTCGTCTGGAGATAGGGGAAGATCTGTTCCCTGTCAGCTGTTTCACAATATGTAATGTGTTACATTCGCCTGGAAGTAGAGGAAGATCTGTTCTTTGTCAGCGGTTTGACAATATGTAATGTGTTACATTTGCCTGGAGGTAGGGGAAGATCTGTTCTCTGTCAGCTGTTTGACAATATGTAATGTGTTACATTCGCCTGGAGGTAGGGGAAGATCTGTTCTCTGTCAGCTGTTTGACAATATGTAATGTGTTACGTTTGCCTGGAGGTAGAGGAAGATCTATTCTCTGCCAGCTGTTTGACAATATGTAATGTGTTACATTCGTCTGGAGGTAGGGAATGGATCTGTTCTCTGTCAGCTGTTTGACAATATGTAATGTGTTACGTTCGCCTGGAGTTAGGGGAAGATCTGCTCTCTGTCAGCTGTTTGACAATATATAATGTGTTACATTCGCCTGGAGGTAAGGGAAGATCTGTTCTCTGTCAGCTGTGCGACAATATGTAATGTGTTACATTCGCCTGGATGTAGGGGAAGATCTGTTCTCTGTCAGCTGTTTGACAATATGTAATGTGTTACATTCGCCTGGAGGTAGGGGAAGATCTGTTCTCTTTCAGCTGTTTGACAATATGTAATGAGTTACATTCGCCTGGAGGTAGGGGGAGATCAGTTCTCTGTCAGCTGTTTGACAATATGTAATGTGTTACATTCCCCTGGAGGTAGGGAAAGATCTGTTCTCTGTCAGCTGTTTGACAATATGTAATGTGTTACATTTGACTGGAGGAAGGGGAAGATCTGTTCTCTGACAGCTGTTTGACAATATGTAATGTGTTACATTCGCCTGGAGGTAGGGGAAGATCACTTCTCTGTCAGCTGTTTGACAATATGTAATGTGTTAAATTCGCCTGGAGGTAGGGAAAGATCTGTTCTCTGTCAGCTGTTTGACAATATGTAATGTGTTACATTCGCCTGGAAGTAGGGGAAGATCTGTCCTCTGTTAGCTGTTTGACAATAAGTAATGTGTGAAAGGCGGCAATATTTTATCAATCGTGGTCATTTCTTGTAAATATATTTATTTCATAACAGTTTCAGACTACACATTGCTGTTAATTAAGACAAACTAAATTATAAGGATCTCATAAGAAAATGAATATATTTGTTTCAAGAGCCTGGTTGTATGGTTGTTAAGTCAGGTTTCTCATATGAATAGAGAGTAGCAAAATGGGTTCTAAACATACGAGGACTTGCGAATAACTGCATTCATGGCTGTCATCGCGGAGACCCGGGTTCGATTCCCCCTCTGCCAAGAAACTATTAAATCAGGGCCGGAGCGGCGTTCACTCGACCTAGTGAAGGAAAAAGGAATAGAAGTGGGTTCGATTCCTACCTCGGCCATCCCGGAAGTGGTTTTCGGTGGTTCCCAGGAAAATGCCGGGATAGTACCTAACATAAGGCCACGGCTGGTTCCTACCCAAATCGTACCTCAATTGCAAATACTCATACCAGTAATGAGGCGTGCTGACACAATGGTAATACTGTTGGACGCTCCCGCCAATCCATGTGAGATTTTCGAAGTAAAATGCCATGTCCTGATGTTTTGATTCCACGTAAAAAGGAGGTCCCGGGGCTTATGATCTCGAGATTAACGGTCACGTAACGTGCTACTTGTTGCCACGGTAACGTGCTACTTGTTGCTATGGTAACTTGCTACTTGTTACTATGGTAACTTGCTCTTTGTTGCCACGGTAATGTGCTACATGTAGCCATGGTAACTTGCTCTTTGTTGCCATGGTAACGTGCTACTTGTTGCTATGGTAAGGTGCTATTTGTAGCCATGGTAACGTGCTACATGTTGCCACGGTAACGTGCTACATGTTGCAATGGTAATTTGCTACCTCTTGCTATGGTAACGTGTTACTTGTTGCTATGGTAACTCGCTATTGTTGCTATGGTAACTTGCTATTTGTTGCTATGGTAACTTGCTACTTGTTGCCATGGTAACGTGCTACTTGTTGCTATGGTAACTTGCTACTTGTTGCCATGGTAACGTGCTACTTGTTGCCATGGTAACGTGCTACTTGCTGCCATGGTAACTTGCTACCTGTTGCCATTGTAACGTGCTATTGTTGCCATGGTAACTTGCTACCTCTTGCTACGGTAACGTGCTAATTGTTGCTATGGTAACTTGCTACCTCTTGCTATGGTAACGTGCTACTTGTTGCTATGGTAACTTGCTACCTCTTGCTACGGTAACGTGCTACTTGTTGCTATGGTAACTTTCTACCTGTTGCCATGGTAACGTGCTACTTGTTGCTATGGTAACTTGCTACTTGTTGCCATGGTAACGTGCTATTTGTTGCCATGGTAACGTGCTACTTGCTGCCATGGTAACTTGCTACCTGTTGCCATTGTAACGTGATACATGTTGCCTTGGTAACTTGCTACCTCTTGCTACGGTAACGTGCTACTTGTTGCCATGGTAACGTGCTACTTGCTGCCATGGTAACGTGCTACTTGTTGCTATAGTAACTTGCTACCTGTTGCCATGGTAACTTGCTACCTCTTGCTACGGTAACGTGCTACTTGTTGCTATGGTAACTTGCTACCTGTTGCCATGGTAACTTGCTACCTCTTGCTACGGTAACGTGCTGCTTGTTGCCATGGTAACTTGCTACCTCTTGCTACGGTAACGTGCTACTTGTTGCTATGGTAACTTGCTACTTTTTCCTATGGTAACTTGCTACTTGTTGCCATGGTAACGTGCTACTTGTTGTTATGGTAACTTGCTACCTGTTGCCATGGTAACGTGATACTTGTTGCCACAGTAACTTGCTACTTGTTGCCATGGTAACGTGTTCTTTGTTGCTATGGTAACGTGCTACTTGTTGTTATGGTAACTTGCTACTTGTTGTTATGGTAACGTGCTACTTGTTGCTATGGTAACGTGCGACTTGTTGTTATGGTAACGTGCTACTTGTTGTCATAGTAACCTGCTACTTGTTACTATGGTAACTTGCTACTTGTTGCTATGGTAACTTGCTACTTGTTGCCATGGTGACGTGCTACTTGTTGCCATGGTAACCTGCTACTTGATGTTATGATAACGTGCTACTTGTTGTCATGGTAGCCTGCTCTTTGTTGCTATGGTAACGTGCTACTTGTTGCCATGGTAACGTGCTATATGTAGCCATGGTAATTTGCTACCTCTTGCCATGGTAACGTGCTACTTGTTGCTATGGTAACGTGCTAATTGTAGCCATGGTAACGTGCTACTTTTTGCCATGGTAACGTGCTACATGTTGCCATGGTAATTCGCTAGCTCTTGCTATGGTAACGTGATATTTGTTGCTATGGTAACGTGCTACTTGTAGCCATGGTAACGTGCTACTTGTTGCCACGGTAACGTGCTACTTGTAGCCATGGTAACATGCTACTTGTTGTTATGGTAACTTGCTACCTGTTGCCATGGTAACGTGATACTTGTTGCCACAGTAACTTGCTACTTGTTGCCATGGTAACGTGTTCTTTGTTGCTATGGTAACGTGCTACTTGTTGTTATGGTAACTTGCTACTTGTTGTTATGGTAACTTGCTACTTGTTGCTATGGTAACTTGCTACATGTAGCTATGGTAACTTGATATTTGTTTTCACGGTAACGAGCTCCTTGTTGCTATGGTAACTTGCTACTTGTTGCTATGGTAACTAGCTCTTTGTTGCCTAGGTTACGTGCTACTTGTAGCTATGGAAACTTGCTCTTTGATGCCATGGTAACGTGCTACTATTTGCTATGGTAACGTGCTATTTGTAGCCATGGTAACGTGCTTCTTGTTGCCACGGCAACGTGCTACATGTTGCCATGGTAATTTGCTACCTCTTGCTATGGTAACGTGCTACTTGTTGCTATGGTAACTTGCTACTTGTTGCTATGGTAACTTGCTACTTGTTGCTATGGTAACTTACTATTTGTTGCCAGAGTAACGTGCTACTTGCTGCCATGGTAACTTGCTACCTATTGCCATTGTAACGTGCTACTTTTTTCCATGGTAACTTGCTACCTCTTGCTACGGTAACGTGCTACTTGTTGCTATGGTAACTTGCTGCCACTTGCTATGGTAACGTGCTCCTTGTTGCTATGGTAACTTGCTACCTCTTGCTACGGTAACGTGCTACTTGTTGCTATGTTAATTTGTTACCTGTTGCCATGGTAACCTGCTACTTGTTGCTATGGTAACTTGCTACTTGTTGCCATGGTTACGTGCTACTTGTTGCCATGGTATCGTGCTATTGTTGCTTTGGTAACTTGCTACTTGTTGCCATGGTAACGTGCTACTTGCTGCCATGGTTACTTGCTACCTGTTGCCATTGTAACGTGCTACTTGTTGCCATGGTAACTTGCTACCTCTTGCTACGGTAACGTGGTACTTGTTGCTATGGTAACTTGCTACCCCTTGCTATGGTAATGTGCTACTTGTTGCAATGGTGACTTGCTACCTCTTGCTACGGTAACGTGCTACTTGTTGCTATGGTAACTTGTTACCTGTTGTCATGGTAACGTGCTACTTGTTGCTATGGTAACTTGCTACTTGTTGCCATGGTAACGTGCTCCTTGTTGCCATGGTAACGTGCTACTTGCTGTCATGGTAACTTGCTACCTGTTGCCATTGTAACGTGCTACTTTTTGCCATGGTAACTTGCTACCTCTTGCTACGCTAACGTGCTACTTGTTGCCATGGTAACGTGCTACTTGCTGCCATGGTAACTTGCTACCTCTTGCTATGGTAACGTGCTACTTGTTGCCATGGTAACTTGCTACCTGTTGCCATGGTAACGTGCTACTTGTTCCTACGGTAACTTTCTACTTGCTGCCATCGTAACGTGCTACTTGTTGCCACAGTAACGTGCTACTTGTTGCCATGGTAACGTGCTACTTGTTCCTATGGTAACTTACTACTTGTTGCCATGGTAACGTGTTCTTTGTTACCACGGTAACGTGCTACTTTTTGTTATGGTAACTTGTTATTTGTTGCCACGGTAACGTGCTACTTGTTGCTATGGTAACGTGCTACTTGTTGCACTGGTAACGTACTACTTGTTGTTATGGAATCGTGCTACTTGTTGTTATGGTGACGTGCTACTTATTGCTATGGTAAAGTACTACTTGTTGTAATGGTAAATTGCTACTTGTTGTTATGGTAACGTGCTTCTTTTTTCATGGTAACCTGCTATTTGTTGTCATGGTAACTTGCTACTTGTTGTTATGGTAACGTGCTACTTGTTATGGTAACGTGCTACTTGTTGTTATGGTAATGTGCTACTTGTTGCCACGGTAATGTGATACATGTTGCCATGGTAATTTGCTACCTCTTGCTATGGTAACGTGTTACTTGTTACTATAGTAACTTGCTACTTGTTGCTATGGTAACTTACTACTTGTTGCTATGGTACCTTGCTACTTGTTGCCATGGTAACGAGCAACTTGTTTCTAAGGTAATGTGCTAATTTTTGTTATGGTTACGTGCCACTTGTTGTCATGGTAACTTGCTTCTTGTTGCCATGGTGACGTGCTACTTGTTGCCATGGTAACGTATTATTGTTGTTATGGTAACTTGCTTCTTATTGCCATGGTAACGTGCTACTTGTTGTTATGGTAACGTGCTACTTTTTGTCATGGTAACGTGCTACTTGTTGCCATGGTAACGTGCTACTTGTTGTTATGGTAACGTGCTATTTTTGCCATGGTAACCTGCTACTTGATGTTATGGTAAATTGCTAGTTGTTGCCATGGTAACGTGCTACTTGTTGTTATGGTAACATGGTACTTTTTGTAATGGTAACTTGCGACTTGTTATGGTAACGTGCAACTTGTTGCTATGGTAACGTGCGACTTGTTGTTAAGGTAACGTGCTACTTGTTGTCATAGTAACCTGCTCTTTGTTACTATGGTAACTTGCTATTTGTTGTTATGGTAACTTGCTACTTGTTACCATGGTAAAGTGCTACTTGTTGCTATGGTAACATGCTACTTGATGTTATGATAACGTGCTACTTGTTGTCATGGTAACCTGCTACTTGTTGCTATGGTAACGTGCTACTAGTTGCCACGGTAACGTGCTACATGTAGCAATGGTAATTTGCTACCTCTTGTCATGGTAACGTGTTACATGTTGCTATGGTAACGTGCTACTTGTAGCCATGGTAACGTGCTACTTATTGCCACGGTAACGTGCTACGTGTTGCCATGGTAATTTGCTAACTCTTGCTATGGTAACCTGCTACATGTAGCCATGGTAACGTGCTATTTGTTGCCACGGTAACGTGCTACTTGTAGCCATGGTAACTTGCTATTTGTAGCTATGGTAATTTGCTACCTCTTGCTATGGTAACGTGCTACTTGTAGCTATGGTAACTTGCTCTTTGTTGCCACGGTAACGTGCTACTTGTAGCTATGGTAAGTTGCTCTTTGTTGCCACGGTAACGTGCTACTTGTTGCTATGGTATCTTGTTACTTGTTGCTATGGTAACTTTCTCTTTGTTGTCAAGGTAACGTGCTACTTGTAGCTATGGTAACTTGCTCTTTGTTTCCATGGTAACGTGCTACTTGTTGCTATGGTTACGTGCTATTTGTAGCCATGGTAACGTGCTACATGTTGCCACGGTAACGTGCTACATGTTGCCATGGTAATTTGCTACCTGTTGCTATGGTAACATGCTACTTGTTGCTATGGTAACTTGCTACATGTTGCCATGGTAACGTGCTACTTGTTGCTATGGTAACTTGCTATTTGTTGCCATGGTAACGTGCTACTTTTTGCCATGGTAACGTTCTACTTGCTGCCATGGTAACTTGCTACCTGTTGCCATTGTAACGAACTACTTGTTGCCATGGTAACTTGCTACCTCTTGCTACGGTAACGTGCTACTTGTTGCTATGGTAACTTGCTACCTGTTGCCATGGTAACGTGCTACTTGTTGCTATGGTAAAGTGCTACTTGTAGCCATGGTAACGTGCTACTTGTTGCCATGGTAATTTGCTACCTCTTGCTATGGTAACGTGCTACTTGTTGCTATGGTTACTTGCTACCTCTTGCTACGGTAACGTGCTACTTATTGCTATGATAACTTGCTACCTGTTGCCATGGTAACGTGCTACTTGTTGCTATGGTAACTTGCTACTTGTTGCCATGGTAACTTGCTACTCCTTGCCACGGTAACGTGCTACTTGTTGCCATGGTAACGTGCCACTTGCTGCCATGGTAACTTGCTAACTCTTGCTATGGTAACGTGCTACTTGTTGCCATGGTAACTTGCTACCTCTTGTTACGGTAACGTGCTAATTGTTGCTATGGTAACTTGCTACTTGTTGCCACGGTAACGTGCTACTTGTTCCTACGGTAACTTGCTACTTGTTGCCATCGTAACGTATTATTTTTGTTATGGTAACTTGCTTCTTATTGCCATGGTAACGTGCTACTTGTTGTTATGGTAACGTGCTACTTTTTGTCATGGTAACTTGCTACTTGTTGTTATGGTAACTTGCTACTTGTTGCCATGGTAACGTGCTACTTGTTGTTATGGTTACGTGCTACTTTTGCCATGGTAACCTGCTACTTGTTGTTATGGTAACTTGCTACTTTCTGCCATGGTAACGTGCTACTTGTTGTTATGGTAACGTGGTACTTTTTTAATGGTAACTTGCTACTTGTTGTTATGGTAACGTGCTATTTGTTGCTATGGTAACGTGCGACTTGTTGTTAAGGTAACGTGCTACTTGTTGTCATAGTAACCTGGTACTTGTTACTATGGTAACTTGCAATTTGCTGCTATGGTAACTTGCTACTTGTTGCCATGGTAACGTGCTACTTGTTGCTATGGTAACGTGCTATTTGATGTTATGATAACGTGCTACTTGTTGTCATGGTAACCTGCTACTTTTTGCTATGGTAACGTGCTACTTGTTGCCACGGTAACGTGCTACAGGTAGCCATGTTAATTTGCTACCTCTTGCCATGGTAACGTGCTACTTGTTGCTATGGTAACGTGCTACTTTTAGCCATGGGAACATGCTACTTATTGCCACGGTAACGTGCTATATTTTGCCATGGTAATTTGCTACCTCTTGCTATGGTAACGTGATATTTGTTGCTATGGTAACGTGCTACTTTTAGCCATGGTAACTTGCTACTTGTTGCCACGGTAACTTCCTATTTGTAGCTATGGTAATTTGCTACCTCTTGCTATGGTAACGTGCTACTTGTAGCTATGGTAACTTGCTCTTTGTTGCCACGGTAACGAGCTACTTGTAGCTATGGTAACTTGCTCTATGTTGCCACGGTAACGTGCTACTTGTTGCTATGGTAACTTGCTACTTGTTGCTATGGTAACTTGCTCTTTGTTGCTACGGTAACGTGCTACATGTTGCCATGGTAATTTGCTATGGTAAAGTGCTACTTGTTGCTATGGTAACTTGCTACTTGTTGCTATGGTAACTTGCAACTTGTTGCTAAGGTAACTTGCTACTTGTTGCCATGGTGACGTGCTACTTGTTGCTATGGTAACTTGCTACTTGTTGCCATGGTAACGTTCTACTTTTTGCCATGGTAACGTGCTACTTGCTGCCATGGTAACTTGCTACCTGTTGCCATTGTAACGTGCTACTTGTTGCTATGGTAACTTGCTACCTCTTGCTACGGCAACGTGCTATTTCTTGCTATGGTAACTTGCTACCTCTTGCTATGGTAACATGCCACTTGTTGCTATGGTAACTTACTACCTCTTGCTACGGTAACGTGCTACTTGTTGCAATGGTAAGTTGCTACATGTTGCCATGGTAACTTGCTACTTGTTGCTATGGTAACTTGCTACTTATTGCCATGGTAACGTGCTACTTGTTGCCATGGTATCGTGCTACTTTCTGCCATGGTAACTTGCTACCTGTTGCCATTGTAACAAGCTACTTGTTGCCATGGTAACTTGCTACCTCTTGCCACGGTAACGTGCTACTTGTTGCCATGGTAACGTTTTACATGCTGCCATGGTAACTTGCTACCTCTTGCTATGGTAACGTGCTACTTGTTGCCATGGTAACTTGCTACCTCTTGCTACGGTAACGTGCTAATTGTTGCTATGGTAACATGCTACCTGTTGCCATGGTAACGTGCTACTTGTTCCTACGGTAACTTGCTACTTGTTGCCATTGTAACGTGCTACTTGTTGCCACAGTAACGTGCTAATTGTTGCCATGGTAACGTGCTACTTGTTGCCACAGTAACGTGCTAATTGTTGCCATGGTAACGTGCTACTTGTTCCTACGGTAACTTGCTACGTGTTGCCATCGTAACGTGCTACTTGTTGCCACAGTGAAGTGCTACTTGTTGCCATGGTAACGTGCTACTTGTTCCTAAGGTAACTTTCTACTTGTTGCCATGGTAACGTGTTCTTTGTTGCCACGGTAACGTGCTACTTTTTGTTATGGAAACTTGTTATTTGTTGCCACGGTAACGTGCTACTTGTTGCTATGGTAACGTGCTAATTGTTGCTATGGTAACTTGCTACCTCTTGCTATGGTAACGTGCTACTTGTTGCTATGGTAACTTGCTACCTCTTGCTACGATAACGTGCTACTTGTTGCTATGGTAACTTGATACCTGTTGCCATTGTAACGTGCTACTTGTTACTATGGTAACTTGCTATTTGTTGCCATGGTAACGTGCTATTTGTTGCCATGGTAACGTGCTACTTGCTGCCATGGTAACTTGCTACCTGTTGCCATTGTAACGTGATACATGTTGCCTTGGTAACTTGCTACCTCTTGCTACGGTAACGTGCTACTTGTTGCCATGGTAACGTGCTACTTGCTGCCATGGTAACGTGCTACTTGTTGCTATAGTAACTTGCTACCTGTTGCCATGGTAACTTGCTACCTCTTGCTACGGTAACGTGCTACTTGTTGCTATGGTAACTTGCTACCTGTTGCCATGGTAACTTGCTAACTCTTGCTACGGTAACGTGCTGCTTGTTGCCATGGTAACTTGCTACCTCTTGCTACGGTAACGTGCTACTTGTTGCTATGGTAACTTGCTACTTTTTCCTATGGTAACTTGCTACTTGTTGCTATGGTAACGTGCTACTTGTTGTTATGGTAACGTACTACTTGTTGTTATGGTAACTTGCTACTTGTTGTTATGATAACGTGATACTTGTTGCCACAGTAACTTGCTACTTGTTGCCATGGTAACGTGCTACTTGTTGTTATGGTAACTTGCTACCTGTTGCCATGGTAACGTGATACTTGTTACCACAGTTACTTGCTACTTGTTGCCATGGTAACGTGTTCTTTGTTGCTATGGTAACGTGATAATTGTTGTTATGGTAACTTGCTACTTGTTGTTATGGTAACGTGCTACTTGTTGCTATGATAACGTGCGACTTGTTGTTATGCTAACGTGCTACTTGTTGTCATAGTAACCTGCTACTTGTTACTATGGTAACTTGCTACTTGTTGCTATGGTAACTTGCTACTTGTTGCCATGGTGACGTGCTACTTGTTGCCATGGTAACCTGCTACTTGATGTTATGATAACGTGCTACTTGTTGTCATGGTAGCCTGCTACTTGTTGCTATGGTAACGTGCTACTTGTTGCCATGGTAACGTGCTATATGTAGCCATGGTAACGTGCTACATGTTGCCATGGTAATTCGCTACCTCTTGCTATGGAAACGTGATATTTGTTGCTATGGTAACGTGCTACTTGTAGCCATGGTAACGTGCTACTTGTTGCCACGGTAACGTGCTACTTGTAGCCATGGTAACTTGCTATTTGTAGCTATGGTAATTTGCTACCTCTTGCTGTGGTAACGTGCTACTTGTTGCCATGGTAACGTGCTACTTGTTGCCACGGTAACGTGCTACTTGTAGCCATGGTAACTTGCTATTTGTAGCTATGGTAATTTGCTACCTCTTGCTATGGTAACGTGCCACTTGTAGCTATGGTAACTTGCTCCTTGTTGCCACGGTAACGTGCTACTTGTTGCTATGGTAACTTGCTACTTGGTCTATGGTAACTTGCTCTTTGTTGCCCGGTAACGTGCTACTTGTAGCTATGGTAACTTGCTCTTTGTTGCCATGGTAACGTGCTACTTGTTGCTATGGTAACGTGCTATTTGTAGCCATGGTAACGTGCTTCTTGTTTCCACGGTAACGTGCTACATGTTGCCATGGTAAATTGCTACCTCTTGCTATGGTAACGTGCTACTTGTTGCTATGGTAACTTGCTACTTGTTGCTATGGTAACTTGCTACTTGTTGCCATTGTAACGTGCTATTGTTGCTTTGGTAACTTGCTACTTTTTGCCATGGTAACGTGCTACTTGCTGCCATGGTTACTTGCTACCTGTTGCCATTGTAACGTGCTACTTGTTGCCATGGTATCTTGCTACCTAACGGTAACGGTGCTATGGTTACTTGGTACCCCTTGCTATGGTAATGTGCTACTTGTTCCAATGGTAACTTGCTACCTCTTGCTACGGTAACGTGCTACTTGTTGCTATGGTAACTTGTTACCTGTTGTCATGGTTACGTGCTACTTGTTGCCACAGTAACGTGCTACTTGTTGCCATGGTAACGTGCTACTTGTTCCTATGGTAACTTGCTCTTTGTTGCCATGGTAACGTGCTACTTGTTGCTATGGTAACGTGCTATTTGTAGCCATGGTAACGTGCTACTTGTTTCCACGGTAACGTGCTACATGTTGCCATGGTAAATTGCTACCTCTTGCTATGGTAACGTGCTACTTGTTGCTATGGTAACTTGCTACTTGTTGCTATGGTAACTTGCTACTTGTTGCCATGGTAACGTGCTCCTTGTTGCCATGGTAACGTGCTACTTGCTGTCATGGTAACTTGCTACCTGTTGCCATTGTAACGTGCTACTTTTTGCCATGGTAACTTTCTACCTCTTGCTACGCTAACGTGCTACTTGTTGCCATGGTAACGTGCTACTTGCTGCCATGGTAACTTGCTACCTCTTGCTATGGTAACGTGCTACTTGTTGCCATGGTAACTTGCTACCTGTTGCCATGGTAACGTGCTACTTGTTCCTACGGTAACTTTCTACTTGTTGCCATCGTAACGTGCTACTTGTTGCCACAGTAACGTGCTACTTGTTGCCATGGTAACGTGCTACTTGTTCCTATGGTAACTTGCTACTTGTTGCCATGGTAACGTGTTCTTTGTTGCCACGGTAACGTGCTACTTTTTGTTATGGTAACTTGTTATTTGTTGCCACGGTAACGTGCTACTTGTTGCTATGGTTACGTGCTACTTGTTGCACTGGTAACGTGCTACTTGTTGTTATGGAATCGTGCTACTTGTTGTTATGGTGACGTGCTACTTATTGCTATGGTAACGTGCTACTTGTTGTAATGGTAACTTGCTACTTGTTGTTATGGTAACGTGCTTCTTTTTTCATGGTAACCTGCTATTTTTTGTCATGGTAACTTGCTACTTGTTGTTATGGTAACGTGCTACTTGTTATGGTAACGTGCTACTTGTTGTTATGGTAATGTGCTACTTGTTGCCACGGTAATGTGATACATGTTGCCATGGTAATTTGCTACCTCTTGCTATGGTAACGTGTTACTTGTTACTATAGTAACTTGCTACTTGTTGCTATGGTAACTTGCTACTTGTTGCTATGGTACCTTGCTACTTGTTGCCATGGTAACGAGCAACATGTTTCTAAGGTAATGTGCTAATTTTTGTTATGGTTACGTGCCACTTGTTGTCATGGTAACTTGTTTCTTGTTGCCATGGTGACGTGCTACTTGTTGCCATGGTAACGTATTATTGTTGTTATGGTAACTTGCTTCTTATTGCCATGGTAACTTGCTACTTGTTGTTATGGTAACGTGCTACTTTTTGTCATGGTAACGTGCTACTTGTTGCCATGGTAACGTGCTACTTGTTGTTATGGTAACGTGCTACTTTTTGCCATGGTAACCTGCTACTTGATGTTATGGTAACTTGCTAGTTGTTGCCATGGTAACGTGCTACTTGTTGTTATGGTAACGTGGTACTTTTTGTAATGGTAACTTGCGACTTGTTATGGTAACGTGCAACTTGTTGCTATGGTAACGTGCGACTTGTTAAGGTAACGTGCTACTTGTTGTCATAGTAACCTGCTCTTTGTTACTATGGTAACTTGCTATTTGTTGTTATGGTAACTTGCTACTTGTTACCATGGTAAAGTGCTACTTGTTGCTATGGTAACATGCTACTTGATGTTATGATAACGTGCTACTTGTTGTCATGGTAACCTGCTACTTGTTGCTATGGTAACGTGCTACTTGTTGCCACGGTAACGTGCTACATGTAGCCATGGTAATTTGCTACCTCTTGCCATGGTAACGTGTTACTTGTTGCTATGGTAACGTGCTACTTGTAGCCACGGTAACGTGCTACTTATTGCCACGGTAACGTGCTACATGTTGCCATGGTAATTTGCTAACTCTTGCTATGATAACGTGATATATGTTGCTATGGTAACGTGCTACTTGTAGCCATGGTAACGTGCTACTTGTTGCCACGGTAACGTGCTACTTGTAGCCATGGTAACTTGCTATTTGTAACTATGATAATTTGCTTCCTCTTGCTATGGTAACCTGCTACATGTAGCCATGGTAACGTGCTATTTGTTGCCACGGTAACGTGCTACTTGTAGCCATGGTAACTTGCTATTTGTAGCTATGGTAATTTACTACCTCTTGCTATGGTAACGTGCTACTTGTAGCTATGGTAACTTGCTCTTTGTTGCCACGCTAACGTGCTACTTGTAGCTATGGTAAGTTGCTCTTTGTTGCCACGGTAACGTGCTACTTGTTGCTATGGTATCTTGTTACTTGTTGCTATGGTAACTTTCTCTTTGTTGTCAAGGTAACGTGCTACTTGTAGCTATGGTAACTTGCTCTTTGTTGCCATGGTAACGTGCTACTTGTTGCTATGGTTACGTGCTATTTGTAGCCATTGTAACGTGCTACATGTTGCCACGGTAACGTGCTACATGTTGCCATGGTAATTTGCTACCTGTTGCTATGGTAACATGCTACTTGTTGCTATGGTAACTTGCTACTTGTTGCCATGGTAACGTGCTACTTGTTGCTATGGTAACTTGCTATTTGTTGCCATGGTAACGTGCTACTTTTTGCCATGGTAACGTTCTACTTGCTGCCATGGTAACTTGCTACCTGTTGCCATTGTAACGAGCTACTTGTTGCCATGGTAACTTGCTACCTCTTGCTACGGTAACGTGCTACTTGTTGCTATGGTAACTTGCTACCTGTTGCCATGGTAATGTGCTACTTGTTGCTATGGTAACGTGTTACTTGTTACTATAGTAACTTGCTACTTGTTGCTATGGTAACTTGCTACTTGTTGCTATGGTACCTTGCTACTTGTTGCCATGGTAACGAGCAACATGTTTCTAAGGTAACGTGCTATTTGATGTTATGATAACGTGCTACTTGTTGTCATGGTAACCTGCTACTTGTTGCTATGGTAACGTGCTACTTGTTGCCACGGTAACGTGCTACATGTAGCCATGTTAATTTGCTACCTCTTGCCATGGTAACGTGCTACTTGTTGCTATGGTAACGTGCTACTTTTAGCCATGGGAACATGCTACTTATTGCCACGGTAACGTGCTATATTTTGCCATGGTAATTTGCTACCTCTTGCTATGGTAACGTGATATTTGTTGCTATGGTAACGTGCTACTTTTAGCCATGGTAACTTGCTACTTGTTGCCACGGTAACGTGCTACTTGTAGCCATGGTAACTTCCTATTTGTAGCTATGGTAATTTGCTACCTCTTGCTATGGTAACGTGCTACTTGTAGCTATGGTAACTTGCTCTTTGTTGCCACGGTAACGAGCTACTTGTAGCTATGGTAACTTGCTCTATGTTGCCACGGTAACGTGCTACTTGTTGCTATGGTAACTTGCTACTTATTGCTATGGTAACTTGCTCTTTGTTGCTACGGTAACGTGCTACATGTTGCCATGGTAATTTGCTATGGTAAAGTGCTACTTGTTGCTATGGTAACTTGCTACTTGTTGCTATGGTAACTTGCAACTTGTTGCTAAGGTAACTTGCTACTTGTTGCCATGGTGACGTGCTACTTGTTGCTATGGTAACTTGCTACTTGTTGCCATGGTAACGTTCTACTTTTTGCCATGGTAACGTGCTACTTGCTGCCATGGTAACTTGCTACCTGTTGCCATTGTAACGTGCTACTTGTTGCTATGGTAACTTGCTACCTCTTGCTACGGCAACGTGCTATTTCTTGCTATGGTAACTTGCTACCTCTTGCTATGGTAACATGCCACTTGTTGCTATGGTAACTTACTACCTCTTGCTACGGTAACGTGCTACTTGTTGCAATGGTAAGTTGCTACATGTTGCCATGGTAACTTGCTACTTGTTGCTATGGTAACTTGCTACTTATTGCCATGGTAACGTGCTACTTGTTGCCATGGTATCGTGCTACTTTCTGCCATGGTAACTTGCTACCTGTTGCCATTGTAACAAGCTACTTGTTGCCATGGTAACTTGCTACCTCTTGCCACGGTAACGTGCTACTTGTTGCCATGGTAACGTGCTACATGCTGCCATGGTAACTTGCTACCTCTTGCTATGGTAACGTGATACTTGTTGCCATGGTAACTTGCTACCTCTTGCTACGGTAACGTGCTAATTGTTGCTATGGTAACATGCTACCTGTTGCCATGGTAACGTGCTACTTGTTCCTACGGTAACTTGCTACTTGTTGCCATTGTAACGTGCTACTTGTTGCCACAGTAACGTGCTAATTGTTGCCATGGTAACGTGCTACTTGTTGCCACAGTAACGTGCTAATTGTTGCCATGGTAACGTGCTACTTGTTCCTACGGTAACTTGCTACGTGTTGCCATCGTAACGTGCTACTTGTTGCCACAGTGAAGTGCTACTTGTTGCCATGGTAACGTGCTACTTGTTCCTAAGGTAACTTTCTACTTGTTGCCATGGTAACGTGTTCTTTGTTGCCACGGTAACGTGCTACTTTTTGTTATGGAAACTTGTTATTTGTTGCCACGGTAACGTGCTACTTGTTGCTATGGTAACGTGCTAATTGTTGCTATGGTAACTTGCTACCTCTTGCTATGGTAACGTGCTACTTGTTGCTATGGTAACTTGCTACCTCTTGCTACGATAACGTGCTACTTGTTGCTATGGTAACTTGATACCTGTTGCCATTGTAACGTGCTACTTGTTGCTATGGTAACTTGCTACTTGTTGCCATGGTAACGTGCTATTTGTTGCCATGGTAACGTGCTACTTGCTGCCATGGTAACTTGCTACCTGTTGCCATTGTAACGTGATACATGTTGCCTTGGTAACTTGCTACCTCTTGCTACGGTAACGTGCTACTTGTTGCCATGGTAACGTGCTACTTGCTGCCATGGTAACGTGCTACTTGTTGCTATAGTAACTTGCTACCTGTTGCCATGGTAACTTGCTACCTCTTGCTACGGTAACGTGCTACTTGTTGCTATGGTAACTTGCTACCTGTTGCCATGGTAACTTGCTAACTCTTGCTACGGTAACGTGCTGCTTGTTTCCATGGTAACTTGCTACCTCTTGCTACGGTAACGTGCTACTTGTTGCTATGGTAACTTGCTACTTTTTCCTATGGTAACTTGCTACTTGTTGCTATGGTAACGTGCTACTTGTTGTTATGTTAACGTACTACTTGTTGTTATGGTAACTTGCTACTTGTTGTTATGATAACGTGATACTTGTTGCCACAGTAACTTGCTACTTGTTGCCATGGTAACGTGCTACTTGTTGTTATGGTAACTTGCTACCTGTTGCCATGGTAACGTGATACTTGTTACCACAGTAACTTGCTACTTGTTGCCATGGTAACGTGTTCTTTGTTGCTATGGTAACGTGCTAATTGTTGTTATGGTAACTTGCTACTTGTTGTTATGGTAACGTGCTACTTGTTGCTATGATAACGTGCGACTTGTTGTTATGCTAACGTGCTACTTGTTGTCATAGTAACCTGCTACTTGTTACTATGGTAACTTGCTACTTGTTGCTATGGTAACTTGCTACTTGTTGCCATGGTGACGTGCTACTTGTTGCCATGGTAACCTGCTACTTGATGTTATGATAACGTGCTACTTGTTGTCATGGTAGCCTGCTACTTGTTGCTATGGTAACGTGCTACTTGTTGCCATGGTAACGTGCTATATGTAGCCATGGTAATTTGCTACCTCTTGCCATGGTAACGTGCTACTTGTTGCTATGGTAACGTGCTATTTGTAGCCATGGTAACGTGCTACTTTTTGCCATGGTAACGTGCTACATGTTGCCATGGTAATTCGCTACCTCTTGCTATGGAAACGTGATATTTGTTGCTATGGTAACGTGCTACTTGTAGCCATGGTAACGTGCTACTTGTTGCCACGGTAACGTGCTACTTGTAGCCATGGTAACTTGCTATTTGTAGCTATGGTAATTTGCTACCTCTTGCTGTGGTAACGTGCTACTTGTTGCCATGGTAACGTGCTACTTGTTGCCACGGTAACGTGCTACTTGTAGCCATGGTAACTTGCTATTTGTAGCTATGGTAATTTGCTACCTCTTGCTATGGTAACGTGCCACTTGTAGCTATGGTAACTTGCTCCTTGTTGCCACGGTAACGTGCTACTTGTTGCTATGGTGACTTGCTACTTGGTCTATGGTAACTTGCTCTTTGTTGCCCGGTAACGTGCTACTTGTAGCTATGGTAACTTGCTCTTTTTTGCCATGGTAACGTGCTACTTGTTGCTATGGTAACGTGCTATTTGTAGCCATGGTAACGTGCTACTTGTTTCCACGGTAACGTGCTACATGTTGCCATGGTAAATTGCTACCTCTTGCTATGGTAACGTGCTACTTGTTGCTATGGTAACTTGCTACTTGTTGCTATGGTAACTTGCTACTTGTTGCCATTGTAACGTGCTATTGTTGCTTTGGTAACTTGCTACTTTTTGCCATGGTAACGTGCTACTTGCTGCCATGGTTACTTGCTACCTGTTGCCATTGTAACGTGCTACTTTTTGCCATGGTAACTTGCTACCTCTTGCAACGGTAACGTGGTACTTGTTGCTATGGTAACTTGGTACCCCTTGCTATGGTAATGTGCTACTTGTTCCAATGGTAACTTGCTACCTCTTGCTACGGTAACGTGCTACTTGTTGCTATGGTAACTTGTTACCTGTTGTCATGGTTACGTGCTACTTGTTGCTATGGTAACTTGCTACTTGTTGCCATGGTAACGTGCTCCTTGTTGCCATGGTAACGTGCTACTTGCTGTCATGGTAACTTGCTACCTGTTGCCATTGTAACGTGCTACTTTTTGCCATGGTAACTTTCTACCTCTTGCTACGCTAACGTGCTACTTGTTGCCATGGTAACGTGCTACATGCTGCCATGGTAACTTGCTACCTCTTGCTATGGTAACGTGCTACTTGTTGCCATGGTAACTTGCTACCTGTTGCCATGGTAACGTGCTACTTGTTCCTACGGTAACTTTCTACTTGTTGCCATCGTAACGTGCTACTTGTTGCCACAGTAACGTGCTACTTGTTGCCATGGTAACGTGCTACTTGTTCCTATGGTAACTTGCTACTTGTTGCCATGGTAACGTGTTCTTTGTTGCCACGGTAACGTGCTACTTTTTGTTATGGTAACTTGTTATTTGTTGCCACGGTAACGTGCTACTTGTTGCTATGGTTACGTGCTACTTGTTGCACTGGTAACGTGCTACTTGTTGTTATGGAATCGTGCTACTTGTTGTTATGGTGACGTGCTACTTATTGCTATGGTAACGTGCTACTTGTTGTAATGGTAACTTGCTACTTGTTGTTATGGTAACGTGCTTCTTTTTTCATGGTAACCTGCTATTTGTTGTCATGGTAACATGCTACTTGTTGTTATGGTAACGTGCTACTTGTTATGGTAACGTGCTACTTGTTGTTATGGTAATGTGCTACTTGTTGCCACGGTAATGTGATACATGTTGCCATGGTAATTTGCTACCTCTTGCTATGGTAACGTGTTACTTGTTACTATAGTAACTTGCTACTTGTTGCTATGGTAACTTGCTACTTGTTGCTATGGTACCTTGCTACTTGTTGCCATGGTAACGAGCAACATGTTTCTAAGGTAATGTGCTAATTTTTGTTATGGTTACGTGCCACTTGTTGTCATGGTAACTTGTTTCTTGTTGCCATGGTGACGTGCTACTTGTTGCCATGGTAACGTGTTATTGTTGTTATGGTAACTTGCTTCTTATTGCCATGGTAACTTGCTACTTGTTGTTATGGTAACGTGCTACTTTTTGTCATGGTAACGTGCTACTTGTTGCCATGGTAACGTGCTACTTGTTGTTATGGTAACGTGCTACTTTTTGCCATGGTAACCTGCTACTTGATGTTATGGTAACTTGCTAGTTGTTGCCATGGTAACGTGCTACTTGTTGTTATGGTAACGTGGTATTTTTGTAATGGTAACTTGCGACTTGTTATGGTAACGTGCAACTTGTTGCTATGGTAACGTGCGACTTGTTGTTAAGGTAACGTGCTACTTGTTGTCATAGTAACCTGCTCTTTGTTACTATGGTAACTTGCTATTTCTTGTTATGGTAACTTGCTACTTGTTACCATGGTAAAGTGCTACTTGTTGCTATGGTAACATGCTACTTGATGTTATGATAACGTGCTACTTGTTGTCATGGTAACCTGCTACTTGTTGCTATGGTAACGTGCTACTTGTTGCCACGGTAACGTGCTACATGTAGCCATGGTAATTTGCTACCTCTTGCCATGGTAACGTGTTACTTGTTGCTATGGTAACGTGCTACTTGTAGCCACGGTAACGTGCTACATGTTGCCATGGTAATTTGCTAACTCTTGCTATGATAACGTGATATATGTTGCTATGGTAACGTGCTACTTGTAGCCATGGTAACGTGCTACTTGTTGCCACGGTAACGTGCTACTTGTAGCCATGGTAACTTGCTATTTGTAACTATGATAATTTGCTTCCTCTTGCTATGGTAACCTGCTACATGTAGCCATGGTAACGTGCTATTTGTTGCCACGGTAACGTGCTACTTGTAGCCATGGTAACTTGCTATTTGTAGCTATGGTAATTTACTACCTCTTGCTATGGTAACGTGCTACTTGTAGCTATGGTAACTTGCTCTTTGTTGCCACGGTAACGTGCTACTTGTAGCTATGGTAAGTTGCTCTTTGTTGCCACGGTAACGTGCTACTTGTTGCTATGGTATCTTGTTACTTGTTGCTATGGTAACTTTCTCTTTGTTGTCAAGGTAACGTGCTACTTGTAGCTATGGTAACTTGCTTTTTGTTGCCATGGTAACGTGCTACTTGTTGCTATGGTTACGTGCTATTTGTAGCCATTGTAACGTGCTACATGTTGCCACGGTAACGTGCTACATGTTGCCATGGTAATTTGCTACCTGTTGCTATGGTAACATGCTACTTGTTGCTATGGTAACTTGCTACTTGTTGCCATGGTAACGTGCTACTTGTTGCTATGGTAACTTGCTATTTGTTGCCATGGTAACGTGCTACTTTTTGCCATGGTAACGTTCTACTTGCTGCCATGGTAACTTGCTACCTGTTGCCATTGTAACGAGCTACTTGTTGCCATGGTAACTTGCTACCTCTTGCTACGGTAACGTGCTACTTGTTGCTATGGTAACTTGCTACCTGTTGCCATGGTAATGTGCTACTTGTTGCTATGGTAACGTGCTACTTGTAGCCATGGTAACGTGCTACTTGTTGCCATGGTAATTTGCTACCTCTTGCTATGGTAACATGCTACTTGTTGCCATGGTGACGTGCTACTTGTTGCCATGGTAACCTGCTACTTGATGTTATGATAACGTGCTACTTGTTGTCATGGTAGCCTGCTACTTGTTGCTATGGTAACGTGCTACTTGTTGCCATGGTAACGTGCTATATGTAGCCATGGTAATTTGCTACCTCTTGCCATGGTAACGTGCTACTTGTTGCTATGGTAACGTGCTTTTTGTAGTCATGGTAACGTGCTACTTTTTGCCATGGTAACGTGCTACATGTTGCCATGGTAATTCGCTACCTCTTGCTATGGAAACGTGATATTTGTTGCTATGGTAACGTGCTACTTGTAGCCATGGTAACGTGCTACTTGTTGCCACGGTAACTTGCTACTTGTAGCCATGGTAACTTGCTATTTGTAGCTATGGTAATTTTCTACCTCTTGCTGTGGTAACGTGCTACTTGTTGCCATGGTAACGTGCTACTTGTTGCCACGGTAACGTGCTACTTGTAGCCATGGTAACTTGCTATTTGTAGCTATGGTAATTTGCTACCTCTTGCTATGGTAACGTGCCACTTGTAGCTATGGTAACTTGCTCCTTGTTGCCACGGTAACGTGCTACTTGTTGCTATGGTGACTTGCTACTTGGTCTATGGTAACTTGCTCTTTGTTGCCCGGTAACGTGCTACTTGTAGCTATGGTAACTTGCTCTTTGTTGCCATGGTAACGTGCTACTTGTTGCTATGGTAACGTGCTATTTGTAGCCATGGTAACGTGCTACTTGTTTCCACGGTAACGTGCTACATGTTGCCATGGTAAATTGCTACCTCTTGCTATGGTAACGTGCTACTTGTTGCTATGGTAACTTGCTACTTGTTGCTATGGTAACTTGCTACTTGTTGCCATTGTAACGTGCTATTGTTGCTTTGGTAACTTGCTACTTTTTGCCATGGTAACGTGCTACTTGCTGCCATGGTTACTTGCTACCTGTTGCCATTGTAACGTGCTACTTTTTGCCATGGTAACTTGCTACCTCTTGCAACGGTAACGTGGTACTTGTTGCTATGGTAACTTGGTACCCCTTGCTATGGTAATGTGCTACTTGTTCCAATGGTAACTTGCTACCTCTTGCTACGGTAACGTGCTACTTGTTGCTATGGTAACTTGTTACCTGTTGTCATGGTTACGTGCTACTTGTTGCTATGGTAACTTGCTACTTGTTGCCATGGTAACGTGCTCCTTGTTGCCATGGTAACGTGCTACTTGCTGTCATGGTAACTTGCTACCTGTTGCCATTGTAACGTGCTACTTTTTGCCATGGTAACTTTCTACCTCTTGCTACGCTAACGTGCTACTTGTTGCCATGGTAACGTGCTACATGCTGCCATGGTAACTTGCTACCTCTTGCTATGGTAACGTGCTACTTGTTGCCATGGTAACTTGCTACCTGTTGCCATGGTAACGTGCTACTTGTTCCTACGGTAACTTTCTACTTGTTGCCATCGTAACGTGCTACTTGTTGCCACAGTAACGTGCTACTTGTTGCCATGGTAACGTGCTACTTGGTCCTATGGTAACTTGCTACTTGTTGCCATGGTAACGTGTTCTTTGTTGCCACGGTAACGTGCTACTTTTTGTTATGGTAACTTGTTATTTGTTGCCACGGTAACGTGCTACTTGTTGCTATGGTTACGTGCTACTTGTTGCACTGGTAACGTGCTACTTGTTGTTATGGAATCGTGCTACTTGTTGTTATGGTGACGTGCTACTTATTGCTATGGTAACGTGCTACTTGTTGTAATGGTAACTTGCTACTTGTTGTTATGGTAACGTGCTTCTTTTTTCATGGTAACCTGCTATTTGTTGTCATGGTAACATGCTACTTGTTGTTATGGTAACGTGCTACTTGTTATGGTAACGTGCTACTTGTTGTTATGGTAATGTGCTACTTGTTGCCACGGTAATGTGATACATGTTGCCATGGTAATTTGCTACCTCTTGCTATGGTAACGTGTTACTTGTTACTATAGTAACTTGCTACTTGTTGCTATGGTAACTTGCTACTTGTTGCTATGGTACCTTGCTACTTGTTGCCATGGTAACGAGCAACATGTTTCTAAGGTAATGTGCTAATTTTTGTTATGGTTACGTGCCACTTGTTGTCATGGTAACTTGTTTCTTGTTGCCATGGTGACGTGCTACTTGTTGCCATGGTAACGTATTATTGTTGTTATGGTAACTTGCTTCTTATTGCCATGGTAACTTGCTACTTGTTGTTATGGTAACGTGCTACTTTTTGTCATGGTAACGTGCTACTTGTTGCCATGGTAACGTGCTACTTGTTGTTATGGTAACGTGCTACTTTTTGCCATGGTAACCTGCTACTTGATGTTATGGTAACTTGCTAGTTGTTGCCATGGTAACGTGCTACTTGTTGTTATGGTAACGTGGTATTTTTGTAATGGTAACTTGCGACTTGTTATGGTAACGTGCAACTTGTTGCTATGGTAACGTGCGACTTGTTGTTAAGGTAACGTGCTACTTGTTGTCATAGTAACCTGCTCTTTGTTACTATGGTAACTTGCTATTTCTTGTTATGGTAACTTGCTACTTGTTACCATGGTAAAGTGCTACTTGTTGCTATGGTAACATGCTACTTGATGTTATGATAACGTGCTACTTGTTGTCATGGTAACCTGCTACTTGTTGCTATGGTAACGTGCTACTTGTTGCCACGGTAACGTGCTACATGTAGCCATGGTAATTTGCTACCTCTTGCCATGGTAACGTGTTACTTGTTGCTATGGTAACGTGCTACTTGTAGCCACGGTAACGTGCTACATGTTGCCATGGTAATTTGCTAACTCTTGCTATGATAACGTGATATATGTTGCTATGGTAACGTGCTACTTGTAGCCATGGTAACGTGCTACTTGTTGCCACGGTAACGTGCTACTTGTAGCCATGGTAACTTGCTATTTGTAACTATGATAATTTGCTTCCTCTTGCTATGGTAACCTGCTACATGTAGCCATGGTAACGTGCTATTTGTTGCCACGGTAACGTGCTACTTGTAGCCATGGTAACTTGCTATTTGTAGCTATGGTAATTTACTACCTCTTGCTATGGTAACGTGCTACTTGTAGCTATGGTAACTTGCTCTTTGTTGCCACGGTAACGTGCTACTTGTAGCTATGGTAAGTTGCTCTTTGTTGCCACGGTAACGTGCTACTTGTTGCTATGGTATCTTGTTACTTGTTGCTATGGTAACTTTCTCTTTGTTGTCAAGGTAACGTGCTACTTGTAGCTATGGTAACTTGCTCTTTGTTGCCATGGTAACGTGCTACTTGTTGCTATGGTTACGTGCTATTTGTAGCCATTGTAACGTGCTACATGTTGCCACGGTAACGTGCTACATGTTGCCATGGTAATTTGCTACCTGTTGCTATGGTAACATGCTACTTGTTGCTATGGTAACTTGCTACTTGTTGCCATGGTAACGTGCTACTTGTTGCTATGGTAACTTGCTATTTGTTGCCATGGTAACGTGCTACTTTTTGCCATGGTAACGTTCTACTTGCTGCCATGGTAACTTGCTACCTGTTGCCATTGTAACGAGCTACTTGTTGCCATGGTAACTTGCTACCTCTTGCTACGGTAACGTGCTACTTGTTGCTATGGTAACTTGCTACCTGTTGCCATGGTAATGTGCTACTTGTTGCTATGGTAACGTGCTACTTGTAGCCATGGTAACGTGCTACTTGTTGCCATGGTAATTTGCTACCTCTTGCTATGGTAACATGCTACTTGTTGCCATGGTGACGTGCTACTTGTTGCCATGGTAACCTGCTACTTGATGTTATGATAACGTGCTACTTGTTGTCATGGTAGCCTGCTACTTGTTGCTATGGTAACGTGCTACTTGTTGCCATGGTAACGTGCTATATGTAGCCATGGTAATTTGCTACCTCTTGCCATGGTAACGTGCTACTTGTTGCTATGGTAACGTGCTATTTGTAGCCATGGTAACGTGCTACTTTTTGCCATGGTAACGTGCTACATGTTGCCATGGTAATTCGCTACCTCTTGCTATGGAAACGTGATATTTGTTGCTATGGTAACGTGCTACTTGTAGCCATGGTAACGTGCTACTTGTTGCCACGGTAACGTGCTACTTGTAGCCATGGTAACTTGCTATTTGTAGCTATGGTAATTTGCTACCTCTTGCTGTGGTAACGTGCTACTTGTTGCCATGGTAACGTGCTACTTGTTGCCACGGTAACGTGCTACTTGTAGCCATGGTAACTTGCTATTTGTAGCTATGGTAATTTGCTACCTCTTGCTATGGTAACGTGCCACTTGTAGCTATGGTAACTTGCTCCTTGTTGCCACGGTAACGTGCTACTTGTTGCTATGGTGACTTGCTACTTGGTCTATGGTAACTTGCTCTTTGTTGCCCGGTAACGTGCTACTTGTAGCTATGGTAACTTGCTCTTTGTTGCCATGGTAACGTGCTACTTGTTGCTATGGTAACGTGCTATTTGTAGCCATGGTAACGTGCTACTTGTTTCCACGGTAACGTGCTACATGTTGCCATGGTAAATTGCTACCTCTTGCTATGGTAACGTGCTACTTGTTGCTATGGTAACTTGCTACTTGTTGCTATGGTAACTTGCTACTTGTTGCCATTGTAACGTGCTATTGTTGCTTTGGTAACTTGCTACTTTTTGCCATGGTAACGTGCTACTTGCTGCCATGGTTACTTGCTACCTGTTGCCATTGTAACGTGCTACTTTTTGCCATGGTAACTTGCTACCTCTTGCAACGGTAACGTGGTACTTGTTGCTATGGTAACTTGGTACCCCTTGCTATGGTAATGTGCTACTTGTTCCAATGGTAACTTGCTACCTCTTGCTACGGTAACGTGCTACTTGTTGCTATGGTAACTTGTTACCTGTTGTCATGGTTACGTGCTACTTGTTGCTATGGTAACTTGCTACTTGTTGCCATGGTAACGTGCTCCTTGTTGCCATGGTAACGTGCTACTTGCTGTCATGGTAACTTGCTACCTGTTGCCATTGTAACGTGCTACTTTTTGCCATGGTAACTTTCTACCTCTTGCTACGCTAACGTGCTACTTGTTGCCATGGTAACGTGCTACATGCTGCCATGGTAACTTGCTACCTCTTGCTATGGTAACGTGCTACTTGTTGCCATGGTAACTTGCTACCTGTTGCCATGGTAACGTGCTACTTGTTCCTACGGTAACTTTCTACTTGTTGCCATCGTAACGTGCTACTTGTTGCCACTGTAACGTGCTACTTGTTGCCATGGTAACGTGCTACTTGGTCCTATGGTAACTTGCTACTTGTTGCCATGGTAACGTGTTCTTTGTTGCCACGGTAACGTGCTACTTTTTGTTATGGTAACTTGTTATTTGTTGCCACGGTAACGTGCTACTTGTTGCTATGGTTACGTGCTACTTGTTGCACTGGTAACGTGCTACTTGTTGTTATGGAATCGTGCTACTTGTTGTTATGGTGACGTGCTACTTATTGCTATGGTAACGTGCTACTTGTTGTAATGGTAACTTGCTACTTGTTGTTATGGTAACGTGCTTCTTTTTTCATGGTAACCTGCTATTTGTTGTCATGGTAACATGCTACTTGTTGTTATGGTAACGTGCTACTTGTTATGGTAACGTGCTACTTGTTGTTATGGTAATGTGCTACTTGTTGCCACGGTAATGTGATACATGTTGCCATGGTAATTTGCTACCTCTTGCTATGGTAACGTGTTACTTGTTACTATAGTAACTTGCTACTTGTTGCTATGGTAACTTGCTACTTGTTGCTATGGTACCTTGCTACTTGTTGCCATGGTAACGAGCAACATGTTTCTAAGGTAATGTGCTAATTTTTGTTATGGTTACGTGCCACTTGTTGTCATGGTAACTTGTTTCTTGTTGCCATGGTGACGTGCTACTTGTTGCCATGGTAACGTATTATTGTTGTTATGGTAACTTGCTTCTTATTGCCATGGTAACTTGCTACTTGTTGTTATGGTAACGTGCTACTTTTTGTCATGGTAACGTGCTACTTGTTGCCATGGTAACGTGCTACTTGTTGTTATGGTAACGTGCTACTTTTTGCCATGGTAACCTGCTACTTGATGTTATGGTAACTTGCTAGTTGTTGCCATGGTAACGTGCTACTTGTTGTTATGGTAACGTGGTATTTTTGTAATGGTAACTTGCGACTTGTTATGGTAACGTGCAACTTGTTGCTATGGTAACGTGCGACTTGTTGTTAAGGTAACGTGCTACTTGTTGTCATAGTAACCTGCTCTTTGTTACTATGGTAACTTGCTATTTCTTGTTATGGTAACTTGCTACTTGTTACCATGGTAAAGTGCTACTTGTTGCTATGGTAACATGCTACTTGATGTTATGATAACGTGCTACTTGTTGTCATGGTAACCTGCTACTTGTTGCTATGGTAACGTGCTACTTGTTGCCACGGTAACGTGCTACATGTAGCCATGGTAATTTGCTACCTCTTGCCATGGTAACGTGTTACTTGTTGCTATGGTAACGTGCTACTTGTAGCCACGGTAACGTGCTACATGTTGCCATGGTAATTTGCTAACTCTTGCTATGATAACGTGATATATGTTGCTATGGTAACGTGCTACTTGTAGCCATGGTAACGTGCTACTTGTTGCCACGGTAACGTGCTACTTGTAGCCATGGTAACTTGCTATTTGTAACTATGATAATTTGCTTCCTCTTGCTATGGTAACCTGCTACATGTAGCCATGGTAACGTGCTATTTGTTGCCACGGTAACGTGCTACTTGTAGCCATGGTAACTTGCTATTTGTAGCTATGGTAATTTACTACCTCTTGCTATGGTAACGTGCTACATGTAGCTATGGTAACTTGCTCTTTGTTGCCACGGTAACGTGCTACTTGTAGCTATGGTAAGTTGCTCTTTGTTGCCACGGTAACGTGTTACTTGTTGCTATGGTATCTTGTTACTTGTTGCTATGGTAACTTTCTCTTTGTTGTCAAGGTAACGTGCTACTTGTAGCTATGGTAACTTGCTCTTTGTTGCCATGGTAACGTGCTACTTGTTGCTATGGTTACGTGCTATTTGTAGCCATTGTAACGTGCTACATGTTGCCACGGTAACGTGCTACATGTTGCCATGGTAATTTGCTACCTGTTGCTATGGTAACATGCTACTTGTTGCTATGGTAACTTGCTACTTGTTGCCATGGTAACGTGCTACTTGTTGCTATGGTAACTTGCTATTTGTTGCCATGGTAACGTGCTACTTTTTGCCATGGTAACGTTCTACTTGCTGCCATGGTAACTTGCTACCTGTTGCCATTGTAACGAGCTACTTGTTGCCATGGTAACTTGCTACCTCTTGCTACGGTAACGTGCTACTTGTTGCTATGGTAACTTGCTACCTGTTGCCATGGTAATGTGCTACTTGTTGCTATGGTAACGTGCTACTTGTAGCCATGGTAACGTGCTACTTGTTGCCATGGTAATTTGCTACCTCTTGCTATGGTAACATGCTACTTGTTGCTATGGTTACTTGCTACCTCTTGCTACGGTAACGTGCTACTTGTTGCTATGGTAACTTGCTACCTGTTGCCATGGTAACGTGCTACTTGTTGCTATGGTAACTTGCTACTTGTTGCCATGGTAACATGCTACCCCTTGCCACGGTAACGTGCTACTTGTTGCCATGGTAACGTGCCACTTGCTGCCATGGTAACTTGCTACCTCTTGCTATGGTTACGTGCTACTTTCTGCCATGGTAACTTGCTACCTCTTGATAAGGTAACGTGCTAATTGTTGCTATGGTAACTTACTACCTGTTGCCACGGTAACGTGCTACTTGTTCCTACGGTAACTTGCTACTTGCTGCCATCGTAACGTATTATTTTTGTTATGGTAACTTGCTTCTTATTGCCATGGTAACGTGCTACTTGTTGTTATGGTAACGTGCTACTTTTTGTCATGGTAACTTGCTACTTGTTGTTATGGTAACTTGCTACTTGTTGCCATGGTAACGTGCTACTTGTTGTTATGGTTACGTGCTACTTTTGCCATGGTAACCTGCTACTTGTTGTTATGGTAACTTGCTACATGTTGCCATGGTAACGTGCTACTTGTTGTTATGGTAACGTGGTACTTTTTTTAATGGTAACTTGCTACTTGTTGTTATGGTAACGTGCTACTTGTTGCTATGGTAACATGCTACTTGATGTTATGATAACGTGCTACTTGTTGTCATGGTAACCTGCTACTTGTTGCTATGGTAACGTGCTACTTGTTGCCACGGTAACACGCTACAGGTAGCCATGTTAATTTGCTACCTCTTGCCATGGTAACGTGCTACTTGTTGCTATGGTAACGTGCTACTTTTAGCCATGGTAACGTGCTACTTATTGCCACGGTAACGTGCTATATTTTGCCATGGTAATTTGCTACCTCTTGCTATGGTAACGTGATATTTGTTGCTATGGTAACGTGCTACTTTTAGCCATGGTAACTTGCTACTTGTTGCCACGGTAACGTGCTACTTGTAGCCATGGTAACTTCCTATTTGTAGCTATGGTAATTTGCTACCTCTTGCTATGGTAACCTGCTACTTGTAGCTATGGTAACTTGCTCTTTGTTGCCACGGTAACGAGCTACTTGTAGCTATGGTAACTTGCTCTATGTTGCCACGGTAACGTGCTACTTGTTGCTATGGTAACTTGCTACTTGTTGCTATGGTAACTTGCTCTTTGTTGCTACGGTAACGTGCTACATGTTGCCATGGTAATTTGCTATGGTAAAGTGCTACTTGTTGCTATGGTAACTTGCTACTTGTTGCTATGGTAACTTGCAACTTGTTGCTAAGGTAACTTGCTACTTGTTGCCATGGTGACGTGCTACTTGTTGCTATGGTAACTTGCCACTTGTTGCCATGGCAACGTTCTACTTTTTGCCATGGTAACGTGCTACTTGCTGCCATGGTAACTTGCTACCTGTTGCCATTGTAACGTGCCACTTGTTGCTATGGTAACTTGCTACCTCTTGCTACGGTAACGTGCTACTTGTTGCTATGGTAACTTGCTACCTCTTGCTATTTTAACATGCCACTTGTTGCTATGGTAACTTACTACCTCTTGCTACGGTAACGTGCTACTTGTTTCAATGGTAACTTGCTACATGTTGCCATGGTAACTTGCTACTTGTTGCTATGGTAACTTGCTACTTATTGCCATGGTAACGTGCTACTTGTTGCCATGGTATCGTGCTACTTTATGCCATGGTAACTTGCTACCTGTTGCCATTGTAACAAGCTACTTGTTGCCATGGTAACTTGCTACCTCTTGCCACGGTAACGTGCTACTTGTTGCCATGGTAACGTGCTACATGCTGCCATGGTTACTTGCTACCTCTGGCTATGGTAACGTGCTACTTGTTGCCATGGTAACTTGCTACGTCTTGCTACGGTAACGTGCTAATTGTTGCTATGGTAACATGCTACCTGTTGCCATGGTAACGTGCTACTTGTTCCTACGGTAACTTGCTACTTGTTGCCATCGTAACGTGCTACTTGTTGCCACAGTAACGTGCTAATTGTTGCCATGGTAACGTGCTACTTGTTGCCACAGTAACGTGCTAATTGTTGCCATGGTAACGTGCTACTTGTTCCTACGGTAACTTGCTACGTGTTGCCATCGTAACGTGCTACTTGTTGCCACAGTGAAGTGCTACTTGTAGCCATGGTAACGTGCTACTTGTTCCTAAGGTAACTTTCTACTTGTTGCCATGGTAACGTGTTCTTTGTTGCCACGGTAACGTGCTACTTTTTGTTATGGAAACTTGTTATTTGTTGCCACGGTAACGTGCTACTTGTTGCTATGGTAACGTCCTACTTGTTGCAATGGTAACGTGCTATTTGTTGTTATGGTAACGTGCTACTTGTTGTTATGGTAACGTGCTACTTGTTGCAACGGTAACGTGCTACTTGTTGTAATGGTAACTTTCTACTTGTTGTTATGGTAACGTGCTACTTTTTTCACGGTAACCTGCTATTTGTTGTCATGGTAACTTGCTACTTGTTGTTATGGTAACGTGCTGCTTGTTGTTATGGTAACGTGCTACTTTTTGTTATGGTAACGTTCTACTTGTTGCATGGTATCATGCTATTTTTGTCATGGTAACAAGCTATTTGTTGTTATGGTAACGTGCTACTTGTTGCCATGGTAACGTGATACATGTTGCCATGGTAATTTGCTACCTCTTGCTATGGTAACGTGCTACTTGTTACTATAGTAACTTGCTACTTGTTGCTATGGTAACTTGCTACATGTTGCTATGGTAACTTGCTACTTGTTGTTATGGTAACGTGCTACTTGTTGTTATGGTAACGTGCTACTTGTTGCTATGGTAACGTACTACTTCTTGTTATGGTAACGTACATCTTGTTTTCATGGTAACATGCTACGTGTTACTATGGTAACTTGCTAATTGATTCTATGGTACCTTGCTACTTGTTGCCATGGTAACGAGCACCTTGTTTCTATGGTAATGTGCAAATTTTTTTATGGTAACGTGCCACTTGTCGTCATGGTAACTCGCTACTTGTTGCCATGGTAACCTGCTACTTGTTGCCATGGTGACGTATTATTGTTGTTATGGTAACTTGCTTCTTATTGCCATGGTAACGTGCTACTTGTTGTTATGGTAACGTGCTTCTTTTTGTCATGGTAACTTGCTACTTGGTTTTATGGTAACGTGCTACTTGTTGCCATGGTAACGCGCTACTTGTTGTTAGGGTAACGTGCTACTTTTTGCCATGGTAACCCCGCTACTTGTTGTTATGGTAACTTGCTACTTGTTGCCATGGTAACGTGCTACTTGTTGCTATGGTAACGTGCTATTTGATGTTATGATAACGTGCTACTTGTTGTCATGGTAACCTGCTATTGTTGCTATGGTAACGTACTACTTGTTGCCACGGTAACGTGCTATATGTAGCCATGGTAATTTGCTACCTCTTGCCATGGTAACGTGCTACTTGTTGCTATGGTAACGTGCTACTTGTAGCCATGGTAACTTGCTACTTGTTGCCACGGTAACGTGCTACATGTAGCCATGGTAACTTGCTATTTTTAGCTATGGTAATTTGCTACCTCTTGCTATGGTAACGTGCTACTTGTAGCTATGGTAACTTGCTCATTTTTGCCACGGTAACGTGCTACTTGTAGCTATGGTAACTTACTCTTTGTTGCTATGGTATCTTTCTACTTGTTGCTATGGTAACTTGCTCTTTGTTGCCACGGTAACGTGCTATTTGTAGCTATTGTAACTTGCTCTTTGTTGCCATGGTAACGTGCTACTTGTTGCTATGGTAACGTGCTATTTGTAGCCATGGTTACGTGCTACATGTTGCCACGGTAACGTGCTACATGTTGCCATGGTAATTTGCTACCTCTTGCTAAGGTAAAGTGCTAATTGTTGCTATGGTAACTTGCTACTTGTTGCTATGGTAACTTGTTATTGTTGCTATGGTAACTTGCTACCTATTGCCATGGTAACGTGCTACTTGTTACTATGGTAACTTGCTACTTGTTGCCATGGTAACGTGATACTTGTTGCCATGGTATCGTGCTACTTGCTTCCATGGTAACTTGCTACCTGTTGCCATTGTAACGTGCTTCTTGTTGCCATGGTAACTTGCTACCTCTTGCTACGTTAACGTGCTACTTGTTGCCATGGTAACGTGCTACTTGCTGCCATGGTAACTTGCTACCTCTTGATATGGTAACGTGCTACTTGTTTCCATGGTAACTTGCTACCTCTTGCTACGGTAACGTGCCACTTGTTGCTATGGTAACTTGCTACCTGTTGCCATGGTAACGTCCTACTTGTTCCTAAGGTAACTTGCTACTTGTTGCCACAGTAACGTGCTACTTGTTCCTATGGTAACTTGCTACTTGTTGCCATGGTAACGTGTTCTTTGTTACCACGGTAACGTGCTACTTTTTGTTATGGTAACTTGTTATTTGTTGCCACGGTAACGTGCTACTTGATGCTATGGTAACGTGCTACTTGTTGCTATGGTAACGTGCTACTTGGTGTTATGGTAACGTGCTACTTGTTGTTATGGTAACGTGCTACTTGTTGCTATGGTAACATGCTACGTTTTGTTATGGTAAATTGCTACTTTTTGTGATGGTAACGTGCTACTTTTTTCATGGTAACCAGCTATTTGTTGTCATGGTAACTTGCTACTTGTTATTATGGTAACATGCTACTTGTTGTTATGGTAACGTGCTACTTGTTGTTATGGTAACGTGCTACTTGTTGCCATGGTAACATGCTTTGTTGTCATGGTAACGTGCTATTTGTTGTTATGGTAACGTGCTACTTGTTGCCACGGTAACGTGATACTTTTTGCCACGGTAATTTGCTACCTCTTGCTATGGTAACGTGCTACTTGTTACTTTGGTAACTTGCTACATGTTGCTATGGTAACTTGCTACTTGTTGCTATGGTAACTTGCTACTTGTTTTTATGGTAACGTGCTACTTGTTGTTATGGTCACGTGCTACTTGTTGCTATGGTAACGTGCTATTTGTTGTTATGGTAACGTACTACTTTTTTCCTGGTAACATGCTACGTGTTACTATGGTAACTTGCTACTTGATTCTAAGGTAACTTGCTACTTGTTGCCATGGTAACGAGCTACTTGTTTCTATGGTAATGTGCCAATTTTTGTTAGGCAACGTGCCACTTGTTGTCATGGTAACTTGCTACTTGTTGCTATGGTAACGTGCTACATGTTGCCATGATAACGTATTATTGTTGTTATGGTAATTTGCTACTTGTTGTTATGGTAACGTGCTACTTTTTGTCATGGTAACTTGCTACTTGTTGTTATGGTAACGTGCTACTTATTGCCATGGTAACGTGCTACTTGTTGCCGCGGTAACGTTCTACTTGTAGCCATGGTAATTTGCTACCTCTTGCTATGGTAACGTGCTACTTGTTGCTATGGTAACTTGCTACTTGTTGCTGTGGTAACTTGCTACTTGTTGCTATGGTAACTTGCTCTTTGTTGCCACGGTTACGTGCTACTTGTAGCTATGGTAACTTGCACTTTGATGCCATGGTAACGTGCTACTTTTTGCTAAGGTAACGTGCTATTTGTAGCCATGGTAACGTGCTACTTGTTGCCACGGTAACGTGCTACATGTTGCCGTGGTAATTTGCTACCTCTTGCTATGGTAACGTGCTACTTGTTGCTATGGTAACTTGCTACTTGTTGCTATGGTAACTTGCTACTTGTAGCTATGGTAACTTGCTATTTGTTGCCAGGGTAACGAGCTCCTTGTTGCTATGGTAACTTGCTACTTGTTGCTATGGTAACTTGCTCTTTGTTGCCTAGGTTACGTGCTACTTGTAGCTATGGTAACTTGCTCTTTGATGCCATGGTAACGTGCTACTATTTGCTATGGTAACGTGCTATTTATAGCCATGGTAACGTGCTTCTTGTTGCCACGGCAACGTGCTACATGTTGCCATGGTAATTTGCTACCTCTTGCTATGGTAACGTGCTACTTGTTGCTATGGTAACTTGCTACTTGTTGCTATGGTAACTTGCTACTTGTTGCTATGGTAACTTACTATTTGTTGCCATAGTAACGTGCTACTTACTGCCATGGTAACTTGCTACCTATTGCCATTGTAACGTGCTACTTTTTTACATGGTAACTTGCTACCTCTTGCTACGGTAACGTGCTACTTGTTGCTATGGTAACTTGCTGCCTCTTGCTATGGTAACGTGCTCCTTGTTGCTATGGTAACTTGCTACCTCTTGCTACGGTAACGTGCTACTTGTTGCTATGTTAATTTGTTACCTGTTGCCATGGTAACGTGCTACTTGTTGCTATGGTAACTTGCTACTTGTTTTTATGGTAACGTGCTACTTGTTGTTATGGTCACGTGCTACTTGTTGCTATGGTAACGTGCTATTTGTTGTTATGGTAACGTACTACTTTTTTCCTGGTAACATGCTACGTGTTACTATGGTAACTTGCTACTTGATTCTAAGGTAACTTGCTACTTGTTGCCATGGTAACGAGCTACTTGTTTCTATGGTAATGTGCCAATTTTTGTTATGGCAACGTGCCACTTGTTGTCATGGTAACTTGCTACTTGTTGCTATGGTAACGTGCTACATGTTGCCATGATAACGTATTATTGTTGTTATGGTAATGTGCTACTTGTTGTTATGGTAACGTGCTACTTTTTGTCATGGTAACTTGCTACTTGTTGTTATGGTAACGTGCTACTTATTGCCATGGTAACGTGCTACTTGTTGCCGCGGTAACGTTCTACTTGTAGCCATGGTAACTTGCTATTTGTAGCTATGGTAATTTGCTATCTCTTGCTATGGTAACGTGCTACTTGTAGCTATGGTAACTTGCTCTTTGTTGCCACGGTAACTTGCCACTTGTAGCTATGGTAACTTGCTTCTTGTTGCCACGGTAACGTGCTCCTTGTTGCTATGGTTACTTGCTACTTGTTGCTATGGTAACTTGCTCTTTGTTGCCACGGTAACGTGCTACTTGTTGTTATGGTAACGTGCTACTTTTTGCCATGGTAGCCTGCTACTTGTTGTTATGGTAACTTGCTACTTGTTGCCATGGTAACGTGCTACTTGTTGTTATGATAACGTGCTACTTTTTGTATTGGTAACTAGCTACTTGTTTTTATGGTAACGTCCTACTCGTTGCTATGGTAACGTGCGACTTGTTGTTATGGTAACGTGCTACTTGTTGTCATATTAACCTGTTACTTGTTAATATGGTAACTTTCTACTTGTTGCTATGGTAACTTGCTACTTGTTGCCATGGTAACGTGCTACTTGTTGCTATGGTAACGAGCTACTTGATGTTATGATAACGTGCTATTTGTTGTCATGGTAACCTGCTACTTGTTGCTATGGTAACGTGCTACTTGTTGCCACGGTAACGTGCTATATGTAGCCATGGTAATTTGATAGCTCTTGCCAAGGTAACGTGCTACTTGTTGCTTTGGTAACGTGCTACTTGTAGCCATGGTAACGTGCTACTTATTGCCACGGTAACGTGCTACATGTTGCCATGGTAACTTGCTACCTCTTGCTATGGTAACGTGATATTTGTTGCTATGGTAACGTGCTACTTGTAGCCATGGTAACTTGCTACATGTTGCCACGGTAACGTGCTACTTGTAGCCATGGTAACTTGTTATATGAAGCTATGGTAATTTTCTACCTCTTGCTATGGTAACGTGCTACTTGTAGCCATGGTAACGTGCTACTTCTTGCCATGGTAATTTGCTACCTCTTGCTATGGTAACATGCTACTTGTTGCTATGGTTACTTGCTACCTCTTGCTACGGTATAGTGCTACTTGTTGCTATGGTAACTTGCTACCTGTTGCCATGGTATCGCGCTAATTGTTGCTATGGTAACTTGCTACTTGTTGCCATGGTAACGTAACTAATTGTTGCCATGGTATCGTGCTACTTGCTGCCATGGTAACTTGCTACCTGCTGCTATGGTAACGTGCTACTTGTTGATATGGTAACTTGCTACCTCTTGCTACGGTAACGTGCTACTTGTTGCTATGGTTACATGCTATCTGTTGCCATGGTAACGTGCTACTTGTTCCTACGGTAACTTGCTACTTGTTGCCATCGTAACGTGCTACTTGATTCCACAGTAACGTGCTATTTGTTGCCATGGTAACGTGCTACTTGTTCCTATGGTAATTTGCTACTTGTTGCCATGGTAACGTGTTATTTGTTGCCACGGTAACGTGCTACATTTTTTATGGTAACTTGTCATTTGTTGCCACGGTAACGTGCTACTTGTTGCCATGGTAACTTGCTACCTCTTGCTATGGTAACGTGCTACTTGTTGCCATGGTAACTTGCTACCTCTTGCTACGGTAACGTGCTACTTGTTGCTATGGTTACATGCTATCTGTTGCCATGGTAACGTGCTACTTGTTCCTACGGTAACTTGCTACTTGTTGCCATCGTAACGTGCTACTTGTTGCCACAGTAACGTGCTACTTGTTGCCATGGTAACGTGCTACTTGTTCCTATGGTAATTTGCTACTTGTTGCCATGGTAACGTGTTCTTTGTTGCCACGGTAACGTGCTACTTTTTGTTATGGTAACTTGTTATTTGTTGCCACGGTAACGTGCTACTTGTTGCTATGGTAACGTGCTACTTGTTGCTATGGTAACGTGATACTTGTTGTTATGGTAACGTGATACTTGTTGTTATGATAACGTGCTACTTGTTGCTATAGTAACGTGCTACTTGTTGTTATGGTAACTTGCTACTTGTTGTTATGGTAACGTGCTACTTTTTTCATGGTATCCTGCTATTTGTTGTCATGGTAACTTGCTACTTGTTGTTATGGCAACGTGCTACTTGTTGTTATGGTAACGTGCTACTTATTGTTAAGATAACGTGCTACTTGTTGTCATGGTAAACTGATACTTTTTGCTATGGTAACGTGCTACTTGTAGCCATGGTACCGTGCTACTTATTGCCACGGTAACGTGCTACATGTTGCCATGGTAATTTGCTACCTGTTGCTATGGTAACGTGATATTTGTTGCTACGGTAACGTGCTACTTGTAGCCATGGTAACTTGCTACTTCTTGCCACGGTAACGTAATACTTGTAGCCATGGTAACATGCTATTTGTAGCTATGGTAATTTGCTACCTCCTGCTATGGTAACGAGCTACTTGTAGCCATGGTAAAGTGCTACTTGTTGCCACGGTAACGTGCTACTTGTAGCCATGGTAACTTGTTATTTGTAGCTATGGTAACTTGCTCTTTGTTGCCACGGTAACGTGCTCCTTGTTGCTATGGTAACTTGCTACTTGTTGCTATGGTAACTTGCTCTTTGTTGCCACGGTTACGTGCTACTTGTAGCTATGGTAACTTGCTACTTGTTGCTATGGTAACTTGTTATTTGTAGCTATGGTAACTTGCTCTTTGTTGCCACGGTAACGTGCTACTTGTTGCTATGGTAACTTGCTACTTGTTGCTATGGTAACTTGCTACTTGTAGCTATGGTAACTTGCTATTTGTTGCCACGGTAACGAGCTCCTTGTTGCTATGGTAACTTGCTACTTGTTGCTATGGTAACTTGCTCTTTGTTGCCTAGGTTACGTGCTACTTGTAGCTATGGTAACTTGCTCTTTGATGCCATGGTAACGTGCTACTATTTGCTATGGTAACGTGCTATTTGTAGCCATGGTAACGTGCTTCTTGTTGCCACGGCAACGTGCTACATGTTGCCATGGTAATTTGCTACCTCTTGCTATGGTAACGTGCTACTTGTTGCTATGTTAACTTGCTACTTGTTGCTATGGTAACTTGCTACTTGTTGCTGTGGTAACTTACTATTTGTTGCCATAGTAACGTGCTACTTGCTGCCATGGTAACTTGCTACCTATTGCCATTGTAACGTGCTACTTTTTTCCATTGTAACTTGCTACCTCTTGCTACGGTAACGTGCTACTTGTTGCCATGGTAACTTGCTGCCTCTTGCTATGGTAACGTGCTCCTTGTTGCTATGGTAACTTGCTACCTCTTGCTACGGTAACGTGCTACTTGTTGCTATGTTAATTTGTTACCTGTTGCCATGGTGACGTGCTACTTGTTGCTATGGTAACTTGCTACTTGTTGCCATGGTTACGTGCTACTTGTTGCCATGGTATCGTGCTACTTGCTGCCACGGTAACTTGCTACCTGTTGCCATTGTAACGTGCTACTTTTTGCCATGGTAACTTGCTACCTCTTGCTATGGTAACGTGATACTTGTTGCTATGGTAACTTGCTACTTGTTAATATGGTAACTTGCTACTTGTTGTTATGGTAACGTGCTACTTGTTGTTATGGTAACGTGCTACTTGTTGCTATGGTAACGTGCTACTTGTTGTTATGGTAACGTACTATTATTTTCATGGTAACCTGCTACGTGTTACTATGGTAGCTTGCTACTTGATTCTATGGAAACTTGCTACTTGTTGCCATGGTAACGAGCTACTTGTTTCTATGGTAATGTGCTACTTGTTGTTATGGTAACGTGCTACGTTTTGTCATGGTAACTTCCTACTTTTTGTTATGGTAACGTGCTACTTATTGCCATGGTAACGTGCTATTTGTTGTTATGGTAACGTGCTACTTTTCGCCATGGTAACCTGCTGCTTGTTGTTATGGTAACATGCTACTTGTTGCCATGGAAACGTGCTACTTGTTGTTATGGTAACTTGCTACTTTTTGTAATGGTAACTTGTTACCTGTTGTTATGGTAACGTGCTACTTGTTGCTATGGTAACGTGGGACTTGTTGTTATGGTATCGTGATACTTGTTGTCATAGTAACCTGCTACTTGTTACTATGGTAACTTGCTACTTGTTGGTATGGTAACTTGCTACTTGTTGCTATGGTAACTTGCTCTTTGTTGCCACGGTAACGTGCTACTTGTAGCTATGGTATCGTGCTATTTGTAGCCATAGTAACGTGCTACTTGTTGCCACGGTATCTTGCTACATGTTCCCATGGTAATTTGCTACCTCTTGCTATGGTAACGTGCTACTTGTTCCTATGGTAACTTGCTACTTGTTGCTATGGTAACTTGCTACTTGTTGCTATGGTATCTTGCTACTTGTTGCCATAGTAACGTGCTACTTGTTGCTTTGGTAACTTGCTATTTGTTGCCATGGTAACGTGCTACTTGTTGCCATGGTAACGTGCTACTTGCTGCCATGGTAACTTGCTACCTGTTGCCATTGTAACGTGCTAATTGTTGCCATGGTAACTTGCTACCTCTTGCTACGGTAACGTGGTACTTGTTGCTATGGTAACCTGCTACCTCTTGCTATGGTAATGTGCTACTTGTTGCAATGGTAACTTGCTACCTCTTGTTATGGTATCGTGATACTTGTTGTCATAGTAACCTGCTACTTGTTGCTATGGTAACTTGCTACTTGTTGCTATGGTAACTTACTATTTGTTGCCATAGTAACGTGCTACTTGCTGCCATGGTAACTTGCTACCTATTGCCATTGTAACGTGCTACTTTTTTCCATGGTAACTTGCTACCTCTTGCTACGGTAACGTGCTACTTGTTGCTATGGTAACTTGCTGCCTCTTGCTATGGTAACGTGCTCCTTGTTGCTATGGTAACTTGCTACCTCTTGCTACGGTAACGTGCTACTTGTTGCTATGTTAATTTGTTACCTGTTGCCATGGTAACGTGCTACTTTTTGCTATGGTAACTTGCTACTTGTTTTTATGGTAACGTGCTACTTGTTCCTATGGTAACTTGCTACTTGTTGCTATGGTAACTTGCTACTTGTTGCTATGGTAACTTGTTACCTGTTGCCATGGTAACATGCTACTTGTTGCTATGGTAACTTGCTACTTGTTGCCATGGTAACGTTCTACTTGTTGCAATGGTAACGTGCTACTTGCTGCCATGGTAACTTGCTACCTGTTGCCATTGTAACGTGCTAGTTTTTGCCATGGTATCTTGCTACCTCTTGCTACGGTAACGTGCTACTTGTTGCCATGGTAACTTGCTACCTCTTGCTATGGTAACGTTCTACTTGTTGCCATGGTAACTTGCTACCTCTTGCTACGGTAACGTGCTACTTGTTGCTATGGTAACTTGCTACCTGTTGCCATGGTAACGTGCTAGTTGTTCCTACGGTAACCTTCTACTTGTTGCCATCGTAACGTGCTACTTGTTGCCACAGTAACGTGCTACTTGTTGCAATGGTAACGTGCTACTTGTTCCTATGGTAACTTGCTACTTTTTGCCATGGTAACGTGTTCATTGTTGCAACGGTAACTTGCTACTTTTTGTTATGGTAACTTGTTATTTGTTGCCACGGTAACGTGCTACTTGTTGCTATGGTAACGTGCTACTTGTTGCAATGGTAACGTGCTACTTGTTGTTATGGTATCGTGCTACTTGTTGTTATGGTGACGTGCTACTTATTGCTATGGTAACGTGCTACTTGTTGTAATGGTAACTTGCTACTTGTTGTTATGGTAACGTGCTACTTTTTTCATGGTAACCTGCTATTTGTTGTCATGGTAACTTGCTACTTGTTGTTATGGTAACGTGCTACTCGTTATAGTAACGTGCTACTTGTTGTTATGGTAACGTGCTAAATGTTGCCACGGTAATGTGATACATGTTGCCATGGTAATTTGCTACCTCTTGCTATGGTAACGTGTTACTTGTTACTATAGTAACTTGCTACTTGTTGATATGGTAACTTCCTACTTGTTGCTATGGTACCTTGCTACTTGTTGCCATGGTAGCTAGCAACTTGATTCTATGGTAATGTGCTAATTTTTGTTATGGTTACGTGCCACTTTTTGTCATGGTAACTTGCTACTTGTTGCCATGGTGACGTACTACTTGTTGCCATGGTAACGTATTATTGTTGTTATGGTAACTTGCTTATTATTGCCATGGTAACGTGCTACTTGTTGTTATGGTAACGTGCTACTTTTTGTCATGGTAACTTGCTAATTGTTGTTATGGTAACGTGCTACTTGTTGCCATGGTAACGTGCTACTTGTTGTTATGGTAACGTGCTACTTTTTGCCATGGTAACCTGATACTTGATGTTATGGTAACTTGCTACTTGTTGCCATGGTAACGTGCTACCTGTTGTTATGGTAACGTGGTACTTTTTGTACTGGTAACTTGCGACTTGTTGTTATGGTAACGTGCTACTTGTTGCTATGGTAACGTGCGACTTGTTGTTAAAGTAACGTGCTACTTGTTGTCATAGTAACCTGCTACTTGTTACTATGGTAACTTGCTATTTGTTGTTATGGTAACTTGCTACTTGTTGCCATGTTAACGTACTACTTGTTGCTATGGTAACATGCTACTTGATGTTATGATAACGTGCTACTTGTTGTCATGGTAACCTGCTACCTGTTACTATGGTAACGTGTTATTTGTTACCACGGTAACGTGCTACATGTAGCCATGGTAATTTGCTACCTCTTGCCATAGTAACGTGCTATTTGTTGCTATGGTAACGTGCTACTTGTAGCCATGGTAACGTGCTACATATTGCCACGGTAACGTGCTACTTGTTGCCATGGTAATTTGCTACCTCTTGCTATGATAACTTGATATTTGTTGCCATGGTAACGTGCTACTTGTAGCCATGGTAACGTGCTACTTGTTGCCACGGTAACGTGCTACTTGTAGCCATGGTAACTTGCTATTTGTAGCTATGTTAATTTGCTTCCTCTTGCTATGGTAACCTGCTACTTGTAGCCATGGTAACGTGCTATTTGTTGCCACGGTAACGTGCTACTTGTAGCCATGGTAACTTGCTATTTGTTGCTATGGTAATTTGCTACCTCTTGCTATGGTAACGTGCTACTTGTAGCTATGGTAACTTGCTCTTTGTTGCCACGGTAACGTTCTACTTGTAGCTATGGTAACTTGCTCTTGGTTACCACGGTAACGTGCTACTTGTTGCTATGGTAACTTGTTACTTGTTGCTATGGTAACTTGCTCTTTGTTGCCACGGTAACGTGCTACTTGTAGCCATGGTAACTTGCTATTTGTAGCTATTTTAATTTGCTTCCTCTTGCTATGGTAACCTGCTACTTGTAGCCATGGTAACGTGCTATTTGTTGCCACGGTAACGTGCTACTTGTAGCCATGGTAACTTGCTATTTGTTGCTATGGTAATTTGCTACCTCTTGCTATGGTAACGTGCTACTTGTAGCTATGGTAACTTGCTCTTTGTTGCCATGGTAACGTGCTATTTGTTGCAATGGTTACGTGCTATTTGTAGCCATGGTAACGTGCTACATGTTGCCACGGTAACGTGCTACATGTTGCCATGGTAATTTGCTACCACTTGCTATCGTAAAGTGCTACTTGTTGCTATGGTAACATGCTACTTGTTGCTACGGTAACTTGCTACTTGTTGCTATGGTAACTTGCTACTAGTTGCCATGGTAACGTGCTACTTGTTGCTATGGTAACTTGCTATTTGTTGCCATGGTAACGTGCTACTTTTTGCCATGGTAACGTGCTACTTGCTGCCATGGTAACTTGCTACCTGTTTCCATTGTAACGTGCTACTTGTTGCCCTGGTAACTTGCTACCTCTTGCTACGGTAACGTGCCACTTGTTGCTATGGTAACATGCTACCTCTTGCTATGGTAACGTGCTATTTGTTGCTATGGTAACTTGCTACCTCTTGCTACGGTAACGTGCTACTTGTTGCTATGGTAACTTGCTACCTGTTGCCATGGTAACGTGCTACTTGTTGCTATGGTAACTTGCTACTTGTTGCCATGGTAACGTGCTACTTGTTGCCATGGTATCGTGCTACTTGCTGCCATGGTAACTTGCTACCTTTTGCCATTGTAACGTGCTACGTTTTGCCATGGTAACTTGCCACCCCTTGCCACGGTAAGGTGCTACTTGTTGCCATGGTAACGTGCTACTTGCTGCCATGGTAACTTGCTTCCTCTTGCTATGGTAACGTGCTACATGTTGCCATGGTAATTTGCTACCTCTTGCTACGGTAACGTGCTAACTGTTGCTATGGTAACTTGCTACCTGTTGCCACGGTAACGTGCTACTTGTTCCTACGGTAACTTGCTACTTGTTGCCATCGAAACGTATTATTTTTGTTATGGTAACTTGCTTCTTATTACCATGGTAACGTGCTACTTGTTGTTATGGTAACGTGCTTCTTTTTGTCATGGTAACTTGCTACTTGGTGTTATGGTAACGTGCTACTTGTTGCCAGGGTAACGTGCTACTTGTTGTTAGGGTAACGTGCTACTTTTTGCCATGGTAACCTGCTACTTGTTGTTATGGTAACTTGCTACTTGTTGCCATGGTAACGTGCTACTTGTTGCTATGGTAACGTGCTATTTGTTGTTATGATAACGTGCTACTTGTTGTCATGGTAACCTGCTATTGTTGCTATGGTAACGTGCTACTTGTTGCCACGGTAACGTGCTACATGTAGCCATGGTAATTTGCTACCTCTTGCCATGGTAACGTGCTACTTGTTGCTATGGTAACGTGCTACTTGTAGCCATGGTAACTTGCTACTTGTTGCCACGGTAACGTTCTACTTGTAGCCATGGTAACTTGCTATTTGTAGCTATGGTAATTTGCTACCTCTTGCTATGGTAACGTGCTACTTGTAGCTATGGTAACTTGCTCATTTTTGCCACGGTAACGTGCAACTTGTAGCTATGGTAACTTACTCTTTGTTGCCACGGTAACGTGCTATTTGTTGCTATGGTAACTTGCTACTTGTTGCTATGGTAAATTGCTCTTTGTTGCCACGGTAACGTGCTATTTGTAGCTATGGTAACTTGCTCTTTGTTTTATGGTAACGTGCTACTTGTTGCTATGGTAACGTGCTATTTGTAGCCATGGTAACGTGCTACATGTTGCCACGGTAACGTGCTACATGTTGCCATGGTAATTTGCTACCTCTCGCAATGGTAAAGTGCTACTTGTTGCTATGGTAACTTGCTACTTGTTGCTATGGTAACTTGCTACTTGTTGCTATGGTAACTTGCTACTTGTTGCCATGGTAACGTGCTACTTGTTGCTATGGTCACTTGCTACTTGTTGCCATGGTAACGTGCTACTTGTTGCCATGGTAACTTGCTACCTCTTGCCATTGTAACGTGCTACTTGTTGCCATGGTAACTTGCTACCTCTTGCTACGGTAACGTGCTACTTGTTGCAATGGTAACTTGCTACCTCTTGCTACGGTAACGTGCTACTTGTTGCTATGGTAACTTGCCACCTCTTGCTACGGTAACGTGCTACTTGTCGCTATAGTAACTTGCTACCTGTTGCCATGGTAACGTGCTACTTGTTGCTATGGTAACTTGCTACTTGGTGCCATGGTATCGTGCTACTTGCTGCCATGGTAACTTGCTACCTGTTGCCATTGTAACGTGCTTCTTTTTGCCATGTAACTTGCTACCTCTTGCTACGTTAACGTGCTACTTGTTGCCATGGTAACGTGCTACTTGCTTCCATGGTAACTTGCTACCTCTTGCTATGGTAACGTGCTACTAAGTTCCATGGTAACTTGCTACCTCTTTCTACGGTAACGTGCCACTTGTTGCTATGGTAACCTGCTACCTGTTTCCATGGTAACGTGCTACTTGTTCCTAAGGTAACTTGCTACCTGTTGCCATCGTAACGTGCTACTTGTTGCCACAGTAACGTGCTACCTGTTCCTATGGTAACTTGCTACTTGTTACCATGGTAACGTGTTCTTTGTTGCCACGGTAACGTGCTACTTTTTGTTATGGTAACTTGTTATTTGTTGCCACGGTAACGTGCTAGTTGTTGCTATGATAACGTGCCACTTGTTGCTATGGTAACGTGCTACTTGGTGTTATGGTAACTTGCTACTTGTTGTTATGGTAACGTGCTACTTGTTGATATGGTAACGTGCTACGTTTTGTTATGGTAAATTGCTACTTGTTGTGATGGTAACGTGCTACTTCTTCATGGTAACCTGCTACTTGTTTTCATGGTAACTTGCTACTTGTTATAATGGTAACGTGCTACTTGTTGTTATGGTAACGTGCTACTTGTTGTTATGTTAACGTGCTACTTGTTGCCATGGTAACATGCTTTGTTGTCATGGTAACGTGCTATTTGTTGTTATGGTAACGTGCTACTTGTTGTCACGGTAACGTGATACATTTCGCCATGGTAATTTGCTACCGCTTCCTATGGTAACGTGCTACCTGTTACTTTGGTAACTTGCTACTTGTTGCTATGGTAACTTGCTACTTGTTGCTATGGTAACTTGCTACTTGTTGTTATGGTAACGTGCTACTTGTTGTTATGGTCACGTGCTACTTGTTGCTATGATAACTTGCTATTTGTTGTTATGGTAACGTACTACTTGTTTTCATGGTAAAATGCTACGTGTTACTATGGTAACTTGCTACTTGATTCTATGGTAACTTGCTACTTGTTGCCATGGTAACGGGCTACTTGTTTCTATGGTAATGTGCTAATTTTTGTTATGGTTACGTGCCACTTGTTGTCATGGTAACTTGCTACTTGTTGCAATGGTAACGTGCTACTTGTTGCCATGATAACGTATTATTGTTGTTATGGTAACGTGCTACTTGCTATGGTAACGTGCTAATTTTTGTCATGGTAACTTGCTACTTGTTGTTATGGTAACGTGCTACTTGTTGCCATTGTAACTTGCTACTTGTTGCCACGGTAACGTGCTACTTGTAGCCATGGTAACTTGCTATTTGTAGCTATGGTAATTTGCTATCTCTTGCTATGGTAACGTGCAACTTGTAGCTATGGTAACTTGCTACTTGTTGCTATGGTAACTTGCTCTTTCTTGCCACGGTAACGTGCTCCTTGTTGCTATGGCAACTTGCTACTTGTTGCTATGGTAACTTGCTCTTTTTTGCCACGGTAACGTGCTACTTGTTGTTATGGTAACGTGCTACTTTTTGCCATGGTAGCCTGCTACTTGTTGTTATGGTAACTTGCTACTTGTTGACATGGTAACGTGCTACTTGTTTTTATGTTAACTTGCTACTTTTTGTATTTGTAACTTGCTACTTGTTGTTATGGTAACGTGCTACTTTTTGCTATGGTAACGTGTTACTTGTTGTTATGGTAACGTGCTACTTGTTGTCATATTAACCTGCTACTTCTTACTATGGTAACTTGCTACTTGTTGCTATGGTAGCTTGCTACTTGTTGCCATGGTAACGTGCTACTTGTTGCTATGTTAACGAGCTACATGATGTTATGATAACGTGCTATTTGTTGACATGGTAACCTGCTACTTGCTGCTATGGTAACGTGCTACGTGTTGCCACGGTAACGTGATATATGTAGCCATGGTAATTTTCTACCTCTTGCCATAGTAACATGCTACTTGTTTCTTTGGTAACGTGCTACTTGTAGCCATGGTAACGTACTACTTATTGCCACGGTAACGTGCTACATGTTGCCATGGTAATTTGCTACGTCTTGCTATGGTAACTTGATATTTGTTGCTATGGTAACTTGCTCTGTGTTGCCACGGTAACTTGCTACTTGTAGCTATGGTAACTTGCTCTTTGTTGCCACGGTAACGTGCTCCTTGTTGCTATGGTAACTTGCTACTTGTTGCTATGGTAACTTGCTCTTTGTTGCCACGGATACATGCTACTTTTAGCTATGGTAACTTGCTCTTTGTTGTCATGGTAACGTGCTCCTTTTTTAATGGTAACGTGCTATTTGTATCCATGGTAATGTGCTACTTGTTGCCATGGTAACGTGCTACATGTTGACATGGTAATTTGCTACTTCTAGCTATGGTAACGTGCTACTTGTTGCTATGGTTACTTGCTACCTCTTGCTACGGTAACGTGCTACTTGTTGCTATGGTAACTTGCTACCTGTTGCCATGGTACCGTGCTAATTGTTGCTATGGTAACTTGCTACTTGTTGCCATGGTAACGTGCTATTTGTTGCCATGGTATCGTGCTACTTGCTGCCATGGTAACTTGCTACCTGTTGCCATTGTAACGTGCTACTTGTTGCCATGGTAACTTTCTACCTCTTGCTACGGTAACGTGCTACTTGTTCCTATGGTAACTTGCTACTTTTTGCCATGGTAACGTGTTCATTGTTGCAACGGTAACTTGCTACTTTTTGTTATGGTAACTTGTTATTTGTTGCCACGGTAACGTGCTACTTGTTGCTATGGTAACGTGCTACTTGTTGCAATGGTAACGTGCTACTTGTTGTTATGGTATCGTGCTACTTGTTGTTATGGTGACGTGCTACTTATTGCTATGGTAACGTGCTACTTGTTGTAATGGTAACTTGCTACTTGTTGTTATGGTAACGTGCTACTTTTTTCATGGTAACCTGCTATTTGTTGTCATGGTAACTTGCTACTTGTTGTTATGGTAACGTGCTACTCGTTATAGTAACGTGCTACTTGTTGTTATGGTAACGTGCTAAATGTTGCCACGGTAATGTGATACATGTTGCCATGGTAATTTGCTACCTCTTGCTATGGTAACGTGTTACTTGTTACTATAGTAACTTGCTACTTGTTGATATGGTAACTTCCTACTTGTTGCTATGGTACCTTGCTACTTGTTGCCATGGTAGCTAGCAACTTGATTCTATGGTAATGTGCTAATTTTTGTTATGGTTACGTGCCACTTTTTGTCATGGTAACTTGCTACTTGTTGCCATGGTGACGTACTACTTGTTGCCATGGTAACGTATTATTGTTGTTATGGTAACTTGCTTATTATTGCCATGGTAACGTGCTACTTGTTGTTATGGTAACGTGCTACTTTTTGTCATGGTAACTTGCTAATTGTTGTTATGGTAACGTGCTACTTGTTGCCATGGTAACGTGCTACTTGTTGTTATGGTAACGTGCTACTTTTTGCCATGGTAACCTGATACTTGATGTTATGGTAACTTGCTACTTGTTGCCATGGTAACGTGCTACCTGTTGTTATGGTAACGTGGTACTTTTTGTACTGGTAACTTGCGACTTTTTGTTATGGTAACGTGCTACTTGTTGCTATGGTAACGTGCGACTTGTTGTTAAAGTAACGTGCTACTTGTTGTCATAGTAACCTGCTACTTGTTACTATGGTAACTTGCTATTTGTTGTTATGGTAACTTGCTACTTGTTGCCATGTTAACGTACTACTTGTTGCTATGGTAACATGCTACTTGATGTTATGATAACGTGCTACTTGTTGTCATGGTAACCTGCTACCTGTTACTATGGTAACGTGTTATTTGTTACCACGGTAACGTGCTACATGTAGCCATGGTAATTTGCTACCTCTTGCCATAGTAACGTGCTATTTGTTGCTATGGTAACGTGCTACTTGTAGCCATGGTAACGTGCTACATATTGCCACGGTAACGTGCTACATGTTGCCATGGTAATTTGCTACCTCTTGCTATGATAACTTGATATTTGTTGCCATGGTAACGTGCTACTTGTAGCCATGGTAACGTGCTACTTGTTGCCACGGTAACGTGCTACTTGTAGCCATGGTAACTTGCTATTTGTAGCTATGTTAATTTGCTTCCTCTTGCTATGGTAACCTGCTACTTGTAGCCATGGTAACGTGCTATTTGTTGCCACGGTAACGTGCTACTTGTAGCCATGGTAACTTGCTATTTGTTGCTATGGTAATTTGCTACCTCTTGCTATGGTAACGTGCTACTTGTAGCTATGGTAACTTGCTCTTTGTTGCCACGGTAACGTTCTACTTGTAGCTATGGTAACTTGCTCTTGGTTGCCACGGTAACGTGCTACTTGTTGCTATGGTAACTTGTCACTTGTTGCTATGGTAACTTGCTCTTTGTTGCCACGGTAACGTGCTACTTGTAGCCATGGTAACTTGCTATTTGTAGCTATTTTAATTTGCTTCCTCTTGCTATGGTAACCTGCTACTTGTAGCCATGGTAACGTGCTATTTGTTGCCACGGTAACGTGCTACTTGTAGCCATGGTAACTTGCTATTTGTTGCTATGGTAATTTGCTACCTCTTGCTATGGTAACGTGCTACTTGTAGCTATGGTAACTTGCTCTTTGTTGCCATGGTAACGTGCTATTTGTTGCAATGGTTACGTGCTATTTGTAGCCATGGTAACGTGCTACATGTTGCCACGGTAACGTGCTACATGTTGCCATGGTAATTTGCTACCACTTGCTATCGTAAAGTGCTACTTGTTGCTATGGTAACATGCTACTTGTTGCTACGGTAACTTGCTACTTGTTGCTATGGTAACTTGCTACTAGTTGCCATGGTAACGTGCTACTTGTTGCTATGGTAACTTGCTATTTGTTGCCATGGTAACGTGCTACTTTTTGCCATGGTAACGTGCTACTTGCTGCCATGGTAACTTGCTACCTGTTTCCATTGTAACGTGCTACTTGTTGCCCTGGTAACTTGCTACCTCTTGCTACGGTAACGTGCCACTTGTTGCTATGGTAACATGCTACCTCATGCTATGGTAACGTGCTATTTGTTGCTATGGTAACTTGCTACCTCTTGCTACGGTAACGTGCTACTTGTTGCTATGGTAACTTGCTACCTGTTGCCATGGTAACGTGCTACTTGTTGCTATGGTAACTTGCTACTTGTTGCCATGGTAACGTGCTACTTGTTGCCATGGTATCGTGCTACTTGCTGCCATGGTAACTTGCTACCTTTTGCCATTGTAACGTGCTACGTTTTGCCATGGTAACTTGCCACCCCTTGCCACGGTAAGGTGCTACTTGTTGCCATGGTAACGTGCTACTTGCTGCCATGGTAACTTGCTTCCTCTTGCTATGGTAACGTGCTACATGTTGCCATGGTAATTTGCTACCTCTTGCTACGGTAACGTGCTAACTGTTGCTATGGTAACTTGCTACCTGTTGCCACGGTAACGTGCTACTTGTTCCTACGGTAACTTGCTACTTGTTGCCATCGAAACGTATTATTTTTGTTATGGTAACTTGCTTCTTATTACCATGGTAACGTGCTACTTGTTGTTATGGTAACGTGCTTCTTTTTGTCATGGTAACTTGCTACTTGGTGTTATGGTAACGTGCTACTTGTTGCCAGGGTAACGTGCTACTTGTTGTTAGGGTAACGTGCTACTTTTTGCCATGGTAACCTGCTACTTGTTGTTATGGTAACTTGCTACTTGTTGCCATGGTAACGTGCTACTTGTTGCTATGGTAATGTGCTATTTGTTGTTATGATAACGTGCTACTTGTTGTCATGGTAACCTGCTATTGTTGCTATGGTAACGTGCTACTTGTTGCCACGGTAACGTGCTACATGTAGCCATGGTAATTTGCTACCTCTTGCCATGGTAACGTGCTACTTGTTGCTATGGTAACGTGCTACTTGTAGCCATGGTAACTTGCTACTTGTTGCCACGGTAACGTTCTACTTGTAGCCATGGTAACTTGCTACTTGTAGCTATGGTAACTTGCTCATTTTTGCCACGGTAACGTGCAACTTGTAGCTATGGTAACTTACTCTTTGTTGCCACGGTAACGTGCTATTTGTTGCTATGGTAACTTGCTACTTGTTGCTATGGTAAATTGCTCTTTGTTGCCACGGTAACGTGCTATTTGTAGCTATGGTAACTTGCTCTTTGTTTTATGGTAACGTGCTACTTGTTGCTATGGTAACGTGCTATTTGTAGCCATGGTAACGTGCTACATGTTGCCACGGTAACGTGCTACATGTTGCCATGGTAATTTGCTACCTCTCGCAATGGTAAAGTGCTACTTGTTGCTATGGTAACTTGCTACTTGTTGCTATGGTAACTTGCTACTTGTTGCTATGGTAACTTGCTACTTGTTGCCATGGTAACGTGCTACTTGTTGCTATGGTAACTTGCTACTTGTTGCCATGGTAACGTGCTACTTGTTGCCATGGTAACTTGCTACCTCTTGCCATTGTAACGTGCTACTTGTTGCCATGGTAACTTGCTACCTCTTGCTACGGTAACGTGCTACTTGTTGCAATGGTAACTTGCTACCTCTTGCTACGGTAACGTGCTACTTTTTGCTATGGTAACTTGCCACCTCTTGCTACGGTAACGTGCTACTTGTCGCTATGGTAACTTGCTACCTGTTGCCATGGTAACGTGCTACTTGTTGCTATGGTAACTTGCTACTTGGTGCCATGGTATCGTGCTACTTGCTGCCATGGTAACTTGCTACCTGTTGCCATTGTAACGTGCTTCTTTTTGCCATGTAACTTGCTACCTCTTGCTACGTTAACGTGCTACTTGTTGCCATGGTAACGTGCTACTTGCTTCCATGGTAACTTGCTACCTCTTGCTATGGTAACGTGCTACTAAGTTCCATGGTAACTTGCTACCTCTTTCTACGGTAACGTGCCACTTGTTGCTATGGTAACCTGCTACCTGTTTCCATGGTAACGTGCTACTTGTTCCTAAGGTAACTTGCTACCTGTTGCCATCGTAACGTGCTACTTGTTGCCACAGTAACGTGCTACCTGTTCCTATGGTAACTTGCTACTTGTTACCATGGTAACGTGTTCTTTGTTGCCACGGTAACGTGCTACTTTTTGTTATGGTAACTTGTTATTTGTTGCCACGGTAACGTGCTATTTGTTGCTATGATAACGTGCCACTTGTTGCTATGGTAACGTGCTACTTGGTGTTATGGTAACTTGCTACTTGTTGTTATGGTAACGTGCTACTTGTTGCTATGGTAACGTGCTACGTTTTGTTATGGTAAATTGCTACTTGTTGTGATGGTAACGTGCTACTTCTTCATGGTAACCTGCTACTTGTTTTCATGGTAACTTGCTACTTGTTATAATGGTAACGTGCTACTTGTTGTTATGGTAACGTGCTACTTGTTGTTATGTTAACGTGCTACTTGTTGCCATGGTAACATGCTTTGTTGTCATGGTAACGTGCTATTTGTTGTTATGGTAACGTGCTACTTGTTGTCACGGTAACGTGATACATTTCGCCATGGTAATTTGCTACCTCTTCCTATGGTAACGTGCTACCTGTTACTTTGGTAACTTGCTACTTGTTGCTATGGTAACTTGCTACTTGTTGCTATGGTAACTTGCTACTTGTTGTTATGGTAACGTGCTACTTGTTGTTATGGTCACGTGCTACTTGTTGCTATGATAACTTGCTATTTGTTGTTATGGTAACGTACTAGTTGTTTTCATGGTAAAATGCTACGTGTTACTATGGTAACTTGCTACTTGATTCTATGGTAACTTGCTACTTGTTGCCATGGTAACGGGCTACTTGTTTCTATGGTAATGTGCTAATTTTTGTTATGGTTACGTGCCACTTGTTGTCATGGTAACTTGCTACTTGTTGCAATGGTAACGTGCTACTTGTTGCCATGATAACGTATTATTGTTGTTATGGTAACGTGCTACTTGCTATGGTAACGTGCTAATTTTTGTCATGGTAACTTGCTACTTGTTGTTATGGTAACGTGCTACTTGTTGCCATTGTAACTTGCTACTTGTTGCCACGGTAACGTGCTACTTGTAGCCATGGTAACTTGCTATTTGTAGCTATGGTAATTTGCTATCTCTTGCTATGGTAACGTGCAACTTGTAGCTATGGTAACTTGCTACTTGTTGCTATGGTAACTTGCTCTTTGTTGCCACGGTAACGTGCTCCTTGTTGCTATGGCAACTTGCTACTTGTTGCTATGGTAACTTGCTCTTTTTTGCCACGGTAACGTGCTACTTGTTGTTATGGTAACGTGCTACTTTTTGCCATGGTAGCCTGCTACTTGTTGTTATGGTAACTTGCTACTTGTTGACATGGTAACGTGCTACTTGTTTTTATGTTAACTTGCTACTTTTTGTATTTGTAACTTGCTACTTGTTGTTATGGTAACGTGCTACTTTTTGCTATGGTAACGTGCGACTTGTTGTTATGGTAACGTGCTACTTGTTGTCATATTAACCTGCTACTTCTTACTATGGTAACTTGCTACTTGTTGCTATGGTAGCTTGCTACTTGTTGCCATGGTAACGTGCTACTTGTTGCTATGTTAACGAGCTACATGATGTTATGATAACGTGCTATTTGTTGACATGGTAACCTGCTACTTGCTGCTATGGTAACGTGCTACGTGTTGCCACGGTAACGTGATATATGTAGCCATGGTAATTTTCTACCTCTTGCCATAGTAACATGCTACTTGTTGCTTTGGTAACGTGCTACTTGTAGCCATGGTAACGTACTACTTATTGCCACGGTAACGTGCTACATGTTGCCATGGTAATTTGCTACGTCTTGCTATGGTAACTTGATATTTGTTGCTATGTTAACTTGCTCTGTGTTGCCACGGTAACTTGCTACTTGTAGCTATGGTAACTTGCTCTTTGTTGCCACGGTAACGTGCTCCTTGTTGCTATGGTAACTTGCTACTTGTTGCTATGGTAACTTGCTCTTTGTTGCCACGGATACATGCTACTTTTAGCTATGGTAACTTGCTCTTTGTTGTCATGGTAACGTGCTCCTTTTCTAATGGTAACGTGCTATTTGTATCCATGGTAATGTGCTACTTGTTGCCATGGTAACGTGCTACATGTTGACATGGTAATTTGCTACTTCTAGCTATGGTAACGTGCTACTTGTTGCTATGGTTACTTGCTACCTCTTGCTACGGTAACGTGCTACTTGTTGCTATGGTAACTTGCTACCTGTTGCCATGGTACCGTGCTAATTGTTGCTATGGTAACTTGCTACTTGTTGCCATGGTAACGTGCTATTTGTTGCCATGGTATCGTGCTACTTGCTGCCATGGTAACTTGCTACCTGTTGCCATTGTAACGTGCTACTTGTTGCCATGGTAACTTTCTACCTCTTGCTACGGTAACGTGCTACTTGTTCCTATGGTAACTTGCTACTTTTTGCCATGGTAACGTGTTCATTGTTGCAACGGTAACTTGCTACTTTTTGTTATGGTAACTTGTTATTTGTTGCCACGGTAACGTGCTACTTGTTGCTATGGTAACGTGCTACTTGTTGCAATGGTAACGTGCTACTTGTTGTTATGGTATCGTGCTACTTGTTGTTATGGTGACGTGCTACTTATTGCTATGGTAACGTGCTACTTGTTGTAATGGTAACTTGCTACTTGTTGTTATGGTAACGTGCTACTTTTTTCATGGTAACCTGCTATTTGTTGTCATGGTAACTTGCTACTTGTTGTTATGGTAACGTGCTACTCGTTATAGTAACGTGCTACTTGTTGTTATGGTAACGTGCTAAATGTTGCCACGGTAATGTGATACATGTTGCCATGGTAATTTGCTACCTCTTGCTATGGTAACGTGTTACTTGTTACTATAGTAACTTGCTACTTGTTGATATGGTAACTTCCTACTTGTTGCTATGGTACCTTGCTACTTGTTGCCATGGTAGCTAGCAACTTGATTCTATGGTAATGTGCTAATTTTTGTTATGGTTACGTGCCACTTTTTGTCATGGTAACTTGCTACTTGTTGCCATGGTGACGTACTACTTGTTGCCATGGTAACGTATTATTGTTGTTATGGTAACTTGCTTATTATTGCCATGGTAACGTGCTACTTGTTGTTATGGTAACGTGCTACTTTTTGTCATGGTAACTTGCTAATTGTTGTTATGGTAACGTGCTACTTGTTGCCATGGTAACGTGCTACTTGTTGTTATGGTAACGTGCTACTTTTTGCCATGGTAACCTGATACTTGATGTTATGGTAACTTGCTACTTGTTGCCATGGTAACGTGCTACCTGTTGTTATGGTAACGTGGTACTTTTTGTACTGGTAACTTGCGACTTGTTGTTATGGTAACGTGCTACTTGTTGCTATGGTAACGTGCGACTTGTTGTTAAAGTAACGTGCTACTTGTTGTCATAGTAACCTGCTACTTGTTACTATGGTAACTTGCTATTTGTTGTTATGGTAACTTGCTACTTGTTGCCATGTTAACGTACTACTTGTTGCTATGGTAACATGCTACTTGATGTTATGATAACGTGCTACTTGTTGTCATGGTAACCTGCTACCTGTTACTATGGTAACGTGTTATTTGTTACCACGGTAACGTGCTACATGTAGCCATGGTAATTTGCTACCTCTTGCCATAGTAACGTGCTATTTGTTGCTATGGTAACGTGCTACTTTTAGCCATGGTAACGTGCTACATATTGCCACGGTAACGTGCTACATGTTGCCATGGTAATTTGCTACCTCTTGCTATGATAACTTGATATTTGTTGCCATGGTAACGTGCTACTTGTAGCCATGGTAACGTGCTACTTGTTGCCACGGTAACGTGCTACTTGTAGCCATGGTAACTTGCTATTTGTAGCTATGTTAATTTGCTTCCTCTTGCTATGGTAACCTGCTACTTGTAGCCATGGTAACGTGCTATTTGTTGCCACGGTAACGTGCTACTTGTAGCCATGGTAACTTGCTATTTGTTGCTATGGTAATTTGCTACCTCTTGCTATGGTAACGTGCTACTTGTAGCTATGGTAACTTGCTCTTTGTTGCCACGGTAACGTTCTACTTGTAGCTATGGTAACTTGCTCTTGGTTGCCACGGTAACGTGCTACTTGTTGCTATGGTAACTTGTTACTTGTTGCTATGGTAACTTGCTCTTTGTTGCCACGGTAACGTGCTACTTGTAGCCATGGTAACTTGCTATTTGTAGCTATTTTAATTTGCTTCCTCTTGCTATGGTAACCTGCTACTTGTAGCCATGGTAACGTGCTATTTGTTGCCACGGTAACGTGCTACTTGTAGCCATGGTAACTTGCTATTTGTTGCTATGGTAATTTGCTACCTCTTGCTATGGTAACGTGCTACTTGTAGCTATGGTAACTTGCTCTTTGTTGCCATGGTAACGTGCTATTTGTTGCAATGGTTACGTGCTATTTGTAGCCATGGTAACGTGCTACATGTTGCCACGGTAACGTGCAACATGTTGCCATGGTAATTTGCTACCACTTGCTATCGTAAAGTGCTACTTGTTGCTATGGTAACATGCTACTTGTTGCTACGGTAACTTGCTACTTGTTGCTATGGTAACTTGCTACTAGTTGCCATGGTAACGTGCTACTTGTTGCTATGGTAACTTGCTATTTGTTGCCATGGTAACGTGCTACTTTTTGCCATGGTAACGTGCTACTTGCTGCCATGGTAACTTGCTACCTGTTTCCATTGTAACGTGCTACTTGTTGCCCTGGTAACTTGCTACCTCTTGCTACGGTAACGTGCCACTTGTTGCTATGGTAACATGCTACCTCTTGCTATGGTAACGTGCTATTTGTTGCTATGGTAACTTGCTACCTCTTGCTACGGTAACGTGCTACTTGTTGCTATGGTAACTTGCTACCTGTTGCCATGGTAACGTGCTACTTGTTGCTATGGTAACTTGCTACTTGTTGCCATGGTAACGTGCTACTTGTTGCCATGGTATCGTGCTACTTGCTGCCATGGTAACTTGCTACCTTTTGCCATTGTAACGTGCTACGTTTTGCCATGGTAACTTGCCACCCCTTGCCACGGTAAGGTGCTACTTGTTGCCATGGTAACGTGCTACTTGCTGCCATGGTAACTTGCTTCCTCTTGCTATGGTAACGTGCTACATGTTGCCATGGTAATTTGCTACCTCTTGCTACGGTAACGTGCTAACTGTTGCTATGGTAACTTGCTACCTGTTGCCACGGTAACGTGCTACTTGTTCCTACGGTAACTTGCTACTTGTTGCCATCGAAACGTATTATTTTTGTTATGGTAACTTGCTTCTTATTACCATGGTAACGTGCTACTTGTTGTTATGGTAACGTGCTTCTTTTTGTCATGGTAACTTGCTACTTGGTGTTATGGTAACGTGCTACTTGTTGCCAGGGTAACGTGCTACTTGTTGTTAGGGTAACGTGCTACTTTTTGCCATGGTAACCTGCTACTTGTTGTTATGGTAACTTGCTACTTGTTGCCATGGTAACGTGCTACTTGTTGCTATGGTAACGTGCTATTTGTTGTTATGATAACGTGCTACTTGTTGTCATGGTAACCTGCTATTGTTGCTATGGTAACGTGCTACTTGTTGCCACGGTAACGTGCTACATGTAGCCATGGTAATTTGCTACCTCTTGCCATGGTAACGTGCTACTTGTTGCTATGGTAACGTGCTACTTGTAGCCATGGTAACTTGCTACTTGTTGCCACGGTAACGTTCTACTTGTAGCCATGGTAACTTGCTATTTGTAGCTATGGTAATTTGCTACCTCTTGCTATGGTAACGTGCTACTTGTAGCTATGGTAACTTGCTCATTTTTGCCACGGTAACGTGCAACTTGTAGCTATGGTAACTTACTCTTTGTTGCCACGGTAACGTGCTATTTGTTGCTATGGTAACTTGCTACTTGTTGCTATGGTAAATTGCTCTTTGTTGCCACGGTAACGTGCTATTTGTAGCTATGGTAACTTGCTCTTTGTTTTATGGTAACGTGCTACTTGTTGCTATGGTAACGTGCTATTTGTAGCCATGGTAACGTGCTACATGTTGCCACGGTAACGTGCTACATGTTGCCATGGTAATTTGCTACCTCTCGCAATGGTAAAGTGCTACTTGTTGCTATGGTAACTTGCTACTTGTTGCTATGGTAACTTGCTACTTGTTGCTATGGTAACTTGCTACTTGTTGCCATGGTAACGTGCTACTTGTTGCTATGGTAACTTGCTACTTGTTGCCATGGTAACGTGCTACTTGTTGCCATGGTAACTTGCTACCTCTTGCCATTGTAACGTGCTACTTGTTGCCATGGTAACTTGCTACCTCTTGCTACGGTAACGTGCTACTTGTTGCAATGGTAACTTGCTACCTCTTGCTACGGTAACGTGCTACTTGTTGCTATGGTAACTTGCCACCTCTTGCTACGGTAACGTGCTACTTGTCGCTATGGTAACTTGCTACCTGTTGCCATGGTAACGTGCTACTTGTTGCTATGGTAACTTGCTACTTGGTGCCATGGTATCGTGCTACTTGCTGCCATGGTAACTTGCTACCTGTTGCCATTGTAACGTGCTTCTTTTTGCCATGTAACTTGCTACCTCTTGCTACGTTAACGTGCTACTTGTTGCCATGGTAACGTGCTACTTGCTTCCATGGTAACTTGCTACCTCTTGCTATGGTAACGTGCTACTAAGTTCCATGGTAACTTGCTACCTCTTTCTACGGTAACGTGCCACTTGTTGCTATGGTAACCTGCTACCTGTTTCCATGGTAACGTGCTACTTGTTCCTAAGGTAACTTGCTACCTGTTGCCATCGTAACGTGCTACTTGTTGCCACAGTAACGTGCTACCTGTTCCTATGGTAACTTGCTACTTGTTACCATGGTAACGTGTTCTTTGTTGCCCCGGTAACGTGCTACTTTTTGTTATGGTAACTTGTTATTTGTTGCCACGGTAACGTGCTATTTGTTGCTATGATAACGTGCCACTTGTTGCTATGGTAACGTGCTACTTGGTGTTATGGTAACTTGCTACTTGTTGTTATGGTAACGTGCTACTTGTTGCTATGGTAACGTGCTACGTTTTGTTATGGTAAATTGCTACTTGTTGTGATGGTAACGTGCTACTTGTTGTTATGGTAACGTGCTACTTGTTGTTATGTTAACGTGCTACTTGTTGCCATGGTAACATGCTTTGTTGTCATGATAACGTGCTATTTGTTGTTATGGTAACGTGCTACTTGTTGTCACGGTAACGTGATACATTTCGCCATGGTAATTTGCTACCTCTTCCTATGGTAACGTGCTACCTGTTACTTTGGTAACTTGCTACTTGTTGCTATGGTAACTTGCTACTTGTTGCTATGGTAACTTGCTACTTGTTGTTATGGTAACGTGCTACTTGTTGTTATGGTCACGTGCTACTTGTTGCTATGATAACTTGCTATTTGTTGTTATGGTAACGTACTACTTGTTTTCATGGTAAAATGCTACGTGTTACTATGGTAACTTGCTACTTGATTCTATGGTAACTTGCTACTTGTTGCCATGGTAACGGGCTACTTGTTTCTATGGTAATGTGCTAATTTTTGTTATGGTTACGTGCCACTTGTTGTCATGGTAACTTGCTACTTGTTGCAATGGTAACGTGCTACTTGTTGCCATGATAACGTATTATTGTTGTTATGGTAACGTGCTACTTGCTATGGTAACGTGCTAATTTTTGTCATGGTAACTTGCTACTTGTTGTTATGGTAACGTGCTACTTGTTGCCATTGTAACTTGCTACTTGTTGCCACGGTAACGTGCTACTTGTAGCCATGGTAACTTGCTATTTGTAGCTATGGTAATTTGCTATCTCTTGCTATGGTAACGTGCAACTTGTAGCTATGGTAACTTGCTACTTGTTGCTATGGTAACTTGCTCTTTGTTGCCACGGTAACGTGCTCCTTGTTGCTATGGCAACTTGCTACTTGTTGCTATGGTAACTTGCTCTTTTTTGCCACGGTAACGTGCTACTTGTTGTTATGGTAACGTGCTACTTTTTGCCATGGTAGCCTGCTACTTGTTGTTATGGTAACTTGCTACTTGTTGACATGGTAACGTGCTACTTGTTTTTATGTTAACTTGCTACTTTTTGTATTTGTAACTTGCTACTTGTTGTTATGGTAACGTGCTACTTTTTGCTATGGTAACGTGCGACTTGTTGTTATGGTAACGTGCTACTTGTTGTCATATTAACCTGCTACTTCTTACTATGGTAACTTGCTACTTGTTGCTATGGTAGCTTGCTACTTGTTGCCATGGTAACGTGCTACTTGTTGCTATGTTAACGAGCTACATGATGTTATGATAACGTGCTATTTGTTGACATGGTAACCTGCTACTTGCTGCTATGGTAACGTGCTACGTGTTGCCACGGTAACGTGATATATGTAGCCATGGTAATTTTCTACCTCTTGCCATAGTAACATGCTACTTGTTGCTTTGGTAACGTGCTACTTGTAGCCATGGTAACGTACTACTTATTGCCACGGTAACGTGCTACATGTTGCCATGGTAATTTGCTACGTCTTGCTATGGTAACTTGATATTTGTTGCTATGGTAACTTGCTCTGTGTTGCCACGGTAACTTGCTACTTGTAGCTATGGTAACTTGCTCTTTGTTGCCACGGTAACGTGCTCCTTGTTGCTATGGTAACTTGCTACTTGTTGCTATGGTAACTTGCTCTTTGTTGCCACGGATACATGCTACTTTTAGCTATTGTAACTTGCTCTTTGTTGTCATGGTAACGTGCTCCTTTTTTAATGGTAACGTGCTATTTGTATCCATGGTAATGTGCTACTTGTTGCCATGGTAACGTGCTACATGTTGACATGGTAATTTGCTACTTCTAGCTATGGTAACGTGCTACTTGTTGCTATGGTTACTTGCTACCTCTTGCTACGGTAACGTGCTATTTGTTGCTATGGTAACTTGCTACCTGTTGCCATGGTACCGTGCTAATTGTTGCTATGGTAACTTGCTACTTGTTGCCATGGTAACGTGCTATTTGTTGCCATGGTATCGTGCTACTTGCTGCCATGGTAACTTGCTACCTGTTGCCATTGTAACGTGCTACTTGTTGCCATGGTAACATTCTACCTCTTGCTACGGTAAAGTGCTACTTGTTGCCATGGTAACGTGCTACTTGCAGCCATGGTAACTTGCTACCTCTTGCTACAGTAACGTGCTACCTGTTGCTATGGTTACATGCTATCTGTTGCCATGGTAACGTGCTACTTGTTCCTACGGTAACTTGCTACTTATTGCCATCGTAACGTGCTATTTGTTGCCACAGTAACGTGCTACTTGTTGCCATGGTAACGTGCTACATGTTCCTATGGTAACTTGCTACTTGTTGCCATGGTAACGTGTTCTTTGTTGCCACGGTAACGTGCTACTTTTTGTTATGGTAACTTGTTATTTCTTGCCACGGTAACGTGCTACTTGTTGCTATGGTAACGTGCTATTTGTTGCTATGGTAACGTGCTACTTGTTGTTATGGTAACGTGATACTTGTTGTTATGGTGACGTGCTACTTGTTGCTATAGTAACGTGCTACTTGTTATGGTAACGTGCTACTTATTGTTATGATAACGTGCTACTTGTTGTCATGGTAACCTGGTACTTGTTGCTATGGTAACGTGCTACTTGCTGCCATGGTAACTTGCTACCTTTTGCCATTGTAACGTGCTACGTTTTGCCATGGTAACTTGCCACCCCTTGCCACGGTAAGGTGCTACTTGTTGCCATGGTAACGTGCTACTTGCTGCCATGGTAACTTGCTTCCTCTTGCTATGGTAACGTGCTACATGTTGCCATGGTAATTTGCTACCTCTTGCTACGGTAACGTGCTAACTGTTGCTATGGTAACTTGCTACCTGTTGCCACGGTAACGTGCTACTTGTTCCTACGGTAACTTGCTACTTGTTGCCATCGAAACGTATTATTTTTGTTATGGTAACTTGCTTCTTATTACCATGGTAACGTGCTACTTGTTGTTATGGTACGTGCTTCTTTTTGTCATGGTAACTTGCTACTTGGTGTTATGGTAACGTGCTACTTGTTGCCAGGGTAACGTGCTACTTGTTGTTAGGGTAACGTGCTACTTTTTGCCATGGTAACCTGCTACTTGTTGTTATGGTAACTTGCTACTTGTTGCCATGGTAACGTGCTACTTGTTGCTATGGTAACGTGCTATTTGTTGTTATGATAACGTGCTACTTGTTGTCATGGTAACCTGCTATTGTTGCTATGGTAACGTGCTACTTGTTGCCACGGTAACGTGCTACATGTAGCCATGGTAATTTGCTTCCTCTTGCCATGGTAACGTGCTACTTGTTGCTATGGTAACGTGCTACTTGTAGCCATGGTAACTTGCTACTTGTTGCCACGGTAACGTTCTACTTGTAGCCATGGTAACTTGCTATTTGTAGCTATGGTAATTTGCTACCTCTTGCTATGGTAACGTGCTACTTGTAGCTATGGTAAGTTGCTCATTTTTGCCACGGTAACGTGCAACTTGTAGCTATGGTAACTTACTCTTTGTTGCCACGGTAACGTGCTACTTGTTGCTATGGTAACTTGCTACTTGTTGCTATGGTAAATTGCTCTTTGTTGCCACGGTAACGTGCTATTTTTAGCTATGGTAACTTGCTCTTTGTTGCCATGGTAACGTGCTACTTTTTGCTATGGTAACGTGCTATTTGTAGCCATGGTAACGTGCTACATGTTGCCACGGAAACGTGCTACATGTTGCCATGGTAATTTGCTACCTCTCGCAATGGTAAAGTGCTACTTGTTGCTATGGTAACTTGCTACTTGTTGCTATGGTAACTTGCTACTTGTTGCTATGGTAACTTGCTACTTGTTGCCATGGTAACGTGCTACTTGTTGCTATGGTAACTTGCTACTTGTTGCCATGGTAACGTGCTACTTGTTGCCATGGTAACTTGCTACCTCTTGCCATTGTAACGTGCTACTTGTTGCCATGGTAACTTGCTACCTCTTGCTACGGTAACGTGCTACTTGTTGCTATGGTAACTTGCTACCTCTTGCTACGGTAACGTGCTACTTGTTGCTATGGTAACTTGCCACCTCTTGCTACGGTAACGTGCTACTTGTCGCTATGGTAACTTGCTACCTGTTGCCATGGTAACGTGCTACTTGTTGCTATGGTAACTTGCTACTTGTTGCCATGGTATCGTGCTACTTGCTGCCATGGTAACTTGCTACCTGTTGCCATTGTAACGTGCTTCTTTTTGCCATGTAACTTGCTACCTCTTGCTACGTTAACGTGCTACTTGTTGCCATGGTAACGTGCTACTTGCTTCCATGGTAACTTGCTACCTCTTGCTATGGTAACGTGCTACTAAGTTCCATGGTAACTTGCTACCTCTTTCTACGGTAACGTGCCACTTGTTGCTATGGTAACCTGCTACCTTTTTCCATGGTAACGTGCTACTTGTTCCTAAGGTAATTTGCTACTTGTTGCCATCGTAACGTGCTACTTGTTGCCACAGTAACGTGCTACCTGTTCCTATGGTAACTTGCTACTTGTTACCATGGTAACGTGTTCTTTGTTGCCACGGTAACGTGCTACTTTTTGTTATGGTAACTTGTTATTTGTTGCCACGGTAACGTGCTTTTTTTTGCTTTGATAACGTGCCACTTGTTGCTATGGTAACGTGCTACTTGGTGTTATGGTAACTTGCTACTTGTTGTTATGGTAACGTGCTACTTGTTGCTATGGTAACGTGCTACGTTTTGTTATGGTAAATTGCTACTTGTTGTGATGGTAACGTGCTACTTTTTTCATGTTAACCTGCTACTTGTTTTCATGGTAACTTGCTACTTGTTATAATGGTAACGTGCTACTTGTTGTTATGGTAACGTGCTACTTGTTGTTATGTTAACTTGCTACTTGTTGCCATGGTAACATGCTTTGTTGTCATGGTAACGTGCTATTTGTTCTTATGGTAACGTGCTACTTGTTGCCACGGTAACGTGATACATTTCGCCATGGTAATTTGCTACCTCTTCCTATGGTAACGTGCTACCTGTTACTTTGGTAACTTGCTACTTGTTGCTATGGTAACTTGCTACTTGTTGCTATGGTAACTTGCTACTTGTTGTTATGGTAACGTGCTACTTGTTGTTATGGTCACGTGCTACTTGTTGCTATGGTAACTTGCTATTTGTTGTTATGGTAACGTACTACTTGTTTTCATGGTAAAATGCTACGTGTTACTATGGTAACTTGTTACTTGATTCTATGGTAACTTGCTACTAGTTGCCATGGTAACGGGCTACTTGTTTCTATGGTAATGTGCTAATTTTTGTTATGGTTACGTGCCACTTGTTGTCATGGTAACTTGCTACTTGTTGCAATGGTAACGTGCTATTGTTGCCATGATAACGTATTATTGTTGTTATGGTAACGTGCTACTTGCTATGGTAACGTGCTAATTTTTGTCATGGTAACTTGCTACTTGTTGTTATGGTAACGTGCTACTTGTTGCCATTGTAACTTGCTACTTGTTGCCACGGTAACGTGCTACTTGTAGCCATGGTAACTTGCTCTTTGTAGCTATGGTAATTTGCTATCTCTTGCTATGGTAACGTGCAACTTGTAGCTATGGTAACTTGCTACTTGTTGCTATGGTAACTTGCTCTTTGTTGCCACGGTAACGTGCTCCTTGTTGCTATGGCAACTTGCTACTTGTTGCTATGGTAACTTGCTCTTTTTTGCCACGGTAACGTGCTACTTGTTGTTATGGTAACGTGCTACTTTTTGCCATGGTAGCCTGCTACTTGTTGTTATGGTAACTTGCTACATGTTGACATGGTAACGTGCTACTTGTTTTCATGTTAACGTGCTACTTTTTGTATTTGTAACTTGCTACTTGTTGTTATGGTAACGTGCTACTTTTTGCTATGGTAACGTGCGACTTGTTGTTATGGTAACGTGCTACATGTTGTCATATTAACCTGCTACTTCTTACTATGGTAACTTGCTACTTGTTGCTATGGTAGCTTGCTACTTGTTGCCATGGTAACGTGCTACTTGTTGCTATGGTAACGAGCTACATGATGTTATGATAACGTGCTATTTGTTGTCATGGTAACCTGCTACTTGTTGCTATGGTAACGTGCTACGTGTTGCCACGGTAATGTGATATATGTAGCCATGGTAATTTTCTACCTCTTGCCATAGTAACATGCTACTTGTTGCTTTGGTAACGTGCTACTTGTAGCCATGGTAACGTACTACTTATTGCAACGGTAACGTGCTACATGTTGCCATGGTAATTTGCTACCTCTTGCTATGGTAACTTGATATTTGTTGCTATGGTAACTTGCTCTGTGTTGCCACGGTAACTTGCTACTTGTAGCTATGGTAACTTGCTCTTTGTTGCCACGGTAACGTGCTCCTTGTTGCTATGGTAACTTGCTACTTGTTGCTATGGTAACTTGCTCTTTGTTGCCACGGATACATGCTACTTTTAGCTATGGTAACTTGCTCTTTGTTGTCATGGTAACGTGCTCCTTTTTTAATGGTAACGTGCTATTTGTATCCATGGTAATGTGCTACTTGTTGCCATGGTAACGTGCTACATGTTGACATGGTAATTTGCTACTTCTAGCTATGGTAACGTGCTACTTGTTGCTATGGTTACTTGCTACCTCTTGCTACGGTAACGTGCTACTTGTTGCTATGGTAACTTGCTACCTGTTGCCATGGTACCGTGCTAATTGTTGCTATGGTAACTTGCTACTTGTTGCCATGGTATCGTGCTACTTGCTGCCATGGTAACTTGCTACCTGTTGCCATTGTAACGTGCTACTTGTTGCCATGGTAACTTTCTACCTCTTGCTACGGTAAAGTGCTACTTGTTGCCATGGTAACGTGCTACTTGCAGCCATGGTAACTTGCTACCTCTTGCTTCGGTAACGTGCTACTTGTTGCTATGGTAACATGCTATCTGTTGCCATGGTAACGTGCTACTTGTTCCTACGGTAACTTGCTACTTGTTGCCATCGTAACGTGCTACTTGTTGCCACAGTAACGTGCTACTTGTTGCCATGGTAACGTGCTACATGTTCCTATGGTAACTTGCTACTTGTTGCCATGGTAACGTGTTCTTTGTTGCCACGGTAACGTGCTACTTTTTGTTATGGTAACTTGTTATTTCTTGCCACGGTAACGTGCTACTTGTTGCTATGGTAACGTGCTATTTGTTGCTATGGTAACGTGCTACTTGTTGTTATGGTAACGTGATACTTGTTGTTATGGTGACGTGCTACTTGTTGCTATAGTAACGTGCTACTTGTTGTTATGCTAACTTGCTACTTGTTGTTATGGTAACGTGCTACTTTTTTCATGGTATCCTGCTATTTGTTGTCATGGTAACTTGCTAATGGTTGTTATGGTAACGTGCTACTTGTTGTTATGGTAACGTGCTACTTATTGTTATGATAACGTGCTACTTGTTGTCATGGTAACCTGGTACTTGTTGCTATGGTAACGTGCTACTTGTAGCCATGGTAACTTGCTACTTCTTGCCACGGTAACCTGCTACTTGTAGCCATGGGAACATGCTATTTGTAGCTATGGTAATTTGCTACCTCCTGCTATGGTAACGAGCTACTTGTAGCCATGGTAACGTGCTACTTGTTGCCACGGTAACGTGCTACTTGTAGCCATGGTAACTTGCTATTTGTAGCTATGGTAACTTGCTCTTTGTTGCCACGGTAACGTGCTCCTTGTTGCTATGGTAACTTGCTATTTGTTGCTATGGTAACTTGCTCTTTGTTGCCACGGTTACGTGCTACTTGTAGCTATGGTAACTTGCTCTTCGATGCCATGGTAACGTTCTACTTTTTGTTATGGTAACGGGCTATTTGTAGCCATGGTAACGTGCTACTTGTTGCCACGGTAACGTGCTACTTGTTGCCACGGTAACGTGCTACTTGTTGCAATGGTAACTTGCTACATGTTGCTATGGTAACTTGCTACTTGTTGCTATGGTAACTTACTATTTGTTGCCATAGTAACGTGCTACTTGCTGCCATGGTAACTTGCTACCTCTTGCTACGGTAACGTGATACTTGTTGCTATGGTAACTTGCTACTTGTTAATATGGTAACTTGCTACTTTTTGCTATGGTAACGTGCTATTTGTAGCCATGGTAACGTGCTACTTGTTGCCACGGTAACGTGCTATTTGTTGCCACGGTAACGTGCTACTTGTTGCCACGGTAACATGCTATTTGTTGCTATGGTAACTTACTATTTGTTGCCATTGTAACGTGCTACTTTTTTCCATGGTAACTTGCTACCTCTTGCTACGGTAACGTGCTACTTGTTGCTATGGTAACTTGCTGCCTCTTGCTATGGTAACGTGCTCCTTGTTGCTATGGTAACATGCTACCTCTTGCTACGGTAACGTGCTACTTGTCGCTATGTTAATTTGTTACCTGTTGCCATGGTAACGTGCTACTTGTTGCTATGGTAACTTGCTACTTGTTGCCATGGTTACGTGCTACTTGTTGCCATGGTATCGTGCTACTTGCTGCCACGGTAACTTGCTACCTGTTGCCATTGTAACGTGCTACTTGTTGCCATGGTAACTTTCTACCTCTTGCTATGGTAACGTGATACTTGTTGCTATGGTAACTTGCTACTTGTTAATATGGTAACTTGCTACTTGTTATGGTAACGTGCTACTTGTTGTTATGGTAACGTGCTACTTGTTGCTATGGTAACGTGCTACTTGTTGTTATGGTAACGTACTATTATTTTCATGGTAACCTGCTACGTGTTACTATGGTAGCTTGCTACTTGATTCTATGGAAACTTGCTACTTGTTGCCATGGTAACGAGCTACTTGTTTCAATGGTAATGTGCTACTTGTTGTTATGGTAACGTGCTACTTTTTGTCATGGTAACTTCCTACTTTTTGTTATGGTAACGTGCTACTTATTGCCATGGTAACGTGCTATTTGTTGTTATGGTAACGTGCTACTTTTCGCCATGGTAACCTGTTGCTTGTTGTTATGGTAACTTGCTACTTGTTGCCATGGAAACGTGCTACTTGTTGTTATGGTAACTTGCTACTTTTTGTAATGGTAACTTGCTACTTGTTGTTATGGTAACGTGCTACTTGTTGCTATGGTAACGTGGGACTTGTTGTTATGGTAACGTGATACTTGTTGTCATAGTAACCTGCTACTTGTTACTATGGTAACTTGCTACTTGTTGGTATGGTAACTTGCTACTTGTTGCTATGGTAACTTGCTCTTTGTTGCCACGGTAACGTGCTACTTGTAGCTATGGTAACTTGCTCTTTGTTGCCATGGTAACGTGCTACTTGTAGCTATGGTAACGTGCTATTTGTAGCCATAGTAACGTGCTACTTGTTGCCACGGTATCTTGCTACATGTTCCCATGGTAATTTGCTACCTCTTGCTATGGTAACGTGCTACTTGTTCCTATGGTAACTTGCTACTTGTTGCTATGGTAACTTGCTACTTGTTGCTATGGTATCTTGCTACTTGTTGCCATAGTAACGTGCTACTTGTTGCTTTGGTAACTTGCTACTTGTTGCCATGGTAACGTGCTACTTGTTGCCATGGTAACGTGCTACTTGCTGCCATGGTAACTTGCTACCTGTTGCCATTGTAACGTGCTAATTGTTTCCATGGTAACTTGCTACCTCTTGCCACGGTAACGTGGTACTTGTTGCTATGGTAACTTGCTACCTCTTGCTATGGTAATGTGCTACTTGTTGCAATGGTAAGTTGCTACCTCTTGTTATGGTAACGTGCTTCTTGTTGCTATGGTAACTTGTTACCTTTTGCCATGGTAACGTGCTACTTTTTGCTATGGTAACTTGCTACTTGTTGCCATGGTAACGTTCTACTTGTTGCCATGGTAACGTGCTACTTGCTGCCATGGTAACTTGCTACCTGTTGCCATTGTAACGTGCTAGTTTTTGCCATGGTATCTTGCTACCTCTTGCTACGGTAACGTGCTACTTGTTGCCATGGTAACGTGCTACTTGCTGCCATGGTAACTTGCTACCTCTTGCTATGGTTACGTTCTACTTGTTGCCATGGTAACTTGCTACCTCTTGCTACGGTAACGTGCTACTTGTTGCTATGGTAACTTGCTACCTGTTGCCATGGTAACGTGCTAGTTGTTCCTACGGTAACTTTCTACTTGTTGCCATCGTAACGTGCTACTTGTTGCCACAGTAACGTGCTACTTGTTGCAATGGTAACGTGCTACTTGTTCCTATGGTAACTTGCTACTTTTTGCCATGGTAACGTGTTCATTGTTGCAACGGTAACTTGCTACTTTTTGTTATGGTAACTTGTTATTTGTTGCCACGGTAACGTGCTACTTGTTGCTATGGTAACGTGCTACTTGTTGCAATGGTAACGTGCTACTTGTTGTTATGGTATCGTGCTACTTGTTGTTATGGTGACGTGCTACTTATTGCTATGGTAACGTGCTACTTGTTGTAATGGTAACTTGCTACTTGTTGTTATGGTAACGTGCTACTTTTTTCATGGTAACCTGCTATTTGTTGTCATGGTAACTTGCTACTTGTTGTTATGGTAACGTGCTACTCGTTATAGTAACGTGCTACTTGTTGTTATGGTAACGTGCTAAATGTCGCCACGGTAATGTGATACATGTTGCCATGGTAATTTGCTACCTCTTGCTATGGTAACGTGTTACTTGTTACTATAGTAACTTGCTACTTGTTGATATGGTAACTTCCTACTTGTTGCTATGGTACCTTGCTATTTGTTGCCATGGTAGCTAGCAACTTGATTCTATGGTAATGTGCTAATTTTTGTTATGGTTACGTGCCACTTGTTGTCATGGTAACTTGTTTCTTGTTGCCATGGTGACGTGCTACTTGTTGCCATGGTAACGTATTATTGTTGTTATGGTAACTTGCTTCTTATTGCCATGGTAACTTGCTACTTGTTGTTATGGTAACGTGCTATTTTTGTCATGGTAACGTGCTACTTGTTGCCATGGTAACGTGCTACTTGTTGTTATGGTAACGTGCTACTTTTTGCCATGGTAACCTGCTACTTGATGTTATGGTAACTTGCTAGTTGTTGCCATGGTAACGTGCTACTTGTTGTTATGGTAACGTGGTACTTTTTGTAATGGTAACTTGCGACTTGTTATGGTAACGTGCAACTTGTTGCTATGGTAACGTGCTACTTGTTGCCACGGTAACGTGCTACTTGTAGCCATGGTAACTTGCTATTTGTAGCTATGGTAATTTGCTACCTCTTGCTATGGTAACGTGCCACTTGTAGCTATGGTAACTTGCTCCTTGTTGCCACGGTAACGTGCTACTTGTTGCTATGGTAACTTGCTACTTGGTCTATGGTAACTTGCTCTTTGTTGCCACGGTAACGTGCTACTTGTAGCTATGGTAACTTGCTCTTTGTTGCCATGGTAACGTGCTACTTGTTGCTATGGTAACGTGCTATTTGTAGCCATGGTAACGTGCTACTTGTTTCCACGGTAACGTGCTACATGTTGCCATGGTAAATTGCTACCTCTTGCTATGGTAACGTGCTACTTGTTGCTATGGTAACTTGCTACTTGTTGCTATGGTAACTTGCTACTTGTTGCCATTGTAACGTGCTATTGTTGCTTTGGTAACTTGCTACTTTTTGCCATGGTAACGTGCTACTTGCTGCCATGGTTACTTGCTACCTGTTGCCATTGTAACGTGCTACTTGTTGCCATGGTAACTTGCTACCTCTTGCAACGGTAACGTGGTACTTGTTGCTATGGTAACTTGGTACCCCTTGCTATGGTAATGTGCTACTTGTTGCAATGGTAACTTGCTACCTCTTGCTACGGTAACGTGCTACTTGTTGCTATGGTAACTTGTTACCTGTTGTCATGGTTACGTGCTACTTGTTGCTATGGTAACTTGCTACCTGTTGCCATTGTAACGTGCTACTTTTTGCCATGGTAACTTTCTACCTCTTGCTACTCTAACGTGCTACTTGTTGCCATGGTAACGTGCTACTTGCTGCCATGGTAACTTGCTACCTCTTGCTATGGTAACGTGCTACTTGTTGCCATGGTAACTTGCTACCTGTTGCCATGGTAACGTGCTACTTGTTCCTACGGTAACTTTCTACTTGTTGCCATCGTAACGTGCTACTTGTTGCCACAGTAACGTGCTACTTGTTGCCATGGTAACGTGCTACTTGTTCCTATGGTAACTTGCTACTTGTTGCCATGGTAACGTGTTCTTTGTTGCCACGGTAACGTGCTACTTTTTGTTATGGTAACTTGTTATTTGTTGCCACGGTAACGTGCTACTTGTTGCTATGGTTACGTGCTACTTGTTGCACTGGTAACGTGCTACTTGTTGTTATGGAATCGTGCTACTTGTTGTTATGGTGACGTGCTACTTATTGCTATGGTAACGTGCTACTTGTTGTAATGGTAACTTGCTACTTGTTGTTATGGTAACGTGCTTCTTTTTTCATGGTAACCTGCTATTTGTTGTCATGGTAACTTGCTACTTGTTGTTATGGTAACGTGCTACTTGTTATGGTAACGTGCTACTTGTTGTTATGGTAATGTGCTACTTGTTGCCACGGTAATGTGATACATGTTGCCATGGTAATTTGCTACCTCTTGCTATGGTAACGTGTTACTTGTTACTATAGTAACTTGCTACTTGTTGCTATGGTAACTTGCTACTTGTTGCTATGGTACCTTGCTACTTGTTGCCATGGTAACGAGCAACATGTTTCTAAGGTAATGTGCTAATTTTTGTTATGGTTACGTGCCACTTGTTGTCATGGTAACTTGTTTCTTGTTGCCATGGTGACGTGCTACTTGTTGCCATGGTAACGTATTATTGTTGTTATGGTAACTTGCTTCTTATTGCCATGGTAACTTGCTACTTGTTGTTATGGTAACGTGCTATTTTTGTCATGGTAACGTGCTACTTGTTGCCATGGTAACGTGCTACTTGTTGTTATGGTAACGTGCTACTTTTTGCCATGGTAACCTGCTACTTGATGTTATGGTAACTTGCTAGTTGTTGCCATGGTAACGTGCTACTTGTTGTTATGGTAACGTGGTACTTTTTGTAATGGTAACTTGCGACTTGTTATGGTAACGTGCAACTTGTTGCTATGGTAACGTGCGACTTGTTGTTAAGTTAACGTGCTACTTGTTGTCATAGTAACCTGCTTTTTGTTACTATGGTAACTTGCTATTTGTTGTTATGGTAACTTGCTACTTGTTACCATGGTAAAGTGCTACTTGTTGCTATGGTAACATGCTACTTGATGTTATGATAACGTGCTACTTGTTGTCATGGTAACCTGCTACTTGTTGCTATGGTAACGTGCTACTTGTTGCCACGGTAACGTGCTACATGTAGCCATGGTAATTTGCTACCTCTTGCCATGGTAACGTGTTACTTGTTGCTATGGTAACGTGCTACTTGTAGCCATGGTAACGTGCTACTTATTGCCACGGTAACGTGCTACATGTTGCCATGGTAATTTGCTAACTCTTGCTATGATAACGTGATATATGTTGCTATGGTAACGTGCTACTTGTAGCCATGGTAACGTGCTACTTGTTGCCACGGTAACGTGCTACTTGTAGCCATGGTAACTTGCTATTTGTAACTATGATAATTTGCTTCCTCTTGCTATGGTAACCTGCTACATGTAGCCATGGTAACGTGCTATTTGTTGCCACGGTAACGTGCTACTTGTAGCCATGGTAACTTGCTATTTGTAGCTATGGTAATTTACTACCTCTTGCTATGGTAACGTGCTACTTGTAGCTATGGTAACTTGCTCTTTGTTGCCACGGTAACGTGCTACTTGTAGCTATGGTAAGTTGCTCTTTGTTGCCACGGTAACGTGCTACTTGTTGCTATGGTATCTTGTTACTTGTTGCTATGGTAACTTTCTCTTTGTTGTCAAGGTAACGTGCTACTTGTAGCTATGGTAACTTGCTCTTTGTTGCCATGGTAACGTGCTACTTGTTGCTATGGTTACGTGCTATTTGTAGCCATTGTAACGTGCTACATGTTGCCACGGTAACGTGCTACATGTTGCCATGGTAATTTGCTACCTGTTGCTATGGTAACATGCTACTTGTTGCTATGGTAACTTGCTACTTGTTGCCATGGTAACGTGCTACTTGTTGCTATGGTAACTTGCTATTTGTTGCCATGGTAACGTGCTACTTTTTGCCATGGTAACGTTCTACTTGCTGCCATGGTAACTTGCTACCTGTTGCCATTGTAACGAGCTACTTGTTGCCATGGTAACTTGCTACCTCTTGCTACGGTAACGTGCTACTTGTTGCTATGGTAACTTGCTACCTGTTGCCATGGTAATGTGCTACTTGTTGCTATGGTAACGTGCTACTTGTAGCCATGGTAACGTGCTACTTGTTGCCATGGTAATTTGCTACCTCTTGCTATGGTAACATGCTACTTGTTGCTATGGTTACTTGCTACCTCTTGCTACGGTAACGTGCTACTTGTTGCTATGGTAACTTGCTACCTGTTGCCATGGTAACGTGCTACTTGTTGCTATGGTAACTTGCTACTTGTTGCCATGGTAACTTGCTACCCCTTGCCACGGTAACGTGCTACTTGTTGCCATGGTAACGTGCCACTTGCTGCCATGGTAACTTGCTACCTCTTGCTATGGTAACGTGCTACTTGCTGCCATGGTAACTTGCTACCTCTTGATAAGGTAACGTGCTATTTGTTGCTATGGTAACTTGCTACCTGTTGCCACGGTAACGTGCTACTTGTTCCTACGGTAACTTGCTACTTGCTGCCATCGTAACGTATTATTTTTGTTATGGTAACTTGCTTCTTATTGCCATGGTAACGTGCTACTTGTTGTTATGGTAACGTGCTACTTTTTGTCATGGTAACTTGCTACTTGTTGTTATGGTAACTTGCTACTTGTTGCCATGGTAACGTGCTACTTGTTGTTATGGTTACGTGCTACTTTTGCCATGGTAACCTGCTACTTGTTGTTATGGTAACTTGCTACTTGTTGCCATGGTAACGTGCTACTTGTTGTTATGGTAACGTGGTACTTTTTTTAATGGTAACTTGCTACTTGTTGTTATGGTAACGTGCTATTTGTTGCTATGGTAACGTGCGACTTGTTGTTAAGGTAACGTGCTACTTGTTGTCATAGAAACCTGCTACTTGTTACTATGGTAACTTGCTATTTTCTGCTATGGTAACTTGCTACTTGTTGCCATGGTAACGTGCTACTTGTTGCTATGGTAACATGCTACTTGATGTTATGATAACGTGCTACTTGTTGTCATGGTAACCTGCTACTTGTTGCTATGGTAACGTGCTACTTGTTGCCACGGTTACGTGCTACAGGTAGCCATGTTAATTTGCTACCTCTTGCCATGGTAACGTGCTACTTGTTGCTATGGTAACGTGCTACTTTTAGCCATGGTAACGTGCTACTTATTGCCACGGTAACGTGCTATATTTTGCCATGGTAATTTGCTACCTCTTGCTATGGTAACGTGATATTTGTTGCTATGGTAACGTGCTACTTTTAGCCATGGTAACTTGCTACTTGTTGCCACGGTAACGTGCTACTTGTAGCCATGGTAACTTCCTATTTGTAGCTATGGTAATTTGCTACCTCTTGCTATGGTAACCTGCTACTTGTAGCTATGGTAACTTGCTCTTTGTTGCCACGGTAACGAGCTACTTGTAGCTATGGTAACTTGCTCTATGTTGCCACGGTAACGTGCTACTTGTTGCTATGGTAACTTGCCACTTGTTGCTATGGTAACTTGCTCTTTGTTGCTACGGTAACGTGCTACATGTTGCCATGGTAATTTGCTATGGTAAAGTGCTACTTGTTGCTATGGTAACTTGCTACTTGTTGCTATGGTAACTTGCAACTTGTTGCTAAGGTAACTTGCTACTTGTTGCCATGGTGACGTGCTACTTGTTGCTATGGTAACTTGCTACTTGTTGCCATGGTAACGTTCTACTTTTTGCCATGGTAACGTGCTACTTGCTGCCATGGTAACTTGCTACCTGTTGCCATTGTAACGTGCTACTTGTTGCTATGGTAACTTGCTACCTCTTGCTACGGTAACGTGCTACTTGTTGCTATGGTAACTTGCTACCTCTTGCTATTTTAACATGCCACTTGTTGCTATGGTAACTTACTACCTCTTGCTACGGTAACGTGCTACTTGTTTCAATGGTAACTTGCTACATGTTGCCATGGTAACTTGCTACTTGTTGCTATGGTAACTTGCTACTTATTGCCATGGTAACGTGCTACTTGTTGCCATGGTATCGTGCTACTTTATGCCATGGTAACTTGCTACCTGTTGCCATTGTTACAAGCTACTTGTTGCCATGGTAACTTGCTACCTCTTGCCACGGTAACGTGCTACTTGTTGCCATGGTAACGTGCTACATGCTGCCATGGTTACTTGCTACCTCTTGCTATGGTAACGTGCTACTTGTTGCCATGGTAACTTGCTACGTCTTGCTACGGTAACGTGCTAATTGTTGCTATGGTAACATGCTACCTGTTGCCATGGTAACGTGCTACTTGTTCCTACGGTAACTTGCTACTTGTTGCCATCGTAACGTGCTACTTGTTGCCACAGTAACGTGCTAATTGTTGCCATGGTAACGTGCTACTTGTTGCCACAGTAACGTGCTAATTGTTGCCATGGTAACGTGCTACTTGTTCCTACGGTAACTTGCTACGTGTTGCCATCGTGACGTGCTACTTGTTGCCACAGTGAAGTGCTACTTGTTGCCATGGTAACGTGCTACTTGTTCCTAAGGTAACTTTCTACTTGTTGCCATGGTAACGTGTTCTTTGTTGCCACGGTAACGTGCTACTTTTTGTTATGGAAACTTGTTATTTGTTGCCACGGTAACGTGCTACTTGTTGCTATGGTAACGTCCTACTTGTTGCAATGGTAACGTGCTATTTGTTGTTATGGTAACGTGCTACTTGTTGTTATGGTAACGTGCTACTTGTTGCTACGGTAACGTGCTACTTGTTGTAATGGTAACTTTCTACTTGTTGTTATGGTAACGTGCTACTTTTTTCACGGTAACCTGCTATTTGTTGTCATGGTAACTTGCTACTTGTTGTTATGGTAACGTGCTGCTTGTTGTTATGGTAACGTGCTACTTTTTGTTATGGTAATGTTCTACTTGTTGAATGGTATCATGCTATTTTTGTCATGGTAACAAGCTATTTGTTGTTATGGTAACGTGCTACTTGTTGCCATGGTAACGTGATACATGTTGCCATGGTAATTTGCTACCTCTTGCTATGGTAACGTGCTACTTGTTACTATAGTAACTTGCTACTTGTTGCTATGGTAACTTGCTACATGTTGCTATGGTAACTTGCTACTTGTTGTTATGGTAACGTGCTACTTGTTGTTATGGTAACGTGCTACTTGTTGCTATGGTAACGTACTACTTCTTGTTATGGTAACGTACATCTTGTTTTCATGGTAACATGCTACGTGTTACTATGGTAACTTGCTAATTGATTCTATGGTACCTTGCTACTTGTTGCCATGGTAACGAGCACCTTGTTTCTATGGTAATGTGCTAATTTTTTATGGTAACGTGCCACTTGTCGTCATGGTAACTCGCTACTTGTTGCCATGGTAACCTGCTACTTGTTGCCATGGTGACGTATTATTGTTGTTATGGTAACTTGCTTCTTATTGCCATGGTAACGTGCTACTTGTTGTTATGGTAACGTGCTTCTTTTTGTCATGGTAACTTGCTACTTGGTTTTATGGTAACGTGCTACTTGTTGCCATGGTAACGCGCTACTTGTTGTTAGGGTAACGTGCTATTTTTGCCATGGTAACCCCGCTACTTGTTGTTATGGTAACTTGCTACTTGTTGCCATGGTAACGTGCTACTTGTTGCTATGGTAACGTGCTATTTGATGTTATGATAACGTGCTACTTGTTGTCATGGTAACCTGCTATTGTTGCTATGGTAACGTACTACTTGTTGCCACGGTAACGTGCTATATGTAGCCATGGTAATTTGCTACCTCTTGCCATGGTAACGTGCTACTTGTTGCTATGGTAACGTGCTACTTGTAGCCATGGTAACTTGCTACTTGTTGCCACGGTAACGTGCTACATGTAGCCATGGTAACTTGCTATTTTTAGCTATGGTAATTTGCTACCTCTTGCTATGGTAACGTGCTACTTGTAGCTATGGTAACTTGCTCATTTTTGCCACGGTAACGTGCTACTTGTAGCTATGGTAACTTACTCTTTGTTGCTATGGTATCTTTCTACTTGTTGCTATGGTAACTAGCTCTTTGTTGCCACGGTAACGTGCTATTTGTAGCTATTGTAACTTGCTCTTTGTTGCCATGGTAACGTGCTACTTGTTGCTATGGTAACGTGCTATTTGTAGCCATGGTTACGTGCTACATGTTGCCACGGTAACGTGCTACATGTTGCCATGGTAATTTGCTACCTCTTGCTAAGGTAAAGTGCTAATTGTTGCTATGGTAACTTGCTACTTGTTGCTATGGTAACTTGTTACTTGTTGCTATGGTAACTTGCTACCTATTGCCATGGTAACGTGCTACTTGTTACTATGGTAACTTGCTACTTGTTGCCATGGTAACGTGATACTTTTTGCCATGGTATCGTGCTACTTGCTTCCATGGTAACTTGCTACCTGTTGCCATTGTAACGTGCTTCTTGTTGCCATGGTAACTTGCTACCTCTTGCTACGTTAACGTGCTACTTGTTGCCATGGTAACGTGCTACTTGCTGCCATGGTAACTTGCTACCTCTTGATATGGTAACGTGCTACTTGTTTCCATGGTAACTTGCTACCTCTTGCTACGGTAACGTGCCACTTGTTGCTATGGTAACTTGCTACCTGTTGCCATGGTAACGTCCTACTTGTTCCTAAGGTAACTTGCTACTTGTTGCCATGGTAACGTGTTCTTTCTTGCCACGGTTACGTGCTACTTTTTGTTATGGTAACTTGTTATTTGTTGCCACGGTAACGTGCTACTTGATGCTATGGTAACGTGCTACTTGTTGCTATGGTAACGTGCTACTTGGTGTTATGGTAACGTGCTACTTGTTGTTATGGTAACGTGCTACTTGTTGCTATGGTAACATGCTACGTTTTGTTATGGTAAATTGCTACTTTTTGTGATGGTAACGTGCTACTTTTTTCATGGTAACCAGCTATTTGTTGTCATGGTAACTTGCGACTTGTTATTATGGTAACATGCTACTTGTTGTTATGGTAACGTGCTACTTGTTGTTATGGTAACGTGCTACTTGTTGCCATGGTAACATGCTTTGTTGTCATGGTAACGTGCTATTTGTTGTTATGGTAACGTGCTACTTGTTGCCACGGTAACGTGATACATTTTGCCACGGTAATTTGCTACCTCTTGCTATGGTAACGTGCTACTTGTTACTTTGGTAACTTGCTACATGTTGCTATGTTAACTTGCTACTTGTTGCTATGGTAACTTGCTACTTGTTTTTATGGTAACGTGCTACTTGTTGTTATGGTCACGTGCTACTTGTTGCTATGGTAACGTGCTATTTGTTGTTATGGTAACGTACTACTTTTTTCCTGGTAACATGCTACGTGTTACTATGGTAACTTGCTACTTGATTCTAAGGTAACTTGCTACTTGTTGCCATGGTAACGAGCTACTTGTTTCTATGGTAATGTGCCCATTTTTGTTAGGCAACGTGCCACTTGTTGTCATGGTAACTTGCTACTTGTTGCTATGGTAACGTGCTACATGTTGCCATGATAACGTATTATTGTTGTTATGGTAATGTGCTACTTGTTGTTATGGTAACGTGCTACTTTTTGTCATGGTAACTTGCTACTTGTTGTTATGGTAACGTGCTACTTATTGCCATGGTAACGTGCTACTTGTTACCGCGGTAACGTTCTACTTGTAGCCATGGTAATTTGCTACCTCTTGCTATGGTAACGTGCTACTTGTTGCTATGGTAACTTGCTACTTGTTGCTATGGTAACTTGCTACTTGTTGCTATGGTAACTTGCTCTTTGTTGCCACGGTTACGTGCTACTTGTAGCTATGGTAACTTGCACTTTGATGCCATGGTAACGTGCTACTTTTTGCTAAGGTAACGTGCTATTTGTAGCCATGGTAACGTGCTACTTGTTGCCACGGTAACGTGCTACATGTTGCCATGGTAATTTGCTACCTCTTGCTATGGTAACGTGCTACTTGTTGCTATGGTAACTTGCTACTTGTTGCTATGGTAACTTGCTACTTGTAGCTATGGTAACTTGCTATTTGTTGCCACGGTAACGAGCTCCTTGTTGCTATGGTAACTTGCTACTTGTTGCTATGGTAACTTGCTCTTTGTTGCCTAGGTTACGTGCTACTTGTAGCTATGGTAACTTGCTCTTTGATGCCATGGTAACGTGCTACTATTTGCTATGGTAACGTGCTATTTATAGCCATGGTAACGTGCTTCTTGTTGCCACGGCAACGTGCTACATGTTGCCATGGTATTTTGCTACCTCTTGCTATGGTAACGTGCTACTTGTTGCTATGGTAACTTGCTACTTGTTGCTATGGTAACTTGCTACTTGTTGCTATGGTAACTTACTATTTGTTGCCATAGTAACGTGCTACTTGCTGCCATGGTAACTTGCTACCTATTGCCATTGTAACGTGCTACTTTTTTCCATGGTAACTTGCTACCTCTTGCTACGGTAACGTGCTACTTGTTGCTATGGTAACTTGCTGCCTCTTGCTATGGTAACGTGCTCCTTGTTGCTATGGTAACTTGCTACGTCTTGCTACGGTAACGTGCTACTTGTTGCTATGTTAATTTGTTACCTGTTGCCATGGTAACGTGCTACTTGTTGCTATGGTAACTTGCTACTTGTTTTTATGGTAACGTGCTACTTGTTGTTATGGTCACGTGCTACTTGTTGCTATGGTAACGTGCTATTTGTTGTTATGGTAACGTACTACTTTTTCCTGGTAACATGCTACGTGTTACTATGGTAACTTGCTACTTGATTCTAAGGTAACTTGCTACTTGTTGCCATGGTAACGAGCTACTTGTTTCTATGGTAATGTGCCAATTTTTGTTATGGCAACGTGCCACTTGTTGTCATGGTAACTTGCTACTTGTTGCTATGGTAACGTGCTACATGTTGCCATGATAACGTATTATTGTTGTTATGGTAATGTGCTACTTGTTGTTATGGTAACGTGCTACTTTTTGTCTTGGTAACTTGCTACTTGTTGTTATGGTAACGTGCTACTTATTGCCATGGTAACGTGCTACTTGTTGCCGCGGTAACGTTCTACTTGTAGGCATGGTAACTTGCTATTTGTAGCTATGGTAATTTGCTATCTCTTGCTATGGTAACGTGCTACTTGTAGCTATGGTAACTTGCTCTTTGTTGCCACGGTAACTTGCCACTTGTAGCTATGGTAACTTGCTTCTTGTTGCCACGGTAACGTGCTCCTTGTTGCTATGGTTACTTGCTACTTGTTGCTATGGTAACTTGCTCTTTGTTGCCACGGTAACGTGCTACTTGTTGTTATGGTAACGTGCTACTTTTTGCCATGGTAACCTGCTACTTGTTGTTATGGTAACTTGCTACTTGTTGCCATGGTAACGTGCTACTTGTTGTTATGTTAACGTGCTACTTTTTGTATTGGTAACTAGCTACTTGTTTTTATGGTAACGTGCTACTTGTTGCTATGGTAACGTGCGACTTGTTGTTATGGTAACGTGCTACTTGTTGTCATATTAACCTGTTACTTGTTAATATGGTAACTTTCTACTTGTTGCTATGGTAACTTGCTACTTGTTGCCATGGTAACGTGCTACTTGTTGCTATGGTAACGAGCTACTTGATGTTATGATAACGTGCTATTTGTTGTCATGGTAACCTGCTACTTGTTGCTATGGTAACGTGCTACTTGTTGCCACGGTAACGTGCTATATGTAGCCATGGTAATTTGATACCTCTTGCCAAGGTAACGTGCTACTTGTTGCTTTGGTAACGTGCTACTTGTAGCCATGGTAACGTGCTACTTATTGCCACGGTAACGTGCTACATGTTGCCATGGTAACTTGCTACCTCTTGCTATGGTAACGTGATATTTGTTGCTATGGTAACGTGCTACTTGTAGCCATGGTAACTTGCTACTTGTTGCCACGGTAACGTGCTACTTTTTGTTATGGTAACTTGTTATTTGTTGCCACGGTAACGTGCTACTTGTTGCTATGGTAACGTGCTACTTGTTGCAATGGTAACGTGCTACTTGTTGTTATGGTGACGTGCTACTTATTGCTATGGTAACGTGCTACTTGTTGTAATGGAAACTTGCTACTTGTTGTTATGGTAACGTGCTACTTTTTTCATGGTAACCTGCTATTTGTTGTCATGGTAACTTGCTACTTGTTGTTATGGTAACGTGCTACTCGTTATAGTAACGTGCTCCTTGTTGTTATGGTAACGTGCTAAATGTTGCCACGGTAATGTGATACATGTTGCCATGGTAATTTGCTACCTCTTGCTATGGTAACGTGTTACTTGTTACTATAGTAACTTGCTACTTGTTGATATGGTAACTTCCTACTTGTTGCTATGGTACCTTGCTACTTGTTGCCATGGTAGCTAGCAACTTGATTCTATGGTAATGTGCTAATTTTTGTTATGGTTACGTGCCACTTTTTGTCATGGTAACTTGCTACTTGTTGCCATGGTGACGTACTACTTGTTGCCATGGTAACGTATTATTGTTGTTATGGTAACTTGCTTATTATTGCCATGGTAACGTGCTACTTGTTGTTATGGTAACGTGCTACTTTTTGTCATGGTAACTTGCTAATTGTTGTTATGGTAACGTGCTACTTGTTGCCATGGTAACGTGCTACTTGTTGTTATGGTAACGTGCTACTTTTTGCCATGGTAACCTGCTACTTGATGTTATGGTAACTTGCTACTTGTTGCCATGGTAACGTGCTACCTGTTGTTATGGTAACGTGGTACTTTTTGTACTGGTAACTTGCGACTTGTTGTTACGGTAACGTGCTACTTGTTGCTATGGTAACGTGCGACTTGTTGTTAAAGTAACGTGCTACTTGTTGTCATAGTAACCTGCTACTTGTTACTATGGTAACTTGCTATTTGTTGTTATGGTAACTTGCTACTTGTTGCCATGTTAACGTACTACTTGTTGCTATGGTAACATGCTACTTGATGTTATGATAACGTGCTACTTGTTGTCATGGTAACCTGCTACCTGTTACTATGGTAACGTGCTATTTGTTACCACGGTAACGTGCTACATGTAGCCATGGTAATTTGCTACCTCTTGCCATAGTAACGTGCTATTTGTTGCTATGGTAACGTGCTACTTGTAGCCATGGTAACGTGCTACATATTGCCACGGTAACGTGCTACATGTTGCCATGGTAATTTGCTACCTCTTGCTATGATAACTTGATATTTGTTGCCATGGTAACGTGCTACTTGTAGCCATGGTAACGTGCTACTTGTTGCCACGGTAACGTGCTACTTGTAGCCATGGTAACTTGCTATTTGTAGCTATGTTAATTTGCTTCCTCTTGCTATGGTAACCTGCTACTTGTAGCCATGGTAACGTGCTATTTGTTGCCACGGTAACGTGCTACTTGTAGCCATGGTAACTTGCTATTTGTTGCTATGGTAATTTGCTACCTCTTGCTATGGTAACGTGCTACTTGTAGCTATGGTAACTTGCTCTTTGTTGCCACGGTAACGTTCTACTTGTAGCTATGGTAACTTGCTCTTTGTTGCCACGGTAACGTGCTACTTGTTGCTATGGTAACTTGTTACTTGTTGCTATGGTAACTTGCTCTTTGTTGCCACGGTAACGTGCTACTTGTAGCCATGGTAACTTGCTATTTGTAGCTATGTTAATTTGCTTCCTCTTGCTATGGTAACCTGCTACTTGTAGCCATGGTAACGTGCTATTTGTTGCCACGGTAACGTGCTACTTGTAGCCATGGTAACTTGCTATTTGTTGCTATGGTAATTTGCTACCTCTTGCTATGGTAACGTGCTACTTGTAGCTATGGTAACTTGCTCTTTGCTGCCATGGTAACGTGCTATTTGTTGCAATGGTTACGTGCTATTTGTAGCCATGGTAACGTGCTACATGTTGCCACGGTAACGTGCTACATGTTGCCATGGTAATTTGCTACCACTTGCTATCGTAAAGTGCTACTTGTTGCTATGGTAACATGCTACTTGTTGCTACGGTAACTTGCTACTTGTTGCTATGGTAACTTGCTACTAGTTGCCATGGTAACGTGCTACTTGTTGCTATGGTAACTTGCTATTTGTTGCCATGGTAACGTGCTACTTTTTGCCATGGTAACGTGCTACTTTCTGCCATGGTAACTTGCTACCTGTTTCCATTGTAACGTGCCACTTGTTGCTATGGTAACATGCTACCTCTTGCTATGGTAACGTGCTATTTGTTGCTATGGTAACTTGCTACCTCTTGCTACGGTAACGTGCTACTTGTTGCTATGGTAACTTGCTACCTGTTGCCATGGTAACGTGCTACTTGTTGCTATGGTAACTTGCTACTTGTTGCCATGGTAACGTGCTACTTGTTGCCATGGTATCGTGCTACTTGCTGCCATGGTAACTTGCTACCTTTTGCCATTGTAACGTGCTACGTTTTGCCATGGTAACTTGCCACCCCTTGCCACGGTAAGGTGCTACTTGTTGCCATGGTAACGTGCTACTTGCTGCCATGGTAACTTGCTTCCTCTTGCTATGGTAACGTGCTACATGTTGCCATGGTAATTTGCTACCTCTTGCTACGGTAACGTGCTAACTGTTGCTATGGTAACTTGCTACCTGTTGCCACGGTAACGTGCTACTTGTTCCTACGGTAACTTGCTACTTGTTGCCATCGAAACGTATTATTTTTGTTATGGTAACTTGCTTCTTATTACCATGGTAACGTGCTACTTGTTGTTATGGTAACGTGCTTCTTTTTGTCATGGTAACTTGCTACTTGGTGTTATGGTAACGTGCTACTTGTTGCCAGGGTAACGTGCTACTTGTTGTTAGGGTAACGTGCTACTTTTTGCCATGGTAACCTGCTACTTGTTGTTATGGTAACTTGCTACTTGTTGCCATGGTAACGTGCTACTTGTTGCTATGGTAACGTGCTATTTGTTGTTATGATAACGTGCTACTTGTTGTCATGGTAACCTGCTATTGTTGCTAGGGTAACGTGCTACTTGTTGCCACGGTAACGTGCTACATGTAGCCATGGTAATTTGCTACCTCTTGCCATGGTAACGTGCTACTTGTTGCTATGGTAACGTGCTACTTGTAGCCATGGTAACTTGCTACTTGTTGCCACGGTAACGTTCTACTTGTAGCCATGGTAACTTGCTATTTGTAGCTATGGTAATTTGCTACCTCTTGCTATGGTAACGTGCTACTTGTAGCTATGGTAACTTGCTCATTTTTGCCACGGTAACGTGCAACTTGTACCTATGGTAACTTACTCTTTGTTGCCACGGTAACGTGCTATTTGTTGCTATGGTAACTTGCTACTTGTTGCTATGGTAAATTGCTCTTTGTTGCCACGGTAACGTGCTATTTGTAGCTATGGTAACTTGCTCTTTGTTGCCATGGTAACGTGCTACTTGTTGCTATGGTAACGTGCTATTTGTAGCCATGGTAACGTGCTACATGTTGCCACGGTAACGTGCTACATGTTGCCATGGTAATTTGCTACCTCTCGCAATGGTAAAGTGCTACTTGTTGCTATGGTAACTTGCTACTTGTTGCTATGGTAACTTGCTACTTGTTGCTATGGTAACTTGCTACTTGTTGCCATGGTAACGTGCTACTTGTTGCTATGGTAACTTGCTACTTGTTGCCATGGTAACGTGCTACTTGTTGCCATGGTAACTTGCTACCTCTTGCCATTGTAACGTGCTACTTGTTGCCATGGTAACTTGCTACCTCTTGCTACGGTAACGTGCTACTTGTTGCAATGGTAACTTGCTACCTCTTGCTACGGTAACGTGCTACTTGTTGCTATGGTAACTTGCCACCTCTTGCTACGGTAACGTGCTACTTGTCGCTATGGTAACTTGCTACCTGTTGCCATGGTAACGTGCTACTTGTTGCTATGGTAACTTGCTACTTGTTGCCATGGTATCGTGCTACTTGCTGCCATGGTAACTTGCTACCTGTTGCCATTGTAACGTGCTTCTTTTTGCCATGTAACTTGCTACCTCTTGCTACGTTAACGTGCTACTTGTTGCCATGGTAACGTGCTACTTGCTTCCATGGTAACTTGCTACCTCTTGCTATGGTAACGTGCTACTAAGTTCCATGGTAACTTGCTACCTCTTTCTACGGTAACGTGCCACTTGTTGCTATGGTATCCTGCTACCTGTTTCCATGGTAACGTGCTACTTGTTCCTAAGGTAACTTGCTACTTGTTGCCATCGTAACGTGCTACTTGTTGCCACAGTAACGTGCTACCTGTTCCTATGGTAACTTGCTACTTGTTACCATGGTAACGTGTTCTTTGTTGCCACGGTAACGTGCTACTTTTTGTTATGGTAACTTGTTATTTGTTGCTACGGTAACGTGCTATTTGTTGCTATGATAACGTGCCACTTGTTGCTATGGTAACGTGCTACTTGGTGTTATGGTAACTTGCTACTTGTTGTTATGGTAACGTGCTACTTGTTGCTATGGTAACGTGCTACGTTTTGTTATGGTAAATTGCTACTTGTTGTGATGGTAACGTGCTATTTTTTCATGGTAACCTGCTACTTGTTTTCATGGTAACTTGCTACTTGTTATAATGGTAACGTGCTACTTGTTGTTATGGTAACGTGCTACTTGTTGTTATGTTAACGTGCTACTTGTTGCCATGGTAACATGCTTTGTTGTCATGGTAACGTGGTATTTGTTGTTATGGTAACGTGCTACTTGTTGTCACGGTAACGTGATACATTTCGCCATGGTAATTTGCTACCTCTTCCTATGGTAACGTGCTACCTGTTACTTTGGTAACTTGCTACTTGTTGCTATGGTAACTTGCTACTTGTTGCTATGGTAACTTGCTACTTGTTGTTATGGTAACGTGCTACTTGTTGTTATGGTCACGTGCTACTTGTTGCTATGATAACTTGCTATTTGTTGTTATGGTAACGTACTACTTGTTTTCATGGTAAAATGCTACGTGTTACTATGGTAACTTGCTACTTGATTCTATGGTAACTTGCTACTTGTTGCCATGGTAACGGGCTACTTGTTTCTATGGTAATTTGCTAATTTTTGTTATGGTTACGTGCCACTTGTTGTCATGGTAACTTGCTACTTGTTGCAATGGTAACGTGCTACTTTTTGCCATGATAACGTATTATTGTTGTTATGGTAACGTGCTACTTGCTATGGTAACGTGCTAATTTTTGTCATGGTAACTTGCTACTTGTTGTTATGGTAACGTGCTACTTGTTGCCATTGTAACTTGCTACTTGTTGCCACGGTAACGTGCTACTTGTAGCCATGGTAACTTGCTATTTGTAGCTAGGGTAATTTGCTATCTCTTGCTATGGTAACGTGCAACTTGTAGCTATGGTAACTTGCTACTTGTTGCTATGGTAATTTGCTCTTTGTTGCCACGGTAACGTGCTCCTTGTTGCTATGGCAACTTGCTACTTGTTGCTATGGTAACTTGCTCTTTTTTGCCACGGTAACGTGCTACTTGTTGTTATGGTAACGTGCTACTTTTTGCCATGGTAGCCTGCTACTTGTTGTTATGGTAACTTGCTACTTGTTGACATGGTAACGTGCTACTTGTTTTTATGTTAACTTGCTACTTTTTGTATTTGTAACTTGCTACTTGTTGTTATGGTAACGTGCTACTTTTTGCTATGGTAACGTGCGACTTGTTGTTATGGTAACGTGCTACTTGTTGTCATATTAACCTGCTACTTCTTACTATGGTAACTTGCTACTTGTTGCTATGGTAGCTTGGTACTTGTTGCCATGGTAACGTGCTACTTGTTGCTATGGTAACGAGCTACATGATGTTATGATAACGTGCTATTTGTTGACATGGTAACCTGCTACTTGCTGCTATGGTAACGTGCTACGTGTTGCCACGGTAACGTGATATATGTAGCCATGGTAATTTTCTACCTCTTGCCATAGTAACATGCTACTTGTTGCTTTGGTAACGTGCTACTTGTAGCCATGGTAACGTACTACTTATTGCCACGGTAACGTGCTACATGTTGCCATGGTAATTTGCTACCTCTTGCTATGGTAACTTGATATTTGTTGCTATGGTAACTTGCTCTGTGTTGCCACGGTAACTTGCTACTTGTAGCTATGGTAACTTGCTCTTTGTTGCCACGGTAACGTGCTCCTTGTTGCTATGGTAACTTGCTACTTGTTGCTATGGTAACTTGCTCTTTGTTGCCACGGATACATGCTACTTTTAGCTATGGTAACTTGCTCTTTGTTGTCATGGTAACGTGCTCCTTTTTTAATGGTAACGTGCTATTTGTATCCATGGTAATGTGCTACTTGTTGCCATGGTAACGTGCTACATGTTGACATGGTAATTTGCTACTTCTAGCTATGGTAACGTGCTACTTGTTGCTATGGTTACTTGCTACCTCTTGCTACGGTAACGTGCTACTTGTTGCTATGGTAACTTGCTACCTGTTGCCATGGTACCGTGCTAATTGTTGCTATGGTAACTTGCTACTTGTTGCCATGGTAACGTGTTCTTTGTTGCCACGGTAACGTGCTACTTTTTGTTATGGTAACTTGTTATTTCTTGCCACGGTAACGTGCTACTTGTTGCTATGGTAACGTGCTATTTGTTGCTATGGTAACGTGCTACTTGTTGCCATGGTAACGTGCTACATGTTCCTATGGTAACTTGCTACTTGTTGCCATGGTAACGTGTTCTTTGTTGCCACGGTAACGTGCTACTTTTTGTTATGGTAACTTGTTATTTCTTGCCACGGTAACGTGCTACTTGTTGCTATGGTAACGTGCTATTTGTTGCTATGGTAACGTGCTACTTGTTGTTATGGTAACGTGATACTTGTTGTTATGGTGACGTGCTACTTGTTGCTATAGTAACGTGCTACTTGTTGTTATGCTAACTTGCTACTTGTTGTTATGGTAACGTGCTACTTTTTTCATGGTATCCTGCTATTTGTTGTCATGGTAACTTGCTAATGGTTGTTATGGTAACGTGCTACTTGTTGTTATGGTAACGTGCTACTTATTGTTATGATAACGTGCTACTTGTTGTCATGGTAACCTGGTACTTGTTGCTATGGTAACGTGCTACTTGTTGCCATGGTAACGTGCTACTTGTTGCCATGGTATCGTGCTACTTGCTGCCATGGTAACTTGCTATCTTTTGCCATTGTAACGTGCTACGTTTTGCCATGGTAACTTGCCACCCCTTGCCACGGTAAGGTGCTACTTGTTGCCATGGTAACGTGCTACTTGCTGCCATGGTAACTTGCTTCCTCTTGCTATGGTAACGTGCTACATGTTGCCATGGTAATTTGCTACCTCTTGCTACGGTAACGTGCTAACTGTTGCTATGGTAACTTGCTACCTGTTGCCACGGTAACGTGCTACTTGTTCCTACGGTAACTTGCTACTTGTTGCCATCGAAACGTATTATTTTTGTTATGGTAACTTGCTTCTTATTACCATGGTAACGTGCTACTTGTTGTTATGGTACGTGCTTCTTTTTGTCATGGTAACTTGCTACTTGGTGTTATGGTAACGTGCTACTTGTTGCCAGGGTAACGTGCTACTTGTTGTTAGGGTAACGTGCTACTTTTTGCCATGGTAACCTGCTACTTGTTGTTATGGTAACTTGCTACTTGTTGCCATGGTAACGTGCTACTTGTTGCTATGGTAACGTGCTATTTGTTGTTATGATAACGTGCTACTTGTTGTCATGGTAACCTGCTATTGTTGCTATGGTAACGTGCTACTTGTTGCCACGGTAACGTGCTACATGTAGCCATGGTAATTTGCTACCTCTTGCCATGGTAACGTGCTACTTGTTGCTATGGTAACGTGCTACTTGTAGCCATGGTAACTTGCTACTTGTTGCCACGGTAACGTTCTACTTGTAGCCATGGTAACTTGCTATTTGTAGCTATGGTAATTTGCTACCTCTTGCTATGGTAACGTGCTACCTTAGCTATGGTAAGTTGCTCATTTTTGCCACGGTAACGTGCAACTTGTAGCTATGGTAACTTACTCTTTGTTGCCACGGTAACGTGCTACTTGTTGCTATGGTAACTTGCTACTTGTTGCTATGGTAAATTGCTCTTTGTTGCCACGGTAACGTGCTATTTGTAGCTATGGTAACTAGCTCTTTGTTGCCATGGTAACGTGCTACTTGTTGCTATGGTAACGTGCTATTTGTAGCCATGGTAACGTGCTACATGTTGCCACGGTAACGTGCTACATGTTGCCATGGTAATTTGCTACCTCTCGCAATGGTAAAGTGCTACTTGTTGCTATGGTAACTTGCTACTTGTTGCTATGGTAACTTGCTACTTGTTGCTATGGTAACTTGCTACTTGTTGCCATGGTAACGTGCTACTTGTTGCTATGGTAACTTGCTACTTGTTGCCATGGTAACGTGCTACTTGTTGCCATGGTAACTTGCTACCTCTTGCCATTGTAACGTGCTACTTGTTGCCATGGTAACTTGCTACCTCTTGCTACGGTAACGTGCTACTTGTTGCTATGGTAACTTGCTACCTCTTGCTACGGTAACGTGCTACTTGTTGCTATGGTAACTTGCCACCTCTTGCTACGGTAACGTGCTACTTGTCGCTATGGTAACTTGCTACCTGTTGCCATGGTAACGTGCTACTTGTTGCTATGGGAACTTGCTACTTGTTGCCATGGTAACGTGCTACTTGCTTCCATGGTAACTTGCTACCTCTTGCTATGGTAACGTGCTACTAAGTTCCATGGTAACTTGCTACCTCTTTCTACGGTAACGTGCCACTTGTTGCTATGGTAACCTGCTACCTTTTTCCATGGTAACGTGCTACTTGTTCCTAAGGTAATTTGCTACTTGTTGCCATCGTAACGTGCTACTTATTGCCACAGTAACGTGCTACCTGTTCCTATGGTAACTTGCTACTTGTTACCATGGTAACGTGTTCTTTGTTGCCACGGTAACGTGCTACTTTTTGTTATGGTAACTTGTTATTTGTTGCCACGGTAACGTGCTATTTGTTGCTATGATAACGTGCCACTTGTTGCTATGGTAACGTGCTACTTGGTGTTATGGTAACTTGCTACTTGTTGTTATGGTAACGTGCTACTTGTTGCTATGGTAACGTGCTACGTTTTGTTATGGTAAATTGCTACTTGTTGTGATGGTAACGTGCTACTTTTTTCATGTTCACCTGCTACTTGTTTTCATGGTAACTTGCTACTTGTTATAATGGTAACGTGCTACTTGTTGTTATGGTAACGTGCTACTTGTTGTTATGTTAACGTGCTACTTGTTGCCATGGTAACATGCTTTGTTGTCATGGTAACGTGCTATTTGTTGTTATGGTAACGTGCTACTTGTTGCCACGGTAACGTGATATATTTCGCCATGGTAATTTGCTACCTCTTCCTATGGTAACGTGCTACCTGTTACTTTGGTAACTTGCTACTTGTTGCTATGGTAACTTGCTACTTGTTGCTATGGTAACTTGCTACTTGTTGTTATGGTAACGTGCTACTTGTTGTTATGGTCACGTGCTACTTGTTGCTATGGTAACTTGCTATTTGTTGTTATGGTAACGTACTACTTGTTTTCATGGTAAAATGCTACGTGTTACTATGGTAACTTGCTACTTGATTCTATGGTAACTTGCTACTTGTTGCCATGGTAACGGGCTACTTGTTTCTATGGTAATGTGCTAATTTTTGTTATGGTTACGTGCCACTTGTTGTCATGGTAACTTTCTACTTGTTGCAATGGTAACGTGCTACTTGTTGCCATGATAACGTATTATTGTTGTTATGGTAACGTGCTACTTGCTATGGTAACGTGCTAATTTTTGTCATGGTAACTTGCTACTTGTTGTTATGGTAACGTGCTACTTGTTGCCATTGTAACTTGCTACTTGTTGCCACGGTAACGTGCTACTTGTAGCCATGGTAACTTGCTATTTGTAGCTATGGTAATTTGCTATCTCTTGCTATGGTAACGTGCAACTTGTAGCTATGGTAACTTGCTACTTGTTGCTATGGTAACTTGCTCTTTGTTGCCACGGTAACGTGCTCCTTGTTGCTATGGCAACTTGCTACTTGTTGCTATGGTAACTTGCTCTTTTTTGCCACGGTAACGTGCTACTTGTTGTTATGGTAACGTGCTACTTTTTGCCATGGTAGCCTGCTACTTGTTGTTATGGTAACTTGCTACATGTTGACATGGTAACGTGCTACTTGTTTTCATGTTAACGTGCTACTTTTTGTATTTGTAACTTGCTACTTGTTGTTATGGTAACGTGCTACTTTTTGCTATGGTAACGTGCGACTTGTTGTTATGGTAACGTGCTACATGTTGTCATATTAACCTGCTACTTCTTACTATGGTAACTTGCTACTTGTTGCTATGGTAGCTTGCTACTTGTTGCCATGGTAACGTGCTACTTGTTGCTATGGTAACGAGCTACATGATGTTATGATAACGTGCTATTTGTTGTCATGGTAACCTGCTACTTGTTGCTATGGTAACGTGCTACGTGTTGCCACGGTAATGTGATATATGTAGCCATGGTAATTTTCTACCTCTTGCCATAGTAACATGCTACTTGTTGCTTTGGTAACGTGCTACTTGTAGCCATGGTAACGTACTACTTATTGCAACGGTAACGTGCTACATGTTGCCATGGTAATTTGCTACCTCTTGCTATGGTAACTTGATATTTGTTGCTATGGTAACTTGCTCTGTGTTGCCACGGTAACTTGCTACTTGTAGCTATGGTAACTTGCTCTTTGTTGCCACGGTAACGTGCTCCTTGTTGCTATGGTAACTTGCTACTTGTTGCTATGGTAACTTGCTCTTTGTTGCCACGGATACATGCTACTTTTAGCTGTGGTAACTTGCTCTTTGTTGTCATGGTAACGTGCTCCTTTTTTAATGGTAACGTGCTATTTGTATCCATGGTAATGTGCTACTTGTTGCCATGGTAACGTGCTACATGTTGACATGGTAATTTGCTACTTCTAGCTATGGTAACGTGCTACTTGTTGCTATGGTTACTTGCTACCTCTTGCTACGGTAACGTGCTACTTGTTGCTATGGTAACTTGCTACCTGTTGCCATGGTACCGTGCTAATTGTTGCTATGGTAACTTGCTACTTGTTGCCATGGTATCGTGCTACTTGCTGCCATGGTAACTTGCTACCTGTTGCCATTGTAACGTGCTACTTGTTGCCATGGTAACTTTCTACCTCTTGCTACGGTAAAGTGCTACTTGTTGCCATGGTAACGTGCTACTTGCAGCCATGGTAACTTGCTACCTCTTGCTTCGGTAACGTGCTACTTGTTGCTATGGTAACATGCTATCTGTTGCCATGGTAACGTGCTACTTGTTCCTACGGTAACTTGCTACTTGTTGCCATCGTAACGTGCTACTTGTTGCCACAGTAACGTGCTACTTGTTGCCATGGTAACGTGCTACATGTTCCTATGGTAACTTGCTACTTGTTGCCATGGTAACGTGTTCTTTGTTGCCACGGTAACGTGCTACTTTTTGTTATGGTAACTTGTTATTTCTTGCCACGGTAACGTGCTACTTGTTGCTATGGTAACGTGCTATTTGTTGCTATGGTAACGTGCTACTTGTTGTTATGGTAACGTGATACTTGTTGTTATGGTGACGTGCTACTTGTTGCTATAGTAACGTGCTACTTGTTGTTATGCTAACTTGCTACTTGTTGTTATGGTAACGTGCTACTTTTTTCATGGTATCCTGCTATTTGTTGTCATGGTAACTTGCTAATGGTTGTTATGGTAACGTGGTACTTGTTGTTATGGTAACGTGCTACTTATTGTTATGATAACGTGCTACTTGTTGTCATGGTAACCTGGTACTTGTTGCTATGGTAACGTGCTACTTGTAGCCATGGTAACTTGCTACTTCTTGCCACGGTAACCTACTACTTGTAGCCATGGGAACATGCTATTTGTAGCTATGGTAATTTGCTACCTCCTGCTATGGTAACGAGCTACTTGTAGCCATGGTAACGTGCTACTTGTTGCCACGGTAACGTGCTTCTTGTAGCCATGGTAACTTGCTATTTGTAGCTATGGTAACTTGCTCTTTGTTGCCACGGTAACGTGCTTCTTGTTGCTATGGTAACTTGCTATTTGTTGCTATGGTAACTTGCTCTTTGTTGCCACGGTTACGTGCTACTTGTAGCTATGGTAACTTGCTCTTCGATGCCATGGTAACGTTCTACTTTTTGTTATGGTAACGTGCTATTTGTAGCCATGGTAACGTGCTACTTGTTGCCACGGTAACGTGCTACTTGTTGCCACGGTAACGTGCTACTTGTTGCTATGGTAACTTGCTACTTGTTGCTATGGTAACTTGCTACTTGTTGCTATGGTAACTTACTATTTGTTGCCATAGTAACGTGCTACTTGCTGCCATGGTAACTTGCTACCTCTTGCTACGGTAACGTGATACTTGTTGCTATGGTAACTTGCTACTTGTTAATATGGTAACTTGCTACATTTTGCTATGGTAACGTGCTATTTGTAGCCATGGTAACGTGCTACTTGTTGCCACGGTAACGTGCTACTTGTTGCCACGGTAACGTGCTACTTGTTGCCACGGTAACATGCTACTTGTTGCTATGGTAACTTACTATTTGTTGCCATTGTAACGTGCTACTTTTTTCCATGGTAACTTGCTACCTCTTGCTACGGTAACGTGCTACTTGTTGCTATGGTAACTTGCTGCCTCTTGCTATGGTAACGTGCTCCTTGTTGCTATGGTAACATGCTACCTCTTGCTACGGTAACGTGCTACTTGTTGCTATGTTAATTTGTTACCTGTTGCCATGGTAACGTGCTACTTGTTGCTATGGTAACTTGCTACATGTTGCCATGGTTACGTGCTACTTGTTGCCATGGTATCGTGCTACTTGCTGCCACGGTAACTTGCTACCTGTTGCCATTGTAACGTGCTACTTGTTGCCATGGTAACTTGCTACCTCTTGCTATGGTAACGTGATACTTGTTGCTATGGTAACTTGCTACTTGTTAATATGGTAAATTGCTACTTGTTATGGTAACGTGCTACTTGTTGTTATGGTAACGTGCTACTTGTTGCTATGGTAACGTGCTACTCGTTGTTATGGTAACGTACTATTATTTTCATGGTAACCTGCTACGTGTTACTATGGTAGCTTGCTACTTGATTCTATGGAAACTTGCTACTTGTTGCCATGGTAACGAGCTACTTGTTTCCATGGTAATGTGCTACTTGTTGTTATGGTAACGTGCTACTTTTTGTCATGGTAACTTCCTACTTTTTGTTATGGTAACGTGCTACTTATTGCCATGGTAACGTGCTATTTGTTGTTATGGTAACGTGCTACTTTTCGCCATGGTAACCTGTTGCTTGTTGTTATGGTAACTTGCTACTTGTTGCCATGGAAACGTGCTACTTGTTGTTATGGTAACTTGCTACTTTTTGTAATGGTAACTTGCTACTTGTTGTTATGGTAACGTGCTACTTGTTGCTATGGTAACGTGGGACTTGTTGTTATGGTAACGTGATACTTGTTGTCATAGTAACCTGCTACTTGTTACTATGGTAACTTGCTACTTGTTGGTATGGTAACTTGCTACTTGTTGCTATGGTAACTTGCTCTTTGTTGCCACGGTAACGTGCTTCTTGTAGCTATGGTAACTTGCTCTTTGTTGCCATGGTAACGTGCTACTTGTAGCTATGGTAACGTGCTATTTGTAGCCATAGTAACGTGCTACTTGTTGCCACGGTATCTTGCTACATGTTCCCATGGTAATTTGCTACCTCTTGCTATGGTAACGTGCTACTTGTTCCTATGGTAACTTGCTTTTGTTGCTATGGTAACTTGCTACTTGTTGCTATGGTATCTTGCTACTTGTTGCCATAGTAACGTGCTACTTGTTGCTTTGGTAACTTGCTACTTGTTGCCATGGTAACGTGCTACTTGTTGCCATGGTAACGTGCTACTTGCTGCCATGGTAACTTGCTACCTGTTGCCATTGTAACGTGCTAATTGTTGCCATGGTAACTTGCTACCTCTTGCCACGGTAACGTGGTACTTGTTGCTATGGTAACTTGCTACCTCTTGCTATGGTAATGTGCTACTTGTTGCAATGGTAAGTTGCTACCTCTTGTTATGGTAACGTGCTTCTTGTTGCTATGGTAACTTGTTACCTTTTGCCATGGTAACGTGCTACTTTTTGCTATGGTAACTTGCTACTTGTTGCCATGGTAACGTTCTACTTGTTGCCATGGTAACGTGCTACTTGCTGCCATGGTAACTTGCTACCTGTTGCCATTGTAACGTGCTAGTTTTTGCCATGGTATCTTGCTACCTCTTGCTACGGTAACGTGCTACTTGTTGCCATGGTAACGTGCTACTTGCTGCCATGGTAACTTGCTACCTCTTGCTATGGTTACGTTCTACTTGTTGCCATGGTAACTTGCTACCTCTTGCTACGGTAACGTGCTACTTGATGCTATGGTAACTTGCTACCTGTTGCCATGGTAACGTGCTAGTTGTTCATACGGTAACTTTCTACTTGTTGCCATCGTAACGTGCTACTTGTTGCCACAGTAACGTGCTACTTGTTGCAATGGTAACGTGCTACTTGTTCCTATGGTAACTTGCTACTTTTTGCCATGGTAACGTGTTCATTGTTGCAACGGTAACTTGCTACTTTTTGTTATGGTAACTTGTTATTTGTTGCCACGGTAACGTGCTACTTGTTGCTATGGTAACGTGCTACTTGTTGCAATGGTAACGTGCTACTTGTTGTTATGGTATCGTGCTACTTGTTGTTATGGTGACGTGCTACTTATTGCTATGGTAACGTGCTACTTGTTGTAATGGTAACTTGCTACTTGTTGTTATGGTAACGTGCTACTTTTTTCATGGTAACCTGCTATTTGTTGTCATGGTAACTTGCTACTTGTTGTTATGGTAAAGTGCTACTCGTTATAGTAACGTGCTACTTGTTGTTATGGTAACGTGCTAAATGTTGCCACGGTAATGTGATACATGTTGCCATGGTAATTTGCTACCTCTTGCTATGGTAACGTGTTACTTGTTACTATAGTAACTTGCTACTTGTTGATATGGTAACTTCCTACTTGTTGCTATGGTACCTTGCTATTTGTTACCATGGTAGCTAGCAACTTGATTCTATGGTAATGTGCTAATTTTTGTTATGGTTACGTGCCACTTTTTGTCATGGTAACTTGCTACTTGTTGCCATGGTGACGTGCTACTTGTTGCCATGGTAACGTATTATTGTTGTTATGGTAACTTGCTTATTATTGCCATGGTAACGTGCTACTTGTTGTTATGGTAACATGCTACTTTTTGTCATGGTAACTTGCTACTTGTTGTTATGGTAACGTGCTACTTGTTGCCATGGTAACGTGCTACTTGTTGTTATGGTAACGTGCTACTTTTTGCCATGGTAACCTGCTACTTGATGTTATGGTAACTTGCTACTTGTTGCCATGGTAACGTGCTACTTGTTGTTATGGTAACGTGGTACTTTTTGTACTGGTAACATGCGACTTGTTGTTATGGTAACGTGCTACTTGTTGCTATGGTAACGTGCGACTTGTTGTTAAAGTAACGTGCTACTTGTTGTCATAGTAACCTGCTACTTGTTACTATGGTAACTTGCTATTTGTTGTTATGGTAACTTGCTACTTGTTGCCATGTTAACGTACTACTTGTTGCTATGGTAACATGCTACTTGATGTTATGATAACGTGCTACTTGTTGTCATGGTAACCTGCTACCTGTTACTATGGTAACGTGCTATTTGTTGCCACGGTAACGTGCTACATGTAGCCATGGTAATTTGCTACCTCTTGCCATAGTAACGTGCTACTTGTTGCTATGGTAACGTGCTACTTGTAGCCATGGTAACGTGCTACATATTGCCACGGTAACTTGCTACATGTTGCCATGGTAATTTGCTACCTCTTGCTATGATAACTTGATATTTGTTGCCATGGTAACGTGCTACTTGTGTCCATGGTAACGTGCTACTTGTTGCCACGGTAACGTGCTACTTGTAGCCATGGTAACTTGCTATTTGTAGCTATGTTAATTTGCTTCCTCTTGCTATGGTAACCTGCTACTTGTAGCCATGGTAACGTGCTATTTGTTGCCACGGTAACGTGCTACTTGTAGCCATGGTAACTTGCTATTTGTTGCTATGGTAATTTGCTACCTCTTGCTATGGTAACGTGCTACTTGTAGCTATGGTAACTTGCTCTTTGTTGCCACGGTAACGTTCTACTTGTAGCTATGGTAACTTGCTCTTTGTTGCCACGGTAACGTGCTACTTGTTGCTATGGTAACTTGTTACTTGTTGCTATGGTAACTTGCTCTTTGTTGCCACGGTAACGTGCTACTTGTAGCTATGGTAACTTGCTCTTTGTTGCCATGGTAACGTGCTACTTGTTGCAATGGTTACGTGCTATTTGTAGCCATGGTAACGTGCTACATGTTGCCACGGTAACGTGCTACATGTTGCCATGGTAATTTGCTACCACTTGCTATCGTAAAGTGCTACTTGTTGCTACGGTAACATGCTACTTGTTGCTACGGTAACTTGCTACTTGTTGCTATGGTAACTTGCTACTAGTTGCCATGGTAACGTGCTACTTGTTGCTATGGTAACTTGCTATTTGTTGCCATGGTAACGTGCTACTTTTTGCCATGGTAACGTGCTACTTGCTGCCATGGTAACTTGCTACCTGTTTCCATTGTAACGTGCTACTTGTTGCCATGGTAACTTGCTACCTCTTACTACGGTAACGAGCCACTTGTTGCTATGGTAACATGCTACCTCTTGCTATGGTAACGTGCTATTTGTTGCTATCGTAACTTGCTACCTCTTGCTACGGTAACGTGCTACTTGTTGCTATGGTAACTTGCTACCTGTTGCCATGGTAACGTGCTACTTGTTGCTATGGTAACTTGCTACTTGTTGCCATGGTAACGTGCTACTTGTTGCCATGGTATCGTGCTACTTGCTGCCATGGTAACTTGCTATCTTTTGCCATTGTAACGTGCTACGTTTTGCCATGGTAACTTGCTACCCCTTGACACGGTAAGGTGCTACATGTTGCCATGGTAACGTGCTATTTGCTGCCATGGTAACTTGCTTCCTCTTGCTATGGTAACGTGCTACTTGTTGCCATGGTAATTTGCTACCTCTTGCTACGGTAACGTGCTAACTGTTGCTATGGTAACTTGCTACCTGTTGCCACGGTAACGTGCTACTTGTTCCTACGGTAACTTGCTACTTGTTGCCATCGTAAAGTATTATTTTTGTTATGGTAACTTGCTTCTTATTACCATGGTAACGTGCTACTTGTTGTTATGGTAACGTGCTTCTTTTTGTCATGGTAACTTGTTACTTGGTGTTATGGTAACGTGCTACTTGTTGCCAGGGTAACGTGCTACTTGTTGTTAGGGTAACGTGCTACTTTTTGCCATGGTAACCTGCTACTTGTTGTTATGGTAACTTGCTACTTGTTGCCATGGTAACGTGCTACTTGTTGCTATGGTAACGTGCTATTTGTTGTTATGATAACGTGCTACTTGTTGTCATGGTAACCTGCTATTGTTGCTATGGTAACGTGCTAGTTGTTGCCACGGTAACGTGCTACATGTAGCCATGGTAATTTGCTACCTCTTGCCATGGTAACGTGCTACTTGTTGCTATGGTAACGTGCTACTTGTAGCCATGGTAACTTGCTACTTGTTGCCACGGTAACGTTCTACTTGTAGCCATGGTAACTTGCTATTTGTAGCTATGGTAATTTGCTACCTCTTGCTATGGTAACGTGCTACTTGTAGCTATGGTAACTTGCTCATTTTTGCCACGGTAACGTGCAACTTGTAGCTATGGTAACTTACTCTTTGTTGCCACGGTAACGTGCTACTTGTTGCTATGGTAACTTGCTACTTGTTGCTATGGTAAATTGCTCTTTGTTGCCACGGTAACGTGCTATTTGTAGCTATGGTAACTTGCTCTTTGTAGCCATGGTAACGTGCTACTTGTTGCTATGGTAACGTGCTATTTGTAGCCATGGTAACGTGCCACATGTTGCCACGGTAACGTGCTACATGTTGCCATGGTAATTTGCTACCTCTCGCAATGGTAAAGTGCTACTTGTTGCTATGGTAACTTGCTACTTTTTGCTATGGTAACTTGCTACTTGTTGCTATGGTAACTTGCTACTTGTTGCCATGGTAACGTGCTACTTGTTGCTATGGTAACTTGCTACTTGTTGCCATGGTAACGTGCTACTTGTTGCCATGGTAACGTGCTACTTGCTGCCATGGTAACTTGCTACCTCTTGCCATTGTAACGTGCTACTTGTTGCCATGGTAACTTGCTGCCTCTTGCTACGGTAACGTGCTACTTGTTGCTATGGTAACTTGCTACCTCTTGCTACGGTAACGTGCTACTTGTCGCTATGGTAACTTGCTACCTGTTGCCATGGTAATGTGCTACTTGTTGCTATGGTAACTTGCTACTTGTTGCCATGGTATCGTGCTACTTGCTGCCATGTTAACTTGCAACCTGTTGCCATTGTAACGTGCTTCTTTTTGCCATGGTAACTTGCTACCTCTTGCTACGTTAACGTGCTACTTGTTGCCATGGTAACGTGCTACTTGCTTCCATGGTAACTTGCTACCTCTTGCTATGGTAACGTGCTACTAAGTTCCATGGTAACTTGCTACCTCTTTCTACGGTAACGTGCCACTTGTTGCTATGGTAACTTGCTACCTGTTGCCATGGTAACGTGCTACTTGTTCCTAAGGTAACTTGCTACTTGTTGCCATCGAAACGTGCTACTTGTTGCCACAGTAACGTGCTACCTGTTCCTATGGTAACTTGCTACTTGTTACCATGGTAACGTGTTCTTTGTTGCCACGGTAACGTGCTACTTTTTGTTATGGTAACTTGTTATTTGTTGCCACGATAACGTGCTATTTGTTGCTATGGTAACGTGCTACTTGTTGATATGGTAACGTGCTACTTGGTGTTATGGTAACGTGCTACTTGTTGTTATGGTAACGTGCTACTTGTTGCTATGGTAACGTGCTACGTTTTGTTATGGTAAATTGCTACTTGTTGTGATGGTAACGTGCTACTTTTTTCATGGTAACCTGCTACTTGTTTTCATGGTAACTTGCTACTTTTTATTATGGTAACGTGCTACTTGTTGTTATGGTAACGTGCTACTAGTTGTTATGGTAACGTGCTTCTTGTTGCCATGGTAACATGCTTTGTTGTCATGGTAACGTGCTATTTGTTGTTATGGTAACGTGCTACTTGTTGCCACGTTAACGTGATACATTTTGCCATGGTAATTTGCTACCTCTTGCTATGGTAACGTGCTACCTGTTACTTTGGTAACTTGCTACTTGTTGCTATGGTAACTTGCTACTTGTTGCTATGGTAACTTGCTACTTGTTGCTATGGTAACTTGCTATTTGTTGTTATGGTAACGTACTACTTGTTTTCATGGTAAAATGCTACGTGTTACTATGGTAACTTGCTACTTGATTCTATGGTAACTTGCTACTTGTTGTCATGGTAACTTGCTACTTGTTGCTATGGTAACGTGCTACTTGTTGCCATGATAACGTATTATTGTTGTTATGGTAACGTGCTACTTGCTATGGTAACGTGCTAATTTTTGTCATGGTAACTTGCTACTTGTTGTTATGGTAACGTGCTACTTGTTGCCATGGTAACTTGCTACTTGTTGCCACGGTAACGTGCTACTTGTAGCCATGGTAACTTGCTATTTGTAGCTATGGTAATTTGCTATCTCTTGCTATGGTAACGTGCAACTTGTAGCTATGGTAACTTGCTACTTGTTGCTATGGTAACTTGCTCTTTGTTGCCACGGTAACGTGCTCCTTGTTGCTATGGCAACTTGCTACTTGTTGCTATGGTAACTTGCTCTTTGTTGCCACGGTAACGTGCTACTTGTTGTTATGGTAACGTGCTACTTTTTGCCATGGTAGCCTGCTACTTGTTGTTATGGTAACCTGCTACTTGTTGACATGGTAACGTGCTACTTGTTTTTATGTTAACGTGCTACTTTTTGTATTTGTAACTTGCTACTTGTTGTTATGGTAACGTGCTACTTTTTGCTATGGTAACGTGCGACTTGTTGTTATGGTAACGTGCTACTTGTTGTCATATTAACCTGCTACTTCTTACTATGGTAACTTGCTACTTGTTGCTATGGTAGCTTGCTACTTTTTGCCATGGTAACATGCTACTTGTTGCTATGGTAAGGAGTACATGATGTAATGATAACGTGCTATTTGTTGTCATGGTAGCCTGCTACTTGTTGCTATGGTAAAGTGCTACGTGTTGCCACGGTAACGTGATATATGTAGCCATGGTAATTTTCTACCTCTTACCATAGTAACATGCTACTTGTTGCTTTGGTAACGTGCTACTTGTAGCCATGGTAACGTGCTACTTATTGCCACGGTAACGTGCTACATGTTGCCATGGTAATTTGCTACCTCTTGCTATGGTAACTTGATATTTGTTGCTATGGTAACTTGCTCTGTGTTGCCACGGTAACTTGCTACTTGTAGCTATGGTAACTTGCTCTTTGTTGCCACGGTAACGTGCTCCTTGTTGCTATGGTAACTTGCTACTTGTTGCTATGGTAACTTGCTCTTTGTTGCCACGGATACGTGCTACTTTTAGCTATGGTAACTTGCTCTTTGTTGCCATGGTAACGTGCTCCTTTTTTAATGGTAACGTGCTATTTGTATCCATGGTAATGTGCTACTTGTTGCCATGGTAACGTGCTACATGTTGCCATGGTAATTTGCTACTTATAGCTATGGTAACGTGCTACTTGTTGCTATGGTTACTTGCTACCTCTTGCTACGGTAACGAGCTACTTGTTGCTATGGTAACTTGCTACCTGTTGCCATGGTATCGTGCTAATTGTTGCTGTGGTAACTTGCTACTTGTTGCCATGGTAACGTGCTATTTGTTGCCATGGTATCGTGCTACTTGCTGCCATGGTAACTTGCTACCTGTTGCCATTGTAACGTGCTACTTGTTGCCATGGTAACTTTCTACCTCTTGCTACGGTAAAGTGCTACTTGTTGCCATGGTAACGTGCTACTTGCAGCCATGGTAACTTGCTACCTCTAGCTACGGTAACGTGCTACTTGTTGCTATGGTTACATGCTATCTGTTGCCATGGTAACGTGCTACTTATTCCTACGGTAACTTGCTACTTGTTGCCATCGTAACGTGCTACTTGTTGCCACAGTAACGTGCTACTTGTTGCCATGGTAACGTGCTACTTGTTGCCACAGTAACGTGCTACTTGTTGCCATGGTAACGTGCTACATGTTCCTATGGTAACTTGCTACTTGTTGCCATGGTAACGTGTTCTTTGTTGCCACGGTAACGTGCTACTTTTTGTTATGGTAACTTGTTATTTCTTGCCACGGTAACGTGCTACTTGTTGTTATGGTAACGTGATACTTGTTGTTATGGTGACGTGCTACTTGTTGCTATAGTAACATGCTACTTGTTGTTATGCTAACTTGCTACTTGTTGTTATGGTAACGTGCTACTTTTTTCATGGTATCCTGCTATTTGTTGTCATGGTAACTTGCTAATTGTTGTTATGGTAACGTGCTACTTGTTGTTATGGTAACGTGCTACTTATTGTTATGATAACGTGCTACTTGTTGTCATGGTAACCTGGAACTTGTTGCTATGGTAACGTGCTACTTGTAGCCATGGTAACTTGCTATTTCTTGCCACGGTAACGTGCTACTTGTAGCCATGGGAACTTGCTATTTGTAGCTATGGTAATTTGCTACCTCCTGCTATGGTAACGAGCTACTTGTAGCCATGGTAACGTGCTACTTGTTGCCACGGTAACGTGCTATTTGTAGCCATGGTAACTTGCTATTTGTAGCTATGGTCACTTGCTCTTTGTTGCCACGGTAACGTGCTCCTTGTTGCTATGGTAACTTGCTATTTGTTGCTATGGTAACTTGCTCTTTGTTGCCACAGTTACGTGCTACTTGTAGCTATGGTAACTTGCTCTTCGATGCCATGGTAACGTGCTACTTTTTGCTATGGTAACGTGCTATTTGTAGCCATGGTAACGTGCTACTTGTTGCCACGGTAACGTGCTACTTGTTGCCCTGGTAACGTGCTATTTGTTCCTATGGTAATTTGCTACTTGTTGCCATGGTAACGTGTTCTTTGTTGCCACGGTAACGTGCTACTTTTTTGTAATGGTAACTTGTTATTTTTTGCCACGGTAACGTGCTACTTGTTGCTATGGTAACGTGCTACTTGTTGCTATGGTAACGTGATACTTGTTGTTATGGTAACGTGATACTTGTTGTTATGGTAACGTGCTACTTGTTGCTATAGTAACGTGCTACTTGTTGTTATGGTAACTTGCTACTTGTTGTTATGGTAACGTGCTACTTATTTCATGGTATCCTGCTATTTGTTGTCATGGTAACTTGCTACTTGTTGTTATGGCAACGTGCTACTTGTTGTTATGGTAACGTGCTACTTATTGTTAAGATAACAACTTGTTGTCATGGTAAACTGATACTTTTTGCTATGGTAACGTGCTACTTATTGCCACGGTAACGTGCTACATGTTGCCATGGTAATTTGCTACCTCTTGCTATGGTAACGTGATATTTGTTGCTACGGTAACGTGCTACTTGTAGCCATGGTAACTTGCTACTTCTTGCCACGGTAACGTAATACTTGTAGCCATGGTAACTTGCTATTTGTAGCTATGGTAATTTGCTACCTCCTGCTATGGTAACGAGCTACTTGTAGCCATGGAAACGTGCTACTTGTTGCGACGGTAACGTGCTACTTGTAGCCATGGTAACTTGTTATTTGTAGCTATGGTAACTTGCTCTTTGTTGCCACGGTAACGTGCCCCTTGTTGCTATGGTAACTTGCTACTTGTTGCTATGGTAACTTGCTCTTTGTTGCCACGGTTACGTGCTACTTGTAGCTATGGTAACTTGCACTTTGATGCCATGGTAACGTGCTACTTTTTGCTAAGGTAACGTGCTATTTGTAGCCATGGTAACGTGCTACTTGTTGCTACGGTAACGTGCTACATGTTGCCATGGTAATTTGCTACCTCTTGCTATGGTAACGTGCTACTTGTTGCTATGGTAACATGCTACTTGTTGCTATGGTAACTTGCTACTTGTAATTATGGTAACTTGCTATTTGTTGCCACGGTAACGAGCTCCTTGTTGCTATGGTAACTTGCTACTTGTTGCTATGGTAACTTGCTCTTTGTTGCCTACGTTACGTGCTACTTGTAGCTATGGTAACTTGCTCTTTGATGCCATGGTAACGTGCTACTATTTGCTATGGTAACGTGCTATTTGTAGCCATGGTAACGTGCTTCTTGTTGCCACGGCAACGTGCTACATGTTGCCATGGTAATTTGCTACCTCTTGCTATGGTAACGTGCTACATGTTGCTTTGGTAACTTGCTACTTGTTGCTATGGTAATTTGCTTTTGTTGCTTTGGTAACTTACTATTTGTAGCCATAGTAACGTGCTACTTGCTGCCATGGTAACTTGCTACCTATTGCCATTGTAACGTGCTACTTTTTTCCATGGTAACTTGCTACCTCTTGCTACGGTAACGTGCTACTTGTTGCTATGGTAACTTGCTACCTCTTGCTATGGTAACGTGCTCCTTGTTGCTATGGTAACTTGCTACCTCTTGCTACGGTAACGTGCTACTTGTTGCTATGTTAACTTGTTACCTGTTGCCATGGTAACGTGCTACTTGTTGCTATGGTAACTTGCTACTTGTTGCCATGGTTACGTGCTACTTGTTGCCATGGTATCGTGCTACTTGCTGCCACGGTAACTTGCTACCTGTTGCCATTGTAACGCGCTACTTGTTGCCATGGTAACTTGCTACCTCTTGCTATGGTAACCTGATACTTGTTGCTATGGTAACTTGCTACTTGTTAATATGGTAACTTGCTACTTGTTGTTATGGTAACGTGCTACTTGTTGTTATGGTAACGTGCTACTTGTTGCTATGGTAACGTGCTACTTGTTGTTATGGTAACGTACTATTATTTTCATGGTAACCTGCTACGTGTTACTATGGTAGCTTGCTACTTGATTCTATGGAAACTTGCTACTTGTTGCCATGGTAGCGAGCTACTTGTTTCTATGGTAATGTGCTACTTGTTGTTATGGTAACGTGCTACTTTTTGTCATGGTAACTTCCTACTTTTTGTTATGGTAACGTGCTACTTATTGCCATGGTAACGTGCTATTTGTTGTTATGGTAACGTGCTACTTTTCGCCATGGTAACCTGCTGCTTGTTGTTATGGTAACTTGCTACTTGTTGCCATGGAAACGTGCTACTTGTTTATATGGTAACTTGCTACTTTTTGTAATGGTAACTTGCTACTTGTTGTTATGGTAACGTGCTACTTGTTGCTATGGTAACGTGCGACTTGTTGTTATGGTAACGTGATACTTGTTGTCATAGTAACCTGCTACTTGTTACTATGGTAACTTGCTACTTGTTGGTATGGTAACTTGCTACTTGTTGCTATGGTAACTTGCTCTTTGTTGCCATGGTAACGTGCTACTTGTAGCTATGGTAACTTGCTCTTTGTTGCCATGGTAACGTGCTACTTGTAGCTATGGTAACGTGCTATTTGTAGCCATAGTAACGTGCTACTTGTTGCCACGGTATCTTGCTACATTTTCCCATGGTAATTTGCTACCTCTTGCTATGGTAACGTGCTACTTGTTCCTATGGTAACTTGCTACTTGTTGCTATGGTAACTTGCTACTTGTTGCTATGGTATCTTGCTACTTGTTGCCATTGTAACGTGCTACTTGTTGCTTTGGTAACTTGCTACTTGTTGCCATGGTAACGTGCTACTTCTTGCCATGGTAACGTGCTACTTGCTGCCATGGTAACTTGCTACCTGTTGCCATTGTAACGTGCTAATTGTTGCCATGGTAACTTGCTACCTCTTGCTACGGTAACGTGGTACTTGTTGCTATGGTAACTTGCTACCTCTTGCTATGGTAATGTGCTACTTGTTGCAATGGTAACTTGCTACCTCTTGTTATGGTAACGTGCTTCTTGTTGCTATGGTAACTTGTTACCTGTTGCCATGGTAACGTAATACTTGTTGCTATGGTAACTTGCTACTTGTTGCAATGGTAACGTTCTACTTGTTGCCATGGTAACGTGCTACTTGCTGCCATGGTAACTTGCTACCTGTTGCCATTGTAACGTGCTAGTTTTTGCCATGGTAAGTTGCTACCTCTTGCTACGGTAACGTGCTACTTGTTGCCATGGTAACGTGCTACTTGCTGCCATGGTAACTTGCTACCTCTTGCTATGGTAACGTTCTACTTGTTGCCATGGTAACTTGCTACCTCTTGCTACGGTAACGTGCTACTTGTTGCTATGGTAACTTGCTACCTGTTGCCATGGTAACGTGCTAGTTGTTCCTACGGTAACTTTCTACTTGTTGCCATCGTAACGTGCTACTTGTTGCCACAGTAACGTGCTACTTGTTGCCATGGTATCGTGCTACTTGCTGCCATGGTAACTTGCTACCTTTTGCCATTGTAACGTGCTACGTTTTGTCATGGTAACTTGCTACCCCTTGACACGGTAAGGTGCTACTTGTTGCCATGGTAACGTGCTACTTGCTGCCATGGTAACTTGCTTCCTCTTGCTATGGTAACGTGCTACTTGTTGCCATGGTAATTTGCTACCTCTTGCTACGGTAACGCTAACTGTTGCTATGGTAACTTGCTACCTGTTGCCACGGTAACGTGCTACTTGTTCCTACGGTAACTTTCTACTTGTTGCCATCGTAAAGTATTATTTTTGTTATGGTAACTTGCTTATTATTACCATGGTAACGTGCTACTTTTTGTTATGGTAACGTGCTTCTTTTTGTCATGGTAACTTGCTACTTGGTGTTATGGTAACGTGCTACTTGTTGCCAGGGTAACGTGCTACTTGTTAGGGTAACGTGCTACTTTTTGCCATGGTAACCTGCCACTTGTTGTTATGGTAACTTGCTACTTGTTGCCATGGTTACGTGCTACTTGTTGCTATGGTAACGTGCTATTTGTTGTTATGATAACGTGCTACTTGTTGTCATGGTAACCTGCTATTGTTGCTATGGTAACGTGCTACTTGTTGCCACGGTAACGTGCTACATGTAGCCATGGTAATTTGCTACCTCTTGCCACGGTAACGTGCTACTTGTTGCTATGGTAACGTGCTACTTGTAGCCATGGTAACTTGCTACATGTTGCCACGGTAACGTTCTACTTGTAGCCATGGTAACTTGCTATTTGTAGCTATGGTAATTTGCTACCTCTTGCTATGGTAACGTGCTACTTGTAGCTATGGTAACTTGCTCATTTTTGCCACGGTAACGTGCAACTTGTAGCTATGGTAACTTACTCTTTGTTGCCACGGTAACGTGCTACTTGTTGCTATGGTAACATGCTACTTGTTGCTATGGTAACTTGCTACTTGTTGTTATGGTAACGTGCTACTTGTTGTTATGGTCACGTGCTACTTGTTGCTATGGTAACTTGCTATTTGTTGTTATGGTAACGTACTACTTGTTTTCATGGTAAAATGCTACGTGTTACTATGGTAACTTGCTACTTGATTCTATGGTAACTTGCTACTTGTTGCCATGGTAACGAGCTACTTGTTTCTATGGTAATGTGCTAATTTTTGTTATGGTAACGTGCCACTTGTTGTCAAGGTAACTTGCTACTTGTTGCTATGGTAACGTGCTACTTGTTGCCATGATAACGTATTATTGTTGTTATGGTAACGTGCTACTTGCTATGGTAACGTGCTAATTTTTGTCATGGTAACTTGCTACTTGTTGTTATGGTAACGTGCTACTTGTTGCCAGGGTAACTTGCTACTTGTTGCCACGGTAACGTGCTACTTGTAGCCATGGTAACTTGCTATTTGTAGCTATGGTAATTTGCTATCTCTTGCTATGGTAACGTGCAACTTGTAGCTATGGTAACTTGCTACTTGTTGCTATGGTAATTTGCTCTTTGTTGCCACGGTAACGTGCTACTTGTTGCTATGGCAACTTGCTACTTGTTGCTATGGTAACTTGCTCTTTGTTGCCACGGTAACGTGCTACTTGTTGTTATGGTAACGTGCTACTTTTTGCCATGGTAGCCTGCTACTTGTTGTTATGGTAACTTGCTACTTGTTGACATGGTAACGTGCTACTTGTTTTTATGTTAACGTGCTACTTTTTGTATTTGTAACTTGCTACTTGTTGTTATGGTAACGTGCTACTTTTTGCTATGGTAACGTGCGACTTGTTGTTATGGTAACGTGCTACTTGTTGTCATATTAACCTGCTACTTCTTACTATGGTAACTTGCTACTTGTTGCTATGGTAGCCTGCTACTTTTTGCCATGGTAACGTGCTACTTGTTGCTATGGTAACGAGCTACATGATGTTATGATAACGTGCTATTTGTTGTCATGGTAACCTGCTACTTGTTGCTATGGTAACGTGCTACGTGTTGCCACGGTAACGTGATATATGTAGCCATGGTGATTTTCTACCTCTTGCCATAGTAACATGCTACTTGTTGCTTTGGTAACGTGCTACTTGTAGCCATGGTAACGTGCTACTTATTGCCACGGTAACGTGCTACATGTTGCCATGGTAATTTGCTACCTCTTGCTATGGTAACTTGATATTTTTTGCTATGGTAACTTGCTCTGTGTAGCCACGGTAACTTGCTAATTTTAGCTATGGTAACTTGCTCTTTGTTGCCACGGTAACGTGCTCCTTGTTGCTATGGTAACTTGCTACTTGTTGCTATGGTAACTTGCTCTTTGTTGCCACGGATACGTGCTACTTTTAGCTATGGTAACTTGCTCTTTGTTGCCATGGTAACGTGCTCCTTTTTTAATGGTAACGTGCTATTTGTATCCATGGTAATGTGCTACTTGTTGCCATGGTAACGTGCTACATGTTGCCATGGTAATTTGCTACTTCTAGCTATGGTAACGTGCTACTTGTTGCTATGGTTACTTGCTTCCTCTTGCTACGGTAACGTGCTACTTGTTGCTATGGTAACTTGCTACCTGTTGCCATGGTATCGTGCTAATTGTTGCTATGGGAACTTGCTACTTGTTGCCATGGTAACGTGCTATTTGTTGCCATGGTATCGTGCTAATTTTTGTCATGGTAACTTGCTACTTGTTGTTATGGTAACGTGCTACTTGTTGCCATGGTAACTTGCTACTTGTTGCCACGGTAACGTGCTACTTGTAGCCATGGTAACTTGCTATTTGTAGCTATGGTAATTTGCTATCTCTTGCTATGGTAACGTGCAACTTGTAGCTATGGTAACTTGCTACTTGTTGCTATGGTAACTTGCTCTTTGTTGCCACGGTAACGTGCTCCTTGTTGCTATGGCAACTTGCTACTTGTTGCTATGGTAACTTGCTCTTTGTTGCCACGGTAACGTGCTACTTGTTGTTATGGTAACGTGCTACTTTTTGCCATGGTAGCCTGCTACTTGTTGTTATGGTAACCTGCTACTTGTTGACATGGTAACGTGCTACTTGTTTTTATGTTAACGTGCTACTTTTTGTATTTGTAACTTGCTACTTGTTGTTATGGTAACGTGCCACTTTTTGCTATGGTAACGTGCGACTTGTTGTTATGGTAACGTGCTACTTGTTGTCATATTAACCTGCTACTTCTTACTATGGTAACTTGCTACTTGTTGCTATGGTAGCTTGCTACTTTTTGCCATGGTAACGTGCTACTTGTTGCTATGGTAAGGAGTACATGATGTTATGATAACGTGCTATTTGTTGTCATGGTAACCTGCTACTTGTTGCTATGGTAACGTGCTACGTGTTGCCACGGTAACGTGATATATGTAGCCATGGTAATTTTCTACCTCTTGCCATAGTAACATGCTACTTGTTGCTTTGGTAACGTGCTACTTGTAGCCATGGTAACGTGCTACTAATTGCCACGGTAACGTGCTACATGTTGCCATGGTAATTTGCTACCTCTTGCTATGGTAACTTGATATTTGTTGCTATGGTAACTTGCTCTGTGTTGCCACGGTAACTTGCTACTTGTAGCTATGGTAACTTGCTCTTTGTTGCGACGGTAACGTGCTCCTTGTTGCTATGGTAACTTGCTACTTGTTGCTATGGTAACTTGCTCTTTGTTGCCACGGATACGTGCTACTTTTAGCTATGGTAACTTGCTCTTTGTTGCCATGGTAACGTGCTCCTTTTTTAATGGTAACGTGCTATTTGTATCCATGGTAATGTGCTACTTGTTGCCATGGTAACGTGCTACATGTTGCCATGGTAATTTGCTACTTCTAGCTCTGGTAACGTGCTACTTGTTGCTATGGTTACTTGCTACCTCTTGCTACGGTAACGAGCTACTTGTTGCTATGGTAACTTGCTACCTGTTGCCATGGTATCGTGCTAATTGTTGCTATGGTAACTTGCTACTTGTTGCCATGGTAACGTGCTATTTGTTGCCATGGTATCGTGCTACTTGCTGCCATGGTAACTTGCTACCTGTTGCCATTGTAACGTGCTACTTGTTGCCATGGTAATTTTCTACCTCTTGCTACGGTAAAGTGCTACTTGTTGCCATGGTAACGTGCTACTTGCAGCCATGGTAACTTGCTACCTCTAGCTACAGTAACGTGCTACTTGTTGCTATGGTTACATGCTATCTGTTGCCATGGTAACGTGCTACTTATTCCTACGGTAACTTGCTACTTGTTGCCATCGTAACGTGCTACTTGTTGCCACAGTAACGTGCTACTTGTTGCCATGGTAACGTGCTACATGTTCCTATGGTAACTTGCTACTTGTTGCCATGGTAACGTGTTCTTTGTTGCCACGGTAACGTGCTACTTTTTGTTATGGTAACTTGTTATTTCTTGCCACGGTAACGTGCTACTTGTTGCTATGGTAACGTGCTACTTGTTGCTATGGTAACGTGCTACTTGTTGTTATGGTAACGTGATACTTGTTGTTATGGTGACGTGCTACTTGTTGCTATAGTAACATGCTACTTGTTGTTATGCTAACTTGCTACTTGTTGTTATGGTAACGTGCTACTTTTTTCATGGTATCCTGCTATTTGTTGTCATGGTAACTTGCTAATTGTTGTTATGGTAACGTGCTACTTGTTGTTATGGTAACGTGCTACTTATTGTTATGATAACGTGCTACTTGTTGTCATGGTAACCTGGTACTTGTTGCTATGGTAACGTGCTACTTGTTTTTATGTTAACGTGCTACTTTTTGTATTTGTAACTTGCTACTTGTTGTTATGGTAACTTGCTACTTCTTGCCACGGTAACGTGCTACTTGTATCCATGGGAACTTGCTTTTTGTAGCTATGGTAATTTGCTACCTCCTGCTATGGTAACGAGCTACTTGTAGCCATGGTAACGTGCTACTTGTTGCCACGGTAACGTGCTACTTGTAGCCATGGTAACTTGCTATTTGTAGCTATGGTCACTTGCTCTTTGTTGCCACGGTAACGTGCTCCTTGTTGCTATGGTAACTTGCTATTTGTTGCTATGGTAACTTGCTCTTTGTTGCCACGGTTACGTGCTACTTGTAGCTATGGTAACTTGCTCTTCGATGCCATGGTAACGTGCTACTTTTTGCTATGGTAACGTGCTATTTGTAGCCATGGTAACGTGCTACTTGTTGCCATGGTAACGTGCTACTTGTTCCTATGGTAATTTGCTACTTGTTGCCATGGTAACGTGTTCTTTGTTGCCACGGTAACGTGCTACTTTTTTGTAATGGTAACTTGTTATTTTTTGCCACGGTAACGTGCTACTTGTTGCTATGGTAACGTGCTACTTGTTGCTATGGTAACGTGATACTTGTTGTTATGGTAACGTGATACTTGTTGTTATGGTAACGTGCTACTTGTTGCTATAGTAACGTGCTACTTGTTGTTATGGTAACTTGCTACTTGTTGTTATGGTAACGTGCTACTTTTTTCATGGTATCCTGCTATTTGTTGTCATGGTAACTTGCTACTTGTTGTTATGGCAACGTGCTACTTGTTGTTATGGTAACGTGCTACTTATTGTTAAGATAACAACTTGTTGTCATGGTAAACTGATACTTTTTGCTATGGTAACGTGCTACTTGTAGCCATGGTAACGTGCTACTTATTGCCACGGTAACGTGCTACATGTTGCCATGGTAATTTGCTACCTCTTGCTATGGTAACGTGATATTTGTTGCTACGGTAACGTGCTACTTGTAGCCATGGTAACTTGCTACTTCTTGCCACGGTAACGTAATACTTGTAGCCATGGTAACTTGCTATTTGTAGCTATGGTAATTTGCTACCTCCTGCTATGGTAACGAGCTACTTGTAGCCATGGTAACGTGCTACTTGTTGCCACGGTAACGTGCTACTTGTAGCCATGGTAACTTGTTATTTGTAGCTATGGTAACTTGCTCTTTGTTGCCACGGTAACGTGCTCCTTGTTGCTATGGTAACTTGCTACTTGTTGCTATGGTAACTTGCTCTTTGTTGCCACGGTTACGTGCTACTTGTAACTATGGTAACTTGCACTTTGATGCCATGGTAACGTGCTACTTTTTGCTAAGGTAACGTGCTATTTGTAGCCATGGTAACGTGCTACTTGTTGCTACGGTAACGTGCTACATGTTGCCATGGTAATTTGCTACCTCTTGCTATGGTAACGTGCTACTTGTTGCTATGGTAACATGCTACTTGTTGCTATGGTAACTTGCTACTTGTAATTATGGTAACTTGCTATTTGTTGCCACGGTAACGAGCTCCTTGTTGCTATGGTAACTTGCTACTTGTTGCTATGGTAACTTGCTCTTTGTTGCCTACGTTACGTGCTACTTGTAGCTATGGTAACTTGCTCTTTGATGCCATGGTAACGTGCTACTATTTGCTATGGTAACGTGCTATTTGTAGCCATGGTAACGTGCTTCTTGTTGCCACGGCAACGTGCTACATGTTGCCATGGTAATTTGCTACCTCTTGCTATGGTAACGTGCTACTTGTTGCTTTGGTAACTTGCTACTTGTTGCTATGGTAATTTGCTTTTGTTGCTTTGGTAACTTACTATTTGTAGCCATAGTAACGTGCTACTTGCTGCCATGGTAACTTGCTACCTATTGCCATTGTAACGTGCTACTTTTTTCCATGGTAACTTGCTACCTCTTGCTACGGTAACGTGCTACTTGTTGCTATGGTAACTTGCTACCTCTTGCTATGGTAACGTGCTCCTTGTTGCTATGGTAACTTGCTACCTCTTGCTACGGTAACGTGCTACTTGTTGCTATGTTAACTTGTTACCTGTTGCCATGGTAACGTGCTACTTGTTGCTATGGTAACTTGCTACTTGTTGCCATGGTTACGTGCTACTTGTTGCCATGGTATCGTGCTACTTGCTGCCACGGTAACATGCTATCTGTTGCCATTGTAACGCGCTACTTGTTGCCATGGTAACTTGCTACCTCTTGCTATGGTAACCTGATACTTGTTGCTATGGTAACTTGCTACTTGTTAATATGGTAACTTGCTACTTGTTGTTATGGTAACGTGCTACTTGTTGTTATGGTAACGTGCTACTTGTTGCTATGGTAACGTGCTACTTGTTGTTATGGTAACGTACTATTATTTTCATGGTAACCTGCTACGTGTTACTATGGTAGCTTGCTACTTGATTCTATGGAAACTTGCTACTTGTTGCCATGGTAACGAGCTACTTGTTTCTAAGGTAATGTGCTACTTGTTGTTATGGTAACGTGCTACTTTTTGTCATGGTAACTTCCTACTTTTTGTTATGGTAACGTGCTACTTATTGCAATGGTAACGTGCTATTTGTTGTTATGGTAACGTGCTACTTTTCGCCATGGTAACCTGCTGCTTGTTGTTATGGTAACTTGCTACTTGTTGCCATAGAAACGTGCTACTTGTTGTTATGGTAACTTGCTACTTTTTGTAATGGTAACTTGCTACTTGTTGTTATGGTAACGTGCTACTTGTTGCTATGGTAACGTGCGACTTGTTGTTATGGTAACGTGATACTTGTTGTCATAGTAACCTGCTACTTGTTACTATGGTAACTTGCTACTTGTTGGTATGGTAACTTGCTACTTGTTGCTATGGTAACTTGCTCTTTGTTGCCATGGTAACGTGCTACTTGTAGCTATGGTAACTTGCTCTTTGTTGCCATGGTAACGTGCTACTTGTAGCTATGGTAACGTGCTATTTGTAGCCATAGTAACGTGCGACTTGTTGCCACGGTATCTTGCTACATGTTCCCATGGTAATTTGCTACCTCTTGCTATGGTAACGTGCTACTTGTTCCTATGGTAACTTGCTACTTGTTGCTATGGTAACTTGCTACTTGTTGCTATGGTATCTTGCTACTTGTTGCCATTGTAACGTGCTACTTGTTGCTTTGGTAACTTGCTACTTGTTGCCATGGTAACGTGCTACTTCTTGCCATGGTAACGTGCTACTTGCTGCCATGGTAACTTGCTACCTGTTGCCATTGTAACGTGCTAATTGTTGCCATGGTAACTTGCTACCTCTTGCTACGGTAACGTGGTACTTGTTGCTATGGTAACTTGCTACCTCTTGCTATGGTAATGTGCTACTTGTTGCAATGGTAACTTGCTACCTCTTGTTATGGTAACGTGCTTCTTGTTGCTATGGTAACTTGTTACCTGTTGCCATGGTAACGTAATACTTGTTGCTATGGTAACTTGCTACTTGTTGCCATGGTAACGTTCTACTTGTTGCCATGGTAACGTGCTACTTGCTGCCATGGTAACTTGCTACCTGTTGCCATTGTAACGTGCTAGTTTTTGCCATGGTAAGTTGCTACCTCTTGCTACGGTAACGTGCTACTTGTTGCCATGGTAACGTGCTACTTGCTGCCATGGTAACTTGCTACCTCTTGCTATGGTAACGTTCTACTTGTTGCCATGGTAACTTGCTACCTCTTGCTACGGTAACGTGCTACTTGTTGCTATGGTAACTTGCTACCTGTTGCCATGGTAACGTGCTAGTTGTTCCTACGGTAACTTTCTACTTGTTGCCATCGTAACGTGCTACTTGTTGCCACAGTAACGTGCTACTTGTTGCCATGGTATCGTGCTACTTGCTGCCATGGTAACTTGCTACCTTTTGCCATTGTAACGTGCTACGTTTTGTCATGGTAACTTGCTACCCCTTGACACGGTAAGGTGCTACTTGTTGCCATGGTAACGTGCTACTTGCTGCCATGGTAACTTGCTTCCTCTTGCTATGGTAACGTGCTACTTGTTGCCATGGTAATTTGCTACCTCTTGCTACGGTAACGCTAACTGTTGCTATGGTAACTTGCTACCTGTTGCCACGGTAACGTGCTACTTGTTCCTACGGTAACTTGCTACTTGTTGCCATCGTAAAGTATTATTTTTGTTATGGTAACTTGCTTATTATTACCATGGTAACGTGCTACTTGTTGTTATGGTAACGTGCTTCTTTTTGTCATGGTAACTTGCTACTTGGTGTTATGGTAACGTGCTACTTGTTGCCAGGGTAACGTGCTACTTGTTGATAGGGTAACGTGCTACTTTTTGCCATGGTAACCTGCCACTTGTTGTTATGGTAACTTGCTACTTGTTGCCATGGTTACGTGCTACTTGTTGCTATGGTAACGTGCTATTTGTTGTTATGATAACGTGCTACTTGTTGTCATGGTAACCTGCTATTGTTGCTATGGTAACGTGCTACTTGTTGCCACGGTAACGTGCTACATGTAGCCATGGTAATTTGCTACCTCTTGCCACGGTAACGTGCTACTTGTTGCTATGGTAACGTGCTACTTGTAGCCATGGTAACTTGCTACTTGTTGCCACGGTAACGTTCTACTTGTAGCCATGGTAACTTGCTATTTGTAGCTATGGTAATTTGGTACCTCTTGCTATGGTAACGTGCTACTTGTAGCTATGGTAACTTGCTCATTTTTGCCACGGTAACGTGCAACTTGTTGCTATGGTAACTTGCTACTTGTTGCTATGGTAACTTGCTACTTGTTGTTATGGTAACGTGCTACTTGTTGTTATGGTCACGTGCTTCTTGTTGCTATGGTAACTTGCTATTTGTTGTTATGGTAACGTACTACTTGTTTTCATGGTAAAATGCTACGTGTTACTATGGTAACTTGCTACTTGATTCTATGGTAACTTGCTACTTGTTGCCATGGTAACGAGCTACTTGTTTCTATGGTAATGTGCTAATTTTTGTTATGGTAACGTGCCACTTGTTGTCATGGTAACTTGCTACTTGTTGCTATGGTAACGTGCTACTTGTTGCCATGATAACGTATTATTGTTGTTATGGTAACGTGCTACTTGCTATGGTAACGTGCTAATTTTTGTCATGGTAACTTGCTACTTGTTGTTATGGTAACGTGCTACTTGTTGCCATGGTAACTGGCTACTTGTTGCCACGGTAACGTGCTACTTGTAGCCATGGTAACTTGCTATTTGTAGCTATGGTAATTTGCTATCTCTTGCTATGGTAACGTGCAACTTGTAGCTATGGTAACTTGCTACTTGTTGCTATGGTAACTTGCTCTTTGTTGCCACGGTAACGTGCTACTTGTTGCTATGGCAACTTGCTACTTGTTGCTATGGTAACTTGCTCTTTGTTGCCACGGTAACGTGCTACTTGTTGTTATGGTAACGTGCTACTTTTTGCCATGGTAGCCTGCTACTTGTTGTTATGGTAACTTGCTACTTGTTGACATGGTAACGTGCTACTTGTTTTTATGTTAACGTGCTACTTCTTACTATGGTAACTTGCTACTTGTTGCTATGGTAGCCTGCTACTTTTTGCCATGGTAACGTGCTACTTGTTGCTATGGTAACGAGCTACATGATGTTATGATAACGTGCTATTTGTTGTCATGGTAACCTGCTACTTGTTGCTATGGTAACGTGCTACGTGTTGCCACGGTAACGTGATATATGTAGCCATGGTGATTTTCTACCTCTTGCCATAGTAACATGCTACTTGTTGCTTTGGTAACGTGCTACTTGTAGCCATGGTAACGTGCTACTTATTGCCACGGTAACGTGCTACATGTTGCCATGGTAATTTGCTACCTCTTGCTATGGTAACTTGATATTTTTTGCTATGGTAACTTGCTCTGTGTAGCCACGGTAACTTGCTAATTTTAGCTATGGTAACTTGCTCTTTGTTGCCACGGTAACGTGCTTATTGTTGCTATGGTAACTTGCTACTTGTTGCTATGGTAACTTGCTCTTTGTTGCCACGGATACGTGCTACTTTTAGCTATGGTAACTTGCTCTTTGTTGCCATGGTAACGTGCTCCTTTTTTAATGGTAACGTGCTATTTGTATCCATGGTAATGTGCTACTTGTTGCCATGGTAACGTGCTACATGTTGCCATGGTAATTTGCTACTTCTAGCTATGGTAACGTGCTACTTGTTGCTATGGTTACTTGCTACCTCTTGCTACGGTAACGTGCTACTTGTTGCTATGGTAACTTGCTACCTGTTGCCATGGTATCGTGCTAATTGTTGCTATGGTAACTTGCTACTTGTTGCCATGGTAACGTGCTATTTGTTGCCATGGTATCGTGCTACTTGCTGCCATGGTAACTTGCTACCTGTTGCCATTGTAACGTGCTACTTGTTGCCATGGTAACATTCTACCTCTTGCTACGGTAAAGTGCTACTTGTTGCCATGGTAACGTGCTACTTGCAGCCATGGTATCTTGCTACCTCTAGCTACGGTAACGTGCTACTTGTTGCTATGGTTACATGCTATCTGTTGCCATGGTAACGTGCTACTTATTCCTACGGTAACTTGCTACTTGTTGCCATCGTAACGTGCTACTTGTTGCCACAGTAACGTGCTACTTGTTGCCATGGTAACGTGCTACATGTTCCTATGGTAACTTGCTACTTGTTGCCATGGTAACGTGTTCTTTGTTGCCACGGTAACGTGCTACTTTTTGTTATGGTAACTTGTTATTTCTTGCCACGGTAACGTGCTACTTGTTGCTATGGTAACGTGCTACTTGTTGCTATGGTAACGTGCTACTTTTTGTTATGGTAACGTGATACTTGTTGCTATGGTGACGTGCTACTTGTTGCTATAGTAACATGCTACTTGTTGTTATGCTAACTTGCTACTTGTTGTTATGGTAACGTGCTACTTTTTTCATGGTATCCTGCTATTTGTTGTCATGGTAACTTGCTAATTGTTGTTATGGTAACGTGCTACTTGTTATTATGGTAACGTGCTACTTATTGTTATGATAACGTGCTACTTGTTGTCATGGTAACCTGGTACTTGTTGCTATGGTAACGTGCTACTTGTAGCCATGGTAACTTGCTACTTCTTGCCACGGTAACGTGCTACTTGTAGCCATGGGAACTTGCTATTTGTAGCTATGGTAATTTGCTACCTCCTGCTATGGTAACGAGCTACTTGTAGCCATGGTAACGTGCTACTTGTTGCCACGGTAACGTGCTACTTGTAGCCATGGTAACTTGCTATTTGTAGCTATGGTCACTTGCTCTTTGTAGCCACGGTAACGTGCTCCTTGTTGCTATGGTAACTTGCTATTTGTTGCTATGGTAACTTGCTCTTTGTTGCCACGGTTACGTGCTACTTGTAGCTATGGTAACTTGCTCTTCGATGCCATGGTAACGTGCTACTTTTTGCTATGGTAACGTGCTATTTGTAGCCATGGTAAATTGCTACTTGTTGCCACGGTAACGTGCTACTTGTTGTCATGGTAACGTGCTACTTGTTCCTATGGTAATTTGCTACTTGTTGCCATGGTAACGTGTTCTTTGTTGCCACGGTAACGTGCTACTTTTTGTAATGGTAACTTGTTATTTTTTGCCACGGTAACGTGCTACTTGTTGCTATGGTAACGTGCTACTTGTTGCTATGTTAACGTGATACTTGTTGTTATGGTAACGTGATACTTGTTGTTATGGTAACGTTCTACTTGTTGCTATAGTAACGTGCTACTTGTTGTTATGGTAACTTGCTACTTGTTGTTATGGTAACGTCCTACTTTTTTCATGGTATCCTGCTATTTGTTGTCATGGTAACTTGCTACTTGTTGTTATGGCAACGTGCTACTTGTTGTTATGGTAACGTGCTACTTATTGTTAAGATAACGTGCTACTTGTTGTCATGGTAAACTGATACTTTTTGCTACGGTAACGTGCTACTTGTAGCCATGGTAACGTGCTACTTATTGCCACGGTAACGTGCTACATGTTGCCATGGTAATTTGCTACCTCTTGCTATGGTAACGTGATATTTGTTGCTACGGTAACGTGCTACTTGTAGCCATGGTAACTTGCTACTTCTTGCCACGGTAACGTAATACTTGTAGCCATGGTAACCTGCTATTTGTAGCTATGGTAATTTGCTACCTCCTGCTATGGTAACGAGCTACTTGTAGCCATGGTAACGTGCTACTTGTTGCCACGGTAACGTGCTACTTGTAGCCATGGTAACTTGTTATTTGTAGCTATGGTAACTTGCTCTTTGTTGCCACGGTAACGTGCTCCTTGTTGCTATGGTAACTTGCTACTTGTTGCTATGGTAACTTGCTCTTTGTTGCCACGGTTACGTGCTACTTGTAGCTATGGTAACTTGCACTTTGATGCCATGGTAACGTGCTACTTTTTGCTAAGGTAACGTGCTATTTGTAGCCATGGTAACGTGCTACTTGTTGCTACGGTAACGTGCTACATGTTGCCATGGTAATTTGCTACCTCTTGCTATGGTAACGTGCTACTTGTTGCTAAGGTAACATGCTACTTGTTGCTATGGTAACTTGCTACTTGTAGCTATGGTAACTTGCTATTTGTTGCCACGGTAACGAGCTCCTTGTTGCTATGGTAACTTGCTACTTGTTGCTATGGTAACTTGCTCTTTGTTGCCTACGTTACGTGCTACTTGTAGCTATGGTAACTTGCTCTTTGATGCCATGGTAACGTGCTACTATTTGCTATGGTAACGTGCTATTTGTAGCCATGGTAACGTGCTTCTTGTTGCCACGGCAACGTGCTACATGTTGCCATGGTAATTTGCTACCTCTTGCTATGGTAACTTGCTACTTGTTGCTATGGTAACTTGCTCTTTGTTGCCTACGTTACGTGCTACTTGTAGCTATGGTAACTTGCTCTTTGATGCCATGGTAACGTGCTACTATTTGCTATGGTAACGTGCTATTTGTAGCCATGGTAACGTGCTTCTTGTTGCCACGGCAACGTGCTACATGTTGCCATGGTAATTTGCTACCTCTTGCTACGGTAACGTGCTACTTGTTGCTATGGTAACTTGCTACCTCTTGCTATGGTAACGTGCTCCTTGTTGCTATGGTAACTTGCTACCTCTTGCTACGGTAACGTGCTACTTGTTGCTATGTTAACTTGTTACCTGTTGCCATGGTAACGTGCTACTTGTTGCTATGGTAACTTGCTACTTGTTGCCATGGTATCGTGCTACTTGCTGCCACGGTAACTTGCTACCTGTTGCCATTGTAACGCGCTACTTGTTGCCATGGTAACTTGCTACCTCTTGCTATGGTAACTTGATACTTGTTGCTATGGTAACTTGCTACTTGTTAATATGGTAACTTGCTACTTGTTGTTATGGTAACGTGCTACTTGTTGTTATGGTAACGTGCTACTTGTTGCTATGGTAACGTGCTACTTGTTGTTATGGTAACGTACTATTATTTTCATGGTAACCTGCTACGTGTTACTATGGTAGCTTGCTACTTGATTTTATGGAAACTTGCTACTTGTTGCCATGGTAACGAGCTACTTGTTTCTATGGTAATGTGCTACTTGTTTTTATGGTAACGTGCTACTTTTTGTCATGGTAACTTCCTACTTTTTGTTATGGTAACGTGCTACTTATTGCCATGGTAACGTGCTATTTGTTGTTATGGTAACGTGCTACTTTTCGCCATGGTAACCTGCTGCTTGTTGTTATGGTAACTTGCTACTTGTTGCCATGGAAACGTGCTACTTGTTGTTATGGTAACTTGCTACTTTTTGTAATGGTAACTTGCTACTTGTTGTTATGGTAACGTGCTACTTGTTGCTATGGTAACGTGCGACTTGTTGTTATGGTAACGTGATACTTGTTGTCATAGTAACCTGCTACTTGTTACTATGGTAACTTGCTACTTGTTGGTATGGTAACTTGCTACTTGTTGCTATGGTAACTTGCTCTTTGTTGCCATGGTAACGTGCTACTTGTAGCTATGGTAACTTGCTCTTTGTTGCCATGGTAACGTGCTACTTGTAGCTATGGTAACGTGCTATTTGTAGCCATAGTAACGTGCTACTTGTTGCCACGGTATCTTGCTACATGTTCCCATGGTAATTTGCTACCTCTTGCTATGGTAACGTGCTACTTGTTCCTATGGTAACTTGCTACTTGTTGCTATGGTAACTTGCTACTTGTTGCTATGGTATCTTGCTATTTGTTGCCATTGTAACGTGCTACTTGTTGCTTTGGTAACTTGCTACTTGTTGCCATGGTAACGTGCTACTTCTTGCCATGGTAACGTGCTACTTGCTGCCATGGTAACTTGCTACCTGTTGCCATTGTAACGTGCTAATTGTTGCCATGGTAACTTGCTACCTCTTGCTACGGTAACGTGGTACTTGTTGCTATGGTAACTTGCTACCTCTTGCTATGGTAATGTGCTACTTGTTGCAATGGTAACTTGCTACCTCTTGTTATGGTAACGTGCTTCTTGTTGCTATGGTAACTTGTTACCTGTTGCCATGGTAACGTGCTACTTGTTGCTATGGTAACTTGCTACTTGTTGCCATGGGAACGTTCTACTTGTTGCCATGGTAACGTGCTACTTGCTGCCATGGTAACTTGCTACCTGTTGCCATTGTAACGTGCTAGTTTTTGCCATGGTAACTTGCTACCTCTTGCTATGGTAACGTTCTACTTGTTGCCATGGTAACTTGCTACCTCTTGCTACGGTAACGTGCTACTTGTTGCTATGGTAACTTGCTACCTGTTGCCATGGTAACGTGCTAGTTGTTCCTACGGTAACTTTCTACTTGTTGCCATCGTAACGTGCTACTTGTTGCCACAGAAACGTGCTACTTGTTGCCATGGTATCGTGCTACTTGCTGCCATGGTAACTTGCTACCTTTTGCCATTGTAACGTGCTACGTTTTGCCATGGTAACTTGCTACCCCTTGACACGGTAAGGTGCTACTTGTTGCCATGGTAACGTGCTACTTGCTGCCATGGTAACTTGCTTCCTCTTGCTATGGTAACGTGCTACTTGTTGCCATGGTAATTTGCTACCTCTTGCTACGGTAACGCTAACTGTTGCTATGGTAACTTGCTACCTGTTGCCACGGTAACGTGCTACTTGTTCCTACGGTAACTTGCTACTTGTTGCCATCGTAAAGTATTATTTTTGTTATGGTAACTTGCTTCTTATTACCATGGTAACGTGCTACTTGTTGTTATGGTAACGTGCTTCTTTTTGTCATGGTAACTTGTTACTTGGTGTTATGGTAACGTGCTACTTGTTGCCAGGGTAACGTGCTACTTGTTGTTAGGGTAACGTGCTACTTTTTGCCATGGTAACCTGCCACTTGTTGTTATGGTAACTTGCTACTTGTTGCCATGGTTACGTGCTACTTGTTGCTATGGTAACGTGCTATTTGTTGTTATGATAACGTGCTACTTGTTGTCATGGTAACCTGCTATTGTTGCTATGGTAACGTGCTACTTGTTGCCACGGTAACGTGCTACATGTAGCCATGGTAATTTGCTACCTCTTGCCACGGTAACGTGCTACTTGTTGCTATGGTAACGTGCTACTTGTAGCCATGGTAACTTGCTACTTGTTGCCACGGTAACGTTCTACTTGTAGCCATGGTAACTTGCTATTTGTAGCTATGGTAATTTGCTACCTCTTGCTATGGTAACGTGCTACTTGTAGCTATGGTAACTTGCTCATTTTTGCCACGGTAACGTGCAACTTGTAGCTATGGTAACTTATTCTTTGTTGCCACGGTAACGTGCTACTTGTTGCTATGGTAACTTGCTACTTGTTGCTATGGTAAATTGCTCTTTGTTGCCACGGTAACGTGCTATTTGTAGCTATGGTAACTTGCTCTTTGTTGCCATGGTAACGTGCTACTTGTTGCCATGGTAACGTGCTATTTGTAGCCATGGTAACGTGCCACATGTTGCCACGGTAACGTGCTACATGTTGCCATGGTAATTTGCTACCTCTCGCAATGGTAAAGTGCTACTTGTTGCTATGGTAACTTGCTACTTGTTGCTATGGTAACTTGCTACTTGTTGCTATGGTAACTTGCTACTTGTTGCCATGGTAACGTGCTACTTGTTGCTATGGTAACTTGCTACTTGTTGCCATGGTAACGTGCTACTTGTTGCCATGGTAACGTGCTACTTGCTGCCATGGTAACTTGCTACCTCTTGCCATTGTAACGTGCTACTTGTTGCCATGGTAACTTGCTGCCTCTTGCTACGGTAACGTGCTACTTGTTGCTATGGTAACTTGCTACCTCTTGCTACGGTAACGTGCTACTTGTCGCTATGGTAACTTGCTACCTGTTGCCATGGTAACGTGCTACTTGTTGCTATGGTAACTTGCTACTTGTTGCCATGGTATCGTGCTACCTGCTGCCATGGTAACTTGCTACCTGTTGCCATTGTAACGTGCTTCTTTTTGCCATGGTAACTTGCTACCTCTTGCTACGTTAACGTGCTACTTGTTGCCATGGTAACGTGCTACTTGCTTCCATGGTAACTTGCTACATCTTGCTATGGTAACGTGCTACTAAGTTCCATGGTAACATGCTACCTCTTTCTACGGTAACGTGCCACTTGTTGCTATGGTAACTTCCTACCTGTTGCCATGGTAACGTGCTACTTGTTCCTAAGGTAACTTGCTAGTTGTTGCCATCGTAACGTGCTACTTGTTGCCACAGTAACGTGCTACATGTTCCTATGGTAACTTGCTACTTGTTACCATGGTAACGTGTTCTTTGTTGCCACGGTAACGTGCTACTTTTTGTTATGGTAACTTGTTATTTGTTGCCACGGTAACGTGCTATTTGTTGCTATGGTAACGTGCTACTTGTTGTTATGGTAACGTGCTACGTGTTGCTATGGTAACGTGCTACGTTTTGTTATGGTAAATTGCTACTTGTTGTGATGGTAACGTGCTACTTTTTTCATGGTAACCTGCTACTTGTTTTCATGGTAACTTGCTACTTGTTATTATGGTAACGTGCTACTTGTTGTTATGGTAACGTGCTACTTGTTGTTATGGTAACGTGCTTCTTGTTGCCATGGTAACATGCTTTGTTGTCATGGTAACGTGCTATTTGTTGTTATGGTAACGTGCTACTTGTTGCCACGGTAACGTGATACATTTTGCCATGGTAATTTGCTACCTCTTGCTATGGTAACGTGCTACCTGTTACTTTGGTAACTTGCTACTTGTTGCTATGGTAACTTGCTACTCGTTGCTATGGTAACTTGCTACTTGTTGTTATGGTAACGTGCTACTTGTTGTGATGGTCACGTGCTACTTGTTGCTATGGTATCTTGCTATTTCTTGTTATGGTAACGTACTACTTGTTTTCATGGTAAAATGCTACGTGCTACTATGGTAACTTGCTACTTGATTCTATGGTAACTTGCTACTTGTTGCCATGGTAACGAGCTACATGTTTCTATGGTAATGTGCTAATTTTTGTTATGGTAACGTGCCACTTGTTGTCATGGTAACTTGCTACTTGTTGCTATGGTAACGTGCTACTTGTTGCCATGATAACGTATTATTGTTGTTATGGTAACGTGCTACTTGCTATGGTAACGTGCTAATTTTTGTCATGGAAACTTGCTACTTGTTGTTATGGTAACGTGCTACTTGTTGCCATGGTAACTTGCTACTTGTTTCCACGGTAACGTGCTACTTGTAGCCATGGTAACTTGCTATTTGTAGCTATGGTAATTTGCTATCTCTTGCTATGGTAACGTGCAACTTGTAGCTATGGTAACTTGCTACTTGTTGCTATGGTAACTTGCTCTTTGTTGCCACGGTAACGTGCTCCTTGTTGCTATGGCAACTTGCTACTTGTTGCTATGGTAACTTGCTCTTTGTTGCCACGGTAACGTGCTACTTGTTGTTATGGTAACGTGCTACTTTTTGCCATGGTAGCCTGCTACTTGTTGTTATGGTAACTTGCTACTTGTTGACATGGTAACGTGCTACTTGTTTTTATGTTAACGTGCCACTTTTTGTATTTGTAACTTGCTACTTGTTGTTATGGTAACGTGCTACTTTTTGCTATGGTAACGTGCGACTTGTTGTTATGGTAACGTGCTACTTGTTGTCATATTAACCTGCTACTTCTTACTATGGTAACTTGCTACTTGTTGCTATGGTAGCTTGCTACTTGTTGCCATGGTAACGTGCTACTTGTTGCTATGGTAACGAGCTACATGATGTTATGATAACGTGCTATTTGTTGTCATGGTAACCTGCTACTTGTTGCTATGGTAAAGTGCTACGTGTTGCCACGGTAACGTGATATATGTAGCCATGGTAATTTTCTACCTCTTGCCATAGTAACATGCTACTTGTTGCTTTGGTAACGTGCTACTTGTAGCCATGGTAACGTGCTACTTATTGCCACGGTAACGTGCTACATGTTGCCATGGTAATTTGCTACCTCTTGCTATGGTAACTTGATATTTGTTGCTATGGTAACTTGCTCTGTGTTGCCACGGTAACTTGCTACTTGAAGCTATGGTAACTTGCTCTTTGTGCCACGGTAACGTGCTCCTTGTTGCTATGGTAACTTGCTACTTGTTGCCATGGTATCGTGCTACTTGCTGCCATGGTAACTTGCTACCTGTTGCCATTGTAACGTGCTTCTTGTTGCCATGGTATGTTGCTACCTCTTGCTACGTTAACGTGCTACTTGTTGCCATGGTAACGAGCAACTTTTTTCTGTGGTAATGTGCTAATTTTTGTTATGGTAACGTGCCTCATGTCGTCATGGTAACTTGCTACTTGTTGCCATGGTAACTTGCTCTTTGTTGCCACGGTAACTTGCTACTTGTAGCTATGGTAACTTGCTCTTTGTTGCCACGGTAACGTGCTCCTTGTTGCTATGGTAACTTGCTACTTGTAGCTATGGTAACTTGCTTTTTGTTGCCACGGTAACGTGCTCCTTGTTGCTATGGTAACTTGCTACTTGTTGCTATGGTAACTTGCTCTTTGTTGCCACGGATACGTGCTACTTGTAGCTATGGTAACTTGCTCTTTGTTGCCGTGGTAACGTGCTACTTTTTGCTATGGTAACGTGCTATTTGTAGCCATGGTAACGTGCTACTTGTTGCCACGGTAACGTGCTACATGTTGCCATGGTAATTTGCTACCTCTTGCTATGGTAACGTGCTACTTGTTGCTATGGTAACTTGCTACTTGTTGCTATGGTAACTTGCTACTTGCTGCTATGGTAACTTGCTACTTATTGCCATGGTAACGTGCTACTTGTTGCTATGGTAACATGCTACTTGTTGCCATGGTAGCATGCTACTTTTTGCCATGGTAACGGGCTACTTGCTGCCTTGGTAACGTGCTACCTGTTGCCATTGTAACGTGCTACATGTTTCCATGGTAACTTGCTACCTCTTGCTACGGTAACGTGCTACTTGTTGCTATGGTAATTTGCTACCTCTTGGTATGGTAACGTGCTACTTGTTGCTATGGTTACTTGCTACCTGTTGCCATGGCATCGTGCTACTTGTTGCTATGGTAACTTGCTACTTGTTGCCATGGTAACGTGCTACTTGTTGCCACGGTATCGTGCTACTTGCTGCCATGGTATCTTACTACCTGTTGCCATTGTAACGTGCTACTTGTTGCCATGGTAACTTGCTACCTCTTGCTACGGTAACGTGCTACTTGTTGCCATGGTAACGTGCTACTTGCTGCCATGGTAACATGCTATCTCTTGCTATGGTAACGTGCTACTTGTTGCCATGGTAACTTTCTACCTCTTGCTACGGTAACGTGCTACTTGTTGCTATGGTAACATGCTACCTGTTGCCATGGTAACATGCTACTTGTTATTATGGTAACGTGCTACTTGTTGCCATCGTAACGTGCTACTTGTTGCCACAGTAACGTGCTACTTGTTGCCATGGTAATGTGCTACTTGTTCCTATGGTAACTTGCTACTTGTTGCCATGGTAACGTGTTCTTTGTTGCCACGGTAACGTGCTACTTTTTGTTATGGTAACTTGTTATTTGTTGCCACGGTAACGTGCTACTTGTTGCTATGGTAACGTGCTACTTGTTGCTATGGTAACGTGCTACTTTTTGTTATGGTAACGTGATACTTGTTGTTATGGTAACGTGCTACTCGTTGCTATAGTAACGTGCTACTTGTTGTTATGGTAACTTGCTACTTGTTGTTATGGTAACGTGCTACTTTTTTCATGGTATCCTGCTATTTGTTGTCATGGTAACTTGCTACTTTTTGTTATGGTAACGTGCTACTTGTTGTTATGGTAACGTGCTACTTGTTGTTATGGTAACGTGCTACCTGTTGTTATGGTCACGTGCTACTTGTTGCTATGGTAACTTGCTATTTGTTGTTATGGTAACGTACTACTTGTTTTCATGGTAAAATGCTACGTGTTACTATGGTAACTTGCTACTTGATTCTATGGTAACTTGCTACTTGTTGCCATGGTAACGAGCTACTTGTTTCTATGGTAATGTGCTAATTTTTGTTATGGTAACGTGCCACTTGTTGTCATGGTAACTTGCTACTTGTTGCTATGGTAACGTGCTACTTGTTGCCATGATAACGTATTATTGTTGTTATGGTAAGGTGCTACTTGTTGTTATGGTAACGTGCTAATTTTTGTCATGGTAACTTGCTACTTGTTGTTATGGTAACGTGCTACTTGTTGCCATGGTAACTTGCTACTTGTTGCCACGGTAACGTGCTACTTGTAGCCATGGTAACTTGCTATTTGTAGCTATGGTAATTTGCTATCTCTTGCTATGGTAACGTGCAACTTGTAGCTATGGTAACTTGCTACTTGTTGCTATGGTAACTTGCTCTTTGTTGCCACGGTAACGTGCTCCTTGTTGCTATGGCAACTTGCTACTTGTTGCTATGGTAACTTGCTCTTTTTTGCCACGGTAACGTGCTACTTGTTGTTATGGTAACGTGCTATTTTTTGCTATGGTAACGTGCGACTTGTTGTTATGGTAACGTGCTACTTATTGTCATATTAACCTGCTACTTCTTACTATGGTAACTTGCTATTTGTTGCTATGGTATCTTGCTACTTGTTGCCATGGTAACGTGCTACTTGTTGCTATGGTAACGAGCTACATGATGTTATGATAACGTGCTATTTGTTGTCATGGTAACCTGCTACTTTTTGCTATGGTAACGTGCTACTTGTTGCCACGGTAACGTGCTATATATAGCCATGGTAATTTTCTACCTCTTGCCATAGTAACATGCTACTTGTTGCTTTGGTAACGTGCTACCTGTAGCCATGGTAACGTGCTACGTATTGCCACGGTAACGTGCTACATGTTGCCATGGTAATTTGCTACCTCTTGCTATGGTAACTTGATATTTGTTGCTATGGTAACTTGCTCTGTGTTGTCACGGTAACTTGCTACTTGTAGCTATGGTAACTTGCTTTTTGTTGCCACGGTAACGTGCTCCTTGTTGCTATGGTAACTTGCTACTTGTTGCTATGGTAACTTGCTCTTTGTTGCCACGGATACGTGCTACTTTTAGCTATGGTAACTTGCTCTTTGTTGCCATGGTAACGTGCTCCTTTTTTAATGGTAACGTGCTATTTGTATCCATGGTAATGTGCTACTTGTTGCCATGGTAACGTGCTACATGTTGCCATGGTAATTTGCTACCTCTTGCTATGGTAACGTGCTACTTGTTGCTATGGTTACTTGCTACCTCTTGCTACGGTAACGTGCTACTCGTTGCTATGGTAACTTGCTACCTGTTGCCATGGTATCGTGCTAATTGTTGCTATGGTAACTTGCTACTTGTTGCCATGGTAACGTGCTATTTGTTGCCATGGTATCGTGCTACTTGCTGCCATGGTAACTTGCTACCTGTTGCCATTGTAACGTGCTACTTGTTGCCATGGTAACTTTCTACCTCTTGCTACGGTAAAGTGCTACTTGTTGCCATGGTAACGTGCTACTTGCTGCCATGGTAACTTGCTACCTCTTGCTATGGTAACGTGCTACTTTTTGCCATGGTAACTTGCTACCTCTTGCTACGGTAACGTGCTACTTGTTGCTATGGTTACATGCTATCTGTTGCCATGGTAACGTGCTACTTGTTCCTACGGTAACTTGCTACTTGTTTCCATCATAACGTGCTACTTGTTGCCACAGTAACGTGCTACTTGTTGCCATGGTAACGTGCTACATGTTCCTATGGTAACTTGCTACTTGTTGCTATGGTAACGTGTTCTTTGTTGCCACGGTAACGTGCTACTTTTTGTTATGGTAACTTGTTATTTCTTGTCACGGTAACGTGCTACTTGTTGCTATGGTAACGTGCTACTTGTTGCTATGGTAACGTGCTACTTGTTGTTATGGTAACGTGATACTTGTTGTTATGGTGACGTGCTACTTGTTGCTATAGTAACGTGCTACTTGTTGTTATGCTAACTTGCTACTTGTTGTTATGGTAACGTGCTACTTTTTTCATGGTATCCTGCTATTTGTTGTCATGGTAACTTCCTAATTGTTGTTATGGTAACGTGCTACTTGTTGTTATGGTAACGTGCTACTTATTGTTATGATAACGTGCTACTTGTTGTCATGGTAACCTGGTACTTGTTGCTATGGTAACGTAATACTTGTTGTTATTGTAACGTACTAATATTTTCATGGTAACCTGCTACGTGTTACTATGGTAACTTGCTACTTGATTCTATGGTAACTTGCCACTTGTTGCCATGGTAACGAGCTACTTGTTTCTATGGTAATGTGCTACTTGTAGTTATGTTAACGTGCCATTCTTTGTCATGGTAACTTGCTACCTGTTGCCATGGTAACGTGCTACTTGTTACCATGGTAACGTATTATTGTTGTTATGGTAACTTGCTACTTATTGCCATGGTAACGTGCTACTCGTTGTTATGGTAACGTGCTACTTTTTGTCACGGTAACTTGCTACTTGTTGTTATGGTAACGTGCTACGTATTGCCATGGTAACGTATTATTGTTGTTATGGTAACTTGCTACTTTTGCCATGGTAACCTGCGGCTTGTTGTTATGGTAACGTGCTACTTGTTGCCATGGTAACGTGCTACTTGTAGTTACGGTAACGTGCTACTTTTTGTAATGGTAACTTGCTACTTGTTGTTATGGTAACGTGCTACTTTTTGCTATGGTAACGTGCGACTTGTTGTTATGGTAACGTGCTACTTGTTGTCATAGTAACCTGCTACTTGTTACTATGGTAACGTGCTACTTGTAGCTATGGTAACTTGCTCATTTTTGCCACGGTAACGTGCTACTTGTAGCTATGGTAACTTACTCTTTGTTGCCACGGTAACGTGCTACTTGTTGCTATGGTAACTTGCTACTTGTTGCTATGGTAACTTGCTCTTTGTCGCCACGGTAACGTGCTATTTGTAGCTATGGTAACTTGCTCTTTGTTGCCATGGTAACGTGCTACTTGTTTCTATGGTAACGTGCTATTTGTAGCCATGGTAACGTGCTACATGTTGCCACGGTAACGTGCTACTTGTTGCCATGGTAATTTGCTACCTCTCGCTATGGTAAAGTGCTACATGTTGCTATGGTAACTTGCTACTTGTTGCTATGGTAACTTGCTACTTGTTGCTATGGTAACTTGCTACTTGTTGCCATGGTAACGTGCTATTTGTTGCTATGGTAACTTGCTACTTGTTGCCATGGTAACGTGCCACTTGTTGCCATGGTAACGTGCTACTTGCTGCCATGGTAACTTGCTACCTATTTCCATTGTAACGTGCTACTTGTTGCCATGGTAACTTGTTACCTCTTGCTACGGTAACGTGCTACTTGTTGCTATGGTAACTTGCTACCGCTTGCTACGGTAACGTGCTACTTGTTGCTATGGTAACTTGCCACCTCTTGCTACGGTAACGTGCTACTTGTCGCTATGGTAACTTGCTACCTGTTGCCATGGTAACGTGCTACTTGTTGCTATGGTAACTTGCTACTTGTTGCCATGGTATCGTGCTACTTGCTGCCATGGTAACTTGCTACCTGTTGCCATTGTAACGTGCTTCTTTTTGCCATGGTAACTTGCTACCTCTTGCTACGTTAACGTGCTACTTGTTGCCATGGTAACGTGCTACTTGCTTCCATGGGAACTTGCTACCTCTTGCTATGGTAACGTGCTACTAAGTTCCATGGTAACATGCTACCTCTTGCTACGGTAACGTGCCACTTGTTGCTATGGTAACTTGCTACCTGTTGCCATGGTAACGTGCTACTTGTTCCTAAGGTAACTTGCTACTTGTTGCCATCGTAACGTGCTACTTGTTGCCACAGTAACGTGCTACTTGTTCCTATGGTAACCTGCTACTTGTTACCATGGTAACGTGTTCTCTGTTGCCACGGTAACGTGCTACTTTTTGTTATGGTAACTTGTTATTTGTTGCCACGGTAACGTGCTATTTGTTGCTATGGTAACGTGCTACTTGTTGCTATGGTAACGTGCTACTTGGTGTTATGGTAACGTGCTACTTGTTGTTATGGTAACGTGCTACTTGTTGCTATGGTAACGTGCTACGTTTTGTTATGGTAAATTGCTACTTGTTGTGATGGTAACGTGCTACTTTTTTCATGGTAACCTGCTATTTGTTGTCATGGTAACTTGCTACTTGTTATTATGGTAACGTGCTACTTCTTGTTATGGTAACGTGCTACTTGTTGTTAAGGTAACGTGCTACATGTTGCCATGGTAACATGCTTTGTTGTCATGGTAACGTGCTATTTGTTGTTATGGTAACGTGCTACTTGTTGCCACGGTAACGTGATACATTTTGCCATGGTAAATTGCTACCTCTTGCTATGGTAACGTGCTACCTGTTACTTTGGTAACTTGCTACTTGTTGCTATGGTAACTTGCTACTTGTTGCTATGGTAACTTGCTACTTGTTGTTATGGTAACGTGCTACTTGTTGTTATGGTAACGTACTACTTGTTTTCATGGTAAAATGCTACGTGTTACTATGGTAACTTGCTACTTGATTCTATGGTAACAAGCTACTTGTTGCCATGGTAACGAGCTACTTGTTTCTATGGTAATGTGCTAATTTTTGTTATGGTAACGTGCCACTTGTTGCCATGGTAACTTGCTACTTGTTGCTATGGTAACGTGCTACTTGTTGCCATGATAACGTATTATTGTTATTATGGTAACGTGCTACTTGTTGTTATGGTAACGTGCTAATTTTTGTCATGGTAACGTGCTACTTGTTGTTATGGTAACGTGCTACTTGTTGCCATGGTAACTTGCTACTTGTTGCCACGGTTACGTGCTACTTGTAGCCATGGTAACTTGCTATTTGTAGCTATGGTAATTTGCTATCTCTTGCTATGGTAACGTGCAACTTGTAGCTATGGTAACTTGCTACTTGTTGTAATGGTAACTTGCTCTTTGTTGCCACGGTAACGTGCTCCTTGTTGCTATGGCAACTTGCTACTTGTTGCTATGGTAACTTGCTCTTTCTTGCCACGGTAACGTGCTACTTGTTGTTATGGTAACCTGCTACTTTTTGCCATGGTAGCCTGCTACTTGTTGTTATGGTAACATGCTACTTGTTGACATGGTAACGTGCTACTTGTTTTTATGTTAACGTGCTACTTTTTGTATTTGTAACTTGCTACTTGTTGTTATGGTAACGTGCTACTTGTTGCTATGGTAACGTGCGACTTGTTGTTATGGTAACGTGCTACTTGTTGTCATATTAACCTGCTACTTCTTACTATGGTAACTTGCTACTTGTTGCTATGGTATCTTGCTACTTGTTGCCATGGTAACGTGCTACTTGTTGCTATGGTAACGAGCTACTTGATGTTACGATAACGTGCTATTTGTTGTCATGGTAGCCTGCTACCTGTTGCTATGGTAACGTGCTACTTGTTGCCACGGTAACGTGCTATATGTAGCCATGGTAATTTTCTACCTCTTGCCATAGTAACATGCTACTTGTTGCTTTGGTAACGTGCTACTTGTAGCCATGGTAACGTGCTACTTATTGCCACGGTAACGTGCTACATGTTGCCATGGTAATTTGCTACCTCTTGCTATGGTTACGTGATATTTGTTGCTATGGTAACTTGCTCTGTCTTGCCACGGTAACTTGCTACTTGTAGCTATGGTAACTTGCTCTTTGTTGCCACGGGAACGTGCTCCTTGTTGCTATGGTAACTTGCTACTTGTTGCTATGGTAACTTGCTCTTTGTTGCCACGGATACGTGCTACTTTTAGCTATGGTAACTTGCTCTTTGTTGCCATGGTAACGTGCTCCTTTTTTTAATGGTAACGTGCTATTTGTATCCATGGTAATGTGCTACTTGTTGCCATGGTAACGTGCTACATGTTGCCATGGTAATTTGCTACCTCTTGCTATGGTAACGTGCTACTTGCTACCTCTTGCTACGGTAACGTGCTACTTGTTGCTATGGTAACTTGCTACCTCTTGCCATAGTAACATGCTACTTGTTGCTTTGGTAACGTGCTACTTGTAGCCATGGTAACGTGCTACTTATTGCCACGGTAACGTGCTACATGTTGCCATGGTAATTTGCTACCTCTTGCTATGGTTACGTGATATTTGTTGCTAAGGTAACTTGCTCTGTGTTGCCACGGTAACTTGCTACTTGTAGCTATGGTAACTTGCTCTTTGTTGCCATGGAAACGTGCTCCTTTTTTTAATGGTAACGTGCTATTTGTATCCATGGTAATGTGCTACTTGTTGCCATGGTAACGTGCTACATGTTGCCATGGTAATTTGCTACCTCTTGCTATGGTAACGTGCTACTTTTTGCTGTGGTTACTTGCTACCTCTTGCTACGGTAACGTCCTACTTGTTGCTATGGTGACTTGCTACCTGTTGCCATGGTATCGTGCTAATTGTTGCTATGGTAACTTGCTACTTGTTGCCATGGTAACGTGCTACTTGTTGCCATGGTAACTTGCTACCTGTTGCCATTGTAACGTGCTACTTGTTGCCATGGTAACCTTCTACCTCTTGCTACGGTAAAGTGCTACTTGTTGCCATGGTAACGTGCTACTTGCTGCCATGGTAACTTGCTACCTCTTGCTATGGTAACGTGCTACTTTTTGCCATGGTAAATTGCTACCTCATGCTACGGTAACGTGCTACTTGTTGCTATGGTTACATGCTATCTGTTGCCATGGTAACGTGCTACTTGTTCCTACGGTAACTTGCTACTTGTTGCCATCGTAACGTGCTACTTTTTGCCACAGTAACGTGCTACTTGTTGCCATGGTAACGTGCTACATGTTCCTATGGTAACTTGCTACTTGTTGCCATGGTAACGTGTTCTTTGTTGCCACGGTAACGTGCTACTTTTTGTTATGGTAACTTGTTATTTCTTGCCACGGTAACGTGCTACTTGTTGCTATGGTAACGTGCTACTTGTTGCTATGGTAACGTGCTACTTGTTGTTATGGTAACGTGATACTTGTTGTTATGGTGACGTGCTACTTGTTGCTATAGTAACGTGCTACTTGTTGTTATGCTAACTTGCTACTTGTTGTTATGGTAACGTGCTACTATTTTCATGGTATCCTGCTATTTGTTGTTATGGTAACGTGCTACTTGTTGTTATGGTAACGTGCTACTTATTGTTATGATAACGTGCTACTTGTTGTCATGGTAACCTGGTACTTGTTGCTATGGTAACGTGCTACTTGTAGCCATGGTAACTTGCTACTTCTTGCCACGGTAACGTGCTACATGTAGCCATGGGAACTTGCTATTTGTAGCTATGGTAATTTGCTACCTCCTGCTATCTTAACGAGCTACTTGTAGCCATGGTAACGTGCTGCTTGTTGCCACGGTAACGTGCTACTTGTAGCCATGGTAACTTGCTATTTGTAGCTATGGTAACTTGCTCTTTGTTGCCACGGTAACGTGCTCCTTGTTGCTATGGTAACTTGCTATTTGTTGCTATGGTAACTTGCTCTTTGTTGCCACGGTTACGTGCTACTTGTAGCTATGGTAACTTGCTCTTCGATGCCATGGTAACGTGCTACTTTTTGCTATGGTAACGTGCTATTTGTAGCCATGGTAACGTGCTACTTGTTGCCACGGTAACGTGCTACATGTTGCCATGGTAATTTGCTACCTCTAGCTATGGTAACGTGCTACTTGTTGCTATGGTAACTTGCTACTTGTTGCTATGGTAACATCCTATTTGTTGCCATGGTAACGTGCTACTTGCTGCCATGGTAACTTGCTACCTATTGCCATTGTAACGTGCTACTTTTTTCCGTGGTAACTTGCTACCTCTTGCTACAGTAACGTGCTACTTGTTGCTATGGTAACTTGCTACCTCTTGCTATGGTAACGTGCTCCTTGTGGCTATGGTAACTTGCTACCTCTTGCTACGGTAACGTGCTACTTGTTGCTATGGCAACTTGCTACCTTTTGCCATGGTAACGTGCTACTTGTTGCTATGGTAACTTGCTACTTGTTGCCATGGTTACGTGCTACTTGTTGCCATGGTATCGTGCTACTTGCCGCCACGGTAACTTGCTACCTGTTGCCATTGTAACGTGCTACTTGTTGCCATGGTAACTTGCTACCTCTTGCTATGGTAACGTGCTACTTGTTCCTATGGTAACATGATACTTGTTGCTATGGTAACTTGCTACTTGTTAATATGGTAACTTGCTACTTGTTGTTATGGTAACGTGCTACTTGTTGTTATGGTAACGTGCTACTTGTTGCTATGGTAACGTGCTACTTGTTGTTATGGTAACGTACTATTCTTTTCATGGTAACCTGCTACGTGTTACTATGGTAGTTTGCTACTTGATTCTATGGTAACTTGCCACTTGTTGCCATGGTAACGAGCTACTTGTTTCTATGGTAATGTGCTACTTGTTGTTATGTTAACGTGCCACTTGTTGTCATGGTAACCTGCTACTTGTTGCCATGGTAACGTGCTACTTGTTACCATGGTAACGTATTATTGTTGTTATGGTAACTTGCTACTTATTGCCATGGTAACGTGCTACTCGTTGTTATGGTAACGTGTGGGTAGTTTATTGGCTGAGGAATAACCCACCCACCAAGGGAAGATGATTAAGAGAAGGAAGTAGATTTGGGATTGGAAAAGAAGGATAGAAAAATAGGAGGAGAGTCCCACAAAAGTTATTAATTTGACTTTCAATCCATTTAGAAGCGGTTGCCACCGCAAATCCGTGCTCGGATACCTAAAGTGGGTACGAGCTTGGTCGAAGCTGACGGGAACCGCAGCTAAGACTTGGGCAGTTTGCCAGAGAAAGGCTTTAGTGTATTTCCTCTCAAGCATGTATAAAAGTACTATGGGGAAGGGTGATGGTCTGACAAGACTGAGAGGAACAAATTTACTGTATGTCTTCTCAAAGAAATTGGGTTTTTCAAAATAATTCGAAGAATACCAATGATTTAACTCAGGTTTGGTATTTCCAATTTTCGAAATTATGGAGTTCCTGTAAGGGCGACCAAGTGTCTCTAAGAAGGAAAATGATAAAAAATTATGCCTTATTGGGTAATCTTGGTAAATGAACCAATGGTTGCCTTTGGAATTGGCTAAGCCTTTACTCAGCGGAAGGCCGGCTAAAAGCTTAGACAAAAAAGAAACACTTATCTTTAGGAAAATTGACCATAAGTTTTCGGAGAAAATCTCCACAAGCAGGTAGCTGGCTTAGCGAGCTTTACTTGCCTTACTAGCCAATTAGAATTAGCTATTAAAGCTAACAGAAGCTTTGAAAAGTTTGCCACTAAGAGTTCTTGCTCAAATGCAACAAGTGGTGAAATCCCTATCAATAGATTAAAGGGCATCGAGTAGGGAGAGCCAAGGAGGACAGGACCCTGTTTAACCTTTGTATTAGAAAAATGAAAAAGAGAAAAAGAACGCTTAATTTATTTAACAATTCAGGAAAAATTAATATTTTTAACAAATAAATATTTTCCAATCTTATTAACAGTTTGAGGTCGCAGACCTCCGACAACATTCAGAAATTGCTCCAGGCAAATAACGATTCTTAAGGTTTTTAAACCTAGTACTAAAACCTTGATAAGATTTTAAAAGGGCAATGAAATGATTAAAGTTTAAACATTAAATTGAGTACAAGGAGTGTACTATAAGACATTTCTGAAAGAACATTCTAGAGAGAATAACAAATTCAAAAATAACAACAAGGAAAACATCAAGGAAAAAATAGAAGTTCCTACAACTTCTTATATTTAAACAGGATTACTTTATGAGAATTATACAAAGGAGGACAGGTCACTTACTGTGAAACCTGGAGAAAGTGAAAAGGAAGTTTCTAGACTTCCTATGTTTAATTAGGAATCACGAGCAAAATGGGGCAGTTTCCATTTCGTGAAACCGGAACATGACTCTCTCAAGAGTTTAAGGAATTGTTTTTCCTGATTATAGGAAAGGAACAATGTGAATTTGAATCGTGTGTTACACACGTAATTATGCAGAATTTAATTAATGTTAAACTAGCAAAGTTGAAAAGGCACTTCGTGAGTAACGCCTTATAGAAAGTTACAATTTTATTAATAATGGTTGTTAGTAGAAGGTTGAGGAAAGATCATTGGGATATAGGATCAATGTTCATGGCCGTATTTAATATAAACGGACGAGCGCGACGCGGTAGAAACGTGGAGCAAGCACTGGTTATCACTGTAGTCTATAAAGATGGATGCAAAGTTCACTATAGAAACACTAAAGTTCATGAAAAAGAAAGTTATTGCAATTATGGAAAGAACTGATTGCACTATATAGGTGAGAGTCTATTTCTTGAAAAAGTTGTGATTTACAATTAAATGCGCCATAGAATGTTCCAGAGGTTCCAGCGGTGGAAGAAAGTTAGCTATTACAAAAATTTGTAAGGAAGATTCCTCATTTTAAATATCATTGTCCCAAGTGAGCGAAAAACACTTGACGGCAAGACTCGCAGATAGAGTACAAGATCTCGAAGGTTCCAGAACGACCTTAGCAGAAAAATGGGGTTGAGAAAATCCAACGGAGGAACTGGCTTTATAATTATAGACAGCGGGTATTAGATAATATCCCACGTAGCGAGAGTATTTCTCTTTAAATAGCTTAAGAAAAGCTCTTTTTTAGTAAGGTTGGCTCATACAAGCAAAAGCTCAACATGGCAAATCCCACGAGGAATGATAATTGCCCCAAAGTAAATAATTTCACACTTACTATAAATTATAATTAAAAGCACGTGGAAGTTAAAACCATGAAGATGAGGTTAAAACTTTTAAAAAGGTACTTATCTTGATTTCATGTTGAAGTCGAAGTTTTCGATGATGATTACTTAGCCAACATGGCGCAGAAGAGGGTGTGCCTCTTGGTTTGAGGAGGCTAGCTCGAGCGGAGCTTTGACTGATCGAGTCAACTGCAGACTGAGAAGTGAGACCTGCTCAACGGAGCACGGAGAGACCAAGGAAGTGGGAAAGAGAGGGGGGTAGGAGACAAAAGGAGAACATATAAACATTGCCAACTTAAATACAAAAAATTGATCTTTTGCTGAGCCGGTCTTCAAAGAGTTAACAGATGATACTAGCGCAGCATGGTGAGTAAAGAAGTGGACGTAGTCCTCTTGCTCAAGGAGAAAATAGCTGGCGATGATAACAGGATCTGGTAGCCAAATGGATATGGAATTCCTCTTGCGCGAGGAAGAGTTGAAGAGCTTCAGAGATTCGTTGTTATATGACGCTAGGTGGGTCACAGAATATATATCTGGAACAGACTCATACAAAATATAAGCGACCTGAACCCCTAAGAGAGAACAGAAGATCACTGTTGGTGTCTGACAAAGAGGAAGGAAAGAAAATGTAAAAGCATTGAAAATTATAATCTCAGGTACCGTGTATTCCAAGAATGCACCATACTGGGAGGGGCAGACACCAACAGCGAACAAGAAAAACAAGTACAGTAATAAGCAATTGCGGAGAAGTAGTCTTGTGATCTGACCATTAGTGGTCAAGACTCTGAATACCCTGACTCTCCTATCTCTTCCAGGGTAACACTTGGTCACTCTTCCAAAAGGCCAGACTAGGGGGGGTGAAACATCCCTAACTAAGACCAAGTCTCCCACTTGAATGTCGGGACTGGAAAGAAACCACTTCTGCCTCCGTTGCAAGGAAGTTAAATATTCCAAGTTCCATCTCTTCCAAAAGGAATTGCGGAGGGCTTCAAGTTCACGCCAAACAATAGGTAGATCAGAATCCCTGAAATAATTAGGAAGGGGAGGATGGGCAGAGAGAGAAGTGCGTGTAAGACAGTGACCAGGTGTAAGTGGAAGGAGGTTATCAGGGTCATTGGAAAGCGGAGTTAAAAGGCGAGAATTATCAACACTTTCAATGACGAAATAGCTGGAAGCTGAGAGAAATAAAGCACTAGTAAAGATTGCGATACAATGCAAAAGGAGAATTAACAAGTTTAAACAAAGCGTATAGAAACAAGTACATCTATTCAGGATAAGAATATACCAAATAAACAAAGGAACTATGCGAGTAGAAAGCAAGAACGCCATAGGTAACAAACGAGTAGCCATAAACAATAACCTCAAGTTATAATGAGTATCAAAGGGTTTACTCAGAAAAATACTTAAGTCAGCGAGAAACGTGACATGACAAGTATGAATACAAAAACACATCGAATGTGACGACGAGAAAAAACCAGTTTGTTCATCAATGAACATTAAGATCGCAAAATATGTAAGCAAAGTGAAATACATGAGCGCGTGAGAAATACGCAACGAAGTTTTGAAACAAGGATCGAAGCGGTTATAGAATACGAGCATGAGTAAGTGGAAGACGTAAGCAAGCGCGGCCTTGACCCACAGAGTACAGCGAGATAACGAATATAAATAACTGAAAGAGTCCTTAAACGGAACAAGTTTATTTTGGGAAGTAGGTGAACGGCTTCTGTACTTGCAGTAGCGGCTCGCCAGACAATGGTTGGCAATCAGCCAGAGTTGAGATAAGAGAAACTTGCTTTGAACTGTGTCAAGCGTACAGGAAATAAACAGCAACTTAGCCTTCCTCAGACTTGTATACAAACAAGTTTGAAAAACAAGCAGTTCAAAGTACACAAACACTAGTTGAATCAGCTGTAACTTAAAGCAGATATTCAGGTTGACCGGCATGCAGTCAATCGTAACTTGGACGTGAAAAAGCAATTTAAAGCTATATGAAATAAAGTAAGAAATCAATTTCGCATAATTTTGAGGATCACGAAATCGGACAATTTTCAGCAAAAAGAAGCTTAATTCTTCCGAGCAAAGAAGACAAGCTGGGACATTGAGAAGAAGGTTATGCATAAGAATAGTTATTCTAGATGTTAGGGAATTCAGATTTTCAAGCGGTTTCATGAGCGGCTTCCAAATGTGAGGAAGGGGGGAGGAGCCGGCCGTGGCCATCCTTCTACATAGCGAAAGAAGTGAAACATAGCTTACAGCGAAGTGATGGAGACTGATAGCCATGGTTTTACACAAGGGGAAGATAGTTTTCGAGGAAGAGTTTAAGCAATTAACTGCTATAAAAAATGACATAAAAAGGTAGACGAAGTAACACAAAGCAAGGCGAACTTGAATTGCTATCTTGTGCGGGAAGAAGGAAAAACCATTTAAACAACTTACAGAGGTAGCGTAGTTGTTCACGATAAGACATCGTTTCGACAAGTGTTTTTCAAAAATATTGAGATCTGAAACATGAGCGTTCTCTTTTCCAGAAATGGGATTTATGTCAGCTGTAACGAAATGACATTGCGCTTTGGTTTGAACACTGGTATGTTTGATTTCACCAGTAATAACCCAACCAAAATCGGTGTCTCTGGCGACCACGGTTGAAGATAACTTGCGTGTTTGTTTGCGAAGGCACTTCCAAAAAACATTGGCACTGAAAAGTACATCAATGGGACTTTGAACATTAAACTGAGGATCGGCTAACCTTAAGTGCGAGGGAATGTTTAAATCGGAAGTATTAATGGAGTGACTTGGAGTGTCCTTGCCAATACTGGTAAGAATGAGACAGTTTATATTAAGATTGGTGTTTCTTTGACAAACGTCTCTGATTTTCAATTTTGAAGACTGCAAAACTTGAGTTTTCAAATTGTCAATGCCAGATACATTGATGGGAGTATGCGATGACGAAAGACCTAGTTTTTTAATCAACGATTGCGAAACAAAGTTATGAGTTGAAGCGGAATCGAGAAGACCACGGGTTCTAAACCAATTTCCAAATTTATCTTGGATTTCGAATTGTACAGTGGTCAAAAGGGTTTGCGCACTGTGAGAAGTGTCGGCGTTGGAAATGCAGGAAGAAGCATTAGTTTGTTCGGAGCGGCTCTGCAAGGAGCTTGAAGAGGCAGGTACTGATGACCTCGATTTATCGTGAACGTGCAATAAAGAATGATGCGGTTATTTGCAATGAAAACAGAGATTTGATGACGTACAGTTCGAAGAAGAATGCTTAGGTGATAAGCAGTTGAAACAATGTTTGCTATTCAAGACAAACTTCCTTCGATCTTCGACAGACAATTCTTTAAAGGATTTGCACGAATACAATGTGTGAAGCTTTTTACAGAGCGTGCATTTTAACGATTTGTTAAGCGGCCTGATATCTTCTCTTGCATGATTGAACGAGGCAGAACGGGTTTGCTTGTTCTCGACAGATGGGGGCTGATGTCCCTTTGAAAAAGCAAGGTTTTTCTCAAAAATGTGAGACTGATGATTCGTTTCGACCTTTTCGCACTGAAATGCGAGTGCTGTAAGGAATTGACATCGACTGTTGAGAAACGAGATAAGGTGTTCGAACGAATGTTCCTTGTTGCAGGCGAGTTCGATCTCCCAGGCCTTCAGTGTCGAAAAATCGAATCTTGATGTAGCTAGGTGAATAAGTATGGCTATTTGTTGCTATGGTAACTTGCTACCACTTGCTACGGTAACGTGCTACTTGTTGGTATGGTAACTTGCTACCTCTTGCTACGGTAACGTGCTACTTGTCGCTATGGTAACATGCTAACTGTTGCCATGGTAACGTGCTACTTTTTGCTATGGTAACTTGCTACTTGTTGCCATGGTAACGTGCTACTTGGTGCCATGGTATCGTGCTACTTGCTGCCATGGTAACTTGCTACCTGTTGCCATTGTAACGTGCTTCTTGTTGCCATGGTAACTTGCTACCTCTTGCTAAGTTAACGTGCTACTTGTTGCCATGGTAACGTGGTACTTGCTGCCATGGTAACTTGCTACCTCTTGCTATGGTAACGTGCTACTTGTTGCCATGGTAACTTGCTACCTCTTGCTACGGTAACGTGCCACTTGTTGCTATGGTAACTTGCTACCTGTTGCCATGGTAACATGCTACTTGTTCCTAAGGTGACCTGCTACTTGTTGCCATCGTAACGATCTACTTGTTGCCACAGTAACGTGCTATTTGTTCCTATGGTAACTTGCTACTTGTTGCCATGGTAACGTGTTCTTTGTTGCCACGGTAACGTGCTACTTTTTGTTATGGTAACTTGTTATTGTTGCCACAGTAACGTGCTACTTTTTGCTATGGTAACGTGTTACTTGTTGCTTTGGTAACGTGCTACTTGGTGTTATGGTAACGTGCTATTTGTTGTTATGGTAACGTGCTACTTGTTGCTATGGTAACGTGCTACTTTTTGTTATTGTAAATTGCTACTTGTTGTTATGGTAACGTGCTACTTCTTTCATGGTAACCTGGTATTTGTTGTCATGGTAACTTGCTACTTGTTATTATGGTAACGTGCTACTTGTTGTTATGGTAACGTGCTACTTGTTGTTATGGTAACGTGCTACTTGTTGCCATGGTAACATGCTTTGTTGTCATGGTAACGTGCTATTTCTTGTTATGGTAACGTGCTACTTGTTGCCACGGTAACGTGATACATGTTGCCATGGTAATTTGCTACCTCGTGCTATGGTAACGTGCTACTTGTTACTATGGTAACTTGCTACTTGTTGCTATGGTAACTTGCTACTTGTTGCTATGGTAACTTGCTACTTGTTGTTATGGTAACGTGCTACTTGTTGTTATTGTCACGTGCTACTTGTTGCTATGGTAACGTGCTATTTGTTGTTATGGTAACGTACTAATTGTTTTCATGGTAACATGCTACGTGTTACTATGGTAACTTGCTACCTGATTCTATGGTAACTTGCTTTTTTTGCCATGGTAACGAGCTACTTGTTTCTATGGTTATGTGCTAATGTTTGTTATGGTAACGTGCCACTTATTGTCATGGTAACTTGCTACTTGTTGCTATGGTAACGTGCTACTTGTTGCCATGGTAACGTATTATTGTTGTTATGGTAACGTGCTACTTGTTGTTATGGTAACGTGCTACTTTTTGTCATGGTAACTTGCTACTTGTTGTTATGGTAACGTGCTACTTGTTGCCACGGTAACGTGCTAATTGTTGCCACGGTAACGTGCTACTTGTGTCCATGGTAACTTGCTATTTGTAGCTATGGTAATTTGCTATCTCTTGCTATGGTAACGTGCTACTTGTAGCTATGGTAACTTGCTCTTTGTTGCCACGGTAACTTGCCACTTGTAGCTAAGGTAACTTGCTCTTTGTTGCCACGGTAACGTGCTCCTTGTTGCTATGGTAACTTGCTACTTGTTGCTATGGTTACTTGCTCTTTGTTGCCACGGTAACGTGCTACTTGTTGTTATGGTAACGTGCTACTTTTTGCCATGGTAGCCTGCTACTTGTTGTTAAGGTAACTTGCTACTTGTTACCATGGTAACGTGCTACTTGTTGTTATGTTAACGTGCTACTTTTTGTAATGGTAACTTGCTACTTGTTGTTATGGTAACGTGCTACATGTTGCTATGGTAACGTGCGACTTGTTGTTATGGTAACGTGCTACTTGTTGTCATATTAACCTGCTACTTGTTACTATGGTAACCTGCTACTTGTTGCTATGGTAACTTGCTACTACACACATCAAAAAAAGTTTTGCATCACCTCGGTTCCCAGATCTCCGGCATATAGACGTTGACTGTGTATATTGTATCCAAGATACAGTCCCTTTGACTGTTCATAGATGTCACTAAAACTGCTCAAAGATGTAAACAACCATGCATGAGCAGGGCCTATTAGACGGAGGGGGTACGACAGCCGATCAGTTCCAGTCATTCCACCAGGACGAAGGTACGCTGCTCATGTTGTCTGTAGTTCTACCATGCCTAGAAGGTCAATACCGCAGTTCGATCGCGTCCGCATTGTTACTTTGTGTCAAGAAGGGCTCTCAACAAGGGAAGTTTCCAGGCGTCTCAGAGTGAACCAAAGCGATGTTGTTCGGACATGGAGGAGGTACAGAGATACAGGAACTGTCGATGACAGGCCTCGCTCAGGCCGCCCAAGGGCTACTACTGTAGTGGATGACCGCTACTTACGGATTGCTGCTCGGAGGAACCCTGAGAGCAATGCCACCATGTTGAATAATGCGTTTCGTTCAGCCACAGGACGTCGTGTTTCAACTCAAACTGTGCGCAATAGGCTGCATGATGCGCAACTTCACTCCCGACGTCCATGGCGAGGTCCAGCTTTGCAACCCCGACACCATGCAGCGCGGTACAGATGGGCCCAACAACATGCTGAATGGACCCCACGGAATTGGCATCACGTTCTCTTCACCGATGAGTGTCGCATATGCCTTCAACCAGACAATCGTCGGAGACGTGTTTGGAGGCACCCTGGTCAGGCTGAACGTCTTAGACACACTGTCCAGCGAGTGCAGCAAGGTGGTGGTTCCCTGATGTTTTGGGGTGGCATTATGTGGGGCCGACGTACGCCACTGGTGGTCATGGAAGACTCCGAAACGGCTTTACGATACCTGAATGACATCCTCCGACCCATAGTGCAACCATATCGGCAGAATATTGGAGAGGCATTTGTCTTCATGAACGACAATTCTCGACCTCATCGTGCACATCTTGTGAATGCGTTCCTTCAAGATAACGACATCGCTCGACTACAGTGGCCAGCATGTTCGCCAGACATGAACCCTATCGAACATGCCTGGGATATGTTGAAAAGGGCTGTTTATGGACGTCTTGACCCACCAACCACTCTGAGAGATTTACGCCGAATTGTCGTTGAGGAGTGGGACAATTTGGACCAACAGTGTCTTGATGAACTTGTGGATAGTATGCCACGACGAATACAGGCATGCATCAATGCAAGAGGACGTGCTACTGGGTATTAGAGGTAGTGGTGTGTACTGCAATCTGGACCACAAATGCTGAAAGTCTAGCTGTATGATGGTACAACATGCAATGTGTGGGTCTCATGAGCAATAAAACGAGCTGAAATGTTGTTTGTGTTGATCTCTATTCCCTTTGTATTTAAAGGTTCCGGAACTCTTGGAACCGAGGTGATGCAAAACTTTTTTTGATGTGTGTAGTTGCCATGGTAACGTGCTACTTGTTGCTATGGTAACGAGCTACTTGATGTTATGATAACGTGCTATTTGTTGTCATGGTAACCTGCTACTTGTTGCTATGGTAACGTGCTACTTGCTGCCACGGTAACGTGCTATATGTAGCCATGGTAATTTCCTACCTCTTGCCATGGTAACGTGCTACTTGTTGCTATGGTAACGTGCTACTTGTAGCCATGGTAACGTTCTACTTATTGCCACGGTAACGTGCTACATGTTGCCATGGTAATTTGCTACCTCTTGCTTAGGTAACGTGATATTTGTTGCTATGGTAACGTGCTACTTGTAGCCATGGTAACTTGCTACTTGTTGCCACGGTAACGTGCTACTTGTAGCCATGTTAACTTGCTATTTTTAGCTATGGTAATTTGCTACCTCATGCTATGGTAACGTGCTACTTGTAGCCATGGTAACGTGCTACTTGTTGCCACGGTAACGTGCTACTTGTAGCCGTGTTAACTTGCTATTTGTAGCTATGGTAATTTGCTACCTCATGCTATGGTAACGTGCTACTTGTAGCCATGGTAACGTGCTACATGTTGCCACGGTAACGTGCTACTTGTAGCCATGGTAACATGCTACTTGTAGCTATGGTCATTTGCTACCTCTTGCTATGGTAACGTGCTACTTGTTGCTATGGTTACGTGCTACTTTTTGTTATGGTAAATTGCTACTTGTTGTTATGGTAACGTGCAACTTCTTTCATGGTAACCTGCTATTTGTTGTCATGGTAACTTGCTACTTGTTATTATGGTAACGTGCTACTTGTTGTTATGGTAACGTGCTACTTGTTGTTATGGTAACGTGCTACTTGTTGCCATGGTAACATGCTTTCTTGTCATGTTAACGTGCTATTTGTTGTTATGGTAACGTGCTACTTGTTGCCACGGTAACGTGATACATGTTGCCATGGTAATTTGCTACCTCGTGCTATGGTAACGTGCAACTTGTTACTATGGTAACTTGCTACTTGTTGCTATGGTAACTTGCTACTTGTTGCTATGGTAACTTGCTACTTGTTGTAATGGTAACGTGCTACTTGTTGTTATGGTCACGTGCTACTTGTTGCTATGGTAACGTGTTATTTGTTGTTATGGTAACGTACTACTTGTTTTCATGGTAACATGCTACGTGTTACTATGGTAACTTGCTACTTGATTCTATGGTAACTTGCTACTTGTTGCCACGGTAACGAGCTACTTGTTTCTATGGTTATGTGCTAATTTTTGTTATGGTAACGTGCCACTTATTGTCATGGTAACTTGCTACTTGTTGCTATGGTAACGTGCTACTTGTTGCCATGGTAACGTATTATTGTTGTTATGGTAACGTGCTATTTGTTGTTGTGGTAACGTGCTACTTTTTGTCATGGTAAGTTGCTACTTGTTGTTATGGTAACGTGCTACTTGTTGCCATGGTAACGTGCTACTTGTTGCCACGGTAACGTGCTACATGTAGCCATGGTAACTTGCTATTTGTAGCTATGGTAATTTGCTATCTCTTGCTATGGTAACGTGCTACTTGTAGCTATGGTAACTTGCTCTTTGTTGCCACGGTAACTTGCCACTTGTAGCTATGGTAACTTGCTCTTTGTTGCTACGGTAACGTGCTCCTTGTTGCTATGGTAACTTGCTACTTTTTGCTATGGTAACTTGCTTTTTGTTACCACGGTAACGTGCTACTTGTTGTTATGGTAACGTGCTACTTTTTGCCATGGTAGCCTGCTACTTGTTGTTAAGGTAACTTGCTACTTGTTGCCATGGTAACGTGCTACTTGTTGTTATGTGAACGTGCTACTTTTTGTAATGGTAACTTGCTACTTGGTGTTATGGTAACGTGCTACTTGTAGCTATGGTAACGTGCGACTTGTTGTTATGGTAACGTGCTACTTGTTGTCATATTAACCTGCTACTTGTTACTATGGTAACTTGCTACTTGTTGCTATGGTAACTTGCTACTTGTTGCCATGGTAACTTGCTACTTGTTGCTATGGTAACGAGCTACTTGATGTTATGATAACGTGCTATTTGTTCTCATGGTAACCTGCTACTTGTTGCTAAGGTAACGTGCTACTTGCTTCCACGGTAACGTGCTATATGTAGCCATGGTAATTTGCTACCTCTTGCCATGGTAACGTGCTACTTGTTGCTATGGTAACGTGCTACTTGTAGCCATGGTAACGTGCTATTTATTGCCACGGTAACGTGCTACATGTTGCCATGGTAATTTGCTACCTCTTGCTTAGCTAACGTGATATTTGTTGCTATGGTAACGTGGTTCTTGTAGCCATGGTAACTTGCTACTTGTTGCCACGGTAACGTGCTACTTGTAGCCATGGTAACTTGCTATTTGTAGCTATGGTAATTTGCTACCTCATGCTATGGTAACGTGCTACTTGTAGCCATGGTAACGTGGTACTTGTTGCCACGGTAACGTGCTACTTGTAGCCATGGTAACATGCTACATGTAGCTATGGTCATTTGCTACCTCTTCCTATGGTAACGTGCTACTTGTAGCTATGGTAACTTGCTCTTTGTTGGCACGGTAACTTGCTACTTGTAGCTATGGTAACTTGCTCTTTGTTGTCACGGTAACGTGCTCTTTGTTGCTATGGTAACTTGCTACTTGTTGCTATGGTAACTTGCTCTTTGTTGCCACGGATACGTGCTACTTGTAGCTATGGTAACTTTCTCTTTGTTGCCATGGTAACGTGCTACTTTTTGCGATGGTAACGTGCTATTTGTAGCCATGGTAACGTGCTACTTGTTGCCACGGTAACGTGCTACATGTTGCCATGGTAATTTGCTACCTCTTGCTATGGTAACGTGCTACTTGTTGCTATGGTAACTTGCTACTTGTTGCTATGGTAACTTGCTACTTGCTGCTATGGTAACTTGCTACCTATTGCCCTGGTAACGTGCTACTTGTTGCTATGGTATCTTGCTACTTGTTGCCATGGTAACATGCTACTTTTTGCCATGGTAACGGGCTACTTGCTGCCATGGTAACTTGCTACCTGTTGCCATTGTAACGTGCTACTTGTTTCCTTGGTAACTTGCTACCTCTTGCTACGGTAACGTGCTACTTGTTGCTATGGCAACTTGCTACCACTTGCTACGTTAACGTGCTACTTGTTGCCATGGTAACTTGCTACCTCTTGCTACGGTAACGTGCTACTTGTCGCTATGGTAACTTGCTACCTGTTGCCATGGTAACGTGCTACTTGTTGCTATGGTAACTTGCTACTTGTTGCCATGGTAACGTGCAACTTGTTGCCATGGTATCGTGCTACTTGCTGCCATGGTAACTTGCTACCTGTTGCCATTGTAACGTGCTTCTTGTTGCCATGGTATGTTGCTACCTCTTGCTACGTTAACGTGCTACTTGTTGCCATGGTAACGAGCAACTTTTTTCTGTGGTAATGTGCTAATTTTTGTTATGGTAACGTGCCTCTTGTCGTCATGGTAACTTGCTACTTGTTGCCATGGTAACCTGCTACTTGTTGCCATGTTGACGTATTATTGTTGTTATGGTAACTTGCTTCTTTTTGCCACGGTAACGTGCTACTTGTTGTTATGGTAACGTGCTTCATTTTGTCATGGTAACTTGCTACTCGGTGTTATGCTAATGTGCTACTTGTTGCCAGGGTAACCTGATACTTGTTGTTATGGTAACGTGCTACTTTTTGCCATGGTAACCTGCTACTTGTTGTTATGGTAACTTGCTACTTGTTGCCATGGTAACGTGCTACTTGTTGTTATGGTAACGTGCTACTTTTTGTAATGGTAACTTGCTACTTGTTGTTATGGTAACGTGCTACTTGTTGCTATGGTAACGTGCGACTTGTTGTTATGGTAACGTGCTTCTTGTTTTTCATAGTAACCTGCTACTGGTTACTATGGTAACTTGCTACTTGTTGCTATGGTAACTTGCAACTTGTTGCCATGGTAACGTGCTACCTGTTGCTATGGTAACGTGCTATTTGATGTTATGATAACGTGCTACTTGTTGTCATGGTATCCTGCTATTGTTGCTATGGTAACGTGCTACTTGTTGCCAGGGTAACGTGCTACATGTAGCCATGGTAATTTGCTACCTCTTGCCATGGTAACGTGCTACATGTTGCTATGGTAACGTGCTACTTGTAGCCATGGTAACGTGCTACTTATTGCCACTGTAACGTGCTACATGTTGCCCTGGTAATTTGCTACCTCTTGCTATGGTAACGTGATATTTGTTGCTATGGTAACGTGCTAGTTTTAGCCATGGTAACTTGCTACTCGTTGCCACGGTAACCTGCTACTTGTAGCCATGGTAACTTGCTATTTGTAGCTATGGTAATTTGCTACCTCTTGCTATGGTAACGTGCTACTTGTAGCTATGGTAACTTGCTCTTTGTTGCCACGGTAACGTGCTACTTGTAGCTATGGTAACTTACTCGTTGTTGCCGCGGTAACGTGCTACTTGTTGCTATGGTTACATGCGACTTGTTGCTATGGTAACTTGCTCTTTGTTGTCACGGTAACGTGCTATTTGTAGCTATGGTAACTTGCTCTTTGTTGCCATGGTAACGTGCTACTTGTTGCTATTATAACGTGCTATTTGTAGCCATGGTAACGTGCTACATGTTGCCACGGTAACGTGCTACATGTTGCCATGGTAATTTGCTACCTCTTGCTATGGTAAACAGCTACTTGTTGCTATGGTAACTTGCTACTTGTTGCTATGGTAACTTGCTCCTTTTTGATATGGTAACTTGCTACTTGTTGCCATGGTAACGTGCTACTTGTTGCTATGGTAACTTGCTACTTGTTGCCATGGTAACGTGCTTCTTGTCGCCATGGTAACGTGCTACTTGCTGCCATGGTAACTTGCTACCTGTTGCCATTGTAACGTGCTACTTTTTGCCATGGTAACTTGCTACCTCTTGCTACGGTAACGTGCTATTTGTTGCTATGGTAACTTGCTACCACTTGCTACGGTAACGTGCTACTTGTTGGTATGGTAACTTGCTACCTCTTGCTACGGTAACGTGCTACTTGTCGCTATGGTAACATGCTACCTGTTGCCATGGTAACGTGCTACTTGTTGCTATGGTAACTTGCTACTTGTTGCCATGGTAACGTGCTACTTGGTGCCATGGTATCGTGCTACTTGCTGCCATGGTAACTTGCTACCTGTTGCCATTGTAACGTGCTCCTTGTTGCCATGGTAACTTGCTACCTCTTGCTAAGTTAACGTGCTACTTGTTGCCATGGTAACGTGGTACTTGCTGCCATGGTAACTTGCTACCTCTTGCAATGGTAACGTGCTACTTGTTGCCATGGTAACTTGCTACCTCTTGCTACGGTAACGTGCCACTTGTTGCTATGGTAACTTGCTACCTGTTGCCATGTTAACGTGCTACTTGTTCCTAAGGTGACCTGCTACTTGTTGCCATCGTAACGATCTACTTGTTGCCACAGTAACGTGCTACTTGTTCCTATGGTAACTTGCTACTTGTTGCCATGGTAACGTGTTCTTTGTTGCCACGGTAACGTGCTACTTTTTGTTATGGTAACTTGCTATTGTTGCCACGGTAACGTGCTACTTTTTGCTATGGTAACGTGCTACTTGTTGCATTGGTAACGTGCTATTTGGTGTTATGGTAACGTGCTACTTGTTATTATGGTAACGTGCTACTTGTTGCTATAGTAACGTGCTACTTTTTGTTATTGTAAATTGCTACTTGTTGTTATGGTAACGTGCTACTTCTTTCATGGTAACCTGCTATTTGTTGTCATGGTAACTTGCTACTTGTTATTATGGTAACGTGCTACTTGTTGTTATGGTAACGTGCTACTTGTTGTTATGGTAACGTGGTACTTGTTGCCATGGTAACATGCTTTGTTGTCATGGTAACGTGCTATTTGTTGTTATGGTAACGTGCTACTTGTTGCCACGGTAACGTGATACATGTTGCCATGGTAATTTGCTACCTCGTGCTATGGTAACGTGCTACTTGTTACTATGGTAACTTGCTACTTGTTGCTATGGTAACTTGCTACTTGTTGCTATGGTAACGTGCTACTTGTTGTTTAGGTCACGTGCTACTTGTTGCTATGGTAACGTGCTATTTGTTGTTATGGTAACGTACTACTTGTTTTCATGGTAACATGCTACGTGTTACTATGGTTACTTGCTACCTGATTTTATGGTAACTTGCTACTTTTTGCCATGGTAACGAGCTACTTGTTTCTATGGTTATGTGCTAATGTTTGTTATGGTAACGTGCCACTTATTGTCATGGTAACTTGCTACTTGTTGTTATGGTAACGTGCTACTTGTTGCCATGGTAACGTGCTCATTGTTGCCACGGTAACGTGCTCCTTGTTGCTATGGTAACTTGCTACTTGTTGCTATGGTAACTTGCTCTTTGTTGCCATGGTAACGTGCTACTTGTAGCTATGGTAACTTGCTCTTTGATGCCATGGTAACGTGCTCCTTGTTGCTATGGTAACGTGCTACTCGTTGCTATAGTAACGTGCTATTTATAGTCATTGTAACGTGCTACTTGTTGCCACGGTAACGTACTACATGTTGTTATGGTAACGTGCTACTTTTTGCCATGGTAGCCTGCTACTTGTTGTTAAGGTAACTTGCTACTTGTTGCCATGGTAACGTGCTACTTGTTGTTATGTTAACGTGCTACTTTTTGTAATGGTAACTTGCTACTTGTTGTTATGGTAACGTGCTACTTTTTGCTATAGTAACGTGCGACTTGTTGTTATGGTAACGTGCTACTTGTTGTCATATTAACCTGCTACTTGTTACTATGGTAACCTGCTACTTGTTGCTATGGTAACTTGCTACTTGTTGCCATGGTATCGTGCTACTTGTTGCTATGGTAACGAGCTACTTGATGTTATGATAACGTGCTATTTGTTGTCATGGTAACCTGCTACTTGTTGCTATGGTAACGTGCTACTTGCTGCCACGGTAACGTGCTATATGTAGCCATGGTAATTTGCTACCTCTTGCCATGGTAACGTGCTATTTGTTGCTTTGGTAACGTGCTACTTGTAGCCATGGTAACGTGCTATTTATTGCCACGGTAACGTGCTACATGTTGCCATGGTAATTTGCTACCTCTTGCTTAGGTAACGTGATATTTGTTGCTATAGTAACGTGCTACTTGTAGCCATGGTAACTTGCTACTTGTTGCCACGGTAACGTGCTTCTTTTAGCCATGATAACTTGCTATTTGTAGCTATGGTAATTTGCTACCTCATGCTATGGTAACGTGCTACTTGTAGCCATGGTAACGTGCTACTTGTTGCCACGGTAACGTGCTACTTGTAGCCATGGTAACATGCTACTTGTAGCTATGGTCATTTGCTACCTCTTGCTATGGTAACGTGCTACTTGTTGCTATGGTAACGTGCTACTTTTTGTTATGGTAAATTGCTACTTGTTGTTATGGTAACGTGCTACTTCTTTCATGGTAACCTGCTATTTGTTGTCATGATAACTTGCTACTTGTTATTATGGTAACGTGCTACTTGTTGTTATGGTAACGTGCTACATGTTGTTATGGTAACGTGCTATTTGTTGCCATGGTAACATGCTTTGTTGTCATGGTAACGTGCTATTTGTTGTTATGGTAACGTGCTACTTGTTGCCACGGTAACGAGATACATGTTGCCATGGTAATTTGCTACCTCGTGCTATGGTAACGTGCTACTTGTTACTATGGTAACTTGCTACTTGTTGCTATGGTAACTTGCTACTTGTTGCTATGGTAACTTGCTACTTGTTGTTATGGTAACGTGCTACTTGTTGTTATGGTCACGTGCTATTTGTTGCTATGGTAACGTGCTATTTGTTGTTATGGTAACGTACTATTGTTTTCATGGTAACATGCTAGGTGTTACTATGGTAACTTGCTACTTGATTCTATGGTAACTTGCTACTTGTTGCCATGGTAACGAGCTACTTGTTTCTATGGTTATGTGCTAATTTTTGTTATGGTAACGTGCCACTTATTGTCATGGTAACTTGCTACTTGTTGCTATGGTAACGTGCTACTTGTTGCCATGGTAACGTATTATTTTTGTTATGGTAACGTGCTACTTGTTGCTATGGTAACGTGCTATTTTTGTCATGGTAACTTGCTACTTGTTGTTATGGTAACGTGCTACTTGTTGCCATGGTAACGTGCTACTTGTTGCCACGGTATCGTGCTACTTGTAGCCATGGTAACTTGCTATTTGTAGCTATGGTAATTTGTTATCTCTTGCTATGGTAACGTGCTACTTGTAGCTATGGTAACTTGCTCTTTGTTGCCACGGTAACTTGCTACTTGTAGATATGGTAACTTGCTCTTTGTTGCCACGGTAACGTGCTCCTTGTTGCTATGGTAACTTGCTAATTGTAGCTATGGTAACTTGCTCTTTGTTGCCACGGTAACGTGCTCCTTGTTGCTATGGTAACTTGCTACTTGTTGCTATGGTAACTTGCTCTTTGTTGCCACGGATACGTGCTACTTGTAGCTATGGTAACTTGCTCTTTGTTGCCGTGGTAACGTGCTACTTTTTGCTATGGTAACGTGCTATTTGTAGCCATGGTTACGTGCTACTTGTTGCCACGGTAACGTGCTACATGTTGCCATGGTAATTTGCTACCTCTTGCTATGGTAACGTGCTACTTGTTGCTATGGTAACTTGCTACTTGTTGCTATGGTAACTTGCTATTTGCTGCTATGGTAACTTGCTACTTATTGCCATGGTAACGTGCTACTTGTTGCTATGGTAACATGCTACTTGTTGCCATGGTAGCATGCTACTTTTTGCCATGGTAACGGGCTACTTGCTGCCTTGGTAACTTGCTACCTGTTGCCATTGTAACGTGCTACTTGTTTCCATGGTAACTTGCTACCTCTTGCTACGGTAACGTGCTACTTGTTGCTATGGTAATTTGCTACCTCTTGCTATGGTAACGTGCTACTTGTTGCTATGGTTACTTGCTACCTGTTGCCATGGTATCGTGCTACTTGTTGCTATGGTAACTTGCTACTTGTTGCCATGGTAACGTGCTACTTGTTGCCATGGTATCGTGCTACTTGCTGCCATGGTATCTTACTACCTGTTGCCATTGTAACGTGCTACTTGTTGCCATGGTAACTTGCTACCTCTTGCTACGATAACGTGCTACTTGTTGCCATGGTAACGTGCTACTTGCTGCCATGGTAACATGCTACCTCTTGCTATGGTAACGTGCTACTTGTTGCCATGGTAACTTTCTACCTCTTGCTACGGTAACGTGCTACTTGTTGCTATGGTAACATGCTACCTGTTGCCATGGTAACATGCTACTTGTTATTATGGTAACGTGCTACTTGTTGCCATCGTAACGTGCTACTTGTTGCCACAGTAACGTGCTACTTGTTGCCACGGTAATGTGCTACTTGTTCCTATGGTAACTTGCTACTTGTTGCCATGGTAACATGTTCTTTGTTGCCACGGTAACGTGCTACTTTTTGTTATGGTAACTTGTTATTTGTTGCCACGGTGACGTGCTACTTGTTGCTATGGTAACGTGCTACTTGTTGCTATGGTAACGTGCTACTTGTTGTTATGGTAACGTGATACTTGTTGTTATGGTAACGTGCTACTCGTTGCTATAGTAACGTGCTACTTGTTGTTATGGTAACTTGCTACTTGTTGTTATGGTAACGTGCTACTTTTTTCATGGTATCCTGCTATTTGTTGTCATGGTAACTTGCTACTTTTTGTTATGGTAACGTGCTACTTGTTGTTATGGTAACGTGCTACTTATTGTTATGATAACGTGCTACTTGTTGTCATGGTAACCTGCTACTTGTTGCTATGGTAACGTGCTACTTGTAGCCATGGTAACGTGCTACTTATTGCCACGGTAACGTGCTACATCTTGCCATGGTTATTTGCTACCACTAGCTAGGGTAACGTGATATTTGCTGCTATGGTAACGTGCTACTTGTAGCCATGGTAACATGCTACTTTTTGCCACGGTAACGTGCTACTTGTAGCCATGGTAACTTGCTATTTGTAGCTATGGTAATTTGCTACCTCTTGCTATGGTAACGAGCTACTTGTAGCCATGGTAACGTGCTACTTGTTGCCACGGTAACGTGCTGCTTGTAACCATGGTAACTTGCTATTTGTAGCTATGGTAATTTGCTACCTCTTGCTATGGTAACGTGCTACTTGTAGCTATGGTAACTTGCTCTTTGTTGCCACGGTAACTTGCTACTTGTAGCTATGGTAACTTGCTCTTTGTTGCCACGGTAACGTGCTCCTTGTTGCTATGGTAACTTGCTACTTGTTGCTATGGTAACTTGCTCTTTGTTGCCACGGTTACGTGCTACTTGTAGCTATGGTAACTTGCTCTTTGATGCCATGGTAACGTGCTACTTTTTGCTATGGTAACGTGCTATTTATAGCCATTGTAACGTGCTACTTGTTGCCACGGTAACGTGCTACATGTTGCCATGGTAATTTGCTACCTCTTGCTATGGTAACGTGCTACTTGTTGCTATGGTAACTTGCTACTTGTTGCTATGGTAACTTGCTTCTTGTTGCTATGGTAACTTGCTACTTGTTGCCATGGTAACGTGCTACTTTTTGCCATGGTAACGTGCTACTTGCTGCCATGGTAACTTGCTACCTATTGCCATTGTAACGTGCTACTTTTTTCCATGGTAACTTGCTACCTCTTGCTACGGTAACGTGCTACTTATTGCTATGGTAACCTGCTATCTCTTGCTATGGTAACGTGCTACTTGTGGCTATGGTAACTTGCTACCTCTTGCTACGGTAACATGCTACTTGTTGCTTTGGTAACTTGCTACCTGTTGCCATGGTAACGTGCTACTTGTTGCAATGGTAACTTGCTACTTGTTGCCATGGTTACGTGCTACTTGTTGCCATGGTATCGTGCTACTTGCTGCCATGGTAACTTGCTACCTGTTGCCATTGTAACGTGCTTCTTGTTGCCATGGTAACTTGCTACCTCTTGCTAAGTTAACGTGCTACTTGTTGCCATGGTAACGTGGTACTTGCTGCCATGGTAACTTGCTACCTCTTGCTATGGTAACGTGCTACTTGTTGTCATGGTAACTTGCTACCTCTTGCTACGGTAACGTGCCACTTGTTGCTATGGTAACTTGCTACCTGTTGCCATGTTAACGTGCTACTTGATCCTAAGGTGACTTGCTACTTGTTGCCATCGTAACGATCTACTTGTTGTCACAGTAACGTGCTACTTGTTCCTATGGTAACTTGCTACTTGTTGCCATGGTAACGTGTTCTTTGTTGCCACGGTAACGTGCTACTTTTTGTTATGGTAACTTGCTATTGTTGCCACGGTAACGTGCTACTTTTTGCTATGGTAACGTGCTACTTGTTGCTTTGGTAACGTGCTACTTGGTGTTATGGTAACGTGCTACTTGTTGTTATGGTAACGTGCTACTTGTTGCTATGGTAACGTGCTACTTTTTGTTATTGTAAATTGCTACTTGTTGTTATGGCAACGTGCTACTTCTTTCATGGTAACCTGCTATTTGTTGACATGGTAACTTGCTACTTGTTATTATGGTAACTTTCTACTTGTTGTTATGGTAACGTGCTACTTGTTGTTATGGTAACGTGGTACTTGTTGCCATGGTAACATGCTTTGTTGTCATGGTAACGTGCTATTTGTTGTTATGGTAACGTGCTACTTGTTGCCACGGTAACGTGATACATGTTGCCATGGAAATTTGCTACCTCGTGCTATGGTAACGTGCTACTTGTTACTATGGTAACTTGCTACTTGTTGCTATGGTAACTTGCTACTTGCTGCTATGGTAACGTGCTACTTGTTGTTATGGTTACGTGCTACTTGTTGCTATGGTAACGTGCTATTTGTTGTTATGGTAACGTACTACTTGTTTTCATGGTAACATGCTACGTGTTACTATGGTAACTTGCTACCTGATTCTATGGTAACTTGCTACTTTTTGCCATGGTAACGAGCTACTTGTTTCTATGGTTATGTGCTAATGTTTGTTATGGTAACGTACCACTTATTGTCATGGTAACTTTCTACTTGTTGCTATGGTAACGTGCTACTTGTTGCCATGGTAACGTATTATTGTTGTTATGGTAACGTGCTACTTGTTGTTATGGTAACGTGCTACTTTTTGTCATGGTAACTTGCTACTTGTTGTTATGGTAACGTGCTACTTGTTGCCATGGTAACGTGCTAATTGTAGCCACGGTAACGTGCTACTTGTGTCCATGGTAACTTGCTATTTGTAGCTATGGTAATTTGGTATCTCTTGCTATGGTAACGTGCTACTTGTAGCTATGGTAACTTGCTCTTTGTTGCCAAGGTAACTTGCCACTTGTAGCTATGGTAACTTGCTCTTTGTTGCCACGGTAACGTGCTCCTTGTTGCTATGGTAACTTGCTACTTGTTGCTATGGTTACTTGCTCTTTGTTGCCACGGTAACGTGCTACTTGTTGTAGTGGTAACGTGCTACTTTTTGCCATGGTAGCTTGCTACTTGTTGTTAAGGTAACTTGCTACTTGTTGCCATGGTAACGTGCTACTTGTTGTTATGTTAACGTGCTACTTTTTGTAATGGTAACTTGCTACTTGTTGTTGTGGTAACGTGCTACTTTTTGCTATGGTAACGTGCGACTTGTTGTTATGGTAACGTTCTACTTGTTGTCATATTAACCTGCTACTTGTTACTATGGTAACCTGCTACTTGTTGCTATGGTAACTTGCTACTTGTTGCCATGGTATCGTGCTACTTGTTGCTATGGTAACGAGCTATTTGATGTTATGATAACGTGCTATTTGTTGTCATGGTAACCTGCTACTTGTTGCTATGGTAACGTGCTACTTGCTGCCACGGTAACGTGCTATATGTAGCCATGGTAATTTGCTACCTCTTGCCATGGTAACGTGCTATTTGTTGCTATGGTAACGTGCTACTTGTAGCCATGGTAACGTGCTACTTATTGCCACGGTAACGTGCTACATGTTGCCATGGTAATTTGCTACCTCTTGCTTAGGTAACGTGATATTTGTTGCTATAGTAACGTGCTACTTGTAGCCATGGTAACTTGCTACTTGTTGCCGCGGTAACGTGCTACTTGTAGCCATGTTAACTTGCTATTTGTAGCTATGGTAATTTGCTACCTCATGCTATGGTAACGTGCTACTTGTAGCCGTGGTAACGTGCTACATGTTGCCACGGTAACGTGCTACTTGTAGCCATGGTAACATGCTACTTGTAGCTATGGTCATTTGCTACCTCTTGCTATGGTAACGTGCTACTTGTTGCTATGGTTACGTGCTACTTTTTGTTATGGTAAATTGCTACTTGTTGTTATGGTAACGTGCTACTTCTTTCATGGTAACCTGCTATTTGTTGTCATGGTAACTTGCTACTTGTTATTATGGTAACGTGCTACTTGTTGTTATGGTAACGTGCTACTTGTTGTTATGGTAACGTGCTACTTGTTGCCATGGTAACATGCTTTCTTGTCATGTTAACGTGCTACTTGTTGCCACGGTAACGTGATACATGTTGCCATGGTAATTTGCTACCTCGTGCTATGGTAACGTGCAACTTGTTACTATGGTAACTTGCTACTTGTTGCTATGGTAACTTGCTACTTGTTGCTATGGTAACTTGCTACTTGTTGTTATGGTAACGTGCTACTTGTTGTTATGGTCACGTGCTACTTGTTGCTATGGTAACGTGTTATTTGTTGTTATGGTAACGTACTATTGTTTTCATGGTAACATGCTACGTGTTACTATGGTAACTTGCTACTTGATTCTATGGTAACTTGCTACTTGTTGCCACGGTAACGAGCTAATTGTTTCTATGGTTATGTGCTAATTTTTGTTATGGTAACGTGCCACTTATTGTCATGGTAACTTGCTACTTGTTGCTATGGTAACGTGCTACTTGTTGCCATGGTAACGTATTATTGTTGTTATGGTAACGTGCTATTTGTTGTTGTGGTAACGTGCTACTTTTTGTCATGGTAACTTGCTACTTGTTGTTATGGTAACGTGCTACTTGTTGCCATGGTAACGTGCTACTTGTTGCCACGGTAACGTGCTACATGTAGCCATGGTAACTTGCTATTTGTAGCTATGGTAATTTGCTATCTCTTGCTATGGTAACGTGCTACTTGTAGCTATGGTAACTTGCTCTTTGTTGCCACGGTAACTTGCCACTTGTAGCTATGGTAACTTGCTCTTTGTTGCCACGGTAACGTGCTCCTTGTTGCTATGGTAACTTGCTACTTTTTGCTATGGTAACTTGCTTTTTGTTACCACGGTAACGTGCTACTTGTTGTTATGGTAACGTGCTACTTTTTGCCATGGTAGCCTGCTACTTGTTGTTAAGGTAACTTGCTACTTGTTGCCATGGTAACGTGCTACTTGTTGTTATGTGAACGTGCTACTTTTTGTAATGGTAACTTGCTACTTGGTGTTATGGTAACGTGCTACTTGTAGCTATGGTAACGTGCGACTTGTTGTTATGGTAACGTGCTACTTGTTGTCATATTAACCTGCTACTTGTTACTATGGTAACTTGCTACTTGTTGCTATGGTAACTTGCTACTTGTTGCCATGGTAACTTGCTACTTGTTGCTATGGTAACGAGCTACTTGATGTTATGATAACGTGCTATTTGTTCTCATGGTAACCTGCTACTTGTTGCTAAGGTAACGTGCTACTTGCTTCCACGGTAACGTGCTATATGTAGCCATGGTAATTTGCTACCTCTTGCCATGGTAACGTGCTACTTGTTGCTATGGTAACGTGCTACTTGTAGCCATGGTAACGTGCTATTTATTGCCACGGTAACGTGCTACATGTTGCCATGGTAATTTGCTACCTCTTGCTTAGCTAACGTGATATTTGTTGCTATGGTAACGTGCTTCTTGTAGCCATGGTAACTTGCTACTTGTTGCCACGGTAACGTGCTACTTGTAGCCATGGTAACTTGCTATTTGTAGCTATGGTAATTTGCTACCTCATGCTATGGTAACGTGCTACTTGTAGCCATGGTAACGTGGTACTTGTTGCCACGGTAACGTGCTACATGTAGCCATGGTAACATGCTATATGTAGCTATGGTCATTTGCTACCTCTTCCTATGGTAACGTGCTACTTGTAGCTATGGTAACTTGCTCTTTGTTGGCACGGTAACTTGCTACTTGTAGCTATGGTAACTTGCTCTTTGTTGTCACGGTAACGTGCTCCTTGTTGCTATGGTAACTTGCTACTTGTTGCTATGGTAACTTGCTCTTTGTTGCCACGGATACGTGCTACTTGTAGCTATGGTAACTTTCTCTTTGTTGCCATGGTAACGTGCTACTTTTTGCGATGGTAACGTGCTATTTGTAGCCATGGTAACGTGCTACTTGTTGCCACGGTAAAGTGCTACATGTTGCCATGGTAATTTGCTACCTCTTGCTATGGTAACGTGCTACTTGTTGCTATGGTAACTTGCTACTTGTTGCTATGGTAACTTGCTACTTGCTGCTATGGTAACTTGCTACCTATTGCCCTGGTAACGTGCTACTTGTTGCTATGGTATCTTGCTACTTGTTGCCATGGTAACTTGCTACTTTTTGCCATGGTAACGGGCTACTTGCTGCCATGGTAACTTGCTACCTGTTGCCATTGTAACGTGCTACTTGTTTCCTTGGTAACTTGCTACCTCTTGCTACGGTAACGTGCTACTTGTTGCTATGGCAACTTGCTACCACTTGCTACGTTAACGTGCTACTTGTTGCCATGGTAACTTGCTACCTCTTGCTACGGTAACGTGCTACTTGTCGCTATTGTAAATTGCTACCTGTTGCCATGGTAACGTGCTACTTGTTGCTATAGTAACTTGCTACTTGTTGCCATGGTAACGTGCAACTTGTTGCCATGGTATCGTGATACTTGCTGCCATGGTAACTTGCTACCTGTTGCCATTGTAACGTGCTTCTTGTTGCCATGGTATGTTGCTACCTCTTGCTACGTTAACGTGCTACTTGTTGCCATGGTAACGAGCAACTTTTTTCTGTGGTAATGTGCTAATTTTTGTTATGGTAACGTGCCTCTTGTCGTCATGGTAACTTGCTACTTGTTGCCATGGTAACCTGCTACTTGTTGCCATGGTGACGTATTATTGTTGTTATGGTAACTTGCTTCTTTTTGCCATGGTAACGTGCTACTTGTTGTTATGGTAACGTGCTTCATTTTGTCATGGTAACTTGCTACTCGGTGTTATGCTAATGTGCTACTTGTTGCCAGGGTAACCTGATACTTGTTGTTATGGTAACGTGCTACTTTTTGCCATGGTAACCTGCTACTTGTTGTTATGGTAACTTGCTACTTGTTGCCATGGTAACGTGCTACTTGTTGTTATGGTAACGTGCTACTTTTTGTAATGGTAACTTGCTACTTGTTGTTATGGTAACGTGCTACTTGTTGCTATGGTAACGTGCGACTTGTTGTTATGGTAACGTGCTTCTTGTTTTTCATAGTAACCTGCTACTGGTTACTATGGTAACTTGCTACTTGTTGCTATGGTAACTTGCAACTTGTTGCCATGGTAACGTGCTACCTGTTGCTATGGTAACGTGCTATTTGATGTTATGATAACGTGCTACTTGTTGTCATGGTATCCTGCTATTGTTGCTATGGTAACGTGCTACTTGTTGCCAGGGTAACGTGCTACATGTAGCCATGGTAATTTGCTACCTCTTGCCATGGTAACGTGCTACATGTTGCTATGGTAACGTGCTACTTGTAGCCATGGTAACGTGCTACTTATTGCCACTGTAACGTGCTACATGTTGCCCTGGTAATTTGCTACCTCTTGCTATGGTAACGTGATATTTGTTGCTATGGTAACGTGCTAGTTTTAGCCATGGTAACTTGCTACTCGTTGCCACGGTAACGTGCTACTTGTAGCCATGGTAACTTGCTATTTGTAGCTATGATAATTTGCTACCTCTTGCTATGGTAACGTGCTACTTGTAGCTATGGTAACTTGCTCTTTGTTGCCACGGTAACGTGCTACTTGTAGCTATGGTAACTTACTCGTTGTTGCCACGGTAACGTGCTACTTGTTGCTATGGTTACATGCGACTTGTTGCTATGGTAACTTGCTCTTTGTTGTCACGGTAACGTGCTATTTGTAGCTATGGTAACTTGCTCTTTGTTGCCATGGTAACGTGCTACTTGTTGCTATTATAACGTGCTATTTGTAGCCATGGTAACGTGCTACATGTTGCCACGGTAACGTGCTACATGTTGCCATGGTAATTTGCTACCTCTTGCTATGGTAAACAGCTACTTGTTGCTATGGTAACTTGCTACTTGTTGCTATGGTAACTTGCTCCTTTTTGCTATGGTAACTTGCTACTTGTTGCCATGGTAACGTGCTACTTGTTGCTATGGTAACTTGCTACTTGTTGCCATGGTAACGTTCTTCTTGTCGCCATGGTAACGTGCTACTTGCTGCCATGGTAACTTGCTACCTGTTGCCATTGTAACGTGCTACTTGTTGCCATGGTAACTTGCTACCTCTTGCTACGGTAACGTGCTATTTGTTGCTATGGTAACTTGCTACCACTTGCTACGGTAACGTGCTACTTGTTGGTATGGTAACTTGCTACCTCTTGCTACGGTAACGTGCTACTTGTCGCTATGGTAACATGCTACCTGTTGCCATGGTAACGTGCTACTTGTTGCTATGGTAACTTGCTACTTGTTGCTATGGTAACTTGCTCCTTTTTGCTATGGTAACTTGCTACTTGTTGCCATGGTAACGTGCTACTTGTTGCTATGGTAACTTGCTACTTGTTGCCATGGTAACGTGCTTCTTGTCGCCATGGTAACGTGCTACTTGCTGCCATGGTAACTTGCTACCTGTTGCCATTGTAACGTGCTTCTTGTTGCCATGGTAACTTGCTACCTCTTGCTAAGTTAACGTACTACTTGTTGCCATGGTAACGTGGTACTTGCTGCCATGGTAACTTGCTACCTCTTGCAATGGTAACGTGCTACCTGTTGCCATGGTAACTTGCTACCTCTTGCTACGGTAACGTGCCACTTGTTGCTATGGTAACTTGCTACCTGTTGCCATGTTAACGTGCTACTTGTTCCTAAGGTGACCTGCTACTTGTTGCCATCGTAACGATCTACTTGTTGCCACAGTAACGTGCTACTTGTTCCTATGGTAACTTGCTACTTGTTGCCATGGTAACGTGTTCTTTGTTGCCACGGTAACGTGCTACTTTTTGTTATGGTAACTTGCTATTGTTGCCACGGTAACGTGCTACTTTTTGCTATGGTAACGTGCTACTTGTTGCATTGGTAACGTGCTATTTGGTGTTATGGTAACGTGCTACTTGTTATTATGGTAACGTGCTACTTGTTGCTATAGTAACGTGCTACTTTTTGTTATTGTAAATTGCTACTTGTTGTTATGGTAACGTGCTACTTCTTTCATGGTAACCTGCTATTTGTTGTCATGGTAACTTGCTACTTGTTATTATGGTAACGTGCTACTTGTTGTTATGGTAACGTGCTACTTGTTGTTATGGTAACGTGGTACTTGTTGCCATGGTAACATGCTTTGTTGTCATGGTAACGTGCTATTTGTTGTTATGGTAACGTGCTACTTGTTGCCACGGTAACGTGATACATGTTGTCATGGTAATTTGCTACCTCGTGCTATGGTAACGTGCTACTTGTTACTATGGTAACTTGCTACTTGTTGCTATGGTAACTTGCTACTTGTTGCTATGGTAACGTGCTACTTGTTGTTATGGTCACGTGCTACTTGTTGCTATGGTAACGTGCTATTTGTTGTTATGGTAACGTACTACTTGTTTTCATGGTAACATGCTACGTGTTACTATGGTTACTTGCTACCTGATTTTATGGTAACTTGCTACTTTTTGCCATGGTAACGAGCTACTTGTTTCTATGGTTATGTGCTAATGTTTGTTATGGTAACGTGCCACTTATTGTCATGGTAACTTGCTACTTGTTGTTATGGTAACGTGCTACTTGTTGCCATGGTAACGTGCTCATTGTTGCCACGGTAACGTGCTCCTTGTTGCTATGGTAACTTGCTACTTGTTGCTATGGTAACTTGCTCTTTGTTGCCATGGTAACGTGCTACTTGTAGCTATGGTAACTTGCTCTTTGATGCCATGGTAACGTGCTCCTTGTTGCTATGGTAACGTGCTACTCGTTGCTATAGTAACGTGCTATTTATAGTCATTGTAACGTGCTACTTGTTGCCACGGTAACGTACTACATGTTGTTATGGTAACGTGCTACTTTTTGCCATGGTAGCCTGCTACTTGTTGTTAAGGTAACTTGCTACTTGTTGCCATGGTAACGTGCTACTTGTTGTTATGTTAACGTGCTAATTTTTGTGATGGTAACTTGCTACTTGTTGTTATGGTAACGTGCTACTTTTTGCTATAGTAACGTGCGACTTGTTGTTATGGTAACGTGCTACTTGTTGTCATATTAACCTGCTACTTGTTACTATGGTAACCTGCTACTTGTTGCTATGGTAACTTGCTACTTGTTGCCATGGTATCGTGCTACTTGTTGCTATGGTAACGAGCTACTTGATGTTATGATAACGTGCTATTTGTTGTCATGGTAACCTGCTACTTGTTGCTATGGTAACGTGCTACTTGCTGCCACGGTAACGTGCTATATGTAGCCATGGTAATTTGCTACCTCTTGCCATGGTAACGTGCTATTTGTTGCTTTGGTAACGTGCTATTTGTAGTCATGGTAACGTGCTACTTATTGCCACGGTAACGTGCTACATGTTGCCATGGTAATTTGCTACCTCTTGCTTAGGTAACGTGATATTTGTTGCTATAGTAACGTGCTACTTGTAGCCATGGTAACTTGCTACTTGTTGCCACGGTAACGTGCTTCTTTTAGCCATGATAACTTGCTATTTGTAGCTATGGTAATTTGCTACCTCATGCTATGGTAACGTGCTACTTGTAGCCATGGTAACGTGCTACTTGTTGCCACGGTAACGTGCTACTTGTAGCCATGGTAACATGCTACTTGTAGCTATGGTCATTTGCTACCTCTTGCTATGGTAACGTGCTATTTGTTGCTATGGTAACGTGCTACTTTTTGTTATGGTAAATTGCTACTTGTTGTTATGGTAACGTGCTACTTTTTTTCATGGTAACCTGCTATTTGTTGTCATGGTAACTTGCTACTTGTTATTATGGTAACGTGCTACTTGTTGTTATGGTAACGTGCTACATGTTGTTATGGTAACGTGCTATTTGTTGCCATGGTAACATGCTTTGTTGTCATGGTAACGTGCTATTTGTTGTTATGGTAACGTGCTACTTGTTGCCACGGTAACGTGATACATGTTGCCATGGTAATTTGCTACCTCGTGCTATGGTAACGTGCTACTTGTTACTATGGTAACTTGCTACTTGTTGCTATGGTAACTTGCTACTTGTTGCTATGGTAACTTGCTACTTGTTGTTATGGTAACGTGCTACTTGTTGTTATGGTCACGTGCTATTTGTTGCTATGGTAACGTGCTATTTGTTGTTATGGTAACGTACTATTGTTTTCATGGTAACATGCTAGGTGTTACTATGGTAACTTGCTACTTGATTCTATGGTAACTTGCTACTTGTTGCCATGGTAACGAGCTACTTGTTTCTATGGTTATGTGCTAATTTTTGTTATGGTAACGTGCCACTTATTGTCATGGTAACTTGCTACTTGTTGCTATGGTAACGTGCTACTTGTTGCCATGGTAACGTATTATTTTTGTTATGGTAACGTGCTACTTGTTGCTATGGTAACGTGCTATTTTTGTCATGGTAACTTGCTACTTGTTGTTATGGTAACGTGCTACTTGTTGCCATGGTAACGTGCTACTTGTTGCCACGGTATCGTGCTACTTGTAGCCATTGTAACTTGCTATTTGTAGCTATGGTAATTTGTTATCTCTTGCTATGGTAACGTGCTACTTGTAGCTATGGTAACTTGCTCTTTGTTGCCACGGTAACTTGCTACTTGTAGCTATGGTAACTTGCTCTTTGTTGCCACGGTAACGTGCTCCTTGTTGCTATGGTAACTTGCTAATTGTAGCTATGGTAACTTGCTCTTTGATGCCACGGATACGTGCTACTTGTAGCTATGGTAACTTGCTCTTTGTTGCCGTGGTAACGTGCTACTTTTTGCTATGGTAACGTGCTATTTGTAGCCATGGTAACGTGCTACTTGTTGCCACGGTAACGTGCTACATGTTGCCATGGTAATTTGCTACCTCTTGCTATGGTAACGTGCTACTTGTTGCTATGGTAACTTGCTACTTGTTGCTATGGTAACTTGCTACTTGCTGCTATGGTAACTTGCTAATTATTGCCATGGTAACGTGCTACTTGTTGCTATGGTAACATGCTACTTGTTGCCATGGTAGCATGCTACTTTTTGCCATGGTAACGGGCTACTTGCTGCCTTGGTAACTTGCTACCAGTTGCCATTGTAACGTGCTACTTGTTTCCATGGTAACTTGCTACCTCTTGCTACGGTAACGTGCTACTTGTTGCTATGGTAATTTGCTACCTCTTGCTATGGTAACGTGCTACTTGTTGCTATGGTTACTTGCTACCTGTTGCCATGGTATCGTGCTACTTGTTGCTATGGTAACTTGCTACTTGTTGCCATGGTAACGTGCTACTTGTTGCCATGGTATCGTGCTACTTGCTGCCATGGTATCTTACTACCTGTTGCCATTGTAACGTGCTACTTGTTGCCATGGTAACTTGCTACCTCTTGCTACGGTAACGTGCTACTTGTTGCCATGGTAACGTGCTACTTGCTGCCATGGTAACATGCTACCTCTTGCTATGGTAACGTGCTACTTGTTGCCATGGTAACTTTCTACCTCTTGCTACGGTAACGTGCTACTTGTTGCTATGGTAACATGCTACCTGTTGCCATGGTAACATGCTACTTGTTATTATGGTAACGTGCTACTTGTTGCCATCGTAACGTGCTACTTGTTGCCACAGTAACGTGCTACTTGTTGCCATGGTAATGTGCTACTTGTTCCTATGGTAACTTGCTACTTGTTGCCATGGTAACATGTTCTTTGTTGCCACGGTAACGTGCTACTTTTTGTTATGGTAACTTGTTATTTGTTGCCACGGTAACGTGCTACTTGTTGCTATGGTAACGTGCTACTTGTTGCTATGGTAACGTGCTACTTGTTGTTATGGTAACGTGATACTTGTTGTTATGGTAACGTGCTACTCGTTGCTATAGTAACGTGCTACTTGTTGTTATGGTAACTTGCTACTTGTTGTTATGGTAACGTGCTACTTTTTTCATGGTATCCTGCTATTTGTTGTCATGGTAACTTGCTACTTTTTGTTATGGTAACGTGCTACTTGTTGTTATGGTAACGTGCTACTTATTGTTATGATAACGTGCTACTTGTTGTCATGGTAACCTGCTACTTGTTGCTATGGTAACGTGCTACTTGTAGCCATGGTAACGTGCTACTTATTGCCACGGTAACGTGCTACATCTTGCCATTGTTATTTGCTACCACTAGCTAGGGTAACGTGATATTTGCTGCTATGGTAACGTGCTACTTGTAGCCATGGTAACATGCTACTTTTTGCCACGGTAACGTGCTACTTGTAGCCATGGTAACTTGCTATTTGTAGCTATGATAATTTGCTACCTCTTGCTATGGTAACGAGCTACTTGTAGCCATGGTAACGTGCTACTTGTTGCCACGGTAACGTGCTGCTTGTAACCATGGTAACTTGCTATTTGTAGCTATGGTAATTTGCTACCTCTTGCTATGGTAACGTGCTACTTGTAGCTATGGTAACTTGCTCTTTGTTGCCACGGTAACTTGCTACTTGTAGCTATGGTAACTTGCTCTTTGTTGCCACGGTAACGTGCTCCTTGTTGCTATGGTAACTTGCTACTTGTTGCTATGGTAACTTGCTCTTTGTTGCCACGGTTACGTGCTACTTGTAGCTATGGTAACTTGCTCTTTGATGCCATGGTAACGTGCTACTTTTTGCTATGGTAACGTGCTATTTATAGCCATTGTAACGTGCTACTTGTTGCCACGGTAACGTGCTACATGTTGCCATGGTAATTTGCTACCTCTTGCTATGGTAACGTGCTACTTGTTGCTATGGTAACTTGCTACTTGTTGCTATGGTAACTTGCTTCCTGTTGCTATGGTAACTTGCTACTTGTTGCCATGGTAACGTGTTACTTTTTGCCATGGTAACGTGCTACTTGCTGCCATGGTAACTTGCTACCTATTGCCATTGTAACGTGCTACTTTTTTCCATGGTAACTTGCTACCTCTTGCTACGGTAACGTGCTACTTATTGCTATGGTAACCTGCTATCTCTTGCTATGGTAACGTGCTACTTGTGGCTATGGTAACTTGCTACCTCTTGCTACGGTAACATGCTACTTGTTGCTTTGGTAACTTGCTACCTGTTGCCATGGTAACGTGCTACTTGTTGCAATGGTAACTTGCTACTTGTTGCCATGGTTACGTGCTACTTGTTGCCATGGTATCGTGCTACTTGCTGCCATGGTAACTTGCTACCTGTTGCCATTGTAACGTGCTTCTTGTTGCCATGGTAACTTGCTACCTCTTGCTAAGTTAACGTGCTACTTGTTGCCATGGTAACGTGGTTCTTGCTGCCATGGTAACTTGCTACCTCTTGCTATGGTAACGTGCTACTTGTTGTCATGGTAACTTGCTACCTCTTGCTACGGTAACGTGCCACTTGTTGCTATGGTAACTTGCTACCTGTTGCCATGTTAACGTGCTACTTGATCCTAAGGTGACTTGCTACTTGTTGCCATCGTAACGATCTACTTGTTGCCACAGTAACGTGCTACTTGTTCCTATGGTAACTTGCTACTTGTTGCCATGGTAACGTGTTCTTTGTTGCCACGGTAACGTGCTACTTTTTGTTATGGTAACTTGCTATTGTTGCCACGGTAACGTGCTACTTTTTGCTATGGTAACGTGCTACTTGTTGCTTTGGTAACGTGCTACTTGGTGTTATGGTAACGTGCTACTTGTTGTTATGGTAACGTGCTACTTGTTGCTATGGTAACGTGCTACTTTTTGTTATTGTAAATTGCTACTTGTTGTTATGGCAACGTGCTACTTCTTTCATGGTAACCTGCTATTTGTTGACATGGTAACTTGCTACTTGTTATTATGATAACTTTCTACTTGTTGTTATGGTAACGTGCTACTTGTTGTTATGGTAACGTGGTACTTGTTGCCATGGTAACATGCTTTGTTGTCATGGTAACGTGCTATTTGTTGTTATGGTAACGTGCTACTTGTTGCCACGGTAACGTGATACATGTTGCCATGGAAATTTGCTACCTCGTGCTATGGTAACGTGCTACTTGTTACTATGGTAACTTGCTACTTGTTGCTATGGTAACTTGCTACTTGTTGCTATGGTAACGTGCTACTTGTTGTTATGGTTACGTGCTACTTGTTGCTATGGTAACGTGCTATTTGTTGTTATGGTAACGTACTACTTGTTTTCATGGTAACATGCTACGTGTTACTATGGTAACTTGCTACCTGATTCTATGGTAACTTGCTACTTTTTGCCATGGTAACGAGCTACTTGTTTCTATGGTTATGTGCTGATGTTTGTTATGGTAACGTGCCACTTATTGTCATGGTAACTTTCTACTTGTTGCTATGGTAACGTGCTACTTGTTGCCATGGTAACGTATTATTGTTGTTATGGTAACGTGCTACTTGTTGTTATGGTAACGTGCTACTTTTTGTCATGGTAACTTGCTACTTGTTGTTATGGTAACGTGCTACTTGTTGCCATGGTAACGTGCTAATTGTAGCCACGGTAACGTGCTACTTGTGTCCATGGTAACTTGCTATTTGTAGCTATGGTAATTTGGTATCTCTTGCTATGGTAACGTGCTACTTGTAGCTATGGTAACTTGCTCTTTGTTGCCAAGGTAACTTGCCACTTGTAGCTATGGTAACTTGCTCTTTGTTGCCACGGTAACGTGCTCCTTGTTGCTATGGTAACTTGCTACTTGTTGCTATGGTTACTTGCTCTTTGTTGCCACGGTAACGTGCTACTTGTTGTAGTGGTAACGTGCTACTTTTTGCCATGGTAGCCTGCTACTTGTTGTTAAGGTAACTTGCTACTTGTTGCCATGGTAACGTGCTACTTGTTGTTATGTTAACGTGCTACTTTTTGTAATGGTAACTTGCTACTTGTTGTTATGGTAACGTGCTACTTTTTGCTATGGTAACGTGCGACTTGTTGTTATGGTAACGTTCTACTTGTTGTCATATTAACCTGCTACTTGTTACTATGGTAACCTGCTACTTGTTGCTATGATAACTTGCTACTTGTTGCCATGGTATCGTGCTACTTGTTGCTATGGTAACGAGCTACTTGATGTTATGATAACGTGCTATTTGTTGTCATGGTAACCTGCTACTTGTTGCTATGGTAACGTGCTACTTGCTGCCACGGTAACGTGCTATATGTAGCCATGGTAATTTGCTACCTCTTGCCATGGTAACGTGCTATTTGTTGCTATGGTAACGTGCTACTTGTAGCCATGGTAACGTGCTACTTATTGCCACGGTAACGTGCTACATGTTGCCATGGTAATTTGCTACCTCTTGCTTAGGTAACGTGATATTTGTTGCTATAGTAACGTGCTACTTGTAGCCATGGTAACTTGCTACTTGTTGCCGCGGTAACGTGCTACTTGTAGCCATGTTAACTTGCTATTTGTAGCTATGGTAATTTGCTACCTCATGCTATGGTAACGTGCTACTTGTAGCCATGGTAACGTGCTACTTGTTGCCACGGTAACGTGCTACTTGTAGCCATGGTAACATGCTATTTGTAGCTATGGTCATTTGCTACCTCTTGCTATGGTAACGTGCTATTTGTTGCTATGGTAACGTGCTACTTTTTGTTATGGTAAATTGTTACTTGTTGTTATGGTAACGTGCTACTTCTTTCATGGTAACCTGCTATTTGTTGTCATGGTAACGTGCTACTTGTTGTTATAGTAACGTGCTACTTGTTGTTATGGTAACGTGCTACTTGTTGCCATAGTAACATGCTTTGTTGTCATGGTAACGTGCTATTTGTTGTTATGGTAACGTGGTACTTGTTGCCACGGTAACGTGATACATGTTGCCATGGTAATTTGCTACCTCGTGCTATGGTAACGTGCTACTTGTTACTATGGTAACGTGCTACTTGTTGCTATGGTAACTTGCTACTTGTTGCTATGGTAACTTGCTACATGTTGTTATGGTAACGTGCTACTTGTTGTTATGGTCACGTGCTATATGTTGCTATGGTAACGTGCTATTTGTTGTTATGGTAACGTACTACTTGTTTTCATGGTAACATGCTACGTGTTACTATGGTAACTTGCTACTTGATTCTACGGTAACTTGCTACTTGTTGCCACGGTAACGTGCTCCTTGTTGCTATGGTAACTTGCTACTTGTAGCTATGGTAACTTGCTCTTTGTTGCCATGGTAACGTGCTCCTTGTTGCTATGGTAACTTGCTACTTGTTGCTATGGGAACTTGCTCTTTGTTGCCGCGGATACGTGCTACTTGTAGCTATGGTAACTTGCTCTTTGTTGCCGTGGTAACGTGCTACTTGTTGCTATGGTAACTTGCTACTTGTTGCTATGGTAACTTGCTACTTGCTGCTATGGTAACTTGCTACTTATTGCCATGGTAACGTGCTACTTGTTGCTATGGTAACTTGCTACTTGTTGCCATGGTAGCATGCTACTTTTTGCCATGGTAACGGGCTACTTGCTGCCTTGGTAACTTGCTACCTGTTGCCATTGTAACGTGCTACTTGTTTCCATGGTAACTTGCTACCTCTTGCTACGGTAACGTGCTACATGTTGCTATGGTAATTTGCTACCTCTTGCTATGGTAACGTGCTACTTGTTGCTATGGTTACTTGCTACCTGTTGCCATGGTATCGTGCTACTTGTTGCTATGGTAACTTGCTACTTGTTGCCATGGTATCGTGCTACTTGCTGCCATGGTATCTTGCTACCTGTTGCCACTGTAACGTGCTACTTGTTGCCATGGTAACTTGCTACCTCTTGCTACGGTAACGTGCTACTTGTTGCCATGGTAACGTGCTACTTGCTGCCATGGTAACATGCTACCTCTTGCTATGGTAACGTGCTACTTGTTGCCATGGTAACTTGCTACCTCTTGCTACGGTAACGTGCTACTTGTTGCTATGGTAACGTGCTACCTGTTGCCATGGTAACGTGCTACTTGTTTTTACGGTAACTTGCTACTTGTTGCCATCGTAACGTGCTACTTGTTGCCACAGTAACGTGCTACATGTTGCCATGGTAACGTGCTACTTGTTCCTATGGTAACTTGCTACTTGTTGCCATGGTAACGTGTTCTTTGTTGCCACGGTAACGTGCTACTTTTTGTTATGGTAACTTGTTATTTGTTGCCACGGTAACGTGCTACTTGTTGCTATGGTAACGTGCTACTTGTTGCTATGGTAACGTGCTACTTGTTGTTATGGTAACGTGATACTTGTTGTTATGGTAACGTGCTACTCGTTGCTAGAGTAACGTGCTACTTGTTGTTATGGTAACTTGCTACTTGTTGTTATGGTAACGTGCTACTTTTTTCATGGTATCCTGCTATTTGTTGTCATGGTAACTTGCTACTTTTTGTTATGGTAACGTGCTACTTGTTGTTATGGTAACTTGCTACTTATTGTTATGATAACGTGCTACTTGTTGTCATGGTAACCTGCTACTTGTTGCTATGGTAACGTGCTACTTGTAGCCATGGTAACGTGCTACTTATTGCCACGGTAACGTGCTACATCTTGCCATGGTTATTTGCTACCACTTGCTAGGGTAACGTGATATTTGCTGCTATGGTAACGTGCTACTTGTAGCCATGGTAACATGCTATTTTTTGCCACGGTAACGTGCTACTTGTAGCCATGGTAACTTGCTATTTGTAGCTATGGTAATTTGCTACCTCTTGCTATGGTAACGAGCTACTTCTAGCCATGGTAACGTGCTACTTGTTGCCACGTTAACGTGCTGCTTATAGCCATGGTAACTTGCTATTTGTAGCTATGGTAATTTGCTACCTCTTGCTATGGTAACGTGCTACTTGTAGCTATGGTAACTTGCTCTTTGTTGCCACGGTAACTTGCTACTTGTAGCTATGGTAACTTGCTCTTTGTTGCCACGGTTACGTGCTCCTTGTTGCTATGGTAACTTGCTACTTGTTGCTATGGTAACTTGCTCTTTGTTGCCACGGTTACGTGCTACTTGTAGCTATGGTAACTTGCTCTTTGATGCCATGGTAACGTGCTACTTGTTGCTATTATAACGTGCTATTTGTAGCCATGGTAACGTGCTACATGTTGCCACGGTAACGTGCTACATGTTGCCATGGTAATTTGCTACCTCTTGCTATGGTAAAGAGCTACTTGTTGCTATGGTAACTTGCTACTTGTTGCCGTGGTAACGTGCTACTTGTTGCTATGGTAACTTGCTACTTGTTGCCATGGTAACGTGCTACTTGTCGCCATGGTAACGTGCTACTTGCTGCCATGGTAACTTGCTACCTGTTGCCATTGTAACATGCTACTTGTTGCCATGGTAACTTGCTACCTCTTGCTACGGTAACGTGCTATTTGTTGCTATGAAACTTGCTACCACTTGCTACGGTAACGTGCTACTTGTTGGTATGGTAACTTGCTACCTCTTGCTACGGTAACGTGCTACTTGCGCTATGGTAACATGCTACCTGTTGCCCTGGTAACGTGCTACTTGTTGCTATGGTAACTTGCTACTTGTTGCCATGGTAACGTGCTACTTGGTGCCATGGTATCGTGCTAGTTGCTGCCTCGGTAACTTGCTACTTGTAGCTATGGTAACTTGCTCTTTGTTGCCACGGTAACGTGCTCCTTGTTGCTATGGTAACTTGCTACTTGTTGCTATGGTAACTTGCTCTTTGTTGCCACGGTTACGTGCTACTTGTAGCTATGGTAACTTGCTCTTTGATGCCATGGTAACGTGCTACTTTTTGCTATGGTAACGTGCTATTTATAGCCATTGTAACGTGCTACTTGTTGCCACGGTAACGTGCTACATATTGCCATGGTAATTTGCTACCTCTTGCTATGGTAACGTGCTACTTGTTGCTATGGTAACTTGCTACTTGTTGCTATGGTAACTTGCTTCTTGTTGCTATGGTAACTTGCTACTTGTTGCCATGGTAACGTGCTACTTCTTGCCATGGTAACGTGCTACTTGCTGCCATGGTAACTTGCTACCTATTGCCATTGTAACGTGCTACTTTTTTCCATGGTAACTTGCTACCTCTTGCTACGGTAACGTGCTACTTATTGCTATGGTAACCTGCTATCTCTTGCTATGGTAACGTGCTACTTGTGGCTATGGTAACTTGCTACCTCTTGCTACGGTAACATGCTACTTGTTGCTTTGGTAACTTGCTACCTGTTGCCATGGTAACGTGCTACTTGTTGAAATGGTAACTTGCTACTTGTTGCCATGGTTACGTGCTACTTGTTGCCATGGTATCGTGCTACTTGCTGCCATGGTAACTTGCTACCTGTTGCCATTGTAACGTGCTTCTTGTTGCCATGGTAACTTGCTACCTCATGCTAAGTTAACGTGCTACTTGTTGCCATGGTAACGTGGTTCTTGCTGCCATGGTAACTTGCTACCTCTTGCTATGGTAACGTGCTACTTGTTGTCATGGTAACTTGCTACCTCTTGCTACGGTAACGTGCCACTTGTTGCTATGGTAACTTGCTACCTGTTGCCATGTTAACGTGCTACTTGATCCTAAGGTGACTTGCTACTTCTTGCCATCGTAACGATCTACTTGTTGCCACAGTAACGTGCTACTTGTTCCTATGGTAACTTGCTACTTGTTGCCATGGTAACGTGTTCTTTGTTGCCACGGTAACGTGCTACTTTTTGTTATGGTAACTTGCTAATGTTGCCACGGTAACGTGCTACTTTTTGCTATGGTAACGTGCTACTTGTTGCTTTGGTAACGTGCTACTTGGTGTTATGGTAACGTGCTACTTGTTGTTATGGTAACGTGCTACTTGTTGCTATGGTAACGTGCTACTTTTTGTTATTGTAAATTGCTACTTGTTGTTATGGCAACGTGCTACTTCTTTCATGGTAACCTGCTATTTGTTGACATGGTAACTTGCTACTTGTTATTAAGGTAACTTTCTACTTGTTGTTATGGTAACGTGCTACTTGTTGTTATGGTAACGTGGTACTTGTTGCCATGGTAACATGCTTTGTTGTCATGGTAACGTGCTATTTGTTGTTATGGTAACGTGCTACTTGTTGCCACGGTAACGTGATACATGTTGCCATGGAAATTTGCTACCTCGTGCTATGGTAACGTGCTACTTGTTACTATGGTAACTTGCTACTTGTTGCTATGGTAACTTGCTACTTGTTGCTATGGTAACGTGCTACTTGTTGTTATGGTTACGTGCTACTTGTTGCTATGGTAACATGCTATTTGTTGTTATGGTAACGTACTACTTGTTTTCATGGTAACATGCTACGTGTTACTATGGTAACTTGCTACCTGATTCTATGGTAACTTGCTACTTTTTGCCATGGTAACGAGCTACTTGTTTCTATGGTTATGTGCTAATGTTTGTTATGGTAATGTGCCACTTATTGTCATGGTAACTTTCTACTTGTTGCTATGGTAACGTGCTACTTGTTGCCATGGTAACGTATTATTGTTGTTATGGTAACGTGCTACTTGTTGTTATGGTAACGTGCTACTTTTTGTCATGGTAACTTGCTACTTGTTGTTATGGTAACGTGCTACTTGTTGCCTTGGTAACGTGCTAATTGTAGCCACGGTAACGTGCTACTTGTGTCCATGGTAACTTGCTATTTGTAGCTATGGTAATTTGGTATCTCTTGCTATGGTAACGTGCTACTTGTAGCTATGGTAACTTGCTCTTTGTTGCCAAGGTAACTTGCCACTTGTAGCTATGGTAACTTTCTCTTTGTTGCCACGGTAACGTGCTCCTTGTTGCTATGGTAACTTGCTACTTGTTGCTATGGTTACTTGCTCTTTGTTGCCACGGTAACGTGCTACTTGTTGTAGTGGTAACGTGCTACTTTTTGCCATGGTAGCCTGCTACTTGTTGTTAAGGTAACTTGCTACTTGTTGCCATGGTAACGTGCTACTTGTTGTTATGTTAACGTGCTACTTTTTGTTATGGTAACTTGCTACTTGTTGTTATGGTAACGTGCTACTTTTTGCTATGGTAACGTGCGACTTGTTGTTATGGTAACGTTCTACTTGTTGTCATATTAACCTGCTACTTGTTACTATGGTAACCTGCTACTTGTTGCTATGGTAACTTGCTACTTGTTGCCATGGTATCGTGCTACTTGTTGCTATGGTAACGAGCTACTTGATGTTATGATAACGTGCTATTTGTTGTCATGGTAACCTGCTACTTGTTGCTATGGTAACGTGCTACTTGCTGCCACGGTAACGTGCTATATGTAGCCATGGTAATTTGCTACCTCTTGCCATGGTAACGTGCTATTTGTTGCTATGGTAACGTGCTACTTGTAGCCATGGTAACGTGCTACTTATTGCCACGGTAACGTGCTACATGTTGCCATGGTAATTTGCTACCTCTTGCTTAGGTAACGTGATATTTGTTGCTATAGTAACGTGCTACTTGTAGCCATGGTAACTTGCTACTTGTTGCCGCGGTAACGTGCTACTTGTAGCCATGTTAACTTGCTATTTGTAGCTATGGTAATTTGCTACCTCATGCTATGGTAACGTGCTACTTGTAGCCATGGTAACGTGCTACTTGTTGCCACGGTAACGTGCTACTTGTAGCCATGGTAACATGCTATTTGTAGCTATGGTCATTTGCTACCTCTTGCTATGGTAACGTGCTATTTGTTGCTATGGTAACGTGCTACTTTTTGTTATGGTAAATTGTTACTTGTTGTTATGGTAACGTGCTACTTCTTTCATGGTAACCTGCTATTTGTTGTCATGGTAACGTGCTACATGTTGTTATAGTAACGTGCTACTTGTTGTTATGGTAACGTGCTACTTGTTGCCATAGTAACATGCTTTCTTGTCATGGTAACGTGCTATTTGTTGTTATGGTAACGTGGTACTTGTTGCCACGGTAACGTGATACATGTTGCCATGGTAATTTGCTACCTCGTGCTATGGTAACGTGCTACTTGTTACTATGGTAACGTGCTACTTGTTGCTATGGTAACTTGCTACTTGTTGCTATGGTAACTTGCTACATGTTGTTATGGTAACGTGCTACTTGTTGTTATGGTCACGTGCTATATGTTGCTATGGTAACGTGCTATTTGTTGTTATGGTAACGTACTACTTGTTTTCATGGTAACATGCTACGTGTTACTATGGTAACTTGCTACTTGATTCTACGGTAACTTGCTACTTGTTGCCACGGTAACGTGCTCCTTGTTGCTATGGTAACTTGCTACTTGTAGCTATGGTAACTTGCTCTTTGTTGCCATGGTAACGTGCTCCTTGTTGCTATGGTAACTTGCTACTTGTTGCTATGGGAACTTGCTCTTTGTTGCCGCGGATACGTGCTACTTGTAGCTATGGTAACTTGCTCTTTGTTGCCGTGGTAACGTGCTACTTGTTGCTATGGTAACTTGCTACTTGTTGCTATGGTAACTTGCTACTTGCTGCTATGGTAACTTGCTACTTATTGCCATGGTAACGTGCTACTTGTTGCTATGGTAACTTGCTACTTGTTGCCATGGTAGCATGCTACTTTTTGCCATGGTAACGGGCTACTTGCTGCCTTGGTAACTTGCTACCTGTTGCCATTGTAACGTGCTACTTGTTTCCATGGTAACTTGCTACCTCTTGCTACGGTAACGTGCTACATGTTGCTATGGTAATTTGCTACCTCTTGCTATGGTAACGTGCTACTTGTTGCTATGGTTACTTGCTACCTGTTGCCATGGTATCGTGCTACTTGTTGCTATGGTAACTTGCTTCTTGTTGCCATGGTATCGTGCTACTTGCTGCCATGGTATCTTGCTACCTGTTGCCATTGTAACGTGCTACTTGTTGCCATGGTAACTTGCTACCTCTTGCTACGGTAACGTGCTACTTGTTGCCATGGTAACGTGCTACTTGCTGCCATGGTAACATGCTACCTCTTGCTATGGTAACGTGCTACTTGTTGCCATGGTAACTTGCTACCTCTTGCTACGGTAACGTGCTACTTGTTGCTATGGTAACGTGCTACCTGTTGCCATGGTAACGTGCTACTTGTTTTTACGGTAACTTGCTACTTGTTGCCATCGTAACGTGCTACTTGTTGCCACAGTAACGTGCTACATGTTGCCATGGTAATGTGCTACTTGTTCCTATGGTAACTTGCTACTTGTTGCCATGGTAACGTGTTCTTTGTTGCCACGGTAACGTGCTACTTTTTGTTATGGTAACTTGTTATTTGTTGCCACGGTAACGTGCTACTTGTTGCTATGGTAACGTGCTACTTGTTGCTATGGTAACGTGCTACTTGTTGTTATGGTAACGTGATACTTGTTGTTATGGTAACGTGCTACTCGTTGCTAGAGTAACGTGCTACTTGTTGTTATGGTAACTTGCTACTTGTTGTTATGGTAACGTGCTACTTTTTTCATGGTATCCTGCTATTTGTTGTCATGGTAACTTGCTACTTTTTGTTATGGTAACGTGCTACTTGTTGTTATGGTAACTTGCTACTTATTGTTATGATAACGTGCTACTTGTTGTCATGGTAACCTGCTACTTGTTGCTATGGTAACGTGCTACTTGTAGCCATGGTAACGTGCTACTTATTGCCACGGTAACGTGCTACATCTTGCCATGGTTATTTGCTACCACTTGCTAGGGTAACGTGATATTTGCTGCTATGGTAACGTGCTACTTGTAGCCATGGTAACATGCTATTTTTTGCCACGGTAACGTGCTACTTGTAGCCATGGTAACTTGCTATTTGTAGCTATGGTAATTTGCTACCTCTTGCTATGGTAACGAGCTACTTCTAGCCATGGTAACGTGCTACTTGTTGCCACGTTAACGTGCTGCTTATAGCCATGGTAACTTGCTATTTGTAGCTATGGTAATTTGCTACCTCTTGCTATGGTAACGTGCTACTTGTAGCTATGGTAACTTGCTCTTTGTTGCCACGGTAACTTGCTACTTGTAGCTATGGTAACTTGCTATTTGTTGCCACGGTAACGTGCTCCTTGTTGCTATGGTAACTTGCTACTTGTTGCTATGGTAACTTGCTCTTTGTTGCCACGGTTACGTGCTACTTGTAGCTATGGTATCTTGCTCTTTGATGCCATGGTAACGTGCTACTTGTTGCTATTATAACGTGCTTTTTGTAGCCATGGTAACGTGCTACATGTTGCCACGGTAACGTGCTACATGTTGCCATGGTAATTTGCTACCTCTTGCTATGGTAAAGAGCTACTTGTTGCTATGGTAACTTGCTACTTGTTGCTATGGTAACTTGCTCCTTTTTGCTATGGTAACTTGCTACTTGTTGCCATGGTAACGTGCTACTTGTTGCTATGGTAACTTGCTACTTGTTGCCATGGTAACGTGCTACTTGTCGCCATGGTAACGTGCTACTTGCTGCCATGGTAACTTGCTACCTGTTGCCATTGTAACATGCTACTTGTTGCCATGGTAACTTGCTACCTCTTGCTACGGTAACGTGTTATTTGTTGCTATGAAACTTGCTACCACTTGCTACGGTAACGTGCTACTTGTTGGTATGGTAACTTGCTACCTCTTGCTACGGTAACGTGCTACTTGCGCTATGGTAACATGCTACCTGTTGCCCTGGTAACGTGCTACTTGTTGCTATGGTAACTTGCTACTTGTTGCCATGGTAACGTGCTACTTGGTGCCATGGTATCGTGCTAGTTGCTGCCATGGTAACTTGCTGCCTGTTGCCATTGTAACGTGCTTCTTGTTGCCATGGTAACTTGCTACCTCTTGCTAAGTTAACGTGCTACTTGTTGCCATGGTAACGTGGTACTTGCTGCCATGGTAACTTGCTACCTCTTGCAATGGTAACGTGCTACTTGTTGCCATGGTAACTTGCTACCTCTTGCTACGGTAACGTGCCAATTGTTGCTATGGTAACTTGCTACCTGTTGCCATGCTAACGTGCTACTTGTTCCTAAGGTGACCTGCTACTTGTTGCCATCGTAACGATCTACTTGTTGCCACAGTAACGTGCTACTTGTTCCTATGGTAACTTGCTACTTGTTGCCATGGTAACGTGTTCTTTGTTGCCACGGTAACGTGCTACTTTTTGTTATGTTAACTTGCTATTGTTGCCACGGTAACGTGCTATTTTTTGCTATGGTAACGTGCTACTTGTTGCTTTGGTAACGTGCTACTTGGTGTTATGGTAACGTACTACTTGTTATTATGGTAACGTGCTACTTGTTGCTATGGTAACGTGATACTTTTTGTTATTGTAAATTGCTACTTGTTTTTATGGTAACGTGCTACTTCTTTCATGGTAACCTGCTATTTGTTGTCATGGTAACTTGCTACTTGTTATTATGGTAACGTGCTACTTGTTGTTATGGTAACGTGCTACTTGTTGTTATGGTAACGTGGTACTTGTTGCCATGGTAACATGCTTTGTTGTCATGGTAACGTGCTATTTGTTGTTATGGTAACGTGCTACTTGTTGCCACGGTAACGTGATACATGTTGCCATGGTAATTTGCTACCTCGTGCTATGGTAACGTGCTACTTGTTACTATGGTAACTTGCTACTTGTTGCTATGGTAACTTGCTACTTGTTGCTATGGTAACGTGCTACTTGTTGTTATGGTCACGTGCTACTTGTTCCTATGGTAACGTGCTATTTGTTGTTATGGTAACGTACTACTTGTTTTCATGGTAACATGCTACGTGTTACTATGGTAACTTGCTACCTGATTCTATGGTAACTTGCTACTTTTTGCCATGGTAACGAGCTACTTGTTTCTATGGTTATGTGCTAATGTTTGTTATGGTAACGTGCCACTTATTGTCATGGTAACTTGCTACTTGTTGTTATGGTAACGTGCTACTTGTTGCCATGGTAACGTGCTCATTGTTGCCACGGTAACGTGCTCCTTGTTGCTATGGTAACTTGCTACTTGTTGCTATGGTAACTTGCTCCTTGTTGCCATGGTAACGTGCTACTTGTAGCTATGGTAACTTGCTCTTTGATGCCATGGTAACGTGCTCCTTGCTGCTATGGTAACGTGCTACTCATTGCTATAGTAACGTGCTATTTATAGTCATTGTAACGTGCTACTTGTTGCCACGGTAACGTGCTACATGTTGTTATGGTAACGTGCTACATTTTTGCCATGGTAGCCTGCTACTTGTTGTTAAGGTAACATGCTACTTGTTGCCATGGTAACGTGCTACTTGTTGTTATGTTAACGTGCTACTTTTTGTAATGGTAACTTGCTACTTGTTGTTATGGTAACGTGCTACTTTTTGCTATGGTAACGTGCGACTTGTTGTTATGGTAACGTGCTACTTGTTGTCATATTAACCTGCTACTTGTTACTATGGTAACCTGCTACTTGTTGCTATGGTAACTTGCTACTTGTTGCCATGGTAACGAGCTACTTGTTGCTATGGTAACGAGCTATTTGATGTTATGATAACGTGCTATTTGTTGTCATGGTAACCTGCTACTTGTTGCTATGGTAACGTGCTACTTGCTGCCACGGTAACGTGCTATATGTAGCCATGGTAATTTGCTACCTCTTGCCATGGTACCGTGCTATTTGTTGCTATGGTAACGTGCTACTTGTAGCCATGGTAACGTGCTACTTATTGCCACGGTAACGTGCTACATGTTGCCATGGTAATTTGCTACCTCTTGCTTAGGTAACGTGATATTTGTTGCTATAGTAACGTGCTACTTGTAGCCATGGTAACTTGCTACTTGTTGCCACGGTAACGTGCTTCTTGTAGCCATGTTAACTTGCTATTTGTAGCTATGGTAATTTGCTACCTCATGCTATGGTAATTTGCTACTTGTAGCCATGGTAACGTGCTACTTGTTGCCACGGTAAGGTGCTAATTGTAGCCATGGTAACATGCTACTTGTAGCTATGGTCATTTGCTACCTCTTGCTATGGTAACGTGCTACTTGTTGCGATGGTAACGTGCTACTTTTTGTTATGGTAAATTGCTACTTGTTGTTATGGTAACGTGCTACTTCTTTCATGGTAACCTGCTATTTGTTGTCATGGTAACTTGCTACTTGTTATTATGGTAACGTGCTACTTGTTGTTATGGTAACGTGCTACTTGTTGTTATGGTAACGTGCTACTTGTTGCCATGGTAACATGCTTTGTTGTCATGGTAACGTGCTATTTGTTGTTATGGTAACGTGCTACTTGTTGCCACGGTAACGTGATACATGTTGCCATGGTAATTTGCTACCTCGTGCTATGATAACGTGCTACTTGTTACTATGGTAACTTGCTACTTGTTGCTATGGTAACGAGCTACTTGTTTCTATGGTTATGTGGTAATTTTTGTTATGGTAACGTGCCACTTATTGTCATGGTAACTTGCTACTTGTTGCTATGGTAACGTGCTACTTGTTGCCATGGTAACGTATTATTGTTGTTATGGTAACGTGCTACTTGTTGTTATGGTAACGTGCTATTTTTGTCATGGTAACTTGCTACTTGTTGTTATGGTAACGTGCTACTTGTTGCCATGGTAACGTGCTACTTGTTGCCACGGTAACGTGCTTCTTGTAGCCATGGTAACTTGCTATTTGTAGCTATGGTAATTTGCTATCTCTTGCTATGGTAACTTGCTACTTGTAGCTATGGTAACTTGCTCCTTGTTGCCACGGTAACTTGCTACTTGTAGCTATGGTAACTTGCTCTTTGTTGCCACGGTAACGTGCTCCTTGTTGCTATGGTAACTTGCTATTGTTGCTATGGTATCTTGCTCTTTGTTGCCACGGTAACGTGCTCCTTGTTGCTATGGTAACCTGCTACTTGTAGCTATGGTAACTTGCTCTTTGTTGCCACGGTAACGTGCTCCTTGTTGCTATGGTAACTTGCTACTTGTTGCTATGGTAACTTGCTCTTTGTTGCCACGGATACGTGCTACTTGTAGCTATGGTAACTTGCTCTTTGTTGCCGTGGTAACGTGCTACTTTTTGCTATGGTAACGTGCTATTTGTAGCCATGGTAACGTGCTACTTGTTGCCACGGTAACGTGCTACATGTTGCCATGGTAATTTGCTACCTCTTGCTATGGTAACGTCTTACTTGTTGCTATGGTAACTTGCTACTTGTTGCTATGGTAACTTGCTACTTGCTGCTATGGTAACTTGCTACTTATTGCCATGGTAACGTGCTACTTGTTGCTATGGTAACATGCTACTTGTTGCCATGGTAGCAGGCTACTTTTTGCCATGGTAACGGGCTACTTGCTGCCTTGGTAACTTGCTACCTGTTGCCATTGTAACGTGCTACTTGTTTCCATGGTAACTTGCTACCTCTTGCTACGGTAACGTGCTACTTGTTGCTATGGTAATTTGCTACCTCTTGCTATGGTAATGTGCTACTTGTTGCTATGGTTACTTGCTACCTGTTGCCATGTTATCGTGCTACTTGTTGCTTAGTAACTTGCTACTTGTTGCCATGGTAACAGGCTACTTGTTGCCATGGTATCGTGCTATTTGCTGCCATGGTATCTTACTACCTGTTGCCATTGTAACGTGCTACTTGTTGCCATGGTAACTTGCTACCTCTTGCTACGGTAACGTGCTACTTGTTGCCATGGTAACGTGCTACTTGCTGCCATGGTAACATGCTACCTCTTGCTATGGTAACGTGCTACTTGTTGCCATGGTAACTTGCTACCTCTTGCTACGGTAACGTGCTACTTGTTGCTATGGTAACATGCTACCTGTTGCCATGGTAACGTGCTACTTGTTCCTACGGTTACTTGCTACTTGTTCCCTTCGTAACGTGCTATTTGTTGCCACAGTAACGTGCTACTTGTTGCCATGGTAATGTGCTACTTGTTCCTATGGTAACTTGCTACTTGTTGACATGGTAACGTGTTCTGTGTTGCCACGGTAACGTGCTACTTTTTTGTTATGGTAACTTGTTATTTGTTGCCACGGTAACCTGCTACTTGTTGCTATGGTAACGTGCTACTTGTTGCTATGGCAACGTGCTACTTGTTGTTATGGTAACGTGATACCTGTTGTTATGGTAACGTGCTACTCGTTGCTATAGTAACGTGCTACTTGTTGTTATGGTAACTTGCTACTTGTTGTTATGGTAACGTGCTACTTTTTTCATGGTATCCTGCTATTTGTTGTCATGGTAACTTGCTACTTTTTGTTATGGTAACGTGCTACTTGTTGTTATGGTAACGTGCTACTTATTGTTATGATAACGTGCTACTTGTTGTCATGGTAACCTGCTACTTGTTGCTATGGTAACGTGCTACTTGTAGCCATGGTAACGTGCTACTTATTGCCACGGTAACGTGCTACATCTTGCCATGGTTATTTGCTACCACTAGCTAGGGTAACGTGATATTTGCTGCTATGGTAACGTGCTACTTGTAGCCATGGTAACATGCTACTTTTTGCCACGGTAACGTGCTACTTGTAGCCATGGTAACTTGCTATTTGTAGCTATGGTAATTTGCTACCTCTTGCTATGGTAACGAGCTACTTGTAGCCATGGTAACGTGCTACTTGTTGCCACGGTAACGTGCTGCTTGTAGCCATGGTAACTTGCTATTTGTAGCTATGGTAATTTGCTACCTCTTGCTATGGTAACGTGCTACTTGTAGCTATGGTAACTTGCTCTTTGTTGCCACGGTAACTTCCTACTTGTAGCTATGGTAACTTGCTCTTTGTTGCCACGGTAACGTGCTCCTTGTTGCTATGGTAACTTGCTACTTGTTGCTATGGTAACTTGCTCTTTGTTGCCACGGTTACGTGCTACTTGTAGCTATGGTAACTTGCTCTTTGATGCCATGGTAACGTGCTACTTTTTGCTATGGTAACGTGCTATTTATAGCCATTGTAACGTGCTACTTGTTGCCACGGTAACGTGCTACATGTTGCCATGGTAATTTGCTACCTCTTGCTATGGTAACGTGCTACTTGTTGCTATGGTAACTTGATACTTGTTGCTATGGTAACTTGCTTCTTGTTGCTATGGTAACTTGCTACTTGTTGCCATGGTAACGTGCTACTTTTTGCCATGGTAACGTGCTACTTGCTGCCATGGTAACTTGCTACCTATTGCCATTGTAACGTGCTACTTTTTTCCATGGTAACTTGCTACCTCTTGCTACGGTAACGTGCTACTTATTGCTATGGTAACCTGCTATCTCTTGCTATGGTAACTTGCTACCTCTTGCTACGGTAACATGCTACTTGTTGCTTTGGTAACTTGCTACCTGTTGCCATGGTAACGTGCTCCTTGTTGCAATGGTAACTTGCTACTTGTTGCCATGGTTACGTGCTACTTGTTGCCATGGTATCGTGCTACTTGCTGCCATGGTAACTTGCTACCTGTTGCCATTGTAACGTGCTTCTTGTTGCCATGGTAACTTGCTACCTCTTGCTAAGTTAACGTGCTACTTGTTGCCATGGTAACGTGGTATTTGCTGCCATGGTAACTTGCTACCTCTTGCTATGGTAACGTGCTACTTGTTGCCATGGTAACTTGCTACCTCTTGCTACGGTAACGTGCCACTTGTTCCTAGGGTAACTTGCTACCTGTTGCCATGTTAACGTGCTACTTGTTCCTAAGGTGACCTGCTACTTGTTGCCATCGTAACGATCTACTTGTTGCCACAGTAACGTGCTACTTGTTCCTATGGTAACTTGCTACTTGTTGCCATGGTAACGTGTTCTTTGTTGCCACGGTAACGTGCTACTTTTTGTTATGGTAACTTGCTATTGTTGCCACGGTAACGTGCTACTTTTTGCTATGGTAACGTGCTACTTGTTGCTTTGGTAACGTGCTACTTGGTGTTATGGCAACGTGCTACTTGTTGTTATGGTAACGTGCTACTTGTTGCTATGGTAACGTGCTACTTTTTTATTGTAAATTGCTACTTTTTGTTATGGCAACGTGCTACTTCTTTCATGGTAACCTGCTATTTGTTGTCATGGTAACTTGCTACTTGTTATTATGGTAACGTGCTACTTGTTGTTATGGTAACGTGCTACTTGTTGTTATGGTAACGTGGTACTTGTTGCCATGGTAACATGCTTTGTTGTCATGGTAACGTGCTATTTGTTGTTATGGTAACGTGCTACTTGTTGCCACGGTAACGTGATACATGTTGCCATGGTAATTTGCTACCTCGTGCTATGGTAACGTGCTCCTTGTTTCTATGGTAACTTGCTACTTGTAGCTATGGTAACTTGCTCTTTGTTGCCACGGTAACGTGCTCCTTGTTGCTATGGTAACTTGCTACTTGTTGCTATGGTAACTTGCTCTTTGTTGCCACGGATACGTGCTACTTGTAGCTATGGTAACTTTCTCTTTGTTGCCGTGGTAACGTGCTACTTTTTGCTATGGTAACGTGCTATTTTTAGCCATGGTAACGTGCTACTTGTTGCCACGGTAACGTGCTACATGTTGCCATGGTAATTTGCTACCTCTTGCTATGGTAACTTGCTACTTGTTGCTATGGTAACTTGCTACTTGCTGCTATGGTAACTTGCTACTTATTGCCATGGTAACGTGCTACTTGTTGCTATGGTAACTTGCTACTTGTTGCCATGGTAGCATGCTACTTTTTGCCATGGTTACGGGCTACTTGCTGCCTTGGTAACTTGCTACCTGTTGCCATTGTAACGTGCTACTTGTTTCCATGGTAACTTGCTACCTCTTGCTACGGTAACGTGCTACTTGTTGCTATGGTAATTTGCTACCTCTGGCTATGGTAACGTGCTACTTGTTGCTATGGTTACTTGCTACCTGTTGCCATGGTATCGTGCTACTTGTTGCTATGGTAACTTGCTACTTGTTGCCATGGTAACGTGCTACTTGTTGCCATGGTATCGTGCTACTTGCTGCCATGGTATCTTGCTACCTGTTGCCATTGTAACGTGCTACTTGTTGCCATGGTAACTTGCTACCTCTTGCTACGGTAACGTGCTACTTGTTGCCATGGTAACGTGCTACTTGCTGCCATGGTAACATGCTACCTCTTGCTATGGTAACGTGCTACTTGTTGCCATGGTAACTTGCTACCTCTTGCTACGGTAACGTGCTACTTGTTGCTATGGTAACATGCTACCTGTTGCCATGGTAACGTGCTACTTGTTTTTACGGTAACTTGCTACTTGTTGCCATCGTAACGTGCTACTTGTTGCCACAGTAACGTGCTACATGTTGCCATGGTAATGTGCTACTTGTTCCTATGGTAACTTGCTACTTGTTGCCATGGTAACGTGTTCTTTGTTGCCACGGTAACGTGCTACTTGTTGCTATGGTAACGTGCTACTTGTTGCTATGGTAACGTGCTACTTGTTGTTATGGTAACGTGATACTTGTTGTTATGGTAACGTGCTACTCGTTGCTATAGTAACGTGCTACTTGTTGTTATGGTAACTTGCTACTTGTTGTTATGGTAACGTGCTACTTTTTTCATGGTATCCTGCTATTTGTTGTCATGGTAACTTGCTACTTTTTGTTATGGTAACGTGCTACTTGTTGTTATGGTAACTTGCTACTTATTGTTATGATAACGTGCTACTTGTTGTCATGGTAACCTGCTACTTGTTGCTATGGTAACGTGCTACTTGTAGCCATGGTAACGTGCTACTTATTGCCACGAAAACGTGCTACCTCTTGCCATGGTTATTTGCTACCACTTGCTAGGGTAACGTGATATTTGCTGCTATGGTAACGTGCTACTTGTAGCCATGGTAACATGCTACTTTTTGCCACGGTAACGTGCTACTTGTAGCCATGGTAACTTGCTATTTGTAGCTATGGTAATTTGCTACCTCTTGCTATGGTAACGAGCTACTTCTAGCCATGGTAACGTGCTACTTGTTGCCACGTTAACGTGCTGCTTGTAGCCATGGTAACTTGCCATTTGTAGCTATGGTAATTTGCTACCTCTTGCTATGGTAACGTGCTACTTGTAGCTATGGTAACTTGCTCTTTGTTGCCACGGTAACTTGCTACTTGTAGCTATGGTAACTTGCTCTTTGTTGCCACGGTAACGTGCTCCTTGTTGCTATGGTAACTTGCTACTTGTTGCTATGGTAACTTGCTCTTTGTTGCCACGGTTACGTGCTATTTGTAGCTATGGTAACTTGCTCTTTGATGTCATGGTAACGTGCTACTTTTTGCTATGGTAACGTGCTATTTATAGCCATTGTAACGTGCTACTTGTTGCCACGGTAACGTGCTACATTTTGCCATGGTAATTTGCTACCTCTTGCTATGGTAACGTGCTACTTGTTGCTATGGTAACTTGCTACTTGTTGCTATGGTAACTTGCTTCTTGTTGCTATGGTAACTTGCTACTTGTTGCCATGGTAACGTGCTATTTTTTGCCATGGTAACGTGCTACTTGCTGCCATGGTAACTTGCTACCTATTGCCATTGTAACGTGCTACTTTTTTCCATGGTAACTTGCTACCTCTTGCTACGGTAACGTGCTACTTACTGCTATGGTAACCTGCTATCTCTTGCTATGGTAACGTGCTACTTGTGGCTATGGTAACTTGCTACCTCTTGCTACGGTAACATGCTACTTGTTGCTTTGGTAACTTGCTACCTGTTGCCATGGTAACGTGCTACGTGTTGCTATGGTAACTTGCTACTTGTTGCCATGGTTACGTGCTACTTGTTGCCATGGTATCGTGCTACTTGCTGCCATGGTAACTTGCTACCTGTTGCCATTGTAACGTGCTATTTGTTGCCATGGTAACTTGCTACCTCTTGCTACGGTAACGTGCTACTTGTTGCCATGATAACGTGCTATTTGCAGCCATGGTAACTTGCTACCTCTTGCTATGGTAACGTGCTACTTGTTGCCATGGTAACTTGCTACATCTTGCTTCGGTAACGTGCTACTTGTTGCTATGGTAACTTGCTACCTGTTGCCTTGGTAACGTGCTACTTGTTCCTACGGTAACTTGCTACTTGTTGTCATCGTAACGTGCTACTTGTTGCCACAGTAACGTGCTACTTGTTGCCATGGTAACGTGCTACTTGTTCCTATGGTAACTTGCTACTTATTGCCATGGTAACGTGTTCTTTGTTTCCACGGTAACGTGCTACTTTTTGTTATGGTATCTTGTTATTTGTTGCCACGGTAACGTGCTCCTTTTTGCTATGGTAACGTGCTACATGTTGCTATGGTACGTGCTACTTGTTGTTATGGTAACGTGCTACTTGTTGTTATGGTAATGTGCTACTTGTTGCTATGGTAACTTGCTACTTGTTGTTATGGTAACGTGCTACTTTTTTCATGGTAACCTGCTACTTGTAGTCATGGGAACGTGCTACTTATTGCCACGGTAACGTGCTACATGTTGCCATGGTAATTTGCTACGTTTTACTATGGTAACTTGCTACTTGATTCTATGGTAACTTGCTACTTGTTGCCATGGTAACGAGCTACTTGTTGTCATGGTAACGCATTATTTTTATTATGGTAACTTTCTTCTTATTGCCATGGTAACATGCTACTTGTTGTTATGGTAACGTGCTACTTTTTGTCATGGTAACTTGCTACTTGTTGTTATGGTAACGTGCTACTTGTTGCCATGGTAACGTGCTACTTGTTGTTATGGTAACGTGCTACTTTTTGCCATGGTGACCTGCTACTTGTTGTTATGGTAACTTGCTACTTGTTGCCATGGTAACGTGCTACTTGTTTTTATGGTAACGTGGTACTTTTTGTAATGGTAACTTGCTACTTGTTGTTATGGTAACGTGCTACTTGTTGCTATGGTAACGTGCGACTTGTTGTTATGGTAACGTGCTACTTGTTGTCATAGTAACCTGCTACTTGTTACTATGGTAACTTGCTACTTGTTGCTATGGTAACTTGCTACTTGTTGCCATGGTAACGTGCTACTTGTTGCTATGGTAACGTGCTACTTGATGTTATGATAACGTGCTACTTGTTGTCATGGTAACCTGCTACTTGTTGCTATGGTAACTTTCTACTTGTTGCCATGATAACGTGCTACTTGTCATGGTAACGTGCTACTTGTTGCCATGGTAACGTGCTACTTGTTGTCATGGTAACCTGCTACTTGTTGCTATGGTAACTAACTACTTGTAGCTATGGTAACTTGCTACTTGTTGCTATGGTAACTTGCTACTTGTTGCTATGGTAACCTGCTACTTGTTGTCATGGTAACGTGCACTTTGTTGCCACAGTAACGTGCTACTTGTTGGCACGGAAACGTGTTTCTTGTTGATATGGTAACGTGCTACTTGTTGGCACGGTAACGTGCTCCTTTTTGCTATGGTAACTTGTTATTTGTAGCCATGGTTACGTGCTACTTGTTGTCATGGTAACGTGCTACTTGCAGCCATGGTAACGTGCTACTTATCGCTATGGTAACTTGCTACTTGTAGCCTTGGTAACGTGCTACTTTTTGTTATGGTAGCTTGTTATTTGTTGCCACGGTAACGTGCTACATGTTGCCATGGTAACGTGCTACTTGTTGTTATGGTAACGTGCTACTTATTGTTATGGTAACGTGCTACTTGTGTCCATGGTAACGTGCTACTTGTTGCTATGGTAACGTGCTACTGGTTGCTATGGTAACGAGCTACTTTTTACTATGGTAACGTGCTACTTGTTTTTATGGTAACGTGCTACTTGTTGCCATGGAAACGTGCTACTTGTTGTTATGGTAACGTGTTACTTGTTGTTATGGTAACGTGCTACTTGTTGATATGGTAACGTGCTACTTGTTGCTTTGATAACGTGTTACTTGTTGTTATGGTAACATGCTACTTGTTCTATGGTAACGTGCTACTTGTTGCCATGGTAACGTGCTACTTGTTGCCATGGTAACGTGCTATATGTTGCCATGGTAACTTGCTACTTGTTGTTATGGTAACGTGCTACTTGTTGCCATGGTAACGTGCTACTTGTTGTTATGGTAACGTGCTACTTGTTGCTATGGTAACGTGCTACTTTTTGTTATGGTAACGTGCTACTTGTTGTTATGGTAACGTGCTACTTGTTGCCACGGTGACGAGCTACTTGTTGCCACGGTAACGTGCTACTTGTTGCCATGGTAACTTGCTACTTGCTACAATGGTGACTTGCTACTTGTTGTTATGAAACGTGGTATTCTGTCCATCCTTGTAGCTCCAATACTGCTTCTCAAGAACCTGAACACACTGGTCTGTATAGTGCTCTTCTCCCTTCCTTTCATAACCCTTGTCTCCATGGCATACGTCAAGATTGGGACATAGTACGTCCGATATATGACCTATTTGCTGTTCTGAGGGTCATCCTTGCTCCATATCATGCTTCTCACTCTCCTCCGGAAAGCTTCTGCTTTTCTCCCCCGCTCGTTTATTTCTCTATCGTTTTTCCATTATCTTGTATCAGGCTTTCCAGATACTTGAAACTCTCCACTTTCTTCAGCCTGTTCCCCACCAATTGTTATTCCCGTTTTGGTTATTTCCTTCTTTCTGGTTGTGATCTTCATCTCACTCTTATTTATGCTCATTTTCATCCCATATCCTTGTATTATTCCTTGCCACACGTCCAACTGCTCCTGTACCTCCTCCTCCGTGATTCCCCAAATCATCTGCACACTCCATTGTATTCATCTTTCCTTCCCCAATTACTTGTGCCACTCGGGTCATTATGTCATCCATTACCACAATGAAAAGTAACGGTGACAGTGCACTTCCTTGTTTCTTAAGATATTGTTTGTAAATCATCAGGCTGGTGTTTGTATTGGAATGGATTAACAACTTAGCTGGTTATCTGCCGCTGCTAAGACTCTTATATTGCTTCATTACCCTCATCTTATTTACCAATAACATATGCTCCTTTGTTGTAGTTGTTTTTCCTCGATTCCCTTAAGCCTTCAAGCGTCGGGGTGGCCTCGTTTGAGCCATTTCTGCACATTCTCTTCATTTCCACAACAGATTCCCCCCCCCCCCTTTTTTGTCCCAATCCCTCTATCCTACCAACGATTGCCTTAATATTCCATGTTCCGAATCTCGTGTTCCGTTTCCACTCCAGTCATCGTCGTTTATATCCGTGCAATCCGAGGCTTCTTGTAGTTCTCTGAATCACTTTATCCCCACATGGGTGATTAGCCCAACGTAATCCAGCACAATCCCTATTTGCTCATTCATCAAGATATTACACAAATAGTATACCAATGTTTGAAGCCAAGGAAACCACCTTGGCGCACAGCAATTAACCTTAAAAGATCCTCCTTTAATGTAAAAAACTCTTGGAAAATCCAGTGGGATCATTCATCAGGAACCAACAATCACCTAGTTGGGAACCCTTTTGAACGGGTACATGGATTTGATCTTCCAAGACGCCAATGGAGGATCTTAAATCGGATACGCACAGGACAAGGCAGATGTTCACTGCATCACTGGGGCTGGTCTAACTCTGCAGATTGTGACTGTGGAGCCTCCTTACAGCCAGTCCATCACAGTATCGCTGATTGCCCTCTCCGGAATTTCCATGGAACGTTTACGGATGTCCATCAAGAATCAGCTGAAGCAGTTGAATGGGTCAGAGATGTATTTCTATATACTGTATTGTACATATATTCATCGTACAATGAATAAATACGCCCAACGTAGAGTGGTTTGTTCGGTTAGCTTTCCATTCTCCATATTTATCCCCTGGAGACAGGGTTTGGGCAGGCATTTCCTCCTTACCCGCCAATACTCGGGTGGCTGATTGCAGTGGTTCCCCACTGGGCGATGGGGCCGCCTCATCCCTACGTCGGTGTTGTAGTTGTTGTCAACTCAAAATGAGCAGAGGAATGGAAATATCGCCAGCCTGTTCGTCTGTGCACAAGACATATTATTTATCGGACCACAAGACGCACTTTTATTGCCAAAAAATCTGCGTATGTGGCTGCGTCTTATGCTCCGAAGGTCTATCATATTTATATCTCATCCACCGTATCCTTGAAGTAGGTATGCGCATGACGTCACACAGAGGAAGTGAAGCGAGAATGCTATTGGTGGAGCTTGGCAGCCCAGCCGTTACGAGGGGTTGAAGCCAAGGTCACCCCTCCCACCTGCACTTATTATTCAGTGGCATTGCGCCTCATTGCACAGAGGGTCAAAATCGAAATCTAGGGGGACAAAATTATTGTTACGTTTTAATCCTGAATTTAGAGTGAAAGCAACGTAAATAATTTGTTTACTTCATAATAAACATCAGTTAAGACCTTTTTGAGGCTATGTCTACTCATTCAAGAAATTGTCTGTGACTGGGAGTTGGATAGAGCATTCAGTTATCTCTTCAGAACAATTTTCTACCCCTAATTTACTTTTAACAAAGTCACAAAGTTCCCTTTTTGACATAATCATCGAACCCAGTGCTTCAAACAGTTGCACGGCATCTTCTAAATCGTAAAATAACTAAGTAAGTTGCAAAAAATGCAAAAAATCTTATATCAGGCGTAAACTGCTTGACTTTTTCCACATTTTAACATTAAGTACAAAGTGACGCATAGTGACGTGACATACTAAAAATCTAAGTGAAAATATAATTCTAAAAATAATAGTTTAATATTATATAATGCAAATATAGCTAAAATTATGTAAGAATTACGCCCATTAACAACTGAAACACGTTACAAAGAGCATACCTTCAGCTGCATGTTCCATCTTAAAGCATCACACTAACCACAAAGACAACCAAACCACAGCCACTTCCATTCACCCTCCAATTCAGACTGCTCGAACAGTGGTGACAGATTTACACTAAGATGCGTTTATATCCCAGAATAGTGAGCGGCAATTATATAAGAATGCTGTAGAAGTAATAAATTTTGATTATTTAATTATGAAAATAAATAATTTTGTCCTCCTAAATTTCGATTTTGACCCACTGTGCGTTGGCCAGTCATCCGAGTCACTCTTGTGCGCAGACTAGGCACTTCGCAGATTGCTTGGACGGAGTTTACACATGATTTGATACACCAAGCTCAAACAATTGCTCTCAACAGTTGGTCCCTGCATTTGTCTCGCAGTTGCCAGGGTTCGCAACTCCTTATCGGAGCACAGCTGCGACCTTGACTTCCATACTGGGGTTAGATTCCTTCTCGCTGCAATTCGACTTGCACCAACTGTACTTTATCGTGTTTGAAGCCTTTTTCAGTGTTGCGTTAGTAAACGAAACTCTGATGCTTTTCAGTCGGTGAACACGATTGTACCCAAATGAGATGGGTCATTCCCTAATCATGAAAAAAATTACATGAGATTAATTAATTTATTTATTCAGCATATGGCTTTTAGTACCGGGAGTGTCCGAGGACATCTTCGACTCGCCAGAGGCTGTAGTTGCTTCAAGCGGACACTCATGGGGTGAGCTACAAATTCCGTACAATATGAATTAGTTCCAACTTTTGCTACGAGATCTCACTAACCCCTAGTGGTGAACGTTGGAACTTTGATAGAGCGTTTCAACGAAATCTAACCTACAAATTTAGCTTCACACAAGTTTAGTTATTGGAAGGATGTTTTACATTCCATAAATCTATGTCATGGAACTGCCGGCTTTACTTTCCCTCCGAAGGAAGACATACTGAAGGATTTTAACGCTCATAGAAAATCCGACGACTTCGGCTGGGTTTGAACCCGCGATCTGGGGCATAGCAGTTCATCATACTACCAACTACGCCACGGAAGCCGGTTATGAGATTAATAAATACACTTGGATGACCAGTTTCAATCTCCAAGCGATCATCAGATCCATTACATTGTGAGGTTTGAAGCCATTTTTCAGTGTTGCCTAAGTAAACAAAAGTTTGGTGCTTTTCAGTCGGTCAACACGAATGTACACGAAAATACACTGAAATAAATTACATAAGATTAATAAATACACTAGTGTAATTTATTTCAGGATTAGGGCATAACCCAGCTCTATTTGGGTACATTCGTGTGAGATCCATTACACTTTATGCCTGAAAACATTTTATTGTTTGTTTCCGACTTTGACCAACTGTGGACCGCATGGAACCTAAGGCTTTCTGGTCAATGTTTTCTTCTTTTCTTCCCACAACCTCTTCATTTATTCACTTCTAATCTTTCTCTGCTCCTCTGCTATTACCAAATTTGGCCTGTGTTGTGGTGGTTTATCTCTGAACGTCTCGATATTGTCAACTCGGCTTCGAAACGTTTTCCTATCGTGAATGACAAGTTCAGTTAGTCCAACTTCAATGGCGTCTCTTTTGACCTCTTCTACCCATTTTGTAGTGGCTTTCAATCCTGTGATGTATTTAAATATTTTCTTTGTCAGCCGGTTCCCGTCCATTCTCATCAAATGCCCGTATAATTTTAGCCTTGTTTTACGCATTGTGACCACAATGGTTTCGGTCTGCATATACAGATGTTCATTTTTCCTTTTTTCCATGTTCCGTCAACATCTTTCCGTGGTCCGAGAATTTTCCTCAGGATCCTCCTTTCCTTTATCTCAAGTTCCTTCAGCTCGCCTTTTTTTGTACAGGGTTAGAAAATATGCGTGAAAATATTTACAATACGTACACTTATTTAGTTGAGGTAATTCACGTCATCGATATTTGTTAGTTCTAGTCTATGTGATGTTTTGCTAAGATACTGGAAGTGGTGATTGACCTCCAACTTGCTTGTTTAGAGTGAATATGTGATTGTAGTTCAATGGTCAATTCAGGTTGTATTGTGCAGGCTACTTATCTGATTGTGTCTTGCGCTGTCCTGGTGAGGGCAGTTGTCATCGTCACTATCTACTCTCAACTGGGGGAATGGATCTGATGATGATCGCTGAACGATCGAAACTGGTCATCCAAGTGTATTTATTAATCTCATGTAAATGTTTTTCAGGATTAGGGTACAATCATGTAGACCGACTGAAGAGTATCAAATAATTGTTTTCACCGACTCTAGTGTTGGCTGCTACGGTAAATGGTGCGAGCATTGCCAGGACGATCAAACATTAATCAGTAGCAAATTCCAGTAGTGCCAATAAACAGTAAATTACTGACTTTAATGGTTATCCAGTGGGATGTGGTTGAGGTAATGTTGGCTATCCTGACAGTGTTAAGCTCACCTATCACGTTAGCTTGTATGTTTCTCGTGTTTTCATCTTAGGGGAGCTTGCCACGGTGGGTGAGTGGTTATCGTGCCAGACTACCAACCCCCAAGCTTGCAGGTTCGCTCCTGGCCGTGGTAAGTGATTTTTGAAAAGCGACAAAAATAACGACATGCATGTCATACGTTGTTGGCATCTTAAGGAACCCATTTGAATTCAGTAGGCCGTGTTAATAATGGCAAAATTAATCTCGGGATTTTCCGCCAACACAGAAGTTCCTCCTTTCTCTGCCAGAAAGCGCTATAGTGTCAAGGAGCTAAGATATCTAACCTCCTTGACTTTCATAGCGCTCCAAGGAACAAAGAAATTTGACATGCAAGCTGCCCTTTGGGCGCAAATAACAAAGATTGCGAGGTCATACGATAATATTATTATTATCTTATGGGAGTTTATTGAAGCTTGTCAGTACAGCAACGGAAGGATGTGATGTAGCAGTCAGAGAGATCTTGTGTCCACAGCTGGGAGTCAAGGACGCATTTTCGAGCCAGGCCAACTTCCGATTCATCAGCTCCCAGGACATCTACTTGTCGAGAGTGATCCACAAGGCCGAGATAGAGGTCAACGAGAGGGGAACGACGGCCAGCGCAGCGACGGTTAACTGCTATAACATCGTCTCTTCTCGCGTGTCCTATTTTATTGGGCTTGGTGTTCTTTCTTAACTCTTTTGATGCCAAGTTTAGTCATATTGCAAGTTTTTGATAAAAATGATCTCTTACCTTTATTTTGCTGGTCAATATATATTAACCATCCTCTTATGACTCTCAGCGGAATAAAAGTTTCAAAATATGTCGTCTATATTTTTACCCAGCACTAAATGTACTGTAATTATAAAACAGACATATTTCGCTTGCCTGTTGACACAGTAACTGCACAAATCACGGTCTTCCTTTCTTTCTTCTTGAAACACTCTAAATGTTGTGTTCAACCCTGGCTGGGTCTGCTTGGAACATAAGCCTCTCCATCGTCCTCTATCCTCCCACCACCTTTCACTCTTCACTCTGTCCCACTTCTCTCCTTCCTCCACACCCACAATCCCCCTATCGGTCTCTAGCCCCCCATTTCCATCTCTTGCATCCTCCTTGGTATCCTGCATTCTCCTAACATGTCCGTACCAACTTTTTCTTGACTTCTCTATGATCTCTTGTTAGGGATTCTCTTCCACAATCTCTCATTTCTTACTCTATCCCTTCTTGTTATTCCAAATCTGCTTCTTTGAAATTTCATTTCGCAAGCCTGGATCCTGCTCTTCATAACCCACATTTCTGATGCGTAGGTGAGTACAGTGCTCTCTCGGTAATCCGGCAGATATCGGACCAGAGACCTACCAGATTACCGAAAACGCAAGATTACTGGGAAATATCGAGAAAAAAGCAGATATCATTTAAAAATCCGTTTTAATTACATTGTACTATACAAAGTAAAAAAGTACGAAAATACACCAGCGCTTTCGTCACATGAAAGTTTCTCACCCGTTGTACTTAGTAGTATAATTCCATAACGTTGTTTGAATTTCTGCAACCATCCCTCGCTGGCTTGGAAATCATCCTTCTTTTGTAATTTTCCGGTAAAATTTCCTAGCCTTTCCTTTGAGGATTTCACCAGAAATTGGTGTATGCCTACCACGTTCTTGTAAAAACCAAGCATAGAGGCTATCGTCAAGTTTAGGATTTTCACCAGTTTTCAATGTCTGTCGTTTTCTTTTTAAATTTTAATTCGTCTTAAAAATCGACTTTATTTTATCACTGTTTTTTTCTTATGTCATGAACTGTAGCTCGACCAACACCGTATTCGTTAGCAACACTAGTTAACGCTTCGCCCTTTTCAATCCGCTTTAAGATTTCATGTTTATCTAACAAAGACAGAGTTTTATGTTTACGTTTTTTCTGCACGGATGCCATCTTCAACACAACACCACTCGTCGTCGTCGGCGGCTTTAACTCGTTTCCGAGTATACATCTTCTTCCAAAACAGTCTAAAATAATCTAAGGTTGAGGTCTGTGGGCATGTTTGCGGTGACTGAACAGCCCAATGCGTGCATGAAACAAACGTCCACACAGATCACACAGAACTGTTGGTGGAGGGCGTGGCTGTGCTGCACGGAGCTTTCGTGCTTGTCGCTTGGCCTTAACAATTCTACGACGTTCTTCTTCAAAAATTTTGACAGCAGCCGGGATGGTCTAGCGCCAAGTTGAACGGTCTTTAACAAGCTGGTCCCAGGTTTGTGGATTGAGTCCTGTCAACTTCATATTCTGCTTAAATTGGTCCTTGTATCGTCTCTTAGGGCCTCCATGAGGTCTGGTGCCGGAGGTGAGTTCACCATACAGAACCTGGCGTGGTAGTCTCGTATCATCCATCCGATGGACATGTCCAATCCATCTAAGTTGATGACCAATGATGGATGATTCTATACTATTAGCAAGCTCTTTCTCAAGAGCATCAAGATTCGTGATGTAGTCTTCCCACTTTATCTTAAGGATGGATCGAAGTTTCTGTTGATGGAAGCGCTCAAGCTTTCGGAAGTCTTGTCGATAGAGGGTCCAGGTTTCACAGTCATACAACAATGTTGAGATGACAACAGCTTGGTACACCATGAGCTTCGTCTTCACGGTCAGATCTTTATTCAAGAAGACCCGGTGCGATAGTCGCCCAAATGCCGCAAGGGCAGCACCGATTCTCTTCTCAACATCCTGCCCACAATTGCCGTGTACAGATAGCAGACTGCCCAGATACGAGAAATGGTCTACCTGCTCCAATGGAGTATCTGAGATAGAAATGTTGAAGTGCGGAAGGGAAGTGCCTGGTGAGGGTTGTGCCAGAACCTTGGTCTTCTGAACATTAATGGTGAGACCAAAACGTTTACATGCATTCTTGTATCAATTAACAGTCTGTTGCAACTCCACTGGCGTGAGTGTAGGCGATGCCGCATCATCTGCATACAACATATTGGTTATCTTCGTAACCTGAGTTGGCTTCTTGGAGCGAAATCGAGCTAGGTTGAAGAGCCCTCCATCAAATCGGTACCTGACATCTACACCTGGGATGTTTGTGGGCGATTTATAGAGCATTGCAGCCAAATACAATGCAAACAGTGTTGGAGCAAGTACGCAGTCTTGTTTCAGTCTATGAGTGATAGGAAATTCGTCAGAGATCTTATTTTGCTGACAAACCTGACCGGTCATGCCATCATGGAGAGCTTGGATTAGTTCAACAAAGCGTCGAGGACAGCCAAAGCGTTGTAGCACCGCCCACATAGCAGATCTTGAAACTGAGTCAAAGGCCTTTTCCAGATCATAAAAGACTAAGAAGAGTGGATTCTGTTGCTCACTACATTTTTCTTGTAGTTGTCTTACGCAGAAAATCAAGTCAGTTGTGCTTCTGGAAGATCGAAATCCACACTGGGACTCGGGGAGGATCTTTTCTGAGATAACCTGAAGGCGGTTAAGTAAAATTCTGGCAGGAATTTTACCCACCGTAGATAGTAGCGATATACCGCGATAGTTGCCACAAACACTACGATCACCTTTCGTGAAGATTGTGATGATAGTGGCATTCTTTAGGTCACCAGGTACTTCTCCTAATTCCCAAATGTTGAGAATAAGAGTGAAAATCCGCAACCCAACACCACTACAGTTCAACTGTCCTACACTAAGCACTTGAGGGGGCCTACACTAAGCACTTGAGGGGGGCGTACGTGAGTCATCGCTCTTGGCGCTAATGCATTGTTTACTCAGACACTAGTCTTGTCGCTGCTCGGGAAACATTGTATAATATTGGGGACACATGATCAAATCAAGTGTTGAGCTCGTACTCGAATACAAAACGCCGGATTACTGGGAGTGCCGGAGAGCTGAGATGCCGGATTACTGAGGGAGTACTGTATTGGGACATCTGTGGTACGTCCCTGCTCCATACCAGACCTCTCACGCTCTGCAGGAATCCATGGGCTTGCCTTCCTCTCTCACTATCTCCTTGTCATTTCTACCACTTACTTCTATTACTCTCTTTAAATACTTGAAACTATCCACCTTCTTTAGTGCTTCTCTTCCTATCATTATATCTGTTGTTACTCTTCCCCTAGAAGGAAAGAACCACAACGGGAATAACAATTGGTGGGGAACAACTGAAGAATGTGGAGAGTTTCAAGTATCTGGGAAGCCTGATACAAGATAATGGAAGAAACGATAGAGTAGCAGAAGCATTCCGGAGGAGTGTGAGAAGCATGATATGGAGCAAGGATGTCCCTCAGAACAGCAAAAAGGTCATATCGGACGTACTATGTCCCTATCCTGACGTATGCCTCGGAGACCTGGGTTATGAAAGGGAGAAGAGCAAAATACTGGCCAGTGAGATGAGGTTCTTGAGAAGCAGTATTGGAGCTACAAAGATGGACAGAATAAGAAATGCGAGGACCAGAGAATTAATGAAGGAGGAACCATTTCAGGATGGTATAGAGAAATCTAGACTTAGAAGAGGATACCCAGGAGGATACACGAGACGAAGTGGGAAGGAAAGAGACCGAGGGACAGGTGGCTGAAGGGGGTGGAAGAAAGCGGGAAGAAGAGAGGAGAAGACTGGACATGGGTGTAGGCTGAGAGATGGAGGGAAGTCAGAAGACGTTGGAGACGCTTGTGTTCCGAACAGACCCGGCCAGTGGCTGGATACTGTATTAGATGATGATGATGACTCTTCCCCTATTTCACCTTGTCACCATCGTTTCACATAGCATTTCTTTGCATTAAATTTCAAACCATACTGTTTTCGACAGTGAAGTGAGAGGGAGGAGAGCGGCAGGAAAGCCAAGAAATCGATGGATAGACACAGTGAAGTCTGAGGTCAACAAATGGAATGTGAAATGGGAAGACGTAGAAGAACTTTGACAGAAAGAAATGGCGAGTGCTTGTATACCACACCCGGGAAACTGGAGCTGAAAAATGATGATGATGACTGTTTTACTGTCTCAACCCATACATTATCTTGCCACGGTGCGTGAGTGGTCAACGTGTCGGTCTACTGACCCCAAGCTTGCAGGTTCGCTCCTGGCCGTGGTAAGTGATTTTTGAAAGGCGGCAAAAATTAGGACACCATGTCATATGATGTTGGCATGCCAAAGAACCCATTTGAATTCAGTAGACCGTGTTCATAATGCCAAAATTAATCTCTGAAGTTTCCGCCAACACAAAGTTCCTCATTTCTCTACTAGAAAGAGCTACAGTGTTCAAAGAGCTTAGATATCTAACCTCCTTGCCTTTCATAGTGCTTCAAGGTACAACGAAATTCGACATGCTAGCTACTCTTTGGGTGTCAAATAACAAAGCTTGCACCCGGCACCCGAGGCCTTACCCTTACATTCAACCTTTCTTGTACCTCTGCCTCTCCGTTGCCCCATATGTTGTTCTCCTATTTGTGCTGCACTTCTACCATTACCTCATCCATCTCAGAGATGAAAGGCAGTGGAGATAGTGCACTCCCTTGTTTCAAACCACTCTTCTGCTTTAACCAGTCTGACCTCCCTCCCCCAGCTTTCACACAGCTCACACTTCCTTGGTACATCTCCTTTATTCTAGCCACAGTTTGATTTTTAACTCCCTTTTTTTCTGTAGGGTTTCCCACACCTTTCCTCTATCCAAGCTTTCCCCAGGGGCTCACATCTAGTGGGACGTGGGTTGGCGACCATGGGACCCCGGCTGAGTCCAGCATTGCTTCCACTTACTTTTTCTGGGCTCCTCTCCATCTTCTTTCCTGTCGACCTCTCTTGGTAAACTCTTGTTCTCTTCCGACGGTATGAGGGTATCGGAGACCTAGGGAGTCTTTCACTTTCCCGCCTTAATTGGCCCTTCTCTCATCTTTCCTGATACCCTTATTCTTCAAGGGGTCAGCCTTCTTTCTCTTCTCATGGTATCTCCTGCCTTGTGCAAAAGGCCCTCAAGGAGGCCGGGTGTGCGCACCCTGGATATTGCTACACCCTCAAGGAGGCAGGGTGTGTGCACCCTGGATATTGCTACACCCTCAAGGAGGCAGGGTGTGTGCACCCTGGATATTGCTACACCCACAAGGAGGCAGGGTGTGCGCACCCTGGATATTGCTACACCCTCAAGGAGGCCGGGTGTGTGCACCCTGGATATTGCTACACCCTCAAGGAGGCAGGGTGTGTGCACCCTGGATATTGCTACACCCTCAAGGAGGCCGGGTGTGTGCACCCTGGATATTGCTACACCCTCAAGGAGGCAGGGTGTGCGCACCCTGGATATTGCTACACCCTCAAGGAGGCAGGGTGTGTGCACCCTGGATATTGCTACACCCTCAAGGAGGCCGGGTGTGTGCTCCCTGGATATTGCTACACCCTCAAGGAGGCCGGGTGTGTGCACCCTGGATATTGCTACACCCTCAAGGAGGCAGGGTGTGTGCACCCTGGATATTGCTACACCCTCAAGGAGGCCGGGTGTGTGCACCCTGGATATTGCTACACCCTCAAGGAGGCAGGGTGTGTGCACCCTGGATATTGCTACACCCTCAAGGAGGCAGGGTGTGTGCACCCTGGATATTGCTACACCCTCAAGGAGGCAGGGTGTGTGCACCCTGGATATTGCTACACCCTCAAGGAGGCCGGGTGTGTGCACCCTGGATATTGCTACACCCTCAAGGAGGCAGGGTGTGTGCACCCTGGATATTGCTACACCCTTTTCTTCTTCTAGTGTGTAAGTTTGTAGTTAGTTTTCATTCCATTTCATCTTTCACTATCACCAAAACCATTAGGGGTCGATAACCAAGATGTTAGGCCCCGTAAAACAACAATTATCATCATCATCATCATCTATCCAAGCTATCGTATGCCTTCTCTATGTCCAGGAACACCATCACCAAATTCATAGTGTGGAGCTGTCTTACGCTGAAAATCAGGTCCACTGTTGATCTTCCTGGCCTAAATCCATACTGTTCCTCCCTCAACCCTTCTTCTACTACTCTCCCCACTCTCCTTTCCAGGATCTTCTCAAATATCTTCGCAGCATGGCACATCAACGTGATTCCCCTATAGTTGTGGACTATTTTCCTGTTGTCTTTCTTAAAATATATTATAATAGACTAAGGAAATCTACAATAAGAAGATGCTGAGTATAGCAGCCAAATTAAGGCATTACAGCATTGTTGTCAGACCAGAAGGTTTATATGCTTCGGAGACCCTGTGTATGAATAGAACAGGACAAGTCAATCAGCTACTTAAAAGAGAACGCAGACAACTACGGAAGATCTTGGGCAACAGAAGGGTTGAGGGACAGGTTCGACTGAAATCAAATAAAGAAGTATACAGCAAGATGGAACCGATAACAACAGCAATTAGAACACGAAGATTGCTGTTTTATGGGCACATCTTCCTTATGAATAATGACCGGCTCACAAAGAATCTGGTTTTTTCTTAAACCTAGATCTCCAAGTTGAAATGGTTCCAGGAGTGTGAGCAATATATGAGTCAGGTGGGCATTACGGAGGATAAAATCAAAGACAGGAATAGTTTCAGAAGGATGGTGAAAAGCTATCAGGGTTTTATGGTGGAGGCAGAACCCAGAAGACGCAAGCTGGTGGATGGGCTCAAGAGATACTGGCAAGTTGTCAAATCTGGCAGACGAACAAGACGCAGAACACTGAAATGAGAGTGGTTGTTAACAAGCAGGCCATAGAGGCTCAAGTCGACGGTTAAAATATAAAAATAATAGAATAGTTAGTTATTGTTGTTTTAAGGGGAGGAACTACGAGGTCATCTCCCCCCACCAAAATAATAATAATAATAATAATAATAAAATAATGGAATGCTTTTCAGTCTGTCAACATGATTCTGCCCAACAATTATATTATGTGGGAAGTACAAATATTTAAACACGTTAACCTGAAAAAAATACAAGAATTATATTTATCACTTAACATACAAGCAATGGGAGGTAATTAATTTTGGATGATTGTTTTGATCGTCATGCGATCATCATCACCTAGGCTTGGATAAGGTACGGCAGATGTGTTTACAACTTGATTAAATTACCAAGATTTTTATAACTTGTGAAACGTGTTATTTCTTTATGGGATAGTGGTGTCTATATTAACCACCTGTCATAAGGACAGTTTAGGCTTTCAATGATGCTGATAGTTGAATTCTTCAGCCAAATTCCAAAGAATTTTCATGCCGAAGAGGTAGTATTAAAAAAATCAAATATTATATACCTATTTACTTGGCATAATGTGTTGGATAAAATTTAAAAAAAAAACTAAAAACCTCAACAATTTATGTGTAAAATTGAAAAGCATAAAAATAAAATTATAATAATAAAAGAAATATAAACAATTAAATAACAAACATAACTATAAATAATTATGAAAATAATTGTAAAAATCAATTTGAAATTACTTAATTGATTGATTAATTCAATGAAAATATCAAAATTAAATCTATAACATGATAAATATATCAACATTAAAATTGGAGAAACAATAAATAACAAATAACACAGGTAGAGAAATTCAAATACCTGGGTGAATGGTTGGAGCCCAACATTCGTGAAAAGGAAGCTTCCATGTCACGGATTAACAAAATGGAAATGGCTTACCATTTAACCAAAGATATTTACAAAACACGATCAATGTCCTTCAAGGCCAAACTGAGGCACTACGCTACCGTTATATGCCCGGATGCGTTATATGCCTGGCGATGAATAAGAAAGGCCTGGCAAAACAACTCGAAGACAAAGAGAGGAAGATTCTGAGAAAGATCTTGGGCCCGGTCAAGGAACGAGGAGAGTATAGAAGACGACACAACGATGAACTTTAGCTACATGTGGAGAAAATAACGGACACCATTCGCAAAAGAAGACTCTCCTTTTATGGCCATTTAATACGAATGAACTCCGGATGATTGTCCAATCGAATCTGTGCCTACTTTTTGGGAAAGAAACCCAGAGAGATCTGGTTTACAGAGGTGGAAAAAGACCTACAAAAACTGGGGATATCACACGAGGACATCTTGGAACGTGACTCCTTGAAGAAGAAACTTGGGGAAATACAGAGTTTTCAGCCGAAACCTATATTGAAAACTGGAAAGAAGTAGACCGAAGAACGAAAGGAAGCTCGCCGAAGAAGAATGCACGAACACTGGGCCAATGTCAAAGAATGAGGGAAAAGGCAGTTGAAATAACGTGGTACATAGAAGACCGAAAAGATTATAAACAAGAAGTACCGCGATGAACTAAAGAGCCTACTTTTATTAAAATTTAAGATTCATGCCAATGATTAATCTAAATGGATCTATCTCGAATAATGACGAAATTAAGTTGGCAATATCAAAATTTCTAATTAGTTTGATATATAGTATACCTGGCATAATGTAGACTTTGGCAGCCCTGGTGATTGAATATATTCTTAGATCCATCTCTTAAGGTACAGAATACAAAATTTGGTTGAAGTCTAATGGATAACATGGACGTTACATGCAGTTAGACATTGGATCTAACAGCGCGCGTAAGATCATGTTGGCAACAATGTCATGCATGTGTTGATCAGAAATGCTCTGAAATTATATGATCTATTGTTGTGCCAAGTGTGAATGAAATCCATTAGTTAGTATAGGAGTTACATTCATTTTAAAATTGGACCTATCAGCAGGCTTAGAATCATGTTGGCAGCACTGATGTATATTAGTTGCTCCAAATTAATCTAGAATGCCAGGTACTATACGTGTGCAAAGTTTAGAGCTAATGGCTTACATACTTTCTGATATATTGATATTAGGGTAACAAAATAGGGACAGCATTTATTAACAGTTGGTAGCCCTGGTTGCTCTTAAGAATATGCCTAGTCATATCTGTTGTGGTACACATAGCACATAGGAAATTTGGTTGAAATCTAAATGATAATATGGAAGATACATGTATTTAGAGTTGGACCTCTCAGCAGGCTTAGAAACATGTTGGTAGCACTGACGTATATAAGTTACTCCAAATTAATATAGAATGTCAGGTACTATACGTGTGCATAGTTTAAAGCTGTCAGCTTGCATACTTTCTGATATATTGGTATTTGGATAAAAGAAATTGAGAGCATTTATTAAACGTTGGCAGCCCTGTTAGCTCTTAAGAATACGCTCAGTCATATCTGGTTATGTACACATACCACATACGAAATTTGGTTGAATTCCAATCGATAGTGTAGAAGTTATATGCATTTAAAAATTGGACCTATCAGCAGGCTTATAATCATTTTGGCATCACTGCCATGTATGGCCTCCTGGAAATTAAACTGAAATATTATTATCTATACGTGTGCCAATTTTGAAATAGTTCCCATTCATACCGTCCAAGATATCCAACATGGAGCTCAAATTTCAATTGCGATTTTTCAGCTGTTGGTAGCACTGACATTGTTTTCAAATACGGCATTGAGATATTCATTACTCTTACAAAATTTTGTTTCAATATCTGCAGCCGCTTAGGAGTTGATAGGGGGGACACACACACAGACAGACAGAGGGACATACAGCAGACAGACAGATAGACAGACAGACAGACAGAGAGACACACATTTACCCGAATCGATCTAATAAGTCTACTTTTTCCTCATTTTTGCAAAATGTGAAAAGTAGGCTAAAAAAACATAAAAAATAAATTTATAATTATGTGGGAAGGGATTTTGGCAAGTGAATAAACCGAACACGTCTTGAAGTAATTTTAAGTATAGAGACTGCATTTAAACATAAGATTACAGAAGATGAGATTGAACAGAACTTGACGTGACATGACTCGACACCAAACACTAACACTGATCGTCTTCCTTTTTCGCTACTTCCCCTTGACTCCTCTACGCGGCACCACCGGGCGGTGCCAAGGCTGGCGGGAAATCCAAAAATGGTCTTTCCCACAATTATAATAATGAAAATACATTAAAATGTAGAAACACATGAAAGTCAAGAATAGTATGTGGTAATACAATAACACCATTCTTACTCTAGTCTGGCGCATCGTTTCCCAAACACTTTGCTATAATGGCACCTGAGCCTCTTACTGTTTCCTTAATTTCTGCGCCATTATTATTATTATTATTATTATTTTAAAATTCTTGCCACGGTGGGTGAGTGGTTATCGTGTCAGACTACTAACCCCAAGCTTGCAAGTTCGCTCCTGGCCGTGGTAATTGATTTTTGAAATGCGACAAAAATCACGGCACGCATGTTATACGTTGTTGGCATGTTAAAGAACCCATTTGAATTCAGTAGGCCGTGTTCATAATGGCAAAATTAATTTCGGAATTTTCTGCCAAAACAAAAAGTTCCTCCTTTCTCTACTAGAAAGCGCTCTAGTGTCAACGAGCTTAGATATCTAACCTCCTTGACTTGCACAGTGCTTCAAGGAGCGATAAACTCGATATGCAAGTTGCCCTTTGGACGTCAAATAACAAAGCTTTTACCCGGCAGCGAGGCCATACGATATTATTTATTTATTTACAGCGTATTTTCCCAATATTGGAAAGCGTTAAGCACTTTGACTCAATTCTTGAAGTTCTTCTTATTTTGCCAGTATTGTTTCATTCTGTTGAAGAATACCAATTTTCTTTCGTCAGACCATTGAGGTCTGTAAGATGTAGGTTTAGCTTGCTCTGGTTGGACTTCCCAGTTGTTCACTTTGTTACGGAAGAAGTCTCTGTCTGATGTGTTGGTTATGTTAGCAGTTCGCATGTCCTTTTGTACTTCTTTCATCCATTGTGTTGTACTTTTGACTGATGCTATGTAATCTAGTATTCTTTTGGTTAGTCAGGTATTTGGCAGTCTTCTTATGTGCCCGAAGAATTTCCTTCATCTTTTCCTGATGTCGACTTCGATGTTTGAGTATTTTTCAGTTGTCTTGATTGACTGTAGTCGGTACCCGTTAGGAGTGAGTCTTGCTCCTAGTATTTTCCGAATTATCTTTCTCTCTTTCTTTCTTCTTTCTTGAGTCTTCAGGTTCATCTTTCTTATTGAGTGTAAGTGTTTCGCTTGCATAGGGACTTGCCGGTTTGACGACAGTGTTGTAGTGTTGAAGTTTGGTTTGTCTTAACATGCATTTTTTGTTATAGAAGTTTTGGATAGGTCCGAGTGCTCTCCTGGCTTTCTGGAGACGGTTTTGTTGTGAGATTTATGATATTATTATTATTATTATTAATATAAAATTAAACTAACCCTGTATTTCCCCTTGTGTGTAACTTCGGGAATTGATCACATTATTTCCACAATAAATTAATATTTACCGCGAATGCCTGATTTACAGTTGTGTAACAACGTAAGCATTGCATTTGATTTCACTACAATGGAAATTTAATCTGCCAGCTTCTTTGTGTTTTAACATTACTAAAAACAGCACCGCGACCCACAGTTACATGTACATCAGTGGTTCACTCAACTCAGATCGTGGCGCTGGTCTAGTTTTATCAATCTTCCCCTTTTCCTGATCGTATGAGACATTCTTGTAAAGTTCCCGTATCTGAAATCCTCACCATCAGATTGTAATGGCTCCAAACTGTTCTAACAATTTTTCTTTCCTATTTCTTCAGCTCCTCTATTTCCCCTGTTTTCATGGACCGCACATTTGGTAAGCATGTTCCAGTTTCCTTGCTCTTCATTTATTTCCTCCTTTGTCAAGTCCAATCAATTTTTCGCTAGTCTGTTGTTAGCACTGGAGGTGAATTTCCAATGTTATTGTTTTCTTATCCATTGCAGGAGGCATGTTCGTCGACAAGATGATGCCGTCTGTGTTCCGAGCGAATCGTCCGTTCGCTTATTTCATCGTCGAGAAGGAGCACAATACCATCCTGTTTGCCGGGAGAGTGAGCAATCCCGCAGCGCGATAGTTTGCCTCGTCTGGGATATTCACTGCGACCCATGGCCGACATTCAATTAATTTTGACTCGAGATCACCTATATTTCTTTATTACACCAGGGAACAAACTTTTTTTTTTTTTGCTGATATCTGGAATTTTCAAACAGATCTGGGAAACCACACAAAGAGCATTTTGAGGATAGCTGACGAACCTGAGACCAGAGATAGCCTGACGCCATGCACATGCAGAGCGAGACTTGAAAATACCAAGGGCTCAAACTCTGACTTCCTGAGGTATTGCAGAGCGATCTTGACTTCGACCAAAGTGCTCGAGGAACGTTTGTTTGCACAACAAATTGAGGATTCATGTCCCCGACAGAGCAAAGCCACATATTTATTGTAATAATAATAATACTGCTTTTGTTGCCTTTGTTTGTAAATCCTGTACCAACTTATGAAACAAATAAACTGTATTCCTATGCTACTCTGTGTCCCGACCAACATTTTGATAGATTTAATTCTTTTTTAAGGGGTGGACCGGGATACACTCAGCCTCGTGAGGAAAACTGAGAAGAGGTAGGTTCGATGCCCACCTCACCCATCCTGGAAATGGTTTTCCGTGCTTTCCTAAACTAACTCTTCCCGAGTGGAATACTGATATATCCATAACATTTCTACATTTAAATATGATGCCGTTTTCCGTGCTTTCCTAAACTAACCCTTCCCGAGCGGAATACTGATATATCCATAACATTTCTACATTTTAATATGATGCCGTTTTCCGTGCTTTCCTAAACTAACCCTTCCCGAGCGGAATACTGATATATCCATAACATTTCTACATTTAAGTATGATGCCGTTTTCCGTCAATTAGTTAATGTTACCCGCAGGAGATGGCACCACTATGCAGACACATGTGATCCCTAGAGACCTCTTTGCAGGCAGTTGTTGCTTCAGATGAACGCACGTGTCCTATTGCGTAGTTGGTGAAGTGAGTGCTTTTTTGTAGTGTTCATTTGGTGATGTGAGCATAATTTCACGGAAAAGGCTACGGAATGATGAAGATATAGTGTCTGCTTTGGATTTGAGTGATGTTTGAAGTGTTCCACAACCTTCAGATGCTACTCAAATTTCAAGTATCAACAGGTAAGAGAAATATATGCGAGTTCTAATTAAATGTAGTGCATGAAAAATATGTACTACACATTTTGAATTTTTGAAAAAAAAAACCACTCAGAGCCATAAATACATTCGCTCGGGAAGGGTTGAGGCCATGGACGCCTCCTTCCCAATCCTCATCTGAAATACAAATACACACTATAATACAGCTTCGGTGGCATAGTTGGTAGCATGCTGAACTGCTATGCCCAAGATAGCGGGTTCAAACCCAGCCGAAGTCGTCGGATTTTTTAAGAGCGTTAAAATCGCTCAGTATGCCTTCATTCGGAGGGGAAGTAAAAACGGCGGTCCCATGTCATAGATTTATGGCATGTAAAAGATCTTCCCACAGACTAAACATGTGTGAAGCTAAATTTCTAGGTTAGATTTCGTTATAACGCACTATCAAAGTTCCAACGTTCACCACTAGGTATCATTGATAACTGGTAGCGAAAGTTGGAACTACCGTACTTGAAATTGAACGGAATTTGTAGCTCACCCTAGTGGTGTCCGCTTGAAGCAGCTACAGCCTCTGGCGAGCCGAACTTGTCCTCAGACACTCCCGGCACTAAAAGCCATACGATAAATAAATAAACTATAATACAGTCATCACATTAAATCAGCTTATCAGACAAATTCCACACACACTCAAGTACACGTGGCTACATGACCGTGATGTTCAAAGCCCCAACAACTCTACCTTACTGTTTTATATACTACATTAATAATAATGTTATTGGTTTTACGTCCCTTTTAACTACTCTGGCTTTTAGAGACGCCGGGGTGCCGGAATTTTGTCCCGAAGAGGATCTTTAACGTGTCAGTAAATCTACCGACACGAATCCCTCACATTTGCACACCCTCAAATGCCAACTGACTGAGCCAGGATACGAACCTTGCGTCCAGCAGGCAAGAACGTCACCGCTGAGTCACGCAGCCAGCCTAATATACTAAAGGCAACAAAGGTTGATGATGATGATGATAATTGTTGTTTTAAGGGGCCTAACATCTAGGTTATCGGCCCCTAATGGTTTGGGTGATAGCGAAGATGGTAATGAAATGTATACCATAACTAAAACTAACTACTAACTTATATACTAGAAGAAGAAATGGAAAACAAAAGGAGAATAAGGACAGGACAGGAGGAAATAAATGCCCTCAACCCTCGAAGAATGCGGGACTTGCAAGGAAGGAGAGCCATTAAAGGCAGATAGAAAAGTGAAAGAGGAGAGGGTCCGCCCCGCAGGTAATGGATAAGGGGGGAAAACTGGACCCAGCTCAGGAATCCCTCGGGGTCACCAACTCCCGAACTCACCAGCCGTGAGCCCCTGAGGGTGTAGCAATATCTAGGGTGCACCAGAAGTGGTGGGGCTACATACACCCTGCCTCCTTGAGGGCCTTGAGCAGAAGGCAGGAGATAACATGAAAAGAAAAAGTGGCTGACCCCTCGCAGAAGGAGAGTATCAGAAAAGATGAGACAAGGGCCAATTAAGGCGGGAAAGGAAGCGACTCCCTAGGCCTTGGATACCCTAATAGCGTCGGGGTCGGAAGAGAACAAGAGTTGACCTAGATAGGTCGACAGGAAAGAAGACGGAGAGGAGCCCGGCACAAGTAAGTGGAAGCAATGCCAGACTCAGCTGGGGCCCTGTGGTCGCCAACCCACGTCCCATTAGATTTGAGCCCATGGAGGGGAGGGGGCAACAAAGGAAGCGTACACAGGTACAAGCTTGTAGTTTAACGTGGGTACAAGAATGAAAATTATCCTATTTGCTGATATGCGGAGAGAATGACAACGGCTGGATGTACTCAAGGAAACGGGAAATGAAAACACAGTGTAGAGAAAAGTAAGACAATGGTAATGACAAGAGGCAAAGGGATTGTTAACATTGGACATGTAGAGCTCTTCCAATATTTAGCAAGTTTTCTTTTTAATATCGTATGGCCTTGGGTGCCTAGAGGGCTTGTTCCTTCGAGCGCTATGAAAGTCAAGGAGGTTAGATATATAAACTCCTTGACACTATAGCGCTTTCTAAGAGAGAAATGAGGAACTTTGTGTTGGCAGGAAATCCCGAGATAAATTTTGCCATTATGAACACGGCCTACTGAATTCAAATGGGTTCTTTAACATGCCAACAACGTATAACATGCGTGTCTTGATTTTTGTCACCTTTCAATTATCACTTACCACGGCCAGGAGCGAACGTGCAAGCTTGGGGTTGGTAGTCCAACACGATAACCACTCACCCACCGTGGCAAGCATTTAGGAAGTGAATTGATGGAAAATGCAAGATTGGATATTGAACCCGCTAAGCACAGGTTATGTGTTATTTTTCATTGCAACATATTTTTGATGTATCATCTTAAAACGCACTTACCGACCAGCCATGCTGTCGACACATGCTAACATTCTTTGGAGTTATAAATGGTTGATCTTTGACTATGAAGGAAACCATTATAATATAATCTGAGTCTTTATTATAACACTTATATTTTCGACGAAGCTCAGATATATCCATGTTGTAATTCTGTATCATCGAAACATTCTTCAGAATGTTATTTCTATTTCTGGAAAGGTATTAACGTCGCAGATACGCGAACCGGAACCAATCAGTCGCTGCACGACTAGTGTATTTGTAAGCTCTAGCAGTGAAGGACTGAGCTCTTCGCACATGCGTATGGTTGTCCATCCAAATTGGATGTGTATTTCAAGTCCGTCTTAAAGACGAGGAAATAGTCCGTCTGGAAGGCCAGGAACGTAATCTTTGTGCATCGCACACTATTTTGCAACGAACCAGTAAATTATTCAAGTGAATATTAAAGCCGGAGAAGGCTTGTGCTACGATATTAGCGAATTTATTGAAAAGTGATTAAAATTGTACTTCGTGGAACACCACATTTTCAACCACGAGTTGTGGGAAATACAACTTCGTCAAGTGACATTAAAATATGTTAATTACTGTGATTCTATAATCGACCATGTTAATTATTTTAACACTCACTGCTACGAATATTGCTGTAATCGCAAGAGCGATTTATTTCTGTAACGTAAAACTTCGATGCCACGTGATTTGTGGACCATTAGAATCTGTGATTGCGAAGCAGATAAAGTGCAAGGCCAATTTTTCAATCATCTGCGCCGTGTAGACTCAGTGAGATTGCTAGCATATTAAAGCTAGCTTAAGTGAAACTGTGCTACGCTCATTTTCTGAATTTTCCAGTGGTTATTTTCTACTCAAACATGTCACACTTTTATAACCACGTGTACGACGATTTCCGTTACACATCATCTGTGAAGATGAGCAGATAAATCTCATGATGTGAAGGAGAGTTCCGGAGAACTTCAGCAAATGACGGAGGAACCATGGCTATAGCACCAGCTAAGCCAAGGAACATGACGACCGACACAATGGAGAGGAATCTGGTCATACCACGACGACAACGCCGAGTACGATTTAAGGCCATGGTAAAGGATAGAGCCTATGTGGAGGCCCAGATTGGACAACCCTTGTCCGGAGACCAAAGCCTAATTATATCCCTCAAGTCGTAGGAACGACTGAGATGTAGACATCCTTTCTTTTGAGTCCGATTAATCTATTCCTTGTGAGGTTCTTTTGTGGTGTAGTTTATTGTACTTAATAGTATTTAATTGTAGAAGCAACCGAACTTCTTGACAAACCATAGGTAGGGTTTTGTAATGTTAGAACTAATCTTTGTAGTTCACTTTCAGTGATTAGTTAGTCACCTTTGTGATTGAATCCTTTCGATCACGGTGCATTCTGATGGACATCGCTAAGGAGTTAGTTCTACCCCTGCTAACCGTGACGGTATTCTTCGTTACGACGTTTTGTTCAACCCTAGGTGGGTGATTTTGTGGATTGTTGTTTTGGCATGACGACTATACGTCATGGCCAGTGTTATTTCATAACACCCCTTTTTAAGTAAATATCTGTCACGCCACTGATTTAATTAGAGTAGTTCGTATCGTTAGGTAGTCAACTGAAACTACCACTTTTGTAAAATAATGTCATATTTCATTTTGATGTGCTATGAAGCCATCCTGTTGAAGAACAGAACACATGCAGGGAGTTATATTTGTATGCAATCTAGCAACGAACCCTGTAATTGCAACCGTATCATTGGCAAACTTAGCAATTGTAAGATTTGCGCCTTTATAATGTTTATTTTGTGTCAGGTGTTTCGACACACAGATATTATTTGGTTATTGTCAGACAAAGCAGTTATGAAGTGACATATCTGCAGATTTCAAAGAAGTTCAGATTAAGTGGTATTTCTCTATTTTACTTTTCTTTGATTTAATGAACATGCCACGTCTTTGTGTATAGTTTTGAGGCGTGATTTTAAGCTGATGCTTATCCTATGTATGTATTGTACTAGCTGTACCCGGCATGCGTTGCACTGCCAATCAAATAAAGAGTTGGGGTTTTGACTTTGTTAGTTGTAGTGCTTTTGGATTCCCAATATTTTCTTCTTTTTCCGTTAACCACCTCTAACTTTTATAAAAAAAATAATTTACCATCTCAGAAACATTCACGGGAGCGTGATCAACAACTAACGAAAGTTACATCGCAATGAAATGAATAGTACATGAACGCTTACGGGACTGCTGAAACGATTAGAGCGCCGTCACCCATTTGTTGAATATACTCGTACGCTACCCATTGCAAAATGGATTTACTAACTCGAAAACCTTTCCTGGCGTGTACACAACAACTCATCGAAGTTTCATCGCAATCGGATGAATGGCATATGAACGCGTACGGGATCTTGTTTAAACGATTCGCGTCGTCACTCATTTGTTGAATCTTCTTGTGCGCCACCCATTGCAAAACGGACTTACTAAATCATGAATCTTCGCAGGACTGTACTCAGCTCTCCAAAGTTTTATTACACTCGGATGAATGGTATATGATCACATACGGGACTTTATTGAAACGATTCACGTGCTGTCGATTATTGGTTAAATCTACCCATTTGCTACCAATTGTAAAATGGATTTACTCAATCAGAAACCTTCCCTGGAGTGTACACAACAACCCACCAAAGTTTCATTGCTTTGGGATAAATAGTATATGAACGCATGTGGGACTTTGTTGAAACAAACGCACGCCATTTTGTTGAAGATTCTCGCGCGCCATCTATTGTTAATTGGATCTAATATGCCTATAACTTTTCCTGGCGTATGCACAACAACTCACCGAAATTTGATTGCAATCGGATGAATTGTATATGAACGCATCACCAACACACATTTGTTTAATCTACTGGTGCGCTATCTATTGTTATTTGGATTAACTATGCCTATAACCATCCCGGAAGTGTGCCAAACAACCCACCAACATTTGGTCGCAATCGGATGAATTGTAGGCTATATGAACGCATCGCCAACACCCATTTGTTTAAAATACTCGCGCGCTGTCCATTGTAAATTGGAATGACAATGCCTATAACGATTTCGGAAGTGTTCACAACAACTCACCAAACTTTCATAGCAATCGTATGAATGGTATATGAACGCATACGGGACTTGGTTGAAACGATTCGCGTGCCGTCGCTCATTTGATGAATCTACTTGTGCGATACCTATTGTAAAGTGGATGTACTGTACCCGTTCGTCCTGGGGATGCGATGACCCATCTGCTATTACATCGCATTCCTGAATTTCCAGGACAGAGCGGAGTTAAATGAACATGAAGTCAAATAAGGAATGTGTCGGAAATTCAGTTGAAATATCACAAAAGCAGAGGATAACACGAGATAAAGTATCTCCAGGGTCGTTACGGGCTTAAATTTAATTTAAAAAAATACAAATAGCAATGGGCGCCATCAACTGAATCCCTAGCAAACCACATCCTTCCTGGTTAAGCCTTAATTAAGACAAGGACAGAAATAGGAAAATCACATCATCATCAGATCACAACTAAGATAAAAACAAATTTATTCAACTTTGATAGTCAGACAGACATATTAAACACTCATCCTACCTGAGAGCATGGTCGAATGCCAACGTTAAATTGTCATTGTCCAGAAAATCGAACCATCTCTATTCTACTCAAAGTGTATTTAATCCACATAATTTAGGAAAAATCTCTTAAGTTCACTTGGGTTCTCAGGATCACCGTAGCACTATGTCTTTGCGCACTGACATTCGTGATATCTGAGACCTAACTTCTCTTTAAATTAACATCATGAATGTGGATATATAAATATAATTAATCTGTCTAAACACATATATTCTAATCACATATTTAAATATCACATAATTTATGGCTTGCATGGCATTATTCAAATGCTGGATATGTTAGTAAATTGCTCCTAAACATCGAATAATTAATTTACGCTATTTTCACTGTCATTAATAATTGCTTGTTTGTGAATCACAGAAAATCCACTACTCATTGGTTATAATCATCATCATCATCAAAATTAAATATTTCTCACATTAGTTCTCATCTCAAAATTCAATATATTCAAGTCAGAATGATTAATTCATTATCATCAAATCATTTAACTGAATATTATAATCATCAATTCTTTATGCTCTCTAATTATTCACACACTCTCATTTCATTATCTCCTTCAGATTAGATCATCTCAAATCATCAATATAAATTGTTTAATTCATCAACTCAAGTTGCAATTCTTCAAATCATATCTCAATTAAATTTATTTAAATCCATTTAAATTTATTAATCATCAGCTTCTTTAATTAATTATCACCTTCTAATTCAGTTATTCATCATCTATTTAATCATCTATTAATTTATTTAAATCAGCTTATTTGTTCAATCTTTAATTCATCCATTTATTTAATTCATTGATTTATTCCAAAATTTAATTTATCAATTTATTTAAATTTTATTTCATCTGGTTATTTAGATTTTTATTATTTCATCGAATCATTCTGATTTTTATTTCATTAGGTCAGATCATTAATATGCTTAAACTTCAGATTATTATTTCATTAATTATTATTATCAGAAAATCTTGTATTATCAACATTATTTGTTTAATTTCCTAACAAATTGTTTAATATGGGTTACAGAACGTTGTCTTACAGTTTTACCACTTCCAAGTTATATCTCGTATTCAATTATCATGCCAAAAAATTGTATTGCCTTCACAGAATCACGTTGGATCTCACTATCCAAAACTTCATTATCTACTCTCACTTTATCAAATACCATATTTGAATACCACAATTATTCCACAAAACTCCATAAATATTCAGCGCACAGCATGAATCTCAAAAATTATGCTAGACTGGGTTCGACAACCTCATGTCTGCCTCAAAATACATTAGCAATATTGCAACTTCCACTTGGCAACTTCCACAAAATGCCTATCACAAACTTCACTTAACCACGTTGCATGATCTACAAAAATATATAACTGGCTTCAAATTATCAACGCACACAATCTCCAATAACTGTAATTAATCTGATCACATCTAGACAACTTCTTAAACAATTAGGAAAAATATTACCTTAGTAATCGAAATCAAATTCAAGATCTGCTTAAATAGCATAAATTCTCTTAAAATTCTCATAATTCACTTCACAGAAAAAATACCAATGTGTTATGATCTCTCACATCAAAATATGCAATACTGATCTGCCTCAAAATAAATCTGACCATTAATGATTCATCTTACAAGATTCAATTACTTTAAATCCTTCTCAAAGGTATCAAACTCAATCATAAAATTATCAAAAGCATCAACTGTATCAGCTGTTAAATGAAAGTACTCTCAAAAGAGTATAGCAACAAAATATCGGCTTGGCAAACAAGAATTACAAAATGTAACCCTGCTGACATTTATTTTTAATTTATTTAACAAAATTCGACTGATATGTGACTAGAAGTTTCTTGTTTGATCCTCTTACAATCTCAAGTACACTCAGATGATAAAAATGAGTTCCTCAATGGCAAGTTAGGTGTGTACCACCACGCAATCGTATAAATACGAAAGGCCTCACCTCGTAGACTATCATGATAATGCCCTGAACGATGGGTAAAGATGTGTACCACCACGCAATCGCCTAAAGCGAAAGACCCCATCTCGTCGTCTAATTAGTGAATGTACCAGATTGGAATCAACAAGTCTCTAGTTGTCACATAAAAGCGATATTCATTCACTTGAGTGAATAACATCTTAATATCTCCAAACAATCGAATGGAAAAATCCCTACTGATGAATAATACACACTCGCTAGTATGCAATGAACTGACGAAGTAATTTAAATAATCCAATTGCAGATCACGAGTTCGAAATACTCGCCACAAAAGAATAACTATCCAAGAAAAAATATCCTTACTGGAAAATGTCTAAAAGACCAAACATCTGCTTAATAAAGCCAACCAATGGTGAGAATTTCGTATAATGGTGCCTGCCATATCATATGGTAACGCCATATACTAGCAAAATTTGAAGCAAATAATGTCTAAGCCATGTCAAAATAATCGTAGAACTCCTACTAGAAATATATACAAGTACGCCCAGTGTTCATGAAAAAATCATATCAGAAAGTCATAACTCTTACAGTACCTTCTCATATCAGCTGTTAATATATTTCAAAGATCGTCGATTATCCTGGTGTGTGCTAAATTTCTCGAAAGATCGATGGGAATCTCGCATCACCCACGCAATAACGATTGCCTTCATATCCCAAGTGAATCAGCTGTTGGACCTCCTCTTCTTCAGGAACCGAATCCATCGCTCTGTGGTGCCATCACGTCTCTGTCTCCGCTTACTCCGACATGATGAACTGCATGTTATCCATAACGGATACTGTCCAAATTCTTACGTAAAAGTTCATAACCGTAGCGTACCCCATATTCTTCTTCTATGTTACGCCACTGTCCCATACAATGTTCGGTTTGCTTGTGATAAAAGTCAATCTCCACAGCGGCTAAGTCTCACTTGCAGAAAATAAATTTTATTTATGAAAGTGTATACATTTCTGAAACACCCTGTAGCTGTATTCGTACTCGATATTTTATAATAATTCATGAAATAGAATTATATTAATGCACGTGCCAATGTTCATAAGTGCATATGCTTGTAACAGTTCGTTTGCCTAAAAGCGTTAGTGTTGGCTTGACCCCATGGTCGCTCTTAATATTCCGTTATGAAATGCATAGTTTGATAAGTCGTAATGTCATTGGAATATCTAAGTTCATTTGAAGTTCACAATAGCAGTATGTGATAACTATCTGCCTGCACAATTCGATTACTGAATACAAGTCCCAACTCATAACGTTGTAACTGAATGTCAAAATGAAGTTCAGCTTCTTTAATGTTGCCTGCGTATAAAAGTCGGAACTAGCACTCTCTACTCTACTGCAATGTTCTAGAACAATCGAAGCTTAAAGCCGGCCTCGCCATACCGCTTCGCTGTGCTGTTCTGCGTTACAAAATGCAGCTCGAAATAAAATTCTCAATCGCGTTATAATGCTGTTCATTCCTTAACATTTGAAATAGCATTGCTGCCTCGCATAGTTGTAACTACGATGTCTGAAATAATACTGTTCTAACCCCGGCTCTTCTCTTGCTTACACGGCCTGCACAGCTTGCCTCGCAACCGGTCCTCGCACCGCCTACCGTGCTTTGCTTGCCTTGACTCACTGACCTACTTTCCGCTCTCCGCTTAGTGAAGTAATACTGTCGCTTTCACTCCACGCAACAAGTGCTGTACACCGCTCAAATTTGCCGTTCTGTCTGCGCGACATGTGTTCTACTCAGCCCTGCTGGCTGAACTCGACTGCTGTCTCTAGACTGCGTTGACCAGCTCCTACTCCGCGCTGTCACGTGATGTTCCCCTACCATCTGTGGTCATGCGTCACAAGTATAATCTCGACCACCATCATCTCGGCTATTAAGTTATACAATAACTTAAGGGATTATCTGTCTTTCTTCAAGTTATCACCATATATTTTGCTTGACATTTCTTCTTTTCTGAGATGATATAATATTATGTTCCATATAGATCTTAATAATACTTCAATATTCCTCCCATAATTCCATCCGCTTGACTGGTAGTGCCATCGTTATCCTTGGCCTTCTACGTCATTTCCTAACATTCTTCTCGACTCGATTTGAGCGCTATCTTTACAACTTTTCCCATAAATCTCAACTACGGCTCAATGTCAGCTGGCGTAGCCGATAGCCTCAACTAGGTATCGGGTACATCTCTCCCGCACATCTCCTTTTTTATCAGGTTTGAGAGAAAAAAATATTCTTAGGCATTCTATACACAACATATGTACACGATAGCTCTACAATCCTCTCACTCAGCATAATGATACTTTCTAATGCTAGCTGCGTTAAATTCCCCACAACTTCATTAGTATTCATTCCCTCGATGTACTATATCTTCTTAAATTAGATCCTCGTCTTTGACTTGCTATCTCTCAACAATGATGATTGATTCCCAATGATTAGTATTCTGATTCTGCATTAATTTGTCGTTTATTTCTTCCTTCCGCACTCGTGCTTACTCGATTGACATCTCTAGTTATCTCTTCGGGTGGTGCACTAGGCTGTCTACTTTCTTGCCTTGATCTCCCATACCCTTGACTATCCTGTCTTTCATTTGGATCATTTCTTCTACTATCCTGCCTATTGTTCTGATTAGACTGCTACCTTGGTTCCAGTTGTATCTACCACGATATCTATTATTGTATCTATTCCTATTTTGGTATCTGGAATTCTGTTCATAGTTCCTGTATCTACTGTTTCTTACATCTTGATCGTATGGCCTCTCATATGGTCCTCGATATCGATCATTCCCTCGAACGTTGTGAATATTTCCTCTATTACCTTCGTTCCTTCTGTTTCCCCAGGAATCTCTTCTATCCGTCTGTGCTGCGTTATCGACAAGTACCGCATTCACCTCTTGTGTGTTTCGATTATCGTTCCTTGTAGTTCTGGGAGTAATTTGAGCGCTTGTATAATCTAATCGGCGTAAGATATCGTCATAGTGCTCAAGTGTGTTCGCTCCCGATGCTATGAGTGATCGTTGTACCTCAATTGGCAACTGTCTTGCTATAGCTTGCAAAAGCTCTTCTTCTGGCAATGGAGGAATCAAAAACTGTAATTTAGCCAATTTCGAAGTAAAGTAATTTGCATAATGCGTCGGATGTGACGTAGAGTAACGTTTCGAATACATTTCTGCTCTTACGTTCAGCTGATCCTCTGCACTCCAAAATCTCCTTAAGAATGTTATGGCAAATTGTTCCATGTTCGCAAAATTACTCCTGAATGCGCGAAACCAAGTTAACGCTGGCCCGTCTAAGGCGCGTTCGACTATCCTTAGTTCTCTCTCCTTGGCTACTCTATGTTCCGCCATGTAATCGCGAATATCTCTCAGAAATTCGACATGTGTGACTCCTGTGTTCCCTGAAAACTTCCTTGGCTTATCATCCAAATTTCTGATTATGGTCACTGGACCTGAGTATCGTTCAGTCGTACTAAACGTACTTCTATTAGAATTCGGATTATCTTGAGGGGTTGAACTAGCCCTTTCGAATGTTACATTCTGATGCGTTTGACGGTCTTCTCCCACGCTAACCTCTTGATTGTTCATACTGCGATCTATCGGTGTCTGATTTATCGATACTTCCCCCGTTGTAACATTTTGACTTGTGAAACTATTTATTATAGATTCTAGTTTAGTCATCCTATCTTCTGTTAGTTTTTCTACGGTCTTGACTTTAGTCTACAAATCATCTAACGACGTAACATTCTGCGTTCTGTTACTCTCTTCTAAATCGTTCTTTAATTTGTCTATCTTATCTTCGCATGTAGTCTTTACTGACGCGACTTGTTCCTTTGACTGATCAACATATGTCCTAAACTGAGTTGAATCTATCTTCATCGCTTCCTTATTCTCAGTAAATCTCGCTTCCAAGTTCGCCATGCCTGCGATTAATTTCTCATCCAACCCTGCACGTTTTTCTTTTGCTTCGGCATCGACCTCACTATACCGTCCTTCCACTATTGCACCGACTCTATTTTTGAATAAAGCTAAGTTTTCATTAACCTTTTGCTCTATATCATCATCAATTTTCCTAATGTCTATCTGCAATTGGTTTTCTAAGGATTTCAAGTTAGAATTAACCTCTCCTAAGACTTTCTCTTTAACGGTCCCAATTACTGACTTTAAACCTTTGATTTCATTACCTAGATTCATTTCTAGACCTTTGATTTAGATTCGAACGATACTTCGGTAGACCATTCTTGTATTTTGCCTACATCTGTCACTAAACCATCAAAGTCGAATCTTAACTTCGATACATCGGATTTAATATCTTTCTGTATAGACATAACATCTGTTCTCAAATTAAGAATGTTTTCTTCTTCTCTAATTTCTAAATCAATAATATTTTTTCTTAACATTTGCACATTTTCCTCTCCTTTCATTTCTACTGTTTTATATCTAATTGTAAAGCCTTAAAGATTTCATCATTCTTTAACGTTAATCTATTCTCCAAACTAGTTAAATTGTTTTTCAACTCTGTGTTATTCTCTTCACTACGAGCTTGTAATCTAGTTTCTAACAATTTAAAACTATCCTTCAAGTTGCCTTCATTACTGGTTTGTAGTCTAGTCTCTAATGACTTCAATTCATCTTTACTATATGACTGTAATCTATCCTCCAAAAATTTCAATTCATCTTTACTATTTGACTGTAATCTGGTCTCTAATGACTTTAAATTATCTTCATTACTAGTCTGTAATAATTTCAAATCTTCCCTATTACTAGTCTGTAAAGTTTCCACATTTTCTTTACATCTAGCTTCTAACCTAGCATCTGAATCATTTATCTGCTCTTTAACTTCTCTTTCCATTTTAGAAATAGTTACTGCAATACTAGACATGCCATTCTGTAACTCTCCTAACACCTTAGCTAAATCTTCCGGTAACATAATTATACCTTTCAATAAACGTTTTATTCAGAGACGTTAGATAACAACACATTGTAATATGTTCATAACGGCAAACCATTACTTGTTATTTATATATTTAGATTTATTATTATTATTATAATAATAATAATTATTATTATTATTCGTACTTAATTGATATAATTCTTTAATTATTATTATTATTATTATTATTATTAAGTTTAGATTCAAGGCTAACTGAGCCATGGAGATGTTTTATTACACACGATAACTCCAATTATTTTCGCTATTTGAATCAAAGGGATTCGACATATTTCAGTTATTCTACAGTATGTTAACTTGCGAGGTGACCACAGTCATGAGACCCTTTTCTTATTTTCTTAAGACAGTTTTTAAAACCGTGGCGAGTGCAATTATCCTGAGTGACACGCACAGCGGGGGACTCTCTGCTGAGCAAGCGAACAATGGACAGCCTGCTACAACAGATTTCAAGAGATTAGCGTCAAAGGAGCTATCTGGCTTCACAAGGTGTTCCTGTACCAAGGCAAGAGGATTTTAACTGATGTTTTCTAAGAAGGACACGGGGTCTAGTGGAACGTATCTCTGAGACAGAAGACCATAGCAACGGTATTTTGATTGGTCGACGAAGGTTTATTTTCTGCAGGAGTGGGGAGAAAGACGGAGGGGACTTGAGGGCTGGCGCGTTTAAGGAAAGGGTCACAGACTACTGTGAATCTTATTGGGAATGAAGTAAGCAGTATGACTGAATATTTTCTAGGTTAAGTGCTCACATGCAAATATTTGGATGGGTTGACTCAGGAGAAGGATGTTGTCAGACTACTTTTGAGGCATTTCCCATACCGCATTAAGGAAGCTGCTTGTATTCAGAGAGCGAATACAATACAGGAGGTTGAGAAGTTATTAGGGACTTTTGATGCACTGGGAAGGGGTGGCGGAGAAGAACAACTGGTTAGCTATCAAGGCAATCAAGGTCATCAGGGACAGGATGGTAGGAACCAGAGTTTCCAAGGTAAAAGCAGTGGTGGCAGCCAGAATTATCAGAATAGGGGTAACAATAACAATAATAATTTTCAGAACCGTAGTAACAATATGAGCCAGAACAATCAGAATCGAGGCAATAATGGGAAAAACCCTAATTATCAACATAGAGGTAATCAAAGGTCAGGGAGTTATAATAACTCGAACAACAATCAAGGTAATCGAGGTTATAATAGAGGTGACCAGGGTAACAATAGCCCTTGGTGTATTCTTTGAATACACGGTACCTGATATATAATTTTTAATGCTCTTTGCATGTTCATTTCTTCCTTCCTCTTTGTCAAACACCAACAGTGATCATCTGTTTTCTCCTTGATGGGCAAATCTCTTACGTCTTCATAAGTATGTTTCAGATATATAACTTCTGTGACCCACCTAGCGTCATCTAGTAGCGAACCTCTGAAGCTACTCAATTCCTCATCGTGCAAGAGGACTTACATATTCATCTGGCCACCAGATCTTGTTACTATCGTCAGCTATTTTCTCCTTGGAGCAAGAGGACTACGTCCACTTCTTTACTCACCATGCTGCGCTAGTATCAACTGTGATCAACTCTTAGAAGACCGGCTCAGCAAGAGAAGATAAATGTTTTATTTCAAGTTGGCAATGTTTATATGTTCTCCTTTTGTCTCCTACCCCCCACTCTTTCCCCTCTTTCTTGGTCCCTCCGTGCTCCGTTGAGCTGCTCTCACTTCTCCGTCTGCAGTTGACTCGTTCAGTCAAAACTCCGCTCGAGCTTGCCTCCTCAAACCAAGAGGCTCACCCTCTTTTACGCCATGTTGGCTAAGTAATCATCAACGGAAACTTCGACTTCAATATGAAATCAAGATAAGTACCATTTTTAAAAAGTTTTAACCTCCTCTTCATGGTTTTAACTTCCAAGTGATTTTAATTATAATTTATAGGCAGTGTGAAATTATTTACTTTGGGGCAATAATCATTCTTCGTGGGATTTGCCATGTTGAGCTTTTGCTTGTATAAGCCAACCTTACTAAAAAAGAGCTTTTCTTAAGCTATTCAAACGAGAAACCCTCTCGCTACGTGGGATATTATCTAATACCCGCTGTCTATAATTATAAAGCTAGTTCCTCCGTTGGATTTTCTCAACCCCATTTTCTGCTAAGGTCGTTCTGGAACCTTCGAGATCTTGTTCTCTATCTGCGAGTCTTGCCGTCAAGTATTGTTCACGCACTTGTGAAAATGCTAGTTAAAATGAGGAATCTTCATTATAAATTTTTGCAATAGCTAACTTTCTTCCACCGCTGGAACCTCTAGAACATTCTATGGCGCATTTAATTGTAAATCACAACTTTTTCAAGAAATAGACTCTCACCTATATAGTGCAATCAGTTATTTTCATCATTGCAATAACTTTCTTTTTCATAAACGTTGTGTCTCCACAGTGAACTTTTCATATGTTTCAATGAACTATAGTGAAAACCAGTGCTTGCTCAACTTTTCTACCGCGTCACGATCGTCCGCTTATATTCAAATAAGGCCATGAACATTTTCCTTAATTCCCATTTCTCTTTCCTAAACCTCTCACTAACAATCTGCAATATACTTTTAATCTAGGTCTGTTCCAATAAGGTGTCATTCCAAGAAGTGCCCTTCCATTTTTGTTGGTTTATCATTAAGTATCTCTGTATAATCTTTGTGATACGTGTCTAGCACACGTTTCAAACTTACATTGTTCCTCCCTTCAAAATCAGGGAAAACCATTCTCTAAACTCTTGAGAGAGTCATGTTCAGGTTTCACGAAATGGAAACTGTCCCATTTAGCGAGTGATTCCTGCGCAAACTTGGGAAGTCGAGAACTTTCCCTTTCACTTTCTTCAGGTTTCACAGTAAGTGACCTGCTCTCTTTGTATAAATCTCACAAAGTAATTCTGTATAAATATAAGAAGTTGTAGGAACTTCTATCTTATTTTTCACGTTGTTATTATTGTTATTTTCAAAGTTGTCACTTTCTCTAGAACATTCTCTCCTGAATTTCTTAAGGTGCACTTTTTGTACTCCAATTCACGTTCAAGCTTTAATTATTTCATTGCTCATTTGTTTAAATCTTATAAAGATTTTAGAAACATGTAAGGTTTGAAACCTTGTAAATTGTCAATTGCCTGGAGCAACCGTTTAATGTTGAAAGGTCTGCGACCCTATTTGTTAAAAAGTTCAAATGAACTATGTTTATTAAAATTATATTGCATAATTGTTAATTTCCTCAAACTTTTTCTAATTGTAAAATAAACAAATCTTTTCCCTTCGCTTTTTCATTTTCGAATATAAAGTTTAGGCAAAATCCTGTCTTCCTTGACTCTCCTCACTCAATGACATTAAAATCTTTAATAGGGCTTTTACCATTTGTTGCATTTGAGCAAGAATTCTTAATTTTCACCTCACTAAAGTTCTTCTTAGCGTTAATAGCTAATTCTAATTGGCCAGTAAGGCAAGTAAAGTTCGCTAAGCCAACTACCTGCTTGTGGAGACTCTCTCCGAAAACTTATGGTCAGTTTTCTAAAAGATAAGTGTTTCTTTTTGTCTAAACTTTTAGCCGGCTCCTCGCTGAGTAAAAGCTTAGCCATTGTCCAATGCAACCATTGGTTCATTTACCAAGATTACCCAATAAGGCATAATCTTTTATCATATTCCTGCTTAGAGACACTTGGTCGCCCTTACAGGAACTCCATAATTTTGGAAATTGAAAATACCAAACCTGAGTTAAATCATTGGCATTCTTTGAATTACTTTGTAAAACCTAATTTCTTTGAGAAGACATACATTAAATTTGTTCCTCTCAGTCTTGCCAGACCATCACCCTTCCCCATAGTACTTTTATACATGCTTGGGAGGAAATATACTAAAGCCTCTCTCTTGCAAACCGCCCAAGTCCTAGCTGCAGTTCCCGTTAGCCTCGACCAAGCTCGTACCTACTTTAGGTATCCGAGAGTTAATTTCCATTGGCAACTGCTTCTAAGGGTATTTAAATCTCAACTTATTAATTTTGTGGAACTCTCCTCCTATTTTTCTATCCTTCTTTTCCAATCCCAAATCTACTTCCTTCTCTTAATCATCTTCCCTTGGTGGGTGGGTTATTCCTCATTCTATAATCTACCCAGCCCTAACAATAGAGAAGAAACAGTACAGAGTAACAATAGTCAGATCAGCAGCCAGAGGGGTAGTGATGACAATGCCGTCACGCCAAATTTAAACTAATACCAGACTGCAATGGTGGGTCAGTATTACATTCTGTTGTTATTCCCGTCAGTACGTTGATATCTGATACTTATGACCTGGATATGAAAAGTGACTTGTTACGTGAATTTACCGAAGAACCCGACGTAGTTGAGTCCTTAAATTTGAATCCTGTCGTCGAATTATTCGTGTCGAGGGCGAGTGTGTGTAGTTTGTTAGATAGTGGTTGTGTAAGATCTTGCGTGAGTGCTGCATTTTATGGGAGGATGAAGGACGCTGGTGTGAAGTTTGAAGAGATTCCGATTAAATCGACGTATGTAATTACGGCTGTTGGTAAGAAGTCCCACGTGATTTCGAGACAAGTGCTGGTCGATATAGAAATTAATAACCATATTGAGAGTCAAGTGTGTTTGGTCATTCCAAATCTTGTCTATGAGGTCATCCTTGGTTCGGATTGGTTGACCAGGTTTTCTGCTAAATTATGTTTTAAAGAAGGGTGTGCGAAGTTAAGATGGAATGACAATGAGGTAATTATAACGTTTGTTGACCCAGGTAAGAAGTGTAGTGCTTCTCAGGGAGTGTGTATTCTAAGTGAGGTGTTCCCGGCAAGTGATGTCGAGGTAAGTGGGCAGGTATCTAGAGGTGCAGAGCCTGTACCGTCATTCTTTGTGGGCAGTCTACAGACGAATGGTGATCTTGAAGACACATTACGTCACGCTGCAGGGGAGAGTAAATTGGATGCAGATCAGGTTAATCAACTTTATGAGGTTTTGTTGAAGAATAAGAGAACTTTTGAGAATAGGATTGGAGAAGCAAATTGTTACGAACATTCGTTAAACCTAATTAATTACTCTGTCTTTGTCGGTCATCGCTATCCCGTGCCTTTTCGTTATCAGGAAATGGTCCAAACTCAAATTAACCAAATGCTGGCAGATGGTATTATCGAGCATTCAAATAGCCCTTATGTAATTCACTCATTACGGTCCTGAAAGCTGATGGTAAGGTCAGACTTTGCCTTGACGCCCGTCTGCTCAATACGCACATACGTTTTGACCAGCTGAAATCCTTGTCAATTGAGGAACTGATGCAGAGCTTTGAGGGGAAGCAATGGTTCACGTGTGTTGACCTTAGCTCTAGTTTCTGGCAGGTCCCTTTAAGGAAAGAGGATAGGGCCTTGACAGCATTTTCACACCAGTATAACCTATATCAATTTCGGCGTGTACCGTATGGTTTGAAGAGTAGTTCAGCGGCTCTGATTCGTGCTCTGAATATAGCTCTAGGTAGGGACACAGGTGAGTTCGTAACTATATATATAGATGACATGGTAATCAGCTCTAGGACTTATGAGGAGCATTTAGTTCATTTGAACTATGTCTTCAAGAAGCTGGACAAGGCAGGACTCACTCTTAAACTTTCTAAGTCATCATTTTGTAGGCAGAATGTCACTTTTCTAGGTCATAATGTATCGAGATTGGGGGTAACACCGGGGGTAAGTAGGGTAAGGAAAATACTGGACACTAGTGCACCTAGCAACGCTAAGGAACTGAAGTCTTTTCTGGGCGTGTGTAACTTCTTTAGGAGGTTTGTTGTGAAGTACTCATGTTTGGTGGAGCCATTCAGGGAGCTACTGAAGGCTGGAAACAGATGGTATTGGAATGAAGCGCATGCCGAAGCATTCCAGGCTCTGAAGCGTGGATTTGAGCAAGCGGTGGTACTGCGATACCCTCTGAGAGACAGAGAGTATGTGGTGATGACTGATGCATCCCATATAGGCATTTCGGGTGTAATGTGTCAAAGAGATGTGCAAGGAGACTTGAGAATTGTGTCTTTAGCCTCGCGTGGATTATCTGCCGCGGAGGAAAGATACACTATCACGGAACTGGAGCTTCTTGGAATTGTTTTTAGCCTAAGTAAATTCAGGATGTATGTTTTTGGAGGTAAGTTCGAGATTTACACGGATCATCATGCTTTGGTTTTCATAAAAACTTGCAAGTTGAGTTCCAACAGGGTAAGTCGTTGGATATTGGCGCTTCAAGAATATGATTTCGACGTCAAACATATAAAAGGTAAAGACAACATATTGGCTGATATGTTATCACGAGATGTATCCTTAAGTAAGGAGGGTTCGGTGTTGAAAGCTGAGGAAGGCATATTGATATGTGCTTGTATGGATCCAGGCAATAAGCATTCACTTGAAATATTGAAGAACATGTTGGTGGAACAGAGAGAAGATGTCAATTTGTGTGAGCCTCTGGCTAGGTTGGAAACAGGTGACTCGGCAACGGTGAAAGTTGGACGGTTCACATATATGATGCAGGACGGCTTTCTCGCACGCAGGTGTAAGGATGATCGCTGGGCAATATGTGTTCCGACTTCTTTAAGGGAGGAACTTATATGGTTCCTACACAGAGAACTGGGGCATTTTGGCGCGAACAAGGTGCTCTATGAACTTCGTCATGACTTTATTTGGGAGAAAATGGGAAGGGATGTTAGAAAGATTCTCGCTAGGTGTGATCTCTGTCAGAAATCTAAATTTCCCGTTCGTTATTTATCCGGTCCTATGCAGGCGGTCCTCACAAGTCGTCCCGGTGAACTTCTTTGTGTTGATCTTTATGGTCCTGTGATTAAAGGTCAGTTTGGCTACGAGTACATATTTGTAATAGTTGACGCATTCAGTAAATACGTCAAACTTTATGCATTAAGGAAAGCCACGGGTCTTGCATTTAGCCGACTGATCGAAGATAAGTACATACCTGAGTTTGGCATTCCACTCAGAGTTTTGTCTGACAGCGGACCGCAGTTCACCTCTAAGCACTGGAAAACCAGCATGGAGAAAGTCGGCATCACACACGTTCATTCATCAGTGAGATATCCGCAAGGAAATTCTTGTGAACGATCGATGAAAGAGTTATCTCGACTTTTCCGGGCTTTGGTGCATAACAGACATTCAGCATGGGTGAGTCAGCTTCCCAAAGTTGAGACCTGGCTGAATGCTGTTCAACATGAGAGTACGCGATTAACGCCGTTTGAAATTCATTTTGGTAGGAGACCCCAGAATGAATTAGCGAGAAGTTTGGGCTTAACGGAGGGTAAACAACCGGGGGTGGATTTTTATGTCCAGTTGGCGAAACAGAATTTGACTAAATCAGCAGAGAAAAGAATTCGCCAACAAAACAAATCTAAACATGACTTTTTCAATGTGGGAGATCGCGTCCTATTGAGGGTCCCGAAACAGTCTTGTGCCGTAGAGAAGGTCATAAAGAAGTGGTTTCTCTTATTTGAAGGACCATATGTTGTTTCTCAGCGCGTCGGTAAGTACGCTTATGTGTTAGAGAATAATGGAATTCGCTTACATGGTACATATAACATTCACTCGTTACGTAAGTATGTGGCGTGAGTTGGAGAGGTAACAGCTGTTACGATAGGGTGACCGGTGATGAACCTCTAGGACTTGATTTGAATAGGTAGCCTATGTAAGGTGGTATGAAGGCTGTTGATCTGGACTAAGGTTAGTGGTAACCGTAATTATGAAGGTATGTATTTGGGGAGAGACCGTGTTGGAGTTATCTCAAGGAGATAAGGGTGACAGGAGGAGTGCTCGCTGTAGGAAGGTAAGAGACTGGTTTTAAAGGAAGCTAAATGGGACTCATTAAGCACAGAGATAAGATGAATTACATAGATTTCTATATTTTGATATTATTTAAGTAGAGGTTCACATTGTAATTAATTTTCAGAGATTTTGTGTAATGCAGTCTGTAAGTCCTATTGCTTACGTGTGACGTACGGCTGCGAAAATTGTGTTAATTTATATGTGTATGCGTGTGATAGGTGGAATTCCCGACATATTGAATAGAGTTCTGGAGAAGTTATGACTACACTATATAACATCGTAATTTGATCAAATCTCCGTAAACTCTACTCCAGGAATTAACCCTCCGAAGTGATATTATTTCATACGTGTAGTATGGAACTGACCCGTAATGTGACATAATTATGATTGTGTCACGAAAAGAAAATTTACCGTGTGTAAATAAAGGGTAAAATATGAATATATGTTCTATTTTTCAGGGTATCGATTTCATATAACAGGTGGTGTTTCCGCTATACAAAAAACACTTGAACGCACAAGTTGCAAATGAATGCAAAGGGAACAATGACGTAATTATGTTGAAGATGATTGCAAATTATACTTGGACATAGAAGGGTATTATTATATGTTGTATTTTTTGTATGTTGTGTCATATTTTTTTATATTCGTGTCGGAAGAAAATCAGCACTACATTACTAGGTAATATAGCGTGATCTTCTAGGGCGTTCTGTAATATGTTCATAACGGCAAACTATTACTTGTTATTTATATATTTAGATTTATTATTATTATTATTATTATAATTCGTACTTAATTGATATAATTCTTTAATTATTATTATTATTAGTAGTATTATTATTATTATTAAGTTTAGATTCAAGGCTAACTGAGCCATGGAGATGTTTTATTACACACGATAACTCCAATTATTTTCGCTATTTGAATCAAAGGGATTCGACATATTTCAGTTATTCTACAGTATGTTAACTTGCGAGGTGACCACAGTCATGAGACCCTTTTCTTATTTTCTTAAGACAGATTTTAAAACCGTGGCGAGTGCAATTATCCTGAGTGACACGCACAGCGGGGGGCTCTCCGCTGAGCAAGCGAACATTGGACAGCCTGCTACAACAGATTTCAAGAGATTAGCGTCAAAGGAGCTATCTGGCTTCACAAGGTGTGCCTGTACCAAGTCAAGAGGATTTTAACTGATGTTTTCTAAGAAGGACACGGGGTCTACTGGAACGTATCTCTGAGACAGAAGACCATAGCAACGGTATTTTGATTGGTCGACGAAGGTTTATTTTCTGCAGGAGTGGGGAGAAAGACGGAGGGGACTTGAGGGCTGGCGCGTTTAAGGAAAGGGTCACAGACTACTGTGAATCTTATTGGGAATGAAGTAAGTCATTCAGACCGTCTATAGTTTGGACATGATTGTGCATATAAGACATATAACCTCGTCTTTCCATGCAATAACGACAATGGTTGTGTTATTGGCCAATGTCGGTAAAGTGATTTATGGAGTTAGCACTTCGTCACTGATCAAGCTAGCAGCTAAATCTACATCATCGCTGCTCAGTAAATGTAATCAACAGAACCTATCTGCTGGGATCCTTCAAGACGTCATTCCAAGAGATGAATCAACGCCCCAGGAACAACTACAAGTCTTAACTATGGAGAACAATTCCTTCGACACGCAACCTCGGTAAGCTAGGCTGACATATATAATTCAAAATCTCTTCTTTTATATTGCTGGCAAGTAACTTCATAGTTTTGGAAATAACGTTAAATTTAATATAGGTCTCATCACTTTTCTCGCGCCTCAGGTTAACATAACTTCAGTGAAAGTATTTATTTATTATTATTATTAACTTTTCATATTTTGTTTTTGAGTAGAATTAAATTCAGTATTTTAATCCATGCCTTGCATTCCTTTTTCAGTAGTTAGAAGTACATGTAAGTCATCCCTTATCCCCAATGCAAAAACTAACTGGTTGATTACTTTGATTTCGCCACGGGCTGGGAGAAAGAGGTTTCAGGTGCTCCACTGATGTTAATTTATCATTATTTGTGTTTCTTTTATTGGTCTTCAACACTTTGTTGCGACCATGGCGCCCAACATTTCATTTTGAGAGCTCTACTGAAGGTAAGTTCACAATACCAGTGTGTATTAACATGTGTCTCATCTCATTTCATGACCTATTACATTTATCATCCAGCAGTGAGCAAACCACCATCCTAAAAGACATAACAACATCACAATGTATCAATTCCTGATTTCACGTGGGTATAAGAAAAATGACTTATAACTAAACATGATATAACACTAATATGATTAACATGATCACTGGAATGGGCATACAAGTATATTGTCTGACTAAGTTTAATAAATTTTATAACACAATTAAATGAATTTGAGATCAATCTCTTCGTAATCTAAATCTGATGCGATTCCATAGAATAAACAAAATCGAAGCCCCACGGATGGGTAAAGGCAATTCTCCCTCTCTCTCTGTATCCGTTCGTCCTGGGGATGCGATGACCCATCTGCTATTACATCGGATTCCTGGATTTCCAGGACAGAGCAGAGTTAAATGAACATGAAGTCAAATAAGGAATGTGTCGGAAATTCAGTTGAAATATCACAAAAGCAGAGGGTAACACGAGATAAAGTATCTTCAGGGTCGTTACGGGCTTAAATTTAATTTAAAAAAATACAAATAGCAATGGGCGCCATCAACTGAATCCCTTGCAAACCACATACTTCCTGGTTAAGCCTTAATTAAGACAAGGAAAGAAATAGGAAAATCACATCATCATCAGATCGCAACTAAGATAAAAACAAATTTATTCAACTTTGATAGTCAGACAGACATATTAAACACTCATCCTACCTGAGAGCATGGTCGAATGCCAACGTTAAATTGTCATTGTCCAGAAAATCGAACCATCTCTATTCTACTCAAAGTGTATTTAATCCCCATTAAATAGGAAAAAACTCTAAAGTTCACTTGGGTTCCCAGGATCACCGTAGCACTATGTCTTTGTGTCACTGACATTCGTGATACCTGAGACCTAACTTCTCTTTAAATTAACATCATGAATGTGGATATATAAATATAATTAATCTGTCTAAACACATATATTCTAATCACATATTTAAATATCACATAATTTATGGCTTGCATGGCATTATTCAAATGCTGAATATGTTAGTAAATTGCTCCTAAACATCGAATAATTAATTTACACTATTTACACTGTCATTAATAATTGCTTGTTTGTGAATCACAGAAAATCCACTACTCATTGGTTATAATCATCATCATCATCAAAATTAAATATTTCTCACATTAGTTCTCATCTCAAAATTCAATACATTCAAGTCAGAATGATTAATTCATTATCATCAAATCATTTAACTGAATATTATAATCATCAATTCTTTATGCTCTCTAATTATTCACACACTCTCATTTCATCATCTCCTTCAGATTAAATCATCTCAAATCATCAATATAAATTGTTTAATTCATCAACTCAAGTTGCAATTCTTCAAATCATATCTCAATTAAATTTATTTAAATCCATTTAAATTTATTAATCATCAGCTTCTTTAATTAATTATCACCTTCTAATTCAGTTATTCATCATCTATTTAATCATCTATTAATTTATTTAAATCAGCTTATTTGTTCAATCTTTAATTCATCCATTTATTTAATTCATTGATTCATTCCAAAATTTAATTTATCAATTTATTTAAATTTTATTTCATCTGGTTATTTAGTTTTTTATTATTTCATCGAGCCATTCTGATTTTTATTTCATTAGGTCAGATCATTAATATGCTTAAACTTCAGATTATTATTTCATTAATTATTATTATCAGAAAATCTTGTATTATCAACATTATTTATTTGTTTAATTTCCTAAAAAATTGTTTAATATGGGTTACAGAACGTTGTCTTACAGTTTTACCACTTTCAAGTTATATCTCGTATTCAATTATCATGCCAAAAAATAGTATTGCCTTCACAAAATCACGTTGGATCTCAAAACTTCAAAAACTTCATTTTCTACTCTCACTTTATCAAATACCATATTTGAATACCACAATTATTCCACAAAACTCCATAAATATTCAGCGCACAGCATGAATCTGAAAAAGTATGCTAGACTGGGTTCGACAACCTCATGTCTGCCTCAAAATACATTAGCAATATTGCAACTTCCACTTGGCAACTTCCACAAAATGCCTATCACAAACTTCACTTAACCACGTTGCATGATCTACAAAAATATATAACTGGCTTCAAATTATCAACGCACACAATCTCCAATAACTGTAATTAATCTGATCACATCTAGACAACTTCTTAAACAATTAGGAAAAATATTACCTTAGTAATCGAAATCAAATTCAAGATCTGCTTTCAAATAGCATAAATTCTCTTAAAATTCTCATAATTCACTTCACAGAAAAATCACCAATGTGTTATGATCTCTCACATCAAAATATGCAATACTGATCTGCCTCAAAATAAATCTGACCATTAATGATTCATCTTACAAGATTCAATTACTTTAAATCCTTCTCAAAGGTATCAAACTCAATCATAAAATTATCAAAAGCATCAACTGTATCAGCTGTTAAATGAAAGTACTCTCAAAAGAGTATAGCAACAAAATATCGGCTTGGCAAACAAGAATTGCAAAATGTAACCCTGCTGACATTTATTTTTAATTTATTTAACAAAATTCGACTGATATGTGACTAGTAGTTTCTTGTTTGATCCTCTTACAATCTCAAGTACACTCGGATGATAAAAATGAGTTCCTCAATGGCAAGTTAGGTGTGTACCACCACGCAATCGTATAAATACGAAAGGCCTCACCTCGTAGACTATCATGATAATGCCCTGAACGATGGGTAAAGATGTGTACCACCACGCAATCGCCTAAAGCGAAAGGCCCCATCTCGTCGTCTAATGAGTGAATGTACCAGATTGGAATCAACAAGTCTCTAGTTGTCACATAAAAGCGATATTCATTCACTTGAGTGAATAACATCTTAATATCTCCAAACAATCGAATGGAAAAATCCCTACTGATGAATAATACACACTCGCTAGTATGCAATGAACTGACGAAGTAATTTAAATAATCCAATTGCAGATCACGAGTTCGAAATACTCGCCACAAAAGAATAACTATCCAAGAAAAAATATCCTTACTGGAAAATGTCTAAAAGACCAAACATCTGCTTAATAAAGCCAACCAATGGTGAGAATTTCGTATAATGGTGCCTGCCATATCATATGGTAACGCCATATACTAGCAAAATTTGAAGCAAATAATGTCTAAGCCATGTCAAAATAATCGTAGAACTCCTACTAGAAATATATACAAGTACGCCCAGTGTTCATGAAAAAATCATATCAGAAAGTCATAACTCTTACAGTACCTTCTCATATCAGCTGTTAATATATTTCAAAGATCGTCGATTATCCTGGTGTGTGCTAAATTTCTCGAAAGATCGACGGGAATCTCGCATCACCCACGTAATAACGATTGCCTTCATATCCCAAGTGAATCAGCTGTTGGACCTCCTCTTCTTCAGGAACCGAATCCATCGCTCTGTGGTGCCATCACGTCTCTGTCTCCGCTTACTCCGACATGATGAACTGCATGTTATCCATAACGGATACTGTGTCCAAATTCTTACGTAAAAGTTCATAACCGTAGCGTACCCCATATTCTTCTTCTATGTTACGCCACTGTCCCATACAATGTTCGGTTTGCTTGTGATAAAAGTCAATCTCCACAGCGGCTAAGTCTCACTTGCAGAAAATAAATTTTATTTATGAAAGTGTATAAGTTTCTGAAACACCCTGTAGCTGTGTTCGTACTCGATATTTTATAATAATTCATGAAATAGAATTATATTAATGCACGTGCCAATGTTCATAAGTGCATATGCTTGTAACAGTTCGTTTGCCTAAAAGCGTTAGTGTTGGCTTGACCCCATGGTCGCTCTTAATATTCCGTTATGAAATGCATAGTTTGATAAGTCGTAATGTCATTGGAATATCTAAGTTCATTTGAAGTTCACAATAGCAGTATGTGATAACTATCTGCCTGCACAATTCGATTACTGAATACAAGTCCCAACTCATAACGTTGTAACTGAATGTCAAAATGAAGTTCAGCTTCTTTAATGTTGCCTGCGTATAAAAGTCGGAACTAGCACTCTCTACTCTACTGCAATGTTCTAGAACAATCGAAGCTTAAAGCCGGTCTCGCCATACCGCTTCGCTGTGCTGTTCTGCGTTACAAAATGCAACTCGAAATTAAGTTCTCAATCGCGTTGTAATGCTGTTCATTCCTTAACATTTGAAAAAGCATTGCTGCCTCGCTTAGTTGTAACTACGATGTCTGAAATAATACTGTTCTAACCCCGGCTCTTCTCTTGCTTACACGGCCTGCACAGCTTGCCTCGCAACCGATCCTCGCACCGCCTACCGTGCTTTGCTTGCCTTGACTCACTGACCTAATTTCCGCTCTCCGCTTGGTAAAGTAATACTGTCGCTTTCACTCCACGCAACAAGTTCTGTACACCGCTCAACTTTGCCGTTCTGTCTGCGCGACATGTGTTCTACTCAGCCCTGCTGGCTGAACTCGACTGCTGTCTCTAGACTGCGTTGACCAGCTCCTACTCCGCGCTGTCACGTGATGTTCCCCTACCATCTGTGGTCATGCGTCACAAGTATAATCTCGACCACCATCATCTCGGCTATTAAGTTATACAATAACTTAAGGGATTATCTGTCTTTCTTCAAGTTATCACCATATATTTTGCTTGACATTTCTTCTTTTCTGAGATGATATAATATTATGTTCCATATAGATCTTAATAATACTTCAATATTCCTCCCATAATTCCATCTGCTTGACTGGTAGTGCCATCTTTATCCTTGGCCTTCTACGTCATTTCCTAATATTCTTCTCGACTCGATTTGAGCGCTATCTTTACAACTTTTCGCATAAATCTCAACTACGGCTCAATGTCAGCTGGCGTAGCCGATAGCCTCAACTAGGTATCGGGTACAGTACTAGCCAGAAACCTTCCCTGATGAGTACACAACATATTACCCAAGTTTCATCGCTATCGGACGAATGGTATATGAACGCATACGGGACATTCTTGAAACGCTTCGCGCGACTTCGCTCATTTGTTCAATCTACTTGTGCGCTTCCTATTGAAAAATGGATTTACTAAGCCTAAAACTTTCCCTGGAGTGTACACAACAACTCGCCCAAGTTAAGTCGCTATCGGACGATAGCGAAACACTTCGCCCGTCATCGCTCATTTGTTTAATCTACTTGTGCGATGCCTATTGTTAATTGGATTTACTAACCCACAAACCTTCCCTGAAGGGTACACAACTTGTCAGCCAATTTTCATCACTATCAGACGAATAGTATATGAACGCATACGGGACTTTGTTGAAACGCTTCGCCCGTCGTCGCTAATTTGTTGAAACTACTTGTGCGATACCTATTGTTAAGTGCATTTACTAAGCCAGAAACCTTCCCTGTAGTGTACACAACATTTCACCCAAGTTTCATCGCTATCAGACGAATGGTATATGAACGCATATGGGACTTTGTTGAAACGCTTTGCGCGTCGTCGCTCATTTGTTGAATCTACTCGTGCGCTACCTATTATAACATAAATTTACTAAGCCAGAAACCTTGCCTGTGGTGTACGCAACCTCTCACCCAAGTTTCAATGCAATGGGATGAATGGTATATGAACACATGTGGGACTTTCATGCAAAAAACGCACGCCATTTTGTTGAAGCTTTTCGCGCGCCATCTATTGTAAATTGGATTTACTACACCTATTACTTTTCTGGGGCTGTGCACAACAACTCACCAAAATTTGATTGCAATCGGTCGAATTGTATATGAAGGCATCGCCATTTTGCATTTGTTTAAACTACTCGCGCGCTCTCTATTCTGAAATCTATTAACTATCTCTATGATTATCCCGGAAGTGTTTACAACAGCTCACCAAAATTTGATCCCAATCGGATGAATGGTTTAAGAACGCATAAAAGACGAACACTCAGACATTCCTTTTTATATATATAAGATTTGGGACCAGATAACAAAGCCAGTTTTCTGATAGACTTTTTACGAGAAAGCTGCCTGCCTTCAGTGTTCATTTTAAACCGTCCAAGTAGATGACTGTGAGTAGCGAGCCTAACTCAAGTCATGGACAGGTGGCAACAGTTCCCAGCATGCAACTAACGAGAGCACCACTCACTCAGTGAGACATACTTTTTCAGACTCATTGACAATGCTTATAGCATTATTTACCGTTAGACGTTGTTTTTCATAAGTAGGTCAATGTCCAGGCCACCATTTTGTAGAAATCATATATTTTGCTACATTGATCTGAATGGCAAATGCCATATGCTTGCATCGCTATTGAAGCGACCATCTTTCAAATCTATTTGAGAGTGATTATACTTTATGTCAAGGTTTATTTGTTGAGATTAGGAGGCTATGAGAGGCGCCTGTGTTAGAGGCTATTCATATATGTCCAGACTTTGTTTCTGTGGCCTAGGTATTTTAACGGAGGTGACTGAGGTGTATTCCAGGCCTACCCAATGGTAAATTAAGTGAGCCGAGAGCCACTAATAACCTGTGTTATTGTTATGTCCGAGCGTGGAGAGCTCGATGATGGTATTTTATAGCAGAGATTGATCTCGCACGAGACTGCTACTGCTCATCCCAAGGTATTCAGGATCGTCAGCCTATTCGCCATAAACCAAAGATAATTTAAACCGACATTCAAATAATCAAGCACATAATTATTATAAACTGATGATAACTAATTTTTTATTGCATTTAATCTTGATATACTTGCATTTTGGACCTGCTGGCCGACAGCTGGTTTTGTGCACGCTCCTTTATGGAAGTAATCTAGGACAGATGACACTAATTTTTATCGACGGAATGCTTGCTTAACCTATAGTTAGTAGCTGGTGGAGCTCGAACCTCATGCGACGATAGACGTAATTTTCACTACGCATTCACCACCGTAAATGACATGCACTTAGATGACACTGGTTTACAAAGAGGTACCCATGGCGAAGCCAGGAATAATATTGATTGTGGTCTTGTTGTTTTATTTATTGTATTGTATAAAATCCCCATGTTTACCTTATTTAGATTGTAAGAGGGCATTTTTTACGGCTTGTCATGTAGATTTGTATTAATTATTTTGCTTGACGGACGTCATCGCCGTAAATTTTGTATTAATTGTTAGGAATTAGCTAGATTATTTAACACTAAATGTAAATAAGGAAATGGTATAATCCTAACTTAGAATTGTTTTGGTACCCTGTTAAATGTAAATTCCGTTATTAGCTTATTTTTGTAACTTGACTTAGGGTTTATTGCCGTACCATTTTCCTAGCGTTGCTGTTGTTGCTTAACTTTGTAAAATAGATCCTTCGCGAGGGACCTTCGTAGTTTACAGGCAGGGTCCTGATCTTTATTTTTGTTTATTTATTAGTTTGCGGATTAGCCGATAGAAACCCTCCGAACTAGGCTAGGTGCCTGCATATTTTGAATAAATATTTTTACAAGTTTTACTTAAGCCTGGAAGTGTATTTCTCAGTCTAGCTTTAGGAGCTGTATTTTCTTAGGCTGTCGATGACCTTTTTAGCAACCATGTTACCACACATCCCTTGGATCATGGGATCTCGTGCCGCTAGGGCCTATAAGAAATTTACCTGATCCTCATGGCACATGGGTCCGGCAGGTGAGGTGTTTGGGATGTCATTTCGGTTGATGGCAACCCTGATAGCTCCTCTGACGGACACATATACTTCTTTTTCTTTCTCTGGCGCCCAACTAGTTGTGCCGATGTTGTCATGGTGACCTTCAGCTCCATGTTGTTTTTATGAGGATATTATTGTGATTAAAGGTAAATTGACTGGACTGGGACGAACTTAAGATGTCGTACTGCCGATCAATTAACCGCATGGCATTCGTGCGTGATATAAGTCCATGGGGTGAGGCTTTGTAGTATAGATAATTGAAGGATAGGTTTTTCTTTGTTGATGCCTCATCCTGAGTAAATGTAACACTTTGCTTTGCTTGTTGTTGTTAATGTAAATGTAGAAGCACTTAGTTCGCACACTCCAGCAGTACTTGTGATATTTAATTAAGAGAAAGCAGGCTGTTCTACACCGCAAATGTAACTATTCATAGCTGTAAGTTCTTCTGGAATGCTCCTTCTGTTCTCTCATATATTATTGTACTATGGATGAAGAGACGATTCGTCGTGTGATGGGAGAGATGTTGGCAGTCGTTAACACCAACCTCCAACAGAGCAGAACTGATTTAGGTGAAGTCCGGGGTGACTTGGCTGAAGTCCGAAAGGAAGTAGGAACTGTTAGTGGTAATGTTGAGCAAGTCCGTGGTGAATTAGGAACTGTAAGTGGTAATGTTGAGTAAGTCCGAGGTGACTTAAGTGAATTCCGGGCCGACTTGGGTGTGAACACTCAAAGTGTCAACAATGTTAGGACTGATTTAACAAATGTTAGGACTGATTTAACAGATGTTAGGACTGACATAACAAACGTTAGGGCTGATCTAACTCAGGTCAGGGCCGACATAGATGCTCATAGGGAAGAGGAATAAGCTTACAGCAGGTTTAGCCGCGGTTAGGGTTGATGTCTTGTGACACCAACAGAATGCAAACACCCGCATAGATAATTTTACCGATCAAATGAACCGAGCGAGGGAAGATGTTCAGACCAGGTTAGGCGAACACACTACCCAGATTAAGGCTACCATTAATAGAGTTCAAATCGATATGAGGGCTGATTAAATCACACCAGAGAAGAGTTTGGCAATCGACTTACGAACGTCGAGGGATTTATGGATAATGTCAAGAAGGATATCGCTGCAGTAAATGTAGGATTAGCTTTGATGAGAGGAGCAGCATACGCCGTGAATGCGAATTTGAAAGCCATTGCTGACGACATAATTGAATTTAAGGAAGAGCTAGCGATGAACATGAAGAACGTTACTCAGTTAACGGACACCGAGGGAGAGCTACGCGAAACCGTGACCACTCATCGGGAGGAAACGAGGATTGATATCTCATTGTTGAGAGGAGACTTTAATGAACACAAACATGTTGTAGAAGCTCAAGTAACTAGTGTTCGAGACGAAGTAAGGGAACTTCGTGGAGACATCGCAGAGGTTAAGGACGACGTTTACCAGGTCAAAGATGACGTCTCTAAATTTGAAACAGAGGTAGAATCTATGAAGAAAAGGTTAGAAGAAGTTGCCATGAAAGAGCGTCTTCAACTTAGGTACAACCTTAGGACAGCAATTCGAGAGGTTGGCACAAACCTCAGAGGAAAAATCGACAGGATCAAGTTACAGTTAAACGATCTAGGGAGTAAAATTGAGGCAAAGACCATTCCAGGCTTCGAAATCATTGGAAGACGTTTATACAAATTGGAAGCTCAACCGAGAGAAACTCGAACTTCCACATTTTCAGCTGAAACTCAGAATACGTCAGGACCTCAGTTTGTACAATCAACACCATCCTGTATTCAACCGAGCGCACCACCTGAAACGCAACCATTCAGATTCGCAGATACCATGCATAATCAAATGCAAACGTCAACTTCACCGTTCACGAGGTCACACTTCGGTGAAAATGCTAACATAACTGATCAATCAATGCTGAATTACGCTGCAAATCCGTTTAGACCTGAAAACGTACAGCAAAATCAAGCGACTGATATGCCGACAAATGCTTATGCTAGCCCACTCAGACCAGCACAGACCCAGCATAATCAGGGAAATGTAATGATCATACGATCAAGGGAAGAGCAACCAGCTCGATTTTCAGGTACTGGTTGTGGCATCACACAGGTCGAATTCTTGGCAAATGTGGAGAGTTATCTACGTGATACTATGGTGACACCGGAGAGAGAGCTCAGGGTCATAGAGCGTCCTCTTGAAGGTCAAGCTAGTACCTGGTTCAGCGCCTTCAGATACTCCTTCACAGGATACCAGGATTTTAGGGAAGCCTTGTTGCGTACCTATTGGTCGAGTGACATACAGCAGAGCATCAGATCTGAGATGTACACTCGCCGATACAGCTCGAATATGCCAACACACTACGCAAATTACTTTGCAACCCTGCTGGCGAAACTTAGATGTCTCCAACCCCCACTATCAGGGCAGGATTTAGTGAACACTATCGTTTGGCAATATCCAGCCGATGTCCAAAGAGTGTTAATTGCAGCGGGGGCAATAACCTTCCAGCAATGTGAGGGGTTTAATGCCACCCGGCGTTGCTGGGGCGGTGTCCATGTTAAATCATTAATATCTGACCAACCCATGGTCCGATTTTGACAAATGAGGTGTTGTTGGACTCGGGCTGATGTGCTCTTTCCTACGGACCACGAACTATATATTTTTTTAAATTGTTCTTTTCGAAAATGGGCGATAGTTTGAAAACCAAACATGATAGAATGTTGTGCTATGGCTCAAACGAAAAGTCTATGTCCTTTATTTTCTGTAATATTTTTTTTTACTTTTTATGTTTTTTTGAAAACACTCGAATTTTGAAAATCCCATATTTTGGAAACTGTGAATTATACAAAAATGTTTATTTGACGCAAATAAAAGGTCCCTACACCCTCTACCCGCAAAATAAATTTCAAGTCTCTAGGACAAATATTTGTGTTTCGTAAGTAGTGTCAATTGGGAAGCTGTCTCACTTAGCAAGTTGTGAGCCCCTGCGACCTTGGAATGGAAGGAGTGATGCTAGGAGGGCGTGATTGGATTCGTTTTTTTTTCGTCTCGTTGCGCTCTTTACGGGAATGTCGATGTTGAAAAGGTGAAATTCTGGAAACATGTTTTTTGTTATATCTCGCGAACCAATCATGCCAGAGGCGTGTACGACGGGTCCAAGGACTCGCAGTGACGTCCTCTTTGCTATGGATCACTCGTTATATTAAAAAAATTGCAATCTCGATTTTGGGGTAAACAAGTGTTTTTTGTGATTGTTGCTGATTTCTCACGAACCAATAACGCTAGACACGTGTACGAGGTGTCCTAGGACGCTAAACCAGTTACATCCTGTTTGTTTCTTACGTGACAAAATGCAAGTTCAGGTGAAATTTGATCTGCCACAGGTGTTCACGTCAACGTCAACGTGCGTGATAACAGAATGTTCAAGCGTGGGAAAAAAATGATTATACATGCAACGTAACATATATAAAGACATGTCGTTATCATTTCCACTCTCACTTAGGTAACTACCTTTGAACACACTGCATAGCGTGAAACACTTGGTCTTGTTCAACAGTTTTGGTGTTGGTGGAAAATACTTAACCTTATTGTGAGGTAGGTATTAATTTATTCATTTATATATTTATTGTTTTATATATTTACATGCAATTATTTATTGATTGTTAAAGTTATAATTAAATGTTTATTTTTTTGTTTGCAGATAACGTGTATAGCCTACCTGTTGTGTGTCCGTGGGAAAGAGATTGAAAAAGAGAGAAAGACAGACAGCCAGAAAATGAAACTATTACCATACTAGCCCACGAGACGGGAATAAAGCAAAGCATTACACGTCAAGGTGAAATTGGTTTATATATATAACCTGTTTGATTTTGTTTTGTTTATGAAATACATAAACTATATGAAATTCATATACTTATGGTGGTTCATTTTATTTCTTTTTAGAGTGTTGTGAAACGCTTGACCTCTGTTGATAACCAGGAACGTGTGTTGTTGGGACCATTGTTCAACAGTCTACAGCTGAAAACTCAGGTGAGAGTGTTCTTTCAAAATAATGTCTTTTGCCACTGCTACCGATAGCTTAACTTGGGAACCCCTAAACAGTTGTTTCAAATCGCGTGTGTGCTCTGGCCGCGTGGTCAATGTTAGAAAAAGATTGATTCCCAAAGAATTTTTGAATCTTGTTTTGAAATTTTTAAAATTGAAATTTGTACAGCGCAAAGGTTGCATGCGGCTTTAAAGGTGAATACATAACTGGTGTGCGATTTCATATAAAAAGAAGGACGTAGAGTATAAAGAGACATTTTATATTTGCAGTAAAATGCAAGAGCTATTCATAGTCCATAATTTGGAACAGTGGTATGAAACCCACGTGGTCAATGCCTTGCTATCAAAATTTGATAAACTGCAACATGGACCCAGTGGTTTAGCGTTAGACAAAATTCATCATCTACAAATCAACATTTGTCATTTCAACCCGTTGAATGCTGGGTCTAGCTATATTAAAACACCACCAGCGATTGCCTGTCGGAGAGCTGTGGTCAATATAAAGAATCATGACAATGATTGTTTTCTGTGGTCTGTGGCTGCGTTTTTGCAACCAGTACATCGGCATTGTTACAGACCTGGAATGTACAAGGCCAAGTTTGATGAAGTAAAACAAACTTTAAATTTAACTCGAGTATCGTTCCCTATGGACTTAACCGAGATCCATAGGTTTGAACCAGATAACCAGGACTTTTTGTTCATGGTCTATGGCCTTGACGGTGATGAGATTGTGGGCCCTCTTTATGCAACAAAAGAACCGAAACGACACCACATTCATGTTTTATATCTGTCTTACGGACAAGTGAATCACTATTGCCTCATTAAAAGCCTAAGTAGATTGCTAAGCAGTCAAATGTCTAAGAGAAAGTGTGCAAAACATATTTGTGACCGTTGTCTGCAATATTTTACAACCCCTACGCTTTTAGAACGTCATAGGGTAGATTGTGTTTCTCAGGAAGCAGTGAGACTGATATTGCCACAAGGGGACAAGGCTGTGTTAAAGTTTAATGACATTCACAAGCGTGACACTGTCCCCTATGTGGTATATGCAGATTTCCGAAGCTCTCACCACACCCATGGCGGGATGTGAACCAGATCCCACCATTAGCTCAACCACACCCATTCAAAAGCATGAACCTTTTTCCATAGGATTTAATGTAGTGTGTGCCTATAATCCCACACAATCCGTTTACAAATACCGTGAGGGGCTAGATTGTGCCAAATGGTTCTTGGATGAACTCGTCAAGTCGGCCGACCATATACAGGGATTACTGGACCACCCAGTACCCATGAGCCTAACTCAAGAACAGCAGCAACAGTATGAGCAAGTCACGACATGCATATTTGCGAAAAGCCACTGATCAGTGCTGAAGACACCGTTCGTGATCACTCGCACTTTACGGGGAAGTTTCGTGGAGCTGCGCATAGTAAATGCAATTTGAACTTTCCAGCTCCTCGTTTCATCAGTGTCTTTTTCCACAATCTGGCGAATTATGACATTCAGTTTTTGATTCCTGAATTGGGTCATGTCAACAAGGACTCGTTTACCATTATTTCCCAAAACCATGAGCGTTTTACAGCCCTGACATGGAGGTTGAGGGACTTTAAAATTCGATTTTTGGATTCCTTTAAGTTTATGGCATCCTCGCTAGACAGTCTTGTGAATGGCTTAAATGAGGAAGAATTAAAAAATACTAGAATGCATTTTAATGATCTTGAGCAATTTCAATTGTGCATTCGGAAAGGTATATTCCCGTATGATTTCTTCAACAGCTGGGACGTGTTAAAGCAAAGAAAACTCCCACCACAAGATAAATTTTACTCGAAACTAACACGCAGTACCGTTTCCGATGAAGACTATGCACATGCATGTCAAGTTTGGCGAGTGTTTAGCATGAACACGCTAAGTGAATATGCTATGCATTACCTAAGACTGGATGTTTTGCTGCTCACCGATGTGTTTGAAAAATTCCGTGAGTTGTGTCAGCACATTTATGGTCTTGACCCGGCTCACTATTATACGAGTCCTGGGCTCTCGTTCGATGCCGCTTTAAAATACACTCAAGTGGTATTGGATTTACTCACTTATGTAGACATGGTTCTATTTTTTGAAAAAGGAATTCGTGGCGGCTTTGTGTCGCTTAACCAGCGCCACGCCGAAGCGAACAATGTCTACATACCTGATTATTCACCAGACAAACCAGAATCGTACTTAATGTACTATGACGTGAATAATTTGTACGGTTACGCTATGAGTCAACCTTTGCCCTATGGGAAGTTTGCTTGGCCGACATACAAACAAGTGTCAGAATTTGATGTGAACATGGTTAGCCAAGAAACAGACCGTGGATATGTGCTAGAAGGGGATATTGAATATCCCTCATCCTTGTATGATGAACATGCCGATTTCCCATTCTGCCTTGAGCAAATGGTTCCCCCTGACAGTAAAGTGAAAATTGAAAAACTCATGGGCACACTTTACAACAAAAAATGGTATGTGCTACATATCCAAATGTTGGTGCAATGCCTCGCCCAAGGCTTGGTGTTGAAGAAAATCCAGAGAGGTATTTATTTTGCTCAAAAAGCATGGCTCAAACAACTCAACACAGAGCACCGACAAATGGCAACACAGCAGTTTGAATTTTTTTTAAATTAATGAACAACTGCATCTATGGCAAGTCTAGGGAGAATGTCCTCAAATACCGTGACATTAAATTGGTGAATGTCTGGGAGGGGCAGTGGGGTGCCCGGCGGTACATTGCCAAGCCAAATTTAAAATCGATCAAAATTATCGATAAGGATTTGGCTACTATTGAAATGAATAAGACCAGCGTGACCATGGATAAACCCATTTACTTGGGTCAAGTCATTTTAGACTTTTCTAAATCGGTCATGTATCGATTCCACTATGAGTTTGCCAAACGCCATTTTGAGGACGTCTCTCTTTTGTATATGGATACGGACTCATTCATTTACCACATTCGCCACTGCAACCCCTATGACGTCATGAGGCAACATAGTCACTGGTTCGACACCTCTTGCTATAGCGCTGACAACGTGTTTCAGCTGCCCATAAAAAACAAGAAGAAAGTGGGCGTTTTAAAAGATGAATGAGGTGATTCCGTTATGACGGAATTCGTAGGTTTGGCTTCGAAAATGTATGCTCATCGCACACTCGACTGTAAGGAAGCCAAAAGAGCAAAAGGTGTAGGTAGGGCAGTGGTAAAATCGCTACGTGTGTATGACTATCTAGCGGTTTTACGCACTGGCAAAGCTATGTCTCATACACAGTGCAGGATACAATCCAGCAACCATCATTTGTATCTTGTGGAACAGGGAAAACGCACCCTTGCTTCCATGGATAACAAACGTGTGTGGGCTGATGACCTGCTCAATAGCCTACCCTGGGTCTATGATCGCAAGGAGGAGGAGGTGTGATTTCACTGTTTAATCATTTACGGACATAGCTTTATGTAACTTGTAGATTTAGTATTTTGTAAATATTGGTTTTTGTCATTGTAAATAGTAGATTTTGTAAATAGTGGCAACCCACTTGGACCTTTTGCTCTTTAAAAAGTTCTATGCAACCTTATTTTTTTAATTTTTGATTGGTGAATAGTTTGATTCTTTTAAGCTCTACTGTCCCCGATAATCCGGATAGTAGGCTGTCAGATATCCGCCCTTTCAATCGGATTGCCAAAAATCAATCGCACCGGCATAGCTACATCAATGAAAATGGCACTGACAGATACTACCGAGATTAGAGCACAGTACTTAACAAGAAATTATTGTGGAACTCACCAAAAGATACGGGGGTTCATACTTACTTTTCACTTACCTTTTCAATTTAATCTCGGGTCTGGGTTTTCAACTGGATCACTTAAAAATATGCCCTCACAATAACCTCCACCACGATATTTAAAGTGAACCAAGACGGAAACAAGAAAGTTTAAACTGTACAATAATTTATTTCACATAAAGGAATTAATTTAACAAAAATTTAACAACAAAAAATACGTGGCAATCAGAAGCCATTGTCCATGTAACCATGTCCTCCTGTAGGACTTGTAGACTTTACATACAAAATTTCAGCTTTCCCTAGCTCAAAAGAACGTAATAATAATAATGCACTTGGAATGGATAAGGGAGTTGGGACGAGACATATAGCAATTGTTTTCCTTTTTCATAAACATCACATTTTATTTATAACCGCAAGGCTGCTATGTAGGTGACCTTGGCCTCTATCATAAAGTTGTCTGGCCAGCTGCGATACACCCTACACCATGTCGCATGCTTGCATCGTCAAATGGACCCACCTGTCCAGCCAACGTTAGCATATGCTAGTTACCTCAGAGCCTAGCTCCTTTTCAAAACACTTCAAATGATCACATCTCAACTCAAATATTATCACGCAAATCTTTTAAATGCTCCATTCAAATATCAATGGATTACTCTAATAATCCCAAATCTTGTTTAATTGTATAATCCAATTGTTGAACTAGCGTTGTTTAGAGTATAATAACAAAAACGTTTAATGTTTATAACAAAATGTTCATTAATTATTTATAACATTTTAAATTGTTTATAACATTGTCAAACGACAATTGAAAAATTTATACACGCCTCTATTAATCCCGTTCGTTTTAAATTATTATTAAAGATATTTACATAATTATTTACAATATTTATATTATTTATTTTAGAAATACATTAAACCACACGTTTATCCGGTTGATAATTACTTAAATCGTGGTGATATAATCGACCAATGAAGGTTAGTTATATTTAAATTTTAGATTCAGGTGTAATAAGGTTTAATAATTATTTTTTTTTTTTGTGACGGTAACCTCCATTCAAAATCGTTATCTCAAATTATTTAAACACTCTTGTTAATTTTAACAGTAACTTCACATGATTAATTTTCAAAGGACCTGAACAATACACTCAGCGGAAAAATACCTCGCTCAAAACGCACAAAATTTCACCAAAAATTGGCCCAGAATTCATCATATATCTCAATATATATGGCTTCAAAATCTTCCACAATACATACAAAAAACCTCCACTTACAAATTCATCAACTTCATTAATATTACTGTGGGAACCTCCTTCACTTATTCAAGGGCATTATTCATCAGCGACTTTTACACGTCCAGTGAACTAACGATTATACATCCATAGTTCCTCTTTAAAAATTCTTATATTCATATATTGTATCAAAAACTGTTATTATATTTAACCTTCGTGGGTTTCATTCATGAATCGATATGAAGTAAAAATTTGCCAATCACAAATAAATTTAATAGCAAATACGATTAGACACGCCTCCCTGGTCTATCAAAATTGAGATTAATATCTTCAAAGTATCGCAGTATAAAAATACTATCTTCAATCAAAGTTCATCTAAACTGCATAAATAGTCGAATAAAATACAATTAGACTGTGGAATGCAAACATTATTGTTCCAATCTAGAATTGAGAAAAACTCCTATCAAATGTTCATTACTATAGTGTACTCAATAAATCGTACTCAAAGTTCATATTTCATAAAATTGTCTATAATGCAATGGTATTTCAGAACTGACGATAAATGTCTATGTTGCAATCATGTTCATAAAACGACTAGTATTTCCAAGATCGTCGATAACGTAATAGATTTTAACGCTCTAAAATCTTTCAATCACTCTTCTTTCTTGAGGATGACAGAAAATTGGTCAAAGTAATTTACTGAATAGAATTACTTTAATTAAATGACACGCTGTCTGAATTCAAATTTGCCATAGAAAATCGTTAACTTTACAGTCAAATCGTGACTACAAAAATATGCAAATTACTGAAAGAATATATAAATCAGTCTCAACTGATCCAAAATTATTTAAATATGCCAACGACATAGCAATGTCTCAATAAATCGTAGGAAAAGGCATAAATCATCAAAGTGTACGGAGTACAGAAATATCAAGCAAGAATATGGGGCAAAATATATGAGACAGAAAATATGGGAAAAATGGTTGCTCAGATATCGCTAAATGGCTCAAATAAAACAAGAAACGTTCACGACTACCTTATCTGTTGATTGAAGTTCTAGAGGAAAATTTCCAAAGAAGACTGCTGATTGTTCCATTCCACCACCGTAAAGATGTGCTCCGACCTCGAACCTGGAACCAGCGCCCTCGGAGAATAGAACTGCTTCCTCCTCCGGAAATTGCACTGCTCCGTGTAGACGATAGACATCCTTCTGGCAAAACTCTTCTTTGTGAGCCGGGTCCACCCTGGCCTCTCTTGATAGTTCCCTGAAGTTCTGGTAGAAATTCGCCATGAAGTTTATTGCAATTATTTCCGCAGAAATGTTCATAATTGTGGAGTATGAAGATATTTCCACTGCCATTTGATATAATTCAGCGATGGACTACGATGCATGAGTGTAGTTGGATGTTCACTACATGCTCGCTTTTGTAGAATGACGATTAACGAAGTTCCATGCTGCTATTTCACTCCATTGATATATGTCCCAATTGCATTAAAGTTTTAGTTTTCCATCTCCACTTCCGTTATAATAATAGTCGAAAGTACTGCCAGATTATATTGTTGCATTGTAGAATGTAGCGTTGTATCACCAAATGTAATCTTCAGTATCACGGTTGCAATACAAGTGTCAGCCGTAGCGTAGAATGTGGTATTATAAAAGTGCTTCTCAGGTGGCGAGAAAATCACTTTTGTCTGCAGTCTTAAAATGCAAATATCTTCCAAAGTATAATCGTGAAAATGTTCAACTTTCCTACACACCTAAATATTTTAATGCACAATTGAATTAGCATAAAGGCAGTAGCTAACTCTTGATAGATAATCTTGTAGACTCGTTTATGTGTGCACTCCAACTTCGCCTAGTTTCAGTAACCGTAAAATTGTACTGCTGCATGCTCCGTGCTTGTTCGATGCTGTGGGCTCTACCACACGTGCTAATGACGACTTGCTTCACTGAATAACTTGAAGTCTGACAATATGAGGATCAGAAAAACGACTATGAGACATGAGACATTAGAAATGAGAAAATGAGAGCCTCCTCTCTGCTGTGCAAAGCCTTTTATCAACTTCTTAAGGGGCGTATCCATCCCTTCCATAGCTTGTTCCTCCGTCATTGCTAGAAGTTCTAACTTTGGCTATACTTGACGTATTTTCAAATTTCAAAAACTCAAAATTAATTTCTTCAAAATTCCAAATCAATGCCATAACTGAAAATAGTTTTCCACAATTCTGCATTCCAAAAGTAATTAAATACGGTAGTTTCAGTAATCTCCGCCTCCCTCCAAACTATCTTTCATTGGTTCGAGCCTCTCCTCCATTAGCGTAACTTCTTCCTTAGCACAATTCCTTGTTTCCCTGCGACTGCGTCGTAAATCTCAGATCTTTCTCGAACAAAATCATGACGTCACCAAGAATCTCAGCTCAACCAGCCTACTTGCATGAAGTCTGCGTCATCCGTGCTTACGTCATGAATATACACGTCACAACTATGACAGCCATAACTTTATTCATATATGCCAATACAGCCATCGTGGTCTCAATATAATTCAATTTACGGGGGCATTCTCCCTTCACCACGTTTTAAAAACAGTTGCAAATTGTTTTTAAACTCTGTGTCATAAATATCTGAATTCACTTGAACACGAAATTGAATTATAATTCTACTCTTGTATGATATTTCCTCTATGTTCCTTAATCATAAGTCTCTTCTTCTCTGGGTTGTGTGTGGCTAATGCATTCTCTCCTCTCTACTTTCTCTTCTGTCCTGTATTCCTGTTTTCCAAATTCTGCTGGCTTGTAGAAGGACCAGGATCGATCACTACATCCTGTCTTTTCTTCTGGTTCTCAGCTTCCTTCTCTCGTAATTCCTTCAAATACTGCTGACTTTCTTTCTCTCTCTCTCTTGATACTTGTCCGGTGTCATAACCTGACCTTGAGAATTCTGATTCCGATTCTGGTACTGGTTATTTCTGTTGTAGTTCCTATTGTACCCATTGTTATTATAGTATCTACCTCTTCCGTTATTATAATTCCCTCTATTGTTATTCCAGCCTCGTCTTTGCTGATATGGACGGTAACCTTGTGATCTGTTGTTGCGAAAATAATTGTTCCTGTGAGGATCTATATTTTCAGTTTTTTCTTCAGCAGGCTTATCAGTTTGCTGAACTTGATCCATGTAGACTGTAATAATGTCTTTGAATTCGTGCCTCTGATCTTTTTGAACCAAATTTGGCATCGGACTCGTGTAGTCAAGCCTTCTCAATAGTTCGTCCATACTGGTCAAATCCCTGATATTTGACGATATGATAAGTCTTCTTACCTCCACAGGCAGCATACGAGAAATAGCATCTATCAACTGCTCTGTCGACAATGGGGGTTGTAAGAATCTCAAGCGCGATAACTGGCTCGTGAAGAAATCAGCGTACCGTGTTGGAAGAGTACCTGAATACTTCCTCGAGTATACCTCAGCTCTTAATGAATTTTGTGCTTCTATTGACCAGAATCGTTTTATCAGTGCCTCTGCAAATTCATCGAAATTACTAAAAGTGTACCGAAATGCTCTGAACCACTCAAGGGGTCCTCCAGCTAGAAATCTTTCTACGATTCTCATCTCTCTTTCTCTAGGAATATGGGCTTCAATAAAATAGTCTATCAGGTTCCTGATAAACTCTATCGGTGTTAGACTATCAGTATTACTAAATTTTTGAGGTTTGTCCTCAAAGTTTCGGATGACAGTCACATTTCTTGGATATGAATCCATGTAATTCTTCCCACTATCACGATATTTCCATTCAGGTTCAATATTCCTATCCTCTTCTTCTTCCCGAAATCTGAATATACGTTCCTCAGGACTAATATCTCTCTCTTCAGTATCGAGGTTACATCTTCTCACGTAATTTCTATTATCTTCACAAGTCAATCCTTCTGGATCCTTATCTGTGATTTCCGTGATGACTTTCCTAATCAACTCTTCATTATACCTTTCCATCATGCTAGCTTCTCCTAGTTTCAAATTCTGAAGTTTGCTCGTAGTTTCATTGACATCAGAGACAACCTTATGAATTTGTTCCTCTAACGCGGTTTTTAATGCTTGCACGTCCTGAACTATTTGAGTTCTATCCTCTACCTGCTTTTCGGATAGCGAATCCATCCTTATACTCAAATCCTTTCTAATTTGAACTACCTCATTATTTATATCTACTTGTGTTCTGGCAAGTTTTCGTTCAATTCGCTTCTGAATCTGATTGACATGTTCCCCACTTGACCTGTTCCATTCATCTTTCCAAACCGTTACATTTGCAGTTAACATTTCCGCAATATCTACTTCAATGTCTTCCTTAAGTAAACGATTATGATCTAAGACTTGGGTTCTCATGACCTCTACATCATATTTCAATCCAGCTAGAGAAGCTGTTGTCCTAACAGACTCGTCAACCAACCTAGTTGTTAAAGCACTAATGTTACGAGTACAAAGCGTTTTTGAAGTTTCAATTTCTTCTCTAACTTTATTAACATCAGTTTGAACTTTGGCAATGTCTACAAAAACTGTATTAACTTCTATTTGTATCTTATTGATGTCGCTTTGCATCTCATTTACATCAGAATGAATATTATTTATGTCTACTTGAACGTTTGACACATCGGTTCGAACATTTCTAACCTCTCTTTGAACTTCTTCTACCTTGTCTTGTATAGTAGCAACATCATTCCTAACAACGATTACTTCTGCTCTAGCACATGAAATATCACCCCGGACATTAGCAACATCAAGATTCAACATAGTAAGGTCTTTCTGTACCATAGAAACATCTACTTTAACATCTGGGACATCTTTATGGACATTGGATAAATCTTTATGGACATTGGACACGTCTGTGCACATGTCACTTACAGCATTCTCGATTCCCTGGGTACTGGTCTGTAAACGCGACACATTCATTTCCAAGTTTGCAGAACTGGTCTGAAGAACTTTCAAACTTTCATCCAGCCTAATAGACAAATTAGCAGACAAATTACTAGCATTCTCCTCCATTCGACTAGTATTCCTAGCTTCCATCTCTTTCATGCTATCTTTCAAATTAGCAGACATCTCCTCCAACATCTTCCTAATACTCTCATCTGCCATCTCAATAATATTTCAATAATAGACTGCTTTAGGGACATACATCAAACAGAGCAAGATAACAAAATCTGAGCAACCCTTTTTACCATATATAAAGTTTGAGCAATTTTCTGTCTTAAATCTAACTTATAATTACCTTATAATTAACTTTCGTAGACACTTCATGATGAAATAAACTCAAGCACATGTTCTAATTTCTTTGGTTCATTTTAAAATATCCTAACACAAATAATTTACATTTACAATCCAAATAGTTTAATTTTATCTTTAATATGACTAAACATGTCATAAGCCGGTCAAATAAAATAAGACTCCAGATCATAGGCGATTTTTCTAAGTTTCCAGCCTATTTAACCTCTCTCAAGTTGTATAAGATCTGATCTTTTCTGAGTGTAATTTTCCTAATACAACACAACATTTAATCCCTATATAATCACACTCTCAAATTCTACAATTGGCCAAGACATCTAACAAAGAATCAACCTCCTTATTTGAGTCTTCACAATCCCATTGACATCGATAACTTGGTAATCCAATGTTATTCGAGCACTCCACACGAAATTGCGGTGCCAATTCTACTCCAATAACTTGGTAATCCAATGTTATTCAAGCACTCCGAACTTCGATTGTGCCAATTCTACTGGCGTTCAACCTGGTAATCCAGTTTTGTTGAGCGTGCCCCACGAAATTGCGGTGCCAATTCTACTGTCCCCGATAATCCGGATAGTAGGCTGTCAGATATCGGACCCCTCAATCGGATTGCCAAAAATCAATCGCACCGGCACAGCTACATCAATGCAAATGGCACTGACAGATACTACCGAGATTAGAGCACAGTAGTTAACAAGAAATTATTGTGGAACACACCAAAATATACGGGGGTTCATACTTACCTTTTACTTACCTTTTCAATTTAATCTCGGGTCTGGGTTTTCAACTGGATCACTTAAAAATATGCCCTCACAATAACCTCCACCACGATATTTAAAATGAACCAAGACGGAAACAAGAAAGTTTAAACTGTACAATAATTTATTTCACATAATGAAAATCCACAGCCTGCTTCCAGTCTCCGACCGGGTCAGGAATGGAATGAATGAAGCCCCCATCTAGCGGCGAGGATATGAACTGTGCCGGCTGCCGAGGCCTGACGCACTCCTCTGGGGCAATGATTAAATGAATGACAGATGAAATGAAATGATAGTGGAGAGTGTTGCTGGAATGAAATTTTGACAGGGAAAAACGGAGTACCCGGAGAAAAACCTGTCTGCCTCCGTTTTGTCCAGCACAGATCTCACATGGAGTGACCGGGATTTGAACCACGGACCCAGCGGTGAGAGGCCGGCGTGCTGCCGCCTGAGCCACGGAGGCTTCAATTTATTTCACATAAAGTAATTAATTTAACAAAAATTTAACAACAAAAAATACGTGGCAATCAGAAGCCATTGTCCATGTAACCATGTCCTCCTGTAGGACTTGTAGACTTTACATACAAATTTTCAGCTTTCCCTAGCTCAAAAGAACGTAATAATAATAATGCACTTGGAATGGATAAGGGAGTTGGGACGAGACATATAGCAATTATTTTCCTTTTTCATAAACATCACATTTTATTTATAACCGCAAGGCTGCTATGTAGGTGACCTTGGCCTCTATCATACAGTTGTCTGGCCAGCTGCGATACACCCTACACCATGTCGCATGCTTGCATCGTCAAATGGACCCACCTCTCCAGCCAACGTTAGCATATGCTAGTTACCTCAGAGCCTAGCTCCTTTTCAAAACACATTAAATGATCACATCTCAACTCAAATATTATCACGCAAATCTTTTAAATGCTCCATTCAAATATCAATGGATTACTCTAATAATCCCAAATCTTGTTTAATTGTATAATCCAATTGTTGAACTAGCGTTGTTTAGAGTATAATAACAAAAACGTTTAATGTTTATAACAAAATGTTCATTAATTATTTATAACATTTTAAATTGTTTATAACATTGTCAAACGACAATTGAAAAATTTATACAAGCCTCTATTAATCCCGTTCGTTTTAAATTATTATTAAAGATATTTACATAATTATTTACAATATTTATATTATTTATTTTAGAAATACATTAAACCACACGTTTATCCGGTTGATAATTACTTAAATCATGGTGATATAATCGACCAATGAAGGTTAGTTATATTTAAATTTTAGATTCAGGTGTAATAAGGTTTAATAATTATTATTATTTTTTGTGACGGTAACCTCCATTCAAAATCGTTATCTCAAATTATTTAAACACTCTTGTTAATTTTAACAGTAACTTCACATGATTAATTTTCAAAGGACCTGAACAATACACTCAGCGGAAAAATACCTCGCTCAAAACGCACAAAATTTCACCAAAAATTGGCCCAGAATTCATCATATATCTCAATATACACACATCAAAAAAAGTTTTGCATCACCTCGGTTCCAAGAGTTCCGGAACCTTTAAATACAAAGGGAATAGATATCAACACAAACAACATTTCAGCTCGTTTTATTGCTCATGAGACCCACACATTGCATGTTGTACCATCATACAGCTAGACTTTCAGCATTTGTGGTCCAGATTGCAGTACACACCACTACCTCTAATACCCAGTAGCACGTCCTCTTGCATTGGTGCATGCCTGTATTCGTCGTGGCATACTATCCACAAGTTCATCAAGACACTGTTGGTCCAAATTGTCCCACTCCTCAACGACAATTCGGCGTAAATCTCTCAGAGTGGTTGGTGGGTCAAGACGTCCATAAACAGCCCTTTTCAACATATCCCAGGCATGTTCGATAGGGTTCATGTCTGGTGAACATGCTGGCCACTGTAGTCGAGCGATGTCGTTATCTTGAAGGAACGCATTCACAAGATGTGCACGATGAGGTCGAGAATTGTCGTCCATGAAGACAAATGCCTCTCCAATATTCTGCCGATATGGTTGCACTATGGGTCGGAGGATGTCATTCAGGTATCGTAAAGCCGTTTCGGAGCCTTCCATGACCACCAGTGGCGTACGTCGGCCCCACATAATGCCACCCCAAAACATCAGGGAACCACCACCTTGCTGCACTCGCTGGACAGTGTGTCTAAGACGTTCAGCCTGACCAGGATGCCTCCAAACACGTCTCCGACGATTGTCTGGTTGAAGCCATATGCGACACTCATCGGTGAAGAGAACGTGATGCCAATTCCGTGGGGTCCATTCAGCATGTTGTTGGGCCCATCTGTACCGCGCTGCATGGTGTCGGGGTTGCAAAGCTGGACCTCGCCATGGACGTCGGGAGTGAAGTTGCGCATCATGCAGCCTATTGCGCACAGTTTGAGTTGAAACACGACGTCCTGTGGCTGAACGAAACGCATTATTCAACATGGTGGCATTGCTGTCAGGGTTCCTCCGAGCGGCAATCCGTAAGTAGCGGTCATCCACTACAGTAGTAGCCCTTGGGCGGCCTGAGCGAGGCCTGTCATCGACAGTTCCTGTATCTCTGTACCTCCTCCATGTCCGAACAACATCGCTTTGGTTCACTCTGAGACGCCTGGAAACTTCCCTCGTTGAGAGCCCTTCTTGACACAAAGTAACAATGCGGACGCGATCGAACTGCGGTATTGACCTTCTAGGCATGGTAGAACTACAGACAACATGAGCAGCGTACCTTCGTCCTGGTGGAATGACTGGAACTGATCGGCTGTCGTACCCCCTCCGTCTAATAGGCCCTGCTCATGCATGGTTGTTTACATCTTTGAGCAGTTTTAGTGACATCTATGAACAGTCAAAGGGACTGTATCTTGGATACAATATACACAGTCAACGTCTATATGCCGGAGATCTGGGAACCGAGGTGATGCAAAACTTTTTTTGATGTGTGTATATGGCATCAAAATCTTCCACAATACATACAAAAAACCTCCACTTACAAATTCATCAACTTCATTAATATTACTGTGGGAACCTCCTTCACTTATTCAAGGGCATTATTCATTAGCGACTTTTACACGTCCACTGAACTAACGATTATACATCCATAGTTCCTCTTTAAAAATTCTTATATTCATATATTGTATCAAAAACTGTTATTATATTTAACCTTCGTGGGTTTCATTCATGAATCGGTATGAAGTAAAAATTTGCCAATCACAAATAAATTTAATAGCAAATACGATTAGACACGCCTCCCTGGTCTATCAAAATTGAGATTAATATCTTCAAAGTATCGCAGTATAAAAATACTATCTTTAATCAAAGTTCATCTAAACTGCATAAATAGTCGAATAGAATACAATTAGACTGTGGAATGCAAACATTATTGTTCCAATCTAGAATTGAGAAAAACTCCTATCAAATGTTCATTACTATAGTGTACTCAATAAATCGTACTCAAAGTTCATATTTCATAAAATTGTCTATAATGCAATGGTATTTCAGAACTGACGATAAATGTCTATGTAGCAATCATGTTCATAAAACGACTAGTATTTCCAAGATCGTCGATAACGTAATAGATTTTAACGCTCTAAAATCTTTCAATCACTCTTCTTTCTTGAGGATGACAGAAAATTGGTCAAAGTAATTTACTGAATAGAATTACTTTAATTAAATGACACGCTGTCTGAATTCAAATTTGCCATAGAAAATCGTTAACTTTACAGTCAAATCGTGACTACAAAAATATGCAAATTACTGAAAGAATATATAAATCAGTCTCAACTGATCCAAAATTATTTAAATATGCCAACGACATAGCAATGTCTCAATAAATCGTAGAAAAAGGCATAAATCATCAAAGTGTACGGAGTACAGAAATATCAAGCAAGAATATGGGGCAAAATATATGAGACAGAAAATATGGGAAAAATGGTTGCTCAGATATCGCTAAATGGCTCAAATAAAACAAGAAACGTTCACGACTACCTTATCTGTTGATTGAAGTTCTAGAGGAAAATTTCCAAAGAAGACTGCTGATTGTTCCATTTCACCACCGTAAAGATGTGCTCCGACCTCGAACCTGGAACCAGCGCCCTCGGAGAATAGAACTGCTTCCTCCTCCGGAAATTGCACTGCTCCGTGTAGACGATAGACATCCTTCTGGCAAAACTCTTCTTTGTGAGCCGGGTCCACCCTGGCCTCTCTTGATAGTTCCCTGAAGTTCTGGTAGAAATTCGCCATGAAGTTTATTGCAATTATTTCCGCAGAAATGTTCATAATTGTGGAGTATGAAGATATTTCCACTGCCATTTGATATAATTCAGCGATGGACTACGATGCATGAGTGTAGTTGGATGTTCACTACATGCTCGCTTTTGTAGAATGACGATTAACGAAGTTCCATGCTGCTATTTCACTCCATTGATATATGTCCCAATTGCATTAAAGTTTTAGTTTTCCATCTCCACTTCCGTTATAATAATAGTCGAAAGTACTGCCAGATTATATTGTTGCATTGTAGAATGTAGCGTTGTATCACCAAATGTAATCTTCAGTATCACGGTTGCAATACAAGTGTCAGCCGTAGCGTAGAATGTGGTATTATAAAAGTGCTTCTCAGGTGGCGAGAAAATCACTTTTGTCTGCAGTTTTAAAATGCAAATATCTTCCAAAGTATGATCGTGAAAATGTTCAACTTTCCTACACACCTCAATATTGTAATGCACAATTGAATTAGCATAAAGGCAGTAGCTAACTCTTGATAGATAATCTTGTAGACTCGTTTATGTGTGCACTCCAACTTCGCCTAGTTTCAGTAACCGTAAAATTGTACTGCTGCATGCTCCGTGCTTGTTCGATGCTGTCGGCTCTACCACACGTGCTAATGACGACTTGCTTCACTGAATAACTTGAAGTCTGACAATATGAGGATCAGAAAAACGACTATGAGACATGAGAAATGAGAAAATGAGAGCCTCCTCTCTGCTGTGCAAGGCCTTTTATCAACTTCTTAAGGGGCGTATCCATCCCTTCCATAGCTTGTTCCTCCGTCATTGCTAGAAGTTCTAACTTTGGCTATACTTGACGGATTTTCAAATTTCAAAAACTCAAAATTAATTTCTTCAAAATTCCAAATCAATGCCATAACTGAAAATAGTTTTCCACAATTCTGCATTCCAAAAGTAATTAAATACGGTAGTTTCAGTAATCTCCGCCTCCCTCCAAACTATCTTTCATTGGTTCGAGCCTCTCCTCCAATAGCGTAACTTCTTCCTTAGCACAATTCCTTGTTTCCCTGCGACTGCGTCGTAAATATCAGATCTTTCTCGAACAAAATCATGACGTCACCAAGAATCTCAGCTCAACCAGCCTACTTGCATGAAGTCTGCGTCATCCGTGCTTACGTCATGAATATACACGTCACAACTATGACAGCCATAACTTTATTCATATATGCCAATACAGCCATCGTGGTCTCAATATAATTCAATTTACGGGGGCATTCTCCCTTCACCACGTTTTAAAAACAGTTGCAAATTGTTTTTAAACTCTGTGTCATAAATATCTGAATTCACTTGAACACGAAATTGAATTATAATTCTACTCTTGTATGATATTTCCTCTATGTTCCTTAATCATAAGTCTCTTCTTCTCTGGGTTGTGTGTGGCTAATGCATTCTCTCCTCTCTACTTTCTCTTCTGTCCTGTATTCCTGTTTTCCAAATTCTGCTGGCTTGTAGAAGGACCAGGATCGATCACTACATCCTGTCTTTTCTTCTGGTTCTCAGCTTCCTCCTCTCGTAATTCCTTCAAATACTGCTGACTTTCTTTCTCTCTCTCTTGATACTTGTCCGGTGTCATAACCTGACCTTGAGAATTCTGATTCCGATTCTGGTACTGGTTATTTCTGTTGTAGTTCCTATTGTACCCATTGTTATTATAGTATCTACCTCTTCCGTTATTATAATTCCCTCTATTGTTATTCCAGCCTCGTCTTTGCTGATATGGACGGTAACCTTGTGATCTGTTGTTGCGAAAATAATTGTTCCTGTGAGGACCTATATTTTCAGTTTTTTCTTCAGCAGGCTTATCAGTTTGCTGAACTTGATCCATGTAGACTGTATTAATGTCTTTGAATTCGTGCCTCTGATCTTTTTGAACCAAATTTGGCATCGGACTCGTGTAGTCAAGCCTTCTCAATAGTTCGTCCATACTGGTCAAATCCCTTATATTTGACGATATGATAAGTCTTCTTACCTCCACAGGCAGCTTACGAGAAATAGCATCTATCAACTGCTCTGTCGACAATGGGGGTTGTAAGAATCTCAAGCGCGATAACTGGCTCGAGAAGAAATCAGCGTACCGTGTTGGAAGAGTACCTGAATACTTCCTCGAGTATACCTCAGCTCTTAATGAATTTTGTGCGTCTATTGACCAGAATCGTTTTATCAGTGCCTCTGCAAATTCATCGAAATTACTAAAAGTGTACCGAAATGCTCGGAACCACTCAAGGGGTCCTCCAGCTAGAAATCTTTCTACGATTCTCATCTCTCTTTCTCTAGGAATATGGGCTTCAATAAAATAGTCTTTCAGGTTCCTGATATACTCTATCAGTGTTAGACTATCAGTATTACTAAATTTTTGAGGTTTGTCCTCAAAGTTTCGGATGACTGTCACATTTCTTGGATATGAATCCATGTAATTCTTCCCACTATCACGATATTTCCATTCAGGTTCAATATTCCTATCCTCTTCTTCTTCCCGAAATCTGAATATACGTTCCTCAGGATTAATATCTCTCTCTTCAGTATCGAGGTTACATCTTCTCACGTAATTTCTATTATCTTCACAAGTCAATCCTTCTGGATCCTTATCTGTGATTTCCGTGATGACTTTCCTAATCAACTCTTCTTTATACGTTTCCATCATGCTAGCTTCTCCTAGTTTCAAATTCTGAAGTTTGCTCGTAGTTTCATTGACATCAGAGACAACCTTAAGAATTTGTTCCTCTAACGCAGTTTTTAATGCTTGCACGTCCTGACCTATTTGAGTTCTATCCTCTACCTGCTTTTCGGATAGCGAATCCATCCTTATACTCAAATCCTTTCTAATTTGAACTACCTCATGATTTATATCTACTTGTGTTCTGGCAAGTTTTCGTTCAATTCGCTCCTGAATCTGATTGACATGTTCCCCACTTGACCTGTTCCATTCATCTTTCCAAACCGTTACATTTGCAGTTAACATTTCCGCAATATCTACTTCAATGTCTTCCTTAAGTAAACGATTATGATCTAAGACTTGGGTTCTCATGACCTCTACATCATATTTTAATCCAGCTAGAGAAGCTGTTGTCCTAACAGACTCGTCAACCAACCTAGTTTTTAAAGCACTAATGTTACGAGTACAAAGCGTTTTTGAAGTTTCAATTTCTTCTCTAACTTTATTAACATCAGTTTGAACTTTGGCAATGTCTACAAAAACTGTATTAACTTCTATTTGTATCTTATTGATGTCGCTTTGCATCTCATTTACTTCAGAATGAATATTATTTATGTCTACTTGAACGTTTGACACATCGGTTCGAACATTTCTAACCTCTCTTTGAACTTCTTCTACCTTGTCTTGTACAGTAGCAACATCATTCCTAACAACGATTACTTCTGCTCTAGCACATGAAATATCACCCCGGACATTAGCAACATCAAGATTCAACATAGTAAGGTCTTTCTGTACCTTAGAAACATCTACTTTAACATCTGAGACATCTTTATGGACATTGGATAAATCTTTATGGACATTGGACACGTCTGTGCACATGTCACTTACAGCATTCTCGATTCCCTGGGTACTGGTCTGTAAACGCGACACATTATTTTCCAAGTTTGCAGAACTGGTCTGAAGAACTTTCAAACTTTCATCCAGCCTAATAGACAAATTAGCAGACAAATTGCTAGCATTCTCCTCCATTCGACTAGTATTCCTAGCTTCCATCTCTTTCATGCTATCTTTCAAATTAGCAGACATCTCCTCCAACATCTTCCTAATACTCTCATCTGCCACCTCAATAATATTTCAATAATAGACTGCTTTAGGGACATACATCAAACAGAGCAAGATAACAAAATCTGAGCAACCCTTTTTACCATATATAAAGTTTGAGCAATTTTCTGTCTTAAATCTAACTTATAATTACCTTATAATTAACTTTCGTAGACACTTCATGTTGAAATAAACTCAAGCACATGTTCAAATTTCTTTGGTTCATTTTAAAATATCCTAACACAAATAATTTACATTTACAATCCAAATAGTTTAATTTTATCTTTAATATGACTAAACATGTCATAAGCCGGTCAAATAAAATAAGACTCCAGATCATAGGCGATTTTTCTAAGTTTCCAGCCTATTTAACCTCTCTCAAGTTGTATAAGATCTGATCTTTTCTGAGTGTAATTTTCCTAATGCAACACAACATTTAATCCCTATATAATCACACTCTCAAATTCTACAATTGGCCAAGACATCTAACAAAGAATCAACCTCCTTATTTGAGTCTTCACAATCCCATTGACATCGATAACTTGGTAATCCAATGTTATTCGAGCACTCCACACGAAATTGCGGTGCCAATTCTACTCCAATAACTTGGTAATCCAATGTTATTCAAGCACTCCGAACTTCGATTGTGCCAATTCTACTGGCGTTCAACCTGGTAATCCAGTTTTGTTGAGCGTGCTCCCACGAAATTGCGGTGCCAATTCTACTGTCCCCGATAATCCGGATAGTAGGCTGTCAGATATCCGCCCCCTCAATCGGATTGCCAAAAATCAATCGCACCGGCACAGCTACATCAATGAAAATGGCACTGACAGATACTACCGAGATTAGAGCACAGTAGTTAACAAGAAATTATTGTGGAACACACCAAAATATACGGGGGTTCATACTTACCTTTTACTTACCTTTTCAATTTAATCTCGGGTCTGGGTTTTCAACTGGATCACTTAAAAATATGCCCTCACAATAACCTCCACCACGATATTTAAAATGAACCAAGACGGAAACAAGAAAGTTTAAACTGTACAATAATTTATTTCACATAAAGGAATTAATTTAACAAAAATTTAACAACAAAAAATACGTGGCAATCAGAAGCCATTGTCCATGTAACCATGTCCTCCTGTAGGACTTGTAGACTTTACATACAAAATTTTAGCTTTCCCTAGCTCAAAAGAACGTAATAATAATAATGCACTTGGAATGGATAAGGGAGTTGGGACGAGACATATAGCAATTATTTTCCTTTTTCATAAACATCACATTTTATTTATAACCGCAAGGCTGCTATGTAGGTGACCTTGGCCTCTATCATACAGTTGTCTGGCCAGCTGCGATACACCCTACACCATGTCGCATGCTTGCATCGTCAAATAGACCCACCTCTCCAGCCAACGTTAGCATATGCTAGTTACCTCAGAGCCTAGCTCCTTTTCAAAACACATTAAATGATCACATCTCAACTCAAATATTATCACGCAAATCTTTTAAATGCTCCATTCAAATATCAATGGATTACTCTAATAATCCCAAATCTTGTTTAATTGTATAATCCAATTGTTGAACTAGCGTTGTTTAGAGTATAATAACAAAAACGTTTAATGTTTATAACAAAATGTTCATTAATTATTTATAACATTTTAAATTGTTTATAACATTGTCAAACGACAATTGAAAAATTTATACACGCCTCTATTAATCCCGTTCGTTTTAAATTATTATTAAAGATATTTACATAATTATTTACAATATTTATATTATTTATTTTAGAAATACATTAAACCACACGTTTATCCGGTTGATAATTACTTAAATCGTGGTGATATAATCGACCAATGAAGGTTAGTTATATTTAAATTTTAGATTCAGGTGTAATAAGGTTTAATAATTATTATTATTTTTTTGTGACGGTAACCTCCATTCAAAATCGTTATCTCAAATTATTTAAACACTCTTGTTAATTTTAACAGTAACTTCACATGATTAATTTTCAAAGGACCTGAACAATACACTCAGCGGAAAAATACCTCGCTCAAAACGCACAAAATTGCACCAAAAATTGGCCCAGAATTCATCATATATCTCAATATATATGGCATCAAAATCTTCCACAATACATACAAAAAACCTCCACTTACAAATTCATCAACTTCATTAATATTACTGTGGGAACCTCCTGCACTTATTCAAGGGCATTATTCATTAGCGACTTTTACACGCCCACTGAACTAACGATTATACATCCATAGTTCCTCTTTAAAAATTCTTATATTCATATATTGTATCAAAAACTGTTATTATATTTAACCTTCGTGGGTTTCATTCATGAATCGATATGAAGTAAAAATTTGCCAATCACAAATAAATTTAATAGCAAATACGATTAGACACGCCTCCCTGGTCTATCAAAATTGAGATTAATATCTTCAAAGTATCGCAGTATAAAAATACTATCTTTAATCAAAGTTCATCTAAACTGCATAAATAGTCGAATAGAATACAATTAGACTGTGGAATGCAAACATTATTGTTCCAATCTAGAATTGAGAAAAACTCCTATCAAATGTTCATTACTATAGTGTACTCAATAAATCGTACTCAAAGTTCATATTTCATAAAATTGTCTATAATGCAATGGTATTTCAGAACTGACGATAAATGTCTATGTTGCAATCATGTTCATAAAACGACTAGTATTTCCAAGATCGTCGATAACGTAATAGATTTTAACGCTCTAAAATCTTTCAATCACTCTTCTTTCTTGAGGATGACAGAAAATTGGTCAAAGTAGTTTACTGAATAGAATTACTTTAATTAAATGACACGCTGTCTGAATTCAAATTTGCCATAGAAAATCGTTAACTTTACAGTCAAATCGTGACTACAAAAATATGCAAATTACTGAAAGAATATATAAATCAGTCTCAACTGATCCAAAATTATTTAAATATGCCAACGACATAGCAATGTCTCAATAAATCGTAGAAAAAGGCATAAATCATCAAAGTGTACGGAGTACAGAAATATCAAGCAAGAATATGGGGCAAAATATATGAGACAGAAAATATGGGAAAAATGGTTGCTCAGATATCGCTAAATGGCTCAAATAAAACAAGAAACGTTCACGACTACCTTATCTGCTGATTGAAGTTCTAGAGGAAAATTTCCAAAGAAGACTGCTGATTGTTCCATTTCACCACCGTAAAGATGTGCTCCGACCTCGAACCTGGAACCAGCGCCCTCGGAGAATAGAACTGCTTCCTCCTCCGGAAATTGCACTGCTGCGTGTAGACGATAGACATCCTTCTGGCAAAACTCTTCTTTGTGAGCCGGGTCCACCCTGGCCTCTCTTGATAGTTCCCTGAAGTTCTGGTAGAAATTCGCCATGAAGTTTATTGCAATTATTTCCGCAGAAATGTTCATAATTGTGGAGTATGAAGATATTTCCACTGCCATTTGATATAATTCAGCGATGGACTACGATGCATGAGTGTAGTTGGATGTTCACTACATGCTCGCTTTTGTAGAATGACGATTAACGAAGTTCCATGCTGCTATTTCACTCCATTGATATATGTCCCAATTGCATTAAAGTTTTAGTTTTCCATCTCCACTTCCGTTATAATAATAGTCGAAAGTACTGCCAGATTATATTGTTGCATTGTAGAATGTAGCGTTGTATCACCAAATGTAATCTTCAGTATCACGGTTGCAATACAAGTGTCAGCCGTAGCGTAGAATGTGGTATTATAAAAGTGCTTCTCAGGTGGCGAGAAAATCACTTTTGTCTGCAGTCTTAAAATGCAAATATCTTCCAAAGTATAATCGTGAAAATGTTCAACTTTCCTACACACCTCAATATTGTAATGCACAATTGAATTAGCATAAAGGCAGTAGCTAACTCTTGATAGATAATCTTGTAGACTCGTTTATGTGTGCACTCCAACTTCGCCTAGTTTCAGTAACCGTAAAATTGTACTGCTGCATGCTCCGTGCTTGTTCGATGCTGTGGGCTCTACCACACGTGCTAATGACGACTTGCTTCACTGAATAACTTGAAGTCTGACAATATGAGGATCAGAAAAACGACTATGAGACATGAGAAATGAGAAAATGAGAGCCTCCTCTCTGCTGTGCAAGGCCTTTTATCAACTTCTTAAGGGGCGTATCCATCCCTTCCATAGCTTGTTCCTCCGTCATTGCTAGAAGTTCTAACTTTGGCTATACTTGACGGATTTTCAAATTTCAAAAATTCAAAATTAATTTCTTCAAAATTCCAAATCAATGCCATAACTGAAAATAGTTTTCCACAATTCTGCATTCCAAAAGTAATTATATACGGTAGTTTCAGTAATCTCCGCCTCCCTCCAAACTATCTTTCATTGGTTCGAGCCTCTCCTCCAATAGCATAACTTCTTCCTTAGCACAATTCCTTGTTTCCCTGCGACTGCGTCGTAAATCTCAGATCTTTCTCGAACAAAATCATGACGTCACCAAGAATCTCAGCTCAACCAGCCTACTTGCATGAAGTCTGCGTCATCCGTGCTTACGTCATGAATATACACGTCACAACTATGACAGCCATAACTTTATTCATATATGCCAATACAGCCATCGTGGTCTCAATATAATTCAATTTACGGGGGCAGTACTAAGTTTTTTTTATTGTAAATATGATATAAGTATGATTTTTAGTAACTTTAATGACTGGTATTTAATTATTTTTCGTAATGTAAATGGTAAACTAAAGAGTTCTTTTGGAATGAGTGTGCATGTCGAGAATCAGCTTTTGGGAATAAATAAAGTGGTTGTGTTTGTTCCCAAAGACAGGTGTGAATGTATGAGTGGAGAGAGAAAGCTGGTGTGTATGTATGACCAGAGCAAACACGGTGAGGTAGGGTGGGTGGGTGGGGAGGGGGAAATGGTCACTTATATACTAATTTTGTTTTCAATAGTTTTGTTTTCTTTGAAATGTGGCAGTCTATAGAGATTATTTTTGTAAAAACAGTCTTACCTGCAGTAGTCGTAGACCTCGAATTTTCTCCAAACACCCATAAACACATAGCAGCATCGCCATGGTCAAGCACTTGCATTAACATCATTGACAAATCTCAACTTTTGACATACACCAAATGGAAAAATGTGAAAACAGCAAAATGGGAAATCCATGTTTCGATATCACCAAAAAATGCGAAACTTAAAACGGACATTTAAAAAAACTGGAAATGGCCATGTGTAAAATATGAAAATTCAAAAACTTCAAACGGACATTGTTTAAAAAGTGTCATCAGCAAAATGGAAAAATCCATATCATCAAAATCACAAAACTTGAAACGAACATTTTTAAAAACTGTAAATTGCAAATTGGCAAAATGGCCATGTGTGAAATATGAACATTCAAAAACTTCAAACGGACATTGTTTAAAAAGTGTCATCAGCAAAATGTAAAAATCCATATCATCAAAATCACAAAACTTGAAACAAACATTTTTAAAAACTGTAAATTGCAAATTGGCAAAATGGTAATGTGTGAATTCATCATGTGTGAAATGTGTAAAATGAAACATCAGCCCATCAGCATCATGATTTTTAAAAATTAAAAATAACGCAACATCGTGCTCTGGTAAACCTTTGTTTTTATTTCATAGTCATAGTGAATTGACAAAAGAAAAATAGAATACAAACAAATCCCAATTCCTCACTCCTCCATTCCCCAATGTTTATGTCCATGCATCATCAACTTTCCTTTCATAGCACTCATGACAATCAGGGCTGCCATCCTTTCACCCACTTAGGCATCACAGGATGTGAAACGTTGTTTAGCTTTCTTCAATAACAATTTCTCTGCCACATGTCTTAAAACAGGATGACTATGGCGATAAGTTAGGTCATGTTCTTTGCATGCTTGATCCAAAAGATTCATGGGTTCATCACCACGCTGCAAACGTTTTTCGAGATGAGTTCCAGGGCCACAAAAGCGATAAACTGGAAGATGGATTTCGAAAGGTAAGTATTGAATCATTCTGTCAATCACGCCATTGTCAGTACAGGTCTGGCATAACCTTTTCCATCGATGGTAAAAAGGTTTGGTCTTCTTCCTCAGTAGTGTGTTTTGGATGGTTCAAAACCCTCCACCTCCACACCCTCCACACAAGATGGCGGCAGCCCGATAACTCTCGAACCCGTGGTCGGATTTTGACGAATGAGGTGTCATTGAACTCGGGCTGACACCCCCTTTCCATTCGACAACATATTTCAAACCCAAAAATAAAACCTACCCCTACTAGAGGGTGAAATTGAATTTTTTAGAGAATCTCTGTTACCAATTGCAACATGTGAGAGTTTGAATGCCGATATGGATTTAAATGTTGTTCCACATAAAGTGCATATGTTCGGTGGAAAGCCACTATGAATTACCATGCCCACTCATGGCTTTTGTAAGAGGGTGGGGGAGCGGATCCCTATAGATGGGTTATTGTTGACGGGTCATTGTTGGCGGGGTCATTGTTGTCGAGTCCTTGTGGACGAGTCCTTGTGGACAAGTCCTTGTGGACAAGTCCTTGTTGACAGGTCATTGTGGACAAGTCTGTGTGGACAGGTCCTTGTGGACAAGTCCTTGTGGACGAGTCCTTGACCCTTTGGACTGATCCCTTTAGACCGGTCCCTTTGGACTGGTCCCTATGGACTGACCCATGGTCTCTAATGCTATGATGAAATTAAACGTTCTACATGAAACGCATGTGAAGAGCCGATTGCTACTATGAATTGTCATGTTTGTTTTCTGTTTTTACGCATGCGCACTTGGGGTTTTCGTAAGAGGGTGGACTTTTTAAATAATGATTTATAGATGAGTTATTTAAAAAAATAACCAAATGATCCAAAACTAATAGGTCATTGGCTTTTTAATATCTCATGAACCAATAAAGCTAGGGACTTGTATGAGGGGTCGTTGGACTTGGTATGACGCCCCGTATTTCAATGTATTTTTGATTTTTGTCAAAAGGGCCTAAGTACACTTTTGTTAATATCTCGTGAACCAATAAGGCTAGGGACTTGTATGAGGGGTCGTAGCACAAGGGATGACATTCCCTTTTTAAATGTATTTGTTGAAATTTTGAAAAGGGGCCTAACTTCACTTTTGTTGATATTTCCTGAACCCATGATGGGATTTTGACCTGTGAGGTGTCGTTGGACTTGAGCAGACACTCTCTTTTTGAATGCATTTTTGACATTTTATCAAAGGGCCTAACTACACTTTTATTAATATTTCGCGAACCAATAAGGCTAGGGACTTGTATGTGGGGTCCTAGCACTCGGGGTGACGCTCTGTTTCTAAATATATATTTATTGTTTGTCAAAAGGGCCTAATTGCACTGTTGTTAATATCTCGATAACTAATAATGAGAGAGAGTCAAGTGAGGTGTTATAATACTAAGGATGGCCAACCCTTTCCCATGACCAACGAATTTTCCCCAAATATTCAAAACAACAAGGACATTGAGCTGAGATTATATAAACTAATACTCGGATATCGACATATGAGGTGTCATAGGACTTAGAATGGTCAACTCTTTCCCATGACCAATGAATTTACCTAAAATATCCAAAATATTAATGTCATTGACCTGAGATTTTATAAAATAATAATTGGATACGGACATGTGAGTTGTTTACCGTGAGTGATGAAACATAGCTAGGCAGAGAAAGAACTAGTGTAGGCAACATGTATGGTGACTGACAAGTCTTTCACTATTGGAACTTGTTTTCAGATCAGACTGTAGTACAGAGAGAGTATAGGTTGCAGGCATGGGTTAATAAATGACAAACGGTGTATACAAAATCGGATTTATTGATTCAAGAATTAAGAGTAGACTATCTTTAATTGATTGGTTAAAGAGGATAGCTAATGAAACAAAATGGTGACTACATTGAACTAAACTGAACCAAGCTGAATCAAACCCAACCAAACCGAACCAAACCTAATCGAAAACGAGCCAAGGGTTTAAGTGTAAAACTTGTGGGTGAATGTGGTCATTGGTAATGTCAAAAAGGAGAGGGATAACGCTCTACCTATAGAGGGTTAGGTAAAGCTAGTGCATGGTGCTAATGCACACACCCAAGTACATGAACCTCACCCATCTATCCTATGCAGTTTTTATGGGTTGACTGTTAAAACTTGCTCAGTGGTTACTAGGACAAGATGGTCACTACACACAACAAGCTTTAAATACCTAAGGCTAATAATCTATACACACACACTTGTTCTAAACTAAGCTGTCTTGCTGACAGTGCTCACGCTGTAGGCAGATACAGAAATGCTTGGCTAACAGAAATACAATCATTTCCGGTTGTCTAATGTTACCAGCTAACCATTTTTTGCTGCAGTGGCGCGCACATGTGCCACTTACACTAGAGAGTTTAACTCGATTTCAAGCTATAAGTCCTAGAACGAATCAAACTAAGAAAAAAGGGCATAGTGGCGTAGTGGTTAAGCTGTTAGCCTTTCACTAAAGTGGACTAGGGTTTGATTTCAGGTTAATACGCATGTCATAAACATATAAAAAAGCAGAGATAATGTTTTAAACCGATTACACTCGTCTCTTTTCAAATTATTACTTGGATTACAAATACAAAGGTGGACTGGGTGTGATATACAGTTAATGCTGTCTATCGCACACTAGCTGTAAGGAAGCCATATGTAGAGCTATATGTAGAGAACTACCTAGAGATTTCATGAACCGGTATAGCTATGTCACATAAACGGTGCAGGATACAATTCAGCAACTATAATTCGTATCTTGTGGAACAGAGAAAATGCACTTTTGCCTTGATGGATAACAAATGTGTGCAGATGAATGACCTACGCATTAGCCTAGCAAGGGGTTATAACCACGTGGAGAAGGTGTGATTTCTATATTTTATTGTTTAGAGACATGGCTTTTGTAACCAGTAGATTTAATTGATTTAGTATTTTGTAAATATTTATTTTTGTAATTGGAAATAGTTAATTTTTGTAAATAGTGGAAACCATTTATTTTTGTAATGGTAAATGTTAAAGTTATAATTAAAGTTCTTTGGGATGAGTGTGCATGTCAATGATGTTTTTAGGGATAAATAGAGTGGTTGTGTGTTTGTTCTCAAAGACAGGCAAGGTTGTGTGGATGTATGACTACACAGAAAGAGAGAGAGAGAGAGAGAGAGAGAGAGAGTAGAAACAGCCTTACCTTCAGTAGTAATAGTAGACCTCTATGTTTTGCATACACATAGACAGACTGTAAGATCGCAATGGCCGAGCACTCACTTTAACACCATTTACAAAATCTTGAAATGAAAAAATCATGTTTCGCAAATATGAACTTTTGACATAAACAAAATAAAAATAAAATGTGTAAACTACAAATTGGAAAATCCATGTTTCCATATCATGAAATTCAAAAACTTTAAACTGACATTTAAAAGAAATGCAAATGAAAAATTGACAAATTGTAATGTGTGAAATGTGAAAATGAACAAATGGCTATCATTATTAAAAAAATAAAAAATGGTGCTGTATGGTTGAGGTGTGAATCAAACCCTACTTATTTTGGACCACCCGAGACTGAGTATACTTGTTTTAGTCCTCATACCACTTTTAAAATTTTGTGTTAAAACTAGGAATTGAACCCAAGAGCTTGTAGGTGGAGACAAAGGTTAGAATATGTTAAACAGATAGCCTTGAATGTAGAATGTGGTAGCTATATAGAGATGAAACGATTAGCTCGGGACAGATAGACACTGAGATCTGCATCAAACCAGTCAAAGGACTAAAGACTCAAACAACAACATATACGTTCACCAAAATAATGTTGTGTAACGGTAAATGTTAGTCAACGAACAGTAATGCATTACTAAAACCCATGACACGATACCTAAGAGCTTTTATAAAATGATTTTAAAATGCCTTTAACCCTATATTGAACACCCAGTTCACAAGACTCATAACTGCAATATTATGGTAAAACAAAACAAAATCTATATTTCAAAACAATCAAGTGGTTTAGGCAATGTATACTGGAAAAAAAGTTTTGTAAACACTCAAGTCCTCAAGACCAATTAAATTAGTAACTGTCAGGTTGGCCGAGTGGTTAAGGTGTGTGACTTAAGATCAAATTTCTGTATAAGGAAGCAAGGGTTCGAATCCCTTACCTGACATAACTATTGCCTTAACATGGCTTGGCCACACTGTATTATTATGATACTCGGTACACAAACCATAGATATAGTGTATTGTTTAAGGCCACTCCCTTTCTGAACATAGTCAGAGTCTGTTGATGGTTAACAATTGTATTAATAGTGGGACATGGGGATAGCAATTAAGAAAAAACAGCCAATACCCATACAATATTTTTATTCATTTAGTTTTTTTTTTACAATAGTTACACACTGAATACAACATTTTATCTCTTTACCATTGTTTGATATAGATTTTAAACACAACGCTTGTTGTAGATCCTTTTACAACTTTCTCCAGGTACTCTTGTTCTTAAAAACTGGGGAAGCCGCAATGGTTTTATAGACATTAAACCCTCATTCTCTTCTTTTTCATCATCATCATCATCATCATCATCATCATCATTATAAATATTATCTTTATAATTATTATAGTCATTGTCACCATCATTATCATTATCATCATCATCCTCAACATCACTAGAACTATCCAATTCCTTTTTTTTTCCTTTTCAAAAGGGGCCTCTTGAAGAGTCTGTGTTGCTTTTGATAGTGTTACGTTTTTATTGAACGTTGACAACTGTCCTAACATGACTTTTTGAGGAGATAAATGTTTTTTCACAAGGAAGTCACTATGTAGAGTAACACTATGTTTCTGTTGGACTTGCTTTTTCTTGTTCTTTTGATCATGTTTTGTTAACACTAACGGTGTTTCATTTGGTATACCACATTGATGAGTACCCACACTTAAGACCTCACTATGTTTACTTTTTAGACGACTTAGACATTTTGTTGTTCTTTGTTTTGAGCACTGCCAAAATATGATGCCATTCGCATTTTCTCGCTTATAATTATAAGAGTACCCATGATACAGGGCACGTGGTTTACCTTTATTGGTTATAGTATATTCCATAGTAGCCACTGACTTGTATAGTCGATCCGCCTACTACAAAGGTCTGAACACTTGTGGTGAAAGAATGATGTTGTATTGACGTTTTACGCAGGATAATGTTGGTGGCATATGCGGGAGGCTTATGTGGGAGGCTTATGTTGATGACATGTATTGTTGACTGATTTTGGTGGCTTATGTTGATGGTTTATGTTGGTGGCTTATGTTGGTGGCTTATGTTGGTGGCTTATGTTAGTGGCTTATGTTGATGACATATGTTGGTGACTTATGTTGATAGCTTACGTTGGTGGCTAATGTTGATGACATATGTTGTTGGCTTATGGTGGTGGCTTATGTTGATGGTTTATGTCGCTGGTCTATGTTGAGGGTTTATGTTAATGGCTTAGGTTAATGTCTTAGGTTGATGGCATAAGTTGATGGCTTATGTTGGTGATTTATGAGGGTGGTTTATGCTGGTGGCTTATGCTGGTGGTTTATGGTGGTGGCTTATGTTGATGACATATGTTGGTGACTAATGTTGGTGGCTCATGTTGGTGGCTTATGGTGGTGGCTTATGATGGTGGCTTATGGTGGTGGCTTATGATGGTGGGTTATGATGGTGGTTTATGGTGGCTTATGGTGGTGGCTTGTGGTGGTGGCTTGTGGTGGCTTATGATGGTGGTTTGTGGTGATGGCTTATGGTGGCTTATGGTGGTGACTTATAGTGGTGGCCTATGTTGGTGGCTTATTTTTGGTGGTTTACGTTAATACCTTATATGTAATGGCTTATTTGACAAGTTATTGTTGTCAATGTATTTAGAGGATTTTTCTCTTGGTCTTGGCAAGTATTTCAACCCTTTTTTTTATGGAAGCATAATGCTTACCGCCATGTTTGTAAGCAACAACAACACACTAAAATTCCAAGAATCCAAAGTACTCTAAGGTTAATGATTGTCTCTCAACTCCATTCAACGTCTAGTCAAAAACATTATATATTTTTCACATTTTTCCAAAAAAAAAAAGGTTGATTGGGAAAGTAGGCTATATGTTTAAACTAAAAATCATATCAAATCATATGCTAACTCCAACACTTACGTCTATCCCACTCTCAGTCAAAAAAATATAATATTCTTTAAATTTTTCCAACACAGTATTTGGAAAGTAGGCCATATTTTGAAAACTAATCATCCTATAAAGTCATATATATAGACTAAAACCAATGGCTTTTATATCCTTAATCGTAAGAACAAAATATGGAATTTTTGTCATTTCTTCCAAAAATGTTCATTTTAAAACGGGGCTATATTTTGGAAACTAGGAATTTTACAAGAAAGTTTGTTTAACGTAAATGACAGGTATTTACCCCCACTACCCACAAACCAAGTCCCAGGTCACAAGATGGCGGCCGTAGCTTAACTTAACCTAGCCTAACCTAACAAGATGGCGGCCGTAGCTTAACTTAACCTAGCCTAACCTAACCTAACCTACGAGGTGTGATCAAAAAGTTTCAAAAATTTGGTTGCAACTTAACCAAACCTAGCCTAGCCTAACCTAACCTAACCTACAAGGTGTGATCAAAAAGTTCCAAAATGGCGGCCGTAGTTTCACTTAACCTAACCTAACTTAACCTAAACCTACGAGGTGTGATCAAAAATTTTTCCAAATAGTGGTCATAGCTTAACTGAACCTTGCCTAACCTAATCTAACCTAAACCTACGAAAAGTGGTCATAAAGTTCCAAGATGGAGGTCATAGCTTAACTCAACCTAACCTAACCCTACGAGGTGTGATCAAAAAGTTCCAAAAATGGCTGCCGTAGCTTAACTTAACCTTTGAGTCATTTTTTTAACGGGTCCCGGAGGACGGGTCCTTGTTGACGGGTCCCTGTGGCGGGTCCCCTTTGACATAATTTGGATAAAATGCAAGGGCCGGTCCATAGGGATCAGTCCAAAGGACCCGCCCACAGGGACCCGTCAACAAGGACCCGTCCTCCGGGACCCGTTAAAAACATGACTCAAGGGTTAAGTTAAGCTACGGCAGCCATTTTTGGAACTTTTTGATCGCACCTCGTAGGGTTAGGTTAGGTTGAGTTAAGCTATGACCTCCATCTTGGAACTTTATGACCACACTTCGTAGGTTTAGGTTAGGTTAGGTTAGGCAAGGTTCAGTTAAGCTATGACCACTATTTGGAAAAATTTTTGATCACACCTCGTAGGTTTAGGTTAAGTTAGGTTAGGTTAAGTGAAACTACGGCCGCCATTTTGGAACTTTTTGATCACACCTTGTAGGTTAGGTTAGGTTAGGCTAGGCTAGGTTTGGTTAAGTTGCAGCCAAATTTTTGGAACTTTTTGATCACACCTCGTAGGTTAGGTTAGGTTAGGCTAGGTTAAGTTAAGCTACGGCCGCCATCTTGTTAGGTTAGGCTAGGTTAAGTTAAGCTACGGCCGCCATCTTGTGACCTGGGACTTGGTTTGTGGGTAGTGGGGGTAAATACCTGTCATTTACGTTAAACAAATTTTCTTGTAAAATTCCTAGTTTCCAAAATATAGCCCCGTTTTAAAATGAACATTTTTGGAAGAAATGACAAAAATTCCATATTTTGTTCTTACGATTGAGGATATAAAAGCCATTGGTTTGAGTCTATATATATGAATTTATAGGATGATTAGTTTTCAAAATATGGCCTACTTTCCAAATACTGTGTTGGAAAAATTTAAAAAATATTATATTTTTTTGACTGAGAGTGGGATAGACGTAAGTGTTGGAGTTAGCATATGATTTGATATGATTTTTAGTTTAAACATATAACCTACTTTCCCAATTAACCTTTTTTTTTGAAAAATGTGAAAAATATATAATGTTTTTGACTAGACGTTGAATGGAGTTGAGAGACAATCATTAACCTTAGAGTACTTTGGATTCTTGGAATTTTAGTGTGTTGTTGTTGCTTACAAACATGGCGGTAAGCATTATGCTTCCATAAAAAAAAGGGTTGAAATACTTGCCAAGACCAAGAGAAAAATCCTCTAAATACATTGACAACAATAACTTGTCAAATAAGCCATTACAAATAAGGTATTAACGTAAACCACCAAAAATAAGCCACCAACATAGGCCACCACTATAAGTCACCACCATAAGCCACCATAAGCCATCACCACAAACCACCATCATAAGCCACCACAAGCCACCACCACAAGCCACCACCATAAGCCACCATAAACCACCATCATAACCCACCATCATAAGCCACCACCATAAGCCACCATCATAAGCCACCACCATAAGCCACCAACATGAGCCACCAACATTAGTCACCAACATATGTCATCAACATAAGCCACCACCATAAACCACCAGCATAAGCCACCCTCATAAACCACCAACATAAGCCATCAACTTATGCCATCAACCTAAGACATTAACCTAAGCCATTAACATAAACCCTCAACATAGACCAGCGACATAAACCATCAACATAAGCCACCACCATAAGCCAACAACATATGTCATCAACATTAGCCACCAACATAAGCTATCAACATAAGTCACCAACATATGTCATCAACATAAGCCACTAACATAAGCCACCAACATAAGCCACCAACATAAGCCACCAACATAAGCCACCAACATAAGCCACCACCATAAACCATCAACATAAGCCACCAAAATCAGTCAACAATACATGTCATCAACATAAGCCTCCCACATAAGCCTCCCGCATATGCCACCAACATTATCCTGCATAAAACGTCAACACAACATCATTCTTTCACCACAAGTGTTCAGACCTTTGTAGTAGGCGGATCGACTATACAAGTCAGTGGCTACTATGGAATATACTATAACCAATAAAGGTAAACCACGTGCCCTGTATCATGGGCACTCTTATAACTATAAGCGAGAAAATGCGAATGGCATCATATTTTGGCAGTGCTCAAAACAAAGAACAACAAAATGTCTAAGTCATCTAAAAAGTAAACATAGTGAGGTCTTAAGTGTGGGTACTCATCAATGTGGTATACCAAATGAAACACCGTTAGTGTTAACAAAACATGATCAAAAGAACAAGAAAAAGCAAGTCCAACAAAAACATAGTGTTACTCTACATAGTGACTTCCTTGTGAAAAAACATTTATCTCCTCAAAAAGTCATGTTAGGACAGTTGTCAACGTTCAATAAAAACGTAACACTATCAAAAGCAACACAGACTCTTCAAGAGGCCCCTTTTGAAAAGGAAAAAAAAAAGGAATTAAATAGTTCTAGTGATGTTGAGGATGATGATGATAATGATAATGATGGTGACAATGACTATAATAATTATAAAGATAATATTTATAATGATGATGATGATGATGATGATGATGATGATGAAAAAGAAGAGAATGAGGGTTTAATGTCTATAAAACCATTGCGGCTTCCCCAGTTTTTAAGAACAAGAGTACCTGGAGAAAGTTGTAAAAGGATCTACAACAAGCGTTGTGTTTAAAATCTATATCAAACAATGGTAAAGAGATAAAATGTTGTATTCAGTGTGTAACTATTGTAAAAAAAAAACTAAATGAATAAAAATATTGTATGGGTATTGGCTGTTTTTTCTTAATTGCTATCCCCATGTCCCACTATTAATACAATTGTTAAACATCAACAGACTCTGACTATGTTCAGAAAGGGAGTGGCCTTAAACAATACACTATATCTATGGTTTGTGTACCGAGTATCATAATAATACAGTGTGGCCAAGCCATGTTAAGGCAATAGTTATGTCAGGTAAGGGATTCGAACCCTTGCTTCCTTATACAGAAATTTGATCTTAAGTCACACACCTTAACCACTCGGCCAACCTGACAGTTACTAATTTAATTGGTCTTGAGGACTTGAGTGTTTACAAAACTTTTTTTCCAGTATACATTGCCTAAACCACTTGATTGTTTTGAAATATAGATTTTGTTTTGTTTTACCATAATATTGCAGTTATGAGTCTTGTGAACTGGGTGTTCAATATAGGGTTAAAGGCATTTTAAAATCATTTTATAAAAGCTCTTAGGTATCGTGTCATGGGTTTTAGTAATGCATTACTGTTCGTTGACTAACATTTACCGTTACACAACATTATTTTGGTGAACGTATATGTTGTTGTTTGAGTCTTTAGTCCTTTGACTGGTTTGATGCAGATCTCAGTGTCTATCTGTACCGAGCTAATCGTTTCATCTCTATATAGCTACCACATTCTACATTCAAGGCTATCTGTTTAACATATTCTAACCTTTGTCTCCACCTACAAGCTCTTGGGTTCAATTCCTAGCTTTAACACAAAATTTTAAAAGTGGTATGAGGACTAAAACAAGTATACTCAGTCTCGGGTGGTCCAAAATAAGTAGGGTTTGATTCACACCTCAACCATACAGCACCATTTTTTATTTTTTTAATAATGATTGCCATTTGTTCATTTTCACATTTCACACATTACAATTTGTCAATTTTTCATTTGCATTTCTTTTAAATGTCAGTTTAAAGTTTTTGAATTTCATGATATGGAAACATGGATTTTCCAATTTGTAGTTTACACATTTTATTTTTATTTTGTTTATGTCAAAAGTTCATATTTGCGAAACATGATTTTTTCATTTCAAGATTTTGTAAATGGTGTTAAAGTGAGTGCTCGGCCATTGCGATCTTACAGTCTGTCTATGTGTATGCAAAACATAGAGGTCTACTATTACTACTGAAGGTAAGGCTGTTTCTACTCTCTCTCTCTCTCTCTCTCTCTCTTTCTGTGTAGTCATACATCCACACAACCTTGCCTGTCTTTGAGAACAAACACACAACCACTCTATTTATCCCTAAAAACATCATTGACATGCACACTCATCCCAAAGAACTTTAATTATAACTTTAACATTTACCATTACAAAAATAAATGGTTTCCACTATTTACAAAAATTAACTATTTCCAATTACAAAAATAAATATTTACAAAATACTAAATCAATTAAATCTACTGGTTACAAAAGCCATGTCTCTAAACAATAAAATATAGAAATCACACCTTCTCCACGTGGTTATAACCCCTTGCTAGGCTAATGCGTAGGTCATTCATCTGCACACATTTGTTATCCATCAAGGCAAAAGTGCATTTTCTCTGTTCCACAAGATACGAATTATAGTTGCTGAATTGTATCCTGCACCGTTTATGTGACATAGCTATACCGGTTCATGAAATCTCTAGGTAGTTCTCTACATATAGCTCTACATATGGCTTCCTTACAGCTAGTGTGCGATAGACAGCATTAACTGTATATCACACCCAGTCCACCTTTGTATTTGTAATCCAAGTAATAATTTGAAAAGAGACGAGTGTAATCGGTTTAAAACATTATCTCTGTTTTTTATATGTTTATGACATGCGTATTAACCTGAAATCAAACCCTAGTCCACTTTAGTGAAAGGCTAACAGCTTAACCACTACGCCACTATGCCCTTTTTTCTTAGTTTGATTCGTTCTAGGACTTATAGCTTGAAATCGAGTTAAACTCTCTAGTGTAAGTGGCACATGTGCGCGCCACTGCAGCAAAAAATGGTTAGCTGGTAACATTAGACAACCGGAAATGATTGTATTTCTGTTAGCCAAGCATTTCTGTATCTGCCTACAGCGTGAGCACTGTCAGCAAGACAGCTTAGTTTAGAACAAGTGTGTGTGTATAGATTATTAGCCTTAGGTATTTAAAGCTTGTTGTGTGTAGTGACCATCTTGTCCTAGTAACCACTGAGCAAGTTTTAACAGTCAACCCATAAAAACTGCATAGGATAGATGGGTGAGGTTCATGTACTTGGGTGTGTGCATTAGCACCATGCACTAGCTTTACCTAACCCTCTATAGGTAGAGCGTTATCCCTCTCCTTTTTGACATTACCAATGACCACATTCACCCACAAGTTTTACACTTAAACCCTTGGCTCGTTTTCGATTAGGTTTGGTTCGGTTTGGTTGGGTTTGATTCAGCTTGGTTCAGTTTAGTTCAATGTAGTCACCATTTTGTTTCATTAGCTATCCTCTTTAACCAATCAATTAAAGATAGTCTACTCTTAATTCTTGAATCAATAAATCCGATTTTGTATACACCGTTTGTCATTTATTAACCCATGCCTGCAACCTATACTCTCTCTGTACTACAGTCTGATCTGAAAACAAGTTCCAATAGTGAAAGACTTGTCAGTCACCATACATGTTGCCTACACTAGTTCTTTCTCTGCCTAGCTATGTTTCATCACTCACGGTAAACAACTCACATGTCCGTATCCAATTATTATTTTATAAAATCTCAGGTCAATGACCTTAATATTTTGGATATTTTAGGTAAATTCATTGGTCATGGGAAAGAGTTGACCATTCTAAGTCCTATGACACCTCATATGTCGATATCCGAGTATTAGTTTATATAATCTCAGCTCAATGTCCTTGTTGTTTTGAATATTTGGGGAAAATTCGTTGGTCATGGGAAAGGGTTGGCCATCCTTAGTATTATAACACCTCACTTGACTCTCTCTCATTATTAGTTATCGAGATATTAACAACAGTGCAATTAGGCCCTTTTGACAAACAATAAATATATATTTAGAAACAGAGCGTCACCCCGAGTGCTAGGACCCCACATACAAGTCCCTAGCCTTATTGGTTCGCGAAATATTAACAAAAGTGTAGTTAGGCCCTTTGATAAAATGTCAAAAATGCATTCAAAAAGAGAGTGTCTGCTCAAGTCCAACGACACCTCACAGGTCAAAATCCCATCATGGGTTCAGGAAATATCAACAAAAGTGAAGTTAGGCCCCTTGTCAAAATTTCAACAAATACATTTAAAAAGGGAATGTCATCCCATGTGCTACGACCCCTCATACAAGTCCCTAGCCTTATTGGTTCACGAGATATTAACAAAAGTGTACTTAGGCCCTTTTGACAAAAATCAAAAATACATTGAAATACGGGGCGTCATACCAAGTCCAACGACCCCTCATACAAGTCCCTAGCTTTATTGGTTCATGAGATATTAAAAAGCCAATGACCTATTAATTTTGGATCATTTGGTTATTTTTTTAAATAACTCATCTATAAATCATTATTTAAAAAGTCCGCCCTCTTACGAAAACCCCAAGTGCGCATGCGTAAAAACAGAAAACAAACATGATAATTCATAGTAGCAATCGGCTCTTCACATGCGTTTCATGTAGAACGTTTAATTTCATCATAGCATTAGAGACCATGGGTCAGTCCATAGGGACCAGTCCAAAGGGACCGGTCTAAAGGGATCAGTCCAAAGGGCCAAGGACTCGTCCACAAGGACTTGTCCACAAGGACCTGTCCACACAGACTTGTCCACAATGACCTGTCAACAAGGACTTGTCCACAAGGACTCGTCCACAAGGACTCGACAACAATGACCCCGCCAACAATGACCCGTCAACAATAACCCATCTATAGGGATCCGCTCCCCCACCCTCTTACAAAAGCCATGAGTGGGCATGCTAATTCATAGTGGCTTTCCACGGAACATATGCACTTTATGTGGAACAACGTTTAAATCCATATCGGCATTCAAACTCTCACATGTTGCAATTGGTAACAGAGATTCTCTAAAAAATTCAATTTCACCCTCTAGTAGGGGTAGGTTTTATTTTTGGGGTTGAAATATGTTGTCCAATGGAAAGGGGGTGTCAGCCCGAGTTCAATGACACCTCATTCGTCAAAATCCCACCACGGGTTCGAGAGTTATCGGGCTGCCGCCATCTTGTGTGGAGGGTGTGGAGGTGGAGGGTTTTGTACCATCCAAAACACACTACTTTCCTCCTCTGTGGACGATGATTGTGTTTGTTGTTGTTGTTGCTCTTTCTCGCCATGACACTCGTGGAATGATTCAACAAAGTCTTTACACCGACTTTTATGACCGTGATACAGTTTCACTAGCTGGCAAGTCGCGCACTGACGCATAGACGGTATTTTTGCCATGGCCACTTGCTTATGGTGATCGTAATCCGTACAGGGTTGCAATTCACTCAACACAGGGTCTTGAGTCCATGATTTTGGTACATGTTGCCAGATTTCTTTCACCGCGTTGGCGGCCACATAATAAATGAACGACTTGGGGAGCGCCAAGAGTTCCTCTTTGGTAAAACTGTCTAGTTTCTTTTTGCAAACAAAGAACTTGCCAATGGCTTTGTCCGTAGCATTGCCTTTCTCCATGGTATCCCGTGCTGTAGATGTTTACACGTCGCTTGTAGAAATCTCACTGACGTCATTCACAGGTAAATCTTCAGTTATAATTTTGTTCAACAACTCCCAACAGGCATGAGTGGTTATCCAATGAAAGAGATGCCACACATGAGCTAGGGCTGTATGGGTAATGTTACCACAGGAACAAGTATCCATGAGCGTTTGCAGGGAGGGGCAGCCCAACTCCATGAGGTCGATATATTGACAGTAAGACGCTAAAAATGATTGCAACCATTGACGTGTTTCATTATCTTTCACAAATACCACATTGGCCGAGGACAAGTGTGCTTTCATGACCACGTCCAAATATTTATAGGAAATGGTTCCCTGATTCCAGTCTAGTTGCCTATGATTTTCAATCCACTGGGTTTGTTTACAGTTTTTTTCACACAACAAATCAAAAGCATGGGGTGGTTTATATAGCAAATGCGTAGCTTGCGTTATCCAAAACGTGGTACAATTGATAATGGCCACTTGTTTAAATATAAATTTGTTGTCACCAATTTTAAACCCTTGGCAATCCACAATGAGTGTGCGCAACATGTTGACGCTTGCCTGGACCAAGTTAAACTGACGACTGACTGACGATCGACCCACTAAGGTGTGATCATGACATGGACTTACCTACCATGCTAGTTTCAAATTGAGGTTAGGGTAGGACAGGGGGACATGCAAAAATAAGAATGTAAGAATTACATCATTTTATTAACATAACACGGCTTGCAGGCTTTTGTAATTTTGGGATAAGGACGATACCAACTGATACAACAATATAGTGTCTTGTGTTTGTAACGTCCATAACACCGATGATGTCCCAATGTCTCTAAACTAGGCGTTTTTGATGGTGAGCTGCTCACCGAAGTACCATGGACATCATATGGTCCACACGTATCGTAACTTGTTTTTTCATCACCCAGAGACACAAGTGAGGGATAGCTTGAATGACAGGGTATATTTCCCACTTCCATTCTACACAGGTAGGGGCAGGTGGATGACCAGCGCTGATGTTCATCGCCCTCCTGCCATTGGTCTATGATGATGGGACAAAAGACACATTTCACTTCATCTCTTGTTTTTAAATAGTAGAATCCAGCGGCCGCCAAGGCTTGAGGGTTTATGAAAGGCACCGGCCACGTGGCAAAAGTCTTGAAACGTTGTTCCTCAGAGTTTAAATTCATGGATGTGACGTCTCTTGAGGCTTTAAAGCAAGACATGACTGAGCTGATTGATGTGGGTTGACCTGTTATTTATACACTCGTCACTTGGTTGGACAGTGGATTATAGTTGACTAGTTTGTTTTGAATAATAAAACAGTAGGCCATGGTATTGGCTGGTACATTGTCATGCGTTTCAAAATCTAGTCGAATGTCGATATTGGATGGTTTGACATACTCTTCCTGGTAAGGACAGTTAAAGACAATCAGTGGTGCTCTTGCCTTAAACGCTTGGGGTAGCAGTATGGGCCGTTCTCTTATTGTTAATACGACCATCGAAATTTAGAAAACAAGTCGTACAGGGGGCCCAAATTTATTTTTTGAAAAATCCAAATCCAGCCCTTGATAGGGAAACACAGCTCCGTTGAGGAAAATACGTGCATTTCTCAATTTCAGGTGATCAAATTGCGTGGCATCTTTGGTTTGTTGATACTTGCGATTCGTTTGAAAACCCACGATCAGGTAGAGAGGTCTCTCTGTATAGCGAGATGTTTTTACAGACCAACTGTGTGTGTTGGTGGTGGGCAATAGCGGATACTCATGCAGTGCCCAGCTTCTAAATTCCATGCGTAGAGGCATATTTCTCTTTGCCATTTTGATTATGTCCAGTTTTTTGCTATCGTCAAGGGTCACAAGAGGCACTTTCTATAGCAAGCGTTGTAGTTGAATTTTTGAATCTATGGGGGCATTGTCAGCTCCCTTGAGTGCATTATTATCACTCCTGTCTCTCACTAGATAAAGCACTTGCCTTGCATTGACCACAATGCGTTGGTGATCTTCGGCAAAGCCTAAAATCAGTTTAAGAGGTAAATCCAGTAAAGGTCCCATCTCTGTGTATCATCCAGTCATTGGTTGAGTCGGGGCACCAACCCGCCATGCAAAGTGTCTTACCTTCTTCCTCACTATAAGAGGGATATAGTTGCATGACACTGGAAATGCCCACATTTGGAGTGCTATCCACCACGATATCGTTAATCACGCAACGTACTTCAGAAAACAGAAAGGCCAAACCATGGTTGGCCAACTTGGTCGTGGAGGGTGTAGAGCCATCAGCTTTGGTGAGCCTACCTTCAATCTGAATGACACTTTCATGCAGTAGGGTGTAAATATCTTGGTTGTTGATAACAAATTGAATTTCATCATTGTTATTGAGTCCAGATGTTTTAGCTTGATAGGAATGGATTTTTATTTATTTTATATATTTTCACTGCTACACTTAGAGCTTAAGAGCTCCTTTACAGTAGCGCCCTACATAAAATAAGGTTAGGGCTTATAAAAATAAAATATTTCACCTACATTCACAATGTAAATAATCATAGTCTAGCAATTATAGTAACAAAAATATAGTAACAATACAATAATAAAGATATTACTAATGAGAATGGAAAAATTATATACAAAAGAGTGAGAGTGCATACAGACTATCAGTCCGAAAAACAAACACCATATACTGTACAAGAAGAGCTATTGAAGTAGACAGGTTGTCAGCTATTGTCCTTGTGTTATAATTGAACTTAAAAAAAGTATTTTAACATAATACAGTAATCAAATGGGAGAGGTATACTGCTCCAAGAAGCAGAATGAAAGATGTCTTTTGAAAGCTGCAGTGCTTACAATGTTGACGAACTTATATAAATCGAAGGTGTTGAAGAGGCGTGAGGCGGTGCAAACAAAAGATTTATTGAACTTCATGGTTCGATGTATAGGAATCTGGAGTGTTAATTTTGTGTATCTATTTTCTCGATTATAAACAGAATGCATTGGTGTAAAGGCATTGTAGAGATATAACAGGGTGTTGGTATGTAATATTTTATGTGTCAGAATGGCAACTGATAACTGCCTGCGCTCGTGGAGTTTCAGCCATTTCAGCTGCACGTAGTAAGGTGTGATATGTTCATCTCGCCTTACATCCAGAATGTACCGAACACTTGCATTCTGGACTCTTTGTAATTTAATGTTCTGTGTTTCTGGTAAATCATTGTATACAGCAGAGCCATAATCAATGATTGGAAAGATGAGAGTTTGGACGAAGACCTTACGTATGTTAGGTGGGGTGTAAGAAACAGTTCTTTTCAGGAGATGCATAGTTGATACAACCTTCCTTACCACATTAGACGTATTCTCTGCCCACGACAGTCTTCTGTCAAATATCACTCCGAGATTATTGACAGTGTTTCTATATTTAATATTATTATCTTGATGGGTGGTAGTGAATTAAAATCTACTGAATTTAGAAGTTTTGTATATCCAATGGATATAAGTTGTGTTTTAGATATGTTCATTTAAGATTTTGATCTTGGGCCCTTTCACAAAGCCTGTCAATGTCTTCATTAAACAGATTTATACAATCACATGCAGTGTTAGGCGTGAGGTGAAAATAGGCTTGGAGTTCATCAGCGTATATATGAACGGAACTATTTCGGAATTCATTAGAAACATCGTTTATATATAGCGATAAACATAGTGGACCTAAGACAGATCCCTGAGGTACTCCACTTTCTACCGATTTCCAGTCTGAGGAGGAGCCATCCGCGAGGACCACTCTCTGTGTACGCACGGAAAGGTAGGATTTGAACCAGGAAAGAGCACTCTGAGCGAAGCCAAAAGATTTCAGCTTTGCAAGAAGTATATTGTGGTTCACACAGTCAAAAGCCTTACTGAAATCGAAAAGACATAGGATTGTAAGCTGACGCTTGTCCATAGCTGAGCGTATATCATCGCTGACCTTTAACAATGCAGTGGTGATACTATGACCCTTTTTAAACCCAGAATTGTAAGGATTGAAGATATTAAATTTAGTTAGGTATTCACATACTTGTTCATGAACTACTTTCTCAAGCGCTTAACTAAGGGCACAAAGGATATTTATTGCTCTGAAGTCACTAGAGCTAGTGGGGTTTTTATTTTTTGGCACTGGACGTATGTTAGCACACTTCCAAAGAGACGGGTATACTCCACTTTGTAGAGAGAAATTAAATAGATGGATAATTGGGGGTAGAAATACTTCAAGACAGTTAGAAATTAGAGAAATTGGGATGCTATTAGGGCCTCTTGCTTTTGTACGAATTGATTTGATGGCTTTCACAATCTGGTGTGAGTAAACATACATTAAAAAAATTCATGGGAAGGGGGAGGGATGGATGTGTATTTCGTGACGGTCTCTGATACTCTTTATACATCACCAATTGAGGCAACATTTGAGTAATGTTCATTTAATTGTGATGCAGAGACAGACATCTCAACATCAGTGACTGAATTGGCACCAACTCTCAATGATTTTGCAGCGCGCCATCTGGCGAAGGTGGTTTAAAGTCACTGAAGAGGTTGTACATATATTTCACATTTGTGTTCCTGATTGCTTGTTTTGTCTTATTACGCAGAATTCTGAACTCTTCATAGTCAACGGTAAGTTTAGATTTAATAAATGTTCTACGTGCTTTATCACGTTTCATTATAAGCGTCTTGATTTCTTTACTGATCCACGGAGCAGAGTTATGTTATATATCCACTTTCTTTTGCGGTGCATGCATATCATATAGTTCATTTACACAATCATTAAATAGAGTCACTTTCTCATCTATGTCAGTGGATTGGTAGAAATTCTGCCAAGGGAGTAATTCTGCATCCGTTTTAAAATCATTTAAATTAAATTTACTGAAGTCACGTACAAAGATTGATTTTGGTCGAAGTTTCGGGGTAGATAGAGAAAACACTGCGTACAGAAGATCATGGGCTTAGAATCCAGCAGCTGGTTCTTGTCCGTAGTCAACAACGAGGTCATTACAGTTTGAAGGGATTATATCGAGAGAGCTGTCACAAGTACCTGTGTGAAATGTAGTATCGAATGGTAAACATTCAACATTACAGGAACAGAGCACATCACATAGCTGTTCAGTTTCAAAAGCTCCACTACCAAACCGAGCATTAACGTCCCCAACAATAAAAACATATTTATAATCAAGGATGAACCTGTACATGTCATTCAGAAAAATATCTAGGTAGCCAGCTTTCGGTGGACGGTACACACAAGCAAAGAGAATTTTAGTTTCGGTAAGAGAGATGTCAAGTATAATGTATTCAGGCCTCTTATTATATTCACCAGGAGACTGACTTAGCACGCTATACTTTATGTTATCCCTAAGGTAAACTGCAACACCACCTCCACCGACGGTTAATCTGTCATTTCTAATGACATTATAGCCGGTGAGAGAGACAGCAGCATCTGGAATTGAGGGCTTGCAAAAGGACTCACTTACTGCAATTATGTCAAAAGACGAACCACCAAAGACGTGACAAAATTCAGAATAGTGAGAGGAGTCAACTAATGATTGAGCATTGATATGAGCAATTTTTAGGCAGTTGGTGTTTTTCAGGCTGATAGCGGAAAGTATGTCTGGAAGGAGGGGAGTGGAATTCAGCTGTATGCCTACTAACAACACACACAGAGTTTCCAGAAATATTAAATATTAAAAGATGGTTCTAAAAAGAAATGTTGCATAATTATTTAAATATGTGAAGTAAATTAAAAATAAAATTTTAAAAAATAAAAGGAGGAAAAAGAGTGAGTAATATGAGTACGCTAGTTATCTTCATTGTACCTGGAACTTAGCAGGGGGTGAGCTTTTTAAGCTCGGCTGCGTTTCTCACACGGTGTTTGATGTCACCTCGCAGTACAATTAACATACCATCTGACGTCCACACTTGTTTCTCCGTGAAGATGGAGACCGCTTGCTTCAGTAGATGGTGTCTGGTGGAGGTGAGATCCTCTCGAATTGTCACCTCGGTTCCACGCAACGCCCTCTTTGCACGAAAAATCGCCGACCGTTTCCCATACGAAACAAACTTGCACAGGATAGCTCTAAGCTTTCCGCCCCCCCCACCCGGGGCTCCAACCCTATGCGAACGGTCAATGTCATCCACGGTCAACGGGACGTTAAGCTTTGCAGCAACATTGAGCACTAATTGGTCTGCACTTTCACTTTTCTTTTCAGGCACACCAAAGATTCTTAGATTGTTCCTCCTTAAATATTGTTCTGTTTCCTCAATTTTGTTGTGAAGTGAGGACTTCAGTTCAAGAATTTCATTTTCGCGAGCTTTGAGTTCATGTTTTAGTTCTGCAATCAGCTCATTGCTGAAAGCCAGTGATTCCCTTAGTTCCTCGCATACCTTTTGAGCGAGAACTGTCACAAGGGGCTGAAGAAAGTCATTGTTTTGAAATATGTTCTTTACGATACCTTGCACCAAGTGTCCGATGTTATCATGTGATAAGATGTCATTAGCTGCTTTGTCAGAGGGGCTGTGTGTAGTACCGTTGGTAGCTAAGGGAGAGCGCTGGCTGCTAATTCCCTGTTGAGGGGATGAGACCTCACTGGAAACAGCTGACGAGCTAGCTGCGCGCTGGGCTGGCATCTTTCCTTGTACACTGACATTTGAAGAGCGAGTTGCGTTTCTTTCGTCTTTGTTTCCCGCCATGAGCAACCTCAAAGTGACGATTTACAAATTCCAATATGACTATAAATATCGTACTACAGTCACGCTCACTTCACTAACACTTTCACAGATCACCTTCACATCAGTGATCCAATAGCACCTCACAAGACCGTCGTAATACTTATTTGACACCTTCTATAAGAAAATTTTTCTGGACTGATGCTCCCAGCGCTAGGCCACCATGGAAAGCGATCACATGCGGTCAATTCTTACCACCCCTGCTTGCTCCTCGATGCGGTTCGCTACCTCTAGGATAGAATTCATCATGGGGGTTGACGTGGTAACCCAAATGCTGTAAAATGTGCTTGTCTTGAGATGATAACGTGTATTCACGTGGCAAACAACTAACACCATTCCTAGACGGTGTTGTTGCTTTATACACAAACTTCATAGTGGCTTTAGCACCAACTTGTAAGTCACTGGTGTGGTAGAAGCTAGATCAATGAGTTGTTGATCTCTATTGATCAGTCTTAATGTTATATTACTAATACTATCGACAGCCACAGAATGAAAAAGCACCACTGGAGGGTTTTCACGAATAATATACCCATTGGGCGATGTCACAATAGAGTCATAAAGCGAATGCGATGGTTCTTGATTGGTATACACTTGGCTAATAATATTACACGTCACCGACACATGATGGTCCTCAATGAATTTCACTTCATGGTCTGATTCATGTTTTTTGTTGGGATCCAACACACGTGGTGTAATCCTAGTACAGGGCCAATGGAATCGGGGTGTGTTTTAAAGTCAATGTTGAAGGTAGAGAAAATACTGCAGCGATGGGTGTTGTTATTTCCTACAAGTTCAAACTTGTGCGTTCCGTCGAGAAATTACTTTAAACCATACTCATTGATCAACGCCACATAAAGGTGTTCATAAATGTCATCGATCGTGTATCCGCCAGAGTTCAGGGTGAGCACAGAATCATCATAGTAAAACTTGTTGTTCACATTTTCACGTATGTTGTATATTCGATTGTACATTTCAAGAGAAACAAGTCCTAAACCATAGGCTTTTTCACTCAATTCGATAGGCGGGTAAAAGTCTAGGCTGACTTCAGGTCCACGTCCATGCAGTGTAAACGTTTTACTTTCTGCCGATATTCTGGTGGCGTTTTAGCTTATGCTGCGTCTTATATAAAAAAAATAAACACAAACGTCCACACTGTTGGCTGTTAAACGTTTGCTCACGTTTCACATTCTAATATATCTTGATCCTGTTTCCAAAATAGGTCACTAGTTCCATGGGCGGGGGCAAATTCCCAAAACTGTCAAAGTACCATACGATGGATCCCTCTTTGACATAAGCTACATAATGTGTTCCTGGTCCTCGGTGATCATCCAAATTGACAACAGCACATTCCTGTTTCCAGGCTCGTGGAGGTAATTGGTTTTGCATAAACAATCCTCGAAAATGAGAACGCTTTATTTGTTTAGCATATCTTTCCACTTGTTGATGCGTCAGGGCATGTCTCGCTATGGCTGAGGTTATTTTTTTTAATATTTCGAAATGGTGAAATACTAAATCCTTGTTGATAAAAGGCTGGATATAAATTGGCATTTCTAGCCCCCATTGCAATCGCTTCCATCGTTTCATTGTGTCGCTGACTTTCTTTGAGGTGTTGCTTGCCCTGCTGCGCGGCTTTAATGGTTTTCGCCACTGCACTGGCACCGCCCAAAAGTGAACCCAGAGCAGCCAAACCAGCAAATAATGCAGGTAAAAATCCCGCTCGTTTGGGGACGGGAATCACTCGCCCTTGTTTTGAACCCTGTCGCCGACGATTTGGAATAACATGCCTCTGTGCTGCTCGAAGGGCTTTCCTTATGGTCAATACATTATTTTTTCTTTTTTTCTTTCGCGAGGGCTTGTCCACGAATGTCTTAAGCCCAGGCATTGCCAAAGACAGTGTCTTTTTTTTTTTTAGTTTTTCTCACCTCATACCTTTGTTTCACCATGATGATAATGACCAACAATCTTTCACTAGAAAATTTAAATCACAACTAACGTCAGATTGTTATTTCATGGCTGTATATTCCAATTCCACATAAAGTGGGAAATCGTTTATGGGTTTTCCCGCTTGCTTTTTATCCCATGTCAACATGAGATGAAAGGATAATTCGTCACCTGCACTGACAATTTCGTGGTTATGGACCAACATCCTATGACCATTTATCTATATTTGTAAATAGTTCTCATCAGGTATGGCATATTTGATGTGAATGTTTCCATTATAGTGTAATCGATAGTGGCTTAAACCCGAAGCAAGCACATAGGTCAAGTGCTGGTCACGAGCTATCGGTAAATGGTTTCTGTCATTCAAAGGTTTTTCATTTGTCAGATACACTAAAAATACAAATGGGATAAATTTATAAAGCCTTTTCATTTCATAGGTCACGTAACGCTTGGTACAGACATCGTCTTCGTCTTGCGGGTCTTCCACGTGGATAAACCGATCGTGATTAGCGCTATAGCCATTCACCGTAAGCTGGAGCACTTTGTCATAAAACTCATACACTTTGTTATCCACATACTTTTTCGTAGTAACGTCTGTAGACACTTGGGGATGTTTTACATGGGTTAACCGCTTTCCCTTAAAGTCATAATCTCCCTGTTTTGTGCATGGCACTACTGACTCTATCCACATAGTGTTTATTAGCAGGATCTGTTTCTTGTTAAGAATCATGTATGGGGACAGACCTAGCTTTGGCCACCAACGCACGTCCAAAGACATCCATCGCCAACCGGTAGTTCGAGTCTACTCTTTCTATGACAAGGCTCGGTGTCCTGTATATAGACAGCCTGCTAGCTTGGCTAAGCCTTAGTTGATATGAAGATTATTAAGCAGCAAGAGTCATTCCCCGTGGGGGACATGGTTTCCCATCTCTGTCCCACATCACGTGAACAACGCCATGGTTCACTGTTTCCATCTTCCATTCGCTGCATCATTGTGGGGCCATCCGGCTGTGGAAAGACAAATCTTTTGCTGACGCTCATTACAGCGCCCAATGGTCTGCGTTTTAAAAATATTTATATTTTTGCAAAATCTCTCTACCAAACCCTCTACGTGTTTATGGATCAAGTCATGTCTGGATTACAAAAAGAGAATATGGGTTATTTCACATTTTCCATGCAAGAAAATGTGATTTCACCGGATGAGGTAAAGCCCGATTCACTCATGATTTTCGATGATGTATCCACTGAACGTCAAGGTATCATTCAAAGCTATTTCAGCATGGGTCGTCACAAACATATAGATTGCTTCTATCTTGGACAAACGTATTCTAAAATGTCCAAACAGTTGATTCGTGACAATGCCAATGTCATTGATTTATTTCGTCAGGACGAGAGGAACATTCATTATAAATGTGACCTTTCAAATGTGTACATAATTGTGTGCCAAATGCTGGAACACTCAACGTCATGTCTGTTTAGTGATTGACAAACAAAGTGAACTCAACCAAGGACGGTATCGCTTAGGGTTTGATCATATTATTGCTATTTAAGGCCCTGTCTCATTCCCCGTCAAGTCATTTGTCAAGACACCGTGGCGCTAGCAGAGAGTCAATTGAAAAAGCATATTATTAGATCAAAAAATACTATTCGCCAAAAGTTTCGTTAATTGAAACAATCGCGTGCCGATCATGCTTTGTTTATTCAACAACATTTAGCACCTCTGCTAAAAGCCATGTTGAAACCATCTTTCAAGCCATCTTAAACGCTACCCACCGTTTCACAAGCCACGCAGACGCTGCACGAGGGCCCTGAGGAAGAGGAAGAGGACCAGGATCAGGAAGATTTGACTAGTGTTAGCGAAGTTGAGGTGACGAGGAACAAGTGTTTACGCCTCAAAAAAAAAGGCCGCACCCCTTGCAGAGTTTTTAAGAAAAGAGAAATCCTTGGCCATGGTCGGATCACCTTGCCCTTCCAGAGCGTCTCCGTTTTCACAACTCTTGGCCACCCCTCAACATAAAGCTCAACTGAAAACCATTTTAATAAAATATTATGGATCAACATTGGAACCCTATTTCACCGATCTATTTATTGGAAACACAGATACAACGTATGGTGTTCGCTATGAGGTTGATAGTTTTAAAATTGGCGATTCATCCATTAAATTTGCTCGTACTAAAGCTGTCATTAAAAACATCAACTATAAATTAACGCCAGGACTGTTAAAGCTGCTCTTCTCTCGGACTCCCTCTTCCCATGATTATACGTCAGAGGATCTTGACAAATATAAATCCATTTTATTGGATACCCATGCCCACAAAAGACAGTATGATCCCACTCAACAAGTGAATGCCAATATATCTCAAAAATATAAAACCATCATTGCAAAAATGTTTCCCGCTAGTCAAAGTGGTCGTCGTAAAGTGCCCGCTTCGGGAGTGACATTTAAACCATTAAAGCCCCTTGTGGATGTTACCTACTGCCACAATCCCAATAAGCTCGTCCAGTGGCTACAGTTGTTGCATGCTTCACGTCAAGCCGGCCATACCGGTCACGATTGGGAAATTCAAGAAACTGAACAAGAACTTCGAAATGCCAAAATTATTGTTTAAGCCCTCACCCATTAAAATGGGTATTGCTCACGAGTTGCATCGCCCAGCTAGGCGTCACTATCCACGACTCAAGGTGATTTCACGAGGTGTGGATGAACTTTGGCAGGCTGACTTGGTTGAAATGATACCCTATGCTGGCGTTAACGACGGTGTACGCTATATGTTGACCGTCATTGATGTCTATTCCAAAATGGCCTTTATTGAACCTGTGTGTCGCAAGTCTGGTATTGCTCACGAGTTGCATCGCCCAGCTAGGCGTCACTATCCAGGACTCAAGGTGATTTCACGAGGTGTGGATGAACTTTGGCAGGCTGACTTGGTTGAAATGATACCCTATGCTGGCGTTAACGACGGTGTACGCTATATGTTGACCGTCATTGATGTCTATTCCAAAATGGCCTTTATTGAACCTGTGCGTCGCAAGTCTGGTCCACTAGTTACTAAGGCCTTTCAACATATTATTCAACACTCCAAACGCCAACCTCAGTTACTACAAACCGACCAGGGGAAAGAATTTTTCAACAAGGATTTCTACAGTTTTCTCAAATCTAAGGATATTCACCATTACACCACGTACAGCAATCTGAAAGCCAGTGTGGTTGAGCGGTTCAACGGAACACTGAAAACGCATATGTGGAAAGCGTTTACTGCTCAGGGCACTTATCGCTGGTTGGACATGTTGCCATAGCTAGTGTCACGTTACAATGACACCAAACATAGAACGATTGGAATCAAGCCACGCCTCGTGACTAAAAATATTCAGCGATTGGATAAACTGTTTAGCCCCATAATTAGCCGATCCTAAACGTCACCGACAGAAAATTGGGGATTTTGTTCGTGTGAGCTAATTTAAGTCTGCATTCAATAAGGGCTACACGCCACAGTGGGGGACTGAACTATTTCGAATTCGTCAAGTCAACTTGGACAGTCCAGTCACCTATTTACCCCAAGACCTCAACCATCAACCCATGTTGTTGTTTGAGTCTTCAGTCTTTTGACTGGTTTGATGCAGCTCTCCACACCTCCCTGTCCTGAGCTAATCGTTTCATCTCTACATAGCTCCGACACCCTACATCCGAGGCAATCTGTTTAACATATTCTAACCTTGGTCTACCTCTACAGTTTTTGTCCTCGACCCTTCCTTCCATAACTAAGCTTGCTATTCCTGGGTGTCTTAGTATGTGTCCTACCAACCTATCTCTTCTCTTCATTAACAGTCGCCAGAAACACCTCTCCTCCCCCACTCGTCTTAATACCTCTTTGTTTGTAACCCTATCTACCCATCTGATCTTCATCATTCTCCTGTAACACCACATTTCAAATGCTTCAATTCTCCTCTTTTCTGCTGCACCAATAGTGCATAGAGCGCCACGCTCCAGACAAAGGCTTTCAAAAATGACTTCCTAATACCTAAATCTATATTCGATGTCAGCAGATTCCTTTTTTGTAGAAATGCTTTCCTTGCCTGAGCCAACCTACTTTTTATATCCTCTTTGCTTCGTCCATCACTGGTTATTCTGCTTCCTAAGTAACAGAAGTCTCCTACTTCCTTCAGCTTTTCACCTGCCAATTTGATCTCCATAGAGGTTTCTGATTTTATCCCCATGAACTTCAGAAAACAGCATTTCCTAAACATTATCTTGTGGAAAAATTGTTGAAACAAAAAGGAAATAAACTATATGTCAAATGGTTAGGGTTTAACTCTACGTTTATTTCTTGGATCAATAAATTACATGTTGTGTGAACCTATGCACTTTTTTATTTATTTATTCTCACATGTTGTACACCCCCTATAGCTCTGAGTGTACAGCGCTCCACGCTTCGTGCATGTTCATACATGTTTGTCTTTCCCTTTCCACCTGTGTTCTCTCTTAAATTACCCCTCCCTCTCTCCCCCCTCCACCTCCCACAACTGCTGTTCGCAGCTCTTGCCTATCTATTGGATGTGACAGCATTCCCACAAGTTGCATCATACTATTTACTGATTCAGCGATTCACACGCTTTGAACATTGTGTTATCATGCACGTGGACAGATAACGCCCAAGGTGAACACGTGTGTTTGATCATATTACACGTCAACTTGCATTTTGTCACGTACGAAGCAAACAGGATGTGACTTGATAACAGTTATCATGCATGTGGACAGCCAACGCCCAAGGTGAACACCTGTGGCAGATCAAATTTCACCTGAACTTGCATTTTGTCACGTACGAAGCAAACAGGATGTAACTGGTTTAGCGTACATGTCATCTCACACGTGCATGCATGCATTTTCGCTCTTCCCTGCCACCACGATCGTAAGATTATTTCACCTTCAAGTGACCTCAGCGTCTTTGTCATTTTCCATTGCACCTGTTGTCAAGTCAGATCAGGGCATTCCAATAAGCTCAAATGACATTCACCTCCTGCTTCCCTGCAAGTTTGTTTTCTCAACTCGCTTCGACCAACATAGAACCAAGTTCCCATCACCGTTTACACGTTTAAGATCATCTTCGGGGAGTAAAATATAGGAAAAACGTACCCTCGCTCTGTCATACACCGACCCGTCGAAATATTGATTGTTCTATTAAGCATAGCCACAGTGGTCAGCGACAGGTTCGTTGAAACACACACCCAGCAGTATCGTCTCTCTCAACCACCACGCTTCATGAACATTTCAAACAGGCAAAGAAAAATTATTATTTTTTCAACGAAAGTGGCGTTAGGCCCTTTGTCAAAATGTCAAACATAGTTTCTAAAAGGGGGTGTGAGCCCCAGTCCTAGGACACCTCGTACACGTCTCTAGCGATATTGGTTCGTGAGAAATCAGCAAAAATCACAAAAAACACTTGTTTGCCCCAAAATCGAGTTTCCAATTTTTTTAAATATAAGGAGTGGTCCATAGCAAAGAGGACGTCACTGCGAGTCCTCGGACCCGTCGTACACGCCTCTGGCATGATTGTTTCGCGAGATATAACAAAAAGTCTAAAATCACGGTTTTGCCCCAAAAAAACATGTTTCCAGAATTTGACCTTTTCAACATCGACATTCCCGTAAAGAGCGCAACGTGACGAAAAGATAACGAATCCAATCACGCCCTCCTAGCATCACTCCTTCCATTCCAAGGTCGCAGGGTCTCACAACTTGCTAAGTGAGACCGCTCCCCCCAATTGACACTACTTACAAGACACAAATTTTTGCCCTAGAGACTTGCAGTTTATTTTGTGGATAGAGGGCGTAGTGATCTTTCATTTACGTCAAATAAACTTTTTGTATAATTCACAGTTTCCGAAATATGGGATTTTCAAAATTCGAGTGTTTTCAAAAAAACATAAAAAAATAAAAAGTTTCATTACAGAAAATAAAGGACATAGAGACCTTTCGCTTGAGCCATGGCACAACATTCTATCATGATTGGTTTTCAAACTGTCGCCTATTTTCTAAAACAACAATTTTCAAAAAAAAATGAAAAATATAATACGTGCTACATAGGAAAGAACACATCAGCCCGAGTCCAACGACACTTTATTTGTCAAAATCAGACCTTGGGTTGGCCTGATATTAATGATTTAACATGGACACCGCTCGAGCAACGCCGGGTGGCTTTAAACCACTCTTACTCCCCTACTGTGACAAAATTCTAAGGCGATTGGATGCAAACTCTGAACAATTTGCAAGCCACCGTCCAACTAAAGGAGAGACACGCCACGTGAACTTGACTACTGTGGATAAATTTAGTCAGACGCCACAGCAAACTCAAACTCAGAATGACCATAGAGGAAACTACATTCCCAACCAACGCACCTGGAATAATATTCCATACGCGAGAGAGAGAGACGACACGGTGACAATCGAGGATATTGGAACCGACGTTTCAATCAAGGGACGAGCGACAACCATCGTCACGACAACGACCGTCCTGGGACGAGAGAAGATCAGCGAGGAAGAAGAAGTATTCGTCGAGACTATCGTTATAGCGGAGGCTATCGACGCGATCGAGCCCCAGAGACAGGGCAGATCGAGATTGGAGAGGACGAGCGAGAGAGAGTCGAGAGTACATCAGACAACTCCACGAACAACGGGAAGAGATTGATGAAAACCGAACTTCGAGGGAAGACTCGCACCCGAAGAAGAATCGCCAAACTGTAGTGGCAGATGTACACCAAGTTGATGTAGTTCCAGAGATAATATATCTGAAACCGGACCAGAGACCGAAGCAATGGAACGCCGAAGCTGAAAGGTACTTCATTACTTCATTACGCCGGGGATGAGTTCAATAGAATACGATTGGAGAGAGAGAGCGAGAATACTCAGAGAGAATCGTAGAAGAGAGAACCGCCGACGCGAGGATGATGAAGATGGGATAGGAGAACTCTTCGAAGAAGACTCCACCTGAAGAATAGTAAGTTCGAGGGAGACTCTTCTGACGAACAACGCTGACGAACGACGTAATTCAAGAATAAGACCACCGATGGAATAAATCAAGAATAGAACCACAGAGGGAATGATGGGAAAAATATCACCAATCTTGATCTTGAATTTGAGACAAATAAAAAAGCATTCCTTCATTTTTATTTGAAACGACGAAGAGGCAGATGAACCCGCTAAACACAGGTTCATGTGATATTCTTCATTGCAACATATTTTTGATGTAGACCTATCATCTTAGAACGCTCTCACCGACCAGCCATGCTGTCGCCACATGCTAACATTCTTTGGAGTTATAAATGGTTGATCTTTTGGCTATGGAGAAAACCATTATAATATAATCTGAGTCTTTATTATAACACTTCTACTTTATACGAAGCTCAGATATTTCCATGTTCTAATTCTGCATCATCGAAACATTCTTCAGGATGTTATTTCTACTTTTGGTAAAGTATTAACGTCGCAGATACGCTAACCGGAACCAACCAGTCACTGCACGACTAGTGTATGTGTAAGCTCTAGCAGCAGAGGACTGATCTCTTCGCACATGCGCATGGTTGTCCATCCAAATTGGATGTGTATTTCAAGTCCGTCTTAAAGACGAGAAAATAGTCCACCTGGAACGTAATCTTTGTGCATCGCACACTATTTTGCAATAAACAGTATATTATTCAAGTGAATATTAAATCCGGAGATGGCTTGTGCTACGATATTAGCGAATTTATTGAAAAGTGATTAAAATTCTGCTTCGTGGAACACCACATTTTCAACCACGTGTTGTGGGAAATTCAACTTCGTCAAGTGTCGATAACATATGTTAATTTCTGCGATTCTATAATCGACCAAGTGAATTCTTTTAACCCTCACTGCTACGAATATTGCTGCAATCGCAAGAGCGATTAATTTCTGTAACGTACAACATCAATGCCACGTGATTTGTGGACAATTAGAATCTGTGATTGTGAAGCAGATAAAGTGCAAGGCCAATTTTTCATTCATCTGCGCCGTGTAGACTCAGTGAGTTTGCTACCATATTAAAGCTAGCTTCAGTGAAACTGTGCTACGCCCATTTTCTGAATATTCCAGTGGTTCTTGACAAGCCATAGGTAGGGTTTTGTAATGTTAGAACTAATCTTTGTAGTTCACTTTCAGTGATTAGTTAGTCACCTTTGTGATTGAATCCTTTCGATCACGGTGCATTCTGATGGACATCGCTAAGGTGGTAATAGATCCCAGCAGGCAACGAACGAGAGCACCACTCACTCAGTGAGACATACATTTTCAGACTCTTTGACAATGCTTATAGCATTATTTACCGTTAGACGTTGTGTTTCACAAGTAGGTCATTGTCCTGGCCACCATTTTGTAGAAAACATATCTTTTGCTGCATTAATCTGATTGGCAAATGCCATATACTTGCATCGCTATTGAAGCGACTATCTTTCAACTCTATTTGAGAGTGATTACACTTTGTGTCAAGGTTTATTTGTTGAGATTAAGAGGCTATGAGGGGCGCCTGTGTTAGAGGCTATTCATATATGTCCAGACTTTGTTTCTGTGGCCTAGGTATTTTAACGGAGGTGACTGAGGTGCATTCCAGTCCTACCCTAGGGTAAATTAAGTGAGCCGAGAGCCACTAATAACCTGTGTTATTGTTATGTCCGAGCGTGGAGAGCTCGATGATGGTATTTTATAGCAGAGATTGATCTCGCACGAGACTGCTACTGCTCATCCCAAGGTATTCAGGATCGTCAGCCTATTCGCCATAAACCAACGATAATTTAAACCGACATTCAAATAATCAAGCACATAATTATTATAAACTGATGATAACTAATTGTTTATTGCATTTAATCTTGACTTACTTGCATTTTGGACCTGCTGGCCGACACCTGCTTTTGTTCGTGCTCCTTTATGGAAGTAATCTAGGACAAATGACACTAATTTTTATCGACGGAATGCTTGCTTAACCTTTAGTTAGTAGCTGGTGGAGCTCGAGCCTCATGCGACGTTAGACGTAGTTTTCACTACGCATTCGCCACCGTAAATGACATTCACTTAGATGACACTGGTTTACAAAGAGTAACCCAGGGCAAAAGCAGGAATAATATTGATTGTTGTCTTGTTGTTTTATTTATTGTATTGTATAAACCCCCACGTTTACCTTACTTAGATTGTAAGAGGGCATTTAATGTTTTTTTGACGGCTTGTCACGTAGATTTGTATTAATTATTTTGCTTGACGGACGTCATCGCCGTAAATTTTGTATTAATTGTTAGGAATTAGCTAGATTATTTAACACTAAATGTAAATAAGGAAATGGTATAATCCTTACTTAGATTTGTTTTGGTACCCTGTTAAATGTAAATTCCGTTATTAGCTTATTTTTGTAACTTGACTTAGGGTTTATTGTCGTACCATTTTCCTAGCGTTGCTGTTGTTGCTTAACTTTGTAAAATAGATCCATCGCGAGGGTTCATCGTAGTTTACAGGTAGGGTCCTGATCTTTATTTTTGTTTATTTATTAGTTTGCGGATTAGCCAATAGAAACCCTCCGAACTAGGCTAGGTGCCTGCATATTTGGAATAAATATTTCTATAAGTTTTACTTAAGCCTGGAAAATTACTTCTAAGTCTAGCTTTAGGATGTGTATTTTCTTAGGCTGTCAATGACCTTTTTAGCAACCATGTTACCACGGATCCTGTGGATCATGGAATCTCGTGCCGATAGGGCCTATAAGAAATTCACCTGATCCTCATGGCACATGGGTCCGGCAGGTGAAATGTTTGGGATGTCATTTCGGTTGTTGGCAACCCTGATAGCTCCTATGACGGGCACAATATGGCGATCAACAAGAGTGGGAGGGTTTTCTATCATCAGATCGGAGTTTAATTTGGAATATAGAAAAACCACTGAAGTGTACAAGACCTATTACCTAACAATAATGGCGTATGGGACAGAAACTTGACAGCCGAAATGAAATTCTTGAGTAGTATGACGGTACAGAAGACTAGGAGAGAGAGAGAGAGTGAGTGAATTTTCAGAAGCTGGAGCAGAACAGACTGAGATGATATGCGCAGGACGTATAAGCCCCCCCCCCCCTGGAATTGTTGTCACATATATTATTTGTTTATGAATTAAAACATTAAAAACCAATATAGTCATGTACTATTGTTACTAAGTGACGTATGGCAACGTTGCAAAGCAAGGCGAAGGTACTATTGTTACTAAGTGACGTATGGCAACGTTGCAAAGCAAGGCGAAGGTAGAGCGATGTAAACAGTGTGACAATCAGTTTGCTCTGATTTTATGTGTAACCTCTTATTACTCTCCAGTGCCTTCGCTCTTAAGAACGAACCAAGAACAGCAACAAGTGCCCTTGAAGCGTGTGACAAAGTTATTTCCCTAACTTTTATACACTTATCAAACTTTTGGCAAATTTGCCTCCATTTGTAGCAACTGGTACTGTCAAACGGAGTTTGACTTAGTTGAAAACATACTTAAGAAATTCTACTTCTGAAAACAGACTCAACAGTCTAGTATTGTCATCTATTCACAGATAAATTCATCTCACTGACGAAGTTATGAACCGATTTGGCAATGCTTCAAGAAACCTGGACTTTATATTATAGTGTGAGTTGTAAATCAAAACAGTAACATTAATTCTTTCCATGTAAATACTATCGAGTGAGCAAGATAATTGTATAATAAAAAGTATCATAAAATGGTGTTAGTTGTGTTTGACATTAACCAAACATAAAACATCACAACAAATTGGTTGAAAAAGTGAAGCCAAACAGCCTTAAAACTCATCATTTTGCACCAAATTATACTAAAGTTTCCCGGGAAGAACCTCGGACCCACGATTTTTTGGGCCTATATCGTGCCCCCTAACCCCGATTTGGGCACCCCCGAAATAAAACTCTATATACGCCCCTGTGATATGGACATGCTAAAAGGATGAATGATAAAGAGAATGCCGAAACAAATTATGGAGAGACGGATGACTGGAAAGAAGACGATGATCGTGTGGCCTCCAGAGAGACCGAGTGCAGGTCTTTCTAGTTGACGCCCGTGGGCGACCTGCGCGTCGTAATTAGGATGAAGTGATGCTGAAGACGTCACATACACCCAGTCCCCGAGCCTCGGGAATTAACCCCCAGGGGATTGAAATCCCTGATGGCTCGGCCCGAAATCGAACCCGGGGCACTTTGGGACAAAGCCTAGTGCACTAACCATTTAGCCACGGAGCCGGACGACTGGAAAGAGGGGATGAGGAAGATGGATTTGATGAAGGGCAGTGTGAGTGTGGAGATCAGGAGTTGAGGGTTGTGGCTAACGTTAAACTAAAGCCCACATTTTTTACAGACTAGATACCAATAGTAGCACCTGGCTTCACCCGGTGGATATGCGTATTAATTTTACGGATGATAATGAATGCCAGAGTGTGAGGGGTCTGGGGTGAAACCAGGAAGTTCCCGAGAAATGTAAAATAATCTTGTATTCAACATATTACACACCCATATAGACGTATGCAGCAGGCATGTGGACAACAACTAAACGGGAGGAAAGTAGAATCCAGGCAACAGAGATGAAGTTCCTTAGAGGTATAATTGGAAAGACCCACAGAGGCAAAATCACAAACAAGGAAATTAGGGAGAAAACATGATTTCCAAAGTTACAAGACAAAATCGAGATCAGGAAGCTAAAATGGTATGGACATATGATGCGAATTGGAGATGACCTAGTCCCGAAGCGATTATTTACTGAGAAAGTCACGGGAAGGCCGAGGATGAGATGGATGGATACAGTGAGGGAGAGCGTTGAGAAAAGAAGAGTGAAGGTGGAGGATGTACTGGAAGAGGGACGAGAGTGGTGGAGAGACCGGGTCCTTGATTCACACCCCGACCCAGAATACTGGAACCGGGAAAAGAAGAAGAAGAAGAATGAATACTACTGACACAAAGTAACAGAAAAATATATTTTAAAATTAACAGTCGAGGGAGTATTTTTGTAGTGGTGATAAGTAGTAAAATGTACGTAACGTCCAGGTCATTTTCCCCCGAAGATAATGAAAAAAATGTACGATCGAATTTTAAAAAAATAATTAGAAAGAGGAGTAAGTGAAATACAAGACGCTGCTGTTAGAAAAGGAAATAGCAATCGTCTTTTGCCGCATAGCATTTTAGGAAAATAATCGAAGCACTTTGGAAACCTTCGGCTGTCCCGAGCTTTTGAGGGAGCAATAGTCTAATTTATCGCCACATAGCGTTGTTCGATATTTCGTCCGTGTGCCAAATGGCTTAAATCTAGAGATTGGAGAGGGCTGTTTGAAATTTCAAGTGGACAGTGTTACTTGTCAGGTTCTGAGGGGTAAGTACATAACATTCGGTTCTGATGGGTGAAACGGTGTTTGAGCCAAAGGGCCTAAATGAAGGGATTGGAGAGGGCTATCTAAAATTATTGCTGCCAAAAACCTTCCTGGGGGTGAGCACTACAACCCTACACTATTGCAATGCAATCGGTTAAACAGTGTCCGACTCTATTAATCTCGGACAGACATAAGATTTCTCATAACTTCAGCTATTGGACTGAGCTTCTCAGCTACTGAATATGCAGCACCAGTTTGGCTTTCTTCTCCACATTCCAAAGAGGTGGATATAGCCCTGAATGAGACTTCCTGGATTGTGTCTGGATGTCTTAGACCAACATCACTTCGGAAGATCTACCCTCTTATTGGAATTTCCCCACCTCATGTCCGAAGACTGGTAGCAGCATCTGAGAAGGAACGGCAAGAAACGGATTCAAGGCATCCACTTTTCGGTCAACAACCAGCCCGAGAGAGACTTAAGTCCAGAAACAGCTTATTGAGGGTAGTAACAGCCCTCGAAGTCTCACATGAAGCTGCCCGTGTGAAGATATGGAAGAGAGAAATCAAAGCCCCAATTATTCCTCTATCAAAAAATGGCACCTGGTCACAACTTGCCACATGGAACTTGGAAATCATTGAACACGCTGAGGACGGGGGTTTCATGCTACAAGAACAATCTAATGAAATGGAACACGCTCGTCAACAATGATGAGTTCTGCGATTGCAGCATGTTACAAGATCCAGAACACCTGCTGATCTGCCCCTTGATCGAGGACATGTTCAAAATACGATCTTATGGCTGCAAATACTAAGCTTAATGCTGTAACTGTTGCTACTTACTGGCAAAATACAATTTGATTCGGACACAGAAAATAAAATAAATAAATAAATAAATAAATAAATAAATGAGAAGTAGAGTGAAAGATTTGCTCGTAGGGAAATTACGACGAATACCCTCTGTGGATGGTGACGAATCAAATGTTATTGAATTACCAGCCAGACTTCCATCTCATGATGATATCGTGGCTGAGATTTACGGCGAAACATTCACTTCGGCGAGGGAAGATCGCATTCTTACACCAAAAAATGAACACAGTAATGAAATTAATTTTAATGTAATTGAACTGATATCCATTAGTTCAAGAATATACACCAGCGTTAACAGCTTAATACTGCAGATGAGATCAGTTACTTCAGTTTCTTACATAATTCTTGAATTCCTTGGAAATAAGTGATTAGGCCTACCTCCACAAATACTTACTCTAAAAGTTTGAGCCATAGTTATGCTCCTTAGAAATTTGAACGTTACCCAAGGGCTACTAAATGGAACCACATTATTTGTAGTAAATATGTATGAAAATTGCTTTGAAATAATAACTGCAGATAGTATAGGGCAGAGAGCTACAATCCTAGGACTTGAATTAACATCATCCGATTAAACACTTCCATTTTCCAAATTTTCAATTCGCTTTGCATACTTTATCAAAATCAATAAAGCTCATGGGGAAACCCTGGAACGTATAGGGTGTATTTGCCTCATCAAGGTTTCAGTTGCGAAGTCGATCTTTCGACGCCCTTAAATTTTCAACTGTGTCAAAAAGTAATCGTTCAAAAATGCATATAAGAGAATCCTTCAGTAAATATTTTCCCAGTGACCGCTGAAGAAGACCACAATATGGCCGAAACTCGTACATTTTATTAATTAATGCATATTAATTTATTATTATTGACTAATTCATTAAATGCCAATTGGTATTCATTATATATTAAATCGTCAGTAAGGAAGATATTAATCTCGTGCAGATTAAGTTGAAGCACCTGTTACAGTTGGGTACAATTGTGCTGACCGACTTGGAAACCATTAATTTCGAATCCCTAAAAAAAGCTAAGCCATTTGGTATGAAAATAAATATTAATAAAACAAAAGTCATGATGTTTAGTCGAAACCCACGTCCATTGCACGTGACGATCAGTGGTGAGCCTGTACAACAACTAGCACAGTTCAAATATCTGGGCCAGATCATAGCAGAAAATCTTCAGTGTCACACTGAAATAAAAACACGAAAAGCAATAGCAAAGCAAGCCTTCAGAGATAAACAGTCCCTTCTCTGTCAGAAAACAATGTCCCTCACAGGCGCGGATCTAGAGTTTGGCTTTGGGGGAGTCAGAGAATCGAAATTGTTAAGAAAAATGGTATCACTAAAAACGCAATCACAAAATAAGCAAACGTTCAAAACCAGACCATTTTTTTGCAAGCTACATGGATAGAAATTTGATGCGTTTAGAACAACAAAAATATTCGTACAAATTGCACCGACGTGTTTTGCGACTTTAACAGCGAGCTTCAAGAAAAGTATCAAGGTACGTTACAGTTTCGGCAAGTCATGTTGGTACCCACAAAGGGAGAAAGTCAAAGCTGAATTGCCAACCAAGCTTGCAGTTGGGAAGTCGGCAAATTTTTTTGGTGCGAAGAAAGCCCCGAATTCCTATCCGTGCATTGCTGCATTCATCGTGACATCTCTATACACATCGATTCGGTAATCACAAGGTTTCCTAAACAAAATAGGTGAGTTGATTTCGTTATATAAATAATCGTTTTTATATAACAGGTATGGAGTTGTAAATATGTACACTTGTAACAGAACATAATAATTGCAATAAAGATATTTTCAGTATTGAATAAAATGAAAAAAAAATGTTTTTCAGTTACAATTCGTTAAGTTTTATTTGTCTGGTTATTGTGTTTTGAGTTTGCAAAATAATTTGGTCTCCGTTTGGGGGGTCAAGACCCCTCTGACCTCCCCCCCCCTTGAATCCGCACCTGGTCCCTCAGCTTACGAAAAAAGAATAATGAAATCTTATGTTTGGTCTGTTGCGTTGTATTGTGCTGAGACCTGGACGTTAACCAAGAGTGATATTAAGAGGCTAGAAGCCTTTGAGATGTGGTGTTGGCGTCGGCTACAACGGATAAGTTGGGTGGAGAAGAAGACTACACTGATGTATTGAACATTGTTGACGAAAAGTGACAGCTGATGAGTCAGATTAGGAAGAGACAACTTTTGTGGATGGGACATAGGCTTCGACATAGGAATGTGTTATCGGAAATATTGGAAGGTAAAATACCAGGAAATCGCTCTCATGGAAGACCAAGAAAGACATGGTGACATTTCTTGTGAACTCAGGAAGCAGGAGCTATGTAGACGCCAAACGTACTGCACAGGATTGACCCAGTTGGAGAAGACTCTTCGCAGGGGCAAACCAGTCATCAGACTGAATTACTCAAAGAAGAAGAACTTTATTTTCTAGATTATCTCAATATTTGGGGAACGTTAATGAATGCCGTGTCCCAGGTGTTCCTGCATAGACCCCACAAGATTCTCTTTCTTTATTTTTCTCCTCAAAATCTCACAATCCTTGCTCAAATTCCGATCTTCCTGCAATCAGAAGCCACAAGATCTCTCTTTAACGTGAAATTGGAACCATTCATTTTGAAAACACACTTACACTGGAATTTGAGGAGTTCTCATAAATATTATTGACGCGTGACAAAAAACGGGGTATTATTGAGCCGCGCTTAGCTGATGGAATGGATATAAATCAGATGTTATTTAAAAAAATCTGGTGCACTCAGAGTGATTTGTTTCGAAGTATTGACTTGGTGCTTTTTTGTTTTATGATACCGGCTCTACAGTAGTACTGTATGCGAGGGGTTGGCGATACTGTATTTGTCCATAAGTCAGCTGGAATTTTATCTACTGTAAATAAGACGTGATAAGTTTTTGAGAGGGAGGTTTATTCTACATACCTGCTGCAAATAAAATGAGCTTATGTGGTGTAATAAATATAATCATGCCCCTACGTTGGGCGACACTTGTAATAAATATGATATCGAAGCTAGCCACCTCAGGGTAGCGGGGCGATATACTCGCTAAACGAATCACACAATGTACAGCACACTAATATACACATTTATTAATAACTTTGACTATATACATAACAATTTTTCTCCAACATGCAAATTCTTCTTTTCTGGTTTTTCTCTGGCTATCAAAAACTATCAATACCTGTTTGTCACTTCCATCTACCTGCATCTCTCACACAGAATGCACAACTATCTTCATTGTCTACCCCTCACACAATTATCAGTATTCTTCTGCTTCATTTCTTTTCTTCTTGCGTTTTATTAAACCTCTGCTTCTGTACTTCTTACTAGATGCTCTCCAAAAAAACAATTGCCATACCAGATAACCTCACAAATCACTTAGCATAAACTATCTATTAATCCCCTCCATTCCGCATGGCATCAACATGCATAAAGGAACCAAGTGCCATTTTTACTGAAATTGAGTTATAAGTGCCATATTATGGAGGAAATATTTAACTATCTGCCCAGCAAATATGGTTTTCAGACATGGAATAATTATTTTACATTTTAAGTTTGAAGAAAGTGCTCGTTCTGTATGGCAGATTGGAGAAAACGCATAACAGAACCAAGCGCCATGCAATCTTAAAGAGAGGTTAAATCAGTGACTAAATGTTTTGCATAACAGAACCCAGCACCTTACATATGACGTGTTTGTATTGCTATTTTTTTATCTAATTGGGTTTTAGCCATTTTGCAAGGAATACGTTTCTTAAAAGTCTAATAATATTTTGTATGAAAGAGTAAAAGATTGTAAAAATAAGCTACCAGAAATAATGTATAAGTGTAGGCACCCAGGATACAGATCCCATTATCCACGTGGTTAGACGGAATTTTATGGTTAACCAAAGTAGGGGAGTGGTGATGGTTTAAACCCACAGCCTACTTTCCTGCGAACATTGTCGATAACTCTCGAACTCGTGGTCGGAGATTCACGAATGAGGGGTCGTTGGACTCGAGCTGACGTCCTCTTTCCTATGGACCACTCGTTATATTTTTAATTTTTTGTGTGAAAATTTTCCTTTTTGAAAGTAGTTGATAGTTTGAAAACCAAACATGATAGAATGTTCTGCAATGGCTCAAACGAACAGCCTCTGTGATCTGTATTTTTATAATAAGACTTTTTTATTTTTTATGTTTTTTTGAAAACACTCGAATTTTGAAAATCCTATATTTTGTAAACTAGGAAGTTTATAAAAAAGTTTGTTTGAAATAAATGAAAGCTCCCTACCCCCTTTACCAACAAAATAAATTTCAAGTCTCTAGGATTAAAACCTGTAGTAGTGCTAGAATGTGGAAGCTGGGACACTTAGCAAGTTGTGAGCCCCTGGCGACCATGGAATGGAAGGAGTCATGCTAGGAGGGCGTGCTTGGATTCTTTTTTTTCGTCTCATTGTGCTCGTTACGGAACTGTAGGTGTCGAAAAGATGAAATGCTGGAAACATGTTTTTTGGGTGGTGGAGGGGGGGGGGGGTAAAACCGTGATTTTGGACTGTTTGATATATCTCGCGAACCAATGATGCCAGAGGCGTGTACGACGGGTCCAATTTTTTTTTTAAATTGGAAACTCGATTTTGGGGTAAATAAGTGTTTTTTGTGATTTTTGCCGATATCTCACGAATCAATAAGCCTAGAGACTTGTATGAGGTGTTATTTTTTTCGTCGCGTTGTCCTCTTGCCGAGGATGTTCGTGTTGAGCGGGAATGAAAAACCATTTTGAGGTAAAACCGTGATTTTAGACTTTTTGCTCTATCTCGCAAACCAATAACGCTAGAGACATGTACGAGGTGTCATACATGTAGAAATAACTTTTTTTCTTTACCTGTTTATAATGTTCATGAAGCGTGGTGGTTGAGAGAGACGATACTGCTGGGTGTGTGTGTGTGTGTGTGTGTCAACGAACCTATCGCTGACCACAGTGGCTGTACTCGATAGAACAATCGCTATTTCGACGGGTCGGTTTATGACAGAGCGAGGGTTCGTTTTTTCTGACAATTTACCCCCGAAGGGAGCATTTAACGTGTGAACGGTGATGAGAACTTGGTTCTATGTTGGTCGAAGCGAGTACAGAAAACAAACTTGCTGGAGAGTGGGACAGACTAGCAGGAGGTGAATGTCATTTGAGCTTATTGGAATGCTCTGATCTGCCTTGACAACAGGTGCAATGGAAAATGACAAAGACGCAGAGGACACTTGAAGGTGAAATAATCTGACAATCGTGGTGGCAGGGAAGTATGAAATGCATGTGAACACGTGTGAGATGACATGTACGCTAAACAAGTTACATCCTGTTTGCTTCGTACGTGACAAAATGCAAGTTCATGTGAAATTTGATCTGGCACAGGTGTTCACCTGGGACGTTAGCTGTCCACGTGCACGATAACAGAATGTTCAGCGTGGGGAAAAAATGATTATGCATGCAACGTAACATATTTAAAGACATGTCGTTATCATTTCCACACTCACTTAGGTGACTACCTTTGAACGCACTGCGTTGCGTGAAACACTTGGTCTAGTTTAACAGTTTTGGTGTTGGTGGAAAATACTTAACCTTGTTGTGGGGTAGGTATTTATTTATATATATTTATTCATTTATATATTTATATATATTTACAAGCAAATATTTATTGATTGTTGAAGTTATAAATAAAAGTTTATTTATTTGTTTGCAGATAACGTGTATAGCCTACCTGTTGAGTGTCTGTGGGAAAGAGATTGAAAAAGAGAGAAAGAAAGACAGGTAGAAAAGGAAACCATTACCACACTAGCCCACGAGACGGGAATAAAGCAAAGCATTACAAGTCAAGGTGAGATTTGTTTTTATATATATAACCTGTTTCATTTTGTTTTGTTTATGAAATGCATAAACTATATGGAATAGATATACTCATGGTGGTTTATTTTATTTCTTTATAGATATTTGGAGAAAAGAAAATTCTACTGCATTAGCCACAACAGCTGAAAACCAGGTGGCTTTAGAGTGGAACCATTGTCAAGCAGACTACAGCTGAAAACTCAGGTGAGAGTGTTCTTTCAAAATAATGTCTTTTACTGCTGCGGATATGTTAAGTTGGGAACCCCTAAACAGTTGTTTCAAATCGCGTGTGTGCTCTGGTCGTGTGGTCAATGTTAGAAAAAGTTTGATTCCCAAAGAATTTTTAGAATCTTGTTTGGAAATTTTTAAAATTGAAATTTGTACAGCGCAAAGGTTGCATACGGCTTTAAAGGTGAATAGAGAACTGGTGTGCGATTTCATATATAAGAAGTAGGACGTAGAGCATAAAGAGACATTTTATATTTGCAGTAAAATGCAAAAGCTTTTGATAGCCGATAATCTGAACGAGTGGTATCAAAGCCATGTGGTCAATGCCTTGCTAACAAAATTTGATAAACTGCAACAAGGACCGAGTGCCCTTGCCTTAGACAAAATTCATCATCTACAAATCAACATTTGTCATTTCAATCCGTTGAATGCTGGGTCTAGACACATTTCTTTATCATCAGCGATTTCCTGTCGGAGAGCGGTGGTAAATATTGAAAATAAAGATGATAAATGTTTCCTCTGGTGTGCGGCCGCGTATTTGAAGCCAGCACAACGTCACTGTGAGAGACCGGCAAAGCACAAGGCCAAGTTTGATGAATTAAAACATTAAATTTAACTCGAGTGTCGTTCCCTATTGACTAAACCGAGATCCATAAGTTTGAACAAGACAATCAAGGCTTTTCGTTCATGGTGTACGGTCTTGATGGTGATGAGATTGTGGGTCCTCTTTATGCTACAAAAGAACCAAAACGACACCACATTCATCTTTTATATTTATCTGTAGGAGAGGAGAATCACTATTGCCTGATTAAAAGCTTGAGTAGATTGCTAAGCAGTCAAATGTCCAAACATGAGCGTGCAAAATATATTTGTGATCGTTGCTTGCAATATTTTACCACTCTTACGCTTTTAGAACGTCATAGGAAAGATTGTGTTTCTCAGGAAGCGGTGAGACTGATATTGCCACAAGGGGACAAAGCAATGTTAAAGTTAAATGACATTTATAAGCGTGACACTGTCCCCTATGTGGTGTATGCAGATTTCGAAGCTCTCACTACAACCATGGCGGGAGGTGAACCAGATCCTATTATAAGCTTAACCACACCCATTCAAAAACATGAACCCGTTGCCGTAGGATTTAATGTGGTGTGTGACTATGACCCCACGCAATCCGTTTATAAATACCGTGAGGGGCCAGATTGTGCCAAATGGTTCTTGGATGAACTTGTCAAGTTGGCCGACCATGTAGAGGAATTACTGGACCACCCAGTACCCATGAGCCTATCTCCAGAACAGCAGCAGCAGTATGAGCATGCCACGACATGCCATATTTGCAAAAAGCCTATTTTAAGTGGAGAGGAACAAGTCAGAGACCACTCGCACTTTACGGGGGAATTTCGTGGAGCTGCGCATAGTAAATGCAATTTGAACTTTCCAGCTCCTCGTTTCATCAGTGTCTTTTTCCACAATCTGGCGAATTATGACATTCAGTTTTTGATAAGTGAATTGGGTCGTGTAACAAGGGCTCGTTTACCATTATTCCCCAAAACCATGAGCGTTTAACAGCCCTGACATGGAGGTTGAGCGACTTGAGCATTCGATTTTTGGATTCCTTTAAGTTTATGGCATCCTCGCTAGACAGCCTTGTGAAAGGCTTGAATGAGGAGGAATTACAAAATACTAGAATACATTTTAATGATCCTGAGCAATTTCAATTGTGCATTCGGAAAGGTATATTCCCGTATGATTTCTGCAACAACTGGGACGTGTTAAAGCAAAGAAAACTCCCACCACAAGAGAAATTTTAATCGAAACTAACACGCAGTTCCGTTTTCGATGAAGACTATGCACATGCATGTCAAGTTTGGCGAGTGTTTGGCATGAAGACGCTAAGTGAATATGCTATGCATTACCTAAAACTGGATGTATTGCTGCTCACCGATGTGTTTGAAAAATTCCGTAGTTTGTGTCAACACATTTACGGTCTTGACCCGGCTCACTATTATACGAGTCCTGGGCTCTCGTTCGATGCCGCTTTAAAATACACTCAAGTGGAATTGGACTTACTCACTGATGTAGACATGGTTCTATTTCTTGAAAAAGGCATTCGTGGCGGCTTTGTGTCGCTTAACCAACGCCATGCCGAAGCGAACAATGTCTACATGCCTGATTATTCACCAGAAAAACCAGAATCGTACTTAATGTACTATGAAGTGAATAATTTGTACGGTTACGCCATGAGTCAGCCTTTGCCCTATGGGAAGTTTGCTTGACTGACAGACAAACAAGTGTTAGAATTTGCTTTGAACATGGCTAGCCAAGAAACAGGCCGTGGATATGTGCTAGAAGTTGATATTGAATATCCCTCATCCTTGTATGATGAACATGCCGATTTCCCATTCTGCCTTGAGCAAATGGTTCCCCCTGATCGTAAAGTGAAAATTGAAAAACTCATGGGCACACTTTACAACAAAAATCGGTATGTGCTGCATATCTAAATGTTGGTGCAACGCCTCGCCCAAGGCTTGGTGTTAAAGAAAATCCATAGAGGTATTTCCTTTGCTCAAAAACCATGGCTTGAGCCATACATGCGACTCAATACAGAGCACCGACAAATGGCAACACAGCAGTTTGAAATTATTTTTTTAAATTAATGAACAACTGCATCTATGGCAAGTCCATGGAGAATGTCCGCAAATACCGTGACATTAAATTGGTCAATATCTGGGACGGGCGGTGGGGTGCCAGGCGGTACATTGCCAAGCCAAATTTTAAATCGATTAACATTATCGATGAGGATTTGGCTACTATTGAATTGAGTAAGACCTGCGTGACCATGGATAAGCCCATTTACTTGGGCCAAGTCATTTTAGACTTTTCTAAATCGGTCACGTATCGATTCCACTATGAGTTTGCCAAACGCAATTTTGAGGACGTCTCTCTTTTGTATACAGATACGGACTCATTCATTTACCACATTCGCCACTGCAAACCCTATAACGTCATGAGACAGCATAGTGACTGGTCCGACACCTCTTCCTATAGCGCTGACAACGTGTTTCAGCTGCCCATATAAAACAAGAAGGAAATGGGTGTTATAAAAGATGAATGTGGTGATTCCATTATGCCGGAATTCATAGGTTTGGCTTCGAAAATGTATGCTTATCGCACACTACACTGTAAGGAATCCAAAAGAGCAAAAGGTGTAGGTAGGGCAGTGGTAAAATCGCTACGTGTAGACGATTACCTGGCGATTTTACGCACTGGCAAAGCTATGTCTCATACACAGTGCAGGACACAATCCAGCAACCATCATTTGTATCTTGTGGACAGAGAAAACGCACCCCCGCCTCCATGGATAACAAACGTGTGTGGGCTGATAACTTGCTCACTAGCCTACCCTGGGGTTATGATCGCAAGGAGGAGGAGGTGTGATTTCACTGTTTAATCGTTTAGGGACATGGCTTGATGTAACTTGTAGATTTAGTATTTTGTAAATATTGGTTTTTGTCATTGTAAATAGTAGATTTTGTAAAATAGTGGCACCCACTTGGACCTTTTGCTCTTTAAAAAGTTCTATGCAACCTTATTTTTGTATAAAAATTTGACTGGTAAATAGTTTGATTCTTTTAAAGCTGTACAAAGTTGTAGGTTTTTTGAAAATATTTAATGAGTAATAGTATTTTTTTAGTAACTTTAATTATTTTTTGGTAATGGTAAAATATTAAATTTATAATGAGAAGTTCTTTTGGGATGAGTGTCATGTCGAGAATGTGCTTTTGGGAATAAATAAAGTGGTTGTGTTTGTTCCCAAAGACAGGTGTGAATGTATGAGTAGAGAGAAAGCTGGTGTGTATGTATGACTAGAGCAAACACGGTGGGATAGGGTGGGTGGGGAGGGGGAAATTTTCACTTATATACTCATTTTGTTTTCAATAGTTTTGTTTTATTTGAAAATTGGCAGTCAATAGACATTATTTTTGTAAAAACAGTCTTACCTGCAGTAGTCGTAGACCTCGACGTTTCCACAATCCCATAAACACAATGCAGCATCGCCATGGTCAAGCACTCGCATCAACATTATTGTCAAATTTCAACTTTCGACATACACCAAATGGAAAAATGTGAAAACAGAAAAATGGAAAATCCATGTTTTGATACCGACAAAATTCAAAAAACGTAAAACCGTTATTTTAAAAACTGGAAATGGCCATGTGTGAAATATGAATATTCAAAAAACTTCAAACGGACATTGTTTAAAAGTGTCATCAACAAAAAATGGAAAAATCCATATCATCAAAAACGCAACACTTGAAACGAACTTTTTCAAAAACTGTAAATTGCAAATTGGCAAAATGGCAATGTGTAAAATGGGAAAATGAGAAATCAGCCATCAACATCATGATTTAAAAAAATAATAAAAACACATCGTGCTCTGGTAAACCTTTGTTTTTATTTCATAGTCATTGTGAATTGACAAAAGAAAAATAAAATACAAACACATCCCAATTCCTCATGGGTAGATTATTAGCTTGGGAATAACCTAACCCCCAAGGGAAGATGATGAAAAAAGGAAGTGGGTTTCGGACCGGAGAAAAAGGATGGAGAAATAGGAAGAGAGTTTGACATATGTTATGACTAAGAGTTCTTGCTCAAATGCAACAAGTGGTGAAAACCCTATCAATAGATTTATTTTTATTAACGAGGGCATGAACCTAGGAAGAGTTAGGGAAGACAGGATCTTGCCTAACCGTTATGTTTGAGAAATGATAAATCAAAGAACAAATCTTTAATTTATTTAACAATGTTGGGTAGTAGTTTTGTAACAAATATATAATTGTGGTTTTGTAACAAATGGGGTCGCAGACCTCCGAAAACATCTAAAGCTTGCGCCAGGCAATTAACAATTCTTTTGGTTTCAAACCTTTTATATGCTTTAAAATCTTTGTAAGATTTTGAAATGACGAAGATAAATAAAGGAAAAATTTAAAGATAACTAACGTAATTAAAGTTAGGCAATAAACCAAGTACAAGGTGTGTACTTTAAGAATTACTAGGTAAATATCTTAGAAAGAGACAGAACTTCGAAAGTAACAACAACAAAAGCAGGAGGAATAAAATAGAAGTTTCTATAACTTCTTATATTGATGCTGAAATAATTGGTTGGATTATACAAATAGGGCAGGTCACATATTATGTAACCTGAAGAGAACACTTGAAATGAAGTTTCTAGAATTCCTATGTTTAATTAGGGATCACGAGAAAATGGGGCAAGTATCCCTTTCGTGAAACCTAGAGATAACTCACTTATGAGTTGAAAGAATTGTATTCCCTCATTAGAAGGGCGAAACAATATAATTTAAGGCGTGTACTGGACACGAAGTTTTACCGACATTAATTCGTTGTACATAAAGCAAGAGAGGGAGGGCACTAATTGAGCGTGACACCTCATTGAAAAAAGACCTAAAGTAACAATTTTATTGTTTGGTTTGTTAGTATGGTGTTTGGGAAAGATCAAATGGGATTGAGGAAAAGTTTTCATGGCCGTATTTATTGTACACGGACGAGCGCGACGCGGATGAAAAGTTGAACAAGCACTGTTTTCACTATAGTCTGTTGACATAGATGAAAAGTTCACTGTAGTAGCACAAAAAGTTGATGGCAAAGAAAGTTATTGCAATGATGGAAAATAACTAGCTACACTAGATAAGCGAGAGTCTATTGCTTGAGAAAGTTGTAGATTATAGTTGAATGCGCCAGAGAAAATCCCAATGGAGGAAGAAGAATTAGATATTGATTAGTAGTTCATAAGGAAGATTCCTTAGTTTGAAAAAGTATTCCCATATGTGAGTGGAAAATACATGACAGTATAACTGGTAGATAGAGTGCAGATTCTGGAAGGTTCCAGAGCAATCATGACTGAAGAATAGAGCAAAAGTTAGTCCAGCGGTGGAACGAGCTAAGTATTTTATAGACAGTGGGTAATTTAATGGTATCCCACGTTGTGAGAAAATCTCTCATTTAATAAGCATAAGAAATGCTGCTTCCTGTTGAGATTGGCTTATATAGACAAAAGCCCAACAAAGAAAATCCCGCGAAGGATGATTATTGCCCCAAATATAGAAATCCCACACTGCCTATAAAATGATCATTAAAAAGCATGTAGCTATTTAAAATATATTAAAATAAGTTGAAGAACGTAGAAGTAGTACTTAGCTTTGCTTCATGGTGAAGGCAATGTTCCCTTTGACGGTTGATACTAAAATTCTAACATGGCGTAGAATTTAAAAGTTTGCCTCTCGAGTTGAGGAGGCTAGCTTTAGTGGAGCTCTAACTGACTGGGTCGACTTCTGACGTACAAGTGAGGGCTGCTAGACGCAGCAAAAGCACACCAGCCTAGACGGCATGTTCAACAAGAAGATGAGTGCACTGTGAGAGTGAACGGTTGCTCACGACGCGGAAACAAGTCAAGACGAAGTGTAGAAGTGAAGTGACCGAGCGGGCTGGCTGCGCGCGCGGAGAAGAGAGCAGTAGGAGGAGGGGAGAAGAGGGGAAGCGGGCGAGTAGGGGAGGAAACAAAGAGGTTGTACATAAACATGAAAAAACTTTATAAAAACAACATTCTTCTTGGATCGGTGTCTTCATGGAGTAGTTGGTTGGTGAAGAACACGACGCCCTGCGGATTAATGTAGAAGGCTTCATGGCTTGAAGCAATGGAAGTTCGGAAGGCAGCGATGGTACGCTGTCAGGCTGGTTCAGCGGAATATGCGTTTCTGTAAAAAAAACGACAGAAAAAATGAACAAATGCACGGGGCAAACGGGAGGTAACAGTTCGATGTTGGTGTGTGCGGGAAATAAATTTAAATAAATGGACTGATATAAAGTAATGAACAGCAAAAGCTAATTAGTTCTTTCCGTGTATTTGCAAAAATACACCACCTCACTCCTCAATTCCTCAATGTTTATGTCCATGCATCATCAACTTTCCTTTCATAGCACTCATCACAATCAGGGCTGCCATTCTTTCACCCACTGAGGCATCACAGGATGTGAAACGTTGTTTAGCTTTTTTCAATAACAATTTATCTGCCACATGCCTTAAACCAGGAAGACTATGGCGATAAGAAAAGTCATGTTCTTTGCATGCTTGATCCAAAATATTAATGGGTACATCACCACGCTGCAAACATTTTTCAAGATGAGTTCCAGGGCCACAAAAACGATACCCTGGAAGATGGATTTCGAAAGGTAAGTATTCAATCACTTTGTCAATGACGCCACTGCCAGTACAGGTCTGGCATATCCTTTTCCATCGATGGTAAAAAGGGTTGGTCTTCCTCTTCCTCTGTGGACGATGTTTGTGTTTGTTGTTGTTGATGCTTTTTCTCGCCATGACACTCGTGGAATGATTCAACAAAGTCTTTACACGGATTTTTATGTCCGTGATACAGTTTCACTTGCTGGCAAGTCGCGCATTGACGCATAGACGGTATTTTTGCCATGGCCACTTGCTTATGGTGATCGTAATCCTTACAGGGTTGCAATTCACTCAACACAGGGTCTTGAGTCCATGATTTCGGCACATGTCGCCAGATTTCATTCACCGCGTTGGAGGCCACATAATAAATGAACGACTTGGGGAGCGCCAAGAGTTCCTCTTTGGTAAAACTGTCTAGTTTCTTTTTGCACACAAATAACTTGCCAAAGGCTTTGTCCGTAGCATTGCCTTTCTCCATGGTATCACGTGCTGTAGATGTTTACACGCTGCTTGTAGAAATCTCACTGGCGTCATTCACAGGTAAATCTTGATTTATAATTTTGTTCAACAACTCCCAACAGGCATGGGTGGTTAACGAATGAAAGAGATGCCACGCATGCGCTAGGGATGTAAGGGTAATGTTTCCACAGTCACAAGTATCCATCAGCGTTTGCAGGGATGGGCAGCACAACTCCATGAGGTCGATACATTGACAGTAAGACGCCAAAAATGGTTGCAACCGTTGACTTTTTTCATTACCTTTCGCAAATACCACATTGGCCGAGGACAAGTGTGCTTTCATGACAACGTCCAAATATTTATAGGAAACGGTTCCTTGATTCCAGTCTAGTTGCCTATGATTTTCAATCCACTGGGTTTGTTTACGGTCTTTTTTACACAACAAATCAAAAGCATGGAGCGGTTTAAATACCAAATGCAAAGCTTGCGATATCCAAAACGTGGTACAATCGATAATGGCCACTTGTTTAAATATAAATTTGTTGTCACCAATTTTAAACCCTTGCAAATCCACGAAGAGTGTGCGCAACATGTTGACGCTTGCCTGGACCGAGTTCAACTGACGACTGACTGATGATCAATGACTAAGGTGTGACCATGACATAGACTTACCTGCCATGCTAGTTTCAAAAAAAATTGAGGTTTGGGTAGGACTGAGGGACAAGAAAAAATAAAAATTTAAGAATTACATCACTTTATTATCATAACACGTCTTACAGGCTTTTGTCATTTTGGGATAAGGACGATACCAACTGATACAACAATATAGTCTCTTGTGTTTGTAACGTCCATAACACCGATGATGTCCCAATGTCTCTAAACTAGGCGTTTTTGATGGTGAGCTGCTCACCGAAGCACCATGGACACCATACGGTCCACACGTATCGTAACTTGTTTTTTTCATCACCCAGAGACACAAGTGAGGGATAGCTTGAATGACAGGGTATATTTCCCACTTCCATTCTACACAGGTAGGGGCAGGCGGGTGACCAGCGCTGATGTTCCTGCATGGGTTCATCGCCCTCCTGCCATTGGTCTATGATGATGGGACAAAAGGCCTATTTCACTTCATTTCTTGTTTTTAAATAGTAGAATCCAGCGGCCGCCAAGGCTTGAGGGTTTATGAAAGGCACTGGCCATGTTGCAAAAGTCTTGAAACGTTGTTCCTCAGAGTTTAAATTCATGGATGTGACGTCTCTTGAGGCTTTAAAGCAAGATATGACTGAGCGGCTTGACGTGGGTTGAGCTGTTATTTATACACTCGTCACTTGGTTGGACATTGGATAATAGTTGACTTGTTTGTGATGAATAAACAAACAGTAGGCCGTTGTATTGGCTGGTACATTGTCATGCGTTTCAAAATCTAGTCGAATGTCAATATTGGATGGCTTGACAGACTCTTCCAGGTAAGAACAGTCAACGACAATCAGTGGCGCCCTTGCCATAAACTCTTGATAATACGACCATCGAAATTTAGAAAACAAGTCGTACAGGGGACCAAACTTATTTTTTGAAAAATCCAAATCCAGTCCTTCATAGTGAACCACAGCTCCGTTGAGGAAAAGACGTGCATTTCTCAATTGCAGGTGATCAAATTGCGTGGCATCTTTGGTTTGTTGATACTTGCGATTCGTTTGAAAACCCACGATCAGGTAGAGAGGTCTCTCTGTATAGCGGGCTGTTTTTACATACCAAATGTGTGTGTTGGTAGTGGGCAATAGCAGGAACTCATGGAGTGCCCAGCTTCTAAATTCCATGGGTAGAGGCATATCTCTCTGTACCATCTTGAGTATGTCCAGTTTTTTGCTATCGTCAAGGGTCACACCGGGCACTTTCCACAGCAAGCATTGTAGTTGAATTTTTGAATCTATGGGGGCATTGTCGGCTCCCTTGAGTGCATTAGTATCACTCTTGTCTCTCTCCAGATAAAGCACTTGCCTTTCGTTGACCACAATGCGCTGGTGATCTTCGGCAAAGCCTAAAATCAGTTTAAGAGGTAAATATCCAGTAAAGGTGCCATCGGTGTGTACCATCCAGTCATTGGTCGAGTCAGGGCACCAACCCGCCATGCAAAGTGTTTTACTTTCTTCCTCACTATAAGAGGGGTATAGTTTCATGACACTGGAAATACCCACATTTCGAGTGCTATCCTCCACGATATCGTTAATGACATAACGTACTTCAGAAAACAGAAAGGCCAAAGCATGGTTGGCCAACTTGGATGTGGTGGGTGTAGAGCCATCGGCTTTGGTGAGTCGACCTTCAATCTGAATGACACTTTCATGCGGTAGGGTGTAAATATCTTGGTTGTTGATAACAAATTGAATTTCATCATTGTTATTGAGTCCAGGAGTTTAAGCTTGATAGGAATGGAGATCAATTCTTACCACCCCTGGTTGCTCCTCGATGCGGTTCGCTACCTCTAGGATAGAATTCATCATGGGGGGTTGACGTAGTAACCCAAATGATGTAAAATCTGCTTGTCTTGAGATGTTAACGTGTATTCACGTGGCAAACAACTAACACCATTCCTAGACGGTGTTGTTGCTTTATATACAAACTTCATAGTGGCTTTAGCACAAACTTGTAAGTCACTGGTGTGGTAGAATCTAGATCAATGAGTTGGTGATCTCTATTGTTCAGTCTTAATGTTATATTACTAATACTATCGACAGCCAAAGAATGAAAAAGCACACTGGAGGGTTTTCACGAATTATATAGCCATTGGGCGATGTCACAATAAAGTCATAAAGCGAATGCGATGGTTCTTGATTGGTGTACACTTGGCTAATAATATTACACGTCACCGACACATGATGGTCCTCAATGATTTTCACTTCATGGTACGATTCATGTTTTTTGTTGGGCTCCAACATGCGTGGTTTAAATCCTAGTAATGGACCAATGGAATCGGGACGTGTTTTAAAGTCAATGTTGAATGTAGAGAAAATTCTGCAGCGATGAGTCTTGGTATTTCTTACAAGTTCAAACTTGCCCGTTCCATCGAGAAATTACTTTAAACCATATTCAATGATCAACACCACATAAATGTGTTCATAAATGTCATCGATCGTGTATCCAACAGAGTTCGGGATGAGCACAGAATCATCATAGTAAAATTTGTTGTTCACATTTTCACGTATGTTGTATATTCGATTGTACGTTTCAAGAGAAACAAGTCCTAAACCATATGGTTTTTCACTCAATTCGATAGGCGGGTAAAAGTCTAGACTGACTTCGTGTCCACGTCCATGCAGTGTAAACGTTTTACTTTCTGCCGACATACTGGATGCGTTTTTGCTTATGCTGCGTCTAATATAAAAAATAAACATAAACGTCCACACTGTTGACTGTTAAACGTTTGCTCACGTTTCACATTATAGTATATCCTGCTCCTGTTTCCAAAATAGGTCACTAGTTCCATGGGAGGGGGTAAATTCCCAAAACTGTCAAAGTACCATACGATGGATCCCTCTTTGACATAAGCTACATAATGCGTTCCTGGTTCTCGGTGATCATCCAAATTGACAACAGCGCATTCCTGTTTCCAGGGTCGTGGGGGTAATTGGTTTCGCATAAACTCACCTAAAAATGAGAAAGCTTTAGTTGTTTAGCATAGCTTTCCACTTGTTCATGCGTTAGGGCATGTCTTGCTATGGCTGAGGTAAATTTTTTTTAAATATTTTGAAATGGTGAAATCCCAAATCTTTCTTGATAAAAGGCTGGCTTTAAATTGGCATTGCTAGCCCCCATTGAAATCGCTCCCATCTTTTCATTGTGTCGCTGACTTTCTTTCAGTTCTTGCTTGCCCTGCTGCGTGGCTTTAATGGTTTTCGCCACTGCACTGGGACCGCCAAAAAGTGAACCCAGAGCAGCAAGACCGGCAAATAAAGCAGGTAAAAATCCCACTCGTTTGGGGACGGGAATCACTCGCCCTTGTTTTGAACCCTGTCGCTGACGTTTTGGAATAACACGTCTCTGTGCTGCTTGAAGGGCTTTCCTTATGGTCAATACATTATTTTTCTTTTTTTTCTTTCGCGAGGGCTTGTCCACGAATGTCTTAAAACCAGGCTTTGTCAAGGACAGGGTCTTATTTTTAGTCTTTCTCTCCACATACCTTGGTTTCACCATGAGTATGACCAACAACCTTTCACAAGAACGTTTAAGTCATAACTAACGTCAGATTGTTATTTCATGGCTGTATATTCCAATTCCACATAAAGTGGGAAATCCTTTATGGTTTTTCCCGCTTGCTTTTCATTCCATGTCAACATGAGATGAAAGGATAATTCGTCACGTGCATTGACCATTTCATGGTTATGGACCAACATTCTATGACCATTTATCTGTATTTGTAAATGGTTCTCATAAGGTATGGCATATTTGATGTGAATGGTTCCATCATAGTGTAATCGATAGTGGTTTAAACCCGAAGCAAGCACATAGGTCAAGTGTTGGTCATGGACTAGCGGTAAATGGTTTCTGTCATTCACAGGTTTTTCATTTTTCAGATACACTAAAAATACAGATGGGATAAATTTATAAAGCCTTTTCATTTCATAGGTCACGTAACGCTTGGTACAGACATTGTCTTCGTCTTGTGGGTCTTCCACGTGAATAATCCGATGGTGATTAGCGCTATAGCCATTCACCGTAAGCTGAGGCACTTTGTCATAAAACTCATACACTTTGTTGTCCACATACTTTTTTGTAGTAACGTCTGTAGACACTTGAGGATGTTTTACATGGGTTAACCGCTTTCCCTTAAAGTCATAATCTCCCTGTTTAGTGCGTGGCACTACTGACCTATCCACATAGTGTTTATTAGCAGGATCTCTTTCTTGTTTAGGATCATGTATGGGGACAGACCTAGCTTTGGCCATTAACGCACGTCCAAAGACATCCATCGCCAACCTGTAGTACCAGTCTACCGTTTCTACGACAAGGCTCGGTGTCCTGTATATAGACAGCCTGCTAGCCTGGCTAAGCCTTGGATGAAATGAAGATTATTAAGCAGCAAGAGTCATTCCCCGTGGGGGACATGTTTTCCCATCTCTGTCCCACATCACGTGAACAACGCCATGGTTCACTGTTTCCATCTTCCATTCGCTGCATTACTGTTGGACCTTTCGGCTGTGGAAAGACCAATTTTTTGCTGACGCTCATCACAGCGCCCAATGGTCTGCGTTTTCAAAATATTTATATTTTTGCAAAATCTCTCTACCAACCCCTCTACGTGTTTCTGGATCAAGTCATGTCTGGATTACAAAAAGAGAATATGGGTTATTTCACATTTTCCATGCAAGAAAATGTTATTTCACCGGATGAGGTAAAGCCCGATTCACTCATGATTTTCTATGATGTATCCACTGAACGTCAAGTTATCATTCAAAGCTATTTCAGCATGGGTCGTCACAAACATATCGATTGCTTCTATCTTGGACAAACGTATTCTAAAATGTCCAAACAGTTGATTCGTGACAATGCCAATGTCATTGTTTTATTTCGACAGGACGAGAGGAACAGTCGTCACATTTATAATGAATATGTGAATCCGGATATGACCTTTCAAATGTTTACAGAATTGTGTGCCAAGGGCTGGAACAATCAACGTCATGCCTCTTTAGTGATTGACAAACAAAGTGAACTCAACCAAGGACGGTATCGCTTAGGGTTTGATAATTTTATTGCTATTTAAGGCCCTGTCTCATTCCCTCTCAGGTCATTTGTGAAGACACCATGGGGTTAGCAGAGAGTCAATTGAAAAATCATATTATTAGAGCAAAAATACTATTCGCCAAAAGTTTCGTCAATTGAAACGATCACGTGCAGATCATGCTTTGTTTATTCAACAACATTTAGCACCTCTGCTAAAAGCCATGTTGAAACCCACTTTCAAGCCATCTGAAACGCTACCCACCGTTTCACAAGCCACGCAGACGCTGCACGAGGACCCTGAGGAAGAGGAACAGGAACAGGAAGATTTGACTTGTGTTAGCAGAGTTGAGGATGAGGAGGAACAAGTGTTCACGCCTCAAGAAAAATCCTCACCCCTTGCAGATTTCTTGAGAAAAAAGAAATCCTTGGTCATGGTCGAAACACCTTGCCCTTCTAGATCGTCTCCGTTTTGACAACTCTTGGCCACCCCTCAAAATAAAGCTCAAATGAAAAGCATTTTAATAAAATATTATGGAGCAACACTACAACCTTATCTCATTGATCTATTTATTGGAAACACAGATACCACGTATGGTGTTCACTATGAGGATGATAGTTTTAAAATTGGGGATTCATCCATTAATTTTGGTCGTACTAAAGCTGTCATTAAGAACATCAACTATAAATTAACGCCAGGACTGTTAAAGCTGCTCTTCTCTCGGACTCCCTCTTCCCATGATAAAACGTCAGAGGATCTTGGCAAATATAAATCCATTTTATTGGATACCCATGCCCACAAAAGACAGTATGATCCCACTCAACAAGTGAATGCCAATATATCTCAAAAATATAAAACCATCATTGCAAAAATGTTTCCCAGCAGTCAAAGTGGTCATCGTAAAGCATCCGCTTCGGGAGTGACATTTAAAACATTAAAACCCCTTGTGGATGTTACCTACTGGCACAATCCCAATAAGCTCATCCAGCGGTTACAGTTGTTGCATGCCTTACGTCAAGCTGGCCATACCGGTCACGATTGGGAAATTCAAGAAATTGAACAAGAACTTCAAAATGCCAAAATTATTGTTTAAACCCTCACCCATTAAAATGGGTATTGCTCACGAGTTGCATCGCCCAGCTAGGCGTCACTATCCACGACTCAAGGTGATTTCACGAGGTGTGGATGAACTTTGGCAGGCTGACTTGGTTGAAATGATACCCTATGCTGGCGTTAACGACGGTGTACGCTACATGTTGACCGTCATTGATGTCTATTCCAAAATGGCCTTTGTTGAACCTGTGCGTCGCAAGTCTGGTCCACTAGTTACCAAGGCCTTTCAACATATTATTCAACACTCCAAACGCCAACCTCAGTTACTACAAACTGACCAGGGGAATGTATTTTTCAACAAGGATTTCTCCCGTTTTCTAAAATCTAAGGATATTCACCATTACACCACGTACAGCAATCTCAAAGCCAGTGTGGTTGAGCGATTCAACCGAACATTGAAAACCCATATGTGGAAAGCGTTTACCGCTCAGGGCACGTATCGCTGGTTGGACATGTTACCAGAGCTAGTATCACGTTACAATGACACCAAACATAGAACGATTGGGACCAAGCCACGCCTCGTGACCAAAAATATTCAGTGATTGGATAAACTGTTTAACCCCATAAAAACAGCCGATCCTAAACGTCACCGACTGAAAATTGGGTATTTTGTTCGTGTGAGCAAATTTAAGTCTGCCTTCAATAAGGGCTACACACCTCAGTGGGGGACTGAACTATTTCGAATTCGTCAAGTCAACTTGGACAGTCCAGTCACCTATTTACTCGAGGACCTCAACCATCAACCCATAAAAGATAGATTTTACTCCATGAACGTCAGAAAACAGCATTTCCTAAGCATTATCTCGTGGAAAAAGTGTTGAAACAAAAAGGAAATAAACTATATGTCAAATGGTTAGGATTTAACTTTACGTTTAATTCTTGGATCAATAAATTACATGTTGTGTAAACCTGTGCACTTTTTTATTTATTTATTCACACATGTTGTACACCACCTATAGCTCAGTGTGTACAGTCCTCAGCTCCGCATATTTATTTCTCTTTCCACCTGTGTTCTCTCATACATCGCCCCTCCCCCTCTCTCCCCCCTTCACCTCCCACCACTGCAGTTCGCAGCTCTTGCCTATCTATTGGTTGTGACATCATTCCCACAAGTTGCATCACACTTTTTACTGATGCAGCGATTCCCACGCTTTGCACATTCTGTTATCGGGCACGTGGACAGCTAACATCCAAGGTGAATACGTGTGTTGGATCATATTACACGTCAAATTACATTTTGTCACGTACGAATCAAAACTGGATGTAACTTGTTTAGCGTACATGTGGTTTCACATGTGTTCACATGCATTTGCTTTTCCCTGCCACCACGATTGTCAGATTATTTAACCTTCAAGCGTCTTTGTCATTTTCTATTGCACCTGTTGTCAAGGCAGATCAGCGCATTCCAATAAGCTCAAATGACAATCACCTCCTGCTAGTCTGTCCCCCTCCCCAGCAAGTTTGTTTTCTGTACTCGCATCGACCAACAAAGAACCAAGTTCTCATCACCGTTTACACGTTAAATGCTCCCTTCGGGGGTAAAATATCAGAAAAAACGAACCCTCGCTCTGTCATAAACCGACCCGTCGAAATAGCGATTGTTCTATTGAGTACAGCCACTGTGGTCAGCGATAGGTTCGTTGAGACACACACACACACACCCACCAGTATCGTCTCTCTCAACCACAACGCTTCAAGAACATTATTAACAGGTAAAGAAAAAATGATGATGGATGAAAAATCCGAAATCATGTATATGATAAAAAACATCCTGGCTTTCAACAAAGTAGAGATAAATGATGGGATATCAACCTCAAGAGAGATCACCCAAACCAACGGAGTACTCCAAGGCGACCCACTGAGTCCCACTCTGTTCAACGTCGCGACAGCGGATGTTATACGGACTATTGAAAACACAAAATCAGTATCCCTTTACCTGTACGCAGATGACATGGTTCTGGGGTCTACAAACAGACAGGAGCTACAGGATGTGCTCAACAACTTGCAAGACTGGGCGGAGGAAAATGAGCTCAGTATAAATGAAAAGAAGACAGTGCATATGGCCTTCCGAAAAGGAGGAAAACTAGCCGCCAAAAACAAAATGATCCTGGGAGAGACTGAACTTGAGACAGTCAATTCCTACAAATACCTCGGCCTCACCCTACAGACAACGTGCCAATCCTTTAGACTACATATAAAGGAACGAGCAGCAGCAGCCATTAGAGGAATGTACGATTTGAACAATATTACCAAACTATCTCTACAAACAGCAATGATTCTCTTCCACGCGAAAATAACCCCCGTCATTACATATGGTCTAGAACTGATATGGGAAAGGCTATCCATGACAGACCTAATCACAATTGAAAAAGTAAAGGCTTCTTTTCTGAAAAGGGTGCTAGGAATTGCAAGAACGTCCCAGTCCAGGCTGGAATATGTCCTAACAAAAGAAACATACTACATTGAAGATCTCAGATTAAGACTACAACTGCCATCTACTAAGCATATGAAGAAACTCCTCGAGATAAGACATCAGAAGCAGAACGAAATCCCGCTTGAATTCTACGCAACAGAAGCAATGGTGGACAGAAGATGGACAAACGAGAACCAGGAGATGAGACATGTGGTAACAAGACTCGCCATCCACGGTTTCCACCACAAGATCTGTAAAAATGTTAAATACCATGAAGCGAATGAGGAATGCATATGTTCTCTGTGCAATAACCCCTGCGACAAATACCACATCACATCATGCAGCAAACGGACAAAGAGCATAGTTGAATACAGTAAAGATTAATCTACCTGTAATAATTATTTGTAAGCACACCTTATAACTGTCCATTATGGCCACTTGGCTGCAATAAATATTTATTATTATTAAAAAAAAAATTCTACATGTATGGCGTCAGGCCCTTTATCAACATTTCAAAAATCGTTTCAAAATGGGGCATTAGCCCGAGTCCTAGGACACCTCGTACATGTCTCTAGCGTTATTGGTTTGCGAGATAGAGCAAAAAGTCTAAAATCACGGTTTTACCTCAAAATGGTTTTTCATTCCCGCTCAACGTGAACATCCTCGGCAAGAGGACAACGCAGCGAAAAAAATAACACCTCATACAAGTCTCTAGGCTTATTGGTTCGTGAGATATCGGCAAAAATCACAAAAAACACTTGTTTACCCGAAAATCGAGTTTCCAATTTTTTTAAAATTATAACGAGTGGTCCATAGCAATGAGGACGTCACCCCGAGTCCTTGAACCCGTCGTACACGCCTCTGGTATGATTGGTTCGCGAGATATAACAAAAAGTCTAAAATCACAGTTTTACCTCCCTCCCCCCCCCCCAAAAAAAAAAATGTTTCCAGCATTTCACCTTTTCGACACCTACATTCCCGTAAAGAGCACAACGAGACTAAAAAAACGAATCCAAGCACTTCTTCCTAGCATGACTCCTTCCATTCCAAGGTCGCCAGGGGCTCACAACTTGCTAAGTGGCCAGCTTCTCTATTCCAGCACTACTACAGGTTTTTATCCTAGAGACTTGAAATTTATTTTGGAGGTAAAGGGGATAGGGTCCTTTCATTTATGTCAAACAAACGTTTTTGTAAACGTCCTAGTTTCCAAAATATAGGATTTTCAAAATTCGATTGTTTTCAAAAAAACATAAAAAATAAAAGAGTCGTATTATACGAAATAAAGATCATAGTGAACGTTCGTTTGAGCTATTGCGCAACATTATATCATGTTTGGTTTTCAAACTATCACCTACTTTCAAAAAGAAAAATTTTCAATTTTTTTTTTTAAATATCTCGAGTGGTCCATAGGAAAGAGGACGTCAGCTCGAGTCCAACGACACCTCATTCGTGAATCTCCGACCACGGGTTCGAGAGTTATCGACAATGTTCGCAGGAAAGTAGGCTGTGGGATTAAACCATCTCTACTCCCCTAATAACCAACATGTTTCGCTTGGAAGATGATGACTGTTGTTTTAAGGGGCGTAACAGTGAGGTCATCTTCCCCTAGACCACTTTCACTGTTATGCACCACATGTGTAAGGAGGAACATAGCAACCTTGTTTATATACCAATATATCACGCAATGTTTGCCAGTATTTCTATTTAAAGAGCAAACCTCAAAGCAATATATTCCTGAAGTACATCTGACCTACTATACCGAAATTGTAAATTGCCATTAGCAACAAATGATGAGGAGTGAGAAAATATTGCAAAATAAAGACCGTAATTTGCCCCTGGATATAGTAGGAAACGCGTGTAATCGATGACATTGAAGGGTATAAAGCTTTTAATGATTTTGAGGTTGTGAGTGAATGGACTGTGGATTTTTTGTTGTTGGTTCATAAGCACAGTTAATTTTGTATTCCACTACAGTTTATCGTTCTATTGATGGGTAAAGCCCTGCGCGGATATCCGCAAAATATTTCGCCACGCGGATGTAATTTTCATGGCTGTGCGGAGAGCGGATACGCTGCGGAAAATGTTTGGAGTAAATTTGCGGATAGTTTTTAGAATACAATGTGGAACTTACGAAAATATCACATATTAGATATGCCAATCTACAGCTTCATGAAGAGGAATACTCCTATATTGCGTACGAAATATTCAGGCACGTTTTGCACTTATACACGAGAAGATTATTTTACCCACATGCTCTCAAGTACATTTTATTAAGTACCGTATGTTTGTCTTGACATCTCATCAATTCTCACTGGCATTATTACTACTCGTACTAGATATAATGCTGTCTATAAGCTTGTTAGTTCATCGTGGTGACATCATTAACATTCCTCAAGTCAGCTATACTTCGCAGTCTAAGCTATCCTAGAAGATCTGTAGATTAATTTCCAACTTGACACTGAAACACGTGGGCTGTGATATTGCAACGGAGGGAGTTCTGACATCAACTACGCGAACATGGATGGATCAAGAGGCAGAAGGATGATGACTGACTTGGAATTTCCGGCCAAATGTCAATCCCTTTCTCCAGGCGTAAAGAGAAGTTCACTTAGTGAATGTTACCGCGACCGGGAGTTTGAACATCATTACACCAACATGGATAAACTATCTACTAAAATAAATTAAGGCGAATATTCTATAGTGCGTGAATCAAAGCTCAAGTCAACGATATGGCAGACGTTTGGTTACGTTTTCAATGGAAACGAAAAGGTGAACTATATAGTAGGATGTTTTACTCGTAAAAACGTGTATTCATACTCAGGACACAAATCAGGCACATCAAACTTACTGCGGCACACGTGCATTCCTGTGAAATCATAATCTAGAAGATTCTGCACCAAATCGTATATAGCCTACAAAAAAAAAGTTTTAGATATTAATGTGCGATATGTATGTGTATTATGTGTAAATAAAAAGTAGTTCTAGCATCCGAAATTGTTGAATATCATTACTAGGACCCGAATATGTATGACATATCATAATTTTCCGTTATATTCCTTCCATAACAAATGTAAGATGATGGTTTAAGCTAATCTCATTCATATTAAGTCATTAAGCACAATTAACAGTCCGAACTGAAAAGGGTTGCATTTCTGGCTGTATAACATTCATTTTAAACATAGCATAGGGGAACGACTTTCTCCTCAAATGTCTAAACGTGTTGGGTTAACACTTTATATTTTATCTAATAAATTAAAAATAATATTGAAATATCAGCGGATTTGGATAAAAGTGATGCGAATGCGGGGCGGATGCAGATAAAAGCCATGCGGATGCGGGGCGAATGCAGATAAAAGTCATGCGGATGCAGGGCGAATGCAGATAAAAGTCATGCGGATGCGGGGCGAATGCAGATAAAAGTCATACGGATGCGGGGCGAATGCGGATAAAAGTCATGCGGATGCGGGGCGAATCCAGATAAAAGTCATGAATCCAGATAATGCGGATAACTGTCTTGCGGATGCGGGGCGGATGCGGATAACAACGATTTGTTCATCCGCGCAGGGCTCTGTTGATGGGGCATAAAATGCATAATAATATTATTAATAATAATAATAGAAAACTATTTTGAATATCGTGTGAATTTGAACTAAAATAAACCCCGGCACTACAGCCCTTGAAGAGCCTAGGCCTACCAAGCTACCGCTGCCCAGCCATTTGGCCTGCAGATATTGGGGTGACGCGTGGTCAGCGCATCGGGTCCCCTCGGCCGTATATCTTGGTTTTGGTGACCGGGGCGCTGTCTCACTGACACACAGCTACTCAATTGTCCTCACGAGGCTTAGTGCACCCCGTTCCAGCCCTCACGTCAGTTTCCAAAATCCCTGACGGAGCCGGGAATCAAACCCGGGGCCTCCAGGTGAGAGGGAGACGCGCTACCCCAACACCACAGGGCCGGTGTTAATTTGAACTATTACAATCAAAGAGAGTGTCATATCCACAAGGAATGTAGGTGACCCGAATTGAGTCCCTGGCTGTGCTAATAAAGGATCACTATTCAGGCGTTCAGAGCCGGTGTTTACAAGCGGTAGGGTGGCCAGACCCTTTTCAATCCTCCCCCCAGCCATAGCATCCGGCAGGTGCCCATTTTGCATCACAAGGCTAGGAGACCACGTACCAGACCATACCAAGACTTTTTAATTTCTTGGCAGTGCCGGCAATCGAACCTGGGACCTCGGGGAGACAGCCAACAATGCTATCCACTTCACCACGTGGCGGTCTATATTTCATTAGAGAATGACAATCCGCTATGCTGTGCATGTAGACATCCATAACTGAACCAAGTACCTGGTTCCATTTCAATTATTGTCAATGGTAATAAATAATCAATAAAGCATAAAGGAACGAAGTGCCATTTTTTAGTATATTCAAGTAATTAACAAAGGTAAAATAAAATTATGTATGTAATAAAGTAAAATATATCCCCTTTTACGTAATTATGTCATTTTCAGATTCCCCACGCGTGCAATAGGAATACATATCGAAGGTTAACTTAGAGCCTCAATATCTCAGTTCCATCTTGATGGTGGTTGGTTCCTTTATGCATAACATGGTCCTCAATCACCCAAATAACACATCCCCATGGTAACCTTGCCCTTAGATCAAAGGCACCTGCCACCCACTGCTGGACCCACAAAGAATCTCTATCAATCAAAGTACAAGGTGGCCATGGTTAGTAACCTCAAAACAAAAATAAATACCACCAACAGAAAGATACTAAAAGAATGCTCTGAAATCTACTAACATTCGGTTACAGTGGGAATGTTTAAATGGATTGATGACACAGCCACTTTCTATGCATCTTTTAAATATTAATCTATAAAGTTTTTTAGCAATTCATAAGTTACTGCCATCACTGCTAATGCTGAAATATGTCATGTTGATGTATACACATTGGTGTATTAAGTGGAGATACACTCACTCACACTCACTCAGAAGGACACGAAGACCACGCCGATCTCAAAAAATACCTCCACTGAACTCAGTTTCGGGCGAGTTCTTGCCACGTTCAGATGTCGACAAAGTTTGGAGATATCATTTTTCCAGGAACTTCGTGGTCTTCCAATTGGCCTTTTTCCTCTTGGTTCTTCTTTTAAGATTTGTAAGACCATCCTATCATCTCGCATCCTGCTTGTCACGGTGGGTGAGTGTTTATCGTGTTCACTCCTGGCCGTGGTAAGTGATTTTTGAAAGGCGGCAAAAATTACGACACCATGTCATACGATGTTGGCATGTCAAAGAACCCATTTGAATTCAGTAGGCTGTGTTCATAATGGCAAAATCAATCTCGGGAGTTTCCGCCAACACAAAGTTCCTCATTTTTCTACTAGAAAGCACTATAGCGTCCAAGGTGCTTAGACATCTAATCTCCTTGACTTTCGTAGTGCTTCAAGGAACAACGAAATTCAACATGCAAGCTACCCTTTGGGTGTCAAATAACAAAGCTTCCACCCGGCTCCCGACGCCATACGATATTATTATTATTATTATCTCCCATCCTTAGTAAATGACCAGCCCGTTGAAGTCTTCTGGAGTTAATGATGTTCAGTATTGGTGCTCGCTATGATAGTGAGTGTATGCCTTTATTCGAACTTTCTTTCCAGCTTCGAGATGCAGGGTCAAAAAATGGTCCAAATATTTTCCTAAACTCTTTCTTTTTAAGATACTGGAGAAATAAATTCTACTCTGAGATTTGCTGATGGCAACGTCATCTTAGCCAATTAGCCAGGGGATTCCAATGAGTTTTTAAATGGAATGAATTCAGTCTTGAGGAAATAATTGACGGCTTCGGTGGCGTAGTTGGTAGTATGCTGAGCTACTATGCCCAACATCACGGGTTCAATCCCGGCTGAAGTCGTCGATTTTTTAAGAGCGATATAAATCCCTGAGTATGCCTTCCTTTGGAGGGGAAGTAAAGCCGGCGGGCCCATGTCATAGATGTATGGCATGTAAAAGAACATTTCACTAACTACAAATGTGTAAAGCTAAATTTATAGGTTGGATTTGATTAACGCTCCATTAAGTTCCGTTCACCGCATGGTGCCGGTTGCGATGGTATCTAGTAGCCAAGTTCGCAGCTAGGTATCATTGAAGGTAGCATTTGGTAGCAAAAGTAGGAACTACTGGAACTACTTGCAGTCCTTACCTGAACTACAGATAACACACACTGATACAGCCATCACAATTAACACACAAAGTACACAGGGCTACATGACCACGTCGCAGCCCCTAAACTGAGGAACCAATGAGGAAATAATTCACTATGAAAATTAATAATTGTTGAAAAATATTGGAGAGCAGTCGACAGAAATCAGAAACCCCCACGGACGCCAAATTGGCAGGTGAAAAGCTAAAGGAAGTAGGAGACCTCTGTTACTTAGGAAGCAAATCGGATGAAGCAAACAGGATATAAAAAGTAGACTGGCTCAGGTAAGGAAAACATTTCTGCAGAAAAGGAATCTGTTGACATCGAATATAAATTTAGGTATCAGAAAGTCATTTTTGAAAGCCTTTGTGCTCTATGGAAGTGAAACTTGGACTGGTACAGGCGAATGATGAAGATAAGATGTGTGGATAAGGTAAGAAATGAAGAGGTATTAAGCCGAGTGGGCGATGAGAGATGTTTCTGGCGACTGCTAATGAAGAGAAGAGATAGGTTGGTAGGACACAAACTACGACACCCAGGAATAGCAAACTTAGTTATAGAAGGAAGGGTCGAAGACAAGAACTGTAGGGATAGACCAAGGTTAGAATATGTTAAACAGATTGCCTCGGATATAAGGTGTGGTAGCTATGTAGAGATGGAACAATTAGCTCAGGACAGGGAGCAATGGAGCGCTGCATCAAACCAGTCAAAACACCGAAGACTAAAACAACAAACAGTAGGATAAAATGCAACTTTATTATCGAAACCTAAGATGTATTTTTATTGCTCAACTTTGAATTTATTATCTGTAGGCTCCAACCCAGCCTACCACTGGGAGAAAAAACTTGAAACACTGTGATTTATTTGGTTGGTATCAAGTTAAGTAGCGGTTCATGACGTATTACTCCCTCATAACTTTTCTAAAGTACACCTGTGGTAATGGTCAGTGCTGGATTACCCATTAGGCCCGACTACGCCCAGGCTTAGGGCCCCCAATTATCTGGGGCCCCCAAAAAAATACGAATTGTTCTGCGGAGAGTTCGTTTTCAAAATTGAAATGGATCAAAAGTGCGCAAAGAAGTATCATGACACAAGAACTATTAGACATGCTAAGTTTAAATGTATATCAAGTCAGATGTTCTGGGGGAAATTGATTTAGATGACATCGTAGAAGATTTCATTGACCGAAAAAACAAAAACAAAAGTTGATAACATTTTACAGAAGTAAAACAAGTAGTTCCGTGAAGAGCTATACAGCCTATTTTCATATATCCTACTTATGTTAACTGCCACTATCAAAATACAAAATTTTACTTTGATTGCTGCAATAGATTCGTAGATATTGAGAACCAACTAAATATTTCGGATGGTCGCCATGTTGGATTTTATATATGTACGTCCTAGAGTTATGTGCTGTTACATGAAGATTATTGTGTACGTGTAGCATTCAAATTTCAATCGCATGATTAGGACACAAGAAGTAACAAGGAGATTTTCAAATTTCGCACAGCTGCCATCTTGTGGTTATGGAAACAATTGAAATAAATTAGATGCCAGTGGATTAACATTCGTACAAAGATTTATTGTACCAAATTTCACTGCACTCGGATGGTTAAATTGCGAGAAACGTCCATGTGAATATTTATACTTCGCGTCGCCGCCATGTTGGATTTATGATCATCAGGTTATTTAAAGTCCTATAGGTGACCTCAAGTTCATAGCCTCTATGAACATAAAAAAATCAGTTCGATTGCTATAATAGATTCGTAGATATTCAGAGCCGTCTAAATATTTTGGATGGTCGCCACGTTGAATTGTTAAATGTATAGGCCATAGAGTCATGTACCATTAAAGGAAAATTATTGCGTAGGTTCATTATTCAAACTTCCACTTCGATCGCATTATTACGACACAAGAAATAAAAACTTAATTTTAAAATTCGCACAGCCGCCATCTTGAGGTTATGTAAACAATTGAACTAAGTTAGATACCAGAGTATTACAATGTGTATAAACATTTCCTGTACCAGATTTCATTGAGTTTGGAACATTAAATCGCGAGTAAAGTCTATTTAAAATTTTCAAATTCGCTTGTCGCCATGTTCGTTTTGTAGTTAACCGGTTTTTGAAAATTGTATAGATGAACTTTCAGTAGTGCCCTTTATCTCCGTACAAAATTTCAGGGTGATACCGCCAATAGTTTCAGAGATATAGAATGCCGGTGAAATATTTCGCACATTCGCCATCTTGTTGTTATGTAAACATTTGAACGAAGTTTGATGTCGGTGCATTACAATGTGTAAAAACATATAGAGTACCAAGTTTTATTGCGTTTGGATGGTTAAATCGCGAGAAACGTCTATTTAAAAGTCGCAAATTCGCGTGGCCGCCATGTTGGTTTTGTAGTATCCAGGTTTTCAAAAGTCGCATAGGTGAACTTCTAGTAGTTCCCTTTATCACCGTAATTTTTTTAAGGTGATATCGGGAATAGTTTCGGAGATATTGAACGCTGGTGAAATATTTCGCACAGCCACCATGTTGGATTGGTAAGAGGTAACAAAATTTGAAGGGCACGGTCGGGGTCGCCCGGAATAGTGCTATGAACTAACCGAGTTTCATTGAAATCGCTCCAGCCGTTTAGAATTTATTAGGGGGACACACACACACACACCTCACCCACACACACACACGCACACACACACGGACAAAAGGTGATCTCAATCTCATAAGCCTATTTTTTTTTCAAAATTGAAAATAGGCTAAAAATACTACGATTTGTTAAATTGTTCATCAAATCATCTGAAATGTTTTCAAATAACGATGATAGTTTCAATTGAAATGTACGTATATATGTAGGCCTGTATATGATATAAAAAGCGTATTATTCATCTTGAGAAAAAAACCTCTTGTAGGCCTATATACTTGATTAAATGTACAGGTGCTAAAAATAAAAATTAATTGATAAAAATAAAGGGGCTCCAAAAATCTGAGGGACTTGGGCCTCATTTTACCCTAATCCGGCACTGGTAATGGTCAGAAAAATATCTGGAGATGATGTAGTAATAGATATTATTATTGTTCTGGTTCCTCTACCCTCCCATGTGTATTTATGAATATCCATTTGCTTCGAGAATGAGTTTGCTGCAGATAAACCCATACTAGCACAGAAGTCCAATAAACATTTTCCATTGGCGTTCACTTCCCTATCCTCACCCCACTTACCCATACCATCTCATACCGTACCCCACAGTTCTATTTTCTATCCTAGCAATTATATCCCCCATCAGCACTTATTGTTAACTCTCACTACCACATCTCTCAATGCCTCTTAACATCCGTCTGCCCCTTCACATGAAGCATACATTGAAACAATCCTGACATTTCCTAATCTATCCACATTAATCGTTCATTTACATACCACACAGCAACTATGTTACCCTCCAAGGTTTTCTTGACATACAGCCCTACTCAATACTTTACTCTGCCTCGTTTCACACCTGACAGGTACAACTTGTAATCTCCTACTTCCTGCTCACTAGCTCCCCTTATCTGAACTTCACTAATCCCTAGAACATCAAATCTAATTCTATTTGCTAACTCAGCTATTCTACTTTCTTCCATAACCACACTCAATATTAATTGTACCTCATCGAATACCAGTTCGATTGCCTGTTGGTTTCCAAGGAGTCCATGGACTCCATCACTCCCATAGGTCCGAGGCTAGCACAGGACATTTTCAGCAGGTGTAGGAAGTCCAAGTGAAGCAGGTTGCTAGGCTTACTTACACATGTCCCAACGAGTTGGGTAGTCCTAGCCGCCTGAGTGGAAGGCCACGAATCAGAATATGTCCAAGATGCACAGCAGTGGCGACTGCTGGTCTCCGTACCTGGTATACCGCAAGTGCACCCTTCCTCTTGACTCACCCCTTGCAACCAATATCGATATGCCCAATAATAATAATAATAATAATAATGTCAGAATTATTATTATTATTAGAGTTGGAGAAAAACATATCCGTCATTTGTAAGAAAGATTATGTCTATATACCTAAATAATTTCTGTTTCACTCCTGAACACTTGCCACATCCTCTCATTCCCCAGTTTATTTTGGTTACATCTTTCAAGCGGCTCCTTTCATCTTCGCACTTCCACCTTCTCTCTCCGCTCCAGACAAGTGTCGTATTTTTTCTTGGAAATATGACATTGGCCACTTGTATTTGCGTTCGATGAACACCCCGTGGCATAGCCGTGCAAGTTAAATCACCCCATGGGGAGCTTCAGCAAGTCCGCATATCGGGTTCGAATCTCGACGCTGATAGAGGCTACCATGCGTGTTTTTTGTCCAATTTTTCCTACACTATTTCCAGGAAAATGCAGCGATCGTACCTCAGTTCATCATAGAAGCTTATTATACAAGTTCAACGCAAGCCCCTAAAATGAACTATTAACAACAACAATGATGATAATTGTGGTTTTAAGGGGCCTAACATCTAGGTTATCGACCCCTATTAACAACAACGTTCTAAACCATTTGCACATCGTTAGACATATCCAAAGATTACTAAAACATTCATAGACAAGGTATTAATACAATAAAAGTGAAGCACTTCTAAGATTTAAAAAAATGGTCGAAATCAATAAAGTAATTCGAGCGATAACTCGCCTCTATGTCTATATTCCAACCGTCTGCTGCCAAAACCAGGAATAACGTATTTGAAGGTAAGTTCCATTCATCTGGATTTCTTCAAGAACACTTGCATGACAGCATCAGTAAAATTACCGTTTGGATGCTTCCTGAGTGAACAAAGCAGCTGCTTTTCAATTGTCATCATTGATAGGGAAGTACGGTAAGTCTCTCTTGACCCATAGTGGACCTGCAGTGTGACTTCACTCGTTTGAGTGTTGAGAAGGTACGTTGAACAGAGGCTGTAGTAGATGGTATCGTAAGTATTAAACACGCTAAATTGTACAGTTCAGGCATAGCATTAACTAACTGCTTTCGGTTCATAATTCTTAGATTTCGGCCACTGATTTCTCGTGAAATTCTTGATCATTAGCCGCATAGAGCACTATCAGATCGTTTTTCAAACCTACTTGTTCGAAACTTGACCCGTAGTTTTCTAAGAGATTTAAAAACAATTTGTTTGAGAACAAAATGCCAAATTCTCTAAATCCAGGAGGGAAAAGAAGTTAAAACGCTCCATATCACAGAATCTGTCATTTATCGGGCAAATTACATTATCCAGAATTTCACAGAAGAGTCTCCTAAAACCCTCTTCGGGTGATCCATTGCCTTTAATTCTCTTCTATGCTGGTTCATCGGCTGCGCTAGAACATGTTATTTCCCAGACAATTTGGAAGCCTTCCCTCCTGTCTATGGTCTCAATTATCTTTGAGTGGCAGAAAGCAATATCCGTAGCCTTGTTTTGCAGAATGTTAAAAAGAACATAGATGTGGCAGAAAATGAATGAGTATACATTAAGAAGAAAAATTGTATCAATTTTTTTTTCTTCACAAAATACAAAAATCCTTGAGCCTGTACTATAGCATCGTTTTCCCAGTTTCCACTATTTTCATTGTCCGTTAAGCTTTCGAAAAACATGAGTAGGTTGTCTTTCTGCTCTTGAACTGTGTTAACAAGTCTGGAGTTAAAGTTCCAGCGAGTTGGTGCAGTTCTCGGTAAATTTTTTTCTACAAAGTTTCGGAGATATTCAGTTCTCTTGGAAGAATGGGAAAAGAAATTAGACATTCCGGAAAGAGATAAGAAAAATACTCGACTTTTTGTTATTCCCATAGCTGCCTGTTGCAATACTAAGTTCAACACATGACAGTAGCAATGAACGAACAGAGCTCGTGGAAATGTTTGTTTTACTCTAGCCTGTAGTCCTCCTAAATGACCAGCCATGACACTCGCGCCATCGTACGTCTGTGCTATAAGCTTGTTACCTAATCCGAACTCTTCTAATACTCATGAAACGTGGGCGAACAGAGCCTCAGCCGACCTGTTAGCACTAACGTCCGTGAAGCCAATGAATCGTTCTTGAACTTCTCCAGCACAGTCATCATAGCGCAAAATTGTGGATAACTGTGATTTATTAATCACATCAGAACATTCATCGACAAGAATTGCTACACATTTTGTTCTGTCAAGTTCCTTCACAATAGCATCTACCATTACAGCTCTAATGGCTTCTATTAAATCGTTCTGAATGGTAGATGACGTACCTCGAAATATAGTAGAATTAAGTAAATGGTCATGTAGCAAAGGTCATACGTGCTCAGCAAATCTAAGGTTTCTATGTAGTTACCTCTGTTCAGTGACTGGTCATGTCCTCGTAGCGCCTGTTCTTGCTTGCCTAAATGACAAACATCTATTAGCCTAGATAAAACCTGCCTATTCTTTTTTTACCATTTCATTGTGCTTTGAGACCTCCATTGCTTTCTGAGCATTCAACTGAACATCTATTCGCGAGGTACCGAATTTACACAATGCAAAAGCACACCCGATATGACTCCTCGCTTTTTCATGTTTCTTTAAGCTACTAGTAAGACCAGCAATGTTGTCAAATCCATCTTTTGACCACGCCGCGCCGTTCCTTCACGACTGAAAAGGAGACAAGGCCAGCAGAATGGTTAGTTAAGTTTTTTGCATCCAGTTAACCACTGATGGCGTAATAGTTCGAGGAACAAAAATGTCTAGTATAGGCCTACTCTCGCTTTCGGTCTACACAAGTTGAAACTAAATTTGGAACCTCAGGAGTGTGCAGACCAATGGACTCAAGCGTCCTACGGACGGAGCCTTTTGAGATGCGAATTTTATAAGTTACTTGCCGAGAGTCGCTCGATTATACCTTCATTTCAGTATTGAAACAAGATGTTCAGCAAAGAACATATAGCCTACTTTCTCCTAAATGTATGGGTATCTTTATGACTCTTTGTCCTCATCCCTCAAACAATCACCCCAACCACAATGTATTGTTTGTTTTCTTTTATATTGATAATAAGCCAGTAAGTGTCAAGATCAATATTATATACTTTATGATGATTGAATAACAAAACTACTAACTTATTGTAATGCATTCACGCCCGTTAATCTCTATATTAAGCCAGCCTGCAAAATTAAGAATCTTCCGCCCCAATCACAGTAGGTGGTGCTGCGACCTATCAGTGAATTAATCTTTATCTTGTACGCCTATGCACTGCCATCGTAATGTACTACGATGGCAGTGTTCTATGGGTGTTGAATGAGTAGGCAGTTTAAAGTAGCCAAGAGGGAGGCGATCCAGCTGGCAGTGTTTAAAGGTATTCGGAGCGCGATCGTGGCTAATAGTTGAACTACCAGTATTACAAAATTGCCATACTTCAGGAGGCCAGCTCAGGCATTTACACAGCGTTATGTTTGGAACAATATTACCCACATAACCCACAAGAGGACAGCACCGTACAGAGGCATTAAGAAGGCTGTGGTTAATGACAACGTGTATCTAGTTCTTCTATTCTCCTTTTTCTAATGTCTTCTGTTTATGTGCGATGCTGGGACTGTGATTTTATTAATATACGAGTGTATACTTTATCCTCTCCTTTGAGCTAAATGACATTTTATTCAGTATCTGTGGAAAAAGCTCGTGCACATCATTTGTAAAAGAATTCAAGAAAAAAAAAACCTAACTGTAGCAGTACTCGATCCCCAGTCAACTGCGTGTCAGACTAACATGCTAGCCCAGAGCTAACCGTATCAATGACGTCAGGTGTTCTTAACTGACATATTAGATACAAACTGTTGGCAAATAATGACTTTAAATAAACGATTTCTTCACTGCAGTACATCTTCATTAAAGATCATTTCATACAAAGTTTATATTATTGTATCAGTACGGTATATCACATACAACATACTAAATCTACTGAAATATAAGACAGGCACATGAGGACAGCTGCCATCTTGTGTGTGACACAAACGGCTCAGCTCTTTTAAGCCACTCATACTGTATAATATTATAATATTAAATTATAATAAATAACGGATCACGACCTTCAGGATAGCTTAAACCCCCCTAGGCTCGATAATCGGAATTGGCATGGCCGATGACCTTGAATTTTGGGTGAAAGACGCGTCCTATATAAAGGTATGTTGTCACCAAATTTGGTAGAGATCGAATGATTAGTTTAGCCGTAATTTGATTTTACGTTTTGAACATTTGAGTGGCCGCCATTCTGTTTTGGTAAAGATGGCGGCGATATAAAGTATGACATTGAGGTGTCCTTTACTAGTGCTACCTCTGTACCAAATTTCGTTCAATTCGGTTTTCACCGTGTTCGAATTGATAGGGGGGGACAGACATTCAGAGTACACACACTCACACACACACAGACACACACACATACAGACTCACACACACACATACACACACACACACAGACTCACCCACACACATACACACACACAGACAGACACACTTTTTTCGCCCTGTGTTGATCTCATAAGTCTACTTTCATTTTTTGCAAAAATCGAAAGTAGGCTAAAAATTTGGTAATTCATCCCTAAACTGTGTTAAAACTCCCATAAAAAGAGCTTTCCCGCCACACCGGCCTTCCTTTCTCCTTAATTTCCACTTTCTGAGGGAATCCAATTAAATTAAATCCCTTGGTTAGCACGTCCTCAATGACGCACCCACAATCCACTTCCGGTGCTTCATTCACATTACACATTTCTATATTAATTCACTGTTGACTAAATCACTTCAAGGCTGACTTAAAACAAACATACAACAACACCGTCTCGCAAATAACTGAAGAAGCTGAGCGCTTGCAATGTTCCGCTGGTCAACAACTTCCCCTTGAAACAGCCAATCAGCATTAGGCATAGTTAAACCGCATGGTCCTTGCGCGATACCTCGGGCTGAAATTTGCTGGGCTTTGCTACCCCTCCCCTTCCCCTCGTGCCTATGACGAGCCAGCGAGCGCCACCGGGAGACCCTTGCGGGAACTCTGTACAATCACTCATAACTAAAACTGTACACCACAAATAAAAATAAGTATGGTACGCTGCTATGACCGCCGACTTTCGTGACAACAATCTGCAGAAAATATATGACAAGAACAATTTTCATGACTGCAACATGTCTAAAAAGTGACAAGAAAATATTTTTAAATTTTTAAAATCTCGGGTGGTATACCGCCGGTATAGGCCTATGCGGTGTATGGGAGAATTCGCCACTGATGCCCAGTCCTATTCCATAGTAGCTGGTATCTTGACTGTCAGAACCGCATACTAGGCCACAACTCAAAATATATAGGCTAATTGTGGACTATTGAAGAAGTCTTTAATGTGATTAACATTTATATAATTGTGGACTATTGAAGAAGTCTTCAATGTGATTAAGATTTACGGTATATAATTTTGGACTATTGAAGAAGTCTTTCTTTATGACGACAATTATTCAAGTTAACCGGTGAGAGTATTTATAAGTTGGTACGGGTAAATACATCTTTGAATTCCTATCGTTTACTGTTGGTTCTGAGGGAGATATGGCGTGTTTGGTTTGAAGTGGGTTTCTTGTAACACGAGTCGGAGGTATTGTCTTGCTGAAACTCATTTTATCCTCTTCAGGCCGTAGGTATCATATATGATACTCCGGGTCTTTATTTTTTACAGCGCTCTGCCGCGCTCATGACTCGCGCGACCTAAGGTATCATGTTCCGCAGCGTGTGCGACGCGCGTTATTCACTTGTTTCGGCTTCCTGCATTACTCGCTAGGTAGAGACAGGCGGATATAAACAGAGGGAAGTCTCCTAATCAGCATGGCTGGAATAAACAAAGGTAAGTTGCGGAATATTTTTATTTATTGCATGTTAGCTCTTGTTAAATATGTTACATAACCCATCTGGAGTAATATAGAGATATAAGTTTAGTTTAAAAAGTTAATTTCTAGTGATAGTGACAAGTTTTATCCGTGGTATCACACATGATACCTACGGACTAAATAATGATTTTCCTGGAATTCACATATTTTAGAATAAAATGTATCTCACGGAGTTAATACTCTGTCCGATTAACGTAGTGTTTTCACGATATTTTCTCCACGAATTTAGTTGCAGTAAACACAGTAAGTGCTACGTATACGTTTCTTCTTTAGTAGTTTTTAATGTTTTTATTATTTTTAACCATTTTAGGGCTGACTCAAGAACAGATTGAAGAGTTGGTTACAATTGATCCAAATGATTCTGAAGTAGAGATGGATCTGCAGGATGATGATAGTGATGGTGAGGATGACAATGTTATTGCTCCACTACAATCCCAGTTCGCTGATGAATCTGATGCAGGTGACAGTGAAGAGGAGCTTGTACCCACTCAGGCATGCCGTAAGAGGAATGATGGTTGGCGCCACAAACGTGAGTAAGTTACTCCCTCCAAATATGTATTAATTTAGAGACTTGAAGCCATTCTTTAGGTGTTGCTAATACAAATTTTCCATTTGTAGCTCCTCAGTCGGTCAACCCGATTTTGCCCATTGCATGCGGGGTACAAGATATAAATATAAAAATATAAAAAATACTCCTGAAAAAAATTACATGCATTAGTTAATTATCATTCTTAATATCCCCATTTAACAGTGAGCAAAATCGTGTTGACCAAGTGAAGAGCTACGAATGACAATGTGTTTTAGGCGTAATTGCGTATGCCAATAAATACCATGAACAATTTTGGTGTATGTGGGTACATCATGCTACAGTAGGAATAGGCTATCTCAGAAGTTCTGTGTAGCCTCATTTTGATTTATCATTCTTCCAGTTTTCATCCCTTCCGGACTGCCTCTGTGAATGATGCTCCACCCATTGATCAGCATCCTCCTGTGCATCCTCCTTTCGAGTACTTCAGTCGCTACATCCAGCCATCATTCTTTCAAGATATGAGTTTGAACATGAATATCAGGCATGTTTTAATTACAGGAAGTTCATTAGATTGCACTGCAGATGAGATAAGAAAATTGATGATGATGATGATAATTGTTGTTTTAAGGGGCCTAACATCTAGGCTATCGGCCCCCGATGGTTTGGGTGATCGTGAAGATGAAAATGAAATGCGAACTTAAAATTAAAACTAACTACTAACCTACGTACTAGAAGAAGAAATGGAAAACTAAAGGAGAGTAAGGCAAATAAAGGACAGGAGAAAAAGAAATGCCCTCAACCCTCGAAGAAGGCGGATTGAGGGACTTGGAAGGAAGGAGAGCCATGAAAGGCAGATAGGAAAGTGAAAGAGGAGAGGGTCCGCCCCAAAGGTAAGGGACAAAAAAGGAAAACGGACCCAGCTCAGGAATCCCTCGGGGTTGCCAACTCCCGAACTCACCAGCCGTGAGCCCCTGAGGGTGTAGCATTATCTAGGGTGCACCAAAAGTGGTGGGGCTACATACACCCTGCCTCCATAAGGGCCTAGAGCACAAGGCAGGAGGTAAAAGGAAGAGAAAAAGAAGGCTGACCCCTCGCAGAAGGAGGGTATCAGAAAAGATGAGACAAGGGCCAATTAAGGCGGGAAAGGAAGAGACTCCCTAGGCCTCGGATACCCTAATACCGTCGGGGTCAGAAGAGAACAAGAGTTGACCAAGTGAGGTCGACAGGAAAGACGACAGAGAGGAGCCCGGCACAAGTAAGTGGAAGCAATGCCGGACTCAGCTGGGGCCCCGTGGTCGCCAACCCACGCCCACAAGATGTGAGCCCCTGGGGGACAAAGATGTTTGCATTGACGAACAGATGATTCCTTTCACTGGCAAGGTTCGAATGAGACAATATGTTAGAGGGAAACCCCACCCAGTAGGTCTGAAAAACTTCGTTGTGGCAACTCAAGAAGGATTGCCCTCAGATTTTTTATTGTACGAGGGCAAAGGAAGAGAAATAATTTCAGAAAAGGTTCCCTTACCAGACAAACTTGACATAGGTGGTCGGGTAGTGCTAAAGTTGGCAGATACATTACCATCTGGTTGCTCAATCTACATGGATAGATATTTCACTTCAATAGGATTGTTAGACAGCTTGTTGGATCACAGAAGTATTCTGGCTTGTGGCACAATAATGGTTAGTCGTCTGCCTCGTTCTATTGAATTCAAGAGAGACGTGGACATGAGGAAGGAGCCCAGGGGCTCCCATGATCAGGACGATAAAATCACAGTTGTTCGACAACAAAGCTGTCTTCATGGCATCAACAGAATTTGGTGTGGAACCAATTGAACAATGTCGACGTTGGTCAAAGAAGCATGGTCAGTTCATTAGTGTTCCAAGACCACACTTAGTGAAAATGTACAACCTTAAAATGGGTGGGGTTGACTTACTGAACAGGGTTATTGCAAAGTATGGCATGAAGGCTCGAACAAAGAAATGGACTGTAAAGGTAATCCACTATTTCTTCGATTTTGCTATTGCTGCATCATGGTTACAGTATCGGCAGGCTGCAATAGAACAAGGATGGAAGAGAAAGGATATCCTGACATAACTTACTACCTATTCAAGCTGTACATTGCGGAAAATTTGATTTTCTTTCAACAGGAAGAGAATGACAATGAAGAAAGTGATCCTGAAAATGAAGAAGGTCAAGAATCTCCCCAAAGGAAGAGGCCAAGGACCCCAAATGTCTTGCCTTCCCCTAAAATGAGAGTGTACAAAGCACAACATTTACCCCAGATGATGGATCAGATTCAGAAAAACAGGTCCAAATGTAGGAACCCAGGATGTAAAAGTTTGACTTTTGTGCAGTGCGAAACATGTAAAGTGTTTCACAACTGCACGTAATTGTTTCATGGATTTCCACAAGAAATAAGTTGTAATGTGTTGTAAGATCAGTCAATTTTCAAGAGTTTTCTATCATAGAAGCACTGTACTAATGAAATGTTGTGTTCAATTTGTACACTGTACTTGATGTTTTCATCACATCCTCAACTAGTAATTTGAGTAATTTGTCTCTTGTTTTCTATGATTTATTTTATTCTTCTAACTAATGTAAATATATTGTCACCTGTTCGACTGCCTGTTACATTTTTGTTTGAACTCTTCTGTGTGTTGTACTGATGATATAACATTTTCTTCGAAACTAAAAATTGCAGCTAATTGTTGATAAGTTTGTCAGTTTTATCTATTTTTTGTACTTAGCCAAAATTTGTGTCTTTACAATTTTACTTTGATTTGATAAATAAATATATTGTGTAATGCTATTTAGATAGTCTGTTCAATATTTAGTGTTTAAGATACAATATATACCTAAAGTGTAATTTTCTGGTTATTACCAAATTAACCGAGTTGAGTCCTGAAGTATCACATATGATACCTACTATAGAATCTATAGTAATATGGTAATAATTTTTCCGAACCAATTTCTCCTTACTTTAGGTCCTTAACCTGCCTAGAAACCTAATCTTTCAGAAAGAAATTCAAAAAATGCATTTCAGGACTGAAGAGGTTATCCAGTCACTGACAATTCTTATTAGTTCGCCTACTCGTGGTGTGACTTAAGTTTAGGCCTACCTTGACGTTGATAGGTTTGTAGTGTAATCCTCTGTCCCGTCATATTCTTAAAACCAATTTATAGGACGCTTCATTTGTGGCTGGCACCAGTAATTTCTCATTCTATTGCAATGATAGATCTTAATATTTTACTCGATATTATACCCTAACTGTGTTAATATCATATACAGTCAAGCGCTAACCTCCTCTTCTAACTGTTCACCCGGAGGGTTATATTCTCATTACTGTAGTCTTATTTGAATTCTGAGTTATGAAATTACCTCATTTGATAATGATAATGATTTGGCGTAGGCCGACTGGTATACTGTAAGTATGGCCTGGTACAATCCTTTCTGTGTTCTAGTTTGCTGGACATTATGGAGCAACAACAACTCATTAAGAGTGAGCCAGAATGGCTGCCTCAAACTGATAAATCCTCTAATATTGTAAGTTGTATTTATTATGTATATCGTGTAACATGGCAATCTTAGTGATGTGAATGAAAAGCAAGTTTTTGTGACTTAATACTTGCTACCAGATAGTAGGCTAACCAGGATGTTTAATATTTTATTGTTACAAGTAACATAGTAGGCTACAGCTATTCTGTCTGTATGTTTTATGTCGGCTCATACTTGTATAAAACTTTCTAGGAATCAATTGACCTGTTACCCTCTCATAATCTGCTGGATGAGTCTGGCGATAAATACGAAGATAAAAGCCGGGTAGTGAAATCGGAACTTGAAATACAGGTGAATGTAGGTTCTAAATTTCCTGTCATTTAAATATTTCTTGTTTTAGCAGTGAGCAGTTGCTGATGTTATTGTAATCATAATGCGAGTTCCTGGGATCTATTGTACGTGAAGTTTACACCACACGCTGTGCTAACAATAGCTAATTTATTTGTAATGCAGGTTCACTCTTCCATATTTGTCGGATTATGAAACACAGCTTTAGTGATAACCTTTCACATCAAAACACATCGTGTATGTCTGGAAAGCCATATTAACAAAATGGCTGCAGTGATGAAGTATGACATCACGAAGGATATTGAATGTTTACCTGGCAAACTTATGGGAAAATGTCTGGGAATAAAGGGTTTTGGGTTGGTGAATGGCATTTAGAATAGCACTTAGAAATGAGATGTGTATCGTTTTCCAAATGTTTGTATTGTCGTTTTTATTCATAAGACATGTATACCCATCTTTACTTGACCTATATAGGTCTGGTCAAGATCCCAATACACATCCAAATTTTGGCATTCTACCTGATATTTGTAAAGTATGTATCCCCATCTTTACTATACATATATACAATGGCGATACACATCGGAATTTTGGCATTTTAGGTTATGTTTATAACATACTAGCTATTGTAGCCGGCGTTGCCCGGGAGGTGTCTTTATACGTTATAGATAAAGCCCTGCGCGGAAGCGGATATCCGCGGATAAACCCGCGGATATCCGCAAATATTTTCGCTACGCGGATATAGTTCGCATTGCTGTGCGGATAGCGGATACACTGCGGATAATGTTTCGAGTAAATTTGCGGATAGTCTTTAGAATACAAACTTACGTTAATATTACATATTTGATATGCCAATATACAGCTTCATGCTTAAAAGAGGAATACTCCTATAGCCTATTGCGTACGAAATATTCAGGCATGTATTGCACTTATACACGAGAAGATCATTTTACTCATGCTTTCAACTACATTTTATTAAGTACCGTATGTTTGTAGTAGATGGTCTTGATATCTCATCATCATCATCAATTCTCACTGCCATTATTACTATACGTACGAGATATAATGCTGTCAATAAGCTTATTAGTTCATCGTGGTGACATCATTAACATTCCTCATGTCAGCTACTTCGCCATCTAAGCTATCCTGGAAGATCGGGATCCAGGTTTATCTGTAGATTTATTTCCAACTTGTCACTGAAGCACGTTGGCTGTGATATTGCAACATCAACTATGACATCATCTATGCGAACATGGATGGGTCCAGGAGCAGAAGGATGATGACTGACTTGGAATTTCCGGCCAAATGTCAATCCCTTTTTCCAAGCGTAAAGAGATGTTCACGTAGTGAATGTTACCGCGACCGTGAGTGTGAAAATCATTTCACCAACATGGATAAACTATCTATTAAAATAAAACAAGGTGAATATTCAATAGCGCGTGAAACAAAGCTCGTCAACGATATGGCTGACATTTGGTTACGTTTTCAATGGGGGGCCGATAACCTAGATGTTAGGCCCCTTAAAACAACAATTATCATCATCATCATCACGTTTTCAATGGAAACGAAAAGGTGAACGATATAGTGATGTTTTACCTGTAAAAAAGTGTATTCATACTCAGGACACAAATCGGGCACATCAAACTTCCTGAGGCACAAGTGCGAAAGTAGCCAAAAAAGTATAGCCATTTTTTTTGTCTAAAGCAGAGGTCAAGGAACCAGAAGTGTCATCCACGTTGAAGTCCCTTGCAATGAAGCAAATTGTCAGGAAAGACTTTCTCCTCAAATGTCTAAATATGTTGGTTTAACACGTTTTGCTTGATCTAATAAATTAAGCATAATATTGAAATATCGAAGCCTCCGTGGCTTAGGCGGCAGCACGCCGGCCTCTCACCACTGGGTCCGTGGTTCAAATCCCGGTCACTCCATGTGAGATCTGTGCTGGACAAAACGGAGGCAGACAGGTTTTTCTCCGGGTACTCCGGTTTTCCCTGTCAAAATTTCATTCCAGCAACACTCTCCACTATCATTTCATTTCATCTGTCATTCATTTAATCATTGCCCCAGAGGAGTGCGTCAGGCCTCGGCAGCCGGCAAAGTTCATATCCTCGCCGCTAGATGGGGGCTTCATTCATTCCATTCCTGACCCGGTCGGAGACTGGAAGCAGGCTGTGGATTTTCATTTTCATTGAAATATCGGCGGATTTGGATAAAAGTCATGTGGATATGGGGTGGATGCGAATAAAAGCCATGAGGATGTGGGATGGATGCGGATAACAGTCGTGCGGATGCGGGGCGGATGCGGATAACAGTCGTGCGGATGCGGGGCGGTTGCGGATAACAGTCGTGCGGATGCGGGGCGGATGCGGATAACAGTCGTGCGGATGCGGGGCGGATGAGGATAACAGTCGTGCGGATGCGGGGCGGATGCGGATAACAGTCGTGCGGATGCGGGGCGGATGCGGATAACGTTTTGTTTATCCGCGCAGGGCTCTAGTTTTAGAAAGATACATGCTTATATATTTCTCAGAACATATAAATTTTGTCCCTATGTGAGATTAGATCATTGTTCTCCTCAACTCTGATGTTGCTCAAGTGCAATATCAATTCACAGTAAACCTAGTCGAAAAGTACTGTGGAGTATAATAACGTAGCAGAGCATGCAACAATAGTAAAAAGGGATGTATATACACAATTCTTCGAGAAATCTGTCTCACAATTACTTTTCTGCAAGTGTTTATTTTTAATTTAATGGGGGTAATTAAGACGTCTTATAGCATTGCTCACATAGTTATCACTATTATTTTCCAAATGTAGCAACTACCTTATTGATAGGAAATAATATTTAAATTATATAATGATTGGAAGATTAAGTCCTAATTGAGGAGTCAAATATACTTTTGATTTACAATCCCGCACAAATTACGTGAATAATGTGAAATTACTTATTCCTGTACGTAGCTCAGTGTTTACTATAACAGCACATTAAGGAACAATCTTGATGAAAAAATAATTTGCAATCATATTATCTCGTCCACATCAAGTTAAAGTAAATTAAGCGGTGTATAATCCCTGTATAATGTCAAATATGATGCTTAGATTCTGAACACATTTCACTTCCTTATCTGAAGTATTTCGCAAGATAAAAGATAAATTCTCTTACTAATTACTAATCTCTAAGGTGCTATACCGGAATCCAGAGTGATTGGAACTCATGGCAATATAACATTAGGCTGTTAAATAACTTTTGTAAGTAAGCACTAGAATGGCTAATATTCATCTTCTTCTTGCGGATGGGTCACTTCGGACCACGCGGAATCAATGTATGTTGAGCCTTACTCCTTGCCCAATAGCTCTTCATATGCATGGATTGATGTAGTTTCTGTTCCTCCGACCATGCACGTCGTGTTGGTTTCTTCTGATCTTCCTCAAAACCCCTCATGTGAACACAATTCCTGATAGCATTTCTATTCATCAGATCTGGCGATCCCATCTCCACTAGGTCCTCTCCACCTGTTTGTACCACTTTGATCTTGTACGTTTGTTCTGCAGAAATTTGTAACTTCGGTAAGTAAGTCTTGTATGATTCATTCTTTCTAAATGGCCCAAAAATTGAATTCGTCCCATTCTCGTGGTATCGGTAAGTTTAGACACTTTCATATATATTTCAGAGTTGGGTTTTGGAGAGTGTATGCCATTTTTAATTCTGGGCCCTAAGATATTTCGCATTATTTTCCTTTCCTTAATCCCTAATTGTTCCTTTAATGTTTTAAGTTGTAAATTGAGCGTTTCTGAAGCATAGAGAGATTCCGTTTTAATCACTGTTAAGTAATGGCGAATTTTACTATTCCATGACAAGCATTGCTTGTTATAAACAATTTCTGTGTATTGAAAAGCAACCTCCATTTTCTGGATTGTTGATGTTACAGATTTATTTTCTTTGCCATATTCTGTAACGCATTCGCCTAAGTATTTAAATTCCTTTACTCTAAGAATTTTGTTAACGTTAAAATCAATTTCATGTGGAGCATTTTTTATGTTAGTCATAAATTTAGTTTTTTTTTGCTGCTTGTTCTTCCAAGATAGTGATCTGCTTCTGTGCATCAGAGATGTCTTCAGCAATTAGTGCCATATCATCAGCAAACGCCAGACAGTCTATTTGAATACCCTTAATCTTTGGCCCTAGTCGGTGAGATGGTGCCCTTGCTTTTCTCCAATCTCTAACAAACTTCTCCAGGGCACAGTTGAAAAGTAATAGGGGAAATTCCATCCCCTTGACGGATGCCTGTATATGTTTCAAATTCTTCACTTAATCCACCCATAAATTTTACTTTAGTCTTTGTCTAGCTGTAAGTGTGTCTTTGATAATATTTCTTGTTTTTTGGTCAAGTCCAAATTCTGTTAAAACATTAAAGAGAGATGCGTGATTTATACTGTCATATGCTTTCCGGAAATCCTCAAACGTTATGACATATTTTTTGTTAGTTGCGTTGCGAAAATATAGTATGATGTTTTTCAAATTAAGAATTTGCTCTGCATATGACCGTCCCTTCCTGAATCCACCTTGATATTCACCGATTTGATTATCTACTTGAAGCTCTGCACGGTTTAGTAAAACTTTTGAAAGAATGTTGTATGTAACCCGAAGAAGGGATACATCTCGATAATTGTTTGGGTCAGTTTTACTTCCAATTATTGGTGTATGGGATTGATGGTAATGTTTTTTAAATTTTACAATATTTATATAGATATCTCTAAGAAGATAAAATCCGGGAGGGCGCCATTTCATATGTTATTTACTATGAAAACTATTTTGTTGTACGAGAATACTCTCATCCCCAGGTGTGGCGTGTCTCCGACACCAGCCAGAACACTTCAATAAATAAGGGAAATATATATCTACTGCAATACACATATAATTCCTTGGGATGTCACATACTTGTTGAAGAAAGGGGAATGTATCATAAATGTGACAATAATCCCGTCACCAAATAATATATAATTTCCAAAACTCATAGCTCCAATAATTTCCATTTACTTGCATTAATCATGTGGAATGAGCTATGCTTGAGACAGCAGCAATATGTCCGTAAAGATGAGGTAAGGGATATAGAATATCTTTACTTTCCACAGGTTAAACAAAAATTATTAATTCCATATAATTTCATACAATCGGTGTGGATTTTATAATATCATTCAAAACCTCATAATTTCGCTTGTTCCAGTTACTCCTTGTTGTCCCATTGTCTTCACTTCTCTCTGCTATTCACAGAGTAGCCACTCAAAAAACAAGTTCCAGATCCACCACTCAAGCGCCCTAATACCACAATCAAAGAACACTGAACAATCCATAGAAACTTGCACAGAGTTGCCACTCAAATACAAGTTCCGGATTCCAATAAATATTACATCGCCCCCAAAAATACTGATGATAGTATCACATTAGAGGTATTTCTGAAACACATTCAACATAATATATATATATATATATAGAAAATCTTGACACATTGGGACCTGGACTATCCATCCAAGCTTTTCCTACGTATTCATATCCACCATGGGTATCATAAATTTGCAGCTTTTTCTGAAGTCATAAAGTTCGCATGCACCAAGGCCACCTCATCTTCAAGTTTCCCCATGTTACTCTTTGTTTTGAAGAATACTCAAAGAATAAATTTACCCTCTGGATTTAGGTTAAATGTTGAAGCCACATACAGCATGTTCCAAGGATTCATAGAGATCGACGACTCAATTTCTGCTCTACATCACTTTGTCTGTCAAGCTCGATCAGGCTGATGCAATACTGCAACTTGCACCCATGTACACAAATATTTCCTACAACCATCTGCTGACGATCCCATAACTCTCTCTTCATCAAACAATTTCTTTTCCTACTGACTTACAATATCTCATTCCATTATATCAGGGCAAGTGCATATTTCATGACATCGTACAAAATAAAGTCACATAAGGAACCTATATCCTGAAGATCAAACAATCGGAATACTTTCCTCTACTATCTAATGACTTCCCATAGATCCAAGATCTCATCTTTTCCAAGCCTTCACATTTTACTAGCCGAAACCTCGGATATCACACTTCAACTTCCCAATGACTATCAGCTGAATGTAAATCTTGCTCCTCAATCATAAACTTGTCAATGCTCTCCATATTTGATTGCAATTCTTGGGTCTCCTTCAAATATACTGAACGATGTACCAATTTTAAATTGCTAACTATGAAATCTTGGATATTTTTCTCAATTGTACGGAATTACTGCCTAAAACTAAGTTAAAAAGACAATGCAAAAGCTGCAATAATATGAATGAACAAAAAATACCATACAAGAAGACGAATAATATCGACAGAATAACTGAAAATAAGAAAAATATTAAGTAATTCCCACAATGAAAAACATATATACTACGGCATATCAACGAATATGTATAAACTGTGCAAATGTATCATCATCATCATCATCATCATGTTTTTCAGTCAAGCGACTGGTCTGCCCCTACAATGAGTCTTCTCCACGTTGTTCGGTCTTGTGCTGTCCTTTTGACCATTTCATAATTTCGTAGGCCAGAGCTATGTAGGAAAGATCTCATGAAAGTGTTCCGAGGCCTCCCGCGAGGGCGTTTTCCGGGTATTTTGCCTTCTAGAATGTCGATCATCAGGCCACCATGTCGTAACCTGTGGCCAAGCTAGGTGGATCTCCTTCTATATATCTGGAGGATCATTTGTCGTTTTTCCTTTATTTGATCCAGCACCGTTATGTTGGTCATTTTCTCTACCCAGCTGATCATTTCCATTCGGCGCCAACACCACATCTAAAACGCTTCTAGTCGTTTAATGTCACCTCTATTCATTGACCAGGTCTCACTGCAGTACATTGCAACTGGCCATATGTAGGTCTTAACCAGTTGTTTTCTAAGGCTGAGGGACATCGAGCGTTGACAAATTAGAGAATGCTTTTCACGGAATGCCTGCTTGGCCATGGCTATACGGCTCCTGATTTCAACTTCACATCGTAGGTCTTCTGTGAAGATCTGGCCAAGGTATTTAAAACGATTGACCTGTTGTACTGGTTCTTTATTTATGGTAATATTTAGTTCGTGTTGATGCTTACTTATCACCAGAATCTTGGTCTTCTTAAAATTGATTTTCATTCCATATTCTGTAGCTGTATCATTTAAACAATGCAACATGTTTGTTAATGTATGCGGATTTACTGCAAGTAATGCCAGATCATCAGCAAATTTAATATTCTGGATAAGTCTTCCACCAACTTTCACTCCCATATTAGAACCTTTAAAAGCCCACTTAGTTATAGCTTCAGCGAAGGCATTGAACAGTCCAGGGGACAGCAAACACCCTTGTCGCACACCTTTGCGGATCTTAGCGGGTTCTGATACGTCACTTCCAAGCCGAACAACAGCAGTTTGATTTATATACAGATCAAATATTGATCTGATTAATCGATGGGGACAACCTATTTGTTTCAGAAGTGGAAACAGCTTGTGCCAGCTGACTTTATCAAATGCTTTTTCGAATTCCACAAAGCACACGTAAAGGTTTCTGTTTACACTTAACATATTTTCTCCAAGGCATCGCAAGGACCCGATAGCATCACGTGTAGACATATTCTTTCGAAAGCCAAATTGAGAGTTGTCTAGATACTGTTCGATGTATATTTCCATCCTTTTCCTTAAAATCTGCAGAAGTATCTTTGATGCATGAGGGATGAGACTAATGGTCCGATAGTCACTACATTCAACTGGTACAGTCTTCTTTGGAATTGGAATGATGATGCTGGTGTAAAACTCCTGAGGCCATTTACCTTCTTCGAAAATTCTTGCTACCAATTTGAATATCCATTCTAGTGTACTATCCCCACTATTCTTGATTAGTTCGGCAGGAACATTGTCAATACCTGGTGTTTTACCCATGGATATTGATTTTAGAGCTTCATCGAACTCTGATCTAATAATTCTATCTTCTGCAATTGGCCTGTCTTCCTCGCCACTTGTTGGCAAAAGGAATGGAATTGGTTCTGCGTATAGATCTTCAACATACATCCTCCAGTGTTCCTTCTTGTAATTCAGGTCTGATATAGGATTCCCATGTGTATCACGGAACTGTCTAGTGCGGAATCCTTTTTGTTTCTTAGTAGTTTCCCTGATCTTTTGGTAGGCTAAATCTGTTCTTCCTTGTTTTTGCAGAAATTCGATCTCTTCGCATTTTGACTGCCACCACTCCATTTTCTTCTCCCGACAGAGTCGATCGATCTGGTTCTTTAGCATTCGGTAGTTATTTCTGCCTACTTCTGAAGAGTCGTTTTTAAATTTTCTTCTTTCATCCATCTTTAAGAGAATGTCCTGTGTGATCCATGGTTTGCGATTCACTCTTTCCACAAATCCCACATAGTCTTCAGCAGCCTTTTCGATGGAGAATTTGGCTATTGACCATAAATGATCAACAGTTTTTGAGTTGTTTGCATATGATGATATGTTGTCAGTAGCTTCCTGGTATTGCTTTTTAGTCCGCTCGCTTTTAAATGCTTCAAGATTCCACTTGTTGGTTCGTCCAGTTAAAAAATGATCTTGACAAATTCTAATATACAAATCTAAGTTATATTCTTTGTTGGTTTTCCCTGAATCCTGCGTTTAAATTTCAGTTCCGTACTCATTACTAATAGAGAATGATCAGAACAGATGTCAGCGCCCGGATATGCCATGGATTTCTTCACTTGAATTTTGTATCTTTCCTTGACAAGAATATAGTCAATCTGGTAACGTTGATCATCACCTGGCTTTTTCCAAGTATATCTCCGCCTCTTTGGTGAGGTAAACCAAGTGTTACTTATAACGAGCCTCTCTTGTTCACAGAATTCGAGAAGACGTTGACCACGTGAATTTCTTCTACCAAGACCATACCCTCCTACTGCAAATCCTTCTTTTCCCTCACCCATCACTGCATTCCATTCTCCCATTATAATAATGTTCTCGCTAGCCTTTGTCTTACGCAGTAATTCTTCCAGCTTCTCAGACATTTCTTCAACCTCATCATCATCACTGCTGGACGTAGGCATATATACCTGCACCACAACTAAATGTACGGGTGTTGCCAGAAAACGTGCTATGATAATTATGTTTCCAATAGCTTCAACATCCAGTAGGGCTCTTGAAGAGTTAGCATTTAGTACCAAACCAACACTGCCTTGACCATTCTCACTTCCGGAGTGCAAGACTTTGTAGTCTCTGCTTGTGAACTCTCCTTCTTCTCTCCAACGTGTTTCAGCTAATCCTAAAATATCTAATTTATGTCGGTCTATTTCTCTTTTCAAGTTCTCTAGTTTCCCAGCTTGTAACATAGTTCGAACAATCCATATTCCAATTTTTAAAATAGGGATTTCTCCGGATAACGACCTGAGAGGCCCCATTTCCTCTCCTGCCGGGCCCGACATCATTCCTTTGAGGTGTGATCCCGCAGTTGCCAACTTCACTAACATTTGTCTTTGGACTCATCATAGGTTTTCTTGGGATACACATAAAGGTCTTTAATGGAGTGGTTTCCCGTTGCCTTCTCCATTCATATGCTGTTGACCAAATCCTGCTGGTTCATCCACCTTAAGGAGCGATTTCTCACTCCAAGGACAAAAGAGTGCCCTGACCCTATCTGCAATTTGCGAAAGAGGGGAGCCACTTATACCGGCGGCTACTCGGTCCCCTTTTAGTCGCCTTTTACGACAGGCAGGGAATACCGTGGGTCTATTCTACAGCCCCAACCCACAGAGGTCGTTACACCACTTAACAACAATTTATCGGTTTGTATCATGTAAACTTAACTGTCTTCGTCCGAGAATTTGATAATGCTTCAGTATTCTTTCTATTCTGCATTGTATTCACTGACAGAAATAATATTAATAGGAATACTTACAGAAGGCGAAATGAGATATCTTCATGAATTCATCTCATTGGTTTAGTCACAGCTGATCATAACCTGTACTCCGCTCATGCAATTTACGTAAGGCAACAATACACTTATTTGCTGTTTTAACATTCATGCTACTTCACTATGATTTGGTGCCTTAAAATCAAGCATATCACTTTCAAACACTATTCAGTGTGATCATTCAGAGAGAAGTGTGCATACATCCAACTAGAATATTATCCTACCAACATGAGGTTATGTAAGTGAACAATGACCGTGTACTATAACGTTACCAAAAACTGCGAAGTGAGTCCTCGCTATCACAATAACTTAATATGCACTATGAATAGGCAACCTATTAACACTATATAAACTGTAAAATATTATAAAAGGGACGAAATGTCCATATAAAATATATAAAATACAGGATCAAAAGTCTTCCCAGACTCGCTGAGTCACGGCCTTCTGCACCACAATGTATCATAAAGTAAGAAAATAGACATCAATATGCCACCAGCACCTAATTCATATCTAAGACAACAAATAGCGACTCGCGCCCCCAACACATTAATTTTTTCGTCCAGATAAAAAATGATCTTGACAAATTCTAATATACAAATCTAAGTTATATTCTTCCTTTTCTTCTCCTTCTCGTAATTCAGTATCTGTATGGACCTTCTTCTCAGCTTTAGCTTCCAACTTAACTCTTTTCTTGACATCAACTTTATCCGAATTGTCAATATTTTTAGGTTCATTGTGATCTTTGTCAACATCTGTATCATTAGATTCATTATAGCAATGGGCTGTATCTCTTGTCCGTGCTCGAACATGACCAGCTCCTACTGCTCTTCTAGACCTAGTTCAATCATTTCTTCTTAAACGAGAAATATCCCCAGTGCCATTTTCAATATTATCTCGCCTAAAATATCCATCCCCTCCATTTCCATTAAAGCGTCCTCCTCTAATATGTCGGCGGCGACCTCTACGTTTACCTCCACAACATTTCTTTCTTCTTAGCCTATTACGGTCTATCCCTCGTTTTCCTCTATAACATAGGCGATTTCGACCTCTACAGCCGGGATGTCTACCTCCACATCTAATTCCTCTTCGTCGCCTACTATGTCCTCTCAATATATGGCTTTACAACATTGCCATATCTTATATGGTAATCTTATTTCAAGCTCAACTATCTTCCTATCTATACTCTCCACTTTTTCTTTAATATTCCCTTCTCTATTCTCTAATCTATCTCTCGACACTCCATGCTTCTCCTGAATCTCCTGAATACTTTCTAAATTCTTCTGGCTAAAATCTTCTACCATTTCCCTCAAACCACTCTTAACAAAATCACATTCATCTCTCGTCTCCTCTCAACAGATACTTCCTCTCATCTACTCTATTCTAACCTACAATTTCTTCTAACGTTATGCTACTTTTATCTACCTTCTTTTTTATCTCTAATTCACTTTCATCTACAATCTGCTCTTCTTCTATTATAAATACCTTAGCATTTTCTTCCAACATACTCCTTATCTCATCTCTAATCTCTTGTTTCACCCCCTGATACTCTCCTGCAGCGTCCCATACTTTCTATTTAATTCCTCATTCTCCCTGACCACATAGTCTAGCTTTTGATTAATTTCCTTATTATTTTTATCCATCGCCACTCTTATGTCCCTGCTCATCTCCTGATTTTGCCTACTTATCTCTTCTGTTATCTCCTGATTATTCTTATTACTCTCATCAAATTTTTCACTCAGCATTCTCATGATCGCACCTAATGAATCTTCCGAGATTCCTTTCTCTTTACTAGTACTTGAGATACTCTCTGCCATCATAGTATTGTTATCTACGCTCTCAATCTCACTCACACTATCGCCATTCTGCATATTGTCAGCGTTCTCTTCACTGTCAAGACCACTTCATAACTTCATATATATTGCCGACATACTGAATTATACTTCCTAACACTAGCCCCAAAATCACTTGCACAATATATAGACATTCCTACCCCTACGCTGATGTGTCCTGGTTCTCGTGCCCATCGTTGAGGTGACAAATGTAATGTTTTTTTTTAAATTTTACAATATTTATATAGATATCTCTAAGAAGATAAAATCCGGGATGGCGCCATTTCATATGTTATTTACTATGAAAAATATTTTATTATGTTGCACGAGAATACTCTCATCCCCAGGTGTGGCGTGGATAAAATCCGGGATGGCACCATTTCATATGTTATTTACTATGAAAAATATTTTATTATGTTGCACGAGAATACTCTCATCCCCAGGTGTGGCGTGTCTCCGTTACCAGCCAGAACACTTCAGTATATAAGGGAAATATAGATCTACTGCAATACACATATAATTCCTTGGAATGTCACTTACTTGTTGAAGAATGGGGAATGTATCATAAATGTGACAATAATCCCGTCACCAAATAATATATAAATTCCAAAACTCATAGCTTCAATAATCTCCATTTACTAGCCTTAATCATGTGGAATGAGCTATGTTTGAGACAGCAGCAATATGTCCGTAAAGATGCGATAAGGGATATAGAATATCTTTACTTTTCACAGGTTAAACAAAAATTATTAATTCCATATAATTTCATACAATCGGTGTAGATTTTATAACATCATTCATAACCTCATAATTTCGCTTGTTCCAATTACTTCTTGTTGACCCATTGTCTTCACTTCTCCCTGCTATTCACAGAGTAGCCACTCGAAAAACACGTTCCAGATTCCACCACTCAAGCGCCCTAATACCACAATCAAAGAACACTGAATAATCCATAGATATACAATCATAGAAACTTTCAGAGTTGCCACTGAAATACAAGTTCCGGATTCCAATAAATATTACAGGATAATCGCCAACTTCCAATCCGAGGGGATTTTTTCCGTTTGCCAAATGTCCAATATAATTCCTTGCAATTTTATGATACAATTTTCTCCTGCATTTTTCCACAATTCTGCAGTTATTTGATCCACCCCTGAGGTCTTGTTAATTTTTTAGTGATCGAATGATTTCTGTAATCTCTTGTACAGTCAGTGGGGTTAAATCTTGATTAATTTTATAAAATTTGATGAACTTTAATTTTTCTTGTGGTAAGTCACTGTTAAATAATTTAGATAAGTATACTGCAAGGATTGTACAGTTTGCATCTATAATATAAGCCAATTCTCCATTTTCATTAATAAAATGGAGCGATGGCGAAGAATACTTTATCAGCTTTTGCTTGAACGTTCTATAATAGTTTCGTGTCTTTAAGTTGCCGAAAGTCCTCTTCTATTGTTTGTAATTTAAAATCTTCACTTTGCTTACGAATTCTCCTTATTGATTTTGTAACCATCATCCTAACGTTTTTAAGTTCTTGAATTGAGGTTGGAGTTTTATTGCATGGCCAATTATGCCAGGTTTGCTGCCTAAGTTGTATTGACTGGTCACATTCATCTGTCCACCACGCGTGTTTTCTTGTTCTTGTTAACGGGGCTATGTTTACAGCTGTTAGTAAGAGTCCTGCTTGAAGTTGCTGCCAATTTTTTGGATGTATTTCTTCAGTTCCTTTCATGAAGTTTTCATTACCTTTAATATTCTCTATATCATACTTACGTTGAGGAACTCCTTTTGTGAAATTTCGCTTCTCAGGGATCACATCAAGGGAAAAAATTGTTGGATAATAATCAGAATCTAAGTCCAGGCCTTTCAGTACTTTTAGTTTCATGATTTCTTCAGTATACGAATGGGAAATTTTAACATGATCCAGTCCAGTTGATACTCACCCAATAAGGAATTATGTGAGATCGAAGTCCTAGTTTTAGAAGGAAGTTTCTTAAAGAACGTTTATTTAAAAATAAATCATGACTTCTACATAACTGGATGAGCCTAATGCCGTTCTTATTAATTTGCTTATGGCCAGACCATTTCCCAACCCAATATCGATATTTCCTGTCATTGCCAATTTGTGCATTGAAGTCACCCGTAAGAATTTTAACATGATGTTGTGGAATTCTTTGTAAAACATTATCTAATTGATTCCGAAATTCCGCTTTCTCCGATGCTTCCTTGTTAGTGATTTTAGTTGGTGCATGACCACTAATTAGAGTATAGATTTTGTTCCCTGATTTTATCGTTATTGTGGAAAGACGACCAGAGTAGGACTTGAATGTCACAACTGATTCAAGTATTGATTTATCCACTATAAATCCGGTCCCAAATTGTGGACAGTGGGCCATGACTCGTTCTCCTGGCTTTCCTTTAAACATCCTGAAGTTTTCACAATCAAAAGGACATAATTGTGTACCGTGATTCTTGGTATGCAATAATTTTTATATTACGTTCTCTAGCTTTATTTAAGATATTTTTTTGATTTCTCAACTTTCAAAAGGAAATTGACATTAAATGGCATTAGCCAAAGCCGAGATCATGCTTTAAGAATGTTCCTATGGGGTTTTGAGGTACTCCAACTTACCTCCTTGCACACATCTGTGGTCTCCCCAGAATCCGAATAGACCACTCTGGGACTGAAACCCCTGCGGTAATTTATTGCTCTAGAAGGTGCACTTTTCATGTCGATGTAATTGATGTTTTGACTGCCATGTCAGTCGGTTAAACTCAGAGTTCCACTTCTGAGTATTATAAGTATCAGCCGCCACTAACATGTGAAACAGACGCTGTCGGGGTATCGCCACTAACATGTCAAACCGTCGTCCCCTTAACATGATACTTGGTTTTAAGCCCGAATTTATTGAACCCCAGGATATGCTGCAGTCGAGAATCGAACCTGTGTTACGAGAGAGTTTTAATTTTATTAAAATGAGTTTGGACATATTATACGCCGTACGTGCATGTAGTTAATGCAGACAAGAAGATGTGGTCTTGCTATAAGCCTTTATAAAAGCAAGAAAGGGAGAGAAATGCTTAAATTTATGATCTGTATATTTTTAACATGGAAAGAACAATGCTTAGTTGGTGCTGGAAATCGACATTTCGTTGAGTTCTTGACAAGTTACGCCGGCTCAGAATCAGTTTTTAACGTATGTGTGTGTGAGAGAGAGACAGACAGAGTCTTCCGAGAGTAGAGGGTTTTGCGCACGACCCCTCGACACCTCACGCCGAACGCACGCCGAGCCACGTGCCAAGAATACACAAATGAGTCACGTGATCGCAGCTAAGCCAATCAAATAATTTACAGATATTAGCACGGATACAATTATGATTATTTATTGAAATAATTATAAACAATTCGAGTATGAAAATATGAAGCTATTAGAAAATAAATAATTATGGACTGAAGGTTTGCTTGAGATTAAGCATTGTTTGAGAGATATTCTGTTAAGAAGTGGACAGACGCTGTTTTTTTTCGCGCTAAGACGCCATTTTTATGCAGAGGAGGCAAGTCTTGCTTCGACACCAGATTCATTCCACACTGAGCGATTGACATGTCAAGTCGTGCTAATTAAGGCTCCAGAAAATATTACAGAATTCGAGTCTGCGAGGAAGGAGGAGATACCGGGAGGCGAGCGCCTTCGTCTGGTCAAGAAATAGAAGAAAGCCCCGTTGAGAACTTGCAGTGCAAATGAACGCTATAATTTGAAGCAGAGAAACATTACTGCATTATACGTATTTTACATAGCATAAGAAGAAGACTGACTACGATTATAATTCTACGATTTCTCGAGATATACACTAAATCTCAGGAGACATATATTTATGAACGATACTTCAGAAATATTTAACAGCTATTTACTATGTCGACCGAATCAATCCAGAAAGCATATTATAATCCGAACTCTACAGAGGGAGTTATGACTTGTTAAGCGCTATGATGGGGAAATAATCTACAATCAGTGATGTGGACACCAGGTGTATAATAAGGAATTATAAGAAGGAATTATGAAGACAAACTACCACATATCCAACTGTAGTTCAAAAATGTCTCAAAATGCAACTCTACTAGTGGAGGTTCCAATAACACCATAGAATTCTCGCAATATTATCGTCATACCATATGCATTCACCGTAGAACTTCAAGAGAGCTGCCGTTTGAAGAGAATTACGACATAATCATCTGATTTAAAAACGTACGTGAGATGCCAGAACGAGTTCGAGTTTCGAGGCTGGGGGAGCAGCGCTGGTTCAACTCAGAACATTCGAGGCGACGTGCTGTTGTGGACCGCCACAGATGGACCACGTGGTGGCTAGACAAGCAGCCGAGCTCGGCAAGCAGGTATTTGAAGAACGCAGCGAAAGGAATCTCGTTCTCAGCTGTTCACCGCTACCGCAGATTGTCAAGAGACGTACGGGCAGTAAGGTATTTGAGGGTTTACGATTCATTTAGTAGTTGTTGCCATGTTGTGTAGATCTTGTGCTGACCAAAATTTATGACCAGGTTAATCTTCATTACTTTTAATTGTTTGTTTAGTCATGTTAGATGACATTTCAGTCATATTAGAGTTTGTAATAAAATTACACGTCACCGTGTGTCGTTTGACGTATTGTAAAAGTAATTCCTCGTCTGCTTTATTGATAGTAATTGAATTCTGGTATGCGTAAATGCGTTTTATAGATCGTGGAATGCTACAAGAAGGTTTATGTTGTGTAGAACGCTATACAAAGGTTCATATTAAGTATAACGCCAAGTAAGACTGTATACTTTGTTTAAACGCTATAAAATTATGTAAGACGTTATAGAACGCTATATATTGTTCACAGAAAGCTTAATGAGATATTAAGCAATGTAATAAGCTGTACTAAGTATTATCAGCACGCTATTCGTTACTCCAGTAGAATGTAATAAGCATGATTGTTATACAATGCTTTGAAAGCACGTAAATAGTTTAAAATACATGAATGTATTTTCTAAGCAATCAGCTGTGTTTAATGAAAGAGCAATTCTAGCTCACTATCGAACGAAAGACTTAATAATTCTAATGTATGCATGACATGTATTGAGATACGAGGTGTAATTGATACACTCAGTTATTATGCAACGTAAGTTTGAAGGAATGTTGATAAGCATTTATTTGCAGATGCGAACACAGAATGAGTGGATATGTAGTATTTTTATTCGATGGCATATTCAGATGCAGATCTTCTAAGTGTTTGGTTAAAATTTTAACGTGGTTAATTTATGGAATGTATACGACAAGTAAGTAAAGATATCGCAACTGAATCGGTATAGCAAGGTAGTTAATGGAAGATTGCATAAATAAATAATGCGTTGCAAGGTAATGGAACAAAAATGGTAATATAATGGCACCAGGACGATGTAAAAACGCTAGTGGTATATTTGTAAATTGAAAGTTATTTCATAGTATTTGAATAACTGCAGTAGTAGGCTTACTGATTTTCTCGCATCCCAGGCGGTGTGTTGAAATGGAATTTTATATTTATTATTGTTGGAATTCCGTGCATAGTAATGGTTAGATGAACGTCGTTGTTGAAGACGTATGCGCAAATGGTAAGACGCAAATTTTAAGGGATTTGTTCAATGCAACGATAAGAGTATTATGTCCACGAGTATAAGCGATATATAAGGACTAATGAGTGTAATGTTAATGTTGTTGTTGGAACAACAAAGTTATTGCGATGTGTGCAATGTTCTTTAAACACCACAAACCACGATAGTAAGAGGTAAAGTTAACCATGAAGATAATCTGCTATATTGCTCATCATTTATCGGTTTATTAATGATTATGACATATAGAACAACAGATATCTTAGATGGTTGTTACTTATGTTAAATTGCATTGAGATACCTACCGGAAGAGACGAAATAGATGTGATTCTGTATTAACGAAAGATTTAAATGAAGAAAGGATCTAGGAGAGGACCAGATAGATCTATGGAGATCTATAAAGATCTAGAAAGTGATATCATGCAGGTCGTGATAATTATAAATATTGTAAATAAATTAAATAATGGTAACGATATTAAGACAATTTATATGTTTATAGAATTGTGGAACGTTAGGGTGCGATGTAACGAAATAGTATTATGTAGGGTTATTTGAATGTAAACAATAGTAGTAACCTGAGGAGAAGCGAATCTCAGATATACAGTTGGATTAATACGTTGATCTACGTTTAAAAGTTTTAGACCTAATGTCTATTTTAGAAGGCATTTATAAAGCCTCCGTGGCTTAGGCGGCAGCACGCCGGCCTCTCACCGCTGCATCCGTGGTTCAAATCCCGGTCACTCCATGTGAGATCTGTGCTGGACAGAACGGAGGCATACAGGTTTTTCTCCGGGTACTCCGGTTTTCCCTGTAAAAATTTCATTCCAGCAACACTCGCCACTATCATTTCATTTCATCTGTCATTCATTTAATCATTGCCCAAGAGGAGTGCGTCAGGCCTCGGCAGCCGGCACAGTTCATATCCTCGCCGCTAGATGGGGGCTTCATTCATTCCATTCCTGACCCGGTCGGAGACTGGAAGCAGGCTGTGGATTTTCATTTTTCAGAAGGCATTTATAGTAAGGAAGGACAGGGTAATGTCCCAGATTGTGATGAAATTCACAAATATTTCAGTTGTCAACAGGTGAAGATTTGATTTAATTATGTTGAGAATGCTTTGAGCATGTGTTTTGTAATTGTTTGAGAGACAACCTTTTGAATAAACATTGGCAGGCACTATTTAGTCTGCCTCTTCCTTTTATAGAATTTCACGATTTCTTCATTTAACAATTAAAGGCGGTGGTACTACTGGTTAGATACAGGCGCCCACTTAATTTTAACCGTTCACCCTCGAGATTCCGAGAGTCTTGTCCTACCATACTTTGTAGTAGGAGTTTTAATTGTAGCTAGTTAGTAGTAGGACCGTGTTTTAAACATAATGCACCGAGAGATTCCTAGTTAACCATCTAGCAGGATTTGTTGGTTTATCTAGCTGGGTATCAGCATTCCTTGCGATCCTTCCCATCCTCGGATAATAGGTGTTCGCTATGTGAATTTCAGGAACAGTACTGCGCCCGAATTCACCAATCAGTACCTATATCCGCTGCACTGTAAAGGATTGCAGACACGAAATTACCCAGCTCAAAAATTTATCATTGTCTGCTATGTAAAAATTGGGAATTCCAGGAACACATAGGGTGGATATATTGTAAGAAAATAGTACTACCAGCCTAGGTACAAATTTCTACTATCATTTACATTTGAGCAAATCGAGAAACTCCAATCTCGAGGGGTGATAAGGTTAATCTATAGTGAGCGCCTGTATCCATACCTAGCAGTACTATTTTCGGCGATGACGACAATGAAAACGATGTCAGCTAAGATAAAAATTGACTGATTCGCTAAGGAGCGCCAGCCGTTTATTGTGCTAAGAAAAGTACAAACATAACTGACTGCCTGTCTGTGAATAGTGTCTCCCTGACACTGCAATAAAATAATCTCAAAAATAAACTAAACGTGACACTGATATAATAAGAAAAATTATGAAACGGCGTGATTTTTAAACATTACCCTATGTTATAGAATCCGTTTCATCTCTGAACCGTAGTTCCACATCTAAGTATAAAAATTATTCAACATTAACTATATTCATATTTACACTAATTCATGGTTCGCACATGAGCCTCCGTGGCTTAGGCGGTAGCACGCTGGCCTCTCACCGCTGGGTCCGTGGTTCAAATCCCGGTCACTCCATGTGAGATCTGTGCTGGACAAAACGGAGGCAGACAGGTTTTTCTCCGGGTACTCCGGTTTTCCCTGTCACAATTTCATTCCAGCAACACTCTCCACTATCATTTCATTTCATCTGTCATTCATTTAATCATTGCCCCAGAGGAGTGCGTCAGGCCTCGGCAGCCGGCGCATTTCATATCCTCGCCGCTGGATGGGGGGCTTCATTCATTCCATTCCTGACCCGGTCGGAGACTGGAAGCAGGCTGTGGATTTTCATTTTCATGGTTCGCACAAATATACATTTAATTGTGTTGAAAAGATTAAATTGTCTATATTACAAATGAGTCTTTACCACTCAACTTCCGTAACAAACACCGCAACTCTATCGATTGAAAGTATAAATACTTGTCTAAATCAATAGAACATAAATGACAAACATTTAAGCTAAGCACTGTTCTTACTTTGTCTTTTCCCATTTGATCATTAAATCTTGAGAAATTCCTGAAATTCTTTGCTCTGTTAACAATTCTCTGATAAACGTGAATACTCGAAGTGCATGGCATTTGACCTTCATTCCACACTCCTCTTCCAAAATTATACAACAATCACATTATTTCTTAAACACCCTGTACAGAACTTTCTTTAAATACACTCAAACAACGTCACAATCGCTGTGATCAATACTAGAAAAACTTGAGACTCCTCAGTCTCCTCTCGTGAAAATACGTAACTCATTTACGTCTACAATTCCTTTCTTGCACGGTATTTCAAATCTTAACTCCCATTTCAATGCATTTTCTTACTTCATGCAAAGAAAATTAGCAACTTTATTAGATATCCACGTCCATTGTGAATATTGTTCAAGAAACAAACTTTAACAAACTCCTCTATCCTTATACAACTTCTCCTCGTGCCTATAACTTCACTTCTGCAATAACCTTCTGTACAGTTACTTTTAGATCACCCAGTGATTTAACTTTCTTAACTCTTTTCCACGTGTTTAAATTCAATTTCACATTATTGCAACCTTTAAAGAATTATCAGTAAGAATTCATATTTAATAAAAGATATAAGTGTATCTTCCTTTCGTGAAAATTATTTGTTTAACAAATTTATCTAGGCTTTTTAATGCTCTAAATTTTTATTGGACATATATATAAAGGTTCTTAAAATACTTTCGTTACTAGAAAATATGGTTTATCACGTTGCAGCATAGATCTACATATCTATCTGTCTCATTACTGTGAATTTAGTATTTATTGGTTTAATCATCTATCAAGTATTTGACTATCTTTGTCAGATTTCGTGTCGTGTAACAATTCAATTTCGTTCACAATTGGTTGAAAATAAATTTCTGACACTCGAATCAACATCATGAGTTGTCGAAATATTTGACACTTCGTGACATTTTTTTTTTAAATATGCGGTACTTAAATTTGGTTCAATATGCCTTCTATAGTTCGTTCAATATTCTTTCTTTAAATTGTTTACTATACTCTTTCTTTAATTTGTTCACAACTATACATTCCATCGCTGCGCATAAAACAGATTTATTTAGTTCTATTTTAACGCAAATATCAATAATTCTACACGATTTTATATTGCAATGATTTTTAACGTTAACAACTGCGCTAGGCATAAATTTCGTCCAAGTGACTGAAATTTTCAAAGAACAAGAAAAATTACTCCTCAGAAAATACGAAAAATAGTAGATCAAAATCTACACAATTTTAAATACTATGACAAAATTATACGGTTGGTCAATTAGGATAAACACAGAACATGACTACTATTCCACCAAATATAAAGCAATCACTTCTCTACCTTGAGTTGAAGGTGGTCTCGGAAGTACCTTGTCTCGTCTGCCAAACCAAGAATGTCTGAGCGCAATGCCCACAGCTATGTAGACCGGTTGTGACGGGACCAGCTGGACATCTCCCCCAGTGGAACAAGGTCGGTGACATGCCATGGTTGGCGACCTCGCCGTGAAACAGCCTGTCTCGTCCGCACTCCCCTGCTCGTTCACTGCACGTAGTCTGGCTCTTCTTTCGATACCCCATCTCTGCGTTGACATCTCTTCTCAAGGTTGAAATTCGTTCGTTTCATAAAAGTCTCTGCGAGTATACCAGATGTATAAGAACTCTTGTTGAAAAGTAGAGGTTCGTTCTGTGATTTTGCGCATCGCGTGGATGTTCTGCTGCGTTTTCCATATTGTGAATTCTGGAATTCAGCTCTTCATTTTTTTAGCTTCCACTTCCCTATCATGTGCAGCTTAGTACATGGTCATTCTCGTTTCACTGATGACACTTTTATGACTTCCCCGTTGCCAATTTATGAACTGCATTTTATATATAATGTTCAAGTAAGAGTTCAATCGTAGTAATAATAAAGCTCTTCTTGTAGAAATTAAATGTTTTCATGCGATGTATAACAGCCTCGTTTGAAACACCGTAATATCAAGCTATATGCTGTGCTGTTCTGCTTGAGAATGTTTCTTGCTTTGCAAGTTACAGTCCACTGTACTTCACTCGTCTTTCCCAACTTTCATAAAGCGTGGCACTATACTGAATAAATACTAGCTTCTCCTCTCGGTCTTAACTCGTCGAGATTTCAAATTGGAAAGAACTCTTCTTTCTGGCTCTCTGCGTTCGCCAAGTTCCTCACTCTGCCTCCCCTCTTCCGGTGTGACGTAACTCCAACTACCTCTCCTCACTCAGTCTGTACTTCGACCTTCGTCCCTTCTCCTCCTTCATGACGTAACTCTCGTTCCTCGTGGCGTGAAGTGCTCTTACATTGTAGGCCTCCCTACATTCAGATAATAAATATATATCCATATTTAAATTATTCCTTCTTGCCTTCCATAATTATTTAAGATGCATAGCATTTCACTAATTTCCACACAGATTTTTCCATATCTCACGAATTTTAAGGAATAAAAGATTTTAATTCATTCTTTTATTTTTCCTGGATTCCAGTTCATATCCAGATTGGTTCTTTGGTAATGGCCTTAAATAAATTCTGGCGCAGTACCATATACCAAATACCTTTTAATCATTATGCCGAGTACTGGGCTGCCTCTTCTGCCATTTTCACTGTTCCGTAGTCCATCTACTACACTGTCTATGCCTTTGAGTACTTCACCTTATCCCTGGCAAGGGACCCTTACAAGGTACTACCAGCCGGGCCAGCTGGACCAAGTTATTTTGTAAGGTGTATTACTCCCCTATCACTCACCTCTTTGTCCTGGCTTGTGACAGGCAGAGCCTGGCTTCCCAAACATCGGGCCCAGGTTGGCGGGGTTAATGGCTAATATAAATATATGAACATAGGAAAAAATTGTGAACGAATAGAATCGAACTATATAATATCCGCTATTCTTATAGGAAATTATCATTACTTACTGGTTGGTCCTTATCAGCCGAAAATTATCGCATAATAATATATATTCGTAGTTTAATTATGTTATTAACATGTTATCAAGTCACATCATAATTTAACATCCGGTTCCATTACAAATTAGCATAGTTATAGAGCAGGATAATTGCCCATTACAATTTAACCCGAATAAGAGTTTAGTGCTTTTCAGTCGGTCAACACGAATGTACTCAAAAGAGATGGGTTATGCCCTAATCCTGAAATAAATTACATGAGATTAATAAAACACTAGGATGACCAGTTTCGATCGTCAAGCGATCATCATCAGATCCATTACACTTAGGCTATAAAATCTATGTTTGAAATACAGGTGAAAATATTTACAATATGTACAATTATTTAGTTGCAGTAATGGTACTGCAACTGTCAGTGCATGCTAAATACAGTATATATGATGTTAGGTGAAATGCTAAATGGTGATATCTATCCGGAGTTTGTACTTTAGAGAGATTATATGGTTGTAAACTATGGTTAAACTATAAAATTGTAGGCTAACTACTTATCTAAAACTCAGCAATTCTTCTAGGTTTGTGCCGTGTCTTGTGTGGGGTTTCGCCTAGGACACCAAGCTAGGCTCATCGGCGGGCTCTTGGTGTCCCCGCCCGGACCCCCACAGGAGTGACGAACTGCGCGCCACCTCCCTTTATATAAGGTGCAACTGCACCACTTGACTACGAGAACTAAAAGCTCAAGCAGCCTTAACCTCCCTACGAAGGCTTCCAAAAAGATGGTATATTGGCTTTCACGGCCGGTGAATTAAAACTCAGCAATTCTTCTAGGTTTGTGCCGTGTCTTGTGTGGGGTTTCGCCTAGGACACCAAGCTAGGCTCATCGGCGGGCTCTTGGTGTCCCCGCCCGGACCCCCACAGGAGTGACGAACTGCGCGCCACCTCCCTTTCACCGGCCGTGAAAGCCAATATACCATCTTTTTGGAAGCCTTCATAGGGAGGTTAAGGCTGCTTGAGCTTTTAGTTCTCGTAGTCAAGTGGTGCAGTTGCACCTTATATAAAGGGAGGTGGCGCGCAGTTCGTCACTCCTGTGGGGGTCCGGGCGGGGACACCAAGAGCCCGCCGATGAGCCTAGCTTGGTGTCCTAGGCGAAACCCCACACAAGACACGGCACAAACCTAGAAGAATTGCTGAGTTTTAATTCACCGGCCGTGAAAGCCAATATACCATCTTTTTGGAAGCCTTCATAGGGAGGTTAAGGCTGCTTGAGCTTTTAGTTCTCGTAGTCAAGTGGTGCAGTTGCACCTTATATAAAGGGAGGTGGCGCGCAGTTCGTCACTCCTGTGGGGGTCCGGGCGGGGACACCAAGAGCCCGCCGATGAGCCTAGCTTGGTGTCCTAGGCGAAACCCCACACAAGACACGGCACAAACCTAGAAGAATTGCTGAGTTTTAATTCACCGGCCGTGAAAGCCAATATATCATCTTTTTGGAAGCCTTCATAGGGAGGTTAAGGCTGCTTGAGCTTTTAGTTCTCGTAGTCAAGTGGTGCAGTTGCACCTTATATAAAGGGAGGTGGCGCGCAGTTCGTCACTCCCGTGGGGGTCCGGGCGGGGACACCAAGAGCCCGCCGGTGAGCCTAGCTTGGTGTCCTAGGCGAAACCCCACACAAGACACGGCACAAACCTAGAAGAATTGCTGAGTTTTAATTCACCGGCCGTGAAAGCCAATATACCATCTTTTTGGAAGCCTTCATAGGGAGGTTAAGGCTGCTTGAGCTTTTAGTTCTCGTAGTCGAGTGGTGCAGTTGCACCTTATATAAAGGGAGGTGGCGCGCAGTTCGTCACTCCTGTGGGGGTCCGGGCGGGGACACCAAGAGCCCGCCGATGAGCCTAGCTTGGTGTCCTAGGCGAAACCCCACACAAGACACGGCACAAACCTAGAAGAATTGCTGAGTTTTAATTCACCGGCCGTGAAAGCCAATATACCATCTTTTTGGAAGCCTTCATAGGGAGGTTAAGGCTGCTTGAGCTTTTAGTTCTCGTAGTCAAGTGGTGCAGTTGCACCTTATATAAAGGGAGGTGGCGCGCAGTTCGTCACTCCTGTGGGGGTCCGGGCGGGGACACCTAGAGCCCGCCGATGAGCCTAGCTTGGTGTCCTAGGCGAAACCCCACACAAGACACGGCACAAACCTAGAAGAATTGCTGAGTTTTAATTCACCGGCCGTGAAAGCCAATATACCATCTTTTTGGAAGCCTTCATAGGGAGGTTAAGGCTGCTTGAGCTTTTAGTTCTCGTAGTCAAGTGGTGCAGTTGCACCTTATATAAAGGGAGGTGGCGCGCAGTTCGTCACTCCTGTGGGGGTCCGGGCGGGGACACCAAGAGCCCGCCGATGAGCCTAGCTTGGTGTCCTAGGCGAAACCCCACACAAGACACGGCACAAACCTAGAAGAATTGCTGAGTTTTAATTCACCGGCCGTGAAAGCCAATATACCATCTTTTTGGAAGCCTTCATAGGGAGGTTAAGGCTGCTTGAGCTTTTAGTTCTCGTAGTCAAGTGGTGCAGTTGCACCTTATATAAAGGGAGGTGGCGCGCAGTTCGTCACTCCTGTGGGGGTCCGGGCGGGGACACCAAGAGCCCGCCGATGAGCCTAGCTTGGTGTCCTAGGCGAAACCCCACACAAGACACGGCACAAACCTAGAAGAATTGCTGAGTTTTAATTCACCGGCCGTGAAAACCAATATACCATCTTTTTGGAAGCCTTCATAGGGAGGTTAAGGCTGCTTGAGCTTTTAGTTCTCGTAGTCAAGTGGTGCAGTTGCACCTTATATAAAGGGAGGTGGCGCGCAGTTCGTCACTCCTGTGGGGGTCCGGGCGGGGACACCAAGAGCCCGCCGATGAGCCTAGCTTGGTGTCCTAGGCGAAACCCCACACAAGAGACGGCACAAACCTAGAAGAATTGCTGAGTTTTAATTCACCGGCCGTGAAAGCCAATATATCATCTTTTTGGAAGCCTTCATAGGGAGGTTAAGGCTGCTTGAGCTTTTAGTTCTCGTAGTCAAGTGGTGCAGTTGCACCTTATATAAAGGGAGGTGGCGCGCAGTTCGTCACTCCCGTGGGGGTCCGGGCGGGGACACCAAGAGCCCGCCGGTGAGCCTAGCTTGGTGTCCTAGGCGAAACCCCACACAAGACACGGCACAAACCTAGAAGAATTGCTGAGTTTTAATTCACCGGCCGTGAAAGCCAATATACCATCTTTTTGGAAGCCTTCATAGGGAGGTTAAGGCTGCTTGAGCTTTTAGTTCTCGTAGTCGAGTGGTGCAGTTGCACCTTATATAAAGGGAGGTGGCGCGCAGTTCGTCACTCCTGTGGGGGTCCGGGCGGGGACACCAAGAGCCCGCCGATGAGCCTAGCTTGGTGTCCTAGGCGAAACCCCACACAAGACACGGCACAAACCTAGAAGAATTGCTGAGTTTTAATTCACCGGCCGTGAAAGCCAATATACCATCTTTTTGGAAGCCTTCATAGGGAGGTTAAGGCTGCTTGAGCTTTTAGTTCTCGTAGTCAAGTGGTGCAGTTGCACCTTATATAAAGGGAGGTGGCGCGCAGTTCGTCACTCCTGTGGGGGTCCGGGCGGGGACACCAAGAGCCCGCCGATGAGCCTAGCTTGGTGTCCTAGGCGAAACCCCACACAAGACACGGCACAAACCTAGAAGAATTGCTGAGTTTTAATTCACCGGCCGTGAAAGCCAATATATCATCTTTTTGGAAGCCTTCATAGGGAGGTTAAGGCTGCTTGAGCTTTTAGTTCTCGTAGTCAAGTGGTGCAGTTGCACCTTATATAAAGGGAGGTGGCGCGCAGTTCGTCACTCCTGTGGGGGTCCGGGCGGGAACACCAAGAGCCCGTCGATGAGCCTACCTTGGTGTCCTAGGCGAAACCCCACACAAGACACGGCACAAACCTAGAAGAATTGCTGAGTTTTAATTCACCGGCCGTGAAAGCCAATATACCATCTTTTTGGAAGCCTTCATAGGGAGGTTAAGGCTGCTTGAGCTTTTAGTTCTCGTAGTCAAGTGGTGCAGTTGCACCTTATATAAAGGGAGGTGGCGCGCAGTTCGTCACTCCTGTGGGGGTCCGGGCGGGGACACCGAGAGCCCGCCGATGAGCCTAGCTTGGTGTCCTAGGCGAAACCCCACACAAGACACGGCACAAACCTAGAAGAATTGCTGAGTTTTAATTCACCGGCCGTGAAAGCCAATATACCATCTTTTTGGAAGCCTTCATAGGGAGGTTAAGGCTGCTTGAGCTTTTAGTTCTCGTAGTCAAGTGGTGCAGTTGCACCTTATATAAAGGGAGGTGGCGCGCAGTTCGTCACTCCTGTGGGGGTCCGGGCGGGGACACCAAGAGCCCGCCGATGAGCCTGGCTTGGTGTCCTAGGCGAAACCCCACACAAGACACGGCACAAACCTAGAAGAATTGCTGAGTTTTAATTCACCGGCCGTGAAAGCCAATATACTAACTACTTATCTGATTGTCTTCCTTACAACAGCTACTCGCAGTTTTCGTGCTCACTGGAACTCACTGTGCGGTCGACTGCGGTGGTTATCTTAACGACTGGTTTTTCCCTGCCTTCTCCCCCCCCTGCCCATACGTGCTGTGGGGAGTGATAGCGATGTGTTTATGTGAGGTGTTGCCAACCTAGATAAGATGTATGTTATTGAATGAGATGGGTCTACAACTATTAAAGACCGTGGATTAACCCTCGCCACGCGTGGACCATAAGCCATTCGAACTAAGCGTTGACGGTCTTATGAGGACGTCCCGGCACCTTTAATACTGCCGCGAATATGGGCCTTGGTTTATTACAGAAGAAAAGTACATCGTACACCTGATCCAGATAACATTTACCTATTAAAAACCCCCTAATTTCCCCCCCCCCCCTTTTTTTTATCTAGCTTGGCTGTGTCGCTAAATTGTGTCTTGTTTCCGACAGGGTGTGTTTTTTAGTAGCGTGAAGAGGGGTGAGCTCTCCATGAACGTGTGTTCATTTAGATTGTTGGGATTGTTTCGTTTGGCTAGGTGTATCCCGATTGCTTCCTTTATGTCAAAAGCTCTGCCTTTCGATTCGTGATGGATTATATTAAGGTCCGACTCTATGTTGGTAAAGCTGTGCCCTGCGTCACACATATGTTCGCACACGGCTGAATGTGTTCCGTATCTTATCGCATTCCTATGTTCATTATAACGTGTGTCTACTCGCCTTCCACTCTGCCCGATGTAAATAGCTTGACAATCGGTGTCTTGGCACGTTATAGAATATACCCCTGACCTTGAATGCGGGTCACGTTTATTTAGATTACTATTTAGGAGGTGCCTAGCGGTTGTGTTTTTCGTCGTGAAAGCTATCTTTATGCCTTGCTTTTTGAATAGGTTAGTGATTTTATATGTATTCGCATTCACAAAGTTGAAACGCGCAAATTTTTTCTCATTACTGTCCGGTTTGGGAATCGTTTTATCTTTATTTTTATGTTTGGCTATAATTTGATTTATTTTGCTTGGCGGGAAGTTGTTTTCCTTTGCTATTTGCTTAATAGTTCTTATTTCCTTATTATAGTTGTCTTTTGACATGGGTGTGTTTAAAGCCCTGTGCACCATTGAATTGAAACCCGCTAGTTTGTGCGTACTGGGGTGATTAGACTGATTGTCGATTGCATGCGAGGTTTGTGTTGCTTTCCGGAATAAGGAATATGAAAGGTCGTTGTCTTTACGTTCAATAGTTATATCGAGATAATTTATTTTCCGATCAATTTCGGATTCCTTAGTGAATTTGATAGAGTGGTGTAGGCAATTAATGGATTGGAGAATTGTTTCTTCGCTTGTTAGTTCAGTATCGCAGATGCAAATTACATCATCTACGTATCTTTTCCATATTACTATTCCCTTTGTTGAAGTCTTTTCTAAGAACGCATTTTCTAGTGCATTGATGAAGATGTCAGCGATTAACCCACTTAGTGGCGATCCCATTGCTAGGCCTTCTCTCTGTGTGTATATTTTATTGTTGAATTGAAACACGTTTTGGGTGAGAACGATCCTCAGTAATCTCACAATGTCTTCAGTTTCTTTTACCGAATTGTTGGATTTTAAGTTGTTTTCGATAGTGTTGATTGCTTCAATAATCGGAATATTGGTGTACATGTTAGTTACATCGAAGGATACTAGCCTGAAGCTAGGTTTCATTTGTAGGGTGTTCAATGCTGTTACTAGTTCTGTTGTGTTCTTTACAGAGTTGCTTTTGTCGTTGGAAAGACGGCATTTTAAGATTTTTAGTAACTCTTTGCTGATTTTGTGATTGGGGGCATCCCTACAATTGACAATTGGTCTCATTGGGCATTCCTTTTTGTGTATTTTTGTTGTCCCCTCAATGACGGTATTTTCGGGTTCATGTTTATTAGTTTTGATTTTTCGGCTTTGGTCAGTATATATTCTGTTTCTTTTAGCGCACTTTTTATAAGTTTATGGAATTCGTTGGTGGGGTCTTTTGTTAATTCCTTGATTTCGTTGTTGTTTAGGAATTCAATTGTTTTTTCAATGTATTTTGTTTTGTTCAAAATTACTGCAGTGTTTCCCTTATCTGTTTTTGTGATGATTAAGTCATGTTCTTTTATTTTTTGTTTCAACGACTTTATTTCTTTGAGTTGTTTGTTGTTTTGAATGTTATTGCTATCGCCCTCTCGTTTGAGGATTTTTTTTGGCTTCGTTGGTGGCGAGATTTTTGGTTAATTCCCTGTCTTCTGCTGGGAGCTTGTGACTGGCTATCTCAATATCTGTGATTAACTGTTTTATATTGTGGTTCGTGTGTGCGTCTGTGCAGTTGTATTTCAAACCTTTGTCTAACATATTCATTTCACCTTGAGAAAAGGTTACGTTCGTTCTGTTGTTTACTCTGCTGTGGAAATTGAATTAATTCCGATTATTGAAGCAATCAACACTATCGGAAACAACTTAAAATCCAACAATTCGGTAAAAGAAACTGAAGACATTGTGAGATTACTGAGGGTCGTTCTCACCCAAAACGTGTTTCAATTCGACAATAAAATATACACACAGAGAGAAGGCCTAGCAATGGGATGGCCACTAAGTGGGTTAATCGCTGACATCTTCATCAATGCACTAGAAGATGCGTTCTTGGAAAAGACTTCAACAAAGGGAATAGTAATATGGAAAAGATACGTAGATGATGTAATTTGCATCTACGATACTGAACTAACAAGCGAAGAAACAATTCTCCAATCCATTAATAGCCTACACCACTCTATCAAATTCACTAAGGAATCCGAAATAGACCGGAAAATAAATTATCTCGATATACCTATTGAACGTTAAGACAACTACCTTTCATATTCCATATTCCGGAAAGCAACACAAACTTCGCATGCAATCGACAATCAGTCTAATCACCCCAGTACGCACAAACTAGTGCGTTTCAATTCAATGGTGCACAGGGCTTTAACCATACCCATGTCAAAAGACAACTATAATAAGGAAATAAGAACTATTAAGCAAATAGCAAAGGAAAACAACTTCCCGCCAAGCAAAATACATCAAATTATAGCCAAACATAAAAATAAAGATAAAACGATTCCCAAACCGGACAGTAATGAGAAAAAATTTGCGCGTTTCAACTATGTGAATGCGAATACATATAAAATCACTAACCTATTCAAAAAAGCAAGGCATAAAGATAGCTTTCACGACGAAAAACACAACCGCTAGGCACCTCCTAAATAGTAACCTAAATAAACGTGACCCGTATTCAAGGTCAGGGGTATATTCTATAACGTGCCAAGACACCGATTGTCAAGCTAATTACATCGGGCAGAGTGGAAGGCGAGCAGACACACGTTATAATGAACATAGGAATGCGATAAGATACGGAACACATTCAGCCGTGTGCGAACATATGTGTGGCGCAGGGCACAGCTTTACCAACATAGAGTCGGACCTTAAAATAATCCATCACGAATCGAAAGGCAGAGCTCTTGACATAAAGGAAGCAATCGAGATACACCTAGCCAAACGAAACAATCCCAACAATCTAAATGAACACGCGTTCATGGAGAGCTCACCCCTCTTCACGCTACTAAAAAACACACCCTGTCGGAAGCAAGACACAATTTAGCGACACAGCCAAGCTAGATAAAAAGGGGGGGGGGGGGAATTAGGGGTTTTTTAATAGGTAAATGTTATCTGGATCAGGTGTACGATGTACTTTTTTTCTGCAATAAACCAAGGCCCATATTCGCGGCAGTATTAAAGTTGCCTGGACGTCCTCATAAGACCGTCAACGCTTAGTTCGAATGGCTTATGGTCCACGCGTGGCGAGGGCTAATCCACGGTCTTTAATAGTTGTAGACCCACCTCATTCAATAACATACATCTTATCTAGGTTGGCAACACCTCACATAAACACATCGCTATCACTCCCCACATCACGTATGGGCAGGGGGGAGAAGGGAGGGAAAAACCAGCCGTTAAGAATACCACCGCAGTCGACCGCACAGTGAGTTCCAGTGAGCACGAAAACTGCGAGTAGCTGTTGTAAGGAAGACAATCAGATAAGTAGTTAGCCTACAATTTTATAGTTTAACCATAGTTTACAACCATATAATCTCTCTAAAGTACAAACTCCGGATAGCTATCACCATTTAGCATTTCACCTAACATCATATATACTGCATTTATCATACACTGACAGTTGCAGTACCATTACTGCAACTAAATAATTGTACATATTGTAAATATTTTCACCTGTATTTCAAACATAGATTTTATAGCCTAAGTGTAATGGATCTGATGATGATCGCTTGACGATCGAAACTGGTCATCCTAGTGTTTTATTAATCTCATGTAATTTATTTCAGGATTAGGGCATAACCCATCTCTTTTGAGTACATTCGTGTTGACCGACTGAAAAGCACTAAACTCTTATTCGGGTTAAATTGTAATGGGCAATTATCCTGCTCTATAACTATGCTAATTTGTAATGGAACCGGATGTTAAATTATGATGTGACTTGATAACATGTTAATAACATAATTAAACTACGAATATATATTATTATGCGATAATTTTCGGCTGATAAGGACCAACCAGTAAGTAATGATAATTTCCTATAAGAATAGCGGATATTATATAGTTCGATTCTATTCGTTCACAATTTTTTCCTATGTTCATATATTTATATTAGCCATTAACCCCGCCAACCTGGGCCCGATGTTTGGGAAGCCAGGCTCTGCCTGTCACAAGCCAGTACAAAGAGGTGAGTGATAGAGGAGTAATACACCTTACAAAATAACTTGGTCCAGCTGGCCCGGCTGGTAGTACCTTGTAAGGGTCCCTTGCCAGGGATAAGGTGAAGTACTCAAAGGCATAGACAGTGTAGTAGATGGACTACGGAACAGTGAAAATGGCAGAAGAGGCAGCCCAGTACTCGGCATAATGATTAAAAGGTATTTGGTATATGGTACTGCGCCAGAATTTATTTAAGGCCATTACCATTGGGTACATTCGTGTTGACCGACTGAAAAGCACTAAACTCTTGTTTACTAAGGCAACACTGAAAATATGGCTTCAAACACCACAATGTTAACCCGAATAACAAATGCAAATACTATTCATAGAACAATCTGCAATATCACGAAAAAGTTACCGTATTTCTGATTGGTAATACAAAAGTCAGCTTGTATGTAAACACTGTCAACAATTTAAAAAAATGCAGCATAAGGACATTATGATTAATAAAACATAAACGTCAACATATCAGTAGTAGAACACACTTTAACTGAGTGTATAAAACTTAAATTCTATTAGATATTACATACCATATATTGCGCGTGATACTTTTCGTCTTAAGGTAAAGATTCAAAATATTCCGTAACAACAGCGGCATCAAAAGTGTAAAATTAGAACCAAATGTCACATAGGTTTCGGTGCCGCAAAGACGAAATATTAAATAAAGTTATACGTAAAATGCAAAAATCATTTAACGACCACGTGTGTTATCGTCTAGCATTCTCGGCTTTCGCCTTGGAGGTCCTGGTTTGAATCCCGGCTCTGTCATGACATTTTGATTTTGGTCTGAGAGCCGGAATGGTGGGCTACACTCTCGAGCCAAAACTTGGTAATTGTTTTCCGTGGTTTCCCACCTATACTCGCAGCAAATCTGGGTCACAAAAACCAAGATAAACGGCCGAGGGGACCGATGCGCTGACCTCGCGTCATCCCAATATCTGCAGGCCAAATTACTGAGCAGCGGTCGCTTGGTAGGCCTTGGCCCGTCATTGGCTGCAGTGCCAAGGGTTATTTATTATACTCGAAGCAAGTACCGGGATAGTTCCTAACTGAAGGCCATAGCAACCCTCTTTCCAATCCTTATTTGAATTACAAATACACACTCTACTACAGCCATCACAGTAACACATGTTATCAGAAAAATTCCATACACACTCAAGTTCATGGGCTATATGAGCATGATATTGCAAAGCTTCTAAATTAATCAACAACAACAGAATAATTTAAGCTCATTTGATCTTAATACTATGTTTCTTGATGATATCACCAGCCTTTGTAACGTTACGCCACGTGCAGGGTTAGCCAATTTATTTCTTTCTTTGTTAATTTCAATTCCATACAATTAACCCTGTTAACAACATTTACAAAAATGTATTCAAATTTTGATGGCGTTCAGATTTATAATGTTCTTATCGTGGTTTGGATAGAAGTAGTTTAGTAAGGAGAATTCTGCTTCACTCTAGAACCCTCCTTGCCCCACTACTATGCCTCAGCCATGTTAAAATAATTAATATCTCTCGAACGCATGGTCCTATTTTGACAAATGGGGTGTCGTTGGACTCGAGCTGACGTCCTCCTTCCCATGGACCACTCGTTATATTTTTGAATGTCTTTTTTTTTGAAAATTTTTGTTTTCGAAAGTAGGTGATAGTTTGAAAACCAAACATGATAGAATGTTGTGCCATGGCTCAAACGATCGGCCTCTATGTCCTTTATTTTTTATAATAAAACTTTTTAATTTTTATGTTTTTTGAAAAAGTTCAATTTTGAAATTTTTATATTTTTGAAACTAAAGAGTTTACAAAAAATTATGTTTTGACATAAATGAATGGCCCTGAACCCCTCTACCCCCAAAATAAATTTCAAGTCGCTAGGACTAAAACTGTGCAGTAGTGTGAATTGGACAGATCTGCCCCACCACCTACTTTCATATAAACTTTGCCGTTATCTCCCGAACGCGTGGTCGGATTTTAACGAACGAGGTATTGTTGGCATTGGGATGACGTTCTCTTGGCTAAGCATGTGTGTTGGTATTAAAAAAAACAGAAAATTTTTGTTTTTGGATTGGCGCTATTTTGGAAACGGTGAATTTTGGGAAAAAGTTTGTTTGACGTTAATGAAAGGTGGGTATGCCCTCTAAGGGGATAGCAAGTTTCAAGGCTGTAGGAGGAAAAAAATAATGATAGCCTGCTTTCTCGCGAAAAATGGTGATAATTGGCGAACGGATGGTCGGATTTTAACAAATGAGGGGTCGTTGGACTCGAGCTGACGGCCTCATTCTTATAGGCCACTCGTTATTTTTTTTAATTTTTCTTGAAAATTTTTGTTTTCAAAAGTAGGCGATAGTTAGAAAACCAAACATGATAGAATGTTGTGCCATAGTTGAAACGAATGGTCTCTATGACCTTTATTTTTTATAATAAAACTTTTTTATATTTTGAGATTTTTTGAAAACACTTACATTTTGAATTTTTACTATTTTGGAAACTAACACGTTGACAAATAAGTCTGTTTGACATAAATGAAAGGTCCCTACCCCCTCTACCACGAAAATAAATGTCAAGTCTCTAGGACAAAAAACTAGGCATTTTTTTTTAAATAAAAGCGTGTTTGTAGACAGAGAGCCGGTAGCGCTTGATGTATGTTCCAACGAGGCTATGATTGGCCATGGTGGATACTGGAAATGGCTATTTTGACGGGGAGATGTATGGCAAAACGAGGGGTCGCTTTTCGATATATTTTTTTCCTATGACAAATGAATGAAGGCGAATATTTCAAAAATCCCTCATGACGATCGTTAAAACATGTTGGTAAACACCGACCAGTAACCAGACAAAATTCATAATGCTATGAGACGAATAAAAAGCAAGGCTTTTCATAGTTGTTAACAAAAGAACTTGTTTTCCTATGTCTAGCTGACATCCGTAATGAAAAAAATCAGATTATCTGCTCGAGAGACCCGCTTGGTGTCTGGCTAGCCAGCTAAGAGCTGGGTGAGAGCTGACAACATTGATGTAAGATGACAACAGGTTGCAACCAACAGACAACTCTGTACAAAGTGATAACGGCCAGCCAGATTAGCAGACAGCGGTGGGCAGGGCTCCGCTGAGTGGGTGAGGGGAAAGGAGGGAAACCTCTACACAACAGGAAATCACGTGACCACTGCAGAGTGGTGAGGGGGCGGGGCCAGAGAGCCGGGGGATAGGCGAGGGGAGGAGTGGAGAACCCATGACAGCCAATAACTGAACGAGTTGTGTGTCAACATGGAGTGAAGGAGTGAGAGGCGGGTGTGGAGGGAGAAAGAGAAACATATATGGACATGCACGAAGAGTGGAGCGCCATACACAGAGTTCTCGTACACACGATTCAATAAAATAAAATAAAAGTGCACAGGTTCACACGACATGTCATTTATTGATCCAAGAATTAAACGTAGAGTTAAATCCTAACCATTTGACATATAGTTTATTTCCTTTTTGTTTCAACACTTTTCCACAAGATAATGTTTAGGAAATGCTGGTTTTTTTGAAGTTCATGGAGATAAAATCTACCTTTTATGCGTTGATGGTTGAGGTCTTGCAGTAAATAGGTGACTGGACTGTCCAAGTTGACTTGATGAATTCGAAATAGTTCAGTCCCCCACGGAGGCGTGTAGCCCTTATTGAAGGCAGACTTAAATTTTCTCACACGAACAAAATCCCCAATTTTCAGTCGGTGACGTTTAGGATCTGCTGTTTTTATGGGATTAAACAGTTTATCCAGTCGTTGAATATTTTTGGTCACGAGACGTGGCTTGGTCCCAATCGTTCTATGTTTGGTGTCATTGTAACGTGACACTGGCTCAGGTAACATGTCCAACCAGCGATAACTGCCCTGAGCGGTAATCGCTTTCCACATATGGGTTTTCAATGTTCGGTTAAACCGCTCGACCACGCTGGCTTTGAGATTGCTGTACGTGGTGTAATGGTGAATATCCTTTGATTTGAGAAAACTGGAGAAATCCTTGTTGAAAAATTCTTTCCCCTGGTCGGTTTGTAGTAACTGAGGTTGGCGTTTGGATTGTTGAATAATATGTTGAAAGGCCTTGGTAACTAGTGGACCAGACTTGCGACGCACAGGTTCAACAAAGGCCATTTTGGAATAGACATCAATGACGGTCAACATATAGTGTACACCGTCGTTAACGCCAGCATAGGTTATCATTTCAACCAAGTCAGCCTGCCAAAGTTCATCCACACCTCGTGAAATCACCTTGAGTCGTGGATAGTGACGCCTAGCTGGGCGATGCAACTCGTGAGCAATACCCATTTTAATGGGTGAGGGCTTAAACAATAATTTTGGCATTTCGAAGTTCTTGTTCAATTTCTTGAATTTCCCAATCGTGACCGGTATGGCCAGCTTGACGTGAAGCATGCAACAACTGTAGCCGCTGGATGAGCTTATTGGGATTGTGCCAATAGGTAACATCCACAAGGGGTTTAATTGGTTTAAATGTCACTCCCGAAGCGGACACTTTACGACGAGTACTTTGACTGGTGGAAAACATTTTTGCAATGATGGTTTTATATTTTTGAGATATATTGGCATTCACTTGTTGAGTGGGATCATACTGTCTTTTGTGGGCATTGGTGTCCAATAAAATGGATTTATATTAGCCAAGGTCCTCTGACGTATAATCATGGGAAGAGGGAGTCCGAGAGAAGAGCAGCTTTATCAGTCCTGGCGTTAATTTATAGTTGATGTTTTTAATGACAGCTTTAGAACGAGCAAATTTAATGGACGAATCCCCAATTTTAAAACTATCATCCTCATAGCGAACACCATACGTTGTATCTGTGTTTCCAATAAATAGATCAATGAGATAGTGTTCTAGTGTTGATCCATAATATTTTATTAAAATGGTTTTCAGTTGAGCTTTATGTTGAGGGGTGGCCAAGAGTTGTGAAAACGGAGACGATCTGGAAGGGCAAGGTGTTTCGACCATGACCAAGGATTTCTTTTTTCTCAAAAACTCTGCAAGGGGTGCGGCCTTTTTTTGAGTCGTAAACACTTGTTCCTCGTCATCCTCAACTTCGCTAACACTAGTCAAATCCGCAGAAGAAAACATTGGTAGGAAAGAAAGAATAGGTAGAAAACCGCGGATCACTCAGGATATACTAGAATTGATGGGTGAAAGGCCGAAACACAAGAACCTAAGAGATGAAAAGGGGAAAGCAGAATACAGACGTCTGAGAAATGAGGTTAACAAGAAGTGCAAGGAAGCGAAAGAAGAACGATTGAAAGAGAAATGTGCAGGTATAGAAAATTGTCTGATATTAGGAAAAGTACACAGCTTATCGAAGGATTAAGGATACTTTTGGGGAAAAGAAGACTAAGTGCTGTAATATTAAGGACTCAAATGGAAAGCCTCTAACAGATAGGGAAGAAAAGGTTGAGAGATGGAAAGCTTGCATAGAGTGCTTGTATAAGGGAAAGGGCATTGAGAATCGTGTAATGGAAAGGGAGGAGGAAATTGATGAGGATGAAAAACGAAATTTTATATTGAGATCAGAATTTGACAGAGCATTGGAGGACTGAAGCAGGAACAAAGCACCAGGCATAGATGATATACCGATTGAATTGCTACGCTGCATAGGAGATGAAGGTCTGATCAGGTTATTTCACTTGGTGTGTAAGATTTATGAGACAGGTGAGGTACCCCCTGATTTCAAGAAGAATGTTATCATCCCTATACCAAAGAAAGTGGGAGCCGACAGATGTGAAGATTACCGTACACTCAGCTTGACTACTCATGCTTCAAAGATCCTGTCTAGAATAATTTAAAAGAGGATTGAAAGCCAGATAGAAACGGAGTTGGGTAAGACCAGTTTGGTCTCAGGAGAAATGTAGGAACAAGGGAAGCTGTACTAAGTCTTAGGCTGATTTTGGAAGGTAGAATAAGGAAAGATAAGAGGTCGTTCATGGCATTGGTAGACTTAAAAAAGGCTTTTGATAACGTTGATTGGACTAAATTGTTTGACATGTTGAAATCTATTGGAATAAAGTACAGGGATATGAGGGTGATATACAATCTATACAGAAACCAGACAGCAGTCATTCGAGCTGAAGGACATGAGAGAGAAGCTGGTATTCAGAAAGGTGTAAGGCAAGGCTGCAACTTATCACCCTTACTTTTCAATCTTTAGATTGAACAAGCAATGAAGGAAATTGGAGAAAAAATTAAAGTGGGAGTGAAGATTCAAGGAGAAATAATTTCAACTCTGAGATTTGCTGATGACATCGTCATCTTGGCCGACAAGCCTGAGGATTTGAATGAGTTTTTGAATGGTATGGACTCCGTCTTACAGAAAGAATTCATGATGAAAATTAATAAATCAAAAACAAAAATACTGGAATGCAGCCGAAATAAATCAGAAACCTCTATGGACATCAAATTGGCAGGTGAAAAGCTGCAGGAAGTAGGAGACTTCTGTTACTTAGGAAGCAGAATAACCAGTGACGGACGAAGCAAAGAGGATATAAAAAGTAGGTTGGCTCAGGCCAGGAAAGCATTTCTACAAAAAAGGAATCTGTTGACATCGAATATAAATTTATGTATTAGGAAGTCATTTTTGAAAGCCTTTGTCTGGAGCATGGCGCTCTATGGAAGTGAAACTTGGACCATCGGTGCAGCAGAAAAGAGGAGAATTGAAGCATTCGAAATGTGGTGTTAGAGGAGAATGATGAAGATCAGATGGGTAGATTGGGTTACAAACGAAGAGGTATTAAGACGAGTGGGAGAGGAGAGATGTTTCTGGCGACTGCTAACGAAGAGAAGAGATAGGTTAGTAAGACACATACTAAGACACCCAGGAATAGCAAGCTTAGTTATGGAAAGAAGGGTCGAGGACAAGAACTGTAGGGGTAGACCAAGGTTAGAATATGTAAAACAGATTGCCTCTGATGTAGGGTGTGGTAGCTATGTAGAGATTAAACGATTAGCGCAGGACAGGGAGGCATGGACAACTGCATCAAACCAGTCAAAAGACTGAAGACTCAAACAACAACAGTCAAATCTTCCTGTTCCTGTTCCTCTTACTCAGGGTCCTCGTGCAGCGTCTGCGTGGCTTGTGATACGGTGGGTAGCGTTTCAGATGGCTTGAAAGTGGATTTCAACATGGCTTTTAGCGGAGGTGCTAAATGTTGTTGAATAAACAAAGCATGATTTGCACGTGATCGTTTTAATTGACGAAACTTTTGGCGAATAGTATTTTTTGCTCTAATAATATGCTTTTTCAATCGACTCTCTGCTAACGCTATGGTGTCTTGACAAATGACTTGTCAGCGAATGAGACAGGGCCTTAAATAGCAATAAAATGATCAAACCCTAAGCGATACCGTCCTTGGTTGAGTTCACTTTGTTTGTCAATCACTAAACAGGTATGACGTTGAGGGTTCCAGTACTTGGCACACAATTCTGTAAACATTTGAAAGGTCATATCCGGATTCACATGTTCATTATAACTGTGACGACTGTTCCTCTCGTCCTCGCGAAATAAAACAATGACATTGGCATTGTCACGAATCAACTGTTTGGACATTTTAGAATACGTTTGTCCGTGATAGAAGCAATCGATATGTTTGTGACGACCCATGGTGAAATAGCTTTGAATGATGCCTTGACATTCAGTGGATACATCATCGAAAATCATGAGTGAATCGGGCATTACCTCATCCGGTGAAATAACATTTTCTTGCATGGAAAATGTGAAATAACCCATATTCTCTTTTTGTAATCCAGACATGACTTGATCCAGAAACACGTAGCGGGGTTGGTAGAGAGATTTTGCAAAAATATAAATATTTTGAAAACGCAGACCATTGAGCGCTGTAATGAGAGTCAGTAAAAGGTTACTATTTCCACAGCCGGTAGGTCCCACAATGATGCAGCGAATGGAAGATGGAAACAGTGAACCATGACGTTCATGTGATGTGGAACAGAGATGGGAAACCATGTCCCCCACGGGGAATGACTCTTGCTGCTTAATAATCTTCATATCAACTAAGGCTTAGAGAGGCTAACAGGCTGTCTATATACAGGACACCGAGCCTTGTCATAGAAACAGTAGACTCATACTACATGTTGGCGATGGATGTCTTTGGACGTGCGTTGATGGCCAAAGCTAGGTCTGTCCCCATACATGACCCTAAACAAGAAACAGATCCTGCTAATAAACACTATGTGGATAGGTCAGTAGTACCACGCACAAAACAGGGAGATTATGACTTTAAGAGAAAGTGGTTAACCCATGTAAAACATCCTCAAGTGTCTACAGACGTTACTACGAAAAAGTATGTGGATAACAAAGTGTATGTGTTTTATGACAAAGTGCCTCAGCTTACGGTGAATGGCTATAGCGCTAATCACCATCGGATTATTCACGTGGAAGACCCGCAAGACGAAGACGATGTCTGTACCAAGCGTTACATGACCCATGAAACGAAAAGGCTTTACAAATTTATCCCATCTATATTTTTAGTGTATCTGACAAATGAAAAACCTGTGAATGACTAAAACCATTTACTGCTAGTCCATGATCAGCATTTAACATATGTGCTTTCTTCGGGTTCAAGCCACTATCGATTACACTATAATGGAACCATTCACATCAAGTATGCCATACCTGATGAGAACCATTTACAAATAAAGATACATGGTCATAGGATGTTGCCCCATAACCATGAAATGGTCAATTCAGGTGACGAATTATCTTTCATCTCATGTTGACATGGGAGCAAGCGGGAAAAACCATAAACGATTTCCCACTATATGTGGAATTGGAATATACAGCCATGAAATAACAATCTGACGTTAGTTGTGATGTTAACTTTCTTGTGAAATGTTGTTGGTCATTATCATCATGGTGAAACAAAGATATATAGTGAGAAAGACTAAAACGACTAAAAATAAGACCCTGTCCTTGGCAAAGCCTTGGCTTAAGGCATTCGTGGACAAGCCCACGCGAAAAAATAAAAATAATGTGTTGACCATAAGAAAAGTCATTCGAGCAGCACAGAGACGTGTTATTCCAATACGTCAGCGACAGGGTTCAAACCAAGGGCGAGTGATTCCTGTCCCCAAACGATCGGGATTTTTACCTGCATTATTTGCCGGTTTGGCTGCTCTGGGTTCACTTTTGGGTGGTGCAAGTGCAGTGGTGAAAACCATTAAAGCAGCGCAGCAGGGCAAGCAACAACTAAAAGAAAGTCAGCGACATAATGAAACGATGGAAGCGATTGCTATGGGGGCTAGAAATGCCAATTTAAAGCCAGCCTTTTATCAACAAGGATTTGGGATTTCACAATTTCAAAATATTAAAAAAAGTTTAACCTCAGCCATAGCAAGACATGCCCTGACGCATCAACAAGTAAAAAGCTATGCTAAACAACTAAAGCTTTCTCATTTTCGAGGTGTGTTTATGCGAAACCAATTACCCCCACGACCCTGGAAACAGGAATGCGCTGTTGTCAATTTGGATGATCACCGAGGACCAGGAACGCATTATGTAGCTTATGTCAAAGAGGGATCCACCGTATGGTACATTAACAGTTTTGGGAATTTAACCCCTCCCATGGAACTAGTGACCTATTTTGGAAACAGGAGCAAGATATATTATAATGTGAAGCGTGTGCAAACGTTTAACAGCCAACAGTGTGGACGTTTGTGTTTAATTTTTTTAATATAAGACGCAGCATAAGCAAAAACGCCAACAGTATGTCGGCAGAAAGTAAAGCGTTTACACTGCATGGACGTGGACCTGAAGTCAACCTAGACTTTTACCCGCCTATCGAATTGAGTGAAACACCCTATGGTTTGGGACTTGTTTGTCTTGAAACGTACAATCGAATACAACATACGTGAAAATGTGAACTAGTTTTACTATGATGATTCTGTGCTCTCCCTGAACTCTGGTGGATACACGATCGATGATATTTATGATCACATTTATGTGGTGGTGATCAATGAATATGGTTTAAAGTAATTTCTCGATGGATCGCGCAAGTTTGAACTTGTAGTAAATACCAACACTAATCACTGCAGTATTTTCTCCACATTCAAAATGGACTTTAAAACACGCCCCGATTCCATTGGCCCATTACTAGGATTTAAACCACGCGTATTGGAGCCCCAAAAAAAAAACATTAATCAGACCATGAAGTGAAATTCATTGAGGACCATCATGTATCGGTGACTTGTAATATTATTAGCCAAGTGTACACCAATCAAGAACCATCGCAATCGCTTTATGACTTTATTGTGACATCGCCCAATGGCTATATTATTCGTGAAAACCCTCCAGTGGTGCTTTGTCATTCTGTGGCTGTGGATAGTATTAGTAATATAACATTACGACTGATCAATAGAGAGCAACAACTCATTGATCTAGATTCTACGATACCAGTGACTTACAATTTGGTGCTAAAGCCACTATGAAGTTTGTGTATAAAGCAACAACACCATCTAGGAATGGTGTTAGTTGTTTGCCACGTGAATACACGTTAACATCTCAAGACAAGCAGATTTTACAGCATTTGGGTTACCACGTCAACCTCCCTAATGAATTCCATCCTAGAGATAGCGAACCGCATCGAGGAGCAACCAAGAGTGGTAAGAATTGATCTCCATTCCTATCAAGCTCAAACACCTGGACTCAATAACAATGATGACATTCAATTTGTTATCAACAGCCAAGATGTTTACACCCTACCGCATGAAAGTGTCATTCAGATCGAAGGTCGGCTCACCAAAGCCGATGGCTCTGCACCCACCACATCCAAGTTGGCCAACCATGGTTTGGCCTTTCTGTTTTCTGAAGTACGTTATGTCATTAACGATATCGTGGTGGACAGCACTCGAAATGTAGGCATTTCCAGTGTCATGAAACTATACCCCTCTTATAGTGAGGAAGAAGGTAAAACACTTTGCATGGCAGGTTGGTGCCCTTACTCGACCAATGGCTGGATGGTACACACCGATGGGACCTTTACTGGATATTTACCTCATATACTGATTTTACGCTTTGTCGAAGACCACCAGCGCATTGTGGTCAACGCAAGGCAAGTGCTTTATCTGGTGAGAGACAGGAGTGATGATAATGCACTCATGGGAGCTGACAATGCCCCCATAGATTCAAAAATTCAACTACAACGCTTGCTATGGAAAGTGGCCCATGTGGCCCTTGACGATAGCAAAATACTGGACATACTCAAGATGGTAAAGAGAGATATGCCTCTACCCATGGAATTTAGAAGCTGGGCACTCCATGAGTACCCGCTATTGCCCACCACCAACACACACAGTTGGTCTTTAAACACAGATCGCTATACAGAGAGACCTCTCTACATTATCGTGGGTTTTCAAACGAATCGCAAGTATCAACAAACCAAAGATGCCACGCAATTTGATCACCTGCAATTGAGATATGCACGTATTTTCCTCAACGGAGCTGTGTTTCCCTATGAAGGACTGGATTTGGATTTTTCAAAAAATTAGTTTGGCCCCCTGTACGACTTGTTTTCTAAATTTCGATGGTCGCATTATCGAAAAGAGAACGGCCCCATGCTGCTACCCCAAGCGTTTAAGACAAGAGCGCCACTGATTTTCGTTGACTGTTTTTTTTTTTTTAAATATACCAAGGGCCCGTCAGCTAAGCTCCGGATGTACTGCAGCCTAAAGGCTTATTGTACTGCCCTGTGTACTCAGCACCAGTCCATTATCCCTGTGTCTTTGATAAGATGGTACAGTCCCATGATGGACTCTGTTTTGATTTCTTTTGGTTCAATTGTCGGTCTCCCAAAAAGATTGAATCTTCTGCGATCTAGAGCTTCGCAAGAGCAGATTATGTGATGGGCTGTCTCCGTTTCCTTCCCACAAAGTCTGCAGTCTAGGTTTCCTTTGATTATGCCCATTTTGTTTAGGTGCTTTTTCACGGGAGCATGGCCCGTGAGAAGAGCCACTATGTATCTTACCTGAATTTTTTTACATTTGAGTAATTTTCCAGCTGTTTTCTTACATGGTTCATTGATGAACATTTTCCCATGTTTCATACCAGGGTTAGTTTTCCATCTATCCCTATGTTCTTTTTTGATCCAGTCTTTAATAGCTTCTCTTATGGAGCATTTAGGTACTCCTAGAGCCGGCTCTGGTCCATAAAAGATTGTTGCCGCTCCCTTCCGGGCGAGTTCATCGGCTTTTTCGTTTCCTTCAATGCCCTTGTGTCCTGGGACCCATATCAGTTTGACGCTGTTATGTTCCCCCAGTTTAGTTAGGGCATTAAGACATTCTTCCACCAGTCTTGAGTTCACTTTAGGGCTTTTTAAAGCCTTCAGTGCTGTCTGAGTATATAATAGTCTTCTTATTTGTATAAGATCTTTTCATATTTTCATATATGCATTGTAGTATTGCATAAACTTCTGCCTGGAATACCGTGGGATATTTTCCCAGGGGAAAGCTGATGCTTTTTCCTGGTCTCATTCCATATACTCCCGAGCCTGCTCCTGAGTCGTCTCTTGACCCGTCTGTGAACCAGATCAGAGTTTCCTCAGGATGCTCGGGTTTTGTTTTCCAAGAGTCTGTTTCAATTATTGCTTCAAATGTTTTATTGAAGTTGTATTGTGTAGGAGTGTAGTCTGATCGCATTTCAAGTATGGGATCTTCTCCAATTTTTGTTATTGATGTTATTCCTGATTGTGAATCAGGAATATTTCCAGCTTTACCCTGTTTCAGCCTATGTAATGCCATCCTAGCTTCCCCTTTGATCAGAATGTCAAGAGGGGCCAGGTCTAGTAAGGCCTCCATAGCCACTGTGGGGGTAGTTTTAAATGCTCCGGTAATTGCTAGGCAGACTTGTCTTTGAATTCTTCCCAACTGTACCAGAGTTGTTTTATTTTGCACCTTGGTCCACCATACCAGTGCACCATATGTTATCGAGGGTCTCAGTACCCTAGTATACAACCAGTGTATCATCTTAGGTATTAGTCCCCACGTATTTCCATACATCCTCCTCACAGTCATGAAGGAGGTTACAAATTTATTGTATATTTTGTTCAAATGCTGGTTCCAGGTCAACTTGGAGTCAAGAATTACTCCTAAGTATTTAACCTCTCCCTTCATTTTAATTTCTTCACCTTTTAGAAGCAGGGAGTTAGTTTCCTTTGGATTTCTTCTTCTGGTGAATGGGACAATGGCTGTTTTGTGAGGGCTTATTTTAAGCCCCTCATTTTCTGTCCAATTATATACAACGTTAAGTGCCATTTGCATTCGTTCCTTAACGGTGTTAGCAAATTTTCCTTGAACTATAATGACGATGTCGTCAGCATAGCCAAAGATATTAAAGTCTAGCTGACTTACCTTTTTAAGCAGTCCATCCACAACGAGGTTCCACAGCAGAGGGGATAAGACCCCTCCCTGAGGACATCCCCCCGTAACCTTTGCAGACAGACTGCTTTCCATACATGTTGTGTGTATCACTCTGCTTTTAAGCATGGCTTCGATCCACCTGTAAGAGGTTTCATCTAGTCCTCGCTCTCGGGCAGCAGTGATCATTGATTTAAAGGAGGTATTGTCGAAGGCTCCATCTATGTCCAGAAAAGCTCCCAACGCTACCTCCTTTTGTTCCAGAGTTTTTTCCAGTCTTTGTACTACTTGGAAAAGAGCTGTCTCTGTTGACATACCGGCTTGATAAGCATACTGGTTCCGGTGCAGAGGTCTCTCAGCCAATGCATCATCCCTGATGTGTCGGTCAAGCATTTTTTCTAGAGTTTTTAGAATAAAAGACATGAGTGTGAGAGGTCTGTAGGACTTAGCCCGGTCTATAACTTTCCCAGGTTTAGGTATGAATACCGCCCTACAGTGTCTCCACCCCATTGGTATATAACCTAGGGCTAAACTAGCTCTAAGTATTTTAATCATAATCCTTGCAAGCATTTGGAAGCCTTCTTGGAGCATGATGGGCATTATTCCATCACTTCCTGGGGATTTATACGGTTTAAATGAGAAGATTGCCCATTTTAGAGTTTCATAGTTAACCACCTTCCTAGCTGTTTCCCAGTCTCTCCTGTCAGTTTTCCAAGATGGAAACTCCAGTTCCAGGCTGCCCCAGCCTCCGGGAGGTTCTTCTATGATTTCCGACCCTGGGAAGTGTACATGAAATAGTTCTTTCATGGTCTCTTCCGCAGTTCGGGTGTATTCTCCATTATCTCTTTGGAGTGAGTTTATGCTGCTTCGGCTTTCTTTAGAGAGAATTCTTTGAAGTCTGGCACATTCCGGAGTCTCATCTATCTCCGTGCAGTACCTTCTCCAAGACTCTCTCTTTGCCAATCTTAAGGCTTTGTTGTAATCAGTAAGGGTTCTCCTATATTCCTCCCATTTTCCTGATTTTTTTGCTGCGTTGAACAGTCTTCTTACCTGTTTTCTCTGGTCTGCTAGGTCTTTACTCCACCAGGGGATATTCCTGTTGGACTGCCTGGCTACCAGAGGGCAGGTTTCTTTGTAGGCTGAAATTATTGCTTCCTGTAATTGTTCTGCAACAATTTCAACTTCTTCTGTACTTTTGAAGTTTTTATTTATTCCCCCGAGATTCTGAGCTAGTTCTCTTTTGAAGCTGCCCCAGTCAGTTCTCCGGAGATTTCTGTAATATTCTGTTTGTCGTTCTAATCCCGCCATGTCGAATATTATATATCTGTGGTCTGAACAACTTACTTCCTCAGATACATGCCATTCACTTACTCTACTCCCTATATAGGGGGTAGAGAAAGTTATGTCAATAACCTCCTTTCTGTTTTTAATAATAAAGGTTGGTTTATTTCCTTTATTCATTAAGTTCCAGAATGAATTCTAACAAGGACTCACCTCTGGGGTTGTTGTTGTTGCTACCCCAGGCCAGGTTGTGTGAGTTGGCGTCGCATCCTAAGATTAGGTGTTCACCTTCTTTTTCACACCTTGCTACCAAGTCCATTACTTCCTTGGTAGGTGGTAACTGCTCATCGTCATAGGGAAGGTATGCGGATCCAAGGATGATTTTCCTTGACCCTTCCTTTGAAGATGTCTGGATAGCTACTGTCGTGAGGTCTCTGGAACAGAAATCCATCAGCGGCAGTATCTTGATTCCTTTTTTGGCAAGTATACAGTTTCTGGGAGTCTGGTTTGTCCGACTGAAAATCAGTTCACCTCCAACTCCTCCCAGTCCCTTTATTTTGCATTTTACAGCCCAGGGTTCCTGAATGAGAGCCAGGTCACAGTCTCTCATCATCACACACAGTGCTGCCGAGGCAGCCCTGCTATGCTGAAGATTTATCTGGACCACTCTCATTCGTGCCCTTGGGTCTGGGCTTACCTTTTAGTGGTTTAAAGGTAACCTGACTTAGGCCGCAGAAGACCTTAAATTGTTTGGCTTCTAGCTTTTCATACGAGTCGAGGTCCACCGAGAATGCCAAAGTTTGGCCTTTCTCGGTCACCTTTCGGCTCATAAGATGCCATTCACCTACCTCAAGTCCTGAATTCTGTGCCTTCAGTCTCTTTTTAATGGTTTCCACATCATTTGTTACTGGTACCCAGACTAGGACCCTTGGCCTCCTTGGAAGGTCTTTGGAGTCTACAACTTGTAACTCCAATCCCTCCCAAGGGCTGCCAAGTCTGCCTATAGCTCCGGATAACCAGTGTTTTGTTTGTTCATTCTCACAGGTCATCCAAAGGATACCCTGTGAGAATTTGTTATCTAGAAATTGTGGTGACACCTGTTCAGGGTTGTCATCCAACATTTCCAGAATTTTCCTTTTCACCAGTTCTGCTTTCTCCTGGTTAAGTTGTTGGTTTTTTGTCATTACGGCTGCCTTGATACCTTTAGCAGCGTCCCTGTAGCTCAAAGGTTGAGATAGTTCATTCCTTCGATGCTTAGGTTCTCGCTGCTTTGGGGTGCTTGATTCAGAGCGTGGTCTTTTTTGAGTTGAGGTTGAGGTCTCCTTGCTCCTGAACGGTTTGTTCTCCGTCCAGGTCCCTTCTTTCATCTTCCTTTCCCTCATTAGTTTCTTCCGTTGTGCTCCAGAGAGTTTCTTAGGTTTGATCCCAGTTCCTGACGTACCTGGTACTGCCACCTCTCCTGGAGTTGTTTCAGTCACCTCCATTGTGGAGCCTTCTGATGTTGACAAGTCTATGGACGAGTCCATTCCTTGTAATGTCTTGGTTGAGCTTTCGCTTGAGGTTGTTTCTTAGTTCTCCATTTGGGTCCCACGAGTATCGGAGAAATAATAGTCCACTCAGACAGAGCTCCGGTTGTCCGAGCAAGGCTGCTTTCTCAGGGAGGTCGCCCAGTTTCCCTGAGGCTCCGTTAAGGACACATCACCCATGTGCCATGCACCCCTTCGGCACGGATTAAGGCAAGCCACACTTAACACCTTGGGGTTGGGGAGGTGGTCCACGATCTCTTGTTCAATATATTCAGAGAAACACCTTCCCGGCTCGTCAGTGGTCAACTGTCGCTACCAGACAGGTGCCGGCTATCCGCCACCTGCCGACGCGTCACGATACCCGCTCAAGGTCCAGCGTTAGGGTTTGCAGGATGTTACTCCTTGCCAGGGACCCCCCCGCTGAGGATTGACTGTTCTTACCTGGAAGAGTCTGTCAAGCCATCCAATATTGACATTCGACTAGATTTTGAAACGCATGACAATGTACCAGCCAATGCGACAGCCTACTGTTTGATTATTCATCACAAACAAGTCAACTATTATCCACTGTCCAACCAAGTGACGAGTGTATAAATAACAGGTCAACCCACGTCAAGCCGCTCAGTCATGTCTTCCTTTAAAGCATCAAGAGAAGTCACATCCATAATTTAAACTCTGAGGAACAACGTTTCAACACTTTTGCAACAATGCCAGTGCCTTTCATAAACCCTCAAGCCTTGGCGGCCGCTGGATTCTACTATTTAAAAACAAGGGATGAAGTGAAATGTGCCTTTTGTCCCATCATCATAGACCAATGGCAAGAGAGCGATGAACCCATCCAGGAACATCAGCGCTGGTCACCTGCCTGCCCCTACCTGTGCAGAATGGAGGTGGGAAATATACTCTGTCATTCAAGCTATCCCTCACTCGTGCCTCTGAGTGATGAAAAAAACTCTGAGGAACAACGTTTCAACACTTTTGCAACATGGCCAGTTCCTTTCAAAAAACCTCAAGCCTTGGCGGCCGCTGGATTCTACTATTTAAAAACAAGGGATGAAGTGAAATGTGCCTTTTGTCCCATAATCATAGACCAATGGCAAGAGAGCGATGAACCCATCCAGGAACATCAGCGCTGGTCACCTGCCTGCCCCTACCTGTGCAGAATGGAGGTGGGAAATATACCTTGTCATTCAAGCTATCCCTCACTCGTACCTCAGTAGGAAATATAAGGCGGTTCTGGGACAGGGGCTAATGCGCAAGATGGCTGCCGCGCGCAATCACTCTATGTTATTCTTATGGAGGGGACAGTCATAGCTGGGTCAGGGGCTAATGCGCAAGATGGCCGCCATACTCTGAGACCGTGAATAATGTCACAGGGGGAGTTCGACCGTGTAGTCGCTAAATGGAATATTTATTATTATTATTGTTATTATTATTATTATTAATTTTATTTGGTAATTATTGATTGATAGCTTGCTACGGTGGGTGAGTGGTTATTGTGTCGGAATACCAACCCCAAGCTTGCAGGTTCGCTCTTGGTCGTGGTAAGTGATTTTTGAAAGGCGGCAAAAATTAAGACAAGCATGTCATACGATGTTGGCATGTAAAAGAACCCAGGGAGTGGTCGGCTATGTAGTTGCTAAATGGAATATGCATTATTATTATTTATTTTTATTATTATTATTAGGTAATTATTGATTGAGTATGTACAATCAAGACCAGCCTTATATTGTCCACTTTTTGGTGTAGTGGCTAGCATTTTTAGCTGTTACTGTGGAGGAACGGGTTCGAGTCCTGGCTCTGTCAAGAAATTTAATTCTAGGCTGAGGGTTGGAATGGGGTACACTCAACCTTGTGAGGCAAAACTGACAGGAGCTGGCTTTTTGATTTTTACCGCAGCCAATCTGCCTAACCCAACTTCACCTAACCTAACCTAACCTAACCAAATCCCACCTTACCCAACCTAACCTAACTTCAAAGTCAGAATGTACAGTACATTTATTGTTTTTTATACCCTCATAAATTAGATATAGAGAATGTCCACCACGATTTAGATCCTCGAGCACACTTTCTGACCTATCATTAAAACGTGTAGAAAGGAATGTCTGAAAATGTTCACTAACACACACAGTAGTACACGTTCACTATACATTGTATCCACTTTTTGAATGTTAATGATACGGAAAAGAGTATGCATTGGTAATTCAGTGAGCTTTTTTTCTCTCTCTAATCAACAGTTCTGCCCCCCCTCCCCATAGCATTGAGAATATTTATTGTAGTAGCCTATAAAGAAACAAAAAAAATCATATCTATTACAGTTTAGCTATAAGTGACCAGAACCACTATAACATTTTATTCTAATAAGGAGATTTCCATAATGATAAGAAAAAAATGCTTACCATAATGATGGATTGTGTAAGTAAACGTCTTTTGCTGCTTGACGCCACTACTAAACTGATAGTCATACAACAGACAAGTGAGTTCATGTTTAGCTGACGTAATCGTATGTTCCCACGCACTTCCTGTGTATTGCACGCGCCGTAGTGGCTAAATTTGAAACTAGATGAGATTGTTTGCTGATGTAATCGTATGTTCACCTGCACGCACACGCAGGCCCCTGTGAATGGGTCCCTGTGGACGAGTCCCTGTGGACGGGTCATTGTTGACGGGTCCTTGTTGACGAGCCCCCTGTGGACGGGTCCTTGTTGACGGGTCCTTGTTGACGAGCCCCCTGTGGACGGGTCCTTGTTGACGGGTCCTTTTTGACTAATCCCTTTAGACCGCTTCCTTTTGACTGGGTCATGACCCCTAATGCTATAATGAAATTAAAACGTTGTTCCACATGATACGCAAGCAAAGAGCCGATCGCTACTATGAATTAACATTTATGTTTTTGTTATGTTTTTACGCATGTGCACTTGGTTTTTTTTTGTAAGAGGGCGGGCTTTTTGAATACAGATTTATAAATGAGTTATTTATTTTTAAATTACCAAAAGATCCAAAACTAATAGGTAATTAGCTTTTTAACATTTCATGAACCAATAAGGCTATGGGACTTGTATTAGAGGTCGTTGGACTTGAGGTGACATTTTGTTTTTGAATCTATTATTATTTTTGTTAAAAGGGTCTAACTACACTTTTGTTAATATCTCGCTAACTAATAATCAGAGAGGGTCAAGTGAGGTGTCATGGGACTCAGGATGGTTAACCCTTTTCCATGACCAACGAATTTACCCAAAAGATTCAAAATAGCAAGGTCATTGACCTAAGATTTTATAAACTAATAATTGAATATTAACATGTGAGGTGTCATAGGACTTAGAATGGTCAACCCTTTCCCATGGCCAATGCATTTACCAAAAGTACCCAATACATCAAGGTCATTGACCAGAGATTTTATAAACTAATAATCGGGTACGAACATGTGAAATGTTTACCATGTGTGATGAAACATAGCTAGGTAGAGAAAGAATTAGTGTAGGCTACATGTATTGTGACTGACTAGTCTTTTACCATTGAAACTTGTTTTCAGATCAAACTGTAGTATAGAGAGAGTATAGGTTGCAGGTATGGGTTAATAAATGAGAAACGGTGTACGCAAACTCTGATTTATCAAGAATTAAGAGTAGACTATCTTTATTTGATTGGTTAAAGAGGATAGCTAAAACACAAAAATGCTCAGTGGTTACCGAGACAAAATGATCGCTACACACAACAAGCTTTAAATACTTGAGGCTAATAATCAATATACACACACACACTCGCTTGTTCTAAACTAAACTGTGTTGCTGTCAGTGCTCAGACAGTAGGCTGATGACGAAATGCATTGCTAACAGAAATATAATCATTTCCGGTTGTCTAATGTTACCAGCTATCCATTTATTTATTTTTTGTGTTGCAGTGGTAAGCACTTTTAGCTCTTGTATTGGTAGTCTTAACTCGATTTCCAGGTCTGAGGCCTAGAACGAGTTGAACTAAGAAACAAGGGCATGGTGGTGCAGTGGTTAAGCTGTTAGCCTTTTCACCAGAGGGTTCGATTTCAGGTTAATATGCATGCCATAAACATATTAAACAAAACAAAAACAGAGATAAGGTTTAAATCTGATTACATTTGTGACTTTTCAAATTATTACTTGGATTACAAATACAAAAGGTGAACTGGGTTTGATATACAGTTAATGCTGTCTATCACACACTCGACTGTAAGAAAGCCAAAATAGCAAAAGGCTTAGGTAGAGCAGTGGTAAAATTGCTATATGTAGAGAACTACCTGGCAAAGCTATATCGCATAAACAGTGCAGGATACAATCCAGCAATCAAATTTGTATCTTGTGGAACAGAGAAATGCACTTACGTGAGAAAATGCAAGTTCATGTGTAATGTGACCTAACACACAAGTGTTCACCTGTGCACGTGCACAATAAGAGCTCACAAGTCACATTCTGTTTAGTTCGTACGTAACGTTAGGTTAGGGCTAATGCACACACCCTAGTACACGAGGCACATGCCATTTGAGAGCAGGTCAAGGGATCTAACTTGGTGGATGGATGTGTGTTCTAACGAGTCATTTGTAGTTGAAAGAGATTAATACTTGTTCTTAAGATGTTAAAACTGAGGAGATGGTATGTACAGTAAGACGTCTTGTTATTTCCTGTGTAATATTACAGACATGGCAGAGAGCACACAGTTCTGTTGCTATGACTACGCTGCAGTAATTTGAAACTCTACGTGTTCATTAAGACAATGGGTGATGATTATACAAAGTTAGCAGTCATTGGATATTACACAGGTGTTCCTTCCGGTGTCATGTTGCTGACATGGCAGAGAGCGCACAGTTCTATTACTACAACTGACACTGCAGAAATTTGAAACCCAAGGTGTTGATCAAGACAAAGGGTGATGATCATGCAAAGTCAGCAGTAATTGGATACCACACATCAACATTGACTAAATCATAAACGTGTTGTCATAACCAGCAGAAACCTCATTTAAAGATTTTAGATTTTACATTTTAAATTTAAGTTTTATTTTTATTTTTAGATTTTACTTTTTTACATTTTCCTAAAAGTGTAAACAACAAGGTCACATACCTAACCTCATTAAACCTAACTTTACCAAACCTAACTTAAGCTAATCCAAAGGCTAATGCACATACCCAAAGCATATAAGGTACATGCAACTATCCTTATGCTAGTCTTACAGGTTACTGTACAACATGATCACTACCCAAAAGGATTTTTTTTTCATTTTGTTGTTTATACATATGTAAATTTTCCAATTTCCCATTTTCAGTTTTTTAATGTCAGTTTTTAGTTTTTTCAATTTCATAATATGGAAAACATGGATTTTTGCATTTTGTTGTTTACACATTTATTAATTTCACAATTTCCCATTTTCAGTTCTTAAAATGTCAGTTTAAAGTTTTTCAATTTCATGATATAGAAACATGGATTTTCCAATTTGTTGTTTTCACATTTGTCAATTTACCAAATTGACATTTACAGTTTTTTAAATTTCAGTTTAGTGTTTTTTGTTCTATTTGTTAATATTGAAACATGGATTTTTTACAATTTGTGTTTTACATGACATGCAATTATTCTGATGCTAGTCTTATAGGTTACTGTTCAACATGATCACTACTCCCCCCCCCCCCCCAACACTGGATATTTTTTTTTAATTTTTGTTGTTTACACATATGCCAATTTTCCAATTCCCCATTTTCAGTTTTTTTTTAATATCAGTTTTAAGTTTTTCAATTTCATAATATGGAAATATGGATTTTGCATTTTGTTGTTTACACATTTATCAATTTCACAATTCCCCATTTACAGTTCTTAAAATGTCAGTTTAAAGTTTTTCAATTTCATGATATTGAAACATGGATTTTCCAATTTGTTGTTTTCACATTTGTCAATTTACTAAATTCACATTTACAGTTTTTTTTAAATTTCAGTTTAATGTTTTTGTTCTATTTGTTAATATGGAAACATGGATTTTTTACAATTTGTGTTTTTTACATGTCATGCAATTATTCTTATGCTAGTCTTATAGGTTACTGTACAACATGATTACTACCCCACTGGTTTTTTTTTTTCATTTTGTTGTTTACACATATGCCAATTTTCCAATTCCCCATTTTCAGTTTTTTTTTAATATCAGTTTTAAGTTTTTCAATTTCATAATATGGAAATATGGATTTTGCATTTTGTTGTTTACACATTTATCAATTTCACAATTCCCCATTTACAGTTCTTAAAATGTCAGTTTAAAGTTTTTCAATTTCATGATATAGAAACATGGATTTTCCAATTTGTTGTTTTCACATTTATCAATTTACTAAATTCCCATTTACAGTTTTTAAAATTTCTGTTTAATGTTGTTGTTTTCTTCTATTTGTCAATATGGAATATGGATATTTCCAGTTTGTGTTTTACATCTTCATTTTGCATTAGGAGTGGAGAGAGGTGGGTAGTAATTAAAAATGTGCAAGCAGTGTCCATTGTTGACAGGTCATTGTTGACGAGTCCTTTTCATACAACAGAAAAGTGAGTTCATGTTTCGCATGCATTACCTAAAATGTAATACCATGCAAGTGGGTAACATTTTACAACTAACCTGTTAGTATGATTTGCACACTACAAAGGTTATATCTGTTCTGGTAATAGAATTATTTAACGTTGGCTTTTATATTAAAATGTACAGTTTAAAGTGATAGAAAAGTTGTAGAAATGTGGTAGCAAAGTGGTAGACAGGTGGTAGACAATTGGTAACAAAGTGGTAGAAAAGTTGTAGAAAAGTGGTAGAAAAGTGGGTGGGTGCAAAGTGGGTGCAAAATGGGTGCAAATGTGGGTGCAAAAGTCCTTTGGACTGATCCCTATGGATTGGCCCTTGCATTTTATCCAAATTATATCAAAGGGGACCCGCCACAGGGACCCGTCAACAAGGACCCGTCCTCCGGGACCCGTTAAAAAAATGATTCAAAGGTTAAGTTAAGCTACGGCAGCCATTTTTGGAACTTTTTGATCACACCTCGTAGGGTTAGGTTAGGTTGAGTTAAGCTACGACCTCCATCTTGGAACTTTATGACCACACTTCGTAGGTTTAGGTTAGGTTAGGCAAGGTTCAGTTAAGCTATGACCACTATTTTGAAACATTTTTGATCACACCTCGTAGGTTTAGGTTAAGTTAGGTTAGGTTAAGTGAAGCTACGGCCGCCATTTTGGAACTTTTTGATCACACCTTGTAGGTTAGGTTAGGCTAGGTTTGGTTAAGTTGCAGCCAAATTTTTTGAACTTTTTGTTCACACCTCGTAGGTTAGGTTAGGTTCGGCTAGGTTAAGTTAAGCTACAGCCGCCATCTTGTTAGGTTAGGCTAGGTTAAGTTAAGCTACGGCCGCCATCTTGTTAGGTTAGGCTAGGTTAAGTTAAGCTACGGCCGCCATCTTGGAGGTGGGGAGGTGGAGGAGGCTGTAGAACCCCTCAATACACACTACTGCACAGTTTTTGTCCTAGGCACGTACAATTTATTTTTGGGGTATAGGGGGTAAAGACATTTCATTTATGTTAAACAAACTTTTTTGTAAAATTCTTAGTTTCCAAAATATAGGCAATTTTGAAAATTGACCCTTTTTTGGAAAAATTGAAAATATGTTTAAGTTTTGTTATAACGGTAAAGGACTTAAAGAACATTTGTTTGAGTCTATATATGACTTTTTAGAATGATAAGTTTTCAAAATATCGCCTACTTTCAAAATTGAAACTTTGTGGATTTTGCCCCAGTGACCTGGGACTTGGTTTTATGGTAGAGGGAGTAAATACCTGTCATTTATGTCAAACATTTTTTTTGTAAATTTCATAGTTTACAAAATATAGCCCATTTTTTTTAGAATGAACATTTTTTGGAAAAATGTCAAAAATTCCATGTTATGTTCTAACGATTAAGGACATAAAAGCCATTGGTTTGAGTCTATATATATGACTTTTTATGATGATTAGTTTTCAAACTATAGCCTACTTTCCAAAAATTTTATGAAAAATTTAAAGAATATAATTTTTTTGACTGAGAGTGGGATAGACGTAGGTGTTGGAGTTAGCATATGATTTTATATGATTTTTAGTTTAAACATATAGCATACTGTCCCAATTTACCTTTTTTTAAAATTCGAAATGTATAATAGTTTTGACTAAACGTGGAATGGAGTTGAGAGACAATCATGAACCTTAGAGTAGTTTGGATTCTTGGAACTTTAGTGTGTTGTTGTTGCTTACAAACATGGCGTTAAGCATTATGCTATCATAAAAAGGGCTGAGATACTTTCCAAGAACAAGAGAGATATCCTCTAAATACATTTGATAAAAAATAACTTGTCAAATAAGCCATCACAAATAGAGTACCACACAATAACTTGTTAAATAAACCGTTACAAATAGGGTACCACTTTTACACCCCACTTTAGCACCCACTTTTGCACTCACTTTTGCACCCACTTTTGCACCCACTTTTGCACCCACTTTTGCACCCACTTTGCACCCACTTTGCACCCACTTTTCTACCACTTTTCTACCACTTTGTTACCAATTGTCTACCACTTGTCTACCACTTTGCTACCACATTTCTACCACTTTTCTATCACTTTAAACTGTACATATTAAATATAAAAGCCAACGTTAAATAATTCTATTACCAGAACAGATATAACCTTTGTAGTGTGCAAATCATACTAACAAGTTAGTTGTAAAATGTTACCCACTTGCATGGTATTACATTTTAGGTAATGCATGCGAAACATGAACTCACTTTTCTGTTGTATGAAAAGGACTCGTCAACAATGACCTGTCAACAATGGACACTGCTTGCACATTTTTAATTACTACCCACCTCTCTCCACTCCTAATGCAAAATGAAGATGTAAAACACAAACTGGAAATATCCATATTCCATATTGACAAATAGAAGAAAACAACAACATTAAACAGAAATTTTAAAAACTGTAAATGGGAATTTAGTAAATTGATAAATGTGAAAACAACAAATTGGAAAATCCATGTTTCTATATCATGAAATTGAAAAACTTTAAACTGACATTTTAAGAACTGTAAATGGGGAATTGTGAAATTGATAAATGTGTAAACAACAAAATGCAAAATCCATATTTCCATATTATGAAATTGAAAAACTTAAAACTGATATTAAAAAAAAACTGAAAATGGGGAATTGGAAAATTGGCATATGTGTAAACAACAAAATGAAAAAAAAAAACCAGTGGGGTAGTAATCATGTTGTACAGTAACCTATAAGACTAGCATAAGAATAATTGCATGACATGTAAAAAACACAAATTGTAAAAAATCCATGTTTCCATATTAACAAATAGAACAAAAACATTAAACTGAAATTTAAAAAAAACTGTAAATGTGAATTTAGTAAATTGACAAATGTGAAAACAACAAATTGGAAAATCCATGTTTCAATATCATGTAATTGAAAAACTTTAAACTGACATTTTAAGAACTGAAAATGGGAAATTGTGAAATTAATAAATGTGTAAACAACAAAATGCAAAATCCATGTTTTCCATATTATCAAATTGAAAAAATAAAAACTGACATTAAAAAACTGAAAATGGTAAATTGGAAAATTGGCATATGTGTAAACAACAAAAATTAAAAAAAAATATCCAGTGTTGGGGGGGGGGTAGTGATCATGTTGAACAGTAACCTATAAGACTAGCATCAGAATAATTGCATGTCATGTAAAACACAAATTGTAAAAAATCCATGTTTCAATATTAACAAATAGAACAAAAAACACTAAACTGAAATTTAAAAAACTGTAAATGTCAATTTGGTAAATTGACAAATGTGAAAACAACAAATTGGAAAATCCATGTTTCTATATCATGAAATTGAAAAACTTTAAACTGACATTTTAAGAACTGAAAATGGGAAATTGTGAAATTAATAAATGTGTAAACAACAAAATGCAAAAATCCATGTTTTCCATATTATGAAATTGAAAAAACTAAAAACTGACATTAAAAAACTGAAAATGGGAAATTGGAAAATTTACATATGTATAAACAACAAAATGAAAAAAAAAATCCTTTTGGGTAGTGATCATGTTGTACAGTAACCTGTAAGACTAGCATAAGGATAGTTGCATGTACCTTATATGCTTTGGGTATGTGCATTAGCCTTTGGATTAGCTTAAGTTAGGTTTGGTAAAGTTAGGTTTAATGAGGTTAGGTATGTGACCTTGTTGTTTACACTTTTAGGAAAATGTAAAAAAGTAAAATCTAAAAATAAAAATAAAACTTAAATTTAAAATGTAAAATCTAAAATCTTTAAATGAGGTTTCTGCTGGTTATGACAACACGTTTATGATTTAGTCAATGTTGATGTGTGGTATCCAATTACTGCTGACTTTGCATGATCATCACCCATTGTCTTGATCAACACCTTGGGTTTCAAATTTCTGCAGTGTTAGTTGTAGTAATAGAACTGTGCGCTCTCTGCCATGTCAGCAACATGACACCGGAAGGAACACCTGTGTAATATCCAATGACTGCTAACTTTGTATAATCATCACCCATTGTCTTAATGAACACGTAGAGTTTCAAATTACTGCAGCGTAGTCATAGCAACAGAACTGTGTGCTCTCTGCCATGTCTGTAATGTTACACAGGAAATAACAAGACGTCTTACTGTACATACCATCTCCTCAGTTTTAACATCTTAAGAACAAGTATTAATCTCTTTCAACTACAAATGACTCGTTAGAACACACATCCATCCACCAAGTTAGATCCCTTGACCTGCTCTCAAATGGCATGTGCCTCGTGTACTAGGGTGTGTGCATTAGCCCTAACCTAACGTTACGTACGGACTAAACAGAATGTGACTTTTTAGCTCTTATTGTGCACGTGCACAGGTGAACACTTGTGTGTTAGGTCATATTACACATGAACTTGCATTTTCTCACGTAAGTGCATTTCTCTGTTCCACAAGATACAAATTTGATTGCTGGATTGTATCCTGCACTGTTTATACGATATAGCTTTGCCAGGTAGTTCTCAACATATAGCAATTTTACCACTGCTCTACCTAAGCCTTTTGCTATTTTGGCTTTCTTACAGTCGAGTGTGTGACAGACAGCATTAACTGTATATCAAACCCAGTTCACCTTTTGTATTTGTAATCCAAGTAATAATTTGAAAAGTCACAAATGTAATCAGTTTTAAACCTTATCTCTGTTTTTGTTTTGTTTAATATGTTTATGACATGCATATTAACCTGAAATCGAACCCTCTGGTGAAAAGGCTAACAGCTTAACCACTGCACCACCATGCCCTTGTTTCTTAGTTCAACTCGTTCTAGGCCTCAGACCTGGAAATCGAGTTAAGACTACCAATACAAGAGCTAAAAGTGCTTACCACTGCAACACAAAAAATAAATAAATGGATAGCTGGTAACATTAGACAACCGGAAATGATTATATTTCTGTTAGCAATTCATTTCGTCATCAGCCTACTGTCTGAGCACTGACAGCAACACAGTTTAGTTTAGAACAAGCGAGTGTGTGTGTGTATATTGATTATTAGCCTCAAGTATTTAAAGCTTGTTGTGTGTAGCGATCATTTTGTCTCGGTAACCACTGAGCATTTTTGTGTTTTAGCTATCCTCTTTAACCAATCAAATAAAGATAGTCTACTCTTAATTCTTGATAAATCAGAGTTTGCGTACACCGTTTCTCATTTATTAACCCATACCTGCAACCTATACTCTCTCTATACTACAGTTTGATCTGAAAACAAGTTTCAATGGTAAAAGACTTGTCCGTCACAATACATGTAGCCTACACTAATTCTTTCTCTACCTAGCTATGTTTCATCACACATGGTAAACATTTCACATGTTCGTACCCGATTATTACTTTATAATATCTCAGGTCAATGACCTTGATGTATTGGGTACTTTTGGTAAATGCATTGGCCATGGGAATGGGTTGACCATTCTAAGTCCTATGACACCTCACATGTTAATATTCAATTATTAGTTTATAAAATCTTAGGTCAATGACCTTGCTGTTTTGAATCTTATGGGTAAATTCGTTGGTCATGGAAAAGGGTTGACCATCCTGAGTCCCATGACACCTCACTTGACCCTCTCTGATTATTAGTTAGCGAGATATTAACAAAAGTGTAGTTAGACCCTTTTAACAAAAATAATAATAGATTCAAACACAAAATGTCACCTCAAGTCCAACGACCTCTAATACAAGTCCCATAGCCTTATTGGTTCATGAAATGTTAAAAAGCTAATTACCTATTAGTTTTGGATCTTTTCGTAATTTAAAAATAAATAACTCATTTATAAATCTGTATTCAAAAAGCCCGCCCTCTTACAAAAAAAACCAAGTGCACATGCGTAAAAACAAAACAAAAACATAAATGTTCATTCATAGTAGCGATCGGCTCTTTGCTTGCGTATCATGTGGAACAACGTTTTAATTTCATTATAGCATTAGGGGTCATGACCCAGTCAAAAGGAACCGGTCTAAAGGGATTAGTCAAAAAGGACCCGTCAACAAGGACCCGTCCACAGGGGGCTCGTCAACAAGGACCCGTCAACAAGGACCCGTCCACAGGGGGCTCGTCAACAAGGACCCGTCAACAATGACCCGTCCACAGGGACTCGTCCACAGGGACCCATTCACAGGGGCCTGCGTGTGCGTGCAGGTGAACATACGATTACATCAGCAAACCATCTCATCTAGTTTCAAATTTAGCCACTACGGCGCGTGCAATACACAGGAAGTGCGTGGGAACATACGATTACGTCAGCTAAACATGAACTCACTTGTCTGTTGTATGACTATCAGTTTAGTAGTGGCGTCAAGCAGCAAAAGACGTTTACTTACACAATCCATCATTATGGTAAGCATTTTTTTCTTATCATTATGGAAATCTCCTTATTAGAATAAAATGTTATAGTGGTTCTGGTCACTTATAGCTAAACTGTAATAGATATGATTTTTTTGTTTCTTTATAGGCTACTACAATAAATATTCTCAATGCTATGGGGGGGGGGCAGAACTGTGGATTAGAGAGAGAAAAAAAGCTCACTGAATTACCAATGCATACTCTTTTCCGTATCATTAACATTCAAAAAGTGGATACAATGTATTGTGAACGTGTACTACTGTGTGTGTTAGTGAACATTTTCAGACATTACTTTCTACACGTTTTAATGATAGGTCAGAAAGTGTGCTCGAGGATCTAATTCGTGGTGGACATTCTCTATATCTAATTTATGAGGGTATAAAAAACAATAAATGTACTGTACATTCTGACTTTGAAGTTAGGTTAGGTTGGGTAAGGTGGGATTTGGTTAGGTTAGGTTAGGTTAGGTTAGGTGAAGTTGGGTTAGGCAGATTGGCTGCGGTAAAAATCAAAAAGCCAGCTCCTGTCAGTTTTGCCTCACAAGGTTGAGTGTACCCCATTCCAACCCTCAGCCTAGAATTAAATTTCTTGACAGAGCCAGGACTCGAACCCGAGCCTCCACAGTAACAGCTAAAAATGCTAGCCACTACACCAAAAAGTGGACAATATAAGGCTGGTCTTGATTGTACATACTCAATCAATAATTACCTAATAATAATAATAAAAATAAATAATAATAATGCATATTCCATTTAGCAACTACATAGCCGACCACTCCCTGGGTTCTTTTACATGCCAACATCGTATGACATGCTTGTCTTAATTTTTGCCGCCTTTCAAAAATCACTTACCACGACCAAGAGCGAACCTGCAAGCTTGGGGTTGGTATTCCGACACAATAACCACTCACCCACCGTAGCAAGCTATCAATCAATAATTACCAAATAAAATTAATAATAATAATAATAATAATAATAAATATTCCATTTAGCGACTACACGGTCGAACTCCCCCTGTGATATTATTCACGGTCTCAGAGTATGGCGGCCATCTTGCGCATTAGCCCCTGACCCAGCTATGACTGTCCCCTCCATAAGAATAACATAGAGTGATTGCGCGCGGCGGCCATCTTGCGCATTAGCCCCTGTCCCAGAACCGCCTTATATTTCCTACTTGCCTCTGAGTGATGAAAAAAAACAAGTTACGATACGTGTGAACTGTATGGTGTCCATGGTGCTTCGGCGAGCAGCTCTCCGTCAAAAACGCCTAGTTTAAAGACATTGGGACATCATCGGTGTTATGGACGTTACAAACACAAGAGACTATATTGTTGTATCAGTTGGTATCGTCCTTATCCCAAAATGACAAAAGCCTGTAAGACGTGTTATGATAATAAAATGATGTAATTCTTAAATTCTTATTTTTTTTCATGTCCACCTGTCCTACCCTAATCTCAATTTTTTTTCAAACTAGCATGGCAGGTAAGTCCATGTCATGACCACACCTTAGTGGCCAATGGTTAGTCAGTCGTCAGTTGAACTTGGTCCAGGCAAGCGGCAACATGTTGCGCACACTCAATGTGGATTGCCAAGGGTTTAAAATTGGTGACAACAAATTTATATTTAAACAAGTGGCCATTATCGATTGTACCGTGTTTTGGATATCGCAAGTTACGCATTTGCTATTTAAACCGCCCCATGCTTTTGATGTGTTGTGTGAAAAAGACCGCAAACAAATCCAGTGGATTGAAAATCATAAGCAACTAGACTGGAATCAAGGAACCATTTCCTATAAATATTTGGACGTGGTCATGAAAGCACACTTGTCCTCGGCCAATGTGGTATTTGTGAAAGGTAATGAAAAAGATGGATGTTTGCAACCATTTTTGGCGTCCTACTGTCAATGTATCTACCTCATGGACCTGGGTTGCCCCTCCCTGCAAACGCTGATGGATACTTGTTCCTGTGACAACATTATCCATACAGCCCTAGCGCATGCGTGGAATCTCTTTCATTGGTTAACCACCCATGCCTGCTGGGAGTTGTTGAACAAAATTATAATTCAAGTTTTACCTGTGAATGACGCCAGTGAGATTTCTACAAGCGACGTGTAAACATCTACAACACGTGATACCATGGAGAAAGGCAATGCTACAGACAAAGCCATCGGCAAGTTCTTTGTGTGCAAAAAGAAACTAGACAGTTTTACCAAGGAGGAACTCTTAGCGTTGCCCAAGTCGTTCATTTATTATGTTGCCACCAACGCGGTGGAAGAAATCTGCCAACATATACCAAAATCATGGACTCAAGTCCCTGTGTTGAGTGAATTGCAACCCTGTACGGATTACGATCACCATAAGCAAGTGGCCATGGCAAAAATACCCTCTATGCGTGAGTGCGCGACTTGTCAGCTAGTGAAACTGTATCACGGTCATAAAAGTCCGTGTAAAGACTTAGTTGAATCATTCCACGAGTGTCATGGCGAGAAAAATCAACAACAAACACAAACATCGTCCCCAGAAGAGGAGGAAGACCAAACCTTTTCACCATCGATGGAAAAGGATATGCCAGACCTGTACTGGCAATGGCGTCATTGACAAAGTATTCAATACTTATCTTTCGAAATCCATCTTCCAGGTTATCGTGTTTGTGGTCCTGGAACTCATCATGAAAAACGTTTGCAGCGTGGTGATGTACCCATTAATCTTTGAGATCAAGCATGCAAAGAACATGACCTATCTTATCGCCATAGTCATCCTGGTCTAAGACATGTGGCAGATAAATTGTTATTGAAGAAAGCTAAACAACGTTTCACATCCTGTGATGCCTCAGTGGGTGAAAGAATGGCAGCCCTGATTGTGATGAGTGCTATGAAAGGAAAGTTGATGATGGGTGGACATGAACATTAAGGAATTGAGGAGTGAGGAATTGGGATGTGTTTGTATTCTATTTTTTCTTTTGTCAATTCCCTATGGTTAAGAAATAAAAAGCAAAAGTTTACCGGAACACAATGTTGCATTTTAATGTAATAAAATCATGATGTTGATGGGCTGATTTTTCATTTTCACATTTTCACACTTTGTCATTTGCCAAATTGCAATTTACAGTTTTTAAAAATGTCTGTTTCAAGTTTTGCGTTTTTGATGATATGGATTTTCCATTTTGTTGATGACACTTTTAAAAATGTCCGTTTTAGGTATTTGAATTTTTATATTTCACATATGGCCATTTCCAGTTTTTAAAATGACTGTTTTACGTTTTTTTTTTAATTTTGGTGTTATCGAAACATGCATTTTCCATTTTGCTGTTTTCACATTTTTCCATTTGGTGTATGTCGAAAGATGAGATTTGTCAATGATGTTGATGCGAGTGCTTGACCATGATGATGCTGCAATGTGTTTATGTGTGTTTTGAGAAACATCGAGGTCTACGACTACTGCAGGTAAGACTGTTTTTTCAAAAATAATGTCTATTCACCGCTACATTTTAAAGAAAAAAATACTATCGACAAAACAAAATGAGTATATAAGTGAAAATTTCCCCCTCCCCACCCACCCTACCTCACCGTGTATTCTCTGGTCATACATACACACCAGCTTTCTCTCTACTCACACAACCATACCTGTCTTTTTGGGAACAAACACAACCACTTTATTTGTTCCCAAAAGCACATTCTCGACATGCACACTGATTCCAAAAGAACTTTTTTTTAAGTTAAAATTTTACCATTACAAAAAGAAATATAATTACTTGTCATTAAAGTTACTAAAAAAATACTATTACTCATTTCATATTTTCAAACACTACAACTTTGTACAGCTTTAAAACACTCAAACTATATACCATTTTCCAATTCCCAACTCGGTAAGTTTAAAATAAAAATAAAAATAAGGTTGCATAGAACTTTTAAAAGAGCAAAAGGTCCAAGTGGGTTGCCATTATTTACAAAATCTACTATTTACAATGATAAAAACCAATATTTACAAAATACTAAATCAACGAGTTACAAAAAGGCATGTCCCTAAACGAACAAACAGAAAAATCACACCTCCTCCTCCTTGCGGTCATAACCCCAAGGCAGGCTCGCGAGCAAGTCATCAGCCCACACTCGTTTGTTATCCATGGAGGCGAGGGTGTGTTTTCTCTGTTCCACAAGATACAAATGATGGTTGCTGGATTGTATCCTGCACTGTGTATGGGACATAGCTTTGCCAGTGCGTAAAACCGCCAAGTAATCGTCTACACGTAGCGATTTTACAACTGCCCTACCTACACCTTTTGCTCTTTTGGCTTCCTTACAGTCTAGTGTGCGATAAGCATACATTTTCGAAGTCAAGCCTACGAATTCCGACATAATGGAATCACCGCATTCATCCTTTAAAACACCCATTTCCTTCTTGTTTTTTATGGGCAGCTAAAACATATTGTCAACACTCGTATAGTGGTAGGTGTCGAACCAGTCACTATGCTGCCTCATCACGTAATAGGGGTTGCAGTGGCGAATGTGGTAAATGAGTGAGTCCGTATCCATATACAAAAGAGATACGTCCTCAACATGGCGTTTGGCAAACTCATAGTGGAATCGATACATGACCGATTTAGAAAAGTCTAAAATGACGGCCCAAGTAAATGGGCTTATCTATGGTCATGCTGGTCCTACTCAATTCAATAGTGGCCAAATCCTCATCGATAATGTTGATCGATTTGAAATTTGGCTTGGCAATGTACCGCCGGGCACCCCACCGCCCCTCCCAGACATTCACCAGTTTAATGTCGCGGTATTTGCGGACATTCTCCATGGACTTGCCATAGATGCAGTTGTTCATTAATTAAAAAATAATAATTTCAAACTGCTGTGTTGCCATTTGTCGGTGCTCTGTGTTGAGTTGCATGTATGGTTTGAGCCATGTTTTTTGAGCAAAATAAATACCCCTGTGGATTTTCTTCAACACTAAGCCTTGGGCGAGGCATTGCACCAACATTTGGATATGTAGCACATACCGTTTTTTGTTGTAAAGTGTGCCCATGAGTTTTTCAATTTTCACTTTACTGTCAGAGGGAACCATTTGCTCAAGGCAGAATGGGAAATCGGCATGTTCATCATACAAGGATGAGGTATATTCAATATCCACTTCTAGCACATATCCACGGCCTGTTTCCTGGCTAGCCTTGATCATATCAAATTCTGACACTTGTTTTTCTGTCAGCCAAGCAAACTTCCCATAGGGCAAAGCCTGACTCATGGCGTAACCATACAAATTATTTACGTCATAGTACATTAAGTACGATTCTGGTTTGTCTGGTGAATAATCAGGCATGTAGACATTGTTCGCTTCGGCATGGCGCTGGTTAAGCGACACAAAGCCACCGCGAATGCCCTTTTCAAAGAATAAAACCATATCTACACCAGTAAGTAAATCCAATTCCACTTGAGTGTATTTCAAAGCGGCATCAAACGAGAGCCCAGGACTCGTATAATAGTGAGCCGGGTCAAGACCATAAATGTGCTGACACAACTCACGAAATTTTTCAAACACATCGGTGAGCTGCAATACATCCAGTTTTAGGTAATGCATAGCATATTCACTTAGCGTCTTAATGTCAAACACTCGCCAAACTTGACATAAGTGCATAGTCTTCATCGGAAACGGTACTGCGTGTTAGTTTTGAGTAAAATTTGTTTTGCGGTGGGAGTTTTGTTCGCTTTAACACGTCGCAGCTGTTGCAGAAATCATACGGGAATATACCTTTCCGAATGCACAATTGAAATTGCTTAGGATCATTAAAATGCATTCTGGTATTTTTTAATTCCTCTTCATTCAAGCCATTCACAAGACTGTCTGCCTAGGATGCCATAAACTTGAAGGAATCCAAAAATCGAATGCTAAAGTAGCTCAACAACCATGTCAGGGCTGTGAAACGCTCATGGTTTTGGGGGATAATGGTAAACGAGACCTTGTTGACATGATCCAATTCACGAATCAAAAACTGAATGTCATAATTTGCCAGATTGTGGAAAAGTCAATGATGAAACGAGGAGCTGAAAAGTTCAAATTGCATTTACTATGTGCAGCTCCACGAAACTCTCCCGTAAAGTGCGAGTGATCACGAACTGTGTCTTCAGCACTGATCAGTGGCTTTTCGCAAATATGGCATGTCGTGGCATGCTCATACCGCTACTGCTGTTCTGGAGATAGACTCATGGGTACTGGGTGGTCTAGTAATCCCTGTACATGGTCGGCCAACTTTACAAGTTCATCCAAAAACCATCTGACACAATCTGGCCCCTCACGGTATTTGTAAACGGATTGTGTGGGGTCATAGGCACACACTACATTAAATCCTATGGCAAAGGGTTCATGTTTTTGAATGGGTGTGTTTGAGCTCATGGTGGGATCTGGTTCACATCCCGCCATGGGTGTGGTAAGAGCTTCAACATCTGCATATACCACATAGGGAACAGTGTCACGCTTATGAATGTCCTTAAACTTTAACACAGCCTTGTCCCTTTGTGGCAATATCAATCTCACCGCTTCCTGAGAAACACAATCTACCCTATGGCGTTCCAAAAGCGTAGGGTTTCCAAAATATTGCAAGCAAGGGTCACAAATATGCCTTTTATTATGTTGTTTGGACATTTCACTGCTTAGCAATCTACTCAGGCTTTTAATGAGGCAATAGTGATTCACCTCTCCCACAGATAAATATAAAAGATGAATGTGATGTCGTTTCGGTTCTTTTGTGGCATAAAGAGGGCCCACAATCTCATCACCAACAAGGCTACACACCATGAACGAAAAGTTCTGGTTATCTTGTTCGAACCTATGGATCTCGGTTAAGTCCATAGGGAACGACACTCTAGTTAAATTTAAAGTTTGTTTCAATTCATCAAACTTGGCCTTGTACTTTCCTGGTCGAGAACCTTAACGGTCTTGTGCTGGCTGCAAATAGGCAGCCACAGCCCACAGAAAGCAATCATTGTCATGGTTCTTTATATTGACCACAGCCTTTTTCGAAGCTATTGCTGGTGGTGTTTTAATAGACCCAGCATTCAACGGGTTGAAATGACAAATGGTCATTTGCAGATAATGGATTTTGTCTAACGCTAAACCACTGGGTCCTTGTTGCAGTTTATCAAATTTTGTTAGCAAGGCATTGACCACATGGCTTTGATACCACTCGTTCAGATTATTGGCTATTAAAAGCTCTTGCATTTTACTGCAAATATAAAATGTTTTTTTTAATGCTCATCGTCCTTGTTCTTATATATGAAATCGCACACGAGTTTTGTATTGACCTTTAAAGCCGTATGCAACCTTTGCGCTGTACAAATTTGTTCTTTAAAAATTTCAAAACAAGATTCCACAAAGTCTTTTAGGATTAATCTCTCACTAACATTCACTACGTGGCCAGAGCAAACACGCTTTTTAAAACAAGAGCCAAGGTGTTCCCAAGTTAAGCTATCGGTAGCAGTGGCAAAAGACATGATTTTTATAAAAGAAACAATCTCACCATAGTTTTCAGCCGTAGACTGCTCGGTAAACACTGGTCCCCAACACACAACAGTGGTTGTAGTTGTCAAGCGTTTTCCAACACACTAAAAAGAAATAAAAAACCACCATGCGTATATCCATTCCAAATAGCATTTATCATAAAAAATAAAAAATAAAAAACAGGATATATATATATATAATTTCGAAAAATCTTACCTGGGTTTTGTAAAAAAAACTTGCTTTTTCTGCCTTGTCTTCTAGGCTTCTGTGAAATGATTTGCCTCTCTCTTTCTCTCTCTCTTTGTCCACAACAACAGGTATATAGGTTATCTAAAACAAACAAAATAAAAAACAATTCATCAATCAAATGGTAAACCAATAATCATTTAATCATTGATTAGCATAAAATAAACTAAACTGTGTTATTCCACCACTTACCTCAAATATATAATGTATCCAATATAGTAACCAACTGGGGTTGAGCACACGAATGCAATTACTTTCATACACATACGATACAGCCTATGTTTATACTGCAGTGTTTAAAACAGTAATGACTGACTGCGTGTCATATCTTGATCAACGCTCTAATACCCCCTGCCCTCCTCTCCTCACCCAGCCCCTCGCCCTGTGTCCCTCTTATCATAGCTGTTTACATTGTTCTTACCCTGCAATTGGCTATGGCAATGGTAGGGGGAGTAGTTATACTCGCTTACTGCATTATTTCTCTGACGTCGTTGCGATATTGTTCGACCTACAAGTGACCTCTACGTCAATGTAATTTTCCATTGGCCTGTTGTCAGCTCTGGCCACATTCCTGAAACGCGATAACATGTCACATCCTGTCACCCAGCCAGCCATGCTTCTGGCAGGCCTCTCGAGCAGATATTCTGTTTTTTTCATTCTGGCTGCTAGTTTCATTCGTCTCATAGCATTATGAATTTTATTTGGTTACTGGTCAAGTGTTTACTAACCTATTTTAAAGATCATCATAAGAGATTTTCCAAAATATTCGCCTTCATTCATTTGTCATAGGAAAAAATATATATCGAAAAGCGACCCCTCGTTTTGCCATACATCGCCCCGTCAAAATAGCCATTTCCAGTATCCACCATGGCCAATCATAGCCTCGTTGGAACATACGTCAAGCGCTACCGGCTCTCTGTCTACAAACACGCTTTAAAAAAATGCCTAGTTTTTTTGTCCTAGAGACTTGACATTTATTTTCGTGGTAGAGGGGGTAGGTACCTTTCATTTATGTCAAACAGACTTATTTGTCAAACGTATTAGTTTCCAAAATATTAAAAATTCAAAATTTAAGTGTTTTCAAAAAATCTCAAAATATAAAAACGTTTTATTATAAAAAATAAAGGTTATAGAGACCATTCGTTTCAACTATGGCACAACATTCTATCATGTTTGGTTATCAAGCTATCGCCTACTTTTGAAAACAAAAATTTTCAAAAAAAAAAAAAAAAATAACGAGTGGTGTATAGGAGAGAGGACGTCAGCTCGAGTCCAACGACACCTTATTTGTTAAAATCCGGCCATCTGTTCGCCAATGATCACCAATTGTCGCGAGAAAGAAGGCTATCATTTTTTTCCTCCTACAGCCTTGAAACTTGCTGTTCCCCTAGAGGGCATACCCACCTTTCATTAACGTCAAACAAACTTTTTCCCAAAATCCACCGTTTCCAAAATAGCGCCAATCCAAAAACAAATTTGTTTTTTTTTTAAATACCAACACACATGCTTAGCCAAGAGAACGTCATCCCAACGCCAACAATACCTCGTTCGTTAAAATCCGACCACGCGTTCGGGAGATATCGGCAAAGTTTATATGAAAGTAGGGGGTGGGGAGAACTGTCCAATTCACACTACTGTACAGTTTTAGTCCTAGGGACTTGAAACTTATTTTGGGGGTAGAGGGGGTCAGGGTCATTCATTTATGTCAAACAAAATTTTCTGTAAACTCTTTAGTTTCCAAAATATAAAAATTCAAAATTGAACTTTTTTCAAAAAACATAAAAAATTAAAAAGTTTTATTATAAAAAATAAAGGACATAGAGACCGTTCGTTTGAGCCATGGCACAATATTCTATCATGTTTGGTTTTCAAACTATCACCTTCTTTCGAAAACAAAAATTTTCAAATTTTTTGTTCAAAAATATAACGAGTGGTCCATAAGAAAGAGGACGTCAGCTCGAGTCCAACGACACCTCGTTTGTCAAAATCGGACCATGCGTTCGAGAGATATTAATTATTTTAACTTGGCTGAGGCTTAGTAGTGGGGCAAGGAGGGTTCTAGAGTGAAGCAGAATTCTCCTTACTCCACTACTGATAGAAAATGGAGTGCCATGGCTTCTTATCGTGATAGATGGAAACCTGGTGCTCACGTTTGTAGCTACTGTTGCCGTGGAGAAAATGGTGTGCCATGGCCTCTTACAGAGATAGATGGAAACTTGGTGGTCACGTCCTGAGCTACTCTTGGCATGGAAACGAATTGCCTTGTCATTCCCTTCATACATTATTATCTGACTTTATTAGCCTTTGCTCGAGTTCCAAAAGGCCGAAATATGAAGAATGAGAAAGACTATCGATAATGCATGTAGCCAGCAGTTTCTTCTGTGTCCTGACCTATGTTTATGCAAATTTTGGTAGTGATAAATGGAAACCTGGTTGTCACGTCTGGAGCTACATTCGCCGTTGAGAAAATGGAGTGGCATGGCCTCTTACAGTGATAGATGGAAACTTGGTGGTCACGTCATGAGCTAATTTTGCCATGGAAACGACCGGCCTTGCCATTCCTTCATCAGGTTATTTTCTGACTTTATTGGCATTTGCTCGAGTACCAAAAGGCCGAAATCAGAAGAATGAGAAAGACTATCGACAATTCATGTAGCCAGCGGATTCTTTCGTGTCCTGACCCATGATTATGCAAAATTTGGTTGAGATTGGTGAAACAGTGTAGATTTATCTAGAGAACAAATCCACATACATACAGACTATCACTTTTAAGTATATGATGTATCCCTATTTTTCCTTGGCATATATATGATGTCTGGTAAAAATGTCGATACACATCAACATTTTGGTATTTTAGCTTATATTTATAAAGAATGTTTGCCCATCTTTACTTGACTTCTTTGAAGGATGTCTGGTAAAGATCCCGATACACATGCAATTTTTTGCAATTTACAGTAACACTTGGTTATGACATGTGTATCAGGATCTTTACCAGATATCATATATAGGTGAAATAAAGATGGGGATACATATTTTGTAAATATAAGCTAAAATGCCAAAATATATATGTAGGTCAAATACAGATGGGGAACATATTTTGTAAATATTAGTTAATTACGAAAATTTCGATGTGTATCACGTACCGGAGGGTTATTGTAAATGCCGATTTATTTTTATGTTTCTCCCTCCAAAACCTTCATATTCACCAGAAGTTTCCCATAAACTTACTAGAAAATCATCTAGTGCCTTTCATGACGTCATCATCGCCACAGTTTTGTTTTTAAAGGAATTTTATACGGAAATGTATCGCAATGTAAGGGAATTTTACACGGAAATGTATCGCGATGTATACTACTCCCTGAAACCCCCTGTCAAATCCTAGACTGACCCGTGAGACATGGGTGTTCTACCGCGTAGGATTTCTCACATGAGGCTTGAGCGAACTTCATTGCTTGCCCTGTCAATATGAGGTTGGTTCGCCTCCCACCTTGATGCCTCCCTACGCAGGTAGTCATGGCTTGTGAATATATTGATGGTCCACCCTCGAAGGCACTGCTAGCTGTGACTGTGAGTATCTGCGAGTGTATTCTAACTGAAATGCTCTTTGACAAACGCTGCACAAGAACTGTTGGGTTTCTTGCCATGTGGCTGTGGACGAAAGAAAACTATGAATGCGGGGTTGAATTACCTTCAGTATGTTATTTTAATCCTTAATTCCGTCAGTGCAAGTTTACAAGCCATCTGTAAGATATAATTGCTACTACGCAAAGGAACATATGAAACAACTCATTTCTTTGCAGGACGATACAGACCATCACTCGGATATTAAGATTGAGAAATCATCTATTCCGGATATCATTCCATGCATAAAAGCAGAAACCTCATCTTCAGATCTGAATGAGGTAAGTAACTTCATATTTTCAAGACATCTTCTTATCTCCTAATAGCATTTAAGGATTAAGAGTTGTTATCGCACAATTATGTTGATGACAAACGGAAGCGTTTGGCTGTTACTACCAGCTCTAATCTCCTTTGCAAACTGCGAGCTCCCATACACTAGCAGACACATAATTCTTAGAGTTACTAGCTGCTCTAATCTCCTTTGCAAACTGTGTGCTCCCGTACTCTAGAAGGCACGTAATTCTTAGAGTTACTAGCATGCTTTAATCTTCTTTGAAAACGGTGTGTTCCCGAACTCTAGCAGACACATAATTCATAGAGTTACTAGCATGCTCTAATCTCCTTTGCAAACTGTGAGCTCCCATACACTAGCAGACACATAATACTTAGAGTTACTAGCTGCTCTAATCTTCTTGAAAACTGTGTGCTGACGTACTCTAGCGAACACATAATTCTAATGTTACTAGCTTTCTCTAATCTTCTTTGCAAACTGTGTGCTCCCGTACACTAGTAGTCACATAATTCTAAGAGTTACTATCATGCTCTAATCTCCTCTGCAATCTGTCTCTCCCATACACTAGCAGGCACATAATTCTCAGAGTAACTAGCTGCTCTAACCTCCTTTGCAAACTGTATACTCCCGTAATCTAGCAGACACATAATTCTTAGATTTACTAGAATGCTGTAATCTCCTTTGCAAATTGTGTGCTCCCGAGACTCTAGCAGACACATAATTCTTAGAGTTACTAGTTGCTCTAATCTCCTCTGCAAATTGTGTGCTCCCGTACTCTAGCGGACACATCATTCTTAGAGTTACTAGATGCTCTAATCTCCTTTGCAAACTGTGTGCTCCCGTACTATAGCAAACGCATAATTCTAATGTCACTAGCATTCTCTAATCTTCTTTGTAAACTGTGAGCTCCCGTACTCTAGCAGACACATAATTCTTAGAGTTCCTAGCATTCTCTAATCTCCTTTGCAAACTGTGTGTTCCCGTACACTAACAGACACATAAAGAGTTACTAGCTGCAGTAATCTTCTTTGCAAATGGTGTGCTGACGCACTCCAGCGAACATATAATTCTAATGTTACTAGCTTCCTCTAATCTTCTTTGCAAACTGTGTGCTCCCGTACATTAGCAGACACATAATTCTTAGAGTTACTAGCATTCTTTAATCTCCTTTGCAAACTGTGTGTTCCCGTACACTAGCAGACACATAATACTTAGAGTTACTAGCTGCTCTAATCTTCTTTGCGAACTGTGTGCTCTCGTACTCTAGCAGACACACAATTCTTTGAATTACTAGCTGTTATAATCTCCTTTGCTAACTGTGTGCTCACGTATTCCAGCAAACACATAATTCTTAGAGTTACTAGCATTCTCTAATCTTCTTTGCAAACTGTGTGCTCCCGTACACTACTTGACACATAATTCTTAGAGTTACTCGCTGCTCTAATATGCTTTGCAAACTGGTCGCTCCCGTACATTAGTAGACACATAACTCTTAGAGTTACTACCTGCACTAATCTTCTCTACAATCTGTGTGCTCCCGTACTCGAGCAGACACATAATTCTTAGAATTACTAGCTGCTATAATCTCCTTTGCAAACTGTGTGCTCCCGTACTATAGCAAACGCATAATTCTAATGTTACTAGCATTCTCTAATCTTCTTTGTAAACTGTGAGCTCCCGTACTCTAGCAGACACATAATTCTTAGAGTTACTAGCATTCTTTAATCTCTTTTGCAAACTGTGTGTTCCCGTACACTAGCAGACACATAATACTTAGAGTTACTAGCGGCTCTAATCTTCTTTGCGAACTGTGTGCTCTCGTACTCTAGCAGACACATAATTCTTAGAATTACTAGCTGTTATAATCTCCTTTGCTAACTGTGTGCTCACGTATTCCAGCAAACACATAATTCTTAGAGTTACTAGCATTCTCTAATCTTCTTTGCAAACTGTGTGCTCCCGTACACTACTAGACACATAATTCTTAGAGTTACTCGCTGCTCTAATATGCTTTGCAAACTTGTCGCTCCCGTACATTAGTAGACACATAACTCTTAGAGTTACTACCTGCACTAATCTTCTCTACAATCAGTGTGCTCCCGTACTCGAGCAGACACATAATTCTTAGAATTACCAGCTGCTATAATCTCCTTTGCAAACAGTGTGCTCCCGTACACTAGCAGACACATAATTCTTAGAGTTACTAGCTGCTCTGATCTTCTTTGCAAACGGTGTGTTCCTGTACTCTAGCAAACACATAATTCTTAGAATTACTAGCTGCTATAATCCCCTTTGCAAACTGTGTGCTACCGTACTCTAGCAAACACATAATTCTTAGAGTAGCTAGCATTCTCTAAACTTCTTTGCAAACTGTGTGCTCCCGTACTCTAGGAAACACCCAATTCTTAGATTTACTAGCATTCCCTAATCTTATTTGCAAACTGTGTGCTCCCGTACACTACTAGACACACAATTCTTAGAGATACTCGCTGCTCTAATATGCTTTGCAAACTGATCGCTCCCGTACACTAATAGACACATAGAGTTACTAGCTGCACTAATCTTCTATGCAAACTGTGTGCTCCCGTACTCTAGCAGACACATATTTTTATAATTACTACCTGCTCTAATCTCCTTTGCGAACTGTGTGCTCCCGTACACTAGCAAACACATAATTCTTAGAGATACTAGCTTCTCTAATCTCCTTTGCACACTGTTTGGTCCCGTACTCTAGCAAACACATAGTTCTTAGAGATACTAGCTACTCTAATCTCCTTTGCAAACTGTGTGCTCACGTACTCTAGCCAACACATAATTCTTAGAGTTACTAGCTGCTCTAATCTTCTTTGCAAACTGTGTGCTCCCGTACACTAGTAGACACATAAGTCTTAGAGTTAGTAGCATGCTCTAATCTTCTTTGCAAACGGTGTGCTCCCGTACACTAGCAGAAACATATTTCTTAGAGTTACTAGCTACTCTAATCTTCATTGCACTCTGTTTGCTCCCGTACTCTAGCAAACACATAATTCTTAGAGATACTAGCTACTCTAATGTCCTTTGCAAACTGTGAGCTCACGTACTAATGCAAACACATAATTCTTTGAGTTACGAGCTGCTCTAAACTCCTTTGCAAACTGTGTGCTCCCGTACTCTAGCAAACACATAATTTTTAGAGATACTAGCTGCTCTAATCTCCGTTGCAAACTGTGTGTTCCCGTACACTAGCAGACATATAATTCTTGGATTTACTATCTTTCTCTAATCTTCTTTGCAAACTGTGTGCTACCGTACTCTAGCAGACACATAATTCTTAGATTTACTATCATTCTCTAATCATCTTTGCAATCTGTGTGCTACCGTACTCTAGCAGACTCATAATTCCTAGAGTTACTAGCATTATCTAATCTCCTGTGCAAACTGTGTGTTCCCGTACTCTAGCAGACACATAATTCCTAGAGTTACTAGCATTCTCTAATCTCTTTTGCAAACTGTGTGCTCCCGTACTCTTGCAAACACATAAGCCTTTAATTTACTAGCAGTCTCTAATCTTCTTTGCAAACTGTGTGCTCCCGTACACTAGCAGACACACAATTCTTAGAGTTACTAGCATTATCTAATCTCCTTTGCAAACTGTGTGCTCCCGTACTCTAGCAAACACATACTTCTTAGAGTTACTAGGAAGCTCTAATCTCCTTTGCAAACTGTGTGCTCCCGTACTCTAGCAGACACATAATTCCTAGAATTACTAGCATACTCTTCAATAGACTCCCCATAGAGGCACTTAATTAACTCAATCTAACTTCTGTTTCAACATTCAAATATTACATTTCAGGGAATTGTGAAGAAACGCCGTGTGTAATATTCTGAAGGTTCATAGATTTATGCCTTCATTCTCAAAAGTGATGCTCGTATGGGCAGTCTAGTAGCTTGTAACTCAATGATATGTGCACGTGTTGCACCATAGACTTCGTTTTAGTCTATTCTGTTTTTATTGTTTCAAGGGGCGGAACAGCGGGGTCATCTGCCCCTCTTTTATGTTTTTTTGGCAAAAAGAATTAAAAATAATTGTTCGTTGTCCTCAATCCATAAGGTTATTACTTCCATTAAGGCAGTAAATTTACCATTTCCAATCGCCCTAAATTTAAGGTGGTCTCTGAAAGTGTATTATAAATTTCAGAACTTGGGATTATAACCACTAATCTGTTTAAAGTTTATCTCTAACACTAGGATGTGAAGGACTGTAGAAAGTCATTCAGAGAATATATATGTTCACTTCAGCTGAGCAGTGCTGTACTATTACATGGGTTGTCATTTGTGTAATTGTATAAGGTGATAACACTGACATAAATTATTCCATCTTATCCCCAGAATGTAAAAGAAGAAAATCGGAATGAAGAAGCAGATGCAAGTGGAAATCTTTTAAATGAGTAAGTGTTAAACAGACAAGAACATATTACTTTATATTTAACCTCTTTGTTGGAATGATTCGGCTGTACCTATTTTAATGCGGGTGCTAATCTTTCTCTTTGTAGGTTTTTCCATTTTAATGCTAAAATTTCACCTTCATTATTAATTAATTAATTAATTAATTAAGCGTTATTAATTTATTGCCGGCCTGTGGCGCGCCTACCTCTCACTCGGCTCCGTCGGGGTTTTTAGAACGGGGTGCACTCAGCCTCGTGAGGATTTTTGAATAGCTGTCTGACGGTAAGGCAGCGTCCGGGTCACGAAAACCAAGATTATCGGCCGAGGGGACCCGACGTGCTGACCTCGCGTCATCCCAATATATGCCAGCCAAATGGCGGTCGCTTGGTAGGCCTAGGCCCTTCAAGGGCTGTAGTACCAGGTGTTATTATTATTATTATTTATCCATCAATTTTCAATAGTGAATTATGTTAACACATATATTTTCCAACTAGACTATTATATAGCGATTTAATTTGTGTCGTATGAGCACGTCGCTAGTTACTTGTTCAGTTGCCCCTGCTCGTAAGTAGAGGGTTCCTATCCCAGGGATAACTGAATAGGCAACCCGCGATACATCCAGTGGCAAGATCGTGTGAACTCCCGAACGATTAATCGTGTGAGGGATCAAACGAAATGGCTCCATCCTCCCTAACTATGGGACAAGTCTATTTCTCTCAAGATAGAAACTACCCGCTCCCCCGGGGAAATTTAGGATTAATAGGGCGCATGCGCACCTAGGCTCCTCTAAGATGGCGGGGTTTTCAAACGTTATGTTAGATGCTTGCATACCACCTCTCAACTCCCTACCCCTATCCCACACCATCTCCACCGCCAGAATTTCCTACAATTCCAAATTTTATTAGTTAAAACACAAATGTCCACCATTGCTTCCACTTCCACTTACTTTCTCCGGGCTCATCCATGTTGACCTCCCTTGGTCAGCTTCTGTTCTTTTCCAATGTATGCATCGATTTATTTATTATTTTCAATTTATTTATTATTTTTATTTATTGATTATCGATTTATTAATTATTGAACAACTACAAAGTCATCGATCCGGGATTTCCGAAAATAGTGGATATCACCCAATCGCGTAATCGGAGAAAGGTGCGTGAGGGCGTAAACGAAAGGTCTCCATCCCCTCAATCTATTTTCAATTGTTTTATTGATCGACCATTCCAAGTGTAGGTGAGGTTCGGAGTGGTTTCTGCAGTCATGTAACCTGATACCTAGCTGCCCCGAAAGGATAGCCTGAGCGGTTGATGCAACATGGCCGATTGATTGATTATTTTTACTATTTTTTATTTATGTAATTAAACGTATAGTATTATCCATTTCTTACGAGGAAATGGTGTGTTCTGGAATTGTAGAATTTGAGGATTATTTTGTGGATTTTTGGTAATCTGATGAATTTGGGGAATCTAGGTGTACTTTTAAGGATTTTTGAGGAATCTGGTGAATTTGGAGTAAATCTGGTAAATGTGGGTCATTTGAGGATTTTATTAAGTATTGTAGGATATTTGGGGAAATCTTAGTATTTTTGGAAGGATTTTGATGAAATTAGGTTCCTTTGATGAGTTCTATGGAATGTTGGTGATATTAGGAAATATAGTGAATTTTTATTATTTTGGTAAGTTACACGACTCTCGAATGGCATCTGGATAGGAAAGAATAAGAGATGAGGTTGGCATAAGTAAGTGTAAGAAATGCTGATCTTGAGGAAAATCTGGTAAATTTTGGTAAAATCTGTTCGGAATTTGAGAGAATACTGGAGGTGGTTGAAGTGGGGTTTGGGGTATAGGGTGTGAAGGAAAGTGTCAGGGGTATGGTGTAGGTAGGACCGTCATCTTGGATGGGTCGTGAGAGCACGCTGCCATCGTGGCCGGCGTTGCAAAACCTGGGATCAGCCGCTCGGCTATGCTGTCCAGTGTTGTAACACCTATAAACAAATAAATAATATTAGTAAACAATTATAATAATCAATATATATTATATATTAAATTAATAAAAATTAAATAATATATAAGTAAATAAATATTTAATAATAAATAAATAAATAAAAATTTAAATACATTATAAATATTTCATTTGTCCACATTTACATGGATGACCTCTGACGTCATGCATCAGGGTTGGTCTTGTTTGAAACGTTAACGTGAATCTCGCCACCTCTAATACCCTACCTTGTTAACTCTCGTTGAAATGGCGATGTTTCCTTGAGAGAGCCGGACATGCCGCTACCCGCATTGCCGTCATGATAATGTGAACCTACACGTAGGATAATAATATTTCTAATAATTGATAATGAATATAAAATAAACTATAAATAGTAAAAATAAATAAATAACTAAGATATAATATTAAATACATATTAAATAATAAATTCACAGGTGACAAGGCGATTGACAAACTAACAGAGATCATTCAAGAGATCTGGGAAACCGAGAAACTCCCAAGTGTCTGGACATCAGCCCTAATTTATCCCTTTCACAAGAAAGGTGATAAATTTATTGAAACAATTACCGGTGCGTCTCGCTCCTCGCTTCATCATACAAAAACCTCTGGGAAGCTTTTCAGACCCGAACCGAAAAGCAACTCGATTCACAACTGGGAGAATATCAATGAGGCATTAGAAAAGGACGCTCATGTGTCGAGCAGATCATCATCATCTTCCTAGCATTAATCCCGCTTTATTGCAGGGTCTGCTTTTCTGCAATTTTTCTTCCATACTGCTCGATCTTGAGCGTCTCTAGTTGTGGCATTCACTAGTTGCATGTCCTCCCGCATAGTATCCAGCCAGCGCTTTCTCGGTCGCCCACGTGGTCGTCGGCCTTCTGGACTGATGTCAAGTGCAGTTCTCGCGACTGAAGAGTGATTGCTACGCAGTACATGGCTCTCCCGCATTTTTTCATGGATTGGAGCCACACCAAATGTAGCTCGAACTTTTTCATTCCTGATGTGGTCCAGTCTAGTAAGTCCCTGTGTCCTGCGAATCATCTTCATCTCCATGACATGTAGTTGTTGTTCAAGTCTCTTCGTTACTGGCCAGCATTCAGTACCGTACAGTGCTACTGGTCGAACGATGGTTCTGTAAATTTTCGACTTCAGATATAGTGGCACATTCCAGTCAAAAAGGACTCCAGTCACTTGGCGCCATTTCAGCCATGCAGGGTTGACTCTGTTTCGGACATCTGGGAGTGTTCGGCTATCTGAACAGATTAGCGTACCCAAGTATTTGAATACAGATTATTTTCGGAGTTCATTGCCATCAATGTGAATAGATCCTTCACTTGGTACTCCACACTCCATATACTCTGTCTTCCCAATATAAAGTCGTAGACCATGGGTGTCTAGTGCAGTTTTCCAACATTGAACATGTTGTTCCAATTCTTGGCGAGACTTGCAGGCTACAATGATATCGTCAGCATAGAGCAAGGTCCAGGGATGTGGTTGCAGTAGTTTGGCTGCGATGGTGTCAAGACAGATGATGAACAGGAGCGGGGACAAAGCTGACCCCTGATTAACACCAACTCTGATGGGAAAAGTTGCGGAGTTTCCTGAAGCACATCGGACATAACTGGTGACATTCCGATAAAGAACCTGAACTCATTGAACATATGCTTCTGGTACCCCATGCTGTCGTAGTGCATACCATATTAGATCACGAGGTACCCTGTCGAAGGCCTTTTCAAGATCCAAGAAAGCTATATGGAGTGATTTCCGCTTTTCTAGCAGCCATTCCATCAAAAGACGAGCGGCGTGAATAGCATCGATTGTCCGTGTACCTTTCATAAAACCACACTGGTTTGAGGCAATCTTGATTATGTCACGAAGGCGTGTATCCACGATACGCTCAAATATCTTCATAGTGTGGCAAAGCAGGCGAATCGGTCGATAATTTGAGCAGTTGTGCACATCTCCTTTACCTTTCCAAATTGGTATTGCTACACTGCTGAGCCAAGTAAGAGGAGCTTCGTTTTCATTGATGATCTTGTTGAAGAGATCTGCTAGAAACTGAGCTGCTTGTGATCCAAGCATCTTCCACACCTCCGATGGAAGATCATCCGGTCCAGTTGCCTTTCCATTTTTCATTTTCTTCATAGCGGTCTCCACTTCGGCAACCGTGATGGCTGGTACTGGACCAAGTACAGGATCCGCAGCTGGTAGTAGCGGATGAGCAAATTCTTCCTTGCTAATATTTTCGAAGTGCTTTTCCATCGGTTAAGGATCTCATTAGGTTTCCGTAGAGGTTGTTGATTTTCATTCTTAATGATCATAACATGTCCAACATCTTGAGTGGAACGATGGCGATTCTTCGCTAGTCTGTAGATATTATTTGCTCCTTCTGCTGTCTTGAGCTCTTCGTACATGCTCTTGTAATGGTCTGCTTTAGCCTTTGCCACTTCCTGTTTTGCCACCGACTTTAATCTTCTATATTGCTGACGATCAAGATTCAGTCCCGATTGGAGCCAGGTCTTATACGCTAACTTCTTCATCCTGATGGCATCTTGGACATGTGAATTCCACCACCATATCTCTTTATTGATAAAACTGCGTCCAGGTTTTGATTTACCGATTATGTCAGTAGGACAAGTCTTAATATGTGTGGAGGCCTTTGCCCAGATTCCATCAACGTGTTGACCTTGTTCTGGCATAGATAAAGAACCTATAGATGTTTTCAGCTGGATGTGATGTTGTTTTAATTTCCACCATTTAATTCGTTCCGATGTAGATTTGAGACTTTTCTTGCCGAGATCAAGGCGAATCCAAAAATTGAGGAGAAGCAGATGATGTTGGGGAGCAATAATGTCTGATGGTATGACTTTTACATCAGTGGCAAACTTCAGATCACTCCTTCTTACCAACCAAAAATCAATCTGCGTATTTCTTCCACCACTACTGTAGGTAATGAGGTGCGATGGTCGCTTTTTGTAAAAGGTGTTAGTCACAGCTAAGTCTAAGGCCTCAGCAAATTCCAGGATTCTGTTTCCATCCTCATTTCGCTATCCATAGCCTAGTCCAACATGTACGCTCTCGAAACCATATCTATTCCCTCCAACGTGGCCATTTATGTCACCACCAATGAACAGGAGTTCTTCTTCAACAAACTGTAGGTACGTTTCGAGGTTGTTCCAAAATTCATCCTTCTCATCATCCATGCACCCAGTTTGTGGGTAGAGCAGATAATGAACCTTAAATCTATTCTTTCATATCAGAAGATTAGGAACAGGAAGTTTGTGGTGACCGTCGTCCACTTCAAGAAGGCCCACGATTCATTGATCGACATACACTCCTCCAAATTCTAAAGCAAATGGGCTCTGATAACAAAACGAGGACAATCATTTGTTAGACCTTAACCAACACTACCTCAGGGCAGAGATTTCAGACATCTTCGAAATCAAGACGGGTGTTAAGCAGGGAGATGGACTATTGCCTCTACTTTTCAACTGGGCACTAGAATAGGGTCATTTGGGAATAGCGCAAGGAGATACGTAATGGAGGAGTCGGGAATGGACTCAAGAGAATGGATCTCACAGTTGACTGCTGAGCTTTTGCAGATGTTCTTGCAATCATCTCTGATTCCCTGGAAACTGTTACGAAAAAAATCAACCAACTCAAAACCCAAGCAGCAAAAGCAGGCCTCCAGATTTCCTTTCATAAAACGGAGTTTATAACTAACATCAAGCTAGCCCTCAGAGAGTTAATTATAGAGCAGGGAATAATCAAGCGGACAGAGAAGTTGATGTACTTAGGTGAGTGGATATCACCAAACAATTCTGAGAAAGAAGCATCAACGTCATGGATCAACAAAGTGGAATTGATATTCCAACTAACCAGGAATGTTTAAAATAAACGATCAGTGTCACTCAATGCCAAGCTTAGACATTATTGTTCAGTTATTTGTCCAGAAAACTTGTACGCAGGAGAATGCCTTGCATTGAACAGGAAAGGTTTGATTGAAAAGGTAGAGGCTAAAGAAGGAAAAATTCTAAGTAAGATACTGGGACCAATCAGGGAAAATGGAGAGTTCAGAAGGTGGCAAAACAACGAACTCTACCTAAGTGTGGAGAGGACAACAGACATCATAAGGAAAAAGAGGATTAATTCCTGTGGCCACATAACACGCATGAACTCTCAAGAGACTGACCATCCACAGAAAACGAAGGGAATTTGATTCACCGAGATTGAATGAGATCTTCTAGAAATAGAGATCACGTTCGAAGACATCCTGGAATGTGCTCCTCTTTAGAGAAAACTTATAACACACCAGCGATTCTCAGAAAAGTCGTAGCAGAAAACAAGGAAAGAGTGGACTGATGAAAAAAAGAGGCTCACAGACCATTCATGCGGAAATACTGGGATAGAATTAAAGTTCAGGGACGGAAGCGGTTGAATCGGATAATTAGTAATAATAATAATAATAATAATAATAAGAATAATAATAATAAATGAATAATCATTAAATAAATAAAAAATAAGAAACATCATCTCTCGGCGGCCATCTTGGATCGACCGCTTGGCCTATCCTGTCGAGGGCAGCTACGTTTCATGTTACATGACTTTGAGGAAACCGCTCCGAACCTCACCTACCCTTGGAAACGTTCATCATTTTAAAAAATACTTAAATTGAAGATGATGAGTCCTATGGATATAGGCCTAGACCTTTCGTATTAGCTCTCACATGACTTTCTCCGATTGTCGTTCGGGAGATACCGATTATTTTCTGAAATCTGGGGTTGATGACCTTTAGTTCATTAATAATCGGTAAATCGATAATCAATAAATACAGTAATTATAAATACATAAATATGAGATAATAAATAAATCTATAAATAAGTTGGAAGGGAACAGAAACTGACCAAAGTAGGTCAACAGAGATGAGCGCAAGTAAGTTGAAGCAATGCTGGACGTTTGTGTAAAATCGAATTAAATTTGGGAAACTTTGTTGGGAATTTGGGGGAATTCTGAGGAAGATGGTGGCGCTAGGTGGTAGGGAAGTATGGAGGCATCTTCCAAAAAGTGTGGAAAGCCTGTCATCTTGTAAGAGGCTCACGTGCGCATGTTCTTAAAAATGATCTTATTTCTCCGGGGGTGTGTATATTTTTTATTTTAGGGTAGAATGGATTTTTCCTTTATATAGCGGGTTAGGAGCCCTTCCGTTTGAGCCCTCACATGAATTTCTCCTCTGTTGCTCGTTCAGGAGTGCGTATGGCTTTTTCCCTGGATTGCGGGTTGCCTATTCAAATACCCCGTGGTTAGGATCCCTCATTCCCCTCAATTCTCGTACTTAAAAATATAGAGCAGCACCCAAATTTTCCTTATCCTCTTAATCAATACGTTGGAAGATCATGTTGAAAGGCACAAGCGCTTTTTTCTTGCTATAATAGGATTTCACGTTCAACCGTAAGAACTATAAATCCAAAAATACCGAAATACAGTATACAACAGTGTTGTTTCTATAATATATATCGACTGCACGAACACCACTCTATTTAAGAGTAGATATGGACTGAGTTCCTAGTATTGCAAATAAATGCAAATTGCTAAAAATGCACCTGTTATGTTTTCACTAGTTAGATATATTGACCTTAATGTTATTATTCCGTTTCCCTGGATCATCGAACATAGCGAAATAAAATGCTTTTGAGTTGGTCAACACGATTGAACCGTAATTGTAAAGGGTGTTATTCCCTGAACCAAATTACATGAGTCTAAAAAAACCTGGGTGACAACATCCGATCATCATCATACGCATTAAATCTTGGCTATTATAACTATGTCTATGAATACAGAAGATTATTATATACTTATCCGGAACTGTGCTACATAATTTTGATCTTATAATAGTAGTGGGTAATTTAGTCGTTCTAACATCAGAAATTCTTCACAGAAACGACCACAATTCAGAGAACACATTAACAAGGGATAGATTCGTAGCCTCACTCAAACAAAATGGTAACAAAATAAAGGTGCCATACATATGCATAACCTGCGGAGCAAAATTTACCGCGAAAGGCAGCATAAAGACCCACATGTTGATTCACAGTGGTCTCAAGCGTCATACCTGTGGTAGATGTGGAAAAAACTTTGCTCGGTTAGGTGAACTGAAGAGGCACTTGATAATCCATAGTGGTTTAAGGCCTTATTCCTGTAGTACATGTGGAGTCAAGTTTACGCAGATAGGCAATTTGAAGAACCACATGATGATTCATAGCGATGAAAAGCCTTACGTATGTGATACATGTGGAGTAAAGTTTACTCGGAAGGTGTCCTTGAAAACGCACCTAATGATCCATAGTGGTATAAAGCCTTACATATGTGATACATGTGGAGCAAAGTTTACTGAGAAGGGGTCCTTGAAGATGCACATGATAATTCATAGTGGTATAAAACCTTATTCCTGTACAACATGTGGATCAAATTTTAATCGGAAATTTCACCTGAAGGAACACATGATGATCCACAGTGGAATTAAGCCTTATTCCTGTGTTATATGTGGAATGAAATTTGCTGGGAAAGGTAGCCTGAAGAAGCACATAATGTTCCATAATGGTATAAGGCCTTATTCCTGTAGCACATGTGGAGCAAAGTTTGCTGGAAAAGGTGACCTGAATAGGCACATGATGATCCATAGCGCTATAAGGCCTTTTTCCTGTGATACATGCGGAGCTATGTTTGCTATGGATGGCACATTAAAGACGCACATGATGATTCATAGTGGTCTCAAGCCTCATTCCTGTGGTACATGTAGAAAGAGCTTTGCTCGGAAATGGGATTTCAAGATGCACATCATGAACCATAGTGGTGAAGAACCGTACCTATGTGATACATGTGGAGTAAAATTTACTATGATGCAGTCCTTGAAGACTCACATGATGATCCATATTGGTATAAATCCGTATTCCTGTGATACATGCGGAGCTAAGTTTGCTGTGAAAAGCAGATTAAATACGCACTTGATTATTCATAGTGATCTCAAGCGTCATTCCTGTGGTACATGTGGGAAAAACTTTGCTCTGAAAGGTTACTTGAAGAAGCACATGCTGAACCATAGTGGTGAAAAGCCTTACCTATGTGATACATGCGGAGATAAGTTTACTCAGAAGCAGATCTTGAAGATGCACTTGTTGATCCATAGTGGTATAAAACCTTATTCGTGTACATCATGTGAAGCAAAATTTAGTCGAAAAGGTCACCTGAAGGAACACATGATGATCCATAGTGAAATTAGGCCTTATTCCTGTGATATTTGTGGAATGAAGTTTGCTGGGAAAGGTAACCTTAAGAAGCACATAGCGATCCATAGTGGTAAATAGCCTTAATACAGTGATACATGCTGACCAAAGTTTTACAAAGAATGGAAATTTTATGAACCACGTCAAGGTTCATAATAGGCCTATACCACATTCCTGTGATATCTGCGAAGTAAGATATTCTCTGATTAGACCGTTGAAGACACATGCTGATCCATAGTGGTCGCATGCAACGCTCCTGTTGTAGATGTGGAGCAAACTTTACTAGGTAAGGTGATATGAAGAGACACGTGATATACTCGTGGTATACTGTGCCCCTCTGTCCACCTGGGATGGACAGGTGACCACATGCGAGGCAACATGAGCACAGTGTCAGCACGAGAATATACAGGGCGTCCTGGGCTGGGCTATATAATTACTGCACGCAGCTCCCATGCTCCATAAGGAAAGACTCCACGACATAACAGAGTGTGAGAACACTCATTATGATAAAAACCAATTCACCAAATATTTATTCACAAAACAATGCCTGTTGGCAATAACAATAATAATAATAATCACTTCCTTGCTTTGATTCTGCCTCTTTGAAAATTAATCATAGTCTCTCCTTAAAAGTACATTGGTTTTACTTCTCTTTCTTCTGAGCGAATGGGTCACCTAGGAGCACGCGGAATCAACACCTCTTGGCCTTGATGTTTGCCCAATAACTCTTCATGCGCAACGATTGAGAGAGTCTTCGTTGCCGCGACCAGAAGTGTCTGGTAGGTCTTCTCTTCTCTGCCTCAAAAACCCGTTTATGAGTAATTTTCCTAATTTCCTCTCGATCCATGAGATTGGTAAAACCTAATTCCGCCAAGTTCTTTTCCGCCCGTTTGTACCAATTGGACCTTGTTGCCTTTTTCTGAAAAAAAAAAACGTAAGAATTTATTTGTTTACCTAGTTGGGTCCAGTCTGTCCAAATGTCCAATGAATTGAATCTTTCTCATACGGATTGTGTCCGTGATTTTAGTAATTTTTAAATAGATGTCAGCATTTGGTTTCGGAAACTGAATTCCATCTTTGATTCTAGGTCCCAAAATTTTTCGCATTATTTTGCTCTCCTTAATCTCCAATTGATTTCTCAGTGCTTTATGTTGTAGATCAATTGTCTCGGCTGCATAAAGGGCTGCAGGCAAGACTACTGTTTTATCATGTTGAATTTTACAATTCCAGGAGAGGCATTTTGTGTTATAAACTTGTTTTGTCAACTTGCTGCTATAGATTGTTTTTCTTTGCCAGTTTCATTGATCCATTCACCTAAATACTTGAAATCTTTCACTCGGGAGACCTAACAATTACCGATGCGGAGTGTATTCGGAGCAGTTTTAATATCCGTCATCAATTTTGTTGTGTCAAAAGAAATCCGTAAGCCAATTTTTGCTGCATGTTTTTGGAGTAATTAAAGTTGTTTCTGGGCATCAGAAATGTTTGGAGCAATAAACGCCATGTCATCCGCAAAAGCCAAACAGTGCAGTGTTATCCCTTTGAGTTTTTGTCCTAGTCTATGGGATGGTGCACCAGCTCGTCTCCATTCTCGGACGACTTTTTCGAGCGCACAATTGAACAACAATGGAGATAATGTATCTCCTGTACGCACTCCTGTATCAATTGAAAATTCTGCGCTCAGTTCTCCCATAAATTTAACCTTTGAACTTGTATTCAAGAGGGTATCTTTAATGATTGATGTTGTCTTGCGATCTAATCCAAATTCTGCGAGTACAGCATCAAGGGATTCACGGTCAATGCTGTCATAAGCCTTTGCAAAGTCAACAAAAGTAATGAAATAATATTTATTCATAATGTTGAATTTTGGGCTTATGCCGTGTTTATTATATTACAACTCGACGCGTTTCGAAAGAAGCCATGCCTTTCTTCGTCAGGAATAATCTGGAATACGACAATGATTGCTAAGAGAAAGCAACGAAGAACATATAGAAGGTGCCCAAAGATGGACGCCATTATAGCCCCATGTTAGGGACAACGGAAAGCAGCAGTGAATTACTTTCTCAGGGTTCTGATAATAGGTATTATTATTAGCGTATGGTACAACACAAAACAAACAACATAAACAATATGCATACATACAATAAGTAACACATTACAACTATTACAATCATGCAAGGGAAAGGGTGTTCAAAGATTAATGTCTAAATTTTCTAGCCATCTTATGGCTTCAGTAGAGGCTATTACAAAGTCCTGTGTTGATCCAGTGAATGCCCTACTAATACACTCAGTGACAATATGGTTCATAGTCTGTCTAACTGCACCACAATCACAGGTTGGGGAAGAACGCATGCCCCATTTAAACATCATTGATCCGCATCTCCCGTGGTTAGTGCGGACTCTGTTGAGAGTTACCCATGTCTTGCGGGGCAAATCAAATCCAGCTGGCATATTTTGAATGTTGAACAATGCCTGCCATTGCATTGGAGCTATGCTGTTCCACTCTTTTTGCCAATCAGCTTTTGGATCATAAACCTGCCTCACCAGTTCCTGTGCTGTTTGAATAGGTGGAGATCTTGACTTGAGACGGCTATATCTGGTGCTAGCATCTTCATGAATGGGGAGTTCAGGATTGGCCAATATCTTGTTGTATTCCCTGACCAAGTTGTTCAGTCTTCTAATTCTAGGCGGTTCTATGTGACTAAGCACAGGCAACCAGAAAAGAGGGGTAGATTTTATCGTGCCACTAATAATACGCATTGTCTCATTCAGGACTGTGTCCACCTTTTTAACATGAGACAGGCATGTGTGATCCCAATTTATATAGGGTTACATCTTTATATTTCTTGGAAAATGAGTAGAAGCTGATTCCTGCTCGTGGTGCCCCTGCATAGGTACTAGGATTCGATTTTCCAGTACTGAACTGAACGTCAGCATTCGGTGGCCAGACTATCACTAGTGATCTCCTGGCTAATGATACACAAAACTAAAGATACTAGCTCTTTTCAGAGCCAATCTGCAAAGCCCTTGGGTATTGTTCTAAGAGTCCTTCAAATCAACATCGAAGGAATCAGTAGATCTAAAAGTGACTATCTTTCCAAATTGGCATTGGAAAATAATGTTGATGTAATCTGTATTCAAGAAACGCATGCCTCTGATCAATCTCAGCTTCGTTCAAGAGGAAATATCCCTGGATACAAGTTAGTGGGAGCTACTTATCACCAATCTTATGGAACTGCTACCTTTGTTCAAAATTCCATCGCCTGCTCTCAGTTAATCTCGGCTAATTCTGATGCAGACATTTTCAACATAACAACAAAAGTTAATGAGGTGACTATCATAAACATCTATAAACCTCCAGGAACTAAATGGCCTGACAGTGTTTTTCCAGCAATCTCTCTTCCGTCCATCTATGTGGGTGATTTCAATAGTCATCATACTCAGTGGGGCTATAGGAACAACGATCAGTGTGGAGAGAAACTTATAGAGTGGGCAGAGCTTTGTAACATGCAACTGATCTTCAATCCAAAAGACAGATGTACATTTAAGTCAGGAAGATGGGGATCAGAAACTAATCCTGACTTGTGCTTTGTATCAAATGATCATCAGGATTCCAATGTACCTGTGTTTCGTAAAGTTCTTATGAACTTCCCCCATAGTCAACATGGGGGAAGTTCATAAGAAGTCCAATCATGTCTTCCTGGAAATTGGAATGCAGATTCCCATTATAAGATCGTCCCCACTTCCTCGATGGAACTTCAGTAAAGCTAATTGGGAGAGTTTCTCAGCCGATCTCGACAGAACCATTAGATGGATTCCTCCAGAGGTAGATAACTACTCTAGGTTTATGAAAGCAGTTCTGGCATGTGCTAAAAGGCATATTCCTCGCGGAATGAGAAAGGAATTTATCCCAGGTTGGGATGAGGCTTGTGAAGCACTATACGAAGATTACCAGAGAAATAGCGAAAAGGATGTAGCTGATGATCTCCTTCATAACCTAGATGAAGCTAGACGAAACCGATGGACGGAAACTGTGGAAACATTAGACTTCAGACACTCGAGTAGAAAAGCTTGGAGCCTCCTAAGTAAGCTAGGAAGAATACCACATAGTCCCCAGCTGAAGCCAGAGATTTCACCCAATCATGTTGCCAGTCGCATTGCCAGCTTGTCTAAAGTCAAGCCTGAAAAGTGTCATAAAAGGATTATAAAAGATGAACTGTCTCAGTTGAGAAAGCTTTATACTACCTCCTCCAACATTTCTGATCCTTTTACTGAACAAGAGCTACTGCTTGCCCTAAAAGTATTGAAAAATGGAAAAGCCCCGGGTTTTGACGGTATACACCCAGAATTTCTGAAGCACTTTGGAAAGAATGTAAGGAATTGGTTAGTGCAGTTCTTTTCAAACATCCTTCAAACAAGTAAACTTCCTTCCGAGTTCAAACGAACTAAGATTCTAGCTATCGTAAAACCTGGCAAACCTCCGAATTCTGTTGAAAGCTACAGACCAATCGCCTTAATGAGCGTTTGTTTTAAGCTCCTGGAACGACTTATTTACAATAGAATAAGCCCCCTAATTTGTAAAAGCATTCCTATCGAGCAGGCTGGTTTCAGACCTCAGCGTAATTGTGAAGATCAGGTGCTTGCCTTGACAACACATATTGAGGCAGGTTTTGAAAAGCGATTGAAGAGTGGGGCAGTGTTTATTGATAATAGGTAGCCAGGATTCACTGAGATTGTAGCCGGTGTCGCGGTTGAAATTATCTGGGTGTTTACGTATATCAACCGCCTCCCTGATGATTCTGGGACGATATTGCTTTATACGGGCAAGAACATCCACTACTTGGAACATGATATCATGGCCAGGTGTTAATGCATGATCGGCAACAGCTGATTTATCAGGTTGAATGAGCCTGATACATCTATTATGTTCCTTAATGCGAGTGCATATTGTTCTCGAAGTCTGCCCGATGTAAACCTTGCCACAAGTACAGGGAACTCTGTAGATACCCGGCTGTTGCAATTTAGGCAAACTGTCCTTAGTTGGTCGCAGGAGTTGCCTAATCTTAACAGAAGTTCCAAATACAATCCGTATGTTGTACCGACGTAGGATTTTAGCAATACGATCCGTCGTGTTATGTATGTAAGGTAGGTAAGCAGTTCCTCTTACATCTCTTTTCTCAACTGACGTCCTATTATTATTTGTTGGTTTCAGAACCGTAGAGATCAAAGCCTTGCTATAACCGTTGCTCTCAAAGGTGGTTCGCAAGGTATTAATTTCTTCTTGTAAAGAAGACACTTCACAAATCCTCCTAGCCCGGGTAGTTAGAGTTGTAAGGATACCATGTTTCTGGGCAGAGTGATGGTGAGAACTTGCCTGGAGATATCTATTGGTGTGTGTTGGCTTACGAAAAACGCTGTGTCCTAAAGATCCATCCTCTTTCTTTGTGACGAGAACATCTAAAAACGGTATTTTGCCGTCAGATTCCTTTTCCATGGTGAAACAAATAGAAGGGTGCTGGAGATTAAGGTGATCCAGGAAATGGCTAAGATTTTCCTCACCTTCCGTCCAAACAACGAACGTGTCATCCACATAACACCACCAGATCTTCGGTTTGAAAGGAGCCGACGACAAAGCTTTCTCTTCAAAGTTCTCCATGAAGAAATTAGCCACAACAGGAGAGAGAGGACTACCCATGGCCACACCATCAGTCTGCTCATAAAAATTCCCATTCCATAGAAAGTAGGAGGAGGTCATGCAGTGATAAAAAAAAGCCTTGTGATGTCTTCAGGAAAAAAGCCATTAATGAGAGACATAACACCATCAATAGGTACTCTCGTAAACAGAGACACCACGTCGAGACTCACTAGGATATCACCCGGCTGAAGTGTTATAGCTTTCAACTTTTCCACGAAGTGTGTGGAATCCTTAATGTACGAAGGCGTGTTACCCAGAAGCGGCTGAAGTAGTCTACCTAAGTATTTGGAAAGGGCATATGTAGGAGAACCAATCGTACTAACAATAGGTCTAAGAGGAACATCTTCTTTATGTATTTTAGGAAGACCATAGAGTCTCGGAGGAATAGCATCCCCAGACTGATGGTGTGGCCATGGGTAGTCCTCTCTCTCCTGTTGTGGCTGATTTCTTCATGGAGAACTTTGAAGAGAAAGCTTTGTCGTCGGCTCCTTTAAAACCGAAGATCTGGTGGCGTTATGTGGATGACACGTTCGTTGTTTGGACGGAAGGTGAGGAAAATCTTAGCCATTTCCTGGATCACCTTAATCTACAGCACCCTTCTATTTGTTTCACCATGGAAAAGGAATCTGACGGCAAAATACCGTTTTTAGATGTTCTCTTCACCAAGAAAGAGGGTGGATCTTTAGGACACAGCGTCTTTCGTAAGCCAACAAGTAGTGGGGAAAACTGGATCCGAACACAGTCCTTATATGGTCATGTCAAGGTCATCCACTTTTTTTGCACCTGTGGTGTGTTGGAGGCCACAGGGGCGGGGACGGGGGAGGGGGAGTGGGGATGGGCATGGCGGAGAGCTCCGCACAGGCTGACAACTGTCAGCCAACTATGCTCTTGATGGGAGCAGTCTCTGTGTATATGCAAGTGGCTGGTAGCCTGCGGGCTTGAGCCGAGCTGTAGCGAGACCAGTCGAGGTCAGCCGAAGCTGGTATAGCTCGAGGCAGTATGGCGTACTGAGTGGTGGGAAGCTGGGATGTGTTTTCTCTCTTGGTCTACACTTGTCTTGCATTGCTGGACTGGCGCGCTTAACTTGTGTGTGTATTTGAGATTTGTTGACAGCCTGAGGGGATTAACTGGCGCGTGCCAGCCTTGGCAGACAGGAGAAAGCGGAACCTTATTTTCTTGTTTGGAGCTGAGCGGGAGTGAAGGGAGGCGAGTGAAGCCAAGTGGCTGTTTGTTCCCCTTGAGCCAACTCTTTAAGGAAGAGTGATTAATTCTAGGTCACGTACCAACCATGCACTCAGTCAAGATCAACAGCAATGCATTGGTGTCAGTAAGCTTATGTAACCTGTATTGAGGTAGACCATGGTTAATGTACAGTCTGCACAAATGTGACTTCTTTTTATTTAATACCTCCTTGCAAATATGAGTATGGAAGAAGAAGAATCATAAAAATGAAAACGTTCCTATGATTTTTCAGACAAATGTTGGATTATTATTTCTTACACAGCCATGTTAGTCTCTTTTCCAATCCAACTGGTGCTGAAAAAATGGATTTGAATTTCATCTCAGCGAACTTTAAAAATAAATAGTTAAGTGGAAGTAAAAGCTTTTGTGCCTCTCCTTTTTTTTCTGGGCTGGAGACCATCACTAGGGCTTAAGCCTCGAGGCAAAGTTAACACGCACATGCACATACATACATACACACACATACATAAGCTTATAGAGAAATTAATTGCACATCAGAAGCTTTTTTTCATTCACATGAAGGCTTACAGAGATGTTAATCTCACGCCAGAGGCCTTCTTATTTACACACAGGCTTATAGAAATATTAATGATGGGGAAAGACATTCCTTCTCGACGATCCTTGGTTTGTCGGGAAGAGAGAATATCTTGCATGAGAGGATATATGTGTATGATATAGGAAATCAGTACTGTTTGGAATAATTATATCCGTTCTATTCCCATCATCAGCTAGACACCTCGTTAAAAACTTTGCTCTGCCACACTGAGAACACCAGTACATCGCTTCCTTGTCAAGGTCATGCAATAAGTATCTATAATTATCATGTCTTACATAAAATGTTATATTATGTGTTCCGTTAGATGTAGGAGGGGGGTCGTCTGAAGCATCACTGCTACTAGTATCTTCATCCAATGACAATGATAAACCTCTTTGTAAAAGAAAACATTTCAGACACATAATATAACACTGATCAACGTTTCCGTCTTCAAATATGTCTGATGTACGCCTACCTGGTATATGATAGTCATGAATATATGTCACAAACGGGAATTTTTGAATTTGACGAGGAAAGACAATGATATCGCCTTTGTTGTCTCCCATTGTGTAGTGTAGTCTATAGTCATATCGAGTTGTGTCAGGCGTTATAAAATATTGTAGCGGCCACTCCCACATAACACTGTTGAAGTAATTTGTATAAGTACTAGTACGTCGAAATGTGGCGTAGTCCTTATTATAATGTATAGTTCGATGTCCATGGCTAGTTGGATAAGCCCAGGTGTCAGGCGACAACAAATATTGTTTCATTTGTTGGTTTGTGGAAGTCATTGTTGCAGAGTTAGAAAGATGAATAGTAAGATGGATAAAACGAGATATAATTACCGTACAGTAGATTTGCTGATTCGTACACGTTTGTTTCCTCCAAGTGCACGCCACTGGATGACAGTACCTATTGGGGTGTTCACTCTCTTTTATACCCTAAACCAGGGATAACTGAAAGCTGTTTTGTTGAAAGGTTAAAGGTTATTTAATTCTAATAGTAAAAACAGGATATAGTTTCAAGGAAATCACCATGACGGATAGTATATATTCAATGTAAGTGGTACCTACAATCATGCTTGCATCACATCTCTAGTCATGTGAACATCATTGCTCTGCTCTGTAAAAGGTGAGACAAAGCTTTTTTAATTCTCTTGTTTTGATAAAATATTGAACAAAACACTAGCAGCATTAACAACTGCTAAAGGCAACTCCATAACACTACAAAATCTTCTCACGATACCTGCTACAATCAAAGTAAGGTGTCCGGAACAGCTCTAAGTGCTACAATTGTGGAGGAACATATGTGATGTCTTACCATGATCACAGCTATATTAAAAACGACCATAAAACACAGACAGTTGAAAGTAAAACAACATTTAATGGTAAACATTCCAGCCCTCATATCCCTTCAAGTTTCATGGACTACTCTCAACAAGAACATGGCTCTAGCGCACATATTACAAATTCAGCACTTGGCCACAGCTAATATATAAACATAAAATTCCTTCCAACTACTCTCATCAAACATCACAAAAAACTTAAAACACTTGCAATTAAACGACATAAATTTCAACTAACAAACCCAGTCTCTAGCCCGTGGTATAATCTGCCTGAGGGTTCAAGGCCATGTCTGCCCACTCGGGATGATGTGCCGTGGACTAGGGAATCACAAACACACCCAACTACATAGAACCTTCGCTAAATAACTATGAGTGAGGTCGAATAAAGTTACAAAGTAAAGTATGGTAAGAGTGCATAGGCGATCACTCCTCTTAATTTGAACTTTCATGAGTAACTAGGAAACTTCTAAACTAGGCAGCATTTAATTTCAACCAAGCCCAAGCGGGGATTCATTTCAACATCAAATTTACCCCTTACAAAACTACCAATTACAATAAAATCATCATATGCAGAGTAAAAACCAACAGTTGATTATGCCACGCCTGGCAGCCATTTGTATTGTATCATACGACCAATCACAATCCACTTACACTAAAATACTCACAGCTCATTACATATGCAGCAAACGCACAGCTCAACAACTAATCATAGCCGCCTTCACAAAAGACAAACCTACACCTCATTATAAATTCAAATCCTGTTAAAAACACGCCTTCCAAGTACCCATTACTCACTCTAACCGCAGTCAAGACACACCCCGTGGTGCTGCAGGCTATCTACTCCAGTTGCAGGGCACGGCTGATCCTTAGCAGACTGTGGGTTCGATATCAACACACAATTATTACAGCACTTCATTCCTCTGTCTTCAACTCACTTGTCTCTCATATTAAGTACAAAGAATGAACATTTTGGCTCAATTTGATTCCTGAGTAATATGATCTATGCTACATATCTCCATATCCAAACCTTTCCCAATAGGATATAGGGTAATAGAACAGCTTACAAAATAAAGGGAAGCTGGGATGTGTTTTCTCTCTTGGTCTACACTTGTCTTGCATTGCTGGACTGGCGCGCTCAACTTGCCCGGTGAGAGGAAGGGGAACCTTGTTTTTGTGTTTTGAGCCGAGCAGCAGTGAAGAGAGTCGAGTGAAGCCGAGAGGGTGTTTGTTTCATTATTCCCTCGAGCCAAGTCGAGCTTACTTGAAGAGAAACAAATTGATGTCAAAAAGGAATTGATTTGTTTAGTGTTTTTACGAGGCACCATTATCAACCAATGTTGAGATAAAAAAGTTGTGTCGGGTGAGAGATTTGAACCCTCGTTTTCTATGTAGTAAATTCGAACTTAAGACGAACGCCTTAGACCACTCGGCCAACCCGACAAGGAGAGGATTAGAGAGGTTAAAATAAAATAAACAAGAATAATTATACAAGATAGCGTAATATATAAAATCTACAAGATATTGTTTCAAATCTTTTTCAGTATTCCATCTTCTTCATCTGAAAAAGAGCAGAAAAAACGTGTTGTACTCTATGATGCGACAACACTAGTCGACTTCACGAAACTTATGGAATCACACACCCACTCCATTTTGTATCCACCATTATCAACGAATGGATTGACTTCACTGAAGAAAGGTGTCCTCTTTGATGAATTAATTAATGAACTCTCATACTGCGAACCATGCGCTGAATTGATGGGTCTAAAGAAATCAAGAGTAGTAGTAACCTATAATATGACATTTGAAAAAGTGTTTGAGGTTGTGTTGACTGAACGTCAAACATACTGGTGTAATGGTTGTGGAAAAAATTTGTGGTGGTGTACATGGGAAAATTCATCGGACTGCTTCATTGACTTTCCGGCCAAGCGGTTACCATATACCGAATTGGAATATGTGTCTATCGAATTGGAATCGCAGCCACTTAATGATGAAGACGAAAAAAAATATAATACGATGTGTAAAAACTTTAAAATTTTAAAACTTAACAGAAACTAAAGTATGATATTCTTTTTAACAAAATTGGAAATTTAAAGAGGTAGAATGATCTTGTACTATTCTTCATCTTGCTTGTAAATAATGCTTGTAACGTTGCTAACACTAAAAATAATAAACGCTTTTTTTGTTAGTATTTATTTATTTTAATTATAAAACATAATACATCCTGTTTATCTTTTTAGTTTTCGTAATCGTCCACCACTGATTGTGAGCTTTCCCTTCATAGCTCCTGCAACAACAAGAGCTGCCATTTTTTCTGCAACAGATGCTGAAGGTGATGACACACGTTCCATGGCTTTTCTCAAAAGAATCTGATCGGCAACACGTCTTAGTTCAGAAATGTTCTTTTCATGTTTAGAAGCTCTGTATGCTAGATCATGCTGCTTACACGCAGCGTCCAGAATGTTAATTCCAGGATCACCACGTGCAAGTCGTACGTCCAAATTAGTGCCAGGTCCACAATAGTGATAACCAGGTAGATGCAGCTCGAAGGGTAGAAGATCTATGACTTTGTCAACGAGACCATGACCAGTACAGGTCTGGCATATCTTTTTCAGTCGATGACGTACACTTTTCTTCCTTTTCTGCTGCTGTGGATGATGCTTCTTTCTTGCCATCACATCCGTGGAATGAGGAAACATAGTCTTTACATGAGGTTTTATGTCCATTATACAGTTTAATTAACTGACACGTTCTACATGTGTGAACCGATGGCATTTTGGAAACGGCCACTGTTGATGATGATCATAATCAGTGCATGGTTGAAGTTCACACAGGATCTTGAATCCAATGACTAGGCACGCTATCCCAAATCTCCTTCACAGCATTTGACGCAACATAAAACAAAAACGCTTTGGGTAGAGCATTTAATTCTTCTTCTGTAAAATTATGCAGTTTCTTTTTACAAGCGAAAAACTTAACAATTGCCCTTTCAATAGGGTTAGAATTTAAACTTTCAATGGTAGCCATTCTACACGTCTGCACAACACAAAAGTCTCTAACTCACTGTGGTGGTCAACATTCATGCATCATATTTTTACAATTGTCTTCCACGTACTGACATGCATTGCGACTTAGCCAATCAAAGATCTTCATTACATGTAGAAGTGTCTTCTTTTGTACACGTTCAGCAGGCTCGCACAAGGTATGTAGTGCAGGACATCCCATCTCGTGAAGATCGATGAGTTGGCAAGATGGTGGAACATGGTGACGTAACCATTCCCTTTTTTCGCCTCCCTTTACAAAAACATGGTTGGCAGCGAAAACATAGGGTTTTAAAACAAACGATAGATAATGATAAGGAATGTCTCCTTGATTCCAGTTTAATCCTAAATTATGCCGTAGCCACTCGGTTTGTTTTCTAAGGTGGTTCAAAAGTGAAAGCACTTACTCTAGGCGCCAACATGTTTGTACAGTCTATAATGGCAACCTCTTTGAAGACAAACTTGTTTCCATTGACTTTGAAGCCCTGAATATCAACAATCAGTATTCTAGACATGATTACTGCTTGATGATACACCTTTCTTCGCCGCCGACGTCTGTCAACTAACAAAGGTCTACCTATAGTCCTGCTAGTTAAAGGGGTAAAAGATGAAACAAAAAGGGAGTGGTTTAAATAAAAATTAAAATAATGAGATAAATTACACTACTTTATTTGTAATGAGATCTGAACATTGTTTACAATTTTTTATCATAGGATTAGGGCCATCCCAATCAGTATGGGAATCTCCTCGATGCATGAAATGTCTACGGCAGCTGCGGCAGGCTGCAACATCCGCTGACATACGGAGGTGTGATGGTAGTTTATCCCAGTTGAAATCAATATCGTGAGCACCATACGTGGACAGAAATCCAGCTGGTAAATAGGGGATCAGATGCTGCGGCATTTTATGAAGCAATTCTGCTTGATGGTAGGCGGTGATGGCTGAACTTATCAGGCTACGATAAATTTTAAATACCGCATCGGCGTCTCGACTTGTTGAGCAACGATCACATTTACAGTTTAACCCATCCGCCCGCTCTCCATCATGACATGATGCTTTGGCGACATCATCTTTCTTCTTTTTTGAGCAATGCTTTTTGTATCCCCTATCGTGAATACCGAACGTTGACATAAATCCATCTGGTAAATAGGAAACCAGATGCGGTGGAATTCTATGCACAGTATGAGTCTTGTGATAGGCAGTAATAGCTTCACTCACTAGAGAGCGATAGATGATAAACCTCGTATCCTCATCTTCACTATGTGAGTCACTTTCACATTTACAGTCTGTTGCTCCCCTTGGAGGAGGGGTGTTGACTTCATCGTAGCTTTCCATGACTGAGCAGGGGAATGCAGGCAGACATGCTATTTATACTCTGGTCACGATGTTGGACAGCGGCTGATAATAAACCTCTGCCTCGTGAACAATAAGGCAATAGGCTGTTGTTTTTTCTGGAATAACGGCAGATGTTTCAAATTCTAGTCTGATATCAATAATTGTTTCCCTCATCGACTCCTCCAAATACGAACAGTCCATCACAATCAGAGGTGCTTTGGTCTTAAAGTCTTGTGGTGATAATAGCGGACATGGTTCTTTCTGATAATAGGATGACTGAAAATTTGTAAACATGTCATAGAGCTTTCCATATTTGTTCTTGGTAAAGTTTAAGTCCATTCCCTCATAGGGGAAAGTAACACCGTTCAGGAAGAGTCGCATATTTCGCAATTGGATGTGAGCAAATTGTGATGCATCTTTATTCTGTTGATATTTACGATCTGTTTGAAATCCAACAATGACGTAGAGAGGTCGCTCTGTGTACCGTGAGGTTTTTATAGACCATGTATGCGTATCGGTGAGTGGTAATACCGGATATTCATGCAGCTCCCAGCTTCTAAATTGTATGGGTAAAGGTGTATCCTTCTCCACAATCTTGAGTAGACTCAATTTTTTCTGATCGGACAGAGTAACGTGCGGTACTTTCCATAGAATTCGTTGCAATAAAATTTTTGAATCTATTGCGGCACCATCAGCACCCTTCAGTGCAGTATAATCACTCCTGTCTCGCACAAGAATCAGATCCTGATTTGCGTTCACAACGATGCGCTTATGATCCTCTGCAAAGCCTAGTATTAATTTTAAAGGTAAATGACCGGTAAATGAACCATCAGTGTTAATCATCCAGTCGTTGCTTGTGTCGGGACACCAGCCAGCCATACGAAAAGCTTTACTTTCTTCAGTTCCATACGCAGGATTAAGTTTCATAGCGCTTGTTATGCCAACATTTTGAGTTGTATCCACTTCGATTCCGTTGATGACATAGCGAACTTCAGAAAACAGAAAGGCAAGAGCATTGTTGGCCAACTTTGACGTTGTCGGCATGGTACCATCTGATTTGATGAGTTGACCTTCAATCAAGATGTAACTTTCATGTGGTAGGGTGTAGATATCTTGTTGATTAATGGTAATACGAATCTCATCATTATTATTTAATCCTTGAGTATACGGTTGGTAGGAATGCTGTTCAATTTTTACAATACCCTCCTGTACTTCAACTGGGTTTGTCACGTCGAGGATTGAATTCATGATGTAAGGTGTAACCCAGTTGTTGTAAGATCTGCTTGTTGACATGTGTTAACCTGTACACGCGTTGCAAACAACTAACACCCACCCTGGATGGTGTTGGTGCTTTATACACTTGTTTCATGCTGACTTCAGATACAATTTGTAGGTTACAGGTGTATGACGGTCTAACTGGATGAGACGTTGGTTTCTATTCACCAGTCTTAAGGTAATATTCCTAATATTGGTTACACTCACAGGATGATAGAGCACTACTGATGGGTTTTCACGGATGATATAGCCACTGGGTGAAGTGACAATAAAATCGTAGAGTGAATGCGATGGTTCCTGATTGGTGTAAACGTCGGTGATTATGTAAACGTGACAGATATGTGATGGTCTTCAATAATTTTTTCAGGTTGGTCAGACTTGTGCAACACATTTGGTTCTAAAACTCGTGCTGAAAAACCAAGCAATGGACCAATTGAGTCTGGTTGTGATTTAAAATCAATCCTAAAGGAAGAAAGAATACTGCAACGATGTGTCACGTTGTTGGCTATGAGTTCAAACTTGTATGTCCCGTCAAGAAATGCTTTTAGAGTAAATTCTCTGATGAGAGTTGTGTAGATGTGATCGTAAATATCATCTACCGTGTAGCTGCCAGATGGTAGAGTTAACTCATGGTCATCGTAGTAGAACTTGTCGTTGATGCCTTCATGTACGTTGTAGATTCTATTATAACCTTCGAACGAAATAAGTCCCAGCACGTAGGGTCGTTGTCCCAATTCAATAGGAGGATAAAAGTCAACAGTTACTTCAGCTCCTTGTCCGTGCACTGTAAACGTTCTACTTTCAGCCATTATACTGCTCACGTTACCTCATGTGCTGAGTCTTATATAGAAAGGTCAGACAGAGGCGACCACAGTGTTGAGTGTTAAAATTTTGTACTCGTTTCACATTATAGTTTATTATTGCACTGCTTCGGAAATAGCGAATAAGCTCTGTCGGAGGAGGAAGGTTTCCAAAACTGTCAAAGTACCACACAGTAGATCCTTGTTTTATGTAGGCCACGTAATGTGTTCCTGGTCCATGACTCTCATCCAAATTAACAACAGCACTTTCACGCATCCAAGGTCGAGGTGGTAATTGATTACGCATAAACACACCTCGAAAGCGTGATATCTTCAACCGTTTTGCATATCTCATAACTTCCTCATGCGTCATAGCTCGCCCCGGCAGTGCGTCTATTACATGTTTTTTGGCGACATGTAAATGCCAAGTCCTTTCCTGTAAGGTGCCAGCTTCATGTTCACACCTTTACCGCGCAGTGCAATGGCTTCCATTGTTTTATTATGTCTTTCACTTTCCTTCAACTGTTGCTTCGCCTCCTCAACAGCTTTCACTGTTCGTGCTACCGCACTTGCTCCACCAAGAAGTGAACCCAGAGCTGCTAGTCCAGCAAATAGTGCGGGTAAAAATCCGCCACGTTTCGGTACAGGAATAACACGCACTCGTTTTCTAAAACGTAGTTTACTTTTGGGATTTGCATGCAATCGTGCTGCTCGGAGGGCTTTTTTAATGGCCAAATCGCTATTTTTTTTCTCCACGTGAAGCTTGACGTGCCGCATAAAGAATTGCTTTAAAGCCTCCCTTTCTCGATGACGTCTTCTTCATCTTCTTCCCCACATATCTTTGTTTCACCATCGCGAGCGAGAAACGAGACAACCTCACGCTGTAAAGTATGGAACACAACTAACGCTTCTTGGGAGGAGAACGAGCAATTATTTAATTAATGGTGGCGGTATATTCAATTTCTATATACAGCGGAAAATCGTCCATTGTTTTCCCCGCCTCTTTTTCTTCAGACGACAGTTTCAGTTGAAAGGATAATTTGTCCTCGGCTTTCACCGCCAGATCGATGAGTGATGATGATATAACACTACCGTTTAATAGTAAGTCTAAATGTTTAAAATCTGGTGTATACTCGATAACACGAATGGCACCATCATACAGTAAACGGTAATTGCTATAACCCGAACGTAGTATATAGGTGAGTTCATTGGGGTCTTTTACCGGTTGTTGGTTTACAATGTGCAGCAAAATTATGGAGGGCATTGATTTAATGAAAAGCGATAACCGTTGTTCCAAAAAACGTTTGGTCGCCACATCGTGAGGTTGTACAGGATCAGCAACTTCAGCTATTCGTCTTCGTTTCATCTGTAGAGCATTCTCCTTAATTTCCCACACCTTTTCCATTTCAGAGGTCAAAAACAGTTTTGTACAAACATCTTGATCATCCTCAGGATCGGCCACATGCACAAGATGTGCATTATTCGCTGTATAACCTTTTTCAGTTAGGGTAGGCACAATGCTGAGAAGTTGTTTCACCTTGTTATCCACATAGTCCTTTCTAGCAGCGTCCGTGTAATTTGTTGGAAGAGCCAGCTGAGTGATTCGACGATGGTGTACATCATAGTCCTTTGCTTCTGTTAACACCACATCATTGGTTAACATGTAGATTTTGGTGCACACATCTTGATTGTTCACAGGGTCTGCAACAATCATGATACGTTTATTCTGTGCGTCATAATCTCCCTTGATACGGCGTAAGCGATAGTAATCTACATACTTTTTCGAACATGAGTCTGAAGGTAATAGAGGTTCTGCTATATTGGTTAATTGCTTTCCATTATAGTTGTAATGACCATCCGTTGTGCGTGGCAGTGCATTGGCATCAACACATCGTTTATCAGCCGGATCTGTATCATGTTTTGGATCGTTTATTGAGACAGATGATGCATTTGTTTTCTTTGTCTTATGTGTTCTTCCATAGGCATCCATGGTTACACTAGATCTGAAACAGACACTTGCTTCATGTATATAGAGACCACCTCTATCCTTTTCAGGTTTAGTTAATATGCAGATTATTAAGCAGCAACATTCACTTCCGGTGGGAGATTTGGTTTCTAACCTCTTCTCGACAACGTCTGAACAACGTCACGGCTCGCTCTTCCCGTCATCCATTCGCTGTCTCATCACCGGACCATCAGGATGTGGAAAAACAAATCATCTGCTTACCCTAATCACGTCGTTAAACGGTGTGCGCTTTCAAAATATTTACATTTTTGCCAAGTCCCTCTATCAACCTCTTTATGTGTTCTTGGAACAGGTCATGTCAGGTTTTCGCAACAATAACATGAGGTACTTTACATTCCCTGCACACAAAGGTGTCATCTCTCCAGATCATGTTCGCCCCAATTCACTTATGATTTTTGATGATGTGTCCACAGAACGGCAGGCTATCATTCAAGCCTATTTCAGCATGGGACGACACAAACATATTGACTGCTTCTATCTGTGTCAAACCTATTCACAAATACCGAAACAATTAATTCGTGACAATGCAAACGTGATTGTTCTCTTCCGGCAGGATGAACGTAACATGCGTCACGTCTATGATGATCACGTGAACCCAGACATGACCTTTCAAACCTTTACACAGTTGTGCGCCACATGCTGGAACGCTCATCACCACGGCTGTCTTGTTATCGATAAGCAGAGTGACATTACCAACGGCCGCTACCGTAAGGGATTTGATCATGTCATACGTATTTAAGGTGCTGCGTGGGTTTTTCATTCGACATTTCTTTAGTTATCATGGCAACAGCGGGAGGTCAATTAAAGAAACACATTATCCGTGCACGAAATAATATTCGACGCAAGTTCCGCGAACTGGAACGCACACATGCCGATAGTGAGCTGTTGATCGCGAAACATTTGAAATCACCTCTGGAAGCTGTGTTAAAAAGAACATCAAAGTCCAATAAGCCAAATACAGTATCAAAAGGAACGCAAACCATTGTGGAGGAAGAACAAGAAGAAGACAATGAAGAAGCTGAAGATGTTTTTACTTCTGAAACAGAATCACCGCTTCCAGAGTTTCTAAAAACTACAGTCATTACTCAAACGCCGTCTAGCTCTAGGGAAAAAAAACCTACACTGTCAGAAATCTTGGCTACACCTGAAAAGTATGTGCAGCTGAAAAGTATTCTGGTAGAGCATTTTGGCCCATTGGTAACACCCTACCTTGAAGACCTTTTTACTAGAAAAACTGATACGACCTACGGCGTTCGCTATGAAAATAAACGTTTTCGAATTGGTGACTCGGAGATCAAAATAAAAGATAATGTTATGATTGTTAGAACGGTTCGATATCAATTGACGTCAGGTCTTTTAGAACTTTTATTTGCACGTGTTCCTTCTAAGGATGGGTATGACGAAGACGATCTTCAAAAGTATAAGGATATATTGATGGCTACAAATGGTTTTAGACGTAATTATAAACGTTCTGTACCAATCAATGCAAATAAGAGTTTCAAATATAAGGCCATCATATCCAAATTGTTTCCCACCTATGCAAGTGTCCGTCATACAAGCTCAGCGTCCGGCGTCACGTTTAAAACTTTGAAACCTTTTGTCGATTTCACCTATTGGAACGATCCTAATAAGTTGGTCAAACGTCTACACCTCCTGCACGCTTCCCAACAGGCTGGACATACCGGTCATGAAGAAGAAATTGTAGAAATAGAAGAGGAGCTTCGTCATGCTGGCATTATTGTGTGATGGATCCACGTGGCAACTCCCCTTCACCTATAAAAACAGCAATTGCTCGCGAGTTGCATAAACCAGCTCGCCGTATCTATCCACGGCGTCATGTTGTTTCAAAAGGAATTGATGAGCTTTGGCAAGCCGATCTCGTTGAAATGATTCCCTATGCCAATACTAACAATGGTATCAAATATCTGCTCACAGTCATTGACGTCTATTCCAAAATGGCGTTTGTTGAACCTGTGCAAAATAAAACAAGTAACCTAGATACTGCAGCCTTTAAACAGATTATTCAAAGAGCTAAACGACAACCTCGCCTCCTCCAGACCGATCAAGGAAAGGAGTTTTTCAACGAGGAGTTTTCTACGTATATGCAAGAACTTGGCGTTCATCATTATTCCACCTATAGTAATTTAAAGGCAAGTGTTGTTGAACGTTTCAACCGAACGTTAAAAACATACATGTGGCGGGAATTTACAGCAAGAGGATCTTACCGCTGGGTAAACCTAGTGCAGAATCTAGTATCACGTTACAACAATACCAAACATAGAACTATTGGAGTAAAGCCGTGTTTGGTAATAAAAAACACTCCACGGCTGAATCGCATTCATCATAGCATCAAAACAGCTGACCCACAACGTCATCGTTTTCACGTAGGTGACTATGTACGCGTCAGTAAACATAAATCACTCTTCTCAAAAGGGTACACACCAAACTGGAGCACAGAAATATTCACCATTCGCCAAGTGAAACGTACCCATCCAGTCACTTATCTACTTCAGGACAGTAACAATCAGCCCATCAAAGGAGGATTCTACGTACAGGAACTTCAAAAGACACTATATCCTAAGCATTATCTTGTTGAAAAAGTGATTAAAAGAAATGGCAATAAACTTTATGTCAAATGGTTAGGTTTTAATTCCTCTTTTAATTCTTGGATTAATAAATCCGATCTTGTATAATTATTCTTGTTTATTTTATTTTAACCTTTCTAATCCTCTCCTTGTCGGGTTGGGCGAGTGGTCTAAGACGTTCGACTTAAGTTCGAATTTTCTACATAGAAAACGAGGGTTCAAATCCCTCACCCGACACAACTTTTTATCTCAACATTGGTTGGCAACACTGCCTTGTAAAACACTAAACAAATCAATACCTTTTTGACATCAATTTGTTTCTCTTCAAGTAAGCTCGACTTGGCTCGAGGGAATAATGAAACAAACACCCACTCGGCTTCACTCGGCTCTCTTCACTACTGCTCGGCTCAAAACACAAAAACAAGGTTCCCCTTCCTCTCACCGGGCAAGTTGAGCGCGCCAGTCCACCATGTAGATCAAGAGAGAAAACACATTCCAGCTTCCCACCACTCAGTACGTCATACTGCCTCGAGCTATACCAGCTTCGGCTGACCTCGACTGGTCTCGCTACTGCTCGGCTCAAGCCCGCAGGCTACCAGCCTCTTGCATATACACAGAGACTGCTCCCATCAAGAGCATAGTTGGCTGACAGTCGTCAGCCTGTGCGGAGCTCTCCGCCATGCCCATCCCCGCTCCCCCTCCCCACTCCCCACTCCCCCTCCCCCGCCCCCTCCCCACTCCCCCGCCCACACACCTGTGGCCACAGGTGCAAAAAGTGGATGACCTTGACATGACCATATAAGGACTGTGTTCGGATCCACCTTCTCCCACTACTATTGGAACTACACATTTCGTCGGATGAATGACCCGAAGGTTATTTCTTTGAAACCATCAGTTCTTATTTCAACCTTGTTTACGAATTCCATTTTAGACTTTGATTTTGCTAGAACCCGGATTTGTCATGATAGTAGTTTATTCTTCTTCAGAGGAAGACCTTTGCCGTTGTTGTTGTGATATTGTATTCTTACACAGATAATAGAATGGGCCACTGCCAATTAAAAAATATTTCTTTAACCACGAATAATTTGAAGGATATTTTCAATCCTAGTGCCATGAACTAAATGAATTTATTATGAAGCTACAATTCTTATTTCCGCATTCTGTCGAAGAATTGCAAGTTGCGAAAATTACTAAAAATGGCCATGAATATAAATATTTTTTTCATAATAATGATTCCAAGTGGAAAATTAAATATTTGAATGGTTGCAATTTATTGATCAAGTTGATGATTCAAAAATCATGTATTTTGTTAGGAACTTGAAGTTCATAATCGAGTCACTTCTCGAATGTTTAATGTCAGAAGAACAATTAATTGTTGTTGTGCTTCGCACAGTTCTTCGATGCTATGCCCAAGGTCAAATACTTTTCAGATGTTATTAATATGTGTAAATAATGTGTGTTGATTCAATGATAATAATATTTTCGACAATATATTTTTGAAACTGGAAAATAAGTGTAAGTTTAAAATTCTATGAACATTTATTCTACGAGTGTTAATATCATGTAAATATTCAAACAGTGATCTACGATATTTCCAGTAGAGACAATTAACTTTGAACTGGAATTAATTATAAATAATTTTGGAACACAGTCTACAGGACTATTAATCGGACTTGTGTTTCCAAAAAAAGATTGTCAAATGTGTCTGGAAAATTTCTGTATATTGTGTAAATAAGAGTGTGGATCGCCACACGTGGATGCTGCTGCTTTGAGCACCTTTGCAGTCAATTTTAACTTCAAAATAAACTGAGATAATTTTACCAGATGTGTTATACCCAATTAAATCTCCTTCTATCCTTATTGTTGTATTGAGCCAAAAATCAGTAAAGCATTTTTTTCATTTGATGTCGTTTTTGCGATTTGCTTTAACCCATCTGGCGCTCCGGGATATTTTGACTCTCGTGCTGACTGATTATTGGTAAAATGCATATGTGGTCGTGTGGACTCCGGTCTAAACGGGCACAACCTCTCTTGGCATTTGGCATTTTCTTATGATTTAAATCATTTTGCTCACCCCGTGGCGTAATGGTGGGTTATATCAAAAATTCTTTCTGGCAAAAGTTATAGGTAGTTATTGGAGGATTATTGTCCATTTTGTACGGTTTAGATATTGTGCCTATTAACAGATATGATTAATGTTTCCCGAAAAACCCACTTTTTCCCACCCCTTTGGTCAATGGTTGGTGCTATCAAAAAACTTTTCAAACATACATTTTAGGGCCTTATCCAACACATAGTATGAACTTTGAATGGATTCAATATTTCGGATATTAAGAGAATTATAGAGATATTTCAATTTTTCGATAAAAGCCTCCCATTTTCACCCCCTTAACCGATTTTGCCCCTTAACGAACTCGACCGAGATTTTAAGGGGATACAAATTTTGTAAGAAATTCAAATTGATTGGTGCAAAATTACGGCAGTTATCGTGTCCACAAGAAACTGATATCTAAACATATATATACACATATATACATACATAAATTATATATACACTTTTGAACTGACGGTGGTTTAGGGGTCTGGGGGATGTGAAACGCGAAGATATGTCGAAATTTTCCGGAAGTCGAAACATGGGGCCCATTGCAATAGTTAGCTTTCTAAAGAAATCTACCTAACTTCCGCACATAATATACACGCTATTTCAAAACAATTGATTAATAAATCCTACTAAATTATTTAACTAATTAAATCATTTCCAAAAATTATTCACATATAATATGTTCATAATAATTTATATTATTTAGTGTTGCTAACACGATACTTTTGAGATTCTGGCTTCTCGGTTACAATACAATTCTCCACTAACTATATACACTGGTTTTTCACATAACCAACCTCTAACGTTCCGTAGTTTTGATATACTGCTTACACATCGTCTTATATAGGTTTCATTACACTGTCGGTATAATACAGTCGACTAATTAAAGTTAACTGTACGTAATTACATAACTTCGGGTTTAATAAAGAATAATAATTGTATTATTGACATGAGTAGACAATCTTTCTCAAGTTGTATTTCCGCTGAAACTCTCCTGTAAACCGAGCTAAATCGTTACTTCACAAGAACTGGACTACTTGCATACAACGACTCTTATCATGGTCCATGTCTTCTTATCAAAGAACAACAATACATTGACTTCCCTTAAAAATGCACAAGTCCCTCGCACAAGCATTCTTCATAGCTCTACAAATCCTCATATAACAGTATATATGGAATAAACAATAATCATCCACTATGTTAAACAATAACCAAAAAGGATTAATGTTATTAACATATCTTCTGTAGGCACTTCTCTCAAATAATGGCATGACCCTCAGTATCATTACACATCACTACTGGACTACAATTATACATGCTTAAGTTCCTCAAACGAAACTTCCAATTGTAATGAACGATATTAGACAGTCGTGATTAACCTCCTAAAGTTTACTCCACAACAAGATAATTAACTGTTAACTCGTCTGTCGCAAATACATGTAATAAAAATAATACTCCTGTCTCACCTCACTTGTCAAGCTTTAAATTGTTTATCGTTGTAATATCATGTACACAAATGACGTGATGTTACACAAATAGAATAAAATAACACACTTGTTATTTATAGTGTCAGATAGAATTCAACCATGACCGGGATAAACTAGCCTTGAATTCCTATCCAAAGATTTGAATAATCTTTTATCAAAAGGTATTTCCTCTAACATATTAAATGAACAAAGCTCTTAGTTTTTCAAATAATAAAAAGGTTTGTCAATGTCGTAATATTTTTCCACTCTACACAAAGAATGTATATAGGGATTAAGACTTCGGTCTTATCAAACGACTAGTATTTCTTAGATCGTCGATAGTTTATGTACAATAATGATATAACAATACCATTCGATGTTTCTTCTGTTCTTGAAGTTAGATGTCGTTACATTAAAGTGCTCAAATTATATTTAATAAGAATTACTTTGAAGCTATGACACAATGTCATAATACTTGGTTTAAAATAAAATTATTAAAATTCGAGAGTCGAAACTACTAGTCTCCCATGAGGCAATATGATTCCTCAAAAAAATTAATGTCAGTTCCACAACTGATCCGTAGAATAAAATTGAAAAATAGATGAAAGGAAATCATCCCCTAAATAATCTTGAAGCATAAAAATCTCAACACACATCTGAAGTGTAAAATACATGAAAACACTGAAATACATGAAATGTGAAAATATGGAAATATGGATATATGGAAATATGAAAATATGGAGTAAGATCGCTGGCTCAGGACGTCACTAATCAAGCTCTATACTACAAATGAGATACACTGCTACCTTATTTGGACGAAAACTTGAAGATCTATGTAAGTATTCCCACAATACTTTAGGTGTTTCCTCAGTTCAAGATACTGAGATAGATTTGCATTCTAACCTCGGATCTGCGACCTCAGAGAGAGGAAACGTCCCTCTCTGAAATTCACCAACATTCGCCTGGGCTCGAACGACATCCTTCAGGCAAATTCTTCTGTGTTGCTGGGCTACCCCCTAGCATCTTGACAAATCTCTTCTGTAAAGTCTTCATTCTACGTCGTAAGTATATATCAGACTCATCATTTAATAATTTGTAGAAATATTCATATAAATGGTGAATGAAATATTTCCATTGCTAATTGATGTTATATTAGTGTTCGCAGACTGACGAAAATGCAAAAGATGGACCGTAGACTGCGTCTGTATTCAAGAATACGTTGTCTAACGAAGCTCCATCGTTGTATCTTAACTCCTGTTATCGAATAGGTCTCTGGTGCATGACTATTTAGTTCATCATATCAACAATGTTACTTATGGTGAATGAAGACATTTGAAGAATAATAATAGTCATTCTGTTAATGTTTATGTGTTACGCCAATATTAAAAGTTCTCCGCTACTGTTCACTTGAACTGCGTTCGCCAACTTCACGTTGCAATTTAAAATGATATTCAGCTTCATTTCCAACACATTTGAAAATCTGACTTAACAGGCTTATATTGTCGAAACGGCGAATTTTAAAACGCTCGACTTTTCACAATATATAGTATGCGACCTGTTCTTTATATATATTCGCTTAGTTATATTCAGATCTCAATTAGGTAAGAGATATAATCAATTCAGTGTTCCTCACAACTTAACATAGAATGGAAGTGCGGTGATCTCCTACGTTCCACCTAGCTATCCTCGCGTCTCCACAAGTTGACAGTCGTCGCACTCGGACTAAGCCTTGGGATCTCCGTTAACCCAGTAAAACACTTCCAAGTCGAAATTTTGGCGGCCATATCAAACTCCCACCTTAATTTAGAGCGTAGATTACTAATGCTTATTACCGCGCAGATTAACCCATTTGCGGTTTTTAAGGTATCAGACATAATTTCTCTTAATATTCTCTTCATTACCAGAATGCATAATTTCATCATATTGTGTAATTGAAGTTGATCCCGTCTTCAATAAGACCTCTTCTCATTGGCTCTGGGCAGGGATCCAATAGCATAATTTATAACAATATTTATAATATTAATTTCCAAACTTGCTGTTGCTATGCCAATTATAGGCTTCTAGAAGCGTCCATTGTGCAATATATCACGTGATCGGGCTCTCCCACAGCCTCGAGCTTTTAACACTACCCTCCTGTGTCACACTTCCAGAAATTATATTTGCTGGTTAAATTTTATCATGGGGACGGAAATAATTCAATTTACGGGGGCAGTACCTAACTGAAGTCCACGGCCACTTACGCCCCAAATCCTACTTGAATTAAATATACACACACTACTACAGACGTCACAATGATACAGGTTATCAGACACACACCCAAGTACACGGGGCTACATGACTACGATGTCGCAAGGCCCCTAACGGATCAACAACAAGAACAGATTCCAGTTCTAGGCAAGAATGGCACGAAGTGGAACAAGGAAGAATGGATGGTAACTCAGACACGGCCCATATTCTACTGTTGTAAGCTCTACTAATACTGAATTTGAATGTTGGAACCTTCTTCTTAGTGATGAAACACTGGTACCAAATGTTGAAAATGAAAACTGCGATATAGGCAGTGAATATAAATTTGAAATCATGAACGACCATTGAGAAGTGGGGCCACCAGACCCACGCGCCTAACGGAGGGTTACGTACACCTGCTAGCTACAAAGAAAGCTAACCCACGCGCCTAACGGAGGGTTAAGTACACCTGCTAGCTACAATGAAAGCAACCCACGCGCCTAACGGTGGGTTAAGTTCACCTGCTAGCTACAAGGAAATCTAACCCACGCGCCTAACGGAGGGTTAAGTACACCTGCTAGCTACAAGGAAAGCTAACCCACGCGCCTAACGGATGGTTAAGTAACCTGCTAGCTACAAGGATAGCTAACCCACACGCCTAACAGTGGGTTAAGTACACCTGCTAGCTACAAGGAAAGCTAACCCACGCGCCTAACGGGGGTTAAGTACACCTGCCAGCTACAAGGAAAGCTAACCCACGCGTCTAATGGAGGGTTAAGTACACCTGCTAGCTATAAGGAAAGCTAACCCACGCGTCTAAAGGAGGGTTAAGTACACCTGCTAGCTGCAAGATAAGCTAACCCTCGCGCCCAACGGATGGTTAAGTACGCCTGCTGGCTACAAGGATAGCTAACCCACGCGCCTAACGGAGGGTTAAGTACACCTGCTAGCTACAAGGAAAGCTAACACACGCGCCCAACAGAGGGTTAAGTACACCTGCTAGCTACGAGGATAGCTAACCCACACGCCTAACAGTGGGTTAAGTACACCTGCTAGCTACAAGGAAAGCAAACCCACGCGCCTAACGGGGGGTTAAGTACACCTGCCAGCTACAAGGAAAGCTAACCCACGCGTCTAATGGAGGGTTAAGTACACCTGCTAGCTATAAGGAAAGCTAACCCACGCGTCTAAAGGAGGGTTAAGTACACCTGCTAGCTGCATGGTAAGCTAACCCACGCGCCCAACGGAGGGTTAAGTACACCTGCTGGCTACAAGGATAGCTAACCCACGCGCCTAACGGAGGGTTAAGTATACCTGCTAGCTACAAGGAAAGCTAACCCACGCGCCCAACAGAGGGTTAACTACACCTGCTAGCTACAAGGAAAGCTAACCCACGCGCCTAACGGAGGGTTAAGTACACCTGTCAGCTACAAGGAAAGCTAACCCACGCGCTCAACGGAGGGTTAAGTACACCTGCTAGCTACAAGGAAAGCTAACCCACGCGCCTTACGGAGGGTTAAGTACACCTGCCAGCTACAAGGAAAGCTAACCCACGCGCCTTACGGAGGGTTAAGTACACCTGCCAGCTACAAGGAAAGCTAACCCACGCGCCTAACGGAGGGTTACGTACACCTGCCAGCTACAAGGAAAGCAAACCCACGCGCCCAACAGAGGGTTAAGTACACCTGCCAGCTACAAGAAAGCTAACCCACGCGCCTAACGGAGGTTTAAGTACACCTGCCAGCTACAAGGATAGCTAACCAACGCGCCTAACGGAGGGTTAAGTACACCTGCTAGCTACAATGAAAGCTAACCCACGCGCCCAACAGAGGGTTAAGTACACCTGCCAGCTACAAGGAAAGCTAACCCACGCGCATAACGGAGGGTTAAGTACACCTGCCAGCTACAGGGAAAGCTAACCCACGCACCTAACAGAGGGTTAAGTACACCTGCCAGCTACGAGGAAAGCAAACCTAAGCACCTAACGGAGGGTTAAGTACACCTACAAGCAAAAAGGAAAGCTAACCCAGGCACCTAACGGAGGGTTAAGTACACCTACTTGCTACAAGGAAAGCTAACCCACGCGCCCAACGGAGGGTTAAGTATACCTGCCAGCTACAAGGAAAGCTAACCCACGCGCTCAACGGTGGGTTAAGTACACCTATTTGCTACAAGGAAAGCTAACCCACGCGCTCAACGGAGGGTTAAGTACACCTGCTAGCTACAAGGAAAGCTAACCCACGCGCCCAACGGAGGGTTAAGTTCACCTGCCAGCTACAAGGAAAGCTAACCCACGCGCCTAACGGGGGGTTAAGTACACCTACCAGCTACCAGAAAGCTAACCCACGCGCCTAATGGAGGGTTAAGTACACCTGCCAGCTACAAGGGAAGCTAACCCACGCGCCTAGCGGAGGGTTAAGTACACCTGCCAGCTACAAGGATAGCTAACCCACGCGCCTAAGGGAGGGTTAAGTACACCTGCTAGCTATAAGGATAGCTAACCCACACGCCTAACAGAGGGTTAAGTACACCTGCCAGCTACAAGTAAAGCTAACCCACGCGCCTAACGGAGGGTTAAGTACACCTGCCAGCTACAAGGAAATCTAACCCACGCGCCCAACGGAGGGTTAAATGCACCTGCTAGCTACAAGGAAAGCTAACCCACGCGCCTAACGGAGGGTTAAGTACACTTGCCAGCTACAAGGAAAGCTAACCCACGCGCCCAACGGAGGGTTAAATACACCTGCTAGCTACAAGGAAAGCTAACCCACGCGCCTAACGGAGGGTTATGTACACCTGCCAGCTACAAGGAAATCTAACCCACGCGCCTAACGGAGGGTTAAGTACACCTGCTAGCTATAAGGATAGCTAACCCACACGCCTAACAGAGGGTTAAGTACACCTGACAGCTACAAGTAAAGCTAACCCACGCGCCTAACGGAGGGTTAATTACACCTGCTAGCTATAAGGATAGCTAACCCACACGCCTAACAGAGGGTTAAGTACACCTGCCAGCTACAAGTAAAGCTAACCCACGCGCCTAACGGAGGGTTAAGTACACATGCCAGCTACAAGGAAATCTAACCCACGCGCCCAACGGAGGGTTAAATGCACCTGATAGCTACAAGGAAAGCTAACCCACGCGCCTAACGGAGGGTTAAGTACACCTGCCAGCTACAAGGAAATCTCACCCACGCGCCCAACGGAGGGTTAAGTACACCTGCTGGCTACAAGGATAGTTAACCCACACGCCTAACAGAGGGTTAAGTACACCTGCTAGCTACAAGGAAAGCTAACCCACGCGCTTAACGGAGGGTTAATTTCACCTGCTAGCTACAAGGAATGCTAAGAGACAAAACATTGACCAACAAAATATTCAAGAAGCTGTTGCGGAGAGTTTGAGGGGAGGGAAAGATTATGGAAGGAGTTTCATAGTTCAAGCGCTAATGAATGGCAAGAAAGAAGATAAATTCTACTTTGTTCGGTTAACACAAATATGTCTGTAATGGAATATGCTTTTGCTTTGCATTATAGCCAATACTCCATTCTTTCATACATTATGTTCATAAAAGTAAATACTGCATCTAAACCTTTATAATGGAGGTTATTCTGAAAATTGTTAAATTTTTCATTTTTTTTTTGTAAAAAATCTATTTTGAGTCTAAATAAAGGTCACGTAAGAGTCATATTCGAAGAAACACTACGTTTCCAGCTGTATAAAGCTCTTAGACACATCTGTACGCAGAAAAAGTCAACAAGAAGAAAACAACTTCACCACAATTTTGGTGGAAACGTGCGTGATTGTGGGAGAGCTAAGGGAGGGCGTGAATACAAACTCAAACCTATCGCGTAACGGACTTCGAAGGAAAAAAGTAACACCGTACAGGCAAGCCTGGAACCTCACCTTTCCAACAGTATGAAATAATCACGGACATATGCCTAGAGAAATCTGCAAATATAAGATAAACAGCGCGCCGATTCAATCGGCTTTGGCTCTTTTGGCACGAGCAGCGAGAGCCGATCTGATCGGCGCGTGGCACTAAGGGGGTTAAAGCCTTGCTGAAATTTATCTTTGAGTCTGAGACGGAACCATGGCAAAACCATAAGATCTAGGGTTGGTCTGCAGATAGAAAATCGTCCATAGTTGAACGAGAACAGTTAGCTATTGTTCACAACCAATAACCGGCTAACAAGGAAGATATTGACGAGATTTTGCCACATGCCTACGGAGAGGATTGGAAGAACGACGACACCCTCGTCACAAACCGTGCCAGAACAAACAAACAATGCAGAGGAAGAGTACAACTGCTTGAAGGATGATACTGGACTCTATTTTCCAGACAAGTAGCGAGATAGACTTTCCCTAAAACAGCCTTGTTTCGTTCTTTTTAAACAATGTGTGTCTGTATCATTTAAACACGAACAGACCGACTTGAACCAGATTTGCTTTAGAGGTAGCACTAGCAAAGGACACCTCAGTATCATGTTTTATATCGCCGCCATCCCAAGTAAAACACAACAATCACAGTCACCCAAATGGCCAAACCAAAATAAAATAACGATTTAACTAATTCACAGATCTCTACCAAATTTTAGCAAAATCTGCCTGTGTGTACGAAGCGTCTCGTGGGCAATCATTAAGCTCATCAATTAAACAATTTCAAGATGGGTGACATGCGTATCATGCAAGCATCATAACCCATGACCAATGGTCCAATGAAGCAATATTCACATTATTAGACTTTCTGTTACGAACGTTACGAATATATGAGAGAACATACTGCGCACTGCCACAACAACTCTGAACACTTAGGAGTTACCGTGACAAATGCGAGTGGCAAGTTAGAAACGTGTATGTGGCCAACACAGAACAACAGACTCTTCATACATCCAAGATGGCGGCTGCACAAAATATTCGAACATTAAAAATGACAACTCAGAATTAAATTAGCTAATTAGGACGAAACTTGCTAAGAGGTGAGTATCGTATAAGAGCCCATAATTGCGTTCATCAAGAGATTATCACATTGAATATCTCGCACAGTGGCCGTCTTGAAATATCGCAGACATTTCAAACCTTTGGTATCCGAGAGCTATTCTTATGAAATTTAATTATTAAATAACCCATAACAATTCAAATCGGTGCCTACGCGTAATTAAAAAACCTAATTGCGGAATTTAGTAAGAAAAAATTACCATAGTGAGGACGTTACTGAAATAAGCATAACATACTGAATACAATGCGCGTTGGCCATCTTGGAAATAAAGAATATGATAATGAATAACGCAATGTATTATTACGATGCAACAACAAATTTAGCAGTAATGTAGAAACTAATAAATGGCTTACTTCGACCAAGTCGAAAGAACAACGAATCCATTTGTTCACGATGGTGGCTGGGCGTATTCTTAAGACTTGAATATAATTAACTCGTGATGTTAAACACAATCAATATGACATTTAGTGAAGAGGAGCACCATACAGAGAACGTCACTGCAAATATCCATATATAGCTAAATGTAGCGCGCAGTGGCCATCTTGAATATATCAGACATTAATAACAACAATGCATTATTTATTACAGTCACAATGACGAAACGCAGCAAATATGTAGTCCCACAAAGAAGGCTCTCTCTGCATGTAGCGCACAGTCGCCATCTTGAATATATCATACATTAATATCAACAATGCATTATATATTACAGTCACAATGACGAAACCCAGCAAATATGTAGTCCCACAAAGAAGGCTCTCTCTGCATGTAGCGCACAGTCGCCATCTTGAATATATCATACATTAATATCAACAATGCATTATATATTACAGTCACAATGACGAAACGCAGCAAATATGTAGTCTCACAAAGTAGGCTCCCTCTGCATGTAGCGCGCAGTCGCCATCTTGAATATGTCAGACATGAATAACAACATTGCATTATTTATTTGAGTCACAATTATGAAAATTATCAAATATGAAGTCTCACAAAGAAGGCTCTCTCTGCATGTAGCGCGCAGTCGTCATCTTGAATATATCAGACATTTATAACAACAATGCTTTAATTATTAGGGTTCACAATGATGAAACGCAGCTATTATGTAGTCTCACAAAGAAGGTTCTCTCTGCATGTAGCGCGCAGTTGCCATCTTGAATATATCAGACATTGTTAACAACAATGCATTATTTATTAGAGTCACAATGACGAAACGCAGCAAATATGTAGTCTCACAAAGAAGGCTCTCTCTGCAGAATGCGCAAGATAAAGGATTCCATACATTCAAGATGGTGAATGGGCGTACTTTTTTCGGTGCAAAAGAGAAAAACAACGAAGCTTAGTAAACGGGGAGTGTTTTATACGATACAACTCTTAACGTTAATCACAAATATATTCAAATAAACCACTTAATAAGGACAAGGAGTTATAACTCTACCCATACAGAAAGTAGGCTATATGTTCTTTACTAAACATCTTGTTATATCTCATTTCTTTCACACTAAAGCTTTCTGAACACAAAATATTAATTATCATGTTGGTATTAAATTGTAAAATAATGAATTATGTTTGTAAAGAGATGAACCTTTCAGTAAGCCAATCAAAGAATAATATGTCCTGATTGTCTTCATTAAAGAAAGAGGTCATCCATTGTGGCCGATCAAAAAAACTTAAGACAAACACAAAACGAGTCACAAAATAAATTATATATATTTTATCGCTTTTGGACAAATACATAGATTCTAGTAAATTAATTTCTTTACATTACGGTATACGTTACTAGAGGCATTACAGGTTTTGACTTTCGTGATAATTTACACTGATGTGACTAAACACCTTTTGAATGTCATCTCTTCAAGTATTGCGCATGTTGCCATGGTAACTTGCTACTTGATGCAACTAGGTATTGGATTTTTTGCACGCTAATTCGAGATAAACTCCCAGCATAAAACATATGCATGTTAAAAGTCCACGATAGCACACATCTCTCTTGAGTACATAGCGGTGTTGCGATATCACTTTTGTGTTCTTTGCTATGCTTTTGTCATCTTGTCAGTGTTCTACGATTTGAATATGAAAGGTGTATGAGCAGAAGAGGTCACAATGCTAACTCATGATAGGGACCACACTAGACGATAAAAGACACAGCAGTCTCAAATGAAAATGAATAAATATCACAAAAATTATCATCCCAATACGCAGAAAACATCAGGTGCAACGCGGCAGATGACCATCTAGGCTGTGCTGCCTAAAATACCATAAAGAAATGGATATCAAGAACAGTGCCATCCCAAAGAAAATGCCCAAAAAAGAGTAAGCACGATAGAGCAGATTACCTCGATGTTCCGCTTTATAACAACGATTACATAACATCCAGCCAATTCTGGCTGTACTAACTGAAATGAACTGATATTACGCTGATTTGCCAAAGGAAAATTCGCACACTTAAGTGAGCACCATCTAGGCGTTGCTGCCTGAACTACCAGAAGCGAATGAATATCAAAAAGATTATCTTCCCAAATAAAAACAAAAAGTTCAGTCATGAACATGTAGCCTACTTTCTCCTAAATGTATTGGTACAGTTATAACTCTTCCTCCTTATTGTAATGGAATGTTCGTTAAGAGTTGTGCGCTATATAAACGCCTTCGTTGAGTGAGTTTCGTTAGAATTCAGCATTTGCCTCCAGAGGAATATTGATAAGAACATACAATACATGCCACTCCACCATCTTGAATGTATGATTCCTTTATTTTTCGACTTCTACAGAGAAAGCCGTTAATGTGAGACTACATATTTCCGCGTTTTGTCATTTTAATTGTGATGAATAGTGGATTATCGATATGAATGTCTTAAGTATTCAACTGCGTGCTCTATGCAGTGCGATAGTCGTAGGACTAATAGAAGCGCGATGTCCGATCTGTTATAAAGTTTCGAGGTAATTGCGTAATTGGATCATATGTTATTGATTTTTAAGTCTCAGCCACTGTCTGAAATATAGAGCGTAGGTGTTCTTTTAACATTGGTATGCACATCTACATACGGTTCTACATTAATGATAATCTGAGGTATTGTATCTCTAAAATACATAGTTATTTGTTTGAATATTTTATAAATTCAAGATGGCAGCTGCCCACTATGTCGTAATATTTGTACAGTATCCCTCCCTCACTAAATTTCCGTTTGATATTATATCGTGGGATGAATATATTTAAGTCTTAGGTATACGCTCAGCTACCATCCTGAACTTATGGAGTCGTTGTTCTGTTACCTTGGTCAAACTAACCACGTGCAAAGCTAATTTTTGTTGTCTCTTAAAAATATATCTAGTCATTCATTATCGTCTATCGTCTATCTATCTATCTATATATATAAAGCACAAAGTTTGTCTGTCTGTCTGTTATGTATACAAATCTACACCGTTTCACCGATCTCAACCAAAATTTGTATACTTACCCTTTGGAACCCTGCGGGTAACCCTGTCAACTTTAAATATCGGACAACCACCCCATTCCCTGCATTTAGGCCCTTTTGCACAAATCTACACCGTTTCACCGATATGCACCAAAATTTGTATACCTACCCTTTGGAAGACTGCGAGTAACACTGTCTACTTAAAATTTCGGACAGACCACCCCATTCCCTGCATTTAGGCCCTTTGGTCCAAATCTACACCGTTTCACCGATTTGAACCAAAATTTGTATACTTACCCTTTGGAACCCTGCGAGTAACACTGTCTGCTTGAAATTGCGGACAGACCAATCCATTCACTGCATTTAGGCCCTTTGTCCCAAATCTAAACCGTTTCACCGATCTTAACAAAAATTTGTATATTTACCCTTTGTAACACTGCGACTAACACTGTCTGCTTTAAATTGCGGAGAGGCTACTCCATCCCCTGCATTTAGGCCCTTTGGCGCAAATCTACACCGTTTCATCGATCTGAATCAAAATTTGTATACTTACCCTTTGGAACCCTGCGAGTAACACTGTCCACTTAAAATTTAGGACAGACCACCCTATTCCCTGCATTTAGGTCCTTTGGCCCAAATCTACACCGTTTCACCGATCAGAACCAACATTCGGATACTTATCCTTTGGTACCCTGCGATTAATACTGTCTGCTTGATATTGCGGACAAACCACTCCATTCCCGGCATTTAGGCCCTTTGGCACAAATCTACACCGTTTCACCGATCAGAACCAAAATTCGTATTCTTACCCTTTGGTACCCTGCGAGAAACACTGTCTGCTTGAAATTGCGGACAGACCACTCCATTCCCTGCATTTAGGCCCTTTGGAACAAATCTACACCGTTTCACCGATCTGAACCAAAATTTGTATACTTACCCTTTGGAACCCTGCGAGTAACACTGCCCACTTAAAATTTCGGACAGACCACCCCATTCCCTGCATTTAGGTCCTTTGGCACAAATCTACACCGTTTCACCGATCAGAACCAACATTCGGATACTTATCCTTTGGTACCCTGCGAGGAATACTGTCTGCTTGAAATTGCGGACAGACCACACTATTCCCTGCATTTAGGCCCTTTGTCCCAAATCTAAACCGTTTCACCGATCTTAACAAAAATTTGTATATTTACCCTTTGTAACACTGCGACTAACACTGTCTGCTTGAAATTGCGGAGAGGCCACTCCAACCCCTGCATTTAGGCCGTTCGGCACAAATCTACACCGTTTCACCGATCTGACCCAAATTTTACATACTTACCCTTTGGAACCCGACAAGTAACAAACACTGTTCACTTTAAATTTCGGACAGACCTCACTATTCTCTGCTTTTTTGGCCCTTTGGCACAAAATTACACCGTTTCACCGATCTCAAATAATTACCCTTTGCAACTCGACGAGTAACACTGTCCACTCGAAAATTCGGACAGACCACTCCATTCCCCGCATTTAGGCCCTTTGGCACAAATCTACATCGTTCACCGATCGAATACAAAACGTGTTTACTTACCCTTTGGAACCCGATGAGTAACACTGTCCACTCAAAATTTCGGACAGACCACTCCATTCCCTGCATTTAGGCCCTTTTGCACATATCTACATCGTTTCAGCGATCTGAACCTAAATTTGTATATTTACCCTTTGGAACCCGACGAGTAACACTGTCCACTTAAAACTTTGGACAGACAACTCCATTTCCTGCATTTAGGCCCTTTGGCAAAATCTACCCTGTTTCACCGATCTGAGCCAAATTTTACATACTCACCCTTTGGAAACCGACGTGTAACACTTTCTACATGAAATTTCGGATAGACCATTCCATTTACCGCATTTAGGCTCTTTGGCAAAAATCTACATAGTTTCACCCTTCTCAACCAATCTTTATGTAAGTTACTTACCCTTTGGAACCCTACGAGTAACACTGCTTGAACTTTCGGACAGAGCACTCCATTCCCTGTATTTAGACCCTTTGTCACAAATCTATATCGTCTCACCAATCTGGATCAAAATTTGTATACTTACTCTTTGGAACCCAACGAGTATCACTGTCCACTTTAAATTTCTGACATACCTCTCCATTCCCTGCATTTAGCTCAGGAATCCCTCGGGGTTGCCAGCTTCCTAACTCACCCGCCATGAGCCCTTGTGGGTGTACCAGAAATGGTGGGGCTACACACACCCTGCCTCTTTGAGGGCCATGAGCAGAAGACAGGAGATATAATGAAACGGAATAGAATGCAGACCCCTCGAAGAATGAGGGCATCAGGAAAGATGAGACAACGGCCAATTAAGCGGGAAATTGAAAGACTCCCTAGCCCTCGGATGCCCTAATACAGTCGGGGTCGGAAGAGAACAAGAGGTGACCAAGGGAGGCCGACAGGAAAGAGAACTGAAAGGAGCCTGGCACCAGGAAATAGAAGCGATGTCAGACTCAGCTAGGGTCCGGTGGTCGCCAACCCACGTCCCACAAGTTGTGAGACTCTGGGGGAGGCAGTTGTGAGAATAGCTTGCTAATTCATCGCGAGGTGACATGAGAGGACTTTCCAGGGCTGTCTATACTGATGCCAGCACAGGGCCGTTGCTCAAGCCACTGTGGTGTTGCGAAAGAGTGAGTGATTCCCCGGCCAATCTAAATACGACGGGAAACCTCGAACTTGTGTCATCATATTTCGTCATCATCTACGATCATCTCAGGTTCGTGCAGCTTGGACCCATTTTCTTTGCCGATCAGTACGCCATAAGCTCTTTCACTAGACTCATCGAGTACAGGCCTATGCCAGAAAATAAGGTTGAGACTTTGGAAGACATCGCAGCTAGACATCTGAATTACCTATATCAGTTGTAAATTGCACCATGTTCGTTTAGTAGTCATTTTTTCATTACCTTATTATTATCATCATCATAAATGCTAATGACCTAGATGTTACGCGCATCATACCACTAATCACCGCCGCATAAAGTCTTTCTCGACTGTGATTTTTAAAATATTTATTTTTATTACAATACATTGTGTACATTATAAGTTGAAGTGTCAATTCAATACAGGTAGTAGTTTCCCTCATCATCCTCATCATAAGGGCAAATGACCTAGATGTTACGCCTATTACACCATTAATCACCACACACAATAAGTCTTCCTCGCCTGTGAATTTTGAAATATGTATTTCTATTACGGTAGTTTGTAAGTTTGACGTGTCAATTCAACAGTAGTTTTCATTATCATCCTTATCAAAAGGGCAAATGACCTAGATATTACGCCCTCATTGTCTTTGGGGGGGGGGGCAAATGACCTGGATTTTATGTCCATTATATTTCTAAGGAGACTTTGATACATTATCATCATTCCACCGGGCGAAGCCGGGTACTACTGCTAGTATTCTGTATTTTCATTATGGCCACCGCGCGTTGTGTGTTATACCTTACGCTAATTTCAGCAAGGTCCCATAAACGGTACTTCTTTGCTGCTAAGGTTCGTTATAGTTGCGCAATTACTTTCTGAATAATTCCCTATTACGTTCTAATTTTACGCCCAGCCGCCAACGTAAAAATTTAATGTCGCTGTTATTTTGCATTGGGCTTTCGATGCACCACAGGTATTAACCTTATGACTAATTTTCGTTGTTGTAGTTCAAACGTATGGAAAGTTATCTATTTTTAAACAATGCAAATTCAGGATGGCCGCTACGCACTATATTCACTGTGATACTGTAATTTCATCACTAATGCAATTGACGCATATAATATATTACTCGCCTTCTACAAAGTTTCGCGTTAATTGGGCAAAAACATCTTCAGTTATATTTTTACCATTGCAAGTGGGAGGTCTTATACGATACTCTTGGAAAGAGTTGTGTTAATTACCCAATTTATTTCAGAGTTGTCGATTACTATGTTCTAATAGTTCACGCAGCCACCGTCTTGAAAGTATGGAGAGTCTATTATTTAGATTTCGCCATACCAGGCTACACATACGGTCATACCTTGTCACTAATTATCTGTCCTGTAGCTCTTAAGTACGGTATTGATAATTATATATTTTATTGTTTTACAATATCAAGATATTCGTGATCATAAAGTCTCAACGTTGGAAACAGAGGGTTCCTATTTAAACGTATCAGAATGAGAAGCACTGTAAATGATTAATTGGATCATAAGTCATGTACAATAAAGCTTGGCTGATTCGTACAACCATCATCCTGAAAACGCTTCGCCCGATAACCTTGTAGTTTGGAAGCAAAGCACTTTCCTCATTGAAGTATGTTTTTTCCAAAATTTACTTGAGTTGCTTAACTGTAATTTCGTTTGAGTTTTAATATTGGAGTTTCTTCAATTCCTTTTAGGTAAAATGGTGGCTATATAAACATGACACTGAGGTGCCTTTTATTAGTGCTACCTCTGTAGCAAATTTATTTAATTTGGTCTCATCGTGTTTGAATTTTCAGTAGTGACAGGCATTCAATCTCACAATACGCACAAAAACGTAACCAAGGCAGTGCTGCCTGAACCACAAGAAACAAATGAAAATCACAAATATTACCACCCCAAGGGGAAAAAAAGTTACAACAAATAAATAAGACATAGAGGAAAATTAAATCGAAAAAGATGACGCGCTTTTTCGCGCCTTGCGGGCTTCGGGAGAATGTGGGTATGAATAATACCTTGGCCATCCTGAAAAATGTTTTCGAGGTTCCCCATTTCCATTCCCAGGCATATTAACAGCCTACTTTCTCCTAAAGGCATAGGTATAGTTATAACGCTTGTCCTTATCAAGTAGAATGTTGGTTGTAGTAGCTTGAATGTTGTTCTAAGGGGCGGAACAGTGAGGTTATCAGACCCTGTATTATAGGTTATAATATTTTCCTTGTTTACAAATATTACGCTACTTCCTTGTATTTGTTATTGTTCCATTTGAGAAGATTGGGCACCACCGTCATTTAGCCCAGTGTACTTGGGTGTGTGTGTAATTTGGTCTGATAACCTGTGGTAGTGTAATGGCTGTATTAATGAGTTCAACTAAGGTGAGGATAAGGTGGCAAAGGCCTTACTTTAGGAACCTTCCGGGCATTCTCCTGGAGTAGAAGTGGGAAACCAAGGAAATCCACTTCCAAGATGGCTGAGGTGGTGATCCTACCCGCCTCATCTCTGCATTGTCTCACGTGGCTGAGTGGTCCCCACTCCAGTCCTCAGGACAGAAATAAATTTCTTGGCAGGGCTAGTACTCGAACACGGACCTCAGGGAAGCTAGCCACTGCGCCACGAGCAGTTGTTATTGGTAAATCTTGATCATGTAATTTGTCTGATAACCTGTGTTTCTGTGCTGTCTGTAGTTGTTTGCCTGGCTGTATTCATTGTGGTCTAGAAATGATCTGATGCCCCGGGACTTGAAGTATGTAACCATTCCGACATTTGCCTAGACGGAGAGTGGGAAGAATCCAGCAAACACCTCACTGACGATGGCCTCTGTCAGTGCCAGAGTTCGAACCTTGAATTTCTTAAAATGCCTTGCATAATTGTCTAAGTTAAGAAACGATGATAATAATAATAATCATATACATGGCTATCGCTTATTATTCCCGTTTCAACGGGGTTGGGGATGGAGTGTAATGATTTATGTCTTCCTTGAGGAGGGTTATTTTACGGCCAGATGCTCTTACTGACCCCAGCTGCATAACAGGAGTTAATGAGAGATGAAATGAGTGAAGGAGAATGATACTAGGCAAGGCATTGGAAGGAAGCGGCCATGACCTATTAAAAGGTACTGTCCTAGCATTTGCTTGGAGTTGAAAATGGGAAACCACGCAGAACCAACACAATAAAGTGAGCCAGTCCAGATGGAAGAGAACGTTATACATGCATTTCGGAAAATTTTCGCCTCAAGAAATATTTTTATTTCATGTAATAATGATTTTATGATTTGGTAAATTTTTAACCATGAGTGAATTAAAGAAATACTGTCCTGGAATTCGACACTAGTAGCGAGCTTCGTGGTGAGAAACCAGTTTTTGATCCGAGGGGAGAGCGAAGGTGGACCAGAGGTAAGACGCACGCCAGTATCAAGAGTGGGAGAAGCGAACGCGTGTCTGAAGCGCGTCACTTTTAGGCGAGAACCAATAAGGAAATAGTTTGAATACTGAGGAAGGAACAAATATTAAAATCATGATTTTAATATTTTATAAGAGTGTTGCATAATGAATTCACCAGCAGAGAAAAAGATATTTCATTGGTAAAACAGATTTTAAATTAAAAGACTGAGAGAGAAGTTATGTATGAATTTGTTAATATTCAGAGCGTTTGGAGGCTAGTTGATCAGATTTACGAGGGAAATCTAACCGAGGAGGCTAGGAGACGCTAGCAGACGAGGCTCTTTCTACATGGACCGTCGAGAAGACACGACGGAAATTGTATTCACTCTTCTAAAAGTATTAAGCAAAGGTTTTGTGAACTGGAGACTTCAAGATAAAGCAAGTAGTAATGGAAACGAACAATTAATATTACAAGTCAACAGTATTGAGAAAAGTTATTCATCATATTTAAAAGCAGAAATCTACGACGAGATAAAACACTGCAAGTTACAGACTGAACATCGAACACGTAACTAAGTAGAAGGAAAGTCTGAAGAAGGGAGACTTGAACCATTGGAAATTCAACAATCTAGACAAGAATGAATAAGAATTTAGGTCGGAGGGGAAGTAATACGTCTACAAAAAATTGCGCGGTGAGAATGATGTTTTAAATTCACCATGATGGGAAGATAGAACTATACTGAACCGGTGAGATCCAGAGATGACCAGGATGACATAGCAGTATGAATAGCGAACTGCAGAACACCGCAGTATTCTCTGACACATAACGTTGCAAGCTACTACAAGAGAAATTCACGACATGGAGGTGATTTTTCATGATGGAAAGAACTATGCAAACTACCGACTTCGAAGATCCTCTAGATCTGAGAAGAAGAAGACGAGCGGATTCGTGATGGAGACGGCGAGAAACCCAGGACTGGTGGATGCGAGGCAAGCAGAGCGGAGGCGAGATCGTGTCATCATCCTGTACGAGAGAAGTGGGTCGACAAGCGGGAAGACAGCTGGTAACCTGTTTCGAGACAGCACACCAGGTCGTTCACCTTTACTGCAGTCCACTCAAGGCCGAGGTGACATAATGCAGCCAGTTTGGAGCAGCACGCTGCATTCCAGAAACCACACGGCGAGGTTACAAGGACACAGGAGTCATCAGGTCTGTCATCAGCGATCTCAGAAAGAAGGTAGAGGAGTGCATTTTTCATTTCTGTGGTTAGATTTTGTCCACGTTATTCCAGAATATTGACCAACATATTTGCATTTATAACCTACGTTATTGTATTGTCTTGGAAGTTTTAGTAAATTTTAGTAATTGCGATAGTTATTTTCATACGTCACTTAGACGTATTTTGAAATTTTGATCGATGATATTAGGCATCGTTAGTATTTTTCATTGTCATTTTTAGAGCGTTAAAATTTTACTTACGAACGATTTCGTTGCGATTGCGACCATATATTCCGTAGATTTGTTGTAACATTGGACAACTCCGTAGATTCGATGAAATAATAGGGATTTTAGTATATTTGTGGAAATATTGAAGAACGATAATATATATGTATTGAAACAAGAGAAATGAAGCACAACTTTGTGAGAAATAAATAAATAATGCATCAGAGAAAGAATATAGTCATTTGTTTGACGAAAGTAAATACTGTAGTTTATTACTTGTGAGAAAGAAAAGAAGGACAGAGAATCCTTCCTATAAGTAAAGAGTTTATTCATTTCAGGAACGAAATAATGTATAAAACGAAATAGTTGACAGGAGTATTCAATATTGGCATTGAAGTGACTCTTGTATGCAATAAATGTAATGACATTGTAAAACCCAGAATTTTGAGGTATGGAAAGGAACAGTATGCGATAGTAGAAGGCATAACTGAACGAGAAACGTTATTATAAAATGTTATGGATGTATATTTATCATAAAACGATACTGTAAGATGGAAGGAAAGATATAAACATTTATCGGGAACATAAACGTGAGGGAAGGTTATTGTTATTTTTATAACAGACACAAGCAGACTTGAAATTCAGAATTAAGCGATAAATTGTAACAAAGTAATATGTGAAGCGAAGGAGGAAGTATGTGGAAAGTATTTGAACATAGCACGAGATGTATAATCGATAGAGGAGTTTGTAGGAGGAAGTGGAACGTATTCATGAACGTCATTACAGTTGTAATTTCTAGTAGGAATACTAAATATCATACTTTGATGAAAGTAGTTGATATGGAACGGTAGAAGTTCTGTGAACGTGCTAAGAGAAGAAAGGTTGATGAAATGCATTTGTATTGATGAAGGCGTAAGTAGAGACGGGATAATATGCAACGTGAGTTTATGAAGAAAGGTTCTGTAATATTTTGTGTTGAGTAAGAGAAGTCATAATTTGTATTTGGAGAAGAAGGGAGTGTGGGAGTGAGAATTCATGCCACACACACTCTATTTTTGGTTGAAGAGCTTATCTGAACAGTCGTGCATTGTTAGTTAGTTTTATTATTAATTATTGAAATACCAGAGTTGTACACTTTAGTGATGAAATATTAACTTCACTGTTTGTATTCATGATTCACATGGAATTGACACACAAACACCTATTTTGACTAGTTTATTGTGTGAGATACGGAGAAAGATGGTGATACACGTAAAGAAAGATGATGAGACAGGAGGAAAGAGGTGGACTGAACTCTAATAAATTAGAGACAGTTGTTTTTATATCGTGCGGGACGCGATCATGTATAAAATGTAAATACGTTATTATTTTAGTATTAATCATTTCTTTTATTATATTTAAGAACTTAAGATCTAAATTTGAAGACTTTAACGATTGTATTACGTAGGGAGTATGTTTGTTATGATGAACGATAAAGCATAACTTCAGTAATCAAGTAGGACAGACACTACTGTCATTAATTAAACTATGTGTTTATGTAAATATTATCAAGAAAGAGATACATGTTGTATTCGTGTAAATGCAAGAAAGACACTTATCAAGCGCATCAGGCCTAAGTGAGGCAGAAACAAATATTTTATTTTATTCTTGGTGAAGGGAACATAATTTTTGTCATGTTATATTCTTTATTGTCAATAAATGGCAAGTTTATTTTTATTCTTGCTGATTTTTAGAACTGTTTCTTTGATTCAACGCTTAATTACACTAGAACGATACCGCTAGCTAGATGCAGACAGATGATTAACAATTTATCTTAATGCCAGAGAGCCGAGTTGCTCGTTAGTGCTCTGCTTTTTTCTGTACTGTATGCAACTAACTAGTAGTATAGTTAGAGATGTATATGTGTTTTCCTAGGGTTCCCTAGTCATCAGTCCGGTGAGGGTTGTTCAACTCATAGCCGGGTGTTGACATTCTCACGATCCTTTTACCATCTGTGCGGATTTGGGACTGTGCTCTAGAGGAATTCGGGCGCATTACCTCAATTTTTCCGTGTCTCGAGTTTGGCAGTTGGTGTATTCCTTGGAATACACGTTCAGTTAGAGTTAGCTCTTGCTGCTCGTTGCTTTTTTTCATTAGTTTCATTTATTTAATTTCCCTTCTTGCAGACACCAACAGTGATTCCTTTGTATTCCTTCTTTCCTACGAGCAGGAATTTATTGTGTTTTTGAGTTTGTTTCAGTTGCTTATTCTGTGAAAACTTCACTGGCTCACCACGTGGCAACACGCCGAAGTTCTTCGGATTCATTGAGTCAAGAGGATTTACATACCTCTCCAACAGGCTTCGCCGCTATTATCTCCTTGAAGACACTACTCCATGAAGAAAATTACATTTTGTAAAGGGTGTTTATTTTTTAATGTTTCCCATTCTGCTATAAGTTCCTTTGTTTCCTTCCCCCTCCTCGTCGCCTACCTAGCTACTTTGTGAGCTCTTCCGCTCGCTCTCACTTCTTATCGAGTCGTCAGCGTGTGAGTTCGGCCTTTTTCAGAGGCTACCTCCTCTCAACCGAGGTACAAATTTAAATCGCCACCATGTTGTGGTATCGGATGTAAGCTAACGGCTACCAGTAGCCATCAACCTTCAGCGGCTATGAAATGTTAAGTACAAATCTTCAATGATTTTAAACACCTTTTAATGTTTTTAATCCATGCTGAATGCTTTTAATGAAAATTTATAGACAGCGTGGGGAATTAAGCACTATTGTGCAATAACAATCTTCGTGGGATTTTCTTTGTCATGCTTTAGCTAACCAAGCTTGCTTCAAAACATGAAATTTTGTACTTCTTGTACGAAATAAAGGGGATACCTTCCCTACACCGTGGGATTTCTGCTAATACTCATAACTGTCTATAAACTGAACTTTTTCCACCGTGGGTTTTCTAACGCCCTATTCAACTGCCACTAGAGTGCTGGAATTTTCAATTCAAAATATACTCCAAACCGCAAAGAACCATGCTCATTACCTTCAAATTGCTGGAACCTCAAGTTAACTAGCACAATTAACTGCAACCCACAAATTTCCAACGCAATAAACTTATTCAAGTCAATTTCAACTAAGTGTTCTCCATAAACTGCAATAACTTCTCACTTGTTCCATGAACTTTCAGTGCTGCAATAGTGAAATCTTCCAATCTATCAACAAACATTAGTGCGAAACAGTGGCCGTTCAACTATCTACCGCGCCGCGTACGATTGAGAGCAATATAAATTGGCCTGAATTATAAATCCTTATCTCCTTTTCCTCAAATACCTTTTACTAACAAATTTAAGTTAATCTAAATATTAAGTTACTACTCTACGAGGCCTTGCCCAAACTTTGGCGCCCTGCCATTTTTTCTCCATGTACCACTTATTCATTCTGTAAAAAATATTAGTAGTTATAGAAACTACTTATTAATCTTCCTTTTCTTATCCTGCTGGCTCAGGAATGGGTAATTTTCTAATTGTTAAACTGATTTATTTTGCTCCAGGCTTCGTTAATACGACCTGACCCTTTTGAATGTAAAATTTATTAACCTCTGTTTAAATAATAGCGGTATCCACCGCTTGTAATTCTCCTTTTTCCTCCTGCTACGATCAGGAATTTAATCTATTTGTTTATAGCCTTTTCACTTGCCACAAGGGCATTCTAATAGTTCTTGTATCCCACCTAACTAATTTATCAAAGTTATAATTACTTTACTACTGTCATTACAAACTTTATTAAATTTATTAATTTTAAGCACATCTTAAAACCTTTGTACAGGTTTAGTGCTCGTAATAGGTTCAAAACCATTTAAATTGTTTAAAATTACTTGTTAATGGTAAATATCCATATATTAGGTCTTGGACCTCGAAATTTATTAACAAAAAACAAAAAAGGTTGTACTTAACTCAAAATAAGATTCTAAATCTAATAATATTGTTAATGTTTCCAAATTCTATCAACTGTTAAATAAATAATTTGTTGTTTTCTTGCTATCACTATTACTAGAACAAAGGTTAGGCAGGACCTTCTCTTCCCTGATTCTTCTCCCGAAATTATTTCCTATTTCAAAATAAAAAAGGCAATCACTGAATCAATAAGACTTTACCACTTGTTGCGTTTAAAACGAAACTTCAAATTCGAGGCACGTCCAGAAAGTAAGTTCCGTTTGGCAATAACATTAAATTGTGTACAGATACAGAAAAAATATTTTTTGCACAACATTCTACACCTCTTAAACTACTTTTCAACATAACTGCGCAACTTTTGCAGGATTTTGTCATAGCGTGGCACAAGTTTTTGGATACCTTATTCATAGAAGTTTGCCGCCTGTGACTTCAACCAGTTGGAAACATCTTCTTTCAGCTCGTCGTTATTGTTGAAGTGTTGACCGCCAAGGAAAGACTTGAGATGTGTGAACAGATGAAAGTCGCTAGGAGCGAGATCAGGGCTGTACGGAGGGTGGTCAAAAACGTCCCAGCCAAATCCCTGTAGGAGGTTTTTCGTCACATTTGCAGTGTGTGGTCGTGCGTTGTCGTGAAGAAAATCAACACCTTTTGACAGCAACCCTCGGCGCTTATTCTGTATTGCGTGGCGCAATTTCCTAAGTGTCTCGCAGTAAGCATCTGCGTTGATTGTTTGACCACGCGGTAAGAAATCAATGAGTAAGATGCCTTTCCAGTCCCAGAACACTGTGCACATCATTTTCCGAGGTGTCAAGATTTGTTTCGGCTTAACTATTGCTGGTGATGAAGTGTGCCTCCATTCCATTGATTGCCGCTTACATTCAGGGGTGTCGTAAGAAACCCAAGTTTCATCTCCTGTGACTATCTGTGTCAGAAATTCTTCGCCGCCTTCATTGTAACGGGTCAAAACTGAAGTGCACTACCCATCCGTTTTGTTTTGTGTTGCTCCGTAAGAATCTTTGGTACCCAACGTCGGCAAAGTTTACGAAAGTTCAGTTTTTCGGTAACAATTTTATGAATTAGTGATCGTGAGATTTGTTGAAATTCCATAGCGAGAGCACTTATTGTAAACCTGCGGTTTTCCCGGATCTTTTCATCAATCGCGTGAACCAGTTCTTCTGTAACCAAAGATGGACGCCCACTTCGTTCTTCATCGTGCACTTCACTACGTCCTTCATTGAACTGTCGGACCCATCTTCTCACCATTGAATCACTCATCGCATTTTGTCCATACACTTCGCAAATTTGCCGATAAATTTCAATTGGTTTCACTTTCCTAGCATTCAGAAAACGAATCACAGATCTGATTTCACAAGCGGCGGGATTTTCAATCAACACCGACATTGTACGATTAAACATGCACAACAACGCGAACGTGGCTCACAGCGCACTCCGAACGGCGCACGTTTCTTCTCCTTGATACAGAGCGTCTAACGCGCATATGCGGAACTGCGCTGCAGCGGAACGTACAACTAGTAGAAGACACAGGAGGCACACGTCTATGAAGAAGGTATACAAAAACTCGTGCCACGCTACGACAAATGCCTGCAACATTTCGGCAGTTATGTGGAAAAGTAGTTTAAGGGTTGTAGAATGTTGTGCAATAAATAATTTTTCTGTATCTGTACACAATTTAATGTTATTACCAAACGGAACTTAATTTCTGGACGTACCTCATAACAACATATGCAAAGTTTCCCTTAGCTGTCACAGCTAATTCTAGTAAATCATTAAGGCAAGTATAGCTCGCTCCGCCAGCTTCCTATTTGTAGAGACTTTCTCTCTAACTTGTGTTTTACTCTTCAAAATTTAATTTTGTTTAAGTTAGGTCTGATGGTTTCCTCCGTTCGAAGCTTTTAGTCGGCACCCTGCTGGTTAAAAACTTAGCCTGCTTTAAGTGTAACAATTGGTATTCTTAAAAGGTTCTCATTAATAACAGTAATTTTTTTTCTAAAAGCACTAGAGTTGCTTTATCTCTTCCCACCCAGGGAGCATTCGGCTGTTCTGCCGGAGATCCAACAGTGTCCAGTGATAAAAATATCTCGGCAAATTCAAATCCTTGAAGCATTTCAGAATGCTTAGTAAAATCTAACCCTTTTGTAGGGAAACCACATAAATCCACTTCATTTTATATACCCTTGCTCTCAGCTCAGGAGGGAAAGAACACATAGCGATATCTTGCAGGTAACTGTAGCTCCCGCCGCTCTCTCCGCTGGCGGTGACCGAGCTCCCTCTTATTTTAGTTACTTCACGGGCTCTGCCCAGCATAACTTGTCGTTAGATCACTATTTCCGTGCTCTTCTTTTTATTAGATTCTCTTCCTCTTAGCCAAAAGTTGTTCCTACTCCTAAACCTAATTCATTTTTAGCCTACTTTAGATTTTTGCAAAAAATGAAAGTAGACTTATGAGATCTATACAGGGCCAAAAATTGTGTGTCTGTCTGAGTGTGTGTGTGTGTGAGTGTGTGAGTGTCTGTACTCTGAATGTCTGCCCCCCCCCCCCATCAATTGGAACACGGTGAAACCGAATTGAACGACATTTGCTACAGAGGAAGAACTAGCAAAGGGCACCCCAGTGTCGTGTTTTATATCACCGCCATCTTGAAGGATACGTAATGGCGGCCAACCAAATGTTCAAAGCTTAAATCAAATTATGACTAACCTAATTATCCAATCTCTACAAAATTTTGCAACGACATACCTTTAAGTGGGAAGCATATTTTGACCAAATTACAGGATCATCAGCCCAATATTTTGCGGATGGCGGCCATATATGTGTGCAAATCGATTCCCCCTATCCATTCAAACACGCTGAAACCGAATAGAACGAAATTTGTTACAGAGGTAGCACATGCAAAGGGCACCTCAGTGTCATGTCTTATATCGCCGCCATCTTGACGAAAACGTAATGGTGGCCACCCAAATATTAAAAGCTTGAATCAAATTACAGCCAACCTAATCATCTGATCTTTACGAAACGTTTCAACGTTATACCTTTATGTACAAAGTATCTTCTGAGCAAACTACAAGGTCATCAGCCCTATAATTTGCAGATGGCGGCCATGTATGTGTGCAAATCAAATCCCCCTATCTTTTCAAACAAGGTGAAACCAAATTGAACGAAATTTGGTACAGACGTAGCACTAGCAAAGGGCACCTCTGTGTCATGTTTTATATCACCGCCATCTTGACGGAAACGGAATGGCGGCCACCCAAATGTTAAAAGCTTAAATCAAATTACGACCAACGTAATCATTTGATCTCAATCACATTTTGCAACAACATATTTTCTTGTGGGAAGCATCTTTTGAATGAACTACAACGTCAATAGTTTGCATATAGCGGTCATGTATGTGTGCAAATCGATTCGCCATATCCATTCAAACACGGTGAAATCGAATTGAATGAATTGTTTTACAGAGGTAGCCCGAGCAAAGGGCACCTCATATTCATTTTTAATATCCATATAGCACGTTGTATTAAAACCAGCTACTACAACCAACATTTATTTATTCTCCTTGAAAAGGACAAACAGTTATAACAATACCCATGCATTTAGGAGAAAGTACGCTATATGTTCTTTACCGAACATCCTGTTCCTCATAATCTTCCCTCAGGTAGTCTAGTGTTGACACTCAGTATTAACCTATTAGCAGCAGTCTTTCTTAGATGACAGCGTTCTGTCAAGAGTTACACCTAGTGTAAACAGTACATACTGCTATAGCTCGGTGGATCAGTGGTAGTTTGATTCACGGCGATCTCGTAAAAGATCTCTCGTATCACATTTGATGATTACAAGACAAAAGCCACAGACTACCCAATTCAATGCCGGTTTCGCTGTGTTGAATTTAGAGAGTAGATCGCCTAATAATAACAATACTAATAACTCCCAGATACTATGACAAAGGGAGAATAAATAATAAATTACTGAATATTAACTGCTCAATTTACCAGCAAACCTAATTACTAAAACGAAAATATACGGTTCCAAGACAAATGTACAATATATCCAAACCCATCATCTCGGAAGAAGGTAAGAAAATATCAGAAAGAATGAAGAGATACCGGGCACAAAGGAAAGATCAACACACAGAGAAATGATTGATTCAACGTACCCCAAAAAGGATGAAACGAAAGAATAATAATAATCTCTACATATTATTCCCCATTTTACGGGATCGGAGTCAAGGTGAGCAGAAACATTTCAAGGGGACTGACGGTGGCCTTGCACGTTAACGCGTGTATCCGTTCAGGCCAATAATGTCAGTAATATTTCTAATAGTAATATATTATTGTTATTTTGAACAGTCTAATGGGGAGAAAGTAATTTGTATTTTGAAATGAATTTGAAAATAGTATATTGTATTTTACGTAAATGTGTAAGTGTATCGGTATTTTGTACCTAAATACTTTTGAGAGTATTGTTTAATTAGTATAAACATACAAAAGGTATATATTGAGAGGACTGGTATTTTACCCAACTCTGTGAAGCCTAAACTAATCTGCATTTTTATTGAGGTAGGATTAGGGCAGGAAGCGGCCATGGCCTTCGGTTGGGTACTATCCCAGCATTTGCACTGAGTGGGAGTGGGAGACCACTTCCAGGATGGCAGAGTTCTGCCTCACGATCCCTCAGACCAGAAATAAATGGCTTGTGGCTGAGCCAGGAATCGAATCCGGGCCTTTGCGGTCAGCCAAAATGCTAGCCACTACGCTAGGTAACTTTCTAGATTGATGATCAATTTACCGGTCCGGAACGGTATCTATTTTTCCGGGTACCAGTTTGGCTGGGCTTCTTATTTTCCATGTTCAAAAACACTGTTCTCTGAGTGGAATAAAGAAAAGGGCTTGGTAGTTGGGGCAAAGGGTTTAAGTGGCAGTTTCCGAGAAAGAGATACCAATTTAGTTTAGGTTATTGATAGAATATGTAGCCTATGTATTTATTTCATTAAGTTTTGTAATATGTCACCGGTGCATAAGAATAGCCTATATAATAATACTAATAATCTGATTTGTGTTAGAAAAACATCCCTAGCCACACAGTTTTTCTTACACCGTGCCTAGGCTATTAATCATCCGCAACAATATCGCCCAGAAATTTTTATTGTTACTAGCAATATCGTCACCAAGTTAGTGTCTACCATGTACGGTACCTCGCGGCAGAATATTAAGATCTGAGAGTTCCAAGTACGGATATTAGAAGTCCACTTTACAGACTTCACTAAATTTCATATCGCTGGAGCAAATGACGTGTACAGAAACGAGAGTAAAAAGGTAAGCAAAGATTTAAAGGGTACATAGCCATCCATGCATAACACAAATGTCATTATTGTAAACATTCCGCAGAGATGATGGCTTAATTCCCAAATCATGTGTAAATGTAGAAATAGAGGCTACAAATGGAAAAATTCATAAAATTTTTACGAGTTTTCCAAATGTCCAAATTATAGATGTAAGTAAATTAGATAGGAATTTCCACACTCGGCATGGTCTACACTTAAATAGGCTAGGAATAGAGTACCTTAATTATGAAATATGCAAAATTGTAAATTCAAATGGTAAGAATAGTTCAACAGTAATATATTTAGAGTGGAAGCAGGTAAACTGGTAAAAGAAAACGTGAGGTTTGGCATTCAGATCTTTTGATGTCAAATTTAACTGAGTACAACAATGGTATTTCGGATTTGTCTAGCAACAATAATAATAACAATTATGATAATAATAATGTAAATAAATCACCAACACAAGCTTGCGAAAGTCGCAAATTTAAAATTTACCACCAGAATCTTCAGTCTCTCTATAATAAAATTGATTACATAAATGTAATGCTTAACAAGTAGTTCCGTGAAGAACTAAAGAGCCTATTTTCATATATCCTACTAATATTAATTGCCTCTATCAAGATACAAATTGTCAGTTTGATTGCTGTAATAGATTCGTAGATATTGAGAACCGTCTAAATATTTTGGATGGTCACCATGTTAGATTTTTATATTATAGGCCTTAGATTTATGTACTATTACATGTAGATTATTGTGTAGGTGTTTTATTCAAACTTCAATCGCAGGATTAGGACACAAGAAATAAAAGCGGGATTTTAAAATTTTGGTACGCCCCCATCTTGTGGTAATGAAACTAATTTAAATGAATAATTAGATGCCAGTCAATTTAAATTTGTATAAGCATATACCGTACCAAGTTTCAGTGCGCTCGGATGGTTAAAACGCAGAAACGTCCATTTGAATATTTAAATTTCACGTCGTCGCCATGTTGGAATTGTGCTCGCCAGGTTATTGAACGTCCCATAGGTGAACTTATGCTTATAGCCTCTATACACTTACAAAATTTCAGTTTGATTGCTGTAATAGATTAAGGCGAGGTATGACTGAAATATTTGATATTTTGTTGAAAAAAGTCATTTTTATTTTTATTAAAAATAAAATATTACAATGTGTGCTCTATCAGAAAATGGTATATTTTTTTCTATGCGACATTTATTTAACCCGTGGTAGCCATTTTTAAAAGGTGCTGCATGGGTATTTAATGCTCTGGTGCACGCCCACTCGCTTGAAGTACTGCAGAATATTTGTTTTAGGCCTAGATTTTACTTCGTAGTTCTTTTCAAATACTCCGCTAAGAATCGAGTGTTGGAAGCGGTGTGGATCGTGATGCTCCTTTGTCTGCTTGTGTTCAAAGCAGAGACTAAGTTCCACAGCGATTTAGAAATTATTCTCTAAGAATCTTGTAACTTGTAAAATTATTTCAAGGGTTGTGTTAAATGACTACCTTATTTTTGGCCAGGAATTCTAAGTGTATGATGTTTTTATATGTGAAATATTAGATTTAAATGCGTTGAGTAGTACAACATGGTTGTTTAGTGTTTGTAAACAGTGTAACGTGTTGGTGTACAAATCCAATGTGTGAAAAATTGTTTGTGCGCGTTCGAAATTGTGTTGATTTGTGATTTTTGTTTCTTTATTCATCATGGGGCGACTATCTACTCCCAGAAGTAGTTATAGAAAGCCAAAGAAACGCCCTTCGAAGAAAAGTATTGCAGGTAAATTGTCCTATGAAAAATCTCAAAACTTAGGCCTAAATGTAGGCCAGGCTGAAAACACAAATGAGAAACTACAGTGTAATTTAGATACAAAATGTATTTCTAGTGCAGCATCTGTCAGTGGTTTGAGCTCTGTAGCAAAACAAAATTATGATATTTCTAGCAGTGAGAGAAAATTAAATTCATTTTCAGAATGCTCAACACAGTAAGATGGGCCCCCAATTATAAATGATGGTCCTGTGATTTATACCTTAGTTCACACAAGTGTATGGGATAATCTCATGAAAGATTTACTATGTAGTGAATGTCAGACAAAGTCTGTGGTAGTTGAATTTAGAGAAAGTCATGGTTTCTGCATCAAAATAGTAGTTAAGTGTAGGCACAGTTCTAACTATGGGGTTGGCTTTGCTATTGACATCCAAACAGGCATTGTATTAGATTATGAGGTACTGTCAAAATGCTGTGTTGATTGTAAAAGGACTGAGAAGGAACTGGGTAAAAATAGTGTAGAGTTTGACATTTGGTTCAATGGCCATAAGGCTTCAGGGGAATGCCAGAGAAATTACAATGGCTCTTCCAATGCCATGGAGAAAGACATTGGGGAAATTATTTGGAAAAGATCTATTGCTGACCGAGGGATGAGGTACACTACGATGTTGTCTGATGGTGATGCCAAAACCCATGCCCATTTGAATGCTCTTCAAGTGTATGGTCCTCAGAAAGTCATCGAAAAAGAGGAGTGCATCAATCATGTGGCTAAACGACTTGGTACTGCACTTCGGAACATTGTTAAGGAGTGGAAGGTTAAAGGTGTCACTCTGGGTGGTCGTAAAGAAGGCAGTTTAAAAGAGACCACCATTACAAAGCTTACAAACTACTACAGGCATGCCATTGCTAGTAATATTCCTGATGTTATTGAAATGAAGAGGGCAGTTTATGCCACTCTTAGACACTGCATGTCCACAGACACTAAGCCCCAACATGACACATGTCCAAAATCTTTAACAACATGGTGTTTTTATAATCGACAAATTGCGGAAGGGAAACCAGTGGATAGCCATAGTAAAATGAGTTGTAAATTAAGTCCTACAGTAGTTTTAAAAATCATGCCAGCATACCACAGGCTTGCATCAGATCAGCTGTTACAACGTTGCACCCAAGGGAGAACACAAAATGCAAATGAATGTCTTCATAGAGTTGTTTGGACGAAATGCCCCAAGGAAGTCTTTGTATCGAGGAAAAAACTTGAACTTGCTGTTCTTAAGGCAGTCAGTGAGTTCAACATGGGTTGTCTCAAAACACTGGAAATTGTTCATTCTGTCCGAGGGGAAACTATATCTGCTTGTGCGCTCTTTGGCAGCAAAAGTCAGGATATGCGGCGTGTCACCTTGAGTAAAAAAAGGAGATCAAATCACCAAAAACAATCCAGGAAACTACAAAAGTGGATGAAAATATCAGAAGAAGACAGAAAAAAGACATCTGAGGGGGATACATATGGAGCAGGGCAGTTCTAGGGTAAGACCATGGTACTAAAACTTTAAATGCAATTTTCTCAGTTACAAATTTCAACACATTTTGCTGTATACAAAATGCTCCTTGCGACAGAGTTTAAATCAGAATTAGCTGAAAAGTTACTTGCATGCTCCAGCTTAGGTAGGGATATGAATTTGCTCTCAGTTTTTATGTCAAATGTATATTAGTATTTTTTTTGGCTTGTTAAATTTGAATGTTGCAGCATTAATTTAAAAAAAATAAAAATACTAATTTAAAAAAATTCTAGACAGTTCAATATTCATCAGATTTTAAAGTTGAGGGCAAATACTGTTAATATACTAGTAAGGTACATTCTTACCAAATTTCAGTTCAGCAGCCTGAAAATTGCATCGCAAGGAGCATTTTTCAAGCGACTAATTATTATGTACTAAAAACAAGGATATTTTGAGAACCAGTAGGCATAAATGTATTAAACTTGGTACATGATATACTGATATCTATCTACATGTGCATTTAAAATTTGGTACTGATATCATGAAAACTGTAGAAGTTTCAAATTTCAGTCATACCTCCCCTTAATAGATATTGAGAACTCTCTGAGTATTTCAGATGGTTGCCATGTAGGATTTTAATATATGCAGGCCATGGTGTTATGTACTATTAGATGATGATTATTTTGTACGTTCATTATGCAACTGTTGATTTCGATCGCATGATTAGAACACAAGAAATAAAAACTTAACTTTCGAAATTCGCACAGCCGCCATCTTGAGGTTACGTAAACAATTGAACTAAATTGGATACCAGTGCATTACAATGTGTATAGACATTTGTTGTACGAAGTTTTATTGCGTTTGGATCATTAAATCAAGAGAAAAGTCTATTTAAACTTTCAACTTCGCTTGGCCGCCATGTTCGTTTTGTAGTTAACCGGTTTTTGAAAGTCTCATAGATGAACTTCCAGTGGTCCCCTTTATCTCCATGCAAAATTTCATGGTGATACCGGTAATGGTTTCAGAGATATAGAATGCTGGTGAAATAATTCGCACAGCCGCCATCTTGAGGTTATGTAAACAATTGAACGGAGTTAGATGTTGGCGCATTACAAAGTGTATAAACATACACTGTACCAAGTTCCATTGCTTTTGGTTGGTTAAATCGCGAGAAACGTCTATAAAAATTCGCAAATTTGCTGGGCCGACATGTTAGTTTTGTAGTTACCAGGTTTTCAGAAGTAACATCAGTGAACTTCTGGTAGTTTTCTTTATCATCGTACAGAACTCCAGGGTGATATCGGTAATAGCTTCGGAGATATTGAATTCTGGTGAAATATTTCGCTCAGCCGCCATCTTGGATTGGTGAGACGTAACAAAATTTGAAGGGCACGGTCGGGGTCGCCCGGAATAGTGCTATGTACTTACCGAGTTTCATTGAAATCACTACAGCCGTTTAGAAGTTATCAGGGGGCACACACAAAAGTCCTCACAACCACACGCACACACAGACACACGGACAAAAGGTGATCTCATAAGCCTATTTTGTCATTAATGTAAATAGGCTAAAAATGAACTTAAAGACATCTCAGCACTATGTATTTCATAACATTGGCTGTAAGAGGAACAACTCAAATTAATTCAATTCCCAGGGTTTATACTAGCAAGTAAATACTCTAGATCTAATATTAGCCATGGTGGTACTTGTATCATCTTAAGAAATAATTTAGATGATGAACAGTTAACAGCTTATGATTATCTAATTATGGAACAGGATTTTGAATTCTCTGTCATAAAAATACAGCAGTTTAAGTTAATAATTTTATGCGTATACCGTTCTCCGTTAGGAAATTTTTGTTTATTTATAGACAAATTAGAATTTTTACTCAATAACAAGAGCAAATTAAATTTCGATGCAATACTTTGTGGGGATGTAAATGTAGATTTCTTAAACTGTGAGAGAAATTGTGAATTATTAACACAGTTACTAATTTCCTAAGTACTGAAACTTACAGTAAATACCCCAACAAGAATTTTAAAAAATAGTAAAACCACTCCTGATCAAATTTTTGTAAATACAGATAGATATCACCATTCAATAGAAGTCTATTGTCCGGGTTTTAGTGACCACCATGGACAAATACTGAATTTTGAAGTACCCGAAAGAATCAATAATATGATAATGGAATAAAATCAAAGTGCAGGTCATTCACTGAAACAAATGTTACATATTTCAATGACTTATTAAATATGGAAACTTTGTCAGAAATTTATAAACTAGAAAATGTAAATGATACATTTAACGCATTAAAAGTGCCCTAAAACACTATTTTGAAACACCATTCCTCTTTAAAAAATAAATATTAAAAATAACAAAACTAGCAATTGGATAACAACAGGGATTAGAAATTCATGTCAAAGAAATAAATTTCTACAGAAATTATATAAACAATACCACACAACACCTGAATTCAATTTATACTACAAAAATACACTAGAATATTAAATAAGGTAATAAGACTAGAAAAGAAAATGCATAATCATAATTTTATATCCCAATCATCTAATAAAAACAGGGCTAAGTGGACGTGATAAAGAAGGAAACTGGAAAATCTGCTAAAATACAAAGGAACATTACACTGACCTGCAATAGTAAAGTGATTAATAATCCAGAGGAAATAGCAAACACTTTTAATGACTATTATCTGGAAATTCGATAAAAATATTAAATAAATCACAGGTAAATACACTAAATTCTAATAATAAAATAAATATATGCAGTGAATCTTTATTTATAAATCATGTCACAAATGAAGAGGTAAGAATAGTTATAAAAGATTTAAAAAATAAATTCTGTGCTGGCATTGATGGCATCCCTGATGCAATTTTAAAGAAATGTGCAGAAAATATAATAAATCCACTTACGCACATAATAAACTGTTCAATTCTCTCAGGAACATATCCGGATATTTTGAAGTTATCAAAAGTAATTCCAGTGCACAAAAACGGTTCAAAAGATGAATTAGATACTGTAACTATCGTCCTATTACCTTACCAACTGGTATTGCAAAAATTGTGGAAAAAATCATGTATGACTGATAAGTTTTATAGGAAAAAAAATACTATCAAACTCACAACATTGATTCAGAACGGAAAGATCTACACAGACAGGAATTTATGAATGTAGTAATAGTATACTGAAATTATTTGAAAATAAGGATCATGTAACTGGCCTAATCTTGGATTTATCGAAAGCATTTGATGTTGTTGACCATAAAATCCCCCTTACAAAACTAAAACAATATGGTATTAGAGGTCTAGCTAATAAATGGATAGTCTCTTATTTAACAAGGCGTAAACAAAAAGTAAGCTTGAGACACAGGGATGATGGAACCAAATTACTTAATGAAACATTGTCCAATAAGGGAATTATTAAATTTGGAGTACCCCAGGGATCGGTTTTAGGGCCACTATTCTTTCTGCTATATATCTATGTTATAACACAGAATGTTCGTTCTCCCAAGGAAATTTTGTTTGCGGACGATACAACACTCGCAATAAAAGGTGAAACTAAGCAGGTCTTACAGCAGTCTGCTGTCTCCGTTCCAGAAGAGTTAACCAAATGGACACAAGATAATCGCCTCATAATAAACTATAAAAAAACAGTATCTCTAAATTTCCACACTGTACAGAATAGGAATCCTGCGAAGCCCAATATAACATTAAATGGTCATCAAATTGGAAATAAATCAGAAACAAAGTTTTTAGGACTATGGAAACAACATGACTTGAAATGGAATAAACATGCAATATCTGAATACTAAACTGAACTCGATGTGCTTTACGCTACGTATTTTGAAAACTAGCACAAGCATGCATACATTAAGAAATACTTATTTTGCTTATTTCCATTCATACCTAAGATATGGGGTCACACTTTGGGGTATGTCACCAGATGTACAAAGCACGTTTAAGATACAAAAGAGGGCGATTAGAATTATGGCAAATATAAACACTAGAGAATCTTGCAGACCTCTGTTTAAAGAGTTAAATATTCTCCCACTGCCCTGCATTCATATCTTTGAAAGTAATATGTTTTTTTTTTAAGAATTAAATGATAAAGACTTTTTCTTAAAACAAACAATGATGTTCATAGGCATAACAAAAGACAAAATCAAAACATTCATATTTCACACACACACGCATATCAAAAAGGAACTTTTCACACAGGAGTTAAATTATACAATAAACTATCCCAGTATATAAAATTTGCTCCAAAAATAAAAATCTTTGAAAGAAAGTTAAAGCTTATCTGCAGTGCCATTGTTTTTACTCTGTAGTTGAATATCTTAGTGTATAGGAGCGATGAAATCTATAATTATATTTTACTTTTCAATTTTAATTGGAATACCTGGCTGTAAGTTGTTGTATTTATAGAAATAAGTTTTCATGTTGTAATAATAGAGTGAGGTGTAAATAGTTGTCCAATAAGATTGTATCTCTTAAGATCAGTTTGTCTAATAAGTTATAAATAGCTATTGTATTAGTAATATATACCTGTAAGTAATTTTATTTTATAGGTGAAATAACTTAATTGTACTATATCAAAAATATATTGTTTACATATAATTGAACAAATGGATTAATAACAAGAAGTTAAGTGACGAACTAAAGAGCCTACTTTTCATAAAATTTAAGATTCATGCCAATGATTAATCTATATGGATCTATCTAGAATAATGACGAAATTAAGTTGGTAATATCGAAATTTCTAATTAGTTCGAAATACTGTATACCTGGCATAATGCAGCCTAATAGAGCACTACAGTTGGCAGCCCTGGTGACTGAATATATTCTTAGTTCCATCTCTTAAGGTACAGAATAAAACATTTGGTTGAAGTCCAAAGGATAGCATGGACGTTACATGCAGTTAAACAATGGATCTAATAGCGCGCGTAAAATCATGTTGGCAACAATGCCATGCATGAATTGGTCAGAAATAATCCGAAATAATATGATCTATTATTGTACCAATTTTGAATGAAATCCATTAGTTAGTATAGAAGTTACATTCATTTTAAAATTGGACCTATCAGCAGGCTTAGAATCATGTTGGCAGCACTGACTTATATTAGTTACTCCAAATTAATCTAGAATACCAGCTTGCATACTTTCTGATATATTGATATTAGGGTAGTCAGCATTTATTAACAGTTGGCAGCCCTGATTGCTCTTAAGAATACGCATAGTCATATCTGTTACGGTACACATAGCACATACGAAATTCGGTTGAAATCCAAATGATAGTATAGAAGTTACATGTATTTAAAGTTGGACCTCTCATCAGGCTTAGAATCATGTTGGTAGCACTGACGTACATACGTAACACCAAATTAATATAGAATGTCAGGTATTATACGTGTGCATAGTTTAAAGCTGTTGGCTTGCTTACTTTCTTATATATTTGTATTTGGATAAAATAAATTGAGAGCATTTATTACAGTTGGCAGCCCTGTTGGCTCCTAAAAATAAGCTGCGTCAAATGTGGTGATGTACACATAGCGCATACGAAATTTGGTTGAATTCCAATTGATAGTGTAGAAGTGATATGCATTTAAAAATTGAACCTATCAGCAGGCTTATAATCATTTTGACAAAACTGCCATATATGGCCTCCTGGAAATTAAACTGAAATATTATTATCTATAAATGTGCCAATTTTGAAATCAGGCGCGGATCTAGCGTTTGGCTTTGGAGGGGGTCAGAGAATCGAAATTGTTAAGAAAAATGGCACCACTAAAAACGCAATCACAAAATAACCAAACGTATAAAACCAGACCATTTTTTTTGCAAGCTACATGGATAGAAATTTGATGCATTTAGCGCACCAAAAACATTCGTACAAATTGCAACGGCGTGTTTTGCGACTTTTACAATCGAGCTTCGAGAAAAGTATCAAGGTACGTTACAATTTCGGCAAGTCGAGTTGGTACCGCCAAAGGGAGAAAGTCACAGCTTAAATTGCTAACCAAGCTTGCAGTTTGGACGGCGGCAAAATTTTTTGGTGCGAAAAAAGCCCCGAATTCCCATCCGTGTATATGACAAACAAAAAATGTTTTTTTATAAACCAATATATATGGCCTACTCGGCACAACAATTAGCGGGCCCCCTTTCAATGCATTTTAATGGTCAAGTGGCCCGTTAACTGTTGTGCCAAGTATATAAAAAATTAGTTGTGTAAGAAATAGGTATGAAGTTGTAAATATGTACAGTTGTAACAGAACATAATAATTGCAATAAAGATATTTTCAGTATTGAATAAGATAAAATAAGAAAGAACTGTTTTTCAGTTAAAATTCGTTTTATTTGTCTGGTTATGGTGTTTTCGTTTTTTGAGTTAGCAAACAAAATTGGTCTCCGTTTCGGGGGGGGGGGGGGGGGGTCATGACCCCCGTGACCAACCCCTTGAATCCGCGCCTGGTTGAAATAGCTCTCATTCATACCTTCCAAGATATCCAACATAGAGCTCACATTTCAATTGCGATTTTTCAGCAGTTGGTAGCACTGACATCATTTTCAAATACGTCATTGTGATATTCAGGTATAGATGTTTACCCCTACCAAATTTTGTTTCTATTGCTGCAGTCGTTTAGGAGTTGATAGGGGGGGACTCACACACAGGCAGACAGTCAGAAAGACCGACAGACAGAAGGACATACGGTACACACATTTGCCCGGATCGATCTCATGTCTACTTTTTCCTCATTTTTTCAAAATGTGAAAAGTAGGCTAAACATCTAATCTAATCAAATCATAATGAGGATGATTCTTACACCAGAGTTCTGCTTGTAGATGTTCGTGCCTCGTGTAGATTAATTTACGATATTTGATTGCAGTGGATACACAGGTTTAAACGTGAAACTAGAAACTTCTTTATCAGGGGGATGACAGATCATAGGGAGCGCGTGGGGTTCGATAAAGCTCCGCTATAGATGTTCTGCCAACCAATGAAGAATTAATTTCAGTACTATGTTTCCGTAGTTAGCACTCACCCAACGCTCACAGCAAACAGACTGACGGAAGCGGGAATAGTCTGTTTTGATTGATTTTCCTCGTGGTGGTGTTGGTTGTTTTGATTTGTTGGGTATTATGATTATTTATTTGAATTGAATTGAGAGTCAATCATGCCACTGCAAGGGAGGAAAAATTGCCAAGCACCGGGATGTAAGAATTATAATGATAGTAAGAACAATACGGCAATTTTCATCTTCCTGGAGTTGACCATGTGTAAAACTATTGGACAATATGGACTATTCTCGAATAAATATATAAATAGAGAATAAATGTGTGCATTTCATCTCTTGTTTGGTTCCTACCCATTCTCCTTTGCATTGCAATAAAATTTGTGGTTTAGGGCTACGGGGAGGGGTGGGTGGCTGCCGGCATGCTAGGCAAAAGTGTGGTTATGTCAATATAGAGTGTGCATTTGGACAGTTTTCTTTATATTCATCGAATATCCCAACTATTCTGTAGAGTAGGAGAGCAATGTTTAATTAGCATAAAGGTGAATTAAGCTCTAGAACGGCATAATTCTATCCTTCGTGACAAATCTATTGCCAACATTGATATATATCAAAGAGTACTATTTTCCTATCTGGACGTACATTTCTACTCCTAGCGAAAGGCGCAGTTATATTTGTGTTATTTTCATCGATAATCAATAACTCATCGCAGAACATACTGTTCAATTACGTGTAATAAAGGCTACATTCATATGGCTTTTTACTTTTTATGTTGCCAGACTTGGTATAGAGGAACATAGCCTCAGGCGGTGCTCTCTCTCGGAAATTCTATAACCAAAAGTGACGAATCTATTATAGTTTACATTAACCTTGTTCTTTATGACGACAATTACACAAGTTACCCCGTGATTGTATTTGTAAGTTGGTACGGATAAATACATCTTCGAATCCCTTCCGTTTAGTGTTGGTTCTGTGTTTGTTTCGAATTGGGTTTCTTTCAACGCGAGACGGTAGTATTGTCTTGTAGTTTCTGTAACTAATTGTATCGAGCTACTGACAATTTCTTAGTTGGCCTACTGGTGGTGTGACTTGAGTTTACTTTCACGTTGATAGGTTTGTAGTGTAATTCTCTTCCCCGTCATATTGTGCTCATATTTGTTTTAAACCAATTTATAGGACGCTTCGTTTCTGTGGCTGGCACCAGAAATTCATCATTCTATCGCAATTCTACTCGATATTATACCCTAACTAAGTTAATATCGTATAAAGTCGAGCGCTTACCTCTTCTTCTCACTGTGCACCTGGGGGGTTACGGTATATTCTTATTACCGGTACTGTAGGCTTATGCGAATTCTGAGTTCTGAATTTACCTCAATTGATAATGATAATGATTTGGCGTTCTGGTATAAGTATGGCTTCTTATAATCCTTAATCGCACTGTGTGTTTTCTAGTTTGCTGGACAATATGGAGCAACAACAACCACTCATTAAGTGTGAGCCAGAATGGCCGTCTCAAACTGACGAATTCCCTAATATTGTAAGTTGTATTTATTATGTATATCGTGTAGCATAGCAATCTTAGTGATGTTCATGACAAACAAGGTTTAGTGACTTAATACTTGCTACCAAATAGTAGGCTAACCAGGATGTTTAATATTGTATTTTTTACACATAACTTAGTACAATTATTCTGTGTGCATGATTTACGTTTGCTCATATTTGTACAATAATTTCTAGGAATCAATTTACCTGATACCCTCTTATAATCTGAAGGATAAAGCTGGGGATAATTATGAAGATTTTTTTTTTCGCGTATGGCTTTTAGTGCCGGGAGTGTCCGAGGACATGTTCGGCTCGCCAGTTTTGTAGCTGCTTCGAGACGGACACCCAATGGGTGAGCTACAAGTACCGTTGGGGAGGAATGTTGGATGGGAGGGTCGAGGAGTTGGAAGGTAGCGGCTGTGGCCTATAGTTAGGGACCAACCCCGGCATTTGCCTGGAAGGAAGATGGGAAACCACAGAAGACCATCTTCAAGGTTGCCGGCGGGGGGATTCGAACCTCCTCGCCTCCCGGATGTGAGCGACTGCCAACAGTCATGCCGCAACGACCTCGGCTAACTCACCCGGTATTATGAAGATAAAAGCTTGGCAGTCAAATCGGAACTTGAAACACAGGTGATCATAGGTTCTATATTTAATGTCATTTAAATATTTCTCATTTTAGCAGTGAGCAGTTGCTGATATTATTGTAATCATAATGCGAGTTCCTTGGATCTATTGTACGTGAAGTCTACACCACACGCTGTGCTTACAGTAGCTAATTTATTTGTAATGCAGGTTCACTCTTCTGGCATATTTGTCGGAGGATGAAACACAGCTTTAGTGATAACCTTACACATCAAAACTCATAGTGTTATGTCTGGAAAGCCTTATTAACAAAATGGCTGCAGTGATGAAGTATCGATGACATCACGAAGGACACTGAATGTTTACCTGGCGAGCTTAAGGGAAAATGTCTGGGAATAAAGGGTTTTGTTTTGGTGCATGGCGTATAGAATAAGACTTGGAAATGAGATGTTCGTATTGTCTCTTATATTTATAAAATATGTGTCCCCATCTTTACTTGACCTATATCGGTCTGGAAAAGATCTTTACACATCCTAATATTGGCATTCTAGCTGCAATTTATGAAATACTAACAGTAGTGCCCGGCTTCGCCCGGTGGATTTATTTGTTTTATGGATGATAGTGAATACTTCTACAGAACTGGCTAATGATATTTAAACTAACAGAAAAAAATATACATAACCTTTTGTGGTTGTGGTAGTGGGGGTGATAGGTAGTCCAGTGGAATGGACGTAACATCGACGTCATTTTTCCGTAATGATAATGATAATAATGAATAGTGAAACGGCTATTTACTAACTAGTGAGACATGTAATTTACAAACGAATAAAAAATATGATTAGAAAGTGGAGGAAGTGAAATAAAAGACACTGCCTAGGGCCTATATCTCATTGGCTGTTAGAAAAATAGAGACACATAGTGTCATCTTTTGTCGCATAGTGCCGTAGAAAATAATAACAGCACTTTGGAAAACTTTGGCTGTCCTAAGCTCCTGAGGCAGCAATAGTGTCATTTATCGCTACATAACGTAGCGCTCAAGCATGATCGGAATAATTGAATGTAAATTTGAAAGCACCAACGCTTATTGCATTTGATAACCTCAATGTACTGCACCAACACCATCGCACTTATACAGAGGCATAATATTCTCATAATGATGACTGTTTTAAGAGGCCTAAGAAATCTTTTTGCACTAATTACCCTCCCTAACTGCAATTAATAAGCAGCGCAAGATGTAACTATTTTGCAATTCTGCACCAGAACACGGGTACGGGTGGCGTGATGCAGCCCGCATTGCCAGCCAACGATAGACTTATTAAAATATTCTAACAGTTACACTGCTAAGGACATGAATGGTTCTAGGGCCTTAAAACGTGGTTTTCAAGTTCCACTTGTCTGTTATTCTAAATGTAGGGAATGGAGAAGGTTCTCCAAAATATCGAGTGGACAGTGCTTCCAGCATGGTTTCAAAGTGTATGTAAAATGTGAAGCAATAAGGTGAAACGGTGCAGATTTGAACTAAAGGGCCTAAATGCAGGGAATGGAGTTGTCTGTCCGATATTTCAAGTAGACAGTGTTACTCGTAAAGTTCCAAAGGGTAAATACATAAAATTTGATTCAGATCGGTGAAAAGATGTAGATTTGTGCCAAAGGGCCTAAATGCAGGGAATGGAGTGGTCTGTCCAAAATTATAAGTGGACAGTGTTACTCTCAGGGTTCCATAGGGTAAGTATAAAAATTTTGGTTCAGATCGGTGAAACGGGGTAGATTTGTGACAAAGGGCCTAAATGCAGGGAATGGATTGATCTGTCCCAAATTTTAAGTGGACAGTTTTACCCGCAGGGTTCCAAAGGGTAAGTATACGAATTTTGGTTCAGATCGGTGAAACAGTGTAGATTTGTGCCAAAGGGCCTAAATACAGGGATAGGAGTGGTCTGTCTGTGGACAGTGTTTCCCGCAGGGTTCCAAAAAGTACCAATACAAATCTTGGTTCAGATCGGTGAAACGGTGTAGATTTGTGCCAAAGGGCCTAAATGCAGGGAATGGAGTGGTCTGTCCGAAATTTCATGCACAGTGCTACTCGTCGGGTTCAAAAGGGAAAGTACAGTATGTACAATTTTCTTCAGATCGGTGAAACGGTGTAGATTTGTTCCAAATAGCCTAAATGCAGAGAATGAAGTGGTCTGTCCGAAAAATAAAGTGGACAGTGTTACTCGTCAAGTCCGAAAGGGTAAGTTTGTCAAAATTGTTTCAGATCCATGAAACAGTGTAGATTTGTGCCAAGGGACCTAAATGAGGGGAAATTGAAAGTGGACAGTGTTACCCGCTGGGTTCCAAAGGATAACTATACAAATTTTGGTTCAGGTCGGTGGAACTATGTATATTTGTGCCAAAGGGCCTAAATGCAGGGAATGGAGTGGTCTGTCTGAAATTTTAAGACGACAGTGTTGCCCGCGGGGTTCCCGAGGGTAAGTATACAAATTTTGGTTCAGATCATGAAGCTGTGTAGATTTGAGCCAAAGGGCCTAAATGCAGGGAAAGGAGTGATCTGTCTGAAATTTTAAGTGAACAGTGTTGTCCGCAGGGTTCCCAAGGGTAAGTATACAAATTTTGGTTCAGATCGGTGAAACGGTGTAGATTTTTGCCAAAGGGCCTAAATGCAGGGAATGGAGTGGTCTGTCCAAAATTATAAGTGGACAGTGTTACTCGCAGGGTTCCATAGGGTAAGTATACAAATTTTGGTTCAGATCGGTGAAACGGGGTAGATTTGTGACAAAGGGCCTAAATGCAGGGAATGGAGTGATCTGTCCCAAATTTCAAGTGGACAGTTTTACCCGCAGGGTTCCAAAGGGTAAGTATACAAATGTTGATTCAGATCGGTGAAACGGGGTAGATTTGTGACAAAGGGCCTAAATGCAGGGAATGGAGTGATCTGTCCAAAATTTAAAGTAGATAGTGTTACCAGCAGGGTTCCAATGGGTACGGTAAGTATACAAATTTTGGTTCAGATCGGTGAAATGGCCTAGATTTGTGCCATTGGGTCTAAATGCAGAGAAAGGAGTGGTCTGTCCGAAATAGTAAGTGGACATTGTTACTCGCAGGGTTCCAAATTTTGGTTCAGATCTGTGAAACTGTGTGGATTTTAGCCAAAGGGCCTAAATGCAGCGAAAGGAGTGTTCTGTCCGAAATTTGAAGTGGACAGTGCTGCCCGCATGGTTCCAAATGGTAACTATACGCATTTTGGTTCAAATCGGTGAAACAGTGTACATTTGTTGCAAAGGGCCTAAATGCAGGGCATGGAGTGGTCTGTCCGAAATTTCAAGTGTACGGTGTTACCCGCAGGATTCCAAAGGATAAGTATACAAATTTTGGTTCAGATCGGTGAAACAGTGTAGATTTGTGCCAAAAGGCCTAAATGCAGGTAATGGAGTGGTCTGTCCAAAATTATATGTGCACAGTGTTACTCGCAGAGTTCCAAAGGGTAAGTATACAAATTTTGGTTCAGATCATGAAGCTGTGTAGTTTTGAGCCAAATGGCCTAAATCCAGGGAAAGGAGAGGTCTGTCTGAAATTTTAAGTGAACAGTGTTGTCCGCAGGGTTCCTAAGGGTTATACAAATTCTGGTTCAGATCGGTGAAACTGTTTAGATTTGTGCCAGAGGGCCTAAATGCAGAGAAAGGAGTGGTCTGTCCGAAATGTCAAGTGGACAGTGTACCCACAGTGTTCCAAAGGTTAATTATACACATTTTGGTTCTGATCGGTGAAACAGTGTAGATTTGTATACATAACAGACGGACAGAGAAACTTGAGATTTATATATATATAGACGTATCCCCATATTTACTTGACCTATATAGGTCTGGTAAAGATCCCGATACACATCCAAATTTTGGCATCCTTGCTGATATTTGTAAAATATGTATCCTATCTTTAATTCACCTAAATACGATATGTGGTAATGATGGCGATACACATCGGAATTTTGTCTTTTTAACTTATGTTTATAAAAATACTAGCTATTGTACCTGGCGTTGCCCGGGAGGTGTCTTTATATGTTATAGGCAGATACATGCTAATATAACTAATTAATTTTGCCCCTATGTGAGTTTAGAACCTATTTCTCCTCAACTGATGTTACTCAAGTATAATATTAACTCACTCTAAACCTAGTCGAAAAGTACTGTGGAATGCAATAACGTAGCAGAACATGCAACAATAGTAAATAGAGATGTATATACACAATTTCTCGAGAAATCAGTCTCATAATTACTTTCCTGATAGTGTTTATTTTTGATTTATTGGGGTAATTAAGACGTCTTATAGCAGTGTTCACAAGGTATTCACTATTATTAGCCTACTTTCGATTTTTGCAAAGAATGAAAGTAGTCTTATGAGATCCACGCAGGGCTAAAATAATGTTAGTGTGTGTGTACTCAGTATGTCTGCCCCCACCCCTTATCAATTCAAAAATGGTGAAACCGAATTGAACGAAATTTGGTACAAAAGCACTATATTGCCGCCATATTTACCAAAACTTAATGGCTGCCACTCAATTGGTGAAAAGTTAACATAAAATTACGACCAAACTAATCATTGTATCTTCACTAAATTTGCTAAAATCATACCTTCCTCTGAGACGCGTCCTGTGGTCAAACTATAAGGTCCTCAGCCGTACTATTTAAAGACGGTGGCCGTGTGAATTATGCAACCATTATAATCAATAGCTTAAGACGCACCAATTCCGATTATCGAGCCAAGTGTGGTTTAAGCTGTCCTAAAGAAGGTGATCAGTTTTTATTTAATTTTAATATTATAATATTATACTAAATGAGTGACTTAGAAGAACTGAGCCGTCTCTGTCACATGAAAATATGTCAGCTTGGTGCATTCTTGGAATACACGGTACCTGAGATTATAATTTTCAATGTTTTTGCATGTTCTTTCCTTCCTCTTTGTCAGACACCAACAGTGATCTTCTGTTCTCTCTTAGGGGTTCAGGTCGCTTATATTTTGTATGAGTCTGTTCCAGATATATATTCTGTGACCCACCTAGCGTCATATAACAACGAATCTCTGAAGCTCTTCAACTCTTCCTCGCGCAAGAGGAATTCCATATCCATTTGGCTACCAGATCCTGTTATCATCGCCAGCTATTTTCTCCTTGAGCAAGAGGACTACGTCTACTTCTTTACTCACCATGCTGCGCTAGTATCAACTGTTAGCAACTCCTTGAAGACCAGCTCAGCAAGAGATCAATTTGTTGTTTTGAAGTTGGCAATGCTTATATGTTCTCCTTTTGTCTCCTACCCCCCACTCTTTTCCCCTTCCCTGGTTCCTCCGTGCTCCGTTGAGCAGCTCTCACTTCTTAGTCTGCAGTTGACTCGATCAGTCAAAGCTCCACTCGAGCTAGCCTCCTCAATCCAAGAGGCATACTCTCTTCTACGCCATGTTGGCAAAGTAGTACGGAACTTCGCCTTCAACATGAAATCAAGATAAGTACCATTTTAAAGGTTTTAACCTCATCTTCATCAATTTTATCTACATGCTTTTATTAACTATTTTATAGACAGCGTGAGATTATTTGTGGGGCGGCAATCATTCTTCGTGGGATTTGCCATGTTGAGCTTTTGCTTGTATAAGCCAACCTTACTAAAAAGAGCTTTTCTTAAGCTATTTAAATGAGAAATCCTCTCACTACGTGGGATATTATCTAATACCCGCTGTCTATAACTCAACAAGTTAGTTCCTCCGTTGGATTTTCATTAGCCCCATTTTTCTGCTAAGATCGTTCTGGAACCTTCCAGATCTTGTACTTTATCTGCAAGTCCTGCCGTCATGTATTTCTCACTTACTTGTGAGAATGCTATTTAAAATTGAAGAATCTCACTTCTAAATTACTACAATAGTGAATTTTCGTCCACCGCTGGAATTTTCTATGGCATTTAATCGTAATTTACAACTTTCTCAAGAAATAGACTCTCGCCTACCTAGTGAAACCAGATATTTTCATCATTGCAATAACTTTTTTGTCATAAACTCTCGTGTTTCCATAGTGAACTTTTCATAAGTTTCAACGAACTATAGTGAAAATCAGTGCTTGTTCAACTTTCTACCGCGTCGCGATCGTCCGTTTATATTTAAATACGGCCAAGAACATTTTTTCCTCAATCTCCTATTTCTGTTTCCTAAACCTCCTACTAACAATCCGTAATAAATTTTTCAATATAGGTCTGTTTCAATAAGGTGTCACTCTGCGAAGTGCCCTTCCATTTTTCTTGTTTATCATTAAGTAATTGCTGTATAATTACGTGTTTTATACACGGTTTAAGTTTACATTGTTTTTTCTCTATTATCAGGAAAAACAATTCCTTAAACTCTTGAGAGAGTCATGTTCAGGTTTCACGAAATGGAAACTGCCCCATTTTGCTCGTGATTCCTAATTAAACATAGGAAGTCTAGAACTTTTCTTTTTCACTTTCTCCAGGTTTCACAGTTAGTGACCTGCCCTCATTTGTATAATTCTCATAAAGTAATCCTGTTTAAATATATGAAGTTGTAGGAACTTCTATTTTTATGCTTTATGTTTTCCTTATAGTTAGCTTGAAAGTTGTTGTTCTCTCTAGAATATTCTTGCAGAAATTTCTTATAGTACACTCCTTGTACTCGTGTAAATGTTTAAACTTTAATCATTTCATTTAGTCCTTTTTCAAATCTTAAAAAAGATTTTAGTACTAGGTTTAAAAACCTTAAGAATTGTTATTTGCCTGGAGCAATTTTTGAATGTTGTCGGAGGTCTGCGACCTCAAATTGTTAATAAGATTGGAAAATATTTATTTGTTAAAAATATTAATTTCTCCTGAATTGTTAAATAAATTAAATATTTGTTTTTGGATTCATCATTTCTCTGATACTACAGTTAGGCAGGATCCTGGCTTTCCTAGCTCTTCCTAGGTTTATGCCCTCGTTCACACTCAATAAAGCTTTTACTATCTGTCTGGCCAGACCATCACCCTTCCCTATAGTACTTTTATTCGTGCTTGGAAGGAAATACACTAAAGCCTTTCTCTGGCAAACTGCCCAAGTCTTAGCTGCGGTTCCCGTTAGCCTCGACCAAGCTCGTTCCTATTTTAGGCATCAAAAGGTTAAATTTCGGTGGCAACCGCTTCTAAATGGATTGAAAGTCAAATTCATTACTTTTGTGAGACTCTCCTCCTATTTTTCTATCCTTCTTTTCCAATCCCAAATCTACTTCCTTCTCTTAATCATCTTCCCTTGGTGGGTGGGTTATTCCTCAGCCAATAAACTACCCACAGCTGAGCTCTTGTGCCTGTTCTATATTTCCGTAGTTTAAGTATGTTGTATGCGATATAGCCTACTGATAGAAATAATATAAATATTGTATGAATTGCTTTATAATGAAGATGCATTGCAGTGAAGAAATAATGTATTTCAAGACATTATTTGCTAATACTTTGTATCTAAGTCAGTTAAGGACATGTTCGTCTCTGGTCTAGAGCGTTAGTCACTCACGCGATTGACTCGGGATCGAACCTACTAGAGTTACCTTTTTTTAAATTGAATTATTTTACAAATGATGTGGACGAGCTCTTGACACAGATAGGCCTACTTAATAAAATGCCATATAGCTCAAAGGAGAGGCTAATTTATACACTCGTTTATTAATAATCACAGCCCCATCATCGCACATAAATAGAAGACATTAGAAAAAGGAGAATATAAATGCATGATACACGATGTCTTCAACCACAGCCTTCTCAATGCCTCTGTACGGTGCTGCCCTCTTGAGGGATACGTGGGTAATTGTTCCAAACATTCGGCTTTGTAAACCCATGGCCTCCTGCAATATGGCAATTTTGTAATAGTTCAACTTCTAGCCACCGACAGTAGTGGCTCAGCTGTCTAAAGCGCAGCGTTAGGTCATGGGACCAAGCTCTCTGCTGACTCGGTAGACGAATGGGTTCGAGTCCCACCGTCGGCCGTCCTTGAAATGGTTTTCCGTGGTTTCCCATTTTCAACACCAGGCAACTGCTGGGACGGTACCTTCTGATAGGCCACGGCCGATTCCTTCCACATCCTTGCCCAGTTTCATTCATCTTCATCCATTCCATCTCTCATCCCGACGCGCAGGTCGCCCACGGGCGTCGAATAGAAAGACCTGCACTCGGCCTCTAAGGAGGCCACACGAAAAAAAAAACTTCTAGCCGTATAGTTCATTTTCTCCCCGCTAGATGGGGGGCTTCATTCATTCCATCCCGGACCCGGTCGGACGGCAGGAACAGGCTGTGGGTTTTCATTATTCAACTTCTAGCCGTGACCTTTAAGCACAGTCAGCTGGATCGTCTCCCTCCTGGTTGCTTTAAACTGCCAACCCATTCAACATTCAGAGGCGTACAATATATACATTAATTTCCTGCCATGTTGCAGCACCAACCTACTGTGATCGCCGCGGATTTGAAAGGGGAAGGATTCTTAGGTTTGTAGGCTTAATATCGAGATTAATGGACAAGAATGCATTACAGTAAGTTAGTAGTTTTGATTTTCAATAATCGTAAAGTATATAATATTGAATTAGACATTTACTGGCTAATTATCAATTTAAAAGAAAACAATAAAACATGGTAATGGGGGTGATTGTTTAGGGGTGAGAACAAACTGCTATAATTATACCCATACATTTAGGAGAAATTAGGCTATATGTTCTTTCTGAACACCTTGTCCTTCAAATGTAGCAACTACCTTCTTCCTGATAGAAAATCATATTTAAATTATTCAATGAATGGTAGATTAAGTCATCATTGAAGAGTCATATATACTTATGATCTTCAAACCCGCACAAATTACGTGTATAATGAGAAATCACTTATTCCTGTACATAGCTCTGTGTGTACTATATCAGCACATTAAGGAACAGTATTGACGTAACAATAATTTACATGCATATTGTCCTCATCAGTTAAAGTAAATTAAGCTGCGAATAATCCCGCTATAATGTCAAATATGATGTTAGATTCTGAACACATAGGACTTTCTTAGCCTCTAAAGTATCTCGTTAGATAAGAAATAAATTCTCTAAACTCCCTCCTTTCTAATCTCTAAAATGCTATACTGGAATCCCCTGTTATTAGAACTCATGACAGTATAATATTAGGCTATTCATTAACATTTGTCAGTAAGCACCAAAATGGGTAATATAAGTACATAAACATAGGAAAAAATTGTGAACGAATAGAATCGAACTAAATAATGTCTGCTATTCGTATGACAAAGTATCATTACTTACTGTTTGGTCCTTATCAGCCGAAAATTATCTCATAATAATATATATTCGTAGTTTAATTATGTAATTGAGTTGTTATCATCTAAATTCATAATTTAACATCCGGTTCCATTACAAATTGGCATACAGTAGTCATAGAGCAGGATAATTACCAATGACAATATAACCCGAATAAGAAAGGCAAATACTATTCATAGAACAATCTGCAATATCACTCAAAAGTTACGGTATCTCTGATTTGTAATACAAAAGACAACTTGTAGAGGTAAACACTTTCAACAATAAAAATGCAGCATACATACATTATGATGATTAAAACATAAACGCCAACATATCAGTAGAAGAACACACCTTAACAGAGTGTATAACACTTCAGTTCTAGTAGATATTACATACAATATATATTGCTCGTGATACTTTCGTCATAAGGTAAAGATCGAAAATCTTCCGTATCAGCAGCTGCATCAAGAGTGTAAAATTAGACCCTAAATGTTACATAGGTTTCAGTGACCTAACGAATAAATATTAAATAAAATTATACATAAAATGCAGAAATCATTTAGACGTCCTGGTGTCTTAGTGTGAAACTTGGTAATTGTTTTCCGTGGTTTCCCACTGCTACTCGAAGCAAATCACGGTCACGAAAACCAAGATTAAGCGCCGAGGGGACCCGATGCGCTGATCACGCAGGCCAAATGGCTGGGCAGCGGTCGATTGGTTGGCCTTGGCCCTTCATGGGCTGTAGTGCCAGGGGCAATTGATTATACTCGAAGCAAATACCGCGATAGTTCCTAACTGATGGCCATAGCAACTTCCCTTCCAATCCTTATTTGAAATACATATACACACACTACCACAGCCATCACAGTAACACATGTTATCAGAAAAAAATCCATGCACACTCAAGTTCATGGGCTATATGAGCATGATATTGCAATGCTTCTAAATTAATCAACAACAACAGAATCATTTGAGCTCATTTGAACTTAATACTATGTTTATTGATGATATCTCCAGCTTTTGTAACGTTACGCTACATGCTTGGTTAGCCAATGTAATTCTTTATTAATTTCAATTCCCTACAGCGACCCTTGTTAATAACATTAAAAAAAATCTTATTTAGATTTTTATGGTGTTCAGATTCATAATGTTCTTATCGTGTTTTTGATAGAGAATGGAGTGCCATGGCCTCATACAGAGAAAAATGGAAACTTGGTGGTCAATTTATTTATAGTTAAAATATTAAATTGACTGGCAATAACCTCAAAACACAAACAAAACAATCACACATAAAAAATCAACAGTCCCTAAAAATACCTTTCAACTCCGCAAAATTGATATTCAGAAAAATTATTCTGACATCAAAAACGAAAATTTATAATTATTTACACTGGAGTAATCACTATTCAATGGAGGGTTCGAGTGATCCCTCTATTTACATATTTGTAGTTTCACTTCACGAAGAATTGCTTTAGTTGTTCAAGTACACGTTGTAAAGATATTTCAAAAAAATTGTCACTTGGTTAATTCGGTGATGTTCCCAAAAAATTATTGGAAAAAAATATTATTCCACTGTTTCATTGAAGTATAATAACCTCATATCTATATTCGGCTAACATAAAGTCGAATGTTAATATTCTTGTGTTTGTAAAATGTTTGTTTCCAAAAACAAAGACTGTTAATAAATTTTTCATTATCATAATAATTTGAAAAATAAATCTTTTTCTTTTCTCATATTCATTTGTTTCAATGTAAACAAAATTTAAACTTACTCATTTCAAAATTTGTTATGAACATTAGCATAAATTGTTGTTAACAATATAAATTGTTGTTATCCACTATCAATGGATTAAATCATTATCTCTTTCACCGAAACTTATCTCATTCAGAAAATTTACATAATATATCACACAAAATAACTGTTAACCATAGAATTTATTATTAATATTATTATTAATTTCAAAATTTTTTCATCAATTTATTTACAATAAGTTTTCTCACCCTCTCATATTGTGAATATTTAATGCTCATTTCCACGGTTACTATTATTATTATTTGTTGTTTGAGTCTTCAGTCTTTTGACTGGTTTGATGCAGCTCTCCATGCCTCCCTGTCCTGAGCTAATCGTTTCATCTCTACATAGCTCCGACACCCTACATCCGAGGCAATCTGTTTAACATATTCTAACCTTGGTCTACCCCTACAGTTTTTGTCCTGGACCCTTCCTTCCATAACTAAGCTTGCTATTCCTGGGTGTCTTAGTATGTGTCCTACCAACCTCTTCTCTTCATTAACAGTCGCCAGAAACAGCTCTCCTCTCCCACTCGTCTTAATACCTCTTTGTTTATAACCCTATCTACCCATCTGATCTTCATCATTCTCCTGTAACACCACATTTCAAACGCATCAATTCTCCTCTTTTCTGCTGCACCAATAGTCCTAGTTTCACTTCCATAAAGCGCCACGATCCAGACAAAGGCTTTCAAAAATGACTTCCTAATACCTAAATCTATATTCGATGTCAGCAGATTCCTTTTTTGTAGAAATGTTTTCTTTGCCTGAGCCAACCTACTTTTTATATCCTCTTTGCATCGTCCATCACTGGTTATTCTGCTTCCTAAGTAACAGAAGTCTCCTACTTCCTTCAGCGTTTCACCTGCCAATTTGATCTCCATAGAGGTTTCTGATTTATTTCGGCTGCATTCCAGTATTTTTGTTTTACATTTATTAATTTTCATCATGAATTCTTTCCGTAAGACGGAGTCCATACCATTCAAAAACTCATTCAAATCCTCAGGCTTGTCGGCCAAGATGACGATGTCATCAGCAAATCTCAGAGTTGAAATTATTTCTCCTTGAATCTTCACTCCCACTTTAAATTTTTCTCTAATTTCCTTCATTGCTTGTTCAATGTAAAGATTGAAAAGTATGGGTGATAAGTTGCAGCCTTGCCTGACACCTTTCTGAATACCAGCTTCTCTCTCATGTCCTTCAACTCGAATGACTGCTGTCTGGTTTTTGTACAGATTGTATATCACCCTCCTATCCCTGTACTTTATTCCAATCGATTTCAAAATGTTAAACAATTTAGTCCAATCAACATTATCAAAAGCCTTTTCTAAGTCTACAAAAGCCATGAACGTTTTCTTATCTTTCCTTATTCTACCTTCCGAAATCAGCCTAAGACTTAGTACAGCTTCCCTTGTTCCTACATTTCTCCTGAAACCCAACTCCGTTTCTATCCGGCTTTCAATCCTCTTGTAAATTATTCTAGACAGGATCTTTGAAGCATGAGTAATCAAGCTGATTGTACGGTAATCTTCACATCTGTCAGCTCCAACTTTCTTTGGTATAGGGATGATTACATTCTTCTTGAAATCAGGGGGTACCTCACCTGTCTCATAAATCCTACACACCAAGTGAAATAACCTGATCAGACCTTCATATCCTATGCAGCGTAGCAACTCAATCGGTATATCATCTATGCCTGGTGCTTTGTTCCTGCTTAAGTCTTCCAAAGCTCTATCAAATTCTGATCTCAATATTAAATCTCCTTTCGCATCCTCATCAATTTCCTCCTCCCTTTCCATTACATGATTCTCAATCTCCTTTCCCTTATACAAACTCTCGATGTAATCTTTCCATCTCTCAACCTTTTCTTCCCTATCTGTTAGAGGCTTTCCATTTGTGTCCTTAATATTACAGCACTTAGTCTTCTTTTCCCCCAAATTATTCTTAATCCTTCGATAAGCTGTGTCTACTTTTCCTAATTTCAGACAATTTTCTATACCTGCACATTTCTCTTTCAACCATTCTTCTTTCGCTTCCTTGCACTTCTTGTTAACCTCATTTCTCAGACGTCTGTATTCTGCTTTCCCCTTTTCATCTCTTACATTCTTGTGTTTCCGCCTTTCATCCATCAATTCTAGTATATCCTGAGTGATCCACGGTTTTCTCCCTATTCTTTCTTTCCTACCAATGTTTTCTTCTGCGGATTTTGTTATTTCATTCTTCAAAAGTGCCCATTCGTCTGCAATTGAAGTTTGTTTAGGGTTTTTCATTAGACCTTCCTTTATACTCTTCTTGAATCTTTCGTTTACATCCTTCTCTTTCAGTCTGTCTATTGCCCACCTTTTTGGCTCTTGACTTTTCTTCAGTTTCTTCAACTTTAATCTGCAATTCATTACAACCAGATTGTGGTCAGAGTTTATGTCAGCACCAGGATCTGTTTTACAATCCAAAATCTGGTTTCGAAACCTCTGCTTGACCATAATGAAGTCGATTTGGTAGCGCCCTGTATCTCCTGGTCTCATCCAAGTGTATATTCTTCTATTGTGGTTATTGAATAAGGTGTTAGCTATGACCATTTCATGCTCGGTGCAGAATTCTACCAGCCTGCATCCTCGATCATTCCTTTCACCTAATCCGAAATCTCCTACTATCTTCCCTTCTCTTCCTTTTCGTACCACAGCATTCCATCTCCCATTACTATTACATTTTCATCAGCCTTGATATATCTCAGAATTTCATCTATTTCTTCGTAGACCTTTTCAACATCCTCATCATCAGCTTGACTGGTAGGCATATAGACTTGTACTACTGTGGTGCAGGTAGGTTTAGTATTGATTTTTGCTACAATAATCCGTTCACTATATTGCTCATAATATTCCAGCACAAAATAAATATATCTTCAATTATTTATTTTATTTTTGCATTTGCAACTATTCATTTGATATTTTTTTCCTCGGTCAGGTTCATCAAATCTAAACTCATGTTCTTCAATCATTTAGGCATACTATTGGAAATTCAAGTTGATCCAGAAAAATATTAAATATTCGAATTGACAGTTAAATGGAATTTGACTAGAATATGGGGCGGTCTACTTGCCTAACCCTTCTTTTACAATTGAGCCCACATGCTCTTCTAATGACACACGCACAACCGTGTGTGCCCATAACTACGGGAACAAATGCCCTCTTGGATGACCCCTTGGTCTCCACACAACTGTAAGTGTCGCCAATTCGCACACTAAAATCATCATATTATTTGACTTCAAATATTCTTCTCCACAAAACATTATTTTTTTATTATATTTTTTTTCTGTTTGTAATATTCTGTCTTATCACTGTACTGCGTATTCTTCAATTTTATTTTTCCAATGAAAAGATGTATTTAATTCTGGTCAATTTCTCCTTGACTCCCATTTACATAATCTCCCCCTAATTTATACATTGAATACCTGCCGCTTTCTTTTCTTCACCGAAATATTTTTAGTGCTTCTTGAAAATTTTACTGATCTCAAATTCTTACTATTTCACTTCATTCATAAACTCGTTTGAATTTATTTATAAATCCAAACTTCTATTCCACAAATAAACCAAGTCATTTTATTCAAATTCTTCCAATTATTTAAATTCTTCCACAAATTATTATTATTATTATTATGACTGGAAAAAAGATTTAGGCATTGTTCCTTCATTACAACCTCATAATGATTATTATTGCCCTATTTCATCCATAAATAAATAAATGTTTAAATCCTCTTTGTAAATGATTATTAAAAACATCTCACTTTCTGATTATTAATGCAGTAACTATTTAATCACAATTAACAATTTAATTTAATTCCTAAATTGGTGCTATCATCTCCTTAAATAAATTATTTATAACTTTAAATGGTGTAGTTATATTTTAATATTATTAACTTATTTATTTCACAGTCATTTATTATTATTAAATAAATCAAATTATTTAAATAATCCAAGTTGTAATCGAGCCTCTTCTCATAATAAGAGTTAAAGAAAAAAATATTCCTATCCATTGGAAATAACTTAAACATTTCATGTCGAAACATATGAACTTGACTGTTGTCCTGACAAAAATAATATTGTAGAATAATAAATTGTCGGACTACAAGCTCCATTTGTCATCCTGGACAAATATAATAGACGTTCTCGTTACGATGATGATTATGTTGATTTCTTATAGTGACAGTATAAAAATGGAATTCTCAAATACTACTATAGGCTAGTGGATAGTACATGAATAGTTGTCTTACTTCATTCTTGCTGTGTAGGTAGAGCGTGTCCTTCGGTGTTCACTATCCCAATAGTGTCCTCCCATGGTCATCTGCTGTTCCATAACACTTCGTTCGCCTCCATATCTCACCTACCTCGAGTAGTTTAACGTCTCATGTTGATATTTAATGTCACTCGTTCAAAAAAACTCCCGTTATTCTCGGCACAGTCTAACATGTTGAAATGTTGTACAGTATTATACTGATATAGTACTCTTGAAAGATTGAGAACAAGTGCCATATCCGAACAATGCGGTTTCGTTCGCCTGCTATTACAAGAACACCTGTTAGCTGCATAGAACGAACTGTAAGTATAATTCTTCTTGAAATTATTTGAATTGCCTGATGTACCGTTTCACCACAAGAAACACATCATTTTGTAGGCTTACTTCCGTTAATGGCTTTACAAAACTACCATCACCTGACTGATTAGAATAATTGACCATAATGTCAGTCGATATTCTAAGTCCTTCGCTGATATTATATATGTTCATTCACCTGAACAAAAACTAAGTCCACTGACTGCTCGTCCAGCGACTAAGTCCTTCGGCGGTCAGAATCACGGCGTAAACATTCGTACTTGATGTATCATAGATGCGCGCATGAGCAAGTGCTCTGATGGAATACAATACTGTCTTGATTCTCTGGCTCCTTATATAGTCCAAGCGGTCTTCCTTCTAGAAGCTTCCATTCCGTATCTCGGCTTCTACTGAACGGATTTTCATGCTTGATAGTTATAATTTCTTCTCATTCAATTGCCAGTAAACTGTTTCTAGGTTCCATTCCTTCTCCTAGAGGAAATTCTAGAAAACTCATTTTCATTACGTAGGCGAGCTCCCACGTCACAGTTCCACCTCTCTCGCTCCTACGTTGCATACTTCCCTCAACACTCAGAGTCTCCTAGCGCGCTATTCAAAATATCAGCTGCTCCATCTCTCAAATCAATCTACATCTCTGCTTTATAATAATGACGTATACATGTCACGGACGTGTGAACGATCCGGGTACAATACATACAGACTTTCACTTTTATGTATATGATGTATCCCCATCTTTACTTAACCTATATATGAGGTCTGGTATAGATGGCGATACACATCGACATTTTGGTATTTTAGCTTATATTTGTAAAATATGTATGCCCAACTTTTCCATAAATTATGTCTGATAAAGATCCCGATACACATGCAATTTTTTTCAATCACTTGGATATGACATGTGTATCAGAATCTTTACCAGATATCCTATATAGGTCAAGTAAAGATGGGGATAAATATGTTGTAAACTAGCAGAAGTACCCGCTCTTCGAACGGTCTTCGGTATTAATAACCAGACGTTATCGATTAAGCTACTGTTGCAATGGTTAGGGGCTTGTCATTCCTTCATAAGTTTATCAGAACGAAGTTAGTTTTCTGGGTATATCGCAGTCAGAGTTAATATAAGGGCCATAAAATGTGGTTTTCGGAGACCCTTTAAGACTCCCTAGTTTTGTGTCACGCATTAAGAAGCGCAACATATGCATAGTTCGTCCTTCTAGGATAATTTTTTTCCGCCTATTTTAGCATGTATTTTGAAAAGTTGTTCCTTATACCCACCCTTCTATGAGAAGTACGTTGAAGAGTTTTCTAAATGATTGGTGTATTGACTCATATTTGCAATACCTAATTTTACGATGCTTCAAGCACCCGAACATGAATTATAGGCATACATAAACATAAAGATATATCAACCACGCAGTATCAAACAAAATCATCTTTACAATGATCCCGTTTGTCGACAAAAATATGAATAGTTAAAATGTGCTCTCAAACTTAATTCACCTAACGTGTACTTCCTGACGTGAAATTAATATTGAAAACCTCTTGGACGGAACGCAATATATGTCAAATTAAAACTGACCCTCACCATTGTGGAAAGTCCCCATCCCCAGGAAGGCCCCTTTAATAAATTATAGAAGCTTGTGCTGCATGAAAATTCGGGATATTTTGCCTCCAATGGTCCAAATCCCAAAAGCTGCAAAAAACACTATTCCAATCCAGGAATTTTTGAAAATAATGTTGCTGTTTGGAGATATAATAGACCTTCTGTACAACATATCGCATATCGCACGTGTAAGTCACGTGTACAAATTATAGGGTACCCCTTGACCCCCTTAATCGCATTGTTGAATTTTACTGTCTGTGTTCGATTCCACGACAACGTTATCGCCATTTGCAAACATTCAAAGAAACTTACGAAATTGAGTGGCATTGCTTCTTACAGAAATAGATGGAAAGTTGGATGTCACCTCTTGTGGTACTGTTGTCATGGTTACCGGCTTGCATTACTTCATTAGTTTCTTCTTGTTCTTCTTCTTTGGGATGGGCCAGCTAAGGACCACGACGTTCAACTTTTCAGCTTGGCGAGGGACTTGATGTTTGCCCAATATTCGTGCATTCTCCGGGTATGTTTCTCCTTCCTCTCTTTTGTCCAGATGATGCCAGTTTTCTTACATGGTGGTCTGTCCTGAAAACTCTTCTGTTGAAGTATCTTTCCGAGATATCACTTTTCATTATCTTCAGTTCTTGGATATCCTTGTTAACTACTGTTAGCGACGGTGTCACGCTCTTTCTATTCCCCCAGTAGTTGAGAAGCTGGTTGGTTAGTCTTGTTGGTTCATCCATGAGACATATCCGTAGAAAGCCAGACGTCTCTTCCTGGCCACATCTGTGATTTTCTTAGTATATCTATATAGCTCCTGATTTGGTCTTCTTCTGTACTCGTCATTTATTTTTTAGTTTATTAAATGAAATTAGTTTTCTGAGAATATGTCAGAAACGTGGTTTTAGAGCCTTAATACGTAGTAGCCTCCGAGCGACCGAGGGGCTGAAAATGAGCTTGGTCTTGTCCACGTACGCCATAATATAATAATAATCATAATAATTATTTAATAATATAGGGATATATAATAGACCTTCAGTACCACATCCGCACGTGTATATCGCGTGAAAAAATCTAGAGTACCCCTTGACACCTTAAGCGCATTATATACGTATTGATGAATTTTACAACTTAAGTTGGTTCCGTGATAACCTCATAGCCGTTTGCGAACGTTCACAGTAATGTAATATATGGAATGGAATTGCGTCTTACAGAAATAGATGGACTTCTGAGATTGTGTTGCCATGGTTACCGGCTTGCATTCTTTCAATAGCTCAATACTGTGCCCGATTGACGAGGATTCCGGGGAGGCATCGACCTTAAATGACCCTTCCGAAACCCCCCATCTCCCAGGAAGACATATAGGTCGGGAAGGAATGCATTCTTGGACTGGGAAAGCACTCAAAAATTGTACTCGGGGGCTGTCGGGTGTAATGAGAGGAAAAACTACCAGTCCAGAGGAATACAAACTCAACAAACACAATAAAGAGGCAACGCTTACATTTAAATCACACTAAGTTTATTCAAAAAAGTGGCAGACCCCGAACTACTTCCGAGAGGTAAAAACGGCGAGTCCGTGCTAACAATGTTCATAATAATGTAAGTCGTCGCTGTGCGATAATCCTAACAAATTATGCCTCTCGAAGTCCTACGCAAAAATGGAAAAAACAAAGAATGCAAACTAAGACAATGACACGTAGATTTTCCCTATCCAATTGCTTCGGAGATTCAATAATAATAATTGTACATGAATGATTCTACCGCAAGGTGAGTTATTTACTTGTTTACAATGCAAGATATTAGTTACATTTAAAGCACAATAAGTTTAAGGCTGGGGGGCGTGGTGGCGCAGCGGTCAAGCTGTATGCCTATCACCAAGGCGGACCGGGTTCGATTCCCGGTCAATGCATGTGAGATTTTCGATGTGAAATGCCATGTCCTGTGGTTCGGATTCCACGTAAAACGGAGGTCCCGTGGCTTATGATCGCGAGATTAACGGTCACGTTAAACTACAAGCTTCCTTCCAAGTTTAAGGCTACGCTATGATGGTGTCATCTCCAACATTTAACGTTAAAATCATTTAATCTAATGCCTATCGTACGTTAATAGTAATAGCAACGATGTAAACGAGAAGCATTTCATCCAGAAATTATTTCCAAGCTAAAGCTATGCACATTCTGATCCTTACATAAAGTATGATAAATCTAGCCTAATTACAACACAAATGTATAACATGTAAACACTCTTAAATTATGTGCGCAATGGGCGCCCCTACAGTCACCTTCCTACCTCGCAAATCCACTGTTTGTAAACTTGGGTTATGTTTGTGTTGGGAGAGGAAAGTTACGTCGGCGATAGCATGAGTAAAACATGTCTAACATCGCATTATCAGTTAGTTACCGCGTTTAGACACGTAACTACTGACTGTCGTCGCTCAATAGGGGAAGCTATATTTGTATTTAAAAAAGAATCGAAGAAGCAAATCTAAGTGGTGGTCATCAAGGTTCATTTAAGTTTATAGGTTTGGTTAAATTTTATTGGAGTTCCTAGCTTTTGGTTTATACTCAGTTTTGGTTGAAAATCCTGATATTTGATTATTACGTTTATATTTATCAGATTAGTTGAGTCCTATCAGTTCCATTGTATTTTTTAATGACCATGTTAAATTCGTGTAGTGTAAACAATTGGTGTACCAAACATCCAATACAAACACATATTTGGAAGAAAAATCAATTCTACAACCTCAAATCACACATCTGTGTGCTGATCAATACCACTGATCCATTGATCATCCGCTTTAATAACGTGACAAAAGTACTAAAACTTGTACTTGCAGCTAAGGGTAATCATATCCTACCGCTGTAGTGCGTTTTAACATAACATAGTTCCGTTTAAATCTATATAATCCAAGCTTGAGGATAAGGTTTAATAGTGCTGCCACAATTTTTTATATAAAGGTATTTCATTTACTTATATATCAGACGCCGAATGTCTGGAAATCTAGTATTATAAACCAAGGTCTTTTGATTACAGTCCTATAAAACGACCCATTCTTTCGAACCCAAGATAGCTTGCTCAGCTCATCTTATAATGTTACAATTCATAGATGATTTGGCAGTCGTCTGCTTGTCAAATTAATACAGTTATGTGCTTCACTTCTCCACACTGCATAAACGGGTTTCCAGGTAGTAATGTTCGATATTCACTGGGCCCACTGCCTTCTATGTAATTTAATAAAGAAAAGAGTGCGCTGTCGTCGCGTTTACAAGGTCAAAATAATGAAAATAAAGTGACACTGGCTTCTTTCACGGCCAACAGTTGGTCGTTGAGTTTCACAGCTCAAATAAAGTACAACTATTGAGACATGACTGTGTCACAATTCCTACACGCTAAAGTGTGTTGGTTCGATGCTCTGTCGAAGTTATATAAAAACGTTATCTACAAAAACTGTTGGCAAATGCATTTATCCTCAGCAAGTGCAAATGATACGATATTTTGTGGTTCCTCCACCACTAAGAGTACATGTTATCAATAAAGCCTATCTAGGAATGTGCGTCGTAAGGTCATAACTAATATAATCCCCAAAAACCGGATCGTACATAAAAATATGTTCGGCAATCCACCAGACTCACGTGTGCTCTTCAGATTTTCATGCATGGTTTAAGTAGCAAGTTAGGCATGTAGATGGAATACCTGTAGTCCACGTGCTTACTTTATAGTGCGATCCAGCCATTGCTAATCCATTTGTAGTGAGATACAACCGTCGCAAGACCATTGGTGATGCGATCCAACCATCGCTAAACCATTTGTGGTGCGATCCAACCATCGCTAAACCCCGCCATCCTATGTGGTTTGTTACTCCATCTCTACAGTTGTAGTTGAATGAATAATTGGCATTTCTTCTGTACAATAAATGTGCGTTAATAATGCCATGATGCAGTGAGATTTGGTTGCAATGAATTTACTATCTTGACGAAAACGTAATGGCGGCCACGAAAATGTCAAAAGCTTGAATCAAATTACGACCAACCTTATCATCTGATCTCTACCAAATTTTGCAACATTATACCTTTATGTACGAAGAATCTTTTGACCAAACTACCAGGTCATCAGCCGAATACTTTGTGAATGGCGGCCATGTATGTGTGCAAATCGATTCCCCCCATCATTTCAAACACGTTGAAACCGAATTGACCGAAATTTGGTACAGAGGTAGCATTAGCAAAGGGCACCTCAGTGTCATCTTTTATATCACCGCCATCTTGACGGAAACGTAATGGTGGCCACCCAAATGTTAAAAGCTTGAATCAAATTACGACCAACCTAATCATCTGATTTCTACCAAATTTTGCAACATAATACCCTTATGTATGGAGAATCTTTTGACCAAACTACAAGTTCATTTGCCGAAAACTTTGCGGATGACGGCCATGTGTGTGTGCAAATGGATTCCCCCTACCAATTCAAACACGGTGAAACCGAATTGAACGAAATTTTGTACAGAGGTAGCACTAACAAAGGACACCTCAATGTCATGTTTTATATCGGCGCCATCTTGACGAAAACGTAATGGCGGCCACGAAAATGTCAAAAGCTTGAATCAAATTACGACCAACCTTATCATCTGATCTCTACCAAATTTTGCAACATTATACCTTTATGTACGAAGAATCTTTTGACCAAACTACCAGGTCATCAGCCGAATACTTTGTGTATGGCGGCCATGTATGTGTGCAAATCGATTCCCCCCATCATTTCAAACACGTTGAAACCGAATTGACCGAAATTTGGTACAGAGGTAGCATGAGCAAAGGGCACCTCAGTGTCATCTTTTATATCACCGCCATCTTGACGGAAACGTAATGGTGGCCACCCAAATGTTAAAAGCTTGAATCAAATTACGACCAACCTAATCATCTGATTTCTACCAAATTTTGCAACATAATACCCTTATGTATGGAGAATCTTTTGACCAAACTACAAGTTCATTTGCCGAATACTTTGCGGATGGCGGCCATGTGTGTGTGCAAATGGATTCCCCCTACCAATTCAAACACGGTGAAACCGAATTGAACGAAATTTTGTACAGAGGTAGCACTAACAAAGGACACCTCAATGTCATGTTTTATATCGGCGCCATCTTGACGAAAACGTAATGGCGGCCACAAAAATGTCAAAAGCTTGAATCAAATTACGATCAACCTTATCATCTGATCTCTACCAAATTTTGCAACATTATACCTTTATGTACGAAGAATCTTTTGACCAAACTACAAGGTCATCAGCCGAATACTTTGTGAATGGCGGCCATGTATGTGTGCAAATCGATTCCCCCCATCATTTCAAACACGTTGAAACCGAATTGACCGAAATTTGGTACAGAGGTAGCATTAGCAAAGGGCACCTCAGTGTCATCTTTTATATCACCGCCATCTTGACGGAAACGTAATGGTGGCCACCCAAATGTTAAAAGCTAGAATCAAATTACGACCAACCTAATCATCTGATTTCTACCAAATTTTGCAACATAATACCCTTATGTATGGAGAATCTTTTGACCAAACTACAAGTTCATTTGCCGAATACTTTGCGGATGGCGGCCATGTATGTGTGCAAATGGATTCCCCCTATCAATTCAAACACGGTGAAACCGAATTGAACGAAATTTTGTACAGAGATAGCACTAACAAAGGAAACCTCAATGTCATATTTTATATCGCCGCCATCTTGACGTAATCGTAATGGTGGCCACGAAAATGTCAAAAGCTTAAATCAAATTACGACCAACCTAATCATCTGATCTCTACCAAATTTTGCAACAGTATACCTTTATGTGAGAAGCGTTTTTGGACCAAGCTACAAGGTCATCCGTCCGATATTTTCCATATGGCGGCCATGTATGGTGCAAATCGATCCCCCTATTTTTTCAAACACGGTGAAACCGAATTGAACGAAATTTGATTCAGAGGAAGCACTGGCAAAAGGCACCTCAGTGTCATGTTTTATAATGCCGCCATCTTGACGGAAACGGAATGGCGGCCACCCGAATGTTAAAAGCTTAAATCAAATTATGACCAACCTAATCATATTTTGATCTCTGCCAAATTTTGCAACAACTCACCTTTTTGTGGGAAGCATCTTTTGACTGAACTACAAGGTCATCAGCTCAATAGTTTGCAGATAGCGGCCATGTATGTGTGCAAATCGATTCCCCATATCAATTCAAACACGGTGAAACCAATTTGAATTAATTTTTACAGAGGTAGCACTAGCAAAGGGCACCACATATTCATGTTTAATATCCGTATAGTACGTTGTATTTCAACAAGCTACTACAACCAATATTCAATTATACTCCTTGAAAAGGACAAAGAGTTATTACAATACCCATGCAATTAGAAGAAAGTAGGCTATAGGTTCTTTACTGAACATCTTGTTTTAGATTTTAGTTTCAACTTTTGTTCAAGTGTTTATGATTATAGTGAATTAGTCCACTATGAAGAAATCTTACAGAATCAAGGTTACACTGTTCACGTCAACTAATAGCTCATCACTTCCCATGGTTAATATAACTAGAAACAAAGGCACAGTAAGTACAGGATCACGAATTGTTCACCACATCGCGACAGAAAAGACATGTCTAGTATGTTCACGGCAGGCAGCGGGAGGGGCATGGAGGGGATGGCGGCGCACGATCTTATACGCTTGAATAAGAAGGCAGGGGAGACATCCTCCAAAGTGTCTATCTGCCTCGTTGTTGATACGCAGGTTGCAAGAGTTGAAACTTTTAAATCATGAAAATTACTATTAAGGCTTAAGAACTTGGAAGAAGAACAACATTACAATAAATAATAATATAACCTTTCATTTGTTTCGTAAATTTGGATAGACAGTGTCTACCTTGTCTACCCTGACGCTACGCTACTGCTTCTTGGAAGCCATCATAGGCAGGTTGAGGCAGCTTGAGCCTTTAGTTCTCGCAGCAAAGTAGTACAGTTGCGCTCAATATAAAGGGAGGTAGCGCGCAATTTGTTACTCCAGTGGGGGTCCGGGTGGGGACGCAACTGTCTAAATGGAAGAAAGTATTTTGAATTTGAAATAAATTTGTAAATAGTATTTTGTATTTTCGGGAAATATATATGTTTAACAACTAGCGTGTGTATTTCTAATTAAGATAGGATTCGGACAGGAAGCGGCCATGGCTCTCGGTTCGGTTAGGTACCGTAATATCCCAGCTTTGGCATTGAATAGGAGTAGGAAACCACTTCCAAGATGACAGAGTTCTATCTCACGATCCCTCAGACCAGAGTAAAATGGCTGGTGGCTGAGCCGGGAATCGAACTCGAGCCTTCACGGTGACAGCAAAAAAGCTATCCCCTGCGCAACGAGGCGGTATGATGGTACCGGCACGGTATGGATGGGCATCTTATATTCAGAGGCGGCCCTAGCAAGGTTTCCAGGTGGTGCGCCCCCTTTCCTAAAGCCGCCACTGCTTATATTCCATGTTCCAAATTGCTGTCCCTAAGGGGAAATGAAGACAAGGGCAAGGTAATTGGGGCACAAAGGTTTAAGTGGCAGTTTTGAGAAAGAAGATGCCAATTAAGGGATACAGTTTTACGTTTTTTTTATATTTAAGTTTAATTTAGCCAATGGCTTTATTGCCGGGAATGTCCGAGGACCTGTTCGGCTGAACAGAGACTGTATCTGCTGCAAAGGGACACCCATGGGGTGAGATACAAGTTCCGTTCAATTTCATGTAGTTCACTCTTTTGCTACCAGATGTCACTGACACCTAGTGGTGAACGTCGGGTCTTTGATAGAGCGTTTCAATGATATCTAACCAAGAAATGTAGCTTCACACAAGTTAAGTAGGTGGAGAGATCTTTTGCTGTGGTATTTTAGTGGCAATAACGGGGAAGTAAGAAGCAATAAAAATCAACAGTTCATGGTATATTAATAGCTGCTTAGTGACAAGAAATGGCTCAAAAGGCACTGAGTGGTTTTATCCGACTTGGCTGCAGAATTACTTGCCACGTGAGATAAAATACATGCGATGGTGGACGATGCAGCTTCTCTGTGAAATGAAACAGTCAGGGGAGTATATACATTTTTTTTTGGGGGGGGGGCTGACCACCCAGTAACATTGCGAGTATTCTCAGGGGATTGTCACCTCAAAATACCCGGAAATATCAAACAAAATCTTAAAACATACCTTTGTGTAATCATTTTAGATAAGAGTTAATTGCAAAACTCCAAGTTTATATAGCCTACATTTAGTGCCAATACAAAAAAGTTGTAAAATACATCACAACACACAAATACCTTTTCTATTGAGGCCTATCGAGTATAAATGGCAAATACACAAATATTTTTAGCCTTCTTTCGATTTTTGCAAACAATGAAATTAGACTTATGAGATCAACACAGGGCCAAAAATTGTGTGTCTGTCTGTGTGTGTGTATGTGTGTGTGTGTGTGTGTGTGTGTGTGTGTGCGAGTGTGTGTGTGCTGAAAGTCTGTCCCCCCTATCAATTCGAACACGGTGAATCCGAATTGAACGAAATTTGGTACAGAGGTAGCACTAGCAAAGGGCACCTCAATGTCATGTTTTATATAATTGTGAATGGCGACTGAGTGAATAATGCAGACGTGACCAGCTCCATCAATTTGTGTAGTTACGAGTGTTTATAGTGGGATATCCATGTGTATCTAGTGTGAGATTGTCAAGTGTAAAACTCCTTAGTAACTGATACTAGTGAATCTACTGACAACTACTTCCTTAACGAGTAATCCCGTGTTTATTGAAAACGAAGGAGTGCGTCACCAAGCTTTACTATGAGCGCTTGTGAAGAATGCAGGGAAGCGCTAGGGAAGGCTCTCAAGGTACTGAGACCGTATTTTGTAATGAGTTGGATCTATGTTGGACAGGTGTGTACTTAGGTGCATTCCTGAGGCGCTATTAGTACGGCACACAGCGCATGGATACTCCGTGGCGAGGTTAGGAGCAACTAGGCAGCACGCCATACAGCCTGGAGCACGTGCTTTGTTTTAGTAGAAGGGAGCTCTACAAAATGGAGACAGCAGTAACGTCAATCTGATGCAACATGATATACTTTGATATAGTAGCCATGAAACAAAATAGTAATGGACAAATGCATTATGTTTAAAGAAGAGGACACTTGAGTGTATTTCACACATAAATAAATGCAGATAACAAAATATCAGAATATTATCGAACATGACCTAGTGTCGATATCGATAGTCAATATCGTTCCTGAACGAACAGCACTATGGGTTTCGCAGAGCAGTAAGCAAAGATCTGTCCAGGCAGAGACACGAGATTGCAATATACTTCGCTGGGAGTATGACACTCATATCGTGCGCGAGCAACGCGGACGTGTATTTACTTAATGTTAGACAGTTCGACCCGCAAATTTCTATGTCTCAGCTTATTATAGCTGAAGTCTCTGTTAAACTTCATCATCAGGAGCAGTGAACTTTGTATTCACCAGGACTTGTGTGATATTTTATATGCCAGCACAAGTCTTTATTCTACAACAGTACAGTTTACAGTATACAAGCATATTATCATTATGACTTCAGAACAGAAGTTGATTGAACGGAGACTTCACCAAGTCATGACTATGTCACGTATGGGCTAAAATGGAAGGCAGGAATCCGATGCAATAGTGGAATTGACTACTTAGGATGATCACCAGCACCAAACATGGAGTATTATAACAGCAGAAAACTCTTTAAGAAGAGGTGGAAGACGTCTTGGAGACGTTTATTATTGGCAACTCAAACTAACACTTGGGGCGCTGCGGTCGGTCTGAATAAGTAGGGTTTAAAATACTCAATAACACGCGTTTGATATGGAACACTTTTTATTTTTTGGTTATAATCAGTAAATATGGTCTCTAAAGTAATGACAGTGTTATTTTTAATTGTATATATGTATAACTGTGCGATACACGTGATCTAATGTGTGTGTTCCACTGGATTTTTGGTGTCATTTGCATATTATCAGGCATCAGTTTTTATGGGTGATGTAGATCAGCTGATTGAAATTTACACAGGGCTACACTTCGGACATTATTTCGGTACTATTATGCGCAATATAATGTAAATGTCGATCCTGAGTCAATGCCGAGGACATTCAAATAGAGAAATACGGTACATAAACAAATAAATAACACACCGAAGCTGTGCTACTTTTATCATTCCGAGACTAGCATCCACGCAAACCAGACGCCACTGTTCCAAGCTCCGACTTATATCGTGAATTGATGTCAAACTGATGATCCACCAGCCTTTCCGCCAAGCCTACACCTCGTAATCGCTAAGTTCTTCGATATTCGAGCTATTCCACTACGAGTCATATAGGCCTAATTTGCCTCCCCGTGGGCACTGTAGAATGAGTGATTCCGCTACCATTCAAATATTCAACACCAAACCCACCTTTTAACCATCCAAATCAAGCAATTCCTGTCGCCCCCCGAGTTTTAATACAAGTTAAACTCATCCCTTCTCCCTACCAAGCAGCCAATAATTAATTATTCAAGTAACTTCAATCTTACCAGCGCGCCCATCGTAACAGCTGTTTTTAAACTGAATAACCTTCGCTGGCTTTACGTCGCAGGTCTTCTGTCTGTCTACCTCGACAAATGTTAGATCCTTCCCGGGGTGGAAAAATATTATTATTAGGTATTAGGTATCATCACATTTCGGCTATTGCTATTTGCATCTTTTGGATAGTGATGAAAACGTATGTCCGCAGCCCTCTTATACATCGACTTACAGCCGTAAACTGAGCAATACACTTTGCTTTTACTCATTTTTCACTCTATCAACGAGTAAAACTTATTACTTATGTATAAAGACACGAACAATTTACCACGATCTGTTTACCAATACAAGAAACCATATACAAACAGTCACCACGTGACAAATGTACCCTACTTGGTAAGTTTCTCATTTTTACCGCTAGATGTCATATCAGATAGCTAGAGTTGCCAATACATTCATACTGTAACTGCATGACATACAATGGCATACTACGAACAAGCTCCAGCTATATCTTGGGAACGTGTGAGAGCGATGAACTTGTTTCGCGAACAGCTGTTTTTCCTTTTCAAACGTTCGGACTCGGGTTCGGTTTTCTACAAGATCCAGTCGTATCGAGGACTACGCGACCTGATGAACGAGGGTTCAGTTCCATAACGAGGACAGTGTGAATAACTATGTAATTTAAAATGTTGTAAACTTTTTTATGTTATGATAATACGTTCGATAAACTTAACCATTCGTCGATCATGCCCTAATTTGACTTTAACTAATACGATAGAATGCTTATTGATGGAATCGAATTTATTACTGATGAAGAATTTGAACGTGTACAATAATGTATAAATGTAAATAATATCATAAACTTTGAGGATCATTTAAATATGTAACGAGTGTATCTAATGTTTAAATATTTTTGAAACTGTTTTTACATGCGATTAGTTTGCTGTATTTTGAGAGCATTGTTGAATATGTTTCGATGCTAATGTTATTATGAGATTTCTACGCTTCAGTAGGGGTGAATTATTTTGTTTAGTGGACCGATAGTCCACCATGCAACAGTCTTTAGATTAATAAACTGTTGGTCAATTTTAAATACTTCGGATGCCTTGGTCATTTATAATAGAAATAGGATGCGCTACGAGGAACAGTGGGTCAGTTTTTAGGATGCCTAGCGCCACGCTCGAGATTAATTTAGTCATTTTTAGAGTCTCGTTAACTCACTTTGAGTTATTTTTCGTTTTCATTTTATCGACCACTGGCATCTTTCTATCGCATTCTTTGTAAGAGAGGTATCCTTATCCCTGGTTGATCCTAGTTGGTAGAATTTTAGGGGCATTTTAGCCGGGCGCTTCTAGATTCTACGATCCAGCAGTTCCATCGGATTTCAACAGGTAAGACCACGTGGATACGGGTGCATCTTAATTGGCGAACCCATAACGTGGGGCATTCGAATTGGTATTCTCGAATAACCTAGTGGTTAGCTGATTTTAATTGGCAAATCCATTTATGGGACTAGATATTTTTATTTTTGCTTTAAAAGTAACTGTTAATGATTACGGCATGATCATAAGAGATATTTACTGGAAACTTTTATGGATCAGCGTGGTCATATGGAGGAATGATATGGGGCCATTTTTCACTCCATGCTTGTCGGCCATTTTATACTTGTCACCGGCGATGATATTTTGTAGATCATCAGTCACATTAACTTCATTTCTTTTTGGATAATAAATTAATATGCTAGATTTGCGAGCAGAATTTAATTATTTTTAGTATAAATCACCAAGCACATACACCTCCTATTTTTATAGATATACTTTACTATTAAGTTTAGAAGCCAAACAAGTTATATTATTCATATTGGTGAAAAGGGTCATTCTGAGTATATCAATTCTACTATATATGTATTGCATTCCTATATTTCTCCATTTTATATTGTATAATTATGCCAGGTGCAGCAACACTGGATGATGTAGTAGCTTTGTTACAAGCTATGCAGGAAAAGTCGGCCAAGCAAGAGCAGGACTTGGCTGAAATCAAGTCAAATGCTCAAACTAATCTTGAGCGAATAACTGAATTTTAAATAATAAGAATACTGAATTTATAACTAGAAACACAGAGGTAATGCAAGCAGATATGTCCCAACTTCATTTGTCTATGAAACGTTTGCAGGACGGCAATCGAAAAATTTCCTATAGGTCCAAGGAAATTAAGGAGAAAGTTAATGATGTTGAACTAAGTGTCGATAGTGTGTTAGAAGACGTAAGACTTGTTCAATTGGATATAAGTAATGATTGCTTGGTAATGAGTAGCTTCTTCCTATGTTTGATTCTGGAACTAACCAAATGCCATCAAAAGATTTCTTTCCACCCCCTTTCAATTAAATGTGGTTTGGTGTAACAAATTCCACAGAGGTTTACTTATCATTATATCAAAATGTAGCCATAATTTAATTTGAGACTGTTGTAAACCATACTACTGAACCATGTTGTCCATAAATAGCAATCACAGCATTGTTCCTGTAAACAGATAAGTTTGCCTCTCCACTGCGGCATGCTAAGGAGACCCAGAGTTGGACAGTACCGGTAACGGTTTTCCTAAAATTACAAGAACAATCAATGCAGAACCCTAAATACATTAAAATTATGGATAGTTTTCAGTTTGTATGGCCAATTAGTGTTTATCTCAAATAAGTCAAACCTTCCACATACACATAAGTGCAAGGAGCTGATGGCCATGTCCGAATCCCCAAAATGAAGCAGAATCAAAAGAAGACTGCTAAAACCCTGTCGGAAATTGGTATCAATTTGCTTTAACATGACCTGTTCATCAGTAAGGTGTTGTAGTCCAGGCTCTTGGTTACTCATGAGCTGCCTCCACTACACTATAAGACCTAGGGGGGCCGCGCTTCTCATCACCTGACATCTTGCTTGCTGGTCACGTCACACGAAGGGAACATGCTGTCACCATAAGGTAGAAGGCTTGCGACAATAGAGTGCATAGTTGCTGAAAATCGCGCGTCTAGCTATAATGCCGTTGCATTCTTGATTTGTTTTATCGTGCCTTGTGGTTAACCATGAGTAAAAGCAGTAAATACAAATTAGTTGTGTTTTCGCACAGTGCACTCATTGATAACACCGGTCTACAAAAGGAGCGAGAAGCTCAGACGAGTGTGGGTGCTACTCTGTAAGTGAAGTGAAAAATTCAACCCCGATAAAGCTCGAATGTGTTCTATACATTTCCGTCCAGAAAACTCAGATCGAGTAATTTCATTTGGTTCAATAAATATATTGATCGGTATTTGAAGCAATCTACTATCTCAAAGGAAGCTACAGTACTTATTTGATGCAGCACAAAGAGGTCCGATTATCTAGAATTCCACGTAATTACGGTAGTCATTGTATTGGTTATTTAACAATTTCGATCTTATTCTCGTACGTGCTGTAGAAATCTTGAAATGCAACTCTTATTTACCCTCTGCAGGTCACCAGTGGCAAAGAAATGCGTCATGAAGATAGGAGCGTGAGGAAATGGGCACAATCGACTTTGGAGGCTTACCTAAAATAGGAAACTTGATCAGGGAACTAACACTGAATGGATACAAAATGTTGCAATTATGCAACTCCGAAAACGGGTCGAGGTTTTGGAAAATATAAATGTGGATATCAGACGAAGGGAAGCGGCTCTAAGAAAGCTCAAAACCCCAAACCCTGTCGGCCAAAGTTCACAGGGGTTCTCTTAGTAGGGAGATGGTAAAAGCTCTCTCCACTTGTTTTACTGCAGGGCAGATTCGATGTTTAATAGGAGGTATAACGAGAGGGAAATATTCTTCAGAGGACATTGCAAATGCCCTCGCACTAAGATCACTTTCGAAGAAAGCATACGAATATTTGAGAAAACGCAACATTCCACTACCAGTGCCATTCAACTCGACAGAAATGTATTCGGCACTTTAAGAGCAGACCTGGAATACTGGGAGAAGTACTTGGTCTATTAAAAGCCAGAGCAGTAAATTACAACGACTCAGAAAAAATTGCAGTTTTGTCGTTTGATGAAATGAATATTGCCAGCCAAATATCCTACGATTCATCAGACGATCGCATATTAGGGCCCCACAGTAACGCCCAGGTAGCTATGGTCCGAGGGCTGTTTGCTAAATGGAAGCAGCCCGCTTTTTATAATGACTTCAGAGTTGTAACAAAACATGATAAGCCAGCTTGAGGGTTGTGGCATTCGTATTGTCCCAGTAGCTAGTGATATGGGATGGAAAAACACTGAAGTTAGGAAGGAACTACATACAATCAGTATTAAAAGATTTTCAGCAATCCAGTGGACAGTAACAGAAATGTGTGGGTTTTCTGTGGTGTACCCCATTTGTTGAAATTGTTAAAAAATCACTTTCTAGACGACGGCTCAGATTTTCAGAATAAGACGATGGAAGACCTATTAGAGACTCAAAAGGGATATATATATGTGAAACAAGTCATTTCTTTGCAGGACGATACAGACCATCATTGCTAGTGACAATATGCTAGGGCCACGATTTGCGAGTGTATGCTAACTGAAATGCTTTTTGATAAAACCTGCACAATAACTGTTAGGTTCTTTAATATGTTGCCATAGACGAAAGAAAACTCCGTATGCGGGGTTGAATTACCATAAGTATGTTGTTTTATTTCTTGATTCCTTTAGTGCAACTTTTGAAACATCTGTAAGCTATAATTCCACCTTCACAAAGGAACATATATGTGAAACCAGTCATTTCTTTGCAGGACGAAACAGACCATCACACGGATATTAAGATTGAGGAATCTTCTATTCCGAATATCAGTCCTTGCATCAAATCAGAAACCTCATCTTCAGATCTGAAAGAGGTAAGTAACATCTCGCTTATTTTCAGGACATCTCCCTGTCTCCTAATAGCATTTAGGGATTAAAAGTTGTTTTCTCACAATAATGTTGAAGAAAAACGAAAGCGTGTGCTCCCATACACTAGCAGACACATAATTCTTAGAGTTACTAGCTGCTCTTAAATAGACTTCCCAGAGAGACATTTAATTGACTCAATTTAACTTATTTTTGAACATTTAAATATTACATTGCAGTGAATTGAGAAGAAATGCCTAATTTAATAAATATTCTGAAGTATGATTGATTTATGCCTTCATTCTCAAAAGTTATGTAAGTATGGGCAGTCTAGTAGCTGGTTACTCAATGATATGAGCACGTGTTGGACCGTAGGACATAATATGGTCTATTGTATTATCGTCTGCCGCTCTCTTATGATCTTCCGCTAAAAGAATTTAAAATGAAAATTAATTTGTCCTCAATCTTTAAAGCTAATACTTCCAATAAGGCACTGATCTTAGCATTTTCATTCGCTCTAAGTTTAACTTGGTCTCTAGAAGTGTATTATGATTTTCTTAACTGGGGTTTATAACCACTTATCTTTATAAAGTTTATCTCTAGCATTAGGATGTGAAGGACAATAGATAGTCTATTCAGCGAATATATCTTCACTTCAGCTGAGCAGTGCTGTACACATGGGTTGTCATTTGCGTAATAGTAAAAGGTGATAACACTGCCTTAAATTATTCCGTTTTATCCCCAGGATGCAAAGGAAGAAAATCAGAATGAAGAAGCAGATGAAAGTGGAAATCACTTAAATGAGTAAGTGTTAAACATACAAACAAAATGTTACTTTATATTTACCCTCTTTGTAATAATGTTTAGGCATTTCCATTTCGAATGCACGTGATAAACATCAGCTTCAAAATAAATTTCCTACATTTCCACACTATTATTAATTAAGCTTTCTTAATTTATAATTATTCAGCGCAAACTCATAAAATATTTGTAGAGGGATACTTATCCATGCGACGAAGTTTTGAATGAGTTTCATTTTGTGGCTTAAGGTAAAACACTTAATTTCACTTAACGAAATAACACTATATTACTTTCGCTCACACCCGAATACTAGCAATATGGCAACGGACTAGTGGTGTATTTTATAAAGGAGATGAGGGTGGAATGTGTCGTGGTTGTCTCACTGACTCTCCTGTGGCAACTGAACTATGAATATTTTTTCATTCAGTAACTGGTTAGTTCGAAGCCTCCGTGGCTTAGGCGGCAGCCTGCCGGCCTCTCACCGCTGAGTCCGTGGTTCAAATCCCGGTCACTCCATGTGAGATCTGTGCTGGACAGAACGGAGGCAGACAGGTTTTTCTCCGGGTACTCCGGTTTTCCCTGTCAAAATTTCATTCCAGCAACACTCTCCACTATCATTTCATTTCATCTGTCATTCATTTAATCATTGCCCCAGAGGAGTGCGTCAGGCCTCGGCAGCCGGCACAGTTCATATCCTCGCCGCTAGATGGGGGCTTCATTCATTCCATTCCTGACCCAGTCGGAGACTGGAAGCAGGCTGTGGGTTTTCATTTTCAACTGGTTAGTTAACGTAATATTACATTACCACCGTGGAGGACGAACTTCAAAACATAACCCTATAAATGCAAGTTTGGATTACGTTAAAACCCAATCATCGGGATTTGAACAACCCCAGTTGATCCCATCCACACAAAACATGTATACCAGTTCAAGTCATCAACCATTGGCATCCACTTCGGAACAAAATCTCAACAGTTAAGCAATCGCTTCATTCCACGGCACAAGGATAAAAAGCAAGAATGACAAAGTTTAATTGTAGAGGCTACGACATTTCTTTAAGAAAATAATTAATGACATATCGTGACGCCCAATTAACTCGCATTTATACACAATTGTCAATAGAGGCCCAGAAATTATTTTGTAAATACTGTGTACATACTGTAATCTAATTGGATTGCAAGTACAGGTAGAGACATTTTAAATACTACTTCGGGAGATAAAACCATTTAAGTGATGAAAGTAAACGTTCAGAATAAATCGTGCCAGTTAAAATGTGGGACGCTAGAGGGGAGGCCTGCAGTTGTATGCCGAGAGTTGGATTAGTGTGGGATGTGTAGTGTGGATCTTAAGTGTTGCCACCTTCTTTTCATTATAACAGACTTCGCTATATGTACTATCTGCCAGGTAAATCAATCATCTCCACACAAAGGGTGTAGCCCTAAACAGTGCTCTGCATTCATCCATGAGATTTTGAATACTGAAGTATTAGCAGCACCCAATTTTTTACCTATCCTCTTAATCGAGACGTTGGAAGATCATGTTGACTGGCGCAAACGCTTTTTTCTTGCTATAAAAGGATTAACACGTTCATCCGTAAGAACTAAAAATAAAAATAAAAAAATACATTATAAAACAGTATTGCTTGTATAATTTATATCGACTACTGGAGCAACAATCCAATTATGAGTAGAAACGAGCTCAGTTCCTTGTATTTAAGAAAGACTTGCATGCTAATTGCTCCAAATGCTCCAGTTAACTTTTCACTAGTTAGATCTCTTGACCTTAATGGTATTATTCCGTTTCCCTTGATCATCTAACATAGCAAAATAAAATGCTTTTAAGTTGATCACACGAGTGTACTGAAATTGTGAAGGGTGTGGATCCCTAATCCAAATTACATGAGGCTAAAAGAACCTGGGTGACTACTATAGACCATCATCATACGCATTACATCTCGGCTCTTATATCTATGTCTACAAAAACAGATGATTAATATATACTTATCCGGAATTGTGCTATGTAATTTTGGTATTATAATGGCAATGGGTATTTTACTCGTTCTAACGAGAGAAATTCTTCACAGAGATGAACACAATTCAGGGAACACTTTAAGAAGAGATAGATTCGTAGCCTCACTCACTCAAAATGGTAACAAAATAAAGATGTCATGCATATGCATAACCTGCGGAGAAAACTTTAATAACATGGGAAATTTAAAAACACACATGTTTGTGCATAGTTGTCTCACGCCACATTCCTGTGGTACATGTGGATCAAACTTTTCTCACGAAGTCAATTTGAAGAAACACATAGTAATCCATAGTGGTTGATGCTTTATTCCTGTAACGCATGCGTAAAGAAATTTGCTTATAACTCCAATCTGAAGAGCCACATGATCATGCATACTGGTATAAGGCCGTATTCTTGTGATACTTGCGGAACAATGTTCTCTCATCAGGAAAGTTTAAAGCAACATATGATTATCCATAGCGGTCTGAAGCTACATTCCTGTGGTACATGTGGAGCACACTTTTCTTAGAAAGGCAATTTGAAGAAACATATCATGATCCATAGTGATGTAAAGCCTTATTCCTGTAAATAATGTGGAGCAAGCTTCACTTTCAATTCTGACTTGAAGAGGAACATGATGATGCATAGTGGTATGGAGCCTTATTCTTGTAATACATGCGGAGCAAGCATCGTTCGGCAGGGCAATAAAAAAAAACACATGATAATTCATAGTGGGTTCAAGCCACATACCTGTGGAGCATGTGGACCAAATTTCTCTCATAAAGCTAGTTTAAAGCAGCACACGATGATCCATAGTGGTGTAAAGCCGTACTCCTGTAATATATGCAGAGCAAACTTCACTTATAATTCTTATTTGAAGAAGCACATGATGATGCATAGTGCTATAAAGTCCTATTCCTTAGATACATGCGCTAGTAGCTTTACTGAGAAAGGCAATTTTAAACCACACATGATTATTCATAGTGGTCTTTAGCCACATTCCTGTGGTTTATGTGGAGCAAAGTTCACTAGGAAGGGTGTCCTGAAGAGACATATGCAGATGCACAGTGGTGTAATGCCTTATTCCTGTGATACATGAGAAGCTAACTTAATTTGGAAAGCTGATGAAGGCTCACATGATTGTGCATAGTAGTCTCAAGCAACATTTCTTTGGTATATGTGTAACAAACTTTCCTCGGTATGATCTCCTGAAGAAAGACATGATGTTCCATAGTGATAATCTAGCCACATTTCCGTGATATAAGTTTTTAAAAAATCACTCGTAAAGGTTCCCGGAAGACAAATACGTTGGTCCATAGTAGTCTAAAGCAAAATTCTTGTGGTAAATGTACAGCGAACTTAGTTGAGAAAGGAATGTTGAAATGAAACACGTTATTACATAGTTGCCTAAGGCCACATTCGTGAAGTATATGAGGAGCAATCTTTACTAGGAAGTTTTATTTGAAGGCACTCATATTGTTCTATAACGGTCTCAAGCCAGAATCCTGTGGTACATGAAGAGCAAATCACTCGGAAAAGTATCCTGGAGACTCACTTCAGGTTCCATAGTGGCATGTAGCAACACCCATGTAGTACATGCGGGGCGAAATTTACTTTTAAAAGCACTCTGAAGAGAAACCATGGTAGTCTAATGCCACATTCCCGTGGTACATGCAGAACAATGATTACCTTCAATAGTAGTTGGAAGAGACGCATAATGGTTTAGAGCGAAAATCATGTACTACTTGCGAGACAAAATTTACTCCAGAGATTAATTTGAAGATACACATGTTGGTCCATAGTGATCTAATCCCTCATACATGTGGTATATGTGGAGCAAAATGCACTAAGAAAAACAATTAGGATTCCCTCCTGATAATTCAGAGTGGTCCTAAACCACATTCGCGTAGTGCATGTGGAATAACTTTATTAGAAAATTTAATTTGAATGCACACATGTTGTTCCATAGTAAACAAATTTTGATACCTTTCATTCGGTGAAGACGATTGTATCTAAACGAGATGGGCTATTCCTTAATATCCTGAAAAAAATACATGAGATTAAAAAATACACTTTGATGCCCAGTTTTAATCGTCAAGCGATCATCATCTGATCCATTACACGTAGGCTATAAAACCTATGAATGAAAGTATGGGTGATGATATTTACAATATATATTTAGTTGGTTGGTTCCTTAGTTAAGGGGCTGCGACAACGCGGTCATGTAACCCCGTGTACTTTGGGTGTGTGTAGAATCTGTCTGATAACCGGTGTTAATTGTGATGACTGTATTAGTGTGTGTATCTGTTTTAATTCAAGTAAGGACTGCAGACAATCAATTTTTCCAAGTAGTTCCTACTTTTGCCGCCAAACGCCACCGTCAACGACCAACTACTTCAAAACTTAGTTACCGGATGCCACCGCAGTCGGCTTTTGATAACGAACTAGGAACGAAAAAATGTTAGTTTGGCTTCACTCAGGTGTAATTAGTGGAAGGTTCTTTAACATGCCACAGATCTATGACATGGGACTGCCGGCTTTACTTCACCTCCAAAGGATGGCATACTGAGGGATTTTTAACGTTCTTAAAAAAATCTGACGTCTTCGGCCGGGTTTGAACCCGCGATCTTGGGCAAAGGAGCTCAGAATGCTACCAACTACGCCACCGAATGCGCTAAAAATATATATGTACGTTTTTAGTTGCAATAGTAGTTGAGATAATTCAACTCGTCAATATTTGTTGTAGTCGATGTGATGCATAGTTGATGTACTGGCAGTGGTGATTGAACTTAGGAGTTTGCTTGTTTGGAGTGAATATGTGGTTGTTGTAAATGGTCATTTCATATTGTAATGTACAGGCTACTTATCTGGTTTAGTCATGCGCGGACCTGTGGAGAGCAGTTCATTTGGTCACTGTTTGCACTCGACTGACGGGAAATTCCTGTGTGTGAGGGTCGCTTATCTCGTTGATCAATTGCCCCTCTTGCATTCTTAAGTGCCATGTGTTCCTCGTGCAAATCTACCAGTAGTAAGTTGCCAAGTCTAGTCTTTGGTATATGGTGTATGTTGCTGTATTCAGAGTCATCTTCAACTTGTAAGGACCTGGTTTCAAACTCCGCACGTAAGCTAAAGACCGCCTTTGAGCGCAAACGGACTAATGAGAATGTCCCGGCACCTTAAATACTGCCGTTAGTGCCGGCCTGGTTTTATTGAATAAATAGATACATCGTACATCCTGATCCAATAACATGTTTTCCTTACCTAGTTTGACTATATCGTAACGTTGTGTCTTGTTTCCGACGGGGTGAATTTTCTCGTAGAGTACAGAGGAGTGAACTCTCCATGAAAGTATGATCGTTTAAATTATTGGTGTTGTTTCTGGTTCACCTGCAAAGGAACCTGCGACACCGGGAATGGGCGGGCCCAACTTACCTTTGTTTGAGAGGTCCGGGTCACCTCCGCAGCAACATCACCTCCAGATGACATGTCCCAACAGAAGAGCTCCAAAAGGGGTGGAAGGAACATGGAGAAGGGGACAACACACACAGGCTATTCAACAGACACCCCCCAAAAACCAACGGAACTGCCGTCGGTGAAATAATGCCACAACAAAAGATTAAAAATTTTACAAATAATTTAATGTTTAAATATAAAGGAGCACCTTCACCAGAAACCGAACATGCATGCTTGCAAACAAAGGACAAGAAAAGACTTAAATTAAAATTTAAAATGTAAAACAACCCAAAGGTTAAAATAAAAAAATTACATGCATAACACAATGAAAAAGGGCTTGATAATTTGCAAGGGAATGCAATAGCGATCCGGCATGCGTAGATCCCGGCCACGAAGAAACGAGAATTAAAAATTAAATTAATCCAATTAAATGGTATCAGAAAACCATTCATTAATTTGCATGATGGAGATAAACACAGGAACAATTACGAAAAACACAATGTTAAACCGACAAGGTTAAATAAAAAAAACATCTTAAGTTAACACAACACGTTTGAGCTTCGCGGTAGGCGCCAATCGACTGACCTCGAGACCATAATGCATCTCTTCATAATAAAACAAAAGCATGGCCACTAAAACGGGAGACCGCATGCCTGATCGAAACTACGGCAAACAATTAATAAAATTAAATTTAAACATCAGCAGAAGGAAATGGACGGAGGAAAACAATTACGTCTAAATACTATTACAACAGTGAAATGCACCGGATCATGAATAAATTAAATTGAATACTATATCAATCCTAAGATTGGCAGAAGACAATAAGTAATAATTTAAACGTAAAATAAACTAGAAATGTGTCTCCATAAGGTACGAAGAAAGATAACAAAATTAAAATAAATCAGGAAACGTAATTAAAACAGAAATAAAATTATGCCTATAAAACAAATGAGGAACAGAATTAAAATATTACTATAAGATGATATCGGAGCTCCATAACAATAATATAAAAAAAATAACTGATAACGTACCTTACATCCTTCTCAGTGGAGACACAATAACAAATAAAAAAACTAACACATTTTAAATAAAATAAAAATGCGGCACTATGTTGCCTTGAAAATGCCCACACGGCACATGCCTCGTGCGGGTCACAATCACAGGTCTATATCGACATGCGACCACATTTCACACGTCCACTTCACGGCGAAACGATGAAATTCACAGCCTGAAGAGAACAGGCAATTCCTTTTCTCTTGAATACATTAATATTTAGTAGAGAATGGGGGCTAGGCCCCCATCAGCGGTGACACCTTTCACGACCAGTCGGCTTGATGTCCTGTTTACTTCCCGATGGCTAATGGATTCCACAAAATGGTGGAAAATTTTGGCGTCTCAAATGCCGAACTGCCTTCAAGTAAAATTTATTGTCCAATCACGGTTTGACACCTCAGACAACAATGTCATAATTAAGTACACAATTTGGCGGTATCATGAATACACTGGCATTTGTTTCATGACGAAGAATGTAATTGTCTTTCAATTATGTCATGCATATAAGGAGTTTTATAAGGCGCAGCACACACTACCTATCGGAGAGAAACAGGAACCACGAGCAGACCTTACAAAGTCCGACTGCCGCTACCATCTCGTGGTCACAGGCGGAACTGAGCGACGAAGCGGTCATTTCAAAATTTGTCCAGAATTCCAACCCGGGGTAAATACATGTTTGAAAACTCTTGGGACGGGCACTTGCACGTAACAGTCTCCCTCCCTTAAGCGTGAACACGGTTCACGAATATGCCTAGGCATAGACAGTACTCCTTAACTTGTCGATTCACCAGAGATGTTTCCCGAAGATAATGTTCCCCAGTTAACTCCAATTGATGGATGAAACCGCATCGTTTTGGTTAGGAAGAATGCAGGGTCAGATTATCAGTGAAGGGATAATTGATCACCTCGCAAACCACTTAGTTAACAGCTTCACTGTGTCCAAAATCTTCAGAAATGCAGAACACCAGCACCAGCAGTGCTTTCATAGTCCAAGACACGTTAGATACATTTTCAATAAGTCCAATGTAGGTCGCTTTAGACGAAGTAGGTGGAAGCAATGTGCAAGATATGATTCGATGCGTGGGCAGCCATTAACAAAAATAGAAGTTAATCTAATTTCAAAAAAAAGGTTTACAGAATTATTAATTCTTGCTACATTTTACAAAAGAGAAACAAAGTTGAATTTAAATGAAGAAAATATTTCTGACCATGCCCGAGATCCGTGCTTACAAAATTTCATTAACAAGTTTACCTTTTTACAGATTCGAAGTACATTTCAAGATTACATGAGTTAGACGACTATACACTTAGAAGGAACTACGGTAGAGGAATGACCACTACAATTCCCAAAGGGAACAGGAATACAAGGTTACCATGAGTTAGGTCTCCCACCGAGTCCAATTTACATGTTAGCATCTTCTATGAAAACATCAAAATTAGGTACACTTTAACAATTTACCATTAAAATGGGAACTTCCCAACATTTACAAGTTGTATCCCCGCAGAGTTTGCATACCCAGTTCAAAATTCCAGAAGGAACAGATACCTGAAGGCCTCAATGAAGGTTAGGGATACTCTACATTATACAAAATTTGTTTTACAAAATTTACGGTGGCATTTGCTCATTAGACACCTCTCCACCTCGCTTAATGTGCGATAGATGCACTCTTGAAATTTTGTTGGCCTTAGGGTTTCGAACAAGAAGAGTAACAGGAGTCAAGAATGCCTCTACATAACATGGGCCTTTAAAACGAGGGGTTAACTTGCTTGAAACTAGATTACTGACGCCCTTGGGCTCGAAATTGCCGACGTACACAACATCACCAATTTCCAAATCAGCTGGCTTGCGACAGGCATTGTGTCACCTGGCAAGTTGGTCATGGGATACCTTAATATTCTCTCTAGCCTTGTCGAATTTCGCCCTCATATCCTCGGGCGTGAAACTGTCAGGAAGGGGATCATGCAGGTTCCACAGGTTGGACAACGGAGAATTAGCCATAAAGGAAAACATTAACGAAAAAGGGGTGGCTTGCGTGCTCTCATGCACGGCGGTGTTGAAAGCAAAATTGAGCCAATGCAAATTAGAATACCACTTGGAATGGTCGTCGTGGTGGAAAGCAATCAGAGCAGAACGGAGATTACGATTGACTAGCTCAGCAAGGGACGGGTTAGGAAAATAGGGAGTGGTGGTTACATGCGAAATAGCATAATCAAACAAGAATTGACGGAACTGATGAGATACAAAACACTTGGCATTATCTGACACCAGATACTGACACGGCCCAAAAGACGAGAAGATGGAATTAAGACACTTTATGACGGAACTGGTCGTAGCCTGTCTGGTGGGGAAAATCCAACTAAACCGGGAGAAACCGTCAGTGCAAACAAGCGCAAATTGGTTTCCCCGACCAGAGCGAGGGAACGGTCCAACATGGTCGATAAAAAGCCTCTCCATGGGTCTAGATGCCGGTTCAGATGACAACAGGCCAACCTTAGTAGAAACCGGAGGTTTGCTAATACTGCATGCAGCACAATTCCTAATGAGCCTCCTGATGTCGCCATCCATACCCTGCCAAATGAAAAACTGTCTGATTTTAGCTCGGGTCTTGAATACTCCTAGGTGGCCACCAATAGGAGATTCATGATAGTAACGAAAGATTTCCGGAATGAGGACCGACGGGAGCACAATTTTAGGTAGGCGGTCATGACGAGACGAACAACACAATACACCGTCCTTCAGAGTGTAGGGCTTGATCACTTCACCAGAATTGATTCGGTCAATAAGGCTAGATAAGGAGGGGTCTTCTTTCTGGAATCGTCTCTCATCCTCAAAAAGCACAGGGGAATTGCTAAGAACGGCATTGACACAATTTACAGCAGATACAAGGTTTACGGGTTCACATTCCTGAACATCCTCTTCAACTGTTTCCTCGTACATGCGGCTTAAAGAATCAGCTACCGCATTTTCGGACCCACGAATATGTTGGACAGTGAACTGGAACGATAGAATCCTAGTTGCCCACCTAGCAATTCTACCAGTTTTACGGGGTTTCCCTAAGACCCAGCTCAAGGCTTGGTTATCGGTCTCAAGGAGAAACTTAGTGTGCTCAAGATACATACGGAATTTTTCTAGAGCGAACAACACAGCTAAACCCTCAAGTTCGTATATAGAATACTTCCTCTCTGCGTCCGTTAAGGTACGAGAAGCGTATGCAATGGATTGCCTACCCATATCAGATTCCTGCAGTAGGACACAACCAACACCACGACCAGACGCATCAGTCTGCACAATGAACTGCTTCCCAAAATCCGGAATGGCTAACACAGGGGCGTTAGAGAGCGCAAGCTTAAGATCTTCGAAGGCTGCCTGCTGAGAGGAACCCCACTCAAACTTCACAGCCTTTTTGCGTAATTGATTTAGAGGAGCAGCACGGTCGGCAAAGTTACTGATGAACTTACGAAAGAAGTTCACCATAGCAACGTAACGAGCAACACCCTTGGGGTTCTTGGGTGGTTTAAAATCTCTGATGGCCTGCATACGAGACTGGTCCACGGAGATACCAGATTCAGAAACAATATGTCCCAAGAAGGAAATTTTGGGCTTGGCAAAGGAAACCTTGGACAATTTGACGGTACGTCCAGCGTCACGCAACCGATCAAGTACAATTTTCAGATGATCAACGTGTTCCTCGAAGGACTCGGAATAGATCACCACATCGTCAAGGTAGTGGTACACAAACTTGAATTTAATTTCTGAAAATACCTTGTCCAGAAGTCTGCTCAACACAGCGGCTCCGGTGGATAGGCCAAACGGGACACGGGCATACTCAAACAGGTTCCAGTCAGTGGAAAAAGCAGTAACATGCCTGGATTCAGGAGAGGGGGGAATTTGGAAGTAGGAAGAATTTAAATCGAGGATCGTGAACACTTTCGCGTTGCGAAACCAACTAAAACATGTGTGAAGGTCCGGCAAAGGAATGGACTGCAAAACAACCTTTTGATTAAGAACCCTATAGTCGACCAGCGGCCGAAAACCACCGTTAGGTTTTGGCACAAGAAATACAGGGGATGAGTAGGCAGAGATAGAGGGTTGGATTACACCTTCTTCTAACATCTTATCGATAATCTTACGAAGTTCAGCCATCTTGGGCGGGGCAAGGCGATACGGGCTGGAACGCACCGGCACAGAATCGGTTAGCTCAATCTTGTACTCCATCAAATGGGTTACACTCAACTTGTCAGTAAATACATCGCCATACTCCTGACATAACCTCTTAATGGCATCCTTTTGAAGACTCGTTAAATTTTCCAGATCGAGATCCTCAATTGTCATAGGTTCACTAACAGAATTGACAGCATGAGAAGATAAAAGCGGGTTAAATGATAATTTACTCTGTGGATTAAACTTAAACCATAAGTTGCGAGCACCAAAATCAAGAAGCATACCAACGTGTGACATGAAATTAGCTCCAATGACCACAGCACAAGAAAGATTTCTGGCAACCAAAAATTTAAATTTCCAAGAAAAATTTAGAATATGAATTTTGACTGTCATACTACCCAAAATATTTAAGTTTGAACAATTTGCCGAAATAAAAGATTCATTGTTAGGCTCTAACTCAGGAAATTTGCAAACACTCTTCATAGATAAAAACCAGTCCTCACTTATAAAGAATGCGACACTACCAGAATCAAGCAATGCAGAAACGGGCTCGTCATTAACACAAATTTCAATAAACGGGGATATTCCTTTAGCCACAGGAGAAATTCCAAAATCATTACTCACTCTAACACGATTACAAGTAGGTGACGAGGACACCCGCACCACAGGCTTCACACAACGTTTAGAATTAGGCTGACTTGCCACGCCATTGCTCACCGACAGGTTAGGTAGGCCAGCGACATAAGCAGAATTAGCACATGATGAATTAGCTTTCATAGAGTTATCAAGACTATCATTGGTAGGGCGACCAGAAACTTCACAGGGTTTTCCCAAATTATTACGCACAGAAATATCCTTGGAAGTAACACCCGAATTGGTCTCCACAACGTTCCGTCATTGGCGATACACAGCCTGGTTACTCGGACACACCTTCTTGACATGTCCCACTCCACCGCACGAGTGGCACTTAATATTAGGTCGAGGATGAAACATAACCTTAGGCGGGGGACGAGACATCAAGGAAGGAGGGGAACAAGACATCAAGGAAGGAGGAGGAACATTAGCTACACGAAGGGAATCTGCATGCTTCACAACCATAGCCTCTATAACGACCTGTTTCAGTTCGACAAATGACGAAGGCCTGGTACACATAGTAATGTATGACCTATATTGAGGCGAAAACCCATTCACAATTGATGACACCAACTGTCGCTCAGTTAAAGGGGATGCAAAAACCTGGGCATACACCTTAATGTCGCTGACATAGTCGCTAAGGGACTCGTCCCGCCTTTGGACACGATAAAGGAACTTATGCTCGAGAGCACTTAGGGCGCTCGCAGGGACAAAAAAACCACAACACTTCCCTAATAAACATGGCTAAGGACATGCGGAGGTGGATAGCTTCAACAAGCTTATCGCGCAGCATACCGGATGCAACTGGATACAAAAGTTGGAAAATCTGAACTTCCGACATCCCAAAAATCGAGGCATGGTTACCCAACTCGACCACTTGCTTTAAAAATTGTACCACTTGGGTAACGTCATCAAGGTTGAAATGCTTTAACTTAGTTAAGAAACCAGAAATAGGATGAGGAATCGACCCATAATTAACGGTAGGTGAGAACGTAGCATTAAGAAGAGACATTGTTACCAGGGTAGCCCGCTCGCACACCCTCTACAGGCGACAAAACATTTATATTACTAGAGAAAGAACTGGGATGTAATGGGTCGGCAGGACCCAGGAAATCATTAGGTGACCTAACATGAGAAGAATGACAGTATGCAGGATTAAGTGGTATGGACGAGCCAGCGCCAGGCAACAGAGGGGCAGGCAAATTACTACTGGTAATCGATCCCAAAACCTCAGACCTAGTAAACAGAGGTGATTCACGTTCAACCCCAGAAGAACTCTCTAAATTCACAAGGTTATCGCTTAAGTCAATTAAATTGAAAACACTATTGTTGTCGGCCATTTTGGAAAACACAGAATGCAGACAGCCAATATAGAAGGAAACAAATATCAGGAATTGCAAGGACAGTTTACACTTTCACAACAGTACCACAACCACCAATTACCAACACCAAAGATTAGGCTGACACTCGAACACACCCACCGGGTCACCTCCGCAGCAACATCACCTCCAGATGACATGTCCCAACAGAAGAGCTCCAAAAGGGGTGGAAGGAACATGGAGAAGGGGACAACACACACAGGCTATTCAACAGACACCCCCCAAAAACCAACGGAACTGCCGTCGGTGAAATAATGCCACAACAAAAGATTAAAAATTTTACAAATAATTTAATGTTTAAATATAAAGGAGCACCTTTACCAGAAACCGAACATGCATGCTTGCAAACAAAGGACAAGAAAAGACTTAAATTAAAATTTAAAATGTAAAACAACCCAAAGGTTAAAATAAAAAAATTACATGCATAACACAATGAAAAAGGGCTTGATAATTTGCAAGGGAATGCAATAGCGATCCGGCATGCATAGATCCCGGCCACGAAGAAACGAGAATTAAAAATTAAATTAACCCAATTAAATGGTATCAGAAAACCATTCATTAATTTGCATGATGGAGATAAACACAGGAACAATTACGAAAAACACAATGTTAAACCGACAAGGTTAAATAAAAAAAAACATCTTAAGTTAACACAACACGTTTGAGCTTCGCGGTAGGTGCCAATCGACTGACCTCGAGACCATAATGCATCTCTTCATAATAAAACAAAAGCATGGCCACTAAAACGGGAGACCGCATGCCTGATCGAAACTACGGCAAACAATTAATAAAATTAAATTTAAACATCAGCAGAAGGAAATGGACGGAGGAAAACAATTACGTCTAAATACTATTACAACAGTGAAATGCACCGGATCATGAATAAATTAAATTGAATACTATATCAATCCTAAGATTGGCAGAAGACAATAAGTAATAATTTAAACGTAAAATAAACTAGAAATGTGTCTCCATAAGGTACGAAGAAAGATAACAAAATTAAAATAAATCAGGAAACGTAATTAAAACAGAAATAAAATTATGCCTATAAAACAAATGAGGAACAGAATTAAAATATTACTATAAGATGATATCGGAGCTCCATAACAATAATATAAAAAAATTAACTGATAACGTACCTTACATCCTTCTCAGTGGAGACACAATAACAAATAAAAAAACTAACACATTTTAAATAAAATAAAAATGCGGCACTATGTTGCCTTGAAAATGCCCACACGGCACATGCCTCGTGCGGGTCACAATCACAGGTCTATATCGACATGCGACCACATTTCACACGTCCACTTCACGGCGAAACGATGAAATTCACAGCCTGAAGAGAACAGGCAATTCCTTTTCTCTTGAATACATTAATATTTAGTAGAGAATGGGGGCTAGGCCCCCATCAGCGGTGACACCTTTCACGACCAGTCGGCTTGATGTCCTGTTTACTTCCCGATGGCTAATGGATTCCACAAAATGGTGGAAAATTTTGGCGTCTCAAATGCCGAACTGCCTTCAAGTAAAATTTATTGTCCAATCACGGTTTGACACCTCAGACAACAATGTCATAATTAAGTACACAATTTGGCGGTATCATGAATACACTGGCATTTGTTTCATGACGAAGAATGTAATTGTCTTTCAATTATGTCATGCATATAAGGAGTTTTATAAGGCGCAGCACACACTACCTATCGGAGAGAAACAGGAACCACGAGCAGACCTTACAAAGTCCGACTGCCGCTACCATCTCGTGGTCACAGGCGGAACTGAGCGACGAAGCGGTCATTTCAAAATTTGTCCAGAATTCCAACCCGGGGTAAATACATGTTTGAAAACTCTTGGGACGGGCACTTGCACGTAACAGTTTCTATAAGCTAACTGTATCTCGATTGCTTCCTTTATGTCAAGAGCTCTGCCTTCTGTTCGTGATGTATTATAGGAGATCCTAACTGACTGATATTAGCTTAAAGACACTCTAGTGTGTCAATCCCTCTTCGAAGTTTAATCTGCTAACAGCTTGGATTGGTAGGAGAATTAATCGTTATGATATTACCTTAAAGACACTTCAGTTAGTCACCTTCTGCGTGGGTATCTATCTCCTCTAAGCTGACTGATATAAGCTTAATGACGCTCCACGAGGAACCGTCTGCTCTCAGTCTGGGTGGTTAATTTGTTGCTCTCAAGTGGCTGATAGTAGGTTAACAACCCTCCAGTATGAAAATACCTCTAAGAGGAACCGTCATCTCACCGTTTGGTGGGTACCTAAAAGCTCCAAACTGAAGGATGATAGCTTAACGACACTTCCGGTGTGCTTATACCTCTAAGAGGACCTTCTGACCACAGCTTGTGTTGGTAGGTAGGTGCTCTAATCTGAGAGATAATCGCTTTATGACGCAGCAGGCTTTTCTGCTTCATTAAGGTGAAAAGCTACTGACTCTCTTTTGGGTACCTAGGTGCTCTATTCTGAATTATATTAGCATAAACACACTCCAGTTTGTCAATACCTCTCTGAGTAAACACCAATACCCTTAGGAACCAGTATGCTTCTTTCGGAGGGGAAGTAAATTCGGCGGGCCCATGTCATAGTTTTATGGCATGTAAAACAACCTTCCAATAACTACAATCCTTCTTCTTCCTCCTCGCCTTTTCCCGTTTCGCAGGGTCGGCTTTCTTATTCCTGAGGCGCCAGTCATTTCGTTGTAAAGCATCATCAGCAGATAGGCCCAATACTCTCGTGTCCCTTTGGACATTCGTCATCCATGTTGTTTGAGGTCTGCCGCTCCCTCTCTTTTGCGTAGCCAAGGAAAGGCACTTCTTCACTACATGATTCTCCGGTCTTCGCATAACATGTCCATACCACCTTAGCCTGGTTTCTAAAAGTTTCTCAATGATAGGCGCTACTTTGAAACTGCCCCGCACATGTTCATTACGGATTTTATCGTTAAGAGTAACTCCACCTGCCCAACGTAACATACGCATTTCAACGGTATGTAACTTTTGCTCATGTGCCTTTGTAGTAGCCCATGTTTTACTACCATAGAGTAGGATTGGTCCTACGGCAGTTTTATAAACTTCCCCCTTCGTTCTTATGGGTATTAACGGATCACATAAAACTTCTGTTAGTTCACGCCATTTGTTCCACCCAGACATGGCCCTATGGATTATATCGGCAGTTATTGTGCCATCTTTAGCAATGACAGAACCTAGATATTTGAATGGCCTGTTAGCCATCTCTTGATGAATACAGTACTTTTGCTTTTGTCAGTTGGCACAGGCTAGAGTAAAAGGTGGCTTTTCACCAATGTCTCAGTCTCACTCATGGCTGTGATTATATGGAAGCTACTGAGGTATGGGTGGTGCGTAGTAATGGCATTCGGGGCACAGTCAGTGCCTGTGAATGCTGTGAAAGGTTCAACTCATAGGGTTAGGACTACTGTTCTGACTCAGTGAGGAAAACAATGGCAAACTACCTCACTCCTCTTCTTGCCTAGAACACCTCAAAATAGCGCTGACTTGATTTTTTGTGGGTATCTACTCACATAACGTAACGGCAGTACTTTTTGAGGATCCAACCAGTCTTTGGGCTGACTACCTAACAGACAGACAGACAGATATTTGAATCTCGTTATTCTTGGTAAGGTTTCATCATCTAAATTAAGTTAAATATTTGTCATACTGGGTTTATTGTGGTGGAAGTCTCATACCATATATTCAGTTTTAGTTCTACTAATGCGCAGTCCATTAGACTCCAGAGCTCTCCTCCATTGGTCTAACTTCTCCTTTAGGTAAAAAAAAAACTGTCAGATATTAGAGCAACATCGTCCGCGTATAAACGACTCCACGGTAAGGATTTATGAACTTGTTGAGTTAGGTAGTTTACAGTAATATTGAATAAGATTCGCCTCGAGAGAGGGGAAGATCTTTTCTCTGTCAGCTGTATGACAATATGTAATGTGTTACATTCGGCTGGAGATAGAGGAAGATCTGTTCTCTGTCAGCTGTTTGACAATATGCAATGTGTTATATTCGCCTAGAGGTAGGGGAAGATCTTTTCCCTGTCAGCTGTTTGACAATATATAATGTGTTTCATTCGCCGAGAGGTAGAGGAAGATATGTTCTATGTCAGCTGTTTGGCAATATGTAATGTGTTGCATTCGCCTAGAGGTAGAGGATGATCTGTTCTCTGACAGCGGTTTGACAATATGTAATATGTTACATTCGCCTGGAGATAAGGGAGATCTGTTCTCTGTCAGCTGTTTGCCAGTATGAAATGTGTTACATTCGCCTGGAAGTAGAGGAAGATCTTTTCTCTGTCAGCTGTTTGACAATATGTAATGTGTTACATTCGCCTGGATGTAGACGAATATCTGTTCACTGTCAGCTGTTTGACGATATGAAATATGTAACATTCGCCTGGAGGTAGAGGAAGATCTTTTCTCTATCACCTGTTTGACAATATGTAATGTGTTTTATTCGCCTGGAGGTAGAGGAAGATCTGTTCTCTGTCAGAGGTTTCACAATATGTAATGTGTTACGTTCGCCTGGAGGTAGGGGAAGATCTGTCCTCTGTCAGCTGTTTGACAATATGTAATGTGTTACATTCGCCTGGAGTTAGGGGAGATTTCTTCTCTGTCAGCTTTATGGCAATATGTAATGTGTTACATTGGCCTGTAGTTAGGGGAGATCTGCTCTCTGTCAGCTGTTTCTGCTGTATGACAATATGTGTTTTATTCGCCTGGAGGTAGAGGAAGATCTGTTATCTGTCAGAGGTTTCACAATATGTAATGTGTTACATTCGCCTGGAGGTAGGGGAAGATCTGTTCTCTGTCAGCGGTTTGACAATATGTAATGTGTTACATTCGCCTGTAGGTAGAGGAGATCTGTTCCCTGTCAGCTGTTTGACAATATGTGATGTGCTACATTCGCTTGGAGGTAAGGGAGATCTGTTCTTTGTCAGCGGTTTGACAATATTCAGTGTGTTACATTCGCCTGGAGGTAGGGGAAGATCTTTTCCCTGTCAGCTGTTTGACAATATGTAATGTGTTACATTCGCCTGGAGGTAGAGGAAGATCTGTTCTCTGTCAGCCGTTTGACAATATGAAATGTGTTACATTCGCCTAGAGGTAGGGGAAGATCTTTTCCCTGTCAGCTGTTTGACAATATGTAATGTGTTTCATTCGCCGGGAGGTAGAGGAAGATCTGTTCCATGTCAGCTGTTTGGCAATATGTAATGTGTTACATTCGCTTGGAGGTAGGGGAAGATTTGTTCTCAGTCAGCTGTTTGAAAATATGTAATGTGTTACATTCACTTGGGGGTAGGGGAAGATCTGTTCTCTGTCAGCTGCTTGACAGTATGTAATGTGTTACATTCGCCTGGAGGTAGGGGATGATCTGTTCACTGTCAGCTGTTTGACAATATGTAATGTGTTACATTCGCCTAGGGTAGGGGAAGATCTGTTCTTTGTAATGTGTTAAATTCGCCTGGAGGTAGAGGAAGATCTGTTCTCTGTCAGCTGTTTGACAATATGAAATGTGTAACATTCGCCTGGAGGTAGAGGAAGATCGTTTCTCTGTCAGCTGCTTGACAATATGTAATGTGTTGCATTCTCCTGGAGATAGAGGATGATATGTTCTCTGTCAGCGATTTGACAATATGTAATATGTTACATTCGCCTGGAGGTAAGGGAGATCTGTTCTCTGTCAGCTGTTTGACAATATGCAATGTGTTACATTCGCTTGGAGGTAGGGGAAAATATGTTCTCTGTCAGCTGTTTGAAAATATGTATTGTGTTACATTCGCTTGGGGGTAGGGGAAGATCTGTTCTCTGTCAGCTGCTTGACAGTATGTAAAGTGTTACATTCGCCTGGAGGGAGGGGAAGATATGTTCACTATCAGCTGTTTGACAATATGTAATGTGTTACATTCGCCTAGGTTAGGGGAAGATCTGTTCTTTGTAATGTGTTACATTCGCCTGGAGGTAGAGGAAGATCTGTTCTCTGTCAGCTGTTTGACAATATGTAATGTGTTTCATTCAACTGGAGGTGGAGGAAGATCTGTTCGTGGTCAGCTGTTAGACAATATGTAATGTGCTACATTAGGCAGGAGGTAGGGGAAGATCTGTTCTCTGTCAGCTGTTTCTGCTGTATGACAATATGTAATGTGTTACATTCGCTTGGGGGTAAGGGAAGATCTGTTCTCTGTCAGCTGCTTGACAGTATGTAATGTGTTACATTCGCCTGGAGGTAGGGGATGATCTGTTCACTGTCAGCTGTTTGACAATATGTAATGTGTTACATTCGCCTAGGGTAGGGGAAGATCTGTTCTTTGTAATGTGTTAAATTCGCCTGGAGGTAGAGGAAGATCTGTTCTCTGTCAGCTGTTTGACAATATGTAATGTGTTTCATTCAACTGGAGGTAGGGGAAGATCTGTTGTCTGTCAGCTGTTTGACAATATGTAATGTGTTACATTCGCCTGGAGGTAGGGAAAGATCTGTTCTCTGTCAGCTGTTTGACTGTAGGTAATGTGTTACATTCGCCTGGAAGTAGGGGAGATCCCTTCTCTGCCAGCTGTATGACAATATGTAATATGTTACATTGGCCTGTAGTTAGGGGAGATCTGATCTCTGTCAGCTGTTTCTGCTGTATGACAATATGTAATGTGTTACATTCGCCTGGAGGTAGGGGAAGATCTGTTCTCTCTCAGCTGTATGACAATAAGTCATGTGTTACATTCGCCTGCAGGTAGAGGAGATCTGTTCTCTGTCAGCTGTTTGACAATATGTAATGTGCTACATTCGCTTGGAGGTAACGGAGATCTGTTTTTTGTCAGCGGTTTGACAATATTCAATGTGTTACATTCGCCTGGAGGTAGGGGAAGATCTTTTCTCCTTCAGCTGTTTGACAATATGTAATGTGTAACATTCGCCTGGAGGTAGAGGAAGATCTTTTCTCTGTCAGCTGCTTGACAATATGTAATGTGTTGCATTCTCCTGGAGGTAGAGGATGATATGTTCTCTGTCAGCGATTTGACAATATGTAATATGTTACATTCGCCTGGAGGTAAGGGAGATCTGATCTCTGTCAGCAGTTTGACAATATGCAATGTGTTACATTCGCTTGGAGGTAGGGGAAAATATGTTCTCTGTCAGCTGCTTGAAAATATGTATTGTGTTACATTCGCTTGGGGGTAGGGGAAGATCTGTTCTCTGTCAGCTGCTTGACAGTATGTAATGTGTTACATTCGCCTGGAGGTAGGGGAAGATATGTCCACTATCACCTGTTTGACAATATGTAATGTGTTACATTCCCCTAGGTTAGGGGAAGATCTGTTCTTTGTAATGTGTTACATTCGCCTGGAGGTAGAGGAAGATCTGTTCTCTGTCAGCAGTTTGACAATATGTAATGTGTTTCATTCAACTGGAGGTGGAGGAAGATCTGTTTGCGGTCAGCTGTTAGACAATATGTAATATGCTACATTAGGCTGGAGGTAGGGGAAGATCTGTTCTCTGTCAGCTGTTTCTGCTGTATGACAATATGTAATGTGTTACATTCGCTTGGGGGTAGGGGAAGATCTGTTCTCTGTCAGCTGTTTCTGCTGTATGACAATATGTAATGTGTTACATTCGCCTGGAGGTAGGGGAAGATCTGTTCTCTGTCAGCGGTTTGACAATATGTAATGTGTAACATTCGCCTGGAGGTATGGGAGATCTCTTCTCTGTCAGCTGTTTGACAATACGTAATGTGTTACATTCGCCTGTAGGTAGAGGAGATCTGTTCTCTGTCAGCTGTTTGACAATATGTAATGTGCAACATTCGCCTTGAGGTAAGAGAGATCTGTTCTCTGTCAGCTGCTTGACAATATTCAATGTGTTACATTTGCCTGGAGGTAGAGGAAGATCTTTTCTCTGTCAGCTGTTTGACAATAGGTAATGCGCTTCATTCGCCGGAAGGTAGAGGAAGATCTGTTCCATATCAGCTGTTTGGCAATATGTAATGTGTCACATTCGCCTGGATGTAGGCGAAGATCTGTTCTCTGTCAGCTGTTTTACAATATGTAATGTGTTGCATTCTCCTGGAGGTAGAGGATGATCTGTTCTCTGTCAGCGGTTTGACAATATGTAATATGTTACATTCGCCTGGTGGTAAAGGAGATCTGTTCTCTGTCAGCTGTTTGACAATATGCAAAGTGTTACATTCGCCTGAAGGTAGGGGAAGATTTGTTCTCTGTCAGCTGTTTGAAAATATGTAATGAGTTACATTCGCTTGGGGGAAGGGGAAGATCTGTTCTCTGTCAGCTGCTTGACAGTATGTAATGTGTTACATTCGCCTGGAGGTAGGGGAAGATTGGTCCACTAACAGCTGTTTGACAATATGTAATGTGTTACATTCGCCTAGGGTAGGGGAAGATCTGTTCTTTGTAATATGTTACATTCGCCTGGAGGTATAGGAAGATCTGTTCTCTGTCAGCTGTTTGACAATATGTAATGTGTTTCATTCAACTGGGGGTAGGGGAAGATCGGTACTCTGTCAGCGGTTTGACAATATGTAATGTGTTACATTCGCCTGGAAGTAGGGGAGATTTCTTCTCTGTCAGATGCTTTACAATATGTAAGGTGTTACATTCGCCTGTAGGTAAGGGAGATCTGTTCTCTGTCAGCTGTTTGTCAATATGGAATGTTTTACATTCGCCTGGAGATAGGGAAAGATCTGTTCACTGTCAGCTGTTTGACAATATGCAATGAGTTACATTCGCTCGGAGGCAGGGGAATATCTGTTCTCTGTCAGCTGTTTGACAACATGTACCTAATGTGTTACATTCGCCTGAAGGTAGGGGAAGATCGGTTCTCTGTCAGCTGTTTCTGCTGTATGACAATATGTAATGAGTTACATTCGCTTGGGGGAAGGGGAAGATCTGTTCTCTGTCAGCTGCTTGACAGTATGTAATGTGTTACATTCGCCTGGAGGTAGGGGAAGATTGGTCCACTAACAGCTGTTTGACAATATGTAATGTGTTACATTCGCCTGGAGGCAGGGGAAGGTCTGTTCTCTGTCAGCTGTTTGACAACATGTAATATGTTACATTCGCCTGGAAGTAGGGGAAGATCTGTTCTCTGTCAGCTGTTTCTGCTGTATGACAATATGTAATGTGTTACATTCGCCTGGAGGTAGGGGAAGATCTGTTCTCTGTCAGCGGTTTGACAAAATGTAATGTGTTACATTCGCCTGGAGGTATGGGAGATCTCTTCTCTGTCAGCTTTATGACTATATGTAATGTGTTACATTGGCCTGTAGTTAGGGGAGATCTGCTCTCTGTCAGCTGTTTCTGCTGTATGACGATATGTAAAGTGTTACATTCGCCTGGAGGTAGGGGAAGATCTGTTCTCTGTCACCGGTTTGACAATATGTAATGTGTTACATTCGCCTGTAAGTAGAGGAGATCTCTTCTCTGTCAGCTGTTTGACAATATGTAATGTGCTACATTCGCTTGGAGGTAAGGGAGATCTGTTCTTTGTCAGCGGTTTGACAATATTCAATGTGTTACATTCGCCTGGAGGTAGCGGAAGATCTGTTCTCTGTCAGCTGTTTGACAATATGCAATGTGTTACATTCGCCTAGAGGTAGGGGAAGATCTTTTCTCTGTCAGCTCTTTGACAATATATAACGTGTTTCATTCGCCGGGAGGTGGAGGAAGATCTGTTCCATGTCAGCTGTTTGGTAATATGTAATGTGTTACATTCGCCTGGAGGTATGGGAGATCTCTTCTCTGTCAGCTGATTGACTATATGTAACGTGTTACATTCGCCTGTAGGTAGAGGAGATCTGTTCTCTGTCAGCTGGTTGACAATATGTTATGTGCTACATTCGCCTTGAGGTAAGGGAGATCTGTTCTCTGTCAGCTGTTTCACAATATTCAGTGAGTTACATTCGCCTGGAGGTAGGGGAAGATCTTTTATCTGTCAGCTGTTTGACAATAGTTAATGTGTTTCATTCGCCGGGAGGTAGAGGAAGATCTGTACCATGTCATCAGTTTGGTAATATGTAATGTGTTACATTTGCCTGGATGTAGGCGAAGATCTGTTCTCTGTCAGCTGTTTAACAATATGTAATGTGTTGCATTCTCCTGGATGTAGAGGATGATCTGTTCTCTGTCAGCCGTTTGACAATATCTAATATGTTACATTCGCCCCGAAGTAAGAGAGATCTGTTCTCTGTCAGCTGTTTGACAATATGCAAAGTGTTACATTCGCCTGGAGGTAGGGGAAGATTTGTTCTCTGGCAGCTGTTTGAAACTATGTAATGTGTTACATTCGCCTGTAGATAAGGGAGATCTGTTCTCTGGCAGCTGTTTGACAATATGTAATGTGTTACATTCGCCTGGAAGTAGGGGAAGATCTGTTCTCAGTCAGTTGTTTGTCAATATGGAATGTGTTACATTCGCCTGGAGGTAGGGCAAGTTCTGTTCTCTGTCAGCTGTTTGACAATATGCAATGAGTTACATTCGCCTGGAGGCAGGGTAAGATCTGTTCTCTGTCAGCTGGTTGACAACATGTACCTAATGTGTTACATTCGCTTGGACGTAGGGGAAGATCGGTTCTCTGTCAGCTGTTTGACAATACGCAATGAGTTACATTCGCCTGGAGGCAGGGTAAGATCTGTTCTCTGTCAGTTGTTTGACAATATGTACCTAATGTGTTACATCCGCCTGGAGGTAGGGGAAGATCTGTTCTCTGTCAGCTGTTTGACAATAGGTAATGTGTTACATTCGCCTGGAGATAGGGGATGATCTGTTCTCTGTCAGCTGTTTGACAATATGTAATGAGTTACATTCCGCTGGAGGTAGGGGAAGATCTGCTCTCTGTCAGCAGTTTGCCAATATGTAATGTGTTACATTCGCCTGGAGGTAGGGGAATATCTGTTCTCTGTCAGCTGTTCCTGTTGTATGACAATATGTAATTTGTTAAATTCGCCTGGAATAGGGGAAGATCTGTCCTCTGTCAGCGGTTTGACAATATGTACTGTGCTACATTCGCCTGGAGGTACGGGAGATCTCTTCTCTGTCAGCTGTTTAACAATATGTAATGTGTTGCATTCTCGTGGAGGTAGAGGATGATCTGTTCAGTGTCAGCGGTTTGACAGTACGTAATATGTTTCATTTGCCTGAATGTAAGGGAGATCTGTTCTCTGTCTGCTGTTTGACAATATGCAAAGTGTTACATTCGCCTGGAGGTAGGGGAAGATTTGTTCTCTGTCAGCTGTTTGAAAATATGTAATGTGTTACATTCGCTTGGGGGTAGGGGAAGATCTGTTCTCTGTCAGCTGCTTGACAGTATGTAATGGGTTACATTCGCCCGGAGGTATGGGAAGGTCTGTTCTCTGTCAGCTGTTTGACTATAGGTAATGTGTTAAATTCGCCTGGATGTAGGGGAAGATCTGCTCGCGGTCAGCTGTTTGACAATATGTAATGTGTTTCATTCCACTGGGGGTAGGGGAAGATCTGTTCTCTGTCAGCTGTTTGACAATATGTAATGTGTTATATTCGCTTGGAGGTAGGGGAAGATATGTTCTCTGTCAGCTGTTTGACAATATGTAATGTGTTCTATTCGCCTGGAGTTAGGGGAAGATCTGTTCTCAGTCAGCCCTTTGACAATATGCTATGTGTTACATTCGCCTGGAGGTAGGGGAGATCTGTTCTCTGTCAGCTTTTCAGCTGTTTGACAATATGTAATGTGTTACATTCGCCTGGAGGTAGGGGAAGATCTGTATTCTGTCAGCGGTTTGACAATATGCAAAGTGTTACATTCGCCTGAAGGTAGGGGAAGATTTGTTCTCTGTCAGCTGTTTGAAAATATGTAATGAGTTACATTCGCTTGGGGGAAGGGGAAGATCTGTTCTCTGTCAGCTGCTTGACAGTATGTAATGTGTTACATTCGCCTGGAGGTAGGGGAAGATTGGTCCACTAACAGCTGTTTGACAATATGTAATGTGTTACATTCGCCTAGGGTAGGGGAAGATCTGTTCTTTGTAATATGTTACATTCGCCTGGAGGTATAGGAAGATCTGTTCTCTGTCAGCTGTTTGACAATATGTAATGTGTTTCATTCAACTGGGGGTAGGGGAAGATCGGTACTCTGTCAGCGGTTTGACAATATGTAATGTGTTACATTCACCTGGAAGTAGGGGAGATTTCTTCTCTGTCAGATGCTTTACAATATGTAATGTGTTACATTCGCCTGTAGGTAAGGGAGATCTGTTCTCTGTCAGCTGTTTGTCAATATGGAATGTTTTACATTCGCCTGGAGATAGGGAAAGATCTGTTCACTGTCAGCTGTTTGACAATATGCAATGAGTTACATTCGCTCGGAGGCAGGGGAATATCTGTTCTCTGTCAGCTGTTTGACAACATGTACCTAATGTGTTACGTTCGCCTGAAGGTAGGGGAAGATCGGTTCTCTGTCAGCTGTTTGACAATATGTAATGTGTTACATTCGCCTGGAGGCAGGGGAAGGTCTGTTCTCTGTCAGCTGTTTGACAACATGTAATATGTTACATTCGCCTGGAAGTAGGGGAAGATCTGTTCTCTGTCAGCTGTTTCTGCTGTATGACAATATGTAATGTGTTACATTCGCCTGGAGGTAGGGGAAGATCTGTTCTCTGTCAGCGGTTTGACAAAATGTAATGTGTTACATTCGCCTGGAGGTATGGGAGATCTCTTCTCTGTCAGCTTTATGACTATATGTAATGTGTTACATTGGCCTGTAGTTAGGGGAGATCTGCTCTCTGTCAGCTGTTTCTGCTGTATGACGATATGTAAAGTGTTACATTCGCCTGGAGGTAGGGGAAGATCTGTTCTCTGTCACCGGTTTGACAATATGTAATGTGTTACATTCGCCTGTAAGTAGAGGAGATCTCTTCTCTGTCAGCTGTTTGACAATATGTAATGTGCTACATTCGCTTGGAGGTAAGGGAGATCTGTTCTTTGTCAGCGGTTTGACAATATTCAATGTGTTACATTCGCCTGGAGGTAGCGGAAGATCTGTTCTCTGTCAGCTCTTTGACAATATGCAATGTGTTACATTCGCCTAGAGGTAGGGGAAGATCTTTTCTCTGTCAGCTCTTTGACAATATATAACGTGTTTCATTCGCCGGGAGGTGGAGGAAGATCTGTTCCATGTCAGCTGTTTGGTAATATGTAATGTGTTACATTCGCCTGGAGGTATGGGAGATCTCTTCTCTGTCAGCTGATTGACTATATGTAACGTGTTACATTCGCCTGTAGGTAGAGGAGATCTGTTCTCTGTCAGCTGGTTGACAATATGTTATGTGCTACATTCGCCTTGAGGTAAGGGAGATCTGTTCTCTGTCAGCTGTTTCACAATATTCAGTGAGTTACATTCGCCTGGAGGTAGGGGAAGATCTTTTATCTGTCAGCTGTTTGACAATAGTTAATGTGTTTCATTCGCCGGGAGGTAGAGGAAGATCTGTACCATGTCATCAGTTTGGTAATATGTAATGTGTTACATTTGCCTGGATGTAGGCGAAGATCTGTTCTCTGTCAGCTGTTTAACAATATGTAATGTGTTGCATTCTCCTGGATGTATAGGATGATCTGTTCTCTGTCAGCCGTTTGACAATATCTAATATGTTACATTCGCCCCGAAGTAAGAGAGATCTGTTCTCTGTCAGCTGTTTGACAATATGCAAAGTGTTACATTCGCCTGGAGGTAGGGGAAGATTTGTTCTCTGGCAGCTGTTTGAAACTATGTAATGTGTTACATTCGCCTGTAGATAAGGGAGATCTGTTCTCTGGCAGCTGTTTGACAATATGTAATGTGTTACATTCGCCTGGAAGTAGGGGAAGATCTGTTCTCAGTCAGTTGTTTGTCAATATGGAATGTGTTACATTCGCCTGGAGGTAGGGCAAGTTCTGTTCTCTGTCAGCTGTTTGACAATATGCAATGAGTTACATTCGCCTGGAGGCAGGGTAAGATCTGTTCTCTGTCAGCTGGTTGACAACATGTACCTAATGTGTTACATTCGCTTGGACGTAGGGGAAGATCGGTTCTCTGTCAGCTGTTTGACAATACGCAATGAGTTACATTCGCCTGGAGGCAGGGTAAGATCTGTTCTCTGTCAGTTGTTTGACAATATGTACCTAATGTGTTACATCCGCCTGGAGGTAGGGGAAGATCTGTTCTCTGTCAGCTGTTTGACAATAGGTAATGTGTTACATTCGCCTGGAGATAGGGGATGATCTGTTCTCTGTCAGCTGTTTGACAATATGTAATGAGTTACATTCCGCTGGAGGTAGGGGAAGATCTGCTCTCTGTCAGCAGTTTGCCAATATGTAATGTGTTACATTCGCCTGGAGGTAGGGGAATATCTGTTCTCTGTCAGCTGTTCCTGTTGTATGACAATATGTAATTTGTTAAATTCGCCTGGAATAGGGGAAGATCTGTCCTCTGTCAGCGGTTTGACAATATGTACTGTGCTACATTCGCCTGGAGGTACGGGAGATCTCTTCTCTGTCAGCTGTTTAACAATATGTAATGTGTTGCATTCTCGTGGAGGTAGAGGATGATCTGTTCAGTGTCAGCGGTTTGACAGTACGTAATATGTTTCATTTGCCTGAATGTAAGGGAGATCTGTTCTCTGTCTGCTGTTTGACAATATGCAAAGTGTTACATTCGCCTGGAGGTAGGGGAAGATTTGTTCTCTGTCAGCTGTTTGAAAATATGTAATGTGTTACATTCGCTTGGGGGTAGGGGAAGATCTGTTCTCTGTCAGCTGCTTGACAGTATGTAATGTGTTACATTCGCCCGGAGGTATGGGAAGGTCTGTTCTCTGTCAGCTGTTTGACTATAGGTAATGTGTTAAATTCGCCTGGATGTAGGGGAAGATCTGCTCGCGGTCAGCTGTTTGACAATATGTAATGTGTTTCATTCCACTGGGGGTAGGGGAAGATCTGTTCTCTGTCAGCTGTTTGACAATATGTAATGTGTTATATTCGCTTGGAGGTAGGGGAAGATATGTTCTCTGTCAGCTGTTTGACAATATGTAATGTGTTCTATTCGCCTGGAGTTAGGGGAAGATCTGTTCTCAGTCAGCCCTTTGACAATATGCTATGTGTTACATTCGCCTGGAGGTAGGGGAGATCTGTTCTCTGTCAGCTTTTCAGCTGTTTGACAATATGTAATGTGTTACATTCGCCTGGAGGTAGGGGAAGATCTGTATTCTGTCAGCGGTTTGACAATATGAAATGTGTTACATTCACCAGGAAGTAGGGGAGATTTCTTCTCTGTCAGCTGCTTTACAATATGTAATGTGTTACATTCGCCTGTAGGTAAGGGAGATCTGTTCTCTGTCAGCTGTTTGACAATATGTAATGTGTTACATTCGCCTGGCGGTAGGGGAAGATCGGTTCTCTGTCAGCTGTTTGACAATATCCAATGTGTTACATTCGCCTGGAGGCAGGGAAGATCTGTTCTCTGTCAGCTGTTTGACAACATGTACCTAATGTGTTACATTCGCCTGGAGGAAGGGGAAACTCTGTTCTCTGTCAGCTGTTTGACCATATCTGATGTGTTACATTCGCCTGGAGGTAGGGGAAGATCTGTTCTCTGTCAGCTGTTTGACAATATGTATTGAGTTACATTCCGCTGGATGTAGGGGTAGATCTGTTCTCTGTCAGCTGTTTGACAATATGTAATGTGTTACATTCGCCTGGAAGTAGGGAAAAATCTGTTCTCTGTCAGCTGTTTCTGCTGTATGACAATAAGTAATGTGTTACATTCGCCTGGATGTAGGGGAAGATCTGTTCTCTGTCAGCGGTTTGACAATATGTAATGTGTTACATTCGCCTGGAAATAGGGGAGGATCTGTTCTCTGTCAGCTGTTTGACAATATGTAATGAGTTACATTCCGCTGGAGGTAGGGGAAGATCTGCTCTCTTTCAGCAGTTTGACAGTATGTAATGTGTTACATTCGCCTGGAAGTAGGGGAAGATCTGTTCTCGGTCAGCTGTTTCAGCTGTTTGACAATATGTAATGTGTTACATTCGCCTGGAGGTAGGGGAAGATCTGTATTCTGTCAGCGGTTTGACAATATGTAATGTGTTACATTCACCTGGAAGTAGGGGAGATTTCTTCTCTGTCAGCTGCTTTACAATATGTAATGTGTTACATTCGCCTGTAGGTAAGGGAGATCTGTTCTCTGTCAGCTGTTTGACAATATGTAATGTGTTACATTCGCCTGGCGGTAGGGGAAGATCGGTTCTCTGTCAGCAGTTTGACAATATCCAATGTGTTACATTCGCCTGGAGGCAGGGGAAGATCTGTTCTCTGTCAGCTGTTTGACAACATGTACCTAATGTGTCACATTCGCCTGGAGGTAGGGGAAACTCTGTTCTCTGTCAGCTTTTTGACCATATTTAATGTGTTACATTCGCCTGGAGGTAGGGGAAGATCTGTTCTCTGTCAGCTGTTTGACAATATGTATTGAGTTACATTCCGCTGGATGTAGGGGTAGATCTGTTCTCTGTCAGCTGTTTGACAATATGTAATGTGTTACATTCGCCTGGAAGTAGGGAAAGATGTGTTCTCTGTCAGCTGTTTCTGCTGTATGACAATATGTAATGTGTTACATTCGCCTGGAAGTAGGGAAAGATCTGTTCTCTGTCAGCTGTTTCTGCTGTATGACAATATGTAATGTGTTACATTCGCCTGGATGTAGGGGAAGATCTATTCTCTCTCAGCGGTTTGACAATATGTAATGTGTTACATTCGCCAGGAGGTATGGGAGATCTCTTCTCTGTCAGCTTTATGACAATATGTAATGTGTTACATTGGCCTGCTGTAGTTAGGGGAGATCTGCTCTCTGTCAGATGTTTCTGCTGTATGACAATATGTAAAGTGTTACATTCGCCTGGAGGTAGGGGAAGATCTGTTCTCTGTCAGCGGTTTGACAATATGTAATGTGTTACATTCGCCTGTAGGTAGAGGAGATCTCTTCTCTGTCAGCTGTTTGACAATATGTAATGTGCTACATTCGCCTGGAGGTAAGGGAGATCTGTTCTTTGTCAGCGGTTTGACAATATTCAATGTGTTTCATTCGCCTGGCGGTAGGGGAAGATCTGTTCTCTGTCAGCTGTTTGAGGATATGTAATGTGTTATATTCGCCTGGAGGTAGAGGAAGATCTGTTCTCTGTCAGCTGTTTGACAATATGCAATGTGTTACATTCGCCTAGAGGTAGGGGAAGATTTTTTCTCTGTCAGCTGTTTGACAATATGTAATGTGTTTCATTCGCCGGGAGGTAGAGGAAGATCTGTTCCATGTCAGCTGTTTGGTAATATGTAATGTGTTACATTCGCCTGGAGGTATGGGAGATCTCTTCTCTGTCAGCTGTTTGACAATATGTAACGTGTTACATTCGTCTGTAGGTAGAGGAGATCTGTTCTCTGTCAGCTGTTTGACAATATGTAATGTGCTACATTCGCCTTGAGGTAAGGGAGATCTGTTCTCTGTCAGCTATTTGACAATATTTAATGTGTTACATTCACCTGGAGGTAGGGGAAGATTTTTTCTCTGGCAGCTGTTTGAAAATATGTAATATGTTACATTCGTTTGGGGGTAGGGGAAGATCTGTTCTCTGTCAGCTGCTTGACAGTATGTAATGTGTTACATTCGCCTGGAGGTAGGGGAAGATCTGTTCTCTGTCAGCTGTTTGACAATATGCTATGTGTTACATTCGCCTGGATGTAGGGGATATCTGTTCTCTGTCAGCTGTTTCAGCTGTTTGACAATATGTTATGGGTTACATTCGCCTGGAGCTAGGGGAAGATCTGTACTCTGTCAGCGGTTTGACAATATGTAATGTGTTACATTCGCCTGGAAGTAGGGGAGATTTCTTCTCTGTCAGCTGCTTGACAATATGTAATGTGTTACATTCGCCTGTAGGTAAGGGAGATCTGTTCTCTGTCAGCTGTTTGACAATATGTAATGTGTTACATTCACCTGGACGTAGGGGAAGATCTGTTTTCAGTCTGTTGTTTGTCAATATGGAATGTGTTACATACGCCTGGAGGTAGGGCAATTTCTTTTCTCTGTCAGCTGTTTGACAATATGCAATGAGTTACATTCGCCTGGAGGCAGGGGAAGATCTGTTCTCTGTCAGCTGTTTGACAACATGGACCTAATGTGTTACATTCGCTTGGAGGTAGGGGAAGATCGGTTTTCTGTCAGCTGTTTGACAATGTTCAATGAGTTACATTCGCCTGGAGGCAGGGGAAGATCTGTTCTCTGTCAGTTGTTTGACAATATGTACCTAATGTGTTACATCCGCCTGGAGGTAGGGGAAGATCTAGTCTCTGTCAGCTGTTTGACAATATGTAATGTGTTACATTCGCCTGGATATAGGGGAGGATCTGTTCTCTGTCAGCTGTTTGACAATATGTAATGAGTTACATTCCGCTGGAGGTAGGGGAAGATCTGCTCTCTGTCAGCAGTTTGAAAATATGTAATGTGTTACATTCGCCTGGAAGTAGGGGAAGATCTGTTCTCTGTCAGCTGTTTCTGCTGTATGACAATATGTAATGTGTTACATTCGCCTGGAGGTAGGGGAAGATCTGTTCTGTGTCAGCGGTTTGACAAAATGTAATGTGTTACATTCGCCTGGAGGTATGGGAGATCTCTTCTCTGTCAGCTTTATGACTATATGTAATGTGTTACATTGGCCTGTAATTAGGGGAGATCTGCTCTCTGTCAGCTGTTTCTGCTGTTTGACAATATGTAATGAGTTACATTCGCCTGGAAGTAGGGGAAGATCTGTTCTCGGTCAGCTGTTTCAGCTGTTTGACAATATGTAATGTGTTACATTCGCCTGGAGGTAGGGGAAGATCTGTTCTGTGTCAGCGGTTTGACAAAATGTAATGTGTTACATTCGCCTGGAGGTATGGGAGATCTCTTCTCTGTCAGCTTTATGACTATATGTAAAGTGTTACATTCGCCTGGAGGTAGGGGAAGATCTGTTCTCTGTCAGCGGTTTGACAATATGTAATGTGTTACATTCGCCTGTATGTAGAGGAGATCTCTTCTCTGTCAGCTGTTTGACAATATGTAATGTGCTACATTTGCTTGGAGGTAAGGGAGATCTGTTCTTTGTCAGCGGTTTGACAATATTCAATGTGTTACATTCGCCTGGAGGTAGCGTAAGATCTGTTCTCTGTCAGCTGTTTGACAATATGCGATGTGTTACATTCGCCTAGATGTAGGGGAAGATCTTTTCTCTGTCAGCTCTTTGACAATATGTAACGTGTTTCATTCGCCGGGAGGTGGAGGAAGATCTGTTCCATGTCAGCTGTTTGGTAATATGTAATGTGTTACATTCGCCTGGAGGTATGGGAGATCTCTTCTCTGTCAGCTGTTTAACAATATGTAATGTGTTATATTCGCTTGGAGGTAGGGGAAGATATGTTCTCTGTCAGCTGTTTGACAATATGTAATGTGTTCTATTCGCCTGGAGTTAGGGGAAGATCTGTTCTCAGTCAGCTCTTTGACAATATGCTATGTGTTACATTCGCCTGGAAGTAGGGGAGATCTGTTCTCTGTCAGCTGTTTCAGCTGTTTGACAATATGTAATGAGTTACATTCGCCTGGAGGTAGGGGAAGATCTGTATTCTGTCAGCGGTTTGACAATATGAAATGTGTTACATTCACCAGGAAGTAGGGGAGATTTCTTCTCTGTCAGCTGCTTTACAATATGTAATGTGTTACATTGGCCTGTAGGTAAGGGAGATCTGTTCTCTGTCAGCTGTTTGACAATATGTAATGTGTTACATTCGCCTGGCGGTAGGGGAAGATCGGTTCTCTGTCAGCTGTTTGACAATATCCAATGTGTTACATTCGCCTGGAGGCAGGGAAGATATGTTCTCTGTCAGCTGTTTGACAACATGTACCTAATGTGGTACATTCGCCTGGAGGTAGGGGAAACTCTGTTCTCTGTCAGCTGTTTGACCATATCTGATGTGTTACATTCGCCTGGAGGTAGGGGAAGATCTGTTCTCTGTCAGCTGTTTGACAATATGTATTGAGTTACATTCCGCTGGATGTAGGGGTAGATCTGTTCTCTGTCAGCTGTTTGACAATATGTAATGTGTTACATTCGCCTGGAAGTAGGGAAAGATCTGTTCTCTGTCAGCTGTTTCTGCTGTATGACAATAAGTAATGTGTTACATTCGCCTGGATGTAGGGGAAGATCTGTTCTCTGTCAGCGGTTTGACAATATGTAATGTGTTACATTCGCCTGGAGATAGGGGAGGATCTGTTCTCTGTCAGCTGTTTGACAATATGTAATGAGTTACATTCCGCTGGAGGTAGGGGAAGATCTGCTCTCTGTCAGAAGTTTGACAATATGTAATGTGTTACATTCGCCTGGAAGTAGGGGAAGATCTGTTCTCTGTCAGCTGTTTCAGCTGTTTGACAATATGTAATGTGTTACATTCGCCTGGAGGTAGGGGAAGATCTGTATTCTGTCAGCGGTTTGACAATATGTAATGTGTTACATTCACTTGGAAGTAGGGGAGATTTCTTCTCTGTCAGCTGCTTGACAATATGTAATGTGTTACATTCGCCTGTAGGTAAGGGAGATCTGTTCTCTGTCAGCTGTTTGACAATATGTAATGTGTTACATTCGCCTGGCGGTAGGGGAAGATCGGTTCTCTGTCAGCAGTTTGACAATATCCAATGTGTTACATTCGCCTGGAGGCAGGGGAAGATCTGTTCTCTGTCAGCTGTTTGACAACATGTACCTAATGTGTCACATTCGCCTGGAGGTAGGGGAAACTCTGTTCTCTGTCAGCTGTTTGACCATATTTAATGTGTTACATTCGCCTGGAGGTAGGGGAAGATCTGTTCTCTGTCAGCTGTTTGACAATATGTATTGAGTTACATTCCGCTGGAGGTAGGGGTAGATCTGTTCTCTGTCAGCTGTTTGACAATATGTAATGTGTTACATTCGCCTGGAAGTAGGGAAAGATGTGTTCTCTGTCAGCTGTTTCTGCTGTATGACAATATGTAATGTGTTACATTCGCCTGGATGTAGGGGAAGATCTGTTCTCTGTCAGCGGTTTGACAATATGTAATGTGTTACATTCGCCAGGAGGTATGGGAGATCTCTTCTCTGTCAGCTGCTTTACAATATGTAATGTGTTACATTCGCCTGTAGGTAAGGGAGATCTGTTCTCTGTCAGCTGTTTGACAATATGTAATGTGTTACATTCACCTGGACGTAGGGGAAGATCTGTTTTCAGTCTGTTGTTTGTCAATACGGAATGCGTTACATACGCCTGGAGGTAGGGCAATTTCTTTTCTCTGTCAGCTGTTTGACAATATGCAATGAGTTACATTCGCCTGGAGGCAGGGGAAGATCTGTTCTCTGTCAGCTGTTTGACAACATGGACCTAATGTGTTACATTCGCTTGGAGGTAGGGGAAGATCGGTTCTCTGTCAGCTGTTTGACAAGGTTCAATGAGTTACATTCGCCTGGAGGCAGGGGAAGATCTGTTCTCTGTCAGTTGTTTGACAATATGTACCTAATGTGTTACATCCGCCTGGAGGTAGGGGAAGATCTAGTCTCTGTCAGCTGTTTGACAATATGTAATGTGTTACATTCGCCTGGATATAGGGGAGGATCTGTTTTCTGTCAGCTGTTTGACAATATGTAATGAGTTACATTCCGCTGGAGGTAGGGGAAGATCTGCTCTCTGTCAGCAGTTTGAAAATATGCAATGTGTTACATTCGCCTGGAAGTAGGGGAAGATCTGTTCTCTGTCAGCTGTTTCTGCTGTATGACAATATGTAATGTGTTACATTCGCCTGGAGGTAGGGGAAGATCTGTTCTCTGTCAGCGGTTTGACAAAATGTAATGTGTTACATTCGCCTGGAGGTATGGGAGATCTCTTCTCTGTCAGCTTTATGACTATATGTAATGTGTTACATTGGCCTGTAGTTAGGGGAGATCTGCTCTCTGTCAGCTGTTTCTGCTGTATGACGATATGTAAAGTGTTACATTCGCCTGGAGGTAGGGGAAGATCTGTTCTCTGTCAGCGGTTTGACAATATGTAATGTGTTACATTCGCCTGTAAGTAGAGGAGATCTCTTCTCTGTCAGCTGTTTGACAATATGTAATGTGCTACATTCGCTTGGAGGTAAGGGAGATCTGTTCTTTGTCAGCGGTATGACAATATTCAATGTGTTACATTCGCCTGGAGGTAGGGGAAGATCTTTTCTCTGTCAGCTTTTTGACAATATATAACGTGTTTCATTCGCAGGGAGGTGGAGGAAGATCTGTTCCATTTCAGCTGTTTGGTAATATGTAATGTGTTACATTCGCCTGGAGGTATGGGAGATCTCTTCTCTGTCAGCTGTTTGACAATATGTAACGTGTTACATTCGCCTGTAGGTAGAGAAGATCTGTTCTCTGTCAGCTGGTTGACAATATGTTATGTGCTACACTCGCCTTGAGGTAAGGGAGATCTGTTCTCTGTCAGCTGTTTCACAATATTCAGTGTGTTACATTCGCCTGGAGGTAGGGGAAGATCTTTTATCTGTCAGCTGTTTGACAATAGTTAATGTGTTTCATTCGCCGGGAGGTAGAGGAAGATCTGTACAATGTCATCAGTTTGGTAATATGTAATGTGTTACATTTGCCTGGATGTAGGCGAAGATCTGTTCTCTGTCAGCTGTTTAACAATATGCAATGTGTTGCATTCTCCTGGATGTAGAGGATGATCTGTTCTCTGTCAGCCGTTTGACAATATCTAATATGTTACATTCGCCCCGAAGTAAGAGAGATCTGTTCTCTGTCAGCTGTTTGACAATTTGCAAAGTGTTACATTCGCCTGGAGGTAGGGGAAGATTTGTTCTCTGGCAGCTGTTTGAAAATATGTAATGTGTTGCATTCGCCTGTAGGTAAGGGAGATCTGTTCTCTGTCAGCTGTTTGACAATATGTAATGTGTTACATTCGCCTGGAAGTAGGGGAAGATCTGTTCTCAGTCAGTTGTTTGTCAATATGGAATGTGTTACATTCGCCTGGAGGTAGGGCAAGTTCTGTTCTCTGTCAGCTGTTTGACAATATGCAATAAGTTACATTCGCCTGGAGGCAGGGTAAGATCTGTTCTCTGTCAGCTGGTTGACAACATGTACCTAATGTGTTACATTCGCTTGGAGGTAGGGGAAGATCGGTTCTCTGTCAGCTGTTTGACAATACGCAATGAGTTACATTCGCCTGGAGGCAGGGGAAGATCTGTTCTCTGTCAGTTGTTTGACAATATGTACCTAATGTGTTACATCCGCCTGGAGGTAGGGGAAGATCTGTTCTCTGTCAGCTGTTTGACAATAGGTAATGTGTTACATTCTCCTGGAGATAGGGGAAGATCTGTTCTCTGTCAGCTGTTTGACAATATGTAATGAGTTACATTCCGCTGGAGGTAGGGGAAGATCTGCTCTCTGTCAGCAGTTTGCCAATATGTAATGTGTTACATTCGCCTGGAGGTAGGGGAATATCTGTTCTCTGTCAGCTGTTCCTGTTGTATGACAATATGTAATTTGTTACATTCGCCTGGAATAGGGGAAGATCTGTCCTCTTTCAGCGGTTTGACAATATGTACTGTGTTACATTCGCCTGGAGGTATGGGAGATCTCTTCTCTGTCAGCTGTTTAACAATATGTAATGTGTTGCATTCTCGTGGAGGTAGAGGATGATCTGTTCAGTGTCAGCGGTTTGACAGTACGTAATATGTTTCATTTGCCTGTATGTAAGGGAGATCTGTTCTCTGTCTGCTGTTTGACAATATGCAAAGTGTTACATTCGCCTGGAGGTAGGGGAAGATTTGTTCTCTGTCAGCTGTTTGAAAATATGTAATGTGTTACATTCGCTTGGGGGTAGGGGAAGATCTGTTCTCTGTCAGCTGCTTGACAGTATGTAATGTGTTACATTCGCCTGGAGGTATGGGAAGGTCTGTTCTCTGTCAGCTGTTTGACTATAGGTAATGTGTTAAATTCGCCTGGATGTAGGGGAAGATTTGCTCGCGGTCAGCTGTTTGACAATATGTAATGTGTTTCATTCCACTGGGGGTAGGGGAAGATCTGTTCTCTGTCAGCTGTTTGACAATATGTAATGTGTTATATTCGCTTGGAGGTAGGGGAAGATATGTTCTCTGTCAGCTGTTTGACAATATGTAATGTGTTCTATTCGCCTGGAGTTAGGGGAAGATCTGTTCTCAGTCAGCTCTTTGACAATATGCTATGTGTTACATTCGCCTGGAGGTAGGGGAGATCTGTTCTCTGTCAGCTGTTTCAGCTGTTTGACAATATGTAATGTGTTACATTCGCCTGGAGGTAGGGGAAGATCTGTATTCTGTCAGCGGTTTGACAATATGAAATGTGTTACATTCACCTGGAAGTAGGGGAGATTTCTTCTCTGTCAGCTGCTTTACAATATGTAATGTGTTACATTCGCCTGTAGGTAAGGGAGATCTGTTCTCTGTCAGCTGTTTGACAATATGTAATGTGTTACATTCGCCTGGCGGTAGGGGAAGATCGGTTCTCTGTCAGTTGTTTGACAATATCCAATGTGTTACATTCGCCTGGAAGCAGGGAAGATCTGTTCTCTGTCAGCTGTTTGACAACATGTACCTAATGTGGTACATTCGCCTGGAGGTAGGGGAAACTCTGTTCTCTGTCAGCTGTTTGACCATATCTGATGTGTTACATTCGCCTGGAGGTAGGGGAAGATCTGTTCTCTGTCAGCTGTTTGACAATATGTATTGAGTTACATTCCGCTGGATGTAGGGGTAGATCTGTTCTCTGTCAGCTGTTTGACAATATGTAATGTGTTACATTCGCCTGGAAGTAGGGAAAAATCTGTTCTCTGTCAGCTGTTTCTGCTGTATGACAATAAGTAATGTGTTACATTCGCCTGGATGTAGGGGAAGATCTGTTCTCTGTCAGCGGTTTGACAATATGTAATGTGTTACATTCGCCTGGAAATAGGGGAGGATCTGTTCTCTGTCAGCTGTTTGACAATATGTAATGAGTTACATTCCGCTGGAGGTAGGGGAAGATCTGCTCTCTTTCAGCAGTTTGACAATATGTAATATGTTACCTTCGCCTGGAAGTAGGGGAAGATCTGTTCTCTGTCAGCTGTTTCAGCTGTTTGACAATATGTAATGTGTTACATTCGCCTGGAGGTAGGGGAAGATCTGTTCTCTGTCAGCGGTTTGACAATATGTAATGTGTTACATTCGCCTGTAGGTAGAGGAGATCTCTTCTCTGTCAGCTGTTTGACAATATGTAATGTGCTACATTCGCCTGGAGGTAAGGGAGATCTGTTCTTTGTCAGCGGTTTGACAATATTCAATGTGTTTCATTCACCTGGCGGTAGGGGAAGATCTGTTCTCTGTCAGCTGTTTGAGGATATGTAATGTGTTATATTCGCCTGGAGGTAGAGGAAGATCTGTTCTCTGTCAGCTGTTTGACAATATGCAATGTGTTACATTCGCCTAGAGGTAGGGGAAGATTTTTTCTCTGTCAGCTGTTTGACAATATGTAATGTGTTTCATTCGCCGGGAGGTAGAGGAAGATCTGTTCCATGTCAGCTGTTTGGTAATATGTAATGTGTTACATTCGCCTGGAGGTATGGGAGATCTCTTCTCTGTCAGCTGTTTTACAATATGTAACGTGTTACATTCGTCTGTAGGTAGAGGAGATCTGTTCTCTGTCAGCTGTTTGACAATATGTAATGTGCTACATTCGCCTTGAGGTAAGGGAGATCTGTTCTCTGTCAGCTATTTGACAATATTCAATGTGTTACATTCACCTGGAGGTAGGGGAAGATTTTTTCTCTGGCAGCTGTTTAAAAATATGTAATATGTTACATTCGCTTGGGGGTAGGGGAAGATCTGTTCTCTGTCAGCTGCTTGACAGTATGTAATGTGTTACATTCCCCTGGAGGTAGGGGAAGATCTGTTCTCTGTCAGCTGTTTGACAATATGCTATGTGTTACATTCGCCTGGATGTAGGGGATATCAGTTCTCTGTCAGCTGTTTCAGCTGTTTGACAATATGTTATGTGTTACATTCGCCTGGAGGTAGGGGAAGATCTGTACTCTGTCAGCGGTTTGACAATATGTAATGTGTTACATTCGCCTGGAAGTAGGGGAGATTTCTTCTCTGTCAGCTGCTTGACAATATGTAATGTGTTACATTCGCCTGTAGGTAAGGGAGATCTGTTCTCTGTCAGCATTTGACAATATGTCATGTGTTACATTCGCCTGGACGTAGGGGAAGATCTGTTTTCAGTCTGTTGTTTGTCAATATGGAATGTGTTACATACGCCTGGAGGTAGGGCAATTTCTTTTCTCTGTCAGCTGTTTGACAATATGCAATGAGTTACATTCGCCTGGAGGCAGGGGAAGATCTTTTCTCTGTCAGCTGTTTGACAACATGGACCTAATGTGTTACATTCGCTTGGAGGTAGGGGAAGATCGGTTCTCTGTCAGCTGTTTGACAATGTTCAATGAGTTACATTCGCCTGGAGGCAGGGGAAGATCTGTTCTCTGTCAGTTGTTTGACAATATGTACCTAATGTGTTACATCCGCCTGGAGGTAGGGGAAGATCTAGTCTCTGTCAGCTGTTTGACAATATGTAATGTGTTACATTCGCCTGGATATAGGGGAGGATCTGTTCTCTGTCAGCTGTTTGACAATATGTAATGAGTTACATTCCGCTGGAGGTAGGGGAAGATCTGCTCTCTGTCAGCAGTTTGAAAATATGTAATGTGTTACATTCGCCTGGAAGTAGGGGAAGATCTGTTCTCTGTCAGCTGTATCTGCTGTATGACAATATGTAATGTGTTACATTCGCCTGGAGGTAGGGGAAGATCTGTTCTGTGTCAGCGGTTTGACAAAATGTAATGTGTTACATTCGCCTGGAGGTATGGGAGATCTCTTCTCTGTCAGCTTTATGACTATATGTAATGTGTTACATTGGCCTGTAATTAGGGGAGATCTGCTCTCTGTCAGCTGTTTCTGCTGTATGACGATATGTAAAGTGTTACATTCGCCTGGAGGTAGGGGAAGATCTGTTCTCTGTCAGCGGTTTGACAATATGTAATATGTTACATTCGCCTGTATGTAGAGGAGATCTCTTCTCTGTCAGCTGTTTGACAATATGTAATGTGCTACATTCGCTTGGAGGTAAGGGAGATCTGTTCTTTGTCAGCGGTTTGACAATATTCAATGTGTTACATTCGCCTGGAGGTAGCGGAAGATCTGTTCTCTGTCAGCTGTTTGACAATATGCAATGTGTTACATTCGCCTAGAGGTAGGGGAAGATCTTTTCTCTGTCAGCTCTTTGACAATATGTAACGTGTTTCATTCGCCGGGAGGTGGAGGAAGATCTGTTCCATGTCAGCTGTTTGGTAATATGTAATGTGTTACATTCGCCTGGAGGTATGGGAGATCTCTTCTCTGTCAGCTGTTTAACAATATGTAATGTGTTGCATTCTCGTGGAGGTAGAGGATGATCTGTTCAGTGTCAGCGGTTTGACAGTACGTAATATGTTACATTTGCCTGTATGTAAGGGAGATCTGTTCTCTGTCTGCTGTTTGACAATATGCAAAGTGTTACATTCGCCTGGAGGTAGGGGAAGATTTGTTCTCTGTCAGCTGTTTGAAAATATGTAATGTGTTACATTCGTTTGGGGGTAGGGGAAGATCTGTTCTCTGTCAGCTGCTTGACAGTATGTAATGTGTTACATTCGCCTGGAGGTATGGGAAGGTCTGTTCTCTGTCAGCTGTTTGACTATAGGTAATGTGTTAAATTCGCCTGGATGTAGGGGAAGATCTGCTCGCGGTCAGCTGTTTGACAATATGTAATGTGTTTCATTCCACTGGGGGTAGGGGAAGATCTGTTCTCTGTCAGCTGTTTGACAATATGTAATGTGTTATATTCGCTTGGAGGTAGGGGAAGATATGTTCTCTGTCAGCTGTTTGACAATATGTAATGTGTTCTATTCGCCTGGAGTTAGGGGAAGATCTGTTCTCAGTCAGCTCTTTGACAATATGCTATGTGTTACATTCGCCTGGAAGTAGGGGAGATCTGTTCTCTGTCAGCTGTTTCAGCTGTTTGACAATATGTAATGTGTTACATTCGCCTGGAGGTAGGGGAAGATCTGTATTCTGTCAGCGGTTTGACAATATGAAATGTGTTACATTCACCAGGAAGTAGGGGAGATTTCTTCTCTGTCAGCTGCTTTACAATATGTAATGTGTTACATTCGCCTGGAGGCAGGGAAGATCTGTTCTCTGTCAGCTGTTTGACAACATGTACCTAATGTGGTACATTCGCCTGGAGGTAGGGGAAACTCTGTTCTCTGTCAGCTGTTTGACCATATCTGATGTGTTACATTCGCCTGGAGGTAGGGGAAGATCTGTTCTCTGTCAGCTGTTTGACAATATGTATTGAGTTACATTCCGCTGGATGTAGGGGTAGATCTGTTCTCTGTCAGCTGTTTGACAATATGTAATGTGTTACATTCACCTGGAAGTAGGGAAAGATCTGTTCTCTGTCAGCTGTTTCTGCTGTATGACAATAAGTAATGTGTTACATTCGCCTGGATGTAGGGGAAGATCTGTTCTCTGTCAGCGGTTTGACAATATGTAATATGTTACATTCGCCTGGAGATAGGGGAGGATCTGTTCTCTGTCAGCTGTTTGACAATATGTAATGAGTTACATTCCGCTGGAGGTAGGGGAAGATCTGCTCTCTGTCAGAAGTTTGACAATATGTAATGTGTTACATTCGCCTGGAAGTAGGGGAAGATCTGTTCTCTGTCAGCTGTTTCAGCTGTTTGATAATATGTAATGTGTTACATTCGCCTGGAGGTAGGGGAAGATCTGTATTCTGTCAGCGGTTTGACAATATGTAATGTGTTACATTCACCTGGAAGTAGGGGAGATTTCTTCTCTGTCAGCTGCTTGACAATATGTAATGTGTTACATTCGCCTGTAGGTAAGGGAGATCTGTTCTCTGTCAGCTGTTTGACAATATGTAATGTGTTACATTCGCCTGGCGGTAGGGGAAGATCGGTTCTCTGTCAGCAGTTTGACAATATCCAATGTGTTACATTCGCCTGGAGGCAGGGGAAGATCTGTTCTCTGTCAGCTGTTTGACAACATGTACCTAATGTGTCACATTCGCCTGGAGGTAGGGGAAACTCTGTTCTCTGTCAGCTGTTTGACCATATTTAATGTGTTACATTCGCCTGGAGGTAGGGGAAGATCTGTTCTCTGTCAGCTGTTTGACAATATGTATTGAGTTACATTCCGCTGGAGGTAGGGGTAGATCTGTTCTCTGTCAGCTGTTTGACAATATGTAATGTGTTACATTCGCCTGGAAGTAGGGAAAGATGCGTTCTCTGTCAGCTGTTTCTGCTGTATGACAATATGTAATGTGTTACATTCGCCTGGATGTAGGGGAAGATCTGTTCTCTGTCAGCGGTTTGACAATATGTAATGTGTTACATTCGCCAGGAGGTATGGGAGATCTCTTCTCTGTCAGCTGCTTTACAATATGTAATGTGTTACTCTCGCCTGTAGGTAAGGGAGATCTGTTCTCTGTCAGCTGTTTGACAATATGTAATGTGTTACATTCACTGGGACGTAGGGGAAGATCTGTTTTCAGTCTGTTGTTTGTCAATATGGAATGTGTTACATACGCCCGGAAGTAGGGCAATTTCATTTCTCTGTCAGCTGTTTGACAATATGCAATGAGTTACATTCGCCTGGAGGCAGGGGAAGATCTGTTCTCTGTCAGCTGTTTGACAACATGGACCTAATGTGTTACATTCGCTTGGAGGTAGGGGAAGATCGGTTCTCTGTCAGCTGTTTGACAATGTTCAATGAGTTACATTCGCCTGGAGGCAGGGGAAGATCTGTTCTCTGTCAGTTGTTTGACAATATGTACCTAATGTGTTACATCCGCCTGGAGGTAGGGGAAGATCTAGTCTCTGTCAGCTGTTTGACAATATGTAATGTGTTACATTCGCCTGGATATAGGGGAGGATCTGTTCTCTGTCAGCTGTTTGACAATATGTAATGAGTTACATTCCGCTGGAGGTAGGGGAAGATCTGCTCTCTGTCAGCAGTTTGAAAATATGCAATGTGTTACATTCGCCTGGAAGTAGGGGAAGATCTGTTCTCTGTCAGCTGTTTCTGCTGTATGACAATATGTAATGTGTTACATTCGCCTGGAGGTAGGGGAAGATCTGTTCTCTGTCAGCGGTTTGACAAAATGTAATGTGTTACATTCGCCTGGTGGTATGGGAGATCTCTTCTCTGTCAGCTTTATGACTATATGTAATGTGTTACATTGGCCTGTAGTTAGGGGAGATCTGCTCTCTGTCAGCTGTTTCTGCTGTATGACGATATGTAAAGTGTTACATTCGCCTGGAGGTAGGGGAAGATCTGTTCTCTGTCAGCGGTTTGACAATATGTAATGTGTTACATTCGCCTGTAAGTAGAGGAGATCTCTTCTCTGTCAGCTGTTTGACAATATGTAATGTGCTACATTCGCTTGGAGGTAAGGGAGATCTGTTCTTTGTCAGCGGTTTGACAATATTCAATGTGTTACATTCGCCTGGAGGTATCGGAAGATCTGTTCTCTCTCAGCTGTTTGACAATATGCAATGTATTACATTCGCCTAGAGGTAGGGGAAGATCTTTTCTCTGTCAGCTCTTTGACAATATATAACGTGTTTCATTCGCCGGGAGGTGGAGGAAGATCTGTTCCATTTCAGCTGTTTGGTAATATGTAATGTGTTACATTCGCCTGGAGGTATGGGAGATCTCTTCTCTGTCAGCTGTTTGACAATATGTAACGTGTTACATTCGCCTGTAGGTAGAGGAGATCTGTTCTCTGTCAGCTGGTTGACAATATGTTATGTGCTACACTCGCCTTGAGGTAAGGGAGAATTGTTCTCTGTCAGCTGTTTCACAATATTCAGTGTGTTACATTCGCCTGGAGGTAGGGGAAGATCTTTTATCTGTCAGCTGTTTGACAATAGTTAATGTGTTTCATTCGCCGGGAGGTAGAGGAAGATCTGTACCATGTCATCAGTTTGGTAATATGTAATGTGTTACATTTGCCTGGATGTAGGCGACGATCTGTTCTCTGTCAGCTGTTTAACAATATGCAATGTGTTGCATTCTCCTGGATGTAGAGGATGATCTGTTCTCTGTCAGCCGTTTGACAATATCTAATATGTTACATTCGCCCCGAAGTAAGAGAGATCTGTTCTCTGTCAGCTGTTTGACAATATGCAAATTGTTACTTTCGCCTGGAGGTAGGGGAAGATTTGTTCTCTGGCAGCTGTTTGAAAATATGTAATGTGTTACATTCGCCTGTTGGTAAGGGAGATCTGTTCTCTGTCAGCTGTTTGACAATATGTAATGTGTTACATTCGCCTGGCGGTAGGGGAAGATCGGTTCTCTGTCAGTTGTTTGACAATATCCAATGTGTTACATTCGCCTGGAGGCAGGGAAGATCTGTTCTCTGTCAGCTGTTTGACAACATGTACCTAATGTGGTACATTCGCCTGGAGGTAGGGGAAACTCTGTTCTCTGTCAGCTGTTTGACCATATCTGATGTGTTACATTCGCCTGGAGGTAGGGGAAGATCTGTTCTCTGTCAGCTGTTTGACAATATGTATTGAGTTACATTCCGCTGGATGTAGGGGTAGATCTGTTCTCTGTCAGCTGTTTGACAATATGTAATGTGTTACATTCGCCTGGAAGTAGGGAAAAATCTGTTCTCTGTCAGCTGTTTCTGCTGTATGACAATAAGTAATGTGTTACATTCGCCTGGATGTAGGGGAAGATCTGTTCTCTGTCAGCGGTTTGACAATATGTAATGTGTTACATTCGCCTGGAAATAGGGGAGGATCTGTTCTCTGTCAGCTGTTTGACAATATGTAATGAGTTACATTCCGCTGGAGGTAGGGGAAGATCTGCTCTCTTTCAGCAGTTTGACAATATGTAATATGTTACCTTCGCCTGGAAGTAGGGGAAGATCTGTTCTCTGTCAGCTGTTTCAGCTGTTTGACAATATGTAATGTGTTACATTCGCCTGGAGGTAGGGGAAGATCTGTTCTCTGTCAGCGGTTTGACAATATGTAATGTGTTACATTCGCCTGTAGTTAGAGGAGATCTCTTCTCTGTCAGCTTTTTGACAATATGTAATGTGCTACATTCGCCTGGAGGTAAGGGAGATCTGTTCTTTGTCAGCGGTTTGACAATATTCAATGTGTTTCATTCGCCTGGCGGTAGGGGAAGATCTGTTCTCTGTCAGCTGTTTGAGGATATGTAATGTGTTATATTCGCCTGGAGGTAGAGGAAGATCTGTTCTCTGTCAGCTGTTTGACAATATGCAATGTGTTACATTCGCCTAGAGGTAGGGGAAGATTTTTTCTCTGTCAGCTGTTTGACAATATGTAATGTGTTTCATTCGCCGGGAGGTAGAGGAAGATCTGTTCCATGTCAGCTGTTTGGTAATATGTAATGTGTTACATTCGCCTGGAGGTATGGGAGATCTCTTCTCTGTCAGCTGTTTTACAATATGTAACGTGTTACATTCGTCTGTAGGTAGAGGAGATCTGTTCTCTGTCAGCTGTTTGACAATATGTAATGTGCTACATTCGCCTTGAGGTAAGGGAGATCTGTTCTCTGTCAGCTATTTGACAATATTCAATGTGTTACATTCACCTGGAGGTAGGGGAAGATTTTTTCTCTGGCAGCTGTTTAAAAATATGTAATATGTTACATTCGCTTGGGGGTAGGGGAAGATCTGTTCTCTGTCAGCTGCTTGACAGTATGTAATGTGTTACATTCCCCTGGAGGTAGGGGAAGATCTGTTCTCTGTCAGCTGTTTGACAATATGCTATGTGTTACATTCGCCTGGATGTAGGGGATATCAGTTCTCTGTCAGCTGTTTCAGCTGTTTGACAATATGTTATGTGTTACATTCGCCTGGAGGTAGGGGAAGATCTGTACTCTGTCAGCGGTTTGACAATATGTAATGTGTTACATTCGCCTGGAAGTAGGGGAGATTTTTTCTCTGTCAGCTGCTTGACAGTATGTAATGTGTTACATTCGCCTGTAGGTAAGGGAGATCTGTTCTCTGTCAGCATTTGACAATATGTCATGTGTTACATTCGCCTGGACGTAGGGGAAGATCTGTTTTCAGTCTGTTGTTTGTCAATATGGAATGTGTTACATACGCCTGGAGGTAGGGCAATTTCTTTTCTCTGTCAGCTGTTTGACAATATGCAATGAGTTACATTCGCCTGGAGGCAGGGGAAGATCTTTTCTCTGTCAGCTGTTTGACAACATGGACCTAATGTGTTACATTCGCTTGGAGGTAGGGGAAGATCGGTTCTCTGTCAGCTGTTTGACAATGTTCAATGAGTTACATTCGCCTGGAGGCAGGGGAAGATCTGTTCTCTGTCAGTTGTTTGACAATATGTACCTAATGTGTTACATCCGCCTGGAGGTAGGGGAAGATCTAGTCTCTGTCAGCTGTTTGACAATATGTAATGTGTTACATTCGCCTGGATATAGGGGAGGATCTGTTCTCTGTCAGCTGTTTGACAATATGTAATGAGTTACATTCCGCTGGAGGTAGGGGAAGATCTGCTCTCTGTCAGCAGTTTGAAAATATGTAATGTGTTACATTCGCCTGGAAGTAGGGGAAGATCTGTTCTCTGTCAGCTGTTTCTGCTGTATGACAATATGTAATGTGTTACATTCGCCTGGAGGTAGGGGAAGATCTGTTCTGTGTCAGCGGTTTGACAAAATGTAATGTGTTACATTCGCCTGGAGGTATGGGAGATCTCTTCTCTGTCAGCTTTATGACTATATGTAATGTGTTACATTGGCCTGTAATTAGGGGAGATCTGCTCTCTGTCAGCTGTTTCTGCTGTATGACGATATGTAAAGTGTTACATTCGCCTGGAGGTAGGGGAAGATCTGTTCTCTGTCAGCGGTTTGACAATATGTAATATGTTACATTCGCCTGTATGTAGAGGAGATCTCTTCTCTGTCAGCTGTTTGACAATATGTAATGTGCTACATTCGCTTGGAGGTAAGGGAGATCTGTTCTTTGTCAGCGGTTTGACAATATTCAATGTGTTACATTCGCCTGGAGGTAGCGGAAGATCTGTTCTCTGTCAGCTGTTTGACAATATGCAATGTGTTACATTCGCCTAGAGGTAGGGGAAGATCTTTTCTCTGTCAGCTCTTTGACAATATGTAACGTGTTTCATTCGCCGGGAGGTGGAGGAAGATCTGTTCCATGTCAGCTGTTTGGTAATATGTAATGTGTTACATTCGCCTGGAGGTATGGGAGATCTCTTCTCTGTCAGCTGTTTAACAATATGTAATGTGTTGCATTCTCGTGGAGGTAGAGGATGATCTGTTCAGTGTCAGCGGTTTGACAGTACGTAATATGTTACATTTGCCTGTATGTAAGGGAGATCTGTTCTCTGTCTGCTGTTTGACAATATGCAAAGTGTTACATTCGCCTGGAGGTAGGGGAAGATTTGTTCTCTGTCAGCTGTTTGAAAATATGTAATGTGTTACATTCGTTTGGGGGTAGGGGAAGATCTGTTCTCTGTCAGCTGCTTGACAGTATGTAATGTGTTACATTCGCCTGGAGGTATGGGAAGGTCTGTTCTCTGTCAGCTGTTTGACTATAGGTAATGTGTTAAATTCGCCTGGATGTAGGGGAAGATCTGCTCGCGGTCAGCTGTTTGACAATATGTAATGTGTTTCATTCCACTGGGGGTAGGGGAAGATCTGTTCTCTGTCAGCTGTTTGACAATATGTAATGTGTTATATTCGCTTGGAGGTAGGGGAAGATATGTTCTCTGTCAGCTGTTTGACAATATGTAATGTGTTCTATTCGCCTGGAGTTAGGGGAAGATCTGTTCTCAGTCAGCTCTTTGACAATATGCTATGTGTTACATTCGCCTGGAAGTAGGGGAGATCTGTTCTCTGTCAGCTGTTTCAGCTGTTTGACAATATGTAATGTGTTACATTCGCCTGGAGGTAGGGGAAGATCTGTATTCTGTCAGCGGTTTGACAATATGAAATGTGTTACATTCACCAGGAAGTAGGGGAGATTTCTTCTCTGTCAGCTGCTTTACAATATGTAATGTGTTACATTCGCCTGGAGGCAGGGAAGATCTGTTCTCTGTCAGCTGTTTGACAACATGTACCTAATGTGGTACATTCGCCTGGAGGTAGGGGAAACGCTGTTCTCTGTCAGCTGTTTGACCATATCTGATGTGTTACATTCGCCTGGAGGTAGGGGAAGATCTGTTCTCTGTCAGCTGTTTGACAATATGTATTGAGTTACATTCCGCTGGATGTAGGGGTAGATCTGTTCTCTGTCAGCTGTTTGACAATATGTAATGTGTTACATTCACCTGGAAGTAGGGAAAGATCTGTTCTCTGTCAGCTGTTTCTGCTGTATGACAATAAGTAATGTGTTACATTCGCCTGGATGTAGGGGAAGATCTGTTCTCTGTCAGCGGTTTGACAATATGTAATATGTTACATTCGCCTGGAGATAGGGGAGGATCTGTTCTCTGTCAGCTGTTTGACAATATGTAATGAGTTACATTCCGCTGGAGGTAGGGGAAGATCTGCTCTCTGTCAGAAGTTTGACAATATGTAATGTGTTACATTCGCCTGGAAGTAGGGGAAGATCTGTTCTCTGTCAGCTGTTTCAGCTGTTTGATAATATGTAATGTGTTACATTCGCCTGGAGGTAGGGGAAGATCAGTATTCTGTCAGCGGTTTGACAATATGTAATGTGTTACATTCACCTGGAAGTAGGGGAGATTTCTTCTCTGTCAGCTGCTTGACAATATGTAATGTGTTACATTCGCCTGTAGGTAAGGGAGATCTGTTCTCTGTCAGCTGTTTGACAATATGTAATGTGTTACATTCGCCTGGCGGTAGGGGAAGATCGGTTCTCTGTCAGCAGTTTGACAATATCCAATGTGTTACATTCGCCTGGAGGCAGGGGAAGATCTGTTCTCTGTCAGCTGTTTGACAACATGTACCTAATGTGTCACATTCGCCTGGAGGTAGGGGAAACTCTGTTCTCTGTCAGCTGTTTGACCATATTTAATGTGTTACATTCGCCTGGAGGTAGGGGAAGATCTGTTCTCTGTCAGCTGTTTGACAATATGTATTGAGTTACATTCCGCTGGAGGTAGGGGTAGATCTGTTCTCTGTCAGCTGTTTTACAATAGGTAATGTGTTACATTCGCCTGGAAGTAGGGAAAGATGCGTTCTCTGTCAGCTGTTTCTGCTGTATGACAATATGTAATGTGTTACATTCGCCTGGATGTAGGGGAAGATCTGTTCTCTGTCAGCGGTTTGACAATATGTAATGTGTTACATTCGCCAGGAGGTATGGGAGATCTCTTCTCTGTCAGCTGCTTTACAATATGTAATGTGTTACTTTCGCCTGTAGGTAAGGGAGATCTGTTCTCTGTCAGCTGTTTGACAATATGTAATGTGTTACATTCACTGGGACGTAGGGGAAGATCTGTTTTCAGTCTGTTGTTTGTCAATATGGAATGTGTTACATACGCCCGGAAGTAGGGCAATTTCTTTTCTCTGTCAGCTGTTTGACAATATGCAATGAGTTACATTCGCCTGGAGGCAGGGGAAGATCTGTTCTCTGTCAGCTGTTTGACAACATGGACCTAATGTGTTACATTCGCTTGGAGGTAGGGGAAGATCGATTCTCTGTCAGCTGTTTGACAATGTTCAATGAGTTACATTCGCCTGGAGGCAGGGGAAGATCTGTTCTCTGTCAGTTGTTTGACAATATGTACCTAATGTGTTACATCCGCCTGGAGGTAGGGGAAGATCTAGTCTCTGTCAGCTGTTTGACAATATGTAATGTGTTACATTCGCCTGGATATAGGGGAGGATCTGTTCTCTGTCAGCTGTTTGACAATATGTAATGAGTTACATTCCGCTGGAGGTAGGGGAAGATCTGCTCTCTGTCAGCAGTTTGAAAATATGCAATGTGTTACATTCGCCTGGAAGTAGGGGAAGATCTGTTCTCTGTCAGCTGTTTCTGCTGTATGACAATATGTAATGTGTTACATTCGCCTGGAGGTAGGGGAAGATCTGTTCTCTGTCAGCGGTTTGACAAAATGTAATGTGTTACATTCGCCTGGAGGTATGGGAGATCTCTTCTCTGTCAGCTTTATGACTATATGTAATGTGTTACATTGGCCTGTAGTTAGGGGAGATCTGCTCTCTGTCAGCTGTTTCTGCTGTATGACGATATGTAAAGTGTTACATTCGCCTGGAGGTAGGGGAAGATCTGTTCTCTGTCAGCGGTTTGACAATATGTAATGTGTTACATTCGCCTGTAAGTAGAGGAGATCTCTTCTCTGTCAGCTGTTTGACAATATGTAATGTGCTACATTCGCTTGGAGGTAAGGGAGATCTGTTCTTTGTCAGCGGTTTGACAATATTCAATGTGTTACATTCGCCTGGAGGTAGCGGAAGATCTGTTCTCTCTCAGCTGTTTGACAATATGCAATGTATTACATTCGCCTAGAGGTAGGGGAAGATCTTTTCTCTGTCAGCTCTTTGACAATATATAACGTGTTTCATTCGCCGGGAGGTGGAGGAAGATCTGTTCCATTTCAGCTGTTTGGTAATATGTAATGTGTTATATTCGCCTGGAGGTATGGGAGATCTCTTCTCTGTCAGCTGTTTGACAATATGTAACGTGTTACATTCGCCTGTAGGTAGAGGAGATCTGTTCTCTGTCAGCTGGTTGACAATATGTTATGTGCTACACTCGCCTTGAGGTAAGGGAGAATTGTTCTCTGTCAGCTGTTTCACAATATTCAGTGTGTTACATTCGCCTGGAGGTAGGGGAAGATCTTTTATCTGTCAGCTGTTTGACAATAGTTAATGTGTTTCATTCGCCGGGAGGTAGAGGAAGATCTGTACCATGTCATCAGTTTGGTAATATGTAATGTGTTACATTTGCCTGGATGTAGGCGACGATCTGTTCTCTGTCAGCTGTTTAACAATATGCAATGTGTTGCATTCTCCTGGATGTAGAGGATGATCTGTTCTCTGTCAGCCGTTTGACAATATCTAATATGTTACATTCGCCCCGAAGTAAGAGAGATCTGTTCTCTGTCAGCTGTTTGACAATATGCAAATTGTTACTTTCGCCTGGAGGTAGGGGAAGATTTGTTCTCTGGCAGCTGTTTGAAAATATTTAATGTGTTACATTCGCCTGTTGGTAAGGGAGATCTGTTCTCTGTCAGCTGTTTGACAATATGTAATGTGTTACATTCGCCTGGCGGTAGGGGAAGATCGGTTCTCTGTCAGTTGTTTGACAATATCCAATGTGTTACATTCGCCTGGAGGCAGGGAAGATCTGTTCTCTGTCAGCTGTTTGACAACATGTACCTAATGTGGTACATTCGCCTGGAGGTAGGGGAAACTCTGTTCTCTGTCAGCTGTTTGACCATATCTGATGTGTTACATTCGCCTGGAGGTAGGGGAAGATCTGTTCTCTGTCAGCTGTTTGACAATATGTATTGAGTTACATTCCGCTGGATGTAGGGGTAGATCTGTTCTCTGTCAGCTGTTTGACAATATGTAATGTGTTACATTCGCCTGGAAGTAGGGAAAAATCTGTTCTCTGTCAGCTGTTTCTGCTGTATGACAATAAGTAATGTGTTACATTCGCCTGGATGTAGGGGAAGATCTGTTCTCTGTCAGCGGTTTGACAATATGTAATGTGTTACATTCGCCTGGAAATAGGGGAGGATCTGTTCTCTGTCAGCTGTTTGACAATATGTAATGAGTTACATTCCGCTGGAGGTAGGGGAAGATCTGCTCTCTTTCAGCAGTTTGACAATATGTAATATGTTACCTTCGCCTGGAAGTAGGGGAAGATCTGTTCTCTGTCAGCTGTTTCAGCTGTTTGACAATATGTAATGTGTTACATTCGCCTGGAGGTAGGGGAAGATCTGTTCTCTGTCAGCGGTTTGACAATATGTAATGTGTTACATTCGCCTGTAGGTAGAGGAGATCTCTTCTCTGTCAGCTGTTTGACAATATGTAATGTGCTACATTCGCCTGGAGGTAAGGGAGATCTGTTCTTTGTCAGCGGTTTGACAATATTCAATGTGTTTCATTCGCCTGGCGGTAGGGGAAGATCTGTTCTCTGTCAGCTGTTTGAGGATATGTAATGTGTTATATTCGCCTGGAGGTAGAGGAAGATCTGTTCTCTGTCAGCTGTTTGACAATATGCAATGTGTTACATTCGCCTAGAGGTAGGGGAAGATTTTTTATCTGTCAGCTGTTTGACAATATGTAATGTGTTTCATTCGCCGGGAGGTAGAGGAAGATCTGTTCCATGTCAGCTGTTTGGTAATATGTAATGTGTTACATTCGCCTGGAGGTATGGGAGATCTCTTCTCTGTCAGCTGTTTTACAATATGTAACGTGTTACATTCGTCTGTAGGTAGAGGAGATCTGTTCTCTGTCAGCTGTTTGACAATATGTAATGTGCTACATTCGCCTTGAGGTAAGGGAGATCTGTTCTCTGTCAGCTATTTGACAATATTCAATGTGTTACATTCACCTGGAGGTAGGGGAAGATTTTTTCTCTGGCAGCTGTTTAAAAATATGTAATATGTTACATTCGCTTGGGGGTAGGGGAAGATCTGTTCTCTGTCAGCTGCTTGACAGTATGTAATGTGTTACATTCCCCTGGAGGTAGGGGAAGATCTGTTCTCTGTCAGCTGTTTGACAATATGCTATGTGTTACATTCGCCTGGATGTAGGGGATATCAGTTCTCTGTCAGCTGTTTCAGCTGTTTGACAATATGTTATGTGTTACATTCGCCTGGAGGTAGGGGAAGATCTGTACTCTGTCAGCGGTTTGACAATATGTAATGTGTTACATTCGCCTGGAAGTAGGGGAGATTTCTTCTCTGTCAGCTGCTTGACAATATGTAATGTGTTACATTCGCCTGTAGGTAAGGGAGATCTGTTCTCTGTCCGCATTTGACAATATGTCATGTGTTACATTCGCCTGGACGTAGGGGAAGATCTGTTTTCAGTCTGTTGTTTGTCAATATGGAATGTGTTACATACGCCTGGAGGTAGGGCAATTTCTTTTCTCTGTCAGCTGTTTGACAATATGCAATGAGTTACATTCGCCTGGAGGCAGGGGAAGATCTTTTCTCTGTCAGCTGTTTGACAACATGGACCTAATGTGTTACATTCGCTTGGAGGTAGGGGAAGATCGGTTCTCTGTCAGCTGTTTGACAATGTTCAATGAGTTACATTCGCCTGGAGGCAGGGGAAGATCTGTTCTCTGTCAGTTGTTTGACAATATGTACCTAATGTGTTACATCCGCCTGGAGGTAGGGGAAGATCTAGTCTCTGTCAGCTGTTTGACAATATGTAATGTGTTACATTCGCCTGGATATAGGGGAGGATCTGTTCTCTGTCAGCTGTTTGACAATATGTAATGAGTTACATTCCGCTGGAGGTAGGGGAAGATCTGCTCTCTGTCAGCAGTTTGAAAATATGTAATGTGTTACATTCGCCTGGAAGTAGGGGAAGATCTGTTCTCTGTCAGCTGTATCTGCTGTATGACAATATGTAATGTGTTACATTCGCCTGGAGGTAGGGGAAGATCTGTTCTGTGTCAGCGGTTTGACAAAATGTAATGTGTTACATTCGCCTGGAGGTATGGGAGATCTCTTCTCTGTCAGCTTTATGACTATATGTAATGTGTTACATTGGCCTGTAATTAGGGGAGATCTGCTCTCTGTCAGCTGTTTCTGCTGTATGACGATATGTAAAGTGTTACATTCGCCTGGAGGTAGGGGAAGATCTGTTCTCTGTCAGCGGTTTGACAATATGTAATATGTTACATTCGCCTGTATGTAGAGGAGATCTCTTCTCTGTCAGCTGTTTGACAATATGTAATGTGCTACATTCGCTTGGAGGTAAGGGAGATCTGTTCTTTGTCAGCGGTTTGACAATATTCAATGTGTTACATTCGCCTGGAGGTAGCGGAAGATCTGTTCTCTGTCAGCTGTTTGACAATATGCAATGTGTTACATTCGCCTAGAGGTAGGGGAAGATCTTTTCTCTGTCAGCTCTTTGACAATATGTAACGTGTTTCATTCGCCGGGAAGTGGAGGAAGATCTGTTCCATGTCAGCTGTTTGGTAATATGTAATGTGTTACATTCGCCTGGAGGTATGGGAGATCTCTTCTCTGTCAGCTGTTTAACAATATGTAATGTGTTGCATTCTCGTGGAGGTAGAGGATGATCTGTTCAGTGTCAGCGGTTTGACAGTACGTAATATGTTACATTTGCCTGTATGTAAGGGAGATCTGTTCTCTGTCTGCTGTTTGACAATATGCAAAGTGTTACATTCGCCTGGAGGTAGGGGAAGATTTGTTCTCTGTCAGCTGTTTGAAAATATGTAATGTGTTACATTCGTTTGGGGGTAGGGGAAGATCTGTTCTCTGTCAGCTGCTTGACAGTATGTAATGTGTTACATTCGCCTGGAGGTATGGGAAGGTCTGTTCTCTGTCAGCTGTTTGACTATAGGTAATGTGTTAAATTCGCCTGGATGTAGGGGAAGATCTGCTCGCGGTCAGCTGTTTGACAATATGTAATGTGTTTCATTCCACTGGGGGTAGGGGAAGATCTGTTCTCTGTCAGCTGTTTGACAATATGTAATGTGTTATATTCGCTTGGAGGTAGGGGAAGATATGTTCTCTGTCAGCTGTTTGACAATATGTAATGTGTTCTATTCGCCTGGAGTTAGGGGAAGATCTGTTCTCAGTCAGCTCTTTGACAATATGCTATGTGTTACATTCGCCTGGAAGTAGGGGAGATCTGTTCTCTGTCAGCTGTTTCAGCTGTTTGACAATATGTAATGTGTTACATTCGCCTGGAGGTAGGGGAAGATCTGTATTCTGTCAGCGGTTTGACAATATGAAATGTGTTACATTCACCAGGAAGTAGGGGAGATTTCTTCTCTGTCAGCTGCTTTACAATATGTAATGTGTTACATTCGCCTGGAGGCAGGGAAGATCTGTTCTCTGTCAGCTGTTTGACAACATGTACCTAATGTGGTACATTCGCCTGGAGGTAGGGGAAATTCTGTTCTCTGTCAGCTGTTTGACCATATCTGATGTGTTACATTCGCCTGGAGGTAGGGGAAGATCTGTTCTCTGTCAGCTGTTTGACAATATGTATTGAGTTACATTCCGCTGGATGTAGGGGTAGATCTGTTCTCTGTCAGCTGTTTGACAATATGTAATGTGTTACATTCACCTGGAAGTAGGGAAAGATCTGTTCTCTGTCAGCTGTTTCTGCTGTATGACAATAAGTTATGTGTTACATTCGCCTGGATGTAGGGGAAGATCTGTTCTCTGTCAGCGGTTTGACAATATGTAATATGTTACATTCGCCTGGAGATAGGGGAGGATCTGTTCTCTGTCAGCTGTTTGACAATATGTAATGAGTTACATTCCGCTGGAGGTAGGGGAAGATCTGCTCTCTGTCAGAAGTTTGACAATATGTAAAGTGTTACATTCGCCTGGAAGTAGGGAAAGATGCGTTCTCTGTCAGCTGTTTCTGCTGTATGACAATATGTAATGTGTTTCATTCGCCTGGAGGTAGGGGAAGATCTGTTCTCTGTCAGCTGTTTGAGGATATGTAATGTGTTATATTCGCCTGGAGGTAGAGGAAGATCTGTTCTCTGTCAGCTGTTTGACAATATGCAATGTGTTACATTCGCCTAGAGGTAGGGGAAGATTTTTTCTCTGTCAGCTGTTTGACAATATGTAATGTGTTTCATTCGCCGGGAGGTAGAGGAAGATCTGTTCCATGTCAGCTGTTTGGTAATATGTAATGTGTTACATTCGCCTGGAGGTATGGGAGATCTCTTCTCTGTCAGCTGTTTGACAATGTGTAACGTGTTACATTCGTCTGTAGGTAGAGGAGATCTGTTCTCTGTCAGCTGTTTGACAATATGTAATGTGCTACATTCACCTTGAGGTAAGGGAGATCTGTTCTCTGTCAGCTATTTGACAATATTCAATGTGTTACATTCACCTGGAGGTAGGGGAAGATTTTTTCTTTGGCAGCTGTTTGAAAATATGTAATATGTTACATTCGCTTGGGGGTAGGGGAAGATCTGTTCTCTGTCAGCTGCTTGACAGTATGTAATGTGTTACATTCGCCTGGAGGTAGGGGAAGATCTGTTCTCTGTCAGCTGTTTGACAATATGCTATGTGTTACATTCGCCTGGATGTAGGGGATATCTGTTCTCTGTCAGCTGTTTCAGCTGTTTGACAATATGTTATGTGTTACATTCGCCTGGAAGTAGGGAAAGATGTGTTCTCTGACAGCTGTTTCTGCTGTATGACATTATGTAATGTGTTACATTCGCCTGAAGGTGAGGGAGATCTGTTCTCTGTCAGCTGTTTGACAATATGTAATGTGTTACATTCGCCTGGCGGTAGGGGAAGATCGGTTCTCTGTCAGCTGTTTGACAATATCCAATGTGTTACATTCGCCTGGAGGCAGGGAAGATCTGTTCTCTGTCAGCTGTTTGACAACATGTACCTAATGTGGTACATTCGCCTGGAGGTAGGGGAAAATCTGTTCTCTGTCAGCTGTTTGACCATATCTGATGTGTTACATTCGCCTGGAGGTAGGGGAAGATCCGTTCTCTGTCAGCTGTTTGACAATATGTATTGAGTTACATTCCGCTGGATGTAGGGGTAGATCTGTTTTCTGTCAGCTGTTTGACAATATGTAATGTGTTACATTCGCCTGGAAGTAGGGAAAGATCTGTTCTCTGTCAGCTGTTTCTGCTGTATGACAATAAGTAATGTGTTACATTCGCCTGGATGTAGGGGAAGATCTGTTCTCTGTCAGCGGTTTGACAATATGTAATGTGTTACATTCGCCTGGAGATAGGGGAGAATCTGTTCTCTGTCAGCTGTTTGACAATATGTAATGAGTTACATTCCGCTGGAGGTAGGGGAAGATCTGCTCTCTGTCAGCAGTTTGACAATATGTAATGTGTTACATTCGCCTGGAAGTAGGGGAAGATCTGTATTCTGTCAGCGGTTTGACAATATGTAATGAGTTACATTCCGCTGGAGGTAGGGGAAGATCTGCTCTCTGTCAGCAGTTTGACAATATGTAATGAGTAACATTCCGCTGGAGGTAGGGGAAGATCTGCTCTCTGTCAGCTGTTTGACAATATGTAATGTGTTACATTCGCCTGGAAGTAGGGGAAGATCTGTTCTCTGTCAGCTGTTTCAGCTGTTTGACAATATGTAATGTGTTACATTCGCCTGGAGGTAGGGGAAGATCTGTATTCTGTCAGCGGTTTGACAATATGTAATGTGTTACATTCACCTGGAAGTAGGGGAGATTTCTTCTCTGTCAGCTGCTTTACAATATGTAATGTGTTACATTCGCCTGTAGGTAAGGGAGGTCTGTTCTCTGTCAGCTGTTTGACAATATGTAATGCGTTACATTCGCCTGGCGGTAGGGGAAGATCGGTTCTCTGTCAGCAGTTTGACAATATCCAATGTGTTACATTCGCCTGGAGGCAGGGGAAGATCTGTTCTCTGTCAGCTGTTTGACAACATGTACCTAATGTGTCACATTCGCCTGGAGGTAGGGGAAACTCTGTTCTCTGTCAGCTGTTTGACCATATTTAATGTGTTACATTCGCCTGGAGGTAGGGGAAGATCTGTTCTCTGTCAGCTATTTGACAATATGTATTGAGTTACATTCCGCTGGAGGTAGGGGTAGATCTGTTCTCTGTCAGCTGTTTGACAATATGTAATGTGTTACATTCTCCTGGAAGTAGGGAAAGATGTGTTCTCTGTCAGCTGTTTCTGCTGTATGACAATATGTAATGTGTTACATTCGCCTGGATGTAGGGGAAGATCTGTTCTCTGTCAGCGGTTTGACAATATGTAATGTGTTACATTCGCCAGGAGATATGGGATATCTCTTCTCTGTCAGCTGCTTTACAATATGTAATGTGTTACATTCGCCTGTAGGTAAGGGAGGTCTGTTCTCTGTCAGCTGTTTGACAATATGTAATGTGTTATATTCACCTGGACGTAGGGGAAGATCTGTTTTCAGTCTGTTGTTTGTCAATATGGAATGTGTTACATACGACTGGAGGTAGGGCAATGTCTTTTCTCTGTCAGCTGTTTGACAATATGCAATGAGTTACATTCGCCTGGAGGCAGGGGAAGATCTGTTCTCTGTCAGCTGTTTGACAACATGGACCTAATGTGTTACATTCGCTTGGAGGTAGGGGAAGATCGGTTCTCTGTCAGCTGTTTGACAATGTTCAATGAGTTACATTCGCCTGGAGGCAGGGGAAGATCTGTTCTCTGTCAGTTGTTTGACAATATGTACCTAATGTGTTACATCCGCCTGGAGGTAGGGGAAGATCTAGTCTCTGTCAGCTGTTTGACAATATGTAATGTGTTACATTCGCCTGGATATAGGGGAGGATCTGTTCTCTGTCAGCTGTTTGACAATATGTAATGAGTTACATTCCGCTGGAGGTAGGGGAAGATCTGCTCTCTGTCAGCAGTTTGAAAATATGTAATGTGTTACATTCGCCTGGAAGTAGGGGAAGATCTGTTCTCTGTCAGCTGTTTCTGCTGTATGACAATATGTAATGTGTTACATTTGCCTGGAGGTAGGGGAAGATCTGTTCTCTGTCAGCGGTTTGACAAAATGTAATGTGTTACATTCGCCTGGAGGTATGGGAGATCTCTTCTCTGTCAGCTTTATGACTATATGTAATGTGTTACATTGGCCTGTAGTTAGGGGAGATCTGCTCTCTGTCAGCTGTTTCTGCTGTATGACGATATGTAAAGTGTTACATTCGCCTGGAGGTAGGGGAAGATCTGTTCTCTGTCAGCGGTTTGACAATATGTAATGTGTTACATTCGCCTGTAAGTAGAGGAGATCTCTTCTCTGTCAGCTGTTTGACAATATGTAATGTGCTACATTCGCTTGGAGGTAAGGGAGATCTGTTCTTTGTCAGCGGTTTGACAATATTCAATGTGTTACATTCGCCTGGAGGTAGGGGAAGATCTTTTATCTGTCAGCTGTTTGACAATAGTTAATGTGTTTCATTCGCCGGGAGGTAGAGGAAGATCTGTACCATGTCATCAGTTTGGTAATATGTAATGTGTTACATTTGCCTGGATGTAGGCGAAGATCTGTTTTCTGTCAGATGTTTAACAATATGTAATGTGTTGCATTCTCCTGGATGTAGAGGATGATCTGTTCTCTGTCAGCCGTTTGACAATATCTAATATGTTACATTCGCCCCGAAGTAAGAGAGATCTGTTCTCTGTCAGCTGTTTGACAATATGCAAAGTGTTACATTCGCCTGGAGGTAGGGGAAGATTTGTTCTCTGGCAGCTGTTTGAAAATATGTAATGTGTTACATTCGCCTGAAGGTAAGGGAGATCTGTTCTCTGTCAGCTGTTTGACAATATGTAATGTGTTACATTCGCCTGGAAGTAGGGGAAGATCTGTTCTCAGTCAGTTGTTTGTCAATATGGAATGTGTTACATTCGCCTGGAGGTAGGGCAAGTTCTGTTCTCTGTCAGCTGTTTGACAATATGCAATGAGTTACATTCGCCTGGAGGCAGGGTAAGATCTGTTCTCTGTCAGCTGGTTGACAACATGTACCTAATGTGTTACATTCGCTTGGAGGTAGGGGAAGATCGGTTCTCTGTCAGCTGTTTGACAATACGCAATGAGTTACATTCGCCTGGAGGCAGGGGAAGATCTGTTCTCTGTCAGTTGTAGACAATATGTACCTAATGTGTTACATCCGCCTGGAGGTAGGGGAAGATCTGTTCTCTGTCAGCTGTTTGACAATAGGTAATGTGTTACATTCGCCTGGAGATACGGGAAGATCTGTTCTCTGTCAGCTGTTTGACAATATATAATGAGTTACATTCCGCTGGAGGTACGGGTAGATCTGTTCTCTGTCAGCTGTTTGACAATATGTAATGTGTTACATTCGCCTGGAAGTAGGGAAAGATGTGTTCTCTGTCAGCTGTTTCTGCTGTATGACAATATGTAATGTGTTACATTCGCCTGGATGTAGGGGAAGATCTGTTCTCTGTCAGCGGTTTGACAATATGTAATGTGTTACATTCGCCAGGAGGTATGGGAGATCTCTTCTCTGTCAGCTTTATGACAATATGTAATGTGTTATATTGGCCTGCTGTAGTTAGGGGAGATCTGCTCTCTGTCAGCTGTTTCTGCTGTATGACAATATGTAAAGTGTTACATTCGCCTGGAGGTAGGGGAAGATCTGTTCTCTGTCAGCGGTTTGACAATATGTAATGTGTTACATTCGCCTGTAGGTAGAGGAGATCTCTTCTCTGTCAGCTGTTTGTCAATATGTAATGTGCTACATTCGCTTGGAGGTAAGGGAGATCTGTTCTTTGTCAGCGGTTTGACAATATTCAATGTGTTTCATTCGCCTGGAGGTAGGGGAAGATCTGTTCTCTGTCAGCTGTTTGAGGATATGTAATGTGTTATATTCGCCTGGAGGTAGAGGAAGATCTGTTCTCTGTCAGCTGTTTGACAATATGCAATGTGTTACATTCGCCTAGAGGTAGGGGAAGATCTTTTCTCTGTCAGCTGTTTGACAATATGTAATGTGTTTCATTCGCCGGGAGGTAGAGGAAGATCTGTTCCATGTCAGCTGTTTGGTAATATGTAATGTGTTACATTCGCCTGGAGATATGGGAGATCTCTTCTCTGTCAGCTGTTTGACAATATGTAACGTGTTACATTCGTCTGTAGGTAGAGGAGATCTGTTCTCTGTCAGCTGTTTGACAATATGTAATGTGCTACATTCGCCTTGAGGTAAGGGAGATCTGTTCTCTGTCAGCTATTTGACAATATTCAATGTGTTACATTCACCTGGAGGTAGGGGAAGATTTTTTCTCTGGCAGCTGTTTGAAAATATGTAATATGTTACATTCGCTTGAGGGTAGGGGAAGATCTGTTCTCTGTCAGCTGCTTGACAGTATGTAATGTGTTACATTCGCCTGGAGGTAGGGGAAGATCTGTTCTCTGTCAGCTGTTTGACAATATGCTATGTGTTACATTCGCCTGGATGTAGGGGATATCTGTTCTCTGTCAGCTGTCTCAGCTGTTTGACAATATGTTATGTGTTACATTCGCCTGGAGGTAGGGGAAGATCTGTACTCTGTCAGCGGTTTGACAATATGTAATGTGTTACATTCGCCTGGAAGTAGGGGAGATTTCTTCTCTGTCTGCTGCTTGACAATATGTAATGTGTTACATTCGCCTGTAGGTAAGGGAGATCTGTTCTCTGTCAGCTGTTTGACAATATGTAATGTGTTACATTCACCTGGACGTAGGGGAAGATCTGTTTTCAGTCTGTTGTTTGTCAATATGGAATGTGTTACATACGCCTGGAGGTAGGGCAATTTCTATTCTCTGTCAGCTGTTTGACAATATGCAATGAGTTACATTCGCCTGGAGGCAGGGGAAGATCTGTTCTCTGTCAGCTGTTTGACAACATGGACCTAATGTGTTACATTCGCTTGGAGGTAGGGGAAGATCGGTTCTCTGTCAGCTGTTTGACAATGTTCAATGAGTTACATTCGCCTGGAGGCAGGGGAAGATCTGTTCTCTGTCAGTTGTTTGACAATATGTACCTAATGTGTTACATCCGCCTGGAGGAAGGGGAAGATATAGTCTCTGTCAGCTGTTTGACAATATGTAATGTGTTACATTCGCCTGGATATAGGGGAGGATCTGTTCTCTGTCAGCTGTTTGACAATATGTAATGAGTTACATTCCGCTGGAGGTAGGGGAAGATCTGCTCTCTGTCAGCAGTTTGAAAATATGTAATGTGTTACATTCGCCTGGAAGTAGGGGAAGATCTGTTCTCTGTCAGCTGTTTCTGCTGTATGACAATATGTAATGTGTTACATTCGCCTGGAGGTAGGGGAAGATCTGTTCTCTGTCAGCGGTTTGACAAAATGTAATGTGTTACATTCGCCTGGAGGTATGGGAGATCTCTTCTCTGTCAGCTTTATGACTATATGTAATGTGTTACATTGGCCTGTAGTTAGGGGAGATCTGCTCTCTGTCAGCTGTTTCTGCTGTATGACGATATGTAAAGTGTTACATTCGCCTGGAGGTAGGGGAAGATCTGTTCTCTGTCAGCGGTTTGACAATATGTAATGTGTTACATTCGCCTGTATGTAGAGGAGATCTCTTCTCTGTCAGCTGTTTGACAATATGTAATGTGCTACATTCGCTTGGAGGTAAGGGAGATCTGTTCTTTGTCAGCGGTTTGACAATATTCAATGTGTTACATTCGCCTGGAGGTAGCGGAAGATCTTTTCTCTGTCAGCTCTTTGACAATATATAACGTGTTTCATTCGCCGGGAGGTGGAGGAAGATCTGTTCCATGTCAGCTGTTTGGTAATATGTAATGTGTTACATTCGCCTGGAGGTATGGGAGATCTCTTCTCTGTCAGCTGTTTGACAATATGTAACGTGTTACATTCGCCTGTAGGTAGAGGAGATCTGTTCTCTGTCAGCTGGTTGACAATATGTTATGTGCTACAATCGCCTTGAGGTAAGGGAGATCTGTTCTCTGTCAGCTGTTTCACAATATTCAGTGTGTTACATTCGCCTGGAGGTAGGGGAAGATTTGTTCTCTGGCAGCTGTTTGAAAATATGTAATGTGTTACATTCGCCTGTAGGTAAGGGAGATCTGTTCTCTGTCAGCTGTTTGACAATATGTAATGTGTTACATTCGCCTGGAAGTAGGGGAAGATCTGTTCTCAGTCAGTTGTTTGTCAATATGGAATGTGTTACATTCGCCTTGATGTAGGGCAAGTTCTGTTCCTGTCAGCTGTTTGACAATATGCAATGAGTTACATTCGCCTGGAGGCAGGGTAAGATCTGTTCTCTGTCAGCTGGTTGACAACATGTACCTAATGTGTTACATTCGCTTGGAGGTAGGGGAAGATCGGTTCTCTGTCAGCTGTTTGACAATACGCAATGAGTTACATTCGCCTGGAGTCAGGGGAAGATCTGTTCTCTGTCAGCTGTTTGACAATATGTACCTAATGTGTTACATCCGCCTGGAGGTAGGGGAAGATCTGTTCTCTGTCAGCTGTTTGACAATAGGTAATGTGTTACATTCGCCTGGAGATAGGGGAAGATCTGTTCTCTGTCAGCTGTTTGACAATATGTAATGAGTTACATTCCGCTGGAGGTAGGGGAAGATCTGCTCTCTGTCAGCAGTTTGCCAATATGTAATGTGTTACATTCGCCTGGAGGTAGGGGGAGATCTGTTCTCTGTCAGCTGTTCCTGTTGTATGACAATATGTAATTTGTTACATTCGCCTGGAATAGGGGAAGATCTGTTCTCTGTCAGCGGTTTGACAATATGTACTGTGTTACATTCGCCTGGAGGTATGGGAGATCTTTTCTCTGTCAGCTGTTTAACAATATGTAAGGTGTTGCATTCTCGTGGAGGTAGAGGATGATCTGTTCAGTGTCAGCGGTTTGACAGTACGTAATATGTTACATTTGCCTGTATGTAAGGGAGATCTGTTCTCTGTCTGCTGTTTGACAAATGCAAAGTGCTACATTCGCCTGGAGGTAGGGGAAGATTTGTTCTCTGTCAGCTGTTTGAAAATATGTAATGTGTTACATTCGCTTGGAGGTAGGGGAACATCTGTTCTCTGTCAGCTGCTTGACAGTATGTAATGTGTTACATTCGCCTGGAGGTATGGGAAGGTCTGTTCTCTGTCAGCTGTTTGACTATAGGTAATGTGTTAAATTCGCCTGGATGTAGGGGAAAATCTGCTCGCGGTCAGCTGTTTGACAATATGTAATGTGTTTCATTCCACTGGGGGTAGGGGAAGATCTGTTCTCTGTCAGCTGTTTGACAATATGTAATGTGTTATATTCGCTTGGAGGTAGGGGAAGATATGTTCTCTGTCAGCTGTTTGACAATATGTAATGTGTTCTATTCGCCTGGAGTTAGGGGAAGATCTGTTCTCAGTCAGCTCTTTGACAATATGCTATGTGTTACATTCGCCTGGACGTAGGGGAGATCTGCTCTCTGTCAGCTGTTTCAGCTGTTTGACAATATGTAATGTGTTACATTCGCCTGGAGGTAGGGGAAGATCTGTATTCTGTCAGCGGTTTGACAATATGAAATGTGTTACATTCACCAGGAAGTAGGGGAGATTTCTTCTCTGTCAGCTGCTTTACAATATGTAATGTGTTACATTCGCCTGTAGGTAAGGGAGATCTGTTCTCTGTCAGCTGTTTGACAATATGTAATGTGTTACATTCGCCTGGCGGTAGGGGAAGATCGGTTCTCTGTCAGCAGTTTGACAATATCCAATGTGTTACATTCGCCTGGAGGCAGGGGAAGATCTGTTCTCTGTCAGCTGTTTGACAACATGTACCTAATGTGTCACATTCGCCTGGAGGTAGGGGAAACTCTGTTCTCTGTCAGCTGTTTGACCATATTTAATGTGTTACATTCGCCTGGAGGTAGGGGAAGATCTGTTCTCTGTCAGCTGTTTGACAATATGTATTGAGTTACATTCCGCTGGAGGTAGGGGTAGATCTGTTCTCTGTCAGCTGTTTGACAATATGTAATGTGTTACATTCGCCTGGAAGTAGGGAAAGATGTGTTCTCTGTCAGCTGTTTCTGCTTTATGACAATATGTAATGTGTTACATTCGCCTGGATGTAGGGGAAGATCTGTTCTCTGTCAGCGGTTTGACAATATGTAATGTGTTACATTCGCCTGGAAGTACGGGAGATCTCTTCTCTGTCAGCTTTATGACAATATGTAATGTGTTACATTGGCCTGCTGTAGTTAGGGGAGATCTGCTCTCTGACAGCTGTTTCTGCTGTATGACAATATGTAAAGTGTTACATTCGCCTGGAGGTAGGGGAAGATCTGTTCTCTGTCAGCGGTTTGACAATATGTAGTGTGTTACATTCGCCTGTAGGTAGAGGAGATCTCTTCTCTGTCAGCTGTTTGACAATATGTAATGTGCTACAATCTCTTGGAGGTAAGGGAGATCTGTTCTTTGTCAGCGGTTTGACATTATTCAATGTGTTTCATTCGCCTGGAGGTAGGGGAAGATCTGTTCTCTGTCAGCTGTTTGAGGATATGTAATGTGTTATATTCGCCTGGATGTAGAGGAAGATCTGTTCTCTGTCAGCTGTTTGACAATATGCAATGTGTTACATTCGCCTAGAGGTAGGGGAAGATCTTTTCTCTGTCAGCTGTTTGACAATATGTAATGTGTTTCATTCGCCGGGAGGTAGAGGAAGATCTGTTCTCTGTCAGCTGTTTGACAATATGTAATGAGTTACATTCCGCTGAAGGTAGGGGAAGATCTGCTCTCTGTCAGCAGTTTGACAATATGTAATGTGTTACATTCGCCTGGAAGTAGGGGAAGATCTGTTCTCTGTCAGCTGTTTCTGCTGTATGCCAATATGTAATGTGTTACATTCGCCTGGAGGTAGGGAAAGATCTGTTCTCTGTCAGCGGTTTGACAAAATGTAATGTGTTACATTCGCCTGGAGGTATGGGAGATCTCTTCTCTGTCAGCTTTATGACTATATGTAATGTGTTACATTGGCCTGTAGTTAGGGGAGATCTGCTCTCTGTCAGCTGTTTCTGCTGTATGACGATATGTAAAGTGTTTCATTCGCCTGGAGGTAGGGGAAGATCTGTTCTCTGTCAGCGGTTTGACAATATGTAATGTGTTACATTCGCCTGTATGTAGAGGAGATCTCTTCTCTGTCAGCTGTTTGACAATATGTAATGTGCTACATTCGCTTGGAGGTAAGGGAGATCTGTTCTTTGTCAGCGGTTTGACAATAATCAATGTGTTACATTCGCCTGGAGGTAGCGGAAGATCTGTTCTCTGTCAGCTGTTTGACAATATGCAATGTGTTACATTCGCCTAGAGGTAGGGGAAGATCTTTTCTCTGTCAGCTCTTTGACAATATATAACGTGTTTCATTCGCCGGGAGGTGGAGGAAGAACTGTTCCATGTCAGCTCTTTGGTAATATGTAATGTGTTACATTCGCCTGGAGGTATGGGAGATCTCTTCTCTGTCAGCTGTTTGACAATATGTAACGTGTTACATTCGCCTGTAGGTAGAGGAGATCTGTTCTCTGTCAGCTGGTTGACAATATGTTATGTGCTACATTCGCCTTGAGGTAAGGGAGATCTGTTCTCTGTCAGCTGTTTCACAATATTCAGTGTGTTACAATCGCCTGGAGGTAGGGGAAGATCTTTTATCTGTCAGCTGTTTGACAATAGTTAATGTGTTTCATTCGCCAGGAGGTAGAGGAAGATCTGTACCATGTCAACAGTTTGGCAATATGTAATGTGTTACATTTGCCTGGATGTAGGCGAAGATCTGTTCTCTGTCAGCTGTTTAACAATATGTAATGTGTTGCATTCTCCTGGATGTAGAGGATGATCTGTTCTCTGTCAGCCGTTTGACAATATCTAATATGTTACATTCGCCCCGAAGTAAGAGAGATCTGTTCTCTGTCAGCTGTTTGACAATATGCAAAGTGTTGCATTCGCCTGGAGGTAGGGGAAGATTTGTTCTCTGGCAGCTGTTTGAAAATATGTAATGTGTTACATTCGCCTGTAGGTAGGGGAGATCTGTTTCCTGTCAGCTGTTTGACAATATGTAATGTGTTACATTCGCCTGGAAGTAGGGGAAGATCTGTTCTCAGTCAGTTGTTTGTCAATATGGAATGTGTTACATTCGCCTGGAGGTAGGGCAAGTTCTGTTCTCTGTCAGCTGTTTGACAATATGCAATGAGTTACATTCGCCTGGAGGCAGGGTAAGATCTGTTCTCTGTCAGCTGGTTGACAACATGTACCTAATGTGTTACATTCGCTTGGAGGTAGGGGAAGATCGGATCTCTGTCGACTGTTTGACAATACGGAATGAGTTACATTCGCCTGGAGGCAGGGGAAGATCTGTTCTCTGTCAGTTGTTTGACAATATGTACCTAATGTGTTACATCCGCCTGGAGGTAGGGGAAGATCTGTTCTCTGTCAGCAGTTTGACAATAGGTAATGTGTTACATTCGCCTGGAGATAGGGGAAGATCTGTTCTCTGTCAGCTGTTTGACAACATGTAATGAGTTACATTCCGCTGGAGGTAGGGGAAGATCAGCTCTCTGTCAGCAGTTTGCCAATATGTAATGTGTTACATTCGCCTGGAGGTAGGGGAAGATCTGTTCTCTGTCAGCTGTTCCTGTTGTATGACAATATGTAATGTGTTACATTCGCCTGGAATAGGGGAAGATCTGTTCTCTGTCAGCGGTTTGACAATATGTACTGTGTTACATTCGCCTGGAGGTATGGGAGATCTCTTCTCTGTCAGCTGTTTAACAATATGTAATGTGTTGCATTCTCGTGGAGGTAGAGGATGATCTGTTCAGTGTCAGTGGTTTGACAGTATGTAATATGTTACATTTGCCTGTATGTAAGGGAGATCTGTTCTCTGTCTGCTGTTTGACAATATGCAAAGTGTTACATTCGCCTGGAGGTAGGGGAAGATTTGTTCTCTGTCAGCTGTTTGAAAATATGTAATGTGTTACATTCGCTTGGGGGTAGGGGAAGATCTGTTCTCTGTCAGCTGCTTGACAGTATGTAATGTGTTACATTCGCCTGGAGGTATGGGAAGGTCTGTTCTCTGTCAGCTGTTTGACTCTAGGTAATGTGTTACATTCGCCTGGATATAGGGGAAGTTCTGCTCGCGGTCAGCTGTTTGACATTATGTAATGTGTTTCATTCCACTGGGGGTAGGGGAAGAACTGTTCTCTGTCAGCTGTTTGACAATATGTAATGTGTTATATTCGCTTGGAGGTAGGGGAAGATATGTTCTATGTCAGCTGTTTGACAATATGTAATGTGTTCTATTCGCCTGGAGTTAGGGGAAGATCTGTTCTCAGTCAGCTCTTTGACAATATGCTATGTGTTACATTCGCCTGGAGGTAGGGGAGATCTGTTCTCTGTCAGCTGTTTCAGCTGTTTGACAACATGTAATGTGTTACATTCGCCTGGAGGTAGGGGAAGATCTGTATTCTGTCAGCGGTTTGACAATATGAAATGTGTTACATTCGCCTGGCGGTAGAGGAAGATCGGTTCTCTGTCAGCTGTTTGACAATATCCAATGTGTTACAGACGCCTGGAGGCAGGGAAGATCTGTTCTTTGTCAGCTGTTTGACCATATCTGATGTGTTACATTCGCCTGGAGGTAGGGGAAGATCTGTTCTCTGTCAGCTGTTTGACAATATGTATTGAGTTACATTCCGCTGGATGTAGGGGAGATTTCTCCTCTGTCAGCTGCTTTACAATATGTAATGTGTTACATTCGCCTGTAGGTAAGGGAGATCGGTTCTCTGTCAGCTGTTTGACAATATCCAATGTGTTACATACGCCTGGAGGCAGGGAAGATCTGTTCTCTGTCAGCTGTTTGACCATATCTGATGTGTTACATTCGCCTGGAGGTAGGGGAGGATCTGTTCTCTGTCAGCTGTTTGACAATATGTATTGAGTTACATTCCGCTGGATGTAGGGGTAGACCTGTTCTCTGTCAGCTGTTTGATAATATGTAATGTGTTACATTCGCCTGGAAGTAGGGAACGATCTGTTCTCTGTCAGCTGTTTCTGCTGTATGACAATAAGTAATGTGTTACATTCGCCTGGATCTAGGGGAAGATCTGTTCTCTGTCAGCGGTTTGACAATATGTAATGTGTTACATTCCCCTGGAGGTATGGGAGATCTCTTCTCTGTCAGCTTTATGACAATATGTAATGTGTTACATTGGCCTGTAGTTAGGGGAGATCTGCTCTCTGTCAGCTGTTTCTGCTGTATGACAATATGTAAAGTATTACATTCGCCTGGAGGTAGCGGAAGATCTGTTCTCTGTCAGCGGTTTGACAATATGTAATGTGTTACATTCGCCTGTAGGTAGAGGAGATCTCTTCTCTGTCAGCTGTTTGACAATATGTAACGTGTTACATTCGCCTGTAGGTAGGGGAGATCTGTTCTCTGTCAGCTGTTTGACAATATGTAATGTACTTCATTCGCCTTGAGGTAAGGGAGATCTGTTCTCTGTCAGCTGTTTGACAATATTCAATGTTTTACATTCACCTGGAAGTAGGGGAAGATCTTTTGTCTGTCAGCTGTTTGACAATAGTTAATGTGTTTCATTTGCCGGGAGGTAGAGGAAGATCTGTTCTCTGTCAGCGGTTTGACAATATGTAATGTGTTACATTCGCCTGTAAGTAGAGGAGATCTCTTCTCTGTCAGCTGTTTGACAATATGTAACGTGTTACATTCGCCTGTAGGTAGGGGAGATCTGTTCTCTGTCAGCTGTTTGACAATATGTAATGTACTTCATTCGCCTTGAGGTAAGGGAGATCTGTTCTCTGTCAGCTGTTTGACAATATGCAATGAGTTACATTCGCCTGGAGGCAGTGGAATATCTGTTCTCGGTCAGCTGTTTTACAACATGTATCTAATGTGTTACATTCGCCTGGAGGTAGGGGAAGATCGGTTCTCTGTCAGCTGTTTGACAATATTCAATGTGTTTCATTCGCCTGGAGGTAGAGGAAGATCTGTTTTCTGTCAGCTGTTTGAGGATATGTAATGTGTTATATTCGCCTGGAGGTAGAGGAAGATCTGTTCTCTGTCAGCTGTTTGACATTATGCAATGTGTTACATTCGCCTAGAGGTAGGGGAAGATCTTTTCACTGTCAGCTGTTTGACAATATGTAATGTGTTTCATTCGCCGGGAGGTAGAGGAAGATCTGTTCCATGTCAGCTGTTTGGTAATATGTAATGTGTTACATTCGCCTGGAGGTATGGGAGATCTCTTCTCTGTCTGCTGTTTGACAATATGTAACGTGTTACATTCGCCTGTAGGTAGGGGAGATCTGTTCTCTGTCAGCTGTTTGACAATATGTAATGTACTTCATTCGCCTTGAGGTAAGGGAGATCTGTTCTCTGTCAGCTGTTTGACAATATTCAATGTTTTACATTCACCTGGAAGTAGGGGAAGATCTTTTGTCTGTCAGCTGTTTGACAATAGTTAATGTGTTTCATTTGCCGGGAGGTAGAGGAAGATCTGTTCCATGTCAGCTGTTTGGCAAAATGTAATGTGTTAAATTCGCCTGGATGTAGGCGAAGATCTGTTCTCTGTCAGCTGTTTAACAATATGTAATGTGTTGCATTCTCCTGGATGTAGAGGATGATCTGTTCTCTGTCAGCGGTTTGACAATATGTAATATGTTACATTCGCCTGGAGGTAAGGGAGATCTCTTCTCCGTCAGCTGTTTGATAATATGCAAAGTGTTAAATTCGCCTGGAGGTACGGGAAGATTTGTTTTCTGTCAGCTGTTTGAAAATATGTAATGTGTTACATTCGCTTGGGTGTAGGGGAAGATCTGTTCTCTGTCAGCCGCTTGACAGTATGTAATGTGTTACATTCGCCGGGAGGTAGGGGTAGATCTCTCCACTGTCAGCTGTTTGACAATATGTAATGTGTTACATTCGCCTAGGGTAGGGGAAGATCTGTTCTTTGTATTGTGTTACATTCGCCTGTAGGTATAGGAAGATCTGTTCTCTGTCAGCAGTTTGACAATATTTATTGTGTTTCATTCGCCTGGAGTTAGGGGAAGATCTGTTCTCTGTCAGCTGTTTGACAATATGCTATGTGTTACATTCGCCTGTAGGTAAGGGAGATCTGTTCTCTGTTAGCTGTTTGACAATATGCTATGTGTTACATTCGCCTGGAGTTAGGGGAAGATCTGTTCTCTGTCAGCTGTTTGACAACATGTACCTAATGTGTTACATTCGCCTGGAGGTAGGGGATGATCTGTTCTCTGTCAGCTGTTTGACAATATGCTATGTGTTACATTCGCCTGTAGGTAAGGGAGATCTGTTCTCTGTCAGCTGTTTGACAATATGTAATGTATTACTTTCGCCTCGAGGTAGGGGAAGTTCACTTCTCTGTCAGTTGTTTGTCAATATGGAATGTGTTACATTCGCATGGAGGCAGGGGAAGATCTGTTCTCTGTCAGCTGTTTGACAACATGTACCTAATGTGTTACATTCGCCTGGAGGTAGGGGATGATCTGTTCTCTGTCAGCTGTTTGACAATATGTAATGTGTTACATTCGCCTGGAGGTAGGGGATGATCTGTTCTCTGTCAGCTCTTTGACAATATGTAATGAGTTACAATCCGCTGGAGGTCGGGGAAGATCTGTTCTCTGTCAGCTGTTAGACAATATGTAATGTGTTACATTCGCCTGCAGGTAGGGGAAGATCTGTTCTCTGTCAGCTGTTTGACAATATGTAATGTGTTACATTCGCCTGGAGCTAGGGGAAGATCTTTTCTCTGTCAGCTGTTTGACAATATGCTATGTGTTACATTCGCCTGGAGTTAGGGGAAGATCTGTTCTCTGTCAGCTGTTTGACAATATGCTATGTGTTACATTCGCCTGTAGGTAAGGGAGATCTGTTCTCTGTCAGCTGTTTGACAATATGTAATGTATTACTTTCGCCTCGAGGTAGGGGAAGATCACTTCTCTGTCAGTTGTTTGTCAATATGGAATGAGTTACATTCGCATGGAGGCAGGGGAATATCTGTTCTCTGTCAGCTGTTTGACAACATGTACCTAATGTGTTACATTCGCCTGGAGGTAGGGGATGATCTGTTCTCTGTCAACTGTTTGACAATATGTAATGTGTTACATTCGCCTGGAGGTAGGGGATGATCTGTTCTCTGTCAGCTCTTTGACAATATGTAATGAGTTACAATCCGCTGGAGGTCGGGGAAGATCTGTTCTCTGTCAGCTGTTTGACAATATGTAATGTGTTACATTCGCCAGGAGGTAGGGGAAGATCTGTTCTCTGTCAGCTGTTTGACAATATGTAATGTGTTACATTCGCCTGGAGTTAGGGGAAGATCTTTTCTCTGTCAGCTGTTTGACAATATGCTACGTGTTACATTCGCCTGTAGGTAAGGGAGATCTGTTCTCTGTCAGCTGTTTGACAATATGTAATGTATTACATTCGCCTCGAGGTAGGGGATGATCTCTTCTCTGTCAGTTGTTTGTCAATATGGAATGTGTTACATTCGCCTGGAGGCAGGGGAAGATCTGTTCTCTGTCAGCTGTTTGACATGTACCTAATGTGTTACATTCGCCTGGAGGTAGGGGATGATCTGTTCTCTGTCAGCTGTTTGACAATATGTAATGTTTTACATTCGCCTGGAGGTAGGGGATGATCTGTTCTCTGTCAGCTGTTTGACAATATGTAATGAGTTACATTCCGCTGGAGGTAGGGGAAGATCTGTCCACTGTCAGCTGTTTGACAATATGTAATGGGTTATTTTCTCGTGGAGGTAGGGGAAGATCTGTTCTCTGTCAGCTGTTTGACAATATGCAATGAGTTACATTCGCCTGGAGGCAGGGGAAGATCTGATCTCTGTCAGCTGTTTGACATGTACCTAATGTGTTACATTCGCCTGGAGGTAGGGGAAGATCTGTCAACTGTCAGCTGTTTAACTATATGTAATGGGTTATATTCTCGTGGAGGTAGGGGAAGATCTGTTCTCTGTCATCTGTTTTACAATATGCAATGAGTTACATTCGCCTGGAGGCAGGGGAAGATCTGTTCTCGGTCAGCTGTTTGACAACATGTACCTAATGTGTTACATTCGCCTGGAGGTAGGGGATGATCTGTTCTCTGTCAGCTGTTTGACAATATGTAATGTGTTACATTCGCCTGGAGGTAGGGGAAGATCTGTTCTCTGTCAGCTGTTTGTCTATAGGTAATGTGTTACATTCGCCTGGAGGTAGGGGAATATCTGTTCGCAGTCAGCTTTATGACAATATGTAATTTGCTACATTCGGCTTGAGGCAGGGGAAGATCTGTTCTCTGTAAGCTGTTTGACAATATGTAATGTGCTACATTCGCCTTGAGGTAAGGGAGATCTTCTCTCTGTCAGCTATTTGACAATATTCAGTGTGTTACATTCGCCTGGAGGTAGGGGAAGATCTTTTCTCTGTCAGCTGTTTGACATAGTTAATGTGTTTCATTCGCCGGGAGGTAGAGGTAGATCTGTTCCATGTCATCTGTTTGGCAATATGTAATGTGTTACATTTGCCTGGATGTGGGCGAATATCTGTTCTCTGTCAGCTGTTTAACAATATGTAATGCGTTGCATTCTCCTGGAGGTAGAGGATGATCTGTTCTCTGTCAGTGGTTTGACAATATGTAATATGTTACATTCGCCTGGATGTAAGGGAGATCTGTTCTCTGTCAGCTGTTTGACAATATGCAATGTGTTACATTCACCTGGAGGTAGGGGAAGATTTGTTCTCTGGCAGCTGTTTGAAAATGTGTAATGTGTTACATTCGCTTGGGGGTAGGGGAAGATCTGTTCTCTGTCAGCTGCTTGACAGTATGTAATGTGTTACATTCGCCTGGAGGTAGGGGAAGATCTGTTCTCTGTCAGCTGTTTGACAATATGCTATGTGTTACATTCGCCTGGAGGTAGGGGATATCTGTTCTCTGTCAGCTGTTTCAGCTGTTTGACAATATGTAATGTGTTACATTCGCCTGGAGGTAGGGGAAGATCTGTACTCTGTCAGCGGTTTGACAATATGTAATGTGTTACATTCGCCTGGAAGTAGGGGAGATTTCTTCTCTGTCAGCTGCTTGACAATATGTAATGTGTTACATTCGCCTGTAGGTAAGGGAGATCTGTTCTCTGTCAGCTGTTTGACAATATGTAATGTGTTACATTCACCTGGAGGTAGGGGAAGATCTGTTTTCAGTCTGTTGTTTGTCAATATGGAATGTGTTACATACGCCTGGATGTAGGGCAATTTCTTTTCTCTGTCAGCTGTTTGACAATATGCAATGAGTTACATTCGCCTGGAGGCAGGGGAAGATCTGTTCTCTGTCAGCTGTTTGACAACATGTACCTAATGTGTTACATTCGCTTGGAGGTAGGGGAAGGTCGGTTCTCTGTCAGCTCTTTGACAATGTTCAATGAGTTACATTCGCCTGGAGGGAGGGGAAGATCTGTTATCTGTCAGTTGTTTGACAATATGTACCTAATGTGTTACATCCGCCTGGAGGTAGGGGAAGATCTAATCTCTGTCTGCTGTTTGACAATATTCAAAGTGTTACAATCGCCTGGAGGTAGGGGAAGATTTGTTCTCTGTCAGCTGTTTGAAAATATGTAATGTGTTACATTCGCTTGGGGGTAGGGGAAGATCTGTTCTCTGTCAGCTGCTTGACAGTATGTAATGTGTTACATTCGCCTGGAGGTATGGGAAGGTCTGTTCTCTGTCAGCTGTTTGACTATAGGTAATGTCTTAAATTCGCCTGGATGTAGGGGAAGATCTGCTCGCGGTCAGCTGTACCAATATGTAATGTGTTTCATTCCACTGGGGGGAGGGGAAGATCTGTTCTCTGTCAGCTGTTTGACAATATGTAATGTGTTATATTCGCTTGGAGGTAGGGGAAGATATGTTCTCTGCCAGCTGTTTGACAATATGTAATGTGTTCTATTCGCCTGGAGTTAGGGGAAGATCTGTTCTGTCAGCTCTTTGACAATATGCTATGTGTTACATTCGCCTGGAGGTAGGGGAGATCTGTTCTCTGTCAGCTGTTTCAGCTGTTTGACAATATGTAATGTGTTACATTCGCCTGGAGGTAGGGGAAGATCTGTATTCTGTCAGCTGTTTGACAATATGAAATGTGTTACATTCACCAGGAAGTAGGGGAGATTTCTTCTCTGTCAGCTGCTTTACAATATGTAATGTGTTACATTCGCCTGTAGGTAAGGGAGATCTGTTCTCTGTCAGCTGTTTGACAATATGTAATGTGTTATATTCGCCTGGCGGTAAGGGAAGATCGGTTCTCTGTCAGCTGTTTGACAATATCCAATGTGTTACATTCGCCTGGAGGCAGGGAAGATCTGTTCTCTGTCAGCTGTTTGACAACATGTACCTAATGTGGTACAGTCGCCTGGAAGTAGGGGAAACTCTGTTCTCTGTCAGCTGTTTGACCATATCTGATGTGTTACATTCGCCTGGAGGTAGGGGAAGATCTGTTCTCTGTCAGCTGTTTGACAATATGTATTGAGTTACATTCCGCTGGATGTAGGGGTAGATCTGTTCTCTGTCAGCTGTTTGACAATATGATATGTGTTACATTCGCCTGGAAGTAGGGAAAGATCCTTTCTCTGTCAGCTGTTTCTGCTGTATGACAATAAGTAATGTGTTACATTCGCCTGGATGTAGGGGAAGATCTGTTCTCTGTCAGCGGTTTGACAATATGTAATGTGTTACATTCGCCTGGAGGTATGGGAGATTTCTTCTCTGTCAGCTTTATGACAATATGTAATGTGTTACATTGGCCTGTAGTTAGGGGAGATCTGCTCTCTGTCAGCTGTTTCTGCTGTATGACAATATGTAAAGTATTACATTCGCCTGGAGGTAGCGGAAGATCTGTTCTCTGTCAGCGGTTTGACAATATGTAATGTGTTACATTCACCTGGAGGTAGGGGGAAGGTCTGTTCTCTGTCAGCTGTTTGACAATATGTAACGTGTTACATTCGCCTGTAGGTAGGGGAGATGAGTTCTCTGTCAGCTGTTTGACAATATGTAATGTACTTCATTCGCCTTGAGGTAAGGGAGATCTGTTCTCTGTCAGCTGTTTGACAATATGCAATGAGTTACATTCGCCTGGAGGCAGGGGAATATCTGTTCTCGGTCAGCTGGTTGACAACATGTATCTAATGTGTTACATTCGCCTGGAGGTAGGGGAAGATCGGTTCTCTGTCAGCTGTTTGACAATATTCAATGTGTTTCATTCGCCTGGAGGTAGGGGAAGATCTGTTCTCTGTCAGCTGTTTGAGGATATGTAATGTGTTATATTCGCCTGGAGGTAGAGGAAGATCTGTTCTCTGTCAGCTGTTTGACAATATGCAATGTGTTACATTCGCCTAGAGGTAGGGGAAGATCTTTTCTCTGTCAGCTGTTTGGCAATATGTAATGTGTTTCATTCGCCGGGAGGTAGAGGAAGATCTGTTCCATGTCAGCTGTTTGGTAATATGTAATGTGTTACAATCGCCTGGAGGTATGGGAGATCTCTTCTCTGTCAGCTGTTTGACAATATGTAACGTGTTACATTCGCCTGTAGGTAGGGGAGATCTGTTCTCTGTCAGCTGTTTGACAATATGTAATGTACTTCATTCGCATTGAGGTAAGGGAGATCTGTTCTCTGTCAGCTATTTGACAATATTCAATGTGTTACATTCACCTGGAAGTAGGGGAAGTTTTTTTTGTCTGTCAGCTGTTTGACAATAGTTAATGTGTTTCATTTGCCGGGAGGTAGAGGAAGATCTGTTCCATGTCAGCTGTTTGGCAAAATGTAATGTGTTAAATTCGCCTGGATGTAGGCGAAGATCTGTTCTCTGTCAGCTGTTTAACAATATGTAATGTGTTGCATTCTCCTGGATGTAGGGGATGATCTGTTCTGTGTCAGCGGTTTGACAATATGTAATATGTTACATTCGCCTGGAGGTAAGGGAGATCTGTTCTCCGTCTGCTGTTTGATAATATGCAAAGTGTTACATTTGCCCGGAGGTACGGGAAGATTTGTTCTCTGTCAGCTGTTTGAAAATATGTAATGTGTTACATTCGCTTGGGTGTAGGGGAAAATCTGTTCTCTGTCAGCTGTTTGACAATATTTATTGTGTTTCATTCAACTGGTGGTATGGGAAGATCTGTTCTCTGTCAGCTGTTTCACTATAGGTAATGTGTTACATTCGCCAGGAAGTAGGGGAAGATCTGTTCGCGGTCAGCTGTTTTACAATATGTAAAGTGCTACATTCGGCTTGAGGTAGGGGAAGATCTGTCCACTGTCAGCTGTTTGACAATATGTAATGGGTTATATTCTCGTGGAGGTAGGTGATGATCTGTTCTCTGTCAGCTGTTTGACAATATGTAATATGTTACATTCGCCTGGAGTTAGGGGAAGATCTGTTCTCTGTCAGCAGTTTGACGATATGCTATGTGTTACATTCGCCTGTAGGTAAGGGAGATCTGTTCTCTGTCAGCTGTTTGACAATATGTAATGTATTACTTTCGCCTCGAGGTAGGGGAAGATCACTTCTCTGTCAGTTGTTTGTCAATATGGAATGTCTTACATTCGCATGGAGGCAGGGGAAGATCTGTTCTCTGTCAGCTGTTTGACAACATGTACCTAATGTGTTACATTCGCCTGGAGGTAGGGGATGATCTGTTCTCTGTCAGCTGTTTGACAATATGTAATGTGTTACATTCGCCTGGAGGTAGGGGATGATCTGTTCTCTGTCAGCTCTTTGACATTATGTAATGAGTTACATTCCGCTGGAGGTAGGGGAAGATCTGTTCTATGTCAGCTGTTTGACAATATGTAATGTGTTACATTCGCCTGGAGGTAGGGGAAGATCTGTTCTCTGTCAGCTGTTTGACGATATGTAATGTGTTACATTCGCCTGGATTTAGGGTAAGATCTTTTCTCTGTCAGCTGTTTGACAATATGCTACGTGTTACATTCGCCTTTAGGTAAGGGAGATCTGTTCTCTGTCAGCTGTTTGACAATATGTAATGTATTACATTCGACTCGAGGTAGGGGATGATCTCTTCTCTGTCAGTTGTTTGTCAATATGGAATGTGTTACATTCGCCTGGAGGCAGGGTAAGATCTGTTCTCTGTCAGCTGTTTGACAACATGTACCTAATGTGTTACATTCGCCTGGAGGTAGGGGATGATCTGTTCTCTCTCAGCTGTTTGACAATATGTAATATGTTACATTCGCCTGGAGGTAGGGGATGATCTGTTCTCTGTCAGCTGTTTGACAATATGTAATGAGTTACATTCCGCTGGAGGTAGGGGAAGATATGTCCACTGTCAACTGTTTGACAATATGTAATGGGTTATTTTCTCGTGGAGGTAGGGGAAGATCTGTTCTCTGTCAGCTGTTTGACAATATGCAAAGAGTTACATTCGCCTGGAGGCAGGGGAAGATCTGATCTCTGTCAGCTGTTTGACATGTACCTAATGTGTTACATTCGCCTGGAGGTAGGGGAAGATCTGTCAACTGTCAGCTGTTTAACTATATGTAATGGGTTATATTCTCGTGGAGGTAGGGGAAGATCTGTTCTCTGTCATCTGTTTTACAATATGCAATGAGTTACATTCGCCTGGAGGCAGGGGAAGATCTGTTCTCGGTCAGCTGTTTGACAACATGTACCTAATGTGTTACATTCGCCTGGAGGTAGGGGGTGATCTGTTCTCTGTCAGCTGTTTGACAATATGTAATGTGTTACATTCACCTGGAGGTAGGGGAAGATCTGTTCTCTGTCAGCTGTTTGTCTATAGGTAATGTGTTACATTCGTCTGGAGGTAGGGGAATATCTGTTCGCAGTCAGCTTTTTGACAATATGTAAGTTGCTACATTAGGCTGGAGGTAGGGGAAGATCTGTTCTCTGTAAGTTGTTTGACAATATGTAATGTTTTATATTCGCGTGGAGGTAGGGGAAGATCTGTTCTCTGTCAGATGTTTGACAATATGTAATGTGTTACATTCGCCTGGAGTTAGGGGAAGATCTGTTCTCTGTCAGCTGTTTGACAATATGCTATGTGTTACATTCGCCTGGAAGTAGGGGAGATCTGTTCTCTGTCAGCTGTTTCAGCTGTTTGACAATATGTAATGTGCTACATTCGCCTTGAGGTAAGGGAGATCTGCTCTCTGTCAGCTATTTGACAATATTCAAAGTGTTACATTCGCCTGGAGGTAGGGGAATATCTTTTCTCTGTCAGCTGTTTGACAATAGTTAATGTGTTTCATTCGCCGGGAGGTAGAGGAAGATCTGTTCCATGTCATCTGTTTGGCAATATGTAATGTGTAACATTTGCCTGGATGAGGGCGAAGATCTGTTCTCTGTCAGCTGTTTAACAATATGTAATGCGTTGCATTCTCCTGGAGGTAGAGGATGATCTGTTCTCTGTCAGTGGTTTGACAATATGTAATATGTTACATTCGCCTGGATGTAAGGGAGATCTGTTCTCTGTCAGCTGTTTGACAATATGCAATGTGTTACATTCACCTGGAGGTAGGGGAAGATTTGTTCTCTGGCAGCTGTTTGAAAATATGTAATGTGTTACATTCGCTTGCGGGTAGGGGAAGATCTGTTTTCTGTCAGCTGCTTGACAGTATGTAATGTGTTACATTCGCCTGGAGGTAGGGGAAGATCTGTTCTCTGTCAGCTGTTTGACAATATGCTATGTGTTACATTCGCCTGGAGGTAGGGGATATCTGTTCTCTGTCAGCTGTTTCATCTGTTTGACAATATGTAGTGTGTTACATTCGCCTGGAGGTAGGGGAAGATCTGTACTCTGTCAGCAGTTTGACAATATGTAATGTGTTACATTCGCCTGGAAGTAGGAGAGATTTCTTTTCTGTCAGCTGCTTGACAATATGTAATATGTTACATTCGCCTGTAGGTAAGGGAGATCTGTTCTCTGTCAGCTGTTTGACAATATGTAATGTGTTACATTCGCCTGTAGGTAGGGGATGATCTGTTCTCTGTCAGCTGGTTGACAATATGTTATGTGCTACATTCGCCTTGAGGTAAGGGAGATCTGTTCTCTGTCAGCTGTTTGACAATATTCAGTGTGTTACATTCGCCTGGAGGTAGGGGAAGATCTTTTATCTGTCAGCTGTTTGACAATAGTTAATGTGTTTCATTCGCCGGGAGGTAGAGGAAGATCTGTACCATGTCATCAGTTTGGCAATATGTAATGTGTTACATTTGCCTGGATGTAGGCGAAGATCTGTTCTCTGTCAGCCGTTTGACAATATCTAATATGTTACATTCGCCTGGAAGTAAGGGAGATCTGTTCTCTGTCAGCTGTTTGACAATATGCAAAGTGTTACATTCGCCTGGAGGTAGGGGAAGATTTGGTCTCTGGCAGCTGTTTGAAAAAATGTAATGTGTTACATTCGCCTGTAGGTAAGGGAGATCTGTTCTCTGTCAGCTGTTTGACAATATGTAATGTGTTACATTCGCCTGGAAGTAGGGGAAGATCTGTTCTCAGTCAGTTGTTTGTCAATATGGAATGTGTTACATTCGCCTGGAGGTAGGGCAAGTTCTGTTCTCTGTCAGCTGATTGACAATATGAAATGAGTTACATTCGCCTGGAGGCAGGGTAAGATCTGTTCTCTGTCAGCTGGTTGACAACATGTACCTAATGTGTTACATTCGCGTGGAGGTAGGGGAAGATCGGTTCTCTGTCAGCTGTTTGACAATATGCAATGAGTTACATTCGCCTGGAGGCAGGGGAATATCTGTTCTCTGTCAGGTGTTTGACAATATGTACCTAATGTGTTACATCCGCCTGGAGGTAGGGGAAGATCTGTTCTCTGTCAGCTGTTTGACAATAGGTAATGTGTTACATTCGCCTGGAGATAGGGGAAGATCTGTTCTCTGTCAGCTGTTTGACAATATGTAATGAGTTACATTCCGCTGGAGGTAGGGGAAGATCTGTTCTCTGTCAGCTGTTTGACAATATTCAATGTGTTACATTCACCTGGAAGTAGGGGAAGATCTTTTGTCTGTCAGCTGTTTGACAATAGTTAATGTGTTTCATTTGCCGGGAGGTAGAGGAAGATCTGTTCCATGTCAGCTGTTTGGCAAAATGTAATGTGTTAAATTCGCCTGGATGTAGGCGAAGATCTGTTCTCTGTCAGCTGTTTAACAATATGTAATGTGTTGCATTCTCCTGGATGTAGAGGATGATCTGTTCAGTGTCAGCTGGTTGACAACATGTACCTAATGTGTTACATTCGCGTGGAGGTAGGGGAAGATCGGTTCTCTGTCAGCTGTTTGACAATATGCAATGAGTTACATTCGCCTGGAGGCAGGGGAATATCTGTTCTCTGTCAGGTGTTTGACAATATGTACCTAATGTGTTACATTCGCCTGGAGGTAGGGGATGATCTGTTCTCTGTCAGCTGTTTGACAATATGTAATGTGTTACATTCGCCTGGAAGTAGGGGATTATCTGTTCTCTGTCAGCTGTTTGACAATATGTAATGAGTTACATTCCGCTGGAGGTAGGGGAAGATCTGTTCTCTGTCAGCTGTTTGACAATATGTAATGTGTTACATTCGCCTGGAGGTAGGGGAAGATCTGTTCTCTGTCAGCTGTTTGTCTATAGGTTATGTGTTACATTCGCCTGGAGGTAGGGGAATATCTGTTCGCAGTCAGCTTTTTGACAATATGTAAGTTGCTACATTCGGCTGGAGGTAGGGGAAGAATTGTTCTCTGCAAGCTGTTTGACAATATGTAATGTGTTATATTCGCGTGGAGGTAGGGGAAGATCTGTTCTCTGTCAGCTGTTTGACAATATATAATGTGTTACATTCGCCTGGAGTTAGGGGAAGATCTGTTCTCTGTCAGCTGTTTGACAATATGCTATGTGTTACATTCGCCTGGAGGTAGGGGAGATCTGTTCTCTGTCAGCTGTTTCATCTGTTTGACTATATGTAATGTGTTACATTCGCCTGGAGGTAGGGGAAGATCTGTTCTCTGTCAGCGGTTTGACAATATGCAATGTGTTACATTCACCTGGAAGTAGGGGAGATTTCTTCTCTGTCAGCTGCTTGACAATATGTAATGTGTTATATTCGCCTGTAGGTAAGGGAGATCTGTTCTCTGTCAGCTGTTTGACAATATGTAATGTGTTACATTTACCTGGAGGTAGGGGGAAGGTCTGTTCTCTGTCAGCTGTTTATCAATACGGAATGTGTTACATTCGCCTGGAGGTAGGGAAAGATCTGTTCCCTGTCAGCTGTTTGACAATATGCAATGAGTTACATTCGCCTGGAGGCAGGGGAATATCTGTTCTCGGTCAGCTGTTTGACAACATGTATCTAATGTGTTACATTCGCCTGGAGGTAGGGGAAGATCGGTTCTCTGTCAGCTGTTTGACAATATGCAATGAGTTACATTCGCCTGGAGGCAGGGGAAGATCTGTTCTCTGTCAGCTGTTTGACAACATGTACCTAATGTGTTACATTCGCCTGGAGGTAGGGGAAGATCTGTTCTCTGTCAGCTGTTTGACAATATGTAATGTGTTAAATTTGCCTGGAGGTAGGGGAAGATCTGTTCTCTGTCAGCTGTTTGACAATATGTAATGAGTTACAATCCCCTGGAGGTAGGGGAAGATCTGTTCTCTGTCAGCTGTTTGACAATATGTAATGTGCTACATTCCCCTGGACGTAGGGGAAGATCTGTTCTCTGTCAGCTGTTTGACAATAAGTAATGTGTGAAAGGCGGCAATATTTTATCAAACGTGGTCATTACTTGTAAATATATTTATTTCACAACAGTTTCAGACTACAAATTGCTGTTAATTAATACAAACTAATTTATGAGAATCTCATAAGCAAATAAATTTATTTATTTTAAGGGCCTGAGAAAGCCTCCGTGGCTTAGGCGGCAGCACGCCGGCCTCTCACCGCTGGGTCCGTGGTTCAAATCCCGGTCTCTCCATGTGAGATCTGTGCTGGACAAAACGGAGGCAGACGGGTTTTTCTCCGGGTACTCCGGTTTTCCCTGTAAAAATTTAATTCCAGCAACACTCTCTACTATCATTTCATTTCATCTATCATTCATTTAATCATTGCCCCAGAGGAGTGCGTCAGGCCTCGGCAGCCGGCACAGTTCATATCCTCGCCGCTAGATGGGGGCTTCATTCCATTTCCTGACCCGGTCGGAGACTGGAAGCAGGCTGTGGATTTTCATTCATTTTAAGGGCCTGGTTGTATGGTTGTTAAGTCACATTTCTCATATAAATAGAGAGTAGTGAAATGGGTTCTAAATATACGAGGACTTGCGGATAACTGCATGCTTGGCTGTCACTGCGGAGGCCCGGGTTCAATTCACGCCTCTGCCATGAAACATTTAATTCATGGCTGGAGCGGGGTACACTCAACCTCGTGAGACAAACATGAATAGTGGAGGGTTGGATTCCCACCTCATCCATCGTGGAAGTGGTTTTCAGGTAAATGCCAGGATAGTACTTGACTTAGCGCCATGGCTATTACCTTTCCAAATCCTACCTCAATTGCAAATACACACACCAGTAATGGGGCGTGGTGACACAGCGGTCGAGCTGTTGGCCCTTCACTACGATGGACCGGGTTCGATTCCCGGTAAATCCAAGTAAGAATTTGAAAGTAATATGCCATGTCCTGTGGTTCGGATTCCACGTAAAAAGGAGGTCCCGTGGTTTAAGATCACGAGATTTACCGTCACGTAAAACTAAAACTGTCCTTCCTTTTTACATACACAAGTACAGAGAACACAGTGACAGAGGTCATCATACAACTTCACACACAGCCAAGTACACGGGGCTACATGACCATGATGTCGCAAAGACGTTAAAACATTCAACAACAAAAACTGCAGCCTAGACTTCTTTGGCAGTGAGCAGTAGTTTTTATAACAAATGTATCTTTCTCTCTCAGTCATAAATATAATGCATTATTGAAATCGATGTTTCGGGGTTGCAGGAAGGATATACCGTACTTTCATAGAACATTGCATTCATATGTTTCAGGCTAACATATTTTATGCCAGAACTCCCTTGGTTAATTCGTGTTTTCGTCTGGCCCGATGTGATTTGGGTAATGTTTTTGGAGCTAGAGTATCCTTCCTTTTCCTGCCTCTCATGTCCCCTTCTCGTTCTTGTTCTGATATCCTCAATCTCTACGGACAGGAACTCTGAACTGTGATATGAGTTAAATATTAAGTACATTGCAGATTGAATGTGTCAATTTCATATAAAGAGGAACTATTTCCTTAGAACAGTAATTTTTGTTGCAACAAACATACTTTATTAGAGTCAAACGGCAGATAGAAATATAGTGATAAATTGAAGTTAAAGAGGAAAAATTAAAATGTTGCCCAAATAATCCAGACCAAGCACCATCTGAAAAAGCAAAATTTACTCTCTATACCAAAAAAGGTTTGATCTCCATCCTTTAATGTAATGACCCTATGGATGATTCGTTTATTGATGAATGCTTAGGGGCAGATAACCTTGCTGTTCTGTCCCTTAAAACAACCATAACTAAATGATGCATGTAGGCTACATAAATAGCTGTAAGGTACTGTACATATATAGGCCTGCAGAAAAGAAAGCAGGGAAGTTGCTCATGTTTGCACACCTATGAATCAATGTTTGAAAAGCAAATGAGCATAGAAGTTAATAGCTACACGAGAAGCGAATTTATCATATTGTGCTGAAATCTACAATAATAACCTTTTTTTTTTCTAGGAAAGCGCGTGGTTGAAATGAGGGAAATAAAATTGGTTTTTGATGAAAATGTCCAATTTATTTTCTTATCAATATTTATTCCCTGAAGCTTTCCCTTTAAAAAGGTGTATTGCACATTGCTGTAATTTGATTATTACTATGTGAGATGGACAGTGGCGCTATTCCGTTCGCCATCTGCCATGTAGTACTAAATATCTGTCAAACAGGGGAGAGGACCTCGTAGTTCCGCCCCTTAAAACAACAATAACTAACTAACTATCTGTCAAACTTTTCTCTGTGATTTTCCATCCTCCCTTCAGTGGGACATGTATTTGGTGTTAGAGATATAATAGAGAAAACCTTATGGGAATGTTGACATAAGCTTGAGTGAGTAGGACACGTGCAAAAAGGAATGGGGACTAGAGTTAGAAGAATGTTGACAGCTTCAAAGGGAAAGAAACTAGGCAAACGAAAGACAATAGATTGAAAAGGGAGGCTGACTGATGCAGTAATCGACCAAATTCAGAATTGATATGGGCTAGCCATCAGACAAAATTCAGCCAATGTGGAAGCTATGCGGAAAACTGTGTTGGCTCTATATTATCACATTGCCTCCAGAAATGAGGCTCCCCAGCATGGATTGTGTCCTGAAGGTGGAAACAGCTGGTGTAAATACAATAAGGGGAAAATAAGTTGAAAGACCTACAATCGTCACCATACTTTACCATTATTAATAATGGATGAGATCTAACCTATCTTCACCGACTTGGCTGATAAAAATTTCACAAAGAAATGCCTTCACGGGAGAACCCCGAATCCTAACGAGTGTATCAATAGAGTAATATGGAATCGTCTACCTAAAACAGTCTTTGTAGGTATTAGCACATTCCATTTTGGTGTCTACGATGCTGTGGTATCTTTTAACCAAGGGAATATCACCAAATATCAAGTTCCAGAGATGTTGGGATTGCGTTCTGGCAACCAAACAGTGCACGCCATGTTGACTCTAGATACAGTTAGGCTAACAAACGCATATAATGCTGAAAAAATCTTAGCCGCGAAATAAGTCAGACCATAAGGGGTGCCAAGAGAAGACTACAAGATGCCTTCGGAGGGGATGAAGATGATCCAAACTGTGGAGCAGGCTTGTTTTAACTTTGAACTCAATTTCCCGAAAGTTCCCTTTTTTGTATTTAGGAAACTTTTTCTTAGCTTCTGTTTAACCTAGAAGCAAGAATCTTTAGGAAGCAGTTCATTGGAGTGTTTTACATACACTGAAATAATTTCATGTTGATATGTAATTAAGAAAAAAATATAATGGTGATAATGTACCGAAAATGGAGGTAAAAATATTCTTAGGTTAAAAAATATATTATCTCTCTCATTATTCCCTCTAAAAATATTAGCATACTGTATACGCACAATACCGATGCTCATACAATGTAAAATTTTGAGTTATGTAGCTATCATGGTTTCCGAGAAAATGTACCTATAAATTAACATTGTGAAGATAGGCGATTCTATTTCCCCTTAAGATTGTCTATAAGCCAATGTATCACTTCTTTTCTCCTGTAGATTGTAGTCATTGCCGTGTATTTTGAAACAAGGAAATGTTGTAGAATGACGGCTTACACCAAATTTCTTATTTTGCATTTATAACAGCTCGTGATAACAATTTCCCATCAGAATTAGGGTGTTAATAAGCATAAGTAAGCATCCTTCCTACGAGCGCGCCATGCAGCTTGAGCGATGTTTGCCCCTTCCACACCTTAGTGAATGTGGGTGCAGGGACAGATAGCTCGAGAAAAAGGAGAGTTAATCCCTGGAAACAAGAAGAGAAATTGGTTCTCATTAGCCCACAGGCTTCAACTCATTCAAACCCTGCTTGCATGGTTCAGGGAGGTTTTCTAGCAAATATTTCATATCCAATTGCTGTTTTATGTAAACATACAATTAATATCAGCTGTTCTTTTAAAGAGGCCTTGTATCTTAAAAGCCTGTCAAGAGGAGATCTAGGCCTTCAGGTATGAAGCAACGGCCAAACTATTGTTCGCTTGAGTATACGGTGATTAAAAAGAACAGCAAAATCCTTAGGGTTTGTAAAAGAATCTTTATAGATGGCTTGCTAGCTAAATCTAAAATATTGCGTAACATTGATGTTCCTAACAGCAAAGGTCACAGTATCACCGGAAAAAATAGGGGAGGAAATCGAACAAGATGTTCAGTAAAGAACGTATAGACTATAGTTATAACTATTTATTATTTTATCAAAGAGTATAGTAGAATCATTTCTTGGTTGAAGACCTTAGAAACTATTTACCTCTAACACACACCACAACCTCGCAAAAACTAGTTCCATCATTGTAGAAAGAAAGACAAGAAGTATCTCAAGAATGTTATGGATCTGGTGGCATAATCGACCGGACTGGCTGCGTGGCTCAACGGTAACGTTCTTGCTTGCTGGGCCCTAGGTTGCAGGTTCGTATCCTGACGCAGTCAGCTGGCATTTGAGGGTGGGCAAATGCGAGGGAGCCGTGTCAGTAAATTTACTGGCACGTTAATGAACCACTTCGGGGCAAAATTCCGGCACCCCGGCGTCTCTAAAAGCCACAGTAGTTAATAGGGACCTAAAACGAATAACCATTATTATTATTATTATTATTATTATTATTATTATTATTATTATTATTATTATTATTATTTCATAATCGACCGGACGTGGGCAACATCCAACTTTGAGTTGAGGCATGTGTTTATACGTCTGGCTGTGCATGGCTTTCACAACCCTAAATTGTATAAACAAATATTTGCATGCCCCTACAGTGACGTGTGTATACCAAATATGTGGATAAGCTTGTGAACGCTACCACTTCGAGTTCTGTAGTAAAAGAAAACAATCAATCAGTCTATGCAATTCAAATCCCCAGAGTGCAATTTTAGTGTACATGTTCATTCTTTATTTTCGATTGCCAATTGGCTGCAATAAAAGTATTAATTAATATACTGAACTAGCACCAACTGCTAGAGTTCAGGTACTATGTGTAATCTTTTTGTCCTTTAGTTCAAATAACATTTTCAAGTAACGCACAATAGACTGTTACAAACCCTTTAAAATATAAAGTCAAACTGTATCGTATTATCAACTTGTCATTGTTCAAAATCGATGCGTATAGAATGCCCATGGTATGCTAATAAACGGAGTCCCACGTAGACCTGTCGTGACATCTAGTGGAGAAGTATCGAACAAGATAATCTTAATCACTGCTGACTGGATGCGAGCTGCGCCCTATACCGGCCTTGACATTCCCAGCTAGGCATAAAGTGTGTCCTCATAGGGCAAATGCATTCTAGCTGCCTTAAAAAGAAACGTTTTAATTAAATCTGTAAGTTAATCTGTAGGTCGGCGTGCAGTTCGCAGCCAGTTGGCCATAATAATTCACTTTTTTGCTGTTAGATGTCTCGTGCAAATCCGCTGGCAAATTTTCTTTTAATTAAATATATATTCTCCATTGCAATATGCACAATATAACGCTTAATTTTAAAACGTCTGAGTAATTACAAAACAATAAATATAAAAAAAATTCAAGCAAAAATTCCTAACTCTGATATGGATTGAACCTTAGCCATTCGAGTGAGAGGCCAACGCTTTACCACGCAGCCAATGAACATTGCTCGATATCAAATGAATTACATACAACGTGCTAGCAAATAATGATTTAGACTAAACGATTTCTTCAGTGGAGTATATTATTTTTATATAAAGCATTTCATACAAAGTTTATATATTTTGAATCAATAGGCTATATTGCAGGCAATACTCAAAATAGTGAAATATAAGCCAGGCACAATATATCAGCCGCCATCTTGCCTTGTAACTGAGACGGCTCAGCTTTTTAAAATCCCTTCTGCACTATAGTATTACAATATAAACTTTTAATTACGAACGTGCCTCTTTCTTTATAACAGTTTAATCGATTCTCAGTTCGATAATCAGAACTGGTGGGTCCCATGATATGAATTATAAAGTTTGCATAATTCACACGGCCGCCATCTTCACTTCGATTCTCTCGCCAGCCTCTATGCAGCTACAGTGCTCAGTAGGACGCACACTACTGGATGTCATATTGTGTGTATAATGCGAGCGTAGAGCGGTGTCCTCAATTCGTTTCTCTCGCCAGTCTCTATGTAGCTACAGTGCTCAGTAGGACGCACACTAATGGATGACATGTTGTGTGTATACTGCGAGCGTAGAGGGGTGTATTCACTTCGTTTCTGTCGCCAGTCTCTATGCAGCTGCTGTGCGCAGTAGGACGCACACTACTGGATGACATGTTATGTACATACTGCGAGCGTAGATCGGTGTATTCACTTCGTTTCTCTCGCCAGTCTCTATGCAGCTACAGAGCTCAGTAAGACGCACGCTACTGCGAGCGTAGAGCGGTGTCTTCACCTCGTTTCTCTCGCCAGTCTCTATACTGCTACAGTGCCCAGTAGGACGCACACCATTGGATGACATGTTGTGTGTATACTGCGAGCGTAGAGCAGTGTCTTCAATTCGTTTCTCTCGCCAGTCTCTATGAATCTACAGTGCTCAGTAGGACGCACACTACTGGATGACATGTTGTGTGTATACTGCGAGCGTAGAACGGTGTATTCATATCGTTTCTCTCGCCTGTCTCTATGCAGCTGCTGTGCTCAGTAGGACGCACACTGGGTAGATTATTGGCTGAGGAATAACCTAACCACCAAGGGAAGATGATAAAGAAAAGGAGGTGGGTTTCGGACTGGAGAAAAAGGATGGAGAAATAGGAGGAGAGTCCCACAAAAGTTATAAATTTAACTTTAAATGCACCCAGAGGCGGTTGCCACCGCAAATCCGCTCTCTGATACCTAAAGTGGGTAAGGACCTGGTCGAAGCTGACGGGAAACGGAGCTAGGACTTGGGCGGTTTGCCAGAGAAAGGCTTTAGCGTATTCCCTCTCAAGCATGCATATGCCTACTATGGGGAAGGGTGATGGTCTGACAAGACAAATAGTAAGAGATTTATTGCGTATTAACGAGGGCATGAACCTAGGAAGAGTTAGGAAAGCTAGGATCTTGCCTAACTGTAGTATTTGCGAAATGATAAATCCAAAAACAAATATTTAATTTATTTAACATGACAAAAGAAGTTGATAACTTTAACAAATATATAGTTTCAATTTTGGTAACAATTTGGGGTCGCAGACCTCCTAACATTTGACGTTTGCTCCAGGCAATTAACAATTCTTTAGGTTTCAAACCTTATATGTACTAAAATCTTTGTAAGATTTAAAAAAGACAAATGAAGTGATTAATGTTAGACATTAAATCGAGTACAAGGTGTGTACTTTCAAAAATTTCCAAGTACCTATCTTAGAAAAAGTTACAACTTCAAAAATAACAAAAAAGAAAGCAGGTAGAATGAAAGAGAAGTTCCTATAACTTCTTATATTTGTGCAGAATTACTTTTATAACAATTATACAAAAGAGGGCAGGTCACTTACTGTGAAACCTGAAGAGAAAGTCAAAAGGAAGGTTCTAGACTTCCTATGTTTAATTAGGAATCACGAGACTAATGGGGCAAGTTTCCCTTTCGTGAAACCTAGAAATTACTCACTCCTGAGTTGAAAGAATTGTATTCCCTGACTATAAGGGAGAAACAATGTAAGCTTTAACCGTGTATAAAACACGTGGTTATGCAGAAATTAATTAATGAGATATAAGCAAAGGTGGGAGGGCACGTCTTTAGAGTGACACCTCATTGCAATAGACCTTAAAGTAACAATTTTATTAACATGGTTTGTTAGTAGAAGGTTTAGGAAAGATCAATTGGGATTTAGTATAAATGTTCATGGCCTCATTTATGGTAATCGGACGATCGCGACGCGGTAGAAATGTTGAACAAGCACTAGTTCTCACTATAGTTTGTTGAAGGGATGAAAAGTTCACTGTAGTAACACGAAAGTTTATGGCAAAGAAAGTTATTGCAATCGTGGAAAATGACTGGTTGCACTAGATAGGCGAAAGTCTATTACTTGAGAAGGTTGTAGATTATCATTAAATACGCTTGAGCAAATACAACGGAGGAAAGAAAATTAGCTATGGAGCATTGATTTATAAGGAAGATATCCTAGTTTGGAATGGCATTCCCACAAGTGAGTGAAAGATATATGACGGCGTGACTTGTAGATAAAGTGCAGATTCTGGAAGGTTCCAGAAAGACTCTAATGGAAGAATGGGGCCAAAGTTATTCCAGCGGTGGAACGACTTGATTATTTTATCGACAGTGGGTAATTCCCTTGTTGTAAGAAGATTTCTCATTTAATAAGCATAAGAAATGCTGCTTTTCACAAAGATTGGCTTAATAGGACAGAAGCCCAACATGGAAAATCCCGCGAAGGATGATTATTGCCACAAATAAATATCTCACACTGCCTATAAAATAATCGTTAAAAGCATGAAGATAGTAAAACCGATTAAGATGAAGTTAAAACCTGAAGTATGTACTTATCTTTGTTGCATGGCGAAGGTGAAGTTCCCTTTGACGTATAAACTTAATGTGCCAACATGGCGTAGAATGTAGAGAGTGCCTCTTGGTTTGAAGAGACTGGCTCTAGTTGAGTCTTGTCTGACTGAGTCAACTGCCGACGTGCAAGTGAGACATACTCAGCGAAGCACGAAGGGTCCAAGGAAGAGAAAAGAGTGGGGGTAGGAGACAAAAGGAATACATAACAGAATAGACAACTTTATAAAACTAAAAATTCTTCTTGATGAATGGTCTTCAAAGAGTTGATAGCAGGCGATACTAGCACAGCATGGTGGGTGAAAAGGTAGACGAAGTTCTCTTGATCACGGAGATGATAGCTGGCGATGGCGACGAGATCTGATGGCCAAATTGATAAGTAAGTCCTCTTGTACAGGGAAGAATTGAGGAACTTCTGAGATTCGCTGCTAGATGACGCTAGGTGGGTCATGGAAGATATATATCTAGAACAGACTCACAATGACATAAGAGACATGACCACCAAAGAAAAACTACGAGATCACTGTTGGTGTTTGAGAAAAAGGATGAAATGAACAAGCAAAGAGTATTAAAAATATACTCTATCATACCGTGTATTCCAAGAATACACCACACACTACTGGATGACATGTTGTGTGTACACTGCGAGCGTAGAGCGGTGTGTTCACTTCGTTTCTCTCGCCAGTCTGTATGTAGCTTCAGTGCTCAGTAGGGCGCACGCTACTGGATGACATGTTGTGTGTATACTGCGAGCGTAGAGCGGTGTATTCACATCGTTTCTCTCGCCTGTCTCTATGCAGCTGCTGTGCTCAGTAGGACGCACACTACTGGATGACATGTTGTGTGTACACTGCGAGCGTAGAGCGGGGTATTCACTTCGTTTCTCTCGCCAGTCTCTATGCAGCTACAGAGCTCATTAAGAAGCACGCTACTGGATGACATGTTGTGTGTATACTGCGAGCGTAGAGCAGTGTCTTCACTTCGTTTCTCTCGCCAGTCTCTATGAAGCTACAGTGCTCAGTAGGACGCACACTACTGGATGATATGTTGTCTGTATACTGTGAGCGTAGAGCAGTGTCTTCACTTCATTTCTCTCGCCAGTATCTATGCAGCTACAGTGCTCAGTAGGACAAACACTACTGGATGACATGTTGTGTGTATACTGCGAGCGTAGAGCGGTGTCTTTACTTCGTTTCTCTCGCCAGTCTCTATGCAGCTACTGAGCTCAGTAGCACACACTACTGGATGACATGTTGTGTGTATACTGCGAGCATAGAGCGGTGTCTTCACTTCGTTTCTCTCGCCATTCTCTATGCAGCAACAGTGCTCAGTAGGACGCACACTACTGGATGACATGTTGTGTGTATACTGCGAGCATAGAGCGGTGTCTTCACTTCGTTTCTCTCGCCATTCTCTATGCAGCAACAGTGCTCAGTAGGACGCACACTACTGGATGACATGTTGTGTGTATACTGCGAGCGTAGAGCGGTGCCTTCACTTCGTTTCTCTCGCCAGTCTCTATGCAGCTATAGTGCTCAGTAGGACGCACACTACTGGATGACTTGTTGTGTGTAAACTGCGAATGTAGAGCGGTGTCTTCACTTCGTTTCTCTCGCCAGTCTCTAAGCAGCTTCAGTGTTTAGTAGGACGCACGCTACTGGATGACATGTGTGTATACTGCGAGTGTAGAGCAGTGTCATCACTAGAGACGGGAATTTGCCTATTTGCCTATTTTATTCCTGTGTTTAGAAACGTAGGCTTTCGAGATATAAATCCGTTTTAGGTTCTTTTAGGCTAGATTTCATTGGTTTTATTGTGCCTATTTGATGCCTTTTGACTCTATTTTAAAGTACATTATATTGCAGCTGGAGTGCTCGACAGAATTATATTCTCATTTCTCAATATGTGTTTACCCCACGAACAAGAATGGGAATTCTCGAAAGTCACCAGAAATAGCGCCTGGGATCTCGATATTAAGCCTCCAAAGTTAAAAACCCTTCGTTTCAGCTATCGTCCCCTCCAAAAGCCGCGTTAGGTTGGCGCTGCAACCTAACAGTGAATTTATATACAGTATATCCTGTACGCATCTGAGTGTTGAATGGGCAGGCAGTTAAAAGCAGCCAGGAGGGATGCGGTCCAGCTGGGAGTGAAAATGCAGCGGCGATCAGTGCGTTGGTGCTGTAACCTATCATGTGTTGAATGGACAAACAGTTTAAAGCAGCTTGGAGGGATGCGATCTAGCTGTCAGTGGGTGTAGCATGGCCTCTTACCAAGATATATGGAAACTTGGTGGTCCCGTCTCGAGCTATTGTTGCTATGGAGATGGCCGGCCTTGCTATTACTTCATCAGTTTATTTTCTGCTTTTATTAGCCTTTGCTTGAGTGCAAAAAGGCAGAAATCAGAAGAATGAGAAAGACTATCGAAAATCCATGTAGCCAGCCTTTCCTTCTGGGTCCTAAACTATGTGTATGCAAAATTTGGTTGAGATTGGTGGAACGGTGTACGGAACAAATCCACCCACTCACATACGTACGTACGTACGTACGTACATACATACATACATACATACATACAGACTTTCACTTTTATATATAAGATAAGTATGTTATTAACTTATAAGTCGCTTATTGTTAATTCTTTTTATAGTAATTAAATATGTTATTTAATTACAAGAAATTTTTACATGCCTATTTTGTTGCCTATTTTACCCGTTAGTGCATATTTACATGCCTATTTTGGCTATTTTAAGAGCCTATATGCCTGCCTGTTTTAACTGTTTTAGTGCCTGTAATTCTCGTCTCTAGTCATCACTTCTTTTCTCTCTCCAGTCTCTATGCAGCTACAGTGCTCAGTAGGACGCACGCTACTGGATGACATGTTGCGTGCATACTGCGAGCGTAGAGCGGTGTCCTCACTTCTTTTCTCTCTCCAGTCTCTATGCAGCTTCTGTGCTCAGTAGGACGCACACTACTGGATGCCATGTGGAGTGTATACTGCGAGCGTAGAGCAGTGTCTTCAAATCGTTTCTCTCTCCAGTCTCTATGCAGCTACTGTGCTCAGTAGGACGCACACTACCGGAAGCCATGTGGAGTGTATACTGCGAGCGTAGAGCAGTGTCTCCACTTCGTTTCTCTCACCAGTCTCGGCGCAGCTACAGAGCTAAGTAGGACGCACACTACTGGATGACATGTTGTGTGTATACTGCGAGCGTTGTCTTCACTTCGTCTCTCTCGCCAGTCTCTATGCAGCAACAGTGTTCACAAGGACGCACACTACTGGATGACTTGTTGTGTGTAGCCTATACTGCGAGCGGTGTCTTCACTTCGTTTCTCTCGCCAGTCACTATGCAGTTACAGTGCTCAGTAGGACGCAGACTACTGGATGACATGTTGTGTGTATACTGCGAGCGTAGAGCGGTGTCTTCACTTCATTTCTCTCGCCAGTCTCTATGCAGCAACAGTGCTCAGTAGGACGCACGCTACTGGATGACATGTTGTGTGTATACTGCGAGCGTAGAGCGGTGTCTTCACTTCGTTTCTCTCGCCAGTCTCTATGCAGCTACAGTGCTCAGTAGGACACACACTACTGGATGACATGTTGTGTGTATACTGCGAGTGTAGAGCGGTGTCTTCACTTCGTTTCTCTCGCCAGTCTCTATGCAGCTACAGTGCTCAGTAGGACGCACACTACGGGATGACATGTTGTGTGTATACTGCGAGTGTAGAGCGGTGTCTTCACTTCGTTTCTCTCGCCAGTCTCTATGCAGCTACAGTGCTCAGTAGGACGCACACTTCTGGATGACATGTTGTCTGTATACTGCGAGCGTAGAGCGGTGTCTTCACTTCGTTTCTCTCGCCAGTCTCTATTCAGCTACAGTGCTTAGTAGGACGCACGCTACTGGATGACATGTTGTGTGTAAACTGCGAGCGGTGTCTTCACTTCGTTTTTCTTGCCAGTCTCTATGAAGCTACAGTGCTCAGTAGGACGCACGCTACTGAAAGATATGTTGTGTGTATACTGCGAGCGTAGAGCGGTGTCTTCACTTCGTTTCTCTCGCCAGTCTCTATGCAGCAACAGTGCTCAGTAAGAGGCACACTACTGGATGACATGTTGTGTGTATACTGCGAGCGTAGAGCGGTGTCTTCACTTCGTTTCTCTCGCCAGTCTCTACGCAGCAACAGTGCTCAGTAAGAGGCACGCTACTGGATGACATGTTGTGTGTATACTGCGAGCGTAGAGCGGTGTCTTCACTTCGTTTCTCTCGCCAGTCTTTATGTAGCTACAGTGCTCAGTAGGACGCACACTACTGGATGACATGTTGTGTGTATACTGCGAGCGTGGAGCAGTGTCTTCACTTCGTTTCTCTCGCCAGTCTTTATGCAGCTACAGTGCTCAGTAGGACGCACTCTACTGGATGACATGTTGTGTGTATACTGCGAGCGTAGAGCAGTGTCTTCATTTAGTTTCTCTCGCCAGTCTCTATGCAGCCACAGTGCTAAGTAGGACGCACTCTACTGGGTGACATGTTGTGTGTATACTGCGAGCGTAGAGCGCTGTCTTCACTTCGTTTCTCTCGCCAGTCTCTATGCAGCTATAGTGCTCAGTAGGACGCTCACTACTGGATTACATGCTGTGTGTATACTGCGAGCGGTGTCTTCACTTTGTTTCTCTCGCCAGTCTCTATGCAGCTATAGTGCTCAGTAGTACACACACTACTGGATGACATGTTGTGTGTATACTGCGAGTGTAGAGCGGTGCTTTCACTTCGTTTTTCTCGCCAGTCTCTATGCAGCTACAATGCTCAGTAGGACGCACACTACTGGATGACATGTTGTGTGTAAACTGCGAGCATAGAGCGGTGTCTTCACTTCGCTTCTCTCGACAGTCTCTATGTAGCTACAGTGCTCAGTAAAACGCACACTACTGGATGACATGTTGTGTGTATACTGCGAGCGTAGAGCGGTGTCTTCACTTCGTTTCTCTCGCCAGTCTCTATGCAGCTACAGTGCTCAGTAGGACGCTCACTACTGGATGACATGCTGTGTGTATACTGCGAGCGGTGTCTTCACTTGTTTCTCTCGCCAGTCTTTATGCAGCTATAGTGCTCAGTAGGACGCTCACTACTGGATGACATGCTGTGTGTATACTGCGAGCGGTGTCTTCACTTGTTTCTCTCGCCAGTCTCTATGCAGCTATAGTGCTCAGTAGGACGCACACTACTGGATGACATGCTGTGTGTACACTGCGAGCGGTGTCTTCACTTTGTTTCTCTCGCCAGTCTCTATGCAGCTATAGTGCTCAGTAGGACGCACACAACTGGACGACTTGTTGTGTGTATACTGCGAGTGTAGAGCGGTGTCTTCACTTCGTTTTTTCGCCAGTCTCTATGCAGCTTCAGTGCTTAATAGGACGCACCCTACTTGATGACATGTTGTGTGTATACTGCGAGCGTAGAGCAGTGTCTTCGCTTCTTTTCTCTCTCCAGTCTCTATGCAGCTACTGGCGCAGTAGGACGCACACTACTGGATGCCATTTGGAGTGTATACTGCGAGCGTAGAGCAGTGTCTTCACTTCGTTTCTCTCTCCAGTCTCTGTGCAGCTACAGAGCTCAGTAGGACGCACACTACTGGATGACATGTTGTGTGTATACTGCGAGCGGTGTCTTCACTTCACTTCTCTCGCCAGTCTCTATGCAGCAACAGTGTTCACAAGGACGGACACTACTGGATGACATGTTGTGTGTATACTGCGAGCGGTGTCTTCACTTCGTTTCTCTTGCCAGTCTCTATGCAGCTGCTGTGCTCAGTAGGACGCACGCTACTGGATGACTTGTTGTGTGTACACTGCGAGCGTAGAGCGGTGTCTTCACTTCGTTTCGCTCGCCAGTCTCTATGCAGCTGCTGTGCTCAGTAGGACGCACGCTACTGGATGACTTGTTGTGTGTATACTGCGAGCGTAGAGCGGTGTCTTCACTTCGTTTCTCTCGCCAGTCTCTATGCAGCTACAGTGCTTAGTAAGACGCACACTACTGACAGTTGTTCTGTTTTGTGCACGCAAGATAGCCTATGATATGTGTTCTACCCCTTGCTAAGATGTATTGCTCAAGCTATTCCCTCAAACTCCATACTCTACCTATTGCACATTTTGATCAGAATTACCCGTAGGCTACTTCAAACCCTGTAAACAATATACACACTCTGCCTGAAAATTTCGGTGAATGGGCAATATTACGGACGGATTGTTGGCTTACCTGAAGCAGCCGTTACTATGCTTCGAAGTAATCCCCGGTGATGGTTATGCATTTCAGGGCCGACTGAACAAGTCATGGAAATTCCTGGCATAGTCGTCTTTAGGAATAGCCTTCAGTTTGGGTCGTACAAACTCTAAATTGAAAACAAGAGAGAAACGTGAATTTTTGTAACCTGCCTTGCACACCTGATAGACGGGCGGCAGTGAGAAAGTTGAATTTATGCAACCTAACGTGCACACCTGTTCGACGGGTGACAGTGAGAAGGGTGAATGTTCCGTGGAATGGAATGGTCCTAAAAACCATCGTCACGGGTCAAAGTATGGAGTATCGGGGTCCAGGGTCGCCAATTTGTTCTGAAGGGTCAGAGGTTTTCGGACATTTTGGACATCCAACTTAATGTGACGACCCAACTAAAGGCTATCTCTCAGGAAGACAATGCCAGGACTTGTACAGCCGGTCTAAGAAGTACATAACCATCCACGGGGATTACTTCGAAGGATAGTAACGGTTGATTCAGGTAATATAGCCCATTCACCAAACTTTTCAGACAGAGGGTGTATATTATTGCATACACCATGGTACTGTGTACTACCTTGTATTGTAATACCGTGTTAAAGGAAGGAGTTCGACCGGTGATTTTCTACGTTTTTGAGGACCATTGCGGAATTTTAGGTTACATTAAAATATTTAGAGCATGCAGTAGACCGCTCGAGGTAGCACATTTATAAATAGGCCTACCCAATTGTAGTGTGAAGTATGTAATTCAATATTCAATAGCACAAGGAAACTACTTGTGCAAATGAAGGTATCGCTTAAGTGTTACCGGTATATATTAAATCGAACGGAAAATTGTTAAAAATGTCGAGTAAAATTCCGCCCGTGTAATACCATAGCCTCATCAAAATGTATCACATAATAACTCTGCTAGATGTCCTGGCAAGGCAATAATGTTTTCCGATACATATAAAATCACTTGTACACATATAAAACTACAGCCACCAACTCAAAATATCTTTTCATTGGATTTTACACGTCACGCCAGCGCTTTTAATCAAGCGAAGTTATTTTATTTCAATAATCCAAGCCCTCCTCCTTGTTCGTTGCTTCACCATGCGCTGCACCCCTTCGTTGCATGAAGCGAAGAGGCCAGAATCTCTACAAGTAGCTACTACAATGACCACACAGTGCTCAATTCCCAAAAGGATTATCGCTCCCGGCAGACCATCCAAGCTGCCAACACGATGACCAATATCGTCAGACCAAAAAGCATATAATAACAGTGTATGGACTCTCTAGTACATCTTCTATTCGTTAAATTCAGGGGGATTGCATCATTGTTTGGGCTCCAACTCAAACGCACATGCTACTAAAAAGCCTTGAATGGTGCGCACCACATGATGGATTCCAACGCCACTGAGATACAATAACTGGCTGTATATTGTAGCAATAAATATCAGTGACCGAAGGATCCAGGTTGCTTTTGCCGAGTACGTTAGCCAACTTATGAAATGAGAGGAAATTGAATAGAGTTTGATTAATCTGGATATACATCGTTATTGGTGCTTTAAAACAACTGTTATATATTACCTCGATTGAATATTAAGAAGTAACGGACACCCCAAAATTAAATTATACTGTATACTTAAATTTTATTCTATAACGTTGGTACGGTTATTAGAAGAAATTGGACTGTCGATTATTTATTTCCTACTTTTTAGTTCTTCAGCCCTTTTATTACGTGTATATAAAGGCGATTGGTATTTTTGAAGTTCCAACGCTAAAAAAGAGATACATTATGAAGTTTCATGCAAGTTTGCAATATTATGGTACCATAACCTCAAAATGACTGTTCCCCTATTCCGACCCAGTACGCCAATATAGCTGATTTTTGTCTGATGTACCTCCTTCTCTAAATGAATTGTATATTGCCATTTACATTCTGAGACAGAACATTGAAAAGAATTGGGAATATGGGAGGGATATGGTAATGACTTTTATTGTTGTAGAAAAGACCTATGATAGCATCCCTAGAACAAAAGTTTGGGAAAGCTTAACAAATAGGGGGATAGGCAAGGAACTGAGAGTGATAAAAGGAATGTGCATGGAGTGCTACAGTAGTGTGAAGACTAGAGTCGGGACATCGGAATGGTTTATAATTGACACTGGACTAAAGCAAGGAAGTGTGTTGTCACCATTATTGTTCGTAATGGTGATGGATGACATCATGAAGGCAGCAATGAAAGAATATAGTAGGGCAAAGATGAAGGTGATGTTGTTTGCAGACGACGTTGTGATCTGGGGCGAGGATGAGATGGAGGTACAAGAACAGTTGTACGTAATAAATTAAATGATTGAGCCATGGGGATCGGAGATAAATGTGGAGAAGAGTAAATCAGTGGTGATGAGTAGAGATAAGAAAGAAGGAAAAGGAGAAATCAAAGTAGGAGATAAGGAATTGGAAGTAGTGAAACACTTCAAATACTTGGGAAGTGACCTGACTGAAGATAGAAGACTAGATTTGGAAATTAGCAGAAGAATACACCTCGGGAGTGCTTTCTACCAACAGGTAAGGGGACTAGTATGGAACAAGGATATACCAATTAAGGCTAAAGAGTTATGTACAAAGCAAATTATGTTCCTATAATGACTCATGCAGCGGAAACTTGGACAATGACTAAGAGGGAGAGAGCAGAGTACAAGCAGCTGGGATGAGATTCCTGAGAAGTATGGTCCAGAAAACGAGGAGGGACAGGGTGAGAAATGAAGATATACGGAAATAACTGGGAGTACAGAAACTAAATTACAAACTGGAGCAAAACAAATTGAGATGGTCTGGACATGTCAAACGGATGAATGAAGTAAGGCTACCAAGACGAGCACTGGAACGACGGATGACTGGGAAGAGAGGACGAGGAAGACCAAGAATGCGTTGGATGGACTCGGTGGAGAATAATATTAGAAAACGGAACCTGTGTCGGAGGAGGAATGGTGGAACAACAGAGCAAAGTGGAGAGGAACAATATTTGCCCCCACCCAGTGTCAACTGGAACAGGGGAAATGAAGATGATGATGCCCAAGAAATGTAATTTCATTGCAATTTACTTGCCCTCAATGGTTAAATGATTTTCAACTGTATCTAAAGAAGAACTATAGGCAGGATAGAGGGTTGTCAAGGAAATGAGAAAGCTGATTTTCCAGGCAGTTTCAATTGATTTATTAATCTATGTTCAGTCATGGTACACATAACACATTGTACATTCTTTCACATGTGAGTCATAACTTCTGATGTGAGAACATCAATGGCGTAGTCGACTGGAGAAAGTACACTCCAACTCAGGAGTGCAGGTATTTCTAGTCAACGTCCGTGGGCGACCTACGCGCCGGAATTAGAGATGAATTAATGAAACGGGGCAGGATGTGGAAGGAAGCGACCGTGACCTGTCGGAATGTAGTCCTACCGTCCCAGCATTTGTTTAGATTTGAAAATTGGGAACCACGGAAAACCATTCCTAGGATGGCCATTGGTGGGGCTCGAACCCACGTCTACCGAGTCAGTAGAGAGCTTGGCCCCATGGCCGAACGCTGCGCTTTAGCTGTCGGCATACCTATACCTAATTATTATTCTTTCAGGGGGATCGGAGATGAGATACAATGAATTGCTATAAAAATTGAAACAATATTTCAATGATCCGCCATCCAATACATTACCCCATTGAAATATTGCATTAATTTAAGTCGATGCGGTTCCACCTAGCCAATGTTTACAGCCGGATGTCGTAACAGCTGGGAACATTACAAGGAGCTGATAAAATATGAAATAAATGAATGTGACCAAGCCTTTGGAATGAAGTGAGGTACCGGCCTGGTAATTGAGAGTTGTTGAAAATGTTAAACCTCACAACAAAAAAGTCCAAATCCAGTCGACAGCAAGATTGGCCCCTTGGCCTAGCACTGCACTTACATGAATGCAGCTACAAAATATGTAAAAACTTAACATTAAACTATATACAGTATACACACATGTACTGACAAAGTGCAAAGTAAAAATAATTGTATGCCCTTTAGAAATACCTACAACATTAACATACTGTTACACCAGATTATATATATTTCAGAATACTTTCACAGCACGTGTGCCAACTGTCCAACTCTGCCTGTGGGTGTATTCCATCCCTCCCACCCATGGGGGTAGATCTTGCTGGAGGTAGGGGTAGATCTGTTTTCTGTCAGCTGTTTGACAATATGTAATGTGTTACATTCGCCTGGAAGTAGGGAAAGATGTGTTCTCTGTCAGCTGTTTCTGCTGTATGACAATATGTAATGTGTTACATTCGCCTGGATGTAGGGGAAGATCTGTTCTCTGTCAGCGGTTTGACAATATGTAATGTGTTACATTCGCCTGGAGGTATGGGAGATCTCTTCTCTGTCAGCTTTATGACAATATGTAATGTGTTACATTGGCCTGCTGTAGTTAGGGGAGATCTTTTCTCTGTCAGCTGTTTCTGCTGTATGACAATATGTAATGTGTTACATTGGCCTGCTGTAGTTAGGGGAGATCTGCTCTCTGTCAGCTGTTTCTGCTGTATGACAATATGTAATGTGTTACATTCGCCTGGAGGTAGGGGAAGATCTGTTCTCTGTCAGCGGTTTGACAATATGTAATGTGTTACATTCGCCTGTAGGTAGAGGAGATCTCTTCTCTGTCAGCTGTTTGACAATATGTAATGTGCTACATTCGCTTGGAGGTAAGGGAGATCTGTTCTTTGTCAGCGGTTTGACAATATTCAATGTGTTTCATTCGCCTGGAGGTAGGGGAAGATCTGTTCTCTGTCAGCTGTTTGAGGATATGTAATGTGTTATATTCGCCTGGAGGTAGAGGAAGATCTGTTCTCTGTCAGCTGTTTGACAATATGCAATGTGTTACATTCGCCTAGAGGTAGGGGAAGATCTTTTCTCTGTCAGCTGTTTGACAATATGTAATGTGTTTCATTCGCCGGGAGGTAGAGGAAGATCTGTTTCATGTCAGCTGTTTGGTAATATGTAATGTGTTACATTCGCCAGGAGGTATGGGAGATTTCTTCTCTGTCAGCTGTTTGACAATATGTAACGTGTTACATTCGCCTGTAGGTAGAGGAGATCTGTTCTCTGTCAGCTGTTTGACAATATGTAATGTGCTACATTCGCCTTGAGGTAAGGGAGATCTGTTCTCTGTCAGCTATTTGACAATATTCAATGTGTTACATTCACCTGGAGGTAGGGGAAGATATTTTCTCTGGCAGCTGTTTGAAAATATGTAATATGTTACATTCGCTTGGGGGTAGGGGAAGATCTGTTCTCTGTCAGCTGCTTGACAGTATGTAATGTGTTACATTCGCCTGGAGGTAGGGGAAGATCTGTTCTCTGTCAGCTGTTTGACAATATGCTATGTGTTACATTCGCCTGGATGTAGGGGATATCTGTTCTCTGTCAGCTGTTTCAGCTGTTTGACAATATGTTATGTGTTACATTCGCCTGGAGGTAGGGGAAGATCTGTACTCTGTCAGCGGTTTGACAATATGTAATGTGTTACATTCGCCTGGAAGTAGGAGAGATTTCTTCTCTGTCAGCTGCTTGACAATATGTAATGTGTTACATTCGCCTGTAGGTAAGGGAGATCTGTTCTCTGTCAGCTGTTTGACAATATGTAATGTGTTACATTCACCTGGACGTAGGGGAAGATCTGTTTTCAGTCTGTTGTTTGTCAATATGGTATGTGTTACATACGCCTGGAGGTAGGGCAATTTCTTTTCTCTGTCAGCTGTTTGACAATATGCAATGAGTTACATTCGCCTGGAGGCAGGGGAAGATCTGTTGTCTGTCAGCTGTTTGACAACATGGACCTAATGTGTTACATTCGCTTGGAGGTAGGGGAAGATCGGTTCTCTGTCAGCTGTTTGACAATGTTCAATGAGTTACATTCGCCTGGAGGCAGGGGAAGATCTGTTCTCTGTCAGTTGTTTGACAATATGTACCTAATGTGTTACATCCGCCTGGAGGTAGGGGAAGATCTAGGCTCTGTCAGCTGTTTGACAATATGTAATGTGTTACATTCGCCTGGATATAGGGGAGGATCTGTTCTCTGTCAGCTGTTTGACAATATGTAATGAGTTACATTCCGCTGGAGGTAGGGGAAGATCTGCTCTCTGTCAGCAGTTTGACAATATGTAATGTGTTACATTCGCCTGGAAGTAGGGGAAGATCTGTTCTCTGTCAGCTGTTTCTGCTGTATGACAATATGTAATGTGTTACATTCGCCTGGAGGTAGGGGAAGATCTGTTCTCTGTCAGCGGCTTGACAAAAGGTAATGTGTTACATTCGCCTGGAGGTATGGGAGATCTCTTCTCTGTCAGCTTTATGACTATATGTAATGTGTTACATTGGCCTGTAGTTAGGGGAGATCTGCTCTCTGTCAGCTGTTTCTGCTGTATGACGATATGTAAAGTGTTACATTCGCCTGGTGGTAGGGGAAGATCTGTTCTCTGTCAGCGGTTTGACAATATGTAATGTGTTACTTTCGCCTGTATGTAGAGGAGATCTCTTCTCTGTCAGCTGTTTGACAATATGTAATGTGCTACATTCGCTTGGAGGTAAGGGAGATCTGTTCTTTGTCAGCGGTTTGACAATATTCAATGTGTTACATTCGCCTGGAGGTAGCGGAAGATCTGTTCTCTGTCAGCTGTTTGACAAAATGCAATGTGTTACATTCGCCTAGAGGTAGGGGAAGATCTTTTCTCTGTCAGCTCTTTGACAATATATAATGTGTTTCATTCGCCGGGAGGTGGAGGAAGATCTGTTCCATGTCAGCTGTTTGGTAATATGTAATGTGTTACATTCGCCTGGAGGTATGGGAGATCTCTTCTCTGTCAGCTGTTTGACAATGTGTAACGTGTTACATTCGCCTGTAGGTAGAGGAGATCTGTTCTCTGTCAGCTGGTTGACAATATGTTATGTGCTACATTCGCATTGAGGTAAGGGAGATCTGTTCTCTGTCAGCAGTTTCACAATATTCAGTGTGTTACATTCGCCTGGAGGTAGGGGAAGATCTTTTATCTGTCAGCTGTTTGACAATAGTTAATGTGTTTCATTCGCCGGGAGGTAGAGGAAGATCTGTACCATGTCATCAGTTTGGCAATATGTAATGTGTTACATTTGCCTGGATGTAGGCGAAGATCTGTTCTCTGTCAGCTGTTTAACAATATGTAATGTGTTGCATTCTCCTGGATGTAGAGGATGATCTGTTCTCTGTCAGCCGTTTGACAATATCTAATATGTTACATTCGCCCCGAAGTAAGAGAGATCTGTTCTCTGTCAGCTGTTTGACAATATGCAAAGTGTTACATTCGCCTGGAGGTAGGGAAAGATTTGTTCTCTGGCAGCTGTTTGTAAAATATGTAATGTGTTACATTCGCCTGTAGGTAAGGGAGATCGGTTCTCTGTCAGCTGTTTGACAATATGTAATGTGTTACATTCGCCTGGAAGTAGGTGAAGATCTGTTCTCAGTCAGTTGTTTGTCAATATGGAATGTGTTACATTCGCCTGGAGGTAGGGCAAGTTCTGTTCTCTGTCAGCTGTTTGACAATATGCAATGAGTTACATTCGCCTGGAGGCAGGGTAAGATCTGTTCTCTGTCAGCTGGTTGACAACATGTACCTAATGTGTTACATTCGCTTGGAGGTAGGGGAAGATCGGTTTTCTGTCAGCTGTTTGACAATACGCAATGAGCTACATTCGCCTGGAGGCAGGGGAAGATCTGTTCTCTGTCAGTTGTTTGAAAATATGTACCTAATGTGTTACATCCGCCTGGAGGTAGGGGAAGATCTGTTCTCTGTCAGCTGTTTGACAATAGGTAATGTGTTACATTCGCCTGGAGATAGGGGAAGATCTGTTCTCTGTCAGCTGTTTGACAATATGTAATGAGTTACATTCCGCTGGAGGTAGGGGAAGATCTGCTCTCTGTCAGCAGTTTGCCAATATGTAATGTGTTACATTCGCCTGGAGGTAGGGGAAGATCTGTTCTCTGTCAGCTGTTCCTGTTGTATGACAATATGTAATGTGTTACATTCGCCTGGAATAGGGAAAATCTGTTCTCTGTCAGCGGTTTGACAATATGTACTGTGTTACATTCGCCTGGAGGTATGGGAGATCTCTTCTCTGTCAGCTGTTTGACAATATGTAATGTGTTACATTCGCCTGTAGGTAGAGGAGATCTGTTCTCTGTCAGCTGTTTGAAAATGAGTAATGTACTTACTTCGCCTTGAGGTAAGGGAGATCTGTTCTCTGTCGGCTGTTTGACAATATTCAATGTGTTACATTCGCCTGGATGTAGGCGAAGATCTGTTCTCTGTCAGCTGTTTAACAATATGTAATGTGTTGCATTCTCGTGGAGGTAGAGGATGATCTGTTCAGTGTCAGCGGTTTGACAGTATGTAATATGTTACATTTGCCTGTATGTAAGGGAGATCTGTTCTCTGTCTGCTGTTTGACAATATGCAAAGTGTTACATTCGCCTGGAGGTAGGGGAAGATTTGTTCTCTGTCAGCTGTTTGAAAATATGTAATGTGTTACATTCGCTTGGGGGTAGGGGAAGATCTGTTCTCTGTCAGCTGCTTGACAGTATGTAATGTGTTACATTCGCCTGGAGGTATGGGAAGATCTGTTCTCTGTCAGCTGTTTGACTATAGGTAATGTATTACATTCGCCTGGATGTAGGGGAAGATCTGCTCGCGGTCAGCTGTTTGACAATATGTAATGTGTTTCATTCCACTGGGGGTAGGGGAAGATCTGCTCTCTGTCAGCTGTTTGACAATACGTAATGTGTTATATTCGCTTGGAGGTAGGGGAAGATATGTTCTCTGTCAGCTGTTTGACAATATGTAATGTGTTCTATTCGCCTGGAGTTAGGGGAAGATCTGTTCTCAGTCAGCTCTTTGACAATATGCTATGTGTTACATTCGCCTGGAGGTAGGGGAGATCTGTTCTCTGTCAGCTGTTTCAGCTGTTTGACAATACGTAATGTGTTACATTCGCCTGGAGGTAGGGGAAGATCTGTATTCTGTCAGCGGTTTGACAATATGAAATGTGTTACATTCACCAGGAAGTAGGGGAGATTTCTTTTCTGTCAGCTGCTTTACAATATGTAATGTGTTACATTCGCCTAAAGGTAAGGGAGATCTGTTCTCTGTCAGCTGTTTGACAATATGTAATGTGTTACATTCGCCTGGCAGTAGGGGAAGATCGGTTCTCTGTCAGCTGTTTGACAATATCCAATGTGTTACATTCGCCTGGAGGCAGGGAAGATCTGTTCTCTGTCAGCTGTTTGACAACATGTACATAATGTGGTACATTCGCCTGGAGGTAGGGGAAACTCTGTTCTCTGCCAGCTGTTTGACCATATCTACTGTGTTACATTCGCCTGGAGGTAGGGGAAGATCTGTTCTCTGTCAGCTGTTTGACAATATGTATTGAGTTACATTCCGCTGGAGGTAGGGGTAGATCTGTTCTCTGTCAGCTGTTTGACAATATGTAATGTGTTACATTCGCCTGGAAGTAGGGAAAGATCTGTTCTCTGTCAGCTGTTTCTGCTGTATGACAATAAGTAATGTGTTACATTCGCCTGGATGTAGGGGAAGATCTGTTCTCTGTCAGCGGTTTGACAATATGTAATGTGTTACATTCGCCTGGAGGTATGGGAGATCTCTTCTCTGTCAGCTTTATGACAATATGTAATGTGTTACATTGGCCTGTAGTTAGGGGAGATCTGCTCTCTGTCAGCTGTTTCTGCTGTATGACAATATTTAATGTATTACATTCGCCTGGAGGTAGCGGAAGATCTGTTCTCTGTCAGCGGTTTGACAATATGTAATGTGTTACATTCACCTGGAGGTAGGGGGAAGGTCTGTTCTCAGTCAGCTGTTTGACAATATGTAACGTGTTACATTCGCCTGTAGGTAGGGGAGATCTGTTCTCTGTCAGCTGTTTGACAATATGTAATGTACTTCATTCGCCTTGAGGTAAGGGAGATCTGTTTTCTGTCAGCTGTTTGACAATATGCAATGAGTTACATTCGCCTGGAGGCAGGGGAATATCTGTTCTCGGTCAGCTGTTTGACAACATGTATCTAATGTGTTACATTCGCCTGGAGGTAGGGGAAGATCGGTTCTCTGTCAGCTATTTGACAATATTCAATGTGTTTCATTGGCCTGGAGGTAGGGGAAGATCTGTTTTCTGTCAGCTGTTTGAGGATATATAATGTGTTATATTCGCCTGGAGGTAGAGGAAGATCTGTTCTCTGTCAGCTGTTTGACAATATGCAATGTGTTACATTCGCCTAGAGGTAGGGGAAGATCTTTTCTCTGTCAGCTGTTTGACAATATGTAATGTGTTTCATTCGCCGGGAGGTAGAGGAAGATCTGTTCCATGTCAGCTGTTTGGTAATATGTAATGTGTTACATTCGCCTGGAGGTATGGGAGATCTCTTCTCTGTCAGCTGTTTGACAATGTGTAACGTGTTACATTCGCCTGTAGGTAGAGGAGATCTGTTCTCTGTCAGCTGGTTGACAATATGTTATGTGCTACATTCGCCTTGAGGTAAGGGAGATCTGTTCTCTGTCAGCAGTTTCACAATATTCAGTGTGTTACATTCGCCTGGAGGTAGGGGAAGATCTTTTATCTGTCAGCTGTTTGACAATAGTTAATGTGTTTCATTCGCCGGGAGGTAGAGGAAGATCTGTACCATGTCATCAGTTTGGCAATATGTAATGTGTTACATTTGCCTGGATGTAGGCGAAGATCTGTTCTCTGTCAGCTGTTTAACAATATGTAATGTGTTGCATTCTCCTGGATGTAGAGGATGATCTGTTCTCTGTCAGCCGTTTGACAATATCTAATATGTTACATTCGCCCCGAAGTAAGAGAGATCTGTTCTCTGTCAGCTGTTTGACAATATGCAAAGTGTTACATTCGCCTGGAGGTAGGGAAAGATTTGTTCTCTGGCAGCTGTTTGTAAAATATGTAATGTGTTACATTCGCCTGTAGGTAAGGGAGATCGGTTCTCTGTCAGCTGTTTGACAATATGTAATGTGTTACATTCGCCTGGAAGTAGGTGAAGATCTGTTCTCAGTCAGTTGTTTGTCAATATGGAATGTGTTACATTCGCCTGGAGGTAGGGCAAGTTCTGTTCTCTGTCAGCTGTTTGACAATATGCAATGAGTTACATTCGCCTGGAGGCAGGGTAAGATCTGTTCTCTGTCAGCTGGTTGACAACATGTACCTAATGTGTTACATTCGCTTGGAGGTAGGGGAAGATCGGTTTTCTGTCAGCTGTTTGACAATACGCAATGAGCTACATTCGCCTGGAGGCAGGGGAAGATCTGTTCTCTGTCAGTTGTTTGAAAATATGTACCTAATGTGTTACATCCGCCTGGAGGTAGGGGAAGATCTGTTCTCTGTCAGCTGTTTGACAATAGGTAATGTGTTACATTCGCCTGGAGATAGGGGAAGATCTGTTCTCTGTCAGCTGTTTGACAATATGTAATGAGTTACATTCCGCTGGAGGTAGGGGAAGATCTGCTCTCTGTCAGCAGTTTGCCAATATGTAATGTGTTACATTCGCCTGGAGGTAGGGGAAGATCTGTTCTCTGTCAGCTGTTCCTGTTGTATGACAATATGTAATGTGTTACATTCGCCTGGAATAGGGAAAATCTGTTCTCTGTCAGCGGTTTGACAATATGTACTGTGTTACATTCGCCTGGAGGTATGGGAGATCTCTTCTCTGTCAGCTGTTTGACAATATGTAATGTGTTACATTCGCCTGTAGGTAGAGGAGATCTGTTCTCTGTCAGCTGTTTGAAAATGAGTAATGTACTTACTTCGCCTTGAGGTAAGGGAGATCTGTTCTCTGTCGGCTGTTTGACAATATTCAATGTGTTACATTCGCCTGGATGTAGGCGAAGATCTGTTCTCTGTCAGCTGTTTAACAATATGTAATGTGTTGCATTCTCGTGGAGGTAGAGGATGATCTGTTCAGTGTCAGCGGTTTGACAGTATGTAATATGTTACATTTGCCTGTATGTAAGGGAGATCTGTTCTCTGTCTGCTGTTTGACAATATGCAAAGTGTTACATTCGCCTGGAGGTAGGGGAAGATTTGTTCTCTGTCAGCTGTTTGAAAATATGTAATGTGTTACATTCGCTTGGGGGTAGGGGAAGATCTGTTCTCTGTCAGCTGCTTGACAGTATGTAATGTGTTACATTCGCCTGGAGGTATGGGAAGATCTGTTCTCTGTCAGCTGTTTGACTATAGGTAATGTATTACATTCGCCTGGATGTAGGGGAAGATCTGCTCGCGGTCAGCTGTTTGACAATATGTAATGTGTTTCATTCCACTGGGGGTAGGGGAAGATCTGCTCTCTGTCAGCTGTTTGACAATACGTAATGTGTTATATTCGCTTGGAGGTAGGGGAAGATATGTTCTCTGTCAGCTGTTTGACAATATGTAATGTGTTCTATTCGCCTGGAGTTAGGGGAAGATCTGTTCTCAGTCAGCTCTTTGACAATATGCTATGTGTTACATTCGCCTGGAGGTAGGGGAGATCTGTTCTCTGTCAGCTGTTTCAGCTGTTTGACAATATGTAATGTGTTACATTCGCCTGGAGGTAGGGGAAGATCTGTATTCTGTCAGCGGTTTGACAATATGAAATGTGTTACATTCACCAGGAAGTAGGGGAGATTTCTTTTCTGTCAGCTGCTTTACAATATGTAATGTGTTACATTCGCCTATAGGTAAGGGAGATCTGTTCTCTGTCAGCTGTTTGACAATATGTAATGTGTTACATTCGCCTGGCAGTAGGGGAAGATCGGTTCTCTGTCAGCTGTTTGACAATATCCAATGTGTTACATTCGCCTGGAGGCAGGGAAGATCTGTTCTCTGTCAGCTGTTTGACAACATGTACATAATGTGGTACATTCGCCTGGAGGTAGGGGAAACTCTGTTCTCTGCCAGCTGTTTGACCATATCTAATGTGTTACATTCGCCTGGAGGTAGGGGAAGATCTGTTCTCTGTCAGCTGTTTGACAATATGTATTGAGTTACATTCCGCTGGAGGTAGGGGTAGATCTGTTCTCTGTCAGCTGTTTGACAATATGTAATGTGTTACATTCGCCTGGAAGTAGGGAAAGATCTGTTCTCTGTCAGCTGTTTCTGCTGTATGACAATAAGTAATGTGTTACATTCGCCTGGATGTAGGGGAAGATCTGTTCTCTGTCAGCGGTTAGACAATATGTAATGTGTTACATTCGCCTGGAGGTATGGGAGATCTCTTCTCTGTCAGCTTTATGACAATATGTAATGTGTTACATTGGCCTGTAGTTAGGGGAGATCTGCTCTCTGTCAGCTGTTTCTGCTGTATGACAATATTTAAAGTATTACATTCGCCTGGAGGTAGCGGAAGATCTGTTCTCTGTCAGCGGTTTGACAATATGTAATGTGTTACATTCACCTGGAGGTAGGGGGAAGGTCTGTTCTCAGTCAGCTGTTTGACAATATGTAACGTGTTACATTCGCCTGTAGGTAGGGGAGATCTGTTCTCTGTCAGCTGTTTGACAATATGTAATGTACTTCATTCGCCTTGAGGTAAGGGAGATCTGTTCTCTGTCAGCTGTTTGACAATATGCAATGAGTTACATTCGCCTGGAGGCAGGGGAATATCTGTTCTCGGTCAGCTGTTTGACAACATGTATCTAATGTGTTACATTCGCCTGGAGGTAGGGGAAGATCGGTTCTCTGTCAGCTGTTTGACAATATTCAATGTGTTTCATTGGCCTGGAGGTAGGGGAAGATCTGTTTTCTGTCAGCTGTTTGAGGATATATAATGTGTTATATTCGCCTGGAGGTAGAGGAAGATCTGTTCTCTGTCAGCTGTTTGACAATATGCAATGTGTTACATTCGCCTAGAGGTAGGGGAAGATCTTTTCTCTGTCAGCTGTTTGACAATATGTAATGTGTTTCATTCGCCGGGAGGTAGAGGAAGATCTGTTCCATGTCAGCTGTTTGGTAATATGTAATGTGTTACATTCGCCTGGAGGTATGGGAGATCTCTTCTCTGTCAGCTGTTTGACAATATGTAACGTGTTACATTCGCCTGTAGGTAGGGGAGATCTGTTCTCTGTCAGCTGTTTGACAATATATAATGTACTTCATTCGCCTTGAGGTAACGGAGATCTGTTCTCTGTCAGCTGTTTGACAATATTCAATGTGTTACATTCACCTGGAAGTAGGGGACGATCTTTTGTCTGTCAGCTGTTTGACAAGAGTGAATGTGTTTCATTTGCTGGGAGGTAGAGGAAGATCTGTTCCATGTCAGCTCTTTGGCAAAATGTAATGTGTTAAATTCGCCTGGATGTAGGCGAAGATCTGTTCTCTGTCAGCTGTTTAACAATATGTAATGTGTTGCATTCTCCTGGATGTAGAGGATGATCTGTTCTGTGTCAGCGGTTTGACAATATGTAATATGTTACATTCGCCTGGAGGTAAGTGAGATCTGTTCTCCGTCAGCTGTTTGATAATATGCAAAGTGTTACATTCGCCTGGAGGTACGGGAAGATTTGTTCTCTGTCAGCTGTTTGAAAATATGTAATGTGTTACATTCACTTGGGTGTAGGGGAAGATCTGTTCTCTGTCAGCTGCTTGACAGTATGTAATGTGTTACATTCGCCTGGAGGTAGGGGAAGATCTCTCCACTGTCAGCTGTTTGACAATATGTAATGTGTTACATTCGCCTAGGGTAGGGGAAGATCTGTTCTTTGTATTGTGTTACATTCACCTGTAGGTATAGGAAGATCTGTTCTCTGTCAGCTGTTTGACAATATTTATTGTGTTTCATTCAACTGGTGGTATGGGAGGATCTGTTCTCAGTCAGCTGTTTCACTATAGGTAATGTGTTACATTCGCCTGGAGGTAGGGGAAGATCTGTTCTCTGTCAGCTGTTTGACAATATGCTATGTGTTACATTCGCCTGTAGGTAAGGGAGATCTGTTCTCTGTCAGCTGTTTGACAATATGTAATGTATTACTTTCGCCTCGAGGTAGGGGAAGATCACTTCTCTGTCAGTTGTTTGTCAATATGGAATGTGTTACATTCGCATGGAGGCAGGGGAAGATCTGTTCTCTGTCAGCTGTTTGACAACATGTACCTAATGTGTTACATTCGCCTGGAGGTAGGGGATGATCTGTTCTCTGTCAGCTGTTTGACAATATGTAATGTGTTACATTCGCCTGGAGGTAGGGGATGATCTGTTCTCTGTCAGCTCTTTGACAATATGTAATGAGTTACATTCCGCTGGAGGTAGGGGAAGATCTGTTCTCTGTCAGCTGTTTGGCAATATGTAATGTGTTACATTCGCCTGGAGGTAGGGGAAGATCTGTTCTTTGTCAGCTGTTTGACAATATGTAATGTGTTACATTCGCCTGGATTTAGGGGAAGATCTTTTCTCTGTCAGCTGTTTGACAATATGCTACGTGTTACATTCGCCTGTTGGTAAGGGAGATCTGTTCTCTGTCAGCTGTTTGACAATATGTAATGTATTACATTCGCCTCGAGGTAGGGGATGATCTCTTCTCTGTCAGTTGTTTGTCAATATGGAATGTGTTACATTCGCCTGGAGGCAGGGGAAGATCTGTTCTCTGTCAGCTGTTTGACAACATGTACCTAATGTGTTACATTCGCCTGGAGGTAGGGGATGATCTGTTCTCTGTCAGCTGTTTGACAATATGTAATGTGTTACATTCGCCTGGAGGTAGGGGATGATCTGTTCTCTGTCAGCTGTTTGACAATATGTAATGAGTTACATTCCGCTGGAGGTAGGGGAAGATCTGTCCACTGTCAGCTGTTTGACAATATGTAATAGGTTATTTTCTCGTGGAGGTAGGGGAAGATCTGTTCTCTGTCAGCTGTTTGACAATATGCAATGAGTTACATTCGCCTGGAGGCAGGGGAAGATCTGATCTCTGTCAGCTGATTGACATGTACCTATTGTGTTACATTCGCCTGGAGGTAGGGGAAGATCTGTCAACCTTCAGCTGTTTGACTATATATAATGGGTTATATTCTCGTGGAGGTAGGGGAAGATCTGTTCTCTGTCATCTGTTTTACAATATGCAATGAGTTACATTCGCCTGGAGGCAGGGGAAGATCTGTTCTCGGTCAGCTGTTTGACAACATGTACCTAATGTGTTACATTCGCCTGGAGGTAGGGGATGATCTGTTCTCTGTCAGCTGTTTGACAATATGTAATGTGTTACATTCGCCTGGAAGTAGGGGATTATCTGTTCTCTGTCAGCTGTTTGACAATATGTAATGAGTTACATTCCGCTGGAGGTAGGGGAAGATCTGTTCTCTGTCAGCTGTTTGACAATATGTAATGTGTTACATTCGCCTGGAGGTAGGGGAAGATCTGTTCTCTGTCAGCTGTTTGTCTATAGGTTATGTGTTACATTCGCCTGGAGGTAGGGGAATATCTGTTCGCAGTCAGCTTTTTGACAATATGTAAGTTGCTACATTCGGCTGGAGGTAGGGGAAGAATTGTTCTCTGCAAGCTGTTTGACAATATGTAATGTGTTATATTCGCGTGGAGGTAGGGGAAGATCTGTTCTCTGTCAGCTGTTTGACAATATATAATGTGTTACATTCGCCTGGAGTTAGGGGAAGATCTGTTCTCTGTCAGCTGTTTGACAATATGCTATGTGTTACATTCGCCTGGAGGTAGGGGAGATCTGTTCTCTGTCAGCTGTTTCATCTGTTTGACTATATGTAATGTGTTACATTCGCCTGGAGGTAGGGGAAGATCTGTTCTCTGTCAGCGGTTTGACAATATGCAATGTGTTACATTCACCTGGAAGTAGGGGAGATTTCTTCTCTGTCAGCTGCTTGACAATATGTAATGTGTTATATTCGCCTGTAGGTAAGGGAGATCTGTTCTCTGTCAGCTGTTTGACAATATGTAATGTGTTACATTTACCTGGAGGTAGGGGGAAGGTCTGTTCTCTGTCAGCTGTTTATCAATACGGAATGTGTTACATTCGCCTGGAGGTAGGGAAAGATCTGTTCCCTGTCAGCTGTTTGACAATATGCAATGAGTTACATTCGCCTGGAGGCAGGGGAATATCTGTTCTCGGTCAGCTGTTTGACAACATGTATCTAATGTGTTACATTCGCCTGGAGGTAGGGGAAGATTGGTTCTCTGTCAGCTGTTTGACAATATGCAATGAGTTACATTCGCCTGGAGGCAGGGGAAGATCTGTTCTCTGTCAGCTGTTTGACAACATGTACCTAATGTGTTACATTCGCCTGGAGGTAGGGGAAGATCTGTTCTCTGTCAGCTGTTTGACAATATGTAATGTGTTAAATTTGCCTGGAGGTAGGGGAAGATCTGTTCTCTGTCAGCTGTTTGACAATATGTAATGAGTTACAATCCCCTGGAGGTAGGGGAAGATCTGTTCTCTGTCAGCTGTTTGACAATATGTAATGTGCTACATTCCCCTGGACGTAGGGGAAGATCTGTTCTCTGTCAGCTGTTTGACAATAAGTAATGTGTGAAAGGCGGCAATATTTTATCAAACGTGGTCATTACTTGTAAATATATTTATTTCACAACAGTTTCAGACTACAAATTGCTGTTAATTAATACAAACTAATTTATGAGAATCTCATAAGCAAATAAATTTATTTATTTTAAGGGCCTGAGAAAGCCTCCGTGGCTTAGGCGGCAGCACGCCGGCCTCTCACCGCTGGGTCCGTGGTTCAAATCCCGGTCTCTCCATGTGAGATCTGTGCTGGACAAAACGGAGGCAGACGGGTTTTTCTCCGGGTACTCCGGTTTTCCCTGTAAAAATTTAATTCCAGCAACACTCTCTACTATCATTTCATTTCATCTATCATTCATTTAATCATTGCCCCAGAGGAGTGCGTCAGGCCTCGGCAGCCGGCACAGTTCATATCCTCGCCGCTAGATGGGGGCTTCATTCCATTTCCTGACCCGGTCGGAGACTGGAAGCAGGCTGTGGATTTTCATTCATTTTAAGGGCCTGGTTGTATGGTTGTTAAGTCACATTTCTCATATGAATAGAGAGTAGTGAAATGGGTTCTAAATATACGAGGACTTGCGGATAACTGCATGCTTGGCTGTCACTGCGGAGGCCCGGGTTCAATTCACGCCTCTGCCATGAAACATTTAATTCATGGCTGGAGCGGGGTACACTCAACCTCGTGAGACAAACATGAATAGTGGAGGGTTGGATTCCCACCTCATCCATCGTGGAAGTGGTTTTCAGGTAAATGCCAGGATAGTACTTGACTTAGCGCCATGGCTATTACCTTTCCAAATCCTACCTCAATTGCAAATACACACACCAGTAATGGGGCGTGGTGACACAGCGGTCGAGCTGTTGGCCCTTCACTACGATGGACCGGGTTCGATTCCCGGTAAATCCAAGTAAGAATTTGAAAGTAATATGCCATGTCCTGTGGTTCGGATTCCACGTAAAAAGGAGGTCCCGTGGTTTAAGATCACGAGATTTACCGTCACGTAAAACTAAAACTGTCCTTCCTTTTTACATACACAAGTACAGAGAACACAGTGACAGAGGTCATCATACAACTTCACACACAGCCAAGTACACGGGGCTACATGACCATGATGTCGCAAAGACGTTAAAACATTCAACAACAAAAACTGCAGCCTAGACTTCTTTGGCAGTGAGCAGTAGTTTTTATAACAAATGTATCTTTCTCTCTCAGTCATAAATATAATGCATTATTGAAATCGATGTTTCGGGGTTGCAGGAAGGATATACCGTACTTTCATAGAACATTGCATTCATATGTTTCAGGCTAACATATTTTATGCCAGAACTCCCTTGGTTAATTCGTGTTTTCGTCTGGCCCGATGTGATTTGGGTAATGTTTTTGGAGCTAGAGTATCCTTCCTTTTCCTGCCTCTCATGTCCCCTTCTCGTTCTTGTTCTGATATCCTCAATCTCTACGGACAGGAACTCTGAACTGTGATATGAGTTAAATATTAAGTACATTGCAGATTGAATGTGTCAATTTCATATAAAGAGGAACTATTTCCTTAGAACAGTAATTTTTGTTGCAACAAACATACTTTATTAGAGTCAAACGGCAGATAGAAATATAGTGATAAATTGAAGTTAAAGAGGAAAAATTAAAATGTTGCCCAAATAATCCAGACCAAGCACCATCTGAAAAAGCAAAATTTACTCTCTATACCAAAAAAGGTTTGATCTCCATCCTTTAATGTAATGACCCTATGGATGATTCGTTTATTGATGAATGCTTAGGGGCAGATAACCTTGCTGTTCTGTCCCTTAAAACAACCATAACTAAATGATGCATGTAGGCTACATAAATAGCTGTAAGGTACTGTACATATATAGGCCTGCAGAAAAGAAAGCAGGGAAGTTGCTCATGTTTGCACACCTATGAATCAATGTTTGAAAAGCAAATGAGCATAGAAGTTAATAGCTACACGAGAAGCGAATTTATCATATTGTGCTGAAATCTACAATAATAACCTTTTTTTTTTTCTAGGAAAGCGCGTGGTTGAAATGAGGGAAATAAAATTGGTTTTTGATGAAAATGTCCAATTTATTTTCTTATCAATATTTATTCCCTGAAGCTTTCCCTTTAAAAAGGTGTATTGCACATTGCTGTAATTTGATTATTACTATGTGAGATGGACAGTGGCGCTATTCCGTTCGCCATCTGCCATGTAGTACTAAATATCTGTCAAACAGGGGAGAGGACCTCGTAGTTCCGCCCCTTAAAACAACAATAACTAACTAACTATCTGTCAAACTTTTCTCTGTGATTTTCCATCCTCCCTTCAGTGGGACATGTATTTGGTGTTAGAGATATAATAGAGAAAACCTTATGGGAATGTTGACATAAGCTTGAGTGAGTAGGACACGTGCAAAAAGGAATGGGGACTAGAGTTAGAAGAATGTTGACAGCTTCAAAGGGAAAGAAACTAGGCAAACGAAAGACAATAGATTGAAAAGGGAGGCTGACTGATGCAGTAATCGACCAAATTCAGAATTGATATGGGCTAGCCATCAGACAAAATTCAGCCAATGTGGAAGCTATGCGGAAAACTGTGTTGGCTCTATATTATCACATTGCCTCCAGAAATGAGGCTCCCCAGCATGGATTGTGTCCTGAAGGTGGAAACAGCTGGTGTAAATACAATAAGGGGAAAATAAGTTGAAAGACCTACAATCGTCACCATACTTTACCATTATTAATAATGGATGAGATCTAACCTATCTTCACCGACTTGGCTGATAAAAATTTCACAAAGAAATGCCTTCACGGGAGAACCCCGAATCCTAACGAGTGTATCAATAGAGTAATATGGAATCGTCTACCTAAAACAGTCTTTGTAGGTATTAGCACATTCCATTTTGGTGTCTACGATGCTGTGGTATCTTTTAACCAAGGGAATATCACCAAATATCAAGTTCCAGAGATGTTGGGATTGCGTTCTGGCAACCAAACAGTGCACGCCATGTTGACTCTAGATACAGTTAGGCTAACAAACGCATATAATGCTGAAAAAATCTTAGCCGCGAAATAAGTCAGACCATAAGGGGTGCCAAGAGAAGACTACAAGATGCCTTCGGAGGGGATGAAGATGATCCAAACTGTGGAGCAGGCTTGTTTTAACTTTGAACTCAATTTCCCGAAAGTTCCCTTTTTTGTATTTAGGAAACTTTTTCTTAGCTTCTGTTTAACCTAGAAGCAAGAATCTTTAGGAAGCAGTTCATTGGAGTGTTTTACATACACTGAAATAATTTCATGTTGATATGTAATTAAGAAAAAAATATAATGGTGATAATGTACCGAAAATGGAGGTAAAAATATTCTTAGGTTAAAAAATATATTATCTCTCTCATTATTCCCTCTAAAAATATTAGCATACTGTATACGCACAATACCGATGCTCATACAATGTAAAATTTTGAGTTATGTAGCTATCATGGTTTCCGAGAAAATGTACCTATAAATTAACATTGTGAAGATAGGCGATTCTATTTCCCCTTAAGATTGTCTATAAGCCAATGTATCACTTCTTTTCTCCTGTAGATTGTAGTCATTGCCGTGTATTTTGAAACAAGGAAATGTTGTAGAATGACGGCTTACACCAAATTTCTTATTTTGCATTTATAACAGCTCGTGATAACAATTTCCCATCAGAATTAGGGTGTTAATAAGCATAAGTAAGCATCCTTCCTACGAGCGCGCCATGCAGCTTGAGCGATGTTTGCCCCTTCCACACCTTAGTGAATGTGGGTGCAGGGACAGATAGCTCGAGAAAAAGGAGAGTTAATCCCTGGAAACAAGAAGAGAAATTGGTTCTCATTAGCCCACAGGCTTCAACTCATTCAAACCCTGCTTGCATGGTTCAGGGAGGTTTTCTAGCAAATATTTCATATCCAATTGCTGTTTTATGTAAACATACAATTAATATCAGCTGTTCTTTTAAAGAGGCCTTGTATCTTAAAAGCCTGTCAAGAGGAGATCTAGGCCTTCAGGTATGAAGCAACGGCCAAACTATTGTTCGCTTGAGTATACGGTGATTAAAAAGAACAGCAAAATCCTTAGGGTTTGTAAAAGAATCTTTATAGATGGCTTGCTAGCTAAATCTAAAATATTGCGTAACATTGATGTTCCTAACAGCAAAGGTCACAGTATCACCGGAAAAAATAGGGGAGGAAATCGAACAAGATGTTCAGTAAAGAACGTATAGACTATAGTTATAACTATTTATTATTTTATCAAAGAGTATAGTAGAATCATTTCTTGGTTGAAGACCTTAGAAACTATTTACCTCTAACACACACCACAACCTCGCAAAAACTAGTTCCATCATTGTAGAAAGAAAGACAAGAAGTATCTCAAGAATGTTATGGATCTGGTGGCATAATCGACCGGACTGGCTGCGTGGCTCAACGGTAACGTTCTTGCTTGCTGGGCCCTAGGTTGCAGGTTCGTATCCTGACGCAGTCAGCTGGCATTTGAGGGTGGGCAAATGCGAGGGAGCCGTGTCAGTAAATTTACTGGCACGTTAATGAACCACTTCGGGGCAAAATTCCGGCACCCCGGCGTCTCTAAAAGCCACAGTAGTTAATAGGGACCTAAAACGAATAACCATTATTATTATTATTATTATTATTATTATTATTATTATTATTATTATTATTATTTCATAATCGACCGGACGTGGGCAACATCCAACTTTGAGTTGAGGCATGTGTTTATACGTCTGGCTGTGCATGGCTTTCACAACCCTAAATTGTATAAACAAATATTTGCATGCCCCTACAGTGACGTGTGTATACCAAATATGTGGATAAGCTTGTGAACGCTACCACTTCGAGTTCTGTAGTAAAAGAAAACAATCAATCAGTCTATGCAATTCAAATCCCCAGAGTGCAATTTTAGTGTACATGTTCATTCTTTATTTTCGATTGCCAATTGGCTGCAATAAAAGTATTAATTAATATACTGAACTAGCACCAACTGCTAGAGTTCAGGTACTATGTGTAATCTTTTTGTCCTTTAGTTCAAATAACATTTTCAAGTAACGCACAATAGACTGTTACAAACCCTTTAAAATATAAAGTCAAACTGTATCGTATTATCAACTTGTCATTGTTCAAAATCGATGCGTATAGAATGCCCATGGTATGCTAATAAACGGAGTCCCACGTAGACCTGTCGTGACATCTAGTGGAGAAGTATCGAACAAGATAATCTTAATCACTGCTGACTGGATGCGAGCTGCGCCCTATACCGGCCTTGACATTCCCAGCTAGGCATAAAGTGTGTCCTCATAGGGCAAATGCATTCTAGCTGCCTTAAAAAGAAACGTTTTAATTAAATCTGTAAGTTAATCTGTAGGTCGGCGTGCAGTTCGCAGCCAGTTGGCCATAATAATTCACTTTTTTGCTGTTAGATGTCTCGTGCAAATCCGCTGGCAAATTTTCTTTTAATTAAATATATATTCTCCATTGCAATATGCACAATATAACGCTTAATTTTAAAACGTCTGAGTAATTACAAAACAATAAATATAAAAAAAATTCAAGCAAAAATTCCTAACTCTGATATGGATTGAACCTTAGCCATTCGAGTGAGAGGCCAACGCTTTACCACGCAGCCAATGAACATTGCTCGATATCAAATGAATTACATACAACGTGCTAGCAAATAATGATTTAGACTAAACGATTTCTTCAGTGGAGTATATTATTTTTATATAAAGCATTTCATACAAAGTTTATATATTTTGAATCAATAGGCTATATTGCAGGCAATACTCAAAATAGTGAAATATAAGCCAGGCACAATATATCAGCCGCCATCTTGCCTTGTAACTGAGACGGCTCAGCTTTTTAAAATCCCTTCTGCACTATAGTATTACAATATAAACTTTTAATTACGAACGTGCCTCTTTCTTTATAACAGTTTAATCGATTCTCAGTTCGATAATCAGAACTGGTGGGTCCCATGATATGAATTATAAAGTTTGCATAATTCACACGGCCGCCATCTTCACTTCGATTCTCTCGCCAGCCTCTATGCAGCTACAGTGCTCAGTAGGACGCACACTACTGGATGTCATATTGTGTGTATAATGCGAGCGTAGAGCGGTGTCCTCAATTCGTTTCTCTCGCCAGTCTCTATGTAGCTACAGTGCTCAGTAGGACGCACACTAATGGATGACATGTTGTGTGTATACTGCGAGCGTAGAGGGGTGTATTCACTTCGTTTCTGTCGCCAGTCTCTATGCAGCTGCTGTGCGCAGTAGGACGCACACTACTGGATGACATGTTATGTACATACTGCGAGCGTAGATCGGTGTATTCACTTCGTTTCTCTCGCCAGTCTCTATGCAGCTACAGAGCTCAGTAAGACGCACGCTACTGCGAGCGTAGAGCGGTGTCTTCACCTCGTTTCTCTCGCCAGTCTCTATACTGCTACAGTGCCCAGTAGGACGCACACCATTGGATGACATGTTGTGTGTATACTGCGAGCGTAGAGCAGTGTCTTCAATTCGTTTCTCTCGCCAGTCTCTATGAATCTACAGTGCTCAGTAGGACGCACACTACTGGATGACATGTTGTGTGTATACTGCGAGCGTAGAACGGTGTATTCATATCGTTTCTCTCGCCTGTCTCTATGCAGCTGCTGTGCTCAGTAGGACGCACACTGGGTAGATTATTGGCTGAGGAATAACCTAACCACCAAGGGAAGATGATAAAGAAAAGGAGGTGGGTTTCGGACTGGAGAAAAAGGATGGAGAAATAGGAGGAGAGTCCCACAAAAGTTATAAATTTAACTTTAAATGCACCCAGAGGCGGTTGCCACCGCAAATCCGCTCTCTGATACCTAAAGTGGGTAAGGACCTGGTCGAAGCTGACGGGAAACGGAGCTAGGACTTGGGCGGTTTGCCAGAGAAAGGCTTTAGCGTATTCCCTCTCAAGCATGCATATGCCTACTATGGGGAAGGGTGATGGTCTGACAAGACAAATAGTAAGAGATTTATTGCGTATTAACGAGGGCATGAACCTAGGAAGAGTTAGGAAAGCTAGGATCTTGCCTAACTGTAGTATTTGCGAAATGATAAATCCAAAAACAAATATTTAATTTATTTAACATGACAAAAGAAGTTGATAACTTTAACAAATATATAGTTTCAATTTTGGTAACAATTTGGGGTCGCAGACCTCCTAACATTTGACGTTTGCTCCAGGCAATTAACAATTCTTTAGGTTTCAAACCTTATATGTACTAAAATCTTTGTAAGATTTAAAAAAGACAAATGAAGTGATTAATGTTAGACATTAAATCGAGTACAAGGTGTGTACTTTCAAAAATTTCCAAGTACCTATCTTAGAAAAAGTTACAACTTCAAAAATAACAAAAAAGAAAGCAGGTAGAATGAAAGAGAAGTTCCTATAACTTCTTATATTTGTGCAGAATTACTTTTATAACAATTATACAAAAGAGGGCAGGTCACTTACTGTGAAACCTGAAGAGAAAGTCAAAAGGAAGGTTCTAGACTTCCTATGTTTAATTAGGAATCACGAGACTAATGGGGCAAGTTTCCCTTTCGTGAAACCTAGAAATTACTCACTCCTGAGTTGAAAGAATTGTATTCCCTGACTATAAGGGAGAAACAATGTAAGCTTTAACCGTGTATAAAACACGTGGTTATGCAGAAATTAATTAATGAGATATAAGCAAAGGTGGGAGGGCACGTCTTTAGAGTGACACCTCATTGCAATAGACCTTAAAGTAACAATTTTATTAACATGGTTTGTTAGTAGAAGGTTTAGGAAAGATCAATTGGGATTTAGTATAAATGTTCATGGCCTCATTTATGGTAATCGGACGATCGCGACGCGGTAGAAATGTTGAACAAGCACTAGTTCTCACTATAGTTTGTTGAAGGGATGAAAAGTTCACTGTAGTAACACGAAAGTTTATGGCAAAGAAAGTTATTGCAATCGTGGAAAATGACTGGTTGCACTAGATAGGCGAAAGTCTATTACTTGAGAAGGTTGTAGATTATCATTAAATACGCTTGAGCAAATACAACGGAGGAAAGAAAATTAGCTATGGAGCATTGATTTATAAGGAAGATATCCTAGTTTGGAATGGCATTCCCACAAGTGAGTGAAAGATATATGACGGCGTGACTTGTAGATAAAGTGCAGATTCTGGAAGGTTCCAGAAAGACTCTAATGGAAGAATGGGGCCAAAGTTATTCCAGCGGTGGAACGACTTGATTATTTTATCGACAGTGGGTAATTCCCTTGTTGTAAGAAGATTTCTCATTTAATAAGCATAAGAAATGCTGCTTTTCACAAAGATTGGCTTAATAGGACAGAAGCCCAACATGGAAAATCCCGCGAAGGATGATTATTGCCACAAATAAATATCTCACACTGCCTATAAAATAATCGTTAAAAGCATGAAGATAGTAAAACCGATTAAGATGAAGTTAAAACCTGAAGTATGTACTTATCTTTGTTGCATGGCGAAGGTGAAGTTCCCTTTGACGTATAAACTTAATGTGCCAACATGGCGTAGAATGTAGAGAGTGCCTCTTGGTTTGAAGAGACTGGCTCTAGTTGAGTCTTGTCTGACTGAGTCAACTGCCGACGTGCAAGTGAGACATACTCAGCGAAGCACGAAGGGTCCAAGGAAGAGAAAAGAGTGGGGGTAGGAGACAAAAGGAATACATAACAGAATAGACAACTTTATAAAACTAAAAATTCTTCTTGATGAATGGTCTTCAAAGAGTTGATAGCAGGCGATACTAGCACAGCATGGTGGGTGAAAAGGTAGACGAAGTTCTCTTGATCACGGAGATGATAGCTGGCGATGGCGACGAGATCTGATGGCCAAATTGATAAGTAAGTCCTCTTGTACAGGGAAGAATTGAGGAACTTCTGAGATTCGCTGCTAGATGACGCTAGGTGGGTCATGGAAGATATATATCTAGAACAGACTCACAATGACATAAGAGACATGACCACCAAAGAAAAACTACGAGATCACTGTTGGTGTTTGAGAAAAAGGATGAAATGAACAAGCAAAGAGTATTAAAAATATACTCTATCATACCGTGTATTCCAAGAATACACCACACACTACTGGATGACATGTTGTGTGTACACTGCGAGCGTAGAGCGGTGTGTTCACTTCGTTTCTCTCGCCAGTCTGTATGTAGCTTCAGTGCTCAGTAGGGCGCACGCTACTGGATGACATGTTGTGTGTATACTGCGAGCGTAGAGCGGTGTATTCACATCGTTTCTCTCGCCTGTCTCTATGCAGCTGCTGTGCTCAGTAGGACGCACACTACTGGATGACATGTTGTGTGTACACTGCGAGCGTAGAGCGGGGTATTCACTTCGTTTCTCTCGCCAGTCTCTATGCAGCTACAGAGCTCATTAAGAAGCACGCTACTGGATGACATGTTGTGTGTATACTGCGAGCGTAGAGCAGTGTCTTCACTTCGTTTCTCTCGCCAGTCTCTATGAAGCTACAGTGCTCAGTAGGACGCACACTACTGGATGATATGTTGTCTGTATACTGTGAGCGTAGAGCAGTGTCTTCACTTCATTTCTCTCGCCAGTATCTATGCAGCTACAGTGCTCAGTAGGACAAACACTACTGGATGACATGTTGTGTGTATACTGCGAGCGTAGAGCGGTGTCTTTACTTCGTTTCTCTCGCCAGTCTCTATGCAGCTACTGAGCTCAGTAGCACACACTACTGGATGACATGTTGTGTGTATACTGCGAGCATAGAGCGGTGTCTTCACTTCGTTTCTCTCGCCATTCTCTATGCAGCAACAGTGCTCAGTAGGACGCACACTACTGGATGACATGTTGTGTGTATACTGCGAGCATAGAGCGGTGTCTTCACTTCGTTTCTCTCGCCATTCTCTATGCAGCAACAGTGCTCAGTAGGACGCACACTACTGGATGACATGTTGTGTGTATACTGCGAGCGTAGAGCGGTGCCTTCACTTCGTTTCTCTCGCCAGTCTCTATGCAGCTATAGTGCTCAGTAGGACGCACACTACTGGATGACTTGTTGTGTGTAAACTGCGAATGTAGAGCGGTGTCTTCACTTCGTTTCTCTCGCCAGTCTCTAAGCAGCTTCAGTGTTTAGTAGGACGCACGCTACTGGATGACATGTGTGTATACTGCGAGTGTAGAGCAGTGTCATCACTAGAGACGGGAATTTGCCTATTTGCCTATTTTATTCCTGTGTTTAGAAACGTAGGCTTTCGAGATATAAATCCGTTTTAGGTTCTTTTAGGCTAGATTTCATTGGTTTTATTGTGCCTATTTGATGCCTTTTGACTCTATTTTAAAGTACATTATATTGCAGCTGGAGTGCTCGACAGAATTATATTCTCATTTCTCAATATGTGTTTACCCCACGAACAAGAATGGGAATTCTCGAAAGTCACCAGAAATAGCGCCTGGGATCTCGATATTAAGCCTCCAAAGTTAAAAACCCTTCGTTTCAGCTATCGTCCCCTCCAAAAGCCGCGTTAGGTTGGCGCTGCAACCTAACAGTGAATTTATATACAGTATATCCTGTACGCATCTGAGTGTTGAATGGGCAGGCAGTTAAAAGCAGCCAGGAGGGATGCGGTCCAGCTGGGAGTGAAAATGCAGCGGCGATCAGTGCGTTGGTGCTGTAACCTATCATGTGTTGAATGGACAAACAGTTTAAAGCAGCTTGGAGGGATGCGATCTAGCTGTCAGTGGGTGTAGCATGGCCTCTTACCAAGATATATGGAAACTTGGTGGTCCCGTCTCGAGCTATTGTTGCTATGGAGATGGCCGGCCTTGCTATTACTTCATCAGTTTATTTTCTGCTTTTATTAGCCTTTGCTTGAGTGCAAAAAGGCAGAAATCAGAAGAATGAGAAAGACTATCGAAAATCCATGTAGCCAGCCTTTCCTTCTGGGTCCTAAACTATGTGTATGCAAAATTTGGTTGAGATTGGTGGAACGGTGTACGGAACAAATCCACCCACTCACATACGTACGTACGTACGTACGTACATACATACATACATACATACATACAGACTTTCACTTTTATATATAAGATAAGTATGTTATTAACTTATAAGTCGCTTATTGTTAATTCTTTTTATAGTAATTAAATATGTTATTTAATTACAAGAAATTTTTACATGCCTATTTTGTTGCCTATTTTACCCGTTAGTGCATATTTACATGCCTATTTTGGCTATTTTAAGAGCCTATATGCCTGCCTGTTTTAACTGTTTTAGTGCCTGTAATTCTCGTCTCTAGTCATCACTTCTTTTCTCTCTCCAGTCTCTATGCAGCTACAGTGCTCAGTAGGACGCACGCTACTGGATGACATGTTGCGTGCATACTGCGAGCGTAGAGCGGTGTCCTCACTTCTTTTCTCTCTCCAGTCTCTATGCAGCTTCTGTGCTCAGTAGGACGCACACTACTGGATGCCATGTGGAGTGTATACTGCGAGCGTAGAGCAGTGTCTTCAAATCGTTTCTCTCTCCAGTCTCTATGCAGCTACTGTGCTCAGTAGGACGCACACTACCGGAAGCCATGTGGAGTGTATACTGCGAGCGTAGAGCAGTGTCTCCACTTCGTTTCTCTCACCAGTCTCGGCGCAGCTACAGAGCTAAGTAGGACGCACACTACTGGATGACATGTTGTGTGTATACTGCGAGCGTTGTCTTCACTTCGTCTCTCTCGCCAGTCTCTATGCAGCAACAGTGTTCACAAGGACGCACACTACTGGATGACTTGTTGTGTGTAGCCTATACTGCGAGCGGTGTCTTCACTTCGTTTCTCTCGCCAGTCACTATGCAGTTACAGTGCTCAGTAGGACGCAGACTACTGGATGACATGTTGTGTGTATACTGCGAGCGTAGAGCGGTGTCTTCACTTCATTTCTCTCGCCAGTCTCTATGCAGCAACAGTGCTCAGTAGGACGCACGCTACTGGATGACATGTTGTGTGTATACTGCGAGCGTAGAGCGGTGTCTTCACTTCGTTTCTCTCGCCAGTCTCTATGCAGCTACAGTGCTCAGTAGGACGCACACTACTGGATGACATGTTGTGTGTATACTGCGAGTGTAGAGCGGTGTCTTCACTTCGTTTCTCTCGCCAGTCTCTATGCAGCTACAGTGCTCAGTAGGACGCACACTACAGGATGACATGTTGTGTGTATACTGCGAGTGTAGAGCGGTGTCTTCACTTCGTTTCTCTCGCCAGTCTCTATGCAGCTACAGTGCTCAGTAGGACGCACACTTCTGGATGACATGTTGTCTGTATACTGCGAGCGTAGAGCGGTGTCTTCACTTCGTTTCTCTCGCCAGTCTCTATTCAGCTACAGTGCTTAGTAGGACGCACGCTACTGGATGACATGTTGTGTGTAAACTGCGAGCGGTGTCTTCACTTCGTTTTTCTTGCCAGTCTCTATGAAGCTACAGTGCTCAGTAGGACGCACGCTACTGAAAGATATGTTGTGTGTATACTGCGAGCGTAGAGCGGTGTCTTCACTTCGTTTCTCTCGCCAGTCTCTATGCAGCAACAGTGCTCAGTAAGAGGCACACTACTGGATGACATGTTGTGTGTATACTGCGAGCGTAGAGCGGTGTCTTCACTTCGTTTCTCTCGCCAGTCTCTACGCAGCAACAGTGCTCAGTAAGAGGCACGCTACTGGATGACATGTTGTGTGTATACTGCGAGCGTAGAGCGGTGTCTTCACTTCGTTTCTCTCGCCAGTCTTTATGTAGCTACAGTGCTCAGTAGGACGCACACTACTGGATGACATGTTGTGTGTATACTGCGAGCGTGGAGCAGTGTCTTCACTTCGTTTCTCTCGCCAGTCTTTATGCAGCTACAGTGCTCAGTAGGACGCACTCTACTGGATGACATGTTGTGTGTATACTGCGAGCGTAGAGCAGTGTCTTCATTTAGTTTCTCTCGCCAGTCTCTATGCAGCCACAGTGCTAAGTAGGACGCACTCTACTGGGTGACATGTTGTGTGTATACTGCGAGCGTAGAGCGCTGTCTTCACTTCGTTTCTCTCGCCAGTCTCTATGCAGCTATAGTGCTCAGTAGGACGCTCACTACTGGATTACATGCTGTGTGTATACTGCGAGCGGTGTCTTCACTTTGTTTCTCTCGCCAGTCTCTATGCAGCTATAGTGCTCAGTAGGACACACACTACTGGATGACATGTTGTGTGTATACTGCGAGTGTAGAGCGGTGCTTTCACTTCGTTTTTCTCGCCAGTCTCTATGCAGCTACAATGCTCAGTAGGACGCACACTACTGGATGACATGTTGTGTGTAAACTGCGAGCATAGAGCGGTGTCTTCACTTCGCTTCTCTCGACAGTCTCTATGTAGCTACAGTGCTCAGTAAAACGCACACTACTGGATGACATGTTGTGTGTATACTGCGAGCGTAGAGCGGTGTCTTCACTTCGTTTCTCTCGCCAGTCTCTATGCAGCTACAGTGCTCAGTAGGACGCTCACTACTGGATGACATGCTGTGTGTATACTGCGAGCGGTGTCTTCACTTGTTTCTCTCGCCAGTCTTTATGCAGCTATAGTGCTCAGTAGGACGCTCACTACTGGATGACATGCTGTGTGTATACTGCGAGCGGTGTCTTCACTTGTTTCTCTCGCCAGTCTCTATGCAGCTATAGTGCTCAGTAGGACGCACACTACTGGATGACATGCTGTGTGTACACTGCGAGCGGTGTCTTCACTTTGTTTCTCTCGCCAGTCTCTATGCAGCTATAGTGCTCAGTAGGACGCACACAACTGGACGACTTGTTGTGTGTATACTGCGAGTGTAGAGCGGTGTCTTCACTTCGTTTTTTCGCCAGTCTCTATGCAGCTTCAGTGCTTAATAGGACGCACCCTACTTGATGACATGTTGTGTGTATACTGCGAGCGTAGAGCAGTGTCTTCGCTTCTTTTCTCTCTCCAGTCTCTATGCAGCTACTGGCGCAGTAGGACGCACACTACTGGATGCCATTTGGAGTGTATACTGCGAGCGTAGAGCAGTGTCTTCACTTCGTTTCTCTCTCCAGTCTCTGTGCAGCTACAGAGCTCAGTAGGACGCACACTACTGGATGACATGTTGTGTGTATACTGCGAGCGGTGTCTTCACTTCACTTCTCTCGCCAGTCTCTATGTAGCAACAGTGTTCACAAGGACGGACACTACTGGATGACATGTTGTGTGTATACTGCGAGCGGTGTCTTCACTTCGTTTCTCTTGCCAGTCTCTATGCAGCTGCTGTGCTCAGTAGGACGCACGCTACTGGATGACTTGTTGTGTGTACACTGCGAGCGTAGAGCGGTGTCTTCACTTCGTTTCGCTCGCCAGTCTCTATGCAGCTGCTGTGCTCAGTAGGACGCACGCTACTGGATGACTTGTTGTGTGTATACTGCGAGCGTAGAGCGGTGTCTTCACTTCGTTTCTCTCGCCAGTCTCTATGCAGCTACAGTGCTTAGTAAGACGCACACTACTGACAGTTGTTCTGTTTTGTGCACGCAAGATAGCCTATGATATGTGTTCTACCCCTTGCTAAGATGTATTGCTCAAGCTATTCCCTCAAACTCCATACTCTACCTATTGCACATTTTGATCAGAATTACCCGTAGGCTACTTCAAACCCTGTAAACAATATACACACTCTGCCTGAAAATTTCGGTGAATGGGCAATATTACGGACGGATTGTTGGCTTACCTGAAGCAGCCGTTACTATGCTTCGAAGTAATCCCCGGTGATGGTTATGCATTTCAGGGCCGACTGAACAAGTCATGGAAATTCCTGGCATAGTCGTCTTTAGGAATAGCCTTCAGTTTGGGTCGTACAAACTCTAAATTGAAAACAAGAGAGAAACGTGAATTTTTGTAACCTGCCTTGCACACCTGATAGACGGGCGGCAGTGAGAAAGTTGAATTTATGCAACCTAACGTGCACACCTGTTCGACGGGTGACAGTGAGAAGGGTGAATGTTCCGTGGAATGGAATGGTCCTAAAAACCATCGTCACGGGTCAAAGTATGGAGTATCGGGGTCCAGGGTCGCCAATTTGTTCTGAAGGGTCAGAGGTTTTCGGACATTTTGGACATCCAACTTAATGTGACGACCCAACTAAAGGCTATCTCTCAGGAAGACAATGCCAGGACTTGTACAGCCGGTCTAAGAAGTACATAACCATCCACGGGGATTACTTCGAAGGATAGTAACGGTTGATTCAGGTAATATAGCCCATTCACCAAACTTTTCAGACAGAGGGTGTATATTATTGCATACACCATGGTACTGTGTACTACCTTGTATTGTAATACCGTGTTAAAGGAAGGAGTTCGACCGGTGATTTTCTACGTTTTTGAGGACCATTGCGGAATTTTAGGTTACATTAAAATATTTAGAGCATGCAGTAGACCGCTCGAGGTAGCACATTTATAAATAGGCCTACCCAATTGTAGTGTGAAGTATGTAATTCAATATTCAATAGCACAAGGAAACTACTTGTGCAAATGAAGGTATCGCTTAAGTGTTACCGGTATATATTAAATCGAACGGAAAATTGTTAAAAATGTCGAGTAAAATTCCGCCCGTGTAATACCATAGCCTCATCAAAATGTATCACATAATAACTCTGCTAGATGTCCTGGCAAGGCAATAATGTTTTCCGATACATATAAAATCACTTGTACACATATAAAACTACAGCCACCAACTCAAAATATCTTTTCATTGGATTTTACACGTCACGCCAGCGCTTTTAATCAAGCGAAGTTATTTTATTTCAATAATCCAAGCCCTCCTCCTTGTTCGTTGCTTCACCATGCGCTGCACCCCTTCGTTGCATGAAGCGAAGAGGCCAGAATCTCTACAAGTAGCTACTACAATGACCACACAGTGCTCAATTCCCAAAAGGATTATCGCTCCCGGCAGACCATCCAAGCTGCCAACACGATGACCAATATCGTCAGACCAAAAAGCATATAATAACAGTGTATGGACTCTCTAGTACATCTTCTATTCGTTAAATTCAGGGGGATTGCATCATTGTTTGGGCTCCAACTCAAACGCACATGCTACTAAAAAGCCTTGAATGGTGCGCACCACATGATGGATTCCAACGCCACTGAGATACAATAACTGGCTGTATATTGTAGCAATAAATATCAGTGACCGAAGGATCCAGGTTGCTTTTGCCGAGTACGTTAGCCAACTTATGAAATGAGAGGAAATTGAATAGAGTTTGATTAATCTGGATATACATCGTTATTGGTGCTTTAAAACAACTGTTATATATTACCTCGATTGAATATTAAGAAGTAACGGACACCCCAAAATTAAATTATACTGTATACTTAAATTTTATTCTATAACGTTGGTACGGTTATTAGAAGAAATTGGACTGTCGATTATTTATTTCCTACTTTTTAGTTCTTCAGCCCTTTTATTACGTGTATATAAAGGCGATTGGTATTTTTGAAGTTCCAACGCTAAAAAAGAGATACATTATGAAGTTTCATGCAAGTTTGCAATATTATGGTACCATAACCTCAAAATGACTGTTCCCCTATTCCGACCCAGTACGCCAATATAGCTGATTTTTGTCTGATGTACCTCCTTCTCTAAATGAATTGTATATTGCCATTTACATTCTGAGACAGAACATTGAAAAGAATTGGGAATATGGGAGGGATATGGTAATGACTTTTATTGTTGTAGAAAAGACCTATGATAGCATCCCTAGAACAAAAGTTTGGGAAAGCTTAACAAATAGGGGGATAGGCAAGGAACTGAGAGTGATAAAAGGAATGTGCATGGAGTGCTACAGTAGTGTGAAGACTAGAGTCGGGACATCGGAATGGTTTATAATTGACACTGGACTAAAGCAAGGAAGTGTGTTGTCACCATTATTGTTCGTAATGGTGATGGATGACATCATGAAGGCAGCAATGAAAGAATATAGTAGGGCAAAGATGAAGGTGATGTTGTTTGCAGACGACGTTGTGATCTGGGGCGAGGATGAGATGGAGGTACAAGAACAGTTGTACGTAATAAATTAAATGATTGAGCCATGGGGATCGGAGATAAATGTGGAGAAGAGTAAATCAGTGGTGATGAGTAGAGATAAGAAAGAAGGAAAAGGAGAAATCAAAGTAGGAGATAAGGAATTGGAAGTAGTGAAACACTTCAAATACTTGGGAAGTGACCTGACTGAAGATAGAAGACTAGATTTGGAAATTAGCAGAAGAATACACCTCGGGAGTGCTTTCTACCAACAGGTAAGGGGACTAGTATGGAACAAGGATATACCAATTAAGGCTAAAGAGTTATGTACAAAGCAAATTATGTTCCTATAATGACTCATGCAGCGGAAACTTGGACAATGACTAAGAGGGAGAGAGCAGAGTACAAGCAGCTGGGATGAGATTCCTGAGAAGTATGGTCCAGAAAACGAGGAGGGACAGGGTGAGAAATGAAGATATACGGAAATAACTGGGAGTACAGAAACTAAATTACAAACTGGAGCAAAACAAATTGAGATGGTCTGGACATGTCAAACGGATGAATGAAGTAAGGCTACCAAGACGAGCACTGGAACGACGGATGACTGGGAAGAGAGGACGAGGAAGACCAAGAATGCGTTGGATGGACTCGGTGGAGAATAATATTAGAAAACGGAACCTGTGTCGGAGGAGGAATGGTGGAACAACAGAGCAAAGTGGAGAGGAACAATATTTGCCCCCACCCAGTGTCAACTGGAACAGGGGAAATGAAGATGATGATGCCCAAGAAATGTAATTTCATTGCAATTTACTTGCCCTCAATGGTTAAATGATTTTCAACTGTATCTAAAGAAGAACTATAGGCAGGATAGAGGGTTGTCAAGGAAATGAGAAAGCTGATTTTCCAGGCAGTTTCAATTGATTTATTAATCTATGTTCAGTCATGGTACACATAACACATTGTACATTCTTTCACATGTGAGTCATAACTTCTGATGTGAGAACATCAATGGCGTAGTCGACTGGAGAAAGTACACTCCAACTCAGGAGTGCAGGTATTTCTAGTCAACGTCCGTGGGCGACCTACGCGCCGGAATTAGAGATGAATTAATGAAACGGGGCAGGATGTGGAAGGAAGCGACCGTGACCTGTCGGAATGTAGTCCTACCGTCCCAGCATTTGTTTAGATTTGAAAATTGGGAACCACGGAAAACCATTCCTAGGATGGCCATTGGTGGGGCTCGAACCCACGTCTACCGAGTCAGTAGAGAGCTTGGCCCCATGGCCGAACGCTGCGCTTTAGCTGTCGGCATACCTATACCTAATTATTATTCTTTCAGGGGGATCGGAGATGAGATACAATGAATTGCTATAAAAATTGAAACAATATTTCAATGATCCGCCATCCAATACATTACCCCATTGAAATATTGCATTAATTTAAGTCGATGCGGTTCCACCTAGCCAATGTTTACAGCCGGATGTCGTAACAGCTGGGAACATTACAAGGAGCTGATAAAATATGAAATAAATGAATGTGACCAAGCCTTTGGAATGAAGTGAGGTACCGGCCTGGTAATTGAGAGTTGTTGAAAATGTTAAACCTCACAACAAAAAAGTCCAAATCCAGTCGACAGCAAGATTGGCCCCTTGGCCTAGCACTGCACTTACATGAATGCAGCTACAAAATATGTAAAAACTTAACATTAAACTATATACAGTATACACACATGTACTGACAAAGTGCAAAGTAAAAATAATTGTATGCCCTTTAGAAATACCTACAACATTAACATACTGTTACACCAGATTATATATATTTCAGAATACTTTCACAGCACGTGTGCCAACTGTCCAACTCTGCCTGTGGGTGTATTCCATCCCTCCCACCCATGGGGGTAGATCTTGCTGGAGGTAGGGGTAGATCTGTTTTCTGTCAGCTGTTTGACAATATGTAATGTGTTACATTCGCCTGGAAGTAGGGAAAGATGTGTTCTCTGTCAGCTGTTTCTGCTGTATGACAATATGTAATGTGTTACATTCGCCTGGATGTAGGGGAAGATCTGTTCTCTGTCAGCGGTTTGACAATATGTAATGTGTTACATTCGCCTGGAGGTATGGGAGATCTCTTCTCTGTCAGCTTTATGACAATATGTAATGTGTTACATTGGCCTGCTGTAGTTAGGGGAGATCTTTTCTCTGTCAGCTGTTTCTGCTGTATGACAATATGTAATGTGTTACATTGGCCTGCTGTAGTTAGGGGAGATCTGCTCTCTGTCAGCTGTTTCTGCTGTATGACAATATGTAATGTGTTACATTCGCCTGGAGGTAGGGGAAGATCTGTTCTCTGTCAGCGGTTTGACAATATGTAATGTGTTACATTCGCCTGTAGGTAGAGGAGATCTCTTCTCTGTCAGCTGTTTGACAATATGTAATGTGCTACATTCGCTTGGAGGTAAGGGAGATCTGTTCTTTGTCAGCGGTTTGACAATATTCAATGTGTTTCATTCGCCTGGAGGTAGGGGAAGATCTGTTCTCTGTCAGCTGTTTGAGGATATGTAATGTGTTATATTCGCCTGGAGGTAGAGGAAGATCTGTTCTCTGTCAGCTGTTTGACAATATGCAATGTGTTACATTCGCCTAGAGGTAGGGGAAGATCTTTTCTCTGTCAGCTGTTTGACAATATGTAATGTGTTTCATTCGCCGGGAGGTAGAGGAAGATCTGTTTCATGTCAGCTGTTTGGTAATATGTAATGTGTTACATTCGCCAGGAGGTATGGGAGATTTCTTCTCTGTCAGCTGTTTGACAATATGTAACGTGTTACATTCGCCTGTAGGTAGAGGAGATCTGTTCTCTGTCAGCTGTTTGACAATATGTAATGTGCTACATTCGCCTTGAGGTAAGGGAGATCTGTTCTCTGTCAGCTATTTGACAATATTCAATGTGTTACATTCACCTGGAGGTAGGGGAAGATATTTTCTCTGGCAGCTGTTTGAAAATATGTAATATGTTACATTCGCTTGGGGGTAGGGGAAGATCTGTTCTCTGTCAGCTGCTTGACAGTATGTAATGTGTTACATTCGCCTGGAGGTAGGGGAAGATCTGTTCTCTGTCAGCTGTTTGACAATATGCTATGTGTTACATTCGCCTGGATGTAGGGGATATCTGTTCTCTGTCAGCTGTTTCAGCTGTTTGACAATATGTTATGTGTTACATTCGCCTGGAGGTAGGGGAAGATCTGTACTCTGTCAGCGGTTTGACAATATGTAATGTGTTACATTCGCCTGGAAGTAGGAGAGATTTCTTCTCTGTCAGCTGCTTGACAATATGTAATGTGTTACATTCGCCTGTAGGTAAGGGAGATCTGTTCTCTGTCAGCTGTTTGACAATATGTAATGTGTTACATTCACCTGGACGTAGGGGAAGATCTGTTTTCAGTCTGTTGTTTGTCAATATGGTATGTGTTACATACGCCTGGAGGTAGGGCAATTTCTTTTCTCTGTCAGCTGTTTGACAATATGCAATGAGTTACATTCGCCTGGAGGCAGGGGAAGATCTGTTGTCTGTCAGCTGTTTGACAACATGGACCTAATGTGTTACATTCGCTTGGAGGTAGGGGAAGATCGGTTCTCTGTCAGCTGTTTGACAATGTTCAATGAGTTACATTCGCCTGGAGGCAGGGGAAGATCTGTTCTCTGTCAGTTGTTTGACAATATGTACCTAATGTGTTACATCCGCCTGGAGGTAGGGGAAGATCTAGGCTCTGTCAGCTGTTTGACAATATGTAATGTGTTACATTCGCCTGGATATAGGGGAGGATCTGTTCTCTGTCAGCTGTTTGACAATATGTAATGAGTTACATTCCGCTGGAGGTAGGGGAAGATCTGCTCTCTGTCAGCAGTTTGACAATATGTAATGTGTTACATTCGCCTGGAAGTAGGGGAAGATCTGTTCTCTGTCAGCTGTTTCTGCTGTATGACAATATGTAATGTGTTACATTCGCCTGGAGGTAGGGGAAGATCTGTTCTCTGTCAGCGGCTTGACAAAAGGTAATGTGTTACATTCGCCTGGAGGTATGGGAGATCTCTTCTCTGTCAGCTTTATGACTATATGTAATGTGTTACATTGGCCTGTAGTTAGGGGAGATCTGCTCTCTGTCAGCTGTTTCTGCTGTATGACGATATGTAAAGTGTTACATTCGCCTGGTGGTAGGGGAAGATCTGTTCTCTGTCAGCGGTTTGACAATATGTAATGTGTTACTTTCGCCTGTATGTAGAGGAGATCTCTTCTCTGTCAGCTGTTTGACAATATGTAATGTGCTACATTCGCTTGGAGGTAAGGGAGATCTGTTCTTTGTCAGCGGTTTGACAATATTCAATGTGTTACATTCGCCTGGAGGTAGCGGAAGATCTGTTCTCTGTCAGCTGTTTGACAAAATGCAATGTGTTACATTCGCCTAGAGGTAGGGGAAGATCTTTTCTCTGTCAGCTCTTTGACAATATATAATGTGTTTCATTCGCCGGGAGGTGGAGGAAGATCTGTTCCATGTCAGCTGTTTGGTAATATGTAATGTGTTACATTCGCCTGGAGGTATGGGAGATCTCTTCTCTGTCAGCTGTTTGACAATGTGTAACGTGTTACATTCGCCTGTAGGTAGAGGAGATCTGTTCTCTGTCAGCTGGTTGACAATATGTTATGTGCTACATTCGCCTTGAGGTAAGGGAGATCTGTTCTCTGTCAGCAGTTTCACAATATTCAGTGTGTTACATTCGCCTGGAGGTAGGGGAAGATCTTTTATCTGTCAGCTGTTTGACAATAGTTAATGTGTTTCATTCGCCGGGAGGTAGAGGAAGATCTGTACCATGTCATCAGTTTGGCAATATGTAATGTGTTACATTTGCCTGGATGTAGGCGAAGATCTGTTCTCTGTCAGCTGTTTAACAATATGTAATGTGTTGCATTCTCCTGGATGTAGAGGATGATCTGTTCTCTGTCAGCCGTTTGACAATATCTAATATGTTACATTCGCCCCGAAGTAAGAGAGATCTGTTCTCTGTCAGCTGTTTGACAATATGCAAAGTGTTACATTCGCCTGGAGGTAGGGAAAGATTTGTTCTCTGGCAGCTGTTTGTAAAATATGTAATGTGTTACATTCGCCTGTAGGTAAGGGAGATCGGTTCTCTGTCAGCTGTTTGACAATATGTAATGTGTTACATTCGCCTGGAAGTAGGTGAAGATCTGTTCTCAGTCAGTTGTTTGTCAATATGGAATGTGTTACATTCGCCTGGAGGTAGGGCAAGTTCTGTTCTCTGTCAGCTGTTTGACAATATGCAATGAGTTACATTCGCCTGGAGGCAGGGTAAGATCTGTTCTCTGTCAGCTGGTTGACAACATGTACCTAATGTGTTACATTCGCTTGGAGGTAGGGGAAGATCGGTTTTCTGTCAGCTGTTTGACAATACGCAATGAGCTACATTCGCCTGGAGGCAGGGGAAGATCTGTTCTCTGTCAGTTGTTTGAAAATATGTACCTAATGTGTTACATCCGCCTGGAGGTAGGGGAAGATCTGTTCTCTGTCAGCTGTTTGACAATAGGTAATGTGTTACATTCGCCTGGAGATAGGGGAAGATCTGTTCTCTGTCAGCTGTTTGACAATATGTAATGAGTTACATTCCGCTGGAGGTAGGGGAAGATCTGCTCTCTGTCAGCAGTTTGCCAATATGTAATGTGTTACATTCGCCTGGAGGTAGGGGAAGATCTGTTCTCTGTCAGCTGTTCCTGTTGTATGACAATATGTAATGTGTTACATTCGCCTGGAATAGGGAAAATCTGTTCTCTGTCAGCGGTTTGACAATATGTACTGTGTTACATTCGCCTGGAGGTATGGGAGATCTCTTCTCTGTCAGCTGTTTGACAATATGTAATGTGTTACATTCGCCTGTAGGTAGAGGAGATCTGTTCTCTGTCAGCTGTTTGAAAATGAGTAATGTACTTACTTCGCCTTGAGGTAAGGGAGATCTGTTCTCTGTCGGCTGTTTGACAATATTCAATGTGTTACATTCGCCTGGATGTAGGCGAAGATCTGTTCTCTGTCAGCTGTTTAACAATATGTAATGTGTTGCATTCTCGTGGAGGTAGAGGATGATCTGTTCAGTGTCAGCGGTTTGACAGTATGTAATATGTTACATTTGCCTGTATGTAAGGGAGATCTGTTCTCTGTCTGCTGTTTGACAATATGCAAAGTGTTACATTCGCCTGGAGGTAGGGGAAGATTTGTTCTCTGTCAGCTGTTTGAAAATATGTAATGTGTTACATTCGCTTGGGGGTAGGGGAAGATCTGTTCTCTGTCAGCTGCTTGACAGTATGTAATGTGTTACATTCGCCTGGAGGTATGGGAAGATCTGTTCTCTGTCAGCTGTTTGACTATAGGTAATGTATTACATTCGCCTGGATGTAGGGGAAGATCTGCTCGCGGTCAGCTGTTTGACAATATGTAATGTGTTTCATTCCACTGGGGGTAGGGGAAGATCTGCTCTCTGTCAGCTGTTTGACAATACGTAATGTGTTATATTCGCTTGGAGGTAGGGGAAGATATGTTCTCTGTCAGCTGTTTGACAATATGTAATGTGTTCTATTCGCCTGGAGTTAGGGGAAGATCTGTTCTCAGTCAGCTCTTTGACAATATGCTATGTGTTACATTCGCCTGGAGGTAGGGGAGATCTGTTCTCTGTCAGCTGTTTCAGCTGTTTGACAATACGTAATGTGTTACATTCGCCTGGAGGTAGGGGAAGATCTGTATTCTGTCAGCGGTTTGACAATATGAAATGTGTTACATTCACCAGGAAGTAGGGGAGATTTCTTTTCTGTCAGCTGCTTTACAATATGTAATGTGTTACATTCGCCTAAAGGTAAGGGAGATCTGTTCTCTGTCAGCTGTTTGACAAAATGTAATGTGTTACATTCGCCTGGCAGTAGGGGAAGATCGGTTCTCTGTCAGCTGTTTGACAATATCCAATGTGTTACATTCGCCTGGAGGCAGGGAAGATCTGTTCTCTGTCAGCTGTTTGACAACATGTACATAATGTGGTACATTCGCCTGGAGGTAGGGGAAACTCTGTTCTCTGCCAGCTGTTTGACCATATCTACTGTGTTACATTCGCCTGGAGGTAGGGGAAGATCTGTTCTCTGTCAGCTGTTTGACAATATGTATTGAGTTACATTCCGCTGGAGGTAGGGGTAGATCTGTTCTCTGTCAGCTGTTTGACAATATGTAATGTGTTACATTCGCCTGGAAGTAGGGAAAGATCTGTTCTCTGTCAGCTGTTTCTGCTGTATGACAATAAGTAATGTGTTACATTCGCCTGGATGTAGGGGAAGATCTGTTCTCTGTCAGCGGTTTGACAATATGTAATGTGTTACATTCGCCTGGAGGTATGGGAGATCTCTTCTCTGTCAGCTTTATGACAATATGTAATGTGTTACATTGGCCTGTAGTTAGGGGAGATCTGCTCTCTGTCAGCTGTTTCTGCTGTATGACAATATTTAATGTATTACATTCGCCTGGAGGTAGCGGAAGATCTGTTCTCTGTCAGCGGTTTGACAATATGTAATGTGTTACATTCACCTGGAGGTAGGGGGAAGGTCTGTTCTCAGTCAGCTGTTTGACAATATGTAACGTGTTACATTCGCCTGTAGGTAGGGGAGATCTGTTCTCTGTCAGCTGTTTGACAATATGTAATGTACTTCATTCGCCTTGAGGTAAGGGAGATCTGTTTTCTGTCAGCTGTTTGACAATATGCAATGAGTTACATTCGCCTGGAGGCAGGGGAATATCTGTTCTCGGTCAGCTGTTTGACAACATGTATCTAATGTGTTACATTCGCCTGGAGGTAGGGGAAGATCGGTTCTCTGTCAGCTGTTTGACAATATTCAATGTGTTTCATTGGCCTGGAGGTAGGGGAAGATCTGTTTTCTGTCAGCTGTTTGAGGATATATAATGTGTTATATTCGCCTGGAGGTAGAGGAAGATCTGTTCTCTGTCAGCTGTTTGACAATATGCAATGTGTTACATTCGCCTAGAGGTAGGGGAAGATCTTTTCTCTGTCAGCTGTTTGACAATATGTAATGTGTTTCATTCGCCGGGAGGTAGAGGAAGATCTGTTCCATGTCAGCTGTTTGGTAATATGTAATGTGTTACATTCGCCTGGAGGTATGGGAGATCTCTTCTCTGTCAGCTGTTTGACAATATGTAACGTGTTACATTCGCCTGTAGGTAGGGGAGATCTGTTCTCTGTCAGCTGTTTGACAATATATAATGTACTTCATTCGCCTTGAGGTAACGGAGATCTGTTCTCTGTCAGCTGTTTGACAATATTCAATGTGTTACATTCACCTGGAAGTAGGGGACGATCTTTTGTCTGTCAGCTGTTTGACAAGAGTGAATGTGTTTCATTTGCTGGGAGGTAGAGGAAGATCTGTTCCATGTCAGCTCTTTGGCAAAATGTAATGTGTTAAATTCGCCTGGATGTAGGCGAAGATCTGTTCTCTGTCAGCTGTTTAACAATATGTAATGTGTTGCATTCTCCTGGATGTAGAGGATGATCTGTTCTGTGTCAGCGGTTTGACAATATGTAATATGTTACATTCGCCTGGAGGTAAGTGAGATCTGTTCTCCGTCAGCTGTTTGATAATATGCAAAGTGTTACATTCGCCTGGAGGTACGGGAAGATTTGTTCTCTGTCAGCTGTTTGAAAATATGTAATGTGTTACATTCACTTGGGTGTAGGGGAAGATCTGTTCTCTGTCAGCTGCTTGACAGTATGTAATGTGTTACATTCGCCTGGAGGTAGGGGAAGATCTCTCCACTGTCAGCTGTTTGACAATATGTAATGTGTTACATTCGCCTAGGGTAGGGGAAGATCTGTTCTTTGTATTGTGTTACATTCACCTGTAGGTATAGGAAGATCTGTTCTCTGTCAGCTGTTTGACAATATTTATTGTGTTTCATTCAACTGGTGGTATGGGAGGATCTGTTCTCAGTCAGCTGTTTCACTATAGGTAATGTGTTACATTCGCCTGGAGGTAGGGGAAGATCTGTTCTCTGTCAGCTGTTTGACAATATGCTATGTGTTACATTCGCCTGTAGGTAAGGGAGATCTGTTCTCTGTCAGCTGTTTGACAATATGTAATGTATTACTTTCGCCTCGAGGTAGGGGAAGATCACTTCTCTGTCAGTTGTTTGTCAATATGGAATGTGTTACATTCGCATGGAGGCAGGGGAAGATCTGTTCTCTGTCAGCTGTTTGACAACATGTACCTAATGTGTTACATTCGCCTGGAGGTAGGGGATGATCTGTTCTCTGTCAGCTGTTTGACAATATGTAATGTGTTACATTCGCCTGGAGGTAGGGGATGATCTGTTCTCTGTCAGCTCTTTGACAATATGTAATGAGTTACATTCCGCTGGAGGTAGGGGAAGATCTGTTCTCTGTCAGCTGTTTGGCAATATGTAATGTGTTACATTCGCCTGGAGGTAGGGGAAGATCTGTTCTTTGTCAGCTGTTTGACAATATGTAATGTGTTACATTCGCCTGGATTTAGGGGAAGATCTTTTCTCTGTCAGCTGTTTGACAATATGCTACGTGTTACATTCGCCTGTTGGTAAGGGAGATCTGTTCTCTGTCAGCTGTTTGACAATATGTAATGTATTACATTCGCCTCGAGGTAGGGGATGATCTCTTCTCTGTCAGTTGTTTGTCAATATGGAATGTGTTACATTCGCCTGGAGGCAGGGGAAGATCTGTTCTCTGTCAGCTGTTTGACAACATGTACCTAATGTGTTACATTCGCCTGGAGGTAGGGGATGATCTGTTCTCTGTCAGCTGTTTGACAATATGTAATGTGTTACATTCGCCTGGAGGTAGGGGATGATCTGTTCTCTGTCAGCTGTTTGACAATATGTAATGAGTTACATTCCGCTGGAGGTAGGGGAAGATCTGTCCACTGTCAGCTGTTTGACAATATGTAATAGGTTATTTTCTCGTGGAGGTAGGGGAAGATCTGTTCTCTGTCAGCTGTTTGACAATATGCAATGAGTTACATTCGCCTGGAGGCAGGGGAAGATCTGATCTCTGTCAGCTGATTGACATGTACCTATTGTGTTACATTCGCCTGGAGGTAGGGGAAGATCTGTCAACCTTCAGCTGTTTGACTATATATAATGGGTTATATTCTCGTGGAGGTAGGGGAAGATCTGTTCTCTGTCATCTGTTTTACAATATGCAATGAGTTACATTCGCCTGGAGGCAGGGGAAGATCTGTTCTCGGTCAGCTGTTTGACAACATGTACCTAATGTGTTACATTCGCCTGGAGGTAGGGGATGATCTGTTCTCTTTCAGCTGTTTGACAATATGTAATGTGTTACATTCGCCTGGAAGTAGGGGATTATCTGTTCTCTGTCAGCTGTTTGACAATATGTAATGAGTTACATTCCGCTGGAGGTAGGGGAAGATCTGTTCTCTGTCAGCTGTTTGACAATATGTAATGTGTTACATTCGCCTGGAGGTAGGGGAAGATCTGTTCTCTGTCAGCTGTTTGTCTATAGGTTATGTGTTACATTCGCCTGGAGGTAGGGGAATATCTGTTCGCAGTCAGCTTTTTGACAATATGTAAGTTGCTACATTCGGCTGGAGGTAGGGGAAGAATTGTTCTCTGCAAGCTGTTTGACAATATGTAATGTGTTATATTCGCGTGGAGGTAGGGGAAGATCTGTTCTCTGTCAGCTGTTTGACAATATATAATGTGTTACATTCGCCTGGAGTTAGGGGAAGATCTGTTCTCTGTCAGCTGTTTGACAATATGCTATGTGTTACATTCGCCTGGAGGTAGGGGAGATCTGTTCTCTGTCAGCTGTTTCATCTGTTTGACTATATGTAATGTGTTACATTCGCCTGGAGGTAGGGGAAGATCTGTTCTCTGTCAGCGGTTTGACAATATGCAATGTGTTACATTCACCTGGAAGTAGGGGAGATTTCTTCTCTGTCAGCTGCTTGACAATATGTAATGTGTTATATTCGCCTGTAGGTAAGGGAGATCTGTTCTCTGTCAGCTGTTTGACAATATGTAATGTGTTACATTTACCTGGAGGTAGGGGGAAGGTCTGTTCTCTGTCAGCTGTTTATCAATACGGAATGTGTTACATTCGCCTGGAGGTAGGGAAAGATCTGTTCCCTGTCAGCTGTTTGACAATATGCAATGAGTTACATTCGCCTGGAGGCAGGGGAATATCTGTTCTCGGTCAGCTGTTTGACAACATGTATCTAATGTGTTACATTCGCCTGGAGGTAGGGGAAGATCGGTTCTCTGTCAGCTGTTTGACAATATGCAATGAGTTACATTCGCCTGGAGGCAGGGGAAGATCTGTTCTCTGTCAGCTGTTTGACAACATGTACCTAATGTGTTACATTCGCCTGGAGGTAGGGGAAGATCTGTTCTCTGTCAGCTGTTTGACAATATGTAATGTGTTAAATTTGCCTGGAGGTAGGGGAAGATCTGTTCTCTGTCAGCTGTTTGACAATATGTAATGAGTTACAATCCCCTGGAGGTAGGGGAAGATCTGTTCTCTGTCAGCTGTTTGACAATATGTAATGTGCTACATTCCCCTGGACGTAGGGGAAGATCTGTTCTCTGTCAGCTGTTTGACAATAAGTAATGTGTGAAAGGCGGCAATATTTTATCAAACGTGGTCATTACTTGTAAATATATTTATTTCACAACAGTTTCAGACTACAAATTGCTGTTAATTAATACAAACTAATTTATGAGAATCTCATAAGCAAATAAATTTATTTATTTTAAGGGCCTGAGAAAGCCTCCGTGGCTTAGGCGGCAGCACGCCGGCCTCTCACCGCTGGGTCCGTGGTTCAAATCCCGGTCTCTCCATGTGAGATCTGTGCTGGACAAAACGGAGGCAGACGGGTTTTTCTCCGGGTACTCCGGTTTTCCCTGTAAAAATTTAATTCCAGCAACACTCTCTACTATCATTTCATTTCATCTATCATTCATTTAATCATTGCCCCAGAGGAGTGCGTCAGGCCTCGGCAGCCGGCACAGTTCATATCCTCGCCGCTAGATGGGGGCTTCATTCCATTTCCTGACCCGGTCGGAGACTGGAAGCAGGCTGTGGATTTTCATTCATTTTAAGGGCCTGGTTGTATGGTTGTTAAGTCACATTTCTCATATGAATAGAGAGTAGTGAAATGGGTTCTAAATATACGAGGACTTGCGGATAACTGCATGCTTGGCTGTCACTGCGGAGGCCCGGGTTCAATTCACGCCTCTGCCATGAAACATTTAATTCATGGCTGGAGCGGGGTACACTCAACCTCGTGAGACAAACATGAATAGTGGAGGGTTGGATTCCCACCTCATCCATCGTGGAAGTGGTTTTCAGGTAAATGCCAGGATAGTACTTGACTTAGCGCCATGGCTATTACCTTTCCAAATCCTACCTCAATTGCAAATACACACACCAGTAATGGGGCGTGGTGACACAGCGGTCGAGCTGTTGGCCCTTCACTACGATGGACCGGGTTCGATTCCCGGTAAATCCAAGTAAGAATTTGAAAGTAATATGCCATGTCCTGTGGTTCGGATTCCACGTAAAAAGGAGGTCCCGTGGTTTAAGATCACGAGATTTACCGTCACGTAAAACTAAAACTGTCCTTCCTTTTTACATACACAAGTACAGAGAACACAGTGACAGAGGTCATCATACAACTTCACACACAGCCAAGTACACGGGGCTACATGACCATGATGTCGCAAAGACGTTAAAACATTCAACAACAAAAACTGCAGCCTAGACTTCTTTGGCAGTGAGCAGTAGTTTTTATAACAAATGTATCTTTCTCTCTCAGTCATAAATATAATGCATTATTGAAATCGATGTTTCGGGGTTGCAGGAAGGATATACCGTACTTTCATAGAACATTGCATTCATATGTTTCAGGCTAACATATTTTATGCCAGAACTCCCTTGGTTAATTCGTGTTTTCGTCTGGCCCGATGTGATTTGGGTAATGTTTTTGGAGCTAGAGTATCCTTCCTTTTCCTGCCTCTCATGTCCCCTTCTCGTTCTTGTTCTGATATCCTCAATCTCTACGGACAGGAACTCTGAACTGTGATATGAGTTAAATATTAAGTACATTGCAGATTGAATGTGTCAATTTCATATAAAGAGGAACTATTTCCTTAGAACAGTAATTTTTGTTGCAACAAACATACTTTATTAGAGTCAAACGGCAGATAGAAATATAGTGATAAATTGAAGTTAAAGAGGAAAAATTAAAATGTTGCCCAAATAATCCAGACCAAGCACCATCTGAAAAAGCAAAATTTACTCTCTATACCAAAAAAGGTTTGATCTCCATCCTTTAATGTAATGACCCTATGGATGATTCGTTTATTGATGAATGCTTAGGGGCAGATAACCTTGCTGTTCTGTCCCTTAAAACAACCATAACTAAATGATGCATGTAGGCTACATAAATAGCTGTAAGGTACTGTACATATATAGGCCTGCAGAAAAGAAAGCAGGGAAGTTGCTCATGTTTGCACACCTATGAATCAATGTTTGAAAAGCAAATGAGCATAGAAGTTAATAGCTACACGAGAAGCGAATTTATCATATTGTGCTGAAATCTACAATAATAACCTTTTTTTTTTTCTAGGAAAGCGCGTGGTTGAAATGAGGGAAATAAAATTGGTTTTTGATGAAAATGTCCAATTTATTTTCTTATCAATATTTATTCCCTGAAGCTTTCCCTTTAAAAAGGTGTATTGCACATTGCTGTAATTTGATTATTACTATGTGAGATGGACAGTGGCGCTATTCCGTTCGCCATCTGCCATGTAGTACTAAATATCTGTCAAACAGGGGAGAGGACCTCGTAGTTCCGCCCCTTAAAACAACAATAACTAACTAACTATCTGTCAAACTTTTCTCTGTGATTTTCCATCCTCCCTTCAGTGGGACATGTATTTGGTGTTAGAGATATAATAGAGAAAACCTTATGGGAATGTTGACATAAGCTTGAGTGAGTAGGACACGTGCAAAAAGGAATGGGGACTAGAGTTAGAAGAATGTTGACAGCTTCAAAGGGAAAGAAACTAGGCAAACGAAAGACAATAGATTGAAAAGGGAGGCTGACTGATGCAGTAATCGACCAAATTCAGAATTGATATGGGCTAGCCATCAGACAAAATTCAGCCAATGTGGAAGCTATGCGGAAAACTGTGTTGGCTCTATATTATCACATTGCCTCCAGAAATGAGGCTCCCCAGCATGGATTGTGTCCTGAAGGTGGAAACAGCTGGTGTAAATACAATAAGGGGAAAATAAGTTGAAAGACCTACAATCGTCACCATACTTTACCATTATTAATAATGGATGAGATCTAACCTATCTTCACCGACTTGGCTGATAAAAATTTCACAAAGAAATGCCTTCACGGGAGAACCCCGAATCCTAACGAGTGTATCAATAGAGTAATATGGAATCGTCTACCTAAAACAGTCTTTGTAGGTATTAGCACATTCCATTTTGGTGTCTACGATGCTGTGGTATCTTTTAACCAAGGGAATATCACCAAATATCAAGTTCCAGAGATGTTGGGATTGCGTTCTGGCAACCAAACAGTGCACGCCATGTTGACTCTAGATACAGTTAGGCTAACAAACGCATATAATGCTGAAAAAATCTTAGCCGCGAAATAAGTCAGACCATAAGGGGTGCCAAGAGAAGACTACAAGATGCCTTCGGAGGGGATGAAGATGATCCAAACTGTGGAGCAGGCTTGTTTTAACTTTGAACTCAATTTCCCGAAAGTTCCCTTTTTTGTATTTAGGAAACTTTTTCTTAGCTTCTGTTTAACCTAGAAGCAAGAATCTTTAGGAAGCAGTTCATTGGAGTGTTTTACATACACTGAAATAATTTCATGTTGATATGTAATTAAGAAAAAAATATAATGGTGATAATGTACCGAAAATGGAGGTAAAAATATTCTTAGGTTAAAAAATATATTATCTCTCTCATTATTCCCTCTAAAAATATTAGCATACTGTATACGCACAATACCGATGCTCATACAATGTAAAATTTTGAGTTATGTAGCTATCATGGTTTCCGAGAAAATGTACCTATAAATTAACATTGTGAAGATAGGCGATTCTATTTCCCCTTAAGATTGTCTATAAGCCAATGTATCACTTCTTTTCTCCTGTAGATTGTAGTCATTGCCGTGTATTTTGAAACAAGGAAATGTTGTAGAATGACGGCTTACACCAAATTTCTTATTTTGCATTTATAACAGCTCGTGATAACAATTTCCCATCAGAATTAGGGTGTTAATAAGCATAAGTAAGCATCCTTCCTACGAGCGCGCCATGCAGCTTGAGCGATGTTTGCCCCTTCCACACCTTAGTGAATGTGGGTGCAGGGACAGATAGCTCGAGAAAAAGGAGAGTTAATCCCTGGAAACAAGAAGAGAAATTGGTTCTCATTAGCCCACAGGCTTCAACTCATTCAAACCCTGCTTGCATGGTTCAGGGAGGTTTTCTAGCAAATATTTCATATCCAATTGCTGTTTTATGTAAACATACAATTAATATCAGCTGTTCTTTTAAAGAGGCCTTGTATCTTAAAAGCCTGTCAAGAGGAGATCTAGGCCTTCAGGTATGAAGCAACGGCCAAACTATTGTTCGCTTGAGTATACGGTGATTAAAAAGAACAGCAAAATCCTTAGGGTTTGTAAAAGAATCTTTATAGATGGCTTGCTAGCTAAATCTAAAATATTGCGTAACATTGATGTTCCTAACAGCAAAGGTCACAGTATCACCGGAAAAAATAGGGGAGGAAATCGAACAAGATGTTCAGTAAAGAACGTATAGACTATAGTTATAACTATTTATTATTTTATCAAAGAGTATAGTAGAATCATTTCTTGGTTGAAGACCTTAGAAACTATTTACCTCTAACACACACCACAACCTCGCAAAAACTAGTTCCATCATTGTAGAAAGAAAGACAAGAAGTATCTCAAGAATGTTATGGATCTGGTGGCATAATCGACCGGACTGGCTGCGTGGCTCAACGGTAACGTTCTTGCTTGCTGGGCCCTAGGTTGCAGGTTCGTATCCTGACGCAGTCAGCTGGCATTTGAGGGTGGGCAAATGCGAGGGAGCCGTGTCAGTAAATTTACTGGCACGTTAATGAACCACTTCGGGGCAAAATTCCGGCACCCCGGCGTCTCTAAAAGCCACAGTAGTTAATAGGGACCTAAAACGAATAACCATTATTATTATTATTATTATTATTATTATTATTATTATTATTATTATTATTATTATTATTTCATAATCGACCGGACGTGGGCAACATCCAACTTTGAGTTGAGGCATGTGTTTATACGTCTGGCTGTGCATGGCTTTCACAACCCTAAATTGTATAAACAAATATTTGCATGCCCCTACAGTGACGTGTGTATACCAAATATGTGGATAAGCTTGTGAACGCTACCACTTCGAGTTCTGTAGTAAAAGAAAACAATCAATCAGTCTATGCAATTCAAATCCCCAGAGTGCAATTTTAGTGTACATGTTCATTCTTTATTTTCGATTGCCAATTGGCTGCAATAAAAGTATTAATTAATATACTGAACTAGCACCAACTGCTAGAGTTCAGGTACTATGTGTAATCTTTTTGTCCTTTAGTTCAAATAACATTTTCAAGTAACGCACAATAGACTGTTACAAACCCTTTAAAATATAAAGTCAAACTGTATCGTATTATCAACTTGTCATTGTTCAAAATCGATGCGTATAGAATGCCCATGGTATGCTAATAAACGGAGTCCCACGTAGACCTGTCGTGACATCTAGTGGAGAAGTATCGAACAAGATAATCTTAATCACTGCTGACTGGATGCGAGCTGCGCCCTATACCGGCCTTGACATTCCCAGCTAGGCATAAAGTGTGTCCTCATAGGGCAAATGCATTCTAGCTGCCTTAAAAAGAAACGTTTTAATTAAATCTGTAAGTTAATCTGTAGGTCGGCGTGCAGTTCGCAGCCAGTTGGCCATAATAATTCACTTTTTTGCTGTTAGATGTCTCGTGCAAATCCGCTGGCAAATTTTCTTTTAATTAAATATATATTCTCCATTGCAATATGCACAATATAACGCTTAATTTTAAAACGTCTGAGTAATTACAAAACAATAAATATAAAAAAAATTCAAGCAAAAATTCCTAACTCTGATATGGATTGAACCTTAGCCATTCGAGTGAGAGGCCAACGCTTTACCACGCAGCCAATGAACATTGCTCGATATCAAATGAATTACATACAACGTGCTAGCAAATAATGATTTAGACTAAACGATTTCTTCAGTGGAGTATATTATTTTTATATAAAGCATTTCATACAAAGTTTATATATTTTGAATCAATAGGCTATATTGCAGGCAATACTCAAAATAGTGAAATATAAGCCAGGCACAATATATCAGCCGCCATCTTGCCTTGTAACTGAGACGGCTCAGCTTTTTAAAATCCCTTCTGCACTATAGTATTACAATATAAACTTTTAATTACGAACGTGCCTCTTTCTTTATAACAGTTTAATCGATTCTCAGTTCGATAATCAGAACTGGTGGGTCCCATGATATGAATTATAAAGTTTGCATAATTCACACGGCCGCCATCTTCACTTCGATTCTCTCGCCAGCCTCTATGCAGCTACAGTGCTCAGTAGGACGCACACTACTGGATGTCATATTGTGTGTATAATGCGAGCGTAGAGCGGTGTCCTCAATTCGTTTCTCTCGCCAGTCTCTATGTAGCTACAGTGCTCAGTAGGACGCACACTAATGGATGACATGTTGTGTGTATACTGCGAGCGTAGAGGGGTGTATTCACTTCGTTTCTGTCGCCAGTCTCTATGCAGCTGCTGTGCGCAGTAGGACGCACACTACTGGATGACATGTTATGTACATACTGCGAGCGTAGATCGGTGTATTCACTTCGTTTCTCTCGCCAGTCTCTATGCAGCTACAGAGCTCAGTAAGACGCACGCTACTGCGAGCGTAGAGCGGTGTCTTCACCTCGTTTCTCTCGCCAGTCTCTATACTGCTACAGTGCCCAGTAGGACGCACACCATTGGATGACATGTTGTGTGTATACTGCGAGCGTAGAGCAGTGTCTTCAATTCGTTTCTCTCGCCAGTCTCTATGAATCTACAGTGCTCAGTAGGACGCACACTACTGGATGACATGTTGTGTGTATACTGCGAGCGTAGAACGGTGTATTCATATCGTTTCTCTCGCCTGTCTCTATGCAGCTGCTGTGCTCAGTAGGACGCACACTGGGTAGATTATTGGCTGAGGAATAACCTAACCACCAAGGGAAGATGATAAAGAAAAGGAGGTGGGTTTCGGACTGGAGAAAAAGGATGGAGAAATAGGAGGAGAGTCCCACAAAAGTTATAAATTTAACTTTAAATGCACCCAGAGGCGGTTGCCACCGCAAATCCGCTCTCTGATACCTAAAGTGGGTAAGGACCTGGTCGAAGCTGACGGGAAACGGAGCTAGGACTTGGGCGGTTTGCCAGAGAAAGGCTTTAGCGTATTCCCTCTCAAGCATGCATATGCCTACTATGGGGAAGGGTGATGGTCTGACAAGACAAATAGTAAGAGATTTATTGCGTATTAACGAGGGCATGAACCTAGGAAGAGTTAGGAAAGCTAGGATCTTGCCTAACTGTAGTATTTGCGAAATGATAAATCCAAAAACAAATATTTAATTTATTTAACATGACAAAAGAAGTTGATAACTTTAACAAATATATAGTTTCAATTTTGGTAACAATTTGGGGTCGCAGACCTCCTAACATTTGACGTTTGCTCCAGGCAATTAACAATTCTTTAGGTTTCAAACCTTATATGTACTAAAATCTTTGTAAGATTTAAAAAAGACAAATGAAGTGATTAATGTTAGACATTAAATCGAGTACAAGGTGTGTACTTTCAAAAATTTCCAAGTACCTATCTTAGAAAAAGTTACAACTTCAAAAATAACAAAAAAGAAAGCAGGTAGAATGAAAGAGAAGTTCCTATAACTTCTTATATTTGTGCAGAATTACTTTTATAACAATTATACAAAAGAGGGCAGGTCACTTACTGTGAAACCTGAAGAGAAAGTCAAAAGGAAGGTTCTAGACTTCCTATGTTTAATTAGGAATCACGAGACTAATGGGGCAAGTTTCCCTTTCGTGAAACCTAGAAATTACTCACTCCTGAGTTGAAAGAATTGTATTCCCTGACTATAAGGGAGAAACAATGTAAGCTTTAACCGTGTATAAAACACGTGGTTATGCAGAAATTAATTAATGAGATATAAGCAAAGGTGGGAGGGCACGTCTTTAGAGTGACACCTCATTGCAATAGACCTTAAAGTAACAATTTTATTAACATGGTTTGTTAGTAGAAGGTTTAGGAAAGATCAATTGGGATTTAGTATAAATGTTCATGGCCTCATTTATGGTAATCGGACGATCGCGACGCGGTAGAAATGTTGAACAAGCACTAGTTCTCACTATAGTTTGTTGAAGGGATGAAAAGTTCACTGTAGTAACACGAAAGTTTATGGCAAAGAAAGTTATTGCAATCGTGGAAAATGACTGGTTGCACTAGATAGGCGAAAGTCTATTACTTGAGAAGGTTGTAGATTATCATTAAATACGCTTGAGCAAATACAACGGAGGAAAGAAAATTAGCTATGGAGCATTGATTTATAAGGAAGATATCCTAGTTTGGAATGGCATTCCCACAAGTGAGTGAAAGATATATGACGGCGTGACTTGTAGATAAAGTGCAGATTCTGGAAGGTTCCAGAAAGACTCTAATGGAAGAATGGGGCCAAAGTTATTCCAGCGGTGGAACGACTTGATTATTTTATCGACAGTGGGTAATTCCCTTGTTGTAAGAAGATTTCTCATTTAATAAGCATAAGAAATGCTGCTTTTCACAAAGATTGGCTTAATAGGACAGAAGCCCAACATGGAAAATCCCGCGAAGGATGATTATTGCCACAAATAAATATCTCACACTGCCTATAAAATAATCGTTAAAAGCATGAAGATAGTAAAACCGATTAAGATGAAGTTAAAACCTGAAGTATGTACTTATCTTTGTTGCATGGCGAAGGTGAAGTTCCCTTTGACGTATAAACTTAATGTGCCAACATGGCGTAGAATGTAGAGAGTGCCTCTTGGTTTGAAGAGACTGGCTCTAGTTGAGTCTTGTCTGACTGAGTCAACTGCCGACGTGCAAGTGAGACATACTCAGCGAAGCACGAAGGGTCCAAGGAAGAGAAAAGAGTGGGGGTAGGAGACAAAAGGAATACATAACAGAATAGACAACTTTATAAAACTAAAAATTCTTCTTGATGAATGGTCTTCAAAGAGTTGATAGCAGGCGATACTAGCACAGCATGGTGGGTGAAAAGGTAGACGAAGTTCTCTTGATCACGGAGATGATAGCTGGCGATGGCGACGAGATCTGATGGCCAAATTGATAAGTAAGTCCTCTTGTACAGGGAAGAATTGAGGAACTTCTGAGATTCGCTGCTAGATGACGCTAGGTGGGTCATGGAAGATATATATCTAGAACAGACTCACAATGACATAAGAGACATGACCACCAAAGAAAAACTACGAGATCACTGTTGGTGTTTGAGAAAAAGGATGAAATGAACAAGCAAAGAGTATTAAAAATATACTCTATCATACCGTGTATTCCAAGAATACACCACACACTACTGGATGACATGTTGTGTGTACACTGCGAGCGTAGAGCGGTGTGTTCACTTCGTTTCTCTCGCCAGTCTGTATGTAGCTTCAGTGCTCAGTAGGGCGCACGCTACTGGATGACATGTTGTGTGTATACTGCGAGCGTAGAGCGGTGTATTCACATCGTTTCTCTCGCCTGTCTCTATGCAGCTGCTGTGCTCAGTAGGACGCACACTACTGGATGACATGTTGTGTGTACACTGCGAGCGTAGAGCGGGGTATTCACTTCGTTTCTCTCGCCAGTCTCTATGCAGCTACAGAGCTCATTAAGAAGCACGCTACTGGATGACATGTTGTGTGTATACTGCGAGCGTAGAGCAGTGTCTTCACTTCGTTTCTCTCGCCAGTCTCTATGAAGCTACAGTGCTCAGTAGGACGCACACTACTGGATGATATGTTGTCTGTATACTGTGAGCGTAGAGCAGTGTCTTCACTTCATTTCTCTCGCCAGTATCTATGCAGCTACAGTGCTCAGTAGGACAAACACTACTGGATGACATGTTGTGTGTATACTGCGAGCGTAGAGCGGTGTCTTTACTTCGTTTCTCTCGCCAGTCTCTATGCAGCTACTGAGCTCAGTAGCACACACTACTGGATGACATGTTGTGTGTATACTGCGAGCATAGAGCGGTGTCTTCACTTCGTTTCTCTCGCCATTCTCTATGCAGCAACAGTGCTCAGTAGGACGCACACTACTGGATGACATGTTGTGTGTATACTGCGAGCATAGAGCGGTGTCTTCACTTCGTTTCTCTCGCCATTCTCTATGCAGCAACAGTGCTCAGTAGGACGCACACTACTGGATGACATGTTGTGTGTATACTGCGAGCGTAGAGCGGTGCCTTCACTTCGTTTCTCTCGCCAGTCTCTATGCAGCTATAGTGCTCAGTAGGACGCACACTACTGGATGACTTGTTGTGTGTAAACTGCGAATGTAGAGCGGTGTCTTCACTTCGTTTCTCTCGCCAGTCTCTAAGCAGCTTCAGTGTTTAGTAGGACGCACGCTACTGGATGACATGTGTGTATACTGCGAGTGTAGAGCAGTGTCATCACTAGAGACGGGAATTTGCCTATTTGCCTATTTTATTCCTGTGTTTAGAAACGTAGGCTTTCGAGATATAAATCCGTTTTAGGTTCTTTTAGGCTAGATTTCATTGGTTTTATTGTGCCTATTTGATGCCTTTTGACTCTATTTTAAAGTACATTATATTGCAGCTGGAGTGCTCGACAGAATTATATTCTCATTTCTCAATATGTGTTTACCCCACGAACAAGAATGGGAATTCTCGAAAGTCACCAGAAATAGCGCCTGGGATCTCGATATTAAGCCTCCAAAGTTAAAAACCCTTCGTTTCAGCTATCGTCCCCTCCAAAAGCCGCGTTAGGTTGGCGCTGCAACCTAACAGTGAATTTATATACAGTATATCCTGTACGCATCTGAGTGTTGAATGGGCAGGCAGTTAAAAGCAGCCAGGAGGGATGCGGTCCAGCTGGGAGTGAAAATGCAGCGGCGATCAGTGCGTTGGTGCTGTAACCTATCATGTGTTGAATGGACAAACAGTTTAAAGCAGCTTGGAGGGATGCGATCTAGCTGTCAGTGGGTGTAGCATGGCCTCTTACCAAGATATATGGAAACTTGGTGGTCCCGTCTCGAGCTATTGTTGCTATGGAGATGGCCGGCCTTGCTATTACTTCATCAGTTTATTTTCTGCTTTTATTAGCCTTTGCTTGAGTGCAAAAAGGCAGAAATCAGAAGAATGAGAAAGACTATCGAAAATCCATGTAGCCAGCCTTTCCTTCTGGGTCCTAAACTATGTGTATGCAAAATTTGGTTGAGATTGGTGGAACGGTGTACGGAACAAATCCACCCACTCACATACGTACGTACGTACGTACGTACATACATACATACATACATACATACAGACTTTCACTTTTATATATAAGATAAGTATGTTATTAACTTATAAGTCGCTTATTGTTAATTCTTTTTATAGTAATTAAATATGTTATTTAATTACAAGAAATTTTTACATGCCTATTTTGTTGCCTATTTTACCCGTTAGTGCATATTTACATGCCTATTTTGGCTATTTTAAGAGCCTATATGCCTGCCTGTTTTAACTGTTTTAGTGCCTGTAATTCTCGTCTCTAGTCATCACTTCTTTTCTCTCTCCAGTCTCTATGCAGCTACAGTGCTCAGTAGGACGCACGCTACTGGATGACATGTTGCGTGCATACTGCGAGCGTAGAGCGGTGTCCTCACTTCTTTTCTCTCTCCAGTCTCTATGCAGCTTCTGTGCTCAGTAGGACGCACACTACTGGATGCCATGTGGAGTGTATACTGCGAGCGTAGAGCAGTGTCTTCAAATCGTTTCTCTCTCCAGTCTCTATGCAGCTACTGTGCTCAGTAGGACGCACACTACCGGAAGCCATGTGGAGTGTATACTGCGAGCGTAGAGCAGTGTCTCCACTTCGTTTCTCTCACCAGTCTCGGCGCAGCTACAGAGCTAAGTAGGACGCACACTACTGGATGACATGTTGTGTGTATACTGCGAGCGTTGTCTTCACTTCGTCTCTCTCGCCAGTCTCTATGCAGCAACAGTGTTCACAAGGACGCACACTACTGGATGACTTGTTGTGTGTAGCCTATACTGCGAGCGGTGTCTTCACTTCGTTTCTCTCGCCAGTCACTATGCAGTTACAGTGCTCAGTAGGACGCAGACTACTGGATGACATGTTGTGTGTATACTGCGAGCGTAGAGCGGTGTCTTCACTTCATTTCTCTCGCCAGTCTCTATGCAGCAACAGTGCTCAGTAGGACGCACGCTACTGGATGACATGTTGTGTGTATACTGCGAGCGTAGAGCGGTGTCTTCACTTCGTTTCTCTCGCCAGTCTCTATGCAGCTACAGTGCTCAGTAGGACGCACACTACTGGATGACATGTTGTGTGTATACTGCGAGTGTAGAGCGGTGTCTTCACTTCGTTTCTCTCGCCAGTCTCTATGCAGCTACAGTGCTCAGTAGGACGCACACTACAGGATGACATGTTGTGTGTATACTGCGAGTGTAGAGCGGTGTCTTCACTTCGTTTCTCTCGCCAGTCTCTATGCAGCTACAGTGCTCAGTAGGACGCACACTTCTGGATGACATGTTGTCTGTATACTGCGAGCGTAGAGCGGTGTCTTCACTTCGTTTCTCTCGCCAGTCTCTATTCAGCTACAGTGCTTAGTAGGACGCACGCTACTGGATGACATGTTGTGTGTAAACTGCGAGCGGTGTCTTCACTTCGTTTTTCTTGCCAGTCTCTATGAAGCTACAGTGCTCAGTAGGACGCACGCTACTGAAAGATATGTTGTGTGTATACTGCGAGCGTAGAGCGGTGTCTTCACTTCGTTTCTCTCGCCAGTCTCTATGCAGCAACAGTGCTCAGTAAGAGGCACACTACTGGATGACATGTTGTGTGTATACTGCGAGCGTAGAGCGGTGTCTTCACTTCGTTTCTCTCGCCAGTCTCTACGCAGCAACAGTGCTCAGTAAGAGGCACGCTACTGGATGACATGTTGTGTGTATACTGCGAGCGTAGAGCGGTGTCTTCACTTCGTTTCTCTCGCCAGTCTTTATGTAGCTACAGTGCTCAGTAGGACGCACACTACTGGATGACATGTTGTGTGTATACTGCGAGCGTGGAGCAGTGTCTTCACTTCGTTTCTCTCGCCAGTCTTTATGCAGCTACAGTGCTCAGTAGGACGCACTCTACTGGATGACATGTTGTGTGTATACTGCGAGCGTAGAGCAGTGTCTTCATTTAGTTTCTCTCGCCAGTCTCTATGCAGCCACAGTGCTAAGTAGGACGCACTCTACTGGGTGACATGTTGTGTGTATACTGCGAGCGTAGAGCGCTGTCTTCACTTCGTTTCTCTCGCCAGTCTCTATGCAGCTATAGTGCTCAGTAGGACGCTCACTACTGGATTACATGCTGTGTGTATACTGCGAGCGGTGTCTTCACTTTGTTTCTCTCGCCAGTCTCTATGCAGCTATAGTGCTCAGTAGGACACACACTACTGGATGACATGTTGTGTGTATACTGCGAGTGTAGAGCGGTGCTTTCACTTCGTTTTTCTCGCCAGTCTCTATGCAGCTACAATGCTCAGTAGGACGCACACTACTGGATGACATGTTGTGTGTAAACTGCGAGCATAGAGCGGTGTCTTCACTTCGCTTCTCTCGACAGTCTCTATGTAGCTACAGTGCTCAGTAAAACGCACACTACTGGATGACATGTTGTGTGTATACTGCGAGCGTAGAGCGGTGTCTTCACTTCGTTTCTCTCGCCAGTCTCTATGCAGCTACAGTGCTCAGTAGGACGCTCACTACTGGATGACATGCTGTGTGTATACTGCGAGCGGTGTCTTCACTTGTTTCTCTCGCCAGTCTTTATGCAGCTATAGTGCTCAGTAGGACGCTCACTACTGGATGACATGCTGTGTGTATACTGCGAGCGGTGTCTTCACTTGTTTCTCTCGCCAGTCTCTATGCAGCTATAGTGCTCAGTAGGACGCACACTACTGGATGACATGCTGTGTGTACACTGCGAGCGGTGTCTTCACTTTGTTTCTCTCGCCAGTCTCTATGCAGCTATAGTGCTCAGTAGGACGCACACAACTGGACGACTTGTTGTGTGTATACTGCGAGTGTAGAGCGGTGTCTTCACTTCGTTTTTTCGCCAGTCTCTATGCAGCTTCAGTGCTTAATAGGACGCACCCTACTTGATGACATGTTGTGTGTATACTGCGAGCGTAGAGCAGTGTCTTCGCTTCTTTTCTCTCTCCAGTCTCTATGCAGCTACTGGCGCAGTAGGACGCACACTACTGGATGCCATTTGGAGTGTATACTGCGAGCGTAGAGCAGTGTCTTCACTTCGTTTCTCTCTCCAGTCTCTGTGCAGCTACAGAGCTCAGTAGGACGCACACTACTGGATGACATGTTGTGTGTATACTGCGAGCGGTGTCTTCACTTCACTTCTCTCGCCAGTCTCTATGCAGCAACAGTGTTCACAAGGACGGACACTACTGGATGACATGTTGTGTGTATACTGCGAGCGGTGTCTTCACTTCGTTTCTCTTGCCAGTCTCTATGCAGCTGCTGTGCTCAGTAGGACGCACGCTACTGGATGACTTGTTGTGTGTACACTGCGAGCGTAGAGCGGTGTCTTCACTTCGTTTCGCTCGCCAGTCTCTATGCAGCTGCTGTGCTCAGTAGGACGCACGCTACTGGATGACTTGTTGTGTGTATACTGCGAGCGTAGAGCGGTGTCTTCACTTCGTTTCTCTCGCCAGTCTCTATGCAGCTACAGTGCTTAGTAAGACGCACACTACTGACAGTTGTTCTGTTTTGTGCACGCAAGATAGCCTATGATATGTGTTCTACCCCTTGCTAAGATGTATTGCTCAAGCTATTCCCTCAAACTCCATACTCTACCTATTGCACATTTTGATCAGAATTACCCGTAGGCTACTTCAAACCCTGTAAACAATATACACACTCTGCCTGAAAATTTCGGTGAATGGGCAATATTACGGACGGATTGTTGGCTTACCTGAAGCAGCCGTTACTATGCTTCGAAGTAATCCCCGGTGATGGTTATGCATTTCAGGGCCGACTGAACAAGTCATGGAAATTCCTGGCATAGTCGTCTTTAGGAATAGCCTTCAGTTTGGGTCGTACAAACTCTAAATTGAAAACAAGAGAGAAACGTGAATTTTTGTAACCTGCCTTGCACACCTGATAGACGGGCGGCAGTGAGAAAGTTGAATTTATGCAACCTAACGTGCACACCTGTTCGACGGGTGACAGTGAGAAGGGTGAATGTTCCGTGGAATGGAATGGTCCTAAAAACCATCGTCACGGGTCAAAGTATGGAGTATCGGGGTCCAGGGTCGCCAATTTGTTCTGAAGGGTCAGAGGTTTTCGGACATTTTGGACATCCAACTTAATGTGACGACCCAACTAAAGGCTATCTCTCAGGAAGACAATGCCAGGACTTGTACAGCCGGTCTAAGAAGTACATAACCATCCACGGGGATTACTTCGAAGGATAGTAACGGTTGATTCAGGTAATATAGCCCATTCACCAAACTTTTCAGACAGAGGGTGTATATTATTGCATACACCATGGTACTGTGTACTACCTTGTATTGTAATACCGTGTTAAAGGAAGGAGTTCGACCGGTGATTTTCTACGTTTTTGAGGACCATTGCGGAATTTTAGGTTACATTAAAATATTTAGAGCATGCAGTAGACCGCTCGAGGTAGCACATTTATAAATAGGCCTACCCAATTGTAGTGTGAAGTATGTAATTCAATATTCAATAGCACAAGGAAACTACTTGTGCAAATGAAGGTATCGCTTAAGTGTTACCGGTATATATTAAATCGAACGGAAAATTGTTAAAAATGTCGAGTAAAATTCCGCCCGTGTAATACCATAGCCTCATCAAAATGTATCACATAATAACTCTGCTAGATGTCCTGGCAAGGCAATAATGTTTTCCGATACATATAAAATCACTTGTACACATATAAAACTACAGCCACCAACTCAAAATATCTTTTCATTGGATTTTACACGTCACGCCAGCGCTTTTAATCAAGCGAAGTTATTTTATTTCAATAATCCAAGCCCTCCTCCTTGTTCGTTGCTTCACCATGCGCTGCACCCCTTCGTTGCATGAAGCGAAGAGGCCAGAATCTCTACAAGTAGCTACTACAATGACCACACAGTGCTCAATTCCCAAAAGGATTATCGCTCCCGGCAGACCATCCAAGCTGCCAACACGATGACCAATATCGTCAGACCAAAAAGCATATAATAACAGTGTATGGACTCTCTAGTACATCTTCTATTCGTTAAATTCAGGGGGATTGCATCATTGTTTGGGCTCCAACTCAAACGCACATGCTACTAAAAAGCCTTGAATGGTGCGCACCACATGATGGATTCCAACGCCACTGAGATACAATAACTGGCTGTATATTGTAGCAATAAATATCAGTGACCGAAGGATCCAGGTTGCTTTTGCCGAGTACGTTAGCCAACTTATGAAATGAGAGGAAATTGAATAGAGTTTGATTAATCTGGATATACATCGTTATTGGTGCTTTAAAACAACTGTTATATATTACCTCGATTGAATATTAAGAAGTAACGGACACCCCAAAATTAAATTATACTGTATACTTAAATTTTATTCTATAACGTTGGTACGGTTATTAGAAGAAATTGGACTGTCGATTATTTATTTCCTACTTTTTAGTTCTTCAGCCCTTTTATTACGTGTATATAAAGGCGATTGGTATTTTTGAAGTTCCAACGCTAAAAAAGAGATACATTATGAAGTTTCATGCAAGTTTGCAATATTATGGTACCATAACCTCAAAATGACTGTTCCCCTATTCCGACCCAGTACGCCAATATAGCTGATTTTTGTCTGATGTACCTCCTTCTCTAAATGAATTGTATATTGCCATTTACATTCTGAGACAGAACATTGAAAAGAATTGGGAATATGGGAGGGATATGGTAATGACTTTTATTGTTGTAGAAAAGACCTATGATAGCATCCCTAGAACAAAAGTTTGGGAAAGCTTAACAAATAGGGGGATAGGCAAGGAACTGAGAGTGATAAAAGGAATGTGCATGGAGTGCTACAGTAGTGTGAAGACTAGAGTCGGGACATCGGAATGGTTTATAATTGACACTGGACTAAAGCAAGGAAGTGTGTTGTCACCATTATTGTTCGTAATGGTGATGGATGACATCATGAAGGCAGCAATGAAAGAATATAGTAGGGCAAAGATGAAGGTGATGTTGTTTGCAGACGACGTTGTGATCTGGGGCGAGGATGAGATGGAGGTACAAGAACAGTTGTACGTAATAAATTAAATGATTGAGCCATGGGGATCGGAGATAAATGTGGAGAAGAGTAAATCAGTGGTGATGAGTAGAGATAAGAAAGAAGGAAAAGGAGAAATCAAAGTAGGAGATAAGGAATTGGAAGTAGTGAAACACTTCAAATACTTGGGAAGTGACCTGACTGAAGATAGAAGACTAGATTTGGAAATTAGCAGAAGAATACACCTCGGGAGTGCTTTCTACCAACAGGTAAGGGGACTAGTATGGAACAAGGATATACCAATTAAGGCTAAAGAGTTATGTACAAAGCAAATTATGTTCCTATAATGACTCATGCAGCGGAAACTTGGACAATGACTAAGAGGGAGAGAGCAGAGTACAAGCAGCTGGGATGAGATTCCTGAGAAGTATGGTCCAGAAAACGAGGAGGGACAGGGTGAGAAATGAAGATATACGGAAATAACTGGGAGTACAGAAACTAAATTACAAACTGGAGCAAAACAAATTGAGATGGTCTGGACATGTCAAACGGATGAATGAAGTAAGGCTACCAAGACGAGCACTGGAACGACGGATGACTGGGAAGAGAGGACGAGGAAGACCAAGAATGCGTTGGATGGACTCGGTGGAGAATAATATTAGAAAACGGAACCTGTGTCGGAGGAGGAATGGTGGAACAACAGAGCAAAGTGGAGAGGAACAATATTTGCCCCCACCCAGTGTCAACTGGAACAGGGGAAATGAAGATGATGATGCCCAAGAAATGTAATTTCATTGCAATTTACTTGCCCTCAATGGTTAAATGATTTTCAACTGTATCTAAAGAAGAACTATAGGCAGGATAGAGGGTTGTCAAGGAAATGAGAAAGCTGATTTTCCAGGCAGTTTCAATTGATTTATTAATCTATGTTCAGTCATGGTACACATAACACATTGTACATTCTTTCACATGTGAGTCATAACTTCTGATGTGAGAACATCAATGGCGTAGTCGACTGGAGAAAGTACACTCCAACTCAGGAGTGCAGGTATTTCTAGTCAACGTCCGTGGGCGACCTACGCGCCGGAATTAGAGATGAATTAATGAAACGGGGCAGGATGTGGAAGGAAGCGACCGTGACCTGTCGGAATGTAGTCCTACCGTCCCAGCATTTGTTTAGATTTGAAAATTGGGAACCACGGAAAACCATTCCTAGGATGGCCATTGGTGGGGCTCGAACCCACGTCTACCGAGTCAGTAGAGAGCTTGGCCCCATGGCCGAACGCTGCGCTTTAGCTGTCGGCATACCTATACCTAATTATTATTCTTTCAGGGGGATCGGAGATGAGATACAATGAATTGCTATAAAAATTGAAACAATATTTCAATGATCCGCCATCCAATACATTACCCCATTGAAATATTGCATTAATTTAAGTCGATGCGGTTCCACCTAGCCAATGTTTACAGCCGGATGTCGTAACAGCTGGGAACATTACAAGGAGCTGATAAAATATGAAATAAATGAATGTGACCAAGCCTTTGGAATGAAGTGAGGTACCGGCCTGGTAATTGAGAGTTGTTGAAAATGTTAAACCTCACAACAAAAAAGTCCAAATCCAGTCGACAGCAAGATTGGCCCCTTGGCCTAGCACTGCACTTACATGAATGCAGCTACAAAATATGTAAAAACTTAACATTAAACTATATACAGTATACACACATGTACTGACAAAGTGCAAAGTAAAAATAATTGTATGCCCTTTAGAAATACCTACAACATTAACATACTGTTACACCAGATTATATATATTTCAGAATACTTTCACAGCACGTGTGCCAACTGTCCAACTCTGCCTGTGGGTGTATTCCATCCCTCCCACCCATGGGGGTAGATCTTGCTGGAGGTAGGGGTAGATCTGTTTTCTGTCAGCTGTTTGACAATATGTAATGTGTTACATTCGCCTGGAAGTAGGGAAAGATGTGTTCTCTGTCAGCTGTTTCTGCTGTATGACAATATGTAATGTGTTACATTCGCCTGGATGTAGGGGAAGATCTGTTCTCTGTCAGCGGTTTGACAATATGTAATGTGTTACATTCGCCTGGAGGTATGGGAGATCTCTTCTCTGTCAGCTTTATGACAATATGTAATGTGTTACATTGGCCTGCTGTAGTTAGGGGAGATCTTTTCTCTGTCAGCTGTTTCTGCTGTATGACAATATGTAATGTGTTACATTGGCCTGCTGTAGTTAGGGGAGATCTGCTCTCTGTCAGCTGTTTCTGCTGTATGACAATATGTAATGTGTTACATTCGCCTGGAGGTAGGGGAAGATCTGTTCTCTGTCAGCGGTTTGACAATATGTAATGTGTTACATTCGCCTGTAGGTAGAGGAGATCTCTTCTCTGTCAGCTGTTTGACAATATGTAATGTGCTACATTCGCTTGGAGGTAAGGGAGATCTGTTCTTTGTCAGCGGTTTGACAATATTCAATGTGTTTCATTCGCCTGGAGGTAGGGGAAGATCTGTTCTCTGTCAGCTGTTTGAGGATATGTAATGTGTTATATTCGCCTGGAGGTAGAGGAAGATCTGTTCTCTGTCAGCTGTTTGACAATATGCAATGTGTTACATTCGCCTAGAGGTAGGGGAAGATCTTTTCTCTGTCAGCTGTTTGACAATATGTAATGTGTTTCATTCGCCGGGAGGTAGAGGAAGATCTGTTTCATGTCAGCTGTTTGGTAATATGTAATGTGTTACATTCGCCAGGAGGTATGGGAGATTTCTTCTCTGTCAGCTGTTTGACAATATGTAACGTGTTACATTCGCCTGTAGGTAGAGGAGATCTGTTCTCTGTCAGCTGTTTGACAATATGTAATGTGCTACATTCGCCTTGAGGTAAGGGAGATCTGTTCTCTGTCAGCTATTTGACAATATTCAATGTGTTACATTCACCTGGAGGTAGGGGAAGATATTTTCTCTGGCAGCTGTTTGAAAATATGTAATATGTTACATTCGCTTGGGGGTAGGGGAAGATCTGTTCTCTGTCAGCTGCTTGACAGTATGTAATGTGTTACATTCGCCTGGAGGTAGGGGAAGATCTGTTCTCTGTCAGCTGTTTGACAATATGCTATGTGTTACATTCGCCTGGATGTAGGGGATATCTGTTCTCTGTCAGCTGTTTCAGCTGTTTGACAATATGTTATGTGTTACATTCGCCTGGAGGTAGGGGAAGATCTGTACTCTGTCAGCGGTTTGACAATATGTAATGTGTTACATTCGCCTGGAAGTAGGAGAGATTTCTTCTCTGTCAGCTGCTTGACAATATGTAATGTGTTACATTCGCCTGTAGGTAAGGGAGATCTGTTCTCTGTCAGCTGTTTGACAATATGTAATGTGTTACATTCACCTGGACGTAGGGGAAGATCTGTTTTCAGTCTGTTGTTTGTCAATATGGTATGTGTTACATACGCCTGGAGGTAGGGCAATTTCTTTTCTCTGTCAGCTGTTTGACAATATGCAATGAGTTACATTCGCCTGGAGGCAGGGGAAGATCTGTTGTCTGTCAGCTGTTTGACAACATGGACCTAATGTGTTACATTCGCTTGGAGGTAGGGGAAGATCGGTTCTCTGTCAGCTGTTTGACAATGTTCAATGAGTTACATTCGCCTGGAGGCAGGGGAAGATCTGTTCTCTGTCAGTTGTTTGACAATATGTACCTAATGTGTTACATCCGCCTGGAGGTAGGGGAAGATCTAGGCTCTGTCAGCTGTTTGACAATATGTAATGTGTTACATTCGCCTGGATATAGGGGAGGATCTGTTCTCTGTCAGCTGTTTGACAATATGTAATGAGTTACATTCCGCTGGAGGTAGGGGAAGATCTGCTCTCTGTCAGCAGTTTGACAATATGTAATGTGTTACATTCGCCTGGAAGTAGGGGAAGATCTGTTCTCTGTCAGCTGTTTCTGCTGTATGACAATATGTAATGTGTTACATTCGCCTGGAGGTAGGGGAAGATCTGTTCTCTGTCAGCGGCTTGACAAAAGGTAATGTGTTACATTCGCCTGGAGGTATGGGAGATCTCTTCTCTGTCAGCTTTATGACTATATGTAATGTGTTACATTGGCCTGTAGTTAGGGGAGATCTGCTCTCTGTCAGCTGTTTCTGCTGTATGACGATATGTAAAGTGTTACATTCGCCTGGTGGTAGGGGAAGATCTGTTCTCTGTCAGCGGTTTGACAATATGTAATGTGTTACTTTCGCCTGTATGTAGAGGAGATCTCTTCTCTGTCAGCTGTTTGACAATATGTAATGTGCTACATTCGCTTGGAGGTAAGGGAGATCTGTTCTTTGTCAGCGGTTTGACAATATTCAATGTGTTACATTCGCCTGGAGGTAGCGGAAGATCTGTTCTCTGTCAGCTGTTTGACAAAATGCAATGTGTTACATTCGCCTAGAGGTAGGGGAAGATCTTTTCTCTGTCAGCTCTTTGACAATATATAATGTGTTTCATTCGCCGGGAGGTGGAGGAAGATCTGTTCCATGTCAGCTGTTTGGTAATATGTAATGTGTTACATTCGCCTGGAGGTATGGGAGATCTCTTCTCTGTCAGCTGTTTGACAATGTGTAACGTGTTACATTCGCCTGTAGGTAGAGGAGATCTGTTCTCTGTCAGCTGGTTGACAATATGTTATGTGCTACATTCGCCTTGAGGTAAGGGAGATCTGTTCTCTGTCAGCAGTTTCACAATATTCAGTGTGTTACATTCGCCTGGAGGTAGGGGAAGATCTTTTATCTGTCAGCTGTTTGACAATAGTTAATGTGTTTCATTCGCCGGGAGGTAGAGGAAGATCTGTACCATGTCATCAGTTTGGCAATATGTAATGTGTTACATTTGCCTGGATGTAGGCGAAGATCTGTTCTCTGTCAGCTGTTTAACAATATGTAATGTGTTGCATTCTCCTGGATGTAGAGGATGATCTGTTCTCTGTCAGCCGTTTGACAATATCTAATATGTTACATTCGCCCCGAAGTAAGAGAGATCTGTTCTCTGTCAGCTGTTTGACAATATGCAAAGTGTTACATTCGCCTGGAGGTAGGGAAAGATTTGTTCTCTGGCAGCTGTTTGTAAAATATGTAATGTGTTACATTCGCCTGTAGGTAAGGGAGATCGGTTCTCTGTCAGCTGTTTGACAATATGTAATGTGTTACATTCGCCTGGAAGTAGGTGAAGATCTGTTCTCAGTCAGTTGTTTGTCAATATGGAATGTGTTACATTCGCCTGGAGGTAGGGCAAGTTCTGTTCTCTGTCAGCTGTTTGACAATATGCAATGAGTTACATTCGCCTGGAGGCAGGGTAAGATCTGTTCTCTGTCAGCTGGTTGACAACATGTACCTAATGTGTTACATTCGCTTGGAGGTAGGGGAAGATCGGTTTTCTGTCAGCTGTTTGACAATACGCAATGAGCTACATTCGCCTGGAGGCAGGGGAAGATCTGTTCTCTGTCAGTTGTTTGAAAATATGTACCTAATGTGTTACATCCGCCTGGAGGTAGGGGAAGATCTGTTCTCTGTCAGCTGTTTGACAATAGGTAATGTGTTACATTCGCCTGGAGATAGGGGAAGATCTGTTCTCTGTCAGCTGTTTGACAATATGTAATGAGTTACATTCCGCTGGAGGTAGGGGAAGATCTGCTCTCTGTCAGCAGTTTGCCAATATGTAATGTGTTACATTCGCCTGGAGGTAGGGGAAGATCTGTTCTCTGTCAGCTGTTCCTGTTGTATGACAATATGTAATGTGTTACATTCGCCTGGAATAGGGAAAATCTGTTCTCTGTCAGCGGTTTGACAATATGTACTGTGTTACATTCGCCTGGAGGTATGGGAGATCTCTTCTCTGTCAGCTGTTTGACAATATGTAATGTGTTACATTCGCCTGTAGGTAGAGGAGATCTGTTCTCTGTCAGCTGTTTGAAAATGAGTAATGTACTTACTTCGCCTTGAGGTAAGGGAGATCTGTTCTCTGTCGGCTGTTTGACAATATTCAATGTGTTACATTCGCCTGGATGTAGGCGAAGATCTGTTCTCTGTCAGCTGTTTAACAATATGTAATGTGTTGCATTCTCGTGGAGGTAGAGGATGATCTGTTCAGTGTCAGCGGTTTGACAGTATGTAATATGTTACATTTGCCTGTATGTAAGGGAGATCTGTTCTCTGTCTGCTGTTTGACAATATGCAAAGTGTTACATTCGCCTGGAGGTAGGGGAAGATTTGTTCTCTGTCAGCTGTTTGAAAATATGTAATGTGTTACATTCGCTTGGGGGTAGGGGAAGATCTGTTCTCTGTCAGCTGCTTGACAGTATGTAATGTGTTACATTCGCCTGGAGGTATGGGAAGATCTGTTCTCTGTCAGCTGTTTGACTATAGGTAATGTATTACATTCGCCTGGATGTAGGGGAAGATCTGCTCGCGGTCAGCTGTTTGACAATATGTAATGTGTTTCATTCCACTGGGGGTAGGGGAAGATCTGCTCTCTGTCAGCTGTTTGACAATACGTAATGTGTTATATTCGCTTGGAGGTAGGGGAAGATATGTTCTCTGTCAGCTGTTTGACAATATGTAATGTGTTCTATTCGCCTGGAGTTAGGGGAAGATCTGTTCTCAGTCAGCTCTTTGACAATATGCTATGTGTTACATTCGCCTGGAGGTAGGGGAGATCTGTTCTCTGTCAGCTGTTTCAGCTGTTTGACAATACGTAATGTGTTACATTCGCCTGGAGGTAGGGGAAGATCTGTATTCTGTCAGCGGTTTGACAATATGAAATGTGTTACATTCACCAGGAAGTAGGGGAGATTTCTTTTCTGTCAGCTGCTTTACAATATGTAATGTGTTACATTCGCCTAAAGGTAAGGGAGATCTGTTCTCTGTCAGCTGTTTGACAAAATGTAATGTGTTACATTCGCCTGGCAGTAGGGGAAGATCGGTTCTCTGTCAGCTGTTTGACAATATCCAATGTGTTACATTCGCCTGGAGGCAGGGAAGATCTGTTCTCTGTCAGCTGTTTGACAACATGTACATAATGTGGTACATTCGCCTGGAGGTAGGGGAAACTCTGTTCTCTGCCAGCTGTTTGACCATATCTACTGTGTTACATTCGCCTGGAGGTAGGGGAAGATCTGTTCTCTGTCAGCTGTTTGACAATATGTATTGAGTTACATTCCGCTGGAGGTAGGGGTAGATCTGTTCTCTGTCAGCTGTTTGACAATATGTAATGTGTTACATTCGCCTGGAAGTAGGGAAAGATCTGTTCTCTGTCAGCTGTTTCTGCTGTATGACAATAAGTAATGTGTTACATTCGCCTGGATGTAGGGGAAGATCTGTTCTCTGTCAGCGGTTTGACAATATGTAATGTGTTACATTCGCCTGGAGGTATGGGAGATCTCTTCTCTGTCAGCTTTATGACAATATGTAATGTGTTACATTGGCCTGTAGTTAGGGGAGATCTGCTCTCTGTCAGCTGTTTCTGCTGTATGACAATATTTAATGTATTACATTCGCCTGGAGGTAGCGGAAGATCTGTTCTCTGTCAGCGGTTTGACAATATGTAATGTGTTACATTCACCTGGAGGTAGGGGGAAGGTCTGTTCTCAGTCAGCTGTTTGACAATATGTAACGTGTTACATTCGCCTGTAGGTAGGGGAGATCTGTTCTCTGTCAGCTGTTTGACAATATGTAATGTACTTCATTCGCCTTGAGGTAAGGGAGATCTGTTTTCTGTCAGCTGTTTGACAATATGCAATGAGTTACATTCGCCTGGAGGCAGGGGAATATCTGTTCTCGGTCAGCTGTTTGACAACATGTATCTAATGTGTTACATTCGCCTGGAGGTAGGGGAAGATCGGTTCTCTGTCAGCTGTTTGACAATATTCAATGTGTTTCATTGGCCTGGAGGTAGGGGAAGATCTGTTTTCTGTCAGCTGTTTGAGGATATATAATGTGTTATATTCGCCTGGAGGTAGAGGAAGATCTGTTCTCTGTCAGCTGTTTGACAATATGCAATGTGTTACATTCGCCTAGAGGTAGGGGAAGATCTTTTCTCTGTCAGCTGTTTGACAATATGTAATGTGTTTCATTCGCCGGGAGGTAGAGGAAGATCTGTTCCATGTCAGCTGTTTGGTAATATGTAATGTGTTACATTCGCCTGGAGGTATGGGAGATCTCTTCTCTGTCAGCTGTTTGACAATATGTAACGTGTTACATTCGCCTGTAGGTAGGGGAGATCTGTTCTCTGTCAGCTGTTTGACAATATATAATGTACTTCATTCGCCTTGAGGTAACGGAGATCTGTTCTCTGTCAGCTGTTTGACAATATTCAATGTGTTACATTCACCTGGAAGTAGGGGACGATCTTTTGTCTGTCAGCTGTTTGACAAGAGTGAATGTGTTTCATTTGCTGGGAGGTAGAGGAAGATCTGTTCCATGTCAGCTCTTTGGCAAAATGTAATGTGTTAAATTCGCCTGGATGTAGGCGAAGATCTGTTCTCTGTCAGCTGTTTAACAATATGTAATGTGTTGCATTCTCCTGGATGTAGAGGATGATCTGTTCTGTGTCAGCGGTTTGACAATATGTAATATGTTACATTCGCCTGGAGGTAAGTGAGATCTGTTCTCCGTCAGCTGTTTGATAATATGCAAAGTGTTACATTCGCCTGGAGGTACGGGAAGATTTGTTCTCTGTCAGCTGTTTGAAAATATGTAATGTGTTACATTCACTTGGGTGTAGGGGAAGATCTGTTCTCTGTCAGCTGCTTGACAGTATGTAATGTGTTACATTCGCCTGGAGGTAGGGGAAGATCTCTCCACTGTCAGCTGTTTGACAATATGTAATGTGTTACATTCGCCTAGGGTAGGGGAAGATCTGTTCTTTGTATTGTGTTACATTCACCTGTAGGTATAGGAAGATCTGTTCTCTGTCAGCTGTTTGACAATATTTATTGTGTTTCATTCAACTGGTGGTATGGGAGGATCTGTTCTCAGTCAGCTGTTTCACTATAGGTAATGTGTTACATTCGCCTGGAGGTAGGGGAAGATCTGTTCTCTGTCAGCTGTTTGACAATATGCTATGTGTTACATTCGCCTGTAGGTAAGGGAGATCTGTTCTCTGTCAGCTGTTTGACAATATGTAATGTATTACTTTCGCCTCGAGGTAGGGGAAGATCACTTCTCTGTCAGTTGTTTGTCAATATGGAATGTGTTACATTCGCATGGAGGCAGGGGAAGATCTGTTCTCTGTCAGCTGTTTGACAACATGTACCTAATGTGTTACATTCGCCTGGAGGTAGGGGATGATCTGTTCTCTGTCAGCTGTTTGACAATATGTAATGTGTTACATTCGCCTGGAGGTAGGGGATGATCTGTTCTCTGTCAGCTCTTTGACAATATGTAATGAGTTACATTCCGCTGGAGGTAGGGGAAGATCTGTTCTCTGTCAGCTGTTTGGCAATATGTAATGTGTTACATTCGCCTGGAGGTAGGGGAAGATCTGTTCTTTGTCAGCTGTTTGACAATATGTAATGTGTTACATTCGCCTGGATTTAGGGGAAGATCTTTTCTCTGTCAGCTGTTTGACAATATGCTACGTGTTACATTCGCCTGTTGGTAAGGGAGATCTGTTCTCTGTCAGCTGTTTGACAATATGTAATGTATTACATTCGCCTCGAGGTAGGGGATGATCTCTTCTCTGTCAGTTGTTTGTCAATATGGAATGTGTTACATTCGCCTGGAGGCAGGGGAAGATCTGTTCTCTGTCAGCTGTTTGACAACATGTACCTAATGTGTTACATTCGCCTGGAGGTAGGGGATGATCTGTTCTCTGTCAGCTGTTTGACAATATGTAATGTGTTACATTCGCCTGGAGGTAGGGGATGATCTGTTCTCTGTCAGCTGTTTGACAATATGTAATGAGTTACATTCCGCTGGAGGTAGGGGAAGATCTGTCCACTGTCAGCTGTTTGACAATATGTAATAGGTTATTTTCTCGTGGAGGTAGGGGAAGATCTGTTCTCTGTCAGCTGTTTGACAATATGCAATGAGTTACATTCGCCTGGAGGCAGGGGAAGATCTGATCTCTGTCAGCTGATTGACATGTACCTATTGTGTTACATTCGCCTGGAGGTAGGGGAAGATCTGTCAACCTTCAGCTGTTTGACTATATATAATGGGTTATATTCTCGTGGAGGTAGGGGAAGATCTGTTCTCTGTCATCTGTTTTACAATATGCAATGAGTTACATTCGCCTGGAGGCAGGGGAAGATCTGTTCTCGGTCAGCTGTTTGACAACATGTACCTAATGTGTTACATTCGCCTGGAGGTAGGGGATGATCTGTTCTCTTTCAGCTGTTTGACAATATGTAATGTGTTACATTCGCCTGGAAGTAGGGGATTATCTGTTCTCTGTCAGCTGTTTGACAATATGTAATGAGTTACATTCCGCTGGAGGTAGGGGAAGATCTGTTCTCTGTCAGCTGTTTGACAATATGTAATGTGTTACATTCGCCTGGAGGTAGGGGAAGATCTGTTCTCTGTCAGCTGTTTGTCTATAGGTTATGTGTTACATTCGCCTGGAGGTAGGGGAATATCTGTTCGCAGTCAGCTTTTTGACAATATGTAAGTTGCTACATTCGGCTGGAGGTAGGGGAAGAATTGTTCTCTGCAAGCTGTTTGACAATATGTAATGTGTTATATTCGCGTGGAGGTAGGGGAAGATCTGTTCTCTGTCAGCTGTTTGACAATATATAATGTGTTACATTCGCCTGGAGTTAGGGGAAGATCTGTTCTCTGTCAGCTGTTTGACAATATGCTATGTGTTACATTCGCCTGGAGGTAGGGGAGATCTGTTCTCTGTCAGCTGTTTCATCTGTTTGACTATATGTAATGTGTTACATTCGCCTGGAGGTAGGGGAAGATCTGTTCTCTGTCAGCGGTTTGACAATATGCAATGTGTTACATTCACCTGGAAGTAGGGGAGATTTCTTCTCTGTCAGCTGCTTGACAATATGTAATGTGTTATATTCGCCTGTAGGTAAGGGAGATCTGTTCTCTGTCAGCTGTTTGACAATATGTAATGTGTTACATTTACCTGGAGGTAGGGGGAAGGTCTGTTCTCTGTCAGCTGTTTATCAATACGGAATGTGTTACATTCGCCTGGAGGTAGGGAAAGATCTGTTCCCTGTCAGCTGTTTGACAATATGCAATGAGTTACATTCGCCTGGAGGCAGGGGAATATCTGTTCTCGGTCAGCTGTTTGACAACATGTATCTAATGTGTTACATTCGCCTGGAGGTAGGGGAAGATCGGTTCTCTGTCAGCTGTTTGACAATATGCAATGAGTTACATTCGCCTGGAGGCAGGGGAAGATCTGTTCTCTGTCAGCTGTTTGACAACATGTACCTAATGTGTTACATTCGCCTGGAGGTAGGGGAAGATCTGTTCTCTGTCAGCTGTTTGACAATATGTAATGTGTTAAATTTGCCTGGAGGTAGGGGAAGATCTGTTCTCTGTCAGCTGTTTGACAATATGTAATGAGTTACAATCCCCTGGAGGTAGGGGAAGATCTGTTCTCTGTCAGCTGTTTGACAATATGTAATGTGCTACATTCCCCTGGACGTAGGGGAAGATCTGTTCTCTGTCAGCTGTTTGACAATAAGTAATGTGTGAAAGGCGGCAATATTTTATCAAACGTGGTCATTACTTGTAAATATATTTATTTCACAACAGTTTCAGACTACAAATTGCTGTTAATTAATACAAACTAATTTATGAGAATCTCATAAGCAAATAAATTTATTTATTTTAAGGGCCTGAGAAAGCCTCCGTGGCTTAGGCGGCAGCACGCCGGCCTCTCACCGCTGGGTCCGTGGTTCAAATCCCGGTCTCTCCATGTGAGATCTGTGCTGGACAAAACGGAGGCAGACGGGTTTTTCTCCGGGTACTCCGGTTTTCCCTGTAAAAATTTAATTCCAGCAACACTCTCTACTATCATTTCATTTCATCTATCATTCATTTAATCATTGCCCCAGAGGAGTGCGTCAGGCCTCGGCAGCCGGCACAGTTCATATCCTCGCCGCTAGATGGGGGCTTCATTCCATTTCCTGACCCGGTCGGAGACTGGAAGCAGGCTGTGGATTTTCATTCATTTTAAGGGCCTGGTTGTATGGTTGTTAAGTCACATTTCTCATATGAATAGAGAGTAGTGAAATGGGTTCTAAATATACGAGGACTTGCGGATAACTGCATGCTTGGCTGTCACTGCGGAGGCCCGGGTTCAATTCACGCCTCTGCCATGAAACATTTAATTCATGGCTGGAGCGGGGTACACTCAACCTCGTGAGACAAACATGAATAGTGGAGGGTTGGATTCCCACCTCATCCATCGTGGAAGTGGTTTTCAGGTAAATGCCAGGATAGTACTTGACTTAGCGCCATGGCTATTACCTTTCCAAATCCTACCTCAATTGCAAATACACACACCAGTAATGGGGCGTGGTGACACAGCGGTCGAGCTGTTGGCCCTTCACTACGATGGACCGGGTTCGATTCCCGGTAAATCCAAGTAAGAATTTGAAAGTAATATGCCATGTCCTGTGGTTCGGATTCCACGTAAAAAGGAGGTCCCGTGGTTTAAGATCACGAGATTTACCGTCACGTAAAACTAAAACTGTCCTTCCTTTTTACATACACAAGTACAGAGAACACAGTGACAGAGGTCATCATACAACTTCACACACAGCCAAGTACACGGGGCTACATGACCATGATGTCGCAAAGACGTTAAAACATTCAACAACAAAAACTGCAGCCTAGACTTCTTTGGCAGTGAGCAGTAGTTTTTATAACAAATGTATCTTTCTCTCTCAGTCATAAATATAATGCATTATTGAAATCGATGTTTCGGGGTTGCAGGAAGGATATACCGTACTTTCATAGAACATTGCATTCATATGTTTCAGGCTAACATATTTTATGCCAGAACTCCCTTGGTTAATTCGTGTTTTCGTCTGGCCCGATGTGATTTGGGTAATGTTTTTGGAGCTAGAGTATCCTTCCTTTTCCTGCCTCTCATGTCCCCTTCTCGTTCTTGTTCTGATATCCTCAATCTCTACGGACAGGAACTCTGAACTGTGATATGAGTTAAATATTAAGTACATTGCAGATTGAATGTGTCAATTTCATATAAAGAGGAACTATTTCCTTAGAACAGTAATTTTTGTTGCAACAAACATACTTTATTAGAGTCAAACGGCAGATAGAAATATAGTGATAAATTGAAGTTAAAGAGGAAAAATTAAAATGTTGCCCAAATAATCCAGACCAAGCACCATCTGAAAAAGCAAAATTTACTCTCTATACCAAAAAAGGTTTGATCTCCATCCTTTAATGTAATGACCCTATGGATGATTCGTTTATTGATGAATGCTTAGGGGCAGATAACCTTGCTGTTCTGTCCCTTAAAACAACCATAACTAAATGATGCATGTAGGCTACATAAATAGCTGTAAGGTACTGTACATATATAGGCCTGCAGAAAAGAAAGCAGGGAAGTTGCTCATGTTTGCACACCTATGAATCAATGTTTGAAAAGCAAATGAGCATAGAAGTTAATAGCTACACGAGAAGCGAATTTATCATATTGTGCTGAAATCTACAATAATAACCTTTTTTTTTTTCTAGGAAAGCGCGTGGTTGAAATGAGGGAAATAAAATTGGTTTTTGATGAAAATGTCCAATTTATTTTCTTATCAATATTTATTCCCTGAAGCTTTCCCTTTAAAAAGGTGTATTGCACATTGCTGTAATTTGATTATTACTATGTGAGATGGACAGTGGCGCTATTCCGTTCGCCATCTGCCATGTAGTACTAAATATCTGTCAAACAGGGGAGAGGACCTCGTAGTTCCGCCCCTTAAAACAACAATAACTAACTAACTATCTGTCAAACTTTTCTCTGTGATTTTCCATCCTCCCTTCAGTGGGACATGTATTTGGTGTTAGAGATATAATAGAGAAAACCTTATGGGAATGTTGACATAAGCTTGAGTGAGTAGGACACGTGCAAAAAGGAATGGGGACTAGAGTTAGAAGAATGTTGACAGCTTCAAAGGGAAAGAAACTAGGCAAACGAAAGACAATAGATTGAAAAGGGAGGCTGACTGATGCAGTAATCGACCAAATTCAGAATTGATATGGGCTAGCCATCAGACAAAATTCAGCCAATGTGGAAGCTATGCGGAAAACTGTGTTGGCTCTATATTATCACATTGCCTCCAGAAATGAGGCTCCCCAGCATGGATTGTGTCCTGAAGGTGGAAACAGCTGGTGTAAATACAATAAGGGGAAAATAAGTTGAAAGACCTACAATCGTCACCATACTTTACCATTATTAATAATGGATGAGATCTAACCTATCTTCACCGACTTGGCTGATAAAAATTTCACAAAGAAATGCCTTCACGGGAGAACCCCGAATCCTAACGAGTGTATCAATAGAGTAATATGGAATCGTCTACCTAAAACAGTCTTTGTAGGTATTAGCACATTCCATTTTGGTGTCTACGATGCTGTGGTATCTTTTAACCAAGGGAATATCACCAAATATCAAGTTCCAGAGATGTTGGGATTGCGTTCTGGCAACCAAACAGTGCACGCCATGTTGACTCTAGATACAGTTAGGCTAACAAACGCATATAATGCTGAAAAAATCTTAGCCGCGAAATAAGTCAGACCATAAGGGGTGCCAAGAGAAGACTACAAGATGCCTTCGGAGGGGATGAAGATGATCCAAACTGTGGAGCAGGCTTGTTTTAACTTTGAACTCAATTTCCCGAAAGTTCCCTTTTTTGTATTTAGGAAACTTTTTCTTAGCTTCTGTTTAACCTAGAAGCAAGAATCTTTAGGAAGCAGTTCATTGGAGTGTTTTACATACACTGAAATAATTTCATGTTGATATGTAATTAAGAAAAAAATATAATGGTGATAATGTACCGAAAATGGAGGTAAAAATATTCTTAGGTTAAAAAATATATTATCTCTCTCATTATTCCCTCTAAAAATATTAGCATACTGTATACGCACAATACCGATGCTCATACAATGTAAAATTTTGAGTTATGTAGCTATCATGGTTTCCGAGAAAATGTACCTATAAATTAACATTGTGAAGATAGGCGATTCTATTTCCCCTTAAGATTGTCTATAAGCCAATGTATCACTTCTTTTCTCCTGTAGATTGTAGTCATTGCCGTGTATTTTGAAACAAGGAAATGTTGTAGAATGACGGCTTACACCAAATTTCTTATTTTGCATTTATAACAGCTCGTGATAACAATTTCCCATCAGAATTAGGGTGTTAATAAGCATAAGTAAGCATCCTTCCTACGAGCGCGCCATGCAGCTTGAGCGATGTTTGCCCCTTCCACACCTTAGTGAATGTGGGTGCAGGGACAGATAGCTCGAGAAAAAGGAGAGTTAATCCCTGGAAACAAGAAGAGAAATTGGTTCTCATTAGCCCACAGGCTTCAACTCATTCAAACCCTGCTTGCATGGTTCAGGGAGGTTTTCTAGCAAATATTTCATATCCAATTGCTGTTTTATGTAAACATACAATTAATATCAGCTGTTCTTTTAAAGAGGCCTTGTATCTTAAAAGCCTGTCAAGAGGAGATCTAGGCCTTCAGGTATGAAGCAACGGCCAAACTATTGTTCGCTTGAGTATACGGTGATTAAAAAGAACAGCAAAATCCTTAGGGTTTGTAAAAGAATCTTTATAGATGGCTTGCTAGCTAAATCTAAAATATTGCGTAACATTGATGTTCCTAACAGCAAAGGTCACAGTATCACCGGAAAAAATAGGGGAGGAAATCGAACAAGATGTTCAGTAAAGAACGTATAGACTATAGTTATAACTATTTATTATTTTATCAAAGAGTATAGTAGAATCATTTCTTGGTTGAAGACCTTAGAAACTATTTACCTCTAACACACACCACAACCTCGCAAAAACTAGTTCCATCATTGTAGAAAGAAAGACAAGAAGTATCTCAAGAATGTTATGGATCTGGTGGCATAATCGACCGGACTGGCTGCGTGGCTCAACGGTAACGTTCTTTCTTGCTGGGCCCTAGGTTGCAGGTTCGTATCCTGACGCAGTCAGCTGGCATTTGAGGGTGGGCAAATGCGAGGGAGCCGTGTCAGTAAATTTACTGGCACGTTAATGAACCACTTCGGGGCAAAATTCCGGCACCCCGGCGTCTCTAAAAGCCACAGTAGTTAATAGGGACCTAAAACGAATAACCATTATTATTATTATTATTATTATTATTATTATTATTATTATTATTATTATTATTTCATAATCGACCGGACGTGGGCAACATCCAACTTTGAGTTGAGGCATGTGTTTATACGTCTGGCTGTGCATGGCTTTCACAACCCTAAATTGTATAAACAAATATTTGCATGCCCCTACAGTGACGTGTGTATACCAAATATGTGGATAAGCTTGTGAACGCTACCACTTCGAGTTCTGTAGTAAAAGAAAACAATCAATCAGTCTATGCAATTCAAATCCCCAGAGTGCAATTTTAGTGTACATGTTCATTCTTTATTTTCGATTGCCAATTGGCTGCAATAAAAGTATTAATTAATATACTGAACTAGCACCAACTGCTAGAGTTCAGGTACTATGTGTAATCTTTTTGTCCTTTAGTTCAAATAACATTTTCAAGTAACGCACAATAGACTGTTACAAACCCTTTAAAATATAAAGTCAAACTGTATCGTATTATCAACTTGTCATTGTTCAAAATCGATGCGTATAGAATGCCCATGGTATGCTAATAAACGGAGTCCCACGTAGACCTGTCGTGACATCTAGTGGAGAAGTATCGAACAAGATAATCTTAATCACTGCTGACTGGATGCGAGCTGCGCCCTATACCGGCCTTGACATTCCCAGCTAGGCATAAAGTGTGTCCTCATAGGGCAAATGCATTCTAGCTGCCTTAAAAAGAAACGTTTTAATTAAATCTGTAAGTTAATCTGTAGGTCGGCGTGCAGTTCGCAGCCAGTTGGCCATAATAATTCACTTTTTTGCTGTTAGATGTCTCGTGCAAATCCGCTGGCAAATTTTCTTTTAATTAAATATATATTCTCCATTGCAATATGCACAATATAACGCTTAATTTTAAAACGTCTGAGTAATTACAAAACAATAAATATAAAAAAAATTCAAGCAAAAATTCCTAACTCTGATATGGATTGAACCTTAGCCATTCGAGTGAGAGGCCAACGCTTTACCACGCAGCCAATGAACATTGCTCGATATCAAATGAATTACATACAACGTGCTAGCAAATAATGATTTAGACTAAACGATTTCTTCAGTGGAGTATATTATTTTTATATAAAGCATTTCATACAAAGTTTATATATTTTGAATCAATAGGCTATATTGCAGGCAATACTCAAAATAGTGAAATATAAGCCAGGCACAATATATCAGCCGCCATCTTGCCTTGTAACTGAGACGGCTCAGCTTTTTAAAATCCCTTCTGCACTATAGTATTACAATATAAACTTTTAATTACGAACGTGCCTCTTTCTTTATAACAGTTTAATCGATTCTCAGTTCGATAATCAGAACTGGTGGGTCCCATGATATGAATTATAAAGTTTGCATAATTCACACGGCCGCCATCTTCACTTCGATTCTCTCGCCAGCCTCTATGCAGCTACAGTGCTCAGTAGGACGCACACTACTGGATGTCATATTGTGTGTATAATGCGAGCGTAGAGCGGTGTCCTCAATTCGTTTCTCTCGCCAGTCTCTATGTAGCTACAGTGCTCAGTAGGACGCACACTAATGGATGACATGTTGTGTGTATACTGCGAGCGTAGAGGGGTGTATTCACTTCGTTTCTGTCGCCAGTCTCTATGCAGCTGCTGTGCGCAGTAGGACGCACACTACTGGATGACATGTTATGTACATACTGCGAGCGTAGATCGGTGTATTCACTTCGTTTCTCTCGCCAGTCTCTATGCAGCTACAGAGCTCAGTAAGACGCACGCTACTGCGAGCGTAGAGCGGTGTCTTCACCTCGTTTCTCTCGCCAGTCTCTATACTGCTACAGTGCCCAGTAGGACGCACACCATTGGATGACATGTTGTGTGTATACTGCGAGCGTAGAGCAGTGTCTTCAATTCGTTTCTCTCGCCAGTCTCTATGAATCTACAGTGCTCAGTAGGACGCACACTACTGGATGACATGTTGTGTGTATACTGCGAGCGTAGAACGGTGTATTCATATCGTTTCTCTCGCCTGTCTCTATGCAGCTGCTGTGCTCAGTAGGACGCACACTGGGTAGATTATTGGCTGAGGAATAACCTAACCACCAAGGGAAGATGATAAAGAAAAGGAGGTGGGTTTCGGACTGGAGAAAAAGGATGGAGAAATAGGAGGAGAGTCCCACAAAAGTTATAAATTTAACTTTAAATGCACCCAGAGGCGGTTGCCACCGCAAATCCGCTCTCTGATACCTAAAGTGGGTAAGGACCTGGTCGAAGCTGACGGGAAACGGAGCTAGGACTTGGGCGGTTTGCCAGAGAAAGGCTTTAGCGTATTCCCTCTCAAGCATGCATATGCCTACTATGGGGAAGGGTGATGGTCTGACAAGACAAATAGTAAGAGATTTATTGCGTATTAACGAGGGCATGAACCTAGGAAGAGTTAGGAAAGCTAGGATCTTGCCTAACTGTAGTATTTGCGAAATGATAAATCCAAAAACAAATATTTAATTTATTTAACATGACAAAAGAAGTTGATAACTTTAACAAATATATAGTTTCAATTTTGGTAACAATTTGGGGTCGCAGACCTCCTAACATTTGACGTTTGCTCCAGGCAATTAACAATTCTTTAGGTTTCAAACCTTATATGTACTAAAATCTTTGTACGATTTAAAAAAGACAAATGAAGTGATTAATGTTAGACATTAAATCGAGTACAAGGTGTGTACTTTCAAAAATTTCCAAGTACCTATCTTAGAAAAAGTTACAACTTCAAAAATAACAAAAAAGAAAGCAGGTAGAATGAAAGAGAAGTTCCTATAACTTCTTATATTTGTGCAGAATTACTTTTATAACAATTATACAAAAGAGGGCAGGTCACTTACTGTGAAACCTGAAGAGAAAGTCAAAAGGAAGGTTCTAGACTTCCTATGTTTAATTAGGAATCACGAGACTAATGGGGCAAGTTTCCCTTTCGTGAAACCTAGAAATTACTCACTCCTGAGTTGAAAGAATTGTATTCCCTGACTATAAGGGAGAAACAATGTAAGCTTTAACCGTGTATAAAACACGTGGTTATGCAGAAATTAATTAATGAGATATAAGCAAAGGTGGGAGGGCACGTCTTTAGAGTGACACCTCATTGCAATAGACCTTAAAGTAACAATTTTATTAACATGGTTTGTTAGTAGAAGGTTTAGGAAAGATCAATTGGGATTTAGTATAAATGTTCATGGCCTCATTTATGGTAATCGGACGATCGCGACGCGGTAGAAATGTTGAACAAGCACTAGTTCTCACTATAGTTTGTTGAAGGGATGAAAAGTTCACTGTAGTAACACGAAAGTTTATGGCAAAGAAAGTTATTGCAATCGTGGAAAATGACTGGTTGCACTAGATAGGCGAAAGTCTATTACTTGAGAAGGTTGTAGATTATCATTAAATACGCTTGAGCAAATACAACGGAGGAAAGAAAATTAGCTATGGAGCATTGATTTATAAGGAAGATATCCTAGTTTGGAATGGCATTCCCACAAGTGAGTGAAAGATATATGACGGCGTGACTTGTAGATAAAGTGCAGATTCTGGAAGGTTCCAGAAAGACTCTAATGGAAGAATGGGGCCAAAGTTATTCCAGCGGTGGAACGACTTGATTATTTTATCGACAGTGGGTAATTCCCTTGTTGTAAGAAGATTTCTCATTTAATAAGCATAAGAAATGCTGCTTTTCACAAAGATTGGCTTAATAGGACAGAAGCCCAACATGGAAAATCCCGCGAAGGATGATTATTGCCACAAATAAATATCTCACACTGCCTATAAAATAATCGTTAAAAGCATGAAGATAGTAAAACCGATTAAGATGAAGTTAAAACCTGAAGTATGTACTTATCTTTGTTGCATGGCGAAGGTGAAGTTCCCTTTGACGTATAAACTTAATGTGCCAACATGGCGTAGAATGTAGAGAGTGCCTCTTGGTTTGAAGAGACTGGCTCTAGTTGAGTCTTGTCTGACTGAGTCAACTGCCGACGTGCAAGTGAGACATACTCAGCGAAGCACGAAGGGTCCAAGGAAGAGAAAAGAGTGGGGGTAGGAGACAAAAGGAATACATAACAGAATAGACAACTTTATAAAACTAAAAATTCTTCTTGATGAATGGTCTTCAAAGAGTTGATAGCAGGCGATACTAGCACAGCATGGTGGGTGAAAAGGTAGACGAAGTTCTCTTGATCACGGAGATGATAGCTGGCGATGGCGACGAGATCTGATGGCCAAATTGATAAGTAAGTCCTCTTGTACAGGGAAGAATTGAGGAACTTCTGAGATTCGCTGCTAGATGACGCTAGGTGGGTCATGGAAGATATATATCTAGAACAGACTCACAATGACATAAGAGACATGACCACCAAAGAAAAACTACGAGATCACTGTTGGTGTTTGAGAAAAAGGATGAAATGAACAAGCAAAGAGTATTAAAAATATACTCTATCATACCGTGTATTCCAAGAATACACCACACACTACTGGATGACATGTTGTGTGTACACTGCGAGCGTAGAGCGGTGTGTTCACTTCGTTTCTCTCGCCAGTCTGTATGTAGCTTCAGTGCTCAGTAGGGCGCACGCTACTGGATGACATGTTGTGTGTATACTGCGAGCGTAGAGCGGTGTATTCACATCGTTTCTCTCGCCTGTCTCTATGCAGCTGCTGTGCTCAGTAGGACGCACACTACTGGATGACATGTTGTGTGTACACTGCGAGCGTAGAGCGGGGTATTCACTTCGTTTCTCTCGCCAGTCTCTATGCAGCTACAGAGCTCATTAAGAAGCACGCTACTGGATGACATGTTGTGTGTATACTGCGAGCGTAGAGCAGTGTCTTCACTTCGTTTCTCTCGCCAGTCTCTATGAAGCTACAGTGCTCAGTAGGACGCACACTACTGGATGATATGTTGTCTGTATACTGTGAGCGTAGAGCAGTGTCTTCACTTCATTTCTCTCGCCAGTATCTATGCAGCTACAGTGCTCAGTAGGACAAACACTACTGGATGACATGTTGTGTGTATACTGCGAGCGTAGAGCGGTGTCTTTACTTCGTTTCTCTCGCCAGTCTCTATGCAGCTACTGAGCTCAGTAGCACACACTACTGGATGACATGTTGTGTGTATACTGCGAGCATAGAGCGGTGTCTTCACTTCGTTTCTCTCGCCATTCTCTATGCAGCAACAGTGCTCAGTAGGACGCACACTACTGGATGACATGTTGTGTGTATACTGCGAGCATAGAGCGGTGTCTTCACTTCGTTTCTCTCGCCATTCTCTATGCAGCAACAGTGCTCAGTAGGACGCACACTACTGGATGACATGTTGTGTGTATACTGCGAGCGTAGAGCGGTGCCTTCACTTCGTTTCTCTCGCCAGTCTCTATGCAGCTATAGTGCTCAGTAGGACGCACACTACTGGATGACTTGTTGTGTGTAAACTGCGAATGTAGAGCGGTGTCTTCACTTCGTTTCTCTCGCCAGTCTCTAAGCAGCTTCAGTGTTTAGTAGGACGCACGCTACTGGATGACATGTGTGTATACTGCGAGTGTAGAGCAGTGTCATCACTAGAGACGGGAATTTGCCTATTTGCCTATTTTATTCCTGTGTTTAGAAACGTAGGCTTTCGAGATATAAATCCGTTTTAGGTTCTTTTAGGCTAGATTTCATTGGTTTTATTGTGCCTATTTGATGCCTTTTGACTCTATTTTAAAGTACATTATATTGCAGCTGGAGTGCTCGACAGAATTATATTCTCATTTCTCAATATGTGTTTACCCCACGAACAAGAATGGGAATTCTCGAAAGTCACCAGAAATAGCGCCTGGGATCTCGATATTAAGCCTCCAAAGTTAAAAACCCTTCGTTTCAGCTATCGTCCCCTCCAAAAGCCGCGTTAGGTTGGCGCTGCAACCTAACAGTGAATTTATATACAGTATATCCTGTACGCATCTGAGTGTTGAATGGGCAGGCAGTTAAAAGCAGCCAGGAGGGATGCGGTCCAGCTGGGAGTGAAAATGCAGCGGCGATCAGTGCGTTGGTGCTGTAACCTATCATGTGTTGAATGGACAAACAGTTTAAAGCAGCTTGGAGGGATGCGATCTAGCTGTCAGTGGGTGTAGCATGGCCTCTTACCAAGATATATGGAAACTTGGTGGTCCCGTCTCGAGCTATTGTTGCTATGGAGATGGCCGGCCTTGCTATTACTTCATCAGTTTATTTTCTGCTTTTATTAGCCTTTGCTTGAGTGCAAAAAGGCAGAAATCAGAAGAATGAGAAAGACTATCGAAAATCCATGTAGCCAGCCTTTCCTTCTGGGTCCTAAACTATGTGTATGCAAAATTTGGTTGAGATTGGTGGAACGGTGTACGGAACAAATCCACCCACTCACATACGTACGTACGTACGTACGTACATACATACATACATACATACATACAGACTTTCACTTTTATATATAAGATAAGTATGTTATTAACTTATAAGTCGCTTATTGTTAATTCTTTTTATAGTAATTAAATATGTTATTTAATTACAAGAAATTTTTACATGCCTATTTTGTTGCCTATTTTACCCGTTAGTGCATATTTACATGCCTATTTTGGCTATTTTAAGAGCCTATATGCCTGCCTGTTTTAACTGTTTTAGTGCCTGTAATTCTCGTCTCTAGTCATCACTTCTTTTCTCTCTCCAGTCTCTATGCAGCTACAGTGCTCAGTAGGACGCACGCTACTGGATGACATGTTGCGTGCATACTGCGAGCGTAGAGCGGTGTCCTCACTTCTTTTCTCTCTCCAGTCTCTATGCAGCTTCTGTGCTCAGTAGGACGCACACTACTGGATGCCATGTGGAGTGTATACTGCGAGCGTAGAGCAGTGTCTTCAAATCGTTTCTCTCTCCAGTCTCTATGCAGCTACTGTGCTCAGTAGGACGCACACTACCGGAAGCCATGTGGAGTGTATACTGCGAGCGTAGAGCAGTGTCTCCACTTCGTTTCTCTCACCAGTCTCGGCGCAGCTACAGAGCTAAGTAGGACGCACACTACTGGATGACATGTTGTGTGTATACTGCGAGCGTTGTCTTCACTTCGTCTCTCTCGCCAGTCTCTATGCAGCAACAGTGTTCACAAGGACGCACACTACTGGATGACTTGTTGTGTGTAGCCTATACTGCGAGCGGTGTCTTCACTTCGTTTCTCTCGCCAGTCACTATGCAGTTACAGTGCTCAGTAGGACGCAGACTACTGGATGACATGTTGTGTGTATACTGCGAGCGTAGAGCGGTGTCTTCACTTCATTTCTCTCGCCAGTCTCTATGCAGCAACAGTGCTCAGTAGGACGCACGCTACTGGATGACATGTTGTGTGTATACTGCGAGCGTAGAGCGGTGTCTTCACTTCGTTTCTCTCGCCAGTCTCTATGCAGCTACAGTGCTCAGTAGGACGCACACTACTGGATGACATGTTGTGTGTATACTGCGAGTGTAGAGCGGTGTCTTCACTTCGTTTCTCTCGCCAGTCTCTATGCAGCTACAGTGCTCAGTAGGACGCACACTACAGGATGACATGTTGTGTGTATACTGCGAGTGTAGAGCGGTGTCTTCACTTCGTTTCTCTCGCCAGTCTCTATGCAGCTACAGTGCTCAGTAGGACGCACACTTCTGGATGACATGTTGTCTGTATACTGCGAGCGTAGAGCGGTGTCTTCACTTCGTTTCTCTCGCCAGTCTCTATTCAGCTACAGTGCTTAGTAGGACGCACGCTACTGGATGACATGTTGTGTGTAAACTGCGAGCGGTGTCTTCACTTCGTTTTTCTTGCCAGTCTCTATGAAGCTACAGTGCTCAGTAGGACGCACGCTACTGAAAGATATGTTGTGTGTATACTGCGAGCGTAGAGCGGTGTCTTCACTTCGTTTCTCTCGCCAGTCTCTATGCAGCAACAGTGCTCAGTAAGAGGCACACTACTGGATGACATGTTGTGTGTATACTGCGAGCGTAGAGCGGTGTCTTCACTTCGTTTCTCTCGCCAGTCTCTACGCAGCAACAGTGCTCAGTAAGAGGCACGCTACTGGATGACATGTTGTGTGTATACTGCGAGCGTAGAGCGGTGTCTTCACTTCGTTTCTCTCGCCAGTCTTTATGTAGCTACAGTGCTCAGTAGGACGCACACTACTGGATGACATGTTGTGTGTATACTGCGAGCGTGGAGCAGTGTCTTCACTTCGTTTCTCTCGCCAGTCTTTATGCAGCTACAGTGCTCAGTAGGACGCACTCTACTGGATGACATGTTGTGTGTATACTGCGAGCGTAGAGCAGTGTCTTCATTTAGTTTCTCTCGCCAGTCTCTATGCAGCCACAGTGCTAAGTAGGACGCACTCTACTGGGTGACATGTTGTGTGTATACTGCGAGCGTAGAGCGCTGTCTTCACTTCGTTTCTCTCGCCAGTCTCTATGCAGCTATAGTGCTCAGTAGGACGCTCACTACTGGATTACATGCTGTGTGTATACTGCGAGCGGTGTCTTCACTTTGTTTCTCTCGCCAGTCTCTATGCAGCTATAGTGCTCAGTAGGACACACACTACTGGATGACATGTTGTGTGTATACTGCGAGTGTAGAGCGGTGCTTTCACTTCGTTTTTCTCGCCAGTCTCTATGCAGCTACAATGCTCAGTAGGACGCACACTACTGGATGACATGTTGTGTGTAAACTGCGAGCATAGAGCGGTGTCTTCACTTCGCTTCTCTCGACAGTCTCTATGTAGCTACAGTGCTCAGTAAAACGCACACTACTGGATGACATGTTGTGTGTATACTGCGAGCGTAGAGCGGTGTCTTCACTTCGTTTCTCTCGCCAGTCTCTATGCAGCTACAGTGCTCAGTAGGACGCTCACTACTGGATGACATGCTGTGTGTATACTGCGAGCGGTGTCTTCACTTGTTTCTCTCGCCAGTCTTTATGCAGCTATAGTGCTCAGTAGGACGCTCACTACTGGATGACATGCTGTGTGTATACTGCGAGCGGTGTCTTCACTTGTTTCTCTCGCCAGTCTCTATGCAGCTATAGTGCTCAGTAGGACGCACACTACTGGATGACATGCTGTGTGTACACTGCGAGCGGTGTCTTCACTTTGTTTCTCTCGCCAGTCTCTATGCAGCTATAGTGCTCAGTAGGACGCACACAACTGGACGACTTGTTGTGTGTATACTGCGAGTGTAGAGCGGTGTCTTCACTTCGTTTTTTCGCCAGTCTCTATGCAGCTTCAGTGCTTAATAGGACGCACCCTACTTGATGACATGTTGTGTGTATACTGCGAGCGTAGAGCAGTGTCTTCGCTTCTTTTCTCTCTCCAGTCTCTATGCAGCTACTGGCGCAGTAGGACGCACACTACTGGATGCCATTTGGAGTGTATACTGCGAGCGTAGAGCAGTGTCTTCACTTCGTTTCTCTCTCCAGTCTCTGTGCAGCTACAGAGCTCAGTAGGACGCACACTACTGGATGACATGTTGTGTGTATACTGCGAGCGGTGTCTTCACTTCACTTCTCTCGCCAGTCTCTATGCAGCAACAGTGTTCACAAGGACGGACACTACTGGATGACATGTTGTGTGTATACTGCGAGCGGTGTCTTCACTTCGTTTCTCTTGCCAGTCTCTATGCAGCTGCTGTGCTCAGTAGGACGCACGCTACTGGATGACTTGTTGTGTGTACACTGCGAGCGTAGAGCGGTGTCTTCACTTCGTTTCGCTCGCCAGTCTCTATGCAGCTGCTGTGCTCAGTAGGACGCACGCTACTGGATGACTTGTTGTGTGTATACTGCGAGCGTAGAGCGGTGTCTTCACTTCGTTTCTCTCGCCAGTCTCTATGCAGCTACAGTGCTTAGTAAGACGCACACTACTGACAGTTGTTCTGTTTTGTGCACGCAAGATAGCCTATGATATGTGTTCTACCCCTTGCTAAGATGTATTGCTCAAGCTATTCCCTCAAACTCCATACTCTACCTATTGCACATTTTGATCAGAATTACCCGTAGGCTACTTCAAACCCTGTAAACAATATACACACTCTGCCTGAAAATTTCGGTGAATGGGCAATATTACGGACGGATTGTTGGCTTACCTGAAGCAGCCGTTACTATGCTTCGAAGTAATCCCCGGTGATGGTTATGCATTTCAGGGCCGACTGAACAAGTCATGGAAATTCCTGGCATAGTCGTCTTTAGGAATAGCCTTCAGTTTGGGTCGTACAAACTCTAAATTGAAAACAAGAGAGAAACGTGAATTTTTGTAACCTGCCTTGCACACCTGATAGACGGGCGGCAGTGAGAAAGTTGAATTTATGCAACCTAACGTGCACACCTGTTCGACGGGTGACAGTGAGAAGGGTGAATGTTCCGTGGAATGGAATGGTCCTAAAAACCATCGTCACGGGTCAAAGTATGGAGTATCGGGGTCCAGGGTCGCCAATTTGTTCTGAAGGGTCAGAGGTTTTCGGACATTTTGGACATCCAACTTAATGTGACGACCCAACTAAAGGCTATCTCTCAGGAAGACAATGCCAGGACTTGTACAGCCGGTCTAAGAAGTACATAACCATCCACGGGGATTACTTCGAAGGATAGTAACGGTTGATTCAGGTAATATAGCCCATTCACCAAACTTTTCAGACAGAGGGTGTATATTATTGCATACACCATGGTACTGTGTACTACCTTGTATTGTAATACCGTGTTAAAGGAAGGAGTTCGACCGGTGATTTTCTACGTTTTTGAGGACCATTGCGGAATTTTAGGTTACATTAAAATATTTAGAGCATGCAGTAGACCGCTCGAGGTAGCACATTTATAAATAGGCCTACCCAATTGTAGTGTGAAGTATGTAATTCAATATTCAATAGCACAAGGAAACTACTTGTGCAAATGAAGGTATCGCTTAAGTGTTACCGGTATATATTAAATCGAACGGAAAATTGTTAAAAATGTCGAGTAAAATTCCGCCCGTGTAATACCATAGCCTCATCAAAATGTATCACATAATAACTCTGCTAGATGTCCTGGCAAGGCAATAATGTTTTCCGATACATATAAAATCACTTGTACACATATAAAACTACAGCCACCAACTCAAAATATCTTTTCATTGGATTTTACACGTCACGCCAGCGCTTTTAATCAAGCGAAGTTATTTTATTTCAATAATCCAAGCCCTCCTCCTTGTTCGTTGCTTCACCATGCGCTGCACCCCTTCGTTGCATGAAGCGAAGAGGCCAGAATCTCTACAAGTAGCTACTACAATGACCACACAGTGCTCAATTCCCAAAAGGATTATCGCTCCCGGCAGACCATCCAAGCTGCCAACACGATGACCAATATCGTCAGACCAAAAAGCATATAATAACAGTGTATGGACTCTCTAGTACATCTTCTATTCGTTAAATTCAGGGGGATTGCATCATTGTTTGGGCTCCAACTCAAACGCACATGCTACTAAAAAGCCTTGAATGGTGCGCACCACATGATGGATTCCAACGCCACTGAGATACAATAACTGGCTGTATATTGTAGCAATAAATATCAGTGACCGAAGGATCCAGGTTGCTTTTGCCGAGTACGTTAGCCAACTTATGAAATGAGAGGAAATTGAATAGAGTTTGATTAATCTGGATATACATCGTTATTGGTGCTTTAAAACAACTGTTATATATTACCTCGATTGAATATTAAGAAGTAACGGACACCCCAAAATTAAATTATACTGTATACTTAAATTTTATTCTATAACGTTGGTACGGTTATTAGAAGAAATTGGACTGTCGATTATTTATTTCCTACTTTTTAGTTCTTCAGCCCTTTTATTACGTGTATATAAAGGCGATTGGTATTTTTGAAGTTCCAACGCTAAAAAAGAGATACATTATGAAGTTTCATGCAAGTTTGCAATATTATGGTACCATAACCTCAAAATGACTGTTCCCCTATTCCGACCCAGTACGCCAATATAGCTGATTTTTGTCTGATGTACCTCCTTCTCTAAATGAATTGTATATTGCCATTTACATTCTGAGACAGAACATTGAAAAGAATTGGGAATATGGGAGGGATATGGTAATGACTTTTATTGTTGTAGAAAAGACCTATGATAGCATCCCTAGAACAAAAGTTTGGGAAAGCTTAACAAATAGGGGGATAGGCAAGGAACTGAGAGTGATAAAAGGAATGTGCATGGAGTGCTACAGTAGTGTGAAGACTAGAGTCGGGACATCGGAATGGTTTATAATTGACACTGGACTAAAGCAAGGAAGTGTGTTGTCACCATTATTGTTCGTAATGGTGATGGATGACATCATGAAGGCAGCAATGAAAGAATATAGTAGGGCAAAGATGAAGGTGATGTTGTTTGCAGACGACGTTGTGATCTGGGGCGAGGATGAGATGGAGGTACAAGAACAGTTGTACGTAATAAATTAAATGATTGAGCCATGGGGATCGGAGATAAATGTGGAGAAGAGTAAATCAGTGGTGATGAGTAGAGATAAGAAAGAAGGAAAAGGAGAAATCAAAGTAGGAGATAAGGAATTGGAAGTAGTGAAACACTTCAAATACTTGGGAAGTGACCTGACTGAAGATAGAAGACTAGATTTGGAAATTAGCAGAAGAATACACCTCGGGAGTGCTTTCTACCAACAGGTAAGGGGACTAGTATGGAACAAGGATATACCAATTAAGGCTAAAGAGTTATGTACAAAGCAAATTATGTTCCTATAATGACTCATGCAGCGGAAACTTGGACAATGACTAAGAGGGAGAGAGCAGAGTACAAGCAGCTGGGATGAGATTCCTGAGAAGTATGGTCCAGAAAACGAGGAGGGACAGGGTGAGAAATGAAGATATACGGAAATAACTGGGAGTACAGAAACTAAATTACAAACTGGAGCAAAACAAATTGAGATGGTCTGGACATGTCAAACGGATGAATGAAGTAAGGCTACCAAGACGAGCACTGGAACGACGGATGACTGGGAAGAGAGGACGAGGAAGACCAAGAATGCGTTGGATGGACTCGGTGGAGAATAATATTAGAAAACGGAACCTGTGTCGGAGGAGGAATGGTGGAACAACAGAGCAAAGTGGAGAGGAACAATATTTGCCCCCACCCAGTGTCAACTGGAACAGGGGAAATGAAGATGATGATGCCCAAGAAATGTAATTTCATTGCAATTTACTTGCCCTCAATGGTTAAATGATTTTCAACTGTATCTAAAGAAGAACTATAGGCAGGATAGAGGGTTGTCAAGGAAATGAGAAAGCTGATTTTCCAGGCAGTTTCAATTGATTTATTAATCTATGTTCAGTCATGGTACACATAACACATTGTACATTCTTTCACATGTGAGTCATAACTTCTGATGTGAGAACATCAATGGCGTAGTCGACTGGAGAAAGTACACTCCAACTCAGGAGTGCAGGTATTTCTAGTCAACGTCCGTGGGCGACCTACGCGCCGGAATTAGAGATGAATTAATGAAACGGGGCAGGATGTGGAAGGAAGCGACCGTGACCTGTCGGAATGTAGTCCTACCGTCCCAGCATTTGTTTAGATTTGAAAATTGGGAACCACGGAAAACCATTCCTAGGATGGCCATTGGTGGGGCTCGAACCCACGTCTACCGAGTCAGTAGAGAGCTTGGCCCCATGGCCGAACGCTGCGCTTTAGCTGTCGGCATACCTATACCTAATTATTATTCTTTCAGGGGGATCGGAGATGAGATACAATGAATTGCTATAAAAATTGAAACAATATTTCAATGATCCGCCATCCAATACATTACCCCATTGAAATATTGCATTAATTTAAGTCGATGCGGTTCCACCTAGCCAATGTTTACAGCCGGATGTCGTAACAGCTGGGAACATTACAAGGAGCTGATAAAATATGAAATAAATGAATGTGACCAAGCCTTTGGAATGAAGTGAGGTACCGGCCTGGTAATTGAGAGTTGTTGAAAATGTTAAACCTCACAACAAAAAAGTCCAAATCCAGTCGACAGCAAGATTGGCCCCTTGGCCTAGCACTGCACTTACATGAATGCAGCTACAAAATATGTAAAAACTTAACATTAAACTATATACAGTATACACACATGTACTGACAAAGTGCAAAGTAAAAATAATTGTATGCCCTTTAGAAATACCTACAACATTAACATACTGTTACACCAGATTATATATATTTCAGAATACTTTCACAGCACGTGTGCCAACTGTCCAACTCTGCCTGTGGGTGTATTCCATCCCTCCCACCCATGGGGGGGGAGGGGGGGAGGAGGGGCACAAATCATAAGACAAGTAGGAAGCTTCAGAGAATAGCCAAGGTCACTCCTTTTAGTCGCCTCATACGATATGCAGAGGATACCATGGGTGGAGTCTTAAACCCCACCCACAGGGGGTCGCAGTGTTGAAGCCGCACAAAAAAATTATATTGTGTTGTTGATTCATTTCGGGCCTTTGCAACATTGTGGTCATGTGGCCCAGTGTACTTAGGTGTGCGTGGAATTTGCCTGATAACCTGTGCTATTGTGAATGCTGTAGTAAGTGTCAGTAGGTAGTTGTAACTCAGATGAGGATTAGGCGGGAGGCGGTTGTGGTCTTGATTAAGCATTCGCCTGGAATAGAAGTGTGGAAACCACATAAAGCCACTTCCAGGATGGCTGAGGTGAGATTGGAACTCACCTCTTCTCAGTTTTAGCTTCATAAGGCTGAGTGTACCCTGTTCCAGCCCAACCCTCAGGCCAGAATTAAACTTCTTGGAAGAGCTGGGAATTGAACCCGGCACTCCTCGGTGACAGCAAGACTACTAGCCACTACACAATGAGGCAGACAAGAAGTTATGTATATGGTCAGTCACTGTGCATAGTTGAAGTGCGATTATGCCTGATCTGGCAATTGGTATGCGGGTTACAATAGCAGTGGCATCCAGAATCACAATTGTTCCAATTAGGACTTTTCTACCTCTGAAGAGACAAAGCACCAGAGGCATTTCTTAATAATAGCAAGTCTATGAATTCATCGCTACAAGTCCAGATATTACAACACACCGAACAGCAAGGCATTTGGGAGGAGGGAGGTAAGGGCCCTGCTTATAACTTAGCACACTCCAAACAGTCACAAGCCTAATTTGTGGCTCTATGTTAACCGTGGAAAATTGCAATTGCTTGCAATAACTTATCATTAGGGATATGCAAATGCATATTTTGAGGGTTTATTGGATTATTTGCATATTCTGAACATAACAGCATATTTTAGCGCACACAGTTGAAATTAAGTATAATTGAAACATCTTGAACAAAATAGGTTTCGCCTGCGTGTTAGACATCCCTTGTAAGCAGCTACCGGTATCTGAAAAACAGATAACAAGATGACAGTACTCGTACGTTACGCAATGCCTATTTGAAGAGGGAATGGGGTGGGACATTCCTTTCACCATCTCGACAGCCAGTAGCCCGGGGTTAGTTTTGTGAGGAGTTTCTTCAGTTAGTGAGTTACTTTATTCTTAGTCTGCATTTTCCTTTGCTCAAAATGCCTAAAGAGAAGAGCAGCAGAATATTTTATTAAAACAGTGGGTGTCTGATAATAGGTAGTGATATTCAACTGACGGCTAGAGACCGGACATTTATGCTCTGTAAACGATTATAATAGACGTAATTGGTCTCCTGAAAACATTGAAGAACTTGCAATGATCTATTGTGATGCTTCTTTCTGCAATGAATGATAGCCTGCATGTACAGTATAAAGTTAGTGAATAATAATAATGTTATCTACAGTGGCTTTTAGAAACGCCAGGGTGCCAGAATGTGGCCCCGAAAGGGATCTTTAACGTGCCAGTAAACCTACCTCGCTTTGCGCACCCCCAAATGCCAACTGCCTGTGCAAGGATTAGATCCTGCAACCTTGGGCTTAGCAAGCAAGAACGTTGCCGCTGAGCCACGCAGCCAGCCGTGAGCTTATTGTTAAGTGCATATTTTAATGGTTTTTAGTGCATAAATGTCCGGTCCCTGCTCATCAAACTCCAAGCAGTCATAAGCTCTATGTTAACCGTGGGAACTTGCAATTAGACTACATGTATAATTCGTTCAAGTTGTCAACATAGATAATGATCATGATTTGTCAAACCGTAAACACAACTTCCTGGTGTGAAACATGTTGGTGAAGCTTACGCTATCTACTGATAGGAGCAGATGACCTCGTAGTTCTTCCCCTTAATAACTAAATAACTGACTGATAATAGCCTAACTACAGGGATGAACGGACACAGATCAACATCACAGATAAGGGTGACTAAAATGGACAATACCGTACCTGGTTTATACACAGGATTTGTATAAAACTACTACCATACGGTAATCCAAGGGAAATCTACACAGGTGCCTATGCTGGTTAGACGTCGCCATCATAATTCAGAGCAGTAAACGACCTTCTTGCCAACATGGTAATTCTGAAATAGAGTGATGGACTATTAATCATGAACAACAAGTGAAACAAAAGTTTGAGAAATGATGAGAATGTAGGCTACATGTAGAGGATGTTCATCCTTCCCCTAACAATAACACACCATTAATCCCAATAGAAAAACAAGAAGTTCCGTGACGAACTAAAGAGCCTACTTTTCTTGAAATTTAAGATTCTTGCCAATCTATATAGACCTATCTAGAATAATGACGAAATTAAGTTGGTAATATCGAAATTCCTAATTAGTTCGAAATATACCTTATATAATTTAGCCTAATAGAGCAGTACAGTTGGCAGCCCTGGTGACTGAATAAAGGCTATTGTTAGTTGCATCTCTTAAGGTACAGAATACAAAATTTGGTTGAAGTCCAATGGATAGCATGCACGTTACATACAGTTAGACCTTGGATTTATCAGCGCGCGTAAAATTATGTTGGCAACAATGTCATGCATGTGTTGGTCAGATTTAAACTATGCACACGTATAGTACCTGGCATTCTAGATTAATTTGGAGTATCTTATATACGTCAGTGCTACCAACATGATTCTAAGCCTGCTGAGAGGTCCAACTTTAAATACATGTAACTTCTATACTATCATTTGGATTTCAACCGAATTTCGTGTGTGCTATGTGTACCATAACAGATATGACTATGCCGATTCTTATGAGTAACCAGGGCTGCCAACTGTTAATAAATACTGTCTCTCTTTTTGTTACCCTAATATCAATATATCAGAAAGTATGCAAGCCAATAGCTCTAAACTTTGCACACGTATAGTACCTGGCATTCTAGATTAATTTGGAGTAACTAATATAGGCCTACGCCAGTGCTGCCAACATGATTCTAAGCCTGCTGATAGGTCCAATTTTAAAATACATGTTACTTCTATACTAACAAATGGATTTCAACCAAAATTGGTACAACACGTGATCATAATATTTCAGATTATTTCTGACCAAGATATCAAATTTCAATTACGATTTTTCAGCAGTTGGTAGCACTGACATCATTTTCAAATATGGCCATGAGATATTCAGGTATAGATCTTTACTCCCACCGAATTTTGTTTTGATTGCTGCAGCCGTTTAGGAGTTGATAGGGGGGTACACACAGCCAGACAGACAGACAGACAGACAGAAGGACAGACAGACAGTCACACATTTGCCCGATCTCATAAGTCTACTTTTTCCTCATTTTTGAAAAATGTGAAAAGTATGCTAAAAATAGTCTTCTGGTATGAGTCAATGTATTTTGAAGATATATAACAATTTCTCATTCATACGCGGGCAGATTTTCTAAACTTCTAGCCATAGTACAGTGAAATTAGTTTTAACCTGGACAAAATTAATAACAAGCTGAAAATTGGTGGAAACGTGAAGAACAATGTCCTAAACGAAATCCCAAAAGTCCCAAAAAATCCGAACTGGGGAAAAGCCGCCATCTTGGAAAAACTGCTGCCATCTTGGATTTTTCCGTTTTTGGCCATATCTTTCAAACAAGTGGTCCTAGTGAGGTCAGACTGGTGTCAAATTGACAGAATTTTACTACCAAAGTCTCAGGAACATTAATAAAATATTTTAGACGCGTTCTTACAGCTGTTTTATTCATTTAAGTACTATTAACATAAATAGAGTGTTTAAAGTTCGATTTTGACCGTTCCTGTCACAATAGCTATAAACTGCCAATGCAAATAATGTATTTAAACGTAAAATTATAAATCAAATTCTTGAAATTGTATCACGTCTAAAATGCATAAATTATTGTCAGTATTAAATACTGAGACACTATGAGAGATGTTAGCTTTGACTTGTAATGCTTAGCGGCTTCCGTCGTTTGGTGGTTCCATGAGATCTGTAAAAAAAAAGGAACAGTGAGAATCTTATCTTTTGTGTAGATAATGTCTATATAGGCCTATATTTCGAAATAACTTGCCCTCGTATTAAAGCACAAGATCGTCAGGGTCGTCAACGTCGTTGCTCTCCTCTAGGTGGTTCGCACATCCGTGACCAGCGCAGTATCCGCACATTGTTGTGCAGCGTAGGCCACTCAGTAGGCAAGCGCATTTGCGCTCACATCAGGATCTGCAGTTGTGGTGTCCAATCGGCTAGTTATGGGGCGTCGATATAACGAAAGAAAGAAAGCCTCTCCTGCTGCAGCGATTTCTTTGTGCGATGCATCTGGCTTGTTGAAAACATGGACCTTACTGCGCAATTTAGCGTTTTCTTTAAGCTGCTTGAAGGACCTGATTTTTTCCTTTCTAAAGAGGGTGGATGTGGTGTCTCAATCAGTAGCAGCGTGGAAGAAAGGGAGAATTGGAAGCAAGCTTCCAAGGCCAGACTTGAGTTTTCCGCTTTTGAAAATCTTGCCTTTTCCATTCTTCTTTCCGGCATAAACATGGAAATGGCTTCGAGTACAACAGGAACAGAAACCATCAAGACGAGCAGATCAGTATCTTCTCCCACAATCACAGAACTGACTTCTGTTTTCCTTGAAGTTTCGGCTGCCGTTGAACAATCAGGGTATCAGCGTCGTCTTCAGCTTGAATAACCTCAATGCCTGCTGTTGTTAGGTGTTTTGATTGGAGAGCAATGAAACGCGTCTTGTTGTTCTCGTTTGATAAAAACACTTCTTGTGGTTCAGCAGTTGGCGTGAACTCTTCCAAAACTGTGTCTGGTGCCTCCTTGCCAGTTCTCCTGGTATGTTCTGCATCAAACACAACGGTTGTCTTTTTGCCAAAATGGATTTCAATATAATTGACGTGTTGCTGGCAAATTTGGGAGTAGGTTGCAGGACAAGTCCAAACAACTCGATGCAGAAGGAAACCTCCGTCGACCGTGAACACAGGCTTTGATGGCAAAGCTTCTTCGCAGCTTGAAAACTCTTCTTGGACTTTGTGTCTTTCCGCAGAAGTGTGCCATCAAATAGAGCTGGTGGTCTTGCGACCAACTCAAAAGTCAAGTACGTTGAAAGCTATTCTTTACTTCGTATTTTGCAAAGGAGGCGATGAAACAGTTGTTTCGGGTCTATTTCCACTGTGGTGTCCTTAATTTTAGTGCTCTTGGTCATACTTCCGAGGGAACGAACTTTGTCCTTCCTCTTCAAGTGGACGTCGCTGAGGCATTGGCCTACGATTGACTTCATGGCTTGCAAACCAAGGGCGTGGGCTTCGTCGCAGTTCACGGTGTCGTCGGCAACCACACGTGTACACAGAGACAAAAGAAAAGGTAGTTCCACGAAAGGGTTGTGAGAACGCAGCCACTCTGTCATCTTGTCAACATCCCCTTTGTCTCTGCCTTGTCGTGTCTCTCGAAGTTCGACGTGTTGATCGCAAGTTTCAGAGAAAACACCACTGAAGCGTTCCATTGCATCGATAATACCAGACGTTGCAGGCATGGCGGTGACCCATCGAGCTATCACCTCTTCAGACATTCCGTGGCCGTGTGTCAGTCCTCCCGCTGACTTCATAGTACGCATCAGCACCTGTTCGATTGCCATATCCGTCCGAACTCCACACCAGAAATTGTCGGATCTTCGGGCGGTGAAGAAGCCTTTCGTCACAAATTGTTCGATATCGGACGCAGTCATGGTTTCATTTAACCTCAACATTTTCTGGAGGTACATGTGATCGTATTTGGCATAATCAAAATGCCCTGCAGCATGTAAGTATGGAATCATGCTCTGCACACAATACAGGTGAAGATTCCAGACCCAGGAACGTTCGGCTCTCACGAAGAGACGCATGATGGTTACCATTTTGAAATACTCAGTCCACAATTTCGCTGTGCGACCTGATTTGGCGACTTCGTCAAACTTGGCGTAAAACCGACTGGAGGCGTCAGGGAGACATGCAGTGTTGCGGATGCTTGCAACTGTTTCTTCCCCTAAAAGTACCTTTTGGTGAACTGCTTTAAGTTCTTCGGTTAAAATCGTATCTCCTTTTATGTCGTCGATGAGGACACTGGCGAGAGCAACTTGAGTCAGGAAGTGGGCACGGATTGCTCGAGCATACGCGTGTCCAGACATCATGTGAATTACCGAATTATTTGCATAAATTTCCACCCCCAAGTCCTCTAAGCCACATCCAGCCATTAAATATCCTACAGCGCTCATAAAGGACATCAAGAGGTGGAAACCTCCAAGTCACAAAGTAATATTTGAAAAGGGGCTATTTTCTTCGGCCGAGAGCACGATATCCAAAGCTTTTGCATAGAGTGGTTGGTCAAACGTTACCACACAGGACTGGTTTCTCGCTTTGCTCTGCTCTGCTGCATAAAGGAGGCAAGTGAGAATCGTCGACGGATTTGAAGGCGATAATTTTGTGTATTCATTTTATCTTTAGAATAATTCTTATTCCACCAATTCGGGTGACTTTACTAAGTTGGTGCGTAAAAACAGGTCAACATCGAACTTTAAACACACTATTTATATTATTAACAGTATTAAAATAATTTAAAAAGCTGTGAGAATGCGTCTAGCATATCTTATTAATGTTTCCGAGACTTCGACAGTAACATCTGGTCAATTTGAAACCAATCTGACCTCGCTAGGACCACTAGTTCGAAATATATGGCCAAGAACCGAAATATCCAAGATGGCGGCGGTTTTTTCAAGATGGCGGCTTTTCCCCAGCTCAGATTTTTTGGGACTTTTGGGATTTCGTTCAGGACATAGTTCTTAACGTTTCCACCAATTTTCAGCTTGTTATTAATTTTGTCCGAGTCAGAGGTCAATTTTGTCTAATTGCACTGGACTACCAATGGCTGGATTACAAACAACAGACATCACATCCATCATTAGGCCTACTTCTCAAATATTGAAGAGCTTAAGGTATGTTAACCTGTACAGGATCTCTTTAAGTCTCTATTATTATAAATTGGGCACGGCCTTAAACATAACTTAATTAACACACCACATACTGACATTTAATCGACTGAAAATACCATTACCTTTCAGCAAATTGCCAAATGTCGAGGCGTAATAATTACCATACAGTATAGATTTGCGAACTCCGCTTAACATGATTGTATCCATCACAGTCCATCAGGTACATCACGTTGCCATGGAACAATAAAATTTTCCCAAGGATCTACAAAATAAACGGTTAACTTAAGTCCCTAAATTTAGTGACAATACAAGGTTGGCAACAAGATTTACCGAGTATGGGCCCAAACACAAGAATAATTATTTAACGAACGGAACCAGTGATTGGAGTTTCTTAGGCCTGCCGAGCTCCCAATATCATCAGACAGTGGCAAGGAGGTAAGTGCGTAGGATGGTTTTATGATTGTGAAAAAATAATGTAGGCTTACATTAGGTTTGGCCTGTTTGCCATGTCTTGATGAATGCAGTACCTTTGCATTTGTCTGTTGGCACAGGCTAGAGTAAAATGTGGCTTTGCACCGAGGTCTCTGTCTCACTCATGGCTGTGATTATAAGGAAGCTACTGAGGTATGGGTGGTGCTTAGTAATAACATCCAGGGCACAGTCAGTGCCTGTAGATGCTGTGAAAGGTTCTACTCATAGGGTTAGTACTGCAGTTCTGACTCAGTGAGGAAAGCAATGGCAAACTACCTCACTCCTCATCTTGCCTAGTACGCCTCAATATAGCTCTGCCTTGGGTTTTTGTGGGTATATACCCACATAACCTAACGGCGGTGCTTTTTGAGGATCCAACCAGCCTTCGGGCTGACTACCTAACAGACAGACATTAGGTTATTGCTGGATTATGTATTTATTTCAATAAGTTATGAAGTTTGTCACCAGGGCATAATAGTATATAAATAATTATCTGATTTATGTTAATATACATCCCTATAATGGTCTTACAGTTTCTCTTACACCGTGCCTAGGCTATGAATCATCAGCGGGGCGAGGTTGTTAGCAATATCGTCTAATTATGTCTTCCAAGTACCTCGCGGAAAAATAGTAAGATATGAGAAGTTATGAGTTACATGTTGGGATATTTGAAGTTCTCTAAAGACGTGACTAACTTTCATAATGAAGATGTTTCTTTCAACCTGAGTTCTGCTTTGACATGTTCGAGCCTTGTGTAGATTAATTTACGAAATTTGGTTGCCGAGGTTACACAGCTTTAAATGTGTAACAAGAAGCTTCTTTATGAAGACAATTATATAAGTTATAGCGTGATAGTATTTATAAGTTGGTAAGGATAAATACATGTCTAACAAGATGGCGACCTTGAGGGAAGTTTCTGTGGATAGCTCCGTGTTCTTTTGCAAATATAAAGTGCTGTTTAAACAAGAAGCGTGTAAAAAATGGTATTTAGTGTGTCAAGTGCCAAATCAGGTATCATTTGTCGTGTTTATCGGACGATACTTTCTCGGGAAATAATGAAATGTGGTCGTTTTGCGACGCTTGTGAAGACAGCTTGGATTTGTTTACAAGCCAAATGCCGCCCACGGAAATTGATATCTTTGAACAGCTTCAAGCGGAACTTTTAACGAAGAATAAGGTGATTAGAGCGTTACAGGATGACAATTCTAAGTTGTTAAATAGGGTGGTGTATTTAGAAAATAAATTAAAGCATGAAAACACGTGGAGCAACGTTGTGAAAATTAGACCTAGGCCTACGCGTTGTGTAACGGAGCAGCGACCTGCAGAGCATCAACCACCTGTTTTAATAAAAAAAAACATGTTTAGTTTACTAGACAATATTATGGATGATAGCTATGAGCAAGTTCAACCCAGTCCCACTAAAAAAGTTGGTACCGATTCTTCTAGTGTTAGGCCTCAACATAAGAGAGGGTACAGGAGAGCTGGCAAGCCTACAGTCCGGATCTACAGTGACAGTTACGAAAGAGGACTTGCTGCAAAAATTCAAGAAAATTGTGGTGAGATGGCTGTAGAAGGTAATGTATATCCAGGTGCACCTACATCTGTTGTAACTTGGATTTTACTTGAACATTGTGCTAGTTTCTCCAAGGAAGACTGTGTAACCCTGGGCACTGGTTCCAACGATGTACGGTATCAAAAAATGATGCAGATACTGCAATTAGAGGTATAAAATCCACTCTTGCCCAGTTAAGTACGACAAATGTCATAGTGGGAAATCTACCGCTTAGGCATGATTTTCAAGGGTTCTCATGTGTAAATAAGGAGATTGAAAAAACAAACAATTAATTGACTAGGATTTGTAGTCACTTCAAAAATGTTGAAATGGTAGATGTAAACCGTTTAGATAGACTTAATTTTACAGGACATGGTATGCACATGAATAACTCAGGGCAGCATGCCTTTGCACTGGATATCTGCTCTATTATTCAAGGTTTCACTCTGCAAAAAACAGTAATTGCTCTTCCTTGTAATTTAAACTGATGGAAGGCACTGATAGGATAAAAAAATAGAGCAGTGCCAAACAATTCTAGAAACCAGTAATAAATATAATGAACTGCCGGGTAAAAATTATTCACCAAAACATACAGTATGCATCAAATAAGGGAATCCTAATTGAATCATATCTTAATAATAAGCAACCAGATGTTTTTGTAATGACAGAGCATGGGCTGAATCAACAGGAAATCCAGTCTATAAATTATTGTGGATACAAAGTACAGTAGTTGCTGAATTTTGCAGAACAGAAACAAAATCAGGTGGTGTTGCTATTTTAACAAGAGACACTACAAAAATTACTAAATTAGGATCAGTAAAAGTTTTATCGACAACAAAAGTCTGTGAATTAGCTACAGTTCAGTTTAAATCTGAAGGAATTTTACTTAACATATTTAAAATCTACAGATCTCCTAGTTGTGATTTACATAACTTTTTTGAAATTTTCCCTCATATATTCAGAATTAACCAAAACTCTCATCATGTCCTATGTGGTGATTTCAATATAGACATTCTTGATGAAAATGATAAACATGTACCGGTACAATACGGTATTTTAAACAATTAGTAAGTTAATTTAGTTTGTTACCACTTATTCATGAGCCTACTAGAATTACAGCACAATCAGCAACATGCATTGATAATATTATTACAGATTTTCCATTAGACAAGTGTGTGACAGAGAACTATGATGATGGTATTTCTGACCACCCAGGTCAAATGTTTATAGGTAATATTGGTCTAGCTGAGAAAATAACGCCAAGTGGCATGTGCAGATTTGTGAACGGAAGGAACATAACTCAAGATGGAATTTTATATTTGCTAAATGTTCTCAAATGTACAAATTGGGAAAGTGTTTATGAAGCAGAGCATGCTAACAACAAATGGGTACAATTCATGCTATTATTCAGTCATCATTATAATACAATTTTTCCTATTAGTAAGTGTAAAAGCAAATGTAATCTAGAAAGTAACAATAACTGGATAACTAAGGAAATTAAAGAGCTACAAACAAATATACACTCATTAATTCATATAAACAGAACATACAAATCAGCACAGCTCTCTCCATTAATCAAAGCGCAGAAAGCCAAATTAAGAATACTAGTAGATAGGAAAAAGAAAGCATATAATGATCACAAAATCAAATCCTCCAACAACATTAGTAAAACTTCGTGGCAAATAATTAACAACATCCGAAATAAAAATTTAAATTATAACAAATCAAACACAAAACTTAAGCAAGACAATACAACACTAAGCGATCCATTAGATATTTGTGAAATGTTTAACTGCTATTTTATTAATGTAGTGGAAAATTAATTAACGTAGGGAAAAGAAATCAACCTGAAAATGTAATATATCCAATGACTTCAAATATGCATACATTATTTTTACTTCCAACAAATGAAAGCGAGGTGGAAAGGGTAATTGATTCCCTGAAAAATAAATCCTCGAGTGGAATGGATGGTATACCTAGCAGTATACTAAAATTATGTAAACACTACATCTTTGCACCTTTAACGCACATAATAGATAGCTCTTTCTCTCAAGGAGAATTCCCATCAGATCTAAAGAAATGTAAATTTGTCCCAATTCATAAATCAGGCTCAGCAAGTGACATATCTAACTATAGACCAATTACCATTCCTTCAGAGTTTTCAAAATTATTTATCTGGAGAGACTAAAAGCATTCATAACAAAACACCATCTGCTATCACAAGTACAGTATGGATTTCAATAAGACAAGTCCACTACTGATGCTGCATCGGAGGTAACTAGTACCATAGTAGATGCATTAACAAAAATGAAGAAATCGCAGCTATATTCCTAGACCTATCAAAAGCGTTCGATCAAAATACTAAGTTGCTGCTAAAGAAACTGTACAGTTATGGTCTAAGAGGTATACCAGCAAAATGGCTAGATTCATACTTAACCAATCGTAGTCAGTGTGTCCACATTCAACATGAAAATTCTAGTAATGTGAAAGTATCTCACTTTTCAAAACTCACAACAATAAAACATGGCATACCACAGGGCTCAGTGTTAGGGCCATATCTCTTTCTACTGTATATTAATAACTTGCCTGACATACAGTGGCGACTCCTGGTCTCCGTACCTGGTATACCGCAAGTGCACCCTTCCTCTTTACTCACCCCTTGCAACCAATATCAATATGCCCAATAATAATAATGTCAGAATTATTATTATTATTAGTATTATTATTTATTCAATTCACCACTACAAACATGGGTTACTCTAAAGCACGGGTTAAACCAAGTGCTTTACAACAATACATAAAAACTATACCGGTAATACAAACTATATTACATACATATCATGTGTATGTAAAATATAGAGTTCATTATCACTCATTCACTAGCCAGGAAGGATCGCAGAATATTGCATGTAGACAATAAAGGACAGAATGCTGCATACTCCTGTAGATGGTCGGCGGAAAATCCAATTCCTTCAGTCTCTTCTTCTTCTTCTTATTATTATTATTATTAAAGTTGGATAAAAACATATCCGTAATTTGTAAGAAAGATTATGTCTATATACCTAAAGAATTTCTGTTTCACTCCTGACCACTTGCCACATCCCCTCATTCCCCAGTTTACCCCATGGGAAGCTGCAATAAGTCCGCATATTAAAGATTCGAATCTCGACGCTGACAGAGGCTACCATGAGTGTGTTTTTAGTCCGAGTTTTCCTACACTATTTCCAGGCAAATGCAGCGACAGTACCTCAGTTCATCATAGAAGCTTATTATTCAAGTTCAACACAAGCCCCTAAAATGAACTATTAACAACAACAATGATGATGATAATTATTGTTTTAAGGGGCCTAACATCTAGGTTACCTGCCCCTATTAACAACAACGTTCTAAACCATTTGCACAGCGTTAGACATATCCAAATATTACTAAAACATTCATAGTCAAGGTGATAATACAATAAAAGTGAAGAGCACTTTTAAGATAAATCTAAAAAAAACTGGTCGAAATCAAGAAAATAATTCGAGCGATAATTTACCTCTATATTGTAGGGTACCTGAGAGGGTAGCCTCTACAAAGTGTATTAAAAGGGGGATGAAAGGAGAGTAGCTGAAGGCTGCTCGGGACTCTAGTGTGAAAAGATGTAGGTTGGGAGGATTCGGGCGTGAATGCAGCTCGATGGGCTAACACCCAATTGTACAAGCTGCGGGGGTGGTCCTAAGGGATGGCTACAAGGGATAATTTACTAGATGATGGCAGGAGCGCTACGCGACTGCCTGGATTCCTGCTGATGTTAGTTGACTGGCCGTGCTCCTAATGAGTGTCGCGCATGTATGCAATGTATGGTGATGCCGGTGGCTGACTACAGCAACAAATAGACAATTAACTAATTAGGGATCCTACCGGGAAGTGAATTAAGGGGTAGGATCTTATTAATTAACTAAATAAATGAATTAAAAGACCAGTTGACTTATGGATTCTACTGTTTAATCTGTACTCCTGAAGTGGAGTACAAGGAAATAGTGCAGAGCAAATACTCGTGATTTTAACAATAGTAGGGGGATGTTTTATGTGTTGGTGTTACCGTTTGTGTAGGCTCACTAGACACTCACCTATCTGGATGTGGCAGCTACAAGCAGCGTCTCAGCACCTGAAGCACTTGTGAAAGACTGACCCCTGTTCACCTCTCCTTCAGTGTTTTATAGAATCCGCCTGCCGAGTTAGCATTAGTTGGCATTAGTTGCGGATTCTATAGGAAGAGAGGTGCTTGCCCTGGGTCATCGGAGGTCGTCTCTATGCACTAGACCTGGTCTTGGTGTGAGCTTATGCGACGTATGCCGCAGGCATCCGCGTGTAATTAGATGTATAATTTATAGTTGTAGGTTTGTAGTTAATTTATAGTTATATGGAAGGGATGGGAATGCATCCCTCGGATGCAAGAACTCCTTCGCCGGAACTAGTCATCGACCTCGATGACAGGACGAGAATAGACCCTAGGGGTAGTTGTTGTAGCATAGAGGGGTATAGGAACATCTTCTTCTTTCTTGACATCTTGTTTCTTCTGCTCTTCTTTTGATTTATGATATGTTGTTGCCAGAATGTGGGGGCGTCGTTTGGGGGTATGGGGTGATCCCCGTGTGGGGTGGGTGCCAGAAATGAAGATGTTGGAAGTGGAGTAGCGAGTTTTATGTGATAAAAGAGTATGTGTATGCCAGCGTCCAGTGCCTAGTGCATAGTGTCTTGTAGAGACGTTAGCGTCAGCGTTAGGTTCGTGCCTAGGGAGCAAGTGTAGGTGTTGATGTGTGAGGGGGGGGGGGGGGAACAACATTGTTACACAGTCATTTTTATCATTAAACAATTAGTGAAAAAAAAAATACATATATCTGTATAATCCATAGGACAATAATAAACCTGGCGAACATCATTATCATTAAATGGTAACATCAGTCATTACTACAATTATTTGGAATCATAGTCTTCAGTAAACATCATTATCCTTAATTTGTACATTAGTAATATTAATCATTATCATCGTTATTATATATTAGGAACACAAGTATTATTATGAACCAGCTCAAGGGGGAAAAACAGGTGCAGGACCTAGCTGACCCGATTTTTTATGTACCCATATGTGCTGAAAAAGTGCCCTTGAGTGGCGAGAAAATATATATAAACAGATAAATGCAAAGAGTATAAAGAATAGGGGTAAAGAAAATTGAGTGCCTCGGTGTTTTCGTTAAGGGGGTAAAAAAATGGTTTTATTGTGTGGGGGGAAAAGGAGGCACCCTCACAACTGGGAATTTAGAAGGATTGAAAGGAAAAAAGGAAAACAAAATACATGGCGCTCTATAATTATCAAAAAATACCAAAAAACAACAAAAACAAATAAATGAACCTTCACTCTGGTTCTCTTTGTCTCATACTCTCTCTCTCTGCTTCGTAACAATGCCGTAGCATCCACCTTACACCCAACAATGGAATACCGTTCATGTGCACATTTTCTACTTAAGTCTAGATTTCCCTACATTATTAGCGCTAAAGCCTAACTATGGTATATTATGGCCAAAAATCATAAAACCTATGTATATGCATGGATCGCCTCCTGTGGGCAGACGGTCCATCTTGACGTGGAAGTTTGACTCTTACATTAGTGGAGTACAACCCTCTCCGCCGGATTGCGCCTCTCATGTTTAGGCGTAACAATGTACCATGGAGATCCGACCTGCGGTGGAGTATATCCCACAGGCATATATCCCCCGTGGTGTGGATTGAGCTGCTGTAAAGAAAATGTATTTATTTGTGTGTAGAGGGGAAATAGTGTACTTGAGTAGGGGATGGAGACGTGTTTGGGCATGGGCAAAATATTTACAAAGGGCTATATTCAATGACGTCACCTGTGGGAAAGAAAAGAAAACATTGTTTTTTTTTGTTATGTGTGGATAGGGTGTTCACTCCTTGTCATCGTCTGGCCGGTTGTTGATTCTAGACCTAGACCTGGAGGGTATAAGAAAAGAACATTCATTATCTACTCACATCAATGTACGGATCATATCCGTATATTAAGAACCTGGAGAGCACCCATTGTGGCGTGACTCTCCCTGCATACATAAATAAAGAACCATAACTATCGAGCACCCTGTATGGGAAATGGGTGTCCCATTTAGGATGTCGTAGCTGCAAGTGAAGCACAGTCACGTGAACGGTATAGACCGTTCTATTTGGGCTTACGCATCTGCGTAAGACCGCAGTCGGCAAATTATATATTGCCGTCGAGGCAATATCAATATGTTCCCCTCCCTGGGGCACGACCAGAGTAACCAATGGTGATGGTACTCTCTTTGTGTTTCTTCATTCTTTATTCATTATACCTAAGTCTTCGTGTTTCGTTCTTCTTTATGCATTATTTCAGACGTCTTCGTGTTTCTTTATTCTTTATTCATGATTTCATATACCTTCGTGTTTCTTTATTCCTTAATCATTATTTCATATGTTTTCGTGTTTCTTTATTCCTATTCATTATTTCATATGTCTTCGTGCTTCTTTATTCTTATTTATGATTTCATATACCTTCGTGTTTCTTTATTCTTTATTCATTATTTCATATGTTTTCGTGTTTCTTTATTCTTTATTCGTTATCCACCTGTGTGTGTGTGTGTACAGGACTTGCTTCTGCTATGAAGCTATTTCGTGTTCGTACATACTAAGGTGTGTCGTAAATTGCAAATCGTATGTGATACACTCCGGGGAAATGGACAAAGGAGAACATCGGTGCCACATACCTCGGCCCGGGAGATCATATATATTCAATATTTCATTATCTCGTTTCATTATTTCATTATTCCATTATTTCATTATTTCATTTCATTATCTCATTTCATTGTTACATTATTTCATTATTTCACTCGTCGTTTTTCTGTATTCGTATGCGCTACTTACCTGTGTTCGTGAACAGGCTTTGCTTCCGCTATGAAGCTATTACCTATCCTTACAGACTAACTAACGTCAAGTAAAAGGGGGTCGTCTTGGGATGGAGGATCTATCCTGCCCGATGGGGAGTTGGTCACTGTCCCCATCGAAACGATCAAGCCTCCGCCCGCAGGTATAGCTTAGACGACGTTAGGGCATAAAAAATGGGTTTAACGGGCCCCGCACTTCGGGAGACAGGCTAGGTACATCCTCAAGCGCGGGCGCTTGCCCACCTTAACCCCTCAAGCGTGATATTGAGAAACTCTGGGCTGCACCCACAACGTGCATTATTTCTAGCCTACTACCAATGGTAAGCGCGGTGTTATATGCATTTCGCTATAATTTCCAAACGCACTGGCAAAAGTTTTCAAAAAACACACACAATAAGAACAACATATAACATAATATTCTAAACTATTGATAACCTGGTTATCCCTGGTCAGCGGCACGTCAATACTGGGACAATATCACAGTCGCCTAATGTGTTCGTATTTCTTGGCGTTCTATCACGAATTACATCGTCAGCGTCACTATCTTCACTGGAAGTTATAGCGAACTCATCCTCTATATCGCTGTCACACTCTGAATCACTTTCGTTGGCACTAATATCGAGCAAATTAGCTATTTCTTTGTCATCAATAACTGTGCCACGACCTGCCATGTTTACAAGCAAACTCACGGTCCGCAAAAGCGGGAACACGTGTGCAGAGATCTGAAAAATAAATGACTGTGAAGATATGCGACACCTCCTGGCAATAATAAGTAGCTCGAAGTGTAGCCAAAAGTTGCCTCTTCCTGCCATCTTACGACCAAATAAATTACTATTACGAAGTCCACGTAGCGGGCGTTTCAAATTCGACGGCACACCCTTGCGCCGTACACGCTGTGAACGTAGCAGGCTAGTGGGCGCACCGTTGCGCCGTACACGCTAAGGGGGCTCGTCACCGCTATGACCTTCCGTCGTTCGTCAAAGTCTAAGTCATGCCATGTCAGGTCAAGGGTTATATTGTCCCTTTGTCGATGGCAACTTTAACCATCTACCAATGTGCAATCCAAAAGAAAATATGTGGTCACTCTCCCAACCTTTACCAGGTGCGTATGCCAAATGGGTACAGTGTATAGTGAGCTATGTTTGTGTGGGGACCAATGTGTGCTATTGTTACAAGGGTCCGTGGGGGGATGTGGCACAGTGCGCAAACGTTGCGCCTAGCAAGCGGACTCCCAGCCAATGCAGTGCATTTTATTTATATTTGGTCACAGTTAGTAGGTGTGATCGGGATGAGGAAGGTATCTCCCATGTTATAAGGTATGTTGACATGTTATAAATAGTTATTTCAGGGCAATAGGATGGCTGGAATCGGAGGGTGCGTGTGGTGCTAGTAGGACGTAGGAAGTCGTTAGATGGTGAGGAACATCTTACTGAAGGGGTGTTAGTGATCTTCATGCAGGAAAAAAAAACATTACATGCGGGTGAAAAATGTAAATAAATATATTGATATCACCATTGTTAGCAGGGGAATGTATATTATAACCCACTGTTGGCTTTTATTTCCGCAGTGTTCCATCTTAACACTTAGCAAAGAGCGTTTTAGCTTGGTGCACACCTTTGGTAATGCATTGATACCAAGTGCCTTGCATGAACAGGGTAATGGGGAAAATGTGTAATATATATCAGTGTGTTCTCTGTGTTAAAAAAGGGGGTTGGACGTTGACCTGGTGTCAACGTTCGATCACGTCTATCTCTGCTGTCGGTGGTGTATAAGAAACCACCTGTTCTTATATACTAAAACTTATATACTAAAACTGGTCAGTTTGTTATTAATAACTAAGTTATTCGCTTATGCTATAAATACTGATTATTATTAACGGGGAATGGTATATGGAATTAAGAATTGATCGTTATAACCTGCGAGTGGCATGCTGCTGTCAGCGTCCTGTCAAACTATAACAATGAGTAACATAAAGGCGGGCTGTACCTATATGTAACCACTCTCGATACAAAAATGTAGTGTGTTTAGTGTGAACATTCGCTCTCGAGGGTGTTCTTCCGTTATCGGCTCTGCCGATTGTCACTGTGTATTAAAAGACAGTTATAGGGGATTGTATGCTACACCCTTGTGTGCCGGGTTGGTCTTAACAAATCGTAACATCTATGTATAAGGCACCTAAAATGTCGTCTGTGCGTGTTCGATTGAGTATCGCTCCCCGTGGGCTATATTCACCATGGAGGAGAGGGGGGGGGGGTTAATATTGTTTAAAACTATTATCCGTCGCTATGTGGATTTGTGGAGGGAATAATGTGTAACCACCTTAATTTGGGGGGTGAATATGAATGTGACGCCTGTTGCAATGAGAAAAAAAACAACAACAATGTAAGTGTGTGAGCCAATCATTGGTGGGGGGTAAAGGGATTGTGTCGGGGCATATGGCTGGATCATTGTATCGACCGATCCTGCTCGATTCTGTCCGTACTAAATCGGTATTATAACATTAGGTGTGCTTTGAAAGAAAACTAACAACTGACGCGGATGTCCATCTAAGGACGTGTCTGGGGGAACGCGCGTGTTATCCTATAGCGGAAGGCGTGTTCTGTATAATGGTGTAGGAAAGATTAAGTATTGTCTGTAAAGTGATCAAAAATATAAGGGGAATAGCGGACGTATGCGCTCAGAGTGTGGCATGGAAAACAATGGCATTTTGTCGAGACAAAGACATTCACCGTGTTAGGTAAGGGGTGTGTGAGGAGATGAGTTCCATTATAAGGGTTGGGTTCACCCATATGCAGTGTTAGGGGAATTAAACATGTGTCGGAGGCGGGATGGCATTTGAATCTCGCGCGTGGATGTGACGGGACGGCCTAGGAAAATATAATGGCTGGTCGGGTCAGGTATCACCGAGGAGGAGTGACGGCTGAGATGAGACGTCATTGCGGAGCGTGAGATAACGCTTATCGGTGGGCGTGTAGCAAGTGAATACGCGGCGCTAATTGGTGACCGCGCACTCTGGGGGATTGGTGACTCGCGCGCGAAGCCGATTGGATAAGAGCGCTGTGAGTGTGTGTAAACATTGCGGGTTTGTGGACATGCGGTGACTTAAATGTCAAAGCGCACGTGTGGTCGAAGTACACGTTTGATGGGACGAGTACGTGAATGTGTCATGTGCTATGGCCTGCTGATTACATCACTTGGGTGTGGGGGAATGAATGCTCGTAATTATAATGAAAAATTAAAGTATTTCCCTCTCGGGGGAAATATAATTAGGCCTATGCTGGCATCACCTCGTGTTCAAATGGTGCAATTACTATGCAAAACTCTGTCTATCGCCCGTATTGTATTGGTAGCGTACTGAAAATGTATTTGAGGGCATGTTGAAGGTCGTCGCGTTTCTATGCGCGGGTGACATGTTGTGTTCAGTGTGTAGGAAAAATGTTTCCGTGGTCTTATCCCACTTACTTCGGGAAAATGAAAAAATGTTATTTAACTGGGGAATAATTTCTTTCGTGGCGTGCACTGTATGTCGCTGCTTCCCTACTGTTCGTATAGTATCACAATGGGCTAAGGCTATAGGATAACCTGCATGATGGAAGTGAGAACTGTCACTTGTATGCCTGTAAATCCATGTGTCGATGTACACATGATGTATCCCTAATGTGTATAAGTTGTTCGTGTATCCAAGTGCATACTTAGTGTTCTGAAGGAATAAAATCATTGGGCCTTCATTTACCGTAACCTATTTAAAAATTTGGCGTTTTCTGCGTCCATGATGAATATTTATCCTACATTGTGTTTGGGAAAAAGACTCTTTAACGTGTGACACGATACTATTCCACAAAACATACGATACTCATGGACCATAGACGTAGGAGTTGCCTGAATCTATATAAATCTGGCTGGATATTTATCCTAAACCTAGCTTTGGGGCAAGATTGTTTTAATGTAAAAATTTACAGTGTTTTAACCCCACAAGATTGTAAAATATTTATGAGCCAGAATGCAACGCATATATACAGAGAGTGATATGTATATAGGTTGGAATTAATGCTTAATAGAGAAATGCGAAGTGAAATTTGGCCAACCAATGATTGTAGCTACAAATTTGTGTGACTAATGGGTGTAAAGTATCGAGGGGCATCTATAGAAGGACTTGTGGTCCCATAGTAGCCTTGTGACTTTCTTAAGTTATTCCGTTAAGTGATTATTGATTATAATTTCGTCGCATGGCAGACGATGACCACCAGTTCATAATTCAGCATCGGGATGAAAAAAATGGATCCCTGAGCGGCCAGTAAAGAGGTATAGCCCCACACATGTGGATCTTGCACCACAAGGCCTGGCCTCGTAGACTAAGGATGAATGATAGAATTTAAATCGTGAAGGTAATCCCTAATTCGTTGGCTAAGTATGATGACGCTTCGTTGGAGAACTGTATATGATGTCTGTCCCTGTGACGGTATGGTGTGGTTAATACCACCGTTGAATTACAATAAAAGTTAAAGGTCCCCTGTGAGGAGAAAAAAATAAGTATATAAAATGGAGTGTATAAGAACTGCAATAGCGCCGGACGTGGCCGTCTAATATTGGCTTCCCTGCTTCTCGTAAGCCGAGATGCTGTGTGCGCAATCCTCGCTTCCGGCATTGTGTATGGAGCGCGCATCACTGTCTATGATCAGTTTGCAGTATTGAGTGTGAGAAGTGATTGAGATGTATTAAAGAAGGTAGCCTGGATCACAGTGTATGGGAATGTAATCTACGTAAGTATAAGTTATCCTTATTCCAAGTGTCTCCTAATTGTTTGTTCAGATGACGTATAGAGTATGATGCTCGGACGGTATGATAACCTGTGTAATTGTATCAAATTCTGCTGGCCGTAGTGGTAGTAACCAACCTGTGTAATAGTGAGATTGTGTGCGGAATAGTATCGAATGTCGCTACACTATGTCATTAGTGTTAATACGCCTTGGCCTGTGCGGAAGGCCGCTAACCTGTGCTATTGTACGAATACATCTTTGCAGTTGCGGAAGGCCGCTAACCTGTGTTATTGTACCAATATCTCTGTGCATTTGCGGAAGGCCGCTATCCTGTGTTATTGTATGAATATCTCTCTGCAAGTGCGGAAGGCCTCTAACCTGTGTTATTGTATTAAGATCTCTTTGCATTTGCGGAAGGCCGCTAACCTGTGTTATTGTATGAATACATTTTTGCAAGTGTGGATGGCCGCTATCCTGTGTTATTGTAGATATTAGGCCACTGTGTGTGTGTAAGGCTGCTAACCTGTGCGATTGCGGTGTCCACGCCATGAATTGTAAACCACGTAGGGTAACTTATGTAAAGCCGGTGTATGGTATAAATCTTATCAAAATATTATGGTAATGAGCGAAAGTGCTTTTAAAGAAAGTCTCGATCTCTTCTAAGATGGATGTGGCTTTCGCGAGTTGTGAACCCGTGGGCTTGTGCGGATAGAATGTGTGCGCATCCCTCTTGTAATAACTCTATTGTATACCTATCGCCATAAACGAAGAAGTATCTGTGGTGATATAGTAGTTTGTTAGTAATCGTGATCCTAAGGAAATGTAATTTTCAATCGGTCAACTCACGGGTGTATAGGCCATTCTGATTCCTGTAATTTCATAAGTATATAGGTGTCGTGTGGAACGATTTGTATGCCCTGTATCCTACTGTAAGGGATTGAATCTACTGTCGGTCAACGAAAGGACCTGGACTCTGTGTAAAAATGTTCGTTGTTCTTGCTCCTCTTCTAACTAAAATGTGATTAGTATGGTATGTGTAGGCACTGACTATAGGTGAGTCTTGCCGCGTTCTGACGCGTGGCCTTCATGTGAATGTACTAGAGCACGCCTGGCTATGCAAGCATGGACGTTGGCCCGTGTCGCGCCTGGTCTGTCTGTCGCTATGGATGTGTTACTTGCTGACTCAATGTGCTGTGCTGGCAAAGCATGTCCGGTGGCGTGTAATAGACCTATGTTATCAGCTGCTATGGAGACATGTGTTACATTGTTCCGACCTTTCTTAGACTAGTGTTTGCGAACAGAATTCATTATCATAGAAAGACATGAGACATAATAAATATAACATGGTACACATCATTATATTGGTTATAACTAAACATGCAATCTTATAACTAGGACTCGTGTCTATGCACTGTGGGGATCTGTCGGTGACCGATAGTCGTGAGCATGGCTACCAGATGCCATAGCGGGTAGGGTGCTTGTTCGACTCGTACGGTCCTGGGTTTGTTATGTGTGTGGCATAATTATACTTGAACGCCTAATGCTGGTGACCTAACGTTTGTGTTTCGTGGCTCTGGGGACTGGGTAAACGTGGAGATACGTGGAGCTGCTGCAGGCGCAGCGTGCCTCGACATGTTCTACCCTCGAATTTTTCATAATTGGTGTGTTTTAAAATAAAAATTGGCCTTGGATTCTCGTTATGTGTGCTCCAATGCTAAGCCATAAGTCGTCTCTTACTGTGACGCGTATCTCCTCTGCCCACGGGTAGCTACAGCAACTTTGGCGCCTGGGATCCACTCAGAGGCTTTTTCCTGTTTATGGGGCGTCTGCAGGAGTGTGATTCTGGGGGATCTTCCCGTTACGTGTCTAAGATTTTCCCTCTCTCCTAAGTAACGTGGGTAATCCCTGGGTGCAATGTCCTGGCGACGGTCTGGATGGATCTCACGTGCGCACTGGATAGGGATGTATATAGTGTACGCTGGGGGAGGTTCTTGGGAACGATAATTGATCCTCCCGTAATGTGGGGGAGTTATCGGCCTATGGTGCGGAGGCGTATACACGTGGCGTACGTCCTCCGTATATGGTTCGCGACGCCCTGTTGGATCTTCCCTATATCGTGGAGGGCGGTCTCCTGGGTAATTTTGTGGTGGGTTCTGAGTGGGTCGTATGTCTGTTCTATGTTGTGGGGGAGGATGAGTCTGCCCGTACGGAGGTGAGTGAGACCTCTGAGGCCTATCTTCCCAGCGTTGTAAATGGTAGTGCGCCCGCTTCAGGTATTCCTCAGGGGTCCGTTTGTCCTCGGAATATTGTGTGGGTTATGTAGGGGTGTGTTTAGCGGGCGTGGCCTTGGTTTCGCCGTGTAAAGTGGCGTTGGTATGGTTGTGATCCCGTGAGATGTTATCTGATTCTGGACGTGTGCGGCGTGAGCGCCTAGTCCGTGAGGTAATCGGGACGTCGAGGGTAGAATGTGGCCCGTTCGGTAAATCAGATTGCTGATTTCCTGGATCTTGAGGCAGTGAAGACGCATGGCAAACTGGGACCGTATGGGTCTTGGGAAGGGTTTGATGATTAGTGTACTGAAGGGTCTCGCTGGCGGTTCGAATGTCTGCGATGAGGGCTGTACTGTCAGTTTCTCGCACATGTTTATCTTACCGCCGGATAAGGGCATGTAACTTGTTATGGGCTTCCTGCGTGGTGAGTAATATATGTGCCTCGAGATGTATTAGTGTGGGGTTGAGGTCCTCGGTGGTTTGTGTATGTTGATTATATTTTGTCTGTGATTTGGTGTGAGGGGGTGCGTTGACTACTGTATGAGGGTATCGTCCCCGAAGATCTAGGGCCTCAGTTTCTAATTGTGCAATTATTCGATCAGCGTTGCTCGCGTCTATGTGGTCCGAGTTCCGAATTTCGACCTTGGGGCGTGGTGGTCTGGTATTAGCGGCCAGGTATTGGGCTATCACGCTATCCTGGGGCTTATCGTTGCTCTGGGTAGTCGGCATGGGCGTAGGTAATGGGGTGGGTCCCACCTCAGTGTAGGTATCCATCTGTTCCCTACTTGGGGAAATATCGAGGGATATATCTTATCAAGTGAAGCAGAGGGAAATATCCCCCTGAAATGTCTTGGTATGTTTCCTATGCCACGAGGGTGGGAAATGAAATATTACTGTTTCAAAGCTATTTTGGGTACCGGGGACCGAACCGGGAGGGCAACTAAATAATGTGGCCCCTATTTACTGTGTGGGGTGGGCGTAGCTAATTTGGGGGTCGTATGTGGCTTATTGCTAGTTAAGGGTGGCGTTAAGTAATGTAATCCCTATTAGGGCAGGCCTGGATGGGCACAAAAATATAACTGGACCCGTACTTCAAAAAATTTTCCCAATTTTGGGTGGCTTTCGCTTGGCTAGTAAGAGGTTAAGTTTAGGGATCTTTTCCGCAGAGGTACTTTGTATGTACCCCTTTAGGTGTTGTCTTATGACAACGTCACGGTACCTAGTGCCTCCACCATTTGTAGGGTATCTGAGAGGGTAGCATCTACAAAGTGTATTAAAAGGGGGATGAAAGGAGAGTAGCTGAAGGCTGCTCGGGACTCTAGTGTGAAAAGATGTAGGTTGGGAGGATTCGGGCGTGAATGCAGCTCGATGGGCTAACACCCAATTGTACAAGCTGCGGGGGTGGTCCTAAGGGATGGCTACAAGGGATAATTTACTAGATGATGGCAGGAGCGCTACGCGACTGCCTGGATTCCTGCTGATGTTAGTTGACTGGCCGTGCTCCTAATGAGTGTCGCGCATGTATGCAATGTATGGTGATGCCGGTGGCTGACTACAGCAACAAATAGACAATTAACTAATTAGGGATCCTACCGGGAAGTGAATTAAGGGGTAGGATCTTATTAATTAACTAAATAAATGAATTAAAAGACCAGTTGACTTATGGATTCTACTGTTTAATCTGTACTCCTGAAGTGGAGTACAAGGAAATAGTGCAGAGCAAATACTCGTGATCTTAACAATAGTAGAGGGATGTTTTATGTGTTGGTGTTACCGTTTGTGTAGGCTCACTAGACACTCACCTATCTGGATGTGGCAGCTACAGGCAGCGTCTCAGCACCTGAAGCACTTGTGAAAGACTGACCCCTGTTTACCTCTCCTTCAGTGTTTTATAGAATCCGCCTGCCGAGTTAGCATTAGTTGGCATTAATTGCGGATTCTATAGGAAGTTAGGTGCTTGCCCTGGGTCATCGGAGGTCGTCTCTATGCACTAGGCCTGGTCTTGGTGTGAGCTTATGCGACGTATGCCGCAGGCATCCGCGTGTAATTAGATGTATAATTTATAGTTGTAGGTTTGTAGTTAATTTCTAGTTATATGGAAGGGATGGGAATGCATCCCTCGGATGCAACAATATCTATATTCCAACCGCCTTCTGCCAAAACCAGGAATAATCTATTTGAAGGTAGGTTCCATTCGTCTGGATTTCTTCAAGAAGACTTGTGTGACAGCATCAGTAGAATTACCGTTTGGGTGCTTCCTGAGTGAACAAAGCAGCTGCTTTTCAATTGTCATCATTGATAGGGAAGTAAGTCTCTTTTGACCCCTAGTGAACCTGCAGTGTGACTTCACTCGTTTGAGTGTTGAGAAGGTACGTTCAACAGAGGCTGTAGTAGATGGTATCGTAAGTATTAAACACGCTGAATTGTACAGTTGAGGCATAGCATTAACTAACTGCATTCGGTTCATAATTCTTACGATTTCGGCCACTGATTTCTCGTGAAATTCTTGATCATTAGCCGAATAGAGCACTATCAGTTCGTTTTTCAGACCTACTTGATCGAAACTTGACCCGTAGTTTTCTACGAGAATTAAAAACAATTTGTTTGGGAACGAAATGCCAAATTCTCTAAATTTTCCTGTATCCAGGAGGGAAAAGAAATTAAAACGCTCCATATCACAGAATCTGTCATTTATCTGACAAATGACATTATCCAGAATTTCAAAGTCTCCTAAAACCCATTTCTGGTGATCCATTGCCTATAATTCTCTTCTGTGCTGGTTCATCGGCTGCGCTAGAACATGTTATTTCCCAGACATTTTGGAAGCCTTCCCTCCTGAAATTGTTTAATCTGTCTCTGGTCTCTATTATCTTTGAGTGGCAGAAAGCAATATCAATAGCCTTGTTTTGCAGAATGTTAAAAAGAACATCGGTGTGGCAGAAAATGAATGAGTATACATTAAGAAGAAAAATTGTATCAATTTGTTTCTAAAATACAAAAACCCTTGAGCCTGTACTAAGTTATATCATCGTTTTCCCAGTTTCCACTACTATCATCGTCCGTTAAGCTTTCGAAAAACATGAGTAGGTTGTCTTTCTGCTCTTGAACTATGTTAACAAGTCTCGGGTTATAGTTCCAGCGAGTTGGTGCAGATCTCGGTAATTTTTTTCTACAAAGTTTCGGAGATATTCAGTTCTCTTGGAGGAATGGAAAAAGAAATTAGACATTCCGGAAATAGATAAGAAAAATACTCGACATTTTGTTATTCCCATAGATGCCTGTTGCAATACTAAGTTCAACACATGACAGTAGCAATGAACGAAATGCGCTCGTAGAAATGTTAGTTTTACTCGAGCCTGTAGTCCTCCTAAATGACCAGCCATGGCACTCGCGCCATCGTACATCTGTGCTATAAGCTTGTTACCTAATACGAACTCTTCTAATACTGACGAAACGTGGGCGTACAGAGCCTCAGCCGACCTGTTAGCACTAACGTCCGTGAAGCCAATGAATCGTTCTTGAACTTCTCCAGCACTGTCAACATAGCGCAAAATTGTGGATAGCTGTGATTTATTAATCACATCAGAACATTCATCGACAAGAATTGCTACAAATTTTATTCTGTCAAGTTCCTTCGCAATAGCATCTACCATTACAACTCTAATGGCTTCTATTAAATCGTTCTGAATGATAGATGACGTACCTCGAAATATAGTAGAATTAAGTAAATGGTCATGTAGCAAAAGGTCATACGTGCTCAGCAAATCTAAGGTTTCTATGTAGTTACCTCTGTTCAGTGACTGGTCTGACTCGTCATGTCCTCGTACCGCCTATTCTTGCTTGCCTAAATGACAAACGACATCTAATAGCCTAGATAAAACCTGCCTATTCTTTTTTACAATGTCATTGTCCTTTGAGACCTCCATTGCTTTCTGAGCATTCAACTGAACATCTATTCGCGGGGTACCGAATTTACACAATGCAACAGCACATGCAATATGACTCCTAGCTTTTTCATGTTTCTTTAAACTACTAGTAAGACCAGCAATGTTGTCAAATCCATCTTTTGACCACGCCGCGCCGTTCCTTCACGACTGAAAAGGAGACAAGGCTAGCAGAATAGTTTGTTAAGTTTTTTTGCATCCACTGATGGAGTGAATAGTTTCAGGAACAAAATTGTCTAGTATACTCTCGCTTACGGTCTACACAAGTTGAAACTAAATTTGGAAGTTAATTTCCACTTTCTGAGGGAATCCAGTTAAATTAAATCCCTTGGTTAGCACGTCCTCAGTGACGCACACACAATCCACTTCGGGTGCTTCGCTCACTCTACACATTTCTATATTAATTCACTGTTGACTAAATCACTTCAAGACTGACTTAAAACAAACGTACAATGACACTGTCTCGCACTCAGAACAAATAACTAAAACGGCTGAGCACTGGCAAGCCTCTGCTGGTCAACAAATTCCCCTTGAAACAGCCAATCAGCATTAGGCATAGTTGGACCGCATGGTTCTTGCGCGATACCTCGGGCTGAAATTTGCTTGGCTTAAGCTACCCCTCCCCTTCTCCTCGTGCCTCTGACGAGCCAGCGAGCGCCACCGGGAGGTGAGATTGCATTTTCTAGTTTACTTTTAGCATTAGAGAGCGATACGGCTTCTTGATTGGCTGTTCCGACGAAACACAACTGCAGCAAGGGCTGTGATATGTCAGCATAGTTATAGAGTGGAAACTATCAGCGATGTCGATCGATCGTTTGAACAAAATATTTAGAACTCCCTCAATTTCACTTTCACCCGCTGACCAACATGTAATGTCTGATGAACATTTGGGCTCCAACTTCTTCAGACTGTAATTCAGAATAGGGGTTAGGGTCCCTTGATGTGCTTGCTTCTCTGCACTCTGCATTGTAGTCACTATCACTGTCAACATTGCTGTGTTATTCTTCCACTTATTTCTGTCACCCTAAGTCATGTGCATGGACACTTCTGCCAGGTACATAAAGCTTTCTTTTTCTGCCAGGTTTGTGAATGCTGGTGAATGCTGTCATTATAACCCCACCTTTCATTTTTCAGGAATTCAGTTAGGCTGTCATTGAAAGAGTTATCTTCTCCATATTGTTCATTCGGCAAATTATCGAGAACTCTGTTCATATTTAAAGGATGAATTCCAGTTTTCTTGAAACCTGAGCATATGTCTGTTTCCATGACTGGAGATAACAGGTGAAGGGTTCATAGCCTTCTCCAGGACCCCTGTGCAGTAGATTTGTGTCGATGAACTCTGGGGTCACTTCTGTACTCCCTAACCGTGTTGTCCCTCCCTATTCACCCCTGAATGGGAAAATAAATTACATCATACAATAAAATAACTGATCATTTGTTTCGAAATCACTATTTTACTAAGGATGTATGCTAATATATCTCAGAATTAATAATAATAATAGTAATTACCTGACAACTTTTCCAATGATTACGGGAATGTATCTCGGACATACAAAAGAAGTTTAAGTGCAAATTCAATCTCATCAAAACCTGCTGAAATAATTCCAAAGGGAATAGAACCCAAGCAGTTGATTAAAAGCAACTCACCAGGAGTATAAAACAGCAGATGTCACTAACATAGGTTAGTTATCTTAGCATTAGTATCAAATGGGACTTTTTCTTGAACTGTTGTCCCTATACATCCCTGCGTCCCTATTCACCCCAGTTTACGGTACTATTTTAATTAGAGGTGAAAATTACAAAACATTACAAAAAAATATTACATTTGCAATGCATAAACTGGAAACATACTTAGAAGCTCACTATCTAAAGGCAAACATTAAAAAGACTCATTATATTCATTTTGGGATGTATACTTCAAAACTTCCAGATATTAATTGAAGCATTGTACTCAACCAACAACAAATAGACAGCGCCGATGAACAAACCTTTCATGGTATGACAATGCAAACAGATCTTAGTTGAAACATACAACAACACATAATTAAACTACAATCTAAATTAAGCAGTGCAATATTTGTATTAAAGCAGCTAAGACAGGAAGTTAACATTAATATACTGTTATCAAGTTAACCTGTTATCTGTTTCACTCCCACCTGGTTTATGGTGTAAATCTATATGGCAGTGCAACAAAAGAAGTCTAGAGCAATATTTTTATCCTGCAGAAGAGAGCAATCCGTGGTATGTCTGGTTTAACATCTTGTAGGGCATATTTAAAAAAATTCAGAATAATGACATTACCATCATTGTATTTACTCAGTTGTTGTACAGCTGGGACGCTCGTTTTTGGACACTGGCGGTCACCTGCGCGGTAGAGTATAGCTGTTCCGCGAACCTATGCAAGCAGCGCACGCGCATAGCTGTTCCACAGCCAGTAGAGACGTGTCTGTCGCCTTATGAGCTTCACTGTTCTCGGTGTGATAACTGAAAACTCTCCTTGTGACGCTTGCGTGTAGTTCTTGTCCTGCCGGGAAATTTATGAAAGTAGGCTACGTAGCGCTAGTGCTACAAATTAAAAGTTAATTGCATTGACTAAAGCTCGGTAAAAACATTGAGCAACTGCAATGCCGCCTATTCTGTCGAAGCTTTCTTCAAAAACACTGCACAGCCAAACGCGGGAAGTGGTGTATAATATTAACACTTTCATGAAAAGTGAGGCAGTGGCTGGTACTGTGTCCATACCTAAAAAAAAAAAGGTACAAGAACGAGTGGCAAAAGCGACAGGAATATCGAAAACGACTGTTAGGAGAATCATCAAAGAAGGTTCTCGGTGCGTGGAGGAAGGTACCTCCTTTAGTACACCTGGTAAACATCACCAGGTTCCTAAAACAGTGACAGCCATAATTGACTTTGACAGGTGTGTGATTCGGCGGACTGTGTATGATCTTTACATTAAGGAAAAGACAATGCCTATAATTCATAAACTATTGCCGAAACTTCGGGAAAGTATTAACTTCAAGGGGGGGGGGGGGAGCACCAGTCTTAAATTAATATTGAAGAATATGGGATTTAGATGGAAGAAAACCCGAAACAACTGAGCTACTTTAATAGAGAGGGGAAATATTAGATCACAGCGTGTAGCGTATTTGCTTGCAGTTAAGAAATACAGGGAGGAAGGACGACCTATAATTTACGAAGATGAGACTTTCATTCACAGCACTCATACAAGACTAAAGAACTGGGTTGACGATTCTCCAGCAGGTTACACAGCGCCGATTTCGAAGGGACAGAGACTAATTATAGTTCATGCAGGAGGTCGAATTGGTTTTGTTCCTGGAGCATTGCTAGTGTTCAAATCCCAACTTAAAACAGGAGACTACCACGGAGAGTTGAACGCCAATAATTACCAAAACTGGCTAACTACCAGACTCATTCCAAACCTGCCTCCCAATTCAGTCCTGGTGATAGACAATGCCTCGTATCACAATGTGCAGTTGAATAAAATGCCAACCAGCAACAGCACCAAGACTGTGATGAAAGAGTGGCTGGTGCGAAATAACATTACCTTCCGCGATGAAATGCTCAAAATCCAACTTGATAATTTAATTAAAATTAATAAACCACACCGAAGGAATTTTTTAATTGACAATATCATGGCAACACACGGTCATACTGTGTTGCGCCTTCCTCCATACCATCCTGATTTAAATCCAATAGAACTTATCTGGGGAGACATTAAACAGTGGGTAACTGGAAACAATACTACATTTCAGTTATATGACGTTAAACGATTGTTAGAAGAGAGAGTAAGTGCGATTGGTGTTAAAGAATGGGAGAAAGTTTGCGATCACGCCGAAAAAATTGAAAGAGAATACTTCCAAAAGGAGGGAATCATAGAAGATGCTCTGGATGAATGTATAATACGTGTGTCAGAAGATAGTGACGATGCCATTAGTGAAAGTGATACTTATGCCGAATCTGAAGGTGATCTGTCTGGAATCGAACCGCTGTCTGAATAACACGTAGACTAGATAGAACAGTGACTGTGTGCTTTTGTGTATTTTATTTTTATTTTTGTTAAACGTTGTAGGTTATAAGTGATTAGCAAGTTTGATTACACAAGAAGAGCTATCGCTTATCGGCCTACCTCTTTGTAGCTGCTGACACTCAGTGTGGAGTGATTTCATTTGAATGTCTGACGAGGTAAGCATCCTGTTCATTACGTTAATTTATTGCTTGCCAGTAATGATGTTGATTACTTCGCTACATCGTGGTCATGTAGCCCCGTGTACTTGGGCGTGTATAGAAGCTGTCTGATAACCTATGTCACTGTGATGTCTGTAATAGTGTGTGTATTTACAATCGAGGTAGGATTTGGGTTGGAAGCGGAAGAGGATTGGACAACGTGGTCATTCAGCCCCGTGTACTTGGGCGTGTGTATTTGGAATTGAGGTGAGGATTGGGAAGGCGACGGCCGTGGCCTTAAGTTAGGTACCATCCCTGCATTTGCCTGGAGTAGAGGTGGGGAAACCACAGAAAACCACTTCCAGGAAGGCTGAGGTAGGAATCGAACCCACCTCTTCTCACCGTTGCCTCACGAGGCTGAGTGTAGCCCGTTTCAGCCCTCAGACTAGAATTAAATTTCTTGGCAGAGCCGGGAATCGAACCCGGGCCTCCACGGTGACAGCCAAGAATGCTAGTTAACTACGCAGCGAGGCGGGCGCAAGTAATGCGATGCATTATTCTCAACATATCGTAAATTTAAATATTACCGGTATTTTACATAGTTTCATTTTTTAATAACTTGTAATGTTTTCATAGCCTATTTTAAGATAAATTATAATAAATCGTATCTGGAAGAAAAAGAAAACATATTGATTGTAGTTACTAATTCACTAAGCTTCAACTCCCTAAACTGGTGTTTCATAACCTGTATAATTCTGTAGGAGTAGTGATATAGCCTAAGTTAATTATTTGGGATTTCATATTTGGAGAAGTGGATATTTTACTGTGCTTTCTTGACGTTTCCGCGGAACGCAGCGTTATTTGATTAGGAGAGTGGTATTAAATGCACAGAATAACGACAGCCGCTTATTCGGCAAAACATGCTCGCATTTTAGCGCAGTTCTCCTCAACATTCCATCCAACGTGCCAATCTGGTAGTGAGAGGCAGGCGCACCACCCACCCCTGATGTTATTCGAGGGCTAGACTCGTTCTCATGCGCGGCCTGCCAAGGCCAGTAACCAAGAAATCCCGTCATGCCTGTACCGTATGTATATTGAGACAACTTCTAACTTGAAATGATAGTATTGCAAAAAATTCTGATCTTCATTCGTACAACACTAGAAGCACAATGGATGTTCACTGTCAATATTATAGAGGAGCTTTTAGAAAAAAAAAAAGATCCCTTGTTTACTGCCTCCAAATATTTCAACTTGCTGCCCCTAACTCTAAGAAATGTCAGCACCATTTCCACATTCAAATTAAAATTTAAAAATTGGCCCACAGACAAGGCAATATATTCAGTAGAAGAATTCGTGGCAATGTGCATAGATGGTTGGTTGGTTCCTTAGTTTAGGGGCTGCGACAAAGCGGTCATGTAGCCCCGTGTACTTTGGGTGTGTGTACAATCTGTCAGATAACCGGTTTTAATTGTGATGACTGTATTAGTGTGTGTACCTGTTTTTTTAATTCAAGTGGTACTGCTACTTTGAATTTTTCAAATAGTTCCTACTTTTGCCGCCAAACGCCAACGTCAACGACTACTAGGCCTAGTTTAGAACTTAACTACTAGACGCCACCGCAGTCGGCTCTTGGCAACGAACGTAGCAACCTAAGAGCGTTGTTTACATTCTTAACCTATACAATTTAGTTTCACACAGGTGTAATTAGTGGAAAGTTCTTTAACATGCCATACATCTATGACATGGGACCGCCGGCTTTACTTCTCCTCCGAAGGAAGGCATACTGAGGGATTTTTAACGCTCTTAAAAAATCTGACGGTTTCGGCCGGGTTTCACCCCGCTATCTTGGGCAAATGTTCATAGAGATATAAATGTTTGTATATTGGTTATTGTATTTACCTGTACCCCTGTAATTAGGTATTTTAGGTATAATTATGTTTTTATGTATATTATGTATATGTATTTTATGATTTGACGACTCCCATATGTATATTAACATATTACCGTGGAGAAATAAAGAAATGAATGAATGAAAGAATGAATGCTCCATTCCCTTCCGTTCAATGTTGGTTCAATGAGGGAGATATGTTGTATTTAGTTTCAAGTGGGTTTCTTGTAACACGAAGCGGAAGTATTGTCTTGTATTTTCTGAAACTCATTGTATCCAGTTACTGCCAATTTCTTGGTTGGCCTACTCGTGGTGTGACTTAAGTTAACTTTTACGTTGATAGGTTTGTAAAGTTACTAAGCGGAATTGATTCCGCCTGCGCCATCATATTGTGCTCAGGCTTGTGTGAAACCAATAAAGGACGCTTCATTTCAGTGGATGGCTCAATCTGTATCTCCTCATTCTATATTTTACTCGATATTATACCCTAACTGATATATATTAGGTCGGGCGCCTTGGTCGAATAAGGTTTACCGTTAACTTCTTCTTCTTCTAACTTATATTCTAATTTTGATTTCTGAAATTACCTCATTTGATGTGTTATCTATAATAATGATTTGGCGTACTGGTATAAGTATGGCTTATCTTAATCCTTATGCGCACTTTGTGTGTTCTAGTTTGCTGGACATTATGGAGCAACAACAACAACAACCACTCATTAAGAGTGAGGCAGAATGGCTGTCTCAAACTGATGAATTGCCTAATATTGTAAGTTGTATTTATTATGTATATCGTGTAACATAGCAGTCTTAGTGATGTTCATGACAAGCAAGGTTTGTGACTTAATACTTGCTACCAAATAGTAGGCTAACCAGAATGTTTAATATGTTATTGTTACACCTAATTTAGTACAATTATTCTGTTTGCATGTTTTACGTTGGCTCATACTTGTATAATACTTTCTAGGAATCAATTGACCTGTTACCCTCTTATAACCAGCTGGATGAGTCTGGTGTTCAGTATGAAGATAAAAACTGGGCTGTCAAATCGGAACTTGAAGTACAGGTGACCATAAGTTCTATATTTCCTCTCATATAATTAGTTTTTACTAAAGCAATGAGCAGTTACTTGTTTTTTTTATTAAGCGTATGACTTTTGATGCCGGGAGTGTCGGATGACATGTTCGGCTCGCCAGTTTTGTAGCTGCTTCGAGGCGGACACCCAATGGGTGAGCTACACGTACTGTCGCGTGTGGAGTGTTGTCTGGGTAGAAAAGTCTGAATGTAAGGGCAAGGAGTTGGATGGTAGCGGCTGTGGCCTATAGTTAGGGACCAACCCCGGCATTTGCCTGGAAGGAAGATGGGAAACCACAGAAGACCATCTTCAAGGTTGCTGGCGGGGGGATTCGAACCTCCTCGCCTCCCGGATGTGAGTGACTGCCAGCAGTCATGCCGTAACGACCACGGCTAACTCACCCGGTAGCAGTTGCTGATGTTATTGTACTCATAATGCGGGTTCATTGTGCTGGCACCATGGACCCCATAGTAGATGAAGTGTTTATCAGTGCAGACAGTAGCTAGTTTATTGATAATGCAGTTTCACTCTGTTGGCACCCTGGGGCCAATTGTAGTTGAAGTCGGGAGTAGTATAGATTGCGATACATTTTTCGTATAAAATTCTCCTAAAAACAAAATTGTGGTGTTGATGACGTCATCAACGATGTCACGAAAGGCACTAAGAACTCCTCTAGCAAGCTTATGGGAAACTCCTGGGGATTAGGGGGTTATGGGTGGGGAAAACATAAAAAGATATTGGCATTTACAATAACCCTTGAAATTTTCGATATGTACCGCAATCTATACTTGACCTACGTAGGTCAAGTTAAGATCGCAGTTAAGATCGCAGTACATATCGAATTTTTGCATTTGACCTTACGTTTATAATATATTTATCCCCATTTCAAGGTGACATTTATAGGTCTTGTAAAGAACACGATACACATCAAACAAATGGTATCTGGTAAAGATCCTGATGCAGCTCCAAATGTTCACATTTTAGCTTATATTTAAAATATATATCCCCATCTTTACTTATTTTCCATAGAGCATGTTTCATAAATATACCAATTTTTGTGAACATTTTCACAGCTTATAGTAACACTTCAATAGGTCATGTGTATCTGGATCTTAAAGTAACACTTCAATATGACATGTGTATCTGGATCTTTACCAGATATCCTTTGTAGCTCCAGTAAAGCTGGGGATACATATTTCTTAAATATAAGCTGATATGCCTAAATTTCAATGTGTATCAAATTCTTTACTTCACCTATATAGGTCAAGTAAAGAGTGCTACAAACATTTTGTAACTATTAATTACTATCCAAAAATTTGGATCTGTATCAGAATCTTAACTACACCTTGTTCTGCACTCCACACAAACATGGTACACATCTCATTCCCAAATATAATTCCAAATGCCAATTACAGTTAGAATTTCACCTTCCCAAAACAATTCATTCCCAAACATCTTCCCATAAGCATGCCAGGTAAACTTTTAGTGCCCTTTGTGATGTCGTCAATACTACATCAGTGCAGTCATTTTGTTAATAAGACGTTCCATACATACTCGAACCTAACCTGGGGCTTACATCCCAGATCCCCTAGCTTGTAGCACAAGCAGTAATGTACTTATTAATAAAAAGTTGGTATATTGGATTTCACGGCGGGCGAATTATAACTCAGTAATTCTTCTAGGTTTGTGCCATGTCTTGTGTGGGGACACCAAGCTGGCTCATCGGCAGGCTCTTGGTGTCCCCGCCCGGACCCCCACAGGAGTATCGAACTGCGCGACACCTCCCTTTATATAGAGTGCAACTGCACTCCTTGACTGCGAGAACCAAAAGCTCAAGCAGCCTCAACCTCCCTATGAAGGCTTCCAAAAAGATGGTATATTGGCTTTCACGGCCGGTGAATTAAAACTCAGCAATTCTTCTAGGTTTGTGCCGTGTCTTGCGTGGGGATTGGCCTAGGACACCAAACTGGCTCATTGGCGGGCTCTTGGTGTCCCCGCCTGGACACCCACAGGAGTATCGAACTGCGTGATACCTCTCTTTATATAGAGTGCAACTGTACTCCTTGACTGCGAGAACCAAAAGCTCAAGCAGCCTCAACCTCCCCATGAAGGCTTCCGAAAAGATGGTATATCGGCTTTCACGGCCGGTGAATTAAAACTCAGCAATTCTTCTAGGTTTGTGCTGTGTCTTGTAAAGGGAGGTATCGTGCAGTTCGATACTCCTGTGGGGGTCCGGGCGGGGACACCAAGAGCCCACCGATGAGCCAGCTTGGTGTCCTAGGCGAAACCCCACACAAGACAAGGCACAAACCTAAAAGAATTGCTGAGTTTTAATTTACCGGCCGTGAAAGCCAATATACCATCTTTTTGGAAGCCTTCATAGGGCGGTTGAGGCTGCTTGAGCTTTTGGTTCTCGCAGTTAAGGAGTGCAGTTGCACTCTATATAAAGGGGGGTATTGCGCAGTTCGATACTCCTGTGGGGGTCCAGGCGGGGACACCAAGAGCCCGCCGATGAATCAGCTTGGTGTCCTAGGAGAAACCCCACACAAGACACGGCACAAACCTAGAAGAATTGCTGAGTTTTACTTGTTAATAAACCTATCCACATATACACGAAACTAACCTTGGGCCTGCATCCCAGATCCCCTTGCTTATAGCACAAGCAGTAATGTACTAGTTAATAAACCTATCCACATATTCACGAACCTAACCTGGGGCTCACCTCCCAGATTCCCTTGCTTGTAGCACAAGCAGTAATGTACTAATGTTAATAAGGCTATCCAGTCATACACCAACCTAACCTGGGGCTTACATTCCAGACCCCCTTGCTTGTAGCACAAGCAGTAATGTACTTGTCAATAAAGCTATCCTCACATACACGAACCTAACCTTGGGTTTATATCCCAGACCCTCTTGCTTGTAGCACAAGCAGTAATGTATTTTAAGGCTATCCACACATACACGAACCTAACCTGGGGCTTGTAGCACAAACAGTAATTTTCGTCCAGACCAATGTCTTTATCTGTGGAATTAGAATAGTACGAGTAACTTTTCAATTAAATTGAACAACTAAATGAAATATATAAACAATTAACTCACCGACTCGAGTCACACCAACACATGCCTGCGCACGCTGAAATCTAACGAATCACTGACAGCTGACCAAGTGGCAGACATTAGGACAGGTCCTCGAAAACGTCAGACATCCTAGCATCATCACGTCACCCGTGATTTCACCAGGGATACCAAAATCCCACTAAATGAAACTGATCTTAATCTGTACTTGAGCTGGTGAAGTCTACGCCTGTGCAAATAGTAGTTAATATATTGGTAATGCAGGTTAACTCTACTGGCACCCTGGGTCCAATTGTAGGTGAAGTCTACACCACTTGCTGTGCAGACAGTAGTTAATATATTGGTAATGCAGGTTCACTCTGTTGGCACACTGGGCCCTATTATAGGTGAAGTCTACACCACTTGCTGTGCAAACAGTTGTTAATATATTGGTAATGCAAGTTCACTCTACTGGCACCCTGGGCCCTATTGTAGGTGAAGAATATAGCACTTGCTGTGCAGACAGTAATTAATGTATTGGTAATGCAGGTTCAGTCTCCTGGCACCCTAGGCCCTATTGTAGGTGAAGAGTATACCACTTGCTGTGCAGACAGTTGTTAATTTATTGGTAATGCAGGTTCAGTCTACTGGCACCCTGCATCCAATTGTAGGTATAGTGTACCCCACTTGCTCTTCTAACAGTAGCTAAGTTATTGGTAATGCTAGTTCACTCTTCTGGCACTCTGGACCCTATTGTAGGAGAAGAGTACACCACATGCTGCGCCAACATTAGCTAATTTATTGGTAATGCAGGTTCACTCTACTGGCATCCTGGGTCCAATTGTAGGGGAAGTCTACACCACTTGCTGTTCTAACAGTAGGTAATTTATTGTTAATGCAGGTTCAGTCTACTGGCACCCTGGGTCCAATTGTAGTTGAAGTCTACACCACTTGCTGTTCTAACAGTAGGTAATTTATTGTTAATGCAGGTTCAGTCTACTGGCACCCTGCATCCAATTGTAGGTATAGTCTACCCCACTTGCTCTTCTAACAGTAGCTAAGTTATTGGTAATGCTAGTTCACTCTTCTGGCACTCTGGACCCTATTGTAGGAGAAGAGTACACCACATGCTGCGCCAACATTAGCTAATTTATTGGTAATGCAGGTTCACTCTACTGGCATCCTGGGTCCAATTGTAGGGGAAGTCTACACCACTTGCTGTTCTAAAAGTAGCAAATTTTTTGGTAATGCTGGTTCAGTCTAATGGCACTCTGGGCCCTATTGTAGGTGTAGAATACACCACATGCTGTGCAAACATTAGCTAAATTATTGGTAGGGCAGGTTCAAGTATCTGCACCCTGGGGCCTATTGTAGGTGAAGTCTGCACCACATGCTGTGCTAACGGTAGGTAATTAATTGGTAATGCAGGTTCACTCTGCTGGCACCGTGGACCCTATTGTAGGGGATGTCTACACTACTTTAGTGATAAAATTTTACTTGAAATCTCCAATATTTTAAAAGGATGTTTAAGGGCCGATTGTTCGAACTTAAAATCATTTGATGTCATTGCACCGGGTTCAGCTGATTTTTGCAGGTGTCGAACTCAGAATTTTTGTTGTATAAACGTTAATCTATGATCACAAAACCTTGATCTAATCTCATATTTAACCGGCGACATTTCTTGGTTCAGCGCTGTTAATCTTCTTTCACAGATGCTGTCCGTGAAAAGATTTAACCCTTAGATTCCAGTTCTAGGCTGTATTTATTAGAGAAATATGATATAAAGCTTGTACATTAGTAGGTTATACTGGTATCAAGATTATATTTTTTTCTGGGCTAGGCTTAATTTGTGCGTGCTCGCTATCATCGGTGATGTATTTTAGTCAGAGGGATTTTTGATTTTATTGAGGAGGAAGAATTCCGTTGTCCTGAAAATCGTGTCTTATTCACACACGTGAACAACATTTTTGTTTCGTTTTAGAAAAATATCAAAAACAAGAACCGGTTTGTAATATTTTATATTAATTAAGTCACCTGTACACTCTGATGTTCTGTGCCGGTATAAGTCCAGTGTTATTAGGCCCACAGGCTATAAGGACATAATGCGTGATCACATTTTCTAACAATTTATTTTGCACCCCATTTAGAGATTAAGTGCATTGCATGGGGCGCTTCTATCATCATACCACCAGTGATTATGCCGGTACCAAATACATACGGTACGGTAATGGTAGTATTAAATTGCTCTACTTTATCTACGTATTTTTTTGGTTTTCGAAAGTGGTAGGCCACTGTTGCCTAATATTACCTTTGTTAATAGGTTAGCCTATTAGATATCCTGTAGAAGAACTATCATAGGCCGTGTGACACACACATCACATTATTTAAGCCATATGGTGGTGAACATGCACCACAATTTGAAGCCTATAGCTACTTCTAAATAGTCCCTTGTGTAATTTTAGATACATGCACACTTCAATGGCTTCTATTTAGGCAAAACTTTGATCAGGAAATCTAAGCTAAATACATACATTTATTTTTATGGAGAACATGTTTTTTAGCATTTCCATGTATCCTATTTTTCTTCCATTCACCTCCCCTCCTCAGCTATTACTGTACTCGTGTGCTTTATTTCCAAATACCAGTAGTTCAATGGACACAATTCATCCTATCTCCCCCACTTTATTTCCAACTTTAGGTCTCAGGGTTCAGGCAAAGCTGGGAAAAGTTTCACATCAGACAATGATCAAACCCATCTACAGTGTCCTATATCAAAAATGTATTGAATGCATGTATTTGATCAAATGGAATTAATAAAAATCTATCTATCTACCGGGATCTAGTAGGTTTTCACCTTTACTACCATTTTTATTTGACTCTTGGGCTTGTATGGCATTTGGAAAGGTCAGTTTATTAAGGCAAAAAACTAAAAAAAAAGTAGCTTAATTGCTATTATTTTGTAGCTATTCCCTTACCGACAGCTTCAAAATACATGAGAACTGTGAGCTACCAAAGTATTCTCAACATGTTAATGGGTACGAGATGAAACCTGTCTTGATTCTTCAGTGGTCAATTGAGAACCTCCTCTATCTACAAGGCCACATAATATTGTTCTGAATACATAAGCCTTATATTGATCATAACAAACATTCAATGAATCATGTATAGAAATCTTACTAAATCTGCTGTTGATTATTCTGTGAACAGATACCTTAGGTACAATAAGGTCAAACATGTGGATTGGCTATCAGTTCCGAGCACAGCCCACAAACAGAGAGACCCATGCTGTAGCCAATTGCATCACATGCTATAATAATACTGTAATAGATCACCAGATGTAGCTATAGGGTGTACATCACATGTTATAACAATACTGTAATAGATCCCCAGCTGTAGCTATAGGGTGTACATCACATGCTATAACAATACTGTGATAGATCACCAGCTGTAAGCTATAGGGTGTACATTCACACATTCCTTTCTTTTCATTGTGGAAAGCAGTTTTCTTTGATAGTTAATTGAGGACAATATTGTGACAACAATTTCAGGAACTATCAGGGCCTGAAGAATGAACAACTTGTTCACAATAAACATTACATACTTTAAATTTAATTTTTATTAAGTAATGCATTAGCACATTTCATTTCCTTCAGTTTCTGCTGCTCAACATTTCATATTCTAATTATTCTTTCATTTCCCACTTTCCGCATAGTCCTCTGTGTTGTTGTCAGAGGCTCCTCCAAAGCTACCTGCTACAATAACACATGTTAGAAAATAACAAGTGATGTGTGGAGTGTACTCTAATACAAGTGAATTCTCACCATGGTTAAGCATTCATGTAGCCTTAGGGCATAAAGTGTACTTGCAAATAATTAATAAGTCCCGGAATGTCACCATTATCATCTAAAGGCTTGGCGTTGTCGCTGCAACCGCATTTGTCTCTCACTTGGTGAACGTTTTAAGTCAGCACACTGTTTAAATTGAAGTCCATGCATCACAGAATCCAGATGAGCCTTCCGCGGTCTTCCTCTTCCTTTCTTCCGCAGAACTTTTCCTTCCAGAATGGTGATCAGGGACTCATTACGACGTAGGGTTTGGCCAACGAATTTTTCTTTCCTCATTTCTATAAAACTAATCAATTTTCTTGTTTCTTCTACTTCCTTGAGCACCCATTCGTTGGTCTTTTTCTCCGTCCAGCTTATTTTCAGCATCCTTCTCCACATCCACATTGCTGCTTCCAGGCGGCGTTGTATGTCCTGTGTCCTTAGAAGCCAAGTTTCGCATCAGTATTCAAATGTATTGATAAACGATTTTCTAGTTTTAATGCTGATGTGCCTGCTAATAAGAAGTTGTCTCTCATTGCTGAAGGCCTGTTTAGCGAGGGCAAATCTCCTTTTGATTTCTGTGATGCACCTGTTTCGTCAGTGACAATGCTTCCTAAGTAGCACAACTGACTGCACTGATGAATAGTTTCACCATTGATCTTGATGTTTGTTTGAATATTTTCATTAGATATTTGATAGCTATCACTTTGGTTTTGGAGGTATTCAGTTTCAAATTTACTTCCTTTAGCGTTGATGACAAGACTCGCAGCACTTTACTTAGTTCCTTGTTCGAGTGTGCGGTTAATGCGATGTTATCTGCAAATCTTATACAATGGATCTCCTGTCCGTTCACATTGATGCCCTTGCTCTGGTGTTTGATTTTGGATATGGCCTCCTCAATAAAATTTTGAACAAATATGGGGATAGTGAACATCCTTGTCTCACTCCCCTCCTAATGTATGCAGTCCTTACTTTTCCATTCACATTTATCTCTGTGCTTTGGTTTTTGTACAGAAGCAGAATGAGTCTTCTGTCCCTCCAGCCTAATCCTATGTGTTTCATGGTCTAAAAGAGCTGCTTCCAATTTACCTTATCAACGGCTTTCTCTATAACCACGAACGCAACGTATGTTTTCCTGTAACACTCATTCTTCTTTCGAGGATAAGGAAAATATCATGCTAAATAATTTGTTTTATTATTATTATTGGGATATGTTTTAAGTTTGTTGCTTTGTAATGAGTAGTTTCTTCCTATGTTTGATGCTGGGAACTACCCAGATGCCATCAGAAGATTTCATTCCTCCCCCTATCAATTAAATGTGGTCTGGTGCAACAAATTCCACAGAGGCTTACTTATCTTTATATCAAAATGTAGCCATAATTTAATTTCAGACTGTGGTAAACCATGTTGTCCATAAATAGCAATCGCGGCATTGTTCCTGTAAACAGATAAGTTTGCCTCTCCACTGCGGCATGCTAAGGAGACCTAGCGTTGGACAGTACCGGTAACGGTTTTCTTAAAATTAGAAGAAATATCAATGCAGAACCCTAAATACATTATTGAGATTTCAATAATGGAAAGTTTTCAGTTTGTATGGCCAGGTAGTGTGTATCTCAAATAAAGTCAAACCTTCCACATACAGCCAATTGCATGGAGCTGATGACCATGTCTGAATTTCCAAAATGAAGCAGAAACAAAAGAAGACTGCTAATACCCTGTCAGAGATTGGTATCAAGTTCCTTTAACGTAACCTGTCCATCACCAAGCTGTTGTAGCCTAGGCTCTTGGTTACTCATGAGCTTCTTCCACTGTACCATACGACCTAGGGGGGCCGCGCTTCTCATCACGTGTCATCTTGCTTCCTGGTGACGTCACACGGAGGGAACATGCTGTCTCCATAAGCTAGTTGGCTTGCAACAGTAGAATGCATAGTTGCTGAAAATCGTTTGTCTAGCTGGAATAACGTTGCAAACTTGATTTCATTTTTCGTGCCTTGTGGTTAACCATGAGTAAAAGCAGTAAATACAAAGTTAATTGTGCTTTCGCACAGTGCACTCATTGGGGTACCAAAACCGCCGGTTTTGGTGTTATGTATCACAGGTTTCCAAAAGGAGAGAGGAGCTCAGACGAGTGTGGGTGCTACTCTGTAAGCGAAGTGACAAATTAACCCCGATAACGCTCGAGTGTATTCTATACATTTCCGTCCAGAAGACTATGATCGAGATTTGAGAAATGAACTTTTGAGATTACCACAGAGAAAAATATTGCGTGCGGATGCTGATCCGTCTATTACAGTTCCCAGCTTAAGCTACAACCCAAGCACCTTCGCGGACCAAATTGCAGAACGGGTATTTGTTTAATTATTGAGTGTAGGAGTAACTTTATTTGGATCAATGAATATGTTTATCGGTATTTGAAGCAATGTACTATCTCAAAGGTAGCTGCTGTATCTATTTGATGCAGCATTAAGAGCTGCGATTCTCTAGAATTCAATGTAATTACGGTATTCTTAGTACTTGTTATCTACCAATTTAGATTTCATTCTCGTACTTGCTGTAGAAATCATAAAATACAACACTTATTTACACTGTACAGGTCGCCAGTGGCAGAGAAAAGCGCCATGAAGCTAAGAGTGTGAGGAAACGGGCACTATTGACTTTGGAGACTTTGTCACCTAAAAACGGAAACATGATCAGGGAACTAACTCTGAATCGCTGCAAAATGATGAAATTGTACAACTCCGAGGCCGGGTCGAGATTTTGGAAAATATAAATGTGGATTTAAGACGAAGAGAAGCGGCTCTAAGAAAGTTCAAAATCCCAATCCCAAAACCCCTTCGGCGAGAGTACACATGGGTGCTCTTAGAAGGGAGATGTTAAAAGTGTTCTCCAGTTTTTTTTACTGCAGGGCAGGTTCGATGTTTTTTAGGAGGTAAAAAGAGGGTGAACACAGAGGACATAGCAAATGCCCTTGCTCTAAGATCGCTTTCGAAGAAAGCATACGAATATTTGAGAAATCGGAACATTCCACTACCAATGCCGTTCAACTCGACAGAAATTGATTCGGCATTTTATGTGCAGGTACGTTTGCCTCTTGAAAGCCAGAGCAGCAAATTACATGGACTCAGAGAAAATTGCCGTTTTGTCGTTTGATGAAATGAATATTGAACGCCAAATGTCCTACGATTCATCAAACGATTGCATTTTAGAGCCCCACAGTAACGCCCAGGTAGCTATGGTCCGAGGGCTATTTGCTAAATGGAAGCAGCCCGCCTTTTATGACTTCCTCGCCAAGGCGAACCGGGTTCCATTCCCGGTCAATGCATGTGAGATTTTCGAAGTGAAATGCTATGTCCTGTGGTTCGGATTCCACGTTAAAAGGAGGTCCCGTGGCTCATGATCTGGTGATTAACGATAACGTTAAACTACAAGCTTCCTTTTTTATGACTTCGATGTGATAATGTCTTTTGAGTTGTAACATAACATTATTAGCCAGCTTGAGGGTTGTGGCATTCGTTGTGTCGCAGTAGCTAGTGATATGGGATGGAAAAACACTGACGTCTGAAAGGAACTACATGTAATCAGTAATAAAAGTTTTTTCAGCAATCCAGTGGACAGTAACAGAAATGTGTGGGTTTTCTGTGATGTACCCCATCTGTTTAATTTTTTTATAAATCACTTTCTAGATGAAGGTTTCGTGTTAGACGATGGCTCAGAACTTCAGAAGAAGACCTGTTAAAGACTCAAAAGGGAAACATATATGTGAAACATGTCGTTTCTTTGCAGGACGATACAGACCATCACACGGATATTAGGATTGAGATTCCGGATATCGTTACATGCTTCAAAACAGAAATATCATCTTCATATCTGAATGAGGTAAGTAACTTTATGCTTATTTTCAAGAAATCTCCTATCTCAAGAGTTCTTTTCTTACAATAATGATGATGACAAACGGAAGCATTTTGCTGTTTGCAAACTGTGTGCTCCCGTACTCTAGCAGACACATAATTCTTAGAATTACTAGCATGCTCTACCGTAATCTCCTTTGCAAACTGTGTGCTCCCGTACTCTAGCAGACACATAATTCTTAGAGTTACTAGCATTCTCTAATCTCCTTTGTAAACTGTGTGCTCCCGTACTCTAACAGACACATAATTCTTAGAGTTACTAGCATTCTCTAATCTCCTTTGTAAACTGTGTGCTCCCGTACTGTAGCAGACAGATAATTCTTAGAGTTACTAGCATTCTCTAATCTCCTTTGTAAACTGTGTGCTCCCGTACTCTAGCAGACACAAAATTCTTAGAATTACTAGCATGCTCTACCGTAATCTCCTTTGCAAACTGTGTGCTCCCATACTCTAGTAGACACATAATTCTTAGAGTTACTAGCAGCTCTAATCCCCTTTGCAAACTGTGTGCTCCCGTACACTAGCAGACATATAATTCATAGAGTTAGTAGCATGCTCTACAAGAGTCTCCCCATAGAGGCATTTAATTAACTCAATCTACTTTTTGAACATTAAAATGTTAATTTGCAGTGAATTATGAAGAAATGCCATGTATAATATTTGAAGGATGATTGATTTATGCCTTCATTCTCAAAAGTTCAGCTCGTATGGGCAGTCCAGTAGCTTGTTACTCAATGATATGTGCACGTGTTGGATCATAGGACCTGTTATGGTCTATTGCATTGTTGTCTTCCCCCTCTTATGGCCTTACGGCTAAAATAATTAAAATAAAAAGTTAATATGTCCTCAATACTTTAAGCTAATACTTCCATTAAGGCTCTGATCTTAGCATTTTCTTTCGCTCTAAGTTTAACTTTGTCTCTAAAAGTGTATTATGAGTTTCATAACTGGGGATTATAACCACTTATTTGTATAAAATTTATCTCTAGCACTAGGATGTGAAGGACGGTAGAAAGTCATTCAGCGAATATATCTTCACTTCAGCAAAGCAGTGCTGTACAATTATATGGGTTGTCATTTGTGTAAAAGTATAAGGTGAAACACTGACATAAATTATTCCATCTTATCCCTAGGATGTAAAAGAAGAAAATCAGAATGAAGAAGCAGATGCAAGTGGAAATCACTCTAATGAGTAAGTTTTGAACATACAAACAACATGTTTACTTTACATTTACCCTCTTTGTAATAATGTTTAGGTTTTTCCATTTTTAATGCATCTGCTAAACTCTCAGCCTCAATTGAATTTCACAATTATTTCCCCAATATTAATATTTAAGCGTTATTAATTCATTGTTATTCAGGGCAAACCCATAAAATATTTTTACACGTCTGTCTCGCTGACTCTCCTGTGGCTAATTGAACTGTTTACCATTTTTAGCCTATTTTCAATTTGAAAAACTAGGCTTATGAGCTCCCCTTTTGTCCGTGTGTGTGTCCCCCAATAACTTCTAAACGACTGGAGCGATTTCAATGAAACTCGGGAAGTTCATAGCACTATTCCGCACGACCCCGACCGTGCCCTTCAAATTTTGTTACGTCTCACCAATCCAACATGGCGGCTGTGCGAATTATTTCACCAGATTTCAATATCTCCGAAACTATTCCCGATATCACCCGGGATATTTTTTACGGTGATAAATGGAACTACTAGAAGTTCACCTGTTTGACTTTTGGTAACTACAAAACCAACATGGCGGCCACTCGAATTTGCGACTTTTAAATAGACGTTTCTCACGATGTTACCAAACAAACGCAATAAAATTTGGTACAGTATATGTTCATACACATTGTAATGCACCGACATGTAACTTGGTTCAATTGTTTACATAACCACAAGATGGCGGATGTGCGAAATATTTCACCGGCATTCTATATCTCTGAAACTATTAGCGGTATCACCCTGAAAATTTGTACGGATAAAGAGGGCACTACTGGAAGTTCATCTATAAGCCTTTCAAAAACCGGTTAACTACAAAACGAACATGGCGGCCAAGCGAATTTGAAAATTTTAAATAGACCTTTCTCGCGATTTAGTGTTCCAACCGCAATGAAATCTGGTACAGGAAATGTTTATACACATTGTAATACACTGGTATCTAATTTAGTTCAATTGTTTACATAACTCAAGATGGCGGCATTGCGAATTTTTAAATTAACTTTTTATTTCTTGTGTCGTAATCATGTGATCGAAGTGAAAGTGTGAATAATGAACCTACGCAATAATTTTCCTTTAATGGCACATGACTCTATGGCCTTTACATTTAACAATCCAACATGGCGACCATCTGAAATATTTAGACGGCTCCGAATATCTACGAATCTATTATAGCAATCAAACTGATTTTTTTATGTTCATAGGGGCTATGAACTTATGTTCACCTATAGGACTTTAAATAACCTGGTGATCACAAATCCAACATGGCAGTGACGCGAAGTATAAATATTCACATGGGCGTTTCTCGCAATTTAACCATCTGAGTGCAGTGAAACTTGGTACAGTAAATCCTTATACGAATGTTAATCCATTGGCATCTAATTTATTTGAATTGTTTCCATAACCACAAGATGGCAGCTGTGCGAAATTTTAAAATCTCCTTGTTACTTCTTGTGTCCTAATCATGCGATTGAAGTTTGAATGCTACACGTACACAATAATCTTCATGTAACAGTACATAACTCTAGGATCTACATATATAAAATCCAAAATGGCGACCATCCGCAATATTTAGTCGTTTCTATCTACGAATCTATTACAGTAATCAAACTGAAATTTTGTATGTAGATAGAGGCAATTAACATAAGTAGGATATATGAAAATAGGCTGTATAGTACTTCACGGAACTACTTGTTCTCATTCAGTAAGTTAACATAATATTACATTACCACCGCGGAGGATGAATTTCAAAACATAACCTTATAAATGAAAGTTTGGATTACGCTAGGACCCAATCATTGGGATGTGAACAACTCCAGTTGATCCTATCCACACAGAACATGTATTCCAAGTCATTCCATCAACCATTGGCATCCACTTGGGAACAAAATCTCAACAGTTAAGCAATGACTTCACTCCATGGCACAAGCATAAACTCAAGACTGATAAAGTTTAATTATTGAGGCAACGTCATTTATTTAAGAAAATAATTAATGACGTATCGTGACGCCCAATTAACTCGCATTCATACACAACAATTGTCAATAGAGGCCCAGAAATTATTTTGCAAATACTGTGTTTATAGAGTAATCTAATTGGATTGCAAGTACAGATAGTGTATTTTTAAATGCTACTTCGGGAGATTAATCTATTGTGGTGATAAAAGTAAACGTTCAGTATAAATCGTGCTAGTTAAAATGTGGGACGCTAGAGGGGAGGCATGCAGTGGTATGCCGCGCGTTAGTGTGGTTCTTAAAGGGTTGCCACCTTCTGTACATTATAACAGACCACACTATATGTGCTATGTTCCAGATAAATCAATCGTCTCTACTCAATGGGTGTAGCCCTAAATAGTGCTCTTCATTCATCCATAAGGTTTTCAATAGTGAAGTATGATAACACATATATATTCCTACTAGGCTATTATATAGCGATTTAATTTGAGTCGAATGAACACATCGCTAGTTACTTGTTCAGTTGCCCGTGCTCGTAAGTAGAGGGGGCCTATCCCTGGGGTAACAGAATAGGCCATCCACGATAAATCCAGGGGCAAGGTCGTGTGAACTCCCGAACTACTATTTGGAGGAAGTCGTGTGAGGGATCGAACGAAAGGTCTCCATCCTTTCTAACTAAGGGACAAGTCTATTTTCCCTTCAGATAAAAACAAACTGCACCCCCGGCGAAATTAAGCATTATTAATGCGCATGCGCAGCTAAGATGGCGGGGGTTTTAAACGTTATGGTAGATGCTTGCATACACTCCTCTCTTCTCCGTACCCCCATCTCCACCACCAGAATTCCCTAACATTCCAAATTTAATTAGATTCAACACAAAAGTCCACCATTGCTTCCACTATTTTCCACTTACTTTCATCAGGCTCATCTATGTTGTCCTCCCTTGGTCAGTTTCTGTTCTTTTCCAACTTTTGCATCTATTTATTTAATATTTATTATATTTATTTATTAGATATCGATTATTGAACAACTACAAAGTCATCGACTCGAGATTTCCGAAAATAGTGGATATCACCCAAACGCGTAAACGCAGAAAGTTGCATGAGGGCCTAAACGAAATGTCTCCATCCCCTCCATCTTTTTCCAAGTGTAGGTGATGTTTGGAGCGGTTTCCGCAGTCATAATACCTAGCTGCCCCGACAGGATAGCCCAAGCGGTTGACGCAACATTGCCGATTGATTGATTATTTTTACTATTTTTTATTTATTTACTAGCAGAAGTACGGTCTTCGGTTTTAATAACCAGACGTTATCAATTGAGCTACTGTTGCAATCGTTAAGGGTTTGTCATTCCTTCATAAGTTTATCAGAACGAAGTTAGTTTTCTGGGTATATCACCTTAAAATGTGGATTTCGGAGACTCTTTAGAGACGCCCTAGTTGAGAAGCGCAACATATGCTTTGGTCGTCTTTCTAGGATACGTTTTATTTTTGGCCTATTTTAGCATGTATTTTGAAAAAGTTTTTCCCTAGACCCACCCTTATATGAGAAGTTTTATGAAGAGTTTTGTAATTGTTTGTTGAATTCACTCATGGTTACAATACGTAATTTGACGATGCTCCAAGCACCCGAACACGAGTTATAGGCGTATATAAACATAAATATATATCAACCAAACAGTGTCAAACAATATCATCTTTACATACCCGTTTGTCGACAAAAATATGACTATTTAAAATGTGTTCTCAAACTTAATTCCCCTAACCTGTACTTCCTGACATGAAAATATTATTGAAACCTTGTTGACGAAACGCAATGTATGTCAAATAAAAACTGACCCTCACCCCATCCCCAGGGAGACCCCTTTTATAAATTATAAAGGCTTGTGGTGCATGAAAATTCAAGATTTTTAGCCTCCAATGGCCCAAATTCCCAAAATCTGCAAAACACTATTTCAATTCAGGAATTTTGAAAATAATGTTGCAGTTTGGAGATATACTAGACCTTCTGTGCAAAACATCGCACGTGTAATTCGCGTTTCAACATTCTAGGGTGCCCCTTGACCCCCTTAAGCACATTGATGAATTTTACAGTCTATGTTTGTTTCCATGATAACCTTATAGCCATTTGCTAACTTTCGCAGAAATTGAATAAATTGAGTGGCATTGCTTCTTACAGAAATAGATGGAAAGTTGGATGTCACCTCTTGAGAATCTGTTGTCATGGTTACTGGCTTGCATTACTTCATAGTTTCTTCTTGTTCTTCTCCTTTCGGATGGGCTGCACGTTGAACTTCTCAGCTTGGAGAGGGACTTGATGTTTGCTCAATATTCGCGCATTCTCTCGCTATGTTTCTCCTTTCTCTCTTTTGTCCAGATGATGCCGGTTTCTTACAGGGAGGTCTGTCCTGAAAACTCTTCTGTTTAAGTATCTTTCTGAGATGTGATCGGCTTCTAAAATCACTTTCCATTATCTTCAGTTCATGGATGTCCTTGTTAACTTCTGTTAGCCACGGTGTCACGCTCTTTCTATTCTCCCAGTAGTTGAGAAGTCGGTTGGTTAGTTTTGTTGGGTTCATCCTTGAGACATGTCCGTAGAAAGCCAGACTTCTCTTCCTGGCCACATCTGTGATTTTCTCAGTATATCTATATAGCTCCTGATTTGGTGTTCTTCTGTACTCGTCATCTATTTATTAGTTTTTTCATTGAAATTAGTTTTCTGGGAATATCTCAGAAACGTGATTTTAGAGCCTTATAACGCAGTAGCCTTCGAGCAACCAAGGGGCTGAAAATTAGTTTTGTCTTGTCCTGTTAAGCCATAATATAACAATAATCATAATAATAATAATTTAATAATATAGGGCTAGGGATATAATAGACCTTCAGTACCTCACCCGCACGTGTAAATCGCGTGAAGAAATTCAAGAGTACCCCTTGACCCCCTTGAGCGCATTATATACGTATATATGAATTTTACAGCTTAAGTTGGTTCCGTGATAACCTTATAGCCGTTTGTGAACGTTCACAGTAATGTAATAAATGGAATGGCATTGCGTCTTACAGAAATAGATGGACTCCTGAGACTGTTGCCATGGTTAAGGCTTGCATTCTTTCATAAGTATATTAAATTAAATTAGTCTTCTGGGAATATCTCAAAAACTGTTGGTTTTAAGACCTTAAAATGTGGTTTTCGGGGTCCGTAGGGCCTCCTAGTTTTTTTTCTCACATTGAGACGCTGAAAATGAGCTTGTCTCGTCTTTCTACGCCCATTTCAGCATGCATTTTAAGGGAGTTGGCCCCCTTTTATCAGAGGTACGGAGAAGTGTTACATCAACGATTAGCTTCGTGCCTCTGATCGATATCTGTACTGAATTTTACGTTGATCAACTCAGCCGTTCTCGAGTGATGCGTGTACAAAGTTGTACACAGACAATCAGACAGACTGACAAAAAAATATTTTTGTGCGCAACCGCCATAAACCAGTCTGAGACCCGTTAATAACTCAAATTTCCGTGGAAGTTCAGAATGAAACAGACAAACTTTCATTTATGAATATATACTGGCTGAAGTACTCGTGCTTCGCTACTGGTCATAAATAAATTGAAATGTGAAGGTGACAGTTAAAACAGGGGATAGGCGAGGTGCTACGCGGAGGGAGAGTAAGGATGGAACATTTTGTCCAATCACACCGCTCGGCGTTGACCGTTTTTATAGCACAAATTTAGGTTTTACTCGCTAACCGTTGGAGACACATGAAAAGTGATAAAGACCTTTCGTATAGAAATCTAAATTTCAAACCTCGTACATGCCATCAAACGTTTGTTATTTCTTAGCGTTCTCTTCTTATTTGAAATTGAAATATGGAAGTTTGAAACTAAAGCGTGTAGTGACGTCACTAAAATGTTCGCCATCTTCAAATAGTGCAAAGTATCGAAATCAAAAGTAGCCCATATATTAACCAGGTAAATCAGCTACTTCCATGTAAAATTTCATGTAAATCGGACCAGTGTTTCTTTGGTGATAGAGTAATACACATACACACTGACACACACCGTCTCATTTTTATATATTAGTATAGATGTTGTTTTTTCGTGGGAAGAGTGGGGCACATTGAACCGGAAAAAATATTTTTCACTGCTACTCATCCAATAATTTTAATACAGAGCTGTGGTTTTCTCCCATTAGAAGTTTAATCATTCAAGTATCAAATGTCCTCATATGAATACACTGTGAATAGTAGTTTTTAAGCTACATGTCTTTAAATAACAAGAAGTTCCGTGAAGAACTATACAGCCTACTTTTCATGCCAATGATTATTCTACAGTATATGAACCTATCTAGAATAATGACGAAATTAAGTTGGTAATATCGAAATATCTAATTAGTTCAAAATATACCTGGTATAATGTAGCCTAATAGAGCACTACAGTTGGCAGCCCTGGTGACTGAATATATTCTTAGTTCTATCTCTTAAGGTACAGAATACAAAATGTGGTTGAAGTCCAATGGACGTTACATGCAGTTAGACACTGGATCTATCAGCACGCGTAAGCATGTTACCAACAATACCATGCGTGTGCTGGTCAGAAATAATCTGAAATATTATGATATATTGTTGTGCCAATTTTGGATGAAATCCATTTGTTAGTATAGAAGTTACATGCATTTTAAAATTGGACATATCAGCAGGCATAGAATCATGTTGGCAGCACTGCCTTGTATTAATTACTCCAAATTAATCTAGAATGTCAGGTGCTATACGTGTGCAAAGTATAGAGCAGTTGGCTTGCATACTTTCTGATATATTGATATTAGGGTAAAAAATATAGACAGCATTTATTAACAGTTGGCAGCCCTGATTGCTCTTAACAATACGTATAGTCATATCTGTTATGGTACACATAGCACATACGAAATTTGGTTGAAATCCAACTGATAGTATAGAAGTTATATGCATTTAAACATTGGACCTATCAGTAGGCTTAAAATTATTTTGGCAACACTGTCATGGTTGGCCTCCTGGAAATTAAACTTAAACAGTATTATCTACATGTGTGCCAATTTTGGAATAGCTCCCATGCATACCTTGCAAGATATCCAACATGGAGCTCAAATTTCTAGTGCGTTTTTTCATCAGTTGGTAGCACTGACATCATTTTCAAATATGGACGTGAGATATTCCGGTGCACATCTTTACTCATACTAAATTTGGTTTTGATTGCTGCAGCCGTTTAGGAGTTGATAGGGGGACACACACACACAGCCAGAAGGACAGACAGACAGACACACATTTTCCCGGATCGATCTCATAAGTCTACTTTTTCCTAATTTTTGCAAAATGTGAAAAGTAGGCTAAAAATAGGTAAATGGTTCATTCTGCCCCACCCGTGTTGTACCATGAACCACTCTACGGAGATTCATTAGAAGAACGTAATAACAGAGTTATTTCCAAATTTAATATAATCACATGCAATCGGCTTATAAATCATATAACTAAGCATATAGGCATTCAACCACACATACACATTTGAAATTAACAGACTTCATTGGACAGGAAGTTAATTTCCAAATTTAAGTATGATTTTTGTATCTTTGTCACCCCCTGTTCAGTAGGATATAGCAACACATATACTATATTATTTGCTGGAACAGATGCTTCATCCCTTACCTGAATAGATAAGAACTTTCATCCCTTTCTTTCACTCTTTCTCAAGAATGACACCTGATTATCGCCTGCATCATCGTTTGGTGGAATTTCAAAATTTTCCCCACATAGTAAACATACGTTTTGCTTTTCAGTTCAAACTTGGTCAGAACCAGAACAAAATCATCTGTTTCTGGATATTTGTCCAAATCCTCAAAGTTGTATTTGGATTCATCAAACTCATTCAGGTTGGCATCGCACTCTTCGTATTGAACCTCACAATTCCCTTCCTCAGTTTTCTGCACATAAAGCTTCCGTTTGGCCTAGTTAAATTATGTAAATTAATAGACATTACCAGCACCTTAAGTATTTATCCGTGCTAAGAACCCACAAAAGGACTCACGGCATTTAGGGAAAATTGAATCACTCCCGGGGCACAATGAACCATGGCTCATTGTGCCACGGAAGAGCTTGGCACAATGCGCCCCAGCAGTACATATTTCTTTACAAAGCTATTGTGAGGTTATGTATGAACATTGTTCAAATTATAAGATGTATACATTTAAGACATGATTCTGATGTTATTTAATAACTTACTTAATCTGAATTTCAACCAATCATTTGCCACCAAATGTTAATCTACCAAGTTCTCAGAAAATTACTTCACTGTCGCCGTAAACAAATAACAGCTGCAGAGAGCTAATGGCGGGAACCAGATTTTGCAGAAACAAAATGTAAGTCAGTAGAACAGTTCTACCAACATACCCAGAGTGAGAAAATGAATTCCTTTATTTATACTGAAGTTATTTGACCTGGTTCATAGTGCCCCGTGGTTCAAAGTGCCCCACTCTCCCTACGAAAAACGTACGATATTATTTACTTAGTAATTTGAAAGTACCCATGTTTAAGTACAAAAGGAGCCTGGTCATGGCTTCAAATGTTTACTTTGAGAATTATTGGTGACGTCAGTTACCTGTAAGCTTACTACGGTACTGTATCTGTTGAGGGCAGTGAAGGAGGTAATGTTCTGTACAAATCATTTACTCTTATAGTCATCTTTTTGACTCATTGAATGTTCAGGGAGCTGCCGTAGTACCTCTAAACTGAACCCAACATCATAAGTACAAAAGGGAGTGTTCATGGTGTGGTCAATCATTTTAGGTTACTGTTTCATTTTGGTTGCTACAAATTATTCTGGTTCAGTTAGTCTTAGTCAAGTCTTATCACAGTTACTGTATTCCTGATTTGTAATACAAAAGACAGCCGGTACAGGTTAACACTGTCAGCAATATAAAAAATGCAGCATAAAAACATTAGGATTAATGAAACATTAACATCAACATATCAGTAGTAGAACACACCTTAACGGAGAGTATAACATTGCAATACGATATAATGCGCGTGATACCTTCCGTCATAAGGTAAAGATTCAAAATCTCACTTAAAAGCAGCGGCATCAGGAGTAGACTCAAAATGTCACATTTAGACGACCACGTGGATTAGCGGCTAACATTCTCCGCTGTCGCCTTGGAGGTCCGAGTTTGAATCCCGGCTCTGCCAAGAAATTTTAATTCTGGTCTGAAAGCTGGAACGGGGTACACTGCGCCTCCCGAGGCAAAACTTTGAAGATGTTTTCCGTGGTTTCCCACTTCTACTCGAAGCAAATACTGGAATAGTTCCTAACTGATGGCAACTGCAACGTCCTTTTAATTACAAATACACACACTACTGCAGTCATCACAGTAACACAGGTTATCAGAAAACATTCATACACACTTAAGTTCATGGGGCTACATGGCCATGATGTCGCCAAGCCTCTAAATCAATCAACAATAACAGAATCATTTAAGCTCATTTAACCTTAATACTAAGTTTCGTGATGATATCTATAGCCGTTGTTACGTTAGGCCGCGTGCAGGATTAGCCGATGTATTTGTGTTTTTCTTTCAAATGTTAATTCCCTACATCGACCCCTATTAATTAAAAAAAACACAGTCAGTCTGAAAGACTAGACGTTGTATCATTTCAAATGACGCATGCTACAAATGCTACTCATGTTAGAAAGGCTCAGGAGGGCTTCTCGCTTTGCTCGAAGCCCCTGGACTCTTTCAACAGACTGCATTACCAATTAGCTTAGGCTTGCCGCGCGGGCACCTCTTTAAGGGTCACGGGAAGAAATGTGTTTCTTGTACTTGTATTAGAGATGTGTTTGGTTGAATAAAGCGTAAATTGTGTACTTTTATCACTTCAAATGATCTTGTCGACTTCGTCGTTATGGTTGGGGTCCATCGTTATGCATTACGGACACGGTGACGGACGTGACGTCATGCAGCCGCGCGGGAAGTGACGTCATGCAGCTGCGCGGGAACGTGACGTCATGCTCACGCGGGGAGCGAGAACCAGACGCTAATGATTATTGGAGTCCTGTTGAAAGAGGCCTGGCGTCGAGCGACCTGGGGCTTTGAGCGAAGCGAACACAAAAATACAGGGTGACTTCTAAAGAGATATACAAGATGCCATATAAGAATACAGGGTGCCTCCTAAAGAGGTGTGCAGGATGTCAGAGCAAAAAATTACTGTCAGTCTGAAATAAGAATACAGGGTGCGGGATGTCAGAGCAAAGCATCGAACCAGTCCCAATATTCCATCCCTACTCTCACTCAAAATAGCCCCCCCCCTCTAATGTTCACACCGCCACTGCTCGCTCCCAGGTTCTACAACTCATCTCCCAACTCCACCATTACACTAGTCTAGCCAGATCGGACACAGGCCTGCCTGAGGCAAAAACACTCCTTTTCAGAGAAATAACAACTCCGCAACAAGCTTCACGAAAACCCAAATTAAAATCGAAAATTACATTCTAAATTCAGTAAACTTCCCTCATTTCAGTTACTCTATACTTTAAACAGACACGGTAGGCATAGTAATGACTCCTTCATGGAGTAGGCTATTGTCTAATCAAGTTCACCTCTCCTTCACCTTTACCATAAATTTCATAAACTCTTTTAAAAATCAGAAACTTACTCCATAAATCTGTAAATCAGTATTCTTCCCTTATTTCAGAAACACTATTCATTAAACAAACATTTAAGGCATAGTCATGACCCCTTCATGGAGTAGGCTGTTGTCTAAATCTGGACTCTGATACTACATCCTTACACTAATTCAAATTTACGGCCAAATGAGCCTTCTGACGGAGAGGCAAAGGTTTCCGCCGGCTTGCCTGGGATGATGGGCCACAAAACCGCTATCAAAAAGTACACAATTTATTCAACCGAACACATCTCTAATATAAGTACAAGAAACATATTTCTTCCCGTGACCCTTAAAGAGGTGCCCGCGCGGGAAGCCTAAGTTAATGGGTAATGCAGTCTGTTGAAAGAGTCCTGGGGCTTCGAGCAAAGCGAGCCCTCCTGAGCCTTTCTAACATGTGTAGCATTTGTAGCATGCGTCATTTGAAATTATACAACGTCTAGTCTTTCAGACTGACTGTGATTTTTTTTGATAGCGGAAATAACGTTATGAGCTCTATACGGGCCGAAATGTCCGTGTGTCTGTGTGTGTGTGATGTGATGTGAAAAACTGTCCACCTCCCTAGCAATTCAAACACGAAGAAACCAAATTGAATGAAATTTGTCACTGAGTTAGCTCTAGCAAAGGACATCTCAGTGTCATGTTTTATATCGCCGCCATCTTGACGGGAACGTAATGACGGCCACCCTATTGTTCAAAACCTAAATCTAAATTACGACCAACCTAATAATATGATCTATACCAACATTTGCAATAACCTAGCTTCATGTAGGAAGCGTCATTCCACCAAATTACAAGGTCATCAACCGAATAGTTTGAAGATAGTAGCCGTGCATGTGTGCAAATTGCGTGTGTGAGTGTGTATATCCGCCCCCCCCCCCCCCTATCAATTCAAACACGACGAAACCGAATTGAACGAAATTTGGTACAGAGGTATCACAAGCAAAGGACACCTCAGTGTCCAGCTGTATATCGCCGCCATCATGACGGAAACGTAATGGTGGCCACCCAAATGTTCAAAGCTTAAATCTAATAACGACTGATCTAATCATCTGATCTCTACCAAATTATTCAACAACATACAATCATGTAGGAAGCGCCTTTCGACCAAATTACAAGGTCATCAGCCAAAACGTTTGAAAGATGGCGGCCGTGTCTTTGTTCAAATTCCGTGTGTGAGTGTGTATATCTATTCACTCATACAAATTGAAATACGACGAAACCGAATTCATCGAAATTTGGTACGGAGGTAGCACTATCAAATGACACTACAGTGTCATGTTTTATATCGCCACCATCTTGATTGAAACGTAATGGCGGCCACCAAAATTTTCAAATGAAAAATCAAATTACGACTAACATAATCATCTGATTTCTACAAAATTTTTCATAAACATACCTTTATGTAGGAAGCGTTTTTTGGCCAAATAACAAGGTCATCAGCCCAATAGTTTGAAAAGGGTGGCCGTGTATGTGTGCAAATCGCGTGTGTGAGTGTGTATATATGTCCCCCTATCAATTCAAACACTATGAATCGGAATTGAACGAAATTTGGTACAAAGGAAGCTCTAGCAAAGGACACCTCTGTGTCTTGCGATATATTGCCCCCATCTTGACGGAAACGTAATGGCGGCCTCCCAAATGTCCAAATCTTAAATCAAATTATGACTTACCTAATCATTCCATCTCTACCAAATTTTTAAAAAATGTACATTAATATGGGAAGTGACTTTTGCCTAAATTGCAAGGTCATAAGCCAAATTGTTTCAAGATGGCGGACGTATGAATCATGCAAGTGTTATAGCCTACCCGTTACTTACAATTCAACAAGGCCTGGCCTCACCAAGTCCTTTCATAGTACAGAGGGTGGTTTAAACTACCCTCATGGGGGTGACCCGTAGGATATCAACATCTTATAATAGAATTATGATACGAAGTTGTATCAAAAGGTTAGTTGCACTAACGCGCTACAGCAGCGCGCTGTGTGTCGCAAACCTGGGCACAGCGGAGAAAGGGACAGACAGTGCCCACACGTCTGTTAAGCAGGTAGCTGTTGTGTCTCGTCTTGTATGGTGTGAATAGTGGCCAAATGCAATCGCGCGTCGACTGGATGTTCACTCCAAATATGAGGTGCGTGCAACAATCCGATTCCTATGGGTCAAAGGGAAGAGTTGCACGGATATTCGTCGTGAAATTAGTGCTGTGTATGGGGAGTGGGCCATTTCCCGGCAAGGGATCGTAAAGTGGTGTCAGCAATTGAAGCCGGACGCACGGATTTCATGGACGAATATCGCGAAGGGAGGCCCGCAACGTCCAGGACCCGTGCAAATGCAATCATTTGACAGAACCAGTGCATTCAACTGAGAGAAATCGCGACGCGGCTGAACATGTCGTATGACAGTGTGGTCTCCATTGTTCACGAAGACCTTGGATATCGTAACCTGTGTCAAAGATGGGTCCCACGTCTTCTCACCGATGATCACAAGGGACACCGTTTCCAATCCTCCCTGGCATTTTTGCAACGCTATACCGCAGACGGCAACGGGTTTCTGCGGCGAATCGTCACAGGTGATGAAACGTTCGCCACTTAACCCCTGAAACTAACAGAACATCAATGGAATGGGTGCACCCCTCATCACCACAATGGACGAAGGCCGAGGTTGAACCTTTATCCGGTAAGGTTATGGCGACAGTGTTCTTTGACATGGAGGGTTTGCTGCACGTGGAATTCATGCCGAAAGGAACGACGATCAATGTGGCGTCGTATTGTCAAACGTTGCACCGATTGCATAAAGCGATTAAAGAGAAGCGCCGGGGCAAATCGAGCGCCGGTGTGATTTTTTTGCACGATAACCCAACACCTCACAAGGCCCGCCAAACGAGCGAACTGCTGCAGCGTTTCAAGTGGGAGGTCTGGCAACATCCACCCTACAGTCCCGACCTAGCGCCATGTGACTTTCATCTGTTCGGTAAGTTCAAGACGGAGCTCGGGGGGTCGATGTTTCCAGACCAATGAGGAGGTGAAGGCCGCTGTCTCCGTGTGGTTGCAAAACGCTGGAGGAACTTTCTATGCATCCGGCATCGACAAGTTGGTTGTGCGTTCGAAGAAATGTATGGAGCCTCTTGGAAAAGTGACGTTACATTGCATGTCGTTATAGTCGTGTTGCTGTTGTATAGGTGGTGTAATAAATTGCCATAACTGGGAAGTGCAACTTATTTTTTGATCTGCCCTCGTACCATAGCAGTAACTAACAGTTCTGGCCGACCGTGCCGTATCGTGCTGGGTCCTGCCGTCCCGTTGGGTCAAAATGGAGGCTATTGTTTGCTCGCTAGTCCATATTTTAGGTGGGGGTTCAATCAATCAATATTTAATATAGCATTTTGTATTCAACAAACTACTACAACCGACATTCAATACTCCTTGAAAAGGACAATGCCTATCCCCATGCATTTAGGAGAAAGTAGGCTATATGTTCACTGAACATCTTGTTATATATTTGTATGCCAAAGGGCCAAAGGCTAAAGATCGTCCCCAGCATAGCCAAGATGGTGGCTGAGCATACTATTGAAACTTCAAAATCAATAACTCAGGATCCAATTGCGCAATTAACGAGATACATTTTAAGAAGGTTGAAACATATGATATTCACCTCTTGCATTTGTCACAAGACTTTCTCTCTGCATGTAGCACGCAGTCGCCATCTTGAATATATCAGACATTAATAACAACAATGCATTACTTATAAGAGTCACAATGATAAAACGCAGCAAATATGTAGTCACACAAAGAAGGCTCTATCTGCAGAATGCGCAAAATAAACGATTCCATACATTTAAGATTGTAAATGGGCGTACGTTTCTAATGATCCTATCAATTGCTCTGGGTGCAAAAGAGAAAAATAACGAAACTTACGAAACAGGGAGTGATTTATACGATACAACTCTTATCGTAAATCACAAATATATTCAAATAAACCCCTCCATAAGGAAAAGGAGTTATAACACCACCCATACAGAAAGTATGCTATATGTTCTTTACCGAACATCTTGTTTTATCTCATTTCTTTCATTTTGTTGTTAAATTGTAAAATAATGAATTGTGTTTGTAAAGAGATGAACCTTTCAGTGAGCCAATCAAAGAAGAGGACGTCCATTGTGGCCGATCCATAAACTTAAGTCAAACGCAAAAAGAGTCATAAAATACATTATATCTATTTTATCGCTATTTGGACAAATACATAGATTCTAGTAAATTTGATTCTTTACATTACAGTATACATAGTTATTACAGGCATTACAGCTTTTGGCTTCCGTGATAATTCACACTGATGTGACTAAACACCTTTTGATAGTTACCTCCTGAAGTATCGCGTACGTTGCCATGGTAACTTGCTACTTGTTGCAAAATAGGTATCGGATTTTTTTTACACGCTCCTTCCAGATAGACTCCCAGCACAAAATATAAGATTGTATATCCATGTTGGGCAGCCTCCGTGGCTTAGGCGGCAGCACACCGGCCTCTCACCGCTGGGTCCGGGGTTCAAATCCCGCTCACTCCATGTGAGATCTGTGCTGGACAAAACGGAGGCAGACAGGTTTTTCTCCGGGTACTCCGGTTTTCCCTGTCAAAATTTCATTCCAGCAACACTCTCCACTATCATTTCATTTCATCTGTCATTCATTTAATCATTGCCCCAGAGGAGTGCGTCAGGCCTTGGCAGCCGGCACAGTTCATATCCTCGCCGCTAGTTGGGGGCTTCATTCATTCCATTCCTAACCCGGTCGGAGACTGGAAACAGGCTGTGGATTTTCATTTTTCATATCCATGTTGAAAGTCCACGATAGCACACATCTCTCTTGAGTGCATAGCGGTGTTGCAATATAACTTTTGTGTTCTTTGCTCTGTTTTTGCCATCTTGCCTAATTGCACTGAGTGTGCAGTGATTTGAATGTGAAAGCTATATGGGCAGAGGAGGTCAGTAGGGGGGAGCTAGGAGTTCTAACCCACCCGGCGTTGCTCGGGCGGCGTTTATATTAAATAATTAATATCTGGCCAACCCATCGTCGGATGTTGACAAATGAGGTGTCGTTGGACTCGGGTTGACGCCCTCTTTCCAATGGATCACTCATTTCAACCCCTAAATAAAACCTACCTCTACTAGGGGGTGAAATTGTAATTTTTTAGTGAAAGTCTCTTTTCAAATGCGACATGTATAATGTGCGCTGCTAAAATGAACTTAAACGTTGTTGCTCATATAGCGCTTGCGGTTGGCTGGATGCCGCTATGAATCAACATTTTTGTTTTTGTTTTTACGCATGTGCACTTGGGATTTTTGTAAGAGGGCGAGCGCTTTGAAAAATGATTTATAAGAAGGGGTTTTGGTGGTGAGGAGAGAACCAGATAGTCGCCTACTTTCCTACGAAGTTTGTCGATATCTCTCGAACGCAAGGTCGGATTTGGACGTGTGACGTGTCAAATCGCTTGTCTCGAAGCCCTATATATGTTATTAATAGGTTAAAGTTTTGAGAATGCTGGAAACATGTTTTTTGGGGGCTAAAAAGGTGATTTTAGACTTTTTCCGATATCTCACGAATGCATGGTCGGATTTGGTCCTATGACGTGTCAAATGGCTTGTCTCGAAACCCTCTTTATTTTGGTAATAGGTTAAAGTTTTTGAGAATGAGGGAAACAGAAGTTTTTGGAGTAAAAATGTGATTTTAGACTTTCTGTTATATCTCACAAACCAATAACGCCAGAGACGTATACGAGGGGTCGTAGGACTCGGGGTGACACCCCCCCCCCCCCCACACTACTCCCCCTTTCGAATATAGTGTTTATGTTATTAAAAAAATTGCGAAAGGGTCTAACGACACTTCTGTTGAAAATTTTTAGTTTTTAAAACTTTTTTTTAAATCTGTCTAAAATGTTCATGAAGAGTGGTTGTAGATAGAAAGAGACGATACCACTGGGCACGTGTTTCAACGAGGCTATTACTGGCCACGGTGGTGATATACCAATACAGTATTCGCTATTTCGATGAGACGGCGGGTCGAGGGTTCGTTTTCCGATTTTTCCTATGATGAAATTCCTAATTCCTAAACCCCCTGAAGGGGGTCTTTAACATGTAAAGGATTATGAGTGACATGACAAATGATAATTCCCTGATCAGATGAAGTTGGCTTTAGATAGAACAAACAGAACTTGGTTATATGATGCTTGAAGTGAGTATAGAAAACAAACTTGCTGGGGCAGACTGACAGGATGTGGATGTTATTTGAGCTTATTGTAATGCATTGACTTGACTTGACAACAGGGCAATGAAAAAGCACAGAGATGCTGAGGACACTTGAAGGTCAAACGATATGGCAACCATGGTGGGAGGGGGAAGCGAGGATGATGTCGCCGATCATGTTCAATGTTCAATGGATGAATTTATATTTTGCGAAGCATTGTTCGGAGAGGGTCATGTGACGACTTGTTTTAAGGGTATTTATTTTTCTGATCTTTCCTATGGTGGACTCATTGATTGAAATAATCCAAAACTGCTAGGGCATGGCCTTGAGATTTTATAAACTGATAATGGGATTATGACATACAAGGTCCCCCCAGAACTTGACATGATGTCATTCTTTTTATGGCTTATGAATTTCCCCAAAAAAGACCCAAAACAACAAGATCATGGACTTTTGCTTTTCTTAATATATTGCAAACCCATAATGTAAGATGTTTACTGTGAGTGACGAAACCTAGCTAGGTAAAGAAAGAATTAGTGTAGGCTACATGTATGGTGACTGACACGTCTTTGACCATTGGAACTTGTTTTCAGATCTGACTGTAATACATAGGGAGTATAGGTTGTAGGCATGGCTTGAAAAACGGTGTACACAAAATTCAATTTATCGATTCAAGAATTAAGAGTAGACTATCATTAATTAATTGGTTAAAGAGTGTAGCTAAAAATAATAAAAAATGGTGACTACGTTAAACTAAACTGAACCAAGTCGAATCAAACCCAACTGAACCTAACCAAGCTTAAAGCAAACCAAACCTAATCAAGAACAAGCCAAGGGCTTAAGTGTAAAACTTGTGGGGGAATGCAGTCATTGGCAATGTCCAAAGGAAGGGATAACGCTCTACCTCTAGAGGGTAAGGTAAAGCTAGCGCATGGTGCTAATGCATATTCCCAAGTACATGAACCACACACACAACTATCCTATGCTGTTTTTATGAGTTGACTGTAAAAACTTACTCAGCGGTTACTGAGCAAGATGGTCGCTACACACAACAAGTTTTAAATGCTTGAGGCTAATAATCTAGACACACACACTCGCTTGTTCTAAACTAAACTGTCTTGCTGGCAGTGCTCATACAGTAGGCAAATGACAGAAATGCTTGGCTAACACAAATACAATCATTTTCGGTTGTCTAATGTTACCAGCTAACCATTACATGCTATAGTGGTGAGCACATGTGCCTCTTGCACTGGGGATCGTAACTCGATTTCTAGCTCTAAGGCCTAGAACGAATCAAACTAAGAAAGAAGGGTATGGTGACGCAGTGGTTAAACTGTTAGCCTTTCACTAAGGTAGACTAGGGTTTGATTTTAGGTTAATATAAATGTCATAAACAAACAAACAAACAAACAAACAAAAAGCAGAGATAATGTTTAAAACTGATTACACCTGTCTCTTTTCAAATTATTACTTAGATTACAAATACAAAGGTGGACTGGGTTTGATATACAGTTAATGCTGCCTATCGCATACTAGCCTGTAAGAAAGCCAAACAAGCAAAAGGCGTAGGTAGAGCAGTGGTAAAATCGCTATGTGTAGTGAACTACCTAACGGTTTTATGAACTGGCAATGGTATGTCGCATAAACAGTGCAGGATACAATCCAGCAACCATAATTTTTATCTTGTGGAACAGAGAAAACATATATATATAGAGAAATATAGGAAGCTTGTGTATGTATGGGTAGCATTGATTGTTTGACCAGAGAAAATACGGTGAGGTAGGGTGGGGAGAGGGAGAATTAACACTTATATATGAATGGTAAATAGTATTTTTGTTGTTTTCAATAGTTTTGTTTTTCAAATACAGTGGTAGATAGCCGTTATTTTGTAAAACATTCTTACTTGCAGTAGTAATAAGCCTCTACGGTTCCGCTAACACTCATAGACAGACTGTACTATTGCCATGGTCAAGCACTCACATTAAGATCATTTACAAAAACATAAAATGAAAAATAAAAAATCTTATTTTGGAAATATCGTTTTTCAACAGACACAAAATAAATAAAAAATGTGTAAACAGCAAAATGGAAAATCCATGTTTCCATATAGACAAAATTTAAAAACGTTAAACGAACATTTAACAAGATGTTCAGTAAAGAACATATAGCCTATTTTCTCCTAAATGTATGAGTATAGTTATAACTCGTTATTATCAAAGAGTATAATAGAACTATTCTTTGTTGAAGACCTTAGAAACGATTTACCTCTACCAAACGCCACAACCTAGATAAAAACTGCTACCATCATTGATGAAAGAAAGATAAGAAGTATATCAAGAATGTTATGGATCTGGAGACATAATCGACCGGACTGGCTGCGTGGCTCAGCGGTAACGTTCTCGCTTGCTGGGCCCTAGGTTGCAGGTTCGTATCCTGGCGCAGTCAGCTGGCATTTGAGGGTGCACAAATGCGAGGGAGCCGTGTCAGTACATTTACTGGCACGTTAAAGATCCCCTTCGGGCCAAAATTCCGGCACCCCGGTGTCTCTAAAAGCAGCAGTAGTTAAAAGGGATGTAAAACCAATAACATTATTATTATTATTATTATTATTATTATTATTATTATTATTATTACATATACGACCTGCCGTGGGCAACATCCAACTTTGAGTTGAGGCATGTCTTTACACGTCTGGTTGTGCATGGCTTTCACAACCCTAATTGAATTAACAAATCTTTCCATGACCCTACAGAGACGTGTGTATACAAATTATGTGGATATTTTCGATTGCTATTTGCCTCAAATAAAAGTAGTAATTAATAACCTGAACTAACACCTACAATGTGAAATCGTTTTGTTCTTTACTTCAAATAACATTTTCAAGTAACGCAAAATAGGCTGTTACAAACCCTTTAAAATAAAAAGTAAAAATATATCGTAGTATCATCTTGTCATTCTTCAAATTCGATGCGCATAGAATGCCAATGGTGTAGTAATCAATGGAGCCCCTCGTAGACTAGTCGTACCATCTAGTGGTGAAATATCGAACAATATAATCCTAACCACGGCCGACTGAATGCGCAGCTCGTATTCAGTCGGCCGTGTCCTAACAGAGCGAGTGCATTCTAGCGGCCAGAAGAAGAAACTTTTCAATAAAATCTGGAAGTTAATCTAGTTACCTTTTTGGCAGCTAGATGTCTCGAGTAAATCTGCTGGCGAATTATGTTTTAATTAAATATATATTTTACACCATAATATGCACAATATAACGCTTAATTTTAAAACATCTGAGTCATTACAAAACAATAAACATATAACATTTCAAGCAAAAAACCTAGCTCTGATCGGGTTTGAATCATAGGCATTTGAGCGATAGGCTGACGCTCTACCACTGAGCTAATTGTGTCAACGAATATCGTTCTATATAAAATGACTTACATAGAACTTCTTAGCAAATAATGATTTATACTAAACGATTTCATCACTGGAGTATATTATTTATATATAAAGCATTTCATACAAAGTTTATTTATTTTGTACAGTACGCTATATTGCATGCAATACTCAAATTAGTGAAATATAAGTCAGGCACAAGATATCCGCTGCCATCTTGTCTTATTAGTGAATCAGCTCAGCTTTTTAAAATCACGTCTGCACTATAGTATTACAAAATAAACTTTTAATTTCGAACGTGCCTCTTCCTTTAGAACAGTTAAAACGATTCTCGGCTCGATAATCGGAACTGGTGGGTCCCAAGATATGGATTATAAAGTTTGCATAATTCGCACGGCCGCCATCCTGAAATGGTATGGCGGACGACCTTGTAGTTTGGTCACAAGACGCATCCTATACGAAGGTATGTTGTTACCAAACTTGGTAGAGATCGGATGATTTGGTTAGTCGTTATTTGATTTTACGTTTCGAACGTTTGAGTGGCCGCCATTCAGTTTTAGTAAAGATGGCGGCGATATAAAACATGACACTGAGGTGTCCTTTGCTAGTGCTACCTTTGTACCAAATTTCGTTCAATTCGCATTCACCGTGTTCGAATTGATAGGGGGGGACAGACATTCAGAGTACACACACTCACACACACACAGACACACACACACACAGACACACACACAGACTCACACACACACATACACACACACAGACAGACACACTTTTTTCGCCCTGTGTTGATCTCATAAGTCTACTTTCATTTTTTGCAAAAATCGAAAGTAGGCTAATATATATATAAATGGGAAATTGACAAATGTGTAAATATGAAAAGGGAAAATCCATGCTTCCATATCATGAAATTGAAAAAAACAAAAAACAAACTGTCATTAAAAAAAATGCAAGTGGAAAATTGACGAATTGCAATGTGTGAAATGTGAAATTGAACAAATGGCTATCATTATTTAAAAAAAATTAAAAACACAGTGCCTTATGGTTGAGGTGTGAATCAAACCCTCTCTACTTATTTTGGACCACCCGAGACTGAGTATACTTGATTTAATCCTCATACCACTTTTAAAATTTTGTGTTAAAGCTAGGAATTGAACCCAAGAGCTTGTAGGGGGAGACCAAGGTTAGAATATGTTAAACAGATAGTCTTAATTGTAGGGTGTTGTAGCTATATAGAGATAAAACGATTAGCTCGGGACAGGGGCATTGAGATCTGCAGCAAACCAGTCAAACGACTAAAGACTCAAACAACAACATGTAAGCTCCCCAAAATAATGTTGTGTAACGGTAAATGTTAGTCAACGAACAGTAATGCATTACTAAAACCCATGACACGATACCTAAGAGCTTTTCTAAAGTTATTTTAAAATGCCTTTAACCCTATATTAAACACCTAGTTCACAATATTCATAACTGCAATGTTATGGTAAAACAAAACAAAATCTATATTTCAAAACAAGCAAGTGGTTTAGTCAATGTATACTGGGAAAAGTTTTGTAAACACTCAAGTCCACAAGACTAATTAAATTAGTAACTGTCAGGTTGGCCGAGTGGTTAAGGTGTTTGACTTAAGATCAGATTTCCTGTACAAGGAAGCAAGGGTTCTAATCCCTTACCTGACGTAACTATTGCCTTAACATGGCTTGTCCACACTGAATTATTATGATACTTGCTACACAAACCATAGAGAGAGTGTATTGTTTAAGGCACTCTCTTTATGAACATAGTCAGAGACTGTTGATGGTTAACAATTGCATTAATAGTGGGACATGGGGATAGCAATTAAGAAAAACAGCCAATACCCAAACAATATTTTTATTCATTTAGTTTTTTTTACAATAGTTACACACTGAATACAACTTTTTACCTTTTTATCATTGTTTGATATAGATTTTAAACACAACGCTTGTTGTAGATCCTTTTATAACATTCTCCAGGTACTCTTGTTCTTAAAAACTGGGGAAGCCGCAATGGTTTTATAGACCTTAAACCCTCATCCTCTTCTTTTTCATCATCATAATTATTATAGTCATTGTCACCAACATCATCATCATCATCATCATCATCATCACTAGAACTATCCAATTCCTTTTTTTTCCTTTTCAAAAGGGACCTCTTCAAGAGTCTGTGTTGCTTTTGATAGTGTTTAGGGTTTTTTGAACGTTAACAACTGTCCTAACAAGACTTTTTGAGGAGATGATAATTGCTTTTCAACAAACATTGCACTATCTTGAGCAGCAATATCATTTTCTTGAACTTGCTTTTTAGCATTTTCATGATATTTTGTTGACAGCAACAGTGTTTTAACTGGTACACTACATTGATGATTACCCACACTTAAGACCTTATCATTCTTACTTTTTAGATGACCTAAACATTTTGTTGTCCTTTGTTTTGAGCACTGCCAAAATATGATTCCATTCACATTTTGCCGCTTATAGTTATAGGAGTAGCCATGATACAGTGCACGTGGTTTGCCTTTATTGGTTATAGTATATTCCATAGTAGTAACTGACTAGTAAAGTTGATCTACGTACTACAAAGGTCAGAACAATTCTGGTGAAAGTGTGATTTTGTGTTGACGTTTTATATAGGATGATGTTGGTGGCTTATGTTGATGGTTTGTGTTGGCGGCTTATGTTGGTGTCTTATATTGATGGCTTATGTTGGTGGCTTATATTGGTGGCTTATGTTGATGGCTTATGTTGGTGGCTTATGTTGATGGCTTATGTTGGCGGCTTATGTTGGTGGCTTATGCTGGTGGCTTATGTTGACGGCTTATGTTGGCGGCTTATGTTGGTGGCTTATATTGGTGGCTTATGTTGATGGCTTATGTTGGTGGCTTATATTGGTGGCTTATGTTGATGGCTTATATTGGTGGCTTATGTTGGTGGCTTATGTTGATGGCTTATGTTGATGGCTTATATTGGCGGCTCATATTGATAGCTTATGTTGGTGGCTTATGTTGATGGCTTATGTTGGTGGCTTATGTTGGTGGTTTATGTTGGTGGCTTATGCTGATGGCTTATGTTGATGGCTTATATTGGTGGCTTATGTTGATGGCTTATGTTGGTGGCTTATGTTGATGGCTTATGTTGGCGGCTTATGTTGGTGGCTTATATTGGTGGCTTATGTTGATGGCTTATATTGGTGGCTTATGTTGATGGCTTATGTTGGTGGCTTATGTTGGTGGCTTATGTTGATGGCTTTTGTTGGTGGCTTATATTGGTGGCTTATGTTGATGGCTTATGTTTGTGGCTTATGTTGGTGGCTTATTTTGATGGCTTATGTTGGCGGCTTATGTTGGTGGCTTATGTTGGTGGCTTATATTGGTGGCTTATGTTGATGGCTTATGTTGGTGGCTTATGTTGGTGGCTTATGTTAATGCCTTATGTTGGTAGCTTATTTTGATGTCAGTTTTTGTTATATAATGTATTTGTTCCATTCATTTATGACGTCATAGCCAGTCTTAAAGCAAGTCCAAACTCGTCCGACATGTTGGATTTTTTGTTCATGTGTGAAACTATCAAGTACCAATGATCAAGTGAGCTTTTTTTCTCTCTAATCCGCAGTTCTGCCCCATATCATTGAGAATATTTATTGTAGTAGCCTATAAAGAAACAAAAAAAATCATGTCTTATACAGTTTAGCTATATATAACATTTTATTCTAAGAGCTTTCCATAATGATAAGAAAAAAGAGCTTACCATAATGATGGATTGTGTAAGTAAACGTCTTTTGCTGCTTGATGCCACTACTAAAGTGATACTCATACAACAGACAAGTGAGTTCATGTTTTGCTGACGTAATCGTATGTTCCCCCGCACGCACACGCCTTTCGCGAAGCAGGTGCACATGTTTTCGGAATATGCATCTTGAGGCCATGAGCGCCTCCCCCAGAAGAAACTTTGGAGGACTTTTAAAACAGTTTTAGGCTAGCTGGAACTTTTATGGAGCTGGCTCAACCAATTTTGAAGATAAGTTCAAACTTTATGAAAAATTGAATTTTTACTCTCATCATACATTTCATCTTTTTTATGGTTCTTTTATTAATATGCTTATTATATTTCAATTTCAATTTCTCTCAAATCTAGGCAAGCCTTAACATTGGTTGTTTCTTCATTAATCAGTGTTCTGCCACCAGACCCTCTCAATTCGTTAAAATTTAACCATAATTTCTGCTGAAATCATTTGTGTGCATTTATTGTGCATTTTAATGTTATTATTGTTGTCTAAATAAATATTATTTATACCTTGTCAACCAAACTTTTGTTTTCCGGTGATGTACTTTTATGCCCATTGCACCGCACCGCTTCAGTCTATTCGCTGTTTTACAGTAGCTATTTTGGTCAGGCTTAGGCCTACTTTGCGTTCTCCCGTTGTGGGAAAGATTAGGGCAGATCTTTTAACCATAAACTTTGTTGCCTTACACCCGCGAATTAACCCATTTCAAATATTGCACACCAGAAATCAAAGGGTTATTATAATGGTCAAATTAATTACAATGTATTAATACATGTGCATTGTAAACCTCTATTATTAGGTCTAAGACCTTGAAATCTTACAAATTGCTAAATTGTTACTCTCAACTCAAAATAAAATCACAGATCTAAGTACTGTTAATTTTTCCAATTCTATCTGTTAAATATTTTTTTGTTGCTATCTCTATTACCAGAACATAGGTTAGGCAGGATCTTCTCTTTCCTGATTCTTCTCCCAAAATCATTCATCTTTAAAAATTAAAATGGCAATCACTGAATCTATAAAATCTTTACCACTTGTTGCGTTTAAAACGAAATTTCAAATAACAACATTTATAAAGTTTCTATTAGCTATCTTGGCTAATTCCAGTAAACCATTGAGGCAAGTATAGCTTGCTCCACCAGCTTCCTACTTTTAGAGATTTTCTCTCTGACTTGTGGTCTACTTTCAAAAATTTGGTTTTGTTTAAGTTTACTTACGCCTGAGGTTTTCCTCTGTTCTCAACATTTAGTCAACACCCTGCAGGGTACGAGTTTAGCCTGCTTTGGATGCAACAATTGGTACTTTCTTGAAGTTTCCCTTAATAATAATAAAACGATTGCTAAAAGCAATAAAGTTGCTCGATCGTTAACCACTCTGGGGGCATTCGGCCGTCGTGTCAGGGGTCCAACAGTGTCTACAAACAAAATTATCATGACAAATTCAAATTGTCGTAGCATTTCGGATGTAAAAGTGTGTAGGTCCTATCCTTTTGGCATACCTGGCCTTGCTGGAGTATCACCCTTCCCCATAATACCGAAATATCTGCTCTGGAGGGAAAGAGCACTTAGCGATTGCTCGCAGACGACCCCAGCTCTCGCTGCTCTCCCCGTTAGCCGTAGACAGGTCCCCACACATTTTAGGTACTTCTGTAGCTTTGTGAAGTGGAATCTTTTGCTCAATCCGTCTTTTCTTTCTGTTTTGTGTTGGATTCTCTTCCTCTCTACCAATACTTGTTTCCACTGCGAAACCCACGTCATTTTCTCTCTCATCATCTTCCTTTAGGTAGGGTTAGTACTCAGTAATAACCTGCCAACCAGTGTATTCACCGTCCAATGACTTGTCATACTCAAGTTGGTTGCTGACGAGAATGCGACGAGGCTGATCGTCAATAATTTAATCCTTATAATTAACCCTGTCAGCAACAATATTTTTTTGCAATAGCTTGCAAACGCACCTCAGGGTGACGTTCTTCGTTAGATATAAACAGTAAGAAACTGCTCTAAATAAGTAATTTCGTCACCTGTTATAGGTACAATCCATTGCGTTTCTATGACAGTAAATTGTGCAGGAGAGTTTAGAATCACTTCGTTAACTACTGAACTGAGCATAGACTCACTTCAGCAGCCACTGTAATGGAGGCAGTTTGAGAATTATATGGCCCGTGTATGTCAAAAATCCTATTAACAGAAGGATGCTCACTCTTAAGGCTACATTCCTGACTATTGCCCTGGAGGTCTGGGTCCGATTCCCTGCTCTGCCAAGGAATTCAATTCTGGTCTGAAACGGGGATCAGGGCACCCTCAGCCTCGAGAGGTAAAGCTGAGGGGAGGTAGAATCGATTCCAATCTCAACCATCTTTGATGTGGTTCTCCGTGGTTTCTGAATTCCACTCGAGGCAAATACCGGGATGGTTCATAACTTAAGGCATTGGCCGTCTCCTTGCCATTCCCCACCTTAATTACAAATACAAACATTAATACAGCCATCGCAATAACACAGGTTATCACAATAAAATTTACACATACACACATACCAAAGTACAAAGTGACCGTGATGTCCGATCCCTTCAAAAGAATTATGTTCGCCAATTGTCTCTCATAGCGAAATCGATTGTCAGCACGCGCGAGTGCCTGGAATACTACATTTCTTTTCACTAATTTAAAAGTATATGGGCATCGTAAATTGCTGAGAATTCTTCACTTCACGGGAATTATTAAAGTAAAGTATGTTTTTTCAATGTAATGCCGATAGCAAGAAAGGACGATACGGAACTCATTAAATAACATATCGGAGGGGGGAAGCGAACTCCGTCGACGATGCATAATGTTATTCAGAGCCTGCAACGCTACCGCCCAAGTCACCGAAGCAAAGGAAAGGATTCATAATATTAAGCTAAATAATACACATTCAACTGTTAGTTAAAGTTCTTCTACTTTTCCCTTCTTTTATAATTCTATTTCTGTAAATATTTCGTGGAAATATCATAGAAAATATTCCCCTCACTTATAATTCTCATAAATAACTATCACATTGAAACACAGTGGATTTCTATCGCCATGTCTGTCCTAGGTCTCTCATATGACTAGGCGATTGTGCGCCTGCGAGTAGTGGTCAACGATGGGGTCTGTACCAACTAGCATGTCACCGACCAGAGTGGCCGTGCCCAAATGACATCTCGCGAACCAATAATCGGATTTGCACGTGTGAGGTGTCAAATTACTCGTGGTGTCAGCCCCTTTGAAATGGATGACTTATTTATACCCCTAGATTAAAACTACCCTTGCCCAGGGGGGGATTATTTTGGACTTTTATATTTATTTAATGCTTTTAATTTATTTTATATGTATATTTTTTGATTTGGCAAAATGGACCTAACTGGATAATTTGAAAAAAAAATTACTTTTAAATTTTATTTAATATTTAAATTTGTTTTGTGTCATTTTTAATTATTATTTTCTTATTCCTTTGATTGCGCCAAAATGGCCTAACTGTATATTTTGAAAATTTTGGTTTGATAAACTTTTTTATTTTTAATGAATGTTTTAATTTAATTAATTTGTAATTTGTACTTACCAATTTGTTTTTAGTTTTGCCAAAGGTCCTTACGAGTGACACTCGGCGCTTCACTACGCTGATTGCCGCGCGGCATTTTCCCCGATATTCTCCTAACCCATAATGCTAGAAAGGCGTTTAGGGACTCGTTTTACTCGCGATGACGCCCATTAGTTTTTAAAATGTGTCCAGAGGGCCTAGCTGCATGAGAGGAAGCCATTTTTATTTGTACGCGACGGTACCTTGCTTGCCAGGCGACTAGGGGCAAGCCTCGGGCGTTTCTTTTAAATTAATATTTTTAGATTTATCCCAAAAAGGGCAAAAGCGGTAATTATTATTAGGTAATGATTGATGGATTATTATTATTAGTTCATGATTGATAGGTTGGTGGCGAGGCAGCGACAGCCAGTATTTAGGCGGGAAGAGTGTTTGTAATGCGTAGATAACCAAGAGCTAATTATTGAATATTTATTTTTGGCGCACAGCCATGGTGGTAGAGACACGCGGCAATGGCTTAAGGTGAAGCAACCGCTTAAACAAGAATAAACCTGTAAAGTTTGAACGTGAGGAAATGCGAGTTTAAATGAAACAGGAGACCGCTAAGCAACTTGGTTGGTAAATTATTATATTGCCTGGTGCTTTGCTCCTGCTTAAGTGTTCTAGTGCTCTAAAAAATTCTGAAATAATAGTTCGAAATAATGCACCTTTTCGCATCGTCGTGGTAAGGGGCAAAGCTCAAAGCACCTTGGCGGGAAATGGGGGCTAAACCAGACTGTTTGTTCAGTAGATTAAAGAAATTACTTTTTCGCCTAACGTCAGGGCGTCAGGAAACATTCTACAGTGCCTACACGCGTCTCCGAGAGCTCGCATCACTAATTACGTTGGCAGCACGACTGTCGCTTGTATTAAAACAAACAGTAAACTTTGTACTCACCACAGCCATTCATAGCAGATGCTGGAAGTGCTGATGACACACTCGCTCTCTTTTTGCAATACACACTGACGATTTCGCCAGCCTACAGCCCACACGTGTGGGATTCACCCTGTCAAGGACACAGTGTTGCAAACTAAACTGCTGATGCTAGCTCTGGCAGTCACTGCGGAGAACATCTCCTGGCACCCTGTAGTATTAAATCATTTATGAAGAACAGTTTCAGGATATTTTATTTAATTTTTAAGGGTACTTAAACTAATGTCTTGCACCTAAATTCGAGGGGGGGGGGGAATTCCCCCCTCCTCCCTTCCCCCAGTGTTTAAGCGCCTAAGTCAGAGGGTACAGACGGAAATTTCTCTATTTCTCTTTGTAGTATGAATCCAGAATAATTATATTTTCTTTTACATTTTCTCAGATCATAAAACAAGTCGAATTACACCACTGTGTCTATATTATACCTAATGCAATCTTGAGAAAAAATTTCCTTCGTGAACCATTTTTAAAACTTAAAACAATCAGACATTTGAAAACTAATTTTTACAAATTTAATGAAATAAGAATAGGTTAAAATTTTTACGGATATTCAACACATGAATTTCTTGATTACATTTTAACATATTTTTAAAGTTTTTAAGAAAATTATTATTAACTGGCTGTACCCGGCATGCGTTTCAATGCCAATCAATGAAAGTGTTGGCGTTGTAACTTTGTTTGTTGAAGTGCTTTTGGATTCCCAATATTTATTAATTTTTTGTTAACCACCTCTAAACTATTGTAAAATTGATTTACTATCTCAAAAAAATGGGAGCGTGCTCAACAACTCACCAAAGTTTCATCGCAATGAAATGAATCGTATATGAACGTATACGGGCCTTTCTGAAACGATTCGAGTGCCGTCACCCATTTGTTGAATATACTCGTACGCTACCTGTTGTAAAATGGATTTACTAGGTCAAAAACCTTCCCTGACGTGTACACAACAACTCATCAAAGTTTCATCGTAATCGGATGAATGGCATATGAAAGCATACGGGATTTTGTTTACAAGATTCACGCGCCTTCACTCATTTGTTGAATCTTCTTGTGCGCCTGACATTGAAAAACGGATTTACTAATTCATACAACTTCGCAGGACTGTACTCAACTCACCAAAGTTTTATCACAATCGGATGAATGGTATATGAACGCATACGGGACTTGGTTGAAAGGATTCACTTGCTGTCGCTCATTAGTTGAATCTACTCGTGCGCTACCAATTGTAAAATGGATTTACTAAATCAGAAAATTTTGCAGAATTAAAAACAACATTTCTCTAAATTTCATTGCAATCGCATGAATTGTATATGAACGCATACGAATTTTTTTAAACGAAACGCGCGCCGTTAATCATTTGTTGAATCTATTCGTGCGCTAGCTATTGCAAAAAGGATTCACTAAGTCAGAAACCTTTCCTGGAGTGTGCACAACAATTCAACCAAAGATTCATAGCAATCGGATGAATGGTATTTGAACGCTTCGGGACTTTGTTTAAGCGATTCGCGTGCCGTCGATAATTTGTTGAATCTACTTGTGCGATACCTATTGTAAAGTGGATATACTAGGCCAAAAAAACTTTCCTTAAATGTATACAACATCTCACCCAAGTTTCATCGCTATCAGACGAATAGTATATGAACGCATATGGGACTTCGTTGAAACGCTTCGCGCGTCGTCTCTCATTTCTTGAATCTACTAGTGCCCTACCTATCGCAAAGTGGATTTGCTAAGCCAGAAGCCTTGCCTGAAGCATGACGAATGAAAGAGAAAGTGAGAGGACTCCTCAAGTTCAAGCGCGCCCCGCCCGGCAGCGCTAGAGTGGGCATGTTCCACGCTGCTGGTTAGCTGGTCTTAGGGATAATGCCAAAGGAAAAGAATTGCTTTGTAACTGATACTCTTTTAAAAGGTAATTAGCGATTGCAATTAAAACAACACGGCAGGGCACAATGGAAAATATAATTCACGGAAATAAGTACTACGGTCTCCATTACATGTTACGGAAAACACAGATTCCTGGAGTAGGCTATACAGACTGTTATTTTGTTGTTTCTTGTTGTGGCAATTTAGTTTCCTCAGATTGAGAGACGAAAGAAGGTGCATTTGTGGGTCTGAATCTAATTAATGAAAATGGGGGGAATGTCAGAGCGGCTCTTGAGAGCACTAGTGACAGAGTTGAGATGGCTATCCTCAGAGCGAGTGATGCCTATGTGGTGATTACCTAATTCCTCAATGAGGGAAATAAATTGGGCTATGGGATTGAGCGCGTTAATTACTGCTTGCCTGACTGATTTACAAAGGCTAATACCAATAGGTGGGTGGATGAGGACCATCGTGGTCTGAAGGTTACTGCCATTGGGTGAAGCGTACCGTACCACAGCTCTTTCTCGAAATCAAATGTCGGGAATGAGACGAGGCCGGGTGAGGGAGTGGGTGAGCTAGAGAGTGAGGAATCTGATTTTGGTGAAGCTAGTTTAAGTGGAACGAGTGTACCATACCATCTCGTTTTTGGGTAGGCCCATTCGGAATTAGTGTTTTTGGATTGACAGGGGTATAATTTGGGCTTTTAGGAGTAGTGGAGTAGTGGTGCTTCTAACCCACCCATTTTATTTGTACCAGACTGCACAAGTTAAAATAATTAATATCTCTCAAACGCATGGTTGGATGTTGAGAAATGTGGTGTCCTAGGACTCGGGCTGACGTCCTCTTTCCTATGGACCATGTATTATATTTTTCAAATTTTTTTAAAATTTTTCGTTTTCGAAAATAGGCGATAGCATGAAAACCAAACAGGATAGAACGTTGTGCCATGGCTCAAACGAATGGTCTTTATGACCTTTATTTTTTGTAATAAAACTTTTTTATTTTTTATATTTTTTTGAAAACACTCGAATTTTGAAAATCCTATATTTTGGAAACTAGGAACTCTACAAAAAAAATTGTTTTACGTAAATCAATGGTCCCTACCCCCTCTACCCCCAAAATAAATTTCAAGTCTCTAGGATGAAAACCTGTAGTAGTGGGGTAACACGGGAGCTGCTTACAAAAGCAAGTGGTGAGCCCCTGCGACCTTGGAATGGAAGGAGCCATGCTAGGAGGGCGTACTTGGATTCGTTTTTTTCGTCTCGTTGTGCTCTTTACGGGAATGTAGGTGTGGAAAAGGTGAAATGCTGGAAACACGGTCTTTTTGGGGTAAAACCGTGATTTTAAACTTTTTGCTATATCTCGCGAACCAATCATGCTAGAGGTGTATTCGACGGGTCCAAGGACTCGGGGTGACGTCCTCTTTGCTATGAATTACTCATTATAATTTTAAAAAAAATTGGAAACTCGATTTTGGGGTAAACACGTGTTTTTTGTGATTTTTGCCGATATCTCACGAACCAATAACGCTAGAGACGTGTACGAGGTGTCCTAGGACTCGGGCTAACGCCCCCTTTCAAATGTGGTAGATATTTTTTCCAAAAAGATAATTCACAAAGGGCCTAACGCCATACATGTTGAAATAACGTTTTCTTTTTCTTTGCCTGTTTATAATGTCCATGAAGCGTGGCGGTTGAGAGAGACGATACGGCTGGGTGTGTGTGTGTTTCAACGAACCTGTCGCTAACCACAAGGACCATGCTTAATAGAACAATAGTGGGGTAACACGGGAGCTGCTTACAAAAGCAAGTGGTGAGCCCCTGCGACCTTGGAATGGAAGGAGCCATGCTAGGAGGGCGTGCTTGGATTCGTTTTTTCGTCTCGTTGTGCTCTTTACGGGAATGTAGGTGTCGAAAAGGTGAAATGCTGGAAACACGGTCTTTTTGGGGTAAAACCGTGATTTTAAACATTTTGCTATATCTCGCGAACCAATCATGCTAGAGGTGTGTACGACGGGTCCAAGGACTCGGGGTGACGTCCTCTTTGTTATGATTTACTCATTATAATTTTTAAAAAAATTGGAAACTCGATTTTGGGGTAAACACGTGTTTTTTGTGATTTTTGCCGATATCTCACGAACCAATAACGCTAGAGACGTGTACGAGGTGTCCTAGGACTCGGGCTAACGCCCCCTTTCAAATGTGGTAGATATTTTTTCCAAAAAGATAATTCACAAAGGGCCTAACGCCATATATGTTGAAATAACGTTTTCTTTTTCTTTGCCTGTTTATAATGTCCATGAAGCGTGGCGGTTGAGAGAGACGATACGGCTGGGTGTGTGTGTGTTTCAACGAACCTGTCGCTAACCACAAGGACCATGCTTAATAGAACAATCGCTATTTCGACGGGTCGGTTTATGACAGAGCGAGGGTGCGTTTTTCTGATATTTTACCTTTGACGTGTAAACGGTGATGAGAACTTGATTCTATGTTGGTCGAAGCGAGTACAGAAAACAAACTTACAGGAGGTGAAGGTCATTTGAGCGTATTGGAAGGCTCCGATCTGACTTGACAACAGGTGCAATGGAAAAAATGACCAAGACGCTTGAAGGTGAAATAATCTGACCATCGTGGTGGCAGGGGAGTGGGAAAGACATGTGAACATGTGTGAAACCACATGTACGCTAAACCAGTGACATCCTGTCTTGCTTCGTACGTGACAAAATGCAAGTTGACGTGAAATTTGATCTACCGCAGGTGTTCACCTTGGACGTTAGCTGTCCACGTGCACGATAAGAGAATGTTCAAAGCGTGGGAAAAAAAGATTATACATGCAACGTAGCATAAATAAAGACATGTCGTTATCATTTCCACACTCACTTAGGTGACTACCTTTGAACACACTGCGTTGCAAGAAACCCCTGGTCTTGTTTATCAGTTTTGGTGTTGGTGGAAAATACTTAACCTTGTTGTGGGGTAGGTATATATTTATTTATATATTTATTGATTTTTATATAAATACATGCAATTATTTATTGATTAGGTAATTAATGATTTTTATTTATTTATTTGTTTGCAGATAACGTGTATAGCCTACCTGTCGTGTGTCTGTGGGAAATATATATTAAAGAATGAGAAAGACAGACCGATAGAAGAGGAAACCATTTCCACACTAGCCCACGAGACGGGAATATAGCAAAGCATTACACGTGAAGGTGAGATTTGTTTTATTATATAATATAAACTGTTTGATTTTGTTTTGTTTATGAAATGCATAAACTATATGGAATGGATATACTTATGGTGGTTTATTTTATTTCTTTTTAGATATTTGGAGAAAAAAAAGGGTTCACTGCTATTGCAAATACAGTTGAAAACCAAGTGGCTTTAGAGTGGAACCCTTGTGAAGCAGTCTACAGCTGAAAACTCAGGTGAGAGTGTTCTTTCAAAATAATGTCTTTTACTGCTGCGGATACGTTAACTTGGGAGCCCCTTGAGTCTTGTTTCAAATCACGTGTGTGCTCTGGCCGCGTGGTCAATGTTTGAAAAAGTTTGATTCCCAAAGAATTTTTAGAATCTTGTTTTGAAATTTTTAAAATTGAAATTTGTACAGCGCAAAGGTTGCATACGGCTTTAAAGGTGAATACAGAACTAGTGTGCGATTTCATATATAAAAAGAAGGATGTAGAGCATAAAGAGACATTTTATATTTGCAGTAAAATGCAAGAGCTATTCATAGCCCATAATTTGGAACAGTGGTATGAAACCCACGTGGTGAATGCCTTGCTATCAAAATTTGATAAACTGCAACAAGGACCGAGTGGTCTAGCCTTAGAGAAAATTCATCATTTGCAAATCAACATTTGTCAATTCAACCCCTTGAATGCTGGGTCTAGCTTTATTGAAACACCACCAGCAATAGCTTCGAAAAAGGCAGTGGTCAATATTGAGAACCATGACAATGATTGCTTTCTGTGGTCTGTGGCTGCCTATTTGCAGCCGGTACAACATCATGGTTGTCGACCGGGGAAGTACAAGGCCAAGTTTGAAGAATTGAAACAGACTTTAAATTTAACTCGAGTATCGTTCCCTATGGACTTAACCGAGATCCATAGGTTTGAACAAGATAACCAGGACTTTTCGTTCATGGTGTATGGCCTTGATGGTAATGAGATTGTGGGTCCTTTTTATGCCACAAAAGAACCGAAACGATACCACATTCATCTTTTATATTTATCTGTAGGAGAAGTGAATCACTACTGCCTCATTAAAAGCTTGAGTAGATTGCTAAGCAGACAAGTGTCTAAGCATGCTGGTGTAAAATATATTTGTGACCGTTACTTGCAATATTTTAAAACCCCTACGCTTTTGGAACGTCATAGGGTAGATTGTGTTTCTCAGGAAGCGGTGAGATTGATATTGCCACAAGGGGACAAGGCTGTGTTAAAGTTTAAGGACATTCATAAGCGTGACACTGTTCCCTATGTGGTATATGCAGATTTTGAAGCTCTCACCACACCCATGGCGGGATGTGAACCAGATCCCTCCATCAGCTCAACCACACCCATTCAAAAACATGAACCCTTTGCCATAGGATTTAATGTGGTGTGTGCCTATGACCCCACACAATCCGTTTACAAATACCGCGAGGGGCCAGATTGTGCCAAATGGTTCTTGGATGAACTTGTCAAGTTGGCTCATGATGTACAGGAATGACTGGACCATCCAGTACCCATGAGCCTATCTCCAGAACAGCGGCAGCAGTATAAGCATGCCACAACATGCCATATTTGTGAAAAGCCTATTTTAAGTGGAGAGGAAAAAGTCAGAGACCACTCGCACTTTACGGGGGAGTTTCGTGGAGCTGCGCATAGTAAATGCAATTTAAACTTTCCAGCTCCTCGTTTCATCAGTGTCTTTTTCCACAATCTGGCAAATTATGACATTCAGTTTTTGATTCGTGAATTGGGCCATGTCAACAAGGGCTCGTTTACCATTATTCCCCAAAACCATGAGCGTTTTACGGCCCTGACATGGTGGTTGGGCGACTTTAGCATTCGATTTTTGGATTCCTTTAAGTTTATGGCATCCTCGCTAGACAGCCTTGTGAATGGCTTGAATGAGGAGGAATTAAAAAATACTAGAATGCATTTTAATGATCCTGAGCAATTTCAATTGTGCATTCGGAAAGGTATATTCCCGTATGATTTCTGCAACAGCTGGGACGTGTTAAAGCAAAGAAAACTCCCACCACAAGATAAATTTTACTCGAAACTAACACGCAGTACCGTTTCCGATGAAGACTATGCACATGCATGTCAAGTTTGGCGAGTGTTTGGCATGAAGACGCTAAGTGAATATGCTTTGCATTACCTAAAACTGGATGTATTGCTACTCACTGATGTGTTTGAAAACTTCCGTGAGTTGTGTCAACACATTTACGGTCTTGACCCGGCTCACTATTATGCGAGTCCTGGGCTTTCGTTTGATGCCGCTTTAAAATACACTCAAGTGGAATTGGATTTACTCACTGACGTAGACATGGTTCTATTTTTTGAAAAGGGCATTCGTGGCGGCTTTGTGTCACTTAACCAGCGCCATGCCGAAGCGAACAATGACTACATGCCTGATTATTCACCGGACAAACAAGAATCGTACTTAATGTACTATGACGTGAATAATTTGTACGGTTACGCCATGAGTCAGCCTTTGCCCTATGGGAAGTTTGCTTGGCTGACAGACAAACAAGTGTCAGAATTTGATGTGAACATGGCTAGCCAAGAAACAGGCCGTGGATATGTGCTAGAAGTGGATATTGAATATCCCTCATCCTTGTATGATGAACATGCCGATTTCCCATTCTGCCTTGAGCAAATGGTTCCCCCTGACAGTAAAGTGAAAACTGAAAAACTCATGGGCACACTTTACAACAAAAATCGGTATGTGTTACATATCCAAATGTTGGTGCAATGCCTCGCCCAAGGCTTGGTGTTGAAGAAAGTACACAGGGGTATTTCTTTTGCTCAAAAAGCATGGCTTGAGCCATACATGCGACTCAACACAGAGCACCGACAAATGGCAACACAGCAGTTTGAAATTATTTTTTTTAAATTAATGAACAACTGCATCTATGGCAAGTCTATGGAGAATGTTCGCAAATACCGTGACATTAAATTGGTGAATGTCTGGGAGGGGCGGTGGGGTGCCCGGCGGTACATTGCCAAGCCAAATTTCAAATCGATCAAAATTATCGATGAGGATTTGGCTACTATTGAAATGAGTAAGACCAGCGTGACCATGGATAAACCCATTTACTTGGGTCAAGTCATTTTAGACTTTTCTAAATCGGTCATGTATCGATTCCACTATGAGTTTGCCAAACGCCATTTTGAGAACGTCTCTCTTTTGTATATGGACACGGACTCATTCATTTACCACATTCGCCACTGCAACCCCTATGACGTCATGAGACAACATAGTGACTGGTTCGACACCTCTTGCTATAGCGCTGACAACGTGTTTCAGCTGCCCATAAAAAAAAGAAGAAAATGGGCGTTTTAAAAGATGAATGCGGTGATTCCATTATGACGGAATTCGTAGGTTTGGCCTCAAAAATGTATGCTTACCGCACACTCGACTGTAAGGAAGCCAAAAGAGCAAAAGGTGTAGGTAGAGCAGTGGTAAAATCGCTACGTGTAGACGATTACCTAGCGGTTTTACGCACTGGCAAAGCTATGTCTCATACACAGTGCAGGATACAATCCAGCAACCATCATTTGTATCTTGTGGAACAGAGAAAACGCACCCTCGCCTCCATGGATAACAAGCGTGTGTGGGCTGATGACCTGCTCACCAGCCTGCCCTGGGGTTATGATCGCAAGGAGGAGAAGGTGTGATTTCATTGTTTAATCGTTTATGGGACATGGCTTTTTGTAACTTGTGGATTTAGAATTTTGTAAATATTGGTTTCTGTCATTGTAAATAGTGACAACCCACTTGAACCTTTTGCTCTTTAAAAGTTCTATGCAACCTTATTTTTTTAAATTTTTTGATTGGTAAATAGTTTGATTCTTTTAACGCTGTACAAAGTTGAGTTTTTTTTGTAAATATGAAATAAGTAAGATTTTTAGTAACTTTAATAACTAGTATTTAATTATTTTTTCATAATGTAAATGATAAACTAAAAAGTTTTTTTGGGATGAGTGTACATGTCGAGAATGTGCTTTTGGGAATAAATAAAGTGGTTGTGTTTGTTCCCAAAGACAGGTGTGAATGTATGAGTGGAGAGAGAGAAAGCTGATGTGTATGATTGACCAGAGCAAACACGGTGAGGTATGGTGGGTGGGTAAATGGTCACTTATATACTCATTATGTTTTAAATAGTTTCGTTTTTTCATTGAAATGTGGCAGACAATAGACATTATTTTTGTAAAAACAGTCTTACCTGCAGTAGTCGTAGACCTCGACGTTTCTCCAAACACCCATAAACTCACTGCAGCATCGTCATGGTCATGCACTGCATCAACATCATTGTCAAATCTCAACTTTCGACATACACCAAATGGAAAAATGTGAAAACAGCAAAATGGAAAATCCATGTTTCCATATCACCAAAAACAGCAAAACTTAAAACGGACATTTTTAAAAACTGGAAATGGCCATGTGTAAAATATGAAAATTCAAAAACTTCAAACAGACATTGTTTAAAATGTGTCATTAACAAACTGGAAAAATCCATATCATCAAAATCGCAAAACTTGAAACGAACATTTTTAAAAACTGTAAATTGCAAATTGGCAAATGACAGTGTGTGGAATTCATCATGTGTAAAATGAAAAAATCAGCCATCAACATCACGATTTCTTAAAATTAAAAATAACAAATCATTGTGCTCTGGTAAACCTTTGTTTTTATTTCATAGTCATAGTGAATTGACAAAAGAAAAATAGAATACAAACACATTCCAATTCCTCACTCCTCAATGTTTATGTCCATGCATTATCAACTTTCCTTTCATAGCACTCAAGACAATCAGGGCTGCCATCCTTTCACCCACTGAGGCATCACTGGATGTGAAACGTTGTTTAGCTTTCTTCAATAACAATTTATCTGCCACATGTCTTAAACCAGGATGACTATGACGATAAGAAAGGTCATGTTCCTTGCATGCTTGATCCAAAAGATTAATGGGTACATCACCACGTTGTAAACGTTTTTCGAGACGAGTTCCAGGGCCGCAAAAACGATAACCTGGAAGATGGATTTCGATAGGTAGGTATTGAATCACTTTGTCAATGACGCCATTGCCAGTACAGGTCTGGCATATCCTTTTCCATCGATGGTAAAAAGGTTTGGTCTTCCTCCTCCTCTAGGGACGATGTTTGTGTTTGTTGTTGTTGTTGTTGCTTTTTCTCGCCATGACACCCGTGGAATGATTCAACAAAGTCTTTACATGGACTTTTATGACCGTGATACAGTTTCACTAGCTGGCAAGTCGCACACTGACGCATAGACGGTATTTTTGCCATGGCCACTTGCTTATGGTGATCGTAATCCGTACAGGGTTGCAATTCACTCAACACAGGGTCTTGAGTCCATGATTTTGGTACATGTTGCCAGATTTCTTTCACTGCATTGGCGGCCACATAATAAATGAACGACTTGGGCAGCGCCAAGAGTTCCTCTTTGGTAAAACTGTCTAGTTTCTTTTTACACACAAAGAACTTGCCAATGGCTTTGTCCGTAGCATTGCCTTTCTCCATGGTATCACGTGCTGTAGATGTTTACACGTCGCTTGTAGAAATCTCACTGGCGTCATTCACAGGTAAATCTTGAGTTATAATTTTGTTCAACAACTCCCAGCAGGCATGAGTGGTTAACCAATGAAAGAGATGCCACGCATGCGATAGGGCTGTATGGGTAATGTTGCCACAGGAACAAGTATCCATGAGCGTTTGCAGGGAGGGGCAGCCCAACTCCATAAGGTCGATACATTGGCAGTAAGACGCCAAAAATGGTTGCAACCATTGCCGTTTTTCACTACCTTTCACAAATACCACATTGGCCGAGGACAAGTGTGCTTTCATGACCACGTCCAAATATTTATAGGAAATGGTTCCCTGATTCCAGTCTAGTTGCCTATGATTTTCAATCCACTGGGTTTGTTTACGGTCTTTTTCACACAACAAATCAAAAGCATGGGGTGGTTTAAATAGCAAATGCGTAGCTTGCGATATCCAAAACGTGGTACAATCGATCATGGCCACTTGTTTAAATATAAATTTGTTGTCACCAATTTTAAACCCTTGGCAATCCACAATGAGTGTGCGCAACATGTTGACGCTTGCCTGGACCAAGTTCAACTGACGACTGACTGACGATCACGTGTGATCATGGCATGGACTTACCTTCCATGCTAGTTTCAAATTGAGGTTAGGGTAGGACAGAGGGACATGCAAAAATAAGAATTTAAGAATTACATCATTTTATTATCAGAACATGTCTTACAGGCTTTTCTCATTTTGGGATAAGGACGATAGCAACTGATACAACAATATAGTCTCTTGTGTTTGTAACGTCCATAACACCGATGATGTCCCAATGTCTCTAAACTAGGCGTTTTTGATGGTGAGCTGCTCACCGAAGCACCATGGATACCATACGGTCCACATGTATCGTAACTTGCTTTATTTTCATCACCCAGAGACACAAGTGAGGGATAGCTTGAATGACAGGGTATATTTCCCACTTTCATTCTGCACAGGTAGGGGCAGGTGGGTGACCAGCGCTGATGTTCCTGCATGGGTACATCGCCCTCCTGCCATTGGTCTATGATGATGGGACAAAAGGCACATTTCACTTCATCTCTTGTTTTTAAATAGTAGAATCCAGCAGCCGCCAAGGCTTGAGGGTTTATGAAAGGCACTGGCCATGTGGCAAAAGTCTTGAAACGTTGTTCCTCAGAGTTTAAATTCATGGATGTAACGTCTCTTGAGGCTTTAAAGCAAGACATGACTGAGCGGCTTGACGTGGGATGACCTGTTATTTATACACTCGTCACTTGGTTGGATAGTGGATAATAGTTGACTTGTTTGTGATGAATAATCAAACAGTAGGCCGTGGTATTGGCTGGTACATTGTCATGCGTTTCAAAATCTAGTCGAATGTCGATATTGGATGGCTTGACAGACTCTTCCAGGTAAGAACAGTCAAAGACAATCAGTGGTGCTCTTGCCTTAAACGCTTGGGGTAGTAGCATGGGGCCGTTCTCTTTTTGATAATACGACCATCGAAATTTAGAAAACAAGTCGTACAGAGGGCCAAACTTATTTTTTGAAAAATCCAAATCCAGTCCTTCATAGGGAAACACGGCTCCGTTGAGGAAAAGACGTGCATTTCTCAATTGCAGATGATCAAATTGCGTGGCATCTTTGGTTTGTTGATACTTGCGATTCGTTTGAAAACCCACGATCAGGTAGAGAGGTCTCTCTGTATAGCGAGCTGTTTTTACAGACCAACTGTGTGTGTTGGTGGTGGGCAATAGCGGATACTCATGGAGTGCCCAGCTTCTAAATTCCATGGGTAGAGGCATATCTCTCTTTACCATTTTGAGTATGTCCAGTTTTTTGCTATCGTTAAGGGTCACATGAGGCACTTTCCATAGCAAGCGTTGTAGTTGAATTTTTGAATCGATGGGGGCATTGTCGGCTCCCTTGAGTGCATTGTTATCACTCCTGTCTCTCACTAGGTAAAGCACTTGCCTTGCGTTGACCACAATGCGTTGGTGATCTTCAGCAAAGCCTAGAACCAGTTTAAGAGGTAAATATCCAGTAAAGGTTCCATCAGTGTGTACCATCCAGTCATTGGTCGAGTCAGGACACCAACCTGCCATGCAAAGTGTTTTACCTTCTTCCTCACTATAAGAGGGGTATAGTTTCATGACACTGGAAATGCCCACATTTCGAGTGCTATCCACCACGATATCGTTAATGACATACCGCACTTCAGAAAATAGAAAGGTCAAACCATGGTTGGCCAACTTGGATGTAGTGGGTGTAGAACCATCGGATTTGGTGAGCCGACCTTCAATCTGAATGACACTTTCATGCGGTAGGGTGTAAATATCTTGGTTGTTGATAACAAATTGAATTTCATCATTGTTATTGAGTCCAGGTGTTTGAGTTTGATAGGAATGGAGATCAATTCTTACCACTCCTGGTTGCTCCTCGATGTGGTTCGCTATCTCTAGGATAGAATTCATTATGAGGGTTGACGTGGTAACCCAAATGCTGTAAAATCTGCTTGCCTTGAGATGTTAACGTGTATTCACGTGGCAAACAACTAACACTATTCCTAGACGGTGATGTTGCTTTATATACAAACTTCATAGTGGCTTTAGCACCAACTTGTAAGTCACTGGTGTGGTAGAATCTAGATCAATGAGTTGTTGATCTCTATTGATCAGTCTTAATGTTATATTACTAATACTATCGACAGCCACAGAATGAAAAAGCACTACAGGAGGGTTTTCACGAATAATATACCCATTGGGCGATGTTACAATAAAGTCATAAAGCGAATGCGATGGTTCTTGATTGGTGTACACTTGGCTAATAATATTACACGTCACCGACACATGATGGTCCTCAATGAATTTCACTTCATGGTCCGATTCATGTTTTTTGTTGGGCTCCAACACACGTGGTTTAAATCCTAGTAATGGGCCAATGGAATCGGGGTGTGCTTTAAAGTCAATGTTAAAGGTAGAGAAAATACTGCAGCCATGAGTGTTGGTATTGCCTACAAGTTCAAACTTGTGCGTTCCGTCTAGAAATGACTTTAAACCATATTGATTGATCAACACCACATAAATGTGTTCATAAATGTCATCGATCGTGTATCCACCAGATTTCAAGGTGAGCACAGAATCATCATAGTAAAACTTGTTGTTCACATTTTCACGTATGTTGTATATTCGATTGTACGTTTCAAGAGAAACAAGTCCTAAACCATAGGGTTTTTCACTCAATTCGATAGGAGGGTAAAAGTCTAGGCTGATTTCAGGTCCACGTCCATGCACTGTAAACGTTTTACTTTCTGCCGACATACTGGTGGCGTTTAAGCTTATGCTGCGTCTTATATAAAAAAATTAAACACAAACGTCCACACTGTTGGCTGTTAAACGTTTGCTCTCGTTTCACATTATAATATATCTTGATCCTGTTTCCAAAATAGGTCACTAGTTCCATGGGCGGGGGCAAATTCCCAAAACTGTCAAAGTACCATACCGTGGATCCCTCTTTGACATAAGCTACATAATGCGTTCCTGGTCCTCGGTGATCATCCAAATTGACAACAGCACATTCCTGTTTCCAGGGTCGTGGGGGTAATTGGTTTCGCATAAACACACCTCGAAAATGAGAAAGCTTTAGTTGTTTAGCATAGCTTTCCACTTGTTGATGCGTCAGGGCATGTCTTGCTATGGCTGAGGTTAATTTTTTTTTAATATTTCGAAATGGTGAAATCCCAAATCCTTGTTGATAAAAGGCTGGCTTTAAATTGGCATTTCTAGCCCCCATGGCAATCGCTTCCATCGTTTCATTGTGTCGCTGACTTTCTTTGAGTTGTTGCTTGCCCTGCTGCGCGGCTTTAATGGTTTTCGCCACTGCACTGGCACCGCCCAAAAGTGAACCCAGAGCAGCCAAACCGGCAAATAATGCAGGTAAAAATCCCGCTCGTTTGGGGACGGGAATCACTCGCCCTTGGTTTGAAACCTGTCGCTGACTTTTTGGAATAACATGTCTCTGTGCTGCTCGAAAGGCTTTCCTTATGGTCAATACATTATTTTTTCTTTTTTTCTTTCGCAAGGGCTTGGCCACGAATGTTGAAAACCCTGGCTTTGCCAAGGACAAAGTCCTTTTTTTAGTCTTTCTCACTGCATACCTTTGTTTCACCATGATGATAATGACCAACAACCTTTCACAAGAAAGTGTAAATCACAACTAACGTCAGATGGTTATTTCATGGCTGTATATTCCAATTCCACATAAAGTAGGAAATCGATTATGGTTTTTCCCGCTTGCTTTTCATCCCATGTCAACATGAGGTGAAAGGATAATTCATCACCTGCATTGACCATTTCATGGTCATGGACCAACATCCTATGACCATTTATCTTTATTTGTAAATGGTTCTCATCAGGTATGGCATATTTGATGTGAATGGTTCCATCATAGTGTAATCGATAGTGGCTTAAACCCGAAGCAAGCACATAGGTCAAGTGCTGATCATGGACTAGCGGTAAATGGTTTCTGTCATTCACAGATTTTTCATTTGTCAGATACACTAAAAATACAGATGGGATAAATTTATAAAGCCTTTTCATTTCATAGGTCATGTAACGCTTGGTACAAACATCGTCTTCGTATTGTGGGTCTTCCACGTGAATAATCCGATGGTGATTAGCGCTATAGCCATTCACCGTAAGCTGGGGCACTTTGTCATAAAACTCATACACTTTGTTATCCACATACTTTTTCGTAGTAACGTCTGTAGACACTTGAGGATGTTTTACATGGGTTAACCGCTTTCCCTTAAAGTCATAATCTCCCTGTTTTGTGCGTGGCACTACTGACCTATCCACATAGTGTTTATTAGCAGGATCTGTTTCTTGTTTAGGATCATGTATGGAGACAGGCCTAGCTTTGGCCATCAACGCACGTCCAAAGACATCCATCGTCAACCTGTAGTACCAGTCTACTGTTTCTATGACAAGGCTCGGTGTCCTGTATATAGACAGCCTGCTAGCCTGTCTAAGCCTTAGTTGAAATGAAGATTATTAAGCAGCAAGAGTCATTCCCCGTGGGGGACATGGTTTCCCATCTCTGTCCCTCATCACGTGAACAACGCCATGGTTCACTGTTTCCATCTTCCATTCGCTGCATCATTGTGGGGCCTTCCGGCTGTGGAAAGACTAATCTTTTGCTAACGCTCATCACAGCGCCCAATGGTCTGCGTTTTCAAAATATTTATATTTTTGCAAAATCTCTCTACCAACCCCTCTACGTGTTTCTGGATCAAGTCATGTCTGGATTACAAAAAGAGAATATGGGTTATTTTACATTTTCCATGCAAGAAAATGTGATTTCACCGAATGAAGTAAAGCCTGATTCACTCATGATTTTCGATGATGTATCCACTGAACGTCAAGGCATCATTCAAAGCTATTTCAGCATGGGTCGACACAAACATATCGATTGTTTCTATCTTGGGCAAACGTATTCTAAAATGTCCAAACAGTTGATTCGTGACAATGCCAATGTCATTGTTTTATTTCGTCAGGACGAGAGGAACAGTCGTCACATTTATAATGAACAAGTGAATCCAGATATGACCTTTCAAATGTTTACAGAATTGTGTGCCAAGTGCTGGAACACTCAACGTCATGCCTGTTTAGTGATTGACAAACAAAGTGAACTCAACCAAGGACGGTATCGCTTAGGGTTTGATCATTTTATTGTTATTTAAGGCCCTGTCTCATTCCCCGGCAAGTCATTTGTCAAGACACCATGGCGTTAGCAGAGAGTCAATTGAAAAAGCATATTATTAGAGCAAAAAATACTATTCGCCAAAAGTTTCGTCAATTGAAACAATCACGTGCCAATCATGCTTTGTTTATTCAGCAACATTTAGCACCTCCACTAAAAGCCATGTTGAAACCCTCTTTCAAGCCATCTAAAACGCTACCCACCGTTTCACAAGCCACGCAGACGCTGCACGAGGACCCTGAGGAAGAGGAAGAGGAACAGGAAGATTTGACTAGTGTTAGCGAAGTTGAGGATGAGGAGGAACATGTGTTTACGCCTCAAAAAAAGGCCGCACCCCTTGCAGAGTTTTTGAGAAAAAAGAAATCCTTGGCCATGGTCGAAACACCTTGCCCTTCCAGAGCGTCTCCGTTTTCACAACTCTTGGCCACCCCTCAACATAAAGCTCAACTGAAAACCATTTTAATAAAATATTATGGATCAACATTGGAACCCTATTTCACCGATCTATTTATTGGAAACACAGATACCACGTATGGTGTTCGCTATGAGGATGATAGTTTTAAAATTGGCGATTCATCCATTAAATTTGCTCGTACTAAAGCTGTCATTAAAAACATCAACTATAAATTAACGCCAGGACTGTTAAAGCTGCTCTTTTCTCGGACCCCCTCTCCCCATGATTATACGTCAGAGGACCTTGACAAATATAAATCCATTTTATTGGATACCCATGCTCACAAAAGACAGTATGATCCTGCTCAACAAGTGAATGCCAATATATCTCAAAAATATAAAACCATCATTGCAAAAATGTTTCCCACCAGTCAAAGTACTCGTCGTAAAGCGTCCGCTTCGGGATTGACATTTAAACCATTAAAACCCCTTGTGGATGTTACCTACTGGCACAATCCCAATAAGCTCGTCCAGCGGCTACAGTTGTTGCATGCTTCACGTCAAGCTGGCCATACCGGTCACGATTGGGAAATTCAAGAAATTGAACAAGAACTTCGAAATGCCAAAATTATTGTTTAAGCTCTCACCCATTAAAATGGGTATTGCTCACGAGTTGCATCGCCCAGCTAGACGTCACTATCCACGACTCAAGGTGATTTCACGAGGTGTGGATGAACTTTGGCAGGCTGACTTGGTTGAAATGATACCCTATGCTAGCGTTAACGACGGTGTACGCTATATGTTGACCGTCATTGATGTCTATTCCAAAATGGCCTTTGTTGAACCTGTGCGTCGCAAGTCTGGCCCACTAGTTACCAAGGCCTTTCAACATATTATTCAACACTCCAAACGTCAACCTCAGCTGCTACAAACTGACCAGGGGAAAGAATTTTTCAACAAGGATTTCTCCAGTTTTCTCAAATCTAAGGATATTCACCATTACACCACGTACAGCAACCTCAAAGCCTGTGTGGTCGAACGGTTCATCCGAACATTGAAAACCCATATGTGGAAAGCGTTTACCGCTCAGGGTACGTATCGCTGGTTGGACATGTTACCTGAGCTAGTATCACGTTACAATGACACCAAACATAGAACGATTGGGACCAAGCCACGTCTCGTAACTAAAAATATTCAGCGATTGGATAAACTGTTCAACCCCATAAAACAGCCGATCCTAAACGTCACCGACTGAACATTGGGGATTTTGTTCGTGTGAGCAAATTTAAGTCTGCCTTCAATAAGGGCTACACGCCTCAGTGGGGGACTGAACTATTTCGAATTCGTCGAGTCAACTTGGACAGTCCAGTCACCTATTTACTCGAGGACCTCAACCATCAACCCATAAAAGGTAGATTTTATCTACATGAACTTCAGAAAACAGCATTTCCTCAGCATTATCTTGTGGAAAAAGTGTTGAAACAAAAAGGAAATAAACTCTATGTCAAATGGTTAGGGTTTAACTCTACGTTTAATTCTTGGATCAATAAATTACATGTCGTGTGAACCTGTGTACTTTTTATTTATTCACACATGTTGTTCACCACCTATAGCTCTATGTATACAGCGCTCCGCGCTTCATGCATGTTCATACATGTTTGTCTTTCCCTTTCCTCCTGTGTTCTCTCATACATCACCCCCTCCCCTCTCCCTCCCTTCACCTCCCACCACTGCTGTTTGCAGCTCTTGCCTATCTATTGGTTGTGACATCATTCCCACAAGTTGCATCATACTTTTTACTGATTCAGCGATTCCCACGCTTTGAACATTCTCTTATCAGGCACGTGGACAGCTAACGTCCCAGGCGAACACCTGTGCCAGATCAAATTTCACGTCAACTTGCATTTTGTCACGTACGAAGCAAAACAGGATGTGACTTGTTAACAGTTATCGCGCACGTGGACAGCTAACGTCCAAGGTGAACACCTGCGGTAGATCAAATTTCACGTCAACTTGCATTTTGTCACGTACGAAGCAAGACAGGATGTAACTTGTTAACAGTTATCGCGCATGTGGACAGATAACGTCCCAAGCGAACACCTGCGGTAGATCAAATTTCACATGAACTTGCATTTTGTCACGTACGAAGCAAGACAGGATGTCACTGGTTTAGCGTACATGTGGTTTCACACATGTTCACATGTCTTTCCCACTCCCCTGCCACCACGATGGTCAGATTATTTCACCTTCAAGCGTCTTGGTCTTTCTTTCCATTGCACCTGTTGTCAAGTCAGATCGGAGCCTTCCAATACGCTCAAATGACCTTCACCTCCTGTAAGTTTGTTTTCTGTACTCGCTTCGACCAACATAGAATCAAGTTCTCATCACCGTTTACACGTCAAAGGTAAAATATCAGAAAAACGCACCCTCGCTCTGTCATAAACCGACCCGTCGAAATAGCGATTGTTCTATTAAGCATGGTCCTTGTGGTTAGCGACAGGTTCGTTGAAACACACACACACCCAGCCGTATCGTCTCTCTCAACCGCCACGCTTCATGGACATTATAAACAGGCAAAGAAAAAGAAAACGTTATTTCAACATGTATGGCGTTAGGCCCTTTGTGAATTATCTTTTTGGAAAAAATATCTACCACATTTGAAAGGGGGCGTTAGCCCGAGTCCTAGGACACCTCGTACACGTCTCTAGCGTTGTTGGTTCGTGAGATATCGGCAAAAATCACAAAAAACACGTGTTTACCCCAAAATCGAGTTTCCAAATTTTTTAAAAATTATAATGAGTAAATCATAGCAAAGAGGACGTCACCCCGAGTCCTTGGACCCGTCGTACACACCTCTAGCATGATTGGTTCGCGAGATATAGCAAAAAGTTTAAAATCACGGTTTTACCCCAAAAAGACCGTGTTTCCAGCATTTCACCTTTTCGACACCTACATTCCCGTAAAGAGCACAACGAGACGAAAAAAACGAATCCAAGCACGCCCTCCTAGCATGGCTCCTTCCATTCCAAGGTCGCAGGGGCTCACCACTTGCTTTTGTAAGCAGCTCCCGTGTTACCCCACTACTACAGGTTTTCATCCTAGAGACTTGCAATTTATTTTGGGGGTAGAGGGGGTAGGGACCATTGATTTACGTAAAACAATTTTTTTTGTAGAGTTCCTAGTTTCCAAAATATAGGATTTTCAAAATTCGAGTGTTTTCAAAAAAATATAAAAAATAAAAAAGTTTTATTACAAAAAATAAAGGTCATAAAGACCATTCGTTTGAGCCATGGCACAACGTTCTATCCTGTTTGGTTTTCAAGCTATCGCCTATTTTCGAAAACGAAAAATTTAAAAAAAATTTTGAAAAATATAATACATGGTCCATAGGAAAGAGGACGTCAGCCCGAGTCTTAGGACACCACATTTCTCAACATCCGACCATGCGTTTGAGAGATATTAATTATTTTAACTTGTACAGTCTGGTAAAAAATAAAATGGGTGGGTTAGAAGCACCACTACTCCACTACTTTTAGGGTCATCAGGGTCCTGAGTTATCAGGAATGATATGCCCTAGTACGTTAATGTGCGAGGCTTAGTTTCAGTGCGCGACATGCTTGTGTTCGTGAGTGTATAAGAACGTGTAATGAGTAAGAGGTGATGAGAGAGAGGGGTCAAATACCTTGGTCGACCAGAGAATAAGGTAAGAGAAAAAAAAAGAGACTGATAGTCAGTCTGAAAGACTGGACTTTATATCATTTTAAATGCTAGCAGCCGAGTACCAAGAAGGCAGTGCAAGAACAGGTTCTCGCACTGCCTTCTTGGTACTCGGCTGCTACATCGTACTATGACGTCACACACTTCAGTGCATTCTCGGTACATTTCGTCCTGTCACCGTAACGTAACGCCAGACCTCAGCTTAACGACGAAGTCATCAAGATCATTTAAAATGAAAAAACAAATTTACCAGTCATTCAAAGTTATCCAGTTTAAATACAATTGGAGCTGTGACGTTGAATGCGCTGATAAAATCTGAAGTTACTTGAAATAATTAATTAAATAATTAATTATTGGCTGCTTGGAAGGGTGAGGGGATGAGTTAAACTCGTATTAAAACTCGAGGGAGACAGGAGTTGCTTGCCTAGGATGGTTACAGGGTGGGTATGGTGTTGGATATTTGAATGGTAGAGGAGTGACTTAATCTGCACTGTTACTACGGGAATGCAAATTAAGCCTATAGGAACGTAGTGGAATGGTTCGAAATATCGAATATAGTGAGGACTAGGCTTGGTAGAAAAGCTGGCAAGGCTGGCGGATTATCGATTTCATCAATTGGCGTTAGAAGATGGAGCTTGGAGCAGTGGCGTGCAGATTGCTTGGATGCCGAACTCGGAATGATGATGGCACAAAACAGTAATATTAACAAAGAAATATGTTTGAAGTAGGCCTAAACAAAACATATAACGCTGATGTACACAAGACACAATGAACTGGATTTAAGAACTGAAAGCAAAGAAAATTTAATTTAATTCACACAAATATCTCACACAGTAGCTTCCCCCGCACTTTTCTATGACCCGGTTCGACGGAACAACAGGACACGTGTTGGTGCTTGTAGCGGCGGGACCACAAACTACCGTTCTATAATGGTGGAGTCCTCACACTAGTTCCTTCTATTCGTCATGCCTGAAGTGTACACAACTTCTCGCCCAAGTTTCATCGCTATCGGACGAATGGTATGTGAACGCATACAGGACTTTGTTGAAACGCTACGCCCGTCGTCGCTCATTTGTTGAATCTACTCGTGCGCTACCTATTGTTAAGTGCATTTACTAAACCAGAAACCTTCCCCGAAGTGTACACAACAACTCACCCAGGTTTAGTCGCTATCGGACGAATGGTATATGAACGCATACGGGACTATGTTGAAACATTTCGCGCGTCGTCGCTCATTTGTTTAATTCATTTATGCAATACCTATTGTAAAGTGAATTTACTAATCCAGAAACCTTCCCTGAAGTGTACACAACATCTCACCCAAGTTTAATCGCTATTAGACGAATAGTATATGAACGAATACGGGACTTTATTGAAACGCTTCGCGCGTCGTCGCTCATTTGTTGAATCTACTCGTGCCCTACCTATCGCAAAGTGGATTTGCTAAGCCAGAAACCTTGCATGAAGTGTACACACCAACTCACCCAACTTAAGTCGCTATCGGACGAATGGTATATGAACGCATACGGGACTACGTTGAAACACTTCGCGCGTCGTCGCTCATTTGTTGAATCTACTCGTGCCCTACCTATCGGAAAGTGGATTTACTAAGCCAGAAACCTTGCCTGAAGTGTACACAACCTCTCACCCAAGTTTCATCGCTATCGGACGAATGGTATGTGAACGCATACAGGACTTTGTTGAAACGCTTCGCCCGTCGTCGCTCATTTGTTGAATCCACTCGAGAGCTACATATTGTTAAGTGGATTTACGGTGTCAGAAACCTTCCTTGTTGTGTACACAACATCTCGTCCAAGTTTCATCGCTATCAGACGAATAGTATATATACGCATACAGGACATTGTTGAAACGCTTCGCGAGTCGTCGCTCATTTGTTGAATCTACTCGTGTGCTACCTATTGTAACATGAATTTACTAAGCCAGAAACCTTGCATGTAGTGTGCACTACCTCTCACCCAAGTTACATCGCTATCGGATGAATGGTATGTGAACGCATACAGGACTTTTTTGAAACGCTTCGCCCGTCATCGCTCATTTGTTGAATCTACTCGTGCGCTACCTATTGTAACATGAATTTAATAAGCCAGAAACCTTGCATGTAGTGTGCACAACCTCTCACCCAAGTTACATCGCTATCGGACGAATGGTATGTGAACGCATACAGGACTTTGTTGAAACGCTTCGCCCGTCATCGCTCATTTGTTGAATTTACTCGTGCGCTACCTATTGTTAAGTGGATTTACTAAGCCAGAAACCTAACCTGGAGTGTACAGAACATCTCACCCAAGTTTCATAGCAATGGGATGATTGGTATATGAACGCATGTGGAACTTTCTTGAAAAAAAAAAAACGACCGCCATTTTGTTGAAGCTAATCGCGCCATCTATTGTAAATTGGATTTACTACGCATATAACTTTTTCGGGTCTGTGCACAACAACTCACCAAAATTTGATCGCAATCGGATGAATTGTGTATGAACGCATCACCATTCCGCATTTGTTGAAACTACTCGTGCGGTATCTATATTCAAATGGATATACTATGCCTATAAACCTCCCGGAAGTGTGTACAACATCTCACCAAAATTTGATTGCAATCGGATGAATGGTTTATGAACGCATAAAATACGAAGAAACATACATTCATTTGTATATATATACTAGCTGTACCCGGCATGCGTTGCAATGCCAATCAAAGAAATTGTTGGCGTTGTAACTTTGTTGGTGAAGTGCTTTTGGATTCCCAATATTTATTTATTTTCCGTTAACCACCTCTAAACCAATGTAAAATTAATTTACTATCTCAAAAAAATCATGGGAGCGTGCTCAACAACTCACCAAAGTTTCTTCGCAATGAAATGAATGGTATATGAACGCATACGGGACTTTGTTGAAACGATACACGCGCCTTCACTCATTTGTTGGATCTATTCGTGCGCTAGCTATTGCAAAAAGGATTCACTAAGTCAGAAACCTTTCCTGGAGTGTGCACATCAATTCAACCAAAGATTCATAGCAATCGGATGAATGGTATTTGAACGCTACGGGACTTTGTTTAAGCGATTCGCGTGCCGTCGATAACTTGTTGAATCTACTTGTGCGATACCTATTGTTAAGTGGATTTACTAACCCAGAAAGCTTCCCTGAAGTGTACACAACATCTCACCCAAGTTTCATCGCTATCAGACGAATAGTATTTGAACGCATACGGGACTTTTTTGAAACGCTTCGCGCGTCGTCGCTCATTGGTTGAATCTACTTGTGCGCTACCGATTGTTAAGTGGGTTTACTAAGCCAGAAACCTTCCCTGAAGTGTACACAGCATCTTACCCAAGTTTCATCGCTATCAGACGAATAGTATATGGACGCATACGGGACTTTGTTGAAACGCTTGGCGAGTCGTCGCTCATTTGTTGAATCTACTCGTGCACTACCTATTATAACATGGATTAACTAAGCCAGAAACGTTGCCTGTAGTCTACATAACCTCTCTCCCAAGTTTCATCGATATCGGACGAATGGTATGTGAACGCATATACGACTTTGTTGAAACGCTTCGCCCGTCGTCAGTCATTTGTTGAATCAACCCGTGCGCTACCTATTGTTAAGTGGACTTACTAAGCCAGAAACCTTACCTGAAGTGTACAGAACATCTCACCCAAGTTTCATCGCAATGTGGTGAATGGCATATGAACGCATGTGGGTTTTTCTTGAAACAAATGCACGCCATTTTGTTGAAGCTACTCACGCGCTATCTATTGTAAATTGGATTTACTACGTTTATAACTTTTCCAGGACTGTGCACAACAACTCACCAAAATTTGATCGCAATCGGATGAATTGTATATGAACGCATCGCCATTACTCATTTGTTTAAACTACTCGCGCTATTTATTTTGAAATGGATTAACTATGCCTATGAACCTCCCGGAAGTGTTTACAACAACTCACCAAAATTTGATCGCAATCGGATGAATGGTTTATGAACGCATAAAAGACGAACACACAGATATTCCTTTATATATATAGGAGAAGATATAAGATAAGATTATTATTGTAACAGATCTGATTTTTTTAATAAAATTTAAGATTATTTCAAAATATTACTAATAATAAATACCGGTAAGTTTTATACATCAGTTTATATCAATACCATACTCGCAACAGCCAACCAGTTGTCCACTTGTTAAAATAATACGCATGCTAAAGAAAACCACAATGCGGTCGGAACTCGTCCACCATTAAATAAATTCTAGTTTGAATTTATTGTCTTTTGGTGGATAGCTGCTAATACTATTAGGTATATACTAACTCTTATATGGTATGGAGGCTTGGACTTTGGTGGATAACTGCTAATACTATTGGGTATATACTAACTCTTATATGGTATGGTGGCTTGGACTTTGGTGGATAGCTGCTGCTAATACTATTGTGTATATACTAACTCTTATATGGTATGGAGGCTTGGACTTTGGTGGATAACTGCTAATACTATTGGGTATATACTAACTCTTATATGGTATGGAGGCTTGGACTTTGGTGGATAACTGCTAATACTATTGGGTATATACTAACTCTTATATGGTATGGAGGCTTGGACTTTGGTGGATAACTGCTAATACTATTGGGCATATACTAACTCTTACATGGTATGGATGCTTGGACTTTGGTGGATAGCGACTAATATTATTGGGTATATACTAACTCTTATATGGTATGGATGCTTGGACTTTGGTGGATAGCTACTAATACTATTGGGTATACACTAACTCTTACATGGTATGGATGCTTGGACTTTGGTGGATAGCGACTAATATTATTGGGTATATACTAACTCTTATATGGTATGGATGCTTGGACTTTGGTGGATAGCTACTAATACTATTGGGTATATACTAACTCTTATATGGTATGGAGGCTTGGACTTTGGTGGATAACTGCTAATACTATTGGGTATATACTAACTCTTATATGGTATGGAGGCTTGGACTTTGGTGGATAACTGCTAATACTATTGGGTATATACTAACTCTTATATGGTATGGAGGCTTGGACTTTGGTGGATAACTGCTAATACTATTGGGCATATACTAACTCTTACATGGTATGGATGCTTGGACTTTGGTGGATAGCGACTAATATTATTGGGTATATACTAACTCTTATATGGTATGGATGCTTGGACTTTGGTGGATAGCTACTAATACTATTGGGTATATACTAACTCTTACATGGTATGGATGCTTGGACTTTGGTGGATAGCGACTAATATTATTGGGTATATACTAACTCTTATATGGTATGGATGCTTGGACTTTGGTGGATAGCTACTAATACTATTGGGTATATACTAACTCTTATATGGTATGGAGGCTTGGACTTTGGTGGATAACTGCTAATACTATTGGGTATATACTAACTCTTATATGGTATGGTGGCTTGGACTTTGCTGGATAGCTGCTAATACTATTGTGTATATACTAACTCTTATATGGTATGGAGGCTTGGACTTTGGTGAATAACTGCTAATACTATTGGGTATATACTAACTCTTATATGGTATGGAGGCTTGGACTTTGGTGGATAACTGCTAATACTATTGGGTATATACTAACTCTTATATGGTATGGTGGCTTGGACTTTTGGTGGATAGCTGCTAATACTATTGGGTATATACTAACTCTTATATGGTATGGAGGCTTGGACTTTGGTGGATAACTGCTAGTACTATTGGGCATAGCGACTAATATTATTGGGTATATACTAACTCTTATATGGTATGGTGGCTTGGACTTTTGGTGGATAGCTGCTAATACTATTGGGTATATACTAACTCTTATATGGTATGGAGGCTTGGACTTTGGTGGATAACTGCTAGTACTATTGGGCATATACTAACTCTTATATGGTATGGATGCTTGGACTTTGGTGGATAGCGACTAATATTATTGGGTATATACTAACTCTTATATGGTATGGATGCTTGGACTTTGGTGGATAGCTACTAATAATATTGGGTATATGAAAATCCACAGCCTGTTTCCAGTCTCCGACCGGGTCAGGAATGGAATGAATGAAGCCCCCATCTAGCGGCGAGGATATGAATTGTGCCGGCTGCTGAGGCCTGACTCACTCCTCTGGGGCAATGATTAAATGAATGACAGATGAAATGAAATGATAGTGGAGAGTGTTGCTGGAATGAAATTTTGACAGGGAAAACCGGAGTACCCGGAGAAAAACCTGTCTGCCTCCGTTTTGTCCAGCACAGATCTCACATGGTGTGACCGGGATTTGAACCACGGACCCAGCGGTGAGAGGCCAGCGTGCTGCCGCCTAAGCCACGGAGGCTCGATTGGGTATATACTAACTCTTATATGGTATGGAGGCTTGGACTTTGGTGGATAACTGCTAGTACTATTGGGTATATACTAACTCTTATATGGTACGGTGGCTTGGACTTTGGTGGATAGCTGCTAATACTATTGTGTATATACTAACTCTTATATGGTATGGAGGCTTGGACTTTGGTGGATACTTATTAATACTATTGGGTGTATACTAACTCTTATATGGTATGGAGGCTTGGACTTGGTGAATAGCTACTAATACTATTGGGTATATACTAACTCTTATATGGTATGGTGGCTTGGACTTTGGTGGAAAGCTGCTAATACTATTGTGTATATACTAACTCTTATATGGTATGGAGGCTTGGACTTTGGTGGATAACTGCTAATACTATTGGGTTTATACTAATTCGTATATGGTATGGAGGCTTGGACTTTGGTGGATACTTACTAATTCTATTGGGTGTATACTAACTCTTATATGGTATGGAGGCTTGGACTTTGGTGGATACTTACGAATACTATTGGGTATATACTAACTCTTATATGGTATGGAGGCTTGGACTTTGGTGAATAACTGCTAATACTATTGGATTTATACTAACTCGTATATGGTATGGAGGCTTGGACTTTGGTGGATAGCTGCTTATACTATTGGGTATATTCTAACTCTTATATGGTATGGAGGCTTGGACTTTGGTGAATAGCTACTAATACTATTGGGTATATACTAACTCTTATATGGTATGGTGGCTTGGACTTTGGTGGATAGCTACTAATACTATTGGGTATATACTAACTCGTATATGGTATGGAGGCTTGGACTTTGGTGGATACTTACTAATACTATTGGGTGTATACTAACTCTTATATGGTATGGAGGCTTGGACTTTGGTGGATAGCTACTAATACTATTGGGTATATGCCAACTCTCATATGGTATGGAGGCTTGGACTTTTGGTGTATAGCTGCTAATACTATTGGGTATATACCAACTCTCATATGGTACGGAGGCTTGGACTTTGGTGAATAGCTACTAATACTATTGGGTATATACTAACTCTTATATGGTATGAAGGCTTGGACTTTGGTGGATACTTAATAATACTATTGGGTATATACTAACTCTTATATGTAATGGAGGCTTGGTCTTTGGTGGATAACTGCTAATACTATTGGGTTTCTACTAACTCGTATATGGTATGGAGGCTTGGACTTTGGTGAATAGCTACTAATACTATTGGGTATATACTAACTGTTATATGGTATGGAGGCTAGGACTTTGGTGGATAGCTGCTAATACTATTGGGTATATTCCAACTCTTATATGGTATGGTGGCTTGGACTTTGGCGGATAGCTACTAATACTATTGGGTATATACTAACTCTTATATGGTATGGTGGCTTGGACTTTGGTGGATAGCTGCTAATACTTTTGTGTATATACTAACTCATATGGTATGGAGGCTTGGACTTTGGGTAATAGCTACTAATACTATTGGGTATATACTAACTCTTATATGGTATGGAGGCTTGGTCTTTGGTGGATAACTGCTAATACTATTGGGTTTATACTAACTCGTATATGGTATGAAGGCTTGGACTTTGGTGAATAGCTCCTAATACTATTGGGTATATACTAACTCTTATATGGTATGGAGGCTAGGACTTTGGTGGATTGCTGCTAATACTATTGGGCACGGTATATACTAACTCTTATATGGTATGGAGGCTTGGACTTTGGTGGATAGCTGTTAATACTATTGGGTATATACTAACTCTTATATGGTATGGACTTTATGGATAGCTACTAATACTATTGTGTATATACTAACTCTTATGCGGTATGGAGGCTTGGACTTTGGTGGATAACTGCTAATACTATTGGGTATATACTAACTTGTATATGGTATGGAGGCTGGGACTTAGGCTAGCACCATGAAAAATCTAGAGGCACTCAAAATCTGGATCCATCGAAGAATGTTAAATATACCCTGGACAGATAAAGTTACGAACAAAGAAACCTTCAGAAGAGCAATCAGTGATCCTCAACTTTTGTCTGTAATTGCATTAACAACTGCATGCACGCACTTTCAGAGGGAACGAAGGAATTAAGGAAGGAGATTGAATGGTTAGCACAGTGGATGCGCAGATTTTACGGCCACTGGCCAAAAACAAACGTCGGACCTATAAACCACACATCTCTTAAACTCCAGCAATTCTTCAAGGTTTATACTGTGTCCCGGTCGGCTATGGAAGCCAATATCCCATCTTTTGGTACGATACCTTTATTGGGATAGGATAATGCTGAGGGATCGAATGAGCAGGTTGTGGTCGTTACGGCGTGGCTGCAGGCAGTCGCTCACATCAGGAGGCGAGGAGGTTCGAATCCCCTTGCTGGTAACCTTGAAGATGGGTTTCTCTGGTTTCCCATCTTCCGTCCAGGCAAATGCCGGGCTTGGTCCCTACTATAGGCCACAGACGCTACCTTTTAATTCCTCATCCTTACATTCACACTTTGCTCCCCAGGCAACGCTCCACACGTGACGGTATTTGTAGCCCACCCCATGGGTATCCGCATGGAAGCAGCTACAAACTCTGGCAAACAGAACATGTCCTCGGACACTCCCTTCAATATAAGCCATACGCTAAAATAAATGCTGAGGGAGCTCTAGTTCCACCAGCAAAGAAGTAGGCTGCTATCATATACCTACAGGTCATAATGCATGGTCCACTTTCCAGATGGGGTCCAGCTACGCTGTATAAATGAGCCGTTCCTCTTAGGCATATTCACGTACAGCGAGCTTTGATACATTTGTGACCAGTGCAAATGAGATGCGCATTGACTCTTTGCGCAGCGCAATTTGAGTTCGATCCCAGTGTTCCAATTGCGCTCTCAGTGTATGGTTTGTGCCAACAAGAAAGCAATGCGAGAGTGCCAGGTATAGTGACCAACGAGGAGATGGACAGGTGTGCCTGAAGATTTTTAAGAGTATTTACCGGTACATGACATAATGTACCGATATACTTGCTCCAAAAGTTTCACGTGCATACGTCTGTCCTCTCTTACCAAGAGTCTGCTGAAAACGTTTTATATACCGGTATCTGAAAGAAACTTCGCACCGCCACTGCATCAAGCTAGAAGAATTGCTGGAGTTTAATTTCATGACCGTGAATGCCAACATTCCACAAATCTTTTATTTCAATCTTCCTACCAAGAAATGAACATCATCTGTTTGTTATTCAAATCCAGAGGGAACAGAAGACATTTGGGACAATATTAGGGAAATAATTCATCTATATTGTGGCACCCTTCTTCATCATTGTTAATCATATAACACACACACAATTACACAAATGTTGCAGCTCTGTAGTAGGCCTAACTAGTGACATGTGATTCCTTTTATTTTATTTACCATGGGATAATCAACTGCATTAATCGAAAAGGTTATGGCATTTTAACTCATACATGATGAATATATTTGATTGTCGAAGATACACAGGTTTAAATGTGTACCTAGAGACTTGTTTATGGCAACAATTATATAAGTTACCCGTGATATTATTCATAAGTTGATCAAGATAAATACATCTTCGAATCCCTGAAAATTAGTGTTGATTCTGAGGGATTTATGTTATGTTTGGTTTGAAGTGGGCTTATTGTAACACGAGTCGGAAGTATTGCCCTGGATTTTCTGAAACTCCTTGTGTCCAGTTACTGCCAATTTCTTAGTTGGATTACTCGTGATGTAGCCTAGTTTTCTTTCAAGGATATAATTTGTAGTGTACTCTAATTCTCTACGCCATCACATTGTGTTTAGGTTTTTGTGAAACCAATTTATAGGATGCTTCATGTCTGCGGCTGGCACCAGTAATTCCTCATTCTGTCGCAATGATAGATCTTAATATTTTACTTGATATTATACCCTAAGTTAATATCATATAAAGTCGAGCGCTAACCTCTTCTTCTCATTACTGTAGTCTTATTTGAATTCATTTGGTAATGGTAATAATTTGGCGTACTGTTGAGGAAGTCTTCAACGTGATTAAAATTTATATAATTGTGGACTATTGAAGAAGTCGTCAATGTGATTAAGATATACATAATTGCGATCCCTCTACGTGACTAAATTTCATAATGAAGACGAATCGTACAACCAGAGTTCTGCTTGGACATGTTCGAGCCCTGTGTAGATTAATTTACGATATTTGATTGCCGAGGACCTACACAGGTTTAAATGTGTAACTACTAGAAACTTCTTTATGACGACAATTATACAAGTTACCCAGTGATAGTATTTATAAGTTGGTACAGGTAAATACATCTTCGAACCTTCCGTTTACTGTTGGTTCTGAGGGAGATGTAGCGTGTTTGGTTTGAAGTTTTTTTTTTTTTTTTTTTTTTTTTTTAAACACGAGTCGGAGGTATTGTCTTGCCGAATCTCATTGTATCCAGTCACTGACAATTCGTAGTTGGCCTACTCGTGGTGTGACTTGAGTTTACTCTCACGTTCATAGGTTTGCAGTGTTATTCTCTGCCCCGTCATATTGTGCTCATATTTGTGTAAAACCAATTTGTAGAAGCCTCATTTCTGTGGCTGGCACCAGTAATTTCTCATTCTATCGCAATGATAGATCTAAGGGCGTATATACAATTTTTTTCGGCGGCGGGGAGGAAGGGGGGGGGGGGGCTGGCTATCCTGGAAAATTGTGGGTATTCTCAGGGAATTGTCACCGGAAAATACCCAGAAATATCAACCAATATCTTAGAGCATATAACTTTGAGTAATTATTTTAGATAAGATTCAAAATTTATACAGGCTACAATTACTGGCAATACAAAACAAAGTTGTAAAATACAACACCACACGCAAATAAAATGTTATACTTAAAGAATTTTCTATTAATGTCTATGGAGTATGAATAGAAATCTATTATACATAATCCAAAATTGACTCATCACCGCAGGGCTCAAACCACTAGACCTAGAAAGCTGAAATTTTGCATGTTGGTTTATTCGAGTATGTAGAGGCTCACTAAGAAACTATTTTTGAAAATTCAATTTGTAAGTGACTTCTTTTGGCCCTTTGGCATTGAGCATCCAAAATTGTCTCATCGACGCTGGGCTCAAACCACTAGACCTAGAAAGCTGAAAGTTTGCATGTTGGTTCATATGAGTATGTAGAGGCTCACTAAAAAGCGGTTTTTGAAAATTCAATTTGTAAGTGACTTTTTTCGGCCCTTTGGCACTGAGCAAGGACAGTCGGTACAAAGATCGGATTTAGCTCATTTTAAGCCGCCAGATACGAGAAAGAGTACTCGGAGGTCCTGTAGGGACCCCGAAACACACTTTTCAAGTTCCTAAAATAAACAGTTTCGGAGATATTCCCAAATAACTATGTTCCTTCTGAGAAACAGATCAACGTTACTATGGCAACCGCTGAAATTTCGCAGACCGGGGATAGTTTTCTGGCAATATCTCGAAAACCGTTCGTTTTAGGGCCTTTAAACGCGGGGTTAGTTTCTCCACGATGCTCCTCTCATTGATACGCGTAAAATGAGATATATATTATTTATAGAGTTGGTTTTTGTGGTCGGATACAATCGTGATTTTGAGTCTAATTTTATACTCCTTGAGCTGGTTATTGTAAGCCAGCTTTTAGATCTTTACTCTAATTTACAATGTTAAGGTGCTTTCTATTTTGCACGGTATGCTTTCATTTTCTTTTTCAATTTGTTTTTTTTTTTTAACTGAATATTTCTGTTTGCCAATATTGATATGCCCTTTTTCGTTCTTTCCCATGATCAGCAACCCATATTCACAGACGAATGTGTCGTATTCTACCGGCTGTCACGTTAAATTATTATTTTTTCTTAATTACTCTTACTGAGGAATTCGGCAAACTTATTTCAATAAAGTTGGTATTTTGTCATTCACGGCCATTGTATCCCCGCACAAGGTACGGCTTAAACCTAGACAAGTTGCTGAGTTAGACTAATGGACTAATGGTGCAGCAGAAAAGAGGAGAATTGAAGCTTTTGAAATGTGGTGATACAGGAGAATGATGATCAGATGGGTAGATAGGGTAACAAATGAAGAGGTAGTAAGACGAGTGGGAGAGGAGAGATGTTTCTGCCGACTGCTAATGGAGAGAAGAGTTAGGAGGGTAGGACACATATTAAGACACCCAGGAATAGCAAGCTTAGTTATGGATGGGAGGGTTGGGGACTAGAAACTGTAGGGGTAAACCAGGGTTAAACAGATTGCCTCGGATGTCGGGTGTGGTAGCTATGTAGAGATGAAACGATTAGCTCAGGAGAGGGAGAAATGGAGGTCTGCATCAAACCAGTTAAAAAACTGAAGACTCACACAACAACAATCAGGAATTTTAATTACTTAGAGAGGCATGTGAGGCGAAAGGGTTGTTGGAGAATTTCAATCCCTGGGATGTAACACTGGAAGAGACTGCATAATGTACTTCAGCGGCCAAGGTGAGAGATATTTAACTATAGGTCTATTAATAGCGATATGTTGACGTTCAAATCATCAATAAGTATGACCAAATTACATCCAGAATAGCTTAAGTAAGAATACTTTTAATTCTCCATATTCCGATAGATATGCCATTCCAGTGTGCAAGAGTGCAGTTCCCTCTTCAAACAATATTCACAATTTCTTTAACAAAGCGCAATGACACACACTTAAGAGTAGCACGTGTACATTTAGACAAAACCATTTTTTTCCCCCGGGCAACTGTATGTGGCGTGCTCGATGGCATCCGGACAACAAAATCGTTATGTCTCAGCAGAAGATGGCAAAACCAAAAACGTAATATAAAATGTGTTAACATAATGTAACATCGAACCCTGCAGACTTTCACAACTCTATAAAATTCCCACTTTGCTGCTCATATCAATATACTGTACTAGCAGGTACCCGCGGCTTCGCACGCGTCATAGTCTTTTCATATTGTTATTCAATGAAATGCAGGTTTAACCCCGTTCACACCCCTTTAGAACCTGAATATACAAAATTCCCTCCTTAGTAGATGTTTTCGACACACAACAAACATATCCCCAAAATATCATTCTTCTAACTTTAATAGTTTTGGTTAGTCGATGAGAGTGAATATTCAAAAATCCTTCCTTAGTTGACGTTTTTCTTCCAGAATTTCACCCCTCCCCATGGGCTCCTTAAATTGGATCTATGAAAAACGGTCGAACCCCTATTTATCTATTTATTTATTTATTATTTATGCTGATTGTTTTCCTCTGAGTTTCAAACTCTGTTTTCCTCTGAGTTTCAAACTCCTCGCCTATGTCGATTAAGAGATGCACTCTCCGTTAGGAATCCTTCAACCCCCAATTTTCACCTCTTTCACCTCATAATATACACCATATCGATAAAACATTAGACATATGTTTGCTTATTTTTATTAATTAATTTATATGCCGAATATCACATCCCGAAATGAAACAACTCGTGAGATATTGTTAATCAATGAAATGCAAGTTTTACACCCTTAACACCCTTTCAGAACATGAATACCCAAAAATCCATCCTTCGTGGACGTTTTCGACATACAACGATCATATCCCCCAAATATTTTAAGTTTCTAACTGCAATAGGTTTGGCTGGGGGATGATGAGTGAATATCCAAAAATCCTTCCTTAGTGGACTTCCTTCCTCAGAATTTCACCCCTCCCCATGGGCCCCTTAAATTGGATTTATGAAACAACGGTCGACCACCTATTCACATATTTTTCAAGCTGATCCCCCCCCCCCCCCCGAGTTTCGTACTTTATGCCTCTGTCTTTTAATAGATACTTGCTCCGTTAGGATTCCTTCAACCCCCACTTGTCACTCATACACCTCATAATATACACTACATCGAAAAATACTCAGACATGTGTCTTCTTATTCTTAATGATGAGTTTATATGCCGAGTATCGCATCCCCCAAGGAAACCAATCGGGAGATATTGTTATTCAATTAAATGCAGGTCTACACCTTTAACACCTCTTTAGAACCTGAATATCCAAAAATCCTTCCTTGGTGAACGTTTTCGATATACAACGAAAATAAACCCAAAATGTCATGTTTCTAACTTCAATAATTTTGGCTGGGCGATGATGAGTGTGTGAGTAAATCAGGACATTTTCTTTAATTTATTTTTCAGAATTTCACCCCTCTCATGAACCCCTTAAATTGGATTTATGAAAAAAAAACGGTCGAACACCTATTTACTTACTTTTAAGATGTTCTTCCCACCTGAGTTTGATAAGTGAGTGAGTTAATCAGTTAGAACACTTTCTTTCCTTTTTTTTCCCCCAGAATTTCACCCCTCTCCAAGGGCCATATAATTGGAATAATGAAAAAAACGTTCGAACACCTATTTACTTATATTTTAAGCTGGTTTCTTTCGCTCGAACACATATTAACTTATTTTTAAGCTGTCTTTTTCCCCTGAGTTTGATGAGTAAGTGAGTTAGTCAGTAGTTAGGACACTTTCTCTCCTTTTCCCCCGAATTTCATCCCACTCCATTGGCCCCTTAAATGGAATTTATGAAAAAACGGTCGAACACCGATTTACTTATTTTATAAGCTGTTTTTTCCGCTGAGTTTCAAACTTCTCGCCTATGTCGTTTAAGAGATACACGCTCCGATAGGAATCCTTCAAACCTCAATTTTTACCCCTTTCACCTTATATATACACCACATCGAAAAACCCTTACACACATGTCTGCTTATTTTTAATGTTTAGTTTATATGCCGAGTATCACATCCACAAATGAAACCACTCGTGAGATAACGTTATTCAATAAAATGCAGGTTTAACCCCCTTAAGACCCCTTTAGAACCTGAATATCCAAAAATCCTGTCTTAGTGTACGGTTTTGACATACAACGAACAACGAACATATCCCCAAAATCTCATGTTTCTAACTTCAATAATTTTGGCTGGGCGATGATGAGTGAGTGAGTGAGTGAGTCAGGACATTTTCTTTCATTTTTCTTCCAGAATTTCACCCCTCCCCAAGAACCCCTTAAATTTGAGTTATGAAAAAAAAACTGTCGAACACTTATTTACTTATTTTTAAGCAGTTTTCTGTCCCTGAGTTTGAGGAATGAGTGAGTCAGTCAATCAGTTATGACACTTTCTTTCCTGTCCCCCCCCCAGAATTTCACCCCTCCCCATGGGCCCCTTAAATTGGATTTATGAAAAAAAGAACGGTCGAACTCCTATTTACTTATCTTTTAAGCTGATTTTTTCCCGCTTAGTTTCAAACTCCTCGCCTATGTCGTTTAAGAGATACACGCTCCGTTAGGAATCCTTCAACACCCAATTTTCACCCCTTTCACCTCATAATATACACCACATCGAAAAACCCTCAGACATGTGTCTTCTTATTTTTAATGATGTGTTTATATGCCGAGTATCACATCCCCCAATGGAACCAATCGTGAGTTATTGTTATTCAATGAAATGTAGGTTTAACCCCCTTAAGACCCCTTTAGAACCTGAATATCAGAAAATCCTCCCTTAGTGGACGGTTTTGACATACAATGATCATTTCCCCAAAATGTCATGTTTCTAACTTCAATAATTTTGGTTGGGCGATGGTGAGTGAGTCAGGACTTTTTCTTTCAATTTTCTTTTTTCAAATTTCACCCCTCCCCATGAACCCCTTAAATTGGGCTTATGAAAAAAACTGTCGAACACCTATTTACTTATTTTTAAGCAGTTTTTTCCCTGAGTTTGATGAGTGAGTCTGTCAGTCAATCAGTTAGGACACTTTCTTTCCTATTTTTCTCCCCCAAAATCTCACCCCTCCCCATGGGCCCCTTAAATTGGATTTATGAAAAAACGGTCCAACACCTATTTACTTATTTTTTAAGCTATTTTTTTCCGCTGGGTTTCAAACTCCTCGTTTATGTCGTTTAAGAGATACACGCTCCGTTAGGAATCCTTCAACCCCCACTTTTCACTCCTTTCACCTCATAATATACACCCCATCGAAAAACCCTCAGACACGTGTCTTCTTATTTTTAATGGTGAGTTTATATGCCGAGTATCACATCCCTCAATGAAACCAAGCCGGAGATATTGTTATTCAATGAAATGCAGGTGTACCCCCTTAACACCCCTTTAGAACCTGAATATCCAAAAATCCTTCCTTAGTGGACGTTTTCGACTTACAACGAACATATCCCCAAAATTTCATGTTTCTAACTTTAATAGTTTTGGCTGGGCGATGATGAGTCAGTCAGTCAGTCAGTCAGTCAGGACACTTGTTTTTATATAAGAGACTAGCAGGTACCCGCGGCTTCGCTCGCGTCATAGTCGTGTCATATTGTTATTCAATGAAATGCAGGTGTACCCCCTTAACACCCCTTTAGAAACTGAATATCCAAAAACCCTTCCTTAGTGGGAGTTTTCGACTTACAACGAACATATTCCCAAAATTTCATGTTTCTAGCTTTAATAGTTTTTGCTGGGCGATGATGAGTCAGTCAGTCAGTCAGGACACTTAGTTTTATATAATAGACTAGCAGGTACCCGCGGCTTCACTCGCGTCATAGTCGTGTCATATTGTTATTCAATGAAATGCAGGTGTACCCCCTTAACACCCCTTTAGAAACTGAATATCCAAAAACCCTTCCTTAGTGGGCGTTTTCGACTTACAACGAACATATTCCCAAAATTTCATGTTTCTAGCTTTAATAGTTTTGGCTGGGCGATGATGAGTCAGTCAGTCAGTCAGGACACTTAGTTTTATATAATAGATAAGCATCGGTCCTAGTGGAAAATAATTCTATCACCTGAAACCAAAAATGCATGGGACGAAAAAAAAACATCAAAATATCATGTTGGTTTCGGTCCCTAAAAGACGTGAAAAATATAATAAAAGTATTAAAAAAAACTATTTTTTGTAATTCCATTCGAATCAATTTTTATGTCATTCCTGGGACTTAGAAAATTCCGGCCAAAAAGTACAAAATCATTAATAACTCCCTAAGTATTCGTCGTATGATGAAATAGCAAGAGACAAAAAAGATGTAATGTGTTATTGTCTACAACATAGGCCATGTATAATTTTACACTCAGACATATTACGTTCCCCCCCCCCCCCCATATTTTCACCCCTCCCCATGGGCCCCTTATATTGGATTTATGAAAAAACGGTCAAACACCTATTTTGTTATTTTTTATGCTGATTTTTTTCCGCTTAGTTCCAAACTCCTCGCCCATGTCGTTTAAGAGATACACTCTCGGTTAGGAAACCTTCAACCCCCACTTTTCACCCCTTTCACCTCATAATATACACCACATCGAAAAACCCTCAGTCACGTATCTTCTTATTTTTAATGATGAGTTTATATGCCGAGTATCAAATCCCCCAATGAAAGCAATCCGGAGATATTGTTATTCAATGAAATGCAGGTGTACCCCCTTAACACCCCTTTAGAAACTGAATATCCAAAAACCCTTCCTTAGTGGGCGTTTTCGACTTACAACGAACATATTCCCAAAATTTCATGTTTCTAGCTTTAATAGTTTTGGCTGGGCGATGATGAGTCAGTCAGTCAGTCAGGACACTTAGTTTTATATAATAGACTAGCAGGTACCCGCGGCTTCGCTCGCGTCATAGTCGTGTCATATTGTTATTCAATGAAATGCAGGTGTACCCCCTTAACACCCCTTTAAAAACTGAATATCCAAAAACCCTTCCTTAGTGGGCGTTTTCGACTTACAACGAGCATATTCCCAAAATTTCATGTTTCTAGCTTTAATAGTTTTGGCTGGGCGATGATGAGTCAGTCAGTCAGTCAGGACACTTAGTTTTATATAATAGATAAGCATCGGTCCTAGTGGAAAATAATTCTATCACCTGAAACCAAAAATGCATGGGACGAAAAAAAAACATCAAAATATCATGTTGGTTTCGGACCCTAAAAGACGTGAAAAATATAATGAAAGTATTAAAAAAAACTATTTTTCGAAATTTCATTCCAATCAATTTTTATGTCATTCCTGGGACTTAGAAAATTCCGGCCAAAAAGTACAAAATCATTAATAACTCCCTAAGTATTCGTCGTATGATGAAATAGCAAGAGACGAAAAAGATGTAATGTGTTATTGTCTACAGCATAGGCCATGTATAATTTTACACTCAGGCATATTACGTTCCCCCCCCCCATATTTTCACCCCTCCCCATGGGCCCCTTATATTGGATTTATGAAAGAACGGTCAAACAACTATTTTGTTATTTTTTATGCTGATTTTTTTCCGCTGAGTTCCAAACTCCTCGCCTATGTCGTTTAAGAGATACACGCTCGGTTAGGAAACCTTCAACCCCCACTTTTCACCCCTTTCACCTCATAATATACACCACATCGAAAAACCCTCAGACTCTTATCTTCTTATTTTTAATGATGAGTTAATATGCCGAGTATCAAAAACCCCAATGAAAGCAATCCGGAGATATTGTTATTCAATGAAATGCAGGAGTAGCCCCTTAACACCCCTTTAGAAACTGAATATCCAAAAACCCTTCCTTAGTGGGCGTTTTCGACTTACAATGAACATATTCCCAAAATTTCATGTTTCTACCTTTAATAGTTTTGGCTGGGTGATGATGAGTCAGTCAGTCAGTCAGGACACTTACTTTTATATAATAGATAAGCATCGGTCCTAGTGGAAAATAATTCTATCACCTGAAACCAAAAATGCATGGGACGAAAAAAAAACATCAAAATATCATGTTGCTTTCGGACCCTAAAAGACGTGAAAAATATAATAAAAGTATTAAAAAAAACTATTTTTTGAAATTTCATTCGAATCAATTTTTATGTCATTCCTTGGGCTTAGAAAATGACGGCCAAAAAGTACAAAATCATTAATAACTCCCTATGTATTCGTCGTATGATGAAATAGCAAGAGACAAAAAAGATGTAATGTGTTATTGTCTACAACATAGGCCATGTATAATTTTACACTCAGACATATTACGTTCCCCCCCCCATATTTTCACCCCTCACCATGGGCCCCTTATATTGGATATATGAAAACACGGTCAAACACCTATTTTGTTATTCTTTATGCTGATTTTTTTCCGCTGAGTTCCAAACTCCTCGCCTATGTCGTTTAAGAGATACACGCTCGGTTAGGAAACCTTCAACCCCCACTTTTCACCCCTTTCACCTCATAATATACACCACATCGAAAAACCCTCAGACACGTATCTTCTTATTTTTAATGATGAGTTTATATGCCGAGTATCAAATCCCCCAATGAAAGCAATCCGGAGATATTGTTATTCAATGAAATGCAGGTGTACCCCCTTAACACCCCTTTAGAAACTGAATATCCAAAAACCCTTCCTTAGTAGGCGTTTTCGACTTACAACGAACATATTCCCAAAATTTCATGTTTCTAGCTTTAATAGTTTTGGCTGGGCGATGATGAGTCAGTCAGTCAGTCAGGACACTTAGTTTTATATAATAGATAAGCATCGGTCCTAGTGGAAAATAATTCTATCACCTGAAACCAAAAATGCATGGGACGAAAAAAAAACATCAAAATATCATGTTGGTTTCGGTCCCTAAAAGACGTGAAAAATATAATAAAAGTATTAAAAAAAAACTATTTTTTGAAATTCCATTCGAATCAATTTTTATGTCATTCCTGGGACTTAGAAAATTCCGGCCAAAAAGTACAAAATCATTAATAACTCCCTAAGTATTCGTCGTATGATGAAATAGCAAGAGACAAAAAAGATGTAATGTGTTATTGTCTACAACATAGGCCATGTATAATTTTACACTCAGACATATTACGTTCCCCCCCCCCCCATATTTTCACCCCTCCCCATGGGCCCCTTATATTGGATTTATGAAAAAACGGTCAAACACCTATTTTGTTATTTTTTATGCTGATTTTTTTCCGCTGAGTTCCAAACTCCTCGCCCATGTCGTTTAAGAGATACACGCTCGGTTAGGAAACCTTCAACCCCCACTTTTCACCCCTTTCACCTCATAATATACACCACATCGAAAATCCCTCAGACACGTATCTTCTTATTTTTAATGATGAGTTTATATGCCGAGTATCAAATCCCCCAATGAAAGCAATCCGGAGATATTGTTATTCAATGAAATGCAGGTGTACCCCCTTAACACCCCTTTAGAAACTGAATATCCAAAAACCCTTCCTTAGTGGGCGTTTTCAACTTACAACGAACATATTCCCAAAATTTCATGTTTCTAGCTTTAATAGTTTTGGCTGGGCGATGATGAGTCAGTCAGTCAGGACACTTAGTTTTATATAATAGACTAGCAGGTACCCGCGGCTTCGCTCGCGTCATAGTCGTGTCATATTGTTCTTCAATGAAATCCAGGTTTAACCCCGTTCACACCCCTTTAGAACTTGAATATCCAAATATCCCTCCTTAGTAGACTTTTCGACGCACAACCAACATAATCCCAAAATATCATTCTTCTAACTTTAATAGTTTTGGTTGGTCGATGAGAGTGAATATCCAAAATTCCTTCCTTAGTGGACGTTTTTCTTCCAGAATTTCACCCCTCCCCATGAGCCCCTTAAATTGGATTTATGAAAATACGGTCGAACACCTATTTATTAAATTATTTATTTATGTATGTATTTATTTATTTATTTATTTATTTATTATTATTAAGCTGATTGTTTTCCTCTGAGTTTCAAACTCATCGCCTATGTCGTTTAGGAGATGCACGCTCCGTTAGGAATCCTTCAACCCTTACTTTTCACCCCTTTACTCCTAATTTACACTACATCGAAAAATCATTAGACATGTGTCAGCTTATTTTTAATGATTGGTTTATATGCCAAGTATCACATCCCCAAATGAAACCACTCGTGAGATATTGTTATTCAATGAAATGCAGGTTTACCCCCTTAACACCCATTTAGAACCTGAATATCCAAAAATCTTTCCTTAGTGGACGTTTTCGACATACAATGAACATATCCCCAAAATTTCATGTTTCTGACTTCTATAATTTTGGCTGGGCGATGATGAGTGAGTGGGTCAATCAGGTCATTTTCTTTCAATTATTTTTATCAGAATTTTACCCCTCCCCATGGGCCCCTTAAATTGAATTTATGAAGAAACGCTCGAACACCTATTAACTTATTTTTTAAGCTGTCTTTTTCCCCTGAGTTTGATGAGTGAGTGAGTTAGTCAGTCAGTTAGGACACTTTCTCTCCTTTTCCCCCCAGAATTTCACCCCACACCATCGGCCCCTTAAGTTGAATTTATGAAAAAACTTTCGAACACCGATTTACTTAATTTTTAAGCTGATTTTTTCCGCTGAGTTTCAAACTTCTCACCTATGTCTTTTAAGAGATACACGCTACGTTAGGAAACCTTCAACCCCCACTTTTCACCCCTTTCACCTTATAATTTACACCACATCGAAAAACCCTTAGACACATGTGTGCTTATTTTTAATGATTAGTTTATGTGCCGAGTATCACATCCACATATGAAACCACTAGTGATATATTGTTAATTAATAAAATGCAGGATCAACCCCCTTAAGACCCCTCTAGAACCTGAATATCCGAAAATCCTCCCTTAGTGTACGGTTTTGACATGCAACGAACATATCCCCAAAATGTCATGTTTCTAACTTCATTAATTTTGGCTGGGCGATGATGAGTGAGTGAGTGAGTGAATCAGGACATTTTCTTTCATTTCTTTTTCTCCAGAATTTCACCCCTCCCCATGAACCCCTTAAATTTGATTTATGAAAAAGAAACTGTCGAACACTTATTTACTTATTTTTAAGCAGCTTTCACTCCCTGAGATTGAAGAGTGAGTGAGTCAGTCAATCAGTTAGGACACTTTCTTTCCTGTCCCCCCCCCCCCAGAATTTCACCCCTTACCATGGGCCCCTCAAATTGGATTTATGAAAAAAATAACGGTCAACACCTATTTACTTATCTTTTAGGCTGATGTTTTTCCACTGAGTTCAAACTCCTCGCCTATGTCGTTTAGGAGATACACGCTCCGTTAGGAATCCTTCAACCCCCACTTTTCACCCCTTTCACCTCATAATATACACCACATCGAAAAACCCTCAGACACGTGTCTTCTTATTTTTAATGATCAGTTTATATGCCGAGTATCACATCCACAAATGAAACCAATCCGGAGTTATTGTTATTCAATGAAATGCAGGTTTTACCCCCTTAACACCCCTTTAGAACCTGAATACCCGAAAAACCTCCCTTAGTGGACGGTTTGGACATATAATGATCATATCCCCAAAATGTCTTGTTTCTAACTTCAATAATTTAGGCTGGACGATGATGAGTGAGTCAGGACTTTGTATCTTTCAATTTTCTTTTTTCAGAATTTCACCCCTCCCCATGGGCCCCTTAAATTCGATTTATGAAAAAACGGTCAAACACCTATTTACTTATTTTTTAAGCTGATTTTTTTCCGCTGAGTTTCAAAATCCTCGCCTATGTCGTTTAAGAGATACACGCTCCGTTAGCAACCCTTCAACCCCCACTTTTCACCCCTTTCACCTCATAATATACACCACATCGAAAAACCCTCAGACACGTGTCTTCTTATTTTTAATGATACGTTTATATGCCGAGTATCACGTCCCTCAATGAAACCAAGCCGGAGATATTGCTATTCAATGAAATGCATGTGTACCCCCTTAAGACACCTTTAGAACCTGAATATCCAAAAATCCTTTCTTAGTGCGCGTTTTCGACTTACCACGAACATATCCCCAAAATTTCATGTTTCTAACTTTAATAGTTTTGGCTGGGCGATGATGAGTCAGTCAGTCAGTCAGGACACTTGTTTTTATATAAGAGATAAGCATCGGTCCTAGTGGAAAATAATTCTATCACCTGAAACCAAAAATGCATGGGACGAAAAAAAAACATCAAAATATCATGTTGGTTTCGGACCCTAAAAGACGTGAAAAATATAATAAAAGTATTAAAAAAAACTATTTTTTGAAATTTCATTCGAATCAATTTTTATGTCATTCCTGGGACTTAGAAAATTCCGGCCAAAAAGTACAAAATCATTAATAACTCCGTATGTATTCGTCGTATGATGAAATAGCAAGAGACAAAAAAGATGTAATGTGTTATTGTCTACAACATAGGCCATGTATAATTTTACACTCAGACATATTACGTTCCCCCCCCCCCCCCATATTTTCACCCCTCCCCATGGGCCCCTTATATTGGATATATGAAAAAACGGTCAAACACCTATTTTGTTATTTTTATACTGATTTTTTTCCGCTGAGTTCCAAACTCCTCGCCTATGTCGTTTAAGAGATACACGCTCGGTTAGGAAACCTTCAACCCCCCACTTTTCACCCCTTTCACCTCATAATATACACCACATCGAAAAACCCTCAGAAACGTATCTTCTTATTTTTAATGATGAGTTTATATGCCGAGTATCAAATCCCCCAATGAAAGCAATCCGGAGATATTGTTATTCAATGAAATGCAGGTGTACCCCCTTAACACCCCTTTAGAAACTGAATATCCAAAAACCCTTCCTTAGTGGGCGTTTTCGACTTACAACGAACATATTCCCAAAATTTCATGTTTCTAGCTTTAATAGTTTTGGCTGGGCGATGATGAGTCAGTCAGTCAGTCAGGACACTTAGTTTTATATAATAGATAAGCATCGGTCCTAGTGGAAAATAATTCTATCACCTGAAACCAAAAATGCATGGGACGAAAAAAAACATCAAAATATCATGTTGGTTTCGGACCCTAAACGACGTGAAAAATATAATAAAAGTATTAAAAAAACTATTTTTCGAAATTTCATTCGAATCAATTTTTATGTCATTCCTGGGACTTAGAAAATTCCGGCCAAAAAGTACAAAATCATTAATAACTCCCTAAGTATTCGTCGTATGATGAAATAGCAAGAGACGAAAAAGATGTAATGTGTTATTGTCTACAACATAGGCCATGTATAATTTTACACACAGACATATTACGTTTCCACCCCCCCCCCATATTTTCACCCCTCCCCATGGGCCCCTTATATTGGATTTATGAAAGAACGGTCAAACACCTATTTTGTTATTTTTTATGCTGATTTTTTTCCGCTGAGTTCCAAACTCCTCGCCTATGTCGTTTAAGAGATACACGCTCGGTTAGGAAACCTTCAACCCCCACTTTTCACCCCTTTCACCTCATAATATACACCACATCGAAAAACCCTCAGACACGTATCTTCTTATTTTTAATGATGAGTTTATATGCCGAGTTTCAAATCCCCCAATGAAACCAATCCGGAGATATTTTTATTCAATGAAATGCAGGTGTATCCCCTTAACACCCCTTTAGAAACTGAATATCCAAAAACCCTTCCTTAGTGGGCGTTTTCGACTTACAACGAACATATTCCCAAAACTTCATGTTTCTAGCTTTAATAGTTTTTGCTGGGCGATGATGAGTCAGTCAGTCAGTCAGGACACTTAGTTTTATATAATAGATGTATCAGAATAATCAGAATTAGAATGGACCCACCTGTAGCCGCGATTGGTGTAATAGAATAGACCAATTATCAGCAGTAATGCATCGTCCCCATTGTCTTGATCGCGGGCGAAGCCGCGGGTACCTGCTAGTGTCTAAATATTTGTCAATTTACTAAAAAGTAATGTAAACATTTTTTTTTTTTTACAAGTGGATAATTTATTTTTCAAAAGTTCCGTTCTGTGGAATTCACAGTTTTGCCTCTCAAGGCCGAGTACCCCGTTCCAGCCCGCAGACTAGAATTAAAATTTCTTGGCAGAGCCGGGAATCGAATTCGGACATCCGGGGCGGCAGCCAAGAATGCTAGCCACTACACCACGTCTTAGTCTAATTTCAATCTTTATATTGTTTTTAACTTAGCCAATAAGTTAAGCTTAGGTTACAACCAAATTAACACTTATTTCATGCTCTTACCAAAGCAACACTTTCATAATTTGTACTGGCTTTTTTCCGGGGGACGGGGGCTGGAACTCCCTCAGCACCCTCCTTATATACTCCCCTGGATAGATCTTAATATTTTACTTGTTGTTATTCCCTAACTAAGTTAATATCATATAAAGTCGAGCGCTAACCTCTTCTTCTCACTGTGCACCAGGAGGGTTATATTCTCATTACTGTAGTCTTATTTGTATTCTGAGTTCTGAAATTACGTCATTTGATAATAATAATAATGATTTGGCGTACTGGTATAAGTATATGGCTTCTTATTATCCTTAAGTGCACGTTGTGTGTTCTAGTTTGCTGGACAATATGGAGCAACAAACACTCATTAAGAGTGAGCCAGAATGGCCGTCTCAAACTGATGAATTACCTAATATTGTAAGTTGTATTTATTATATATATATATATCGTGTAACATAGCAATCTTAGTGATGTTCAAAACAAGCAAGGTTTAGTGACTTAATACTTGCCACCAAATTGTAGCCTAACTAGGATGTTTAATATTTTATTTTTCAACTTAACTTAGTACAATTATTCTGGCTGCATGTTTTACGTTGGCTCATACTTGTATTATACTTTCTAGGAAACAGTTGACCTGTTACCCACTTCTAATCTGCTGGATGAGTCTGGTGATATGTACGAAGATAAAAACTGGACAGTCAAATCGGAACTTGAAATACAGGTGATGTATTTAAATATTTAAATAATTCTTATTTTAGCAGTGAGCATTTGCTGATATTATTGTAATCATAATTCAAGTTCCTGGGATCTATTGTACGTGAAGTCTACACCACACGCTGTGCTAACAGTAGCTAATTTATTTGTAATGCAGGGTCACTCTGTTGGCACCCTGGACCCTTTTGTATGTGAGGTCTACACCACATGTTTTGCTGACAGTTACTAATTTATTGGTAATGCTGGTTTATTCTGCGGCCATTTTGTTAGCTTATTTTCATTTTTGAAAAAATAGGCTTATGAGATCACCTTTTGTCCGTGTGTCTGTCTGTGTGTGTATTTGATTCGTGTGTGTGTGTCCCTAATAAAATCTAAACGGCTGGAGTGATTTCGATGAAGCTTGGTGAGTTCATAGCACTATTACGGACGACCTCGACCGTGCCCATCAAATTTTGTTACGTCTCAGCAATCCAACATGGCGGTTAAGCGAAATATTTCACCTGCATTCAATATCTCCGAAACAATTACCGATATCACCCTGGAATTTTGTACAGTGATAAAGGGATCTACTAGAAATTCACCTATATGACTTTTGAAAACCTGGTAACTACAAAACCATCATGGCGGCCAAGCGAAGTTGCGACTTATAGATAGACGTTTCTCGCGATTTAACCAAGCAAACGCAATGAAACTTGGTACAGTGTGTGTCTATACATATTGCAATTCACCGACATCTAACTTCGTTCAATTGTTTACATAACCTCAAGATGGCGGCTGTGCGGAATATTTCACCGGCATTCTATATCTCCGAAACTATTACAGGTATCACCCTGAAATTTCGTACGGAGATAAAGGGTGCTACTGAAAGTTCATCTATTAGACTTCCAAAAACCGGTTAACTACAAAACGAACATGGCGGCCAAGCGAATTTGAAAGTATTAAATAGACTTTCCTCGCGATTTAATGATCCAAATGCAATGAAACTTGGTACAGCAATTGCTTATACACATTGTAATGCACTGGTATCTAATTTAGTTCAATTGTTTACATAACCTCAAGATGGCGGCTGTCGAATTCTAAAATTAAGTTTTTATTTCTTGCGTCGTAATCATCCGATGGAAGTGAAAGTTTGAATAATGAACCTACGCAATAATTTTTCTTTAATAATACATGACTCTATGGCCTATACATATAACAATCCAACATGGCAACCATCCGAAATATTTATACGGTTCTCAATATCTGCGAATCTATTACAGCAATCAAACTGATTTCTTTTTATGTTCATAGAGGCTATAAATATAAGTTCACCTATAGGACTTTCAATAATCTGGTGATCAAAAATCCTACTTGGTGGTGATGCGAAGTATACATATTCACATGGACGTTTCTCGCAATTTAACCATCCGAGTGCAGTGAAACTTGGTACTGTAAATCCTATTACAAATGTTAATCCACTGGCATCTAATTTATTTCAATTGTTTCAATAACCACAAGATGGCAGCTGTGCGAAATTTTAAAATCCCGTTTTTACTTCTTGTGTCCTAATCATGCGTATGAATTTTGAATACTACACGTACATAATAATCTTCATGTAACAGTACATAGCTCTAAGACCTACATATATAAAAATCCAACATGGCGACCATCCGCAATATTAAGACGGTTCTCAATATCTAGTAATCTATTACAGCAATCAAACTGAAATTTTGTATGTTGATAGTGGCAATTAACATAAGTGGGATTTATGAAAATAGGCTTTAGTTCTTCACGGAACTACTTGTTGGAGGATGAAACACTTCTTTAGTGATAACCTTTAACATGAAAACTCCAAGATTTTTAAAGGATGTTTAAGGGCAGGTTGTTTAAACTTTAAAGCATTTGATCTCATTGCACCGAGTTCAGCTAATCTTTGCGAATGCAGAGCTCAGAATTTTCGTGGTATAAACGTTAAACTTAAACCACCCTGTCTTGATATAATCTTATATTTAACCGGCGAAATTTCTCGGTTCAGCGCTGTTAATCTTAGTTCACAGCTGCTGTTGGTTGGTTGGTTCTTAAATTTAGGGGCTGCGACAACGCGGTCATGTAGCCCCATGTACTTTGGTTATGTGTAGAATCTGTCTGATAACTGGTGTTAATTGTGATGACTCTATTAGTGTGTGTAACTGTTTTAATTCAATTAAGCACTGCAGACGATCAATTTTCAAGTAGTTCCTACTTTTGCCGCCAAACGCCACCGTCGACGACTACTAGTTCAGAACTTAGCTACCTGACGTCACCGCAGTTGGCTCTTGGCAACGAACGTAGAAACCTAAGAGCGTTGTTTACGTTCTTAACCTATAAAATTTTGCTTCACACAGTTGTCTGTGAAACATTTAAGCCCGTAGTTTCCAATTCAAGGCTGTATATATTAGTGAAATATCATATAAAGCTTGTACATTAGTAGGTGATTCTGGTACGAAGGTGATATCTTTTCTGGACTAGGCGTAATTTGTGCGTGCTCACTCTCATCGATGATGTATTTTAGTCAGAGAGATTTTGGATTTTATTGAGAAGGAAGGATCCCGTTGTCCTGAAAATCGTGTCTTATTCAGACACGCGAACAATACTTTTGTTCCGTTTCGGATAAATATAAAAAACATGACCGGTTTGTAACATTGTATAATAATTAGGTCACTTTTACACCCTGTTGTTCTGTGCCAGTATAAGTCGAGTGTTTTTAGTCCCACAGGATATACGGACATAATGCGTGTTCACATTTTATAACAATTTATTTTTGCACTCTATTTAGACGTTAAAAGAATTGCCAGAGGTGCTTCTATCATCATACCACCAGTGATTATACCGGTACCCAATACATACGGTACGGTAATGGTAGTATTAAATGGCTCTATTTTGTCTATGCTATTTTTTTGTTTTTGAAAGTTGTAGGCCACTGGCACCTGATCTTGCCTTCGTTAATAGGTTAGCCTATGTGATATCCTGTAGAAGAACTATCATAGGCCATGTGACACACACTTCACATTATTGAGACCATCATCATAATCAGCGGTTCTAAGAAAGTTCAAAATCTCAAACCCGAAACTCCTTCCGCGAAAGTACGTATGGGTGCTCTTAGAAGGGAGGTGGTAAAAGTTTTGTCCACTTGTTTTATTGCAGGGCAGGTTCGATTTTTATTAGGAGTTAGAAGAGGGTGAAATGGTCTTCAGAGAACATAGCAAATATCCTCGCACTAAGATCACTTTCGAAGTAAGCATACGAATATTTCAGAAATCGCCACATTCCAATACCAATGCCGTTCAACTCGACCGAAATTGATTCGGCATTTTCAGGGCAGACCTGGAATTCTGAGAGAGGTACTTTGTCTGTTGTAAGCCAGAGCTATGGTCGGAGGACTGGTTGCTAAATGGAAGCAGCCCGCCTTTTATGACTTCGATGTAATAATGACTTCAGAGTTGTTACAAAACATTATTAGCCAGTTTAAGGGTTGTGGCATTCGTATTGTCGCAGTAGCTAATGATATGGGATGGAAAAACACTTAAGCCTGGAAGGAACTACATGCAATCAGTAATAAAAGTTTTTTCAGCAATCCAGTGGGCAGTAACATAAATGTGTGGGTTTTCTGTGATGTAACCCATCTGTTGAAATTGTTAACAAATCACTTTCTAGTTGAAGGTTTCGTGTTAGACGAAGGCACAGAACTTCAGAAGAATACGATAGAAGGCCTATTAGAGACTCAAACGGGGAACATGTATGTGAACAAGTCATTCCTTTTCAGGACGATAGAGACCATCATTGCTAGTGAAAATATGGTAGGTCCATGATTTGCAAGTGTGTACTAACTGAAATGTTTTTGATAAAACCTGCACAATAACTGTTGAGTCCTTTGCCACGTTGCCATAGACGAATGTAAACTATGTATGCTGGGTTGAATTACCATTAGTATGTTATATTATTCCTTAATTCCTTCAGTGCAAAACTCAGCAATTCTTCTAGGTTTGTGCCGTGTCTTGTGTGGGGTTTCGCCCAGGACACCAAGCTAGGCTCATCGGCGGGCTCTTGGTGTCCCCGCCCGGACCCCCACAGGAGTGACGAACTGCGCGCCACCTCCCTTTATATAAGGTGCAACTGCACCACTTGACTACGAGAACTAAAAGTTCAAGCAGCTTTAACCTCCCTATGAAGGCTTCCAAAAAGATGGTACCGTATATTGGCTTTCACGGCCGGTGAATTAAAACTCAGCAATTCTTCTAGGTTTGTGCCGTGTCTTGTGTGGGGTTTCGCCCAGGACACCAAGCTAGGCTCATCGGCGGGCTCTTGGTGTCCCCGCCCGGACCCCCACAGGAGTGACGAACTGCGCGCCACCTCCCTTTATATAAGGTGCAACTGCACCACTTGACTACGAGAACTAAAAGTTCAAGCAGCTTTAACCTCCCTATGAAGGCTTCCAAAAAGTTGGTATATTGGCTTTCACGGCCGGTGAATTAAAACTCAGCAATTCTTCTAGGTTTGTGCCGTGTCTTGTGTGGGGTTTCGCCCAGGACACCAAGCTAGGCTCATCGGCGGGCTCTTGGTGTCCCCGCCCGGACCCCCACAGGAGTGACGAACTGCGCGCCACCTCCCTTTATATAAGGTGCAACTGCACCACTTGACTACGAGAACTAAAAGTTCAAGCAGCTTTAACCTCCCTATGAAGGCTTCCAAAAAGATGGTATATTGGCTTTCACGGCCGGTGAATTAAAACTCAGCAATTCTTCTAGGTTTGTGCCGTGTCTTGTGTGGGGTTTCGCCCAGGACACCAAGCTAGGCTCATCGGCGGCTCTTGGTGTCCCCGCCCGGACCCCCACAGGAGTGACGAACTGCGCGCCACCTCCCTTTATATAAGGTGCAACTGCACCACTTGACTACGAGAACTAAAAGTTCAAGCAGCTTTAACCTCCCTATGAAGGCTTCCAAAAAGATGGTATATTGGCTTTCACGGCCGGTGAATTAAAACTCAGCAATTCTTCTAGGTTTGTGCCGTGTCTTGTGTGGGGTTTCGCCCAGGACACCAAGCTAGGCTCATCGGCGGGCTCTTGGTGTCCCCGCCCGGACCCCCACAGGAGTGACGAACTGCGCGCCACCTCCCTTTATATAAGGTGCAACTGCACCACTTGACTACGAGAACTAAAAGTTCAAGCAGCTTTAACCTCCCTATGAAGGCTTCCAAAAAGATGGTATATTGGCTTTCACGGCCGGTGAATTAAAACTCAGCAATTCTTCTAGGTTTGTGCCGTGTCTTGTGTGGGGTTTCGCCCAGGACACCAAGCTAGGCTCATCGGCGGGCTCTTGGTGTCCCCGCCCGGACCCCCACAGGAGTGACGAACTGCGCGCCACCTCCCTTTATATAAGGTGCAACTGCACCACTTGACTACGAGAACTAAAAGTTCAAGCAGCTTTAACCTCCCTATGAAGGCTTCCAAAAAGATGGTATATTGGCTTTCACGGCCGGTGAATTAAAACTCAGCAATTCTTCTAGGTTTGTGCCGTGTCTTGTGTGGGGTTTCGCCCAGGACACCAAGCTAGGCTCATCGGCGGGCTCTTGGTGTCCCCGCCCGGACCCCCACAGGAGTGACGAACTGCGCGCCACCTCCCTTTATATAAGGTGCAACTGCACCACTTGACTACGAGAACTGAAAGTTCAAGCAGCTTTAACCTCCCTATGAAGGCTTCCAAAAAGATGGTATATTGGCTTTCACGGCCGGTGAATTAAATCTCAGCAATTCTTCTAGGTTTGTGCCGTGTCTTGTGTGGGGTTTCGCCCAGGACACCAAGCTAGGCTCATCGGCGGGCTCTTGGTGTCCCCGCCCGGACCCCCACAGGAGTGACGAACTGCGCGCCACCTCCCTTTATATAAGGTGCAACTGCACCACTTGACTACGAGAACTAAAAGTTCAAGCAGCTTTAACCTCCCTATGAAGGCTTCCAAAAAGATGGTATATTGGCTTTCACGGCCGGTGAATTAAAACTCAGCAATTCTTCTAGGTTTGTGCCGTGTCTTGTGTGGGGTTTCGCCCAGGACACCAAGCTAGGCTCATCGGCGGGCTCTTGGTGTCCCCGCCCGGACCCCCACAGGACACCAAGAGCCCGCCGATGAGCCTAGCTTGGTGTCCTGGGCGAAACCCCACACAAGACACGACACAAACCTAGAAGAATTGCTGAGTTTTAATTCACCGGCCGTGAAAGCCAATATACCATCTTTTTGGAAGCCTTCATAGGGAGGTTAAAGCTGCTTGAACTTTTAGTTCTCGTAGTCAAGTGGTGCAGTTGCACCTTATATAAAGGGAGGTGGCGCGCAGTTCGTCACTCCTGTGGGGGTCCGGGCGGGGACACCAAGAGCCCGCCGATGAGCCTAGCTTGGTGTCCTGGGCGAAACCCCACACAAGACACGGCACAAACCTAGAAGAATTGCTGAGTTTTAATTCACCGGCCGTGAAAGCCAATATACCATCTTTTTGGAAGCCTTCATAGGGAGGTTAAAGCTGCTTGAACTTTTAGTTCTCGTAGTCAAGTGGTGCAGTTGCACCTTATATAAAGGGAGGTGGCGCGCAGTTCGTCACTCCTGTGGGGGTCCGGGCGGGGACACCAAGAGCCCGCCGATGAGCCTAGCTTGGTGTCCTGGGCGAAACCCCACACAAGACACGGCACAAACCTAGAAGAATTGCTGAGTTTTAATTCACCGGCCGTGAAAGCCAATATACCATCTTTTTGGAAGCCTTCATAGGGAGGTTAAAGCTGCTTGAACTTTTAGTTCTCGTAGTCAAGTGGTGCAGTTGCACCTTATATAAAGGGAGGTGGCGCGCAGTTCGTCCCTCCTGTGGGGGTCCGGGCGGGGACACCAAGAGCCCGCCGATGAGCCTAGCTTGGTGTCCTGGGCGAAACCCCACACAAGACACGGCACAAACCTAGAAGAATTGCTGAGTTTTAATTCACCGGCCGTGAAAGCCAATATACCATCTTTTTGGAAGCCTTCATAGGGAGGTTAAAGCTGCTTGAACTTTTAGTTCTCGTAGTCAAGTGGTGCAGTTGCACCTTATATAAAGGGAGGTGGCGCGCAGTTCGTCACTCCTGTGGGGGTCCGGGCGGGGACACCAAGAGCCCGCCGATGAGCCTAGCTTGGTGTCCTGGGCGAAACCCCACACAAGACACGGCACAAACCTAGAAGAATTGCTGAGTTTTAATTCACCGGCCGTGAAAGCCAATATACCATCTTTTTGGAAGCCTTCATAGGGAGGTTAAAGCTGCTTGAACTTTTAGTTCTCGTAGTCAAGTGGTGCAGTTGCACCTTATATAAAGGGAGGTGGCGCGCAGTTCGTCACTCCTGTGGGGGTCCGGGCGGGGACACCAAGAGCCCGCCGATGAGCCTAGCTTGGTGTCCTGGGCGAAACCCCACACAAGACACGGCACAAACCTAGAAGAATTGCTGAGTTTTAATTCACCGGCCGTGAAAGCCAATATACCATCTTTTTGGAAGCCTTCATAGGGAGGTTAAAGCTGCTTGAACTTTTAGTTCTCGTAGTCAAGTGGTGCAGTTGCACCTTATATAAAGGGAGGTGGCGCGCAGTTCGTCACTCCTGTGGGGGTCCGGGCGGGGACACCAAGAGCCCGCCGATGAGCCTAGCTTGGTGTCCTGGGCGAAACCCCACACAAGACACGGCACAAACCTAGAAGAATTGCTGAGTTTTAATTCACCGGCCGTGAAAGCCAATATACCATCTTTTTGGAAGCCTTCATAGGAAGGTTAAAGCTGCTTGAACTTTTAGTTCTCGTAGTCAAGTGGTGCAGTTGCACCTTATATAAAGGGAGGTGGCGCGCAGTTCGTCACTCCTGTGGGGGTCCGGGCGGGGACACCAAGAGCCCGCCGATGAGCCTAGCTTGGTGTCCTGGGCGAAACCCCACACAAGACACGGCACAAACCTAGAAGAATTGCTGAGTTTTAATTCACCGGCCGTGAAAGCCAATATACCATCTTTTTGGAAGCCTTCATAGGGAGGTTAAAGCTGCTTAAAATTTTAGTTCTCGTAGTCAAGTGGTGCAGTTGCACCTTATATAAAGGGAGGTGGCGCGCAGTTCGTCACTCCTGTGGGGGTCCGGGCGGGGACACCAAGAGCCCGCCGATGAGCCTAGCTTGGTGTCCTGGGCGAAACCCCACACAAGACACGGCACAAACCTAGAAGAATTGCTGAGTTTTAATTCACCGGCCGTGAAAGCCAATATACCATCTTTTTGGAAGCCTTCATAGGGAGGTTAAAGCTGCTTGAACTTTTAGTTCTCGTAGTCAAGTGGTGCAGTTGCACCTTATATAAAGGGAGGTGGCGCGCAGTTCGTCACTCCTGTGGGGGTCCGGGCGGGGACACCAAGAGCCCGCCGATGAGCCTAGCTTGGTGTCCTGGGCGAAACCCCACACAAGACACGGCACAAACCTAGAAGAATTGCTGAGTTTTAATTCACTGGCCGTGAAAGCCAATATACCATCTTTTTGGAAGCCTTCATAGGGAGGTTAAAGCTGCTTGAACTTTTAGTTCTCGTAGTCAAGTGGTGCAGTTGCACCTTATATAAAGGGAGGTGGCGCGCAGTTCGTCACTCCTGTGGGGGTCCGGGCGGGGACACCAAGAGCCCGCCGATGAGCCTAGCTTGGTGTCCTGGGCGAAACCCCACACAAGACACGGCACAAACCTAGAAGAATTGCTGAGTTTTAATTCACCGGCCGTGAAAGCCAATATACCATCTTTTTGGAAGCCTTCATAGGGAGGTTAAAGCTGCTTGAACTTTTAGTTCTCGTAGTCAAGTGGTGCAGTTGCACCTTATATAAAGGGAGGTGGCGCGCAGTTCGTCACTCCTGTGGGGGTCCGGGTAGGGACACCAAGAGCCCGCCGATGAGCCTAGCTTGGTGTCCTGGGCGAAACCCCACACAAGACACGGCACAAACCTAGAAGAATTGCTGAGTTTTAATTCACCGGCCGTGAAAGCCAATATACCATCTTTTTGGAAGCCTTCATAGGGAGGTTAAAGCTGCTTGAACTTTTAGTTCTCGTAGTCAAGTGGTGCAGTTGCACCTTATATAAAGGGAGGTGGTGCGCAGTTCGTCACTCCTGTGGGGGTCCGGGCGGGGACACCAAGAGCCCGCCGATGAGCCTAGCTTGGTGTCCTGGGCGAAACCCCACACAAGACACGGCACAAACCTAGAAGAATTGCTGAGTTTTAATTCACCGGCCGTGAAAGCCAATATACCATCTTTTTGGAAGCCTTCATAGGGAGGTTAAAGCTGCTTGAACTTTTAGTTCTCGTAGTCAAGTGGTGCAGTTGCACCTTATATAAAGGGAGGTGGCGCGCAGTTCGTCACTCCTGTGGGGGTCCGGGCGGGGACACCAAGAGCCCGCCGATGAGCCTAGCTTGGTGTCCTGGGCGAAACCCCACACAAGACACGGCACAAACCTAGAAGAATTGCTGAGTTTTAATTCACCGGCCGTGAAAGCCAATATACCATCTTTTTGGAAGCCTTCATAGGGAGGTTAAAGCTGCTTGAACTTTTAGTTCTCGTAGTCAAGTGGTGCAGTTGCACCTTATATAAAGGGAAGTGGCGCGCAGTTCGTCACTCCTGTGGGGGTCCGGGCGGGGACACCAAGAGCCCGCCGATGAGCCTAGCTTGGTGTCCTGGGCGAAACCCCACACAAGACACGGCACAAACCTAGAAGAATTGCTGAGTTTTAATTCACCGGCCGTGAAAGCCAATATACCATCTTTTTGGAAGCCTTCATAGGGAGGTTAAAGCTGCTTGAACTTTTAGTTCTCGTAGTCAAGTGGTGCAGTTGCACCTTATATAAAGGGAGGTGGCGCGCAGTTCGTCACTCCTGTGGGGGTCCGGGCGGGGACACCAAGAGCCCGCCGATGAGCCTAGCTTGGTGTCCTGGGCGAAACCCCACACAAGACACGGCACAAACCTAGAAGAATTGCTGAGTTTTAATTCACCGGCCGTGAAAGCCAATATACCATCTTTTTGGAAGCCTTCATAGGGAGGTTAAAGCTGCTTGATTTTTTAGTTCTCGTAGTCAAGTGGTGCAGTTGCACCTTATATAAAGGGAGGTGGCGCGCAGTTCGTCACTCCTATGGGGGTCCGGGCGGGGACACCAAGAGCCCGCCGATGAGCCTAGCTTGGTGTCCTGGGCGAAACCCCACACAAGACACGGCACAAACCTAGAAGAATTGCTGAGTTTTAATTCACCGGCCGTGAAAGCCAATATACCATCTTTTTGGAAGCCTTCATAGGGAGGTTAAAGCTGCTTGAACTTTTAGTTCTCGTAGTCAAGTGGTGCAGTTGCACCTTATATAAAGGGAGGTGGCGCGCAGTTCGTCACTCCTGTGGGGGTCCGGGCGGGGACACCAAGAGCCCGCCGATGAGCCTAGCTTGGTGTCCTGGGCGAAACCCCACACAAGACACGGCACAAACCTAGAAGAATTGCTGAGTTTTAATTCACCTGCCGTGAAAGCCAATATACCATCTTTTTGGAAGCCTTCATAGGGAGGTTAAAGCTGCTTGAACTTTTAGTTCTCGTAGTCAAGTGGTGCAGTTGCACCTTATATAAAGGGAGGTGGCGCGCAGTTCGTCACTCCTGTGGGGGTCCGGGCGGGGACACCAAGAGCCCGCCGATGAGCCTAGCTTGGTGTCCTGGGCGAAACCCCACACAAGACACGGCACAAACCTAGAAGAATTGCTGAGTTTTAATTCACCGGCCGTGAAAGCCAATATACCATCTTTTTGGAAGCCTTCATAGGGAGGTTAAAGCTGCTTGAACTTTTAGTTCTCGTAGTCAAGTGGTGCAGTTGCACCTTATATAAAGGGAGGTGGCGCGCAGTTCGTCACTCCTGTGGGGGTCCGGGCGGGGACACCAAGAGCCCGCCGATGAGCCTTGCTTGGTGTCCTGGGCGAAACCCCACACAAGACACGGCACAAACCTAGAAGAATTGCTGAGTTTTAATTCACCGGCCGTGAAAGCCAATATACCATCTTTTTGGAAGCCTTCATAGGGAGGTTAAAGCTGCTTGAACTTTTAGTTCTCGTAGTCAAGTGGTGCAGTTGCACCTTATATAAAGGGAGGTGGCGCGCAGTTCGTAACTCCTGTGGGGGTCCGGGCGGGGACACCAAGAGCCCGCCGATGAGCCTAGCTTGGTGTCCTGGGCGAAACCCCACACAAGACACGGCACAAACCTAGAAGAATTGCTGAGTTTTAATTCACCGGCCGTGAAAGCCAATATACCATCTTTTTGGAAGCCTTCATAGGGAGGTTAAAGCTGCTTGAACTTTTAGTTCTCGTAGTCAAGTGGTGCAGTTGCACCTTATATAAAGGGAGGTGGCGCGCAGTTCGTCACTCCTGTGGGGGTCCGGGCGGGGACACCAAGAGCCCGCCGATGAGCCTAGCTTGGTGTCCTGGGCGAAACCCCACACAAGACACGGCACAAACCTAGAAGAATTGCTGAGTTTTAATTCACCGGCCGTGAAAGCCAATATACCATCTTTTTGGAAGCCTTCATAGGGAGGCTAAAGCTGCTTGAACTTTTAGTTCTCGTAGTCAAGTGGTGCAGTTGCACCTTATATAAAGGGAGGTGGCGCGCAGTTCGTCACTCCTGTGGGGGTCCGGGCGGGGACACCAAGAGCCCGCCGATGAGCCTAGCTTGGTGTCCTGGGCGAAACCCCACACAAGACACGGCACAAACCTAGAAGAATTGCTGAGTTTTAATTCACCGGCCGTGAAAGCCAATATACCACCCTCAGTGCAAGTTTAAAAACATCTGTAAGCTATAATTACACCTACACAAAGGAACATGTATGCCTAACAAATCATTCCTTTGGATGACGAAACAGTCCATCACACGGATATTAAGATTGAGGAATCTTATATTCCGGGTATCAGTCCATGCATCAAAACAGAATCCTCGTCTTCAGATCTGAGTGAGGTAAGTAACTTCATGCTTATTTTCAAGACATCTCCTTGTCTCCGAATAGCATTTGGGGATTAAGAGATGTGTTCTCACAATTATGTTGATAAAAACGGAAGCGTTTGGCTGTTAGTACCTGCTCTAGTCTCCTTTGCAAACAGTGTGCTCCCGTACACAAGCAGACACATCATTCTTAGAGTTACTAGCTGCTCTAATCTCCTTTGCAAACTGTGTGCTCCCGTGCTCTAGCAGACACGTAATTCTTAGAGTTACTAGCATGCCCTAATCTCCTTTGCAAACTGTGAGTTCCCGTACACTAGCAGACACATAATTCTTAGAGTTACTAGCTGCTCTAATCTCCTTTGCAAACTGTGTGCTCCCGTGCTCGAGTAGTCACATAATTCTTAGAGTTACTGTCTGCTCTAATCTCCTTTGCAAACTGTGTACTCCCGTACACTAGCAGACACACAATTCTTAGAGTTACTAGGTGCTCTAATCTCCTTTGCAAACTGTGTGCTCCCGTACACTAGCAGACACATAATTCTTAGAGTTACTAGCATGCTCGACAATAGACTCCCCATAGAAGCATTTAGTTAACTCAATCTACTTTTTGAGCAATAAAATATTAAATTGCAATGAACTATGATGAAATGCCTTATATAATATTTTGAAGGATGATTGATACATGCCTTCATTCTCAGAAGTCATGTTCGTATGGACAATGTAGTAGCATGTTACTCAATGATATATGCACGTGTTGGACCGTAGGACCTGGTATGGTCTATTGTATTGTCATCTGCCCCTCTCTTATGGTCTTACGGCTAAAAGAATTAAACGTAAAAGTTCATTTGTCCTCAATCCTTAAAGCTATTACTTCCATTGGGACACTGATCTTCGCATTTTCATTCGCTCTAAGTGTAACTTGGTCTCTAAAAGTGTATTATGAGTATCAGAACTGGGAATTAAACCACTTATCTGAAAAAAGTTTATGTCTAGTTCTAGGATGTGATGGACAGTAGATTGTCATTCAGCGAACATATCTTCACTTCAGCTGAGCTGTGCTGTACAATTACATGGGTTGTCATTTGTGTAAAAGTATAAGATGATAACCCTGACTTAAATTATTGCATCTTATCCCCAGGATGTAAAAGAAGAAAATCAGAATGATGAAGCAGTTGCAAGTGGAAATCACTTAAATGAGTAAGTCTTAAACATACAAACAACATGTTACTTTATATTTACCCTCTTTGTAGGAATGCAAAGGCTTTTCCTTTTTAATGCGGGTGCTAAATTTTCTGCTTCAAAATGAATTTCACGCATTTCCTCACTGTTAATTAACTAGGCGTTGTTGTTGTTTGAGTCTTCAGTCTTTTGACTGGTTTGATGCAGAGCTCCATGCCTCCCTGTCCTGAGCTAATCGTTTCATCTCTACATAGCTACCACACCCTACATCTGAGGCAATCTCTTTAACATATTCTAACCTTGGTCTACCCCTACAGTTCTTGTCCTCGACCCTTCCTTCCGTAACTAAGCTTGCTATTCCTGGGTGTCTTAGTATGTGTCCTACCAACCTATCTCTTCTCTTCATTAGCAGTCGCCAGAAACTTCTCTCCTCTCCCACTCGTCTTAATACCTCTTTGTTTGTAACCCTATCTACCCATCTGATCTTCATCATTCTCCTGTAACACCACATTTCAAATGCTTCTCTTCTCCTCTTTTCTGCTGCACCTATAGTCCAAGTTTCACTTCCATAGAGCGCCACGCTCCAGACAAAGGCTTTCAAAAATGACTTCCTAATACCTAAATCTATATTTGATGTCAGCAGATTCCTTTTTTGTAGAAATGCTTTCTTTGCCTGAGCCAACCTACTTTTTATATCCTCTTTGCTTCGTCCATCACTGGTTATTCTGCTTCCTAAGTAACAGAAGTCTCCTACTTCCTTCAGCTTTTCAACTGTCAATTTGATCTCCATAGAGGTTTCTGATTTATTTCGGCTGCATTCCAGTATTTTTGTTTTACATTTATTAATTTTCATCATGAATTCTTTCCGTAAGACGGAGTCCATACCATTCAAAAACTCATTCAAATCCTCAGGCTTGTCGGCCAAGATGACTATGTCATCAGCAAATCTCAGAGTTGAAATTATTTCTCCTTGAATCTTCACTCCCACTTTAAATTTTTCTCTAATTTCCTTCATTGCTTGTTCAATGTAAAGATTGAAAAGTATGGGTGATAAGTTGCAGCCTTGCCTTACACCTTTTGAATACCAGCTTCTCTCTCATGTCCTTCAACTCGAATGACTGCTGTCTGGTTTCTGTATAGATTGTATATCACCCTCCTATCCCTGTACTTTATTCCAATTGATTTCAAAATGTCAAAACAATTTAGTCCAATCAATGTTATCAAAAGCCTTTTCTAAGTACAAAAGCCATGAACGTTCTCTTATCTTTCCTTATTCTACCTTCCAAAATCAGCCTAAGAATTAGTACAGCTTCCCTTGTTCCTACATTTCTCCTGAAACCAAACTGGTCTTCACCCAACTCCGTTTCGATCTGGCTTTCAATCCTCTTGTAAATTATCCTAGACAGGATCTTTGAAGCATGAGTAATCAAGCTGATTGTACGGTAATCTTCACATCTGTCAGCTCCCACTTTCTTTGGTATAGGGATGATTACATTCTTCTTGAAATCAGGGGGTACCTCACCTGTCTCATAAATCCTACACACCAAGTGAAATAACCTGATCAGACCTTCATCTCCTGTGCAGCGTAGCAACTCAATCGGTATATCATCTATGCCTGGTGCATTGTTCCTGCTTAAGTCTTCCAAAGCTCTATCAAATTCTGATCTCAATATTAAATCTCCTTTCGCATCCTCATCAATTTCCTCCTCTCTTTCCATTACATGATTCTCAATCTCCTTTCCCTTATACAAACTCTCTATGTAAGCTTTCCATCTCTCAACCTTTTCTTCCCTGTCTGTTAGAGGCTTTCCATTTGTGTCCTTTATATTACAGCACTTAGTCTTCTTTTCCCCAAAAGTATTCTTAATCCTTCGATATGCTGTGTCTACTTTTCCTAATTTCAGACAATTTTCTATACCTGCACATTTCTCTTTCAACCATTCTTCTTTCGCTTCCTTGCACTTCTTGTTAACCTCATTTCTCAGACGTCTGTATTCTGCTTTCCCCTTCTCATCTCTTACATTCTTGTGTTTCCGCCTTTCATCCATCAATTCTAGTATATCCTGAGTGATCCACGGTTTTCTACCTATTCTTTCTTTCCTACGAATGTTTTCTTCTGCGGATTTTGTTATTTCATTCTTCAAAAGTGCCCATTCGTCTGCAATTGAAGTTTGTGTAGGGTTTTTCATTAGTCCTTCCTTTATACTCTTCTTGAATCTTTCGTTTACATCCTTCACTTTCAGTCTGTCTATTGCCCACCTTTTTGGCTTGTGACTTTTCTTCAGTTTCTTCAACTTTAATCTGCATTTCATTACAACCAGATTGTGGTCAGATTTTATGTCTGCACCAGGATATGCTTTACAATCCAAAATCTGGTTTCGAAACCTCTGCTTGACCATAATGAAGTCGATTTGGTAACGCCCTGTATCTCCTGGTCTCATCCATGTGTATATTCTTCTATTGTTGTTATTGCATAAGGTGTTAGCTATGACCAACTCTTGCTCGGTGCAGAATTCTACCAGCCTGCTTCCTCGATCATTCCTTTCACCTAATCCGAAATCTCCTACTATCTTCCCTTCCCTCCCTTTTCCTACCACAGCATTCCAATCTCCCATTACAATAACATTTTCATCACCCTTGATATACCTCAGAATTTCGTCTATTTCTTCGTAGACCTTTTCAACATCCTCATCATCAGCTTGACTGGTAGGCATATAGACTTGTACCACTGTGGTGCTGGTAGGTTTAGTATTGATTTTTGCTACAATAATCCGTTCACTATATTGTTCATAATATTCCACCCGCTGTCCAAGTTTCCTACTCAATATGAGGCCAACCCCTGCTTGGCCATTGTTTGATTTAGTGCTAATGACCCTATAGTCTCCTGACCAAAAGTCCTGTTCTTCCTGCCAGCGCATTTCACTAATCCCAACCAAATCCAACCTCAACCTATCCATTTCCCTTTCTAAGTTTTCTAACCTTCCACTTCCTAGCAGACTTCTAACATTCCACGCTCCGATCCGTAGAATGTCAGATTTCCTCTTTGTCACTTCTGTGATGTTAACCCCCTCTCGAGTAGTCCCCACCCGGAGATCCGAACGGGGGACTAGTTTACCTCCGGATTGAAATTTTACAAGGGAGGGGACCATCATCACATGTAATTATGCATAGAGAGGTGCATATCCTCGGGAATAGCATACGGCTGTAGTTTCCCGTTGCTTTCAGAATAAGTAAAGAGCAATTCTACTAGCAAAAATACTAACCTTCTACCGTATTAACAATTAAATACCAAAATTCTACTAACGAAAAAAATACTTAAGTTCCACCAACAACAAATACTACCACTAAAACAGTCTGTCACCAGGCACACTCACATGCACCCTCACACATCACAGTCTACTGAAACAATGAACTAGAACTAATGAACAATGCAACTGCTACCAGACACACTCACACACCACAGTCTAATAGAACAATGACATATATCTAATAGACAAACTAACTACCTACTTACAACTAAAACTAACTACATACGTACTGTACTGTTATTTGAATTGACAATATTTACAAAAGGCAATTTAGATAGAAAATACTTACAAAATGTAATTTAGATTCAAAATAGTCACAAAATGCAATTGAGAATAAAAATACTTACAATATACCCACCCTACACAATATGTCTACCCCTTATTATTCCCGTTTTCAACGGGGTCCGGGACGAGATGCGAGCCTATGTGGCGGGTGGTTTTTACTGCAGGATGCCCTTCCTTATGCCAACCTCACAAGAGGAGTTAATGACAGATGAAATGAATGAAGTTCCAGGAAGTGTGATATTTATTTATTGTTCATCTGCTTATTTGGGTTGTCTTTGTATTTTCTTTCTGCGTAACTGCGTCGTGGAAATATTTTACCTCTTGGTAATGGCGCAACTCCATGTTAAACAAGTGTTTATTTTATACTAAAACGCCCTTTGTATTTGTTCAAAAGATCTTGAGTTGCAACCTGTATAATTTTATGACAGTCAGACTGGGCTTGGCCAAGACTCAGGAGTGTGTTTGTGTGGAAATTCTGGGAAATGATGCAGTTCACTGTTAGTGACTGTAGAAAGGAATCTTTTTAACTTGAACCGAAATTGTATTTTGATGACCTAGAAGTTGTTTATTGAGCTCATTCAGATACTGTTAGCGATTCACTGTAAGAGCAAGATTATCTTAAAACCATCCTCAAATAATAATTTCTTCAAATACTTTCCAAATCCTTGTAGCAGCATCGCCACGATGAAGTATTAGTTCCGACTATGGTGCCGATAAGTCGTGACTTTCTACAGACATCTGTTGAGGGGTGCTACAACAAGAAAGTTTATTAACATTTGTCTGATAACCTGTGTTATTGTGGTGGCTTTAGCAGTGTGTGTATTTGTAATTGAGACTAAACAAACAAAATCATCCTTACGATGTACCCGTTTGTTGACACAAAGAATGATTGGTTAAAATGTGCTCTCAAACTAAATTCACCTAATTTCGCCTATTTTATCATGTATTTTGAAACTTTTTTTTCCCTATACCCACCCTTCTATGAGAAGTACAGTGAAGAGTTATATAAATGATTAGTGTATTGACCCTCATGGATACCTACCTAACTTTACGAAGCTCCAAGCATCCGAACACGAGTTATAGGTGTACATAAAGATACACAGAAATACAGACACAGTACTTCAAGAATTTTCTCCCATAAAGTAGTTCTCGTCAAGTTTTACGCTCAGATCTTCCAAAACCTTCTTCAATACTCAATGATCTACCCAGGTCTTCCAAAACCATCTTCAATATTCAATGATCTACACATATCTTCAAAACCTTCTTCAATATTCAATGATCTACACAGATCTTCAAAACCTTCATCAATATTAAATGATCTACACAGATCTTCAAAACCTTCATCACTGATCTAGACATATCTTCCAAAACCTTCCTCAATATTTGATGATCTACTCAGATCTTGCAAAGGCTTCTACTGGGTGTATTGTTGGTTAGTTGCCAAGGAAGTTTGTTAACTTCGGCCACTATATAAAATGCTTAGTGGGCCGATAACCTAGATGTCAGGCCCCTTAAAACAGCAGCAGCAGCAAAATATTTAGCCCAGGCAATAAGGCAGCCATTTTGTAACCTCATGTTCCTACATTACACATCACGACGCAAACACATACTTACGGAATTACTAAATATAGTTGATACCCATATCCAAAATAAAATAGTGACTTGATCAGGTAATAATTATTATTCCTGTTCTCAATATAATAACTAAGCGTTATCAATTCATTATTATTCAAATATTTTTTATAAAGATACTTAATCATGCCACAAAGTTTTGAGTGAGTTTCATTTTTGGCTTAAGGTAAAACACTTAATTTCACTTAACGAAGTGACACTATATTACTTTTGCTCACACGCAAATACTAGCAATATGGCAAGGGACTAGTAGTGTATATTATAAAGGGGATGAGGGTGGAATGTTTCGCGGCTGTCGCGCTGTCTCTGCTGTAGCTAACTGAACTGTTTACCATTTTCTCATTTGGTTAGTGGTTATTTAACGTAATATTACACATGTTTGGATTGCGATAAAGCCCAATCATCGGGATGTGAACAAAACATGTATACCAAGTCAAGCCATCAACCATTGGCATCCACTTGGGAACAAAATCTCAACAGATAAGTAATGAGTTCACTCCAGGGCACAAGGATATAAAGCAAGCCTGACAAAGTTTAATTGTAGTGGCTACGTCATTTCTTTAAGAAAATATCGTGACGCCCAATTAACTCGCATTTATACGCAACAATTTTCAATAGAGGCCCAGAAATTATTTTGGAAATACTGTGTACATAGTGTAATCTAATTGGATTGCAAGTACAGGTAGAGAATTTTTAAATACCACTTCGGGACATTAAGCCATAAGAATAAATGGTGCCAGTTAAAATGAGGGAGGCATGCAGTGGGATAAGTGCGCTGTGTAGTGTGGTTCTTGAAGGGTTGCCACCTTCTGTACATTTAACAGACTATACTATATGTACTATGTGCCAGGTAAATCAATCATCTCTACACAATGGGTGTAGCCATACACAGTGCTCTCTATTCATCCATGTTTTCAATAGTGAAGTAACACTTATATAATGTGTATATTAAGGCTTTCATGGCCCGGATTATATAAATAATTCATGTTTTTTTTGGGCTAATGCCGTATGTTTGTTTGATTCCATTGAAAAAGGAGGCAAGTTTTCTCCGAAACGTATGGTTCTAATCTAATTACACATGGCATTAGCCCAAAACACATGAATTATTTATAACACTTATATATTCCAACTAGGCTAATATATAGCGAATTAATTTGTGTCGCATGAACACATTGCTAGTTACTTGTTGTTCAGTTGCCCGTGCTCGTATGTAGAGTGGTCCCATCCCAGGGGTAACTGAATAGGCAACCCGTGATATATCCAGGGGTAAGGTCATGAGAAAGTCGTGTGAGGGATCGTACGGAAGGGCTCCATCCTCTCTACCTATGGGACAAGTCTATTTCCCCATAAGATAAAATCTACCCACACCCCCAGCGAAGTTAAGGATTCTTAGTGCGCATGCGCTCCTACGCTCTTCTAATATGGCGGGGTTTTAAACTTTATGGTGGTTGCTTGCATACCTCCTTCTCTGCTCCCTTCCCCCTCCATCCCCACTCCCAGGCTTCCCTAAAATTCCAAATTTAATTAGATTTAACCCCAAGTCCACCACTAAGTTTCGCCGTGCTCATCCATATTGACCTCCATTGGTCAGTCTCTGTTCTTTTGCAACTTAAGCATTGATTTATGTATTGTTTATTATTTGTTTGTTACTTTTTATTGATTATCGATTATTGAACCACTACAAAGTCATCGATCACAAATTTCCGAAAATTGTGGATATCACCCAAACGCGTAATCGGAGAATGTTGCATGAGTGATTAAACGAAGGGTCTCCATCCCCTCTATCAATTTTCAATACTTTTTTAATTGATAAGTAGCTTTTTGTAATTTTATTTCTGAAATATTTCCGGATTACACAAATCGAAAAAGACACACGTCCACTTGCAAACTGAGCTTACACAACTGCTTTGATTTCTTGTTGAGCATTATTTTCTTTCTCTCAACTATCTTGGACATTTTGAGTTACGTAACAGTCTTCCTTTCCAAATCACCCAACTCAAACCCCAAGCAGCAAAAGCAGACCTCCTTTGAGAAAACGTAGTTTATAACTAACATCAAGCCAGTCGCCATAGATTTAATTGTAGTGCAGGGAATAATTAAGCGGACAGAGAAGTTTAAGTACTTGGGCGAGTGGATAACACCAAACAGTTTTGAGAACGAAGCATCCACATCAAGGATCAACAAGGTGGAATTGGCATTCCAACTAACTAGGAATGTTTATAATAAACGATAAGTGTCCCTTAATGCCAAGCTTAGACATTATTGATCAGTTATTTGTCCAGAAATCCTGTACGCAGGATAATGCATTGCATTGTACAGGGAAGGTTTGATTGAAAATGTAGAGGCTAAAGATTGAAAAATCCTAAGTAAGATACTGAGACCAATCAGGGAAAATGGACAGTTCAGGTGGCGGCACAACAATGAACTCTACCTTAGTGTGGAAAGGACAACAGACATCATAAGAAAAAGGAGGATTAATTTATATGGCCACATAACACGCATGAACTCTCAGAGACTGACCAACCGCATCTTTACCTACTTTGTTAACGAGAAAACGAAGGGAATTCGTTTCACCGAGATTGAAAGAGATATTCTAGAAGTAGGGATCAGGTTTGAAAACATCCAGGAACGTGCTCCTCTTCTGAGAAACCTTGGAACACACCAGCGATTCTCAGAAAAGCCAAAGCTGAAAACAGGGAAAGAGTGTACGGATGAAAGAAAGGAGGCTCACAGAAAACTCATGCGGGAATACTGGGATAGAACTAAATCTAAGGGACCGAAGCGGTTGAAGTAACGTGGTCCATAGTTGGCCGAATCGAATAATAGGTATAATAATAATAAATGAATAAACATTAAATAAAAGATAATAACAATAATCCATCGGCGGCCATCTTGGATCAACCGCTCGTGCTATCCTCTCGTTGGCAGCTAAGTTTCATGTTACATGACTTTGTGGAAACCGCTCCGAACCTCACCTACCCTTGGTAACGTCCATCATTTAAAAAAATATGAAAATTGAAACATATGAGTCCTATGGATAGAGGGAACCAAGACCTTTCGTTTGAGCACTCACACGACTTTCTCCGATTGTCGTTCGGGTGAAATCGACGATTTTCGGGTAGATCATGAATAATCGGTAAATCGATAATCAATAAATAATTATAAATAATTATAAATACATAAATATGATATAATAAATAAATCGATAAATAAGTTGGAAGATAACTGAAACTGACCAAAGTAGGTCAACAGAGATGAGCCTAGCGCAAGTAAGTTGAAGCAATGCTGGACTATTAAGTAAGATCTAATTAAATTTGGAAAAATCTGTTTGAAATTCTGTGGGAGGTAGTGGGATAGATGTAGGGCAAAGTGGGGGGGGGGGGGGGATATGGAGGCAGCTTCCATAAAGTTTGAAAAGCCCGCCATTCTGGAAGAGCTTCAAGTTCGCATGTTCTTTAAAATGTTATTATTTCCCAGGAGGATTGGATATTTTTTTCCTTATGGTGGAATAGATTCGTCCTATAGATAAGGGGAAGGAGGCCTCTCGTTTGAACCCACATACGACTTTCTCCGTGTTTGGGAGAGCACACCCTTGTCCCTGGATTCCGGGTTGTTTATTCAAATACCCCGTGGATGGGATCGCTCCTGGCCCTCAACTCTCGTACTTGAAAGCATACAGCAGCACCCAGTTTTTAAGCTTTACAGCTTGGCTCTTATAACTTTGTCTACGAATATAAAAGATAACTATATACTTATCCGATATCGTGCTTGTAATTTATGGTATTATAATGGTAATTGGTGTTTTACTCGTTTTTACGTTAAAAATTCTTGACAGAGACGAACATAATCCAGAGAACACTTTAACAAGGGGAGCCTCCTTCAATCTAAATGGTAACAAGCAACATTCCTGTAATACATGTGGAAGGAACTTTACTCGTAAAGGTAACCTGAAGAGACACATGCTGATCCATAGTGGTATGAAGCATCATTCTTGTAGCACATGCGGAGCAAGGTTTACTGAGAAAAGCAGTTTGAAAAAACATGTGGTGATTCATAGTGGCCTTAAGCCACATTCCTGTAACACATGCGGAGCAAGGTTTATTGACCGAGGCAGGTTGAAGATACACTCGTTTATCCATACCGGTCTCAGACCACATTCATGTCATACATGTGAAGCGAACTTTACTCGGAAGAACCACCTGAAGGCACACATGATGATCCATAGTAGTATAAAGCCCTATCCCTGTAACATATGCGGAAAAAGGTTTACATTGAAGGACAGATTACAGAAACACGTGCTGATTCATAGTGGTACTAAGCAACATTCCTGTGATATATGCAAAGATAAATTTACACTGAAAGGTCAGTTGAAAATTCATATGATGATTCATAGTGGTCTCAGGCCACACTCCTGTGGTACATGCGAAGCAAAATTTACTCAGAGATCTCAGTTGAATGCACACATGGTGATTCATACTGGTCTCAAGCCACATTCATGTGATACATGTGGTGCGAAATTTACTCGGAAAAGTTACCTGAAGGCGCACACGATGATCCATAGTGGTATAAAGCCTTATTCATGTAACACATGCGGAGCAAGATTTACTGATAAAAGTACTTTAAGGAATCACGTGATGATTCATACCGGTCTCAAGCGACGAAAAATTTAGTCCTGTAGTACATGCGAAGCAAATTTTACTCAGAAAGAACAGTTTTAGACATACATGGCAATGGATAGTGGTCTAAAGCCACATACATGTGGAGCGTACTTTGCTCGAAAAGGTTACCTGAAGAAACAATGCATTATGGTCTATAGCCACAATTCCGTGGGACATGTGGAACAAACTTGACTCGTAAAGGGGCAATGGTGTCACAGATGTAGGTCCATAATAGACCCAAGCTAAATTCCTGTTGTAAATGTTGAGTGAACTTTACTGAGAATGAAAAATTGAAAAGAAATACGCTTATACATAGTTGTCTAAGGCTACATTCGTTACTAGGAAGTGATATTTGAAGGCACATCTGTTGTTCCTGAAGACTCACATGATGATCTTCAGTGGTACAATGCAACATCCATGTAGTGCATGGCTAGTGAAGTTTGGTTACAAAGGTACTTTGAAGACATACCTCTTGGTCCATGGTAGTCTAATGCCAAAATCCCTGTTGTACATGCGGATGAATGATTACCTTCAAAAGCAGTTGGAAGATATACATGATGATCCATAGTGGTCTAATGCCTAATTCATATACTACTTGCGAGGCAAATTTTACTCTGGAGAGTGATTTGAAGTCACAAATGTTGGTCCGTAGAGGACTACTACCTCATACCTGCGGTACATGCGGAGCAAAATGTACTTTGAAAAAACATTTAGAGACACTTAATGATGATAGTGCTCTGAGGCCACATTCATGGTGTGCTTGTGGAGTAACTTTATTAGAAAATGTTATTTGAAAGCAAACATGTTCCACAGTAAACGAAAGTTTGACGCTTTTCAGTCGGTGTAAACGATTGTGCCCAAATGAAATCGGTTATTCTTTAATACCGAAAATAAAAAATGATATTAATAAATTAACTTAGATGACCAGCAGAGCTATATAATCTATGTCTGATAGCATGGGTGATAACATTTACAATATATACACTTATTTAGTATCTGTTGAGATAATGCAACTCGACAATATTTGTAGTCTATGTGATGCTTAGTTGAGACAATGGACGTGGTGATTGAATTTCGGAATTTGCTTGTTTGGAGTGATGTTGTAAATGGTCAATTCAGATTGTATTGTACAGACTACTTATCTGGTTGAGTCACGTGCGGTGCTGTTGGGAGCAGTTCACATGCTCACTGTTTGCAATCACCTGACGGAAAATTCCTGTGTGTGAGGGTCCCTTATCTCGTTGGGTTGTCCCCCCCCCCCCCCCTCGCATACCTAAGTGCTATGTGCTCCCCGTGAAAATCGTTCCTGTAGTAGGTTGTCAAGTCTAGTCTCCCTTTTGTGGTTAATGTTACTGTATTCAGAATAATCTTCATATATTTAAGACCTGGTTTCAAACTCCACTCTTTAGCTAAAAAGCCCTCTTTAAGCGCAAATGGAGTAACGAGAGTGTCCGGGCACCTTTAATACTGCCGTTGGAAACCGGCCTAGGTTTATTGAAGAAAAATGTGCATCGTTTATCTTGATCCTATAACATGTTTCTCTTATCTAGCTTGGCTACGTCGTTATGTTGTGTCTAGATTGCAACGGGCTGTGTTTCCCAGTAGAGAGAGGAGGGGTGAACTCACCATGAAAGGGTGTTCGTTTAAAATATTGGGGTTATTTCTTTTATCTAATAGTGTATCGATTGCTTCCGTAATGTCAAGAGCTCTGCGTTTCTATTCGTGATCGATTATAGGAGATCATTTCTGAATGATATTAGCTTAAAGACCCTCTAGTGTGTCATTCCCTCTAGAAAGTATAATGTGCCAACCGTTTGGGCTGGTAGGAGCAATGATCTGAATGCTATTACTAAAGACACCCCAATTAATCACCGTTTGCATGGGTATCTATGAGCTCTAAGCTGACTGATATTAGCTTAATGACGCTCCTAGAGGAACAATCTGCGCTTAGTCTTGACGGGGAGGGGGGGGGGGGACCTACTGAGTTTTCTATGATTTGTAATTACCATCCAATTTACATTAAGGTACTCATCGACTTTACTGAAGACATTTCATTAAAAGTTATCTCATTTTCTTGAAATTGATATCACTGATTCCAAGAATATAAAATAGTGGATTTTTGCCAAAAAAGAAAAATTAAATAAATTTGGGGGGTCTTTTTCAAAGATAAATCACAAAAATAACGTGCATTGTTGGGACGCGATATCATTGCTCTTTTTCAACTTAATTGAATCATTGTTGTCGCAAATTGATCTGCTGTATGTTCAGAATGTTGTATAGCAGAATCGTTTTTGTATCATTGATTGAGGAAAATATATTAGCTTTGTTTTCCAATTTACGTTATTTTGATTGAAAGAATAAATTAATTGGGGGGGGGGGGGGGCGACCCCTCATTTCAATTTAAGAGCTTCATTCTGCTTTACAACATAGTTGCAATATTTGTCTTTATTTAGGTTTTAAATGAAACTAACATCTTCATTCTAAGTGGATATTTTAACTGCCCAAGTCAAGACAAATATTGAAAAATATGAAGTGAGAGAAATCGTAACTTGATGTTGAGGTACACATTTAGAGTAAAGACTCGTACTTCTCAACTCCTAAAAACTGCATTTTATTTGGATTTTAGGTCAATCTTCTGCATTCTCAGACCCGTGAGTATCTCCTACATTGTTTTAGTTCTGGTGTAGACTGTTTCAAAGCCAGATTAATGTGTGCTTTATCTGCTGCACCTATGCGTCAATGTGACAGCTGCTGAAAAGCGTGCACTCCGATCATTAAAGTGAACATAAATGAGCTAAACAACAATAAAACTAGTATAAACTATACATTTCTGGAAACTAGGGAGGCCATATTATCGAATGAGACAATTTAAAAAAATCGAAAATTTTCTTGAAAATGAATAATGGAAGGGTCGCTGAGTATCTTAAACTCTAGAATTGAGGAGTTGCAAGTAACAGAAATAATATTCCAAAATTTGAACCGGATTGAGTGGTTAGTTTTTAAAATATGATCATTTAAAAATAAATTGTTGATTTTCAAAATGTCCCAGATGCAACAATTTTACATTTTCCATCTGAAAACTTCTTCATTATAGTTAGGAAGGACTAATTAATAAATTGCAGTATGATTTTTTTAGTCTGATTAAAACTTCTATGTTATAAAATTATATTTTGGTACATTGTATAAAACGTACAAGAAACTCCAATAATCCATGGCCTGGCACACCATAATTCAAAAATTTATTAACCATTTTCAAAGGGAATAGTACAAATTATGAATACTATGAAACTGTATGCGTATTTAAAATGTCATGTCATACTGATTTCAACTGATGCGTATGGAGCATTCTGAACTAACACTGAAAAATACACTTTCGAGAAAAAGCCATTTTAGTAAGCTGACACGTTTCAAATGAACATACTTGCCTCAGAACTTGCCTGCATCATACATATCCCCTTCCTTGTACTTTTTTCTTTCTTCTGCATTGGTTTTTGCCAGCCTCATCATTGCCTGGGAGTTGTTTGTCATGTTTGGTCCTAGCTATGCTTTTCTTTTCTCGCACCTCGTCTATGTCTTTGCTTATCTTATGTACACTTTTACTTATTTCTCTGCCGTAAAGGGTCATTTTTAGTTTCTGGGTAGCAAGTGAACCCATATTAAATACACTTACCGTATTTGCCACTGTCATATATACTCTTGATTTTGTTGTAAAAGAATGTTTAAGGCTCCTCTGCCAAAGCAGAGAATGCACACTTTCGTTCGGGTTTTGTGTTTTTCCCGTAGCATATCGTCTTAATGGTTCATAATTTGCCAGACGCTGATAAAGGAGCATTAGTTTACATACTAGCATGGGGGTCAGTCTGACATTCATCTTGTCATGAGACTGTGGTGTTTCACCTGCTGCAACAGCTTTCTTAAAATAACACCAGGAATCAACTCCATCAGGGCAGATGATATGCTGGAGGTTTTCATCTGTAGACATGCAGTGTCTCAAAGTTGCAAATATCGCTTCATTTGTGACACATTAGGAATATTTGAAGCTAGGACAGTCCTGTAATAGAAAGTCAGCGACGTTATTGTACTTTTCTTCAGTGTTGCTCTTCCCCGTCCACCAAGTCTAGCACCTTTGGCTTGCCATTCTTGGACAAGATTCCTGAGGCCCGTACCCATTCTCTTAGAAATGTGATTTATACATTCTTCTTTTTCAATTGTTTGTTCATAAACCTGGCGGCTGTTGTGGTGCTGAAAGTTTTACTAGTACTGGTCTCGTTTAGACACATCCATTTGAACTTATTGCAACAAGCAATGAAGCTAATTGTGGTTCTGTAGTTTCATAATCATTAATTAATTCGATAAATTGGAAGTATGATGCTAGACTATCTCATTAAACATTAATAAACTCGTGGTTCGTGGCATAAATCTTCATAAACATGTACAACAAAATGTTACATATATACGTTTCAAAAACTTGTCTAACACACTGTACAGAACAATTGCTTTAACTCCAATGACACAAACTCTTTCTAATATCGGTGAACAAGCTTTCATTATAGCGTTTACACTACGCTCACATTTCTTACAATATTCCTTTCCTTTCAACAACATAATAATAATGCACGGTATTCGTTTCACTTAGACCCATCTCTATACACCACAATTGTATATGAGAATCAGTGACCCTACTAAATAATCACAGTCACATCTTTCATGATACACTCTAACAAACATCTTCTATCATACTTCATAACTTCGTGCCTTTAAAAAACCTTATATTTGTTCTGTTCACATTCTTTAGTTACTGTACAAACTTGTCATACCTCCTGTAGTTACCGATTTACGATAATATTCTTCATTCATCATTATCAACCACGTTACAATAAAAAGTAAACCTTATCAGATTTTAGTCTATACGTCTTTCAGTTAATAAGTATAAAATATTTCCTCCCTTTCCGACAATAATAATGAATTAATTATACATGTACATTCATGTTTCTAGAGAGTGGGTTGATTAACATATCACACCTTGTCTTCGTCTTCGCAAATTCATGTCTTAAACATAGTTATGACTTCAGTTAACTTTTAACAATAAATTAATTACTCCTTTCATCATCACTTGACTTATTTGTCTACAATGTGAACTTAATTCAATTTATGTTTCCTTCGTTTTGACAATAATGACTGTAACAAAGTCATGTTTCAATAACGTCATGTTTTACGTAAAATATACTTCTCAAAGTATTTTTAAAAATTGTTTAAACAATTTATGTTTATCATAATAACAATTGATATTATCAAATGTATTTACATACTTCATCTATGCAATCTATCTCCACATTCTGTAGATGCATTCTATCAACATATATCAAGATTAGTACAATATTCTGACACATATTTCTAATCTGCACATTATCAATGCATTATCGACGCATTTTCGATGCATTTCATCTGTATAGAACAATTTCTTTAAAATGGATAGATTTTTAAATGTAATCTCAAACATTAAATATTTTTAACAAATTCAAATCTTATCTCAATACGTCAAAAACGACACACGATGACGTAAACATTAAATTTACAATTAATTTTACCAAAAACTTACAAATCAATAACATGAGTTGTTAAAATAAAAATCTTCATAAAAATTTTGGTCACATTTGAAATCCCCCAAAATACAACATACTACTCGAAATTAGGACATTCTTTCATCTTCCTTAACGCTGTAGTGGTCCGGAGAAACCTGAGACATCATCAGAGATAAACGACTGCGTATCGGTACTCGGGCAAGCGGTAAGCTGTCAGCTGTGCGGCCACCCGCCTCTACATGGACCTAGTTCGCTGCAACTGCGTGGCTCAGCTGATTTTCATGCTTCTTGGCAAACCTGCGTGGTCTCGCCAGATGGCTTTGTCGAATGTTCACTTCTTACGGCTCCTCTCTCGTTGCAATGTCGTACAGTTGTAGATATAAAGTTTGTGCTCTGTATTTCCATAGTTGGTAGTGGAAATATGTGTAGCTTGATTGTTGGAAACTTCAGACTACTGCAGATATATTTGAAGTTATTTGCTGTAGGAATCATACTGTCTGGATCAACTCTGAATTCCACAGAAGTAATGTTGACTAACTTCCCTTAATGGTGGTTTAATGATTCATCACGACTTGAAAAGTAACTTCAATGTGATATCTTCCCCCCTGACCTGGGTTCTTTAACATCTCGTAATAATGCGTAGTATTCTGGTTGAAATTATTACTGTTTAGCATTCGCTGCGTTGAATGACTACTCTTTACAAGTCTAATAGTATTCGTTGAAATATTGATAATGTTTCTTGTAGAACGTTGTAATGTAATATGAAGCTTTCAGTTATAATGCTTTTTCAGTATCTGCTCGGGCAATATCTCTATGTGTTCTCGGTGTTCTCGGCGATTGCCGGCTCTCCTCCCGTCAAGTCTAATATCTTCCGTTGACTTCTATGTGTAGCTGCGACCTTGCATTCAGGAGACGTTTACTGCAGGTCCTTACTCGGCCTGGCAAATATTTGGAATGAATTCACGTCGCTCCGCATCTACTCTCCTGAATTCTGACAATAGTGGGGGATAGCTTCCTACGCAAGTAATTCCTCTTATTAATTCATATCTCCTCTCGAAATAATTAAATGTTAAATTCTAATTCGATAGAACAATTTCATTTCTTAATCTGGTAATTATCATGTGCTCAAATTGTTTATAAACTTCTGAATAAAATATGGTAATATTTTGTACTTTATTTACGTAAATTAATCTGATTGATTGTTGAGTTGTCATGCAAATTCCATTGTTTTAGCCTTCCACTAGATGGTCGGGTGCCAAATATCTCCTTCCTCTGTCTTACAAAAAGTGTCGCGTGCAAGTCCCTTGTCACTGGGAACTCGGTGTACTGGTCTTCACGCTTTGACATGTAGCTTTGGTCATTATCCTGTGTCTATAAATCAGATTCTCTTTAGGTTAAAATATCATTCACTCAATATTTTCCAATCTTTTTCTCAAAAATAATTCAAATATCCCATGCAACATATCAACGTTATTCTTACACCTTCTAGAATGCTAATATGAATAAAATATTGTTCCAACAACTGTTTTCGTTTCTTGCAGTAAAGTCTTCAGGCATGATGGTTCGATTCTTGCCTCATGCAAATACATGATTGATACAAAATTCGAGTTCAGTACATAGGTGCTCTGCTTCATTGAGGTAAAAAGCTGGGCTGTAGTTCTCCGCAGTGACTGCCGGTTCATGCCAAGGCTAGCATCATCAGTTTAGTTGGCAGCACTGTGTCCTTGACAGGGTGAATGCCAAACGTGTGGGCAGTAGTTCTCCACAGTGACTGCCGGCTCATGTCAGTTTAGTTGGCAGCACTGTGTCCTTGACAGGGATAATCCCACACGTGTGGGCAGTAGTTCTCCACAGTGACTGCCGGCTCATGCCAGAGTTAGCATCAGCAGTTTAGTTGGCAGTACTATGTCCTTGACAGGGAGAATCCCACGCGTGTGGGATGTAGTTCTCCACAGTGACTGCCGGCTCATACCAGAGCTAGCATCATCAGTTTATTTGGCAGCACTGTGCCCTTGACAGGGTGAATGCCACACGTGTGGGCTGTAGTTCTCTGCATTGACGGCTAGCTTCTCCCACAGCTAGCATCATCAGTTTAGTTGGCAGCACTGTGTCCTTGACAGGGTGAATCCCACACGTGTGGGCTGTAGTTCTCCACAGTGACTGCCGGCTCCTGCCAGAGCTAATATCAGCAGTTTAGTTGGCGGCACGGTGTCCTTGACAGGGTGAATCCCACACGTGTGGGTTCTAGTTCTCCACAGTGACAGCCAGCTTCTGCCAGAGCTAATATCAGCAGTTTTGTTGGCAGCACGGTGTCCTTGACAGGGTGAATCCCACACGTGTGGGCGGTAGTTCTCCACAGTGACTGCCGGCTCCTGCCAGAGCGAACATCAGCAGTTTAGTTGGCAAAACTGCGTCCTTGACGGGGTGAATGCCACACGTGTGGGCTGTAGTTCTCCATGGTGACTGCCGGCTCCTGCCAGAGCTAGCATCAGCAGTTTAGTTGGCAGCACTGTGTCCTTGACAGGGTGAATCACACACGTGAGGACTGTAGTTCTTGACAGTGACTGCCGGCTCCTGCCACAGTTAGCATCAGCAGTTTAGATGGCAGCACTGTCTCCTCCACAGGGTGAATCCCACACGTGAGGACTAGTTCTTGACAGTGACTGCCGGCTTCTGCCAGAGCTAGCATCAGCAGTTTAGTTGACAGAACTGTGTCCTTGACGGGGTGAATGCCACACGCGTTGGCTGTAGTTCTCCACAGTGACTGCTGGCTCCTGCCAGAGCGAACATCAGCAGTTTTGTTGGCAGCACGGTGTCCTTGACAGGGTGAATCCCACACGTGTGGGCGGTAGTTCTCCACAGTGACTGCCGGCTCCTGCCAGAGCTAGAATCAGCAGTTCTGTTGGCAGCACTGTGTCCTTGACAGGGTGAATCCCACAGGTGTGGGCTCTAGTTCTCCACAGTGACAGCCAGCTTCTGCCAGAGCTAGCATCAGCAGTTTAGTTGGCAGCACTGTGTCCTTGACAGGGTGAATCCCACAGGTGTGGTCTGTAGTTCTCCACAGTGACTGCCGGCTCCTGCCAGAGCTAGCATCAGCAGTTCAGTTGGCAGCACTGTGTCCTTGACAGGGTGAATCCCACAGGTGTGGGCTGTAGTTCTCCACAGTGACTGCCGGCTTCTCCCAGAGCTAATATCAGCAGTTTAGTTGGCAGCACTGTGTCCTTCACAGGGTGAATCCCACGCGTGTGGGCTCTTGTTATCCACAGTGACTGCCGGCTTCTCCCAGAGCTAATATCAGCAGTTTAGTTGGCAGCTCTGTGTCCTTCACTGGGTGAATCCCACAGGTGTGGGCTGTTGTTATCCACAGTCACTGCTGGCTTCTCCCAGAGCTAGCATCAGCAGTTTAGTTGGCAGCACGGTGTCCTTGACAGGGTGAATCCCACATGTGAGGGCTGTAGTTCTCCACAGTGAAGCTAGCATCAGCAGTTTAGTTGGCAGCACTGTGTCCTTGACAGGGTGAATCCCACATGTGTGGGCTGTAGTTCTCCACAGTGACTGCTAGCTTCTGCCAGAGCTAGCATCAGCAGTTTAGTTGGCAGCACTGTGTCCTTGACAGGGTGAATCGCACGAATGTGGACTGTAGTTCTCCACAGTGACTGCCGGCTTCTGCCAGAGCTAATATCAGCAGTTTAGTTGGCAGCACTGTGTCGTTGACAGGGTGAATCCCACACGTGTGGAATGTAGTTCTCAACAGTGACTGCCGGCTTCTGCCAGAGCTAGCATCAGCAGTTTAGTTGGCCGCACAGTGTCCTTGACAGGGTGAATCCCACACGTGTGGACTGTAGTTCTCCACAGTGACTGCTGGCTTCTGCCAGAGCTAGCATAAGCAGTTTAGTTGGCAGCACTGTGTTCTTGACAGGGTGAATCCCACATGTGTGGGCTGTAGTTCTCCACAGTGACTGCCGGCTCCTGCCAGAGCTAGCATCAGCAGTTCAGTTGGCAGCACTGTGTCCTTGACAGGGTGAATCCCACAGGTGTGGGCTGTAGTTCTCCACAGTGACTGCCGGCTTCTCCCAGAGCTAATATCAGCAGTTTAGTTGGCAGCACTGTGTCCTTCACAGGGTGAAACCCACGCGTGTGGGCTCTTCTTATCCACAGTGACTGCCGGCTTCTCCCAGAGCTAATATCAGCAGTTTAGTTGGCAGCTCTGTGTCCTTCACAGGGTGAATCCCACAGGTGTGGGCTGTTGTTATCCACAGTGACTGCCGGCTTCTCCCAGAGCTAGCATCAGCAGTTTAGTTGGCAGCACGGTGTCCTTGACAGGGTGAATCCCACATGTGAGGGCTGTAGTTCTCCACAGTGACTGCTAGCTTCTGTCTGAGCTAGCATCAGCAGTTTAGTTGGCAGCACTGTGTCCTTGACAGGGTGAATCCCACATGTGTGGGCTGTAGTTCTCCACAGTGACTGCTAGCTTCTGCCAGAGCTAGCATCAGCAGTTTAGTTGGCAGCACTGTGTCCTTGACAGGGTGAATCGCACGAATGTGGACTGTAGTTCTCCACAGTGACTGCCGGCTTCTGCCAGAGCTAATATCAGCAGTTTAGTTGGCAGCACTGTGTCGTTGACAGGGTGAATCCCACACGTGTGGAATGTAGTTCTCAACAGTGACTGCCGGCTTCTGCCAGAGCTAGCATCAGCAGTTTAGTTGGCCGCACAGTGTCCTTGACAGGGTGAATCCCACACGTGTGGACTGTAGTTCTCCACAGTGACTGCTGGCTTCCGCCAGAGCTAGCATAAGCAGTTTAGTTGGCAGCACTGTGTCCTTGACAGGGTGAATCCCACACATGTGGGCTTCAGTTCTCCATAGTGACTGCCGGCGCCTGCCAGAGCTAGCATCAGCAGTTTAGTCGGCAGCACTGTGCCCTTGACAGGGTGAATCCCACAAGTGTGGGCTGTTGTTCTCCACAGTGACTGCCGGCTTCCCCAAGAGCTAATATCAGCAGTTTAGTTGGCAGCACTGTGTCCTTGACAGGGTGAATCCCACACGTGTGGACTGTAGTTCTCCACAGTGACTGCCGTCGTCTTCCAGAGTTAGCATCAGCAGTTTAGTTGGCAGCACTGTGTCCTTCACAGGGTGAATCCCACATATGTGGGCTGTAGTTCTCCACAGTGACTGCTAGCTTCTGCAAGAGCTCGCATCAGCAGTTTAGTTGGCAGCACTGTGTCCTTCACAGGGTGAATCCCACATATGTGGGCTTCAGGTCTCCACAGTGACTGCTAGCTTCTGCAAGAGCTAGCATCAGCAGTTTAGTAGGCAGCACTGTGTCCTTCACAGGATGAAAACCACACTTGTGTGCTGTAGGCTGTCGAAATCGTCAGTGTGTATTGCAATTAGCGAGCGTATGTGTCATCAGCACTTCCAGCATCTGTTCTGAATGGCTGTGGTGAGTACAAAGTTTACTGTTTGTTTGTTTGTTTGATTGTTTGTTTTGATACAAGCGACAGTAGTGCTGTCAACGTAACTCGCAAACTCATGTAGGCACTGCGGAGAATATCCTATCGCACTGTATAATACAATGTGAATTCGGGTACAGTACCATACAAGAAAGGTCACTGCAATTATTCATATATAGCTGAATATATCGCACAGCGACTATCTTGAAATTACAATGTACGCAAGCAAGTAACACTACTTATTTTAAATCTCTCTCTCTCTCTCTATATATATATATATATATATAACAAGTAGTTCCGTGAAGAACTATACAGCCTATTTTCATATATCCTACTGATGTTAATTGCCTCTATCAACTTAAAGAAATTCAGATTGATTGTTGTGATAGATTCGTAGATATTGAGAACCGTCTAAATATTTCAGATGTTCGCCAGGTTGGATTTTTATTTATGTACTATTACATGAAGATTATTGTGTACGTATGGTATTTAGACTTCAATCGCATGATTAGGACACAAGAAGTAAAACGAAATTTTAAAATTTCGCACAGCTACCATCTTGTGGTTATGAAAACAAGTGAAATAAATTAGATGCCAGTGGATTAACATTTGTATAAGCATTTAACGTGCAAAGTTTTACTGCACTCGGATGGTTAAATCGCGAGAAACGGTAATTTAAATATTTATACTTCGCGTCGCCGCCATGTTGGACTTGTGCTCACCAGGTTACTGAAAGTCGTATAGGTGAACTTATTATCATAGCCTCTATGAACTTAAAAAAAATCAGTTTGATTGCTGTAAAAGATTCGTAGATATTGAGAGCCGTCAAAATACTTCGGATGCTCGCCATTGTGGATTGTTATATGTATAGGCCATAGCGTTATGTACCATTAAAGAAAAATTATTGCGTTGCTTCATTATTCAAACTTTCACTTCGTTCGCATGACTGCGACACAAGAAATAAATACTTTATTTTAACATTTTGCACAGCCGCCATATTGAGGTTATGTAAACAATTGAACTAAATTAGATGCCATTGCATTACAAAATGTATAATCATTTTCTGTACCACATTTCACAGCGCTCGGATGGTTAAATCACAAGAAAAGTCTATTAAAATGTTTCAACTTCGCTTGGCCGCCATGTTCGTTTTGTACTTTAACAGGTTTTTGAAAGTCATATCGATATACTTGTAGCAGTGCCCTTTATCACGATACGAAATTTCAGGGTGATATCTTAAATAGTTTCGGAGATATTGAATGCCTGTGATATATTTCACACAGCCGCCATTTTGAGTTTATGTAAACAATAGAACTAAATTAGACGCCAGTGAATTACAATGTATAAAAACATTTGCTGTACCATGTTTCATTACGTTTGGATGGTTAAATCGCGAGAAATGTCTATTTAAAAGTGTCAACTTTGCTTTGCCGCCTTGTTGGTTTTGTAGTTACCAGATTTTTGAAAGTCTCATAGGTGAACTTCTAGTAGTTCCCTTTATCACCGTACAAAATTTTCGGATTATATCGGTAATAGTTTCGGAGATACTGAATGCTGGTGAAATATTTCGCTCAGCCGCCATGTTGGATTTGAAGGGCACGGTCGGTGTCGGCCGGAATGGTGCTATGATTTTACCGAGTTTCACTGAAATCGCTCCAGCCGTTTAGAATTTATTAGTGGGGGAGACACACACACACGCACACACAGACAGACACATGGACAAATGGTGATCTCCTAAGCCTATTTTTTTCATAAAATGAAAATAGGCTAAATATCACTATACGTGATAGTTTGTCTGTCTGTCTGTCTTTCTGTCTGTATGCCTCCTAAGCGTTCATATACAATTCATCCGATTGCGATGAAACTTGGGTGAGTTTTTGTTTGCACTCCAGGGAAGGTTTCTAATTACAAATTATTCATGCAACACAAAAGGGCGAGGGACTTAACAGGAAAAATTAAATTCCACAGTAACCCAATGGCACAGTCTGTATACTTATGACACCGCAATGCCAGATGAGAGAATGGCTTGCTTATTCATCGCCAGGTGTCATGCTGTCCCAGCACAGCTCCAGAAGCGGGCCATACACTTTCCGGAAAGCCTGTCAGTTACGACTGAACAGTTCACCGGACGCTGTCCGCCGGTTGAACTGAAGACCCCATACACCATCAGTTGAAAATAGACCGGTATTAGCACTCGACGTCCATTTTGTAAGTTTTCTCAACCTAAATTGCATTTTGTAAGTGTTCTCAACCAAAATTGCATTTTGTAAATGTTCTCAATATAAATTGGATTTTGTAAGCATTTTAAATCTAAATTGCATTTTGTAAGTATTTTGAATCTAACTTGCCTCTTTGTGAGTATTTTGAATAAGTGGCTTCGGTGGCGTAGTAGGTAGCGTGCTGAGCTTCTATCCCCAAGGTCCCGGGTTCAAATCCGGCCGAAACTGTCGGATTCGTTAAATGCGTTAAAAATCCCTCAGTTGCCTATGCCTTCCTTCGGAGGGGAAGTAAAGCCGGCGGTCCCATGTCATAGATTTATAGCATGATAAAGAACCTTCCACTAATTACACCTGTGTGAAGCTAAATTATAGGTTATCTTTGACTAACGCTCTTAGGTTCCAACGTTCGTTGCAAGGAGCTGACTCTGGTGGCATCTAGTAACAAAGTGCGGAACTAGTTGGTCGTGGACGGTGTCGTTTGGTAGCAAAAGATGGAACTACTTGAAAATCGAATGTATGCAGTTCTTACTTGAATTAAAAACAGATAACACACACACTAATACAGCCATTACAATTAACACCGTTTATCAGAAAGATTCGGCACACACCCAAAGTACACGGGGCTACATGACCGCGTTGTCGCAGCCTATATGCTGAGGAACCAACCAGTATTTTGAATCTCAATTCCATTTTTTCCGTATTTTCACTCGACATTCCATTTTGTAAGTCTTTTTCCGTCTAAATTTACTTTTTGTGAGCATTTTCAATGTAAATTGCTTTTTCTTAGCATTTTCGATCTTACTTGCATTTTGTAAGTATTTTCAATCTACATTGCATTTTGTAAGTATTTTGCATCGCGGGCGCCGACATTTTGTGATAGTTTTGAATTTCAAATGCATTTTGAAGGTATTTTCAACCTCCATCGCTTTTTGCGAGTATTTTCAATCTTGGGTGGCATATAGAATCTAAATTGCATTTTGTAACTATTTTCAACCTCAATCGCATCTTGTAAATATGGTCAATCTACATGGCATTTTGCAAGTCTTTAAAATCTACAATGCATTTTGTGGGTATTTCAAATCTAACTTGCATTTTGTAAGTATTTTGAATCTAAACTCCATTTTGTGCGTCTATTCCATCTAAATTCCACTTTGTCAGTCTTTTTCCTTTGACGTGCCTTTTGTGAGTGCTTTCAGTTACATTTCCTTCGTGTTTTCAGTCTACCTTGGTTTCCATTTCATTGTCATTTTCGTCATCACCCAGACCATCAGGGGCCGATAACCTCGATGTTAGGCCCCTTAAAACAACAATTATCATCATCAACCTCTATAAACTGATTTTCCTTTTCGAGTGACATTTTTGCGCAAAGGAAGAGCTCACTTCAACCCCGCAGTGATCGCACGGCGTATGACCCGTCATTTTATTTCGTAATTGCAGGAAATCCCGCAAGATCATTGAACTGAACTGATATCTACCTTTGAAGTAATTACATTCATAATCAGTATTAAAAAAATTCTCCTTGAACGTATTTTCTTCATAATTATTTTAAGAAACTGTGTATTTGTTGTTAATTCATCTAAGTGGCTTGAAACATGTTAGTTATCATCCCCGTGTAGTTGGGTGTGTGTAGAGCCTGTCTGATAACAATCATGTTGACCAACTGAAAAGCATCAAACTTTCGTTTCCTAAGGCAACACTGATAATGGCTTCAAACGATAACCGGTGTTAATTGTGATGGCTGTATTAGTGTGTGTTATTTGTAATTCAGGTAAGGACTGCAGACGATCAATTTATAGTAGTTTCTACTTTTGCTACCGTCAACGACACATAACTGCAAACTTGGCTACTAGATGCCACCACAACCAGCATCTGGCAACGAACGTTGGGTCTTAATATAGCGTTAATCAAAACTAACCAACAAATTTAGCTTGGCACAATTGTATTGATATGATAAACATACATATAAACAATGCTCATCACGTGTGCAGGCTTCAGGCGGCCTGGCTCCGCACCCCACTCATGTACCGGCTTTCCTGATCTCTCTTCAGGTCAACCGGATGGACAATTGAGTTTTCGTTCGATCACCGGCCGCCTGTTCAGTCGGAACTGACAGGCCAGCCGGATCCCATTCACGTTCCGGTCGCCGGTTTAGTGTGGACTGTTCAGGCATAACTGACAGTCTGGCCGGTACGTGTATGGCCACCTAATTTAAAATAATTATAATAATTTAATGCATGTGTCTCAATGAGGCCTGTAAGATTTCTATCAATCTCTTCACACCGATCATCTATTATTTTCATTTTTACCAGTTGGCGTGGGTCAGTGGTAAATTGCAGTTCTTAAAACTAACTCAGACTTGGCTGCCGGTTCAAATACGGTCATAGCGCGTGAATCGTTTCAAGTCCATTATGCGTTCATATACCATCTCCTATTGCCATGAAACTTGGGTGAGTTGTTGTGTGCATTCCAGGAAAGGTTTCTGGCTAAGTAAATCCATTTTACAATAGGTAGTGCACGAGTAGATTCAACAAATGAGAGACGGCACGCGAATCGTTTCAAGTCCCTTATGCGTTTATATACCATTCATCCGATTGCTATTAATGTTTAGTGAATTGTTGTGCACACTCCAGGAAAGGCATTTACAGTAGGTTGCGTGCGAGTAAACGTTTTCCGAATTAGAAAATCCATTTTACAATTTTTATATTTTTTTTTCTAGAAATGAACTTCGGTGAACATTTGTGCACGCCCCAATGTATTTGGTCTGTTTCTACGCAAGGACCGGGAACTCCACACGTCTGTCATCATAGGCTTGATCGTCATCCTTGCGATCCCCATTCCTCTCAGATTCACGGAGCTGGAACCCGAGCAGTACGCCAACAACCCATTCTCTAGATGCAACGAGTATCAGCCCAAGCCAGCAAAAATATTTGAGACAAGGAAGATGACAAATGTACAAATCTGAATTACCTATATCAGTTTAAAATTTCACCTTGTCCGTTTAGTAATCGTCTCCTCTATTTTTATCATTAAGGGCAAATGAGCTTGATGTTACGAAATTACAATTCAAACATTTAATTGTATTCCATTTTTCTTTCTTTCATAAGCTGGCTGCGTGTTTCAGAGGTAAAGTTCTTGCCTGCTGTCACCAAGGTTGCAGGATTGATCCTGACGCAGCCAGTTTGTATTTGCGCAAATGCGAGGAACCGTGTCAGTAGATTTACTGGCACATTAAATATGTCCTTTGGGCCAACTTCCCGACACCCCGGCGTCTCTAAAAGCCGCAGTTGTTGAAAGGGACGTAAACCAATAACGTTAATAATATCTTCATTTCTTTCTACCTGTCTTTGATTGGCATTGAAACGCATGCCGGGTATAGCTAGTATATCATTAATATATATGGGCTTTGTATGCTAAAGGCTAAAGATCATACCCAGCATAGCCCAGAATTGCAACGCATGCCGGGTATAGCTAGAATATCATAAATGTATATCGGGTTTGTATGCCAAAGGCTAAACATCATACCCAGCATAGCCCAGAATTGCATCGCATGCCGGGTATAGCTAGAATATCATAATTGTATACAGGGTTTGTATGCCAAAGGCTAAACATCACCCCCACGATAGCCCAGATGGTGGCTGAGCATACAATTGAAACAACAAAATCAATAACTCAGGATACAATTGCGCAATTAACACGATATATTTTACGAAGGGCAAAACATTTAATATTCTCTCTTGTATTTGTCACAAGACAATCACTCTGCATGTAGCACGCAGTCGCCATCTTGAATATATCAGATATTAATATCAACAATGCATTACAGTTACAATGACGAAACGCAGCAAATATTCAGTCTCTCAAAGAAGGCTCTCTCTGCAGAATGCGTAAGATAATCGATTCCATATATTCAAGATGCTGAATGGGCGTAGTTTTATAATGAACCAATCAATTTTTTTCGGCGCAAAAGAGAAATTACAACGAAACTTAGCAAACGGAGAGTCTTTTATAGGATACAACTCTTGACGTTAATCACAAATGATGTATACGAGTCAAAGAGGGGAAATAGGCTATTTAGCGACCATGCATGCCTCACCTGAGTGAGAGGTATAACCTACTGTGCTCGGGGAACATCCTGAAAGAGCTTGGCATCACCGAGGATGGACTTGAGAAGGTCTGCTCTGGTGTATTGAGAGCTTCAATCCACATTCATATGGTGTATCGTAATGTACTGTAGAGCAAGCAATGTACCTATATATTATTCTGGATCTGTATGGTCTCCCGGAATGCTGGGCGGATGTCCTTGTGGACATATTTAGTTATGTATTTATCTATCTATTTAATATGTAGACAATTGACTGTGGTGTTCCCTAGTACAGCACGGTAGGATCTCAGAGCGTAGTCCTGAATGATATGCCTCATTGTTTGCCTGGCAGCGCTACACTCGCAATAAGAAGGTATTCCTTGCGCATGTAAGAGAAGATCACCCATCTCCCACTTGGTTGGTCAATTCTCGCTGAATTTCATTTGAAGCAAGGCATTTCACAACACTCTGAGGCTATTTATATGCCTATGTCTCAAGAATGTAGAAGATAGTCGCTACTATATTCTCTGTCCAACAGATGGGTGGATGTTTTGAATAATGCCTACGGGTATGTAGATGATGTAGATAATTAGGAGGGAGATGATGTGGATACCAGTGCAGGAACAGCCGAAAATCAGCCAAGTCCACGAAACCGCAGTGTTAACTCAGTTACAGTTCAGCGATTAATCTAAGTAACCAACTACAAAAGCTCACGAAGTAGATAAGATATTTGAAAAGTATCGGTTATTAAGAAAACAGTCGTAGAACGCTATCACTTGAATTGTTCGCATCGATACAAGTTGACGAATAAACGGTCACAATACTTACAATAATAAATGTTGGCACTCAAGATATCTTCTTAGTTATTATTTTATCACCATTTAAACCTGCATGGAAATGTTACACCCACCGAATCCGTTCATCAATCATCATATAGAGGGTGGTTTAATCTGTCCTCAAGGAGGTGATCCGTAGGATATTAACATCTTATAATATAATTATTATACCATAGCAGTGACTAACAGTTCAGGACGACCGTTCCACGTATCGTGCTGTACCGTGCCGTCCCGTTGGGTCAAAATGGAGGCTATTGTGTGCTCGCTAGTCCATATTTTATGTGAGGATTCAATCAATATAATAATGTAGCACGTTGTTATTCAACGAGCTACTACAACCAACATTCAATACTCCTTGAAAAGGTCAATGACTATACCCATGTATTTAGGAGAAAGTAAGCTATATGTTCTTTACTGAACATCTCGTTATATATTTGTATTCCAAAGGCTAAAGATCGTCCCCAACATAGACCAGATGGTGGCTGAGAATGCAATTGAAACTTCAAAATCAATAACTCACGATCCAATTGCGCAAATAACACGATATATTTTATTAAGGGCGAAACATTTAATATTCCTCTCTTGTATTTGTCACAAGATTATCACTCTGCATGTAGCACGCAGTCGCCATCTTGAATATATCAGACATTAATATCAACAATGTGTTATTTAATACAGTTACAATGACGAAACGCAGCAAATATGGAGTCTTACAAAGAAGGCTCTCTCTGGAGAAAGCGTAAGCTAATCGATTCTATACTTTCAAGATGGTGAATGGGCGTCCTTTCCTAACGATCCAATCCATTCTTAAGGTTGCAAAAGGGAAATTAAAACAAAACTTAGCAAACGGAGAGTCTTTTATAGGATACAACTCTTAACGTGAATCACAAATGATATATACGAGCCAAAGAGGGGGAAATAGGCTATTTAGCGACCATGCATACCTCACCTGAGTGAGAGATATAACCTACTGTGCTCGGGGAACATCCTGAAAGAGCTTGGCATCACCGAGGATGAATTTGAGAAGGTCTGCTCTGGTGTATTGAGAGCTTCAATCCACATTCATATGGTGTATCGTAATGTACTGTAGAGCAAACAATGTACCTATATATTATTCTGGATCTGTATGGTCTCCCGGAATGCCGAGCGGATGTCCTTGTGTATTTAGCAATCAATCTACCTATCTATTTAATGTGTAGTCATTTGACTGTGGTGTTCCTTAGTACAGCACGGCAGGATTTCAGAGGGCAGTCCTGAATGATATGCCTCAATTTTTTGCCTGGTAGTGCTACAGTCGCTATAAGGTAATCCTTACGATTGTAAGAGAAGATCTCGCATACACCATGGTGTGTTCGGACCCGATTTCATTTGGCCCAGGTCCCTCTAGGTTGGTCAATCCTAGGTGAATTTCCTTTGAAGCAAGGCATTTCACAACACTCTAAGGCTACTAATCTGACTACGTCTCAAGAATGTAGAAGATAGTCGCTACTAAATTCTCTGTCGGACAGATGGGTGGATGCTTTGAATAAAGCCTGCGAATGTGTGGATGATGTAGATAACTAGGAGGGAGATGATGTGGACACCAGTACTGTAACATTAGGTTACGAGGTTACAATGTTCTTAGTAGTTCTATTCTCTTCTTAGATTAAGATGGTTACTCTTTGGTAATGAAGGAGGCCATGAGTAATGAAGTTTCACATCTGTGTACAATATCTATGTGCGATGTTGGTTTGTTTTTCTTTTCTCTTTGACCCTATGATGTTACATGTCCTGATGTTCTTATATTTACTGAGTTTCACATCTGTGTACAATATCTATGGAGATAATGAGGAAGTTTTGGTCAGTTTTAGTGTGAGGTATGATTTTTGTAAGAAGAAAGAGAAAAATGATATTGGCTGGGAAGTTGGTTGTATGGTAATGAAAGTGGATTGTTATTGAGATGTTTGAATGAATGGAAAAAGACGAGAAAATATATATGTATGTTTATTAAAAATATCCCTTATTGTGATAAAAACAACCATGACCCCGAATATGTACGGTTACAAATGGCGACAAACGTGGGGTATGAACAAGGGAAATTTTACTATATGACGTTCTAATGTGAGTGCAGTGCACGAATGGAGAATATGGAGTATAGTTTGATCGACATGCTACTGAGCGGAAATAACGTTAGTTTGCTCCAAATGCTTACGGCTATGAATGAGTCTAATAAGAAGCAAGGAGAATCTTTAAGTAGGGAGATAGGCGAGGTCAGAGAGTATGAGAGTGAGTCTATTAAGAAGCAGTGTAACGTGATTTTCGAGGGTATTTTACGCCACTGACATAAGTCAGTAGGAAGCCATTCTATATTTATTTACGCGGCAAATTGTTCAGCCAAGAGAAGTTTTCATGTAACTTATTATTATTATTAACTTATTATTATTAAGGTATTTTTGGAGCATATTTTATAAAATTATAAGCATACTGATAGGTTTTCAATGTAATAGAAAACACTATCAAGCGAATTATTACGAACAACATTATTGCGGAAAATTATATGATTACGGAATGTTACGGATTTTTGTCAGTTAGAGTTTGTTGAGAGAGATGAGTCACTGGGAATTCGGCTACAGGCTTATTCTTGTCGGGAAGCGTGACGCAAGCGGGGTTGCTTCTTCAAGAAAAGGCGAAATGGCCTGGACCGGTAATCGATATCATCCTCGCGCCGAGTGTATTGACCCTGAGGAGGGGAGTATCGCGTGGTGGCTCAGCCAATCAGTGGAGAGCGGGCGAGAAGAAGACGGCACCAGAGAGGGGATGCGACGAGTGCATATATGGTTTGCGCGCCGAGGAGGCAGGGCGATTATCTTTGTAAAACTTGACCATTGTGGTTGCACGTGTGGTTGGTTCCGATGTAATCGGACCATAAATTTACATATCTACAAGTATATCTCTTCAACCAACGAAGAAGATGACGACGTCCAGAAGGCTGTGGGAAGCTCTCTTCAACATCCAGTACGAGGGAAATGCTACGGCAATTTCCAATGGTAAGCGCGAATGACTCAGAACTACGTAATCTCTCGTTTCTTTGTTTAATATTCAGTATTTCAGTAACTTCATAGCTTGGGTATAAGAGTAAAATCAGTAATTCATCCGACTCCGTTTTCACGTAATTCTCTAGCGGTAATATTCAAATCGCAACGCTCCAATTTAAATTTAAAATATATTATTATTATTATTAATTTTGCCATATTTCTTTTATATAATAAATTCATTTATTTTAACCATGCAATCTTTGCTTTCTGTAGGTAGCATTAGATATAGACCAAATTCCTTCTCCTGATACAATTGTTAGTTGGGTAAATGATCATATTATACCACGATCTGAGTGAAAAGATTCTTGAAGGTGTTCTACCAGAGCTAGGTGTTGTTAAATATACGTTTAGATGTCAACATAGCGTTGAGGTCTTGGCGCCCAATAATACAACATATCTTAGTCAGAGTAAACAATACATTTGTGTTTCAAAATGCAAGGCACGGCTAGTAGAAACCATTACATTTGTCACGCAACAGTGAGGGTAATAGAAAACGTTTCACTTGTCGCTACCAACGTGAGGCCAAAAACCTAATAACATTTGTGGAAGGAGAAGGGTATATATTTCTGAGCCTGTATTTTGGGGGTTTTTCATTTATCAGTGTGTATCAGCATGGGTAGTGTTGAGGAAGAGATGAAGTTGCGTTGTGGTCACCAGTTGGATATTGAAGATACGAACAGTATGACTAGTCTTGGAAATGAAAGCAGTACAGGGATGTTGGAGGTAAATCCCGATACTAAGGGGGGTAATCAAAACAGTCAAGCAGGGTTAGAGAGTTTGCTTCTTCAGTTTATGCAACAAAATAAAATTAGCACAGACGCTTTAAATGCTAAACTCGAACAAAATAATGCGAAACTTGAACAAAATAGTAGGGAAAATAGAGAGAGTACTGAAACTTTAAATGCTAAACTTGAACAAAATAATGCTAAACTTGAACAAAATAATGCTAAACTTGAACAAAATAGTAGGGATAATAGAGAGAGTACTGAAACTTTAAATGCTAAACTCGAACAAAATAATGCTAAACTTGAACAAAACAGTAGGGAAATTAGTGATAAATTTGAGCTGATTAGAGGTGAGATCAGGGGGGGGGGGTGATGGAAGAGAAGGCTAAAGAGATTATTGCAGATGTAGACAGAAAATTAGGAAAAGTACAGGAGGAGTTAGAAATTAGAATCAGTACACAGGCTGAAAATTTAAAAGAACTAGTGTACTTGAAACACAGCAGGTCAAAAAGCAATTGGGGGGAGAATTTGACAAAATTCAGGTAGCAACTAAAGAGGTTAAAGAACAGCTGGGGGGAAGAATTGATAAAGTACATGCAGAAATAATCACTGAAGTTAATACTTTAAGGGAGAGGAATTAGGAAAGCATTAATGAGATTAGTGAGAAACAAGTTAAATTAAGTGGTAAAGTTGAAGCATCGGAAGGGAGCATTAGGTTAACTGTAACTAATATTGAAAGAAAAGCTGAGGAGAAAATTGCTGAATTAGAACAAAAGTTGAAAGCTAGAATTAGGCAGGAAAATTGTCATAGTAGGCCAGTTTATGTGAATAGCACACACAGGGAAATAGAACTAGGCAAATTCAGTAATCGGCAGGGTTGTCCAATGGAGTTCATGAATACAATAGAAAATAAATTCGGGGAGAGGTTGGAAGATGGTAGTATTGAGTGGTGCCAGGTAGTTGAGATTTTAGAGCAAGCGTTTGTAGGGGAGACAAGAAACTGGTTTGCTGTCTACAGAGACAATTTCGAGAATATTTCAGATTTTAAAGTTAAATTTTGTGAGAAATTTTGGAATGAGGTAATTCAGTCTCAGCATCGTGAGGGAATTGTGTCTGGGAAATATAACCCGAGAGGAAACTACACTATGACCGAGTACTTTTTAGGACAGGTATTGACATGTAAATATCTGGATGGTTTGAAGGAGGAAGGTGATGTAGTCAGGCTATTACTAAGACATTTTCCATATAGAATCAAGGAAGCTGCCTGTATCCAAAATGTTAAATCTATTTCACAAGTGGAAAATTTATTAAGTACATTCGATGCTCTGGGAAGAGGTGGTTACGAGGAGAATTTCGGTAGGAACCAGGGTATCCATAATAACAGGCCTAATGAGAATAGGAATCAGGAAGTTCAAGGGAACAGTGGCGAAGGGGCCAACGTTCAAAATAGGGGGAACCAAAATAATAATAATAATAATCAGCAAACCAGTACAGATGAAATGGGTATGGTACGAACTACCAAGGTAGAAATAATGATTTCAGGGAAAATCAAGGCCGAAATAATGATTTTAGGGGTAACCAAGGGAGGTATAATAACAATAATAATTACAACCAGAACAGGGGTCAAGGAGGGAATCAGCCCAATGGTAATAACGGACAGAGAGATACCGTTAACACAACCCAGAACAACCAGACCAGTGCAGTTGTGAGTAGTACTACACCAAGTGGTAGCCATACTTTAAACACGAACCAGGCTGCGATGTAAGGTCAGAATCTCAGTCTGTAACATGCCCTGTCCATACACTTATACAGGAACCCTATGACCTAAATGTAAGAAATGAATTATTACGTGAATTAAATGATGAAGGTATTATTCAGGAGGTGGTTTGTAAGAGCCCCTTAGTTAAACTTAACGTGTCCGAGGCGTACACAGATGTTTTAATTGATAGTGGTTGTATGAAGAGTTGCATAAGTAGTGCATTTTATGATAAAATGAAAGGAACTGGAGTAAATTTTGAGGAGATGCCAATTAAAAGCACTTTTGTTATCACAGCTGTTGGGAAGAGGTCTAAAGTAATTTCTAAGCAAGTTTTAGTAGACATTAAAATTAATAATCATGTAGAAAAGCAAATTTGTCTTGTAATTCCAAATTTAGTATTCAGTGTTATCTTGGGTTCAGAGTGGCTAACTAGAGTGTCTGGTAACTTGTGTTATGATGTAGGGAGTTTGAAATTTAAATCGGGTGATTCTGAAGAAGAAGTAGCGTTCAATGACCATATTCAGAGAAGTAGTGTTGTAGGTATAATTTGTACTTTAAATGAGATATCGCTAGCCGTAGAGCGGGGTTCTCCATGTTTTGTGGGCAGTGTGATTACGAACGGTAGTCTAGAGGACTCGTTACGTGATGCTGCATTTCAGGGAAATATAGAGGTGGAACAGTGTGTTCGGCTCTATGATGTGTTATTGTGTAATAGGAGAGTTTTTGAGGATCGCATTGGTATGGCCAATTGCTATACACATTCATTGAACGTTATTGATAGGTCAGTATTGACAGGACATAGATACCCTGTACCTTTCGCTTATCAGAGTGCAGTTGAAGCACAAATTAACCAGATGCTTGAAGATGGGATTATTGAGCACTCTAACAGTCCATATGTTAATTCTTTGATCACGGTACCCAAGGCCGACGGCACAGTTCGTATTTGTTTAGACGCTCGTTTGGTTAACAGTAGAATTAGTTCAGATCAGCTGAAATCTATGTCAATAGAGGAATTAATGCAAACATTTGAGGGGAAGAAGTATTTCACTTGTGTAGATTTGAGTTCCAGTTTTTGGCAAGTGCCACTTATGTACGAAGATAGACCATTTACCGCTTTTAGTCATAAATATAACCTTTATCAATTTTGTAGAACACCTTATGGGTAGAGGTGTTAGAAAGTGTTGTTATTTTTTGAAGATTTGTTGATTTAAAATTCAAAAGGTGGTGTTTTGTGTTTTTATAATTTTTTCGGGGGATGACATGTTAAAATTTGGAAAGCGATAAGCTTTGTACAATAAGTGCATTTAAAAATATAAACAATTAATAAAACAAAGTAGAAAACAAAACAGCAGGGTAAAACGTTAAACATGGCTATGGAAGAATGAGATAATACTTATATGGAAGTCACATTTTTATTTTACATTCACCATCTCGAAACACATTTCAGTGAATACCTTTTTCAGTTTTATCCAAATACTGCGGTGAAATCACTGGAAGTAGATCATGGTTAAAGTCTCAGCATTTGCAGCTGTCAATTTTCGCCTCCTATCACTTACTATGAGACTGTATTTCGAAAATGACCTTTCAGAATCCACATTTGAACAAGGATACCACACACACTTTAATGCAGCTGTTGCATAGTCTCGGTGAGCAGGCCTTAATCCCATGAGGATCTCTGGAACATTCACATTATCTTCATGACGCAGTTGGTTCTTGATTGCAGTCAGGTAAATGCTGTGAGCCTCTAAAAACTGTTGAGACTCCATCTTCGTAAGAAATGGGGCATTCTTCTTAAATTGGAGCAGTTCTGTGGGAGATACGTTCTTAGGTGCATGCCGAGGATCAAACAATGACCCGATGGCTTCTACAGTGTTCCTGGCTGGATCCGTGGTCCTTAAAGTCCTGACTTTCACTAGAGTTGACTGGGCAACACACGTAAGCTTGGACTTAACCTTTATCTGCATCTTTTGAGGAAGCTGTTCCAAGTTCTGGAGGATCGTATGATTGAACATTCCACCATCGCCTAATAGCTTGAGCTTTACCTCAAGGTCATCTAGCTTTCCAGCCAGTAAGTGAATTGTTGGGTACTTAGATCCCTCCAAGAAATTAAGCAAGTCCATAAGAGAGGCACCAACAACAGAAACATAAAATGCTTGTAATTGTATAAATTGTATTGTTGAAGTCGATGCTTGTTGGAAAAATTTGACCCCAGAATTTGAATCTTCCAATGTTTTGAAAAATTCTACCAGATCTTCCACATGCGTGGCCATATACCTTGCAGCCTTAAACCATGAATTCCATCTTGTACATACAGGCATTGGGAAAGCTAGAATTTCATTCCCTTTTTCTGTGTTTTCATATTTCTCCCTTAGAAATGCAACGTAATTGCTTTTTCTTTTTCGCGTATTTAAAAAGGCATTCTTTGTCTTTACTATAGACATGTTCAATTCGTCCAGCTCGATTTCAAATACGCAGCCGATAAGATTGACTTTATGAGCCCAGCACTGGACATGACTTAATTCTTCAATCAATCCTTGAAGAGTAGTTACACATTTTGTCATGTAGCGTGCTGAGTCCGTAACTACTGCCACTACACGCTCCCGTTCAATTTCATAGGAATTCAATGTGACTAATATCGCATTGGAGCAATTTATGCTATTGGCAGAATCTAGAACAACAGAGGCAGCCAGATGGGTGTTCATTTCAGTTGATGGTACTGATGGACGAAAAAGAATGTTGAAAACACACCTACCATTCTCGTCAGTTGTTTCGTCACATAGCAGAAACACGTCTTTGATTTTTATATCTTCCCTAATTTCTTCCCTCCTTCTTTCGCCAATCATGGGGATGTATTTCTGACGAATCTGATTTGCTGATGGTAAATCAGTAGAGAGGCTGGGGGGGTTTTGACTCAAATACCGTTATTTATGCAAATGAGGGGGGCGTGGCAAGGTCAATGACCTTGAGGTAGGTCATGGTCAATGACCTTGAGGTAGGTCATTGACCCCCAAGGTCGCCGGGGCCCCGGAAGGTAAACAAACCTTGGAGGGTCCAGGAACCGGTTTGAGGGGGTGTGGGTGGAGGGGAGGGGTGGGGGAGGGGGGGAGGGTGGGGGAGGGGGGAGGGGGAGGGAAGGGTGGGGTGGGGGACGAGGGGGGAAGGATGGAAGAGGCTCTGCACGAGACCCTCCTCGACCCAGTCTCTCTGTTGGACTGAGCGCCTTCTCTGATATTATCCTGGGCTATATAGCTTTGCCTTATGCCCGATGAGATCCGAGTGTTGCCGAAGGTTTCCGAATCTTTGTCGGTGAATGAATCGTCAGATTTAAACGGTCAACTGGTGTGTGTGTGACGTCACAGCAGATTACGGGATGTGAGGTAGGTCATGGACGGGAGTGTTTTGAATGGAAAACATGAATGGCGGTGGATGGAGGTGGTTGTTGAACCCTGACGTGGTAGGTTGGTTAGGTGTGAATGGGTCTGAGAGACAAACAAGATGGGGTTGAAAGCGCTCAATGATAAACAAACATCAATGGTATCTGGAGTAGTGAATGGAATTGAGAGAGAGAGAGGGGGAATGAACTGGTTGTTGAATGTGCTCAATGGTAAACAAACGTCAATGAATCTGGAGTAGTATTTCCTGTAAATGGTAGGGTGGGGGTAGGATACAAATCGCATAGCATGTTGAGTCGGCCAGCTCGACATGAAATAAAAACAAGAAGGTGTACACCAGATCTGATTTATTAATCCATGAATTATATGTGGCATTAAAACCTAGCCACTTAACAAAAAGTTTATTGCTACGTTTTTGTACAATTTTTTCAACAAGATAATGCTTGGGATATTGCGTCCTTTGCAGTTCCTCCATGTAGAATCCTCCTTGGATTGGCTGCTTGTTGAGGTCATCAAGTAAATAAACAACTGGATTAGAAAGTTTTACCTTGCGAATACGAAATATTTCTGTGCTCCAGTTTGGTGTGTATCCTTTGGCGAAGATTGTTTTATGTTTACTGATGCGCACATAATCACCAATACGTAATTGATGACGTCGTGGATCTACTGTTTTGATTTTGTGATGAATGCGATCCAATTGCGCAATGTTCTTGGTTACAAGGCGTGGTTTCATTTTGATGGTTCTATGTTTAGTGTTGTTGTAACGTGTCACCAGGTCGCCTACAAGTTCAAGCCAGCGATAGGATCCTCTTGCTGTAAATTGTTCCCACATGCGCGTCTTGAGTGTGCGGTTGAAACGTTCTACAACACTTGCCTTTAGATTGCTAAAAGTGGAATAGTGATGGATGTCAAGTGATTTGAGATAAGCGGAAAAAGTCTTGTTGAAAAATTCTTTGCCTTGATCTGTTTGAAGCAAACGAGGTTGTCGTCTTGACCGCTGAACGATGGTCTTGAATGCAGCGGTGACCAGTTGTGCAGATTTATTTCGAACAGGTTCAACAAAGGCCATTTTGGAATAAACGTCGATGACGGTGAGCAGATAGTTGACCCCGTTGTTAGCTTTGGCATAGGGAATCATTTCAACCAGATCAGCTTGCCAAAGATCATCAACGCCCCGTGTGATGACATGACGACGATGGTAGAGACGACGAGCTGGTCTATGCAACTCGCGAGCAATGCCAGCCTTAACAGGCGAGGGTGTATGAACACGTTGACTCATTAGACAATAATGCCAGCATGACGAAGCTCCTCTTCTATTTCTAAAACTTCCGCCTCGTGTCCGGTATGACCAGCCTGTTCTGATGCACGCAACAGTTGCAGACGTTTAACCAACTTATTTGGATTGTTCCAATAGGCGAAATCGATGAAAGGTTTCAAAGTATTAAATGTGATACCGGACGCTGAATTTGCACGGCGAACACTTGCATAGGTGGGAAACAATTTTGATATGATGGTTTTATATTTGAAGCTCTTATTAGCATTTACTGTTTCAGAACGTTTATAATTACGTCTAAAACCATTTGTAGCCATCAAGATGTTTTTATACTTTTCAAGATCTTCTTTATCATAGTCCTCGGTAGAAGGTGTACGTGAAAATAAAAGTTCTAAAAGACCTGGCGTCAATTTGTAACGAACTGTTTTAACAATCAAAACATTGTCACTTATCTTGATTGGTGAATCGCCAATTCGAAATCTATTGTTTTCATAGCGAACACCATAGGTAGTATCAGTTTTCTTAGTAAAAAGATCTTCAAGGAAGGGGGTAACCAACGCACCATAATTTTGTAGTAAAATGGATTTTAACCGCACATATTGTTCGGGCGTATTCAATATTTCTTTAAGAGTAGGCTGCTTTTCTTTGGCTCTAGTGGGTGTTTCAGCAATTATTGATGTTTTCAAAAACTGGGGCAGCGGTGATTCTTTGGAGCCAGAAGACGGAAGCAATGGAGAAAAAACATCCTCAGGTTCTTCATCATTTTCTTCCTCCTCTTCAATTGTTTGTGTTTCTTTTGAGCGTGTACTAGGTTTTGATGTTCCTTTCAACACAGCTTCCAGAGGTGACTTCAAATGTTTTTCGACAAACAGTTCACTGTCGGCATGTGCACGTTTTAGATAGCGAAACTTTTGTCGAATGCTATTTCGTGCACGGATTATGTGCTTTTTTAATTGACTCCCTGTTGTCGCCATGACATCTGAACAAATGATGTTCAGAAAAGCAATGCAGCTACTTAAATACGAATGAAATGATCAAATCCCATGCGGTAGCGTCCATTGTTGATGTTGCTCTGCTTATCAATAACAAGACAACTGTGGTGATGAGCGTTCCAACACATGGCACACAACTGTGTAAAGGCTTGAAAGGTCATGTCTGGGTTCACGTGATCATCGTAGACGTGATGCATGTTGCGCTCATCCTGTCGGAAGAGAACAATCACGTTGGCATTGTCACGAATTAACTGTTTTGGTATTCGCGAATAGGTTTGAGCGAGATAAAAACAATCAATATATTTATGACGTCCCATGCTAAAGTAAGCCTGAATAATACCCTGTCGTTCTGTGGCCACATCGTCAAAAATCATAAGCGAATGGGGGCGAACATTGTCTGGAGAAATGACATCTTCGTGTGCTGCGAATGTGAAGTAGCCTATGTTGCGCAGACCTGACATGACCTGTTCCAAGAACACATACAGCGGTTGATACAGCGATTTGGCAAAAATGTAGATATTTTGAAAGCGCACTCCGTTTAAGGAGGTGATGAGGGTAAGCAGAAGATTGGTTTTTCCACATCCCGACGGGCCGGCGATGAGACAGCGAATGGAGGATGGGAAGAGTGATCCATGACGTTGTTCGGACGATGTTGAGAAGAGGTGTGAAACCAAGTCTCCCACCGGAAGTGAATGTTGTTGCTTAATAATCTGCATATCAACTAACTGTGAAAGGGGAAGATCTGGTCTCTATATACATGAGGCAAACGGGTGTTTCAGTTCCAGTGTAACCATGGACGCCTTTGGAAGAACTCTCAAAACAAATGAACGATTTGCTTTGACAAACGATCCAAAACATGATACAGATCCGGCTACTAAACGATATGTCGATGCTAATGTATTGTCACGCACTACAGATGGCAATTACGACTTTAATGGAAAGCGATTGACCAATATAACAGAACCCGTATTACCCTCGGACGCATGTTCAAAAAAGTATGTAGATTATTACCGATTACGACGTATCAAAGGAGATTATGAGGCTCAGAATAAACGTATTACAGGCGTTGCAGATCCTGTGAACGATCAAGATGTGTGCACCAAAGCCTATATGTTAACCAATGCTGTGGTGTTAACAGAAGCAAAGGACTATGACGTACACCAACGTCGAATCACTCAGCTGGCTCTTCCAACAAACAACACGGACGCTGCTCGAAAGGACTATGTAGATAACAAGGTGAAACAGGTGCTCAGTATTGTGCCCACCCTAACTGCAAAAGGCTATACAGCAAATAATGCACGCCTTGTGCATGTGGCCGATCCTGAAGATGATCAAGATGTTTGTACAAAACGGTTTTTAAACTCTGAAATGGAAAAGGTGTGGGAAATTAAGGAGAACGCTCTACAAATGAAGCGAAGACGAATAGCAGAAGTTGCTGATCCTGTGCAACCTCACGACGTGACGACGAAACGATTTTTGGAACAACGGTTATCGCTTTTTATTAAATCAATACCCTCTATATTTCTGCTTCACATTGTAAACCAACAACCGGTAAAAGATCCCAATAACCTCGCCTACATACTACGTTCGGGGTATGACAATTACCGTTTAATGTATGATGGTGCCATTCGTGTAATTGAGTATGCACCAGATTTGAAACATTTAGAGGTACGATTAAACGGTAGTGTTCAACCACTTATTGATCAACCGGTGAAAGCCGGAGACAAATTATTCTTTCACTTGAAACTCTCGTCTGAAGAAAAAGAGGCGGGGAAAACGATGAACGATTTTCCTCTGTATATAGAACTTGAATATACAGCCACCATTGAATAAATAACTACAGGTTTCCCTTCCTGAGGAGCGTTAGTTGTGTTCTATACTTTGCGGTGTGAGGTTGTCTTGTTCTTTGGTCGCGATGGTGAAACAGAGATATGTGGTGAAGAAGAGGAAGAAGTTGTCAAGAAAGGGAGGCTTTAAAGCTATTCTTCATGCGGCACGTCAAGCTTCGCGCGGAGAAACAAATAGTGAGTTGGCTATTAAGAAAGCACTCCGAGCAGCACGATTGCATGCGAATCCCAAAAGTAAACTACGTTTTAGAAAACGTGCCCGAGTTATTCCTGTGCCGAAACGTGGTGGATTTTTACCTGCACTGTTTGCTGGACTAGCAGCCCTGGGTTCACTTCTTGGAGGAGCAAGTGCGGTAGCACGAACGGTGAAAGCTGTTGAGGAGGCGAAGCAACAGTTGAAGGAAAGTGAAAGGCATAATAAAACTATGGAGGCCATAGCACTGCGCGGTAAAGGTGTGAACATGAAGCTAGCACCCTACAAGAAAGGACTCGGCATTTACATGTCGCCAAAAAACGGTTAATCGATGCACTGCCACGACGAGCCATGACGTATGAGGAAGTTATAAGATATGCAAAACAGCTTAAGATCTCCCACTTTCGAGGCGTGTTTATGCGCAACCAACTACCGTCTCGACCACGGAGCCATGAAAGTGCAGTTGTCAATTTGGATGACAGTCATGGACCGGGAACGCATTATGTGGCCTACATAAAGCATGGGCGAACCGTGTGGTACTTTGACAGTTTTGGAAATCTTCCTCCTCCGACAGAGCTTGTTCGCTATTTTGGAAGCAGTGCAACAATACACTATAATGTGAAACGAGTGCAAAATTTTAACACGCAACAGTGCGGTCGTCTATGTTTGACTTTTCTATATAAGACCGAGCACGGCGGGTGACGTGGTCATTATGACAACAGAAAGTAGAACGTTTACAGTGCACGGACAAGGTGCGGAAGTAACTGTTGACTTTTATCCTCCTATTGAATTGGGACGACGACCCTACGTGCTGGGACTTGTTTCGTTTGAAGGCTATAATAGAATCTGCAACATAATTGAAGACGTCAATGATAAGTTCTACTACGATGACTATGTGTTAACTCTACCGTCTGGCAGCTACACCGTAGATGATATTCACGATCACATCTACACAACTCTCACCAAAGAATTTAGTCTAAAAGCATTTCTGGACGGGACACGCAAGTTTGAACTCATAGCCAACAACGTGACACATCGCTGCAGTATTCTTTCTTCTTTTAGGATTGATTTTAAATCTCAACCAGATTCGATTGGGTCATTGTTAGGCTATTCACCACAAGTGTTAGTACCGAACGTGATACACAAGTCTGACCAACCGGTGAAAATAATTGAAGATCATCACGTATCTGTCACGTGTAATATTATTACAGACGTCTACACCAATCAAGATCCCTCGCATTCGCTTTATGATTTTATTGTTACTTCACCTGGTGGTTATATCATCCGCGAAAACCCGTCGGTGGTGCTCTATCATCCTGTGAGTGTGACCAACATAAGGAATATTACCTTAAGACTGGTGAATAGAAACCAACGTCTCATCCGATTAGACCCTCATACACCTGTGACCTACAAACTGTATTTGAAACCAGCATGAAACAAGTGTATAAAGCGGCAACGCTGTCAAGAGCAGGTGTTAGTTGTGCTCAACGCGTGTACAGGTTAACACGTGTCAACAAGCAGATCCTACAACAACTTGGTTACATCTTACGTCATGAATTCGATTCTAGACGTGACACACCCTGTCGAAGTTCAGGAGGGTATTGTAAGAATTGAACACCATTCCTACCAACCGTATACTCAGGGACTAAATAATAATGATGAGATTCGAATTACTATTAACCCACAAGATATCTACACGCTTCCACATGAAAGTTACATCCAGATTGAAGGGCAACTCACCAAATTGGATGGTACCATTCCAACAACGTCAAAGTTGGCCAACAATGCTTTGGCCTTTTTGTTTTCTGAGGTTCGCTACGTGATCAACGGTATTGAAGTGGATACTACTCGAAATGTTGGCATAACAAGTGTCATGAAACTTTATCCCTCGTACGGAAGCGAAGAGAGTAAAGCTTTTTGTATGGCTGGTTGGTGTCCCAACTCAACCAACGACTGGATGATTAACGATGATGGTACATTTACTGGACATTTACCTCTAAAATTAATACTAGGCTTTGCAGAGGATCATAAGCGCATTGTTGTGAACGCAAGACAGGATCTGATTCTTGTACGAGACAGGAGTGATTATAATGCGCTAAAGGGAGCTGATACAGCGCCAATAGATACAAAAATTCTACTGCAACGAATTCTATGGAAAGTACCGCACGTTACTCTATCAGATCAGAAAAAAATGAGTCTGCTCAAGATTGTGGAGAAGGATACAGCTTTACCCATTCAATTTAGAAGCTGGGAGCTGCATGAATACCCGGTATTACCACTCTCCGATACACATACTTGGTCTATAAAAACCTCACGGTATACAGAGCGGCCACTCTACGTCCTGGATGGATTTCAAACAGATCGCAAATATCAACAGAATAAAGATATATCAAAATTTGACCACATCCAATTACGAAATATACGACTTTTTTGAACGGAGTTACCTTTCCCTATGAGGGAATGGATTTAAACTTTAACAAGAACAAATATGGTAAGCTCTATGACATGTTTGTAAACTTTCAGTCTTCCTATTATCAGAAAGAGGCATGTCCGCTATTATTACCACAAGACTTCAAGTCCAAGGCGCCTCTGGTGGTGATGGACTGTTCGTATTTGGAGGAGTCGATGAAGGAAACAACAATTGATATCAGACTAGAATTTGAAACATCGACAGTTATTCCAGAAAAAACAACAGCCTATTGCCTTATTGTTCACGAGGCGCAAGTGTTTTATCAACCGCTGTCCAATATGGTGACCAGAGTATAAATAGCATGTCTTCCTGTATTGCCCTTCACAGTCATGGAAAGCTACGATGAAGTCACAACCCCCTCTGCGAGGTGGGTCTGCAAATTTGAAAGTGATTCACCAGGTTCAGATGAAGATTCAAGGTTTACCATTTATCGCGCCCTAGTGAGTGAAGCTATAACTGCCTATCACAAGAATCATACTGTGCTTAGAATGCCGCCGCATCTGGTTCACTATTTACCGGATGGATTCATGTCTACGTTTGGTATTCATGACAGGGGCTACAACAACAAGCCCATCACTAATCAAACAAATAATGTGGACGATGGCGTTGCCAAAGCTTCATCTTGTCATGTTGGAGAGCGGGTAGATTGTATGGACTGCAAATGCGATCGTTGCTCAACAAGTCGAGACGCTGATGCAGCATTTGAGATTTATCGCACCCTGGTGAGTTTAGCAATACGCGCCTACCATAAAGCACAATTTCTTCGTGAAATGCCGCAGCATCTGATTGCCTATTTACCAGCTGGATTTCTGACCGCGTACGGTGCACACGACATTGACCTTAATTGGGATAAGCTACCATTACACCTCCGTATGTCGGCGGATGTTGCAGCCTGCCGTCCTTGTCGTAGACACTTTATGCATCGAGGAGATTCTCACTGTGATTGGGATGGTCCAAATCCTATGATAAAAAATTGTAAGCGATGTACTGATAACTTTATGAATAAAATTGTGTAATTGATTCTTTGTGTGTATATTATTTTCCCGCTCCTATCCAATCAGTTAGTTGTTAAGAAGCAGCGGTGGTGGAAGGTGTGATATCCGTCGCCATGCCGAAAACATTGATTGTCGACGTGCAGGGTTTCAAGGTGAACGGAAACAAGTTTGTATTTAAAGAAGTAGGAATTATTGACTGCACAACCATGTGGGCACCAAGAGTAACCAGTTTTGTCTTTGAACCACCGTTTCCATTGCATTTGCAGTCAGACGAGGACAGAAGACAAACAGAGTGGTTGCAACGCAATTTGGGACTAGTCTGGAAAGAAGGCGACATTCCTTACCAGCATCTATCACTTGTTCTGAAAGCTCACTTGTTTGGTGCTGACCTTGTATTTGTAAAGGGAAGTGAAAAAAAGGAATGGTTGCGTCAGTATGTTAATTCAACATGTCAACTTGTTGACCTTCATGATCTGGGATGTCCTGCACTGTACAACCTGTCCGTGCCTGATGAACCTCTACAAAATAAAACACTTCAAAATGTTTGGAAGCTTTTTGATTGGCTAGCTCGCAGAGCATGTCAAAACTTGCATGTTGAGTGCAAAGCGTTGTAACGTCAGCTTCAGTGTGAGACATACCAGTGATCAGTGTGGACGTGTAGTAATATGGCAGCAATTGAAGGTTTGGACTCAAACCCCACAGAGCGAGCTATTGTCAAGTTTTTTGCCTGTAAAAAAAAGCTTGACAGTTTCACAGATGAGGAATTGAACGCTTTGCCCAAGGCGTTCCTTTTTTATGTTGCTTCAAACGCGGTGAAAAATATTTGGCACAGTGTACCTAGTGAATGGAGCAGAGATCCTGGTCTGCGTGAACTACAACCATGCACTGACTTTAGTCATCACCAGCAAGTGTCTATTACTAAAATGCCATCCATTAGACAGTGTGGAACGTGTCAGCTCATCAAATTGTACCACGGCCATACAAATATACCGTCCTGTAAAGACTTTGCTTCATCATTCCATGGTTGCGATGAAGAAGAGGAAGAAGAGACAGCAGCGGCAGTATCGCCAGCACCAAAAAGTAAGACAACGCTTGAAAAAGATATGCCAGACCTTTGCTGGTCATGGTCTAGTTAACAAGGCCATTGATCTACTTCCCATTGAACTGCATATTCCTGGCTATCAATTTTGTGGACCTGGAACTAAACTAAGCCAACGTCTAGCACAAGGGAACTCTGGAATCAACATATTGGATGCAGCGTGTAGAGATCATGACATTGCTTACAACAACAAGAATATAGAAGTACGTCGAGTTGCAGACCGCATTCTTCTAAGAAAGGCCATGCAGCGTGTGATGTCATCTACTGCTTCTATTGGTGAGAAGATTGCAGCCTTGATTGTAGCAGGAGCGATGAAGTCAAAGCTATTGATTGGTGGTGGATTAGTGAGGAAAAGGACAAAGTAATAAACATGAATCAAATATTGTGAAGTATTTATTTGAGAGTCAGTCCACCAGTTCATAGTATACACAAAATATGGTTTAGTTTTCTTCTTGTAAAAAACATACAATTTTAATAAAAAGAATTGAAAATGAAAGTGTGTTCTTTTTTTTTTTACTAGGTGTGGAAATGTCCATAAGGCAAGCTATTTACACCATCCCACAGACGTTTATTGTCATATGCTGTCAGCGATGTTTTATTTTGATTTACTGTAAAAATATTATGGTTCTTTGAAAGAATGCGTGTGACGCTACGAAGAACACCCTTCGCTTTGCATTGACCTTTATTCTTTTGTGTTGAAAATGCGTACATTTTCGGCGCCAAAGCCACAAATTCTGTCATAACATCACCGGCGCACTCATCCTTAAATAGACCTATTTTTTTTATTCATGGGAATTATGCCAAACATATTGTTAACCTCATAGTTTGAGGTATCAAAGTAATTTGGATGTTCTCTCATCACTGAGTAAACATCTATCTTATTGGTTTGATAAATAAGACTGTCTGTATCCATATACAGTAATTTTAGATCTCCAAACTTTTGTTTGGCAAACTCATAATGAAATTGATACATTACAAATTTTGAAAAGTCAAGTATTACCATTCCCAAGTAAATTGGTTTGTTATACATGATTTCTGTCTTTGACAATTCAATGGTTACTAAATCAGTTTCAATAACTCGTACAGAATGGAAATTAGGCATAGCTATATATTTTCGTGCGCCATATCGACCGTCCCAGTGGTTTACCAAATGAATAATTCTATGCTTTCGAATATTTTCCATTGATTTACCGTAGCACGCATTGTTCATTAATTTATAAAAATTTGATTCAAATGTGGTCTTGGCGTGCTGCCGATGATGAGTATTCAATTGCATGTACGGTTGTAACCATGGTTTTTGGTCAAAGCAAATAATGCGGTGAATGGATTGCAGTTTCAAACCATGTTTCAAACATTGCATTAAATTTTCAATGTGTATGACGTACCGATTTTTTGAATTTAACGTTGCCAGCAACTTTTTATTGTTGGAACGTGAACTGGGAGGTTGTAATTTTTCAACACAAAATGGTAGATCAGAATGATCATTGTGTATGTCACAGGGATATAATAAGTCGACCTCTAGAACGTAGCCACGCTTGTCATTGCTCAACACATCTTTTAAATTAAAATTTGAAACTTCATCTGAAGTCAACCATCGAAAATTTTGATATGGAAGAGGTTTTTCCATAGCATATCCGTATAAATTGTTACAATCTAGGTAGGTGAGGTATGTTGTAGGTTGGTTTGGTTTGTATGTATCCATATATGGATTATTTGCTTTGGCGTGCTTTTGCACAAGCGAAACAAGACCACCACGTATTCCACGTTCAAAAAAGAGTAACATGTCGATGTCTGTTAATAGTTCCAGTTCTATTTCAGTCACCTTCAACATACAGTCCCAACTATATCCGGCAAGGGTGTAGTAATGGGCTGGATCTAGATTGTAGATTTCAAGACACAGTTTGCGAAAGTGTTCAAACACGTCTGTCAAAAGTAGTGTATCAATTTTGAGGTATAAATCAGCATACTCGCCCAAAGTTGATATCTTGAACACGTCCCATACTTTTTGGGCGTGTAAATAGTCTTCTTCAGAAATATGACTTTTTGTTAAGTCATTGTAAAATTTATCCTTTGAAGGGAGTGCAGTTTCCTGCAAACATGCCCAATTGTTTACATGATTATAGGGAAACACCCCTTTTCGAATGCATAATTCAAATTGTTCGTCACCAGTAAAGTTTTGACGTACAGAATTCAAATTGTTTGGGTGAAGCCCTTGAACCAGCGCATCCAATGATGATGCGAGGAATCTATACGAATCTAAAAATCGTATACTGATTCCATTTCGCCATTTTGTAAACGAAATAAAATTTTCATGATTTTGTGGAATTAAAGAAAACTTTTGGTTTTCAAGGTTAACAAATTCCTTAATAATTAGATGACTGTCATACCGAGACATGTTGTGCAAGAAACAAGAAATATAGCGTGCTCTTTTATAGGCCAAATTACATGCACTATGAGCCGCTCCTCTAAATTTGCCAGTGTACCGATTATGGTCTCTCACTGGCGTGTCACAAGTTGCTATTGGTTTTTGACAAATGTGGCAAGTGGTTGCTGTTGCAGAAGCCACCTCGTCTGCATCCAACATTTGAAGCGGAATTGGGTTTTCCAGGATATTGTACACCCGATCTGCCAAGGCGTCCAATTCATTTAAAAACCAAGCAGCAGCATTTGCATCGCGATAAGATTTGAAGTAAGAAAGCGAAGGGTCATATGAGCAAATCACGTTTAGAGCACAACTGAATGGCACATGTTGCTGTACTTGTTGAGTGTACGGGCGTGCTGGATCCGGGTTACATGTGTCAATGGGTGTGGTTAAACATTCAAAATCTGCATATACTGTAAATGGAAGCGGTTCTTGACGAGACACATTTTGAAATTTCATACTGGCTTTATCCTTTTCTGGGAATGTAATTTTTACAGCTGGTTGTCTAATGCAATCAATAGTATGGGCTGTCAACTTTTGATTGCTAGTAAAATATTGCAAACAGCGATCACATATATATACCCTATTTTTACTCTTTGTAACTTGTGAACGAACTAGTCTGGAAAGATCTTTGATATAACAATAATGGTTGCACAATTCCCCTTCAATGTACAATAAATTAAAATGCTTTTCTTTTTTTTCCTTTGTCACATAGAGTGGCCCAATAACTTTGTCCCCTTCAACTCCGTATACATTAATGGAGTAAAGCAGATTTTTAGATTCAAAACGAGAAATGGCGTTGAGGTCCATTGGGAATTCTATATCTGCTAAATTTACACTGATCATTAATTCCATAAATTTCTGGTGATATTTGCCCATTCTGTGAACATTTTTACTTGCAGAACATAGCCCAGCAGCCAGGGACCAAATAAAGCAGAAAACATCATTATTTTCCACATTGATAACTGCGTGACGGTTTTCCAACTGTTTAGGCAAATTAACATGAGATGAACCACTATTTATGGGATCAAAGGTGCATACATTAATTTTAAGATGATTGATAGCTTCCAGCGATTTGCCACTTTCCAATTCTTGAAACTCGGCAAAGCGCGTCATGAGCTTATTGACAATGTTTTTACTATACCAACTGTGTATATTATCAGTGCGGTATAATTTAGTCATGTTTGTGTGTAAATAGATTGGCTGAATGATTTCGACACCTTGTTTCAAAATAGCAAAGTCACATAATAACTCAGCGTTAATCTTTAACGCTACATGTTCTCTTAAACAGTCTTGCATTTTATTTTGAAAAATGTTGTAGCTAGCGTTTAAAAATTCATTTGGGTCTAAAAATTTAGCATCATTATTAATTTTTAAGCTACATAACTTATTATTAAAACAACTATCCACGTTCTGCCAACTAAGTTCTGGTGCTGACATCATGACACTTACAGTAATTACATTTACTACAAAAACAGCAAATCACTGAACAGTTTGCAGAGAATGAAAACAAACAAAGTTTATTGTCTCTGCAAATTCTCTTTTAACATTAACAAATTTTAAATTTTATTTGATTCTTCAATAAATTCTACCAAACATCTTTTGTTTTCTAGTCCCAAATATTTTAGGTAGATGGTTCCTTTGTTAAGGTCATTTACAGCTTCGTCGTTGAGTTCCATGAACCTCGCAGGTAAGAAGACAGCGAAATCTTCTAGTTCACAAACTATTCTTCCCCCATATTTCGTGTTTACACTGCGAACAGCTGTCACCAAATAGGACTCGTTAACTGGCAGGTCCTGTAATCGTTTAGTCTCCAGACCTGTTGCTCTGCCAATGAGATTCGCAACTGTTATAGCAGACATATTGGTTCTGAAAGTTAATTATAAAGTGTTTAGGTAAACTATTAAAAAGGTTCAGGTACCCTCCACCTTTATTTATTAGCACATTAACTCAAACCCTGATCTATAGACTAAACCATCAAATGTGTATACAAAACTTATTTGCTAAGACGAGGAGTCTCGTAACAGTGCTTAGTCCCAGTAAATCAGTCGGATAGAGCGAGATAAGGTAATATCTCTTTTGACTGACGTCAAGCCTGGTAATGACTGTTAGTTGCAATAATAGTTTCATATATCCACTTGGGTAGTGTGTCCTGCATCACCATCCAAACCTCTAGACTAAACCATGAAATGTGTATACAAAACTTATTTGTTAAGACGAGGAGTCTCGTAACAGTGCTTAGTCCCAGTAAATCAGTCGGATAGAGCGAGATAAGGTAATATCTCTTTTGACTGACGTCAAGCCTGGTAATGACTGTTAGTTGCAATAATAGTTTTATATACCCATTTGATATTATTATTATCCACTTGATAAATATTTAAGGTCAACTGTATAACCATCGACAGTTAGAGAAACTAAAAGTACTGTGTTCAATATTACCTGATAGAAGATCTTTGCAGCAAAGCGATGTGTATACTACCAACTCGTGGACTTCTCTGGCTAGCAACAATAATGTCACGGCTTATATACCCTTACAATCAGAGGCAACACACCGGTTTGTCCGCTTTCTCAGTAACTGGATGACCTCCATATTTAGTATAAATGAACCTGCTACTTTACAAAGAATTGTCATTCACTGCTGCTATGTCTGATCAGGAAAACACCCATCATGGCGATGAAGAAGAAGAATCCGCAAATTGGGATTCGTCTTTGGACATTTTCATGTAAGTAATATTCATTTTTTTTAAATTGATACCAGGCTAAAAAAATTAAATCAAAGCCTAGAACGCTAACCAATTAACCATGGGACCGGAATATATTTTTAATTAAGACAACACAAACACCCAGTCCCCAAGCCAGGGGAATTAATCACCAGAAAATACAATCCCCACAGACCTCCCAAAAATCTAACCCAGGACCCTCCAGTTCAGAGTCTAACAGCAGCCAAGAACAGTATAGTTGAGCCACACAGCTATACACATAGTTGTATCTTGTCTCGCAATAAACAGTCAAGTTAATTATTACACTATTGTTTAAATGCAATGTCAAGCTTGGCTAACACTATTGCTGTTAATGTTAATAGCGTTTGTCAAATTGTGGTCAAGTAGCTTTGAACACTTAGATAGGTGTTAAGGTTTTATATACTTAGCCGGGTGTAGCCCAAGGACGGCCGACGGTGGGGCTCGAACCCACGCGTCTACCGAGTCCGTCCTGCCAAGCTTTTAATTGAATTTCATAGCTAGTTTTTTTGTCGTGTGACCTCCTCAGAGGCCGAGTGCAGGTCTTTCTATTCGACGTCCGTGGGCGACCTGCGCGTCGGTATGGAGTGGATGAAGACGAAACTGGGCAAGGATGTGGAAGGAATCGGCCGTGGCCTATCAGAAGGTACCGTCCCAGCATTTGCATGTGGAAGGAAACGGCCGTGGCCTATCAGAAGGTACCGTCCCAGCATTTGCCTGGTGTTGAAAATGGGAAACCACGGAAAACCATTTCAAGGACGGCCGACGGTGGGGCTCGAACCCACGCGTCTACCGAGTCCGTCCTGCCAAGCTTTTAATTGAATTTCATAGCTAGTTTTTTGTCGTGTGACCTCCTCAGAGGCCGAGTGCAGGTCTTTCTATTCGACGTCCGTGGGCGACCTGCGCGTCGGTATGGAGTGGATGAAGATGAAACTGGGCAAGGATGTGGAAGGAATCGGCCGTGGCCTATCAGAAGGTACCGTCCCAGCATTTGCATGTGGAAGGAATCGGCCGGGGCCTATCAGAAGGTACCGTCCCAGCATTTGCCTGGTGTTGAAAATGGGAAACCACGGAAAACCATTTCAAGGACGGCCGACGGTGGGGCTCGTACCCACGCGTCTACCGAGTCCGTCCTGCCAAGCTTTTAATTGAATTTCATAGCTAGTTTTTTTGTCGTGTGACCTCCTCAGAGGCCGAGTGCAGGTCTTTCTATTCGACGTCCGTGGACGACCTGCGCGTCGGTATGGAGTGGATGAAGATGAAACTGGGCAAGGATGTGGAAGGAATCGGCCGTGGCCTATCAGAAGGTACCGTCCCAGCATTTGCATGTGGAAGGAATCGGCCGTGGCCTATCAGAAGGTACCGTCCCAGCATTTGCCTGGTGTTGAAAATGGGAAACCACGGAAAACCATTTCAAGGACGGCCGACGGTGGGGCTCGAACCCAGGCGTCTACCGAGTCAGCAGAGAGCTTGGACCCGTGACCTAATGCTGCGCTACAGCCTAGTTGGAAAAAACAACTTTCTTTTTTCTCCCAGTCCGACTTAAGAAACATGACTAATTTATTGTAATTTAATGCAAATTGTATTACCGGTTGAAGACCTGTTAAATTTATTGCCAAGACATACTGCTTTAACAAAAATAAAAGTTAATAGCCTACATCATCAATCTTGATACCAGTCTAATGTCAAAAGGGCTTTCAATATCTTAGAGTTGTAACAGTATAATTACACATACATTACAATTGTGTTGCGCTGTTATGTAAATCAGCAGTAGTATACCAGCTCTCACCGCTGATCTGCAGTTTAAATCTCACTCACTTCATGTGAGATCTGTGTAGTGTACCGCAAAAGTTGAATTGTTGTTGTTTGAGTCTTCAGTCTTTTGACTGGTTTGATGCAGCTCTCCATGTCTCCCTGTCCTGAGCTAATCGTTTCATCTCTACATAGCTCCAACATCCCTACATCGGAGGCAATCTGTTTAACATATTCTAACCTTGGTCTACCCCTACAGTTCTTGTCCTCGACCCTTCCTTCCGTAACTAAGCTTGCTATTCCTGGGTGTCTTAGTATGTGTCCTACCAACCTATCTCTTCTCTTCATTAGCAGTCGCCAGAAACATCTCTCCTCTCCCACTCGTCTTAATACCTCTTTGTTTGTAACCCTATCTACCCATCTGATCTTCATCATTCTCCTGTAACACCACATTTCAAATGCTTCTATTCTCCTCCTTTCTACTGCACCAATAGTCCAAGTTTCACTTCCATAGAGCGCCACGCTCCAGACAAAGGCTTTCAAAAATGACTTCCTAATACCTAAATCTATATTCGATGTCAGCAGATTCCTTTTTTGTAGAAATGCTTTCTTTGTCTGAGCCAACCTACTTGCTTCGTCCATCACTGGTTATTCTGCTTCCTAAGTAACAGAAGTCTCCTACTTCCTTCAGCTTTTCACCTGTCAATTTGATCTCCATAGAGGTTTCTGATTTATTTCGGTTGCATTCCAGTATTTATGTTTTACATTTATTAATTTTCATCATGAATTCTTTCCGTAAGACGGAGTCCATACCATTCAAAAACTCATTCAAATCCTCAGGCTTGTCGGCCAAGATGACAATGTCATCAGCAAATCTCAGAGTTGAAATTATTTCTCCTTAAACCTTCACTCCCACTTTAAATTTTTCTCTAATTTCCTTCATTGCTTGTTCAATGTAAAGATTGAAAAGTATGGGTGACAAGTTGCAGCCTTGCCTTACACCTTTCTGAATACCAGCTTTTCTCTCATGTCCTTCAACTCGAATGACTGCTGTCTGGTTTCTGTACAGATTGTATATCATCCTCCTATCCCTGTACTTTATTACAATTGATTTCAAAATGTCAAACAATTTAGTCCAATCAACTTTATCAAAAGCATTTTCTAAGTCTACAAAAGCCATGAACGTTGTCTTATCTTTCCTTATTCTACCTTCTAAAATCAGCCTAAGACTTAGAACAGCTTCCCTTGTTCCTACATTTCTCCTGAAACCAAACTGGTCTTCACCCAACTCCGTTTCTATCTGGCTTTCAATCCTCTTGTAAATCATTCTAACTTCTGTGTACTTTGGTTTTCCCTGACACAAACATCAAGACAGTTTATATCCTCGCAGCTAGATTGGGTATTCTAATGACATTGATAGACATTTTTTCTATTTTATAGTTTCTCGAATGACCGTGTCATGGCGGAGTTTTTCGTCCGCATGATGATGATGATGGAGGCTGAGGCTGAAAACGAAAGTGAAAATGACAGTGCAAATGAAGAGGAAGCGGAAGAAGAAGCCACAAAAAAAATTAAGTAAATGTAACAAAAAGAAAAACAATAATAATAATAAAAATATTCTTGTTTTGATTGATTTATTTGTCTATCATTCCCACTTTTATTTTTTTATATGAAGCTGAGCGAGCCAACATGTCAGGTGTCAATCTCAGAAATTCACTCCTGTGACATCACACATAGGTTGACCGTTCAAATCAGATTGTTCATTCTAACACCCATCCATGTCCATTAACCATCTAGCACACATTCTATATCCTCAGCTCCATAACACATAAATTCAAATCTCCCAAGTCAGCATAAATGAAAATCCTTCGGCTGCACTAGGTCTCTGTGATTATGCCTCCATGGCTTAGGGAGAAGCATGCCAACCTCTCACCGCTAGGTCTGTGTTTCAAATCCCAGTTACTCCATGTAAAATCTGTGCTGGACAAAACAGAAGCAGACTGGTTTTTCTCCGGGTACCCTAGTTTTCCAGACAAACTTTCATTCTACCAACACTCTCCACTATCATTTAATTTTATCAGTCATTTATTCAATCGCTGACTCAGAGGAGTGCGATAGGCTTCGACAGTCGGCACAGTTCATATCTTCACAACTAGATGGAATATTCCAATGTCATCAATAGGCATTACACCATCTTGTTTTTATTTCATGTCGAGCTGGCTGAACCGACATGCCATGCGTTTTGTATCCCCCACCCATTAACAATTTGTTTACCGTTAAGTATTAGAAAAAAACAATCCCATCCATGACCTACACTACATTCTGCCTGTGACGTCCCAACCTCCATTCACAGTTCCATCTTCATTCCCGTTTGTTTACCCGCCAACCTAGCACTTCAGGGTTCAACAACCACCATCCATCTCCATTCATGTTTCCCATTAAAACACTCTCATCCATGACCTGTGCTACATTCCGTAATCTGCTGTGACGTCGCAACCTCCATTCACGGTGCCATCTTCATTCACGTTTATTTACCCGCAAACCTAGCACGCCAGGGTTCAACAACCACCACCCACCACCATTCATGTTTTCCATTCAAAACACACCCGTCCATGACCTACCCCACATCCCGTAATATACTATGACGTCACACACACACCAGTTGACCGTTCAAATCTGACGATTCATTCACCGACAAAGATTCGGAAACCTTCGGCAACACTCGGATCTCATCAAGTACAAAGCAAAGCTATATAGCACGAGACCATAACAGAGAAGGCGCTCAGTCCAATAGAGAGACTGGGTCGAGGAGGGTCTCGTGCAGATCCTCTTCCATCCTTCCCCCCCGTCCCCCACCCCACCCTTCCCTCCCCCTCCCCCCCTCCCCCCCCTCCCCCCACCCCTCCCCTCCACCCACACCCCCTCAAACCGGTTCCTGGACCCTCCAAGGTTTGTTTACCTTCCGGGGTCCCGGCGACCTTGGGGGTCAATGACCTACCTCAAGGTCATTGACCATGACCTACCTCAAGGTCATTGACCTTGCCACGCCCCCCTCATTTGCATAAATAACGGTATTTGAGTCAAAACCCCCCCAGCCTCTCTACTTAAATCTCCACTTCCGCGAACGTACTTATTAAACCAAGTACGGATAGCAGGATTGTCTAGTTTCTCTACCGGTATATTCGCTTTCACAAACGCAGTAGTAGTGTCCAAAATAAACTCTTCTTTCATATCCTTCACACGACTAGCATTTGATAATGTTTCTTTCAAGGTGGCCACTCTAGGAACACTAACTTCAAGACGCGAATTTTCTCGGCGTTTTGAATGCTTCTCCGATTTGCAACGTTTGTCTAATGCATCTTTCCTGCGATAATCTAACCGACAATCTTAATATTTGCACATAAGAATGCCACAAGAAATTATAAATCCTTCATTCTTATATTCTTTAAGTCTGTCTGTGGCAGAAACAGCTACCTTCGGCATTTTTAAACTCAACTGAGCGATGCCCAGTAACAAACACTGTTATCACACGGTTGACTAGTCACACGCCAGTATAAATTCGTAACCACACGCAAAATTTATTTCTGAATTCGTGTCATAATATTTAAATTACGTCGCGTCTCATCTTCCTGTACTGCTAAGTTCGGAACTAATACGACGAACACGTGGTCGCCAACTGATTCACGCAAATAACACACTAGCTTCGATGATAACGCACAATTTGCGCACTTTTTATTAAATTATATAGAATTCTCTACTATAATTTACACTCACTACCGATGTAACAGGAGGCAAACGTAGTTTACATTATGAACAACTATCACATAACCTTTTGGAGGTAGTCGGCCAAACTATTCACGCCGCGATATAACAGCTGTTTACCACATCGCTAAAATCCAACGAGTAACGAGAATATCGACAGTATATCGTAATATGACGTATATCGTAGTATAACCCCTCGCGAAACTATACAATCGATCATTCTCTCGAATTGAACACCAACCAAATTCGATTATCGGCTTGTGGACAAAAATGTTCGGATTGGTGTGGGGAAAAAATATGAAAATTTGTTTTTATTTCGCAGATTGCGGTATTTGTGGTGTTATTCACAAAATTCGCGTTATTTCGCGATTTAATGTCACTCCTGGGCGGCACGAAACACGTAAATACGTGAAAATAAAACATCCTAACCTCTAAATATGACTTTTCGTTTTATCGCGAATTAACAAAAACTAACACCTCTACTTATGGGTTAAAGAGTAGTTCAGCAGCTTTAATTAGGGCTTTAAACATCGCATTAGGGGATGACACAGGAGAGTTTGTAACCATTTACATTGATGATATGGTAATTAGTTCACGCAGTTTTGAGGAGCATCTACGTCATTTAGCTATAGTTTTTCAGAAGTTAGATCAGGCAGTGTTCACTTTGAATCTGTCTAAGTCGTCATTCTGTCAGTCAGAAGTGACATTTTTAGGTCATAGAGTGTCAAGTAGAGGTGTGACACCAGAAGAAGGTAGGGTTAGTAAGATACTTAACGCAGAGGTGCCACAGAATGTTAAACAGTTAAAAACATACCTGGGAATTTGCAACTTTTTCAGGAGGTTCGTTCTTAAATACTCAGGGTTGGTAGAACCATTCAGGGAATTGCTTAAAAGTGGGACTCGGTGGAGATGGAAGTCCAAGCATGATCAGGCTTTTAGAGCGCTAAAGGAAGGTTTTGAGGAAGCTGTGGTGCTGAAATATCCGTTGAAAGATAAGGAATATGTGGTTATGACAGATGCTTCACATATAGGCATTGCTGGAGTATTATGTCAGAAAGATGATGAGGGTAATCTGTGCATTGTATCTTTAGCCCCGCGAGGACTGACAGCAGCAGGGAAAAGATACACGATTACTGAGTTAGAGCTTTTAGGTATTGTTTTCAATTTGGGGAAATTTAGAATGTATTTAGTAGGGGGGAAATTTGAGATCCATACAGATCACCATGCATTACTGTATGTGAGGACTTGTAAACTCAGTTCTAACAGAGTTAGTAGGTGGATTCTTGCTCTGCAGGAATACGAATTCACAGTAAAATATATTAAAGGTAAAGATAACATTCTTGCAGACATGCTATCTAGGGACACTAATTTATGTAGGGATTATCCTGTGGTTAAAGCAGAGGACGGTATTTTAATATGTGCATGTGTGGACAGTAGCAACAGGGCATCGTTACAGACACTGAGAAATATGCTAGTGGAGCAACGTGATGACGTTAAGTTAAGGGAGCCACTGGCTAGGTTGGAAATAAGTGAAGAAGAGTATGTGAAAGTAGGACGGTTCACGTACAAGATGGAGGATGGGCTTCTTGCACGGAAATGTAGGAATAATCGGTGGGCAATATGTGTTCCTGCCAGTTTGCGGGAGGAGCTAATTTGGTTCATTCATAGGGAATTAGGACACTTTGGTGCTGCCAAGTTCTTCTATGAAATTGGTCGTGACTTCATTTGGAGTAAAATGGGAAGGGATGTTAGGAGGATTTTAGCTAAGTGTGACACCTGTCAAAGGAGCAAATATCCAGTTAAATATTTAGTGGGGGAGAGATCTGCAGTTCTCACCAGTAGTAGTGTGTGGATTTATTTGTCCCGATCGTTAAAGGACAGTACGGCTACGAGTACATTTTTATAGTTATTGACGTTTTTAGTAAGTATGTCAAGCTATATCCGCTAAGGAAAGCCACGGGACTAGCGTGTAGCCGTCTGATCATTAATAAGTATGTACCTGAGTTTGGCCTTCCTCTCAGGATACTATCTGATAGTGGACCACAGTTTACTGCAAAGAAATGGAGAACCAGTATGCAGGAAGCTGGTATTTCACACGTTCATTCCTCTGTAATGTACCCTCAGGGTAATTCTGCAGAGCGTCCATTAAGGGAAGTGGCTCGTCTTTTTCGGACTCTAGTGCATGCCAAGCATACGGCATGGGTTGGATATCTTCCCAAAGTCGAGACTTGGTTGAATTCTGTCCAGCACGAGAGCACGAAATTGACGCCATACGAAGTTCACTTCGGAAAGAGACCACAAAATGAACTAGCGAGGGTGTTGGGTTTAAATGAGGGAAAGCAACCAGGGATGGATTACATTGTCCAGTTGGCGAAACAGAATTTATCTAAGTCAGCACAAAAGAGAATTCGCCAACAAAAAGAAACTAAATTTGACCTATTCGAGCCGGGGGACAGAGTCTTACTTAGAGTGCCAAAACAGTCAAATAAGCTAGAGAAAGTCATGTCCAAGTTCTTTTATCTCTACGAGGGCCCATTTATAGTTTCCAAACGTATTGGCAAAACAGCATATGTGCTGGAGGATAGTAAGGGAAACAGGTTATATGGGACGTATAATATACATAGTCTACGAAAGTATGTGTCATAAAGTAAATGTGTGTAGCTGGCGAGCCAGTCTATCAAATGAGTAAGTGTGGTATTTGGTGCGGGGAAGATCTGGTCTTCCAGGCAGGCGTATCAGAAGTCACACAGGGGGGTAGTATGTAAGTAATTGAGAGTTTTTAAGGTTCAGGGAAATATGACGGGATTGTCGGATGCTCTTGAGCACTAAAATGTCTCGATACACCAAGGCCAGAATTTGGTAGCGCTGGTGAATTCCCATTCGTTTCCTAGAGATGGGTGAGCGCTTGAACAGGGTATTTTTGCTTAAGGCGTCCACGAGACAAAAGATGGGCCACCAGAAGGCGAGACAGTCCTTCATGAAACTTATACATAACAGCACACGTGATTTATGTTTACGGCCTCGCCATGTAACAGTTGTAAGTGTGTAATTTAAGGTAATTAGTACAAAGGTATTATTTGTGTGAGGAGAACTGGTCTGAGTTGTGAACTAGTATTAAGTAGAATTTGGTCTACGGGAACTTAAGAAGATGAGGGCGATTATGGCACAGAAATATTTGGTGTTATATGTAATGGGCATTTACTGTTTTTTTTCAGAAGTCAATATTAATTTTGCCTCATATAAAGAGAGATTAAGTATTATGGTCACGAGGCGCTGCCACAATAGTGTGATCGTGTGCTCAGTGAGAAAAGTGAGATTATGTTTCACCAGAACGAAGGGACCTCCAGTGAAATTAGGAAATTCTGTGGTGATAAATATATCAGAACACCTTTGATGCGTGTGATGTGACATCATAAATGCATAGTGCTCACACATTATTTATGTCTATTTTTCCCACATAGAGATATTTGAGAGGCGGAAATATCCGTGGAACATTGATCTAAATGAAAAACATTGGACTGGTTGCACAGAGCAATCCAAAATAACACCAGACTTTGACGCAAAGTGCGTAAAGAAAATTATGAGTGTATATATATGCAATTTAGGGTGATTTCATTTATGTAATATGTATTTTGGATGGGGATTTTATTAACGTGTCTGGGATAATCGCATGATGGACCGTCGTCACGGTAAATCATCCGATGATCCGAGGTGAATATGTAACGTGTTTTTCGAGGGTATTTTACGCCACTGACATAAGTCAGTAGGAAGCCATTCTATATTTATTTACGCGGCAAATTGTTCAGCCAAGAGAAGTTTTCATGTAACTTATTATTATTATTAACTTATTATTATTATTATTAAGGTATTTTTTGGAGAATATTTTATAAAATTATAAGCATACAGATAGGTTTTCAATGTAATAGAAAACACTATCAAGCGAATTATTACGAACAACATTATTGCGGAAAATTATATAATTACAGAATTTTACGGATTTTTGTCAGTTAGAGTTTGTTGAGAGAGATGAGTCACTGGGAATTCGGCTACAGGCTTATTCTTGTCGGGAAGCGTGACGCAAGCGGGGTTGTTGCTTCAAGAAAAGGCGAAATGGCCTGGACCGGTAATCGATATCATCCTCGCGCCGAGTGTATTGACCCTGAGGAGGGGAGTATCGCGTGGTGGCTCAGCCAATCAGTGGAGAGCGGGCGAGAAGAAGACGGCACCAGAGAGGGGATGCGACGAGTGCATATATGGTTTGCGCGCCGAGGAGGCAGGGCGATTATCTTTGTAAAACTTGACCATTGTGGTTGCACGTGTGGTTGGTTCCGATGTAATCGGACCATAAATTTACATATCTACAAGTATATCTCTTCAACCAACGAAGAAGATGACGACGTCCAGAAGGCTGTGGGAAGCTCTCTTCAACATCCAGTACGAGGGAAATGCTACGGCAATTTCCAATGGTAAGCGCGAATGACTCAGAACTACGTAATCTCTCGTTTCTTTGTTTAATATTCAGTATTTCAGTAACTTCATAGCTTGGGAATAAGAGTAAAATCAGTAATTCATCCGACTCCATTTTCACGTAATTTCTCTAGCGGTAATATTCAAATCGCAACGCTCCAATTTAAATTTAAAATATATTATTATTATTATTAATTTTGCCACACTTGTTTTATATAATAAATTCATTTCTTTTAACCATGCAATCTTTGCTTTCTGTAGGTAGCATTAGATATAGACCAAATTCCTTCTCTTGATACAATTGTTAGTTGGGTTAATGATCAAATCATACCACGATCTGAGTGAAAAGATTCTTGAAGGTGTTCTACCAGAGCTAGGTGTTGTTAAATATAAATTTAGATGTCAACATTGCGTTGAGGTCTTGGCGCCCAATAATACAACATATCTTAGTCAGAGTAAACAATACATTTGTGTTTCAAAGTGCAAGGCACGGCTAGTAGAAACCATTATATTTGTCACGCAACAGTGAGGGTAATAGAAAACGTTTCAGCAGTAAGAGTCGATAAAAGAGTCTAAGGGTCAACAGAAGCAGGAATTAGGCAGACAGATAGAATTTGTAGGTAAGCAGGTGGAATCGGTGAAAGTATATGTAGGTGAGGCAGTGAAGAAACAGGAAGATGCCACAAATGCTAAAATAGAAAAGTTAAGTAAGGAAATAAGAGGTGTGAAAAAAGAAATTGAATCTTCGAAAGTGTCAGTGAGAGTGACTGGAGAGGAGGAAGACGTGGATGAGATATGTGAAGTACGTGATGCTGGGGGGCGTGTAGAAGATGGCAATGAAGTGGAAAAAGGAATGAAAGATGAACAAGATATGGAGGAGGAGATATGTGAAGTACGTGATTGTAGGGGGCGTAAGGAAGAAAATGGACGAGAGAAAGAAGAAGTTGAAGGAGGACGTGAAATGGAGGAGGAGAACAAAACTGAGGACAGGGAAGAAGATGAGATAGAGGGCAAGGGAGAAGAGAAAGGGGAAACGTATAACGGAGAAGGTGAAATGGAAAAAAATAAGTAAGAAAGAAGGCGAGATGGAAGAAACTGATGACGAGAATGGCGAAGCAGATGAGGTTGGTCATGAAGACAGTAGCAGTCAAGAAAAAGAGGCTAAAGATGAGGATGAAAGTGCAGGAGTGAATCATGAAGAAGACAACATACTAGAAGAAGATAAGGTTAAGAAGAAACGGTGGAAGGAGAGAAAGGAACTGTTGAGCAAGATGATACAGAAGAAAGAAAGAAAGAAAGAAGAAGAAGAAGAAACGGTGGAAGGAGAGAAAGGAACTGTAGAGCAAGATGAGACAGACAAGAAAGAAGAAGAAGAAGAAACGGTGGAAGGAGAGAAAGGAACTGTTGAGTAAGATGAGACAGACAAGAAAGGAGAAGAAGAAACAGTGGAAGGAGAGAAAGGAACTGTTGAGCAAGATGAGACAGACAAGAAAGAAGAAGAAACGGTGGAAGGAGTGAAAGGAACTGTTGAGCAAGATGAGACAGACAAGAAAGAAAGAAGAAGAAGAAGAAACGGTGGAAGAAGAGAAAGGAACTGTAGAGCAAGATGAGACAGACAAGAAAGAAGAAGAAGAAGAAACGGTGAAAGGAGTGAAAGGAACTGTAGAGCAAGATGAGTCACACAAGAAAGAAGAAGAAGAAACAGTGGAAGGAGAGAAAGGAACTGTTGAGCAAGATGAGACAGACAAGAAAGAAGAAGAAACGGTGGAAGGAGAGAAAGGAACTATTGAGCAAGATGAGACAGATAAGAAAGAAGAGGAGAGAAATGAGGAAGGAGAGAGAAACGGGGGAGATGGAAGATGAGGAGTACAAGGTACGGAATGACGTGGCGGATGAAGATAAAGACGAGATGGAAGGCAGGAGAAAGAGGAGGAAGACTAAGAGAAAAACAGAAGAAAACAAATAAGCTGATAAAGAAGGGAGAGGGGAAGAAGGAGAAACAGAAGAAAAGGAAGAGCAAGGAGGAAGGAGAAGGAAGACTAAGAGAAGAACAGAAGAAAAGGAAGCATGAAAGGGTGAGGAATAAGGAGGAAAGTAGTGATGCAAAAGATGAAGATAAAGTTCTCAGTAGTGATAAAATCATGATTTTGGATTCAGTCAGTGATAGAGAACCAGTTTGCAACCAGTATCGCAATACATTTGATAATAATGTAGTTAACAATTATGGATATTATGTTGTGAATGATATGATTGACATTTCACGAGAGCCTTCGTTTGTTCCGAGTGTGAGTTGTGCGGAAAGTGCAGATTTTACAGACGATGTTGTCAATGATGGGTGGAAGATGATTGATCTGGATGTTGACGGATTCGAAATAGTAATGGCATCGATGGTAGCAGTTCGGATGATGAAAGGTGTGAAGATGGCGTGTCCTTGTCAAGTGAACTCACTTTTCCAGTTCTTCGAGACTTAATATAGGAAAGTGGATTGCAGCTAGATAATGGGTTGGATTCAGAATATTTAGTAATGCTTCAGGGATGCTTACATTAGATCGTCAAGGGGAGAAGTCTATGGAATAAATGCAAAAAGAGTAAACAGTTGATAAAGCTGATGCATTATCGCCTTCTAAGATAGCTGAGTGAGCAAATTTTGACCATTTGGACAATGAATCAAAAGAAAAGAATCATTTGAAAAGTGATTTTTGGAAGCAGGAAGGGAAGGCTTATGGACTTTCTGAAGTACTTTATAAGTTATATTTTATTTGTGTGTGCTATTCTTTTAGTGTATATGTGATATGTTATATTAGCCTACTTTCGATTTTTGCAAAAAATGAAAGTAGACTTATGAGATCAATACAGGGCGAAAAATTGTGTGTCTGTCTGTGTGTGTATGTGTATGTGTGTGTGTAAGTCTGTGTGTGTGTGTGTGTGAGAGAGAGAGTGTGTGTACTCTGAATGTCTGTCCCCCCCTATCAATTCGAACACGGTGAAACCGAATTGAACGAAATTTGGTACAGAGGTAGCTCTAGCATAGGGCACCTCAGTGTCATACTTTATGTCGCCGCCATCTTTACCAAAACTGAATGGCGGCCACTCAAACGTTCAAAACGTAAACTCAAATTACGGCTAAACTATTCATCCGATCTGTACCAAATTTGGTGACAACATACCTTTATATAGGACGCGTCTTTCACCCAAATTTCAAGGTCATCGGCCTTGCCATTTCATGATGGCGGCCGTGTGAATTATGCAACCATTATAATCAATAGCTTTAGACCCACCAATTCAGATTATCAAGCCTAGGGTGGTTTAAGCTATCCTGAAGGTCGTGATTCGTTATTTATTATAATTTATATTATAATATTATTCTGTATGAGTGGCTTAAAAGAGCTGAGCCGTATCTGCCACACGACAAGATGGCAGCTGTCCTCATGAGCCTGTCTTATATTTCAGTAGTTTTAGCATGTTGTATGTGATATACCCTACTGATACAATAATATAAACTTTGTATGAAATGATCTATAATGAAGATGTACTGCAGTGAAGAAATAGTTTATTTCAAGTCATTATTTGCCAACAGGTCGTATCTAATATATCAGTTAAGATCGCCATTATGTTAAGGATATGGTTAGCTCTGGGCTAGCGTGTTACTCTGTCACGCAGTTGACTTATTTATTTATCGTATGATGTTAACACAACACAATCACCTACATAAATACAGATTCATATAACACAGCAATAATACTAACAAATTATATAAATTATAAAGCAGATAAAAAAAATATTTATAAATCAACGTCCAACTCGTTGATCCATTTGACAGCCTCAGTTGTAGCAGAATGCAGGTCCTCCAGACTTCCTGGAAAAACTCGGAGAGGACATTTCAGTACTAAGTGCTCCATTGTCTGTGGAATGTCAGCGCAATCGCAATTCAGTGAGTCTTTCCAACCCCATTTGTGGAGAACAGAAGCACATCTTCCCAAGCCACATCTAATACGATTGAGTCTAGTCCAGGTATGTCTGGGCAGATTGAAGCCAGCAAGTTTTATGTGAGGATCCTCAACGTTTACGATGCCTGGTGGTGTAGATGTTGTCCACTCAACCCGCCAATTTTCATTAGGTTTAAAATTTCTGCTTGTTAATTCCAAGGCAGTTTTCCATGCAGGTTTACGGGATTTCAATCTAGATGGGCCAAGATGTTTCATGTCTTCATGTATTGGGAGGGCCTTGTTATTTTGCACTCTCGACCAAAGATGAACCAGATTTTTCTGCCTTCTGATATGAGGAGGTGCGATATTACTCAGCACTGGTAACCACTGGACTGGAGTAGGAAGTAGTGTTCCAGATACAATACGCATGCTCTGTCGGAGCTGAACATCCACCCGTTGAGTGTGGCAGCTATTAAGCCATACCCCATAGCAAAACTCGGCTGAAGAATAGATTAGCGCAAGAGCAGTTGTTCTCAGAGTGTTGGCATCCGCTCCCCATGATGTTCCAGCCAGGCGCTGAAGGAGGTTATTGCGGCTCTTCAATTTCGCAGCAGATTTACACGGGTTTTGTAGGTCAGAGATCTATCCAAAGTCATTCCCAGATATTTAGGGATGCTATTATACTGTAATTCTTTACCTCTAAAATTGACTCTAGGATGGTAATTTGCATGCCTGTTGTCCAGATGGAAAGCAGTTATCTCACTTTTCTGAGGATTTGGTTGTAAGCGCCATTTTGTGAAAAAGTCATCCAGGACTTTGAGGTCTTGGGTGAAAACGGCCTCAGCTTCTGCGAAATTAGCATGTTGAACAGTGAGGTTGATATCGTCCGCATACGCAGTTGACTGGGGATCGAATACTGCTACAGTTAACTTTTTTTCTTGAATTCTTTTACAAATGATGTGCACAAGCTCTTTCCACAGATACTGAATGAAATGTCATTTAGCTCAAAGGGGAGGCTAATGTATACACTCGTTTATTAATAAAATCACAGTCCCAGCATTGCACATAAACAGAAGACATTAGGAAAAGGAGAATAGAAGAACTAGATACACGTTGTTATCAACCACAGCCTTCTTAATGTCTCTGTACGGTGCTGTCCTCTTGTGGATTATGTGGGTAATATTGTTCCAAACATACCGCTGTGTAAATACCTGTCCTCCTGAAGTTTGGCAATTTTGTAATACTGGTAGTTCAACTATTAGCCACGATCGCGCTCCGATTACCTTTAAACACTGCCAGCTGGATCGCCTCCCTCCTGGCTAATTTAAACTGCCTGCTCGTTGAACACCCAGAGGCGTACAAGATAAATATTAATTCACTGCTAGGTCGCGGCACCAACCTACTGTGTTCGGCGCGGATTTTTAAAGGGGAAGGTACCCAAAACGAAAGATTCTTAAGTTTGCAGGCTGGCTTAATATAGAGATTAACGGACGTGAATGCATTACAATAAGTTAGTAGTTTTGTTGTTCAATCATCATAAAGTATATAATATTGATTTTGACACTTACTGGCTAATTATCAATATAAAAGAAAACAAACACTACATGGTGGTAGAGGTGGTTTTAGGGATGAGGACAAACAGTTATAAATATACCCATACATTTAGAAGAAAGTAGGCTATATGTTCTTTGCTGAACATCTTGTTTTTATTTTAGTTATTTTTAGGGGGCGAATTGTAACATTAGGTTACGAGGTTACAATGTTCTTAGTAGTTCTATTCTCTTCTTAGATTAAGATGGTTACTCTTTGGTAATGAAGGAGGTCATGAGTATTGAAGTTTCACATCTGTGTAAAATATCTATGTACGATGTTGGTATGTTTTTCTTTTCTCTTTGAACCTATGATGTTTAATGTCCTTCTGTTCTTATATTTACTGAGTTTCACATCTGTGTACAATATCTATGGAGATTATTAGGAAGTTTTGGTCAGTTTTAGTGTGAGGTCTGATTTTTGTAAGACGGAAGAGAAAAATGATATTGGCTGGGGAGTTGGTTGTATGGTAGACTAATGAAAGTGGATTGTTATTGAGATGTTTGAATGAATGGAAAAAGACGAGAATAAATATATATTAAAAGCATCCCTTATTGTGATAAAAACAACCATGACCCCGAATATGTACGGTTACAGTATAGGAACAGCCGCAAATCAGCTAAGTCCATAAAACCGCAGTGTTAGCTCAGTTACAGTTCAGCGCTTAAACTAAGTAACCAACTACAAAAGCTCACCAAATAGATAAGAAATTTTAACAGCATCGGTTATTAAGGAAACATTCGTAGAATGCAGTCACTTAAATTGTTCGCATCGATAGAAGTTAACGAATAAGAAGTATTCCCACTTATGGAAGGGGACGAGGTGGCGCAATGGTCAAGCTGCTTGCCTCTCACAGCGATCGATTCTCGGTCAATACATGTGAAATTAACGTGTTTCAAATTTCACTCAAAATAAGGTGCTGTTACTCATGATCACTTCCTTGCTGTTCATTCAGACTTACACACATAGAAAGCGCTATACACTTTACAAGTGCAGTGGAGTAACGGAATGAGAAATCCGATTCGTTACAAAGTTCAATTGAAATCCCCTGTCGCTTAATAATTGTAAATACTGTCTTATATACATATCCACTGACTGAACAGGATCTTATGATGTTCGCTTGACGAACGAAACTAGCCCCCATTTTTTGTGAAAAGTGTTATATACATATCCACTGAGTGAGCAGGATCTGATAATGTTCGCTTGACGAACGAAACTAGCCCTCATTTTGTGTGAGAAGTGTTATATTCAAATCCACTGAGTGAGCAGGATCTGGTGATGTTCGCTTGACGAACGAAACTAGCCCCCATTTTGTGTGAGAAGTGTTATATACATATCCACTGAGTGAGCAGGATCTGATGATGTTCGCTTGACGAACGAAAGTAGCCCTCGTTTTGTGTGCGAAGTGTTATATACATATCCACTGAGTGAGCAGGATCTGGTGATGTTCGCTTGACGAACGAAACTTGCCCCATTTTGTGTGCGAAGTGTTATATACATATCCACTGAGTGAGCCGGATCTGTTGATGTTCGCTTGACGAACGAAACTAGCCCTCATTTTGTGTGAGAAGTGTTATATACATATCCACTGAGTGAGCTGGATCTGTTGATGTTCGCTTGACGAACGAAACTAGTCCCCATTTTGTGTGAGAAGTGTTATATACATATCCACTGAGTGAGCAAGATCTGATGATGTTCGCTTGACGAACGAAACTAGCACCCACTTTGTTCGAGAATTGTTACATACATATCCACTGAGTGAGTAGGATCTGATGATGTTCGCTTGACGAATGAAGCTAGCCCTTCATATTGTGTGATGATGATGATGATGATAATTGTTGTTTTAAGGGGCCTAACATCGAGGTTATCGGCCCCTATATTGTGTGAGAAGTGTTACATACATATCCACTGAGTGAGCAGGATCTGATGATGTTCGCTTGACGAACGACACTAGCACCCATTTTTTGTGAGAAGTGTTACATACATATCCACTGAGTGAGCAGGATCTGGTGATGTTCGCTTGACGAACGAAACTAGCCCCCATTTTGTGTGAGAAGTGTTATATACATATCCACTGAGTGAACAGGATCTGATGATGTTCGCTTGACGAACGAAACAAGCCCCCATTTTGTGTGAGAAGTGTTATATACATATCCACTGAGTGAGCAGGATCTGATGATGTTCGCTTGACGAACGACACTAGCACCCATTTTTTGTGAGAAGTGTTACATACATATCCACTGAGTGAGCAGGATCTGGTGATGTTCGCTTGACGAACGAAACTAGCACCCACTTTGTTCGAGAATTGTTACATACATATCCACTGAGTGAGTAGGATCTGATGATGTTCGCTTGACGAATGAAGCTAGCCCTTCATATTGTGTGATGATGATGATGATGATAATTGTTGTTTTAAGGGGCCTAACATCGAGGTTATCGGCCCCTATATTGTGTGAGAAGTGTTACATACATATCCACTGAGTGAGCAGGATCTGATGATGTTCGCTTGACGAACGACACTAGCACCCATTTTTTGTGAGAAGTGTTACATACATATCCACTGAGTGAGCAGGATCTGGTGATGTTCGCTTGACGAACGAAACTAGCCCCCATTTTGTGTGAGAAGTGTTATATACATATCCACTGAGTGAACAGGATCTGATGATGTTCGCTTGACGAACGAAACAAGCCCCCATTTTGTGTGAGAAGTGTTATATACATATCCACTGAGTGAGCAGGATCTGATGATGTTCGCTTGACGAACGACACTAGCACCCATTTTTTGTGAGAAGTGTTACATACATATCCACTGAGTGAGCAGGATCTGGTGATGTTCGCTTGACGAACGAAACTAGCCCCCATTTTGTGTGAGAAGTGTTATATACATATCCACTGAGTGAACAGGATCTGATGATGTTCGCTTGACGAACGAAACAAGCCCCCATTTTGTGTGAGAAGTGTTATATACATATCCACTGAGTGAGCAGGATCTGATGATGTTCGCTTGACGAACGACACTAGCCCCCATTTTGTGTGATAAGTGTTATATATATATATATATATATATATATATATATATATATATATATATATACTAGTATATATCCACTGAGTGAAGAGGATCTGATGATGTTCGCTTGACGAACGAAACAAGCCCCCATTTTGTGTGAGAAGTGTTATTTACATATCCACTGAGTGAGCAGGATCTGGTGATGTTCGCTTGACGAACGAAACTAGCCCTCATTTTGTGTGAGAAGTGTTATATACATATCCACTGAATGAGCTGGATCTGTTGATGTTCGCTTGACGAACGAAACTAGTCCCCATTTTGTGTGAGAAGTGTTATATACATATCCACTGAGTGAGCAAGATCTGAAGATGTTCGCTTGACGAACGAAACTAGCACCCACTTTGTTTGAGAATTGTTACATACATATCCACTGAGTGAGTAGGATCTGATGATGTTCGCTTGACGAACGAAACTAGCCCCCATATTGTGTGATGATGATGATGATGATAATTGTTGTTTTAAGGGGCCTAACATCGAGGTTATCGGCCCCTATATTGTGTGAGAAGTATTACATACATATCCACTGAGTGAGCAGGATCTGTTGATTTTCGCTTGACGAACGAAACTAGCCCCCATTTTGTGTGAGAAGTGTTATATTCATATCCACTGAGTGAGCAGGATCTGGTGATGTTCGCTTGACGAACGAAATTAGCCCCCATTTTGTGTGAGAAGTGTTAGATACATATCCACTGAGTTAGCAGGATCTGTTGATGTTCGCTTGACGAACGAAACTAGCCCCCATTTTGTGTGAGAAGTGTTAGATACATATCCACTGAGTGAGCAGGATCTGATGATGTTCGCTTGACGAACGACACTAGCACCCATTTTTTGTGAGAAGTGTTACATACATATCCACTGAGTGAGCAGGATCTGGTGATGTTCGCTTGACGAACGAAACTAGCCCCCATTTTGTGTGAGAAGTGTTATATACATATCCACTGAGTGAACAGGATCTGATGATGTTCGCTTGACGAACGAAACAAGCCCCCATTTTGTGTGAGAAGTGTTATATACATATCCACTGAGTGAGCAGGATCTGATGATGTTCGCTTGACGAACGACACTAGCCCCCATTTTGTGTGATAAGTGTTATATATATATATATATATATATATATATATATCCACTGAGTGAAGAGGATCTGATGATGTTCGCTTGACGAACGAAACTAGCCCTCATTTTGTGTGAGAAGTGTTTTATCAAGAGTACAAATAATTCATGTACGGTAATGTATTTCAGGCGCTTGGAACTTCATTATAATTCTCCGCCCAATCTAATGTGGGCACACGTGTGTAGACCGACTGAAAAGCTCTTAATAATATATTACTTAGGGAACACAGAAAAATGGCTTCTAATATTCAAATACACACTAATACAGCCACCACAATAACACACGTTACCCATACACACCCAAGTACACGAGGCTACATGTCGCTGATACCCTAAGGGAACGTTCAACAACAACAAACTATTTATCCAACTGGGGAACAGTATTAAGCGATAGAAGAGAGTATTGGTACCAAAATGGTTCCGTGTCTTTAGTTTGGCAGCAGTGTTTCTTACACGACAGCGTTCTGTCAAGAGTTGCACCCAGTGTAAACAGTACATACTGCTATAGCTCGGTGGATCAGTGGTAGTTTGATCTCGTAAAAGATCTCTCGTATCACATTTGATGATTACAAGACAAAAGCCACAGACTACCCAATACGGTGCCGGCATAGGTAAAGTTACAACTCTTGTCGTTATCGAGGAGAATGTTGGTTGTAGTAGCTTGAATGTTGTTCTAAGGGGCGAAACAGTGAGGTTATCAGCCCCTGTATTATACGTTATAGTATTTTCCTTATTTTCAACCTTTACGGTACTTCCTTGTTGTGGATGTTTCATCTCAGGGAATTGGACATCGCGATTAATTATCCCCGTGTACTTTGGTGAGTGTGTAATATTGTCTGATAAACTGTGGTTGTGTGATGGCTGTTAATGAGTCCAATGAAGGGGATGATCTGGAGGGAGCGGCCGAGGCTTGAAGTTAGGAACCTTCTGGACATTCTCCTGGACTAGAAGTGGGAAACCACGGAAAACCACTTCCAGGATGGCTGAGGAGGAAATCGTACCCGCCTCTTCCCTGCATTGCCTCACGTGGCTGAGTGGTCCCCACTCCAGTCCTCAGGCCGGAAATACATTTATTGGCAGAGCTGGTAATCGAACCGGGGCTTCAGAGATGCTAGCCACTGCGCCACGAGCCGCCAAAAATAAGTTTGGCAGTTGTTATTGGTAAATCTTGATCATATTATTTGTCTGATATCCTGTGTTTGTGTGGAGTCTGTAGTGGTTTGCCTGGCTGTATTCATTGTGGTCAAGAAATGATCTGATGCCCCGGGACTTGAAGTATGTTACCATTCCGACATTTGCCTAGACGGAGAGTGGGAAGAATCCAGCAAATACCACACTGACGATGGCCGCTGTCAGCACCAGAGTTCAAACCTTGAATCTCTTAAAATGCCGATCATATTGTCTACGTTAAGAATCGATAATAATAATAATCATATATGTGTCTACCTCTTCTTGTTCCCGTTTCAACGGGGTTGGGGAAAGGATGTAATGATTTCTTTCTTCCTTGTAGTGGCTGATTTTATGGCCAGATGCCCTTACTAACCCAACCTCATGACATGAGTTAATAAGTGATGAAATGAGTGAAGGAGAATGAAGCTAGGCAAGGCATTGGAAGGAACCGGCCGTGCATTTGCTTGGAGTTGAAAATGGGAAACCACGCAGAATGGATCGAGCTCACGTCTCTCAAAGTCCGCAATAAACTGAGCCTCAGCGATAATAATAGTAATAATGACATTTGGCCCAACCTTTCCAGGTCTGGATTTCCAGAAACCTGTCGAGGTTTGATTGATTTATTTATTTATTTATTTATTTTATTATACATGTCACAAAGTCCTTAAATCAATAAACAACAACAAACGATCAGCCAAACTGGGGGGAACAGTATTCAGCGATAGAAAAGAGTGTTGGTACCACAATGGTTCCGTTTCTTGAGTTTGGCAGCAGTGTTTCTTAGATATCAGCAGTCTGTCAAGGGTTACACCCAGTGTAAACGGTACATACTGCTATAGCTCGGTGTATCAGTGGTAGTTTGATTCCCGGCGATCTCGTAAAAGATCTCTCGTATCACAATTGATGATTACTAGACAAAAGACACAGACTACCCAATACAGTGCCGGTTTCGCTGTGTTGAATTTGGAGAGTAGATCGCCTAATAATAACAATAATAATAATAACTCCCAGATACTATGACAAAGGGAGGGTAACTCTTTACAGTGATCTTCTCATAATTAACTCTAATAGATTAACCAAACCAATATTTGATTTCCTCCGTAACCTCAAAATAAAACCCACATGGTTTCAAGAAACTGAAAACGGCCTAGTAGAATTTTAAATAAAATTACAGAATATTCACTCTGGGGCTTACAACCTCAGTTTTAACCCCGAGGACGGGGCTTTGCTTGTCGGCCCAATTGTTTTCAACTTAAGACATGATGGAAACACTTTCGGTCGAAACTACTCCAGGAGGTAATCGGTAACGTAAATCCTCCACCGCTATGAGCGGTGCAACCTGGCCTTCGGAGTCTGGAGAGCCTGAATCATCATGTAGGGAAGAGTCGGAGCTGCCCAGAACTTCAACACAGAAGGTACGACCCAAGCGAAAAAAACCTGCTTGGAACGCTAAACATCCAAACACTTCTGAATACAGGAAAACTGAAACAACTGATCAATGTTTTTAAGGACTGGAATATCTGCATATTGGCATTGCAGGAGACCAGATACATGACGAGAACTCATTTGATTCCGAGGAGTTCAGAATATACAAAGTAAAGCCTGGAATAAAAAGTAATTCCAGCATAACGATCTTAGGAACAGCCTTCATAGTCAAAAGGAACATAATTTAAACCATAAATAATTTCACCTCCCCATCAGAGAGGATCTCGCTACTTTCCATTCGATCTGGAAATAAAGCTTATACCTTTATCAACGCACATGCCCCAATTAATGCAGATAACAGGAAAAAACCTGAAAAAGTGGATGACTTCTGGGAGACTCTTGAAGGCGCAACTTCCTAAGTCCCTCAACACCATGCTAAAATATTGCTTGGTGACTTCAACGCTCAGGTGGGAAGATAAAAGAAGTATAGAAAGGTTGTGGGGGACTATCCGTCTCATAAAAGAACTAATAGAAATGGTGAATGACTTGTCGCCTTTTCTAGACAATTCAATCTGAAACTAATGTCCACATACTTCAAGGCACTACCAAAGAGGAAGACAACTTGGGTCTCTCCCAACGCGATGCTTGGGGAGTTCCAGATTGACCATGTCGCAACAACAACCCGAAATCATAAAGAAATCCTGAACGTCAAAGTGAGGAAAAGTGCGAACATAGGTTCAGACTATTATCTTTCAGAGATCAAAGTTAGATTCCAACCAAAGAGACCCAGACTGAGAAAAAGGAAGAAGCCCAGAATCAATTCAGAGACGTTGAAGAAAAATAAAGATAAATACCTTCAAAATCTTGCTTTGATGGAGATGAACAGTTGGGAAGAGATTAGAGATTCCTTGATCAAAACATCCGAAGATTTGGGAAACCCTCCAAGGAAATGAAACACCGGTGGTGGAATGAAAGATGTGATAAAGCACTTGAAAGAAGATTAATTTTCTGGAAAAGGTGGAATACCTACAAATCCCAAGAAAAATGGGAAGACTTAAGGAATGACAGGAAGGAAACAGCCAAGATCATACGAGCCGAAAAGAGAAGATATGATACATCTCGAGTGGAAAAGCTGGAAGAAGAATTTAAAAAGAACAACACTAGAGAATTTTATCGCACCTTTAAAGAGGAACTACATGGGTATCAAACACCGACTCTTTGCTTTAAGCGTAATGATGGTAGCATTGTTACTAACAATAAAGAGAATTGCGAACTCTTGGCGAATTACTTTAAACGGCTATTAAATTGCGAAGAACCACTTGCTAGACTAGACGGCAAAACACAAATTCACGAGAACCCAGATTCCCAACCACCAGGGCTTGATGAGGTCGAATTTGTAATTCAGGAGCTCAAGGATAATAAAGCACCAGGGGAATATGGCATTTTGGCTGAAATGTGGAAGATTGGTGGAGAGATCGCTGCAGGAAAAAATCCGTCACCTTATAGAAGAAATATGGAAAACTGAACAGATTCCAAAGGACTGGAAATGTGCGCTCATTCACCCTCTTCATAAAAAAGGCACTCGAACATACCCAAATAACTACAGGGGGATTTCTCTACTTCCAATCCCATATAAGATACTCTCTAAGATTTTGTTTAGCGGAATTGAATAACAATTTGATCATCTCATTGGAGAATACCAAGCTGGTTTCCGAAAAGGCAGATCATGCGTTGAGCAACAAATTTTCAACTTGAAAAGTATTCTGCGAACAAGTGCTTTAAGGAGCCTGAACACTGTTGTCATCTTTGTCGACTTTCGAAAGGCATACGAGTCCATTGACAGACAAACTTTATTTAATACCTCAAAAGAATTTGGAATTGACAAAAAAAACCAGAGAAATCATTAAACAAACACTGACGGATACCATCTCGAAAGTAAAGTTCTTCGGAGAAATTTCTTATCCATTTGAAATTAGGACTGGGGTCAGACAGGGAGATGGATTATCTCCAATTCTCTTCAAAATCGTCTCGGAAATGATAATGAAAACTTGGGAAGAGGATTTGAATATGAGAGGAATTGTAGGAATACATCTGGGAAGGGGAAACAGAATCTTGAAGTCAAGTGTTTAGCTTTTGCTGATGACCTTGCTCTCTTAGCCAACCACCGAGAAGATGCTCGAAAGATGCTTGACAGTTTTCATGAAATAGCTCGAAGAACAGGTCTTCAAATCTCCTATGAAAAAACGGAATATATGGAGTGCATACACCAAAATGAGAAATATATGGAAGTAAATCATGGGAAGAATAAGAGGACAGAGAAGTTTAAATAGCTGGGGGAATGGATCCAACCCAACGGACTGGATAAGAAAGCAATCAAAGGAAGAACCAGAAACTAGGACCTGGCCTACCGTACAAACTAACCCAGAATAAATACAACAAACGAGCTTTATCATACAAGGCCAAAATCAGACACTAAAAATCGGTAGTACAGCCTGAAGGATTGTACGCCTCAGAGTGTCTTATTTTAAGTCAAAGGGAGAACTTCAAGTACTAGAAAAGAATGAAAGGAAGATTCTGAGAAAAATACTTGGACCATAGAAGACTGTTGATGGGACATGGAAGAAGAGGAAAAATGAAGAACTTTACAAGTGTACTGAAAAGATCACAGACGTAATGAAGAAACGGAGGCTTAAGTTCTTCGGACATTTACTACGAATGGATGAAGGCAGGCTGACCAAAAGGATCTTCAGCTACATCATAGGGTTAAAGGTCACCTCTAAATGGGTGGGTGAGGTGAAGAAGGATGCAACGGAAGTTGGAATTACTCCACCGATGGCCTGCGATAGAAGAGAGTTCCGCAGTCGAGTTGACAGAGTAAAATCATTTCAGGAGAAACCACCAAGCAGGAGGCCCAAACGGATCATTTCCGAGGAGAAGAGAAAACAAAGAAGTGACACGATGAAGAAGTTCTGGGAGGAGAAGAGAAAGAAAGCCAATAAGTATTGAGTTCCTTCCGGTCCATAGTTGGCCAAATTCGATAATAAAAATAAAATAAAAAATCACTGCTCAAATGACAAGCAAATCTAATTGCTAAAAACGAAAACATAATGGTACCAAGACAGAACTACATTGAATCCAAACGCATCATCTCGTATGAAAAGAGGAAAAGATCAGAAAGAATGAAGAGATACCGGGCACAAAGGAAAGAACAACACACAGAGAAATGTTTGATTCAGCGTAGGCTACCCCAAAGAGGGTGAAACGAAATGATGTTAATAATAATCACTACATATTATTCCCCATTTTACGGGATCGGAAACATGGTGAGGAGAAACATTTCAAGGGGACTGACGGTGGCCTTGCAAGTTAACTCGCGTATCCGTTGAGGTCAATTATGACAGTAATATTTTTAATAGTAATATATTGTTGTTATTTTGAACAGTCTAAATGGAAGAAAGTATTTTGGATTTTACGTAAATTTGTAAGTGTACCGGAATTTTGTACCTAAAATACTTTTGAGAGTATTGTTTATTTTGTATAAACAAACAAAATATACATATTGGGAGGTCCGGATATTTCCCCAACTCTGTGAAGCCTAAACTAGTGAGCATTTGTAATTGAGGTAGGAATAGGGAAGAGAGCGTCCATGGCCTTTGGTTGGGTAATATCCCAGCATTCGCATTGAGTAGGAGAGGGAAACCACTTCCAGTTCCTCAGACCAGAAATAAATGGCTTGTGGCTAAGCCAGGAATCGAACGCAGGCCTTTGCGGTCAGCCAAAAATCTAGCCACTACGCTAGGTAACTTTCTAGTTTGATGAACAATTTACCGGTGCGGTACGGTATCTATTTTTCCGGGTACCAGGTTGGCTGGGCATCTTATATTCCATGTTCCAAATCGCTGTGCCCTAAGGGAAATAAAGAAAAAGTCCTCTCGGCACGCCGGAAGGCGGAGGTAGATTTCACCGGACGAATTTGGAGATAGGCGAAAATAGACAGAATATGCAGGTTTTCGTAGAAGGATCAGACCTCATTTATCGCGTGAAAGTATTTTATAATTGGAGATTAATTAACTTTGTTTTTCTTCATTTTAAACATATTTTAAACATTTTATTGTCTTATGGGGACGGTAACCTTCTTGTCATTTGGAGTCCATTTTTAGTCTATTTTCAATTTTGAAAAAAATAGGCTTATGAGATCACCTTTTGTCCGTGTGTGTGTGTGAGGTGTGTGTGTGTGTCCCCCTAATAAAATCTAAACGGCTGGAGCGATTTCAGTGAAACTCGGTAAGTTCATAGCACTATTCCCGGCGACCTCGACCGTGCCCATCGAATTTTGTTACGTTTCACCAATCCAACATGGCGGCTGTGCGAAATATTTCACTAGCATTCAGTATCTCCGAAACAATAACGGATATCGCCCTGAAATTGTGTACGGTGATAAAGGGTACTACTAGAAGTTCACCTATGAGACTTTCAAAAACCTGGTTACTACATAACCAACATGGCAGCCAAGCGAAGTGGAGACTTTTAAATAGACTTTTCTCGCGATTTAACTATCCAAACGTAATGAAACTTGGTACAGCAAATATTTATACACATTGCAATGCACTGGAGTCTAATTTAGTTCAACTGTTTACATAACCTCAAAATGGGGGCTGTGCGAAATATTTCACTGACATTCTATAACCCCGAAACTATTACAGATATCACCCTGCAATTTTGTACGGTGATAGAGGGTACTGATACAAGTTTACCTATGTATAATTCATAAACCTGTAAAGTAAAAAACGAACATGGCGACCAAGCGAATTTGAAATATTTTAATAGACTTTTCTCGTGAGTTAACTCTCTGAGCGCAATGAAATGTGGTACAGTAAATGATTTTGCAGATTATAATGTACTGCCATCTAATTTAATTCAATTGTTAACATAACCTCAAGATGGCGGCTGTGCGAAATTTTAAAATTTAGTTTTTATTTCTTGTGTCGTAATCATGCGATCGAAGTGAAAGTTTGAATAATGAACCTAGGCAATAAATGTCCTTGAATGGTACATAACTCTATGGCCTATACATATAACAATCCTAAATGGCAAGCTTCCGTAATATTTAGACGGTTCTCAATATCTATGAATCTTTTACTGCAACCAAACTGAAATTTTTATGTTCATAGGGACTATGAACATATGTTCACCTATAGGACTTTCAGTAACCTGGTGAGCACGAATCCAACATGGCGGCGACGCGAAGTATAAATATTTAAATGGACGTTTCTCGCGAATTAACTATCCGAGTGCCGTGAAACTTTGCACGTTAAATGCTTACACAAATGTTGATCCACTGGCATCTAATTTATTTCAATTGTTTGCATAATCACAAGATGGCTGCTGTGCGTAATATTAAAATCTCGTTTTTACTTCTTGTGTTCTAATCATGCGATTGAAGTTTGAATACCACACGTACACAATAATCTTAATATAATAGTACAAAAATAAAAATCCAACCTGGCGACCATCTGAAATATTTAGACGGTTCTCAATATCTACGAATCTGTTACAGCAATTAAACTGAAATTTTGTATGTTGATAGAGGCAATTAACATGAGCAGGATATATGAAATTAGGCTGTACAGTTCTTCACGGAACTACTTGTTATACTTGTGGTCACACTGTCCTTATGCAAGGTTTCGACACTGATGTGTAACTATGTAACGGTCTGTTACTTCTTCACGCAAAATTATATCTCCCGCAGAGATGTTGGTTGGTTCCTCAGTTTAGGGGCTGCGACAACGCGGTCATATAACCCCGTGTACATTGGGTGAGTGTAGAATCTGTCTGATAAACGGTGTGAATTGTGATGGCTGTATTAGTCTGTAATTCAGGTAAGGAATGCAGACGCTAAATTTCAAGCAGTAGTTCCTAATGTTGCTACCAGATACTAACGTCAACGCCACCTAGCTGTGAACTTGGCTACTAGATGCCACCTCAATCAGCAACTCGCAACGAACGTTGGAACTTCCCCTCCAAAGGAAAGCTTACTGAGGGATTTTTAGCGCTCTTAGAAAATCCGACGATTTTGGCCGGCTTTGAACCCGCGACCTTGGGCATAGAAGTTCAGCATGCTACCAGTTACGTCACCGAAGCCGCTTCACTCTTAGTCAGATGGAAATCTGAATCTGATCTCGCGCAAGTGCGTTGTCATGGCAACGTCTGATGGCTCATCCCTCATCAATTTAGTAGTGTTGCCATGTCAACCACTGATAGCTCTTGGCTTTTTCTTATAATTCCGAAATCATTTTTCTCATCCCTAGGCGCAATGGTGGCTCATATCAAAAATTCTTTCAGACAAATGTTTTAGGTAATTATTAGGGGAATATTGTCTATTTTGTACGGTTTTGATATTGTGCCTATTAACAGAGATATGATTAATGTTTCCCGAAAAAAACACTTTTTCCCACCCCTTTGGTCAATGGTTGGTGCTATCAAAAAACGTTTCAAACATAAACTTCTGAGCTTTATCCGACACATAGTATGAACTTAGAACGGATTCGATATTTCACATATTAAGAGAGTTATAGCAATATTTCATTTTTTCGAAAAAAAAAAGTCCCCCATTTTCATCCCCTTCGACCGATTTAGCCCAGTAACGAACTCGTCCGAGATTCTATGGGTATACATATTCGGTAAAAATTTCAAAGTGATTGGTGCAAAATTACGGCAGTTATCGTGTCCACAAGAAACTGATATACATATATACATATATTACATAAATTATATATAAACTTTTGAACTGACGGTGGTTTTGGGGTCTGGGGGATGTGAAACGCGAATATATGTCGAAATTTTTCCGGAAATCGAAACATGGTACCCATTGCAATAGTTAGCTTTCTAATGAAATCTACCTAAAATACTACCGTCAACGACACCTAGCTGTGAAATTTGCTACTAGATGCCACCTCAATCAGCAACTCGCAACGAACGTTGGAACTTCCCCTCCGAAGGAAAGCAAACTCAGGTTTTTTAGCGCTCTTAGTAAATCCGACGACTTCAGCCGGGTTTGAACCCGCGACCTTGGGCATAGAAGTTCAGCATGCTACCAGTTCCGATACCGAAGTCGCTTCCCACAGACATATGAAAACTGAATGTGATCTCGTGCAGTGGCGTTGTCATAGCAACTGCTGATGGCTCATCCCTTATCAATTAAAAGTAAAGTTGTCATGGCAACCTCTCTTGGCACTTGGCATTTTCTTATAATTTAAATCATTTTGTTCACCCCGTGGCGTAATGGTGGGTCATATCCAAAATTCTTTCAGACAAAAGTTTTAGGTAATTATTGGAGGAATATTGTCCATTTTGTGCGGTTTTGATATTGTGCCTATTAACAGAGATATGATTAATGTTTCCCGAAAAACCCACTTTTTCCCACCCCTTTGGTCAATGGTTGGTGCTATCAAAAAACTTATTTGACATAAATGTTTGGCACTTATCCGACACATATTATGAACTTTGAAGGGATTCGATATTTCATGTATTAAGAGAGTTATAGCGATATTTCACTTTTTCGAAAAAAGCCCCCCATATTCACCCCCTTTGACCGATTTTGCCCATTAACGAACTCGACCGAGATTTTACAGGGATACATATTATGTAAAAAATTCAAAGTGATTGGTGCAAAATTACGGCAGTTATCGTGTCCACAAGAAACTGATATATATATATATATATATAGATAGATAGATAGATATATACATAAATTATATATAAACTTTTGAACTGACGGTGGTTTTGGGGCCTGGGGGATGTGAAACGCGAAGATATGTCGAAATTTTCCGGAAGTCGAAACATGGGACCCATAGCAATAGTTAGCTTTCTAATGAAATCTACCTAAAAAGGGCTAGGTAATTGCGGCAAAGGGTTGAAGTGCCAGTTTCCGGGGAAAAAATGCCAATTTAGTTTTGGTCATTGATGGAATATGTATATATTTCATTATGTTTTGTATATGTCACCGGTACATAAGAATAGCCTATATAATCTGGTTTGTGTTAGGAAAACATCCCTAGTCACACAGTTTTTCTTACACCGTGCCTAGGATATCTATCATCAGCAACAACATCGCCCCGAAGTTTTTATTGTTGCTAGCAATATCGTCACCGAGTTAGTGTCTTCCATGTACGGTCCCTCGCGGCAAAATATTAAAATCTGAGAGTTCCATGTACGGATATTAGAAGTACTCTTTACAGACGTGACTAAATTTCATAATGTAGACCAGAGTTCTGCTTGGACATGATCTTGCCCAGTGTAGATTAATTTACGATATTTGATTGCAGTGGATACACAGGTTACACGTGTAACTAGGAACTCCTTTATGACGACAATTATACAAGTTACTGCGTGATAGTATTTATAAGGTGGTACGGATAATTACATCTTCGAATCCCTTCAGTTTTCTGTTGGTTCTGAGGGAGGTATGTTGTGTTTGTTTTGAAGTGGGTTTCTTTTAACGCGAAGCGGAAGTATTGTCTTGTATTTTCCGAAACTCATTGTATCAGTTACTGCCAATATCTTAGTTGTCCTATTCGTGGTGTGACTTGAGATTACTATTACGTTGATAGGTTTGTAGTGTAGTTCTCTGCCCCGTCATATTGTGCTCATATTTGTATAAAACCAATTTGTAGGACGCTTCATTTCTGTGACTGGCACCAGTAATTCCGCATTCTATCCCAATGATAGTTCTTAATATTTTACTCATTATTCCCTAGCTAACTGCACTGTGCATCCTCGAGGGTTATATTCTCATTACTGTAGTCTTATGTGAATTTTGAGTTCGGAAATTACCTCATTTGATAATGATTTGGCGTACTGGTATAAGTATGGCTACTTATAATCCTTAATCACACTTTGTGTGTTCTAGTTTGATGGACATTATGGAGCAACAACAACAACCGCTCATTAAGAGTGAGCCAGAATGGCCGTCTCATACTGATGAATTCCCTAATATTGTAAGTTGTGTTTATTATGTATATCGTGTAGCATTGCATTCTTAGTGATGTTCATGACAAGCAAGGTTTAGTGACTTAATACTACTTGTTACCAAATAGTAGGCTAACCAGGATGTTTAATATTGTATTTTTATACATAACTTAGTACTATTATTCTGTGTGCTTGTTTTACGTTTGTTCATACTTGTATAATACTTTCTAGGAATCAATTTACTTGTTATCTTCTTATAATCTGAAGGATGAAGCTGGTGATAATTATGAAGATGAAAGCTTGGCAGTCAAATCGGAACTTGAAATACAGGTGATCATAGGTTCTATATTTAATGTCATTTAAATATTTCTTATTTTAACAGTGAGCTGTTGCTGATGTTATTGTAATCATAATGCGAGTTCCTGGGATCTATTGTACGTGAAGTCTACACCACACGCTGTGCTAACAGTAGCTAATTTATTTGTAATGCAGGTTCACTCTTCTAGCATAATGTCGGAGGATGAAACACAGCTTTAGTGATAACCATTCACATCAAAACACATTGTGTATGTCTGGAAAGCCTTATTAAAAAAATGACTGCAGTGATGAAGTATCGACGACATCACGGAGGCACCAAATGTTTACCTAGCAAACTTATGGGAAAATGTCTAGGAATAAAGGGTTTTGTGTTGGTGCATGACATTTAGAATAACTTACCATAACACTTGAAAATGAAATGTGTATCGTTTTACAAACTTTTGTATTGTCGCTTATATTTATAAAATAGGTATCCCCATCGTAACTTGACCTATATATGTTTGGTAAAGATCCTGATACACATTCAAATTTTGATATTAATAAAATATGACGCCCCATCTTCACTTCACCTGTATACGATATGTATACGTCATTTTGGCATTTTAACTTATGATCATAAAATACTGGCTATTGTACCCGGCGTTGCCCGGGAGGTGTCTTTATATGTTATAGACAGATGCATGCTAATATATTTCTCAGAACATATTAATTTTGATGTTACTCAAGTGCAATATTAACTTACTGTAAACCTAGTCGAAAAGTACTGTGGAGAGCAATAACGTAGCAGAGCATGCAACAATAGTAAAAAGGGATGTATATACACAATTCCTCCAGGACTCGGTCTCACAATTACTTTCCTGATAGTGATTATTAGCCTATTTTCAATTTTGAAAAAATAGGTTTATGAGATCACCTTTTGTCCGTTTGTGTTTGCGCGCGCGCGCGCGCGCGCGTGTTTGTGAGGAGTGTGTGTGTGTGTGTGTGTGTCCTCCCTAATAACTTTTACACGGCTGGAGCGATTTCAATGAATTTCGGTTAGTTCATAGCACTATTCCGGACGACCACAACCGTGCCCTTCAAATTTTGTTACGTCTCACCAATCCAACATGGCGGCTGTGCGAAATATTTCACCAGCATTCAATATCTCCGAAACTATTTCCGATATCACCCTGGAATTTTGTACGGTGATAAAGGGAACTACTATAAATTCACCTATGTGACTTATGAAAAACTCTTAACTACAAAACCAACATGGCGGCCACGTGAATTTGCGACATTTAAATAGACGTTTCTCGCGATTTAACCAACCAAACGCAATAACAATTGGTACAGTATATGTTTATACTCATTGTAATGCACCGACATCTAACTTGGTTCAATTGTTTACATAACCATAAGATGGCGGATGTGCGAAATATTTCACCGGCATTCTATATCTCTGAAACTATTAGCGGTATCACCCTGAAATTTTGTACGGAGATAAAGGGCACTACTGGAAGTTCATCTATAAGTCTTTCAAAAACCGGTTAACTACAAAACGAACATGGCGGCCAAGCGAATTTCAAAATTGTAAATAGACCTTTCTCGCGATTGAATGTTCCAACCGCAATGAAATCTGGTACAGGAAATGTTTATACACATTGTAATACGCTGGTATCTGATTTAGTTCAGTTGTTTCCATAACCTCAAGATGGCGGCTTTGCGAATTTTAAAATTAAGTTTTTATATCTTGTGTCGTAATCATGCGATCGATGTGAAAGTTTGAATAAAGAACCTACGTATTAATTTTCCTTTAATGGTTCATGACTCTATGGCCTATACATTTAACAATCCAACATGGCGACCATCCGAAATATTTTGACGGCTCTGAATATCTACGAATCCAATATAGCAATCAAACTGATTTTTTTTATCTTCATAGGGGCTATGAACTCCAGTTCACCTATAGGACTTTAAATAACCTGTTAAACACAAATCCAACATGGCGGTGACGCGAATTATAATTATTCACATGGACGTTTCTCGCAGTTTAACTATCCGAGTGCGGTGAGACTTGGTACAGTAAATCCTTATACGAATGTTAATCCACTGGCATCTAATTTATTTCAATTGTTTCCATAACCACAAGATGGCAGCTGTGCGAAATTTTAAAATCTAGTTTTTACTTCTTGTGTCGTAATCATGCGATAGAAGTTTGAATGCTACTCGTACACAATAATCTTCATGTAACAGTACATAACTCTAGGACCTACAAATATAAAATCCAACATGGCGACCATCCGAAGTATTTAGTTGGTTCTCAATATCTACGAATCTATTACAGCAATCAAGCTGAAATGTTGTATGTAGATAGATATAGGTTATATGAAAATAGGCTGTATAGTTCTTCACGGAACTACTTGTTTTTAATTTATAGGGGGTAATTAAGACGTCTTATAGCAGTATTCACAGAATTATCACTAGAATTTTTCAAATGCAGTGACTAGCTTCTTGATAGGAAATAATATTCAAATTATTCAATGAATGGAAGATTAAGTCATCATTGTGGAGTCAAATATACTTATGATCATCAATCCCGCACAAATTACGTCAATAATGAGAAATGACTTATTCCTGTACATAGCTCAGTGTGTACTATAGCAGCATATTGAGGAACAGTATTGATGTAAAAATAATTGACGTGCATATTATCCCATCCACACCAAGTTAAAGTAAACTAAGGAGCGTATAATCCTACTATAATGCCCAATACGATGCTTAGATTCTGAACACATTGAACTTCCTTAGCCTCGAAAGTATTTAGTAAGATAAGAATTAAATTCTCCAAACTTCGTTCTTACTAATCTCTAAAATGCTATACCGGAATCCATAGTGATTAGAACTCATGACAATATAACATTAGGCTATTCAATAACTTTTGTCAGTAAGCTCTAAAATGGCTAATATAAGAACATAAACATAGGAAAAAATTTGTGAACGATTAGAATCGAACTATAAAATATCCGCTATCGTTACTGTTTGGTCCTTGTCAGCCAAATATTATCCCATAATAATATATATTCATAGTTTGATTATGTTATTAACATAATATCAACTAAATTCATAGTTTATCATCCGGTTCCATTACAAATTAGCATTCAGTAGTCATAGAGCAGGATAATTACCAATGACAATATAACCCGAATAACAAAGGCAAACACTATTCATAGAACAATGTGCAATATCACGCAAAAGTTACTGTATTTCTGATTAGTAATACAAACGACAGCTTGTCGAGGTAAACAATGTCAACATTAAAAAATGCACCACAAAGACATTGTGATTAATAAAACATAAACGTCAATATACCAGTAGTAGAAGACACATTAATGGAGTGTATAAAACTTCAGTTCTAGGAGATATTACATACAATTTATTGCTCGTGATACCTTTCGTAATAAGGTAAAGATTCAAAATCTTCCGTAACAGCAGCGTCATCAAGAGTGTTAAATTAGACCCAAAATGTCACATATGTTTCGGAAATCCTAAGTACTAAAAATTAAATATAATTATACATATAATGCAGAAATCATTTAGACGACCATGTGTGAAACTTGGTAATGGTTTTCCGGGGTTTCCCACTTTCACTCTTAGCAAATCTCGGTCACGAAAACCAAGATTAAGCGCTGAGAGGACCCGATGCGCTGACCACGCAGGCCTCGGCCCTTCATGGGCTGTATTGCCAGGGGTTATTTATTATACTCTAAGCAAACACCGGGATTGTTCCTAAATGAAGGCCATAGCAACCTCCTTTCCAATCCTCAAATGAATTACAAATACACACACTATTTCAGCCATCTCAGTATCACATGTTATCAGAAAAATTCTATACATACTCAAGTTCATGTCCTATATGAGCATGATATTGCAAAGCTTCTAAATTAATCAACAACACAATCATTTAAGCTCATTTGATCTTAATACTATGTTTCTTAATGATATCTCCAGCTGTTGTAACGTTACGTCACATGCACGGTTAGCCAATGTATTTCTATCTGAATTTCAATTTCCTACAACGACCCCTGTTAATAACATTTAAAAAAATACGTATTGAGATTTTTATGGTGTTCAGATTCATAATGTTCTTATCGGGGTTTGGATAGAAAATGGCGTGCCGTGGCCTGTTACAGAGATATATGGAAACCTGGTGGTCACGTCTTGAGCTACTGTTGCCATGGAAACGACCGGCCTTGCCATTCCTTCATCAGTTTATTTTCTGACTTAATTAGCCTTTGCTCGAGTGCCAAAAGCCCAAAATCAGAAGAATGAGAAAGAGTATCGAATATTCATGTAGCTACAATTTCTTTTGGGTCTTGAAGTACTGTATGTTGATGCAAAATTTGGTTGAGATTGGTGAAACGGTGTAGACTTGTATAGAGAACAAATCCACATACATACAGACTTTCACTTTTATGTATATAATGATTCCTCATCTTTACTTGACCTATATATGTTGTCTGGTAAAGTTTGCGATGCACATCGAAATTTTGGTATTTTAACATACATTTATAAAATATATATGCCCGTCCTTACTTGACTTCCATAAAGGATGTAGGTTATGATCCCGATACACATGCAAATCTTTGCAATTTAGAGTAGCACTAGGATATGACATGGTATCAGGATCTTTACCAGATATCCTACATAGGTCAAGCAAAGACGGGGATGCATATTAAGTAAATATAAGCTAAAATGCCAAAGTTAGATCTTGGTTATGTAAAGATGGGGATACATATTTTCTGAATATTAGGTAATTGCGATAATTTCGACGTGTACTGCGTTTCGAAGGGTTATTCTAAATGCCGATTTCTGTTTATGTTTCTCCCACCCAAAACCCTCCTATTCCCCCAGGAGTTTCCCGTAAGCTGACTTGAAAAATAAATCGTGTCTTTCGTGACGTCGTCATCAACGCCGCCATTTTGTTTTAAGGGAATTTTATACGAAAATTTATCACGATCTATACTACTCCCTGGAAATGATACCCCCTGTCAAATCCTCGACTGGCCCGTGAGACATGTGTGTTCTAGAGCGCGTAGGATTACTATTGTAAATCCTAATTAAGAGATCAGAAGTGTCCGAACACTCGCATGAGGCTTGGGGTGCCCTTCACTGCTTGGCCTGTCAATATGATGCCTCCCTCCCTAGGTAGCCATGGCTGTGAATATTGATGGACCACTCTTGAAGACAGCCTCCACTGCTAGCTGTGACTGTCAGTATCGTCATCATAGGCTCCAATGTTGCACACATATTTGATAGTTGGGGGTTCTTCGTGTTTCTGGGAGGGTTGAAGGAAGGAGAAATAGAGATGTCTTGTTTTGGACTGGCGCGAAGTCTCACAATCTACCAACATGTTATTTTATAGTTTTAAATAAATGATCTGCACATTGTGTTGCCCAATACACATATAATATAGCAGAGAGAGCCAACAAATAAGAACCAACTGAGTCATCGATGTTTAGGAGAAGTTAATACCGTAAACTATTACGTTTCTCGTAACAGTATTCCACCTGAAGACGACACTGTGTAATATTCTTGATTGCTGTGTTTGGTGAATAGCCTGCACATTGCGTTACCCATTAAGAAACTAAATAACAGAGTGGGCCATTAAGTTGGGAATCGACTGAATTTTAAGGTTGGAGGACTGTATTACAAATTTTTGTTCCGTTTGAGGTGACAATTCCACCTACATCCTTTGCGCTTCTTCATTCTTCTGACAGCGGCATCTTCTGTCACTACAGTTTTCGATCAAAATTATTGGAGTATTGACGTAGGCAGTTGATAAGGTAGATCTCTTATTTTAATAACATGAATTTACTATAACTTTTTAAAAGGAAGATTGTAGTTTTACGTGACCGTGAATCTTATGATTATGAGCCACGGGACCTCCTTTTTTTTACGTGGAATCCGAACCACAGGACATGGCATTTCACTTCGAAAATCTCACATGCATTGACCGGGAATCGAACCCAGACCGCCTTGGTGAGAGGCATACAGCTAGACCGCTGAGCCACCACGCCCCGCTATCACTTTTTAATATATGGCATTTATTTATTTGCAAGCTTTTCCATTTTTGATTTGAAACAATTTTTCTTGGCTTTGTTAACTAGTTTTAAGGTATAATATCAATCACGCTGAGGAAGGTATCAATCAAATACCGAAACGTGTACGATTAATAATGTAATTAAACGTATCTTTAGTGTTTGACTAGGTGGTTTTAATAAGATAATACTATGGCAGTGTTTCTCAGCATTTTATTAGACCACGGGCAGCATTTTCCTTCAGTAAAGCTGTTGTCTAGAAAAATATTATTTTTCAGTTCTCTATTAATTAACAAAAGGACGGAAGGAAGATTGTAGTTTTACGTGACCGTGAATCTTGTGATTATGAGCCACGGGACCTCCTTTTTACGTGGAATCCGAACCACAGGACATGGCATTTCACTTCGAAAATCTCACATGCATTGACCGGGAATCGAACCCGGACCGCCTTGGTGAGAGGCATACTATTTTTTAACATATTGCATGATCATCTTGATAACGACAATGACTCATGTATTATGTATTACAAGTGAATTCATTTGAATTGAGACTTCAAGTAGCTGCCACTGTACTTACAAATAAACCCTTATTTGTTTATTGTTCACGTTAAATTACTCCCTCTGTTAGGTATTCTTGAGATCAAAATTGTTTTAAGTGTCAACGCTTGGTACTGTTCCCGTATTCCTGGAATAATCCACCAAAATCCAAAGATGGAAAAAGGATCGTAGCATCTTGAAGTCCCCGGCTAGAAAAACTGCATAGAGCTACTGGCGAATACACTCCGCATGAAGGACAGAGGAAACATCTGAATGTGCTATAGAAACTAACTACAAAACAAAGGGTTCTAATTACTACTCGGGATTACAAGAATCAAAAATCTCGGGCGTTGTGATAATGATCAGGTCAATGGAAATACCTCCGCCCTATAGCACATTCCACTACCAATGAACTACAAAATATAATGCCAATTTCTAAAGAATATCAGGGATTCGTAGCACATACGTGCCTGTCTGTTTATTCATAAGACACGAATTACATGTTAAAGAGTTTAAGTATAAAATGAAAATAATAATAAGCAAATATCTTCACATTAAATTAAATTGTTTCCCTTGGAAACAATAATGAGAATAAAAGCTCAAACGATTTAAAATAATTAAATCTTGGCAACTCACTGCTGTGCCCGAAATACCGGGAGTTAACAACAACAAAAAAATATGTCGTTAAATTATCCGCAAATATAAATAAATCTACTCATGACGTAGGCCTCCGCTATTACAATATCTATAATAACTGGAAATATAATAATATCTTCTACTTTGTAAGTACATTCTACTACTAGCTTCTATCAGCTGCTCGTGATTATTTATTCCAAATACATTGTTTGAAAATTACGACGTTATCGCAGTTCACTCTGCCAACAATATTACAATGTTTCATCTATCTCATTTATTTCTCTTCAATAAAATGCATTTCTCCTTAAATATGTGAACTACTTTCACAACCAGATCTGAGATTAAGTTATTAACAAGATAATTAAATACAAATTTCCAAAACAGATCGTCAAAAGATGACAGTTTCTAAACAATACAAAGGTTCAAAAATAACAATCAAACGTAACACAAGAACATTTCCGATATCTCCTAGATATATTCGAAATCGTAATAGAAAAACGTTCTAAACTTCAAACAATAAATATTAATCGCTATATCACATCATGAAAATATTAAACTTCCATGAAAATCGATATTTAAAATCCTACATGGCACTACGTGGAAATATTAAGTCAAAAATTTAGAAAATAATAAAAATTGGCAAAAATGACATTAATAGTAAAATGGTCGGATATTCTCTAATGTAACTGAATTACAATAATATGGGATACTTGTATATTGGTCTTGATTCTACTTTTATAAGCGTAGAGATGTCTAGAAGTGGTTCTCTCTCGCTGAACTTCATTAACAGAGTGTTCCTGGGGTACCTATGTTAATGACTGCTATGCTGGATCATTCTGGATCGCCACATGAAGTCATCTCCTGGATTGGGATTTGAACTCCATACATCACCGTTCTGCAACGCCATCTTCGAGAGTTGGGTCATCCTTACTCAGGAATCGAACTGGGTCTATCCTAGCTCGCGCGTTCATGGAAATCTTCTTTCTTCTCTTCTTTCGTGTTGAATTAAATTTGTAGCTGTAGCCATATTTGGTAATTGTGCTTGATGTCTTGTGTAGACATTAGATATGTAGGGGAGAAAGGTGTTTACCTCCCCCGCGTGATCGTTTATCATGTCATTTCGAATATCCTCGATGTCGTCCATAGGTCATATTCCCACTAGCATCTTAACAATTCATTGTCATCTCTTCAGTAGCGATTATAAATGTCCCTCCCAACTTCTGTTGGTTAACCATGGTAATAAGAAAATGTGATTGTGAAATTCTCCTGTTACCTCGAATACTTCTGGAAACAAGTTCACGTAGCTAGTGTGCTTTCTTCAAAATTCATATATACACTTTCGATAATTTCTTACTGGTATCGTTGCAAATTATGGAATTGAGTTTGCCGTAGTTATCGTAGACTTTACTTAATGTTTCTCGTTGCTAAATACATGCAGATGCTCTGGATGTATATTGTGAATTATACTGGTAAATATTGTGCCGTCGGCAGATACGTCCGTCTCGGCCCGAAGCTTTGGTGAGAAGAACCACGATTCAAGTCGCGTCTTCCCCACTCCAATAAAAAAGATAGCGTCCTTTGTATAAAAAACTCGTCTAAAATTGCGTGGTTATCCATTATACTCATTACTTTGCAATGACTGGTTCAGTTACATTCAAAAATGTCTTCATATTTCAAATATAATATTTAACAGCTTTTCTGATGGTCTAAGTAATGAGTAATGAGTAATACTAATTATGGTAATTGCTTTATCCTCGTATTTCATTGGCTGTCACTGGTCACGTGTCATAATGTCAGTCACACTTCTCGGCGCGTGCGTTATTTTTTGTCGTGCGCCCCCTTCGCTCGAGCAAGTTATTTAGCCTCCTTTTCACATTTTGCAAAAATTACGAAAATGTAGACTTATGAGATCGATCCGGGAAAATGTGTGTCCTTCTGTCTGTCTGTCTGGCAGACCTAAACGGCTGCAGCAATCGAAACAATATGTGGTAGGAGTAAAGATCTATACCTGAACATCTCAGTGCCGTATTTGAAAATGATTTCAGTGCTACCAACTGCTGAAAAAACACACTAGAAATTTGAGCTCCATATTGGATATCTTGGAAGATATGCATGGGAGCTTTTCCAAAATTGGCACAGATAATACTATTTCAGTTTAATTTCCAGCAGGGTATACATGACAGTGTTGCCAAAATAATTTTAAGCCTTCTGATAGGTCCACTTTTTAAATGCATATAACTTCTACACTATCATTTGGATTTCAACCAAATTTTGTATGTAATATGTGTACATAAATAGATATGACTGAGCGTATTGTTAAGGGCCACCACGGCTGCCAACTGTTAATAATTGCTCTCTCTATTTTTTTTATCCAAATACCAATATATCAATAAGTATGCAAGCCGACAGCTTTAAACTATGAACACGTGTAGTACCTGACATTTTAGATTAATTTGGAGTAAATTATGTACGTTAGTTCTACCAACATGATTCTAAGCCTGCAGATAGGACCAATTTTTAAATACATGTATTTTCTATCAGTTGGATTTCAACCAAATTTCGTATGTACTATGTGTAACATTCCAGATATGACTATAAGTACTCTTAAGTGCAATCAGGACTGCCAGCTGTGAATAAATGCTGTCTATATTTTTTTACCCTAATATCAATATATCAGAATGTATGCAAGCCAACAGCTCTATACTTTGCACACGTATAGCACCTGACATTCTAGATTAATTTGGAATAATTAATATAAGTCAGTGCTGCCAACATGATTCTATGCCTGCTGATAGGTCCAGCTTTTAAATACATGTAACTTCTATACTAATAAATGGATTTCATCCAAAATTGGCACAACAAGATATCATAGTATTTCAGATTATTTCTGACCAGCACACGCATGACATTGTTGCCAACATGATTTTACGCGTGCTGATAGATCCAGTGTCTAACAGCATGTAACGTCCATTGGACTTCAAACTAATTTTTTATTCTGTGCCTTAAGTGATGGAACTAAGAATCTATTCAGTCACCAGGGCTGCCAACTGTAGTGCTCTATTAGGCTACATTATACCTGGTATATTTCGAATTAATTAGACATTTCGATATTACCAACTGAATTTCGTCATAATTGTAGATAGGTTCATATACTGTAGATTAATCATTGGCATGAAAAGTAGGCTCTTTAGTTCGTCACGGAACTTCTTGTTTTATCTCTGCTTGCCAGTAACTGTGCCAGGCCGGTTTCTTGCCGCCTGTGCTAGTATTTACTCAGCTAATTTAGTGAATGGCTCAAGCTTGTTGCAACCGTGACTGTCTAAACTGGTGTGTGTCATGATTCCAGCCACGAAATTTTCATAATACTGGCTTCATGTCAATACATTCAAATACTGAAATCTTTCACTTAGCAAATTCGAGTACTGTGCGAAATATCTTAACCCAAAATTTATCAACGTTGCTTGGCCTTATTGACAATATATGGTAACTCCAAGTAACTGCAGCTACGCCGCAAAGTCGCAACACACACACTCAATGCTAGTGACAATATGCTAGGCCTACGTTTTGCGAGTATATCCTTATAGAAATGCATTTAAAAAAATGTACATTAACTGTTAGTTTTTTTTTGCCATGTAGCTATGGTCGAAAGGAAACTATGGATGCCGGTTTGAATTACCTTCAGTATGTTGTTTTTTCCTTGATTCCTTCATTGCAAGTTTACAAGCCATCTGTAATATATAATTCCTCCTCCCCAAAGGATCATATAATATTATACAGACCAACACACGGATAATAAGATAGAGGAATCTTCTATTCCGGATAACGTTAAATGCATCAAAACAGAAACCTCATCTTCAGATCTGAATGAGGTAAGTAACTTCATGCTTATTTTCAAGACATCTCCTTATCGCCTAGTAGTATTTAGGGATTAAGAGTTGTTTTCTCACAATAATTTTGATGAAAAACGGAAGCGTTTGGCTGTTAGTACCTGCTCTAATCTCCTTTGCAAACTGTATGCTTCCGTACTATAGCAGACACATAATTCTTCGTGTTACTAGCTTGCTCTAATCTCCTTTGCAAACTGTGTGCTCCCGTACTCTAGCAGACACATCATTCTTAGAGTTACTAGCATGCTCTTCAATAGACTCCCCATAGAGGCATTTAATTAACTCAATCTAACTTATTAAATTGCAGTGAATTGTGAAGATATGTCGTGTATAATATTCTGCTCATCGATATGTGCACGTGTTGGACCGGAGAATTTGTTTTGGTCTTTTCTGTTATTGTTTCACGGGGTGGAACAACGGGGTCATCTGCCCTTCTCTTATGGTCTTATGGCTAAGAGAATTAACAGGAAATGTTCATTTGTCTTCAATCCTTAAAGCTATAACTTCTATTAAGGCATTGATTTTAGCATTTTCAATCCCTCCAAATTTAACGTTGTCTCTAAAAGCGTATTATAAGTTCCAAAACTGGGGATTATAACCACTTTCTGTATAATGTTTATCTCTAGCACTGGGATGCGATGGACATTAGAAAGTCATTTAGCGAATATATCTTCACTTCAGCTGAGCAGTGCTGTACATTTACATGGGTCGTTATTTGTGTAAAAGTATAAGGTGATAACACTGACATAAATTATTCCATCTTATCCCCAGGATGTAAAAGAAGAAAATCAGAATGAAGAAGCATATGAAAGTGGAAATCTCTTAAATGAGTAAGTGTTAAACATCCAAACTACATGTTCTTTCGTTCACTTTATATTTATTCTCTTTTTGTGAATATTTAGGCATTTCGTTTTTTTAACGCAGGTGCTAAACTTTCAGCTTCAATATGAATCTCAGGCTTTCCACGCCATCAATTAATTAAGCGTTATTAATTCATTATTATTCAAGGAGAACTCTAAACATATTTGTATAGAAGGACTTAATAATGCCACAAAGTGTTGTGTGAGTTTCATTTTGTAACTAAAGGTGGAACACCCGATTTAAAATAATACACACATCAAAAAAAGTTTTGCATCACCTCGGTTCCAAGAGTTCCGGAACCTTTAAATACAAAGGGAATAGAGATCAACACAAACAACATTTCAGCTCGTTTTATTGCTCATGAGACCCACACATTGCATGTTGTACCATCATACAGCTAGACTTTCAGCATTTGTGGTCCAGATTGCAGTACACACCACTACCTCTAATACCCAGTAGCACGTCCTCTTGCATTGATGCATGCCTGTATTCGTCGTGGCATACTATCCACAAGTTCATCAAGACACTGTTGGTCCAAATTGTCCCACTCCTCAACGACAATTCGGCGTAAATCTCTCAGAGTGGTTGGTGGGTCAAGACGTCCATAAACAGCCCTTTTCAACATATCCCAGGCATGTTCGATAGGGTTCATGTCTGGCGAACATGCTGGCCACTGTAGTCGAGCGATGTCGTTATCTTGAAGGAACGCATTCACAAGATGTGCACGATGAGGTCGAGAATTGTCGTCCATGAAGACAAATGCCTCTCCAATATTCTGCCGATATGGTTGCACTATGGGTCGGAGGATGTCATTCAGGTATCGTAAAGCCGTTTCGGAGCCTTCCATGACCACCAGTGGCGTACGTCGGCCCCACATAATGCCACCCCAAAACATCAGGGAACCACCACCTTGCTGCACTCGCTGGACAGTGTGTCTAAGACGTTCAGCCTGACCAGGGTGCCTCCAAACACGTCTCCGACGATTGTCTGGTTGAAGGCATATGCGACACTCATCGGTGAAGAGAACGTGATGCCAATTCCGTGGGGTCCATTCAGCATGTTGTTGGGCCCATCTGTACCGCGCTGCATGGTGTCGGGGTTGCAAAGCTGGACCTCGCCATGGACGTCGGGAGTGAAGTTGCGCATCATGCAGCCTATTGCGCACAGTTTGAGTTGAAACACGACGTCCTGTGGCTGAACGAAACGCATTATTCAACATGGTGGCATTGCTGTCAGGGTTCCTCCGAGCGGCAATCCGTAAGTAGCGGTCATCCACTACAGTAGTAGCCCTTGGGCGGCCTGAGCGAGGCCTGTCATCGACAGTTCCTGTATCTCTGTACCTCCTCCATGTCCGAACAACATCGCTTTGGTTCACTCTGAGACGCCTGGAAACTGCCCTTGTTGAGAGCCCTTCTTGACACAAAGTAACAATGCGGACGCGATCGAACTGCGGTATTGACCTTCTAGGCATGGTAGAACTACAGACAACATGAGCAGCGTACCTTCGTCCTGGTGGAATGACTGGAACTGATCGGCTGTCGTACCCCCTCCGTCTAATAGGCCCAGCTCATGCATGGTTGTTTACATCTTTGAGCAGTTTTAGTGACATCTATGAACAGTCAAAGGGACTGTATCTTGGATACAATATACACAGTCAACGTCTATATGCCGGAGATCTGGGAACCGAGGTGATGCAAAACTTTTTTTGATGTGTGTATATAAACCAAACTTACTCTACCGTAATGTATGTTGGTATTAAATTAAGTCCCATATCGCGAAACGCCTTGCCCTTTCTTTTCGTTGGCATAGTTCAAACATTAATGAACTACTGTTTTCTAAAAATAATTTAACATAGTACAACTTAATTTCACAGCACAAAATGAAACTATATTAATTTTGCTCTCACGCAAATATTAGCAAAATGACAACTGACTAGTGGTGTAGGCCTAATTTATAATGAAGATGAGGGTGGAATATATCGCGGCCGTTTCTCTGACTCTCTTGTGGTTAATGTCCAATTGCATTACCACCATGGACGATGAATTTTAAAACCTAACCCTATATATGAAAGATTGTATTACGTTTAAAAAACAAGTATCTAAATGTAAACATGTCGATAAAACCCAACTCCAGTTTCCCCCCCCCAAAATGCATACCAGGTCAAGCCATCAACCATTGGCATCCACTTAGAAACAAAATCATAACAACTAAGCCATCATTTCATTCCACTGCACGAGTATAAAAAGCAAGTCTGACAAAGGTTAATTGCAGAGGTTACGTCATTTCTTGATGAAAATAATTAATCACGTATCGTGACGCACACTATTAATCGCATTTATACACTAGAATTGTCAATAGTAGGATATAAAGGCCAAAGCTGGTGCAGGGCTAATGCGCAAGATGGCCGCCATGCGCAACCACACTCTTTAATGGCGGGCTTTTCAAATAATGTTTTATTTTTTATTAACTATGCATTATTTATTATTTATTAATTATTTATTTTTTATGTAATTTTTTATTTAAATAATTTTAATAATTCATTTTTATTTTTTTATTTTAATATTTAATCTATCATTTATTATTTTTTATTTTGTCAAAGCACTAAACTGCAAGGTCATTAACCCAACAGTTTTCTAACCCAAAAAAGAACAATTTAAACATTTAAATTAATGCATGTAACATTTTCTATTTTTATATTTTACATTTTAAATTTTATATTCTAAATTTTACTTTATAGTTTTTACATTTTTAAATTTTATATTTTGCGAAAAATACCAAACTACAAGGTCACTGACCTAAGAATATTTTTTTAAATGTTTGTTTTTTAACTTATAATTTTTTATTTATTTAATATTTCATTTATTCTTTTGCACAGGGGCTAATACACTAAATGGTCACTATACGCAACCACTTACACATATGGCATGCTAACCTAACCTAACCTAACTTTACCAAACCTAACTTTACGTAACCTAACTTCACCTAACCTAAGTTTACCTAACCTAACTTCACCTAAGCTCAGTTCACCAAACCAAACATATCCTCATATAACTTTACATAACCTAACTTTACCTAACCTAACCCACGGAAACCTCATTTAAAGATTTAAATTAATGCATGTAAAATTTTCTATTTCTACATTTTAGATTTATTTTTTTTATTTTTAGATTTAAGGTTTAAGATTTTTTTTATATGACATTTTATTATTTTACATTTTAGATTTTTTGATTTTAGATTGAATATTTTCGATTTTACGAAAAGAGTAAACTACAAGGTCACATACCTAACCTAACCTAACCTAATCTAACCTAACATAACCTAACTTTACGTAACCTAATCTAACGTTATCTAACTTTAATCTAACCTTACCTAACTTTACCTAACCAAAACATGTCCTCAGCTAACTATACATAACCTAACTTTACATAACCTAAACTACCCTAACGTAACCTGACATAACCCACAGAAACCTCATTTAAAGATTTAAATTAATGCATGCAAGATTTTCAATTTTTTACATCTTCGATTTTACATTTTTAGATTTTACATTTTTGATTTTAGTTTTCCGATTTTGATTTTACATTTTTAGATTTTACTTTTTAGAATTTACATTTTTAGATTTTAGATATTAAGATTTTAGATTTTTGCTTTTTTTTTTTTTTTGCTTTTACATTTTTAGATTTTAAGTTTTAGATTTTGAATTTTATGATTTTGTGTGTGCGTGTGTGTGTGTCCCTCCCTAATTACTTCTAAACAGCTGGAGCGATTTCAATGAAACTCGGTAAGTTCCAAGCACTATACGGGACGACCCCGACCGTGCCCTTCAAATTTTGTTACGTCTCACCAATCCAACATGGCGGCTGTGCGAAATATTTCACCAGCATTCAATATCTCCGAAACTATTCCCGATATCACCTTGATTTTTTTACGGTGATAAAAGGAACTACTAGAAGTTCACCTATGTGAATTAAAACTCAGCAATTCTTCTAGGTTTGTGCCGTGTCTTGTGTGGGGTTTCGCCTAGGACACCAAGCTAGGCTCATCGGCGGGCTCTTGGTGTCCCCGCCCGGACCCCCACAGGAGTGACGAACTGCGCGCCACCTCCCTTTATATAAGGTTACACCACTTGACTACGAGAACTAAAAGTTCAAGCAGCCTTAACCTCCCTATGAAGGCTTCCAAAAAGATGGTATATTGGCTTTCACGGCCGGTGAATTAAAACTCAGCAATTCTTCTAGGTTTGTGCCGTGTCTTGTGTGGGGTTTCGCCTAGGACACCAAGCTAGGCTCATCGGCGGGCTCTTGGTGTCCCCGCCCGGACCCCCACAGGAGTGACGAACTGCGCGCCACCTCCCTTTATATAAGGTGCAACTGCACCACTTGACTACGAGAACTAAAAGTTCAAGCAGCCTTAACCTCCCTATGAAGGCTTCCAAAAAGATGGTATATTGGCATTCACGGCCGGTGAATTAAAACTCAGCAATTCTTCTAGGTTTGTGCCGTGTCTTGTGTGGGGTTTCGCCTAGGACACCAAGCTAGGCTCAGCGGCGGGCTCTTGGTGTCCCCGCCCGGACACGGCACAAACCTAGAAGAATTGCTGAGTTTTAATTCACCGGCCGTGAAAGCCAATATACCATCTTTTTGGAAGCCTTCATAGGGAGGTTAAGGCTGCTTGAACTTTTAGTTCTCGTAGTCAAGTGGTGCAGTTGCACCTTATATAAAGGGAGGTGGCGCGCAGTTCGTCACTCCTGTGGGGGTCCGGGCGGGGACACCAAGAGCCCGCCGATGAGCCTAGCTTGGTGTCCTAGGCGAAACCCCACACAAGACACGGCACAAACCTAGAAGAATTGCTGAGTTTTAATTCACCGGCCGTGAAAGCCAATATACCATCTTTTTGGAAGCCTTCATAGGGAGGTTAAGGCTGCTTGAACTTTTAGTTCTCGTAGTCAAGTGGTGCAGTTGCACCTTATATAAAGGGAGGTGGCGCGCAGTTCGTCACTCCTGTGGGGGTCCGGGCGGGGACACCAAGAGCCCGCCGATGAGCCTAGCTTGGTGTCCTAGGCGAAACCCCACACAAGACACGGCACAAACCTAGAAGAATTGCTGAGTTTTAATTCACCGGCCGTGAAAGCCAATATACCATCACCTATGTGACTTTTGTAAATCTGGTAACGACAAAACCAGTCGCGAATTTGCGACTTTTAAATAGACGTATTTCGCGATTTAACCAACCAAACGCAATGAAACATGGTACAGTATATGTTTATACACATTGTAATCCACCGACATCTAAATTGGTTCAATTGTTTACATAACCATAAGATGACGGATGTGCGAAATATTTATCGGCATTCTATATCTCTGAAACTATTCGCGGTATCACCCTGAAATTTTGTACGGAGATAAAGGGCACTACTGGAAGTTCATCTATAAGACTTTCAAAAACTGGTTAACTACAAAACGAACATGGCGGCCAAGCGAATTTGAAAATTTTAAATAGACCAATCTCGCGATTTTATGTTCCAACAGCAATGATATCTGGTACAGGAAATGTTTATTCACATTGTAATACACTGGTATCTAATTTAGTTCAATTGTTTACATAACCTCAGGATGGCGGCTTTGCGAATTTTAAAATTAAGTTTTTATTTCTTGTGTCGTAATCATGCGATCGATGTGAAAGATTGAATAATGAACCTACGCAATAATTTTCCTTTAATGGTACATGACTCTATGGCCTATACATTTAACAATCCAACATAGCGACCATCCGAAATATTTAGACGGCTTTGAATATCTACGAATCTATTGTAGCAATCAAACTGAATTGTTTTATGTTCATAGGGGCTATGAACTTAAGTTCAGCTATAGGACTGTAAACAACCTAGTGATCACAAATCCAACATGGCGGCGACAGGAAGTATAAATATTCACATGGACGTTTCTCGCAATTTAATCATCCGAGTGCAGTGAAACTTGGTACTGTAAATCCTTATACGAATGTTTATCCACTGGCATCTAATTTATTTCAATTGTTTCCATAAACACAAGATGGCAGCTGTGCGAAAATTTTAAATCTCCTTGTTACTTCTTGTGTCCTAATAATGCGATTGAAGTTTGAATTCTACACGTACACAATAATCTTCATGTAACAGTACATAACTCTAGGACCGACATATATAAAATCCAACATGGCGACCATCCAAAATATCCGGTCGGTTCTCAATATCTACGAATCTATTACAGCAATCAAACTGAAATTTTGTTTGTAGATAGAGGCAATTAACATAAGTAGGATATATGAAAATAGGCTGTATAATTCATCACGGAACTACTTGTTATTACTGTAAATTGGAAAACTGCAATGTTTAAAATATGAAAAAAAAAAGATCAAAAGCTTTTACTTGTTAAAACTTAACTGACTTTGTAATCCTAAGCTGGTTGTGCATAGCGAGCATCTTGCACAGTAGCCATAGTGCAAGTGTTAGCTTTACCTTACTCTCTATAAGACTAGCATAAATATAGTTGCGTCTGCCCTTATATACTTTGGGTGTGTTGATTAGCCTTTGGCTTAGCTTTAAAGGTTAGGTTTGATAAAGTTAGGTTAGGTAGAGTAAGGCGAGGACATGTTTGGTTAGGTAAACTGAGGTTAGGTTAGGTTAGGTTAGGTATGTGACCTTGTAGTTTACTCTTTTCGGAAAATCTAAAATGTAAAATAAAAATTAAAAAATCGAAAATCTAAAAATTTAAAATAAAACAATATGAAAAGTCTAAAATCTTAATAACTAAAATCTAAAAATGTAAAAATCTAAAACGTAAAATCTAAAAAGTTAAATCAAAATCTAAATACTAAAATCTAAAACGTAAAATCTAAAAATGTAAAATCAAATATGTAAAAGATAGAAAATCGTGCATGCATTAATTAAAATCTTTAAATGAGGTTTCTGCGGATTATGTTAGGTTAGGTTAGGTAAAGTTAGGTGAGGACATGTTTGGTTAGGTAGTGTTAGGTTAGGTATGTGACCTTGTAGTTTACTCTTTGTGGAGAATCTAAAATGTAAAAGCAAAAATCAAAATATCTCAAATCTAAAATGTAAAATCTAAAATTGTAAAATCGAAACAAAAGCTTAAATCTAAAATCTTAAAACTTAAAATCTAGAAATCAAAAACTAAAAGCTAAAGTGTAAAAATAGAAAATCTTACATGCATTAATTTAAATCTCTGAATGAGGTTTCTGTGGGTTAGGTTAGGTAGGGTTAGGTTAGGTAAAGTTAGGTTATGTAAGGTTTGGTTAGGTGAACTGATGTTAGGTGAAGTTAGGTTAGGTAAAGTTAGGTTAGGTTAGGTTAGCATGACTTAAGTTTAAGTGGTTGCGTGTAGTGACCATTTAGTGTATTAGCCATTGTGCTTAAAAAATATTAAGTATTAAATAAATTAAAATTTAAAAGTTAAAAAACAAAAATTCGAAAATAAAATGTTCGGTCAGTGACCTTGTAGTTTGGTCTTATTCGCAAAATATAAAATTTGAAAATGTAAAAACTAAAAAGTTAAATCTAAAATCTAAAATTTAAAATGTAAATTGTAAAAATAGAAAATGTTACATGCATTAATTTAAATGTTTAATATAGATGTTTCTTGGGTTAGATAATTGATTGGTTAATTACCTTGCAGTTTAGTGCTTTGACACAATAAAAATAATTAATGATAAATGAAATATTAAAAATAAAAATAAATTATTAAAAATTATTTAAATAATAAATTAAATATAAAAAATAATAATAAAAAATAATAAGCAATGCATAGTTAATAACAAATAAAACATAATTTGAAAAGCCCGCCATTAAAGGGTGTGGTTGCGTGTGGCGGCCATCTTGCGCATCAGGCCCTGTACCAGCTTCGGCCTTTATATCCTACTGTCAATACAGGCCCAGATATAATTTTTGATATACTGTGAACATAGTGTGGAGAATGTTTAATACCAACATCGGGGGAGGAGGATTAAGCCAGTGTACAGAAGTGAAAGTACAAGTGAAAGTTCAGAATAAATTGTGCCAGTTAAAATGTTGCTCGCTAGAGGGGAGGCTTGCAGTCGTGTAGAGTGTAGTGTGCCCAGGCGCGGATTCAAGGGGAGGGTCACGGGGGTCTTGACCCCCCCCCCCCCCAAACGGAGACCATTTTTTTTCCAAACTCAAAAAACGAAAACTCAATAACCAGACAAATAAAACTTAACGCATTTTAACTGAAAAACAGTTTTTTTTCATACTGAAAATATCTTAATTGCAATTAATATGTTCTGTTACAACTGTACATATTTACAACTTCATACCTGTTATACAAAAACGATTATTTATATAACAAATCAATTCGTCTTTTTTGTTTAGTAAATCTTGTGATTACCGAATCGATGTTTGTAGTGATGTCACGATGAAAGTGCAGCAATGCAAGTCCGGTGAGCCTGTCTTCTGCCATGGTTGCTCTTAGCCAAGTTTTGAGGCGACTGAGAGTTGAAAAACTTCTTTCTGCAGTGGCTACACTCACAGGAAGTGCGATGAGGATACGTAACAGTTTATTGATGGATGGATAAATATCCTCGTCACACTCATAACAAATGACAACAATCGAATCGGGGATCTTGCCGCCGTTTTCAACAATGCGCTCCCATTTTGCGACCCACAATTCGGACTCGGCAACAACTGTTGAAATGGGAGAATCCAAAAGCGTCTGGCCCGCTAATTGTTGTGCCGAGTATATTTTGGTTTATAAAAAAAATTCATTTTTTGTTTGTCATATATCTACACGGATAGGAATTCGGGGCATTTTTGGACCAAAAAAATTTGCCGGCGTCCAAACTGCAAGCTTGGTTGGCAATTTAAGCTGTGACTTTCTCCCTTTGTCGGTACCAACTCGACTTGCCAAAACTGTAACATACCTTGATACTTTTCTCGAAGCTCGATGTAAAACTCGCGAAACACGCCGTTGCAATTTGTCCGAATATTTTTGGTGCGCTAATCGCATCAAATTTCTATCCATGTAGCTTGCAAAAAATGGTCTGGTTTTGTACGTTTGGTTATTTTGTGATTTTTTTGCGTTTTTAGTGATACCATTTTTCTTAACAATTTCTATTCTCTGACCCCCTCCAAAGCCAAACTCTAGATCCGCGCCTGAGTGTGCCATCTTCTATACATTATAACAGACCACTCTATATGTACTATGCGCTGTGTACTGTACTATCAATCATTTCTACACAATCGGTGTAGCCCTAAATAGTGCTCTCCATTCACCCGTAAGGTTTTCTATACTAAAGTATGTATTGTGCCCGATTGACGAGAATTCCGGGGAGCTATCGACCTTAAATGACCCTTCCGAAACCCCCATCTCTCAGGAAGACATATAGGCCGGGAAGGAATGCATTCTTGGACTGGGAAAGCACCCAAGAAACAGTACTCGGGGGTGTCGGGTGTAATAAGAGGTAAAACTACCAGTCCAGAGGAATACAAACTCAACAAAATACAATAAAGAGGCAAGGCTTACATTTAAATCACACTTAGTTTATTCAAAAAAGTGGCAGACCCCTAACTACTTCCGAGAGGTAAAAACGGCTATTCCATGCTAACAATGTTCAAGATGATGTAATTCGTATCCATGCGATAATCCTAACAAATTACGCCTCTCGAAGTCCTACGCAAAAATAGAAAAACGAAGAATGCAATCGAAGAGAATGACACGTAGATTTTCCCTATTCAATTACTTCGGAAATTCAATAATAATATTAGTACAAGAATGATCCTACAGCAAGGTAAGTTATTTACTTGTATACAATGCAAGATATTAGTTACATTTAAAGCATAATAAGTTTAAAGCTACCCTATGATGGTGTCATTTCCAACATTTAACGTTATAATAATTTAATCTAATGCCTATCGTACGTTGATAACAACAATGATGTAAACGAGAAGCGTTTCATCCTAAATTTATTTCCAAGCTAAATCTATGCACATTCTGATCCTAACAGAAAGTATGAAAAGCCTAGTCTAATCACAACACAAATGTATAACATGTAAACACTCTTAAATTACGTGCGCAATGGGCGCCACTGCTCTTTACCTTACTACATCGCAAATTCACTGTTTGTGAACTTGGGTCATGTTTGTGTTGGAAGAGAAATGTTACGTCGGCGATTGCATGAGCAAAACATGTCTAACATCGCATTATCAGTTTAGTTCCCTTGTTTAGACACGTAACTAAATGACTGTCGTCGCTCAATAGGGAAAGCTATATTTGTATTTATAAAGAGTTGAAGAATCAAATCTAAGTTATGGTCATCAAGGTTCAGTTAAGTTTATAGGTTTGGTTAAATTTTATTAGAGTTCCTAGCTCTTGGTTTATACTCAGTTTTAGTTGAAAATCCTGATATTTGATTATTACCTTCATATTTATCAGATCAGTTTAGTCCAATCAGTTCCATTGTATTTTTTGTAATTACCATGCTAAATTCGTGTAGTGTAAACAATTGGCGTACCAAACATCCAATACAAACACATCATTGGAAGAAATATCAAGTCCATAACCTCAAATAGCACGTCTGTGTACTGATAAATACCACTGATCCATTGATCATCTGCTGTAATAACCTGACAAAAGTCGAGCGCGTTACCAGCCCATATAGTACTAAAACTTGTACTTGCATCTAAGGGTAATCATATCCTACCGCTGTAGTGCGTTTTAGCATAACATGGTTCTGACTAAATTGATACAATCCAAGCTTGAGGATAAGGTTTAATATCGCCGTCGTAACAGCTGTATACTCTGAACTTATAGACGCCTAATGTCTGGAAATCTAGTATTATGAACCTGGATCTTTTGCTTACAGTCCTATAAAATGACCCGTTCTTTCGAACCTAAGGTAGCTTGTTCACCTCATCTTATAATGTTACAATTCATAGCTGGTTTGGGCAGTCGTCTGCTTGTCGAATTAATAAAGTTGTTTGTTTCATTTCTCCACACTTCATGAACTGGTTTTCAGGTAGTAATGTTTAGTGTTCACTGTGCCCACTGCCTTCTAAGTAATTTGATAAAGAAAAGAGTGCGCTGTCATCGCGTTCACAAGGTCAAAATAAACAAAACATGTGACATAGGCTTCCTTCACGGCCAACGGCTGGTCGTTGAGTTTTTACTGCTCACATAAAATACAGTTATTGAGACATGACTGTGTCACAAATTCCTACACGCTAAAGTGTATTGGTTCGATGCTCTGTCGAAGATATAAAAATGTTATTTTCAAAAATTGTTGGCAAATGCATTTATCCTCAGCAAGTGCAAATGATACGATATGTTGTGGTTCCTCCACCACTAGGAGTACATGTTAATGATAAAACCTACTTAGGAATGTGCGGCGTAAGGTTATAATAACTAAGCTAATCCCCATAACAGGATCGTACATAAAAATATATTCGGCAATTTACCCGACTCACGTGTGTTCTTCATATTTTCTTGCATGGTTTAAGTAGCAAGTAAGGCATATAGATGGGATGCCTGTAATCCACGTGCTTGCTTTATAGTGCGATCCAACCATCGCTAAACCATTGGTAGTACGGTCCAACCGTCGCTAAACCCCGCCATCCTATGGGGTTTCTATTCCATTCCTACATTCATAGTTGAATGAATAATCGGCATTTCTTCTTTACAATAAATGTGTGTTAATAATGCCATGATGCTATAAGATTTGGTTGCACTGAATTTACTGTTACGCCTCAACTAGCAATTGCACTGAATTTGCACTGGTGTAGCGGTTAATAAAGGCCATTGGTTTTCCGATCACAGAATTTAAACATTGTAGCTTGTGCTACAGTACACACTAAAAACTGGTTTACATTAAATTCACTCGTAAACTGTCCTTTACTGTTCTGCACTGTTTTATAAATTTCGTTGCACTTCTGAAAAATGTGGTTCGGCAGCGTGCTCGACGCCTGCGTTAGATAGTTCTTGAAATATAACAAATATTCTGAATCTGCTATCTCTTATAGTTTTAAATACACTTAGCAGTTATACTGCACGCAAACGCGTATCCTTATTTGTTAGATTAAGCTGAATTAGACTGATACTCCTCGATTTGTCGAGCACGTTTTGACGTAGTTTCAGGACTATGCCTGTCGAAGGTTACACGTCAAGCTTCAATCATGCTTACGGTAGGAGTCCTTCATCAATATGCCGGATGGACTCTCTAGTCATCGGTCAAGTGTGCGGCTGTGTAAATATCTATGGCATTCACTATGGATCATTCATATTCATGTCTCCTATTTATAATCTATTATATAAAACAAAGTGTCCTGTCTGACTGACTGACTCATCATCGCCCAGCAAAAACTATTAAAGTTAGAAGCATGAAATTTTGGGGATATGTTCGTTGTAAGTCGAAAACGCCCGCTAAGGAAGGATTTTTGGATATTCAGGTTCTAAAGGGGTGTTAAAGGGGTACACCTGCATTTCATTGAATAACAATATCGCCGGCTTGGTTTCATTGAGGGATGTGAATTTCATCATTAAAAATAAGAAGACACGTGTCTGAGGGTTTTTCGATGTGGTGTATATTATAAGGTGAAAGGGGTGAAAAGTGGGGGTTGAAGGATTCCTAACGGAGCGTGTATCTCTTAAACGACATAAGCGAGGAGTTTGAAACTCAGCGGGTAAAAATGAGCTTTAAAACAAGTAAATAGGTGTTTGAACGTTTTTTTTTCATAAATCCAATTTATGGGGCCCATGGGGAGGGACGAAATTCTGAAGAAAAAAAAACAGGAAATAAAGTGTCCTAACTGATTGACTGACAGACTCACTCATCAAACCTCGGGGGAAAAAAACTTGTTAAAATAATTAAATAGGTGTTCGACAGTTTTTTTTCATAAAGCCAATTTAAGGGGTTCATAGGGAGGGGTGAATTTCTGAAAAAAAGGAAATTGAAAGAAGTCCTGACTCACTCACATTTTGGGGATATGATCATTGTATGTCAAAACCGTCCACTAAGGGAGGATTTTCGAATATTCAGGTTCTAAAGGGGTCTCAAGGGGGTTGATACTGAATTTCAGTGAATAACAATAACTCCCGATTGGTTTCATTGGGGGATGTGGTTTCATTGGGGGATGTGATACTTGGCATATAAACTCATCATTAAAAATAAGTTGAGGGTTTTTCGATGTGGTGTATATTATGAGGTGAAAGGGGTGCAAAGTGGGGGTTCAAGGATTCCTAACGGAGCGTGTATCTCTTAAACGACATAGGCGAGGAGTTTGAAACTCAGCGAAATTATCAGCTTAAAAGATAAGTAAATAGGTGGTCGACCATTTTCTTTCGTTAATCCAATTTAAGAGGCTCACGGGGAGGGGTGAAATTCTGGGGGGGGGGGGGGGACTCACTCACTCACTCATTCATCATCGCCCAGCCCAAATTATTGAAGTTAGAAACATGACATTTTGGGGATATGTTCGTTGTATGTCGAAACCGTACACTAAGGGAGGATTTTCGGATATTCGGGTTCTAAAGGGGTCTTATACCTGCATTTTATAGAATAACAATATCCCACGAGTGGTTTCATTTGTGGATGTGATACTTGGCATTTAAACTAATCATTAAAAATAAGCAGACGTGTCTAAGGGTTTGACCGTTATTTTCATAAATTCAATTTAAGGGGCCAATGGGGTGGGGCAAAATTCTGGTAAAAATAATTGAAAGAAAATGACCTGACTGACTCACTCACTCATCATCGCCCAGCGAAAACCATTGAAGTTGGAAACATTAAAATTTGGGAATATGTTCGCTGTATGTCGAAAACGTCAACTAAGAAAGGATTTTTGTTTATTCGGGTTCTGAAGAGATGTTAAGGGGGTAATCGTGCATTTAATTGAATAACGACATCTCATGAGTTTTTTCATTGGGGATGTGATATTCGGCATAATAAGCAGACATAAGTCTGAGGGTTTATCGATGTGGTGTGTATTATGAGGTGAAAGGGGTGAAAATTGGGGGTTGATGGATTCTTAACGAAGCGTATATCTCTTAAACGACATAGACGAGAAGTTTGAAATTCAGCGGGAAAAAAAGGCTTAAAATATAAGCAAAATAGGTGATCGAACGTTTTTTTTTTCATAATTCCAATTTAAGGGGCTCATGAGAGGGGTGAAATTCTGAAAAATAAATGAAAGAATAGGTCCTGACTTACTCACCCACTCATCATCGCCCAGCCAAAATTATTGAAGTTAGAAACATAATATTTTGGGGTGATGTTCGTTGTATGCCGAAAACGTCCACTAAGGAAGGATTTTTGGATATTCATGTTCTAAAGGGGTGTTAAGAGGGTAGACCTGCATTTAATTGAAAACAATATCTCCCGATTGGTTTCCTTGGAGGATGCGATCCTCGGTATATAAACTCATCATTAAGAATAAGAAGACACAAGTCTGAGGGTTTTTCGATGTGGTGTATATTATGAGGTGAATGTGTGAAAAGTGGGGGTTGGAGGATTCCTAACGGAGCAAGTATCTCTTAAAAGACAAAGGCATAAAGTATGAAACTCAGGAGGAAAAATCAGCTTGAAAAATAAGTGAATAGGAGGTCGACCGTTTTTTCATAAATCCAATTTAAGGGGCCCATGGGTAGGGGTGAAATTCTGGAGAAAGAAGTCCACTATGGTAGGATTTTTGGATATTCACTCATTATCCCCCAGCCAAACCTATTACAGTTAGACACTTGAAATTTTGGGGATATGTTCGTTGTATGTCGAAAACGTCCACTAAGGATGGATTTTTAGATAGTAATGTTCTGAAGGGTAGTTAAGGGGGTTAAACTTGCATTTCATTGATTAACAGTATCTCGCGAGTTATTTCATTTGGGGTTGTGATATTCGTCATCAGTGGCGTAGCTACAATGGGGCAAGCGGGGCACCGCCCCGAGGCCCCTGGTGTTAGGGGGCCCCCAAACCCTAAAAGAAAAATTATAAATAAATAATAAATAAATAAAAGTAGTACTAGAACACATATTTGAGAATTCAATTTAGTTCAGGGGCCCCAGTTGTACGAAACTACGCGTCTAAACTTCTGTTTAGAAACTAGTCACGTTCAGTGCAATCTGTATGTAAGATATATCCATCCATTTGTGTGGTATTCTATGAGCATTTTTTGATAGCCGGGCGCCCGACAGACCATGCGTTGTTCCCCATTCAGCGCAAGACCATGCCTCATCGATCGTTCCTCCCCTTCCCCCTCCACTGCGACATCACACCACAGCAATGCAAAGTAGCAGAGTAGTAGCAGTAGTGTAGTTGGTATGTCACCACAGCGGTTCCCGGTTAAGTGGCTGAACTTAAGTTGTGGGTGTCTTGCATTGTGCTATTCTTTTAACGACTCTATGAAACGTACTTATGAAAGTGGAGTTAAAAAAGGAAGGATAAAAGTAAAAAGAGGAGACGGTTCGTGCTTGTACTAAATCGTTAACTATATGGTTGCACCCTCAAACTCATTCTTGTTTAGAGTAAGTTTCGGTGCAGAAACAAGATCAAAACGAAGAAAATGAAAATAATGAAGGTAAGAAGAAACCAAAGTTTACTATATTGTAAAAGTGTTATAAGTTGTTAAGCAAAGTAAAATTATTGTTATTAAGAGTTCCATTAACAATTTGGTCAGGACGTAATATTTTATAACTAACTAATATCATATTACTTTAATATTATAAAAAGCATAGAATGTGTGATAAAAGAAACAAGCAATGAAGTGGTTTGTGAATTGCGACGTTAGATTCACTTCACTTGGACTGAGCACATTTGTTTGTTTTTCACTTCAGATTAAAAATCACACTTTATCGGGTATACAGTATGCATCGTTTCAACGGACGGATGTAATTGGTGACACAGTCTTTTTGTCCCGTTAACCAACCAATAATCAGTTAGTTGGCTTAGTTCAACAGTTAGTTGAATCTGTTTCTTCAAATAAAACACTGCAGTCAAATATAAACCACCACACTAAATTTTATTGCTCAATATTATTCACTATGTATTTTTTTTCAGATGTTGACGCTCATCAGCAGTCTGAAGAACATAAAATAGATGTTCTGACCACTTATAGTGGCCTTTCATGTCTTGATCGCCAGTCGATAATAATAAGGACGCAGTAAGCTTGACTAAAACTGGACACGCTGAAAATTATGTTTTGCAAGACAAAATTGAATTTCCCAGTCCCGTCAATAATCCAGAAATGAAAAGGTTAATCATAGCCTCAGGACCTTGTCAACCTCATGGTCCCTTTCCAAAACAACCTCATGGACGAGGAAGTAAAAGATCATTTTCAACTAATTACTACAGTTTTATATACGGTTCTGGGATGAAATGTAATAGACTCTGGCTTCGCTATTCGCAAAAGTTAAACTGTGTCTACTGTCAACAATGTTGGCTGTTCCCGCAACATTCAGAGAACACTTTCCGTAATATGGGACTAAACGATCTTTCTGATAGAATTAAAACTCATGAACAATCGGATGACCACATATTTTCTTGTTTTATATTTGAGAAATGGAGGAATGATGAAACAACGAGTGATGCTTTAGAAAAACAGTTAAAAGAAGAGAAAAATTACAAGAGGAACGTTCTAGAAAGAATAGTTTATGTTTCATTAACTTTGGCCACCTCTAACCTTGCTTTCCGCGGAAGAAGTAGTAAAATGGAAGATCCAAATAAAGGAAATTTCTTGTCTATAATAGAACTTCTGTCTGACTATGACCCTGTACTAAAAACCCTCTTGCAAAAGCCAGCAGGAAGTGTAAACTATTTAAGCCCTAGCATCCAAAATGAAGTTATTTCTTTGATGGCAAATGAAGTACTGAAAGAAATCAAATATGAAATACAGAGCTCTCCTTTTTTCTCTGTTATTATGGATACAACTCAGGATATAAGTAAAGTTGATCAGTTAAGTAAAGTTTTCAGGTACCGTACATCAAAGTGGTAAATGATGAAACAATAAACCCAAAGAAATAAAGATTTGCGAGACGTTTACTTCTTTTACAAAAGTTGAAGATCAAAGTGCATTTGGTTTGGCAAGTAAAATAGTGGAATCTATCAAAGATATAGGTCTTGAATTGAAAACAAATGTCGTGGCCAAGGTTATGACAGAGCAAGCTTAATGAGAAGTTGCGCCACATGCATATTTTCTACATTGTGCAAGTCACAATCTAAATCTGGTGTTGAAAGACGCTGTAGAAGCCAATAGTGAAATATCACAGTTTTTTTTTGAGTTTGTACAAAATGTCCTACAACTTTTTTGTATACAGTATCAAACGCTGGCTGGGGCTGCAAGATGCATCTGAAAATGCAAACATAGCTTTAAAAACACTCAACCCAACAAGATGGTCGGGAAGGTACGAAGCATTTTTTTCTTTAAAGGAGAGGTTTGGCGATGTATTAAGAGAGCTATCCAAACTTAGTTTGACAAGTAATAAGATAAAAGTAAGGATCAATGGAATAGGATTGAAAAAGAAAATTGAAAGTTTTGAATTTGTGATTCTGTTAATTGTACTAACATAGAATTCGCAGCAACTGAACATCGTATCTAAATGTCTCCAAACTGAAAATATGGATATTGTTTCAGCTTTTGATCTATTAGGCCACGACATTTGTTTTCAATTCAAGACCTATATCTTTGATAGATTCCACTATTTTACTTGCCAAACCAAATGCACATTGATCTTCAACTTTTGTAAAAGAAGTAAACGTCTCGCAAATCTTTATTTCTTTGGGTTTATTGTTTCATCATTGTTTATTGTTTCTTAGGTGTTACAGAACTAAAAAATTCATTTGGGGAACTTGTAAAAGAAGCTTCAACTATGGGCTCCAAGTGCGGAACACCTTGTGAGATTTCTGAGAAAAGGCTAAAGCAAGTTAAAAAGCATTTTGATGAACTGAGTGTAGACCACCGATTTCTCAATCCTGAAACTAGATTTCGGGTACCTGTGTTCTTCTCATGATTAATTCAATGATGGCTCAGTTAAACAGCAGATTTGAAGGCATGAAGTCAGTCATTAATGCCTACAAAGTTTTATTTCTTGAACAATGTTTCAGATGACGAACTGATTAGAGACAAAATGTTTCGCCGAGACTTTTTTCTGATGATGTGTCGCCAACATTTCCTGCACAAATTTCCAGCGTGCGTGTATCTTTTTCCTCTAAATTTGAGAAAATGTCGACTGTTAAACAACTGATAGACCTCCTCTACATTGAAAGTCACATTCTGTTAGCAAGCTATCCTGACGAGTGTACTGCTTGTTTTATGTTCTTTACTGTACCTATCACAGTGGCTAAAGCAGAAAGATCTTTTTCCAAGCTGACAATTATCAAGTCCTACCTAAGAAGCACAATGACTCAAGAACGTTTAATTGGGTTGACCTTTTTATCGATTGAAATGAAAGAGCTCGAAAACTTAACTTCTCACATGTAATTATATTGTTTGCAGATGTAAAGAGTAGGAAAAAGTTATGTGTAAATTAGGTTAGTTGATAAGTTTATTTGTTTTAAATAGTTTGTTTAATAATAATAACACAACAAAATTGTTTAATAATAATAACACAACAAAATAGTTGTGAACGATGAGTAGAAATTTTTAGAATTTTTTTCAAGTTATTTGTTTAATACATTTATAATTTTGATTTTTCGACCTGGCTTGTATTTAATTTTTAAAGCCTTGTACTTCATAGACGATCCTATCTGTTTCATTTTGTTTTCTACTCTAGCTTCATCATTGTCAGTAATAGAAAACAAATATGTGTAGTTATATATTTATATGCAGTTTTCTTCTCTTTCTACTTGATATTCGTGTAGACGTAGTTTTCTTATTACTATATCACAATTTCACAATTAATTGTAAAGCTATATTAGCTATTATTTATCATAATGATTTAGGACATTTTAAGGAACCAACAGCCAAAGTATAAATTAAATACTTCTAGAAAAAGGGAAGTGGCAAGGGGGGAGGAATTCGAAAAGTGTATAAAGTCACTTTGATAAGTTCTTATCTTCAAACATTATTAATATTTAAGTCCTGCAGTTAGGTCAGGTTTTCAAAAGATAGCGAGGGGGCCCCATTTCAGCTTCTTGCCCCGGGGCCCCTTCAGGTCTAGCTACGCCACTGTTCGTCATATAAATTAATCAATAAAAATAAGCAGACATATGTCTAAGGGTTTATCGATATGGTGTATATTATGAGGAGAAAGGGGTGAAAATTGGGGGTTGAAGGATTCTTAATGGAGCGTGTATCTCTTAAACGACATTAGCGAGAAGTTTGAAATTCAGCGGAAAAAATCAGCTTAAAAAATAAGTAAATAGGTGTTTGACAGGTTTTTTTTCATAAATCCCTTTTAAGGGGTTCATGGGGAGGGGTGTAATTCTCAACAAAAAAAATGAAAGAAAATGTCCTGACTGAAACACTCACTCATCATCGCCCAGCCAAAATTATTGAAGTTAGAAACATGAAATTTTGGGAATATGTTCGTTGTATGTCGAAAACGTCCACTAAGGAAAATTTTTGGATATTCAGGTTCTAATGGGGTGTTAAGGGGTAAACGTGCATTTAATTGAATAACAATATGTCACGAGTGGTTCCATTTAGGGTTGTGATACTTGGCATATAAACTAATCATTAAAAATAAGCTGACACATGTCCAATGGTTTTTCGATGTGATGTATATTATGAGTGAAAGGGGTAAAAAGTTGGGGTTGAAGGATTCCTAACGGAGCGTGTATCTCTTAAAACGACATAGGCTAGGAGTTGGAAACTCACAGGAAAACAATCAGCTTAATAATAAATAAATAATTAAATAAATAGGTGTTCGACCGTTTTTTCTTAAATCCAATTTGAGGGGCCCATAAAGAGGGGTGAAATTCTGGAAGAAAAACGTCCACTAAGGAACGATTTTTGGATATTCACTCTCATCGACCAACCAAAACTATTAAAGTTAGAAGAATGATATTTTGGGGATATGTTTGTTGTGTGTCGAAAACGTCTACTAAGGAGGGATTTTTGGATATTCAGGTTCTAAAGGGTTGTTAACGGGGTTAAACCTGCATTTCATTGAATAATAATATGACACGACTATGACGCGAGCGAAATCGCGGGTACCTGCTAGTAAATCATATTCCTCTTCTGTGCATTCAAAATATTTACAACACCGGTTAAGAATTATATGTTTGACAAAATATATAAAATATACTACTCTCTCGGCGCGGCAACTCATATTAGTCAAATGAGCGCTCAATCGACCTCCACCATGGATGGTGAACTCTTCATGAGCCAAAGTGGTCACATGGCAAATGTGACATCGGGTTCAGTATATTCCAAGTAGGCTAATATATAGCGAATTAATTTGTGTCACATGAACATTGTAGTTACTTGGTGTTCAGTTGCCCGAGCACGTAAGTAGAGGAGGCCTATCCCAAGGGCAACCAGCAATACATCCAGGGCAAGGCCGTGCGTACTCCCGAACGACTAATGGAGAAAGTCGTGTCAGGGCTCAAAGGAAAGGTCTCCGTCCCCTCTATCCATGAGACAGTCATTTTCAATTTCAATATTTTTAATGATGTTTTTTTCCAAAGGTATGTGAGGTTTCCACAAAGTCACGAGACGTGACACCTAGCTGCCCACGACAGGAAATTCCGAGCGTTCGGTCCTACATGGCCGATGAGTGATTGATTGCTTTAATTATTTTTATTTAGTTTTTATTTATTTAGTATTTATTATCTTTGATTATCGTTTATTTTCTATATAATTAGTATTTATTTATTATTTAATATTTATTTATTACTAGCTGTACCCGGCATGCGTTGCAATGCCAATCAAAGAAAATGTTGGCGTTATAACTTTGTTTGTTGAAGTGCTTTTGGATTCCCAATATGTTTTTCTTTTTCCGTTAACCACCTCTAAACTATTGCAAAATTGATTTACTATCTCAAAGAAAAATCACGGGATCGTGCTCAACAACTCACCAAAGTTTCATCGCAATGAAATGAATGGTATATGAACGCATACGGGACTTTATTGAGACGATTCGAGCGCCGTCACACATTTGTTGAATATACCCGTACGCTACCTATTGTAAAATTGATTCACTAAGTGGAAAACCTTCCCTGGAGTGTACACAGCAACTCATGAAAGTTTCATCGCAATCGGATGAATGGCATATGAAAGCATACGGATTTTTTTTAAACGATACGCGCGCCGTTACCCATTTGTTGAATCAACTCGTGCGCTACCTATTGTAAAAAGGATTTACTAAGTCAGAAACCTTTCCTGTAGTGTACTCAACAATTCAACCAAAGTTTCATAGCAATCGGATGAATGGTAATAATAATAATAATAATAATAATAATAATAATAATAATATCGTATGGCCCGGGTGCCGGGTGCAAGCTTTCTAATTTGACACCCAGAGGGTAGCTTGCATGTCGAATTTCGTTGTTCCTTGAATCACAATGAAAATTAAGGAGGTTAGATATCTAAGCTCCTTGGAACACTATAGGGCTTTCTAGTAGAGAAATGGGGAACTTTGTGTTGACGGAAACTCCCGAGATTAATTTTGCATTAAGAACACGGCCTACTTAATTCAAATGGGGTCTTTAACATGCCAACATCGTATGACATGCGTGTCGTATTTTTGCCACCTTTCAAAAATCACTTACCACAGCCAGGAGCGAACCTACAGTCTTGGGGTTAGTAGACTGACACGTAATCCACTCACGCACCGTGGCAAGCATGGTATATGAACGCATACGGGACTATGTTGAAACACTTCGCGCGTCGTCGCTTATTTGTTTAAGCTACTTGTGCGATACCTATTGTAAAGTTGATTTACGAAGCCAGAAACCTTCCCTGAAGTGTACACAACATCTGACCCAAGTTTCATCGCTATCAGACGAATAGTATATGAACGCATACGGGACTTTGTTGAAACGCTTCGCGCGTAGTCGTTCATTTGTTGAATCTACTCGTGTGCTACCCATTATAACATGGATTTACTAAGCCAGAAACCTTGCCTGTTGTAAGATTTAAAAAAGACAAATGAAGTGATTAAAATTTAAACATTAAATTGAGTACAAGGAGTGTACTTAAAGAAATTTCCAAGTACCTATTTTAGAAAAAGTTACAACTTCAAAATAACAAAGAAAGAGAACAGGCAGAATGAAAGAGAAGTTCCTATAATTTCGTATATTTATACTGGATTACTGTTATGATAGCTATGCAAAATAGAGCAGGTCACTTACTGTGAAACCTGAAGAGAAAGTCAAAAGGAAGGTTCTAGACTTCCTATGTTTAAGTAGGAATCACGAGAAAAATGGGGCAGTTTCCCTTTCGTTAAACCTAGAAATAATTCACTCATGAGTTGAAAGAATTGTTTTCCCTGATTATAAGGTAGAAACAATGTAAGCTTGAACCGTGTATAAAACACGTAGTTATGCAGAAATTAATTAATGATAAACAAGCAAGATGGAAGGGCACTTCGTTAGAGTGACACCTCATTGAAAATGATCTAGAGTTACAATTTTATTAATATGGTTTGTTAGTAGAAGGTTTAGGAAAGATCAATTGGGGTTTAGGATAAATGTTCATGGCCTTATTTAATGTAAACGGACGATCGCGACGCGGTAGAAAAGTTGAACAAGCACTAGTTCTCACTATAGTCGGTTAAATGGATGAAATGTTCACTGTAGTAACACGAAAGTTTATGGCAAAGAAAGTTATTGCAATAATGAAAAAGGACTGTTTGCACTAGATAGGCGAAAGTCTATTGCTTGAGAAAGTTGTGGATTACAATTAAATGCGCCATAGAACATTCCAACGGTGGAAGAAAATTCGCTATTGAGCTTTAATTCAGAAGGAAGATTCTTCAATTTTAAATAGTATTCTCACAAGTGAGTGAAAAATACATGACGGCAAGACTTGTAGATTAAGTACAGGATCTGGAAGGTTCTAGAACGATCTTAATAGAAGAATGGGGCCAAAGTTAATCCAGCGGAGGAACTAGCTTGGTATTTTATAGACAGCGGGTATTAGATAATATCCCACGTGGTGAGAAGATTTCTCATTTAAATAGCTTAAGAAAAGCTACTTTCTATTAAGGTTGGCTTAAACAGACAAAAGCCCAACATAGCAAATCCCGCGAAGGATGATTTTTGCCCCAAATAGTAATCTCGCACTGTCCATAAAATGATCAATAAAAGCATGTAGATAATAAAACTGATGAAGATGAGGTTAAAACCTTAAGTCTGTACTTATCTTGGTTGCATGTCGAAGGTGAAGTTCCCTTTGACGGATACCTAATGTGCCAACATGGCGTAGAATGTAGAGAGTGCCTCTTGGTTTGAGGAGACTGGCTCTAGTTGAGCCTTGACTGACCGAGTCAACTGCCGACTTACAAGTGAGACCCATTCAGCGAAGCGCGGAGGGTCCAAGGAAGGGAGAAGAGTGGGGTTAGGAGACAAAAGGAGAACATATAAGCATGACCAATATTGTAAACTTAAATTCTCTTGAGGAAATGGTCTTCAAAGAGTTGATAGCAGGCGATACTAGCACAGCATGGTGAGTGAAAAAGTAGACGAAGTTCTCTTGATCAAGGAGATGATAGCTGGCGATGGTGACGAGATCTGATGGCCAGATGGAAAAGGAAGTCCTCTTGCACCAGGAAGAATTGAGGAGCTTCAGAGATTCGCTGCTAGATGACGCTAGGTGGGTCATGGAAGATATATATCTAGAACAGACTCACAATGACATAAGAGACATGACCACCAAAGAGAAACTAGGAGATCACTGTTGGTGTTTAAGAAAAAGGATGAAATGAACAAGCAAAGAGCATTAAAAAGTATACTCTATCTTACCGTGTATTCCAAGAATACACCACCTGTAGTGTACACAACCTCTCACCCAAGTTTCATCGCTATCGGACGAATTCTATGTGAACGCATACAGGACATTTTTGAAACGGCTCGCCCGTCGTCCCTCATTTGATGAATGTACTCGTGCGCTACCTATTGTTAAGTGGATTTACTAAGCCAGAAACTTTCCCTGAAGTGTACACAACATATGACCCAAGTTTCATAGCTATCAGACGAATAGTATATGAACGCATACGGGACTTTGTTGAAACGCTTAGTGCGTCGTCGCTCATTAGTTGACTCTTCTCGTGCGCTACCTATTATAACATGTATTTACTAAGCCAGAAATCTCGTTTGTAGTGTACACAACCCCTCTCCCCCAAGTTTCATCGCTATCGGACGAATGGAATGTGAACGCATACAGGACTTTGTTGAAACGCTTCGCCCGTCGTCGCTCATTTTTTGAATCTACTCGTGCGCTACCTATTGTTACGTGGATTTAATAAGCCAGAGACTTTACCTGTAAGTTAGTGTACAGAACATCTCATCCAAGTTTCATCGCAATGGGATGAATGGTATATGAACGCATGTAGGACTTTCTTGAAACAAATGCACGCCATTTTGTTGAAGCTACTCGCGCGCCATCTATTGTAAATTGGATGTACTACGCCTATAACTTTTCCGGGACTGTGCACAACAACTCACCAAAATTTGATCGCTATCGGATGAATTGTATAGGAACGCATCGCCATTACGCATTTGTTTAAACTACTCGCGCGCTATGTAGCCTATTATGAAATTGATTAACTATGCCTATAACATCTCGAAAGTGTGTACAACATCCCACCCAAATTTGATCGCAATGGGATGAATGGTTTATGAACGCATAAAAGACGAACAGACAGGCATTCCTTTATATATATGTACTAGCTGACCCGGCAGATGTTGTCCTGCCAATTTAAAAAAAGTGTTGTAACTTTGTTTCTTGAAGTGCTTTCAATTACACAATATTGTTTTTTTTCAATTTCTGTTAACTGCCTCTAAACTATCGTAAAATGGATTAACTAATTTAGAAACATTCGTGGGGCGTGCTCAACAACTCACCAAACTTTCGTCGCAATCAAATGAATGGCATATGAACGCATACGGAATTTTGTTGAAACGATTCGTGCGCTGTAATTCACTTGTTGAAGCTACTCGTGCGCTACTACTGAGAAATGGATTTACTAAGTTAGAAACCTTCACGAAAGTGTACACAACAACTCATTAAAGTTTCATCGTAATGGACGAATGGTGTATGAACTCATACGGGATTTTGTTGAAACGCTTCACGCTTAATCACTCATATGTTGCATCTACTCGTGCGTTACCTATTGTAAAATGGATCTACTAAGTAGAAAACCTTCCCTGGCGTGTACACAACAACTCATCAATGATTCTTCGCAATGGGATGAAAGGCATAAGAACGCATACGGGACTTTGTTTAAACGAGTCGCGAGCCGTCACTTATTTGTTGAATCTACTCGTACGCTACCTATTATAAAATTGATTTATTATGCCCGAAACCTTCCCCGGAGTGTACTCAACGATTCACCAAAGTTTCATCGCAATCGGATGAATGGTATATGAACGCATACGGGCTTTCTTGAAACGATTCGCGTCCCGTCGCTCATTTGTTGATTCTACTCTTGCGCTACCTATTGTAAAATGCATCTACTAAGTCAGAAACCTTTCCTGGAGTGTACACAATAATTCACCAACGTTTCATCGCAATCAGATGAATGGTATAGGAACGCATAAGGGAATGTGTTGAAACGATTCACGCGCCATCACTCATTGGTTGAATGTACTCGTGCGCTACCGATTGTAAAATTGATTTACTAAGCCAGAAACCTTTCCTGGATTGTACACAACAATTCGCAAAGTTTCATCGCATTCGGGTGAATCGTATATGAACGCCTACGGGACTTTTTTGAAACGATTCGCGTTCCGTCGCTCATTTGTTGAATATACCCGTGCGCTACCTGTTGAAAAGTGCATGAACTAAGCCATAAACCTTCCCTCGAGTGTACACAACATTTAACCCTAGTTTCATCGCTATCGTACGAATGTTATATGATCGCATACGGGACTTGTTTAAAACGCTCCACGCGTCGTCGCTCATTTGCTGAATCTTCTCGTGCGCTACCTATTGTAAAATGGATTTACTAAGCCAGAAGCCTTCCCTGGAGTGTTCACAATATCTCACCCAAGTTTCATCACTATCGGACGAATGGTATTTGAACGCATACGGGACCTTGTTGAAACGCTTCGAGCGTCGTCGCTCATTTGTTGAAGCTACTCGTGCGCTAGCTATTGTGAAATGGATTCACTAACCCAGAAACCTTCCCTATAGCGCACTCAACATCTCATCCATGTTTCATCGCAATCGGATGAATGGTATAAGACGCATACGGTATTTTGTTTAAATGATTCGTGCGCTGTCACTCACTTGTTGAATCTACTCGTGCTCTGCCAATTGTGAAATGGATTTACTAAGTTAGAAAGCTTCACGTAAGTGTACACAACGACTCATCAAAGTTTTATCGCAATTGATGAATAGTATATGAACGCATACGGGATTTTGTTGAAACCCTTCGCGCGTCGTTACTCATTTGTTACATCTACAGTGCGCTACCAATATTGTAAAATGGATTTTCCAAGTTGAAGGCTTCCCCGGCGTGTACACAGCAACTCATCAAAGTTACATCGGAATCGGATGAATGGCATATGAGCGCATACGGGATTTTCTTTAAATGATCCACGTGCCGTCACTCATTTGTTGAATCTACTCATGCGCTACCTATTGTAAAATGAATTTACTCAGCTAGAAACCTTTCCTGGAGTGTACACAACAATTCACCAAAGTTTCATCGCAATCGGATGAATGGTATAAGGACGCATACTGTACTTTGTTGAAGCGATTCACTTGCCGTCACTCATTTGTAGAATCTACTCGTGCGCTACGTATTGTAAAATGGATTTATTAAGCCAGAAACTTTCCTTAGGCTGTACGCAAGATCTCACCCAAGTCTCATCGTAATCGAACGAATGGTATTTGAATGCATACGGGACCTTGTTGAAACGCTTCGCGTGTCGTCGTTCATTTGTTGATTCTACTCGTGCGCAACCTCCTGTGAAATGGATTTACATAGTCAGAAACCTTCACGTAAGTGAACACTACAACTTGTCAACGTTCTTCGCAATCGATGAATGGTGTATATAATTATACGGGGTTTTGTTGAAACGCTTCGTGCGTCGTCGCTCATTTGTTGAATCTACTCTGCGCTATCTATTGTAAAATGGATTTACTAAGCCATAAACCTTCCCCGGAGTGCACTCAACATTTTATCCATGTTTCATCGCAATCGGATCTATGGTATATGAACGCATACGGGACTTAGTTGAATTGCTCTAACGTGCGGAGACAAAGAGAAGAATTCGACATCACCTCCACCTATGGTACAAAACATAACTTTGCGCCCCGGGCGGAGTGTAAGTTATGGCGGTAGTTGTACAGGTTGTGACCAGGTGGCTCTAACATGCCGAGACAAACAGTCCAAAGACATCATCGTTCACCAAGGCCAAGGCTAGTGGTTTCCATGACGACTGTTTTTGACTGTATATTGTGGTTCTAAAATTGTGTGTAAATTGTGGTTCTAAAATAGTGTTAATTCCACCTACCGGGTCAGATTGTGAATCTAAACCATATAGGGACCCACCCTAATATGCATACCAAATTTCATCAAAATCGGAGCTGCCGCTTAGGAGGAGTTCAGTGACATACACACGGTGTCAAAGAATTATATATATAAAGATAAGATACAGTATATTTATTGGTTACGGCCACTTTTACGGACCACGTGTGAGAGCTTTTACCACATTTGTTGTCTTCACTCTCTGCCAATATCCCTTCATCCACTCTCCCACTTCCTTCTTCCGTTCCTCCGTGTAAGATCTACCTTTTCTCACTGGCAACTCTCTTGTCTCCTGGAAACCTGCAAACTCCTGATTTAGCCGTCTAAATCGCTCTATGTCCATTATGTCTTCTTCTTTCACCCCCATCCGATCCAAGTCCGACCTCACTTCCCGAAACCATTTCGGCTCCGTCTTCCTCTTCCTGAAGAAATCAAAAATCCTCTTCGTCAATCTGGCATTGTTCATCCTCACCAAGTGTCCATAAAACTGTATTCTCCTTGTTCTCATTAGGACTACGACTCCTTCTGTCTTCAGGTATAGTTCTTTGTTAGGTTTGAGTCTCCTCTCTCCATCCTTGATATTTGGACCTAGGATTTTTCGGAGCATTTCCCTTTCCATCTTTCGGATGTCTTCGAGGCCACCCTTGTGTTTCTGCTGCATATTTCTTGTCGATTATCATTATTATCCAACGTGTTTGTTCGATTTATCATGACAGCTATGGATGGTAGCGGCATGTGTGGATCGCTCAAGGTCACATCGTCGTTTCAACAATTATAAACCTGTCCATAGTTAACACGCTAGGCTATTGCAGGTGACGGGTTTCACGTTACCGTTTCTAACCAGACCAAACCTGTTGTGTGACGTCACATGGTTGTGGTCATCCGAGTAACGTTGAAAAATGAAACATTTATTATTATTATTATTATTTACTTTTTATTTATTTATTATTTATGTATTTATAAGTATTCATTGTACGTAGTTTGATGTTTTCAGTCGGTCAACATGATTGAACCCGATTGTGGGTTATTCCCTACTCCTGAAAAAAAAATTGAGATTAACAAATACACTTGGATGACCAGTTTCGGTCGTCAAAAGATCATCATCAGATCCATTACACTAAGACTATAAAATCTATGTCTGGAAGTATGGGTGAAAGTATTTACAATATGTACACTTATTTAGTTACAGTATTAGTTAAGATAATGCAACTCGTCAGTATTTGTATTCGTAGAGTAAAACCCGTTTCTTACGAGGAAGTCTGGTATCCTCTGGATTTGTAGAATTTGAGGAATGTTTTCTGATTTATGTAATCTGATGAATTTGGAGCATCTTACTATGTTTGGAAGAATTTTCAGAAATCTTGGTTGTAAATATTTTTTAGAGAATCTGGTGAATTTTGAGAAAATCTGGGAAAAATTGGTGATTTGAGGATTTCTTTTGTATTTTAGGATATTTTGGAGAATCTTAGTATATTAGGAAGGATTTTTGGGGAACCTTGGTATATTTGGAAGGATTTTGGTGGAATCTGGATAATTTGATGTGTTCTTCAGAATGTTGGTGATTTTAGGAAATATGGTGACTTTTTAGGATTTTGATTGGCCAGAGAACACTCGGATGGCATCTGGGTTGGAAGAGAAAAGAGAGCAAGGGAGGTTGACAGAGAGTGGCCTGGCATAAGTAAGTGTAAGCAATGCTGGTCTTGGAGGAAAATCTGGCAAACTTTGATAAAATCTGTTTGGAATTTGAAGGAATACTGGAGGTAGTGGTGGTGGGGATTGGGGGATAGAGTGTGAGGGAAGGGGTCATAGGTATCATGTAGGTTGGACCGTCATCTTGGATGGGTCGTTAGAGCACCTTGCCATCCTTGCCGGCGTTGCAACAACTGGGATCGACTACTCGGCTATCCTGTCTAGTGTTGTAACACCCATAATTAATTAAATAAATACATAATTTTAATAATATATTTATACATATTAGATATTAAATAAATAAAGATTAAATAATACATAAATAAATATTAAATAATAGTTATAATAATAACATTATGAAACTTTAGCAAGGGCAGAGTAAAACGAGGTCAGAAGCAGCTAAACAACTAAAAAGTCAGAAAATGAAGCAGATAATGGCTATGAAGGAGACTCTTAAGAACGCGAAACCATTTTGGCTCATTCGAAGAAAGAAAGAAAGAAAGAAAGAAAGAATGAATGAATGAAAGAAGAAGAAAAATGTAAAATAATAAATAATCGATAACATAATCACCATTAACACAGGGGTGAGACAAGGAGACGGCATCTCATGCATATTATTTAATTGTGTTCTGGAAAAGATCATTAGAGAGTGGACGAGAATCCTACCAGAGAATACTGGATTACGGATGGGGATTAAAGCTGACAACCTAAGGATTCCATGCCTAGCCTTTGCAGACGATCTGACTTTATTGGCAAATGACATACAGGAGGCTACTACTCAGCTCCAAACACTGCACTCAATAGCGGCTAAAACGGGTCTTTTGATTAACATAGGAAAGACCGAGTTTGTTACTAAAATCAAGGATGCCCCTAGAATGATGAGAGTCAGTGATAACATCTACATCAAGAGAGTCAAAAGTGTAAAATACCTTGGGGAATGGTTTTCAGAGGACCTCAGCGAAACAGTGGCTCTTGAACACAGGAGACTCAAACTAGATAAGGCTTACCATGCCTGTAGAAAACTATATGCTTCAAAAATTTGTCGATGAATGTCAAACTAAGACACTACAATGCAGTAGTCAGACCTTCAGTCCTCTATGCAGCAGAGTGCCTATGTCTAACTAAGAACACGCCATGAAGAGCCCTCGAGGTACAAGAAAGAAAGTTCCTGAGACGGATAGTAGGACCAATAATTCTACCAGATGGAAGCCGGTGTATCAACCAAATCGTGAGCTATATAAACACCAAGAAAATCTCATAGATGCCATCAGAAGAAGGCGACTGGCTTTTTACGGACATCTATTCAGAATGGACTCAACCAGGTTATCCCATAGGATCTTCAAGGCTGCTAACAAGGGCAAAGCTACTGGATTCTTGTGGAAGAAGCAAGTGGAGAAGGATCTTTCGGAACTCCATATAAATGAAAATAGCATACCCGACCGGAGTTTACTATCATACAGCTCTTAAAATAAAATCCTTCGTAACATCTCTCACATAAGTTATCCACAGACCAAATGACGAGACTAGGAAATGGTCTGAGGAACGTAAGATTCAATTTAGCCGGAAAATGAAGGACTACTGGGCCATCAGAAAAGCTCGAGGTACCAACATGAAAGCAGCTGCCAAACCCACCACTAAGAACACCAATCGTGGCAAGCCTGACGATGACATCAAGAAACAGCTAAAACACAAGCACCGTGGTCCATAGATGGCCCTAACGAAATCTAAAAAAAATAATAATAATAATAATTAAGAAATATTTCATTTGTGCTCGGTACATGGATGACCACAACCCTCTGACGTCTCGCAACAGGTTTGGTCTTATTTGAAACGGTAACGTGAAACCCGCCACCTGCAATAGCCTGCCGTGTTAACTCTCGACAGGTTTATTCTTGTTGAAGGGACGGCGTGTACATAAAAGCGAGCCACACATCCCGCTACCCACGTAAAGTGAACCTATCTTTTGGATAATAATAATTGTAATTGATAATGAATATAAAATAAATAAAAATAGTTATACTAAATAAATATTAATTAAATAATAAAATAGTGAATATGAAAAATAAATATTAAATAAATGAAAATTAAATAATAAATACATAATGAAAATTAAATAATAATTATTAAATAATCTTATATCTTACATCTTATATATATATATACGAAGTACGTCCAGAAAGTAAGTTCCGTTTGGTAATAACATTAAATTGTGTACAGATACAGAAAAATTATTTATTGCCCAAAATTCTACAACACTTAAATTACTTTTCCACATAACTGCCGAAATGTTGCAGGCATTTGTCGTAGCGTGGCACGAGTTTTTGTATACCTTCTTCATAGACGTGTGCCGCCTGTGTCTTCAACTAGTTGTACGTTCCGCTGCAGCGCAGTTCCGCATATGCGCGGTAGACGCTCGGTATCAAGGAGAAGAAACGTGCGCCATTTGGAGAGCGCTGTCAGCCACGTACGCGTTGTTGGGCATGTTTACTCGTACAATGACGGTGTTGATTTAAAATCCCGCCGCTTGTGAAATCAGATCTGTGATTCGTTTTCTGAATGCTAGGAAAGTGAAACCAATTGAAATTTATCGGAAAATTTGCGAAGTGTATCGACAGAATGCGATGAGTGATTCAATGGTGAGAAGATGGGTCCGACAGTTCAATGAAGGACGTAGTGAAATGGACGATGAAGAACGAAGTGAGCGTCCATCTTTGGTTACAGAAGAACTGGTTCACGCGATTGATGACAAGATACGGGAAAACCGCAGTTTTACAATTAGTGCTCTCGCTATGGAATTTCCCAAAATCTCACGATCACTAATTCATGAATTTGTTACCGAAAAACTGAACTTTCGTAAACTTTGCCGACGCTGGATACCAAAGATACTTACGGAGCAACACAAAACAAAACGGATGGGTAGTTCACTTCAGTTTTTGACCCGTTACAATGAAGCCGGCGAAGAATTCCTGACACAGATAGTCACAGGAGGTGAAACTTGGGTTTCTTACGACACCCCTGAAATGAAGCGGTAATCAAAGGAATGGGGGCACACTTCATCCCCAGCAAAGGTTAAGCCGAAACAAATCTTGACACCTCGGAAAATGATGTGCACAGTGTTCTGGGACTGGAAAGGCATCTTACTCATTGATTTCTTACCGTGTGGTCAAACAATCAACGCAGATGCTTACTGCGAGACACTTAGGAAAATGCGCCGCGCAATACAGAATAAGCTCCGAGGGTTGCTGTCAAAAGGTGTTGTTTTTCTTCACGACAACGCACGACCACACACTGCAAATGTGACGAAAAATCTCCTACAGGGATTTGGCTGGGACGTGTTTGACCACCCTCCGTACAGCCCTGACTTCACTCCTAGCGACTTTCATCTGTTCACACATCTCAAGTCTTTCCTTGGCGGTCAACACTTCAACAATGACGACGAGCTGAAGGAAGATGTTTCCAACTTGTTGAAGACACAGGCGGCAAACTTCTATGAAGAAGGTATCCAAAAACTTGTGCCACGCTATGACAAATGCCTGCAGAAGTTCGGCAGTTATGTGGAAAAGTAGTTTAAGAGGAGTAGAATGTTGTGCAATAAATAGTTATTCTGTATCTGTACACAATTTAATTTTATTACCAAACGGAACTTACTTTCTGGACGTGCCTCGTATATAAACGAATGTCTGTCTGTTCGTCTTTTATGCGTTCATAAACCATTCATCAGATTGCGATCAAATTTTGGTGAGTTATTTTGAAACCTTCCGGGATGGTTATAGGCATAGTTAATACAGTTTACAATAGATAGCGCGCGAGTTGCTTCAACAAATGAGTGTTGGCGATGCGTTCATATACAATTCATCCGATTGCGATCAAATTTTGGTGAGTTGTTTTGCCCACTCTCGGGAAAGTTATAGGCATAGTAAATCTAATTTACAATAGATGGCGTGCGAGTAGCATCCACAAAAGGGGGTGCGATTCGTGTCAACAAAGTCTCACATGCGTTCATATACCATTCATCCCATTTCGATGAAACTTGGCTAAGATATTGTGTACACTTCAGGAAAGTTTTCTGGCTTAGTAAATCCACTTTACAATAGATGGCGCACGAGTAGATTCAACAAATGAGCGACGACCCGCGAAACGTTTCAACAAAGTCCCATATGCGTTCATATACCAATCGTCCGATAGCGATAAAACTAGGGTGAGATGTTGTGTACACTCGAGGGAAGGTTTCCGGTTTAGTAAATAGATGTTGCAATACGTAGCGCAGGAGTAGAATCATGTAATGAGCGACGACGCGCGCAGCGTTTCAATGAAGTCCCATATGCGTTCATATAACATTCGTTTAATAGCGACGAAACTCTGGTGAGATGTTGTGTAAACGCCAGGGAAGGTTTCTGGTTTAGTAAATCCCTTTTACAGTAGGTAGTGCACGAGTAGATTCAACAAATGAGCGACGACGTGCGAAGCGTTTCAACTAGTCCGTATGCGTTCATTTACCATTCGTCCGATAGCGATGTAACTTGGGTGAGATGTTGTGTACACTCCAGGGAAGGTTTCGGTCTTACTAAATCTATTTTACAATAGGTAGCGCACGAGTAGATTCAACAAATAAGCGATGTCGCGCGAAGCGTTTCTACCAAGTTCAGTATGCGTTCATATTCTATTCGTCGATAGCGATGAAACTTGGGTGAGGTTTTGTGTACACGCCAGGGAAGGTTTCAGAATTAGTAAATCCATTTTACAATAGGTAGCGCACGAGTTGATTCAAGAAATGAATGACGACGCGCAGAGCGTTTCAACGAAGTACCATATGCGTTCATATAGCATTCGTTTAATAGCGATGAAACTTGGGTGAGATGTTGTGTAAATGCCAGGGAAGGTTTCTGGTTTAGTAAATCCTATTTATAGTAGGTAGTGCACGAGTAGATCCATCAAACGAGCGATGGCACGCGAATCATTTCCACAAAGTCCGTATGCGTTCATATACGCTTCATCCAATTGTGATGAAACTTTGGTGAATTGTTGAGTACACTCCAGGTAAGGTTTCTGGCTTAGTAAATCCATTTTACAATAGGTAGCGTATGAGTAGAATCAACAAATGTGTGACGGCAGTTGAATCGTTTAAATAAAATCCCCCATGCGTTCGTATTCCATTCAACCATTGCGATGAAACTTTGATGAATTGTTGTGTACATGCCCGGGAAGGATTTTGACTTTGTAAATCCATTTTAAAAGAGGTAGCACACGAGTGGATGCAACAAATGAGTGATGACGCGGGATGTATTTCAAGAAAGTGCCGTATGCGTTCATAGACCATTCATCTTCACTTACGTGAAGATTTATAGAAAATTCATTTCACAGTAGGTAGCGCACGAGTACATTCAACAAATGAGTGACAGCCCACGAATCATTTAAACAAAAATCCGTATGCATTCATATGTCATTCATCCGATTTCGACGAAACTTCGGTGAGTTGTTGTGCTCGCTCCCAGGGATGTTTATAAATTAGTTAATCCATTTTACGATAGTTTAGAGGCAGTTAACGGAAATAGAAAATATTGTGTATCCAAAAGCATTACAAGAAACAAAATTAGAACGCCAACACATTCTTTGATTGGCATTGCAACGCATGCCGTGTACAACTAGTAAATGAATAAAATAAAATAAAAATATATATAATCAATCGGCCGGCAGCCATCTTGGTTCGACCGCTCATGCTAACCTGTCTTATAAGTAACGGCCTTTGGTGGATATTAGCCTTTTCTCCATGCACAAGCGCTTTTTTCTTTCTGTAATAACACCACTTCATTGAAGAGTAGAAACGAACTCATTTCCTAGTATTTGAGGAAAACTTGCAAATTAATGCAAATTGCTAAATATGCATATGATAAATTTCAGTAGATAGATCTCTTGATCATGCAGCAAGGTCTCATGTCACATGAGTTTGTAAAAACCAGTCCGAACCACACTCACCCTTAGAAACGTTTTTCATTAAATGCAATACTAAAATTTATAATGATTTTTCCTGCGGGTAGAGCCGTAGAGGGGAAGGAGACCTTTCGTTTGAGCCCTAACACGACTTTCTCCGGATGGTTTTCGGGTGATATCGACTCTTTTAGGAAATCTCGGGTAGGTGACCTTATAGTTCATTAACAATCGATAAATCGATAATCAATAAATAATAATAAATACATAAATATCAAATAATAAATATATCGACAAGTAAGTTTGAAGAGAATGGAAACTGACCAAATGAGCCTAGCAGAAATAAGTGGATGCAATGGTTGGCTTGAGTGTTAAATCTGATTAAATTTGGAAAAATCTTTTGAGAATTTTAGGGAATTCTGGGATTGTTGGTGGTGTGGGATTGTTGTATGGTGCAGGGAAGGGGGTATTGAGGCATCTAACTTAACGTATGTAATACCCGCCATCTTGGAAGAGCCTCTAGTTCACATGATCTTTAAAAAATTCTTATTTTCCCTGGGGGTTTGTACAGTTTTTATTTTAGGGGGGATTAGTCTTGGCCTTTAGATAGAGGGGATAGATCACTTTCCTTTTTGCCCTCACACGACTCTCTCCGATTACTCGTAAAGTAGTACGCACGGCATTTTGCCTGGATTGCGTGTTGCCACTTCCGTTACCCCTGGGATAAGACCCCTCCTGTCCCTGAACTCCCGTACTTAAAGTAGCCTATAGAGCAGCACCGAATTTTTATTTATACTGATAATCAAGACGATGAAAGATTAAGTTGGATGTTATAAGTAACGGCCTTTGGTGGATATTAGCCTTTTCTCCATGCACAAGCGCTTTTTTCTTCCTGTAAGAACACCACTTCATTGAAGAGTAGAAACGAACTCAGTTCCTAGTATTTGAGGAAAACTTGCAAATTAATACATATTGCTAAATATGCATATGATAACTTTTCAGTAGATAGATCTCTTGACCGCAGTATTAATATTTCGTTTCCCTCGATCATCTAATATAGCGAAATTAACTGATTTTCAGTTGGTCAACACGATTGTACCGAAATTGATAAGGGTGTTATTCACTGAAGCAAATTATATGGGGCTGAAAAATCCCCGTTTGAAACTAGTTCCGAATATTATTGTAGACTTACATTTATCTGAAGTTGTTCTATTTGATTTATGATATTATAATGGTAGTAGGTCTTTTACTCGTTCTAACATTAAACATTATTTACAGAAACAACCACAATTCGGACAACACTTTAATCAGAGAAGGATCCGTAGCCTCATTCAATCAAAATGATAACACGTCAACTCATAGCCGTATAATGCCATATATATGTATGACTTGTGGAGCAAACTTTACTATGAGAAGGTATTTGACGAGACACATGTTGGTTCATAGAACTCTAAAACCACAATCCTGTGGTACGTGTGGATCAAATTTTACTACTAAAGGCAATTTGAAGACACACATGGTTGTCCATAGTGGTCTTAAACCTCACGCCTGAGATACATGCGAAGTAACATTCACTCCGAAGAGCAGTTTGAAGACACACATGATGATCCATAGAGGTCTAAAGCCATATTCCTGTGATACATGTGGAGCAATCTTTAGTCGGAAACATAATATGATTACACACACGTTGATCCATACTAGTCAAAAGCTTCATTCCTGTGGTACATGCAAAGCGAAATTTACTGACAAGAGCAATTTTAAGAGACACATGATGATTCATAGTGGTCTTAAACATTATTCCTGCAATACATGCGAAACAAAATTTACCTTCAAGAACAATTTGAAGAAACATGTTGATTCATAGTAGTCTAAATACACATTCATATATACACACATCAAAAAAAGTTTTGCATCACCTCGGTTCCAAGAGTTCCGGAACCTTTAAATACAAAGGGAATAGAGATCAACACAAACAACATTTCAGTTCGTTTTATTGCTCATGAGACCCACACATTGCATGTTGTACCATCATACAGCTAGACTTTCAGCATTTGTGGTCCAGATTGCAGTACACACCACTACCTCTAATACCCAGTAGCACGTCATCTTGCATTGATGCATGCCTGTATTCGTCGTGGCATACTATCCACAAGTTCATCAAGACACTGTTGGTCCAAATTGTCCCACTCCTCAACGACAATTCGGCGTAAATCTCTCAGAGTGGTTGGTGGGTCAAGACGTCCATAAACAGCCCTTTTCAACATATCCCAGGCATGTTCGATAGGGTTCATGTCTGGCGAACATGCTGGCCACTGTAGTCGAGCGATGTCGTTATCTTGAAGGAACGCATTCACAAGATGTGCACGATGAGGTCGAGAATTGTCGTCCATGAAGACAAATGCCTCTCCAATATTCTGCCGATATGGTTGCACTATGGGTCGGAGGATGTCATTCAGGTATCGTAAAGCCGTTTCGGAGCCTTCCATGACCACCAGTGGCGTACGTCGGCCCCACATAATGCCACCCCAAAACATCAGGGAACCACCACCTTGCTACACTCGCTGGACAGTGTGTCTAAGACGTTCAGCCTGACCAGGGTGCCTCCAAACACGTCTCCGACGATTGTCTGGTTGAAGGCATATGCGACACTCATCGGTGAAGAGAACGTGATGCCAATTCCGTGGGGTCCATTCAGCATGTTGTTGGGCCCATCTGTACCGCGCTGCATGGTGTCGGGGTTGCAAAGCTGGACCTCGCCATGGACGTCGGGAGTGAAGTTGCGCATCATGCAGCCTATTGCGCACAGTTTGAGTTGAAACACGACGTCCTGTGGCTGAACGAAACGCATTATTCAACATGGTGGCATTGCTGTCAGGGTTCCTCCGAGCGGCAATCCGTAAGTAGCGGTCATCCACTACAGTAGTAGCCCTTGGGCGGCCTGAGCGAGGCCTGTCGTCGACAGTTCCTGTATCTCTGTACCTCCTCCATGTCCGAACAACATCGCTTTGGTTCACTCTGAGACGCCTGGAAACTTCCCTTGTTGAGAGCCCTTCTTGACACAAAGTAACAATGCGGACGCGATCGAACTGCGGTATTGACCTTCTAGGCATGGTAGAACTACAGACAACATGAGCAGCGTACCTTCGTCCTGGTGGAATGACTGGAACTGATCGGCTGTCGTACCCCCTCCGTCTAATAGGCCCTGCTCATGCATGGTTGTTTACATCTTTGAGCAGTTTTAGTGACATCTATGAACAGTCAAAGGGACTGTATCTTGGATACAATATACACAGTCAACGTCTATATGCCGGAGATCTGGGAACCGAGGTGATGCAAAACTTTTTTTGATGTGTGTATGATAATAAATTGCCCCTGGCACTACAGCCCATGAACGGCCTAGGACTACTGAGTGTCCGCTGCCCTGCCATTTGGGCCGCAGATATAGAGGGACGCGTGGTCCCTTCGGCTGTTATTCTTGGTTTTCGTGACCGGGGTGCTGCCTCACTGTCAGACAGCTACTCAATTGTCTTCACGAGGCTGAGTGTACCCCATTCCAGCCCTCATGTCAGTTTCTAAAATCCCCGACGGTGCCGGAAATCAAACCAAGGGCTTCCGGGTGAGAGGAAGGCGCGCGACTCCGACTCCACGGAGTCGGCACATGTAGTATATAAAGAGCATTTCCTTCTTGGATTGATCCTTCATAGTACATAAGGAATCCATTTTCGAAAGGAATTTTTTGATAACAACATGCTGGATTTTTTTTTCTACGAAGGAAAGATTAAATACACACACGATGATCCATCGTGCCTTTAACCGCTCACATTGAGCCCGTAGGAGGAGCTGTCAGGGTTGCCAACAACCGAAGTGACTTCCCAGACACCTCACCTGCCCAATACATGTGCCGAGAGGATCGGATGTACTTCTTATAGGCCAGAGCGGCACGAGAAACTTTCATCCTGGGGATCTGGGGTAACATGGTGGCTATAGTCATAGACGACCCAAGAAGTACACCCAAAACAACAAAACTAAGAAATGAGAACATTCAGACTTAAGTAAAACTCGTTAACACTTTTATTTAAAATAGTCAAACCCCTATGCTAGTTCAGAGGGTTTGTATTGGCTAATCCGCAAACTAGTAAAAAAGAAGAAAATGAAAGATCCAGGCCCTAACTGTAAACTAAGTTAAACCCTCTCGAAAGATCTAAATACAAAAGGTTAAGTAACAAGAACAAAGCTAGGAAAATGGCACGTAAAGAAACCCTACTCAAGTTACAAAAGATCAAGTTGATAGCAGAATTTACATTTAACAAGGTAGCAAAGCAAAACTAAGTTATGATGGTATCATTTCGTTATTTACATTTAACCTTAATCAATTTAGCTAAGTCCTAACAATGAATACAAAATTAATGGCGGTGACGTCCGTAAGAAAAAAACATTGCATCAAATCTACATGACAGCCAAGAAAAAGACATTAATGACACTCTTACAACTATGTGTTCATCAACTCAGAGAAAGGTATACAAGGAATTACGCACATAGTAAATAAATAAAACACTAGACCACAGTTTTATATTATAACCCTGCCTACACGATTTGGATCCAAAGTCGTCTACGCGCATGTTTGTTAGGTTGGTGATAGCGTAATTATAACCACGACTTGCATTACTTGAGTGTCGTGCTCCACCTAGTACGAACTAATGGTTAAGCTAACTCCGTCGTTTCAAGATTGTGTATTCTGTCCTATGTCTTTCCCTCTAGGAAATGATTCACATCAAAAGGCGTCGGTCAGCAAGCTCAAAATGTGCATTCCAAGATTATAGAAAAACAATAATTTGTTATCGGATTCATTTAGAATAATTACTCTCATGATTATAAAATCGTAGGTTTAGGTTTTATTGTAGGTTTATGATGATAGCGCTGACGATCCTAGACACCTGGGCTAAGCAGTAGCGTCTCCTGCGAGATCATTTACGTGCTATAACATCTACATAAAAGTCGGAATACCTTCCACGAGCTCCTAATGCTCGGACAATTCAATAACACACGTTGTTAGAGGCACTCGGCACATCAAATCAACCTTCGGGTAGGCCTGGGAAACACATCAGTTACCTCCAGGCAACAACAAGGTCTCAGAACTGAGTCTGGACATGAGTGCTCTACTAGCACAAAATTCCGTTAATATAGCCTCCAAACAGGGTGTCATACACTAGTCAATAACAGAAAATAAACCTCATATGAATTTAAAACACTTTCAAAGAGTGTTAAACATAATCGCTATGAAGAGCGATCGAAACATATGACTCTGGTGGTTATCCACTACAAGAACATAAATATCTGATTTCACAAAATGGCTTCCAACCTTGACCCAAATAATGGAAATACAAATCATAACAGTAACTCGATGCTGAAGCATCAGTCAAGGGTCTACATTCAGTCTGTCTCAATTCCGTGCGCTAGGTGGCTTCTAGGTAATTCTTCCACTTGTTCTAGCACTGCGCTCCCTCCGCGCAATCAACATTCATTGCGTCAGGCAATTTATAACAAACACTTCATCATTGTAGGCAGCAGTTCTCTCAAAAGAAAGTCCTAATATGAACTAGCCTGTGGCTTGTGCCAATATAACATTAAATAACAGCACATTTACTACGTGGAAATACGCAGTAATATAAGACTTCATGTCTCCTGTAACTAACAATAGTAAAAGATAGAAATGTCACTCGCTTGGAGTGCTTTGTCTTGACAGATATGTCACCTCAAGTAATATTTACATTTTCATAACCAACAAATATCCTGTGTCTAAAATCACTGGACACAAATTACACAATAAATGGACAAAATATCACATCTGCTGAGTTTGCTACTGATACGTTATTAGTCCAGGTTTCGATGCTCAAGTAGCACACTAGTTAATCCCTGACTTTGTTCTTCACCAAGAACTTAAGTGGCGTCAAAGCACACTATAATGAAAAATCGCAGCATATTTACAAAACTGATGGCTTCTGTTGGCCATCAACCAATACGACCTGTCTAAGCAAGTCAGTGGCGTGACGTGAAATTACCAAAATTGAGGCGTCACAAAAAAATACCACTAAAACGACGACTGTCCATCATCTCAAAGAAAGATACAAAATCCCTTACTAGGGTTGACCAAAGCAGCTCAGCAGCTACAGTCACGTTTTAGTAGCAATAGACCTGACGTCTCACGACGTTCAATAGAATGCACCGATTGAATCATGTCCAATCAAAAAGGGTTACTAACTATCACTGAAATTAATGACAAAGCATGAGTGCTAAACTACAAAATCCCTACCTATTTGGCTGTCAAGATGATTTCGGTTGATTTGACTAACTATCACAAAAATCCCCGTACGTGAGAGAAGGAACGGACTCACAGACTTATGGCATCGTCACCTCGTTCACTCCGGAACTGAGGGGTAAAATATCCTCTGGATTCAAGATAATGGGTTATCCAAACTAGGCTCCCAATACAAGCCTTATCCATTACCGGGTACTTGACGCGTCCTCGTGGTCGACTTAAATATGTCTTCTTCTCCATGGTAGCGGCTCTTATCCAGGCACGAATACGTTCATCCTCTCCTCGTGGTGTATCGCTGGGTCATCCGTCATGTTTTAATCCTCCTCTGAACGGCTCCTTCACATTATGGGGTCCTACTCCATAACTCCCATGGTAGATAAGCGTTGAATTCTTTCACACACGTGGTCGGTCGAAAAATACATGTTTGGTGTTTTTACGCACGTGGAAAAATCACAGCTTTTAAGTTTTCACAAATGATGGATATTGAATGATTCACTGAAGTTACACAGTGGTGCAGACTTCATATCAAACAGGCCATTCAGTGTCTGCTTATCACAGATTCTAAAGCGCCTACTTGGCGTAATCTCACAGAATTTATAACTGTACAAATCACATGGAATCTTGGTAATCCATGGCCGAAAAATAATCGCGTAACTGGCGATAATGTTTTCGGAAGTAGTGGCGTTGAAATAAACCACATAAATTAATTCCAGTTCACAGACTTTGGAATTTTAGCGTCCCTTTCGGACATTGATTTTATCTACCTCGTGGTCAAAAATGTGGTGTTCCACGACGTCGAAAATATGGTTGAGTGATTAACAATTTTCACAATTTCCACAATAATGTTCGCAATGCTATCACTGGCGTTAAATATTCACTGGATGCACACAATTAGGTTCTCAAATAAATGGCGATGCACACCGATAATTCCTGGCCTCGTGAGCGGACTATTTCCTCGTTTTCAAGACGGACTGTAATACACGTCCAGTGTGGACGAGTTGTGAGTTGCTCTTGCCTGCTGGGTTGCTGTGCATACTTGAGTCATTGAGCGACTGACTCCTTCCGTTTCGCGTATCTGTGACGTTAAATACCTTTACCATAAGACAAAATACATTCTCCAGAATGTTTAGAATATGCTGAATTACATGATGAAATAATCTGAGCCTTGTGAACAGTAGAAACATATTAACAAGTACTCAGATACATAATTCGGAGATTTCATTGAAGTCAAGAACACTTCCTTCATCCTATCCGGCCATGTGCTGATCTCCGGATGCGTTCTATGATAGTGCATCACATTTGCAAATGTGTACCAAAGAAAATATCACTGAGCATGAGCTCAGCGGGCTCAACATGTCCCTCATGAGCAGTAAACTTGCTGATAATTGATCTTTACACACACATTTGCATATTGCTGGCAAGAGTCGTAGTGATCTCAAGTCCGTTAGTCGTTCTTGCATGCGTGTATATTGGGTATGTTCTGTTGCCTGTGTCAATGGGGATCGATCTGAGCGAGTGTGGAGACGGCCCGGTGAACGTATGCACGACCAATACATCCGAGACTGATACCGACAGGTACGAGGTGGCGCAATGTTTTGCGGTGGCATCATTTATCGTTGCCAAACCTCTCTTTTGAACTATCAGGGCGCATGACAGGGAAACGTCACAAGGATATTATCTGGCCACCTGAGGTGTAAGGTTTCGCTGACTATTTCGGCCCGAATTTCACATTCGTTGATGGAAGCGCTCGCCCCTACATTGTCAATGCGTTTCTTCAGGAGAATGGTGTTCACAGATCTCAATTGTGTGGAGCAGGGGTGGTCACTGCTAAAGAAATAAGTCCGTCCCCACTGTGCTTCATGGCGATATGATTTGTTTTTTGATGTGCGTAATTTATATTTATTTATTAATAGGTACTGTTACAGTTAGGCAAAACCTGGTAGTAACAAGATATTTACATGCTGCCTATAACTCAATTTCTCTCCATAATATCTCTGGGTTCCCTGAATGCAACATTTAATTTCTTCTTGAAAACTTTTAAACTGTTAGGAAAAGGTTCTAAGACTTCTTCAGGTAACTCATTCCATGTTTGAATACCCCTGTTTATAAAAGAATACTTAGCTAAGTTTGTTTTTTGAATGAAGGGCCTAATTTTGTATTCGTGATCTCTCCTACCCACATAATCTGGATCATGCATTCTGTTTCGCAACTCATTCCAGGCCGGCTCCCCTGTTTATGCTTTGTACATCTCCTGGAATCTTCTTTTATGTCTTCTGCTGTGTAGGGATTCCCAACCCAATGACTTTAGCATGTCAGAGACACTATCAGTTTGGGAGAATTTGCCAAGTACGAATCTTGCAGCTTTCCTTTGCACCATCTCCAGTTTGTTCGTTAGAGTTGATTGGTAGGGCTCCCACAAACTCGTGGCGTATTCCAAAATTGGTCTCACAAGACATTTGTAAGCCACTTCTTTGGCCTGAATACTGCTACCCTTCATGTTTCTCATAACAAAGTATAATGACTTTTGTGCCTTATTAGCAACGCTCTCAACGTGCTCACCCCAGTGTATCCTTTTATTTATGGCAATCCCGAGATAGCTGCATGACTCCACTCGAGGAATAATTTTGTTTCCTAATTTAAAATCAGCTATTGTCCCTTTTCTGCTGTTAGTAAAAGACACTTATCCTCATGTTATTTCGGATAATCCAGCATTCTCTACGTTCCAAGTCTTGTTGGAGGAGCGCAGTGTCAACTTGATTATTGACTTTTCTATATATTACACAGTCGTCAGCGAATTGTCTGACGTCCGATTTAAAGTATTCTGCCAGGTCATTTATATATATAGAAGAAACAACAATGGCCCAACTACACTTTTTTTATGGAATTCCAGAGGTGACTTTTGTCTATTTCGAAAATACTCCCCCAACGTTGACTGTTTGGGTTCTGTTTTGGAGAAAGTCCCGGATCCAGAATACCACTCTTTCATCAAGACCCAAATTTGCAAGCTTATGTAACAGGAGGTCATGTGGAACCATGTCAAAAGCCTTAGCTAAGTCAATGATTACACTGTCCACCTGGCCTCCGGTGTCCATGACTTCTGTTATATCTTGACAAAAACCCACCACCTGTGATTCACCTTGAAAACATTAGATGTAAGCAACATATTTAAATGTATTCTAGGATGTTTTTGTAACAAACACAGAGTTAAGAAACATTCTTCGTATTTAATCAAGCTGAAGTAAAAGGTACTATAATTTGACCATTGAGCTAATATTTATCGCAAGTGAGAGTCGAACATCTCCAAGGGAAGGCACTTCGATCGTCTTCGACCGGTCGTGACGCAGCCGATGAGGGATGATTGCTTCCCCACTCACCGCTTTGAATAATCAGGTGACCAGGCAGTGTGCGCCCTGTGAGACAGTACAAGAGGTCGGCCCATTCGAGTATATTCTTTTGCTGGTGTAATAATTTTTTTACCAGTGACAAGTAAGGTAAAATCAGTGTTATTCTACAAGTGGCTGATATACTGTCAGTAATGATTGAACTAATATTCAGTGAACACATTAACACAGCACCATATCGGACTTGAAATATTCACCTTGGAACGTAGTACAGCGGACATGCAACTTGTTGCAGCACACAACACATGGCAGACCTTTTCGCATTAAGAAACCAGGCATACAGATAGACAATGTTGAACTTTTCCGATGCAATAATTGTACCACATTCAATTTGTTAGCACCTTATCAATAAAACACACTGATCACAAGATACTTTTTATTGGTCAATATAATGCAAAATACATTCGTTGATATAAAAGAAAACGGGGCTAAGTGAAATGCCAACCATTGTTGATTCCTCGTGTTCCTAAGAGACCCTTTCGCGACGAAGAGGAAATATTTTTTAGAAATGCTTAATCAGGAGTTTAAATTATATCCTTTAAAAATATTATAAGAAAGTCTTTCAACTGATAAACTATATTCAACGATTTTTGAATATGCATACAAATTTATGGTAAATTGATATCCTTAATAAAATTACGCAATACAAAATAATGTTTCTAAAATATAAATGACGGTTGTATTTTTTTAAATGATTCAGGTGACTGCGACAATAGTTGACGCAAAATGTTTCTAATAGACAGCAAATAACCCGTGTTATATTAGTTATATTTATAATTTAGAATATTGTCTTTTGATAAGGGGATAATATACAGTATACACATATTTGGACGCCTTTAAACGTTACTGCATTTGAGTTAGTAGATATACAGCATATTACTACAGAGCGCTGGGTGTTCGTGTGTAGAGATGTTCTAAACTGTTTTGTTTCAGTTTTATTAACTTTAATTTACGTGTGAGTGTCTGTATTTACATTTGGTTGATCATAATATTGAGTGGAACGTTGAATGATTTGTGCAAGAATAATTTTGTGGTAAGCGGTCATTTTTCATGTTTGTACATTTGCAGAGGAGAATATCGTGAGTTTCCATCGTGGTCCGAAGTTAGCCAAGATGTAAAACAAACCTTTCACGGACGCTACCTGGAAGTGACGAAACACCAAAGGTAACAGACAACAGAACCGACCATTGCGACATCTGTTGGAAATTAGTTGAGAATAATGAAAATGCTGTTTAGAGTGAAGGATAATGCAGATGGCAGCATTCAGAATGCATTGGTTTAACGAAAGGAGAATATGAAATGATAAAAAGAAAATGTTAGCTAACTTGCCCTTTCGTAGAATGAAAGCCCAAGGTCCTTTTTAAACGTAAGGATGAGGTGAACACGCTCGGGATACTGACAAAATAGCAGAGATGAAGCTCTATTTGGAGAAAAAATAGAGGATCAAATTACAAAGGAAATTCACACCAACAATCTGATTGAACCATAAAAATATGCTTTTTTAAAATGTGTTATAAAGGAGAGAGTTCCCCAGCCTTCTCGCACTGTTGTCAACAATGACATGAGTACAGCACGATCTAATACAGAAGGGATCTCCCTAGGTCCTAGTAGGGATTTATCACAACAGAGGCAATACATTATAGATACAGGATATACTAAAACGCAGCAATTCTTGTAGGTTTGTGCCGTGTCTTGTGTGGGGTTTCGCCTAGGACGCCAAGCTGGCTCATCAGCGGACTCTTGATGTCCCCGTCCGGACCCCCATATGAGTAGCTCACCTGCGTCTCTTTACTGCGAGATCTAAATTATCAAGCAGCCATAACCTCCCAATGACGGCTTCCAAAAAGATGATATATTGGCTTTCACGGCCAGTGAAATAATTTTGCTCGTTTTGTGCCGTGTCTTGTGAATTGTGAGGTTCATCATTCTGACCAATTCTTGTCATTCCAATCTATCCAGCAATTTGGATCGAAATATCCGAGACCCAGCCGATTGCAGACCCAGTCAATGTTTTCATTTACCGAGTCCGTGTACCTTATTTGCGTGTCCTTTCTCCTTACAATTCCAGCTCTCACAACTTTTGCTTTTTTAAACACTTTTCTTGCAGCCATACCTAAGTCCCATATTTCCCCCATTATGTGATCCGCGGAACTTGAGCTCCTTAAATTGTTTGTTCCTTCATTTAGCACTACCACTTTTTCTTCCCTTTCTTCATCCATCTATCTGGCGAGTCACTTGTTCTATCCTTATTCCCGGGTAGCATTCAACGGCTGCTCCTTGCTTCCTGCACTCTTCTGCACTGAATCGGATCATTGAGTCCCCTAATATACGCACTGCTACAGGTTTGCTTTCAATTTTTCGTTAAGGCTTTTTTTACCCTGTCTCCCTTCGTCACTGTGGCCCAGCTGCCTTTCGAATGTTCTTCTTCTCTAAGAATGTCTTTTAGGACTTTGTTTTCATCTTCTACTTCCTTTATGATTTTTTTCGCCTGTTCGAGCCCTTTCTGTATCTGCGCAATCATATCTTCCTTGCGTTTCATTTCCTCGCTTGAAACGACAACAACGTCAGAGTCATTATACTTCCAGGCATCTGTTACATTTACATCATCGTTCATACCTACACACTTAAAATGGAACCATTTTTCACATGTAATACACTCAATTCCGTTTTTTAGATTTCTGGCACACACTTTACACTTAACAATTTGTTTCCTGCCGTTATTTCCCTTCCGCGTCATTGTTAACTCGGTCTTGGCTAATTAAAACGGGAGAGCGCAGGTCTACACGTCCGTCTCCGCTGAAGGCTAACAATTCTTTTGCTGGTTAAACTCATAGGTCTTGCGCCAAACTGAAGTGGTATATGCGCAGCTACATTTACACTAAAAGTGTCTTTTAAGAGTCGCATGTGACGCCTTAGTCAGTGAAAACATATTTAAGTAACACAAGGGGTATTTGAAGACATATGTGACTCATACTGGTCAAAAAGCCATATTCATACAGAAAGTAGCAAAATGCACTGAGTAAGGAGCTTCGAAAAATCACCTGCTAATTGATATTGGTTAAAGCAGTATTTATTATGCACATCCTGTCTTAAGTACTGTGACCGAAATCCACCATGTTGCTCAGATACGCCGATTGTGGATAATTTAATTGCCGAGATTCGCGTGCCAGAACGCCTAGTATTTACCTCAGAGCAACCTTGAAAACATTAGATGTAAGCAACATATTTAAATGTATTCTAGGATGTATTTGTAACAAACACAGAGTTAAGAAACATTCTTCGTATTTAATCAAGCTGAAATAAAAGGTACTATAATTTGACCATTGAGCTAATATTTATCGCAAGTGAGAGTCGAACATCTCCAAGGGAAGGCACTTCGATCGTCTTTGACCGGTCGTGACGCAGCCGATGAGGGATGATTGCTTCCCCACGCACCGCTTTGAATAATCAGGTGACCAGGCAGTGTGCGCCCTGTGAGACAGTACAAGAGGTCAGCCCATTCGAGTATATTTTTTGCTGGTGTAATAATTTTTTTACCAGTGACAAGTAAGGTAAAATCAGTGATATTCTACAAGTGGCTGATATACTGTCAGTAATGATTGAACTAATATTCAGTAAACACATTAACACAGCACCATATCGGACTTGAAATATTAACCTTGGAACGGAGTACAGCGGACATGCAACTTGTTGCAGCATACAACACATGGCAGACCTTTTCGCATTATGAAACCAGGCATACAGATAGACAATGTTGAACTTTTCCGATGCAATAATTGTACCACATTCAACTGAATAAGGTCAACATTTAATTGAATTGCTATAAAGTGCATTCATAAATAATGCACAGTATCACAATCACATCACTAATTCCATATTAATAAAATACTCGGAACATTTCTTCATCAGTGGCGTACACCTAATTTTATTTAGGAGGTGTATGAAGTCATCCACTATGCTACTTGCAACAAAGCAATAAAGAACGGGAATATGGGAATACTTATACAGACTTTCCTACAATTCAAGATGATGGCTTAAACAATTAATAGGGAAACTTGATGGCAGGGATGAGTTCAGGATTTGGAGGGACTGAATTCACGATAGATCAGGCATCACGACGATGAGGGCGTTACAAGAGTTCCTTAAGCGCCGATATGGCAAAATTAAGAATAGAACCAAGATTAACCCGTCGTGGGAAAACACATTGGAGACACATTCATCGTCAACCAGGGCATGCATTCAGACCACACCCGTCTGAAAACATATGGCAAGCCATTACCATGAATTATTTATTATTCTCGAGTCAGAAAACATCAAATAAAACACAGATACAAATACTATGACTACAAACATTATATAATATTTGACCGAAACTTGGCCACTTCCACTGCATTGTGTGATGCTTCATAAAGTTCATCTTCTGTGCAGGAGGTCCGGCACAGTCTACACTGAAGCATATGTTTCACAGTCTGATCTTCTCCACAGTCACACTGTATGTCATCTTCCTTAATGTAGCCCCACTTTGCAAGATCGATCTTATATCTGCCCACTCCTGATCTGAATCTATTCAAGGATTTTCATGTTACCCAATCTTGATCATGACCAGGAGGTAAAGTTTCGGCTATCCTTTTCCAGCCCAGGAGAGGAGATTTCTTAGCTTTACTATGAATTAATTATGTTCTTTCTTCCAGGTGACAAAAATATATTTCGAATGAGTTTCCAAACTAAAGAGCAAATTATTAATTTATGATTTTAAGAGTAATTTCACACACATATATTACGATATTTAATAATGTTGTTTTATGGTTGAATTCCAATATTTAAATAACTTATTCTAAACTTGGTTTCGTTCTTCCTCATGGCAGATTTTACCATGAAGGCGATTGCAAACGGAACAGTTAACTTTTTGCAAAGCTAATTATTGAAGCTTGATAATAAATTTATGGCACTGTAATTATAATCATGATTCATGATCTGTGATCCTAGACCCTACTGTAATTAATTCAGATTGTACAAGAATACGAAGCCTATAATTTTCGTTAACATTAAGAAATTCTGACGAGTTTTATGATTGCAGTTTAACAACGTTTATAATGCTTTAAGGATTACTTAGCATTATGTCAAAAGGAATTTGGAAATGCACTTTTAATAAAAGCACAATTAATAATGAGTTGTAGACACATTATAGTGGTCTCATACTGGCAACTGTTGGAAATGAGATATTCCATTTCGACTTATTAATAGATTAATAATTAATGAATTTCTTCGAGGATATAAATATGATTATGCCAGGATGTACAGGGGTCTATGCAGTCCTAGGTTCAATGGCATTAGTATGTGCTTTATATTAGTAACTAGCTGTATCCCTGGCATGCGTTGCAATGCCAATCAAATAAAGTGTTGGCGTTGTGACTATGTTAGTTGAAGTGCCCTTGGATTCCCAATATTTTCTTCTTTTTCCGTTAATCACCTCTAAACTATTGTAAAATTGATTTACTATCTCAGAAACATTCAAGGGAGCGTGCTCCACAACTCACCAAAGTTTTATCGCAATGAAATGAATGGTATATGAACGCATACGGGACTTTATTGAAACGATTAGAGTGCCGTCACCCATTTGCTGAATATACTCGTACGCTACCTAATGTAAAATGGATTTACTAGGTCAGAAATCTTTCCTCGGGTGTACACAACAATTCACTAAAGTTTCATCGCAATCGGATGAATGGCATATGAACGCATACGGGACTTTGATGAGACAATTCACGTGCCGTCGCTCAGTTGTTGAAGCTTCTCGTGCGGTAGCTACTGTAAAGTGGATTTACTAAGCCAGAAACCTTCCCGAAAGTGTACACAACATCTCACCCAAGTTTCATCGCTATCGCGCGAATACTATATATGAACGCATACGGGACTTGGATGAAACGCTTCGCGCATCGTCGCCCTTTTGTTGAATATACTCGTGCGCTGCCTATTGTATAATGGATTTACTAAGCCTGAAACCTTCCCTGGAGTGTTCACAACAACTCACCGAAGTTTCATCGCTATCGGACGACTGTATATGAACGCATACGGGTCTTTGTCGAAACACTTCGCTCGTCGTCGCTCATTTCTTTAATCTACATTTGCGATACCCATTGTACAATGGATTTAGTAAGCCAGAAATCTTCCCTGAAGTATACACAACATCTCATCCAAGTTTCATCGTTATTGGACCAATAGTATATGCACGCATACGGGACTTTGTTGAAATGCTTCGCGCGTGGTCGCTCATTTGTTGAATCTACATGTGCCCTACCTAACGTAAAGTGGATTTACTAAGCCTGAAACCTTGCCTGAAGTGTACACAACCTCTCACCCAAGTTTCATCGCTATCGGTCGTATGGTATATGAACGCATGCGGGACTTTGATGAAACGTTTTGCGTGTCGTCGCTCATTTGTTTAATCTACTCATGCGCTACCAATTTTTAAGTGGATTTACTAAGCCAGAAACCTTCCCTGAAGTTGTTGAAACAAACGCGCGTCATTTTGTTGAAGTTAATCGCGCGACATCCATTGTAAATTGGATTTACTATGTCTATAGCTTTTCCTGGTGTACGCACAACAGCCCACCAAAATTTGGTCGCAATCGGATGAATTGTAGGCTATATGAACGCATCGCCAACACTCATTTGTTTAAACTTCTCGCGCGCTATCTATTTTAAATTGTATTAACTATGCATATAACCATCCCAGAAGTGTTCACAACAACTCAACAAAATTTGATCGGAATCTGATGAATGGTTTATGAACGCATAAAAGACGAACAGACGAACATCCTTTTTAGCCTATTTTATTTAAAAAAAGGCTTATGAGATCACCTTTTGTCCTTGTGTCTGCGTGTGTGTGTGAGGATTTTTGTGTGTCCCCTCTTATAACTTCTAAACGGCTGGAGCGATTCCAATTAAACTCGGTAAGTTCATAGTACTAATCCGCGCGACCCCGACCGTCTCACCGATCCGACATGGCGGCTGTGCGAAATATTTCACCAGCATTCAATATCTCCGAAACTATTCCCGATATCACCCTGGAATTTTTTACGGTGATAAAGGGAACTACTAGAAGTTCACCTATGTGCCTTTTGAAAACTGGTAACTACAAAACCAACATGGCGGCCACGCGAATTTGCGACTTCTAAGTAGACGTTTCTCGCGATTCAACCAACCAACCAAACGCAATAAAACTTAGTACATTATATGTTTATACACATTGTAATGCACCGACATCTAACTTCGTTCAATATCTTACATAACCTCAAGTTGGCGGCTGTGCGAAATATTTCACCGGCATTTTATATCTCTTAAACTATTACCGGTATCACCATGAAATTTTGTACGGAGATAAAGGGCACTACTGGAAGTTCATCTATGGGTCTATCAAAAACCGGTTAACTATAAAACGAACATGGCGGCCAAGCGAAGTTGAAAGTTTTAAATAGACTTTACTCGCGATTTAACGATCATAACGCAATGAAACTTCGTACAGCAAATGTTTATACACATTGTAATGTACTGGTATCTAATTTGGTTCAATTGTTTATATAACCTCAATATGGCGACTGTGCGAATTTCGAAAATTAAGTTTTTATTTCTTGTGTTCTAATCATGCGATCGAAATCAAATTTGCATAATGATCGTACACAATAATCATCATCTAATAGTACATAACTCTATGGCCTACATATATTAAAATCCAACATGGTGACCATCCGAAATATTTAGACGGTTCTCGATTTCTATTAATCTACTACAGCAATCAAACTGAAATTTTAGAAGTGTATAGATGCTATAAGCTTAAGTTCACCTACGGGACGTTCAATGACCTGGCGAGCACAAATCCAATATGGCGACAATGCGAAATTTAAATATTCAAATGGACGTTTCTTGTGTTTTAACCATCCGAGCGCTGTGAAACTTGATACGGTATATCCTTATACAATTTTTTATCGGCAGGCATCTAATTCATTAAATTATTTTCATAACCACAAGATGGCGGCTGAGCCAAATTTTAAAATCCCGCTTTTATTTCTTGTCTCCTAATCATGCGATTGACGTTTGAATAAAACACCTGCACAATAATCTTCATGTAATAGTACATAAATCTAAGGCCTATAACATAAAAATCCAGCATGGTTGCCATCCAGGATATTTAGACGGTTCTCAATATCTACGAATCTATTACAGCAACTTAACTGACAATTTGTATGTTGATAGAGGCAATTAATATTAGTAGGATATATGAAAATAGGCTGTATAGTTCCTCACGGAACTACTTGTTTATATATATAAGGTTATATTTGATATTTCCAATAGTGCAATGACACGTTATATTTTTTTTACTGTCCAATTAATCGTCATTTTGTGCATTGTTGTCAGAGTTAAATGAGCTGGTCAATCTCTATATATAATACGCTAAGTGTATGTATCACAAAACTCAAGCTCTTAAACCAGAGGGAGTTAGAAGTTGTGGTTTGTACCAAAATCTTCCAAATTGTCTCAATAGTACAGGAAAAATCTTGTATTTCTTGAAAAATCAACGGAAATATTTTATTTTTCAAGATTATATATTTCCCTTGCGCTCATGAATCTGTAGCTGTTGCCATTCAAACATGGCCGCACGGCCGAACCACTGCTCATTAAAATTTAATGTACTCGTATATAATAGCTGTACACGCACATGCATAAGGCTTGCATGTATTTGAATTCGGATATTAACCAAGTCCTGAAAATAAAATACAGTAAGAGTATGAACGTATACGAGTGTGCAACTTAAATGAAGGAAGGACAATTTTCTCCAGACAGCCCGTTATTGAGATAGTGACTTGGTGCGTCAACTTGTGTATTGTGTGAAGCGATAGCGCAGTGGATAAGGCAAATGCCTCCGGATCGCAAGATCTCAGGATCGTCCCCACCTCTTGGCGCCTTTTTTTACCACTGAAATATTACTATCAATTACGTCTACTATCAATTGCGTCTACTATAAATCACGCCTACTAGGACATTAAACTAAAACATTTCCTTTTTTTACCAGCCTCTCACCCCTCCCATCAATCTATGACGACATAATCAGTCTTAAAGCAAGTCTAAACTTGTAGAACATGTCACGTGACAAAGTTAGGTTAGGTAAAGTTTGGTTATGTTAAGTGAGCTGAGGTTAAGTCTTAAAATACCCCCTCTCTACCTTGTAATTTGTATAAACATTGACACTGTAACTTTATGATATCAAAAATGATCTAAGTCAAATTACGTCTACTATCAATCGCGTCTACTATCAATCACGCCTACTATCAATTGCATCTACTATCAATTGAGCCTACTATGAATCGCGCTTACTACAAATCACGCCTACTATCAATCACGCCTAGTATCAATTGCGTCTACTATTAATCACGTCTAGTATCGATTACACCTACTATCAATTACGTCTACTATCAATTGCGTCTACTATAAATCACGCCTACTAGGACATGACGTTTCATTAAACTAAAACATTTCCTTTTTTGCCAGCCTCTCACCCCTCCCAAAACTTGCTTGTATAAGGTGTGTATTTAAATTCAATATATACAATTAACCACTAAGTGTTCAGAACTAACATGTCTAGGGTATATATGAGATCCTTAGCAACAAACAAAAAATACGGTCTAACCTACAAGTGTACGGTCTTGTCATACGCAGTAAGTACCTGTTAACCTTGACTAGGGTATAAGAATATTGTCAATTGACTACTGCCTGTTACAGTGTTCACATCGTGAAAGACCGTCTCACCTACCAGTCTCCAGCCTTGTCATACGCAGTAAGCAGCTGTTGGCGGAAAACAACATCCATAAATCTTGACATTTAGGAAAGTGTGTTTGTGTATGTGTGTGTAAATCACTTGTAATCTAAAGATTGTTCATGTGACTTTACTAAAATTTAATTCATATGTTGATATGGAAGTCTCAACAACCAGTCATGGCAAGCCATGTGTCTTCTATAAAGGATATACATATATTGTAAAAACAACCAATAAAGATGGAACTGTTATTTGGCGATGTTCAAAACAACGATCCAAAAAGTGTCGAGGAATGATTAAAACAAAAGACTCCAACGTACTTACTTCAAAAGAACATCGTTGTGAATCTCAAATTAATACACATTTAAATACGCAAAATACTCTAACCCAGGTAAAAAAGCAAGTCCAAGAAAAATATATTGCTGCTCAAGATAGTGCATTGTTTGTTAAAAAGCATTCATCATCACCTCAAAAAGACATGTTAGGACAAATATCATCGTTCAAAAAAACCCTTAACACTATCAAAAGCAACGCAGACTCTACAAGAGGTCCCTGTGGAAAACAAACAAGAGGAATTGGATAGTTCTAGTGATGTTGAGAATGATGATGATGATGATGATAATGATGGTGACAATGACTATAATAATTTTGATAATAATATTCATAATGATGTTGATGATGATAATTATGAAAAAGAAGAGGATGAGGGTTTTATGTCTATAAAACCATTGCGGCTTCCCCAGTTTTTAAGAGCAAGAGTACCTGGAGAAAGTTGTAATAGGATCTAAAACAAGCGTTGTGTTTAAAAATCTATATCGAACAATGGTAAAGAGATAGAGTTGAATTCAGTGTGTAACTATTATAAAATGAATTTAATAAAAATATTGTATGGGTATTGTCTGTTTTTCTTAATTACTATCCCCATGTCCCACTATTAATACAATTGTTAACCATCAACAGTCTCTGACTATGTTCAGAAAGAGAGTGGCCTTAAACAATACACTATATCTATGGTTTGTGTACCGAGTATCATAATAATGCAGTGTGGCCAAGCCATGTTAAGGCAATAGTTATGTCAGGTAAGGGATTCGAACCCTTGCTTCCTTATACAGAAAATTTGATCTTTAGTCAAACAACTTAACCACTCGGTCAACCTGACAGTTACTAATTTAATTAGTCTTGAGGACTTGAGGGTTTACAAAACTTTCTCCAGTATACATTGACTAAACCACTTGCTTGTTTTGAAATATAGATCTTGTTTTGTTTTACCATAACATTGCAGTTATGAGTCTTGTGAACTGGGTGTTCAATATAGGGTTAAAGGCATTTTAAAATCATTTTAGAAAAGCTCTTAGGTATCGTGTCATGGGTTTTAGTAATGCATTACTGTTCGTTGACTAACATTTACCGTTACACAACATTAATTTAGTGAACTTACATGTTGTTGTTTGAGTCTTTAGTCCTTTGACTGGTTTGATGGAGATCTCAGCGCCTATCTGTCCCGAGCTAATCGTTTCATCTCTATATAGCTACCACACCCTACATTCAAGGCTATCTGTTTAACATATTCTAAACTTGGTCTACCCCTACAATTCTCGTCCTCGAACCTTTCTTCCATAACTAAGTTTGCTATTCTTGGTTGTCTTAGTACGTGTCCTACCAACCTATCTCTTTACTTCATTAACAGTCGCCAGATACATCTCTTCTCCCCCACTCGTCTTAAAACCTCTTTGTTAGTAACCCTATTTACCCATCATTCTCCTGTAACACCACATTTCAAACACTTCAATTCTCCACTTTTCTGCTACACCAATTGTCCAAGTTTTACTTTCATAGAGTGCCACGCTCCAGACAGAGGCCTTCAAAATGACTTCCTAATACCTAAATCTATATTAAATGTCAACAGATTCTGTAGAAATGCTTTCCTTGTCTGAGCTACATAAGAATCCTAATCGTGTCTGGTACAATGTCTTGTTTAGCAAACATAGTCGCTCAAAAGGTCTAAGCATTTTTTGTATATAACCCAAAATAGCAAACAGATTTTCTAAAACCCTACTCATTGGTCAATAACAACCAGAGTCGCCAAAGTGTTTCGTTGGTAGTTAACTCATGTCTGGTTAATCAATTCCTTTCATATCGTTATCCAATTGTAGTAGTAAGGACTGGCGAACAACGTCAGTTCAACACACTGCTTTACACACAAATGTAGTTAGGCCCTTTGACATAATTTGGATAAATTTCATGGGCCGGTCCATAGGGACCAGTCCAAAGGGGCCGGTCTAAAGGGACCCGTACACAGGGACCCATCAACAGGGACTTGTCAACAAGGACCCATCAACAATGATCCGTCAACAATGACCTGTCATCAATGACCTGTCAACAATGACCTGTCAATAGGGACCCGTCAACAATGACCCGTCCACAGGGACTCATCAACAAGGACCCGTCAGCAATGACTCGTCAACAGGGACCCGTCAAAAAGGACCTGTCAAAAAGGATCCATCAAAAATGACCCCTGTCAAAAAGGGCCCGTCCAAAAGGGGCTAGTCAACAGAGACCAGTCCAAATGGACAAATCAACAGAGATCAATCAACAGGGATCAATCAAAAGGGGCTATCACCTCAAGGCCTGACATATCCCTCTTTGATTATTGGTTTGCCGATCAACAAGCTTCACTTAAAATACTTTTTGATCACCACTCGTGGGTTGGGTTAGGTTAGGTTACACTACAGCTGCCATCTTTAAAAAGCCCGCCCTCTTACAAAAGCTATGAGTGGGCATGCGTAAAAAACAAAAAACCCGCATGTTAATTCATAGTGGCTATCCACCGTACACAGTCACTTTATGTGGAACAACGTTTCATTCCATATCAGCATTCAAACTCTCACATGTTTCACTTGGAAAGAGAGATTCTCAAAAAAATTACAATTTCACCCCCTAGTTGGGGTAGGTTTTATTTTGGGGTGGAAATATGTTATCCAATGGAAAGGGGATTTTAGCCCGAGTTCAATGACACCTCGTACAAGTCTCTAGCCTGATTGGTTCGCGAGATATTGCCATTTTAGTATTTCAGCGGTGGAGCGGTGGCGGTGGATATAGAACCATCCAAAACACACTACTCACCACTTGCTGTGCAAACAGTTGTTAATTTATCGGTAATGCTGGATCACTCTTCTGGCACCCTGGGTCCAATTGTAGGTGAAGTCTACACCACTTGCTGATCAGACAGTATTTAATATATTGGTAATGCAGGTTCACTCTGTTGGCACACTGGGGCCTATTGTAGGTGAATTTTACACCACGGGCTGTGCATACATTAGCTAATTTATTGGTAATGCTGGTTAACTCTTCTGGCACCCTGCATCCAATTGTAGATAAAGTCTACCCCACTTGCTCTTCTAACAGTAGCTAAGTTATTGGTAATGCTAGTTCACTCTACTGGCATCCTGGGTCCAATTGTAGATGAAGTCTACACCACTTGCTGTTCTAAAAGTACCAAATTTATGGGTAATGCAGGTTCATTTTATTGGCACTCTGGGCCCTATTGTAGGTGAATAATACACCACATCCTGTGAAAACATAAGCTAATTTATTGGTAATGCATGTTCACTCTACTGGTATCCTGTGTCCAATTGTAGGTGAAGTCTACACCACTTGCTGTTCTAACAGTAGGTAATTTATTGTTAATGCAGGTTCAGTCTACTGGCACCCTGCATCCAATTGTAGGTATAGTTTACCCCACTTGTTTTTCTAACAGTAGCTAAGTTATTGGTGATGCTAGTTCACTCTTCTGACATTCTGGACCCCATTGTAGGTGAAGAGTACACCACATGCTGCACCAACATTAGCTAATTTATTGGTAATGCAGGTTCACTCTACTGGCATCCTGGGTCCAATTGTAGGTGAAGTCTACACCACTTGCTGTTCTAACAGTAGGTAATTTATTGTTAATGCAGGTTCAGTCTACTGGCACCCTGCATCCAATTGTAGGTATAGTCTACCCCACTTGCTTTTCTAACAGTAGCTAAGTTATTGGTGATGCTAGTTCACTCTTCTGGCATTCTGGACCCTATTGTAGGTGAAGAGTACACCACATGCTGCGCCAACATTAGCTAATTTATTGGTAATGCAGGTTCACTCTACTGGCATCCTGGGTCCAATTGTAGGTGAAGTCTACACCACTTGCTGTTCTAACAGTAGGTAATTTATTGTTAATGCAGGTTCAGTCTACTGGCACCCTGCATCCAATTGTAGGTATAGTCTACCCCACTTGCTTTTCTAACAGTAGCTAAGTTATTGGTGATGCTAGTTCACTCTTTTGGCATTCTGGACCCCATTGTAGGTGATGAGTACACCACATGCTGCACCAACATTAGCTAATTTATTGGTAATGCAGGTTCACTCTACTGGCATCCTGGGTCCAATTGTAGATGAAGTCTACACCACTTGCTGTTCTAACAGTAGGTAATTTATTGTTAATGCAGGTTCAGTCTACTGGCACCCTGCATCCAATTGTTGGTATAGTCTACCCCACTTGCTCTTCTAACAGTAGGTAAGTTATTGGTAATGCTAGTTCACTCTTCTGGCATTCTGGATCCTATTGTAGGTGAAGAGTACACCACATGCTGCGCCAACATTAGCTAATTTATTGGTAATGCAGGTTCACTCTACTGGCATCCTGGGTCCAATTGTAGGTGAAGTCTACACCACTTGCTGTTCTAACAGTAGGTAATTTATTGTTAATGCAGGTTCAGTCTACTGGCACCCTGCATCCAATTGTAGGTATAGTCTACCCCACTTGCTTTTCTAACAGTAGCTAAGTTATTGGTGATGCTAGTTCACTCATTTGGCATTCTGGACCCCATTGTAGGTGATGAGTACACCACATGCTGCACCAACATTAGCTAATTTATTGGTAATGCAGGTTCACTCTACTGGCATCCTGGGTCCAATTGTAGGTGAAGTCTACACCACTTGCTGTTCTAACAGTAGGTAATTTATTGTAAATGCAGGTTCAGTCTACTGGCACCCTGCATCCAATTGTTGGTATAGTCTACCCCACTTGCTCTTCTAACAGTAGGTAAGTTATTGGTAATGCTAGTTCACTCTTCTGGCATCCTGGACCCCATTGTAGGTGAAGAGTACACCTCATGCTGCACCAACATTAGCTAATTTATTGGTAATGCAGGTTCACTCTACTGGCATCCTGGGTCCAATTGTAGGTGAAGTCTACACCACTTGCTGTTCTAAAAGTAGCAAATTTATTGGCAATGCAGGTTCAGTCTAATGGCACTCAGGGCCCTATTGAAGGTGAAGAATACACCACATGCTGTGCAAACATTAGCTAAATTATTGGTAGGGCAGGTTCAAGTGTCTGCACCCTGGGGCCTAATGTAGGTGAGGTCTGCACCACATGCTGTGTTAACAGTAGGTAATTCATTGGTAATGCAGGTTCACTCTGCTGGCACCGTGGACCCTATTGTAGGGGAAGTCTGCACCACTTGCTGTTCTAAAAGTAACAAATTTATTGGTAATGCTGGTTCAGTCTAATGGCACTCTGGGCCCTATTGTAGGTGTAGAATACACCACATGCTGTGCAAACATTAGCTAAATTATTGGTAGGGCAGGTTCAAGTGTCTGCACCCTGGGGCCTATTGTAGGTGAAGTCTGCTCCACATGCTGTGCTAACAGTAGGTAATTAATTGGTAATGCAGGTTCACTCTGCTGGCACCGTGGACCCTATTGTAGGGGATGTCTACACTACTTTAGTGATAAAATTTTACTTGAAATCTCCAATATTTTAAAAGGATGTTTAAGGGCCGATTGTTCGAACTTAAAATCATTTGATGTCATTGCACCGGGTTCAGCTGATTTTCGCAGGTGTTGAACTCAGAATTTTCGTTGTATAAACGTTAATCAATGATCACAAAACCTTGATCTATTCTCATATTTAACCGGCGACATTTCTTGGTTCAGCGCTGTTAATCTTCTTTCACAGATGCTGTCCGTGAAAAGATTTAACCCATAGATTCCAGTTCTAGGCTGTATTTATTAGAGAAATATGATATAAAGCTTGTACATTAGTAGGTTATACTGGACTAGGCTTAATTTGTGCGTGCTCGCTATCATCGGTGATGTATTTTAGTCAGAGAGATTTTTGATTCTATTGAGAATGAAGAATGCCGTTGTCCTGAAAATCGTGTCTTATTCACACACGTGAACAATATTTTTGTTCCGTTTTTGAAAAATATCAAAAACAAGAACCGGTTTTAATATTTTATATTAATTAAGTCACCTGTACACTCTGATGTTCTGTGCCGGTATAAGTCCAGTGTTATTAGGCCCACAGGCTATAAGGACATAATGCGTGTTCACGGTTTTTAACAATTTATTTTGCACCCCATTTAGAGGTTAAGTGCATTGCATGGGGCGCTTCTATCATCATACCACCAGTGATTATACCGGTACCAAATACATACGGTACGGTAATGGTAGTATTATATTGCTCTACTTTATCTACGTATTTTTTTGGTTTTCGAAAGTGGTAGGCCACTGTTGCCTAATATTACCTTTATTAATAGGTTAGCCTATTAGATATCCTGTAGAAGAACTATCATAGGCCATGTGACACACACATCACATTATTTAAGCCATATGGTGGTGAACATGCACCACAATTTTAAGCCTATAGCTACTTCTAAAGGTAATTCTGCACGCCGTGAGAATATGCCTTTTCGTAACTTTTAACGAGGTAGCCTATATTATTGAAAGTATAGGATTTATGATTTACATACCTTTCTTGGAGCTGTTGGGAGTCGTTTCAAAATCTCAACTACAACTGCCGCACCTCAATAATGTGTTTTTTTACGAAAATAAATAATTTTTATCGTGTTCGTTTCACTACGGACGCCATTTTGGACACTCGACAGACGGAAATGTGACTACGTTACCAACGTGTCGCATACAAAATTCACCATTCACCATTTCACACGTAAAGACGTAAAGTACTGCCTGGCCGAAAATTACTGCTAGTACCACAAGCAAGGGGGTCTGGGGCGTAAGCCCCAGGTTAGGTTTGTTTTTGTATGTAAAACATTAATAAGATAGAATGTATGTCCGCTACTAGGGTAGGTACTGCCTGGCCGAAAATTACTGCTAGTACCACAAGCAAGGGTGTCTGGGGCCTAAGCCCCAGGTTAGGTTTGGTTTTGTATGTAAAGCATTAATAAGATACAATGTATGAAGTAATTTCACATGCCACACAATCCATGGTTAAAGTACGACTGACGATTTGGATTTGGCGCAATTATAAATTACATTATCGACGCTCTTTTGTTTCTTTGTATACACGGTGCGAGATAGTACCAAACGCGCGGGGTTGGCATTCCTGACATAGTGACAAGATGTCTACCAGATACTTCATTTCAACTATATAAGTAGTGTCGCTATTTGGGATGGCTGGGTGGTTCTAAGACAGAGGACGAGTCAACATCTATTAATTTATCATCTCCAGATACCATTACTACAGGTACTTCGGCTAATTTCATTACTAATTTTTTTATACACATATTCTCACGGTGTGCAGCGCTACCCTTCTAAATAGTCCCTTGTTTAATTTTAGATACATGCACACTTCAGTGGCTTCTATTTAGGCAAAACATTGATCAAGAAATCTAAGCTAAATACATTCATTTATTTTTATGGAAAACATGTTTTTTAGCACTTCCATCTATCCTATTTTTCTTCCATTCACCTCCCCTCCTCAGCCATTACTGTGCTCGTGTGTTTTATTTCCAAATACCAGTAGTTCAATGGACACAATTCATCCTACCTCCCGTACTCTATTTCTAACTTTAGGTCTCAGTGTTCAGGCAAAGCTGGGAAATGTTTCACATCAGACAATGATCAAACCCATCTACAGTGGTGGTACCGGGATCTAGTAGGTTTTCACCTTTACTACCATTTTTATTTGACTCTTGGGCTTGTATGGCATTTGGAAAGGTCAGTTTATTAAGGCAAAAAACTAAAAATAACGAAGCTTAATTGCTATTATTTTGTAACTATTCCCTTACCGACAGCTTCAAAATACATGAGAACTGTGAGCTACCACAGTATTCTCAACATGTTAATGGGTACGAGATGAAACCTGTCTTGATTCTTCAGTGGTCAATTGAGAACCTCCTTTATCTACAAGGCCACATAATGTTGTTGTGAATACATAAGCCTTATATTGATCATAACAAACATTCAATGAATCATGTATAGAAATCTTACTAAATCTGCTGTTGATTATTCTGTGAACAGATACCTTAGGTACAATAAGGTCAAACATGTGGATTGGGTATCAGTTCCGAGCACAGCCCACAAACAGAGGGACCCATGCTGTATCCAATTGCATCACATGCTATAATAATACTGTAATAGATCACCAGATGTAGCTGTAGGGTGTACATCACATGCTATAACAATACTGTAATAGATCCCCAGCTGTAGCTATAGGGTGTACATCACATGCTATAACAATACTGTGATAGATCACCAGCTGTAAGCTATAGGGTGTACATTCACACATTCCTTTCTTTTCATTGTGGAAAGCAGTTTTCTTTGATAGTTAATTGAGGACATTATTGTGACAACAATTTCAGGAACTATCAGGGCCTGCAGAATGAACGACTTGTTCACAATAAACATTACATATTTAATTTTATTTTTATCAAGTAATGCATTAGCACATTTCATTTTCTTCAGTTTCTGCCTGCTCAACATTTCATATTCTAATTATTCTTTCATTTCTCACTTTCCGCATAGTCCTCTGTGCTGTTGTCAGAGGCTCCTCCAAAGCTACCTGCTACAATAACACATGTTAGACAATAACAAGTGATGTGTGGAGTGTACTCTAATACAAGTGAATTCTCACCTTGGTTAAGCATTCATTTAGCCTTAGGGCATAAAGTGCACTTGAAAATAATTAATAAGTCCAGGAATGTCATCATAATCATCTAAAGGCCTGGCGTTGTCGCTGCAACCACATTTGTCTCTCACCTGCTGAACGTTTTAAGTCAGCACACTGTTTAAATTGAAGTCCATGCATCACAGAATCCAGATGAGCCTTCCGCGGTCTTCCTCTTCCTTTCTTCCGCAGAACTTTTCCTTTCAGAATGGTGATCAGGGACTCATTACGACGTAAGGTGTGGCCAACGAATTTTTCTTTCCTCATTTCTATAAAACTGATCAATTTTCTTGTTTCGTCTACTTCCTTGAGCACCCATTCGTTGGTCTTTTTCTCCGTCCAGCTTATTTTCAGCATCCTTCTCCACATCCACATTGCTGCTTCCAGGTGGCGTTGTATGTCCTGTGTCCTTAGAACCCAAGTTTCGCATCAGTATTCAAATGTATTGATAAAAGATTTTCTAGTTTTAATGCTGATGTGTCTGCTAATAAGAAGTTGTCTCTCATTGCTGAAGGCCTGTTTAGCGAGGGCAAATCTCCTTTTGATTTCTGTGGTGCACCTGTTTCGTCAGTGACAATGCTTCCTAAGTAGCACAACTGGCTGCACTGATGAATAGTTTCACCATTGATTTTGATGTTTGTTTGGATATTTTCAATAGATATGTGATAGCTAACACTTTGGTTTTGGAGGTATTCAGTTTCAAATTTACTTCCATAAGCGTTGATGACAAGACTCGCAGCACTTTACTTAGTTCCTTGTCTGAGTGTGCGGTTAATGCGATATTATCCGCAAATCTTATACAATGGATCTCCTGTCCGTTCACTTTGATGGCCTTGCTCTGATCTTTGAATTTGGATGTGGCCTTCTCAGTAAAATGTTGAAAAAATATGGGGATAGTGAACATCCTTGTCTCACTCCCCTCCTAATGTATGCAGTCCTTACTTTTCCATTCACATTTATCTCTGTGCTTTGGTTTTTGTACAGAAGCAGAATGAGTCTTCTGTCCCTACAGCCTAATCCTATGTGTTTCATGGTCTAAAAGAGCTGCTTCCAATTTACCTTATCAACGCCTTTCTCTATATCCACGAACGCAACGTATGTCTTCCTGTAACACTCATTCTTCTTTCTAGGATAAGGAAAATATCATGCTAAATAATTTGTTTTATTATTATTAGGATATGTTTTAAGTTTGTTGCTTGGTAATGAGTAGTTTCTTCCTATGTTTGATGCTGGGAACTAACCAGATGCCATCAGAAGATTTCATTCCTCCCCCTATCAATTAAATGAGGACTGGTAAAACAAATTCCACAGAGGTTTACTTATCTTTATATCAAAATGAGTAAAAGCAGTAAATACAAAGTTAAGTGTGCTTTCGCACAGTGCACTCATTGGGGAACCAAAACCACCGCCAGTTCTGGTGTTATGTAACACAGGTTTCCAAAAGGAGAGAGGAGCTCGGACGAGTGTGGGTGCTACGCTGTAAGCGAAATGGCAAATTAACCCCGATAACGCTCGAGTGTGTTCTATACATTTCCGTCCAAAAGACTATGATCGAGAGTTGAGAAATGGACTTTTGAGATTACCACAGAGAAGAATATTGCGTGCGGATCCGTCTATTACAGTTCCCGGCTCAAGGCACAGCCCAAGCACCTTCACAGACCAAATTGCAGAACAGGTATTTGTTTAATTATTGAGTGTACGAGTAACTTTATATGGTTCAATAAATATGTTAATCGGTATTTGGAGCAATGTACTATCTCAAAGGTAGCTACTGTATCTATTTGATGCAGCATTAAGAGCTGCGATTCTCTAGAATGCAATGAAATTACGGTGGTCTTAGTACTTGTTATCTAACAATTTAGATTTCATTCTCGTACTTGCTGTAGAAATCATAAAATACAACACTTATTTACACTCTACAGGTCACCCGTGGCAGAGAAAAGCGTCATGAAGCTAAGATCGTGAGGAAACGGGCACTATTGACTTTGGAGACTTTGTCACCTAAACACGGAAACTTGTTCAGGGAACTAACTCTGAATCGCTGCAAAGTGATGAAACTATGCAACTCCGAAGCTGGGTCGAGATTTTGGAAAATATAAATGTGGATTTAAGACGAACGGAAGCGGCTCTATGAAAGTTCAAAATCCCAAACCCAAAACCCCTTCGGCGAGAGTACACATGGGAGCTCTTAGAAGGGAGATGGTAAAAGTTTTCCCCACTGTTTTTACTGCAGGGCATATTCGATGTTTATTAGGAGGTAAAAAGAGGGTGAAGACAGAGGACATAGCAAATGCCCTTGCTCTAAGATCACTTTCGAAGAAAGCATACGAATATTTGAGAAATCGCAACATTCCACTACCAATGCCGTTCAACTCGACAGAAAATGATTCGGCATCTTAAGTGCTGACCTGGAAATCTGAGAGAGGTACGTTTGTCTCTTGAAAGCCAGAGCAGCAAATTACATGGACTCAGAGAAAATCGCAGTTTTGTCGTTTGATGAAATGAATATTGAACGCCAAATGTCCTACGATTCATCAAACGATTGCATATTAGAGCCCCACAGTAACGCCCAGGTAGCTATGGTCCGAGGGCTATTTGCTAAATGGAAGCAGCCCGCCGTTTATGACTTCCTCGCCAAGGCGAACCGGGTTCCATTCCCGGTCAATGCATGTGAGATTTTCGAAGTGAAATGCCATGTCCTGTGGTTCAGATTCCTCGTTAAAAGGATGTCCCGTGGCTCATGATCTGGTGATTAACGGTCACGTAAACTACAAGCTTCCTTTTTTATGACTTCGATGTGATAATGTCTTCTGAGTTGTAACATAACATTATTAGCCAGCTTGAGGGTTGTGGCATTCGTTGTGTCGCAGTAGCTAGTGATATGGGATGGAAAAACACTGACGTCTGAAAGGAACTACATGTAATCAGTTATAAAAGTTTTTTCAGCAATCCAGTGGACAGTAACAGAAATGTGTGGGTTTTCTGTGATGTACCCCATCTGTTTAAATTTTTTTTAAATCACTTTCTAGATGAAGGTTTTGTGTTAGTCGATGGCTCAGAACTTCAGAAGAAGACGATAGAAGACCTGTTAAAGACTCAAAAGGGAAACATATATGTGAAACAAGTCGTTTCTTTGCAGGACGATACAGACCATCACACGGATATTAGGATTGAGATTCCGGATATCGTTACATGCTTCAAAACAGAAATATCAACTCCACATCTGAATGAGGTAAGTAATTTCATGCTTATTTTCAAGAAATCTCCTTATCTCCTAAAAGCATTTAGGGTTCAAGAGTTCTTTTCTCACAATAATGATGATGACAAACTGAAGCATTTGGCTGTTTGCAAACTGTGTGCTCCCGTACTCTAGCAGACACATAATTCTTAGAATTACTTGCATGCTCTACCGTAATCTCCTTTGAAAACTGTGTGCTCCCTTACTCTAGTAGACACATAATACTTAGAGTTACTAGCATTTTATAATCTGCTTTGTAAACTGTGTGCTCCCGTGCACTAGCAGACACATATTTTTTACAATTACTAGCAGCTCTAATTCCCTTTGCAAACTGTGTGCTCCCGTACACTAGCAGACATATAATTCATAGAGTTAGTAGCATGCTCTATAAGAGTCTCCCCATAGAGGCATTTAATTAACTCAATCTACTTTTTGAACATTAAAATGTTAATTTGCAGTGAATTATGAAGAAATGCCATGTATAATATTCTGAAGGATGATTGATTTATGCCTTCATTCTCAAAGGTTCAGCTCGTATGGGCAGTCCAGTAGCTTGTTACTCAATGATATGTGCACGTGTTGGATCAAAGGACCTGTTATGGTCTATTGCATTGTTGTCTTTCCCCCTCTTATGGCCTTACGGCTAAAATAATTAAAATAAAAAGTTAATATGTCCTCAATCCTTTAAGCTAATACTTCCATTAAGGCTCTGATCTTAGCATCTTCTTTTGCTCTAAGTTTAACTTGGTCTCTAAATGTGTATTATGAGTTTCATAACTGGGGATTATAACCACTTATCTGTATAAAATTTATCTCTAGCACTAGGATGTGAAGGACGGTAGAAAGTCATTCAACGAATATATCTTCACTTCAGCAAAGCAGTGCTGTACTATTATATGGGTTGTCATTTGTGTAAAAGTATAAGGTGAAACACTGACATAAATTATTCCATCTTATCCCTAGGATGTAAAAGAAGAAAATCAGAATGAAGAAGCAGATGCAAGTGGAAATCACTCTAATGAGTAAGTGTTATACATACAAACAACATGTTTACTTTATATTTACCCTCTTTGTAATAATGTTTAGGTTTTTCCATTTTTAATGCATGTGCTAAACTCTCAGCCTCAATTGAATTTCACAATTATTTCCCCAATATTAATAATTAAGCGTTATTAATTCATTGTTATTCAGGGCAAACCCATAAAATATTTTTACAAAAATACTTAATCCTGGCACAAAGTTTTGAGTATGTTTCATTTTGTGGCTTAAGGTAAAACACTTAATTTCACTTAACAAAATGGTACTATATTACTTTCGATCACACGCAAATGCTAGCAATATGGCAACGGACTAGTGGTGTATTTTTTACAGGAGATGAGGGTGGAATATGTCGCGTCTGTCTCGCTGACTCTCCTGTGGCTAACTGAACTGTTTACCATTTTTAGCCTATTTTCAATTTGAAAAACTAGGCTTATGAGAACCCCTTTTGTCCGTGCGTGTGTGTCCCCTAATAACTTCTAAACGACTGGATCGATTTCAATGAAACTCGGTAAGTTCATAGCACTATTCCGCACGACCCCGACCGTGCCCTTCAAATTTTGTTACGTCTCACCAATCCAACATGGCGGCTGTGCGAAATATTTCACCAGATTTCAATATCTCCGAAACTATTCCCGATATCACCCTAGATTTTTTTACGGTGATAAATGGAACTACTAGAAGTTCACCTGTGTAACTTTTGAAAAATTGGTAACTACAAAACCAACATGGCGGCCACTCGAATTTGCGACTTTTAAATAGACGTTTCTCACGATGTTACCAACCAAACGCAATAAAACTTGGTACAGTATATGTTCATACACATTGTAATGCACCGACATGTAACTAGAAATCTATTATACATAATCCAAAATTGACTCATCACCGCAGGGCTCAAACCACTAGACCTAGAAAGCTGAAATTTTGCATGTTGGTTTATCCGAGTATGTAGAGGCTCACTAAGAAACGGTTTTGAAAATTCAATTTGTAAGTGACTTCTTTTGGCCCTTTGGCATTGAGCATCCAAAATTGACTCATCGACGCTGGGCTCAAACCACTAGACCTAGAAAGCTGAACGTTTGCATGTTGGTTCATATGAGTATGTAGAGGCTCACTAAAAAGCGGTTTTTGAAAATTCAATTTGTAAGTGACTTTTTTCGGCCCTTTGGCACTGAGCAAGGACAGTCGGTACAAAGATCGGATTAGCTCATTTTAAGCCGCCAGATACGAGAAACAATCCTCGGAGGTCCTGTAGGGACCCCGAAACACACTTTTTAAGTTCCTAAAATGAACGGTTTCGGAGATATTCCCAAATAACTGTGTTCCTTCTGAGAAACAGATCAACGTTACTATGGCAACCGCTGAAATTTCGCTGACCGGGGATAGTTTTCTGGCAATATCTCGAAAACCGTTCGTTTTAGGGCCTTTAAACGCGGGGTTAGTTTCTCCACGATGCTCCTCGCATTGATACGCGTAAAATGAGATATATATTATTTATAGAGTTGGTTTTTGTGGTCGGATACAATCGTGATTTTGAGTCTAATTTTATACTCCTTGAGCTGGTTATTGTAAGCCAGCTTTTAGATCTTTACTCTAATTTACAATGTTAAGGTGCTTTCTATTTTGCACGGTATGCTTTCATTTTCTTTATAAATTTGTTTTTAACTGAATATTTCTGTTTCCCAATATTGATATGCCCTTTTTCGTTCTTTACCATGATCAGCAACCCATATTCACAGACGAATGTGTCGTATTCTACCGGCTGTCACGTTAAATTATAATTTTTTCTTAATTACTCTTACTGAGGAATTGGGCAAACTTATTTCAATAAAGTTGGTATTTTGTCATTCACGGCCATTGTATCCCCGCACAAGGTACGGCTTAAACCTAGACAAGTTGCTGAGTTAGACTAATGGACTAATGGTGCAGCAGAAAAGAGGAGAATTGAAGCTTTTGAATTGTGGTGATGCAGGAGAATGATGATCAGATGGGTAGATAGGGTAACAAATGAAGAGGTAGTAAGACGAGTGGGAGAGGGGAGATGTTTCTGCCGACTGCTAATGGAGAGAAGAGTTAGGAGGGTATGACACATATTAAGACACCCAGGAATAGCAAGCTTAGTTATGGATGGGAGGGTTGGGGACTAGAAACTGTAGGGGTAAACCAGGGTTAAACAGATTGCCTCGGATGTCGGGTGTGGTAGCTATGTCGAGATGAAACGATTAGCTCAGGAGAGGGAGAAATGGAAGTCTGCATCAAACCGGTTAAAAAACTGAAGACTCACACAACAACAATCAGGAATTTTAATTACTTAGAGAGGCATGTGAAGCGAAAGGGTTGTTGGAGAATTTCAATCCCTGGGATGTAACACTGGAAGAGACTGCATAATGTACTTCAGTGGCCAAGGTGAGAGATATTTAACTATAGGTCTATTAATAGCGATATGTTGACGTTCAAATCATCAATAAGTATGACCAAATTACATCCAGAATAGCTTAAGTAAGAATACTTTTAATTCTCCATATTCCGATAGATATGCCATTCCAGTGTGCAAGAGTGCAGTTCCCTCTTCAAACAATATTCACAATTTCTTTAACAAAGCGCAATGACACACACTTAAGAGTAGCACGTGTACATTTAGACGAAACCATTTTTTTTTCCACGGGCAACTGTATGTGGCGTGCTCGATGGCATCCGGACAACAAAATCGTTATGTCTCAGCAGAAGATGGCAAAACCAAAAACGTAATATAAAATGTGTTAACATAATGTAACATCGAACCCTGCAGACTTTCACAACTCTATAAAATTCCCACTTTGCTGCTCATATCAATATACTGTATGTATTAGAATATTCAGAATTAGAATGGACCCACCTGTAGCCGCGATTGGTGTAATAGAATAGACCAATTATCAGCAGTAATGCATCGTCCCCATTGTCTTGATCGCGGGCGAAGCCGCGGGTACCTGCTAGTGTCTAAATATTTGTCAATTTACTAAAAAGTAATGTAAACATTTTTTTTTTTTTTTTTTTTTTACAAGTGGATAATTTATTTTTCAAAAGTTCCGTTCTGTGGAATTCACAGTTTTGCCTCTCAAGGCCGAGTACCCCGTTCCAGCCCGCAGACTAGAATTAAAATTTCTTGGCAGAGCCGGGAATCGAATTCGGACATCCGGGGCGGCAGCCAAGAATGCTAGCCACTACACCACGGCTTAGTCTAATTTCAATCTTTATATTGTTTTTAACTTAGCCAATAAGTTAAGCTTAGGTTACAACCAAATTAACACTTATTTCATGCTCTTACCAAAGCAACACTTTCATAATTTGTACTGGCTTTTTTCCGGGGGACGGGGGCTGGAACTCCCTCAGCACCCTCCTTATATACTCCCCTGGATAGATCTTAATATTTTTCTTGTTGTTATTCCCTAACTCAGTTAATATCATATAAAGTCGAGCGCTAACCTCTTCTTCTCCCTGTGCACCAGGAGGGTTATATTCTCATTACTGTAGTCTTATTTGTATTCTGAGTTCTGAAATTACCTCATTTGATAATAATAATAATGATTTTGCGTACTGGTATAAGTATATGGCTTCTTATTATCCTTAAGTGCACTTTGTGTGTTCTAGTTTGCTGGACAATATGGAGCAACAAACACTCATTAAGAGTGAGCCAGAATGGCCGTCTCAAACTGATGAATTACCTAATATTGTAAGTTGTATTTATTAGATATATCGTGTAACATAGCAATCTTAGTGATGTTCAAAACAAGCAAGGTTTAGTGACTTAATACTTGCCACCAAATTGTAGCCTAACTAGGATGTTAAATATTTTATTTTTCAACATAACTTAGTACAATTATTCTGGCTGCATGTTTTACGTTGGCTCATACTTGTATTATACTTTCTAGGAATCAGTTGACCTGTTACCCACTTCTAATCTGCTGGATGATTCTGGTGATATGTACGAAGATAAAAACTGGACAGTCAAATCGGAACTTGAAATACAGGTGATGTATTTAAATATTTAAATAATTCTTATTTTAGCTGTGAGCAGTTGCTGATATTATTGTAATCATAATTCGAGTTCCCGGGATCTATTGAATGTGAAGTCTACACAACACGCTGAGCTAACAGTAGCTATTTTATTTGTAATGCAGGGTCACTCTGTTGGCACCCTGACCCCTTTTGTATGTGAGGTCTACACCACATGTTGTGCTGACAGTTACTAATTTATTGTTAATGCTGGTTTATTCTGCTGCCATTTTGTTAGCTTATTTTCATTTATGAAAAAATAGGCATATGAGATCACCTTTTGTCCGTGTGTCTGTCTGTGTGTATGTGATTCGTGTGTGTGTGTCCCTAATAAAATCTAAACGGCTGGAGCGATTTCGATGAACCTTGGTGAGTTCATAGCGCTATTACGGACGACCTCGACCGTGCCCATCAAATTTTGTTACGTCTCAGCAATCCAACATGGCGGTTAAGCGAAATATTTCACCAGCATTCAATATCTCCGAAACAATTACCGATATCACCCTGGAATTTTGTCCGGTGATAAAGGGATCTACTAGAAATTCACCTATGTGACTTTTGAAAACCTGGTAACTACAAAACTATCATGGCGGCCAAGCGAAGTTGCGACTAATAGATAGACGTTTCTCGCGATTTAACCAATCAAACGCAATGAAACTTGGTGCAGTGTATGTCTATACACATCGCAATTCACCGACATCAAACTTCGTTCAATTGTTTACATAACCTCAAGATGGCGGCTGTGCGGAATATTTCACCGGCATTCTATATCTCCGAAACTATTACAGGTATCACCCTGAAATTTCGTACGGAGATAAAGGGTACTACTGAAAGTTCATCTATTAGACTTCCAAAAACCGGTTAACTACAAAACGAACATGGCGGCCAAGCGAATTTGAAAGTATTAAATAGACTTTCCTCGCGATTTAATGATCCAAATGCAATGAAACTTGGTACAGCAATTGCTTATACACATTGTAATGCACTGGTATCTAATTTAGTTCAATTGTTTACAAAACCTCAAGATTGCGGCTGTGCGAATTCTAAAATTAAGTTTTTATTTCTTGTGTCGTAATCATCCGATGGAAGTGAAAGTTTGATTAATGAACCTACGCAATAATTTTTCTTTAATAATACATGACTCTATGGCCTATACATATAACAATCCAACATGGCAACCATCCGAAATATTTAGACGGTTCTCAATATCTGCGAATCTATTACAGCAATCAAACTGATTTCTTTTTATGTTCATAGAGGCTATGAATATAAGTTCACCTATAGGACTTTCAATAATCTGGTGATCAAAAATCCTACATGGTGGTGAAGCGAAGTATACATATTCACATGGACGTTTCTCGCAATTTAACCATCCGAGTGCAGTGAAACTTGGTACTGTAAATCCTAATACAAATGTTAATCCACTGGCATCTAATTTATTTCAATTGTTTCAATAACCACAAGATGGCAGCTGTGCGAAATTTTAAAATCCCGTTTTTACTTCTTGTGTCCTAATCATGCGATTGAATTTTGAATACTACACGTACATAATAATCTTCATGTAACAGTACATAACTCTAAGACCTACATATATAAAAATCCAACATGGCGACCATCCGCAATATTTAGTCGGTTCTCAATATCTAGTAATCTATTACAGCAATCAAACTGAAATTTTGTATGTTGATAGTGGCAATTAACATAAGTGGGATTTATGAAAATAGGCTTTAGTTCTTCACGGAACTACTTGTTGGAGGATGAAACACTTCTTTAGTGATAACCTTTAACATGAAAACTCCAAGATTTTTAAAGGATGTTTAAGGGCAGGTTGTTTAAACTTTAAAGCATTTGATCTCATTGCACCGAGTTCAGCTAATCTTTGCGAATGCTGAGCTCAGAATTTTCGTGGTATAAACGTTAAACTTAAACCACCCTGTCTTGAAATAATCTTATATTTAACCGGCGACATTTCTCGGTTCAGCGCTGTTAATCTTAGTTCACAGCTGCTGTTGGTTGGTTGGTTCTTAAATTTAGGGGCTGCGACAACGCGGTCATGTAGCCCCATGTACTTTGGTTATGTGTAGAATCTGTCTGATAACTGGTGTTAATTGTGATGACTGTATTAGTGTGTGTAACTGTTTTAATTCAATTAAGCACTGCAGACGATCAATTTTCAAGTAGTTCCTACTTTTGCCGGCAAACGCCACCGTCGACGACTACTAGTTCAGAACTTAGCTACCTGACGTCACCGCAGTTGGCTCTTGGCAACGAACGTAGAAACCTAAGAGCGTTGTTTACATTCTTAACCTATAAAAGTTTGCTTCCTACAGGTGTCTGTGAAACATTTTAGCCCGTAGTTTCCAATTCAAGGCTGTATATAATAGTGAAATATCATATAAAGCTTGTACATTAGTAGGTGATTCTGGTACGAAGGTGATATCTTTTCTGGACTAGGCGTAATTTGTGCGTGCTCACTCTCATCGATGATGTATTTTAGTCAGAGAGATTTTAGATTTTATTGAGAAGGAAGGATCCCGTTGTCCTGAAAATCGTGTTTTATTCAGACACGCGAACAATACTTTTGTTCCGTTTCGGATAAATATAAAAAACATGACCGGTTTGTAACATTGTATAATAATTAGGTCACTTTTACACCCTGTTGTTCTGTGCCAGTATAAATCGAGTGTTATTAGTCCCACAGGCTATACGGACATAATGCGTGTTCACATTTTATAACAATTTATTTTTGCACTCTATTTAGAGGTTAAAAGCATTGCCAGAGCCGCTTCTATCATCATACCACCAGTGATTATACCGGTACCAAATACATACGGTACGGTAATTGTAGTATTAAATGGCTCTATTTTGTCTATGTTATTTTTTTGTTTTTGAAAGTTGTAGGCCACTGGTACCTGATCTTGCCTTCGCTAATAGGTTAGCGTATGTGATATCCTGTAGACGAACTATCATAGGCCATGTGACACACACTTCACATTATTGAGACCATCATCATAATCAGCGGTTCTAAGAAAGTTCAAAATCTCAAACCCGAAACGCCTTCCGCGAAAGTACGTATGGGTGCTCTAAGAAGGGAGGTGGTAAAAGTTCTGTCCACTTGTTTTATTGCAGGGCAGGTTCGATTTTTATTAGGAGTTAAAAGAGGGTGAAATGGTCTTCAGAGAACATAGCAAATATCCTCGCACTAAGATCACTTTCGAAGTAAGCATACGAATATTTTTAGAAATCGCCACATTCCAATACCAATGCCGTTCAACTCGACAGAAATTGATTCTGCATTTTCAGGGCAGACCTGGAATTCTGAGAGAGGTACTTTGTCTGTTGAAAGCCAGAGCTATGGTCGGAGGACTGTTTGCTAAATGGAAGCAGCCCGCCTTTTATGACTTCGATGTAATAATGACTTCAGAGTTGTTACAAAACATTATTAGCCAGTTTAAGGGTTGTGGCATTCGTATTGTCGCAGTAGCTAATGATATGGGATGGAAAAACACTTAAGCCTGGAAGGAACTACATGTAATCAGTAATAAAAGTTTTTTCAGCAATCCAGTGGGCAGTAACATAAATGTGTGGGTTTTCTGTGATGTAACCCATCTGTTGAAATTGTTAACAAATCACTTTCTAGATGAAGGTTTCGTGTTAGACGAAGGCTCAGAACTTCAGAAGAATACGATAGAAGGCCTATTAGAGACTCAAACGAGGAACATGTATGTGAACAAGTCATTCCTTTACAGGACGATAGAGACCATCATTGCTAGTGAAAATATGGTAGGTCCATGATTTGCGAGTGTGTACTAACTGAAATGTTTTTGATAAAACCTGCACAATAACTGTTGAGTCCTTTGCCACGTTGCCATAGACGAATGTAAATTATGTATGCTGGGTTGAATTACCATTAGTATGTTATATTATTCCTTAATTCATTCAGTGCAAGTTTAGAAACATCTGTAAGTTATAATTACACCTACACAAAGGAACTTGTATGCCTAACAAATCATTCCTTTGGAGGACGAAACAGTCCATCACACGGATATGAAGATTGAGGAATCTTATATTCCGGGTATCAGTCCATGCATCAAAACAGAATCCTCGTCTTCAGATCTGAGTGAGGTAAGTAACTTCATGCTTATTTTCAAGACATCTCCTTGTCTCCGAATAGCATTTGGGGATTAAGAGATGTGTTCTCATAATTATGTTGATAAAAACGGAAGCGTTTGGCTGTTAGTACCTGCTCTAATCTCCTTTGCAAACAGTGTGCTCCCGTACACAAGCAGACACATCATTCTTAGAGTTACTAGCTGCTCTAATCTCCTTTGCAAACTGTGTGCTCCCGTGCTCTAGCAGACACGTAATTCTTAGAGTTAATAGCATGCCCTAATCTCCTTTGCAAACTGTGTGTTCCCACACACTAGCAGACACATAATTCATAGAGTTACTAGCTGCTCTAATCTCCTTTGCAAACTGTGTGCTCCCGTGCTCTAGCAGACACGTAATTCTTAGAGTTACTAGCATGCCCTAATCTCCTTTGCAAACTGTGTGTTCCCGTACACTAGCAGACACATAATTCTTAGAGTTACTAGCTGCTCTAATCTCCTTTGCAAACTGTGTGCTCCCGTGCTCGAGTAGTCACATAATTCTTAGAGTTACTATCTGCTCTAATCTCCTTTGCAAACTGTGTGCTCCCGTACACTGGCAGACACACAATTCTTATAGTTACTAGGTGCTCTAATCTCCTTTGCAAACTGTGTGCTCCCGTACACTAGCAGACACATAATTCTTAGAGTTACTAGCATGCTCGACAATAGACTCCCCTTAGAAGCATTTAATTAACTCAATCTACTTTTTGAGCAATAAAATATTAAATTGCAGTGAACTATGATGAAATGCGTTATATAATGTTTTGAAGGATGATTGATACATGCCTTCATTCTCAGAAGTCATGTTCGTATGGACAGTGTAGTAGCATGTTACTCAATGATATATGCACGTGTTGGACCGTAGGACCTGTTATGGTCTATTGTATTGTCATCTGCCCCTCTCTAATGGTCTTACGGCTAAAAGAATTAAACGTAAAAGTTCATTTGTCCTCGATCCTTAAAGCTAATACTTCCATTGGGGCACTGATCTTCGCATTTTCATTCGCTCTAAGTGTAACTTGGTCTCTAAAGGTGTATTATGAGTATCAGAACTGGGAATTAAACCACTTATCTGAAAAAAGTTTATCTCTAGCTCTAGGATGTGATGGACAGTAGATTGTCATTCAGCGAACATATCTTCACTTCAGCTGAGGTGTGCTGTACAATTACATGGGTTGTCATTTGTGTAAAAGTATAAGATGATAACCCTGACTTAAATTATTGCATCTTATCCCCAGGATGTAAAAGAAGAAAATCAGAATGATGAAGCAGTTGCAAGTGGAAATCACTTAAATGAGTAAGTCTTAAACATACAAACAACATGTTACTTTATATTTACCCTCTTTGTAGGAATGCAAAGGCTTTTCCTTTTTAATGCGGGTGCTAAATTTTCTGCTTCAAAATGAATTTCACGCATTTCCTCACTGTTAATTAACTAAGCGTTGTTGTTGTTGTTTGAGTCTTCAGTCTTTTGACTGGTTTGATGCAGATCTCCATGCCTCCCTGTCCTGAGCTAATCGTTTCATCTCTACATAGCTACCACACCCTACAACTGAGGCAATCTGTTTAACATATTCTAACCTTGGTCTACCCCTACAGTTCTTGTCCTCGACCCTTCCTTCCATAACTAAGCTTGCTATTCCTGGGTGTCTTAGTATGTGTCCTACCAACCTATCTCTTCTCTTCATTAGCAGTCGCCAGAAACTTCCCTCCTCTCCCACTCATCTTAATACCTCTTTGTTTGTAACCCTTTCTACCCATCTGATCTTCATCATTCTCCTGTAACACCACATTTCAAATGCTTCTATTCTCCTCTTTTCTGCTGCACCAATAGCCCAAGTTTCACTTCCATAGAGCGCCACGCTCCAGACAAAGGCTTTCAAAAATGACTTCCTAATACCTAAATCTATATTTGATGTCAGCAGATTCCTTTTTTGTAGAAATGCTTTCTTTGCCTGAGCCAACCTACTTTTAATATCCTCTTTGCTTCGTCCATCACTGGTTATTCTGCTTCCTAAGTAACAGAAGTCTCCTACTTCCTTCAGCTTTTCACCTGTCAATTTGATCTCCATAGAGGTTTCTGATTTATTTCGGCTGCATTCCAGTATTTTTGTTTTACATTTATTAATTTTTATCATGAATTCTTTCCGTAAGACGGAGTCCATACCATTCAAAAACTCATTCAAATCCTCAGGCTTTTCGGCCAAGATGACTATGTCATCAGCAAATCTCAGAGTTGAAATTATTTCTCCTTGAATCTTCACTCCCACTTTACATTTTTCTCTAATTTCCTTCATTGCTTGTTCAATGTAAAGATCGAAAAGTATGGGTGATAAGTTGCAGCCTTGCCTTACACCTTTCTGAATACCAGCTTCTCTCTCATGTCCTTCAACTCGAATGACTGCTGTCTGGTTTCTGTATAGATTGTATATCACCCTCCTATCCCTGTACTTTATTCCAATCGATTTCAAAATGTCAAACAATTTAGTCCAATCAACGTTATCAAAAGCCTTTTCTAAGTCTACAAAAGCCATGAACGTTCTCTTATCTTTCCTTATTCTACCTTCCAAAATCAGCCTAAGAATTAGTACAGCTTCCCTTGTTCCTACATTTCTCCTGAAACCAAACTGGTCTTCACCCAACTCCGTTTCTATCTGGCTTTCAATCCTCTTGTAAATTATCCTAGACAGGATCTTTGAAGCATGAGTAATCAAGCTGATTGTATGGTAATCTTCACATCTGTCAGCTCCCACTTTCTTTGGTATAGGGATGATTACATTCTTCTTGAAATCAGGGGGTACCTCACCTGTCTCATAAATCCTACACACCAAGTGAAATAACCTGATCAGACCTTCATCTCCTATGCAGCGTAGCAACTCAATCGGTATATCATCTATGCCAGGTGCTTTTTTCCTGCTTAAGTCTTCCAAAGCTCTATCAAATTCTGATCTCAGTATTAAATCTCGTTTCGCATACTCATCAATTTCCTCCTCCCTTTCCATTACATGATTCTCAATCTCCTTTCCCTTATACAAACTCTCTATGTAAGCTTTCCATCTTTCAACCTTTTCTTCCCTATCTGTTAGGGGCTTTCCATTTGTGTCCTTAATATTACAGCACTTAGTCTTCTTTTTCCCAAAAGTATTCTTAATCCTTCGATAAGCTGTGCCTACTTTTCCTAATTTCAGACAATTTTCTATACCTGCACATTTCTCCTTCAACCATTCTTCTTTCGCTTCCTTGCAATTCTTGTTAACCTCATTTCTCAGACGTCTGTATACTGCTTTCCTCTTCTCATCTCTTACATTCTTGTGTTTCCGCCTTTCATCCATCAATTCTAGTATATCCTGAGTGATCCACGGTTTTCTACCTATTCTTTCTTTCCTACCAATGTTTTCTTCTGCGGATTTTGTTATTTCATTCTTCAAAAGTGCCCATTCGTCTGCAATTGAAGTTTGTGGAGGGTTTTTCATTAGTCCTTCCTTTATACTCTTCTTGAATCTTTCGTTTACATCCTTCACTTTCAGTCTGTCTATTGCCCACCTTTTTGGCTTTTGACTTTTCTTCAGTTTCTTCAACTTTAATCTGCATTTCATTACAACCAGATTGTGGTCAGAGTTTATGTCAGCACCAGGATATGCTTTACAATCCTAAATCTGGTTTCGAAACCTCTGCTTGACCATAATGAGGTCGATTTGGTAACGCCCTGTATCTCCTGGTCTCATCCATGTGTATATTCTTCTATTGTGGTTATTGAATAAGTTGTTAGCTATGACCAACTCATGCTCGGTGCAGAATTCTACCAGCCTGCTTCCTCGATCATTCCTTTCACCTAATCCGAAATCTCCTACTATCTTCCCTTCCCTCCCTTTTCCTACCACAGCATACCTATCTCCCAATTACAATAACATTTTCATCACCCTTGATATACCTCAGAATTTCGTATATTTCTTCGTAGACCTTTTCAACATCCTCATCATCTTCTTGACTGGTAGGCATATAGACTTGTACCACTGTGGTGCTGGTAGGTTTAGTATTTATTTTTGCTACAATAATCCGTTCACTATATTGTTCTTAATATTCCACCCGCTGTCCAAGTTTCCTACTCAATTTGAGGCCAACCCCTGCTTGCCCATTGCTTGATTTAGTGCTAATGACCCTATAGTCTCCTGACCAAAAGTCCTGTCCTTCCTGCCAGCGCATTTCACTAATCCCAACCAAATCCAACCTCAACCTATCCATTTCCCTTTCTAAGTTTTCTAACCTTCCACTTCCTAGCAGACTTCTAACATTCCACGCTCCGATCCGTAGAATGTCAGATTTCCTCTTTGTCACTTCTGTGATGTTAACCCCCTCTCGAGTAGTCCCCACCCGGAGATACGAACGGGGGACTAGTTTACCGCCGGATTGAAATTTTACGAGGGAGGAGGTCATCATCACATGTAATTATGCATAGAGAGGTGCATATCCTCGGGAATAGCATACGGCTGTAGTTTCCCGTTGCTTTCAGCCGTGCAGCAGGACGCAGTGTAGCCATCATTTGGCTTATATTATCAATATCTTAACCGTCTATAAGACTAGTAAAGAATTGATTTATTCTGAAAGACTGCTACTCCCTTTCAGAATAAGTAAAGAGCAATTCTACTAACAAAAATACTAACCTTCTACCGTATTAACAATTAAATACCAAAATTCTACTAACGAAAAAAATACTTAAGTTCCACCAACAACAAATACTACCACTAAAACAGTCTGTCACCAGGCACACTCACATGCACCCTCACACAGCACAGTCTACTGAAACAATGAACTAGAACTAATAAACAATGCAACTGCTACCAGACACACACACACACCACAGTCTAATAGAACAATGACATATATCTAATAGACAAACTAACTACCTACTTACAACTAAAACTAACTACATACGTACTGTACTGTTATTTGAATTGACAATATTTACAAAAGGCAATTTAGATAGAAAATACTTACAAAATGTAATTTAGATTCAAAATAGTCACAAAATGCAATTGAGAATAAAAATACTTACAATATACCCACCCTACACAATATGTCTACCCCTTATTATTCCCGTTTTCAACGGGGTCCGGGACGAGATGCGAGCCTATGTGGCGGGTGGTTTTTACTGCAGGATGCCCTTCCTTATGCCAACCTCACAAGAGGAGTTAATGACAGATGAAATGAATGAAGTTCCAGGAAGTGTGATATTTATTTATTGTTCATCTGCTTATTTGGGTTGTCTTTGTATTTTCTTTCTGCGTAACTGCGTCGTGGAAATATTTTACCTCGTGGTAATGGCGCAACTCCATGTTAAACAAGTGTTTATTTTCTACTAAAACGCCCTTTGTATTTGTTCAAAAGATCTTGAGTTGCAACCTGTATAATTTTATGACAGACTGGGCTTGGCCAAGACTCAGGAGTGTGTTTGTGTGTATATTCTGGGAAATGATGCTGTTCACTGTTAGTGACTGTAGAAAGAAATCTTTTTAACTTGAACCGAAATTATATTTTGATGACCTAGAAGTTGTTTATTGAGCTCATTCAGATACTGTTAGCGATTCACTGTAAGAGCAAGATTATCTTAAAACCATCCTCAAATAATAATTTCTTCAAATACTTTCCAAATCCTTGTAGCAGCACCGCTACGATGAAGGATTAGTTCCGACTATGGTGCCGATAAGTCGTGACTTTCTACAGACATCTCTTGAGGGGTGCTACAACAAGAATGTTTATTAACATTTGTCTGATAACCTGTGTTATTGTGGTGGCTTTAGCAGTGTGTGTATTTGTAATTGAGACTAAACAAACAAAATCATCCTTACGATGTACCCGTTTGTTGACAAAAAGAATGATTAGTTAAAATGTGCTCTCAAACTAAATTCACCTAATTTCGCCTATTTTAGCATGTATTTTTAAACTTTTTTTCCCTATACCCACCCTTCTATGAGAAGTACAGTGAAGAGTTATATAAATGATTAGTGTATTGACCCTCATGGATACCTACCTAATTTTACGATGCTCCAAGCATCCGAACACGAGTTATAGGTGTACATAAAGATACACAGAAATACAGACACAGTACTTCATGAAATTTCTCCCATAAAGTAGTTCTCGTCAAGTTTTACGCTCAGATCTTCCAAAACCTTCTTCAATACTCAATGATCTACCCAGGTCTTCCAAAACCATCTTCAATATTCAATGATCTACACATATCATCAAAACCTTCATCAATATTCAATGATCTACACAGATCTTCAAAACCTTCATCAATATTAAATGATCTACACAGATCTTCAAAACCTTCATCAATATTAAATGATCTACACAGATCTTCAAAACCTTCATCACTGATCTAGACATATCTTCCAAAACCTTCCTCAATATTTGATGATCTACTCAGATCTTGCAAAGGCTTCTACTGGGTGTATTGTTGGTTAGTTGCCAAGGAAGTTAGTTAACTTAGGCCACTATATAAAATGCTTAGTGGGCCGATAACCTAGATGTCAGGCCCCTTAAAACAGCAGCAGCAGCAAAATATTTAGCCCAGGCAATAAGGCAGCCATTTTGTAACCTCATGTTCCTACATTACACATCACGACGCAAACACATACTTACGGAATTACTAAATATAGTTGATACCCATATCCAAAATAAAATAGTGACTTGATCAGGTAATAATTATTATTCCTGTCCTCAATATAATAACTAAGCGTTATCAATTCATTATTATTCAAGTATGTTTTATAAAGATACTTAATCATGCCACAAAGTTTTGAGTGAGTTTCATTTTTGGCTTAAGGTAAAACACTTAATTTCTCTTAACGAAGTGACACTATATTACTTTTGCTCACACGCAAATACTAGCAATATGGCAAGGGACTACTAGTGTATATTATAAAGGGGATGAGGGTGGAATATTTCGCGCCTGTCTCGCTGTCTCTCCTGTAGCTAACTGAACTGTTTACCATTTTCTCATTTGGTTAGTGATTATTTAACGTAATATTACACTATGTTTGGATTGCGATAAAGCCCAATCATCGGGATGTGAACAAAACATGTATACCATTGGCATCCACTTGGGAACAAAATCTCAACAGATAAGTAATGAGTTCACTCCAGGGCACAAGGATATAAAGCAAGCCTGACAAAGTTTAATTGTAGAGGCTACGTCATTTCTTTAAGAAAATATCGTGACGCCCAATTAACTCGCATTTATACAAAACAATTTTCAATAGAGGCCCAGAAATGATTTTGGAAATACTGTGTACATAGTGTAATCTGATTGGATTGCAAGTACAGGTAGAGAATTTTTAAATACCACTTCGGGACATTAAGCCATAAGAATAAATGGTGCCAGTTAAAATGAGGGAGGCATGCAGTGGGATAAGTGCGCTGTGTAGTGTGGTTCTTGAAGGGTTGCCACCTTCTGTACATTTAACAGACTATACTATATGTACTATGTGCCAGGTAAATCAATCATCTCTACACAATGGGTGTAGCCATACACAGTGCTCTCTATTCATCCATGTTTTCAATAGTGAAGTAACACTTATATAATGTGTATATTAAGGCTTTCATGGCCCGGATTGTATAAATAATTCATGTTTTTTTGGGCTAATGCCGTGTGTTTGTTTGATTCCATTGAAAAAGGAGGCAAGTTTTCTCCGAAACGTATGGTTCTAATCTAATTACACATGGCATTAGCCCAAAACACATGAATTATTTATAACACTTATATATTCCAACTAGGCTATTATATAGCGAATTAATTTGTGTCGCATGAACACATTGCTAGTTACTTGTTGTTCAGTTGCCCGTGCTCGTATGTAGAGTGGTCCTATCCCAGGGGTAACTGAATAGGCAACCCGTGATATATCAAGGGGTAAGGTCATGAGAAAGTCGTGTGAGGGATCGTACGGAAGGGCTCCATCCTCTCTACCTATGGGACAAGTCTATTTCCCCATAAGATAAAATCTACCCACACCCCCAGCGAAGTTAAGGATTCTTAGTGCGCATGCGCTCCTACGCTCCTCTAACATGGCGGGGTTTTAAACTTTATGGTGGTTGCTTGCATACCTCCTTCTCTGCTCCCGTCCCCCACCATCCCCACTCCCAGGCTTCCCTAAAATTCCAAATTTAATTAGATTTAACCCCAAGTCCACCACTAAGTTTCGCCGTGCTCATCCATGTTGACCTCCATTGGTCAGTCTCTGTTCTTTTGCAACTTATGCATTGATTTATGTATTGTTTATTATTTATTTGTTACTTTTTATTGATTATCGATTATTGAACCACAAAAAATCATCGATCACAAATTTCCGAAAATTGTGGTTATCACCCAAATGCGTAATTAGAGAATGTTGCATGAGGGATTAAACGAAGGGTCTCCATCCCCTCTATCAATTTTCAATACTTTTTTAAATTGATAGACCTTTCCGAATCACCCAACTCATACCCCAAGCAGCAAAAGCAGACCTCCAGATCTCCTTTGAGAAAACGTAGATTATAACTAACATCAAGCCAGTCGCCATAGATTTAATTGTAGTGCAGGGAATAATTAAGCAGACAGAGAAGTTTAAGTACTTGGGCGAGTGGATAACACCAAACAGTTTTGAGAACGAAGCATCCACATCAAGGATCAACAAGGTGGAATTGGCATTCCAACTAACTAGGAATGTTTATAATAAACGATAAGTGTCCCTCAATGCCAAGCTTAGACATTATTGATCAGTTATTTGTCCAGAAATCCTGTACGCAGGATAATGCCTTGCATTGTACAGGGAAGGTTTCATTGAAAATGTAGAGGCTAAAGATTGAAAAATCCTAAGTAAGATACTGAGACCAATCAGGGAAAATGGACAGTTCAGGTGGCGGCACAACAATGAACTCTACCTTAGTGTGGAAAGGACAACAGACATCATAAGGAAAAGGAGGATTAATTTATATGGCCACATAACACGCATGAACTCTCAGAGACTGATCAGGTAGGGATCAGGTTTGAAAACATCCAGGAACGTGCTCCTCTTCTGAGAAACCTTGGAACACACCAGCGATTCTCAGAAAAGCCAAAGCTGAAAACAGGGAAAGAGTGTACGGATGAAAGAAAGGAGGCTCACAGAAAACTCATGCGGGAATACTGGGATAGGACTAAAGCTAAGGGACGGAAGCGGTTGAAGTAACGTGGTCCATAGTTGGCCGAATCGAATAATAGGTATAATAATAATAAATGAATAAAGATTAATTAAAAGATAATAACAATAATCCATCGGCGGCCATCTTGGATCAACCGCTCGTGCTATCCTCTCGTTGGCAGCTAAGTTTCATGTTACATGACTTTGTGGAAACCGCTCCGAACCTCACCTACCCTTGGTAACGTCCATCATTTAAAAACATATGAAAGTTGAAACACATGAGTCCTATGGATAGAGGGAACCAAGACCTTTCGTTTGAGCACTCACACGACTTTCTCCGATTGTCGTTCGGGTGAAATCGACGATTTTCGGGTAGATCATGAATAATCGGTAAATCGATAATCAATAAATAATTATAAATACATAAATATGATATAATAAATAAATCGATAAATAAGTTGGAAGATAACTGAAACTGACCAAAGTAGGTCAACAGAGATGAGCCTAGCGCAAGTAAGTTTAAGCAATGCTGGACTATTTACTAAGATCTAATTAAATTTGGAAAAATCTGTTTGAAATTCTGTGGGAGGTAGTTGGATAGATGTAGGGCAAAGTGGGGGGGGGGGATATGGAGGCAGCTACCATGAAGTTTGAAAAGCCCGCCATTCTGGAAGAGCTTCAAGTTCGCATGTTCTTTAAAATGTTATTATTTCCCAGGAGGATTGGATATTTTTTTCCTTAGGGTGGAATAGATTCGTCCTATAGATAAGGGGAAGGAGCCCTCTCGTTTGAACCCACATACGACTTTCTCCGCGTTTGGGAGAGCACACCCATGTCCCTGGATTGCGGGTTGTTTATTCAAATACCCCGTAGATGGGATCGCTCCTGGCCCTCAACTCTCGTACTTGCAAGCATACAGCAGCAGCCAGTTTTTACGCATTACAGCTTGGCTCTTATAACTTTGTCTACGAATACAAAAGATAACTATATACTTATCCGATATCGTGCTTGTAATTTATGGTATTATAATGGTAATGGGTGTTTTACTCGTTTTAACGTTAAAAATTCTTGACAGAGACGAACATAATCCAGAGAACACTTTAACAAGGGGAGCCTCCTTCAATCAAAATGGTAACAAGCAACATTCCTGTAATACATGTGGAAGGAACTTTACTCGTAAAGGTAACCTGAAGAGACACATGCTGATCCATAGTGGTATGAAGCATCATTCTTGTAGCACATGCGGAGCAAGGTTTACTGAGAAAAGCAGTTTGAAATAACATGTGGTGATTCATAGTGGTCATAAGCCACATTCCTGTAACATATGCGGAGGTAGGTTTATTGACAGAGGCAGGTTGAAGATACACTCGTTTATCCATAGCGGTCTCAGACCACATTCATGTCATACATGTGAAGCGAACTTTACTCGGAAGAGTCACCTGAAGGCACACATGATGATCCATAATGGTATAAAGCCCTATCCCTGTAACATATGCGGAACAAGGTTTACTTTGAAGGACAATTACAGAAACACGTGCTGATTCATAGTGGTACTAAGCAACATTCCTGTGATATGTGCGAAGATAAATTTACACTGAAAGGTCAGTTGAAAATTCATATGATGATTCATAGTGGTCTCAGGCCACACTCCTGTGGTACATGCGAAGCAAAATTTACTCAGAGATCACAGTTGAATGCACACATGGTGATCCATACTGGTCTCAAGCCACATTCATGTGATATATGTGGTGCGAAATTTACTCGGAAAAGTAACCTGAAGGCGCACACGATGATCCTTAGTGGTATAATGCCTTATTCCTGTAACACATGCGGAGCAAAATTTACTGATAAAAGTACTTTAAAGAATCACGTGATGATTCATAGCGGTCTCAAGCGACGAAAAATTTAGTCCTGTAGTATATGCGAAGCAAATTTTACTCAGAAAGAACAGTTTGAGACATACATGGAAATGGATAGTGGTCTCAAGCCACATACATGTGGAGCGTACTTTGCTCGAAAGGGTTACCTGAAGAAACACAATGCATAATGGTCTATAGCCACAATTCCCTGGGACAAGTGGAACAAACTTAAATCGTAAAGGGGCAATGATGTCACAGATGTAGGTCCATAATAGACCCATGCTAAATTCCTGTTGTAAATGTAGAGTGAACTTTACTGAGAATGAAAAAATGAAAAGAAAAACGCTTATACATAGTTGTCTAAGGCTACATTCGTTACTAGGATGTGATATTTGAAGGCACATCTGTTGTTCCTGAAGACTCACATGATGATCTTTAGTGGTACAATGCAACATCCATGTAGTGCATGGCTAGTGAAGTTTAGTTACAAAGGTACTTTGAAGACATACCTCTTGATCCATGGTAGTCTAATGCCAAATCCCTGTTGTACATGCGGATGAATGATTACCTTCAAAAGCAGTTGGAAGATATACATGATGATCCATAGTGGTCTAATGCCAAATTCATATACTACTTGCGAGGCAAATTTTACTCTGGAGAGTAATTTGAAGTCACACATGTTGGTCCGTAGAGGACTACTACCTCATACCTGTGGTACATGCGGAGCAAAATGTACTTGGAAAAAACATTTAGAGACACGTATGATGATAGTGCTCTGAGGCCACATTCATGGTGTGCTTGTGGAGTAACTTTATTAGAAAATGTTATTTGAAAGCAAACATGTTCCACAGTAAACGAAAGTTTGACGCTTTTCAGTCGGTGTAAACGATTGTGCCCAAATGAAATCAGTTATTCTTTAATCCCGAAAATAAAAAATGATATTAATAAATAAACTTAGATGACGAGTAGTGCTATATAATCGATGTCTGATAGCACGGGTGATAACATTTACAATATATACACTTATTTAGTATCTGTTGAGATAATGCAACTCGACAATATTTGTAGTCTATATGATGCTTAGTTGAGACAATGGACGTGGTGATTGAATTTCGGAAGTTGCTTGTGTTGAGTGATGTTGTAAATGGTCAATTCAGATTGTATTGTACAGACTACTTATCTGGTTGAGTCACGCGCGGTGCTGTTGGGAGCAGTTCACATGCTCACTGTTTGCAATCACCTGACGGAAAATTCCTGTGTGTGAGGGTCCCTTATCTCGTTGGGTTGTCCCCCCCCCCCCCCCCTCGCATACCTAAGTGCTATGTGCTCCCGGTGAATATCGTTTCTGTAGTAGGTTGTCAAGTCTAGTCTCCCTTTTGTGGTTAATGTTACTGTATTCAGAATAATCTTCATATATTTAAGACCTGGTTTCAAACTCCACTCTTTAGCTAAAAAGCCCTCTTTAAGCGCAAATGGAGTAATGAGAGTGTCCGGGCACCTTTAATACTGCCGTTCGAAACCGGCCTAGGTTTATTGAAGAAAAAGGTGCATCGTTTATCTTGATCCAATAACATGTTTCCCTTATCTAGCTTGGCTACGTCGTTATGTTGTGTCTTGATTGCAACGGGTTGTGTTTTCTAGTAGAGAGAGGAGGGGTGAACTCACCATGAAACGGTGTTCGTTTAAAATATTGGGGTTGTTTCTTTTACCTAATAGTGTATCGATTGCTTCCGTAATGTCAAGAGCTCTGCGTTTCTATTCGTGATCGATTATAGGAGATCATTTCTGAATGATATTAGCTTAAAGACCCTCTAGTGTGTCATTCCCTCTAAAAAGTATAATCTGCCAACCGTTTGGGCTGGTAGGAGCAATGATCTGAATGCTATTACTAAAGACACCCCAATTAATCACCGTCTGCATGGGTATCTATGAGCTCTAAGCTGACTGATATTAGCTTAATGACGCTCATAGAGGAACAATCTGCTCTCAGTCTTGACGGGGGGGACCTACTGAGTTTTCTATGATTTGTAATTACCATCCAATTTACATTAAGGTACTCATCGACACTACTGAAGACATTTCATTAAAAGTTATCTCATTTTCTTGAAATTGATATCACTGATTCCAAGAATATAAACTAGTGGATTTTTGCCAAAAAAGAAAAAATAAATAAATTTGGGGGGTCTTTTTCAAAGATAAATCACAAAAATAACGTGCATTGTTAGGACGCGATATCTTTGCTGTTTTTCAACTTAATTGAATCATTGTTGTCGCAAATTGATCTGCTGTATGTTCAGAATGTTGTATAGCAGAATCGTTTTTGTATCATTGATTGAGGAAAATATATTAGCTTTGTTTTCCAATTTACATTATTTTGATTGAAAGAATAAATTAATTGTGGGGGGGGGGGCGACCCCTAATTTCAATTTAAGAGCTTCATTCTGCTTTACAACATAGTTGCAATATTTGTCTTTATTTAGGTTTTAAATGAAACTAACATCTTCATTCTAAGTGGATATTTTAACTGCCCAAGTCAAGACAAATATTGAAAAATATGAAGTGAGAGAAATCGTAACTTGAAGTTGAGGTACACATTTAGAGTAAAGAGTCGTACTTCTCAACTCCTAAAAACTGCATTTTATTTGGATTTTAGGTCAATCTTCTGCATTCTCAGACCCGTGAGTATCTCCTACATTGTTTTAGTTCTGGTGTAGACTGTTTCATAGCCAGATTAATGTGTGCTTTATCTGCTGCACCTATGCGTCAATGTGACAGCTGCTGAAAAGCGTGCATTCCGATCATTTAAGTGAACATAAATGAGCTAAACAACAATAAAACTAGTATAAACTACACATTTCTGGAAACTAGGGAGGCCATATTATCGAATGAGACAATTTAAAAAAATCGAAAATTTTCTTGAAAATGAATAATGGAAGGGTCGCGGAGTATCTTAAACTCTAGGATTGAGGAGTTGCAAGTAACAGAAATAATATTCCAATATTTGAACCGGATTGAGTGGTTAGTTTTTAAAATATGATCATTTAAAAATAAATTGTTGATTTTCAAAATGTCCCAGATACAGCAATTTTACATTTTCCATCTGAAAACTTCTTCATTATAGTTAGGAACGACTTATTAATAAATTGCAGTATGATTTTTATAGTCTGATTAGAACTTCTATGTTATAAAGGTATATTTTGGTACATTGTATAAAACGTACAAGAAACTCCAATAATCCATGGCCTGGCACACCATAATTCAAAAATTTACTAACCATTTTCAAAGGGAATAGTACAAATTATGAATACTATGAAACTGTATGCGTATTTAAAATGTCAAGTCATACTGATTACAACTGATGCGTATGGATCATTCTGAACACTGAAAAATACACTTTCGAGAAAAAGCCATTTTAGTAAGCTGACACGTTTCAAATGAACATACTTGCCTCAGAACTTGCCTGCATCATACATATCCCCTTCCTTGTACTTTTTTCTTTCTTCAGCATTGGTTTTTGCCAGCCTCATCATTGCCTAGGAGTTGTTTGTCATGTTTGGTCCTAGCTATGCTTTTCTTTTCTCGCACCTCGTCTATGTCTTTGCTTATCTTATGTACACTTTTACTTATTTCTCTGCCGAAAAGGGACATTTTTAGTTTCTGGGTAGCAAGTGAACCCATATTAAATACACTTACCGTATTTGCCACTGCCATATATACTCTTGATTGTGTTGTAAAAGAATGTTTAAGGCTCCTCTGCCAAAGCAGAGAATGCAAACTTTCGTTCGGGTTTTGTGTTTTTCCCCTAGCATATCGTCTTAATGGTTCATAATTTGCCAGACGCTGATAAAGGAGCATTAGTTTACATACTAGCATGGGGGTCAGTCTGACATTCATCTTGTCATGAGACTGGGGTGTTTCACCTGCTGCAACAGCTTTCTTAAAATAACACCAGGAATCAACTCCATCAGGGCAGGTGATATGCTGGAGGTTTTCATCTGTTGACATGCAGTGTCTCAAAGTTGCAAATATCGCTTCATTTGTGCCACTCCTGCCAAATGGAGAACTCAGGCGTGTTTATTCCCAGTTCCGCAGCTGCCACACTGCACATATGGCAGTACTTGGATATGGTTTTGTAGTCTATAACTAGACCAGTCAAGATTTCAATGAACACCAACCCCATACAAACACGTGTGGCCATGTTTGTGCCAACTGACATCATAGGATACAGCAATATCCAGAATGTCTTTCTGCTCGAGTGAGGGATCGACAGCTACATATTCCCTTCGAACGATCTTTCTACTTATGGAAAGAATCTCATTTTCAAATTGAGAGGTGCTCTTTCCCAGTTCACTGAAATGAGTATCACATTTTTTTGCCATCCGTTTCATGCCTATTGCACTGCAGAATTTATACATAGGAGAATGGCCTATTCCTATATTAACAAAAGCTTCTACTATCCTTCTATTAATGTAAAAGCTTGGTCTCTGTGATTTTTCATTTGAACAAGGACTTGCGTACCCTACTGAGTTGAAGAAATCACATGCCTGACATTACATCACCAACTTACTACCAAGGAGTAGAACTAAACATTTCTTATAATACTCACTGCACTTGAGATTTCCAACGAGCTGCTGCAACATCTCCGGCTGCACTATAATGTATTCATCACTAAGTAGGCCTACTTTCGCACTGGCATCTGTAGAAAAATACTCAAGATTCTTCTCACTAGCACTACAGGGAACTGGCGTTCCTGTCTCATTTGCCACAATTGATCTAGCACTAACATTAAGTTTAGATTCACTGTTATCAAATTCAGCAATAGATTTGTCACCCCATCGCTTCCTAATATTTCCACTAGCCCGTTCATTCTTTTTGATTTTCTGCTCCTAGCCTTCTTCCAACGACTATGAATGGAGTGCATTTTACACACTTCTCACCAGAAAACCAATAAAATAACCACAAATCAAATAAGTTTTATATAAAATCAAGAGACAACTTCAAAACAATAACAGTTCCTAACATACCATGTGCTTCCTGTACCCCGTAATCACAACATCTCTTAATTTGAACTCAATTCAATGAAAGCGATATTTTCCAGTTACCATAGGCTTTTAAATAATAAATGAATCTACATAACTCAAATCAATCAAGTTTCCAGCAGAAAAGACTAAGTAAAAACAATATTTTCTAATAGTTTCTAATATGAAATGGGCGTCTGGTTACTGTATACACCGAGAGATGGCAGCACTTATGTATTCTGTACATTATCTGAGCTCTTTCCAGATATTCAGAACATAAAAATACGAATAAATGCAGGGTATGTCTAACATGAGCAGAGGAGATGTGGGTGTGACCTATTAAACCGTCATGCTCGCACAATTTAAATGGCTCCACAAGACATTTAAAAATGTACGCAGATTAAAATAACTAGTATCCACATGTGCTCTGATGTCTGGACTACCAACTTCTGACAAAAGCTCATTTTCGTTTTTTGGCGGTTTGTGGGCTAAAAACTCAGTACACCCCTTAACAACCCTATTGTATGAAAATGCCTCACATAGGAACCATCATAGTTAGGTAGGTATCTAGGCGCTCTAAACTGAAGGATGATAGCTTAAAACCCCTTCCGGTGTGTCAATACCTGTAAGAGGAACCTTCCGACCACAGTCTGTGTTGGTACTGTACCAGAATTCCTCATAGCATCCGCTGAGATGGAAAGGATTGCAGGAATGTTGATACCCAGCCAGATAAATCAACCTTTCCCTGCTAGACGTATAACTAGGAAACTCTTGGTTCATACCGGCCATACGATAGTACTACTAACAAGTTAAAACAATCTAATAAATAAAATATACTGGTAGTACGAGAATCTCGAGGGTGCTCGGTTAAATGCGAGACTAATATGAGCGATAATCATCTAACTTGCAGTACTGTCGTGTGTCGATTATCGAATAAAAAGATATCAGTTATTTTAAAAATGGGCAAGCAAACTAAGCAGTGCTTGAAAGTTTATTAAAAATCTGGACTATTAACAAAATATGTCCCTGACAAATAATAACGAATGTTCAAATAATAATCAAGTCAAATTATAAATGAGATAGTTATGCCATCTCCATATTATTACTGGATAATAGGAGTTCGGAACTCTACTTGAGTCCTCTTCATACATATAAAATATTGGCTGTAAAAATACAAATAGTAATTCTAGTTGTCAGAATGTTATCTAGAATTATGATACAGCCTGTATAAATCAGCTGTGGCTGTTCAAACTATCAAAATGTCGCTGTATACAATGTTTAACCCTACTTACCACACACGTCTTCTATATCCAACAAATCTAAATTTAGATTAATCCAAATAATATTTAAAATTATTAAATTAAGTATATTACATATTTACAAGTTATAATAATCGCGTCCAGCACGATATTCTCTACTAGATCCCGTTTAGATCTTAATTATCCTTCTCTTTCTGTACATGGCTTTCTTAGAAAGTCTTTGACAATAATGTAAATTCACAACAAAGTTTTACTATTACTGGTCTCGTTTAGACGCATCCATTTGAACTTATTGCAACAAGCAATGAAGCTAATTGTGGTCCTGTAGTTTCATAATCATTAATTAATTCCATAAATTGGAAGTATGATGCTAGACTATCTCATTAAACATTAATAAACTCGTGGTTCGTGGCATAAATCTTCATAAACATGTACAACAAAATGTTACATATATACGTTTCAAAAACTTGTCCATCACACTGTACAGAACAATTGCTTTAACTCCAATGACACAAACTCTTTCTAATATCGGTGACCAAGCTTTCATTATAGCGTTTACACTACACTCACATTTCTTACAATATTCCTTTCCTTTCAACAACATAATAATAATGCACGGTATTCGTTTCACTTAGACCCATCTCTATACACCACAATTGTATTTGAGAATCAGTGACCCTACTAAATAATCACAGACACATTCTTCATAACTTCGTACCTTTAAAAAACCTTATACTTGTTCTGTTCACATTCTTTAGTTACTGAACAAACTTGTCATACCTCCTGTAGATACCGATTAACTATAATATTCTTCATTCATCATTATCAACCACCTTACAATAAAAAGTAAACCTTATGAGATTTTAGTCTGTACGTCTTTGCATTTAATAAGTATAAAACATTTCCTCCCTTTCCTACAATAATAATGAATTAATTATACATGTACATTCATGTTTCTAGACAGTGGGTTGATTAACATATCACACATTGTCTTCGTCTTCGCAAATTCATGTCTTAAACATAGTTATGACTTCAGTTAACTTTTAACAATAAATTAATTACTCCTTTCATCATCACCTTGACTTATTTGTCTACAATGTGAACTTAATTCCATTTATGTTTCCTTCGTTTTGACAATAATGACTGTAACAAAGTCATGTTTCAATAACGTCATGTTTTACGTAAAATATACTTCCCAAAGTATTTTTAAAAATTGTTTAAACAATTTATGTTTATCATAATAACAATTGATATTAACAAATGTATTTACATACTTCATCTATGCAATCTATCTCCACATTCTATAGATGCATTCTATCAACATATATCAAGTTTAATACAATATTCTGACGCATATTTCTAATCTGCACATTATCAATGCATTATCGACGCATTTTCGATGCATTCCATCTGTATAGAACAGTTTCTTTAAAATGGATAGATTTATAAATGTAATCTCAAACTTTAAATATTTTTAACAAATTCAAATCTTATCTCAATACGTCAAAAAGACACACGATGACGTAAACATTAAATTTACAATTAATTTTACCAAAAACTGACTAAACAATAACATGAGTTGTTAAAATAAAAATCTTAAATATTTTGGTCACATTTGAAATCTCCCAAAATACAACATACTACTCGAAATTAGGACATTCTTTCATCTACCTTAACGCTGTAGTGGTCCGGAGAAACCTGTGACATCATCAGAGATAAACGACTGCGTATCGGTACTCGGGCAAGCGGTAAGCTGTCAGCTGTGCGGCCACCCGTCTCTACATGTACCTCGTTCGCTGCAACTGCGTGGCTCAGCTGATTTTCATGCTTCTTGGCAAACCTGCCTGGTCTCGCCAGATGGCTTTGTCGCATGTTCACTTCTGACGGCTCCCCTCTCGTTGCAATGTCGTACAGTTGTAGATAGAAAGTTTGATGTGCTCTGTATTTCCATAGTTGGTAGTGGAAATATTTGTAGCTTGATTGTTGGAAACTTCAGACTACTGCAGATGGTATTGCAGTTGATTGCTGTAGGAATCATGCTGTCTGGATCAACTCTGAATTCCACAGAAGTAATGTAGACTAACTTGCATTCATGGTGGTTTAATGATTCATCACCACTTGAAAAGTAACTTCAATGTGATATCTTCCCCCCTGACCTGGGTTCTTTAACATCTCGTAATAATGCGTAGTATTCCGGTTGAAATTATTACTGTTTAGGATTCACTGCGTTGAATGACTACTCTCTACAAGTGTAATAGTATTCGTTGAAATATTGATAATGTTTCTTGTAAAACGTTGTAATGTAATACGAAGCTTTCAGTTATATTGCTATTCCAGTATATTCTCTGCTCGGGCAATATCTCTATGTGTTCTCGACAATTGCCGGCTCTCCTCCCGTCCGGTCTAATATCTTCCGTTCACTTCTATGTGTAGCTGCGACCTTGTATTCAGAAGACGTTTACTGCAGGTCCTTACTCGGCCTGTCAAATAATTGGAATGAATTCACGTCGCTCCGCATCTACTCTCCTGAGATCTGACAGTAGTGGGGGCTAGCCTCCAACGCTATTAATTCCTCTTATTTATTCATATCTCCTCTCGTAGTAATAAATGTTAAATTCTAATTCGATAGAACAATTTCATTTCTTAATCTATTAATTATCATGTGCTCAAATTGTTTATAATCTTCTCAATAAAATATAGTAATATTTTTATTTTTTATTTACGTAAATTAATCTGATTGATTGTTGAGTTGTCATGCAAATTCCATTGTTCTAGCCTTCCACTAGATGGTCGTGTGCCAAATATCTCCTTCCTCTGTCTTACAAAAAGTGTCGCGTGCAAGACCCTTGCCACTGGGAACTCGGTGAACAAAACTGGTCTTCACGCTTTAAACTCTAGCTTTGGTCATAATCCTGTGTCTATAAATCAGATTCTCTCTTGGTTAAAATATCATTCACTCAATATTTTCCAATCTTTTTCTAAAAAATACTTCAAATTTCCCATGCAAAATATCAATGTTATTCTTTCATCTTCTAGAATGCTAATATGAATAAAATATTGTTCCAACAACTGTTTTCATTTCTTGCAATAAAGTCTTCACGCAAGTCGGTTCGATTCTTGCCTCATGCAAATACATGACTGATACAAAATTTGAGTTCAGTTCCTAGGTGCTCTGTTTCATTGAGGAGAAAAGCTAGGCTGTAGTTCTCCGCAGTGACTGCCGGCAAACGCCAGAGCTAGCATCAGCAGTTTAGTTGACAATACTGTGTCTTTGACAGGGTGAATGTCACACGTGTGGGCTGTAGTTCTCCACAGTGACTGCCGGCTAATGCCAGAGCTAGCATCAGCAGTTGAGTTGGCAATACGGTGTCCTGACAGGGTGAATCCCACACGTGTGGGATGTAGTTCTCCACAGTGACTGCCGGCTCATACCAGAGCTAGCATCATCAGTTTAGTTTGCAGCACTGTCTCCGTGACAGGGTGAATGCCACACGTGTGGGCTGTAGTTCTCTGCATTGACGGCTAGCTTCTCCAACAGCTAGCATCATCAGTTTAGTTGGCAGCACTGTGTCCTCGACAGGGTGAATGTCACACGTGTGGGCTGTAGTTCTCCACAGTGACTGCCGGCTAATGCCAGAGCTAGCATCAGCAGTTGAGTTGGCAATACGGTGTCCTGACAGGGTGAATCCCACACGTGTGGGATGTAGTTCTCCACAGTGACTGCCGGCTCATACCAGAGCTAGCATCATCAGTTTAGTTGGCAGCACTGTGTCCGTGACAGGGTGAATGCCACACGTGTGGGCTGTAGTTCTCTGCATTGACGGCTAGCTTCTCCCACAGGTAACATCATCAGTTTATTTGGCAGCACTGTGTCCTTGACAGGGTGAATCCCACACGTGTGGGCTGTAGTTCTCTACAGTGACTGCCGGCTCATGCCTGAGTTAGCATCAGCAGCTTAGTTGGCAGCACTATGTCCTTGACAGGGTGAATCCCACACGTGTGGGCTGTAGTTCTCCACAGTGACTGCCGGCTCATACCAGAGCTAGCATCATCAGTTTAGTTGGCAGCACTGTGTCCTTGACAGGGTGAATCCCACAAGTGTGGGTTGTAGTGCTCCGCAGTGACTGCTAGCTTCTCCCACAGCTAGCATCCGCAGTTAAGTTGGCAGCACTATCTCCTTGACAGGGTGAATCGCATGAATGAGGCCTGTAGTTCTCCACAGTGGGTGCCGGCTTCTGCCTGAGCTAGCATCTGCAGTTTAGTTGGCAGCACTGTGTCCTTGACCGGGTGAATGCCACATGTGTGTGCTGTAGTTCTCCACAGTGATTGCTGGCTCATGCCAGAGCTAGCAACATCAGTTTAGTTGGCAGCACTTAGTCCTTGACAGGGTGAATCCCTCAAGTGTGGGTTGTAGTTCTCTGCAGTGATGCTAGCTTCTCCCATAGCTAGCATCAGCAGTTTAGTTGGCGGCACGGTGTCCTTGACAGGGTGAATGCCACACTTGTGGGCTGTAGTTCTCCGCAGTGACTGCCGGCTTTTCCTAGAGCTAATATCAGCAGTTTAGTTGCCAGCACTGTGTCCTTGACAGGGTGAATCCCACAAGTGTGGGTTGTATTTCTCCACAGTGACTGCTAGCTTCTTCCAGAGCTAGCATCATCAGCTTGGTTGGCGGCACTGTGTGCTTGACAGGGTGAATACCACAAGTGTGGGTTGTAGTTCTACACAGTGACTGTCGGCTTCTCCCATAGCTAGCATCAGCAGTTTAGTTGGCAGCACTGTGTCCTTGACAGGGTGAATCCCACAAGTGTGGGTTGTATTTCTCCGCAGTGACTGCCGGCTTTTCCCAGAGCTAATATCAGCAGTTTAGTTGCCAGCACTGTGTCCTTGACAGGGTGAATCCCACAAGTGTGGGTTGTATTTCTCCGCAGTGACTGCTAGTTCTTCCAGAGCTAGCATCATCAGCTTGGTTGGCGGCATTGTGTGCTTGACAGGGTGAATACCACAAGTGTGGTTTGTAGTTCTCCACAGTGACTGTCGGCTTCTCCCATAGGTAGCATCAGCAGTTTAGTTGGCAGCACTGTGTCCTTGACAGGGTGAATCCCACACGTGTGGGCTGTTGTTCTCCACAGTGACTCCAGGTTCCTGCTTGAGCTAGCATCAGCAGTTTAGTTGGCGGCACTGTGTACTTGACAGGGCTAATCCCACACGTGTGGACTGTAGTTCTCCATAAAGACTGCAGGCTCCTGCCAGAGCTCGCATCAGCAGTATAGTTGGCAGCAATGTGTCCTCGACAGGGTGAATCCCACACGTGTGGACTGTAGTTCTCCATAAGGACTGCCGGCTCCTGCCTGCGCTAGCATCAGCAGTTTAGTTGGCAGCACTGTGTCCTTGACAGGGTGAAACCCACATGTGTGAGCTGTTGTTCTCCACAGTGACTCCAGGTTCCTGCCTGAGCTAGCATCAGCAGTTTAGTTGGCGGCACTGTGTACTTGACAGGGTGAATCCCACAAATGTGAGCTGTTGTTCTCCATAATGACTGCCGGCTCCTGCCAGAGCTCGCATCATCAGTTTAGTTGGCAGCACTGTGTCCTTGACAGGGTGAATCCCACACGTGTGGACTGAAAGTAGTGTTTTTTGAGGGGTTCTAGCACCTCCACCTCCACATTCCTCCACACAAGATGGTAACCATGTGATATCTCCCGAACGAATTATTGTAGGAAGTCGTGTCAGGTGTCAAATTACTCGGGGTGACGCCCCATTTCCAGTCCACTATTTATTTTTAGCCTACTTTTCACATTTTGCAAAAATGAGGAAAAAGTAGACTTAAGAGATCGATCCGGGAAAATTTATGTCTGTCTGTCTGTCCTGTCTGTCTGTGTGTGTCCCACCTATCAACTCCTAAACGGGTGCAGCTATCGAAACGAAATTGGTATGAGTAAAGATCTATACCGGGACATCTCAATGTCATACTCGAAAATGTTGTCAGTGGTACCAACTGCTAAAAAATCGCAATGGAAATTTTAGCTCCATGTTGGATATCTTGGAATGTATTCATGGGAACTATTCCAAATTAGTACACATATAGATAATGATACTTCAGTTTAATTTTCAGGAGGCTATACATGACAGTGTTGCCAAAATGATTCTAAGCCTACTGATAGGTCCATATTTTTAAATGCATATAACTCCTACACTATCAATTGGATTTCAACCAAATTTCGTATGTACTATGGGTACATAAACAGATATGACTGAGCATATTCTAATGAGTCACCAGGGCTGCCAACTGTCAATAAATGCTCTCTCTCTTTTTTTAAAATCCAAATACCAATATATCAGAAAGTATGCGAGCTCACAGCTTTAAACTATGCACACGTATAGTGCACGACATTCTAGATTAATTTGGAGCAACTAATGTATGTCAGTGCTACCAACATGATTCTAGGCCTGCTGAAAAGACCAATTTTTAATTACATGTATCATCTATACTATCAATTGGATTTCAACCAAATTTCGTACGTGCTATGTGTACCATAAAAGATATGACTATGCATATTCTTTAGAGCAATCAGGGCTGCCAACTGATGTATATATATATTTTACCCTAATATCAATATATCAGAAAGTATGCAAGCCAACAGCTCGAAACCTTGCGCACGTACAATTCCTGACATTCTAGATTAATATGGAGGAACTAATGTATGTCAGTGCTACCAACATGATGCTTGCTACGGTGGGTGAGTGGTTATAGCGTCTGACTACCAACCCCAAGATTGCAGGTTCGCCCCTGGCCATGATAAGTGATTTTTGAAGGCGACAAAAATCACGATACTCATGTCATACGTTGTTGGCATGTTAAAGAACCCATTTGAATTTAGTAGGCCGTGTTCAATGGCAAAATTAATCTCGGGATTTTCCGCCAACACAAAGTTCCTCCATTCTCTACTTGAAAGCGCTGTAGTGTCAAGGAGTTTAGATATCTAACCTCCTTGACTTTCATAGCGTTCAAAGGAACGACGAAATTCGACATGCAAGCTACCCTCTGGGTGTCAATTAACAAAGCTTGCACCAGGCACCCGAGGCCATACGATATTATTATTATTATTATTATTATTACCAACATGATTCTAGGCCTGCTGATAGGTCCAATTTTAAAATTCCAGTAACTTCTGTACTAACAAATGGATTTCATCCAAAATTGGCACAACAATACATCATAATATTTCAAATTATTTCTCACCAACACATGCATGACATTGTTGCCAACATGATTTTACTTGCGCTGATAGGTCCAATATCTAACTGCATGTAACGTCCATGCTATCCATTGGACTTCAACCAAATTTTGTATTCTGTACCTTAAGAGATGGAACTAAGAATATATTCAGTCACCAGGGCAGCCAACTGTAGTGCTCTATCAGGCTACATCATGCCAGGTATATTTGGAACTAATTAGAAATTTCGAAATTACCAAATTCATTTCGTCATTATTCTAGATAGGTCCATAAACATTAATCATTGGCATGAATCTTAAATTTTAAGAAAAGTAGGCTCTTTAGTTCGTCACGGAACTTCTTGTTCCAAATTTTGACGAAGGGCCTAACAACACATTTTTGAAAATTTTGCCATGGATGGCGCACTTTTTAAAATAGAGATAGTGAGCATAGCTTAACCTAGCCTAGTCAAGCTAACCTAGTTTTGTTTATCTAACTAGAACCGGAATCGAACCGAACCGGAAACGAACCGAACTAAGCCGAACCGGAAACGAAGCGAACTAAACCGAACCGGAACCGAACTAAACCAGAACCAAACAGTTGTGTAAATGTGTTCTAGAGCAGGGGCTAATGCATACACCAAAGTACATGGGCACACGCAACTATCCCTTGCAGTTTTTCTAGAGGATGAGGTAAGTCTGCGATGCGAGATTTAAAACAAGCCAACTCCTGCAGTGTATGACGTCACGTGAAGCAGGTGTTACAACCGGATGCAAGGTCAGCGATAGGTTAAGAAAGTGTGTGAAACATAATTCTTCCTGACGTAGAATGTCAGCGAAAAGAAAAAAGAACTCGCCACCAAATGCAAGGTTTAGTGTTACAAAATAACAAGTTTTTTGAAATATGATTCTTGCCGACGTAGGATGTTAGTAAAACATGATCTTGCCACCGGATGTAAGGTGTTGTGTTACAGGATGCAGGTGTGTGAAACATGATTCTTTCAGACGTATGATATCACGTGATGTAGGTGTTTATTATCGACCATGAGAAATGGTACATTGACAGATATTTGAGGTGACACGGGTGCACTCATGACATAGGTGTGTTTGTGGTATAAAAGGCTAGGGAGGGGGAAGGCATTTCTCACTTTGTACTTGAATCTCGTGAACGACAGTTGACATCAAGTTATCTCTACTGCTCACCTGTGTGTTGGAAGAGGACTTGAAAATACCTTACTACTTCGAAATTATGTTTACTTTAAAAATATATTTAGTTGGTTATAAGACCTATATTAAGTTGCGATGTTCACTACTATCTGTCAACGACAATGGTATTTGGTAACCAAAGTTGGAACTACTCGACAATTGTGTGAAGCTGAATTGGTAAGATAGATTAGATTAACGCTTTAACAAGTTCCAACGTTCACTACTAGGTGTCAGTGACAATGGTATTTGGTTACCAAAGTTGGAACTACTCGACAATTGTGTGAAGCTAAATTTGTAGGTTAGATTTGATTAACAATCTATCTAATTCCAATGTTCACCGCTAGGTGTCAGTGACAGTGCCATACTTGGTAACCAAAGTTGGAACTACTTGACAATCATGTGAAGATAAATTTGTAGGTTAGATTTGATTAACGCTCTATTATGTTCCAATGTTCACCAATAGGTGACAGTGGTATATAGTAACCCCAGTCAGAACTATATGAAATTATACTTGCTAGGAGTTTACAGATGATCGATTAATGTACCCTGCTATGACCATTGGCTGGAATGTAATTGAACTATTTATATTTTACTTTGTTTTATCTTTTATTAACATTTATGATTTCTTTCTTTTATAGGTAATTTGGAAAGTGATCATCATGTTCAAGTGAGGTGACTGTAATAAATAGTTTTCAAGACCTGACAACCTTCAACGACACGAAAATGCCTAACATAACATTAAAATGTTTGTGTGTAGTCATTGTGCTATGACATTTAACCGACGGGATAGTCTTGGATGACATGTCAGTTCAGCACCTTTTTCATGTTCAGTTTGTGATCTTGGTTCTTCTGGTGTAAAGCGATATCAATCCCACATGGTTGAATTGCATGATGAACAAAAGGAATTAAAAACTGTAAAACTATCAACTAGCACGGAACCTTCAAACGAATGTGATGCTCAAAATAGTAAGCGTTCTCAAGATTGTGAAAATAGTTGTTCAACAAAAGGAATGAAGAATGGTGAACCTTCGATAACGTATTGTGATGTATGTAATATTGATGTACCTTCTTCATTCATTCATGGACATTTACGCAGTAATAATCATAAAAACAACGCTTGTCATGAAAAAAATTCTGCGAATATTCAACAAATTGGTAGTGCGTTTAAAAGTCGAATTGCTAGTTACAGACTTCAAAGTGAAGAAAAAACTCAAAGTATTGAAACATTTTTACATAATGTTCAACCTAGTGCGTTTGGCTTGGTCGATAATTTTTTAGTAGAGCATAAAACATCTAAAACGAATTTCGAACTTTTTGGGCTCTATATAAAAACTGGGAGTGAATGTGAAGTTACTTATATCAAATCATTTAATACAAAAACATAATTTTTAGTGAATCAACTAATATCAGTGATGTGTACCAAGATATTTCAAGTGCTGTCATCGTGAAGAGTGAAGAGTTCCAGGAAAGGGAGTCAGGCTGGGCGTTGGTTGAAGTACTTTATTTAGAAACCAACTTGAATAAATATAACCCCCTTCGAGCATCATCATACATAGATTTACCAGTATGGATTAAACGAAAGAAAGCTTGTGTAAACGTTATGAATAATGATCAAGCATGTTTTTCGTGGGCTGTAACCTCAGCTCTCCATCCAGCATTGAAACCTTTGGAGAGAACATCATCTTATCCTCACTATTCTTCAGTGTTAGATTTAGAAGAATTGGAATTTCCTATGGAGATAAAAGATATTAAACATTTTGAAGAACAATGTAAGTATTAATGTATATGGAATTGAAAACAAGAGTAGGCTATAGTAGGTCTTCCATATTTACTCAGGAAAAATAGGATGCTCATGTTAATTTACTATACATAACCGAAGGTGAAAATGCCCACTATTGTTGGATAGAATATTTATGTGGACTTGTTGGTAGTCAATTATCAAAATATAAAGGTAAGAAGGGGTTGTGTGAAGGCTGTTTGCTATATCTTAGAAAAGAGGATCAACTAACTCAACATCAATAATGGGTTTGTAATCATGTTTGTACGGTATTACCTAAACTTAAAAATTACATTCTGAAATTTAAGGGCTTTGAGAAGCTGTTTCGAGTACCATTTGTTATATATGCCGACTTTGAAGCTTTGCTAAAACCTTTTAATACGTGGTCATCGAATCCAACCAAACCTTTTACCAACACCACTCACATTCTTGAACGTTTTAGCTTTGCATATTATATTAAATGTAGTTATGATGACTCGTTAAATAAGTTTGAGCTCTATAGAGGACCTGATGCACCTAAAGTTTTTATGGAAAGACTTGAAAAAGATGCAATCCGTATATCCTCTATTTTAAATACTATCATTCCAATGTAGCCCCTAACATCATCACAACAAATGCGTTTTGAAACTGAGACTAATTCCTTTATATGTGGTGAATGTTTATATACAGACAGGGTTAGCGATCATGACCATTTAACAAGAAAATATCGTGGTGCTGCTCACCAAGAATGTAATTTAAATTATAAAGTAACAAAATTCATTCCAATCATTCTACATAACGGTAGCAAATACGATAACCACCTTATCGTTAAAGAATTTGGAGCTTCAGATGTGAAAATTGATGTGATTGCAAATAATAACGAGTAATACATATCGTTCACAAAATACATCAAAACTGACACCGAAAAAAATATAAAACTGAGATTTTTAGATTCATTTCGCTTTATGCCGAGTAGCCTTGATAAACTTGCTAGTAATTTAAAATCAGATCAGTTTTGTGAAATTCAACGTGTCTTTCCAAAAGAAGATGATTTTAATTTGATTCGTCAAAAGGGTATATTCCCTTATGAATATATTAACTGTCTAGATCGTCTTGAGAAATGTCTTTGCCACCAAAAGATGCATTTTACAGTTACTTAAACACAAGTCATATCAGTGATCAGGAATATTTACCTGCACAACCTGTATGGACACAGTTTGACATTCAAAATTTAGGTGAATTTTCTTATATATATTTAAAAGCAGATGTGTGATTATTAGCAAATGTTTTTGAAAATTTTAGGAATGTTTGTATGAAAACTTATGACCTTGATCATTGTCAGTATTTCACTGCTCTTGGGTTAAGTTTTAGTTCAATGTTGAAAAAGACAAAAGTAAATTTAGAATTGATGACTGATATAGACATGATTAATTTTATACAATCATCAATTCGAGGTGGATTAAGGCAATGTTGTGGACGGTATTATAAAGCAAATAATAAGTACATGCCTAGCTACAACCCTTGTGAGGAGTCAAAGTATATTGTCTACCTCGATGCACATAACCAATATGGTTGAGCTATGAGTCAATATCTACCACTGAAACATTTTCGCTGGCTGACACAATCTGAAATTGATGTCTTACATGTTAACACTGTAAATAATAGCGGTGATATAGGATATATTTTTGAGGTAAATCTTGAGTACCCTAAAGAGTTACATGATGATCATAATGATTTACCATTTTGTCCTGATAATATTTAATCTCCGTACATCACATCACGAACGAAAATGTTAATTGCTAATGTGAATGATAAATGTAAATATGTAATACATTATCAAAACTTGAAACAGTGTCTACAGCATGGATTGAAATTAACTAAAATTCATCGCGTATTACAATTTCGTCAGTCAGGATGGCTCAAGCCATATATTGATCTGAACAATAATTTAAGAACACTGTCAACAAACGCTTTTGAAAACGATTTTTATAAACTGATGAATAATAGTGTATTTGGAAAGACTATGGAGATTGTTTATTTATTTATTTATTTATTTGTTGATGGTACACAACACGGCTCAGTGTGTGCCCCAATAATAGTGCACCTACACAATAAGATACATTTCCTGATATGTCTGCATTAAGTAATAATATCTTAATGTAATTCTTAAAACTAAGAAGTTCACACAGATCAAAATGCATAGTAGTAAAAAGATAATATAAAAACTAAATCTAAATATGATCTAATGCCAAATATAAAAACAGGTTTTGAAATTATTACATAATAAACTAAAAGATAACATTAATAACTAGGGAACAGGCCTATCCACATATATACATTGCTGATTCTGTTATGTGTGATAATTTTATTTCAATTATGAATTAGAGTGACTGGATTATAATTTCCAAGAACGGTCTGATTGAGAGACAGAAATCTAGTTTCCAGTTTACACGAACCGCATCGTTGTAAATACTGCAAAGCCTCCATACAGGTGAATTGTTATGTGAAGTGGTATTGGTTATATCATTTTTGAATGTTATGGTTGATATTGTAGTTAAGCGAGGGATGTTGAAATTTAGGAGCGATAGGAAAAATGAGTTATCAATTTGACCGTTAATGACTTTATAAAGGAATTTCATATCATTCACTTGCCTTCGAGACTCCAAACTAGTCATGCCGAAATTCAACAAAAGTTCACCGTAGGGTACCATGTGTGGGTAATTGCCCGTTATTTTGAGGTGTAAGTATCTGAGGAATTTCTTTTGAACTTGCTCAATGGACTTAATGCATGTTTTCTGCCAGGGACTCCATACTTGGCTGGCGTACTCGAGCTTGGATCTCACCATGGCAGTATAAAGGTTTATGCTGGTACTGGTCCTAATGAATGGCTTAGTGTTTCTTATTATAAACCCTAACATGCGGTAAGCATCCCCGACCGTCATTTGCACATGATAAGTGAAAGCAAGCTCTCGGTCAAACAGAATCCCTACATCTTTCTTCTCGCTTACTGTTTTCAATGACTTAGGTCCAATTCCATAAACAAATGTGATTGGGTTCCTCTTACGTGTAAAGGTCATATCAACACACTTCGGTACGTTTAAGTATAATTTGTTTTCTATACTCCATTTGTGTATATTATTTAGGTAATTTTGCAGTAGAGTGCAGTCATTAGTGGAAGAAATTGATTTAAACATTTTGAAGTTAACTGCATGTAAAAGACTATTTGAGTGTAGTATACATCGTGGCAAATCATTTATCTTTGCTAGAAAAATCAAAGGTCCAAGGTTCGAACCTTGGGGTATTCCGGAATGAACTATGTATTCCTTTGAGACAATTTTCTGGAGCAAAACAAATTGTTTCCTGTCTCTGAGGTAGGAGATGAATAATTTGAGTAATGGGTGGGAAAATCCCAAATTACATAATTTTTTAAGAAGGATATCGTGATTTATTGTGTCGAAAGCTTTCTCGAAATCTGTAAATATGACATCCATCTGCCCTCCTTTATTTAACTCTTTAGATATAAATTGAGTAAAATTAATTGCATTCGTCACTGTAGATTTCCTGGATAGGAAACCATGTTGGTTATCTGTTACGAGTGGTCTGAGAAATACTGATATTCTTCCGTGCAATATGAATTCAAATACCTTGGCTACTGCAGATAAAATAGATATAGGACGGTAGTTATTACTTATTGATGGATCTCCCAATTTTAGTATAGGGCAGACGCGAGTGATTTTCCAGGCGTCAGGGAACGTACAAGTGTGTATTGCTAAGTTAAATATAAAGTGTAACGGGTCCCTGAGGCTTTCAGCACATCCCTTAACTACATACGGTGGAATATTATCAGGACCAGCCGACGACTTAGGTTTTAATTTTTTAAATGCCATTTCTATCTCTTCCTTTGAGACAAGTTTTATGTGAAGGGTGTTGGGAGTATTCGAATTGCAGCCTGGGACTTTGTATTGGGCTGACTGAGAGTCATACACTGATTTGAAATATGACGCGAAACCTTCAACAATGGAATCACCCCTGTCCAATTCGTCATTATTATATTTAAAAGTGTCGCATGAGTTCCTATATTTTTTCTTGTTTTTAATAAACGTCCAAAATTTATTTCAGTCCCTGCTAATGTTTTGTTCAATATTATGGATATACTTCTTAAAAGATAATTTAATGTCCTTTTTAATTTATGACCTTAATTCTTCAAAACGTAGTCTATGATGATCTGAGTAATATTTTCTCTTCCTATGGTGTTCCTTCTCCTTCAATTTACTCTTTGTTTCCTTAGAGAACCAGACAGGATATTTTCTGCCCGTTTGTCGTTTACATATAGGAGCGGTTTCGCCAAGTACTGTGTTAAAATCTGATAAAACAGGTCTACTGCAGTATTTACATCAGTGCACTCGTATATTTGACCCCAGGCACTATCCCTCAACCGAGTGTACATTTGCTCAAAATCGGCTTCCCGGAAGTTATAGATATCATTAGGCTGGATAATTACTTGGTTTTGACATATAGGTAGAGATATTTCCTCATCCAGAGCTGGGTGATGGCGATCCTGCGGTAAGAGTGGGTCTGAATTTTCCGTTACATTTATGTTGGGTTTGTTGGATAGAAATAAGTCCAGCGTCCTCCCGTTTCGGTTTAGTACTGAATTATAAGATTTTAGCTGAAGATAATTAATAAAATTTACGAGTTCTCTTGTGTGAATATTGTCATCTTTAATTATTGTACTTTGTATTGTTGGGTTATTGAAGTCAACAAAGATTAATAAATTTTTATCATATATTTCTGTGCTGGATTCCAGCCACCGGTATAGTTGCCAGTACGATTCTACTTTTGAAGCTGGTGGAATGTAAACATTACAGACGTACCAAATATTTCCTCCAATAACCAGTTTCACTAATACATTCCAAGCTGCCAGTCATTCTTTCGACCTTGAGTACTGTTAATCCGCTCCTAACCAAGACAGCCACCCCACCCCCTCTTCTGGCAGGCCTCTCAGCCCTGTATACTCTGTACATAACACAACAGGCCTCACTGTCAGCGATTTTACTAGATAACCAAGTTTCTGTAATTAGAATTAAGTCATGCTTTTTGGTGATCAGGTTTCCATTGAATAAATCTAATTTTGTATTCATTCCTCCTACATTTTGATAATAAATGGATAATCTAGATTTTGATACCATTAGAGAGTGTTCAGGTCATCCTCATTTCGAATTACGATGACTCGAGAACCTTCAGATTTGCGTATTTTAATGTGTCCATTTCTTACCCACAAGAAAGAATACTCCTCTCTCCTCATATTCCGAGCTTGTGACAGTAATTTCCTCTTCTCTGGTGATAAACTTTCGTTCACAAAAATTACACTATCCCCAGGAAGACCGACGTGACGAGTGGAGAGATTCTGTTTCACCCGGCGACGCTCCATGAAACGCTCCTTGTCGTCCCGCCGAACGAATTTTAAGATGATGCCACTGTGTTGATGATTAGGTGTCTTAGGCAGTCGATGACAGGCATCTACCATTGTTTCAGTGATGACCACATCCAGAGCTTGACCAACTTTCTTCACAGTTTCAATAATGTTTTCGTTAGGAACTTCCGGGACACCGTGTATTTCCACCGTATTCCTACGTGTGTACTGCTCAGATTCTCCTAGGCGGTTTTCTAGGTATTTAGCTTCGCCTTGAGATTGACATTTTGCTGTGTTAATGTGTCAATCTGTCCTTTACATTCCTTAATTTCTGTCTGCTGGTTAGAAATTAATGTCACACAATCGTCTAGTTTCTTATGGCACAATTCCAATGAGTTACCTAGATCAGTCTCTCTCGCTCTTTGTTCGTCTTTTATGATTTTAAGTTGTTATTTTAATTCTTTTTGATAAGCGAGTTGATGTAAAGCTGATAACAAAAGTGGGAGAAGGATGGTATAAGGTATGGGGCGAGCAACTTAATAAGCATTTACGGTATCAGAAGTTCCACTTTACATTAAGTATTTATCAAATCAATGATTGATTTGATAAATAATTAATGTATGCAGTACATACGGTACTACGGAAGAATTTTCAACACGACGGTTGCATTAAATCAGCATATACATAACCTAACACTGTTTGGCAAATTTAAAGTGGAACTTCTGATACCGTAATTCCATTTCAAGAATCCCAGTTTCTCTTCTAAACGTTTTGGACATTTATTAGAATTGCCACATATCCATATTGGGCATTTCAACTCAAATTCTTGTACGAATTTCCGAATTTCTCCATCCCATAAAACGAGGTTATTTCATGTCATCGTAATACTGGTTGGCACCTTTTAAAAATCGTTAATAATCTCCGTATTGAAGAGGATTAAACCTATTTAACTCAAGCGCCGAGCTGAATTATTTTATTGAATTTCTAAATTATTTTGATAAAAAAATTAAAGCTTAACATTTTTACACTCACCATTAATAGTTCTTATTTCTAACTACTTTTTTTTAAATTATTGTTAAAAGACCAATCTTATATTTATTTAATTCATGATACGTGCAAGGGCACGTCCCTACGCTTTCAAACATGTATATACCCTTGGATCGTAACATCTCGACATTTGAAACGACCGCCTGGTGACTTGCTTCCCATTTTGAACACGAGATGGTAGCGCCAGTCGGACCTTGTAAAGTCTGCACGTGGTTCCTGTTTCTCTCCGATAGGTAGTGTGGGCTGCGCCTTATAAAACTCTTTATACGCATGACATAATTGAAAGACAATTACATTCTTCGTCATCAAACAAATGCTAGTGTATTCATGATACCGCCAAATTATATACTTATTTATGACATTGTTGTTTTGAGGTGTCACTCCGTGATTGGACAATATTATTTACATGTATACAGTTCGGATTTGACACGCAAAAATTCTCCGCCATTTTGTGGAGTCCATTAGCCATCGTGAAGTAAACACATCTAGCCGACTGGTCGTGAAAGGTGTCTCCGCTAATGGGGGCTTTGGCCCCCATTCTCTACGAAATATGTGTATTCAAGAGAAAAAGGAATTGCCTGTTCTCTTCAGGCTGTGAATTTCATCGTTTCGCCGTGAAGTGAACGTGTGAAATATGATCACATCTCGATGCGGACCTACGCTGTTGACCAAAACAAAGCATGTGCTGGGCAGGCTTCTTCCGGGCAATTAGTGCCATATTTTAATTATTTAAAATGTGTTAGTTTTTTTTGTTTTCATTGTGTCTCCGCTGTGAAGTTTTAAGGTACGTTTTTTTAATTTAATTTATCTAATTATTTTATTTTGGGAGCTCCTATTTTGGCCGTGTATGAATGTTGATCTTCTGTTGTGTTTTGTTTTATAGGCCTAATTTTATTTCTGTTTTAATTACGTTTCCTGATTTATTTGAACCTTGTTATCTTTCTTCGTACCTCCTGGAGACACATTTCTAGTTTATTTCACGTTTAAGTTATTATTTATTTTCTTTTGCCAATCTTATGATTGATATTGTATTCAAATTAATTTATTCATGATCCGTGCCCTTTACTATTGTAATAGCATTTAGACTTAATTGTTTTCCGCCGTTCATTTCCTTACGCTGATGTTAAAATTTATTTTATTAATTGTTTGCCGTAATTTCGATCAGGCATGTTTCGTGTGGCCATGTCTGTTGCTTTGCCGTGGTGCATTATGGTCTCGTTGTCAGTCCATTGGCGCCGGCCTCAAAAAGCAAATGTGTTGTGTGTTAGCTTAATATATATTTTTTTAAATGTAATCTTGTTGATGTTAATTTTGTGATTTTTGGTAAATGTCCTTGTGTTTTCCGCCGTCGTGCATATCATTTATTTATTTTCTATCCCATTTAATATTTTTTAAATTTAATTTCAATCCTTTTTTTTTTGGCGTGGCCTGAACATCTGCATGCCGGATCGTTATTGCATTCCCTTGCAAATTATCAAGCCCTTTCTCATTGTGATATGCATGTAATTTTTATTTTAACCTTTGGGCTGTTTAATATTTTTTTAATTTTTAAATTAAGTCTTTTCTCTTCTTGGCTTTGCAAGCAAGCATGTTAGGCGCTATCTGGCCTTCTTGGTAAATTTGTGTTGGTTGATGCATGTTCCGTTTCTGGTGAAGGTCCTCCTTTAAATTTTTAATATTAAACCTTTTATTCTTAATTTTTTTTATCTTTTGTTGTGACATTATTTCACCGACGGCAGTTCCGTTGGTTTTTGGGGGGTGTCTGTACGATAGCCTGTGTGTGTTGTCCCCTTCTCCATCTTCCTTCCTCTCCTTTGTGCTCTTCTGTTGGGACTTGTCATCTGGAGGTGATTTTGCTGCGGAGGTGACCCGGACCCCTGAATACAGGAAAGTTGGCCCATCCACGCTCCCCGTACACGTCCCATTCTGGTAGCAGATCCTGCTCGAGTTCACTTCCGTAACTATCCCCTCCCCGGTACCCACGGGCTGTTTTATGGACCCCTCTAATGCTGATGTGTCGGTTGTCGGTGGGATTTTGTCAGGCCAGTGCACTTGATGTTGTGTAAAGCTAATCCTCGTCGTTTGTTGTGTTTCATGTTTGCCTCTGGATATCCATGTGGTATGCTGTATGTAACCTGTTCTAAACGAGGCGTTTACTCCTGTATTTTACCCTGTTGGTGTGCAACATCCCCAATGAAGATGAAGCCCGGTGAGTGACTGACATGTGTTCTTGGCATGGGAAATGGGATTTCTTAATGTTCTGATAGCCTATATGCTGCGTGTGAAGACATCCTGGAGCCCCGTCGGAAGCTGGTAGCCTGATGGTTTGTGCCTATTTTTGTAATTTAGCTTTCTGTTCTCGAGCCAAGCGGGTGGTGACGTGTGCAGTTCTGGACAGCATGGTGCATGATTTGGTGTAGTAGGGTGGCTGTGTTTGAGTGTCAGCCTAATCTTTGGTGATGGTAATTGCTGGTTGTGGTACTGTTGTAAAAGTGTAAACTGTCCTTGTAATTCCTGAAATTTTGTTTCCTTCTATTTTGGCTGTCTGCATTCTGTGTTTTCCAAAATGGCCGAAAACAATAGTGTTTTCAATTTAATTGACTTAAGCGATAACCTTGTGAATTTGGAGAGTTCTTCTGGGGTTGAACGTGAATCACCTCTGTTTACTTGGTCTGAGGTTTTGGGATCGATTACCAGTAGTAGTTTGCCTGCCCCTTTGTTGCCTGGCGCTGGCTCGTCCATACCACTTAATCCTGCATACGGTCATTCTTCTCATGTTAGGTCACCTAATGATTTCCTGGGTCCTGCCGACCCATTGCATCCCAGTTCTTTCTCTAGTAATATAAATGTTTTGTCGCCTGTAGAGGGTGTGCGAGCGGGCTACCCTGGTAACAATGTCTCTATTCCTAATGCTACGATCTCACCTACCGTTAATTATGGGTCGATTCCTCATCCTATTTCTGGTTTCTTAACTAAATTAAAGCATTTCAACCTTGATGACGTTACCCAAGTGGTACAATTTTTAAAGCAAGTGGTCGAGTTGGGTAACCATGCCTCGATTTTTGGGATGTCGGAAGTTCAGATTTTCCAACTTTTGTATCCTGTTGCATCCGGTATGCTGCGCGATAAGCTTGTTGAAGCTATCCACCTCCGCATGTCCTTAGCCATGTTTATTAGGGAAGTGTTGTGGTTTTTTGTCCCTGCGAGCGCCCTAAGTGCTCTCGAGCATAAGTTCCTTTATCGTGTCCAAAGGCTGGACGAGTCCCTTAGCGACTATGTCTGCGACATTAAGGTGTATGCCCAGGTTTTTGCATCCCCTTTAACAGAGCGACAGTTGGTGTCATCAATTGTGAATGGGTTTTCGCCTCAATATAGGTCATACATGACTATGTGTACCAGGCCTTCGTCATTCGTCAAGCTGAAACAGGTCGTTATAGAGGCTATGGCTGTGAAGCATGCTGATTCCCTTCGTGTAGCTAATATTCCTCCTCCTTCCTTGATGTCTTGTCCCCCTCCTTCCTTGATGTATCGTCCCCCACCTAAGGTTATGTTTCATCCTCGACCTAATATTAAGTGCCACTCGTGCGGTGGAGTGGGACATGTCAAGAAGGTGTGTCCGAGTAACCAGGCTGTGTATCGGCAATGACGGAACGTTGAGGAGACCAATTCGGGTGTTACTTCCAAGGATATTTCTGTGTGTAAGAATTTGGGAAAACCCTGTGAAGTTTCTGGTCGCCCTACCAATGATAGTCTTGATAACTCTATGAAAACTAATTCATCACGTGCTAATTCTGCTTATGTCGCTGACCTACCTAACCTGTCGGTGAGCAATGGCGTGGCAAGTCAGCCTAATTCTAAACGTTGTGTGAATCCTATGGTGCGGGTGTCCTCGTCACCTACTTGTAATCGTGTTAGAGTGAGTAATGATTTTGGAATGTCTCCTGTGGCTAAAGGAATATCCCCGTTTATTGAAATTTGTGTTAATGACGAGCCCGTTTCTGCGTTGCTTGATTCTGGTAGTGTCGCATCCTTTATAAGCGAGGACTGGTTTTTATCTATGAAGAGTGTTTGCAAATTTCCTGATTTAGAGCCTAACAATGAATCTTTTATTTCGGCAAATTGTTCAAACTTAAATATTTTGGGTAGTATGACAGTCAAAATTCATATTCTAAATTTTTCTTGGAAATTTAAATTTTTGGTTGCCAGAAATCTTTCTTGTGCTGTGGTCATTGGAGCTAATTTCATGTCACACGTTGGTATGCTTCTTGATTTTGGTGCTCGCAACTTATGGTTTAAGTTTAATCCACTGAGTAAATTATCTTTTAACCCGGTTTTATCTTCTCATGCTGTCATTTCTGTTAGTGAACCTATGACTATTGAGGATCTCGATCTGGAAAATTTAACGAGTCTTCAAAAGGATGCCATAAAGAGATTATGTCAGGAGTATGGCGATGTATTTACTGACAAGCTTGGTGTAACCCATTTGATGGAGTACAAGATTGAGCTAACCGATTCTGTGCCGGTGCGTTCCAGCCCGTATCGCCTTGCCCCGCCCAAGATGGCTGAACTTCGTAAGATTATCGATAAGATGTTAGAAGAAGGTGTAATCCAACCCTCTATCTCTGCCTACTCATCCCCTGTATTTCTTGTGCCAAAACCTAACGGTGGTTTTCGGCCGGTGGTCGACTATAGGGCTCTTAATCAAAAAGTTGTTTTGCAGTCCATTCCTTTGCCGGACCTTCACACATGTTTTAGTTGGTTTCGCAACGCGAAGGTGTTCACGATCCTCGATTTAAATTCTTCCAACTTCCAAATTCCCCTCTCTCCTGAATCCAGGCATGTTACTGCTTTTTCCACTGACTGGAACCTGTTTGAGTATGCCCGTGTCCCGTTTGGCCTATCCACCGGAGCCGCTGTGTTGAGTAGACTTCTGGACAAGGTATTTTCAGAAATTAAATTCAAGTTTGTGTACCACTACCTTGACGATGTGGTGATCTATTCCGAGTCCTTCGAGGAACACGTTGATCATCTGAAAATTGTTCTTGATCGGTTGCGTGACGCGGGACTTACCGTCAAATTGTCCAAGGTTTCCTTTGCCAAGCCCAAAATTTCCTTCTTGGGTCATATTGTTTCTGAATCTGGTATCTCAGTGGACCAGTCTCGTACGCAGGCCGTCAGAGATTTTAAACCACCCAAAAACGCCAAGGGTCTTGCTCGTTACATTGGAATGGTGAACTTCTTCCGTAAGTTTATCAGTAACTTTGCCGACCGTGCTGCTCCTCTAAATCAATTACGCAAAAAGGCTGTGAAGTTCGAGTGGGGTCCCTCTCAGCAAGCAGCCTTCGAAGATCTTAAGCTTGCGCTCTCTAACGCCCCTGTGTTAGCCATTCCGGATTTTGGGAAGCAGTTCATTGTGCAGACTGATGCGTCTGGTCGTGGTGTTGGTTGTGTTCTAATGCAGGAATCTGATCTGGGTAGGCAACCCATTGCATACGCCTCTCGTACCTTAACGGACGCAGAGAGGAAGTATTCCATTTACGAACTTGTGGGTTTAGCTGTGTTGTTCGCTCTAGAAAAATTCCGTATGTATCTTGAGCACACCAAGTTTCTCCTTGAGACCGATAACCAAGCCTTGAGCTGGGTCTTAGGGAAACCCCGCAAAACTGGTAGAATTGCTAGGTGGGCAACTAGAATTCTGTCGTTCCAGTTCACTGTCCAACATATTCGTGGGTCTGAAAATGCGGTAGCTGATTCTTTAAGCCGCATGTACGAGGAAACAGCTGAAGAGGATGTTCAGGAATGCGAACCCGTAAACCTTGTATCTACTGTAAATTGTGTCAATGCCGTTCTTAGCAATTCCCCTGTGCTTTTTGAGGATGTGAGACGATTCCAGAAGGAAGACCCCTCCTTATCTAGCCTTATTGACCGAATCAATTCTGGTGAAGTGATCAAGCCCTACTCTCTGAAGGACGGTGTATTGTGTTGTTCGTCTCGTCATGACCGCCTACCTAAAATTGTGCTCCCGTCGGTCCTCATTCCGGAAATCTTTCGTTACTATCATGAATCTCCTATTGGTGGCCACCTAGCAGTATTCAAGACCCGAGCTAAAATCAGACAGTTTTTCATTTGGCAAGGTATGGATGGCGACATCAGGAGGCTCATTAGGAATTGTGCTGCATGCAGTATTAGCAAACCTCCGGTTTCTACTAAGGTTGGCCTGTTGTCATCTGAACCGGCATCTAGACCCATGGAGAGGCTTTTTATCGACCATGTTGGACCGTTCCCTCGCTCTGGTCGGGGAAACCAATTTGCGCTTGTTTGCACTGATGGTTTCACCCGGTTTAGTTGGATTTTCCCCACCAGACAGGCTACGACCAGTTCCGTCATAAAGTGTCTTAATTCCATCTTCTCGTCTTTTGGGCCGTGTCAGTATCTGGTGTCAGATAATGCCAAGTGCTTTGTATCTCATCAATTCCGTCAATTCTTGTTTGATTATGCTATTTCGCACGTAACCACCACTCCCTATTTTCCTAACCCGTCTCCGTTCTGCTCTGATTGCTTTCCACCACGACGACCATTCCAAGTGGGATTCTAATTTGCATTGGCTCAATTTTGCTTTCAACACCGCATGAGAGCACGCAAGCCACTACTTTTTCGTTAATGTTTTCCTTTATGGCTAATTCTCCGTTGTCCAACCTGTGGAACCTGCACGATCTCTTTCCTGACAGTTTCACGCCCGAGGATATGAGGGCGAAATTCGACAAGGCTAGAGAGAATATTAAGGTGTCCCATGACCAACTTGCCAGGCGACACAATGCCTGTCGCAAGCCAGCTGATTTGGAAATTGGTGATGTTGTGTACGTCCGCAATTTCGAGCCCAAGGGCGTCAGTAATCTAGTTTCAAGCAAGTTAACCCCTCGTTTTAAAGGCCCATGCTATGTAGAGGCATTCTTGACTCCTGTTACTCTTCTTGTTCGAAACCCTAAGGCCAACAAAATTTCTAGATTGCATCTATCACACATTAAGCGAGGTGGAGAGGTGTCTAATGAGGAAATGCTACCGTGAATTTTGTAAAACAAATTTTGTATAATGTAGAGTATCCCTAACCTTCATTGAAGCCTTCAGGCATCTGTTCCTTCTGGAATTTTGAACTGGATATGCAAACTCTGATGGGATACAAAATGTAAATGTTGGGAAGTTCCCATTGTAATGGTAAATTGTAAAAGTGTACCTAACTTTGATGTTTCATAGGAGATGCTAACATGTAAAGTGGGCTCGGTGGGAGACCTAACTCATGGTAACCTTGTATTCCTGTTCCCTTTGGGAATTTTAGTGGTCATTTCTCTACCGTAGTTCCTTCTAAATGTATAGTCGTCTAACTCATGTAATCTTGTAATGTACTTCGAATCTGTAAAAAGGTAAACTTGTTAATGAAATTTTGTAAGCACGGATCTAGGGCATGGTCAAAAATTTTCTTCATTTAAATTCAACCTTGTTTCCCTTTGTAAAATGTAGTAAGAATTAGTAATTCTGTAAACCTTTTTTGAAATTAGATTAACTTATGTTTTTGTAAATGGCTGCCCACGCGTCGAATCTTATCTTGCACATTGCTTCCTCCTACTTCGTCTAAAACGACCTACAGTGGACTTGTTGAAAATGTATCTAACGTGTCTCGGACTCTGAAAGCACTGCTGGTGCTGGTGTTCTGCGTTTCTGAAGATTTTTGGACACAGTGATGCTGTTGACTAAGTGGTTTGCGAGGTGATCAATTATCCCATCACTGATAATCTGACCCTGCATTCTTCCTAACCAAAACGATGCGGTTTCATCCATCAATTGGAGTTAACAGGTGAACATTATCTTCGGGAAACATCTCTGGTGAATCGACAAGTTAAGGAGTACTGTCTATGCCTAGGCATATTCGTGAACCGTGTTCACACTTAAGGGAGGGAGACTGATACGTGCAAGGGCACGTCCCTACGCTTTCAAACATGTATATACCCTTGGATCGTAACATCTCGACATTTGAAACGACCGCCTGTTGACTTGCTTCCCATTTTGAACACGAGATGGTAGCGCCAGTCGGACCTTGTAAAGTCTGCACGTGGTTCCTGTTTCTCTCCGATATGTAGTGTGGGCTGCGCCTTATAAAATTCTTTATACGCATGACATAATTGAAAGACAATTACATTCTTCGTCATCAAACAAATGCTAGTGTATTCATGATACCGCCAAATTATGTACTTATTTATGACATTGTTGTTTTGAGGTGTCACTCCGTGATTGGACAATATTATTTACATGTATACAGTTCGGATTTGACACGAAAAAATTCTCCGCCATTTTGTGGAGTCCATTAGCCATCGTGAAGTAAACACATCTAGCCGACTGGTCGTGAAAGGTGTCTCCGCTAATGGGGGCTTTGGCCCCCATTCTCTACGAAATATGTGTATTCAAGAGAAAAAGGAATTGCCTGTTCTCTTCAGGCTGTGAATTTCATCGTTTCGCCGTGAAGTGAACGTGTGAAATATGATCACATCTCGATGCGGACCTACGCTGTTGACCAAAACAAAGCATGTGTTGGGCAGGCTTCTTCCGGGCAATTACTGCCATATTTTATTTATTTAAAATGTGTTAGTTTTTTTTGTTTTCATTGTGTCTCCGCTGTGAAGTTTTAAGGTACGTTTTTTTAATTTAATTTATCTAATTATTTTATTTTGGGAGCTCCTATTTTGGCCGTGTATGAATGTTGATCTTCTGTTGTGTTTTGTTTTATAGGCCTAATTTTATTTCTGTTTTAATCACATTTCCTGATTTATTTGAACCTTGTTATCTTTCTTCGTACCTCCTGGAGACACATTTCTAGTTTATTTCACGTTTAAGTTATTATTTATTTTCTTTTGCCAATCTTATGATTGATATTGTATTCAAATTAATTTATTCATGATCCGTGCCCTTTACTATTGTGATAGCATTTAGACTTAATTGTTTTCCGCCGTTCATTTCCTTACGCTGATGTTAAAATTTATTTTATTAATTGTTTGCCGTAATTTCGATCAGGCATGTTTCGTGTGGCCATGTCTGTTGCTTTGCCGTGGTGCATTATGGTCTCGTTGTCAGTCCATTGGCGCCGGCCTCAAAAAGCAAACGTGTTGTGTGTTAGCTTAATATATTTTTTTTAAATGTAATCTTGTTGATGTTAATTTTGTGATTTTTGGTAAATGTCCTTGTGTTTTCCGCCGTCGTGCATATCATTTATTTATTTTCTATCCCATTTAATATTTTTTAAATTTAATTTCAATTCTTTTTTTTTTGGCGTGGCCTGAACATCTGCATGCCGGATCGTTATTGCATTCCCTTGCAAATTATCAAGCCCTTTCTCATTGTGATATGCATGTAATTTTTATTTTAAACTTTGGGCTGTTTAATATTTTTTTTATTTTTTAAATTAAGTCTTTTCTCTTCTTGGCTTTGCAAGCAAGCATGTTAGGCGCTATCTGGCCTTCTTGGTAAATTTGTGTTGGTTGATGCATGTTCCGTTTCTGGTGAAGGTCCTCCTTTAAATTTTTAATATTAAACCTTTTATTCTTAATTTTTTTTATCTTTTGTTGTGACATTATTTCACCGACGGCAGTTCCCTTGGTTTTTGGGGGGTGTCTGTACGATAGCCTGTGTGTGTTGTCCCCTTCTCCATCTTCCTTCCTCTCCTTTGTGCTCTTCTGTTGGGACTTGTCATCTGGAGGTGATTTTGCTGCGGAGGTGACCCGGACCCCTGAATACAGGTAAGTTGGCCCATCCACGCTCCCCGTACACGTCCCAATTAATACTACATTGTAAGGATATCCATTTTATTACTATATTTTATTTATTAAAATAATTATTATTAATTTTTCATTTTAATTTAGATTTAAGGCACATATGCCATTTTAGTTTTTCAATTCTTAATTGATTTTCTTTTTAGGCTGAGGATGACCCCACTGTGGGTCGAAACATGTACTAATATATAAAATATATATTTGTTTATGTATTGATTTTGCGAATAGTTTAAACGTTAAATTCTAACATCAATACGGATAATGAAAACATTTGTTTTCAATGGCAAATGTATTTGCATTCTATTAAGAAAGTACCGTCAAAAATAATACTTACATGAACATTTTTTAGACTACAAGTGATTTCCACACACACACACACACAACTCACACATTGCTCAATGTCAAGATTTATAGTCGACACAATTTATAGTGATTATGATTTTTATTGACTATGATTGAGAGTAGCCACGGTTAGTAGACGCGTTTGATACTGGGTGGGTTTTATACTGATCATGATTGATACTGAGCTCGATTTTTACTAAAAGCGATTTCACAGGGCGTAATTGATAGTAGGCACAATTGGTAGAAGGCGCAATTGATAGTAGGCACAATTAATAGTAGGCGCGATCGGTAGTAGGTGCAATTGATACTAGGCGCAATTGATAATAGGCGCGATTGGTAGTAGGCGCGATTGGTAGGAGGCGCAATTGACAGTAGGCGCGATTGTTAGTGGACGTAATTGATAGTAGGCGCTATTGATAGTAGGCGCAATTGTCAGTAGGCGCGGTTGATAGTAGGCGTGATTGGTAGTTGGCGCGATTGGTAGTAGGCGCAATTGGTATAAGGCGCAATTAATAGAAGACGCGATTGGTAGTAGTCGCAATTGATAGAAGGCGCAATGGACAGTATGCGCAATTGATAGAAGGCGCAATTGATAATAGGCGCGATTGGTAGTAGGCGCTATTAACAGTAGGCGCGATTGGTAGTTGTAATTGATAGTAGGCGCTATTTATAGTAAGCGCAATTGACAGTAGGCGCGATTGATAGTAGGCGCAAGTGATAGTAGGCCCAAAGATAGTAGGCGCGATTGATAGTAGGCGTGATTGGTATACCTTGAGGTGATAACTCCTATTGATTGATCCATGTTGATTTGTCCCTTTGGACTGGTCCTTGTTGACTAGCCCCTGTTGACTAGCCCCTTTGGACGCGTCCTTCATGGAGTCATTTTGACGGGTCCCTGAGGACGGGTCGTTGTTGACGGGTCCCTGGACTCTTTGACATAATTTGGATAAATGCATGGGCCTGTTCACAGGGACCCGTCAAAAATGATTCCCTTAATAAAGGACCCGTATAGAGGTATACCAATCACGCCTCCTATCAATCGCGCCTACTAATCGCGCCTACTATCTATAGCGCCTACTATCACTTGCGCCTACTATCAATCGCGCCTACTGTCAATTGCGCCTACTATAATTAGCGCCTATTATCAATTACGCCAACTACAAATCGCGCCTACTACCAATTTCGCCTACTGTTAATAGCTCCTACTACCAATCGCGCCTATTATCAATTGTGCCTACTATCAATTGCGCATACTGTCAAATGCGCCTTCTATCAATTGCGCCTACTAACAGTCGCGTCTACTATTAATTGCGCCTACTAACAATTGCGCCTACTACCAATCGCGCCTACTATCAATCGCGCCTACTGTCAATTGCGCCTACTATCAATAGCGCCTACTATCAATTACGTCCACTACCAATCGCGCCTACTACCAATCGCGCCTACTATTAATTGTGCATACTACCAACTGCGCCTACTACCAATTGCACCTACTATCAATTACGCCGTGTGAAATCGCTTTCAATAAAAATCGAGCTCAGTATAAAACCCACCCAGTATCAAACGCGTCTACTAACCGTGGCTACTATCAATCATAGTCAATAAAAATCATAATCACTATAAATTGTGTCGACTATAAATCTTGACATTGAGCAATGTGTGTGTTGTGTGTGTGTAAATCACTTGTAGTCTAAAAAATGTTCATGTAAGTATTATTCTTGACAGTACTTTCAAAATTACACCTTTAATAAATATCAATCCACTTCATTTATTTTACTGTTATTATTACTAAAGTGACTTTACTAAAATTGAATTAATGTGTATTAGTTTATTAAAGTCTTAACAACCAGCCATGGTAAGTCATATATTTTCGAATGCTTCTAAACAAGCTGGACATACTAGTTATGAGAAAGAACTATTAGAAATTGAAGATGAACTTTGTTATGCTGGTATTATGTGTAATGGATCAACGTAACTGCTTAGGCATGATGAGGAAAAGTGGGCTTAAAAATATAAAGGGATATGTATAACTATGATTTTCTTTTGTAAAGTTATATTATATGTGAAATATTAAATTATTGCAATATCATGTTTTTCTTATTCAATATACATTTTATATACATTTTATGATAGTACATTTTGTTTACAATCCCCTTGTTCAGTTCTCTCATCCTGTACAATTTTTTTAATCTTTTCCATAATATAAAAAGCAAAAATTTACAGTAAAATGTATTACTTATGTTATTTTTACTTAACTACAGTAGTCTTAACTTTATACATCATACTTACAGTTTTTACAAATATATTACAATATAAACATACTACAAATAATACAATATGGTGAACATCAGACTTAAGTAAAGTAATAGTCGTCAATGCGACTGTTTCCCCATGCGAGAGTATCAAATGAGCTGGGTATAATGAAACTTTTGTTGTCTTCATTACTTAAAGCAACTTTGTTAAGCAAATTAGTATGTAGCTAATGATTTTTACTTCTATATACACACATTTTCTTATATAATATAGGTGGGTTACTGACTATACAGTATTTATAATCACTTAGATCTAACTCTATACTAACAACATTACTTTTCACTCCTTTTAATTTTTTATTACTACATCATCAATTGTCATATAACTATAAGATTTAGATTTTGTGCCTACAAAGGTTTCTATAACAACACCAGCACATTCATCTTTACATTTTTCAAGAACCTTTTTGTTTACTAGAGGTAAATGGTAGATATTATCATCGGGATAGTCACTTGTATCAAACCTATTTAGCTCAGTTTTGATATCCTCATAAAAATCATTAGTTTTAAACTCATAAATAAAAGAAGCTGTGTCTGTATAGAGTAATTTAGCGTTATCATGATAGTTTTTCTTAACGTAATCATAGTGAAATTCATACATAAGAGTTTTTGACAATTCCAGAATGGCGTAACCCACATATATGGGTTTGTTGTAAGTTACATTAAGGCGTTTCATTTGTATTACAACAAAATCCTCATGAATAATTGAACAGATATGAAAGTTAGGCTTGCTTATTAAGTTGCTCGCACCATACCTTTTACCACCATTCTCCCACTTCGTTATCAGCTTTACATCAACTCGCTTATCAAAATTCTCCATAGTCTCTCCAAATATATTATTATTCATGAGTTTATAAAAATATTTTTCAAAAGCGTTTGTTGAGTGTTCTTAAATTATTGTTCAGATCAATATATGGCTTGAGCCATGCTTACTGACGAAATTGTAATAAGCGATGAATTTTAGTTAATTTCGATCCATGCTGTAGACACTGTTTCAAGTTTTGATAATGTATTACATATTTACATTTATCATTCACATTAGCAATTAACATTTTCGTTCGTGATGTGATGTACGGAGATTTCATATTCTCAGGACAAAATGGTAAATCATTATGATCATCATGTAACTTTGTAGGGTACTCAAGATTTACATCTAAAATACATCCTATATCATCGTTATCATTTAGAGTGTTAACATGTAAGACATCAATTTCAGATTGTGTCAGCCAGCGAAAATGTTTCAGTGGTAGATATTGACTCATAGCCCAACCATATTTGTTTTTTGCATCGAGGTAGACAATATACTTTGACTCCTCACAAGGGTAGTAGCTAGGCATGTACTTATTATTTGCTTTAGAATACCGTACTCAACATTGCCTTAATCCACCTCGAATTGATGATTTTATAAAATTAATTATGTCTATATCAGTCATCAATATTCAAAATTTACTTTTGTATTTTTCAACATTGAACTAACACTTAACCCAGGAGCAGTTAAATACTGACAAGGATCAAGGTCATAAGTTTTCATTCAAGCATTCCTAAAATTTTCAAAAACATCTGCTAATTAAAACACATCTGTCTTTAAATATATGTCTGAAAATTCACCTGAAGTTTGAATGTCAATCTTTGTCCATACTGGTTTTGCTTGTAAACATTCCTGATCACTGATATGACTTGTGTTTAAGTAACTGTAAAATGCACCTTTTGGTGGCAAGGACATTCCTCAAGACGATCTAGACAGTTAATATATTCATAAGGGGATATACCCTTTTGACGAATCAAATTAAAATCAACTTCTTTTGGAAAGACACGTTGAATTTCACAAAACTGATCTGATTTTAAATTACTAGCATGTTTATCAAGGCTACTCGGCATAAAGCGAAATGAATCTAAAAATCTCAGTTTTATAGTTTTTTCAGTGTCAGTTTTGATGTATTTTGTGAACGATATGTATTGCTCCTTATTATTTGCAATCACATCAATTTTCACATCTGAAGCTCCAAATTCTTTAGCGATATAATGATAATCGTATTTGCTACCGTTATGTAGAATGATTGGAATGAATTTTGTTACTCTATAAATTACATTCTTGGTGAGCAGCAACACGATATTTTCCTGTTAAATGGTCATGATCGCGAACCCTGTCTGTATATAAACATTCACCACATATAAAACTATTAGTCTTAGTTTCAAAACGCATTTGCTGTGATAATGTTAATGGCTCCATTGGAATGATAGTATTTAAATTAGAGGATATACGGATTGCGTCTTTTTCAAGTCATTCCATAAAAACATTAGGTGCATCAGGTCTTCTATACAGCTCAAACTTATTTAACGAGCCATCATAACTACATATAATATAATTTGCATAGCTAAAAGGTTCATGAATGTGAGTGGTGTTGGTAAAAGGTTTGGTTGCATTTGATGAACACGTATTAAAAGGTTTTAGCAAAGCTTCAAAACAGGCATATATAACATATAGTACTCGAAGCTGCTTCTCAAAGCCCTTAAATTTCAGAATGTATATTTTAAGAGTAGGTAATACCGTACAAACATGATTACAAACCCATTATTGATGTTGAGTTAGTTGATCCTCATTTCTAAGATATAGCAAACAGCCTTCACACAACCACTTCTTACCTTTATATTTTGATAATTGACTACCAATAAGTATACATAAATATTTTATCCAACAATTGAGGGCATTTTCACCTTGCTTATGTATAGTAAATTAACATGAGCATTCTTTTTTTCCTGAGTATGATATAGAGGACCTACTATACTCTTGTTTTCAATTCCATACACATTAATACTTACATTGTTCAGCTCTTCAAAATGTTTAATATCTTTTATCTCCATAGGAAATTCCATTTCTTCTAAATCAAACACTGAAGAATAGTGAGGATAAGATGATGTTCTCTCCACAGCCCTCACTGCTGGATGGAGAGCTGAGGTTACAGCCCACGCAAAACATGCTTGACAATTATTCATAACGTTTACACAAGCTTTCTTTCGTTTAATCCATAGTGGTAAATCTGTGTATGATGATGCTCGAAGGGGGTTATATTTATTCATGTTGGTTTCTAAATAAAGTACATCAACCAACGTCCAGCCTGACTCCCTTTCCTGGAACTCTTCACTCTTCACGATGATAGCACTTGAAATATCTTGGTACATATCACTGATATTAGTAGATTCACTAACAATTATGTTTTTTGTATTAAAGGATTTGATATAAGTAATTTCACATTCACTCCCAGTTTTTACATAGAGCCCAAAATGTTCGAATTTCATTTTAGATGTTTTATGCTCTACTAAAACATTATCTACCAAGCCAAACACACTAGGTTGAACATTATGTAAAAATGTTTCAATACTTTGAGTTTTTTCTTCACTTTGAAGTCTGTAACTAGCAATTCGACTTTTAAACGCACTACCAATTTGTTGAATATTCGCAGAATTTTTTTCATGACAAGCGTTGTTTTTATGATTAATACTGCGTAAATGTCCATGAATGAATGAAGAAGGTACATCAATATAACATACATCGCAATGCGTTATCGAATGTTCACCATTCTTCATTCTTTTTGTTGTACAACTATTTTCACAATCTTGAGAACGTTTACCCTTTTGAACATCACATTCGTTTGAAGGTTCCGTGCTAGTTGATAGTTTTACAGCTTTTAATTCCTGTTGTTCATCATGCAATTCAACCATGTGGGATTGATATCGCTTTAAACCAGAAAAAGCAAGATCACAAACTGTACCTGAAAAAGATGCTGAACTGACATGCCGTCCAAGACTATCCCGTCGGTTAAATGTCAGAGAACAATGACTGCACACAAACATTTTAATGTTATGTTAGGCATTTGCGAGTCGTTGAAGGTTGTCAGGTCTTGAAAACTGTTTTTACAGTCACCACACTTGAACATGATGATCACTTTCCAAATCTTATATATAAAAGTGAAAGTCTGTATGTATGTTGGTGGGAGGTTGGGTGGGTGGGTGGGTTGGTTCCGTATACAAATTTACACCGTTCCACCATACTCAACCAAATTTTGCATACACATAGTTTAGGATCCAGAAGGAACCGCTGGCCACATGAATTCTCGATAGTCTTTCTCATTCTTCTGTTTTCGGCCCTTTTGCACTCAAGCGCAGGCTCATCAAATCATAAAATATACTCATGATGAATGGCAAGGCAGATAGTTTCTATGGCAACATAGCTCAAGTCGAGACACGGCCGTCTGGTTGCCAGTTGCGCTCTGCACTACCGGTATAGAAAATGAGGATCTTTACTTGAAATCCCGTTAGTTACTCACCTACTCACACATCACTGTCAACCGAGTTTAGCATAACAAAGACTTGACACTATCTTCTACTATATATTTGTCTCAAATACCACTCACTCACTCACTCATTCATTCATAACGAAATCTCAGAAACCACGGAACGGATTTCAATGAAATTTGGTATGCTGCTTCCCCAAGGGCCGAAAATGCCCACTAACAGAGGATTTTTGTATATTCAGGTTCTAAAGGGGTGTTAAGGGGGTAGACCTGCATGTCATTGAATAGCAATATCTCCCGATTGGTTTCATTGGGGGATGTGATACTCGGCACATAAACTCATCATTAAAAATAAGAAGACACGAGTCTTAGGGTTTTTGATGTGGCGTACATTATGAGGTGAAGGGGGTGAAAAGTGGGGATTGAAAGATTCCTAACGGAGCGTGTATCTCTTAAACGACATAGGCGAGGAGTTTGAAACTCAGCGGGAAAAAATCACCATAAAGAATAAGTAAATATGTGTTTGACCGTTTATTCATAAATGCAATTTAAGGGGCCCATGGGGAGGGGTGACATTCTGGGGGGGGGACAGGAAAGAAAGTGTCCTAACTGATAATCTGACTGACTCACTCATCAAACTCAGGGGGAAAACTGCCTTAAAGTAAGTAAATAGCTGTTCGACAGTTTTTTTATAAATCAAATTTAAGGGGTTCATGGGGAGGGGTGAAATTCTGAAAAAAGAAAATTGAAAGAAAATGTCCTGACTAACACTCTCACTCACTCACTCACTCACTCATCATCGCCCATACAAAATTATTGAAGTTAAAAACATGACAGTTTGGGGATATGTTCATTTTATGTCAAAACCGTCTACTAAGGGAGGATTTTCGGATATTCAGGTTCTAAAGGGGTATTAAGGGGGTTAAACCCGCATTTCATTGAATAACAATATCTCCCGATTGGTTTCATTGGGGGATGTGATACACGGCATATAAACTCATCATTAAAAAGTATGAAGACACGTTTCAGAGGATTTATCGATGTGGTGTATATTATGAGGTGAAAGGGATGAAAATTGGGGGTTGAGGGATTCTTAACGGAGCGTGTATCTCTTAAATGACATAGACGAGATGTTTGAAATTCGGCGGGGAAAAACAGCTTAAAATACAAGTAAATAGGTGTTCGACCGTTTTTTCATAAATCCAATTTAAGGGGCCATTGGAGAGGGTTGAAATTCTGGGGGGAAAAACAGGAAAGAAAGTGTCCTAACTGATTGACTCACTTACTCATCATACTCAGGGGGTAACAGCTTTAAATAAGTGAATAGGTGTTCGACCGTTTGTTTCATAAATCCAATTTAAGGGGTTCATGGGGAGCGGTGAAATTATCAAAAATAAATGAAAGAAAATGTCCTGACTGACTCACTCAATCATCATCGCCAAGCCAAAATTATTGAAGTTAGAAACATGAAATTTTGGGGATATGTTCGTTGTATGTCGAAAACGTCCACTAAGGAAACAGTTTTGAATATTCAGGTTCTAAATAGGTGTTAAGGAGGTAAACTTGCATTTCATTGAATAACAATATCTCACGAGTGGTTTCATTTGGGGATGTGATACTTGGCATATATACTAGTCAATTAAAATAAGCTGACACATGTCTAATGGTTTTTCGATGTAGTGTATATTATGAGGTGAAAGGGATGAAAAGTGGGGGTTGAAAGATTCTTAACGGAGCGTGTATCCCTTAAACGACATAGGCGGGGAGTTTGAAACTCGGAGGAAATCAATCAGCTTAAAAATAAATAAATAAATAAATAAAATAAATAGGTGTTCGACCGTTTTTTCATAAATCCAATTTAAGGGGCGTATAGGGAGGGGTGAAATTCTGGAAGAAAAACGTCCACTAAGGAAGGATTTTTGTATGTTTACTCTCATCGACCAACCCAAACTATTAATGTTAGCAGAATGATATGTTGGGGATATGTTTGTTGTGTGTCGAAAACGTCTACTAAGGAGGGATTTTTGGATATTCAGGTTCTAAAGGGGTGTTAACGGGGTTAAACCTGCATTTCATTGAATAACAATATGACACAACTATGACGCGAGCGAAGCGAGGCTAAAAATGAGATGGTGTGTGTCTGGGTATTACTCAATCACGCAAGTAACCACTGGTCCGATTTACATGAATTTTACATGGAAGTAGCTGATTTACCTGGTTAACATATAGGTTACTTTTGTTTTTAATACTTTGCACTATTTAAAGATGGCGACCATTTTAGTGACGTCACCACACCCTTTGGTGTAAAACTTTCATATTTCCATTTCAAATAAAAAGAGAACGCCAAGAAATAGCAAACTTTTGATGGCTTATTCGAGGTTTAAAATTACATTTTCTATCCGAAAGGTATCTCCAACCGTTAGCGAGTAAATCCTAAATTTGTGCTATAAAACACCGTCAACGCCGAGCGGTGTAGTTGGACAAAATGTTCCATCCTTAAACTCCCTCTGCGCAGCACCTCGCCTATCCCCTGTTTTAACTGTCACCTTCACATTTTATTTTATTTATGACGCGTAGCGAAGCACGGGTACTTCAGCTAGTTGCGTATAAAAGAAAGAAATCATAAATGTTAATAAAAGATAAAACAAAGTAAAATATAAATAGTTCAATTACATTCCAGCCAAAGGTCATAGCAGTGTATTTAAATCGATCATCTGTGAACTCCTTGCAAGTATAATGTCATGTAGTTCTAACTGGAGTTACTATATTCCACTGTCACTGACACCTATTGGTGAACATTGGAACTAGATAGAGCGTTAATCAAATCTAACCTCAAATTTAGCTTCACACGATTGTCAAGTACTTCCAACTATAGTTACCAAGTATGGCACTGTCACTGACACCTAGCGGTGAACATTGGAACTAGATAGGGTGTAAATCAAATCTAACCTACAAATTTAGCTTCACACAATTGTCGAGTAATTCCAACTTTTGTTACCAAATACCATTGTCACTGACACCTAATAGTGAACGTTGGAACTTGATAAAGCGTTAATCAAATCTGTCTTACAAATTCAGCTTTACACAATTGTCGAGTAGTTCCAAATTAGTCACTGACACATAGTGGTGGACATCGCAACTTAATAGAGTGCTTATAACCAACTAAATATATTTTTAAAGTAAATATACTTACCAAAGTAGTAAGGCATCTTCAAGTCCTATTCCAACACACAGGTAAGCTGTAGAGATAACACGATGTCAACTGTCGTTCACGAAATTCAAGTACAAAGTGAGAAAGGCCTTCCCCCTCCCTAGCCTTTTATACCACAAACACACTAATGTCATGATTGCACCTGTGTCACCTCAAATATCTGTCAATGTAACATTTCTCATGGTCGATAATAAACACCTACATCACGTGATATCATACGTCTGAAAGAATCATGTTTCACACACCTGCATCCTGTAACACAACACCTTACATCCGGTGGCAAGATCATGTTTTACTAACATCCTACGTCGGCAAGAATCATGTTTCGAAAAACTTGTTATTTTGTAACACTAAACCTTGCATTTGGTGGCGAGTTCTTTTTTCTTTTCGCTGACATTCTACGTCAGGAAGAATTATGTTTCACACACTTTCTTAACCTATCGCCGACCTTGCATCCGGTTGTAACACCTGCTTCACGTGACGTTATACACTGCAGGAGTTGGCTTGTTTTAAATCTCGCATCGCAGACTTACCTCATCCTCTATAAAAACTGCATGGGATAGTTGCGTGTGCCCCATGTACTTTGGTGTATGCATTAGACCCTGCTCTAGAACACATTTACTCACCCGTTTGGTTCTGGTTTAGTTCGGTTCCGGTTCGGTTTAGTTCGCTTCGGTTCCGGTTCGGCTTAGTCCGATTCGTTTCCGGTTCGGTTCGATTCCGGTTCCAGATAGACAAAACTAGGTTAGCTTGACTAGGCTAGGTTAAGCTATGCTCACTATCTTTATTTTAAAAATTGCTCCATCCATGGCAAAATTTTCAAAAACGTGTAGTTAGGCCATTTGTCAAATTTTGGAAAAATAAATAGTGGACTGGAAAGGGGCGTCACCCCGAGTAATTTGACACCTGACACGACTTCCTTCAATAATTCGTTCGGGAGAGATCACATTGTCACCATCGTGTGTGGAGGAACGTGGAGGTGGAGGTGCTAGAACCCCTCTAAAACCACTACTACTGTAGTTTTCCACAGTGACTGCCAGTTCCTCCCAGAGCTAATATCATCAGTTTAGATGGCAGCACTGTGTCCTTGACTGGGAAATCCCACACGTATGGACTGTAGTTCTCCACAGTGAATGCCGGTTCCTCCCAGAGCTAATATCAGCAGTTAAGTTGGCAACACTGTGTCCTTCACAGGGTGAATCCCACACGTGTGGGCGGTAGTTCTCAACAGTGACTGCTGGTTCCTCCCGGAGCTAATATCAACAGGTTAGTTGGCGACACGGTGCCCTTGACAGGGTGAATCCCACACGTGTGGGCTGTAGTTCTCAACAGTGACTGCCAGCTCCTGCCAGAGCTAGCATCAGCAGTTTAGTTGGCAGCACTGTGTCCTTGACAGGGTGAATCCCACATGTGTGGACTGTAGTTCTCCACAGTGACTGCCGGCTTCTGCCAGAGCAAATATCAGAAGTTTAGTTGGCAGCACTGTGTCCTTGACAGGGTGAATCCCACACGTATGAACTGTAGTTCTCCATAGTGACAGCTGGCTCCTCCCAGAGCTAGCATCAGCAGTTTAGTTGGCAGGGGACTGAACTATTTCGAATTCGTCAAGTCAATCTGAACAGTCCAGTCACCTATTTACTCGAGGACCTCAACCATCAACCCATAAAAGGCAGGTTTTATCTTCAAGAACTTCAAAAGACAGCGTTTCCTAAACATTACCTTGTGGAAAAAGTGTTGTAACAAAAAGGAAATAAACTATATGTAAAATGGTTGGGATTTAGCTCAGCCTTTAATTCTTGGATTAATAAAATACATGTTGTGTGAACCTGTGTGTCTTGTATTTATTTATTTACTCATGTTGTACTTAACCTACAGTCCTATGTACAGTCCTCAGCTATACATGTATTATGAGCAATACATATTTCTTTCTCTCTTCACCTGTGTTCTCTCTTACACTAACCCCCCCTTCACCTCCCACCACTGTCAAAACAGGTTGTGACTTGTTAGCTCTTATCGTGCGCGTGTACAGGTGAACACTTGTGTGTTAGATCATATTACACATGAACTCACATTTTCTCACGTATGAAGCAAAACAGGATGTGACTTGTTTAACAAGGAGGACGGTAATAAAGACATTTCACACGTGTTCACATGTATTTCGTCACTTTCCTTTCATATCGTTATTCCATTATAGTAGTGGTGAACAACGTCAATTCAACACACACAAATGTAGTTAGACCCTTTGACATAATTTAAATAAATTCATGGACTAGTCCGTAGGAACCAGGCCAAAGGGACCCGTCCAAAGGGACAAGGACTCGTCCACATGGACTTGTCCACAAGGACCTGTCCACACAGACTTGTCCACAAGGACTCGTCCACAAGGACCTGTCAACAATAACCCATCAACAGGGGCCCGACAGCAGGGGGGGCTCGTCAAGAATAACAGGGGCTCTCACCTCAAGGCCTAACTTGCCCCTCTTTGATTATTGGTTTGCAGAACAACGTTACATTCCATATCGGCATTCAAACTCTCACATGTTGCAATTGGAAAGAGAGATTCTCTAAAAAATTTAATTTCACCCTCTAGTAGGGTAGGTTTTGTTTTTGGGGTTGAAATATGTTGTCCGTTGGAAAGGGGGTGTCTGCCCGAGTTCAATGACACCTCATTCGTCAAAATCCGACCATAAGTTCGAGAGATATCGCACTGCCGCCATCTTGTGAGGTGGGGTGGTGGAGGTGGGTATAGAACTGTCCAAAACACACTACTGTCAGATGCCGTGCGACCACTGCGGGGTTGAAGTGAGCTCTTCCTTTGCGCAAAAATGTCACTCGAAAAGGAAAATCAGTTTATAGAGATTGATGATGATAATTGTTGTTTTATGGGGCCTAACATCGAGGTTATCGGCCCCTGATGGTCTGGGTGATAGCGAAAATGACAATGAAATGGAAACCATAACGGAAACCAAGGTAGACTGAAAACACGTAGGAAATGTAACTGAAAGCACTCACAAAAGGCAAGTCAAAGGAAAAAGACTGACAAAGTGGAATTTAGATGGAAAAGACGCACAAAATGAAGTATAGATTCAAAATACTTACAAAATGCAAGTTAGATTTGAAATACCCACAAAATGCATTGTAGATTCAAAAGACTTACAAAATGCCATGTAGATTGACCATATTTACAAAATGCGATTGAGGTTGAAGATACTTATAAATGCAATTTAGATTCAAAATGCCACCCAAGATTGAAAATACTCGTTAAAAGCGATTGAGGTTGAAAATACTTACAAAATGCAAGATCGAAAATGCTAACAAAATGCAATTTACATTGAAAATGCTCACAATAAGTAAATTTAGACGGAAAAAGACTTACAAAATGGAATGTCGAGTGAAAATACGGGAAAAAAATGGAATTGAGATTCAAAATACTGGTTGGTTCCTCAGTATATGGGCTGCGACAACGCGGTCATGTAGCCCCGTGTACTTCGGGTGGGTGTAGAATCCTTCTGATAACCGATGTTAATTGTGATGGCTGTATTAGTGTGTGTGTTATCTGTTTTTAATTCTAGTAAGAACTGCATACATTCGATTTTCAAGTAATTCCAACTTTTGCTACCAAACGACACTGTCAACGACCAACTAGTTCTGCACTTTGTTATTAGATGCCACAGCAGTCAGCTCCTTGCAACGAACGTTGGAACCTAAGAGCGTTAGTCCAAGATAACCTATAATTTAGCGTCACACAGGTTGTAATGAGTGGAAGGTTCTTTATCATGCCATAAACCTATGACATGGGACCGCCGGCTTTACTTCCCCTCCGAAGGAAGGCATAGGCTACTGAGGGATTTTTAACGCTCTTAACGAATCCGACAGTTTCAGCCGGATTTGAACCCGCGACCTTGGGCATAGAAGCTGAGCATGCTAGCTAATACGCCACCGAAGCCGCTTATTCAAAAAACTCACAAAGAGGCAAGTTAGATTCAAAATACTTACAAAATGCAGTTTAGATTCAAAGTACTTACAAAATGCAGTTTAGATTCAAAATGCTTACAAAATGCAATTTATATTGAGAACACTTACAAAATGCAATTTTGGTTGAGAACACTTACAAAATGCAATTTAGGTTGAGAAAGTTTACAAAATGGACGTCGAGTGCTAATACCGGTCTATTTTCAACTGATGGTGTATGGGGTCTTCAGTTCAACCGGCGGGCAGCGTCCGGTGAACTGTTCAGTCGTAACTGACAGGCTTACCGGAAAGTGTATGACCCGCTTCTGGAGCTGTGTTGTGACAGCCTGACACCTGGCGATGAATCAGCAAGCCATTCTCTCACCTGGCATTGCGGTGTCATAAGTATACAGACTGTGCAATCGAGTTCCTGTTAAGTCCCTCGCCCTTTTGTGTTACATGAATAATTTGTAATTAGAAACCTTCCCTGGAGTGCAAACAAAAACTCACCCAAGTTTCATCGCAATCGGATGAATGGTATATGAACGCATAGGAGGCATATATACAGTCAGACAAACTATCACGTATAGTGATTTTTAACCTATTTACATCGCCGCTAGATAGGGGCTTCATTCATTCCATTCCTGACCCGGTCGGAGACTGGAAGCAGAGTGTGGATTTTCATTTCACATTTTATGAAATAAATAAGCTTATAAGAAATACGCGTCCCGCGCATGGCAGTATGCACTGTTTACACTGGGTGTAACTCTTGACAGAATGCTGTCATCTAAGAAACACTGCTGCCAAACTCAGGACGTGGAACCATTGTGGTACCAACACTCTCTTCTATCGCTGAATACTGTTCCCCAGTTTGATAAATAGTTTGTTGTTGTTAATGATTCATTTAAGGTGTTTGCGACATGTAGCCTCGTGTACTTGGGTGTGTATGGGTAACGTGTGGCTGTATACGTGTGTATTGGAATATTAAAAGCCATTTTACTGTGTTCCCTAAGTAATGTATTATTAAAAGCTTTTCAGTCGGTCTACAAGCTTGTGCCCACATTAGATTGGGCGGGGAATTATAATGAAGTTCCTGGCGCCTGAAATACATTACCGTACATGAATTATTTATACTCTTGATAAAACACTTCCCACACAAAATGGGGGCAAGCGAACATCAACAGGTCCCGCTCACTCAGTGGATATGTGTATAACACTTCTAACACAAAATGGGGGCTAGTTTCGTTCGTCAAGCGAACATCATCAGGTTCTGTTAACTCAGTGGATATGTATATAACACTTCTCACACAAAATGGGGGCTAGTTTCGTTCATCAAGCGAACATCATCAGATCCTGCTCACTCAGTGGATATGAATATAACACTTCTCACACAAAATGGTGGTTAGTTTCGTTCGTCAAGCGAACATCATCAGATCCTGCTCACTCAGTGGATATGAATATAACACTTCTCACACAAAATGGGGGCTAGTTTTGTTCGTCAAGCGAACATCATCAGATCCTGCTTACTCAGTGGATATGAATATAACACTTCTCACACAAAATGGGGGCTAGTTTCGTTCGTCAAGCGAACATCATCAGATAATGCTCATTCAGTGGACATGTATATAACACTTCTCACACAAAATGGGGGCTAGTTTCGTTCGTCAAGCGAACATCATCAGATAATGCTCATTCAGTGGACATGTATATAACACTTCTCACACAAAATGGGGGCTAGTTTCGTTCGTCAAGCGAACATTATCAGATCCTGCTCACTCAGTGGATATGTATATAACACTTCTCACACAAAATGGGGGCTAGTTTCGTTCGTCAAGCGAACATCACCAGATCTTGCTCACTCAGTGGATATGTATATAAAATTTCTCATACAAAATTGGGGCTAGTTTCGTTCGTCAAGCGAACATCATCAGATAATGCTCACTCAGTGGATATGTATATAACACTTCTCACACAAAATGGGGGCTAGTTTGGTTCGTCAAGCGAACATCACCAGATCCTGCTCACTCAGTAGATATGAATATAACACTTCTCACACAAAATGGGGGCTAGTTTCGTTCGTCAAGCGAACATTATCAGATCCTGCTCGCTCAGTGGATATGTATATAACACTTCTCACACAAAATGGGGGCTAGTTTCGTTCGTCAAGCGAACATCATCAGATCCTGTTCACTCAGTGGATATGTATATAACACAGTATTTACAATTATTAAGCCACAGGGATTTCAATTGAACTTTGTAACGAGTCGGATTTCTTATTCCGTAACTCCACTGCACTCGTAAAGTGTGTAGCGCTTTCTATGTGTGTAAGTCTGAATGAACAGCAAGGAAGCGATCATGAGTAACAGCACCTTATTTTGAGTGAAATTTGAAACACGTTAATTTCACATGTATTGACCGAGAATCGATCCCTGTGAGAGGCAAGCAGCTTGACCATTGCACCACCTCGTCCCCTTCCATAAGTGGGAATAATTTTTATTCGTTAACTTCTATCCATGCGAACAATTTAAGTGATTGCATTCTACGAATGTTTCCTTAATAACCGATGCTGTTAAAATTTCATATCTACTTGGTGAGCTTTTGTAGTTGTTTTCTTAGTTTAAACGCTGAACTGTAACTGAGCTAACACTGCGGTTTTATGGACTTAGCTGATTTGCGTCTGTTCCTGTACTGTAACCGTACATATTCGGGCTCATGGTTGTTTTTATCACAATAAGGGATACTTTTAATAAACATATATATTCTCGTCTTTTTCCATTCATTCAAACATCTCAATAACGGGAAATGTGCCTAAAATGACATACCATTTTTATTTTTTGCTCGTTCTCTTAAACTTTTATTAAGAATTTGTTTTTCACACATGTTTTAGAAACATTGACAGAATATCTTCTCAAAAACGGTTAACAACCATTAAATATAATACTATACTATTCACAAGAAAATAAATTTAAAAATGTACCAACGTGTCATTTTATCCCTACTGTTTGGGTAAAATGACTTACGTTTCACCATGTATATACAAAAAGTGAAGACACTAAACAAAATCCTCAACAAGGTCTTATTATGCCTTTACAATTGGTTCTATGGCTTACAAAGGTCACACACAAAATGTTTAATCCTTGCAGGAATACCAGCACACTCACTGTGAGCCCACATCTTGCATCTAGCACACTTAATCCATGATTCTCCTGGCCTAGAATGTGAGAAAATGTAATTGCAGTAAATGCAAACACAGTCGTCATCATCTTCATCTGCACAGGGGTCTGAGTTATAGGCTTCTGCGCTGCTGAAATCGATTCTTTTCCGAGCTCTTCTAGTTGATCGGCGTTCCTCAGCTAATTTCTTCTGGTGTTCTTTATCTTCTAGAAGTTTTATACTGGGACTGCTGTTTAGGAGGCCTGAAGAATCCTGGGTAGTTTTACGTTTCTTTGGGAAACATAATCCTGCTGTAGGAACTGGGGAAAGTTCATGAACTGATATTTTGAGTCTATTGTCTGATTTGGGAGTCCGAAGGCTGGTCGTGGGAGCAGATTTCTCTTCAGGTGTTGAAGAAGCATGCAAATCATGGTAACATCCCGGAATACTTTCCTCTTGATATTCATTATTCAATAAGCCTACAGTGGGGGATGGAATTTGGTCAGTCTCTACAAATGTAGGTCTATCAGTTGTCTGAGCCGGGGCAAACGAATGTTCTTCAATAACGTCAGGATTTAATGGCCTAAGTCCTGACTTAGCCAATCCGCTCTTAGCATTAGCCACACTTGCTGCTTTCCCATATGCATTGGCAAAGAGCTCACTGATTTGATATTGAGTGACTACGACTATTTCAGCCACTTTGAAACTTCTTGATTATAATAGGTCTTCATGGGACCAAAAAATGACACGTCTAATGGCTGAAGTCGGTGAGTGCAGTGGGGTGGTAGGCAAAGTAGAAACACTCCATTTTCTTTAGCATATTTCAGCACCTCAACATGTTTGTGGCTCGAGTGACCATCAACAATGAGCAACACTTTATCTTCTTTGTTTGCCTTAACAAAATTAATAAAATGCTGTAACCACTTGAGGAAAACTTCTCCAGTCATCCATCCACTTTCATGCGCAATGCCTAGAGTTCCCATAGGTGCTCCATCGATCAATTCCTGTTTCCAGTTTTTCCTGGGGAAGATTAAAGCCGGAGGGACAAAGTTTCCTGCAGGGTTCATACACGCAACATTGTAACATGCATCCCCCTCTCAGCGCTTGTAAGTTCCCCCACTTGCTTTTTCCCAGTCGTTGCAAAAATCTTCTGAGGATTATGTACAGTTGAGAGAGCAGACTCATCAACATTATAGATTCTTTCAGGCGATATTCCTTCTTTATTTAGGATATCTTCACAAACCTTGTAAAATTTATCGACTTGAGGTTTATTGAACCCCATCGCACGAGCTGCAGAAGTAGCTTCTGGCTTCCTTAGAGATAAGTCTGGATTGCGACTCCGAAAACCTTTCAGCCAGTCCCAGCCAGCCATTTTCTTCTCTTGATTAAATCTGTGGGGTATACCATTTTGTTCTGCAAGCTGGTATGCTAGTTTCCTTACTTCTGTGCATGTCATGCCAAACAGACGAGATTCTAGCAGCTTTAAGTGACTGACTATTTCCTGCTCTAATTCTTTTTCAAATGTCGACTGGAACCTGCCTAATCCTTTGCCTACACCCATAATTTGTTTGTTTCGATTTCTGGCACGCCTTCTTAAAGTCGCCTGCGGTATACCAAATTGTTTGGCAGCTCTAAACCAGCCCATTTCCTCATTGTTCACAGCATCGATGGCCCTTTGCATGGCTTGTTCATCCCATGACTGGCGTGTAGTCTTTCTGATATACGCCCCTACCATCTGCAAAAGAAACAGTACATATAATGCGAATTGGATGCCCGTTTATGTTGAAAATACATTCTAAGAATGCTACTTAAATATTTGTAAACATGGAAGAAGAAAGGCACTTAATCTTCTTAGACCAATATATAAGGGTAAAATGACATAGTATGTCATTTTATCCTTACTAATGGTATGTCGTTTTACCCTAGAGTGCACCTTGTAACAGAGTGAGAGGTTATGCAAAGAATAACAAAGCGATGAGACTAACGTCAATACCAATAGAAGCGTTGAACAACCTATAATACTATTTGTAAATACTTATAACAAAAGGAACTTACCGCTAACAGCAAAGTCGCATCTAAAATGGAACACAAAAATATTCTAGCAACCTTCTTTTCACTTTTTGTTCACTGACTTTCAACACGTTTGATATTCAAGCCCGCCATTTGCAGAATACAGTTTAGCCAACTTCCGCATATGATAGAGCATTCAAAATAAACGACACTAGCGCCATTTACGAGAAAAAGCCACTATGTCGTTTTACCTGAGTATGTCATTTTAGGCACTTTTCCCCTATATATTCTCGTCTTTTTCCATTCATTCAAACATCTCAATAACAATCCACTTGTATTAGTCTACCATACAACCAACTCCCCAGCCAATATCATTTTTCTCTTCCTTCTTACCAAAATCAGACCTCACAATAAAACTGACCAAAACTTCCTAATAATCTCATAGATATTGTACACAGATGTGAAACTCAGTAAATATAAGAACAGAAGGACATGAAACATCATAGGGTCAAAGAGAAAAGAAAAACAAACCAACATCGTACATAGATATTGTACACAGATGTGAAACCACTCATGGCCTCCTTCATTACCAAAGAGTAGCCATAATCCTAACCTAAACTTAATCTAAGAGAATACAACATTGTAACCTCGTAACCTAATGTTACAATTCGCCCCCTAAAAAGAACATAAATAAAAATACAACATATCACATATACACTAAAAGAATAGCACACACAAATAAAATGTAACTTATAAACTACTTCAGAAAGTCCATATGCCTTCCCTTCCTGCTTCCAAAAAGCACTTCTTAATTGCTTCTTTTCTTTTGAGTCATTGTCCAAATGGTCAAAATTTGCTCACTCAACTATCTTAGAAGGCGATGATGCATCAGCTTTATCAACTGTTTACTCTTTTTGCATTTATTCCATAGACTTCTCCCCTTGACGATCTAATGTAAGCATCCCTGAAGCATTACTAAATATTCTGAATCCAACCCATTATCTAGCTGCAATCCACTTTCCGATTTTAAGTCTCGAACGACTGGAAAAGTGAGTTCACTTGACAAGGACACACCATCTTCACACCATTCATCATCCGAACTGCTACCTTCGATGCCATTACTATTTCGAAAGCATCAACATCCAGATCAATCACCTTCCACCCATCATTGACATCATCGTCTGTCAAATCTGCACCTTCCGCACAACTCACACTCGGAACAAACGAAGACTCTAGTGAAATGTAAATCTTATCATTCACAACATAATATCCATAATTGTTAACAACATTATTATTAAATGTATTGCGATACTGGTTGCAAACTGGTTCTCTATCACTGACTGAATCCAAAATCATGATTTTATCACTACTGAGAACTTTATCTTCATCTTTTGCATCACTACTTTCCTCCTTATTACTCAACCTTTTATCCTTCCTTTTCTTCTGTTCTTCTCTTAGTCTTCCTTCTCCTTCCTCCTTGCTCTTCCTTTTCTTCTGTTTCTCCTTCTTCCCCTCTCCCTTCTTTTTCTTTATCAGCTTCTTTGTTTTCTTCTGTTGTTCTCTTAGTCTTCCTCCTCTTTCTCCTGCCTTCCATCTCGTCTTTTTCTTCATCCGCCATGTCATTCCGTACCTTGTACTCCTCATCTTCCATCTCCCCCGTTTCTGTATCCTTCCTCATTTTTCTCCTCTTCTTTCTTGTCTGTCTTATCTTGCTCAACAGTTCCTTTCTCTCCTTCCACCGTTTCTTCTTCTTCTTCTCTCTTGTGTGTCTCATCTTGCTCAACAATTCCTTTCTCTCCTTCCACCGTTTCTTCTTAACCTGATCTTCTTCTAGTATGTTGCCTTCTTCATGATTCACTCCTGCACTTTCATCCTCATCTTTAGCCTCTTTTTCTTGACTGCTACTGTCTTCATGACCAACCTCATCTGCTTTTCCATTCTCGTCATCAGTTTCTTCCATCTCGCCTACTTTCTTACTTTCTTCCATTTCACCTTCTCTGTTATACGTATCCCCTTCCTCTTCTACCTTGCCGTCTATCTCATCTCCATCCCTGTCCTCAGATTTGTTCTCCTCCTCCATTTGACGTCCTCCTTCACCTTCTTCTTTCTCTTGTCCATTTTCTTCCTTACGCCCCCTACAATCACGTATTTCACATATCTCCTCCTCCATATCTTGTTCATCTTTCATTCCTTTTTCCCCTCCATTACCGTCTTCTACACGCCCCCCAGCATCACGTACTCCACATATCCACTTCTCCGCTCCAGTCACTCTCACAGACACTTTCGAAGATTCAATTTCTTTTTTCACACCTCTTATTTCCTTACTTAACTCTTCTATTTTAGCATTTGTGGCATCTGCCTGTTTCTTCACTGCCTCACCTACATATACTACAAATTCTATCTGTCTGCCTAATTCCTGCTTCTGTTGACCCTTAGACTCTTTTATCGACTCTTCCTGCTTCTTAATAGACTCACTCTCATACTCTCTGACCTCACCTACCTCCTTACTTAAAGATTCTCCTTGCTTCTTATTAGACTCATTCATAGCCGTAAGCATTTGGAGCAAATTAACGTTATTTCCGCTCAGTAGCATGTCGATCAAACTATACTCCATATTCTCCATTCGCGCACTGTACTCACATTAGTATGTCATATAGTAAAATTTCCCTTTTTCATTCCCCACGTTGGTCGCCATTTGTAACCGTACATATTCGGGGTCATGGTTGTTTTTATCACAATAAGGGATATTTTTAATAAACATACATATATATTTTCTCGTCTTTTTCCATTCATTCAAACATCTCAATAACAATCCACTTTCATTACCATACAACCAACTTCCCAGCCAATATCATTTTTCTCTTCCTTCTTACAAAAATCAGACCTCACACTAAAACTGACCAAAACTTCCTAATAATCTCCATAGATATTGTACACAGATGTGAAACTCAGTAAATATAAGAACAGAAGGACATGTAACATCATAGGGTCGAAGAGAAAAGAAAAACAAACCAACATCGCATATAGATATTGTACACAGATGTGAAACTTCATTACTCATGGCCTCCATCATTACCAAAGAGGAACCATGTCTCTATCCTAAACTTAATCTAAGAGAATAGAACTACTAAGAACATTGTAACCTCGTAACCTAATGTTACAGTACTGGTGTCCACATCATCTCCCTCCTAGTTATCTACATCATCCACATACTCGTAGGCTTTATTCAAAATATCCACCCATCTGTCCGACAGTGAATTTAGAAGCGACTATCTTCTACATTCTTGAGACGTAGTCAGATGAGTAGCCTTAGAGTGTTGTGAAATGCCTTGCTTCAAATGTAATTCAGCTAGAATTGACCAACCAAGTGGGAGATGTGTGATCTTATCTTACACGCGCAAGGAATACCTTCTTATTGCGACTGTAGGCTGCCAGGCAAACAATGAGGCATATCATTCAGGACTACGCTCTGAGATCTTACCGTGCTGTACTAGGGAACACCACAGCCAATTGTCTGCATATTAAATAGATAGATAGATAAATACATAACTAAATATGTCCACAAGGACATCCGCTAAGGCCGCACCTACACCCGACCATTCTGACCTTCGTTTTGTCCAATCCAATGGTTTTTGACAATAGTTACAGCCTAACACGCCCAGATCAATAGTTTTGTGTCAACCGTGCCCCGCTATCTGCGTGTGGCCAAGGCCGCACCTACACCCAACCATTCTAACCTTCGTTTTGTCTAATCCAATGGTTTCAGCCTAACGCCTCCAGATCAATGGTTTTTGATTGCGGTATAGTGAAGTTGGCACCATTGCCTCATACAATGTATATTTACAAATACATTAATACACAAAAGCCCAAGTATTTCTTTTATCACATAATTACGTTACGTGTTGTATTTTGTATCGGACATGTTAGCAACTACTGACGTCAATGTGAGCGCCTTGTTGTGAGACCTCGCTGCGGCAGTTACTGCTCGCGTCTAAGCTCTGTGAACTTGCGGCATGAAGGGCAGAGGCAGGGTAGGAGCTGGCGAGAATTGACAAGCCTCTCGACAGGCCGCCGTGTTACCTGACATTCTCGTCTATTCCAATGCTGTTAACATAGGGTCTTTTCTGAAACCAGTGTGGCGTTGGGAATCAGTGAGTGAGTCGCCGAGGAATGTATTTGCTTCTATTACTACGCAAGGACCGAGAAACCTCATCACTCGTCACCACCACTGCTCATAGTCTGCGATGCACATTCCTCTCAGGTCCATGCAGCTTGGACCCGAGCAGTACACATACGAACAAATCTGACGAACATGGCTCCGGTTGTTAAATAAAACACATATTTACGTGATTTAGCACATATATCGGGTGCAGTCGGTGCAACAGTGATCAAGGTTGGAAGTTAAAATTGATAATGTCCCCCGAAAAGATAAAATAAGGTATGAAAATTATATATTGTCGAAATGGAAGCGAAAAATAAAAATGTGATACGTCGTTCATAATTAATATAATTTTTAGCTAGATTATGTATTAGAGTAGGTTGGTCTACTGTGAGACCCCAACTTAACCTATATGAATGAGACAGGCTTAATAACATGTCTGCCTTTACATAGCCCTGATTTATTGGAACAGGGTTAAACTGTTGATCTCATTGTATTTCATTTCGTTTCACAGGGCTTGACCCTCTTCAAGAAAGGCAGCAGATTATATACCACAGTTGTCCAGTAGTGGGACCGGAAAGCCTACAGGCTGGAAGTGTCTGAACTCTTATCCGAGCAGTGGAATCAGACAAAGGTAACTTATTGATGAAACTTTTATCTATTAATTTTACACCAGTTTTGTATAGGCTATATAGGTAGGCTATAGTGCGTCTCTACCTTAAAAGACAGTATGCATTAAATGGGGCGCGCTGATGCCAGATCTACTGCATGTACAAAGTTCTGCAAGGGCGGGCACATGATGTAATATAAATACAGGCGTGCTTTTACGGAAAACTCTGGAAATTTCCAAAATATTTGTTTGTTTTATATAACTGTAACTCATACCTTGCAGCGAACAACTACGATATTTAGATATGATACGCCGAACCTCAGAGCGCGAGTTTAATGCACACATTATAACAATTTATATTTTTCAATTATTCATCAATATAATAATATTATAATATGTTATTCCCGGGACGAACAAAGGCAAACCACGGAAACCACTTAGAGGATGGCTGAGGTAGGAATCGAACCCGCCTCTTCTCAGTTTTGTCTCATGAAGTTTAGTACACCCGTTCCAGCCTTCAGACCAGAATTAAATTTCTTGGCGCAGCCGGGATTCAAACCTGGGCCTCCATGGTGACAGCCAGAAATGCTAGCCACTACGGTACGCAACGAGGCGAACAATTTATAAAGAACTCAAGGACCACTTCATTTCACAGTTTAACTTCACACCATCAGTCGGGGAGATACTGGCCTGAGTAAACAAACTTACGCAGCGTCAGCGCTGGGTGGGAGGAATAAGTGCGATAACTTATGAATGCTATCTGATATCGAGCTCGGGTTTGTTTTAAAAACTTTTTCACATATTAATGAACATTTCTACTCGCTTAGTCACCAACGTAAAGTCAATAGCAAAAAGGTTTGTGCTACGTGACTTTCCTGTGATACCATCTCAGATTTTTCAAGTAACATTTAAGATAAAAATTCATAACTTTCTTACTATGAAAATAATTAGTGCCCTGAGAAATAGAGTATCTTCTACCAACATCAGGCAATCTAAAAATAAATTCTTGATCTGTTGCGATCATTAGTTCATTATCTATGGCGTGATAAGTTTTATATCTGCAAAAATATATATTCGAGCTAAAATATGGTAATTGTGAAAATTGGGTCATGTGTTAATTATTTATGGCTTTTATTTTTACATCATCATAAAGAGCGGAAAATTCTCTATAAGACCACGCAAACAGTTTCTTAGATTTGTCACTTTCAATTATTGGGAAATGGCAACATCGCCGGGGTGGAAGAGGACGAAGCTAATTGCAGGACATAGGAGTGCGAGTGAGAGGCAACTACTACATTTAATTCCATACTGTCTTTTAAGGTTGAGACGCTCTATAGATCAGGATACGCTTTAAAGGGAAATCTATTATACCAGTCTTCAGAATGATGTATTGGATGCTACGAACTTAACCTATGTGAAAGGGACAGACTGGACAAAAGCGCATAAAGAGTGTGCTACTAAGGCATTTCATATGCCGAGTGTGAACTGTGTTTGCGAATTGTGTGAAGAAAGGTGTGATAGATATCATGTACTAATTTGCCCTGAATGACTTGAATCACTACGGTACGGTATTAAATTTCTGTACTCCTCTGTGCGCATTTCTCTTAGTATTAATATGAGACAGGCTTAATAAGTTTACTTCCATTCTTCGTACCGTTCTAGCCCTGTTCCAATAAACCAGGGCTATGTAAAGGCAGAAGAGACAGGCATTAGGAGTATTCGACATCATATTGGTCCAAATTGACTGATATTCCTATTTGACTAGTAAGTTAAATGCACCAATAGTCGTCATGTTAAGACTGATTTAGTCAAGAAAATATATATATCTTATACCTTTTGGTAATTTAAATCAACACGACCACTGTACCTAACCTCAAACTCTACTCAAACACTAGGAAACTCTCAATGTCGAAAGTATTCATTTTCGGAAAAATTATGTATTGAAAGAAATATAGGTTTTTGTGTTAGTAATCGTCACGATGTATTTAGATTTTTCCAATATTCGTCACCCGTTTGCACCAATTGCCGTCACATCGTTCGTTGTTCTTATCTGCTGTTTATAATGCATTTCTGTCAATATTGTTGGGTAAGGCACCGATTTATTGACATGGAGGCTAACATTTACGAATAATGCAGTACCAGTAATTATTTAAAAAAGGGAAAGACAAAAAATGGGCATCAGCAATCGTGAATGGCGGGTAGACATACGGGCATGAAAAGATCGTAATTCTGCTCTAAACACATTCATTATAGCCTAATTTATATATTTCTTAAAGTGCATTAGAAATACAACAGAAATAATATTAATGATAATTCAAATTCGAACAATATAACCACAAGAACGTTTATTGATGTAGGCTTCCCCGACTGTTGTTCAAGAGCAAATTTCATTTTCCGGGCTGTTATGCCGTGATCTTTTTAATTTAATTTAATTTTTTTGCCGGAAGATGGGAGACGTAGTCGCATAAAAAGTGAGACCAGACCATGGCATAATATGTCTGCGTTGAACAATCGCCGAGGGTCTGACAAGATAGACTGCAAGTCGTTTTCCACCAGATAGCTGTAGGTTTTAATTTGATGTTCTGTAACTGCAGCACGGTTTACTGTCAAATTTTAAGGGGTTCATAAAGACAGGCTTGGATTTCTTTATAGGAAAGATTCACAACATTTTCTCCCCGGCCGCCCATCTTTGAAAGGAGAGTCCCTCTTCAATTCTTTTGTGAGGCACTGGACGCTATTTTGCAAATCGTCCTTTATTACGGAGAACTCGCTTTTCCTAGTGAGAGTACCCATTGAACTAACACCCTTTGTATAAAAGGAACGTGGGCCCATCTTCCACTCTCTAGTTTTTCCTTTAATTTTGTCCGAGAGGGCGTTTCTCGGAACACCATTCCTCTCCGCGGCCATTGTAATACACATGCCGTCCTCCTCAACGACCTTAATAGCAGCTTCCATTTGCTGAATATCGTGTGCTTTTTTGACATATTGCTTGAAAGCAAAGATTTAGTCTTAGAATATATTTTTCATCTCAATTTAAAAAGAAACCTCTTTAGCACAGCAAAAAACCCTAGGCCAAGATCTACTGATAATAATTGCAACCCCCCTTTACAGCATTTTTGGACGGCACTGGCCAGCAGCACGTCGGTTACTCGATAATCAACGCTTTGCTTACCAGAATGGGACGAGTACGGGAAACGTGGATGGGCCAACTTACCTGTATTCAGAGGTCCGGGTCACTTCCGCAACAAAATCACCTCCAGAAGACATGTCCCAACAGAAGAGCTCCAAAGGGGTGGAAGGAAGAAGGAGAAGGGGACAACACACACAGGCTATCGTACAAACACCCCCCAAAAACCAACGGAACACCCGTCGGTGAAATAATGCCACAAGCAAAGAATTTAAAAAATAATAATAGGTTTAATATTAAACATTTAAACAACCTTCACCCAAACAGAACATGCATCAATCCACACAAAATTTACAAGAAGGCCAGATAGCGCCTAACATGCTTGCTTGCAAAAGCCAAGAAGAGGTAAGACTTAATTTAAAATAAAATAAAATTTAACAGCCCAAAGGTTAAAATAGAATTAACATGCACAACACAATGAGAACGGGCTTGATAAATTGCAAGGAAATGCAATCACGATCCGACATGCAGATGTTGAGGCCATGCCCAAAAATTAAGGATTGAATTTAAATTAAACTTTAAAATAAAAAAATAAAAATTGGATAGAAAATAAATAAATAAATGATATGCACGCCGGCGGAAAACACAAGGACATTACCAAAAATCACGAAATTAACATTAACAAGATTACATAAAAAAAGATTAAGTTAATTCACAACACGCCTGGTATTGAGACCCGCGCCAAATGGGCTGACACCGAGACCACAATGCATCACCGTAAACAAAAGATATGCCCACACCAAAAACATGCCGGAACGAAATTACGGCAAACAACTAATAAAACTAAATTTAAACATTAGCGTAAAGAAAATGACGGCGGAAAATAATTAGGTTTAAAAGCTATTACAATCGAGAAATGCACCGGATCATGAATAAATTACAACGTCAATCCCAAGATTGACAAAGGAATATAAATAATAATTTAAACGTAAAATAAATTGGAAATGTGTCTCCACAAGGTGCGAAGAAAAGAGCACAGAATTAAAATAAATCAGGAAATGTAATAAAAACAACAATAAAATAGGACCTATAAAACCAAAGAGGAACAGAAATAAAATATTACTATAAGAAGATATCGGAGCTCCATAACAATAAAATAATTAAATAAATTAAATTTAAAAAAAACGTACCTTACATCCTTCTCTGTGGAGACACAATAAAAATAAAATAAATAACACATAATTTTACGTTATTACATGTACTTCACAAAAAATGGCTAACACGCCCATGTGCCGTTTCGATGTCACAAGCGAAGTACGCCTCGAGATGCAATCACATTTCACACGTCTAAACGAAGAAATTCACAACCTGAAGACCACAGGCAATTTCCAAGTAGAAATGGCATTCATATCTTCTCTTGAATATATTTATATTTCGAAGAGGATGGGGGAGGCAACCGCCCCCCCCCCCCATCAGCGGAGACACCTTTCGCGAGCAGTCCTTCTTATTTGTCTTGGCGACCACTAATGGATTCCACAAAAATGGCGGAGAATCGCTCGTCATTTATCGAACTGTCTTCATGTAAATAAATATTGTCCAATCACGAAGTGACACATCCAAACAACAATGTCATTAATAAGTTCATAATTTGGCGGTATCAAGAATACACACCGTTCTTTGTTTTATGACGTAGAATCATAATGGTCTTTCAATTATGTCATGCGTATATAGAGTTTATAAGGCGAAGCCCACACCACCTATTGGGGAGAATCAGGAACTATTTGTATCTTTGCAAAGTCCGACTGCAGCTACCATCTTGTGGTGACAGACGGTACTGAGCGACCAAGCGGTCATTTCAAATGAGCAAATACATGTTTGCAAGCGTAGGGACGTGCCCTTGCACGTATCAGTCTCCCTCCCTTAAGCGTGAACACCGTTCACGAATATGCCAAGGCATAGACAATACTCCTTAACTTGTCGATTCACCAGAGATGCTTCCCGATGATAATGTTCACCAGTTAACTCCAATTGATGGATGAAACCGCATCGTTTTGGTTAGGAAGAATGCAGGGTCAGATTATCAGTGAAGGGATAATTGATCACCTCGCACACCACTTAGTTAACAGCTTCACTGTGTCCAAAAACCTTCAGAAACGCAGTACACCAGCACCAGCAGTGCTTTCAGAGTCCGAGACACGTTAGGAAAAATTTTCAACAAGTCCAATGTAGGTCGTTTTAGACGAAGTAGGATGAAGCAATGTGCAAGATACGATTCGACGCGTGGGCAGCCATTTACAAAAATAGAAGTTAATCTAGTTTCAAAAAAGTATTACAGAATTTACAATATCTTACTACATTTTACAAAGAGAAACAAGGCTGAATTTAAACGAAGAAAATACTTCTGACTAGGCCCTAGATCCGTGCTTACACAATGTCATTAACAAGTTTACCTTTTTACAGACTAGAAGTACATTTCAAGATTACATGAGTTAGATGACAATACATTTCGAAGGGACTACGGTAGAGGAATGACCACTACAATTCCCAAAGGGAACAGGAATACAAGGTTACCATGAGTTAGGTCTCCCACAGAGCCCAACTTACATGTTAGCATCTCTTATGAAACATCAAATGTAGGTACACTTTTACAATTTACCATTACAATGGGAACTTCCCAACAATACAGTTTGTATCCCACCAGAGTTTTCAAATCCAATTAAATTCAAAATTCCACAAGGAACAGAGGCTTGAAGGCTTCCATGAAGTTTATGGATACTCTACATTATACAAGCTCAGTTTTACAAAATTTATGGTAGCATTTCCTCATTAGAAACGTCTCCACCTCGTTTAATGTGTGATAGATGCACTCTAGAAATTTTGTTGGCCTTAGGGTTTCGAACAAGAAGAGTAACAGGAGTCAAGAATGCCTCTACATAGCATGGGCCTTTAAAACGAGGGGTTAACTTGCTTGAGACAAGATTACTGACGCCCTTGGGCTCGAAATTGCGGACGTACACAACATCACCAATTTCCAAATCAGCTGGCTTGCGACAGGCATTGTGTCGCCTGGCAAGTTGGTCATGGGATACCTTAATATTCTCTCTAGCCTTGTCGAATTTCGCCCTCATATCCTCGGGCGTGAAACTGTCAGGAAGGAGATCGTGCAGGTTCCACAGATTAGACAACGGAGAATTGGCCATAAAGGAAAACATTAACGAAAAAGGGGTAGCTTGCGTGCTCTCATGCACGGCGGTGTTGAAAGCAAAATTGAGCCAATGCAAATTAGAATCCCACTTGGAATGGTCGTCGTGGTGGAAAGCAATCAGAGCAGAACGGAGATTACGATTGACTCGCTCAGCGAGAGACGGGTTAGGAAAATAGGGAGTGGTGGTTACGTGCGAAATAGCATAATCAAATAAGAATTGACGGAACTGATGAGATACAAAGCACTTGGCATTATCTGACACCAGATACTGACACGGCCCAAAAGACGAGAAGATGGAATTAAGACACTTTATGACGGAACTGGTCGTAGCCTGTCTGGTGGGGAAAATCCAACTAAACCGGGAGAAACCGTCAGTGCAAACAAGCGCAAATTGGTTTCCCCGACCAGAGCGAGGGAACGGTCCAACATGGTCGATAAAAAGCCTCTCCATGGGTCTAGATGCTGGTTCAGATGACAACAGGCCAACTTTAGTAGAAACCGGAGGTTTGCTAATACTGCATGCAGCACAATTTCTGATGAGCCTCCTGATGTCGCCATCCATACCTTGCCAAATGAAAAACTATCTGATTTTAGCTCGGGTCTTGAATACTCCTAGGTGGCCACCAACAGGAGATTCATGATAGTAACGAAAGATTTCCGGAATGAGGATTGACGGGAGCACAATTTTAGGTAGGCGGTCATGACGAGACGAACAACACAACACACCGTCCTTCAGAGAGTAGGGCTTGATCACTTCACCAGAATTGATTCGGTCAATAAGGCTAGACAAGGAGGGGTCTTCTTTCTGGAATCGTCTCACATCCTCAAAAAGCACAGGGGAATTGCTAAGAACGGCATTGACACAATTTACAGCAGATACAAGGTTTACAGGTTCACATTCCTGAACATCCTCTTCAGCTGTTTCCTCGTACATGCGGCTTAAAGAATCAGCTACCGCATTTTCGGACCCACGAATATGTTGGACAGTGAACTGGAACGACAGAATCCTAGTTGCCCACCTAGCAATTCTACCAGTTTTGCGGGGTTTCCCCAAGACCCAGCTCAAGGCTTGGTTATCGGTCTCAAGGAGAAACTTGGTGTGCTCAAGATACATAAGGAATTTTTCTAGAGCGAACAACACAGCTAAACCCTCAAGCTCGTAAATAGAATACTTCCTCTCTGCGTCCGTTAAGGTACGTGAAGCGTATGCAATGGGTTGCCGACCCATATCAGATTCCTGCAGAAGGACACAACCAACACCACGACCAGACGCATCTGTCTGCACAATGAACTGCTTCCCAAAATCCGGAATGGCTAACACAGGGGCGTTAGAGAGCGCAAGCTTAAGATCTTCGAAGGCTGCTTGCTGAGAGGGACCCCACTCGAACTTCACAGCCTTTTTGCGTAATTGGTTTAGAGGAGCAGCCCGGTCGGCAAAGTTACTGATAAACTTGCAAAAGAAGTTGACCATTCCAATGTAACGAGCAACACCCTTGGTGTTCTTGGGTGGTTTAAAATCTCTGATGGCCTGCGTGCGAGACTGGTCCACTGAGATACCAGATTCAGAAACAATATGTCCCAAAAAGGAAATTTTGGGCTTGGCAAAGGAAACCTTGGACAATTTGACGGTAAGTCCAGCGTCACGCAACCGATCAAGTACAATTTTCAGATGATCAACGTGTTCCTCGAAGGACTCGGAATAGATCACCACATCGTCAAGGTAGTGGTACACAAACTTGAATTTAATTTCTGAAAATACCTTGTCCAGAAGTCTGCTCAACACAGCGGCTCCGGTGGATAGGCCAAACGGGACACGGGCATATTCAAACAGGTTCCAGTCAGTGGAAAAAGCAGTAACATGCCTGGATTCAGGAGAGAGGGGAATTTGGAAGTAGGAAGAATTTAAATCGAGGATCGTGAACACCTTCGCGTTGCGAAACCAACTAAAACATGTGTGAAGGTCCGGCAAAGGAATGGACTGCAAAACAACTTTTTGATTAAGGGCCCTATAGTCGACCACCGGCCGAAAACCACCGTTAGGTTTTGGCACAAGAAATACAGGGGATGAGTAGGCAGAGATAGAGGGTTGGATTACACCTTCTTCTAACATCTTATCGATAATCTTACGAAGTTCAGCCATCTTTGGCGGGGCAAGGCGATACGGGCTGGAACGCACCGGCACAGAATCGGTTAGCTCAATCTTGTACTCCATCAAATGGGTTACACCCAGCTTGTCAGTAAACACATCGCCATATTCCTGACATAACCTCTTAATGGCCTCCCTTTGAAGACTCGTTAAATTTTCCAGATCGAGATCCTCAATAGTCATAGGTTCAGTAACAGAATTGACAGCAGGAGAAGATAAAAGTGGGTTAAACGATAATTTACTCTGTGGATTAAACTTAAACCATAAGTTGCGAGCACCAAAATCAAGAAGCATACCAACGTGTGACATGAAATTAGCTCCAATGACCACAGCACAAGAAAGATTTCTGGCAACCAAAAATTTAAATTTCCAAGAAAAATTAAGAATATGAATTTTGACTGTCATACTACCCAAAATATTTAAGTTTGAACAATTTGCCGAAATAAAAGATTCATTGTTAGGCTCTAACTCAGGAAATTTGCAAACACTCTTCATAGATAAAAACCAGTCCTCGCTTATAAAGGATGCGACACTACCAGAATCAAGCAATGCGGAAACGGGCTCGTCATTAACACAAATTTCAATAAACGGGGATATTCCTTTAGCCACAGGAGAAATTCCAAAATCATTACTCACTCTAACACGATTACAAGTAGGTGACGAGGACACCAGCACCACAGGATTCACACAACGTTTAGAATTAGGCTGACTTACCACGCCATTGCTCACCGACAGGTTAGGTAGGCCAGCGACATAAGCAGAATTAGCACATGATGAATTAGCTTTCATAGAGTTATCAAGACTATCATTGGTAGGGCGACCAGAAACTTCACAGGGTTTTCCCAAATTCTTACACACAGAAATATCCTTGGAAGTAACACCCGAATTGGTCTCCTCAACGTTCCGTCATTGGCGATACACAGCCTGGTTACTCGGACACACCTTCTTGACATGTCCCACTCCACCGCACGAGTGGCACTTAATATTAGGTCGAGGATGAAACATAACCTTAGGTGGGGGACGAGACATCAAGGAAGGAGGGGGACAAGCCATCAAGGAAGGAGGAGGAACATTAGCTACACGAAGGGAATCTGCATGCTTCACAGCCATAGCCTCTATAACGACCTGTTTCAGCTCGACGAATGATGAAGGCCTGGTACACATAGTCATGTATGACCTATATTGAGGCGAAAACCCATTCACAATTGATGACACCAACTGTCGCTCGGTTAAAGGGGATGCAAAAACCTGGGCATACACCTTAATGTCACTGACATAGTCGCTAAGGGACTCGTCCAGCCTTTGGACACGATAAAGGAACCTTTGCTCGAGAGCACTTAGGGCGCTCGCAGGGACAAAAAACCACAACACTTCCCTAATAAACATGGCTAAGGACATGCGGAGGTGGATAGCTTCAACAAGCTTATCGCGCAGCATACCGGATGCAACTGGATACAAAAGTTGGAAAATCTGAACTTCCGACATCCCAAAAATCGAGGCATGGTTACCCAACTCGACCACTTGCTTTAAAAATTGAACCACTTGGGTAACGTCATCAAGGTTGAAATGTTTTAATTTAGTTAAGAAACCAGAAATAGGATGAGGAATCGACCCATAATTAACGGTAGGTGAGAACGTAGCATTAGGAATAGAGACCTTGTTACCAGCGTAGCCCGCTCGCACACCCTCTACAGGCGACAAAACATTAATATTACTAGTGAAAGAACTGGGATGCAATGGGTCGGCAGGACCCAGGAAATCACTACGTGACCTAACATGAGAAGAATGACCGTATGCAGGATTAAGTGGAATGGACGAGCCAGCGACAGGCAACAGAGGGGCAGGCAAACTACTACTGGTAATCGATCCCAAAACCTCAGACCTAGTAAACAGAGGTGATTCACGATCAACCCCAGAAGAACTCTCCAAATTCACAAGGTTATCGCTTAAGTCGATTAAATTGAAAACACTATTGTTGTCGGCCATTTTGGAAAACACAGAATGCAGACAACCAATATAGAAGGAAACAAATTTTCAGGAATTACAAGGACAGTTTACACTTTCACAACATTACCACAACCAGCAATTACCATCACCAAAGATTACGCTGACACTCAAACACAGCCACCCTACTACACCAAATCATGCACCATGCTGTCCAGAACTGCACACGTCACCACCTGCTTGGCTCGAGAACAGGGAGCTAAATCACAAAAATAGGCACAAACAATCAGGCTACCAGCTTCCGACGGGGCTCCAGGATTCCTTCACACGCAGCATATAGGCTATTAGAACATTAAGAAATCCCATTTCTCATGCCAAGAACACATGTCAGACACTCACCGAGCTGCATCTTCATTGGGGATGTTGCACACAAACAGGGTAAAATACAGGGGTAAACGCCTCGTTTAAAAACAGGACACCTTACATCCAGCATACCACATGGATATCCAGAGGCAACATGAAACACAATAACGACAAGGATTAGCAAAACATAACATTAAGTACATTTTCCTGACAACATCCCACCAACAACTGACCCATCAGTATTAGAGGGGTCCATAAAACAGCCTGTGGGTACTGGGGAGGGGATAGTTACGGAAGTGAACATGAGCGGGATCTGCTACCAAAATGCAACCCCCCTTTACAGCATTTTTGGACGGCACTGGCCAGCAGCACGTCGGTTACTCGATAATCAACGCTTTGCTTACCAGAATGGGACGAGTACGGGAAACGTGGATGGGCCAACTTACCTGTATTCAGAGGTCCGGGTCACTTCCGCAACAAAATCACCTCCAGAAGACATGTCCCAACAGAAGAGCTCCAAAGGGGTGGAAGGAAGAAGGAGAAGGGGACAACACACACAGGCTATCGTACAAACACCCCCCAAAAACCAACGGAACACCCGTCGGTGAAATAATGCCACAAGCAAAGAATTTAAAAAATAATAATAGGTTTAATATTAAACATTTAAACAACCTTCACCCAAACAGAACATGCATCAATCCACACAAAATTTACAAGAAGGCCAGATAGCGCCTAACATGCTTGCTTGCAAAAGCCAAGAAGAGGTAAGACTTAATTTAAAATAAAATAAAATTTAACAGCCCAAAGGTTAAAATAGAATTAACATGCACAACACAATGAGAACGGGCTTGATAAATTGCAAGGAAATGCAATCACGATCCGACATGCAGATGTTGAGGCCATGCCCAAAAAAAAGGATTGAATTTAAATTAAACTTTAAAATAAAAAAATAAAAATTGGATAGAAAATAAATAAATAAATGATATGCACGCCGGCGGAAAACACAAGGACATTACCAAAAATCACGAAATTAACATTAACAAGATTACATAAAAAAAGATTAAGTTAATTCACAACACGCCTGGTATTGAGACCCGCGCCAAATGGGCTGACACCGAGACCACAATGCATCACCGTAAACAAAAGATATGCCCACACCAAAAACATGCCGGAACGAAATTACGGCAAACAACTAATAAAACTAAATTTAAACATTAGCGTAAAGAAAATGACGGCGGAAAATAATTAGGTTTAAAAGCTATTACAATCGAGAAATGCACCGGATCATGAATAAATTACAACGTCAATCCCAAGATTGACAAAGGAATATAAATAATAATTTAAACGTAAAATAAATTGGAAATGTGTCTCCACAAGGTGCGAAGAAAAGAGCACAGAATTAAAATAAACCAGGAAATGTAATAAAAACAACAATAAAATAGGACCTATAAAACCAAAGAGGAACAGAAATAAAATATTACTATAAGAAGATATCGGAGCTCCATAACAATAAAATAATTAAATAAATTAAATTAAAAAAAAACGTACCTTACATCCTTCTCTGTGGAGACACAATAAAAATAAAATAAATAACACATAATTTTACGTTATTACATGTACTTCACAAAAAATGGCTAACACGCCCATGTGCCGTTTCGATGTCACAAGCGAAGTACGCCTCGAGATGCAATCACATTTCACACGTCTAAACGAAGAAATTCACAACCTGAAGACCACAGGCAATTTCCAAGTAGAAATGGCATTCATATCTTCTCTTGAATATATTTATATTTCGAAGAGGATGGGGGAGGCAACCGCCCCCCCCCCCCCCATCAGCGGAGACACCTTTCGCGAGCAGTCCTTCTTATTTGTCTTGGCGACCACTAATGGATTCCACAAAAATGGCGGAGAATCGCTCGTCATTTATCGAACTGTCTTCATGTAAATAAATATTGTCCAATCACGAAGTGACACATCCAAACAACAATGTCATTAATAAGTTCATAATTTGGCGGTATCAAGAATACACACCGTTCTTTGTTTTATGACGTAGAATCATAATGGTCTTTCAATTATGTCATGCGTATATAGAGTTTATAAGGCGAAGCCCACACCACCTATTGGGGAGAATCAGGAACTATTTGTATCTTTGCAAAGTCCGACTGCAGCTACCATCTTGTGGTGACAGACGGTACTGAGCGACCAAGCGGTCATTTCAAATGAGCAAATACATGTTTGCAAGCGTAGGGACGTGCCCTTGCACGTATCAATAATAATAATGTTATTTGTTTCACGTCCCTTTTAACTACTGCGACTTTTAGAGACCCCGGGGTGCTGGAACTTTGCCCCTAAGGGGATATATAATGTGTCACTAAATCTACTGACACGGCTCCCTCGCATTTGCGCACCATCAAATTCCAGATGGCTGCGCCAGGATTCGATCCTGCAACAGCAGGCGAGAACGTTACCGCTGAGCCACGCAGCCAGCGTAGACCTACGTACGTCAAAGAGACAGATCTACTTAATAACGGCACACTGTAAATGTTTATTGGTTCTGAAACGTTAACGCGAACTTTAACATTATCATGCACTAGTATTCGTCACGCATGTGCTCTAAAGATCCTCAGCCATGACGACTATTGGACTCTATGATCAAACGACAATTTAATTAATGCAGGGTGCATGAGGGCGACATTATAAGTATATTGCCGCTGTTAGTTAGGTCTTACAAGGAGAAATGACAGTGTGCCAATTTTCATCACAAATGACGAGCATTGGTAAAGTGCGATTTTTTCATCCAGTGTTCGTCACCAGCATTTCTTACCAAACTCTGAACGTGAGCAGGAAATAGCAAAACGCATATGTTACAGAAACAATTACCAACTATATCACACACTTGTCATCATCTTGCACAGTTTCCAGCCACTGGCCGGGTCTGTTTGGAACACAAGCCTCTCCAACGTCTTCTGTCTTCCCACCATCTCTCAGCCTCCACCCTTGTCCTGTCTTCTCCTCTCTTCTTCACGCTTTCCTCCACCCCCTTCAGCCACCTGTCTCTCGGTCTCTTTCCTTCCCACTTCGTCTCGTGTATCCTCCTGGGTATCCTCTTCTCCTCCATTCGTTTTACATGTCCATACCATCTAAGTCTAGATTTCCCTATACCATCCTGTAATGGTTCCTCCTTCATTAATTCTCTGGTCCTTTCATTTCTTATTCTGTCCATCTTTGTAGCTCCAATACTGCTTCTCAAGAACCTTATCTCACTGGCCTGTATTTTGCTCTTCTCCCTTCCTTTCATAACCCAGGTCTCCGAGGCATACGTCAGGATAGGGACATAGTACGTCCGATATATGATCTTTTTGCTGTTCTGAGGGACAGCGTTGCTCCATAACATGCTTCTCACACTCCTCCGGAATGCTTCCGCCAGTCTTCCCCGCTCATTTATTTCTCTATAGTTTCTTCCATTATCTTGTATCAGGCTTCCCAGATACTTGAAACTCTCCACTTTCTTCAGCTGTTCCCCACCAATTGTTATTCCCGTTGTGGTTCTTTCCTCCTTCCTTGTTGTGATCACCATCTCACTCTTATTTATGCTAAATTTCATCCCAAATCCTTGCATTATTCCATCCCACACGTCCAACTGTTCCTGTACCTCCTCCTCCTTGTTTCCCCAAATCATCTGCAAACACCATTGCTTTCATCTTTCCTTCTCCAATTACTTGTTCCACTCGGGTCATTATGTCATCCATCACCACAATGAAAAGTAACGGTGACAGTGCACTTCCTTGTTTCAGGCCGTTTCTCTGTTCCAACCAATCCGATCTCTCTCCTCCCACTTTCACACAGCTCACGCTTCCCTTGTACATCTCCTTTATCCTCCTTATTGTCCATTTTTCTACTCCTCTATCCTCCAGGGACTTCCATACTTTGTTTCTGCATACACTGTCGTATGCTTTCTCAATGTCCAGGAAGGCCATCAGTAGATCTGTTCCATACTCATAGTGCTGTTCTTGTAACTGCCTTACAGCAAAAAACAAATCCACTGTGGACCTTCCTGCTCTGAAGCCATGTTGTTCTTCCCTCATCCCTCCCTCTATCCTTGTCCTAATTCTCCTTTCCAAAACTTTCTCAAACATCTTTGCACAATGTCTCATCAGTGTTATTCCCCGATAGTTTCTGCATTCTGTTCTACTACCTTTCTTGAAGATCGGGACAATTATTCCCTTTTTCCAGTCCTCTGGGGTCTTCCTTTCCTTCCATCACTCGGTACAACCATTGTATCCCCACCTCTCCTGCTGCTCTCACCATCTCCACACTTAACTCATCCACACCCAGCGCCTTCCCTCCTTTCATCTTCCTCACTGCATCTTCCACTTCTTTCCATGTTAAGTCCTTTTCTGTTTGCAGTCCATCTTCCTCTTCCCCGATTTCTTCCTCCTCGCCGTGGTTTCCATTTGGGTTCAGAAGTTCTTCAAAATATTCTTTCCACATTTTCTTCAGTTCTTCCCTTTTTTCTGTCTCTTGTCCCCTTTTGTTCACCATTCTAACATAATCCGTAGGATCCTTCTGCCTCTTGGTTTTTACCATCCCATACAGGACCTTTTTTGTACCTTCACTATCCTCCATCATCTTTGTCCACTCTTCCATCCACTTTCTTCTCTCCTCAGCCACTACTCTCTTTGCCTCTTTCTTTCTTTCTTTCTTTCTTTCTTTCTTTCCTGGTACTCTTCCCTTGTCTCTACCATCCTATTTTGATACCACCTCCTAAAGGCTCTATTCTTTTCCCTTACTATATCTTTTGTCTTCTCATTCCACCATGGTGTTTCCTTCCACCTCTTCTTACTACTTGTCCTCCCACATACTGCTTCTGCTGCACCTACTAGTGTCTTCTTAAATCTAGCCCATTCCTCTTCCACCACTCTTTCTTCATATGTTGGAATTCCTTCCTTTACCATTTTGAGGTACTCGACCCTTCTGTCTCTTTCTTTCAGTTTCCATATCCTTATACGTCTTTCCTGGTTCTCAGTCCCTTTCTTCTCCTTAGTCCCTCTCAGGTTCATTACCAGCAATCGATGGTCCCTATCCAAGTTCTCCGATGGTATAACCTTGATGTCCGTGATGTTCTTATTTAATTCTTTCTCATACAGTATATAGTCGACCACCGACTTCCTGGTCAAGTCATCACTGTACCATGTGATTGTGTGGCTCTCTCTTTTCTTGAACCAGGAGTTCCCAACTAGCAGGATGTTTGTTCTTTTGACAGAAGTCCAACAGTCTCTTTCCTTCCTCATTTCTTCTGCCCCAACCCTCTGGTCCAAGCACACTCTCATACCCTTGTCTTTATATTCCTACATGGGCATTCAGATCCCCCATAACAATCATGTTCCTTCCTCCCAGCTGCTTCTGCAATTCCTCTTCAGAGGCGTAGCCTACTTGTGGAGCATACACTTGCACTATTTCTATGGTCCCTACCCTCAGTGCTACTTTCACTTTCATTCTCTTCACTTCTTCTTTTAAACCATCTCGTACGACTACTCCCACTCCATTCCTTTTTCCCTCTTCATTCCCACTCCGGTACAGTCTATAGCCTTTTCTCAGCTCTCTGCTTCCTTCCCCTTTGTTTCTGCCAATCCCAATAAATCCAACTTCCTTCTTTCCATCATATCCACTAGCTCCTCCACCTTCCGCGTCAGCGTTCTTATTTTTAAAGTTCCAAATCTGAGTCCATGAACACAGCTAGGTCTTCGTCCATTGTATCCGTCCCGTCCGAGGCCTGTTCCCTTCTTGAAAGCAAAAGTCTTATCCACTACTGGCTTGCTGGGCCTATCGTAGCTTCTCCAGAGCCCCGTTAGCCGTCACTTTTCAGGGTTCCTGTAGGACCTTCAACTTCACAGCTACCGTAACGGTCCCGGGGCACTGGATGACTTCTGTGTTATGGATGTTCAGATGTGACAACCTCTAATGGGTAGATAGGTTAGCGAAATTCTTAAGGGTGCCCTCCAATAGACAATTTCAGACACCCTGGGCGATATCACGTATTGAAATTATGAACCCTGGTCTCTACTGAACCTCATATATGTGCTAAAGTTCGTAAATATGTGTTTTTATTTCTTGCTATCTTCATTATTATTATTTTCAGGTGATATAAGGCCAGTATTGCCTTTGGGGGAAAGGAAGAGGACCACTGAGATGCTTATGATTTTTACACATTCAGTTACATTTTGACCCAGGGGCTACTTTTCATATCAAGCAGCTACTCTATTGTCCTCGTGGGGCTCAGTTCACCCTCTTCCAGCACTTACATTAATCTTTAATCTCAGTTAGGGCTAGGGGAGATGAAATTTCTGAGAGGGAAGAATGTCCCTTCATTGCAGGGTTGCTGTACATAGGATATTGACTTGTTCTTAAAAGGGGAGGATACGATCCATGGGTCACAGATTCGAACCATCCTTAGTATGTGTGTCGGGCATGACCAGGCATATATCAAGTGCAAGTAGTAAGGTGCGCTTCTCAGCTGTTTCCGAGAAATGAATTACAGTGGAATCTCATTAGTACGTTTTTCAAGGGACTGAAAAATTTGGACGTCATATGCGGGAAAACATACTACCGAAAAACGCCATACTGCATTTACAACGTATAAGAAAGAACGCGGCGTATATATGGACGTTCAATCGCCGACCTTAGTAAGTGATTGTATGCACTACTACAGTCATGAAATAAACATAGGTTATCAGTAACTTACACGCAATAAATAACATAAAAATTAATTACTGTACCTCTACACTACAGTATAATACAGGGTCTTTATTTTTGCTTAGCAAGGACATTCTCGCTCTCGCGCTCCGCCAGTGACGGCTCAGTTGCCGGCGACTGTGCACGCATATGTAGGCCTACGGCAGAATACGGTGCTTAAAATCAGTAGCCTGCCATGCAGTTTTACTGGCCATGATTTACAGTAGATGCTGAAAATGTTCCCCATCCGCTTCCAAACACATATAATACAGGGTCTTTCTTTATATTTGATCAGCAAGGACATTATCGCGCTCCGCCAGTGACGGCTCTGTTGGCGGCGACCGTGCACGCATATGTAGGCCTACGGCTGAATACGGTGCTTAAAATCAGCAGCCTACCATGCAGTTTTACTGGCCATGATTTACAGTAGATGCTGAAAATGTTCCCCATCCGCTTCCAAACACATATAATACAGGGTCTTTCTTTATATTTGATCAGCAAGGACATTCTCGCTCCGCCAGTGACGGCTCTATCGCCGGCGACCGCGCACGCATATGTTTGAAGCACGTGCTTGCTTGAACCACTTCAATAAAGAGCTTTCTAGTTCAGGAAACTGTCCCTCTCGCACACGTTTCCTTTTGCCACTCGCCCCTTCTTCAAATGCACGTTCAATTTCCTTCCTTTTGCCGAGAATCGTGTTTAGTGTTGACGGAGGAATGTTCCACTTTCGCGCTATATCCACACGCTTCATGTGAGGATTGCAGTCCACGTCTCGAATGTATTTAATCTTCTCATCATTAGTTATCTGCCGTACTTTCTTCTTATCCATTATGAATCACGCAATAAGATAGGTCATAACTGGACGTGAACACTAAGAACTAGAAGACAATAGTGCGGAACACGAAGACAATATTGTGCCTACGTGAGAAATAAACAAAGGGAAGGGGGTGAAGGGCAGCGGGAGAGAGACACGTCACCTGTGTTTCGTCATAGCTATAGCCACTTCTACGCCGTCAAACACAATGAAATCATCTACACTGTCAATAACTATCAGAGAATATGAGGCAATATCGCGTCGTGTTTTCCAGAAGCCGAATTTTATAATGAAATAAGAATAAAATCCGGTTCGCGTACAACGGAAATTTGATCGTCGTAAGCGGGAATAGAGAACGTATTAAGGGGATATATCAACATGTATTTTGTAGAATTGGGACTGGGACATGAGAAAATCATCGCGCTAAGCGGGAAAACGTCGTAACCGAGAACGTGCTAACGAGATTCCACTGTAATTGCAATTGCAGTGCGGTATCTATGTGCGTTGTACGCTAGCAAGAAGCCAACAAGTGCGTGGTGCAGCCGTAAGAGTCCTGCTTCGTAAGTGTGGGATCGCTGGATCGAATCCCACTGGTGAGCTTTTGCAGTGTGTTGTGTTTTTTTTTGTGGTTGTTGTAAACATTGGCAATTCTTACAAATGTAGGTGTCGTGAACATTGTTTATTTTGCAGTCAATTGTAATAACGTTTTACGTGAGCGGAAAAAGGGATTCTGAAATCATCGTAGGGGGGTCAAAGTTTGTCACATTACATAATGTACAGTATTGGCATTGCAAATACATTGGTAATATACACGGTCAGGTGTGTTCTATTATATGTACCGGTATACATTTATACGTTGAAGGCCCAGGCTGTTCCGTTCATTGCACGTCTGTGAACCATCAGACCAATCTGTACCCCGCAAGCAGTGACTCATGCTATGCATATTGGTTGGAAATTGCCAAAGGTTACCAAAAGAAAAGAAGAAAAAAACACACTCTGCAACGGCTCACCGGTGGGATACGATCCCATACTTACGAAGCAGGGCTCTTACCGCTGCACCACGCGCTCGTTGGATTCTTGCTAGCGTACAACGCACATAGACGCCGCACTGCAATTGCAATTAATTTCTCGGAAACGGATGAGAAGCGCACCTTACTACTTGCACCTGGTATACGCCTGGTCATGTCCTTCACGTGTACTAAAGATGGTTCGAATCAGTGACCCATGCATCGTATCCTCCCCTTGTAAGCTAGTGAATATGTTGTTTCTACAGTGCTAGTCTGATCTGGTGGCCCCCAGCACTGCATAGTACTGCAAGTTACTCCCACTTGATGTGTTCTGTCACAGTAGCTGCAACATGTGTCATGGTATCATATAATGTGTGTTCCAAGCATACCCTTAAACTGTTGTATACTGAAATTAATACCTCATGGCGCTAAACCTCAGCTGTGCACACAGTGAATCTCGTATGCAGGTAAGTCCTCGTGCTTCATCATAATTGATAAAAGAGGAACGTTCGCGTCAGCTCTTGGTGTGAGTTAAGATCTCAAGTGACAAAATATCACTCTCTAAACTTGGTGTGTCTGGCGGCTTCGGTGGCGTAGTCGGTAGCATGCTGAGCTTCTATGCCCAAGATAGCGGGTTCAAACCCGGCCGAAGCCGTCGGATTTTTTAAGAGCGTTAAAAATCCCTCAGTATGCCTTCCTTCGGAGGGGAAGTAAAGCCTGCGGTCCCATGTCATAGATTTATGGCATGTTAAAGAACCTTCCACTAATTGCACCTGTGTGAAGCTAAATTGAATAGGTTAAGAATGTAAACAACGCTCTTAGGTTTCTACGTTCGTTGCCAAGAGCCGACTACGGTGGCCTCTAGTAGTTAAGTTCTGAACTTGGCCTAGTAGTCGTTGACGGTGGTGCTTGACGGCAAAAGTAGGAACTATTTGAAAAATTCTAAGTTGCAGTACTTAAAATTAAAAAACAGATACACACACTAATACAGTCATCACAATTAACACCGGTTATCAGACAGATTCTACACACACCCAAAGTACACGGGGCTACATGACCGCGTTGTCACAGCCCCTAAACTTAAGAACCAACCAACCTTGGTGTGGCTACAGCTGGTGACAAGAGGTTTTGTTTCGCTCCCAGTAGCACAGCAGCAGCGCCCCCACCACTACCTTCCCCTCCAAGCCCTTAAGTCCATGCAGGTCTGTGCCATTAGGTATTAATTGCTCTCTACTATGGAAGCACGAAGATTGGTTCTATCTGCATTCGCTGACCCATGAAGACGCAACCTGGTAGCCAGTTTAGTAGGCTGAAGTTTTGGCAACTTGATAGTATGCATTTGCATAGCATAGAAGACTCTTGAAATTTCACCCTCTTCCCCCTTCCAGTTATATACCCCTCGATGATACGGGCCACCAAATCGGACAACCACTGAACTACAGTGAGAGATCTCATATTTCATTTTCTTTCAGGTTCTGGAGCCCCTGCTGCTGGCAAAGAAATGGAAAGTTGTACGAGTATAGAGTTGCAATAGAGAAGAACAAGTGCCTTAATACAATATGCAATCCATTCGTACTCCAATACGTCTTTCATTTGTCTAAGGAATGACACTGAAATTATATTTCAAAATTGTGTGCGTGTTCTATATTTGTGTACATACATTTGTTGGAAAGGACCATTAGGAAGAACATTATACTCGGAAACGAGTTACAGCCAACAGTGAAATTTGTGACAAAATAACATGCAATGGAACTAACTTACCAGTAGCCCTATGTTTGAGAAAGTGATGTTATAAAACAGCTGTGCATGAATGTACTGTACACTGTTATTGGAATATTTCCTTTATTTTTTGTGCGAATTATCCTTGACTTGGTGTGTTGACCATGTGTAAAATGAGTGGGCAATATGGAATAATCTCAAATATTTTGTTGATTGTGATTTTTAAAAAAATTAGAGAATAAATGTGTGCTTTTTCATCTCCTGTTTGTTTTCCTACCCATTCTCCTTTGCATAGCAATGAAAATTGTGGTTTAGGGGGACGGGCGAGGGGTGGGGTGGCAGCTGGTATAATAGGCGAAAAGTAAGGTTATGGCAATATACAGGGTGGCCACAAAGTCCCGTTACCCCCCCCCCCTCTTATAACCAATAGAAACCCCTAAGCTATGCCCAAGAGAGCGGGTTCAAACCCGGCCGAAGCCGTCGGATTTTTTAAGAGCGTTAAAAATCCCTCAGTATGCCTTCCTTCGGAGGGGAAGTAAAGCCGGCGGTCCCATGTCATAGATTTATGGCATGTTAAAGAACCTTCCACTAATTACACCTGTGTGAAGCTAAATTGTATAGGTTAAGAATGTAAACAACGCTCTTAGGCTCCTACGTTCGTTGCCAATTGCCGACTGCGGTGGCGTCTAGTAGCTAAGTTCTGAACTAGGCCTAGTAGTCGTTGACGGCAAAAGTAGGCACTAATTTAAAAATTCAAAGTTGCAGTCCTTACTTGAATTAAAAAACAGATACACACACTAATACAGTCATCACAATTAACACCGGTTATCAGACATATTCTGCACACACCCAAAGTACACGGGGCTACATGACCGCGTTGTCGCAGCCCCTAAACCGAAGAACCAGCCCTACTTTGCCGGGCCCTATGCAACACACCTGCATCCAATATTACCAATGCAGCATGCACGCGAGCTCTTAGGTCTTGTACATCCATGTGTGGAGTACTATAAACTTGTTCCTTGAAGTGTGCCCACAAATAAAAATGTAGTGGATAAAGATCCGCGGAACGTGGCGGCCAGAACATTGGACCTCCACGACCAATCCATTTCCATGAACATGCTTCATTTAAACAGTTACGCACAGTTATTCCAAAGTGTGGCCGTGCAACAGCATGCTGAAACCATAGTTGTCGCCGAACGCCAAGTGGAACGTACGATAGAGGGGGTTAATAAACTTGTCTGGCAATAGGTAAGGACCTAAAAGCACTCCTCCCACGATTCCAACCCACAGGCTTATACCAAAGCGTGCCTGAAAGCCACGTTCACGGGTGACATGTGGGTTGTGGTCAGACCAATAATGACTGTTGTGATGGTTGAAAATACCTTCCCGAGTGAAGCTACATTCATCACTCCATAGCACATTCTTGATGAAATATTAGTTATCTTTAACTTATTGCAAATGCAATTCATATAACTGTACTCGTTGAATGTGGTCCTCTGGCCGCTGGTGTTGAGTTAACGTGTAAAGATATGGATTCAGTTCTTCGTCGTGCAACACGTCAACAACCAGTGTTGGAGATACCTGGAACTGCCATGCAATATCACAGGTACTTCGCCGAGGTGATTGGTGAACGGTTTCAAGAATTGCGTCCTCCGTATGTGGAGTAGGCTACGTCTAGTCCTTGGACGACCTCTGTCCACTACTTGTGGGCGAAGATTACCGGTTTCCCACAGGCGATGCTCAAGGCGACGAAAAACATTCTTATCGGGATGGCGCCTTTGAGGTTACCGTGCCGCATACTCACGAGCAGCATCCAACACTAAAAGCATATCAACGTATTCACCATTTGTGAACTCCCATCATGAAGCCACCCTACATGAACTTGACAGGATCAGTTATGGTTGTGCAATGCGTGCTTAGTACTCATGCATGCCGTTTAATGGATCACACCGTGCGTTCTTTTTTCCGCTATCGTTTTACGGACTAAGCGAGGATCCCACCATTACCGCCACTGATGGCAGTGTCCTGGAGCTTGGGACTCTTGTGTCGGGGATACAACTGGGGAGTGTGACTAGCACTTTGCCCAGGCGGCCTCACCTGCAAAGCGAATGGGGGCGTGATGAAGGGATGGGAACAGTGGGAGGGTTAGGCAAGGAAAGGGGAAGGAGGCAGCCGTGGCCTTACGGTAGGTACCATCCCGGCATTTGCCCGAAGATGAAGAGGGAAACCACGGAAAACCATTTTGAGGATGACTGAGGTGGGAATCAAGCCCCCTCTACTCATTTGGACCACCCGAGGCTGAGTAGACCCCGTACCAGTCCTCAGACCAAGTTTCAAATTTCGTGGCAGAGCCAGGAATCGAACCGCGTACCTCCGGGGTGGGAGCTAATCACGCTGACCACTACGCAACGGAGGTGACTCACACTGTCATGTGATGTCATGCTTATTACAAGGGCAGACGGGAACTGACGAAATAAAAAAAAAAAAAGCACCTGACGTAGATTCGAATCGTAGCTCGATGGTGCATGTGGGTTTGATAACCCAACAGTCTACTCAGTGAGCTGCGACGAATAGTACGGTATTGCGGGATGATACACATTTCTGTCTACATTCCGATGCACTTCAGTATGTGACAATGTTGCCAGCTCCTCGCTTTCATACTTGTGGTTTTTAATCAGTACCCGATCCGATTTTGCTATAGAAACTTTTGTCTTGCAATAGGATGAGGAATCGCATGCTGACCTCCACTTGCGGCATTTTACGTTCACCCTGTATGTAGATTTTTATAAATTTTTTCTTGCTAATTTTTATTTTAAAATATATAGAGATACAGTATATGTACATTAATAACATTTTTATAATAAAGGAAAAAATAAAACGATTATTGCAAATTACAGTTTCATTTTTTACTCATAGGTCTAAAAACATAATTTTATATAATTAGTATGAACTAAGCAAAAAAGCCCGGCAGGCAGCAGAGTAAAGTTTGCGAAGTCGCGCACACACGAGGCCCTTACTAGCCTCTCGTTCATATCACCCACGCGTACCACCGGTTGGGAACCCCTGCTCTAAATAACAGTCGACACGTTCTACCACTTGTTCAATTCCTCGATTATAGCATTCTGCTCCTAAGTCACGAAACCATTCGAGAACTGCTGCAAGAAATTCATAGTGGTTCAATCCTTGACATGTTTCTTTGCTATTCATGGTTGATGTGGGATCTAGTATCGTTCTGTAGAGCTACAGGGTTGCGCACGAAATGTCATACACTGGAAATTGCTTATAGACTATTTAATATACAACATATTTAATAAAGAATGCCATTACAACATTCACTGTAATGTGCATGATTAGTCAGTAGGCAGGACATGTTCAACATGCCCACCTTCTCGGCGTACAACAGCTTCCAGACGAACCTGCATGTTTGTGACCACTCTACAACATAATGTCCTCATTCAACCCTCGGAAGAAAGTCACAATGGCCGCTTACAATTGCAGTACATTTTCTGGTTTCTGGCGGTAGATTGTCTTCTTCAAATATCCCCACAGAAAGAAGTCGCAGGGATAAATATCGGGGCAATGTGATGGCCAGATTGAAAACATTCGGAATATCGATGGGACATCACAAGGGGCCAGAAATATTTATGCAGGGAGTCCAGAACAACATTTGCTATGTGCGGACGAGCTCCATCTTGCTTGAACCACTGTGTGTGTATTGGTAGTCGTGTTGCAAAGAGTTATGGAAGGAAACTGTTTTGCAACATGTCCATGTAACGCGCACTGTTGACTGTGTCATTGATAAAGATTGGCCCAACAATTCCATGACTGGAAATTGCAGCCCAAACACATTTTCACTCCACGACCTTCAACCTCATGCACAATAGCAGGCCGTTCTTTCGCCCAAAACCGGACATTCTGTTTGTTCGCAGCACCGTTGATATAAACATGTGCCTCATCACTGAACCATGTGTTGCGCAGTACTTGATCACCTTCTGCAGTAGCCCATGCAGCAAACTGTACTCACCGTTGCTTGTCAAGGGCCGTTAGTATATGACCTGCTGTCATTTTGTATGGGAATTGGTCAAGCTCAGACTGCAGTATTCTGTGAATTGACCCACAAGAGACACCCAGCTGAACACAGGCAGTTCTGGTGGATTTGGATTGGCTCTGAGCCACAGCCGCTCTCACTGCTACAAATATTATCCGGTGAGTGGACTGGCTTGAGATGGGTTCGTTTAATCTCCAGTATATTACCTTCTGTTTTAAATTGGCTGGCCAGTCTACACACCGACTGCCGACGGGGAGCCCACCGTGTACGGAAATAAACACGAAACCTTTCCGGGTCCGAGTTACACTCTTTGTGTCCACATAAAACAACACTGTTTTCACCTTCTGTTCGCACATCAACTTCCCTTTATCTGCCATGCTGTAAAACTGGAAGCCGGTACACATGCGCGACATGTGCTGCTGTCTGTCGAATCACGCACGAAATAAGGTTTCTGTTTACGAAAGGACAGGGTTGTGAGCCCAGATTTACATATTTTATAAACCATTTTCGATGTATGGCATTTCGTGCGCCACCCTGTACAAATATTTTGGCTTGTAGGTTTGAACTTTGGCTATCTGATAATGCTCACATGTCGAGAAAAACATGTCAACTTATAGTTTTCTCCTCTGCAATCCGTAATAAATCTTGTTTTATCACACGTAATATTTTCAGATTGTTTTTTACGTTTCACGGTAATTGAGATTATAATGTGTTGGCCAACTGAAAAGTTGCAATATTAATTCCGAAGAAGCCTTAAACATTTAGGGCCGTATTCACCATCGCCGGTAAACTCTTCCATTATCTAAGATTCCGAAAACTTGGTTAATACTATTATCTCAAATAACATAAACATCGGTATTCACCATTGCCTTTATTATCCCGGTTTTCCAAATCTCGGTTTTCGTTTCAATGTTTACTGCATCGCTGAAATTTTCATATAGATGCACTGGAAACAGTTGACTAGCGCCGTGCAAATCATGTGTTTATTGTCAAAACAAAGTTCTGTTCTGTAGCGTTATAGGTTAGGTGTGAGATATAGTACAGTAAATATTCGTAAATAATGTCAAGTGTTGAATTGAAACGTAAGAAGAGGCCAATTAAAAACTCAAATAATGGAAAAGCAATTAAAATCAATGTAATTCAATATTTTTATTCCCATTATACAAGTGTTACATTCCCAATGAAATACTTCTGTAGTACGTATCAATTAGTGTTCTTGTCAAAAAATTGTCCCGACGACCCACATTATATTGATCAGCTTGTCCATCAATTTGACCGTCCCTTAAAAGTTCATACCTAAAGCAAGAACTGGTAATCTTCGCTTCCATATGCCAAACATTCGCTCTATCACATTTCTTGTTCTTATTTGTGACTCGTTATAAAGATTCTCTTCAGGTGTGCGAACAACATCCAGAAGCGGCATTAGGTACGATCTACAAGGATAGACAGCATCTACTAATAATACTGAATCCCCGTAGACACCTTGAGTAGAGGAGCAGGGAGGGTTCTGCTTCAAATACCGTTATTTATGCAAATGAGGGGGGCGTGGCAAGGTCAATGACCTTGAGGTAGATCATGGTCAATGACCTTGAGGTAGGTCATTGACCCCAAGGTCGCCGGGACCCCGGAAGGTAAACAAACCTTGGAGGGTCCAGGAACCGGTTTGAGGGGGTGTGGGTGGAGGGGGAGGAGTGGGGGTGGGGAGGGAGGGTGGGGGAGGGGGAGGGAAGGGTGGGGTGGGGGACGAGGGGGGGGGAAGGATGGAAGAGGCTCTGCACGAGACCCTCCTCGACCCAGTCTCTCTCTTGGACTGAGCGCCTTCTCTGATATTATCCTGGGCTATATAGCTTTGCTTTGAACCCGATGAGATCCGAGTGTTGCCGAAGGTTTCCGAATCCTTGGTTGTGAATGATTCGTCAGAGAATTGAACGGTCAACTGGTGTGTGTGTGTGTGACGTCACAGCAGATTACGGGATGTGAGGTAGGTCATGGACGGGAGTGTTTTGAATGGAAAACATGAATGGCGGTGTCTGGAGTAGTGAATGGAATTGAGAGAGAGAGGGGGGAATAAACTGGTTGTTGAATGTGCTCAATGGTAAACAAACGTCAATGAATCTGGAGTAGTATTTCCTGTAAATGGTAGGGTGGGGGTAGGATACAAATCGCATGGCATGTTGAGTCGGCCAGCTCGACATGAAATAAAAACAAGAAGGTGTACACCAGATCTGATTTATTAATCCATGAATTATATGTGGCATTAAAACCTAGCCACTTAACAAAAAGTTTATTGACACGTTTTTGTACAATTTTTTCAACAAGATAATGCTTGGGATATTGCGTCCTTTGCAGTTCCTCCATGTAGAATCCTCCTTGGATTGGCTGCTTGTTGAGGTCATCAAGTAAATAAACAACTGGATTAGAAAGTTTTACCTTGCGAATACGAAATATTTCTGTGCTCCAGTTTGGTGTGTATCCTTTGGCGAAGATTGTTTTATGTTTACTGATGCGCACATAATCACCAATACGTAATTGATGACGTCGTGGATCTACTGTTTTGATTTTGTGATGAATGCGATCCAATTGCGCAATGTTCTTGGTTACAAGGCGTGGTTTCATTTTGATGGTTCTATGTTTAGTGTTGTTGTAACGTGTCACCAGGTCGCCTACAAGTTCAAGCCAGCGATAGGATCCTCTTGCTGTAAATTGTTCCCACATGCGCGTCTTGAGTGTGCGGTTGAAACGTTCTACAACACTTGCCTTTAGATTGCTAAAAGTGGAATAGTGATGGATGTCAAGTGATTTGAGATAAGCGGAAAAAGTCTTGTTGAAAAATTCTTTGCCTTGATCTGTTTGAAGCAAACGAGGTTGTCGTCTTGACCGCTGAACGATGGTCTTGAATGCAGCGGTGACCAGTTGTGCAGATTTATTCCGAACAGGTTCAACAAAGGCCATTTTGGAATAAACGTCGATGACGGTGAGCAGATAGTTGACCCCGTTGTTAGCTTTGGCGTAGGGAATCATTTCAACCAGATCAGCTTGCCAAAGATCGTCAACGCCCCGTGTGATGACATGACGACGATGGTAGAGACGACGAGCTGGTCTATGCAACTCGCGAGCAATGCCAGCCTTAACAGGCGAGGGTGTATGAACACGTTGACTCATTAGACAATAATGCCAGCATGACGAAGCTCCTCTTCTATTTCTAAAACTTCAGCCTCGTGTCCGGTATGACCAGCCTGTTCTGATGCACGCAACAGTTGCAGACGTTTAACCAACTTATTTGGATTGTTCCAATAGGTGAAATCGATGAATGGTTTCAAAGTATTAAACGTGATACCGGACGCTGAATTTGCACGGCGAACACTTGCATAGGCGGGAAACAATTTTGATATGATGGTTTTATATTTGAAGCTCTTATTAGCATTTACTGCTTCAGAACGTTTATAATTACGTCTAAAACCATTTGTAGCCATCAAGATGTCTTTATACTTTTCAAGATCTTCTTTATCATAGTCCTCGGTAGAAGGTGTACGTGAAAATAAAAGTTCTAAAAGACCTGGCGTCAATTTATAACGAACTGTTTTAACAATCAAAACATTGTCACTTATCTTGATTGGTGAATCGCCAATTCGAAATCTATTGTTTTCATAGCGAACACCATAGGTAGTATCAGTTTTCTTAGTAAAAAGATCTTCAAGGAAGGGGGTAACCAACGCACCATAATTTTGTAGTAAAATGGATTTTAACCGCACATATTGTTCGGGCGTATTTAATATTTCTTTAAGAGTAGGCTGCTTTTCTTTGGCTCTAGTGGGTGTTTCAGCAATTATTGATGTTTTCAAAAACTGGGGCAGCGGTGATTCTTTGGAGCTAGAAGACGGAAGCAATGGAGAAAAAACATCCTCAGGTTCTTCATCATTTTCTTCCTCCTCTTCAATTGTTTGTGTTTCTTTTGAGCGTGTACTAGGTTTTGATGTTCCTTTCAACACAGCTTCCAGAGGTGACTTCAAATGTTTTTCGACAAACAGTTCACTGTCGGCATGTGCACGTTTTAGATAGGGAAACTTTTGTCGAATGCTATTTCGTGCACGGATTATGTGCTTTTTTAATTGACTCCCTGTTGTCGCCATGACATCTGAACAAATGATGTTCAGAAAAGCAATGCAGCTACTTAAATACGAATGAAATGATCAAATCCCATGCGGTAGCGTCCATTGTTGATGTTGCTCTGCTTATCAATAACAAGACAACTGTGGTGATGAGCGTTCCAACACATGGCACACAACTGTGTAAAGGCTTGAAAGGTCATGTCTGGGTTCACGTGATCATCGTAGACGTGATGCATGTTGCGCTCATCCTGTCGGAAGAGAACAATCACGTTGGCATTGTCACGAATTAACTGTTTTGGTATTCGCGAATAGGTTTGAGCGAGATAAAAACAATCAATATATTTATGACGTCCCATGCTAAAGTAAGCCTGAATAATACCCTGTCGTTCTGTGGCCACATCGTCAAAAATCATAAGTGAATGGGGGCGAACATTGTCTGGAGAAATGACATCTTCGTGTGCTGCGAATGTGAAGTAGCCCATGTTGCGCAGACCTGACATGACCTGTTCCAAGAACACATACAGCGGTTGATACAGCGATTTGGCAAAAATATAGATATTTTGAAAGCGCACTCCGTTTAAGGAGGTGATGAGGGTAAGCAGAAGATTGGTTTTTCCACATCCCGACGGGCCGGCGATGAGACAGCGAATGGAGGATGGGAAGAGTGATCCATGACGTTGTTCGGACGATGTTGAGAAGAGGTGTGAAACCAAGTCTCCCACCGGAAGTGAATGTTGTTGCTTAATAATCTGCATATCAATTAAATGTGAAAGGGGAAGAGCTGGTATCTATATACATGAGGCAAACGGGTGTTTCAGTTCCAGTGTAACCATGGACGCCTTTGGAAGAACTCTCAAAACAAATGAACGATTTGCTTTGACAAACGATCCAAAACATGATACAGATCCGGCTACTAAACGATATGTCGATGCTAATGTATTGTCACGCACTACAGATGGCAATTACGACTTTAATGGAAAGCGATTGACCAATATAACAGAACCCGTATTACCCTCGGACGCATGTTCAAAAAAGTATGTAGATTATTACCGATTACGACGTATCAAAGGAGATTATGAGGCTCAGAATAAACGTATTACAGGCGTTGCAGATCCTGTGAACGATCAAGATGTGTGCACCAAAGCCTATATGTTAACCAATGCTGTGGTGTTAACAGAAGCAAAGGACTATGACGTACACCAACGTCGAATCACTCAGCTGGCTCTTCCAACAAACAACACGGACGCTGCTCGAAAGGACTATGTAGATAACAAGGTGAAACAGGTGCTCAGTATTGTGCCCACCCTAACTGTAAAGGGCTATACAGCAAATAATGCACGCCTTGTGCATGTGGCCGATCCTGAAGATGATCAAGATGTTTGTACAAAACGGTTTTTAAACTCTGAAATGGAAAAGGTGTGGGAAATTAAGGAGAACGCTCTACAGATGAAGCGAAGACGAATAGCCGAAGTTGCTGATCCTGTGCAACCTCACGACGTGACGACCAAACGATTTTTGGAACAACGGTTATCGCTTTTTATTAAATCAATACCCTCTATATTTCTGCTTCACATTGTAAACCAACAACCGGTAAAAGATCCCAATAACCTCGCCTACATACTACGTTCGGGATATGACAATTACCGTTTAATGTATGATGGTGCCATTCGTGTAATTGAGTATGCACCAGATTTGAAACATTTAGAGGTACGATTAAACGGTAGTGTTCAACCACTTATTGATCAACCGGTGAAAGCCGGAGACAAATTATTCTTTCACTTGAAACTCTCGTCTGAAGAAAAAGAGGCGGGGAAAACGATGAACGATTTTCCTCTGTATATAGAACTTGAATATACAGCCACCATTGAATAAATAACTACAGGTTCCCTTCCTGAGGAGTGTTAGTTGTGTTCTATACTTTGCGGTGTGAGGTTGTCTTGTTCTTTGGTCGCGATGGTGAAACAGAGATATGTGGTGAAGAAGAGGAAGAAGTTGTCAAGAAAGGGAGGTTTTAAATCTATTCTTCATGCGGCACGTCAAGCTTCGCGCGGAGAAACAAATAGTGAGTTGGCTATTAAGAAAGCACTCCGAGCAGCACGATTGCATGCGAATCCCAAAAGTAAACTACGTTTTAGAAAACGTGCCCGAGTTATTCCTGTGCCGAAACGTGGTGGATTTTTACCTGCACTGTTTGCTGGACTAGCAGCCCTGGGTTCACTTCTTGGAGGAGCAAGTGCGGTAGCACGAACGGTGAAAGCTGTTGAGGAGGCGAAGCAACAGTTGAAGGAAAGTGAAAGGCATAATAAAACTATGGAGGCCATAGCACTGCGCGGCAAAGGTGTGAACATGAAGCTAGCACCCTACAAGAAAGGACTCGGCATTTACATGTCGCCAAAAAACGGTTAATCGATGCACTGCCACGACGAGCCATGACGCATGAGGAAGTTATAAGATATGCAAAACAGCTTAAGATCTCCCACTTTCGAGGCGTGTTTATGCGCAACCAACTACCGTCTCGACCACGGAGCCATGAAAGTGCAGTTGTCAATTTGGATGACAGTCATGGACCGGGAACGCATTATGTGGCCTACATAAAGCATGGGCGAACCGTGTGGTACTTTGACAGTTTTGGAAATCTTCCTCCTCCGACAGAGCTTGTTCGCTATTTTGGAAGCAGTGCAACAATACACTATAATGTGAAACGAGTGCAAAATTTTAACACGCAACAGTGCGGTCGTCTATGTTTGACTTTTCTATATAAGACCGAGCACGGCGGGTGACGTGGTCATTATGACAACAGAAAGTAGAACATTTACAGGGCACGGACAAGGTGCGGAAGTAACTGTTGACTTTTATCCTCCTATTGAATTGGGACGACGACCCTACGTGCTGGGACTTGTTTCGTTTGAAGGTTATAATAGAATCTGCAACATAATTGAAGACGTCAATGATAAGTTCTACTACGATGACTATGTGTTAACTCTACCGTCTGGCAGCTACACCGTAGATGATATTCACGATCACATCTACACAACTCTCACCAAAGAATTTAGTCTAAAAGCATTTCTGGACGGGACACGCAAGTTTGAACTCATAGCCAACAACGTGACACATCGCTGCAGTATTCTTTCTTCTTTTAGGATTGATTTTAAATCTCAACCAGATTCGATTGGGTCATTGTTAGGCTATTCACCGCAAGTGTAAGTACCGAACGTGATACACAAGTCTGACCAACCGGTGAAAATAATTGAAGATCATCACGTATCTGTCACGTGTAATATTATTACAGACGTCTACACCAATCAAGATCCCTCGCATTCGCTTTATGATTTTATTGTTACTTCACCTGGTGGTTATATCATCCGCGAAAACCCGTCGGTGGTGCTCTATCATCCTGTGAGTGTGACCAACATCAGGAATATTACCTTAAGACTGGTGAATAGAAACCAACGTCTCATCCGATTAGACCCTCATACACCTGTGACCTACAAACTGTATCTGAAGCCAGCATGAAACAAGTGTATAAAGCGGCAACGCTGTCAAGAGCAGGTGTTAGTTGTGCTCAACGCGTGTACAGGTTAACACGTGTCAACAAGCAGATCCTACAACAACTTGGTTACACCTTACGTCATGAATTCGATTCTAGACGTGACAAACCCTGTCGAAGTACAGGAGGGTATTGTAAGAATTGAACACCATTCCTACCAACCGTATACTCAGGGACTAAATAATAATGATGAGATTCGAATTACTATTAACCAACAAGATATCTACACGCTTCCACATGAAAGTTACATCCAGATTGAAGGGCAACTCACCAAATTGGATGGTACCATTCCAACAACGTCAAAGTTGGCCAACAATGCTTTGGCCTTTTTGTTTTCTGAGGTTCGCTACGTGATCAACGGTATTGAAGTGGATACTACTCGAAATGTTGGCATAACAAGTGTCATGAAACTTTATCCCTCGTACGGAAGCGAAGAGAGTAAAGCTTTTTGTATGGCTGGTTGGTGTCCCAACTCAACCAACGACTGGATGATTAACGATGATGGTACATTTACTGGACATTTACCTCTAAAATTAATACTAGGCTTTGCAGAGGATCATAAGCGCATTGTTGTGAACGCAAGACAGGATCTGATTCTTGTACGAGACAGGAGTGATTATAATGCGCTAAAGGGAGCTGATACAGCGCCAATAGATACAAAAATTCTACTGCAACGAATTCTATGGAAAGTACCGCACGTTACTCTATCAGATCAGAAAAAATTGAGTCTGCTCAAGATTGTGGAGAAGGATACAGCTTTACCCATTCAATTTAGAAGCTGGGAGCTGCATGAATACCCTGTATTACCACTCTCCGATACACATACTTGGTCTATAAAAACCTCACGGTATACAGAGCGACCACTCTACGTCCTGGTTGGATTTCAAACAGATCGCAAATATCAACAGAATAAAGATGCATCAAAATTTGACCACATCCAATTACGAAATATACGACTTTTTTTGAACGGAGTTACCTTTCCCTATGAGGGAATGGATTTAAACTTTAACAAGAACAAATATGGTAAGCTCTATGACATGTTTGTAAACTTTCAGTCTTCCTATTATCAGAAAGAGGCATGTCCGCTATTATCGCCACAAGACTTCAAGTCCAAGGCGCCTCTGGTGGTGATGGACTGTTCGTATTTGGAGGAGTCGATGAAGGAAACAACAATTGATATCAGACTAGAATTTGAAACATCTACAGTTATTCCAGAAAAAACAACAGCCTATTGCCTTATTGTTCACGAGACGCAAGTGTTTTATCAACCGCTGTCCAATATGGTGACCAGAGTATAAATAGCATGTCTTCCTGTATTGCCCTTCACAGTCATGGAAAGCTACGATGAAGTCACAACCCCCTCTGCGAGGTGGGTCTGCAAATGTGAAAGTGATTCACCAGGTTCAGATGAAGATTCAAGGTTTACCATTTATCGCGCCCTAGTGAGTGAAGCTATAACTGCCTATCACAAGAATCATACTGTGCTTAGAATGCCGCCGCATCTGGTTCACTATTTACCGGATGGATTCATGTCTACGTTTGGTATTCATGACAGGGGCTACAACAACAAGCCCATCGCTAATCAAACAAATAATGTGGACGATGGCGTTGCCAAAGCTTCATCTTGTCATGTTGGAGAGCGGGTAGATTGTATGGACTGCAAATGCGATCGTTGCTCAACAAGTCGAGACGCTGATGCAGCATTTGAGATTTATCGCACCCTGGTGAGTTTAGCAATACGCGCCTACCATAAAGCACAATTTCTTCGTGAAATGCCGCAGCATCTGATTGCCTATTTACCAGCTGGATTTCTGACCGCGTACGGTGCACACGACATTGACCTTAATTGGGATAAGCTACCATTACACCTCCGTATCGCCGTGCCAGTGCAAGACCACGATAAGTGCAAATTTTTCAATTTTTATTTTTTTACGGCAATTAGTGTATTTTAATGTGATCTTCAATGTAAAAGTGCAAAAATTGCAAAATTTATATAATTGGGCCCTTGAAGTAAAATGAATTGGTTTTGCATTGGAGTATTTTTTATAAGATGTTCCGTGCAAAACAGCGTCATCTGCAGATGCATCGGTTTTACACTGGAAATTGAAAGAGAATTCATTTACCTTCAGTGCCAGACCACGATATCTGCAATGACTATATTCCTGATACCAGTAGTTCAGAAGAGGAAGATAACTATGATGATAACAAAACAGACAAGATGAGTATACAAGACAAAGAACTACCATAAACTAGCAAAGAACTCAAAAGCTCTAAAACTTCAGCATTTCCTTTGAAGGAAAGTTTCGTTAACGAAACATCAGACATCTGTGTTCCTTCGGAAAATGCCAACTTAGTGAGCAACTGTGAAGGATCAGGCTCAACAACAACAGCAGCAGCAGCAGCATCACCACCTCAGAAAGACAGACGCCCGAAGAAGCGTCGTCGTCAAGAACATAAATGGGCTCGAAACATAAGAAAACTTAAAGTAAATGCAGGACAATTAGTAAACAACAAAAATGGTACCTGTAGGAAGGATAAAACATTAAAGAATGGATGCGAAGGAAACTGCAATTTTAAATGTCCACTTTCAGAGGAGGACAGGATTTCAATCATTAAGAGCTTCTGGGATCTTGGAGACCTGAACAGGCAGAGACAATTTATTAGTCATAACATGACGCAAGTAAAGCCGAAATATCTAAGAATCGTTCCTGGAGGTGGAAGGTCTTGCAACATGAATTAGGTACAGTTTAACCATAAGAGGAGATAGAATAAAGGTTTGCAAGAGGATGTTTATGGGTACCCTTGGCGTGGGAAACACAGTGATTTCTACAGTAATTTCTAAGAACAAGGATGTTTTTTTTTTTGAAGAAGAAAGAACTGGGAAAGAGTGGAAAGCAAAAGAAGCTACCCCCAATGATAAGGGAAGGAGTGAGGCAACACATCAATTCAATTCCAAAAATGGAGTCCCATTACATTCGAGCTGATACAACACGAGAGTATTTTGAAGGTTCGTTGGATATATCCACATTAATGTAAGTTAGAAAATTAACCGATTGCAAAGAAGCACGTACACGAAACAATATTTAATACGGTATTCAACATCGGGTTTCATAGACCTAAGAAGGATCTGTGAAGAATATAAGAATTCTACTCAAGAAGAAAAGCGAAAACTTAAAGACCAATATGAAATACATCATGCAGAGAAAGAAACAATGAGACGGGAAAGAGAAAATGATATTCATCAGGCCACTGAGGAAAACCGTGGAGTGGTGGCTGTGTTTGATTTTCAAGCTGTTACACCTTGCCAAGTGGTGAAATATCAAGCTTTTATTACAAAAGAAAACTTAATTTATTTAAATTCACTATTTACGAAGCAGTCTCTAAAATTGGAAGATGCTGCATGTGGCACGAAGCTCAAACTGGAAGAGGGGCAAATGAAGTTGGTAGCTGCATAATATAGTCTCTCAAAGAATACCCAAATCAAGAAGTGAAGAACAAATTCGTGTTGTCAGCATACTTTAACGCTGTTCTAAAGTTAGAAATTCCGTGTATTCAACATAAGTTTTTGGTAATAGGACATACACAAAATGAGGGAGACGCTATGAACTCTCGCATAGTATATGAGAAGAAAAGAGCTCTGAAATCCGGTCCTATTTACGTTCCCCCTCAGGTTGCTACTATCGCAAGTCTTGCAAAAAGGACTGAGAAACCTTACCTTTTAAGATGAATGGAAACAACTGACTTCATAGATTGCAAGTCATTATGCAATGACCTCGGCAACAATTTTTCCATCAATGAGGATGGGGAGAAGGTAGCGTGGAATGCTGTCACTGAGATGATGGTGAAGAAGAATTTCCCTGGGTGTTCTTTTATAAAACTTCCTACCACGAAAAGCAATATAAACTAGTGCATATTAACAGAAAGACAAAGAGGAGCAGTCCACATCAACATCCCGAAACTCTCAAACTCAAACCAGCTTATAGAAAGTCTCCAAAAATATCAGCTAGCAAGAAGAAAGACCTTATTTCACTCTGTGCAAAAAATCTAATACCGAAGACCCATCACCCATTCTTCGTTACTTTGGAAGCGGAAAAGGACTGAGGTTCTGACTATTGAAGCAAATGACGTGCTCATGCTGAACTTGTGAACTATTTTCCAACATTCATTCCATCTTTGGCCTCAGTGTGCCTATTTTCAATAACAAGTGATTTTTTTTTTCAAATTATTATTGTATATAGAATTGTGTATAGAATGTTCAAATATAGCAGTAAACTAGGGAAAAAATGAAACTGAAGTGTTGGTATTGATTCATTGTCTAACAATTTTCACAGAACAGTCAGTGCGAGACCACGACATCTGCATTTTAGCCCTTTTTGTGGGCCTTAATTACAAAATTTATAATTTTAATTAAAAGGACATGGTACACTATGCAATCGACCGAAACATATCCAAAATTCAAAATTCTCTATAGATTTTTACACTGTCGAAAGGCTAATACAAAGTTATAGAAAACTTCAAACCCGTTTTTCTCAATAAAATGATTTTTGCAGATATCGTAGTCTTGCACTGGCACGGCGACGTATGTCGGCGGATGTTGCAGCCTGCCGTCCTTGTCGTAGACACTTTATGCATCGAGGAGATTCTCACTGTGATTGGGATGGTCCAAATCCTATGATAAAAAATTGTAAGCGATGTACTGATAACTTTATGAATAAAATTGTGTAATTGATTCTTTGTGTGTATATTATTTTCCCGCTCCTATCCAATCAGTTAGTTGTTAAGAAGCAGCGGTGGTGGAAGGTCTGATATCCGTCGCCATGCCGAAAACATTGATTGTCGACGTGCAGGGTTTCAAGGTGAACGGAAACAAGTTTGTATTTAAAGAAGTTGGAATTATTGACTGCACAACCATGTGGGCACCAAGAGTAACCAGTTTTGTCTTTGAACCACCGTTTCCATTGCATTTGCAGTCAGACGAGGACAGAAGACAAACAGAGTGGTTGCAACGCAATTTGGGACTAGTCTGGAAAGAAGGCGACATTCCTTACCAGCATCTATCACTTGTTCTGAAAGCTCACTTGTTTGGTGCTGACCTTGTATTTGTAAAGGGAAGTGAAAAAAAGGAATGGTTGCGTCAGTATGTTAATTCAACATGTCAACTTGTTGACCTTCATGATCTGGGATGTCCTGCACTGTACAACCTCTCCGTGCCTGATGAACCTCTACAAAATAAAACACTTCAAAATGTTTGGAAGCTTTTTGATTGGCTAGCTCGCAGAGCATGTCAAAACTTGCATGTTGAGTGCAAAGCGTTGTAACGTCAGCTTCAGTGTGAGACATACCAGTGATCAGTGTGGACGTGTAGTAATATGGCAGCAATTGAAGGTTTGGACTCAAACCCCACAGAGCGAGCTATTGTCAAGTTTTTTGCCTGTAAAAAAAAGCTTGACAGTTTCACAGATGAGGAATTGAACGCTTTGCCCAAGGCGTTCCTTTTTTATGTTGCTTCAAACGCGGTGAAAAATATTTGGCACAGTGTACCTAGTGAATGGAGCAGAGATCCTGGTCTGCGTGAACTACAACCATGCACTGACTTTAGTCATCACCAGCAAGTGTCTATTACTAAAATGCCATCCATTAGACAGTGTGGAACGTGTCAGCTCATCAAATTGTACCACGGCCATACAAATATACCGTCCTGTAAAGACTTTGCTTCATCATTCCATGGTTGCGATGAAGAAGAGGAAGAAGAGACAGCAGCGGCAGTATCGCCAGCACCAAAAAGTAAGACAACGCTTGAAAAATATATGCCAGACCTTTGCTGGTCATGGTCTAGTTAACAAGACCATTGATCTACTTCCCATTGAACTGCATATTCCTGGCTATCAATTTTGTGGACCTGGAACTAAACTAAGCCAACGTCTAGCACAAGGGAACTCTGGAATCAACATATTGGATGCAGCGTGTAGAGATCATGACATTGCTTACAACAACAAGAATATAGAAGTACGTCGAGTTGCAGACCGCATTCTTCTAAGAAAGGCCATGCAGCGTGTGATGTCATCTACTGCTTCTATTGGTGAGAAGATTGCAGCCTTGATTGTAGCAGGAGCGATGAAGTCAAAGCTATTGATTGGTGGTGGATTAGTGAGGAAAAGGACAAAGTAATAAACATGAATCAAATATTGTGAAGTATTTATTTGAGAGTCAGTCCACCAGTTCATAGTATACACAAATTATGGTTTAGTTTTCTTCTTGTACAAAAACCAACAATTTTAATAAAAAGAATTGAAAATGAAAGTGTGTTCTTTTTTACAAGGTGTGGAAAGGACCATAAGGCAAGCTATTTACACCATCCCACAGACGTTTATTGTCATATGCTGTCAGCGATGTTTTATTTTGATTTACTGTAAAAATATTATGGTTCTTTGAAAGAATGCGTGTTTGCTGGTATAAGCGAGAGGTGTTTGCGTAGAGTACACATCGATATTCCTCAACATTGAGGAATTGTGTGACGCTACGAAGAACGCCCTTCGCTTTGCATTGACCTTTATTCTTTTGTGTTGAAAATGCGTACATTTTCGGCGCCAAAGCCACAAATTCTGTCATAACATCACCGGCGCACTCATCCTTAAATAGACCTATTTTTTTTATTCATGGGAATTATGCCAAACATATTGTTAACCTCATAGTTTGAGGTATGAAAGTAATTTGGATGTTCTCTCATCACTGAGTAAACATCTATCGTATTGGTTTGATAAATAAGACTGTCTGTATCCATATACAGTAATTTTACATCTCCAAACTTTTGTTTGGCAAACTCATAATGAAATTGATACATTACAAATTTTGAAAAGTCAAGTATTACCATTCCCAAGTAAATTGGTTTGTTATACATGATTTCTGTCTTTGACAATTCAATGGTTACTAAATCAGTTTCAATAACTCGTACAGAATGGAAATTAGGCATAGCTATATATTTTCGTGCGCCATATCGACCGTCCCAGTGGTTTACCAAATGAATAGTTCTATGCTTTCGAATATTTTCCATTGATTTACCGTAGCACGCATTGTTCATTAATTTATAAAAATTTGATTCAAATGTGGTCTTGGCGTGCTGCCGATGATGAGTATTCAATTGCATGTACGGTTGTAACCATGGTTTTTGGTCAAAGCAAATAATGCGGTGAATGGATTGCAGTTTCAAACCATGTTTCAAACATTGCATTAAATTTTCAATGTGTATGACGTACCGATTTTTTGAATTTAACGTTGCCAGCAACTTTTTATTGTTGGAACGTGAACTGGGAGGTTGTAATTTTTCAACACAAAATGGTAGATCAGAATGATCATTGTGTATCTCACAGGGATATAATAAGTCGACCTCTAGAACGTAGCCACGCGTGTCATTGCTCAACACATCTTTTAAATTAAAATTTGAAACTTCATCTGAAGTCAACCATCGAAAATTTTGATATGGAAGAGGTTTTTCCATAGCATATCCGTATATATTGTTACAATCTAGGTAGGTGAGGTATGTAGTAGGTTGGTTTGGTTTGTATGTATCCATATATGGATTATTTGCTTTGGCGTGCTTTTGCACAAGCGAAACAAGACCACCACGTATTCCACGTTCAAAAAAGAGTAACATGTCGATGTCTGTTAATAGTTCCAGTTCTATGTCAGTCACCTTCAACATACAGTCCCAACTATATCCGGCAAGGGTGTAGTAATGGGCTGGATCTAGATTGTAGATTTCAAGACACAGTTTGCGAAAGTGTTCAAACACGTCTGTCAAAAGTAGTGTATCAATTTTGAGGTATAAATCAGCATACTCGCCCAAAGTTGATATCTTGAACACGTCCCATACTTTTTGGGCGTGTAAATAGTCTTCTTCAGAAATATGAATTTTTGTTAAGTCATTGTAAAATTTGTCCTTTGAAGGGAGTGCAGTTTCCTGTAAACATGCCCAATTGTTTACATAATTATAGGGAAACACTCCTTTTCGAATGCATAATTCAAATTGTTTGTCACCAGTAAAGTTTTGACGTACAGAATTCAAATTGTTTGGGTGAAGCCCTTGAACAAGCGCATCCAATGATGATGCGAGGAATCTATACGAATCTAAAAATCGTATACTGATTCCATTTCGCCATTTCGAAAACGAAATAAAATTTTCATGATTTTGTGGAATTAAAGAAAACTTTTGGTTTTCAAGGTTAGCAAATTCCTTAATAATTAAATGGCTGTCATACCGAGACATGTTGTGTAAGAAACAAGAAATATAGCGTGCTCTTTTATACGCCAAATTACATACACTATGAGCCGCTCCTCTAAATTTGCCAGTGTACCGATTATGGTCTCTCACTGGCGTGTCACAAGTTGCTATTGGTTTTTGACAAATGTGACAAGTGGTTGCTGTTGCAAAAGCCACCTCGTCTGCATCCGACATTTGAAGCGGAATTGGGTTTTCCAGGATATTGTACACCCGATCTGCCAAGGCATCCAATTCATTTAAAAACCAAGCAGCAGCATCTGCATCGCGATGAGATTTGAAGTATGAAAGTGAAGGGTCATATGAACAAATCACGTTTAGAGCACAACTGAATGGCACATGTTGCTGTACTTGTTGAGTGTACGGGCGTGCTGGATCCGGGTTACATGTGTCAATGGGTGTGGTTAAACATTCAAAATCTGCATATACTGTAAATGGAAGCGGTTCTTGACGAGACACATTTTGAAATTTCATACTGGCTTTATCCTTTTCTGGGAATGTAATTTTTACAGCTGGTTGTGTAATGCAATCAATAGTATGGGCTGTCAACTTTTGATTGCTAGTAAAATATTGCAAACAGCGATCACATATATATACCCTATTTTTTTTTTTTTTGTAACTTGTGAACGAACTAGTCTGGAAAGATCTTTGATATAACAATAATGGTTGCACAATTCCCCTTCAATGTACAATAAATTAAAATGCTTTTCTTTTTTTTCCTTTGTCACATAGAGTGGCCCAATAACTTTGTCCCCTTCAACTCCGTATACATTAATGGAGTAAAGCAGATTTTTAGATTCAAAACGAGAAATGGCGTTGAGGTCCATTGGGAATTCTATGTCTGCTAAATTTAGACTGATCATTAATTCCATAAATTTCTGGTGATATTTTCCCATTCTGTGAACATTTTCAGTTGCAGGACTTAACCCAGCAGCCAGGGACCACACAAAGCAAAAAACGTCATTATTATCCACATTGATGACTGCGTGATGTTTTTCCAACTGTTTAGGCAAATTAACATGAGATGAACCACTGTTCATGGGATCAAAGGTGCATACATTAATTTTAAGATGATCGATAGCTTCCAGCGATTTGCCACTTTCCAATTCTTGAAACTCGGCAAAGCGCGTCATGAGCTTATCGACAATGTTTTTACTATACCAACTGTGTATATTATCAGTGCGGTACAATTCACACATTTTCGTATGTAAATAAATCGGTTTGGTTACTTCAACACCTTGTTTTAAAATAACAAAATCACATAATAACTCAGCGTTAATCTTTAACGCTACATGTTCTCTTAAACAGTCTTGCATTTTATTTTGAAAAATGTTGTAGCTAGCGTTTAAAAATTCATTTGGGTCTAAAAATTTAGCATCATTATTAATTTTAAAGCTACATAACTTATTATTGAAACAACTATCCACGTTCTGCCAACTAAGTTCTGGTGCTGACATCATGACACTTACAGTAATTACATTTACTACAAAAACAGCAAATCACTGAACAGTTTGCAGAGAATGAAAACAAACAAAGTTTATTGCCTCTGCAAATTCTGTTTTAACATTAACAAATTTTAAATTGTATTTGATTCTTCAATAAATTCTACCAAACATCTTTTGTTTTCTAGTCCCAAATATTTTAGGTAGATGGTTCCTTTGTTGAGGTCATTTACAGCTTCGTCGTTGAGTTCCATGAACCTTGCAGGTAAGAAGACAGCGAAATCTTCTAGTTCGCAAACTATTCTTCTGCCATATTTCGTGTTTACTTTGCGAACAGCTGTCACCAAATAGGACTCGTTAACTGGCAGGTCCTGTAATCGTTTAGTCTCCAGACCTGTTGCTCTGCCAATGAGATTCGCAACTGTTATAGCAGACATATTGGTTCTGAAAGGTAATTATAAAGTGTTTAGGTAAACTATTAAAAAGGTTCAGGTACCCTCCACCTTTATTTATTAGCACATTAACTCAAACCCTGATCTATAGACTAAACCATCAAATGTGTATACAAAACTTATTTGCGAAGACGAGGAGTGTCCTAACAGCGCTCAGTCCCAGTAAATCAGTCGGATAGAGCGAGATAAGATAATATCTCTTTTGACTGACGTCAAGCCTGGTAATGACTGTTAGTTGCAATAATAGTTTCATATATCCACTTGAGTAGTGTGTCCTGCATCCCCATCCAAACCTCTAGACTAAACCATCAAATGTGTATACAAAACTTATTTGCGAAGACGAGGAGTGTCCTAACAGCGCTCAGTCCCAGTAAATCAGTCGGATAGAGCGAGATAAGATAATATCTCTTTTGACTGACGTCAAGCCTGGTAATGACTGTTAGTTGCAATAATAGTTTCATATATCCACTTGAGTAGTGTGTCCTGCATCCCCATCCAAACCTCTAGACTAAACCATCAAATGTGTATACAAAACTTATTTGCGAAGACGAGGAGTGTCCTAACAGCGCTCAGTCCCAGTAAATCAGTCGGATAGAGCGAGATAAGATAATATCTCTTTTGACTGACGTCAAGCCTGGTAATGACTGTTAGTTGCAATAATAGTTTCATATATCCACTTGAGTAGTGTGTCCTGCATCCCCATCCAAACCTCTAGACTAAACCATCAAATGTGTATACAAAACTTATTTGCGAAGACGAGGAGTCTCTAACAGCGCTCAGTCCCAGTAAATCAGTCGGATAGAGCGAGATAAGGTAATATCTCTTTTGACTGACGTCAAGCCTGGTAATGACTGTTAGTTGCAATAATAGTTTTATATACCCATTTGATATTATTATTATCCACTTGGTAAATATTTAAGGTCAACTGTATAACCATCGACAGATAGAGAAACTAAAAGTACTGCGTTCAATATTACCTGATAGAAGATCTTTGCAGCAAAGCGATGTGTATACCACCAACTCGTGGACTTCTCTGGCTAGCAACAATAATGTCAGGGCTTATATACCCTTACAATCAGAGGCAACACACCGGTTTGCCCGCTTTCTCAGTAACTGGATGACCTCCATATTTAGTGTCCGCTTTCTCAGTAACTGGATGACCTCCATATTTAGTATAAATGAACCTGCTACTTTACAAAGAATTATCATTTCACTGCTGCTATGTCGGATAATGAAAACACCCATCATGAAGAAGGAGAAGAATCCGCAAATTGGGATTCAACGTTAGACGTTTTCATGTAAGTAATATTCATTTTTTTTTTAAATTGATACCAGGCAAAAAAAAAAAAACAAAGCCTAGAACGCTAACCAATTAACCATGGGACCGGAATATATTTTTAATTAAGACAATCCAAACACCCAGTCCCCAAGCCAGGGGAATTAATCACCAGAAAATACAATCTCCACAGACCTCCCAAAAGTCTAACCCAGGACCCTCCAGTTCAGAGGCTAACAGCAGTCAAGAACAGTACAGTTGAACCACACAGCTAAACACATAGTTGTATCTTGTCTCGCAATAAACAGTCAAGTTAATTATTACACTATTGTTTAAATGCAATGTCAAGCTTGGCTAACACTATTGCTGTTAATAGCGTTTGTCAAATTGTGGTCAAGTAGCTTTGAACACTTAGATAGGTGTTAAGGTTTTATATACTTAGCCGGGTGTAGCCCAAGGACGGCCGACGGTGGGGCTCGAACCCACGCGTCTACCGGGTCAGCAGAGAGCTTGGACCGTGACCTAATGTTGCGCTACAGACTAGTTGGAAGAAGATGAAACTGGGCAAGGATGTGGAAGGAATCGGCCGTGGCCTATCAGAAGGTACCGTCCCAGCATTTGCATGTGGAAGGAATCGGCCGTGGCCTATCAGAAGGTACCGTACCAGCATTTGCATGTGGAAGGAATCGGCCGTGGCCTATCAGAAGGTACCGTCCCAGCATTTGCCTGGTGTTGAAAATGGGAAACCACGGAAAACCATTTCAAGGACGGCCGCCGGTGGAACTCGAACCCACGCGTCTACCGGTCAGCAGAGAGCTTGGACCGTGACCTAATGTTGCGCTACAGACTAGTTGGAAGAAGATGAAACTGGGCAAGGATGTGGAAGGAATCGGCCGTGGCCTATCAGAAGGTACCGTACCAGCATTTGCATGTGGAAGGAATCGGCCGTGGCCTATCAGAAGGTACCGTACCAGCATTTGCATGTGGAAGGAATCGGCCGTGGCCTATCAGAAGGTACCGTCCCAGCATTTGCCTGGTGTTGAAAATGGGAAACCACGGAAAACCATTTCAAGGACGGCCGCCGGTGGGACTCGAACCCACGCGTCTACCGGGTCAGCAGAGAGCTTGGACCGTGACCTAATGTTGCGCTACAGACTAGTTGGAAGAAGATGAAACTGGGCAAGGATGTGGAAGGAATCGGCCGTGGCCTATCAGAAGGTACCGTACCAGCATTTGCATGTGGAAGGAATCGGCCGTGGCCTATCAGAAGGTACCGTCCCAGCATTTGCATGTGGAAGGAATCGGCCGTGGCCTATCAGAAGGTACTGTCCCAGCATTTTCCTGGTGTTGAAAATGGAAAACCACGGAAAACCATTTCAAGGACGGCCGCCGGTGGGACTCGAACCCACGCGTCTACCGGGTCAGCAGAGAGCTTGGACCGTGACCTAATGTTGCGCTACAGACTAGTTGGAAGAAGATGAAACTGGGCAAGGATGTGGAAGGAATCGGCCGTGGCCTATCAGAAGGTACCGTACCAGCATTTGCATGTGGAAGGAATCGGCCGTGGCCTATCAGAAGGTACCGTCCCAGCATTTGCATGTGGAAGGAATCGGCCGTGGCCTATCAGAAGGTACCGTCCCAGCATTTGCCTGGTGTTGAAAATGGGAAACCACGGAAAACCATTTCAAGGACGGCCGCCGGTGGGACTCGAACCCACGCGTCTACCGGGTCAGCAGAGAGCTTGGACCGTGACCTAATGTTGCGCTACAGACTAGTTGGAAGAAGATGAAACTGGGCAAGGATGTGGAAGGAATCGGCCGTGGCCTATCAGAAGGTACCGTACCAGAATTAGCATGTGGAAGGAATCGGTCGTGGCCTATCAGAAGGTACCGTACCAGCATTTGCATGTGGAAGGAATCGGCCGTGGTCTATCAGAAGGTACCGTCCCAGCATTTGCCTGGTGTTGAAAATGGGAAACCACGGAAAACCATTTCAAGGACGGCTGACGGTGGGACTCGAACCCACGCGTCTACCGGGTCAGCAGAGAGCTTGGACCGTGACCTAATGTTGCGCTACAGACTAGTTGGAAAAAACTTTTTTTTTTTTCTCCCAGTCCCACTTAAGAAACATGACTAATTTATTGTAATTTAATGCAAATTGTATTACCGGTTGAAGACCTGTTAAATTTATTGCCAAGACATACTGCTTTAACAAAAATAAAAGTTAATAGCCTACATCCTCAATCTTGATACCAGTCTAATGTCAAACAGGCTTTCAATATCTTAGAATTGTGACAGTATCATTAAAATTGTGTTGGGCTGTTATGTAAATTAGCAGTAGTATACCGGCTCTCACCGCTTATCTGCAGTTTAAATCTCACTTACTTCATGTGAGATCTGTGTATGGTACCGCAAAAGTTGAATTGTTGTTGTTGTTTGAGTCTTCAGTCTTTTGACTGGTTTGATGCAGCTCTCCATGTCTTCCTGTCCTGAGCTAATCGTTTCATCTCTACATAGCTCCAACATCCCTACATCGGAGGCAATCTGTTTAACATATTCTAACCTTGGTCTACCCCTACAGTTCTTGTCCTCGACCCTTCCTTCCATAACTAAGCTTGCTATTCCTGGGTGTCTTAGTATGTGTCCTACAAACCTATCTCTTCTCTTCATTAGCAGTCACCAGAAACATCTCTCCTCTCCCACTCGTCTTAATACCTCTTTGTTTGTAACCCTATCTACCCATCTGATCTTCATCATTCTCCTGTAACACCACATTTCAAATGCTTCTATTCTCCTCTTTTCTGCTGCACCAATAGTCCAAGTTTCACTTCCATAGAGCGCCACGCTCCAGACAAAGGCTTTCAAAAATGACTTCCTAATACCTAAATCTATATTCGATGTCAGCAGATTCCTTTTTTTTTTGTTGAAATGCTTTCTTTGTCTGAGCCAACCTACTTGCTTCGTCCATCACTGGTTATTCTGCTTCCTAAGTAACAGAAGTCTCCTACTTCCTTCAGCTTTTCACCTGTCAATTTGATCTCCATAGAGGTTTCTGATTTATGATTTCAAAATGTCAAACAATTTAGTCCAATCAACTTTATCAAAAGCATTTTCTAAATCTACAAAAGCCATGAATGTTCTCTTGTCTTTCCTTATTCTATCTTCTAAAATCAGCCTAAGACTTAGTACAGCTTCCCTTGTTCCTACATTTCTCCTGAAACCAAACTGATCTTCACCCAACTCTGTTTCTATTTGGCTTTCAATCCTCTTGTAAATCATTCTGGACAGGATCTTTGAAGCATGAGTAATCAAGAAGGTTGAATTAAGGATAACAAAATTAACAGTATTATTCTCTTCTTGCAAAACATTTTTAAAACTCAGCTTCCAAAAGCTTACATATAGCAGAACGCGGATTTTACAACTACAGAGGCGACAGCCGAGTTCAGCATTGCTTCCACTTACTTGTGTCAAGCTCCTCTCTGTCTTCTTTCCTATCAACCTCGCTTGGTCAACTCTTGTTCTCTTCCAACTCCAACAGTATTAGAGTATCCAAGGCCCTTGCCACATCTTTTCTGATTCCCTCCTTCTGCAAGAGGCCAGTCTTCTTTTCCCATTATTTCCTACCTTCTGCCTGTCATTTAATCATTGATGCAGAGAAGTGCAAGGAGTATGCCTCCATAACTTAGGAGGTTTTCTGCTGTGTACTTTAATTTTCCCTGACACAAACATCAAGACAGTTTATATCCTCGCCGCTAGATTGGGTATTCTAATGACATTGATAGACATTTTTTCTATTTTATAGTTTTTCGAATGACCGCGTCATCGCAGAATTTTTTATGCAGATGATGTTAATGATGGAGGCCAATAATGACACGGAGGAGGAGGAGGACGATGATAGTGAAGAGGAAGGAGAAGAAGAAGAAGCTTCCGAAAATAAACAATAAATGTAAGAAAACAATAATAATAAAAATATTCTTGTTTTGATTGATTTATTTGTCTATCATTCCCACTTTTTTTTATATGAAGCTGAGCGAGTCAACATGTCAGGTGTCAATCTCAGAAATTCACTCCTGTGACATCACACATCGGTTGACCGTTCAAATCAGATTATTCATTCTAACACCCATCCATGTCCATTAACCATCTAGCACGCCTTCCATATCCTCAGCTCCATAACACATAAATTCAAATCTCCCAAGTCAGCATAAATAAAAAAATCCTTCGGCTGCACTAGGTCTCTGTGATTATGCCTCCATGGCTTAGGGAGAAGCATGCCAACCTCTCACCGCTGGGTCTGTGGTTCAAATCCCAGTTACTCCATGTAAAATCTGTGCTGGACAAAACAGAAGCAGACTGGTTTTTCTCCGGGTACTCTAGTTTTCCAGACAAACTTTTATTCCACCAACACTCTCCACCATCATTTAATTTTATCAGTCATTTATTCAATCGCTGGCTCAGAGGAGTGTGATAGGCTTCGACAGTCGGCACAGTTCATATCTTCACAACTAGATGGAATATTCCAATGTCATCAATAGACATTACACCATCTTGTTTTTATTTCATGTCGAGCTGGCTGAACCGACATGCCATGCGTTTTGTATCCCCCACCCATTAACAATTTGTTTACCGTTAAGTATTAGAAAAAACAATCCCATCCATGTCCTACACTACATTCTGCCTGTGACGTCACAACCTCCATTCACAGTTCCATCTTCATTCACGTTTGTTTACCCGCCAACCTAGCACGTCAGGGATCAACAACCACCATCCATCTCCATTCATGTTTCCCATTAAAACACTCTCATCCATGACCTGTGCTACATTCCGTAATCTGCTGTGACGTCGCAACCTCCATTCACGGTGCCATCTTCATTCACGTTTATTTACCCGCAAACCTAGCACGCCAGGGTTTAACAACCACCACCCACCACCATTCATGTTTTCCATTCAAAACACTCGCGTCCATGACCTACCCCAAATCCCGTAATATACTATGACGTCACACACACACACACCAGTTGACCGTTCAATTCTCTGACGAATCATTCACAACCAAGGATTCGGAAACCTTCGGCAACACTCGGATCTCATCGGGTTCAAAGCAAAGCTATATAGCCCAGGATAATATCAGAGAAGGCGCTCAGTCCAAGAGAGAGACTGGGTCGAGGAGGGTCTCGTGCAGAGCCTCTTCCATCCTTCCCCCCCCCCTCATCCCCCACCCCACCCTTCCCTCCCCCTCCCCCCACCCTCCCTCCCCACCCCCACTCCTCCCCCTCCACCCACACCCCCTCAAACCGGTTCCTGGACCCTCCAAGGTTTGTTTACCTTCCGGGGTCCCGGCGACCTTGGGGTCAATGACCTACCTCAAGGTCATTGACCATGATCTACCTCAAGGTCATTGACCTTGCCACGCCCCCCTCATTTGCATAAATAACGGTATTTGAAGCAGAACCCTCCCTGCTCCTCTACTACCTTGTTCGAACCTGGCTCGTTGTACACAGTTGTTGAAAATCGTACTATCATGACTACTTCCTGGCCATCTAGCCACAAGGTTAGTAAATTCCATATTATAATTACATATTGCTTGCACATTCAGCGAAAATTAACCGTTTCTGTTTCGGAATAGTTCGGCATGATTACCTCCAGGAAACCCTATTCTAATATGGGTACAGTCCATTGCCCGTACTGCTTTTGGAAATCTGGCAATGTTATAAAAATCCATCTGTGTTTGCATTATAGCCTCCTTTGCGGAAGACTGATGTAGCGAGGTCGTAAAGAGGCTATGGCAGCGCTCACACGATGTACGATTTGGCAAACTGTTGGTTGACTCACCCCTGCATAATCCGCTATGCACAGCTGATTACTACCACTAGCATAAAACCTTAATTCAAGTAGCAATTGATTTATTGGCGACAGAGAATGGTTCTTGAAAGACCACAAATATAACTATTCAGTTGTTAAATTTACAGTGAAAGCTTTCTATATACTCCCTATTGTAGTTATAGTAATCATCTTACCTGTCCATTGCAAATTCAAGGTTAGGTTCTATGATGGACAATACTGACAAAGTAGAAGATTTAGATAACCTAAAAAGTGTGAGAAAATCAACACCATCGTAGGCTAATCCTCAAAATATGAGGCACGGTCTTTTATCCACTTATGTCGTTCCCCTACATATTATTGCTGATATTCTTCGTCACTATCATTTTCTCTAGCATTTATTAAGTACTAGCAGAAGTACCCGTTCTTCGAACGGTGTTCCGAGTTAACACCAGACATTATAATAATAATAATAATAATAATAATAATAATAATAATAATAATAATAATAATAATAATAATAATAATAATAATAATAATAATGTTATTGGTGTTACGTCCCTTTTAAGTACTGTTGCTTTTAGAGACGCACCAGACATTATCAATTGAGCTACTGTTGCAATGGTTAGCGGCTTGTCATTCCTTCATAAGTTTATCAAAACGAAGTTAGTTTTCTGGGAATATCACACACACTGTTAATTTAAGGGCCTTATAAAATGGTTTTCGGAGACCCTTTATAGACTCGCATTTTGTGTCTCACATTGAGAAGTGCAACATATGCTTTGGTCGTCCTTCTAGGATAATTTTTATATTTCGCCTATTTTAGCATATATTTTGAGAAGTTTTTCCCTATATCCACCCTTCTACTGTATGAAATGAACGGTGAAGAGTTTTATAAATGATTGGTGTATTGACTCATGTTTACCATACCTAATTTTACGATGCACCAAGCATCCGAACATGAGTTATAGGCGTACATAAGGATGCACAGAAAGACAGACAGACAGACAATACTATTGTCTACAACATATCACCCAGAAATCCAAATATGGGTATATCTACCACACAGTATCAAAGAAAATTATCCTTACGATGAACCCGTATGTCGACAAAAAAAAAAAAAAAGATTAGTTGAAATGTGCTCTCAAACTAAATTCACCTGACGTGTACTTCCTGGCATGAAATAGAATTGAAAGCCTTGTAGATGAAACGCAATACACGTCACATAAAAACTGACCCTCTACGTTGTGTTGGGTCCCCATACACAGGAAGACCTCTTTCATAAATTATAAAAGCTTGTGGTGCATGAAAATTCAGGTTCTTTTGTCTCAAATGGCCCAAATTCCTAAAAGCCGCAAAATATGCTGATTCAATTCAGGAATTTTTGAAAATAATTTTGTTGTTTGGAGATATAATAGACCTTCTGCACTACATGTCGCACGTGAAAATTGCATGAAAAAATCCTAGGTTACCCCTTGACCCCCTTAATTGCATTGATGAATTATACAGTCTACGTTGGTTCCGTGATAACCTTATATTTGCAAACTTTCACAGAAATGTAATAAATGTAATAAATTGCTTCTTACTGAAATAGATGGAAAGTTGGATGCCACCCCTTGAGATGATGTTGTCATGGTTACCGATTTGCATTCCTTCATTAGTTTGTTAAATTTAATTTAATTAGTTTTCTGGGAATGTTTCAGAAACTGTTGGTTTTAGAGCCTTATAATGTAGTTTTCGAGGACCCTCGAGTTTTATTTCTGGCACCGAGGGGCTTTGTCTCGTCGTTGTACGCCATAATATAATACTAATAATAATAATATAACATAGGGATAGGAATATAATAGACCTGCCATACCACACCCGCAGATGTAAATCGCGTGAAAAAAATCTAGACTACCCCTTGACCCCCTTAAGCGCATTTTACGTATTGATGAAATTTACAGCTTAATTTGGTTCCATAATAATCATCTAACCCTTTGCAAACTTTCACACTAATGTAATTAATGGAATTGTATTGCGTCTTACAGCAATAGATGGATCTCTGAGAATCTGTTGCCATGGTTATCGGCTTGCATTCGTTCACAGTTTATTAAATTAAATTAGTTTTCTGGGAATATCTCAAAAACGGTTGTACGTAGGACCTTAAAATGTGCTTTTAGGGCCCCCGAGTTTTGTCTCTCACATTGAGGGGCTGAAAATGAGCTTTGTCTCGTCCTTCTACTCCTATTTCAGCATGTATTTTAAGGGGGTATGCCCCCTTTTATGAGAGGTATAGAGAAGAGTTACATCAATGATTAGTGTTGTGCCTCTGATGGATATCTGTACCAAATATTACGTTGATACACCCAGCCGTTCTCGAGTTATAAGGGAACAAAGTTGTCCACAGACAATCAAGCAAACAGACAGACCAAAACATTATTTTCGCGCGCATCTATCATAAAACAGTCTGAAACGTGTAAATAACTCAAATTTCCGTAGAAATTTAGAAAAAAAACAGACAAATTTTCTTTTTTATATATGTAGAGATATACTGCACCGCTCGATGTGACCGTGTTTTATTGCACAAATTTAGGTTTTACTCGCTAACCGTCGGAGATACACGAAAAGTGATAAGAACCTTTTGGATAGAACATTAAATGCTAAAGCTCGTGTATACCATCAAAAGTTTGCTATTTCTTAGCGTTCTCTTTTTATTTGAAATGGAAATGTGAAATTTTGAAACCAAAGGGTGTAGTGACGTCACAAAAGTAGGTTTTACTCGCTAACCGTTGGAGATACACGAAATGTGATAAGGACCTTTCGGATAGAAAATTACATTTTGAAGCTCGTATGTGCCATCAAAAGTTTGCTATTTCCTACCGTTCTCTTTTTATTTGATATGGAAATATGAAATTTTGAAACCAAAGGGTGTAGTGACGTCACTAAAATGGTCGCCATTTCTTAATAGTGCAAAATATCGAAATTAAAAGTATCCTATATGTAAACCTGGTATTTCAGCTACATCCATGCAAAATTTCATTTCAATCGGACCAGTGGTTCTTGCGTTATTAGGTAACAGACAGACAGACAGACAGAAAGACAGACACACACCATCTCATTTTTAGCCTATTTTCAATTTTGAAAAAATAGGCTTATGAGACCACCTTTTGTCCGTGTGTGTGTGCGTGTGTGTGTGTGTGTGTGTGTGTGTGCGTGTGTGTGTGATTCGTGTGTGTGTCCCCCCCTAATAAAATCGAAACGGCTGGAGCGATTTCAATGAAACTCGGGAAGTTCATAGCACTATTCCCGGCGACCTCGACCGTGCCCTTTAAATTTTGTTACGTCTCTCCAATCCAACATGGCGGCTGTGCGAAATATTTCACTAGCATTCAATATCTCCGAAACTATTACCGATATCGCCCTGAAATTGTGTACGGTGATAAAGGGCACTACTAGAAGTTCACCTATGAGACTTTCAAAAACCTGGTGACTACAAAACCAACATGGCGGCCAAGCGAATTTGAGATATTTAAATAGACTTTTCTCGCGATTTAACTACATAAATGTAATGAAACTTGGTACACCAAATGTTTATACACATTGTAATGCACTGGAGTCTAATTTAGTTCAATTGTTTACATAACCTCAAAATGGCGGCTGTGCGAAATATTTCACTGACATTCTATATCTCCGAAACTATTACAGATTTCACCCTGCAATTTTGTACGGTGATAAATGGTACTGATACAGGTATACCTATGTATATTTCATAAACCTGTAAAGTACGAAACGAACATGGCGACCAAGCGAATTTAAAATATTTTAATAGACTTTTCTCGTGATTTAACTCTCTGAGCGCAGTGAAATGTGGTACAGTAATTGATTTTGCAGATTGTAATGCACTCCCATCTAATTTAATTCAATTGCTTACATAACCTCAAGATGGCGGCTGTGCGAAATTTTAAAATTAAGTTTTAATTTCTTGTGTCGTAATCATGCGATCGAAGTGAAAGTTTGAATAATGAACCTAGGCAATAATTGTCCTTGAATGGTACATAACCCTATGGCCTATACATATAACACTCCTAAATGGTGAGCTCCAGAAATATTTAGACGATTCTCAATATCTATGAATCTTTTACAGCAACCAAACTGAATTTTTTAATGTTCATAGAGACTATGAACATATGTTCACCTATAGGACTTTCAGGAACCTGGTGAGCACAAATCCAACATGGCGGCGACGCGAAGTATAAATATTTAAATGGACGTTTCACGCGAATTAACTATCCGAGTGCCGTGAAACGTTGCACGTTAAATGCTTATACAAATGTTGATCCACTGGCATCTAATTTATTTCAATGGTTTGCATTATCACAAGATGGCTGCTGTGCGTAATTTTAAAATCTCGTTTTTACTTCTTGTTGTCTAATCATGCGATTGAAGTTTGAATACCACACGATCACAATAATCTTAATGTAATAGTACAAAAATAAAAATCCAACCTGTCGACCATCTGAAATATTTAGACAGTTCTCAATATCTACGAATCTGTTACAGCAATTAAACTGAAATTTTGTATGTTGATTGTGGCGGTTAACATAAGTAGGATATATGAAAATAGGCTGTATAGTTCTTCACGGAACTACTTGTTATATATTAGTATGATTACATTCATCTGCACGCCATCTTGTTCTGTTGATTATCTTAGTTTTTGGCATTTTACCGGTCAACCATCCTCCAGTAAAGTGATTAACCAGGATAATCCCTATTAACCGAGATAATTGTGTTGGTGAATAACGACATAGCTATTATCTGAGATTCTTGCAGCTATAAACCAAGATAATCAAATTACTGGCGTTGGTGAATACGGCCCTTGTCTTTATGCGCTGGTGTCCTGATCACGGAACCCAAGATCCGCACAATTTACGCTACTGCAGGCAATCTCGAACTGTACAACTAACAGTGCCTATTGGGATGCTCATCTGCTGAGCAATGTCCGTGATGGAGGCTATCTATGATTTATGCAAATAATTTCATTGATGGCCTGGACCTCCTCATCTGTGGTGAATGTTGTCCTTTCTTCCTGATCAGTATCACCCTCGTCTGTGCAGTCTTGGTCAAATTGTTGGCGCCTTTTACTATGGCTGGACGCAAAATTGCTTTTGGTCAATATATACCACCAGAATTTCATGGTTATCACACAAGAATCATAGTGTCCTAAGTACTTAAACTTTGTTATCAGTACTGCAGCAGAACTGTGCCTGCAGTAAGCCCAGAACGTGAACTCTTATTACCGTAGAACGGTATGTCTAACTTACTATTTGAAGGCACCTCGTACATCAGTGATTCTAAAACCAGGTTCCAAGAAGGTTCTCGGGTGTTTTGCCAGATTATCACATATTGGCAACACAACAAGAAAACAGAAATTTCATTGGTACCTGGTCATATAATTAATTCATTGACAATATTAGTACTCGTGCATTTTTTTTGATAACTTATACCTCATTTTTGAGAAATCCTTCAGTCTCACACTGAACTCCTCAATTAATTGTACCTACTGTAGATGTATTAAGTTTATTTACTGTAATTTAAATAATATGTAATGTGTTGTTGTTTCCTATGGCTAGCCCGGATTCCAGTCCATCAGCTTTCTTGCGTTCCAATAGAGTTGTGTGAGGTTTCCAGAAGTTCTAATATGTAATGTAATATATTATTAAATTCTGGTTTACATGGAATGGTTTAAGGAAATCACATGTGCAGATGCCTCATTTGTGTATTCTTTTGTTGTATTATTTCAGTTGAATTTGGTTATAACAACATCCAAGGAACCTTGAAAAATACAGTATGTTAAAAAAAAGTGTGATGTAACAGAGATGCTTATTTTCAGTCAAGAGAGGGGGAAAATCATAAAGAAACTTAATTATCGTTAAAAATGGTATATTGACTTTCACAGCCAGTGAATAACTCAGCAATTTTTCGAGGTTTGGGCCTGTCTTGTGTGGGGTTTCGCCTAGTTTTTCGCTTTTAGTTCTCTTAGTAAAGATGCGCAGGTGCGCTCCAAAATAGGGAGGTAGCGTGCAGTTCGCTACTCCTGTGGGTGTCTGAGCGGAGACACCAGGAGCCTGCTGATTAGCCAGCTTGGTGTCCTAGGCGAAACCCCACACAAGATACTGCACAAACCTAGAAAAATTGTTGAGTTATAATTATCCTTATTTTATATGCCCACAAATTCTAAATCTTTTTCAATTCTTGGCTAATCCTGCTTTCCCCATAAGGGGAGGCTCTGTAATGGGTACATTGTAGGTTCTTTGTTGCTTAGACCACTTCATCCACATCGCTCCATTCAGTATCCTAACTCCTTATTTACAAAGATTGCATTGAGGCAGGAAGTCAACACTATTGATCTTGGTCTTGAAGCTGGCCTGGCACCTTGCAGGCTGTGTTCTCAGGAGGAAACGGGATACTCTAAGAGGGGAATAAAATTCGCCATGTAGCCAGATTTCCTTCTTCGTAGCAAAATCTTACGGCTACCGAGGCCGAGTATGAATTTCTATGCAAGGTACATGCTTAGAGGTTTGTTGTAATAAGCAAGGCTGAGCCTAGTAATGATAAGAATATTCCTAGAACAACCTAACAAGGTCAATACTGTAGATTTCCCGCCTCAATGCAACAACATGGAGTTGAACAAACGAACCTGTGACATCCAACTCCGACAGATGTTTCCCTTCCTCTGAACCTATACGTTGGACATGCTAATGCATAACCCTATGACACAGATGCAACCTTGACGTAAGAATTAAAGGTGCCTCCACATAATATGCTCAGTCACTGTGGAGGCCCAGGTTCGATTCGTGGCTCTGCCAAGAAATTCTGGTCAGAGGGCTGGTACACTCAGCCCCATGAGGCAAAACTGAGAAGGGGAGGATTCGATTCCTACCTCAGCCTTCCCGGAAATGGTTTTCCACTTCTACTCGAGGAAAATACCAGGATGGTACCTAACATAAGGCCACGCCTGCTTCCTATCCACATCCTACCTTGATGACAAGTACAGTACACACACTAGTACAGACATAAGCTCAGAGGTGGAGTAACAGACGCCAAAGCTGGAGGTCCCTGTATGAGTCCAATATTTTAATTTTCTACCGTCCATGGTTTGTACACTTGTAAAATCCTTGACCTAAATGCCGTAATCCTTTATGGCCATTTACAGAATACAGTGGAACTTGGATAATTCGAACCACAAGGGACCAGTAAAAAAATTTGAATTATCCAAAAATTCGAATTAAGAAAGTTCTTTGAAAAGGGTAGAGAAGATATTCAAATTTGAAGTTTTCATGCAAGAACGTGTATTAAACATTATATTACATAGGTTTTTAACAAGTAAAGTGCTTATATACTATGTAGGTCTATTACGTTCACATAATGATTTAACGTTCAACAAAGCATATTAATAGACAACGGTACTGTGAATAACCTCCAAAGCTTCAAATGATAAAATAAAACCTAAATGTACTATTCACCTATTTAACGACAGTAGTAATCCTGCAATCTAGTTAAGTCTTAGAGAAATCGACTGTTTTTCAAAAAAGTTTGAGATTTTTACCTGCTTGCTCCAATTAAGTCACTCGGCCATCACAAAAGAATCTAACAAATTTAAGGAACGGAAAACAGAATCACTTATGTCATTTCTACATTCAAAAGAACGTCCAAGTTCTGTGATGTGGTTTGTTGCTTGGGCTGCATTCGGAACAGGTTTTTATTGGGAACTTCCTCCACGAGCTCATCGCCAGATGCGTCGTCACCATCTTGCTTTTTCGGAGTGCAGTACATCGGTGATGATTTCAGCGTCAGTCAGCTCACCACAAACTGCGACATTTTCGACTTTTTACACGTAAAATCTTCGAATTATCCAAAATATAATTCGAATTAACCACAATGTTTTAGCATTGATTGTATATAAAATGCTAGGGACCAAGAGAAAAATTCTAATTAGAGTAGATTTCGAATTATAGAAGTTCGAAATAGCCACGTTCCACTGTATTTTCTTGGGAGGAGTTGAACTGCTACCACATCCAGCATAAAGCCCTAATCTTGCGCCTTCAGATCCATGGCCCATTTCCTGCATAGAAAAAATGTCAAAAACATTGAGCTGTGGATGTAGGTTCCTCAGAATGCTTCGCATCAGAACTCAGACTGATACCATCATGGGTTAAGAAACCTCCCTGAAAGATGGCCCAAGACCATAGAATAGTTTAATTTCTTGTCAGAAAACTCCCCAAATAAAATTTTCTTAAAAAAACGGCATTACTTATGAAACATCTCTCTATGCAGATGCATGCCACCTCCGGAGAAAACATTGTTCTCTCTGTATTACAACCAACCTGCAAGTTACAATAAGTTTAAAATGATAACATTATAAAAAGAGAGAGAAATATTAAATTTAAATGAGTTAAGAGGTATTAATTGCATAATGCGTAGTTTACAAAAATATTTACAGAGATGATAAAGACTGGTTGACTTTACAGCTAATAGAAGACGAGATTACAATGTTCATTCTTAAAATTAATCTCTTCAGTTATCTTGACGTTTCGAAGAGCTCAACAGAAGAACAATCATAGGCTGCATCCATTCACATAAAATACCTGCAAAGAGAACAAAATTTGTAAATACCATATACAAGTAATAATATTATTGAGGGGCATATAAAACACATGCTCATCGTCAGGATATAAAGGGACCTTCAGCCACTCTTAATTCATTACACGAGCTATCCAGTTCCATTGTAATAGTGCCATAGTGTGGATTTCCGCTTAACCGTTTGCCACCCATCCCCATCTCTAGGTGGAGATGATGTGGGAGAGCACACCTCGACTGTACATCTCCATCCGAATATGAAGGAATGAGCGCTTTCTTATATGGCGCGCAGTCCTTGTCGGACTTAAACCTGTCTCACTCTTGGAGAAGAGTGAGAGCGCTGTCGAGGGACTTTCTCCCTTTCTGAAGACTGGGTGTCCGTCCCTAACACGTCGTTTCTCTCTTCTCCGCCAGTGATTTCTTCTAAGTATAAGTAAGTTCCTCCACAGTAAGGGGTTTGGCTTCTGTCGGCTTCGCTTGATGGTCGTGGGAGCGGAAGGGCCAGCAGATGCAGTAGCCACCCCATTGGCGGGTGAGAGAAATGGCATCGCACCGTCTCCCTCTTCTCCACTATCTTGATCATATCAGGTGAGCTGGATGAAGGACCAGCCCTGGTCGGTGAAATGTTCACCATTCACTGATACACATTGCTGGCACATTTTCAGCACCAGCTGTGAACTAGGTAAGTACAAATTCCTCTACTCAATGACTCAGTGCTGGGCGAGCGCCGCATTACGGCCAAGTGCTTGGCGGGAGACAGGCTCGCAATGCGGGCGAGCCAAAATCCCCGTTACAAATAAAACAAAGTCCCTGTATATTATTTCCACCCTAAAATTCTAAATGCCAACGAAACGCTGGTAATAAGATTTTTTTTAATATTAATTAATTGAAAATAAGAAACCTTAAAAATATAAACATTTCATAAGATGCGGAATAACGTAGTCCCTTCTCAGACTCTATTGGTTGAAAACATGAAAACAATGCTCTGCATAATTTAGGGGACAACATATGTTTCACGAGTTAGAAAGAAAAGGACTGGTAGTCATGGAGAAGTAAATGTTAGGTTAGGTATTGAACACAAATTCATTTGAGTTTAAGTTCTTTCGGAAAAATTTAAAAAAAGAACTAGAATAAATTGTTTGTTATATAATAACCCCTGGCACTACAGCCCATGAAGGGCCTAAGCCTACCAAGCGACTGCTGCCCAGCCAATTGGCCTGCAGATATTGGGGTGACGCGTGATCAGCGCATCGGGTCCCCTTGGTCGTTAATCTTGGTTTTCGAGATCGAGGTGCTGCCTCACCGTCAGACAGCTACTCAATTGTCCTCACGAGGCTGAGTGCACCCCGTTTCAGCCCTCACGTCAGTTTCTAAAATACCTGACGGAGCCGGGAATCGAACCTGGGGTCTCCGGGTGAGAGGTAGGCGTGCTACCCCAACACCTCGGGGCCGGCTTGTTTGTTACTCCTCCAAATGTTTGTATAGTGTTCATTATTTAACCAAATCCGTGCACCGTACACATAGTTATAATACACACTTACACCTCGCTTTTGTTATTTCACTGCTATGGATATTTTATTTCACCACTTTGAACAATTCATTTCACCACTTTGAAGCCTTACCATAAATCAGGGGTCCCTAACACTTAGAATACCAAGGAGCGCAAAAGCGTTCCTCGGCGTGTTAGCGAAAATAGCGCTCCTCATGCAGGCAGTTTTATATTTGCTTGTAGTTCTCAGATTTCTCACAGATCGCAGCACAACGCAGATGATCCAGAATCGGCAAAGCCTGCAGTCCCTAAATCTATCACAACTATCGTGGTAATAGCTTTATTTACGGAGATATGATATTTTTGAAAGCGCTTACTGTTTTGTCCACCACGCACCATTGATAGTACGAATATGGCCTCAGCCGCGCGGGATCTGTTCGTAAACGATGAGGATCTAGACGAGTATATCAATAGAGTGTGCGCCGATTATGATTACATTGAGTCTGATGAAGATGTAGCAATATCAGGGTCGTGTAATAATGATGTTGGTGATTTTATTTCTGATACAGGAAGTGAGAGCAGCGATGACATTCCGCAGTAGGCCTACCACAAATCTCGTGGTATTGTCATTAGTGTAAGTGACAATTTTACTGATTCGGAGAGTGACATGACGCAAATGAAGACAGTGTAGGCGGTAAAGACAATAATGCCTGCGTAGGCCTACCTGATACAGGGTTTAGTGAAGTTCCAATTGATAGTGACCGTCGGTTCGAACCCATCTGACATGATGTTGTACACGTAATTCGATGAGCGACGAACACTGAAATATTGGAAGAAGATGGTATTTTGCATCTTTGATCGAATGGTGCTGAATGCCTATTTGATATACAAAGAAAATACTTCAAGTAAAGTTATGACACGGCTCAAGTTACTTCCTCCATAACAGAGTACATAGAATAGGAATGGGTCCTGGAGAAAAACCTACAAACCAAACCTTCCACCAAGGGAAGGGGAACTTTTGGTGAAATTAAGTGGTAGATTATTAAAAACATGCAATGTGTGCAGCAAAATAGATGGATGCCCTGTAAAAAGGTCACGAACTGCATGTTCCAAGTGTATGAAAGGTCTTCATGGTATCTGCATAGGGTATTACAAATGCTAAAAGTGAACCAGCATAAAATGTGAAATATGAACAGTGCCTGGTGTATTAAAATATTTTTAAAATTAGAAACTATAGTACCTAACATCTTGAAACTTTCCAGAGAGTAAACCAACAACATGTGACTGCAGACAATAACAACCGTTTGTGTGTAATTTTCATTTTGAATTGGGTTTCTTCCTCTCAATTTTGACTTTTCTCTTTTTATTTTCACAGTAATAAAACAAATATTTTTTTACATGTTGTAGAGTTATTGTAACATAGTATGTTACTTAGTAGAATGGTAAAACAACTCATTTTCAATGATCAGGAAAACGTTTGGGGGTATATCTTCAAAAATAAAAAAGTTATAATGATTTTAGTACAACATTGCAATTTCTTGAAAAGAAGCCTGGTATTCTTCAAATATACCACCTATAAAACTAACCCCGTGGCACTACAGCCCTTGAAGGGCCTAGGCCTACCAAGCGACCGGTGCCCAGCCAATTGGCCTGCAGATTTTGAGGTGATGCGTGGTCAGCGCGTCGGGACCCCTCGGCCGTTAATCTTGGTTTTCGGGACCGGGGCACTGTCTCACTGTCAGACAGCTACTCAATTGTCCTCACGAGGCTGTGTGCACCCCTTTCCAACCCTCACGTCAGTTTTAAAATCCCTGACGGAGCCTGGGATCGAACCCGGGGCCTCCGGGTGAGAGGCAGGCGCGCTACCCCAACACCACGAGGCCGGCTATATACCACCTATAACGCATCAATAATTTTCATCCAAACCAATGGTTTTTCCCTAGCCCAATGGTCTTTGCCTAGACCAACAATTGTTAGGCAACACGACCCTACTCAATATAAACTCCCCTGGATTTTGTCATGCACAGAGGGGGTAGTCGAGGCTTAATTACATGTCTGTGTCTTCTGCCTTTACATAGCCCTAGTTTATTGAACGGAGCTAAGCCGGTACATAGAATGGAAGTAAACTTATTAACCTGTCCCATAATAATAAGAGAAAATAATAGATCTTTATTGTTACATCAAAGTATGAATTCTATGGCCTTTCGGCTGAAATATATATTATTAATATAATAATAAGAGAAACGCGCACAATGTACATAGATACAATTACATATGAGTACAGAAATTTAATACTGTACCGTAACGATTCAAGTCATTCAGGGCAAGTTAGTATGTGATATCTATCACACCTTTCCTCACACAATTCACAGGTACACAGTTCGCACTCAACATATGAAATGCCTTAGATTACCAGTGCATGAAACAGGAACCTGACTTTTACAGTTTCACTTGGATATATGAATTTTACCCCTTTTCAGGGGTTCCAGGGGACAATACCTACTGAAATTCTGGTTCATTACGACCAATATACTGGAAATATTTGCTAAATTATGTAATTATTTGTGTTTCTTTCTTGTTGAATTTGAACTACGGTGGCCATGTTGGCTCACTCCAGCTGGGCGAGACATGACGTAAAATTGACAATAGAATTTGTAGCCATTGTCAAAAGTATTGATCTGGACGCGTTAGGCAGTAACCATTCTCAAAAACCATTGGATTGGACAAAACGAAGGTTAGAATGATCTGGTATAGGTGCAGCCTTAGGCCGCAGGAAGGTTGCGGGGCACGGTTGACAAAAAAAAACATTGATCTGGACGAGTTAGGTTGTAACCATTGACAAAAGCATTGATCTAGACGCGTTAGGTTGTAACCATTGACAAAAGCATTGATCTAGACGCGTTAGGTTGTAACCATTGTCAAAAACCATTGGATGGGACGAAACGAAGTTTAGAATGGTGTAGGTGGGTTACCGGGGCACTGTTAACCCAAAAACCATTGGATTGAATGTGTTGAGATTGGCGTTCATTAATTTTAGGAAACCGCCTATATCAGTAGGCGGGACTACTATACATTGCGATCCAGCCACGGATAAAATTCCCCTAAAACAAAATGGCGACTTCCGTGACGTCATCAACGACGTCACGAAATATTCCTCTAGCAGGCTTACGGGAAAAGCCTGGGTAATAGGGGTTTTTGGGTGGGGAAACACAAAAAGCCTCGAAACGACAAATGTATCGAAATCTATGATTGACCTATGTAGCTCAATTAAAGATTCCGATACCAAAAAATCGCAAATTCACGTCATTAATTTTAAATTTCCGTATCGAAATATTTAATTGTCCTAGGTATGTCGATTAAATATTCCGATTCACATCGCAATTATTTTCATTTATGAATTAATTAAATTGCATCGAAAACTATAATTTACCTATATAGCTCAATTAAAGATTCCGATACATTAAAAAAAATTGCAAATTCACGTCATTTAAAATTTCCGTATCGAAATATATAATTGGCCTATATAGGTCAATTACAGATTCCGATACACATCGTAATTTCAGTTGATATTTTTAATTTAGGCATCATCATCATCATCTTGCACAGTTTCCAGCCACTGGCCGGGTCTGTTTGGAACACAAGCCTCTCCAACGTCTTCCGTCTTCCCACCATCTCCCAGCCTCCACCCCCGTCCAGTCCCCTCCCCTCCCCCTCACGCCCTCCCCCGCCCCCCTCAGCCATCCGTCTCCCGGTCTTCCCCTCGGTCTCCCTCCCTCCCACCTCGTCTCATGCACTCTCCCGGGCACCCTCCCCTCCTCCATTCGTTTTACATGTCCATACCATCCAAGTCTAGACCTCTCTACACCATCCTGCAATGGCTCCTCCCTCATTAACTCTCTGGTCCTCTCACCCCTTATTCTGTCCATCTTTGCAGCTCCAACACTGCCCCTCAAGAACCTCATCTCACCGGCCTGCATCTTGCTTTTCTCCCCTCCTTTCACAACCCAGGTCTCCGAGGCATACGTCAGGATAGGGACATAGTACGTCCGATATATGATCCTTTCGCTGTTCTGAGGGACATCCCTGCTCCATAACATGCCTCACATACTCCACCGAAACGCTTCCGCCTGCCTCCCCCGCTCATTTATCTCTCCATCGCTTCTTCCATTATCCCGCATCAGGCTTCCCAGATACTTGAAACTCTCCACCCTCTTCAGCCGTTCCCCACCAACTGCTATTCCCGTTGTGGCTCCTTCCTTCTTCCCTGCTGCAATCACCATCCCACTCTCATTTATGCCAAACTTCATCCCATATCCCTGCATTACTCCCTCCCACACGTCCAACCGCTCCTGCACCTCCTCCCCCCTGCCTCCCCAAATCATCAAATCACCCGCAAACACCATTGCTTTCATCTTTCCGTCCCCAACCACCTGTGCCACTCGGGTCACTATGTCATCCATCACCACAATGAAAAGCAACGGCGACAGTGCACTTCCTTGTTTCAGGCCGTTTCTTTGTCCCAACCAGTCTGATCTCTCTCCTCCCACTTTCACATTTAGGCATCGAAATCTATAATTGGCCTATGTAGATCAATTACAGATGACGATATACATCGTAATTATTATAATTTCATATTAATAAAACATTGCATCAAAATCTTCAATTGGGCATCAAATACGGCTTTCGATACAATGTCTTATAAATATTAAATTAACTAGCAGGTACCCGCGGCTTCGCTCGCGATAAAGACAATTGGGACGATGCATTATTGCTGAAAATTGGTCTATTCTATCACATCAATCGCGGCTACAGGTGGGTCCATTCTAATTCTGAAAATTCTAATACATACAGTGTATTGATATGAGCAGCAAAGTGGGACTTTCATATAGTTGAGAAAGTCCACAGGGTATGATGTTACCTTATGTGAACACATTTGAAAATTACTTTTTGGTTTTGCCATCTTCTGCTGAGACAAAACAATTATGTTGTCCGGATACTCGTGAGCAGGCCACATACAGTTGTTCATGTGAAAAAATGGTTTTGTCTAAATGTACACCTGCTGCTGTTAAGTGTGTCATTGCGCTTTGTTAATGGAAATTGCTAATATTGTTGGAAAAGGGAACTGCACTCTTGCACACTGGAATGGCAAATCTATCGGAATATGGGGATTTAAAAGTATTTTTCCTTAAGCTATTCACAATGTAATTTTGCCATAATTATTGATGGTTTGAACGACAACATGTCGCTATTAATAGACCCATAGTGAAATATCTCTCACCTTGGCCGCTGGAGCACATTATGCAGTCTCTTCCAGTGTTACATCCCTGGGATTGAAATTCTCCAGATGCCTCTGTGGGTAATTAAAATTCCTGATTGTTGTTGTTGTTTGTTTGAGTCTTCAGTCTTTTGACTGGTTTGATACAGACCTCCATGCCTCCCTCTCCTGAGCTAATCGTTTCATCTCTACATAGCTACTTCATCCTACATCCGAGGCAATCTGTTTAACCTTGGTCTACCCCTACAGTTCTTGGGCTCGACCCTCCCATCCATAACTAAGCTTGCTATTCCTGGGTGTCTTAATATGTGTCGTACCAACCTATCTCTTCTCTGCATAAGCAATCGCCAGAAACATCTCTCCTCTCCCACTCGTCTTAATACCGCTTCATTTGTTACCCTATCTACCCATCTATCTTCATCATTCTTCTGTAACACCGCGTTTCAATCGCTTCAATTCTATGTCAAACGGTTCCTTTTCTGTAGAAATGCTGTCCTTGCCTGAGCCAACCTACTTTTGATATCCTCTTTGCTTCGTCCTTCACTGGTTATTTTGCTTCCAAAGTAACAGACGTCTCCTACTGCCCGTAGCGTTTCACCTGCCAATTTGATGTCCATAGAGGTTTTTGATCTTTTTCGGCTGAATTCCAATTTTTTTGTTTTACAATTATTGATTTTCATCATGAATTCTTTCCTCAAGACGGATTTCATACCATTCAAAAACTCATTCAAATTCTCTGGCGTATTGGCCAAGATGACGATGTCATCAGCAAATCACAGAGTCGAAGTGATTTCTCCTTGAATCTTCTCTCCCACTATACATTTTCTCCAATTTCCTGATTACTGTGTTTTTAGAGATCTTTGAAATGCGTTGCCCACGCACATGGTGTAGATGCATTGTCAAAGGAAAACATTCTATGTTACGAACATGGGATGCATAACCTGTACCGAAAGCTTCTGCAGATTTAACACAATGCCTATTCTGAACAGCAGTTCCTTAAACTCAGATTTGCCAACATTTTATTGTATCTTTCCATGTGGTATATATCTGTACCTCAACATACAGAAGAGTGCTTTCAAAATCACGTCTTGTGTAAATTTTGCAAAAGGTAGTTCACAATTTTATAAGTGCACATTGACTATTTATTTATCGTATGGTTTTTAGTGCCGGGAGTGTCCGAAGACATGTTCGGCTCACCTGAGTCTGTAGCTGCTTCCAGCGGACACCCTAAAGGGTGAGCTACAAGTTCCGTTCAATTTCAAGTAGTTCCAACTTTCGCCACAAGATATCAATGATACGTAGTGGTGAACGTTGGAACTTTGATAGAGCGTTCTGACGAAATCTAACCTAACAATTTTGCTTTACACAAGTTTAGTCTGTGAAAGGATCTTTTACATGCCATAAATCTATGACATGGGACCGCCGGCTTTACTTCCCCTCCGAAGGAAGGCATACTGAAGGATTTTCAACGCTCTTAAAAAAATCCGACGACTTCGGCCGGGTTTGAACCCGCTATCTTGGGCACAGCAGTTCAGCATGCTACCGACTACGCCACCGACTATGAGACGGCGGGATGCCTTTAGTGTTACGGAAACGGCAATAGCCGCCACAGAGCTTCGTTGCTACTGACATAACGACCAGACTGATATTTGTACTGAAATATACGGGATTTGTGAGCCCAGTGTTTATGAAATTGAACGTAGCTTGATCGCTACCTTTATTTAGTAGCCGCTACTGTAGTGTTTAAAACTTAAAGGCGGTATTAGAAGGCGCTTCCTCTAATTTTTTTACCCCTGGCACTACAGCCCATGAAGGGCTTAGGCCTATAATGCGACCGCTTCCCAGTCATTTGGCCTGCAGATATTGTGGTGACGCGTGGTCAGTGCATCGTATCCCTCGGCCGTTAATGTTGTTCTTCGTGACCGGGGCGCTGCCTCACTATCAGACAGCTACTCAATTGTCCTCACGAATCTGAATGCACACCGTTGCAAACCTCACGTCAGTGTCAAAAATCTCTGACGGAGCCGGGAATCGAACCCAGGGCCCCCAGTTGAGAGGTCGGCGCGCTACCCTGTTCTTATTGTGTTTATATATATCTTGAAAAAGATAACAAATGGATTGGCATTGCCTCCTATAGGGATTTATATAAAATCGGATGTCATACCTTGAGGTAGTGTTGCCATGGAAACGGACTTTCCATTAGTTCAGTTTATCAGAGCGAAGATAGTTTTCTGCGAATATCTTTGAAAATATTGGTTTTAGGGCCTTAAAAAGTGGTTTTCGGTGTCCCGTAGGGACCTACCGAGTATTGTTTCTCGCATCGAGGGGCGTAAAATGAGCTGTGTCCGCTCTTTATGCGACAACTTCGATATTTTGTCCCAGTTGAGTATTTTTAGTGACTTTTCTGTTATGTTGCTCGTTCCACGGGAACAATGATTTATTTCTGGGTGAAAGGCATCCTATATGTTATCCCAGGGTATAAGCTGTCTCCATTTCAAATTTCATCCAAATCCGTCCAGCCGTTTTAGTGTCAAGAGGTAACAAACTAACACACACACAGACTTTCACAATTATAATATATATAGGGATTACGACGCGTAACGTCATCTGTAATTCAACTATATAGGCGAAATACAGATCCCGAAACGGAATTTTTAAAATATGTCATAAATGTAACCCTAAATTAAAATATTTTCGTATGTATGGCGTGCCAAATTGAGGTAGGCCAATAAATAAATTACATCTGACGAAACACAATGCGTTTCGAAGGTTTTTAAATGCTCATTTCTGTTATCGAGTTGTCACCACCCAAAATAACCTATAACCAAGGCTTTTCCCATAATCTTGCCAGAGAAGCATTTCGTCAAGTGGTTGATAAAATCACAAAAGCAGCCAATTTGTTTTTATAATATAGTCATGAACAAACGATCGCGGTCTGTAATAATCACCGGTTGGCATCAATACATTAACCTAGCTGCTGGAACATTGTAATATTCTTATAAAACATTGTGGTCAATAATGTTATTGACCCCACCACATGGCAAGAAATGGTTTTGTGTAGTTTCGTTTTTTTTTCCAAAGTTGGCTGCAAATACGCAAAAACAAACACAATGCCATTATAAAACATTGTGGTCAATAATGTTGCTTTTGCTGGGGGTGGGGCTGCCCCCCCCCCCCCCTCCGCTAGGTTGGTATTTTTATGTTTTCCAATATTGGCTGCAAATACTTGTATCTCAATTAGAAATCACAATCCTTAACACACTGTATAATAACGTCTCACAGACATGATATATGAAACGTCAAAACAAGACCTACAGGCCGATAGGTCTAACACTAAACACTGTCATGTCTATTTTGCAGGTGTTCATGTAAATGCCAATTTGTCTAAATTTTACCCATCCATTACTATTTTAACAGGCGTATTCCCATACACCGTTCCTGACGTAATATTATCGTTTAGACAATGGCATTGTCTATGGCTTTAGAAGAGTACAGTGCAACTTGCCTATTAAATGCAAGAACCAAAATAAATATATAAACAATGTAAAAAACTCACCGATAGATCCCAAATGCCGTATTATTCCACATGTACAAGAAGAAGCACTAATTTTCGACCACACTTTCCTCTCACATCACAAGTAACGGAATTTATTTGAATGCAACAACTTCAGGAATTCAACAATTTTATCACAAATCGCCAACACAATCGGGCACACGACATTGCTAATATCAACATCTTCCTGTATAGGTTATTCAGGGAATAATAATTGTTAAAATTACGGTTACAAAACAGAAATCAGTGGAAAAGATATGCACATCCTTTTCGGGGAAAAGCACGCGCGAAACTGACATATGAATCACCTGACTCCCAGCAATCAAAGAGAGTCAATATCGATACGTGCCGTGACTCCCGGCAACCAAAGCGAGTCAATATCGATACGTGCCGTGACATCACGGTGACGTCACTGAGATACCTAAAAATTCCCTAAACGCCGGTGTATCGCAAGCTATAGATGAACCTCAGTAGGCTACCGTATGCGTGGGGTTGGCAATACTGTTCGAACACCAAAAATGGCCGACACAGCTTGAATTTTGTACCATATGTCGTGTTATAATTTAGGTTGGTGGGTGGGTTATAGACAGCCGAAGTGAACTACATCATTTCCATATCAATCCTGATCTAGCCTACACAAAACTAGTGAAAAATTAATAGATTAAAGTTTCATCAATAAGTTACCTTTGCCCGATTCCACTGCTCAGATAAGAGTTCAGACAATTCCAGCCTGTCGGCTTTCCGGTCCCACTACTGTACAACTGTGGTATATAATCTGCTGCCTTTCTTGAAGAGGGTCATGCCCTGTGAAACGAAATGAAATACAATGAGATCAACAGTTTAACCCTGTTTCAATAAATCAGGGCTATATAAAGGCAGACATGTTATTAAGCCTGTCTCAATCATATAGGTTAAGTTGGGGTCTCACAGTAGACCAACCTACTCTAATACATAATCTAGCTATAAATTATATTAATTATGCATGACGTATCACATTATTGTTTTTCGCTTCCATTTCGACAATATATAATTTTCATACCTTATTATATCTTTTCGGGGAACATTATCAATTTTAACTTCCAACCTTGATCACTTTTGCACCGACTGCACCCGATATATGTGCTAAATCACGTAAATATGTGTTTTATTTAACAACCGGAGCCATGTTCGTCAGATTTGTTAGTATGTGTACCGCTCGGATCTAAGCTGCATGGACCTGAGAGGAATGTGCATCGCAGACTATGAGTAGTGGTGGTGACGAGTGATGAGGTTTCTCGGTCCTTGCGTAGTAATAGAAGCAAATACATTCGTCGGTGACTCACTCACTCCCAACGCCACACTGGTTTCAGAAAAGACCCTATGTTAACAGTATTGGAATAGACGAGAATGTCAGGTAACACGGCGGCCTGTCGAGAGGCTTGTCAATTCTCGCCAGCTCCTACCCTGCCTCTGCCCTTCATGCCGCAAGTTCACAGAGCTTAGACGCGAGCAGTAACAGTCGCAGCGAGGGCTTACAACAAGGCGCTCACATTGACGTCAGTAGTTGCTAACATGTCCGATACAAAATACAACATGTAACGTAATTATGTGATAAAAGAAATACTTGGTCTTTTGTGTATTAATGTATTTGTAAATATAGCTTGTATGAGGCAATGTTGCCAACTTCACTAAACCGCAATCAAAAACCATCGATCTGGAGGCGTTAGGCTGAAACCATTGGATTAGACAAAACGAAGGTTAGAATGGTTAAGTGTAGGTGCGGCCTTGGCCACACGCAGCTAGCGGGGAACTGTTGACACAAATCTATTGATCTGGGCGCGTTAGGCTGTAACTATTGTCAAAAACCATTGGATTGGACAAAACGAAGGTTAGAATAGTCGGGTATAGGTGCGGCCTCGGCCGCGCGCAGCTAGCGGGGCACAGCTAACACAAAACTATTGATCTGGGCGCGTTAGGCTGTAACCGTCGTCAAAAAACATTGGATTGGACAAAACGAAGGTCAGAATGGTCGGGTGTAGGTGCGGCCTTAGCCGCACGCAGCTAGCGGGGCACGGTTGACACAAAATTAATGATCTGGGCGCATTAGGCTGTAACTATTGTCAAAAACCATTGGATTGGACAAAACGAAGGTTAGAATGGTCGGTGTAGGTGCGGCCTCGGCCGCGCGCAGCTAGCGGGGCACGGCTGACACAAAACTATTGATCTGGACGCGTTAGGCTGTAACCATTGTCAAAAACATTGGAATGGACAAAACGAAGGTTATAACGGTCGGTGTAGGTGCGGCCTTGGCCACACGCAGCAAGCGAGGCAAGGTTGACACAAAACTAATGATCTGGGCGCATTAGGCTGTAACCATTGTCAAAAACATTGGATTGGACAAAACGAAGGTTAGAATGGTCGGGTGTGGGTGCGGCCTCGACTTCCCTCTCATTGTAGGTTACAGATAGGTTATGTTTTATTCTCCTAACTTCCGCTTCACGAAGGTTAGAACGGTCGGTGTAGGTGTGGCCTTGGCCACACGCAGCAAGCGAGGCAAGGTTGACACAAAACTAATGATCTGGGCGCATTAGGCTGTAACCATTGTCAAAAACATTGGATTGGACAAAACGAAGGTTAGAATGGTCGGGTGTGGGTGCGGCCTCGACTTCCCTCTCATTGTAGGTTACAGATAGGTTATGTTTTATTCTCCTAACTTCCGCTTCACGATGGCATTTCGTGCACGGTAGTGTTTTTGGTACTAATATGTGGTGTTGCAATAGCTTCAGCAACTTCTCAGGTTGATCATAGAACCGGCGATTGAAGTTACTGATTGTTATCTGGCAACTCGACAATCCATAGTGAATAAATGATTCAATTCAGCACACAATCAAATGAACAGAGTGCCGCACACGAATATGCGCACTAGAGAATGAACTGAGCGCTTCTTTGTTTTATATAGTGCCGTAAGGGCAAGGTTGGCAGTACTGTTTTAATGACAGACCAGCAGACCAAACGAAGAGACCTGAATACTCAACTACCGCAACCGATGAGGATTGATTTGGACTAATGGCGGTCACGGCTGTAATTTTGGCTATATATGTTGTGGTCCTATTTGGGAAGGCTGGGTGGGTCACAGACGGCAGAGGAGGAAACATCTATTACTACATTTTCTCCAGATATTTTCCTGACCATTACTACATATATTTTGGTTAGGCACTGCTACCACAATTATACTGAATTGAGAATATTGCACCAGAACTAAACAATAAAGCTCACGAGTATCAATAAATGATAATAAACACAAATACACATGATCACAAGTACAACGGCAGGTTCCATTTTATAGAGAAGTACCTCACTGTAGAATACGCCACGTTTTCCCTTCTGTAGGTGCGGCTCGGGTGACAAGTACAACGGCAGGTTCCGTTTCATAGAGAAGTACCTCACTGTACAATATACCATGTTTCCCCTTCTGTATGTGTGGCTCTGGCACAAACCTCACTTGGCATGTAATGACCCTAGCAGGCCAAGCCTCCATGGAAATCACCTTCTCTCTTAGCCAGACAAACTACAACAGAAAATAGAAATAGTAAACGAATACAAATATCTAGGAATCGCCTTCCAAGCATCAGGAAACTCCTTCAACAAACACATAAAACAAAAGACAATAACCGCCATCACTGCAATGGGGGACATCAGAAAAATTCAATCACTATCATTAGACACCGCAATGAAGATTTTCAGAGTCAAAATAGTACCAATCCTGACATATGGACTTCAAATAATATGGGACTACTTGAAAACAAGAGATCTAAGAACAATAGAGAATGTAAAAGCACTGTATCTAAAGAAAGCACTAGGCATCTCAAAATATACACCCTCCAGGTATACATATTTACTGGCAAGGGAATCTTTCCTGATAGAGGAACTAAAATATACTCTACTACTACCAATCACGAAAGCATACAGCAATCTCCTAACAGAAAGGCAGCAAAAGAAGGAAAAAGTAGAAGAAGAATTCTACGGCATGAGCGCTATGATCGACCGAAGCTGGACAAAAGCTAACCAGCAGATGAGAAGCGCAGTCATCAGGCTGGCGGTCCATGGCTTCCATCACAAGACATGCCACATAACATCATACCACAGGATCTCGGAGAAATACGTGTCCATACAGTGCAACGAAAAGTGCGACAAATAGCACATCCTCTTATGCAAGAACATTACAAGATCACTAATGGAACTTAGTTCTGAAGAGTAAAGACATAGATACATCTCAAACAATCAAATGTATTAAAAAAATTAATGTATGGCCACTTGGCTGCAATAACTCTTCAACAAACAAAGCTCCTTAAAACAGAAACACACTTAAAATGTTATGTTATTAGTACCATGCCTCTGTCTGTTCTTGGATGAGGTACGTTCAAACCTTGGACTATACTGTGTGCCACTTGCACATAGCCATTTCATTTATTCGAGTTACCCCTCGTGATATCTTACCTCACTTGTAGGCTACTGTTTGAAAGAACTTTAAACTCTCGACTTCAAAACAAACTTTTTCACTTCATTGATATCTATTGTACAGTACTAGACCTGGCATCGTATAACAGTCCGTCAAGAGTCAAAGTGGTTGTCCTGTGCCAATAACAAAAACCTATTCAAATAAAAATTACCCAATGATAGGGATTTGAGACCCTTATATGAAATGTGGAAATAAATATATATATATCCTTGTTTTATTATATTAGGCTATATAAGTTACATACCTACACATTTAAACGACAATAATATTAGCCTATGTCTTAAATCTCCAAGAGACCTACCAAGTCGGAACATTAATTTCTGTTCATTGCCTGCCTACTAATTATGCAATTATATAATGACTAACATTCCCTTGTAACTCCCAGAAAACTACACATTCAATGCACATTTTGCGAAATACTATTATTAACGCTTTATTGCACACAAATTGTGCAAGAAATACTAATATAGGTTATAATCGCTCACCTGGGGGCTTATTAGGGTTCAAATGCTCTCACTAAACAACTGTTAAAATGATATTAAAACATACACAGTCATTCCAAGAACTACAATTTTAATTAGCACATGTTTCAACTTTGTTTAATGAATTTTTTTACACCTAAATGCAAAGCAGATGAATTGGACGACTCTGAACTACTGCTACAGTATAAGCGGCTGAAACAATGCTCCTGGATTACAACCGAGGGCGTTACAGCGAGAACGACTTTGAACTATCAATATTCTCATACAGTTAAATATCCGCCAATCAGAAGTCTTAAAATACGGCGTATGCTGTAGTCCAGGAGGTTTAAGAAATACGCGCGCGGGACACTGTTATGGGCTGAAAATGAAAATCCACAGCCTGCTTCCAGTCTCCGACCGGGTCAGGAATGGAATGAATGAAGCCCCCATCTAGCGGCGAGGATAGGAACTGTGCCGGCTGTTATGGGCTGATTCGAACCAAAACAAAGACCGCCACGTGCTTTTTGTTTACTGTTTGGGCCCGCATGCCGACAACTGTTGCAGTATACTCCATTTTAGTGACTTAATCTGAATTATGTTGGATCCAAAACTAATTGATTAACAAGTGACAAGCGGTGTTATTAGAAATGGCGGCAGCTACGTTCGCTCTAAACGTGCGACAACATAATTTATATGTAGGGTAGGTTTTATTTGCTAAGGTGTAAACCTTGCTCATAGTTTCAGTCGGTATAATTATACTGTAATCAGAATTTATGGATTTACTTGTATTTGTTTGTTTTTCGCGTAAAAATCCGAATATAGGTACGATAGTCTTGTACATGTTGGACAATATGTAATTTATTCCTGCCAAATGTACCAAACAATTGTTTTCATCTTGCTGAAGACTTCTGTCAAGTCTTAGTAAATGTGCAGGATCAGCTTTAGTTTAGTTAACGGTAGGCTACTTAAGTAGTTTGATATGCGGTAGGGCCTACCCAGTCCATCTATTTTTACGGGTACCAGTTTGGCAGGGCATCTTATATTCCATGTTCCAAAACGCTGTTCCCTAAGGAGAATAAAGAAAAGGGCTAGGTAATTGGGGCAAAGGGTTTAAGTGCCAGTTTCCGGGAAAGAAGATGCCATTAAGTTTAGGTCATTGATGGAATATGTATTTATTTCATTAAGTTTTATAATATGTCATCGGTGCATAAGAATAGCCTGTATAATAACACCAATAATGTGATTTGTGTTAGAAAAACCTTCCTAGTCACAGTTTTTCTTACATCGTGGCTAGACAATTTATCATCAGCAACGACTTCGCCCCGAAGTTTTTATTTTTGCTAGCAATATCGTCACCGATTTAGTGTCTTCCATGTATGGTCCCTCGCGGCAAAATATCAAGATCTGAGCGTTCCATGTACGGATATTAGAAGTACTCTTTACAGGCTATATTTCATAATGAAGACTATTCTTACAACCACAGTTCTGGTTGGACATATTTGTGCCCTGTGTAGATTAATTTACGATATTTGATTGCCGAGGATACACAGGTTTAAATGTGTAACTAGAAACTTCTTTATGGCTACAATTATCCAAGTTACCCGATGATAGTACTTATAAGTTGGTACGGATGAATACATCTTCTTATCCCTTCCGTTTACTGTTGGTTCTGAGGGAGATATGGTGTGTTTGTTTTGAAGTAGGTTTCTTGTAACGCGAGGCGGAGGTATTGCCTTGTATTTTCTGAAACTCATTGAATCCAGTTACTGCCAATATCTTAGTTGGCCTATCCGTGGTGTGACTTGAGTTTGCTTTTACGTTGATAGGTTTGTAGTGTAATTATCTGCCCCGTCATATTGTGATCATATTTGTGTAAAACCATTCTATAGGACGCTGCATTTCTGTGGCTGGCACCAGTAATTCCTCATTCTATCGCAATGATAGATCTTAATGTTTTACTTGATATTATACCCTAAGTTATCATATAAAGTCGAGAGCTAACCTCTTCTTCTCTCTGTGTAGCCTACCTGGAGAGTTATATTCTCATTACTGTAGTCTTAAGTGAGTTCTGTTTCTGAAATTACCTCATTTGATAATAATAATGATTTGGCGTACTGGTATAAGTATGGCTTTTTATAACCCTTAAGCGCACTGTGTGTGTTCTAGTTTGTTGGACAATATGGAGCAACTGCAACCACTCATTAAGAGTGAGCCAGAATGGCCGTCTCAAACTGATGAATTCACTAATATTGTAAGTTGTATTTATTATATATATCCTGTAACATAGCAATCTTAGTGATGTTCATGACAAGCAAGGTTTAGTGACTTAATGCTTGCTACCAAATAGTAGGCTAATCAGGATGTTTAATATTGCATTTCTACACATAACTTAGTACAATTATTCTGTCTGCATGTCTTACGTTGGCTCATACTTGTATAATACTTTCTAGGAATCTATTGACCTGTTACCGGTGCCCTCTTATAATCTTAAGGATGAAGCTGGTGATAATTATGAAGATAAAAGCGTGGCAATCAAATCGGAACTTGAAATACAGGTGATCATAGGTTCTATATGTAATGCCATTTAAATATTTCTTATTTTAGCAGTTAGCAGTTGCTGATGTTATTGTAATCATAATGCGAGTTCCTTGGATCTATTGTATGTGAAGTCTACACCACACGCTGTGCTAACAGTAGCTAATTTACCGATATTTGTAATGCAGGTTCACCCTTCTGGCATATTTTTCGGAGAATGAAACACAGCTTAAGTGATAACCTTTCACATCAAAACAGATAGTGTATATCTGGAAAGCCTAATTAACAAAATGGCTGCATAGATGAAGTATCGACGACATCACGAAGGACACTGAATGTTTACCTGGCAAACTTATAGGAAAATGCCTGGGAATAAAGGGTTTTATTTTGGTGCATGGCATTTAGAATAAGACTTGGAAATGAGATGTTTATCATTTTCCAAATGTTCGTTTTTTCTCTTATATTTATAAAATATGTGTCCCCATCATTACTTGACCTATATAGGTCTGGAAAAGATCTTGACACATCCAAATTTTGGCATTCTAGCTGATATTTGTAAAATATGTATCCCATCTTTACTTCACCTATATACGATGTGTGGTAAAGATGGCGATACACATCGAAATTTTGGCATTTTAGCTTATGTTTATAAAATAGTAGCTATTGTACCCGGCGTTGCCCGGGAGGTGTCTTTATATGTTATAGACAGATACATGCCAGTATATTTCTCAGAACATATTAATTTTGCCCCTAAGTGAGTTTAGAATGTAGTTCTCCTCAACTCGGCAATATTAACTCACTGTAAACCTAGTCGAAAAGTACTGTGGAGTGCAATAACGTAGCAGAGCCTCAACAATAGTAAAAAGGGATGTATATACACAATTCCTCGAGAAATCTGTCTCACAATTACTTTCCTGATAGTGTTTATTTTTATTTAATGGGGTAATTAAGACGTCTTATAGCAGTGTTCACAAGGTTATCACTATTATTAGCCTACTTTCAATTTTTGCAAAGAATGAAAGTAGACTTGTGAGATCTACACAGGGCTAAAATAATGTTAGTGTGTGTACTCCGTATGTCTGCCCCCACCCCTTATCAATTCGAACACGGTGAAACCTAATTGAACAAAATTCGGTACAAGGGTAGCACTAGCAAAGGGCACCTCAGTGCCATGTTTTATATTGTCGCCTTCTTTACCAAAACTTAATGGTGGCTACTCAAATTGTCAAAAGTTAACATAAAATTACGACCAAACTAATCATCATATCATTACTAAATTTGCTAAAATCATACCTTCCAATGAGACGCGTCCTGTTGTCAAACTAGAAGGTACTATTTAAAGATGGTGGCCGTGTGAATTATGCAACCATTATAATCAATAGCTTAAGACCCACCAAGTCCGAATATCGAGCCAAGTGTGGTTTAGGCTGTCCTAAAAGACGTGATCCGTTTTTATTTTAATTTAATATTATAATATTAAACTTTATGAGTGACTTAGAAGAGCTAAGCCGTCCCTGTCACATGACAAGATGATAGCTGAACTCTTGTGCCTGTCCTATATTTCCGTAGTTCAAGTATGTTGCATGCGATATAGCCTACCGATAGAAATAATATAAACATTGTATGAATTGATTTATAATGAAGATGCACTGCAGTGAAGAAATAGTTTATTTCAAGGCATTATTTGTTAACACGTTGTATCTAAGTCAGTTAATAACACTGGGCTAGAGCGTTAGTCACTCACGCGATTGACTCGGGATCGAACCTACTAGAGTTAACTTTTTTTAAAATTGATTTCTTTTACAAATTATGTGACGACCTCTTTACACAGATACTAAATAAAAAGCCATATAGCTCAAAGGAGAGGATAATGTATACACGCGTTTAATTCAGCATACATAAATAGAAGACATTAGGGAAAGGAGAATGTAAATGCAAGATACACGTTGTCATCAACCACAGCCTTCTCAATGCCTCTTTACGGTGCTGTCCTCTTGTTGTTCCAAACATTCCGCTCTGTAAATCCATGGCCTCCAGAAGTATGGCAATTTTGTAATGGTTCAACTTCTAGCCGTATATTTCATATCCTCGCCACTGGTTGGGGGGGGGGCTTCATTCATTCCATTCCTGGCCCGGTCGGACCACTGGAACAAGCTGTGGATTTCCATTTTTCAACTTCTGGCCGTGACCTTTGAACACTGCCAGATGGATCGCCTCCCTCCTGGCTGCTTCAAACTGCCTACCCATTCAACACTCAGAGGCGTACAATTTACATACTGTATATATCTTATCTTATATATATAAAAAGGAATGTCTGTGTGTTCGTCTTTTATGCGTTCATAAACCATTCATCCCATTGCGATCAAATTTTGGTGAGTTGTTTTAAACACTTCCGGGATGATCATGAGCATAGTTAATCCATTTCACAATAGATAGCGCGCGAGTATTTTAAATAAATGCGTAATGGCGATGCGTTCATATACAATTCGTCCGATTGCGATCAAATTTTGGTGAGTTGTTGTGCACAGTCCCGGAAAAGTAATGGGCGTAGTAAATCCAATTTACAATAGATGTCGCGCGAGTCGGTACAACAAAATGACGTGCGTTTGTTTCAAGAAAGTCCCACATGTGTTCATGTACAATTCATCCCATTGCGTTGAAACTTGGGTGAGAAGTTCTATACACTTCAGGTAAGGTTTCTGGCTTAGTGAATCCACTGAACAATAGGTAGCGCACGAGTAGATTCAACAAATGAGCGACGCCGGGCGAAGCGATTCAAAAAAAGTCCTGTATGCGTTCACATACCATTCGTTCGATAGCGATGAAACTAGGGTGAGAGGTTGTGTACACTACAGGCAAGGTTTCTGGCTTAGTAAATCCATGTTATAATAGGTAGCGCACGAGTAGATTCAACAAATGAGCGACGACGCGCGAAGCGTTTCAACAAAGTCCCGTATGCGTTCATATACCATTCGTCTGATAGCGATGAAACTTGGGTGAGATGTTGTGTACACTACAGGGAAGGTATCTGGCTTAGTAAATCCACTTAACAATAGGTATCGCACAAGTAGATTGAACAAATGAGCGACAACGGGCGACGCGTTTCAACAAAGACCAGTATGCGTTCACATACCATTCGTCCGATAGCGATGAAACTTGGGTGAGAGGTTGTGTACACTACAGGCAAGGTTTCTGACTTAGTAAATCCATGTTATAATAGGTAGCGCACGAGTAGATTCAACAAATGAGCGACGACGCGTGAAGCTTTTCAACAAATTCCCGTATGCGTTGATATATTATTCGTCTGATTGTGATGAAACTTGGCGGATATGTTGTGTACTCTTCAGGGAAGGTTTCTGGGTTAGTAAATCCACTTACCAAAAGGTATCGCACAAGTAGAGTAAACAAATGAGCGACGACGCGCGAAGTGTTTCAACACAGTCCCGTGTGCGTTCATATACCATTCATCCGATTGCTATGAAACTTTGGTGAGTTGTTGTGAACACTTCCGAAATCATAATAGGCATAGTCAATCCAATTTACAATGGACAGCGCGCGAGTATTTTAAACAAATGAGTGTTGGCGATTCGTTCATATAGCATTCGCTTGCAACCAAATTTTGGTGGGTTGTTTGGCACACTTCCGGGATGGTTATAGGCATAATTAATCCAATTAACAATAGATATCGCACCAGTAGTTTAAACAAATGAGCGTTGGTGATGCGTTCATATACAATTCATCCGATTTCAATCAAATTTTGGTGAGTTGTTGTGCATACGCCAGGAAAAGTTATAGGCATAGTAGATCCAAGTCCAGGGATCTCATTATACATGATTTGAAGGCAAAGCTTAATGAATCGGAGGAGACTTTAAAGGATCTGACGGAGAGTATTCCAGGGGATGAAGCTACAAACCAGGCTGTGGGAACTGAGGATAACGTAAATGATAAAGGGTGATTATATGATACAGTGGAGTGCGAATATCTCAAAGAAATCAGGTACGAAAGTGCGATGTTATCCGGGGATTAAAATTGACCAGCTTGCCAAACAAGTGATAGAAGCAAATTTAGAGGACTCCGAAAAAGTTTAAGTGTTGTTGCTTCCTTTTGGGACGAACGATTTAAAGAAGAGGGCTACAGCTGATTACATCATGGGGGAGCTTTACGAACTAGGCAGAAAAGGTAAAAGCAAGTATAGGAATGCGAAAATTATAATGAGTGGCATTGTGCGACGGGGAGATGTTCCGTTAAGACGAGTTAAGACTGTATATGACCGGACTGGGTATGTGCACAACTGGGATTAGTGTACGTAGATGCTGACTGCTGGATTGGGGGCCGAGGCTTCGCCCGAGACGGGCTGCATTTAAATCGACGGTTCGCTTTCAACCTAGGGAGCCTACATGGCAGGAACATCGGTTCGTGCCGGCCTTTGTGAGGAGGAGCAGGTCCAGAGGTTGCCAGCCGACGGGAACAGAAGGAGCTATTTCGGGCTATTTGGTGTGGAGCTAAGACTATAAGATTACTGCAGGTTAATTGTATAGGAAATAAATTAATTGAATTTTGGAATCTAGTTGAGGCATATTCTCCGGACATTGTCATTGCTACTGAATCTTGGTTTAAAGTGGATATCAATATTAACGAAATAATTCAAGGGACCTACCAAATGTACAGAAGGGATCGGGGGAAGCGAGGTGGAGGGCTATTTATTTGTGTGCGCAAAAATATAGCTAGTTTCTTAAAGAGGGCTGATACGGATCATGAAATGTTATGTGTACAAATCTCGGATAAAGGAAATAAATTATCTCTTCAGGTGATAGGAGCGTATAGAGCACCGAAAGATAACTTTTCTCTCCTCGACACACTGTATGTTAAAACTTGTACGGGTAATGCTGTGAAAAGGAGCATAATAATTGCCGGAGATTTAAACCTCCCCAAAGTAGACTGGTCTGGTGAGTCAACTAGCTGTGGTCAAGCTCAGAGCGCTGCAAACAAATTCATAAGGGAGGGGGGATTTTCCCTAGTAGTTGACTTCCCAACTAGAGACAATAATACCTTAGATGTTTATCTCGTAATGCCTGTAGAGCTGTATATTAACTGTCTGAAAGTACCGGGAATTAGTGACCATTCTGGGGTTGAATTAAATATTAGATATGGTGACATTACAAAATTATAGACTCGGATATAGCAAACAAAATCATATACCAGTATCGCAGGGAAGATCAGGACAAATTTCAGGGGTATTTGAATGAACTATTTGTAGTATGGGCATCGGAAGGAAATAACATTAATATCCTGTGGACTAACTTTTTGAAAATTTTAAATAGCGCTATTGATAAATTTGTCCCATTTAAATTACTGAAACAAAACCCAGATCGTGAGTATTACACACGAGAAATCAGGAGTCTATAACGGAAAATTAGGAATTTATACAATAAACGATATGATAGTGACAAGTGTATGTTGAAATTTAAGTCCTTATCAAGAGAGCTCGTCTTAAAAATGAGGGCTGCTCATGACAACTATATGCAAGGTTTACTTGGTTCGGGAGGCGATGGGTGGAAAAAATATTACAGTTATGTTAGGAGAAAAAAGGGAAATTCAAATAATTTGTCTATGATAATATCCGGTGACGGTAAATTAATTACTGAGAAACAGGTCATTGCTAATGAATTAAATGTATTTTACGGTAGTGTGTTCAATAAATCCAATAGCTGTGTGTTGGACCTTAACGACGAATCAGGGGCTCCCCTTTTCCAAATAAACCAGTCAGCAATTGTAAAGCTAATACAAAAATGACGTTACACTATATCGAAAGGTCCTGATAATATTGTTAGTGAAGTACTTAAACTAGGAGGTGGGGTCGTGGCACGATACTTGGAGGTGATGTTTAATGTGTCCATAAACAATACGCAAATCCCAGATGACTGGAAATGGGCTATGGTAGTTCCAATATTTAAGGGAAGGAGCAGACTTGAATTGGGCAACTACAGGCTGGTTAGCCTTACGTCAATCGTCTGTAAACAGATGGAGCATCTCATTTGCGACTACTTGAGGGAGCAGTGGGAAGGATTATCATGGTTTAATGATAGGCAACATGGATTTCGGAAAGGTTACTCATGCGAGAGTCAGATGCTATCACTTTTTCAAGATATTAGCGAATCGTTAGACAATGGAGTTTCAGTCGACGTCGTAGTTATAGACTTTGCGAAGGCATTTGATGTCGTACCACACGACATGCTACTCCATAAATTAGCTTCAACGAAGATTGATAGAAGAGTAATTTTATGGATCCAAGAATTTTTGACGGGTCGTTCCCAGGAAGTAAAAGTCGAAGGCCTATTCTCGGATGAAATTACCGTAACGTCGGGTATCCCTCAGGGCAGCGTAATCGGAACTTTGTTATTTTTGGCGTTTATAAATGACTTACCAAATGGAATTCGTAGTGATTGTCGATTTCTTGCGGATGATTGTGTAATATACCGAAATATACATGACTCGCAAGACAACGCAGTACTTCAAGACGACCTGAACCTGGTCTATAGGTGGGCGATTGAAAATAAAATGAAAATAAACACAAGAATATGTAGTCTCATAAAAATAGGGAAAGGGCGAAGGCAAGATTTTGAATATAATATTGGCTCGGAAATATTTGTAGAAGAAGATTCTTGCAAATATTTGAGCGTTCACGTTAGGAATGATATGAAATGGAGTAGTCATGTAGGATGTGTAGTTTCTAAAGCTTACAAATCCCTGCACTTTGTAATGAGGGTAATAAAAGGAAGTAGTACCTCTGATAAAGAATTAGGGTATTTGTCACTTGTAAGGCCTATTCTGGAATACGCCTTGGCGGTTTGGGATCCATATCAAGTAGGGCTCATAAATGAGTTGGAAATGGTACAAAGAAAGGCCGCTAGATTTGTGCTCAGTGAATTTAATCCGAGGAGCAGTGTGACCTGTATGTTAAAGAAACTTGGGTGGGAATCACTGGAGGCTAGGTGGATGAAATCTAGACTCTGCGCTATGTACAACACGTATACAAATCAACCAGCATGGGGTGATCTTGGCAAACGTATGGGAAAGCCCACTTAAATGAGCAGGATCGATCATCCTTTCAAAGTTTAGGGCCGACCACAGCGTACTAATTATGGTAAATATTCTTTCGTTAACCGGGCCATTGATAACTGGAACTCTCTACCTGCCGCAGTCTTAGAGCCTTTTCTCAAACATATTGTTGTGTTTAAGAAAATACTGACTGTTTGTGCAAATACTCCAGTTTAATTGTTAATTGTTATTGAAGTGTTTTGTATAATTATGTATTTGTTATGTATACACAATTTGCCACCGGGGGACACACCCCCAATTGCAAATAAACGAATGAATTAACAATAGATTCAACAAATGAGCGACGACGGGCGAAGCGTTTCAACAAAGACCAGTATGCGTTCACATACCATTTGTCCGATAGCGATGAAACGTGGGTGAGATGTTGTGTACACTTCAGGGAAGATTTCTAGCTTAGTAAATCCATGTTACAATAGGTAGCGCACGAGTGGATTCATATACCATACTCCAGGGAAGGTTTCAGGCTTAGTAAATCCATTTTACAATAGGCAGCGCACGAGTAGATTCAACAAATGAGCGAAGATGCGCGAAGCGTTTCAACAAAAGTCCTGTATGCGTTCGTATACCATTTGTCCAATAGCGATGAAACTTGGGTGTGATGTTGTGTAAGTTACACTTCCGGGAAGGTTTCTGGCTTAGTAAATGCACTTAACAATAAGTAGCGCACGAGTAGATTCAACAAATGAGCGATGGCACGTGAATCGTTTTATCAAAGTCAAAGTCCCGTATGCGGTCATATGCCATTCATCTTATTGCGATGAAACTTTAGTGAATTGTTGTGTACACCCGAGGAAAGGTTTCTGACTCAGTAAATCCATTTTACAATAGGTAGCGCACGAGTAGATTCAACAAATGAGTAATGGCGCGCGTATCGTTAAAAAAATCGTATGCGTTCATATACCATTCATGCGATTGCAATGAAATTTAGAGAAATGTTGTTTCCACTCCCCCAAAGATTTCTGATTTAGTAAATCCATTTTACATTTGGTGGCAAACGGGTAGATTTAACTAATAAGCGACAGCGCGTGAATCGTTTCAATAAAGTCCCGTATGGGATCATATACTATTCATCCCAGTGTGATAAAACTTTGGAGAGCTGAGTACAGTCCTGCGAAGGTTCATGAATTAGTAAGTCCGTTTTTCAATGGGTGGCGCTCAAGAAGATTCAACAAATGAGTGACGGCGTGAATCGTTGAAACAATATCCCGTATGCGTTCATATGCCATTCATCCGATTGCGATGAAACTTTGATGAGTTGTTGTGTACACGCCAGGAATAGTTTTCGAGTTAGTAAATCCATTTTACAATAGGTAGCGTACGAGTATATTCAATAAATGGGTGACGGCGCTCTAATCGTTTCAGCAGTCCCGTATGCGTCATGTACCATTCATTTCATTGCAATGTAACTTACGTGAGTTGTTGATCACGCTTCCGTGAATGTTTCTGAGATAGTATTTTTTTATTATAGTTTAGAGGAGGTTAACGGAAAAGGAAGAACATATTGGGAATCCAAAAGCACTGCAGATAACAAAGTCAAAACCCCGACACTTTCTTTGGTTGGCATTGCAACGCATGACGGGTACAGCTAGTATTATATATTCACTGCCAGGTTGCAGCACCAACCTACTGTAATCGCCGCGTATTTGAAAGGAAGTTTTCTAAAGCGAAGGATTCTTAAGTTTGGGGGCTTAACATCGAGATTAATGGACGTGAATGCATTAGTGAAAGTTAGTAGTTTTGATATTAAACCATCATTTAGTACATAATATTGATTTAGACACTTACTGGCTAATTATCAATTTAAAAGAAAACAAAAATACATGGTGTTGGAAGTGATTGCTTTAGGGGTGAGGACAAACTGCTATAAGTATACCCATACATTTAGGAGAAAGTAGGCTATATGTTCTTTGCTGAACATCTTGTTTTTCATATGAAGCAACTACCTTCGTGATAGGAAATAATATTTTAATTATTCAATGATTGGAAGGTTAATTCATCATTGTGGAGTAAGATATACTTATGATTTTCAATTCTGCACAAATTACAACACAATATCATTGAGAAAACTGAAGACATTTTGATTACGGACTTATCCACCCTGACAGAATATTTCAGGAACTGGAGACTCAGACCCAGTACAGCTAAGACGGAGGTCTCGTGCTTCCATTTGAGTAACCGGCTTGCTAACTTCAAACTAAATATTACCTTCTCCAATACAGTACTTAATCACAATAGGTTTCCGAAATATCTTGGTATTACCATGGATCGGACTTTATCCTTCAATCAACATCTTTTTAACTTGTCGAAGAAACTGAAAACCCGAAACAATATTATTCAGAAGCTAACTGGTACTACTTGGGGATCTGCTGCGAACATCCTGCGCTCTTCAACCTTAGCACTGGTTTTCTCTCCTGCCGACTATTGTGCTCCGGTGTGGCTTAATAGCCCATATACGAAGCATATTGACCCAAAATTGAATACCAGCATGCGTCTTATATCTGGCACCGTCAGACCAACTCCAGTCCACTGGATCCCACTGTTGTCTGGTATAATGCCACCTGACTTACGAAGATCCAGTGCTCTTCTATTCTAGGCGACATACCAGCTCTTAGTCTCCAAAGATTGAAATCACGACATCCACCTCTTTGTGATGCTGCTCTGAAGACATCCACCAACTTCGATGCTTTGGGGGAATGGAAAGGCCGCTGGAATAACTCCACTGACTTGCCCCTACATAACATCTTCAGAGGGGAAAAAAAATTGCTTACGGATTCCAACTACCGCGTGCAACTTGGTCCAGACTGAACAGGATCAGGACAGGTCATGGAAGGTGCAGGGATTCTCTCTATAAGTGGAACTTTATACCATCTCCAGAATGTGATTGTGGAGCCCTTCGCCAGACCATTCCCGACATTTTAAGCGAGTGTCAACTACGGGCTTATCCACGAAGATTGGAAGACTTTCTATCACTAACAGCTGAGGCACTGCAGTGGGTTCAAAAGTTGGACATTCAGCTATAATCGGATAAAACGAATGCCTGAAGTGAATCAATGTTTTTAGTTATTGTGTATATATTGTATATATAATTTCCTTGCCATACTATAATATATAATATACTAGCTGTACCCGGCATGCGTTGCAATGCCAATCAAAGAAAGTGTTGTAACTTTGTTTGTTGAAGTGCTTTGGATTCCCAATATTTATTTATAAGGTGCGTTCAAAAAGTAACGAGCCGGTGGCATAATTACAGAAACCGGTACCTGTATAGTAGAAGTATTGGCCTTGGCTGTTGAGGCACTTGTCCCACTGTGACACGAGGCGGTGAATGGCTGTCTCATAATATTCTCTGTGCTGCGATGTGAACCAGTTCCGCATATACAGTTGGACGTCGACGTCCGAGGTGAATCGTTGGCCCCGCAGAGCCCTTTTCAGGGGACCAATCATGGCGTAATCACAGAGAGAGAGGTCTGGACTGTTTGGAGGGTGGCCGAGAACCTTCCATTTGAATTTCTGCAGGAGTGCCTCGACTGTGTTGGCCGTATGAGGTCGTGCATTGTCGTGGAGCGACCATGGTGGCTATGGCGTTCACTGTCACTCGGCGGTCCTGTGTAATGAGTGCATCAACCAGCTGGACGTTGTCATCGGTAATGCAGGGGGGTTCCCCAGTCCGGGCATAATCGGCTAACGAAACCCGTCCTTCCCTGAAGCGCTTTTGCCACGCTTTGACCCTTGCAAGGGACATGCAGTTTTCGCCGTACACTTGTGACATTCGGCGATGAATGTCCATTTCCCCTACTCCTGCCACTATCAGAAACCGAGCAACACCTCTTTGCTCCTTGGTTGACGCCTCCATGTCACTGTTTGCAATGCGACTGGCAGCGTTGGACGATTGATGCATGCTGCTGCTCGCTTTGTATCGTCACGTGACGTGCACGCGTGCCCTCTAGCGACGGTCTGTGACCTTCCAAGCTCTGGTCGGAACCACACCACAATTAGCCGATGTCGTCACCGGATTGCGCATTCCAGCCTCCGGCTCGTTACTTTTAGAGCGCACCTTATAATTTCCGTTAACATCCTCTACAATATTGTAAACTTGATTTACTATCTCAAAAAATCATGGGAGCGTGCTCAACAACTCACCAAAGTTCCATCGCAAAGAAATGAATGGTATATGAACGGATACGGGAGTTTGTTGAAACGATTCGAGCGCCATCACACATTTGTTGAATATACTCATACGCTACCTATTGTAAAATGGATTTACTAAGTCGAAAACCTTCCCTGGCGTGTACACGACAACTCATGAGCGTTTCATCGCAATCGGATGAATGGCATATGAACGCATACGGGATTTTGTTTACGTGATTCACGCGCCTTCACTCATTTGTTGAATCTTCTTGTGCGCTACTCACTGAAAAACGGATTTACTAATTCATACACCTACGCAGGACTGTATTCAACTCACCAACGTTTTATCACAATCGGATGAATGGTATATGAACGCATACGGGACTTGGTTGAAACGATTCACGCGCTGTCGGTCATTAGTTGAATCTACTCGTGCGCTACCAAATGTAAAATGGATTTACTAAATCAGAAATCTTTGGGGGAGTGGAAACAACATCTCTCTAAATTTCATTGCAATCGCATGAATGGTATATGAACGCATGCGATTTTTTTAATGATACGCGTGCCGTTACTCATTTGTTGAATCTGCTCGTGCGATACCTATTGTAAAAATTATTTACTACACCAGAAACCTTTCCTGGAGTCTGCACAACAATTCAACCAAAGATTAATAGCAATCGGATGAATTGTATTTGAACGCTACGGGACTGTGATTAAGCGATTCGCGTGCCGTCGACCATATGTTGAATCTACTTGTGCGATACCTATTGTAAAGTGGATGTACTAAGCCAGAAATCTTCCCTGATGAGTACACCACATCTTACCCAAGTTTCATCGCTATCGGACGCATGGTATGTGAACGCATAAAGGACTTTGTTGAATCACTTCGCCCGTCGTCGCTCATTTGTTGAACCTACTCGTGCCTTACCTATTGTTAAGTGGATTTACTAAGCCAGAAACCTTCCCCGAAGTGTACACAACAACTCACCCAAGTTTAGTCGCTATCGGACGAATTGTATATGAACGCATACGGGACTTTGTTGAAAAACTTCGCGCCTCGTCGCTCATTTGTTTAATCTACTTGTGCAATACCTATTGAAAAGTGGATTTACTAACCCAGAACCCATCCCTGAAGTGTACACAGCATCTCACCTGAGTTTCATCGCTATCAGACGAATAGTATATGAATGCATACGGGACTTTTTTGAAACCCTTCGCCCGTCGTCGCTCATTTGTTGAATCTACTCGTGCGCTACCTATTGTTTAGTGGTTTTACTAAGCCAGAAACCTTACCTGAAGTGTTCAGAACATCTCACCCAAGTTTCAGCGCAATGAGATGAATGGTATATGAACGCATGTGGTACTTTCTTGAAACAAACGCCCGCCACTTTGTTGAAGCTACTCGCGCGCCATTTTTGTAAATTGGATTTACTACACCTTTACCTTTTCCGGGACTGTGCACAACCACTCACCAAAATTTGATCGCAATCGGATGAATTGCATATGAACGCATCGCCATTACGCATTTGTTTAAGGAACTCGCGCGCTATCTATTTTTAAATGGATGAACTATGCCTATAAACCTCCCGGAAGTGTGTACAACATCTCACCAAAATATGATCGCAATCGGATGAATAGTTTACGAACGCTTAAAATACGAACAAACAGACATTACTTTTTATATATATACTAGCTGTACCCGGCATGCGTTGCAATGCCAATCAAAGAAAGTGTTGGCGTTGTAACTTTGTTTGTTGAAGTGCTTTTGGATTCCAAATATGTATTTATTGTCCGTTAACCACCTCTAAACTATTGTAATTTTTTTTTCTGTCTCGGAAAATCAGGGGAGGGTGCTCAACAACTCACCAAAGTTTCATTGCAATTACATGAATGGTATATGAACGCATACGGGACTTTGTTGAAACGATTGGAGCGCCGTCACCCTTTTGTTGAATATACTCGAACGCAACCTATTGTAAAATGGATTTACTAAGTCGAAAACCTTCCCTGTGGTGTACACAACAACTCATGAGCGTTTCATCGCAATCGGTTGAATGGCATATTTTGTTTAAACGATTCACGCGCCTTCCCTCATTTGTTGAATCTTCTTGTGCGCCACCCTTTGAAGAACGGATTTACTAATTCATACACCTTCGCAGGACTGTACTCAAATCACCAAATTTTTATCACAATCGGATGAATGGTGTATGAACGCATACGGGACTTGGTTGAAACGATTCACGCGCTGTCGCCCATTAGTTGAATCTACTCGTGCGCTACCAATTGTAAAATGGATTTACTAAATCAGAAATCTTTGTTGGAGGGGAAACAACATTTCTCTAAATTTCATTGCAATCGCATGATTGGTATACGAATGCATAAGATTTTTTTTAAAACGATACGCGCGCCATTACTTATTTGTTGAATCTACTCGTGCGCTACCTATTGTAAAATGGAATTACTAAGTCAGAAACATTACCTGGAGTGTGCACAACAATTCATCCAAAGATTCATAGCAATCGGATGAATGGTATTTGAACGCTACGGGACTTTGTTTGAGCGATTCACGTGCTGTCGATCATTTGTTGAATCTACTTGTGCGATACGTATTGTAAAGTGGATGTACTAAGCCAGAAACCTTCCCTGAGGTGTTCACAACATCTCACCCAAGTTTCATCGATATCGGACGAAAGGTATATGAACGCATACGGAACTTTGTTGAAACGCTTCGCGCGTCTTCGCTCATTTGTTGAATCTACTTGTGCGCTACCTCTTGTAAAATAGACTTACTAATCCTGAAACTTTCCCTGGAGTGTACACAAAAGCTCACCCAAGTTTAGTCGCTATCGGACGAATGGTATATGAACGAATACGGGACTATGTTGAAACACTTCGCGCGTCGTCGCTCATTTGTTTAATCTACTAGTGCGATACCTATTGTAAAGTGCATTTACTAACCCAGAAACCTTCCCCGAAGTGTACACAATATCTCACCCAAGTTTCATCGCTATCAGACGAATAGTATATGAACGCATTCGGGAGTTTGTTGAAACGCTTCATGCGTCGTCGCTCATTTGTTGAATCTACTCGTGCCCTACCTATCGTAAAATGGATTTGCTAACCCAAAAACCTTGCCTGAAGTGTACACAACTTCTCACCCAAGTTTCATCGCTTTCGGACGAATGGTATGTGAACGCATTCAGGACTTTGTTGAAACGCTTCGACCGTCATCGCTCATTTGTTGAATCTACTCGTGTGCTACCTGCTGTTAAGTGGATTTATTAAGCCAGAAACCTTCCCTGATGAGTACACAACACCTCACCCATGTTTAGTCGCTATCGGACGAATGGTATATGATTGCATACAGAACTATGTTGAAACACTTCGCGCGTCGTTGCTCATTTGTATAATCTACTTGTGCGATATATATTGTAAAGTGGATTTACTAACCCAGAAATCTTCCCTGAAGTGTACACAACATCTCACTCAACTGTCATCGCTATCAGACGAATAGTATATGAACGCATACGGGACTTTGTTGAAACACTTCGCGCGTCGTCGCTCATTTGTGGAATCTACTCGTGCCCTACCTATCGTAAAGTGGATTTACAAAGCCAGAAACCTTGCCTGAAGTGTACACAACCTCTCTCCCAAGTTTCATCTCTATCGGACGAATGGTATGTAAACGCATACAGGACTTTGTTGAAACGCTTCGCCCGTCGTCGCTCATTTGTTGAACCTACTCGTGCCCTGCCTATTGTTACATGGATTTACTAAGCCAGAGACCTTCCCTGATGTGTACACAACATCTCACCCAAGTGTCATTGCTATCAGACGAATAGTATATGAACGCATACGGGACTTCAGCGAAACGCTTCGCGAGTCGTCGCTCATTTGTTGAATCTACTCGTGCGCTACATTTTATAACATGGGTTTACTAAGCCAGAAACCTTGCCTTGAGTGTACACAACCTCTCACCCAAGTTTCATCGCTATCGGACGAATGGTATGTGAACGCATACAGGACTTTGTTGAAACGCTTCGCACTTCGTCGCTCATTTGTTGAATCTACTCATGCACTACGTATTGTTAAGTGGATTTATTAAGCCAGAAACCTTACCTGAAGTGTACAGAACATCCTGCCCAAGTTTTATCGCAATCGGATGAATTGCATATGAACGCATCGCCATTACGCATTTGTTTAAGGAACTCGCGCGCTATCTATTTTTAAATGGATGAACTATGCCTATAAACCTCCCGGAAGTGTGTACAACATCTCACCAAAATATGATCGCAATCGGATGAATAGTTTACGAACGCTTAAAATACGAACAAACAGACATTACTTTTTATATATATACTAGCTGTACCCGGCATGCGTTGCAATGCCAATCAAAGAAAGTGTTGGCGTTGTAACTTTGTTTGTTGAAGTGCTTTTGGATTCCAAATATGTATTTATTGTCCGTTAACCACCTCTAAACTATTGTAATTTTTTTTTCTGTCTCGGAAAATCAGGGGAGGGTGCTCAACAACTCACCAAAGTTTCATTGCAATTACATGAATGGTATATGAACGCATACGGGACTTTGTTGAAACGATTGGAGCGCCGTCACCCTTTTGTTGAATATACTCGAACGCAACCTATTGTAAAATGGATTTACTAAGTCGAAAACCTTCCCTGTGGTGTACACAACAACTCATGAGCGTTTCATCGCAATCGGTTGAATGGCATATTTTGTTTTAACGATTCACGCGCCTTCCCTCATTTGTTGAATCTTCTTGTGCGCCACCCTTTGAAGAACGGATTTACTAATTCATACACCTTCGCAGGACTGTACTCAAATCACCAAATTTTTATCACAATCGGATGAATGGTGTATGAACGCATACGGGACTTGGTTGAAACGATTCACGCGCTGTCGCCCATTAGTTGAATCTACTCGTGCGCTACCAATTGTAAAATGGATTTACTAAATCAGAAATCTTTGTTGGAGGGGAAACAACATTTCTCTAAATTTCATTGCAATCGCATGATTGGTATACGAATGCATAAGATTTTTTTTAAAACGATACGCGCGCCATTACTTATTTGTTGAATCTACTCGTGCGCTACCTATTGTAAAATGGAATTACTAAGTCAGAAACATTACCTGGAGTGTGCACAACAATTCATCCAAAGATTCATAGCAATCGGATGAATGGTATTTGAACGCTACGGGACTTTGTTTGAGCGATTCACGTGCTGTCGATCATTTGTTGAATCTACTTGTGCGATACGTATTGTAAAGTGGATGTACTAAGCCAGAAACCTTCCCTGAGGTGTTCACAACATCTCACCCAAGTTTCATCGATATCGGACGAAAGGTATATGAACGCATACGGAACTTTGTTGAAACGCTTCGCGCGTCTTCGCTCATTTGTTGAATCTACTTGTGCGCTACCTCTTGTAAAATAGACTTACTAATCCTGAAACTTTCCCTGGAGTGTACACAAAAGCTCACCCAAGTTTAGTCGCTATCGGACGAATGGTATATGAACGAATACGGGACTATGTTGAAACACTTCGCGCGTCGTCGCTCATTTGTTTAATCTACTAGTGCGATACCTATTGTAAAGTGCATTTACTAACCCAGAAACCTTCCCCGAAGTGTACACAATATCTCACCCAAGTTTCATCGCTATCAGACGAATAGTATATGAACGCATTCGGGAGTTTGTTGAAACGCTTCATGCGTCGTCGCTCATTTGTTGAATCTACTCGTGCCCTACCTATCGTAAAATGGATTTGCTAACCCAAAAACCTTGCCTGAAGTGTACACAACTTCTCACCCAAGTTTCATCGCTTTCGGACGAATGGTATGTGAACGCATTCAGGACTTTGTTGAAACGCTTCGACCGTCATCGCTCATTTGTTGAATCTACTCGTGTGCTACCTGCTGTTAAGTGGATTTATTAAGCCAGAAACCTTCCCTGATGAGTACACAACACCTCACCCATGTTTAGTCGCTATCGGACGAATGGTATATGATTGCATACAGAACTATGTTGAAACACTTCGCGCGTCGTTGCTCATTTGTATAATCTACTTGTGCGATATATATTGTAAAGTGGATTTACTAACCCAGAAATCTTCCCTGAAGTGTACACAACATCTCACTCAACTGTCATCGCTATCAGACGAATAGTATATGAACGCATACGGGACTTTGTTGAAACACTTCGCGCGTCGTCGCTCATTTGTGGAATCTACTCGTGCCCTACCTATCGTAAAGTGGATTTACAAAGCCAGAAACCTTGCCTGAAGTGTACACAACCTCTCTCCCAAGTTTCATCTCTATCGGACGAATGGTATGTAAACGCATACAGGACTTTGTTGAAACGCTTCGCCCGTCGTCGCTCATTTGTTGAACCTACTCGTGCCCTGCCTATTGTTACATGGATTTACTAAGCCAGAGACCTTCCCTGATGTGTACACAACATCTCACCCAAGTGTCATTGCTATCAGACGAATAGTATATGAACGCATACGGGACTTCAGCGAAACGCTTCGCGAGTCGTCGCTCATTTGTTGAATCTACTCGTGCGCTACATTTTATAACATGGGTTTACTAAGCCAGAAACCTTGCCTTGAGTGTACACAACCTCTCACCCAAGTTTCATCGCTATCGGACGAATGGTATGTGAACGCATACAGGACTTTGTTGAAACGCTTCGCACTTCGTCGCTCATTTGTTGAATCTACTCATGCACTACGTATTGTTAAGTGGATTTATTAAGCCAGAAACCTTACCTGAAGTGTACAGAACATCCTGCCCAAGTTTTATCGCAATCGGATGAATTGCATATGAACGCATCGCCATTACGCATTTGTTTAAGGAACTCGCGCGCTATCTATTTTTAAATGGATGAACTATGCCTATAAACCTCCCGGAAGTGTGTACAACATCTCACCAAAATATGATCGCAATCGGATGAATAGTTTACGAACGCTTAAAATACGAACAAACAGACATTACTTTTTATATATATACTAGCTGTACCCGGCATGCGTTGCAATGCCAATCAAAGAAAGTGTTGGCGTTGTAACTTTGTTTGTTGAAGTGCTTTTGGATTCCAAATATGTATTTATTGTCCGTTAACCACCTCTAAACTATTGTAATTTTTTTTTCTGTCTCGGAAAATCAGGGGAGGGTGCTCAACAACTCACCAAAGTTTCATTGCAATTACATGAATGGTATATGAACGCATACGGGACTTTGTTGAAACGATTGGAGCGCCGTCACCCTTTTGTTGAATATACTCGAACGCAACCTATTGTAAAATGGATTTACTAAGTCGAAAACCTTCCCTGTGGTGTACACAACAACTCATGAGCGTTTCATCGCAATCGGTTGAATGGCATATTTTGTTTAAACGATTCACGCGCCTTCCCTCATTTGTTGAATCTTCTTGTGCGCCACCCTTTGAAGAACGGATTTACTAATTCATACACCTTCGCAGGACTGTACTCAAATCACCAAATTTTTATCACAATCGGATGAATGGTGTATGAACGCATACGGGACTTGGTTGAAACGATTCACGCGCTGTCGCCCATTAGTTGAATCTACTCGTGCGCTACCAATTGTAAAATGGATTTACTAAATCAGAAATCTTTGTTGGAGGGGAAACAACATTTCTCTAAATTTCATTGCAATCGCATGATTGGTATACGAATGCATAAGATTTTTTTTAAAACGATACGCGCGCCATTACTTATTTGTTGAATCTACTCGTGCGCTACCTATTGTAAAATGGAATTACTAAGTCAGAAACATTACCTGGAGTGTGCACAACAATTCATCCAAAGATTCATAGCAATCGGATGAATGGTATTTGAACGCTACGGGACTTTGTTTGAGCGATTCACGTGCTGTCGATCATTTGTTGAATCTACTTGTGCGATACGTATTGTAAAGTGGATGTACTAAGCCAGAAACCTTCCCTGAGGTGTTCACAACATCTCACCCAAGTTTCATCGATATCGGACGAAAGGTATATGAACGCATACGGAACTTTGTTGAAACGCTTCGCGCGTCTTCGCTCATTTGTTGAATCTACTTGTGCGCTACCTCTTGTAAAATAGACTTACTAATCCTGAAACTTTCCCTGGAGTGTACACAAAAGCTCACCCAAGTTTAGTCGCTATCGGACGAATGGTATATGAACGAATACGGGACTATGTTGAAACACTTCGCGCGTCGTCGCTCATTTGTTTAATCTACTAGTGCGATACCTATTGTAAAGTGCATTTACTAACCCAGAAACCTTCCCCGAAGTGTACACAATATCTCACCCAAGTTTCATCGCTATCAGACGAATAGTATATGAACGCATTCGGGAGTTTGTTGAAACGCTTCATGCGTCGTCGCTCATTTGTTGAATCTACTCGTGCCCTACCTATCGTAAAATGGATTTGCTAACCCAAAAACCTTGCCTGAAGTGTACACAACTTCTCACCCAAGTTTCATCGCTTTCGGACGAATGGTATGTGAACGCATTCAGGACTTTGTTGAAACGCTTCGACCGTCATCGCTCATTTGTTGAATCTACTCGTGTGCTACCTGCTGTTAAGTGGATTTATTAAGCCAGAAACCTTCCCTGATGAGTACACAACACCTCACCCATGTTTAGTCGCTATCGGACGAATGGTATATGATTGCATACAGAACTATGTTGAAACACTTCGCGCGTCGTTGCTCATTTGTATAATCTACTTGTGCGATATATATTGTAAAGTGGATTTACTAACCCAGAAATCTTCCCTGAAGTGTACACAACATCTCACTCAACTGTCATCGCTATCAGACGAATAGTATATGAACGCATACGGGACTTTGTTGAAACACTTCGCGCGTCGTCGCTCATTTGTGGAATCTACTCGTGCCCTACCTATCGTAAAGTGGATTTACAAAGCCAGAAACCTTGCCTGAAGTGTACACAACCTCTCTCCCAAGTTTCATCTCTATCGGACGAATGGTATGTAAACGCATACAGGACTTTGTTGAAACGCTTCGCCCGTCGTCGCTCATTTGTTGAACCTACTCGTGCCCTGCCTATTGTTACATGGATTTACTAAGCCAGAGACCTTCCCTGATGTGTACACAACATCTCACCCAAGTGTCATTGCTATCAGACGAATAGTATATGAACGCATACGGGACTTCAGCGAAACGCTTCGCGAGTCGTCGCTCATTTGTTGAATCTACTCGTGCGCTACATTTTATAACATGGGTTTACTAAGCCAGAAACCTTGCCTTGAGTGTACACAACCTCTCACCCAAGTTTCATCGCTATCGGACGAATGGTATGTGAACGCATACAGGACTTTGTTGAAACGCTTCGCACTTCGTCGCTCATTTGTTGAATCTACTCATGCACTACGTATTGTTAAGTGGATTTATTAAGCCAGAAACCTTACCTGAAGTGTACAGAAGATCCTGCCCAAGTTTTATCGCAATGGGATGAATGGTGTATGAACGCATGTGGGACTTTCTTGAAACAAACACACGCCATTTTGTTGGAGATACTCGCGCCATCTATTTTAAATTCGATTTACTACACCTCTAACTTTTCCTGGACTGTGCACAACAACTCATCAAATTCGATCGCAATCCGATGAATGGTATATGAACGCATACGGGACTTTGTTTAAGCGATTCGCGTGCCGTCACTCATTTGTTGAATCTAGTCGTGCGCTACAACTTTCATATTTATTCATCTTTTAAATCTTCTCTGGACTTTCACAAATAATTCAAGACCAAAATTAGCCAAATCGGTCCAGCCGTTCTCGAGTTTTTGCGAGACTAACGAACAGCGCTTCATATTTATATATATTGATAGAAGATTAATTTCAATTCCCTACAACGACCCCTGTTAATATCGTTCAAAAAATACGTATTTCAATTTCAAGTGATCAGATTATTAATGTTCTTATTGTGATTTGGATAGATAATAGAGTACCATGGCCACTTACGGAGATAGATGGAAACTTGGGGGTCACGTCCTGAGCTACTCTTGCCGTTTGGTAAATGGAGTGCTATGGCCTCTTACAGAGCGACATGGAAACCTGGTGGTCACGTCTTGAGCTACTCTTGCGGTGAAGAAAGTGGAGTGGCATGGCATATTACAGAGAGAGATGGAAACTTGGCGGTCACGTCTTGAGCTACTGTTGCCATGGAAACGATCGGCCTTGCCATTCCCTCATCAGTTTATATTCTGACACCATTAGCTTTGCTCGAGTGCCAAAAGGCCGAAATCAGAAGAATGAGGATAGACTATCCAAAATTCATGTAGCCAGAGGTTTCTTCTGGGTCCTGAACTATGTGCATGTAAATTTGGTTGAGAAGCGGTGGAACGGTGTAGATTTGATTAGAGAACAAATCCACATATATACACACATACATATATACGTAATACAGACTTTCACTTTTATGTATATGATGTATCCCCATCTATACTTGACCTATATATGATGTCTGGTATAGATGGCGATACACATCGACATTTTGTTATTTTAGCTTATACTTATATAATTTATATGCCCGTCTTTACCATAAAGGATGTCTGGTAAAGATCCCGATACACATGCATATTATTGCAATTTACAGTAACACTTGGACATGATATGTGTATCAGGCAGGATCTTTACCAGATATCCTATATAGTTCAAGTAAAGCTGGGGATACATATGTTGTAAATATTAGGTAATTGCAAACAATTCTATATGTATCGTGATTCGAAGGGTTTTTGTAAATGCCTATTTCTGTTTATATTTCTACCACCATAACCCCCCGATTCCCCTGAAGTTTCCCGTAAGCTTTCTAGAAAAATATCTAGTGTCTTTCGTGACGTCTTCGACGTCGCCATTTTGTTTTTCGGGGAATTTTATACGGAATTGTATCGCGATCTATACTATTCCCTGAAAATGAAACCCCCTGTCAAATCCTACACTGGCACGTGGAACATGTGTGTTCTAGAGCGCGTAGAATTTCTATTGTAAATTCAAATTAGGATAACAGAAGTGTGCGAACACTCACATGAGGCTGAGGGCGACCTTCACTGCTTGCCCTGTCAATATGATGTTGGTCCTTCTCCAACCTTGATGCCTCCCTTTGCAGGTAGACATAGCTGTGAATATATTGATGGTCCACCCTTGAAGACAGCCTCCACTGCTATCTGTGACCGTCAGTATCTTCATCATAGCCTCCAATGTTGCACACATATTTGATAGTTAGGGGTTCTTCAATTTTCTAACAGGGTTGAACGAAGGAGAAAGAGAAAGGTGTGTCTTGTTTTGGTCTGGCACGAAGTCTCTGCGGAAAACTCTCCACAGATGGCCTATTGCAGTGTTTCTCAGTATTTTATTAGAACACAGGCAGCATTTTCGCTCAGAAGTGCTCTTAAGCTGTTGTCTATAAAATAATCTTATTCAGTTCTCTATGTATTAACACATTGCGTAATCATCTTGATAACCAGAATGACTCATGTATTATGTATTACAAGTGAATTTATATGAAATGAGACTTCAAGTAGCTGCCACTGTACTTACAAAAAAAAAACTATTTGTTTATCGTTCACGTTAAATTACTCCCTCCGTTTGGTATCCATGAGATCAAAATTGATTTAAGTATGAACGCTTGGTACGAGATATCTAAACCCAAAATTTATCAACGTTACTTGACCTTAGTAACGTTACATGGTAACTCTAAGTAACTGCAGCTACGTTGCAAAGTCGCAACACACACACTCAATGCTAGTGACAATATGCTAGGCTCACGTTTTGCGAGTGTATTCTAACTGAAATGCTTTTTGCCGAAAACAGCACTATACTGTTAGTTTTTTTTTGCAATGTAGCTTTGGACGAATAAAACTATGAATGCGGGGTTGAATTACCTTCAGTAAGTTATTTCATTCCTTGATTCCTTCAGTGCAAGTTTACAAGCCATCTGCAAGTTATAATTCCACCTACGCAAGGAACATATATATATATAACAAGTCATTTATTTGCAGGACGATACAGACCATCACACTGATATTAAGATTGAGAAATCTTCTATCCCGGATATCGTTACATGCATCAAACTAGAAATCTCATCTTCAGATCCGAATGAGGTAAGTAACTTCATGTTTATTTTCAAGAGATCTCCTGTTTTTCTCTCTAGCAGACACATAATTATTCGAGTTACTAGCTGCTCTAATCTCCTTTGCAAACTGTGTTCTCCCGTACTCTAGAAGACACTTGCTCGTAATTCTTCGAGTTACTAGCTGCTCTTATCTCCTTTGCGAACTGTGTGTTCCCGTACTCTAGCAGACATATAATTCGTAGAGTTACTAGCATGATCTAATCTCCTTTGCAAACTGTATGCTCCCATACTCCAGCAGACACATAATTCTTATAGTTACTAACTGCTCTAATCACCTTTGCAAACTTTGTGCTCCCGTACACTAGCAGACACATTATTTTTAGAGTTACTAGCTGCTCTAATCTCCTTTGCAAACTGTGTGCTCCCGCACTCTAGCAGACACGTAATTCTTAGAGTAACTAGCATGCTCTAATCTCCTTTGTAAGCTATGTGCTCCCGTACTCTAGCAGGCAAACAATTCTTCGAGTTACTAGCATGCTCTAATCTCCTTCGCAAACTGTATGCTCCCGTACTCTAGCAGATACATAATTATTAGTGTTACTAGCTGCTCTAATCTCCTTTGTTAATTATGTGTTCCCGTACACTAGCAGACACATAATTCTTAGAGTTACTATCTGCTGTAATCTCCTTTGTAAACTGTGTGTTCCTGTACTCTAGCAGACACATAATTCTTAGAGTTACTAGCTGCTTTAATATCCTTTGCAAACTGTGTTCTCCCGTACTCTAGAAGACACTTGCTCGTAATTCTTCGAGTTACTAGCTGCTCTAATCTCCTTTGCAAACTGTGTGTTCCCGTACTCTAGCGGACACATAGTTCTTAGAGTTACTAGCTCCTCTAATCTCCTTTGCAAACTCTGTTCTCCCGTACTCTAGCAGACACATAATTCTTGGAGTAATTAGCATGCTCTAATCCTTTGTAAACTGTGAGTTCCCGTACTCTAGCAGACACATAATTCTTAGAGATACTACCTGCTTTAATCTTCTTTGCAAACTGTGTGCTCCCGTACTCTAGCAGACACATAACTCTGAGAGTTACTAGCATGCTCTAATCTCCTTTGGAAACTGTGTGCTCCCGTACTCTTGCAGACACAAAATTCTTAGAGTTACTAGCATGCTCTAATCTCCTTTGCAAACTTTGTGCTCCCTTACTCTAGCAGACACGTAATTCTTAGAGTAACTAGCATGCTCTAATCTCCATTGTAAGCTATGTGCTCCCGTACTCTAGCAGGCACACAATTCTTAGAGTTGCTAGCATGCTCTAATCTCCTTCGCAAACTGTATGCTCCCGTACTCTAGCAGATACATAATTATGAGTGTTACTAGCTGCTCTAATCTCCTTTGTTAATTATGTGTTCCCGTACACTAGCAGACACATAATTCTTAGAGTTACTAGCTGCTGTAATCTCCTTTGTAAACTGTGTGTTCCTGTACTCTAGCAGACACATAATTCTTAGAGATACTATCTGCTCTACTCTCCTTTGCAAACTCTGTTCTCCCGTACTCTAGCAGACACATAGTTCTTGGAGTAACTAGCATGCTCTAATCCTTTGTAAACTGTGTGTTCCCGTACTCAAGCAGTCACATAATTCTTAGAGATACTAAATGCTTTAATCTTCTTTGCAAACTGTGTGCTCTTTTACTCTAGCAGACTCATAACTTTGAGAGTTACTAACATGCTCTAATCTCCTTTGGAATCTGTGTGCTCCCGTACTCTTGCAGACACATAATTCTTAGAGTTACTAGCTGCTCTAATCTCCTTTGCAAACTCTGTTCTCCCGTACTCTAGCAGACACATAATTCTTGGAGTAACTAGCATGCTCTAATCCTTTGTAAACTGTGTGTTCCCGTACTCTAGCAGACACATAATTCTTAGAGATACTAAATGCTTTAATCTTCTTTGCAAACTGTGTGCTCCCGTACTCTAGCAGACACATAACTTTGAGAGTTACTAGCATGCTCTATTCTCCTTTGAAACTGTGTGCTCCCGTACTCTTGCAGACGCACAATTCTTAGAGTTACTAGCTGCTCTAATCTTCTTTGCAAACTGTGTGCTCCCGTACTCTAGCAGGCACATCATTCTTAGAGTTACTAGCTGCTCTAATCTCCTTTTTAATCTGTGTGTTCCCTCACTCTAGCAGACACTTGATTCTTAGAGATACTAGCATGCTCTTCAATAGACTCCCCATAGAGGCATTTGGTTATCTCGATCTACTTCTTATTGAACATTTATTAATGAAACAATTAAATATTGAGTTGCAGTGAATTATGAAAAAAGGCCTTGTTTAATATTCTGAAGGATGATTGATTTATGCCTTTATTCTCAAAAGTTATGCTCGTATGGGCAGTCTAGTAGCTTGTTACTCGTTGTTATGTGTACGAATTGGACCATAGGACCTGTAATGGTATATTGTATTGTCATCTGCCCTTCTCTTATGGTATTACGGCGAAAAGAATTAAAAGTAAAAGTACATTTGTCCTCATTCCTTAAAGCTAATACCTCGGTTAAGGCACTGATCTTAGCATTTTCATTCGCACTAAGTTGAACATGGTATCTAAAAGTGTATTATAAGTTTCAGAACTGGGAATTATAACCACTTATCTGTGTAAAGTTTATCTCTAGCACTAGGATGTGATGGACGGTAGAATGTCATTCAGCGAGTACATTTTCACTTCAGCAGAGCAGTGCTGTACAATTACCTGGGTTGTCATTTGTGTAAAAGTATGAGGTGATAACACTGAAATAAATTATTCCATCTTATCCCCAGGATGTAAAAGAAGAAAATCAGAATGAAGAAGCAGATGCAAGTGGAAATCACTCTATTGAGTAAGTGTTAAACATACAAACAACATGTTACTTTATATTTACCCTCCTTGTAGGATTGTTTACCTTTTTCCTCTTTTAATGCGGGTGCTAAACTTTCAGCTTCAAAATGAATTTCATGCGTTTCCATACTATTAATTAAGCGTTATCATTTTATAATTATTCAGGGCAAGCTCTTAAAATATTTTTATAGAGATACTTTATAATGCCACAATGTTTTGAGTGAGTTTCATGTTGTGACTTAAGGTAAAACACTTAATTTCACTTAATGAAGGGACATTATATTACTTTTGCTCACAAGCAAATACTAGCAATATGGCAACTGACTAGTGGTGTATTTTTTTAAGGAGATGAGGGTGGAATGTGACGCGGCTGTTTCGCTGAATCTCCTGTGGCTAACTGAACTGTTTAACATGTTTATAATATTCAGTAAGTGGTTGGTTAACATAATATTACATTAGCACCGTGGAGGCTGAATTTTAAAATATAACCCTATAAATGAAAGATTAGATTACGTTAAAACCCAATCATTGGGATGTGAACAACTCCAGTTGATCCCATCCACAAAAAATATGTTACCTGGTCAAGCCATCAACCATTGGCATCCACTTGGGAACAAAATCTCAACAATTAAGCAATGACTTCACTCCACAGCACAAGGATATAATGCAAGACTGACAAAGTTCAATTAGAGAGGCTAGGTCATTTCTTTAAGAAAATAATTAATGACGTAACGTGATGCCCAATTAACTCGCATTTATACAAAACAATTATCAATAGAGGCCCAAAAATTATTTTGGGAATACTGTGTACATAGTGTAATCTAATTGGATTGCGAGTACAGGTAGAGAATTTTTAAATACTACTTCGGTAGATTAAGCCATTGTAGTGATTAATGTAAACGTTCAGAATAAATCTTGCCAGTTAAAGTGTGGGTTGCTAGAGGGGAGGCATGCAGTGGTATGCCGAGAGTTGGATAAGTGTGCGCTATGTAGTGTGGATCTTAAAGCGTTGCCACCTTCTGTATATTATAACAGACCGCACTATATGTACTATGTGCCAGGTAAATCAATTATCTTTACACAATGGGTGTAGCCCTAAATATTGCTCTCCATTCTTCCATAAAGTTTTCAATAGTGAAGTATGATAATGCGTATATATTCCAACTAGGCTAATATATAGCAAATTAACTTGTGTCGCATGAACACATCTCTAGTTACTTGTTGTTCAGTTCCCCTTGCTCGTGAGTAGAGGGTTCCTATCCCAAGGGTAACCCGCAATACATCCAGGGGCAAGGTCATGTGAATTCCCGAACGAGTAATCGGAGGAAGTCGTGCGAGGGATCGAACGAAAGGGCTCCATCCTCTCTGCCTATGGGACAAGTCTATTTCCCCGTATAGGAAAATCTACCCCCACCCCCAGCGAAATTAAGGATTTTTAGTGCGCATGCGTACCTAGGCTCCTCTTTGATGGCGGGATTATCAAACTTTATGGTATATGCCTGCGTTCCTCCTTCTCTGCTCCCTTCCCCCTCCCCCACCACCCTACCCCCAGGATTCCCTAAAATTCCAAATTTAATTAGACTTAACACAAAAATCCTCCATTGCTTCCATTTTCTACCACTAACTTTCGCCGTGCTCATCCACGTTGACCCCCATTGGTCAGTTTCTGTTATTTTCCAACTTATGCATTGATTTATTTATTATTTAATAATTATTAATTATTTTTTATTTATTATCGATTTATCTATTATTGAAAACCACAAAGTCGTCGATCACAAATTTCCGAAAATAGTGGATATCACCCAAACGCGTAATTGGACAAAGTTGCGTGAGGGCTTAAACGAATGGTCTCCATACCCTCTATCTATTTTCAATATTTTTTTTATTGATGGACCTTTCCAAATCAACCAACTCAAAACCCAACAGCAAAAGCAGGCCTCCAGATCTCGAGAAAACGGTGTTTTTAACTTGCATCAAGCCAGCCGCTAGAGAGTTAATTGTAGAGTAGGGAATAATCAAGCGGACAGAGAAGTTTAAGTACTTAGGTGAGTGGATAACACCAAACAATTTTGTGAGAGAAGCATTCACATCAAGGATAAACAAGGTGGAATTCGCATACCAACTAACTAGCTGTGTTTATAATAAACGATAAGTGTCCCTCAATGCCAAGCTTAGACTTTATTGATCAGTTATTCGTCCAGGAAACCTGTACGCCGGAGAATGCCTTGCATTGTACAGGAAAGGTTTGATTGAAAAAGGTAGAGGGTAAATATTGAAAAAATCCTAAGTAAGATACTTGGACCAATCTGGGAAAATGGAGAGTTCAGGAGGCGGCACAACAACGAACTCTACCTCAGTGTGGAAAGGACAGCAGATATCATAAGGAAAAGGAAGATTAATTTCTATGGCCACATAACACGCATGAACTCTGAGAGCCTGACCAATCGCTTCTTTTCCTACTTTGTAAACGAGAAAACGAAGGGAATTTGATTCACCTAGATTGAAAGAGATCTTCTAGAAGTAGGAATCACGTTTGAAGACATCCAGGAACGTGCTCCTTTTCAGAGAAAACTTGGAACACACCAGCGATTCTCAGAAAAGCTAAAGCTGACAACAGGGAAAGAGTTGACTGATGAAAGAAAGGAGGCTCACAGAAAATTCATGCGGGAATACTGGGATAGAACTAAAGCTCAGGGACGTAAGCGGCTGAAGTAATGTGGTCCGTAGTTGCCCGAATCGAAAAATAGTTATAATAATAATAAATAAATAAAGATTAATAAATCAAAGTTAATAACAATAATCCATCCGCGGCCATCTAGGATCGACCGCTCGTGCTATCCTCTCCCGTCAGCTAAGTTTCATGTTACATGACTTTTTGAAAACCACTCCGAACCTCACATACCCTTGGAAAGGTACATCATTAAAAAAATATGAAAATTGAAACATATGAGTCCTATGGAAAGAGGGAACCAAGACCATTCGTTTGAGCACTCACATGACTTTATCTGATTATCGGTCGGTTGGTATCGACTAATTTTGGGTAGTTCATGAATAATCGTTATATCGATAATCAATAAATAAATATGAATACATAAATATCAAATAATAAATAAATCGATAAATAAGTTGGAAGAGAACAGGAACTGACCAAAGTAGGTCTACAGAGATGAGCCTAGCGCATGTAAGTGGAAGCAATGCTGGATTTTTGGGTAAAATCTAATTAAATTTGGAAAACTCTGTTTGGAATTCAGAGGTTGGTGGTCGGTTGGATGTACGGGGATGTGGGGGGTATATGGAGGCATCTTCCATAAATTTTGAAAAGCCCACCATCCTCTAATAGCCTTAAGTGAGCATGTTCTTTAAAATTATCTTATTTCCCAGGAGGTGTGGATATTTTCTATTTTAGGATGGAATAGATTCGTCCTATAGATAAGGGGAAGGAGACCTCTCGTTTTAGCCCAGACATGACCTTCTCCGCTCTTGCTCGTTCCGGTCAGCACACCCTTGATCCTGGATTGCGGGTTGCGTATTCAATTATGCCGTGGATAGGATTCCTCCTGGCCCTCAACTCTCATACTAAAAAGGATAGAGCAGCACCCAATTTTTATGCATGACATCTCGGCTCTTATATCTTTGTCTACGAATACAGAAGATTACTATATATTTATCCGGATTAGTGCTATATAAATTTTGACATTTTAATGGTAGTGGGTCTTTTACTAGTTTAACCATTAGAAATTCTTGACAGAAACGACCACTATCCTGAGAACACTTTAACAAAAGATAGGTTCGCCGCCTCACTCAATCAAAATGCTAAGAAGCCACATTCCTGTCCTACGTGCGGAGCGAACTTTACTTTGAATGGTGATTTGAATCGACACATAATGATCCATAGTGGTATCAAGCCATATTCATGTCATATATGTGACATGAACTTTGCTCGAAAAAGTCACCTGAAGTTACACATGATGATTCATAGTGGTATCAAGCCACATTCATGTGATACATGTGAAATGAGCTTTTATCAGAAAAGTCACCTGAAGACTCACATGAAGATTCATAGTGGTATAAAGCCTCATTCATGCGCAACATGTGGAATGAACTTTACTCAGGAAAGTAACCTCAAGACACACATGATGATCCATATTGGTATAAAGCCACATTCATGCGCTACATGTGGAATGAACTTTACTCAGAAATGTACCCTGAAGTCACACATGATGATCCATATTGGTAGAAAGCCATATTCATGCGCTACATGTGGAATGAACTTTATTCAAAAAAGTAACCTGAAGAGACACATTATGATCCATAGTGGTAACAAGCAACATTCCTGTCCTACGTGAAGAATGAACTTTATTTGCGTGTCTTTTTGATTCGACACATGATGATCCATAGTGGTAACAAGCCACATTCATGTCATACATTGATTTGAACTTTGCTCGGAACAGTTACCTGATGTCACACATCATGATCCATAGTGGTATTAAGCCACATTCATGTGATACATGTGAAATGAACTTTACTCGGAAAAGTCACCTGAAGGTGCACATGATGATCCTTAGTGGTACAAAGCCACATTCATGTGCTACATGTGGATTGAATTTTATTCGGAAGTCACCTGAAGACACATAATGATCCATAGTGGTATAACGTCACATTCATGTGCTACATGTGGAATGAACTTTACTCAAAAAGGACACCTGAAAACTCACACCATGATCCATATTGGTATAAAGCTACATTCATGCGCAACATGTGGAATGAACTCTACTCAGAGAAGTCACCTGAAGAGACACATTATCATCCATAGTAATAAGAAGCAACATTCATTCCTGTCCTACGTTAAGAGTGAACTTTAGTTTGCATGGCGCATTGAAAAGACACATGGTGATCCATGGTGGTATCAGGCCACATTCATATGATACATGTGAAATGAACTTTACTTGGTAAAGTTACCTGAGAACACACTTGACGATCCATAGAGTTATAATGCCATATTCATGTGATACATGTGGTCAGAGAAGTCACCTGAAGAGACACATTATCATCCATAGTAATAAGAAGCAACATTCATTCCTGTCCTACGTTAAGAGTGAACTTTAGTTTGCATGGCGCATTGAAAAGACACATGGTGATCCATGGTGGTATCAGGCCACATTCATATGATACATGTGAAATGAACTTTACTTGGTAAAGTTACCTGAGAACACACTTGACGATCCATAGAGTTATAATGCCATATTCATGTGATACATGTGGAATGAGTTTTACTCAGAAAAGTCTTCTGAAGTCACACAAGATCATCCATAGTGGTCCTATGCCACATTCATGTGATATATGTGGAACGAAGTTTATTTGGAAGATCAGACTCAAGAAACACATGATGATCCATAGTGGTGTAAGGTCATAATCTTGTGGCACATGAGGAGAAAACTTTGCTCCAAATTGTGTCAAGGACACACACACACAGAAATGTTGATCCATCGTGATATCATGCCACATTCCTGTGATACATGCGGAGCGATGTTTCCTCGGGAAGGTTACCGGATGACACACTTGATGACCCGTAGTGGTATCATGACACATTCATATGATACATGTGGAATGAACTTACTCGGAATAGTCACATGTACTCACACATGATCCGTAGCGGTATTATGCCACACTGCTATGATACAAGTGGAGCGAACTTTACTTGGATGATTGATATAAAGACACAAACGATGATCCATAGTGGTGTCAAGTCATATACCTGTGGTTTATGTGGAGCAAACTTCGCTCAGAAAGGTGTCAAGGACACACTCATGCTGATCCATAGTGGTATCAAGCCACATTTCTCTGACACTTGTGGAGCGAAGTTTACTTGAAAAGGTTACCTGAAGACAAACATGATGACCCTTAGTGGTATCAAGCCTTATTCCTGTAACACATGCGGAGCAAGGTTTGCTGAGAATGGCAGTTTAAAGGAACATTTCATGATTCATAGTGGTCTTAAGCCACATTCCTGTGATGTTGGCGACGAAAATTATACTCAGAAAGCACAGTTAAAGACTCACATGGCGATCCATAGTGATCATGTGTCTCATTAATGTGATACAAGGGGAGCTAACTTTACTCAGAAAGGTTACCTGAAAAAACACATGATGATGCATAATGGCGTAAAGCATCCTTCTTGTAGTACATGCGGAGCAAACTTTCCTCGTTATGTTGTTTCTTGTTTCCGATGGGTTGTGTTTTCTAGTAGAGTGAAGAGGGGTGAACTCACCATGAAGGTGTGTTCGCTTAAATAATTGGGGTTGTTTCTTTTAGCTAAGTGTATGTCGATTGCTTCCTTAATTTCAAGAGCTCTGCCTTTCGATTCGTGATGGATTATTGGAGATCTTTTCTGAATGTTATTACCTTAAAGACACTCCAGTTAGACACCGTCTGCGTGGGTATCTATGAGCTCTAAGCTGACTGATATTATCTTAATGATTCTCCAAGACGAACCATCTGCTCTCAGTCTGGGTGATTACTTAGGTGCTATAAACTGGTTGATAGTAGCTTATGAGGGGGACCCTACTGAGTTTTGTATGATTTGTAAATACCATCCAATTTACATGAAATTCTAGGATTGAGGTGTTACAAGTAACTTAAAGAATATTCCAAAATTTGAACCGGATTGATTTTTAGCCTATTTTCATTTTATGAAAAAAGATAGGCTTATGAGATCACCATTTGTCCGTGTGTCTGTGTGTGTGTGATTCGTGTGTATGTCCCTCTAATAACTTCTAAACAGCTGAAGCGATTTCAATGATACTCGGTAAGATCATAGCACCATTCTGGCCGACCCCGACCGTGCCCTTCAAATTTTATTGTGTCTGACCATTCTAACATGGCGGCTGTGCGAAATATTTCACCAGCATTCAGTATCTCCGAAACTATTACAGATATCAGCCTGAAATATTGTACGGTAATAAGGAGCACTACTTGAAGTTCACCTATGAGACCTTCAAAACATGTTAACTACAAAGCCAACATGGCTGCCAAGCGAAATTGAGACGTTTAAATAGACTTCCTCGCGATTTAACTGTCCAAACGTAATGAAACTTGGTAGAGCAAATGTTTATACACATTGTAATGCACTGGCGTCTAATTTCGTTCAATTATCTACATAACCTCAAAATGGTGGCTGTGCGAAATATTTCACTGGCATTCTATATCTCCGAAACTATTACAGATATCACTGTGAAACTTTGTATGAACATGGTGGCCAAGCGAAGTTGAAACAGTTTAATAGACTTATCTCCTGATTTAACCATCTGGGCTTAGTGAAATATGCATATTGTAATGCACTGGCATATAATTTAGTTCAATTGTTTAAATAACCTCACGATGGAGGCTTTGCGAAATTTTTAAATTAAGTTTTTATTTCTTGTGTCGTAGGCCTAATCATGCGATCGAAGTGAAAGTTTGAATAATGAAGCTACGCAATAATTTTCCTTTAATGGTACATAACTCTATGGCCTATACCTATAACAATCCGAAATGGCGAGCATCCGAAATATTTTGACGGTTCTCGGTATCTAAGAATCTTTTACAGTAATAAAACTGATATTTTTTATGTTCGTAGAGGCTATGAACATAAGTTCACGTATAGGAAAAAAGGAAGGAAGCTTGTAGTTTAACGTTACCGTTAATCTCGAGATCATGGGCCACGGGACCTCCTTTTTACGTGGAATCCGAACCACAGGACATGGGATTTCACATCGAAAATCTCACATGCATTGACCGGGAATCGAACCTGGACCGCCTTGGTGAGAGACATTCAGCCAGACCGCTGAGCCACCACGCCCCTTCACGTATAGGACTGTCAATATCCTGGTGAGCACCAATCCAACATGGTGGCGACGAGAAGTTTAAATGGACGTTTCTCGCGATTTAATCTTCCGAGTGCAGTGAAATTTTGTATTTATTTATTTTATGTTGTGAACATTACAGGAAGCCCCAATTACATTGCTCACTACTAGAATCATGTAATATACAACAATATATAAATAGAAAAACAAAAGATACATTAAGAGAAGATATAGATAGAGAAACACATTATAAATAATAATAATAAGAGGAAGAAGAAGAAAGGAAGGTTAGGTATGAGATGGAAATGGGCTGAATACAGTAGAATATATTACAAGACATCTTGCAGTTTATCACAGGACGCTGCAAACTGGTTTTCTGATATACTGAAAATATCCAAGTCAAGATGATGATCTTTATTATAGTGGGATAAAATTCTGTTAATCGGCGAGTTTTTATGGTTGTCTGTGTGAACTCTCGGAATAAAGAAAATGTTTCGGAATCTACTAGGTTTCACAGCTGGTACATATAACGTAATTCTCTCTCGAATTTTAGCGTCGTCAATTTATGTTAAATGATTACACAAATTTTAATCCACTGGCATCTAGTTTATTTCAATTGTTTTCATAACCACAAGATGGCGGCTTTACACAATTTTTAAATCTCTTTTCTACTTCTTGTGCTCTTATCATGCGATTGAAGTTTGAATACCTCACGTACACAATAATCTTCATGTAATAGTACATACTATTCGTCTGATAGCGATGACACTTGGGTGAGATGTTGTGTACACTTCAGGGAAGCTTTCTGGGTTAGTAAATCCACTTTAAAATATGTATCGCACTAGTAGATTATACAAATGAGCAACGACGCGCGAAGTGTTTCAACATAGTCCCGTATGCGTTCATATACCATTCGTCCGATAGCGACTAAACTTGGGTGAGTTGTTGTGTTCCCTTCAGGGAAGGTTTCCGGCTCAGTAAATCCACTTAACAGCAGGTAGCAAACGTGTAGATTCAACAAATGAGCGACGACGGTCGAAGCGTTTCAAAAAAGTCCTGTATGCGTTAACATACCATTCGTCCGATAGCGATGAAATTCGGGTGAGAGGTTGTGTACACTCCAGGCAAGGTTTCTGGCTTAGTAAATCCACGTTAAAATAGGTAGCGCACGAGTAGATTCAACAAATGAGCAATGACTCGCGAAGCGTTTCAACAAAGACCCGTATGCGTTCACATACCATTCGTCCGATAGCGATGAAACTTGGGAGAGAGGTTGTGTACACATCAGGCAAGGTTTTTGGGTTAGCAAATCCACTTTACGATTGGTAGGGCACGCGTAGTTTCAACAAATGAGCGACGACGCACGAAGCGTTTCAACAATCTCCCGTACGCGTTCATATACTATTAGTCTGATAGCGATGAAACTTGGGTGAGATATTGTGTACACTTCGGGGAAGGTTTCTGGGTTAGTAAATGCACTTTAAAATAGGTATCGCACAAGTAGATTAAACAAATGAGTGATGACGCGCGAAGTGTTTCAACATAGTCCCGTATTCGTTAAAATACCATTCGTCCGATAGCGACTAAACTTTGGTGAGTTTTTGTGTACACTCCAGGGAAAGTTTCAGGCTTAGTAATTCCATTTTACAATTGGAAGCGCACAAGTAGATTCAACACATGAGCGAAGACGCGCGAAGCGTTTCAACAAAGTCCCGTATGCGTTCATATACCTTTCGTCCGATATCGACGAAACTTGGGTGAGATGTTGTGTACACTTCAGGGAAGGTTTCAGGCTTAGTACATCCACATTACAATACGTATCGCACAAGTAGATTCAACAAATTATCGACGGCACGCGAATCGCTTAAACAAAGTCCCGTAGCGTTCAAATACCATTCATCCGATTGCTATGAATCTTTGGTTGAATATTTGTGCACACTCCAGGAAAGGTTTCTGACTTAGTAAATCCATTTCACAATAGGTAGCGCACGAGTAGATTCAACAAATGAGTAACGGCGCACGTATCGTAAAAAAATCGTATGCGTTCATATACCAATCATGCGATTGCAATTAAATGTAGAGAAATGTTGTTTCCACTCCCGCAAAGATTTCTGATTTAGTAAATCCATTTTACAATAATTGGTAGCGCACGAGTAGATTCAAGTAATGAGCGACAGCGCATGAATCGTTTCAACCAAGTCACGAATGCGTTCATATACCATTCATCCGATTGTGATAAAACGTTGGTGAGTTGAGTGCAGTCCTGCGAAGGTGTATGAATTAGTAAATCCGTCCTTCAAAGGGTGGCGCACAAGAAGATTCAACAAATGAGTGAAGGTGCGTGAATCGTTTAAACAAAATCCCGTATGCGTTCAAATGCCATTCAACCGATTGCGATGAAACGTTCATGAGTTGTTGTGTACATGCCAGGGAAGGTTTTCGACTTAGTAAATCCATTTTACAATAGGTAGCGTACGAGTATATTCAACAAATGGGTGACGGCGCTCGAATCGTTTCAACAAAGTCCCGTATGCGTTCATATGTCATTCATGTAATTGCGATGAAATTTTGGTGAGTTGTTGAGCACGCTCTCATGATTTTCTGAGATAGTAAATCAATTTCACAATAGTTTAGAGGTGGTTAACGGACAATAAATATTTGGAATCCAAAAGCACTTCAACAAACAAAGTTACTACGCCAACACTTTTTTTGATTGGCATTGCAACGCATGCCGGGTACAGCTAGTATATATATATATATATAAAGGAATGTCTGTTTGTTCGTATTTTATGCGTTCATATACCATTCACCCGATTGCGATCAAATTTTGGAGAGTTGTTGTACACACTTCCGGGAGGTTTATAGGCATAGTTAATACATTTAAAAATAGATAGCGCGCGAGTTGTTTAAACAAATGCGTAATGGCGATGCGTTCATATACAATTCATCCAATTGCGATCAAATTTTGGTGAGTTGTTGTGCACAGTCCTGGAAAAGTTATAGGTGTAGTAAATCCAATTTACAATAGATGGCGCGTGGGTAGCTTCAACATGTGGCGTGCGTTTGTTTCAAGAAAGTCCCACATGCGTTTATATACCATTCATCCCATTGCGCTGAAACTTGGGTGAGATGTTCTGTACACTTCAGGTAAGGTTTCTGGCTTAGTAAATCCACTAAACAATAGGTAGCGCACGAGTAGATTCAACAAATGAGCGACGACGGGCGAAGCGTTTCAAAAAGTCCCGTATGCGTTCATATACTTTTCATCTGATAGCGAGGAAACTTGGATGAGATGCTGTGTACACTTCAGGGAAGCTTTCTGGGTTAGTAAATCCACTTTACAATAGGTATTGCACAAGTAGATTAAACAAATGAACGACGAGGCACGAAGTGTTTCAACATAGTCCCGTATGAGTTCATATACCATTCGTCCAATAGCGACTAAACTTGGATGAGTTGTTGTGAACTCTTCGGGGAAGGTTTCTGGCTTAGTAAATCCACTTAACAATAGGTAGCGCACGAGTAGGTTCAACAAATGTGCGACGACGGGCGAAGTGTTCCAGCAAAGTCCTGTATTCGTTCACATACCATTCGTCCGATAGCGATGAAACTTGGTTAGATGTTGTGTAAACTTCAGGGAAGGTTTCTGGCTTAGTACATCCACTTTACAATAGGTATCGCACAAGTAGATTCAACAAATGATCGACGGCACGCGAATCGCTTAAACAAAGTCCCGTAGCGTTCAAATACCATTCATCCGATTGCTATGAATCTTTGATTGAATTGTTGTGCACACTCCAGGAAAGGTTTCTGACTTAGTACATCCATTTTACAATATGTAGCTCACGAGTAGATTCAACTAATGAGCGACAGCGCATGAATCGTTTCAACCAAGTCCAGTATGCGTTCATATACCATTCGTCCGATTATGATAAAACGTTGGTGAGTTGAGTACAGTCCTGCGAAGGTGTATGAATTAGTAAGTCCGTTCATCAAAGGGTGGCGAACAAGAAGATTCAACAAATGTGTGAATCGTTTAAACAAAATCCCGTATGCGTTCATATGCCATTCATCCGATTGCGATGAAACCCTCATGATTTGTTGTGTACACGCCAGGGAAGGTTTTCGACTTAGTAAATACATTTTACAATAGGTAGCGTACGAGTATATTCAACAAATGGGTGACGGCGCTCGAATCGTTTCAACAAAGTCCCGTATGTGTTCATATACCATTCATTTCATTGCGATGAAACTTTGGTGAGTTGTTGAGCACGCTCCATGATTTTTTGAGATAGTAAATCAAGTTTATAATAGTGTAGAGGTGATTAACGGAAATTATAAGGTGCGTTCAAAAAGTAACGAGTCGGAGGCCGGAATGCGCGATCCGGTGACGACATCGGCTAATCTTGGCGTGTGTAACGTGGTGTGGTTCTGACCAGAGCTTGGAAGGTCACAGCCCGTCGCTAGAAGGCACGCGTGCACGTCACGTGACGATACAAAGCGAGCAGCAGCATGCATCAATCGTCCAACGCTGCCAGTCGCATTGCAAACAGTGACATGGAGGCGTCAACCAAAGAGCAAAGAGGTGTTGCTCGGTTTCTGACAGTGGAAGGTGTAGGGGGAACGGACATTCATCGCCGAATGTCACAAGTGTACGACGAACACTGCAAGTCCCTTGCAAGGGTCAAAGCGTGGCACAACCGCTTCAGGGAAGGACGGGTGTCGTTAGCCAATGATGCCCGGACTGGGGCACCCCTCTGCATTACTGATGACAACGTCCAGCTGGTTGATGCACTCATTACCCAAGACCACCAAGTGACAGTAAACGACATAGACGCCGTGGTCGCTCCACGACAATGCACGACCTCATACGGCCAACACAGTTGCGGCACTCATGCAGAAATTCAAATGGAAGGTTCTCGGCCACCCTCCAAACAGTCCAGACCTCTCTCTCTGTGATTACGCCATGTTTGGTCCCCTGAAAAGGACTCTGCGGGGCCAACGATTCACCTCGGACGTCGACGTACAGCTGTACATGCGGAACTGGTTCACATCGCAGCCCACAGAATATTATGAGACAGCCATTCACCGCCTCGTGCCACAGTGGGACAAGTGCCTCAACAGCCAGGGCCAATACTTCTAACATACAGGTACCGGTTTCTGTAATTATGCCTCCGGCTCGTTACTTTTTGAACACACCTTATAAATAAATATTGGGAATCCAAAGCACTTCAACAAACAAAGTTACAACGCCAACACTTTCTTTGATTGGCATTGCAACGCTTGCCGGGTACAGCTAGTATATTATATATTAGCGTATGGCAAGGGAATTATACATACAATATATACACAATAACAAAAAACATTGATTCACTTCAGGTATTAGTTTTATCCGATTATAGCTGAATGTCCAAATTTTGAACCCACTGCAGTGCCTCGCTTAAAATGAGGGGTATGGTCTGGCGAGGGGCTCCACAATCACATTCTGGAGATGGTACAAAGTTCCACTCATAGAGAGAATGCCTGCACCTTCCAAGACCTGTCCTGATCCTGTTCAGTCTGGACCAAGTTGCACGCAGTAGATGGAATCCGTTAGCAATTTCTTTCCCCTCTGAAGATGTTATGTAGGGGCAAGTCAGTGGAGTTATTCCAGCGGCCTTTCCATTCCTCCAAAGCATCGAAGTTGGTGGATGTCTTCAGAGCAGCATCACAAAGAGGTGGATGTCGTGATTTCAATCTTTGGAGACTAAGAGCTGGTATGTAGCCTAGAACAGAAGAGCACTGGATCGTCGTAAGTCAGGTGGCATTATACCAGACAACAGTGGGAGCCAGTGGACTGGAGTTGGTCTGATGGTGCCAGATATAAGACGCATGCTGGTATTCAATTGTGGGTCAATATGCTTCGTATATGGGCAATTAAGCCACACTGGAGCACAATAGTCGGCAGTAGAGAAAACCAGTGTCAAGGTTGAAGAGCACAGGATGTTCGCAGCAGATCCCCAAGTAGTATCAGTTAGCTTCTCAATAATATTGTTTCGGGTTTTCAGTTTCTTCGACAAGTTGAAAAGATTAAAGTCCGATCCAAGATAACACCAAGATATTTCGGAAACCTATTGTGATTAAGTACTCTATTGGAAAAGGTAATATTTAGTTTGAAGTTAGCAAGCGGGTTACTCAAATGGAAGCAAGAGACCTCCGTCTTGGCTGTAGTGGGTCTGAGTCTCCAGTTCCTGAAATATTCTGTCAGGGTTGATAAGTCCGTATTCAAAATATCTTCAGTTTTCTCAATGATCTTGTGTTGTAATTTGTGCGGGATTGAAAATCATAAGTATACCTTACTCCACAATGATGAATTAACCTTCCAATCATTGAATATTTAAAATATTATTTCCTATCAAGAAGGTAGTTGCTTCATTTGAAAAACAAGATGTTCAGCAAAGAACATATAGCCTACTATCTCCTAAATGTATGGGTATACTTATAGTGGTTTGTCCTCACCCCTATAGCAATCACTTCCACCACCATGTATTTTTGTTTTCTTTTAAATTGATAATTAGCCAGTAAGTGTCTAAATAAATATTATATACTAAATGATTTAATATCAAAACTACTAACTTACTCTAATGCATTCACGTCCGTTAATCTCGATATTAAGCCTCCAAACTTAAGAATCCTTCGCTTTAGAAAACTTCCTTTCAAATACGCGGCGGTCACAGCAGGTTGGTGCTGCAACCTGGCAGTGAATATATATATATATATATATATATATATATATATATATAAATTGTACGCCTCTGAGTGTTGAATGGGTGTGCAGTTTGAAGCAACCAGGAGGGAAGCGATCCATCTGGCAGTGTTCAAAGGTCACGGCTAGAAGTTGAAAAATGGAAATCCACAGCTTGTTCCAGTGGTCCGACCGGGCCAGGGATGGAATGAATGAAGCCCCTCCCCCATCTAGCGGCGAGGATATGAAATATACGGCTAGAAGTTGAACCATCACAAAATTGCCATACTTCTGGAGGCCATGGATTTACAGAGCGGAATGTTTGGAACAACAAGAGGACAGCACCGTAAAGAGGCATTGAGAAGGCTGTGGTTGATGACAACGTGTAGCTTGCATTTACGTTCTCCTTTCCCTAATGTCTTCTATTTATGTGCGATGAATTAAACGCGTGTATACATTATCCTCTCCTTTGAGCTATATGGCTTTTTATTTAGTATCTGTGTAAAGAGGTCGTCACATAATTTGTAAAAGAAATCAATTTTAAAAAAAGTTAACTCTAGTAGGTTCGATCCCGAGTCAATCGCGTGAGTGACTAACGCTCTAGCCCAGTGTTATTAACTGACTTAGATACAACGTGTTAACAAATAATGCCTTGAAATAAACTATTTCTTCACTGCAGTGCATCTTCATTATAAATCAATTCATACAATGTTTATATTATTTCTATCAGTAGGCTATATCGCATACAACATACTTGAATTACGGAAATATAGGACAGGCACAAGAGTTCAACTGTCATCTTGTCATGTGACAGAGACGGCTTAGCTCTTCTAAGTCACTCATACAGGTTAATATTATAATATTAAATTAAAATAAAAACAGATCACGTCCTTTAGGACTGCCTAAACCACACTTGGCTCAATAATCGGAATTGATGGGTCTTAAGCTATTGATTATAATGGTTGCATAATTCACACGGCCACCATCTTTAAATAGTACGGCTGAGGACCTTGTAGTTTGACCACAGGACGTGTCTCATAGGAAGGTATGAATTTAGCAAAGTTAGTAAAGATACGATGATTAGTTTGATCGTAATTTTATGTTAACTTTTGACCATTTGAGTGCCCGCCATTAAGTTTTGTTAAAGATGGCGACAATATAAAACATGACACTGAAGTGCCCTTTGGTAGTGCTACCTTTGTACCGAATTTCGTTCAATTCGGTTTCACCGTGTTCAAATTGATAAGGGGTGGGGGCAGACATACAGAGTACGCACACACAAACATTATTTTAGCCTTGTGTAGATCTCATAAGTCTACTTTCATTCTTTGCAAAAATCGAAAGTAGGCTAATAATAGTGAAAACCTTCTGAACACTGCTATAAGACGTCTTAATTACCCCATTAAATCAAAAATAAACACTATCAGGAAAGTAATTGTGAGACAGAGTACTCGAGGAATTGTGTATATACATTCTTTTTAGTATTGTTGCATGCTCTGCTACGTTATTGTACTCCACAGTACTTTTCGACTAGGTTTACAGTGAGTTAATATTGCACTTGAGTAACATCAGAGTTGAGGAGAACTACGTTCTAAACTCACTTAGGGGCAAAATTAATATGTTCTGAAAAATATACTGGCATGTATCTGTCTATAACATATAAAGACACCTCCCGGGCAACGCCGGGTACAATAGCTACTATTTTATAAACATAAGCTAAAATGCCAAAATTCCGATGAGTATCGCCATCAGTACCACACATCGTATATAGGTGAAGTAAAGATGGGATACAAATTTTACAAATATCAGCTAGAATGCCAAAATTTGGAAGTGTAAAGATCTTTTCCAGAACTACATAGGTCATGTAAAGATAGGGATACATATTTTATGAATATCAGCTAGAAGGCCAAAATTTGGATGTGTAAAGATCTTTTACAGAACTATATAGGTCAAGTAAAGATGGGGACACATATTTGACAAATATAAGCGACAAAACGAAAATTTGGAAAATGATAAACATCTCATTTCCAAGTCTTATTCTAAATGCCATGCACCAAAACAAAACCCTTTATTCCCAGACATTATCCTATAAGCTCGCCAGGTAAACAATCAGTGTCCTTCGTGATGTCATCGATACTTCATCACTGCAACCATTTTGTTACCGTAATAAGGCTTTCCAGATATACACTATGTGTTTTGATGGGAAAGGTTATCACTTAGGCTGTGTTTCATTCTCCGACAAATATGTCAGAAGAGTGTCTCCGACAAATATGCCAGAAGAGTGAACCTGCATTACAAATACCGGTAAATTAGCTACTGTTAGCACATCGTGTAGTGCAGACTTCACATACCATTGATCCCAGGAACTCGCATTATGATTACATAACATCAGCAACTGCTCACTGCTAAAAAAAGAAATATTTAAATGGCATTAAATATAGAACCTATGATCACCTGTATTTCAAGTTCCGATTTGACTGCCACGCTTTTATCTTCGTAATTATCACCAGCTTCATCCTTCAGATTATAAGAGGGTAACAGGTCAATCGATTCCTAGAAAGTAAGTTATTATACAAGTATGAGCCAACATAAGACATGCAGACAGAACAATTGTACTACGTTATGTGTAAAAATACCGTACATTAAACATCCTGGTTTGCCTACTATTTGGTAGCAAGCATTAAGTCACTAAACCTTGCTTGTCATGAACATCACTAAGATTGCTGTTACACGATATACATAATAAATACAACTTACAATATTAGGGAATTCATCAGTTTGAGACGGCCATTCTGGCTCACTCTTAATGAGTGGTTGTTGCTCCATAATGTCCAGCAAACTAGAACACACACAGTGCGCTTAAGGATTATAAAAAGCCATACTTATATCATTATCAAATCAGATAATTTCAGAATCAGAATTCACTTAAGACTACAGTAATGAGAATATAACTCTCCAGGTAGTCTACACAGTGAGAAGAGGAGGTTAGCTCTCGACTTTATATGATATTAACTTAGTTAGGGCATGACGAATAGAAATAAACAGTGTCATCACTCCGCTCCTTAAGCATTGTAGTTCATGGTCCAGCCAGTGTGTGGCGCGGAAGTCGCGCCGAACCATAAGCACGTGTGACAGTAACCCACGAGGTTAGTACTGTAATATCCTGTGCGCGAGAAGTCATATTATGCGAGGGAATTTGTTTCTTTGTAATAGTTTACGAATGTCTGTGCAGTGCTTTGTGTGTGCAAACAACTAAGTTTTCTGTTGTTTCTGGAAAATATCGTAACGTTTTGTTCCTGGAAGTAAATCGGGTTACGAAGAAAATCTGATGGTAGACATTTTTTCACACCGCCAAAAGAAACAAATCTGTTTGCGAAATTGGCGAGAGTTATTCCGAGGAAAGATAAGCAATTGTCGATCAAAAATAGAATCTGTAACGAGAGTTTTTTGGAAGATTTCATTATTATAAAGGCGGACTGTTTCGTAGTGAACTATAAGAACGTGGAAATTCGTCGCGTGAAGTGGAAATTAAAACCAGGATCAGTACCTCACATTTTACAAAATTTACCGAAATATCTATCCACTGATGTAAAATCACGGAAGCCGCCCAGTAGGATACGGAATGAAGGCAGCCTTCCATGGTTACTTGTTCTATTTCGTGCCATCCTTACCTAAAACGAAAAAAAATCCGTCTTAATAATAATAGGCCTAAAATAATAATAGTTGTTGATTCTTTAGGGACTTAACGACATCGTGGTCACGTAGCCCCGTGTGTTTGGGTTTGTATCGAATTCGTCTGATAACCTGTGTCATTATGATGTATGTAATAGTGTGTGTATTTGGAATTGAGGTCGGATTTGGGTAGGAAGCGGCCGTGTCCTTCAGTTAGGTACCATCCCGGCATTTGCCTGGTGGAAAGTGGGAAACCACGGAAATCCACTTCCAGGATAGCTGAGGTAGGAATCGAACGCGCCTCTTAACATTTTTGCCTCACGAGGCTGAGTGAACACCATGATTAAATTTATTGGCAGAGCTGGGAATCGAACCCGGACTTCCGTGGTGATAGCCAAGTGGCCAAGAATGAGTCGGACATATAATAATGGCCAACCTGCCAATAAAATAAACGGTCATCCAATTCTTCGCTTCCGTTACCGTCCTCCTGATCTTCGGATCTTGTTTCAACTTTGTCTTCAGTATCAGAGTCACAAATTCCTTTGAAATTACTGAATCATGAACTAGCTATTCGTTATCTTTCAGCAGAAGGTGACACGCTTCATCTGCATCCTTAGGTTTTCGTAAGGCGCAATCTCCTTACTGATATTAACTAAGGCAACATACTAAGCCAAATAATCGGTATAACAGCACACCTGCCACTCACTGACAGAATGTAACATCATTGGGGGCGCTGGTACTATCAATCTCACGCTGACAAAGTGATATACGTGTTAAAGTTATTTTTAGGCACGCTATTTCACAACTCCAGAAAAATGCTTACTAAGGTTTGGTGTAAGATGTCACGAGACGATAAGATCATAACTTGAACTGTTGGCTTGATATTAAAACTAATATAACGAACCATGGAGCTGTCAGACCAATGCGCGACTAACGGAGGGTTTTAAACGATAGTTCTACATGGGGACAGAGAATATTAATACTAACTTTTTGACAGTATTATTCATAAGTCTAAACACACAATTTGTTGTAATCAGCGTAACCGCAGCCTTCGTAAAGAGGTTTACGTAGCACAGCGCGTATCCCACTATTGAACAGCTGACTGTGTAGCGTTGGGGATTAGCGCCGCTAGCGCTAGCCGAGCGGGGCGCGGTTGAACTCGGTGAGTGATAACACTATTTATTTCTATTCGTCATGGTTAGGGTATAATATCGAGTAAAATATTAAGATCTATCATTGCGATAGAATGAGGAATTACTGGTGCCAGCCACAGAAATGCAGCGTCCTATAGAATGGTTTTACACAAATATGAGCACAATATGACGGGGCAGAGAATTACACTACAAACCTATCAACGTAAATGTAAACTCAAGTCACACCACGGGTAGGCCAACTAAGATATTGGCAGTAACTGGATACAATGAGTTTCAGAAAATTCAAGGCAATACTTCCGCCTCGCGTTACAAGAAACCCACTTCAAAACAAACACACCATATCTCCCCCAGAACCAACAGCAAACGGAAGGGATTCGATGATGTATTTAACTTACCAACTTATAAATACTATCACGGGGTAACTTGTATAATTGTAGTCATAAAGAAGTTCCTAGTTACACATTTAAACCTGTGTATCCTCGGCAATCAAAAATTGTAAAATAATCAACACTGGGCACGTAGGCTACATGTCCAAGCAGAACTCTGGTTGTAGGAATAGTCTTCATTATGAAATGTAGTCACGTCTGTAAAGAGTACTTCTAATATCCGTACATGGAACTCTCAGATCTTGATATTTTGCCGCGAGGGACCGTGCATGGAAGACACTAACTCGGTGACGATATTGCTAGCAAAAGTAAAAACTTCGGGGCGAAGTCGTTGCTGATGATAAAGAGCCTAGGCACGATGTAAGAAAAACTGTGTGACTAGGAAGGTTTTTCTAACACAAATCAGATTATTAGTGTTATTATACAGGCTATTCTTATGCACCGGTGACATATTATAAAACTTAATGAAATAAATACATAGTCTATTCCATCAATGGCCTAAAAATAATGACATCTTCTTTCCCGGAAACTGGCACTTAAACCCTTTGCCCCAATTACCTAGCCCTTTTTTTATTCTCCTTAGGGAACAGCGTTTTGGAACATGGAATATAAGATGCCCAGCCAAACTGGTACCCGTAAAAATAGATACTGTACCGGATCGGTTTCCCACTCTTACTCAATGCGAAAGCTGGGATAGTACCCAACCGAAAGCCATGACCACTTCCTGCCCTAATCCTACCCCAATTATAAATGCACACAAGTTTAGAATTCATACAGTTGTTTATACAAAATAAACAATACTCCCAAAAGTATTTTGGGTACAATGTACCGGTACACTTATAAATTTACGGAAAATACAAAATACTATTTTCAAATTCATTTCAAAATACAAAATGCTTTCTTCCATTTAGACTGTTCAAAATAACAATAATATATTACTATTAGAAATATTACTGTCATTATTGACCTGAACGGATACGCGCTTTAACGTGCAAGGCCACCGTCAGTCCCCTTGAAATGTTTCTCCTCACTTTGTCTCCGATCCCGTAAAATGGGGAATAATATGTAGAGATAATTATTATTAGTCTTTCGTTTCACCCTCTTTGGGGTAGTCCTAAGATGAATCAATCATTTCTCTGTGTGTTGTTCTTTCCTTTGTGCTCGGTATCTCTTCATTCTTTCTGATCCTTTCCTCTCTTCTGCCGAGATGTTGGGTTTGGATTTACGGTCATGTAGATTTGTCTTCGAACCATATATTTTCGTTTTTATTAATTCGTTTTGCTTGGCAATGGCAGTGACTATTCTGTAATTTTGTATTAAATTCTACGAGGCCGTTTTCAGTTTCTTTAACTCATGTGGTTTTGCTTTGAGGTTACAGAAGAAATCAAAGATTCGTTCGGTTAATCTATTAGAGATCATTTCTGAGAAGATGGCCCTGAAGATTTATCCTCCCTTTGTCATAGTATCTGGGAGTTATTATTATTGTTATTATTAGGCGATCTACCGGTACTCTACAAATTAAACACAGCGAAACCGGCACTGTATTGGGTAGTCTGTGGCTTTTTCTTGCAATCATCAAATGTGATACGAGAGATCTTTTACGAGATCGCCGGGAATCAAACTACCACTGATCCACCGAGCTATAGCAGTAGTCAAGGAGCATATAATAAGAGAGACGACACTCAATGCTAATTTTTTAGACCCTTATATTGGCTCAAAGTTCAGGTCCACGTGGCAATGTTTGGGCTACAATGGCTGCCAATCTCGCATATCAAGTAACTACGATTGACTGTGGTCATTACGAACGCACATTACCACGGTCGAAACTGATTGTCAGTGTCTAACATTGAATCAAAAGCATGCATTATTGCACCTCAGGAGGCGATATCGTTCCAAAAATGAAATAATAATGATGAGGTTTGGTGTGACATGTTGGTACGATTTCCAAATCTACGAACACTCTTTTTCTATTTATTTGCCTAACTTATTTGAAAGCCTACCGGTGCTTTTAATACAATATAAATGTTCTTAACAGTGACTAAAAGCTGTTAAAATGATATAATCGAGAGTAATTAGCGTTTGCTTCATTGTGCCATCATAACCTCAAAACAATCGTACCCCCCACCCCTCCACAATGCTGCACAAGGGCGTTTTCGACCAGTTACTTTATTCGCCACCAATATAGCTACAATGAAATGCTATGTTAATATATTTCATTCTCCCATAAATTCTACCCCCAGCCTCCTCTACCACATGTGATCAATATAACCTCAATATTCTATACAGTAATGTGGATTCAGAATGAGGAGTAGGATTAAAGAAATGGTAATTGCATTGTGAAAGACATATTTCATTTATTTGAATACCGCTTTCTGCATGTTTACATTTTGTCTTTTACATTTGATTGTGCAGCTTAAAACAACCTTCAGAGATGTGAATACCAATGATTAAGCTCATTGAGAACACAAATACACCTGAGATCTTGAACGTGGTCAGTAGGCTACTTGGATGGTTGATGGCACACTGTTTTCAGCCACCCAACCGCGAACTCCAGCTGAGGAAACCCTCTTTGGAAAACTGGACCAGCCTCGGGTGGAAGATAAACTGCAAATGCCCAAAGCACAAGTCGGAGCAAAAATTAAGTTTCAATGTAGGCCTACACAGATAAATGCAATGCATGTAGTAGTACCGGTATTATTAAAAACCAACACCACATATATGCAAATGATCGGTAATCCTTCGTTCAATGTAGAGGTAGGGTGGGGGAATGTTTGTTTGCACTAGGACTGTGAACAGGAGCAGCACACATGAGTTGTTCTTCTGCCCAGTCCTAATGTAAGCTGGGCGCCTGACACTTGTTTCATTTATTACCCCTCATCTTCATGAAGCTACAGAAGGTCTCAAATGACGAATGTGATAAAGCTGAAACAGCTTTGTGAACAGATGTTTGTCCAGGGTTCACTTATCGTTCAGAAGTTTGCAACACTGTAGCACGACCACTTATAACACAAGTTGTTTTGTTGTTGCTTTTATCATTTGAGGGGCTTGGACATGGTGGTCATTGAGACCCATGTACTTGGGTGTGTGTATTTTTTATGATAACCTGTTGTAATGTGGTGACTGCATTAGTGTGTCTTTGTACTTAAGGTGAGGATTGGGAGGGAGGCAGCCATGGTCTTAAATAAGGAACCATCTCTGCATTTGCCTGCAGTAGACGTGGTAAACCACTTCCAAGATGGCCTAGGTGGGAATCGAATCCACCTCGCCTCAGGATTGTCACATGAGGCTTAGCGTAACCCGTTTCACCACTCAGACCAGAATTACTTTTATGGGCAGGGCCAGGAAACGAACCCAGATCTCTGGGGCAAGAACCGAGAATGCTGGCCACTACACAACGAGGTGGTCAAACAAGAATTGTGTCCAGGCATGTATCTAGGCCTAATGGGTAAGACTAGGGAGTTGTGTGTCTACAAGATATAGGGGAGCTGAGAACATGGATGCCTTTCTTCCTGGAACTACAAACTGTCATTCACTCACTGAGAACAGTTTCCAGCTAGGCTGTAAAGAACCCGTTATAGATTTGGGTGCTATTCATCACCTAGAACAAATACTAGGTACTGAACGCCATTGTCATGCACAGGAATCCAATGCTAATATTCTTACATATTTTGGGTGGTCAAGCTAAGAGAATGTTAACCGTGGGCGTAGCTACAATGGGGCAAACGGGGAACCGCCCCGGGACCCCCGAGGTCATGGGGCCCCAAACCCTAAAAGAAAAAATATAAATACGTAATAAATAAAAGTAGTACTAGAAAACATATTTGATAATACAATTTAGATCATGGGCCCCAATTGTACGGAGCTACGCGTCTAAACTTGTGTTTAGAAACTAGTCACGTTCAGTGCAATCTGTATGTAAGATATATCCATCCATTTGTGTGGTATTCTATGAGTATTTGTTGATAGCCGGGCTTCCGACCCAGCCACCGGACATACCATGCATTGTTCCCCAATCAGCGCATGACCATGACTCATCGTTCCACCTCTTCCCCCTCCTCTGCGACATCACTCCACAGCAATGCACAGTAGCAGAGTAGTAGCAGTAGTGTAGTTGGTACGTCGCCACAGTGGTTCCCGGTTAAGTGGCTGAACTTAAGTTGTGGCTTGCATTGTGCTATTTTTTTAACGACGCTATGAAACGTATTTATGATAAGGAACTAAAAAAAGGAAGGATAAAAAAGGAGGAGACGGTTCGAGCTTGCACTAAATCGTTAACTGCATGGTTTCACCCTCAAACCCAATCAGGTTTAGAGTACGTTTCGGTGCAGAAACAAGATAAAACATAGAAAATGAAAATAATGAAGGTAAGAAGAAAGTGTTATAAGTTGTTAAGCAAAGTAACATTATTGTTATGTAGATTTCTATTAACAATATGCCTCAGGACGTAATATTTTATAACAAACAAATATCATATTACGTTAATGTTATGAAAAGGATTGAGTTTGTGATTAAAAAAAACAAAGAAGCGGTTTGCGAATTGCGACGGTTGATTCACTTCACTTGGACTGAGCACATTTGTTTGTTCTTCATTTCACATTAAAAATCACACTGTATCGGGTATACAGTATGCATCGTTTCAACGGACGACTATCTTTGGTGACAAAGTCTTTTTGTCCCGTTAACCAACCAATAATCAATTAGTTTGCTTAGTTCAACAGTTAGTTGGACCTGTTTCTACATATAAAACACTGCAATGAACTATAAACCACTACACTAAATGTTATTGCTCAATATTATTCACTATGTATTTCTTTTAGATGTTGACGTTCATCAACAGTCTTCGGTTAACATTTGTGCACGCCCCATAGTATTTGGTCTGTTACTACGCAAGGACCGGGAACACCACACGTCTGACATCATAGGCTTTACCGTCATCCATGCGATCCACATTCCTCTCAGTTTCACGGAGCTGATATCTTTTTGTAACAGGCTGACGAGAAGTGGTTGTAAATTGTGTTCGCTGTCTTCTTCCGACACCGACGTATTAATAGAATGGTTTTGATTGGTTATGTTGGGACAGTGCTGCTCGACTCGTGAGCTGATATATTCAAGATGGCGACTGCGTGCTACATGCAGAGTCATAATCTTGTGACAAATACAAGTGAGGAATATTACATGTTTCGCCCTTAATAAAATATATCGTGTTATTTGCGCAATTGGATCGTGAGTTATTGATTTTGATGTTTCAATTGTATTCTCAGCCACCATCTGGGCTATGTTGGGGATGAGCCTTTGGAATACAAATGTATAACAAGATGTTCAGTAAAGAACATATAGCTTACTTTATCCTAAATACATGGGTATAGTCATTGACCTTTCCAAGGAGTATTGAATGTTGGTTGTAGTAGCTCGTTGAATAACAACGTGCTACATTATTATATTGATTGAATCCTCACCTAAAATATGGACTAGCGAGCACACGATAGCCTCCATTTTGACCCAACGGGACGGCACGGTACAGCATGATACGTGGCACGGTCGTCCTGAACTGTTAGTCACTGCTATGGTATAATAATTCTATTATAAGATGTTAATATCCTACGGATCACCTCCTCGAGGACAGTTTAAACCACCCTCTATACCCTCTATACGGATTCAGAGGGTGTAACATTTACATGCAGGTTTAAATGGTGATAAAATAATAACTATTTTGAGTGCCAACATTTATTATTGTAAGTATTGTGACCGATTATTGGTTAACTTGTATCGATGCGAACAATTCATGTGATAGCGTTCTACGACTGTTTTCTTAGTAACCGATACTTTTAAAATATCTTATCTACTTGGTGAGCTTTTGTAGTTGGTTGCTTAGTTTAAAGGCTGAACTGTAACTGAGTTAACACTGCGGTTTTGTGGACTTGGCTGATTTGCGGCTGTTCCTGTACTGGTATCCACATCATCTCCCTCCTAATTATCTACATCATCTACATACCCGTAGGCTTTATTCAAAGCATCCACCCATCTGTTGGACAGAGAATATAGTAGCGACTATCTTCTACATTCTTGAGACATAGGCATATGAATAGCCTTAGAGTGTTGTGAAATGCCTTGCTTGAAATGAAATTCAGCGAGAATTGACCAACCAAGTGGGAGATGTGTGATCTTCTCTTACATGCGCAAGGAATACCTTCTTATTGCGACTGTAGCGCTGCCAGGCAAACAATGAGGCATCTCATTCAGGACTACGCTCTGAGATCCTACCGTGCTGTACTAGGGAACACCACAGCCAATTGTCTACATATTAAATAGATAGATATATAAATACATAACTAAATATGTCCACAAGGACATCCGCCCAGCATTCCGGGAGACCATACAGATCCATAATAATATATAGGTACATTGTTTGCTCTAGAGTACATTACGATACACCATACGAATGTGGAATGAAGCTCTCAATACACCAGAGCAGACCTTCTCAAGTCCATCCTCGGTGATGCCAAGCTCTTTCAGGATGTTCCCCGAGTACAGTAGGTTAAATCTCTCACTCAGGTGAGGCATGCATGGTCGCTAAATAGCCTATTTACCCTCGTTGACTCGTACACATCATTTGTGATTAACGTCAAGAGTTGTATCCTATAAAAGACTCTCCGTTTGCTAAGTTTCGTTGTAATTTCTCTTTTGCGCCGAGAAGAATTGATTGATTCATTAGAAAACTACGCCCATTCTCCATCTTGAATATATGGAATCGATTATCTTACGCATTCTGCAGAGAGAGCCTTATTTGTGAGACTGAATATTTGCTGCGTTTCGTCATTGTAACTGTAACGCATTGCTGATATTAATATCTGATATATTCAAGATGGTGACTGCGTGCTATATGCAGAGTGATTGTCTTGCGACAAATACAAGAGAAAATGTTAAATGTTTTGCCCTTCGTAAAATATATCGTGTTAATTGCCCAATTTTATCCTGAGTTATTGATTTTGATGTTTCAATTGTATGCTCAGCCACCATCTGGACTATGGTGTAGGTGATCTTTAGCCTTTGGCATACAAACCCTATATACAATTATGATATTCTAGCTATACCCGGCATGCGTTGCAATTCTGGGCTATGCTGGGTATGATCTTTAGCCTTTAACATACAAAGCCCATATGTATTAATGATATACTAGCTATACCTGGAATGCGTTGCAATTCTGGGCTATGCTGGGTATGATCTTTAGCCTTTAACATACAAAGCCCATATATATTAATGATATACTAGCTATACCCGGCATGCGTTGCAATTCTGGGCTATGCTGGGTATGATCTTTAGCTTTTAACATACAAAGCCCATATGTATTAATGATATACTAGCTATACCTGGCATGCGTTGCAATTCTGGGCTATGCTGGGTATGATCTTTAGCCTTTAGCATACAAAGCCCATATATATTAATGATATACTAGGTATACCCGGCATGCGTTGCAATTCTGGGCTATGCTGGGTATGATCTTTAGCCTTTAGCATACAAAGCCCATATATATATTAATGATATAGTAGCTATACCTGGCATGCGTTGCAATTCTGGGCTATGCTGGGTATGATCTTTAGCCTTTAGCATACAAAGCATAAATGATATACTAGCTATACCCGGCATGCGTTGCAATTCTGGGCTATGCTGGGTATGATCTTTAGCCTTTAGTATACAAAGCCCATATATATTAATGATATACTAGCTATACCCGGCATGCGTTGCAATGCCAATCAAAGACAGATAGAAAGAAATGAAGATATTATTAAAGTAATTGGTTTACTTCCCTTTTAACAACTGCAGCCTTTACAGACGCCGGGGTGTCGGGAAGTTGGCCCAAAGGACATATTTAATGTGCCAGTAAATCTACTGACACGGTTCCTCGCATTTGCGCAAATACAAACTGGCTGCGTCATGATCAATCCTGCAACCTTGGTGACAGCAGGCAAGAACTTTACCTCTGAAACACGCAGCCAGCTTATGAAAGAAAGAAAAATGGAATACAATTAAATGTTTGAATTGTAATTTCGTAACATCAAGCTCATTTGCCCTTAATGATAAAAATAGAGGAGACGATTACTAAACGGACAAGGTGAAATTTTAAACTGATATAGGTAATTCAGATTTGTACATTTGTCATCTTCCTTGTCTCAAATATTTTTGCTGGCTTGGGCTGATACTCGTTGCATCTAGAGAATGGGTTGTTGGCGTACTGCTCGGGTTCCAGCTCCGTGAATCTGAGAGGAATGGGGATCGCAAGGATGACGATCAAGCCTATGATGACAGACGTGTGGAGTTCCCGGTCCTTGCGTAGAAACAGACCAAATACATTGGGGCGTGCACAAATGTTCACCGAAGTTCATTTCTTGAAAAAAAAATATAAAAATTGTAAAATGGATTTTCTAATTCGGAAAACGTTTACTCGCACGCAACCTACTGTAAATGCCTTTCCTGGAGTGTGCACAACAATTCACTAAACATTAATAGCAATCGGATGAATGGTATATAAACGCATAAGGGACTTGAAACGATTCGCGTGCCGTCTCTCATTTGTTGAATCTACTCGTGCACTACCTATTGTAAAATGGATTTACTTAGCCAGAAACCTTTCCTGGAATGCACACAACAACTCACCCAAGTTTCATGGCAATAGGAGATGGTATATGAACGCATAATGGACTTGAAACGATTCACGCGCTATGACCGTATTTGAACCGGCAGCCAAGTCTGAGTTAGTTTTAAGAACTGCAATTTACCACTGACCCACGCCAACTGGTAAAAATGAAAATAATAGATGATCGGTGTGAAGAGATTGATAGAAATCTTACAGGCCTCATTGAGACACATGCATTAAATTATTATAATTATTTTAAATTAGGTGGCCATACACGTACCGGCCAGACTGTCAGTTATGCCTGAACAGTCCACACTAAACCGGCGACCGGAACGTGAATGGGATCCGGCTGGCCTGTCAGTTCCGACTGAACAGGCGGCCGGTGATCGAACGAAAACTCAATTGTCTATCCGGTTGACCTGAAGAGAGATCAGGAAAGCCGGTACATGAGTGGGGTGAGGCGCCAGGCCGCCTGAAGCCTGCACACGTGATGAGCAGTGTTTATATGTATGTTTATCATATCAATACAATTGTGCCAAGCTAAATTTGTAGGTTAGTTTTGATTAACGCTATATTAAGACCCAACGTTCGTTGCCAGGTGCTGGTTGTGGTGGCATCTAGTAGCCAAGTTTGCAGTTATGTGTCGTTGACGGTAGCAAAAGTAGAAACTACTATAAATTGATCGTCTGCAGTCCTTACCTGAATTACAAATAACACACACTAATACAGCCATCACAATTAACACCGGTTATCGTTTGAAGCCATTATCAGTGTTGCCTTAGTAAACGAAAGTTTGATGCTTTTCAGTTGGTCAACACGATTGTTATCAGACAGGCTCTACACACACCCAACTACACGGGGCTGATAACTAACATGTTTCAAGCTCCTTAGATGAATTAACAACAAATACAAAGTTTCTTAAAATAATTATGACGAAAATACGTTCAAGGAGATTTTTTTAATACTGATTATGAATGTAATTACTTAAAAGGTAGATATCAGTTCAGTTCAATGATCTTGCGGGATTTCCTGCAATTACGAAATAAAATGACGGGTCATAGGCCGTGCGACCACTGCGGGGTTGAAGTGAGCTCTTCCTTTGCGCAAAAATGTCACTCGAAAAGGAAAATCAGTTTATAGAGGTTGATGATGATAATTGTTGTTTTAAGGGGCCTAACATCGAGGTTATCGGCCTCTGATGGTCTGGGTGATGACGAAAATGACAATGAAATGGAAACCAAGGTAGACTGAAAACACGAAGGAAATGGAACTGAAAGCACTCACAAAAGGCAAGTCAAAGGAAAAAGACTGACAAAGTGGAATTTAGATGAAAAGACGCACAACATGGAGTTTAGATTCAAAATACTTACAAAATGCAAGTTAGATTTGAAATACCCACAAAATGCAATGTAGATTCAAAAGACTTACAAAATGCCATGTAGATTGACCATATTTACAAAATGCGATTGAGGTTGAAAATAGTAACAAAATGCAATTGAAATTCAAAACAATCACAAAATGTCGGCACCCGCGATGCAAAATACTTACAAAATGCAATGTAGATTGAAAATACTTACAAAATGCAAGTAAGATCGAAAATGCTAACAAAAAGCAATTTACATTGAAAATGCTCACAAAAAGTAAATTTAGACGAAAAAAAAAAGACTTACAAAATGGAATGACGAGAGAAAATACGCAAAAAATGGAATTGAGATTAAAAATACTGGTTGGTTCCTAAGTATATGGGCGGCGACAACACGGTCATGTAGCCCCGTGTACTTTGGGTGTGGGTAGAATCTTTCTGATAACCGGTGTTAATTGCGAAGGCTGTATTAGTGTGTGTTATCTGGTTTTAATTCAAGTAAAAACTGCATACATTCGATTTTCAAGTAGTTCAAACTTTTGCTACCAAACGACACTATCAACGACCAACTAGTTCTGCACATTGTTACTAGATGCCACCGCAGTCAGCTCCTTCCAACGAACGTTGGAACCTAAGAGCGTTACTCAAAGATAACTTATAATTTAGCTTCACACAGGTGTAATGAGTGGAAGGTTCTTTATCATGCCATAAACCTATGACATGGGACCGCCGGCTTTACTTCCCCTCCGAAGGAAGGCATAGGCTACTGAGGGATTTTTAACGCTCTTAACGAATCCGACAGTTTCAGCCGGATTTGAACCCGCGACCTTGGGCATAGAAGCTCAGCATGCTAGCTACTACGCCACCGAAGCCGCTTATTCAAAAAACTCACAAAGAGGCAAGTTAGATTCAAAATACTTACAAAATGCAGTTTAGATTCAAAGTACTTACAAAATGCAGTTTAGATTCAAAATGCTTACAAAATGCAATTTATATTGAGAACACTTAGAAAATGCAATTTTGGTTGAGAACACTTACAAAATGCAATTTAGGTTGAGATAACTTACAAAATGGACGCCGAGTGCTAATACCGGTCTATTTTCAACTGACGGTGTATGGGGTCTTCAGTTCAACCGGCGGACAGCGTCCGGTGAACTGTTCAGTCGTAACTGACAGGCTTACCGGAAAGTGTATGGCCCGCTTCTGGAGCTGTGTTGTGACAGCTGGACACCTGGCGATGAATCAGCAAGCCATTCTCTCACAAGGCATTGCGGTGTCATAAGTATACAGACTGTGCAATTGGGTTACTGTGGGATTTAATTTTTCCTGTTAAGTCCCTCGCCCTTTTGTGTTACATGAATAATTTGTAATTAGAAACCTTCCCTGGAGTGCACACAAAAACTCACCCAAGTTTCATCGCAATCGGATGAATTGTATATGAACGCTTAGGAGGCATACAGACAGACAGACAGACAAACTATCACGTATAGTGATTTTTAGCCTATTTTCATTTTATGAAAAAATAGGCTTATGGGATCACCCTTTGTCCGTGTGTCTGTCTGTGTGTGCGTGTGTGTGTGTCCCCTACTAATAAATTATTAACAGCTGGAGCGACTTCAATGAAACTCGGTAAAATCATAGCACCATTCTGGCCGACCCCGACCGTGCCCTTCAAATCCAACATGGCGGCTGAGCAAAATATTTCACCAGCATTCAGTATCTCCGAAACTATTACCGATATCACCCGAAAATTTTGTACGGTGATAAAGGGAACTACTAGAAGTTCACCTATGAGACTTTCAAAAATCTGGTAACTACAAACCTAATATGGCGGCCAAGCAAAGTTGATATTTTTAAATAGACTTTTCTCACGATTTATCCATCCAAACGTAATGAAACATGGTACAACAAATGTTTGTATATATTGTAATGCACTGGCGTCTAATTTAGTTCTATTGTTTACATAACCTCAAAATGGCGGCTGTGTGAAATATATCACTGGCATTCAATATCTCCGAAATTATTTATGATATCACCCTGAAATTTTGTACCGTGATAAAGGGCACTGCTACAAGTATATCGATGTAATTTCAAAAACCTTCTAAGTACAAAACGAACATGGCGGCCAAGCGAAGTTGAAACATTTTAATAGAAATTTCTCGTGATTTAACCATCTGAGCGCAGTGAAATGTGGTACAGAAAATAATTATACATTTTGTAATGCACTGGCATCTATTTTAGTTCAATTGTTTACATAACCTCAAGATGGCAAAATTATAAAATAAAGTTTTTATTTCTTGTGTCGTAATCATGGGATCGAAGTGAAAGTTTGAATAATAAAGCTACGCGATAATTTTCCTTTAATGGTACATAACTCTATGGCCTATACATATAACAATCCAAAATGGCGAGCATCCGAAATATTTTGACGGTTCTCAATATCTACGAATATTTTACAGCAATCAAACTGATTTTTTTTAATGTTCATAGAGGCTATGAACATAAGTTCACCTATATGACTTTCAGTAACCTGGTGAGCACTAATCCACCATGGCGGCTACGCGAAGTATAAATATTTAAATGAACGTTTCTCGCGATTTTACCATCCGAGTGCAGTAAAACTTTGCACGTTAAATGCTTATACAAATGTTAATCCACTGGCATCTAATTTATTTCACTTCTTTTCATAACCACAAGATGGTAGCTGTGCGAAATTTTAAAATCTCGTTTTTACTTCTTGTGTCCGAATCATGCGATCGAAGTCTAAATACAATACGTACACAATAATCTTCATGTAATAGTACATAAATAATAGTCCAACCTGGCGACCATCAGAAATATTTAGACGGTTCTCAATATCTACGAATCCATCACAACAATCAATCTGAAATTTAGTATGTTGATAGAGGCGATTAATATGAGTAGGATATATGAAAATAGGCTGTATAGTTCTTCACGGAACTACTTGTTATATATACCGATTGTATCTTCTAAATATATAGTGTTACTTGCTTGCGTACATTGTAATTTCAAGATAGTCGTTGTACGACATATTCAGCTATATATGAATAATTGCAGTGACCTTTTTTTGTACGGTACTGTACCCGAATTCATATTGTATTATACAGTGCGATAGGAAATGTTCTCCGCAGTGCCTACATGAGTCTGCGAGTTACGTTGGCAGCGCTACTGTCGCTTGTTTCAAAACAAACAAACAAACAGTAAACTTTGTACTCACCACAGCCATTCAGAACAGATGCTACAAGTGCTGATGACAAATACGCTCGCTAATTGCAATACATACTGACTATTTCGACAGCCTACGGCCCACAAGTGTGGGATTAACCCTGTCAAGGACACAGTGCTGCCAACTAAACTGCTGATATTAGATCTGGGAGAAGCCGGAAGTCACTGCGGAGAACTACAGCCCACACTGTGGGATTCACCCTGTCAAGGACACAGTGCTGCCAAATATACTGCTGATGCTAGCTCTGGCAGGAGCCGGCACTCACTGCAGAGAACTACAGCCCACACGTGTGGGATTCACCCTGTGAAGGACACAATGCTGCCAACTAAACTGCTGATGCTAGCTCTGGGAGGAGCCGGCAGTCACTGTGGAGAACTACAGCCCATACGTGTGGGATTCACCCTGTCAAGGTCACATTGCTGCCAACTAAACTGCTGATGCTAGCTCTGGCAGAAGCCGGCAGTCACTGCGGAGAACTACAGCCCACACGTCTGGGATTCACCCTGTCAAGGACACAGTGCTGCCAACCAAACTGCTGATATTAGCTCTGGAAGAAGCTGGCAGTCACTGCGGAGAACTACAGCCCACAACTGTGGGATTCACCCTGCCAAGGACACAGTGCTGACAACTAAACTTCTGATGCTAGCTCTGGGAGGAGCCGGCAGTCACTGTAGAGAACTACAGCCCACACGTGTGGGATTCACCATGTCAAGGACACAGTGCTGCCAACAAAACTGCTGATGCTAGCTCTTGTAGGAGCCGGCAGTCACTGTGGAGAACTACACCCCACTTGTGTGGGATTCACCCTGTCAAGGACACAATGCTGCCAACTAAACTGCTAATGCTAGCTATTGGAGGAGCCGGCAGTCACTGTGGAGAACTACAGCCCACTCGTGTGGGATTCACCCTGTCAGGGACACAGTGCTGCCAACTAAACTGCTGATGCTAGCTCTGGGTGAAGCTGGCAGTCACTATGGAAAACTACAGTCCACACGAGTGGGATTCACCCTGTGAAGGACACAGTGCTGCCAACTTAACTGCTGATGCTAGCTCTGGCAGGAGCCGGCAGTCACTGCGGAGAACTACAGCCCACACGTGTGGGATTCACCCTGTCAAGGACACAGTGCTGCCAACTAAACTGCTGATGCTAGCTCTTGGAGAAGCCAGCAGTCACTGTGGAGAACTACAGCCCAGCTTTTCTCCTCAATGAAGAAGAGCACCTAGGTACTGAACTCGAATTTTGTATCAGTCATGTATTTGCATGAGGCAAGAATCGAACCAACTTGCGTGAAGACTTTATTTCAAGAAATGAAAACAGTTGTTGGAACAATATTTTATTCATATTAGCATTCTAGAAGGTGAACATTGATATGTTGCATGGGAATTTTGAAGTATTTTTGAGAAAAAGATTGGAAAATATTGAGTGAATGATATTTTAACCAAGAGAGAATCTGATTTATAGACACAGGATTATGACCAAAGCTACATGTTAAAGCGTGAAGACCAGTTTTTTACACCGAGTTCCCAGTGACAAGGGACTTGCAGGCGACACTTTTTGTAAGGCAGAGGAAGGAGATATTTGGCACACGACCCTCTAGTGGAAGGCTAGAACAATGGAATATGCATGACAACTCAACAACTAATCAGATTAATTTACGTAAAGAAAGAATAAAATATTACTATATTTTATTCAGAAGTTTATAAACAATTTGAGCACATGATAATTACCAGATTAAGAAATGAAATTGTTCTATCGAATTAGGATTTAACATTTATTATTTCGAGAGGAGATATGAATTAAGAAGAGGAATTAATAGCGTTGGAGGCTATCCCCCACTATTGCCAGAATTCTGGAGAGTAGATGCGGAGCGACGTGAATTAATTCCAATTATTTGACAGGCCGAGTAAGGACCTGCAGTAAACGTCTTCTGAATACAAGGTCGCAGCTACAAATAGAAGTGAACGGAAGATATTAGACTTGACGGAAGGAGAGCCGGCAATCGCCGAGAACACATAGAGATATTGCCCGAGCAGAGAATATACTGAAAAAGCATTATAACTGAAAGCTTCGTATTACATTACAACGTTCTACAAGAAACATTATCAATATTTCAACGAATACTATTACACTTGTAAAGAGTAGTCATTCAACGCAGCGAATGCTAAACAGTAACAATTTCAACCAGAATACTACGCATTATTACGAGATGTTAAAGAACCCAGGTCAGGGGGGAAGATATCTCATTGAAGTTACTTTTCAAGTCGTGATGAATCATTAAACCACCATGAAGGGAAGTAAGTCTACATTACTTCTGTGGAATTCAGAGTTGATCCAGACAACATGATTCCTACAGCAAATAACTGCAATACCATCTGCAGTAGTCTGAAGTTTCCAACAATCAAGCTACAAATATTTCCACTACCAACTATGGAAATACAGAGCACAAACATTCTATCTACAACTGTACGACATTGCAACGAGAGAGGAGCCGTCAGAAGTGAACATTCGACAAAGCCATCTGGCGAGACCAGGCAGGTTTGCCAAGAAGCATGAAAATCAGCTGAGCCACGCAGTTGCAGCGAACGCGGTCCATGTAGAGACGAGTGGTTGACAGCTTACCGCTTGCCCGAGTACCGATACGCAGTCGTTTATCTCTGATGATGTCTCAGGTTTTTCCGGACCAATACAGCGTTAAGGCAGATGAAAGAATGTCCTAATTTCGAGTAGTATGTTGTATTTTGGGGGATTTCAAATGTGACCAAAATTGTTATGAAGATTTTTATTTTAACAACTCATGTTATTGTTTTGTCAGTTTTTGGTAAAATTAATTGTAAATTGAAAGTTTACGTCATCGTGTGTCGTTTCTGACGTATTGAGATAAGATTTGAAATTGTAAAAAATATTTAAAGTTTGAGATTACATTTATAAATCTATCAATTTTAAAGAAACTGTTCTATACAGATGGAATGCATCGAAAATGCGTCGATAATGCATTGATAATGTGCAGATTAGAAATATGCGTCAGAATATTGTATTAACTTGATATATGTTGATAGAATGCATCTATAGAATGTGGAGGTAGATTGCATAGATGAAGTATGTAAATACATTTGTTAATATCAATTGTTATTATGATAAACATAAATTGTTTAAACAATTTTTAAAAATACTTTGAGAAGTATATTTTACGTAAAACATGACGTTATTGAAACATGACTTTGTTACAGTCATTATTGTCATAAAGAAGGAAACATCAATGGAATTAAGTTAACATTGTAGACAAATAAGTCAAGGTCATGATGAAAGGAGTAATTAATTTATTGTTAAAAGTTAACTGAAGTCATAACTATGTTTAAGACATGAATTTGCGAAGACGAAGACAAGGCGTGATATGTTAATCAACCCACTGTCTAGAAACATGAATGTACATGTATAATTAATTCATTATTATTGTCGGAAAGGGAGGAAATGGTTTATACTTATTAAATGCAAAGACGTACAGACTAAAATCTCATAAGGTTTACTTTTTATTGTAACGTGGTTGATAATGATGAATGAAGAATATTATCGTAAATCGGTAACTACAGGAGGTATGACAAGTTTGTACAGTAACTAAAGAATGTGAACAGAACAAGTATAAGGTTTTATAAAGGCACGAAGTTATGATGTAGGTTAGAAGATGTTTGTTAGAGTGTATCATGAAAGATGTGTGTGATTATTTAGTAGGGTCACTGATTCTCATATACAATTGTGGTGTATAGAGATGGGTCTAAGTGAAACGAATACCGTGCATTATTATTATGTTGTTGAAAGGAAAGGAATATTGTAAGAAATGTGAGCGTAGTGTAAACGCTATAATGAAAGCTTGTTCATCGATATTAGAAAGAGTTTGTGTCATTGGAGTTAAAGCAATTGTTCTGTACAGTGTGTTAGACAAGTTTTTGTAACGTGTATATGTATCATTTTGTTGTACATGTTTATGAAGATTTATGCCATGAACCACGAGATTATTAATGTTTAATGAGAGAGTCTAGCATCATACTTCCAATTTATCGAATTAATTAATGATTATGAAACTACAGAACCACAATTAGCTTCATTGTTTGTTGCAATAAGTTCAAATGTATGTGTCTAAACGAGACCAGTGATAGTAAAACTTTGTTGTGAATTTACATTATTGTCAAAGACTTTCTAAGAAAGAAATGTACAGAAAGAGAAGGATAATTAAGATCTAAACGGGATCTAGTAGAGAGAATATCGTGCTGGACGCGATTATTATAACTTGTAAATATGTAATATACTTAATTTAATAATTTTAAATATTATTTGGATTAATCTAAATTTAGATTTGTTGGATATAGAAAACGTGTGAGGTAAGTAGGGTTAAACATTGTATACAGCGACATTTTGATAGTTTGAACAGCCACAGATGATTTATACAGGCTGTATCATAATTCTAGATAACATTTTGACAACTAGAATTACTATTTGTATTTTTACAGCCAATATTTTATATGTTCGAAGAGGAGTCAAGTAGAGTTCCGATCCCTATTATCCAGCAATAATATGGAGATAGCATAACTATCTCATTTATAATTTGACTTCATTATTATTTGAACATTCGTTATTATTTGTCAGGGACATATTTTGTTAATAGTCCAGAGATTTGATAAACTTTCAAGCACTGCATAGTTTGCTTGCCCATTTTTATAATAACTGATAACTTTTCATTCAATAATCGACATACGACAGTACTACAAGTTAGATGATTATCGCCCACATTAGTCTCGCATTTAACCGTGCACCATCGAGATACGAGATTCTCGTACTACCAGTATATTTTATTTATTAGATTGTTTCAACTAGTTAGTAGTACTATCGTATGGCCGGTATGAACCAAGAGATCCCTAGTTATACGTCTAGCAGGGAAAGTTTGATTTATCTGGCTGGGTATGAACATTCCTGCAATCCTTTCCATCTCAGCGGATATAGATGGTGACTATGAGGAATTCTGGTACAGTACCAACCCAGACTGTGGTCGGAAGTTTCCTCTTACAGGTATTGACACACCGGAAGGGGTTTTAAGCTATCATCCTTCAGTTTAGAGCGCCTAGATTCCTACCAAACTATGATGGTTCCTATGTGAGGCATTTTCATACAATAGGGTTGTTAAGGGGTGTCCCTACTGAGTTTTTAGCCCACAAACCGCCAAAAAACGAAAATGAGCTTTTGTCAGAAGTTGGTAGTCCAGACATCAGAGCACATGTGGATACTAGTATTTTTTTATCTGCGGACATTTTTTAAAGTCTTGTGGAGCCATTTAAACTGTGCGAGCATGGCGCTTTAATAGGTCACACCCACATCTCCAGTGCTCATGTTAGACATACCCTGCATTAATTGTATTTTATGTTCTAAATATCTGGAAAGAGCTCAGATAATGTACAGAATACATAAGTGCTGCCATCTCTCGGTCTATACGGTAACCAGACGCACATTTCATATTACAAACTATTAGAAAGCAACGGGAAACTACAGCCGTATGCTATTCCCGAGGATATGCACCTCTCTATGCATAATTACATGTGATGATGGCCTCCTCCCTTGTAAAATTTCAATCCGGAGGTAAACTAGTCCCCCGTTCGGATCTCCTGGTGGGGACTACTCGAGAGGGGGTTAACATCACAGAAGTGACAAAGAGGAAATCTGACATTCTACGGATCGGAGCGTGGAATGTTAGAAGTCTGCTAGGAAATGGAAGGTTAGAAAACTTGGAAAGGGAAATGGATAGGTTGAGGTTGGATTTGGTTGGGATTAGTGAAATGCGCTGGCAGGAAGAACAGGACTTTTGGTCAGGAGACTATAGGGTCATTAGCAATAAATCAAACAATGGCCAAGCAGGGATTGGCCTCATATTGAGTAGGAAACATGGACAGCGGGTGGAATATTATGAACAATATAGTGAACGGATTATTGTAGCAAAAATCAATACTAAACCTACCTGCACCACAGTGGTACAAGTCTATATGCCTACCAGTCAAGCTGATGATGAGGATGTTGAAAAGGTCTACGAAGAAATAGACGAAATTCTGAGGTATATCAAGGGTGATGAAAATGTTATAGTAATGGGAGATTGGAATGCTGTGGTAGGAAAAGGGAGAGAAGGGAAAATAGTAGGAGATTTCGGATTAGGTGAAAGGAATGATCGAGGAACCAGGCTGGTAGAATTCTGCACCGAGCATGATTTGGTCATAGCTAACACCTTATTCAATAACCACAATAGAAGAATATACACATGGATGAGACCAGGAGATACAGGGCGTTACCAAATCGACTTCATTATGGTCAAGCAGAGGTTTCGAAACCAGATTTTGGATTGTAAAGCATATCCTGGTGCTGACATAAACTCTGACCACAATCTGGTCGTAATGAAATGCAGATTAAAGTTGAAGAAACTGAAGAAAAGTCAAAAGCCAAAAGGTGGGCAATAGACAGGCTGAAAGAGAAGGATGTAAACGAAAGATTCAAGACGAGTATAAAGGAAGGACTAATGAAAAACCCTAAATAAACTTCAATTGCAGACGAATGGGCACTTTTGAAGGATGAAATAACAAAATCCGCAGAAGAAAACATTGGTAGGAAAGAAAGAATAGGTAGAAAACCGTGGATCACTCAGGATATACTAGAATTGATGGATTAAAGGCGGAAACACAAGAATGTAAGAGATGAGAAGGGGAAAGCAGAATACAGACGTCTGAGAAATGAGGTTAACAAGAAGTGCAAGGAAGCGAAAGAAGAATGGTTGAAAGAGAAATGTGCAGGTATAGAAAATTGTCTGAAATTAGGTGAAGTAGACACAGCTTATAGAAGGATTAAGAATACTTTTGGGGAAAAGAAGACAAAGTGCTGTAATATTAAGGACACAAATGGAAAGCCTCTAACAGATAGGGAAGAAAAGGTTGAGAGATGGAAAGCTTACATAGAGAGTTTGTATAAGGGAAAGGAGATTGAGAATCATGTAATGGAAAGGGAGGAGGAAATTGATGAGGATGCGAAGGGAGATTTAATATTGAGATCAGAATTTGATAGAGCTTTGGAAGAAGCCGGAACAAAGCACCAGGAATAGATGACATACCGATTGAGTTGCTACGCTGCATAGGAGATGAAGGTCTGATCAGGTTATTTCACTTGGTGTGTAGGATTTATGAGACAGGTGAGGTACCCCCTGATTTCAAGAAGAATGTAATCATCCCTATACCAAAGAAAGTGGGAGCTGACAGATGTGAAGATTACCGTACAATCAGCTTGATTACTCATGCTTCAAAGATCCTGTCTAGGATAATTTACAAGAGGATTGAAAGCCAGATAGAAACGGAGTTGGGTGAAGACCAGTTTGGTTTCAGGAGAAATTTAGGAACAAGGGAAGCTGTACTAAGTCTTAGGCTGATTTTGGAAGGTAGAATAAGGAAAGATAAGAGAACGTTCATGGCTTTTGTAGACTTAGAAAAGGCTTTTGATAACGTTGATTGGACTAAATTGTTTGACATTTTGAAATCGATTGGAATAAAGTACAGGGATAGGAGGGTGATATACAATCTATACAGAAACCAGACAGCAGTCATTCGAGTTGAAGGACATGAGAGAGAAGCTGGTATTCAGAAAGGTGTAAGGCAAGGCTGCAACTTATCACCCATACTTTTCAATCTTTACATTGAACAAGCAATGAAGGAAATTAGAGAAAAATTTAAAGTGGGAGTGAAGATTCAAGGAGAAATAATTTCAACTCTGAGATTTGCTGATGACATAGTCATCTTGGCCGAAAAGCCTGAGGATTTGAATGAGTTTTTGAATGGTATGGACTCCGTCTTACAGAAAGAATTCATGATGAAAATTAATAAATGTAAAACAAAAATACTGGAATGCAGCCGAAATAAATCTGAAACCTCTATGGAGATCAAATTGACAGGTGAAAAGCTGAAGGAAGTAGAAGACTTCTGTTACTTAGGAAGTAGAATAACCAGTGATGGACGAAGCAAAGAGGATATAAAAAGTAGGTTGGCTCAGGCAAAGAAAGCTTTTCTACAAAAAAGGAATCTGTTGACATCGAATATAGATTTATGTATTAGGAAGTCATTTTTGAAAGCCTTTGTCTGGAGCGTGGCGCTCTATGGAAGTGAAACTTGGACTATTGGTGCAGCAGAAAAGAGAAGAATTTGAAATGTGGTGTTACAGAAGAATGATGAAGATCAGATGGGTAGATAGGGTTACAAACATAGAGGTATTAAGACGAGTGGGAGAGGAGAGATGTTTCTGGCGACTGCTAATGAAGAGAAGAGATAGGTTTGTAGGACACATACTAAGACACCCAGGAATAGCAAGCTTAGTTTTGGAAGGAAGGGTCGAGGACAAGAACTGTAGGGGTAGACCAAGGTTAGAATATGTTTAACAGATTGCCTCAGATGTAGGGTGTGGTAGTTATGTAGAGATGAAACGATTAGCTCAGGACAGGGAGGCATGGAGAGCTGCATCAAACCAGTCAAAAGACTGAAGACTCAAACAACAACAGAAAATATTGTTTTTACTTTATCTTTTCTGCTGGAAACTTGATTGATTTGAGTTAAGTAAATTCATTTATTATTTAAAAGCCTATGGTAACTGGAAAATATCGCTTTCATTGAATTGAGTTCAAATTAAGAGATGATGTGATTACGGGGTACAGGAAGCACATGGTATGTTAGGAACTGTTATTGTTTTGAAGTTGTCTCTTGATTTTATATCTAACTTATTTGATTTGTGGTTATTTTATTGGTTTTCTGATGAGAAGGGTGTAAAATGAACACCATTCATAGTCGTTGGAAGAAGCCTAGGAGCAGAAAATCAAAAATAATGAACGGGCTAGTGTAAATATTAGGAAGCGATGAGGTGACAAATCTATTGCTGAATTTGATAACAGTGAATCTCAACTTAATGTTAATGCTAGATCAATTGTAGCAAATGAGACAGAAACGCCAGTTCTCTGTAGTGCTACTGAGAAGAAGCTAGAGTATTTTTCTACAGATGCCAGTGCGAAAGTTGGCCTACTTAGTGACGAATACATTATAGCGCACCCAGAGATGTTGCAGCAGCTCATTGGAAACCTCAAGTGCAGTGAGTATTATAAGAAATGTTTAGTTCTACTCATTGGTAGTGTACCCGTTCGTCCGAGGGATGCGATGACCCATCTGCTATTACATCGCATTCCTGGATTTCCAGGACAGAGCGGAGTTAAATGAACATGAAGTCAAATAAGGAATGTGTCGGAAATTCAGTTGAAATATCACAAAAGCAGAGGGTAACACGAGATAAAGTATATCCAGGGTCGTTACGGGTTTAAATTCAATAAAAAAAAATACAAATAGAAATGGGCGCCACCAACTGAATCCCTAGCAAACCACATCCTTCCTGGTTAAGCCTTAATGAAGACAAGGAAAGAAATAGGAAAATCACATCATCATCAGATCACAATTAAGATCAAAACAAATTTATTCAAACTTTGATAGTCAGACAGAAATATTAAACACACATCCTACCTAAGAGTATGGTCGAATGCCAACGTTAAATTGTCATTGTCGTGAAAATCGAACCATCTCTATTCTATTCAAAGTGTAATTCATCCACATAAAATATGAAAATTTTCTAAAGTTCACTTGGGTTCTCAGGTTCACCGTAGCACTATGTCTATGCGTCACTGACATTCGTGATACCTGAGACCTAACTTCTCTTCAAGTTAACATCAAGAATGTGGATGTAAAAATAATGAATCTGTCTAAACACATATATTCTAATCACATATTTAAATATCAAATAATTTTATAGCTTGAATGGCATTATTCAAATGCTGAAAATCTTAGTAAATGCTCCTAGAAATCGAATAATTAATTGACACTATATTTACACTGTCATTAATAATTGCTTGTTTGTGAATCACAGAAACTCCACTACTCATTGGTTATAATCATCATCATATCAAAATTAAATATCTCTCACATTAGTTCTCATCTCAAAATTCATTATATTCAAGTCAGAATAATTAACTTATTACCATAAAATCATTTAAATGAATATTATAATCATTACTTCATTATACTCTCTAATTAATCACACACTCACATTTCATCATCTCATTCAGATTAAATCATCTTAAATCATCCATATAAATTGTTTAATTCATTAATTCAAGTTGTAATTCTTCAAATTATTTAAATCATATCTCTCATATAAATGTATTTAAATCCATTTAAATTTATTAATCATCAGCTCCTTTAATTAATTATCACCTTCTAATTCAGTTATTCATCATCTATTTTATCATCTATTAATTTATTTAATTCAGCTTATTTATTCAATCTTTAATTCATCCATTTATTTAATTCATTGATTTATTCCAAAATTTAATTTATCAATTTATTTAAATTTTATTCATCTGGTTATTTAGATTTTTATTTCATCGAGTCATTCAAATTTTTATTTCATTAGGTCAGATCATTAATATGCTTAAGCTTCAGATTATTATTTCATTAATTATTATTATCAGAAAATCTTGTATTATCAACATTATTTATTTGTTTAATTTCCTAGCAAATTGTTTAATATGGGTTATAGAACGTTGTCTTACAGTTTTATCACTTCCAAGTTATATTTCGTATTTAATTATTGGTGCGTGCAGGTGGGTGGAGGACGCGGACCTGACACCTAAGTCGAGACCTATAACACATGGTGAACTAGATGGAGCACCGACCATCCAATGACTACACTTTTCGTGTAGAGGTTGTGAAATAAAATAAAATTTAATATCAAAAGACAAGACATTGCAAAAGGGGACGTGAGGGGTGCATGAAATGGTAAGATGAGGGATGATGGGCCTGAAATAAAATATGTACATGGTATTATAAATCAGTAAAACAATAAAACGTAAAACACACAATATAGATCTATAAAAGGAGAATGTCGACGACGAGGAGAATGCCTAAGTCGCTGGAGATCGTTCAGTAGAGGAACAGAAATTAACAATAGTGTTAAGAGTGCGTTTCGTTCCACCACAGGCTGACTACAAGAAGGTAGTCAGAAGTAGCAATCTTAGAAGTACATGAAATCGTGTCTCCCACGAACTGTCTATCCGACCACCCTTACATTAAACTGTATGTCACGCCAAGCTACCCAAAGAAACAACCAACAACAGCAACGACCCTTAAATGACACGTCAAAAAAACACAGAAAAATTACAACTTCACAAGGCACTGCACTTCACATGACGTGCCATGACACACAAACTCAGCAAATAAACATGGATCAGTTCAGTAAAATTAAAACAAGCAAATCCCAAATGAAGATAAAAACAAACGATTTCATGAACTGGTAGAATAAAACTTCTTTCGAACCAAAGCACAAGGTTCAGTTACCTTGCGGGATGCCAAATAAGCGCCAATTGCAGTCCCGGGCACGTACAACGAACACACATTCCATCATCTCGGAAGAGTAACCAATACACCTGATTTAATAACGTAATGGGATCACGCATTGCATGCTAACTGAAGGCCACAACAAAACAGAATAACACTAAACATGACCCTCGACCTTCAGTCAAATTCCCAATTAAACAAACGACATAAACCCAACCCTTAATATCAAGACTAGAACCGTGATTGTAAATGAAACATATTTCTGAAACATACATAGATAATGCTTGCCCAGTCTCCAAGGATAAAAATAAAACCTAATCGGCCATCCATGGAGTGCACAACTGACAAGCATAAAAAAACAAACCCATAATTAAAATCGCGAACTAACCTAAAGAATACCAGTCCCTAAAGGTCCCTGAAAGATCCCATACTCTTGCAAGGGGTTAGGAACTGGTAAGAAACATCTCTCATAAATACAATCGCGTTTCACAACATAAAACAAACGCAAGTAACACGCACTAAAATAAAACTCGACTAGATACGGAAGAGAAAAAACAACAACAAGCACCCATTTAAATTAATAAACCCAAAAACAAGCAATTTGATTCTCCACTACGTGCATATATAAACAAACTGGGGACAAAATAAACACCAAATGACTTCATAGAAAAACACGAACGGTCTCCAGTTTAACCCTACTTTAGCAGGTAGAATTAAGGAACTTTTAACACTGAAACTTGGGGAAAATGCATTGAATAATGATCTTCTTCAAAACACGATTATACAGAGCTACAAAGGCATCATTTCACTTAGCTGAGTCTCCGAGACGTTCTGGAAGGTCTCTGATGATATTTCATTTAATAATTATCTCATATGGCAAGAAATCTCCACTGCTAGGCAGAGGCCTGAATCCCGCCATGTTTCCTCAGCGTTTATAACCTCGAAGATCAATAGGAATAATTAACACGTAACATTTTCAATAGAAATGTCGGTAGTAGGCATTATGTCGGCTCAACATCTTATCTGTCTCTTCTCGTCATCACAATTTAGTCGCGATAACAATCGCCGCAGGCGTGTTTCTTAGAAAAGGATTAGTTCTCCAACGCGGGCGCATTCATTTTTCAGATGTGCGGAAATTACGATCTCTTAGATGTATTACTAGATACCGCTAGATGGAAATAACGTCGAACAGATCTTAAAATTGTACCGGCTCATCTCTCCACGCCCCAATCTTGGACGCAGTTTACAAGTCCAACGTAGAATGTAAAAAGCAATCACTACATGGATACATGTTGACATTAATCAGCTGGTAACGTGATTGTCATTTGTCTGCATGACGTGATAGTCGGGCCCTGACGTAACACGGAGCAGAGAGGATTGTGGGTTTTTCAATGTCAAGACGTCAGAACAAGTCACAGCTGATAAGTAATAGCTCCCCAAAGAGATAGTAAGTAATTGTTGGGCAGAGTCCATAGAAGTAGATTCCCAGGAAGGCGGAATAGCGCTTTAGTAGTAGTCATACGTATTGTCGAGGCAGATAATGTTCGTGTCAAACAGTTCTTACGCAGTTTAGTAGTTAAGTCTCCCACTACACTTGCCAGTAATGCTCATTTCTATTAAAGCAAGGTATAGTAATACGTTCCGCACAAGTTAAGAAACGGGAAATACCGGGTGACTTAGGACATCTCCAAATAGAAGTAAATTTAAAAAAAAAAATAAGATAAAAATGGTGAACACAACCAATACAAGAAAAATGCAGTCATCACATAATCAATCTCCCAATGTTCAAAATGTGAAAGTGCCAAAACCACGCTCTGCTACCAATGATGGTGCGTGCAGGTGGGTGGAGGACGCGGACCTGAGACCTAAGTCGAGACCTTTAACACATGGTGAACTAGATGGAGCACCGACCATCCAATGACTACACTTTTCGAGTAGAGGTTGTGAAATAAAATAAAATTTAATGTCAAAAGACAAGACATTGCAAAAGGGGACGTGAGGGGTGCATGAAATGGTAAGATGAGGGATAATGGGCCTGAAATACAATATGCACATGGTATTATAAAACAGTAGCATTCTTAGAAGTACATGAAATCGTGTCTCCCACGAACTGTCTATCCGACCACCCTCACATTAAACTGTATGTCACGCCAAGCTACCCAAAGAAACAACCAACAACAGCAACGACCCTTAAATGACACGTCAATAAACACAGAAAGATTACAACTTCACAAGGCACTACACTTCACATGACGTGCCATGAAATACAAACTCAGCAAATAAACATAGATCAGTTCAGTAAAATTAAAACAAGCAAATCCCAAATGAAGATAAAACCAAACGATTTCATGAACTGGTAGAATAAAACTTCTTTCGAACGAAAGCACAAGGTTCAGTTACCTTGCGGGATGCCAAATAAGCGTCAATTGCAGTCCCGGGCACGTACAACGAACACACATTCAATCATCTCGGAAGAGTAACCAATACACCTGATTTAATAACGTAATGGGATCACGCATTGCATGCTAACTGAAGGCCACAACAAAACAGAATAACACTAAACATGACCCTCGACCTTCAGTCAAATTCCCAATTAAACAAACGACATAAACCCAACCCTTAATATCAAGACCAGAACCGTGATTGTAAATGAAACATATTTCTGAAACATACATAGATAATGCTTTCCCAGTCTCCAAGGATAAAAATAAAACCTAATCGGCCATCCTTGGAGTGCACAACTGACAAGCATAAAAAAACAAACCCATAATTAAAATCGCGAACTAACCTAAAGAATACCAGTCCCTAAAGGTCCCTGAAAGATCCCATACTCTTGCAAGGGGTTAGGAACTGGTAAGAAACATCTCACATAAATACAATCGCGTTTCACAACATAAAACAAACGCAAGTAACACGCACTAAAATAAAACTCGACTAGATACGGAAGAGAAACAACAACAACAACAAGCACCCATTTCAATTAATAAACCCAAAAACAAGCAATTTGATTCTCCACTACGTGCATATATAAACAAACTGGGGACAAAATAAACACCAAATGACTTCATAGAAAAACACGAACGGTCTCCAGCTTAACCCTACTTTAGCAGGTTGAATTAAGGAACTTTTAACACTGAAACTTGGGGAAAATGCATTGAATAATGATCTTCTTCAAAACACGATTATACAGAGCTACAAAGGCATCATTTCACTTAGCTGAGTCTCCGAGACGTTCTGGAAGGTCTCTGATGATATTTCATTTAATAATTATCTCATATGACATGAAATCTCCACTGCTAGGCAGAGGCCTGAATCCCGCCATGTTTCCTCATCGGTTATAACCTCGAAGATCAATAAGAATAATTAACACGTAACATTTTCAATAGAAATGTCGGTAGTAGGCATTATGTCGTCTCAACATCTTATCTCTCTCTTCTCGTCATCACAATTTAGTCGCGATAACAATCGCCGCAGGCGTGTTTCTTAAACAAGGATTAGTTCTCCAACGCGGGCGCATTCATTTTTCAGACGTGCGGAAATTACGATCTCTTAGATGTATTACTAGAGACCGCTAGATGGAAATAACGTCGAACAGATCTTAAAATTGTACCGGCTCAATTATCATGCCAAAAAATATTATTGCCTTCACAAAATCACGTTGGATCTCACTATCTAAAACTTCATCATATACTCTCGCTTTATCAAATACCATATTTGAATATCATAATTATTCCACGTAACACCATAAATATTCCACATAACACCATAATTATTCAGCGCACAGCATGAATCTCAAAAATTATGCTAGACTGGGTTCGATGACCTCATGTCTGCCTCAAAATACATCAGCAATATTGCAACTTCCACTTGGCAACTTCCAGAAAATTCCTATCACAAACTTCACTTAATCACGTTGCATGATCTACAAAAATATATAACTGGCTTCAAATTATTAACGCACACAATCTCCAAGAACTGTAATTAATCTGATCACATCAAGACAACTTCTCAAACAATAAGGAAAAATTACCTTAGTAATCGAAATCCAATTCAAGATCTGCTTTCAAATAGAGCATTAATTCTCTTAAAATTCTCAAAATTCACTTCACTGAAAAACACCAATGTGTTATAATCTCTCACATCAAAACATGTAATACTGATCTGCCTCAAAATAAATCTGACCATTAATGATTCATCTTAAAAGATTCAATTACTTGAAATCCATCTCAAAGGTATCAAACTCAATCACAAAAAAGTATCAAAAGTATCAGCTGTTAAATGAATGTACTCTCAAAAGAGTATAGCAACAAAATATTGGATTGGCAAACAAGAATTACAAAATGTAACCCTGCTGACATTTATTTTTAATTTATTTAACAAAATTCGACTGATATGTGACTAGTAGTTTCTTGTTTAATCCTCTTACAATCTCAAGTACACTCGGATGATAAAAATGAGGCCCTCAATGGCAGGTCAGGTGTGTACCACCACGCAATCGCCTAAAGCGAAAGGCCCTGCCCCGTAGACTATCATGATAATGCCCTAGACGATGGGTCAGGTGTGTACCACCACGCAATCGTATAAAACGAAAGGCCCCATCTCGTTGACTAATGAGTGAATGTACCAGATGGGAATCAAAAAGTCTCTAGTTGTCACATAAAAGCGATATTCATTCACTTGAGTGAATAAAATCTTAATATCTCCAAACAATCCAATAGAAAAAATCCCTACTGATGAATAATACATACTCGCTAGTATGCAATGAACTGACGAAGTAATTTAAATAATCCAATTGCAGATCACGAGTTCGAAATACTCGCCACAAAAAAATAACTATCCAAGAAAAACTATCCTTACTGAAAAATTGTCAAAACGACCAAACATCTGCTTAATAAAGCCAACCAATGGTGAGAACTTCGTATAATGGTGCCTGCCATATCATATGGTAACGCCATTTTCTAGCAAAATGGAGCAAATAATGTCTAAGCCATGTGATAATAATCGTAGAACTCCTACTAGAAATATATACAAGTATGCCCAGTGTTCATGAAAAAATTCATATCAGGAAAGGCATAACTCTTACAATACCTTCTTATATCAGCTGTTAATATATTTCAAAGATCGTCGATTATCCTCGTGTGTGCAACAAATTTCTCGAAAGATCGACGGAAACATCGTATCACCCACTAAAATAACGATTGCCTTCATATTCCAATTGAATCTGTTGTTGGACATCCTCTTTTTCAGGAACCGAATCCATCGCTCTGTGGTGCCATCACGTCTCCGTATTCGCCTACTCCGACATTATGAACTGCATGTTATCCATCACGGATACTGTCCAAATTCTTCCGTAAAAGTTCACAAACGTAGAGTACCCCATACTCTTCGACTATGTCACGCCACTGTCCCATACAATGTTCGGTTTGCATATGAAAAAAGTTAATCTCCACAGCGGCTGAATTTCACTTGCAGAAAATAAATTATTTATAAAAGTGTATACATTTCTGAAACACCCTGTAGTCGTGTTCGTAATTGATATTTCATAATAGTTCATGAAAAACAATAATAATGATGCACGTGCCAATGTTCCTTAAGTGCATATACTCGTAACTATTCATTTGCCTAAGAGCATTAATGTTGGCTTGACCTTATGGTCGCTTTAATTATTCCGGTTTGAAATGCATTATTTAATAAGCCGTAATATCATTGGAATATATCTAAGTCCATTTGAAAGTTCACAATAGCAGTATGTAATTGCTATCTGCCTGCACAATTCAACTGTTGAATACAAGTCCAAACTTATAAAGTTTTAACAAAATGTCGAAATACAGTTCAGCTGCTTGCATGTCGCCTGCTTATAAAAATGTCGGATCCAGCACGCCCTGCTCTATCTCACTGTTCTCGAATGATCGACGCTTAAAACTTGCCTCGTCATATCGCTTCGCTGTGCTGTCCTGTCTTACGAATGCGGCTTGAAATAAAGTTCTCAATTCTGTTACAATGCTGCTTATTACTTTAACAAACTGTAACATTTGAAAAGCATTGCTGTTTCGCATAACCGTAACCACGATGTTGGAAATACTTCTGTCCGAACACCGGCTCTCATTTCACTGTCACGGCCTGTATAGCTTGCCTCGCTAACCACTCCTCGCGCTGCCTACCGTGCTTCTCTTGTCTTCACTGACTGACCTACTTTCGTTCTCCCAGCGTATGCTGCTATTAGCCCCGATTGCTGAACTAATACTGTCGTTTTCTCCGCGCACCAAGTTCTGTACACAGCTCGACTGGCTGGACAACTACTGCTGTTCTCCGCGTACCATGTGCTGTACTTGGCTCTGCTGGCTGAACTAATACTGCTGTCCTCAGACTGCGTGATGATGAGTTCCTACTCGGCGCTGTCACGTGATGTTCCCCTACCTTCTGTGGTCATACGTCACAAGTATAATCTCGACCACAATCATATCGGCAATTAAGTTATACAATAACTTAAGGAATTATCTGCCTTTCTTCAAGTTACCACCATAAAGATTTCTTGATATTTCTTCTCTTCTGAGATGATATAATATTATGTTCCACATAGATCTTGATAATACTTCAATATTCCTCCCATAATTCCATCTGCTTGACTGGTAGTGCCACCTTCATCCTTGGCCTCCTACGTCATCTCTTAACATTCTTCTCGACTCGATCTGAGCGCTATCTTTTCTACTTTTCCCATAAATCTCAACTACGGCTCGATGTCAACTGGCGTAGCCGATAGCCTCAACTAGGTATCGGGTACATCTCTCCCGTACATCTCCTTTTTTATCAGGCTTGAGAAAAAAAAATATTCTCAGGCATTCTATACACAACATATGTACACGATAGCTCTGCAATCATCCTCTTACTCAGCATAATGATACTTTCTAATGCTAGCTGCGTTAAAAGTCCCCACAACTTCATTAGTATCCATTCCCTCGGTGTACTATATCTTCTTAAATTAAATCCTCGTCTTTGACTTGATATGTCTCAACAAAGATGATGGATTCCCAATGATTAGTATCCTGATTCGTCGTTAATTTTGTCGTTTTTTTCTTCCATCACCACTCGTGCATGCTCGATTGACATCTGTAATTACCTCTTCGGGTGGTCCACTAGGCTGTCTACTCTCTTGCCTTGATCTCCCATACTCTTGCTTATCCTGTCTTTCGTTTTGATCATTCCTCCTATTATCTTGCCTATTGTTTTGATTGGACTGCTGATTTTGGTTCCAGTTGTATCTACCTCGATATCGATTATTATATCTGTTCCTATTTTGGTATCTGGAATTCTGATCGTAGTTCCTGTATCTACTGTTTCTTGTATCTTGATCATATGGCCTCTCATACGGTCCTTGATATCTATCATTCCCACGAACGTTGTGAATATTTCCTCTATTCCCTTCGTTTCTTCTGTTTCCACAGGAATCTCTTCTATCTGTCTGTGCTGCGTTATCGACAACTACCGCATTCACTTCTTGCGTGTTTCGATTATCATTCCTTGAAGTTCTGGGTGTAATCTGAGCGCTCGTATAATCCAATCGGCGTAGAATATCATCATAGTGCTCAAGTGTGTTCGCTCCCGATGCTATGAGTGATCGTTGTACCTCAATTGGCAACTGTCTTGCTATAGCTTGCAAACGTTCTTCTTCTGGCAATGGAGGAATCAAAAATTGTACTTTAGCCAATTTCGAAGTAAAGTAATTTGCATAATGCGTCGGATGCGACGTAGAGTAACGTTTCGAATAAATTTCTGCTCTTACGTTCAGCTGATCCTCTGCACTCCAGAATCTTCGTAAAAATGCTATGGCAAATTGTTCCAGGTTCGCAAAGTTACTCCTAAATGCGCGAAACCAAGTTAACGCTGGCCCGTCTAAGGCGCGTTCGACTACCCTTAGTTCTCTCTCCTTGGCTACTCTATGTTCCGCCATGTAATCGCGAATATCTCTCAGAAATTCGACTGGTGTGACTCCAGTGTTCCCCGAAAACTTCCTTGGTTTATCATCCAGATTTCTGATTATGGTCACCGGACTTGAGTATCGTTCACGCATACTAAACGTACTTCTATTCGGATTCGAATTATCTTGAGGGGTTGAATTAGTCCTTTCGAAAGTAACATTCTGTTGCGTTTGACTATCTTCTCCCACGCTAACCTCTTGACTGTTCATACTGCGATCTATCGGTGTCTGATTTATCGATACTTCCCCCGTTGCAACACCTTGACTTGTGAAACTATTTATTATGAACTCTAGTTTAGTCATCCTACCTTCTGTTCGCTTTTCTACTGTCTTGACCTTAGTCTCCAAATTATCTAACGACATAACATTCTGCGTTCTGTTACTCTCTTCCAAATCGTTCTTCAATTTTTCTATCTTATCTTCGCATGTTCTCTTTACTGATGCGACTTGTTCTTTTAACTGATCAACATCTGTCCTAAACTGAGCTGAATCTATATTCATCGCTTCCTTATTCTCAGTAAATCTCGCTTCCAAATTCGCCATACCTGCGATTAATTTCTCATCCAGCCCTGCACGTTTTTCTTTTGCTTCGGCATCGACCTCACTATACCGTTCTTCCACTATTGCACCGACTCTACTTTTGAATAAAGCTAAGTTTTCATTAACCTTTTGATCTATGTCATCATCAATTTTCCTAATGTCTGTCTGCAATTGGTTTTCTAAGGATTTCAAGTTAGAATTAATCTCTCCTAAGACTTCCTCTTTAACTGTCCCAATTACTGACTTTAAACTTTTTATTTCATTACCTAGATTCATTTCTAGACCTTTGATTTTGGATTCGAAAGATACTTCGGTAGACCACTCTTGTATTTTGCCTACATCTGCCACTAAACCATCAATGTCGAATCTTAATTTCGATACATCTGATTTAATATCTTTCTGTATAGACATAACATCTGTTCTCAAATTAAGAATATTTTCTTCTTCTCTATTTTCTAACTCAATTATATTTTTTCTTAACATTTGCAAATTTTTCTCTCCTTTCATTTCTACTGCCTTTATATCTAATTGTAAAGCCTTGAATATTTCATCATTCTTTAACGTTAATCTATTCTCCAAACTAGTTAAATTGTTCTTCAACTCTGTGTTAGTTTCTTCACTACGAGCTTGTAATCTAGTTTCTAACAATTTAAAACTATCCATTAAGTTAGCTTCACTAGCTTTCAAATTGCTTTCAGTACTGGTCTGTAATCTAGTCTCTAATGACTTTAAATTATTTTCATTGCTAGCCTGTAATGACTTTAAATTTTCGTCATTACTAGTCTGTAATGATCTCAAATTCTCTCTACATCTAGCTTCCGAATCATTTATCTGTTCTTTGCTTTCTGATTCCATTCTAGCTATAGTTACTGCAATACTAGACATATCATTCCGTAACTCTCCTAACACCTTAGCTAAATCTTCTGCTGACATAATTATATCTTTCAATAAACGTTTTATTCAGAGACGTTAGATAGCAACACATCACAATGTATCAATTCCTGATTTCACTTGGGTATAAGAAAAATGACTTATAACTAAACATGATATAACACAAATATGATTAACATGACCACTCGAATGGGCATACAAGTATATTGTCTGACCAAGTTTAATAAATTTTATAACACCATTAAATGAAATTGAGATCAATCTCTTCGTAATCTAAATCTGATGTGTTTTCATAGAATAAACAAAATCGAAGCCCCACGGATTGGTAAAGCCAATTCTCCCCCTCTCTCTGTACCCGTTCGTCCGAGGGATGCGATGACCCATCTGCTATTACATCGCATTCCTGGATTTCCAGGACAGAGCGGAGTTAAATGAACATGAAGTCAAATAAGGAATGTGTCGGAAATTCAGTTGAAATATCACAAAAGCAGAGGGTAACACGAGATAAAGTACCTCCAGGGTCGTTACGGGTTTAAATTTAATTTAAAAAAATACAAATAGAAATGGGCGCCACCAACTGAATCCCTAGCAAACCACATCTTTCCTGGTTAAGCCTTAATTAAGACAAGGAAAGAAATAGGAAAATCACATCATCATCAGATCACAATTAAGATAAAAACAAATTTATTCAATCTTTGATAGTCAGACAGAAATATTAAACACACATCCTACCTAAGAGTATGGTCGAATGCCAACGTTAAATTGTCATTGTCGTGAAAATCGAACCATCTCTATTCTATTCAAAGTGTAATTCATCCACATAAAATATGAAAATTTTCTAAAGTTCACTTGGGTTCTCAGGTTTACCGTAGCACTATGTCTATGCGTCACTGACATTCGTGATACCTGAGACCTAACTTCTCTTTATGTTAACATCATGAATGTGGATGTAAAAAATAATGAATCTGTCCAAACACATATATTCTAATCACATATTTAAATATCAAATAATTTTATAGCTTGAATGGCATTATTCAAATGCTGAAAATCTTAGTAAATGCTCCTAGAAATCGAATAATTAATTTACACTATATTTACACTGTCATTAATAATTGCTTGTTTGTGAATCACAGAAGCTCCACTACTCATTGGTTATAATCATCATCATATCAAAATTAAATATCTCTCACATTAGTTCTCATCTCAAAATTCATTATATTCAAGTCAGAATAATTAACTTATTACCATCAAATCATTTAAATGAATATTATAATCATCACTTCATTATACGCTCTAATTATTCACACACTCTCATTTCATCATCTCATTCAGATTAACTCATATTAAATCATCCATATAAATTGTTTAATTCATTAATTCAAGTTGTAATTCTTCAAATTATTTAAATCATATCTCTCATATAAATTTATTTAAACCCATTTAAATTAATTAATCATCAGCTTCTTTAATTAATTATCACCTTCTAATGCAGTTATTCATCATCTATTTATTCATCTATTAATTTATTTAATTCAGCTTATTTATTCAATCTTTAATTCATCCATTTATTTAATTCATTGATTTATTCCAAAATGTAATTTATCAATTTATTTAAATTTTATTCATCTGGTTATTTAGATTTTTATTTCATCGAGTCATTCAGATTTTTATTTCATTAGGTCAGATCATTAATATGCTTAAGCTTCAGATTATTATTTCATTAATTTTTATTATCAGAAAATCTTGTATTATCAACATTATTTAATTTGTTTAATTTCCTAACGAATTGTTTAATATGGGTTATAGAACGTTGTCTTACAGTTTTATCACTTCCAAATTATATCTCGTATTTAATTATCATGACAAAAATATTATTGCCTTCACAAAATCACGTTGGATCTCACTATCCAAAACTTCATCATGTACTCTCGCTTTATCAAATACTAAATTTGAATACCATAATTATTCCACGTAACACCATAAATATTCCACATAACACCATAATTATTCAGCGCACAGCATGAATCTCAAAAATTATGCTAGACTGGGTTCGACAACCTCATGTCTGCCTCAAAATACATCAGCAATATTGCAACTTCCACTTGGCAACTTCCAGAAAATTCCTATCACAAACTTCACTTAATCACGTTGCATGATCTACAAAAATATATAACTGGCTTCAAATTATTAACGCACACAATCTCCAAGAACTGTAATTAATATGATCACATCTAGACAACTTCTCAAACAATAAGGAAAAATTACCTTAGTAATCGAAATCCAATTCTAGATCTGCTTTCAAATGGAGCATAAATTCTCTTAAAATTCTCAAAATTCACTTCACTGAAAAACACCAATGTGTTATAATCTCTCACATCAAAACATGTAATACTGATCTGCCTCAAAATAAATCTGACCATTAATGAATCATCTTACGAGATTCAATTACTTGAAATCCTTCTCAAAGGTATCAAACTCAATCACAAAAAATATCAAAAGTATCAAAAGTATCAGCTGTTAAATGAATGTACACTCAAAAGAGTATAGCAACAAAATATTGGATTGGCAAACAGGAATTACAAAATGTAACCCTGCTGACATTTATTTTTAATTTATTTAACAAAATTCGACTGATATATGACTAGTAGTTTCTTGTTTAATCCTCTTACAATCTCAAGTACACTCGGATGATAAAAATGAGGCCCTCAATGGCAGGTCAGGTGTGTACCACCACGCAATCGCCTAAAGCGAAAGGCCCTGCCCCGTAGACTATCATGATAATGCCCTAGACGATGGGTCAGGTGTGTACCACCACGCAATCGTATAAAACGAAAGGCCCCATCTCGTTGACTAATGAGTGAATGTACCAGATTGGAATCAACAAGTCTCTAGTTGTCACATAAAAGCAATATTCATTCACTTGAGTGAATAAAATCTTAATATCTCCAAACAATCCAATAGAAAAAATCCCTACTGATGAATAATACATACTCGCTAGTATGCAATGAACTGACGATGTAATTTAAATAATCCAATTGCAGATCACGAGTTCGAAATACTCGCCACAAAAAAATAACTATCCAAGAAAAACTATCCTTACTGAAAAATTGTCAAAACGACCAAACATCTGCTTAATAAAGCCAACCAATGGTGAGAACTTCGTATAATGGTGCCTGCCATATCATATGGTAACGCCATATTCTAGCAAAATGGAGCAAATAATGTCTAAGCCATGTGAAAATAATCGTAGAACTCCTACTAGAAATATATACAAGTATGCCCAGTGTTCATGAAAAAATTCATATCTGGAACATCATAACTCTTACAATACCTTCTTATATCAGCTGTTAATATATTTCAAAGATCGTCGATTATCCTCGTGTGTGCAACGAATTTCTCGAATGATCGACGGAAACATCGTATCACCCACTAAAATAACGATTGCCTTCATATTCCAAGTGAATCTGCTGTTGGACATCCTCTTCTTCAGGAACCGAATCCATCGCTCTGTGGTGCCATCACGTCTCTGTATTCGCCTACTCCGACATAATGAACTGCTTGTTATCCATCACGGATACTGTCCAAATTCTTCCGTAAAAGTTCACAAACGTAGAGTACCCCATACTCTTCGACTATGTCACGCCACTGTCCCATACAATGTTCGGTTTGCATATGAAAAAAGGTAATCTCCACAGCGGCTGAATTTCACGTGCAGAAAATAAATTATTTATAAAAGTGTATACATTTCTGAAACACCCTGTAGTCGTTTTCGTAATTGATATTTCATAATAGTTCATGAAAAACAACTATAATGATGCACGTGCCAATGTTCCTTAAGTGCATATACTCGTAACTATTCATTTGCCTAAAAGCATTAATGTTGGCTTGACCCCATGGTCGCTTTAAATATTCCGGTTTGAAATACATTATTTAATAAGCCGTAATATCATTGGAATATATCTAAGTCCATTTGAAAGTTCACAATAGCAGTATGTAATTGCTATCTGCCTGCACAATTCAACTGTTGAATACAAGTCCAAACTTATAAAGTTTTAACAAAATGTCGAAATACAGTTCAGCTGCTTGCATGTCGCCTGCTTATAAAAATGTCGGATCCAGCACGCCCTGCTCTATCTCACTGTTCTCGAATGATCGACGCTTAAAACTTGCCTCGTCATATCGCTTCGCTGTGCTGTCCTGTCTTACGAATGCGGCTTGAAATAAAGTTCTCAATTCTGTTACAATGCTGCTTATTACTTTAACAAACTGTAACACTTGAAAAGCATTGCTGTTTCGCATAACCGTAACCACGATGTTGGAAATACTTCTGTCCGAACACCGGCTCTCATTTCACTGTCACGGCCTGTATAGCTTGCCTCGCTAACCACTCCTCGCGCTGCCTACCGTGCTTCTCTTGTCTTCACTGACTGACCTACTTTCGTTCTCCCAGCGTATGCTGCTATCAGCCCCGCTTGCTGAACTAATACTGTCCTTTTCTCCGCGCACCAAGTTCTGTACACAGCTCGACTGGCTGGACTACTACTGCTGTTCTCCGCGTACCATGTGCTGTACTTGGCTCTGCTGGCTGAACTAATACTGCTGTCCTCAGACTGCGTGATGATGAGCTCCTACTCGGCGCTGTCACGTGACGTTCCCCTACCTTCTGCGGTCATACGTCACAAGTATAATCTCGACCACAATCATATCGGCAATTAAGTTATACAATAACTTAAAGAATTATCTGCCTTTCTTCAAGTTATCACCATAAAGATTTCTTGATATTTCTTCTCTTCTGAGATGATATAATATTATGTTCCACATAGATCTTGATAATACTTCAATATTCCTCCCATAATTCCATCTGCTTGACTGGTAGTGCCACATTCATCCTTGGCCTCCTACGTCATCTCCTAACATTCTTCTCGACTCGATCTGAGCGCTATCTTTTCTACTTTTCCCATAAATCTCAACTACGGCTTTATGTCAACTGGCGTAGCCGATAGCCTCAACTAGGTATCGGGTACATCTCTCCCGTACATCTCCTTTTTTATCAGGCTTGAGAAAAAAAATACTCTCAGGCATTCTATACACAACATATGTACACGATAGCTCTGCAATCATCCTCTTACTCAGCATAATGATACTTTCTAATGCTAGCTGCGTTAAAAGTCCCCTCAACTTCATTAGTATCCATTCCCTCGGTGTACTATATCTTCTTAAATTAAATCCTCGTCTTTGACTTGATATGTCTCAACAATGATGATGGATTCCCAATGATTAGTATCCTGATTCGTCGTTAATTTGTCGTTTTTTTCTTCCTTCACCACTCGTGCATGCTCGATTGACATCTCTAATTACCTCTTCGGGTGGTGCACTAGGCTGTCTACTCTCTTGCCTTGATCTCCCATATTCTTGCTTATCCTGTCTTTCGTTTTGATCATTCCTCCTATTATCTTGCCTATTGTTTTGATTGGACTGCTGATTTTGGTTCCAGTTGTATCTACCTCGATATCGATTATTATATCTGTTCCTATTTTGGTATCTGGAATTCTGATCGTAGTTCCTGTATCTACTGTTTCTTGTATCTTGATCATATGGCCTCTCATACGGTCCTTGATATCTATCATTCCCACGAACGTTGTGAATATTTCCTCTATTCCCTTCGTTTCTTCTGTTTCCCCAGGAATCTCTTCTATCTGTCTGTGCTGCATTATCGACAACTACCGCATTCACTTCTTGCGTGTTTCGATTATCATTCCTTGAAGTTCTGGGTGTAATCTGAGCGCTCGTGTAATCCAATCGGCGTAGGATATCATCATAGTGCTCAAGTGTGTTCGCTCCCGATGATATGAGTGATCGTTGTACCTCAATTGGCAACTGTCTTGCTATAGCTTGCAAAAGTTCGTCTTCTGGCAATGGAGGAATCAAAAATTGTAATTTAGCCAATTTCGAATTAAAGTAATTTGCATAATGCGTCGGATGCGACGTAGAGTAACGTTTCGAGTACATTTCTGCTCTTACGTTGAGCTGATCCTCTGCACTCCAGAATCTTCGTAAAAATGCTATGGCAAATTGTTCCATGTTCGCAAAGTTACTCCTAAATGCGCGAAACCAAGTTAACGCTGGCCCGTCTAAGGCGCGTTCGACTACCCTTAGTTCTCTCTCCTTGGCTACTCTATGTTCCGCCATGTAATCGCGAATATCTCTCAGAAATTCGACTGGTGTGACTCCTGTGTTCCCCGAAAACTTCCTTGGTTTATCATCCAGATTTCTGATTATGGTCACTGGACCTGAGTATCGTTCACTCATACTAAACGTACTTCTATTCGGATTCGAATTATCTTGAGGGGTTGAATTAGTCCTTTCGAAAGTAACATTCTGTTGCGTTTGACTATCTTCTCCCACGCTAACCTCTTGACTGTTCATACTGCGATCTATCGGTGTCTGATTTATCGATACTTCCCACGTTGTAACACCTTGACTTGTGAAACTATTTATTATGGACTCTAGTTTAGTCATCCTATCTTCTGTTCGCTTTTCTACTGTCTTGACCTTAGTCCCCAAATTATCTAACGACATAACATTCTGCGTTCTGTTACTCTCTTCCAAATCGTTCTTCAATTTGTCTATCTTATCTTCGCATGTTGTCTTTACTGATGCGACTTGTTCTTTTAACTGATCAACATCTGTCCTAAACTGAGCTGAATCTATATTCATCGCATCCCTATTCTCAGTAAATCTCGCTTCCAAATTCGCCATACCTGCGATTAATTTCTCATCCAGCCCTGCACGTTTTTCTTTTGCTTCGGCATCGACCTCACTATACCGTTCTTCCACTATTGCACCGACTCTATTTTTGAATAAAGCTAAGTTTTCATTAACCTTTTGATCTATGTCATCATCAATTTTCCTAATGTCTGTCTGCAATTGGTTTTCTAAGGATTTCAAGTTAGAATTAACCTCTCCTAAGACTTCCTCTTTAACTGTCCCAATTCCTGACTTTAAACTTTTTATTTCATTACCTAGATTCATTTCTAGACCTTTGATTTTGGATTCGAAAGATACTTCGGTAGACCACTGTTGTATTTTGCCTACATCTGCCACTAAACCATCAATGCCGAATCTTAATTTCGATACATCTGATTTAATATCTTTCTGTATAGACATAACATCTGTTCTCAAATTAAGAATATTTTCTTCTTCTCTATTTTCTAACTCAATAATATTCTTTCTTAACATTTGCAAATTTTTCTCTCCTTTCATTTCTACTGCCTTTATATCTAATTGTAAAGCCTTGAATATTTCATCATCCTTTAACGTTAATCTATTCTCCAAACTAGTTAAATTGTTCTTCAAATCTGTGTTAGTTTCTTCACTACGAGCTTGTAATCTAGTTTCTAACAATTTAAAACTATCCTTTAAGTTAGCTTCACTAGCTTTCAAATTGCTTTCAGTACTGGTCTGTAATCTAGTCTCTAATGACTTTAAATTATTTTCATTGCTAGCCTGTAATGACTTTAAATTTTCTTCATTACTAGTCTGTAATGATCTCAAATTCTCTCTACATCCAGCTTATTTATCTGTTCTTTGCTTTCTGATTCCATTCTAGCAATAGTTACTGCAATACTAGGCATATCATTCCGTAACTCTCCTAACACCTTAGCTAAATCTTCTGCTGACATAATTATATCTTTCAATAAACGTTTTATTCAGAGACGTTAGATAGCAACACATCACAATGTATCAATTCCTGATTTCACTTGGGTATAAGAAAAATGACTTATAACTAAACATGATATAACACTAATATGATTAACATGATCACTGGAATGGGCATACAAGTATATTGTCTGACCAAGTTTAATAAATTTTATAACACCATTAAATGAAATTGAGATCAATCTCTTCGTAATCTAAATCTGATGTGTTTTCATAGAATAAACAAAATCGAAGCCCCACGGATGGGTAAAGCCAATTCTCCCCCTCTCTCTGTACCCGTTCGTCCGAGGGATGCGATGACCCATCTGCTATTACATCGCATTCCCGGATTTCCAGGACAGAGCGGAGTTAAATGAACATGAAGTCAAATAAGGAATGTGTCGGAAATTCAGTTGAAATATCACAAAAGCAGAGGGTAACACGAGATAAAGTATCTCCAGGGTCGTTACGGGTTTAAATTTAATAAAAAAAGTACAAATAGAAATGGGCGCCACCAACTGAATCCCTAGCAAACCACATCCTTCCTGGTTAAGCCTTAATTAAGACAAGGAAAGAAATAGGAAAATCACATCATCATCAGATCACAATTAAGATAAAAACAAATTTATTCAAACTTTGATAGTCAGACAGAAATATTAAACACACATCCTACCTAAGAGTATGGTCGAATGCCAACGTTAAATTTTCATTGTCGTGAAAATCGAACCATCTCTATTCTATTCAAAGTGTAATTCATCCACATAAAATATGAAAATTTTCTAAAGTTCACTTGGGTTCTCAGGTTCACCGTAGCACTATGTCTATGCGTCACTGACATTCGTGATACCTGAGACCTAACTTCTCTTTAAGTTAACATCATGAATGTGGATGTAAAAAATAATGAATCTGTCTAAACACATATATTCTAATCACATATTTAAATATCAAATAATTTTATAGCTTGAAGGGCATTATTCAAATGCTGAAAATCTTAGTAAATGCTCCTAGAAATCGAATCATTAATTTACACTATATTTACACTGTCATTAATAATTGCTTGTTTGTGAATCACAGAAACTCCACTACTCATTGGTTATAATCATCATCATATCAAAATTAAATATCTCTCACATTAGTTCTCATCTCAAAATTCATTATATTCAAGTCAGAATAATTAACTTATTACCATAAAATCATTTAAATGAATATTATAATCATCACTTCATTAGACTCTCTAATTATTCACACACTCTCATTTCATCATCTCATTCAGATTAAATCATATTAAATCATCCATATAAATTGTTTAATTCATTAATTCAAGTAGTAATTCTTCAAATTATTTAAATCATATCTCTCATATAAATTTATTTAAATCCATTTAAATTTATTAATCATCAGCTTCTTTAATTAATCACCTTCTAATGCAGTTATTCATCATCTATTTAATCATCTATTAATTTATTTAATTCAGCTTATTTATTCAATCTTTAATTCATCCATTTATTTAATTCATTGATTTATTCCAAAATTTAATTTATCAATTTATTTAAATTTTATTCATCTGGTTATTTAGATTTTTATTTCATCGAGTCATTCAGATTTTTATTTTATTAGGTCAGATCATTAATATGCTTAAGCTTCAGATTATTATTTCATTAATTATTATTATCAGAAAATCTTGTATTATCAACATTATTTATTTGTTTAATTTCCTAACGAATTGTTTAATATGGGTTATAGAACGTTGTCTTACCCTTTTATCACTTCCAAGTTATATCTCGTATTTAATTATCATGCCAAAAAAAATTATTGCCTTCACAAAATCACGTTGGATCTCACTATCCAAAACTTCATCATATACTCTCGCTTTATCAAATACCATATTTGAATACCATAATTATTCCACGTAACACCATAAATATTCCACATATCACCATAATTATTCAGCGCACAGCATGAATCTCAAAAATTATGCTAGACTGGGTTCGACAACCTCATGTCTGCCTCAAAATACATCAGCAATATTGCAACTTCCACTTGGCAACTTCCAGAAAATTCCTATCACAAACTTCACTTAATCACGTTGCATGATCTACAAAAATATATAACTGGCTTCAAATTATTAACGCACACAATCTCCAAGAATTGTAATTAATCTGATCAGATCTAGACAACTTCTCAAACAATAAGGAAAAATTACCTTAGTAATCGAAATCCAATTCAAGATCTGCTTTCAAATAGAGCATAAATTCTCTTAAAATTCTCAAAATTCATTTCACTGAAAAACACCAATGTGTTATAATCTCTCACATCAAAACATGTAATACTGATCTGCCTCAAAATAAATCTGACCATTAATGATTCATCTTACAAGATTCAATTACTTGAAATCCATCTCAAAGGTATCAAACTCAATCACAAAAAAGTATCAAAAGTATCAGCTGTTAAATGAATGTACTCTCAAAAGAGTATAGCAACAAAATATTGGATTGGCAAACAAGAATTACAAAATGTAACCCTGCTGACATTTATTTTTAATTTATTTAACAAAATTCGACTGATATGTGACTAGTAGTTTCTTGTTTAATCCTCTTACAATCTCAAGAACACTCGGATGATAAAAATGAGGCCCTCAATGGCAGGTCAGGTGTGTACCACCACGCAATCGCCTAAAGCGAAAGGCCCTGCCCCGTAGACTATCATGATAATGCCCTAGACGATGGGTCAGGTGTGTACCACCACGCAATCGTATAAAACGAAAGGCCCCATCTCGTTGACTAATGAGTGAATGTATCAGATTGGAATCAACAAGTCTCTAGTTGTCACATAAAAGCGATATTCATTCACTTGAGTGAATAAAATCTTAATATCTCCAAACAATCCAATAGAAAAAATCCCTACTGATGAATAATACATACTCGCTAGTATGCAATGAACTGACGAAGTAATTTAAATAATCCAATTGCAGATCACGAGTTCGAAATACTCGCCACAAAAAATAACTATCCAAGAAAAACTATCCTTACTGAAAAATTGTCAAAACGACCAAACATCTGCTTAATAAAGCCAACCAATGGTGAGAACTTCGTATAATGGTACCTGCCATATCATATGGTAACGCCATATTCTAGCAAAATGGAGCAAATAATGTCTAAGCCATGTGAAAATAATCGTAGAACTCCTACTAGAAATATATACAAGTATGCCCAGTGTTCATGAAAAAATTCATATCAGGAAAGTCATAACTCTTACAATACCTTCTTATATCAGCTGTTAATATATTTCAAAGATCGTCGATTATCCTCGTGTGTGCAACAAATTTCTCGAAAGATCGACGGAAACATCGTATCACCCACTAAAATAACGATTGCCTTCATATTCCAAGTGAATCTGCTGTTGGACATCCTCTTCTTCAGGAACCGAATCCATTGCTCTGTGGTGCCATCACGTCTCCGTATTCGCCTACTCCGACATAATGAACTGCATGTTATCCATCACGGATACTGTCCAAATTCTTCCGTAAAAGTTCATAAACGTAGAGTACCCCATACTCTTCGACTATGTCACGCTACTGTCCCATACAATGTTCGGTTTGCATATGAAAAAAAGTTAATCTCCACAACGGCTGAATTTCACTTGCAGAAAATAAATTATTTATAAAAGTGTATACATTACTGAAACACCCTGTAGTCGTGTTCGTAATTGATATTTCATAATAGTTCATGAAAAACAACTATAATGATGCACGTGCCAATGTTCCTTAAGTGCATATACTCGAAACTATTCATTTGCCTAAAAGCATTAATATTGGCTTGACCCCATGGTCGCTTTAAATATTCCGGTTTGAAATGCATTATTTAATAAGCCGTAATATCATTGGAATATATCTAAGTCCATTTGAAAGTTCACAATAGCAGTATGTAATTGCTATCTGCCTGCACAATTCAACTGCTGAATACAAGTCCAAACTTATAAAGTTTTAACAAAATGTCGAAATACAGTTCAGCTGCTTGCATGTCGCCTGCTTATAAAAATGTCGGATCCAGCACGCCCTGCTCTATCTCACTGTTCTCGAATGATCGACGCTTAAAACTTGTCTCGTCATATCGCTTCGCTGTGCTGTCCTGTATTACGAATGCGGCTTGAAATAAAGTTCTCAATTCTGTTACAATGCTGCTTATTACTTTAACAAACTGTAACATTTGAAAAGCATTGCTGTTTCGCATAACCGTAACCACGATGTTGGAAATACTTCTGTCCGAACACCGGCTCTCATTTCACTGTCACGGCCTGTATAGCTTGCCTCGCTAACCACTCCTCGCGCTGCCTACCGTGCTTCTCTTGTCTTCACTGACTGACCTACTTTCGTTCTCCCAGCGTATGCTGCTATCAGCCCCGCTTGCTGAACTAATACTGTCCTTTTCTCCGCGCACCAAGTTCTGTACACAGCTCGACTGGCTGGACTACTACTGCTGTTCTCCGCGTACCATGTGCTGTACTTGGCTCTGCTGGCTGAACTAATACTGCTGTCCTCAGACTGCGTGATGATGAGCTCCTACTCGGCGCTGTCACGTGACGTTCCCCTACCTTCTGCGGTCATACGTCACAAGTATAATCTCGACCACAATCATATCGGAAATTTAGTTATACAATAGCTTAAGGAATTATCTGCCTTTCTTTAAGTTATCACCATAAAGATTTCTTGATATTTCTTCTCTTCTGAGATGATATAATATTATGTTCCACATAGATCTTGATAATACTTCAATATTCCTCCCATAATTCCATCTGCTTGACTGGTAGTGCCACCTTCATCCTTGGCCTCCTACCTCATCTCCTAACATTCTTCTCGACTTGATCTGTGCGCTATCTTTTCTACTTTTCCCATAAATCTCAACTACGGCTCGATGTCAACTGGCGTAGCCGATAGCCTCAACTAGGTATCGGGTACAGTATTAAATTGGTGATGTAATGTCAGGCATGTGATTTCTTTAACTCAGTAGGGTGCGCAAGTCCTCGTTCAAATGAAAAATAACAGAGACCAAGTTTTGACATTAATAGAAGGATGGTAGAAGCTTTTGTAAATGTAGGAATAGGCCATTCTGCTATGTATAAATTCTGTAGTGCAATAGGCATGAAGGGGATGGCAAAAAACTGGGACACTCATTTCAGTGAACTGGGAAAGAGCACTTCTCAATTTGAAAATGATATTCTTTCCATCAGCAGAAATATCGTTCGAAGGGAATATGTAGCTGTCGACCCCTCACTCGAGCAGAAAGACATTCTGGATATTGCCGTATCCTATGATGTCAGTTGGCACGAACATGGCCACACGTGTTTGTGTGGGGTTGGTGTTCACTGAAATCTTGAATGGTCTAGTTATTGACTACAAAACCATATCCAAGTACTGCCATGCAGTGTGACAGCTGAGGAACTGGGAATAAACACGCCTGAATTCTCCATTTGGCAGGAGGGGCTTAAGACTTTTGGGGAATGTTCAATACATTTTGAAGGCATGTCAGGATCAATGGAAGTGGTAGCAGCACAACGTTCTGTTTCTGACTGTAAGCTGAGCTACACTACCATGCTATCTGATGGTGACGCTAAGACGTTTCAACACCTCAACAGCCTCCAGGTTTATGAACAAACAATTGAAAAAGAAGAATGTATAAATCACATTTCTAAGAGAATGGGTACGGGCCTCAGGAATCTTGTCAAACAATGGCAAGCCAAAGGTGCTAGACTTGGTAGGCGGGGAACAGCAACACTGAAGAAAAGTACAATAACGTAGCTGACTTTCTACTACAGGACTGTCCTAGCTTCAAATGTTCCTAATGTGTCACAAATGAAGCGATATTTGCAACTTTGAGACACTGCATGTCTACAGATGAAACCTCCAGCATATCACCTGCCCTGATGGAGTTGATTCCTGGTGTTATTTTAAGAAAGCTGTTGCAGTAGGTGAACCACCACAGTCTCATGACAAGATGAATGTCAGACTGACCCCCATGCTAGTATGTAAACTAATGCTCCTTTATCAGCGTCTGGCAAATTATGAACAATTTAAACGATGTGCTAGGGGAAAAACACAAAGCCCGAACGAAAGTGTGCATTCTCTGCTTTGGCAGAGGAGCCTTAAACATTCTTTTACAACAAAATCAAGAGTATATATATTGCAGTGGCAAATGCGGTAAGTGTATTTAATATGGGTTCACTTGCTACCCAGAAACTGAAAATGTCCCTTTTCGGCAGAGAAATAAGTAAAAGTTTACATAAGATAAGCAGAGATATAGACGAGGTGCGAGAAAAGAAAAGCATAGCTAGGACCAAACATGACAAACAACTCCTAGGAAATGATGAGGCTGGCAAAAACCAATGCAGAAGAAAGAAAAAAGTACAAGGAAGGGGATATGTATGATGCAGGCAAGTTCTGAGGCAAGTATGTTCATTTGAAACGTGTCAGCTTAGTAAAATGGCTTTTTCACGAAAGTGTATTTTTCAGTGTTAGTTCAGAATGCTCCATACGCATCAGTTGTAATCAGTATGACTTGACATTTTACATACGCATACAGTTTCATAGTATTCATAATTTGTACTATTCCCTTTGAAAATGGTTAGTAAATTTTTGAATTATGGTGTGCCAGGCCATGGATTATTGGAGTTTCTTGTACGTTTTATACAATGTATCAAAATATACCCTTATAACATAGAAGTTCTAATCAGACTATAAAAATCATACTGCAATTTATTAATTAGTCCTTCCTAACTATAATGAAGAAGTTTTCAGATGGAAAATGTAAAATTGTTGCATCTGGGACATTTTGGAAATCAACAATTTATCTTTAAATGGTCATATTTTAAAAACTAACCACTCAATCCGGTTCAAATTTTGGAATATTATTTCTGTTACTTGCAACACCTCAATCCTAGAGTTTAAGGTACTCAGCGACCCTTCCATTATTCATTTTCAAGAAAATTTTCGAATTTTTTAAATTGTCTCATTCGATAATATGTCCTCCCTAGTTTCCAGAAATGTATAGTTTATACTAGTTTTATTGTTGTTTAGCTCATTTATGTTCACTTTAATGATCGGAGTACACGCTTTTCAGCAGCTGTCACATTGACACATAGGTGCAGCAGATAAAGCACACATTAATCTGGCTTTGAAACAGTCTACTCCAGAACTAAAACAATGTAGGAGATACTCACGGGTCTGAGAATGCAGAAGATTGACCTAAAATCCAAATAAAATGCAGTTTTTAGGAGTTGAGACGTACGACTCTTTACTCTAAATGTGTACCTCAACTTCAAGTTACGATTTCTCTCACTTCATATTTTTCAATATTTGTCTTGACTTGGGCAGTTAAAATATCCACTTAGAATGAAGATGTTAGTTTCATTTAAAACCTAAATAAAGACAAATATTGCAACTATGTTGTAAAGCAGAATGAAAATCCACTGCCTGCTTCCAGTCTCCGACCGGGTCAGGAATGGAATGAATGAAGCCCCCATCTAGCGGCGAGGATATGAACTGTGCCGGCTGCCGAGACCTGACGCACTCCTCTGGAGCAATGATTAAATGAATGACAGATGAAATGAAATGATAATGGAGTGTTTCTGGAATGAAATTTTGACAGGGAAAACCGGAGTACCCGGAGAAAAACCTGTCTGCCTCCGTTTTGTCCAGCACAGATCTCACATGGAGTGACCGGGATTTGAACCACGGATCCAGCGGTGAGAGGCCGGCGAGCTGCCGCCTAAGCCACGGAGGCCGCTCGTAAAGCAGAATTAAGCTCTTAAATTGAAATTAGGGGTCGCGCCCGCCCACAATTAATTTATTTTTTCAATCAAAATAACGTAAATTGTAAAACAAAGCTAATATATTTGCCTCAATCAATGATACAAAAACGATTCTGCTATACAACATTCTGAACATACAGCAGATCAATTTGCGACAACAATGATTCAATTAAGTTGAAAAAGAGCAAAGATATCGCGTCCTAACAATGCACGTTATTTTTGTGATTTATCTTTGAAAAAGACCCCCCAAATGTATTTAATTTTTCTTTTTTGGCAAAAATCCACTAGTTTATATTCTTGGAATCAGTGATATCAATTTCAAGAAAATGAGATAACTTTCAATGAAATGTCTTCAGTAGTGTCGAGGAGTACATTAATGTATATTGGATGGTAATTACAAATCATAGAAAACTCAGTAGGTCCCCCCCGTCAAGACAGAGAGCAGATTGTTCCTCTAGGAGCGTCATTAAGCTAATATCAGTCAGCTTAGAGCTCATAGATACCCATGCAGACGGTGACTAATTGGGGTGTCTTTAGTAATAGCATTCAGATCATTGCTCCTACCAGCCCAAACAGTTGGCAGATTATACTTTTTAGAGGGAATGACACACTAGAGGGTCTTTAAGCTAATATCATTCAGAAATGATCTCCTATAATCGATCACGAATCGAAACGCAGAGCTCTTGACATTACGGAAGCAATCGATACACTATTAGGTAAGAGAAACAACCCCAATATTTTAAACGAACACGCTTTCATGGTGAGTTCACCCCTCCTCTCTCTACTAGAAAACACAACCCGTTGCAATCAAGACACAACATAACGACGTAGTCAAGCTAGATAAGGGAAACATGTTATTGGATCAAGATAAACGATGCACCTTTTTCTTCAATAAACCTAGGCCGGTTTCCAACGGCAGTATTAAAGGTGTCCGGACACTCTCATTAGTCCATTTGCGCTTAAAGAGGGCTTTTTAGCTAAAGAGTGGAGTTTGAAACCAGGTCTTAAATATATGAAGATTATTCTGAATACTGTAACATTAACCACAAAAGGGAGACTAGACTTGGCAACCTACTACAGGAACGATTTTCACGGGGAGCACATAGCACTTAGGTACGCGAGGGGGGGGGGGGGGGGAACAATCCAACGAGATAAGGGACCCTCACACACAGGAATTTCCTGTCAGGTGATTGCAAACAGTGAGCATGTGAACTGCTCCCAACAGCACCGCGCGTGACTCAACCAGATAAGTAGTCTGTACAATACAATCTGAATTGACCATTTACAACATCACTCCAAACAAGCAAATTCCGAAATTCAATCACCACGTCCAGTGTCTCAACTAAGCATATAGACGACAAATATTGTCGAGTTGCATTATCTCAACATATACTAAATAATTGTATATATTGTAAATGTTATCACCCGTGCTATCAGACATAGATTATATGGCTCTACTGGTCGTCTAAGTATATTTATTAATATCATTTTTTATTTTCGGGATTAAAGAATAACCGATTTCATTTTGGCACAATCGTTTACACCGACTGAAAAGCGTCAAACTTTCGTTTACTGTGGAACATGTTTGCTTTCAAATAACATTTTCTAATAAAGTTACTCCACAAGCACACCATGAATGTGGCCTTAGAGCACTATCATCATAAGCGTCTCTAAATGTTTTTTCAAAGTACATTTTGCTCCGCATGTACCACAGGTATGAGGTAGTAGTCCTCTACGGACGAACATGTGTAACTTCAAATTACTCTCCAGAGTAAAATTAGCCTCGCAAATAGTATATGAATTCTGCACTAGACCTCTATGGATCATCATGTCTCTCTTCCAACTGCTTTTGAAGGTAATCATTCATCCGCATGTACCATAGGGATTTGGCATTAGACTACCATGGATCAAGAGGTATGTCTTCAAAGTACCTTTGTAACTAAACTTCACTCGCCATGCACTACATGGATGTTGCATTGTACCACTAAAGATCATCATGTGAGTCTTCAGGAACATCAGATGTGCCTTCAAATATCACTTCCTAGTAACGATGATGATGATGATGATAATTGTTGTTTTAAGGAGCCTAACATCTAGGTTATCGGCCCACTTCCTAGTAACGAAGGTAGCCTTAGACAACTATGAATAAGCGTATTTCTTTTCAATTTTCCATTCTCAGTAATGTTCGCTCTACATTTACAACAAGAATTTAGCTTGGGTCTATTATGGACCCACATCTGTGACATCATTGCCCCATTACGAGTCAAGTTTGTTCCACTAGTCCCACGGAATTGTGGCTATAGACCATTATGCATCATGTGTTTCTTCAGGTAACCTTTTCAAGCAAAGTACGCTCCACATGTATCACATGTATGTGGCTTGAGACCACTATCCATTGGCATGTATATCTACAACTGTTCTTTTTGAGCAAAATTTGCTTCGCATGTACTACAGGACTAAATTTTTCGTCGCTTGAGACCGCTATGAATCATCACGTGATTCTTTAAAGTATTTTTGTCAGTAAATCTTGCTCCGCATATGTCACAGGAATAAGGCTTTATACCAATATGGATCATCGTGTGCGCCTTCAGGCTAGTTTTCTGATTAAATTTCGCACCACATGTATCACATGAATGTGGCTTGAGACCAGTATGGATCACCATGTGTGCATTCAACTGTGATCTCTGAGTAAATTTTGCTTCGCATGTACCACAGGAGTGTGGCCTGAGACCACTATGAATCATCATGTGTTTTTTCAACTGACCTCTCAATGTAAATTTATCTTCGCATATATCACAGGAATGAGGCTTAGTACCACTATGAATCAGAACGTGTTTCTTTAATCTGTCTTTCATAGTAAACCTTGTTCCGCATATGTTACAGGGATAGGGCTTGATACCACTATGGATCATCATGTGTGCCTTCAGGTAACTCTTCCGAGTGAAGTTCGCTTCACATGTATTACATGAATGTGGTCTGAGACCGCTATGGATAAACGAGTGGTTCTTTAACCTACCTCTGCCAGTAAACCTTGCTCCGCATGTGTTACAGGAATATGGCTTAAGACCACTATGAATCGCCACATGTTTTTTCAAACTGCTTTTCTCAGTAAACCTTGCTCCGCATGTACTACAAGAGTGATGCTTCATACTGAACCCGAGGAGGTTATGCTGACTGGAATCGAACGTGGTTCTCAGAGACTGTGATCTCAGTATAAAGGTTCCATCAGGGAACGAACCAGAGATCTGTAGAGGCAGTTTCATGGTAAAAACCCCTCGAAAGAAATGTGTATTTAATCACTGGTGTGATTTTGGTGCAATGACATTATTTATGAAAATAATGCAGGGAATAATGAGCAGATTACAGCATTATTAGACTACTTTGTGTAGGCTATACGAGGCTTGAAGCACGGAGAGGACAGAGTTGACATTTTACAAATTAGCCCAGGATTGTAGGAGGGGCTCAGTGGAGCCATGTCCATCTCTGTGACCCCATTCTGTCGTCTGGGAGAGGGTGAGGGCCTGAATAATGACCCAGTTATTCCCCGACGGAGAATAGATTTGAGGAGTGGGAGGAGAGATGCCCAGGAAAATCATTGATTACTCGTGATTGGAGCAACGAATTGAGATGAGAGTTGCTCACAGATGAATCTTTTAGCAGGAGGCTAATTTTAGAGCCTTTTACCTGCAAAATTGAGGCATATTTAACGATGTGCGGTAGGATGTAAAACTACCATTGTGCGCGGATAGATTTGAGAATGTTGCCGGGGAATACCCGTAAGATAGCGTCCCACGCTATGGAGAAAGGAATTAATATTAATTAATTGGACGAGCGATTCCTTTGCACGCAGATAGTTTTGGAATCTGTGAAGAGAGAGGAACCCAATGATCATGGTTTGGAGACCAGAATCATGCTGGGAGAGGAGCCACGATTACGCGGGAAGATTTCGCCCTACTTTCAGTGAGAATCTGATATAAGGGAGTAGACCCTTGGAGGAGCTCTCAGTTCAACTCAGTCGACCTCAGTCTAAGCTCAGTCGAGTACAGTCACGCTCAGTCTCTATCAGTTGAAGCTCAGTCTACGCGCAGTTCACGTGCAGTTTGCACCCAGGTGTAGCTCAGTTGCAGTAAGTTGCAATCAGTATGCAGCAAGTACGAGGGCAGTATGAGACAGTATGTAAGCAGTCTACAGCAGTCTTCAAGTAAGTTACGAGCAGTCTTCAAGTGAATCTTCAGTCAGTTACATCCACTTCGAAGCAAGTTCGTCGAGGCAGAACGCATGGCGGTTCTACTCATAATAGACGCCGAACAAAGACTGGTACATGTAAATGAAGCATTTAATAAGCTTGTATGAATAATAGTCGTGCTATAGGCATAATCAGCAGTACGAACTATGCCGTGTTCAGTTACGAAGCACCGTATAAGACTAATGGCAGAACTATTGTAAATAATTATTTGTGTAAAGTATTGGACAGTGTTAAGCGCAATGTGTAAAGTATTGACTGATCGTATATGTGTAATTACGATGGTATGCGCTAATGAAACTCTATGACGTGGTTGGTAATGTCATGAGAGTACCAGATGATAACACTCAGCACGGGAGCTAGCATATGGATGCAACACAGGACGCTTACCGTAGGAGTAAGAATATAAAAACTGTTGGTGAATTCCGAGAGCAGGTAAACCAGACTTTCAATCAAGAGTTGATAGGAGCGCGGGAGATGCTGTCGACGCCTGCAATTTCGATCCTTGCTAGGGAATTTCAGCAATGAAAAGTATATAAAGTGACGTGTGTTAAGTGTACAGCATATGTAAAATATCCTTTAAAGTAGTGATTAGATAAGTGTTTTATATGTGTGGGAGCGATAGCTTCCTGAGAGTTATGCAACGTGTCGTGTTGTTGATGAAAATTATGTGTTCTAAAATGTGTGTATTCAAGATGAATATGTCGCGTTAAACCTGCTAATGGCGGGCGACATGGAGAAATATGATTGGTTGGAGCCACCATAGACGCCTATAGAGATGTAAGTACCCCACAAGTTATGATTATGTAGAAATATGGGCCATTGCATGTTGTGATTCCGTAAAGATGCCAGTAAAAATCAGTTTAGGAGGCAGATCCTCCATGCTTAATCATTATTGTGTTGATTTTTATAGAGTTGAGATGTTAATTTGCATCATTAAGTGGAGTAATTATTCCCACTATGAATTAAGAATGGCAATCAGTTATGTAAATGTGACGAACGCGATTGTTCGGATTTTTAAGACGTTTAGCTATGTCGGATTTTTGGTAAATTTATGTGAGAATAATAATAAAGAATGATTTTGGTCATTTATGTCAGTGAGATTAATAAGAATAATAATAAAGTAATGATTTTGGTCATTTATGTCAGTGAGATTATGGTAATAATAATAATGAATATTAAAAGTATGAATGAACACATCAGGAAACAAATAAATGTTATAAGCGAGAGATTTACGCTAATTGCAAGACTTACCAATCTAAGCAGTAAGATGATACAGTAAGATTACATTACAGTAATTAAGGAAAGAAGTTTTATATCAGAATATTGCATATATTCAGTAATGATGCCAGTAATGAAAGAGCTTTTAGTGCATTGATTTTGCAGCTTATATATGAGAAGCTTATAGAGTAAATGATAGATTTCTCTTAATAATATAGGTCGGAGGGCGTAGCATTGAGTAAAGGGGCCAGATGGTCTATTCTACGTATGAAATCTCCTATGTCATGGGCATAAGTGGAGATATGAGTTATGCCAGAGTTGTAGTGTGCACCCTAGCTCTGAGGAAGGATATGAAAGTGTTCCGGGTTGGAATCCTATGATAGAGTCGAGGAAAACGAGGACACCTCGAAACTCTATGATTTCCCGAGAACTTAATGATGAGTTATTTCCGCTCGTGGTAGCGAAACTCATGGCGACAGCTGCAGTGAGCGCCTATATTTTACTTGAGACATCGGTCACCCGTTAGACTAATGCATTACGAACCCCGAACCTTCATGTTGAATGGACCCGTGTGAGGTCAGTAATTATTAAATCCTCTGTGTAGGAGTAATTATAAAAGCTCATTCAATACCTGTTTGCATAATAGTCAATTAAGATCCTTTGGGATATGTGTGTCGGTCAGACGACAGTATTTGTCTTGTAAATCTTTACTGCTTAGAAAGGAAAGCATTCAAACCGTTAAGGAGGGTCGGGGTAATTGGTGGAACACCCATCCCACTTCCTATTGTGTGCCGATTCCTCTAGTGGAGGGTCTTCAGGCGGGCACTCGAACCGTCAAGGCAAGTTGAAAGGAAAAGATTTTAGACCCTGGTAAATGACATATAATGAAAGATTGTTATGTTGAGTAATGTAGCCATGTGGTTTAGGAACACATGGATAATTATAGAATATCCTGATGGTTCATTATTTTAGCTATCTGACGAATAGTTAGATGATGTATTTGTACTGTCACTGAAACCAAGTTATGAAGGTGGTTACTAGATGCCAATCGCCACGAGAGCAAGGTAGTCTATTGTACCATCCGACATAAGCTATAACGTAACGTTTTATGGAGGAATCACATACAGCATGCAGTGGAACCATATAAATAGAGGAAGTGGAGGGGTAGCTTACATAATTATGGAGTTGCACGTTGATTGCGGTGCAACGTCCGAATAGGTAATGCATGAAAGCATTTGTTTGGTGAGAAGAGAAAAATCAAAACACGCACGGCACACATAATTGTTAAAACCAAGAGGTTTAAGGAATAATTAATTTGTGATATTAAAGAAGTCACATTGTATGACTGTTATGTTAATGTACAGTTTGTATTGAAGTCGTAGGTGCATCAGCGCACTAGTATATCTTTATGAAGTTCTTTATGAAGTACTCTTGTACAGCTTTGTAGTTTAATATGATTTTATTATGATTTCATTTTGTTTATTTGTGGATTGTGGAAGTAAATTTTTGTTTGCTTTGTTTTTTTTATGGTTTTGGGATTGTTTTTGTGTTTGAAGCCATGATTTTATATACTGAATTAAAGTTTTAGAATAGAGTTGTGCCTTATCATTGTAGAGTTGTTACCTTAAAGCCTCAAATCCAAATTATGCACTGCTCATTTGGGGGAACGGTACACGCCTGAGACCTGATGCTAGCTGGAGGCAGCTGCATATTTACCATCGAGATTACTCACATGGGTACAATACCACTATGGATCAGCATGTGTCTCTTCAGGTTACCTTTACGAGTAAAGTTCCTCCCACATGTATTACAGGAATGTTGCTTGTTACCATTTTGATTGAATGAGGCTCCCCTTGTTAAAGTGTTCTCTGGATTATGTTCGTCTCTGTCAAGAATTTCTAACGTTAAAACGAGTAAAACACCCATTTACCATTATAATACCATAAATTACAAGCACGATATCGGATAAGTATATAGTTATCTTTTGTATTCGTAGACAAAGTTATAAGAGCCAAGCTGTAATGCGTAAAAACTGGCTGCTGCTGTATGCTGTTCGAGAGTTGAGGGCCAGGAGCGATCCCATCCACGGGGTATTTGAATAAACAACCCGCAATCCAGGGACAAGGGTGTGCTCTACCAAACGCAGAGAAAGTTGTATGAGGGTTCAAACGAGAGGGCTCCTTCCCCTTACCTATAGGACGAATCTATTCCACCCTAAGGAAAAAAATATCCAATCCTCCTGGGAAAGAATAACATTTTAAAGAACATGCGAACTTGAAGCTCTTCCAGAATGGCGGGCTTTTCAAACTTTATGGTAGCTGCCTCCATATCCCCCCCCCCCCACTTTGCCCTACATCTATCCCACTACCTCCCACAGAATTTCAAAGAGATTTTTCCAAATTTAATTAGATCTTACTTAATAGTCCAACATTGCTTAAACTTACTTGCACTAGGCTCATCTCTGTTGACTTTCTTTGGTCAGTTTCAGTTATCTTCCAACTTAATTATCGATTTATTTATTATATCATATTTATGTATTTATAATTATTTATTGATTATCGATTTACCGATTATTCATGATCTACCCGAAAATCGTCGATTTCACCCGAACGACAATCGGAGAAAGTCGTGTGAGTGCTCAAACGAAAGGTCTTGGTTCCCTCTATCCTTAGGACTCATCTGTTTCAATTTTCATATTTTTTTAAAATGATGGACGTTACCCAGGGTAGGTGAGGTTCGGAGCGGTTTTCACAAAGTCATGTAACATGACACATAGATGCCAACGAGAGGATAGCACGAGCGGTTGATCCAAGATGGCCGCCGATGGATTATTGTTATTATCTTTTATTTAATCTTTATTCATTTATTATTATTATACCTATTATTCGATTCGGCCAACTATGGACTACATTACTTCAACCGCTTCCGTCCCTTAGCTTTAGTTCTATCCCAGTATTCCCGCATGAGTTTTCTGTGAGCCTCCTTTCTTTCATCCGTACACTCTTTCCCTGTTTTCAGCTTTGGCTTTTCTGAGAATCGCTGGTGTGTACCAAGGTTTCTCAGAAGAGGAGCACGTTCCTGGATGTCATCAAACCTGATCCCTACTTCTAGAATATCTCTTTCAACCTCGGTGAATCCAATTCCCTTCGTTTTCTCGTTTACAAAGTAGGAAAAGATGCAGTTGGTCAGTCTCTGAGAATTCATGCGTGTTAAGTGGCCACATAAATTAATCCTCCTTTTCCTTTTGATGTCTGTTGTCCTTTCCACACTAAGGTAGAGTTCGTTGTTGTGCCGCCTCCTGAACTCTCCATTATCTTACTTAGGATTTTTTTCAATCTTTAGCCTCTACCTTTTCAATCAAACCTTTCCTGTAAAATGCAAGGCGTACAGGAGTTCTGGACGAATAACTGAAAAATAATGTCGAAGCTAGGCACTGAGGGACACTTATCGTTTACTATAAACATTGCTAGTTGGATGGAATTCCACTTCCACCTTGTTGATCCTTGATGCGAATGCTTCTTTGTCAGCATTGTTTGGTGTTGTCCACTCACCTAAGTACTTAAACTTCTCTGTCCGCTTGATTATTCCCTGCTCTACAATTAACTCTCTGGCGGCTATCTTGATGTTAGTTATAAACTCCATTTTCTCAAAGGAGATCTGGAGGCCTGCTTTTGCTGGTTGGGCTTTGAGTTGGTTAATTTGGAGAGGTTCATCAATAAAAAAAAACATTAAAAGTAGATAGAGGGGATGGAGACCCTTCGTTTAAGCCCTCGCGCAACTTTCTCCGATTACGCGTTTGGATGATATCCACTATTTTCGGAAATTTGTGATAGTTGACTTTGTAGTTGTTCAATAATCGATAAATCGATAATCAATAAAAATAATAAATAATTATTAAAAATTAAATTAATCAAGGCATATGTTGGAAAAGAACAGAAACTGGCCGATGGAGGTCAACGTGGATGAGCACGGCGCAAGTTAGTGATAGTAAGTGGAAGCAATGATGGACTTTTGTGTTAAATCTAATTAAATTTGGAATATTAGGGAATTCTGAGGGTGGGGATGGAGGAAGGGAGCAGAGAAGGAGGTATGCAGGAATCTGCCATAAAGTTTGAAAACCCCGCCATCATAGAGGAGTCTAGGTGCGCATACGGACTAAAAATCCTTAATTTCGCAGGGGGTGGGGGTAGATTTAATCTTATGGGGAAATAGACTTGTCCCGTAGGTAGAGAGGATGGAGCCCTTTCGTTCGATCTCTCACCCGACTTTCTCCGATTACTCATTCGGGAGTCCTCATGACCTTGCCCCTGGATTTATTGCGGGTTAACCCTGGGATAGGCTCCCTCTACTCACGAGCACGGGCAACTGAACACCAAGTAACTAGCGATGTGTTCATGTGACACAAATTATTTCGCTGTATAATAGCCTAGTTGGAATATAAATGTGTTATCATACTTCACTATTGAAAACCTTATGGATGAATGGAGAGCACTATTGTGTAGAAATGATTGATTTACCTGGCACATAGTACATATAGTGTGGTCTGTTATAATGCACAAAAGGTGGCAACCCTTTAAGAACCACAATACACAGCGCACACTTATCCAACTCTCGGCATATCACTGCATGCCTCTCCTCTAGCATCCCACATTTAACTGGCACAATTTATTCTGAACGTTTATTTTATCACCACAATGACTAATTTCCCGAAGTAGTATTTAAAAATTATCTACCTGTACTTGCAATCCAATTAGATTACACTATGTGCACAGTATTCCAAAATAATTTCTGGGCCTCTATTGACAATTGTTGTGTATAAATGCGAGTAAAGTGGGCATCACGATACGTCAGTAATTATTTTCTTAAACAAATGAAGTAGCCTCTGCAATTAAACTTTGTTAGTCTTGCTTTTTATCTTTGTGCCGTGGAGTGAAGTGATTGCTTAACTGTTGAGATTTTGTTCCAAGTGGATGCCAATGGTTGATGGCTTGACCTGGAATACATGTTTTGTGTGGATGGGATCAACTAGAGATGTTCACAACCCGATGATTGGGTTTTAACGTAATCCAAACTTTCATTTATAGTGTTATGTTTTGAAATTCATCTTCCGCGGTGGTAATGTAAATATTTCGTTAACTAAACACTTTATAAATGAGAAATATGGTAAACAGTTCAGTTAGCCAAAGGAGAGTCAGCGACACATTCCACCCACATCTCTTTTATAAAATGCACCCCTAGTCCATTGCCATATTGCTAGTATTTGCGTGTGAGCGAAAGTAATATAGTGTCATTTCGTTAAGAGAAAATAAGTGTTTTACCTTGAGCCAAAAAATGAAACTCGCTCAAATCTTTGTGGCATGATTAAGTATCTCTATACGAATATTTTACGAGTTTGCCCTGAATAATAATGAATTAATAACGCTTAATTTATAAGTGTGGGAATGCGTGATATTCATTTTGAAGCTGGAAGTTTAGAACGCGCATTAAAAATGGAAAGCCCTAAACATTACTACAAATAGTGAAAATATAAAGTAACATGTTGTTTGTATGTTTAACACTTACTCATTTAAGTGATTTCCACTTGCATCTGCTTCTTCAATCTGATTTATTTCTTTTACATCCTGGGGATAAGATGGAATAATTTATGTCGGTGTTATCGCCTTATACTTTTACACAAATGACAACCCATGTAATTGTACAGCACTGCTCAGCTGAAGAGAAGATATATTCGCTGATGATTTTCTACTGTCCATCTCATCCTAATGCTAGAGATAAACTTTATACAGATAAGTGGTTATAATCCCCAGTTCTGAAACCAAGAGACCAAGTTTAACTTAGAGCAAATGAAAATGCTAAGATCAGTGCCTTAATGGAAGTATTAGCTTTAAGGATTGAGAATAATTGAAGTTTCACTTTTAATTCTTTTAGCAGTAAGGCCGTAAGAGAGGGGCAGACGACAATACATTATTCCATAACTGATCCTACGGTCCAACACGTGCACATATCATTGAGTAACAAGCTACTAGACTGCCAATACGAACATAACTTTTGAGAATGAAGGCATAAATCAATTATCCTTCAGAATATTATATAAGGCATTTCTTAATAATTCACTGCAATTTAATATTTCCATTTTCAACAAGAAGTTAGATTGAGTTAATTAAATGCCTCTATGGGGCGTCTATTGGAGAGCAGGCTAGTAACTCGAAGAATTATGTGTCTGCTAGAATACGGAAGCACAGTTTGCTAATGAGATTAGAGCAGCTAGTTACTCTAAGAACTATGTGTCTGCTAGAGTACGGAAGGACAGTTTGCAAAGGAGATTAGAGTATGCTAATAACTCTTAAGAATTATGTGTATGCTAGAGTACGGGAGCACACAGTTTGCAAAGGAGATTACAGCAGGTATTAACAGCCAAACGCTTCCAATTGTCATCACCATGATTGTGAGAAAAAAGTTTTAATCCCGTAATGCTGTTAGGTGAAGCGGAGATGTCTTGAACATAAGCATGAAACAGATCTGAAGATGATGTTTCTGTTTTGACGCATGGAACGAAATCCGGAATAGAAGATTCCTCAATCTTAATATCCGTGTGATGGTTTCTACACTTGCACTGAAGGAATCAAGGAATAAAATAAAATACTAATTGTAATTCAACTCTGCAGAATTCATAGTTTTCTTTCGTCTATGGCAACATGGCTATGAACCTAACAGTTATTGTGCAGGTTTTATCAAAAAGCATTTAAGTTAGAATACACTCGCAAAACGTGGCCCTAGCATATTGTCATTAGCAATGATGGTCTGTATCGTCCAACAAAGGAATGACTTGTTTCACATAGCCTATATGTTCCCCTTTTGAGTCTCTAATAGGCCTTCTTATGAAGTTCTGAGCCGTCGTCTAACACGAAATTTTCATCTAGAAAGTGATTTCTTTACATTTTCAACAGATGGGGTACATCACAGGAAACCCACACATTTCTGGAACTGTCCACTGGATTGCTGAATAATCTTTTATTACTGATTACATGTAGTTTCTTCCAGACATAAGTGTATTTCCAAATCATATCACTAGCTACTGCGACAATACGCATGCAACAACCCTCAAAGCTGGCCAATAATGTTTTATAACAACTCTGAAATTATTATAATAAAAATCGGGCTGCTTCCATTTAGCAAACAGCCCTCGTACCATAGCTACCTGGGCGTTACTGTGGGTCCCTAATATGCGATCGTCTGATGAAACGTAGGATATTTGGTTGTTAATAATAATTTCATCAAACGACAAAATTGCAATTTTCCCTAAGGCCATGTAATTTTCTGTTCTGGCTTTCAACAGACCGAGTACCTCTCTCAGAATTCCAGGTCGGCACAAAACATGCCAAATCAATTTCTATCGAGTTGAACGGCATTGGTAGTGGAATGTTGCGATTTCTCAAATATTCGTATGCTTTCTTCGAAGTGGTCTTAGTGCGAGGGCATTTACTGTGTCTTCTGAAGAACATTTCGCTCTCTTTTTACCTCCTAATAAACATCGAATCTGCCCTCCAGTAAAACAAGTAGAGATAACTTTTACCATCTCCGTCCTAAGAGCACCCATGTGTACTTTCGCAGAAGGGGTTTTGGGTTTGGGATTTTGAACTTTCTGAGAGCCGCTTCCTTTAGTCTTATAGCCACGTTTAAATTTTCCAAAAACTCGACCGTATTCGGAGTTGTATAATTTCATCATTTTGTAACGATTTAGTGTTAGCTCCCTGTTCTAGTTTCCGTTTTTTTAGGTGATAGTAGTATCCAAAGTCGATCGTGCCCGTTTCCTCACGCTCCTAGCTTCATGACGCTTCTCTCTGCCACTGGTAACATGTAGATTGTGATTCGAGTTGTATTTCATGATTTTTAGAGCACGTACGAGAACAAAATCTAAGTTGTTAAATAACAAATACTAAGGCTCCCGTAATTACATTGAACGAGAATCGCACCTCTTTATGCTACATCAAATAAGTACTGTAGCTTCCTTTGAGATAGTAGATTGCTTCAAATACCGATCAATATTATGTATTGAGCCAAACAAAGTTACTCGTACACTCAATAATTAAAAAAATACCTGTTCTGCAATTTGGTCCGTGAAGGTACTCGGGCTGTAGCTTGGGCAGGGAACTGTTATAGACGGATCAGCATCCGCACGCAATATTTTTCTCTGTGGTAATCTTAAAAGTTCATTTCTCAAATCTCGATCATAGTCTTCTGGACGGAAATATATAGAACATACTCGAGCGTTATCGGGGTTGCATTTGTCACTTCGCTTACAGCGTAGCACCAACACTTGTCTGAGCCCTCTCTCCTTTTGGAAACCTGTGATGGTTTTGGTTTCCCAATGAGTGCACTGTGCGAAGGCACAATTGACTTTGTATTTACTGATTTTACTCATGGTTAACCACAAGGCACGATAAAACAAATCAAGTGTGCAACGTCATTCTAGTTAGATGCCCGATTTTCAGCAAATATGCACTCTACTGTTGCAAGCCAACTACCTTATGGTGACAGCATGTTCCCTCCGTGTGACGTCACCAGCAAGCAAGATGTCACGTGATGAGAAGCGCGCCCCCCCTAGGTCTTATAGTTTAGTGGAGGCAGCTCATGAGTAACCAAGAGCCTGGGCTACAACAGCTTACTGATGAGCAGGTCATGTTAAAGCAACTTGATACCAATCTCTGACAGGGTTATGGCAGTCTTCTTTTGTTTCTGCTTCATTTTGGGGATTCGGACATGGTCATCAGCTCCTTGCACTTGGCTGTATGTGGAAGGTTTGACTTTATTTGAGATACACACTATTTGGCCATACAAACTGAAAACATTCAATAATTTAAACCTCTATAATGTATTTAGGGTTCTGCATTGATTGTACTTCTAATTTTTAGAAAACCGTTACCGGTACTGTCCAGCGCTAGGTCTCCTTAGCATGCCACAGTGGAGAGGTAAACTTATCTGTTCACAGGAACTATGCTGAGAATGCTATTTATGGACAACATGGTTCAGTAGCATAGTTTACCAGTCTCAAATTAAATTATGGCTAGATTTTAACATAGATAAATAAACCTCTGTGGAATTTGTTACACCAGACCACACTTAATTGAAAGGGGGAGGAATCAAATCTTCTGATGGCATTTGGTTCGTTCCAGCATCAAACATAGGAAGAAGCTACTCATTACCAAGCAATGCCTGATAATAATAAAAATAAAACATATTATTTAGCATGATATTCTCCTTATCCTAGAAGGAAGAATGAGTGTTAACAGGAAGACATACGTTGCGTTCATGGATATAGAGAAAGCCTTTGATCAGGTAAATTGGAAACAGCCCTTTAAGACCATGAGAAACATAAGATTAGACTGGAGGGGCAGAAGGCTCATTCTCTTCTGTACAAAAACCAAAGCACAGAGATAAAGATTAATGGAAAAGTTAGGACTGCATCCATTTGTTCAAAATTTTTTTTTGAGGTGGCCATATACAAATTCAAACATCGGACCAAGGGCATCGAAGTGAACGGACAGGAAATTCATTGTATGAGATTTGTAGATAACATCGCATTAGCCGCAGACTAAGTAAAGTGCTGTGTGTCTTGTCATAAACGCTAAAGAAAGAAAATTTGAAACTGAATACCTCCAAAACCAAGTGTAAGTTGTCAAAAAATCCAATGAAAATATCCAAACAAACATCAAGATCAACGGTGAAACCACTCAACAGTGCAGTCAGTTCTGCTACTTAGGAAGCATTGCCACTGACGATAATAGGTGCACCACAGCAATCAAAAGGACAATTGCCCTCGCTAAACAGCCCTTCAGCAATGAGAGACAACTTCTTATTAGCAGGCACATCAGCATTAAAACTAGAAAATCGTTTATCAATACATTTGAATACTGATGCGAAGCTTGGGTTCTAAGGACACAGGACATACAACGCCGCCTGGAAGCAGCAATGTGGATGTGGAGAAGGATGCTGAAAATAAGCTGAACGGAGAAAAATACTAATGAACGGAAGTAGAAGAAACAAGAAAATTGATCACTACTATAGAAAACACGAAAGCAAAATTTGTTACCCACACCCTACATCAAGACGAGTTCTTGACCAGCATACTGGAAGGAAAAGTTCTGAGGAAGGAAGGAAGGAAGGAAGGAAGAGGAAGACCGCGGAAGAATCATCTGGATTCTGTGATGCATGGAGTTCAATTCAAACAGTATGCTGACTTAAAACGTTCAACAGGTGAGAGACAAATGAGGTTGCAGCGACAACGCCAGGCCTTTAGATGATGATGATGATAATTTACTGGACTTTTACTTATTAATTATTATTATTTACAAGTGCACTTTATGCCCTAAGGCTAAGTGAATGCTTAATCATGATGAGAATTTACTTCCACACATCACTTGTTATTTTCTAACATGTGTTATTGTTGTAGGCAGCTTTGGAGGAGCCTCTGACAACAGCACAGAGGACAATGGGAAAAATCAGAAATGAAAGAATAATTAGAATATGAAATGTTGTCCTCCATTGACTTTTCACAAAGAAAAGAAAGGAATGTGTGAATGTACACCCTATAGCTACAGTATTGTTATAGCATGTGATGCATAGAATGTTTGTTATGATCAATGTAAGGCTTGTGTATTTACAATAATAGTATGTGGCCTTGTAGGTAAAGGAGGTTCTCAATTGCCCACGTAAGAATCAGACAGGTTTCATCTCATACCCATTAACATGTTGCTGCCGGTAAGGGAATAATGTGGTAGCTCACAGTTCCCATGCATTTTGAATCTGCCGGTAAGGGAATAGTTACAATATAATAGGATATAAGCTTGTTTTTTAATTTATTTATTTCTTTTTTTCTTAATTTTTATGCCTTAAAAACTGACCTTGCCATACAAGCGCAGGAGTCAAATAAAAATGGTTGTTAAGGTGAAAACATAGTAGATAACGGTACCACTACTGTAGATGGGTTTGAACATTGTCTGACACAAAACATTTCCCAGCATTGTCTGAATAACAGAGAACCCTGAGACCTAAAGTTGGAAATAGAATGCAGGTGGTAGGATGAACTGTGTCCATTGAACTACTGGTATTTGGAAATAAAACACAGGAGCACATTTTCTCATTAATAATACATGTATGTATTTACCTTAGATTTCTTGATCAATGTGCATATGTCTAAAATTACACAAGGGACTATTTATACGTAGCTATTGTCTTAAAATTGTGGTGCATATTTACCGCCATATGCCTTGGAGGCATATAACCACAGTCTCCTTAACCCGGTCCATGAAATCTGTATTTACATGGATAATTCTCATCAGGCGCGTCCAAGTTGCGTGGGGTGGGCAACTGTTCTATAGTCGGAGCTATAGTAGCGGCTGAATTCAGGTGGGGACGCAGTCCCATGGGGTATAACATAGCCCTTGCATAGGGTAAAGTGAAGACATCAACGGCGGTGAAGGCAGACAATGTGGAATTCAGTACGGCGGAGCTGGCGGAGGAGGCAACCTATCTTTCTGAGGGTAGTACAGATAGAGCCCACTGCCTTGTGGGATGAGGAGGGATCCTCAAAGGCTAAGGGAGTTAACCCCGATAGAAAAATCCTCGATTACGTTAGGCCTAGCAAGCCAGTAAGAGAGGAATTTAGAATACGCTTTCAATACAAATACGAGCCTCGGAACGCATATTACTAACCGATTTAGACGCCAGCATGAGCAGACCCATGACAGGTATGATGGCTTACAGCTTGATAATACACAGGGTTGTGTGTCCATGCATCAACACCGGAGGAAGCAACGTAACAAAACACGAATTGGAACCATCAACATACTCAGCCTTACATGAAAGTGCGAGGAACTGGTGGATCTCATGGAGGGAAGGAAAATAGCAATAGTGAGATTAGATGGAAGGGAAATGGGATGAAAACATTAAGGAAACTATATACCCTCCACTGGCACGGTCACTACAAAGAGATGAGAAATGGAGTTGGATTTATTGTGTCAAATGTCCTGGGAGGTATCGCCGACATTCAGTATGTGAATGAAAGGATTATAAAAGCAACTGTGAAGCTAGGTAAGAGGAAGCTAACACGGATACAGGTGTACGCATCACAGACCGGTTGCAGTCAGGAAGATAAACTCCAATTCCTGAAGGACCTAGAAGAGGCCATTAATGAAGGCAGCTCCATAATCACGGGGGATCTAAATACACAGATCGGAACAGTAAGGAGTGGCAAGTGGCTACGAAAACATAATGGGGCCACATAGCTTTGGTAAGGGGAATGTAGAAGGGGAACACCTTCTTGGTTTCTGTAACAGGAATAATTTGGTGGTGAAAAAGAGTTGGTTCAAGAAAAGTCAGTAACAAGATCACAAGATACAGTTGGGATGGATAACATAAGTTCAAAATAGATTATTTCATCACAGATGAGGAAAGTAGCAGGCTTGTGACAGATATCAAAGTAGTACCTTGTGAGAGCCTCGATAGTGACCACCAATTATTAGTAGCAGAAATGAAAGACTTTCACATTCCAATGTTTCTGACCAGGAAGTTGCCAATGTTCAAATTGTGGGAGCTCCAATAAACAGAAAAGAAAGAAGCATATTAGTACAAGATAAGACTGCAATTGCCTGGAGATGAAGAATGGGTCAGACTAAGGAACATTATTGTAATGGAAGCAATTGAAGAATGTGGGAAAACAAGCGTGAAAGAAAAGGAGAAGAAAACTTCGTGGAGGAAAGAGAGGGTGAGAACAGCCATCAAGGAAAAGAAAGCATCTCAGAAAGCAAAGAATCGAGAGAAGATAACATCGGGAATCAGGAGGGATGATGCAATGATTGATGACCTTCAACGGACATACCGAGAGAAGAAACTGGATGGCAAAAGGATAGTTCAAGAAGAGAAAGACAAGAGTTGGGAGATATTCGCTCATAAATCGGAGGAGAATAGCAGAAGCAACATGAAACTGTTATACAGAGTAATCAAAGGTAAAAGGAACCGAGGAGATAAGATCAAAACACTATAAGATGAGAACGGGAACCTTGTCAGGAAGGACAGTGACATCAGAGAGATCCTGAAGAAACATTTTGATTACCTGTTAAATAGATCACAGGAAGGGCAGTAAAACATAGAGCCTGATGTGGAAGCCTCTATAGAGGAACCACCCATCACCTGGACAGAAACAGAGACAGCATGAAAAGCCATGTCAAAGGGGAAATCACCAGGAATGGACGAAGTAAATGCTGACATGATCACAGCAGCAAGGCCCACAAGGTATCCAATGGTTGCAAAGAGTGCTGAATGCAGTATGGAGGGATAACAAGATACCTCCTGACTTGAGCAAAGGTGTTATCATTCCTCTAGTAAAGAAAGGGAGTAGGCGGAAACCCTCCAATTACAGAGGAATAACTCTATCACACGGACTAAAAATTCTTGAAATGATAATAGAGAAGAGGCTACGAACCAACGTAGAGCCTCGGCTAGAAGAGGAACAGTATGGCTTCAGAGCCAACAGATCAACTATAGACCGTATCTTCAGTGCCCGAATTATAATAGAGAAGAAGAGCAGTATGGCTTCAGAGCCAACAGATCAACTATAGACCAGATCTTCAGTGCCCGAATGCTAATAGAGAAGCACTGGGAGAGAGACAAGGTCCTGTTCATGGTCTTCCTTGACATCGAAAAGGCATTTGACAGTATCGCAAGAGCTAAGATTGGGCAATGCTTGAGGAAAAGGAAAGTGCCGGAAGGACTGGAAAGGAAAATCATGATGCTGTATGGGAACTGTACCAGCTGTGTGCTACATGAACAAGGGCACTCATCACGGTTCCAGACAAAGAGTGGAGTCCAGCAGGGCAATGCACTGTCCCCACTACTATTCATCACAATTATGGATGATATAATGAAGAAAATTCGGAAACGTCGGGTGAAGTCAGTGCAGTTGCCTTTGCTAATGACGTCATGATCAGTGGAGAAAACGAAGAAGTAGTCCAGACAAGGCTCAACGCATGGATAGCAAAGTTCCAGGAGTTTAACCTCATGATCAGCAAGACTAAGACTGTCGTAATGACGTTGAACAGAAATGCCGTCCAACAAGCAACAAACTGGGTGACTACCAGCTGAAGAGTGTGGACAATTTCACATACCTGGGTAGTATACCCATAATTTCCAAGGACAATCTAGCCAAGAAGGAAATCATGAACAGGGCGCAGAAGAGTTCCACCTTCTACCAACAAGTGCGCCCCTTCACTGGGATGACAAGATCACCTAAAAAATTAACTATGTTAAACAGTTATTTTTGTACCAATCTTGATGTATGGTACCGAAACATGCACCCTCACAAAGCGAGACTCATCAAGACTTCAACCATCAGATATGAAATTCCTGAGGTCCACTACCAAGATGGATAAGTTAAGGAGTGAAGTGGTAAGGAGGGAAGCTGGGATCAAGACATGTCTACTTGCCAGAGTCAGCTCATCACGACTTTAGTGGTTTGGACACGTGATGAGAATGGAACCTACGAGGTCAGTCAGAATACAGCAAGAAAGAGAGGTGGACGGAAAACGAAGGGTGGGAAGACCAAGAACTCGTTGGATGGACATGGTCAAGTCAGACATTGCAACCAAGGGAAGGTCACTAGATGATGTCATGAAGAGGCTTGTCAACAGTACCTGGAATCTGGAACTGTAAATGGATAATGATGATGATGATGGACTAAATAATGTGAAGTGTGTGTCACATGGCCTATGATAGTTCTTCTAGAGGATATCTAATCGGCTACCCTATTAACAAAGGTAATATTAGGTACCAGTGGCCTACCACTTTCGAAAACAAAAAAATAACGAAGATAAAATAGAGCCATTTAATACTACCATTACCGTACCGTATGTATTTGGTTCCGGTATAATCACTGGTGGTATGACGATAGAAGCACCTCTGGCAATGCTCCTAATCTTTAAATGCAGTAAAAAAATAAATTGTTATAAAATGTGAACACGCATTATGCCCTATGGCCTGTAGGTCTAATAACACTCGACTTGCACTGGCACATAACAACAGGGTGTACAGGTGACCTAATTATTATAAAAGGATACATACCGGTCATGTTTTTTATATTTATCTATAATGGAACAAAAATATTGTTCACGTGTCTGAATAAGACAAGAATTTCAGGTCAACGGCAGTGTTTCTCTTCAATAAAATCCAAAATCTCTCTTAAATAACTCATCATTGATAGCGAGCACGCACTAAATAAGCCCAGCGTACCAGTAGATAGAACCAGCGTTACCAATAACTTAGCTACTGTTAGCACAGCATGCGGTATAGACTTCACCTACAATAGCCCCCAGGGTGCCAGCAGAGCAAACCTGCATTTCCAATATATTAACTACTGTTAGCACAACAAGTGGTGTAGACTTCACCGACAATAGGAGCGAGGGTGCCAGCACAGTGAACCTGCATTACCAATATATTAACTACTGTTAGCACAGCATGTTGTGTAGAATTCACCGACAATAGGAGCCAGGGTGCCAGCACAGTGAACCTGCATTAACAATATATTACTACTGTTTTCACTGCATGTGGTGTACTCTTCACCTACGATAGGGCCCAGAGTGCCAGTAGAATGAACCTGCATCTATATATTTTAAACACTAAGGTGATTTTTCTTACATCGAGATTGAGAAAACGTCCTAACCGATTGACTTCGTAATGTATTCTAACGAGAGCTCTTAGCATGTAGATTTGCAGAGTGTCTTTTAAAGGTAAATAAATGTTAGGGATTTATTTTTAAATGATTAAAGAAAAATGTAATATTTGTGGCGATTGCGCGTGCGCACAATGGCGTTCTTTCACGAGAGAAATGGCGGATAAAATATCCACCGCATCGTAGTGTGATCTTTGTTGATGAGAATTAAAAAGAGGAAAAATATCGCTTATGATGTTCTCACGATATAAGAGGAATAGATACATAGGAGAAGGGATATATTGAAGAACTTCAACAGGCATTTGAGTGCATTTGATGTTTAGGTAACTTAAAATTGCAATCGAAGTCCGTTGTCTGGTTGGCTCAGGGGTAACATTGCTGACCCCCGAAATGAATTTCACAGAGTCAAAGGAGTTCGAATCTCACCTCAGACATGTATTTTTATTTCCCAATTAATATTTCTGGCTATTGGTAATACATTGTCTTAACATATTTTAATTTTATTATCCCCATAAAGTAAGGAATTCTCCACGGTTTACGTTGCCATATACTTTTAAATTATTAAATAAAAGATGGCCACAATCGCTTTCGCCATGAGAGACAATTGGCGAACATAATTCGTTTGATGGACTCAGACATCGTGGTCACTCAGCTCCGTCTAATTTGGTGTGTGTGTAAAATAACCTGTGTTATTGTGAAGGCTGTATTAATGTGTGCATTTGTAATAAAAGTGGGGAATTGACGACAGAGGCTTTAAGTTAGGAACTATCCCGGTATTTACCTGAAGTGGAAGTGTCAAACCACGGAAAACCTCATCCCAGTTTGTTGAGATGGGAATCGAACCATGCTCTTTTTAGTTTTGCCTCAAGAGTGCGCCCCGTTCCAGCCCTCAGACCAAAATTAAATTTCTTGGCAAAGCAGGGATCGACCCCGAAATCCGGGTCGATATCTCAGAATATAGCCTTAAGATTGGGCTTCCCTGTGTTAATACGAATTTTTGACAATTCTAATTCTAAAACTCCCTCCATTACGTTGGCTGTCGAAGTCAGTCTATGCTCTTTCCAGTAGTTGGCGAAGTATGGTCCCTTGCTTAATTTACTGTCATGGAAATGGAAAGGATTGTATCTACAACAGGTGATGGAAATTGCTTATTTAGAGCAGTTTTGTACTGTTTATTTCAAAAGGAAAAACGTCATCCTGAGCTGCGTTTGCAAGCAATATTGGCGATCAGTATTATAGCATTCCCATCAGCAACCAACTTGAGAATGAAAGTATCTGAACGTCATTGTATATATGAATATTATTGTTTAATGATTATTTGTTTAGAGTACATAACAATGAATCTAACCATGCTGTGGATTTTTTCAATTGAAGTATTATTTGCCATTTAATATTTGGCGGCTTTGTTGATGCAGGCCACTATAGTGTTATTGAATATAACGTTAATTTGTGCAGAAATGCTACTATAAATAAACCCATTTGACGGAAAAATAACATTAGCCGCAAAAAAGAGTGGGAAATCGGAGAAAAATACGAAGCCACTTTTAGAATCTAATATAAATATGCCATTTCAGAAATAATTCCAGATATTATGCCATATAGTGTAGGGTCCTTGACAAATGTAAACATTAATCTGCACAGTATTTATTTAGTGAGAAATCTGCGCTTGGTTACTTTGACCTTTGCTGTTGTAATGGTAAAATTGATCTGACTAAATATAAAATATTTCGGAATTTTATTTCCTACACCTACACAACACAATTTCATATGCAGAATGGAAATGTCGCTAAATGAGAGCACTACCCCAGGTGGTAACTTGAAAGAGAAATCCACCATTGCAGTAGGCAATACATCGGGACCTAGGATTCTGGGGAGTCCCACCACCTGCATACAAGATGAGTCGGAGCGTCTTGAAACACCTTCCAAATTGAAATTCAAGAGGAAATACTTCATCGGGACCATTAACGTCAACTCACTCCTGCGAGTCGGAAAACAGAAAGAATTGGAAAAGCTCCTGGACGACCAACAAATCCAGATTTTGGCTGTACAAGAGACTAGATTCCTAGATGACCACATCATGGATATAAAGCACTACAGAGTATTCAAAGGAAAGCCAGCAATAAAGATAATGGCTAACACCCCTCTCCTTGGGACTGCATTCTACATAAACAAAACCATAGTGGATTGTGTCACATACTTTTCATCTAAATCTGAGAGATTATCCCTATTGACAATCAAGTGCAAAAACAGGAATTATACTCTCATAAATTGCCATGCTCCTATCAACGAAGACAACAAGAAGAACCCACAGAAAGTCGATGACTTCTGGGACCTCTTAGAAACAGAAATCGCTCGGATACCTGTGAACCATGTAAAACTCCTTCTGGGAGACTTCAACGCGCAAATAGGGACAGAAAGAAAATACAGAGATATAGTAGGAGACTATCCAGCACACAGGAGGACAAACAAGAATGGCGAACGGCTCCTTGGACTCTGCAAAATCTTCCAGTTGAATCTCATGTCGACTCATTTTCGGAAACTTCCAAGAAAAGCAAAGACAAGGGTGTCTCCAAATCCCAACCTAGGAGAATTCCAATCAGACCATGTAGCAATATCAAGGACAAATACTAGGGAGGTGATGAATGTTAAAGTGATTAGAAATGGTAAATTTGACTCTGATCACTATCTCTCCAAAGTTAAAATACGTTTTCTTCCACCAAAACAAAAGAAGGATCCACCTAAGTTGAAAAAATACAACACCAATCGAATGAACATCAATGGAGATATTATAAATAACTTCAGAGAAGAAATCCGCTCTTCTAGAACAAAGACCTGGCAACATCTTCGTACAAAGATCAATGAAGCCGCTAAGAAAACATTCGGACTGGCAAAGAGGAAACGTACAATCTGGTGGAATGAAGAATGTGAGAAAGCACTTGAAAAGAGATCCGACACATGGAGAAAATGGAAATGTTCATGAGATACGGAAGATTTGGAACAATTCAAAACCCAAAGGAAAGAAACATCAGGGGTATTCCGCAGGACCAAACGATCGTTTGAGAATGCAAAGTTACAAAACCTCCAGGACGACTTCACTAAGAATAACACCAGAGATTTTTTCCAAACCTTCAAGGACAAGCTTAGAGGATACCAAATTCCAAGTATAATTTTCAAAAACGAAGAAGGAAAAATTGGACTGAACAATCAAGAAAACTGCAATATATTAGCCAGATACTTTGAGAAACTCCTCAACTGCCCGCCTCCAACCAACAAACTAGAATTTCAGACTCATCCTATAAACTCAGAAGATGATATGCCACCAACAAAAGAAGAAATAAAGGAAGCCCTGAAAAGTCTCAAGAACAACAAGGCAAGCGGGGAAGACTCCATATCAGCAGAAATGTTGAAGTGGGCAGAACCGGAAATCCTAGACGACCTGCACCATATCTTCCAACAAATATGGGAGACGGAAAAGCTACCAGACGAATGGAAAACAGCGCTGATCCACCCACTCCATAAGAAAGGGAACAAACAAGATGTTAACAACTACAGAGGCGTGTCGCTACTCCCAGTCACTTATAAAATCCTCTCAAGGATACTTCTGAATAGAATAGAAGGAATCCTAGATAAGCAACTTGGAGAATACCAAGGTGGGTTCCGGAAAGGCCGCTCCTGTGCCGAACAAATCCTAAATTTGAAATCAATAATTCGCCACAGAGCGCTGAACGGCAAAAGTATAGTGGTTTCATTCATTGACTTCAAAAAAGCCTTCGACTCGGTGGACAGAGGGACCCTAGATAAGATCATTAGAGAATTTGGAGTCAAAACCAAACTGGCCAATATTATCAGAGAAACCTTAACAGCCACAACTTCTAAGGTGAAGTTCATGGGAGAATTGTCTCAGTCATTTGAAATCAAGACAGGTGTGCGACAGGGTGATGGATTATCACCATTACTATTCAACTGTGTCCTCGAGAGGATTGTGAGAATTTGGAATTCCGAACTTGAAAATCAAGAGATAGCCCCAATCTGCCTAGGACGAAAAACGGGAGGAATCAAAGTCAATTGCTTGGCTTTCGCTGATGATTTTGCGATACTTTCAGAAAACCTAGAAGAAGCGGCCATACAGATCAACCTCTTAGAAAAGATCGCTAGCAAGACAGGACTTAGGATCTCGAAAGAGAATACCAAGTTCATGATGAATGACAAACATGGACCACAATTCCTTGAAACAGAGATAGGACGGATTCAGAGGGTGAAAAAGTTCAAATACCTCGGTGAAACCATACAAGAGAACGGCCTAGAGAAAGCTGCTGTAGAAGATCGTATCTCAAAAATGGAAAGAGCTTATGGGCTAACTAAAAACATCTACAACAAGAAATGCATCTCATGGAATGCCAAACTAAAACATTACAATACGGTAGTAAAAACAGAATTCCTGTATGCCAGCGAATGCCTCTCGATGAATTACAAGTTGGAGAAGCTAGAGATCCTAGAAAGAAGAATACTACGGAAAATCATGGGCCCAGTCCAGACTGAAACCGGCTGGAAACTTCGGAGCAACAATGAAGTCTATAAAAATGTGGAGAGAATCTCAGAGACCATGAAGAAGAGGAGGTTATCGTTTCTCGGACATTTGTACAGAATGGACAAAACTAGACTAACCAAACAGTTATTCGACTACCTGTGGAACAAGAAGACAACAACGACATTGATTAAGGAAGTTCGAAAAGATCTCGAAAATTCCAACATCCAGGAAGTTCAGATGTCAAACAGGGAAACATTTCGGTACATAATTCAAAATTTGGAAGGGTTTCACGTCACAAGAACCACAAAGAAGGGAAGAGCCTGGACGGATGAGCAGAAGAAACAGCATAGCGCCCATATGAAGGAGTACTGGAGGAAGAGGAAACTTCAGGCAAAGAAAAAATGAAATGAAATTGACAGGCTGCTACAATTTTTCACTGGAAATGATATCTCAAGGAATTTCAGAGAGAATAATCATCAGGACAACAAATGCTATGTCCTTCGTTTCATTTGGTTCCAATGTTACTCTGCCACATGCATACGGTCCATATTGTTTTAAAATGTAGGCCTATGGAATTGCACATCACCTCATTTCTTCGTTACCGGCACTGTATATTCCAAAATTATAAGCGACGGTTCTTGAGGCCAGTTGTATATATTAGACTCCTCAGAATTCTTGAATTCCTTGGAATTAAGGGATTTGCCTCCACATACTCCAAACGTTTGGCCCATAGCTATGTTCCTTAGATATCTGAACGTTTCCTAAGGGCTCGTAAATGCAACCATATTAATTATAAGAAATATGTACGAAATTACTTGAATTTGGAAATAATAAATGCAGTTAAAATTAGGTAGAGAGGTCTAATATTTCGACTTGATTTAACACCACCCGATAAAACAATAATTTTCTTTTAAGACGCAACATTTTCCAATTCGCTTGGCATACCTTATCACAATCAATAAAGCACAAGGGGAAACTCTGGAACGTATAGGTCTAAATTTACCTCATCAAGTTTTTAGTCATGGCCAGAGGTATGTTACAATGTCGAGAGTGCAATCTTTTGACGCCCTTAAAGTTTCAATGGTGCCAAAAAATAATCGTACAAAGAATGTATATAAGAAAATTCTTCACTAAATATTTTCGCATTGACCGTCATGTGTTGACGGGCTTCAACTAGTTACTAGTAAATTAGCTACTGGTTTCTCTTCACAGGGTGCCAGCAGCACAATGAACCAGAATTTCCAATAAATTAACCTGCATGGAAAACAGCCATAGATCTTAAAAAGGCAATTTCTAAGCCAATACTAGCTGGCAAACTGAGTGGATATGAGATCCTCCTTAAGGCATCGTTCAGGTTTGGAACCCATCTACAATACAGGCTGGTTTCAACGTGCCGAGATTTACCAGCAGTAGACTCAATCGTATTAGATGTGGCGTGGGAAGAAGTGCTTCTGTACTACATACTTGGGGTTGGAAAGATTCGCCATCCTGTGACTGTGATGTCATTCCACAGATATTAGAACATTTAGTGTTTGATTGTCTCTGCCGAGCGTTTCCGGGGAGTCTGAAGTATTTAAATTGTGCTACTCCAGAAGCAGTGGATTGGTTCAATGGACTGGATGTTGATTTATGATATTTTCAAGTTTAATAGTCATATGTTTTGTTATCATGTCGTACGGATGTTAGTGACAATGTATTCATGTCTTTGTTTTATTCATTGTGTTAGCATCGTACGATAAATAAATAAATTGGTTATAACCAATAAATTACCTACTGTTAGCACAGCATGTGATTTAGACTTCACCTTCAACTGGACCCAGGGTGCCAGCAGAGTGAACCTCCATTACCAAAATATTAACTACTCTTAGCACAGCATGTGGTGTAGACTTTAACTACAATAGGGCCCAGGGTGCCAGCAGAGTGACCCTCCATTACCAATATATTTACTACTGTTGGCACAGCAATTGGTTTAGACTTCACCTACAATAGGGCTCAGGGTGCTAGCACAGAGAACTCGCATTATGATTACAATAACTTCTGTAACTGCTCACTGCTAAAATAAAATAAAATATTTAAAACAGAGGAAATATAGAATCTATGATCACCTGTATTTCAAGTTCCGATTTGACAGCCCAGCTTTTATCTTCGTACTTAACACCAGACTCATCCAGCAGATTATAAGAGGGTAACAGGTCAATTGATTCCTAGAAAATATTATACAAGTATGAGCCAATGTAAAACATGCAGACAGAATAATTGTACTAAGTGATGTGTAACAATAAAATATTAAATATCCTGGTTAGCCTACTATCGGGTAGCAAGTATTAAGTCACTAAACCTTGCTTGTCATGAACACGATATACATAATACGGTAAATACAACTTACAATATCAGGGAATTCATCAGTTTGGGACGGCCAATCCGGCTCACTCTTAATGAGTGGTTGTTGCTCCATAATGTCCAGCAAACTAGAACACACAAAGTGCGCTTAAGGGTAGTAAGAAGTCATACTTATACCAGTACGCCAAATCACTATCATTATCAAATGAGGTAATTTAAAAACTCAGATTGAGAATATAACCCTCCAGGTGCACAGTGAGAAGAAGAGATTAACGGTGAAACTTATTCGACCAAAAGCGCTCGACCTAATACGATATCAGTTAGGGTATAATATCGAGTAAAATATACAAGGAAGAATTACAGACTGTGCCAGCCACTGAAATGAAGCGTCCTTTATTAGTTTCACACAATCCTGAGCACAGTATGATGGGGCAGGCGGAATAGCTTTACAAACATATCAACGTAAAAGTAAACTCAATTCACACCACGAACAGGCCTACGAAGTAATTTGCAGTAACTGGATACAACGAGTTTCAGTAAATACAAGACAAACACCTCCGACCCGTGCTACAAGAAACCCAGTTCAAACCAAATACAAGATAACTCGCTCATAGAACAAACAATGAACAGAAGGGACTCGGAGATGCATTTATCCTCACCAACTCACCGGGTAACTTATATAATTTTCGTCATAAAGAAGTTTCTAGTTACACATTTAATGCTGTGTATCCTCGGCAATTAAATTTCGTAAATTAATCTACACAAGGCTCGAGCATGTCCAAGCAGAACTCAGGTTGAAAGAAACTTCTTCATTACCGGTACCGTATGAAAGTCAGTCACGTCTGTAAAGAGAACTTCAAATATCCCAACATGGAAATCAAAAATTCTCAGATCTTAATATTTTGCCGCGAAGCACTTGGAAGACACAATTTGACGATACCGGTATTGCTAGTTACCTCGCCCTGCTGATGACTAATAGTCTGGGCTCGTTGTAAGAGAAACTGTAGGACTAGGGATGTATTTTTAACCTAAATCAGATTATTCATACTATATATTCTTATGCCCTGGTGACAAACTTAATGCAATAAATACATATGGTATTCCATCAGTGGCCGAAAGTAAGCCTACATTTATTACAATCATAGAACTATCCAACACACACTTTCCCCTTTGCCGATATTGGTTATCGTGTTGGCAGCTTGGACAAGCTGTTTCACTCAGTTCAACCGTGTCCCTCCTCGCCACTAAGTTTTCATCTAATTTGGGAGAAATGGGAGAAATCTAATTTCCTTCTTTATAGTCTACTGTTCCATTTCATAGAGTAGCTGCATCGTCCACCATCGCATGTATTTTATCTCACGTGGCAAGTTATTCTGCAGCCAAGTCGGAAAAAACACCACTCAGTGCTTTTTGAGCCATTTATTCTCGCTAAGCAGCTATGAATATGCCGTGAACTGTTGGTTTTTATTGCTTTCTAGTTCCCCCTTATTTTCACTTAAATACCACAGTAAGACTTTATCCCTTAATTGGCATCTTCTTTCCCGGAAACTGCCGCTTAAACTATTGTGCCCCAATTACCTTGCCCTTGACTTTATTTCTCCATAGGGACAGCGATTTGGAACATGGAATATAAGCAGGGGCGGCCTTAGGACGGTGCGACGGCACCGGGCGCTGTCATTGGGAGCGGGGAGAAAAAAACACCTTATTACTAAATAACCCTACCCGCTACAATTAATTCTATATATGAGTGAGCTGGGGTGTGCATAGCCTTATATTAACGTGTTGAAACCAATATCTACCTACTTGTATAGTTGCGCCAAACCCATCCTTGGCTTGGCATTCGTTGTCAAGCTTGAGCATGTGGGTGTGATTTATGTCTGTGTGGCATTGCAACTTCATTGTTGGAACGTTGCTATTGTATTAGTCCCAATATGGCGGACACTACAAAACATCGTCTAGAAAGTGCTCTACAAATCATTGAAAAAGTGATACAAGAAGGAGGCTATAGGAAAAAGGAAGTGAAGAACGACATACAAGAAGCGGTAAGGGAGATTAGAGAGTGTTTTGATTCACTTGCAAGGGAAAGTAAGACAGTTGTTAATAAAAGTAAGACTCCTCTAGAAGAGGTTATGAATAGCCAAGGAGATGTGATGATTGAGCAGGTAGACAGCCACCCTGTAGGACAACCAGCGACATCCTTATTGATAATACGCATGAAGGAACAGGCCGTGATCAGCGACAATCTGAAACGATATATACCAGATCAAAGAAATTCGTTGAAGCAACAGGTCGTGGACAGAGACAAATGGTAAAAACATCTACCGAACAAAATAAAAACGTTAACGGTACACGCCGTGACCAAAGCCAAACAGAAACGACATCTGCCAGATCAAAGAACATCATTGAAGCTACAGGCCATGAGCAGATGCAAGCAGTGCCGGTTTTCTGCCTAGGCCTACAAGGCCCTGGCCTAGGGGCCCAGCCCGCCTAGGGGCCCCGGTGGCGGAATCTTTACATAAGCGCAAAAGCCTGGCTTGCCCTATCAAAAAGCTTTATCGAAAATATTATTCTAATAAATATTTGTACTACATGTTGCCAACACATACAGCCCTGCGCGCATTAAAGCTAGAATTAGGCCTGTTCGTTCCCCCTCTCTCTCGCCCGCAGTATCCATGCTTAGCATTGCCAGGCCACGAGCAGGCAGTCCATTCCATAGGCTCCGTGCGTCACTTCTCTGGAATGACATCTTGGAAAGGTTCAAAAATATAAGCAAATCTCTCCAATCTGTTAACATCGACCTGGGTACGATCGTTGAACTGTATCAGTCTTTGGTAACATACCTATAACACTTAAGGAAATCCAGTAGGCTACCTTTGATCATTATGAGTCGAAAGTTATTGAAAAATCTGGTGAAAATAGCTTTGTATATTACATGCAGAGGAAACGTAAGCGTCAAGTCCAGTTTGACGAAGTAAAAGGAAACGAGACAACTCTCTGCCAGGGACAAATTCAGAGTTACCATTTTTAACGTCATTATTGATAGACTAATTACAGAACTACGGAGACGCGGATCTGCTTATGAGAAGTTATGTAAAAGTTTTACTTTCTTACGAAACTAGAGTACATCGTTTGGAATCTAAAGACATCCGTGAATGAGCCAGAAACCTTATAACTTTTTATCCGGGGGACTTTGGAATACGAGTGTCTGCACCTGCAAACTCATTTGTCGTCGAATGATGTATGGGTAGTAATGGAGTTATCGTCACTGAAGCTATACAAATACTTTTCGGAAAAAGGCTTTTTGGAAATTTATCCAAACGCAGGAATTGCGCTCCGAATGCTCTTGTCAAACTGCTCAGCAGAATGGTCATTTTCAGCGCTAAAGAGAGTAAAGAATAAAGATCTAACATAGGAGAGAACGGGCTCAATTCACTCTTTGTAATGTACATAGAGTCAGAAATATTGCAGTCTATTTACTATGATGACGTCATTTATTCTTTTGAACAGAAGAAATTTCGTCGTATGATTCTATACATTTTATAGAATAACGTAACTATAGTAACATAGATTATGTTTATTCAAGTCGATTAAAAATTATATGTTCTGTACTAGTGCATTTAATTTCCTACATTTCCAAAATAGCTTCGAGATGGTGGGGGCCTAAATGTCAAGTGCCTAGGGGCCCTGGATCTCTAAGTCCGGGCCTGGATACAAGCGGAGAAGACCTCTGCCGGACAGGCGAAGAACCTGAACGACAATAACTGCGAAGTGGATCTACCGCACATATTGCATCTAGTCGGCCGTGCTCCAACGTACAGGTCCTGTCATCTAGTGGCCTTGCAAGTAATCCCAACAGCCAACTCATGACATACAACATATTACAAGAGAAAATCACAGATAACGTCATGCAGAAGATGAATCAAATGATGGATGTACTCACAAATAACATAAAAAGCCTTATAACGGAAGAAATAAAAGCTATACAGCAACAAAATCCAAATTCACAATGTGCGCCATCTGCTGATCCACTCTTAGAAGCTATAGGGAGTAACGGCGACCCGTGCCAATCTACATCTGCCGGGCAAATGCTCAATCAATCTCAGAGTAACGAGAATGCAAACCAGACCCCATGGATAGGAAAAGGACAACTACATTGTTGGATCTAACAAGTTTACAATTAAGAAAGCAGAATTACGAAAGATAGGTGATGCGTCAGATACTTTTCAAAAGAACACAAACCCTGCGAAAGAAGACAACGGATTTAATGGTACTACGGATGTCTATCAGGTAGGCCATGACTTCCAAAGAAATGAAAAGACATATAACAGAGTTGAGGAGGAAGAGAAGGACTGGGAGACAGTCAGGAGGAGGAGGAACAGATATAAAGCAAGCCGACAATTCATCATAGGAACAAATGAATCTAATTCCATCATTCAAGCAGGAGAAGGAATTGCCTGGTTATATGTGGGTCACCGCTCTACAAATGCGACTACCGAGAGGGTAAAGGAATTCATGTCTTCGAAAGGAATTGACGGTAGCATGTCGTGTGAAGAGTTGAACACCCTAGGAACTAACAATGCTTTCAAACGGGGGATACCCTGGCAGCACCTAGAGCAAGTTGAACAAGCGGACTTTTGACCTAAAATAGTTCTTATACGTCCCTTTCGATCACCAAGAAGACCACGGAACGAAGGAGTCGTCCCGCAGTAACTTGAACATGGGAACAACAGAACCTTCGAGAAGACTGAAAACCCTCCTTTGGAATGTTGAGGGACTCATGAGGGTTATCAGTTTAGCCCCAAATATCTTCGACCAGTAGGATTTAGTAATACTGACAAAAACATTTTGACAAGAGAGTGGTCGTATAAGACGGCTTACACCATTAATGTTCCCGCCAAACAAGGGGTCAGAGGAAGACCCTCTGGAGGCATTACATGCATCTCAAAGGCACAACATTCACCTTTCTCAGTCTTGCATAAAACAGACAATACACTAATGGTAAAACAAGTGTCTGTACTATATTAGGAATGTATTTACAACCAGAAAATACATCAAGTGAAATCATTGGAGAACTCACATTAGCAATGGAGAAAGTGAAGCCACATGATACCCTTATAATAGCCGGAGATTTGAATTGCCGTATTGACAAGCACTCGCTCAAAACAAACTCCGTGTTAGAATACCTAGATGGAGTAGGACTAACCTTGGTGAATGATTAGAACATGTAAACGTACTTATGTCACAACGGGTCAAGTGCTATAGACATCGTACTAACCAATAACGTAAACATCAAGTCTGTCACACAAACCACGACAGGGGAAACGCTAAGGAAACATATCCCAGTAGAGACCAACTTCGAACTGTCAGAGGAAAAGAGAACGGAGAAGAAATCTCTCATTAAGCTATCTAGGGTAATAGACGCCTCAAGTTTAAGAGACAGGGATATTGATACAGTATTAGATGTGATAGCATCCGGAGACCTGGACAACGCAACGGTGAATTTGGAAAAACTTACCTTGCAGGCAGTACTTCCCAGAGTACAATCAACGAGGAAGTCACAGGTGTGGTTTAACAGAGGTTGTTACTTCGCACGTAGAGAAGCTCTAGTAGCCCTTCATCGGGCGCGAATGACACCATTAGAAAGAAATCTGAGGAGTTACCATGACATAAGGAGACGGTACAAACTCATCCTTAAAGAAGCACAGGAATTGTTCCAAAACGTACAAGAAAAGAAACTCATAAAAGAAGCACCCTTATAAGGCTCTAGACACTAGACAACCAAAATTCCAGCGAAATATATCGATAGAGACCTGGAAAGAGCAATTAACGTTGGTCCTTCAAGACCGGGACACTAGCCCCGCTCCGCGACCAGAGGGAGACCTTACAGTAGCAGAAGAACCGGAACGTTTTACCGAGGAAGAGGTGTTGAATGCCATTACCAATAGTAAGAACAATAAAGCCTGTGGGCCAGACAACATCTTCAATGAGCATCTGAAAGAATCCACAACACAATTGAAAAGATGTGTAACCTCTCTATTTAACGTATGCCTACGTAAAGGTACAATTCCCACGAACTGGACGAAATCGACAGTTAAAATGCTGTACAAAGGGAAAGGGGACAGCGGGGACCCGAACTCATACAGGGGGATTGCCATTGAGTGCTCGTTATTGAAAATCCTCACAAAATTAATTTGCGAGCGCCTCACGTCCACAATTTAAGAGTGGATACCTGACGAACAATTCGGGTTTCGAAAGGGTAGATCTGACACACAAGCCATCCAGTGTTTACAGTTAGATATTGAGGAAGCTTTAACATTGCCACGGAGGACACTGCATGCTGTATTCATTGACTACAAAAAAGCTTTTGTCACCCTTAACAGACAAATTATCATCGACAAACCTGAGAAATTGGTAGGCGAGCTCAGCTACTTAGCTAGATTCATTAGGAATCTGCTGAGTAGTAACCTAATAGAAATCACTGACGGCATCATCACTTCTGAACCAATCGAGCAAACGAACGGGGTCCTTCAAGGCGATCCTCTCAGTCCGATATTCTTTACAATAGCAACAGCTGACGTGACTACAATAGTTCCACCCAATGTCAACATTTATATGTATGCAGACGATATGGTAATGATCCCTACAAGTGCAGAAGACCTACAAATCGCCGTGAACAATGTAGCAGTACGGGGTGAAGATAACGAAATGATCTTGAACGAGACGAAGACAGTCACTATGTCCTTCAGAAGGGGTGGAAAGCCCGTGACGTTTCATTACAAAGGCACCCACCTGACTACAGTCTCCCATTTACGGTACCTGGGGGTGACTATGCAGACATCTGAGTAGGGGAGTGAGGGGGGTTCTAACCAATGTCATGGCCGCCGCATGAGTCCAAGCCAATATCTCGTGAACCCAAGGTCGAATGTTGACAAATGGGGTGTCGTTGGACTTGGGCTGACGTGCTCGTTCCTATGGACCATTCATTATATTAGTCAATTTTTTTTTTGAAAAAAATTGTTTTTGATATTAGGTGATAGTTTGAAAACCAAACATGACAGAACGTTGTGCCATGATGCAAACGAATGGTCTCTATGTCCTTTATTTTTTATAATAAAATGTTTTTATTTTTTACATTTTTTTGAAAAAAGTTCAATTTTGAATTTTTTATTTTTGAAACGTTGTTTGACATAAATGAATGGCCCTGACCCCCTCTACCCCCAAAATAAATGTCAAGTCTCTAGGACTAAAACTGTGCAGTAGTGGGATGACGGGGGTTCTGCCTCACCCCCTACTTTCATATAAACTTTGGGCGATATCTCGGATTTTAACGAACGAGGTATTGTTGGCGTTGGGATGACGTCCTCTTGGCTAAGCATGTGTGTTGGTATTTAAAAAAAATTGAAAATTCTTGTTTTTTGGATTGGCACTATTTTGGAAACGGTCAATTGGAAAAAAAAAGTTCGTTTGACGTTAATGAAAGGTGGGTATGCCCTCTAAGAGGGCAGCAAGTTTCAAGGGTGTAGGAGGAAAACAAAACGATAGCCTCCTTTCTCGCGAACATTGGTGATCATGGGCGAATGGATGGTCGGATTTTAACAAATTGGGTGTTGTTGGACTCGAGCTGACGTCCTCTTTCCTATAGATCACTCGTTATATTTTTGAATTTTTTTTGAAAAATTTTGTTTTTAAAAGTAGGCGATAGTTTGAAAACCAAACATGACAGAATGTTGTGCCATAGTTGGAACGAATGGTCTCTATGACCTTTATTTTTTATAATAAAACTTTTTTATATTTTGAGATTTTTTGAAAACACTTAAATTTTGAAATTGTTATATTTTGGAAACTAACACGTTGACAAAAATTGTGTTTGACATAAATGAAAGACCCCTATCCCCTCTACCAGGAAAATAAATGTCAAGTCTCTAGGACAAAAAAACTATGCATTTTAATTTTTTATTTTTAATTATTTTTAATAAAAGCGTGTTTGTAGACAGAGAGCCGGTAGCGCTTGACGTATGTTACAACGAGGCTATGATTGGCCATGGTGGATACTGGAAATGGCTATTTCGACGGGGGCGATGTATGGCAAAACAAGGGGTTGCATTTTGATATTTTTTCCTATGACGAACGAATGTAGGCGAATATTTTGAAATGTGACAAGCATGCTAAGATTTTTACCCCTGAAGAGGATCTTTAACGTTTTAGTTAACGGTGATGAGCGAGATCGCTCTCTGACACAAAAGACGGTTGTAGGATATGACCAAATTATTCTTAGACGTTGGCGATCTCGTTGACCATGCCCGGAAGAAATGAATAGCTATTTTGGTGGAATGGCGGGGGCAGCTTATGACGGTTGGTTTTGTGACATTTCCTATGACGGATAGAGGCGAATGTTTGAAAATGTTTTAAGTGTGCTAGGATTTTTTTTACCGCTGAAGGGGATCTTTAACATGCTAGTAAACGGTGATAAGCGAGACTGCTGTCTGGCACAGTAAATGGTTTTAGAATATGGAAACCTATAACATTTGCTCGACCAAGTCAAGTGCATGTACGCAAAGAGCCAAAACTGTAAGGTCATTGTCCTGAAATGTTATAAACTAAATATTGAACTGGGTAAAGTCATGTGTTTTAGGATGAATGTATGTGGTTAACATGATCCTGTATTGAGGATGGCCGCTTTCTAGTAATTATTAGTACAGTAAAATGTTGAATAATAATAATAATAATAATAATAATAATAATAATAAGACACACACATGTTTTGAATGCTGGCACACAGTCCAGCTCACTGTTGACTGAATATTGTACCTAGCCAGAGGACTCGTGAGAGCTGTTGCTGGTGCTGGCGAGGCAGGAATGTCTACGTCAGCAGGAAGTGTGATATCAGCTTACTTGCCTCGTGGTGGCTAGAAGGTGTGCTGTTTAAGCAGAGACCGCCATTTTGGTTCTGAGACAGTAGGACTACCGATGTATAAGAGGCAGCCAATTTGGTTCCTTATTAAAAACATGAAACTAGTATAAGGTACACGAATCTTATTCAGATTGAGGAATGTGAAGAGGCGTGGGAACACTTGTGAAAGAGACAACATTTCAAGGCCAAAACGCTGAGAAAATGCAACACTCTCTGTTGCTAGGCTAACTGATAACGATTGCGTTAGTCATGCACTTGCCATTTTAGCACACGGACGTATACAGTAGAGCTCTGAACTGAACTTTGGAAGAAAAATCCTTTTATTTTTTTGGTAAGTACCTATGAATGATTATTTTAATAATGTCATGCTAATGAACCTTAAATTTTTAGTTATTGATTAGATAATTAATGATTTTTATTTATTTATTTATTTGTTTGCAGATAACCGGTATACCTTACATGTCAGACATACAAGAAACCATTGCGCTTTTGGGCCCACTAGAATGAAACAGTAACAAGCCACTGCAAGTGAAGGTGAGATTTTTTACACCAACTTGTTTAATTTTTTTTGTTTGATATTATTTTATTTAATGAAATGCATGTATTAACCTGAATTTAGGTATTTATAGCGATTCATTTTATTTATTTTTAGAAACTTGGAAAGAAAAGCCTTACCACTGTAGCAGTTGCTGATAACCCAAGACGCAGTAGAGTGCAACCATTGTTTCCAGGCAGTGAACTATTGAAAACTCAGGCAAGTCTAACTTAAAAATGCTATGCCATTTTACCACTAATGAAAAACCATAGACAAAAAAATACTCATTACCTGTACATGACTGGTACAATGATTGCTTTCTTGAATAATGACCATGTATTGACAAACGGTACAAGACTATATTGGTTGTTGACTGGGGAAAGTACAAGGCCATATTGCATTTTCTAAAAACAAAACAAAAAAAATTAATTTATGGGTGGTTCCCTATGGACTCAACAAATATCCACAGGTTTGAACAAGATAATCTGAACAAACTGACATGACATTCATTTTTGTTTATATATTGGTTAAAGGGGGATGTAAATGACTAAAGCTTTATAAAAAGAAAATAAGTGTATGGGTTACTGTTAGTGCCAACATACAGTTTATTTTTAATGGTATTTTGATATATTAATGTCAATTAACGTTAAAGTTTAATTACAAGTATTGATTGATTGATTGATTGAGTGATGGGTTATTTTGTTTGTTTTAGGTGTGGTCATGCGCCATTAACGTAGTGAACAGACAGTGAACAAGCATACATTATGCTTTAAAGTTCTCTGTGCTCTTGTGCAAAGTTAATAACTTGCAATAAAAAAGGTTTTATTATAACACATGGCGTTAGTACCAAATACAACAAGTGAGCAAGTTGGTTTACCACGTGGGTTGAATTTAAAATCAGAACATGATCGCTGGTTAACATTTGAATCCTGGCCCGTAGGCTTTTTGTCGACACACGAACTTGCAAAAGCCGTTTTTTTACTTGAACCGAGAAGATGTGGTGCGCTGTGTGTTTTGTCGTATTGAACTTTCACACTGGGAAGACGGGGATGATCCCTTTAGAGACCATTTGCGATGGTCTCCTTTTTGTCCTTACATGCTTGGAAAACAAGTGGGTTACATACCCGTGTATCCATTTTACCGAACCACAAGACCATTGGCCGCTACTTACGTTTCTGAATCACAAATAAATAGTAATAATAATGATGTATTACCAGCCAACAACGGTAGTGTCGATATATGTGGTCCATATGCCATAGACAGTGTTGAATTGGCATGTGCTTTTGAAAAATTGGGAGTTTGCAAGACTAAAGCACACCCAGAGTACAGCTCTGTTGAAAAACGTTTAGAATTTTATAAAAATGTTTGGCCATTAATATTAAAACACATTACCAAACAGCTAAGTGAAGCTGGATTTTTTTTATATTGGTGAAGGGGATAAAACAATATGTTTTTATTGTGGATTTGCTTGAAAGGATTGGCAAATGACTGATGCCCCTTTTGTGCAACACGCACGTTGGTTACCTAACTGTAAATACATGGTGTTGCTTAAAGGTCAGGAATTTGTGAACACTATTCGTAAAGAAAACGTGATTGCAGCAAAAGACATAAAAGTGCCTTTTGAAATAGAACACGCGGAGCAAATACATGAGGCTGAAAAAAAAAAGACTTGTCTCACCAACAGATACAAAAGTGTGACCAACAATTATGTAAAATTTGTTATCAAGATGAACTAGGTGTTGTATTTTTGCCTTGTGGACACATGATAGCCTGTGTCAAGTGTGCATTAAAACTCAACACTTGTGTTATATATGCAGAAAAGCAGTATGTGCTACAGTTAGGGCATTTCTTGCATAAATAGTATAATTTATTAGCCATGCATAGTGCAAAATCCCTAATAGCACAATATTATTAAAGCTGTTTTAGAGTGTAATAGATATGCTTTTCTTTTGTTTATAGACTACTACAATGACTGTTTTGAATGCTGTGGGTCAAGCATGTGGCTTAGAGACAAAGAAGCACAGCGAATTGCCAACGCATATTCCATTCCGCATTATCAAGATTCGGAAATTGAAAACAGCATATGGTGATCGTGTACTTTGTGTATGTGAAAACTTTGAGACATTTCTGCCTACACAGTTTAACGATTTGTCGGAAATTGTTTTTGATGAAGTCAATAATGCTGTGCAACCTGTACACTTAAGTTATGAAGGTTTTAAAAACAATAGGTGCATGGTTCGTTTTAATTAAATAAAAAAAAACAAATGTCAAATACTAATAGAAGATATAAGTCATGACAATGGACTGAAAGAAAAATATGTGTATAGAATAATAATGTTTTAGTGTTTATTATTGTCTTAAGAAATATTATCATGAAACCAAAAAAATGTATATAAAGTTTGTAAATAAATGAAAATAATGGTACTGCCCCCGTAAATTGAATTATATTGAGACCATGGTGGCTGTATTGGCAAATATGAATAAAGTTATGGCTGTCATAGTTGTGACGTGTATATTCATGACGTAGGCACGGATGACGCAGACTTCATGCAAGTAGGCTGATTGAGCTGAGATTCTTGGTGACGTCATGATTTTGTTCGAGAAAGATCTGAGATTTACGACGCAGTCGCAGGGAAACGAAGAATTGTGCTAAGGAAGAAGTTACGCTATTGGAGGAAAGGCTCGAACCAATGAATGATAGTTTGGAGGGAGACGGAGATTACTGAAATTACCATATTTAATTACTTTTGGAATGCAGAATTGTGGAAATCCATTTTCAGTTATGGCATTGATTTGGAATTTTGAAGAAATTAATTTTGAGTTTTTGAAATTTGAAAATCCGTCAAGTATAGCCAAAGTTAGAACTTCTAGCAATGACGGAGGAACAAGCTATGGAAGGGATGGATACGCCCCTTAAGAAGTTGATAAAAGGTCTTGCACAGCAGAGAGAAGCTCTCATATCTCATATCTCATTTTCTCGTGTCTTATAGTCGTTTTTCTGATTCTCACATTGTCAGACTTCGAGTGATTCAGTGAAGCAAGTCGTCATTATCACGCGCGGTAGAGCCCACCGCATCGAACAGGCACGGAGCGTGCAGCAGTTCAATTTTACGGTTTCTGAAACTAGGCGAAGTTGAAGTGCACACATAAACGAGTCTACAAGATTATCTATCAAGAGTTAGCTACTGCCTTTATGCTAATTCAATTGTGCATTACAGTATTGAGGTGTGTAGGAAAGTTGAACATTTTTACGATTATGCTTTGGAAGATATTGGCATTTTAAGACTGCAGACAAAAGTGATTTTCTCGCCACCTGAGAAGCACTTTTATAAGACCACATTCTACGCTACGGCTGACACGTGTATTGCATCCGTGATACAGAAGATTACGTTTGGTGATACAACGCTACATTCTACTATGGAAGATTATAATCTGGCAGTACTTTCAAATATTATTATAACGGAAGTGGAGATGGAATATTAAATCTTTAATGCAACTGGGACATATATCAATGGAGTGAAATAGCAGCATGGAACTCCGCTAATCGTCTTTCTACAAAAGCGAGCATGTAGTGAACAACCAACTACACTCATGCATCGTAGTCCAACGCTGAATTATATCAAATGGCAGTGGAAATGTCTTCATACTCTACAATTATGAACATTTCTGCGGAAATTATTGCAATAAACTTCATGGCGAATTTCTACCAGAACTTCAGGGAACTATCAAGAGAGGCCAGGGTAGACCCGGCTCACAAAGAAGAATTTTGCCAGAAGGATGTCTATCGTCTACATGGAGCAGTGCAATTTCCGGAGGAGGAAGCAGTTCTATTCTCCGAGGGCGCTGGTTCCAGTTTCGAGGTCGGAGCACATCTTTACGGTGGTGAAATGGAACCATCAGCAGTCTTCTTTGGAAATTTTCCTCTAAAACTTCAATCAACAGATAAGGTAGTCGTGAACGTTTCTTGTTTTATTTGAGCCATTTAGCGATATCTGAGCAACCATTTTTCCCATATTTTCTGTCCCATATATTTTGCCCCATATTCTTGCTTGATATTTCTGTACTCCGTACACTTTGAAGATTTATGCCTTTTTCTACGATTTATTGAGACATTAGTATGTCATTGGCATATTTAAATAATTTTGGATCAGTTGAGACTGATATAATATATTCTTTCAGTAATTTGCATATTTTTGTAGTCACGATTTGACTGTAAAGTTAACGATTTTCTATGGCAAATTTGAATTCAGACAGCGTGTCACTTTATTAAAGTAATTCTATTCAGTAAATTACTTTGACCAATTTTCTGTCATCCTCAAGAAAGAAGAATAATTAAAAGATTTTAGAGCGTTAAAATCTATTACCTTATCGACGATCTTGGAAATACTAGTCGTTTTATGAACATGATTGCAACATAGACATTTATCGTCAGTTCTGAAATACCATTGCATTATAGACAATTTTATGAAATATGAACTTTGATTACGATTTATTGAGTACACTATAGTAATGAACATTTGATAGGAATTTTTCTCAATTCTAGATTGGAACAATAATGTTTGCATTCCACAGTCTAATTGTATTCTATTCGATTATTTATGCAGTTTAGATGAACTTTGATTGAAGATAGTATTTTTATACTGCGATAATTTGAAGATATTAATCTCAATTTTGATAGACCAGGGAGGCGTGTCTAATCGTATTTGCTATTAAATTTATTTGTGATTGGCAAATTTTTACTTCATATCGATTTATGAATGAAACCCACGAAGGTTAAATATAATAACAGTTTTTGAAACAATTGTTGAATATAAGAATTTTTAAAGTGGAACTATGGATGTATAATCGTTTGTTCAGTGGACGTGTAAAAGTCGCTGATGAATAATGCCCTTGAATAAGTGAAGGAGGTTCCCACAGTAATATTAATGAAGTTGATGAATTTATAAGTGGAGGTTTTTTGTATGGATTGTGGAAGATTTTAATGCCATATATGTTGAGATATATGATGAATTCTGGGCCTATTTTTGTGCAATTTTGTGCGTTTTGAGCGAGGTATTTTTCCGCTGAGTGTATTGTCCAGGTCCTTTGAAAATTAATCATGTGAAGTTACTGTTAAAATTAACAAGAGTGTTTAAATAATTGGAGATAACGATTTTGAATGAAGGTTACCGTCACAAATAATAATAATAATTATTAAACCTTATTAAACCTGAATCTAAAATTTAAATATAACTAACCTTCATTGGTCGATTATATCACTACGATTTAAGTAATTATCAACCGGATAAACGTGTGGTTTAATGTATTTCTAAAACAAATAATATAAATATTGTAAATAATTATGTAAATATCTTTAATAATAATTTGAAACGAACGGGATTAATAGAGGCGTGTATAAATTTATCAATTGTCGTTTGACAATGTTATAAACAATTAAAATGTTATAAATAATTAATGAACATTTTGTTATAAACATTAAGCGTTTTTGTTATTATATTCTAAACAGCGCTAGTTAAACAATTGGATTATACAATTGAACAAGATTTGGGATTATTAGAGTAATCCATTGATACTTGAATGGAGCATTTCAAAGATTTGCGTGATAATATTTGAGTTGAGTTGTGGACATTTAAAGTGTTTTGAAAAGGAGCTAGGCTCTGATGTAACTAGCATATGCTAACGTTGGCTGGACAGGTGAGTCCATTTGACGATGCAAGCATGCGACTTGGTGTAGGGTGAATCGCAGCTGGCCAGACAACTGTATGATAGTGGCCAAGGTCACCTACATAGCAGCCTTGCGGTTATAAATAAAAATGTGATGTTAATGAAAAAGGAAAACAATTGCTTTATGTCTCATCCCAACTCCCTTATCCTTTCCAAGTGTATTATTATTATTACGTTCTTTTGAGCTAGAAAGCTGAAATTTTGTATGTAAAGTCTACAAGTCCTACAGGAGGACATGATTACATTGACAATGGCTTCTGATCGCCACGTTTATTTTGTTGTTAAATTTTTGTTATATTATTCCTTTATGTGAAATAAATTATTGTGCAGTTTAAAGTTTCTTGTTTCCGTCTTGGTTCATTTTAAATATCGTGGTGGAGGTTATTGTGAGGGCATACTTTTAAGAGATCCAGTTGGCAACCCAGACCCGAGATTAATTTGAATAGGTAAGTAAAAGGTAAGTATGAACCCCGTATATTTTGGTGTGTTCCACAATAATTTCTTGTTAACTACTGTGCTCTAATCTCGGTAGTATCTGTCAGTGCCATTTTCATTGATGTAGCTGTGCCGGTGCGATCGATTATTGGCAATCCGATTGAGGGGGCGGATATCTGACAGCCTACTATCCGGATTATCGGGGACAGTACAATGTTGTTCTATTTTCTATAGAGGTCAGAATATTTAACATTGCAGAGTATGCATGATTATGACAATAAAAAGCACACTTAATACAAGTCTTTGCCTTAACGATAGTGTGTTATAGTTTTAAAAACAAAGCTTGTTGTAAATCTTTTTCTTCCACGGTGAACAATAGGCATGAAAACAGTATTGTCTTGTTTTGGATCATTATCATAATCATAAGCAGCATGATCTATATCACTATTATTATTATGATGACTATAATTATCCTCAACATTATCCTCAACATTACTAAAACCAGTTAAATATTTCTGTTCCTCTTCCTCTTCCTCTGCAGTGTCCTCATGTAGAGTTTGCGTGGCTTTTGATAATGTTAAGGGTTTTTTGAACATTGAATTATTTTCAATAGTAGTATTGTTTTGTAGCACTTGCTTTTTAACATTTTCATGATTTTCTGTTGACAGCAACAGTGTTTCATGCAGTACACTACATTGATGATCACTGACACTTAAAACCTCACTATTTTTAATTTTTTGGCTCACTGCGACATTGTTTTGAACGTTGTTTTGAACAACGCCAAATAACAGTTCCATTTTTATTGGTTCGTTTCAAATATATGAATATCCTTTATAGAATGCATGAGGCTTACCATACCTAGTCACAGATACTTCCAAATCAACTGTCAAGCATAGACTAAGCTCTAGTAAAGACAACTTGGTAAGAAGAACAATAGTTTAATGTGCGAGCATATATGGGTGCAAATGTGGGAGCAAAAAAGTGGGAGCAAAAAGTGGGAGCAAAAATTGGGAGCAAAAAGAGGGAGCAAAAATTGACAGCAAAAAGTGGGAGAAAAAAAGAAGGAGCAAGTATGGGAGCAAATGTGAAAGCAAAAGTGGGAGCAAGTATGGGAGCATATGTGAAAGCTAAAGTGGGAGCAAAAAGTGAGAGAAAAAAATGTGAGAGCAAAAAGTGTAAACAAAAGTGGGAGCAAATATGAGAGCAAAAAAAGTAGGAGCAAGTATGGGAGCAAATGCGAAAGCAAAAGTGGGAGCAAAAAGTGAGAGAAAAAAAAGTGGGAGCAAAAAGTGTATGCAAAAGTGGGAGCAAATATGAACGCAAAAAAAAAGTGAGATCAAATATGGGAGCAAAATGTGGGAGCAAAAACTGTAAGCAAAAGTGGGAGCAAACAAGTGTGAGCAAATATGGGAGCAGAAAGTGGGAGCAAATGTGACAGCAAAAGCGGGAGCAAAATAGTGAGAGCAAAAAGAGCGAGCAAAAGTGAGTGCACAAAGAGGGAGCAAAATGTGTGAGTAAAAAGTGGGGGCAAATGTGGTGTTTTACTAAAGCAATCTCCCCTAACCTAACCTAACTTCACCTAACCTAACTTCACCTAACCTAACCTTCCAACTCTCATATCAAAAATTAAATTCTGGCCATAGTCGAGTTGGAACCCAAAACCTCTGGGATAACACCCAAGTATACTAGTCACTACACCGCGAGATGGGCAAATTATCATGCAACACAACACAAAAATAAAAGTTTCCTGTAGTGTCACTCATTGGCTGACAACCATAGTTGAGAATTCAAACCCAAGACCTCAGGATCTTTTTTTGAACATTATCAGAAATATTATTCCAATTACATTTTGCTGTTGCTTATAGTTATAAGAGTTGGCATTAATATGGGAGCAAAATTGAAAGCAAAAACGTGGGTGCAAGCATGGCTGGTTGTTGAGACTTTCATATCAACTAATACACATAAATTTAATTTTAGTAAAGTGACTTGGCTAATAATAATAATAATAATAATAATAATAATAATAATAATAATAAAAATAATAATAAGAAGAAGAACAACAACAGTTTAAAAAATTCAAGGGGATTGATATTTTTCAGGGTGTAATTTCCAAAGTACTGTCAAGAATAATAATAACATGAACAGATTCCAAGAACTCTAGCGTGCTTTTAAGGTTAATGATTGGTTAGGAGTGAGGTAGAGCTAGCTAACCTAAGTTAACCTCAGCTCACTAAACCTAACCTTGTCACATGACATGTTCTACAAGTATAGACTTGCTTTGAGACTGGCTATGACGTCACAGATGAATGGCGGTGGGAGGCTGGACATGACTTTTTATTACACACAAACATTTTCCTTTTAGCGAGTAAACCAAAACTTCGGTGCAACGTATGTTTAGAAAATGAAGTGCAGCATTTCCAGCAACTACTCTGAAACTTATATAAGTAAATTTGATTATTAAATACGTTCAAAAGTGTAAATGTGTTAACTAGTTGGGTGCTACGCTTCTGCCAGCACCAATGCCTTGTTCGACACGCAGCAATACACAGTGCCCCAGCCGCCACACGGCCACGGTGAGTCTCTGTTCTATAGGGAGGGCCCTCACCATACAACATCTAGTTAGGACGTTCAGGAATTGTTTTGATGTTCTTTCTAAATCTGCACAGAAGTTTAACCGGTGAGAAAAATGTGACACATCTGGTTGTGAATTGGTTGAGGAACCTCTACTCTTTAATCCATCGTTGAATGAGCTAGAATCAGCAGAACCAAAAAAATGCTTTTCAACATATTAAACAAAATGGTTGGCCAAATATATTCCCAAATATATGGAGAGTACCTGGAATTTTACTCACCATAATTGTAATTGACGCTAAAATAGAACGGGGTTGCAGTAACTTAAAACTTATAAGAATGTATTTACATGAACCATGTGTCAGGATAGACTGTTAAATCTGGCAACTTTGCCTATAGAAAAGAGTATTGTCCAGGACTTGAATTATTTAGAATTAATAAAAACATTTGCAACCGCAAAGGTGAGGAAGGCAGTAACCTAGATGTTTTCACAGGGGAAGGGGCGCCACAATTAGCTCTCGCACCATCTGGAAACCTTGCGAGGGCCGCCTCTGAATATAAGATGCCCAGCCATAAAGGGGAGGGGTGCCACAATGAGCTCTCGCACCCCCTGGAAACCTTGTTAGGGCCGCCTCTGAATATAAGATGCCCAGCCATACAGGGGAGGGGGTACCACAATGAGCTCTCGCATCCCCTGGAAACCTTGCTAGGGCCCCTCTGAATATAAGATGCCCAGCCATACAAGGGAAAGGGCACCACAATGAGCTCTCGCACCCCCTGGAAACCTTGCTAGGGCCCCCTCTGAATATAAGATGCCCAGCCATACAGGGGAGGGGGCGCCACAATGAGCTCTCGCAACCCCTGGAAACCTTGCTAGGGCCGCCTCTGAATATAAGAAGCCCAGCCATACAGGGGAAAGGGCGCCACAATGAGTTCTCGCAACCCCCTGGAAACCTTGCTACGACCGCCTCTGATTATAAGATGCCCAGCCATACAGGGGAGGGGGCGCCACAATGAGCTCTCGTACCCCCCCTGGAATCCTTGCTAGGGCCCCCTCTGAACATAAGATGCCCAGCCATACAGGGGAGGGGGCGCCAAAATGAGCTCTCACACCCTCTGGAAACCTTACTAGCGCCCCCTCTGAATATAATATGCCCAGCCATACAGGGGAGGGGGCGCCACAATGAGCTGTCACACCCCCTGGAAAACCTTACTAGGGCCCCCTCTGAATATAAGATGCCCAGCCACACAGGGGAGGGGCACCACAATGAGCTCTCGCTCTTCGTGGAAACGTTGCTAAGGCCCCCTCTGAATATAAGATGCCCAGCCATACAGGGGAGAGGGCACCACAATGAGCTCTCGCACCACCTGGAAACCTAGCTAGGGCCCCCTCTGAATATAAGATGCCCAGCCATACAGGGGAGGGGGCGCCACAATGAACTCTCGCATCCCCTGGAAACCTTGCTAGGGCCCCCCTGAATATAAGATGTCCAACCATACAGGGGAGGGGGCACCACAATGAGCTCTCGCACCCCCTGGAAACCTTGCTAGGGCCCCCTCTGAATATAAGATGCCCAGACATACAGGGGAGGGAGCACCACAATGAGCTCTCGCACCCCCCTGGAGACCTTGCTAAGGCTGCCTCTGAATATAAGATGCCCAGCCATACAGGGGAGGGGGCGCCAAAATGAGCTCTCACACCCTCTGGAATCCTTACTAGCGCCCCCTCTGAATATAATATGCCCAGCCATACAGGGGAGGGGGCGCCACAATGAGCTGTCACACCCCCTGGAAACCTTACTAGGGCCCCCTCTGAATATAAGATGCCCAGCCACACAGGGGAGGGGCACCACAATGAGCTCTCGCACTACGTGGAAACGTTGCTAAGGCCCCCTCTGAATATAAGATGCCCAGCCATACAGGGGAGAGGGCACCGCAATGAGCTCTCGCACCACCTGGAAACCTTGCTAGGGCCCCCTCTGAATATAAGATGCCCAGCCATACAGGGGAGGGGGCGCCACAATGAACTCTCGCATCCCCTGGAAACCTTGCTAGGGTCCCCCTGAATATAAGATGCCCAACCATACGGAGGAGGGGGCGCCACAATGAGCTCTCGCACCCCCTGGAAACCTTGCTAGGGCTGCCTCTGAATATTAGATGCCCAGCCATACAGGGGAGGGGGCGCTACAATGAGCTCTCGCACCCCCTGGAAACCTTGCTAGGGCCGCCTCTGAATATAAGATGCCCAGCCATACAGGGGAGGGGGAACCACAATGAGCTCTCGCACCCCCTGGAAAGCTTGCTAGGGCCCCTCTTAATATAAGATGCCCAGCCATACAGGGGAGGGAGCACCACAAAGAGCTCTCGCACTGCCTGGATACCTTGCTAGGGCCGCCTCTGAATATAAGATTCCCAGCCATACAGGGGAGGGAGTACCACAATGAGCTCTCGCACCACCTGGAAACCTTGCTAGGGCCCCTCTGAATATAATATGCCCAGCCATTCAGGGGAGGGGGCGCCTGTACGGTGCTCCTCCCTGGACTCAAAGTGGTTCACCCAGTGCCCACGGACGGTAGCGCCCGCAGCAGAGTCGGGATTCGTTGGGCATTGTTGTGTGTGATGTTATATTCTTTGGGATCAGGGAGCTCATTGGCATATTTTATCAGATGTTTACCTTGTTTTAGAATTAATATAATAAATCACCATAAGTTATTTTACGAAGAGTTTTTTAAACTGCTACCAGAGAAATGTTACACCAACAACATTTTTTATCCTCCTGATTGTCGGATTAAAGAGAACAGAGAAAACAACGAAAACATCTAAGAAAATAGCTTTCTTGGTTTGAGATTTAGATAGCACAGATCAGCACCAGTAAGTACGATCTGGTTCAGCACATTTTTCATACTTTGTTTCTCGGGTCATTATGGATGCCGTTCAGGAACGTGTATTAATAAAGAAAAGAGAAGTCGTAAAATATCACGTGACTCGCTTAGGTACATTCGGGGATGCATTTGCAGTAGGTGGTGGGTAGATTATTGGCTGAGGAATAACCTAACCACCAAGGGAAGATGATAAAGAAAAGGAGGTGGGTTTCGGACTGGAGAAAAAGGATAGAAAAATAGGAGGAGAGTCCCACAAAAGTTATAAATTTAACTTTAAATGCACTCAGAGGCGGTTGCCACCGCAAATCCGTTCTCTGATACCTATAGTGAGTAAGGACCTGGTCGAAGCTAACGGGAACCGCAGCTAAGACTTGGGCGGTTTGCCAGAGAATGGCTTTAGAGTATTCCCTCTCAAGCATGCATATGCCTACTATGGGGAAGGGTGTTGGTCTGACAAGACAAATTGTAACAGATTTATTGCGTATTAACGAGGGCATGAACCTAGGAAGAGTTAGGAAAGCCAGGATCTTGCCTAACCGTTGTATTTGCGAAATGATAAATCCAAAAACAAATATTTAATTTATTTAACAATTCTAAAGAAGTGTAATAAATTTGACAAGTATATAGTTTCAATTTTTAGTAACTATTTGGGGTCGCAGACCTCCTTACATTTAAAGTTTGCTCCAGGCAATTAACAATTCTTTAGGTTTCAAACCTTTATAAAATCCTAGCAAGGATTTAAAATAGCGAAGATAAAAATTCAAAATTTAAAGACAATTAAGGTGATTAAAGTTTAACAATAAATAGAGTACAAGGTGTGTACTATAAGAAATCTCTGCGTACCAATCTTAGAAAAAGTTACAACTTCAAAATAACAAAGAAAGAGAACAGGCAGAATGAAAGAGAAGTTCCTATAACTTCTTATATTTATGCAGAATTACTTTTATGATAGCTATGCAAATAGAGCAGGTCAATTACTATGAAACCTGAAGAGAAAGTCAAAAGGAAGGTTCTAGACTTCCTATGTTCAAGTAGGAATCACGAGACAAATGGGGCAGTTTCCCTTTCGTTAGACCTAGAAATAATTCACTCATGAGTTGAAAGAATTGTTTTCCCTGATTATAAGGTAGAAACAATGTAAGCTTGAACCATGTATAAAACACGTAGTTATGCAGAAATTAATTAATGATAAACAAGCAAGATGGAAGGGCACTTCGTCAGAGTGACACCTCATAGAAAATGATCTAGAGTTACAATTTTATTAATATGGTTTGTTAGTAGAAGGTTTAGGAAATATCAATTGGGATTTAGGATAAATGTTCATGGCCTTATTTAAGGTAAGCGGACGATCGCGACGCGGTAGAAATGTTGAACAAACACTAGTTCTCACTATAGTTTGTTGAAGGGATGAAAAGTTCACTGTAGTAACACGAAAGTTTATGGGAAAGAAAGTTATTGCAATGATGAAAAAGAACTGGTAGCACTAGATAGGCGAAAGTCTATTGCTTGAGAAAGTTGTGTATTACAATTAAATGCGCCATAGAACATTCCAACGGTGGAAGAAAATTCGCTATTGAGCTTTAATTCAGAAGGAAGATTCTTCAATTTTAAATAGTATTCTCACAAGTGAGTGAAAAATACATGACGGCAAGACTTGTGGATAAAGTACAGGATCTGGAAGGTTCCAGAACGATCCTAATAGAAGAATGGGGCCAAAGTTAATCCAGCGGAGGAACTAGCTTGGTATTTTATAGACAGCGGGTATTAGATAATATCCCACGTTGTGAGAAGATCTCTCATTTAAATAGCTTAAGAAAAGCTACTTTCTAGTAAGGTTGGCTTAGACAGATAAAATCCCAACATAGCAAATCCCGCGAAGAATGATTACCGCCCCAAATAAGTAATCTCGAGCTGTCTATAAAATAATCAATAAAAGCATGTAGATAATAAAACTGATGAAGATGAGGTTAAAACCTTAAGTCTGTACTTATCTTGGTTGCATGTCGAAGGTGAAGTTCCCTTTGACGGATACTTAATGTGCCAACATGGCGTAGAACGTAGAGAGTGCCTCTTGGTTTGAGGAGACTGGCTCTAGTTGAGCCTTGACTGACCGAGTCAACTGCCGACTTACAAGTGAGACCCACTCAGCGAAGCGCGGAGGGTCCAAGGAAGGGAAAGAGTGAGGGTAGGAGACAAAAGGAGAACATATAAGCATGACCAATATTGTAAACTTAAATTCTCTTGAGGAAATGGTCTTCAAAGAGTTGATAGCAGGCGATACTAGCACAGCATGGTGGGTGAAAAGGTAGACGAAGTTCTCTTGATCATGGAGATAATAGCTGGCGATGGCAACGAGATCTGATGGCCAGATGGAAAAGGAAGTCCTCTTGCACCAGGAAGAATTGAGGAGCTTCAGAAATTCGCTGCTAGATGACGCTAGGTGGGTCATGGAAGATATATATCTAGAGTAGACTCACAATGACATAAGAGACATGACCATCAAAGAGAAAATAGAAGATCACTGTTGGTGTTTGATAAAGAGGAAGGAATGAACATGCAAATGCATTAAAAATTATATTCTCTCGTACCGTGTATTCCAAGAATACACCAAGTGGTAATCTCAACGACATTAAGTTTGGGAAGCAATCGTTGACGAGTTTAATGAATGAATATAATGACATTCAGACCCAATTGGAAATCGATAATCCTGAAAACGAATCACATGATGTAGATAGAGCAGCCTTTGATGACTTAAGCTTGGACATTAAGTCAAAAATGGAAACGCTACTGTGCCCCGAACATACACACCTACCTCTGCCTGTAAATATTGATACCATGAGCAATAGTTGCGCACTAAAACTTCCAACTATTTCCCTACCCTTGTTCAGTGGCGCTCTACAAGATTTCATGCATTCCTATGACACCTCTGTAGCGCTGATCATCTACAATGAATCAATCACAGACATTCACAGATATTATTTTCTTCTATAATGCTTGCCTGGTGAACCTCACCACCTAATTGAGAATTTACCCATTTCACAGGATAACTTCAATGTCGCCTGAGACTTGATTCGCAGTCGTTATATCAGACCATCACATCAAGGAATTATTGTCACTCCCGAACGCAAAGCATGATTCTCCTAAAGAGCTGCTTTTCCTTATAAATCAACTTTGCAGCAACTTAAATGCCATAGAAGCTCTAAAAATTGAAACGCCCTTGAAAGACCTTATGTTCTCACACTTAGTTTTGGAAAGAATCAGTCTCAATCTCATGAAAAATAGGATAATGGTACTTTAAATAAAATGCACACCAACTTGAAGGACTTAATTCATTTCTTGGAAAATAAATGCCAAACTTTAGAAATAGTCACGTCCAAAGAGACAGCTGCTGTAACCCAAGATGAGGTCAAGTATGGTACGAGTTCAAGGGGACCATACCGAGCCTTCGTCACCACGTCACCTTATTGTGTACTATGTAAGACATCTAACAGTCTGCATAAATGCCCAAATTTCAAGTACATGGACGTAAATAGCCGTATAGGTCTTGTGAGGGAACATAATCTCTGCTTCAATTGCTTGAGAAATGACAATGTAGCCAACAATTGCAACTCAGGTAACTGCAGAAGGAGCAATAAAAGTCACCACACATTGTTACATAGAGACCAGAATATGAACAGTACTGGTACTACGTTACACAGTGTATCCCCGCAGCAAGCATATTGTTCTGTCAGAAGTTCATGTCCACACAGTGAAGTATTGTTATCAACTACCAATATTAACATTAGGGATAGCGAAGATCGAATGCATCAATATCGGGCACTATTAGACAGTGCATCACAGATGAACTTCGTGTCTCGAGACTTAGTGGACCGTTTGGGTATCAAGCTGAATTGTCATTCGATACCCATCAATGGTATTAGCAATACTCGAGTGACTGAATCCTCTTACTTCTGTCAACTTCAGATAGAGTCGAGAGTTGGTACTTATAGTCGGCATATAGTATGTTCTGTCTTGCGTCAGATTACTGGCCCGCTGCCTTCATCATGAATAGATTACGAGGACTGGCAACTGCCGTCAACATTCAACTAGCTGACCCTAATTTCAACCAGCCCAAAATGATTGATCTGCTGTTAGGTGCTACTGTGTTCTTTGAAGTCTTAAAACCCGAACAACAATCGAGGGATGGTTACCCTACTCTTCAAAGTACACGACTTGGTTGGGTGCTATCTGGATGTTTACCCCCTCACTCAGTTCTACAACGAAAGAATGGAACAACATCATTGTTGTCCACGGCTGAAACCTTGCACACACTGGTGGAACGCTTTTGGGAACAGGAGGAGCCAAGGAATAAACTGAATGCGAGGAGCATTTTCGGAAATCTTTCTCGCGCGATGAGTCGGGCAGGTTCCTATTGTGACTACCACTACGACAAGGAGTGGGATTACTTGGTGACCCGTTTGACAATGCCAGAATGAGCTTTTACTTGATAGAGAGTAAATTGCATCGACAACCTGACCTGAACAATGAGTATGTGAAATTCATGGATGAATATTTACAACTAGGTCACATGGAACTTGTCGATCCTAGTGACCAGCAGGAACCTGGTTATTACATGCCTCATCACGCGGTAAACAAGGACACGAGAAGCACTACCAAGGTCAGAGTTGTCTACAATGCGTCGGCTAAAACTACTTCGTCGATCTCCCTGAATGGCGTGATGTTGGTTGGGCCAACTGTTAGCAGGATCTGTTCTCGATCGTTCATCGCTTCCACACACACAAGTATGCGCTAACATCAGATGTCAAGAAGATGTACCGACAGATTCAGATTCATGAAGCATACCGAGACGTCCAGAGAATCTTGTGGCGCAGTTCTCCAAATCAACAACTGGACAGGTACCGATTGACTACTGTAACCTACGGTACTTCAGCGACTCCTTATCTTTCTATCCATTGCTTACTGGAGGTGGCACTCGAAGGTCAAGAAATATGACCTACAGCAGCCAAAGTTACCAAGAGAGACTTCTACGTTGATGATCTTATGACAGGGACGGATACAATTGAAGAAGCCATCCATTTATACAAAGACCTCTCATAGCTCCTGAAAACCGGAGGATTCCCCATCCGTAAATGGCGATCCAACAACCCTGATATTTTGGAGGCCATCCCACCCACACTTCGCGAGAGCCAGGTGACGTGCAGTCTTCCTCTTGAAGATGGCGCCATAAACACTCTTGGTCTGTTATGGCATTCGAGTTGTGACTCATTTCAATTCACCGTGGGAGCCCTCAACCACAAGAATGTGACTTGGACAAAGAGATCAGTGTTGGTCAATGTAGATTCCCTTGGGAATCATAGGGCCTTTAATTGTTCAGTGCAAGTTGTTTATACATGTTCTTTGGCAACAACTCCTGGATTGGTGCCCTCAGAACTTGAGACACAATGGGAGCAGATACATCAGCAGCTTCCTAAACTAAATGAGATTGAGATGGCAGATAGCATTAATGCCAATGTTGAACTTCACGGTTCTTATGATGCGTCAGGAGGAGCCTACGGTGCCTGAGGTTATCTACGTTGCACCAACTCCAATCGAACAATTTACGTTCGTTTACTTTGCTCAAAATCTAGAGTAGCCCCTTTGAAGCAAGTGTCACTACCATGACTGGCGCACTACTTCTGAGCAGGCTAATGGAAATGGTGATTAAGACCCTTAATTTACATTCATGTCGACGATATTACTCCAGTGTTGTTTTAGCCAGGTAGTTCCTCAGCCTGGAAAACATGTGTGGCCAACAAGGTGTCGGAAATTCACCAACTGACTTCTCATCACAGGACAATCTAGCAGATGTTATCTCCAGGGGAACAGAGCCACATCGACTTCAAAGCAATCGATTAAGTTCGGCGGGGCCCGTCTGGCTATCTACGGATCATTCAACCTGGCCTGAACTTACCATTGCTGGACCAACCGAAATTCCTGAGCAGCGAGGAGTAAGGTTGTGTTTCGTGGCGAGTAATCACGACGCAGGTAACCTCTTCATGCGGTTCTCCAGCTGGACTAAACTACACCGAGTATTTGCATACATTCTCAGATTTTTCACAAACTAAAGCAGGATGCTGCAGCAAGACGGCATGGACCTTTGACTACTGTCGAACTTCGCGATAGTCTGACAGCAATCATCCACATCGTTCAGCGTTGCTCGTACAGTCAGGAGACACATAATTTACATCAAAGAAACGCAGTGCCACTTCAGAGCAAACTTCTCACTCTGCACACCTTCCTAGATAGTGACAACCTAGTGAGGGTGGCCGGCAGGCTAGAGAATGCTGAAGCAACAATAGAACAAAAACATCCTTTGATACTGCCACCTAAGCATCATGTCACAAAATCGCTTATTTGGAATGAGCACATACGACTTTTGCACGCAGGAAGCCAACTTATCTTAGCTTCGTTGCGGCAACGGTGGTGGCTAACCAATGGCCTGTCTGCTATCAGGCATGTGATTCGCAGTTGGGTAACATGCTTCCGAGCGAAGACCAATGACACCAGTCAACTCATGGGACAATTGCTTTAGTCTAGAGTGATCCCTAGCAAGCCATTCTCTCATTTAGGTGTGGACTATGGAGGTCCACTGCTTGTGAAATATTTTAGCCCACAAGGAAAAATACAGAAGAAATGGTACATAGCATTGTTTGTGTGCATGGCGACCAAGGCAGTACAAATTGAGGCCGTCAGCGATCTATCCACGGAGGCTTTTATTGCCACCTTAAGAAGGTTCAATTCAAGGCGTGTCCGCTGCAGTCACATGTATAGTGACAATGGTACGTGCTTCACCAGAGAAAGAAGGAAATGAGATGAATTGTCACGCTTCATCCGGACAGAAGACCATCAAACGAACGTATTGAACTTCACAGCTGAAGAAGGAATTCGTTGGCATCATATATCTCCTCACTCCCCTCACTTCGGCGGTCTGTGGGAAGCAGGTATAAAATCAGTGAAGACCCACCTGAAGAAGGTTGCTGGTAACACTGTGCTAACCTTTGAAGAAATAACCACACTCTCACACAAATTGAAGCATGTTTAAATTCGAGACCAATCGTTCCGATACCCAACAGTCCTGATGAATATGCTTCCCCTCACCCCTGGTCATTTCTTGACTGGTGAACCCTTAGCCTCTTTCCCTGAACCAGATTGTCTCTTAGGGCCATCATCACGGCTGTCAAGATGGCAACCGGTCCAGCGGTGCCGACGACTCATCTTGAAACGCTGGGAAACTGAGTACTTGGGCCAGCTCCAGCAAGGTTCCAGGTGGCTCCAGAATCAACCCAACCTCAAAGCAGGAAAGCTGGCACTTCTGAAAGAAGGAAATGCTGCCCCCGCCCCACACACACACACATGGCTAACCAAAATAATTGAAGAATGATGGTCTGGTGCGTGTAGTGACTGTGCGGACGAGCAAAGTGTCATACAAACGGCCAGTGATCAGTCTTTTCCCTGACGAGCTCATCTAAAGGACTACCAGTGTAATGTGATTCACCTTCGTTTTTTCGTATGTGTTTGTGTACATTTTCTGTTTTGATTTTGCTTAAGACTTCTGTTGGAGAAGTATGTCCACGTATTGCTACGTTTCTTGTAATTTGAATGACAAATTAGATGGGCATCATGTACGGTGCTGCACTCTGTACTAAGGTGGTTCACCCAGTGCACACGAACGGCAGCGCCCGTAGCACAGTCGGGAATCATTGAGCATTCTGTGTGATGTCATATCTTTGGATATCTGGGCAATCAATACCTTATATAAATATATGCAGTAAGCAGGGCTACCATAAGCCTATGTTGGATAAATTCTAAAGTAGACCCTAGGTACTAATCACAGGCGTATGTACTGTAAACTACAATAGTAGTGGTTTTGTGGGGGTTCTAGCACCACCTCCACCTCCCCACCTCACAAGATGGCGGCGTCGCGATATCTCTCGAACGCATGGTCGGATTTTGGCAAATGAGGTGTCCTTGAACTCGGGCTGACACCCCCTTTCCTATGAACAACTTATTTCAACCCCAAAAATAAAACCTACCCCTACGAGGGGGTGAAATTGTATTTTCTTTAGAAAATCTCGCTTTCCAATTGCAACATGTGAGAGTTTAAATGCCAATATGGAATTAAACGTTGTTCTACACATGAGACATGTGTGCGGTGGAAAGCCACTATGAACTACAAGGCATCCAACGTTTAGAATGGAGCACTGGTAAGATAGGGATATTTCTTCTCTCTTTCTGTTACACGTGAGACATGTATGACGCTGTCATTTTCTAGCAGTCCACAGCCATATCAGTCGAAAATTTTTCTTTGTCGAAACAACAGCATATTCGGGTAGAACTATGTTTTGCCGATCTTTTTTGTCCTATATTAGAACTACGTATACTTGATAGAAATGCTAAAAAAATTAGGTATCCATATATTTTTAAAAACGATAAACCGTGTCCCCTTTTTAGTAAAATCGATCTTATATCATGTTGCATGGACTTTGTGATGCCTATTTTTCACACACGTGTAGCTAAATGTGCCGTCTTGATGATGGATTGTTGAAATATTTTATACTGGCAGTATTACAATTTTCATGTAGGTAAAACTTCTGAATATTCTCTCATAACCGCATAGCAGCATTGCAAAAGTTCGTATGCTGCCAACTTTTCTATTTTTAAAGATAACCATGTCATGTCAGTTTGAAAGTTGTAGAGGAATGTTGGAACAAGTTTTCTACCTGCTTACCCAGAGTGTAGGTTTCATTGTTTACACAGGCCGGGCTGTTCATTGACCGCGGATTATACGAATGACGTTTCGAAAGGCAGCGGGGTACAGCATGTTACTCACAGCTTTTTTTCTGTGCCCTTCGAGCTTGTATTTCAGTTGTTCAGCAGCCTCTATCTTGAGTGCGTGTCTGCAGCAGTTCTGTTATATTTAACGTGTTGTATTTTACGTATTTCACGTACAACAATGGATAGTTTTGTGAAAAGAAAGCGTGGTCAAGTGCTCAGAAGAAGGGAAAAACAAGTCGTAATTAATGTGTTCAGTTATTTTAAGAATCTTATACATAACAAAAGTATAAATAATTTAGTCAATGAAACTGCTCTGGCCACAGGAATATCAAAGACTACCGTTTTTAAAACACGTAGTGAGAGTGGACAGGGTCCAGTACTGTCGCCACGCAAAAAGAGGCTAAGTAATACACTTCGCAAGAATAGCAGGGATGTTAAATATAATAACTTTGTGAGGAGCACCATCCGTCGCAAAATCCACAAATTTTACTTTCGAAACCAACCACCAACTTTACATTCAATCCTGGCTGCAGTAAACTCCGATTCCGACCTTCCAGATTTAAAAAAATCTACTTTCCATTCGCTGCTTAAGGACATGGGATTTGAGTACGCGAGAAGAGGAAATAAAGCCATAATGGTGGAGAGGAGTGATTTAGTGATAGGGCGTCATGATTATCTTGTGGCAATAAAAAAGTACAGAGATGAAGGGCGGAATGTTGTTTATAGTGATGAATCATGGGTCAATACTGGGACTACAATTGAGAAGATATGGCAAGACAAGTCTGGCGGGACTTTCGACAGGCCTAAAGGCTCCTACTGCACGAGGTCCGCGGTTTGCAATAGTCCACACAGGAAATGAAAATGGATTTGTATTCAACGCGCAGTTAGTATTTTTGTGCAAAAAGAACACCGCAGACGCGCATGATGAAATAGATGGTGTATCGTACGAAAATTATTTCAAACACCAAGTGCTACCTAACCTGCCGGCCAAATCTGTGGTTGTTATTGACAATGCGTCATATCACAGTCGTAAAGTTGAGGCTATTCCGACTTCGGCATGGAAAAAAGGAAAAATGCAGGAATTCGTCGCATGGGGAGCCGCATAGGGGGCCGTATGAAGAGCATATGTTGAAGAAATATGTAATAGAAATTATTAAAAGTGTGAAATATAAATACGATAAGTACAAAATTGATGAAATGGCTACAGAAATGGGGCTTTTAGTTCTACGCCTTCCACCTTATCATTGCGAACTAAATCCAATTGAATTAGTGCGGAGTCAGGTCAAACATCATGTTAAAATGAACAATTTGCACTTCAAAGTAAAAAATATGGAGCAGTTGATACAGGAAGAATTTAATAATGTGACAACCGACAAGTGGAAAGACTGTGTCGAGCATGTAAAAAAAATCGAGTCTGAAATGTGGAAAGCCGATGAAATTCAGGATGACATTGAACCTCTACTCATAAATCTGGGTGACAGCTCTTCATCAGATACTGATTCAACTGTCTGTGATGACGAACAGGATGCCTGTCTGCTGTCATCATGAAAGGTAAGCCAATGAGGCGTATTTCTTTAATAATAACGTACTTCAACTTTAACTGCAGTCGAAACTTCACACACTTCCTTGTGCTTGTACTTTACTTATTTTATTTTGATTGTTTTCTTTATGTTATATTCAGCATACGTTATAGTTAATTTAATTTAATTTCGTCGTATGTGTTATGTTAGCCTACTATTAGTATTATTATACAGTACTTATTTCAAGTCTTCGTCACTGCACAATCGCTGAATGTGCGGAAAGTGTACGCGAAGCGCTCTGTACTGCCTCCTCTCATGGAGTGGCAACCCTGTCGTAACGCGCCATAAGACTAATGCTTCATTCTAAACGTTGGATGCCCTATAGCATGCCCACTCATGGCTTTTGAAGAGGGTGGGGGAGCGGTTCCCTGTAGACGGGTCCTTGTTGAAAGGTCATTGTTGACAGGTCATTGTGGATGAGTCTGTGTGGACGAGTCCTTGTGGACGAGTCCTTGTTGACAGGTCCTTGTGGACGAGTCCTTTGGACTGATCCCTTTGGACCGGTCCCTTTGGCCTGGTTCCTACGGACTAGACCATTAATTTATTTAAATTATGTCAAAGGGCCTAACTACATTTTGTGTGTAAAGCAGTGTGTTGAACTGACGTTGTTCACCAGTCCCCCACTACTATAATGTGATAACGATATGAAAGGAAAGTGACGAAATACATGTGAACACGTGTGAGATGACCTTATTACCGTCCTCCTTGTGAAATAAGTCACATCCTGTTTTGGTTAATACGTGAGAAAATGCAAGTTCATGTGTAATATGACCTAACACACAAGTGTACACATGTGCACGTGCACGATAAGAGCTAACGAGTCACAACCACATAAAGTGCATGTATACAACTGAATGCCGCTATGATTTATCATTTTTGTTTTTTGTTTTACGAATGCGCAATTGTTTTTTTTGTAAGAGGGCGGGCTTTTTGAATAATGATTTATAGTTCCTTTTTTTTTTACAAATTAACAAAAGATCCAAAAACTAATAGGTCATAGGCCTTTTAATATCTCATGAACTAAGAAAGCTAGGGACTTGTATGAGGGGTCGTTGGACTTGGGGTGACGCCCTGTTTTTGAATGTATTATTCATTTTTTGTCAAAAGGGCCTAACTGCACTTTCGTTAATATCTCGATAACTAATAATCACAGAGGGTCAAGTGAGGTGTCATAGGACTTAAAATGGCCAACCCCTCCCCATGACCAACGAATTTACCCCCCCCAAAAAACAGCAAGGTCATTAACCTAAGATTTTATCAACTAATAATCAGAGAGGGACAAATGAGGTGTCACAAGACTCAGGATGGCCAACCCTTTTCCATGACCAACGAATTTACCCAAAATACCCAAAACTGCAAGGTCATTGACCTAAGATTTTATAAACTTATCAGTAGAGATGGTCAAGTGAGGGACTACGACTACGAATGGTTAACCCTTTCCCATGACCAATGAATTTACCCCAAAAATCCAAAACAGCAAGGTCATTGACCTGAGATTTTATAAACTAATAATCGGATATCAACATGTGAGGTGTCATAGGACTTAGAATGGTCAACCCTTTCCCATGGCTAATGATTTTACCCAAAATACCCAATACATCAAGGTCATCGACCTGAGATTTTATAAACTAATAATCGGATATGGACATGTGAAATGTTTACAGTGAGTGATGAAACATAGCTAGGTAGTGAAAGAATTATTGTAGGCTACATGTATGGTGACTGACCAATCTTTCACCATTGGAACTTGTTTTCAGATCAAACTGCAGTACAGAGAGAGTATAGGTTGTAGGTATGGGATAATGAATGACAAATGGTGTATACAAAATCTGATTTATCGATTCAAGAAATAAGAGTAGACAATCTTTAATTGATTGGTTAAAGAGGATAGCTAATATGCAAAATGGTGACTATATCGAACTAAACTGATCCAAGCTGAATCAAACCCAACTAAACCGAAGCAAACTTAATCAAAAACAAGCCAATGGTTTAAGTGTAAAACTTGTGGGTGAATGTGGTCATTGGTAATGTCAGAAAGAAAAGGGATAACGCTCTACCTATAGAGGGTAAGGTAAAGCTAGTGCATGTTGCTAATGCACACACACAAGTACATGAACCACACACAACTAACCTATACTGTTTTATGGGTTGACTGTTAAAACTTGCTCAGTGGTTACTGGGACAAGATGGTCGCTACACACAACAATCGTTAAATACTTGGGGCTAATAATCTACACACACACACACAAACACACACTTGTTCTAAACTAAACTGTCTTGCTGACAGTGCTCACACTGTAGGCAGATGACAGAAATGCTTGGCCAACAGAAATACAATCATTTCCGGTTGTCTAATGTTACCAGCTAACCATTTTGTGCTGCAGTGCGAGCACATGTGCCACTTACACTAGAGATTTTAACTCGATTTCAAGCCCTAAGTCCTAGAACCAATCAAACTAAGAAAGAAGGGCATGGTGGCGCAGTGGTTAGGCTGTTAGCCTTTCACTAAAGTGGACTAGGGTTTGATTTCAGGTTAATACGCATGTCATAAACATATAAAAAAGCAGAGATAATGTTTTAAACCGATTACACTCGTCTCTTTTCAAATTATTACTTGGATTACAAATACAAAGGTGGACTGGGTGTGATATCCAGTTAATGCTGCCTATCGCACACTAGCTGTAAGGAAGCCATATGTAGAGCTATATGTAGAGAACTACCTAGCGATTTCATGAACTGGTATAGCTATGTCGCACAAACGGTGCAGGATACAATCCAGCAACTATAATTCGTATCTTGTGGAACAGAGAAAATGCACTTTTGCCTTGATGGATAACAAATGTGTGCAGGCGAATGACCTACGCTTTAGCCTACCAAGGGGTTATAACAACGAGGAGGAGGTGTGATTTCTATATTTTATTGTTTAGAGACATGGCTTTTGTAACCAGTAGATTTAATTGATTTAGTATTTTGTAAATATTTATTTTTGTAATTGTCAATAGTTAATTTTTTGTAAATAGTGGAAACCATTTATTTATGTAATCGTAAATGTTAAATGTATAATTAAAGTTCTTTGGTATGAGTGTGCATGTCAATGATGTTTTTAGGGATAAATAGAGTGGTTGTGTGTTTGTTCTCAAAGACAGGCATGGTTGTGTGGATGTATGACTACACAAAAAGAGAGAGAGAGAGAGTGTAGAAACAGCCTTACCTGCAGTAGTAATAGTAGACCTCTATGTTTTGCATACACATAGACAGACTGTACGATCTCAATGGCCAAGCACTCACATTAACACCATTTACAAAATCTTAAAATGAAAAAATCATGTTTCGCAAATATGAACTTTTGACATAAACAAAATAAAAATAAAATGTGTAAACTACAAATTGGAAAATCCATGTTTCCATATCGTGAAATTCAAAAACTTTAAACTGTCATTTAAAAGAAATTGTTAAATTGTAATGTGTGAAATGTGAAAATGAACAAATGGCTATCATTATTTTTGCCCCCTGAAATGGAAAGATGATGGGCCTACTTACCGGTTTTAGTGGTCCGCGGTCGCTTTCAGCAGCAAAAATCACCTCCAGAAGACATGTCCCAACAGGAGAACACCATCAGGGGTGGGAGGAAAAAGGAGAAGGGGAACGCACAGGCTATTCTACAGACACCCCGCAATAACTAATGGAACTGCTGCCGACGAAATAATGCCACAACAGTTGCTTAAAAAAATTTAAAATAAAATTTAATGTTAAAAATTAAATAACACCACCACCAGAAAATATGAACCAATAAGATTAAATAAAAAAACATATTAAGTTAACACAACACGTTTGAGTTTCGCGGCAGTCGCCAAGAGACAGACTCTCAAGACCAGAATGCAGTCGGGCAAAACAAAAAACAAACATGGCTACTAGAGCAGACGACCACATGCCAAATCGAAATTACGGCAAACAATTAGCATTAAAATTAATTTTTAAAATCAGAGAAAGAATTGAACGGCGGAAAACAATTACATCTAAATACCATTAACTAATGGTGGTGCCACGGATCTTATAGAAATTACATACTATGCCAAACCCAAGGTTGTCTAAAGAAAATAATAATAATTTAAAACGAAAAATAAACAGAAATGTGTCTCCAGAAGGTACTAAGAAAAGATAACGAAATATATATATATATAGGAACATTAATAAACAGAAATAATTTAGGCCTACCAGGCGAAACAAAACACGGCATCACAGCACACATGCAAGGCCAATATAGGAGTTACATAACAATAGAAATAAAAATTAATAACGTACCTTAATGGGCTCAGTGAAGACGCAATAAAAAAAATTAACACACAAATAAAAATAAATATATGGCACTATATGGCCTTAAAATGGCCCACCCAGCACATGCTTCGTTGGCATCACAAGCACTGATCTGCATCAAGATGCGATTCTAGATCACCTTCATCTTCCAGGCGAAAGGAAGAAATCAAATTCTAATGTAGCACAGGCGTTTCCTTTTCTTGAATTAGTATTCAATTTTGTAAAAGCTAGGTGCTTAAGCCCCCAGCGCAACGGAGAGATATTCTTCCAAAAAGCAGGCTTGTTGTTCTTCTTCCAGACAGACAATGACTGCCACCAGATGGCGGAAAAATCCGCGTCAGATACGAACTGCATTCGTGTAAAAGTTCATCGTCCAATCAAGGCTTGACACATCAATCAACAATGTCATAAATAGGTAATTAATTTGGCGGTATCAAGAATACACATTCCTTTGTTTGATGACGTAGAATTATAAACGTCTTCCAACTGAGACACGAATAGGATAGTTTATTATAGGCACAACCAACACATTCTAGCGGAGAAGAAGGAACCACGTGAAGATCTCCAAAGTCCGACAGCAGCTACCATCTCGTGTTCCCAAATGGAACCAAGCGACGAAGCGGTCGTTTCAAAATGTCATGAAGTTACGATCCAAGGGTATATACATTGTTGAAAGCGTAGGGACGTGCTCTTGCACGTATCAATTTAAAAAAAAATTAAAAAAACACGGTGCTGTATGGTTGAGGTGTGAATCAAACCCTAGTTATTTTGGACCACCCGAGACTGAGTATACTTGTTTTAGCCCTCATACCACTTTTAAAATTTTGTGTTAAAGCTAGGAATTGAACCCAAGAGCTTGTAGGGGGAGACCAAGGTTAGAATATGTTAAACAGATAGTCTTGAATGTAGGGTGTGGTAGCTATATAGAGATGAAACGATTAGTTCGGGACAGGAGGGATTGAGATCTGCAGCAAACCAGTCAAATGACTAAAGACTCAAACAACAACATGTAAGCTCACCAAAATAATGTTGTGTAACGGTAAATGTTAGTCAACGAACAGTAATGCATTACTAAAACCCATGACACGATACCTAAGAGCTTTTCTAAAATTATTTTAAAATGCCTTTAACCCTATATTTAACACCAAGTTCACAAGTCTCATAACTGCAATGTTATGGTAAAACAAAACAAAATCTATATTTCAAAACAAACAAGTGGTTTAATCAATGTATACTGGGAAATGTTTTGTAAGCACTCAAGTCCACAAGACTAATTAAATTAGTAACTGTCAGGTTGGTCGTGTGGTTAAGGTGTTTAACTTAAGATCAAACTTTCTGTACAAGGAAGCAAGGGTTCGAATCCCTTACCTGACATAACTATTGACTTAACATTGCTTGGCCACACTGTATTATGATACTCAGTACACAAACCATAGACAGAGTGTATTGTTTAAGGCACTCTCTTTATGAACATAGTCAGAGACTGTTGATGGATAACAATTGCATTAATAGTGGGACATGGGGATAGCAATTAAGAAAAAACAGCCAATACCCATACAATATATTTATTCATTTAGTTTTTTTTACAATAGTTACACACTGAATACAACTTTTTATCTCTTTACCATTGTCTGATATAGATTTTAAACACAACGCTTGTTGTAGATCCTTTTATAACTTTCTCCAGGTACGCTTGTTCTTAAAAACTGGGGAAGCCGCAATGGTTTTATAGACATTAAACCCTCATCCCCTTCTTTTTCATCATTTTCATCATCATCATCATCATTATAAATATTATCTTTATAATTATTATAGTAATTGTCACCATCATTATCATCATCATCATCCTCAACATCACTAGAACTATCCAAATCCTTTTTCTCCTTTTCAAAAGGGACCTCTTGAAGAGTCTGTGTTGCTTTTGATAGTGTTACGGTTTTATTGAACGTTGACAACTGTCCTAACATGACTTTTTGAGGAGATAAATGTTTTTTCACAAGGAAGTCATTATGTTGAATAACACTATGTTATTGTTGGGCTTGCTTTTTCTTGTTCTTTTGATCATTTTTTGTTAAAACTAACGGTGTTTCATTTGGTATACCACATTGATGAGTACCCACACTTAAGACCTCACCATGTTTACTTTTTAGAAGACCTAGACATTTTGTTGTTCTTTGTTTTGAGCACTGCCAAAATATGATGCCATTCGCATTTTCTCGCTTATAGATATAAGAGTACCCATGATACAGGGCACGTGGTTTACCTTTATTGGTTATAGTATATTCCATAGTAGCCACTGACTTGTATAGTCGATCCGCCTACTACAAAGGTCTGAACACTTGTGGTGAAAGAATGATGTTGTGTTGACGTTTTAAGCCGGATGATGCGGGTGGCTTATGTGGGTGGCTTATGTGGGTGGTTTATGTTGATGACATATGTTGTTGGCTTATTTTGGTGGCTTATGTTGATGGTTTATGGTGGTGGCTTATGTTGATGGCTTATGTTGGTGGCTTATGTTAGTGGCTTATGTTAGTGGCTTATGTTGATGACATATGTTGGTGACTTATGTTGATAGCTTATGTTGGTGGCTAATGTAGATGACATATGTTGTTGGCATAAGGTGGTGGCTTATGTTGATGGTTTATGTTGCTGGCCTATGTTGATGGTTTATGTTAACGGCATAGGTTAATGTCTTAGGTTGATGGCTTATGCTGATGGCTTATGTTGGTGGCTTATGGTGGTGGCTTATGCTTGTGGCTTATGTTAGTGGCTTATGGTGGTGGTTTATGGAGGTGGCATATGTTGATGACATATGTTGGTGTCTTATGTTGATAGCAAATGTTGGTGGCTTATGTTGGTGGTTTATGGTGGTGGCTTATGATGGTGGCTTATGGTGGTGGCTTATGATGGTGATGGCTTATGGTGGCGGCTTATGGTGGCTTATGGTGGTGACTTATAGTGGTGGCCTATGTTGGTGGCTTATTTTTGGCGGTTTACGTTAATACCTTATTTGTAATGGCTTATTTGACAAGTTATTTTTGTCAATGTATTTAGAGGATTTTTCTCTTGGTCTTGGCAAGTATCTCAACCCTTTTTTTTATGGTAGCATAATGCTTACCGCCATGTTTGCAAGCAACAACAACACACTAAAATTCGAATAATCCAAAGTACTCTAAGGTTAATGATTGTCTCTCAACTCCATTCAACGCCTAGTCAAGAACATTATATATTTTTCACATTTTTCAAAAAGGTAAATTGGGGAAGTAGGCTAAATGTTTAAACTAAAAATCATATCAAATCATATGGTAACTCCAACACCTACGTATATCCCACTCTCAGTCACGAAAGTGCAGTTAGGCCCTTTTGACATTTAATGAATAATACATTCAAAGACAGGGCGTCACTTCAAGTCCAACGACCCTTCATACAAGTCCCTAGCTTTCTTAGTTCATAAGATATTAAAAGCCGATGACCTATTAGTTTTTGGATCTTTGGTTAATTTGTAAAAAAACCTATCTATAAATCATTATTCAAAAAGTCCGCCCTCTTACAAAAACCCAATTGCGCATTCGTAAAACAAAACACAAAAATGATAAATCATAGCGGCATTCAGTTGTATGCATGCACTTTATGTGGAACGAGTTTAATTTCATATTGGCATACAAACTCCCACATGTTGCACATGGAAAGCGACTTTTACCTAAAAATTATTATTTCACCCTCTAGTAGGGGTAGATTTTATTTTGGAGTGGAAATAAGTTATCCATAGGAAAGGGGTTGTCTGCCGGAGTAATTTGACTACTCGTACATGTCTCTAGCCTTATTCCCACCACTGTCAAAACAGGTTGTGACTTGTTAGCTCTTATCGTGCACGTGCACATTTGTACACTTGTATGTTAGGTCATATTACACATGAACTTGCATTTTCTCACGTATTAACCAAAACAGGATGTGACTTGTTTCACAAGGAGGACGGTAATAAGGTCATCTCACACGTGTTCACATATATTTCGTCACTTTCCTTTCATATCGTTATCACATTATAGTAGTGGGGGACTGGTGAACAACGTCAGTTCAACACACTGCCTTACACGCAAAATGTAGTTAGGCCCTTTGACATAATTTAAATAAATTCATAGTCTAGTCCGTAGGAACCAGGCCAAAGGGACCGGTGTAAAGGGATCAGTCCAAAGGGACTCATCCACAAGGACTCGTCCACATGGGATTGTCCACACAGACTCATCCACAATGACCTGTCAACAAGGACCCGTCCACAGGGAACCGCTCCCCCACCCTCTTCAAAAGCCATGAGTGGGCATGCTAATTCATAGTGGCTTTCCACCGCACACATGTCTCATGTGTAGAACAACGTTTTATTCCATTTTGGTATTTAAACTCTCACATGTTGCAATTGGAAAGCGAGATTTTCTAAAAAAAAAAATACAATTTCACCCCTAGTAGGGGTAGGTTTTATATTTGGGGTTGAAATAAGTTGTCCATAGGAAAGGGGGTGTCAGCCCGAGTTCAACGACACCTCAGTTGTCAAAATCCGACCATGGGTTCGAGAGATATCGTGCTGCCTCCATCTTGTGAGGTGGGGAGGTAGAGGTTGTGCTAGAACCCCCACAAAACATGAACATGTCCTCGGGTACTCCTGTCACTAAAATCCATACCGTAAAAAAATAATTAAATAAATATTGCAAATATCGAGATAAAATAAAATAAAACTTGCACAAAAGGTTCGCAACACACTTTCTAAATTGATTCAAGTAATTTGAGCGATGAAATGCAAAGACTATTGAAGGTTCACCTCGCTAGTATCGCTACTTTTGGACAAGCAAGGACGCTATTGTCAGAGAGTGCGGAGGCCTTATTTCTAGGTGGCGTTCATTTAACCTACTTTCTTATTTTCGGATAACTTCTCTTTTTATTAGAATTATTTTGCAGTCTGAAATACTAGACGCCGGAAGCAGCCTTGTTCTTTCAAAGAAAGGCTATGGTGTCATGCAGTTTCCAGTCTTCGCAAAGCAGTTTAACGACTCCCGCTGATTTATAAACATCAATGTAATCGGCTTTATGAATAATGGTCGGTTGTTTCATTAGTGGCATGTCAACCTAACCAAACATCCGATCAGCTGGTTAAATACTGTGGCTTGTACGGGGAACATTATGTGAAACGTGTTCACTTTAAAATTTCTTTCTACTAAAAATGCATAAGTGTACGCATAACAACATTTATTCGGAGCGATACACCCATCAAAGAACAGTCTAATACTTGCAACATTTTCAGTTAGTTGCAGGGCTACAAGATGCTGTAACAGAGCAGAAGAAACATCGATAAGGCCACTTCCGGCTTGATCTTCTGTCCATAAATAATAGTTTGGATTATTCCCATAAATCTTAACAATACATACACAATACAACCTTACTTGCCAGGAATTGTATGCCCTTTAAATGGATGATTCTGGAAGAAGCGGAATTAGCTGTACATCAAAGCTCATTGTTGCAGAATATGTCCAATGTTTACATAAAATTATAAAATGTTGATGCACGATGACTGTGCAGTCGTTTATTGGCCATGTATTCAATCTTTTTTACTGGATCAGTTGTTGCACTAATGAAAGGTTTCATTTTACAGCAGTAACTACTAACATCTAAAGATCGGGAACAAAATCCAATATTGCAATATTAGAAAAGTTTTCGAGACATAGACACTGTATTGCCAATTTCAACTCGAGTATCATTGCACATTTTCCACACCTTTGTTTTATTTTAATTAGCATCGAGGTCAACAAGCTTTGATTTTGTCAATAATGTGCTGTCTAACATCACTCAGTCTATCGCTCTCTCACATTACAGATTTCCTCTCCAATCAATGATAAGGACCTGAGATTAAAACATTAGGTTGGACAGGTATTAATATACACCAGTGCTGACTAGAAGATTTGTTTATCAGAAAATAATTATATTTATTTCTATTCAAAGATGCATTGTTCTACTGATTTGCACACATGTGTGCATTGAATGTCCCTTTATTGAATTTTCTGTTTCTTCTTTTAATTCATCCGTTATCATTTTATCTCCCTCTTTATATCTTACAGTACCTTGTCAATGAATTGTTAATTTTTCTGCCAACAAATGTAATTATATTTTTCTTTAGCTGTAAAGAAAACAAATGTCGTTATTCGTTAATCTTAGAACATAATTGAGACCAACTCTTGTTATACGTGCTACCCTAAAAATTCAAACAACGTAATACTCAGGCTCTAATGGTGGGATTTCTGCCATAGAAAACGCCGTTGCATGCCGCTCCGCCACACTTTTCCAGTTATTTTCCGCAGAGTTGGTAATTGGCCGACGGTTGGTGACATTAGGTGGTAGTTATTCTCACTTTGCATGACCTGCAGGTGGTAAAACTTTATTCTTCATTGTAAACAAATTAATTTGTCTTGTTCCCTCCGGAAGTTAAGCCGTCATCTCTAATTCTCCCTTCATCGCAATTCTCAAAATCAAAAACCCTCAGAATTTAATAAAGCCAGCGGCAATTACTGCCACCATGTGCAATATTTGTACTAAAAATAGGTCTCATTCTATTACTGTAGTATTGAAATTGCAGCTAATTGCATTACACAACTCACTGATGTGCTTCCTTTACTAGTAAAATGTACTGTAATGTATTAGCTAGCTACTGTTCAAATTCAGAATGAGTCATATCCTTGATGCTTGAAAAAATTCTGAGTTAGATGCTACTTATTATATGAAGAGATAGTGAATATCAACACTGTAACCTTCACGAAACATGCCATCATAAGCACTTAATTTTTTCTGAGAACAAAAAATATGCGTAAGTGCAGACCGAAAATGTGTAAAATCTCCTACCTTAGAACATTCCCAAATCATATCATATGGATGCAAACAAAAACCGTGTACAAATTACATTGCCAGAACGTATCATATGAACGTGCACAATCCCCTCTCACGATAACAATTCCGGGACATTACCGTTTGTTCTGCACAATCCCCTCTCCCTAAAAAGTTCACAGAACATATAATATGGAAGTAAACCGAACCCCTCACTATCAAAATTCAAAGAATATATATTGATTGATATACCTGCCCCTGTAACTATAAAATTTACGCAATTTAACATATGGAATTATACAAATCCTTTTTTCCTGTAAAATACCCAGAATATTTAATTCAAGCATGTGCAATATCCTCTCTATGTCTCTTCGCTTAAAACCGTTGAACGAATTACATGCTCAAAATATGGGAAACTGCCTTCCAGTAATTAAGGATGTTCAGGTTGTCCTTAAAACCTTCTCTTTCAAGGAATACTGGGCACTATTTGAGAGCAATACATGCATATTTTCTCCCTTCATTACGGTAGAAATATCAGTTAATTACTTTATTTACATTCTTTCACAACTAAAATACAAAGTAAATTTGCTTATACCTAAATTGATTTTGACTGATGGCCACTATAGGTAATGAAACATAAAACTTACCTCTATGCCAATTTAAATATATTACATGAAATAAGCTACCAGCCAAAATGTATTAAAATATGAGTCTTCAATTTACCAAACACATTTTAGTGAATTCTGATCAACATGAAAGCAAGCGTGTTGTGCTGGCCAACAGGCGAGAATATTTTTGCCCAGCCCACTGATTAAATGATTCACAAGAAACACAGCAATTGCCTTTTGTGGATGAAATATGTTATATTTTAACAAACTATTAAGACAAATCTTACAAGCAAATTCCGTTCCATCATATATAACTAAAATGTAACCTCCTCCTGGGAAGAATTAATATATATCTCAACAAATATGCATTATGAATGAATCAAGCAATGGTTTTACACACCCACTTTGAATTACCATGTGCTTCAATAATATCCCGCTTTCTAACAAACCTTTCTCGCCTTATATAAGTGAATTTGCTTGAGTCTGCAGTAAAAAATTATTTGTATTCGAAATTTAGTTTCCAACAAGCTCTGCTCTGATGAACTCCTTGATTATGGTTCTGTTTTATGCTCCGCGGGTACAACAGAGATATTCTTTCTATACACTGTGATCTCAAACTTGTCACTTTGGTACAATTCATTGATCGTATGCTCTACATAAATATGACCTCCGCTGCCTATCAATTAAAACGTGTGACTCGAAATCTCCCTACGTACTTATGACTGGAAGTACTTAATAAATATTGCTTTTACCAATATCAATTAGCAGGTGATTTTTGAAGCTCTTCACTCAGTAAATTTTGCTACTTACTATATTAATATGGGTTCTTGACCAGTATGAGTCGCATGTGTCTTCAGACAGCCCTTGTGTGCGTTACTTAAATATGCTTTCTCCTGACTAAAAAGTCACATGCGACTCTTAAAAGATACTAATCTTGTAAATGTAGATGCGCATATACCATTTCAGATTGGCGCAGGACCAAAATGAATTTCGCACATCAAAAATAACTCATATTGCCATGGAGCACAGTGGCGATGGACTTATTTCTTTAGCAGTGTTCACCCCTGCACTAAACAACTGAGATCTGTGATTACCATTCTCCTGAAGAAACGCACTGACAATGTGCGGGCGAGCGCTACCGTCAACGAAAGTGAAATTTGGGACGAAATAGTCAGCGAAACCTTTCACTACAGGTGGCCAGATAGTATCCCTGTGACGTTTCCCTTTCATGCGCCCTTATAGTACACAAGAGAGGTTTTTGCGACGATAAATAATACCACCACAAAACATTGCACCACCTCCTTCCTGCCGGTATCAGTCTCGGATGTATTGGTCATGCATACGTTCCCCGGGCCGTCTCCACACTCGCTCAGATCGATCTCCATTGGCACAGGCAAGTGAGCGTACTCAATATACACGCAGGCATGAACGACTAATGGAATTGAGACCACTACGACTCATGGCCAGCAATATGCAATCCTTACATTTATGAGTGTAAAGATCAATTATCAGCAAGTTTACTGTGCATGAGGGACATATGAGCGGTTATTACCCACGATGGATCATCGTGTGTGTATTTAATCTTTCCATCGTAGAGAAATTTTCAGCATGTGTTTATCAAAAATTCCTTCCCAAAAGAGATTTTGTATGTACTACGGAGAAGGTATCACTTCAAAGAAAGAATACAAGAAAGAAATGCTCATTATATACTACATGTGCCGGCCCAGAGGTGTTGGGGTAGCGAGCCTTCCTATCTCTCGGAAGCCCTAGGTTCGAATCCCGGCACCGTCAGGGATTTTACAAACTGGCATGAGGGCTGTAATGGGGTACACTCACCCTCGTGAAGACAATTGAGAGGCTGTCTGACAGTGAGGCAGCGCCACGGTCACGAAAACCAAGAATAACGGTCAAGCGGACCCGATGCACTGACCCCCTTTATATCTGCAGCTCAAATTGCTGGGCAGTGGTCGCTCAGTAGTCCTAGTCCCATCGTGGGCTGTACAGACAGGGGTAATTTATTATCATATACATGAATGTGCATTTAGACTACTATGGAACAAAATGTGTCTTCAGCTGATCTGAGTAAAGGTTACTCCACATGCACCACAGGAATGCGGCCTTAGCCCACTGTTGATCTACAAGTGTTTCTTCAAACTGCCCATTTCAGTAAATCTCGCTAGGATGTACCACAGGAATAAGGTTAAAGACCACTATGGATCACCATGTGTCTCTTCAAAATGCGTTTCTCAGCAAATTTTGCTTCGCATGAACCACATAAGTGAGGGTTTGGACCACTATGTATCAACATGTGTCTCAATATGCCCTTCTTAGCAAATTTTGCTTCGCATATACCACATGAATAAGGTTGATGACTACTATGGATCAACATGTGTGTCTTCAACCTGCCCTTCTCAGTACATTTTTTTTCACATGTACCACACGAATAAGGTTTATAACCACTATGGATGTACATGTGTGTCTTCAAACTGCCTTCCTCAGTAAATCTTGCCTCGTATGTACCACATATATGTGGTTTATGATCTCAAAGGATCAACATGTGTCACTTCACTTTGCCTTTCTGAATAAAACTTGCTCCACATGTGCCAGAAGAGTGTGGCCTTAGACCACTAAGGATCAACATGTCTCTCTTCAAACTGCCATTCTTAGAAGCATTTGCTTCGCATCTACCACACGAATAAGTTTTAAGAACTCGATGGATCAACATGTGTACCTTCATGCTATGTTTCTAAGTGAAATTTGCTCCACATTTGTCACAAAAGATTGGCCTTAAACCACTATGGATCATATCGTGCCTCTTCAATTAGCTCTTCTCAATATATTTTGCTTCGCATGTAGCACTGATGTGAAGTTTATGACCACTATCGATCAACATGTGCCTCTTGGATTTGCTCTCCTCACCTATTTTTGCTTCGCATGTACCGCAGGAATGTGGCTTTGGACCATTATGGATCAACATGTGCCTCTTCAATTTGCATTTCTTAGCAAATTTTGTTTCGCATGTACCGCAGTAATGAGGCCTTAGACCACTGTGGATTATCATGTGCGACTTCATAGTGCTTTCATTAGTAAAGTTTGCTCTCACATGTTCCACAGGAATTTGGTTCTGGACTGCTATGAATCAGCATGTGTCTCTTCAAATTCACTTTCTTAGTAAAGTGTGTACCGCAAATCACACATATACAGGGCAATGAACAGCTACGAGTTGACATCTAAATGTTTTTTTTTTGGATTGACTGAGACTACGAATCTATGCCTTGTGAAAGTGTTCTCCGAATTGTGGTTGTTTCTGTAAATAATTTTCAATGTTGGTATGAGTAAAATACCCACTACTATTATTATATGAAAAATCAAATACCACAATTTCAGATAAATATATAAGCCTACAATAATCTTTTGTATTCCTAGACACTGGGGCAGATAACCTAGATGTTAGGCCCCTTAAAACAACAATTATCATCATCAACATATTCCTAGACATAGATATAGAACCCTCAATTTAAAGCATATGAGGATGATCGGAGCTAGTCACCCAGGGGAATATGCTTGCCTTAAGTAATTTGCTTCAGGGAATAACACCCTCATCAATTTCGGTACAATCGTGTTGACCAACCGAAAATCAGTTAATTTCGCTATGTTAGATGATCAAGGGAAACGGAATATTAACTTTGCGGTCAATAGATCTAACTAGTGAAAAGTTCTCTTTACATTTTTACCAATTTGCATTAATTTGCAAGTTTTCCTTAAATAATAGGAACTGAGAACGTTTCAATTCTTCAGTGAAGTGGTGTTCGTGCAGTCAATATATATCATACAGACTATACTGTCTTATACTGTATTTCGGAGGTTTGGGATTTATAGTTATTTCGGATGAACGTGTTAATCCTTGTACAGCAAGAAAAGAGCGCTTGTGAATGGAGAAAGGTTAATTACATCCACCTATGGCGGTTACTTCCTAACAGTCAACATGATCTTTCATCGTTTAGATTAAGAGGATTAGTAAAATTGGGTGCTGCTCTATACTCTAAGTAAGAGAGTTGAGGAGTAGGGGGAGGATTCCTATCCCAGGGGTACCTGAAGTGGCAACCCACAATCCAGGAACAAAGCCGAGCGCACTCCCTTACGAGTAATCGGAAAGAGTCGTGAGATGGCTCAAACGAAAGGGATCTATCCCCTCTATCTAAAGGACAGGCCTATTCCCCACTAAAATAAAAACTGTCCACACCCCCAGGGAAAATAAGAATTTTTAAAAGAGCATGTGCACTTAAGGCTCTTCCCAGGTGTTAGATGCCACCATGCACCCTTTCCTACACCCTACCGCCAATCCCCCCCCCCCCCTCCACCAACAATCCCAGAATTCCCTAATATTCTCAACAGATTTTACCAAACATAATTAGATTTAACACTCAAGTCCACAACTGCATCCACTTACTTGTGCTAGGCTCATTTTTGATGACCTCCTATGGTCAGTTTCCATTCTCTTCCAAGTTACTTGTCGGTATATTTATTATTTAATATTTATGTATTAATGATTATTTATTGATTACCGAATGATCGATTATTGATGAACTACAAGGTAATAGCTGGTGATCCCTACCTTTTGAATTAATATCAACTTTATATGATCTTTATATACGAAGTACGTCCAGAAAGTAAGTTCCGTTTGGTAATAACATTAAATTGTGTACAGATACAGAAAAATTATTTATTGCACAAAATTCTACAACCCTTAAACTACTTTTCCACATAACTGCCGAAATGTTGCAGGCATTTGTCATAGCGTGGCAAGAGTTTTTGTATACCTTCTTCATAGACGTGTGTCGCCTGTGTCTTCAACTAGTTGTACGTTCCGCTGCAGCGCAGTTCCGCATATGAGCAGTAGACGCTCTGTATCAAGGAGAAGAAACGTGCACCAATTGGAGAGCGCTGTCAGCCACGTACGCGTTGTGCATGTTTACTCGTACAATGTCGGTGTTGATTGAAAATCCCGCCGCTTGTGAAATCAGATCTGTGATTCGTTTTCTGAATGCTAGGAATGTGAAACCAATTGAAATTTATCGGCAAATTTGCGAAGTGTATGGACAAAATGCGATGAGTGATTCAATGGTGAGAAGATGGGTCCGTCAGTTCAATAAAGGACGTAGTGAAGTGCACGATGAAGAACGAAGTGGGCGTCCATCTTTGGTTACAGAAGAACAGGTTCACGCGATTGATGACATGATCCGGGAAAACCGCAGGTTTACAATTAGTGCTCTCGCTATGGAATTTCCCCAAATCTCACGATCACTTTATGAATTTGTTACCGAAAAACTGAACTTTCGTAAACTTTGCCGACGTTGGGTACCAAAGAATCATATGGAGCAACACAAAACAAAACGGATGGGTAGTGCACTTCAGTTTTTGACCCATTACAATGAATGCGGCAAAGAATTTCTGACAAAGATAGTCACAGGAGATGAAACTTGGGTTTCTTACGACACCCCTGAAAGTAAGCGGCAATCAATGGAATGGAGGCACACTTCATCCCCAGCAATGGTTAAGCCTAAACAAATCTTGACACCTCGGAAAATGATGTGCACAGTGTTCTGGGACTGGAAAGGCATCTTACTCATCGATTTCTTACCGCACGGTCAAGCAATCAACGCAGATGCTTACTGCGAGACACTTAGAACATTGCGCCGTGCAATAGAGAATAAGCGCCGAGGGTTGCTGTCAAAGGTGTTGTTTTTCTTCACGACAACGCACGACCACACACTGGAATTGTGACGAAAAACCTCCTACAGGGATTTAGCTGGGACGTGTTTGACCACCCTCCGTACAGCCCTGACCTCGCTCCTAGTGACTTTCATCTGTTCACACATCTCAAGTCTTTCCTTGGCGGTCAACACTTCAACACTGACGGCGAGCTGAAAGAAGATGTTTCCAACTGGTTGAAGACACAGGTGGCAAACTTCTATGAAGAAGGTATCCAAAAACTTGTGCCACGCTATGACAAATGCCTGCAAAAGTTCGGCAGTTATGTGAAAAAGTAGTTTAAGAGGTGTAGAACGTTGTGCAATAAATAATTTTTCAGTATCTGTACACAATGAAATTTTATTACCAAACGGAACTTACTTGCTGGACGTACCTCGTATACATATCCTTTATTAACTTATGACCCTGCCGTATGCTGAGCGGCATAACTCAGCTCCCTAAGCGGACCAACAGCTTCGGGTGGATGAGTCCCATTAGATGGGGTTATGGTCCCCTGGGTGGAAGAAATGCCCCCAAAGTCCATAAAGCAGCGTCTGTACCCCAGGTTAGGGGCGGCTGCGGCTCGTATACTGGGCAGCAGCAGTTAGGAGAATATATGCGGCATATGATCATTTTATGACAATGCAACGATTCCACTGCGTGCGAGAAAAGGCAATGGTAAACCACTTTCGTAGTACAATTTTACCAAGAAAACTGCATGGAATATGACTGACGGAAATTATGATGGTATAGTAACGGACGATAAGACTCGCAGGTTGGAAGGCACTCAATATGCTACTGGGGAAGAGCTTCGGATCTTTCAGAATACTGGTGATGCTAATGATGCGGCAAATGCTGCTGATGCTGCCATTCAAGAAATGAGAATCCGCAGTTGCAAGGACAGGTTAATGGTGGGTACATGGAATGTGCGGAGTATGTATCAAGGTAAATTAGAAATTGTAAAAAATGAGATGACCAGCTTGAATATTGATATCTTTGGAATTACTGAACTACGATGGAGTGGTTTTGGTCAGTTCAAATCTGGAGAACACATTATATATTACTCAGGACATGAGGAAAGGAGAGAGAAAGGTGTGGTGGCTTTTGTAATAAACCAGCGAAATGCTATAACTGTTTTGGGCTACGACGTCATTAGTGATCGAATAACGTCCATAAGGTTAAAAGGGCAACCTTTTAATAAGACCATAATACTGGTATATGCCCCAACAACTGATGCTGATGATGTTGATGTATTCTATGCTCAGGTTCAAGCAGCTATGGATAGGACCTGCAGACAAGATGTGTTACTTCTGATTGGCGATTGGAATGATAAAGTTGGGAAAGGCAAAGAGGGAAATGTTGTAGGTCTTTATGGCTTAGGTGATCGAAACGAGGCTGGAGAGCGGCTTATCAGTTTTTGTAAATCTAATAACCTTTTCATTACTAACACATGTTTCAAGCAACCAAAACGTCGGCTGTATACCTGGACATCAACTGATGGGAAATACAGGAATCAGATCGATTACATAATTGGGTCTAGAAGGTAGCGAAGTTCCATTATAGCAGCAAAAACTTGGCCTGGTGCAGGCTGTGCATCAGATCATGAACTACTGATATGTTTTACAAATCAAACTTAGAAGGAATATTGAGGTAGTCCAAAACCCGAAATGAGTTTGCAAACATTCTCTCACTATTTAAAACATCAGTTAGGAATCGTTTTGAGATCCTAAATCTCCTTGATCGAGAACCTGAGGAAATTTAACATTGTTAAGGATGAATGTAAGAACAAATTGATGAGGGGTGAGAAAAAGGGAACGTCACATTGGATGACATCAGAAACTATTAAAATAGCGAAGAGAAGGAAGGAAGCCAAAATTCAGAAGAATAGGGACTCTTTTGAATAGAGATTTTCAGAGAAATGTTCGCAAAGATAAGCAGCAGTACCATGACAAGATCTGTACTGATTTGGAAGAAGAAAATAAAAAGGTAACACGAGAAGGGTCTTCCAACATATTTCCACCTTAAGAAAGAAGTTTCAGCCAAGAATTGGAATGGTCAAGGATGCTAATGGTAATGCGATTAATGATGGTGAAGGGATTAAACAGAGATGGAAAGATTATACAGAGGACTTGTATGGTCTAGAGATAAGAAGTGACGACTCATTACAACAGGCAGATTTTGATCTAGGACCACCAGCGTTAGAAGATAAAGTCAAAATAGATTTAAAGTCATTGGCATAAAACAAGGCCTCAGGAACTGATGGAATTCCAGCTGAAATATGGCAAGCAAGAGAAGAAACGTCTGTTAAAGTTTTAACTGCAATATGTCAACAGATTTGGAGAACATTCACTAGGCCCAAATAGGGAGACCTGTTGGACTGCTCCAACTGTCGCACAATTGCTCTGATACCACATGCCAGCAAGGTGATGTTGAAAATCATACAACGAAGATTAGAACCTTACATGGAAAGTGAAATGTCCGCTACTCAAGCTGGTTTTAGGAAAGGTAGAGGAACCAGGGACATTATTAGTGATGTACGTTGGATGATGGGAAACAGCAAATTAATACCAGAAGGAGCTGTACATGTGCTTTATAGATTACAGGAAGGCCTTTGATAGTGTGAATCATGCGAAAATGTGGAATGTATTTAGACAGATGGGCATACCTAAACATCTCCTTGTCCTGATGCGTAACCTATATTTGGGACAAGAAGCCAGTGTTAAAACTGAGCATGGTGAAACAGAGTGGTACCCTATTAGTAAAGGTGTGCGACAGGGCAGTACACTTTTGCCTTACTTATCCAATATGTATGCTGAGTACATCATGAGGAAATCTGGATTGGATGAGTCACCTCATAGTTTTAAGAATGGTGGATTGAATATAAACAACATGAGGTAAGCAGATGACACCACTTTGGTTGCTGAAAGCAAGGGAGAGCTCGAGGATATCATTATGAAAGTTAAAGAACAGAGTGAAACCATGGGCTTGTACTTGAATATAAACAAGACAAAACTAACGTCAACAGGTTTACCATCAAACATTATGATAGATAATAAGATAATCACAGAGGTGAATAGTTTCTGTTTGTTGAGATCAACCATTAGTAGTAGTGGCTCAAGCAGTCAAGAGATTCGCCGAAGACTTGCCCTAGGATGAGCAGCTTTTAAAGGCCTAGAAAAGATCTTCAAGTGTTCTGATGTTTCTTTGCCTACTCAAATTAAAATGGTTAAGGCACTAGTCTTTCCCATAGCTACATATGGTTGCGAAAGCTGGACCATAAGGAAACGAGATACGAAGAATATTGATCCTTTTGAGCTCTGGTGTTGGAGAAGGATACTGCGTATTCCTAGGACAGCCAAGAAGACAAATGTATGGGTGATTCAAAAAATCAAACCAGATCTGTCTCTTGAAGCATTAACAACACGATTACAGCTGGCATATTTTGGACACATTATGAGGCGTTCTGATTCGTTGGAAAATACAATTATGCTTGGAAAGTTGGAAGGGTCTCGGAGACGAGGGCGGCCAGCATTGAGATGGATCGACTCCATCAAATCCAAAATGAATATGTCACTGAAGGATCTGAAGTATATGGCTGAAGACCGAATCATATGGAGACAGTCCATCCATGCAGTCACCAGGAGTCGACGCCGACTTGATGGCACCTGATCATCATCATCACAAGGTCATCTACCCGAGATTTCCTAAAAGAGTCGATTTTACCCGAAAGATAGCCGGAGAAAGTCGTGTGAGGGCTCAAACGAAAGGGTTTCATCCCCTCTTACCATAGGACACATCATTTTCAATTTTAGTATTTCTTTTAATGGTGGACGTTTTCAAGGGTGAGTGTGGTTTGGAATGGTTTCCACAAAGTCATGTGACATGACACCTTGCTGCCTACGGCAGAATAGCCCAAACGGGTCGATCCAAGATGGCTGCCGTTTGATAATAATTATTATTTATCTAATTCTGTTTTATTCATTTATTATTTAATATTAATTATTTAATTTTCATTTATTTAATATTTGTTTTTAATTTTCGATTTTGAGTTATTTAATTTTTATTAATTTCTTTTTCTTCTTCGTTTCGGCCAGCTATGGACCAAGTTACTTCAACTGTTTCCTCCTTTGAGCTCTAATGATTTCCCAGTGGTCCTTCATCCCTTTCCTGTGCGTCTCCTGTCAGCCGTTCACTTCTCGCCTGTTCTCAGATTTGGCTTTTCTTGGAATCACTGGTGTGCACTAAGTTTTTTTTTTCTGGAGAGGAAGACGTTCTTTGAATGTCTTGAAGCTTAATCCCTATTTCAATAACATCGTTTTCGATCTCAGAGAACCATGATCCCTTGGTTTTCTTGTCTACAACGTAGGAAAATATGCGGTTGGTCAGTCGCTGAGAGCTCATCCGTGTTATGTAGCCATAGAAACGAATTCTCCTTTTTCGCATCAAGTCCGTTATCCTTTTCACACGTATGTAGAGTTCGTTGTTATGCCACCTCCTGTACTCTCCATTTTCTCTGAATGGTCCAAGGATATTTCTAAGGATATTTTTTTGTTCTTTGGCCTCGAACTTTTCAACTAAACCTTTCTTATTCATTACAAGTCATTCTGCTGCGTACAAAATTCTGGACGAATAACTGAACAATAATGCCCAATAATGGCATTGATGGACACTGATCGTTTATTTTAAACATCCCTGGTTAGCTGGTACACAGTTTCCATCTTGTTGATCCTTGATGTAAATGATTCATTCTCAGGGTTGTTTGGTTATATCCATTCGCCTAAATACTTAAATTTTTCTGCCCGCTTGATTATTAGTTATTTTACATATAACTCTCTGGGAGCCTGCTTGATGTTAGTTATAAATTCCGTTTTCTCAAAGGAGATCTGGAGGCCTGCCTTTGCCACATGGTTTTTAAGTTTGATGATATGTTTAGTAGCAGTATCTATGGAATCAGAAATATCTGCAAAAGCTATGCAGTCAATTGTTAGATATATTTTCTTATAACCTATTCTGAGTCCGTGGTCGACCTCTTCATTACACATCTTCTTGCACCACTGCCGAATAACCATTTCTAATACGCAGTTGAAAAGAAGAGGCGATAGTTCATCTCCTTGTCTAACACCTGTCGTCATTTCGAAGGTGTCCGAAATCTCTCCCCTGATTTTCACTCCGCAGGTCGTATTGGTTATGTTCTGTTAGATAATTGCCCTTCTTTTGTGGTCTAGGCCGTCGATAAATTGAATCGTAGGCCTTCTTGAAGTCTATGAAGGTCACCACAGACTTCCTGTTCCTGACAGTCAGATATGTAAGAACAAATTTAAGGTTCATGATCTGGTCAAACCATGATCTCCCTTTTCTAAACCCTCCTTGATACTCTCCCAATTACAAATAAAGTTGTTTCTCTGCCTGAGTCTGAAGGTCTTTCGGGAGAAATGTATATGTTATCGAGAGGAGTGAGATGCCTCGTTAGTTGTTTACATCTGCTTTGTCACCTTTCTTCTGAAGAGGATAAATCAGGGCTGATGTCCAGTCACAGGGTTGTGGTCATCCATGTAACGTGCAAAAATGAAATATTTCTTAATTATTATTATTTTTTATTTATTTATTATTTATTTGATATTATTCATTGATTATGTTATCGATTATTAATTATTTTTAATTTACTAATATATAATTTTATTATTATTTCTATTATTTAATATTTTTGTATGTATCATTTAAACTTTATTTATTTAATATTAAATATATAAAGATTATCATAACTATTTATTTATTAATGGATGTTACAACACTAGACAGGATAGCCGAGCGGTCGATCCCAGTTTTTGCATCACTGGCCAGGATGGCAGCGTGCTCTCAAGACCCATCCAAGATGACGGTCCCACCTACACGATACCTCTGACGCCTTCCCTCACACTCCATTCGCCAATCCCCACCACCACCACCATCAGAATTCCCACAAATTCCAAACAGATTTTACCAAAATTTGCCAGATGTTTCTCAATGACCAGCATTGCTTACACTTACTTATGCCAGGCCACTCTCTGTCGACCTCCCTTGCTCATCTCTTATTCTCTTCCAACTCTGATGCCATTCGAGTGTCCTATGACTAATCAAAATCATATAATATCCTACAATACATTAAAAAAATCCTCAAATCAACCACATAGCCCATGTTTACTCCAAATTCACCAGATTCCCCAAAAATCCTTACAAATATTCCAAGATTTACGAAAATTCTTTCAAATATACTAAGATGCTCCAAATTCATCAGATTACACAAATCAACAAAAAGAAACTCAAATTCGACAAATCCAGAGCACACCAGACTTCCTCGTAAGAAACGGGTTCTACTATACGTTTAAATACATACTTTCAACTACCTTCAAATGAGGGCAAGGGTAGCCGCGAGCATCTGTGACACAAGATGGTAGCAACATGTTTCTCCCCAAGGGCAGACGGATGATAAGAAACCCGACAGGGTCTATACCTAAATTCTCACACAAGAATTCCCCTAAATATTTCTCATTTTCCCGCAGCATGGAGTCTTCAACGAGGGGTATGTCGGTTAGCGACAAAGGGGTTCCCAGCCGTGTATGGTATAGTTTTCACTTACTTGGGGTCAGGCTCAACGCTGTCATCTTTCATGTTAGATTTATCGATGGATACCAGTCGCAAGCTAAGGTTCAATTGCAACATATTTAATGCGGTTACTAGTTCCGTTGTGTTCTTTTTTGAATTGTTTTTGTCATTGGAAAGGCAGTGTTTTAAAATGTTTAGTAATTCCTTACTGATTTTGTAGTCTGGCGCGTTCATGCAATGGACTATTGGTCATATTGGGCACTCAGGTTGTGTATTTATGGTAGTCCACTCAAGGACGGCTTGCGGCTCGTATCCTTCGATATAACTAACATGTACACCAACAAACCAATTAATGATGCAATCGGTATTATCAAAAACAATCTTAAGACAAAAAACTTGGCATAAGGAACCGAAGAGATCGTGAAATTACTGAGGGTCGTACTCAGACCAAGCGTATTTCAATTTGACAATAAAATTCAAATACAAACAGAAGGCCTAGCCATGGGGTCACCGCTATGTGGGCTATTTGCCAAAATCTTCAGTAAATCACAGGAAAATGCACTCCTAGAAAAGTTCTCGACAAAGGGAATAGTGCAGTGAAAAAGATACGTGGATGACGTAATTTGTATCTACGACACTAAATTAACAAACGAAGAAACATTACTTCCAGCCGTTAATAACCTACACCACTCTATTAAATCCACAAAGTAATCTGAAACCGATCGGAAAATAAATTATCCCGACATAACGATCGAACGGAAAGATGTTGAGCGTTCATACTGCGTATTCCGAAAACCAACACAAACATCGCATGCAATTGATAATCATTCCAATCACCCCAGTACGCATAAATTTACGGGCTTCAATTCAATGGTGCACTGGGCTTTAAACATACCAATTCAAAAGGCAACTACAACAAGGAGATCCGAATAATCAACCAGATAGTAAAAGAAAACCATTTTCCACCCTGAAAAATAAATCAAATTATAGCCAGTTATAAAAATAAAACCATTCAATAGCCGGACAATAATGAGAAAAAAATCACGCGTTTCAATGACGTGAACGCGAATACATATAAAATTACCAATCCGTTCAAAAAACAAGGCAATGTGTAGCATTTACAAGAAATAACACAACCGGAAAGCATTTTCACAACAGTAATCAAAATAAACCGGACCTTATTCAAAATCTGGGGAAATATTCCATTACGTGCCAAGATACAGGGTGTCAAGAAAATTACATCGCGCAGAGTGGCAGAAGATACAATGAACACAGAAATGAGATAAAATACAGGACGCACTCGGCCGTATGCAACCACATTGCGACGCGGGACACTGTTTCACTAATATTGAAAGAGACTTAAAAATAATTCATCACGAACCGAAAGGCAGAGCTCTTGACATTAAGGAAGCAATTGAGATACACTTAGCTGAAACCCCAATAGTTTAAACGCACACATATTCATGGAGAATTCACCCCTCTTCACTCTATTAGTAAACAGCCCCCGTCGGAAACAAGACACAATATAACGTAGTAGCCAAGCTAGATAATGGATTATTAAGGGAAACATGTTATTGGATCAGGATGTAAGATGTACCTTTTTTCAATAAACTGAGGCCGGCATTTAGGCCAGTATTAGAGATTACGGGACATTCTCACGTGGCCGTTTGCGCTTAAATATAGCTCTTTAGCTTATGCGTGGCGAGGATGAAAACTGGGATTGACTAGTTGAAGGTAGTTCAGTATTTAGTAACATACACCACATTAGGGAGACTAGACTTGGCCAAAAACAGTCACATTTGTAGGATGAACACACACAGGAATGCGATAGGGGTAAGGGGAAATGCCCAGGTATATAAGAGACCCTGGCCCACATGAAGCTCTCCCAGTCGAGAGTAGATAGTGACGAAGTTAACTGCTCTCTCCAGGACCGCGCAAGACCCCTCCAGATAAGTGGCCTATGCTGTACAATCTGAACTGACCATTTAACAACAATCACATAGTCACTTTAAACAAGAACATTTTTGAAGTCAACCATCAATTCCAGTATCGTAACAAAACGTCACATAGACTATACTGTAACTAACAAATATTGACGGGTTGCATTACCTTAACTAATACTGCAACTAAATAAGTGTTCATATTGTAAATACTTTCAACCATACTTTCAGACATAGATTTTATAGCCTAAGTGTAATATATCTGATGATGAACACTTGACGAAACTGGTCATCCAAGTGTATTTGTTAATCTCATGTTTTCATTTTCAGGATTAGGGAATATCCCACAATTGGGTACAATCTTGTTGACCGACTGAAAACTTGAGTGTGTAAGGAATTTTTCTGAAAACATGTGTTACTGTGATGGCCGTATTAGTGAGTGTATTTGTAATTCAAATAAGGATTGGAAAGGAGGTTGCTATGGCCTTCAGTTAGGAACCATCCCGGTATTTGCTTTGAGTATAATAAATAACCCATGGCACTACAGCCGAAGAAGGGCCAAGGCCTACCAAGCGACCGCTGCCCGGCCATTTGTCCAGTAGATATTGGGGTGACACGTGGTCAGCGCATCGGGTCCCCTCGGCTGTTAATCTTGGTTTTCGTAACCGACAGTTGCTTCGAGTAAAAGTGGAAAATCACGGAAAACAATTACCGAGTTTTGCCACGGGAGTGTAGCCCACCATTCCGGCTCTCAGACCAAAATTCAAATTTCATAACAGGACCGGGATTCAAACTCGGACCTCCGAGGCGAAAGCCGAGAATGTTAGCCGATAACACACGTGGTCGTAAAAATGAGTTTTGCATTTTATCTATAATTTCATTTAATTATTAGTCTTTAGGGCACCGTAACCTATGTGACGTTTAGGGTCTTATTTTACACTTTTGATGCCGCTGCTGTTACGGAATATTTTCAATCTTTACCTTATGACGAAAGGTATCACGCGCAATAAATCGTATATAATATCTACTAGAATTGAAGTTTTATACACTCCGTTAAGGTGTGTTCTACTACTGAAGTTTTTGTTTTATTAATCATAATGTCCTTATGCTGCATTTTTTAAAATTGTTGACACTGTCTACCTACAAGCATACTTTTGTATTTCAAATCAAAAATACAGTAACATTTCCGTGATAATGCAGATTGTTCTATGTATTGTATTTGCCTTTGTTATTCGGGTTATATTGTAATTCGTAATTATCCTGCTCTGTGAATATGCTAATTTGTAATGGCACAGGATGTTAAATTATGAATTGAGTTGATAACATGTTAATAACATAATTAAACAACGAATATATACTATTATGTGATAATTTTCGGCTGGTAAGGACCAAACAGTAAGTAATGATACTTTCCCATAAGAATAGCGGACATTATTTAGTTCGATTCTATTCGTTCACAGTTTATTCCTATCGTTTATGTATTTATATTAGCCAGTTTAGTGCTTACTTACAAAAGTTATTGAATAGGCTAATGTTATAATTGGCATGAATTCTAATCACTCTGGATTCCGATATAGCATTTTGGAGATAAGTAATTAGTTTAGAGAATTAATCTTTTATCTTTCGAAATGTGTTCAGAATCTACGCATCATATTTGACATTATAGTGGGATTATACACTGCTTAATTTACTTTAACTTGATGTGGATTATTACATCAATACTGTTCCTTAACCCTTTCCTTGTTGCATTTCCAGGTATGATATCCCCAGAAATCGCCCTATTATTGTAGAATATGAAGTACTGTGCACATGGTTATAAACTCCTGCACAAATCATTGGAACTATATAATACAGTATGAAATAAAAATGTACACGTGAATTACCAACAGTCTTGCAATGACCCACAGTAAATCCTACTCACCTGGGGACCTTGGTTTGAAGTCTACCCTCATATAATCAGGTCACAATTTTAAAATTATATGATTCGGCCACATAAACAGTTATGAAAATAAGTTTAAAAAATATGTCAGTAATTAAATTTTCCGAGTTTTTACAAACTGTACACATATTTACATTGTTTACCGTTTCATTTCCTGAGGTCCCTGGTTCAGAACCTCTTCAGCATCATTTTATTTCTCCCAGAATTAGTCACATTGGCCCATACTACAAAAATTGCCTAATTCTAATTTAAATATGCTATTATATACATCTCGACAGCCTGCTCCATGTCCTTAGTTCCCAATGTCTTCTCCCATCGCCAGTAAAATCAACTGGCGGATTGAAAGGCAAGGAAGGTTGAATGCTTGGTTGTAGGGCATCATCACCGGCATTTACAGTACGCTGGTTTACTGTATCCTCATCAATATTACTGTCACTATCATTTAACTGATCATTTATATCTAAATCATATAGAAAATCACTTCCACACGAGCTTTCCGAATCACTAATATCGCTTCTATTCAATACTGTTTAGGACATCGACATCTGAGAGACCAGCCAACGAGAGGTGGCAGGAGAATGCCAGAACACACAGGGGCGCATTCGGGCGCCTTGGAAAGGAAAGGGTTAATGTGCTGCTATAGTACACACTGAGCTATGTACAGGAATAAGTAATTTCTCATTATTCACGTAATTAGTGCGGGATTGAAGATCATAAATATATTTGACTCCACAATGAGGACTTAATCTTCCAATCATTGAATAATTTAAATATTATATCCTATTAAGAAGGTAGTTGCTACATTTGGAAAATAATAGTGATAAGTATGTGAACGCTGCTATAAGACTTCTTAATTACCCCATTAAATTTAAAATAAACACTATCAGGAAAGTAACTGTGAGACAGAGTTCTCGAAGAATTGTGTGTATACATCCCTTTTTACTATTGTTGCATGCTCTGCTACGTTATTGCACCCCACAGTACTTTTCGACTAGATTTACAGTGAGTTAATATTGCACTTGAGTAACATCAGAGTTGAGAAGAACAATGTTCTAAACTCACTTAGGGGCAAAATTAATATGTTCTGAGAAATACGAGGCACGTCCAGAAAGTAAGTCCCGTTTGGTAATAAAATTAAACTGTGTACAGATACAGAAAAATTATGTATTGCAAAACATTCTACACCTCTTAAATTACTTTTCCACATAACTGCCGAACTTTTGCAGGCATTTTTCATAGCGTGGCACAAGTTTTTGGATACCTTCTTCATAGAAGTTTGCCGCCGACCGTAAACGAGAGTGAAGACTCCCCTGTAAGATATCCTACCGTTTCGCCACCACTGTTAGGCAAATTGCGTATGTGGTCAGGAGAACTCCTAAACATACGCAGTTCTCTGGTAAGCACGCAATTTGCCTAACAGTGGTGGCCAAACGGTAGGATATCTTACAGGGGAATCTTCACTCTCGTTTACGGTCGGCGGCAAACTTATATAAAGAAGGTATCCAAAAACTTGTGTCACGCTATGACAAATGCCTGCAAAAGTTCGGCAGTTATGTGGAAAAGTAGTTTAAGAGGTGTAGAATGTTGTGCAATAAATATTTTTTCTGTATCTGTACACAATTTAATTTTATTACCAACCGGAACTTACTTTCTGGACGTGCCTCGTATTTTAGCATGTATCTTCTTATAATATATAAAAACACCTCCCGGGCAACGTCGGGTACAATAGCTAGTATGTTATAAACATAAGCTAAAATGCCAAAATTCCGATGTGTATAACCATCGCTCCACACATCGTATGTAGCTGAAGTTAAGATGGGGATACATATTTTACAAATATCAGCTAGAATGCCAAAATTTGTATGTGTATCGGGATATTTACCAGACCTCTAAAGGTCAAGTAAAGATGGGGATACATAAGTAAAAATTCAGACTTTCACGACCGGCGTTGAAAGAGGAATCTCTGTTTCGCGGGCCTATAGGCCGTGTTCTATGGACATTTTGTCGTCCTGACATTTAGCTGAAGACTGCGTTCAGCATGTCCACAGGTTACATTAAGCGAGGTAATACAAGTAAACAGAAGATTTATAAATAGTCAACAACCCACACATAGAGGCTACCATAGCAACGGCGTACCACATAAAAGTAATGCATCAAGGACAGGGCTGCTCTTCTGTTGCATTTTCTCGTCTAAGACGGTCAATGAGGGCAGGCTTGAGGGGATTAAGGACTGGAAGCTAAGCTCTGTTCACACGTTCTGCTTCCTCCTTAAGATTGAAGCTGTTAGTATGCTTCAGGATTTCAATGGCCTCCCTTTGTAGCCTGGCATGATAAGACACCGTAGTGGACAGAACTTCGGTGTCTCCATATCTTATATCGTGACCTGCGAGTAGCGAGTGTGCTGCAACAGTGGATTTATCTGTTTGTCCCAGCCGGCTGTGTCGTTCGTGCTCCTTGAGGCGAGTGGCAATACTTCTTTTCGTTGTTCCAATATATACTTGACCACAATCACACGGGATTTTATAAACCCTGCCGCGGTATGAGGATGTCGCTTATCTTTAGCGGACCTAAACATATCCTTAATATTTCGCGTAGGCCAATATATGGTCTTTATATCATGGGACTCGAGTAGCCTCCCTATTCAGTCCGTGACCTTTTTTATATATGGAAGGAAAGCTCTAGCCAGGGGCAGCTTGTCTCCAATTACCCTTGTAATTGGACGCCTTGGATGGAGTGCTCGCTGGATATCTTTCTGGCTGTACTCATTGGTGCGTAGGGCCTCGTTGATGTGTTTAATTCCTTGGTTTAGGCACTGCTTTTCACAAATTCTTTTCGCGCGGTCAGCCAGTGTTTTTATCACTTAGTATTTCTGTCGTGGGTGGTGGTTGGACGTCTTATGTAAATATCGGTCAGTATGGGTCGGCTTACGGTAAACTGTATGTACCACGGTTAGATCAGCGGTCTTCGTTACCATAACGTCAAGAAAAGCAAATTTCTGTTAATTCTGTAACTCCATGGTAAACTGAATGCTAGAGTTCAAGCTGTTAAGATGTAGTTAAAACAGATTTAGTTGATCTATACCATGGCCCCATACTACAAAAGTATCGTCCACGTATCTTAGCCACACCTTAGGTTTCAAAGGTGCGGTCTCGAGTGCTATTTGTTCAATTTTTTCCATGAAGAAATTCGCGATCACCGGACTCATGGGACAGGCCATGGCGACCCCATTAATTTGTTCATAGAAATCACCTTTCCACAGGAAGTAGCTAGCGGTGAGGCAGTGGCGGAATAAGGCGGCGATATCAACTGGAAAAATCCGTGCGATGTACTCCAGGCCTGCCTTTATAGGTACTTTCGTGAAAAGAGAGACCACGTCAAAACTGACTAGTAAGTCACTAGCTTATAGTTCAAGAATTTTCAATTTTTCAATGAAATGGTCGGAAACATTGACGTACGACTCTGGACCGCCGATATGTGATTGAAGTAAGGTAGCTAGAAGTTTGGCAATGCTATAAGTTGGTGATCCAATAGCACTCACGATAGGATGAAGAGGAACATTATCTTTGTGTATCTTAGGTAAGCCATATAGTCTTGGTGGTAAAGCTTCACTTCTGGTGGTTCCCTTCTTTACGTTTTCACATGATTTATAATTAAAAGCGACAATATAAAAATTTGGAAAACGATACACAACTCAATTCCAAATGCTATTCTAAATGCCATTCACCAACCCAAAACCCTTTATTCCCAGACATTTTCTCATAATCTAGCCAGATAAATATTCAATGTCCTCCGTGATGTCGTCGATACATCATCAATGCAACCATTTTGTTAATAAGGCTTTCCAGACATACACTATGTGTTTTGATGTGAAAAGTTATCACTAAACCTGTGTTTCATCCTCTGTCAAATATGCCAGAAGAGTGAACCTGCATTATCAATAAATTAGCTACTGTTAGCACAGCGTGTGGTGTAGACTTCACGTACAATAGATCCCAGGAACTCGCATTATGATTACAATAACATCAGCAACTGCTCACTTCTAAATTAAGAAATATTCAAATGAGAGGAAATATAGAACCTATGATCACCTGTATTTCAAGCTCCGATTTAACTGCCCAGCTTTTATCTTCGTATTTATCGCCAGGCTCATCCAGCAGATTATAAGAGAGTAACAGGTCAATTGATTCCTAGAAAGTATTATAAAAGTATGAGCCAACGTAAAACATCCAGACAGAATAATTGTACAAAGGTATGTGTAACAATAAAATATAAAACATCGTGGTTTGCCTACTATTTGGTAGCAAGTATTAAGTCACTAAACCTTGCTTGTTATGCACACCACTAAGATTGTTATGTGACACGATATACATAATAAATACAACATACAATATCAGGGAATTCATCAGTTTGAGACGGCCATTCTGGCTCACTCTTAATGAGTGGTTGTTGTTGTTGCTCCATATTGTCCAGCAAACTAAAACACACAAAGTGCGCTTAAGGATTATAAGAAGCCATACTTATACCAGCACGCCAAATCATTATCATTATCAAATGAGGTACAGTAATTTCAGGACTCAGAATGAGAATATAACCCTCCGGGTGCACAGTGAGAAGAAGAGGTTAACGGTAAAAGTTATTTGACCCAGGCGCTCGACCTAATACGATATCAGTTAGGGTATAATATAGAGTACAATATAGAATGAGGAATTACAGACTGTGCCAGCCACTGAAATGAAGCGTCCTTTATTGGTTTCACACAAACCGGAGCACAATATGATGGAGCAGGCTTAATAAGTTTACAAACCTATCAACGTAAAAGTAAACTCAAGTCACACCACGAGTGGGCCAACTAAAAAATTGGTACATTGAATACTCAATAGGTAAGCTATTCCGGGGTATGCGCTGTCATTGGTCAGCGATCCGTGACGCAGTCAGGCAGGCAGAACGCTCTCTATCGTTGAGTTACCCACAGAAATATGAATACTGTTTCTCTCTTCTTTTACTTCTGTCCGCATTAAAGGACAACACCGATAGACTGTATTGTATTTTAAATCTTTTACTTTCGATAAAAAAGACATTGAATAACAATCAGGCAGATAAACTGGCAATAAACTACGTTATATTTGCTACCAGCCTTGCAGTAAACTTTAATTAGGCATGTTCAATATGTAATGCAATGACTGCCTACGGCTGTCAGCTTGGGAGTCCTACACCAGGGCTCTACGGAAGCCACACATCATTATCATTTTAACTAAACAATATTATAATAATACTATAAATGCACTTCTTTTACTCTTTCAATATGTACACCTCAAAATAAGTTGGCCTACGGCAAGATGACGTCACAGTGAGAGTGTAGTGAAATAGCAGCTAGTGTAAATATTTGATAAAAGTGGTAAAATATTATAACAGATGTTTAAAATCTATAAAGTTACTTTCCTTAGGTCAAGTGAAATATCGAATATTGATAGTATTTAGAAATTCTTATTGATAATTTAATAAACTTAAACTAAGTTGTGGGAACGTGTATCCAAAGATTCGGTGACTTCTTCAATCACTGTTTGAACCAAGTAGAAGAGTGGTGCTTTTACGAGTTTTCACCCGATTGGAAGATATACGTATTTCACATTGTTCTTTATTGGTAGGTAATTAGATTAATTTATTTAGGTAGTAATAATTAACATAAATTTAGTGTAATTTGGTATAAACATCAAGGCTACCGTAACTTAGATCTCTAGTATGTCGGCAGTAAACAGTGTTAGTGTCTCGTCAGGTAATGTAACCGTTACGGATTTATGCTCGTCGTGCCAAATAAAAATAAAAAATGCAAATAAAATCATCACAAGATATCAGATAAAATTGAGTGAGGAGAAAATTGAAATCGATTGTCGTAATGTAGGCCTACCGGCACCGTCATGCGAATGTCATAACCTGAGAAACGAACTGTCCTCAAAAGATGAAATTATAAAGCTGCTAAAGGAAGATATTACTAAGTGAATGGAAGAGTTGAATAATTAAAAGGAAACAGAGAGGAAAGCAAGGAAACTTGGTCGACAGTGGTTGCTGGTAAGGTAAGATTGAATATGCCTAGGCCTATAAATGGAGTACCGGTACATGTAACTGAAATTCCCGTCTCAAATTCATTTGGAGCGCTCGTCGAAGAAAATGATGACTTTCTCCAAGAAGAAAAGAAGAAAGTGATAAAGAGAAAATCCAGGAAGATGCGGATATTTGTGGATAGTCACGGGCGAGAGAGAAGCGGAGAAATGGAGGTCACTTCGACAGTAAAGCCAGGAGCACCCATCGCTTCGGTTACGAACAGGATGATAGGAGAGTGTGCAACCCTCACTTCAAAGGACTATGCAGTAATCATCGCTGGAGCAAACGACATCTATAGAAACGAGAGTAAAAAGGTAATCAAAGATTTAAAGGGTACATTTCCATCCATGCTTAACACAAATGTCATTATTGTAAACATTCCTCAGAGATACGATTTAATTCCCAAATCATGTGTAAATGTAGAAATAGAGGCTACAAATGGTAAAATTCGTAAAATTTGTAACAGTTTTCCAAATGTCCAAATTATAGATGTAAGTAAATTAGACAGGAAGTTCCACACTCGACATGGCCTACACTTAAATAGGTTAGGAAAAGAGTATCTTAGTGATGAAATCTGCAAAATTGTAAATTCAAACGGTAAGAATTGTTCAACAGTAATATCTTTGGAGTGGAAGCAGGGAAACTTGTAAAAGAAGCAAAACGTGAGGTTTGGCATTCAGATCTTTCGATGTCAAATTTAACTGAGTGGAACAATGGTATTTCGGATTTGTCTAGCAACAATAATAGTAACAATTATGATAATAATAATAATGTAAATAAATCACCAACACAAGCTTGCAAAAGTAACACATTTAAAATTTACCACCAGAATGTTCAGTCTCTCTATAATAAAATTGATTACATAAATCTAATGCTTAAAAATGAACTTAAAGACATCTCAGCACTATGTATTTCAGAACATTGGCTGAAAGAGGAACAAATCTAATTAATTCAATTCCCAGGGTTTATACAAGCTAGTAGATACTCTAGAACTAATATTAGCCATGGTGGTACTTGTATCTACTTAAGAAATAATTTAGATCATGAACAGTTAACAGCTTATGATTATATAATTATGGAACAGGATTTTGAATTCTCTGCCGCAAAAATACAGCAGTTTAAGTTAATAATTGTATGCGTATACTGTTCTCCGTCAGGAAAGTTTTCTTTATTTATAGATAAATTAGAATTGTTACTCAATAACATGAGTAAAGTAAATTTCGATATAATAATTTGTGGGGAAGTGAATGTGGATTTCTTAAAATTTGATAGAAATTGTGAATTATTAACACAGTAACTAATTTCCTATGGACTGAAACCTACAGTAAATACCCCAACAAGAATAACAAAATTTAGTAAAACCACTCCTGATCAATTTTTTTAAATAAAGATAAATATCACCATTCAATAGAAGTCTATTGTCCGGGTTTTAGTGACCACCATGGGCAAATACTGAGTTTTGAAGTACCCGAAACAATCAATAATAATGATAATGGAGTAAAATCAAAGTGCAGGTCATTCACTGAAACAAATGTTACATATTTCAATGACTTATTAAATAAGGAAACAAGGTCAGAAATTTAAGAACTAGAGTTTAGTGCTTTTCAGTCGGTCAACACGAATGTACCCAAAAGAGATGGGTTATGCCCTAATCCTGAAATAAATTACATGAGATTAATAAATACATGTAATTTATTTCAGGATTAGGGCATAACCCATCTGTTTTGGGTACATTCGTGTTGACCGACTGAAAAGCACTAAACTCTTGTTTACTAAGGCAACACTGAAAATATGGCTTCAAACACCACAATGACAGAAATTTATAAACTAGAAAATGTAAATGATAAATTTAATGCATTTAACAGTACCCTAAAACACTATTTTGAAACAGCATTCCCCTTTAGACAAAGAACTATTCAAAATAACAAAACTAACAATTGGATAACAACAGGGATTATAAATTCATGTCAAGAAAGACATTTCTACACAAATTATATAAACAATACCTCACAACATCTGAATTCAATTTATACAAAAAAAATACACTAGCATATTAAATAAGGTAATAAGACTAGCAAAGAAAATGCATAATGATAATTTTATTTCCCAATCATCTAATAAAAAAAAAGTCCTCTCGGCACGCCGGAAGGCGGAGGTAGATTTCACCGGACAAACTTGGGGATAGGCGAAAATAGGAAGAATATGCAGGTTTTCGTAGAAGGATCAGACCTCATTTATTGCGAGAAAGTATTTTATAATTGGAGTTTAATTAACTTTGTTTTTCGTCATTTTATGCATATTTTAAACATTTTATTGTCTTATGGGGACGGTAACCTTCTTGCCATTTGGGGTCCATTTTTAGCCTACATTCGATTTTTGCAAAAAATGAAAGTAGACTTATGAGATCTACACAGGGCCAAAAATTGTGTGTATGTGTGTGTGGTGGGTGTGTGTGTGAGTCTGTGTGTGTACTCTGAATGTCTGTCCCCCCCCTATCAATTCAAACACGGTGAAACCGAACTGAACGAAATTTGGTACAGATGCAAAGGGCACCTCAGTGTCATGTTTTATATCGCCGCCTTCTTTACCAAAACTGAATGGCGGCCACTCAAACGTTCAAAACGTAAAATTAAATAACGACTAACCAAATCATCCGATCTCTACCAAATTTCGCAACACATACCTTCATATAGGACGCGTCTTGTGACCAAACTACAAGGTCATCCGCCGGACCATTGCAGGATGGCGGCCGTGTGAATTATGCAAACTTGATAATCGATATCATGGGACCCACCAGGTCCGATTATAGAGCCGATAATCGTTTTAAATGTTCTAAATGAAGAGGCACGATCGAAATTAAAAGTTTATTTTGTAATACTACAGTGCAGAAGTGATTTTAAAAACTGAGCCTTCTGAGTTAGAAGGCAAGATGGTAGCGGATATCTTGCTCCTGACTTATATTTGACCTATTTCAATATTGCATGCAATATAGCGTACTGATACAAAATTAAAAAAACTTTGTATGTAATGCTTTATATATAAATAATATACTCCACTGATGAAATCGTTTATTCTAAATCATTATTTGCTACTACGTTCCATGTAACTCATTTGATATCGGACGATTTTCGTTGGCACGTTTGGCTCCGTGCTAAAGCGTTAGCCTATCAATCTTATGGCAATGGTTCAAACCCCATCAGAGGTAGGTTTTTTTTGCTTGAAATTTGTTATATTTATTGTTTTGTAATGACTCAGAGGTTTTAAAATTAAGCGTTATTTTGCGCATATTACGATGGAAAATATATATTTAATTAAAACAAAATCCGCCAGCAGATTTGCACGAGACATCTAGCGGCAAAAAAGTGAATTATCATGTCCAACTGGCGGCGAAATGCACGTCGGCCTACAGATTAACTTACAGATTTTATTGAAAAGTTTATTTTTATGGCCGCTAGAATGCACTCGCCCTGTTAGGATTATCTTGTTCGATACTTCTCCACTAGATGTCACGAATGGTCTACGTGGGACTCCATTAATTAGTATACCACTGGCATTCTATGCGCATAGAATTTTAAGAATGACAAGATGATACTATGATACATTTTTACTTTTTATTTGCTTGCCACGGTGGGTCCGTGGTCAACGTGTCGGTCTACTAACCCCAAACTTGCAGGTTCGCCTCTGGCCGTGGTAAGTGATTTTTGAAAGGCGGCAAAAATTACGACACCAAGTCATGCGATGTTGGCATGTCAAAGAATCCATTTGAATACAGTAGGCCGGGTTCATAATTAATCTCGGGAGTTACCGCCAACACAAAGTTCCTCATTTCTCTACTAGAAAGCGCTATAGAGTTCAAGGAGCTTAGATATCTAACCTCCTTGACTTTCATAGTGTTTCAAGGAGCAACGAAATTCGACATGCAAGCTACCCTTTGGGTGTCAGATAACAAAACTTGCACCCAGAACCCGAGGTCATACTATATTATTATTATTATTATTATTATTATACTATTAATTTAAAGGGTTTGTAACAGCCTATTGTGCGTTATTTGAAAATGTTATTTGAAGTAAAGAACAAAACGATTTCACATAGTACCTGACCTCTAGCCGTCGGTGCTAGTTCAGGATATTAATTAATACTTTTATTGCAGCCAAATAGCAATCGAAAATATCCACATAGTTGGTATACACACGTCTCTGTAGGGTCATGGAAAGATTTATTAATACAATTAGGGTTGTGAAAACCATGCACAGCCAGACGTGTAAAGACATGCCTCAACTCAAAGTTGGATGTTGCCCACATCAGGTCGATTATCTAATAATAATAATAATAATAATAATAATAATAATAATAATAATAATAATAATAATAATAATAATAATAATGTTATTGGTTTTACGTCCCTTTTAACTACTGTTGCTTTTAGAGACGCCAGGGTGCCAGAATTTTACCCCGGAGGGGATCTTTAACGTGCCAGTAAATCAACTGACACGGCTCCCTCACATTATTGCACCCTCAAATGCCAGCTGACTGCGCCAGGATACGAACCTGCAACCTAGGGCCAAGCAAGCGAGAAAGTTACCGCTGAGCCACGCAGCCAGTCCGGTCGATTATGTCTCCAGATCCATAATATTTTTAGATACTTATCTTTCTTCAATGATGGTAGCAGTTTTTTTCGAGGTTGTGGTGTTTGGTAGAGGTAAATAGTTTCTAAGGTCTTCAACCAAGAAATGATTCTATTATACTCTTTGATGAAAACAACGAGTTATAACTATACTCATACATTTAGGCGAAAGTAGGCTATATGTTCTTTACTGAACATCTTGTTATACTACTTGTGGTCACACTGTCCTTCTGCAAGGTTTCGACACTGATGTGTAACTATGTAACGGTCTGTTACTTCTTCACGCAAAATTATATCTCCCGCAGAGATTTTGGTTGGTTCCTCAGTTTAGGGGCTGCGACAAAGCGGTCATGTAACCCCGTGTACTTTGGGTGAGTGTAGAATCTGTCTGATAAATGGTGTGAATTGTGATGGCTGTATTAGTCTGTAATTCAGGTAAGGACTGCAGACGGTCAATTTCAAGCAGTAGTTCCTAATGTTGCTACCAGATACTACCGTCAACGACACCTAGCTGTAAACTAGGCTACTAGATGCCACCGCAACCAGAAACTCGCAACGAGCTTTGGAACTTCCCCTTCAAAGGAAAGCATACTGAGTTTTCTTAGCGCTCTTAGAAAAACCGACGACTTCGGCCGGCTTTGAACCCGCGACCTTGGGCATAGAAGCCGCTTCACAATTAGTCAGATGGAAATCTCAATCTGATCTCGTGCAAGTGAGTTGCCATGGCTACGTCTGATGGCTCATCCCTCATCAATTTAGTAGTGTTGCCATGGCAACCTCTGATAGCTCTTGGCATTTTCTTATAATTCCGAAATCATTTTTCTCATCCCTTGGCGTAATGGTGGGTTATATCAAAAATTCCTTCAGACAAAAGTTTTAGGTAATTATTAGGGAAATATTGTCCATTTTGTAGGGTTTTGATATTGTGCCTATTAAGAGAGATATGATTAATGTTTCCCGAAAACTCCACTTTTTCCCACCCCTTTGGTCAATGGTTGGTGCTATAAAAAAAACTCTTCTAACATAAATTTTTGGGCTTTATCCGACATATAGTATGAACTTTGAACGGATTCGATATTTCACATATTAAGAGAGTTATAGCAATATTTCACTTTTTCAACCCCCCCCCCCCCATTTTCACCCCCTTCGACCGATTTAACCCAGTAACGAACTCGACCGAGATTTTATAGGTATACATATTCGGTAAAAAATTCAAAGTGATTGCTGCAAAATTACGGCAGTTATCGTGTCCACAAGAAACTGATATACATATATATACATAAATTATATATAAACTTTAGAACTGACGGTGGTTTTGGGGTCTGGGGGATGTGAAACGCGAAGATATGTCGAAATTTTCCGGAAGTCGAAACATGGTACCCATTGCAATAGTTAGCTTTCTAATGAAATCTACCTAAAACAGGGCTATGTGATCCGTGATAAAGAAAGAAACTGGAAAATATGCTAAAATACAAAGGAACATTCCACTGACCAGAAATAATAAAGTGATAAATAATCCAGAGGAAATAGCAAACACTTTCAATGACTATTTTCTGGAAATTCCACAAAAATTATGAAATAAATCACAGGTAAATACACTAAATTCTAATAATTAAATAAATATATGTAGTGATTCTTTATTTATAAATCATGTCACAAGTGAAGAGGTAAGAATAGTTATAAAAGAGCTAAAAATAAATGTTGTGCTGGCATTGATGGCATTCCAGATGCAATTTTAAAGAAATGTGCAGAAAATATAATAAATCCACTTACACACTTAATAAACAGTTCAATTCTCTCAGGAACTTACCCGGATATTTTGAAGTTATCAAAAGTAATTCCAGTGCACAAAATTGGTTCAAAAGATGAATTAGATAACTATCGTCCTATTACCTTACAAACTGGTATTGCAAATATTGTGGATAAAATCATGTATAGGAGACTGATAAGTTTTATATAAAAAAATAAAATATTATCAAACTCACAACATGGATTCAGAACGGAAAAATATACTGAAATTAATTGACAATAAGGAACATGTAACTGGCCTATTCTTGGATTTATCGAAAGCATTTGATGTTGTTGACCATACAATCCTTCTTACAAATAAAAGTCAATATGGTATTAGCGGTCTAGCTAATAAATGGATAGAGTCTTACTTAACAAGGCGTAAACAAATAGTAAGCTTGAGACACAAGGATGATGGAACCAAATTACTTAATGAAACATTGTCCAATGAGGGAATTATTAAATTTGGAGTACCCCAGGGATCGGTTTTGGGGCCCACTACTCTTCCTTCTATATATCAATGATATAACACAGAACATTCATTCACAAAATTAAATTTTGTTTGCGGACGATACAACACTCGTAATAAAAGGTGAAACTAAACAGGTCATACAGAAGTCTGCTGACGCCGTTATAGGAGAGTTAACCAAATGGTCACAAGATAATCGCCTCATAATCAACTATAAAAAAAACATCTCTAAATTTCCACACTATACAGAATAGGAATCCTGCGAAGCCCAATATAACATTAAATGGTCATCAAATAGAAAATAAATCAGAAACAAAGTTTTTAGGACTATGGATACAACTTGACATGAAATGGAATAAACATATACAATATCTGAATACTAAACTGAACTCGATGTGCTTTGCGTTACGTATTTGGAAACCTGCACTAGCATGCCCACATCAAGGAATACTTATTTTGCTTATTTCCATTCATACTTAAGAAGCCTCCGTGGCTTAGGCGGCAGCACGCCGGCCTCTCACTACTGGGTCCGTGGTTCAAATCCCGGTCACTCCATGTGAGATCTGTGCTGGACAAAACGGAGGCAGACAGGTTCTTCTCCGGGTACTCTGGTTTTCCCTGTCCAAATTTCATTCCAGCAACACTCTCCACTATCATTTCATTTCATCTGTCATTCATTTAATCATTGCTCCAGAGGAGTGCGTCAGGTCTCGGCAGCCAGCACAGTCCATTTCCTCGCCGCTAGATGGGGGGGCTTCATTCATTCCATTCCTGACCCGGTCGGAGACTGGAAGCAGGCTGTGGATTTTCATTTTCATTCATACTTAAGATATGGGGTCATATTTTGGGGTATATCGCCAGATGTACTAAGCACGTTTAGGATACAAAAGAGGGCGATTAGAATTATGGCAAATGTAAACACTAGAGAATCATGTAGACCACTGTTTAAAGATTTAAACATTTTCCCTCTGCCCTGCATATTTATCTTTGAAAGTATTATGATTTGTAAAAAGAATTTAATGAATAAGGATGTTTTTCATAAAACAAACAATGATGTTCATAGGCATAACACAAGACAAAATCAAAACATTCATATTTCACACACACACACACACACACACAAGCATATATCAAAAAGGAACTTATCACATAGGAGTTAAATTACACAATAAACTACCCCAGTATATATAACTTGCCCCAAAAATAAAAACCTTTGATAGAATGTTGAAAACTTATCTGCAGTGCCTTTGTTTTTACTCTGTAGTTGAATATCTTAGTGTATAGAAACGATGAAATCTATAATTATATTTTACTTTTCTATTTTAATTGTAATACCTAGCTGTAAATTGTTGTATTTATAGAATTAAGTTTTCCTATTATGATAATAGAATAAGGTGTAAATAGTTGTCAAATAAGATTGTATCTCTTAAGATCTGTTATTATAATAAGTTATAAATAGTTATAGCATTAGTATTACTGTATATACCTATTAGTACTTTTATTATATAGATGTAAATTCTGACGTGTCCTATATCAAAAATATATTGTATACATGTATTTGATCAAATGGAATTAATAAAACTATCTATCAGAGATATTCCGTACCCTAGTGTTTCGTAATTATTTTATATCAAAGGACCTCCTGGTGAAGCGGCTAGCATTCTTAGCTGTCGCCCTGGAGGTCAGGGTTCGATTCCCAGCTCTGACAAAAAAATTAATTAATGTCTGTGGGCTGCAACGGGGTACACTGATCCTCGTGAGGCAAAACTGTGAAGGGGAGGGATCGGCTCCCACCTCAGCCTTCCCGGAAATGGTTTTCAGTGGTTTCTCACGTCTACTTCAGGCCGCGGCCACCTCCTTCCCAATCCTCACCTGAATTACAAATATACGGACTATATCAGACACCACAATAAAACAGATTATCTGACAAATTCTGCAAACACCTTAGTACACGGTGCTAAATGACCACGATGTCTAAGCCTTTCAAATGAATCAATTGTAGGCCTAATTATTGTCCATGTAACTGTACCATTTTTAGTGTATTGACAAGTCTGACCTAAATAATTTCTTTTATCATGTAACTTACTGTTTAACCGTATGTCATGTAATTATCTGTTTAATTGTTGGACTGTGAATAATGTTCAAATTCTTCCATGCCCCTCGTACAAACAGTACTGGGCTAATATTTATGCAAGCAATTCGTTTCATTCCAAACTTTTACTAAACAGACGTTAATCAAAAAAGACAAACAACTTACGTTAGAACGTGACTGAACGTCTAAACCTTCAGTACTGAAGATGATGCCATCCAGAGCAGGTTCTTCCTTGCTGCATTTTTCTTCATAATCTCCAACTTCGACGTATTGTTCAAGTGCCTTATGCGAATAAAAGTCCTTGTTCGCACATACAAGGCAATAAGTTTCTTGTTGATTTCAGGAAATTTAGTCTATGTGATAGATGTTAGGGTTTCCATCACCTTGTTGGACTTAGAATATTGTTGTCCGTGGAAGGAAGCGAAAATTACTTCAAACTGCGTTATTGCAATCATCCATTCTGGTGTTGGACAAGTGAGCCCTCCTTTAGAGACGATAGTGATCCAGTCGTGTTCAGCAGTTCGTTTTTCAACAATAGGACATTTTTCAGCTACATTTCCTAAAGAACTGTCAATGTTTTTGCATTTGAAAGCCATAAAACCTGCGATGTATTTTAAGGCATCGTGAGTCACATCCTAATTGCGGCATGTTGAATTGACATGGTCGAGGTTGATATCTTAAAGCAACTGTTCTTCACTTCCATCGCCTGAATACTCACGAAGTACATGGGATGAGGTGCCTATCACTGAGATGCACAGTTACTTGAGAGGAACTTCTCGAATTCTTCTGCTGTTTCTTCTACTATGCAGTCAGAAGAGCAACCAGTTTGACTTGCATCCTCAGCAAAAAAACACCACCGGACAAAGGTATCTCGTTCACATTCCCTGTTAATATTAGGAGGCATATTTGGTTCTTTAATTCGAAAGGCGTAGGGTTCTTATAGAATACATCAAGGCCGCGAAGACGAGAAAAGAAATTTTCGAGGCAATCTTGGTTTCGTCTGGAAGTCAACATATAGGTCACACCAATGCTTTTGAGATCTAGAAAAAGTCCAAAAAGAGAGTTTATTGATATTAAGAACCCTTTATGAAATGGGAGAAGGCCGATTCTCTTCCCTTGAAGCATGCCTGAACAAATGTCTAGGGCGCCCGTCTATACACCTGGAGTGACAGACAACCACATGCGAGGTAGCAGTAAATGCAGTGTTAGCACGAGATCTCTCTCAGGGCGTCTGGGCTTGGGCTGTAATTACTAGACACTGCATTCGAGCTCCCCGTAAAGGAAAAAGGAAAGAGTCATGACATATAACAAGAGAATTAAAAACATATTTAAAAATAAAACAATTCACCAAGGAAATTTATTCATTACATTTCTGCCGACTGGCAGATGCAAAAAGGTAACACACGCATTCCCTAATGGATTTTATGTCGCTCAAACAAAATAAACTCTAGTCTTATTTAATATTGTCCGATGGATTAGACTATGTTCATGAATTATCCTTTCATTTGTTACTCTATACATTTTAGAGACGACATAAAATTATATTTTCACTTCACACTATAAAGTTTGTATTGTTCAATCGTCCTATTCACTTATATACAATTCACATATATTACAATCCTGACACTAGCATGGACTAATTTCACACTCGAAGTTTCATATTTTTCTAGATTTTCTTAGAAAACGACACAATTCTTAACGCAGTTAAATACATAGAATATTGACGATTGTTGGGCACAGCAGTTAAATCTTTACATTTGACATTTTATAATAATCAAGTTTGGTTACTTTGAAGTTAGCTTGGAATATCCTTTATAAATTCAGGATTTTATTCACTGGACATGAATTTAAATGGCCATAATAAAAATTGACATGACAACATTGCTTGTAATAATTAATCATTGGAGCTCATAATATCATAGGGGAAATCTTTAAGATTTGAAACATATTGAAGCTTATGGGACAGGATCTGACTCCCGAAATCTCCCATTTTATTTCCTATTAACAAGCGAACAGTTTTCTTGTGGCTCTCAGGATATTACTCCCGCCACGTCCACTACTCATGAGGATCAAAGCCTCTATTAACTTTCCACAAATACACTGGCACAACACAACATCAATACAGCTTCATTCAACAAACCCCTAGACGATAACAAATCGTATGCTCTCAATTTTTACATTAACACTTTTATCATAGTCTGTCATTTATCATTTGAAGGAATATTACTTCCATGTCTGTTCATATAATTCATTATTTATCGATATTTATGCATAGGCATTTATTATTATTATTATTATTATTATTATTATTATTGGAAAAATATATTCTGTCATGCAGAAAAAAAATTATTAATTCATAAACTGTGTCATAACTCTGCTGCGTTCTGAATGGGGTAAGACTTCCCATCTTATTACTGCAATATCGAAAACGAAATATTGAGGATACACCTCAACTACAAGTCTACCTGACTGCAAGGAAAAATTACTCCTAAACAAAAATGTGCAATCATTTAAATATAAATGGGTTCCTTTAAAAAAGAGAATGTGAATTGGTTTTATCGGAATGGCGGAAAATTCATGGCTTGAGAAATTATTTAGGCTTTTCGGAAGTCTACAGTATCATGTTTTCTGTGGCGAGGTGATCTCCCTCGATGCAGGTCGAACCCAAGCACCACGGGTCTCAGAATTCTAAAATGCTGGACATGGGACATGTTGAAGCAATCAACTCCCGCGGCGCAGGTCTAATCCGGGCACCATGGATCTGAGAATCCTACACGCTGGACATGGGACAAGCTTATAGCGCGCCGCTCTCCTGTCATCCACAGAAACATGCCGCAGGTGGCCCTGCTACACATTCCTAATGGGTCATTCTGGCATGATCTCCTCACATCCTGCCGCCTTAGCTGCTAACCATATTCACTAACTGGGGCAGTGAAATTGTTCTATCATGGGACTGTTCTTCAGGCATACAAGGCATGTTACTAACGTGGCCCATTGCAAATAATGAAGTCCACTTGTGTAATCCAGTGGTCTCACTGGACAAGAAAATAGGTAACAGTTCCTGTTGATAATGTCTTTGATAACTCAAGGGTGGAATCTGGCGTGATAATTCCCCGTAAAAATGTATGTTGGTAGGGTAGCCTACTATCACCTGCAAATGTTCAATGTGATGGTCCCAGTTCTCACGTTTGATATAAGTGGTGGGAATAGCACAAGACAAAGTCATATACTTGAGTAACAAGTCACTCACATACCTTGGAATTTTGTTGAAGTGTTCAACCAGCGAATATTATAAGTTTCGAATCACCGTTATATTACCACAATCGTAGCACAAAGTCTATGTCCACTCGGGCATAGTGGCGTTGTATATGTTGCCTAGCTCCGAGGAGCGCTCGTTCACAATAACGGCGTATTTCACTGTTGTGGACACACACACATACGTAGACTATTATGACGACTCGATGACTATGTCGGTGTGAGGTACCTGACCTCTACCAGGGCTGGCTTATATACTGTCCCCAGGACACATATCGATCTGTGAACTCGCATTACGTAAAGCTGGATCTTACGTTCCATTGGCTATATCCATAGAAGGGTCGAGATGGTTTGTAAATTCCAATTAAAAAACAGGAGTAAGCTGGTGAATAACTCTTAACTTCATTCTGAACTGCTGGTAAAACATTCTTCAATAACAAATGTTTATAAGAATAATAGCTTTCGACTTCCGTTGGCACCACTTGAAACACGCTGCTCGTTCAATCTCTGCTGGGCTGACAGCTCGGAACCTGCTCGCTGACGTCCTTAGCGCGCTCCCTTTGAATTCATGCCATACCACACCATCGTAAATGGGTACATACGCCACCTACCTCTTCAAAAATAAAAAATCTTCGAGTTTTTATTTTTCATTTTCCTCGATTTTTCCTCTTCTTATTCGGCGTGATACAATTTCAAGCTGGCTGCATTAAATGTGTTCTCTGAACTTCACCAGTTCGTGTGTTTCCTTCTCCTGGGTCAAATATGGCGTCCTTTGCCCTGTCATCTACTTCTTCTTCGATGATCTGGTTCCATTTAATTTCTTCCTCCATCAAATCCTCTTCAGTGGTCAGCCATAAGACAATCGGTCTGAAACATCCTCCTGGCTCTATGTCAATCTGCCGTAAAGCGGTGTTTCTCCTTTCCTTTGCCTTCCTTCGAAGTTCCAAGTTTAGGCTCTTCCGTCTCATTCAACTGGGTAAGCTCCCCTAAGTATTTCAAACTTTCTTTGTGCCTCTCTTCTAAGTACAGGCGATTGTTGGCATCCCTGGAGTTCTGATTTTCCTGATCCCGGGATCTAGGATTATTCCTTTCGTCTCTGTTTCTCCAATTCGAGCTATCCATTCTGGAGTCGTACTGTCTCCCACGGCGATATCTCTTTCTTCTCTCATACTGGGGATATTTTCCTTGGTATCTCCCGCCATAGGATTCCTGTCGTGGTCTTCCCTCACGATTGTCACATTGTTGGTAATTTGTCTCATTATCACCACTCTGTGTTTGGCAATGTCGGTCTGTCGTCACCAGGTTAATGGTTCGAGGATCTGATCTGACGTTCCTTTCCCGAAAATGCTGGTTGCTGACGTGTTCTAAACGTTGAAGAACTTCATCTAGTTCTTCCAGATTTTCGGCTCCAGCAGCTATCAACGTTCTCTGGACCTCTAATGGAAACTGACGTGTCAATGCCGTAATTAATTCAGACTCTGGCATTGGAGGTTGCAAAAATTTCAGTTTAGACAACTGGCTTGCGAAGTAACTTGAATACTGCGTAGGTTGGGTATTAGAAAACTTTTTTGAGTAGGCCTCAGAACGAATATCCTGCTGGATTTCTGGGGACCAAAGTTTCCTCAAGAGATTTGTTGAGAAATCTTCGAAATCTGTCATTGTGTACCTAAACGTGCGATACCATAAAAGTGCGGGACCCTCAAGCAGTTTACCTATCACTTTTACCTCTCTAGCTGGTGAAACTCTCATTTCCGACAGGTAATCTTGGACTTCTCTACGAAATTCTACCGGGGTAATGGTACCTACTCCACTAAACTTGACTGGTTTTTCATCTTTGCTCTTGATTACTCTCATCACTGAGTCACGACCATGTGTTAGGCATTTGTCATATTAAAGTCTTTGGATCCTATTCCTGATTGGTATTCCATTTCCATAGACCTCGTTTTGTTCTCTAATGCGGAAACAGCGGTTTGAATATCATTAGAGGGCGTTTTCTCGCTTTCTATTTTCCTATAATCCCTGCTGTCAGATGTTACTCGTTCAGGTGAAATTTTGGAAATATCGACCCTTAACTGTTCCAAAATTTCGGCTTTCAAGCGGTCCGGCTGCATTTCCGTTTTCGATTGTTCCTGCCGAATTTTAGAAATTTCCTCCCTGATTTGGGATATTTCTGGCAGAATTTTAGAAATTTCCGTCTTAACTAGGGATATTTCAGTGTTCAAATGTTCCGGTGGTGTTTCTACAACTCCGGCCTTCAGCTGTTCTACCAGTCTGGATTCATTTGCTCCTGAGCAGTCTGTAACTCCGTAATTAGTAACGGTTTCGGTCATGATTTTCTTTTTTATTTTATTAAAATCGTCACGAAAATCCTGGTTATAGGTTTCTACGCGATTTAAAATTTTCTCGGAATCTGACACCCTTTTGGTCAAATCCTTCGTGACTATTTTTCCTATTTTTGCTACATCATCTTGAATGACCCCCACGTCCTTCCTAAGGTGGTAATCGCATGTCCTGATGGCTTAATGAACCACTTTCAAATCTTCTTCTATTTCTTTAGCTACGCATGTCAGTATCTGTTTCTGCATGTTTTCAAAAATGGAATTTTTGAAGTCTACAGAAATTTTACACTGTATCTGGGTTACAACATTATCCGTGACATCATTAATCTTTTCTTATAATCTCTCTTCCTTACAGCTAGCCTCATCTTCTAATTTCTCTATCTCTTCACGAGTTTTCACCACGTTTTCCTCGAGCTTAAAACATTTTTCAAGAACCCGACTCTCCACCGATTCGATAAGGGCTTCTAAGGTACTAGAATTTTCCTGAATTTTCTTTTCAATGAAATGAATCTGTTTTCATGAGCTAAGTAGTTACTTTTGACCCTATTCTCTATCAAGGTGAGTGCAACAGAATTATCGATAATCTGACCTTCTAAATTGGCTTCTACTAACCTAATTTGTTTTTAAAAAGATTCAGAATTCTCTAAAATTTTCTTTTTTAACAAATTACTAATACTGTCAATTTGAGTTTCTAATTCTTTGGAACTACCTTGAATTTTACCATCAATTTTACCTTCAAGTTTATTGGAGATACTTTTAATTTTACCTTCAAGGGATTCAGACTTTTCATCAATTTTATTTTCAAGTTCTTTAAAACTACTTTTAAGGGATTCAGAAAATTTATTTTCAAGTTCTCTAGAAGTGACTTGGATAGTTTCTAAAGTAGCATTAATCCTATCTTCTAATGTCTTTGTATTGGTTTTAACATTTTCATCTGCAGCTGACAGAGCATCAGAAGTTTCCTTCAGTTTGGTTTGCACAGAATCTAACACTAGAGAGTTTACTATCATTTTGTCATTCAGAGACATCAGTAAGTTTTTCAGTCCATTTTCAGACATAATCACACAATATAATTAATGGCAATTTCTGAGAAGAACCATCACCAGACACTCAAGGAACTTAGAGCTAACAGTAGGTTGTGTAGTATTTCAGAGTCATGAAATTCCTTCCGAAAAACGTAAAATTAATATACTTAAATGACAACGATAACAAAAAATGTCATTAGCGTCTGCTATATGTCACCAAAACAAAAATTTAACTCAGAAACTGGATTAAAATCCAAAAACAACAATACTCAAATATGTGAGCTATCTTACACCTAACGAAGTCTATCGAAGCCTAACGAAGCCTATCGTAGCCCTTCGTAGCCTATCGGTCCCCACGTTGGGCGCCATATCTTTCTCTTCCTTATGTGCCCGTCTGTACACCTGGAGTGACAGACAACCACATGCGAGGTAGCAGTAAATGCAGTGTTACCACAAGATCTCTCTCAGGGCGTTCTGGGCTTGGGCTGTAATTACTAGATACTGTATCATGCTCCCCGAAGAGGAAAAAGGAAAGAGTCATGTTAGTTAGTTAGTTATTGTTGTTTTAAGGGGCGGAACTACGAGGTCATCTGCCCCTAAAAGAGTCATGACATATAACAAGAGAATTAAAAACATATTTAAAAATAAACCAATTCACCATGAAAATGTATTCATTACATTTCTGCCGACTGGCAGATGCAAAAAGTAAAAAACACATTCCCTAATAGATTTTATGTAGCTCAAACAAAAAATAAACTATAGTCTTATTTAATATTGTCCGATGGGCTAGACTATGTTCATGAATTATCCTTTCATTTGTTACTCTATACATTATAGAGACGACATAAAATTATATTTTCACTTCACACTATAAAGTTTGTATTGTTCAATCGTCCTATTCACGTAAATACAATTCACATATATTACGATCCTGACACTAGCATGGATTAATTTCACACTCGAAGTTTCATATTTTTCTAGATTTTCCTAGAAAACGACACAATCCTTAACGCAGTTAAATACATAGCATATTGACGATTCTTGGGCACAGCAGTTATTTTTACATTTGACATTTTATAGTAATAATAATAATAATAATAATAATAATCAAGTATGGTTACTTTGAAGTTAGCTTGGAATATCCTTTATAAATTCAGGATTTTATTCACTGGACACGAATTTAAATGGCCATAATAAAAATTGGCATGACAATATTGCATGTAATAATTAATCATTGGAGCTCATAATATCATAAGGGAAATATTTAAGATGTGAAACATATTGAAGCTTATGGGACAGGATCTGACTCCCGAAATCTCCCATTTTATTTCCTATTAACAATCGTACATCTTTCTTGTGGCTCTCAGGATATTAATCCCGCTACGCCCACTACTCACGAGCATCAAAGCCTCTATTAACTTTCCACAAAGTGCACTGGCACAACACAACATCAATGCAGCTTCATTCAACAAACCCCTAGACGATAACAAATCGTATGCTCTCAATTTTTACGTTAACAATTAATTGTTTAATCATATTCAACACTTTTATCATAGTCTGTCATTTATCATTTGAAGGAATATTACTTCCATGGCTGTTCACATAAATCATTATTTATCGATATTAATGCATACAGTAGACATTTATTATTATTATTATTATTGGAAAAATATATTCTGTCATGCAGAATAAAAATTATTAATTCATAAACTGTGTCATAACTCTGCTGCGTTCTGAATGGGGTAAGACTTCCCATCTAATTACTGCAATAATTATCGAAAACGAAATATTGAGGATACACCTCAGCTACAAGTCTACCTGACTGAAATGAAAAATTACTCCTAAACAAAAATGTGCAATCATTTAAATATAAATGCGTTCCTTTAAAATAGAGAAAGTGAATTGGTTTTATCGGAATGGCGGAAAATTGATGGCTCAGGAAATTATTTAGGCTTTTCGGAAGTCTACGGCATCATGTTTTCTGTGGCGAGGTGATCTCCCTCGATGCAGATCGAACCCAAGCACCACGGATCTCAGAATTCTAAAATATGGAACATGTTGAATCATTCAACTCCCTCGGCGCAGATCAAATCCGGGCACCATGGATCTGAGAATCCTACACGCTGGACATGGGACATGCTTTTAGCGTGCCGCTCTCCTGTCATCCACAAAAACATGCCGCAGGTGGCCCTGCTCCTCATTCCTAATGGGTCATTCTGGCATGATCTCCTCACATCCCGCCGCCTTAGCTGCTAACCATATTCACTAACTGGGGCAGTGAAATTGTTCTATCATGGGACTGTTCTTCAGGCATACAAGGCATGTTACTAACGTGGCTCATTGCAAATAATGAAGTCCACTTGTGTAATCCAGTGGTCTCACTGGACAAGAATATAGGTAATAGTTCCTGTTGATAATGTTTTTGATAACTCAAGGGTGGAATCTGGCCTGATAATTCCCCGTAAAAATGTATGTTGGTAGGGTAGCCTACTATCACTTGCAAATGTTCAATGTGGTGGTCCCAGTTCTCACGTTTGATATAAGTGGTGGGAATAGCACAAGACAAAGTCATATACTTGTGTAACAAGTCACTCACATACCTTGGAATTTTGTTGAAGTGTTCAACCAGCGAATATTATAAGTTTCGAAGCATTTTACATTACCACAATCGTAGCACAAAGTCTATGTCCACTCGGGCATAGTGGCGTTGTATATGTTGCCTAGCTCCGAGGAGCGCTCGTTCACAATAACGGCGTATTTCACTGTCGAGGACACACACAAACGTAGACTATTATGACGACTCAATGACTGTGTCGGTGTGAGGTACCTGACCTCTACCACGGCTGGCTTATATACTCTCCCCAGGACACATATCGATCTGTGAACTCCCAATACGTAATGCTGGATCTTACGTTCCATTGGCTATATCCATAGAAGGGTCGAGAAGGTTGGTAAATTCCAATTAAACAACAGGAGTAAGCTGGTGAATTACTCTTAACTTCATTCCGAAGTGCTGGTTTAACCTTCTTCCTTAACAATAGCTTTATAAGAATAATAGCTTTCGACTTCCGTTGGCACCACGTGAAACACGCGGCTCGTTCAAACTCTGCTGGGCTGACAGCTCGGAAACTGCTCGCTGACGTCATTAGCGCGCTCCCTTTGAATTCACCCCGGACCACACCATCGTAAACGGGCACACTAGGAACCTTCGTAAGGTGTTCTCCTTGCTTATGTGATTCAATCCATAACCACTTCTAAGGGGAGCCTTCTCATCCTTAGGGAATCTAGAATTTAGTACATTAAATACATCGTTAATGAATTCAATAATAATTCCTTCCTGATCTTGGTTTAGAATGTACTTCACAGCTTGGGCAGTGCGGCGGGAAATTAGCTGTGCAGCCATTCTTACAGTCGAGCACGTCCACTAACAGTCAGGTGGGCTTGAGAAATATGGTGTGTGATTGTTAGATCACCTCTCTAATGTTCCAGGATATCTTCTATCAATTTTTTCGTGTCAGTTGTTCCGTCGGGTAGAGTAATTCCTTCATCTAGGAAGTGATTTCGAATAAGTTTTAACAAGTGAGGGACGTCACAAAAACACACTTTCTTATTACTGTCTACTGGGTTGTAGAAGTACGTCCTTCTAGAGGATACCCCCAGTTTTTTCCACCCCTTCGCATTTCACCCCCCATATCACAAGTGACAGCCACAACACGCACCCCAGCTCTTTCTACCTCCCGGATTATGGATTGTAACAGTGTGCTTGCCATCGTGACATCAAAGTCATAGTACACAGGTTGTTTCCATGGCGAAAATAATCTGCGAATCATCGCCACCTGAACGTTCTTATGGGACCCAAGTATCACATCATCGGACGAATCGTAACTCACGCGACCGTCGATGTTCATTTCATCGAAACTTAGAACAGCCAGTGCTTCGAAAGGTTTGGAAGTTTCTGACCTAGCTTTAATTAAACTAAGAACTTCGGTTAAAATGCCCGGTCTACACTTGAACTGTCTTGCCCATATTTGGAGAGTTGAGCGGCAAGGCAATGGGTACTTCCTTTTCCTCAAGTACGCATACGCCTTGGGAGAAAGAGCTCTTAAAGTGAGAGCATTCGCGATGTCTCTAGGACCCCATCTAACGCGTTTTTTTCGTTCTCAGTAAACAACGAATTTGGCCAGAGGTAAAGCATTGCAACAAAATACCTTTTACTTCTTTGTCTATCACTTGCTTTATGCTACAATGTGATCTTCTGTAGGACACCACATGTCCTTTAGGTTTAACTTTCTTGAAAGCAGCATTCTTCTGCACCAGGACAGCATTATTTTTCACAAGGGCATCATTTTTAGCCTACTTTTCATATTTTGCAAAAATGAGGAAAAAGTAGACTTATGTGATCGGACAAATGTGTGTGTGTCTGTCTGTCCATCTGTCTGTCTGTCCTTCTGTCTGTCTGGCTGTGTGTGTGTCCCCCCCTATCAACTCCTAAACGGCTGCAGCAATCGAAACAAAATTTCGTAGGAGTAAAGATCTATACCTGAATATCTCACGGCCATACTTGAAAATGATGTCATTGCTACCAACTGCTGAAAAATCGCAATTGAAATTTGAGCTGCATGTTGGATATCTTCGAATGTATGAAAGGGAGCTATTTCAAAATTGGCACACGTATAGATAATAATATTGCAGTTTAAATTCCAGGAGGCCATACATGGCAGTGTTGCCAAAATGATTATAAGCCTGCTGATAGGTCCAAATTTTAAATGCATATAACTTCTACACTATCAATAGGATTTCAACCAAATTTCGTATGTGCTATGTTTATTTAAACAGATATGACTGAGCGTATTCTTAAGAGCCACCAGGGCTGCCAACTGTTTATAAATGCTCTCAATTTCTTTTATCCAAATACCAATATATCAGAAAGTATGCAGGCCGACAGCTTTAAACTATGTACACGTATAGTACCTGACATTCTATATTAATTAGGAGTAACTTATATACGTCACTGCTACTAACGTGATTCTAAGCCTGCTGAGAGGTTCAAATTTAAATACATGTAACTTCTATACTATCATTTGGTTTTCAACCAAATGTCGTGTGTGCTATGTGTACCATAACAGATATGAATATGCTGATTCTTAAGAGTAACCAGGGCTGACAACTGTTAATAAATACTGTCTCTGTTGTTGTTACCCTAATATCAAAATATGAGAAAGTATGCAAGCCAATAGCTCTAAACTTTGTACACGTATAGTACCTGGCATTCTAGATTAATTTGGAGTAACTAATATAGGCCTACGTCAGTGCTGCCAATATGATTCTAAGCCTGCTGATAGGTCCAATTTTAAAATGCATGTAACTTCTATACAAACTAATGGATTTCATTCAAAATTGACACAACAATAGATCATATTATTTCAGATTATTTCTGACCAATACATGTATGTCATTGTTGCCAACATGATTTTACGCGCGCTGTTAGATCCAATGTTTAATTGCATGTGACGTCCATGCCATCCATTGGACTTCAACCAAATTTTGTATTCTGTACCTTAAGAGATGGAACTAAGAATATATTCAGTCACCAGGGCTGCCAACTGTAGTTCTCTATTAGGCTACATTATGCAAGGTATACAGTATTTCGAACTAATTAGAAATTTCGATATTACCAACTTAATTTCGTCATTATTCTGGATAGATCCATAAAGATTAATCATTGGTATGAATCTTAAATATTAAGAAAAGTAGGCTATTTAGTTCGTCACGGAACTTCTTGTTCCTCTTTAAGAACTCTATTTCTTTCCGTAATTCTTTAATTTCTTGCTGTTTCATTAATAGTACAGGGTCGGTGATTACGTCTGTGTTGGTTTCCTTATCGAGTTTTCTTTTCTTTGGGGATGACGAATACAATGTTGTTAGAATCCTCTTCCGCACTGACCTTGTGTCACAGCGGAGTTCCCGATCTGTTACAACATAGAGAGAAAGTACTTTGGAACAACAGTTCATGCAAGATATATACTCATGAATTGACAGCTTAATCAATAACGCTCTTATTTAAAGGTGATTTTCTTTAATGCTCTAACGCTAATGCTACTTACATCTGAAAGTTCATTACAACAGATTCGCACCTAATATATTGTATTTCCCCGTCCCTAGAGAACAATAAGGTAAAGGAATGTCAAGACACTACTCCTACTGCACAAACGTGAAGTTGCACTACCACTTTAACTTCAATTCGTAGACTAATTATGAAAAGTAATGCCATTTTAAAACTCTCAAACGTGCCCAACGATGTAGGCCTAATAGAAAAGGAAAATATAGAAGTAACGAACAATGCAACTGTAAAAAAGACTGTGTTTAACATCAATAATAAATTATATCGTACCTTATTTCCTATATTGCTGGCCCCTGCTACAGGGCATTCAATTTTATCTCCATGCCAGTTGGGTATTTTTTGAGATGGAACAGCGTCTGATTCCAGTATTTTCCTTAAAGGCAGACCAATAATTCATTTTTCAAATCCCACTCGCAGTCCTCGGGAAGGAAAAGTACTGAACATATTCGTGCATTGAGCACATTTATGAAGTCCGATCGCTTGCAACGCGATACCCACTTACGTTGACATACTAGGTTTTGGGGGAAACGATGGTAAACTACGTGTTGAGTCTTGCAGGCAATGTTATTGCATTGTGCAACGGCACAATTAGAATTATTTTTACTCCTTTCACCATAAACGCAAGTGAAATAATGCGGAAATTAAATAAAGTATGTCCAGGTACTGTAACTTCTCCACTAAATATGTTTCGTAAACTATAAACAATAACAATACCGCTCATAAACAGACAATGATTACGCAGGGACTGCAGCGCATGGAGACTAGATGCCTGCCCAGTGACGTAGATGCTCCCTGGATTGCTGGTAACTAGATACAATGAGTTTCAAAAAATACAAGACAATACTTCCGACACGTCTTACAAGAAAGTCACTTCAAACCAAACACAACATCGAATGGAAGGTATTCAAAGATGTATTTATCCGTACTAACTTATAACTACTATCACTGGGAAACTTGTATAATTGTCGCCATAAAGAAGTTTCTAGTTACACATTTAAATCTGTGTATCCTCGGCAATCAAAAATCGTAAAATAATCAACACAGCGCACGAACGTGTCCAAGCAGAACTCTGGTTGTAAGAATCGTCTTCATTATGAAATTAGTCACGTCTGTAAAGAGTAATTCTAATATCCGTACCAACACCACCTAGAGAGAAAGCCTTGCGATATAAAGTTGACAAGCGAGTGACGTCACGGAAGCCCGGCCGTGGACATTGAGACATAACATTCGAGTTTGCAGGTTATGGTATGGTTTCCGCGTGTTGTGTGTTGTGTTGACAGTCCCAGGTACTGGTTTTCTCAGATATCCTACCCGGTTATACTTAATGGTTATCAGTGCAGTGTAAAGTTGTGCCTATTAAGTGCAGTGTTAGAAATTGTAAAGGCAATTACGCCAATGGACCGAAAGTAAACGTTTTCTCATTTCCTAATGATGAAGGTGAAAAGTCGAAATGGATACGAGCTATTCACCGCAAGGATTTTATTCCTACGAAATATTCTATGGTACGTGTTACATCAATACTTATGCTCCAATTCTCACAAGTTTAGTGTAATGGGAGGAAGGAACTTTGTAACCAAGTCTCTTTTCTTGTAGGTGTGTGCCATCCATTTCAAGCCACATGAGATTCAATTGACCACTAGTATGTATGATGAAAAGAATGGAAAGCTAGTTACTGCTCCGTTGTATAAACCGAGACTGATTAGAGGTTAGTTAGCAGATAGTCCTACCCTTAAATTTTAGCATAGCTCTTCTGATCACGAAAATTCATTTAGATGTAGAAGCCAGAATTTTCTAACCTAAATTATGTGCTACAGGCTAATGTCGTAGGCTAGGTTTATTTGTTTTATGGGGCTATCAATTTCAAATGGGAGGTATAAGTGGGTGTTAATATGGATAGTATTCACATTTCTATTGGAGTTTGAATTGCAAGCTAACTGCATGATGTTAGAGACCGATAACCTGTAGCAGGCCCTGATTAATCTTTTTTTTCTATTGCAGTAATCTAATTCATTACATTTCTTATAGGGGTGGGGGAAGAGGTGTGTGTGACTTAGGTTGGAGATTGAATAAATTTAGAATAAATAGAGTAATTAATGTAATGCAAGACTGATAAAATGATTGTGTCGTAAGTTAATGTTCGAATTAAATTCCTAGGAGCAGTCCCGTCTCAGTTCCCCAACTGCCCAGAGTATTTAACTGACACTGCAACTGTCTGCCGAGAAGATCCAGATGATAGGAGGCGTAGGATTGATAATGATAGTTTATCGAAGGCTCTCACTGAAAGTATGCAGACATTGGCGGAAAATCTGGAAGCAGTTTCATTTAAAAACTTTCAGGAATTGAAGGTGAAGTTAAACAGGGCGCGTCTTCATCCTGAGTGGAATTGCATTAGAGAGGAATCTTGTATATATTTAATTTTAATGAGGGAAAATCCTAGTCCACACTTGCATTGCTGCATTAAGACAACAGAAGGTTTGAGTGCCTCCTTGTATGTATCGAATACAGAAGTGAAACGTTGTAATAACATGTCTTTACCAAGACAGTTAGGTACAGTGCTAGAAATTGAAGAACTTATAAGGAATGCCCATTCAGTGTATGCTGGTCCTGATGCATATAAACAACAACGTGTTGAGGATACTATATCTGTTATGGACAGTTTATTTAAGAACTTGGAGAGTAAGATCCCTAGGAGAAGAAGGATACATTAGACTTCTTAAAAGAGCAAGTTCACTTGCTAACAAAGCGTAAAGTGAAAAACTATTCCTGGGAATTGCTTGTATTCTCATACAGACAGATAACCTAGAAGCTTGATTTGGAAAATATCGCCAACTGGCAGGGAGCCAGTACAATATTTCCCTGAGGCAAGTGTTTGAGGTGGAGAATAAATTGCGCCTTCACAGTATCCTGAACCTCAATGCTGCAGTGAGCGAGTATTTTGAAGAAGACAAGACATGTGACATAAGTGCTTTTGATGCTTGTGTTGCTGATGATAGTGATGTAGAAGTCCTACAAGATGAGTATTGGCCTTTCTTACACTACATCAGTGGTTATTGCTCGTATGTTTTTTAAAGCGATATGATTGCAATTATTGCAAAGTCTTTCTTTGCGATGAGGCAGGCCAGAGTGATCACGCCAGCCTAATAAATGCCAATAAGTGAGGAGGACTATGCTATCCCCATGCAGATGTAGTCAACTGTGCTGCATTTACTTTTGTTGTTATGAGTAAGCTACTCAATAGCTACAAGACAGAATTTTTGCATCACTGCAACCAGCGGAGTGTTTTGGTGAATGTAACACAAAGATGTCTGCCCACTGTACTGTTTATGGGGCACAGCTGCCCAAAGCATGCCAGGGCATTAATTGAAAAGACTGTAATGGGCACTGCCAGTAATATCTTGATTAATAATTTTGTACACAATGTTAACGACAGGTTTTCACCTAAAACTTTGGCTCAGCATAAGAGGAGGAAGCTTGTCCAATAACTGTTCATGGCCGTTCAGTAGAAATTAGGAAATTTACAATATTCTTTCATTGTATGTACAGTGTCGTTATCATTGTGCGCCCCGGTAAACACGGCAAGCTAAGCCGGCGTTGACTGGCGCTGATCGTGGGCACGCGTACAATGTTCAGTCGGTGGTTGGTGCACACTTGAACACTTTTACCAACCATGTTCATTAAAAAGTACTTACAGTGCTCATAGTCGATGCCGAAAATGTCCTTCCTCTCTTTTAACACACACCTGACATCTACTGATGAAAGAATGGACAACAATCTCAGCAATTCTGCTAGGTTTGTGCCGTGTCTTGTGTGGGGTTTCGCCTAGGACACCAAGCTAGCTCATCAGCTGGCTCTTGGTGTCCCCGTTCTGTAAGAACACAACGTTGTCTGTTAAAATGTTTATTATTTACAGTGCCTGTTTTCTTGAATCGTTTGGCGAGCCTCCTAATTGCACTGGCATTACGCACAGGTCTTCCTGGAAACTTGATTCGACATTTTCATCTTGTTTCAGAACAAGACTTTCTGCTTTTCATATACGAATTATGGATATACACACGTTCGTGCAATGCGAATTGGTGTCTAGGCATGACCAACAATCACAGTAATCACAATACTCACTAAACGTGCAACACTAACTTCTAAACTTTGCAGATACACACCCATATATGAGTCAGCGGAGCAGGGTAACGCGAGGTCCACTCGCTCTGCACCTAACCCGCCAAATGACACCATAGTTTGCCGCGATTTCCAGGGCGCACTAAGATAATGACCCTCTGGTTCAATTAATATTGTGTTACTTGATCCACTTCTGTACATGGCTAATTACTAATCTGTAAGTATAGCAGTGGTGGCTGGTGGATAATTGTTATGGGTGTTGTCCTTTTTCATTAATTGGGGGGGGGGGGGGGGGGGGGTAAAAGACTGCTTGGTATCAAAGAAAACTGTATTCAATTGCGCAGTAAAACGGATGTGTACCTCATTCTTCACGAATGCCACAGTTCAGAGAACATCACATTGCCACTGGATCGCCGGATTAAATAGTTAGGCTACATGAAAACCTGCAAGACATGGTATCGGCAGTTGACGGAGCATCTCAGATGTCTCCGTCCGCTCCTCGGCTCCCTTGCTGCAATCAGCGGGCAACGGCCAGCCGAGTTAACTGTTGGGATAGGACCTACTCGGTCTAGCATCTCTGCCATACCCTTCACTATTGAGATCTGGTCGGTGCTCGGGCCTGGTAAAGAGCACTCCTAGACGGTTGGCGCGCTTTGCTTTCTCAGACAGTTCACAGTAACTTACTATAAGATTTCCTGAATTATTAAAGAACAGAATTATGAATTCCTATACATATAAAAGGAAACGTACAGCTTTTATTACTAAAAATATTATTACGGTATTAATTGTTTTTCTTGAATTAATCTGGTCGTTGTGCATCACTGCAACCTTATTACCGGCCGCCACTGAAGTATAGGATGAACAATGAATTGGCATTTACAATAGGTAGTGTAGTGTTAGCACACCAAACATTGAACTGATTGCAAGAAGTTGTCCTAAAGTGGAGATTTCAGTTTAAAATGCAACTAATAAACTCTGTGTACAGTCACATTAAACGTCCAGTCCAGAAAGTGGTAAATAGCTCTGGAAGCAGCAGAGTGTTTTGGAGAATGGTAGTTGTAAAGCGAAGGTTAGAATGGAGAGGGTAAGTGTACGCTTTAAATGGGATATTTCATGCAATTTTAACATACAATTTCTAAGAGGGTTTTTGTTTCAATTTCACAGATAAAATGGAACACAATCTGGAATTAAGTCTTGCAAGTTTCTTTACATCTAGTTTCATTGGATGAACGTTAATGTAGGCCTATTTTAAAAGTTTAAATCTAATTTAACATACATGCTAGAGAGTATTTTTAGGAAGTGTTCACATAAGGACTGTTGAAGGTGCAAATGCCTAAAAATGTATCCACCCTGTAAATAATATAATATTAATTCTAAATGAAAGTAAAACGCAGCTTATACACTTCATATAAGTTATGTGCTAAAGTACATAAATATGTGTTTATATTTATTGCTCTTTTTTATAAACGGTTGCTATGTTCTGACAGAGCTTGCATCTCGTTGAACTGTCAACAAGGCGTACTCTAGCAGCACACACTGTTGATAAAAAAAAAAACATTCATCGGGGCGTGTTATGCTGCAACCATTTTCAAAAACCATTGATCTGGATGAGTTAGGCTGTAACCATTGTCAAAAATAATTGGATTAGACAAAACGAAGTTTAGAATGGTCGGGTGTAGGTGCGACCTTGGCCGTGCGCAGCTAATGGGACACGGTTGACACAAAACCATTGATCTGGGTGCGGAGGCTGTAAACATTTTCAAAACCACAGTTGTGCGAAAAAAAAACAAATATTTACTACAGTTGATCATAGAATCGCCGATTGAAATTACAGATCGTTATGAGGCAATTTCCACAATCCATGGTGAATAAACGATTCAATTCGGCGCACGATGTAATTAACTAAGTGGTGCGCACTAGCTGCTGAACTGGGTGCTTCTTTGTTTTTCATAGTACCATAAGGGTGAGGTTGGCAGAACTGTCATGGTACTGTTTTGATGACGATTGATTTGAACAATAGCGCTGACAGCTGTAATTTTCTCTCTATAAGTCGTGATCCTATTTGGGATGGCTGGGTAGGTCACAGACAGCGGAGGAGGAAATATCTATTAAAACATCGCTCCCTGATTTATTTCTCATCGTTTCATAAGGTATTATGGCTAATTCATGTATTTTAGAGAATTTTATAGCGCCTTCTATCTTCATTCATAGCTACCGTTGATTTCAATTTGAATTGTCACTACTGAACCTCATATATGTGCTAAAGTTGCTATTTTAAAAACGGCTGCCATGTTTCTACAGCGCTTGCATCTCGTTCCACTGTCATCACGGCTCACTCTAGCGGCACGCACACATTGTTCCCAACATGTGAGATACAAAATCACTGTTGATCAAAGAAATCATTGGGATGCGTTAAGCTGTAACCATTGTCAAAACTCATTGATCTGGGCGCGTTAGGCTGTAACCATTGTCAAAAAACATTGGATTGGACAAAACGAAGGTTAGAATGGTCGCGTGTAGGTGCGACTTTGGCTGCGCGCAGCTAGCGTGGCACAGTTGACACAAAACCATTGGTCTGGGCGCGTAGGCTGTAACCATTGTCAAGAACCATTGGATTGGGCAAAACTAAGGTAGAAGGTCGGTTGTAGGTGCGGCCTTGGCCGGGCGCAGCCAGCACAAAACCATTTATCTGGACGCGTTAGGCTGTAACCATTGTCAAAAACCATTGGATACCACATAACGAAGGTTAGAATGGTTGGGTGTAGGAGCGGCCTTGGATGAGCGCAACCAGCGGGGCACCATTGATATGGACGCGTCAAAAACCATTGGATTGGACAAATCGAAGGGTGTTGGTGTGGCATAGTACCGTAAGGGCGAGGTTGGCAATACCGGTTTGATGATGATTGATGTGGACAATAGTGGCTACAGCTGGAATTCTGCCTACATAAGTCGTGATGCTATTTGGGATGGCTGGGTGAGTCACAGACAGTGGACATCTATTAAAACATCATTCCCCGATTTATTTCTCATCGTTTGATAAGGTATTTTGTCTAATTCATGTACTATAGAAAATGTTATCGCTCGTTCTACTTTCATTCAGTGCTACCAATATAATAGGGAATACAACAATTTTGTATCGAAAAGTAGAAAGGATATTATGAAAAGGCTATATTTATTTAACTAGTGAAGGATATATATGGTCATCTTTTAATTTTTATTTTTACGAAACAGCACAGTTTGTGTAACATAGAAAATATGAGAACAACATTTTTTTGCAGATGACTTACTGTATTCTGTTGAAAACAAAGTGCTAAGATCACTGGTAATTAGCATGTTTTATGTATTGTCGGGTAAGCTTATGCCATGCTTGATATTGTAAATATTGCCATACGAAAACTGTTACTGTAGGATTACTCTATAACAAGTGTTTGTTTCTAAATTATTAAATCATCATGCCCCTTTATGAATCAACAACAACAAGTTTCCTATTTGGTAAATGTTCTCATGTGTCATGACTGCTGCACTGTTCCATTTCAGTAGGTCACCTTTTCTGTCATAGGCATTCCATTACTAGCCTGTTTTCTTATCACGGATGAAAACTTTCTGTGGCTAGTTGTTGTTGTTTTGTGAGTGGGTTAGGACATCACTGTCATCAGCCATGTATACTTGGATATGGATATTTATTTAACTAGTGAAGGATAGATATGGTCATCTTTTAGTTTTTTTTACAAAACAGCACAGTTTGTGTAACATAGAAAATATGAGAACAACATGTTTTTGCAGATGACTTACTGTATTCTGTTGAAAACAAAGTGCTAAGATCACTGGTAATTAGCATGTTTTATGTATTGTCGGGTAAGCTTATGCCATGCCTGATATTGTAAATATTGCCATATGAAAACTGTTACTGTAGGATTACTCTATATCAAGTGTTTGTTTCTAAATTATTACCACATCATGCCCCTATATGAATCATCAACAACAAAAAGTTTCCTCTTTTGTAAATGTTCTCATGTCTCATGACTGCTGCTCTGTTCCATTTCAGTAGGTAACCTTTTCTGTCATAGGCATGCCATTACTAGCCCGTTTTCATATCACACATGAAAACTTTCTGTGGCTAGTTGTTGTTGTTTTGTAAGTGGGTTATGACATCACTGTCATCAGCCATGTGTACTTGGATATGGGTAGAATTTGTATGTGTGTATTGTGATGCTAGAATTGGGAAGGTTAGGTATTGTAGTTTTAAGGGCAGGAACTACGAGGTCATCTGCCCTTGGGAAGGAGGTGACCATGGTCTTCTGCTAGGAACAATCCCAGCATTTACCTGGAGGAGAAAGGAGAAATCGAACCCACTTCTTCTCAGTTCAGTTTTAACTCGTGAGGCTGAGTGAATTTCGTTTCACACTCAAATCAGAATTGTATTTTTAGGGGCAGATGACCTCGTAATTGCGCCCCTTTAAACAACAATAATCAATAATAACTAACTAGAATTATATTTCTCGGCAGAGATGGGAATCAAACCTAGACCTTTGGACAGATATGATTGACTATACTGTAGATATTAATTTCTGTTTTAACTGTTATAGATTAATTAGTTATTTGTTGTTGTGTAGTCGACATCTCACGTTAAAATGGGGTGAATATTTTTCAAGTTTTCTATTGAATTCTTCTATATATCGCATTTATTGAGACATCAGTGTTTTCGGTCAAGTTCACACTCGCAAGGTTCGAAATGCATACTTATCGATTATGATCGAAAACGTCGATTTATTAGCTAGAGTAATGTATCGATCGCATCAACTTCTGACCATATGTTTCATTTATGGTTACGTTATTTATTTATTCGCGTCTGTAGAACGTAATTTGACACATAAACACGCAGTCGCGTTTCCTCACAGGTTGTTCATAGCAGCAGTGCTGGGTAGCGCGCTCGCTGACGGCCGGAAGGCTATGACGTCATAAATCGTATCGCAAGGCTTTCTCTCTAGGTGGTGTTGTCCGTACATGGGACTCAGAAACTGTCAGATCTTAAAATTTTGCCGCGAGGGACCGCACATGGAAGACACTAACTCGGTGACTTGACGATATTGCTATCAATAATAAAAAACTTCGGGGCGAAGTTGTTGCTGATGGTAAATAGCCCAAGCACAAATCAGATTATTAGTATTAATATATACAATATATACTATACATATTACAAAACTCAATGAAATAAAGACATATTCCATCAATAACCCAAACTTAATTGGCATATTCTTTCCCGGAAACTCGCACTTAAACCCCATGCCCCAATTACCTAGCCCTTTTCTTTATCCCCTTAGGCAACAGCGTTTTGGAACATGGAATATAAGATTCCCAGCCCAACTGGTAACCGTAAAATACATACCGAACGCGAGATTGCAATTTCTAGTTCACTTTTAGGCAAGCAACGACAAATTTCTCTCGCTGAGTAGGCTATAGTGAAATGTGAACTACTTGGGCTACAGTGTTAATGATATTTATGTAGACCTATTTATGTATGTTCTAAAAGCACTTTCGTGCGCAATTATACTATTAGCACTGGAAAAGGATAGCCTACGGCTTCCTGATTGGCTGTTCTAACGAAACCCAACTGCAGCAAGGGTTGTGATTAGCCAGTTTAGCTACACGGAGGATCCTAAAAGGAAAGCCGTTCTATGTTTAAATAAATGTGTAAACACCCGCTTTTTTTTACTTAGTATTTTCTTGAGTTCTATAAACTGTAATGTGCCTTGCAATCGTAGTATGATCCTTGCTGCCTAGGACCTATGTGTTTCCGTTTCTTCTTAAGTAAAGAATCATTACCGGAATTTTTCATTGACTGATGGCACCTTGCACCACTTATATGCTGCGTAATACGAAGTACGTCCAGAAAGTAAGTTCCGTTTGGTAATAACATTAAATTGTGTACAGATACAGAAAAATTATTTATTGCACAAAATTCTACATCCCTTAACCTACTTTTCCACATAACTGCCGAAATGTTGCAGGCATTTGTCGTAGCGTGGCACGAGTTTTTGTATATCTTCTTCATAGACGTGTGCCACCTGTGTCTTCAACTAGTTGTACGTTCCGCTGCAGCGCAGTTCCACATATGCGCGGTAGACGCTCTGTATCAAGGAGAAGAAACGTGCGCCATTTGGAGAGCGCTGTCAGCCACGTATGCGTTGTTGAGCATGTTTTCTCGTACAATGTCGGTGTTGATTGAAAATCCCACCGCTTGTGAAATCAGATCTGTGATTCGTTTTCTGAATGCTAGGAAAGTGAAACCAATTGAAATTTATCGGCAAATTTGCGAAGTGTATGGACAAAATGCGATGAGTGATTCAATGGTGAGAAGATGGGTCCGACAGTTCAATGAAGGACGTAGTGAAGTGCACGATGAAGAACGAAATGGGCGTCCATCTTTGGTTACAGAAGAACTGGTTCACGCGATTGATGACAAGATCCGGGAAAACCACAGGTTTACAATTAGTGCTCTCGCTATGGAATTTCCCCAAATCTCACGATCACGAATTCATGAAATTGTTACCGAAAAACTGAACTTTCGTAAACTTTGCCGACGTTGGGTACCAAAGATTCTTACGGAGCAACACAAAACAAAACGGATGGGTAGTGCACTTTAGTTTTCGACCCGTTACAATGAAGGCGGCGAAGAATTTCTGACACAGATAGTCACAGGAGATGAAACTTGGGTTTCTTACGACACCCCTGAAATGAAGCGGCGATCAAAGGAATGGAGGCACACTTCATCCCCAGCAAGGGTTAAGCCGAAACAAATCTTGACACATCGGAAAATGATGTGCACAGGCATCTTACTCATTGATTTCTTACCGCGTGTTCAAACAATCAACGCAGATGCTTACTGCGAGACACGTAGGAAATTGCGCCGCGCAATACAGAATAAGCGCCGAGGGTGGCTGTCAAAAGGTGTTGTTTTTCTTCACGACAACGCACGACCACACTGCAAATGTGACGAAAAACCTCCTACAGGGATTTGGCTGGGATGTGTTTGACCACCCACCGTACCGCCCTGACCTCGCTCCTAGCGATTTTCATCTGTTCACACATCTCAAGTCTTTCCTTGGCGGTCAACACTTCAACAATGACGACGAGCCGAAAGAAGATGTTTCCAACTGGTTGAAGACACAGGCGGCAAACTTCTATAAAGAAGGTATCCAAAAACTTGTGCCACGCTACGACAAATGCCTGCAACATTTCAGCAGTTATGTGGAAAAGTAGATTAAGGGTTGTAGAATTTTGTGCAATAAATAATTTTTCTGTATCTGTATACAATTTAATGTGATTACCAAACGGAACTTACTTTCTGGACGTGCCTCGTATAAATCCTTACATGCATGGTGGTTTATGGTAGAATCTCTTGATGTTAATTTCATTTCTTTACCATGGAACCAACAATACTTTACGTCCAAATACGACAATTTTTAACTGAGACATGTTTTGAGCAGGTTTGCGTGTCATGGATTTAACCACGCAATCAGAAATGTCATGTTCCATGAGAGTTGTGACTTATGTGTATGTGTTGTGTGGAGACCGATATCACATACAATATTATAAAAAAAACAATCCAAGTCACTAGGCTAGTCAATTACGCTCAGAATACCTGAACACATTACATCTAATTTTATAAACATTATTTTCTTGTATGGCCATTGGCTGCAATCAATAAAATAAAAATTACGACACTACCACTAACATTTCCTGCGTAGTACTGATAATTACATTTGCTGTTATGTCTAGAGCTGAAAAAAGTGCGATGTAGCAGTGCTACCAACACCAAAATAATCGCTCTCTTAACTCTTACAGCTCTAGCCAGAGGCTATTTCTTACCATTTAGTTGTCGAATTTCGGGGTTGTGGGGGGGGAAATGACTCGTGATATCACGTGGAATGTGATCAACAAGTTGTTTAACAGATTTGTAATTTATTTAATACTGATCTGATTTATTGGCTGTTCATTTGAATGAATAATTTCAAATTTTCTTTTGGAATTTCAAGTCTAATGGGATTGTATAAGGGAAGTACAACTAAAATATATTGATTAAAACAGTTGGTATAGACTACGCTTATATAACATATGTGTATACTTACACTCAACTGAATGTTTTCAAAACTGTTTTATAATTAATTGTCGCATACATTTTTATTTAGATTTCATGAAGATCCCTAAAACACGTGACGTGCTTATATTGCAATCAATAATTTTCGTCCAGACAGTCTTCTAACCAAGTAGCGACCAATGGTTTAATCCAGATACCCATTTTAGTTCATCAATATTTTTCGTCCAGACAGTCGCAAAACCTCGCTACAGGAGATTCCGGTAAAGTGAAGTTGGCACCATTGCCTCATACTAACAATATTTGCAAATGCAAATAATTTACAAATGCCCACTCATCATCATATATATTATTTCAGTAGTATGCATCCCTCCTGCGGCTCTCACAAGATACCGATCGTGAAAAATGAGCATTCAAGTGAAAGAGAATATACATTACCAGTGATTCATCGCACTCTAATTTCATAAATATCTATAATTTCCTTAAAAAATTACTTAAAAAAACTGTACGAAGTGTGCGATTTGCAGTTACTGTTGCTGCAGGAAGATACGCTCCATAATTGGTGTCCACTTCACATTTTGGCCGCTGTGACGATTTTTTCTTTGGTTTCATTTTAACATTCTGAGGTCATTCCTTGATCATTTTGCATCGATTTCAGAAACAGTAAATCAAAGGAATGTGTACGTTTTCAGAATCAGTAGGCTAAATCAATGGATTGGGTACTCAACTAGTATACCCGGCGAGTGTTACTTCTAAGCTTTCAATCAATGGACTCAGCAAAGACATGATTTAAGCCCATCCGTCTAAACAATGGATTTATTATATTCCAGGTTTGTTTATATGCCGCGATACAGGATTTTCTTCTGCATTCTAATTCCATAAATATCGATTTTTGTAAGAAGTGTGCTTTTTGCAAATACTGTTGCTGTATCATGCTTAAGTTGTCGTCTGCGGCCTTCAAACTATCATCATCATCATCATCATCATCACATAGGCCTCATAAATTAGCAGTGGAAAATTGTCATAAATATAATTTTTTTGTAAGAAGTGTGTGATTTGTAAATACTGATGCTCTAACATGCTGCAATTATGAGTTGTCGTCTAAACCCTTAAAACTATTAAACGTTAATTATTTTACCGGTTTTTCTTCTGCATTCTAATTCCATAAATATCGATCATTTCGCATGGTTTTCAGAAACTGTAAATCAATGGATTGAGTACTCTAAATCGTATAACCGGCGTGTGTTACGGCGTCTAAAACCTTAGAACTATTAAACATTATTTCTTTTACAGGATTTTCTTCCATCATATCCCATGGTTTTCAGAATTACTAAGTCAGTGGATTGGGTACTCAAATCATATAATTTCATAAATATCGAATAACCGATGAGTGTTATGATGATCCAATTTTCAGTGATTGCCTTCTTAAGTTAGGGAACGTACAATTTGCAATTCTGACTGAATTGTATCCAATAACCGGTGAGTGTTACGGCTAAGCTCTTAATCAATGGACTCAGCACAGAAATGGAATCAACAGTGACGAATTGCATTTCAATTTCATAAATATCAAAGAAAGAAACTAGCCGCAGCACGCTCTCATGCTGACGCTTCACTCGGGAAAGCGAAAGCACCCCTGTAGGTAACGTGCAAAGGAGTTAAGCGTTGAGCGCTACACACAGGACAAGGAAAGCACCCCAGTAGGTAACGTGCAAAATAGTTAAGCGCTGATTGTTGCACTTAGGAACAAGGAAGCCTCACTGTAAGCGGGGCGTGAAGAAGTTTTCCAACGAGGGCTGTCCTGATAAGGGAGAAGGAGGCTTCTCAGCCAACAAGATAAAGCAGGAAATATCAAAGAAAGAAACCAGCCACAGCACGCTCTCATGCTGACCCTCCACTCTGGAAAGCGAAAGCACGCCAGTAGGTAACGTGCAAAGGAATTAAGCGTTGAGCGCTACACCCAGGACAAGAAAAGCACCCCTGTAGGTAACGTGCAAAATAGTTTAGCGCTGATCGTTGCACTTGGGAACAAGGAAGCATCACTGTACGCGGGGCGTAAAGAAGTTTTCCAACGAGGGCGGTCCTGATAAGGGAGAAGGAGGCTTCTCAGACAACAAGATAAAGCAGGAAATCTTGTCCAAGATGCTTTCATAAATATCGAATAACTGGTGAGTGTTATGATGATAGAATTTTCAGTAATTGCCTTCTTAAGTTAGAGAACGTACAGCTTAGAATTCTAACTGAAATGAAAATGGTGTTCTATAATCATTTGGTTGAAATAATAATATAACAACCTTTCTCCGTAAGTCACTCATTACAAACCTATTGGGGAAAGTATGACTTATGAACATGCGAGATTTCTCGCACGGGGCCGCTAGTTATTTCTTATTTCACATAATTACCATGTTACGTGTCGTCTGGCGTATTTTGTATCGGACTGACGCCAATGTGTGCACTTCGTTGTGAGCGTTCGCTGCGGCAATTTCACATACTAAAAAACATGTGATGAATATGGCTCGGGTTGTTAAATAAGACACATATTTACGTGATTTAGCTCATATATATCGGGTGCAGTCGGTGCAAAAGTGATCAAGGTTAGTAGTTAAAATTGATAATGTCCCCCCAAAAGATAAAATTAGGCATGAAAATTACATATAGTCGAAATACATAATTTTCAACTAGGATTGGAAAAAGAGGCAGCTGTGGTCTTAAATTAAGAACCTTCTCAGCTTTTGCGTGGAGTAGAATTGCAAATCACGAAAATACATTTCTAGGATAGATTATCGAATCAAAGCTCTTCCTAGTTTTGCCTCACAGGGCTATCTGTACCCTACATTAATTCTGAAAAAGGTATCACTCTTTTCTTTTTCCCTTTCTTTTCGATAATATGTGATTATCACACCTTAGTTCATCTTCTGGTTGGGGGGGATATTATCAATTGTTTTTACTAATCTTGGTCACTTCGGCACCGGATATGTGCTAAATTACGTAAATACAGTATGTGTTTTTATTTATTTGTCATTTAACAACGGCAGCCATGTTCAACAGCGTATTTATTATGTTAAACTGCCGCCAAAGAGCACGTCACTAGTTGCCGACATATGGGATACAAAATACACCACAACTACCCCACTCTGTAACGTTCTCTCTTGCTCTTCTCAAGGTTGCAGGATTGAATCCAGGCGCAGTCAGTTGGCATTTGAGGGCGCGCAAATGCCAGGGAGTCGTGTCAGTAGATTTACTGGCAAGTTAAAGATCGCCTTCGGGGCAAAATTTCATCACCCCGGCGTCTCTAAAAGCCATAGTAGTTAAAAATGTTATTGGTTATATGTATCCACTGTTCGTGACTAAAATAAGGGGCGTATGGCTAACGCGGCCCTCAGACTAAACCCCTTGTCAAAACCCATTGGATTGGACAAAACGAAGGTTAGAATGGTAGGGTTGAGGTGTGGCCTTGGCTGCGGGGCACTTTTGACGACACATTAAGCTCTAACCATTGTCAAAAACCATTGCATTGGACGTGTTAAGCTGTAACCACTGTCAAAAACCACTGGATTGGAGGTGTTAAGCTCTAACCATTGTCAAAAACCATTGGATTGGACGTGTTAAGCTGTAACCATTGTCAAAAACCATTGGATTGGACGTGTTAAGCTGTAACCATTGTCAAAAAGCATTGGATTGGACGTGTTAAGCTGTAACCATTGTCAAAAACCATTCGATTGGACGTGTTAAGCTGTAACCATTGTCAAAAACCATTGGATTGGACGTGTTAAGCTGTAACCATTGTCAAAAACCATTCGATTGGACGTGTTAAGCTCTAACCATTGTCAAAAACCATTGGATTGGACGTGTTAAGTTCTAACCATTGTCAAAAACCATTGGATTGGACGTGTTAAGCTCTAACCATTGTCAACCATTGGATTGGACGTGTTAAGCTGTAACCATTGTCAAAAACCATTAGATTGGACGTGATAAGCTCTAACCATTGTCAAAAACCATTGGATTGGACGTGTTAAGCTGTAACCATTGTCAAAAACCATTGGATTGGACGTGCTAAGCTCTAACCATTGTCAAAAAACATTGGATTGGACGATTTAAGCTCAAACCTTTGTCAAAAGCCATTGGATTGGACGTGTTAAGCTGTAACCATTGTCAAAACCATTGGATTGGACGTGTTAAGCTGTAACCATTGTCAAAAACCATTGGATTGGACGTGTTAAGCTGTAACCATTGTCAAAAACCATTCGATTGGACGTGTTAAGCTCTAACCACTGTCAAAAACCATTGGATTGGACGTGTTAAGTTCTAACCATTGTCAAAAACCATTGGATTGGACGTGCTAAGCTCTAACCATTGTCAACCATTGGATTGGACGTGTTAAGCTGTAACCATTGTCAAAAACCATTAGATTGGACGTGATAAGCTCTAACCATTGTCAAAAACCATTGGATTGGACGTGTTAAGCTGTAACCATTGTCAAAAACCATTGGATTGGACGTGCTAAGCTCTAACCATTGTCAAAAAACATTGGATTGGACGATTTAAGCTCAAACCTTTGTCAAAAGCCATTGGATTGGACGTGTTAAGCTGTAACCATTGTCAAAAACCATTGGATTGGACGTGTTAAGCTGTAACCATTGTCAAAAACCATTGGATTGGACGTGTTAAGCTGTAACCATTGTCAAAAACCATTCGATTGGACGTGTTAAGCTCTAACCACTGTCAAAAACCATTGGATTGGACGTGTTAAGTTCTAACCATTGTCAAAAACCATTGGATTGGACGTGTTAAGCTCTAACCATTGTCAACCATTGGATTGGACGTGTTAAGCTGTAACCATTGTCAAAAACCATTGGATTGGACGTGCTAAGCTCTAACCATTGTCAAAAACATTGGATTGGACGATTTAAGCTCAAACCTTTGTAAAAAACCTTTGGATTGGAAGTGTTAAGTTCTAACCATTGTCAAAAACCATTGGATTGGACGTGTTAAGCTGTAACCATTGTCAAAAACCATTGGATTGGACGTGTTAAGCTGTAACAATTGCCAAAAACCATTGGATTGGACGTGTTAAGCTCTAACCCTTGCCAAAAACCATTGGATTGGACGTGTTAAGCTCTAACCATTGTCAAAAACCATTGGATTGGACGTGTTAAGCTGTAACCATTGTCAAAAACCATTGGATTGGACGTGTTAAGCTGTAACCATTGCCAAAAACCATTGGATTGAACGTGTTAAGCTCTAACCATTGTCAAAAACCATTGGATTGGACGTGTTAAGCTGTAACCATTGCCAAAAACCATTGGATTGGACGTGTTAAGCTCTAACCATTGTCAAAAACCATTGGATTGGACGTGTTAAGCTGTAACCATTGTCAACCATTGGATTGGACGTGTTAAGCTGTAACCATTGTCAAAACCATTGGATTGGACGTGTTAAGCTGTAACCATTGTCAAAAACCATTGGATTGGACGTGTTAAGCTGTAACCATTGTCAAAAACAATTGCATTGGACGTGTTAAGCTGTAACCATTGACAAAAAACATTGGATTGGACGTGTTCAGCTCTAACCATTGTCAAAAACCATTGGATTGGACGTGTTAACCTGTAACCATTGTCAAAAACCATTGGATTGGACGTGTTAAGCTCTAACCATTGTCAAAAACCATTGGATTGGACGTGTTAAGCTCTAACCATTGTCAACCATTGGATTGGACGTGTGTAGCTGTAACCATTGTCAAAAACCATTGGATTGGACGTGTTAAGCTCTAACCATTGTCAAAAACCATTGGATTGGACGTGTTAAGCTGTAACCATTGTCAAAAACCATTGGATTGGACGTGTTAAGCTCTAACCATTGTCAAAAAACATTGGATTGGACGAGTTAAGCTCAAACCATTGTCAAAAGCCATTGGATTGGAAGTGTTAAGCTCTAACCATTGTCAAAAACCATTGGATTGGACGTGTTCAGCTGTAACCATTGTCAAAAACCATTGGATTGGACGTGTTAAGCTATAACCATTGCCAAAAACCATTGGATGGGACGTGTTAAGCTCTAACCATTGCCAAAAACCATTGGATTGGACGTGTTAAGCTCTAACCATTGTCAAAAACCATTGGATTGGACGTGTTAAGCTGTAACCATTGTCAAAAACCATTGCATTGGACGTGTTAAGCTGTAACCATTGCCAAAAACCATTGGATTGGACGTGTTAAGCTCTAACCATTGTCAAAAACCATTGGATTGGACGTGTTAAGCTGTAACCATTGCCAAAAACCATTGGATTGGACGTGTTAAGCTCTAACCATTGTCAAAAACCGATGGATTGGACGTGTTAAGCTGTAACCATTGTCAACCATTGGATTGGACGTGTTAAGCTGTAACCATTGTCGAAAACCATTGGATTGGACGCGTTTAGCTCTAACCATTGTCAAAAACCATTGGATTGGACGAGTTAAGCTGTAACCATTGTCAAAAACCATTGGATTGGACGTGTTAAGCTCTAACCATTGTCAAAAACCATTGGATTGTTCGTGTTAACCTGTAACCATTGTCAAAAACCATTGGATTGGACGTGTTAAGCTCTAACCATTGTCAAAAACCATTGGATTGGAAGTGCTAAGCTCAAACCATTGTCAAAAACCATTGGATTGGAAGTGTTAAGCTCTAACCATTGTCAAAAACCATTGGATTGGACGTGCTAAACTGTAACCATTGTCAAAAACCATTGGATTGGACGTGTTAAGCTGTGACCATTGACAAAAACCATTGGATTGGACGTGTTAAGCTCTAACCATTGCCAAAAACCATTGGATTGGACGTGTTAAGCTGTAACCATTGTCAAAAACCATTGGATTGGACGTGTTAAGCTGTAACCATTGTCAAAAACAATTGGATTGGACGTGTTAAGCTGTAACCATTGTCAAAAACCATTCGATTGGACGTGTTAAGCTCTAACCACTGTCAAAAACCATTGGATTGGACGTGTTAAGCTCTAACCATTGTCAAAAACCATTGGATTGGACGTGTTAAGCTCTAACCAATGTCAACCATTGGATTGGACGTGTTAAGCTGTAACCATTGTCAAAAACCATTGGATTGGACGTGTTAAGCTCTCACCATTGTCAATAACCATTGGATTGGACGTGTTAAGCTGTAACCATTGTCAAAAACCATTGGATTGGACGTGTTAAGCTCTAACCATTGTCAAAAAACATTGGATTGGACGGGTTAAGCTCAAACCATTGTCAAAAACCATTGGATTGGAAGTGTTAAGCTCTAACCATTGTGAAAAACCATTGGATTGGACGTGTTAAGCCTTAACCATTGTCAAAAACCATTGGATTGGACGTGTTAAGCTGTAACCATTGCCAAAAACCATTGGATTGGACGTGTTAAGCTGTAACCATTGTCAAAAACCATTGGATTGGACGTGTTAAGCTGTAACCATTGTCAAAAACCATTGGATTGGACGTGTTAAGCTGTAACCATTGCCAAAAACCATTGGATTAGACGTGTTAAGCTCTAACCATTGTCAAAAAACCATTGGATTGGACGTGTTAAGCTGTAACCATTGCCAAAAACCATTGGATTGGACGTGTTGAGCTCTAACCATTGTCAAAAACCATTGAATTGGACGTGTTAAGCTGTAACCATTGTCAACCATTGGATTGGACGTGTTAAGCTGTAACCATTGTCAAAAACCATTGGATTGGACGTGTTTAGCTGTAACCATTGTCAAAAACCATTGGATTGGACGTGTTAAGCTGTAACCATTGTCAAAAACAATTGCATTGGACGTGTTAAGCTGTAACCATTGACAAAAACCATTGGATTGGACGTGTTAAGCTGTAACCATTGTCTAAAACCATTGGATTGGACGTGTTAACCTGTAACCATTGTCAAAAACCAATGGATTGGACGTGTTAAGCTCTAACCATTGTCAAAAACCATTGGATTGGACGTGTTAAGCTCTAACCATTGTCAAAAACCATTGGATTGGAAGTGTTAAGCTCAAACCATTGTCAAAAACCATTGGATTGGAAGTGTTAAGCTCTAACCATTGTCAAAAACCATTGGATTGGTCGTGTTAAACTGTAACCATTGTCAAAAACCATTGGATTGGAAGTGTTAAACTGTGACCATTGCCAAAAACCATTGGATTGGACGTGTTAAGCTCTAACCATTGCCAAAAACCATTGGATTGGACGTGTTAAGCTCTAACCATTGTCAAAAACCATTGGATTGGACGTGTTAAGCTGTAACCATTGTCAAAAACCATTGGATTGGACGTGTTAAGCTATAACCATTACCAAAAACCATTGGATTGGACGTGTTAAGCTCTAACCATTGTCAAAAACCATTGGATTGGACGTGTTAAGCTGTAACCATTGCCAAAAACCATTAGATTGGACGTGTTAAGATCTAACCATTGTCAAAAACCATTGGAATGGACGTGTTAAGCTGTAACCATTGTCAACCATTGGATTGGACGTGTTAAGCTGTAACCATTGTCAAAAACCATTGGATTGGGCGTGTTAAGCTCTAACCTTTGTCAAAAACCATTGGATTGGACGTGTTAAGCTGTAACCATTGAAAAAACCATTGGATTGGACGTGTTAAGCTCTAACCATTGTCAAAAACCATTGTGTGGACGTGTTAAGAAGTAACCATTGTCAACCATTGGATTGGACGTGTTAAGCAGTAACCATTATCAAAAACCATTGGATTGGACGTGTTAAGCTGTAACCATTTCCAAAAACCATTAGATTGGACGTGTTAAGCTCTAACCTTTGTCAAAAACCATTGGATTGGACGTGTTAAGCTGTGACCATTGCCAAAAACCATTGGATTGGACGTGTTAAGCTGTAACCATTGTCAAAAACCATTGGATTGGACGTGTTAAGCTCTAACCATTGTCAAAACCCATTGGATTGGACGTGTTAAGCAGTAACCATTGTCAACCATTGGATTGGACGTGTTAAGCAGTAACCATTGCCAAAAACCATTAGATTGGACGTGTTATGATCTAACCATTGTCAAAAACCATTGGATTGGACGTGTTAAGCTGTAACCATTGTCAACCATTAGATTGGACGTGTTAAGCTGTAACCATTGTCAAAAACCATTGGATTGGGCGTGTTAAGCTCTAAACTTTGTCAAAAACCATTGGATTGGACGTGTTAAGCTGTAACCATTGTCAAAAACAATTGGATTGGACGTGTTAAGCTCTAACCATTGTCAAAAACCATTGGATTGGACGTGTTAAGCAGTAACCATTGTCAACCATTGTATTGGACGTGTTAAGCAGTAACCATTGTCAAAAACCATTGGATTGGACGTGTTAAGCTCTAACCATTGTCAAAAACCATTGGATTGGACGTGTTAAGCAGTAACCATTGTCAACCATTGGATTGGACGTGTTAAGCTGTAACCATTGCCAAAAACCATTGGATTGGACGTGTTAAGCTCTAACCATTGTCAAAAACCATTGGATTGGACGTGTTAAGCTGTAACCATTGCCAAAAACCATTAGATTGGACGTGTTAAGATCTAACCATTGTCAAAAACCATTGGATTGGACGTGTTAAGCTGTAACCATTGTCAAAAACCATTGGATTGGACGTGTTAAGCTGTAACCATTGCCAAAAACCATTGGATTGGACGTGTTAAGCTCTAACCACTGTCAAAAACCATTGGATTGGACGTGTTAAGCTGTGACCATTGCCAAAAACCATTGGATTGGACGTGTTAAGCTCTAACCATTGCCAAAAACCATTGGATTGGACGTGTTATGCTCTAACCATTGTCAAAAACCATTGGATTGGACGTGTTAAGCTGTAACCATTGTCAAAAACCATTGGATTGGACGTGTTAAGCTTTAACCATTGCCAAAAACCATTGGATTGGACGTGTTAAGCTCTAACCATTGTCAAAAACCATTGGATTGGACGTGTTAAGCTGTAACCATTGCCAAAAACCATTAGATTGGACGTGTTAAGATCTAACGATTGTCAAAAACCATTGGATTGGACGTGTTAAGCTGTAACCATTGTCAACCATTGGATTGGACGTGTTAAGCTGTAACCATTGTCAAAAACCATTGGATTGGGCGTGTTAAGCTCTAACGTTTGTCAAAAACCATTGGATTGGACGTGTTAAGCTGTACCCATTGTCAAAAACCATTGGATTTGACGTGTTAAGCTCTAACCATTGTCAAAAACCATTGGATTGGACGTGTTAAGCAGTAACCTTTGTCAACCATTGGATTGGACGTGTTAAGCAGTAACCATTGTCAAAAACCATTGGATTGGACGTGTTAGGCTCTAACCATTGCCAAAAACCATTGGATTGGACGTGTTAAGCTCTAACCATTGTCAAAAACCATTGGATTGGACGTGTTAAACTGTAACCATTGTCAAAAACCATTGGATTGGACGTGTTAAGCTGTAACCATTGCCAAAAACCATTGGATTGGACGTGTTAAGCTCTAACCATTGGCAAAAACCATTGGATTGGACGTGTTACGCTGTAACCATTGCCAAAAACCATTAGATTGGACGTGTTAAGATCTAACCATTGTCAAAAACCATTGGATTGGACGTGTTAAGCTGTAACCATTGTCAACCATTGGATTGGACGTGTTAAGCTGTAACCATTGTCAACAACCATTGGATTGGGCGTGTTAAGCTCTAACCTTTGTCAAAAACCATTGGATTGGACGAGTTAAGCTGTAACCATTGTCAAAAACCATTGGATTGGACGTGTTAAGCTCTAACCATTGTCAAAAACCATTGTATTGGACGTGTTAAGCAGTAACCATTGTCAACCATTGGATTGGACGTGTTAAGCAGTAACCATTGTCAAAAACCATTGGATTGGACGTGTTAAGCTGTAACCATTGCCAAAAACCATTAGATTGGACGTGTTAAGCTCTAACCTTTGTCAAACACCATTGGATTGGACGTGTTAAGCTGTGACCATTGCCAAAAACCATTGGATTGGACGTGTAAAGCTGTAACCATTGCCAAAAACCATTGGATTGGACGTGTTAAGCTCTAACCATTGTCAAAAACCATTGGATTGGACGTGTTAAGCTGTAACCATTGCCAAAAACCATTAGATTGGACGTGTTAAGATCTAACCATTGTCAAAAACCATTGGATTGGACGTGTTAAGCTGTAACCATTGTCAACCATTGGATTGGACGTGTTATGCTGTAACCATTGTCAACAACCATTGGATTGGGCGTGTTAAGCTCTAACCTTTGTCAAAAACCATTGGATTGGACGAGTTAAGCTGTAACCATTGTCAAAAACCATTGGATTGGACGTGTTAAGCTCTAACCATTGTCAAAAACCATTGTATTGGACGTGTTAAGCAGTAACCATTGTCAACCATTGGATTGGACGTGTTAAGCAGTAACCATTGTCAAAAACCATTGGATTGGACGTGTTAAGCTGTAACCATTGCCAAAAACCATTAGATTGGACGTGTTAAGCTCTAACCTTTGTCAAACACCATTGGATTGGACGTGTTAAGCTGTGACCATTGCCAAAAACCATTGGATTGGACGTGTAAAGCTGTAACCATTGTCAAAAACCATTGGATTGGACGTGTTAAGCTCTAACCATTGTCAAAAACCATTGGATTGGACGTGTTAAGCAGTAACCATTGTCAACCATTTATTGGACGTGTTAAGCAGTAACCATTGCCAAAAACCATTAGATTGGACGTGTTAAGATCTAACCATTGTCAAAAACCATTGGATTGGACGTGTTAAGCTGTAACCATTGTCAACCATTGGATTGGACGTGTTAAGCTGTAACCATTGTCAAAAACCATTGGATTGGGCGTGTTAAGCTCTAACCTTTGTCAAAAACCATTGGATTGGACGTGTTAAGCTGTAACCATTGTCAAAAACCATTGGATTGGACGTGTTAAGCTCTAACCATAGTCAAAAACCATTGGATTGGACGTGTTAAGCAGTAACCATTGTCAACCATTGGATTGGACGTGTTAAGCAGTAACCATTGTCAAAAACCATTGGATTGGACGTGTTAAGCAGTAACCATTGTCAACCATTGGATTGGACGTGTTAAGCTGTAACCATTGCCAAAAACCATTGGATTGGACGTGTTAAGCTCTAACCATTGTCAAAAACCATTGGATTGGATGTGTTAAGCTGTAACCATTGCCAAAAACCATTAGATTGGACGTGTTAAGATCTAACCATTGTCAAAAACCATTGGATTGGACGTGTTAAGCTGTAACCATTGTCAAAAACCATTGGATTGGACGTGTTATGCTGTAACCATTGCCAAAACCATTGGATTGGACGTGTTAAGCTCTAACCACTGTCAAAAACCATTGGATTGGACGTGTTAAGCTGTGACCATTGCCAAAAACCATTGGATTGGACGTGTTAAGCTCTAACCATTGCCAAAAACCATTGGATTGGACGTGTTAAGCTCTAACCATTGTCAAAAACCATTGGATTGGACGTGTTAAGCTGTAACCATTGTCAAAAACCATATGGATTGGACGTGTTAAGCTGTAACCATTGTCAAAAACCATTGGATTGGACGTGTTAAGCTCTAACCATTGTCAAAAACCATTGGATTGGACGTGTTAAGCTGTAACCATTGCCAAAAACCATTAGATTGGACGTGTTAAGATCTAACCATTGTCAAAAACCATTGGATTGGACGTGTTAAGCTGTAACCATTGTCATCCATTGGATTGGACGTGTTAAGCTGTAACCATTGTCAAAAACCATTGGTTTGGGCGTGTTAAGCTCTAACCTTTGTCATAAACCATTGGATTGGACGTGTTAAGCTGTAACCATTGTCAAAAGCCATTGGATTGGACGTGTTAAGCTCTAACCATTGTCAAAAACCATTGGATTGGACGTGTTAAGCAGTAACCATTGTCAACCATTGGATTGGACGTGTTAAGCAGTAACCATTGTCAAAAACCATTGGATTGGACGTGTTAGGCTCTAACCATTGTGAAAATCCATTGGTGTATATTCAACTAATTTTGTATTAGAAAAAATACACAGTGTAGTACCGTTAGCGTGGGGTTAGCAATCCTGAACTTCACGGTAACTCATGCTTATAATGGCGGACAGAGATCCAAATAAAAGATGGCAGGTGGGTTATGGACTGCGGAGGAGAAAACATTTATAACTTCATCATTCCCTGATATCTTCTTCATTAGAAAAGGTATTTTGGCAAATCACAGTACTTAAGAAAATTTTATCAATAAGTGATATTTCATTCAGTGTTATCATCATCGCAAAACTAGCACACATTTATTTAATTGCCACCACGGGGTACATCCAAGCATACACGTCAAAAATACTCTATTTTATTGTTAAACAAAATAATGTACTACTTACAGCGTACGTGACTGGCACTGCCTGTGAAGTACGGCAAACATTAATCATCTGTTTAAGTCTGATATGGTGAGAATTAAGAAAGTCATCCGCATTTTAAGGGAGAGGGGGTTTGGGCCACCAATCTAGATTTTAGAGTAAATATTGACTAAACGACTTGTTCCTTTTTAAATGATGATTTTTTGATTTTGCCGTAATTTTTGTTTATTTTTAGCCCATTTTTATTTTATGAAAAGAAAAAAAAGGGCTTTTGTCCGTGTGTATGTGTTCCCCCCTAATTACTTCTAAACAGCTGGAGCGATTTCAATGAAACTCGGTAAGATCAATAGCACCATTCTGGCCAACCCCGACCGTGCCCTTCAAATTTTATTGTGTCTCACTAATCCAACATGGCGTCTGTGCAAAATATTTCACCAGCAATCAGTATCTCTGAAACTATTACCGATATCACCCTGAAATTTTGTACGGCGATAAAGGACACTACTAGAAGTTCACCTATGAGACTTTCAAAAACCTGGTGACTACAAAACCAACATGGCGGTCAAGCGAATTTGAGACTTTTAAGTAGACTTCTCCCGCGTTTTAACCATCCAAACGTAATGAAACTTGGTACAGCAATTGTTTATATACATTATAACGCACTGTCGTCTAAGTTAGTTCAATTGTTTACATAACCTCAAAATGGCGGCTGTGCGAAATATTTCACTGGCATTCTATATCTCCGAAACTTTTACAGATATCACCCTGAAATGTTGTCCATTGATAAATGGTACACGTTAATCTATGTAACTTTCATAAACCGGTAAGGTACAAAACGAACATGGTGGCCAAGCGAAGTTGAAACATTTTAATAGACTTTTCTCGAGATTTAACTCTCTGAGCGCAGTGAAATGTGGTACAGTAAATGATTATACATATTTTTATGCACTAGCATCTAATTTAGTACAATTGTTTACATAACCTCAAGATGGCGGCTGTGCGAAATTTTAAAATTAAGTTTTTATTTCTTGTGTCGTAATCATGCGATCGAAGTGAAAGTTTGAATAATGAAGCTACGCAATAATTTTCCTTTAATTATACATAACTCTATGGCCTATGCATATATCAATCCAAAATGGCGAGCATCCGAAATATTTAGACAGTTTTACAGCAATCGAACTCATCGTTCGATTGAAGTTTGAATACCACACGTTCACAATAATCTTCATGTAATAGTACACAAATCAAAAACGAACCTGGCGACCATCTGAAATATTTAGACGGTTCTCAATATCTACGAATCTATCACAACCTTCAAACTGAAATTTTGTTTGTAGATAGAGGCAATTAACATGAGTAAGATATATGAAAATAGGCTGTATAGTTCTCCACGGAACTCCTTGTTATAATTATTAGTTTCATTTCATTTTTTAGCCTATTTTCAATTTTGAAAAAATAGGCTTATGAGATCACCTTTTGTCCGTGTGTGTGTGCGTGTGTGTGTGTGTGTGTGTGCGTGTGTGTGTGATTCGTGTGTGTGTGTCCCCCTAATAAAAACGAAACGGCTGGAGCGATTTCAATGAAACTCGGGAAGTTCATAGCACTATTCCTGGCGACCTCGACCGTGCCCTTCAAATTTTGTTACGTCTCTCCAATCCAACATGGCGGCTGTGCGAAATATTTCACCAGCATTCAATATCTCCGAAACTATTACCGATATCGCCCTGAAATTGTGTACGGTGATAAACGGCACTACTTGAAGTTCACCTATGAGACTTTCAAAAACCTGATGACTCTAAAACCAACATGGCGGCCAAGCGAAGTTGAGATATTTAAATAGACTTTTCTCGCGATTTAACTATTTAAATGTAATGAAACTTGGTACAGCAAATGTTTATACACATTGTAATGCACTGGAGTCTAATTTAGTTCAATTGTTTACATAACGTCAAAATGGCGGCTGTGCGAAATATTTCACTGACATTCTATATCTCCGAAACTATTACAGATATCACCCTGCAATTTTGTACGGTGATAAAGGGTACTGATACAGGTATACCTATGTATATTTCATAAACCTGTAAAGTACGAAACGAACATGGCGACCAAGCGAATTTAAAATATTTTAATAGACTTTTCTCGTGATTTAACTCTCTGAGCGCAGTGAAATGTGGTACACTAATTGATTTTGCAGATTGTAATGCACTGCCATCTAATTTAATTCAATTGCTTACATAACCTCAAGATGGCGGCTGTGCGAAATTTTAAAATTAAGTTTTAATTTCTTGTGTCGTAATCATGCGATCGAAGTGAAAGTTTGAATAATGAACCTAGGCAATAATTGCCCTTGAATGGTACATAACTCTATGGCCTATACACATAACACTCCTAAATGGTGAGCTCCCGAAATATTTAGACGGTTCTCAATATCTATGAATCTTTTACAGCAACCAAACTGAATTTTTTAATGTCCATAGAGACTATGAACATATGTTCACCTATAGGACTTTCAGTAACCTGGTGAGCACAAATCCAACATGGCGGCGACGCGAACTATAAATATTTAAATGGACGTTTCTCGCGAATTAACTATCCTAGTGCCGTGAAACATTGCACGTTAAATGCTTATACAAATGTTGATCCACTGGCATCTAATTTATTTCAATGGTTTGCAATATCACAAGATGGCTGCAGTGCGTAATTTTAAAATCTCGTTTTTACTTCTTGTTGTCTAATCATGCGATTGAAATTTGAATACCACACGTACACAATAATCTTAATGTAATAGTACAAAAATAAAAATCCAACCTGGCGACCATCTGAAATATTTAGACGGTTCTCAATATCTACGAATCTGTTACAGCAATTAAACTGAAATTTTGTATGTTGATTGTGGCAGTTAACATAAGTAGGATATATGAAAATAGGCTGTATAGTTCTTCACGGAACTACTTGTTTAATTAATTATCGGTCGTTTCAAATTTAGGTATCCACCTCTAAATTTTAAATTCCATTCCGAATTTGTATAATTTAATCAGTGTTAAGAGGGGCAGATGACCTCGGAATTCCACCCCATAAAACAGCAATATAATGGATTTAAGAAACACAACCGGAAAAACATTGAAATTATTAAGTGTGGTAATAATTCTCGTTGTAAGGCGGTTAGGTGAGATAGTTTATCGCTTAACATTCTTCAACGAGTGGCAATTACGTGCACTCGTTGCATTGGTAACTTGCTACTTGTTGCAACTAGGTATCGTAATGTTGTGCACATACATACCCAGACCAAAAACATCTCCATGTTAAAAGTCCACGATAGCATACATCTATCTTGAGTGAATAGCGATGTTGCAATTTACCGCATATCGTGTGTGTTCTTCGCTATGCCTTTGTGGCAAAAACGGCAGATATTCTGCCTATTTAGAGTCAGTGTTCAACGATCCGAAAGTGTGAGGTGTATGTGTAGGGGAGGGCGCAATGATAATTGATAATACGGACTATACTAAACGCTAAAAGACAGAGCAGTCTGAAATTAAAATATTGTTGTAGAGTCTTCAGTCTTTTGACTGGTTTAATGCAGCTTTCCACGCCTCCCTGTCCTGATCTAATCGGTTCATCTCTCCATAGCTACCACACCCTACGTCTGAGGCAATCTGTTTAACATATTCTAACCTAGGTCTACCCCTACAGTTCTTGTCCTCGCCCCTTCCTTCCTTAACTAAGCTTGCTATTCCTGGGTGGCTTAGTAAGTGTCCTACCAACTTATCTCTTCTCTTCATTAGCAGTCGCCAGAGACATCGCTCCTCTCCCCCTAGTCTTAATACCCCCTTTTTTAAACCATATCTACCCATCTGATCTTCATCATTTTCCTGTAACACCACATTTCAAACGCTTCAATTATCCTCTTTTCTGCTGCACCAATAGTCCAAGTTTCACTTCCATAGAGTGCCACGCTCCAGACAAAGGCCTTCAAAAATGACTTCCTAACACCTAAATCTAGATTCGATGTCAACAGTTTCCTTTTCTGTAGAAATGCTTTCTTTGCCTGAGCTAACCTACTTTTTATATCCTCTTTGCTTCGTCCATCACTGGTTATTTTGCTTCCTAAGTAACAGAAGTCTCCTACTTCCTTTAGTTTTTAACCTGCCAATTTGATGTCCATAGAGGATTCTAACTTATTTCGGCTGCATTCCAATATTTTGGTTTTCATTTATTAATTTTCATCATGAATTGTTTCCTCAAGACGGAGTCCATACCTTTCAAAAACTCATTCAAATTCTCAGGCGTGTCGGCCAAGATGACTATGTCATCGGCAAATCTCAGAGTTGAAATTATTTCTCCTTGAATCTTCACTGCCACTTTAAATTTCTCTACAATTTCCTTCATTGCTTGTTCAATGTTAAGATTGAAAAGTATGGGTGATAAGTTGCAGCCTTGCCTTACACCTTTCTGAATACCAGCTTCTCTCTCATGTCCTTTAGCTCGAATGACTGCTGTCTGGTTTCTGTATAGATTGTAGATCACCCTCCCTTCCCTGTACTTTATTCCAATCGTTTTTAAAATGTCAAACAATTTAGTCCAATCAACGTTATCAAAAACCTTTTCTAAGTCTACAAATGCCATGAACGATATATCATTATTTATTCTACCTTCCAAAATCAGCCTAAGACTTAGTACAGTTTTCCTTGTTCCTACATTTCTCCTGAAACCGAACTCCGTTTCTATCTGGCTTTCCATCCTCTTGTAAATTATTCTCGACAGGATCTTTGAAGCACGAATAATCAAGCTGATTGTAGGGTAATCTTCACATCTGTCAGCTCCCACTTTCGTCGGTATAGGGCTGACAACATTCTTCTTGAAATCAGAGGGTACCTCACCTGTCTCATAAATCCTACACACCCAGTGAATTAATCTGATCAGACCTTCATCTCCTATGCAGCGTAGCAACTCAATCGGTATATCATCTATGTTAGGTGCTTTGTTCCTGCTTAAGGCTTCCGATGCTCTGTCAAATACTGATCTCAATATTAAATATCCTTTTGCATCCTCATCAATTTCCTCCTCCCTTTCCATTAATTGATTCTCAAACTCCTTTCCCTTATACAAACACTCAATGTAAGCTATCCATCTCTCTACCTTTTCTTCCCTATTTGTTAGAGGCTTCCCATTTGTGTCCTTAATATTACAGCCCTTAGTCTTCTTTCCCCCAAATGTATTCTTAATTCTTCGATAAGCTGTGTCTACTCTTCCTAATTTCAGACAATTTTCTATACCTGCGCATTTCTCTTTCAATCATTCTTCTTTCGCTTCCTTGCATTTCTTGTTAACCTCATTTCTCAGACGTCTGTATTCTGCTTTCCCCTGTTCATCTCTTACATTATTGTGTTTCCACCTTTCAACCATCAATTCTAGTATATCCTGAGTGATCCACGGTTTTCTACCTATTCCTTCTTTCCTACCAATGTTTTCTTCGGCAGATTTTGTTATTTCATTAGTCCTTCCTTTATACTCTTCTTGAATCTTCCGTTCACATCCTTCTCTTTCAGTCTGTCTATTGCCCACCTTTCTGGATTTTGACTTTTCTTCAGTTTCTTCAATTTTAATCTGCATTTCATAACAACCAGATTGTGATCAGAGTTTATGTTAGCACCGGGATATGTTTTACAATCCAAAATCAGGTTTCGAAACCTCTGCTTGACCATAATAAAGTCGATTTGGTAACACCCTGTATCTCCTTGTCTCATCCATGTGTAGGCTAAATTCTCTATTGTGGTTATTGAATAAGGTGTTAGCTATGACCAACTCATGCTTGGTGCAGAATTCCATCAGCCTGCTTCCTCAATCATTCCTTTCACCTAATCCGAAATCTCCTACTATCTGCCCTCCTCTTCCTTTTCCTACCACAGCATTCCAATCTCCCATTACTGTAACATTTTCATCACCCTTGATATAACACAGAATTTCATCTATTTCTTCGTAGACCTTTCCAACATCTTCATCATCAGCTTGACGGGTAGGCATATAGACTTGAGCCACTGTGGTGCAGGTAGGTTTTGTATTGATTTTTGCTACAATAATCCGTTCACTATATTGCTCATAATATTCCACCCGTTGTCCAAGTTTCCTACTCAATATGAGACCAACCCCTGCTTGCCCATTGTTTGATTTAGTGCTAATGACCTTATAGTCCCCTGACCAAAAGTCCTGTTCTTCCTGCCAGCGCATATCACTAATCACAACCAAATCCAACCTCAACCTATTCATTTCCCTTTCTATGTTTTCTAACCTCCCACTTTCCAGCAGACTTGTAACATTCCACGTTCCGATCCGTAGAATGTCAGATTTCCTCTTTGTCACTTCTTTGATGTTAACTCCCTCTCGAGTAGTCCCCACCCAGAGATCCGAACGGGGGACTAGTTTAACTCCGGATTGGAATTTTACAAGGGAAGAGGCCATCATCACATGTGATTATGCACGGCTGTAGTTGCACGTTGCTTTCAGTCATGCAGCAGAACGCAGTGTAACCATTAGTTGGCTTATATTACCGTCTATAAGACAGGTAAAGAATTGAATTATTCGGAAAGACTGCTACTCCCTTTCAGAGTAAGTAATAGAGCAATTCTACTATTGTCCGTCCAGAGTTAAGAGTGTACTACGGGCTCTTATGGGCTTTTACATTTAGCAGACTCCTCCAGAATTGATGACTTCGAAGTCTTTAAAACTGGATGTTCGCTATATTATTTAATAGGTTAATGGTCATGGGGGAGAGTACATTATCCTCAGCATTCATTTAATGATATGTAATTCTTACATTTTTGATATGCAACATGATTTTGTAATGTATCTGACAGCAGTGTCTGCGCGCTGGATGGAACAGCGCGCGCGCTGTAGTACATGTCTTAGCTCTTCACTGAACGCACGAGTCCAGTTCCCTCCATGATATTTGAAACAGTGTTGGAGTGTAAGGATCGTTTTGTGTAATATAAAAATAATTTTGATTTAGGTATAAGTAAGTGGCATTAAAGATATGGCTGATGTTCCGTTTGCGAAACGCAAACCTGGGGGAATTTTAAGGCGCAGAGAACGACAGATAGTTTGTAACATCTACAATTATATAAAGACCAAGAATCAGGAGAAAAGTGCTGCTGTACGTTTTTGAGAAACCCGTGATGATATTATTATTATTATTATTATCTACTCAACTGCAATAATGTGCGCAACAGAACTTTCATGCAGTTAAATTACGCGATTTGTGCCGAAACGAAGCTTGTAGTTTTGTGTAAAAGAAACCGCTAAGGCTCATTATGAAATGGATAATGATTGTTTTGAGAAATATTTTAAAGAACAGATTGTCGCAAATTTCGCACATCAGTCAGTAGTATTTGCCTTTCATTGTCCAATGTAGGCTACGTTGTGCCACATTCTTTCATCTATCTATACCGAGCTCGATAGCTGCAGTCGCCAGTATCCAGTATTCGGGAGATAGTGGGTTCGAACCCCACTGTCGGCAGCCGTGAAGATGGTTTTCCGTGGTTTCCCATTTTTACACCAGGCAAATGCTGGGGCTGTACCTTAGTTAACGTCACGGCCACTTCCTTCCCACCCCTAGCCCTTTCCTGTCCCATCGTCGCCACAAGTCCTATCTGTGTCGGTGCGACGTAAAGCACCTTGTAAAAAAAATCTTTCATCTACCCTTGTAATAATATGTGAAGTATGATAAGAACAGAGTTACTTGTTATTTCCGGGTACTCTCTTCGTCTCTGCAGATGAAAGTGACTCACTGGGATATGTGTAGGTGTCGTTGCGACAGACGATTTGTATCCTGTCACTGACCTATGCTGACCTTGGAGAATATATTGCCATATTACGTATTAAACTTGATCCGTATGTAACGGATGACTCAGGTTAGCTTTCATGTCATTTCATTGGTTTTGTCATAGCCATGCCGTACTTAACTAAAATTCCTGTGTAAATAAATAGTAACTGAAAATGTTGCAGCATTTATAATCCGTTCTAAGCATTGTCATGTAAATCAATTACTAACCTCAGATCCCCCACTCCTTAGGGGAATAACCCAGTTTTTATCTTTATTTAAAACTGTTCATCAAAATTCTGTTATTCTTACGGGAATTATAGTAAAACGTTGCAGATTATAATGGCACGAAGGATCGAAATTCCGTCGGGACGAGGAGCTTGCTGATCAGTCCGGCAACGGGCTGTACTACTCATGTGGAGTGCTGTACAATAGCTGCCCTTCTACACTCGCTAGGCGTGGCAACGCTTGTGGCATAAGAACTACAGTACACTCTTAACTCTGGACGGACAATAACAAAAATATTAACCTTCTACTAACAATTAAATACCAAAATTCTACTAACGAAAAATACTTAAGTTCCACCAACAACAAAATACTACCACTAGACATTCTGTCACCAGGCACACTCACATGCACCCCCACACATCACAGTCTAATGAAACAATGAGCCAATGCAACTGCCACCAGACACACCCCACAGTCTAATGGAACAATTAAATATATCTAATAAACAAAGTACATACTTACAACTAAATCAACAACTAAACCAACAACTAAAACCAACCACACAACCACATTCTAGAAGTGGAAATGGAAAACAGAAATAAGAGTAAGGGAAACAAAAGACAGGGGGAAGAAATGCCCCTCAACCCTCAAAGAACGAGACTTAAGGAACCCGGAAGAAAGGGGAGCCAGGAAAGGCAGAAAGGAAAGGTAAAGAGGAGAGCCCCAAAGGCAATGGAAGAAGGAGAAAGACCGGACCCAGCTCAGGAAAACCTCGGGGTCGCCAACTCCGTGCTCGCTATATTATAGGACTAGCACCCTCTCCCAAATAATCAACTGTGATCTCTCGTAGGATTTCCAATTATCCAACATATCGATGTTTTGATCATTAAGGGAATGTCTGTTTTAATAAGTCTCATTAAATATTACGAACCTCGCAAACGCTTTGTCATGTGTGTGTGTGTGTGTGCGTGTGTGTGTATAGAGTATGGGTCGTTATTGTTCGTTAACTATAGTAGTATGTATCTTTACACCAAAGTGGGTCAGAAAGTCCCGGATGCCGTCATGGTATTAACATCTTAGGTCAAAGATAGCCTAATTCTGTCGGTTTCGTGACAAAATGCCTGTTAATTCAGAAATGTTAATGGAATATCAACAGGAGAAACGCCTGACTCAGGTAAGTAGACAATAAAGGGATACTCTGAATATTCCTGGATATAGCAGGTGCATTCGACAATGCTTAGTGGCCTGGAATCTTAGAGACTCTTAGGAATGTCAGTACCAGTATCCTTCTAATCAGTAATGTATTGCCATGTCCCTAATCTATGGTATAAAGTGCAATGTGGTCGCATCTCTTGTCCTTAGTGTTTCACTTTCTACAAACAGTAGTGTATATGGAAGGGTATTCAATGGATGCTAAAAATTTTATAATGAACATTTTTATTTATAGATTATAGGAACCATTAGTACAGCGAATACTGAGTACGATATTGAGATGGTTTGGCCATGTGCAAGAGATGGAAATGGATCGAGATGCAAAGAGGGAGATGGTAAGAAACATTGATGGGATTATGTTGGTTGAAAGACCAAAGAGGAGATGGCTAGAACAAATTAGACAAGACATATGCGACTTTGTACTGGATCTGGCAGAAGTAACGGAGCAGGAGAAGTGGAAGAACAGACAGGAGTGGAAGAAGCTAGTTTACAACACCCGGGTGACTGGAATTGGACACTGATGATGATGATGATGATCTTGCTTAATGTTATTACAATTTGATTTTAGCTTAGGATGGTTACGAGTTAACCGAAACTAGTACAGTCGAACCTCTCTTTTGCGGACACCGTTGGTTCCGAGGGAAAATGTCCGTTACGAGAGGTGTCCGCTGAAGCAAGTTTGTAAAAATAATCGAACTTTTTAACGGCAAAGTACATCCAACTTAAACATTAACATACATATCTTTATTTTGATTATTCTAAGTCATTTCTGTTTAAGTATTTCCTTGGGAGTTATTACAAGTGATGTTACATTATTTACAAACATTACAGCTTCGTAAAGTAATCATTAAGATTTGTCTGTTTAAATTTAGCACATGTTTTCTTAACTGCGATATTCTCGAAAAGGGAATAAAGTCTGTTAAATGGTTCCATTGTGTAATCGCCGTACTCGCGGTCCAGAGTGACACACAAATTCTTTATCTGTTTAAGCTTCACTGACAGAAATTCTTCTTGTTTTCTTCTGCCTCACTGTCGTCACTTTTCGTTCCTGATTCGGGCTCTGTAAAACGGTAACAAGTTTTATTCAAAATACTCCTTTTGTATGAAGAGTGAAGGCAGATAGGTATAGCTAGAGATTTACGAAGTGCAATGAAATAAATTAAAGTTAAAATTTAGGTTAAAAGATTTAAAAACTGTCTATCACGAGAAGAAAATGACTTTGAAGTCGAGGTGCAATCAAACATACCTTAAGATACATCCAACATACAACTACAGTACTGTATAACTTGATGTAACACAGAAAGCTTAGGCTACCGTCAAATGCGTCCTGAAGTCAGGACTGCCAGTCGCCCTCGAGATCGTCACAGCAAGGAATATTCTCTTCTTCGGCATCAATATCATACGTCAATCCAGCTGTCGTAGCTAAAGTCTGAAGTTCATTATATTCATTTCGAACCTCTACCTCTGCTTGTTCTTCAACTGTAGAAAGAGCGATGCCGCATTTTGCAAAGCATTTTCTGATTGTGGTTTCGCAGTCTGCATTCCAGGCTGCCTTTGTCCACGAAACTGCGTCACCAACGTTGATCTTCTTCATTAAATCGAAAGCTGAGTCTGCTTCATCCATGTGTCCCACTAACGACCGTAAAACCCTCTTGCGATAGCCTCATTTGAATGCTTGAATGATTCCTTGATCAAATGACTGAAGATGAGAAGTGGTATTGGGTAAAAGAAACAAGTGTTTTACATTTGAAAGTCGCATTTCTGCATGACACGGAATATTATCTAGCAATAAGATCACGTTACGGTTCCTGGCCTTCATCTTGGAATTCAAAGCTAGGAGCCAATTCTCGAATATTGCTGACGTCATCCATGCCTTTTTTATTCGCATGCCATTCAATACCAAGAACATTAAAGTCCATGTTTTAAATCACATGGGTCTCAAGGATTTACCGATTATTAGAGGAACTTCCTTTTCACTGAGTGCGTTACAACAAAACATGATGGTGATTCTTTATTTTGACATTTTCCAACCCTTGCAACTTTCATTTGGCAAACTTAGTGACTTCTTCGGGATCGCCCTAAAGAACAGACCAGTTTCGACAACATTCAAAATGTATTTCAGTTCGTAACTGCTCAAGATGTCTGTTAACCTATCTTTCCAATCCGCTACTTCAGTCACAGACAAATCACCACCTTCTCCGCAGACTGTTTTGAAAGTAACGTTATCCTCAACCTTCAAATTATTTGCGATATTTCGCGCCTTTTCTTGTAACATTGGCCCACTCATACACAGCTTCTTCGCCCGAGCACACTTGAACCACTAGTATACTGCAACGTTCACTTCTGAAAAATCTGACTCCCACTTTCTTTTCACTCCTCGATTCCTATTTTCCTCCCACGCCTTTAAAATTTCATTTCTGTTCTTTACAATAGTGTTCATTTGAGTTTTCCCGCATTTGAATTTTTTGGCACGCTTTCTCTCTGGAAGTCCCTTGTCACTTTCTACAATCACATTTCTTTTGTTTCGAGGTCTAAACACGGTCGTCCCATATTACTCATGTTTACTTGAAGACTGAAATGCTACGGTATTTCTGTCTCACTAATTAGCGAATGTACATTATGTCTTTTCCTTCTCAAGTTGACTACCTTATCGGTGGCAATCTGAGTTATGGATAGAATGATGCAAGCAGGGAAGACAATCCCCAGATAACTCGTGAGTAGTCACTGGCAGCAATCATGGACAATTAGAATTCTCGGAATGTACACCAGTAGGTAGGAAACCATAACGAATAGTTTGGAAAGAAAAATGTACAGAATAATTAACTTCACGGCTACTACAGCGTTGCGATGTAGCCTGCATTTCACTCTCTTTCTCCTTTGACTCGAAATAGGTGTAGTACAGACATTCAAGAGGGATTTCCGTTTGTCTGCAGAATGGTTTTAAAAGAATGGATGATATGGCCCGGTGTAAACAATGTCCTGCAGCGTGTGATGTGTCCGCTTTAGTCAAGTGAACGGGACAGATGGCGATGTCCGCTATCCGGACTTCAAGGTGTCCGCTGAATAAGGGTGTCCGTTAGGGCAGGATCTTGTTGAACCGTAAAGCCGCGTTCCCATGGCCTGTGACTGATTCTGGTCTGTAGTTTGTTAGACCTCGCGCCATGGGAACGCAAAGACTCGTTATTACTCGGGATGGCGCGTGGTGGCACGGCCATTCCCGCGTATTGTCGGTACCTCAAAGGCGTGTGGCTCGACGGATGACGGGCCACAGTACAGCTCTAGAGCCGCGTTCCCACGGCCTGTTGTGGTGTGTTGCAGTTTGTGGCTTGTTCCTTGTTTTCAGTGCTAGATTATATTGTATTATATTATATTACAGTTAATATTTACGGATAATTATGGACTGGTCCAATTTAGTGATCATGGAGTAGTCTTAGAACTTTATGAGGGAGAACCTTCTAACTGGAGCCCGCGAAATGCCGATCACAAAGATTGGTACAAGATACACGATGCTTGGAAGCTAATCCAAGCGAACATCAGCGTAGAGTGCTCGTTAAAAGAATTGATAAAAAGAAAGACAATTTGATGTCGACTTACAGGAAGCTGGCGTTGAAGGTAAAAAGCAGTATGGGAACTGGGACTGACACTAAAGAAATGTACAAGCCAGAATGGATTACATACGAGAAAATGGCAACGTTTTTGCACTGTATCTACACACCAAGGAAAACGACAATGTCGGATGAGGTAAGCAATTTTTGGACATTAAAAAAAATAAAAATAGTTTAATTTACAACAATTTATATAAACTTCCTGGTACACTAATTACTTGTGTATTAACAATACTTGTCTTACCAAGGTAACTTGCCACTTGTTGTGAAGTACTCAGCGAAGGAGTCTCGAATACCCCTTGCTACTTCTCCTGGTTTTCTAGCTGATTTATTTATGGGTAGGAAGGACGTCATTCCACTTGGGTCATTTCTCCAAGATCCAGGAATCGTTTCACCATCTACTTCCGTGTCAAACGTACCTGAAGGAGGGTTTGACCTCTTGAAGTTGTGCAAAAGGACGCATTCTATGGTAACATTGCTCACTATCTCGGGCTCTAAAAGCATTGGTTTTCTGAAAACTCTGAAAACGGATGCCATTATACAAAAACATTTTCATCAACACGCCGCGCACGAGATAACCGGTAGCCGAAAATTATTTGCGCACTTCTTTTCTCATAGATACCAGGATATGACTTCATCATATGGCGACTCAAGGCAAAACCTGCGTCGCCAACGAAGAAATACGGTAATATTTTTATCAAATGAAGGCAGCATCCTGTCAGGTGGTAGTTTCAGTTGACCCTTCTGTAGTTTAGAGAACATAGCTGAATTTTTGAAAACTCCTCCATCACTTATCCGACCTTGGCATCCAATATCTACAAATGTGAAACGATAGTGAGCATCTACTAGAGCTAGAAGAACTACACTGAAGGTCCCTTTGTAGTTGAAAAATTCCGTGCCAGTATTCATTGGGGACTGTATTATGATGTGTTTGCCATCAATCCCCCCTAAACAGTTAGGAAAGTTCCAAACTTTTTCGTATTGTTGAACTATCTTCAACCACTCATCTTCATTTGTAGGTAACTGAACAAAAAACCAGGGTCATTATTCTATGCACATATAAAGTAGGTAACTTAAATGTAATGGTTTTGTAAGTGTATAGGCTATCTACAAATTTACAACAGGGTTTACAAAAGGCTGGCTAACCCTAAATATTATGCTTTGTTTTCAGGGACCCGAAAATTAACAGGATGATCCACCAACAAATGAGCATGCAACACCTGATACAGTACAATCTTCGGCCACGAACACTGCATGCCACAATGCAGAAAGTCATGACACTGCAGCTACGGAAGCAGCTGTAATAATTGGTCAAGGTGGACCGCCATCCGGCAGGAAAAGGAAAGCTGACAAGATAGAAAAAGTTGAGAAGCGTATGGACGAGACTTATACCTTGTTGAAACAAGTTGCGAACAAATCGAAAGCAAAGAAAGATGAAAGTTCTTTATTTTGTGATCTACTCTGTTTAAAATTGAGAGCGCCAGATGATGACACTCGCGAAATAGCGATGTACGAAATCAACAACTTGATGTTTAATAAAAAAGATTCAACAGCCCTACTGGTCATATACTCAGAGCAATCAACAACCTGGATATTTTGGAAATAATGCTCCACATGGTCGGGGTGTGAATCCAGTGGAGTCACCAGTCGGTGGATCTGAAAATTCTTTTTCTTCGTGTGCTCCGTCTGGGCATAATTCTTCAGCTTCAACTACACCGCAAATTGGTTCCAATGACAATGCCAGTCGAATTGAAATTGCATGTCGCAATGCAGCAGACTGTTTTCACACTTTCAATTTTAATTTAAAAAATACTCTTGCATTTTTGAAATTAATTTCTTTTAGTGTAAATGGTGTAAATATAATTGTATTGATTCAAAATATCATTAAACTTCAGCATATTTGTAACCATGTTTATTCTTTTATATCGAGTACGTACATTTACTTCTTCTTGGAGCACTTGGCACTCTTCCTCCACACATCTGGATACGGCTTGCTTTGAGAACTTAAACAAGTAGGACAAACTGGCATAGCTGTCCCCAGTAGCGAAGAATCGTAATGTTACAACTAGTCTCTCTTGAATGGGAATACTTTATCTCATATTTGTATCTCGTTTTGCTATAAATGGCCCAATTCTACTCAATAAACTTTCAAAATCAGCTCTTGTCATTCGGCAAAAGTTTTCAAATCTGTCAGACAATTGACTTCTCAAGTCACTCAACATATCACTAGCATTGTATAAACAACAACAAAAACAGTTTTCGTAACTTGAATGAATTTATGCAGGTTGGTGCCTAGTTACTTTTTTATATTTAACTAGTCAATTATAATTACCTATCACAACTTTTATTCATTCTTTCCATCCACCAACGCCTTTTGCGAGCCATTCTTTTTTTTCATAAAAAATCGCCACTCAATAATACAAAAGCCGCTAGGACACACGCTACTTCCTCTTCATCACTGTCCAAATCCATTTTTCGGAATCTATGAACACGCTGTACACTGTACCTACTAGCTGTGGTGACTCTTCTACTAAGTTGTGGCCGCCCGAGATTCGACATATCACGCGGCTTTCGGCTCCATGGGAACGACTTGAGGTCGTGATACGACAGGCCACAACAGACTATACGTATGTGAGTAAGCGCGCCAAGTCACAGGCTTAATAACGCATTAATTATAAGCACTATGGATCATCATGTGTCTATTAAAACTGACTTTCTCCGTAAAGCTTGATCCGCATGTACCACATAAATATTGCTAGAGACCATTATGAATTATAACATGTCTCTTTAAACCAGATTTCTTAGTAAACTTTGCTCCACATGTTTTACAGGAATAAGGCCTAACACCATTATGGATCAACATGTGTGTCTTCAACGATCCTTTCTGAGTAAATATTGCTGCGCATGTGTCACAGGTGTGTGGCTTGAGACCACTATGAATCATTCTGTGTCTCTTTAAATTGCCTTCAGAATTAAACTTTGCTTCGCATATATCACAGGGATAAGGCTTTATACCACTATGGATCATCAGGTGTTTCTTCAACGATCCATCCCAAGTAAATTTTGCTTCGCATGTACTACAGGAATAAGGCCTTACGCCACTATGCATTACCATGTGTTTCTTCAGATCACTCACACGAGCAAAGTTCGCTCCACATGTGCCACAGGAATGTGGCTTCAGGCCACTATGGATCAACATGTGTATTTTTAAATGGCCTGTTTAAACTTTCAATTTGCTTTTCTGAGTAAAGTTTGCTCCACATATTTCACAGGAATGTGGTTTTGGAGTACTATGGACTAACAAGTGTCTTTTCAAATCCCCGATGGAAGGAAAGTTTGCTCCGCAGGTTAGGCATATGTATGGCATCATTTTGTTACCATTTTGATTGAGTTTGGCTACGAATCCATCTCTTGTTGAAGTATTCTCTGAATTTTGGTCGTTTCTGTGAAGAATTTCTAATATTAGAAGGAGTATAATACCCACTACCATAATAATTTCAAAACTTACATAGCTCAGTTCCGGATAAGTATATAATAATTTTCTGTATTCGTAGACCTAGATATAAGAGCTGAGATGTAATGCGTATGATGATGATTGGTAGTAGTCACCCAAGGGGATTTTTTAGACTTATGTATTTTCGTTCAGGGATTAACATTGTTTACAATTTCAGTACAATCAAGTTAAACAACTCAAAAGCATTTTATTTCGCTATGTTAGAAGATTAAGGGAAACGGAATAATAACTTTGCGGTCAAGAGAACCAACTATTAAAAACTTAATAGGTGCATTTTCAGTAATATGAATTAATTTGCAAGTTTTCCTTAAATACTAGGAACTGAGCTCGTTTCTACTCTTAAATGATGATGATGATGATAATTGTTGTTTTAAGGGGCCTAACATCTAGGTTATCGGCTCCTGAACTCTTAAATGAAGTGGCGTTCGTGCAGTGGATATATATCATACAAGCAATACTGTTTTATACTGTAAATCGGAATGTTTGGATTTTTAGTGCTTACGGATGAACGTGTTAATCCTTTTATAGCAAGAAAGAAGCGCTTGTGCCAGTCGACATGATCTTCCAACGTCTCGATTAAATTGATAAGTAAAAATTGGGTTCTGCTCTATACTTTTAAATACGAGAGTTAAGGGCCAGGAGGGATCCTATCAACGGGGTATTTGAATAGGCACCCCGAAATCCAGGAATAAGGCCGTGCGTACTCCTGAAGGAGTAAGAGTGGAGAATGTCGTGTGTGGGCTCAAAGGAAAGTGCTCCTTCCCCGATATCTAAAGGACAAATCTATTCCACCCTAAAATAGAAATATCCACACCCCTTGGGAAAGAAGAATATTTTAAAGAACATGCGCACTTGAGGCTCCTCCAAACTTTATGAAAGATGCCGCCCCCCCACCCCGTCACTACCCCCTAACGCCATTCTACCACCACCCTTAAAGTTCCCTAAAATTCCAAACAGAGTTTTCCAAATTTAATTAGATTTTACACAAAAGTCCAGCACTGCTTCCACTTACTTGCGCTAGGCTCATCTCTATTGATCTACTCTGGTCAGTTTCCATTCTCTTCCATCTCATTTATCGATTTATTTATTATTTCATATTGATGTTTTGTATTATTATTTATTGATTACCGATTTACTGATTATTGATGAACTACAAGAACATCGACCCTTAATTTCCGAACGATAATCGGAGAAAGTAGTGTTAGGGCTCAAACGAAAGGCCTAGGTTCCCTCTATCCATAGGATTCATCATTTTCAATTTTAATATTCTCTTTAATGATCGATGTTTCCAAGGTTAGGTGAGGTTCGGAGCGGATTCCACAAAGTCATGTAACATGAACCTAGTTGCCCACGACAGGATAGCCCGAGCAGTCGATCCAAGATGGTCGCCGATTGATTATTTTTATAATTGTTTTATGTATTCAATGTTTATTCATTTATTATTATATTACTATTGTCCGATTCGGCCAACTATGGACCACGTTACTTCAACCGCTTCCGTCAGTGAGCTTTAGTTCTATCCCAGTATTCCCGGATGACGTTTCTGTGAGCCTACTTTCTTTCATTAGTCCACCCTTTCCCAGTTTTCAGCTTTGTCTAATCTGAGAATCGCTGGTATGTTCCAAGTGTTCTCTGTGGAGGAGCACGTTCCTGGATGTCTTCAAACGTGATCCCTAATTCTAGAAGAACTCTTTCAATCTCGGTGAATCAAATTCCCTTTGTTTTCTTCTTTACAAAGTGGGAAAAATATGGTTGGTCATTCTCTGAGATTTCATGCGTGTTATGTGGCCATTGAAATTAATCCTCCTTTTCCTTATGATGTTTCATGTCCTCTCCACACTTAGGTAGAGTTCGTTGTTGTGCCGCCTCTTGAACTCTCCATGTTACCTGATTGGTCAGAGTATCTAACTTCGAATTTTTCCTTCTTTAGCCTCTATCTTTTCAATCAAACCTTTCCTGATCAATGCAAAGCATTCTCCTGCGTACAGGATTTCTGGACAAATAACTGAACAATAATGTTTAAGTTTGGTACTGAGGGACACTGATTGTTTATTATAAACGTTCCTAGTTGGTTGGAATGCCACTTCCACCTTGTTGATCCTTGATGTTGATGCTTATTTCTCAGAATTATTTGGTCTTATTCACTCGACTAAGTACTTAGACTCCTCTGTCCGCTTGATTATTCCCTGCTCTACAATTAACTCTCTGGGAGCTATCTTGATGTTAGTTATAAACTCCGTTTTCTCAAAGGATATCAGGAGGACTGCTTTTGCTGCTTGGGTTTTGAGTTGGTTGGTTTGTTTTGTAGCAGTTTCAAGGGAATCTGCAAAAACTAAGCAGTCAACTGTGAGATCAATTCTCTTGTAGCATATTCAGAGTCCATTCCCGACACCTCCATTACGTATCTCTTTGCGCCACTCTCGGATGACCATCTCTAGTGCGCAGTTGAAAATTAGAGACGATAGTCCATCTCCCTACCTAACGCCTGTCATGAGTTCGAAGGGGTCTGAAATCTCTCCCCTGAATATCACTCTAGAGGTAGTTTTGGTTAAGGTCTGACGAATGATTGTCCTCGTTTTGTTATCCAAGCCCATTTCCTTTAGAATTGGAGGAGTGTATGTCGATAAATAGAATAGTAGGTTTTCTTGAAGTTGACGAAGGTCACCACAAACTTCCCGATCCTAATCTTCTGATATGACAGAATACATTTATGGTTCATTATCTGCTCGGCACATGAGCGTCCTTTTCTATGGCTCCTTGATATTCTCCCAGTTATGAATAGAGTTGCTTCTCTGCTCAGGCCTGAAATGTTTTGGAGAGAATTTTGTATGATATCGAGAAGAGAGAGACGTATCGGTCATTGTTTACAAGAGCTTTATCACCTTTCTTGTGAAAGGGATAAATTCGGGCTAATGTCCAGTCACTTGGGAGTTTCTCGGTTTCCCAGATCTCTTGAATGATCTCTGATAGTTCGTCAATCGGCTTATAACTTGCGAATTCACTATTTAATATGTATTTAATATGAATTCTTATTTATTTATTTTTACTATTTATAATTTAGTTTAACTTCACTATCAATTATTATAATTATTATTATCCTACGTGTAAGTTCACATTATCATGACGCCTATGCGGGTAGCGGCATGTGTGGCTTGCTCAAGGTAACGTCATCGTTTCAACAAGAATATACCTGTCGAGAATTAACAAGCCAGGATATTGCATGCGGCGGGGTTCAGGTTACCGTTTCAAACAAGAACAAAGCTGTTGCGTGACGTCAGAGGGTTTTGGTCACCCATGTAACATGGACAAATGAAATACTTATTTATTATTTTTTAATATTTATTTATTTCTTCTTTATTCCATATTTATTTACTTCATTAATATTAATTATTGTTTATTGATTGTTTTATTGATGGTATGAAATTAATTTTATTTATTATTTTATTTTTATTATTATTACTATTATTTAATATTTATTTCTAAATTATTTAATTTTATTAATTTAATATTTTATATATATTGATTATTATAATTATTTAATTATTTTATTTATTTGTATATGTGTGTTACAACACTGGACAGCATAGCCAAGCGGTCGATCCCAGGTTTTGGAATGCAGGTCACGATGGCCGCAAGATCTCAAGACCCATCCAAGATGACGGTGCCACATACACCATACCCCTGACCCCTTCCTTCATACACTATCCGCCAAACCCCACCTCCACCACCTCCAGCATCCCCTTAAATTCCGAACAGATTTTAAGAAAATTTCCCAGATTTTTGCTCAGAGACCAGCATTGCTTACATTATTTAAGCCATGCCCCTCTCTGTCAACCTCCCTTGCTCATCTCTTATTCTTTTCCAATCCAGATGCCATTCGAGAGTCGTACTCACCAAAATCATAAAATATCACCATAGTTCCTAATATCAACAACATTCTATGGAGCTAATCAAAGTAACTAAATTCCACAAAATCCTTCCAAAAATGCTAAGATTCCCCCCAATCCTACAATACTTAAACAAATTCTCGAATCACCCACATTTCCCAGATTTACTCCGAGTTCACCATATTCCCAAAACTCCTTACAAATATACCAAGATTCCCAGAAATCCTTCCATATATACTAAGATTCCTCAAATTCATCAGATTACCAAAAATCCACAAAATAAACTTCAAATCCTACAATTCCAGTGCACACCAGACTTCCTCGTAAGAAACGGGTTAAACTATACGTTTAATTAGATAAATAAAAAATAGTAAAAATAATTAATCAATCGGCCACGTTACATCAACCGCTCAGGCTATTCTGTCGGGACAGCCAGGTATCATGTTACATGACTGCGGAAACCGGTCCGAACATCACCTACACTTGTAAAGGTCCATCAAGAAAAAAATATTGAAAATAGATAAAGGGGATGGAGACCTTTCGTTGAAGCCCGCACGCACCTTTATCCGATTACACGTTTGGGTGATATCCACTATTTTCGGAAATCTTAGTTCGATGACTTTGTAGTAGTTCAATAATCGATAAATCGATGATCAATAAACAAAAATAATAAATAAATATTAAATAATAAATAAATCGATGCAAATAACACCCTATTCAGCTCCTACACTTCACCTTCGGAGAGCTGACGGAGATCTGAAACTGAACAATGAGGAGTGCACCACAGCCTTAGCAGAGTATTTCAGTGACCTTCTTAACTCCGAGGAACCCATGAACGTTGCTAAGCCACACTATTTCCCTCCAACAAAGGAAGAGATCCAGAAAGTCATTTCCGAATTAAAGTCCAATAAAGCAGGAGGCGAAGATGGGATCATTGCAGAGCTCTGGAAGTATGCTGACGAGAAGTCAATACAGAGTATCCATGACATCATATCTAACGTCTGGTTGACAGAACAATTACCTAGTGACTGGACCTCAGCTATCATTCACCCACTACATAAAAAAGGTGAAAAATCAGATCTCAACAACTACAGAGGGATTTCCCTGGTATCAGTGACATACAAGATACTCTCCAAAGTATTGCTCACAAGAGTAGAGGTTCAACTGGATTCCTTCATTGGAGAGTAAAGCCCGTCTCATGAATATCTGCCGCGACTCAGTTACGCACTTTAATCCGTTCCCACCTCCTCTGGCACACGTGACACGTCCTGACTCCCCGAGTCCCGATGTAGCAACATCGTTCATTCTCTGCTTTGACTTGGCCGTGATAACATAATGCTACGCAATGTAGACGAGAGCTCCGCTCACCCGCTCGTCATTGTGCAACAACTTGGCAACATTACATTATTGGCTCTCCAGCTCAGCAGTGGCTAGTTTGCTCTTTACCTTGGTTTTCTCGGATGCTCTTTCTAGCCTAGTTGAAATCGCAGGTTTTGTGTGTGTTTAAATCCTTTGCTCTCGACTGAATACGTGCGTAATATTAATACACCAGTAAACTTCTTGTTGTGTTCTTATAGTAGGCCACGGGTTTGAAAGACACTGACGATCCACGGTCGCAATGCCTCCGGTGTTGTCCAAATTAAAAACAAAAACATTACACAGTCAGGCGAGAGAAATAATATCTAATGTGCACAATTTCATGAAACAAGAAGCAGAAAGGGTTGTTGACATACCTATAAACAAATTCGGCAAACGGGCAGCGGCGGCCGCTGAAGTTCCTGAGCGTACAATTAGGGCGATAGTAAGTGAAAAAAAAGAGGTTTTAGAGTAGACGGAAGGCCTGTCAATATTTTTATCCACACCCGGTAAAGCAAGACCGTGAGCAGCCACCAAATCTTCAGCGGATAATTTTAATCAAGAAGTAATACGACGATGTATTCGGTATATGATTTTGCTTTGCACGAAATGAAAATTCCCACGCTTCGACTGTTACTTTCTAAGATACAACAGGACATTAATTTTTGAGGCAGTAGAGAGAGATTACGACGTCTTTTACGTAAAATGGGATTCAAGTGGAGGAAGACACTGAATAACAGAACAGTTTTGACGGAGAGGCAGGACATTCGTCCTCAAAGAACGAAATGCATCATTGAGCACAAAATAAATAAATTCCCGGTTTCCTATTCTTTTGGTTTGTCTATTTTCATGTACCGTACTTTTCTTTATATTTTATTTTATTTTATTTCGTGTGATGTGCTAACTGATTAGTTTTCTTAAAGGCTTGTTTCTATTATGACAAGACATGTTACAAAACATTGCACACTGAAAGAGTTTTGCAACAACAATATTGATATAATACCACGCTTACATTGCAGAAGGTTTTACGGGCAGTAATTGATGAGTGAGTGATTAATGATAGATGGGTGGTGTCCTCTTTCAAATAATTTTAAAATATTATTGTTATTTGTTCTACGTCCCTTTTAACTACTGCGGCTTTTAGAGACACCAGGGTGCCAGAATTTCTCCCCGAAGGGGAGCTTTAACGTGCCAGTAAATCTACCGACATGGCTCCCTCGCATTTGCGCACGCTCAAATGCCAGCTGACTGCGCCAGGAATCGATCCTGCAACCTTGGGCAGAGCAAGCGAGAACGTTGCCGCTGAGCCACGCAGCCAGTCAATTTTAAAATAACATACAAAATAAACTACTGGACGTAGGATTGTGATTCATGTTTCTATATATTCAAATCATCCTATTCATATCTAGAAACCGTATCCTGCGAAACTATACCCAGCGGTGCGCGTGACAATTCGTATCGCGTTCAAAAGTGACGCGAGTGATGAGTCGAGCTAGAACAGTCCCACTCCTCCCACTGTTCAGTAGCCACGCCGCGGCAGAGATCGCTGTGTCGGGCTATACCAAGCTGGGTTTCGAAAGTCAAGGTCATGCACCGAACAGATTCTGAATCTCAAAACCATTCTCACTTACAAAAATCTAAGTGTCTCACCTTATGTTGCAATTTTCGTTGACTTCCAAAAGGCCTACGACTCAGTAAATAGAGAGTCACTCTTTGAGACGCTGGCTGAATTGGGGCTAGATAAAAAGACCCTGAATCTAGTGAAAGCGACTCTCACCGACACCACAGTCAAAGTCAAATTCAGAGGGGAACTGTCGAAGAGCTTCGAGGTCAGAACTGGTGTTAGATTAGGGGATGGTTTGTCTCCGATCCTCTTCAATTGCCTACTATCAAAAGTAATTCGTGAGTGGACGAAAAATCTGAAGGATGATTCTGGATTAAGAATAGGCTACAAGAAAGACAAGTTAACAGTCCCCTGTTTAGACTTTGCAGACGACCTTGCACTCCTAGCGTCCAGTGTGGAGGAAGCTAGCCATCAACTATCCTCTCTGAACTATATAGCAGCTAAAGTAGACTTAAAGATCGCCATCAACAAAACACAGTTTATCAGCAACATCAGAGATGCGCCCGAGTCAATCCCACTGGGGGACAAAGTAGTATAAAGGACTAACTCCTTCAAATACCTAGGAGAATGGATAACCCCAAACATCAATGAAGACCTGGCCATGAAAGACAGATGCATCAAACTGGAGAGAGCCTACCACCTATGCAAGAATATGTACAAATCCCGATCCCTCTCTATGACTTTCAAACTCAGACACTACAGTACTGTAGTGAGACCATCAGTACTATATGCCTCAGAATGCCTAAAAATGGTCAGAAAAGAACAACTCCGGAAATTGGAGCTGCAGGACTGGAAGATTCTGCAAAAAATCATGGGCCCTATTAAAGAGGAAGTCAAGTATAGAATCAGGCACAACAAAGAACTCTATGAACAAGTGGAGAGCATTACAAGCCATGAGGAAGAGGAGGCTGAACTTCTATGGTCATATTGTAAGAATGGATAATCAGAGACTAACCTCCAGAATTTTCAACACTGTCTCTAGAGGGAAAGCAACTAACGCCAAGTGGTCGAAACTAGTCAGGAAAGACCTTGAACAATTGGATATGACCCCAGTAACATCTATGACAGGAATAAATACAGGACTTAGGTCAGAACATCAGACTATCTCCAGTCACTAACAGCAAAAGCAGTGCGTCCAGGAGTAGGTGTGAAATGGACTCAGGAGCGGAAGGACATTCACAGTGCCAGAATGAAGGAACACTGGGCTAGGAGGAAAGCTGCCAGACATAAGAACCACGTGGTCCACAGCCGACCCAAACGGAACTAAAAATAAATAAATCGATGCATAAGATGGAAAATAACAGAAACTGACCAAGGGAGGTCAAAATGGGTGAGCCCGGCGAACGTAAGTGGAAGCAATGGTGGACTTTTGATTTAAAACTAATAAAATTTGGAAAATCTGTTTGGAATTTTAGGGAATTCTGGGGGTGGGGATGGAGGAGGATGGGGGTAGGAAGTAGATGCAAGCATCTACCATAACGTTTGAAAACCCCGCCATCTTAGAGGAGCCTAGGCGCGCAAGCGCACTAATTATCCTTAATTGAGCCGAGGGTGCGGGTAGCTTTTATCTTAAGGGAAAATAGACTTGTCCCATATTTAGAGGGGATGGAGTCCTTTCGTTCGATCCCTCACACGACTTCCTCCGATTACTTGTTCGGGAGTTCACACGACCTTGCCTCCGGATGTATCGCGGGTTGCCTATTCAGTTACCCCTGGGATGGGTCCCCTCAACTTTCGAGCATGGGTAACGTAACAAGTAGTCCAGTCAAATTAGACATAAAAAGGGGCCCGACCTTGCAAAAGGTCATGTAGTTCTAATGATTTATATGTTGTTTGGACGTCTGCCAATAGTAAGAAAACAAATTTGCGACATAGAAAGTCCTGTGCTAGCTGTGTATTATCCAAAAAAACAGCCAGATATTTGCACTTTTTAAGTGATTGCTCAATATCGTCTGAATTATGCGTCTGAGAGGAAACATTGTGAATAAGTGTTTACAATTATATTACATTGTCTACAATTTTCGTCCCAACCAAGCTCTGTAAGTTTAGCAGTTCCCGAGATACAGTTATTCAAATATTGGATGTTTTTTCAAAAAAGTACACATTGTTGGTTTTAGTCCCCTAATTGGACAAATATTCTCAACAATTCTCACCCTATCAGAAATGTCGCTGTTAATAAACTTGAAGTTTATTTGTTTACCTTTAATTTGAGCTTTGACGGGTACCTGTACGCCTAGTGCTTCTCCCAAAAGTGGCATGTAACAGAAAACCTTGAAGAATAGAAATCGGGATAAATCAATTAAAACAAGTTTTGAGCGTATCACGTACAGGGCCTGTACTGATTAAATCGGAGTTAATCTCTTATATATAATCCAAAACTGACTCATCACCGCAGGGCTCAAACCACTAGACCTAGGAAGCTGAAATTTTGCATGTTGGTTGATCCGAGTATGTAGAGGCTCACTAAGAAACGGTTTTTCAAAATTCAATTTGTAAGTGACTTTTACGGCCCTTTGGCATTGACAATCCAAAATTGACCCATCGACGCAGGGCTAAAACCACTAGACCAAGAAAGCTGAAATTTTGCATGTTGGTTGATCCGAGTATGTAGAGGCCCAATAAGAAACGGTTTTTGAAAATTCAATTTGTAAGTGACTTTTTTCGGCCCTTTGGCACTGAGCAAGGACAGTCGGTAAAATGTTCGGATTAAGCTCATTTTAAGCCGCCACATACGAGAAACAATACTCGGAGGTCCTGTAGGGACCCCGAAACACACATTTTAAGTTCCTAAAATGAACGGTTTCAGTAATATTCCCAAATAACTGTGTTCCCTCTGAGAAACAGATCAACGTTACTATGGCAACCGCTGAAATTTCGCAGACCGGGGATAGTTTTCGGGCAATATCTCGAAAACCGTTCGTTCTAGGGCCTTAAAAGGCTGGGTTCGGTTCCCACTTCTTCGAAGTGGAAACCACGAACATTGCTCCTCACATTGATACGCGCAAAAGGAGCTATAATCCATATTTCTACGATCAAATCGACTCGGAAATTCTCATCTCTTATATATAATCCAAAACTGACTCATCACAGCAGGGCTCTAACCACTAGACCTAGGAAGCTGAAATTTTGCATGATGGTTGATCCGAGTATGTAGAGGCTCACTAAGAAACGGTTTTTGAAAATTCAATTTGTAAGTGACTTTTTTCGACCCTTTGGCATTGACAATCCAATATTGACTCATCGACGCAGGGCTCAAACCACTAGACCTAGAAAGCTGAAATTTTGCATGTTGGTTGATCCGAGTATGTAGAGGCCCAATAAGAAACGGTTTTTGAAAATTCAATTTGTAAGTGACTTTTTTCGGCCCTTTGGCACTGAGCAAGGACAGTCGGTAAAATGTTCGGATTTAGCTCATTTTAAGCCGCCACATACGAGAAACAATACTCGGAAGTCCTGTAGGGACCCCGAAACACACTTTTTAAGTTCCTAAAATGAACGGTTTCAGTAATATTCCCAAATAACTGTGTTCCCTCTGAGAAACAGATCAACGTTACTATGGCAACCGCTGAAATTTCGCAGACCGGGGATAGTTTTCTGGCAATATCTTGAAAACCGTTCGTTTTAGGGCCTTAAAACGCTGGGTTCGGTTCCCACTTCTTCGAAGTGGAAACCACGAACATTGCTCCTCACATTGATACGCGCAAAAAGAGCTATAATCCATATTTCTACGATCAAATCGACTCGGAAAGTCTCATCTCTTATATATAATCCAAAACTGACTCATCACAGCAGGGCTCAAACCACTAGACCTAGGAAGCTGAAATTTTGCATGTTGGTTGATCCGAGTATGTAGAGGCTCACTAAGAAACGGTTTTTGAAAATTCAATTTGTAAGTGACTTTTTTCGGCTCTTTGGCATTGACAATCCAAAATTGACTCATCGACGCAGGGCTCAAACCACTAGACCAAGAAAGCTGAAATTTTGCATGTTGGTTGATCCGAGTATGTAGAGGCCCAATAAGAAACGGTTTTTGAAAATTCAATTTGTAAGTGACTTTTTTCGGCCCTTTGGCACTGAGCAAGGACAGTCGGTAAAATGTTCGGATTTAGCTCATTTTAAGCCGCTACATACGAGAAACAATACTCGGAGGTCCTGTAGGGACCCCGAAACACACTTTTTAAGTTCCTAAAATGAACGGTTTCGGAGATATTCCCAAATAACTGTGTTCCCTCTGAGAAACAGATCATCGTTACTATGGCAACCGCTCTAATTTCGCAGACCGGGGATAGTTTTCTGGCAATATCTCGAAAACCGTTCGTTTTAGGGCCTTAAAACGCTGGGTTCGGTTCCCACTTCTTGGAAGTGGAAACCACGAACATTGCTCCTCACATTGATACGCGCAAAAAGAGCTATAATCCATATTTCTACGATCAAATCGACTCGGAAAGTCTCATCTCTTAGGCTATATATAATCCAAAACTGACTCATCACCGCAGGGCTCAAACCACTAGACCTAGGGAGCTGAAATTTTGCATGTTGGTTGATCCGAGTATTTAGAGGCTAACTAAGAAACGGTTTTTGAAAATTCAATTTGTAAGTGACTTTTTTCGGCTCTTTGGCATTGACAATCCAAAATTGACTCATCGACGCAGGGCTCAAACCACTAGACCTAGAAAGCTGAAATTTTGCATGTTGGTTGATCCGAGTATGTAGAGGCCCAATAAGAAACGGTTTTTGAAAATTCAATTTGTAAGTGACTTTTTTCGGCCCTATGGCACTGAGCAAGGACAGTCGGTAAAATGTTCGGATTTAGCTCATTTTAAGCCGCCACATACGAGAAACAATACTCGGAGGTCCTGTAGGGACCCCGAAACACACTTTTTAAGTTCCTAAAATGAACGGTTTTGGAGATATTCCCAAATAACTGTGTTCCCTCTGAGAAACAGATCAACGTTACTATGGCAACCGCTGAAATTTCGCAGACCGGGGATAGTTTTCTGGCAATATCTCGAAAACCGTTCGTTTTAGGGCCTTAAAACGCTGGGTTCGGTTCCCACTTCTTAGAAGTGGAAACCACGAACATTGCTCCTCACATTGATACGCGCAAAAAGAGCTATAATCCATATTTCTACGATCAAATCGACTCGGAAAGTCTCATCTCTTATATATAACCCAAAACTGACTCATCACCGCAGGGCTCAAACCACTAGACCTAGGAAGCTGAAATTTTGCATGTTGGTTGATCCGAATATGTAGAGGCTCACTAAGAAACGGTTTTTAAAAAATCAATTTGTAAGTGACTTTTTTCGGCCCTTTGGCATTGACAGTCCAAAGTTGACTCATCGACGCAGGACTCAAACCACTAGACCTAGGAAGCTGAAATTTTGCATGTTGGTTGATCCGAGTATGTAGAGGCTCACTAAGAAACGGTTTTGGAAAATTCAATTTGTAAGTGACTTTTTTCGGCCTATTGGCATTGACAATCCAAAATTGACTCATCGACGCAGGGCTCAAACCACTAGACCTAGAAAGCTGAAATTTTCCACGTTGGTTGATCCGAGTATGTAGAGGCCCAATAAGAATCGGTTTTTGAAAATTCAATTTGTAAGTGACTTTTTTCGGCCCAATGGCACTGAGCAAGGACAGTCGGTAAAATGTTCGGATTTAGCTCATTTTAAGCCGCCACATACGAGAAACAATACTCGGAGGTCCTGTAGGGACCCCGAAACACACTTTTTAAGTTCCTAAAATGAACGGTTTCGGAGATATTCCCAAATAACTGTGTTCCCTCTGAGAAACAGATCAACGTTACTATGGCAACCGCTGAAATTTCGCAGACCGGGGATAGTTTTCTGGCAATATCTCGAAAACCGTTCGTTTTAGGGCCTTAAAACGCTGGGTTCGGTTCCCATTTCTTTGAAGTAGAAACCACGAACATTGCTCCTCATATTGATACGCGCAAAAAGAGCTATAATCCATATTTCTACGATCAAATCGACTCGGAAAGTCTCATCTCTTATATATAATCCAAAACAGACTCATCACCGCAGGGCTCAAACCACTAGACCTATGAAACTGAAATTTTGCATGTTGGTTGATCCGAGTATGTAGAGGCTCACTAAGAAACGGTTTTTGAAAATTCAATTTGTAAGTGACTTTTTTCGGTCCTTTGGCATTGACAATCCAAAATTGACTCATCGACGCAGGGCTCAAACCACTAGACCTAGAAAGCTGAAATTTTGCATGTTGGTTGATCCGAGTATGTAGAGGCCCAATAGGAAACGGTTTTAGAAAATTCAATTTGTAAGTAACTTTTTTCGGCCCTTTGGCACTGAGCAAGGACAGTCGGTAAAATGTTCGGATTTAGCTCATTTTAAGCCGCCACATACGAGAAACAATACTCGGAAGTCCTGTAGGGACCCCGAAATATACTTTTTAAGTTCCTAAAATGAACGGTTTCAGTAATATTCCCAAATAACTGTGTTCCCTCTGAGAAACAGATCAACGTTACTATGGCAACCGCTGAAATTTCGCAGACCGGGGATAGTTTTCTGGCAATATCTTGAAAACCGTTAGTTTTCGGGCCTTAAAACGCTGGGTTCGGTTCCCACTTCTTCGAAGTGGAAACCACGAACATTGCTCCTCACATTGATACGCGCAAAAAGAGCTATAATCCATATTCCTACGATCAAATCGACTCGGAAAGTCTCATCTCTTATATATAATCCAAAACTGACTCATCACAGCAGGGCTCAAACCACTAGACCTAGGAAGTTGGAAATTTGCATGTTGGTTGATCCGAGTATGTAGAGGCTCACTAAGAAACGGTTTTTGAAAATTCAATTTGTAAGTGACTTTTCTCGGTCCTTTGGCATTGACAATCCAATATTGACTCAGCGACGCAGGGCTCAAACCACTAGACCTAGAAAGCTGAAATTTTGCATGTTGGTTGATCCGAGTATGTAGAGGCCCAATAAGACATGGTTTTTGAAAATTCAATTTGTAAGTGACTTTTTTCGGCCCTTTGGCACTGAGCAAGGACAGTCGGTAAAATGTTCGGATTTAGCTCATTTTAAGCCGCCACACACGAGAAACAATACTCGGAAGTCCTGTAGGGACCCCGAAACACACTTTTTAAGTTCCTAAAATGAACGGTTTCAGTAATATTCCCAAATAACTGTGTTCCCTCTGAGAAACAGACCAACGTTACTATGGCAACTGCTGAAATTTCGCAGACCGGGGATAGTTTTCTGGCAATATCTTGAAAACCGTTCGTTTTAGGGCCTTAAAACGCTGGGTTCGGTTCCCACTTCTTAGAAGTGGAAACCACGAACATTGCTCCTCACATTGATACGCGCAAAAAGAGCTATAATCCATATTTCTACGATCAAATCGACTCGGAAAGTCTCATCTCTTATATATAATCCAAAACTGACTCATCACCGCAGGGATCAAACCACTAGACCTAGGAAGCTGAAATTTTGCATGTTGGTTGATCCGAATATGTAGAGGCTCACTAAGAAACGGTTTTTAAAAATTCAATTTGTAAGTGACTTTTTCCGGCCCTTTGGCATTGACAATCCAAAGTTGACTCATCGACGCAGGGCTCAAACCACTAGACCTAGGAAGCTGAAATTTTGCATGTTGGTTGATCCGAGTATGTAGAGGCTCACTAAGAAACGGTTTTGGAAAATTCAATTTGTAAGTGACTTTTTTCGGCCCTTTGGCATTGACAATCCAAAATTGACTCATCGACGCAGGGCTCAAACCACTAGACCTAGAAAGCTGAAATTTTGCATGTTGGTTGGTCCGAGTATGTAGAGGCCCAATAAGAAACGGTTTTTGAAAATTCAATTTGTGACTTTTTTTTGGCCCTTTGGCACTGAGCAAGGACAGTCGGTAAAATGTTCGGATTTAGCTCATTTTAAGCCGCCACATACGAGAAACAATACTCGGAGGTCCTGTAGGGACCCCGAAAGACACTTTTTAAGTTCCTAAAATGAACGGTTTCGGAGATATTCCCAAATAACTGTGTTCCCTCTGAGAAACAGATCATCGTTACTATGGCAACCGCTCTAATTTCGCAGACCGGGGATAGTTTTCTGGCAATATCTCGAAAACCGTTCGTTTTAGGGCCTTAAAACGCTGGGTTCGGTTCCCACTTCTTCGAAGTGGAAACCACGAACATTGCTCCTCACATTGATACGCGCAAAAAGAGCTATAATCCATATCTCTACGATCAAATCGACTCGGAAAGTCTCATCTCTTATATATAATCCAAAACTGACTCATCATAGCAGGGCTCAAACCACTAGACCTATGAAGCTGAAATTTTGCATGTTGGTTGATCCGAGTATGTAGAGGCTCACTAAGAAACGGTTTTTGAAAATTCAATTTGTAAGTGACTTTTTTCGGTCCTTTGGCATTGACAATCCAAAATTGACTCATCGACGCAGGGCTCAAACCACTAGACCTAGAAAGCTGAAATTTTGCATGTTGGTTGATCCGAGTATGTAGAGGCCCAATAAGAAACGGTTTTTGAAAATTCAATTTGTAAGTAACTTTTTTCGGCCCTTTGGCACTGAGCAAGGACAGTCGGTAAAATGTTCGGATTTAGCTCATTTTAAGCCGCCACATACGAGAAACAATACTCGGAAGTCCTGTAGGGACCCCGAAACACACTTTTTAAGTTCCTAAAATGAACGGTTTCAGTAATATTCCCAAATAACTGTGTTCCCTCTGAGAAACAGATCAACGTTACTATGGCAACCGCTGAAATTTCGCAGACCGGGGATAGTTTTCTGGCAATATCTTGAAAACCGTTCGTTTTAGGGCCTTAAAACGCTGGGTTCGGTTCCCACTTCTTTGAAGTGGAAACCACGAACATTGCTCCTCACATTGATACGCGCAAAAAGAGCTATAATCCATATTTCTACGATCAAATCGACTCGGAAAGTCTCATCTCTTATATATAATCCAAAACTGACTCATCACAGCAGGGCTCAAACCACTAGACCTAGGAAGCTGAAATTTTGCATGTTAGTTGATCCGAGTATGTAGAGGCTCACTAAGAAACGGTTTTTGAAAATTCAATTTGTAAGTGACTTTTTTCGGCTCTTTGGCATTGACAATCCAAAATTGACTCATCGACGCAGGGCTCAAACCACTAGACCAAGAAAGCTGAAATTTTGCATGTTGGTTGATCCGAGTATGTAGAGGCCCAATAAGAAACGGTTTTTGAAAATTCAATTTGTAAGTGACTTTTTTCGGCCCTTTGGCACTGAGCAAGGACAGTCGGTAAAATGTTCGGATTTAGCTCATTTTAAGCCGCTACATACGAGAAACAATACTCGGAGGTCCTGTAGGGACCCCGAAACACACTTTTTAAGTTCCTAAAATGAACGGTTTCGGAGATATTCCCAAATAACTGTGTTCCCTCTGAGAAACAGATCATCGTTACTATGGCAACCGCTCTAATTTCGTAGACCGGGGATAGTTTTCTGGCAATATCTCGAAAACCGTTCGTTTTAGGGCCTTAAAACGCTGGGTTCGGTTCCCACTTCTTGGAAGTGGAAACCACGAACATTGCTCCTCACATTGATACGCGCAAAAAGAGCTATAATCCATATTTCTACGATCAAATCGACTCGGAAAGTCTCATCTCTTAGGCTATATATAATCCAAAACTGACTCATCACCGCAGGGCTCAAACCACTAGACCTAGGGAGCTGAAATTTTGCATGTTGGTTGATCCGAGTATTTAGAGGCTAACTAAGAAACGGTTTTTGAAAATTCAATTTGTAAGTGACTTTTTTCGGCTCTTTGGCATTGACAATCCAAAATTGACTCATCGACGCAGGGCTCAAACCACTAGACCTAGAAAGCTGAAATTTTGCATGTTGGTTGATCCGAGTATGTAGAGGCCCAATAAGAAACGGTTTTTGAAAATTCAATTTGTAAGTGACTTTTTTCGGCCCTATGGCACTGAGCAAGGACAGTCGGTAAAATGTTCGGATTTAGCTCATTTTAAGCCGCCACATACGAGAAACAATACTCGGAGGTCCTGTAGGGACCCCGAAACACACTTTTTAAGTTCCTAAAATGAACGGTTTTGGAGATATTCCCAAATAACTGTGTTCCCTCTGAGAAACAGATCAACGTTACTATGGCAACCGCTGAAATTTCGCAGACCGGGGATAGTTTTCTGGCAATATCTCGAAAACCGTTCGTTTTAGGGCCTTAAAACGCTGGGTTCGGTTCCCACTTCTTAGAAGTGGAAACCACGAACATTGCTCCTCACATTGATACGCGCAAAAAGAGCTATAATCCATATTTCTACGATCAAATCGACTCGGAAAGTCTCATCTCTTATATATAATCCAAAACTGACTCATCACCGCAGGGCTCAAACCACTAGACCTAGGAAGCTGAAATTTTGCATGTTGGTTGATCCGAATATGTAGAGGCTCACTAAGAAACGGTTTTTAAAAAATCAATTTGTAAGTGACTTTTTTCGGCCCTTTGGCATTGACAGTCCAAAGTTGACTCATCGACGCAGGACTCAAACCACTAGACCTAGGAAGCTGAAATTTTGCATGTTGGTTGATCCGAGTATGTAGAGGCTCACTAAGAAACGGTTTTGGAAAATTCAATTTGTAAGTGACTTTTTTCGGCCTATTGGCATTGACAATCCAAAATTGACTCATCGACGCAGGGCTCAAACCACTAGACCTAGAAAGCTGAAATTTTCCACGTTGGTTGATCCGAGTATGTAGAGGCCCAATAAGAATCGGTTTTTGAAAATTCAATTTGTAAGTGACTTTTTTCGGCCCAATGGCACTGAGCAAGGACAGTCGGTAAAATGTTCGGATTTAGCTCATTTTAAGCCGCCACATACGAGAAACAATACTCGGAGGTCCTGTAGGGACCCCGAAACACACTTTTTAAGTTCCTAAAATGAACGGTTTCGGAGATATTCCCAAATAACTGTGTTCCCTCTGAGAAACAGATCAACGTTACTATGGCAACCGCTGAAATTTCGCAGACCGGGGATAGTTTTCTGGCAATATCTCGAAAACCGTTCGTTTTAGGGCCTTAAAACGCTGGGTTCGGTTCCCATTTCTTTGAAGTAGAAACCACGAACATTGCTCCTCATATTGATACGCGCAAAAAGAGCTATAATCCATATTTCTACGATCAAATCGACTCGGAAAGTCTCATCTCTTATATATAATCCAAAACAGACTCATCACCGCAGGGCTCAAACCACTAGACCTATGAAACTGAAATTTTGCATGTTGGTTGATCCGAGTATGTAGAGGCTCACTAAGAAACGGTTTTTGAAAATTCAATTTGTAAGTGACTTTTTTCGGTCCTTTGGCATTGACAATCCAAAATTGACTCATCGACGCAGGGCTCAAACCACTAGACCTAGAAAGCTGAAATTTTGCATGTTGGTTGATCCGAGTATGTAGAGGCCCAATAGGAAACGGTTTTAGAAAATTCTATTTGTAAGTAACTTTTTTCGGCCCTTTGGCACTGAGCAAGGACAGTCGGTAAAATGTTCGGATTTAGCTCATTTTAAGCCGCCACATACGAGAAACAATACTCGGAAGTCCTGTAGGGACCCCGAAATATACTTTTTAAGTTCCTAAAATGAACGGTTTCAGTAATATTCCCAAATAACTGTGTTCCCTCTGAGAAACAGATCAACGTTACTATGGCAACCGCTGAAATTTCGCAGACCGGGGATAGTTTTCTGGCAATATCTTGAAAACCGTTAGTTTTCGGGCCTTAAAACGCTGGGTTCGGTTCCCACTTCTTCGAAGTGGAAACCACGAACATTGCTCCTCACATTGATACGCGCAAAAAGAGCTATAATCCATATTCCTACGATCAAATCGACTCGGAAAGTCTCATCTCTTATATATAATCCAAAACTGACTCATCACAGCAGGGCTCAAACCACTAGACCTAGGAATTTGGAAATTTGCATGTTGGTTGATCCGAGTATGTAGAGGCTCACTAAGAAACGGTTTTTGAAAATTCAATTTGTAAGTGACTTTTCTCGGTCCTTTGGCATTGACAATCCAATATTGACTCAGCGACGCAGGGCTCAAACCACTAGACCTAGAAAGCTGAAATTTTGCATGTTGGTTGATCCGAGTATGTAGAGGCCCAATAAGACATGGTTTTTGAAAATTCAATTTGTAAGTGACTTTTTTCGGCCCTTTGGCACTGAGCAAGGACAGTCGGTAAAATGTTCGGATTTAGCTCATTTTAAGCCGCCACATACGAGAAACAATACTCGGAGGTCCTGTAGGGACCCCGAAACACACTTTTTAAGTTCCTAAAATGAACGGTTTCGGAGATATTCCCAAATAACTGTGTTCCCTCTGAGAAACAGATCAACGTTACTATGGCAACCGCTGAAATTTCGCAGACCGGGGATAGTTTTCTGGCAATATCTCGAAAACCGTTCGTTTTAGGGCCTTAAAACGCTGGGTTCGGTTCCCACTTCTTTGAAGTGGAAACCACGAACATTGCTCCTCACATTGATACGCGCAAAAAGAGCTATAATCCATATTTCTACGATCAAATCGACTCGGAAAGTCTCATCTCTTATATATAATCCAAAACTGACTCATCACCGCAGGGCTGAAACCACTAGACCTATGAAGCTGAAATTTTGCATGTTGGTTGATCCGAGTATGTAGAGGCTCACTAAGAAACGGTTTTTGAAAATTCAATTTGTAAGTGACTTTTTTCGGTCCTTTGGCATTGACAATCCAAAATTGACTCATCGACGCAGGGCTCAAACCACTAGACCTAGAAAGCTGAAATTTTGCATGTTGGTTGATCCGAGTATGTAGAGGCCCAATAAGAAACGGTTTTTGAAAATTCAATTTGTAAGTAACTTTTTTCGGCCTTTTGGCACTGAGCAAGGACAGTCGGTAAAATGTTCGGATTTAGCTCATTTTAAGCCGCCACACACGAGAAACAATACTCGGAAGTCCTGTAGGGACCCCGAAACACACTTTTTAAGTTCCTAAAATGAACGGTTTCAGTAATATTCCCAAATAACTGTGTTCCCTCTGAGAAACAGACCAACGTTACTATGGCAACTGCTGAAATTTCGCAGACCGGGGATAGTTTTCTGGCAATATCTTGAAAACCGTTCGTTTTAGGGCCTTAAAACGCTGGGTTCGGTTCCCACTTCTTAGAAGTGGAAACCACGAACATTGCTCCTCACATTGATACGCGCAAAAAGAGCTATAATCCATATTTCTACGATCAAATCGACTCGGAAAGTCTCATCTCTTATATATAATCCAAAACTGACTCATCACCGCAGGGATCAAACCACTAGACCTAGGAAGCTGAAATTTTGCATGTTGGTTGATCCGAATATGTAGAGGCTCACTAAGAAACGGTTTTTAAAAATTCAATTTGTAAGTGACTTTTTCCGGCCCTTTGGCATTGACAATCCAAAGTTGACTCATCGACGCAGGGCTCAAACCACTAGACCTAGGAAGCTGAAATTTTGCATGTTGGTTGATCCGAGTATGTAGAGGCTCACTAAGAAACGGTTTTGGAAAATTCAATTTGTAAGTGACTTTTTTCGGCCCTTTGGCATTGACAATCCAAAATTGACTCATCGACGCAGGGCTCAAACCACTAGACCTAGAAAGCTGAAATTTTGCATGTTGGTTGGTCCGAGTATGTAGAGGCCCAATAAGAAACGGTTTTTGAAAATTCAATTTGTGACTTTTTTTTGGCCCTTTGGCACTGAGCAAGGACAGTCGGTAAAATGTTCGGATTTAGCTCATTTTAAGCCGCCACATACGAGAAACAATACTCGGAGGTCCTGTAGGGACCCCGAAAGACACTTTTTAAGTTCCTAAAATGAACGGTTTCGGAGATATTCCCAAATAACTGTGTTCCCTCTGAGAAACAGATCATCGTTACTATGGCAACCGCTCTAATTTCGCAGACCGGGGATAGTTTTCTGGCAATATCTCGAAAACCGTTCGTTTTAGGGCCTTAAAACGCTGGGTTCGGTTCCCACTTCTTCGAAGTGGAAACCACGAACATTGCTCCTCACATTGATACGCGCAAAAAGAGCTATAATCCATATCTCTACGATCAAATCGACTCGGAAAGTCTCATCTCTTATATATAATCCAAAACTGACTCATCATAGCAGGGCTCAAACCACTAGACCTATGAAGCTGAAATTTTGCATGTTGGTTGATCCGAGTATGTAGAGGCTCACTAAGAAACGGTTTTTGAAAATTCAATTTGTAAGTGACTTTTTTCGGTCCTTTGGCATTGACAATCCAAAATTGACTCATCGACGCAGGGCTCAAACCACTAGACCTAGAAAGCTGAAATTTTGCATGTTGGTTGATCCGAGTATGTAGAGGCCCAATAAGAAACGGTTTTTGAAAATTCAATTTGTAAGTAACTTTTTTCGGCCCTTTGGCACTGAGCAAGGACAGTCGGTAAAATGTTCGGATTTAGCTCATTTTAAGCCGCCACATACGAGAAACAATACTCGGAAGTCCTGTAGGGACCCCGAAACACACTTTTTAAGTTCCTAAAATGAACGGTTTCAGTAATATTCCCAAATAACTGTGTTCCCTCTGAGAAACAGATCAACGTTACTATGGCAACCGCTGAAATTTCGCAGACCGGGGATAGTTTTCTGGCAATATCTTGAAAACCGTTCGTTTTAGGGCCTTAAAACGCTGGGTTCGGTTCCCACTTCTTCGAAGTGGAAACCACGAACATTGCTCCTCACATTGATACGCGCAAAAAGAGCTATAATCCATATTTCTACGATCAAATCGACTCGGAAAGTCTCATCTCTTATATATAATCCAAAACTGACTCATCACAGCAGGGCTCAAACCACTAGACCTAGGAAGCTGAAATTTTGCATGTTGGTTGATCCGAGTATGTAGAGGCTCACTAAGAAACGGTTTTTGAAAATTCAATTTGTAAGTGACTTTTTTCGGCTCTTTGGCATTGACAATCCAAAATTGACTCATCGACGCAGGGCTCAAACCACTAGACCAAGAAAGCTGAAATTTTGCATGTTGGTTGATCCGAGTATGTAGAGGCCCAATAAGAAACGGTTTTTGAAAATTCAATTTGTAAGTGACTTTTTTCGGCCCTTTGGCACTGAGCAAGGACAGTCGGTAAAATGTTCGGATTTAGCTCATTTTAAGCCGCTACATACGAGAAACAATACTCGGAGGTCCTGTAGGGACCCCGAAACACACTTTTTAAGTTCCTAAAATGAACGGTTTCGGAGATATTCCCAAATAACTGTGTTCCCTCTGAGAAACAGATCATCGTTACTATGGCAACCGCTCTAATTTCGCAGACCGGGGATAGTTTTCTGGCAATATCTCGAAAACCGTTCGTTTTAGGGCCTTAAAACGCTGGGTTCGGTTCCCACTTCTTGGAAGTGGAAACCACGAACATTGCTCCTCACATTGATACGCGCAAAAAGAGCTATAATCCATATTTCTACGATCAAATCGACTCGGAAAGTCTCATCTCTTAGGCTATATATAATCCAAAACTGACTCATCACCGCAGGGCTCAAACCACTAGACCTAGGGAGCTGAAATTTTGCATGTTGGTTGATCCGAGTATTTAGAGGCTAACTAAGAAACGGTTTTTGAAAATTCAATTTGTAAGTGACTTTTTTCGGCTCTTTGGCATTGACAATCCAAAATTGACTCATCGACGCAGGGCTCAAACCACTAGACCTAGAAAGCTGAAATTTTGCATGTTGGTTGATCCGAGTATGTAGAGGCCCAATAAGAAACGGTTTTTGAAAATTCAATTTGTAAGTGACTTTTTTCGGCCCTATGGCACTGAGCAAGGACAGTCGGTAAAATGTTCGGATTTAGCTCATTTTAAGCCGCCACATACGAGAAACAATACTCGGAGGTCCTGTAGGGACCCCGAAACACACTTTTTAAGTTCCTAAAATGAACGGTTTTGGAGATATTCCCAAATAACTGTGTTCCCTCTGAGAAACAGATCAACGTTACTATGGCAACCGCTGAAATTTCGCAGACCGGGGATAGTTTTCTGGCAATATCTCGAAAACCGTTCGTTTTAGGGCCTTAAAACGCTGGGTTCGGTTCCCACTTCTTTGAAGTGGAAACCACGAACATTGCTCCTCACATTGATACGCGCAAAAAGAGCTATAATCAATATTTCTACGATCAAATCGACTCGGAAAGTCTCATCTCTTATATATAATCCAAAACTGACTCATCACCGCAGGGCTCAAACCACTAGACCTAGGAAGCTGAAATTTTGCATGTTGGTTGATCCGAGTTCGTAGAGGCTCACTAAGAAACGGTTTTTGAAAATTCAATTTGTAAGTGACTTTTTTCGGTCCTTTGGCATTGACAATCCAAGTTGACTCATCGACGCAGGGCTCAAACCACTAGACCTAGAAAGCTAAAATTTTGCATGTTGGTTGATCCGAGTATGTAGAGGCCCAATAAGAAACGGTTTTTGAAAATTCAATTTGTAAGTGACTTTTTTTGGCCCTTTGGCACTGAGCAAGGACAGTCGGTAAAATGTTCGGATTTAGCTCATTTTAAGCCGCCACATACGAGAAACAATACTCGGAGGTCCTGTAGGGACCCCGAAACACACTTTTTAAGTTCCTAAAATGAACGGTTTCGGAGATATTCCCAAATAACTGTGTTCCCTCTGAGAAACAGATCATCGTTACTATGGCAACCGCTCTAATTTCGCAGACCGGGGATAGTTTTCTGGCAATATCTCGAAAACCGTTCGTTTTAGGGCCTTAAAACGCTGGGTTCGGTTCCCACTTCTACGAAGTGGAAACAACGAACATTGCTCCTCACATTGATACGCGCAAAAAGAGCTATAATCCATATTTCTACGATCAAATCGACTCGGAAAGTCTCATCTCTTATATATAATCCAAAAACTGACTCATCACCGCAGGGCTCAAACCACTAGAACAAGGAAGCTGAAATTTTGCATGTTGGTTGATCCGAGTATGTAGAGGCTCACTAAGAAACGGTTTTGGAAAATTCAATTTGTAAGTGACATTTTTCGGCCCTTTGGCATTGACAATCCAAAATTGACTCATCGACGCAGGGCTCAAACCACTAGACCTAGAAAGCTGAAATTTTGCATGTTGGTTGATCCGAGTATGTAGAGGCCCAATAAGAAACGGTTTTTGAAAATTCAATTTGTAAGTGACTTTTTTCGGCCCTTTGGCACTGAGCAAGGACAGTCGGTAAAATGTTCGGATTTAGCTCATTTTAAGCCGCCACATACGAGAAACAATACTCAACAATACCCACTTTTTAAGTTCCTAAAATGAACGGTTTCAGAGATATTCCCAAATAACTGTGTTCCCTCTGAGAAACAGATCAACGTTACTATGGCAACCGCTGAAATTTCGCAGACCGGGGATAGTTTTCTGGCAATATCTCGAAAACCGTTCGTTTTAGGGCCTTAAAACGCTGGGTTCGGTTCCCACTTCTTTGAAGTGGAAACCACGAACATTGCTCCTCACATTGATACGCGCAAAAAGAGCTATAATCCATATTTCTACGATCAAATCGACTCGGAAAGTCTCATCTCTTATATATAATCCAAAACAGACTCATCACAGCAGGGCTCAAACCACTAGACCTAGGAAGCTGAAGTTTTGCCTGTAGGTTGATCCGAGTATGTAGAGGCTCACTAAGAAACGGTTCTGGAAAATTCAATTTGTAAGTGACTTTTTTCGGCCCTTTGGCATTGACAATCCAAAATTGACTCATCGACGCAGGGCTCAAACAACTAGACCTAGAAAGCTGAAATTTTGCATGTTGGCTGATCCGAGTAGGTAGAGGCCCAATAAGAAACGGTTTTTGAAAATTCAATTTGTAAGTGACTTTTTTCGGCCCTATGGCACTGAGCAAGGACAGTCGGTAAAATGTTCGGATTTAGCTCATTTTATGCCGCCACATACGAGAAACAATACTCGGAGGTCCTGTAGGGACCCAGAAACACACTTTTTAAGTTCCTAAAATGAACGGTTTTGGAGACATTCCCAAATAACTGTGTTCCCTCTGAGAAACAGATCAATGTTACTATGGCAACCGCTGAAATTTCGCGGACCGGGGATAGTTTTCTGGCAATATGTCGAAAACCGTTCGTCTTAGGGCCTTAAAACGCTGGGTTCAGTTCCCACTTCTTTGAAGTGGAAACCACGAACATTGCTCCTCACATTGATACGCGCAAAAAGAGCTATAATCCATATTTCTACTATCAAATCGATTCGGAAAGTCTCATCTCTTATATATAATCCAAAACTGACTCATCACCGCAGGGCTCAAACCACTAGACCTAGGAAGCTGAAATTTTGCATGTTGGTTGATCCGAGTATGTAGAGGCTCACTAAGAAACGGTTTTTGAAAATTCAATTTGTAAGTGACTTTTTACGGCCCTTTGGCATTGACAATCCAAAATTGACCCATCGACGCAGGGCTCAAACCACTATACCAAGAAAGCTGAAATTTTGCATGTTGGTTGATCCGGGTATGTAGAGGCCCCATAAGAAACGGTTTTTGAAAATTCAATTTGTAAGTGACTTTTTTCGGCCCTTTGGCACTGAGCAAGGACAGTCGGTAAAATGTTCGGATTAAGCTCATTTTAAGACGCCACATACGAGAAACAATACTCGGAGGTCCCGTAGGGACCCCGAAACACACTTTTTAAGTTCCTAAAATGAACGGTTTCAGTAATATTCCCAAATAACTCTGTTCCCTCTGAGAAACAGATCAACGTTACTATGGCAACCGCTGAAATTTCGCAGACCGGGGATAGTTTTTGGGCAATATCTCGAAAACCGTTCGTTTTAGGGCCTTAAAAGGCTGGGTTCGGTTCCCACTTCTTCGAAGTGGAAACCACGAACATTGCTCCTCACATTGATACGCGCAAAAAGAGCTATAATCCATATTTCTACGATCAAATCGACTCGGAAAGTCTCATCTCTTATATATAATCCAAAACTGACTCGTCACAGCAGGGCTCAAACCACTAGACCTAGGAAGCTGAAATTTTGCATGATGGTTGATCCGAGTATGTAGAGGCTCACTAAGAAACGGTTTTTGAAAATTCAATTTGTAAGTGACTTTTTTCGACCCTTTGGCATTGACAATCCAATATTGACTCATCGACGCAGGGCTCAAACCACTAGACCTAGAAAGCTGAAATTCTGCATGTTGGTTGATCCGAGTATGTAGAGGCCCAATAAGAAACGGTTTTTGAAAATTCAATTTGTAAGTGACTTTTTTCGGCCCTTTGGCACGGAGCAAGGACAGTCGGTAAAATGTTCGGATTTAGCTCATATTAAGCCGCCACATACGAGAAACAATACTCGGAGGTCCTGTAGGGACCCCGAAACACACTTTTTAAGTTCCTAAAATGAACGGTTTCGGAGATATTCCCAAATAACTGTGTTCCCTCTGAGAAACAGATCAACGTTACTATGGCAACCGCTGAAATTTCGCAGACCGGGGATAGTTTTCTGGCAATATCTCGAAAACCGTTCGTTTTAGGTCCTTAAAACGCTGGGTTCGGTTCCCACTTCTTAGAAGTGGAAACCACGAACATTGCTCCTCACATTGATACGCGCAAAAAGAGCTATAATCCATATTTCTACGATCAAATCGACTCGGAAAGTCTCATCTCTTATATATAATCCAAAACTGACTCATCACCGCAGGGCTCAAACCACTAGACCTAGGAAGCTGAAATTTTGCATGTTGGTTGATCCGAATATGTAGAGGCTCACTAAGAAACGGTTTTTAAAAACTCAATTTGTAAGTGACTTTTTTCGGCCCTTTGGCATTGACAATCCAAAATTGACTCATCGACGCAGGGCTCAAACCACTAGACCTAGTGAACCCTTATCATTGTGTCCAATAATAATGTTTCATATTAATAAAAACGATGGAAATACTAAATACATGATATGCTGGATATTTGAGTAATATTGATGTAGCAAGAAATCTGGACTTGGTAAGACATGCTACGTGCTGGCTGGAAATGACCAATAGTTTCACAACCAATGTTATTCTTGGATTTCTGAGAAAATCAGATATGACGCTGTGGCGTACGTGACCATAAAAGGCCAAAATGCTGCGTACAAGGCAAGGAGTGAGAGAGAGGAGAATAGTCGTGACGTCAAAATAAGGGCGGGATTTGTAAGGTCAGAGCTCCAACGCCAACTTATCTGACCAATAAGAAAACATGACGCCAGAACATAGCGTCAGTGTGTTTTGCGCGGCAATCGGATATAAAAAGATCTAGCGATCGGTTTGCTTGTTCGACGGCAGATTCGCGACCTGTGAGAAAATACAAGATTTTTGAGAGGTCACACATAATTATAGGCCCATTACTTAAAATATTGAGGAGCTGTTTTACTCCCACCATTGAAACTTTAGGCTTTCTGTATATATACAAATGTCTGAGATGAACCGGGACACTTCTAATTATTCTTCGACAGTCATTTTAAGACGTCCTTAAGACGATATGGTTTTAAAATTATAGTTGTGTGTCGGCAACGAAGTTGGAAATTTTCATAAATTGTGAGATGGCAATTAGCCATAGAATAGGGAAAGTCGACGATTCTGCATAGGACGATCTGAGGAAATAAAATACTTAGAACGCAGATAGAACAGTTTAAAAACTTTGATTTAATTGTGTTTTAACAGCAGCAAAATGTCGACCATGGAGAGAAGACAGCAAGCTTCATCCTCCATTACCATCAGTGTTATGGGCTAACGGCCTAATGATGGGAATTGACGAGGCGGGAGGCCTCTGGAAAGCAGTTTAAGTGATGAGTATTAAAAAATTGATTTATTGATTTTGGACGAGGGGAATCGCGAGAGATGTGTGGAACTTTGTATAGATTTTATTTGTGTGGTTTAATTTAAATTTCAGGGTTTGATTTCTTAACTGACATGCGTGTAGTAAATTTTGGCATTGCGTGACAATTATGTTGTACAGTAAATTTTGTAATTTAAATGTTTTCCTTATGTATACGTAATTCTTATTGCGAAACGGCCGCATCGATTAACGTATCTATAAAAAGTGTAGCCATGAATGAGAACCTAGGAACGACAATGATAAATGGACTGATTTAATGATATGTTAAACTAATTACTACGTGGGGGGAATATTTGCATTTTGTTGCTTTGATAACTCGGGCTAGGACTGATCCTGTTATTTATTCTTTATTGTCATTTGGACATGTTGTGTGTCATTATCTGAGAGGTGTGCTGATTAATGCTACGACGTGATCTTCGAGAAATGTGCCACGTGTTTTTGGGTGTAAGTGATGATGATGAGGAGAGGTAAAGCCTGTCCATGACTGCGATATCATTCCGGCAAACTAGTTATCCGTGGGGATAAGTTTGACCTGGGAATGTATTCTTAAAAATCCCTGAGAGGATGTTTTGAGATAATGTGTTATTTATTTGTACGCGTTTAACAGGTGGCGATTAGCAAAGGTGCTGTACGCTGGCTATGGGCCAGAATCTATATTTAGCATGGCACTAATTACTACTTGGGGGAAGAAATCAGCCACTCTCTCGGTGATGCGATAACAGGCCCGGTTGTCTCCAGCTCGTTATGACACGTTATGTTTGCTTTAAAGCCTAATGAGTTAAGGTTATTTTATTTGGTTTAATTTGGGAAGTTGCCATGTTGTCGATCCAAGTTTCTTTTATCATTACTACGACTTATTTGTTCATTGTTTTAAAACGCCAAACTTTCCGGCGTGAAAATTAAAAGTTATATTTTGTTGTTGTTGGCTCTTATTTTCAAGGCCATTGTATTCATATAAATATAATTTGGCAACCGGCCAAACCTGTTCATGTCATGTTATGCCTTCCTAGTGTTTAAGGTATAAGTCGGTAATTCCGCAGCCCTTATTTTAAATAATACACACGTGTATTTGGTTGTGGTAATCTAAGGTTAGAGCATGTCAGTAGTGTATATAAATATGTAATTGTTGTTCCCACATTTCCGTAATTCGTCCTTCGCAGTACGGAGTCCGTTCCCGAACCAACTGTTTTGGTCGGAAACGAGCGCCCGTCAAAATGCTCATTACTTGAACTAGTCTTAAAACCCGTGTCGCTCATAAATATTAAATTTTTGTACTATTTTATTTGTTTGTTATATTTGGATCTTGTGATCCGTTTTTCTTTTGTTACTTTGACTTAAGTGACATTTCAGTCACAATGCTTGTTGACAGCTGTCATGCCGTGTCGTCACGGTACGTCAGGCTGGTCAGTGTTAGATCTGTTCACGCGAGTGAACAATAAAAGGGTGGTTATAGTTTTCCTTTTTTATGTTTGATTCAGTTAATAAATTTCATTTGTTAGTAGATCCTGTTGTTTTTCTTGGCTTTATAATAATAATAAGTTAACCTTATGAACCCTGGAAGTTATGTTGATAGCAAAACCTCTAAATCACATTCACAAGAATCCATTACGACCCCGAAATTTTGAATCTTGTCTACATGCTATTTTCCAAAGGGTTTACTAGGAAGCTGAAATTTTGCATGTTGGTTGATCCGAGTAAGTAGAGGCTCACTAAGAAACGGTTCTGGAAAATTCAATTTGTAATTGACTTTTTTCGGCCCTTTGGCATTGACAATCCAAAATTGACTCATCGACGCAGGGCTCAAACCACTAGACCTAGAAAGCTGAAATTTTGCATGTTGGCTGACCCGAGTATGTAGAGGCCCAATAAGAAACGGTTTTTGAAAATTCAATTTGTAAGTGACTTTTTTCGGCCCAATGGCACTGAGCAAGGACAGTCGGTAAAATGTTCGGATTTAGCTCATTTTAAGCCGCCACATACGAGAAACAATACTCGGAGGTCCTGTAGGGACCCCGAAACACACTCTTTAAGTTCCTAAAATGAACGGTTTCGGAGATATTCCCAAATAACTGTGTTCCCTCTGAGAAACAGATCAACGTTACTATGGCAACCGCTGAAATTTCGCAGACCGGGGATAGTTTTCTGGCAATATCTCGAAAACCGTTCGTTTTAGGGCCTTAAAACGCTGGGTTCGGTTCCCACTTCTTTGAAGTCGAAACCACGAACATTGCTCCTCACATTGATACGCGCAAAAAGAGCTATAATCCATATTTCTACGATCAAATCGAATCGGAAAGTCTCATCTCTTATATATAATCCAAAACAGACTCATCACCGCAGGGCTCAAACCACTAGACCTATGAAGCTGAAATTTTGCATGTTAGTTGATCCGAGTATGTAGAGGCTCACTAAGAAACGGTTTTTGAAAATTCAATTTGTAAGTGACTTTTTTCGGTCCATTGGCATTGACAATCCAAAATTGACTCATCGACGCAGGGCTCAAACCACTAGACCTAGAAAGCTGAAATTTTGCATGTTGGTTGATCCGAGTATGTAGAGGCCCAATAAGAAACGGTTTTTGAAAATTCAATTTGTAAGTGACTTTTTTCGGTCCATTGGCATTGACAATCCAAAATTGACTCATCGACGCAGGGCTCAAACCACTAGACCTAGAAAGCTGAAATTTTGCATGTTGGTTGATCCGAGTATGTAGAGGCCCAATAAGAAACGGTTTTTGAAAATTCAATTTGTAAGTAACTTTTTTCGGCCCTTTGGCACTGAGCAAGGACAGTCGGTAAAATGTTCGGATTTAGCTCATTTTAAGCCGCCACATACGAGAAACAATACTCGGAGGTCCTGTAGGGACCCCGAAACACACTCTTTAAGTTCCTAAAATGAACGGTTTCGGAGATATTCCCAAATAACTGTGTTCCCTCTGAGAAACAGATCAACGTTACTATGGCAACCGCTGAAATTTCGCAGACCGGGGATAGTTTTCTGGCAATATCTCGAAAACCGTTCGTTTTAGGGCCTTAAAACGCTGGGATCGGTTCCCACTTCTTTGAAGTCGAAACCACGAACATTGCTCCTCACATTGATACGCGCAAAAAGAGCTATAATCCATATTTCTACGATCAAATCGACTCGGAAAGTCTCATCTCTTATATATAATCCAAAACTGACTCATCACAGCAGGGCTCAAACCACTAGACCTAGGAAGTTGACATTTTGCATGTTGGTTGATCCGAGTATGTAGAGGCTCACTAAGAAACGGTTTTTCAAAATTCAATTTGTAAGTGACTTTTTTCGGCCCTTTGGCATTGACAATCCAAAATTGACTCATCGACGCAGGGCTCAAACCACTAGACCTAGAAAGGTGAAATTTTGCATGTTGGTTGATGCGAGTATGTAGAGTCCCCATAAGAAACGGTTTTTGAAAATTCAATTTGTAAGTGACTTTTTTCGGCCCTTTGGCACTGAGCAAGGACAGTCGGTAAAATGTTCGGATTTAGCTCATTTTAAGCCGCCACATACGAGAAACAATACTCGGAGGTCCTGTAGGGACCCCGAAACACACTTTTTAAGTTCCTAAAATGAACAGTTTCGGAGATATTCCCAAATAACTGTGTTCCCTCTGAGAAACAGATCATCGTTACTATGGCAACCGCTGAAATTTCACAGACCGGGGATAGTTTTCTGGCAATATCTCGAAAACCGTTCGTTTTAGGGCCTTAAAACGCAGGGTTCGGTTCCCACTTCCTGGAAGTGGAAACCACGAACATTGCTCCTCACATTGATACGCGCATAAAGAGCTATAATCCATATTTCTACGATCAAATCGACTCGGAAAGTCTCATCTCTTATATATAATCCAAAACTGACTCATCACCGCAGGGCTCAAACCACTAGACCTAGGAAGCTGAAATTTTGCATGTTGGTTGATCCGAATATGTAGAGGCTCACTAAGAAACGGTTTTTAAAAATTCAATTTGTAAGTGACTTTTTTCGGCCCTTTGGCATTGACAATCCAAAATTGACTCATCGACGCAGGGCTCAAACCACTAGACCTAGGAAGCTGAAATTTTGCATGTTGGTTGATCCGAGTATGTAGAGGCTCACTAAGAAACGGATCTGGAAAATTCAATTTGTAATTGACTTTTTTCGGCCCTTTGGCATTGACAATCCAAAATTGACTCATCGACGCAGGGCTCAAACCACTAGACCTAGAAAGCTGAAATTTTGCATGTTGGTTGATCCGAGTATGTAGAGGCCCAATAAGAAACGGTTTTTGAAAATTCAATTTGTAAGTGACTTTTTTCGGCCCAATGGCACTGAGCAAGGACAGTCGGTAAAATGTTCGGATTTAGCTCATTTTAAGCCGCCACATACGAGAAACAATACTCGGAGGTCCTGTAGGGACCCCGAAACACACTCTTTAAGTTCCTAAAATGAACGGTTTCGGAGATATTCCCAAATAACTGTGTTCCCTCTGAGAAACAGATCAACGTTACTATGGCAACCGCTGAAATTTCGCAGACCGGGGATAGTTTTCTGGCAATATCTCGAAAACCGTTCGTTTTAGGGCCTTAAAACGCTGGGTTCGGTTCCCACTTCTTTGAAGTCGAAACCACGAACATTGCTCCTCACATTGATACGCGCAAAAAGAGCTATAATCCATATTTCTACGATCAAATCGAATCGGAAAGTCTCATCTCTTATATATAATCCAAAACAGACTCATCACCGCAGGGCTCAAACCACTAGACCTATGAAGCTGAAATTTTGCATGTTGGTTGATCCGAGTATGTAGAGGCTCACTAAGAAACGGTTTTTGAAAATTCAATTTGTATGTGACTTTTTTCGGTCCATTGGCATTGACAATCCAAAATTGACTCATCGACGCAGGGCTCAAACCACTAGACCTAGAAAGCTGAAATTTTGCATGTTGGTTGATCCGAGTATGTAGAGGCCCAATAATAAACGGTTTTTGAAAATTCAATTTGTAAGTAACTTTTTCGGCCCTTTGGCACTGAGCAAGGACAGTCGGTAAAATGTTCGGATTTAGCTCATTTTAAGCCGCCACATACGAGAAACAATACTCGGAAGTCCTGTAGGGACCCCGAAACACAGTTTTTAAGTTCCTAAAATGAACGGTTTCAGTAATATTCCCAAATAACTGTGTTCCCTCTGAGAAACAGATCAACGTTACTATGGCAACCGCTGAAATTTCGCAGACCGGGGATAGTTTTCTGGCAATATCTTGAAAACCGTTCGTTTTAGGGCCTTAAAACGCTGGGTTCGGTTCCCACTTCTTCGAAGTGGAAACCACGAACATTGCTCCTCACATTGATACGGGCAAAAAGAGCTATAATCCATATTTCTACGATCAAATCGACTCGGAAAGTCTCATCTCTTATATATAATCCAAAACTGACTCATCACAGCAGGGCTCAAACCACTAGACCTAGGAAGTTGACATTTTGCATGTTGGTTGATCCGAGTATGTAGAGGCTCACTAAGAAACGGTTTTTGAAAATTCAATTTGTAAGTGACTTTTTTCGGCCCTTTGGCATTGACAATCCAAAATTGACTCATCGACGCAGGGCTCAAACCACTAGACCTAGAAAGCTGAAATTTTGCATGTTGGTTGATCCGAGTATGTAGAGGCCCCATAAGAAACGGTTTTTGAAAATTCAATTTGTAAGTGACTTTTTTCGGCCCTTTGGCACTGAGCAAGGACAGTCGGTAAAATGTTCGGATTTAGCTCATTTTAAGCCGCCACATACGAGAAACAATACTCGGAGGTCCTGTAGGGACCCCGAAACACACTTTTTAAGTTCCTAAAATGAACAGTTTCGGAGATATTCCCAAATAACTGTGTTCCCTCTGAGAAACAGATCATCGTTACTATGGCAACCGCTGAAATTTCACAGACCGGGGATAGTTTTCTGGCAATATCTCGAAAACCGTTCGTTTTAGGGCCTTAAAACGCAGGGTTCGGTTCCCACTTCCTGGAAGTGGAAACCACGAACATTGCTCCTCACATTGATACGCGCAAAAAGAGCTATAATCCATATTTCTACGATCAAATCGACTCGGAAAGTCTCATCTCTTATATATAATCCAAAACTGACTCATCACCGCAGGGCTCAAACCACTAGACCTAGGAAGCTGAAATTTTGCATGTTGGTTGATCCGAATATGTAGAGGCTCACTAAGAAACGGTTTTTAAAAATTCAATTTGTAAGTGAGTTTTTTCGGCCCTTTGGCAAGGACAATCCAAAATTGACTCATCGACGCAGGGCTCAAACCACTAGACCTAGAAAGCTGAAATTTTGCATGTTGGTTGATCCGAGTATGTAGAGGCTCACTAAGAAACGGTTCTGGAAAATTCAATTTGTAATTGACTTTTTTCGGCCCTTTGGCATTGACAATCCAAAATTGACTCATCGACGCAGGGCTCAAACCACTAGACCTAGAAAGCTGAAATTTTGCATGTTGGTTGATCCGAGTATGTAGAGGCCCAATAAGAAACGGTTTTTGAAAATTCAATTTGTAAGTGACTTTTTTCGGCCCAATGGCACTGAGCAAGGACAGTCGGTAAAATGTTCGGATTTAGCTCATTTTAAGCCGCCACATACGAGAAACAATACTCGGAGGTCCTGTAGGGACCCCGAAACACACTCTTTAAGTTCCTAAAATGAACGGTTTCGGAGATAATCCCAAATAACTGTGTTCCCTCTGAGAAACAGATCAACGTTACTATGGCAACCGCTGAAATTTCCCAGACCGGGGATAGTTTTCTGGCAATATCTCGAAAACCGTTCGTTTTAGGGCCTTAAAACGCTGGGTTCGGTTCCCACTTCTTTGAAGTCGAAACCACGAACATTGCTCCTCACATTGATACGTGCAAAAAGAGCTATAATCCATATTTCTACGATCAAATCGAATCGGAAAGTCTCATCTCTTATATATAATCCAAAACAGACTCATCACCGCAGGGCTCAAACCACTAGACCTATGAAGCTGAAATTTTGCATGTTGGTTGATCCGAGTATGTAGAGGCTCACTAAGAAATGGTTTTTGAAAATTCAATTTGTAAGTGACTTTTTTCGGTCCATTGGCATTGACAATCCAAAATTGACTCATCGACGCAGGGCTCAAACCACTAGATCTAGAAAGCTGAAATTTTGCATGTTGGTTGATCCGAGTATGAAGAGGCCCAATAAGAAACGGTTTTTGAAAATTCAATTTGTAAGTAACTTTTTTCGGCACTTTGGCACTGAGCAAGGACAGTCGGTAAAATGTTCGGATTTAGCTCATTTTAAGCCGCCACATACGAGAAACAATACTCGGAAGTCCTGTAGGGACCCCGAAACACACTTTTTAAGTTCCTAAAATGAACGGTTTCAGTAATATTCCCAAATAACTGTGTTCCCTCTGAGAAACAGATCAACGTTACTATGGCAACCGCTGAAATTTCGCAGACCGGGGATAGTTTTCTGGCAATATCTTGAAAACCGTTCGTTTTAGGGCCTTAAAACGCTGGGTTCGGTTCCCACTTCTCCGAAGTGGAAACCACGAACATTGCTCCTCACATTGATACGCGCAAAAAGAGCTATAATCCATATTTCTACGATCAAATCGACTCGGAAAGTCTCATCTCTTATATATAATCCAAAACTGACTCATCACAGCAGGGCTCAAACCACTAGACCTAGGAAGTTGACATTTTGCATGTTGGTTGATCCGAGTATGTAGAGGCTCACTAAGAAACGGTTTTTGAAAATTCAATTTGTAAGTGACTTTTTTCGGCCCTTTGGCATTGACAATCCAAAATTGACTCATCGACGCAGGGCTCAAAACACTAGACCTAGAAAGCTGAAATTTTGCATGTTGGTTGATCCGAGTATGTAGAGGCCCCATAAGAAACGGTTTTTGAAAATTCAATTTGTAAGTGACTTTTTTCGGCCCTTTGGCACTGAGCAAGGACAGTCGGTAAAATGTTCGGATTTAGCTCATTTTAAGCCGCCACATACGAGAAACAATACTCGGAGGTCCTGTAGGGACCCCGAAACACACTTTTTAAGTTCCTAAAATGAACAGTTTCGGAGATATTCCCAAATAACTGTGTTCCCTCTGAGAAACAGATCTTCGTTACTATGGCAACCGCTGAAATTTCACAGACCGGGGATAGTTTTCTGGCAATATCTCGAAAACCGTTCGTTTAAGGGCCTTAAAACGCAGGGTTCGGTTCCCACTTCTTGGAAGTGGAAACCACGAACATTGCTCCTCACATTGATACGCGCAAAAAGAGCTATAATCCATATTTCTACGATCAAATCGACTCGGAAAGTCTCATCTCTTAGGCTATATATAATCCAAAACTGACTCATCACCGCAGGGCTCAAACCACTAGACCTAGGGAGCTGAAATTTTGCATGTTGGTTGATCCGAGTATTTTGAGGCTAACTAAGAAACGGTTTTTGAAAATTCAATTTGTAAGTGACTTTTTTCGGCCCTTTGGCATTGACAATCCAAAATTGACTCATCGACGCAGGGCTCAAACCACTAGACCTAGAAAGCTGAAATTTTGCATGTTGGTTGATCCGAGTATGTAGAGGCCCAATAAGAAACGGTTTTTGAAAATTCAATTTGTAAGTGACTTTTTTCGGCCCTATGGCACTGAGCAAGGACAGTCGGTAAAATGTTCGGATTTAGCTCATTTTAAGCCGCCACATACGAGAAACAATACTCGGAGGTCCTGTAGGGACCCCGAAACACACTTTTTAAGTTCCTAAAATGAACGGTTTTGGAGATATTCCCAAATAACTGTGTTCCCTCTGAGAAACAGATCAACGTTACTATGGCAACCGCTGAAATTTCGCAGACCGGGGATAGTTTTCTGGCAATATCTCGAAAACCGTTCGTTTTAGGGCCTTAAAACGCTGGGTTCGGTTCCCACTTCTTTGAAGTGGAAACCACGAACATTGCTCCTCACATTGATACGCGCAAAAAGAGCTATAATCAATATTTCTACGATCAAATCGACTCGGAAAGTCTCATCTCTTATATATAATCCAAAACTGACTCATCACCGCAGGGCTCAAACCACTAGACCTAGGAAGCTGAAATTTTGCATGTTGGTTGATCCGAGTTCGTAGAGGCTCACTAAGAAACGGTTTTTGAAAATTCAATTTGTAAGTGACTTTTTTCGGTCCTTTGGCATTGACAATCCAAGTTGACTCATCGACGCAGGGCTCAAACCACTAGACCTAGAAAGCTAAAATTTTGCATGTTGGTTGATCCGAGTATGTAGAGGCCCAATAAGAAAAGGTTTTTGAAAATTCAATTTGTAAGTGACTTTTTTTGGCCCCTCGGCACTGAGCAAGGACAGTCGGTAAAATGTTCGGATTTAGCTCATTTTAAGCCACCACATACGAGAAACAATACTCGGAGGTGCTGTAGGGACCCCGAAACACACTTTTTAAGTTCCTAAAATGAACGGTTTCGGAGATATTCCCAAATAACTGTGTTCCCTCTGAGAAACAGATCAACGTTACTATGGCAACCGCTTAAATTTCGCAGACCGGGGATAGTTTTCTGGCAATATCTCGAAAACCGTTCGTTTTAGGGCCTTAAAACGCTGGGTTCGGTTCCCACTTCTTCGAAGTGGAAACCACGAACATTGCTCCTCACATTGATACGCGCAAAAAGAGCTATAATCGATATTTCTACGATCAAATCGACTCGGAAAGTCTCATCTCTTATATATAATCCAAAACTGACTCATCACCGCAGGGCTCAAACCACTAGACCTAGGAGGCTGAAATTTTGCACGTTGGTTGATCCGAGTATGTAGAGGCTCACTAAGAAACGGTTTTTGAAAATTCAATTTTTAAGTGACTTTTTTCGGCCCTTTGGCATTGACAATCCAAAATTGACTCATCGACGCAGGGCTCAAACCACTAGACCTAGAAAGCTGAAATTTTGCATGTTGGTTGATCCGAGTATGTAGAGGCCCAATAAGAAACGGTTCTTGAAAATTCAATTTGTAAGTGACTTTTTCGGCCCTTTGGCACTGAGCAAGGACAGTCGGTAAAATGCTCGGATTTAGCTCATTTTAAGCCGCCACATACGAGAAACAATACTCGGAGGTCCTGTAGGGACCCCGAAACACACTTTTTAAGTTCCTAAAATGAACGGCTTCGGAGATATTCCCAAATAACTGTGCTCCCTCTGAGAAACAGATCAACGTTACTATGGAAACCGCTGAAATTTCGCAGACCGGGGATAGTTTTCTGGCAATATCTCGAAAACCGTTCGTTTTAGGGCCTTAAAACGCTGGGTTCGGTTCCCACTTCTTCGAAATGGAAACCACGAACATTGCTCCTCACATTGATACGCGCAAAAAGAGCTATAATCCATATTTCTACGATCAAATAGACTCAGAAAATCTCATCTCTTATATATAATCCAAAACTGACTCATCACCGCAGGGCTCAAACCACTAGACCTAGGAAGCTGAAATTTTGCACGTTGGTTGATTTGAGTATGTAGAGGCTCACTAAGAATCGTTTTTTGAAAATTCAATTTGTAAGTGACTTTTTTCGGCCCTTTGGCATTGACAATCCAAAATTGACTCATCGATGCAGGGCTCAAACCACTAGACCTAGAAAGCTGAAATTTTGCATGTTGGTTGATCCAAGTATGTAGATGCCCAATAAGAAACGGTTTTTGAAAATTCAATTTGTAAGTGACTTTTTTCGGCCCTTTGGCACTGAGCAAGGACAGTCGGTAAAATGTTCGGATTTATCTCATTTTAAGCCGCCACATACGAGAAACAATACTCGGAGGTCCTGTAGGGACCCCGAAACACACTTTTTAAGTTCCTTAAATGAACGGCTTCGGAGATATTCCCAAATAACTGTGTTCCCTCTGAGAAACAGATCAACGTTACTATGGCAACCGCTGAAATTTCGCAGACCGGGGATAGTTTTCTGGCAATATCTCGAAAACCGTTCGTTTTAGGGCCTTAAAACGCTGGGTTCGGTTCCCACTTCTTTGAAGTGGAAACCACGAACATTGCTCCTCACATTGATACGCGCAAAAAGAGCTATAATCAATATTTCTACGATCAAATCGACTCGGAAAGTCTCATCTCTTATATATAATCCAAAACTGACTCATCACCGCAGGGCTCAAACCACTAGACCTAGGAAGCTGAAATTTTGCATGTTGGTTGATCCGAGTTCGTAGAGGCTCACTAAGAAACGGTTTTTGAAAATTCAATTTGTAAGTGACTTTTTTCGGTCCTTTGGCATTGACAATCCAAGTTGACTCATCGACGCAGGGCTCAAACCACTAGACCTAGAAAGCTAAAATTTTGCATGTTGGTTGATCCGAGTATGTAGAGGCCCAATAAGAAACGGTTTTTGAAAATTCAATTTGTAAGTGACTTTTTTTGGCCCTTTGGCACTGAGCAAGGACAGTCGGTAAAATGTTCGGATTTAGCTCATTTTAAGCCGCCACATACGAGAAACAATACTCGGAGGTCCTGTAGGGACCCCGAAACACACTTTTTAAGTTCCTAAAATGAACGGTTTCGGAGATATTCCCAAATAACTGTGTTCCCTCTGAGAAACAGATCATCGTTACTATGGCAACCGCTCTAATTTCGCAGACCGGGGATAGTTTTCTGGCAATATCTCGAAAACCGTTCGTTTTAGGGCCTTAAAACGCTGGGTTCGGTTCCCACTTCTACGAAGTGGAAACAACGAACATTGCTCCTCACATTGATACGCGCAAAAAGAGCTATAATCCATATTTCTACGATCAAATCGACTCGGAAAGTCTCATCTCTTATATATAATCCAAAAACTGACTCATCACCGCAGGGCTCAAACGACTAGAACAAGGAAGCTGAAATTTTGCATGTTGGTTGATCCGAGTATGTAGAGGCTCACTAAGAAACGGTTTTGGAAAATTCAATTTGTAAGTGACATTTTTCGGCCCTTTGGCATTGACAATCCAAAATTGACTCATCGACGCAGGGCTCAAACCACTAGACCTAGAAAGCTGAAATTTTGCATGTTGGTTGATCCGAGTATGTAGAGGCCCAATAAGAAACGGTTTTTGAAAATTCAATTTGTAAGTGACTTTTTTCGGCCCTTTGGCACTGAGCAAGGACAGTCGGTAAAATGTTCGGATTTAGCTCATTTTAAGCCGCCACATACGAGAAACAATACTCAACAATACCCACTTTTTAAGTTCCTAAAATGAACGGTTTCAGAGATATTCCCAAATAACTGTGTTCCCTCTGAGAAACAGATCAACGTTACTATGGCAACCGCTGAAATTTCGCAGACCGGGGATAGTTTTCTGGCAATATCTCGAAAACCGTTCGTTTTAGGGCCTTAAAACGCTGGGTTCGGTTCCCACTTCTTTGAAGTGGAAACCACGAACATTGCTCCTCACATTGATACGCGCAAAAAGAGCTATAATCCATATTTCTACGATCAAATCGACTCGGAAAGTCTCATCTCTTATATATAATCCAAAACTGACTCATCACAGCAGGGCTCAAACCACTAGACCAAGGAAGCTGAAGTTTTGCCTGTTGGTTGATCCGAGTATGTAGAGGCTCACTAAGAAACGGTTCTGGAAAATTCAATTTGTAAGTGACTTTTTTCGGCCCTTTGGCATTGACAATCCAAAATTGACTCATCGACGTGGGCTCAAACCACTAGACCTAGAAAGCTGAAATTTTGCATGTTGGTTGATCCGAGTATGTAGAGGCCCAATAAGAAACGGTCTTTGAAAATTCAATTTGTAAGTGACTTTTTTCGGCCCTATGGCACTGAGCAAGGACAGTCGGTAAAATGTTCGGATTTAGCTCATTTTATGCCGCCACATACGAGAAACAATACTCGGAGGTCCTGTAGGGACCCAGAAACACACTTTTTAAGTTCCTAAAATGAACGGTTTTGGAGATATTCCCAAATAACTGTGTTCCCTCTGAGAAACAGATCAATGTTACTATGGCAACCGCTGAAATTTCGCGGACCGGGGATAGTTTTCTGGCAATATGTCGAAAACCGTTCGTTTTAGGGCCTTAAAACGCTGGGTTCAGTTCCCACTTCTTTGAAGTGGAAACAACGAACATTGCTCCTCACATTGATACGCGCAAAAAGAGCTATAATCCATATTTCTACGATCAAATCGATTCGGAAAGTCTCATGTCTTATATATAATCCAAAACTGACTCATCACCGCAGGGCTCAAACCACTAGACCTAGGAAGCTGAAATTTTGCATGTTGGTTGATCCGAGTATGTAGAGGCTCACTAAGAAACGGTTTTTGAAAATTCAATTTGTAAGTGACTTTTTACGGCCCTTTGGCATTGACAATCCAAAATTGACCCATCGACGCAGGGCTCAAACCACTATACCAAGAAAGCTGAAATTTTGCATGTTGGTTGATCCGGGTATGTAGAGGCCCCATAAGAAACGGTTTTTGAAAATTCAATTTGTAAGTGACTTTTTTCGGCCCTTTGGCACTGAGCAAGGACAGTCGGTAAAATGTTCGGATTAAGCTCATTTTAAGCCGCCACATACGAGAAACAATACTCGGAGGTCCTGTAGGGACCCCGAAACACACTTTTTAAGTTCCTAAAATGAACGGTTTCGGAGATATTCCCAAATAACTGTGTTCCCTCTGAGAAACAGATCAACGTTACTATGGCAACCGCTGAAATTTCGCAGACCGGGGATAGTTTTCTGGCAATATCTCGAAAACCGTTCGTTTTAGGTCCTTAAAACGCTGGGTTCGGTTCCCACTTCTTAGAAGTGGAAACCACGAACATTGCTCCTCACATTGATACGCGCAAAAAGAGCTATAATCCATATTTCTACGATCAAATCGACTCGGAAAGTCTCATCTCTTATATATAATCCAAAACTGACTCATCACCGCAGGGCTCAAACCACTAGACCTAGGAAGCTGAAATTTTGCATGTTGGTTGATCCAAATATGTAGAGGCTCACTAAGAAACGGTTTTTAAAAAATCAATTTGTAAGTGACTTTTATCGGCCCTTTGGCATTGACAATCCAAAATTGACTCATCGACGCAGGGCTCAAACCACTAGACCTAGGAAGCTGAAATTTTGCATGTTGGTTGATCCGAGTATGTAGAGGCTCACTAAGAAACGGTTCTGGAAAATTCAATTTGTAATTGACTTTTTTCGGCCCTTTGGCATTGACAATCCAAAATTGACTCATCGACGCAGGGCTCAAACCACTAGACCTAGAAAGCTGAAATTTTGCATGTTGGTTGATCCGAGTATGTAGAGGCCCAATAAGAAACGGTTTTTGAAAATTCAATTTGTAAGTGACTTTTTTCGGCCCTTTGGCATTGATAATCCAAAATTGACTCATCGACGCAGGGCTCAAACCACTAGACCTAGAAAGCTGAAATTTTGCATGTTGGTTGATCCGAGTATGTAGAGGCCCCATAAGAAACGGTTTTTGAAAATTCAATTTGTAAGTGACTTTTTTCGGCCCTTTGGCACTGAGCAAGGACAGTCGGTAAAATGTTCGGATTAAGCTCATTTTAAGCCGCCACATACGAGAAACAATACTCGGAGGTCCTGTAGGGACCCCGAAACACACTTTTTAAGTTCCTAAAATGAACAGTTTCGGAGATATTCCCAAATAACTGTGTTCCCTCTGAGAAACAGATCATCGTTACTATGGCAACCGCTGAAATTTCACAGACCGGGGATGGTTTTCTGGCAATATCTCGAAAACCGTTCGTTTTAGGGCCTTAAAACGCAGGGTTCGGTTCCCACTTCCTGGAAGTGGAAACCACGAACATTGCTCCTCACATTGATACGCGCAAAAAGAGCTATAATCCATATTTCTACGATCAAATCGACTCGGAAAGTCTCATCTCTTATATATAATCCAAAATTGACTCATCACCGCAGGGCTCAAACCACTAGACCTAGGAAGCTGAAATTTTGCATGTTGGTTGATCCGAATATGTAGAGGCTCACTAAGAAACGGTTTTTAAAAATTCAATTTGTAAGTGACTTTTTTCGGCCCATTGGCATTGACAATCCAAAATTGACTCATCGACGCAGGGCTCAAACCACTAGACCTAGGAAGCTGAAATTTTGCATGTTGGTTGATCCGAGTATGTAGAGGCTCACTAAGAAACGGTTCTGGAAAATTCAATTTGTAATTGACTTTTTTCGGCCCTCTGGCATTGACAATCCAAAATTGACTCATCGACGCAGGGCTCAAACCACTAGACCTAGAAAGCTGAAATTATGCATGTTGGTTGATCCGAGTATGTAGAGGCCCAATAAGAAACGGTTTTTGAAAATTCAATTTGTAAGTGACTTTTTTCGGCCCAATGGCACTGAGCAAGGACAGTCGGTAAAATGTTCGGATTTAGCTCATTTTAAGCCGCCACATACGAGAAACAATACTCGGAGGTCCTGTAGGGACCCCGAAACACACTCTTTATGTTCCTAAAATGAACGGTTTCGGAGATATTCCCAAATAACTGTGTTCCCTCTGAGAAACAGATCAACGTTACTATGGCAACCGCTGAAATTTCGCAGACCGGGGATAGTTTTCTGGCAATATCTCGAAAACCGTTCGTTTTAGGGCCTTAAAACGCTGGGTTCGGTTCCCACTTCTTTGAAGTCGAAACCACGAACATTGCTCCTCACATTGATACGCGCAAAAAGAGCTATAATCCATATTTCTACGATCAAATCGAATCGGAAAGTCTCATCTCTTATATATAATCCAAAACAGACTCATCACCGCAGGGCTCAAACCACTAGACCTATGAAGCTGAAATTTTGCATGTTGGTTGATCCGAGTATGTAGAGGCTCACTAAGAAACGGTTTTTGAAAATTCAATTTGTAAGTGACTTTTTTCGGTCCATTGGCATTGACAATCCAAAATTGACTCATCGACGCAGGGCTCAAACCACTAGACCTAGAAAGCTGAAATTTTGCATGTTGGTTGATCCGAGTATGTAGAGGCCCAATAAGAAACGGTTTTTGAAAATTCAATTTGTAAGTAACTTTTTTCGGCCCTTTGGCACTGAGCAAGGACAGTCGGTAAAATGTTCGGATTTAGCTCATTTTAAGCCGCCACATACGAGAAACAATACTCGGAGGTCCTGTAGGGACCCCGAAACACACTTTTTAAGTTCCTAAAATGAACGGTTTCGGAGATATTCCCAAATAACTGTGTTCCCTCTGAGAAACAGATCATCGTTACTATGGCAACCGCTGAAATTTCACAGACCGGGGATAGTTTTCTGGCAATATCTCGAAAACCGTTCGTTTTAGGGCCTTAAAACGCAGGGTTCGGTTCCCACTTCCTGGAAGTGGAAACCACGAACATTGCTCCTCACATTGATACGCGCAAAAAGAGCTATAATCCATATTTCTACGATCAAATCGACTCGGAAAGTCTCATCTCTTATATATAATCCAAAACTGACTCATCACCGCAGGGCTCAAACCACTAGACCTAGGAAGCTGAAATTTTGCATGTTGGTTGATCCGAATATGTAGAGGCTCACTAAGAAACGGTTTTTAAAAATTCAATTTGTAAGTGACTTTTTTCGGCCCTTTGGCATTGACAATCCAAAATTGACTCATCGACGCAGGGCTCAAACCACTAGACCTAGAAAGCTGAAATTTTGCATGTTGGTTGATCCGAGTATGTAGAGGCCCAATAAGAAACGGTTTTTGAAAATTCAATTTGTAAGTGACTTTTTTCGGTCCATTGGCATTGACAATCCAAAATTGACTCATCGACGCAGGGCTCAAACCACTAGACCTAGAAAGCTGAAATTTTGCATGTTGGTTGATCCGAGTATGTAGAGGCCCAATAAGAAACGGTTTTTGAAAATTCAATTTGTGACTTTTTTTGGCCCTTTGGCACTGAGCAAGGACAGTCGGTAAAATGTTCGGATTTAGCTCATTTTAAGCCGCCACATACGAGAAACAATACTCGGAGGTCCTGTAGGGACCCCGAAAGACACTTTTTAAGTTCCTAAAATGAACGGTTTCGGAGATATTCCCAAATAACTGTGTTCCCTCTGAGAAACAGATCATCGTTACTATGGCAACCGCTCTAATTTCGCAGACCGGGGATAGTTTTCTGGCAATATCTCGAAAACCGTTCGTTTTAGGGCCTTAAAACGCTGGGTTCGGTTCCCACTTCTTCGAAGTGGAAACCACGAACATTGCTCCTCACATTGATACGCGCAAAAAGAGCTATAATCCATATCTCTACGATCAAATCGACTCGGAAAGTCTCATCTCTTATATATAATCCAAAACTGACTCATCACAGCAGGGCTCAAACCACTAGACCCATGAAGCTGAAATTTTGCATGTTGGTTGATCCGAGTATGTAGAGGCTCACTAAGAAACGGTTTTTGAAAATTCAATTTGTAAGTGACTTTTTACGGTCCTTTGGCATTGACAATCCAAAATTGACTCATCGACGCAGGGCTCAAACCACTAGACCTAGAAAGCTGAAATTTTGCATGTTGGTTGATCCGAGTATGTAGAGGCCCAATAAGAAACGGTTTTTGAAAATTCAATTTGTAAGTAACTTGTTTCGGCCCTTTGGCACTGAGCAAGGACAGTCGGTAAAATGTTCGGATTTTGCTCATTTTAAGCCGCCACATACGAGAAACAATACTCGGAAGTCCTGTAGGGACCCCGAAACACACTTTTTAAGTTCCTAAAATGAACGGTTTCAGTAATATTCCCAAATAACTGTTTTCCCTCTGAGAAACAGATCAACGTTACTATGGCAACCGCTGAAATTTCGCAGACCGGGGATAGTTTTCTGGCAATATCTTGAAAACCGTTCGTTTTAGGGCCTTAAAACGCTGGGTTCGGTTCCCACTTCTTTGAAGTGGAAACCACGAACATTGCTCCTCACATTGATACGCGCAAAAAGAGCTATAATCCATATTTCTACGATCAAATCGACTCGGAAAGTCTCATCTCTTAGGCTATATATAATCCAAAACTGACTCATCACCGCAGGGCTCAAACCACTAGACCTAGGGAGCTGAAATTTTGCATGTTGGTTGATCCGAGTATTTAGAGGCTAACTAAGAAACGGTTTTTGAAAATTCAATTTGTAAGTGACTTTTTTCGGCCCTTTGGCATTGACAATCCAAAATTGACTCATCGACGCAGGGCTCAAACCACTAGACCTAGAAAGCTGAAATTTTGCATGTTGGTTGATCCGAGTATGTAGAGGCCCAATAAGAAACGGTTTTTGAAAATTCAATTTGTAAGTGACTTTTTTCGGCCCTATGGCACTGAGCAAGGACAGTCGGTAAAATGTTCGGATTTAGCTCATTTTAAGCCGCCACATACGAGAAACAATACTCGGAGGTCCTGTAGGGACCCCGAAACACACTTTTTAAGTTCCTAAAATGAACGGTTTTGGAGATATTCCCAAATAACTGTGTTCCCTCTGAGAAACAGATCAACGTTACTATGGCAACCGCTGAAATTTCGCAGACCGGGGATAGTTTTCTGGCAATATCTCGAAAACCGTTCGTTTTAGGGCCTTAAAACGCTGGGTTCGGTTCCCACTTCTTTGAAGTGGAAACCACGAACATTGCTCCTCACATTGATACGCGCAAAAAGAGCTATAATCAATATTTCTACGATCAAATCGACTCGGAAAGTCTCATCTCTTATATATAATCCAAAACTGACTCATCACCGCAGGCCTCAAACCACTAGACCTAGGAAGCTGAAATTTTGCATGTTGGTTGATCCGAGTTCGTAGAGGCTCACTAAGAAACGGTTTTTGAAAATTCAATTTGTAAGTGACTTTTTTCGGTCCTTTGGCATTGACAATCCAAGTTGACTCATCGACGCATGGCTCAAACCACTAGACCTAGAAAGCTAAAATTTTGCATGTTGGTTGATCCGAGTATGTAGAGGCCCAATAAGAAACGGTTTTTGAAAATTCAATTTGTAAGTGACTTTTTATGGCCCTTTCGCACTGAGCAAGGACAGTCGGTAAAATGTTCGGATTTAGCTCATTTTAAGCCGCCACATACGAGAAACAATACTCGGAGGTCCTGTAGGGACCCCGAAACACACTTTTTAAGTTCCTAAAATGAACGGTTTCGGAGATATTCCCAAATAACTGTGTTCCCTCTGAGAAACAGATCATCGTTACTATGGCAACCGCTCTAATTTCGCAGACCGGGGATAGTTTTCTGGCAATATCTCGAAAACCGTTCGTTTTAGGGCCTTAAAACGCTGGGTTCGGTTCCCACTTCTACGAAGTGGAAACCACGAACATTGCTCCTCACATTGATACGCGCAAAAAGAGCTATAATCCATATTTCTACGATCAAATCGACTCGGAAAGTCTCATCTCTTATATATAATCCAAAACTGACTCATCACCGCAGGGCTCAAACCACTAGAACAAGGAAGCTGAAATTTTGCATGTTGTTTGATCCGAGTATGTAGAGGCTCACTAAGAAACGGTTTTGGAAAATTCAATTTGTAAGTGACATTTTTCGGCCCTTTGGCATTGACAATCCAAAATTGACTCATCGACGCAGGGCTCAAACCACTAGACCTAGAAAGCTGAAATTTTGCATGTTGGTTGATCCGAGTATGTAGAGGCCCAATAAGAAACGGTTTTTGAAAATTCAATTTGTAAGTGACTTTTTTCGGCCCTTTGGCACTGAGCAAGGACAGTCGGTAAAATGTTCGGATTTAGCTCATTTTAAGCCGCCACATACGAGAAACAATACTCGGAGGTCCTGTAGGGACCCCGAAACCCACTTTTTAAGTTCCTAAAATGAACGGTTTCAGAGATATTCCCAAATAACTGTGTTCCCTCTGAGAAACAGATCAACGTTACTATGGCAACCGCTGAAATTTCGCAGACCGGGGATAGTTTTCTGGCAATATCTCGAAAACCGTTCGTTTTAGGGCCTTAAAACGCTGGGTTCGGTTCCCACTTCTTTGAAGTGGAAACCACGAACATTGCTCCTCACATTGATACGCGCAAAAAGAGCTATAATCCATATTTCTACGATCAAATCGACTCGGAAAGTCTCATCTCTTATATATAATCCAAAACAGACTCATCACAGCAGGGCTCAAACCACTAGACCTAGGAAGCTGAAGTTTTGCCTGTAGGTTGATCCGAGTATGTAGAGGCTCACTAAGAAACGGTTCTGGAAAATTCAATTTGTAAGTGACTTTTTTCGGCCCTTTGGCATTGACAATCCAAAATTGACTCATCGACGCAGGGCTCAAACAACTAGACCTAGAAAGCTGAAATTTTGCATGTTGGCTGATCCGAGTAGGTAGAGGCCCAATAAGAAACGGTTTTTGAAAATTCAATTTGTAAGTGACTTTTTTCGGCCCTATGGCACTGAGCAAGGACAGTCGGTAAAATGTTCGGATTTAGCTCATTTTATGCCGCCACATACGAGAAACAATACTCGGAGGTCCTGTAGGGACCCAGAAACACACTTTTTAAGTTCCTAAAATGAACGGTTTTGGAGACATTCCCAAATAACTGTGTTCCCTCTGAGAAACAGATCAATGTTACTATGGCAACCGCTGAAATTTCGCGGACCGGGGATAGTTTTCTGGCAATATGTCGAAAACCGTTCGTCTTAGGGCCTTAAAACGCTGGGTTCAGTTCCCACTTCTTTGAAGTGGAAACCACGAACATTGCTCCTCACATTGATACGCGCAAAAAGAGCTATAATCCATATTTCTACTATCAAATCGATTCGGAAAGTCTCATCTCTTATATATAATCCAAAACTGACTCATCACCGCAGGGCTCAAACCACTAGACCTAGGAAGCTGAAATTTTGCATGTTGGTTGATCCGAGTATGTAGAGGCTCACTAAGAAACGGTTTTTGAAAATTCAATTTGTAAGTGACTTTTTACGGCCCTTTGGCATTGACAATCCAAAATTGACCCATCGACGCAGGGCTCAAACCACTATACCAAGAAAGCTGAAATTTTGCATGTTGGTTGATCCGGGTATGTAGAGGCCCCATAAGAAACGGTTTTTGAAAATTCAATTTGTAAGTGACTTTTTTCGGCCCTTTGGCACTGAGCAAGGACAGTCGGTAAAATGTTCGGATTAAGCTCATTTTAAGACGCCACATACGAGAAACAATACTCGGAGGTCCCGTAGGGACCCCGAAACACACTTTTTAAGTTCCTAAAATGAACGGTTTCAGTAATATTCCCAAATAACTCTGTTCCCTCTGAGAAACAGATCAACGTTACTATGGCAACCGCTGAAATTTCGCAGACCGGGGATAGTTTTTGGGCAATATCTCGAAAACCGTTCGTTTTAGGGCCTTAAAAGGCTGGGTTCGGTTCCCACTTCTTCGAAGTGGAAACCACGAACATTGCTCCTCACATTGATACGCGCAAAAAGAGCTATAATCCATATTTCTACGATCAAATCGACTCGGAAAGTCTCATCTCTTATATATAATCCAAAACTGACTCGTCACAGCAGGGCTCAAACCACTAGACCTAGGAAGCTGAAATTTTGCATGATGGTTGATCCGAGTATGTAGAGGCTCACTAAGAAACGGTTTTTGAAAATTCAATTTGTAAGTGACTTTTTTCGACCCTTTGGCATTGACAATCCAATATTGACTCATCGACGCAGGGCTCAAACCACTAGACCTAGAAAGCTGAAATTCTGCATGTTGGTTGATCCGAGTATGTAGAGGCCCAATAAGAAACGGTTTTTGAAAATTCAATTTGTAAGTGACTTTTTTCGGCCCTTTGGCACGGAGCAAGGACAGTCGGTAAAATGTTCGGATTTAGCTCATATTAAGCCGCCACATACGAGAAACAATACTCGGAGGTCCTGTAGGGACCCCGAAACACACTTTTTAAGTTCCTAAAATGAACGGTTTCGGAGATATTCCCAAATAACTGTGTTCCCTCTGAGAAACAGATCAACGTTACTATGGCAACCGCTGAAATTTCGCAGACCGGGGATAGTTTTCTGGCAATATCTCGAAAACCGTTCGTTTTAGGTCCTTAAAACGCTGGGTTCGGTTCCCACTTCTTAGAAGTGGAAACCACGAACATTGCTCCTCACATTGATACGCGCAAAAAGAGCTATAATCCATATTTCTACGATCAAATCGACTCGGAAAGTCTCATCTCTTATATATAATCCAAAACTGACTCATCACCGCAGGGCTCAAACCACTAGACCTAGGAAGCTGAAATTTTGCATGTTGGTTGATCCGAATATGTAGAGGCTCACTAAGAAACGGTTTTTAAAAACTCAATTTGTAAGTGACTTTTTTCGGCCCTTTGGCATTGACAATCCAAAATTGACTCATCGACGCAGGGCTCAAACCACTAGACCTAGTGAACCCTTATCATTGTGTCCAATAATAATGTTTCATATTAATAAAAACGATGGAAATACTAAATACATGATATGCTGGATATTTGAGTAATATTGATGTAGCAAGAAATCTGGACTTGGTAAGACATGCTACGTGCTGGCTGGAAATGACCAATAGTTTCACAACCAATGTTATTCTTGGATTTCTGAGAAAATCAGATATGACGCTGTGGCGTACGTGACCATAAAAGGCCAAAATGCTGCGTACAAGGCAAGGAGTGAGAGAGAGGAGAATAGTCGTGACGTCAAAATAAGGGCGGGATTTGTAAGGTCAGAGCTCCAACGCCAACTTATCTGACCAATAAGAAAACATGACGCCAGAACATAGCGTCAGTGTGTTTTGCGCGGCAATCGGATATAAAAAGATCTAGCGATCGGTTTGCTTGTTCGACGGCAGATTCGCGACCTGTGAGAAAATACAAGATTTTTGAGAGGTCACACATAATTATAGGCCCATTACTTAAAATATTGAGGAGCTGTTTTACTCCCACCATTGAAACTTTAGGCTTTCTGTATATATACAAATGTCTGAGATGAACCGGGACACTTCTAATTATTCTTCGACAGTCATTTTAAGACGTCCTTAAGACGATATGGTTTTAAAATTATAGTTGTGTGTCGGCAACGAAGTTGGAAATTTTCATAAATTGTGAGATGGCAATTAGCCATAGAATAGGGAAAGTCGACGATTCTGCATAGGACGATCTGAGGAAATAAAATACTTAGAACGCAGATAGAACAGTTTAAAAACTTTGATTTAATTGTGTTTTAACAGCAGCAAAATGTCGACCATGGAGAGAAGACAGCAAGCTTCATCCTCCATTACCATCAGTGTTATGGGCTAACGGCCTAATGATGGGAATTGACGAGGCGGGAGGCCTCTGGAAAGCAGTTTAAGTGATGAGTATTAAAAAATTGATTTATTGATTTTGGACGAGGGGAATCGCGAGAGATGTGTGGAACTTTGTATAGATTTTATTTGTGTGGTTTAATTTAAATTTCAGGGTTTGATTTCTTAACTGACATGCGTGTAGTAAATTTTGGCATTGCGTGACAATTATGTTGTACAGTAAATTTTGTAATTTAAATGTTTTCCTTATGTATACGTAATTCTTATTGCGAAACGGCCGCATCGATTAACGTATCTATAAAAAGTGTAGCCATGAATGAGAACCTAGGAACGACAATGATAAATGGACTGATTTAATGATATGTTAAACTAATTACTACGTGGGGGGAATATTTGCATTTTGTTGCTTTGATAACTCGGGCTAGGACTGATCCTGTTATTTATTCTTTATTGTCATTTGGACATGTTGTGTGTCATTATCTGAGAGGTGTGCTGATTAATGCTACGACGTGATCTTCGAGAAATGTGCCACGTGTTTTTGGGTGTAAGTGATGATGATGAGGAGAGGTAAAGCCTGTCCATGACTGCGATATCATTCCGGCAAACTAGTTATCCGTGGGGATAAGTTTGACCTGGGAATGTATTCTTAAAAATCCCTGAGAGGATGTTTTGAGATAATGTGTTATTTATTTGTACGCGTTTAACAGGTGGCGATTAGCAAAGGTGCTGTACGCTGGCTATGGGCCAGAATCTATATTTAGCATGGCACTAATTACTACTTGGGGGAAGAAATCAGCCACTCTCTCGGTGATGCGATAACAGGCCCGGTTGTCTCCAGCTCGTTATGACACGTTATGTTTGCTTTAAAGCCTAATGAGTTAAGGTTATTTTATTTGGTTTAATTTGGGAAGTTGCCATGTTGTCGATCCAAGTTTCTTTTATCATTACTACGACTTATTTGTTCATTGTTTTAAAACGCCAAACTTTCCGGCGTGAAAATTAAAAGTTATATTTTGTTGTTGTTGGCTCTTATTTTCAAGGCCATTGTATTCATATAAATATAATTTGGCAACCGGCCAAACCTGTTCATGTCATGTTATGCCTTCCTAGTGTTTAAGGTATAAGTCGGTAATTCCGCAGCCCTTATTTTAAATAATACACACGTGTATTTGGTTGTGGTAATCTAAGGTTAGAGCATGTCAGTAGTGTATATAAATATGTAATTGTTGTTCCCACATTTCCGTAATTCGTCCTTCGCAGTACGGAGTCCGTTCCCGAACCAACTGTTTTGGTCGGAAACGAGCGCCCGTCAAAATGCTCATTACTTGAACTAGTCTTAAAACCCGTGTCGCTCATAAATATTAAATTTTTGTACTATTTTATTTGTTTGTTATATTTGGATCTTGTGATCCGTTTTTCTTTTGTTACTTTGACTTAAGTGACATTTCAGTCACAATGCTTGTTGACAGCTGTCATGCCGTGTCGTCACGGTACGTCAGGCTGGTCAGTGTTAGATCTGTTCACGCGAGTGAACAATAAAAGGGTGGTTATAGTTTTCCTTTTTTATGTTTGATTCAGTTAATAAATTTCATTTGTTAGTAGATCCTGTTGTTTTTCTTGGCTTTATAATAATAATAAGTTAACCTTATGAACCCTGGAAGTTATGTTGATAGCAAAACCTCTAAATCACATTCACAAGAATCCATTACGACCCCGAAATTTTGAATCTTGTCTACATGCTATTTTCCAAAGGGTTTACTAGGAAGCTGAAATTTTGCATGTTGGTTGATCCGAGTAAGTAGAGGCTCACTAAGAAACGGTTCTGGAAAATTCAATTTGTAATTGACTTTTTTCGGCCCTTTGGCATTGACAATCCAAAATTGACTCATCGACGCAGGGCTCAAACCACTAGACCTAGAAAGCTGAAATTTTGCATGTTGGTTGACCCGAGTATGTAGAGGCCCAATAAGAAACGGTTTTTGAAAATTCAATTTGTAAGTGACTTTTTTCGGCCCAATGGCACTGAGCAAGGACAGTCGGTAAAATGTTCGGATTTAGCTCATTTTAAGCCGCCACATACGAGAAACAATACTCGGAGGTCCTGTAGGGACCCCGAAACACACTCTTTAAGTTCCTAAAATGAACGGTTTCGGAGATATTCCCAAATAACTGTGTTCCCTCTGAGAAACAGATCAACGTTACTATGGCAACCGCTGAAATTTCGCAGACCGGGGATAGTTTTCTGGCAATATCTCGAAAACCGTTCGTTTTAGGGCCTTAAAACGCTGGGTTCGGTTCCCACTTCTTTGAAGTCGAAACCACGAACATTGCTCCTCACATTGATACGCGCAAAAAGAGCTATAATCCATATTTCTACGATCAAATCGAATCGGAAAGTCTCATCTCTTATATATAATCCAAAACAGACTCATCACCGCAGGGCTCAAACCACTAGACCTATGAAGCTGAAATTTTGCATGTTAGTTGATCCGAGTATGTAGAGGCTCACTAAGAAACGGTTTTTGAAAATTCAATTTGTAAGTGACTTTTTTCGGTCCATTGGCATTGACAATCCAAAATTGACTCATCGACGCAGGGCTCAAACCACTAGACCTAGAAAGCTGAAATTTTGCATGTTGGTTGATCCGAGTATGTAGAGGCCCAATAAGAAACGGTTTTTGAAAATTCAATTTGTAAGTGACTTTTTTCGGTCCATTGGCATTGACAATCCAAAATTGACTCATCGACGCAGGGCTCAAACCACTAGACCTAGAAAGCTGAAATTTTGCATGTTGGTTGATCCGAGTATGTAGAGGCCCAATAAGAAACGGTTTTTGAAAATTCAATTTGTAAGTAACTTTTTTCGGCCCTTTGGCACTGAGCAAGGACAGTCGGTAAAATGTTCGGATTTAGCTCATTTTAAGCCGCCACATACGAGAAACAATACTCGGAGGTCCTGTAGGGACCCCGAAACACACTCTTTAAGTTCCTAAAATGAACGGTTTCGGAGATATTCCCAAATAACTGTGTTCCCTCTGAGAAACAGATCAACGTTACTATGGCAACCGCTGAAATTTCGCAGACCGGGGATAGTTTTCTGGCAATATCTCGAAAACCGTTCGTTTTAGGGCCTTAAAACGCTGGGATCGGTTCCCACTTCTTTGAAGTCGAAACCACGAACATTGCTCCTCACATTGATACGCGCAAAAAGAGCTATAATCCATATTTCTACGATCAAATCGACTCGGAAAGTCTCATCTCTTATATATAATCCAAAACTGACTCATCACAGCAGGGCTCAAACCACTAGACCTAGGAAGTTGACATTTTGCATGTTGGTTGATCCGAGTATGTAGAGGCTCACTAAGAAACGGTTTTTCAAAATTCAATTTGTAAGTGACTTTTTTCGGCCCTTTGGCATTGACAATCCAAAATTGACTCATCGACGCAGGGCTCAAACCACTAGACCTAGAAAGGTGAAATTTTGCATGTTGGTTGATGCGAGTATGTAGAGTCCCCATAAGAAACGGTTTTTGAAAATTCAATTTGTAAGTGACTTTTTTCGGCCCTTTGGCACTGAGCAAGGACAGTCGGTAAAATGTTCGGATTTAGCTCATTTTAAGCCGCCACATACGAGAAACAATACTCGGAGGTCCTGTAGGGACCCCGAAACACACTTTTTAAGTTCCTAAAATGAACAGTTTCGGAGATATTCCCAAATAACTGTGTTCCCTCTGAGAAACAGATCATCGTTACTATGGCAACCGCTGAAATTTCACAGACCGGGGATAGTTTTCTGGCAATATCTCGAAAACCGTTCGTTTTAGGGCCTTAAAACGCAGGGTTCGGTTCCCACTTCCTGGAAGTGGAAACCACGAACATTGCTCCTCACATTGATACGCGCATAAAGAGCTATAATCCATATTTCTACGATCAAATCGACTCGGAAAGTCTCATCTCTTATATATAATCCAAAACTGACTCATCACCGCAGGGCTCAAACCACTAGACCTAGGAAGCTGAAATTTTGCATGTTGGTTGATCGGAATATGTAGAGGCTCACTAAGAAACGGTTTTTAAAAATTCAATTTGTAAGTGACTTTTTTCGGCCCTTTGGCATTGACAATCCAAAATTGACTCATCGACGCAGGGCTCAAACCACTAGACCTAGGAAGCTGAAATTTTGCATGTTGGTTGATCCGAGTATGTAGAGGCTCACTAAGAAACGGATCTGGAAAATTCAATTTGTAATTGACTTTTTTCGGCCCTTTGGCATTGACAATCCAAAATTGACTCATCGACGCAGGGCTCAAACCACTAGACCTAGAAAGCTGAAATTTTGCATGTTGGTTGATCCGAGTATGTAGAGGCCCAATAAGAAACGGTTTTTGAAAATTCAATTTGTAAGTGACTTTTTTCGGCCCAATGGCACTGAGCAAGGACAGTCGGTAAAATGTTCGGATTTAGCTCATTTTAAGCCGCCACATACGAGAAACAATACTCGGAGGTCCTGTAGGGACCCCGAAACACACTCTTTAAGTTCCTAAAATGAACGGTTTCGGAGATATTCCCAAATAACTGTGTTCCCTCTGAGAAACAGATCAACGTTACTATGGCAACCGCTGAAATTTCGCAGACCGGGGATAGTTTTCTGGCAATATCTCGAAAACCGTTCGTTTTAGGGCCTTAAAACGCTGGGTTCGGTTCCCACTTCTTTGAAGTCGAAACCACGAACATTGCTCCTCACATTGATACGCGCAAAAAGAGCTATAATCCATATTTCTACGATCAAATCGAATCGGAAAGTCTCATCTCTTATATATAATCCAAAACAGACTCATCACCGCAGGGCTCAAACCACTAGACCTATGAAGCTGAAATTTTGCATGTTGGTTGATCCGAGTATGTAGAGGCTCACTAAGAAACGGTTTTTGAAAATTCAATTTGTATGTGACTTTTTTCGGTCCATTGGCATTGACAATCCAAAATTGACTCATCGACGCAGGGCTCAAACCACTAGACCTAGAAAGCTGAAATTTTGCATGTTGGTTGATCCGAGTATGTAGAGGCCCAATAATAAACGGTTTTTGAAAATTCAATTTGTAAGTAACTTTTTCGGCCCTTTGGCACTGAGCAAGGACAGTCGGTAAAATGTTCGGATTTAGCTCATTTTAAGCCGCCACATACGAGAAACAATACTCGGAAGTCCTGTAGGGACCCCGAAACACAGTTTTTAAGTTCCTAAAATGAACGGTTTCAGTAATATTCCCAAATAACTGTGTTCCCTCTGAGAAACAGATCAACGTTACTATGGCAACCGCTGAAATTTCGCAGACCGGGGATAGTTTTCTGGCAATATCTTGAAAACCGTTCGTTTTAGGGCCTTAAAACGCTGGGTTCGGTTCCCACTTCTTCGAAGTGGAAACCACGAACATTGCTCCTCACATTGATACGGGCAAAAAGAGCTATAATCCATATTTCTACGATCAAATCGACTCGGAAAGTCTCATCTCTTATATATAATCCAAAACTGACTCATCACAGCAGGGCTCAAACCACTAGACCTAGGAAGTTGACATTTTGCATGTTGGTTGATCCGAGTATGTAGAGGCTCACTAAGAAACGGTTTTTGAAAATTCAATTTGTAAGTGACTTTTTTCGGCCCTTTGGCATTGACAATCCAAAATTGACTCATCGACGCAGGGCTCAAACCACTAGACCTAGAAAGCTGAAATTTTGCATGTTGGTTGATCCGAGTATGTAGAGGCCCCATAAGAAACGGTTTTTGAAAATTCAATTTGTAAGTGACTTTTTTCGGCCCTTTGGCACTGAGCAAGGACAGTCGGTAAAATGTTCGGATTTAGCTCATTTTAAGCCGCCACATACGAGAAACAATACTCGGAGGTCCTGTAGGGACCCCGAAACACACTTTTTAAGTTCCTAAAATGAACAGTTTCGGAGATATTCCCAAATAACTGTGTTCCCTCTGAGAAACAGATCATCGTTACTATGGCAACCGCTGAAATTTCACAGACCGGGGATAGTTTTCTGGCAATATCTCGAAAACCGTTCGTTTTAGGGCCTTAAAACGCAGGGTTCGGTTCCCACTTCCTGGAAGTGGAAACCACGAACATTGCTCCTCACATTGATACGCGCAAAAAGAGCTATAATCCATATTTCTACGATCAAATCGACTCGGAAAGTCTCATCTCTTATATATAATCCAAAACTGACTCATCACCGCAGGGCTCAAACCACTAGACCTAGGAAGCTGAAATTTTGCATGTTGGTTGATCCGAATATGTAGAGGCTCACTAAGAAACGGTTTTTAAAAATTCAATTTGTAAGTGAGTTTTTTCGGCCCTTTGGCAAGGACAATCCAAAATTGACTCATCGACGCAGGGCTCAAACCACTAGACCTAGAAAGCTGAAATTTTGCATGTTGGTTGATCCGAGTATGTAGAGGCTCACTAAGAAACGGTTCTGGAAAATTCAATTTGTAATTGACTTTTTTCGGCCCTTTGGCATTGACAATCCAAAATTGACTCATCGACGCAGGGCTCAAACCACTAGACCTAGAAAGCTGAAATTTTGCATGTTGGTTGATCCGAGTATGTAGAGGCCCAATAAGAAACGGTTTTTGAAAATTCAATTTGTAAGTGACTTTTTTCGGCCCAATGGCACTGAGCAAGGACAGTCGGTAAAATGTTCGGATTTAGCTCATTTTAAGCCGCCACATACGAGAAACAATACTCGGAGGTCCTGTAGGGACCCCGAAACACACTCTTTAAGTTCCTAAAATGAACGGTTTCGGAGATAATCCCAAATAACTGTGTTCCCTCTGAGAAACAGATCAACGTTACTATGGCAACCGCTGAAATTTCCCAGACCGGGGATAGTTTTCTGGCAATATCTCGAAAACCGTTCGTTTTAGGGCCTTAAAACGCTGGGTTCGGTTCCCACTTCTTTGAAGTCGAAACCACGAACATTGCTCCTCACATTGATACGTGCAAAAAGAGCTATAATCCATATTTCTACGATCAAATCGAATCGGAAAGTCTCATCTCTTATATATAATCCAAAACAGACTCATCACCGCAGGGCTCAAACCACTAGACCTATGAAGCTGAAATTTTGCATGTTGGTTGATCCGAGTATGTAGAGGCTCACTAAGAAATGGTTTTTGAAAATTCAATTTGTAAGTGACTTTTTTCGGTCCATTGGCATTGACAATCCAAAATTGACTCATCGACGCAGGGCTCAAACCACTAGATCTAGAAAGCTGAAATTTTGCATGTTGGTTGATCCGAGTATGAAGAGGCCCAATAAGAAACGGTTTTTGAAAATTCAATTTGTAAGTAACTTTTTTCGGCACTTTGGCACTGAGCAAGGACAGTCGGTAAAATGTTCGGATTTAGCTCATTTTAAGCCGCCACATACGAGAAACAATACTCGGAAGTCCTGTAGGGACCCCGAAACACACTTTTTAAGTTCCTAAAATGAACGGTTTCAGTAATATTCCCAAATAACTGTGTTCCCTCTGAGAAACAGATCAACGTTACTATGGCAACCGCTGAAATTTCGCAGACCGGGGATAGTTTTCTGGCAATATCTTGAAAACCGTTCGTTTTAGGGCCTTAAAACGCTGGGTTCGGTTCCCACTTCTCCGAAGTGGAAACCACGAACATTGCTCCTCACATTGATACGCGCAAAAAGAGCTATAATCCATATTTCTACGATCAAATCGACTCGGAAAGTCTCATCTCTTATATATAATCCAAAACTGACTCATCACAGCAGGGCTCAAACCACTAGACCTAGGAAGTTGACATTTTGCATGTTGGTTGATCCGAGTATGTAGAGGCTCACTAAGAAACGGTTTTTGAAAATTCAATTTGTAAGTGACTTTTTTCGGCCCTTTGGCATTGACAATCCAAAATTGACTCATCGACGCAGGGCTCAAAACACTAGACCTAGAAAGCTGAAATTTTGCATGTTGGTTGATCCGAGTATGTAGAGGCCCCATAAGAAACGGTTTTTGAAAATTCAATTTGTAAGTGACTTTTTTCGGCCCTTTGGCACTGAGCAAGGACAGTCGGTAAAATGTTCGGATTTAGCTCATTTTAAGCCGCCACATACGAGAAACAATACTCGGAGGTCCTGTAGGGACCCCGAAACACACTTTTTAAGTTCCTAAAATGAACAGTTTCGGAGATATTCCCAAATAACTGTGTTCCCTCTGAGAAACAGATCTTCGTTACTATGGCAACCGCTGAAATTTCACAGACCGGGGATAGTTTTCTGGCAATATCTCGAAAACCGTTCGTTTAAGGGCCTTAAAACGCAGGGTTCGGTTCCCACTTCTTGGAAGTGGAAACCACGAACATTGCTCCTCACATTGATACGCGCAAAAAGAGCTATAATCCATATTTCTACGATCAAATCGACTCGGAAAGTCTCATCTCTTAGGCTATATATAATCCAAAACTGACTCATCACCGCAGGGCTCAAACCACTAGACCTAGGGAGCTGAAATTTTGCATGTTGGTTGATCCGAGTATTTTGAGGCTAACTAAGAAACGGTTTTTGAAAATTCAATTTGTAAGTGACTTTTTTCGGCCCTTTGGCATTGACAATCCAAAATTGACTCATCGACGCAGGGCTCAAACCACTAGACCTAGAAAGCTGAAATTTTGCATGTTGGTTGATCCGAGTATGTAGAGGCCCAATAAGAAACGGTTTTTGAAAATTCAATTTGTAAGTGACTTTTTTCGGCCCTATGGCACTGAGCAAGGACAGTCGGTAAAATGTTCGGATTTAGCTCATTTTAAGCCGCCACATACGAGAAACAATACTCGGAGGTCCTGTAGGGACCCCGAAACACACTTTTTAAGTTCCTAAAATGAACGGTTTTGGAGATATTCCCAAATAACTGTGTTCCCTCTGAGAAACAGATCAACGTTACTATGGCAACCGCTGAAATTTCGCAGACCGGGGATAGTTTTCTGGCAATATCTCGAAAACCGTTCGTTTTAGGGCCTTAAAACGCTGGGTTCGGTTCCCACTTCTTTGAAGTGGAAACCACGAACATTGCTCCTCACATTGATACGCGCAAAAAGAGCTATAATCAATATTTCTACGATCAAATCGACTCGGAAAGTCTCATCTCTTATATATAATCCAAAACTGACTCATCACCGCAGGGCTCAAACCACTAGACCTAGGAAGCTGAAATTTTGCATGTTGGTTGATCCGAGTTCGTAGAGGCTCACTAAGAAACGGTTTTTGAAAATTCAATTTGTAAGTGACTTTTTTCGGTCCTTTGGCATTGACAATCCAAGTTGACTCATCGACGCAGGGCTCAAACCACTAGACCTAGAAAGCTAAAATTTTGCATGTTGGTTGATCCGAGTATGTAGAGGCCCAATAAGAAAAGGTTTTTGAAAATTCAATTTGTAAGTGACTTTTTTTGGCCCCTCGGCACTGAGCAAGGACAGTCGGTAAAATGTTCGGATTTAGCTCATTTTAAGCCACCACATACGAGAAACAATACTCGGAGGTGCTGTAGGGACCCCGAAACACACTTTTTAAGTTCCTAAAATGAACGGTTTCGGAGATATTCCCAAATAACTGTGTTCCCTCTGAGAAACAGATCAACGTTACTATGGCAACCGCTTAAATTTCGCAGACCGGGGATAGTTTTCTGGCAATATCTCGAAAACCGTTCGTTTTAGGGCCTTAAAACGCTGGGTTCGGTTCCCACTTCTTTGAAGTGGAAACCACGAACATTGCTCCTCACATTGATACGCGCAAAAAGAGCTATAATCGATATTTCTACGATCAAATCGACTCGGAAAGTCTCATCTCTTATATATAATCCAAAACTGACTCATCACCGCAGGGCTCAAACCACTAGACCTAGGAGGCTGAAATTTTGCACGTTGGTTGATCCGAGTATGTAGAGGCTCACTAAGAAACGGTTTTTGAAAATTCAATTTTTAAGTGACTTTTTTCGGCCCTTTGGCATTGACAATCCAAAATTGACTCATCGACGCAGGGCTCAAACCACTAGACCTAGAAAGCTGAAATTTTGCATGTTGGTTGATCCGAGTATGTAGAGGCCCAATAAGAAACGGTTCTTGAAAATTCAATTTGTAAGTGACTTTTTCGGCCCTTTGGCACTGAGCAAGGACAGTCGGTAAAATGCTCGGATTTAGCTCATTTTAAGCCGCCACATACGAGAAACAATACTCGGAGGTCCTGTAGGGACCCCGAAACACACTTTTTAAGTTCCTAAAATGAACGGCTTCGGAGATATTCCCAAATAACTGTGTTCCCTCTGAGAAACAGATCAACGTTACTATGGAAACCGCTGAAATTTCGCAGACCGGGGATAGTTTTCTGGCAATATCTCGAAAACCGTTCGTTTTAGGGCCTTAAAACGCTGGGTTCGGTTCCCACTTCTTCGAAATGGAAACCACGAACATTGCTCCTCACATTGATACGCGCAAAAAGAGCTATAATCCATATTTCTACGATCAAATAGACTCAGAAAATCTCATCTCTTATATATAATCCAAAACTGACTCATCACCGCAGGGCTCAAACCACTAGACCTAGGAAGCTGAAATTTTGCACGTTGGTTGATTTGAGTATGTAGAGGCTCACTAAGAATCGTTTTTTGAAAATTCAATTTGTAAGTGACTTTTTTCGGCCCTTTGGCATTGACAATCCAAAATTGACTCATCGATGCAGGGCTCAAACCACTAGACCTAGAAAGCTGAAATTTTGCATGTTGGTTGATCCAAGTATGTAGATGCCCAATAAGAAACGGTTTTTGAAAATTCAATTTGTAAGTGACTTTTTTCGGCCCTTTGGCACTGAGCAAGGACAGTCGGTAAAATGTTCGGATTTATCTCATTTTAAGCCGCCACATACGAAAAACAATACTCGGAGGTCCTGTAGGGACCCCGAAACACACTTTTTAAGTTCCTTAAATGAACGGCTTCGGAGATATTCCCAAATAACTGTGTTCCCTCTGAGAAACAGATCAACGTTACTATGGCAACCGCTGAAATTTCGCAGACCGGGGATAGTTTTCTGGCAATATCTCGAAAACCGTCCGTTTTAGGGCCTTAAAACGCTGGGTTCGGTTCCCACTTCTTCGAAATGGAAACCACGAACATTGCTCCTCACATTGATACGCGCAAAAAGAGCTATAATCCATATTTCTACGATCAAATCGACTCGGAAAGTCTCATCTCTTTTATATAATCCAAAACTGACTCATCACCGCAGGGCTCAAGCCACTAGACCTAGGAAGCAGAAATTTTGCATGTTGGTTGATCCGAGTATGTAGAGGATCACTAAGATACGGTTTTTGAAAATTCAATTTGTAAGTGACTTTTTTCGGCCCTTTGGCATTGACAATCCAAAATTGACTCATCAACGCAGGGCTCAAACCACTAGACCTAAAAAGCTGAAATTTTGCATGTTGGTTGATCCGAGTATGTAGAGGCCCACTAAGAAACGGTTTTTGAAAATTCAATTAGTAAGTGACTTTTTTCGTCCTTTTGGCACTGAGCAAGGACAGTCCGTAAAATGTTCGGATTTAGCTCATTTTAAGCCGCCATATACGAGAAACAATACTCGGAGGTCCTGTAGGGACCCCGAAATACACTTTTTAACATTGCTCCTCACATTGATACGCGCAAAAAGAGCTATAATCGATATTTCTACGATCAAATCGACTCGGAAAATCTCATCTCTTATATATAATCCAAAACTGACTCATCACCGCAGGGCTCAAACCACTAGACCTAGGAAGCTGAAATTTTGCACGTTGGTTGATCCGAGTATGTAGAGGCTCACTAAGAAACGGTTTTTGAAAATTCAATTTGTAAGTGACTTTTTTCGGCCCTTTGGCATTGACAATCCATAATTGACTCATCAACGCAGGGCTCAAACCACTAGACCTAGAAAGCTGAAATTTTGCATGTTGGTTGATCCGAGTATGTAGAGGCCCAATAAGAAATGGTTTTTGAAAATTCAATTTGTAAGTGACTTTTTTCGGGCCTTTGGCACTGAGCAAGGACAGTCGGTAAAATGTTCGGATTTAGCTCATTTTAAGCCGCCACATACGAGAAACAATACTCGGAGGTCCAGTAGGGACCCCGAAAGACACTTTTTAAGTTCCGAAAATGAACGGTTTCGGAGATATTCCCAAATAACTGTGTTCCCCCTGAGAAACAGATCAACGTTACTATGGCAACCGCTGAAATTTCGCAGACCGGGGATAGTTTTCTGGCAATATCTCGAAAACCGTTCGTTTTAGGGCCTTAAAACGCTGGGTTCGATTCCCACTTCTTCGAAATGGAAACCACGAACATTGCTCCTCACATTGATACGCGCAAACAGAGCTATAATCCATATTTCTACGATCAAATCGACTCGGAAAGTCTCATCTCTTTTATATAATCCAAAACTGACTCATCACCGCAGGGCTCAAGCCACTAGACCTAGGAAGCAGAAATTTTGCATGTCGGTTGATCCGAGTATGTAGAGGATCACTAAGATACGGTTTTTGAAAATTCAATTTGTAAGTGACTTTTTTCGGTCCTTTGGCATTGACAATCCAAAATTGACTCAGCGACGCAGGGCTCAAACCACTAGACCTAGAAAGCTGAAATTTTGCATGTTGGTTGATACGGGTGTGTAGAGGCCCAATAAGAAACGGTTTTTGAAAATTCAATTAGGAAGTGACTTTTTCGGCCTTTTGTCACTGAGCAAGGACAGTCGGTAAAATGTTCGGATTTAGCTCATTTTAAGCCGCCACATACGAGAAACAATACTCGGAGGTCCTGTAGGGACCCCGAAACACACTTTTTAAGTTCCTAAAATGAACGGTTTCGGAGATATTCCCAAATAACTGTGTTCCCTCTGAGAAACAGATCAACGTTATTATGGCAACCGCTGAAATTTCGCAGACCGGGGATAGTTTTCTGGCAATATCTCGAAAACCGTTCGTTTTAGGGCCTTAAAACGCTGGGTTCGGTTCCCACTTCTTCGAAATGGAAACCACGAACATTGCTCCTCACATTTTATACGCGCAAAAAGAGCTATAATCCATATTTCTACGATCAAATCGACTCGGAAAGTCTTATCTCTTTTATATAATCCAAAACTGACTCATCACCGCAGGGCTCAAGCCACTAGACCTAGGAAGCAGAAATTTTGCATGGTGGTTGATCCGAGTATGTAGAGGATCACTAAGATACGGTTTTTGAAAATTCAATTTGTAAGTGACTTTTTTCGGTCCTTTGGCATTGACAATCCAAAATTGACTCAACGACGCAGGGCTCAAACCACTAGACCTAGAAACCTGAAATTTTGCATGTTGGTTGATACGAGTATGTAGAGGCCCAATAAGAAACGGTTTTTGAAAATTCAATTGGTAAGTGACTTTTTTCGGCCTTTTGGCACTGAGCAAGGACAGTCGGTAAAATGTTCGGATTTAGCTCATTTTAAGCCGCCACATACGAGAAACAATACTCGGAGGTCCTGTAGGGACCCCGAAACACACTTTTTAAGTTCCTAAAATGAACGGTTTTGGAGATATTCCCAAATAACTGTGTTCCCTCTGAGAATCAGATCAACGTTACTATGGCAACCGCTGAAATTTCGCAGACCGGGGATAGTTTTCTGGTAATATCTCGAAAACCGTTCGTTTTAGGGCCTTAAAACGCTGGGTTCGGTTCCCACTTCTTCGAAGTGGAAACCACGAACATTGCTCCTCACATTGATACGCGCAAAAAGAGCTATAATCGATATTTCTACGATCAAATCGACTCGGAAAGTCTCATCTCTTATATATAATCCAAAACTGACTCATCACCGCAGGGCTCAAACCACTAGACCTAGGAAGCTGAAATTTTGCACGTTGGTTGATCCGAGTATGTAGAGGCTCACTAAGAAACGGTTTTTGAAAATTCAATTTTTAAGTGACTTTTTTCGGCCCTTTGGCATTGACAATCCAAAATTGACTCATCGACGCAGGGCTCAAACCACTAGACCTAGAAAGCTGAAATTTTGCATGTTGGTTGATCCGAGTATGTAGAGGCCCAATAAGAAACGGTTTTTGAAAATTCAATTTGTAAGTGACTTTTTTCGGCCCTTTGGCACTGAGCAAGGACAGTCGATAATATGTTCGGATGTAGCTCATTTTAAGCCGCCACATACGAGAAACAATACTCGGAGGTCCTGTAGGGACCCCGAAACACACTTTTTAAGTTCCTAAAATAAACGGTTCGGAGATATTCCCAAATAACTGTGTTCCCTCTGAGAAACAGATCAACGTTACTATGGCAACCGCTGAAATTTCGCAGACCGGGGATAGTTTTCTGGCAATATCTCGAAATCCGTTCGTTTTAGGGCCTTAATACGCTGGGTTCGGTTCCCACTTCTTCGAAGTGGAAACCACGAACATTGCTCCTCACATTGATACGCGCAAAAAGAGCTATAATCCATATTTCTACGATCAAATCGACTCGGAAAGTCTCATCTCTTATATATAATCCAAAACTGACTCATCACCGCAGGGCTCAAACCACTAGACCTAGGAAGCAGAAATTTTGCACGTTGGTTGATCCGAGTATGTGGAGGCCCACTAAGAAACGGTTTTTGAAAATTCAATTTGTAAGTGACTTTTTTCGTCCCTTTGGGATTGACAATCCAAAATTTACTCATCGACGCAGGGCTCAAACCACTACACCTAGAAAGCTGAAATTTTGCATGTTGGTTGATCCGAGTATGTAGAGGCCCAATAAGAAACGGTTTTTGAAAATTCAATTTGTAAGTGACTTTTTTCGGCCCTTTGGCACTGGGCAAGGACAGTCGGTAAAATGTTCGGATTTAGCTCATTTTAAGCCGCCACATACGAGAAACAATACTCGGAGGTCCTGTAGGGACCCCGAAACACACTTTTTAAGTTCCTAAAATGAACGGCTTCGGAGATATTGCCAAATAACTGTGTTCCCTCTGAGAAACAGATCAACGTTACTATGGCAACCGCTGAAATTTCGCAGACCGGGGATAGTTTTCTGGCAATATCTCGAAAACCATTCGTTTTAGGGCCTTAAAACGCTGGGTTCGGATCCCACTTCTTCGAAATGGAACCCACGAACATTGCTCCTCACATTGATACGGGCAAAAAGAGCTATAATCCATATTTCTACGATCAAATCGACTCGGAAAATCTCATCTCTTATATATAATCCAAAACTGACTCATCACCGCAGGGCTCAAACCACTAGACCTAGGAAGCTGAAATTTTGCACGTTGGTTGATCCGAGTATGTAGAAGCTCACTAAGAAACGGTTTTTGAAAATTCAATTTGTAAGTGACTTTTTTCGGCCCTTTGGCATTGACAATCCAAAATTGACTCATCAACGCAGGGCTCAAACCACTAGACCTAAAAAGCTGAAATTTTGCATGTTGGTTGATCCGAGTATGTAGAGGCCCACTAAGAAACGGTTTTTGAAAATTCAATTAGTAAGTGACTTTTTTCGTCCTTTTGGCACTGAGCAAGGACAGTCGGTAAAATGTTCGGATTTAGTTCATTTTAAGCCGCCATATACGAGAAACAATACTCGGAGGTCCTGTAGGGACCCCGAAATACACTTTTTAACATTGCTCCTCACATTGATACGCGCAAAAAGAGCTATAATCGATATTTCTACGATCAAATCGACTCGGAAAATCTCATCTCTTATATATAATCCAAAACTGACTCATCACCGCAGGGCTCAAACCACTAGACCTAGGAATCTGAAATTTTGCACGTTGGTTGATCCGAGTATGTAGAGGCCCAATAAGAAATGGTTTTTGAAAATTCAATTTGTAAGTGACTTTTTTCGGGCCTTTGGCACTGAGCAAGGACAGTCGGTAAAATGTTCGGATTTAGCTCATTTTAAGCCGCCACATACGAGAAACAATACTCGGAGGTCCAGTAGGGACCCCGAAAGACACTTTTTAAGTTCCGAAAATGAACGGTTTCGGAGATATTCCCAAATAACTGTGTTCCCCCTGAGAAACAGATCAACGTTACTATGGCAACCGCTGAAATTTCGCAGACCGGGGATAGTTTTCTGGCAATATCTCGAAAACCGTTCGTTTTAGGGCCTTAAAACGCTGGGTTCGATTCCCACTTCTTCGAAATGGAAACCACGAACATTGCTCCTCACATTGATACGCGCAAACAGAGCTATAATCCATATTTCTACGATCAAATCGACTCGGAAAGTCTCATCTCTTTTATATAATCCAAAACTGACTCATCACCGCAGGGCTCAAGCCACTAGACCTAGGAAGCAGAAATTTTGCATGTCGGTTGATCCGAGTATGTAGAGGATCACTAAGATACGGTTTTTGAAAATTCAATTTGTAAGTGACTTTTTTCGGTCCTTTGGCATTGACAATCCAAAATTGACTCAGCGACGCAGGGCTCAAACCACTAGACCGAGAAAGCTGAAATTTTGCATGTTGGTTGATACGAGTGTGTAGAGGCCCAATAAGAAACGGTTTTTGAAAATTCAATTAGGAAGTGACTTTTTTCGGCCTTTTGTCACTGAGCAAGGACAGTCGGTAAAATGTTCGGATTTAGCTCATTTTAAGCCGCCACATACGAGAAACAATACTCGGAGGTCCTGTAGGGACCCCGAAACACACTTTTTCGGTTCCTAAAATGAACGGTTTCGGAGATATTCCCAAATAACTGTGTTCCCTCTGAGAAACAGATCAACGTTACTATGGCAACCGCTGAAATTTCGCAGACCGGGGATAGTTTTCTGGCAATATCTCGAAATCCGTTCGTTTTAGGGCCTTAATACGCTGGGTTCGGTTCCCACTTCTTCGAAGTGGAAACCACGAACATTGCTCCTCACATTGATACGCGCAAAAAGAGCTATAATCCATATTTATACGATCAAATCGACTCGGAAAGTCTCATCTCTTATATATAATCCAAAACTGACTCATCACCGCAGGGCTCAAACCACTAGACCTAGGAAGCAGAAATTTTGCAAGTTGGTTGATCCGAGTATGTGGAGGCTCACTAAGAAACGGTTTTTGAAAATTCAATTTGTAAGTGACTTTTTTCGTCCCTTTGGCATTGACAATCCAAAATTTACTCATCGACGCAGGGCTCAAACCACTAGACCTAGAAAGCTGAAATTTTGCATGTTGGTTGATCCGAGCATGTAGAGGCCCAATAAGAAACGGTTTTTGAAAATTCAATTTGTAAGTGACTTTTTTCGGCCCTTTGGCACTGGGCAAGGACAGTCGGTAAAATGTTCGGATTTAGCTCATTTTTAGCCGCCACATACGAGAAACAATACTCGAAGGTCCTGTAGGGACCCCGAAACACACTTTTTAAGTTCCTAAAATGAACGGTTTCGGAGATATTCCCAAATAACTGTGTTCCCTCTGAGAAACAGATCAACGTTATTATGGCAACCGCTGAAATTTCGCAGACCGGGGATAGTTTTCTGGCAATATCTCGAAAACCGTTCGTTTTAGGGCCTTAAAACGCTGGGTTCGGTTCCCACTTCTTCGAAATGGAAACCACGAACATTGCTCCTCACATTGATACGCGCAAAAAGAGCTATAATCCATATTTCTACGATCAAATCGACTCGGAAAGTCTTATCTCTTTTATATAATCCAAAACTGACTCATCACCGCAGGGCTCAAGCCACTAGACCTAGGAAGCAGAAATTTTGCATGTTGGTTGATCCGAGTATGTAGAGGATCACTAAGATACGGTTTTTGAAAATTCAATTTGTAAGTGACTTTTTTCGGTCCTTTGGCATTGACAATCCAAAATTGACTCAGCGACGCAGGGCTCAAACCACTAGACCTAGAAACCTGAAATTTTGCATGTTGGTTGATACGAGTATGTAGAGGCCCAATAAGAAACGGTTTTTGAAAATTCAATTGGTAAGTGACTTTTTTCGGCCTTTTGGCACTGAGCAAGGACAGTCGGTAAAATGTTCGGATTTAGCTCATTTTAAGCCGCCACATACGAGAAACAATACTCGGAGGTCCTGTAGGGACCCCGAAACGCACTTTTTAAGTTCCTAAAATGAACGGTTTTGGAGATATTCCCAAATAACTGTGTTCCCTCTGAGAATCAGATCAACGTTACTATGGCAACCGCTGAAATTTCGCAGACCGGGGATAGTTTTCTGGTAATATCTCGAAAACCGTTCGTTTTAGGGCCTTAAAACGCTGGGTTCGGTTCCCACTTCTTCGAAGTGGAAACCACGAACATTGCTCCTCACATTGATACGCGCAAAAAGAGCTATAATCGATATTTCTACGATCAAATCGACTCGGAAAGTCTCATCTCTTATATATAATCCAAAACTGACTCATCACCGCAGGGCTCAAACCACTAGACCTAGGAAGCTGAAATTTTGCACGTTGGTTGATCCGAGTATGTAGAGGCTCACTAAGAAACGGTTTTTGAAAATTCAATTTTTAAGTGACTTTTTTCGGCCCTTTGGCATTGACAATCCAAAATTGACTCATCGACGCAGGGCTCAAACCACTAGACCTAGAAAGCTGAAATTTTGCATGTTGGTTGATCCGAGTATGTAGAGGCCCAATAAGAAACGGTTTTTGAAAATTCAATTTGTAAGTGACTTTTTCGGCCCTTTGGCACTGAGCAAGGACAGTCGGTAAAATGTTCGGATTTAGCTCATTTTAAGCCGCCACATACGAGAAACAATACTCGGAGGTCCTGTAGGGACCCCGAAACCTACTTTTTAAGTTCCTAAAATGAACGGCTTCGGAGATACTCCCAAATAACTGTGTTCCCTCTGAGAAACAGTTCAACGTTACTATGGCAACCGCTGAAATTTCGCAGACCGGGGATAGTTTTCTGGCAATATCTCGAAAACCGTTCGTTTTAGGGCCTTAAAACGCTGGGTTCGGTTCCCACTTCTTCGAAATGGAAACCACGAACATTGCTCCTCACATTGATACGCGCAAAAAGAGCTATAATCCATATTTCTACGATCAAATCGACTCGGAAAATCTCATCTCTTATATATAATCCAAAACTGACTCATCACCGCAGGGCTCAAACCACTAGACCTAGGAAGCTGAAATTTTGCACCTTGGTTGATCCAAGTATGTAGAGGCTCACTAAGAAACGGTTTTTGAAAATTCAATTTGTAAGTGACTTTTTCGGCCCTTTGGCATTGACAATCCAAAATTGACTCATCAACGCAGGGCTCAAACCACTAGACCTAGAAAGCTGAAATTTTGCATGTTGGTTGATCCGAGTATGTAGAGGCCCAATAAGAAATGGTTTTTGAAAATTCAATTTGTAAGTGACTTTTTTCGGCCCTTTGGCACTGAGCAAGGACAGTCGGTAAAATGTTTGGATTTAGCTCATTTAAAGCCCCCACATACGAGAAACAATACTCGGAGGTCCAGTAGGGACCCCGAAAGACACTTTTTAAGTTCCGAAAATGAACGGTTTCGGAGATATTCCCAAATAACTGTGTTCCCCCTGAGAAACAGATCAACGTTACTATGGCAACCGCTGAAATTTCGCAGACCGGGGATAGTTTTCTGGCAATATCTCGAAAACCGTTCGTTTTAGGGCCTTAAAACGCTGGGTTCGATTCCCACTTCTTCGAAATGGAAACCACGAACATTGCTCCTCACATTGATACGCGCAAACAGAGCTATAATCCATATTTCTACGATCAAATCGACTCGGAAAGTCTCATCTCTTTTATATAATCCAAAACTGACTCATCACCGCAGGGCTCAAGCCACTAGACCTAGGAAGCAGAAATTTTGCATGTCGGTTGATCCGAGTATGTAGAGGCTCACTAAGAAACGGTTTTTGAAAATTCAATTTGTAAGTGACTTTTTTCGTCCCTTTGGCATTGACAATCCAAAATTTACTCATCGACGCAGGGCTCAAACCACTAGACCTAGAAAGCTGAAATTTTGCATGTTGGTTGATCCGAGCATGTAGAGGCCCAATAAGAAACGGTTTTTGAAAATTCAATTTGTAAGTGACTTTTTTCGGCCCTTTGGCACTGGGCAAGGACAGTCGGTAAAATGTTCGGATTTAGCTCATTTTAAGCCGCCACATACGAGAAACAATACTCGGAGGTCCTGTAGGGACCCCGAAACACACTTTTTAAGTTCCTAAAATGAACGGTTTCGGAGATATTCCCAAATAACTGTGTTCCCTCTGAGAAACAGATCAACGTTATTATGGCAACCGCTGAAATTTCGCAGACCGCGGATAGTTTTCTGGCAATATCTCGAAAACCGTTCGTTTTAGGGCCTTAAAACGCTGGGTTCGGTTCCCACTTCTTCGAAATGGAAACCACGAACATTGCTCCTCACATTGATACGCGCAAAAAGAGCTATAATCCATATTTCTACGATCAAATCGACTCGGAAAGTCTTATCTCTTTTATATAATCCAAAACTGACTCATCACCGCAGGGCTCAAGCCACTAGACCTAGGAAGCAGAAATTTTGCATGTTGGTTGATCCGAGTATGTAGAGGATCACTAAGATACGGTTTTTGAAAATTCAATTTGTAAGTGACTTTTTTCGGTCCTTTGGCATTGACAATCCAAAATTGACTCAGCGACGCAGGGCTCAAACCACTAGACCTAGAAACCTCAAATTTTGCATGTTGGTTGATACGAGTATGTAGAGGCCCAATAAGAAACGGTTTTTGAAAATTCAATTGGTAAGTGACTTTTTTCGGCCTTTTGGCACTGAGCAAGGACAGTCGGTAAAATGTTCAGATTTAGCTCATTTTAAGCCGCCACATACGAGAAACAATACTCGGAGGTCCTGTAGGGACCCCGAAACACACTTTTTAAGTTCCTAAAATGAACGGTTTTGGAGATATTCCCAAATAACTGTGTTCCCTCTGAGAATCAGATCAACGTTACTATGGCAACCGCTGAAATTTCGCAGACCGGGGATAGTTTTCTGGTAATATCTCGAAAACCGTTCGTTTTAGGGCCTTAAAACGCTGGGTTCCGTTCCCACTTCTTCGAAGTGGAAACCACGAACATTGCTCCTCACATTGATACGCGCAAAAAGAGCTATAATCGATATTTCTACGATCAAATCGACTCGGAAAGTCTCATCTCTTATATATTATCCAAAACTGACTCATCACCGCAGGGCTCAAACCACTAGACCAAGGAAGCTGAAATTTTGCACGTTGGTTGATCCGAGTATGTAGAGGCTCACTAAGAAACGGTTTTTGAAAATTCAATTTGTAAGTGACTTTTCTCGGCCCTTTGGCATTGACAATCCAAAATTGACTCATCGACGCAGGGCTCAAACCACTAGACCCAGAAAGCTGAAATTTTGCATGTTGGTTGATCCGAGTATGTAGAGAGGCCCAACAAGAAACGGTTTTTGAAAATTCAATTTGTAAGTGACTTTTTTCGGCCCTTTGGCACTGGGCAAGGACAGTCGGTAAAATGTTCGGATTTAGCTCATTTTAAGCCGCCACATACGAGAAACAATATTCGGAGGTCCTGTAGGGACCCCGAAACACACTTTTTAAGTTCCTAAAATGAACGGTTTTGGAGATATTCCCAAATAACTGTGTTCCCTCTGAGAATCAGATCAACGTTACTATGGCAACCGCTGAAATTTCGCAGACCGGGGATAGTTTTCTGGTAATATCTCGAAAACCGTTCGTTTTAGGGCCTTAAAACGCTGGGTTCGGTTCCCACTTCTTCGAAGTGGAAACCACGAACATTGCTCCTCACATTGATACGCGCAAAAAGAGCTATAATCGATATTTCTACGATCAAATCGACTCGGAAAGTCTCATCTCTTATATATAATCCAAAACTGACTCATCACCGCAGGGCTCAAACCACTAGACCTAGGAAGCTGAAATTTTGCACGTTGGTTGATCCGAGTATGTAGAGGCTCACTAAGAAACGGTTTTTGAAAATTCAATTTTTAAGTGACTTTTTTCGGCCCTTTGGCATTGACAATCCAAAATTGACTCATCGACGCAGGGCTCAAACCACTAGACCTAGAAAGCTGAAATTTTGCATGTTGGTTGATCCGAGTATGTAGAGGCCCAATAAGAAACGGTTTTTGAAAATTCAATTTGTAAGTGACTTTTTCGGCCCTTTGGCACTGAGCAAGGACAGTCGGTAAAATGTTCGGATTTAGCTCATTTTAAGCCGCCACATACGAGAAACAATACTCGGAGGTCCTGTAGGGACCCCGAAACCTACTTTTTAAGTTCCTAAAATGAACGGCTTCGGAGATATTCCCAAATAACTGTGTTCCCTCTGAGAAACAGATCAACGTTACTATGGCAACCGCTGAAATTTCGCAGACCGGGGATAGTTTTCTGGCAATATCTCGAAAACCGTTCGTTTTAGGGCCTTAAAACGCTGGGTTCGGTTCCCACTTCTTCGAAATGGAAACCACGAACATTGCTCCTCACATTGATACGCGCAAAAAGAGCTATAATCCATATTTCTACGATCAAATCGACTCGGAAAATCTCATCTCTTATATATAATCCAAAACTGACTCATCACCGCAGGGCTCAAACCACTAGACCTAGGAAGCTGAAATTTTGCACCTTGGTTGATCCAAGTATGTAGAGGCTCACTAAGAAACGGTTTTTGAAAATTCAATTTGTAAGTGACTTTTTCGGCCCTTTGGCATTGACAATCCAAAATTGACTCATCAACGCAGGGCTCAAACCACTAGACCTAGAAAGCTGAAATTTTGCATGTTGGTTGATCCGAGTATGTAGAGGCCCAATAAGAAATGGTTTTTGAAAATTCAATTTGTAAGTGACTTTTTTCGGCCCTTTGGCACTGAGCAAGGACAGTCGGTAAAATGTTTGGATTTAGCTCATTTAAAGCCCCCACATACGAGAAACAATACTCGGAGGTCCAGTAGGGACCCCGAAAGACATTTTTAAGTTCCGAAAATGAACGGTTTCGGAGATATTCCCAAATAACTGTGTTCCCCCTGAGAAACAGATCAACGTTACTATGGCAACCGCTGAAATTTCGCAGACCGGGGATAGTTTTCTGGCAATATCTCGAAAACCGTTCGTTTTAGGGCCTTAAAACGCTGGGTTCGATTCCCACTTCTTCGAAATGGAAACCACGAACATTGCTCCTCACATTGATACGCGCAAACAGAGCTATAATCCATATTTCTACGATCAAATCGACTCGGAAAGTCTCATCTCTTTTATATAATCCAAAACTGACTCATCACCGCAGGGCTCAAGCCACTAGACCTAGGAAGCAGAAATTTTGCATGTCGGTTGATCCGAGTATGTAGAGGATCACTAAGATACGGTTTTTGAAAATTCAATTTGTAAGTGACTTTTTTCGGTCCTTTGGCATTGACAATCCAAAATTGACTCAGCGACGCAGGGCTCAAACCACTAGACCTAGAAAGCTGAAATTTTGCATGTTGGTTGATACGAGTGTGTAGAGGCCCAATAAGAAACGGTTTTTGAAAATTCAATTAGGAAGTGACTTTTTTCGGCCTTTTGTCACTGAGCAAGGACAGTCGGTAAAATGTTCGGATTTAGCTCATTTTAAGCCGCCACATACGAGAAACAATACTCGGAGGTCCTGTAGGGACCCCGAAACACACTTTTTCGGTTCCTAAAATGAACGGTTTCGGAGATATTCCCAAATAACTGTGTTCCCTCTGAGAAACAGATCAACGTTACTATGGCAACCGCTGAAATTTCGCAGACCGGGGATAGTTTTCTGGCAATATCTCGAAATCCGTTCGTTTTAGGGCCTTAATACGCTGGATTCGGTTCCCACTTCTTTGAAGTGGAAACCACGAACATTGCTCCTCACATTGATACGCGCAAAAAGAGCTATAATCCATATTTCTACGATCAAATCGACTCGGAAAGTCTCATCTCTTATATATAATCCAAAACTGACTCATCACCGCAGGGCTCAAACCACTAGACCTAGGAAGCAGAAATTTTGCACGTTGGTTGATCCGAGTATGTGGAGGCTCACTAAGAAACGGTTTTTGAAAATTCAATTTGTAAGTGACTTTTTTCGTCCCTTTGGCATTGACAATCCAAAATTTACTCATCGACGCAGGGCTCAAACCACTAGACCTAGAAAGCTGAAATTTTGCATGTTGGTTGATCCGAGCATGTAGAGGCCCAATAAGAAACGGTTTTTGAAAATTCAATTTGTAAGTGACTTTTTTCGGCCCTTTGGCACTGGGCAAGGACAGTCGGTAAAATGTTCGGATTTAGCTCATTTTAAGCCGCCACATACGAGAAACAATACTCGGAGGTCCTGTAGGGACCCCGAAACACACTTTTTAAGTTCCTAAAATGAACGGTTTCGGAGATATTCCCAAATAACTGTGTTCCCTCTGAGAAACAGATCAACGTTATTATGGCAACCGCTGAAATTTCGCAGACCGCGGATAGTTTTCTGGCAATATCTCGAAAACCGTTCGTTTTAGGGCCTTAAAACGCTGGGTTCGGTTCCCACTTCTTCGAAATGGAAACCACGAACATTGCTCCTCACATTGATACGCGCAAAAAGAGCTATAATCCATATTTCTACGATCAAATCGACTCGGAAAGTCTTATCTCTTTTATATAATCCAAAACTGACTCATCACCGCAGGGCTCAAGCCACTAGACCTAGGAAGCAGAAATTTTGCATGTTGGTTGATCCGAGTATGTAGAGGATCACTAAGATACGGTTTTTGAAAATTCAATTTGTAAGTGACTTTTTTCGGTCCTTTGGCATTGACAATCCAAAATTGACTCAGCGACGCAGGGCTCAAACCACTAGACCTAGAAACCTCAAATTTTGCATGTTGGTTGATACGAGTATGTAGAGGCCCAATAAGAAACGGTTTTTGAAAATTCAATTGGTAAGTGACTTTTTTCGGCCTTTTGGCACTGAGCAAGGACAGTCGGTAAAATGTTCGGATTTAGCTCATTTTAAGCCGCCACATACGAGAAACAATACTCGGAGGTCCTGTAGGGACCCCGAAACACACTTTTTAAGTTCCTAAAATGAACGGTTTTGGAGATATTCCCAAATAACTGTGTTCCCTCTGAGAATCAGATCAACGTTACTATGGCAACCGCTGAAATTTCGCAGACCGGGGATAGTTTTCTGGTAATATCTCGAAAACCGTTCGTTTTAGGGCCTTAAAACGCTGGGTTCCGTTCCCACTTCTTCGAAGTGGAAACCACGAACATTGCTCCTCACATTGATACGCGCAAAAAGAGCTATAATCGATATTTCTACGATCAAATCGACTCGGAAAGTCTCATCTCTTATATATAATCCAAAACTGACTCATCACCGCAGGGCTCAAACCACTAGACCAAGGAAGCTGAAATTTTGCACGTTGGTTGATCCGAGTATGTAGAGGCTCACTAAGAAACGGTTTTTGAAAATTCAATTTGTAAGTGACTTTTCTCGGCCCTTTGGCATTGACAATCCAAAATTGACTCATCGACGCAGGGCTCAAACCACTAGACCCAGAAAGCTGAAATTTTGCATGTTGGTTGATCCGAGTATGTAGAGGCCCAATAAGAAACGGTTTTTGAAAATTCAATTTGTAAGTGACTTTTTTCGGCCCTTTGGCACTGGGCAAGGACAGTCGGTAAAATGTTCGGATTTAGCTCATTTTAAGCCGCCACATACGAGAAACAATACTCGGAGGTCCTGTAGGGACCCCGAAATATACTTTTTAAGTTCCTAAAATGTACGGTTTCGGAGATATTCCCAAATAACTGTGTTCCCTCTGAGAAACAGATCAACGTTACTATGGCAACCGCTGAAATTTCGCAGACCGGGGATAGTTTTCTGGCAATATCTCGAAAACCGTTCGTTTTAGGGCCTTAAAACGCTGGGTTCGGTTCCCACTTCTTCGAAATGGAAACCACGAACATTGCTTCTCACATTGATACGCGCAAAAAGAGCTATAATCCATATTTCTACGATCAAATCGACTCGGAAAGTCTCATCTCTTTTATATAATCCAAAACTGACTCATCACCGCAGGGCTCACAAGCCACTAGACCTAGGAAGCAGAAATTTTGCATGTTGGTTGATCCGAGTATGTAGAGGCCCAATAAGAAACGGTTTTTGAAAATTCAATTTGTAAGTAACTTTTTTCGGCCCTTTGGCACTGAGCAAGGACAGTCGGTAAAATGTTCGGATTTAGCTCATTTTAAGCCGCCACATACGAGAAACAATACTCGGAGGTCCTGTAGGGACCCCGAAACACACTTTTTAAGTTCCTAAACTGAACGGTTTCGGAGATATTCCCAAATAACTGTGTTCCCTCTGAGAAACAGATCAACGTTACTATGGCAACCGCTGAAATTTCGCAGACCGGGGATAGTTTTCTGGCAATATCTCGAAAACCGTTCGTTTTAGGGCCTTAAAACGCTGGGTTCGGTTCCCACTTCTTCGAAGTGGAAACCACGAACATTGCTCCTCACATTGATACGCGCAAAAAGAGCTATAATCCATATTTCTACGATCAAATCGACTCGGAAAGTCTCATCTCTTATATATAATCCAAAACTGACTCATCACCGTAGGGCTCAAACCACTAGACCTAGGAAGCTGAAATTTTGCATGTTGGTTGATGCGTGTATGTAGAGGCTCACTAAGAAACGGTTTTTGAAAATTCAATTTGTAAGTGACTTTTTTCGGCCCATTGGCATTGACAATCCAAAATTGACTCATCAACGCAGGGCTCAAACCACTAGACCTAGAAAGCTGAAATTTTGCATGTTGGTTGATCCGAGTATGTAGAGGCCCAATAAGAAACGGTTTTTCAAAATTCAATATGTAAGTGACTTTTTTCGGCCCTTTGGCACTGTGCAAGGACAGTCAGTAAAATGTTCGGATTTAGCTCATTTTAAGCCGCCACATACGAGAAACAATACTCGGAGGTCCTGTAGGGACCCCGAAGCACACTTTTTAAGTTTCTAAAATGAACGGTTTCGGAGATATTCCCAAATAACTGTGTTCCCTCTGAGAAACAGATCAACGTTACTATGGCAACCGCTGAACTTTCGCGGACCGGGGATAGTTTTCTGGCAATATGTCGAAAACCGTTCGTTTTAGGGCCATAAAACACTGGGTTCGGTTCCCACTTCTTCGAAGTGGAAACCACGAACATTGCTCCTCACATTGATACGCGCAAAAAGAGCTATAATCCATATTTCTACGATCAAATCGACTCGGAAAGTCTCATCTCTTATATATAATCCAAAACTGACTCATCACCGCAGGGCTCAAACCACTAGACCTAGGAAGCTGACATTTTGCATGTTGGTTTATCGATGTATGTAGAGGCTCACTAAGAAACGGTTTATGAAAATTCAATTTGTAAGAGACTTTTTTCGGCCCTTTGGCATTGACAATCCAAAATTGACTCATCGACGCAGGGCTCAAACCACTAGACCTAGAAAGCTGAAATTTTGCATGTTGGTTGATCCGAGTATGTAGAGGCCCAATAAGAAACGGTTTTTGAAAATTCAATTTGTAAGTGACTTTTTTCGGCGCTTTGGCACTGAGCAAGGACAGTCGATAAAATGTTCGGATGTAGCTCATTTTAAGCCGCCACATACGAGAAACAATACTCGGAGGTCCTGTAGGGACCCCGAAACACACTTTTTAAGTTCCTAAAATAAACGGTTTCGGAGATATTCCCAAATAACTGTGTTCCCTCTGAGAAACAGATCAACGTTACTATGGCAACCGCTGAAATTTCGCAGACCGGGGATAGTTTTCTGGCAATATCTCGAAAACCGTTCGTTTTAGGGCCTTAAAACGCTGGGTTCGGTTCCCACTTCTTCGAAGTGGAAACCACGAACATTGCTCCTCACATTGATACGCGCAAAAAGAGCTATAATCGATATTTCTACGATCAAATCGACTCGGAAAGTCTCATCTCTTATATATAATCCAAAACTGACTCATTACGCAGGGCTCAAACCACTAGACCTAGGAAGCAGAAATTTTGCACGTTGGTTGATCCGAGTATGTAGAGGCTCACTAAGAAACGGTTTTTGAAAATTCAATTTGTAAGTGACTTTTTTCGGCCCTTTGGCATTGACAATCCAAAATTGACTCATCGACGCAGGGCTCAAACCACTAGACCTAGAAAGCTGACATTTTGCATGTTGGTTGATCCGAGTATGTAGAGGCCCAATAAGAAACGGTTTTTGAAAATTCAATTTGTAAGTGACTTTTTTCGGCCCTTTGGCACTGAGCAAGGACAGTCGGTAAAATGTTCGGATTTAGCTCATTTTATGCCGCCACATACGAGAAACAATACTCGGAGGTCCTGTAGGGACCCCGAAACAAACTTTTTAAGTTCCTAAAATGAACGGCTTCGGATATATTCCCAAATAACTGTGTTCCCTCTGAGAAACAGATCAACGTTACTATGGCAACCGCTGAAATTTCGCAGACCGGGGATAGTTTTCTGGCAATATCTCGAAAACCGTTCGTTTTAGGGCCTTAAAACGCTGGGTGCGGTTCCCACTTCTTCGAAGTGGAATCCACGAACATTGCTCCTCACATTGATACGCGCAAAAAGAGCTATAATCCATATTTCTACGATCAAATCGACTCGGAAAGTCTCATCTCTTATATATAATCCAAAACTGACTCATCACCACAGGGCTCAAACCACAAGACCTAGGAAGCTGAAATTTTGCATGTTGGTTGATCCGAGTATGTAGAGGCTCACTAAGAAACGGTTTTTGAAAATTCAATTTGTAAGCGACTTTTTTCGGTCCTTTGGCATTGACAATCCAAAATTGACTCAGCGACGCAGGGCTCAAACCACTAGACCTAAAAAGCTGAAATTTTGCATGTTGGTTGACCCGAGTATGTAGAGGCCCACTAAGAAACGGTTTTTGAAAATTCAATTAGTAAGTGACTTTTTTCGGCCTTTTGGCACTGAGCAAGGACAGTCGGTAAAATGTTCGGACTTAGCTCATTTTAAGCCGCCATATACGAGAAACAATACTCGGAGGTCCTGTAGGGACCCCGAAATACACTTTTTAACATTGCTCCTCACATTGATACGCGCAAAAAGAGCTATAATCGATATTTCTACGATCAAATCGACTCGGAAAGTCTCATCTCTTTTATATAATCCAAAACTGACTCATCACCGCAGGGCTCAAGCCACTAGACCTAGGAAGCAGAAATTTTGCATGTTGGTTGATCCGAGTATGTAGAGGATCACTAAGATACGGTTTTTGAAAATTCAATTTGTAAGTGACTTTTTTCGGTCCTTTGGCATTGACAATCCAAAATTGACTCAGCGACGCAGGGCTCAAACCACTAGACCTAGAAACCTGAAATTTTGCATGTTGGTTGATACGAGTATGTAGAGGCCCAATAAGAAACGGTTTTTGAAAATTCAATTAGTAAGTGACTTTTTTTGGCCTTTTCGCACTGAGCAAGAACAGTCGGTAAAATGTTCGGATTTAGCTCATTTTAAGCCGCCACATACGAGAAACAATACTCGGAGGTCCTGTAGGGACCCCGAAACACACTTTTTAAGTTTCTAAAATGAACGGTTTTGGAGATATTCCCAAATAACTGTGTTCCCTCTGAGAAACAGATCAACGTTACTATGGCAACCGCTGAAATTTCGCAGACCGGGGATAGTTTTCTGGCAATATCTCGAAAACCGTTCGTTTTAGGGCCTTAAAACGCTGGGTTCGGTTCCCACTTCGAGGTGGAAACCACGAACATTGCTCCTCACATTGATACGCGCAAACAGAGATAAAATCGATATTTCTACGATCAAATCGACTCGGAAAGTCTCATCTCTTATATATAATCCAAAACAGACTCATCACCGCAGGGCTCAAACCACTAGACCTAGGAAGCTGAAATTTTGCACGTTGGTTGATCCGAGTATGTAGAGGCTCACTAAGAAACGGTTTTTGAAAATTCAATTTGTAAGTGACTTTTTTCGTCCCTTTGGCATTGACAATCCAAAATTGACTCATCGACGCAGGGCTCAAACCACTAAACCTAGAAAGCTGAAATTTTGCATGTTGGTTGATCCGAGTATGTAGAGGCCCAATAAGAAACGGTTTTTGAAAATTCAATTTGTAAGTGACTTTTGTCGGCCCTTTAGCACTGAGCAAGGACAGTCGATAAAATGTTCGGATGTAGCTCATTTTAAGCCGCCACATACGAGAAACAATACTCGGAGGTCCTGTAGGGACCCCGAAACACACTTTTTAAGTTCCTAAAATAAACGGTTTCGGAGATATTCCCAAATAACTGTGTTCCCTCTGAGAAACAGATCAACGTTACTATGGCAACCGCTGAAATTTCGCAGACCGGGGATAGTTTTCTGGCAATATCTCGAAAACCGTTCGTTTTAGGGCCTAAAAACGCTGGGTTCGGTTCCCACTTCTTCGAAGTGGAAACCACGAACATTGCTCCTCACATTGATACGCGCAAAAAGAGCTATAATCGATATTTCTACGATCAAATCGACTCGGAAAGTCTCATCTCTTATATATAATCCAAAACTGACTCATTACGCAGGGCTCAAACCACTAGACCTAGGAAGCAGAAATTTTGCACTTTGGTTGATCCAAGTATGTAGAGGCTCACTAAGAAACGGTTTTTGAAAATTCAATTTGTAAGTGACTTTTTTCGGCCCTTTGGCATTGACAATCCAAAATTGACTCATCGACGCAGGGCTCAAACCATTAGACCTAGAAAGCTGACATTTTGCATGTTGGTTGATACGAGTATGTAGAGGCCCAATAAGAAACGGTTTTTGAAAATTCATTTAGTAAGTGACTTTTTTCGGTCTTTTGGCACTGAGCAAGGACAGTCGGTAAAATGTTCGGATTTAGCTCATTTTAAGCCGCCACATACGAGAAACAATACTCGGAGGTCCTGTAGGGAGCCCGAAACACACTTTTTAAGTTCCTAAAATGAACGGTTTCGGAGATATTCCCAAATAACTGTGTTCCCTCTGAGAAACAGATCAACGTTACTATGGCAACCGCTGAAATTTCGCAGAACGGGGATAGTTTTCTGGCAATGTCTCGAAAACCGTTCGTTTTAGGGCCTTAAAACGCTGGGTTCGGTTCCCACTTCTTCGAAGTGGAAACCACGAACATTGCTCCTCACATTGATACGCGCAAAAAGAGCTATAATCGATATTTCTACGATCAAATCGACTCGGAACGTCTCATCTCTTATACATAATCCAAAACTGACTCATTACGCAGGGCTCAAACCACTAGACCTAGGAAGCAGAAATTTTGCACGTTGGTTGATCCGAGTATGTAGAGGCTCACTAAGAAACGGTTTTTGAAAATTCAATTTGTAAGTGACTTTTTTCGTCCCTTTGGCATTGACAATCCAAAATTGACTCATCGACGCAGGGCTCAAACCACTAGACCTAGAAAGCTGAAATTTTGCATGTTGGTTGATCCGAGTATGTAGAGGCCCAATAAGAAACGGTTTTTCAAAATTCAATTTGTAAGTGACTTTTTTCGGCCCTTTGGCACTGTGCAAGGACAGTCGGTAAAATGTTCGGATTTAGCTCATTTTAAGCCGCCACATACGAGAAACAATACTCGGAGGTCCTGTAGGGACCCCGAAACACACTTTTTAAGTTTCTAAAATGAACGGTTTCGGAGATATTCCCAAATAACTGTGTTCCCTCTGAGAAACAGATCAACGTTACTATGGCAACCGCTGAACTTTCGCGGACCGGGGATAGTTTTCTGGCAATATGTCGAAAACCGTTCGTTTTAGGGCCATAAAACACTGGGTTCGGTTCCCACTTCTTCGAAGTGGAAACCACGAACATTGCTCCTCACATTGATACGCGCAAAAAGAGCTATAATCCATATTTCTACAGATCAAATCGACTCGGAAAGTCTCATCTCTTATATATAATCCAAAACTGACTCATCACCGCAGGGCTCAAACCACTAGACCTAGGAAGCTGACATTTTGCATGTTGGTTTATCGGAGTATGTAGAGGCTCACTAAGAAACGGTTTATGAAAATTCAATTTGTAAGAGACTTTTTTCGGCCCTTTGGCATTGACAATCCAAAATTGACTCATCGACGCAGGGCTCAAACCACTAGACCTAGAAAGCTGAAATTTTGCATGTTGGTTGATCCGAGTATGTAGAGGCCCAATAAGAAACGGTTTTTGAAAATTCAATTTGTAAGTGACTTTTTTCGGCCCCTTGGCACTGAGCAAGGACAGTCGGTAAAATGTTCGGATGTAGCTCATTTTAAGCCGCCACATACGAGAAACAATACTCGGAGGTCCTGTAGGGACCCCGAAACACACTTTTTAAGTTCCTAAAATGAACGGTTTCGGAGATATTCCCAAATAACTGTGTTCCCTCTGAGAAACAGATCAACGTTACTATGGCAACCGCTGAAATTTCGCAGAACGGGGATAGTTTTCTGGCAATGTCTCGAAAACCGTTCGTTTTAGGGCCTTAAAACGCTGGGTTCGGTTCCCACTTCTTCGAAGTGGAAACCACGAACATTGCCCCTCACATTGATACGCGCAAAAAGAGCTATAATCGATATTTCTACGATCAAATCGACTCGGAAAGTCTCATCTCTTATATATAATCCAAAACTGACACATTACGCAGGGCTCAAACCACTAGACCTAGGAAGCAGAAATTTTGCACGTTGGTTGATCCGAGTATGTAGAGGCTCACTAAGAAACGGTTTTTGAAAATTCAATTTGTAAGCGACTTTTTTCGGTCCTTTGGCATTGACAATCCAAAATTGACTCAGCGACGCAGGGCTCAAACCACTAGACCTAGAAAGCTGACATTTTGCATGTTGGTTGATCCGAGTATGTAGAGGCCCAATAAGAAACGGTTTTTGAAAATTCAATTTGTAAGTGACTTTTTTCGGCCCTTTGGCACTGAGCAAGGACAGTCGGTAAAATGTTCGGATTTAGCTCATTTTATGCCGCCACATACGAGAAACAATACTCGGAGGTCCTGTAGGGACCCCGAAACACACTTTTTAAGTTCCTAAAATGAACGGCTTCGGATATATTCCCAAATAACTGTGTTCCCTCTGAGAAACAGATCAACGTTACTATGGCAACCGCTGAAATTTCGCAGACCGGGGATAGTTTTCTGGCAATATCTCGAAAACCGTTCGTTTTACGGCCTTAAAACGCTGGGTGCGGTTCCCACTTCTTCGAAGTGGAAACCACGAACATTGCTCCTCACATTGATACGCGCAAAAAGAGCTATAATCCATATTTCTACGATCAAATCGACTCGGAAAGTCTCATCTCTTATATATAATCGAAAACTGACTCATCACCACAGGGCTCAAACCACTAGACCTAGGAAGCTGAAATTTTGCATGTTGGTTGATCCGAGTATGTAGAGGCTCACTAAGAAACGGTTTTTGAAAATTCAATTTGTAAGCGACTTTTTTCGGTCCTTTGGCATTGACAATCCAAAATTGACTCAGCGACGCAGGGCTCAAACCACTAGACCTAAAAAGCTGAAATTTTGCATGTTGGTTGATCCGAGTATGTAGAGGCCCACTAAGAAACGGTTTTTGAAAATTCAATTAGTAAGTGACTTTTTTCGGCCTTTTGGCACTGAGCAAGGACAGTCGGTAAAATGTTCGGATTTAGCTCATTTTAAGCCGCCATATACGAGAAACAATACTCGGAGGTCCTGTAGGGACCCCGAAATACACTTTTTAACATTGCTCCTCACATTGATACGCGCAAAAAGAGCTATAATCGATATTTCTACGATCAAATCGACTCGGAAAGTCTCATCTCTTTTATATAATCCAAAACTGACTCATCACCGCAGGGCTCAAGCCACTAGACCTAGGAAGCAGAAATTTTGCATGCTGGTTGATCCGAGTATGTAGAGGATCACTAAGATACGGTTTTTGAAAATTCAATTTGTAAGTGACTTTTTTCGGTCCTTTGGCATTGACAATCCAAAATTGACTCAGCGACGCAGGGCTCAAACCACTAGACCTAGAAACCTGAAATTTTGCATGTTGGTTGATACGAGTATGTAGAGGCCCAATAAGAAACGGTTTTTGAAAATTCAATTAGTAAGTGACTTTTTTTGGCCTTTTCGCACTGAGCAAGGACAGTCGGTAAAATGTTTGGATTTAGCTCATTTTAAGCCCCCACATACGAGAAACAATACTCGGAGGTCCTGTAGGGACCCCGAAAGACACTTTTTAAGTTCCTAAAATGAACGGTTTCGGAGATATTCCCAAATAACTGTGTTCCCTCTGAGAAACAGATCAACGTTACTATGGCAACCGCTGAAATTTCGCAGACCGGGGATAGTTTTCTGGCAATATCTCGAAAACCGTTCGTTTTAGGGCCTTAAAACGCTGGGTTCAGTTCCCACTTCTTCGAAATGGAAACCACGAACATTGCTCCTCACATTGATACGCGCAAAAAGAGCTATAATCCATATTTCTACGATCAAATCGACTCGGAAAGTCTCATCTCTTATATATAATCCAAAACTGACTCATCACCGCAGGGCTCAAACCACTAGACCTAGGAAGCTGACATTTTGCATGTTGGTTTATCGGAGTATGTAGAGGCTCACTAAGAAACGGTTTGTGAAAATTCAATTTGTAAGAGACTTTTTTCGGCCCTTTGGCATTGACAATCCAAAATTGACTCATCGACGCAGGGCTCAAACCACTAGACCTAGAAAGCTGAAATTTTGCATGTTGGTTGATCCGAGTATGTAGAGGCCCAATAAGAAACGGTTTTTGAAAATTCAATTTGTAAGTGACTTTTTTCGGCCCTTTGGCACTGAGCAAGGACAGTCGGTAAAATGTTCGGATGTAGCTCATTTTAAGCCGCCACATACGAGAAACAATACTCGGAGGTCCTGTAGGGACCCCGAAACACACTTTTTAAGTTCCTAAAATAAACGGTTTCGGAGATATTCCCAAATAACTGTGTTCCCTCTGAGAAACAGATCAACGTTACTATGGCAACCGCTGAAATTTCGCAGACCGGGGATAGTTTTCTGGCAATATCTCGAAAACCGTTCGTTTTAGTGCCTTAAAACGCTGGGTTCGGTTCCCACTTCTTCGAAGTGGAAACCACGAACATTGCTCCTCACATTGATACGCGCACAAAGAGCTATAATCGATATTTCTACGATCAAATCGACTCGGAAAGTCTCATCTCTTATATATAATCCAAAACTGACTCATCACCGCAGGGCTCAAACCACTAGACCTAGGAAGCTGAAATTTTGCATGTTGGTTGATCCGAGTATGTAGAGGCTCACTAAGAAACGGTTTTTGAAAATTCAAATTGTAAGTGACTTTTTTCGGCCCTTTGGCATTGACAATCCAAAATTGACTCATCGACGCAGGGCTCAAACCACTAGACCTAGAAAGCTGACATTTTGCACGTTGGTTGATCCGAGTATGTAGAGGCTCACTAAGAAACGGTTTTTGAAAATTCAATTTGTAAGTGACTTTTTTCGGCCCTTTGGCATTGACAATCCAAAATTGACTCATCAACGTAGGGCTCAAACCACTAGACCTAGAAAGCTGAAATTTTGCATGTTGGTTGATCCGAGTATGTAGAGGCCCAATAAGAAATGGTTTTTGAAAATTCAATTTGTAAGTGACTTTTTTCGGCCCTTTGGCACTGAGCAAGGACAGTCGGTAAAATGTTTGGATTTAGCTCATTTTAAGCCCCCACATACGAGAAACAATACTCGGAGGTCCTGTAGGGACCCCGAAAGACACTTTTTAAGTTTCTTAAATGAACGGTTTCGGAGATATTCCCAAATAACTGTGTTCCCTCTGAGAAACAGATCAACGTTACTATGGCAACCGCTGAAATTTCGCAGACCGGGGATAGTTTTCTGGCAATATCTCGAAAACCGTTCGTTTTAGGGCCTTAAAACGCTGGGTTCGGTTCCCACTTCTTCGAAATGGAAACCACGAACATTGCTCCTCACATTGATACGCGCAAACAGAGCTATAATTCATATTTCTACGATCAAATCGACTCGGAAAGTCGCATCTCTTTTATATAACCCAAAACTGACTCATCACCGCAGGGCTCAAGCCACTAGACCTAGGAAGCAGAAATTTTGCATGTTGGTTGATCCGAGTATGTAGAGGATCACTAAGATACGGTTTTTGAAAATTCAATTTGTAAGTGACTTTTTTCGGTCCTTTGGCATTGACAATCCAAAATTGACTCAGCGACGCAGGGCTCAAACCACTAGACCTAGAAAGCTGAAATTTTGCATGTTGGTTGATACGAGTGTGTAGAGGCCCAATAAGAAACGGTTTTTGAAAATTCAATTAGTAAGTGACTTTTTACGGCCTTTTGCCACTGAGCAAGGACGGTCGGTAAAATGTTCGGATTTAGCTCATTTTAAGCCGCCACATACGAGAAAAAATACTCGGAGTTCCTGTAGGGACCCCGAAACACACTTTTTAAGTTCCTAAAATGAACGGTTTCGGAGATATTCCCAAATAACTGTGTTCCCTCTGAGAAACAGATCAACGTTACTATGGCAACCGCTGAAATTTCGCAGACCGGGGATAGTTTTCTGGCAATATCTCGAAAACCGTTCGTTTTAGGGCCTTAAAACGCTTGGTTCGGGTGGAAACCACGAACATTGCTCCTCACATTGATACGCGCAAAAAGAGCTATAATCGATATTACTACGATCAAATCGACTCGGAAAGTCTCATCTCTTATATATAATCCAAAACTGACTCATCACTGCAGGGCTCAAACCACTAGACCTAGGAAGCAGAAATTTTGCACGTTGGTTGATCCGAGTATGTAGAGGCTCACAAAGAAACGGTTTTTGAAAATTCAATTTGTAAGTGACTTTTTTCGTCCATTTGGCATTGACAATCCAAAATTGACTCATCGACGCAGGGCTCAAACCACTAGACCTAGAAAGCTGAAATTTTGCATGTTGGTTGATCCGAGTATGTAGAGGCCCAAAAAGAAACGGTTTTTGAAAATTCAATTTGTAAGTGACTTTTTTCGGCCCTTTGGCACTGGGCAAGGACAGTCGGTAAAATGTTCGGATTTAGCTCATTTTAAGCCGCCACATACGAGAAACAATACTCGGAGGTCCTGTAGGGACCCCGAAAGACACTTTTTAAGTTCCTAAAATGAACGGTTTCGGAGATATTCCCAAATAACTGTGTTCCCTCTGAGAAACAGATCAACGTTACTATGGCAACCGCTGAAATTTCGCAGACCGGGGATAGTTTTCTGGCAATATCTCGAAAACCGTTCGTTTTAGGGCCTTAAAACGCTGGGTTCGGTTCCCACTTCTTCGAAATGGAAACCATGAACATTGCTCCTCACATTGATACGCGCAAAAAGAGCTATAATCCATATTTCTACGATCAAATCGACTCGGAAAGTCTCATCTCTTATATATAATCCAAAACTGACTCATCACCGCAGGGCTCTCGTATGTGGCGGCATAAAATGAGCTAAATCCGAACATTTTACCGACTGTCCTTGCTCAGTGCCAAAGGGCCGAAAAAAGTCACTTACAAATTGAATTTTCAAAAACCGTTTCTTATTGCAAAATTTCGGTAAAATGTTCGGATTTAGCTCATTTTAAGCCGCCACATACGAGAAACAATACTCGGAGGTCCTGCAGGGACCCCGAAACACACTTTTTAAGTTCCTAAAATGAACGGTTTCGGAGATATTCCCAAATAACTGTGTTCCCTCTGAGAAACAGATCAACGTTACTATGGCAACCGCTGAAATTTCGCAGACCGGGGATAGTTTTCTGGCAATATCTCGAAAACCGTTCGTTTTAGGGCCTTAAAACGCTGGGTTCGGTTCCCACTTCTTCGAAATGGAAACCACGAACATTGCTCCTCACATTGATACGCGCAAAAGAGCTGTAATCCACATTTCTACGATCAAATCGACTCGGAAAGTCTCATCTCTTTTATATAATCCAAAACTGACTCATCACCGCAGGGCTCAAACCACTAGACCTAGGAAGCTGACGTTTTGCATGTTGGTTGATCCGAGGATGTAGAGGCTCACTAAGAAACGGTTTTTGAAAATTCAATTTGTAAGTGACTTTTTTCGGCCCTTTGGCATTGACAATCCAAAATTGACTCATCGACGCAGGGCTCAAACCACTAGACCCAGAAAGCTGAAATTTTGCATGTTGGTTGATCCGAGTATGTAGAGGCCCAATAAGAAACGGTTTTTGAAAATTCAATTTGTAAGTGACTTTTTTCGGCCCTTTGGCACTGGGCAAGGACAGTCGGTAAAATGTTCGGATTTAGCTCATTTTAAGCCGCCACATACGAGAAACAATACTCGGAGGTCCTGTAGGGACCCCGAAATACACTTTTTAAGTTCCTAAAATTTTGCATGTTGGTTGATCCGAGTATGTAGAGGATCACTAGATTACGGTTTTTGAAAATTCAATTTGTAAGTGACTTTTTTCGGCCCTTTGGCATTGACAATCCAAAATTGACTCATCGACGCAGGGCTCAAACCACTAGACCTAGAAAGCTGAAATTTTGCATGTTGGTTGATCCGAGTATGTAGAGGCCCAATAAGAAACGGTTTTTGAAAATTCAATTTGTAAGTGACTTTTTTCGGCCCTTTGACACTGGGCAAGGACAGTCGGTAAAATGTTCGGATTTAGCTCATTTTAAGCCGCCACATACGAGAAACAATACTCGGAGGTCCTGTAGGGACCCCGAAAGACACTTTTTAAGTTCCTAAAATGAACGGTTTCGTAGATATTCCCAAATAACTGTGTTCCGTCTGAGAAACAGATCAACGTTACTATGGCAACCGCTGAAATTTCGCAGACCGGGGATAGTTTTCTGGCAATATCTCGAAAACCGTTCGTTTTAGGGCCTTAAAACGCTGGGTGCGGTTCCCAACCACGAACATTGCTCCTCACATTGATACGCGCAAAAAGAGCTATTATCCATATTTCTACGATCAAATCGACTCGGAAAGTCTCATCTCTTATATATAATCCAAAACTGACTCATCACCGCAGGGCTCAAACCACTAGACCTAGGAAGCTGAAATTTTGCATGTTGGTTGATCCGAGTATGTAGAGGCTCACTAAGAAACGGTTTTTGAAAATTCAATTTGTAAGTGACTTTTTTCGGCCCTTTGGCATTGACAATCCAAAATTGACTCATCAACGCAGGGCTCAAACCACTAGACCTAGAAAGCTGAAATTTTGCATGTTGGTTGATCCGAGTATGTAGAGGCCCAATAAGAAATGGTTTTTGAAAATTCAATTTGTAAGTGACTTTTTTCGGCCCTTTGGCACTGAGCAAGGACAGTCGGTAAAATGTTTGGATTTAGCTCATTTTAAGCCCCCACATACGAGAAACAATAGTCGGAGGTCCTGTAGGGACCCCGAAAGACACTTTTTAAGTTTCTTAAATGAACGGTTTCGGAGATATTCCCAAATAACTGTGTTCCCTCTGAGAAACAGATCAACGTTACTATGGCAACCGCTGAAATTTCGCAGACCGGGGATAGTTTTCTGGCAATATCTCGAAAACCGTTCGTTTTAGGGCCTTAAAACGCTGGGTTCGGTTCCCACTTCTTCGAAATGGAAACCATGAACATTGCTCCTCACATTGATACGCGCAAACAGAGCTATAATCCATATTTCTACGATCAAATCGACTCGGAAAGTCTCATCTCTTTTATATAATCCAAAACTGACTCATCACCGCAGGGCTCAAGCCACTAGACCTAGGAAGCAGAAATTTTGCATGTTGGTTGATCCGAGTATGTAGAGGATCACTAAGATACGGTTTTTGAAAATCCAATTAGTAAGTGACTTTTTTCGGCCTTTTGGCACTGAGCAAGGACGGTCGGTAAAATGTTCGGATTTAGCTCATTTTAAGCCGCCACATACGAGAAACAATACTCGGAGGTCCTGTAGGGACCCCGAAACACACTTTTTAAGTTCCTAAAATGAACGGTTTCGGAGATATTCCCAAATAACTGTGTTCCCTCTGAGAAACAGATCAACGTTACTATGGCAACCGCTGAAATTTCGCAGACCGGGGATAGTTTTCTGGCAATATCTCGAAAACCGTTCGTTTTAGGGCCTTAAAACGGTTGGTTCGGTTCCCAACCACGAACATTGCTCCTCACATTGATACGCGCAAAAAGAGCTATAATCGATATTACTACGATCAAATCGACTCGGAAAGTCTCATCTCTTATATATAATCCAAAACTGACTCATCACCGCAGGGCTCAAACCACTAGACCTAGGAAGCAGAAATTTTGCACGTTAGTTGATCCGAGTATGTAGAGGCTCACTAAGAAACGGTTTTTGAAAATTCAATTTGTAAGTGACTTTTTTCGTCCCTTTGGCATTGACAATCCAAAATTGACTCATCGACGCAGGGCTCAAACCACTAGACCTAGAAAGCTGAAATTTTGCATGTTGGTTGATCCGAGTATGTAGAGGCCCAAAAAGAAACGGTTTTTGAAAATTCGATTTGTAAGTGACTTTTTTCGGCCCTTTGGCACTGGGCAAGGACAGTCGGTAAAATGTTCGTATTTAGCTCATTTTAAGCCGCCACATACGAGAAACAATACTCGGAGGTCCTGTAGGGACCCCGAAAGACACTTTTTAAGTTCCTAAAATGAACGGTTTCGGAGATATTCCCAAATAACTGTGTTCCCTCTGAGAAACAGATCAACGTTACTATGGCAACCGCTGAAATTTCGCAGACCGGGGATAGTTTTCTGGCAATATCTCGAAAACCGTTCGTTTTAGGGCCTTAAAACGCTGGGTTCGGTTCCCACTTCTTCGAAATGGAAACCACGAACATTGCTCCTCACATTGATACGCGCAAAAAGAGCTATAATCCATATTTCTACGATCAAATCGACTCGGAAAGTCTCATCTCTTATATATAATCCAAAACTGACTCATCACCGCAGGGCTCATACCACTAGACCTAGGAAGCAGAAATTTTGCACGTTGGTTGATCCGAGTATGTAGAGGCTTAATAAGAAACGGTTTTTGAAAATTCAATTTGTAAGTGACTTTTTTCGTCCCTTTGGCATTGACAATCCAAAATTGACTCATCGACGCAGGGCTCAAACCACTAGACCTAGAAAGCTGAAATTTTGCATGTTGGTTGATCCGAGTATGTAGAGGCCCAAAAAGAAACGGTTTTTGAAAATTCAATTTGTAAGTGACTTTTTTCGGCCCTTTGGCACTGGGCAAGGACAGTCGGTAAAATGTTCGGATTTAGCTCATTTTAAGCCGCCACATGCGAGAAACAATACTCGGAGGTCCTGTAGGGACCCCGAAAGACGCTTTTTAAGTTCCTAAAATGAACGGTTTCGGAGATATTCCCAAATAACTGTGTTCCCTCTGAGAAACAGATCAACGTTACTATGGCAACCGCTGAAATTTCGCAGACCGGGGATAGTTTTCTGGCAATATCTCGAAAACCGTTCGTTTTAGGGCCTTAAAACGCTGGGTTCGGTTCCCACTTCTTCGAAAAGGAAACCACGAACATTGCTCCTCACATTGATACGCGCAAAAAGAGCTATAATCCATATTTCTACGATCAAATCGACTCGGAAAGTCTCATCTCTTTTATATAATCCAAAACTGACTCATCACCGCAGGGCTCAAGCCACTAGACCTAGGAAGCAGAAATTTTGCATGTTGGTTGATCCGAGTATGTAGAGGCTCACTAAGAAACGGTTTTTGAAAATTCAATTTGTAAGTGACTTTTTTCGTCCCTTTGGCATTGACAATCCAAAATTGACTCATCGACGCAGGGCTCAAACCACTAGACCTAGAAAGCTGAAATTTTGCATGTTGGTTGATCCGAGTATGTAGAGGCCCAATAAGAAACGGTTTTTGAAAATTCAATTTGTAAGTTACTTTTTTCAGCCCTTTGGCACTGAGCAAGGACAGTCGGTAAAATGTTCGGATTTAGCTCATTTTAAGCCGCCACATACGAGAAACAATACTCGGAGGTCCTGTAGGGACCCCGAAACACACTTTTTAAGTTCCTAAAATGAACGGCTTCGGAGATATTCCCAAATAACTGTGTTCCCTCTGAGAAACAGATCAACGTTACTATGGCAACCGCTGAAATTTCGCAGACCGGGGATAGTTTTCTGGCAATATCTCGAAAACCGTTCGTTTTAGGGCCTTAAAACGCTGGGTTCGGTTCCCACTTCTTCGAAATGGAAACCACGAACATTGCTCCTCACATTGATACGCGCAAAAAGAGCTATAATCCATATTTCTACGATCAAATCGACTCGGAAAATCTCATCTCGTATATATAATCCAAAACTGACTCATCACCGCAGGGCTCAAGCCACTAGAACTAGGAAGCAAATATTTTGCATGTTGGTTGATCCGAGTATGTAGAGGATCACTAAGATACGGTTTTTGAAAATTCAATTTGTAAGTGACTTTTTTCGTCCCTTTGGCATTGACAATCCAAAATTGACTCAGCGACGCAGGGCTCAAACCACTAGACCTAGAAAGCTGAAATTTTGCATGTTGGTTGATACGAGTGTGTAGAGGCCCAATAAGAAACGGTTTTTGAAAATTCAATTAGTAAGTGACTTTTTTCGGCCTTTTGGCACTGAGCAAGGACGGTCGGTAAAATGTTCGGATTTAGCTCCTTTTTAGCCGCCACATACGAGAAACAATACTCGGAGGTCCTGTAGGGACCCCGAAACACACTTTTTAAGTTCCTAAAATGAACGGTTTCGGAGATATTCCCAAATAACTGTGTTCCCTCTGAGAAACAGATCAACGTTACTATGGCAACCGCTGAAATTTCGCAGACCGGGGATAGTTTTCTGGCAATATCTCGAAAACCGTTCGTTTTAGGGCCTTAAAACGGTTGGTTCGGTTCCCACTTCATCGAAGTGGAAACCACGAACATTGCTCCTCACATTGATACGCGCAAAAAGAGCTATAATCGATATTACTACGATCAAATCGACTCGGAAAGTCTCATCTCTTATATATAATCCAAAACTGACTCATCACCGCAGGGCTCAAACCACTAGACCTAGGAAGCAGAAATTTTGCACGTTGGTTGATCCGAGTATGTAGAGGCCCAAAAAGAAACGGTTTTTTAAAATTCAATTTGTAAGTGACTTTTTCCGGCCCTTTGGCACTGGGCAAGGACAGTCGGTAAAATGTTCGGATTTAGCTCATTTTAAGCCGCCACATACGAGAAACAATACTCGGAGGTCCTGTAGGGACCCCGAAAGACACTTTTTAAGTTCCTAAAATGAACGGTTTCGGAGATATTCCCAAATAACTGTGTTCCCTCTGAGAAACAGATCAACGTTACTATGGCAACCGCTGAAATTTCGCAGACCGGGGATAGTTTTCTGGCAATATCTCGAAAACCGTTCGTTTTAGGGCCTTAAAACGCTGGGTTCGGTTCCCCCTTCTTCGAAATGGAAACCACGAACATTGCTCCTCACATTGATACGCGCAAAAAGAGCTATAATCCATATTTCTACGATCAAATCGACTCGGAAAGTCTCATCTCTTATATATAATCCAAAACTGACTCATCACCGCAGGGCTCATACCACTAGACCTAGGAAGCAGAAATTTTGCACGTTGGTTGATCCGAGTATGTAGAGGCTTAATAAGAAACGGTTTTTGAAAATTCAATTTGTAAGTGACTTTTTTCGTCCCTTTGGCATTGACAATCCAAAATTGACTCATCGACGCAGGGCTCAAACCACTAGACCTAGAAAGCTGAAATTTTGCATGTTGGTTGATCCGAGTATGTAGAGGCCCAAAAAGAAACGGTTTTTGAAAATTCAATTTGTAAGTGACTTTTTTCGGCCCTTTGGCACTGGGCAAGGACAGTCGGTAAAATGTTCGGATTTAGCTCATTTTAAGCCGCCACATACGAGAAACAATACTCGGAGGTCCTGTAGGGACCCCGAAAGACACTTTTTAAGTTCCTAAAGTGAACGGTTTCGGAGATATTCCCAAATAACTGTGTTCCCTCTGAGAAACAGATCAACGTTACTATGGCAACCGCTGAAATTTCGCAGACCGGGGATAGTTTTCTGGCAATATCTCGAAAACCGTTCGTTTTAGGGCCTTAAAACGCTGGGTTCGGTTCCCACTTCTTCGAAATGGAAACCACGAACATTGCTCCTCACATTGATACGCGCAAAAAGAGCTATAATCCATATTTCTACGATCAAATCGACTCGGAAAGTCTCATCTCTTTTATATAATCCAAAACTGACTCATCACCGCAGGGCTCACAAGCCGCTAGACCTAGGAAGCAGAAATTTTGCATGTTGGTTGATCCGAGTATGTAGAGGATCACTAGATTACGGTTTTTGAAAATTCAATTTGTAAGTGACTTTTTTCGGCCCTTTGGCATTGACAATCCAAAATTGACTCATCGACGCAGGGCTCAAACCACTAGACCTAGAAAGCTGAAATTTTGCATGTTGGTTGATCCGAGTATGTAGAGGCCCAATAAGAAACGGTTTTTGAAAATTCAATTTGTAAGTGACTTATTTCGGCCCTTTGGCACTGAGCAAGGACAGTCGGTAAAATGTTCGGATTTAGCTCATTTTAAGCCGCCACATACGAGAAACAGTACTCGGAGGTCCTGTAGGGACCCCGAAACACACTTTTTAAGTTCCTAAACTGAACGGTTTCGGAGATATTCCCAAATAACTGTGTTCCCTCTGAGAAACAGATCAACGTTAGTATGGCAACCACTGAAATTTCGCAGACCGGGGATAGTTTTCTGGCAATATCTCGAAAACCGATCGTTTTAGGGCCTTAAAACGCTGGGTTCGGTTCCCACTTCTTCGAAGTGGAACCCACGAACATTGCTCCTCATATTGATACGCGCAAAATGAGCTATAATCCATATTTCTACGATCAAATCGACTCGGAAAGTCTCATCTCTTATATATAATCCAAAACTGACTCATCACCGTAGGGCTCAAACCACTAGACCTAGGAAGCTGAAATTTTGCATGTTGGTTGATCCGAGTATGTAGAGGCTCACTAAGAAACGGTTTTTGAAAATTCAATTTGTAAGTGACTTTTTTCGGCCCTTTGGCATTGACAATCCAAAATTGACTCATCAACGCAGGGCTCAAACCACTAGACCTAGAAAGCTGAAATTTTGCATATTGGTTGATCCGAGTATGTAGAGGCCCAATAAGAAACGGTTTTTGAAAATTCAATTTGTAAGTGACTTTTTTCGGCCCTTTGGCACTGAGCAAGGACAGTCGGTAAAATGTTCGGATTTAGCACATTTTAAGCCGCCACATACGAGAAACAATACTCGGAGGTCCTGTAGGGACCACGAAACACACTTTTTAAGTTCCTAAAATGAACGGTTTCGGAGATATTCCCAAATAACTGTGTTCCCTCTGAGAAACAGATCAACGTTACTATGGCAACCGCTGAAATTTCGCAGACCGGGGATAGTTTTCTGGCAATATCTCGAAAACCGTTCGTTTTAGCGCCTTAAATCGCTGGGTGCGGTTCCCACTTCTTCGAAGTGGAAACCACGAACATTGCTCCTCACATTGATACGCGCAAAAAGAGCTATTATCCATATTTCTACGATCAAATCGACTCGGAAAGTCTCATCTCTTATATATAATCGAAAACTGACTCATCACCGCAGGGCTCAAACCACTAGATCTAGGAAGCTGAAATTTTGCATGTTGGTTGATCCGAATATGTAGAGGCTCACTAAGAAACGGTTTTTGAAAATTCAATTTGTAAGTGACTTTTTTCGGCCCTTTGGCATTGACAATCCAAAATTGACTCATCAACGCAGGGCTCAAACCACTTGACCTAGAAAGCTGAAATTTTGCATGTTGGTTGATCCGAGTATGTAGAGGCCCAATAAGAAACGGTTTTTGAAAATTCAATTTGTAAGTGACTTTTTTCGGCCCTTTGGCACTGAGCAAGGACAGTCGGTAAAATGTTCGGATTTAGCTCATTTTAAGCCGCCACATACGAGAAACAATACTCGGAGGTCCTGTAGGGACCCCGAAACACACTTTTTAAGTTCCTAAAATGAACGGCTTCGGAGATATTCCCAAATAACTGTGTTCCCTCTGAGAAATAGATCAACGTTACTATGGCAACCGCTGAAATTTCGCAGACCGGGGATAGTTTTCTGGCAATATCTCGAAAACCGTTCGTTTTAGGGCCTTAAAACGCTGGGTTCGGTTCCCACTTCTTCGAAATGGAAACCACGAACATTGCTCCTCACAAAAAGAGCTATAATCCATATTTCTACGATCAAATCGACTCGGAAAATCTCATCTCTTATATATAATCCAAAACAGACTCATCACCGCAGGGCTCAAACCACTAGACCTAGAAAGCTGAAATTTTGCATATTGGTTGATCCGAGTATGTAGAGGCCCAACAAGAAACGGTTTTTGAAAATTCAATTTGTAAGTGACTTTTTTCGGCCCTTTGGCACTGAGCAAGGACAGTCGGAAAAATGTTTGGATTTAGCTCATTTTAAGCCCCCACATACGAGAAACAATACTCGGAGGTCCTGTAGGGACCCCGAAAGACACTTTTTAAGTTTCTTAAATGAACGGTTTCGGAGATATTCCCAAATAACTGTGTTCCCTCTGAGAAACAGATCAACGTTACTATGGCAACCGCTGAAATTTCGCAGACCGGGGATAGTTTTCTGGCAATATCTCGAAAATCGTTCGTTTTAGGGCCTTAAAACGCTGGGTTCGGTTCCCACTTCTTCGAAATGGAAACCACGAACATTGCTCCTCACATTGATACGCGCAAAAAGAGCTATAATCCATATTTCTACGATCAAATCGACTCGGAAAGTCTCATCTCTTTTATATAATCCAAAACTGACTCATCACCGCAGGGCTCACAAGCCGCTAGACCTAGGAAGCAGAAATTTTGCATGTTGGTTGATCCGAGTATGTAGAGGATCACTAGATTACGGTTTTTGAAAATTCAATTTCTAAGTGACTTTTTTCGGCCCTTTGGCATTGGCAATCCAAAATTGACTCATCGAAGCAGGGCTCAAACCACTAGACCTAGAAAGCTGAAATTTTGCTTGTTGGTTGATCCGAGTATGTTGAGGCCCAATAAGAAACGGTTTTTGAAAATTCAATTTGTAAGTGACTTTTGTCGGCCCTTTGACACTGGGCAAGGACAGTCGGTAAAATGTTCGGATTTAGCTCATTTTAAGCCGCCACATACGAGAAACAATACTCGGAGGTCCTGTAGGGACCCCGAAAGACACTTTTTAAGTTCCTAAAATGAACGGTTTCGTAGATATTCCCAAATAACTGTGTTCCCTCTGAGAAACAGATCAACGTTACTATGGCAACCGCTGAAATTTCGCAGACCGGGGATAGTTTTCTGGCAATATCTCGAAAACCGTTCGATTTAGGGCCTTAAAACGCTGGGTTCGGTTCCCACTTCTTCGAAATGGAAACCACGATTATTGCTCCTCACATTGATACGCGCAAAAAGAGCTATAATCCATTTTTCTACGATCAAATCGACTCGGAAAGTCTCATCTCTTTTATATAATCCAAAACTGACTCATCACCGCAGGGCTCACAAGCCGCTAGACCTAGGAAGCAGAAATTTTGCATGTTGGTTGATCTGAGTATGTAGAGGATCACTAGATTACGGTTTTTGAAAATTCAATTTGTAAGTGACTTTTTTCGGCCCTTTGGCATTGACAACCCAAAATTGACTCATCGACGCAGGGCTCAAACCACTAGACCTAGAAAGCTGAAATTTTGCATGTTGGTTGATCCGAGTATGTAGAGGCCCAATAAGAAACGGTTTTTGAAAATTCAATTTGTAAGTGACTTTTTTCGGCCCTTTGGCACTGAGCAAGGACAGTCGGTAAAATGTTCGGATTTAGCTCATTTTAAGCCGCCACATACGAGAAACAATACTCGGAGGTCCTGTAGGGACCCCGAAACACACTTTTTAAGTTCCTAAACTGAACGGTTTCGGAGATATTCCCAAATAACTGTGTTCCCTCTGAGAAACAGATCAACGTTAGTATGGCAACCACTGAAATTTCGCAGACCGGGGATAGTTTTCTGGCAATATCTCGAAAACCGTTCGTTTTAGGGCCTTAAAACGCTGGGTTCAGTTCCCACTTCTTCGAAGTGGAAACCACGAACATTGCTCCTCATATTGATACGCGCAAAAAGAGCTATAATCCATACTTCTACGATCAAATCGACTCGGAAAGTCTCATCTCTTATATATAATCCAAAACTGACTCATCACCGTAGGGCTCAAACCACTAGACCTAGGAAGCTGAAATTTTGCATGTTGGTTGATCCGAGTATGTAGAGGCTCACTAAGAAACGGTTTTTGAAAATTGAATTTGTAAGTGACTTTTTTCGGCCCTTTGGCATTGACAATCCAAAATTGACTCATCAACGCAGGGCTCAAACCACTAGACCTAGAAAGCTGAAATTTTGCATATTGGTTGATCCGAGTATGTAGAGGCCCAATAAGAAACGGTTTTTGAAAATTCAATTTGTAAGTGACTTTTTTCGGCCCTTTGGCACTGAGCAAGGACAGTCGGTAAAATGTTCGGATTTAGCTCATTTTAAGCCGCCACATACGAGAAACAATACTCGGAGGTCCTGTAGGGACCCCGAAACACACTTTTTAAGTTCCTAAAATGAACGGTTTCGGAGATATTCCCAAATAACTGTGTTCCCTCTGAGAATCAGATCAACGTTACTATGGCAACCGCTGAAATTTCGCAGACCGGGGATAGTTTTCTGGCAATATCTCGAAAATCGTTCGTTTTAGGGCCTTAAAACTCTGGGTTCCGGTCCCACTTCTTCGAAATGGATACCACGAACATTGCTCCTCACATTGATACGCGCAAAAAGAGCTGTAATCCATATTTCTACGATCAAATCGACTCGGAAAGTCTCATCTCTTTTATATAATCCAAAACTGACTCATCACCGCAGGGCTCAAGTTACTAGACCTAGGAAGCTGAAATTTTGCATGTTGGTTGATCCGAGTATGTAGAGGATCACTAAGATACGGTTTTTGAAAATTCAATTTTTAAGTGACTTTTTTCGGCCCTTTGGCATTGACAATCCAAAATTGACTCATCGACGCAGGGCTCAAACCACTAGACCTAGAAAGCTGAAATTTTGCATGTTGGTTGATCCGAGTAAGGAGAGGCCCAATAAGAAACGGTTTTTGAAAATTCAATTTGTAAGTGACTTTTTTCGGCCCTTTGGCACTGAGCAAGGACAGTCGGTAAAATGTTCGGATTTAGCTCATTTTAAGCCGCCACATACGAGAAACAATACTCGGAGGTCCTGTAGGGACCCCGAAACACACTTTTTAAGTTCCTAAACTGAACGGTTTCGGAGATATTCCCAAATAACTGTGTTCTTTCTGAGAAACAAATCAACGTTACTATGGCAACCGCTGAAATTTCGCAGACCGGGGATAGTTTTCTGGCAATATCTCGAAAACCGTTCGTTTTAGGGCCTTAAAACGCTGGGTTCGGTTCCCACTTCTTCGAAGTGGAAACCACGAACATTGCTCCTGACATAGATACGCGCAAAAAGAGCTTTAATCGATATTTCTACGATCAAATCGACTCGGAAAGTCTCATCTCTTATATATAATCCAAAACTGACTCATTACGCAGGGCTCAAACCACTAGACCTAGGAAGCTGAAATTTTGCACGTTGGTTGATCCGAGTATGTAGAGGCTCACTAAGAAACGGTTTTTGAAAATTCAATTTGTAAGTGAATTTTTTCGTCCCTTTGGCATTGACAATCCAAAATTGACTCATCGACGCAGGGCTCAAACCACTAGACCTAGAAAGCTGAAATTTTGCATGTTGGTTGATCCGAGTATGTAGAGGCCCAATAAGAAACGGTTTTTGAAAATTCAATTTGTAAGTGACTTTTTTCGGCCCTTTGGCACTGAGCAAGGACAGTCGGTAAAATGTTCGGATTTAGCTCATTTTAAGCCGCCACATACGAGAAACAATACTCGGAGGTCCTGTAGGGACCCCGAAACACACTTTTTAAGTTCCTAAAATGAACGGCTTCGGAGATATTCCCAAATAACTGTGTTCCCTCTGAGAAACAGATCAACGTTACTATGGCAACCGCTGAAATTTCGCAGACCGGGGATAGTTTTCTGGCAATATCTCGAAAACCGTTCGTTTTAGGGCCTTAAAACGCTGGGTGCGGTTCCCAACCACGAACATTGCTCCTCACATTGATACGCGCAAAAAGAGCTATTATCCATATTTCTACGATCAAATCGACTCGGAAAGTCTCATCTCTTATATATAATCCAAAACTGACTCATCACCGCAGGGCTCAAACCACTAGACCTAGGAAGCTGAAATTTTGCATGTTGGTTGATCCGAGTATGTAGAGGCTCACTAAGAAACGGTTTTTGAAAATTCAATTTGTAAGTGACTTTTTTCGGCCCTTTGGCATTGACAATCCAAAATTGACTCATCAACGCAGGGCTCAAACCACTAGACCTAGAAAGCTGAAATTTTGCATGTTGGTTGATCCGAGTATGTAGAGGCCCAATAAGAAACGGTTTTTGAAAATTCAATTTGTAAGTGACTTTTTTCAGCCCTTTGGCACTGAGCAAGGACAGTCGGTAAAATGTTCGGATTTAGCTCATTTTAAGCCGCCACATACGAGAAACAATACTCGGAGGTCCTGTAGGGACCCCGAAACACACTTTTTAAGTTCCTAAAATGAACGGCTTCGGAGATATTCCCAAATAACTGTGTTCCCTCTGAGAAACAGATCAACGTTACTATGGCAACCGCTGAAATTTCGCAGACCGGGGATAGTTTTCTGGCAATATCTCGAAAACCGTTCGTTTTAGGGCCTTAAAACGCTGGGTTCGGTTCCCACTTCTTCGAAATGGAAACCACGAACATTGCTGCTCACAGTGATACGCGCAAAAAGAGCTATAATCCATATTTCTACGATCAAATCGACTCGGAAAATCTCATCTCTTATATATAATCCAAAACTGACTCATCACCGCAGGGCTCAAGCCACTAGACCTAGGAAGCAGAAATTTTGCACGTTGGTTGATCCGAGTATGTAGAGGCTCACTAAGAAACGGTTTTTGAAAATTCAGTTTGTAAGTGACTTTTTTCGTCCCTTTGGCATTGACAATCCAAAATTGACTCATCGACGCAGGGCTCAAACCACTAGACCTAGAAAGCTGAAATTTTGCATGTTGGTTGATCCGAGTATGTAGAGGCCCAAAAAGAAACGGTTTTTGAAAATTCAATTTGTAAGTGACTTTTTTCGGCCCTTTGGCACTGGGCAAGGACAGTCGGTAAAATGTTCGGATTTAGCTCATTTTAAGCCGCCACATACGAGAAACAATACTCGGAGGTCCTGTAGGGACCCCGAAAGACACTTTTTAAGTTCCTAAAATGAACGGTTTCGGAGATATTCCCAAATAACTGTGTTCCCTCTGAGAAACAGATCAACGTTACTATGGCAACCGCTGAAATTTCGCAGACCGGGGATAGTTTTCTGGCAATATCTCGAAAACCGTTCGTTTTAGGGCCTTAAAACGCTGGGTTCGGTTCCCACTTCTTCGAAATGGAAACCACGAACATTGCTCCTCACATTGATACGCGCAAAAAGAGCTATAATCCATATTTCTACGATCAAATCGACTCGGAAAGTCTCATCTCTTATATATAATCCAAAACTGACTCATCACCGCAGGGCTCATACCACTAGACCTAGGAAGCAGAAATTTTGCACGTTGGTTGATCCGAGTATGTAGAGGCTTAATAAGAAACGGTTTTTGAAAATTCAATTTGTAAGTGACTTTTTTCGTCCCTTTGGCATTGACAATCCAAAATTGACTCATCGACGCAGGGCTCAAACCACTAGACCTAGAAAGCTGAAATTTAGCATGTTGGTTGATCCGAGTATGTAGAGGCCCAAAAAGAAACGGTTTTTGAAAATTCAATTTGTAAGTAACTTTTTTCGGCCCTTTGGCACTGGGCAAGGACAGTCGGTAAAATGTTCGGATTTAGCTCATTTTAAGCCGCCACATACGAGAAACAATACTCGGAGGTCCTGTAGGGACCCCGAAAGACGCTTTTTAAGTTCCTAAAATGAACGGTTTCGGAGATATTCCCAAATAACTGTGTTCCCTCTGAGAAACAGATCAACGTTACTATGGCAACCGCTGAAATTTCGCAGACCGGGGATAGTTTTCTGGCAATATCTCGAAAACCGTTCGTTTTAGGGCCTTAAAACGCTGGGTTCGGTTCCCACTTCTTCGAAAAGGAAACCACGAACATTGCTCCTCACATTGATACGCGCAAAAAGAGCTATAATCCATATTTCTACGATCAAATCGACTCGGAAAGTCTCATCTCTTTTATATAATCCAAAACTGACTCATCACCGCAGGGCTCAAGCCACTAGACCTAGGAAGCAGAAATTTTGCATGTTGGTTGATCCGAGTATGTAGAGGATCACTAAGATACGGTTTTTGAAAATTCAATTTGTAAGTGACTTTTTTCGGTCCTTTGGCATTGACAATCCAAAATTGACTCAGCGACGCAGGGCTCAAACCACTAGACCTAGAAAGCTGACATTTTGCATGTTGGTTGATACGAGTATGTAGACGCCCAATAAGAAACGGTTTTTGAAAATTCAATTAGTAAGTGACTTTTTTCGGCCTTTTGGCACTGAGCAAGGACAGTCGGTAAAATGTTCGGATTTAGCTCATTTTAAGCCGCCACATACGTGAAACAATACTCGGAGGTCCTGTAGGGACCCCGAAACACACTTTTTAAGTTCCTAAAATGAACGGTTTCGGAGATATTCCCAAATAACTGTGTTCCCTCTGAGAAACAGATCAACGTTACTATGGCAACCGCTGAAATTTCGCAGAACGGTGATAGTTTTCTGGCAATATCTCGAAATCCGTTCGTTTTAGGGCCTTAAAACGCTGGGTTCGGTTCCCACTTCTTCGAAGTGGAAACCACGAACATTGCTCCTGACATAGATACGCGCAAAAAGAGCTATAATCGATATTTCTACGATCAAATCGACTCGGAAAGTCTCATCTCTTATATATAATCCAAAACTGACTCATTACGCAGGGCTCAAACCACTAGACCTAGGAAGCTGAAATTTTGCACGTTGGTTGATCCGAGTATGTAGAGGCTCACTAAGAAACGGTTTTTGAAAATTCAATTTGTAAGTGACTTTTTTCGTCCCTTTGGCATTGACAATCCAAAATTGACTCATCGACGCAGGGCTCAAACCACTAGACCTAGAAAGCTGAAATTTTGCATGTTGGTTGATCCGAGTATGTAGAGGCCCAATAAGAAACGGTTTTTGAAAATTCAATTTGTAAGTGACTTTTTTCGGCCCTTTGGCACTGAGCAAGGACAGTCGGTAAAATGTTCGGATTTAGCTCATTTTAAGCCGCCACATACGAGAAACAATACTCGGAGGTCCTGTAGGGACCCCGAAACACACTTTTTAAGTTCCTAAAATGAACGGCTTCGGAGATATTCCCAAATAACTGTGTTCCCTCTAAAAAACAGATCAACGTTACTATGGCAACCGCTGAAATTTCGCAGACCGGGGATAGTTTTCTGGCAATATCTCGAAAACCGTTCGTTTTAGGGCCTTAAAACGCTGGGTGCGGTTCCCACTTCTTCGAAGTGGAAACCACGAACATTGCTCCTCACATTGATACGCGCAAAAAGAGCTATAATCCATATTTCTACGATCAAATCGACTCGGAAAATCTCATCTCTTATATATAATCCAAAACTGACTCATCACCGCAGGGCTCAAGCCACTAGAACTAGGAAGCAAATATTTTGCATGTTGGTTGATCCGAGTATGTAGAGGATCACTAAGATACGGTTTTTGAAAATTCAATTTGTAAGTGACTTTTTTCGTCCCTTTGGCATTGACAATCCAAAATTGACTCAGCGACGCAGGGCTCAAACCACTAGACCTAGAAAGCTGAAATTTTGCATGTTGGTTGATACGAGTGTGTAGAGGCCCAATAAGAAACGGTTTTTGAAAATTCAAATCAACGTTACTATGGCAACCGCTGAAATTTCGCAGAACGGGGATAGTTTTCTGGCAATATCTCGAAAACCGTTCGTTTTAGGGCCTTAAAACGCTGGGTTCGGTCCCCCACTTCTTCGAAATGGAAACCACGAACATTGCTCCTCACATTGATACGCGCAAAAAGAGCTATAATCCTTATTTCTACGATCAAATCGACTCGGAAAGTCTCATCTCTTTTATATAATCCAAAACTGACTCATCACCGCAGGGCTCATACCACTAGACCTAGGAAGCAGAAATTTTGCACGTTGGTTGATCCGAGTATGTAGAGGCTTAATAAGAAACGGTTTTTGAAAATTCAATTTGTAAGTGACTTTTTTCGGCCCTTTGGCATTGACAATCCAAAATTGACTCATCGACGCAGGGCTCAAACCACTAGACCTAGAAAGCTGAAATTTTGCATGTTGGTTGATCCGAGTATGTAGAGGCCCAAAAAGAAACGGTTTTTGAAAATTCAATTTGTAAGTGACTTTTTTCGGCCCTTTGGCACTGGGCAAGGACAGTCGGTAAAATGTTCGGATTTAGCTCATTTTAAGCCGCCACATACGAGAAACAATACTCGGAGGTCCTGTAGGGACCCCGAAAGACGCTTTTTAAGTTCCTAAAATGAACGGTTTCGGAGATATTCCCAAATAACTGTGTTCCCTCTGAGAAACAGATCAACGTTACTATGGCAACCGCTGAAATTTCGCAGACCGGGGATAGTTTTCTGGCAATATCTCGAAAACCGTTCGTTTTAGGGCCTTAAAACGCTGGGTTCGGTTCCCACTTCTTCGAAAAGGAAACCACTAACATTGCTCCTCACATTGATACGCGCAAAAAGAGCTATAATCCATATTTCTACGATCAAATCGACTCGGAAAGTCTCATCTCTTTTATATAATCCAAAACTGACTCATCACCGCAGGGCTCAAGCCACTAGACCTAGGAAGCAGAAATTTTGCATGTTGGTTGATCCGAGTATGTAGAGCAGGGGTCTCCAAACTACGGCCCGAGGGCCACATCCGGCCCGCGGACAGATTTTGTCCGGCCCGCGGAGAGCTAGCATACTTGAAAACTCCTTTTAGAGAACATATTTTTTTTTATAGCAAATTAAATTTAGTTTACTGAAGTATTCTAATTTTATGTTGAATAATTATTAATATGACATCTACATTGATATGGTCATGGGCTAACTACTCATAACATTGTTGTAGGCTTATTGTTATTGTTTTTTTGATAAGTTGGATAAAGAAACACAGAATTGTAATGAGTAAAGACATGTATAACATGCAGACATATGAAATACTAATGAGATTTATGTAATTGAGATTTTCCACTGACAATAGTTTGTAGTTGTGGACTAATTTTACTTGTACCAATTATTAAAAGAGATTTAAGATGCTCATCAGTTAATTTAGATCTGTAAACATTTTTGTGTACTTCCTTTTTGAGAAGGTCTTCTCACACAAATAAGTAGTACCAAAAACAGAAAACAGCCCACGAGCAAATTTATGCAAATTATCAAATTGTGTCAGCGGAAGACTCTTATAAAATTCCAACAAAGATGAGTTTTGATATTTGTTCTTAATTATATCACTGCACTGTAGTTCAATCATTTCCATTTGAAGTTCCGGGGCTAGGGTTTCAATGTCAGTATCAAAAGGATCCTGAAAAAACTTAATTTGATTCGCAAAGGCATCGAAGTCTGAGAAACGAGTATCAAAATTTATTTTCAAAGCACTCAAAGTTTCGATTGCAAAATCGATAGGAAACTCCGTCTCAGTGGTGTGGCTGAATATTTCACATGTTTTAAAATGTGAAAAACATTTACTTCGTAGTTGTGATTGAAACAGTATCAATTTCTTCCGGAATGATTTGATATTAGTGTATAAATCAGGAAGATGCTGGTTTTCTCCTTGCAATCTCAAATTCAGTTCGTTCACATGTTTTGTCAAATCAACATAGAATGCTAACTTCCACAGCCATGCGTTGTTTTGTAATTCAGTAAGAGGGCGATTCTTTTCATTCAAAAAAATTTCGATCACTGCTCGAAGTTCAAAAAAGCGCTGAAGGACTTTCCCACAACTAAGCCAACGTATGGCAGTATGATAAGGTAAGTCATTTTCTCCAATCTCTTCAATAAATTGTCGGAATTGTCGGTGATTCAGCCCAAAAGATCTCATAAAATTAACAGTTGATATGACTGGTTTCAGAACTTCAGACATATCCAAACATTTTCCGCACAAAGACTGTTGATGAATGATACAATGTAAGACTAATGGTTTTGAACCACCGTCATTTTCTACAGCCTTTGGCACAAGAGCGACCACTCCTTTATCTTTCCCACTCATGTTTTTGCCTCCATCAGTTGTAATACATTTCAAGTTTTTCCATCGAAGGTTCTTTTGATTAATGGCCATTTCAACTCCTTTAAAAATATCTGTACCAGTAGTTGTGCCATGAATACTATACATATCAAGAAGTTCTTCATGCACTTCATAGCTTTTATCTACTCCTCGAATATAAATCAACACCTGAGCAGTATCTGACACATCCGTTGACTCTTCCAAGGCCAAAGAAAACCACTCAACATCTCCATTTTTGTCGAACAGTTGAGAGGATATATTTTCAGCGATGTTTTCTACCCTTCGAGCCACAGTGTTTGCTGACATACTGACAGTTTTTAATAAATTTACCTTTTCAGGGCACATTTCTTCGGCTGCTGCAATTATGCATTCTTTGATCATTTCTCCATCGGTGAATGGTTTTCCACGTTTTGCAATTTCAAGGGCCACACGAAAGCTGGCACGAGTTGCAGCCTCTTGTTCGGTTTTGAGTTTTGTAAATGAAGATTCCTGCGGTTTCAATCCGCGCTTCATAGCTTCGAATTTTTCTGTCCGGAAACTTCCTGTATATTTTGAGTAATTTTGAAAATGTTTTGTTTCATAATGACGTTTAATGTTATATTCCTTGAGAACGGCTATGCTTTCATTGCAAATCGAACATAGCGCCTTGTTACTGGACTCAATTACGAAATACTGAATGTTCCACTCATCTTTGAATTTTCTGCATTCACTATCAATTTTTCGCTTCTTTTCCATACTACTAAATCACACACAAAAGCAACAATTCAAATCAAAATACTGTTACAAAGATGTCTTGAATTACAGATAATGACAGGAAAATTAATAATATGCAGTGTTGCCGTTTTGCGGACTTTAGTCCGATTTGCAGCCTTTTTTCAACGTTGCGTACTTTTTCGGACTTTTTTTTTCATCAGTAGACTATTTCACTTTTTACCACCGGCAACAATGATAATATGGTTTTGGCCCTCGGAACTTACTGGAGTAATCAGTATGGCCCTAAGGCTGGAAAGTTTGGAGACCCCTGATGTAGAGGATCACTAAGATACGGTTTTTGAAAATTCAATTTGTAAGTGACTTTTTTCGGTCCTTTGGCATTGACAATCCAAAATTGACTCAGCGACGCAGGGCTCAAACCACTAGACCTAGAAAGCTGACATTTTGCATGTTGGTTGATACGAGTATGTAGAGGCCCAATAAGAAACGGTTTTTGAAAATTCAATTAGTAAGTGACTTTTTTCGGCCTTTTGGCACTGAGCAAGGACAGTCGGTAAAATGTTCGGATTTAGCTCATTTTAAGCCGCCACATACGAGAAACAATACTCGGAGGTCCTGTAGGGACCCCGAAACACACTTTTTAAGTTCCTAAAATGAACGGTTTCGGAGATATTCCCAAATAACTGTGTTCCCTCTGAGAAACAGATCAACGTTACTATGGCAACCGCTGAAATTTCGCAGAACGGGGATAGTTTTCTGGCAATATCTCGAAAACCGTTCGTTTTAGGGCCTTAAAACGCTGGGTTCGGTTCCCACTTCTTCGAAGTGGAAACCACGAACATTGCTCCTGACATAGATACGCGCAAAAAGAGCTATAATCGATATTTCTACGATCAAATCGACTCGGAAAGTCTCATCTCTTATATATAATCCAAAACTGACTCATTACGCAGGACTCAAACCACTAGACCTAGGAAGCTGAAATTTTGCACGTTGGTTGATCCGAGTATGTAGAGGCTCACTAAGAAACGGTTTTTGAAAATTCAATTTGTAAGTGACTTTTTTCGTCCCTTTGGCATTGACAATCCAAAATTGACTCATCGACGCAGGGCTCAAACCACTAGACCTAGGAAGCTGAAATTTTGCATGTTGGTTGATCCGAGTATGTAGAGGCCCAATAAGAAACGGTTTTTGAAAATTCAATTTGTAAGTGACTTTTTTCAGCCCTTTGACACTGAGCAAGGACAGTCGGTAAAATGTTCGGATTTAGCTCATTTTAAGCCGCCACATACGAGAAACAATACTCGGAGGTCCTGTAGGGACCCCGAAACACACTTTTTAAGTTCCTAAAATGAACGGCTTCGGAGATATTCCCAAATAACTGTGTTCCCTCTGAGAAACAGATCAACGTTACTATGGCAACCGCTGAAATTTCGCAGACCGGGGATAGTTTTCTGGCAATATCTCGAAAACCGTTCGTTTTAGGGCCTTAAAACGCTGGGTTCGGTTCCCACTTCTTCGAAATGGAAACCACGAACATTGCTCCTCACATTGATACGCGCAAAAAGAGCTATAATCCATATTTCTACGATCAAATCGACTCGGAAAATCTCATCTCTTATATATAATCCAAAACTGACTCATCACCGCAGGGCTCAAGCCACTAGAACTAGGAAGCAAATATTTTGCATGTTGGTTGATCCGAGTATGTAGAGGATCACTAAGATACGGTTTTTGAAAATTCAATTTGTAAGTGACTTTTTTCGGCCCTTTGGCATTGACAATCCAAAATTGACTCATCAACGTAGGGCTCAAACCACTAGACCTAGAAAGCTGAAATTTTGCATGTTGGTTGATCCGAGTATGTAGAGGCCCAATAAGAAATGGTTTTTGAAAATTCAATTTGTAAGTGACTTTTTTTGGCCCTTTGGCACTGAGCAAGGACAGTCGGTAAAATGTTTGGATTTAGCTCATTTTAAGCCCCCACATACGAGAAACAATAGTCGGAGGTCCTGTAGGGACCCCGAAAGACACTCTTTAAGTTCCTAAAATGAACGGTTTCGGAGATATTCCCAAATAACTGTGTTCCCTCTGAGAAACAGATCAACGTTACTATGGCAACCGCTGAAATTTCGCAGACCGGGGATAGTTTTCTGGCAATATCTCGAAAACCGTTCGTTTTAGGGCCTTAAAACGCTGGGTTCGGTTCCCACTTCTTCGAAATGGAAACCATGAACATTGCTCCTCACATTGATACGCGCAAACAGAGCTATAATCCATATTTCTACGATCAAATCGACTCGGAAAGTCTCATCTCTTTTATATAATCCAAAATTGACTCATCACCGCAGGGCTCAAGCCACTAGACCTAGGAAGCAGAAATTTTGCATGTTGGTTGATCCGAGTATGTAGAGGATCACTAAGATACGGTTTTAGAAAATTCAATTTGTAAGTGACTTTTTTCGGTCCTTTGGCATTGACAATCCAAAATTGACTCAGCGACGCAGGGCTCAAACCACTAGACCTAGAAAGCTGAAATTTTGCATGTTGGTTGATACGAGTGTGTAGAGGCCCAATAAGAAACGGTTTTTGAAAATTCAATTAGTAAGTGACTTTTTTCGGCCTTTTGGCACTGAGCAAGGACGGTCGGTAAAATGTTCGGATTTAGCTCATTTTAAGCCGCCACATACGAGAAACAATACTCGGAGGTCCTGTAGGGACCCCGAAACACACTTTTTAAGTTCCTAAAATGAACGGCTTCGGAGATATTCCCAAATAACTGTGTTCCCTCTGAGAAACAGATCAACGTTACTATGGCAACCGCTGAAATTTCGCAGACCGGGGATAGTTTTCTGGCAATATCTCGAAAACCGTTCGTTTTAGGGCCTTAAAACGGTTGGTTCGGTTCCCACTTCTTCGAAGTGGAAACCACGAACATTGCTCCTCACATTGATACGCGCAAAAAGAGCTATAATCGATATTACTACGATCAAATCGACTCGGAAAGTCTCATCTCTTTTATATAATCCAAAACTGACTCATGACCGCAGGGCTCAAGTTACTAGACCTAGGAAGCTGAAATTTTGCATGTTGGTTGATCCGAGTATGTAGAGGATCACTAAGATACGGTTTTTGAAAATTCAATTTGTAAGTGACTTTTTTCGGCCCTTTGGCATTGACAATCCAAAATTGACTCATCGACGCAGGGCTCAAACCACTAGACCTAGAAAGCTGAAATTTTGCATGTTGGTTGATCCGAGTATGTAGAGGCCCAATAAGAAACGGTTTTTGAAAATTCAATTTGTAAGTGACTTTTTTCGGCCCTTTGGCACTGAGCAAGGACAGTCGGTAAAATGTTCGGATTTAGCTCATTTTAAGCCGCCTCATACGAGAAACAATACTCGGAGGTCCTGTAGGGACCCCGAAACACACTTTTTAAGTTCCTAAACTGAACGGTTTCGGAGATATTCCCAAATAACTGTGTTCTTTCTGAGAAACAGATCAACGTTACTATGGCAACCGCTGAAATTTCGCAGACCGGGGATAGTTTTCTGGCAATATCTCGAAAACCGTTCGTTTTAGGGCCTTAAAACGCTGGGTTCGGTTCCCACTTCTTCGAAGTGGAAACCACGAACATTGCTCCTCACATTGATACGCGCAAAAAGAGCTATAATCGATATTTCTACGATCAAATCGACTCGGAAAGTCTCATCTCTTATATATAATCCAAAACTGACTCATTACGCAGGGCTCAAACCACAAGACCTAGGAAGCTGAAATTTTGCACGTTGGTTGATCCGAGTATGTAGAGGCTCACTAAGAAACGGTTTTTGAAAATTCAATTTGTAAGTGACTTTGTTCGTCCCTTTGGCATTGACAATCCAAAATTGACTCATCGACGCAGGGCTCAAACCACTAGACCTATAAAGCTGAAATTTTGCATGTTGGTTGATCCGAGTATGTAGAGGCCCAATAAGAAACGGTTTTTGAAAATTCAATTTGTAAGTGACTTTTTTCGGCCCTTTGGCACTGAGCAAGGACAGTCGGTAAAATGTTCGGATTTAGCTCATTTTAAGCCGCCACATACGAGAAACAATACTCGGAGGTCCTGTAGGGACCCCGAAACACACTTTTTAAGTTCCTAAAATGAACGGCTTCGGAGATATTCCCAAATAACTGTGTTCCCTCTGAGAAACAGATCAACGTTACTATGTCAACCGCTGAAATTTCGCAGACCGGGGATAGTTTTCTGGCAATATCTCGAAAACCGTTCGTTTTAGGGCCTTAAAACGCTGGGTGCGGTTCCCACTTCTTCGAAGTGGAAACCACGAACATTGCTCCTCACATTGATACGCGCTAAAAGAGCTATAATCCATATTTCTACGATCAAATCGACTCGGAAAATCTCATCTCTTATATATAATCCAAAACTGACTCATCACCGCAGGGCTCAAACCACTAGACCTAGGAAGCTGAAATTTTGCACGTTGGTTGATCCGAGTATGTAGAGGCTCACTAAGAAACGGTTTTTGAAAATTCAATTTGTAAGTGACTTTTTTCGGCCCTTTGGCATTGACAATCCAAAATTGACTCATCAACGTAGGGCTCAAACCACTAGACCTAGAAAGCTGAAATTTTGCATGTTGGTTGATCCGAGTATGTAGAGGCCCAATAAGAAATGGTTTTTGAAAATTCAATTTGTAAGTGACTTTTTTCGGCGCTTTGGCACTGAGCAAGGACAGTCGGTAAAATGTTTGGATTTAGCTCATTTTAAGCCCCCACATACGAGAAACAATACTCGGAGGTCCTGTAGGGACCCCGAAAGACACTTTTTAAGTTTCTTAAATGAACGGTTTCGGAGATATTCCCAAATAACTGTGTTCCCTCTGAGAAACAGATCAACGTTACTATGGCAACCGCTGAAATTTCGCAGACCGGGGATAGTTTTCTGGCAATATCTCGAAAACCGTTCGTTTTAGGGCCTTAAAACGCTGGGTTCGGATCCCACCTTTTCGAAATGGAAACCATGAACATTGCTCCTCTCATTGATACGCGCAAACAGAGCTATAATCCATATTTCTACGATCAAATCGACTCGGAAAGTCTCATCTCTTTTATATAATCCAAAACTGACTCTTCACCGCAGGGCTCAAGCCACTAGACCTAGGAAGCAGAAATTTTGCATGTTGGTTGATCCGAGTATGTAGAGGATCACTAAGATACGGTTTTTGAAAATTCAATTTGTAAGTGACTTTTTTCGGTCCTTTGGCATTGACAATCCAAAATTGACTCAGCGACGCAGGGCTCAAACCACTAGACCTAGAAAGCTGAAATTTTGCATGTTGGTTGATACGAGTGTGTAGAGGCCCAATAAGAAACGGTTTTTGAAAATTCAATTAGTAAGTGACTTTTTCCGGCCTTTTGGCACTGAGCAAGGACGGTCGGTAAAATGTTCGGATTTAGCTCATTTTAAGCCGCCACATACGAGAAACAATACTCGGAGGTCCTGTAGGGACCCCGAAACACACTTTTTAAGTTCCTAAACTGAACGGTTTCGGAGATATTCCCAAATAACTGTGTTCTTTCTGAGAAACAGATCAACGTTACTATGGCAACCGCTGAAATTTCGCAGACCGGGGATAGTTTTCTGGCAATATCTCGAAAACCGTTCGTTTTAGGGCCTTAAAACGCTGGGTTCGGTTCCCACTTCTTCGAAGTGGAAACCACGAACATTGCTCCTCACATTGATACGCGCAAAAAGAGCTATAATCGATATTTCTACGATCAAATCGACTCGGAAAGTCTCATCTCTTATATATAATCCAAAACTGACTCATTACGCAGGGCTCAAACCACAAGACCTAGGAAGCTGAAATTTTGCACGATGGTTGATCCGAGTATGTAGAGGCTCACTAAGAAACGGTTTTTGAAAATTCAATTTGTAAGTGACTTTTTTCGTCCCTTTGGCATTGACAATCCAAAATTGACTCATCGACGCAGGGCTCAAACCACTAGACCTAGAAAGCTGAAATTTTGCATGTTGGTTGATCCGAGTATGTAGAGGCCCAATAAGAAACGGTTTTTGAAAATTCAATTAGTAAGTGACTTTTTCCGGCCTTTTGGCACTGAGCAAGGACGGTCGGTAAAATGTTCGGATTTAGCTCATTTTAAGCCGCCACATACGAGAAACAATACTCGGAGGTCCTGTAGGGACCCCGAAACACACTTTTTAAGTTCCTAAAATGAACGGCTTCGGAGATATTCCCAAATAACTGTGTTCCCTCTGAGAAACAGATCAACGTTACTATGGCAACCGCTGAAATTTCGCAGACCGGGGATAGTTTTCTGGCAATATCTCGAAAACCGTTCGTTTTAGGGCCTTAAAACGCTGGGTGCGGTTCCCACTTCTTCGAAGTGGAAACCACGAACATTGCTCCTCACATTGATACGCGCAAAAAGAGCTATAATCCATATTTCTACGGTCAAATCGACTCGGAAAGTCTCATATATAATCCAAAACTGACTCATCACCGCAGGGCTCAAACCACTAGACCTAGGAAGCTGAAATGTTGCATGTTGGTTGATCCGAGTATGTAGAGGCTCACTAAGAAACGGTTTTTGAAAATTCAATTTGTAAGTGACTTTTTTCGGCCCTTTGGCATTGACAATCCAAAATTGACTCATCAACGCAGGGCTCAAACCACTAGACCTAGAAAGCTGAAATTTGGCATGTTGGTTGATCCGAGTATGTAGAGGCCCAATAAGAAACGGTTTTTGAAAATTCAATTAGTAAGTGACTTTTTTCGGCCTTTTCGCACTGAGCAAGGACAGTCGGTAAAATGTTCGGATTTAGCTCATTTTAAGCCGCCACATACGAGAAACAATACTCGGAGGTCCTGTAGGGACCCCGAAACACACTTTTTAAGTTCCAAAAATGAACGGCTTCGGAGATATTCCCAAATAACTGTGTTCCCTCTGAGAAACAGATCAACGTTACTATGGCAACCGCTGAAATTTCGCAGACCGGGGATAGTTTTCTGGCAATATCTCGAAAACCGTTCGTTTTAGGGCCTTAAAACGCTGGGTTCGGTTCCCACTTCTTCGAAATGGAAACCACGAACATTGCTCCTCACATTGATACGCGCTAAAAGAGCTATAATCCATATTTCTACGATCAAATCGACTCGGAAAATCTCATCTCTTATATATAATCCAAAACTGACTCATCACCGCAGGGCTCAAACCACTAGACCTAGGAAGCTGAAATTTTGCACGTTGGTTGATCCGAGTATGTAGAGGCTCACTAAGAAACGGTTTTTGAAAATTCAATTTGTATGTGACTTTTTTCGGCCCTTTGGCATTGACAATCCAAAATTGACTCATCAACGTAGGGCTCAAACCACTAGACCTAGAAAGCTGAAATTTTGCATGTTGGTTGATCCGAGTATGTAGAGGCCCAATAAGAAATGGTTTTTGAAAATTCAATTTGTAAGTGACTTTTTTCGGCCCTTTGGCACTGAGCAAGGACAGTCGGTAAAATGTTTGGATTTAGCTCATTTTAAGCCCCCACATACGAGAAACAATACTCGGAGGTCCTGTAGGGACCCCGAAAGACACTTTTTAAGTTTCTTAAATGAACGGTTTCGGAGATATTCCCAAATAACTGTGTTCCCTCTGAGAAACAGATCAACGTTACTATGGCAACCGCTGAAATTTCGCAGACCGGGGATAGTTTTCTGGCAATATCTCGAAAACCGTTCGTTTTAGGGCCTTAAAACGCTGGGTTCGGTTCCCACCTTTTCGAAATGGAAACCATGAACATTGCTCCTCACATTGATACGCGCAAACAGAGCTATAATCCATATTTCTACGATCAAATCGACTCGGAAAGTCTCATCTCTTTTATATAATCCAAAACTGACTCATCACCGCAGGGCTCAAGCCACTAGACCTAGGAAGCAGAAATTTTGCATGTTGGTTGATCCGAGTATGTAGAGGATCACTAAGATACGGTTTTTGAAAATTCAATTTGTAAGTGACTTTTTTCGGTCCTTTGGCATTGACAATCCAAAATTGACTCAGCGACGCAGGGCTCAAACCACTAGACCTAGAAAGCTCAAATTTTGCATGTTGGTTGATACGAGTGTGTAGAGGCCCAATAGGAAACGGTTTTTGAAAATTCAATTAGTAAGTGACTTTTTCCGGCCTTTTGGCACTGAGCAAGGACGGTCGGTAAAATGTTCGGATTTAGCTCATTTTAAGCCGCCACATACGAGAAACAATACTCGGAGGTCCTGTAGGGACCCCGAAACACACTTTTTAAGTTCCTAAAATGAACGGTTTCGGAGATATTCCCAAATAACTGTGTTCCCTCTGAGAAACAGATCAACGTTACTATGGCAACCGCTGAAATTTCGCAGACCGGGGATAGTTTTCTGGCAATATCTCGAATACCGTTCGTTTTAGGGCCTTAAAACGCTTGGTTCGATTCCCACTTCTTCGAAGTGGAAACCACGAACATTGCTCCTCACATTGATACGCGCAAAAAGAGCTATAATCGATATTACTACGATCAAATCGACTCGGAAAGTCTCATCTCTTATATATAATCCAAAACTGACTCATCACCGCAGGGCTCAAACCACTACACCTAGGAAGCAGAAATTTTGCACGTTGGTTGATCCGAGTATGTAGAGGCTCACTAAGAAACGGTTTTTGAAAATTCAATTTGTAAGTGACTTTTTTCGTCCCTTTGGCATTGACAATCCAAAATTGACTCATCGACGCAGGGCTCAAACCACTAGACCTAGAAAGCTGAAATTTTGCATGTTGGTTGATCCGAGTATGTAGAGGCCCAAAAAGAAACGGTTTTTGAAAATTCAATTTGTAAGTGACTTTTTTCGGCCCTTTGGCACTGGGCAAGGACAGTCGGTAAAATGTTCGGATTTAGCTCATTTTAAGCCGCCACATACGAGAAACCATACTCGGAGGTCATGTAGGGACCCCGAAAGACACTTTTTAAGTTCCTAAAATGAACGGTTTCGGAGATGTTCCCAAATAACTGTGTTCCCTCTGAGAAACAGATCAACGTTACTATGGCAACCGCTGAAATTTCGCAGACCGGGGATAGTTTTCTGGCAATATCTCGAAAACCGTTCGTTTTAGGGCCTTAAAACGCTGGGTTCGGTTCCCACTTCTTCGAAATGGAAACCACGAACATTGCTCCTCACATTGATACGCGCAAAAAGAGCTATAATCCATATTTCTACGATCAAATCGACTCGGAAAGTCTCATCTCTCATATATAATCCAAAACTGACTCATCACCGCAGGGCTCATACCACTAGACCTAGGAAGCAGAAATTTTGCACGTTGGTTGATCCGAGTATGTAGAGGCTCAATAAGAAACGGTTTTTGAAAATTCAATTTGTAAGTGACTTTTTTCGTCCCTTTGGCATTGACAATCCAAAATTGACTCATCGACGCAGGGCTCAAACCACTAGACCTAGAAAGCTGAAATTTTGCATGTTGGTTGATCCGAGTATGTAGAGGCCCAAAAAGAAACGGTTTTTGAAAATTCAATTTGTAAGTGACTTTTTTCGGCCCTTTGGCACTGGGCAAGGACAGTCGGTAAAATGTTCGGATTTAGCTCATTTTAAGCAGCCACATACGAGAAACAATACTCGGAGGTCCTGTAGGGAGCCCGAAAGACACTTTTTAAGTTCCTAAAATGAACGGATTCGGAGATATTCCCAAATAACTGTGTTCCCTCTGAGAAGCAGATCAACGTTCCTATGGCAACCGCTGAAATTTCGCAGACCGGGGATAGTTTTCTGGCAATATCTCGAAAACCGTTCCATTTAGGGCCTTAAAACCCTGGGTTCGGTTCCCACTTCTTCGAAATGGAAACCACGAACATTGCTCCTCACATTGATACGCACAAAAAGAGCTATAATCCATATTTCTACGATCAAATCGACTCGGAAAGTCTCATCTCTTTTATATAATCCAAAACTGACTCATCACCGCAGGCCTCAAGCCACTAGAACTAGGAAGCAAATATTTTGCATGTTGGTTGATCCGAGTATGTAGAGGATCACTAAGATACGGTTTTTGAAAATTCAATTTGTAAGTGACTTTTTTCGGCCCTTTGGCTTTGACAATCCAAAATTGACTCATCGACGCAGGGCTCAAACCACTAGACCTAGAAAGCTGAAATTTTGCATGTTGGTTGAACCGAGTATGTAGAGGCCCAATAAGAAACGGTTTTTGAAAATTCAATTTGTAAGCGATTTTTTCGGCCCTTTGGCACTGAGCAAGGACAGTCGGTAAAATGTACGGATTTAGCTCATTTTAAGCCGCCACATACGAGAAACAATACTCGGAGGTCCTGTAAGGACCCCGAAACACACTTTTTAAGTTCCTAAAATAAACGGTTTCGGAGATATTCCCAAATAACTGTGTTCCCTCTGAGAAACAGATCAACGTTACTATGGCAACCGCTGAAATTTCGCAGATCGGGGATAGTTTTCTGCCAATATCTCGAAAACCGTTCGTTTTAGGGCCTTAAAACGCTGGGTTCGGTTCCCACTTCTTCGAAGTGGAAACCACGAACATTGCTCCTCACATTGATACGCGCAAAAAGAGCTATAATCGATATTTCTACGATCAAATCGACTCGGAAAGTCTCATCTCTTATATATAATCCAAAACTGACTCATCACCGCAGGGCTCAAACCACTAGACCTAGGAAGCTGAAATTTTGCATGTTGGTTGATCCGAGTATGTAGAGGCTCACTAAGAAACGGTTTTTGAAAATTCAATTCGTAAGTGACTTTTTTCGGCCCTTTGGCATTGACAATCCAAAATTGACTCATCGACGCAGGGCTCAAACCACTAGACCTAGAAAGCTGAAATTTTGCATGTTGGTTGATCCGAGTATGTAGAGGCCCAATAAGAAACGGTTTTTGAAAATTCAATTTGTAAGTGACTTTTTTCGGCCCTTTGGCACTGAGCAAGGACAGTCGGTAAAATGTTCGGATTTAGCTTATTATAAGCCGCCACATACGAGAAACAATACTCGGAGGTCCTGTAGGGACCCCGAAAGACACTTTTTAAGTTCCTAAAATGAACGGTTTCGGAGATATTCCCAAATAACTGTGTTCCCTCTGAGAAACAGATCAACGTTACTATGGCACCCGCTGAAATTTCGCAGAACGGGGATAGTTTTCTGGCAATATCTCGAAAACCGTTCGTTTTAGGGCATTAAAACGCTGGGTTCGGTTCCCACTTCTTCGAAGTGCAAACCACGAACATTGCTCCTCACATTGATACGCGCAAAAAGAGCTATAATCGATATTTCTACGATCAAATCGACTCGGAAAGTCTCATCTCTTATATATAATCCAAAACTGACTCATTACGCAGGGCTCAAACCACTTGACCTAGGAAGCTGAAATTTTGCACGTTGGTTGATCCGAGTATGTAGAGGCTCACTAAGAAACGGTTTTTGAAAATTCAATTTGTAAGTGACTTTTTTCGTCCCTTTGGCATTGACAATCCAAAATTGACTCATCGACGCAGGGCTCTAACCACTAGACCTAGAAAGCTGAAATTTTGCATGTTGGTTGATCCGAGTATGTAGAGGCCCAATAAGAAACGGTTTTTGAAAATTCAATTTGTAAGTGACTTTTTTCGGCCCTTTGGCACTGAGCAAGGACAGTCGGTAAAATGTTCGGATTTAGCTCATTTTAAGCCGCCACATACGAGAAACAATACTCGGAGGTCCTGTAGGGACCCCGAAACACACTTTTTAAGTTCCTAAAATGAACGGCTTCGGAGATATTCCCAAATAACTGTGTTCCCTCTGAGAAACTTATCAACGTTACTATGGCAACCGCTGAAATTTCGCAGACCGGGGATAGTTTTCTGGCAATATCTCGAAAACCGTTCGTTTTAGGGCCTTAAAACGCTGGGTGCGGTTCCCACTTCTTCGAAGTGGAAACCACGAACATTGCTCCTCACATTGATACGCGCAAAAAGAGCTATAATCCATATTTCTACGATCAAATCGACTCGGAAAGTCTCATATATAATCCAAAACTGACTCATCACCGCAGGGCTCAAACCACTAGACCTAGGAAGCTGAAATTTTGCATGTTGGTTGATCCGAGTATGTAGAGGCTCACTAAGAAACGGTTTTTGAAAATTCAATTTGTAAGTGACTTTTTTCGGCCCTTTGGCATTGACAATCCAAAATTGACTCATCAACGCAGGGCTCAAACCACTAGACCTAGAAAGCTGAAATTTTGCATGTTGGTTGATCCGAGTATGTAGAGGCCCAATAAGAAACGGTTTTTGAAAATTCAATTAGTAAGTGACTTTTTTCGGCCTTTTCGCACTGAGCAAGGACAGTCGGTAAAATGTTCGGATTTAGCTCATTTTAAGCCGCCACATACGAGAAACAATACTCGGAGGTCCTGTAGGGACCCCGAAACACACTTTTTAAGTTCCTAAAATGAACGGCTTCGGAGATATTCCCAAATAACTGTGTTCCCTCTGAGAAACAGATCAACGTTACTATGGCAACCGCTGAAATTTCGCAGACCGGGGATAGTTTTCTGGCAATATCTCGAAAACCGTTCGTTTTAGGGCCTTAAAACGCTGGGTTCGGTTCCCACTACTTCGAAATGGAAATCACGAACATTGCTCCTCACATTGATACGCGCTAAAAGAGCTATAATCCATATTTCTACGACCAAATCGACTCGGAAAATCTCATCTCTTATATACAATCCAAAACTGACTCATCACCGCAGGGCTCAAACCACTAGACCTAGGAAGCTGAAATTTTGCACGTTGGTTGATCCGAGTATGTAGAGGCTCACTAAGAAACGGTTTTTGAAAATTCAATTTGTAAGTGACTTTTTTCGGCCCTTTGGCATTGACAATCCAAAATTGACTCATCAACGTAGGGCTCAAACCACTAGACCTAGAAAGCTGATTTTTGCATGTTGGTTGATCCGAGTATGTAGAGGCCCAATAAGAAATGGTTTTTGAAAATTCAATTTGTAAGTGACTTTTTTCGGCCCTTTGGCACTGAGCAAGGACAGTCGGTAAAATGTTTGGATTTAGCTCATTTTAAGCCCCCACATACGAGAAACAATACTCGGAGGTCCTGTAGGGACCCCGAAAGACACTTTTTAAGTTTCTTAAATGAACGGTTTCGGAGATATTCCCAAATAACTGTGTTCCCTCTGAGAAACAGATCAACGTTACTATGGCAACCGCTGAAATTTCGCAGACCGGGGATAGTTTTCTGGCAATATCTCGAATACCGTTCGTTTTAGGGCCTTAAAAAGCTTGGTTCGGTTCCCACTTCTTCGAAGTGGAAACCACGAACATTGCTCCTCACATTGATACGCGCAAAAAGAGCTATAATCGATATTACTACGATCAAATCGACTCGGAAAGTCTCATCTCTTATATATAATCCAAAACTGACTCATCACCGCAGGGCTCAAACCACTAGACCTAGGAAGCAGAAATTTTGCACGTTGGTTGATCCGAGTATGTAGAGGCTCACTAAGAAACGGTTTTTGAAAATTCAATTTGTAAGTGACTTTTTTCGTCCCTTTGGCATTGACAATCCAAAATTGACTCATCGACGCAGGGCTCAAACCACTAGACCTAGAAAGCTGAAATTTTGCATGTTGGTTGATCCGAGTATGTAGAGGCCCAAAAAGAAACGGTTTTTGAAAATTCAATCTGTAAGTGACTTTTTTCGGCCCTTTGGCACTGGGCAAGGACAGTCGGTAAAATGTTCGGATTTAGCTCATTTTAAGCCGCCACATACGAGAAACAATACTCGGAGGTCCTGTAGGGACCCCGAAAGACACTTTTTAAGTTCCTAAAATGAACGGTTTCGGAGATATTCCCAAATAACTGTGTTCCCTCTGAGAAACAGATCAACGTTACTATGGCAACCGCTGAAATTTCGCAGACTGGGGATAGTTTTCTGGCAATATCTCGAAAACCGTTCGTTTTAGGGCCTTAAAACGCTGGGTTCGGTTCCCACTTCTTCGAAATGGAAACCACGAACATTGCTCCTCACATTGATACGCGCAAAAAGAGCTATAATCCATATTTCTACGATCAAATCGACTCGGAAAGTCTAATCTCTTACACATAATCCAAAACTGACTCATCACCGCAGGGCTCATACCACAAGACCTAGGAAGCAGAAATTTTGCACGTTGGTTGATCCGAGTATGTAGAGGCTCAATAAGAAACGGTTTTTGAAAATTCAATTTGTAAGTGACTTTTTTCGTCCCTTTGGCATTGACAATCCAAAATTGACTCATCGACGCAGGGCTCAAACCACTAGACCTAGAAAGCTGAAATTTTGCATGTTGGTTGATCCGAGTATGTAGAGGCCCAAAAAGAAACGGTTTTGGAAAATTCAATTTGTAAGTGACTTTTTTCGGCCCTTTGGCACTGGGCAAGGACAGTCGGTAAAATGTTCGGATTTAGCTCATTTTAAGCCGCCACATACGAGAAACAATACTCGGAGGTCCTGTAGGGACCCCGAAAGACGCTTTTTAAGTTCCTAAAATGAACGGTTTCGGAGATATTCCCAAATAACTGTGTTCCCTCTGAGAAACAGATCAACATTACTATGGCAACCGCTGAAATTTCGCAGACCGGGGATAGTTTTCTGGCAATATCTCGAAAACCGTTCGTTTTAGGGCCTTAAAACGCTGGGTTCGGTTCCCACTTCTTCGAAAAGGAAACCACGAACATTGCTCCTCACATTGATACGCGCAAAAAGAGCTATAATCCATATTTCTACGATCAAATCGACTCGGAAAAATCTCACTCTCTTTTATATAATCCAAAACTGACTCATCACCGCAGGGCTCAAGCGACTATCCCTAGGAAGCAGAAATTTTGCATGTTGGTTGATCCGAGTATGTAGAGGATCACTAAGATACGGTTTTTGAAAATTCAATTTGTAAGTGACTTTTTTCAGCCCTTTGGCATTGACAATCCAAAATTGACTCATCGACGCAGGGCTCAAACCACTAGACCAAGAAAGCTGAAATTTTGCATGTTGGTTGATCCGAGTATGTAGAGGCCCAATAAGAAACGGTTTTTGAAAATTCAATTTGTAAGTGACTTTTTTCGGCCCTTTGGCACTGAGCAAGGACAGTCGGTAAAATGTTCGGATTTAGCTCATTTTAAGCCGCCACATACGAGAAACAATACTCGGAGGTCCTGTAGGGACCCCGAAAGACACTTTTTAAGTTCCTAAAATGACCGGATTCGGAGATATTCCCAAATAACTGTGTTCCCTCTGAGAAGCAGTTCAACGTTACTATGGCAACCGCTGAAATTTCGCAGACCGGGGATAGTTTTCTGGCAATATCTCGAAAACCGTTCGTTTTAGGGCCTTAAAACGCTGGGTTCGGTTCCCACTTCTTCGAAATGGAAACCACGAACATTGCTCCTCACATTGATACGCACAAAAAGAGCTATAATCCATATTTCTACGATCAAATCGACTCGGAAAGTCTCATCTCTTTTATATAATCCAAAACTGACTCATCACCGCAGGGCTCAAGCCACTAGAACTAGGAAGCAAATATTTTGCATGTTGGTTGATCCGAGTATGTAGAGGATCACTAAGATACGGTTTTTGAAAATTCAATTTGTAAGTGACATTTTCAGTCCTTTGGCATTGACAATCCAAAATTGACTCAGCGACGCAGGGCTCAAACCACTAGACCTAGAAAGCTGAAATTTTGCATGTTGGTTGAACCGAGTATGTAGAGGCCCAATAAGAAACGGTTTTTGAAAATTCAATTTGTAAGTGACTTTTTTCGGCCCTTTGGCACTGAGCAAGGACAGTCGGTAAAATGTACGGATTTAGCTCATTTTAAGCCGCCACATACGAGAAACAATACTCGGAGGTCCTGTAAGGACCCCGAAACACACTTTTTAAGTTCCTAAAATAAACGGTTTCGGAGATATTCCCAAATAACTGTGTTCCCTCTGAGAAACAGATCAACGTTACTATGGCAACCGCTGAAATCTCGCAGACCGGGGATAGTTTTCTGGCAATATCTCGAAAACCGTTCGTTTTAGGGCCTTAAAACGCTGGGTTCGGTTCCCACTTCCCCGAAGTGGAAACCACGAACATTGCTCCTCACATTGATACGCGCAAAAAGAGCTATAATCGATATTTCTACGATCAAATCGACTCGGAAAGTCTCATCTCTTATATGTAATCCAAAACTGACTCATCACCGCAGGGCTCAAACCACTAGACCTAGGAAGCTGAAATTTTGCATGTTGGTTGATCCGAGTATGTAGAGGCTCACTAAGAAACGGTTTTTGAAAATTCAATTTGTAAGTGACTTTTTTCGGCCCTTTGGCATTGACAATCCAAAATTGACTCATCAACGCAGGGCTCAAACCACTAGACCTAGAAAGCTGAAATTTTGCATGTTGGTTGATCCGAGTATGTAGAGGCCCAATAAGAAACGGTTTTTGAAAATTCAATTAGTAAGTGACTTTTTTCGGCCTTTTCGCACTGAGCAAGGACAGTCGGTAAAATGTTCGGATTTAGCTCATTTTAAGCCGCCACATACGAGAAACAATACTCGGAGGTCCTGTAGGGACCCCGAAACACACTTTTTAAGTTCCTAAAATGAACGGCTTCGGAGATATTCCCAAATAACTGTGTTCCCTCTGAGAAACAGATCAACGTTACTATGGCAACCGCTGAAATTTCGCAGACCGGGGATAGTTTTCTGGCAATATCTCGAAAACCGTTCGTTTTAGGGCCTTAAAACGCTGGGTTCGGTTCCCACTACTTCGAAATGGAAACCACGAACATTGCTCCTCACATTGATACGCGCTAAAAGAGTTATAATCCATATTTCTACGACCAAATCGACTCGGAAAATCTCATCTCTTATATACAATCCAAAACTGACTCATCACCGCAGGGCTCAAACCACTAGACCTAGGAAGCTGAAATTTTGCACGTTGGTTGATCCGAGTATGTAGAGGCTCACTAAGAAACGGTTTTTGAAAATTCAATTTGTAAGTGACTTTTTTCGGCCCTTTGGCTTTGACAATCCAAAATTGACTCATCGACGCAGGGCTCAAACCACTAGACCTAGAAAGCTGAAATTTTGCATGTTGGTTGAACCGAGTATGTAGAGGCCCAATAAGAAACGGTTTTTGAAAATTCAATTTGTAAGTGATTTTTTCGGCCCTTTGGCACTGAGCAAGGACAGTCGGTAAAATGTACGGATTTAGCTCATTTTAAGCCGCCACATACGAGAAACAATACTCGGAGGTCCTGTAAGGGACCCCGAAACACACTTTTTAAGTTCCTAAAATAAACGGTTTCGGAGATATTCCCAAATAACTGTGTTCCCTCTGAGAAAACAGATCAACGTTACTATGGCAACCGCTGAAATTTCGCAGATCGGGGATAGTTTTCTGCCAATATCTCGAAAAACCGTTCGTTTTAGGGCCTTAAAACGCTGGGTTCGGTTCCCACTTCTTCGAAGTGGAAACCACGAACATTGCTCCTCACATTGATACGCGCAAAAAGAGCTATAATCGATATTTCTACGATCAAATCGACTCGGAAAGTCTCATCTCTTATATATAATCCAAAACTGACTCATCACCGCAGGGCTCAGACCACTTGACCTAGGAAGCTGAAATTTTGCATGTTGGTTGATCCGCGTATGTAGAGGCTCACTAAGAAACGGTTTTTGAAAATTCAATTCGTAAGTGACTTTTTTCGGCCCTTTGGCATTGACAATCCAAAATTGACTCATCGACGCAGGGCTCAAACCACTAGACCTAGAAAGCTGAAATTTTGCATGTTGGTTGATCCGAGTATGTAGAGGCCCAATAAGAAACGGTTTTTTAAAATTCAATTTGTAAGTGACTTTTTCGGCCCTTTGGCACTGAGCAAGGACAGTCGGTAAAATGTTCGGATTTAGCTTATCTTAAGCCGCCACATACGAGAAACAATACTCGGAGGTCCTGTAGGGACCCCGAAAGACACTTTTTAAGTTCCTAAAATGAACGGTTTCGGAGATATTCCCAAATAACTGTGTTCCCTCTGAGAAACAGATCAACGTTACTATGGCAACCGCTGAAATTTCGCAGATCGGGGATAGTTTTCGGGCAATATCTCGAAAACCGTTCGTTTTAGGGCCTTAAAACGCTGGGTGCGGTTCCCACTTCTTCGAAATGGAAACCACGAACATTGCTCCTCACATTGATACGCGCAAAAAGAGCTATAATCCATATTTCTACGATCAAATAGACTCGGAAAGTCTCATCTCTTTTATATAATCCAAAACTGACTCATCACCGCAGGGCTCAAGTTACTAGACCTAGGAAGCTGAAATTTTGCATGTTGGTTGATCCGAGTATGTAGAGGATCACTAAGATACGGTTTTTGAAAATTCAATTTGTAAGTGACTTTTTTCGGCCCTTTGGCATTGACAATCCAAAATTGACTCATCGACGCAGGGCTCAAACCACTAGACCTAGAAAGCTGAAATTTTGCATGTTGGTTGATCCGAGTATGGAGAGGTCCAATAAGAAACCGGTTTTTTAAAATTCAATTTGTAAGTGACTTTTTTCGGCCCTTTGGCACTGAGCAAGGACAGTCGGTAAAATGTTCGGATTTAGCTCATTTTAAGCCGCCACATACGAGAAACAATACTCGGAGGTCCTGTAGGGACCCCGAAACACACTTTTTAAGTTCCTAAACTGAACGGTTTCGGAGATATTCCCAAATAACTGTGTTCTTTCTGAGAAACAGATCAACGTTACTATGGCAACCGCTGAAATTTCGCAGACCGGGGATAGTTTTCTGGCAATATCTCGAAAACCGTTCGTTTTAGGGCCTTAAAACGCTGGGTTCGGTTCCCACTACTTCGAAATGGAAACCACGAACATTGCTCCTCACATTGATACGCGCTAAAAGAGCTATAATCCATATTTCTACGACCAAATCGACTCGGAAAATCTCATCTCTTATATACAATCCAAAACTGACTCATCACCGCAGGGCTCAAACCACTAGACCTAGGAAGCTGAAATTTTGCACGTTGGTTGATCCGAGTATGTAGAGGCTCACTAAGAAACGGTTTTTGAAAATTCAATTTGTAAGTGACTTTTTTCGGCCCTTTGGCATTGACAATCCAAAATTGACTCATCAACGTAGGGCTCAAACCACTAGACCTAGAAAGCTGATTTTTGCATGTTGGTTGATCCGAGTATGTAGAGGCCCAATAAGAAATGGTTTTTGAAAATTCAATTTGTAAGTGACTTTTTTCGGCCCTTTGGCACTGAGCAAGGACAGTCGGTAAAATGTTTGGATTTAGCTCATTTTAAGCCCCCACATACGAGAAACAATACTCGGAGGTCCTGTAGGGACCCCGAAAGACACTTTTTAAGTTTCTTAAATGAACGGTTTCGGAGATATTCCCAAATAACTGTGTTCCCTCTGAGAAACAGATCAACGTTACTATGGCAACCGCTGAAATTTCGCAGACCGGGGATAGTTTTCTGGCAATATCTCGAATACCGTTCGTTTTAGGGCCTTAAAACGCTTGGTTCGGTTCTCACTTCTTCGAAGTGGAAACCACGAACATTGCTCCTCACATTGATACGCGCAAAAAGAGCTATAATCGATATTACTACGATCAAATCGACTCGGAAAGTCTCATCTCTTATATATTATCCAAAACTGACTCATCACCGCAGGGCTCAAACCACTAGACCTAGGAAGCAGAAATTTTGCACGTTGGTTGATCCGAGTATGTAGAGGCTCACTAAGAAACGGTTTTTGAAAATTCAATTTGTAAGTGACTTTTTTCGTCCCTTTGGCATTGACAATCCAAAATTGACTCATCGACGCAGGGCTCAAACCACTAGACCTAGAAAGCTGAAATTTTGCATGTTGGTTGATCCGAGTATGTAGAGGCCCAAAAAGAAACGGTTTTTGAAAATTCAATCTGTAAGTGACTTTTTTCGGCCCTTTGGCACTGGGCAAGGACAGTCGGTAAAATGTTCGGATTTAGCTCATTTTAAGCCGCCACATACGAGAAACAATACTCGGAGGTCCTGTAGGGACCCCGAAAGACACTTTTTAAGTTCCTAAAATGAACGGTTTCGGAGATATTCCCAAATAACTGTGTTCCCTCTGAGAAACAGATCAACGTTACTATGGCAACCGCTGAAATTTCGCAGACTGGGGATAGTTTTCTGGCAATATCTCGAAAACCGTTCGTTTTAGGGCCTTAAAACGCTGGGTTCGGTTCCCACTTCTTCGAAATGGAAACCACGAACATTGCTCCTCACATTGATACGCGCAAAAAGAGCTATAATCCATATTTCTACGATCAAATCGACTCGGAAAGTCTAATCTCTTACACATAATCCAAAACTGACTCATCACCGCAGGGCTCATACCACAAGACCTAGGAAGCAGAAATTTTGCACGTTGGTTGATCCGAGTATGTAGAGGCTCAATAAGAAACGGTTTTTGAAAATTCAATTTGTAAGTGACTTTTTTCGTCCCTTTGGCATTGACAATCCAAAATTGACTCATCGACGCAGGGCTCAAACCACTAGACCTAGAAAGCTGAAATTTTGCATGTTGGTTGATCCGAGTATGTAGAGGCCCAAAAAGAAACGGTTTTGGAAAATTCAATTTGTAAGTGACTTTTTTCGGCCCTTTGGCACTGGGCAAGGACAGTCGGTAAAATGTTCGGATTTAGCTCATTTTAAGCCGCCACATACGAGAAACAATACTCGGAGGTCCTGTAGGGACCCCGAAAGACGCTTTTTAAGTTCCTAAAATGAACGGTTTCGGAGATATTCCCAAATAACTGTGTTTCCTCTGAGAAACAGATCAACATTACTATGGCAACCGCTGAAATTTCGCAGACCGGGGATAGTTTTCTGGCAATATCTCGAAAACCGTTCGTTTTAGGGCCTTAAAACGCTGGGTTCGGTTCCCACTTCTTCGAAAAGGAAACCACGAACATTGCTCCTCACATTGATACGCGCAAAAAGAGCTATAATCCATATTTCTACGATCAAATCGACTCGGAAAAATCTCACTCTCTTTTATATAATCCAAAACTGACTCATCACCGCAGGGCTCAAGCGACTATCCCTAGGAAGCAGAAATTTTGCATGTTGGTTGATCCGAGTATGTAGAGGATCACTAAGATACGGTTTTTGAAAATTCAATTTGTAAGTGACTTTTTTCAGCCCTTTGGCATTGACAATCCAAAATTGACTCATCGACGCAGGGCTCAAACCACTAGACCAAGAAAGCTGAAATTTTGCATGTTGGTTGATCCGAGTATGTAGAGGCCCAATAAGAAACGGTTTTTGAAAATTCAATTTGTAAGTGACTTTTTTCGGCCCTTTGGCACTGAGCAAGGACAGTCGGTAAAATGTTCGGATTTAGCTCATTTTAAGCCGCCACATACGAGAAACAATACTCGGAGGTCCTGTAGGGACCCCGAAAGACACTTTTTAAGTTCCTAAAATGACCGGATTCGGAGATATTCCCAAATAACTGTGTTCCCTCTGAGAAGCAGTTCAACGTTACTATGGCAACCGCTGAAATTTCGCAGACCGGGGATAGTTTTCTGGCAATATCTCGAAAACCGTTCGTTTTAGGGCCTTAAAACGCTGGGTTCGGTTCCCACTTCTTCGAAATGGAAACCACGAACATTGCTCCTCACATTGATACGCACAAAAAGAGCTATAATCCATATTTCTACGATCAAATCGACTCGGAAAGTCTCATCTCTTTTATATAATCCAAAACTGACTCATCACCGCAGGGCTCAAGCCACTAGAACTAGGAAGCAAATATTTTGCATGTTGGTTGATCCGAGTATGTAGAGGATCACTAAGATACGGTTTTTGAAAATTCAATTTGTAAGTGACATTTTCAGTCCTTTGGCATTGACAATCCAAAATTGACTCAGCGACGCAGGGCTCAAACCACTAGACCTAGAAAGCTGAAATTTTGCATGTTGGTTGAACCGAGTATGTAGAGGCCCAATAAGAAACGGTTTTTGAAAATTCAATTTGTAAGTGACTTTTTTCGGCCCTTTGGCACTGAGCAAGGACAGTCGGTAAAATGTACGGATTTAGCTCATTTTAAGCCGCCACATACGAGAAACAATACTCGGAGGTCCTGTAAGGACCCCGAAACACACTTTTTAAGTTCCTAAAATAAACGGTTTCGGAGATATTCCCAAATAACTGTGTTCCCTCTGAGAAACAGATCAACGTTACTATGGCAAACGCTGAAATCTCGCAGACCGGGGATAGTTTTCTGGCAATATCTCGAAAACCGTTCGTTTTAGGGCCTTAAAACGCTGGGTTCGGTTCCCACTTCCCCGAAGTGGAAACCACGAACATTGCTCCTCACATTGATACGCGCAAAAAGAGCTATAATCGATATTTCTACGATCAAATCGACTCGGAAAGTCTCATCTCTTATATATAATCCAAAACTGACTCATCACCGCAGGGCTCAAACCACTAGACCTAGGAAGCTGAAATTTTGCATGTTGGTTGATCCGAGTATGTAGAGGCTCACTAAGAAACGGTTTTTGAAAATTCAATTTGTAAGTGACTTTTTTCGGCCCTTTGGCATTGACAATCCAAAATTGACTCATCAACGCAGGGCTCAAACCACTAGACCTAGAAAGCTGAAATTTTGCATGTTGGTTGATCCGAGTATGTAGAGGCCCAATAAGAAACGGTTTTTGAAAATTCAATTTGTAAGTGACTTTTTTCGGCCCTTTGGCACTGAGCAAGGACAGTCGGAAAAATGTTCGGATTTAGCTCATTTTAAGCCGCCACATACGAGAAACAATACTCGGAGGTCCTGTAGGGAGCCCGAAAGACACTTTTTAAGTTCCTAAAATGAACGGATTCGGAGATATTCCCAAATAACTGTGTTCCCTCTGAGAAGCAGATCAACGTTACTATGGCAACCGCTGAAATTTCGCAGACCGGGGATAGTTTTCTGGCAATATCTCGAAAACCGTTCGTTTTAGGGCCTTAAAACCCTGGGTTCGGTTCCCACTTCTTCGAAATGGAAACCACGAACATTGCTCCTCACATTGATACGCACAAAAAGAGCTATAATCCATATTTCTACGATCAAATCGACTCGGAAAGTCTCATCTCTTTTATATAATCCAAAACTGACTCATCACCGCAGGGCTCAAGCCACTAGAACTAGGAAGCAAATATTTTGCATGTTGGTTGATCCGAGTATGTAGAGGATCACTAAGATACGGTTTTTGAAAATTCAATTTGTAAGTGACTTTTTTCGGCCCTTTGGCTTTGACAATCCAAAATTGACTCATCGACGCAGGGCTCAAACCACTAGACCTAGAAAGCTGAAATTTTGCATGTTGGTTGAACCGAGTATGTAGAGGCCCAATAAGAAACGGTTTTTGAAAATTCAATTTGTAAGTGATTTTTTCGGCCCTTTGGCACTGAACAAGGACAGTCGGTAAAATGTACGGATTTAGCTCATTTTAAGCCGCCACATACGAGAAACAATACTCGGAGGTCCTGTAAGGACCCCGAAACACACTTTTTAAGTTCCTAAAATAAACGGTTTCGGAGATATTCCCAAATAACTGTGTTCCCTCTGAGAAACAGATCAACGTTACTATGGCAACCGCTGAAATTTCGCAGATCGGGGATAGTTTTCTGCCAATATCTCGAAAACCGTTCGTTTTAGGGCCTTAAAACGCTGGGTTCGGTTCCCACTTCTTCGAAGTGGAAACCACGAACATTGCTCCTCACATTGATACGCGCAAAAAGAGCTATAATCGATATTTCTACGATCAAATCGACTCGGAAAGTCTCATCTCTTATATATAATCCAAAACTGACTCATCACCGCAGGGCTCAGACCACTAGACCTAGGAAGCTGAAATTTTGCATGTTGGTTGATCCGCGTATGTAGAGGCCCAATAAGAAACGGTTTTTTAAAATTCAATTTGTAAGTGACTTTTTTCGGCCCTTTGGCACTGAGCAAGGACAGTCGGTAAAATGTTCGGATTTAGCTTATTTTAAGCCGCCACATACGAGAAACAATACTCGGAGGTCCTGTAGGGACCCCGAAAGACACTTTTTAAGTTCCTAAAATGAACGGTTTCGGAGATATTCCCAAATAACTGTGTTCCCTCTGAGAAACAGATCAACGTTACTATGGCAACCGCTGAAATTTCGCAGATCGGGGATAGTTTTCGGGCAATATCTCGAAAACCGTTCGTCTTAGGGCCTTAAAACGCTGGGTGCGGTTCCCACTTCTTCGAAATGGAAACGACGAACATTGCTCCTCACATTGATACGCGCAAAAAGAGCTATAATCCATATTTCTACGATCAAATAGACTCGGAAAGTCTCATCTCTTTTATATAATCCAAAACTGACTCATCACCGCAGGGCTCAAGTTACTAGACCTAGGAAGCTGAAATTTTGCATGTTGGTTGATCCGAGTATGTAGAGGATCACTAAGATACGGTTTTTGAAAATTCAATTTGTAAGTGACTTTTTTCGGCCCTTTGGCATTGACAATCCAAAATTGACTCATCGACGCAGGGCTCAAACCACTAGACCTAGAAAGCTGAAATTTTGCATGTTGGTTGATCCGAGTATGGAGAGGTCCAATAAGAAACTGTTTTTTAAAATTCAATTTGTAAGTGACTTTTTTCGGCCCTTTGGCACTGAGCAAGGACAGTCGGTAAAATGTTCGGATTTAGCTCATTTTAAGCCGCCACATACGAGAAACAATACTCGGAGGTCCTGTAGGGACCCCGAAACACACTTTTTAAGTTCCTAAACTGAACGGTTTCGGAGATATTCCCAAATAACTGTGTTCTTTCTGAGAAACAGATCAACGTTACTATGGCAACCGCTGAAATTTCGCAGACCGGGGATAGTTTTCTGGCAATATCTCGAAAACCGTTCGTTTTAGGGCCTAAAAACGCTGGGTTCGGTACCCACTTCTCCGAAGTGGAAACCACGAACATTGCTCCTCACATTGATACGCGCAAAAAGAGCTATAATCGATATTTCTACGATCAAATCGACTCGGAAAGTCTCATCTCTTATATAAAATCCAAAACAGACTCATCACCGTAGGGCTCAAACCACTAGACCTAGGAAGCTGAAATATTGCACGTTGGTTGATCCGGGTATGTAGAGGCTCACTAAGAAACGGTTTTTGAAAATTCAATTTGTAAGTGACTTTTATCGGCCCTTTGGCATTGACAATCCAAAATTGACTCATCGACGCAGGGCTCAAACCACTAGACCTAGAAAGCTGAAATTTTGCATGTTGGTTGATCCGAGTATGTAGAGGCCCAATAAGAAACGGTTTTTGAGAATTCAATTTGTAAGTGACTTTTTACGGCCCCTTGGCACTGAGCAAGGACAGTCGGTAAAATGTTCGGATTTAGCTCATTTTAAGCCGCCACATACGAGAAACAATACTCGGAGGTCCTGTAGGGACCCCGAAACACACTTTTTAAGTTCCTAAAATGAACGGCTTCGGAGATAATCCCAAATAACTGTGTTCCCTCTGAGAAACAGATCAACGTTATTATGGCAACCGCTGAAATTTCGCAGACCGGGGATAATTTTCTGGCAATATCTCGAAAACCGTTCGTTTTAGGGCCTTAAAACGCTGGGTGCGGTTCCCACTTCTTGGAAGTGGAAACCACGAACATTGCTCCTCATATTGATACGCGCAAAAAGAGCTATAATCCATATTTCTACGATCAAATCGAAACGGAAAGTCTCATCTCTTATATATAATCCAAAACTGACTCATCACCGCAGGGCTCAAACCACTAGACCTAGGAAGCTGAAATTATGCATGTTGGTAGATCCGAGTATGTAGAGGCTCACTAAGAAACGGTTTTTGAAAATTCAATTTGTAAGTGACTTTTTTCGGCCCTTTGGCATTGACAATCCAAAATTGACTCATCGACGCAGGGCTCAAACCACTAGACCAAGAAAGCTGAAATTTTGCATGTTGGTTGATCCGAGTATGTAGAGGCCCAATAAGAAACGGTTTTTGAAAATTCAATTTGTAAGTGACTTTTTTCGGCCCTTTGGCACTGAGCAAGGACAGTTGTAAAATGTTCGGATTTAGCTCATTTTAAGCCGCCACATACGAGAAACAATACTCGGAGGTCCTGTAGGGACCCCGAAAGACACTTTTTAAGTTCCTAAAATGACCGGATTCGGAGATATTCCCAAATAACTGTGTTCCCTCTGAGAAGCAGATCAACGTTACTATGGCAACCGCTGAAATTTCGCAGACCGGGGATAGTTTTCTGGCAATATCTTGAAAACCGTTCGTTTTAGGGCCTTAAAACGCTGGGTTCGGTTCCCACTTCTTCGAAATGGAAACCACGAACATTGCTCCTCACATTGATACGCACAAAAAGAGCTATAATCCATATTTCTACGATCAAATCGACTCGGAAAGTCTCATCTCTTTTATATAATCCAAAACTGACTCATCACCGCAGGGCTCAAGCCACTAGAACTATCAAGCAAATATTTTGCATGTTGGTTGATCCGAGTATGTAGAGGATCACTAAGATACGGTTTTTGAAAATTCAATTTGTAAGTGACATTTTCAGTCCTTTGGCATTGACAATCCAAAATTGACTCAGCGACGCAGGGCTCAAACCACTAGACCTAGAAAGCTGAAATTTTGCATGTTGGTTGAACCGAGTATGTAGAGGCCCAATAAGAAACGGTTTTTGAAAATTCAATTTGTAAGTGACTTTTTTCGGCCCTTTGGCACTGAGCAAAGACAGTCGGTAAAATGTACGGATTTAGCTCATTTTAAGCCGCCACATACGAGAAACAATACTCGGAGGTCCTGTAAGGACCCCGAAACACACTTTTTAAGTTCCTAAAATAAACGGTTTCGGAGATATTCCCAAATAACTGTGTTCCCTCTGAGAAACAGATCAACGTTACTATGGCAACCGCTGAAATCTCGCAGACCGGGGATAGTTTTCTGGCAATATCTCGAAAACCGTTCGTTTTAGGGCCTTAAAACGCTGGGTTCGGTTCCCACTACTTCGAAGTGGAAACCACGAACATTGCTCCTCACATTGATACGCGCAAAAAGAGCTATAATCGATATTTCTACGATCAAATCGACTCGGAAAGTCTCATCTCTTATATATAATCCAAAACTGACTCATCACCGCAGGGCTCAAACCACTAGACCTAGGAAGCTGAAATTTTGCATGTTGGTTGATCCGAGTATGTAGAGGCTCACTAAGAAACGGTTTTTGAAAATTCAATTTGTAAGTGACTTTTTTCGGTCCTTTGGCATTGACAATCCAAAATTGACTCATCAACGCAGGGCTCAAACCACTAGACCTAGAAAGCTGAAATTTTGCATGTTGGTTGATCCGAGTATGTAGAGGTCCAATAAGAAACGGTTTTTGAAAATTCAATTTGTAAGTGACTTTTTACGGCCCTTTGGCACTGAGCAAGGACAGTCGGTAAAATGTTCGGATTTAGCTCAAAGCCGCCACATACGAGATACAATACTCGGAGGTCCTGTAGGGACCCCGAAACACACTTTTTAAGTTCCTAAAATGAACGGTTTCGGAGATATTCCCAAATAACTGTGTTCCCTCTGAGAAACAGATCAACGTTACTATGGCAACCGCTGAAATTTCGCAGACCGGGGATAGTTTTCTGGCAATATCTCGAAAACCGTTCGTTTTAGGGCCTTAAAACGCTGGGTGCGGTTCCCACTTCTTCGAAGTGGAAACCACGAACATTGCTCCTCATATTGATACGCGCAAAAAGAGCTATAATCCATATTTCTACGATCAAATCGACTCGGAAAGTCTCATCTCTTATATATAATCCAAAACTGACTCATCACCGCAGGGCTCAAACCACTAGAACTAGGAAGCAAATATTTTGCATGTTGGTTGATCCGAGTATGTAGAGGATCACTAAGATACGGTTTTTGAAAATTCAATTTGTAAGTGACTTTTTTCGGCCCTTTGGCTTTGACAATCCAAAATTGACTCATCGACGCAGGGCTCAAACCACTAGAACTAGAAAGCTGAAATTTTGCATGTTGGTTGATCCGAGTATGTAGAGGCCCAATAAGAAACGGTCTTTGAAAATTCAATTTGTAAGTGACTTTTTTCGGCCCTTTGGCACTGAGCAAGGACAGTCGGAAAAATGTTCGGATTTAGCTCATTTTAAGCAGCCACATACGAGAAACAATACTCGGAGGTCCTGTAGGGAGCCCGAAAGACACTTTTTAAGTTCCTAAAATGAACGGATTCGGAGATATTCCCAAATAACTGTGTTCCCTCTGAGAAGCAGATCAACGTTCCTATGGCAACCGCTGAAATTTCGCAGACCGGGGATAGTTTTCTGGCAATATCTCGAAAACCGTTCCATTTAGGGCCTTAAAACCCTGGGTTCGGTTCCCACTTCTTCGAAATGGAAACCACGAACATTGCTCCTCACATTGATACGCACAAAAAGAGCTATAATCCATATTTCTACGATCAAATCGACTCGGAAAGTCTCATCTCTTTTATATAATCCAAAACTGACTCATCACCGCAGGGCTCAAGCCACTAGAACTAGGAAGCAAATATTTTGCATGTTGGTTGATCCGAGTATGTAGAGGATCACTAAGATACGGTTTTTGAAAATTCAATTTGTAAGTGACTTTTTTCGGCCCTTTGGCTTTTGACAATCCAAAATTGACTCATCGACGCAGGGCTCAAACCACTAGACCTAGAAAGCTGAAATTTTGCATGTTGGTTGAACCGAGTATGTAGAGGCCCAATAAGAAACGGTTTTTGAAAATTCAATTTGTAAGTGATTTTTTCGGCCCTTTGGCACTGAGCAAGGACAGTCGGTAAAATGTACGGATTTAGCTCATTTTAAGCCGCCACATACGAGAAACAATACTCGGAGGTCCTGTAAGGACCCCGAAACACACTTTTTAAGTTCCTAAAATAAACGGTTTCGGAGATATTCCCAAATAACTGTGTTCCCTCTGAGAAACAGATCAACGTTACTATGGCAACCGCTGAAATCTCGCAGACCGGGGATAGTTTTCTGGCAATATCTCGAAAACCGTTCGTTTTAGGGCCTTAAAACGCTGGATTCGGTTCCCACTTCTCCGAAGTGGAAACCACGAACATTGCTCCTCACATTGATACGCGCAAAAAGAGCTATAATCGATATTTCTACGATCAAATCGACTCGGAAAGTCTCATCTCTTATATATAATCCAAAACTGACTCATCACCGCAGGGCTCAAACCACTAGACCTAGGAAGCTGAAATTTTGCATGTTGGTTGATCCGAGTATGTAGAGGCTCACTAAGAAACGGTTTTTGAAAATTCAATTTGTAAGTGACTTTTTTCGGTCCTTTGGCATTGACAATCCAAAATTGACTCATCAACGCAGGGCTCAAACCACTAGACCTAGAAAGCTGAAATTTTGCATGTTGGTTGATCCGAGTATGTAGAGGTCCAATAAGAAACGGTTTTTGAAAATTCAATTTGTAAGTGACTTTTTACGGCCCTTTGGCACTGAGCAAGGACAGTCGGTAAAATGTTCGGATTTAGCTCAAAGCCGCCACATACGAGATACAATACTCGGAGGTCCTGTAGGGACCCCGAAACACACTTTTTAAGTTCCTAAAATGAACGGTTTCGGAGATATTCCCAAATAACTGTGTTCCCTCTGAGAAACAGATCAACGTTACTATGGCAACCGCTGAAATTTCGCAGACCGGGGATAGTTTTCTGGCAATATCTCGAAAACCGTTCGTTTTAGGGCCTTAAAACGCTGGGTGCGGTTCCCACTTCTTCGAAGTGGAAACCACGAACATTGCTCCTCATATTGATACGCGCAAAAAGAGCTATAATCCATATTTCTACGATCAAATCGACTCGGAAAGTCTCATCTCTTATATATAATCCAAAACTGACTCATCACCGCAGGGCTCAAACCACTAGAACTAGGAAGCAAATATTTTGCATGTTGGTTGATCCGAGTATGTAGAGGATCACTAAGATACGGTTTTTGAAAATTCAATTTGTAAGTGACTTTTTTCGGCCCTTTGGCTTTGACAATCCAAAATTGACTCATCGACGCAGGGCTCAAACCACTAGAACTAGAAAGCTGAAATTTTGCATGTTGGTTGATCCGAGTATGTAGAGGCCCAATAAGAAACGGTCTTTGAAAATTCAATTTGTAAGTGACTTTTTTCGGCCCTTTGGCACTGAGCAAGGACAGTCGGAAAAATGTTCGGATTTAGCTCATTTTAAGCAGCCACATACGAGAAACAATACTCGGAGGTCCTGTAGGGAGCCCGAAAGACACTTTTTAAGTTCCTAAAATGAACGGATTCGGAGATATTCCCAAATAACTGTGTTCCCTCTGAGAAGCAGATCAACGTTCCTATGGCAACCGCTGAAATTTCGCAGACCGGGGATAGTTTTCTGGCAATATCTCGAAAACCGTTCCATTTAGGGCCTTAAAACCCTGGGTTCGGTTCCCACTTCTTCGAAATGGAAACCACGAACATTGCTCCTCACATTGATACGCACAAAAAGAGCTATAATCCATATTTCTACGATCAAATCGACTCGGAAAGTCTCATCTCTTTTATATAATCCAAAACTGACTCATCACCGCAGGGCTCAAGCCACTAGAACTAGGAAGCAAATATTTTGCATGTTGGTTGATCCGAGTATGTAGAGGATCACTAAGATACGGTTTTTGAAAATTCAATTTGTAAGTGACTTTTTTCGGCCCTTTGGCTTTGACAATCCAAAATTGACTCATCGACGCAGGGCTCAAACCACTAGACCTAGAAAGCTGAAATTTTGCATGTTGGTTGAACCGAGTATGTAGAGGCCCAATAAGAAACGGTTTTTGAAAATTCAATTTGTAAGTGATTTTTTCGGCCCTTTGGCACTGAGCAAGGACAGTCGGTAAAATGTACGGATTTAGCTCATTTTAAGCCGCCACATACGAGAAACAATACTCGGAGGTCCTGTAAGGACCCCGAAACACACTTTTTAAGTTCCTAAAATAAACGGTTTCGGAGATATTCCCAAATAACTGTGTTCCCTCTGAGAAACAGATCAACGTTACTATGGCAACCGCTGAAATTTCGCAGATCGGGGATAGTTTTCTGCCAATATCTCGAAAACCGTTCGTTTTAGGGCATTAAAACGCTGGGTTCGGTTCCCACTTCTTCGAAGTGGAAACCACGAACATTGCTCCTCACATTGATACGCGCAAAAAGAGCTATAATCGATATTTCTACGATCAAATCGACTCGGAAAGTCTCATCTCTTATATATAATCCAAAACTGACTCATTACGCAGGGCTCAAACCACTAGACCTAGGAAGCTGAAATTTTGCACGTTGGTTGATCCGAGTATGTAGAGGCTCACTAAGAAACGGTTTTTGAAAATTCAATTTGTAAGTGACTTTTTTCGTCCCTTTGGCATTGACAATCCAAAATTGACTCATCGACGCAGGGCTCAAACCACTAGACCTAGAAAGCTGAAATTTTGCATGTTGGTTGATCCGAGTATGTAGAGGCCCAATAAGAAACGGTTTTTGAAAATTCAATTTGTAAGTGACTTTTTTCGGCCCTTTGGCACTGAGCAAGGACAGTCGGTAAAATGTTCGGATTTAGCTCATTTTAAGCCGCCACATACGAGAAACAATACTCGGAGGTCCTGTAGGGACCCCGAAACACACTTTTTAAGTTCCTAAAATGAACGGCTTCGGAGATATTCCCAAATAACTGTGTTCCCTCTGAGAAACTTATCAACGTTACTATGGCAACCGCTGAAATTTCGCAGACCGGGGATAGTTTTCTGGCAATATCTCGAAAACCGTTCGTTTTAGGGCCTTAAAACGCTGGGTGCGGTTCCCACTTCTTCGAAGTGGAAACCACGAACATTGCTCCTCACATTGATACGCGCAAAAAGAGCTATAATCCATATTTCTACGATCAAATCGACTCGGAAAGTCTCATCTCTTATATATAATCCAAAACTGACTCATCACCGCAGGGCTCAAACCACTAGACCTAGGAAGCTGAAATTTTGCATGTTGGTTGATCCGAGTATGTAGAGGCTCACTAAGAAACGGTTTTTGAAAATTCAATTTGTAAGTGACTTTTTTCGGCCCTTTGGCATTGACAATCCAAAATTGACTCATCAAAGCAGGGCTCAAACCACTAGACCTAGAAAGCTGAAATTTTGCATGTTGGTTGATCCGAGTATGTAGAGGCCCAATAAGAAACGGTTTTTGAAAATTCAATTAGTAAGTGACTTTTTTCGGCCTTTTCGCACTGAGCAAGGACAGTCGGTAAAATGTTCGGATTTAGCTCATTTTAAGCCGCCACATACGAGAAACAATACTCGGAGGTCCTGTAGGGACCCCGAAACACACTTTTTAAGTTCCTAAAATGAACGGCTTCGGAGATATTCCCAAATAACTGTGTTCCCTCTGAGAAACAGATCAACGTTACTATGGCAACCGCTGAAATTTCGCAGACCGGGGATAGTTTTCTGGCAATATCTCGAAAACCGTTCGTTTTAGGGCCTTAAAACGCTGGGTTCGGTTCCCACTACTTCGAAATGGAAACCACGAACATTGCTCCTCACATTGATACGCGCTAAAAGAGTTATAATCCATATTTCTACGACCAAATCGACTCGGAAAATCTCATCTCTTATATACAATCCAAAACTGACTCATCACCGCAGGGCTCAAACCACTAGACCTAGGAAGCTGAAATTTTGCACGTTGGTTGATCCGAGTATGTAGAGGCTCACTAAGAAACGGTTTTTGAAAATTAAATTTGTAAGTGACTTTTTTCGGCCCTTTGGCATTGACAATCCAAAATTGACTCATCAACGTAGGGCTCAAACCACTAGACCTAGAAAGCTGATTTTTGCATGTTGGTTGATCCGAGTATGTAGAGGCCCAATAAGAAATGGTTTTTGAAAATTCAATTTGTAAGTGACTTTTTTCGGCCCTTTGGCACTGAGCAAGGACAGTCGGTAAAATGTTTGGATTTAGCTCATTTTAAGCCCCCACATACGAGAAACAATACTCGGAGGTCCTGTAGGGACCCCGAAAGACACTTTTTAAGTTTCTTAAATGAACGGTTTCGGAGATATTCCCAAATAACTGTGTTCCCTCTGAGAAACAGATCAACGTTACTATGGCAACCGCTGAAATTTCGCAGACCGGGGATAGTTTTCTGGCAATATCTCGAATACCGTTCGTTTTAGGGCCTTAAAACGCTTGGTTCGGTTCCCACTTCTTCGAAGTGGAAACCACGAACATTGCTCCTCACATTGATACGCGCAAAAAGAGCTATAATCGATATTACTACGATCAAATCGACTCGGAAAGTCTCATCTCTTATATATAATCCAAAACTGACTCATCACCGCAGGGCTCAAACCACTAGACCTAGGAAGCAGAAATTTTGCACGTTGGTTGATCCGAGTGTGTAGAGGCTCACTAAGAAACGGTTTTTGAAAATTCAATTTGTAAGTGACTTTTTTCGTCCCTTTGGCATTGACAATCCAAAATTGACTCATCGACGCAGGGCTCAAACCACTAGACCTAGAAAGCTGAAATTTTGCATGTTGGTTGATCCGAGTATGTAGAGGCCCAAAAAGAAACGGTTTTTGAAAATTCAATCTGTAAGTGACTTTTTTCGGCCCTTTGGCACTGGGCAAGGACAGTCGGTAAAATGTTCGGATTTAGCTCATTTTAAGCCGCCACATACGAGAAACAATACTCGGAGGTCCTGTAGGGACCCCGAAAGACACTTTTTAAGTTCCTAAAATGAACGGTTTCGGAGATATTCCCAAATAACTGTGTTCCCTCTGAGAAACAGATCAACGTTACTATGGCAACCGCTGAAATTTCGCAGACTGGGGATAGTTTTCTGGCAATATCTCGAAAACCGTTCGTTTTAGGGCCTTAAAACGCTGGGTTCGGTTCCCAGTTCTTCGAAATGGAAACCACGAACATTGCTCCTCACATTGATACGCGCAAAAAGAGCTATAATCCATATTTCTACGATCAAATCGACTCGGAAAGTCTAATCTCTTACACATAATCCAAAACTGACTCATCACCGCAGGGCTCATACCACTAGACCTAGGAAGCAGAAATTTTGCACGTTGGTTGATCCGAGTATGTAGAGGCTCAATAAGAAACGGTTTTTGAAAATTCAATTTGTAAGTGACTTTTTTCGTCCCTTTGGCATTGACAATCCAAAATTGACTCATCGACGCAGGGCTCAAACCACTAGACCTAGAAAGCTGAAATTTTGCATGTTGGTTGATCCGAGTATGTAGAGGCCCAAAAAGAAACGGTTTTGGAAAATTCAATTTGTAAGTGACTTTTTTCGGCCCTTTGGCACTGGGCAAGGACAGTCGGTAAAATGTTCGGATTTAGCTCATTTTAAGCCGCCACATACGAGAAACAATACTCGGAGGTCCTGTAGGGACCCCGAAAGACGCTTTTTAAGTTCCTAAAATGAACGGTTTCGGAGATATTCCCAAATAACTGTGTTCCCTCTGAGAAACAGATCAACGTTACTATGGCAACCGCTGAAATTTCGCAGACCGGGGATAGTTTTCTGGCAATATCTCGAAAACCGTTCGTTTTAGGGCCTTAAAACGCTGGGTTCGGTTCCCACTTCTTCGAAAAGGAAACCACGAACATTGCTCCTCACATTGATACGCGCAAAAAGAGCTATAATCCATATTTCTACGATCAAATCGACTCGGAAAAATCTCACTCTCTTTTATATAATCCAAAACTGACTCATCACCGCAGGGCTCAAGCGACTATCCCTAGGAAGCAGAAATTTTGCATGTTGGTTGATCCGAGTATGTAGAGGATCACTAAGATACGGTTTTTGAAAATTCAATTTGTAAGTGACTTTTTTCAGCCCTTTGGCATTGACAATCCAAAATTGACTCATCGACGCAGGGCTCAAACCACTAGACCAAGAAAGCTGAAATTTTGCATGTTGGTTGATCCGAGTATGTAGAGGCCCAATAAGAAACGGTTTTTGAAAATTCAATTTGTAAGTGACTTTTTTCGGCCCTTTGGCACTGAGCAAGGACAGTCGGTAAAATGTTCGGATTTAGCTCATTTTAAGCCGCCACATACGAGAAACAATACTCGGAGGTCCTGTAGGGACCCCGAAAGACACTTTTTAAGTTCCTAAAATGATCGGATTCGGAGATATTCCCAAATAACTGTGTTCCCTCTGAGAAGCAGTTCAACGTTACTATGGCAACCGCTGAAATTTCGCAGACCGGGGATAGTTTTCTGGCAATATCTCGAAAACCGTTCGTTTTAGGGCCTTAAAACGCTGGGTTCGGTTCCCACTTCTTCGAAATGGAAACCACGAACATTGCTCCTCACATTGATACGCACAAAAAGAGCTATAATCCATATTTCTACGATCAAATCGACTCGGAAAGTCTCATCTCTTTTATATAATCCAAAACTGACTCATCACCGCAGGGCTCAAGCCACTAGAACTAGGAAGCAAATATTTTGCATGTTGGTTGATCCGAGTATGTAGAGGATCACTAAGATACGGTTTTTGAAAATTCAATTTGTAAGTGACATTTTCAGTCCTTTGGCATTGACAATCCAAAATTGACTCAGCGACGCAGGGCTCAAACCACTAGACCTAGAAAGCTGAAATTTTGCATGTTGGTTGAACCGAGTATGTAGAGGCCCAATAAGAAACGGTTTTTGAAAATTCAATTTGTAAGTGACTTTTTTCGGCCCTTTGGCACTGAGCAAGGACAGTCGGTAAAATGTACGGATTTAGCTCATTTTAAGCCGCCACATACGAGAAACAATACTCGGAGGTCCTGTAAGGACCCCGAAACACACTTTTTAAGTTCCTAAAATAAACGGTTTCGGAGATATTCTCAAATAACTGTGTTCCCTCTGAGAAACAGATCAACGTTACTATGGCAACCGCTGAAATCTCGCAGACCGGGGATAGTTTTCTGGCAATATCTCGAAAACCGTTCGTTTTAGGGCCTTAAAACGCTGGGTTCGGTTCCCACTTCCCCGAAGTGGAAACCACGAACATTGCTCCTCACATTGATACGCGCAAAAAGAGCTATAATCGATATTTCTACGATCAAATCGACTCGGAAAGTCTCATCTCTTATATATAATCCAAAACTGACTCATCACCGCAGGGCTCAAACCACTAGACCTAGGAAGCTGAAATTTTGCATGTTGGTTGATCCGAGTATGTAGAGGCTCACTAAGAAACGGTTTTTGAAAATTCAATTTGTAAGTGACTTTTTTCGGCCCTTTGGCATTGACAATCCAAAATTGACTCATCAACGCAGGGCTCAAACCACTAGACCTAGAAAGCTGAAATTTTGCATGTTGGTTGATCCGAGTATATAGAGGCCCAATAAGAAACGGTTTTTGAAAATTCAATTTGTAAGTGACTTTTTTCGGCCCTTTGGCACTGAGCAAGGACAGTCGGAAAAATGTTCGGATTTAGCTCATTTTAAGCCGCCACATACGAGAAACAATACTCGGAGGTCCTGTAGGGAGCCCGAAAGACACTTTTTAAGTTCCTAAAATGAACGGATTCGGAGATATTCCCAAATAACTGTGTTCCCTCTGAGAAGCAGATCAACGTTACTATGGCAACCGCTGAAATTTCGCAGACCGGGGATAGTTTTCTGGCAATATCTCGAAAACCGTTCGTTTTAGGGCCTTAAAACGCTGGGTTCGGTTCCCACTTCTTCGAAGTGGAAACCACGAACATTGCTCCTCACATTGATACGCGCAAAAAGAGCTATAATCGATATTTCTACGATCAAATCGACTCGGAAAGTCTCATCTCTTATATATAATCCAAAACTGACTCATCACCGCAGGGCTCAGACCACTAGACCTAGGAAGCTGAAATTTTGCATGTTGGTTGATCCGCGTATGTAGAGGCTCACTAAGAAACGGTTTTTGAAAATTCAATTCGTAAGTGACTTTTTTCGGCCCTTTGGCATTGACAATCCAAAATTGACTCATCGACGCAGGGCTCAAACCACTAGACCTAGAAAGCTGAAATTTTGCATGTTGGTTGATCCGAGTATGTAGAGGCCCAATAAGAAACGGTTTTTTAAAATTCAATTTGTAAGTGACTTTTTTCGGCCCTTTGGCACTGAGCAAGGACAGTCGGTAAAATGTTCGGATTTAGCTTATTTTAAGCCGCCACATACGAGAAACAATACTCGGAGGTCCTGTAGGGACCCCGAAAGACACTTTTTAAGTTCCTAAAATGAACGGTTTCGGAGATATTCCCAAATAACTGTGTTCCCTCTGAGAAACAGATCAACGTTACTATGGCAACCGCTGAAATTTCGCAGATCGGGGATAGTTTTCGGGCAATATCTCGAAAACCGTTCGTTTTAGGGCCTTAAAACGCTGGGTGCGGTTCCCACTTCTTCGAAATGGAAACCACGAACATTGCTCCTCACATTGATACGCGCAAAAAGAGCTATAATCCATATTTCTACGATCAAATAGACTCGGAAAGTCTCATCTCTTTTATATAATCCAAAACTGACTCATCACCGCAGGGCTCAAGTTACTAGACCTAGGAAGCTGAAATTTTGCATGTTGGTTGATCCGAGTATGTAGAGGATCACTAAGATACGGTTTTTGAATATTCAATTTGTAAGTGACTTTTTTCGGCCCTTTGGCATTGACAATCCAAAATTGACTCATCGACGCAGGGCTCAAACCACTAGACCTAGAAAGCTGAAATTTTGCATGTTGGTTGATCCGAGTATGGAGAGGTCCAATAAGAAACTGTTTTTTAAAATTCAATTTGTAAGTGACTTTTTTCGGCCCTTTGGCACTGAGCAAGGACAGTCGGTAAAATGTTCGGATTTAGCTCATTTTAAGCCGCCACATACGAGAAACAATACTCGGAGGTCCTGTAGGGACCCCGAAACACACTTTTTAAGTTCCTAAACTGAACGGTTTCGGAGATATTCCCAAATAACTGTGTTCTTTCTGAGAAACAGATCAACGTTACTATGGCAACCGCTGAAATTTCGCAGACCGGGGATAGTTTTCTGGCAATATCTCGAAAACCGTTCGTTTTAGGGCCTTAAAACCCTGGGTTCGGTTCCCACTTCTTCGAAATGGAAACCACGAACATTGCTCCTCACATTGATACGCACAAAAAGAGCTATAATCCATATTTCTACGATCAAATCGACTCGGAAAGTCTCATCTCTTTTATATAATCCAAAACTGACTCATCACCGCAGGGCTCAAGCCACTAGAACTAGGAAGCAAATATTTTGCATGTTGGTTGATCCGAGTATGTAGAGGATCACTAAGATACGGTTTTTGAAAATTCAATTTGTAAGTGACTTTTTTCGGCCCTTTGGCTTTGACAATCCAAAATTGACTCATCGACGCAGGGCTCAAACCACTAGACCTAGAAAGCTGAAATTTTGCATGTTGGTTGAACCGAGTATGTAGAGGCCCAATAAGAAACGGTTTTTGAAAATTCAATTTGTAAGTGATTTTTTCGGCCCTTTGGCACTGAGCAAGGACAGTCGGTAAAATGTACGGATTTAGCTCATTTTAAGCCGCCACATACGAGAAACAATACTCGGAGGTCCTGTAAGGACCCCGAAACACACTTTTTAAGTTCCTAAAATAAACGGTTTCGGAGATATTCCCAAATAACTGTGTTCCCTCTGAGAAACAGATCAACGTTACTATGGCAACCGCTGAAATTTCGCAGATCGGGGATAGTTTTCTGCCAATATCTCGAAAACCGTTCGTTTTAGGGCCTTAAAACGCTGGGTTCGGTTCCCACTTCTTCGAAGTGGAAACCACGAACATTGCTCCTCACATTGATACGCGCAAAAAGAGCTATAATCGATATTTCTACGATCAAATCGACTCGGAAAGTCTCATCTCTTATATATAATCCAAAACTGACTCATCACCGCAGGGCTCAGACCACTAGACCTAGGAAGCTGAAATTTTGCATGTTGGTTGATCCGCGTATGTAGAGGCTCACTAAGAAACGGTTTTTGAAAATTCAATTCGTAAGTGACTTTTTTCGGCCCTTTGGCATTGACAATCCAAAATTGACTCATCGACGCAGGGCTCAAACCACTAGACCTAGAAAGCTAAAATTTTGCATGTTGGTTGATCCGAGTATGTAGAGGCCCAATAAGAAACGGTTTTTTAAAATTCAATTTGTAAGTGACTTTTTTCGGCCCTTTGGCACTGAGCAAGGACAGTCGGTAAAATGTTCGGATTTAGCTTATTTTAAGCCGCCACATACGAGAAACAATACTCGGAGGTCCTGTAGGGACCCCGAAAGACACTTTTTAAGTTCCTAAAATGAACGGTTTCGGAGATATTCCCAAATAACTGTGTTCCCTCTGAGAAACAGATCAACGTTACTATGGCAACCGCTGAAATTTCGCAGATCGGGGATAGTTTTCGGGCAATATCTCGAAAACCGTTCGTTTTAGGGCCTTAAAACGCTGGGTGCGGTTCCCACTTCTTCGAAATGGAAACCACGAACATTGCTCCTCACATTGATACGCGCAAAAAGAGCTATAATCCATATTTCTACGATCAAATAGACTCGGAAAGTCTCATCTCTTTTATATAATCCAAAACTGACTCATCACCGCAGGGCTCAAGTTACTAGACCTAGGAAGCTGAAATTTTGCATGTTGGTTGATCCGAGTATGTAGAGGATCACTAAGATACGGTTTTTGAAAATTCAATTTGTAAGTGACTTTTTTCGGCCCTTTGGCATTGACAATCCAAAATTGACTCATCGACGCAGGGCTCAAACCACTAGACCTAGAAAGCTGAAATTTTGCATGTTGGTTGATCCGAGTATGGAGAGGTCCAATAAGAAACTGTTTTTTAAAATTCAATTTGTAAGTGACTTTTTTCGGCCCTTTGGCACTGAGCAAGGACAGTCGGTAAAATGTTCGGATTTAGCTCATTTTAAGCCGCCACATACGAGAAACAATACTCGGAGGTCCTGTAGGGACCCCGAAACACACTTTTTAAGTTCCTAAACTGAACGGTTTCGGAGATATTCCCAAATAACTGTGTTCTTTCTGAGAAACAGATCAACGTTACTATGGCAACCGCTGAAATTTCGCAGACCGGGGATAGTTTTCTGGCAATATCTCGAAAACCGTTCGTTTTAGGGCCTTAAAACGCTGGGTTCGGTACCCACTTCTCCGAAGTGGAAACCACGAACATTGCTCCTCACATTGATACGCGCAAAAAGAGCTATAATCGATATTTCTACGATCAAATCGACTCGGAAAGTCTCATCTCTCACATATAATCCAAAACAGACTCATCACCGTAGGGCTCAAACCACTAGACCTAGGAAGCTGAAATTTTGCACGTTGGTTGATCCGAGTATGTAGAGGCTCACTAAGAAACGGTTTTTGAAAATTCAATTTGTAAGTGACTTTTATCGGCCCTTTGGCATTGACAATCCAAAATTGACTCATCGACGCAGGGCTCAAACCACTAGACCTAGAAAGCTGAAATTTTGCATGTTGGTTGATCCGAGTATGTAGAGGCCCAATAAGAAACGGTTTTTGAAAATTCAATTTGTAAGTGACTTTTTACGGCCCTTTGGCACTGAGCAAGGACAGTCGGTAAAATGTTCGGATTTAGCTCATTTTAAGCCGCCACATACGAGAAACAATACTCGGAGGTCCTGTAGGGACCCCGAAACACACTTTTTAAGTTCCTAAAATGAACGGCTTCGGAGATAATCCCAAATAACTGTGTTCCCTCTGAGAAACAGATCAACGTTATTATGGCAACCGCAGAAATTTCGCAGACCGGGGATAATTTTCTGGCAATATCTCGAAAACCGTTCGTTTTAGGGCCTTAAAACGCTGGGTGCGGTTCCCACTTCTTGGAAATGGAAACCACGAACATTGCTGCTCATATTGATACGCGCAAAAAGAGCTATAATCCATATTTCTACGATCAAATCGAAACGGAAAGTCTCATCTCTTATGTTGTTGTTGTTGTTGTTTGAGTCTTCAGTCTTTTGACTGGTTTGATGCAGCTCTCCATTCCTCCCTGTCCTGAGCTAATCGTTTCATCTCTACATAGCTCCGACACCCTACATCGGAGGCAATCTGTTTAACATATTCTAACCTTGGTCTACCCCTACAGTTTTTGTCCTCGACCCTTCCTTCCATAACTAAGCTTGCTATTCCTGGGTGTCTTAGTATGTGTCCTACCAACCTATCTCTTCTCTTCATTAGCAGTCGCCAGAAACATCTCTCCTCTCCCACTCGTCTTAATACCTCTTTGTTTGTAACCCTATCTACCCATCTGATCTTCATCATTCTCCTGTAACACCACATTTCAAATGCTTCAATTCTCCTCTTTTCTGCTGCACCAATGGTCCAAGTTTCACTTCCATAGAGCGCCACGCTCCAGACAAAGGCTTTCAAAAATGACTTCCTAATACCTAAATCTATATTCGATGTCAGCAGATTCCTTTTTTGTAGAAATGCTTTCTTTGCCTGAGCCAACCTACTTTTAATATCCTCTTTGCTTCGACCATCACTGGTTATTCTGCTTCCTAAGTAACAGAAGTCTCCTACTTCCTTCAGCTTTTCACCTGCCAATTTGATCTCCATAGAGGTTCCTGATTTATTTCGGCTGCATTCCAGTATTTTTGTTTTACATTTATTTATTTTCATCATGAATTCTTTCCGTAAGACGGAGTCCATACCATTCAAAAACTCATTCAAATCCTCAGGCTTGTTGGCCAAGATGACGATGTCATCAGCAAATCTCAGAGTTGAAATTATTTCTCCTTGAATCTTCACTCCCACTTTAAATTTTTCTCTAATTTCCTTCATTGCTTGTTCAATGTAAAGATTGAAAAGTATGGGTGATAAGTTGCAGCCTTGCCTTACACCTTTCTGAATACCAGCTTCTCTCTCATGTCCTTCAACTCGAATGACTGCTGTCTGGTTTCTGTACAGATTGTATATCACCCTCCTATCCCTGTACTTTATTCCAATTGATTTCAAAATGTCAAACAATTTAGTCCAATCAACGTTATCAAAAGCCTTTTCTAAGTCTACAAAAGCCATGAACGTTCTCTTATCTTTCCTTATTCTACCTTCCAAAATCAGCCTAAGACTTAGTACAGCTTCCCTTGTTCCTACATTTCTCCTGAAACCAAACTGGTCTTCACCCAACTCCGTTTCTATCTGGCTTTCAATCCTCTTGTAAATTATTCTAGACAGGATCTTTGAAGCATGAGTAATCAAGCTGATTGTACGGTAATCTTCACATCTGTCAGCTCCCACTTTCTTTGGTATAGGGATGATTACATTCTTCTTGAAATCAGGGGGTACCTCACCTGTCTCATAAATCCTACACACCAAGTGAAATAACCTGATCAGACCTTCATCTCCTATGCAGCGTAGCAACTCAATCGGTATATCATCTATGCCTGGTGCTTTGTTCCTGCTTAAGTCTTCCAAAGCTCTATCAAATTCTGATCTCAATATTAAATCTCCTTTCGCATCCTCATCAATTTCCTCCTCCCTTTCCATTACATGATTCTCAATCTCCTTTCCCTTATACAAACTCTCTATGTAAGCTTTCCATCTCTCAACCTTTTCTTCCCTATCTGTTAGAGGCTTTCCATTTGTGTCCTTAATATTACAGCACTTAGTCTTCTTTTCCCCAAAAGTATTCTTAATCCTTCGATAAGCTGTGTCTACTTTTCCTAATTTCAGACAATTTTCTATACCTGCACATTTCTCTTTCAACCATTCTTCTTTCGCTTCCTTGCACTTCTTGTTAACCTCATTTCTCAGACGTCTGTACTCTGCTTTCCCCTTTTCATCTCTTAGATTCTTGTGTATCCGCCTTTCATCCATCAATTCTAGTATATCCTGAGTGATCCACGGTTTTCTACCTACTCTTTCTTTCCTACCAATGTTTTCTTCTGCGGATTTTGCTATTTCATTCTTCAAAAGTGCCCATTCGTCTGCAATTGAAGTTTGTTTAGGGTTTTTCATTAGTCCTTCCTTTATACTCTTCTTGAATCTTTCGTTTACATCCTTCTCTTTCAGTCTGTCTATTGCCCACCTTTTTGGCTTTTGACTTTTCTTCAGTTTCTTCAACTTTAATCTGCATTTCATTACAACCAGATTGTGATCAGAGTTTATGTCTGCACCAGGATATGTTTTACAATCCAAAATCTGGTTTCGAAACCTCTGCTTGACCATAATGAAGTCGATTTGGTAACGCCCTGTATCTCCTGGTCTCATCCAAGTGTATATTCTTCTATTGTGGTTATTGAATAAGGTGTTAGCTATGACCAATTCATGCTCGGTGCAGAATTCTACCAGTCTGCTTCCTCGATCATTCCTTTCACCTAATCCGAAATCTCCTACTATCTTCCCTTCTCTCCCTCTTCCTACCACAGCATTCCAATCTCCCATTACTATAACATTTTCATCACCCTTGATATACCTTAGAATTTCGTCTATCTCTTCGTAGACCTTTTCAACATCCTCATCATCAGCTTGACTGGTAGGCATATAGACTTGTACCACTGTAGTGCAGGTAGGTTTTGTATTGATTTTTGCTACAATAATCCGTTCACTATATTGCTCATAATATTCCACCCGCTGTCCAAGTTTCCTACTCAATATGAGGCCAACCCCTGCTTGGCCATTGTTTGATTTAGTGCTAATGACCCTATAGTCTCCTGACCAAAAGTCCTGTTCTTCCAAAACTGACTCATCACCGCAGGGCTCAAACCACTAGACCTAGGAAGCTGAAATTTTGCATGTTGGTTGATCCGAGTATGTAGAGGCTCACTAAGAAACGGTTTTTGAAAATTCAATTTGTAAGTGACTTTTTTCGGCCCTTTGGCATTGACAATCCAAAATTGACTCATCAACGCAGGGTTCAAACCACTAGACCTAGAAAGCTGAAATTTTGCATGTTGGTTGATCCGAGTATGTAGAGGCCCAATAAGAAACGGTTTTTGAAAATTCAATTTGTAAGTGACTTTTTTCGGCCCTTTGGCACTGAGCAAGGACAGTCGGTAAAATGTTCAGATTTAGCTCATTTTAAGCCGCCACATACGAGAAACAATACTCGGAGGTCCTGTAGGGAGCCCGAAAGACACTTTTTAAGTTCCTAAAATGAACGGATTCGGAGATATTCCCAAATAACTGTGTTCCCTCTGAGAAGCAGATCAACGTTACTATGGCAACCGCTGAAATTTCGCAGACCGGGGATAGTTTTCTGGCAATATCTCGAAAACCGTTCGTTTTAGGGCCTTAAAACGCTGGGTTCGGTTCCCACTTCTTCGAAATGGAAACCACGAACATTGCTCCTCACATTGATACGCACAAAAAGAGCTATAATCCATATTTCTACGATCAAATCGACTCGGAAAGTCTCATCTCTTTTATATAATCCAAAACTGACTCATCACCGCAGGGCTCAAGCCACTAGAACTAGGAAGCAAATATTTTGCATGTTGGTTGATCCGAGTATGTAGAGGATCACTAAGATACGGTTTTTGAAAATTCAATTTGTAAGTGACTTTTTTCGGCCCTTTGGCATTGACAATCCAAAATTGACTCATCGACGCAGGGCTCAAACCACTAGACCTAGAAAGCTGAAATTTTGCATGTTGGTTGAACCGAGTATGTAGAGGCCCAATAAGAAACGGTTTTTGAAAATTCAATTTGTAAGTGATTTTTTCGGCCCATTGGCACTGAGCAAGGACAGTCGGTAAAATGTTCGGATTTAGCTCATTTTAAGCCGCCACATACGAGAAACAATACTCGGAGGTCCTGTAGGGACCCCGAAACACACTTTTTAAGTTTCTAAAATGAACGGTTTTGGAGATATTCCCAAATAACTGTGTTCCCTCTGAGAAACAGATCAACGTTACTATGGCAACCGCTGAAATTTCGCAGACCGGGGATAGTTTTCTGGCAATATCTCGAAAACCGTTCGTTTTAGGGCCTTAAAACGCTGGGTTCGGTTCCCACTTCGAAGTGGAAACCACGAACATTGCTCCTCACATTGATACGCGCAATAAGAGCTAAAATCGATATTTCTACGATCAAATCGACTCGGAAAGTCTCATCTCTTATATATAATCCAAAACAGACTCATCACCGCAGGGCTCAAACCACTAGACCTAGGAAGCTGAAATTTTGCACGTTGGTTGATCCGAGAATGTAGAGGCTCACTAAGAAACGGTTTTTGAAAATTCAATTTGTAAGTGACTTTTTTCGGCCCTTTGGCATTGACAATCCAAAATTGACTCATCGACGCAGGGCTCAAACCACTAGACCTAGAAAGCTGAAATTTTGCATGTTGGTTGATCCGAGTATGTAGAGGCCCAATAAGAAACGGTTTTTGAAAATTCAATTTGTAAGTGACTTTTTTGGGCCCTTTGGCACTGAGCAAGGACAGTCGGTAAAATGTTCGGATTTAGCTCATTTTAAGCCGCCACATACGAGAAACAATACTCGGAGGTCCTGTAGGGACCCCGAAACACACTTTTTAAGTTCCTAAAATGAACGGCTTCGGAGATATTCCCAAATAACTGTGTTCCCTCTGAGAAACAGATCAACGTTACTATGGCAACCGCTGAAATTTCGCAGACCGGGGATAGTTTTCTGGCAATATCTCGAAAACCGTTCGTTTTAGGGCCTTGAAACGCTGGGTTCGGTTCCCACTTCTTCGAAGTGGAAACCACGAACATTGCTCCTCACATTGATACGCGCAAAAAGAGCTATAATCCATATTTCTACGATCAAATCGACTCGGAAAGTCTCATCTCTTATATATAATCCAAAACTGACTCATCACCGTAGGGCTCAAACCACTAGACCTAGGAAGCTGAAATTTTGCATGTTGGTTGATCCGAGTATGTAGAGGCCCACTAAGAAACGGTTTTTGAAAATTCAGTTTGTAAGTGACTTTTTTCGGCCCTTTGGCATTGACAATCCAAAATTGACTCATCAACGCAGGGCTCAAACCACTAGACCTAGAAAGCTGAAATTTTGCATGTTGGTTGATCCGAGTATGTAGAGGCCCAATAAGAAACGGTTTTTGAAAATTCAATTTGTAAGTGACTTTTTTCGGCCCTTTGGCACTGAGCAAGGACAGTCGGTAAAATGTTCGGATTTAGCTCATTTTAAGCCGCCACATACGAGAAACAATACTCGGAGGTCCTGTAGGGAGCACGAAAGACACTTTTTAAGTTCCTAAAATAAACGGTTTCGGAGATATTCCCAAATAACTGTGTTCCCTCTGAGAAACAGATCAACGTTACTATGGCAACCGCTGAAATTTCGCAGATCGGGGATAGTTTTCTGCCAATATCTCGAAAACCGTTCGTTTTAGGGCCTTAAAACGCTGGGTTCGGTTCCCACTTCTTCGAAGTGGAAACCACGAACATTGCTCCTCACATTGATACGCGCAAAAAGAGCTATAATCGATATTTCTACGATCAACTCGACTCGGAAAGTCTCATCTCTTATATATAATCCAAAACTGACTCATCACCGCAGGGCTCAGACCACTAGACCTAGGAAGCTGAAATTTTGCATGTTGGTTGATCCGCGTATGTAGAGGCTCACTAAGAAACGGTTTTTGAAAATTCAATTCGTAAGTGACTTTTTTCGGCCCTTTGGCATTGACAATCCAAAATTGACTCATCGACGCAGGGCTCAAACCACTAGACCTAGAAAGCTGAAATTTTGCATGTTGGTTGATCCGAGTATGTAGAGGCCCAATAAGAAACGGTTTTTGAAAATTCAATTTGTAAGTGACTTTTTTCGGCCCTTTGGCACTGAGCAAGGACAGTCGGTAAAATGTTCGGATTTAGCTTATTTTAAGCCGCCACATACGAGAAACAATACTCGGAGGTCCTGTAGGGACCCCGAAAGACACTTTTTAAGTTCCTAAAATAAACGGTTTCGGAGATATTCCCAAATAACTGTGTTCCCTCTGAGAAACAGATCAACGTTACTATGGCAACCGCTGAAATTTCGCAGATCGGGGATAGTTTTCGGGCAATATCTCGAAAACCGTTCGTTTTAGGGCCTTAAAACGCTGGGTGCGGTTCCCACTTCTTCGAAATGGAAACCACGAACATTGCTCCTCACATTGATACGCGCAAAAAGAGCTATAATCCATATTTCTACGATCAAATAGACTCGGAAAGTGTCATCTCTTTTATATAATCCAAAACTGACTCATCACCGCAGGGCTCAAGTTACTAGACCTAGGAAGCTGAAATTTTTCATGTTGGTTGATCCGAGTATGTAGAGGATCACTAAGATACGGTTTTTGAAAATTCAATTTGTAAGTGACTTTTTTCGGCCCTTTGGCATTGACAATCCAAAATTGACTCATCGACGCAGGGCTCAAACCACTAGACCTAGAAAGCTGAAATTTTGCATGTTGGTTGATCCGAGTATGGAGAGGTCCAATAAGAAACGGTTTTTGAAAATTCAATTTGTAAGTGACTTTTTTCGGCCCTTTGGCACTGAGCAAGGACAGTCGGTAAAATGTTCGGATTTAGCTCATTTTAAGCCGCCACATACGAGAAACAATACTCGGAGGTCCTGTAGGGACCCCGAAACACACTTTTTAAGTTCCTAAACTGAACGGTTTCGGAGATATTCCCAAATAACTGTGTTCTTTCTGAGAAACAGATCAACGTTACTATGGCAACCGCTGAAATTTCGCAGACCGGGGATAGTTTTCTGGCAATATCTCGAAAACCGTTCGTTTTAGGGCCTTAAAACGCTGGGTTCGGTACCCACTTCTCAGAAGTGGAAACCACGAACATTGCTCCTCACATTGATACGCGCAAAAAGAGCTATAATCGATATTTCTACGATCAAATCGACTCGGAAAGTCTCATCTCTTATATATAATCCAAAACTGACTCATCACCGTAGGGCTCAAACCACTAGACCTAGGAAGCTGAAATTTTGCACGTTGGTTGATCCGAGTATGTAGAGGCTCACTAAGAAACGGTTTTTGAAAATTCAATTTGTAAGTGACTTTTTTCGGCCCTTTGGCATTGACAATCCAAAATTGACTCATCGACGCAGGGCTCAAACCACTAGACCTAGAAAGCTGAAATTTTGCATGTTGGTTGATCCGAGTATGTAGAGGCCCAATAAGAAACGGTTTTTGAAAATTCAATTTGTAAGTGACTTTTTACGGCCCTTTGGCACTGAGCAAGGACAGTCGGTAAAATGTTCTGATTTAGCTCATTTTAAGCCGCCACATACGAGAAACAATACTCGGAGGTCCTGTAGGGACCCCGAAACACACTTTTTAAGTTCCTAAAATGAACGGCTTCGGAGATAATCCCAAATAACTGTGTTCCCTCTGAGAAACAGATCAACGTTACTATGGCAACCGCTGAAATTTCGCAGACCGGGGATAATTTTCTGGCAATATCTCGAAAACCGTTCGTTTTAGGGCCTTAAAACGCTGGGTGCGGTTCCCACTTCTTGGAAGTGGAAACCACGAACATTGCTCCTCATATTGATACGCGCAAAAAGAGCTATAATCCATATTTCTACGATCAAATCGAAACGGAAAGTCTCATCTCTTATATATAATCCAAAACTGACTCATCACCGCAGGGCTCAAACCACTAGACCTAGGAACCTGAAATTTTGCATGTTGGTTGATCCGAGTATGTAGAGGCTCACTAAGAAACGGTTTTTGAAAATTCAACTTGTAAGTGACTTTTTTCGGCCCTTTGGCATTGACAATCCAAAATTGACTCATCAACGCAGGGTTCAAACCACTAGACCTAGAAAGCTGAAATTTTGCATGTTGGTTGATCCGAGTATGTAGAGGCCCAATAAGAAACGGTTTTTGAAAATTCAATTTGTAAGTGACTTTTTTCGGCCCTTTGGCACTGAGCAAGGACAGTCGGTAAAATGTTCGGATTTAGCTCATTTTAAGCCGCCACATACGAGAAACAATACTCGGAGGTCCTGTAGGGAGCCCGAAAGACACTTTTTAAGTTCCTAAAATGAACGGATTCGGAGATATTCCCAAATAACTGTGTTCCCTCTGAGAAGCAGATCAACGTTACTATGGCAACCGCTGAAATTTCGCAGACCGGGGATAGTTTTCTGGCAATATCTCGAAAACCGTTCGTTTTAGGGCCTTAAAACGCTGGGTTCGGTTCCCACTTCTTCGAAATGGAAACCACGAACATTGCTCCTCACATTGATACGCACAAAAAGAGCTATAATCCATATTTCTACGATCAAATCGACTCGGAAAGTCTCATCTCTTTTATATAATCCAAAACTGACTCATCACCGCAGGGCTCAAGCCGCTAGAACTAGGAAGCAAATATTTTGCATGTTGGTTGATCCGAGTATGTAGAGGATCACTAAGATACGGTTTTTGAAAATTCAATTTGTAAGTGACTTTTTTCGGCCCTTTGGCATTGACAATCCAAAATTGACTCATCGACGCAGGGCTCAAACCACTAGACCTAGAAAGCTGAAATTTTGCATGTTGGTTGAACCGAGTATGTAGAGGCCCAATAAGAAACGGTTTTTGAAAATTCAATTTGTAAGTGATTTTTTCGGCCCTTTGGCACTGAGCAAGGACAGTCGGTAAAATGTACGGATTTAGCTCATTTTAAGCCGCCACATACGAGAAACAATACTCGGAGGTCCTGTAGGGACCCCGAAACACACTTTTTAAGTTTCTAAAATGAACGGTTTTGGAGATATTCCCAAATAACTGTGTTCCCTCTGAGAAACAGATCAACGTTACTATGGCAACCGCTGAAATTTCGCAGACCGGGGATAGTTTTCTGGCAATATCTCGAAAACCGTTCGTTTTAGGGCCTTAAAACGCTGGGTTCGGTTCCCACTTCGAAGTGGAAACCACGAACATTGCTCCTCACATTGATACGCGCAATAAGGGCTAAAATCGATATTTCTACGATCAAATCGACTCGGAAAGTCTCATCTCTTATATATAATCCAAAACAGACTCATCACCGCAGGGCTCAAACCACTAGACCTAGGAAGCTGAAATTTTGCACGTTGGTTGATCCGAGTATGTAGAGGCTCACTAAGAAACGGTTTTTGAAAATTCAATTTGTAAGTTACTTTTTTCGGCCCTTTGGCATTGACAATCCAAAATTGACTCATCGACGCAGGGCTCAAACCACTAGACCTAGAAAGCTGAAATTTTGCATGTTGGTTGATCCGAGTATGTAGAGGCCCAATAAGAAACGGTTTTTGAAAATTCAATTTGTAAGTGACTTTTTTGGGCCCTTTGGCACTGAGCAAGGACAGTCGGTAAAATGTTCGGACTTAGCTCATTTTAAGCCGCCACATACGAGAAACAATACTCGGAGGTCCTGTAGGGACCCCGAAACACACTTTTTAAGTTCCTAAAATGAACGGCTTCGGAGATATTCCCAAATAACTGTGTTCCCTCTGAGAAACAGATCAACGTTACTATGGCAACCGCTGAAATTTCGCAGACCGGGGATAGTTTTCTGGCAATATCTCGAAAACCGTTCGTTTTAGGGCCTTAAAACGCTGGGTTCGGTTCCCACTTCTTCGAAATGGAAACCACGAACATTGCTCCTCACATTGATACGCGCAAAAGAGCTGTAATCCATATTTCTACGATCAAATCGACTCGGAAAGTCTCATCTCTTTTATATAATCCAAAACTGACTCATCACCGCAGGGCTCAAACCACTAGACCTAGGAAGCTGACATTTTGCATGTTGGTTGATCCGAGTATGTAGAGGCTCACTAAGAAACGGTTTTTGAAAATTCAATTTGTAAGTGACTTTTTTCGGCCCTTTGGCATTGACAATCCAAAATTGACTCATCGACGCGGGGCTCAAACCACTAGACCCAGAAAGCTGAAATTTTGCATGTTGGTTGATCCGAGTATGTAGAGGCCCAATAAGAAACGGTTTTTGAAAATTCAATTTGTAAGTGACTTTTTTCGGCCCTTTGGCACGGGGCAAGGACAGTCGGTAAAATGTTCGGATTTAGCTCATTTTAAGCCGCCACATACGAGAAACAATACTCGGAGGTCCTGTAGGGACCCGGAAATACACTTTTTAAGTTCCTAAAATGAACGGTTTCGGAGATATTCCCAAATAACTGTGTTCCCTCTGAGAAACAGATCAACGTTACTATGGCAACCGCTGAAATTTCGCAGACCGGGGATAGTTTTCTGGCAATATCTCGAAAACCGTTCGTTTTAGGGCCTTAAAACGCTGGGTTCGGTTCCCACTTCTTCGAAATGGAAACCACGAACATTGCTCCTCACATTGATACGCGCAAAAAGAGCTATAATCCATATTTCTACGATCAAATCGACTCGGAAAGTCTCATCTCTTTTATATAATCCAAAACTGACTCATCACCGCAGGGCTCACAAGCCACTAGACCTAGGAAGCAGAAATTTTGCATGTTGGTTGATCCGAGTATGTAGAGGCCCAATAAGAAACGGTTTTTGAAAATTCAATTTGTAAGTGACTTTTTTCGGCCCTTTGGCACTGAGCATGGACAGTCGGTAAAATGTTCGGATTTAGCTCATTTAAAGCCGCCACATACGAGAAACAATACTCGGAGGTCCTGTAGGGACCCCGAAACACACTTTTTAAGTTCCTAAACTGAACGGTTTCGGAGATATTCCCAAATAACTGTGTTCCCTCTGAGAAACAGATCAACGTTACTATGGCAACCGCTGAAATTTCGCAGACCGGGGATAGTTTTCTGGCAATAACTCGAAAACCGTTCGTTTTAGGGCCTTAAAACGCTGGGTTCGGTTCCCACTTCTTCGAAGTGGAAACCACGAACATTGCTCCTCACATTGATACGCGCAAAAAGAGCTATAATTCATATTTCTACGATCAAATCGACTCGGAAAGTCTCATCTCTTATATATAATCCAAAACTGACTCATCACCGTAGGGCTCAAACCACTAGACCTAGGAAGCTGAAATTTTGCATGTTGGTTGATCCGTGTATGTAGAGGCTCACTATGAAACGGTTTTTGAAAATTCAATTTGTAAGTGACTTTTTTCGGCCCATTGGCATTGACAATCCAAAATTGACTCATCAACGCAGGGCTCAAACCACTAGACCTAGAAAGCTGAAATTTTGCATGTTGGTTGATCCGAGTATGTAGAGGCCCGATAAGAGACGGTTTTTGAAAATTCAATTTGTAAGTGACTTTTTTCGGCCCTTTGGCACTGAGCAAGGACAGTCGGTAAAATGTTCGGATTTAAATCATTTTAAGCCGCCACATACGAGAAACAATACTCGGAGGTCCTGTAGGGACCCCGAAACACACTTTTTAAGTTCCTAAAATGAACGGTTTCGGAGATATTCCCAAATAACTGTGTTCCCTCTGAGAAACAGATCAACGTTACAATGGCAACCGCTGAAATTTCGCAGACCGGGGATAGTTTTCTGGCAATATCTCGAAAACCGTTCGTTTTAGGGCCTTAAAACGCTGGGTTCGGTTCCCACTTCTTCGAGATGGAAACCACGAACATTGCTCCTCACATTGGTACGCGCAAAAAGAGCTATAATCCATATTTCTACGATCAAATCGACTCGGAATGTCTCATCTCTTTTATATAATCAAAAACTGACTCATCAACGCAGGGCTCAAGCCACTAGACCTAGGAAGCAGAAATTTTGCATGTTGATTGATCCGAGTATGTAGAGGATCACTAAGATACGGTTTTTGAAAATTCAATTTGTAAGTGACTTTTTTCGGCCCTTTGGCATTGACAATCCAAAATTGACTCATCGACGCAGGGCTCAAACTACTAGACCTAGAAAGCTGAAATTTTGCATGTTGGTTGATCCGAGTATGTAGAGGCCCAATAAGAAACGGTTTTTCAAAATTCAATATGTAAGTGACTTTTTTCGGCCCTTTGGCACTGTGCAAGGACAGTCGGTAAAATGTTCGGATTTAGCTCATTTTAAGCCGCCAAATACGAGAAACAATACTCGGAGGTCCTGTAGGGACCCCGAAACACACTTTTTAAGTTTCTAAAATGAACGGTTTCGGAGATATTCCCAAATAACTGTGTTCCCTCTGAGCAACAGATCAACGTTACTATGGCAACCGCTGAACTTTCGCGGACCGGGGATAGTTTTCTGGCAATATGTCGAAAACCGTTCGTTTTAGGGCCATAAAACACTGGGTTCGGTTCCCACTTCTTCGAAGTGGAAACCACGAACATTGCTCCTCACATTGATACGCGCAAAAAGAGCTATAATCCATATTTCTACGATCAAATCGACTCGGAAAGTCTCATCTCTTATATATAATCCAAAACTGACTCATCACCGCAGGGCTCAAACCACTAGACCTAGGAAGCTGACATTTTGCATGTTGGTTTATCGGAGTATGTAGAGGCTCACTAAGAAACGGTTTATGAAAATTCAATTTGTAAGAGACTTTTTTCGGCCCTTTGGCATTGACAATCCAAAATTGACTCATCGACGCAGGGCTCAAACCACTAGACCTAGAAAGCTGACATTTTGCATGTTGGTTGATACGAGTATGTAGAGGCCCAATAAGAAACGGTTTTTGAAAATTCAATTAGTAAGTGACTTTTTTCGGTCTTTTGGCACTGAGCAAGGACAGTCGGTAAAATGTTCGGATTTAGCTCATTTTAAGCCGCCACATACGAGAAACAATACTCGGAGGTCCTGCAGGGACCCCGAAACACACTTTTTAAGTTCCTAAAATGAACGGTTTCCGAGATATTCCCAAATAACTGTGTTCCCTCTGAGAAACAGATCAACGTTACTATGGCAACCGCTGAAATTTCGCAGACCGGGGATAGTTTTCTGGCAATATCTCGAAAACCGTTCGTTTTAGGGCCTTAAAACGCTGGGTTCGGTTCCCACTTCTTCGAAATGGAAACCACGAACATTGCTCCTCACATTGATACGCGCAAAAGAGCTGTAATCCATATTTCTACGATCAAATCGACTCGGAAAGTCTCATCTCTTTTATATAATCCAAAACTGACTCATCACCGCAGGGCTCAAACCACTAGACCTAGGAAGCTGACATTTTGCATGTTGGTTGATCCGAGTATGTAGAGGCTCACTAAGAAACGGTTTTTGAAAATTCAATTTGTAAGTGACTTTTTTCGGCCCTTTGGCATTGACAATCCAAAATTGACTCATCGACGCGGGGCTCAAACCACTAGACCCAAAAAGCTGAAATTTTGCATGTTGGTTGATCCGAGTATGTAGAGGCCCAATAAGAAACGGTTTTTGAAAATTCAATTTGTAAGTGACTTTTTTCGGCCCTTTGGCACGGGGCAAGGACAGTCGGTAAAATGTTCGGATTTAGCTCATTTTAGGCCGCCACATACGAGAAACAATACTCGGAGGTCCTGTAGGGACCCGGAAATACACTTTTTAAGTTCCTAAAATGAACGGTTTCGGAGATATTCCCAAATAACTGTGTTCCCTCTGAGAAACAGATCAACGTTACTATGGCAACCGCTGAAATTTCGCAGACCGGGGATAGTTTTCTGGCAATATCTCGAAAACCGTTCGTTTTAGGGCCTTAAAACGCTGGGTTCGGTTCCCACTTCTTCGAAATGGAAACCACGAACATTGCTCCTCACATTGATACGCGCAAAAAGAGCTATAATCCATATTTCTACGATCAAATCGACTCGGAAAGTCTCATCTCTTTTATATAATCCAAAACTGACTCATCACCGCAGGGCTCACAAGCCACTAGACCTAGGAAGCAGAAATTTTGCATGTTGGTTGATCCGAGTATGTAGAGGCCCAATAAGAAACGGTTTTTGAAAATTCAATTTGTAAGTGACTTTTTTCGGCCCTTTGGCACTGAGCATGGACAGTCGGTAAAATGTTCGGATTTAGCTCATTTTAAGCCGCCACATACGAGAAACAATACTCGGAGGTCCTGTAGGGACCCCGAAACACACTTTTTAAGTTCCTAAACTGAACGGTTTCGGAGATATTCCCAAATAACTGTGTTCCCTCTGAGAAACAGATCAACGTTACTATGGCAACCGCTGAAATTTCGCAGACCGGGGATAGTTTTCTGGCAATATCTCGAAAACCGTTCGTTTTAGGGCCTTAAAACGCTGGGTTCGGTTCCCACTTCTTCGAAGTGGAAACCACGAACATTGCTCCTCACATTGATACGCGCAAAAAGAGCTATAATTCATATTTCTACGATCAAATCGACTCGGAAAGTCTCATCTCTTATATATAATCCAAAACTGACTCATCACCGTAGGGCTCAAACCACTAGACCTAGGAAGCTGAAATTTTGCATGTTGGTTGATCCGTGTATGTAGAGGCTCACTAAGAAACGGTTTTTGAAAATTCAATTTGTAAGTGACTTTTTTCGGCCCATTGGCATTGACAATCCAAAATTGACTCATCAACGCAGGGCTCAAACCACTAGACCTAGAAAGCTGAAATTTTGCATGTTGGTTGATCCGAGTATGTAGAGGCCCGATAAGAGACGGTTTTTGAAAATTCAATTTGTAAGTGACTTTTTTCGGCCCTTTGGCACTGAGCAAGGACAGTCGGTAAAATGTTCGGATTTAAATCATTTTAAGCCGCCACATACGAGAAACAATACTCGGAGGTCCTGTAGGGACCCCGAAACACACTTTTTAAGTTCCTAAAATGAACGGTTTCGGAGATATTCCCAAATAACTGTGTTCCCTCTGAGAAACAGATCAACGTTACAATGGCAACCGCTGATATTTCGCAGACCGGGGATAGTTTTCTGGCAATATCTCGAAAACCGTTCGTTTTAGGGCCTTAAAACGCTGGGTTCGGTTCCCACTTCTTCGAGATGGAAACCACGAACATTGCTCCTCACATTGGTACGCGCAAAAAGAGCTATAATCCATATTTCTACGATCAAATCGACTCGGAAAGTCTCATCTCTTTTATATAATCAAAAACTGACTCATCAACGCAGGGCTCAAGCCACTAGACCTAGGAAGCAGAAATTTTGCATGTTGATTGATCCGAGTATGTAGAGGATCACTAAGATACGGTTTTTGAAAATTCAATTTGTAAGTGACTTTTTTCGGCCCTTTGGCATTGACAATCCAAAATTGACTCATCGACGCAGGGCTCAAACTACTAGACCTAGAAAGCTGAAATTTTGCATGTTGGTTGATCCGAGTATGTAGAGGCCCAATAAGAAACGGTTTTTCAAAATTCAATATGTAAGTGACTTTTTTCGGCCCTTTGGCACTGTGCAAGGACAGTCGGTAAAATGTTCGGATTTAGCTCATTTTAAGCCGCCACATACGAGAAACAATACTCGGAGGTCCTGTAGGGACCCCGAAACACACTTTTTAAGTTTCTAAAATGAACGGTTTCGGAGATATTCCCAAATAACTGTGTTCCCTCTGAGAAACAGATCAACGTTACTATGGCAACCGCTGAACTTTCGCGGACCGGGGATAGTTTTCTGGCAATATGTCGAAAACCGTTCGTTTTAGGGCCATAAAACACTGGGTTCGGTTCCCACTTCTTCGAAGTGGAAACCACGAACATTGCTCCTCACATTGATACGCGCAAAAAGAGCTATAATCCATATTTCTACGATCAAATCGACTCGGAAAGTCTCATCTCTTATATATAATCCAAAACTGACTCATCACCGCAGGGCTCAAACCACTAGACCTAGGAAGCTGACATTTTGCATGTTGGTTTATCGGAGTATGTAGAGGCTCACTAAGAAACGGTTTATGAAAATTCAATTTGTAAGAGACTTTTTTCGGCCCTTTGGCATTGACAATCCAAAATTGACTCATCGACGCAGGGCTCAAACCACTAGACCTAGAAAGCTGACATTTTGCATGTTGGTTGATACGAGTATGTAGAGGCCCAATAAGAAACGGTTTTTGAAAATTCAATTAGTAAGTGACTTTTTTCGGTCTTTTGGCACTGAGCAAGGACAGTCGGTAAAATGTTCGGATTTAGCTCATTTTAAGCCGCCACATACGAGAAACAATACTCGGAGGTCCTGTAGGGACCCCGAAACACACTTTTTAAGTTCCTAAAATGAACGGTTTCGGAGATATTCCCAAATAACTGTGTTCCCTCTGAGAAACAGATCAACGTTACTATGGCAACCGCTGAAATTTCGCAGAACGGGGATAGTTTTCTGGCAATGTCTCGAAAACCGTTCGTTTTAGGGCCTTAAAACGCTGGGTTCGGTTCCCACTTCTTCGAAGTGGAAACCACGAACATTGCTCCTCACATTGATACGCGCAAAAAGAGCTATAATCGATATTTCTACGATCAAATCGACTCGGAAAGTCTCATCTCTTATATATAATCCAAAACTGACTCATTACGCAGGGCTCAAGCCACTAGACCTAGGAAGCAGAAATTTTGCACGTTGGTTGATCCGAGTATGTAGAGGCTCACTAAGAAACGGTTTTTGAAAATTCAATTTGTAAGTGACTTTTTTCGTCCCTTTGGCATTGACAATCCAAAATTGACTCATCGACGCAGGGCTCAAACCACTAGACCTAAAAAGCTGAAATTTTGCATGTTGGTTGATCCGAGTATGTAGAGGCTCACTAAGAAACGGTTTTTGAAAATTCAATTTGTAAGCGACTTTTTTCGGTCCTTTGGCATTGACAATCCAAAATTGACTCAGCGACGCAGGGCTCAAACCACTAGACCTAAAAAGCTGAAATTTTGCAGGTTGGTTGATCCGAGTATGTAGAGGCCCACTAAGAAACGGTTTTTGAAAATTCAATTAGTAAGTGACTTTCTTCGGCCTTTTGGCACTGAGCAAGGACAGTCGGTAAAATGTTCGGATTTAGCTCATTTTAAGCCGCCATATACGAGAAACAATACTCGGAGGTCCTGTAGGGACCCCGAAATACACTTTTTAACATTGCTCCTCACATTGATACGCGCAAAAAGAGCTATAATCGATATTTCTACGATCAAATCGACTCGGAAAGTCTCATCTCTTTTATATAATCCAAAACTGACTCATCACCGCAGGGCTCAAGCCACTAGACCTAGGAAGCAGAAATTTTGCATGTTGCTTGATCCGAGTATGTAGAGGATCACTAAGATACGGTTTTTGAAAATTCAATTTGTAAGTGACTTTTTTCGGTCCTTTGGCATTGACAATCCAAAATTGACTCAGCGACGCAGGGCTCAATTCACTAGACCTAGAAACCTGAAATTTTGCATGTTGGTTGATACGAGTATGTAGAGGCCCAATAAGAAACGGTTTTTGAAAATTCAATTAGTAAGTGACTTTTTTTGGCCTTTTCGCACTGAGCAAGGACAGTCGGTAAAATGTTCAGATTTAGCTCATTTTAAGCCGCCACATACGAGAAACAATACTCGGAGGTCCTGTAGGGACCCCGAAACACACTTTTTAAGTTTCTAAAATGAACGGTTTTGGAGATATTCCCAAATAACTGTGTTCCCTCTGAGAAACAGATCAACGTTACTATGGCAACCGCTGAAATTTCGCAGACCGGGGATAGTTTTCTGGCAATATCTCGAAAACCGTTCGTTTTAGGGCCTTAAAACGCTGGGTTCGGTTCCCACTTCGAAGTGGAAACCACGAACATTGCTCCTCACATTGATACGCGCAAAAAGAGCTATAATCGATATTTCTACGATCAAATCGACTCGGAAAGTCTCATCTCTTATATATAATCCAAAACAGACTCATCACCGCAGGGCTCAAACCACTAGACCTAGGAAGCTGAAATTTTGCACGTTGGTTGATCCGAGTATGTAGAGGCTCACTAAGAAACGGTTTTTGAAAATTCAATTTGTAAGTGACTTTTTCCGGCCCTTTGGCATTGACAATCCAAAATTGACTCATCGACGCAGGGCTCAAACCACTAGACCTAGAAAGCTGAAATTTTGCATGTTGGTTGATCCGAGTATGTAGGGGCCCAATAAGAAACGGTATTTGAAAATTCAATTTGTAAGTGACTTTTTTCGGCCCTTTGGCACTGAGCAAGGACAGTCGGTAAAATGTTCGGATTTAGCTCATTTTAAGCCGCCACATACGAGAAACAATACTCGGAGGTCCTGTAGGGACCTAGAAACACACTTTTTAAGTTCCTAAAATGAACGGCTTCGGAGATATTCCCAAATAACTGTGTTCCCTCTGAGAAACAGATCAACGTTACTATGGCAACCGCTTAAATTTCGCAGACCGGGGATAGTTTTCTGGCAATATCTCGAAAACCGTTCGTTTTAGGGCCTTAAAACGCTGGGTTCGGTTCCCATTTCTTCGAAATGGAAACCACGAACATTGCTCCTCACATTGATATGCGCAAAAAGAGCTATAATCCATATTTCTACGATCAAATCGACTCGGAAAATCTCATCTCTTATATATAATCCAAAACTGACTCATCACCGCAGGGCTCAAACCACTAGACCTAGGAAGCTGAAATTTTGCACGTTGGTTGATCCGAGTATGTAGAGGCTCACTAAGTAACGGTTTTTGAAAATTCAATTTGTAAGTGACTTTTTTCGGCCCTTTGGCATTGACAATCCAAAATTGACTCATCAACGTAGGGCTCAAACCACTAGACCTAGAAAGCTGAAATTTTGCATGTTGGTTGATCCGAGTATGTAGAGGCCCAATAAGAAATGGTTTTTGAAAATTCAATTTGTAAGTGACTTTTTTCGGCCCTTTGGCACTGAGCAAGGACAGTCGGTAAAATGTTTGGATTTAGCTCATTTTAAGCCCCCACATACGAGAAACAATACTCGGAGGTCCTGTAGGGACCCCGAAAGACACTTTTTAAGTTTCTTAAATGAACGGTTTCGGAGATATTCCCAAATAACTGTGTTCCCTCTGAGAAACAGATCAACGTTACTATGGCAACCGCTGAAATTTCGCAGACCGGGGATAGTTTTCTGGCAATATCTCGAAAACCGTTCGTTTTAGGGCCTTAAAACGGTTGGTTCGGTTCCCACTTCTTCGAAGTGGAAACCACGAACATTGCTCCTCACATTGATACGCGCAAACAGAGCTATAATCCATATTTCTACGATCAAATCGACTCGGAAAATCTCATCTCTTTTATATAATCCAAAACTGACTCATCACCGCAGGGCTCAAGCCACTAGACCTAGGAAGCAGAAATTTTGCATGTTGGTTGATCCGAGTATGTAGAGGATCACTAAGATACGGTTTTTGAAAATTCAATTTGTAAGTGACTTTTTTCGGTCCTTTGGCATTGACAATCCAAAATTGACTCAGCGACGCAGGGCTCAAACCACTAGACCTAGAAAGCTGAAATTTTGCATGTTGGTTGATACGAGTGTGTAGAGGCCCAATAAGAAACGGTTTTTGAAAATTCAATTAGTAAGTGACTTTTTTCGGCCTTTTGGCACTGAGCAAGGACGGTCGGTAAAATGTTCGGATTTAGCTCATTTTAAGCCGCCACATACGAGAAACAATACTCGGAGGTCCTGTAGGGACCCCGAAACACACTTTTTAAGTTTCTAAAATGAACGGTTTTGGAGATATTCCCAAATAACTGTGTTCCCTCTGAGAAACAGATCAACGTTACTATGGCAACCGCTGAAATTTCGCAGACCGGGGATAGTTTTCTGGCAATATCTCGAAAACCGTTCGTTTTAGGGCCTTAAAACGCTGGGTTCGGTTCCCACTTCGAAGTGGAAACCACGAACATTGCTCCTCACATTGATACGCGCAAAAAGAGCTATAATCGATATTTCTACGATCAAATCGACTCGGAAAGTCTCATCTCTTATATATAATCCAAAACAGACTCATCACCGCAGGGCTCAAACCACTAGACCTAGGAAGCTGAAATTTTGCACGTTGGTTGATCCGAGTATGTAGAGGCTCACTAAGAAACGGTTTTTGAAAATTCAATTTGTAAGTGACTTTTTCCGGCCCTTTGGCATTGACAATCCAAAATTGACTCATCGACGCAGGGCTCAAACCACTAGACCTAGAAAGCTGAAATTTTGCATGTTGGTTGATCCGAGTATGTAGGGGCCCAATAAGAAACGGTTTTTGAAAATTCAATTTGTAAGTGACTTTTTTCGGCCCTTTGGCACTGAGCAAGGACAGTCGGTAAAATGTTCGGATTTAGCTCATTTTAAGCCGCCACATACGAGAAACAATACTCGGAGGTCCTGTAGGGACCTAGAAACACACTTTTTAAGTTCCTAAAATGAACGGCTTCGGAGATATTCCCAAATAACTGTGTTCCCTCTGAGAAACAGATCAACGTTACTATGGCAACCGCTTAAATTTCGCAGACCGGGGATAGTTTTCTGGCAATATCTCGAAAACCGTTCGTTTTAGGGCCTTAAAACGCTGGGTTCGGTTCCCATTTCTTCGAAATGGAAACCACGAACATTGCTCCTCACATTGATATGCGCAAAAAGAGCTATAATCCATATTTCTACGATCAAATCGACTCGGAAAATCTCATCTCTTATATATAATCCAAAACTGACTCATCACCGCAGGGCTCAAACCACTAGACCTAGGAAGCTGAAATTTTGCACGTTGGTTGATCCGAGTATGTAGAGGCTCACTAAGTAACGGTTTTTGAAAATTCAATTTGTAAGTGACTTTTTTCGGCCCTTTGGCATTGACAATCCAAAATTGACTCAGCGACGCAGGGCTCAAACCACTAGACCTAGAAAGCTGAAATTTTGCATGTTGGTTGATACGAGTGTGTAGAGGCCCAATAAGAAACGGTTTTTGAAAATTCAATTAGTAAGTGACTTTTTTCGGCCTTTTGGCACTGAGCAAGGACGGTCGGTAAAATGTTCGGATTTAGCTCATTTTAAGCCGCCACATACGAGAAACAATACTCGGAGGTCCTGTAGGGACCCCGAAACACACTTTTTAAGTTCCTAAAATGAACGGTTTCGGAGATATTCCCAAATAACTGTGTTCCCTCTGAGAAACAGATCAACGTTAGTATGGCAACCGCTGAAATTTCGCAGACCGGGGATAGTTTTCTGGCAATATCTCGAAAACCGTTCGTTTTAGGGCCTTAAAACGCTGGGTTCAGTTCCCACTTCTTCGAAGTGGAAACCACGAACATTGCTCCTCATATTGATACGCGCAAAAAGAGCTATAATCCATACTTCTACGATCAAATCGACTCGGAAAGTCTCATCTCTTATATATAATCCAAAACTGACTCATCACCGTAGGGCTCAAACCACTAGACCTAGGAAGCTGAAACTTTGCATGTTGGTTGATCCGAGTATGTAGAGGCTCACTAAGAAACGGTTTTTGAAAATTCAATTTGTAAGTTACTTTTTTCGGCCCTTTGGCATTGACAATCCAAAATTGACTCATCGACGCAGGGCTCAAACCACTAGACCTAGAAAGCTGAAATTTTGCATGTTGGTTGATCCGAGTATGTAGAGGCCCAATAAGAAACGGTTTTTGAAAATTCAATTTGTAAGTGACTTTTTTGGGCCCTTTGGCACTGAGCAAGGACAGTCGGTAAAATGTTCGGACTTAGCTCATTTTAAGCCGCCACATACGAGAAACAATACTCGGAGGTCCTGTAGGGACCCCGAAACACACTTTTTAAGTTCCTAAAATGAACGGCTTCGGAGATATTCCCAAATAACTGTGTTCCCTCTGAGAAACAGATCAACGTTACTATGGCAACCGCTGAAATTTCGCAGACCGGGGATAGTTTTCTGGCAATATCTCGAAAACCGTTCGTTTTAGGGCCTTGAAACGCTGGGTTCGGTTCCCACTTCTTCGAAGTGGAAACCACGAACATTGCTCCTCACATTGATACGCGCAAAAAGAGCTATAATCCATATTTCTACGATCAAATCGACTCGGAAAGTCTCATCTCTTATATATAATCCAAAACTGACTCATCACCGTAGGGCTCAAACCACTAGACCTAGGAAGCTGAAATTTTGCATGTTGGTTGATCCGAGTATGTAGAGGCTCACTATGAAACGGTTTTTGAAAATTCAGTTTGTAAGTGACTTTTTTCGGCCCTTTGGCATTGACAATCCAAAATTGACTCATCAACGCAGGGCTCAAACCACTAGACCTAGAAAGCTGAAATTTTGCATGTTGGTTGATCCGAGTATGTAGAGGCCCAATAAGAAATGGTTTTTGAAAATTCAATTTGTAAGTGACTTTTTTCGGCCCTTTGGCACTGAGCAAGGACAGTCGGTAAAATGTTCGGATTTAGCTCATTTTAAGCCGCCACATACGAGAAACAATACTCGGAGGTCCTGCAGGGACCCCGAAACACACTTTTTAAGTTCCTAAAATGAACGGTTTCGGAGATATTCCCAAATAACTGTGTTCCCTCTGAGAAACAGATCAACGTTACTTTGGCAACCGCTGAAATTTCGCAGACCGGGGATAGTTTTCTGGCATTATCTCGAAAACCGTTCGTTTTAGGGCCTTAAAACGCTGGGTTCGGTTCCCACTTCTTCGAAATGGAAACCACGAACATTGCTCCTCACATTGATACGCGCAAAAGAGCTGTAATCCATATTTCTACGATCAAATCGACTCGGAAAGTCTCATCTCTTTTATATAATCCAAAACTGACTCATCACCGCAGGGCTCAAACCACTAGACCTAGGAAGCTGACATTTTGCATGTTGGTTGATCCGAGTATCTAGAGGCTCACTAAGAAACGGTTTTTGAAAATTCAATTTGTAAGTGACTTTTTTCGGCCCTTTGGCATTGACAATCCAAAATTGACTCATCGACGCGGGGCTCAAACCACTAGACCCAGAAAGCTGAAATTTTGCATGTTGGTTGATCCGAGTATGTAGAGGCCCAATAAGAAACGGTTTTTGAAAATTCAATTTGTAAGTGACTTTTTTCGGCCCTTTGGCACGGGGCAAGGACAGTCGGTAAAATGTTCGGATTTAGCTCATTTTAAGCCGCCACATACGAGAAACAATACTCGGAGGTCCTGTAGGGACCCGGAAATACACTTTTTAAGTTCCTAAAATGAACGGTTTCGGAGATATTCCCAAATAACTGTGTTCCCTCTGAGAAACAGATCAACGTTACTATGGCAACCGCTGAAATTTCGCAGACCGGGGATAGTTTTCTGGCAATATCTCGAAAACCGTTCGTTTTAGGGCCTTAAAACGCTGGGTTCGGTTCCCACTTCTTCGAAATGGAAACCACGAACATTGCTCCTCACATTGATACGCGCAAAAAGAGCTATAATCCATATTTCTACGATCAAATCGACTCGGAAAGTCTCATCTCTTTTATATAATCCAAAACTGACTCATCACCGCAGGGCTCACAAGCCACTAGACCTAGGAAGCAGAAATTTTGCATGTTGGTTGATCCGAGTATGTAGAGGCCCAATAAGAAACGGTTTTTGAAAATTCAATTTGTAAGTGACTTTTTTCGGCCCTTTGGCACTGAGCATGGACAGTCGGTAAAATGTTCGGATTTAGCTCATTTTAAGCCGCCACATACGAGAAACAATACTCGGAGGTCCTGTAGGGACCCCGAAACACACTTTTTAAGTTCCTAAACTGAACGGTTTCGGAGATATTCCCAAATAACTGTGTTCCCTCTGAGAAACAGATCAACGTTACTATGGCAACCGCTGAAATTTCGCAGACCGGGGATAGTTTTCTGGCAATATCTCGAAAACCGTTCGTTTTAGGGCCTTAAAACGCTGGGTTCGGTTCCCACTTCTTCGAAGTGGAAACCACGAACATTGCTCCTCACATTGATACGCGCAAAAAGAGCTATAATTCATATTTCTACGATCAAATCGACTCGGAAAGTCTCATCTCTTATATATAATCCAAAACTGACTCATCACCGTAGGGCTCAAACCACTAGACCTAGGAAGCTGAAATTTTGCATGTTGGTTGATCCGTGTATGTAGAGGCTCACTATGAAACGGTTTTTGAAAATTCAATTTGTAAGTGACTTTTTTCGGCCCATTGGCATTGACAATCCAAAATTGACTCATCAACGCAGGGCTCAAACCACTAGACCTAGAAAGCTGAAATTTTGCATGTTGGTTGATCCGAGTATGTAGAGGCCCGATAAGAGACGGTTTTTGAAAATTCAATTTGTAAGTGACTTTTTTCGGCCCTTTGGCACTGAGCAAGGACAGTCGGTAAAATGTTCGGATTTAAATCATTTTAAGCCGCCACATACGAGAAACAATACTCGGAGGTCCTGTAGGGACCCCGAAACACACTTTTTAAGTTCCTAAAATGAACGGTTTCGGAGATATTCCCAAATAACTGTGTTCCCTCTGAGAAACAGATCAACGTTACAATGGCAACCGCTGAAATTTCGCAGACCGGGGATAGTTTTCTGGCAATATCTCGAAAACCGTTCGTTTTAGGGCCTTAAAACGCTGGGTTCGGTTCCCACTTCTTCGAGATGGAAACCACGAACATTGCTCCTCACATTGGTACGCGCAAAAAGAGCTATAATCCATATTTCTACGATCAAATCGACTCGGAATGTCTCATCTCTTTTATATAATCAAAAACTGACTCATCAACGCAGGGCTCAAGCCACTAGACCTAGGAAGCAGAAATTTTGCATGTTGATTGATCCGAGTATGTAGAGGATCACTAAGATACGGTTTTTGAAAATTCAATTTGTAAGTGACTTTTTTCGGCCCTTTGGCATTGACAATCCAAAATTGACTCATCGACGCAGGGCTCAAACTACTAACCTAGAAAGCTGAAATTTTGCATGTTGGTTGATCCGAGTATGTAGAGGCCCAATAAGAAACGGTTTTTCAAAATTCAATATGTAAGTGACTTTTTTCGGCCCTTTGGCACTGTGCAAGGACAGTCGGTAAAATGTTCGGATTTAGCTCATTTTAAGCCGCCACATACGAGAAACAATACTCGGAGGTCCTGTAGGGACCCCGAAACACACTTTTTAAGTTTCTAAAATGAACGGTTTCGGAGATATTCCCAAATAACTGTGTTCCCTCTGAGCAACAGATCAACGTTACTATGGCAACCGCTGAACTTTCGCGGACCGGGGATAGTTTTCTGGCAATATGTCGAAAACCGTTCGTTTTAGGGCCATAAAACACTGGGTTCGGTTCCCACTTCTTCGAAGTGGAAACCACGAACATTGCTCCTCACATTGATACGCGCAAAAAGAGCTATAATCCATATTTCTACGATCAAATCGACTCGGAAAGTCTCATCTCTTATATATAATCCAAAACTGACTCATCACCGCAGGGCTCAAACCACTAGACCTAGGAAGCTGACATTTTGCATGTTGGTTTATCGGAGTATGTAGAGGCTCACTAAGAAACGGTTTATGAAAATTCAATTTGTAAGAGACTTTTTTCGGCCCTTTGGCATTGACAATCCAAAATTGACTCATCGACGCAGGGCTCAAACCACTAGACCTAGAAAGCTGACATTTTGCATGTTGGTTGATACGAGTATGTAGAGGCCCAATAAGAAACGGTTTTTGAAAATTCAATTAGTAAGTGACTTTTTTCGGTCTTTTGGCACTGAGCAAGGACAGTCGGTAAAATGTTCGGATTTAGCTCATTTTAAGCCGCCACATACGAGAAACAATACTCGGAGGTCCTGCAGGGACCCCGAAACACACTTTTTAAGTTCCTAAAATGAACGGTTTCGGAGATATTCCCAAATAACTGTGTTCCCTCTGAGAAACAGATCAACGTTACTATGGCAACCGCTGAAATTTCGCAGACCGGGGATAGTTTTCTGGCAATATCTCGAAAACCGTTCGTTTTAGGGCCTTAAAACGCTGGGTTCGGTTCCCACTTCTTCGAAATGGAAACCACGAACATTGCTCCTCACATTGATACGCGCAAAAGAGCTGTAATCCATATTTCTACGATCAAATCGACTCGGAAAGTCTCATCTCTTTTATATAATCCAAAACTGACTCATCACCGCAGGGCTCAAACCACTAGACCTAGGAAGCTGACATTTTGCATGTTGGTTGATCCGAGTATGTAGAGGCTCACTAAGAAACGGTTTTTGAAAATTCAATTTGTAAGTGACTTTTTTCGGCCCTTTGGCATTGACAATCCAAAATTGACTCATCGACGCGGGGCTCAAACCACTAGACCCAGAAAGCTGAAATTTTGCATGTTGGTTGATCCGAGTATGTAGAGGCCCAATAAGAAACGGTTTTTGAAAATTCAATTTGTAAGTGACTTTTTTCGGCCCTTTGGCACGGGGCAAGGACAGTCGGTAAAATGTTCGGATTTAGCTCATTTTAAGCCGCCACATACGAGAAACAATACTCGGAGGTCCTGTAGGGACCCGGAAATACACTTTTTAAGTTCCTAAAATGAACGGTTTCGGAGATATTCCCAAATAACTGTGTTCCCTCTGAGAAACAGATCAACGTTACTATGGCAACCGCTGAAATTTCGCAGACCGGGGATAGTTTTCTGGCAATATCTCGAAAACCGTTCGTTTTAGGGCCTTAAAACGCTGGGTTCGGTTCCCACTTCTTCGAAATGGAAACCACGAACATTGCTCCTCACATTGATACGCGCAAAAAGAGCTATAATCCATATTTCTACGATCAAATCGACTCGGAAAGTCTCATCTCTTTTATATAATCCAAAACTGACTCATCACCGCAGGGCTCACAAGCCACTAGACCTAGGAAGCAGAAATTTTGCATGTTGGTTGATCCGAGTATGTAGAGGCCCAATAAGAAACGGTTTTTGAAAATTCAATTTGTAAGTGACTTTTTTCGGCCCTTTGGCACTGAGCATGGACAGTCGGTAAAATGTTCGGATTTAGCTCATTTTAAGCCGCCACATACGAGAAACAATACTCGGAGGTCCTGTAGGGACCCCGAAACACACTTTTTAAGTTCCTAAACTGAACGGTTTCGGAGATATTCCCAAATAACTGTGTTCCCTCTGAGAAACAGATCAACGTTACTATGGCAACCGCTGAAATTTCGCAGACCGGGGATAGTTTTCTGGCAATATCTCGAAAACCGTTCGTTTTAGGGCCTTAAAACGCTGGGTTCGGTTCCCACTTCTTCGAAGTGGAAACCACGAACATTGCTCCTCACATTGATACGCGCAAAAAGAGCTATAATTCATATTTCTACGATCAAATCGACTCGGAAAGTCTCATCTCTTATATATAATCCAAAACTGACTCATCACCGTAGGGCTCAAACCACTAGACCTAGGAAGCTGAAATTTTGCATGTTGGTTGATCCGTGTATGTAGAGGCTCACTAAGAAACGGTTTTTGAAAATTCAATTTGTAAGTGACTTTTTTCGGCCCATTGGCATTGACAATCCAAAATTGACTCATCAACGCAGGGCTCAAACCACTAGACCTAGAAAGCTGAAATTTTGCATGTTGGTTGATCCGAGTATGTAGAGGCCCAATAAGAAACGGTTTTTCAAAATTCGATATGTAAGTGACTTTTTTCGGCCCTTTGGCACTGTGCAAGGACAGTCGGTAAAATGTTCGGATTTAGCTCATTTTAAGCCGCCACATACGAGAAACAATACTCGGAGGTCCTGTAGGGACCCCGAAACACACTTTTTAAGTTTCTAAAATGAACGGTTTCGGAGATATTCCCAAATAACTGTGTTCCCTCTGAGAAACAGATCAACGTTACTATGGCAACCGCTGAACTTTCGCGGACCGGGGATAGTTTTCTGGCAATATGTCGAAAACCGTTCGTTTTAGGGCCATAAAACACTGGGTTCGGTTCCCACTTCTTCGAAGTGGAAACCACGAACATTGCTCCTCACATTGATACGCGCAAAAAGAGCTATAATCCATATTTCTACGATCAAATCGACTCGGAAAGTCTCATCTCTTATATATAATCCAAAACTGACTCATCACCGCAGGGCTCAAACCACTAGACCTAGGAAGCTGACATTTTGCATGTTGGTTTATCGGAGTATGTAGAGGCTCACTAAGAAACGGTTTATGAAAATTCAATTTGTAAGAGACTTTTTTCGGCCCTTTGGCATTGACAATCCAAAATTGACTCATCGACGCAGGGCTCAAACCACTAGACCTAGAAAGCTGACATTTTGCATGTTGGTTGATACGAGTATGTAGAGGCCCAATAAGAAACGGTTTTTGAAAATTCAATTAGTAAGTGACTTTTTTCGGTCTTTTGGCACTGAGCAAGGACAGTCGGTAAAATGTTCGGATTTAGCTCATTTTAAGCCGCCACATACGAGAAACAATACTCGGAGGTCCTGTAGGGACCCCGAAACACACTTTTTAAGTTCCTAAAATGAACGGTTTCGGAGATATTCCCAAATAACTGTGTTCCCTCTGAGAAACAGATCAACGTTACTATGGCAACCGCTGAAATTTCGCAGAACGGGGATAGTTTTCTGGCAATGTCTCGAAAACCGTTCGTTTTAGGGCCTTAAAACGCTGGGTTCGGTTCCCACTTCTTCGAAGTGGAAACCACGAACATTGCTCCTCACATTGATACGCGCAAAAAGAGCTATAATCGATATTTCTACGATCAAATCGACTCGGAAAGTCTCATCTCTTATATATAATCCAAAACTGACTCATTACGCAGGGCTCAAGCCACTAGACCTAGGAAGCAGAAATTTTGCACGTTGGTTGATCCGAGTATGTAGAGGCTCACTAAGAAACGGTTTTTGAAAATTCAATTTGTAAGTGACTTTTTTCGTCCCTTTGGCATTGACAATCCAAAATTGACTCATCGACGCAGGGCTCAAACCACTAGACCTAAAAAGCTGAAATTTTGCATGTTGGTTGATCCGAGTATGTAGAGGCTCACTAAGAAACGGTTTTTGAAAATTCAATTTGTAAGCGACTTTTTTCGGTCCTTTGGCATTGACAATCCAAAATTGACTCAGCGACGCAGGGCTCAAACCACTAGACCTAAAAAGCTGAAATTTTGCAGGTTGGTTGATCCGAGTATGTAGAGGCCCACTAAGAAACGGTTTTTGAAAATTCAATTAGTAAGTGACTTTTTTCGGCCTTTTGGCACTGAGCAAGGACAGTCGGTAAAATGTTCGGATTTAGCTCATTTTAAGCCGCCATATACGAGAAACAATACTCGGAGGTCCTGTAGGGACCCCGAAATACACTTTTTAACATTGCTCCTCACATTGATACGCGCAAAAAGAGCTATAATCGATATTTCTACGATCAAATCGACTCGGAAAGTCTCATCTCTTTTATATAATCCAAAACTGACTCATCACCGCAGGGCTCAAGCCACTAGACCTAGGAAGCAGAAATTTTGCATGTTGCTTGATCCGAGTATGTAGAGGATCACTAAGATACGGTTTTTGAAAATTCAATTTGTAAGTGACTTTTTTCGGTCCTTTGGCATTGACAATCCAAAATTGACTCAGCGACGCAGGGCTCAATTCACTAGACCTAGAAACCTGAAATTTTGCATGTTGGTTGATACGAGTATGTAGAGGCCCAATAAGAAACGGTTTTTGAAAATTCAATTAGTAAGTGACTTTTTTTGGCCTTTTCGCACTGAGCAAGGACAGTCGGTAAAATGTTCAGATTTAGCTCATTTTAAGCCGCCACATACGAGAAACAATACTCGGAGGTCCTGTAGGGACCCCGAAACACACTTTTTAAGTTTCTAAAATGAACGGTTTTGGAGATATTCCCAAATAACTGTGTTCCCTCTGAGAAACAGATCAACGTTACTATGGCAACCGCTGAAATTTCGCAGACCGGGGATAGTTTTCTGGCAATATCTCGAAAACCGTTCGTTTTAGGGCCTTAAAACGCTGGGTTCAGTTCCCACTTCGAAGTGGAAACCACGAACATTGCTCCTCACATTGATACGCGCAAAAAGAGCTATAATCGATATTTCTACGATCAAATCGACTCGGAAAGTCTCATCTCTTATATATAATCCAAAACAGACTCATCACCGCAGGGCTCAAACCACTAGACCTAGGAAGCTGAAATTTTGCACGTTGGTTGATCCGAGTATGTAGAGGCTCACTAAGAAACGGTTTTTGAAAATTCAATTTGTAAGTGACTTTTTCCGGCCCTTTGGCATTGACAATCCAAAATTGACTCATCGACGCAGGGCTCAAACCACTAGACCTAGAAAGCTGAAATTTTGCATGTTGGTTGATCCGAGTATGTAGGGGCCCAATAAGAAACGGTTTTTGAAAATTCAATTTGTAAGTGACTTTTTTCGGCCCTTTGGCACTGAGCAAGGACAGTCGGTAAAATGTTCGGATTTAGCTCATTTTAAGCCGCCACATACGAGAAACAATACTCGGAGGTCCTGTAGGGACCTAGAAACACACTTTTTAAGTTCCTAAAATGAACGGCTTCGGAGATATTCCCAAATAACTGTGTTCCCTCTGAGAAACAGATCAACGTTACTATGGCAACCGCTTAAATTTCGCAGACCGGGGATAGTTTTCTGGCAATATCTCGAAAACCGTTCGTTTTAGGGCCTTAAAACGCTGGGTTCGGTTCCCATTTCTTCGAAATGGAAACCACGAACATTGCTCCTCACATTGATATGCGCAAAAAGAGCTATAATCCATATTTCTACGATCAAATCGACTCGGAAAATCTCATCTCTTATATATAATCCAAAACTGACTCATCACCGCAGGGCTCAAACCACTAGACCTAGGAAGCTGAAATTTTGCACGTTGGTTGATCCGAGTATGTAGAGGCTCACTAAGTAACGGTTTTTGAAAATTCAATTTGTAAGTGACTTTTTTCGGCCCTTTGGCATTGACAATCCAAAATTGACTCATCAACGTAGGGCTCAAACCACTAGACCTAGAAAGCTGAAATTTTGCATGTTGGTTGATCCGAGTATGTAGAGGCCCAATAAGAAATGGTTTTTGAAAATTCAATTTGTAAGTGACTTTTTTCGGCCCTTTGGCACTGAGCAAGGACAGTCGGTAAAATGTTTGGATTTAGCTCATTTTAAGCCCCCACATACGAGAAACAATACTCGGAGGTCCTGTAGGGACCCCGAAAGACACTTTTTAAGTTTCTTAAATGAACGGTTTCGGAGATATTCCCAAATAACTGTGTTCCCTCTGAGAAACAGATCAACGTTACTATGGCAACCGCTGAAATTTCGCAGACCGGGGATAGTTTTCTGGCAATATCTCGAAAACCGTTCGTTTTAGGGCCTTAAAACGGTTGGTTCGGTTCCCACTTCTTCGAAGTGGAAACCACGAACATTGCTCCTCACATTGATACGCGCAAACAGAGCTATAATCCATATTTCTACGATCAAATCGACTCGGAAAGTCTCATCTCTTTTATATAATCCAAAACTGACTCATCACCGCAGGGCTCAAGCCACTAGACCTAGGAAGCAGAAATTTTGCATGTTGGTTGATCCGAGTATGTAGAGGATCACTAAGATACGGTTTTTGAAAATTCAATTTGTAAGTGACTTTTTTCGGTCCTTTGGCATTGACAATCCAAAATTGACTCAGCGACGCAGGGCTCAAACCACTAGACCTAGAAAGCTGAAATTTTGCATGTTGGTTGATACGAGTGTGTAGAGGCCCAATAAGAAACGGTTTTTGAAAATTCAATTAGTAAGTGACTTTTTTCGGCCTTTTGGCACTGAGCAAGGACGCTCGGTAAAATGTTCGGATTTAGCTCATTTTAAGCCGCCACATACGAGAAACAATACTCGGAGGTCCTGTAGGGACCCCGAAACACACTTTTTAAGTTCCTAAAATGAACGGTTTCGGAGATATTCCCAAATAACTGTGTTCCCTCTGAGAAACAGATCAACGTTAGTATGGCAACCACTGAAATTTCGCAGACCGGGGATAGTTTTCTGGCAATATCTCGAAAACCGTTCGTTTTAGGGCCTTAAAACGCTGGGTTCAGTTCCCACTTCTTCGAAGTGGAAACCACGAACATTGCTCCTCATATTGATACGCGCAAAAAGAGCTATAATCCATACTTCTACGATCAAATCGACTCGGAAAGTCTCATCTCTTATATATAATCCAAAACTGACTCATCACCGTAGGGCTCAAACCACTAGACCTAGGAAGCTGAAACTTTGCATGTTGGTTGATCCGAGTATGTAGAGGCTCACTAAGAAACGGTTTTTGAAAATTCAATTTGTAAGTGACTTTTTTCGGCCCTTTGGCATTGACAATCCAAAATTGACTCATCAACGCAGGGCTCAAACCACTAGACCTAGAAAGCTGAAATTTTGCATATTGGTTGATCCGAGTATGTAGAGGCCCAATAAGAAACGGTTTTTGAAAATTCAATTTGTAAGTGACTTTTTTCGGCCCTTTGGCACTGAGCATGGACAGTCGGTAAAATGTTCGGATTTAGCTCATTTTTAGCCGCCACATACGAGAAACAATACTCGGAGGTCCTGTAGGGACCCCGAAACACACTTTTTAAGTTCCTAAAATGAACGGTTTCGGAGATATTTCCAAATAACTGTGTTCCCTCTGAGAAACAGATCAACGTTACTATGGCAACCGCTGAAATTTCGCAGACCGGGGATAGTTTTCTGGCAATATCTCGAAAATCGTTCGTTTTAGGGCCTTAAAACTCTGGGTTCCGGTCCCACTTCTTCGAAATGGAAACCACGAACATTGCTCCTCACATTGATACGCGCAAAAAGAGCTGTAATCCATATTTCTACGATCAAATCGACTCGGAAAGTCTCATCTCTTTTATATAATCCAAAACTGACTCATCACCGCAGGGCTCAAGTTACTAGACCTAGGAAGCTGAAATTTTGCATGTTGGTTGATCCGAGTATGTAGAGGATCACTAAGATACGGTTTTTGAAAATTCAATTTGTAAGTGACTTTTTTCGGCCCTTTGGCATTGACAATCAAAAAATTGACTCATCGACGCAGGGCTCAAACCACTAGACCTAGAAAGCTGAAATTTTGCATGTTGGTTGATCCGAGTATGGAGAGGCCCAATAAGAAACGGTTTTTGAAAATTCAATTTGTAAGTGACTTTTTTCGGCCCTTTGGCACTGGGCAAGGACAGTCGGTAAAATGTTCGGATTTAGCTCATTTTAAGCCGCCACATACGAGAAACAATACTCGGAGGTCCTGTAGGGACCCCGAAACACACTTTTTAAGTTCCTAAAATGAACGGTTTCGGAGATATTCCCAAATAACTGTGTTCCCTCTGAGAAACAGATCAACGTTACTATGGCAACCGCTGAAATTTCGCAGAACGGGGATAGTTTTCTGGCAATGTCTCGAAAACCGTTCGTTTTAGGGCCTTAAAACGCTGGGTTCGGTTCCCACTTCTTCGAAGTGGAAACCACGAACATTGCTCCTCACATTGATACGCGCAAAAAGAGCTATAATCGATATTTCTACGATCAAATCGACTCGGAAAGTCTCATCTCTTATATATAATCCAAAACTGACTCATTACGCAGGGCTCAAGCCACTAGACCTAGGAAGCAGAAATTTTGCACGTTGGTTGATCCGAGTATGTAGAGGCTCACTAAGAAACGGTTTTTGAAAATTCAATTTGTAAGTGACTTTTTTCGTCCCTTTGGCATTGACAATCCAAAATTGACTCATCGACGCAGGGCTCAAACCACTAGACCTAAAAAGCTGAAATTTTGCATGTTGGTTGATCCGAGTATGTAGAGGCTCACTAAGAAACGGTTTTTGAAAATTCAATTTGTAAGCGACTTTTTTCGGTCCTTTGGCATTGACAATCCAAAATTGACTCAGCGACGCAGGGCTCAAACCACTAGACCTAAAAAGCTGAAATTTTGCAGGTTGGTTGATCCGAGTATGTAGAGGCCCACTAAGAAACGGTTTTTGAAAATTCAATTAGTAAGTGACTTTTTTCGGCCTTTTGGCACTGAGCAAGGACAGTCGGTAAAATGTTCGGATTTAGCTCATTTTAAGCCGCCATATACGAGAAACAATACTCGGAGGTCCTGTAGGGACCCCGAAATACACTTTTTAACATTGCTCCTCACATTGATACGCGCAAAAAGAGCTATAATCGATATTTCTACGATCAAATCGACTCGGAAAGTCTCATCTCTTTTATATAATCCAAAACTGACTCATCACCGCAGGGCTCAAGCCACTAGACCTAGGAAGCAGAAATTTTGCATGTTGCTTGATCCGAGTATGTAGAGGATCACTAAGATACGGTTTTTGAAAATTCAATTTGTAAGTGACTTTTTTCGGTCCTTTGGCATTGACAATCCAAAATTGACTCAGCGACGCAGGGCTCAATTCACTAGACCTAGAAACCTGAAATTTTGCATGTTGGTTGATACGAGTATGTAGAGGCCCAATAAGAAACGGTTTTTGAAAATTCAATTAGTAAGTGACTTTTTTTGGCCTTTTCGCACTGAGCAAGGACAGTCGGTAAAATGTTCAGATTTAGCTCATTTTAAGCCGCCACATACGAGAAACAATACTCGGAGGTCCTGTAGGGACCCCGAAACACACTTTTTAAGTTTCTAAAATGAACGGTTTTGGAGATATTCCCAAATAACTGTGTTCCCTCTGAGAAACAGATCAACGTTACTATGGCAACCGCTGAAATTTCGCAGACCGGGGATAGTTTTCTGGCAATATCTCGAAAACCGTTCGTTTTAGGGCCTTAAAACGCTGGGTTCGGTTCCCACTTCGAAGTGGAAACCACGAACATTGCTCCTCACATTGATACGCGCAAAAAGAGCTATAATCGATATTTCTACGATCAAATCGACTCGGAAAGTCTCATCTCTTATATATAATCCAAAACAGACTCATCACCGCAGGGCTCAAACCACTAGACCTAGGAAGCTGAAATTTTGCACGTTGGTTGATCCGAGTATGTAGAGGCTCACTAAGAAACGGTTTTTGAAAATTCAATTTGTAAGTGACTTTTTCCGGCCCTTTGGCATTGACAATCCAAAATTGACTCATCGACGCAGGGCTCAAACCACTAGACCTAGAAAGCTGAAATTTTGCATGTTGGTTGATCCGAGTATGTAGGGGCCCAATAAGAAACGGTTTTTGAAAATTCAATTTGTAAGTGACTTTTTTCGGCCCTTTGGCACTGAGCAAGGACAGTCGGTAAAATGTTCGGATTTAGCTCATTTTAAGCCGCCACATACGAGAAACAATACTCGGAGGTCCTGTAGGGACCTAGAAACACACTTTTTAAGTTCCTAAAATGAACGGCTTCGGAGATATTCCCAAATAACTGTGTTCCCTCTGAGAAACAGATCAACGTTACTATGGCAACCGCTTAAATTTCGCAGACCGGGGATAGTTTTCTGGCAATATCTCGAAAACCGTTCGTTTTAGGGTCTTAAAACGCTGGGTTCGGTTCCCATTTCTTCGAAATGGAAACCACGAACATTGCTCCTCACATTGATATGCGCAAAAAGAGCTATAATCCATATTTCTACGATCAAATCGACTCGGAAAATCTCATCTCTTATATATAATCCAAAACTGACTCATCACCGCAGGGCTCAAACCACTAGACCTAGGAAGCTGAAATTTTGCACGTTGGTTGATCCGAGTATGTAGAGGCTCACTAAGTAACGGTTTTTGAAAATTCAATTTGTAAGTGACTTTTTTCGGCCCTTTGGCATTGACAATCCAAAATTGACTCATCAACGTAGGGCTCAAACCACTAGACCTAGAAAGCTGAAATTTTGCATGTTGGTTGATCCGAGTATGTAGAGGCCCAATAAGAAATGGTTTTTGAAAATTCAATTTGTAAGTGACTTTTTTCGGCCCTTTGGCACTGAGCAAGGACAGTCGGTAAAATGTTTGGATTTAGCTCATTTTAAGCCCCCACATACGAGAAACAATACTCGGAGGTCCTGTAGGGACCCCGAAAGACACTTTTTAAGTTTCTTAAATGAACGGTTTCGGAGATATTCCCAAATAACTGTGTTCCCTCTGAGAAACAGATCAACGTTACTATGGCAACCGCTGAAATTTCGCAGACCGGGGATAGTTTTCTGGCAATATCTCGAAAACCGTTCGTTTTAGGGCCTTAAAACGGTTGGTTCGGTTCCCACTTCTTCGAAGTGGAAACCACGAACATTGCTCCTCACATTGATACGCGCAAACAGAGCTATAATCCATATTTCTACGATCAAATCGACTCGGAAAGTCTCATCTCTTTTATATAATCCAAAACTGACTCATCACCGCAGGGCTCAAGCCACTAGACCTAGGAAGCAGAAATTTTGCATGTTGGTTGATCCGAGTATGTAGAGGATCACTAAGATACGGTTTTTGAAAATTCAATTTGTAAGTGACTTTTTTCGGTCCTTTGGCATTGACAATCCAAAATTGACTCAGCGACGCAGGGCTCAAACCACTAGACCTAGAAAGCTGAAATTTTGCATGTTGGTTGATACGAGTGTGTAGAGGCCCAATAAGAAACGGTTTTTGAAAATTCAATTAGTAAGTGACTTTTTTCGGCCTTTTGGCACTGAGCAAGGACGGTCGGTAAAATGTTCGGATTTAGCTCATTTTAAGCCGCCACATACGAGAAACAATACTCGGAGGTCCTGTAGGGACCCCGAAACACACTTTTTAAGTTCCTAAAATGAACGGTTTCGGAGATATTCCCAAATAACTGTGTTCCCTCTGAGAAACAGATCAACGTTAGTATGGCAACCACTGAAATTTCGCAGACCGGGGATAGTTTTCTGGCAATATCTCGAAAACCGTTCGTTTTAGGGCCTTAAAACGCTGGGTTCAGTTCCCACTTCTTCGAAGTGGAAACCACGAACATTGCTCCTCATATTGATACGCGCAAAAAGAGCTATAATCCATACTTCTACGATCAAATCGACTCGGAAAGTCTCATCTCTTATATATAATCCAAAACTGACTCATCACCGTAGGGCTCAAACCACTAGACCTAGGAAGCTGAAACTTTGCATGTTGGTTGATCCGAGTATGTAGAGGCTCACTAAGAAACGGTTTTTGAAAATTCAATTTGTAAGTGACTTTTTTCGGCCCTTTGGCATTGACAATCCAAAATTGACTCATCAACGCAGGGCTCAAACCACTAGACCTAGAAAGCTGAAATTTTGCATATTGGTTGATCCGAGTATGTAGAGGCCCAATAAGAAACGGTTTTTGAAAATTCAATTTGTAAGTGACTTTTTTCGGCCCTTTGGCACTGAGCATGGACAGTCGGTAAAATGTTCGGATTTAGCTCATTTTTAGCCGCCACATACGAGAAACAATACTCGGAGGTCCTGTAGGGACCCCGAAACACACTTTTTAAGTTCCTAAAATAAACGGTTTCGGAGATATTTCCAAATAACTGTGTTCCCTCTGAGAAACAGATCAACGTTACTATGGCAACCGCTGAAATTTCGCAGACCGGGGATAGTTTTCTGGCAATATCTCGAAAATCGTTCGTTTTAGGGCCTTAAAACTCTGGGTTCCGGTCCCACTTCTTCGAAATGGAAACCACGAACATTGCTCCTCACATTGATACGCGCAAAAAGAGCTGTAATCCATATTTCTACGATCAAATCGACTCGGAAAGTCTCATCTCTTTTATATAATCCAAAACTGACTCATCACCGCAGGGCTCAAGTTACTAGACCTAGGAAGCTGAAATTTTGCATGTTGGTTGATCCGAGTATGTAGAGGATCACTAAGATACGGTTTTTGAAAATTCAATTTGTAAGTGACTTTTTTCGGCCCTTTGGCATTGACAATCAAAAAATTGACTCATCGACGCAGGGCTCAAACCACTAGACCTAGAAAGCTGAAATTTTGCATGTTGGTTGATCCGAGTATGGAGAGGCCCAATAAGAAACGGTTTTTGAAAATTCAATTTGTAAGTGACTTTTTTCGGCCCTTTGGCACTGGGCAAGGACAGTCGGTAAAATGTTCGGATTTAGCTCATTTTAAGCCGCCACATACGAGAAACAATACTCGGAGGTCCTGTAGGGACCCCGAAACACACTTTTTAAGTTCCTAAACTGAACGGTTTCGGAGATATTCCCAAATAACTGTGTTCTTTCTGAGAAACAGATCAACGTTACTATGGCAACCGCTGAAATTTCGCAGACCGGGGATAGTTTTCTGGCAATATCTCGAAAACCGTTCGTTTTAGGGCCTTAAAACGCTGGGTTCGGTTCCCACTTCTTCGAAGTGGAAACCACGAACATTGCTCCTGACATTGATACGCGCAAAAAGAGCTATAATCCATATTTCTACGATCAAATCGACTCGGAAAGTCTCATCTCTTATATATAATCCAAAACTGACTCATCACCGTAGGGCTCAAACCACTAGACCTAGGAAGCTGAAATTTTGCATGTTGGTTGATCCGAGTATGTAGAGGCTCACTAAGAAACGGTTATTGAAAATTCAATTTGTAAGTGACTTTTTTCGGCCCTTTGGCATTGACAATCCAAAATTGACTCAGCGACGCAGGGCTCAAACCACTAGACCTAGAAAGCTGACATTTTGCATGTTGGTTGATACGAGTATGTAGAGGCCCAATAAGAAACGGTTTTTGAAAATTCAATTAGTAAGTGACTTTTTTCGGCCTTTTGGCACTGAGCAAGGACAGTCGGTAAAATGTTCGGATTTAGCTCATTTTAAGCCGCCACATACGAGAAACAATACTCGGAGGTCCTGTAGGGACCCCGAAACACACTTTTTAAGTTCCTAAAATGAACGGTTTCGGAGATATTTCCAAATAACTGTGTTCCCTCTGAGAAACAGATCAACGTTACTATGGCAACCGCTGAAATTTCGCAGAACGGGGATAGTTTTCTGGCAATATCTCGAAAACCGTTCGTTTTAGGGCTTTAAAACGCTGGGTTCGGTTCCCACTTCTTCGAAGTGGAAACCACGAACATTGCTCCTGACATAGATACGCGCAAAAAGAGCTATAATCGATATTTCTACGATCAAATCGACTCGGAAAGTCTCATCTCTTACATATAATCCAAAACTGACTCATTACGCAGGGCTCAAACCACTAGACCTAGGAAGCTGAAATTTTCCACGTTGGTTGATCCGAGTATGTAGAGGCTCACTAAGAAACGGTTTTTGAAAATTCAATTTGTAAGTGACTTTTTTCGTCCCGTTGGCATTGACAATCCAAAATTGAATCATCGACGCAGGGCTCAAACCACTAGACCTAGAAAGCTAAAATTTTGCATGTTGGTTGATCCGAGTAAGTAGAGGCCCAATAAGAAACGGTTTTTGAAAATTCAATTTGTAAGTGACTTTTTTCGGCCCTTTGGCACTGAGCAAGGACAGTCGGTAAAATGTTCGGATTTAGCTCATTTTAAGCCGCCACATACGAGAAACAATACTCGGAGGTCCTGTAGGGACCCAGAAACACACTTTTTAAGTTCCTAAAATGAACGGCTTCGGAGATATTCCCAAATAACTGTGTTCCCTCTGAGAAACAGATCAACGTTACTATGGCAACCGCTGAAATTTCGCACACCGGGGATAGTTTTCTGGCAATATCTCGAAAACCGTTCGTTTTAGGGCCTTAAAACGCTGGGTGCGGTTCCCACTTCTTCGAAGTGGAAACCACGAACATTGCTCCTCACATTGATACGCGCAAAAAGAGCTATTATCCATATTTCTACGATCAAATCGACTCGGAAAGTCTCATCTCTTATATATAATCCAAAACTGACTCATCACCGCACGGCTCAAACCACTAGACCTAGGAAGCTGAAATTTTGCACGTTGGTTGATCCGAGTATGTAGAGGCTCACTAAGAAACGGTTTTTGAAAATTCAATTTGTAAGTGACTTTTTTCGGCCCTTTGGCATTGACAATCCAAAATTGACTCATCAACGCAGGGCTCAAACCACTAGACCTAGAAAGCTGAAATTTTGCATGTTGGTTGATCCGAGTATGTAGAGGCCCAATAAGAAACGGTTTTTGAAAATTCAATTTGTAAGTGACTTTTTTCAGCCCTTTGGCACTGAGCAAGGACAGTCGGTAAAATGTTCGGATTTAGCTCATTTTAAGCCGCCACATACGAGAAACAATACTCGGAGGTCCTGTAGGGACCCCGAAACACACTTTTTAAGTTCCTAAAATGAACGGCTTCGGAGATATTCCCAAATAACTGTGTTCCCTCTGAGAAACAGATCAACGTTACTATGGCAACCGCTGAAATTTCGCAGACCGGGGATAGTTTTCTGGCAATATCTCGAAAACCGTTCGTTTTAGGGCCTTAAAACGCTGGGTTCGGTTCCCACTTCTTCGAAATGGAAACCACGAACATTGCTGCTCAAATTGATACGCGCAAAAAAGAGCTATAATCCATATTTCTACGATCAAATCGACTCGGAAAATCTCATCTCTTATATATAATCCAAAACTGACTCATCACCGCAGGGCTCAAACCACTAGACCTAGGAAGCTGAAATTTTGCACGTTGGTTGATCCGAGTATGTAGAGGCTCACTAAGAAACGGCTTTTGAAAATTCAATTTGTAAGTGACTTTTTTCGGCCCTTTGGCATTGACAATCCAAAATTGACTCATCAACGTAGGGCTCAAACCACTAGACCTAGAAAGCTGAAATTTTGCATGTTGGTTGATCCGAGTATGTAGAGGCCCAATAAGAAATGGTTTTTGAAAATTCAATTTGTAAGTGACTTTTTTCGGCCCTTTGGCACTGAGCAAGGACAGTCGGTAAAATGTTTGGATTTAGCTCATTTTAAGCCCCCACATACGAGAAACAATAGTCGGAGGTCCTGTAGGGACCCCGAAAGACACTTTTTAAGTTTCTTAAATGAACGGTTTCGGAGATATTCTCAAATAACTGTGTTCCCTCTGAGAAACAGATCAACGTTACTATGGCAACCGCTGAAATTTCGCAGACCGGGGATAGTTTTCTGGCAATATCTCGAAAACCGTTCGTTTTAGGGCCTTAAAACGCTGGGTTCGATTCCCACTTCTTCGAAATGGAAACCATGAACATTGCTCCTCACATTGATACGCGCAAACAGAGCTATAATCCATATTTCTACGATCAAATCGACTCGGAAAGTCTCATCTCTTTTATATAATCCAAAACTGACTCATCACCGCAGGGCTCAAGCCACTAGACCTAGGAAGCAGAAATTTTGCATGTTGGTTGATCCGAGTATGTAGAGGATCACTAAGATACGGTTTTAGAAAATTCAATTTGTAAGTGACTTTTTTCGGTCCTTTGGCATTGACAATCCAAAATTGACTCAGCGACGCAGGGCTAAAACCACTAGACCTAGAAAGCTGAAATTTTGCATGTATGTTGATACGAGTGTGTAGAGGCCCAATAAGAAACGGTTTTTGAAAATCCAATTAGTAAGTGACTTTTTTCGGCCTTTTGGCACTGAGCAAGGACGGTCGGTAAAATGTTCGGATTTAGCTCATTTTAAGCCGCCACATACGAGAAACAATACTCGGAGGTCCTGTAGGGACCCCGAAACACACTTTTTAAGTTCCTAAAGAGAACGGTTTCGGAGATATTCCCAAATAACTGTGTTCCCTCTGAGAAACAGATCAACGTTACTATGGCAACCGCTGAAATTTCGCAGACCGGGGATAGTTTTCTGGCAATATCTCGAAAACCGTTCGTTTTAGGGCCTTAAAACGGTTGGTTCGGTTCCCACTTCTTCGAAGTGGAAACCACGAACATTGCTCCTCACATTGATACGCGCAAAAAGAGCTAAAATCGATATTACTACGATCAAATCGACTCGGAAAGTCTCATCTCTTATATATAATCCAAAACTGACTCATCACCGCAGGGCTCAAACCACTAGACCTAGGAAGCAGAAATTTTGCACGTTGGTTGATCCGAGTATGTAGAGGCTCACTAAGAAACGGTTTTTGAAAATTCAATTTGTAAGTGACTTTTTTCGTCCCTTTGGCATTGACAATCCAAAATTGACTCATCGACGCAGGGCTCAAACCACTAGACCTAGAAAGCTGAAATTTTGCATGTTGGTTGATCCGAGTATGTAGAGGCCCAAAAAGAAACGGTTTTTGAAAATTCAATTTGTAAGTGACTTTTTTCGGCCCTTTGGCACTGGGCAAGGACAGTCGGTAAAATGTTCGGATTTAGCTCATTTTAAGCCGCCACATACGAGAAACAATACTCGGAGGTCCTGTAGGGACCCCGAAAGACACTTTTTAAGTTCCTAAAATGAACGGTTTCGGAGATATTCCCAAATTACTGTGTTCCCTCTGAGAAACAGATCAACGTTACTATGGCAACCGCTGAAATTTCGCAGACCGGGGATAGTTTTCTGGCAATATCTCGAAAACCGTTCGTTTTAGGGCCTTAAAACGCTGGGTTCGGTTCCCACCTCTTCGAAATGGAAACCACGAACATTGCTCCTCACATTGATACGCGCAAAAAGAGCTATAATCCATATTTCTACGATCAAATCGACTCGGAAAGTCTCATCTCTTATATATAATCCAAAACTGACTCATCACCGCAGGGCTCAAACCACTAGACCTAGGAAGCAGAAATTTTGCACGTTGGTTGATCCGAGTATGTAGAGGCTCACTAAGAAACGGTTTTTGAAAATTCAATTTGTAAGTGACTTTTTTCGTCCCTTTGGCATTGACAATCCAAAATTGACTCATCGACGCAGGGCTCAAACCACTAGACCTAGAAAGCTGAAATTTTGCATGTTGGTTGATCCGAGTATGTAGAGGCCCAAAAAGAAACGGTTTTTGAAAATTCAATTTGTAAGTGACTTTTTTCGTCCCTTTGGCACTGGGCAAGGACAGTCGGTAAAATGTTCGGATTTAGCTCATTTTAAGCCGCCACATACGAGAAACAATACTCGGAGGTCCTGTAGGGACCCCGAAAGACACTTTTTAAGTTCCTAAAATGAACGGTTTCGGAGATATTCCCAAATAACTGTGTTCCCTCTGAGAAACAGATCAACGTTACTATGGCAACCGCTGAAATTTCGCAGACCGGGGATAGTTTTCTGGCAATATCTCGAAAATCGTTCGTTTTAGGGCCTTAAAACGCTGGGTTCGGTTCCCACTTCTTCGAAATGGAAACCATGAACATTGCTCCTCACATTGATACGCGCAAACAGAGCTATAATCCATATTTCTACGATCAAATCGACTCGGAAAGTCTCATCTCTTTTATATAATCCAAAACTGACTCATCACCGCAGGGCTCAAGCTACTAGACCTAGGAAGCAGAAATTTTGCATGTTGGTTGATCCGAGTATGTAGAGGATCACTAAGATACGGTTTTAGAAAATTCAATTTGTAAGTAACTTTTTTCGGTCCTTTGGCATTGACAATCCAAAATTGACTCAGCGACGCAGGGCTCAAACCACTAGACCTAGAAAGCTGAAATTTTGCATGTTGGTTGATACGAGTGTGTAGAGGCCCAATAAGAAACGGTTTTTGAAAATTCAATTAGTAAGTGACTTTTTTCGGCCTTTTGGCACTGAGCAAGGACGGTCGGTAAAATGTTCGGATTTAGCTCATTTTAAGCCGCCACATACGAGAAACAATACTCGGAGGTCCTGTAGGGACCCCGAAAGACACTTTTTAAGTTCCTAAAATGAACGGTTTCGGAGATATTCCCAAATAACTGTGTTCCCTCTGAGAAACAGATCAACGTTACTATGGCAACCGCTGAAATTTCGCAGACCGGGGATAGTTTTCTGCCAATATCTCGAAAACCGTTCGTTTTAGGGCCTTAAAACGCTGGGTTCGGTTCCCACTTCTTCGAAATGGAAACCACGAACATTGCTCCTCACATTGATACGCGCAAAAAGACCTATAATCCATATTTCTACGATCAAATCGACTCGGAAAGTCTCATCTCTTTTATATAATCCAAAACTGACTCATCACCGCAGGGCTCACAAGCCGCTAGACCTAGGAAGCAGAAATTTTGCATGTTGGTTGATCCGAGTATGTAGAGGATCACTAGATTACGGTTTTTGAAAATTCAATTTGTAAGTGACTTTTTTCGGCCCTTTGCCATTGACAATCCAAAATTGACTCATCGACGCAGGGCTCAAACCACTAGACCTAGAAAGCTGAAATTTTGCATGTTGGTTGATCCGAGTATGTAGAGGCCCAATAAGAAACGGTTTTTGAAAATTCAATTTGTAAGTGACTTTTTTCGGCCCTTTGGCACTGGGCAAGGACAGTCGGTAAAATGTTCGGATTTAGCTCATTTTAAGCCGCCACATACGAGAAACAATACTCGGAGGTCCTGTAGGGACCCCGAAAGACAATTTTAAGTTCCTAAAATGAACGGTTTCGTAGATATTCCCAAATAACTGTGTTCCCTCTGAGAAACAGATCAACGTTACTATGGCAACCGCTGAAATTTCGCAGACCGGGGATAGTTTTCTGGCAATATCTCGAAAACCGTTCGTTTTAGGGCCTTAAAACGCTGGGTTCGGTTCCCACTTCTTCGAAATGGAAACCACGAACATTGCTCCTCACATTGATACGCGCAAAAAGAGCTATAATCCATATTTCTACGATCAAATCGACTCGGAAAGTCTCATCTCTTTTATATAATCCAAAACTGACTCATCACCGCAGGGCTCACAAGCCGCTAGACCTAGGAAGCAGAAATTTTGCATGTTGGTTGATCTGAGTATGTAGAGGATCACTAGATTACGGTTTTTGAAAATTCAATTTGTAAGTGACTTTTTTCGGCCCTTTGGCATTGACAATCCAAAATTGACTCATCAACGCAGGGCTCAAACCACTAGACCTAGAAAGCTGAAATTTTGCATATTGGTTGATCCGAGTATGTAGAGGCCCAATAAGAAACGGTTTTTGAAAATTCAATTTGTAAGTGACTTTTTTCGGCCCTTTGGCACTGAGCAAGGACAGTCGGTAAAATGTTCGGATTTAGCTCATTTTAAGCCGCCACATACGAGAAACAATACTCGGAGGTCCTGTAGGGACCCCGAAACACACTTTTTAAGTTCCTAAAATGAACGGCTTCGGAGATATTCCCAAATAACTGTGTTCCCTCTGAGAAACAGATCAACGTTACTATGGCAACCGCTGAAATTTCGCAGACCGGGGATAGTTTTCTGGCAATATCTAGAAAACCGTTCGTTTTAGGGCCTTAAAACGCTGGGTTCGGTTCCCACTTCTTCGAAATGGAAACCACGAACATTGCTCCTCACAAAAAGAGCTATAATCCATATTTCTACGATCAAATCGACTCGGAAAATCTCATCTCTTATATATAATCCAAAACAGACTCATCACCGCAGGGCTCAAACCACTAGACCTAGAAAGCTGAAATTTTGCATATTGGTTGATCCGAGTATGTAGAGGCCCAATAAGAAACGGTTTTTGAAAATTCAATTTGTAAGTGACTTTTTTCGGCCCTTTGGCACTGAGCAAGGACAGTCGGAAAAATGTTTGGATTTAGCTCATTTTAAACCCCCACATACGAGAAACAATACTCGGAGGTCCTGTAGGGACCCCGAAAGACACTTTTTAAGTTTCTTAAATGAACGGTTTCGGAGATATTCCCAAATAACTGTGTTCCCTCTGAGAAACAGATCAACGTTACTATGGCAACCGCTGAAATTTCGCAGACCGGGGATAGTTTTCTGGCAATATCTCGAAAATCGTTCGTTTTAGGGCCTTATAACGCTGGGTTCGGTTCCCACTTCTTCGAAATGGAAACCATGAACATTGCTCCTCACATTGATACGCGCAAACAGAGCTATAATCCATATTTCTACGATCAAATCGACTCGGAAAGTCTCATCTCTTTTATATAATCCAAAACTGACTCATCACCGCAGGGCTCAAGCCACTAGACCTAGGAAGCAGAAATTTTGCATGTTGGTTGATCCGAGTATGTAGAGGATCACTAAGATACGGTTTTAGAAAATTCAATCTGTAAGTGACTTTTTTCGGTCCTTTGGCATTGACAATCCAAAATTGACTCAGCGACGCAGGGCTCAAACCACTAGACCTAGAAAGCTGAAATTTTGCATGTTGGTTGATACGAGTGTGTAGAGGCCCAATAAGAAACGGTTTTTGAAAATTCAATTAGTAAGTGACTTTTTTCGGCCTTTTGGCACTGAGCAAGGACGGTCGGTAAAATGTTCGGATTTAGCTCATTTTAAGCCGCCACATACGAGAAACAATACTCGGAGGTCCTATAGGGACCCCGAAAGACACTTTTTAAGTTCCTAAAATGAACGGTTTCGGAGATATTCCCAAATAACTGTGTTCCCTCTGAGAAACAGATCAACGTTACTATGGCAACCGCTGAAATTTCGCAGACCGGGGATAGTTTTCTGGCAATATCTCGAAAACCGTTCGTTTTAGGGCATTAAAACGCTGGGTTCGGTTCCCACTTCTTCGAAATGGAAACCACGAACATTGCTCCTCACATTGATACGCGCAAAAAGAGCTATAATCCATATTTCTACGATCAAATCGACTCGGAAAGTCTCATCTCTTTTATATAATCCAAAACTGACTCATCACCGCAGGGCTCACAAGCCGCTAGACCTAGGAAGCAGAAATTTTGCATGTTGGTTGATCCGAGTATGTAGAGGATCACTAGATTACGGTTTTTGAAAATTCAATTTGTAAGTGACTTTTTTCGGCCCTTTGGCATTGACAATCCAAAATTGACTCATCGACGCAGGGCTCAAACCACTAGACCTAGAAAGCTGAAATTTTGCATGTTGGTTGATCCGAGTATGTAGAGGCCCAATAGGAAACGGTTTTTGAAAATTCAATTTGTAAGTGACTTTTTTCGGCCCTTTGGCACTGGGCAAGGACAGTCGGTAAAATGTTCGGATTTAGCTCATTTTAAGCCGCCACATACGAGAAACAATACTCGGAGGTCCTGTAGGGACCCCGAAACACACTTTTTAAGTTCCTAAACTGAACGGTTTCGGAGATATTCCCAAATAACTGTGTTCCCTCTGAGAAACAGATCAACGTTAGTATGGCAACCACTGAAATTTCGCAGACCGGGGATAGTTTTCTGGCAATATCTCGAAAACCGTTCATTTTAGGGCCTTAAAACGCTGGGTTCAGTTCCCACTTCTTCGAAGTGGAAACCACGAACATTGCTCCTCATATTGATACGCGCAAAAAGAGCTATAATCCATACTTCTACGATCAAATCGACTCGGAAAGTCTCATCTCTTATATATAATCCAAAACTGACTCATCACCGTAGGGCTCAAACCACTAGACCTAGGAAGCTGAAACTTTGCATGTTGGTTGATCCGAGTATGTAGAGGCTCACTAAGAAACGGTTTTTGAAAATTCAATTTGTAAGTGACTTTTTTCGGCCCTTTGGCACTGAGCAAGGACAGTCGGTAAAATGTTCGGATTTAGCTCATTTTAAGCCGCCACATACGAGAAACAATACTCGGAGGTCCTGTAGGGACCCAGAAACACACTTTTTAAGTTCCTAAAATGAACGGCTTCGGAGATATTCCCAAATAACTGTGTTCCCTCTGAGAAACAGATCAACGTTACTATGGCAACCGCTGAAATTTCGCACACCGGGGATAGTTTTCTGGCAATATCTCGAAAACCGTTCGTTTTAGGGCCTTAAAACGCTGGGTGCGGTTCCCACTTCTTCGAAGTGGAAACCACGAACATTGCTCCTCACATTGATACGCGCAAAAAGAGCTATTATCCATATTTCTACGATCAAATCGACTCGGAAAGTCTCATCTCTTATATATAATCCAAAACTGACTCATCACCGCACGGCTCAAACCACTAGACCTAGGAAGCTGAAATTTTGCACGTTGGTTGATCCGAGTATGTAGAGGCTCACTAAGAAACGGTTTTTGAAAATTCAATTTGTAAGTGACTTTTTTCGGCCCTTTGGCATTGACAATCCAAAATTGACTCATCACCGCAGGGCTCAAACCACTAGACCTAGGAAGCAGAAATTTTGCACGTTGGTTGATCCGAGTATGTAGAGGCTCACTAAGAAACGGTTTTTGAAAATTCAATTTGTAAGTGACTTTTTTCGTCCCTTTGGCATTGACAATCCAAAATTGACTCATCGACGCAGGGCTCAAACCACTAGACCTAGAAAGCTGAAATTTTGCATGTTGGTTGATCCGAGTATGTAGAGGCCCAAAAAGAAACGGTTTTTGAAAATTCAATTTGTAAGTGACTTTTTTCGGCCCTTTGGCACTGGGCAAGGACAGTCGGTAAAATGTTCGGATTTAGCTCATTTTAAGCCGCCACATACGAGAAACAATACTCGGAGGTCCTGTAGGGACCCCGAAAGACACTTTTTAAGTTCCTAAAATGAACGGTTTCGGAGATATTCCCAAATTACTGTGTTCCCTCTGAGAAACAGATCAACGTTACTATGGCAACCGCTGAAATTTCGCAGACCGGGGATAGTTTTCTGGCAATATCTCGAAAACCGTTCGTTTTAGGGCCTTAAAACGCTGGGTTCGGTTCCCACCTCTTCGAAATGGAAACCACGAACATTGCTCCTCACATTGATACGCGCAAAAAGAGCTATAATCCATATTTCTACGATCAAATCGACTCGGAAAGTCTCATCTCTTATATATAATCCAAAACTGACTCATCACCGCAGGGCTCAAACCACTAGACCTAGGAAGCAGAAATTTTGCACGTTGGTTGATCCGAGTATGTAGAGGCTCACTAAGAAACGGTTTTTGAAAATTCAATTTGTAAGTGACTTTTTTCGTCCCTTTGGCATTGACAATCCAAAATTGACTCATCGACGCAGGGCTCAAACCACTAGACCTAGAAAGCTGAAATTTTGCATGTTGGTTGATCCGAGTATGTAGAGGCCCAAAAAGAAACGGTTTTTGAAAATTCAATTTGTAAGTGACTTTTTTCGTCCCTTTGGCACTGGGCAAGGACAGTCGGTAAAATGTTCGGATTTAGCTCATTTTAAGCCGCCACATACGAGAAACAATACTCGGAGGTCCTGTAGGGACCCCGAAAGACACTTTTTAAGTTCCTAAAATGAACGGTTTCGGAGATATTCCCAAATAACTGTGTTCCCTCTGAGAAACAGATCAACGTTACTATGGCAACCGCTGAAATTTCGCAGACCGGGGATAGTTTTCTGGCAATATCTCGAAAATCGTTCGTTTTAGGGCCTTAAAACGCTGGGTTCGGTTCCCACTTCTTCGAAATGGAAACCATGAACATTGCTCCTCACATTGATACGCGCAAACAGAGCTATAATCCATATTTCTACGATCAAATCGACTCGGAAAGTCTCATCTCTTTTATATAATCCAAAACTGACTCATCACCGCAGGGCTCAAGCTACTAGACCTAGGAAGCAGAAATTTTGCATGTTGGTTGATCCGAGTATGTAGAGGATCACTAAGATACGGTTTTAGAAAATTCAATTTGTAAGTAACTTTTTTCGGTCCTTTGGCATTGACAATCCAAAATTGACTCAGCGACGCAGGGCTCAAACCACTAGACCTAGAAAGCTGAAATTTTGCATGTTGGTTGATACGAGTGTGTAGAGGCCCAATAAGAAACGGTTTTTGAAAATTCAATTAGTAAGTGACTTTTTTCGGCCTTTTGGCACTGAGCAAGGACGGTCGGTAAAATGTTCGGATTTAGCTCATTTTAAGCCGCCACATACGAGAAACAATACTCGGAGGTCCTGTAGGGACCCCGAAAGACACTTTTTAAGTTCCTAAAATGAACGGTTTCGGAGATATTCCCAAATAACTGTGTTCCCTCTGAGAAACAGATCAACGTTACTATGGCAACCGCTGAAATTTCGCAGACCGGGGATAGTTTTCTGGCAATATCTCGAAAACCGTTCGTTTTAGGGCCTTAAAACGCTGGGTTCGGTTCCCACTTCTTCGAAATGGAAACCACGAACATTGCTCCTCACATTGATACGCGCAAAAAGACCTATAATCCATATTTCTACGATCAAATCGACTCGGAAAGTCTCATCTCTTTTATATAATCCAAAACTGACTCATCACCGCAGGGCTCACAAGCCGCTAGACCTAGGAAGCAGAAATTTTGCATGTTGGTTGATCCGAGTATGTAGAGGATCACTAGATTACGGTTTTTGAAAATTCAATTTGTAAGTGACTTTTTTCGGCCCTTTGCCATTGACAATCCAAAATTGACTCATCGACGCAGGGCTCAAACCACTAGACCTAGAAAGCTGAAATTTTGCATGTTGGTTGATCCGAGTATGTAGAGGCCCAATAAGAAACGGTTTTTGAAAATTCAATTTGTAAGTGACTTTTTTCGGCCCTTTGGCACTGGGCAAGGACAGTCGGTAAAATGTTCGGATTTAGCTCATTTTAAGCCGCCACATACGAGAAACAATACTCGGAGGTCCTGTAGGGACCCCGAAAGACAATTTTAAGTTCCTAAAATGAACGGTTTCGTAGATATTCCCAAATAACTGTGTTCCCTCTGAGAAACAGATCAACGTTACTATGGCAACCGCTGAAATTTCGCAGACCGGGGATAGTTTTCTGGCAATATCTCGAAAACCGTTCGTTTTAGGGCCTTAAAACGCTGGGTTCGGTTCCCACTTCTTCGAAATGGAAACCACGAACATTGCTCCTCACATTGATACGCGCAAAAAGAGCTATAATCCATATTTCTACGATCAAATCGACTCGGAAAGTCTCATCTCTTTTATATAATCCAAAACTGACTCATCACCGCAGGGCTCACAAGCCGCTAGACCTAGGAAGCAGAAATTTTGCATGTTGGTTGATCTGAGTATGTAGAGGATCACTAGATTACGGTTTTTGAAAATTCAATTTGTAAGTGACTTTTTTCGGCCCTTTGGCATTGACAATCCAAAATTGACTCATCAACGCAGGGCTCAAACCACTAGACCTAGAAAGCTGAAATTTTGCATATTGGTTGATCCGAGTATGTAGAGGCCCAATAAGAAACGGTTTTTGAAAATTCAATTTGTAAGTGACTTTTTTCGGCCCTTTGGCACTGAGCAAGGACAGTCGGTAAAATGTTCGGATTTAGCTCATTTTAAGCCGCCACATACGAGAAACAATACTCGGAGGTCCTGTAGGGACCCCGAAACACACTTTTTAAGTTCCTAAAATGAACGGCTTCGGAGATATTCCCAAATAACTGTGTTCCCTCTGAGAAACAGATCAACGTTACTATGGCAACCGCTGAAATTTCGCAGACCGGGGATAGTTTTCTGGCAATATCTAGAAAACCGTTCGTTTTAGGGCCTTAAAACGCTGGGTTCGGTTCCCACTTCTTCGAAATGGAAACCACGAACATTGCTCCTCACAAAAAGAGCTATAATCCATATTTCTACGATCAAATCGACTCGGAAAATCTCATCTCTTATATATAATCCAAAACAGACTCATCACCGCAGGGCTCAAACCACTAGACCTAGAAAGCTGAAATTTTGCATATTGGTTGATCCGAGTATGTAGAGGCCCAATAAGAAACGGTTTTTGAAAATTCAATTTGTAAGTGACTTTTTTCGGCCCTTTGGCACTGAGCAAGGACAGTCGGAAAAATGTTTGGATTTAGCTCATTTTAAACCCCCACATACGAGAAACAATACTCGGAGGTCCTGTAGGGACCCCGAAAGACACTTTTTAAGTTTCTTAAATGAACGGTTTCGGAGATATTCCCAAATAACTGTGTTCCCTCTGAGAAACAGATCAACGTTACTATGGCAACCGCTGAAATTTCGCAGACCGGGGATAGTTTTCTGGCAATATCTCGAAAATCGTTCGTTTTAGGGCCTTATAACGCTGGGTTCGGTTCCCACTTCTTCGAAATGGAAACCATGAACATTGCTCCTCACATTGATACGCGCAAACAGAGCTATAATCCATATTTCTACGATCAAATCGACTCGGAAAGTCTCATCTCTTTTATATAATCCAAAACTGACTCATCACCGCAGGGCTCAAGCCACTAGACCTAGGAAGCAGAAATTTTGCATGTTGGTTGATCCGAGTATGTAGAGGATCACTAAGATACGGTTTTAGAAAATTCAATCTGTAAGTGACTTTTTTCGGTCCTTTGGCATTGACAATCCAAAATTGACTCAGCGACGCAGGGCTCAAACCACTAGACCTAGAAAGCTGAAATTTTGCATGTTGGTTGATACGAGTGTGTAGAGGCCCAATAAGAAACGGTTTTTGAAAATTCAATTAGTAAGTGACTTTTTTCGGCCTTTTGGCACTGAGCAAGGACGGTCGGTAAAATGTTCGGATTTAGCTCATTTTAAGCCGCCACATACGAGAAACAATACTCGGAGGTCCTATAGGGACCCCGAAAGACACTTTTTAAGTTCCTAAAATGAACGGTTTCGGAGATATTCCCAAATAACTGTGTTCCCTCTGAGAAACAGATCAACGTTACTATGGCAACCGCTGAAATTTCGCAGACCGGGGATAGTTTTCTGGCAATATCTCGAAAACCGTTCGTTTTAGGGCATTAAAACGCTGGGTTCGGTTCCCACTTCTTCGAAATGGAAACCACGAACATTGCTCCTCACATTGATACGCGCAAAAAGAGCTATAATCCATATTTCTACGATCAAATCGACTCGGAAAGTCTCATCTCTTTTATATAATCCAAAACTGACTCATCACCGCAGGGCTCACAAGCCGCTAGACCTAGGAAGCAGAAATTTTGCATGTTGGTTGATCCGAGTATGTAGAGGATCACTAGATTACGGTTTTTGAAAATTCAATTTGTAAGTGACTTTTTTCGGCCCTTTGGCATTGACAATCCAAAATTGACTCATCGACGCAGGGCTCAAACCACTAGACCTAGAAAGCTGAAATTTTGCATGTTGGTTGATCCGAGTATGTAGAGGCCCAATAGGAAACGGTTTTTGAAAATTCAATTTGTAAGTGACTTTTTTCGGCCCTTTGGCACTGGGCAAGGACAGTCGGTAAAATGTTCGGATTTAGCTCATTTTAAGCCGCCACATACGAGAAACAATACTCGGAGGTCCTGTAGGGACCCCGAAACACACTTTTTAAGTTCCTAAACTGAACGGTTTCGGAGATATTCCCAAATAACTGTGTTCCCTCTGAGAAACAGATCAACGTTAGTATGGCAACCACTGAAATTTCGCAGACCGGGGATAGTTTTCTGGCAATATCTCGAAAACCGTTCATTTTAGGGCCTTAAAACGCTGGGTTCAGTTCCCACTTCTTCGAAGTGGAAACCACGAACATTGCTCCTCATATTGATACGCGCAAAAAGAGCTATAATCCATACTTCTACGATCAAATCGACTCGGAAAGTCTCATCTCTTATATATAATCCAAAACTGACTCATCACCGTAGGGCTCAAACCACTAGACCTAGGAAGCTGAAACTTTGCATGTTGGTTGATCCGAGTATGTAGAGGCTCACTAAGAAACGGTTTTTGAAAATTCAATTTGTAAGTGACTTTTTTCGGCCCTTTGGCATTGACAATCCAAAATTGACTCATCAACGCAGGGCTCAAACCACTAGACCTAGAAAGCTGAAATTTTGCATATTGGTTGATCCGAGTATGTAGAGGCCCAATAAGAAACGGTTTTTGAAAATTCAATTTGTAAGTGACTTTTTTCGGCCCTTTGGCACTGAGCATGGACAGTCGGTAAAATGTTCGGATTTAGCTCATTTTAAGCCGCCACATACGAGAAACAATACTCGGAGGTCCTGTAGGGACCCCGAAACACACTTTTTAAATTCCTAAAATGAACGGTTTCGGAGATATTCCCAAATAACTGTGTTCCCTCTGAGAAACAGATCAACGTTACTATGGCAACCGCTGAAATTTCGCAGACCGGGGATAGTTTTCTGGCAATATCTCGAAAATCGTTCGTTTTAGGGCCTTAAAACTCTGGGTTCCGGTCCCACTTCTTCGAAATGGAAACCACGAACATTGCTCCTCACATTGATACGCGCAAAAAGAGCTGTAATCCATATTTCTACGATCAAATCGACTCGGAAAGTCTCATCTCTTTTATATAATCCAAAACTGACTCATCACCGCAGGGCTCAAGTTACTAGACCTAGGAAGCTGAAATTTTGCATGTTGGTTGATCCGAGTATGTAGAGGATCACTAAGATACGGTTTTTGAAAATTCAATTTGTAAGTGACTTTTTTCGGCCCTTTGGCATTGACAATCCAAAATTGACTCATCGACGCAGGGCTCAAACCACTAGACCTAGAAAGCTGAAATTTTGCATGTTGGTTGATCCGAGTATGGAGAGGCCCAATAAGAAACGGTTTTTGAAAATTCAATTTGTATGTGACTTTTTTCGGCCCTTTGGCACTGAGCAAGGACAGTCGGTAAAATGTTCGAATTTAGCTCATTTTAAGCCGCCACATACGAGAGACAATACTCGGAGGTCCTGTAGGGACCCCGAAACACACTTTTTAAGTTCCTAAACTGAACGGTTTCGGAGATATTCCCAAATAACTGTGTTCTTTCTGAGAAACAGATCAACGTTACTATGGCAACCGCTGAAATTTCGCAGACCGGGGATAGTTTTCTGGCAATATCTCGAAAACCGTTCGTTTTAGGGCCTTAAAACGCTGGGTTCGGTTCCCACTTCGTCGAAGTGGAAACCACGAACATTGCTCCTCACATTGATACGCGCAAAAAGAGCTATAATCCATACTTCTACGATCAAATCGACTCGGAAAGTCTCATCTCTTATATATAATCCAAAACTGACTCATCACCGTAGGGCTCAAACCACTAGACCTAGGAAGCTGAAACTTTGCATGTTGGTTGATCCGAGTATGTAGAGGCTCACTAAGAAACGGTTTTTGAAAATTCAATTTGTAAGTGACTTTTTTCGGCCCTTTGGCATTGACAATCCAAAATTGACTCATCAATGCAGGGCTCAAACCACTAGACCTAGAAAGCTGAAATTTTGCATATTGGTTGATCCGAGTATGTAGAGGCCCAATAAGAAACGGTTTTTGAAAATTCAATTTGTAAGTGACTTTTTTCGGCCCTTTGGCACTGAGCATGGACAGTCGGTAAAATGTTCGGATTTAGCTCATTTTTAGCCGCCACATACGAGAAACAATACTCGGAGGTCCTGTAGGGACCCCGAAACACACTTTTTAAGTTCCTAAAATGAACGGTTTCGGAGATATTCCCAAATAACTGTGTTCCCTCTGAGAAACAGATCAACGTTACTATGGCAACCGCTGAAATTTCGCAGACCGGGGATAGTTTTCTGGCAATATCTCGAAAATCGTACGTTTTAGGGCCTTAAAACTCTGGGTTCCGGTCCCACTTCTTCGAAATGGAAACCACGAACATTGCTCCTCACATTGATGCGCGCAAAAAGAGCTGTAATCCATATTTCTACGATCAAATCGACTCGGAAAGTCTCATCTCTTTTATATAATCCAAAACTGACTCATCACCGCAGGGCTCAAGTTACTAGACCTAGGAAGCTGAAATTTTGCATGTTGGTTGATCCGAGTATGTAGAGGATCACTAAGATACGGTTTTTGAAAATTCAATTTGTAAGTGACTTTTTTCGGCCCTTTGGCATTGACAATCAAAAAATTGACTCATCGACGCAGGGCTCAAACCACTAGACCTAGAAAGCTGAAATTCTGCATGTTGGTTGATCCGAGTATGGAGAGGCCCAATAAGAAACGGTTTTTGAAAATTCAATTTGTAAGTGACTTTTTTCGGCCCTTTGTCACTGAGCAAGGACAGTCGGTAAAATGTTCGGATTTAGCTCATTTTAAGCCGCCACATACGAGAAACAATACTCGGAGGTCCTGTAGGGACCCCGAAACACACTTTTTAAGTTCCTAAACTGAACGGTTTCGGAGATATTCCCAAATAACTGTGTTCTTTCTGAGAAACAGATCAACGTTACTATGGCAACCGCTGAAATTTCGCAGACCGGGGATAGTTTTCTGGCAATATCTCGAAAACCGTTCGTTTTAGGGCCTTAAAACGCTGGGTTCGGTTCCCACTTCTTCGAAGTGGAAACCACGAACATTGCTCCTGACATTGATACGCGCAAAAAGAGCTATAATCCATATTTCTACGATCAAATCGACTCGGAAAGTCTCATCTCTTATATATAATCCAAAACTGACTCATCACCGTAGGGCTCAAACCACTAGACCTAGGAAGCTGAAATTTTGCATGTTGGTTGATCCGAGTATGTAGAGGCTCACTAAGAAACGGTTGTTGAAAATTCAATTTGTAAGTGACTTTTTTCGGCCCTTTGGCATTGACAATCCAAAATTGACTCAGCGACGCAGGGCTCAAACCACTAGACCTAGAAAGCTGACATTTTGCATGTTGGTTGATACGAGTATGTAGAGGCCCAATAAGAAACGGTTTTTGAAAATTCAATTAGTAAGTGACTTTTTTCGGCCTTTTGGCACTGAGCAAGGACAGTCGGTAAAATGTTCGGATTTAGCTCATTTTAAGCCGCCACATACGAGAAACAATACTCGGAGGTCCTGTAGGGACCCCGAAACACACTTTTTAAGTTCCTAAAATGAACGGTTTCGGAGATATTTCCAAATAACTGTGTTCCCTCTGAGAAACAGATCAACGTTACTATGGCAACCGCTGAAATTTCGCAGACCGGGGATAGTTTTCTGGCAATATCTCGAAAACCGTTCGTTTTAGGGCCTTAAAACGCTGGGTTCGGTTCCCACTTCTTCGAAGTGGAAACCACGAACATTGCTCCTGACATAGATACGCGCAAAAAGAGCTATAATCGATATTTCTACGATCAAATCGACTCGGAAAGTCTCATCTCTTACATATAATCCAAAACTGACTCATTACGCAGGGCTCAAACCACTAGACCTAGGAAGCTGAAATTTTCCACGTTGGTTGATCCGAGTATGTAGAGGCTCACTAAGAAACGGTTTTTGAAAATTCAATTTGTAAGTGACTTTTTTCGTCCCGTTGGCATTGACAATCCAAAATTGAATCATCGACGCAGGGCTCAAACCACTAGACCTAGAAAGCTAAAATTTTGCATGTTGGTTGATCCGAGTAAGTAGAGGCCCAATAAGAAACGGTTTTTGAAAATTCAATTTGTAAGTGACTTTTTTCGGCCCTTTGGCACTGAGCAAGGACAGTCGGTAAAATGTTCGGATTTAGCTCATTTTAAGCCGCCACATACGAGAAACAATACTCGGAGGTCCTGTAGGGACCCCGAAACACACTTTTTAAGTTCCTAAAATGAACGGCTTCGGAGATATTCCCAAATAACTGTGTTCCCTCTGAGAAACAGATCAACGTTACTATGGCAACCGCTGAAATTTCGCAGACCGGGGATAGTTTTCTGGCAATATCTCGAAAACCGTTCGTTTTAGGGCCTTAAAACGCTGGGTGCGGTTCCCACTTCTTCGAAGTGGAAACCACGAACATTGCTCCTCACATTGATACGCGCAAAAAGAGCTATTATCCATATTTCTACGATCAAATCGACTCGGAAAATCTCATCTCTTATATATAATCCAAAACTGACTCATCACCGCAGGGCTCAAACCACTAGACCTAGGAAGCTGAAATTTTGCACGTTGGTTGATCCGAGTATGTAGAGGCTCACTAAGAAACGGTTTTTGAAAATTCAATTTGTAAGTGACTTTTTTCGGCCCTTTGGCATTGACAATCCAAAATTGACTCATCAACGCAGGGCTCAAACCACTAGACCTAGAAAGCTGAAATTTTGCATGTTGGTTGATCCGAGTATGTAGAGGCCCAATAAGAAACGGTTTTTGAAAATTCAATTTGTAAGTGACTTTTTTCAGCCCTTTGGCACTGAGCAAGGACAGTCGGTAAAATGTTCGGATTTAGCTCATTTTAAGCCGCCACATACGAGAAACAATACTCGGAGGTCCTGTAGGGACCCCGAAACACACTTTTTAAGTTCCTAAAATGAACGGCTTCGGAGATATTCCCAAATAACTGTGTTCCCTCTGAGAAACAGATCAACGTTACTATGGCAACCGCTGAAATTTCGCAGACCGGGGATAGTTTTCTGGCAATATCTCGAAAACCGTTCGTTTTAGGGCCTTAAAACGCTCGGTTCGGTTCCCACTTCTTCGAAATGGAAACCATGAACATTGCTCCTCACATTGATACGCGCAAACAGAGCTATAATCCATATTTCTACGATCAAATCGACTCGGAAAATCTCATCTCTTTTTTTATAATCCAAAACTGACACATCACCGCAGGGCTCAAGCCACTAGACCTAGGAAGCAGAAATTTTGCATGTTGGTTGATCCGAGTATGTAGAGGATCACTAAGATACGGTTTTAGAAAATTCAATTTGTAAGTGACTTTTTTCGGTCCTTTGGCATTGACAATCCAAAATTGACTCAGCGACGCAGGGCTAAAAACCCTAGACCTAGAAAGCTGAAATTTTGCATGTTGGTTGATACGAGTGTGTAGAGGCCCAATAAGAAACGGTTTTTGAAAATCCAATTAGTAAGTGACTTTTTTCGGCCTTTTGGCACTGAGCAAGGACGGTCGGTAAAATGTTCGGATTTAGCTCATTTTAAGCCGCCACATACGAGAAACAATACTCGGAGGTCCTGTAGGGACCCCGAAACACACTTTTTAAGTTCCTAAAGAGAACGGTTTCGGAGATATTCCCAAATAACTGTGTTCCCACTGAGAAACAGATCAACGTTACTATGGCAACCGCTGAAATTTCGCAGACCGGGGATAGTTTTCTGGCAATATCTCGAAAACCGTTCGTTTTAGGGCCTTAAAACGGTTGGTTCGGTTCCCACTTCTTCGAAGTGGAAACCACGAACATTGCTCCTCACATTGATACGCGCAAAAAGAGCTAAAATCGATATTACTACGATCAAATCGACTCGGAAAGTCTCATCTCTTATATATAATCCAAAACTGACTCATCACCGCAGGGCTCAAACCACAGGACCTAGGAAGCAGAAATTTTGCACGTTGGTTGATCCGAGTATGTAGAGGCTCACTAAGAAACGGTTTTTGAAAATTCAATTTGTAAGTGACTTTTTTCGTCCCTTTGGCATTGACAATCCAAAATTGACTCATCGACGCAGGGCTCAAACCACTAGACCTAGAAAGCTGAAATTTTGCATGTTGGTTGATCCGAGTATGTAGAGGCCCAAAAAGAAACGGTTTTTGAAAATTCAATTTGTAAGTGACTTTTTTCGGCCCTTTGGCACTGGGCAAGGACAGTCGGTAAAATGTTCGGATTTAGCTCATTTTAAGCCGCCACATACGAGAAACAATACTCGGAGGTCCTGTAGGGACCCCGAAAGACACTTTTTAAGTTCCTAAAATGAACGGTTTCGGAGATATTCCCAAATAACTGTGTTCCCTCTGAGAAACAGATCAACGTTACTATGGCAACCGCTGAAATTTCGCAGACCGGGGATAGTTTTCTGGCAATATCTCGAAAACCGTTCGTTTTAGGGCCTTAAAACGCTGGGTTCGGTTCCCACTTCTTCGAAATGGAAACCACGAACATTGCTCCTCACATTGATACGCGCAAAAAGAGCTATAATCCATATTTCTACGATCAAATCGACTCGGAAAGTCTCATCTCTTATATATAATCCAAAACTGACTCATCACCGCAGGGCTCAAACCACTAGACCTAGGAAGCAGAAATTTTGCACGTTGGTTGATCCGAGTATGTAGAGGCTCACTAAGAAACGGTTTTTGAAAATTCAATTTGTAAGTGACTTTTTTCGTCCCTTTGGCATTGACAATCCAAAATTGACTCATCGACGCAGGGCTCAAACCACTAGACCTAGAAAGCTGAAATTTTGCATGTTGGTTGATCCGAGTATGTAGAGGCCCAAAAAGAAACGGTTTTTGAAAATTCAATTTGTAAGTGACTTTTTTCGTCCCTTTGGCACTGGGCAAGGACAGTCGGTAAAATGTTCGGATTTAGCTCATTTTAAGCCGCCACATACGAGAAACAATACTCGGAGGTCCTGTAGGGACCCCGAAAGACACTTTTTAAGTTCCTAAAATGAACGGTTTCGGAGATATTCCCAAATAACTGTGTTCCCTCTGAGAAACAGATCAACGTTACTATGGCAACCGCTGAAATTTCGCAGACCGGGGATAGTTTTCTGGCAATATCTCGAAAATCGTTCGTTTTAGGGCCTTAAAACGCTGGGTTCGGTTCCCACTTCTTCGAAATGGAAACCATGAACATTGCTCCTCACATTGATACGCGCAAACAGAGCTATAATCCATATTTCTACGATCAAATCGACTCGGAAAGTCTCATCTCTTTTATATAATCCAAAACTGACTCATCACCGCAGGGCTCAAGCCACTGGACCTAGGAAGCAGAAATTTTGCATGTTGGTTGATCCGAGTATGTAGAGGATCACTAAGATACGGTTTTAGAAAATTCAATTTGTAAGTAACTTTTTTCGGTCCTTTGGCATTGACAATCCAAAATTGACTCAGCGACGCAGGGCTCAAACCACTAGACCTAGAAAGCTGAAATTTTGCATGTTGGTTGATCCGAGTATGTAGAGGCCCAATAAGAAACGGTTTTTGAAAATTCAATTTGTAAGTGACTTTTTTCGGCCCTTTGGCACTGGGCAAGGACAGTCGGTAAAATGTTCGGATTTAGCTCATTTTAAGCCGCCACATACGAGAAACAATACTCGGAGGTCCTGTAGGGACCCCGAAAGACACTTTTTAAGTTCCTAAAATGAACGGTTTCGTAGATATTCCCAAATAACTGTGTTCCCTCTGAGAAACAGATCAACGTTACTATGGCAACCGCTGAAATTTCGCAGACCGGGGATAGTTTTCTGGCAATATCTCGAAAACCGTTCGTTTTAGGGCCTTAAAACGCTGGGTTCGGTTCCCACTTCTTCGAAATGGAAACCACGAACATTGCTCCTCACATTGATACGCGCAAAAAGAGCTATAATCCATATTTCTACGATCAAATCGACTCGGAAAGTCTCATCTCTTTTATATAATCCAAAACTGACTCATCACCGCAGGGCTCACAAGCCGCTAGACCTAGGAAGCAGAAATTTTGCATGTTGGTTGATCTGAGTATGTAGAGGATCACTAGATTACGGTTTTTGAAAATTCAATTTGTAAGTGACTTTTTTCGGCCCTTTGGCATTGACAATCCAAAATTGACTCATCAACGCAGGGCTCAAACCACTAGACCTAGAAAGCTGAAATTTTTCATATTGGTTGATCCGAGTATGTAGAGGCCCAATAAGAAACGGTTTTTGAAAATTCAATTTGTAAGTGACTTTTTTCGGCCCTTTGGCACTGAGCAAGGACAGTCGGTAAAATGTTCGGATTTAGCTCATTTTAAGCCGCCACATACGAGAAACAATACTCGGAGGTCCTGTAGGGACCCCGAAACACAATTTTTAAGTTCCTAAAATGAACGGTTTCGGAGATATTCCCAAATAACTGTGTTCCCTCTGAGAAACAGATCAACGTTACTATGGCAACCGCTGAAATTTCGCAGACCGGGGATAGTTTTCTGGCAATATCTCGAAAATCGTTCGTTTTAGGGCCTTAAAACTCTGGGTTCCGGTCCCACTTCTTCGAAATGGAAACCACGAACATTGCTCCTCACATTGATACGCGCAAAAAGAGCTGTAATCCATATTTCTACGATCAAATCGACTCGGAAAGTCTCATCTCTTTTATATAATCCAAAACTGACTCATCACCGCAGGGCTCAAGTTACTAGACCTAGGAAGCTGAAATTTTGCATGTTGGTTGATCCGAGTATGTAGAGGATCACTAAGGTACGGTTTTTGAAAATTCAATTTGTAAGTGACTTTTTTCGGCCCTTTGGCATTGACAATCCAAAATTGACTCATCGACGCAGGGCTCAAACCACTAGACCTAGAAAGCTGAAATTTTGCATGTTGGTTGATCCGAGTATGGAGAGGCCCAATAAGAAACGGTTTTTGAAAATTCAATTTGTAAGTGACTTTTTTCGGCCCTTTGGCACTGAGCAAGGACAGTCGGTAAAATGTTCGGATTTAGCTCATTTTAAGCCGCCACATACGAGAAACAATACTCGGAGGTCCTGTAGGGACCCCGAAACACACTTTTTAAGTTCCTAAACTGAACGGTTTCGGAGATATTCCCAAATAACTGTGTTCTTTCTGAGAAACAGATCAACGTTACTATGGCAACCGCTGAAATTTCGCAGACCGGGGATAGTTTTCTGGCAATATCTCCAAAACCGTTCGTTTTAGGGCCTTAAAACGCTGGGTTCGGTTCCCACTTCTCCGAAGTGGAAACCACGAACATTGCTCCTCACATTGATACGTGCAAAAAGAGCTATAATCCATATTTCTACGATCAAATCGACTCGGAAAGTCTCATCTCTTATATATAATCCAAAACTGACTCATCACCGTAGGGCTCAAACCACTAGACCTAGGAAGCTGAAATTTTGCATGTTGGTTGATCCGAGTATGTAGAGGCTCACTAAGAAACGGTTGTTAAAAATTCAATTTGTAAGTGACTTTTTTCGGCCCTTTGGCATTGACAATCCAAAATTGACTCAGCGACGCAGGGCTCAAACCACTAGACCTAGAAAGCTGACATTTTGCATGTTGGTTGATACGAGTATGTAGAGGCCCAATAAGAAACGGTTTTTGAAAATTCAATAAGTATGTGACTTTTTTCGGCCTTTTGGCACTGAGCAAGGACAGTCGGTAAAATGTTCGGATTTAGCTCATTTTAAGCCACCACATACGAGAAACAATACTCGGAGGTCATGTAGGGACCCCGAAACACACTTTTTAAGTTCCTAAAATGAACGGTTTCGGAGATATTCCCAAATAACTGTGTTCCCTCTGAGAAACAGATCAACGTTACTATGGCAACCGCTGAAATTTCGCAGAACGGGGATAGTTTTCTGGCAATATCTCGAAAATCGTTCGTTTTAGGGCCTTAAAACGCTGGGTTCGGTTCCCACTTCTTCGAAATGGAAACCATGAACATTGCTCCTCACATTGATACGCGCAAACAGAGCTATAATCCATATTTCTACGATCAAATCGACTCGGAAAGTCTCATCTCTTTTATATAATCCAAAACTGACTCATCACCGCAGGGCTCAAGCCACTAGACCTAGGAAGCAGAAATTTTGCATGTTGGTTGATCCGAGTATGTAGAGGATCACTAAGATACGGTTTTAGAAAATTCAATTTGTAAGTAACTTTTTTCGGTCCTTTGGCATTGACAATCCAAAATTGACTCAGCGACGCAGGGCTCAAACCACTAGACCTAGAAAGCTGAAATTTTGCATGTTGGTTGATACGAGTGTGTAGAGGCCCAATAAGAAACGGTTTTTGAAAATTCAATTAGTAAGTGACTTTTTTCGGCCTTTTGGCACTGAGCAAGGACGGTCGGTAAAATGTTCGGATTTAGCTCATTTTAAGCCGCCACATACGAGAAACAATACTCGGAGGTCCTGTAGGGACCCCGAAAGACACTTTTTAAGTTCCTAAAATGAACGGTTTCGGAGATATTCCCAAATAACTGTGTTCCCTCTGAGAAACAGATCAACGTTACTATGGCAACCGCTGAAATTTCGCAGACCGGGGATAGTTTTCTGGCAATATCTCGAAAACCGTTCGTTTTAGGGCCTTAAAACGCTGGGTTCGGTTCCCACTTCTTCGAAATGGAAACCACGAACATTGCTCCTCACATTGATACGCGCAAAAAGAGCTATAATCCATATTTCTACGATCAAATCGACTCGGAAAGTCTCATCTCTTTTATATAATCCAAAACTGACTCATCACCGCAGGGCTCACAAGCCGCTAGACCTAGGAAGCAGAAATTTTGCATGTTGGTTGATCCGAGTATGTAGAGGATCACTAGATTACGGTTTTTGAAAATTCAATTTGTAAGTGACTTTTTTCGGCCCTTTGGCATTGACAATCCAAAATTGACTCATCGACGCAGGGCTCAAACCACTAGACCTAGAAAGCTGAAATTTTGCATGTTGGTTGATCCGAGTATGTAGAGGCCCAATAAGAAACGGTTTTTGAAAATTCAATTTGTAAGTGACTTTTTTCGGCCCTTTGGCACTGGGCAAGGACAGTCGGTAAAATGTTCGGATTTAGCTCATTTTAAGCCGCCACATACGAGAAACAATACTCGGAGGTCCTGTAGGGACCCCGAAAGACACTTTTTAAGTTCCTAAAATGAACGGTTTCGTAGATATTCCCAAATAACTGTGTTCCCTCTGAGAAACAGATCAACGTTACTATGGCAACCGCTGAAATTTCGCAGACCGGGGATAGTTTTCTGGCAATATCTCGAAAACCGTTCGTTTTAGGGCCTTAAAACGCTGGGTTCGGTTCCCACTTCTTCGAAATGAAAACCACGAACATTGCTCCTCACATTGATACGCGCAAAAAGAGCTATAATCCATATTTCTACGATCAAATCGACTCGGAAAGTCTCATCTCTTTTATATAATCCAAAACTGACTCATCACCGCAGGGCTCACAAGCCGCTAGACCTAGGAAGCAGAAATTTTGCATGTTGGTTGATCTGAGTATGTAGAGGATCACTAGATTACGGTTTTTGAAAATTCAATTTGTAAGTGACTTTTTTCGGCCCTTTGGCATTGACAATCCAAAATTGACTCATCAACGCAGGGCTCAAACCACTAGACCTAGAAAGCTGAAATTTTGCATATTGGTTGATCCGAGTATGTAGAGGCCCAATAAGAAACGGTTTTTGAAAATTCAATTTGTAAGTGACTTTTTTCGGCCCTTTGGCACTGAGCAAGGACAGTCGGTAAAATGTTCGGATTTAGCTCATTTTAAGCCGCCACATACGAGAAACAATACTCGGAGGTCCTGTAGGGACCCCGAAACACAATTTTTAAGTTCCTAAAATGAACGGTTTCGGAGATATTCCCAAATAACTGTGTTCCCTCTGAGAAACAGATCAACGTTACTATGGCAACCGCTGAAATTTCGCAGACCGGGGATAGTTTTCTGGCAATATCTCGAAAATCGTTCGTTTTAGGGCCTTAAAACTCTGGGTTCCGGTCCCACTTCTTCGAAATGGAAACCACGAACATTGCTCCTCACATTGATACGCGCAAAAAGAGCTGTAATCCATATTTCTACGATCAAATCGACTCGGAAAGTCTCATCTCTTTTATATAATCCAAAACTGACTCATCACCGCAGGGCTCAAGTTACTAGACCTAGGAAGCTGAAATTTTGCATGTTGGTTGATCCGAGTATGTAGAGGATCACTAAGGTACGGTTTTTGAAAATTCAATTTGTAAGTGACTTTTTTCGGCCCTTTGGCATTGACAATCCAAAACTGACTCATCGACGCAGGGCTCAAACCACTAGACCTAGAAAGCTGAAATTTTGCATGTTGGTTGATCCGAGTATGGAGAGGCCCAATAAGAAACGGTTTTTGAAAATTCAATTTGTAAGTGACTTTTTTCGGCCCTTTGGCACTGAGCAAGGACAGTCGGTAAAATGTTCGGATTTAGCTCATTTTAAGCCGCCACATACGAGAAACAATACTCGGAGGTCCTGTAGGGACCCCGAAACACACTTTTTAAGTTCCTAAACTGAACGGTTTCGGAGATATTCCCAAATAACTGTGTTCTTTCTGAGAAACAGATCAACGTTACTATGGCAACCGCTGAAATTTCGCAGACCGGGGATAGTTTTCTGGCAATATCTCCAAAACCGTTCGTTTTAAGGCCTTAAAACGCTGGGTTCGGTTCCCACTTCTTCGAAGTGGAAACCACGAACATTGCTCCTCACATTGATACGCGCAAACAGAGCTATAATCCATATTTCTACGATCAAATCGACTCGGAAAGTCTCATCTCTTATATATAATCCAAAACTGACTCATCACCGTAGGGCTCAAACCACTAGACCTAGGAAGCTGAAATTTTGCATGTTGGTTGATCCGAGTATGTAGAGGCTCACTAAGAAACGGTTGTTAAAAATTCAATTTGTAAGTGACTTTTTTCGGCCCTTTGGCATTGACAATCCAAAATTGACTCAGCGACGCAGGGCTCAAACCACTAGACCTAGAAAGCTGACATTTTGCATGTTGGTTGATACGAGTATGTAGAGGCCCAATAAGAAACGGTTTTTGAAAATTCAATAAGTATGTGACTTTTTTCGGCCTTTTGGCACTGAGCAAGGACAGTCGGTAAAATGTTCGGATTTAGCTCATTTTAAGCCACCACATACGAGAAACAATACTCGGAGGTCATGTAGGGACCCCGAAACACACTTTTTAAGTTCCTAAAATGAACGGTTTCGGAGATATTCCCAAATAACTGTGTTCCCTCTGAGAAACAGATCAACGTTACTATGGCAACCGCTGAAATTTCGCAGAACGGGGATAGTTTTCTGGCAATATCTCGAAAATCGTTCGTTTTAGGGCCTTAAAACGCTGGGTTCGGTTCCCACTTCTTCGAAATGGAAACCATGAACATTGCTCCTCACATTGATACGCGCAAACAGAGCTATAATCCATATTTCTACGATCAAATCGACTCGGAAAGTCTCATCTCTTTTATATAATCCAAAACTGACTCATCACCGCAGGGCTCAAGCCACTAGACCTAGGAAGCAGAAATTTTGCATGTTGGTTGATCCGAGTATGTAGAGGATCACTAAGATACGGTTTTAGAAAATTCAATTTGTAAGTAACTTTTTTCGGTCCTTTGGCATTGACAATCCAAAATTGACTCAGCGACGCAGGGCTCAAACCACTAGACCTAGAAAGCTGAAATTTTGCATGTTGGTTGATACGAGTGTGTAGAGGCCCAATAAGAAACGGTTTTTGAAAATTCAATTAGTAAGTGACTTTTTTCGGCCTTTTGGCACTGAGCAAGGACGGTCGGTAAAATGTTCGGATTTAGCTCATTTTAAGCCGCCACATACGAGAAACAATACTCGGAGGTCCTGTAGGGACCCCGAAAGACACTTTTTAAGTTCCTAAAATGAACGGTTTCGGAGATATTCCCAAATAACTGTGTTCCCTCTGAGAAACAGATCAACGTTACTATGGCAACCGCTGAAATTTCGCAGACCGGGGATAGTTTTCTGGCAATATCTCGAAAACCGTTCGTTTTAGGGCCTTAAAACGCTGGGTTCGGTTCCCACTTCTTCGAAATGGAAACCACGAACATTGCTCCTCACATTGATACGCGCAAAAAGAGCTATAATCCATATTTCTACGATCAAATCGACTCGGAAAGTCTCATCTCTTTTATATAATCCAAAACTGACTCATCACCGCAGGGCTCACAAGCCGCTAGACCTAGGAAGCAGAAATTTTGCATGTTGGTTGATCCGAGTATGTAGAGGATCACTAGATTACGGTTTTTGAAAATTCAATTTGTAAGTGACTTTTTTCGGCCCTTTGGCATTGACAATCCAAAATTGACTCATCGACGCAGGGCTCAAACCACTAGACCTAGAAAGCTGAAATTTTGCATGTTGGTTGATCCGAGTATGTAGAGGCCCAATAAGAAACGGTTTTTGAAAATTCAATTTGTAAGTGACTTTTTTCGGCCCTTTGGCACTGGGCAAGGACAGTCGGTAAAATGTTCGGATTTAGCTCATTTTAAGCCGCCACATACGAGAAACAATACTCGGAGGTCCTGTAGGGACCCCGAAAGACACTTTTTAAGTTCCTAAAATGAACGGTTTCGTAGATATTCCCAAATAACTGTGTTCCCTCTGAGAAACAGATCAACGTTACTATGGCAACCGCTGAAATTTCGCAGACCGGGGATAGTTTTCTGGCAATATCTCGAAAACCGTTCGTTTTAGGGCCTTAAAACGCTGGGTTCGGTTCCCACTTCTTCGAAATGAAAACCACGAACATTGCTCCTCACATTGATACGCGCAAAAAGAGCTATAATCCATATTTCTACGATCAAATCGACTCGGAAAGTCTCATCTCTTTTATATAATCCAAAACTGACTCATCACCGCAGGGCTCACAAGCCGCTAGACCTAGGAAGCAGAAATTTTGCATGTTGGTTGATCTGAGTATGTAGAGGATCACTAGATTACGGTTTTTGAAAATTCAATTTGTAAGTGACTTTTTTCGGCCCTTTGGCATTGACAATCCAAAATTGACTCATCAACGCAGGGCTCAAACCACTAGACCTAGAAAGCTGAAATTTTGCATATTGGTTGATCCGAGTATGTAGAGGCCCAATAAGAAACGGTTTTTGAAAATTCAATTTGTAAGTGACTTTTTTCGGCCCTTTGGCACTGAGCAAGGACAGTCGGTAAAATGTTCGGATTTAGCTCATTTTAAGCCGCCACATACGAGAAACAATACTCGGAGGTCCTGTAGGGACCCCGAAACACAATTTTTAAGTTCCTAAAATGAACGGTTTCGGAGATATTCCCAAATAACTGTGTTCCCTCTGAGAAACAGATCAACGTTACTATGGCAACCGCTGAAATTTCGCAGACCGGGGATAGTTTTCTGGCAATATCTCGAAAATCGTTCGTTTTAGGGCCTTAAAACTCTGGGTTCCGGTCCCACTTCTTCGAAATGGAAACCACGAACATTGCTCCTCACATTGATACGCGCAAAAAGAGCTGTAATCCATATTTCTACGATCAAATCGACTCGGAAAGTCTCATCTCTTTTATATAATCCAAAACTGACTCATCACCGCAGGGCTCAAGTTACTAGACCTAGGAAGCTGAAATTTTGCATGTTGGTTGATCCGAGTATGTAGAGGATCACTAAGGTACGGTTTTTGAAAATTCAATTTGTAAGTGACTTTTTTCGGCCCTTTGGCATTGACAATCCAAAACTGACTCATCGACGCAGGGCTCAAACCACTAGACCTAGAAAGCTGAAATTTTGCATGTTGGTTGATCCGAGTATGGAGAGGCCCAATAAGAAACGGTTTTTGAAAATTCAATTTGTAAGTGACTTTTTTCGGCCCTTTGGCACTGAGCAAGGACAGTCGGTAAAATGTTCGGATTTAGCTCATTTTAAGCCGCCACATACGAGAAACAATACTCGGAGGTCCTGTAGGGACCCCGAAACACACTTTTTAAGTTCCTAAACTGAACGGTTTCGGAGATATTCCCAAATAACTGTGTTCTTTCTGAGAAACAGATCAACGTTACTATGGCAACCGCTGAAATTTCGCAGACCGGGGATAGTTTTCTGGCAATATCTCCAAAACCGTTCGTTTTAAGGCCTTAAAACGCTGGGTTCGGTTCCCACTTCTTCGAAGTGGAAACCACGAACATTGCTCCTCACATTGATACGCGCAAACAGAGCTATAATCCATATTTCTACGATCAAATCGACTCGGAAAGTCTCATCTCTTATATATAATCCAAAACTGACTCATCACCGTAGGGCTCAAACCACTAGACCTAGGAAGCTGAAATTTTGCATGTTGGTTGATCCGAGTATGTAGAGGCTCACTAAGAAACGGTTGTTAAAAATTCAATTTGTAAGTGACTTTTTTCGGCCCTTTGGCATTGACAATCCAAAATTGACTCAGCGACGCAGGGCTCAAACCACTAGACCTAGAAAGCTGACATTTTGCATGTTGGTTGATACGAGTATGTAGAGGCCCAATAAGAAACGGTTTTTGAAAATTCAATTAGTATGTGACTTTTTTCGGCCTTTTGGCACTGAGCAAGGACAGTCGGTAAAATGTTCGGATTTAGCTCATTTTAAGCCACCACATACGAGAAACAATACTCGGAGGTCATGTAGGGACCCCGAAACACACTTTTTAAGTTCCTAAAATGAACGGTTTCGGAGATATTCCCAAATAACTGTGTTCCCTCTGAGAAACAGATCAACGTTACTATGGCAACCGCTGAAATTTCGCAGAACGGGGATAGTTTTCTGGCAATATCTCGAAAACCGTTCGTTTTAGGGCCTTAAAACGCTGGGTTCGGTTCCCACTTCTCCGAAGTGGAAACCACGAACATTGCTCCTGACATAGATACGCGCAAAAAGAGCTATAATCGATATTTCTACGATCAAATCGACTCGGAAAGTCTCATCTCTTATATATAATCCAAAACTGACTCATTACGCAGGGCTCAAACCACTAGACCTAGGAAGCTGAAATTTTGCACGTTGGTTGATCCGAGTATGTAGAGGCTCACTAAGAAACGGTTTTTGAAAATTCAATTTGTAAGTGACTTTTTTCGTCCCTTTGGCATTGACAATCCAAAATTGACTCATCGACGCAGGGCTCAAACCACTAGACCTAGAAAGCTAAAATTTTGCATGTTGGTTGATCCGAGTATGTAGAGGCCCAATAAGAAACGGTTTTTGAAAATTCAATTTGTAAGTGACTTTTTTCGGCCCTTTGGAACTGAGCAAGGACAGTCGGTAAAATGTTCGGATTAGGTCATTTTAAGCCGCCACATACGAGAAACAATACTCGGAGGTCCTGTAGGGACCCCGAAACACACTTTTTAAGTTCCTAAAATGAACGGCTTCGGAGATATTCCCAAATAACTGTGTTCCCTCTGAGAAACAGATCAACGTTACTATGGCAACCGCTGAAATTTCGCAGACCGGGGATAGTTTTCTGGCAATATCTCGAAAACCGTTCGTTTTAGGGCCTTAAAACGCTGGGTGCGGTTCCCACTTCTTCGAAGTGGAAACCACGAACATTGCTCCTCACATTGATACGCGCAAAAAGAGCTATTATCCATATTTCTACGATCAAATCGACTCGGAAAGTCTCATCTCTTATATATAATCCAAAACTGACTCATCACCGCAGGGCTCAAACCACTAGACCTAGGAAGCTGAAATTTTGCATGTTGGTTGATCCGAGTATGTAGAGGCTCACTAAGAAACGGTTTTTGAAAATTCAATTTGTAAGTGACTTTTTTCGGCCCTTTGGCATTGACAATCCAAAATTGACTCATCAACGCAGGGCTCAAACCACTAGACCTAGAAAGCTGAAATTTTGCATGTTGGTTGATCCGAGAATGTAGAGGCCCAATAAGAAACGGTTTTTGAAAATTCAATTTGTAAGTGACTTTTTTCAGCCCTTTGGCACTGAGAAAGGACAGTCGGTAAAATGTTCGGATTTAGCTCATTTTAAGCCGCCACATACGAGAAACAATACTCGGAGGTCCTGTAGGGACCCCGAAACACACTTTTTAAGTTCCTAAAATGAACGGCTTCGGAGATATTCCCAAATAACTGTGTTCCCTCTGAGAAACAGATCAACGTTACTATGGCAACCGCTGAAATTTCGCAGACCGGGGATAGTTTTCTGGCAATATCTCGAAAACCGTTCGTTTTAGGGCCTTAAAACGCTGGGTTCGGTTCCCACTTCTTCGAAATGGAAACCACGAACATTGCTGCTCACATTGATACGCGCAAAAAGAGCTATAATCCATATTTCTACGATCAAATCGACTCGGAAAATCTCATCTCTTATATATAATCCAAAACTGACTCATCACCGCAGGGCTCAAACCACTAGACCTAGGAAGCTGAAATTTTGCACGTTGGTTGATCCGAGTATGTAGAGGCTCACTAAGAAACGGCTTTTGAAAATTCAATTTGTAAGTGACTTTTTTCGGCCCTTTGGCATTGACAATCCAAAATTGACTCATCAACGTAGGGCTCAAACCACTAGACCTAGAAAGCTGAAATTTTGCATGTTGGTTGATCCGAGTATGTAGAGGCCCAATAAGAAATGGTTTTTGAAAATTCAATTTGTAAGTGACTTTTTTCGGCCCTTTGGCACTGAGCAAGGACGGTCGGTAAAATGTTTGGATTTAGCTCATTTTAAGCCCCCACATACGAGAAACAATAGTCGGAGGTCCTGTAGGGACCCCGAAAGCCACTTTTTAAGTTTCTTAAATGAACGGTTTCGGAGATATTCTCAAATAACTGTGTTCCCTCTGAGAAACAGATCAACGTTACTATGGCAACCGCTGAAATTTCGCAGACCGGGGACAGTTTTCTGGCAATATCTCGAAAACCGTTCGTTTTAGGGCCTTAAAACGCTGGGTTCGGTTCCCACTACTTCGAAGTGGAAACCACGAACATTGCTCCTCACATTGATACGCGCAAACAGAGCTATAATCCATATTTCTACGATCAAATCGACTCGGAAAGTCTCATCTCTTTTATATAATCCAAAACTGACTCATCACCGCAGGGCTCAAGCCACTAGACCTAGGAAGCAGAAATTTTGCATGTTGGTTGATCCGAGTATGTAGAGGATCACTAAGATACGGTTTTAGAAAATTCAATTTGTAAGTGACTTTTTTCGGTCCTTTGGCATTGACAATCCAAAATTGACTCAGCGACGCAGGGCTCAAACCACTAGACCTAGAAAGCTGAAATTTTGCATGTTGGTTGATACGAGTGTGTAGAGGCCCAATAAGAAACGGTTTTTGAAAATCCAATTAGTAAGTGACTTTTTTCGGCCTTTTGGCACTGAGCAAGGACGGTCGGTAAAATGTTCGGATTTAGCTCATTTTAAGCCGCCACATACGAGAAACAATACTCGGAGGTCCTGTAGGGACCCCGAAACACACTTTTTAAGTTCCTAAAGAGAACGGTTTCGGAGATATTCCCAAATAACTGTGTTCCCTCTGAGAAACAGATCAACGTTACTATGGCAACCGCTGAAATTTCGCAGACCGGGGATCGTTTTCTGGCAATATCTCGAAAACCGTTCGTTTTAGGGCCTTAAAACGGTTGGTTCGGTTCCCACTTCTTCGAAGTGGAAACCACGAACATTGCTCCTCACATTGATACGCGCAAAAAGAGCTATAATCGATATTACTACGATCAAATCGACTCGGAAAGTCTCATCTCTTATATATAATCCAAAACTGACTCATCACCGCAGGGCTCAAACCACTAGACCTAGGAAGCAGAAATTTTGCACGTTGGTTGATCCGAGTATGTAGAGGCTCACTAAGAAACGGTTTTTGAAAATTCAATTTGTAAGTGACTTTTTTCGTCCCATTGGCATTGACAATCCAAAATTGACTCATCGACGCAGGGCTCAAACCACTAGACCTAGAAAGCTGAAATTTTGCATGTTGGTTGATCCGAGTATGTAGAGGCCCAAAAAGAAACGGTTTTTGAAAATTCAATTTGTAAGTGACTTTTTTCGGCCCTTTGGCACTGGGCAAGGACAGTCGGTAAAATGTTCGGATTTAGCTCATTTTAAGCCGCCACATACGAGAAACAATACTCGGAGGTCTTGTAGGGACCCCGAAAGACACTTTTTAAGTTCCTAAAATGAACGGTTTCGGAGATATTCCCAAATAACTGTGTTCCCTCTGAGAAACAGATCAACGTTACTATGGCAACCGCAGAAATTTCGCAGACCGGGGATAGTTTTCTGGCAATATCTCGAAAACCGTTCGTTTTAGGGCCTTAAAACGCTGGGTTCGGTTCCCACTTCTTCGAAATGGAAACCACGAACATTGCTCCTCACATTGATACGCGCAAAAAGAGCTATAATCCATATTTCTACGATCAAATCGACTCGGAAAGTCTCATCTCTTATATATAATCCAAAACTGACTCATCACCGCAGGGCTCAAACCACTAGACCTAGGAAGCAGAAATTTTGCACGTTGGTTGATCCGAGTATGTAGAGGCTCACTAAGAAACGGTTTTTGAAAATTCAATTTCTAAGTGACTTTTTTCGTCCCTTTGGCATTGACAATCCAAAATTGACTCATCGACGCAGGGCTCAAACCACTAGACCTAGAAAGCTGAAATTTTGCATGTTGGTTGATCCGAGTATGTAGAGGCCCAAAAAGAAACGGTTTTTGAAAATTCAATTTGTAAGTGACTTTTTTCGTCCCTTTGGCACTGGGCAAGGACAGTCGGTAAAATGTTCGGATTTAGCTCATTTTAAGCCGCCACATACGAGAAACAATACTCGGAGGTCCTGTAGGGACCCCGAAAGACACTTTTTATGTTCCTAAAATGAACGGTTTCGGAGATATTCCCAAATAACTGTGTTCCCTCTGAGAAACAGATCAACGTTACTATGGCAACCGCTGAAATTTCGCAGACCGGGGATAGTTTTCTGGCAATATCTCGAAAACCGTTCGTTTTAGGGCCTTAAAACGCTGGGTTCGGTTCCCACTTCTTCGAAATGGAAACCACGAACATTGCTCCTCACATTGATACGCGCAAAAAGAGCTATAATCCATATTTCTACGATCAAATCGACTCGGAAAGTCTCATCTCTTTTATATAATCCAAAACTGACTCATCACCGCAGGGCTCAAGTTACTAGACCTAGGAAGCTGAAATTTTGCATGTTGGTTGATCCGAGTATGTAGAGGATCACTAAGATACGGTTTTTGAAAATTCAATTTGTAAGTGACTTTTTTCGGCCCTTTGGCATTGACAATCCAAAATTGACTCATCAACGCAGGGCGCAAACCACTAGACCTAGAAAGCTGAAATTTTGCATGTTGGTTGATCCGAGTATGTAGAGGCCCAATAAGAAACGGTTTTTGAAAATTCAATTTGTAAGTGACTTTTTTCGGCCCTTTGGCACTGAGCAAGGACAGTCGGTAAAATGTTCGGATTTAGCTCATTTTAAGCCGCCACATACGAGAAACAATACTCGGAGGTCCTGTACGGACCCCGAAACACACGTTTTAAGTTCCTAAAATGAACGGTTTCGGAGACATTCCCAAATAACTGTGTTCCCTCTGAGAAACAGATCAACGTTACTATGGCAACCGCTGAAATTTAGCAGACCGGGGATAGTTTTCTGGCAATATCTCGAAAACCGTTCGTTTTGGTGCCTTAAAACGCTGGGTTCGGTTCCCACTTCTTCGAAGTGGAAACCACGAACATTGCTCCTCACATTGATACGCGCAAAAAGAGCTATAATCCATATTTCTACGATCAAACCGACTCGGAAAGTCTCATCTCTTATGTATAATCCAAAACTGACTCATCACCGCAGGGCTCAAGCCACTAGACCTAGGAAGCTGAAATGTTGCATGTTGGTTGATCCGAGTATGTAGAGGATCACTAAGAAAAGGTTTTTGAAAATTCAATTTGTAAGTGACTTTTTTCGGCCCTTTGGCATTGACAATCCAAAATTGACTCATCGACGCAGGGCTCAAACCACTAGACCTAGAAAGCTGAAATTTTGCATGTTGGTTGATCCGAGTATGTAGAGGCCCAATAAGAAACGGTTTTTGAAAATTCTATTTGTAAGTGACTTTTTTCGGCCCTTTGGCACTGAGCAAGGACAGTCGGTAAAATGTTCGGATTTAGCTCATTTTAAGCCACCACATACGAGAAACAATACTCGGAGGTCATGTAGGGACCCCGAAACACACTTTTTAAGTTCCTAAAATGAACGGTTTCGGAGATATTCCCAAATAACTGTGTTCCCTCTGAGAAACAGATCAACGTTACTATGGCAACCGCTGAAATTTCGTTGACTGGGGATAGTTTTCTGGAAATATCTCGAAAACCGTTCGTTTTAGGGCGTTAAAACGCTGGGTTCGGTTCCCACTTCTTCGAAGTGGAAACCACGAACATTGCTCCTCACATTGATACGCGCAAAAAGAGCTATAATCCATATTTCTACGATCAAATGGACTCGGAAAGTCTCAATTCTTATATATAATCCAAAACTGACTCATCACCGCAGGGCTCAAACCACTAGACCTAGGAAGCTGAAATTTTGCATGTTGGTTGATCCGAGTATGTAGAGGCTCACTAAGAAACGGTTTTTGAAAATTCAATTTGCAAGTGACTTTTTTCGGCCCTTTGGCATTGACAATCCAAAATTGACTCATCGACGCAGGGCTCAAACCACTAGACCTAGAAAGCTGAAATTTTGCATGTTGGTTGATCCGCGTATGTAGAGGCCCAATACGAAACGGTTTTTGAAAATTCAATTTGTAAGTGACTTTTTTAGGCCCTTTGGCACTGATCAAGGACAGTCGGTAAAATGTTCGGATTTAGCTCATTTTAAGCCGCCACATACGAGAAACAATACTCGGAGGTCCTGTAGGGACCCCGAAACACACTTTTTAAGTTCCTAAAATGAACGGTTTCGGAGATATTCCCAAATAACTGTGCTTCCTCCGAGAAACAGATCAACGTTACTATGGCAACCGCTGAAATTTCGCAGACCGGGGATAGTTTTCTGGCAATATCTCGAAAACCGTTCGTTTTAGGGCCTTAAAACGCTGGGTTCGGTTCCCACTTCTTTGAAGTGGAAACCACGAACATTGCTCCTCACATTGATACGCGCAAAAAGAGCTATAATCCATATTTCTACGATCAAATCGACTCGGAAAGTCTCATCTCTTATATATAATCCAAAACTGACTCATCACCGCAGGGCTCAAGCCACTAGACCTAGGAAGCTGAAATTTTGCATGTTGGTTGATCCAAGTATTAGAGGATCACTAAGAAACGGTTTTTGAAAATTCAATTTGTAAGTGACTTTTTTCGGCCCTTTGGCATTGACAATCCAAAATTGACTCATCGACGCAGGGCTCAAACCACTAGACCTAGAAAGCTGAAATTTTGCATGTTGGTTGATCCGAGTATGTAGAGGCCCAATAAGAAACGGTTTTTGAAAATTCTATTTGTAAGTGACTTTTTTCGGCCCTTTGGCACTGAGCAAGGACAGTCGGTCAAATGTTCGGATTTAGCTCATTTTAAGCCGCCACATACGAGAAACAATACTCGGAGGTCCTGTAGGGACCACGAAACACACTTTTTAAGTTCCTAAAATGAACGGTTTCGGAGATATTCCCAAATAACTGTGTTCCCTCTGAGAAACAGATCAACGTTACTATGGCAACCGCTGAAATTTAGCAGACCGGGGATAGTTTTCTGGCAATATCTCGAAAACCGTTCGTTTTAGGGCCTTAAAACGCTGGGTTCGGTTCTCACTTCCTCGAAGTGGCAACCACGAACATTGCTCCTCACATTGATACGCGCAAAAAGAGCTATAATCCATATTTCTACGATCAAATCGACTCGGAAAGTCTCATCTCTCATATATAATCCAAAACTGACTCATCACCGCAGGGTTCAAACCACTAGACCTAGGAAGCTGAAATTTTGCATGTTGGTTGATCCGAGTATGTAGAGGCTCACTAAGAAACGGTTTTTGAAAATTCAATTTGTAAGTGACTTTTTTCGGCCCATTGGCATTGACAATTCAAAATTGACTCATCGACGCAGGGCTCAAACCACTAGACCTAGAAAGCTGAAATTTTGCATGTTGGTTGCTCCGAGTATGTAGAGGCCCAATAAGAAACGGTTTTTGAAAATCCAATTTGTAAGTGACTTTTTTCGGCCCTTTGGCACTGAGCAAGGACAGTCGGTAAAATGTTCGGATTTAGCTCATTTTAAGCCGCCACATACGAGAAACAATATTCGGAGGTCCTGTAGGGACCCCGAAACACACTTTTAAGTTCCTAAAATGAACGGTTTCGGAGATATTCCCAACTAACTGTGTTCCCTCTGAGAAACAGATCAACGTTACTATGGCAACCGCTGAAATTTCGCAGACCGGGGATAGTTTTCTGGCAATATCTCGAAAACCGTTCGTTTTAGGGCCTTAAAACGCTGGGTTCGGTTCCCACTTCTTTGAAGTGGAAACCACGAACATTGCTCCTCACATTGATACGCGCAAAAAGAGCTATAATCCATATTTCTACGATCAAATCGACTCGGAAAGTCTCATCTCTTATATATAATCCAAAACTGACTCATCACCGCAGGGCTCAAACCACTAGACCTAGGAAGCTGAAATTTTGCATGTTGGTTGATCCGAGTATGTAGAGGCTCACTAATAAACGGTTTTTGAAAATTCAATTTGTAAGTGACTTTTTTCGGCCCATTGGCATTGACAATTCCAAATTGACTCATCGACGCAGGGCTCAAACCACTAGACCTAGAAAGCTGAAATTTTGCATGTTGGTTGATCCGAGTATGTAGAGGCCCAATAAGAAACGGTTTTTGAAAATTCAATTTGTAAGTGACTTTTTTCGGCCCTTTGGCACTGAGCAAGGACAGTCGGTAAAATGTTCGGATTTAGCTCATTTTAAGCTGCCACATACGAGAAACAATACTCGGAGGTCCTGTAGGGACCCCGAAACACACTTTTAAGTTCCTAAAATGAACGGTTTCGGAGATATTCCCAAATAACTGTGTTCCCTCTGAGAAACAGATCAACGTTACTATGGCAACCGCTGAAATTTCGCAGACCGGGGATAGTTTTCTGGCAATATCTCGAAAACCGTTCGTTTTAGGGCCTTAAAACGCTGGGTTCGGTTCCCACTTCTTTGAAGTGGAAACCACGAACATTGCTCCTCACATTGATACGCGCAAAAAGAGCTATAATCCATATTTCTACGATCAAATCGACTCGGAAAGTCTCATCTCTTATATATAATCCAAAACTGACTCATCACCGCAGGGCTCAAACCACTAGACCTAGGAAGCTGAAATTTTGCATGTTGGTTGATCCGAGTATGTAGAGGCTCACTAATAAACGGTTTTTGAAAATTCAATTTGTAAGTGACTTTTTTCGGCCCATTGGCATTGACAATCCAAAATTGACTCATCGACGCAGGACTCAAACCACTAGACCTAGAAAGCTGAAATTTTGCATGTTGGTTGATCCGAGTATGTAGAGGCCCAATAAGAAACGGTTTTTGAAAATTCAATTTGTAAGTGACTTTTTTCGGCCCTTTGGCACTGAGCAAGGACAGTCGGTAAAATGTTCGGATTTAGTTCATTTTAAGCTGCCACATACGAGAAACAATACTCGGAGGTCCTGTAGGGACCCCGAAACACACTTTTAAGTTCCTAAAATGAACGGTTTCGGAGATATTCCCAAAAAACTGTGTTCCCTCTGAGAAACAGATCAACGTTACTATGGCAACCGCTGACATTTCGCAGACCGGGGATAGTTTTCTGGCAATATCTCGAAAACCGTTCGTTTTAGGGCCTTAGAACGCTGGGTTCGGTTCCTACTTCTCCGAAGTGGAAACCACGAACATTGCTCCTCACATTGATACGCGCAAAAAGAGCTATAATCCATATTCCTACGATCAAATCGACTCGGAAAGTCTCATCTCTTATATATAATCCAAAACTGACTCATCACCGCAGGGCTCAAACCACTAGACCTAGGAAGCTGAAATTTTGCATGTTGGTTGATCCGAGTATGTAGAGGCTCACTAAGAAACGGTTTTTGAAAATTCAAATTGTAAGTGACTTTTTTCGGCCCTTTGGCATTGACAATCCAAAATTGACTCATCGACGCAGGGCTCAAACCACTAGACCTAGAAAGCTGACATTTTGCATGTTGGTTGATCCGAGTATGTAGAGACCCAATAAGAAACGGTTTTTGAAAATTCAATTTGTAAGTGATTTTTTCGGCCCTTTGGCACTGAGCAAGGACAGTCGGTAAAATGTTCGGATTTAGCTCATTTTAAGCCGCCACATACGAGAAACAATACTCGGGGGTCCTGTAGAGACCCCAAAACACACTTTTTATGTTCCTAAAATGAACGGTTTCGGAGATATTCCCAAATAACTGTGTTCCCTCTGAGAAACAGATCAACGTTACTATGGCAACCGCTGAAATTTCGCAGACCGGGGATAGTTTTCTGGCAATATCTAGAAAACCGTTCGTTTTAGGGCCTTAAAACGCTGGGTTCGGTTCCCACTTCTTCGAAGTGGAAACCACGAACATTGCTCCTCACATTGATACGCGCAAAAAGAGCTATAATCCATATTTCTACGATCAAATCGACTCGGAAAGTCTCATCTCTTATATATAATCCAAAACTGACTCATCACCGCAGGGCTCAAGCCACTAGACCTAGGAAGCTGAAATTTTGCATGTTGGTTGATCCGAGTATGTAGAGGCTCACTAAGAAACGGTTTTGGAAAATTCAATTTGTAAGTGACATTTTTCGGCCCTTTGGCATTGACAATCCAAAATTGACTCATCGACGCAGGGCTCAAACCACTAGACCTAGAAAGCTGAAATTTTGCATGTTGGTTGATCCGAGTATGTAGAGGCCCAATAAGAAACGGTTTTTGAAAATTCAATTTGCAAGTGAAATTTTTTCGGCCCTTTGGCACTGAGCAAGGACAGTCGGTAAAATGTTCGGATTTAGCTCATTTTAAGCCGCCACATACGAGAAACAATACTCGGAGGTCCTGTAGGGACCCCGAAACACACTTTTAAGTTTCTAAAATGAATGGTTTCGGAGATATTCCCAAATAACTGTGTTCCCTCTGAGAAACAGATCAACGTTACTATGGCAACCGCTGAAATTTCGCAGACCGGGGATAGTTTTCTGGCAATATCTAGAAAACCGTTCGTTTTAGGGCCTTAAAACGCTGGGTTCGGTTCCCACTTCTTCGAAGTGGAAACCACGAACATTGCTCCTCACATTGATACGCGCAAAAAGAGCTATAATCCATATTTCTACGATCAAATCGACTCGGAAAGTCTCATCTCTTATATATAATCCAAAACTGACTCATCACCGCAGGGCTCAAGCCACTAGACCTAGGAAGCTGAAAGTTTGCATGTTGGTTGATCCGAGTATGTAGAGGCTCACTAAGAAACGGTTTTGGAAAATTCAATTTGTAAGTGACATTTTTCGGCCCTTTGGCATTGACAATCCAAAATTGACTCATCGACGCAGGGCTCAAACCACTAGACCTAGAAAGCTGAAATTTTGCATGTTGGTTGCTCCGAGTATGTAGAGGCCCAATAAGAAACGGTTTTTGAAAATCCAATTTGTAAGTGACTTTTTTCGGCCCTTTGGCACTGAGCAAGGACAGTCGGTAAAATGTTCGGATTTAGCTCATTTTAAGCCGCCACATACGAGAAACAATACTCGGAGGTCCTGTAGGGACCCCGAAACACACTTTTAAGTTCCTAAAATGAACGGTTTCGGAGATATTCCCAACTAACTGTGTTCCCTCTGAGAAACAGATCAACGTTACTATGGCAACCGCTGAAATTTCGCAGACCGGGGATAGTTTTCTGGCAATATCTCGAAAACCGTTCGTTTTAGGGCCTTAAAACGCTGGGTTCGGTTCCCACTTCTTTGAAGTGGAAACCACGAACATTGCTCCTCACATTGATACGCGCAAAAAGAGCTATAATCCATATTTCTACGATCAAATCGACTCGGAAAGTCTCATCTCTCATATATAATCCAAAACTGACTCATCACCGCAGGGTTCAAACCACTAGACCTAGGAAGCTGAAATTTTGCATGTTGGTTGATCCGAGTATGTAGAGGCTCACTAATAAACGGTTTTTGAAAATTCAATTTGTAAGTGACTTTTTTCGGCCCATTGGCATTGACAATCCAAAATTGACTCATCGACGCAGGACTCAAACCACTAGACCTAGAAAGCTGAAATTTTGCATGTTGGTTGATCCGAGTATGTAGAGGCCCAATAAGAAACGGTTTTTGAAAATTCAATTTGTAAGTGACTTTTTTCGGCCCTTTGGCACTGAGCAAGGACAGTCGGTAAAATGTTCGGATTTAGTTCATTTTAAGCTGCCACATACGAGAAACAATACTCGGAGGTCCTGTAGGGACCCCGAAACACACTTTTAAGTTCCTAAAATGAACGGTTTCGGAGATATTCCCAAAAAACTGTGTTCCCTCTGAGAAACAGATCAACGTTACTATGGCAACCGCTGACATTTCGCAGACCGGGGATAGTTTTCTGGCAATATCTCGAAAACCGTTCGTTTTAGGGCCTTAGAACGCTGGGTTCGGTTCCTACTTCTCCGAAGTGGAAACCACGAACATTGCTCCTCACATTGATACGCGCAAAAAGAGCTATAATCCATATTCCTACGATCAAATCGACTCGGAAAGTCTCATCTCTTATATATAATCCAAAACTGACTCATCACCGCAGGGCTCAAACCACTAGACCTAGGAAGCTGAAATTTTGCATGTTGGTTGATCCGAGTATGTAGAGGCTCACTAAGAAACGGTTTTTGAAAATTCAAATTGTAAGTGACTTTTTTCGGCCCTTTGGCATTGACAATCCAAAATTGACTCATCGACGCAGGGCTCAAACCACTAGACCTAGAAAGCTGACATTTTGCATGTTGGTTGATCCGAGTATGTAGAGACCCAATAAGAAACGGTTTTTGAAAATTCAATTTGTAAGTGATTTTTTCGGCCCTTTGGCACTGAGCAAGGACAGTCGGTAAAATGTTCGGATTTAGCTCATTTTAAGCCGCCACATACGAGAAACAATACTCGGGGGTCCTGTAGGGACCCCAAAACACACTTTTTATGTTCCTAAAATGAACGGTTTCGGAGATATTCCCAAATAACTGTGTTCCCTCTGAGAAACAGATCAACGTTACTATGGCAACCGCTGAAATTTCGCAGACCGGGGATAGTTTTCTGGCAATATCTAGAAAACCGTTCGTTTTAGGGCCTTAAAACGCTGGGTTCGGTTCCCACTTCTTCGAAGTGGAAACCACGAACATTGCTCCTCACATTGATACGCGCAAAAAGAGCTATAATCCATATTTCTACGATCAAATCGACTCGGAAAGTCTCATCTCTTATATATAATCCAAAACTGACTCATCACCGCAGGGCTCAAGCCACTAGACCTAGGAAGCTGAAATTTTGCATGTTGGTTGATCCGAGTATGTAGAGGCTCACTAAGAAACGGTTTTGGAAAATTCAATTTGTAAGTGACATTTTTCGGCCCTTTGGCATTGACAATCCAAAATTGACTCATCGACGCAGGGCTCAAGCCACTAGACCTAGAAAGCTGAAATTTTGCATGTTGGTTGATCCGAGTATGTAGAGGCCCAATAAGAAACGGTTTTTGAAAATTCAATTTGCAAGTGAAATTTTTTCGGCCCTTTGGCACTGAGCAAGGACAGTCGGTAAAATGTTCGGATTTAGCTCATTTTAAGCCGCCACATACGAGAAACAATACTCGGAGGTCCTGTAGGGACCCCGAAACACACTTTTAAGTTTCTAAAATGAATGGTTTCGGAGATATTCCCAAATAACTGTGTTCCCTCTGAGAAACAGATCAACGTTACTATGGCAACCGCTGAAATTTCGCAGACCGGGGATAGTTTTCTGGCAATATCTAGAAAACCGTTCGTTTTAGGGCCTTAAAACGCTGGGTTCGGTTCCCACTTCTTCGAAGTGGAAACCACGAACATTGCTCCTCACATTGATACGCGCAAAAAGAGCTATAATCCATATTTCTACGATCAAATCGACTCGGAAAGTCTCATCTCTTATATATAATCCAAAACTGACTCATCACCGCAGGGCTCAAGCCACTAGACCTAGGAAGCTGAAAGTTTGCATGTTGGTTGATCCGAGTATGTAGAGGCTCACTAAGAAACGGTTTTGGAAAATTCAATTTGTAAGTGACATTTTTCGGCCCTTTGGCATTGACAATCCAAAATTGACTCATCGACGCAGGGCTCAAACCACTAGACCTAGAAAGCTGAAATTTTGCATGTTGGTTGCTCCGAGTATGTAGAGGCCCAATAAGAAACGGTTTTTGAAAATCCAATTTGTAAGTGACTTTTTTCGGCCCTTTGGCACTGAGCAAGGACAGTCGGTAAAATGTTCGGATTTAGCTCATTTTAAGCCGCCACATACGAGAAACAATACTCGGAGGTCCTGTAGGGACCCCGAAACACACTTTTAAGTTCCTAAAATGAACGGTTTCGGAGATATTCCCAACTAACTGTGTTCCCTCTGAGAAACAGATCAACGTTACTATGGCAACCGCTGAAATTTCGCAGACCGGGGATAGTTTTCTGGCAATATATCGAAAACCGTTCGTTTTTGGGCCTTAAAACGCTGGGTTCGGTTCCCACTTCTTTGAAGTGGAAACCACGAACATTGCTCCTCACATTGATACGCGCAAAAAGAGCTATAATCCATATTTCTACGATCAAATCGACTCGGAAAGTCTCATCTCTCATATATAATCCAAAACTGACTCATCACCGCAGGGTTCAAACCACTAGACCTAGGAAGCTGAAATTTTGCATGTTGGTTGATCCGAGTATGTAGAGGCTCACTAAGAAACGGTTTTTGAAAATTCAATTTGTAAGTGACTTTTTTCGGCCCATTGGCATTGACAATTCAAAATTGACTCATCGACGCAGGGCTCAAACCACTAGACCTAGAAAGCTGAAATTTTGCATGTTGGTTGCTCCGAGTATGTAGAGGCCCAATAAGAAACGGTTTTTGAAAATCCAATTTGTAAGTGACTTTTTTCGGCCCTTTGGCACTGAGCAAGGACAGTCGGTAAAATGTTCGGATTTAGCTCATTTTAAGCCGCCACATACGAGAAACAATACTCGGAGGTCCTGTAGGGACCCCGAAACACACTTTTAAGTTCCTAAAATGAACGGTTTCGGAGATATTCCCAAATAACTGTGTTCCCTCTGAGAAACAGATCAACGTTACTATGGCAACCGCTGAAATTTCGCAGACCGGGGATAGTTTTCTGGCAATATCTCGAAAACCGTTCGTTTTAGGGCCTTAAAACGCTGGGTTCGGTTCCCACTTCTTTGAAGTGGAAACCACGAACATTGCTCCTCACATTGATATGCGCAAAAAGAGCTATAATCCATATTTCTACGATCAAATCGACTCGGAAAGTCTCATCTCTTATATATAATCCAAAACTGACTCATCACCGCAGGGCTCAAACCACTAGACCTAGGAAGCTGAAATTTTGCATGTTGGTTGATCCGAGTATGTAGAGGCTCACTAATAAACGGTTTTTGAAAATTCAATTTGTAAGTGACTTTTTTCGGCCCATTGGCATTGACAATTCCAAATTGACTCATCGACGCAGGGCTCAAACCACTAGACCTAGAAAGCTGAAATTTTGCATGTTGGTTGATCCGAGTATGTAGAGGCCCAATAAGAAACGGTTTTTGAAAATTCAATTTGTAAGTGACTTTTTTCGGCCCTTTGGCACTGAGCAAGGACAGTCGGTAAAATGTTCGGATTTAGCTCATTTTAAGCTGCCACATACGAGAAACAATACTCGGAGGTCCTGTAGGGACCCCGAAACACACTTTTAAGTTCCTAAAATGAACGGTTTCGGAGATATTCCCAAATAACTGTGTTCCCTCTGAGAAACAGATCAACGTTACTATGGCAACCGCTGAAATTTCGCAGACCGGGGATAGTTTTCTGGCAATATCTCGAAAACCGTTCGTTTTAGGGCCTTAAAACGCTGGGTTCGGTTCCCACTTCTTTGAAGTGGAAACCACGAACATTGCTCCTCACATTGATACGCGCAAAAAGAGCTATAATCCATATTTCTACGATCAAATCGACTCGGAAAGTCTCATCTCTTATATATAATCCAAAACTGACTCATCACCGCAGGGCTCAAACCACTAGACCTAGGAAGCTGAAATTTTGCATGTTGGTTGATCCGAGTATGTAGAGGCTCACTAATAAACGGTTTTTGAAAATTCAATTTGTAAGTGACTTTTTTCGGCCCATTGGCATTGACAATCCAAAATTGACTCATCGACGCAGGACTCAAACCACTAGACCTAGAAAGCTGAAATTTTGCATGTTGGTTGATCCGAGTATGTAGAGGCCCAATAAGAAACGGTTTTTGAAAATTCAATTTGTAAGTGACTTTTTTCGGCCCTTTGGCACTGAGCAAGGACAGTCGGTAAAATGTTCGGATTTAGTTCATTTTAAGCTGCCACATACGAGAAACAATACTCGGAGGTCCTGTAGGGACCCCGAAACACACTTTTAAGTTCCTAAAATGAACGGTTTCGGAGATATTCCCAAATAACTGTGTTCCCTCTGAGAAACAGATCAACGTTACTATGGCAACCGCTGAAATTTCGCAGACCGGGGATAGTTTTCTGGCAATATCTCGAAAACCGTTCGTTTTAGGGCCTTAGAACGCTGGGTTCGGTTCCTACTTCTCCGAAGTGGAAACCACGAACATTGCTCCTCACATTGATACGCGCAAAAAGAGCTATAATCCATATTCCTACGATCAAATCGACTCGGAAAGTCTCATCTCTTATATATAATCCAAAACTGACTCATCACCGCAGGGCTCAAACCACTAGACCTAGGAAGCTGAAATTTTGCATGTTGGTTGATCCGAGTATGTAGAGGCTCACTAAGAAACGGTTTTTGAAAATTCAAATTGTAAGTGACTTTTTTCGGCCCTTTGGCATTGACAATCCAAAATTGACTCATCGACGCAGGGCTCAAACCACTAGACCTAGAAAGCTGACATTTTGCATGTTGGTTGATCCGAGTATGTAGAGACCCAATAAGAAACGGTTTTTGAAAATTCAATTTGTAAGTGATTTTTTCGGCCCTTTGGCACTGAGCAAGGACAGTCGGTAAAATGTTCGGATTTAGCTCATTTTAAGCCGCCACATACGAGAAACAATACTCGGGGGTCCTGTAGGGACCCCAAAACACACTTTTTATGTTCCTAAAATGAACGGTTTCGGAGATATTCCCAAATAACTGTGTTCCCTCTGAGAAACAGATCAACGTTACTATGGCAACCGCTGAAATTTCGCAGACCGGGGATAGTTTTCTGGCAATATCTAGAAAACCGTTCGTTTTAGGGCCTTAAAACGCTGGGTTCGGTTCCCACTTCTTCGAAGTGGAAACCACGAACATTGCTCCTCACATTGATACGCGCAAAAAGAGCTATAATCCATATTTCTACGATCAAATCGACTCGGAAAGTCTCATCTCTTATATATAATCCAAAACTGACTCATCACCGCAGGGCTCAAGCCACTAGACCTAGGAAGCTGAAATTTTGCATGTTGGTTGATCCGAGTATGTAGAGGCTCACTAAGAAACGGTTTTGAAAAATTCAATTTGTAAGTGACATTTTTCGGCCCTTTGGCATTGACAATCCAAAATTGACTCATCGACGCAGGGCTCAAACCACTAGACCTAGAAAGCTGAAATTTTGCATGTTGGTTGATCCGAGTATGTAGAGGCCCAATAAGAAACGGTTTTTGAAAATTCAATTTGCAAGTGAAATTTTTTCGGCCCTTTGGCACTGAGCAAGGACAGTCGGTAAAATGTTCGGATTTAGCTCATTTTAAGCCGCCACATACGAGAAACAATACTCGGAGGTCCTGTAGGGACCCCGAAACACACTTTTAAGTTTCTAAAATGAATGGTTTCGGAGATATTCCCAAATAACTGTGTTCCCTCTGAGAAACAGATCAACGTTACTATGGCAACCGCTGAAATTTCGCAGACCGGGGATAGTTTTCTGGCAATATCTAGAAAACCGTTCGTTTTAGGGCCTTAAAACGCTGGGTTCGGTTCCCACTTCTTCGAAGTGGAAACCACGAACATTGCTCCTCACATTGATACGCGCAAAAAGAGCTATAATCCATATTTCTACGATCAAATCGACTCGGAAAGTCTCATCTCTTATATATAATCCAAAACTGACTCATCACCGCAGGGCTCAAGCCACTAGACCTAGGAAGCTGAAAGTTTGCATGTTGGTTGATCCGAGTATGTAGAGGCTCACTAAGAAACGGTTTTGGAAAATTCAATTTGTAAGTGACATTTTTCGGCCCTTTGGCATTGACAATCCAAAATTGACTCATCGACGCAGGGCTCAAACCACTAGACCTAGAAAGCTGAAATTTTGCATGTTGGTTGCTCCGAGTATGTAGAGGCCCAATAAGAAACGGTTTTTGAAAATCCAATTTGTAAGTGACTTTTTTCGGCCCTTTGGCACTGAGCAAGGACAGTCGGTAAAATGTTCGGATTTAGCTCATTTTAAGCCGCCACATACGAGAAACAATACTCGGAGGTCCTGTAGGGACCCCGAAACACACTTTTAAGTTCCTAAAATGAACGGTTTCGGAGATATTCCCAACTAACTGTGTTCCCTCTGAGAAACAGATCAACGTTACTATGGCAACCGCTGAAATTTCGCAGACCGGGGATAGTTTTCTGGCAATATCTCGAAAACCGTTCGTTTTAGGGCCTTAAAACGCTGGGTTCGGTTCCCACTTCTTTATCCATATTTCTACGATCAAATCGACTCGGAAAGTCTCATCTCTCATATATAATCCAAAACTGACTCATCACCGCAGGGTTCAAACCACTAGACCTAGGAAGCTGAAATTTTGCATGTTGGTTGATCCGAGTATGTAGAGGCTCACTAAGAAACGGTTTTTGAAAATTCAATTTGTAAGTGACTTTTTTCGGCCCATTGGCATTGACAATTCAAAATTGACTCATCGACGCAGGGCTCAAACCACTAGACCTAGAAAGCTGAAATTTTGCATGTTGGTTGCTCCGAGTATGTAGAGGCCCAATAAGAAACGGTTTTTGAAAATCCAATTTGTAAGTGACTTTTTTCGGCCCTTTGGCACTGAGCAAGGACAGTCGGTAAAATGTTCGGATTTAGCTCATTTTAAGCCGCCACATACGAGAAACAATACTCGGAGGTCCTGTAGGGACCCCGAAACACACTTTTAAGTTCCTAAAATGAACGGTTTCGGAGATATTCCCAAATAACTGTGTTCCCTCTGAGAAACAGATCAACGTTACTATGGCAACCGCTGAAATTTCGCAGACCGGGGATAGTTTTCTGGCAATATCTCGAAAACCGTTCGTTTTAGGGCCTTAAAACGCTGGGTTCGGTTCCCACTTCTTTGAAGTGGAAACCACGAACATTGCTCCTCACATTGATACGCGCAAAAAGAGCTATAATCCATATTTCTACGATCAAATCGACTCGGAAAGTCTCATCTCTTATATATAATCCAAAACTGACTCATCACCGCAGGGCTCAAACCACTAGACCTAGGAAGCTGAAATTTTGCATGTTGGTTGATCCGAGTATGTAGAGGCTCACTAATAAACGGTTTTTGAAAATTCAATTTGTAAGTGACTTTTTTCGGCCCATTGGCATTGACAATTCCAAATTGACTCATCGACGCAGGGCTCAAACCACTAGACCTAGAAAGCTGAAATTTTGCATGTTGGTTGATCCGAGTATGTAGAGGCCCAATAAGAAACGGTTTTTGAAAATTCAATTTGTAAGTGACTTTTTTCGGCCCTTTGGCACTGAGCAAGGACAGTCGGTAAAATGTTCGGATTTAGCTCATTTTAAGCTGCCACATACGAGAAACAATACTCGGAGGTCCTGTAGGGACCCCGAAACACACTTTTAAGTTCCTAAAATGAACGGTTTCGGAGATATTCCCAAATAACTGTGTTCCCTCTGAGAAACAGATCAACGTTACTATGGCAACCGCTGAAATTTCGCAGACCGGGGATAGTTTTCTGGCAATATCTCGAAAACCGTTCGTTTTAGGGCCTTAAAACGCTGGGTTCGGTTCCCACTTCTTTGAAGTGGAAACCACGAACATTGCTCCTCACATTGATACGCGCAAAAAGAGCTATAATCCATATTTCTACGATCAAATCGACTCGGAAAGTCTCATCTCTTATATATAATCCAAAACTGACTCATCACCGCAGGGCTCAAACCACTAGACCTAGGAAGCTGAAATTTTGCATGTTGGTTGATCCGAGTATGTAGAGGCTCACTAATAAACGGTTTTTGAAAATTCAATTTGTAAGTGACTTTTTTCGGCCCATTGGCATTGACAATCCAAAATTGACTCATCGACGCAGGACTCAAACCACTAGACCTAGAAAGCTGAAATTTTGCATGTTGGTTGATCCGAGTATGTAGAGGCCCAATAAGAAACGGTTTTTGAAAATTCAATTTGTAAGTGACTTTTTTCGGCCCTTTGGCACTGAGCAAGGACAGTCGGTAAAATGTTCGGATTTAGTTCATTTTAAGCTGCCACATACGAGAAACAATACTCGGAGGTCCTGTAGGGACCCCGAAACACACTTTTAAGTTCCTAAAATGAACGGTTTCGGAGATATTCCCAAATAACTGTGTTCCCTCTGAGAAACAGATCAACGTTACTATGGCAACCGCTGAAATTTCGCAGACCGGGGATAGTTTTCTGGCAATATCTCGAAAACCGTTCGTTTTAGGGCCTTAGAACGCTGGGTTCGGTTCCTACTTCTCCGAAGTGGAAACCACGAACATTGCTCCTCACATTGATACGCGCAAAAAGAGCTATAATCCATATTCCTACGATCAAATCGACTCGGAAAGTCTCATCTCTTATATATAATCCAAAACTGACTCATCACCGCAGGGCTCAAACCACTAGACCTAGGAAGCTGAAATTTTGCATGTTGGTTGATCCGAGTATGTAGAGGCTCACTAAGAAACGGTTTTTGAAAATTCAAATTGTAAGTGACTTTTTTCGGCCCTTTGGCATTGACAATCCAAAATTGACTCATCGACGCAGGGCTCAAACCACTAGACCTAGAAAGCTGAAATTTTGCATGTTGGTTGATCCGAGTATGTAGAGGCCCAATAAGAAACGGTTTTTGAAAATTCAATTTGCAAGTGAAATTTTTTCGGCCCTTTGGCACTGAGCAAGGACAGTCGGTAAAATGTTCGGATTTAGCTCATTTTAAGCCGCCACATACGAGAAACAATACTCGGAGGTCCTGTAGGGACCCCGAAACACACTTTTAAGTTTCTAAAATGAATGGTTTCGGAGATATTCCCAAATAACTGTGTTCCCTCTGAGAAACAGATCAACGTTACTATGGCAACCGCTGAAATTTCGCAGACCGGGGATAGTTTTCTGGCAATATCTAGAAAACCGTTCGTTTTAGGGCCTTAAAACGCTGGGTTCGGTTCCCACTTCTTCGAAGTGGAAACCACGAACATTGCTCCTCACATTGATACGCGCAAAAAGAGCTATAATCCATATTTCTACGATCAAATCGACTCGGAAAGTCTCATCTCTTATATATAATCCAAAACTGACTCATCACCGCAGGGCTCAAGCCACTAGACCTAGGAAGCTGAAAGTTTGCATGTTGGTTGATCCGAGTATGTAGAGGCTCACTAAGAAACGGTTTTGGAAAATTCAATTTGTAAGTGACATTTTTCGGCCCTTTGGCATTGACAATCCAAAATTGACTCATCGACGCAGGGCTCAAACCACTAGACCTAGAAAGCTGAAATTTTGCATGTTGGTTGCTCCGAGTATGTAGAGGCCCAATAAGAAACGGTTTTTGAAAATCCAATTTGTAAGTGACTTTTTTCGGCCCTTTGGCACTGAGCAAGGACAGTCGGTAAAATGTTCGGATTTAGCTCATTTTAAGCCGCCACATACGAGAAACAATACTCGGAGGTCCTGTAGGGACCCCGAAACACACTTTTAAGTTCCTAAAATGAACGGTTTCGGAGATATTCCCAACTAACTGTGTTCCCTCTGAGAAACAGATCAACGTTACTATGGCAACCGCTGAAATTTCGCAGACCGGGGATAGTTTTCTGGCAATATCTCGAAAACCGTTCGTTTTAGGGCCTTAAAACGCTGGGTTCGGTTCCCACTTCTTTATCCATATTTCTACGATCAAATCGACTCGGAAAGTCTCATCTCTCATATATAATCCAAAACTGACTCATCACCGCAGGGTTCAAACCACTAGACCTAGGAAGCTGAAATTTTGCATGTTGGTTGATCCGAGTATGTAGAGGCTCACTAAGAAACGGTTTTTGAAAATTCAATTTGTAAGTGACTTTTTTCGGCCCATTGGCATTGACAATTCAAAATTGACTCATCGACGCAGGGCTCAAACCACTAGACCTAGAAAGCTGAAATTTTGCATGTTGGTTGCTCCGAGTATGTAGAGGCCCAATAAGAAACGGTTTTTGAAAATCCAATTTGTAAGTGACTTTTTTCGGCCCTTTGGCACTGAGCAAGGACAGTCGGTAAAATGTTCGGATTTAGCTCATTTTAAGCCGCCACATACGAGAAACAATACTCGGAGGTCCTGTAGGGACCCCGAAACACACTTTTAAGTTCCTAAAATGAACGGTTTCGGAGATATTCCCAAATAACTGTGTTCCCTCTGAGAAACAGATCAACGTTACTATGGCAACCGCTGAAATTTCGCAGACCGGGGATAGTTTTCTGGCAATATCTCGAAAACCGTTCGTTTTAGGGCCTTAAAACGCTGGGTTCGGTTCCCACTTCTTTGAAGTGGAAACCACGAACATTGCTCCTCACATTGATACGCGCAAAAAGAGCTATAATCCATATTTCTACGATCAAATCGACTCGGAAAGTCTCATCTCTTATATATAATCCAAAACTGACTCATCACCGCAGGGCTCAAACCACTAGACCTAGGAAGCTGAAATTTTGCATTTTGGTTGATCCGAGTATGTAGAGGCTCACTAATAAACGGTTTTTGAAAATTCAATTTGTAAGTGACTTTTTTCGGCCCATTGGCATTGACAATTCCAAATTGACTCATCGACGCAGGGCTCAAACCACTAGACCTAGAAAGCTGAAATTTTGCATGTTGGTTGATCCGAGTATGTAGAGGCCCAATAAGAAACGGTTTTTGAAAATTCAATTTGTAAGTGACTTTTTTCGGCCCTTTGGCACTGAGCAAGGACAGTCGGTAAAATGTTCGGATTTAGCTCATTTTAAGCTGCCACATACGAGAAACAATACTCGGAGGTCCTGTAGGGACCCCGAAACACACTTTTAAGTTCCTAAAATGAACGGTTTCGGAGATATTCCCAAATAACTGTGTTCCCTCTGAGAAACAGATCAACGTTACTATGGCAACCGCTGAAATTTCGCAGACCGGGGATAGTTTTCTGGCAATATCTCGAAAACCGTTCGTTTTAGGGCCTTAAAACGCTGGGTTCGGTTCCCACTTCTTTGAAGTGGAAACCACGAACATTGCTCCTCACATTGATACGCGCAAAAAGAGCTATAATCCATATTTCTACGATCAAATCGACTCGGAAAGTCTCATCTCTTATATATAATCCAAAACTGACTCATCACCGCAGGGCTCAAACCACTAGACCTAGGAAGCTGAAATTTTGCATGTTGGTTGATCCGAGTATGTAGAGGCTCACTAATAAACGGTTTTTGAAAATTCAATTTGTAAGTGACTTTTTTCGGCCCATTGGCATTGACAATCCAAAATTGACTCATCGACGCAGGACTCAAACCACTAGACCTAGAAAGCTGAAATTTTGCATGTTGGTTGATCCGAGTATGTAGAGGCCCAATAAGAAACGGTTTTTGAAAATTCAATTTGTAAGTGACTTTTTTCGGCCCTTTGGCACTGAGCAAGGACAGTCGGTAAAATGTTCGGATTTAGTTCATTTTAAGCTGCCACATACGAGAAACAATACTCGGAGGTCCTGTAGGGACCCCGAAACACACTTTTAAGTTCCTAAAATGAACGGTTTCGGAGATATTCCCAAATAACTGTGTTCCCTCTGAGAAACAGATCAACGTTACTATGGCAACCGCTGAAATTTCGCAGACCGGGGATAGTTTTCTGGCAATATCTCGAAAACCGTTCGTTTTAGGGCCTTAGAACGCTGGGTTCGGTTCCTACTTCTCCGAAGTGGAAACCACGAACATTGCTCCTCACATTGATACGCGCAAAAAGAGCTATAATCCATATTCCTACGATCAAATCGACTCGGAAAGTCTCATCTCTTATATATAATCCAAAACTGACTCATCACCGCAGGGCTCAAACCACTAGACCTAGGAAGCTGAAATTTTGCATGTTGGTTGATCCGAGTATGTAGAGGCTCACTAAGAAACGGTTTTTGAAAATTCAAATTGTAAGTGACTTTTTTCGGCCCTTTGGCATTGACAATCCAAAATTGACTCATCGACGCAGGGCTCAAACCACTAGACCTAGAAAGCTGACATTTTGCATGTTGGTTGATCCAAGTATGTAGAGACCCAATAAGAAACGGTTTTTGAAAATTCAATTTGTAAGTGATTTTTTCGGCCCTTTGGCACTGAGCAAGGACAGTCGGTAAAATGTTCGGATTTAGCTCATTTTAAGCCGCCACATACGAGAAACAATACTCGGGGGTCCTGTGGGGACCCCAAAACACACTTTTTATGTTCCTAAAATGAACGGTTTCGGAGATATTCCCAAATAACTGTGTTCCCTCTGAGAAACAGATCAACGTTACTATGGCAACCGCTGAAATTTCGCAGACCGGGGATAGTTTTCTGGCAATATCTAGAAAACCGTTCGTTTTAGGGCCTTAAAACGCTGGGTTCGGTTCCCACTTCTTCGAAGTGGAAACCACGAACATTGCTCCTCACATTGATACGCGCAAAAAGAGCTATAATCCATATTTCTACGATCAAATCGACTCGGAAAGTCTCATCTCTTATATACAATCCAAAACTGACTCATCACCGCAGGGCTCAAGCCACTAGACCTAGGAAGCTGAAATTTTGCATGTTGGTTGATCCGAGTATGTAGAGGCTCACTAAGAAACGGTTTTGAAAAATTCAATTTGTAAGTGACATTTTTCGGCCCTTTGGCATTGACAATCCAAAATTGACTCATCGACGCAGGGCTCAAACCACTAGACCTAGAAAGCTGAAATTTTGCATGTTGGTTGATCCGAGTATGTAGAGGCCCAATAAGAAACGGTTTTTGAAAATTCAATTTGCAAGTGAAATTTTTTCGGCCCTTTGGCACTGAGCAAGGACAGTCGGTAAAATGTTCGGATTTAGCTCATTTTAAGCCGCCACATACGAGAAACAATACTCGGAGGTCCTGTAGGGACCCCGAAACACACTTTTAAGTTTCTAAAATGAATGGTTTCGGAGATATTCCCAAATAACTGTGTTCCCTCTGAGAAACAGATCAACGTTACTATGGCAACCGCTGAAATTTCGCAGACCGGGGATAGTTTTCTGGCAATATCTAGAAAACCGTTCGTTTTAGGGCCTTAAAACGCTGGGTTCGGTTCCCACTTCTTCGAAGTGGAAACCACGAACATTGCTCCTCACATTGATACGCGCAAAAAGAGCTATAATCCATATTTCTACGATCAAATCGACTCGGAAAGTCTCATCTCTTATATATAATCCAAAACTGACTCATCACCGCAGGGCTCAAGCCACTAGACCTAGGAAGCTGAAAGTTTGCATGTTGGTTGATCCGAGTATGTAGAGGCTCACTAAGAAACGGTTTTGGAAAATTCAATTTGTAAGTGACATTTTTCGGCCCTTTGGCATTGACAATCCAAAATTGACTCATCGACGCAGGGCTCAAACCACTAGACCTAGAAAGCTGAAATTTTGCATGTTGGTTGCTCCGAGTATGTAGAGGCCCAATAAGAAACGGTTTTTGAAAATCCAATTTGTAAGTGACTTTTTTCGGCCCTTTGGCACTGAGCAAGGACAGTCGGTAAAATGTTCGGATTTAGCTCATTTTAAGCCGCCACATACGAGAAACAATACTCGGAGGTCCTGTAGGGACCCCGAAACACACTTTTAAGTTCCTAAAATGAACGGTTTCGGAGATATTCCCAACTAACTGTGTTCCCTCTGAGAAACAGATCAACGTTACTATGGCAACCGCTGAAATTTCGCAGACCGGGGATAGTTTTCTGGCAATATCTCGAAAACCGTTCGTTTTAGGGCCTTAAAACGCTGGGTTCGGTTCCCACTTCTTTGAAGTGGAAACCACGAACATTGCTCCTCACATTGATACGCGCAAAAAGAGCTATAATCCATATTTCTACGATCAAATCGACTCGGAAAGTCTCATCTCTTATATATAATCCAAAACTGACTCATCACCGCAGGGCTCAAACCACTAGACCTAGGAAGCTGAAATTTTGCATGTTGGTTGATCCGAGTATGTAGAGGCTCACTAATAAACGGTTTTTGAAAATTCAATTTGTAAGTGACTTTTTTCGGCCCATTGGCATTGACAATTCCAAATTGACTCATCGACGCAGGGCTCAAACCACTAGACCTAGAAAGCTGAAATTTTGCATGTTGGTTGATCCGAGTATGTAGAGGCCCAATAAGAAACGGTTTTTGAAAATTCAATTTGTAAGTGACTTTTTTCGGCCCTTTGGCACTGAGCAAGGACAGTCGGTAAAATGTTCGGATTTAGCTCATTTTAAGCTGCCACATACGAGAAACAATACTCGGAGGTCCTGTAGGGACCCCGAAACACACTTTTAAGTTCCTAAAATGAACGGTTTCGGAGATATTCCCAAATAACTGTGTTCCCTCTGAGAAACAGATCAACGTTACTATGGCATCCGCTGAAATTTCGCAGACCGGGGATAGTTTTCTGGCAATATCTCGAAAACCCTTCGTTTTAGGGCCTTAAAACGCTGGGTTCGGTTCCCACTTCTTTGAAGTGGAAACCACGAACATTGCTCCTCACATTGATACGCGCAAAAAGAGCTATAATCCATATTTCTACGATCAAATCGACTCGGAAAGTCTCATCTCTTATATATAATCCAAAACTGACTCATCACCGCAGGGCTCAAACCACTAGACCTAGGAAGCTGAAATTTTGCATGTTGGTTGATCCGAGTATGTAGAGGCTCACTAATAAACGGTTTTTGAAAATTCAATTTGTAAGTGACTTTTTTCGGCCCATTGGCATTGACAATCCAAAATTGACTCATCGACGCAGGACTCAAACCACTAGACCTAGAAAGCTGAAATTTTGCATGTTGGTTGATCTGAGTATGTAGAGGCCCAATAAGAAACGGTTTTTGAAAATTCAATTTGTAAGTGACTTTTTTCGGCCCTTTGGCACTGAGCAAGGACAGTCGGTAAAATGTTCGGATTTAGTTCATTTTAAGCTGCCACATACGAGAAACAATACTCGGAGGTCCTGTAGGGACCCCGAAACACACTTTTAAGTTTCTAAAATGAATGGTTTCGGAGATATTCCCAAATAACTGTGTTCCCTCTGAGAAACAGATCAACGTTACTATGGCAACCGCTGAAATTTCGCAGACCGGGGATAGTTTTCTGGCAATATCTAGAAAACCGTTCGTTTTAGGGCCTTAAAACGCTGGGTTCGGTTCCCACTTCTTCGAAGTGGAAACCACGAACATTGCTCCTCACATTGATACGCGCAAAAAGAGCTATAATCCATATTTCTACGATCAAATCGACTCGGAAAGTCTCATCTCTTATATATAATCCAAAACTGACTCATCACCGCAGGGCTCAAGCCACTAGACCTAGGAAGCTGAAATTTTGCATGTTGGTTGATCCGAGTATGTAGAGGCTCACTAAGAAACGGTTTTGGAAAATGCAATTTGTAAGTGACATTTTTCGGCCCTTTGGCATTGACAATCCAAAATTGACTCATCGACGCAGGGCTCAAACCACTAGACCTAGAAAGCTGAAATTTTGCATGTTGGTTGCTCCGAGTATGTAGAGGCCCAATAAGAAACGGTTTTTGAAAATCCAATTTGTAAGTGACTTTTTTCGGCCCTTTGGCACTGAGCAAGGACAGTCGGTAAAATGTTCGGATTTAGCTCATTTTAAGCCGCCACATACGAGAAACAATACTCGGAGGTCCTGTAGGGACCCCGAAACACACTTTTAAGTTCCTAAAATGAACGGTTTCGGAGATATTCCCAACTAACTGTGTTCCCTCTGAGAAACAGATCAACGTTACTATGGCAACCGCTGAAATTTCGCAGACCGGGGATAGTTTTCTGGCAATTTCTCGAAAACCGTTCGTTTTAGGGCCTTAAAACGCTGGGTTCGGTTCCCACTTCTTTGAAGTGGAAACCACGAACATTGCTCCTCACATTGATACGCGCAAAAAGAGCTATAATCCATATTTCTACGATCAAATCGACTCGGAAAGTCTCATCTCTTATATATAATCCAAAACTGACTCATCACCGCAGGGCTCAAACCACTAGACCTAGGAAGCTGAAATTTTGCATGTTGGTTGATCCGAGTATGTAGAGGCTCACTAATAAACGGTTTTTGAAAATTCAATTTGTAAGTGACTTTTTTCGGCCCATTGGCATTGACAATTCCAAATTGACTCATCGACGCAGGGCTCAAACCACTAGACCTAGAAAGCTGAAATTTTGCATGTTGGTTGATCCGAGTATGTAGAGGCCCAATAAGAAACGGTTTTTGAAAATTCAATTTGTAAGTGACTTTTTTCGGCCCTTTGGCACTGAGCAAGGACAGTCGGTAAAATGTTCGGATTTAGTTCATTTTAAGCTGCCACATACGAGAAACAATACTCGGAGGTCCTGTAGGGACCCCGAAACACACTTTTAAGTTCCTAAAATGAACGGTTTCGGAGATATTCCCAAATAACTGTGTTCCCTCTGAGAAACAGATCAACGTTACTATGGCAACCGCTGAAATTTCGCAGACCGGGGATAGTTTTCTGGCAATATCTCGAAAACCGTTCGTTTTAGGGCCTTAGAACGCTGGGTTCGGTTCCTACTTCTCCGAAGTGGAAACCACGAACATTGCTCCTCACATTGATACGCGCAAAAAGAGCTATAATCCATATTCCTACGATCAAATCGACTCGGAAAGTCTCATCTCTTATATATAATCCAAAACTGACTCATCACCGCAGGGCTCAAACCACTAGACCTAGGAAGCTGAAATTTTGCATGTTGGTTGATCCGAGTATGTAGAGGCTCACTAAGAAACGGTTTTTGAAAATTCAAATTGTAAGTGACTTTTTTCGGCCCTTTGGCATTGACAATCCAAAATTGACTCATCGACGCAGGGCTCAAACCACTAGACCTAGAAAGCTGACATTTTGCATGTTGGTTGATCCGAGTATGTAGAGACCCAATAAGAAACGGTTTTTGAAAATTCAATTTGTAAGTGATTTTTTCGGCCCTTTGGCACTGAGCAAGGACAGTCGGTAAAATGTTCGGATTTAGCTCATTTTAAGCCGCCACATACGAGAAACAATACTCGGGGGTCCTGTGGGGACCCCAAAACACACTTTTTATGTTCCTAAAATGAACGGTTTCGGAGATATTCCCAAATAACTGTGTTCCCTCTGAGAAACAGATCAACGTTACTATGGCAACCGCTGAAATTTCGCAGACCGGGGATAGTTTTCTGGCAATATCTAGAAAACCGTTCGTTTTAGGGCCTTAAAACGCTGGGTTCGGTTCCCACTTCTTCGAAGTGGAAACCACGAACATTGCTCCTCACATTGATACGCGCAAAAAGAGCTATAATCCATATTTCTACGATCAAATCGACTCGGAAAGTCTCATCTCTTATATATAATCCAAAACTGACTCATCACCGCAGGGCTCAAGCCACTAGACCTAGGAAGCTGAAATTTTGCATGTTGGTTGATCCGAGTATGTAGAGGCTCACTAAGAAACGGTTTTGGAAAATGCAATTTGTAAGTGACATTTTTCGGCCCTTTGGCATTGACAATCCAAAATTGACTCATCGACGCAGGGCTCAAACCACTAGACCTAGAAAGCTGAAATTTTGCATGTTGGTTGATCCGAGTATGTAGAGGCCCAATAAGAAACGGTTTTTGAAAATTCAATTTGCAAGTGAAATTTTTTCGGCCCTTTGGCACTGAGCAAGGACAGTCGGTAAAATGTTCGGATTTAGCTCATTTTAAGCCGCCACATACGAGAAACAATACTCGGAGGTCCTGTAGGGACCCCGAAACACACTTTTAAGTTTCTAAAATGAATGGTTTCGGAGATATTCCCAAATAACTGTGTTCCCTCTGAGAAACAGATCAACGTTACTATGGCAACCGCTGAAATTTCGCAGACCGGGGATAGTTTTCTGGCAATATCTAGAAAACCGTTCGTTTTAGGGCCTTAAAACGCTGGGTTCGGTTCCCACTTCTTCGAAGTGGAAACCACGAACATTGCTCCTCACATTGATACGCGCAAAAAGAGCTATAATCCATATTTCTACGATCAAATCGACTCGGAAAGTCTCATCTCTTATATATAATCCAAAACTGACTCATCACCGCAGGGCTCAAGCCACTAGACCTAGGAAGCTGAAAGTTTGCATGTTGGTTGATCCGAGTATGTAGAGGCTCACTAAGAAACGGTTTTGGAAAATTCAATTTGTAAGTGACATTTTTCGGCCCTTTGGCATTGACAATCCAAAATTGACTCATCGACGCAGGGCTCAAACCACTAGACCTAGAAAGCTGAAATTTTGCATGTTGGTTGCTCCGAGTATGTAGAGGCCCAATAAGAAACGGTTTTTGAAAATCCAATTTGTAAGTGACTTTTTTCGGCCCTTTGGCACTGAGCAAGGACAGTCGGTAAAATGTTCGGATTTAGCTCATTTTAAGCCGCCACATACGAGAAACAATACTCGGAGGTCCTGTAGGGACCCCGAAACACACTTTTAAGTTCCTAAAATGAACGGTTTCGGAGATATTCCCAACTAACTGTGTTCCCTCTGAGAAACAGATCAACGTTACTATGGCAACCGCTGAAATTTCGCAGACCGGGGATAGTTTTCTGGCAATATCTCGAAAACCGTTCGTTTTAGGGCCTTAAAACGCTGGGTTCGGTTCCCACTTCTTTGAAGTGGAAACCACGAACATTGCTCCTCACATTGATACGCGCAAAAAGAGCTATAATCCATATTTCTACGATCAAATCGACTCGGAAAGTCTCATCTCTTATATATAATCCAAAACTGACTCATCACCGCAGGGCTCAAACCACTAGACCTAGGAAGCTGAAATTTTGCATGTTGGTTGATCCGAGTATGTAGAGGCTCACTAATAAACGGTTTTTGAAAATTCAATTTGTAAGTGACTTTTTTCGGCCCATTGGCATTGACAATTCCAAATTGACTCATCGACGCAGGGCTCAAACCACTAGACCTAGAAAGCTGAAATTTTGCATGTTGGTTGATCCGAGTATGTAGAGGCCCAATAAGAAACGGTTTTTGAAAATTCAATTTGTAAGTGACTTTTTTCGGCCCTTTGGCACTGAGCAAGGACAGTCGGTAAAATGTTCGGATTTAGCTCATTTTAAGCTGCCACATACGAGAAACAATACTCGGAGGTCCTGTAGGGACCCCGAAACACACTTTTAAGTTCCTAAAATGAACGGTTTCGGAGATATTCCCAAATAACTGTGTTCCCTCTGAGAAACAGATCAACGTTACTATGGCAACCGCTGAAATTTCGCAGACCGGGGATAGTTTTCTGGCAATATCTCGAAAACCCTTCGTTTTAGGGCCTTAAAACGCTGGGTTCGGTTCCCACTTCTTTGAAGTGGAAACCACGAACATTGCTCCTCACATTGATACGCGCAAAAAGAGCTATAATCCATATTTCTACGATCAAATCGACTCGGAAAGTCTCATCTCTTATATATAATCCAAAACTGACTCATCACCGCAGGGCTCAAACCACTAGACCTAGGAAGCTGAAATTTTGCATGTTGGTTGATCCGAGTATGTAGAGGCTCACTAATAAACGGTTTTTGAAAATTCAATTTGTAAGTGACTTTTTTCGGCCCATTGGCATTGACAATCCAAAATTGACTCATCGACGCAGGACTCAAACCACTAGACCTAGAAAGCTGAAATTTTGCATGTTGGTTGATCCGAGTATGTAGAGGCCCAATAAGAAACGGTTTTTGAAAATTCAATTTGTAAGTGACTTTTTTCGGCCCTTTGGCACTGAGCAAGGACAGTCGGTAAATTGTTCGGATTTAGTTCATTTTAAGCTGCCACAGACGAGAAACAATACTCGGAGGTCCTGTAGGGACCCCGAAACACACTTTTAAGTTTCTAAAATGAATGGTTTCGGAGATATTCCCAAATAACTGTGTTCCCTCTGAGAAACAGATCAACGTTACTATGGCAACCGCTGAAATTTCGCAGACCGGGGATAGTTTTCTGGCAATATCTAGAAAACCGTTCGTTTTAGGGCCTTAAAACGCTGGGTTCGGTTCCCACTTCTTCGAAGTGGAAACCACGAACATTGCTCCTCACATTGATACGCGCAAAAAGAGCTATAATCCATATTTCTACGATCAAATCGACTCGGAAAGTCTCATCTCTTATATATAATCCAAAACTGACTCATCACCGCAGGGCTCAAGCCACTAGACCTAGGAAGCTGAAAGTTTGCATGTTGGTTGATCCGAGTATGTAGAGGCTCACTAAGAAACGGTTTTGGAAAATTCAATTTGTAAGTGACATTTTTCGGCCCTTTGGCATTGACAATCCAAAATTGACTCATCGACGCAGGGCTCAAACCACTAGACCTAGAAAGCTGAAATTTTGCATGTTGGTTGCTCCGAGTATGTAGAGGCCCAATAAGAAACGGTTTTTGAAAATCCAATTTGTAAGTGACTTTTTTCGGCCCTTTGGCACTGAGCAAGGACAGTCGGTAAAATGTTCGGATTTAGCTCATTTTAAGCTGCCACATACGAGAAACAATACTCGGAGGTCCTGTAGGGACCCCGAAACACACTTTTAAGTTCCTAAAATGAACGGTTTCGGAGATATTCCCAAATAACTGTGTTCCCTCTGAGAAACAGATCAACGTTACTATGGCAACCGCTGAAATTTCGCAGACCGGGGATAGTTTTCTGGCAATATCTCGAAAACCCTTCGTTTTAGGGCCTTAAAACGCTGGGTTCGGTTCCCACTTCTTTGAAGTGGAAACCACGAACATTGCTCCTCACATTGATACGCGCAAAAAGAGCTATAATCCATATTTCTACGATCAAATCGACTCGGAAAGTCTCATCTCTTATATATAATCCAAAACTGACTCATCACCGCAGGGCTCAAACCACTAGACCTAGGAAGCTGAAATTTTGCATGTTGGTTGATCCGAGTATGTAGAGGCTCACTAATAAACGGTTTTTGAAAATTCAATTTGTAAGTGACTTTTTTCGGCCCATTGGCATTGACAATCCAAAATTGACTCATCGACGCAGGACTCAAACCACTAGACCTAGAAAGCTGAAATTTTGCATGTTGGTTGATCCGAGTATGTAGAGGCCCAATAAGAAACGGTTTTTGAAAATTCAATTTGTAAGTGACTTTTTTCGGCCCTTTGGCACTGAGCAAGGACAGTCGGTAAATTGTTCGGATTTAGTTCATTTTAAGCTGCCACAGACGAGAAACAATACTCGGAGGTCCTGTAGGGACCCCGAAACACACTTTTAAGTTTCTAAAATGAATGGTTTCGGAGATATTCCCAAATAACTGTGTTCCCTCTGAGAAACAGATCAACGTTACTATGGCAACCGCTGAAATTTCGCAGACCGGGGATAGTTTTCTGGCAATATCTAGAAAACCGTTCGTTTTAGGGCCTTAAAACGCTGGGTTCGGTTCCCACTTCTTCGAAGTGGAAACCACGAACATTGCTCCTCACATTGATACGCGCAAAAAGAGCTATAATCCATATTTCTACGATCAAATCGACTCGGAAAGTCTCATCTCTTATATATAATCCAAAACTGACTCATCACCGCAGGGCTCAAGCCACTAGACCTAGGAAGCTGAAAGTTTGCATGTTGGTTGATCCGAGTATGTAGAGGCTCACTAAGAAACGGTTTTGGAAAATTCAATTTGTAAGTGACATTTTTCGGCCCTTTGGCATTGACAATCCAAAATTGACTCATCGACGCAGGGCTCAAACCACTAGACCTAGAAAGCTGAAATTTTGCATGTTGGTTGCTCCGAGTATGTAGAGGCCCAATAAGAAACGGTTTTTGAAAATCCAATTTGTAAGTGACTTTTTTCGGCCCTTTGGCACTGAGCAAGGACAGTCGGTAAAATGTTCGGATTTAGCTCATTTTAAGCTGCCACATACGAGAAACAATACTCGGAGGTCCTGTAGGGACCCCGAAACACACTTTTAAGTTCCTAAAATGAACGGTTTCGGAGATATTCCCAAATAACTGTGTTCCCTCTGAGAAACAGATCAACGTTACTATGGCAACCGCTGAAATTTCGCAGACCGGGGATAGTTTTCTGGCAATATCTCGAAAACCCTTCGTTTTAGGGCCTTAAAACGCTGGGTTCGGTTCCCACTTCTTTGAAGTGGAAACCACGAACATTGCTCCTCACATTGATACGCGCAAAAAGAGCTATAATCCATATTTCTACGATCAAATCGACTCGGAAAGTCTCATCTCTTATATATAATCCAAAACTGACTCATCACCGCAGGGCTCAAACCACTAGACCTAGGAAGCTGAAATTTTGCATGTTGGTTGATCCGAGTATGTAGAGGCTCACTAATAAACGGTTTTTGAAAATTCAATTTGTAAGTGACTTTTTTCGGCCCATTGGCATTGACAATCCAAAATTGACTCATCGACGCAGGACTCAAACCACTAGACCTAGAAAGCTGAAATTTTGCATGTTGGTTGATCCGAGTATGTAGAGGCCCAATAAGAAACGGTTTTTGAAAATTCAATTTGTAAGTGACTTTTTTCGGCCCTTTGGCACTGAGCAAGGACAGTCGGTAAAATGTTCGGATTTAGTTCATTTTAAGCTGCCACATACGAGAAACAATACTCGGAGGTCCTGTAGGGACCCCGAAACACACTTTTAAGTTTCTAAAATGAATGGTTTCGGAGATATTCCCAAATAACTGTGTTCCCTCTGAGAAACAGATCAACGTTACTATGGCAACCGCTGAAATTTCGCAGACCGGGGATAGATTTCTGGCAATATCTAGAAAACCGTTCGTTTTAGGGCCTTAAAACGCTGGGTTCGGTTCCCACTTCTTCGAAGTGGAAACCACGAACATTGCTCCTCACATTGATACGCGCAAAAAGAGCTATAATCCATATTTCTACGATCAAATCGACTCGGAAAGTCTCATCTCTTATATATAATCCAAAACTGACTCATCACCGCAGGGCTCAAGCCACTAGACCTAGGAAGCTGAAAGTTTGCATGTTGGTTGATCCGAGTATGTAGAGGCTCACTAAGAAACGGTTTTGGAAAATTCAATTTGTAAGTGACATTTTTCGGCCCTTTGGCATTGACAATCCAAAATTGACTCATCGACGCAGGGCTCAAACCACTAGACCTAGAAAGCTGAAATTTTGCATGTTGGTTGCTCCGAGTATGTAGAGGCCCAATAAGAAACGGTTTTTGAAAATCCAATTTGTAAGTGACTTTTTTCGGCCCTTTGGCACTGAGCAAGGACAGTCGGTAAAATGTTCGGATTTAGCTCATTTTAAGCCGCCACATACGAGAAACAATACTCGGAGGTCCTGTAGGGACCCCGAAACACACTTTTAAGTTCCTAAAATGAACGGTTTCGGAGATATTCCCAACTAACTGTGTTCCCTCTGAGAAACAGATCAACGTTACTATAGCAACCGCTGAAATTTCGCAGACCGGGGATAGTTTTCTGGCAATATCTCGAAAACCGTTCGTTTTAGGGCCTTAAAACGCTGGGTTCGGTTCCCACTTCTTTGAAGTGGAAACCACGAACATTGCTCCTCACATTGATACGCGCAAAAAGAGCTATAATCCATATTTCTACGATCAAATCGACTCGGAAAGTCTCATCTCTTATATATAATCCAAAACTGACTCATCACCGCAGGGCTCAAACCACTAGACCTAGGAAGCTGAAATTTTGCATGTTGGTTGATCCGAGTATGTAGAGGCTCACTAATAAACGGTTTTTGAAAATTCAATTTGTAAGTGACTTTTTTCGGCCCATTGGCATTGACAATCCAAAATTGACTCATCGACGCAGGACTCAAACCACTAGACCTAGAAAGCTGAAATTTTGCATGTTGGTTGATCCGAGTATGTAGAGGCCCAATAAGAAACGGTTTTTGAAAATTCAATTTGTAAGTGACTTTTTTCGGCCCTTTGGCACTGAGCAAGGACAGTCGGTAAAATGTTCGGATTTAGTTCATTTTAAGCTGCCACATACGAGAAACAATACTCGGAGGTCCTGTAGGGACCCCGAAACACACTTTTAAGTTCCTAAAATGAACGGTTTCGGAGATATTCCCAAATAACTGTGTTCCCTCTGAGAAAGAGATCAACGTTACTATGGCAACCGCTGAAATTTCGCAGACCGGGGATAGTTTTCTGGCAATATCTCGAAAACCGTTCGTTTTAGGGCCTTAGAACGCTGGGTTCGGTTCCTACTTCTCCGAAGTGGAAACCACGAACATTGCTCCTCACATTGATACGCGCAAAAAGAGCTATAATCCATATTCCTACGATCAAATCGACTCGGAAAGTCTCATCTCTTATATATAATCCAAAACTGACTCATCACCGCAGGGCTCAAACCACTAGACCTAGGAAGCTGAAATTTTGCATGTTGGTTGATCCGAGTATGTAGAGGCTCACTAAGAAACGGTTTTTGAAAATTCAAATTGTAAGTGACTTTTTTCGGCCCTTTGGCATTGACAATCCAAAATTGACTCATCGACGCAGGGCTCAAACCACTAGACCTAGAAAGCTGACATTTTGCATGTTGGTTGATCCGAGTATGTAGAGACCCAATAAGAAACGGTTTTTGAAAATTCAATTTGTAAGTGATTTTTTCGGCCCTTTGGCACTGAGCAAGGACAGTCGGTAAAATGTTCGGATTTAGCTCATTTTAAGCCGCCACATACGAGAAACAATACTCGGGGGTCCTGTAGGGACCCCAAAACACACTTTTTATGTTCCTAAAATGAACGGTTTCGGAGATATTCCCAAATAACTGTGTTCCCTCTGAGAAACAGATCAACGTTACTATGGCAACCGCTGAAATTTCGCAGACCGGGGATAGTTTTCTGGCAATATCTAGAAAACCGTTCGTTTTAGGGCCTTAAAACGCTGGGTTCGGTTCCCACTTCTTCGAAGTGGAAACCACGAACATTGCTCCTCACATTGATACGCGCAAAAAGAGCTATAATCCATATTTCTACGATCAAATCGACTCGGAAAGTCTCATCTCTTATATATAATCCAAAACTGACTCATCACCGCAGGGCTCAAGCCACTAGACCTAGGAAGCTGAAATTTTGCATGTTGGTTGATCCGAGTATGTAGAGGCTCACTAAGAAACGGTTTTGGAAAATTCAATTTGTAAGTGACATTTTTCGGCCCTTTGGCATATACAATCCAAAATTGACTCATCGACGCAGGGCTCAAACCACTAGACCTAGAAAGCTGAAATTTTGCATGTTGGTTGATCCGAGTATGTAGAGGCCCAATAAGAAACGGTTTTTGAAAATTCAATTTGCAAGTGAAATTTTTTCGGCCCTTTGGCACTGAGCAAGGACAGTCGGTAAAATGTTCGGATTTAGCTCATTTTAAGCTGCCACATACGAGCAACTATACTCGGAGGTCCTGTAAGGACACCGAAACACACTTTTTAAATTCCTAAAATGAACGGTTTCGGAGATATTCTCAAATAACTGTGTTCCCTCTGAGAAACAGATCAAAGTTACTATGGCAACAGCTGAAATTTCGCAGACCGGGGATAGTTTTCTGGCAATATCTCGAAAACAGTTTTAGGGCCACAAAACGCTGGGTTCGGATCCCACTTCTTCGAAGTGGAAACCACGATCATTGCTCCACACATTGATACGCGCAAAAAGAGCTATAATCCATATTTCTACGATCAAATCGACTCGGAAAGTCTCATCTCTTATATATAATCCAAAACTGACTCATCACCGCAGGGCTCAAACCACAAGACCTAGGAAGCTGAAATTTTGCAGGTTGGTTGATCCGAGTATGTAGAGGCTCACTAAGAAACGGTTTTTGAAAATTCAATTTGTAAGTGACTTTTTTCAGCCCTTTGGCATTGACAATCCAAAATTGACTCATCGACGCAGGGCTCAAACCACTAGACCTAGAAAGCTGAAATTTTGCATGTTGGTTGACCCGAGTATGTCGAGGCCCAATAAGAAACGGTTTTTGAAAATTCAATTTGTAAGTGACTTTTTTCGGCACTTTGGCATTGACAATCCAAAATTGACTCATCGAGGCAGGGCTCAAACCACTAGACCTAGAAAGCTGAAATTTTGCATGTTGGTTGATCCGAGTATGTAGAGGCCCAATAAGAAACGGTTTTTGAAAATTCTATTTGTAAGTGACTTTTTTCGGCCCTTTGGCACTGAGCAAGGACAGTCGGTAAAATGTTCGGATTTAGCTCATTTTAAGACGCCACATACGAGAAACAATACTCGGAGGTCCTGTAGGGACCCCGAAACACACTTTTAAGTTCCTAAAATGAACGGTTTCGGAGATATTCCCAACTAACTGTGTTCCCTCTGAGAAACAGATCAACGTTACTATGGCAACCGCTGAAATTTCGCAGACCGGGGATAGTTTTCTGGCAATATCTCGAAAACCGTTCGTTTAAGGGCCTTAAAACGCTGGGTTCGGTTCCCACTTCTACGAAGTGGAAACCACGAACATTGCTCCTCACATTGATACGCGCAAAAAGAGCTATAATCCATATTTCTACGATCAAATCGACTCGGAAAGTCTCATCTCTTATATATAATCCAAAACTGACTCATCACCGCAGGGCTCAAACCACTAGACCTAGGAAGCTGAAATTTTGCATGTTGGTTGATCCGAGTATGTAGAGGCTCACTAATAAACGGTTTTTGAAATTTCAATTTGTAAGTGACTTTTTTCGGCCCATTGGCATTGACAATTCCAAATTGACTCATCGACGCAGGGCTCAAACCACTAGACCTAGAAAGCTGAAATTTTGCATGTTGGTTGATCCGAGTATGTAGAGGCCCAATAAGAAACGGTTTTTGAAAATTCAATTTGTAAGTGACTTTTTTCGGCCCTTTGGCACTGAGCAAGGACAGTCGGTAAAATGTGCGGATTTAGCTCATTTTAAGCTGCCACATACGAGAAACAATACTCGGAGGTCCTGTAGGGACCCCGAAACACACTTTTAAGTTCCTAAAATGAACGGTTTCGGAGATATTCCCAAATAACTGTGTTCCCTCTGAGAAACAGATCAACGTTACTATGGCAACCGCTGAAATTTCGCAGACCGGGGATAGTTTTCTGGCAATATCTCGAAAACCGTTCGTTTTAGGGCCTTAAAACGCTGGGTTCGGTTCCCACTTCTTTGAAGTGGAAACCACGAACATTGCTCCTCACATTGATACGCGCAAAAAGAGCTATAATCCATATTTCTACGATCAAATCGACTCGGAAAGTCTCATCTCTTATATATAATCCAAAACTGACTCATCACCGCAGGGCTCAAACCACTAGACCTAGGAAGCTGAAATTTTGCATGTTGGTTGATCCGAGTATGTAGAGGCTCACTAATAAACGGTTTTTGAAAATTCAATTTGTAAGTGACTTTTTTCGGCCCATTGGCATTGACAATCCAAAATTGACTCATCGACGCAGGACTCAAACCACTAGACCTAGAAAGCTGAAATTTTGCATGTTGGTTGATCCGAGTATGTAGAGGCCCAATAAGAAACGGTTTTTGAAAATTCAATTTGTAAGTGACTTTTTTCGGCCCTTTGGCACTGAGCAAGGACAGTCGGTAAAATGTTCGGATTTAGTTCATTTTAAGCTGCCACATACGAGAAACAATACTCGGAGGTCCTGTAGGGACCCCGAAACACACTTTTAAGTTCCTAAAATGAACGGTTTCGGAGATATTCCCAAATAACTGTGTTCCCACTGAGAAACAGATCAACGTTACTATGGCAACCGCTGAAATTTCGCAGACCGGGGATAGTTTTCTGGCAATATCTCGAAAACCGTTCGTTTTAGGGCCTTAGAACGCTGGGTTCGGTTCCTACTTCTCCGAAGTGGAAACCACGAACGTTGCTCCTCACATTGATACGCGCAAAAAGAGCTATAATCCATATTCCTACGATCAAATCGACTCGGAAAGTCTCATCTCTTATATATAATCCAAAACTGACTCATCACCGCAGGGCTCAAACCACTAGACCTAGGAAGCTGAAATTTTGCATGTTGGTTGATCCGAGTATGTAGAGGCTCACTAAGAAACGGTTTTTGAAAATTCAAATTGTAAGTGACTTTTTTCGGCCCTTTGGCATTGACAATCCAAAATTGACTCATCGACGCAGGGCTCAAACCACTAGACCTAGAAAGCTGACATTTTGCATGTTGGTTGATCCGAGTATGTAGAGACCCAATAAGAAACGGTTTTTGAAAATTCAATTTGTAAGTGATTTTTTCGGCCCTTTGGCACTGAGCAAGGACAGTCGGTAAAATGTTCGGATTTAGCTCATTTTAAGCCGCCACATACGAGAAACAATACTCGGGGGTCCTGTAGGGACCCCAAAACACACTTTTTATGTTCCTAAAATGAACGGTTTCGGAGATATTCCCAAATAACTGTGTTCCCTCTGAGAAACAGATCAACGTTACTATGGCAACCGCTGAAATTTCGCAGACCGGGGATAGTTTTCTGGCAATATCTAGAAAACCGTTCGTTTTAGGGCCTTAAAACGCTGGGTTCGGTTCCCACTTCTTCGAAGTGGAAACCACGAACATTGCTCCTCACATTGATACGCGCAAAAAGAGCTATAATCCATATTTCTACGATCAAATCGACTCGGAAAGTCTCATCTCTTATATATAATCCAAAACTGACTCATCACCGCAGGGCTCAAGCCACTAGACCTAGGAAGCTGAAATTTTGCATGTTGGTTGATCCGAGTATGTAGAGGCTCACTAAGAAACGGTTTTGGAAAATTCAATTTGTAAGTGACATTTTTCGGCCCTTTGGCATTGACAATCCAAAATTGACTCATCGACGCAGGGCTCAAACCACTAGACCTAGAAAGCTGAAATTTTGCATGTTGGTTGATCCGAGTATGTAGAGGCCCAATAAGAAACGGTTTTTGAAAATTCAATTTGCAAGTGAAATTTTTTCGGCCCTTTGGCACTGAGCAAGGACAGTCGGTAAAATGTTCGGATTTAGCTCATTTTAAGCCGCCACATACGAGAAACAATACTCGGAGGTCCTGTAGGGACCCCGAAACACACTTTTAAGTTTCTAAAATGAATGGTTTCGGAGACGAAGTGGAAACCACGAACATTGCTCCTCACATTGATACGCGCAAAAAGAGCTATAATCCATATTTCTACGATCAAATCGACTCGGAAAGTCTCATCTCTTATATATAATCCAAAACTGACTCATCACCGCAGGGCTCAAGCCACTAGACCTAGGAAGCTGAAAGTTTGCATGTTGGTTGATCCGAGTATGTAGAGGCTCACTAAGAAACGGTTTTGGAAAATTCAATTTGTAAGTGACATTTTTCGGCCCTTTGGCATTGACAATCCAAAATTGACTCATCGACGCAGGGCTCAAACCACTAGACCTAGAAAGCTGAAATTTTGCATGTTGGTTGCTCCGAGTATGTAGAGGCCCAATAAGAAACGGTTTTTGAAAATCCAATTTGTAAGTGACTTTTTTCGGCCCTTTGGCACTGAGCAAGGACAGTCGGTAAAATGTTCGGATTTAGCTCATTTTAAGCCGCCACATACGAGAAACAATACTCGGAGGTCCTGTAGGGACCCCGAAACTCACTTTTAAGTTCCTAAAATGAACGGTTTCGGAGATATTCCCAACTAACTGTGTTCCCTCTGAGAAACAGATCAACGTTACTATGGCAACCGCTGAAATTTCGCAGACCGGGGATAGTTTTCTGGCAATATCTCGAAAACCGTTCGTTTTAGGGCCTTAAAACTCTGGGTTCGGTTCCCACTTCTTTGAAGTGGAAACCACGAACATTGCTCCTCACATTGATACGCGCAAAAAGAGCTATAATCCATATTTCTACGATCAAATCGACTCGGAAAGTCTCATCTCTTATATATAATCCAAAACTGACTCATCACCGCAGGGCTCAAACCACTAGACCTAGGAAGCTGAAATTTTGCATGTTGGTTGATCCGAGTATGTAGAGGCTCACAAATAAACGGTTTTTGAAAATTCAATTTGTAAGTGACTTTTTTCGGCCCATTGGCATTGACAATTCCAAATTGACTCATCGACGCAGGGCTCAAACCACTAGACCTAGAAAGCTGAAATTTTGCATGTTGGTTGATCCGAGTATGTAGAGGCCCAATAAGAAACGGTTTTTGAAAATTCAATTTGTAAGTGACTTTTTTCGGCCCTTTGGCACTGAGCAAGGACAGTCGGTAAAATGTTCGGATTTAGCTCATTTTAAGCTGCCACATACGAGAAACAATACTCGGAGGTCCTGTAGGGACCCCGAAACACACTTTTAAGTTCCTAAAATGAACGGTTTCGGAGATATTCCCAAATAACTGTGTTCCCTCTGAGAAACAGATCAACGTTACTATGGCAACCGCTGAAATTTCGCAGACCGGGGATAGTTTTCTGGCAATATCTCGAAAACCGTTCGTTTTAGGGCCTTAAAACGCTGGGTTCGGTTCCCACTTCTTTGAAGTGGAAACCACGAACATTGCTCCTCACATTGATACGCGCAAAAAGAGCTATAATCCATATTTCTACGATCAAATCGACTCGGAAAGTCTCATCTCTTATATATAATCCAAAACTGACTCATCACCGCAGGGCTCAAACCACTAGACCTAGGAAGCTGAAATTTTGCATGTTGGTTGATCCGAGTATGTAGAGGCTCACTAAGAAACGGTTTTTGAAAATTCAAATTGTAAGTGACTTTTTTCGGCCCTTTGGCATTGACAATCCAAAATTGACTCATCGACGCAGGGCTCAAACCACTAGACCTAGAAAGCTGACATTTTGCATGTTGGTTGATCCGAGTATGTAGAGACCCAATAAGAAACGGTTTTTAAAAATTCAATTTGTAAGTGATTTTTTCGGCCCTTTGGCACTGAGCAAGGACAGTCGGTAAAATGTTCGGATTTAGCTCATTTTAAGCCGCCACATACGAGAAACAATACTCGGGGGTCCTGTAGGGACCCCAAAACACACTTTTTATGTTCCTAAAATGAACGGTTTCGGAGATATTCCCAAATAACTGTGTTCCCTCTGAGAAACAGATCAACGTTACTATGGCAACCGCTGAAATTTCGCAGACCGGGGATAGTTTTCTGGCAATATCTAGAAAACCGTTCGTTTTAGGGCCTTAAAACGCTGGGTTCGGTTCCCACTTCTTCGAAGTGGAAACCACGAACATTGCTCCTCACATTGATACGCGCAAAAAGAGCTATAATCCATATTTCTACGATCAAATCGACTCGGAAAGTCTCATCTCTTATATATAATCCAAAACTGACTCATCACCGCAGGGCTCAAGCCACTAGACCTAGGAAGCTGAAATTTTGCATGTTGGTTGATCCGAGTATGTAGAGGCTCACTAAGAAACGGTTTTGGAAAATTCAATTTGTAAGTGACATTTTTCGGCCCTTTGGCATTGACAATCCAAAATTGACTCATCGACGCAGGGCTCAAACCACTAGACCTAGAAAGCTGAAATTTTGCATGTTGGTTGATCCGAGTATGTAGAGGCCCAATAAGAAACGGTTTTTGAAAATTCAATTTGCAAGTGAAATTTTTTCGGCCCTTTGGCACTGAGCAAGGACAGTCGGTAAAATGTTCGGATTTAGCTCATTTTAAGCCGCCACATACGAGAAACAATACTCGGAGGTCCTGTAGGGACCCCGAAACACACTTTTAAGTTTCTAAAATGAATGGTTTCGGAGATATTCCCAAATAACTGTGTTCCCTCTGAGAAACAGATCAACGTTACTATGGCAACCGCTGAAATTTCGCAGACCGGGGATAGTTTTCTGGCAATATCTAGAAAACCGTTCGTTTTAGGGCCTTAAAACGCTGGGTTCGGTTCCCACTTCTTCGAAGTGGAAACCACGAACATTGCTCCTCACATTGATACGCGCAAAAAGAGCTATAATCCATATTTCTACGATCAAATCGACTCGGAAAGTCTCATCTCTTATATATAATCCAAAACTGACTCATCACCGCAGGGCTCAAGCCACTAGACCTAGGAAGCTGAAAGTTTGCATGTTGGTTGATCCGAGTATGTAGAGGCTCACTAAGAAACGGTTTTGGAAAATTCAATTTGTAAGTGACATTTTTCGGCCCTTTGGCATTGACAATCCAAAATTGACTCATCGACGCAGGGCTCAAACCACTAGACCTAGAAAGCTGAAATTTTGCATGTTGGATGCTCCGAGTATGTAGAGGCCCAATAAGAAACGGTTTTTGAAAATCCAATTTATAAGTGACTTTTTTCGGCCCTTTGGCACTGAGCAAGGACAGTCGGTAAAATGTTCGGATTTAGCTCATTTTAAGCCGCCACATACGAGAAACAATACTCGGAGGTCCTGTAGGGACCCCGAAACACACTTTTAAGTTCCTAAAATGAACGGTTTCGGAGATATTCCCAACTAACTGTGTTCCCTCTGAGAAACAGATCAACGTTACTATGGCAACCGCTGAAATTTCGCAGACCGGGGATAGTTTTCTGGCAATATCTCGAAAACCGTTCGTTTTAGGGCCTTTAAACGCTGGGTTCGGTTCCCACTTCTTTGAAGTGGAAACCACGAACATTGCTCCTCACATTGATACGCGCAAAAAGAGCTATAATCCATATTTCTACGATCAAATCGACTCGGAAAGTCTCATCTCTTATATATAATCCAAAACTGACTCATCACCGCAGGGCTCAAACCACTAGACCTAGGAAGCTGAAATTTTGCATGTTGGTTGATCCGAGTATGTAGAGGCTCACTAATAAACGGTTTTTGAAAATTCAATTTGTAAGTGACTTTTTTCGGCCCATTGGCATTGACAATTCCAAATTGACTCATCGACGCAGGGCTCAAACCACTAGACCTAGAAAGCTGAAATTTTGCATGTTGGTTGATCCGAGTATGTAGAGGCCCAATAAGAAACGGTTTTTGAAAATTCAATTTGTAAGTGACTTTTTTCGGCCCTTTGGCACTGAGCAAGGACAGTCGGTAAAATGTTCGGATTTAGCTCATTTTAAGCTGCCACATACGAGAAACAATACTCGGAGGTCCTGTAGGGACCCCGAAACACACTTTTAAGTTCCTAAAATGAACGGTTTCGGAGATATTCCCAAATAACTGTGTTCCCTCTGAGAAACAGATCAACGTTACTATGGCAACCGCTGAAATTTCGCAGACCGGGGATAGTTTTCTGGCAATATCTCGAAAACCGTTCGTTTTAGGGCCTTAAAACGCTGGGTTCGGTTCCCACTTCTTTGAAGTGGAAACCACGAACATTGCTCCTCACATTGATACGCGCAAAAAGAGCTATAATCCATATTTCTACGATCAAATCGACTCGGAAAGTCTCATCTCTTATATATAATCCAAAACTGACTCATCACCGCAGGGCTCAAACCACTAGACCTAGGAAGCTGAAATTTTGCATGTTGGTTGATCCGAGTATGTAGAGGCTCACTAATAAACGGTTTTTGAAAATTCAATTTGTAAGTGACTTTTTTCGGCCCATTGGCATTGACAATCCAAAATTGACTCATCGACGCAGGACTCAAACCACTAGACCTAGAAAGCTGAAATTTTGCATGTTGGTTGATCCGAGTATGTAGAGGCCCAATAAGAAACGGTTTTTGAAAATTCAATTTGTAAGTGACTTTTTTCGGCCCTTTGGCACTGAGCAAGGACAGTCGGTAAAATGTTCGGATTTAGTTCATTTTAAGCTGCCACATACGAGAAACAATACTCGGAGGTCCTGTAGGGACCCCGAAACACACTTTTAAGTTCCTAAAATGAACGGTTTCGGAGATATTCCCAAATAACTGTGTTCCCTCTGAGAAAGAGATCAACGTTACTATGGCAACCGCTGAAATTTCGCAGACCGGGGATAGTTTTCTGGCAATATCTCGAAAACCGTTCGTTTTAGGGCCTTAGAACGCTGGGTTCGGTTCCTACTTCTCCGAAGTGGAAACCACGAACATTGCTCCTCACATTGATACGCGCAAATAGAGCTATAATCCATATTCCTACGATCAAATCGACTCGGAAAGTCTCATCTCTTATATATAATCCAAAACTGACTCATCACCGCAGGGCTCAAACCACTAGACCTAGGAAGCTGAAATTTTGCATGTTGGTTGATCCGAGTATGTAGAGGCTCACTAAGAAACGGTTTTTGAAAATTCAAATTGTAAGTGACTTTTTTCGGCCCTTTGGCATTGACAATCCAAAATTGACTCATCGACGCAGGGCTCAAACCACTAGACCTAGAAAGCTGACATTTTGCATGTTGGTTGATCCGAGTATGTAGAGACCCAATAAGAAACGGTTTTTGAAAATTCAATTTGTAAGTGATTTTTTCGGCCCTTTGGCACTGAGCAAGGACAGTCGGTAAAATGTTCGGATTTAGCTCATTTTAAGCCGCCACATACGAGAAACAATACTCGGGGGTCCTGTAGGGACCCCAAAACATACTTTTTATGTTCCTAAAATGAACGGTTTCGGAGATATTCCCAAATAACTGTGTTCCCTCTGAGAAACAGATCAACGTTACTATGGCAACCGCTGAAATTTCGCAGACCGGGGATAGTTTTCTGGCAATATCTAGAAAACCGTTCGTTTTAGGGCCTTAAAACGCTGGGTTCGGTTCCCACTTCTTCGAAGTGGAAACCACGAACATTGCTCCTCACATTGATACGCGCAAAAAGAGCTATAATCCATATTTCTACGATCAAATCGACTCGGAAAGTCTCATCTCTTATATATAATCCAAAACTGACTCATCACCGCAGGGCTCAAGCCACTAGACCTAGGAAGCTGAAATTTTGCATGTTGGTTGATCCGAGTATGTAGAGGCTCACTAAGAAACGGTTTTGGAAAATTCAATTTGTAAGTGACATTTTTCGGCCCTTTGGCATTGACAATCCAAAATTGACTCATCGACGCAGGGCTCAAACCACTAGACCTAGAAAGCTGAAATTTTGCATGTTGGTTGATCCGAGTATGTAGAGGCCCAATAAAAAACGGTTTTTGAAAATTCAATTTGCAAGTGAAATTTTTTCGGCCCTTTGGCACTGAGCAAGGACAGTCGGTAAAATGTTCGGATTTAGCTCATTTTAAGCCGCCACATACGAGAAACAATACTCGGAGGTCCTGTAGGGACCCCGAAACACACTTTTAAGTTTCTAAAATGAATGGTTTCGGAGATATTCCCAAATAACTGTGTTCCCTCTGAGAAACAGATCAACGTTACTATGGCAACCGCTGAAATTTCGCAGACCGGGGATAGTTTTCTGGCAATATCTAGAAAACCGTTCGTTTTAGGGCCTTAAAACGCTGGGTTCGGTTCCCACTTCTTCGAAGTGGAAACCACGAACATTGCTCCTCACATTGATACGCGCAAAAAGAGCTATAATCCATATTTCTACGATCAAATCGACTCGGAAAGTCTCATCTCTTATATATAATCCAAAACTGACTCATCACCGCAGGGCTCAAGCCACTAGACCTAGGAAGCTGAAATTTTGCATGTTGGTTGATCCGAGTATGTAGAGGCTCACTAAGAAACGGTTTTGGAAAATTCAATTTGTAAGTGACATTTTTCGGCCCTTTGGCATTGACAATCCAAAATTGACTCATCGACGCAGGGCTCAAACCACTAGACCTAGAAAGCTGAAATTTTGCATGTTGGTTGATCCGAGTATGTAGAGGCCCAATAAGAAACGGTTTTTGAAAATTCAATTTGCAAGTGAAATTTTTTCGGCCCTTTGGCACTGAGCAAGGACAGTCGGTAAAATGTTCGGATTTAGCTCATTTTAAGCTGCCACATACGAGCAACTATACTCGGAGGTCCTGTAAGGACACCGAAACACACTTTTTAAATTCCTAAAATGAACGGTTTCGGAGATATTCTCAAATAACTGTGTTCCCTCTGAGAAACAGATCAAAGTTACTATGGCAACAGCTGAAATTTCGCAGACCGGGGATAGTTTTCTGACAATATCTCGAAAACAGTTTTAGGGCCATAAAACGCTGGGTTCGGATCCCACTTCTTCGAAGTGGAAACCACGAACATTGCTCCACACATTGATACGCGCAAAAAGAGCTATAATCCATATTTCTACGATCAAATCGACTCGGAAAATCTCATCTCTTATATATAATCCAAAACTGACTCATCACCGCAGGGCTCAAACCACAAGACCTAGGAAGCTGAAATTTTGCAGGTTGGTTGATCCGAGTATGTAGAGGCTCACTAAGAAACGGTTTTTGAAAATTCAATTTGTAAGTGACTTTTTTCAGCCCTTTGGCATTGACAATCCAAAATTGACTCATCGACGCAGGGCTCAAACCACTAGACCTAGAAAGCTGAAATTTTGCATGTTGGTTGACCCGAGTATGTCGAGGCCCAATAAGAAACGGTTTTTGAAAATTCAATTTGTAAGTGACTTTTTTCGGCACTTTGGCATTGACAATCCAAAATTGACTCATCGAGGCAGGGCTCAAACCACTAGACCTAGAAAGCTGAAATTTTGCATGTTGGTTGATCCGAGTATGTAGAGGCCCAATAAGAAACGGTTTTTGAAAATTCTATTTGTAAGTGACTTTTTTCGGCCCTTTGGCACTGAGCAAGGACAGTCGGTAAAATGTTCGGATTTAGCTCATTTTAAGACGCCACATACGAGAAACAATACTCGGAGGTCCTGTAGGGACCCCGAAACACACTTTTTATGTTCCTAAAATGAACGGTTTCGGAGATATTCCCAAATAACTGTGTTCCCTCTGAGAAACAGATCAACGTTACTATGGCAACCGCTGAAATTTCGCAGACCGGGGATAGTTTTCTGGCAATATCTCGAAAACAGTCCGTTTTAGGGCCTTAAAACGCTGGGTTCGGTTCCCACTTCTTCGAAGTGGAAACCACGAACATTGCTCCTCACTTTGATACGCGCAAAAAGAGCTATAATCCATATTTCTACGATCAAATCGACACGGAAAGTCTCATCTCTTATATATAATCCAAAGCTGACTCATCGCCGCAGGGCTCAAACCACTAGACCTAGGAAGCTGAAATTTTGCATGTTGGTTGATCCGAGTATGTAGAGGCTCACTAAGAAACGGTTTTTGAAAATTCAATTTGTAAGTGACTTTTTTCGGCCCTTTGGCATTGACAATCCAAAATTGACTCATCGACGCAGGGCTCAAACCACTAGACCTAGAAAGCTGAAATTGTGCATGTTGGTTGATCCGAGTATGTAGATGCCCAATAAGAAACGGTTTTTTTAAATTCATTTTGTAAGTGACTTTTTTCGGCCCTTTGGCACTGAGCAAGGACAGTCGGTAAAATGTTCGGATTTAGCTCATTTTAAGCCGCCACATACGAGAAACAATACTCGGAGGTCCTGTAGGGACCCCGAAACACACTTTTTAAGTTCTTAAATGAACGGTTTCGGAGATATTCCCAAATAACTGTGCTCCCTCTGAAAAACAGATCAACGTTACTATGGCAACCGCTGAAATTTCGCAGACCGGGGATAGTTTTCTGACAATATCTCGAAAACCGTTCGTTTTAGGGCCTTAAAACGCTGGGTTCGGTCCACGAACATTGCTCCTCACATTGATACGCGCAAAAAGAGCTATAATCCATATTTCTACGATCAACTCGACTAGGAAATTCTCATCTCTTATATATAATCCAAAACTGACTCATCACCGCAGGGCTCAAGCCACTAGACCTAGGAAGCTGAAATTTTGCATGTTGGTTGATCCGAGTATGTAGAGGCCCAATAAGAAACGGTTTTTGAAAATTCTATTTGTAAGTGGCTTTTTTCGTCCCTTTGGCACTGAGCAAGGACAGTCGGTAAAATGTTCGGATTTAGCTCATTTTAAGCCGCCACATACGAGAAACAATACTCGGAGGTCCTGTAGGGACCCCGAAACACACTTTTTAAGTTCCTAAAATGAACGGTTTCGGAGATATTCCCAAATAACTGTGTTCCCTCTGAGAAACAGATCAACGTTACTATGGCAACCGCTGAAATTTCGCAGACCGGGGATTGTTTTCTGGCAATATCTCGAAAACCGTTCGTTTTAGGGCCTTAAAACGCTGGGTTCGGTTCCCTGTTCCTCGAAGTGGAAACCACGAACATTGCTCCTCACATTGATACGCGCAAAAAGAGCTATAATCCATATTTCTACGATCAAATCGACTCGGAAAGTCTCATCTCTTATATATAATCCAAAACTGACTCATCACCGCAGGGCTCAAACCACTAGACCTAGGAAGCTGAAATTTTGCATGTTGGTTGATCCGAGTATGTAGAGGCTCACTAAGAAACGGTTGTTAAAAATTCAATTTGTAAGTGACTTTTTTCGGCCCTTTGGCATTGACAATCCAAAATTGACTCAGCGACGCAGGGCTCAAACCACTAGACCTAGAAAGCTGACATTTTGCATGTTGGTTGATACGAGTATGTAGAGGCCCAATAAGAAACGGTTTTTGAAAATTCAATTAGTATGTGACTTTTTTCGGCCTTTTGGCACTGAGCAAGGACAGTCGGTAAAATGTTCGGATTTAGCTCATTTTAAGCCGCCACATACGAGAAACAATACTCGGAGGTCCTGTACGGACCCCGAAACACACTTTTTAAGTTCCTAAAATGAACGGTTTCGGAGATATTCCCAAATAACTGTGTTCCCTCTGAGAAACAGATCAACGTTACTATGGCAACCGCTGAAATTTCGCAGAACGGGGATAGTTTTCTGGCAATATCTCGAAAACCGTTCGTTTTAGGGCCTTAAAACGCTGGGTTCGGTTCCCACTTCTTCGAAGTGGAAACCACGAACATTGCTCCTCACATTGATACGCGCAAAAAGAGCTATTATCCATATTTCTACGATCAAATCGACTCGGAAAGTCTCATCTCTTTTATATAATCCAAAACTGACTCATCACCGCAGGGCTCAAGCCACTAGACCTAGGAAGCAGAAATTTTGCATGTTGGTTGATCCGAGTATGTAGAGGATCACTAAGATACGGTTTTAGAAAATTCAATTTGTAAGTGACTTTTTTCGGCCTTTTGGCACTGAGCAAGGACGGTCGGTAAAATGTTCGGATTTAGCTCATTTTAAGCCGCCACATACGAGAAACAATACTCGGAGGTCCTGTAGGGACCCCGAAACACACTTTTTAAGTTCCTAAAGAGAACGGTTTCGGAGATATTCCCAAATAACTGTGTTCCCTCTGAGAAACAGATCAACGTTACTATGGCAACCGCTGAAATTTCGCAGACCGGGGATAGTTTTCTGGCAATATCTCGAAAACCGTTCGTTTTAGGGCCTTAAAACGGTTGGTTCGGTTCCCACTTCTTCGAAGTGGAAACCACGAACATTGCTCCTCACATTGATACGCGCAAAAAGAGCTATAATCGATATTACTACGATCAAATCGACTCGGAAAGTCTCATCTCTTATATATAATCCAAAACTGACTCATCACCGCAGGGCTCAAACCACTAGACCTAGGAAGCAGAAATTTTGCACGTTGGTTGATCCGAGTATGTAGAGGCTCACTAAGAAACGGTTTTTGAAAATTCAATTTGTAAGTGACTTTTTTCGTCCCATTGGCATTGACAATCCAAAATTGACTCATCGACGCAGGGCTCAAACCACTAGACCTAGAAAGCTGAAATTTTGCATGTTGGTTGATCCGAGTATGTAGAGGCCCAAAAAGAAACGGTTTTTGAAAATTCAATTTGTAAGTGACTTTTTTCGTCCCTTTGGCACTGGGCAAGGACAGTCGGTAAAATGTTCGGATTTAGCTCATTTTAAGCCGCCACATACGAGAAACAATACTCGGAGGTCCTGTAGGGACCCCGAAAGACACTTTTTAAGTTCCTAAAATGAACGGTTTCGGAGATACTCCCAAATAACTGTGTTCCCTCTGAGAAACAGATCAACGTTACTATGGCAACCGCTGAAATTTCGCAGACCGGGGATAGTTTTCTGGCAATATCTCGAAAACCGTTCGTTTTAGTGCCTTAAAACGCTGGGTTCGGTTCCCACTTCTTCGAAGTGGAAACCACGAACATTGCTCCTCACATTGATACGCGCAAAAAGAGCTATAATCCATATTTCTACGATCAAACCGACTCGGAAAGTCTCATCTCTTATGTATAATCCAAAACAGACTCATCACCGCAGGGCTCAAGCCACTAGACCTAGGAAGCTGAAATGTTGCATGTTGGTTGATCCGAGTATGTAGAGGATCACTAAGAAAAGGTTTTTTAAAATTCAATTTGTAAGTGACTTTTTTCGGCCCTTTGGCATTGACAATCCAAAATTGACTCATCGACGCAGGGCTCAAACCACTAGACCTAGAAAGCTGAAATTTTGCATGTTGGTTGATCCGAGTATGTAGAGGCCCAATAAGAAACGGTTTTTGAAAATTCTATTTGTAAGTGACTTTTTTCGGCCCTTTGGCACTGAGCAAGGACAGTCGGTAAAATGTTCGGATTTAGCTCATTTTAAGCCACCACATACGAGAAACAATACTCGGAGGTCATGTAGGGACCCCGAAACACACTTTTTAAGTTCCTAAAATGAACGGTTTCGGAGATATTCCCAAATAACTGTGTTCCCTCTGAGAAACAGATCAACGTTACTATGGCAACCGCTGAAATTTCGCTGACTGGGGATAGTTTTCTGGAAATATCTCGAAAACCGTTCGTTTTAGGGCGTTAAAACGCTGGGTTCGGTTCCCACTTCTTCGAAGTGGAAACCACGAACATTGCTCCTCACATTGATACGCGCAAAAAGAGCTATAATCCATATTTCTACGATCAAATGGACTCGGAAAGTCTCAATTCTTATATATAATCCAAAACTGACTCATCACCGCAGGGCTCTAACCACTAGACCTAGGAAGCTGAAATTTTGCATGTTGGTTGATCCGAGTATGTAGAGGCTCACTAAGAAACGGTTTTTGAAAATTCGATTTGCAAGTGACTTTTTTCGGCCCTTTGGCATTGACAATCCAAAATTGACTCATCGACGCAGGGCTCAAACCACTAGACCTAGAAAGCTGAAATTTTGCATGTTGGTTGATCCGCGTATGTAGAGGCCCAATAAGAAACGGTTTTTGAAAATTCAATTTGTAAGTGACTTTTTTCGGCCCTTTGGCACTGATCAAGGACAGTCGGTAAAATGTTCGGATTTAGCTCATTTTAAGCCGCCACATACGAGAAACAATACTCGGAGGTCCTGTAGGGACCCCGAAACATACTTTTTAAGTTCCTAAAATGAACGGCTTCGGAGATATTCCCAAATAACTGTGTTCCCTCTGAGAAACAGATCAACGTTACTATGGCAACCGCTGAAATTTCGCAGACCGGGGATAGTTTTCTGGCAATATCTCGAAAACCGTTCGTTTTAGGGCCTTAAAACGCTGGGTTCGGTTCCCACTTCTTCGAAATGGAAACCACGAACATTGCTGCTCACATTGATACGCGCAAAAAGAGCTATAATCCATATTTCTACGATCAAATCGACTCGGAAAATCTCATCTCTTATATATAATCCAAAACTGACTCATCACCGCAGGGCTCAAACCACTAGACCTAGGAAGCTGAAATTTTGCACGTTGGTTGATCCGAGTATGTAGAGGCTCACTAAGAAACGGCTTTTGAAAATTCAATTTGTAAGTGACTTTTTTCGGCCCTTTGGCATTGACAATCCAAAATTGACTCATCAACGTAGGGCTCAAACCACTAGACCTAGAAAGCTGAAATTTTGCATGTTGGTTGATCCGAGTATGTAGAGGCCCAATAAGAAATGGTTTTTGAAAATTCAATTTGTAAGTGACTTTTTTCGGCCCTTTGGCACTGAGCAAGGACAGTCGGTAAAATGTTTGGATTTAGCTCATTTTAAGCCCCCACATACGAGAAACAATAGTCGGAGGTCCTGTAGGGACCCCGAAAGACACTTTTTAAGTTTCTTAAATGAACGGTTTCGGAGATATTCTCAAATAACTGTGTTCCCTCTGAGAAACAGATCAACGTTACTATGGCAACCGCTGAAATTTCGCAGACCGGGGATAGTTTTCTGGCAATATCTCGAAAACCGTTCGTTTTAGGGCCTTAAAACGCTGGGTTCGGTTCCCACTTCTTCGAAATGGAAACCATGAACATTGCTCCTCACATTGATACGCGCAAACAGAGCTATAATCCATATTTCTACGATCAAATCGACTCGGAAAGTCTCATCTCTTTTATATAATCCAAAACTGACTCATCACCGCAGGGCTCAAGCCACTAGACCTAGGAAGCAGAAATTTTGCATGTTGGTTGATCCGAGTATGTAGAGGATCACTAAGATACGGTTTTAGAAAATTCAATTTGTAAGTGACTTTTTTCGGTCCTTTGGCATTGACAATCCAAAATTGACTCAGCGACGCAGGGCTCAAACCACTAGACTTAGAAAGCTGAAATTTTGCATGTTGGTTGATACGAGTGTGTAGAGGCCCAATAAGAAACGGTTTTTGAAAATCCAATTAGTAAGTGACTTTTTTCGGCCTTTTGGCACTGAGCAAGGACGGTCGGTAAAATGTTCGGATTTAGCTCATTTTAAGCCGCCACATACGAGAAACAATACTCGGAGGTCCTGTAGGGACCCCGAAACACACTTTTTAAGTTCCTAAAGAGAACGGTTTCGGAGATATTCCCAAATAACTGTGTTCCCTCTGAGAAACAGATCAACGTTACTATGGCAACCGCTGAAATTTCGCAGACCGGGGATAGTTTTCTGGCAATATCTCGAAAACCGTTCGTTTTAGGGCCTTAAAACGGTTGGTTCGGTTCCCACTTCTTCGAAGTGGAAACCACGAACATTGCTCCTCACATTGATACGCGCAAAAAGAGCTATAATCGATATTACTACGATCAAATCGACTCGGAAAGTCTCATCTCTTATATATAATCCAAAACTGACTCATCACCGCAGGGCTCAAACCACTAGACCTAGGAAGCAGAAATTTTGCACGTTGGTTGATCCGAGTATGTAGAGGCTCACTAAGAAACGGTTTTTGAAAATTCAATTTGTAAGTGACTTTTTTCGTCCCATTGGCATTGACAATCCAAAATTGACTCATCGACGCAGGGCTCAAACCACTAGACCTAGAAAGCTGAAATTTTGCATGTTGGTTGATCCGAGTATGTAGAGGCCCAAAAAGAAACGGTTTTTGAAAATTCAATTTGTAAGTGACTTTTTTCGTCCCTTTGGCACTGGGCAAGGACAGTCGGTAAAATGTTCGGATTTAGCTCATTTTAAGCCGCCACATACGAGAAACAATACTCGGAGGTCCTGTAGGGACCCCGAAAGACACTTTTTAAGTTCCTAAAATGAACGGTTTCGGAGATACTCCCAAATAACTGTGTTCCCTCTGAGAAACAGATCAACGTTACTATGGCAACCGCTGAAATTTCGCAGACCGGGGATAGTTTTCTGGCAATATCTCGAAAACCGTTCGTTTTAGTGCCTTAAAACGCTGGGTTCGGTTCCCACTTCTTCGAAGTGGAAACCACGAACATTGCTCCTCACATTGATACGCGCAAAAAGAGCTATAATCCATATTTCTACGATCAAACCGACTCGGAAAGTCTCATCTCTTATGTATAATCCAAAACAGACTCATCACCGCAGGGCTCAAGCCACTAGACCTAGGAAGCTGAAATGTTGCATGTTGGTTGATCCGAGTATGTAGAGGATCACTAAGAAAAGGTTTTTGAAAATTCAATTTGTAAGTGACTTTTTTCGGCCCTTTGGCATTGACAATCCAAAATTGACTCATCGACGCAGGGCTCAAACCACTAGACCTAGAAAGCTGAAATTTTGCATGTTGGTTGATCCGAGTATGTAGAGGCCCAATAAGAAACGGTTTTTGAAAATTCTATTTGTAAGTGACTTTTTTCGGCCCTTTGGCACTGAGCAAGGACAGTCGGTAAAATGTTCGGATTTAGCTCATTTTAAGCCACCACATACGAGAAACAATACTCGGAGGTCATGTAGGGACCCCGAAACACACTTTTTAAGTTCCTAAAATGAACGGTTTCGGAGATATTCCCAAATAACTGTGTTCCCTCTGAGAAACAGATCAACGTTACTATGGCAACCGCTGAAATTTCGCTGACTGGGGATAGTTTTCTGGAAATATCTCGAAAACCGTTCGTTTTAGGGCGTTAAAACGCTGGGTTCGGTTCCCACTTCTTCGAAGTGGAAACCACGAACATTGCTCCTCACATTGATACGCGCAAAAAGAGCTATAATCCATATTTCTACGATCAAATGGACTCGGAAAGTCTCAATTCTTATATATAATCCAAAACTGACTCATCACCGCAGGGCTCTAACCACTAGACCTAGGAAGCTGAAATTTTGCATGTTGGTTGATCCGAGTATGTAGAGGCTCACTAAGAAACGGTTTTTGAAAATTCGATTTGCAAGTGACTTTTTTCGGCCCTTTGGCATTGACAATCCAAAATTGACTCATCGACGCAGGGCTCAAACCACTAGACCTAGAAAGCTGAAATTTTGCATGTTGGTTGATCCGCGTATGTAGAGGCCCAATAAGAAACGGTTTTTGAAAATTCAATTTGTAAGTGACTTTTTTCGGCCCTTTGGCACTGATCAAGGACAGTCGGTAAAATGTTCGGATTTAGCTCATTTTAAGCCGCCACATACGAGAAACAATACTCGCAGGTCCTGTAGGGACCCCGAAACACACTTTTTAAGTTCCTAAAATGAACGGTTTCGGAGATATTCCCAAATAACTGTGCTTCCTCCGAGAAACAGATCAACGTTACTATGGCAACCGCTGAAATTTCGCAGACCGGGGATAGTTTTCTGGCAATATCTCGAAAAACGTTCGTTTTAGGGCCTTAAAACGCTGGGTTCGGTTCCCACTTCTTTGAAGTGGAAACCACGAACATTGCTCCTCACATTGATACGCGCAAAAAGAGCTATAATCCATATTTCTACGATCAAATCGACTCGGAAAGTCTCATCTCTTATATATAATCCAAAACTGACTCATCACCGCAGGGCTCAAGCCACTAGACCTAGGAAGCTGAAATTTTGCATGTTGGTTGATCCAAGTATTAGAGGATCACTAAGAAACGGTTTTTGAAAATTCAATTTGTAAGTGACTTTTTTCGGCCCTTTGGCATTGACAATCCAAAATTGACTCATCGACGCAGGGCTCAAACCACTAGACCTAGAAAGCTGAAATTTTGCATGTTGGTTGATCCGAGTATGTAGAGGCCCAATAAGAAACGGTTTTTGAAAATTCTATTTGTAAGTGACTTTTTTCGGCCCTTTGGCACTGAGCAAGGACAGTCGGTCAAATGTTCGGATTTAGCTCATTTTAAGCCGCCACATACGAGAAACAATACTCGGAGGTCCTGTAGGGACCACGAAACACACTTTTTAAGTTCCTAAAATGAACGGTTTCGGAGATATTCCCAAATAACTGTGTTCCCTCTGAGAAACAGATCAACGTTACTATGGCAACCGCTGAAATTTAGCAGACCGGGGATAGTTTTCTGGCAATATCTCGAAAACCGTTCGTTTTAGGGCCTTAAAACGCTGGGTTCGGTTCTCACTTCCTCGAAGTGGAAACCACGAACATTGCTCCTCACATTGATACGCGCAAAAAGAGCTATAATCCATATTTCTACGATCAAATCGACTCGGAAAGTCTCATCTCTCATATATAATCCAAAACTGACTCATCACCGCAGGGTTCAAACCACTAGACCTAGGAAGCTGAAATTTTGCATGTTGGTTGATCCGAGTATGTAGAGGCTCACTAAGAAACGGTTTTTGAAAATTCAATTTGTAAGTGACTTTTTTCGGCCCATTGGCATTGACAATCCAAAATTGACTCATCGACGCAGGGCTCAAACCACTAGACCTAGAAAGCTGAAATTTTGCATGTTGGTTGCTCCGAGTATGTAGAGGCCCAATAAGAAACGGTTTTTGAAAATCCAATTTGTAAGTGACTTTTTTCGGCCCTTTGGCACTGAGCAAGGACAGTCGGTAAAATGTTCGGATTTAGCTCATTTTAAGCCGCCACATACGAGAAACAATACTCGGAGGTCCTGTAGGGACCCCGAAACACACTTTTAAGTTCCTAAAATGAACGGTTTCGGAGATATTCCCAACTAACTGTGTTCCCTCTGAGAAACAGATCAACGTTACTATGGCAACCGCTGAAATTTCGCAGACCGGGGATAGTTTTCTGGCAATATCTCGAAAACCGTTCGTTTTAGGGCCTTAAAACGCTGGGTTCGGTTCCCACTTCTTTGAAGTGGAAACCACGAACATTGCTCCTCACATTGATACGCGCAAAAAGAGCTATAATCCATATTTCTACGATCAAATCGACTCGGAAAGTCTCATCTCTTATATATAATCCAAAACTGACTCATCACCGCAGGGCTCAAACCACTAGACCTAGGAAGCTGAAATTTTGCATGTTGGTTGATCCGAGTATGTAGAGGCTCACTAATAAACGGTTTTTGAAAATTCAATTTGTATGTGACTTTTTTCGGCCCATTGGCATTGACAATTCCAAATTGACTCATCGACGCAGGGCTCAAACCACTAGACCTAGAAAGCTGAAATTTTGCATGTTGGTTGATCCGAGTATGTAGAGGCCCAATAAGAAACGGTTTTTGAAAATTCAATTTGTAAGTGACTTTTTTCGGCCCTTTGGCACTGAGCAAGGACAGTCGGTAAAATGTTCGGATTTAGCTCATTTTAAGCTGCCACATACGAGAAACAATACTCGGAGGTCCTGTAGGGACCCCGAAACACACTTTTAAGTTCCTAAAATGAACGGTTTCGGAGATATTCCCAAATAACTGTGTTCCCTCTGAGAAACAGATCAACGTTACTATGGCAACCGCTGAAATTTCGCAGACCGGGGATAGTTTTCTGGCAATATCTCGAAAACCGTTCGTTTTAGGGCCTTAAAACGCTGGGTTCGGTTCCCACTTCTTTGAAGTGGAAACCACGAACATTGCTCCTCACATTGATACGCGCAAAAAGAGCTATAATCCATATTTCTACGATCAAATCGACTCGGAAAGTCTCATCTCTTATATATAATCCAAAACTGACTCATCACCGCAGGGCTCAAACCACTAGACCTAGGAAGCTGAAATTTTGCATGTTGGTTGATCCGAGTATGTAGAGGCTCACTAATAAACGGTTTTTGAAAATTCAATTTGTAAGTGACTTTTTTCGGCCCATTGGCATTGACAATCCAAAATTGACTCATCGACGCAGGACTCAAACCACTAGACCTAGAAAGCTGAAATTTTGCATGTTGGTTGATCCGAGTATGTAGAGGCCCAATAGGAAACGGTTTTTGAAAATTCAATTTGTAAGTGACTTTTTTCGGCCCTTTGGCACTGAGCTAGGACAGTCGGTAAAATGTTCGGATTTAGCTCATTTTAAGCTGCCACATGCGAGAAACAATACTCGGAGGTCCTGTAGGGACCCCGAAACACACTTTTAAGTTCCTAAAATGAACGGTTTCGGAGATATTCCCAAATAACTGTGTTCCCTCTGAGAAACAGATCAACGTTACTATGGCAACCGCTGAAATTTCGCAGACCGGGGATAGTTTTCTGGCAATATCTCGAAAACCGTTCGTTTTAGGGCCTTAGAACGCTGGGTTCGGTTCCTACTTCTCCGAAGTGGAAACCACGAACATTGCTCCTCACATTGATACGCGCAAAAAGAGCTATAATCCATATTCCTACGATCAAATCGACTCGGAAAGTCTCATCTCTTATATATAATCCAAAACTGACTCATCACCGCAGGGCTCAAACCACTAGACCTAGGAAGCTGAAATTTTGCATGTTGGTTGATCCGAGTATGTAGAGGCTCACTAAGAAACGGTTTTTGAAAATTCAAATTGTAAGTGACTTTTTTCGGCCCTTTGGCATTGACAATCCAAAATTGACTCATCGACGCAGGGCTCAAACCACTAGACCTAGAAAGCTGACATTTTGCATGTTGGTTGATCCGAGTATGTAGAGGCCCAATAAGAAACGGTTTTTGAAAATTCAATTTGTAAGTGATTTTTTCGGCCCTTTGGCACTGAGCAAGGACAGTCGGTAAAATGTTCGGATTTAGCTCATTTTAAGCCGCCACATACGAGAAACAATACTCGGGGGTCTTGTAGGGACCCCAAAACACACTTTTTATGTTCCTAAAATGAACGGTTTCGGAGATATTCCCAAAAAACTGTGTTCCCTCTGAGAAACAGATCAACGTTACTATGGCAACCGCTGAAATTTCGCAGACCGGGGATAGTTTTCTGGCAATATCTAGAAAACCGTTCGTTTTAGGGCCTTAAAACGCTGGGTTCGGTTCCCACTTCTTCGAAGTGGAAACCACGAACATTGCTCCTCACATTGATACGCGCAAAAAGAGCTATAATCCATATTTCTACGATCAAATCGACTCGGAAAGTCTCATCTCTTATATATAATCCAAAACTGACTCATCACCGCAGGGCTCAAGCCACTAGACCTAGGAAGCTGAAATTTTGCATGTTGGTTGATCCGAGTATGTAGAGGCTCACTAAGAAACGGTTTTGGAAAATTCAATTTGTAAGTGACATTTTTCGGCCCTTTGGCATTGACAATCCAAAATTGACTCATCGACGCAGGGCTCAAACCACTAGACCTAGAAAGCTGAAATTTTGCATGTTGGTTGATCCGAGTATGTAGAGGCCCAATAAGAAACGGTTTTTGAAAATTCAATTTGCAAGTGAAATTTTTTCGGCCCTTTGGCACTGAGCAAGGACAGTCGGTAAAATGTTCGGATTTAGCTCATTTTAAGCCGCCACATACGAGAAACAATACTCGGAGGTCCTGTAGGGACCCCGAAACACACTTTTAAGTTTCTAAAATGAATGGTTTCGGAGATATTCCCAAATAACTGTGTTCCCTCTGAGAAACAGATCAACGTTACTATGGCAACCGCTGAAATTTCGCAGACCGGGGATAGTTTTCTGGCAATATCTAGAAAACCGTTCGTTTTAGGGCCTTAAAACGCTGGGTTCGGTTCCCACTTCTTCGAAGTGGAAACCACGAACATTGCTCCTCACATTGATACGCGCAAAAAGAGCTATAATCCATATTTCTACGATCAAATCGACTCGGAAAGTCTCATCTCTTATATATAATCCAAAACTGACTCATCACCGCAGGGCTCAAGCCACTAGACCTAGGAAGCTGAAATTTTGCATGTTGGTTGATCCGAGTATGTAGAGGCTCACTAAGAAACGGTTTTGGAAAATTCAATTTGTAAGTGACATTTTTCGGCCCTTTGGCATTGACAATCCAAAATTGACTCATCGACGCAGGGCTCAAACCACTAGACCTAGAAAGCTGAAATTTTGCATGTTGGTTGATCCGAGTATGTAGAGGCCCAATAAGAAACGGTTTTTGAAAATTCAATTTGCAAGTGAAATTTTTTCGGCCCTTTGGCACTGAGCAAGGACAGTCGGTAAAATGTTCGGATTTAGCTCATTTTAAGCCGCCACATACGAGAAACAATACTCGGAGGTCCTGTAGGGACCCCGAAACACACTTTTAAGTTCCTAAAATGAACGGTTTCGGAGATATTCCCAACTAACTGTGTTCCCTCTGAGAAACAGATCAACGTTACTATGGCAACCGCTGAAATTTCGCAGACCGGGGATAGTTTTCTGGCAATATCTCGAAAACCGTTCGTTTTAGGGCCTTAAAACGCTGGGTTCGGTTCCCACTTCTTTGAAGTGGAAACCACGAACATTGCTCCTCACATTGATACGCGCAAAAAGAGCTATAATCCATATTTCTACGATCAAATCGACTCGGAAAGTCTCATCTCTTATATATAATCCAAAACTGACTCATCACCGCAGGGCTCAAACCACTAGACCTAGGAAGCTGAAATTTTGCATGTTGGTTGATCCGAGTATGTAGAGGCTCACTAATAAACGGTTTTTGAAAATTCAATTTGTATGTGACTTTTTTCGGCCCATTGGCATTGACAATTCCAAATTGACTCATCGACGCAGGGCTCAAACCACTAGACCTAGAAAGCTGAAATTTTGCATGTTGGTTGATCCGAGTATGTAGAGGCCCAATAAGAAACGGTTTTTGAAAATTCAATTTGTAAGTGACTTTTTTCGGCCCTTTGGCACTGAGCAAGGACAGTCGGTAAAATGTTCGGATTTAGCTCATTTTAAGCTGCCACATACGAGAAACAATACTCGGAGGTCCTGTAGGGACCCCGAAACACACTTTTAAGTTCCTAAAATGAACGGTTTCGGAGATATTCCCAAATAACTGTGTTCCCTCTGAGAAACAGATCAACGTTACTATGGCAACCGCTGAAATTTCGCAGACCGGGGATAGTTTTCTGGCAATATCTCGAAAACCGTTCGTTTTAGGGCCTTAAAACGCTGGGTTCGGTTCCCACTTCTTTGAAGTGGAAACCACGAACATTGCTCCTCACATTGATACGCGCAAAAAGAGCTATAATCCATATTTCTACGATCAAATCGACTCGGAAAGTCTCATCTCTTATATATAATCCAAAACTGACTCATCACCGCAGGGCTCAAACCACTAGACCTAGGAAGCTGAAATTTTGCATGTTGGTTGATCCGAGTATGTAGAGGCTCACTAATAAACGGTTTTTGAAAATTCAATTTGTAAGTGACTTTTTTCGGCCCATTGGCATTGACAATCCAAAATTGACTCATCGACGCAGGACTCAAACCACTAGACCTAGAAAGCTGAAATTTTGCATGTTGGTTGATCCGAGTATGTAGAGGCCCAATAGGAAACGGTTTTTGAAAATTCAATTTGTAAGTGACTTTTTTCGGCCCTTTGGCACTGAGCTAGGACAGTCGGTAAAATGTTCGGATTTAGCTCATTTTAAGCTGCCACATGCGAGAAACAATACTCGGAGGTCCTGTAGGGACCCCGAAACACACTTTTAAGTTCCTAAAATGAACGGTTTCGGAGATATTCCCAAATAACTGTGTTCCCTCTGAGAAACAGATCAACGTTACTATGGCAACCGCTGAAATTTCGCAGACCGGGGATAGTTTTCTGGCAATATCTCGAAAACCGTTCGTTTTAGGGCCTTAGAACGCTGGGTTCGGTTCCTACTTCTCCGAAGTGGAAACCACGAACATTGCTCCTCACATTGATACGCGCAAAAAGAGCTATAATCCATATTCCTACGATCAAATCGACTCGGAAAGTCTCATCTCTTATATATAATCCAAAACTGACTCATCACCGCAGGGCTCAAACCACTAGACCTAGGAAGCTGAAATTTTGCATGTTGGTTGATCCGAGTATGTAGAGGCTCACTAAGAAACGGTTTTTGAAAATTCAAATTGTAAGTGACTTTTTTCGGCCCTTTGGCATTGACAATCCAAAATTGACTCATCGACGCAGGGCTCAAACCACTAGACCTAGAAAGCTGACATTTTGCATGTTGGTTGATCCGAGTATGTAGAGGCCCAATAAGAAACGGTTTTTGAAAATTCAATTTGTAAGTGATTTTTTCGGCCCTTTGGCACTGAGCAAGGACAGTCGGTAAAATGTTCGGATTTAGCTCATTTTAAGCCGCCACATACGAGAAACAATACTCGGGGGTCTTGTAGGGACCCCAAAACACACTTTTTATGTTCCTAAAATGAACGGTTTCGGAGATATTCCCAAAAAACTGTGTTCCCTCTGAGAAACAGATCAACGTTACTATGGCAACCGCTGAAATTTCGCAGACCGGGGATAGTTTTCTGGCAATATCTAGAAAACCGTTCGTTTTAGGGCCTTAAAACGCTGGGTTCGGTTCCCACTTCTTCGAAGTGGAAACCACGAACATTGCTCCTCACATTGATACGCGCAAAAAGAGCTATAATCCATATTTCTACGATCAAATCGACTCGGAAAGTCTCATCTCTTATATATAATCCAAAACTGACTCATCACCGCAGGGCTCAAGCCACTAGACCTAGGAAGCTGAAATTTTGCATGTTGGTTGATCCGAGTATGTAGAGGCTCACTAAGAAACGGTTTTGGAAAATTCAATTTGTAAGTGACATTTTTCGGCCCTTTGGCATTGACAATCCAAAATTGACTCATCGACGCAGGGCTCAAACCACTAGACCTAGAAAGCTGAAATTTTGCATGTTGGTTGATCCGAGTATGTAGAGGCCCAATAAGAAACGGTTTTTGAAAATTCAATTTGCAAGTGAAATTTTTTCGGCCCTTTGGCACTGAGCAAGGACAGTCGGTAAAATGTTCGGATTTAGCTCATTTTAAGCCGCCACATACGAGAAACAATACTCGGAGGTCCTGTAGGGACCCCGAAACACACTTTTAAGTTTCTAAAATGAATGGTTTCGGAGATATTCCCAAATAACTGTGTTCCCTCTGAGAAACAGATCAACGTTACTATGGCAACCGCTGAAATTTCGCAGACCGGGGATAGTTTTCTGGCAATATCTAGAAAACCGTTCGTTTTAGGGCCTTAAAACGCTGGGTTCGGTTCCCACTTCTTCGAAGTGGAAACCACGAACATTGCTCCTCACATTGATACGCGCAAAAAGAGCTATAATCCATATTTCTACGATCAAATCGACTCGGAAAGTCTCATCTCTTATATATAATCCAAAACTGACTCATCACCGCAGGGCTCAAGCCACTAGACCTAGGAAGCTGAAATTTTGCATGTTGGTTGATCCGAGTATGTAGAGGCTCACTAAGAAACGGTTTTGGAAAATTCAATTTGTAAGTGACATTTTTCGGCCCTTTGGCATTGACAATCCAAAATTGACTCATCGACGCAGGGCTCAAACCACTAGACCTAGAAAGCTGAAATTTTGCATGTTGGTTGATCCGAGTATGTAGAGGCCCAATAAGAAACGGTTTTTGAAAATTCAATTTGCAAGTGAAATTTTTTCGGCCCTTTGGCACTGAGCAAGGACAGTCGGTAAAATGTTCGGATTTAGCTCATTTTAAGCTGCCACATACGAGCAACTATACTCGGAGGTCCTGTAAGGACACCGAAACACACTTTTTAAATTCCTAAAATGAACGGTTTCGGAGATATTCTCAAATAACTGTGTTCCCTCTGAGAAACAGATCAACGTTACTATGTCAACCGCTGAAATTTCGCAGACCGGGGATAGTTTTCTGGCAATATCTCGAAAACAGTTTTAGGGCCATAAAACGCTGGGTTCGGTTCCCACTTCTTCGAAGTGGAAACCACGAACATTGCTCCACACATTGATACGCGCAAAAAGAGCTATAATCCATATTTCTACGATCAAATCGACTCGGAAAGTCTCATCTCTTATATATAATCCAAAACTGACTCATCACCGCAGGGCTCAAACCACAAGACCGAGGAAGCTGAAATTTTGCATGTTGGTTGATCCGAGTATGTAGAGGCTCACTAAGAAACGGTTTTTGAAAATTCAATTTGTAAGTGACTTTTTTCAGCCCTTTGGCATTGACAATCCAAAATTGACTCATCGACGCAGGGCTCAAACCACTAGACCTAGAAAGCTGAAATTTTGCATGTTGGTTGACCCGAGTATGTCGAGGCCCAATAAGAAACGGTTTTTGAAAATTCAATTTGTAAGTGACTTTTTTCGGCACTTTGGCATTGACAATCCAAAATTGACTCATCGAGGCAGGGCTCAAACCACTAGACCTAGAAAGCTGAAATTTTGCATGTTGGTTGATCCGAGTATGTAGAGGCCCAATAAGAAACGGTTTTTGAAAATTCTATTTGTAAGTGACTTTTTTCGGCCCTTTGGCACTGAGCAAGGACAGTCGGTAAAATGTTCGGATTTAGCTCATTTTAAGCCGCCACATACGAGAAACAATACTCGGAGGTCCTGTAGGGACCCCGAAACACACTTTTTATGTTCCTAAAATGAACGGTTTCGGAGATATTCCCAAATAACTGTGTTCCCTCTGAGAAACAGATCAACGTTACTATGGCAACCGCTGAAATTTCGCAGACCGGGGATAGTTTTCTGGCAATATCTCGAAAACAGTCCGTTTTAGGGCCTTAAAACGCTGGGTTCGGTTCCCACTTCTTCGAAGTGGAAACCACGAACATTGCTCCTCACTTTGATACGCGCAAAAAGAGCTATAATCCATATTTCTACGATCAAATCGACACGGAAAGTCTCATCTCTTATATATAATCCAAAGCTGACTCATCGCCGCAGGGCTCAAACCACTAGACCTAGGAAGCTGAAATTTTGCATGTTGGTTGATCCGAGTATGTAGAGGCTCACTAAGAAACGGTTTTTGAAAATTCAATTTGTAAGTGACTTTTTTCGGCCCTTTGGCATTGACAATCCAAAATTGACTCATCGACGCAGGGCTCAAACCACTAGACCTAGAAAGCTGAAATGTTGCATGTTGGTTGATCCGAGTATGTAGATGCCCAATAAGAAACGGTTTTTTTAAATTTATTTTGTAAGTGACTTTTTACGGCCCTTTGGCACTGAGCAAGGACAGTCGGTAAAATGTTCGGATTTAGCTCATTTTAAGCCGCCACATACGAGAAACAATACTCGGAGGTCCTGTAGGGACCCCGAAACACACTTTTTAAGTTCCTAAAATGAACGGTTTCGGAGATATTCCCAAATAACTGTGCTCCCTCTGAGAAACAGATCAACGTTACTATGGCAACCGCTGAAATTTCGCAGACCGGGGATAGTTTTCTGGCAATATCTCGAAAACCGTTCGTTTTAGGGCCTTAAAACGCTGGGTTCGGTCCACGAACATTGCTCCTCACATTGATACGCGCAAAAAGAGCTATAATCCATATTTCTACGATCAACTCGACTAGGAAATTCTCATCTCTTATATATAATCCAAAACTGACTCATCACCGCAGGGCTCAAGCCACTAGACCTAGGAAGCTGAAATTTTGCATGTTGGTTGATCCGAGTATGTAGAGGCCCAATAAGAAACGGTATTTGAAAATTCTATTTGTAAGTGGCTTTTTTCGGCCCTTTGGCACTGAGCAAGGACAGTCGGTAAAATGTTCGGATTTAGCTCATTTTAAGCCGCCACATACGAGAAACAATACTCGGAGGTCCTGTAGGGACCCCGAAACACACTTTTTAAGTTCCTAAAATGAACGGTTTCGGAGATATTCCCAAATAACTGTGTTCCCTCTGAAAAACAGATCAACGTTACTATGGCAACCGCTGAAATTTCGCAGACCGGGGATTGTTTTCTGGCAATATCTCGAAAACCGTTCGTTTTAGGGCCTTAAAACGCTGGGTTCGGTTCCCACTTCCTCGAAGTGGAAACCACGAACATTGCTCCTCACATTGATACGCGCAAAAAGAGCTATAATCCATATTTCTACGATCAAATCGACTCGGAAAGTCTCATCTCTTATATATAATCCAAAACTGACTCATCACCGCAGGGCTCAAACCACTAGACCTAGGAAGCTGAAATTTTGCATGTTGGTTGATCCGAGTATGTAGAGGCTCACTAAGAAACGGTTTTTGAAAATTCAATTTGTAAGTGACTTTTATCGGCCCATTGGCATTGACAATCCAAAAATGACTCATCGACGCAGGGCTCAAACCACTACACCTAGAAAGCTGAAATTTTGCATGTTGGTTGATCCGAGTATGTAGAGGCCCAATAAGAAACGGTTTTTGAAAATTCAATTTGCAAGTGACTTTTTTCGGCCCTTTGGCACTGAGCAAGGACAGTCGGTAAAATGTTCGGATTTAGCTCATTTTAAGCCGCCACATACGAGAAACAATCCTCGGAGGTCCTGTAGGGACCCCGAAAACACTTTTATGTTCCTAAAATGAACGGTTTCGGAGATATTCCCAAATAACTGTGTTCCCTCTGAGAAACAGATCAACGTTACTATGGCAACCGCTGAAATTTCGCAGACCAGGGATAGTTTTCTGGCAATATCTCGAAAACAGTTTTAGGGCCATAAAACGCTGGGTTCGGTTCCCACTTCTTCGAAGTGGAAACCACGAACATTGCTCCTCACATTGATACGCGCAAAAAGAGCTATAATCCATATTTCTACGATCAAATCGACTCGGAAAGTCTCATCTCTTATATATAATCCAAAACTGACTCATCACCGCAGGGCTCAAACCACTAGACCTAGGAAGCTGAAATTTTGCATGTTGGTTGATCCGAGTATGTAGAGGCTCACTAAGAAACGGTTTTTGAAAATTCAATTTGTAAGTGACTTTTTTCGGCCCTTTGGCATTGACAATCCAAAATTGACTCATCGACGCAGGGCTCAAACCACTAGACCTAGAAAGCTGAAATTTTGCATGTTGGTTGATCCGAGTATGTCGAGGCCCAATAAGAAACGGTTTTTGAAAATTCAATTAGTAAGTGACTTTTTTCGGCCCTTTGGCATTGACAATCCAAAATTGACTCATCGACGCAGGGCTCAAACCACTGGACCTAGAAAGCTGAAATTTTGCATGTTGGTTGATCCGAGTATGTAGAGGCCCAATAAGAAACGGTTTATGAAAATTCAATTTGTAAGTGACTTTTTTCGGCCCTTTGGCACTGAGCAAGGACAGTCGGTAAAATGTTCGGATTTAGCTCATTTTAAGCCGCCACATACGAGAAACAATCCTCGGAGGTCCTGTAGGGACCCCGAAACACACTTTTATGTTCCTAAAATGAACGGTTTCGGAGATATTCCCAAATAACTGTGTTCCCTCTGAGAAACAGATCAACGTTACTATGGCAACCGCTGAAATTTCGCAGACCGGGGATAGTTTTCTGGCAATATCTCGAAAACCGTTCGTTTAGGGCCTTAGAACGCTGGGTTCGGTTCCTACTTCTCCGAAGTGGAAACCACGAACATTGCTCCTCACATTGATACGCGCAAAAAGAGCTATAATCCATATTTCTACGATCAAATCGACTCGGAAAGTCTCATCTCTTATATATAATCCAAAACTGACTCATCACCGCAGGGCTCAAACCACTAGACCTAGGAAGCTGAAATTTTGCATGTTGGTTGATCCGAGTATGTAGAGGCTCACTAAGAAACGGTTTTTGAAAATTCAATTTGTAAGAGACTTTTTTCGGCCCTTTGGCATTGACAATCCAAAATTGACTCATCGACGCAGGGCTCAAACCACTAGACCTAGAAAGCTGAAATATTGCATGTTGGTTGATCCGAGTATGTCGAGGCCCAATAAGAAACGGTTTTTGAAAATTCAATTTGTAAGTGACTTTTTTCGGCACTTTGGCACTGAGCAAGGACAGTCGGTAAAATGTTCGGATTTAGCTCATTTTAAGCCGCCACATACGAGAAACAATACTCGGAGGTCCTGTAGGGACCCAGAAACACACTTTTAAGTTCCTAAAATGAACGGTTTCGGAGATATTCCCAAATAACTGTGTTCCCTCTGAGAAACAGATCAACGTTACTATGGCAACCGCTGAAATTTCGCAGACCGGGGATAGTTATCTGGCAATATCTCGAAAACCGTTCGTTTTAGGGCCTTAGAACGCTGGGTTCGGTTCCTACTTCTCCGAAGTGGAAACCACGAACATTGCTCCTTACATTGATACGCGCAAAAAGAGCTATAATCCATATTCCTACGATCAAATCGACTCGGAAAGTCTCATCTCTTATATATAATCCAAAACTGACTCATCACCGCAGGGCTCAAACCACTAGACCTAGGAAGCTGAAATTTTGCATGTTGGTTGATCCGAGTATGTAGAGGCTCACTAAGAAACGGTTTTTGAAAATTCAATTTGTAAGTGACTTTTTTCCGGCCCTTTGGCATTGACAATCCAAAATTGACTCATCGACGCAGGGCTCAAACCACTAGACCTAGAAAGCTGAAATTTTGCATGTTGGTTGATCCGAGTATGTACAGGCCCAAAAAGAAACGGTTTTTGAAAATTCAATTTGTAGGAGACTTTTTTCGGCCCTTTGGCACTGAGCAAGGACAGTCGGTAAAATGTTCGGATTTAGCTCATTTTAAGCCGCCACATACGAGAAACAATTCTCGGAGGTCATGTAGGGACCCCGAAACACACTTTTTAAGTTCCTAAAATGAACGGTTTCGGAGATATTCCCAAATAACTGTGCTTCCTCTGAGAAACAGATCAACGTTAGTATGGCAACCGCTGAAATTTCGCAGACCGGGGATAGTTTTCTGGCAATATCTCGAAAACCGTTCGTTTTAGGGCCTTAAAACGCTGGGTTCGGTTCCCACTTCTTCGAAATGGAAACCACGAACATTGCTCCTCACATTGATACGCGCAAAAAGAGCTATAATCCATATTTCTACGATCAAATCGACTCGGAAAGTCTCATCTCTTATATATAATCCAAAACTGACTCATCACCGCAGGGCTCAAGCCACTAGACCTAGGAAGCTGAAATTTTGCATGTTGGTTGATCCGAGTATTAGAGGATCACTAAGAAACGGTTTTTGAAAATTCAATTTGTAAGTGACTTTTTTCGGCCCTTTGGCATTGGCAATCCAAAATTGACTCATCGACGCAGGGCTCAAACCACTAGACCTAGAAAGCTGAAATTTTGCATGTTGGTTGATCCGAGTATGTAGAGGCCCAATAAGAAACGGTTTTTGAAAATTCTATTTGTAAGTGACTTTTTTCGGCCCTTTGGCACTGAGCAAGGACAGTCGGTAAAATGTTCGGATTTATCTCATTTTAAGCCGCCACATACGAGAAACACACTTTTTAAGTTCCTAAAATGAACGGTTTCGAAGATATTCCCAAATAACTGTGTTCCCTCTGAGAAACAATTCAACGTTACTATGGCAACCGCTGAAATTTCGCAGACCGGGGATAGTTTTCTGGCAATATCTCGAAAACCGTTCGTTTTAGGGCCTTAAAACGCTGGGTTCGGTTCCCACTTCCTCGAAGTGGAAACCACGAACATTGCTCCTCACATTGATACGCGCAAAAAGAGCTATAATCCATATTTCTACGATCAAATCGACTCGGAAAGTCTCATCTCTCATATATAATCCAAAACTGACCCATCACCGCAGGGTTCAAACCACTAGACCTAGGAAGCTGAAATTTTGTATGTTGGTTGATCCGAGTATGTAGAGGCTCACTAAGAAACGGTTTTTGAAAATTCAATTTGTAAGTGACTTTTTTCGGCCCATTGGCATTGACAATCCAAAATTGACTCATCAACGCAGGGCTCAAACCACTAGACCTAGAAAGCTGAAATTTTGCATGTTGGTTGATCCGAGTATGTAGAGGCCCAATAAGAAACGGTTTTTGAAAATTCAATTTGTAAGTGACTTTTTTCGGCCCTTTGGCACTGAGCAAGGACAGTCGGTAAAATGTTCGGATTTAGCTCATTTTAAGCTGCCACATACGAGAAACAATACTCGGAGGTCCTGTAGGGACCCCGAAACAAACTTTTAAGTTCCTAAAATGAACGGTTTCGGAGATATTCCCAAATAACTGTGTTCCCTCTGAGAAACAGATCAACGTTACTATGGCAACCGCTGAAATTTCGCAGACCGGGGATAGTTTTCTGGCAATATCTCGAAAACCGTTCGTTTTAGGGCCTTAAAACGCTGGGTTCGGTTCCCACTTCTTTGAAGTGGAAACCACGAACATTGCTCCTCACATTGATACGCGCAAAAAGAGCTATAATCCATATTTCTACGATCAAATCGACTCGGAAAGTCTCATCTCTTATATATAATCCAAAACTGACTCATCACCGCAGGGCTCAAACCACTAGACCTAGGAAGCTGACATTTTGCATGTTGGTTGATCCGAGTATGTAGAGGCTCACTAATTAACGGTTTTTGAAAATTCAATTTGTAAGTGACTTTTTTCGGCCCATTGGCATTGACAATCCAAAATTGACTCATCGACGCAGGGCTCAAACCACTAGACCTAGAAAGCTGAAATTTTGCATGTTGGTTGATCCGAGTATGTAGAGGCCCAATAAGAAACGGTTTTTGAAAATTCAATTTGTAAGTGACTTTTTTCGGCCCTTTGGCACTGAGCAAGGACAGTCGGTAAAATGTTCGGATTTAGCTCATTTTAAGCTGCCACATACGAGAAACAATACTCGGAGGTCCTGTAGGGAAACCGAAACACACTTTTAAGTTCCTAAAATGAACGGTTACGGAGATATTCCCAAATAACTGTGTTCCCTCTGAGAAACAGATCAACGTTACTATGGCAACCGCTGAAATTTCGCAGACCGGGGATAGTTTTCTGGCAATATCTCGAAAACCGTTCGTTTTAGGGCCTTAGAACGCTGGGTTCGGTTCCCACGAACATTGCTCCTCACATTGATACGCGCAAAAAGAGCTATAATCCATATTCCTACGATCAAATCGACTCGGAAAGTCTCATCTCTTATATATAATCCAAAACTGACTCATCACCGCAGGGCTCAAACCACTAGACCTAGGAAGCTGAAATTTTGCATGTTGGTTGATCCGAGTATGTAGAGGCTCACTAAGAAACGGTTTTTGAAAATTCAATTTGTAAGTGACTTTTTTCGGCCCTTTGGCATTGACAATCCAAAATTGACTCATCGACGCAGGGCTCAAACCACTAGACCTAGAAAGCTGAAATTTTGCATGTTGGTTGATCCGAGTATGTCGAGGCCCAATAAGAAACGGTTTTTGAAAATTCAATTAGTAAGTGACTTTTTTCGGCCCTTTGGCATTGACAATCCAAAATTGACTCATCGACGCAGGGCTCAAACCACTGGACCTAGAAAGCTGAAATTTTGCATGTTGGTTGATCCGAGTATGTAGAGGCCCAATAAGAAACGGTTTTTGAAAATTCAATTTGTAAGTGATTTTTTCGGCCCTTTGGCACTGAGCAAGGACAGTCGGTAAAATGTTCGGATTTAGCTCATTTTAAGCCGCCACATACGAGAAACAATACTCGGGGGTCCTCTAGGGACCCCGAAACACACTTTTTAAGTTCCTAAAATGAACGGTTTCGGAGATATTCCCAAATAACTGTGTTTCTCTGAGAAACAGATCAACGTTACTATGGCAACCGCTGAAATTTCGCAGACCGGGGCTAGTTTTCTGGCAATATCTAGAAAACCGTTCGTTTTAGGGCCTTAAAACGCTGGGTTCGGTTCCCACTTCTTCGAAGTGGAAACCACGAACATGGCTCCTCACATTGATACGCGCAAAAAGAGCTATAATCCATATTTCTACGATGAAATCGACTCGGAAAGTCTCATCTCTTATATATAATCCAAAACTGACTCATCACCGCAGGGCTCAAGCCACTAGACCTAGGAAGCTGAAATTTTGCATGTTGGTTGATCCGAGTATGTAGAGGCTCACTAAGAAACGGTTTTGAAAAATTCAATTTGTAAGTGACATTTTTCGGCCCTTTGGCATTGACAATCCAAAATTGACTCATCGACGCAGGGCTCAAACCACTAGACCTAGAAAGCTGAAATTTTGCATGTTGGTTGATCCGAGTATGTAGAGGCCCAATAAGAAACGGTTTTTGAAAATTCAATTTGCAAGTGACTTTTTTCGGCCCTTTGGCACTGAGCAAGGACAGTCGGTAAAATGTTCGGATTTAGCTCATTTTAAGCCGCCACATACGAGAAACAATACTCGGAGGTCCTGTAGGGACCCCGAAACACACTTTTAAGTTTCTAAAATGAACGGTTTCGGAGATATTCCCAAATAACTGTGTTCCCTCTGAGAAACAGATCAACGTTACTATGGCAATCGCTGAAATTTCGCAGACCGGGGATAGTTTTCTGGCAATATCTCGAAAACCGTTCGTTTTAGGGCCTTAGTACGCTGGGTTCGGTTCCTACTTCTCCGAAGTGGAAACCACGAACATTGCTCCTCACATTGATACGCGGAAAAAGAGCTATAATCCATATTTCTACGATCAAATCGACTCGGAAAGTCTCATCTCTTATATATAATCCAAAGCTGACTCATCGCCGCAGGGCTCAAACCACTAGACCTAGGAAGCTGAAATTTTGCATGTTGGTTGATCCGAGTATGTAGAGGCTCACTAAGAAACGGTTTTTGAAAATTCAATTTGTAAGTGACTTTTTTCGGCCCTTTGGCATTGACAATCCAAAATTGACTCATCGACGCAGGGCTCAAACCACTAGACCTAGAAAGCTGAAATTTTGCATGTTGGTTGATCCGAGTATGTAGATGCCCAATAAGAAACGGTTTTTTTAAATTCATTTTGTAAGTGACTTTTTTCGGCCCTTTGGCACTGAGCAAGGACAGTCGGTAAAATGTTCGGATTTAGCTCATTTTAAGCCGCCACATACGAGAAACAATACTCGGAGGTCCTGTAGGGACCCCGAAACACACTTTTTAAATTCCTAAAATGAACGGTTTCGGAGATATTCCCAAATAACTGTGCTCCCTCTGAGAAACAGATCAACGTTACTATGGCAACCGCTGAAATTTCGCAGACCGGGGATAGTTTTCTGGCAATATCTCGAAAACCGTTCGTTTTAGGGCCTTAGAACGCTGGGTTCGGTTCCTACTTCTCCGAAGTGGAAACCACGAACATTGCTCCCCACATTGATACGCGCAAAAAGAGCTATAATCCATATTCCTACGATCAAATCGACTCGGAAAGTCTCATCTCTTATATATAATCCAAAACTGACTCATCACCGCAGGGCTCAAACCACTAGACCTAGGAAGCTGAAATTTTGCATGTTGGTTGATCCGAGTATGTAGAGGCTCACTAAGAAACGGTTTTGGAAAATTCAATTTGTAAGTGACTTTTTTCGGCCTTTTGGCATTGACAATCCAAAATTGACTCATCGACGCAGGGCACAAACCACTAGACCTAGACAGCTGAAATTTTGCGTGTTGGTTGATCCGAGTATGTAGAGGCCCAATAAGAAACGGTTTATGAAAATTTCTTTTGTAAGTGACTTTTTTCGGCCCTTTGGCACTGAGCAAGGACAGTCGGTAAAATGTTCGGATTTAGCTCATTTTAAGCTGCCACATCCGAGCAACAATACTCGGAGGTCCTGTAAGGACCCCGAAACACACTTTTTAAATTCCTAAAATGAACGGTTTCGGAGATATTCCCAAATAACTGTGTTCCCTCTGAGAAACAGATCAACGTTACTATGGCAACCGCTGAAATTTCGCAGACCGGGGATAGTTTTCTGGCATTATCTCGAAAACAGTTTTAGGGCCATAAAACGCTGGGTTCGGTTCCTACTTCTCCGAAGTGGAAACCACGAACATTGCTCCTCACATTGGTACGCGCAAAAAGAGCTATAATCCATATTTCTACGATCAAATCGACTCGGAAAATCTAATCTCTTATATATAATCCAAAACTGACTCATCACCGCAGGGCTCAAACCACTAGACCTAGGAAGCTGAAATTTTGCATGTTGGTTGATCCGAGTATGTAGAGGCTCACTAGGAAACGGTTTTTGAAAATTCAATTTGTAAGTGACTTTTTTCGGCCCTTTGGCATTGACAATCCAAAATTGACTCATCGACGCAGGGCTCAAACCACTAGACCTAGAAAGCTGAAATTTTGCATGTTGGTTGATCCGAGTATGCCGAGGCCCAATAAGAAACGGTTTTTGAAAATTCAATTTGTAAGTGACTTTTTTCGGCCCTTTGGCATTGACAATCCAAAATTGACTCATCGACGCAGGGCTCAAACCACTAGACCTAGAAAGCTGAAATTTTGCATGTTGGTTGATCCGAGTATGTAGAGGCCCAATAAGAAACGGTTTATGAAAATTCAATTTGTAAGTGACTTTTTTCGGCCCTTTGGCACTGAGCAAGGACAGTCGGTAAAATGTTCGGATTTAGCTCATTTTAAGCCGCCACATACGAGAAACAATCCTCGGAGGTCCTGTAGGGACCCCGAAACACACTTTTATGTTCCTAAAATGAACGGTTTCGGAGATATTCCCAAATAACTGTGTTCCCTCTGAGAAACAGATCAACGTTACTATGGCAACCGCTGAAATTTCGCAGACCGGGGATAGTCTTCTGGCAATATCTCGAAAACCGTTCGTTTTAGGGCCTTAGAACGCTGGGTTCGGTTCCTACTTCTCGGAAGTGGAAACCACGAACATTGCTCCTCACATTGATACGCGCAAAAAGAGCTATAATCCATATTTCTACGATCAAATCGACTCGGAAAGTCTCAACTCTTCTATATAATCCAAAACTGACTCATCACCGCAGGGCTCAAACCACTAGACCTAGGAAGCTGAAATTTTGCATGTTGGTTGATCCGAGTATGTAGAGGCTCACTAAGAAACGGTTTTTGAAAATTCAATTTGTAAGAGACTTTTTTCGGCCCTTTGGCATTGACAATCCAAAATTGACTCATCGACGCAGGGCTCAAACCACTAGACCTAGAAAGCTGAAATATTGCATGTTGGTTGATCCGAGTATGTCGAGGCCCAATAAGAAACGGTTTTTGAAAATTCAATTTGTAAGTGACTTTTTTCGGCCCTTTGGCACTGAGCAAGGACAGTCGGTAAAATGTTCGGATTTAGCTCATTTTTAGCCGCCACATACGAGAAACAATACTCGGAGGTCCTGTAGGGACCCAGAAACACACTTTTAAGTTCCTAAAATGAACGGTTTCGGAGATATTCCCAAATAACTGTGTTCCCTCTGAGAAACAGATCAACGTTACCATGGCAACCGCTGAAATTTCGCAGACCGGGGATAGTTTTCTGGCAATATCTCGAAAACAGTCCGTTTTAGGGCCTTAAAACGCTGGGTTCGGTTCCTACTTCTTCGAAGTGGAAACCACGAACATTGCTCCTCACTTTGATACGCGCAAAAAGAGCTATAATCCATATTTCTACGATCAAATCGACTCGGAAAGTCTCATCTCTTATATATAATCCAAAGCTGACTCATCGCCGCAGGGCTCAAACCACTAGACCTAGGAAGCTGAAATTTTGCATGTTGGTTGATCCGAGTATGTAGAGGCTCACTAAGAAACGGTTTTTGAAAATTCAATTTGTAAGTGACTTTTTTCGGCCTTTTGGCATTGACAATCCAAAATTGACTCATCGACGCAGGGCTCAAACCACTAGACCTAGAAAGCTGAAATTTTGCATGTTGGTTGATCCGAGTATGTAGATGCCCAATAAGAAACGGTTTTTTAAAATTCATTTTGTAAGTGACTTTTTTCGGCCCTTTGGCACTCAGCAAGGACAGTCGGTAAAATGTTCGGATTTAGCTCATTTTAAGCCGCCACATACGAGAAACAATACTCGGAGGTCCTGTAGGGACCCCGAAACACACTTTTTAAGTTCCTAAAATGAACGGTTTCGGAGATATTCCCAAATAACTGTGCTCCCTCTGAGAAACAGATCAACGTTACTATGGCAACCGCTGAAATTTCGCAGACCGGGGATAGTTTTCTGGCAATATCTCGAAAACCGTTCGTTTTAGGGCCTTAGAACGCTGGGTTCGGTTCCTACTTCTCCGAAGTGGAAACCACGAACATTGCTCCTCACATTGATACGCGCAAAAAGAGCTATAATCCATATTCCTACGATCAAATCGACTCGGAAAGTCTCATCTCTTATATATAATCCAAAACTGACTCATCACCGCAGGCCTCAAACCACTAGACCTAGGAAGCTGAAATTTTGCATGTTGGTTGATCCGAGTATGTAGAGGCTCACTAAGAAACGGTTTTTGAAAATTCAATTTGTAAGTGACTTTTATCGGCCTTTTGGCATTGACAATCCAAAATAGACTCATCGACGCAGGGCACAAACCACTAGACCTAGACAGCTGAAATTTTGCGTGTTGGTTGATCCGAGTATGTAGAGGCCCAATAAGAAACGGTTTATGAAAATTTCTTTTTGTAAGTGACTTTTTTCGGCCCTTTGGCACTGAGCAAGGACAGTCGGTAAAATGTTCGGATTTAGCTCATTTTAAGCTGCCACATCCGAGCAACAATACTCGGAGGTCCTGTAAGGACCCCGAAACACACTTTTTAAATTCCTAAAATGAACGGTTTCGGAGATATTCCCAAATAACTGTGTTCCCTCTGAGAAACAGATCAACGTTACTATGGCAACCGCTGAAATTTCGCAGACCGGGGATAGTTTTCTGGCAATATCTCGAAAACAGTTTTAGGGCCATAAAACGCTGGGTTCGGTTCCCACTTCTTCGAAGTGGAAACCACGAACATTGCTCCTCACATTGATACGCGCAAAAAGAGCTATAATCCATATTTCTACGATCAAATCGACTCGGAAAATCTAATCTCTTATATATAATCCAAAACTGACTCATCACCGCAGGGCTCAAACCACTAGACCTAGGAAGCTGAAATTTTGCATGTTGGTTGATCCGAGTATGTAGAGGCTCACTAGGAAACGGTTTTTGAAAATTCAATTTGTAAGTGACTTTTTTCGGCCCTTTGGCATTGACAATCCAAAATTGACTCATCGACGCAGGGCTCAAACCACTAGACCTAGAAAGCTGAAATTTTGCATGTTGGTTGATCCGAGTATGTCGAGGCCCAATAAGAAACGGTTTTTGAAAATTCAATTTGTAAGTGACTTTTTTCGGCCCTTTGGCATTGACAATCCAAAATTGACTCATCGACGCAGGGCTCAAACCACTAGACCTAGAAAGCTGAAATTTTGCATGTTGGTTGATCCGAGTATGTAGAGGCCCAATAAGAAACGGTTTATGAGAATTCAATTTGTAAGTGACTTTTTTCGGCCCTTTGGCATTGAGCAAGGACAGTCGGTAAAATGTTCGGATTTAGCTCATTTTAAGCCGCCACATACGAGAAACAATCCTCGGAGGTCCTGTAGGGACCCCGAAACACACTTTTATGTTCCTAAAATGAACGGTTTCGGAGATATTCCCAAATAACTGTGTTCCCTCTGAGAAACAGATCAACGTTACTATGGCAACCGCTGAAATTTCGCAGACCGGGGATAGTCTTCTGGCAATATCTCGAAAACCGTTCGTTTTAGGGCCTTAGAACGCTGGGTTCAGTTCCTACTTCTCGAAAGTGGAAACCACGAACATTGCTCCTCACATTGATACGCGCAAAAAGAGCTATAATCCATATTTCTACGATCAAATCGACTCGGAAAGTCTCATCTCTTATATATAATCCAAAACTGACTCATCACCGCAGGGCTCAAACCACTAGACCTAGGAAGCTGAAATTTTGCATGTTGGTTGATCCGAGTATGTAGAGGCTCACTAAGAAACGGTTTTTGAAAATTCAATTTGTAAGAGACTTTTTTCGGCCCTTTGGCATTGACAATCCAAAATTGACTCATCGACGCAGGGCTCAAACCACTAGACCTAGAAAGCTGAAATATTGCATGTTGGTTGATCCGAGTATGTCGAGGCCCAATAAGAAACGGTTTTTGAAAATTCAATTTGTAAGTGACTTTTTTCGGCCCTTTGGCACTGAGCAAGGACAGTCGGTAAATGTTCGGATTTAGCTCATTTTAAGCCGCCACATACGAGAAACAATACTCGGAGGTCCTGTAGGGACCCAGAAACACACTTTTAAGTTCCTAAAATGAACGGTTTCGGAGATATTCCCAAATATCTGTGTTCCCTCTGAGAAACAGATCAACGTTACCATGGCAACCGCTGAAATTTCGCAGACCGGGGATAGTTTTCTGGCAATATCTCGAAAACAGTCCGTTTTAGGGCCTTAAAACGCTGGATTCGGTTCCCACTTCTTAGAAGTGGAAACCACGAACATTGCTCCTCACTTTAATACGCGCAAAAAGAGCTATAATCCATATTTCTACGATCAAATCGACTCGGAAAGTCTCATCTCTTATATATAATCCAAAGCTGACTCATCGCCGCAGGGCTCAAACCACTAGACCTAGGAAGCTGAAATTTTGCATGTTGGTTGATCCGAGTATGTAGAGGCTCACTAAGATACGGTTTTTGAAAATTCAATTTGTAAGTGACTTTTTTCGGCCCTTTGGCATTGACAATCCAAAATTGACTCATCGACGCAGGGCTCAAACCACTAGACCTAGAAAGCTGAAATTTTGCATGTTGGTTGATACGAGTATGTAGAGGCCCAATAAGAAACGGTTTTTGAAAATTCAATTTGTAAGTGACTTTTTTCGGCCCTATGGCACTGAGCAAGGACAGTCGGTAAAATGTTCGGATTTAGCTCATTTTAAGCCGCCACATACGAGAAACAATACTCGGAGGTCCTGTAGGGACCCGGAAACACACTTTTTAAGTTCCTAAAATGAACGGTTTCGGAGATATTCCCAAATAACTGTGCTCCCTCTGAGAATCAGATCAACGTTACTATGGCAACCGCTGAAATTTCGCAGACCGGGGATAGTTTTCTGGCAATATCTCGAAAACCGTTCATTTAGGGCCTTAAAACGCTGGGTTCGGTCCACGAACATTGCTCCTCACATTGATACGCGCAAAAAGAGCTATAATCCATATTTCTACGATCAACTCGACTAGGAAATTCTCATCTCTTATATATAATCCAAAACTGACTCATCACCGCAGGGCTCAAGCCACTAGACCTAGGAAGCTGAAATTTTGCATGTTGGTTGATCCGAGTATGTAGAGGCCCAATAAGAAACGGTTTTTGAAAATTCTATTTGTAAGTGGCTTTTTTCGGCCCTTTGGCACTGAGCAAGGACAGTCGGTAAAATGTTCGGATTTAGCTCATTTTAAGCCGCCACATACGAGAAACAATACTCGGAGGTCCTGTAGGGACCCCGAAACACACTTTTTAAGTTCCTAAAATGAACGGTTTCGGAGATATTCCCAAATAACTGTGTTCCCTCTGAGAAACAGATCAACGTTACTATGGCAACCGCTGAAATTTCGCAGACCGGGGATTGTTTTCTGGCAATATCTCGAAAACCGTTCGTTTTAGGGCCTTAGAACGCTGGGTTCGGTTCCTACTTCTCCGAAGGGAAACCACGAACATTGCTCCTCACATTGATACGCGCAAAAAGAGCTATAATCCATATTCCTACGATCAAATCGACTCGGAAAGTCTCATCTCTTATATATAATCCAAAACTGACTCATCACCGCAGGGCTCAAACCACTAGACCTAGGAAGCTGAAATTTTGCATGTTGGTTGATCCGAGTATGTAGAGGCTCACTAAGAAACGGTTTTTGAAAATTCAATTTGTAAGTGACTTTTTTCGGCCCTTTGGCATTGACAATCCAAAATTGACTCATCGACGCAGGGCTCAAACCACTAGACCTAGAAAGCTGAAATTTTGCGTGTTGGTTGATCCGAGTATGTAGAGGCCCAATAAGAAACGGTTTATGATAATTCAATTTGTAAGTGACTTTTTTCGGCCCTTTGGCACTGAGCAAGGACAGTCGGTAAAATGTTCGGATTTAGCTCATTTTAAGCTGCCACATCCGAGCAACAATACTCGGAGGTCCTGCAAGGACCCCGAAACACACTTTTTAAATTCCTAAAATGAACGGTTTCGGAGATATTCCCAAATAACTGTGTTCCCTCTGAGAAACAGATCAACGTTACTATGGCAACCGCTGAAATTTCGCAGACCGGGGATAGTTTTCTGGCAATATCTCGAAAACAGTTTTAGGGCCATAAAACGCTGGGTTCGGTTCCCACTTCTTCGAAGTGGAAACCACGAACATTGCTCCTCACATTGATACCCGCAAAAAGAGCTATAATCCATATTTCTACGATCAAATCGACTCGGAAAGTCTCATCTCTTATATATAATCCAAAACTGACTCATCACCGCAGGGCTCAAACCACTAGACCTAGGAAGCTGAAATTTTGCATGTTGGTTGATCCGAGTATGTAGAGGCTCACTAAGAAACGGTTTTCGAAAATTCAATTTGTAAGTGACTTTTTTCGGCCCTTTGGCATTGACAATCCAAAATTGACTCATCGACGCAGGGCTCAAACCACTAGACCTAGAAAGCTGAAATTTTGCATGTTGGTTGATCCGAGTATGTAGAGGCCCAATAAGAAACGGTTTTTGAAAATTCAATTTGTAAGTGATTTTTTCGGCCCTTTGGCACTGAGCAAGGACAGTCGGTAAAATGTTCGGATTTAGCTCATTTTAAGCCGCCACATACGAGAAACAATACTCGGGGGTCCTGTAGGGACCCCGAAACACACTTTTTAAGTTCCTAAAATGAACGGTTTCGGAGATATTCCCAAGTAACTGTGTTTCTCTGAGAAACAGATCAACGTTACTATGGCAACCGCTGAAATTTCGCAGACCGGGGCTAGTTTTCTGGCAATATCTAGAAAACCGTTCGTTTTAGGGCCTTAAAACGCTGGGTTCGGTTCCCACTTCTTCGAAGTGGAAACCACGAACATGGCTCCTCACATTGATACGCGCAAAAAGAGCTATAATCCATATTTCTACGATGAAATCGACTCGGAAAGTCTCATCTCTTATATATAATCCAAAACTGACTCATCACCGCAGGGCTCAAGCCACTAGACCTAGGAAGCTGAAATTTTGCATGTTGGTTGATCTGAGTATGTAGAGGCTCACTAAGAAACGGTTTTGGAAAATTCAATTTGTAAGTGACATTTTTCGGCCCTTTGGCATTGACAATCCAAAATTGACTCATCGACGCAGGGCTCAAACCACTAGACCTAGAAAGCTGAAATTTTGCATGTTGGTTGATCCGAGTATGTAGAGGCCCAACAAGAAACGGTTTTTGAAAATTCAATTTGCAAGTGACTTTTTTCGGCCCTTTGGCACTGAGCAAGGACAGTCGGTAAAATGTTCGGATTTAGCTCATTTTAAGCCGCCACATACGAGAAACAATACTCGGAGGTCCTGTAGGGACCCCGAAACACACTTTTAAGTTTCTAAAATGAACGGTTTCGGAGATATTCCCAAATAACTGTGTTCCCTCTGAGAAACAGATCAACGTTACTATGGCAACCGCTGAAATTTCGCAGACCGGGGATAGTTTTCTGGCAATATCTCGAAAACCGTTCGTTTTAGGGCCTTAGAACGCTGGGTGCGGTTCCTACTTCTCCGAAGTGGAAACCACGAACATTGCTCCTCACATTGATACGCGGAAAAAGAGCTATAATCCATATTTCTACGATCAAATCGACTCGGAAAGTCTCATCTCTTATATATAATCCAAAGCAGACTCATCGCCGCAGGGCTCAAACCACTAGACCTAGGAAGCTGAAATTTTGCATGTTGGTTGATCCGAGTATGTAGAGGCTCACTAAGAAACGGTTTTTGAAAATTCAATTTGTAAGTGACTTTTTTCGGCCCTTTGGCATTGACAATCCAAAATTGACTCATCGACGCAGGGCTCAAACCACTAGACCTAGAAAGCTGAAATTTTGCATGTTGGTTGATCCGAGTATGTAGATGCCCAATAAGAAACGGTTTTTTTAAATTCATTTTGTAAGTGACTTTTTTCGGCCCTTTGGCACTGAGCAAGGACAGTCGGTAAAATGTTCGGATTTAGCTCATTTTAAGCCGCCACATACGAGAAACAATACTCGGAGGTCCTGTAGGGACCCCGAAACACACTTTTTAAATTCCTAAAATGAACGGTTTCGGAGATATTCCCAAATAACTGTGCTCCCTCTGAGAAACAGATCAACGTTACTATGGCAACCGCTGAAATTTAGCAGACCGGGGATAGTTTTCTGGCAATATCTCGAAAACCGTTCGTTTTAGGGCCTTAGAACGCTGGGTTCGGTTCCTACTTCTCCGAAGTGGAAACCACGAACATTGCTCCCCACATTGATACGCGCAAAAAGAGCTATAATCCATATTCCTACGATCAAATCGACTCGGAAAGTCTCTCCTCTTATATATAATCCAAAACTGACTCATCACCGCAGGGCTCAAACCACTAGACCTAGGAAGCTGAAATTTTGCATGTTGGTTGATCCGAGTATGTAGAGGCTCACTAAGAAACGGTTTTGGAAAATTCAATTTGTAAGTGACTTTTTTCGGCCTTTTGGCATTGACAATCCAAAATTGACTCATCGACGCAGGGCACAAACCACTAGACCTAGACAGCTGAAATTTTGCGTGTTGGTTGATCCGAGTATGTAGAGGCCCAATAAGAAACGGTTTATGAAAATTTCTTTTTGTAAGTGACTTTTTTCGGCCCTTTGGCACTGAGCAAGGACAGTCGGTAAAATGTTCGGATTTAGCTCATTTTAAGCTGCCACATCCGAGCAACAATACTCGGAGGTCCTGTAAGGACCCCGAAACACACTTTTTAAATTCCTAAAATGAACGGTTTCGGAGATATTCCCAAATAACTGTGTTCCCTCTGAGAAACAGATCAACGTTACTATGGCAACCGCTGAAATTTCGCAGACCGGGGATAGTTTTCTGGCATTATCTCGAAAACAGTTTTAGGGCCATAAAACGCTGGGTTCGGTTCCTACTTCTCCGAAGTGGAAACCACGAACATTGCTCCTCACATTGATACGCGCAAAAAGAGCTATAATCCATATTTCTACGATCAAATCGACTCGGAAAATCTAATCTCTTATATATAATCCAAAACTGACTCATCACCGCAGGGCTCAAACCACTAGACCTAGGAAGCTGAAATTTTGCATGTTGGTTGATCCGAGTATGTAGAGGCTCACTAGGAAACGGTTTTTGAAAATTCAATTTGTAAGTGACTTTTTTCGGCCCTTTGGCATTGACAATCCAAAATTGACTCATCGACGCAGGGCTCAAACCACTAGACCTAGAAAGCTGAAATTTTGCATGTTGGTTGATCCGAGTATGCCGAGGCCCAATAAGAAACGGTTTTTGAAAATTCAATTTGTAAGTGACTTTTTTCGGCCCTTTGGCATTGACAATCCAAAATTGACTCATCGACGCAGGGCTCAAACCACTAGACCTAGAAAGCTGAAATTTTGCATGTTGGTTGATCCGAGTATGTAGAGGCCCAATAAGAAACGGTTTATGAAAATTCAATTTGTAAGTGACTTTTTTCGGCCCTTTGGCACTGAGCAAGGACAGTCGGTAAAATGTTCGGATTTAGCTCATTTTAAGCCGCCACATACGAGAAACAATCCTCGGAGGTCCTGTAGGGACCCCGAAACACACTTTTATGTTCCTAAAATGAACGGTTTCGGAGATATTCCCAAATAACTGTGTTCCCTCTGAGAAACAGATCAACGTTACTATGGCAACCGCTGAAATTTCGCAGACCGGGGATAGTCTTCTGGCAATATCTCGAAAACCGTTCGTTTTAGGGCCTTAGAACGCTGGGTTCGGTTCCTACTTCTCGGAAGTGGAAACCACGAACATTGCTCCTCACATTGATACGCGCAAAAAGAGCTATAATCCATATTTCTACGATCAAATCGACTCGGAAAGTCTCAACTCTTCTATATAATCCAAAACTGACTCATCACCGCAGGGCTCAAACCACTAGACCTAGGAAGCTGAAATTTTGCATGTTGGTTGATCCGAGTATGTAGAGGCTCACTAAGAAACGGTTTTTGAAAATTCAATTTGTAAGAGACTTTTTTCGGTCCTTTGGCATTGACAATCCAAAATTGACTCATCGACGCAGGGCTCAAACCACTAGACCTAGAAAGCTGAAATATTGCATGTTGGTTGATCCGAGTATGTCGAGGCCCAATAAGAAACGGTTTTTGAAAATTCAATTTGTAAGTGACTTTTTTCGGCCCTTTGGCACTGAGCAAGGACAGTCGGTAAAATGTTCGGATTTAGCTCATTTTTAGCCGCCACATACGAGAAACAATACTCGGAGGTCCTGTAGGGACCCAGAAACACACTTTTAAGTTCCTAAAATGAACGGTTTCGGAGATATTCCCAAATAACTGTGTTCCCTCTGAGAAACAGATCAACGTTACCATGGCAACCGCTGAAATTTCGCAGACCGGGGATAGTTTTCTGGCAATATCTCGAAAACAGTCCGTTTTAGGGCCTTAAACCCCTGGGTTCGGTTCCCACTTCTTCGAAGTGGAAACCACGAACATTGCTCCTCACTTTGATACGCGCAAAAAGAGCTATAATCCATATTTCTACGATCAAATCGACTCGGAAAGTCTCATCTCTTATATATAATCCAAAGCTGACTCATCGCCGCAGGGCTCAAACCACTAGACCTAGAAAGCTGAAATTTTGCATGTTGGTTGATCCGAGTATGTAGATGCCCAATAAGAAACGGTTTTTTAAAATTCATTTTGTAAGTGACTTTTTTCGGCCCTTTGGCACTCAGCAAGGACAGTCGGTAAAATGTTCGGATTTAGCTCATTTTAAGCCGCCACATACGAGAAACAATACTCGGAGGTCCTGTAGGGACCCCGAAACACACTTTTTAAGTTCCTAAAATGAACGGTTTCGGAGATATTCCCAAATAACTGTGCTCCCTCTGAGAAACAGATCAACGTTACTATGGCAACCGCTGAAATTTCGCAGACCGGGGATAGTTTTCTGGCAATATCTCGAAAACCGTTCGTTTTAGGGCCTTAGAACGCTGGGTTCGGTTCCTACTTCTCCGAAGTGGAAACCACGAACATTGCTCCTCACATTGATACCCGCAAAAAGAGCTACAATCCATATTTCTACGATCAAATCGACTCGGAAAGTCTCATCTCTTATATATAATCCAAAACTGACTCATCACCGCAGGGCTCAAACCACTAGACCTAGGAAGCTGAAATTTTGCATGTTGGTTGATCCGAGTATGTAGAGGCTCACTAAGAAACGGTTTTTGAAAATTCAATTTGTAAGTGACTTTTTTCGGCCCTTTGGCATTGACAATCCAAAATTGACTCATCGACGCAGGGCTCAAACCACTAGACCTAGAAAGCTGAAATTTTGCATGTTGGTTGATCCGAGTATGTAGAGGCCCAATAAGAAACGGTTTTTGAAAATTCAATTTGTAAGTGATTTTTTCGGCCCTTTGGCACTGAGCAAGGACAGTCGGTAAAATGTTCGGATTTAGCTCATTTTAAGCCGCCACATACGAGAAACAATACTCGGGGGTCCTGTAGGGACCCCGAAACACACTTTTTAAGTTCCTAAAATGAACGGTTTCGGAGATATTCCCAAATAACTGTGTTTCTCTGAGAAACAGATCAACGTTACTATGGCAACCGCTGAAATTTCGCAGACCGGGGCTAGTTTTCTGGCAATATCTAGAAAACCGTTCGTTTTAGGGCCTTAAAACGCTGGGTTCGGTTCCCACTTCTTCGAAGTGGAAACCACGAACATGGCTCCTCACATTGATACGCGCAAAAAGAGCTATACTCCATATTTCTACGATGAAATCGACTCGGAAAGTCTCATCTCTTATATATAATCCAAAACTGACTCATCACCGCAGGGCTCAAGCCACTAGACCTAGGAAGCTGAAATTTTGCATGTTGGTTGATCCGAGTATGTAGAGGCTCACTAAGAAACGGTTTTGGAAAATTCAATTTGTAAGTGACATTTTTCGGCCCTTTGGCATTGACAATCCAAAATTGACTCATCGACGCAGGGCTCAAACCACTAGACCTAGAAAGCTGAAATTTTGCATGTTGGTTGATCCGAGTATGTAGAGGCCCAATAAGAAACGGTTTTTGAAAATTCAATTTGCAAGTGACTTTTTTCGGCCCTTTGGCACTGAGCAAGGACAGTCGGTAAAATGTTCGGATTTAGCTCATTTTAAGCCGCCACATACGAGAAACAATACTCGGAGGTCCTGTAGGGACCCCGAAACACACTTTTAAGTTTCTAAAATGAACGGTTTCGGAGATATTCCCAAATAACTGTGTTCCCTCTGAGAAACAGATCAACGTTACTATGGCAACCGCTGAAATTTCGCAGACCGGGGATAGTTTTCTGGCAATATCTCGAAAACCGTTCGTTTTAGGGCCTTAGAACGCTGGGTTCGGTTCCTACTTCTCCGAAGTGGAAACCACGAACATTGCTCCTCACATTGATACGCGGAAAAAGAGCTATAATCCATATTTCTACGATCAAATCGACTCGGAAAGTCTCATCTCTTATATATAATCCAAAGCTGACTCATCGCCGCAGGGCTCAAACCACTAGACCTAGGAAGCTGAAATTTTGCATGTTGGTTGATCCGAGTATGTAGAGGCTCACTAAGAAACGGTTTTTGAAAATTCAATTTGTAAGTGACTTTTTTCGGCCCTTTGGCATTGACAATCCAAAATTGACTCATCGACGCAGGGCTCAAACCACTAGACCTAGAAAGCTGAAATTTTGCATGTTGGTTGATCCGAGTATGTAGATGCCCAATAAGAAGCGGTTTTTTTAAATTCATTTTGTAAGTGACTTTTTTCGGCCCTTTGGCACTGAGCAAGGACAGTCGGTAAAATGTTCGGATTTAGCTCATTTTAAGCCGCCACATACGAGAAACAATACTCGGAGGTCCTGTAGGGACCCCGAAACACACTTTTTAAATTCCTAAAATGAACGGTTTCGGAGATATTCCCAAATAACTGTGCTCCCTCTGAGAAACAGATCAACGTTACTATGGCAACCGCTGAAATTTCGCAGACCGGGGATAGTTTTCTGGCAATATCTCGAAAACCGTTCGTTTTAGGGCCTTAGAACGCTGGGTTCGGTTCCTACTTCTCCGAAGTGGAAACCACGAACATTGCTCCCCACATTGATACGCGCAAAAAGACCTATAATCCATATTCCTACGATCAAATCGACTCGGAAAGTCTCATCTCTTATATATAATCCAAAACTGACTCATCACCGCAGGGCTCAAACCACTAGACCTAGGAAGCTGAAATTTTGCATGTTGGTTGATCCGAGTATGTAGAGGCTCACTAAGAAACGGTTTTGGAAAATTCAATTTGTAAGTGACTTTTTTCGGCCTTTTGGCATTGACAATCCAAAATTGACTCATCGACGCAGGGCACAAACCACTAGACCTAGACAGCTGAAATTTTGCGTGTTGGTTGATCCGAGTATGTAGAGGCCCAATAAGAAACGGTTTATGAAAATTTCTTTTTGTAAGTGACTTTTTTCGGCCCTTTGGCACTGAGCAAGGACAGTCGGTAAAATGTTCGGATTTAGCTCATTTTAAGCTGCCACATCCGAGCAACAATACTCGGAGGTCCTGTAAGGACCCCGAAACACACTTTTTAAATTCCTAAAATGAACGGTTTCGGAGATATTCCCAAATAACTGTGTTCCCTCTGAGAAACAGATCAACGTTACTATGGCAACCGCTGAAATTTCGCAGACCGGGGATAGTTTTCTGGCATTATCTCGAAAACAGTTTTAGGGCCATAAAACGCTGGGTTCGGTTCCTACTTCTCCGAAGTGGAAACCACGAACATTGCTCCTCACATTGATACGCGCAAAAAGAGCTATAATCCATATTTCTACGATCAAATCGACTCGGAAAATCTAATCTCTTATATATAATCCAAAACTGACTCATCACCGCAGGGCTCAAACCACTAGACCTAGGAAGCTGAAATTTTGCATGTTGGTTGATCCGAGTATGTAGAGGCTCACTAGGAAACGGTTTTTGAAAATTCAATTTGTAAGTGACTTTTTTCGGCCCTTTGGCATTGACAATCCAAAATTGACTCATCGACGCAGGGCTCAAACCACTAGACCTAGAAAGCTGAAATTTTGCATGTTGGTTGATCCGAGTATGCCGAGGCCCAATAAGAAACGGTTTTTGAAAATTCAATTTGTAAGTGACTTTTTTCGGCCCTTTGGCATTGACAATCCAAAATTGACTCATCGACGCAGGGCTCAAACCACTAGACCTAGAAAGCTGAAATTTTGCATGTTGGTTGATCCGAGTATGTAGAGGCCCAATAAGAAACGGTTTATGAAAATTCAATTTGTAAGTGACTTTTTTCGGCCCTTTGGCACTGAGCAAGGACAGTCGGTAAAATGTTCGGATTTAGCTCATTTTAAGCCGCCACATACGAGAAACAATCCTCGGAGGTCCTGTAGGGACCCCGAAACACACTTTTATGTTCCTAAAATGAACGGTTTCGGAGATATTCCCAAATAACTGTGTTCCCTCTGAGAAACAGATCAACGTTACTATGGCAACCGCTGAAATTTCGCAGACCGGGGATAGTCTTCTGGCAATATCTCGAAAACCGTTCGTTTTAGGGCCTTAGAACGCTGGGTTCGGTTCCTACTTCTCGGAAGTGGAAACCACGAACATTGCTCCTCACATTGATACGCGCAAAAAGAGCTATAATCCATATTTCTACGATCAAATCGACTCGGAAAGTCTCAACTCTTCTATATAATCCAAAACTGACTCATCACCGCAGGGCTCAAACCACTAGACCTAGGAAGCTGAAATTTTGCATGTTGGTTGATCCGAGTATGTAGAGGCTCACTAAGAAACGGTTTTTGAAAATTCAATTTGTAAGAGACTTTTTTCGGCCCTTTGGCATTGACAATCCAAAATTGACTCATCGACGCAGGGCTCAAACCACTAGACCTAGAAAGCTGAAATATTGCATGTTGGTTGATCCGAGTATGTCGAGGCCCAATAAGAAACGGTTTTTGAAAATTCAATTTGTAAGTGACTTTTTTCGGCCCTTTGGCACTGAGCAAGGACAGTCGGTAAAATGTTCGGATTTAGCTCATTTTTAGCCGCCACATACGAGAAACAATACTCGGAGGTCCTGTAGGGACCCAGAAACACACTTTTAAGTTCCTAAAATGAACGGTTTCGGAGATATTCCCAAATAACTGTGTTCCCTCTGAGAAACAGATCAACGTTACCATGGCAACCGCTGAAATTTCGCAGACCGGGGATAGTTTTCTGGCAATATCTCGAAAACAGTCCGTTTTAGGGCCTTAAAACGCTGGGTTCGGTTCCCACTTCTTCGAAGTGGAAACCACGAACATTGCTCCTCACTTTGATACGCGCAAAAAGAGCTATAATCCATATTTCTACGATCAAATCGACTCGGAAAGTCTCATCTCTTATATATAATCCAAAGCTGACTCATCGCCGCAGGGCTCAAACCACTAGACCTAGGAAGCTGAAATTTTGCATGTTGGTTGATCCGAGTATGTAGAGGCTCACTAAGAAACGGTTTTTGAAAATTCAATTTGTAAGTGACTTTTTTCGGCCTTTTGGCATTGACAATCCAAAATTGACTCATCGACGCAGGGCTCAAACCACTAGACCTAGAAAGCTGAAATTTTGCATGTTGGTTGATCCGAGTATGTAGATGCCCAATAAGAAACGGTTTTTGAAAATTCAATTTGTAAGTGACTTTTTTCGGCCCTATGGCACTGAGCAAGGACAGTCGGTAAAATGTTCGGATTTAGCTCATTTTAAGCCGCCACATACGAGAAACAATACTCGGAGGTCCTGTAGGATCCCCGAAACACACTTTTTAAGTTCCTAAAATGAACGGTTTCGGAGATATTCCCAAATAACTGTGCTCCCTCTGAGAATCAGATCAACGTTACTATGGCAACCGCTGAAATTTCGCAGACCGGGGATAGTTTTCTGGCAATATCTCGAAAACCGTTCATTTAGGGCCTTAAAACGCTGGGTTCGGTCCACGAACATTGCTCCTCACATTGATACGCGCAAAAAGAGCTATAATCCATATTTCTACGATCAACTCGACTAGGAAATTCTCATCTCTTATATATAATCCAAAACTGACTCATCACCGCAGGGCTCAAGCCACTAGACCTAGGAAGCTGAAATTTTGCATGTTGGTTGATCCGAGTATGTAGAGGCCCAATAAGAAACGGTTTTTGAAAATTCTATTTGTAAGTGGCTTTTTTCGGCCCTTTGGCACTGAGCAAGGACAGTCGGTAAAATGTTCGGATTTAGCTCATTTTAAGCCGCCACATACGAGAAACAATACTCGGAGGTCCTGTAGGGACCCCGAAACACACTTTTTAAGTTCCTAAAATGAACGGTTTCGGAGATATTCCCAAATAACTGTGTTCCCTCTGAGAAACAGATCAACGTTACTATGGCAACCGCTGAAATTTCGCAGACCGGGGATTGTTTTCTGGCAATATCTCGAAAACCGTTCGTTTTAGGGCCTTAGAACGCTGGGTTCGGTTCCTACTTCTCCGAAGGGAAACCACGAACATTGCTCCTCACATTGATACGCGCAAAAAGAGCTATAATCCATATTCCTACGATCAAATCGACTCGGAAAGTCTCATCTCTTATATATAATCCAAAACTGACTCATCACCGCAGGGCTCAAACCACTAGACCTAGGAAGCTGAAATTTTGCATGTTGGTTGATCCGAGTATGTAGAGGCTCACTAAGAAACGGTTTTTGAAAATTCAATTTGTAAGTGACTTTTTTCGGCCCTTTGGCATTGACAATCCAAAATTGACTCATCGACGCAGGGCTCAAACCACTAGACCTAGACAGCTGAAATTTTGCGTGTTGGTTGATCCGAGTATGTAGAGGCCCAATAAGAAACGGTTTATGATAATTCAATTTGTAAGTGACTTTTTTCGGCCCTTTGGCACTGAGCAAGGACAGTCGGTAAAATGTTCGGATTTAGCTCATTTTAAGCTGCCACATCCGAGCAACAATACTCGGAGGTCCTGCAAGGACCCCGAAACACACTTTTTAAATTCCTAAAATGAACGGTTTCGGAGATATTCCCAAATAACTGTGTTCCCTCTGAGAAACAGATCAACGTTACTATGGCAACCGCTGAAATTTCGCAGACCGGGGATAGTTTTCTGGCAATATCTCGAAAACAGTTTTAGGGCCATAAAACGCTGGGTTCGGTTCCCACTTCTTCGAAGTGGAAACCACGAACATTGCTCCTCACATTGATACCCGCAAAAAGAGCTATAATCCATATTTCTACGATCAAATCGACTCGGAAAGTCTCATCTCTTATATATAATCCAAAACTGACTCATCACCGCAGGGCTCAAACCACTAGACCTAGGAAGCTGAAATTTTGCATGTTGGTTGATCCGAGTATGTAGAGGCTCACTAAGAAACGGTTTTTGAAAATTCAATTTGTAAGTGACTTTTTTCGGCCCTTTGGCATTGACAATCCAAAATTGACTCATCGACGCAGGGCTCAAACCACTAGACCTAGAAAGCTGAAATTTTGCATGTTGGTTGATCCGAGTATGTAGAGGCCCAATAAGAAACGGTTTATGAAAATTCAATTTGTAAGTGACTTTTTTCGGCCCTTTGGCACTGAGCAAGGACAGTCGGTAAAATGTTCGGATTTAGCTCATTTTAAGCCGCCACATACGAGAAACAATCCTCGGAGGTCCTGTAGGGACCCCGAAACACACTTTTATGTTCCTAAAATGAACGGTTTCGGAGATATTCCCAAATAACTGTGTTCCCTCTGAGAAACAGATCAACGTTACTATGGCAACCGCTGAAATTTCGCAGACCGGGGATAGTTTTCTGGCAATATCTCGAAAACCGTTCGTTTTAGGGCCTTAGAACGCTGGGTGCGGTTCCTACTTCTCCGAAGTGGAAACCACGAACATTGCTCCTCACATTGATACGCGCAAAAAGAGCTATAATCCATATTTCTACGATCAAATCGACTCGGAAAGTCTCATCTCTTATATAATCCAAAACTGACTCGTCACCGCAGGGCTCAAACCACTAGACCTAGGAAGCTGAAATTTTGCATGTTGGTTGATCCGAGTATGTAGAGGCTCACTAAGAAACGGTTTTTGAAAATTCAATTTGTAAGAGACTTTTTTCGGCCCTTTGGCATTGACAATCCAAAATTGACTCATCGACGCAGGGCTCAAACCACTAGACCTAGAAAGCTGAAATATTGCATGTTGGTTGATCCGAGTATGTCGAGGCCCAATAAGAAACGGTTTTTGAAAATTCAATTTGTAAGTGACTTTTTTCGGCCCTTTGGCACTGAGCAAGGACAGTCGGTAAAATGTTCGGATTTAGCTCATTTTAAGCCGCCACATACGAGAAACAATACTCGGAGGTCCTGTAGGGACCCAGAAACACACTTTTAAGTTCCTAAAATGAACGGTTTCGGAGATATTCCCAAATAACTGTGTTCCCTCTGAGAAACAGATCAACGTTACTATGGCAACCGCTGAAATTTCGCAGACCGGGGATAGTTTTCTGGCAATATCTCGAAAACCGTTCGTTTTAGGGCCTTAGAACGCTGGGTTCGGTTCCTACTTCTCCGAAGTGGAAACCACGAACATTGCTCCTCACATTGATACGCGCAAAAAGAGCTATAATCCATATTCCTACGATCATATCAACTCGGAAAGTCTCATCTCTTATATATAATCCAAAACTGACTCATCACCGCAGGGCTAAGACCACTAGACCTAGGAAGCTGAAATTTTGCATGTTGGTTGATCCGAGTATGTAGAAGCTCACTAAGAAACGGTTTTTGAAAATTCAATTTGTAAGTGACTTTTATCGGCCCTTTGGCATTGACAATCCAAAATTGACTCATCGACGCAGGGCTCAAACCACTAGACCTAGACAGCTGAAATTTTGCGTGTTGGTTGATCCGAGTATGTAGAGGCTCACTAAGAAACGGTTTTTGAAAATTCAATTTGTAAGTGACTTTTTTCGGCCCTTGGGCACTGAGCAAGGACAGTCGGTAAAATGTTCGGATTTAGCTCATTTTAAGCTGCCACATCCGAGCAACAATACTCGGAGGTCCTGTAAGGACCCCGAAACATACTTTTTAAATTCCTAAAATGAACGGTTTCGGAGATATTCCCAAATAACTGTGTTCCCTCTGAGAAACAGATCAACGTTACTATGGCAACCGCTGAAATTTCGCTGACCGGGGATAGTTTTCTGGCAATATCTAGAAAACAGTCGGTATTAGGGCCTTAAAACGCTGGGTTCGGTTCCCACTTCTTTGAAGTGGAAACCACGAACATTGCTCCTCACATTGATACGCGCAAAAAGAGCTATAATCCATATTTCTACGATCAAATCGACTCGGAAAGTCTCATCTCTTATATATAATCCAAAGCTGACTCATCACCGCAGGGCTCAAACCACTAGACCTAGGAAGCTTAAATTTTGCATGTTGGTTGATCCGAGTATGTAGAGGCTCACTAAGAAACGGTTTTTGAAAATTCAATTTGTAAGTTACTTTTTTCGGCCCTTGGGCACTGAGCAAGGACAGTCGGTAAAATGTTCGGATTTAGCTCATTTTAAGCTGCCACATCCGAGTAACAATACTCGGAGGTCCTGTAAGGACCCCGAAACATACTTTTTAAATTCCTAAAATGAACGGTTTCGGAGATATTCCCAAATAAATGTGTTCCCTCTGAGAAACAGATCAACGTTACTATGGCAACCGCTGAAATTTCGCAGACCGGGGATAGTTTTCTGGCAATATCTCGAAAACAGTCCGTTTTAGGGCCTTAAAACGCTGGGTTCTGAAGTTGAACCACGAACATTGCTCCTCACATTGATACGCGCAAAAAGAGCTATAATCCATATTTCTACGATCAAATCGACTCGGAAAGTCTCATCTCTTATATATAATCCAAAGCTGACTCATCACCGCAGGGCTCAAACCACTAGACCTAGGAAGCTGAAATTTTGCATGTTGGTTGATCCGAGTATGTAGAGGCTCACTAAGAAACGGTTTTTGAAAATTCAATTTGTAAGTGACTTTTTTCGGCCCTTTGGCACTGAGCAAGGACAGTCGGTAAAATGTTCGGATTTAGCTCATTTTAAGCTGCCACATCCGAGCAACAATACTCGGAGGTCCTGTTAGGACCCCGAAACACACTTTTTAAATTCCTAAAATGAACGGTTTCGGAGATATTCCCAAATAACTGTGTTCCCTCTGAGAAACAGATCAACGTTACTATGGCAACCGCTGAAATTTCGCAGACCGGGGATAGTTTTCTGGCAATATCTCGAAAACAGTTTTAGGGCCATAAAACGCTGGGTTCGGTTCCCACTTCTTCGAAGTGGAAACCACGAACATTGCTCCTCACATTGATACGCCCAAAAAGAGCTATAATCCATATTTCTACGATCAAATCGACTCGGAAAGTCTCATCTCTTATATATAATCCAAAACTGACTCATCACCGCAGGGCTCAAACCACTAGACCTAGGAAGCTGAAATTTTGCATGTTGGTTGATCCGAGTATGTAGAGGCTCACTAAGAAACGGTTTTGTAAAATTCTATTTGTAAGTGACTTTTTTCGGCCCTTTGGCATTGACAATCCAAAATTGACTCATCGACGCAGGGCTCAAACCACTAGACCTTGAAAGCTGAAATTTTGCATGTTGGTTGATCCAAGTATGTCGAGGCCCAATAAGAAACGGTTTTTGAAAATTCAATTTGTAAGTGACTTTTTTCGGCCCTTTGGCATTGACAATCCAAAATTGACTCATCGACGCAGGGCTCAAACCACTAGACCTAGAAAGCTGAAATTTTGCATGTTGGTTGATCCGAGTATGAAGAGGCCCAATAAGAAACTGTTTTTGAAAATTGTATTTGTAAGTGACTTTTTTCGGCCCTTTGGCACTGAGCAAGGACAGTCGGTAAAATGTTCGGATTTAGCTCATTTTAAGCCACCACATAGGAGAAACAATACTCGGAGGTCCTGTAGGGACCCCGAAACACACTTTTTATGTTCCTAAAATGAACGGTTTCGGAGATATTCCCAAATAACTGTGTTCCCTCTGAGAAACAGATCAACGTTACTATGGCAACCGCTGAAATTTCGCAGACCAGGGATAGTTTTCTGGCAATATCTCGAAAACAGTCCGTTTTAGGGCCTTAAAACGCTGGGTTCGGTTCCCACTTCTTCGAAGTGCAAACCACGAACATTGCTCCTCACATTGATACGCGCAAAAAGAGCTATAATCCATATTTCTACGATCAAATCGACTCGGAAAAATCTCATCTCTTTTATATAATCCAAAGCTGACTCATCACCGCAGGGCTCAAACCACTAGACCTAGGAAGCTGAAATTTTGCAAGTTGGTTGATCCGAGTATGTAGAGGCTCACTAAGAAACGGTTTTTGAAAATTCAATTTGTAAGTGACTTTTATCGGCCCATTGGCATTGACAATCCAAAATTGACTCATCGACGCAGGGCTCAAACCACTAGACCTAGACAGCTGAAATTTTGCATGTTGGTTGATCCGAGTATGAAGAGGCCCAATAAGAAACTGTTTTTGAAAATTCTATTTGTAAGTGACTTTTTTCGGCCCTTTGGCACTGAGCAAGGACAGTCGGTAAAATGTTCGGATTTAGCTCATTTTAAGCCGCCACATACGAGAAACAATACTCGGAGGTCCTGTAGGGACCCAGAAACACACTTTTAAGTTCCTAAAATGAACGGTTTCGGAGATATTCCCAAATAACTGTGTTCCCTCTGAGAAACAGATCAACGTTACTATGGCAACCGCTGAAATTTCGCAGACCGGGGATAGTTTTCTGGCAATATCTCGAAAACCGTTCGTTTTAGGGCTTAAAACGCTGGGTTCGGTCCACGAACATTGCTCCTCACATTGATACGCGCAAAAAGAGCTATAATCCATATTTCTACGATCAAATCGACTCGGAAATTCTCATCTCTTATATATAATCCAAAACTAACTCATCACCGCAGGGCTCAAGCCACTAGACCTAGGAAGCTGAAATTTTGCATGTTGGTTGATCCGAGTATGTAGAGGCCCAATAAGAAACGGTTTTTGAAAATTCTATTTGTAAGTGGCTTTTTTCGGCCCTTTGGCACTGAGCAAGGACAGTCGGTAAAATGTTCGGATTTAGCTCATTTTAAGCCGCCACATACGAGAAACAATACTCGGAGGTCCTGTAGGGACCCCGAAACACACTTTTTAAGTTCTTAAAATGAACGGTTTCGGAGATATTCCCAAATAACTGTGTTCCCTCTGAGAAACAGATCAACGTTACTATGGCAACCGCTGAAATTTCGCAGACCGGGGTAGTTTTCTGGCAATATCTCGAAAACCGTTCGTTTTAGGGCCTTAAAACGCTGGGTTCGGTTCCCACTTCCCCGAAGTGGAAACCACGAACATTGCTCCTCACATTGATACGCGCAAAAAGAGCTATAATCCATATTTCTACGATCAAATCGACTCGGAAAGTCTCATCTCTTATATATACACACATCAAAAAAAGTTTTGCATCACCTCGGTTCCAAGAGTTCCGGAACCTTTAAATACAAAGGGAATAGAGATCAACACAAACAACATTTCAGCTCGTTTTATTGCTCATGAGACCCACACATTGCATGTTGTACCATCATACAGCTAGACTTTCAGCATTTGTGGTCCAGATTGCAGTACACACCACTACCTCTAATACCCAGTAGCACGTCCTCTTGCATTGATGCATGCCTGTATTCGTCGTGGCATACTATCCACAAGTTCATCAAGACACTGTTGGTCCAAATTGTCCCACTCCTCAACGACAATTCGGCGTAAATCTCTCAGAGTGGTTGGTGGGTCAAGACGTCCATAAACAGCCCTTTTCAACATATCCCAGGCATGTTCGATAGGGTTCATGTCTGGCGAACATGCTGGCCACTGTAGTCGAGCGATGTCGTTATCTTGAAGGAACGCATTCACAAGATGTGCACGATGAGGTCGAGAATTGTCGTCCATGAAGACAAATGCCTCTCCAATATTCTGCCGATATGGTTGCACTATGGGTCGGAGGATGTCATTCAGATATCGTAAAGCCGTTTCGGAGCATTCCATGACCACCAGTGGCGTACGTCGGCCCCACATAATGCCACCCCAAAACATCAGGGAACCACCACCTTGCTGCACTCGCTGGACAGTGTGTCTAAGACGTTCAGCCTGACCAGGGTGCCTCCAAACACGTCTCCGACGATTGTCTGGTTGAAGGCATATGCGACACTCATCGGTGAAGAGAACGTGATGCCAATTCCGTGGGGTCCATTCAGCATGTTGTTGGGCCCATCTGTACCGCGCTGCATGGTGTCGGGGTTGCAAAGCTGGACCTCGACATGGACGTCGGGAGTGAAGTTGCGCATCATGCAGCCTATTGCGCACAGTTTGAGTTGAAACACGACGTCCTGTGGCTGAACGAAACGCATTATTCAACATGGTGGCATTGCTGTCAGGGTTCCTCCGAGCGGCAATCCGTAAGTAGCGGTCATCCACTACAGTAGTAGCCCTTGGGCGGCCTGAGCGAGGCCTGTCATCGACAGTTCCTGTATCTCTGTACCTCCTCCATGTCCGAACAACATCGCTTTGGTTCACTCTGAGACGCCTGGAAACTTCCCTTGTTGAGAGCCCTTCTTGACACAAAGTAACAATGCGGACGCGATCGAACTGCGGTATTGACCTTCTAGGCATGGTAGAACTACAGACAACATGAGCAGCGTACCTTCGTCCTGGTGGAATGACTGGAACTGATCGGCTGTCGTACCCCCTCCGTCTAATAGGCCCTGCTCATGCATGGTTGTTTACATCTTTGAGCAGTTTTAGTGACATCTATGAACAGTCAAAGGGACTGTATCTTGGATACAATATACACAGTCAACGTCTATATGCCGGAGATCTGGGAACCGAGGTGATGCAAAACTTTTTTTGATGTGTGTAATCCAAAACAGACTCATCACCGCAGGGCTCAAACCACTAGACCTAGGAAGCTGAAATTTTGCATGTTGGTTGATCCGAGTATGTAGAGGCTCACTAAGAAACGGTTTTTGAAAATTCAATTTGTAAGTGACTTTTATCGGCCCATTGGCATTGACAATCCAAAATTGACTCATCGACGCAGGGCTCAAACCACTAGACCTAGAAAGCTGAAATTTTGCATGTTGGTTGATCCGAGTATGTAGAGGCCCAATAAGAAACGGCTTTTGAAAATTCATTTAGCAAGTGACTTTTTTCGTCCCTTTGGCACTGAGCAAGGACAGTCGGTAAAATGTTCGGATTTAGCTCATTTTAAGCCGCCACATACGAGAAACAATCCTCGGAGGTCCTGTAGGGACCCCGAAACACACTTTTATGTTCCTAAAATGAACGGTTTCGGAGATATTCCCAAATAACTGTGTTCGCTCTGAGAAACAGATCAACGTTACTATGGCAACCGCTGAAATTTCGCAGACCGGGGATAGTTTTCTGGCAATATCTCGAAAACTGTTCGTTTTAGGGCCTTAGAACGCTGGGTTCGGTTCCTACTTCTCCGAAGTGGAAACCACGAACATTGCTCCTCACATTGATACGCGCAAAAAGAGCTATAATCCATATTCCTACGATCAAATCGACTCGGAAAGTCTCATCTCTTATATATAATCCAAAACTGACTCATCACCGCAGGGCTCAAACCACTAGACCTAGGAAGCTGAAATTTTGCATGTTGGTTGATCCGAGTATGTAGAGGCGCACTAAGAAACGGTTTTTGAAAATTCAATTTGTAAGTGACTTTTTTCGGCCCTTTGGCATTGACAATCCAAAATTGACTCATCGACGCAGGGCTCAAGCCACTAGACCTAGAAAGCTGAAATTTTGCATGTTGGTTGATCCGAGTACGTAGAGGCCCAAAAAGAAACGGTTTTTGAAAATTCAATTTGTAAGTGACTTTTTTCGGCCCTTTGGCACTGAGCAAGGACAGTCGGTAAAATGTTCGGATTTAGCTCATTTTAAGCCGCCACATACGAGAAACAATACTCGGAGGTCCTGTAGGGACCCCGAAACACACTTTTTAAGTTCCTAAAATGAACGGTTTCGGAGATATTCCCAAATAACTGTGTTCCCTCTGAGAAACAGATCAACGTTACTATGGCAATCGCTGAAATTTCGCAGACCGGTGATAGTTTTCTGGCAATATCTCGATAACCGTTCGTTTTAGGGCCTTAAAACGCTGGATTCGATTCCCACATCTTTGAAGTGGAAACCACGAACACTGCTTCTCACATTGATACGCGCAAAAAGAGCTATAATCCATATTTCTACGATCAAATCGACTCGAAAAATCTCATCTCTTATATATAATCCAAAACTGACTCATCACCGCAGGGCTCAAACCACTAGACCTAGGAAGCTGAAATTTTGCATGTTGGTTGATCCGAGTATGTAGAGGCTCACTAAGAAACGGTTTTTGAAAATTTAATTTGTAAGTGACTTTTTTCGGCCCTTTGGCATTGACAATCCAAAATTGACTCATCGACGCAGGGCTCAAACCACTAGACCTAGAAAGCTGAAATTTTGCATGTTGGTTGATCCGAGTATGAAGAGGCCCAATAAGAAACGGTTTTTGAAAATTCAATTTGTAAGTGACTTTTTTCGGCCCTTTGGCACTGAGCAAGGACAGTCGGTAAAATGTTCGGATTTAGCTCATTTTAAGCCGCCACATACGAGAAACAATACTCGGAGGTCCTGTAGGGACCCCGAAACACACTTTTTAAGTTCCTAAAATGAACGGTTTCGGAGATATTCCCAAATAACTGTGTTCCCTCTGAGAAACAGATCAACGTTACTATGGCAACCGCTGAAATTTCGCAGACCGGGGATAGTTTTCTGGCAATATCTCGAAAAACGTTCGTTTTAGGGCCTTAAAACGCTGGGTTCGGTTCCCACTTCTTCGAAGTGGAAACCACAAACATTGCTCCTCACATTGATTTGCGCAAAAAGAGCTATAATCCATATTTCTACGATCAAATCGACTCGGAAAGTCTCATCTCTTATATATAATCCAAAACTGACTCATCACCGCAGGGCTCAAACCACTAGACCTAGGAAGCTGAAATTTTGCATGTTGGTTGATCCGAGTATGTAGAGGCTCACTAAGAAACGGTTTTTGAAAATTCAATTTGTAAGTGACTTTTTTCGGCCCTTTGGCATTGACAATCCAAAATTGACTCATCGACGCAGGGCTCAAACCACTAGACCTAGAAAGCTGAAATTTTGCATGTTGGTTGATCCGAGTATGTAGAGGCCCAATAAGAAACGGCTTTTGAAAATTCAATTAGCAAGTGACTTTTTTCGGCCCTTTGGCACTGAGCAAGGACAGTCGGTAAAATGTTCGGATTTAGCTCATTTTAAGCCGCCACATACGAGAAACAATCCTCGGAGGTCCTGTAGGGACCCCGAAACACACTTTTATGTTCCTAAAATGAACGGTTTCGGAGATATTCCCAAATAACTGTGTTCCCTCTGAGAAACAGATCAACGTTACTATGGCAACCGCTGAAATTTCGCAGACCGGGGATAGTTTTCTGGCAATATCTCGAAAACCGTTCGTTTTAGGGCCTTAAAACGCTGGGTTCGATTCCCACTTCTTTGAAGTGGAAACCACGAACATTGCTTCTCACATTGATACGCGCAAAAAGAGCTATAATCCATATTTCTACGATCAAATCGACTCGGAAAGTCTCATCTCTTATATATAATCCAAAACTGACTCATCACCGCAGGGCTCAAACCACTAGCCCTAGGAAGCTGAAATTTTGCATGTTGGTTGATCCGAGTATGTAGAGGCTCACTAAGAAACGGTTTTTGAAAATTTAATTTGTAAGTGACTTTTTTCGGCCCTTTGGCATTGACAATCCAAAATTGACTCATCGACGCAGGGCTCAAACCACTAGACCTAGAAAGCTGAAATTTTGTATGTTGGTTGATCCGAGTATGAAGAGGCCCAATAAGAAACGGTTTTTGAAAATTCAATTTGTAAGTGACTTTTTTCGGCCCTTTGGCACTGAGCAAGGACAGTCGGTAAAATGTTCGGATTTAGCTCATTTTAAGCCGCCACATACGAGAAACAATACTCAGAGGTCCTGTAGGGACCCCGAAACACTTTTTTTAAGTTCCTAAAATGAACGGTTTCGGAGGTATTCCCAAATAACTGTGTTCCCTCAGAGAAACAGATCAACGTTACTATGGCAACCGCTGAAATTTCGCAGACCGGGGATAGTTTTCTGGCAATATCTCGAAAACCGTTCGTTTTAGGGCCTTAAAACGCTGGGTTCGGTACCACGAACATTGCTCCTCGCATTGATACGCGCAAAGAGAGCTATAATCCATATTTCTACGATCAAATCGACTCGGAAAGTCTCATCTCTTATATATAATCCAAAACTGACTCATCACCGCAGGGCTCAAACCACTAGACCTAGGAAGCTGAAATTTTGAATGTTGGTTGATCCTAGTATGTAGAGGCTCACTAAGAAACGGTTTGTGAAAATTCAATTTGTAAGTGACTTTTTTCGGCCCTTTGGCATTAACAATCCAAAATTGACTCATCGACGCAGGGCTCAAACCACTAGACCTAGAAAGCTGAAATTTTGCATGTTGGTTGATCCGAGTATGTAGAGGCCCAAAAAGAAACGGTTTTTGAAAATTCAATTTGTAAGTGACATTTTTCGGCCCTTTGGCACTGAGCAAGGACAGTCGGTAAAATGTTCGGATTTAGCTCATTTTAAGCCGCCACATATGAGAAACATTACTCGGAGGTCCTGTAGGGACACCGAAACACACTTTTTAAGTTCCTAAAATGAACGGTTTCAGAGATATTCCCAAATGACTGTGTTCCCTCTGAGAAACAGATCAACGTTACTATGGCAACCGCTGAAATTTCGCAGACCGGGGATAGTTTTCTGGCAATATCTCGAAAAACGTTCGTTTTAGGGCCTTAAAACGCTGGGTTCGGTTCCCACTTCTTCGAAGTGGAAACCACGAACATTGATCCTCACATTGATTTGCGCAAAAAGAGCTATAATCCATATTTCTACGATCAAATCGACTCGGAAAGTCTCATCTCTTATATATAATCCAAAACTGATTCATCACCGCAGGGCTCAAACCACTAGACCTAAGAAGCTGAAATTTTGCATGTTGGTTGATCCGAGTATGTAGAGGCTCACTAAGAAACGGTTTTTGAAAATTCAATTTGTAAGTGACTTATTTCGGCCCTTTGGCATTGACAATCCAAAATTGACTCATCGACGCAGGGCTCAAACCACTAGACCTAGAAAGCTGAAATTTTGCATGTTGGTTGATCCGAGTATGAAGAGGCCCAATAAGAAACGGTTTTTGAAAATTCAATTTGTAAGTGACTTTTTTCGGCCCTTTGGCACTGAGCAAGGACAGTCGGTAAAATGTTCGGATTTAGCTCATTTTAAGCCGCCACATACGAGAAACAATACTCGGAGGTCCTGTAGGGACCCCGCAACACACTTTTTAAGTTCCTAAAATGAACGGTTTCGGAGATATTCCCAAATAACTGTGTTCCCTCTGAGAAACAGATCAACGTTACTATGGCAACCGCTGAAATTTCGCAGACCGGGGATAGTTTTCTGGCAATATCTCGAAAACCGTTCGTTTTAGGGCCTTAAAACGCTGGATTCGGTTCCCACTTCTTCGACCACGAACATTGCTCCTCACATTGATACGCGCAAAAAGAGCTATAATCCATATTTCTACGATCAAATCCACTCGGAAAGTCCCATCTCTTATATATAATCCAAAACTGACTCATCACCGCAGGGCTCAAACCACTAGACCTAGGAAGCTGAAATTTTGCATGTTGGTTAATCCGAGTATGTAGAGGCTCACTAAGAAACGGTTTTTGAAAATTCAATTTGTAAGTGACTTTTTTCGGCCCTTTGGCATTGACAATCCAAAATTGACTCATCGACGCAGGGCTCAAACCACTAGACCTAGAAAGCTGAAATTTTGCATGTTGGTTGATCCGAGTATGTAGAGGCCCAATAAGAAACGGTTTTTGAAAATTCAATTTGCAAGTGACTTTTTTCGGCCCTTTGGCACTGAGCAAGGACAGTCGGTAAAATGTTCGGATTTAGCTCATTTTAAGCCGCCACATACGAGAAACAATCCTCGGAGGTCCCGTAGGGACCCCGAAAACACTTTTATGTTCCTAAAATGAACGGTTTCGGAGATATTCCCAAATAACTGTGTTCCCTCTGAGAAACAGATCAACGTTACTATGGCAACCGCTGAAATTTCGCAGACCGGGGATAGTTTTCTGGCAATATCTCGAAAACCGTTCGTTTTAGGGCCTTAGAACGCTGGGTTCGGTTCCCACTTCCTCGAAGTGGAAACCACGAACATTGCTCCTCACATTGATACGCGCAAAAAGAGCTATAATCCATATTTCTACGATCAAATCGACTCGGAAAGTCTCATCTCTTATATATAATCCAAAACTGACTCATCACCGCAGGGCTCAAACCACTAGACCTAGGAAGCTGAAATTTTGCATGTTGGTTGATCCGAGTATGTAGAGGCTCACTAAGAAACGGTTTGTGAAAATTCAATTTGTAAGTGATTTTTTTCGGCCCTTTGGCATTTACAATCCAAAATTGACTCATCGACGCAGGGCTCAAACCACTAGACCTAGAAAGCTGAAATTTTGCATGTTGGTTGATCCGAGTATGTAGAGGCCCAATAAGAAACGGTTTTTGAAAATTCAATTTGTAAGTGACTTTTTTCGGCCTTTTGGCACTGAGCAAGGACAGTCGGTAAAATGTTCGGATTTAGCTCATTTTAAGCCGCCACATACGAGAAACAATACTCGGAGGTCCTGTAGGGACCCCGAAACACACTTTTTAAGTTCCTAAAATGAACGGTTTCGGAGATATTCCCAAATAACTGTGTTCCCTCTGAGAAACAGATCAACGTTACTATGGCAACCGCTGAAATTTCGCAGACCGGGGATAGTTTTCTGGCAATATCTCGAAAACCGTTCGTTTTAGGGCCTTAAAACGCTGGGTTCGGTTCCCAGAAGTGGAAACCACGAACATTGCTCCTCACATTGATACATTGATTCGCGCAAAAAGAGCTATAATCCATATTTCTACGATCAAATCGACTCGGAAAGTCTCATCTCTTATATATAATCCAAAACTGACTCATCACCGCAGGGCTCAAACCGCTAGACCTAGGAAGCTGAAATTTTGCATGTTGGTTGATCCGAGTATGTAGTGGCTCACTAAGAAACGGTTTTTGAAAATTCAATTTGTAAGTGACTTTTTTCGGCCCTTTGACATTGACAATCCAAAATTGACTCATCGACGCAGGGCTCAAACCACTAGACCTAGAAAGCTGTAATTTTGCATGTTGGTTGATCCGAGTATGTAGAGGCCCAATAAGAAACGGTTTTTGAAAATTCAATTTGTAAGTGACTTTTTTCGGCCCTTTGGCACTGAGGAAGGACTGTCGGTAAAATGTTCGGATTTAGCTCATTTTAAGCCGCCACATACGCGAAACAATACTCGGAGGTCCGGTAGGGACCCCGAAACACACTTTTTAAGTTCCTAAAATGAACGGTTTCGGAGATATTCCCAAATAACTGTGTTCCCTCTGAGAAACAGATCAACGTTACTATAGTAACCGCTGAAATTTCGCAGACCGGGGATAGTTTTCTGGCAATATCTCGAAAACCGTTCGTTTTAGGGCCTTAAAACGCTGGGTTCGGTTCCCACTTCTTCGAAGTGGAAACCATGAACATTGCTCCTTACATTGATACGCGCAAAAAGAGCTATAATCCATATTTCTACGATCAAATCGACTCGGAAAGTCTCATCTCTTATATATAATCCAAAACTGACTCATCACCGCAGGGCTCAAACCACTAGACCTAGGAAGCTGAAATTTGGCATGTTGGTTGATCCGAGTATGTAGAGGCTCAATAATGAACGGTTTTTGAAAATTCAATTTGTAAGTGACTTTTTTCGGACCTTTGGCATTGACAATCCAAAATTGACTCATCGACGCAGGGCTCAAACCACTAGACCTAGAAAGCTGAAATTTTGCATGTTGGTTGATCCGAGTATGTAGAGGCCCAATAAGAAACGGTTTTTGAAAATTCAAGTTGTAAGTGACTTTTTTCGGCCCTTTGGCACTGAGCAAGGACAGTCAGTAAAATGTTCGGATTTAGCTCATTTTAAGCCGCCACATACGAGAAACAATACTCGGATGTCCTGTAGGGACCCCGAAACACACTTTTTAAGTTCCTAAAATGAACGGTTTCGGAGATATTCCCAAATAACTGTGTTCCCTCTGAGAAACAGATCAACGTTACAATGGCAACCGCTGAAATTTCGCAGACCGGGGATAGTTTTTGGCAATATCTCGAAAACCGTTCGTTTTAGGGCCTTAAAACGCTGGGTTCGGTTCCCACCTCTAACCACGAACGTTGCTCCTCGCATTGATACGCGTAAAATGAGATATATTTTATATATAGAGGTTGCGTTTGGGGCTCGGATACGATCTTGATTTTGAGTCTTATTTTATACTCTTTCGGCTGGTTGTTTTAAGCGAGCTTTCAGAAGTTTACTCGAATTTACAATGTTAAGGTACTTTCTATTTTGCACGGTATGCTTTCATTTTCTTTATAAATTTGTTTTTTCTTAACTGAATATTTTTGTTTGCCAATTTTGATCTGCTCTTTTTCGTTTTTAACCATGATCTGCAACGTTGATTCACAGTCGAATGTGTCGTATTCTACCGGCTGTCACGTTAATTATTATTGTTTCTTAATTACTCTTACTGAGGAATTGGGCAAACTTAATTCAATAAAGTTGTTGTTTTGTCTTTCACGGCCATTGAATCCCCGCACAAGGCACGGCTTAAACCTAGAAAAGTTGCTGAGTTGTACTAATGGACTAATGGTGCAGCAGAAAAGAGGAGAATTGAAGCTTTTGAAATGTGATAAGGGAGAATGATGATCAGATGGGTAGTTAGGGTAACAAATGAAGAGGTATTAAGACGAGTGGGAGAGGAGAGATGTTTCTGGCGACTGCTAATGAAGAGAAGAGATAGGAGGGTAGGACACATATTATGACACCCAGGAATAGCAAGCTTACTGTCGACCAAAATATTATGTGCACTCGAGTTTGAAATTTGTTTGTGAAGTAGCCAATATACCTTCATAAAATCCAATGACATCATCATTTTCGACGTTCGATTTTACGTTAGTTCATGTAGGTTTGGAATTTTTAATTTATATTTTAATATTTTTTATCGCAGTTGAAGCACAAAAAGTGCCCCTTTTTAGGCGTGTTTCAACCATGCGTCACATTTAAGAATTATTATCTCATAAACCCGTAATCAGATCGAATCCGAATTTTAACACAATATACATTGGAATGTTGTATAACTGGTTTCTAATTTCAAAATTTTGTGTGTTCAAGAACGAATGTTGTTATTATTTTTGTAAGGTAACTCTTTCTCGGCTCGGGGTCGTTGGAAAATGTAGTTCTTGGTTGCGTTGTAATCCTTATACATCAAAAAGTTATGCTGTATGACTGTGATATAGGTAAATTAATTAACTTATTTTATATCGGTTTGTATTTGTACGGAGAATTAAGACATGGTTCACCAGCTAGCCGCTCCGGGAAATGCTATACAGCGTTGCTGATATGGAGCCCATCACTTCCGAGCGAGACGTGCCATGACGCGTGATGTAGCCCATCTTGGCAATGATGTACTGCTTTCAACGGAGCGGTTAACTGGTGAACCATGTCTTAATTCTCCGTACAAATACAAACCGATATACAATAAGTGAATTAATTTACGTATTTCACAATCATACAGCATACCGTTTTGATGTATAAGGATTACAACGCGACCAAGAACTACATTTTCAAACCATCCCGAGCCGAGGAAAAGTTACCTTACAAAAATAATAACTTTGTTTCTTGGACACATAAAAAATTAAAATTAATAAACCTGTTATACAACATTCCAGTGTATGTTGTGTTAAAATTTGGATTCGATCTGATGACGGGTTTGTGAGATAATAATTCTTAAATGTGACGTATGGTTGAAAAACGCTTAAAAACAGGCACTTCTTGTGTTCCAACTGTGATAAAAAATATTAAAATATAAATTCAAAATTCCAAACCTACATGATCTAACGTAAAATAGAACGACGAAAATGATGAAGTTATTGGATTTTATATAGGTCTATCGGTTACTTCACAAACAAACTTCAAACTCGAGTACACATAATAGTTTGGTCGACAGTAGTTATGGATGGGAGGTCGCAGACTAGAACTGTAGGGGTAAACCAGGGTTAAACAAATTACCTCGGATGTACGGTGTGGTAGCTATGTAGAAATGAAACGATTAGCTCAGGAGAGGGATACATGGAAGGCTGCATCAAACCAGTTAAAAAACTGAAGACTCAAACAACAACAATCAGGAATTTTAATTACTTAGAGAGGCATGTGGGGCAAAAGGGTCGTTGGAGAATTTCAATCCCTGGGATGTAACACTGGAAGAGACTGCATAATGTACATCAGCGGCCAAGGTGAGCGATATTTAACTATAGGTCTATTAATAGGGATATATTTACGTTCAAATCATCAATTAGTATGGCCAAATTACATCCAGAATAGCTTAAGTAAGAATACATTTAATTCCCCATATTCCGATAGATTTGCCATTCCAGTGTGCAAGAGTGCAGTTCCCTCTTCAAACAATATTCGCAATTTCTTTAACAAAGCGCAATGACACACACTTAACAGTAGCACATGTACATTTAGACAAAACCATTTTTTCCCATGGCCAACTGTATGTGGCGTGCTCGCGAGCATCCGGACAACAAAATCGTTATGTCTCAGCAGAAGATGGCAAAACCATAAACGTAATTTTAAAATGTGTTAACATAACGTAACAACGAACCCTGCAGACGTTCACAACTCGATAAAATTCCCACTTTGCTGATCATATCAATATACTGTATGTATCAGAATATTCAGAATTAGAATGGACACCTATAGCCGCGATTGCTGTAATAGAATAGACCAATTATCAGCAATAATGCATCGTCCCCATTGTCTTGATCGCGGCGAAGCCGCGGGTACCTGCTAGTATTATGATAAGTATACGTAGCAATGGTTTCATAATTATGGGAATGATTTCGTCCAGTGCCTTGGGGTCAATCAGAGACTTGTTCTCACACAAATCTGTCGCTTACAGTGACAAGAGTGTAAACTCTCAAAGATTGATCGCCACTTAAGAGGAAAATGAGTGCATCAATGTGGTTCTCATCAGGAGGAAAAATTATTAATTATTTACTGAAATGGTGTGTTGTATACCGGTACGTATATTATTACTTATAATGTCTTTTGGTTATTTGCGATTATTTGCTGTGTTATTTTGGTTTGAATATTTGTGTATGATTATAGCGTCGATATGCTTCAACTCTGCTAGTACATTATGGATGAGGTAAAAATGATTGAGGAGGAAAGAACTGCACTGAAATGAAGCTACGTGAAAGTGAGCGGTCTTTCATCATGTTTGTAAAGGAAAACGAGACTATCCAAACCCTAAGAGCCAAATGCAAAACTGGATGGATAAGCTGTGGGTCCAATATTTTGGCAAGTGTACTCACATAAAATTATCCAGGCAGGGCGTACTGGTGATTGGAATCTTCACCGGTATGCTGTCCACAAAATGCTATCTTTCTTTCATTCTGCTGCCAAGTCACTATTTCTACGCTAAGAATGCCCACCTATAACTGCAAGATATGATGGCTCTAGAAGATCGGATGGATCCTACTATGTGTAAGATGTTTACAGAAAGAGATTTTACTATCCGCCGATCTGAAAAGTTTTGGTCTGGCCTGTGGTCAGACTTAACAACTGAGCAAAAAATTATGCGGTCTATGAAAAGCTATGGTGGATTGACGCAGGAGCGTGGAATCTCCAGCAGTGTGCTAGTCCGGTGAACCGTAGGAATGGTGTTCATAGTAAAAGTATGCGAGGAACTTGAAATTTTCTGCCACATCTACCCTACTAGTGAATATCATGTTGATATGATGCAGGAAAACTAAAAAGACTGGTTTGTTCTCCACCCTCTATTTGCCATCACTTATAAATTGGTATCCATCCGTAGTGGAATAGTTGGTGGCCCTAACATAAATTGCCACTGGCCCAACAACTGGGAACTGAAGGTGTTAAGATAATCATTGGGAATACGTTTGATAAAGTAACGTTTAAACGTACCGATAAAGTAGCCACATTGTCATCCATCACCACCTCTGTCAAAGTGAGGAACAAGAGAGTAGTTGTCGATCCACGTACTGTTTTCCAAACGGTGTGCATAACCAACAATTCGGACGAAGAACTGAAAGAACATTTCAAACATGAATTATCCCCATTCCCAATGTCTTTATATAATTAACAGGGGATACGAAAGGGGACCAAGTCGTGTCTCTTCTCTGCTTTCACTGCACTATCCTGCCACACACCAGCTGACTCCAATACTTATGGTACGTTGTTTTTGATGAGGGCTATCTTTTACACAAGGTTGTCGGGCAAATCGAAACATCTGTGACAGCCATTGTTTCAGGTTATATCAGCTACATTAAAAACGACTTTGGTAGCAATGTCTCGGTTGTTTTTGACGGTTATCCTGAAGAGGTCGCTAACAAAAACAAAAAAAAGTACTGAACGAATCCGACGCTGTGCAATGTCATCATTTTTGAAGAATCCACCATCATCCAACTATTTCAGGAAAAAGTATTCGCCAATGAGAACAAGAAGAGGCACCTCATCACACTTATTTGCGATTCATTCGAGCAGCACGTCATATAATTAAAAGTAGCCGAAGAAGATGCTGATCGGGACACCGTTGCCATGGCACTATCCAAAAGTCCTACATGCGACCGTGTGATCATAGTAAGAGAAGTTGTTGACCCCCTCGTCCTCCTCAATGTCTTAGGCTCAGGTGCAACTAACATCTGCCTTCAGAAGAGTAGCAAAGGTGAAGCCATCTGTGTCCATTATTCAACTCCTCTTTCCCCCATCAACATGATCAAAACTCACCAGGTACTGTGCTTTTTATCCATGCGTTCAGTGGGTGTGACACCACTACAGCCTCTTCTGGGCATGGTAAAATCAAATTAGCTAACATATACAAAAAAAATCCCCAACTTGTAGAACTGGCAGAACTTTTCCTGCTGTCAGACTCCAGTAACGAAACCATAGAAAAAGCTGTGGAGAAGTGCTTTATGTATTTCTACGGGGGTGATTTTCTAACAGACTCCCTGAATAGCCTTCGCCACCAACTGTTTGTTACATATGCAGCCAACATCAAAATCAATCTTGCTCGCTTTCCCCCTACAGAGAATTCAGCACGCTTGAAATTCACCATGCTTACAGAACTTACCAACAAGTTAAAAAGTGGTTGGGGGTCAACAAAATTCCTACAGATTGGAGATGGAAGCTTGATGATCAAGGATTTACCCCTGTCACTACAACTATATCTCCTGCACCTCAGCTACTATTGCGCATGATTTCTTGCAATTGCAGAAAAGGTTGCAGCGGCGGTTGCAGTTGCCGCAAAGCTGGGCTGGGCCTCTGTCAATTTTGTGGTGGCAAAATATGTCGAAACGTGCAATCGCTTCAGTTAGAGGATTCTTACGATGAGGAAGACATCCCCACACCTACATTGCTAGAACTGCAAAATGAGCTATCGCCTGCTGTTCAGTTCAAAAATTCCTCCAATAAACCTGCACCATCGTCAGAGGAAGATTTTTCCAGACCCGGGCCATCACAACTGAAATTATTACGATGAGACCTGTTGCTTCATAATTGTAAAATAATTTTAGATATAACGTTTTGCTTTTGTAATAAAACAAGAAGTTCCGTTAAGAACTATACAGCCTACTTTTCATGCCAATGATTATTCTAAAGAATATGAACCTATCTAGAATAATGACGAAATTAAGTTGCTAATATCGAAATTTCCAATTAGTTCGAAATACTGTATACCTGGCATAATGTATCCTAATAGAGCACTACAGTTGGCAGCCCTGATGACTGAATATATTCTTAGTTCCGTCTCTTACGGTACTAAATACAAAATTTGGTTGAAGTCCACTGGATAGCATGGACGTTACATGTAGTTAAACATTGGATCTAACAGCGCGCGTAAAATCATGTTGGCAACAATGTCATGCATGTATTGGTCAGAAATAATCTGAAATAATATGATCTATTGTTGTGCCAATTTTGAATGAAATCCATTAGTTAGTATAGAAGTTACATGCATTTTAAAATTGGACCTATCAGCAGGCTTAGAATCATGTTGGCAGCACTGACGTATATTAGTTACTCCAAATTCGTCTAGAATGCCAGGTACTATACGTGTGCAAAGTTTAGAGCTATTGGCTTGCATACTTTCTGATATATTGATATTAGGGTAACAAAAATAAGGACAGCACATATTAACAGTTGGCAGCCCTGGTTGCTCCTTAGAATACGCATATTCATATCTGTTATGGTACACATAGCACATACGAAGTTTGGTTGAAATCCAAATGATAGTATGGAAGTTACATGTATTTAAAGTTGGACCTGTCAGCAGGCTTAGAATCATGTTGGTAGCACTGACGTATATAAGTTACTCCAAATTAATATAGAATGTCAGGTACTATACGTGTGCATAGTTTAAAGCTGTCGGCTTGCATACTTTCTGATATATTGGTATTTGGATTAAATAAATTAGGAGCATTTATTAACAGTAGGCAGCCCTGGTAGGTCTGAAGAATACGCTCAGTCATATCTGGCTATGTACACATACAACATACGAAATTTGGTTGAATTCCAATTGATAGTGTAGAAGTTATATGCATTTAAAAATTGGACCTATCAGGAGGCTTATAATCATTTTGGCAACACTGCCATGTTTGGCCTCCTGGAAATTAAACTGAAATATTATGGTCTGTACGTGTGCCAATTTTGAAATAGCTCCCATTCATACTTTCCAAGATATCCAACATGGAGCTCAAATTTCAATTGCGATTTTTTAGCAGTTGGTAGCACTGACATCATTTTCAAATATGGCCGTGAGATATTCAGGAGTAGATCTTTACTCCTACCAAATTTTGTTTCGATTGCTGCAGCCGTTTAGGAGTTGATAGGGGGGGACACACACACAGCCAGACAGACAGACAGAAGGACAGACAGACAGACAGACAGACACACATTTGCCCGATCTCATAAGTCTACTTTTTTCTCATTTTTGCAAAATGTGAAAAGTAGGCTAAAAATAGTACTCAAGTAAACTCTCTTCTTTCATTTTCCTCAAATTCAATTTTTCAAGGTTTTCAGTTACATGCCACATTGGAGAGAAACACAGGGCTTACATGTACCCGTCAAAGCTCAAATTAACTTAATGACATTTCTCATAGGATGAGAGAATTTTTGACAATATTTGTCCAATTAGGAGACCATAACCAACAATTTTTACATTTTTGAAGAATCATCCAATCTTTGAATAACTGCATCTCGGGAACTACTAAACTTACAGAGATCAATTGGGACTCAAATTGTAGACATTGTAATATAATTGTAAACATATATTCACAATGTTTCCTCTCAGACGCATAATTAAGACGATATTGAGCAAAAAATTAAAAAAGTGCAAATATCTGGCTGTTATTTGGCTATTACACAGCTAGCACAGGATTTTCGAAGTTGCAAATTTGTTTTTTTTTACTATTGGCAGAGGTCCAAATAACATACAAAACATTAGGTCTGCATGACCTTTTGCAAGGTAGGGTGTATATTTTGATTGGACTAAAGTAACTAGCGATTTTTTCATGTGAAACAAATTAATTCGCTATATAATAGCCTAGTTGGAATATATGTGTGTTATCCTACTTCACTATTGAAAACCTTATAGATGAATGGAGAGCATTATTTAAGGCTACACCCATTGTGTAGAAAGGATTGATTTACCTGGCACATAGTACATATACTGTGGTCTGTTATAATATACAAATGGTGGCAACCCTTTAAGATCAACACTACACAGCGCACACTTATCCAACTCTTGGCATACCACTGCATGCCTTCCCTCTAGCGTCCCACATTTTAACTGGCACGATTTATTCTGAACGTTTACTTTTATCACAAAAATGGCTTAATATCTCGAAATAGTAATTAAAATTCTCTACCGGTACTTGCAATCCAATTAGATTACACTATATACACAGTACTTCCAAAATAATTTCTGGGCCTCTATTGACAATTGTTGTGTGTAATCATCATCTTCATTCCCCCTTTTCCAGCTGACACTGGGTGGGGGCAAATATGGTTCCTCCCTACTTTGTTCTGTCGTTACACCATTCCTCTTCCGACACGGTGTTTCAATCCAGGTTCCGTTTCCTAATGCTATACATCACCGAATCCATCCAACGCATTCTTGGTCTTTCTCGTCCTCTCTTCCCTGTCATCCGTCGTTCCAGTGCTCGTCTTGGTAGCCTTACTTCATTCATCCATTTGACATGTCCAAACCATCTCAATCTATTTTGCACCACTTTGTCATTTAGTTTCTGTAGTCCCAGTTATTTCCGTATATCTTCACTTCTCACTCTGTCTCTCCTCGTTTTCTGGACCATACTTCTCAGGAATCTCATCTCAGCTGCCTGTTCACTGCTCTCATCACTCTTAGTCATTGACCAAGTTTCTGCTGCATATGTCATTATAGGAACATAATATGCTTTGTATATAACTTCAGTAGCCTTAATTGGTATATCCTTGTTCCATACTAGTCCCTGTACCTGTCGGTAGAAAGCAACCCGGAGTTGTATTCTTCGGCTAATTTCCAAATCTAGTCTTTCATCTTCAGTCAGTTCAATTCTCAAGTATTAAGTGTTTCACCACTTACAATTCCTTATCTCCGACTTTGATTACTCCTTTTCCTTCTTTCTTACCTCTACTCATCACCACTGTTTTACTCTTCTCCACATTTATCTTCAATGCCCATTGCTCAATCTTTTCATTTATTATGTCTAACTGTTCTTGTACCTCCATCTCATCGTCGCCCCAGATCACAACATTGTTGTGTATAAATGGGAGTTAATTGGGCGTTGCGATAAGTCAATTATTTTCTTACAGAAATTACGACGCCTCTACAATTAAACTTCGTCAGTCCTGCTTTTCATCCTTGCGCCGTGGAGCGAAGTGATTGCTTAAATGTTGAGATTTTGTTCCCAAGTGGATGCCAATGGTTGATGGCTTGAGCTGGTATACATGTTTTGTGTGGATGGGATCAACTGGAGTTGTTCACAACCCAATGATTGCGTTTTAACGTAATACAAACGTTCATTTCTAGGGTTATGTTTTAAAATTCATCCTTCACGGTGGCAATGTAATATTACGTTAAATAACCACTTACTGAATTAGAAAAATGGTAAACAGTTCAGTTAGCCACAGGAGAGTCAGCGAGACAGCCGCGATACATTCCACCCTCATCTCTTTATAAAATACACCAATAATCTATTGCCATATTGCTAGTATTTGTGTCTGAGCGAAAGTAATATACTGTCATTTCGTTAAGTGAAATTATGCGTTTTACCTTAAGCCACAAAACGAAACTATCTCAAAACTTTGTGGCATGATTAAGTGTCTCTATACAAATGTTTCATGAGTTTGCCCTGAATAATAATGAATTAATTACGCTTAATTAATAACAATGTGGAAAGGCGTGACATTCATTTTAAGCTGAAAGTTTAGCACCCGCATTAAAAAAGGAAAAGCCTAAACATTCCTCTAAAGAGGGTAAATATAAAGTAACATGTTGTTTGTATGTTTAACACTTACGCATTTAAGTGATTTCCACTTGCATCTGCTTCTTCATTCTGATTTTCTTCTTTTACATTCTGGGGATAAGATGGAATAATTTATGTAAGTGTTATCGATAATGATGATGATAATTGTTGTTTTAAGGGGCCTAACATCAAGGCTATCGGCCCCTAATGGTCTGGGTGATAGCGAAAATGACAATGAAGTGGAAGCCAGAACGAAAATTAAGTGAGAAGGAAAATACTTACAAAATGGAACTCAGACTGAAACAACTCACAAAATGAAGAGCGGTAATACTTACAAAAGGGAATTTAGAACGAAAAAACTCACAAAAGGAATAGATTGAAAAATACGCACAAAATGTAGGTTAAGTTCAAAATAAGTACAAAATGCAATGTAAAGTCGAAATATTTACAAAATGCAAGTGAAATTCAAAATACTTACAAAATGCAAATGAGATTGAAAATACGTACAAAATGCAAGTTAAGTTCAAAATACTTACAAAATGCAATTGAAATTGAAAAAACACAATGCAATTCAGACTGAAAAACTCACATTTCAGATCCAAAATACTCACAAAGTGCAATTGATATTCAAAATACTTACAAAATCAAATCGAAATTGAAAATGCTTACAAAATGTATGGTAGATTCAAATTACTCAATTGGATGGACAATACTTACAAAATGCAATTTAGATTGAAAATACTGTACTTACGAAATGTAATTTACATTCAAAATACCCACAAAATGCAATTGAGAATCAAAATACTTGCAAAATGCTGACCCTACAAAATGCAATTTAGATTGGAAATACTTGCAAAAAGCTGTTTAGGTTGAAAATACAAAATGCAATTGAAATTCAAAATACTCACATAAGCCCCAGCCCCTATAATGAATGACTTACTAAAAAGCAATTTAGATTGTCAATCCTTACAAAATGCAAATTGAGGTTGAAAACACTCACAAAATGCAATTTAGATCGAAAAAACTTACAAAATGCAAAGGAGATTGAAAAACACCTACAAAATGGAGGGTAAAAAAAATTAGATACACGGGGAGCCAATTAACAAAAACAGTGCGAGAATTTTAAAGAGAAAGGGAAATATAATGAAAAGAAAACTAGAGGCCTGACCCATCGAAGGAGGAGGGATCAGGAAAGATGAGACAAGGGTCAATTAAGGCGGGAAAGTGAAAGACTCCCTAGGCCTCGGATACCCTAATACCGTCGGGGTCGGAAAAGAACAAGAGTTGACCAAGGGAGGTCGACAGGAAAGAAGACGGAGAGGAGCCCGGCACAAGTAAGAGGAAGCAATGCCGGATTCAGCTGGGGTCCCGTGGTCGCCAAACTACGTCCCACTAGATATGAGCCCCTGGGGGGTTATCACCTTATACTATTACACAAACGACAACCCATGTAATTGTACAGCACTGCTCAGCTGAAGTGAAGATATATTCTACTGTCCATCACATCCTAGTGCTAGAGATAAACTTTATACAGATAAGTGATTATAATTCCAATTCTGAAACATATAATACACTTTTAGAGATCAAGTTAAACTTAGAGCGAATGAAAATGCTAAGATCAGTGCCCTAATGGAAGTATTAGCTTTAAGGATTGAGGACAAATGAACGTTTACGTTTAATTTTCTTAGCCGTAAGACCATAAGAGGGGGGCAGACGACAATGCAACAGACCATTACAGGCCCAACACGTGCACATATCATTGAGTAACAAGCTACTAGACTGCCCATACGAGCATAACTTTTGAGAATGAAGGCATAAATCAATCATTCTTCAGATTATTATCTAAGACATTTCTTCATAACTTACTACAATTTAATATTTTAATTTCAATAGGAAGTTAGATTGAGTTAATGAAATGCCTCTATGGGGAGTCTATTGTAGAGCATGCTAGTAGCTCTAAGACTAATGTGTCTGCTAGAGTACGGGAGCACACAGTTAGCAAGGAAGATTAGAGCAAGTTAGTGACTCTAAGAATTATGTGTCTCCTAGTGTACGGGAGCACACAGTTTACAAAGGAGATTAGAGCATGCTAGTAACTCTAAGAATTATGTGTCTGCTAGAGTACGGGAGCACACAGTTTGCAAAAAAGATTAGAGCAAGTTAGTAACTCTAAGAATTATGTGTCTCCTAGTGTACGGGAGCACACCGTTTACAAAGTAGATTAGAGCAGCTAGTAACTAAGAATTACATGTCTGCTAGTGTACGGAAGCACACAGTTAGCAAAGGAGATTAGAGCAGGTACTAACATACAAACGCTTCCAATTGTGAGAAGTCTTAATCCCGAAAGGCAGTTAGGTGATACGGAAATGTATTAAACATAACAATGCAAATACTTACCTCTTTCAGATCTGAAGATGATGCTTCTGTTTTGATGCATGGGATGATATCCGGAATAGAAGATTCCTCAATCTTAATATCCGTGTGATGGTCTGTATCGTTCTGCAAAGAATTGACTTGGTTCACATATATGATCCTTTGGGGAGGTGGAATTATAACTTACATTATTATTATTGATTTAAGCCCACTACGGAGCGCTTATGACTAGTTCTTCGATGCTCTTTTCGGTTCCCAATATCTCTTGAGCCCTGCTGATAATTTCTCCTTTCTCTCCTGCGAAAGGGGTTTCCGACATTTAGGGATTCTAGGTGGTGGGGTCCAAGATTCTACCATAGCACAAAATTTAGAACGATCTTCTACATCATGGTCAGCAATTCCAGCCGAATCCAAGTCCTTTAGTACTTCATTAAGCCACAGGCTTCCAGTCTTGTAGCTTTTAACCAAGGAGATCATCATCTTGGTAAGCCTGTTGGCAGTAGCGGCTCGTGAATTTTACCGAGGGGGGACTCAACCATATAAAATACGCATATTTCAATAGCCTATAATTCTTATTTACCTCACAAAAGCTCTCATTTGTAGTGGAACTCCATTCTTCTGCACTTGTCAGTATCACTAATGAACTTCTCTATCACATCATTGTTAAAGTTAGGAATTTCTTTCACCATTTGTTTCTCAATTGACAGCATCCCTAAAGCTGTTAATCTGTCCTCCCCCATAGAATTACGTAGATATGATTTTATCAACTTCAGGGTCGAAAAACATATTTCAGTTTCACATGTTGTCATTGGCATTGTCACTAATATTTTTAATGCCTTTGATATTTCCTTAAAAACAGTAGTATCTAGTCCAAATGAAATAAGGAAATCAAGAGTTTTTAAACACCTGGATATGTTGCCATTTGGAGAGAAATCTGGCCGTGAGTAGAAAACACCCAATTCGTGCACGAAATCATCTCTGTCAATTACAGGAAAAGCATCACTAAAACGGTTTACGTCTTCAACAGGCAGCCGTTTCCTGTAGTCTTCATAGTTTTCAAGCAGGAACAATTTGGCTCCTGAAAGATGATTTCTGAACTCAAATCTATCTTTCACCTCAGCGAGCATGAAATCACATATTTCTCTTGCGGTGGCATTTAAATCTTGTGCGGAGCTTCCACATCGCTTTTTTGGTAATGGCTCTTGTGTTGTCAGGATTGAACTCGGCAAACTGTGTCTGATATTCTGCAATGAAGACACAAAACAATGCAGTGCATGTTGTATTTTTGCAACGTCAGTTTCGACCTTTTGCAACCGAGCATATAAAATGTCCACATGAGGCATCACTTTAATGAAGAAATTCAACCAGAATAAGAAGGTATCATCATTCAGCCACTTAATAAATCCAGCAGCTTGTGACACTGTTTCAGCGGTATGAGGTTTTGACGCCTCAGATTGAATGTTTTCAAAGCACTGCAGAATTGAGTCTTTATTCTCAAAAATTGTCCTTACCAACATCTAATGAAAATTCCACCTGGTCTCGCACACTCTTGGTATTCTTACGCTGCATACGTCATCGAGTGCGGCTGTTCTTTCTGGAGAATTCGAGAAGAAAACTGACATGCCTTTGAGATTAACAAAAAAAACTTTTACACTTGAAAGACTCGATGACGCCTTTTCCAGGAGCCTGATCAACTGATGTGCATAGGAGTAAATATAATGCGCACTTTTATAGACATTTTTACTATGGCATTGACACCACCTAAATGTCCTCAAATACAAATTGTTGTAAAGGAGAAAACTTAGTTGTTACTGGAACCACCACTTAAGATGTGTTTGAACATTGTGTGACGTGAACCTTTTCCCAGCATTGTCTGAATCACAGAGAACCCTGAGACCTAAAGTTGGAAATAGAGTGGGGGTGGTTGGATGAACTGTGTCCATTGACACTACTGGTATTTGGGAATAATGCACACGAGCACAGTAATGGCTGGGGAGTGGAGGTGAATGGAAGCAAATTAAGATAGATGGAAATGCTAAAAACCAAGTTCTCAATAAAGATACATATTTGTATTCAGCTTAGATTTCTTGACTAATACAGTATTTTGCATAAGTATAACCCATTGAAATGTGCAGGTATCTAAAATTACACAAGGGACTATTTAGAAGTAGCAATGGGTTTAAATTTGTGGTGCATGTTCACTGCCGTATGGCCTAAATAATGTGAAGTGTGTGTCACATGGCCTATGATAGTTCTTCTACAGGTTATCTAAGAGGCTACCCTATTAACAAAGGTAATATTAGGTACCAGTGGCCTACCACTTTCGAAAACAAAACAAAATACCTCAGATACAATGGAGCCATTTAATACTACCATTACCATACAGTATGTATTTGGTACCGGTATATTCACTGGTGGTATGATGATAGAATCTTCTCTCGCAATGCACTTAACCTCTTTATGGGGTTCACCAATAAAATGTTATAAAATGTGAACACGCATTATGTCCGTATAGCCTGTGGGCCTAATAACACTCGACTTATACTGGCGCAGAACATAAGGGTGTACTGGTGACCTAATTATTATAAAATGTTACAAACCGGTCATATTTTTTATATATATCTAAAACAGAACAAAAATATTATCTTCGTACCAGTATAACCTAATAATATACAAGCTTTATATCCTATTTCTCTAATAAATACAGCGTAGAACTGGAATCTATGGGCTAAAAGGTTTCACAAACAGCAGCTGTTGCATGGTGTTGTCTTCACCTACAATAGATTCCAAGGTGCCAGTACAGTGAACCCGCATTATGAATACAATAACATCAGCAACTGTTCACTGCTTGAATAAGAAATATTTATATAAGAGGAAATATAGAACGTATAATCACCTGTATTTCAAGTTCTGATTTCACTGCCCAGCTTTTATCTTCGTACTTAGGCCTATCACCAGACTCATCCAGCAGATTATAAGAGGGTAACAGGTCTATTGATTCCTAGAAAGTATTATACAAGTGTGAGCCATCGTAAAACATGCAGACAGAATAACTGTTCTAAGTTATGTGTAAAAATAAAATACTAAACATCCTGGTTACCTACTATTTGGTAGCAAGTATTAAGTCACTAAACCTTGCTTGTCATGAGCATCATTAAGATTGCTATGATACACGATATACATCATAAATACAACTTACAATATTAGGCAATTCATCAGTTTGGGACTGCCATTCTGGCTCACTCTTAATGAGTGGTTGTTGTTGTTGCTCCATATTGTCCAGCTAACTAGAAAACACACAGTGCGCTTAAGGATTATAAGAGGCCATACTTATACCTGTACGCCAAATCATTATCAAATAAGGTAATTTCAGAACTCAGAATAACAATATAACCCTCCGTGTGCACAGAGAGAAGAAGAGGTTAACAGTTAAAATTTTTCGACCAAGGACTCGACCTAATGCGATATCAGTTAGGGTTTAATATCGAGTAAAATATAGAATGAGGAGTTACAGACTGTGCCAGCCACTGAAATGAAGCGTCCTTTATTGGTTTCACACAAACCTGAGCACAATGTGATGGGGCAGGCGGAATCAATTCCGCTTATTAACTTTACAAACCTATCAACTTCACTCAACGAGTAAGCATAATAAGAAATTGGCAGTAACTGGATACAATAAGTTTCAGAAAATACAAGACAATGCTTCCGCCTCGTGTTACAAGAAACCCACTTCAAACCTAATACAACTTATATCCCTCATTTAACTAACATCAACGGGTGGAACTGGATGATGTATTTATCCTTACCAACTTATAAATACTGTCACGGGGTAACTTGTATAATTATCTTCATAAAGAAGTCTCTAGTTACACATTTGAAGCTGTGTATCCTCGACATTGAAATAACATAAATCAATCTACACAAGGCTCGAACATGTTCAAGCAGAACTCAGGTTGAAAGAAGCATCTTCATCATGACAGTTAGTTACGTCTGTAAAGACAACTTCAAATATCCCAAAATGGAACTCAAAAATTGTCAGATCTTAATATTTTTTCCGCGAAGCACTTGGAAGACACAATTTGACGATATTGCTAGCAATCCCGCCCCTCTGGTGATTGCCTGTGCACGGTGTAAGGGAAACTGTAAGACTAGGGATGTATTTTTAACTCAAATCAGATTATTAATATTATATATTCTTATGCCCTGGTGACAAACTACAAAACTTAAAGAAATAAATAGATATTCCTTCAATAGCCTAAAGTAAGCCTACATTTATCACGATCATAGAACTATCCAACACACACTTTCCTCTTTGCACTGTCTGACGATATTGGTTATAATGTTGGCAGCTTGGACAAGCTGTTTCACTCAGTTCAACCGTGTCCCTCCTCTGCACTAAGTTTACATCTAATTTGGGTGAAATGGCAGAATTATAATTTCCTTCTTTACAGCCTACTGTTTCATTTCATAGATAAGCTGCATCGTCCACCATCGCTTGTATTTTATATCACGTGGCAAGTTATTCTGCAGCCAAGTCGTATAAAACCACTCAGTGCCTTTTGAGCCATTTATTCTCACTAAGCAGCTTTGAATATGCCGCGAAATGTTGATTTGTATTGCTTCTTACTTCCCCATTATTGCCGCTTAAATACCACAGTGAAACTGTATCCCTTAATTGGCATCTTTCCCGGAAACTGCCGCTTAAACTTTTGTACCCAATCACCTTGCCCTTCACTTTATTTCCCCTTAGGGACAGCGATTTGGAACATGGAATATAAGCAGGGGCGCTGTTCGGGGGAACATGTATTTCAAGCTGTCATAGCGGAGGTGGGGGCGCAGAAAAGGCAATGATTGCGTGGAAAAAAAAACATCATTTTTTATTTAACTCTACCCTATATACCGGTATTAATTCTATATATCAGTGAGCTGGGGTGTCTATAGACAAATATTAACGAGTTGAAACCAATATCTACTTACTTGTATGTAGTTGCGCCTCACCCGCCCTTGTCTTGGCATTCGTTGTCAAGCTTGTGCATGTGGGTTGTGATTTATGTCTGTGTGGCATTGAAACTTCATTGTTGGATCGTTGCTATTGTTGAATCAGGTAATCTCTGAGTCGGTACTAAATGTAATGTAAGATATGATGTTAGAAACAACATCATGTGAGGCATATTTTGTTTGCGTAGATACCGTAATAATTATACCTAAGCGCGACTTACATCCTATAAGCGCACAATATTACATTTATTCAAGGAACGTTTTAGTAATATTCAATATTTTTAGTTCACTGGAGTGTTCCTAGGATATAATATTATTATTTAGCATATGGCTTTTACTGCCAGGAGTTTTCCGACTCGCCAGAGGTTGTAGCTCCTTCAATGCGGACACCCATAGGGTGAGCTACACGTTCCGTTCAATTTCAAGTAGTTCCAACTTTCGCTACCAGATGTCACTGACACCTAGTGGTGAACGTTGGAACTTTGATAGAGCATTTCAACGAAATCTATCCTAGAACTGTAGTTTCACACAAGTTTTGTTAGTGGAAGGATCTCTTACATTCGATAAATCTATGTCATGGGCCCGCTGGCTTTACTTCCCCACCAAAGGAAGGCATACTGAAGGATTTTTACGCTCTTAAAATCTGACGATTTCGTCCGGGTTTGAACCCGCGATCTTGGGCATAGAAGCCCAGTCTGCTACCAACTCCGCTAGGATAGTATATGTCGGATTCAAATAATATTACAGGAACATTATACAGTGAGGGCCCTCTCTATTGAACGGCGCGTCCCAGAGGCCGTGCCACGGACAGGTCGCCATGCCTCACTGCCACATTAATAACATGTACTGATTTTAACAGCGGGTTGGGAAGCCCTGGCTGCTGTCATAACATTTCTTACAAACGCATTTGGCAAGATACCTTATATGTGATAATTCAGAATTGCTGTGAAGTCCTGTAGCATACCTCGTATCACATGAACAGGGTTAGGTATAGAACAAAACATTGGATTTTCCGTGCGATCCTTACTTGTGAAGGAACCTCAAACAAAAGGTAGCCACTACAGAAACAATCCGCGTACTCTGGAGGCTCGAACAGTATCCTCCGCAAAAAAGAATGGTCCGTAGCATTGACACAGCTGAATAACGGAGCTCTACTCAGTTTTGTTACGACGATGAGTGAGCGGCAGGAAGGTGACGATCAATGGTTTAAACGAAGGATGTTCACGGACGAAGCCACATTCCATGTGAGTGGCCGAGTCAACACGCATAACTGCATCATTTGGGGAACAGAAAATCCACATGTCTCATACAAACTCGAAAGAGCCAGCCCTAAAGTTCGGAGTGACCCCTGACAAAATGGTTGGCAAAATATATTCCCAAATATGTGGACAGGACTTCGAATTTTGCTAATCATACTTGCAATTGGTGCTAAAGGAGAACGCGTTTTCAGTAAATTAAAACTTATAAAACGTATTTAAATTTAACCATTTGTCAGCATAGACTGTCAAATCTGGCAATTTTATCTATAGAAACTAGTATTAAACAGGACTTGATTTATTCAGAATTAACAAAAAAAATTGCAAGCGCAAAAGCGAGGAAGGCAGTAATCTAGACGTTATCACAGGGGAGGGGGCGCCACAATGAACTCTCGCAGCACATGGAAACTTTACAAAGGCCGCCACTGAATATAAGATGCCCAGCCATACAGGGAGGGGGCACCACAATGAGCTCTCGCACCCCCTGGAGACCTTGCAAGGGCCGCCTCTGGATATTAGATGCCCAGCCCTACAGGGGAGGGGGCACCTCAATGAGCTGTCGCACCCCCTGGAGACCTTGCTAGGGCCGCCTCTGAATATTAGATGCCCAGCCCTACAGGGGAGGGGGCACCACAATGAGCTCTCGCACCCCCTGGAGACCTTGCTAGGGCCACCTCTGGATATTAGATGCCCAGCCCTACAGGGGAGGGGGCACCTCAATGAGCTGTCGCACCCCCTGGAGACCTTGATAGGGCCGCCTCTGAATATATGATGCCCAGCATACAGGGGAGGGAGCACCTCAATGAGCTCTTGCACCCCCTGGAAACCTTGCTAGGGCCCCTCTGAATATAAGATGCGCAGCCATACAGGGGAGAGGGCGCCACAATGAGCTCTCGCACACCCTGGAAACCTTGATAGGGCGGCCTCTGAATATAAGATGCCCAGCCATACAGGGGAGGGGGCGCCACAATGAGCTCTCGCATCCCCTGGAGACCTTGCTAGGGCCCCCTCTGAATATAAGATGCCCAGCCATACAGGGGAGGGGGCACCACAATGAGCTCTCGCACCCCCTGGAGACCTTGCTAGGGCCCCTCTGAATATAAGATGCCCAGCCATACAGGGGAGGGGCACCTCAATGAGCTCTCGCACCATCTGGAGATCTTGCTAGGGCCCCTCTGAATATAAGATGCCCAGCCATGCAGGGGAGGGGGCACCTCAATGAGCTCTCGCACCATCTGGAGACCATGCTAGGGCCGTCTCTGAATATAAGATGCCCAGCCATACAGGGGAGGGGGCACCACAATGAGCTCTCGCAGCCCCTGGAGATCTTGCTAGGGCCCCTCTGAATATAAGATGCCCAGCCATACAGGGGAGGGGGCGCCACAATGAGTTCTCTCATCTCCTGGAAACCTTACTAGGGACCCCTCTGAATATAAGATGCCCAGCCATACAGGGGAGGGGGCGCCACAATGAGCTCTCGCACCCCCTGGAGACCTTGCTAGGGACCCCTCTGAATATAAGATGCCCAGCCATACAGGGGAGGGGGCGCCACAATGAGCTCTCGCACCCCCTAGAAATCTTGCTAGGGCCGCTTCTGAATATAAGATGCCCAGCCATAAAGGGGAGGGTGCGCCACAATGAGCTCTCGCACCCCCTAGAAATCTTGCTAGGGCCGCCTCTGAATATATGATGCCCAGCATACAGGGGAGGGGGCACCTCAATGAGCTCTCGCATCCCCGGGGAAACCTTGCTAGGGCCCCTCTGAATATAAGATGCGCAGCCATACAGGGGAGGGGGCGCCACAATAAGCTCCCGCACCCCCTAGAAATCATGCTAGGGCCGCCTCTGAATATAAGAAGCCCAGCCATAAGATGCCCGTTGAAACGGGAATAATAAGAGGTAAACATATATATGATTATTTATTATTATCATCGGTTCTTAACGTAGACAATTAAGCAAGGCATTTTAAGACATTCAAGGTTCGAACTCCGGCACTGACAGCGGCCCTCATCAGTGTGGTAATTGCTGGATTCTTCCCACTCTCCGTCTTGGCAAATGTCGGAATGGTAACATACTTCAAGTCCCGGAGCATCAGATCATTTCTATACCTCAATGAATACATCCAGGCAAACTACTACAGACACCTGGTGTATTCCTTGGAATACACGGTAAGACAGAGTAAGCTATTTCTTCTCTTTGCTTTATTTCATTCCTTCCTTTTTCGCTAACACCAACAGTGATCTCCTGGTTTCTCTTTGTTGGTGTACTTTGCTTATATTACCTGTGAGTCTGTTCTAGATATATATCTTCCATGACCCACCTAGTATCATCTAGCAGCGAATCTCTGAAGTTCCTCCATTTTTCCATGTACAAGAGAACTTCCTTACCAATCTGGCCACCAGATCTCGTCGCCATCGCCCGCTATCATCTCCGTGATCAAGAAGACTTCGTATACTTTCTCATCCACCAGGCTTCGCTAGTGACGCCTGCTATCTACTCTTTGAAGACCATTTCATCAAGAGACTTAAATTTTATAATGTTGGTTATTCTTATGTATATTCCTTTGTCTCCTACCACCACTCTTTTCCCTTCCCTGGTCCCTCCGCGCTTCGTTGAGCTGGCCTCACTTGTGCTACAGTCGTTAAGACTTCCGGTCGGAGCTTACCTAGAGCTCGTCTCCTCTCCTCGAGAGACAAACTTTTAAATTGGACGCCATGTCAACAGGAGAATCGCCGTTCATCAGAAATGAGCTAAGTACTACTTCAACGTTCTTCAACTCATTTTAATGGCTTTTAAATAGCTACATGCTTTTTAACCATCATTTTACAGACAGTGTGAAATTGCTAAATGATGGGCAATAACCGTCTTCGCGGGATTTTCGATGTTGGGCTTTGTCTAAGCTAATCTTAAAATGAAGCAGCATTTCTTATGCATATTAACTGAGATAATTTCTCACAACGTGGGACATCGTTAAATAACCCATTGTCTGTAGAAAACTTAGTTCGTTCCACCGCTGGACTTTTTTTTTCCCATTTCAACAGTTATGATTGTTCTGGAATTTTCCATGCCAAACAATTCTTCTACAAGTTAAACCTTCTAGTATTTTCCACTCATACATCTAATTTCTCTCCTTTCGTGGGACTTTGTCTGCTGCGTTTAACTATAACCTACAAGTTTTTCAACGCAATAGACTCTCGCAAATCTAGTGCAACTAGTTATTTTTCACCATCGCAATAACTTTCCAACCACGTCAATAGACTATAGTGAAACAGTGCTCGTTCGATTCTCATCCGCGTCGCGCTCGTCCGAAATAAATAAATTAGGCCAAGAACTTTCTCCACAAAGTTCCTATTTCCTCTTCCTCACCACTCTTTACTAACAAATTAGGTTAATCTTTAAATTTACGTATTTTGCAACGAGGCCTCGCCAAACCTAAGGGCCCTCCCAACGTTCTCCATTTACAACTTATTCACTCTGTATAAATATCAGCAGTTAGAAACTGCTTATTAATCTATTTTCTTTTCTTGCTAGCACAAGAATTGGTTATGTTCTAAGCACTAAACCTTTCTTTAATCCAGGTTTCACGAAAGGGTAACTGGCCCCATTTTTTCCTCGGGATCCTGTTTAAATATAGAAGTTCTAGAAACTTCCTTTTAATTTTTCTCTTCAGGTTACACAATAAGTGACCTGCTCTATTTGTATAAACTGCAAAAGTAATTCTGCATTAATATAAGAAGTTAAAGAAACTTCTATTTCATTTCTCCCTGTTTTTTTTGTTGTTACTTTCGAAGTTGTTATTTGTTCATATTTATAAGATGCCCACCTAGAAATCTTTAAAGTACACATCTTGTACTTGATTTATTATTTAATTTTAATTACGTTAATTATCTTTAAATTTCCAATTTGTTAATCTCAGCACTATTTCAAAATCTTATGAAGATTTTGGTGCTTATAAAAGGTTCCAAACCAAAAAATTGTCAATTGCCTAGTGCAAGCTTCAAATTATTTTAGGAGGTCTGCGACCTCAATGGTTTAAAAAATCACATTATATATGTGTCAAATTGATCACACTTTTTGCACTGTTAAATAAATACAACTATACCCTTTTGCTTTATCATTTTCTATGAAATAACGATTAGGCAAGATCCTGTCTTCCCCTACTCTTCCTATGGGCTTAAATTTAAAAGCCTCACAAATCAAATTAATAACGGTTCCACTATTTGTTGCATTTGAGCAAGAACTCTTAGTCACAAACTTGTTAAAGCCTCTCTTAGCCTGGATAGCTAATTCTAACTTGCCAGTAAGACAAGTATAGCTCGCTCCGATAGCTTCCGCTTGTTGAGTTTTTCTCTACAACTTATGGTTGGTTTTCCAAATTTAAGTTTTTCTCGTTGTCTAAACTATTAGTCGGCGCTTTGCTGGGTAAAAACTCAGCCATTCCTAAATGCAACTATTGGTGCTCTTACCAAAATTATTTCCAAGGGTATAATTGCTTCATCCCTACCCTTCTTGGAAACATTCGGTCGCTTTTTAGAAATTCGACAATTTCAAGAATTAAAACATCACGGCCAATTCAAACTATTTGTATTCTTCAAAATATTTGTTTAAAACAAACTCCTTTGAAAAGATACATAGTAAACTCATCATTTCTTTCTTTGCCAGACCACCACCCTTCCCCATAGTAGCCGAATCTTGGCTTGGAAGGGGAGGTACCACTTCCTATCGCCCGCAAATAGCCCAAGCTCTAGCTGCGTCTCCTGTTAGCTGTGTTCAGGTCCCCACTTACTTAAGTGATTTCACGTGCTTTTTTGGTGACACTCTTCTGTAAAAATTGTTTGTATTTGATGTTGGACTTTCATCCTATTATCCACACTTGTTCCTCAGTCCGAAACCCACTTCCCTTTACTTCTCTTTTCATCTTCCCTTGTGGGTAAGGTTAATTCCTAGCAAAAACCTACCCAAAATTTGGTGCCGAAACCCGGGAGAGTCAATTTGTCAATACTTTGCAAATCATTAATATTTACTTTGAATTTTTCAGCTATAAATCCGCAGTGCAAAGCTGATGAGGTGGAAAGGGGTTGCTTCTGTCTCCTTTGGTGCATTTCTCCCGTTCAACTTGTTTGTTTCTGCCAGTCTGACAGCTTTTCCAAGGTTCCTCAGTTGCGTAAGTTATACCTCAATTTACCTATTTCGCCATGCCTTACACAGATAAAGATAAGGACGGGAATGATGAAAAACTTTCTTCCAAACGAGCTTCTTATAAAGGGCAACTTACCCGATTCCGAAAATATATCAAGGAATTAGATCCCTCAGAAGCTCAAATAGATTTGTTAAAACATCGCGTAAAGGACTATGAACATTCTTATGAAAACTATTGTACTATTCAAACCGAAATCGAAACCTGCATGCTCAATACTACGACGGTATGGCCTCCGCCTTTATAATAATTCGCCACCTTGAGGAGAAGCAGAAAAGGGATGGTTCCGTTCTTGGTTCCCTTCACGAACAACAGACCTCTTCCCGTGAGGGCACTCACAAGCCCAAACCAATTCTTCCCCAAATTAATCTGCCCCACTTCTCAGGAGACGATTCTACATGGGATTCTTTTTACGAACTAGTTTGTTTTCTAGTTCATGAAAATGAAGATATTCAAATCATTTACACGTTTCATTATTTGCGATCTATTCTACAAGGTCAAGCCCTGCAGTTAGTTGAAGCACTCCCATTAAGTGCCGAAAACTACTCCATTGCCTTTAACTTGTTGAAAGAAAGATACGGTAATTTACGGCTACGTATTCAACGCCACATGAAGGCTCTATTCAATTTGCTTGCGTCAAAGCACAATGACGTCACTAGTCTGCATACCCTCATTGGTACAACACAACTTCACGTTAAAGCTTTGTCCCAATTAGATCAACCCACTGACCACTGGGACACTTTCCTAATACATTTAGTGGTTTCCAAAGTCATTGTTGCTACCCTCAAGGCTTGGGCAATGGAACTTTCCAAAGACAACAATTACTCGTATGAGCATTTAGTCACCTTCATAAATGCTAGATGCCAACTCTTAACTGCCTTAGCTAATCAAAGTGAACCCTCTTCTCCTAGCTCAAAACTTGAATTACTGTCCCTCAAATCTAAAACCGAACACGTAGCGTCTAGTACCCAAAAACCCGGGTCCAGCTTGTCAAAACTAAAGTCAAACGCCACTGGTTACCCAACTAGATCTAGTGAACGCCATATTGCCAGTTCTCTCGCCTTAAACACCCAAAGCGAACCCCGTAAGAGTTTAAATGAACCATTAAAGTGCATACTATGCAAAGATTCTCACGCTCTATACTTATGTAAAGCTTTTAAAGAACTGTCAGTCGATGCCAGCAGAAAGTTAGTTTCTCAGAATAAACATTGCTTTAACTGCCTATTACCCATGCATTCTGCTTCTAATTGTAAATCTCCAAGACTTGGTTACCACTGTGAAAAATCGCACCACACTTTACTGCATCGTCATGATTAATTGAGGTTATCAGCAGCATCCACTTCTCAGAAAAGTGATAATACCAGCAATCCTAGTGCGTCTTCTTACATTCAAAACGCTAAGTCCTTGGGCAGTGCTCAAGTACTATTGTCCACTGTCCAAATTGAAGTCCAGGACAAATTCGGCAACTGGGTCAGTGCTCGCGGTCTTCTTGATTCAGCGGCAACTCATGATTTTGTGACCAATTCTTTGATTAGAAAATTAGGCCTACCTGTAAACCCCATTTCTATCAATGTATCAGGCATTAACAGCTCAAAATCGCAAGCTTTACAGTTTTCAAAGCTAACCATAAGAGACACTTGTCACAGAAATAACTTTCTCAAACTGAATTGCCTCATTCTCAATAGCATAGGAGATGACACTCCAAGTCACTCGGTCGATATTTCAACTTTAAATATCCCCTCGCATTTAAGGTTAGCTGATCCTCTGTTTAACATTCAAGGTTCCATTGATATACATATCAGTGCCAATGTTTTCTGGAATTGTCTTCGTAAACAAACCCATAAGCTAGCTTCAAACGTGTAAGCCAGAGATACTACTTTTGGTTGGATCGTTACTGGTCAACTTCCTCATTATACTCCCCAGCCCGCGTCACAATGTTATTTCGCCAGTACCGATTTGGAACAGTTCTGGAAACTCGAAAACATTGATCCTTCTAACTTAACCTCTTCAGAAAACGAATTATGAGAGCATCTTTTCTTGAACACTACCACTCTTTCTCCTGAAGGACGGTTCATTGTTCAGATGCCAAGATTACTCAATCCCCCCAAACTTATTAATTCTCAACCTAAAGCTTGAAAAGCTCTCTTTGCTATCGAGAGCAAATTCAAGAAAGAACCTTTCGTTAAACAACAGTACACTGATTTCATGGATGAGTAAGAAAGCTTAGATCATATGGAAGTTGTCAGCAAATCTGATGACCAATTGCACCCCCCAATTGAAACGGTTTTCTTAAATCATCATCCCGTGTGGAAAAACCCTCTTGTAAAGGATAAAATCCGAGTCGTTTTCAATGGTTCATCACCTGACGTTAATGGCAACAGTCTTAACGATACTCTTTAATCTGGTCCCGCTATTCAGTCAGATTTATCTGCTATACTCTTAAACTTTCGATTATTTCCCATAGCTCTTATAGCGGACATCAAACAGATGTACCGTCAGGTTTTAATTCAGCCTGAACAACAAGATCTCAAAAGAATCTTGTGGCGCGACGAAATCAGCAAGCCCATTAAGATATTTCGCTTAAAGACGGTTACTTATGGCTTAAAACCTTCCGCTTTCCTTGCTATCCGATCCCTACATTTGTTAGCCTCTCAAGATGGTCATTTATTTTATTCTAAAGCTTCCGAAGCAATAACTACATCATTCTATGTTGAAGATTACCTGCAGTCCTTCCCCACTCTGGAGGAAGCTTCTTTCGTATCACTAGAACTTCAGGCATTGCTAAAGAATGGAGGATTTCCACTTCATAAATGGAATTCCAATTCAGCGAAATTTCTCGCCCAGTTTCCTATCGAAGATGTTGACCCCTCCACCGTTGAAATTTGTGGAAATTCCGAATCCATAAAAACTCCTGGAGTTCATTGGTGCACTAGCACTGATACTCTCATCTATAAAGTTTCGCTTGCCGAAGCGCTCCCCAAAACAAAAAGCCAAATTCTCTCTGAAATTGAAAAAAATTTTGATCCGATTCAATTCCTTGCTCCGGTTATTGTTATAGTCAAACTTTTCATGCACGAGCTATGGTCGCTCAAATGTGAATGGGACGAAATTGGTCCCCTTTCTTTTCTTAATAGATAACTTTTCGTAGCAAGTTGCTTGATCTTTCTCTTATTGAAATTCCTAGGAATTTAATTAACGCTCATCCTAACACATCTTTTTTCCTTCATGTGTTTGCAGACAGTTCCGAAAAAGCTTACGGTTGCTGTGCATATTTGGTTTATCGCGGTTCGTTAAATGAATCTTCAGTTTCCAACCTTGTTTGTGCCAAATCGAAGGTTGCTCCTCTTAAAACTATTACTTTACCAAGGCTTGAATTGTGTGCTGCACTCATGGCCGCAGAATTTGTTAAGAAATTACGGGAAGTCTTAAAGGTCAAATTTTCGCAAACCTATCTGTGGTGCGATTCCATGATCACTCTTTCTTGGATCGCCAAAAACCCCGTTCATTGGCAAACTATTGTTGCAAACAGGGTTTCCAAAATTCAAACTCTTTCTTCGGGATGCCAATGGAAACATGTGCCCAGCGCTGACAACCCCGCGGACATCATTTCTCGTGGATGTTTACCTTCTTAATTACTAGCATCTCAGTTGTACTGGCATGGGCCCTCGTGGTTAATCGAAGACTCTTCTTGTTGGCCTTCTAAACCTCCAGTTACTAACTCCAACTTGCCTGACACTAAAGTATCTAAATCTACTGCTTCGTGTCTTGTTTCCAACGTTTCGCATCCCTTGTTGTCCCGCTATTCTTCCTTTCACAAATTAATTCGAATTTTTGCCTATATTCACAGATGGAAATATCTTGTGGTTGACCATCCTCTTCTCCTTAAACCACACCTTACCAATCATGAATTGAATCTCGCTACCATTAAGGTTTTGCAACTAACACAGCAAGAAACCTTTCCTTCTGAATTGTCTTTGCTTTCTACTAAAAGGGATCTTCCGAAATCCAGTCGTCTTCGTGCCTTAGCCCCGTTCCTTGATGACAATAGGTTACTCAGGGTAGGTGGGAGGCTCTCGCAAACTTTGCTTTCTGAGGACAAAACGCATCCTGTTATTTTGCCTTCTAAACATCACGTAACTTCTTTAATTATACGTGACTTTCATTATCGTAATCTGCATGTTGGTACACGCACACTGCTTTGCTTCTTAAGGGAAAAATATTGGATCATAAATGGAATTCATGAAATTTCCTCTGTAATTCACAAATTCATTCCTTGCTTCAAAGCGAAACCTAAACTCAATACAAAATTAATGAGCAATCTGCCCTCTTTCCGCTCTTCTCCTATACGTCCTTTTGCTTTAACTGGTGTGGACTATATGGGTCCGTTCCAATATCAATGCAATTCCCCTGAAGCTAAACGCAAATTGTTTGGTAATCTCTATGTTTCTCTCATTGTTTGCATGGTTACTTGCGCGATTCATTTGGAACCAGTAACGAATGCCTCCACTTCTTACTTTTTGTCAGCTGTCTCTCGCTTCGCTGCTAGGCGTGGTGTTCCTCCTGAGATGTTCTCTGATAACGCTTCCACTTTTCAAAGCGCAGCTTCCTTGTGGAAGAAAGCTCTCTCATCTTCTCCTGCCATGGAACAGATTTCTAATTTTTCCTACCCAAAGGGTTTCAAATGGAGTTTTATACCCCCCTACGCCCCGCATCACGGTGGTAGTTGGGAATCCTGCGTAAAGCTTACTAAACGTCATCTAAGAAAGGTTTTAGGTAGTCGCATTCTAACTTATGAAGAATTTAATTCGCTGTCTATTCTGATTGAAAGTGTTGTTAATTCTCGCCCTTTAACTCCGCTTTCCAATGACCCTGATGACCTGCTTCCACTCACACCTGGTCACTTCCTCATAAGCACTTCTCTTTCTGTCCCTCCTCCCCTTCCCAACTCTTACAGAGATTCTAATTTACCTATTGTTTGGCGTAAACTTGAAGCCCTCCGTAATTCATTCTGGAAGAGGTGGAATTTGGAATACGTAACTTCCTTGCAACGGAGACAGAAGTGGCTTCTTTCTAATCCCGACATTAAAGTGGGGGACTTGGTCCTGGTTATGGATGCTTCTCCTCCCTTGGTCTGGATCTCTGGTAGAGTGACCGAGTGTTACCATGGTAGGGATGGGAGAGTTAGGGTAGCCAAGATCTTGACCACTAATGGGCATATTATAAGACCACTATCTTTAATTGCTCCTCTACCTTTAAGTCCTTAATATCATTTATCTTGTTCTCGGTTGGTGTTTGCCCCTCCCAGCTTGGTGTATTCTTTGGAATACACGGTAAGACAGAGTAAGCTTTTGCCTCTCTTTGCTTTATTTCATTCCTTCCTTTTTTCGCAAACACCAACAGTGATCTCCTGGTTTCTCTTTGTTGGTGTACTTTGCTTATATTACCTGTGAGTCTGTTCTAGATATATATCTTCCATGACCCACCTCGCGTCATCTAGCAGCGAATCTCTGAAGTTCCTCAATTTTTCCATGTACAAGAGGACTTCCTTACCAATCTGGCCACCAGATCTCGTCGCCATTGCCCGCTATCATCTCCGTGATCAAGAGGACTTCGTATACTTTCTCATCCACCAGGCTTCGCTAGTGACGCTTGCTATCAACTCTTTGAAGACCATTTAATCAAGAGACTTAATTTTTTAATGTTGGTTATTCTTATGTATATTCCTTTGTCTCCTACCCCCACTCTTTTCCCTTCCCTGGTCCCTCCGCGCTTCGTCGAGCTGCCTCACTTGTGCTACAGTCGTCAAGACTTCCGGTCGGAGATTACCTAGAGCTCGTCTCCTCTCCTCGAGAGACAAACTTTTAAATTGGACGCCATGTCCAGATCTTAACTGACGGTCAACAGGAGAATCGCCGTTCATCAGAAATGAGCTAAGTACTACTTCAACGTTCTTCAACTCATTTTAATTGCTTTTAAATAGCTACATGCTTTTTAACCATCATTTTACAGACAGTGTGAAATTGCTAAATATGGGGCTATGACCATCTTCGTGAGGTTTTCGATATTGGGCTTTGTCTATCTAAGCTAATCTTAAAATGAAGCAGCATTTCTTATGCATATTAACTGAGATAATTTCTCACAACGTGGGACATCGATAAATTACCCCCTGTCTGTAGAAAACTTAGCTCGTTCCACCGCTGGACTTTCTTGCCCATTTCAACAGTTATGATTGTTCTGGAATTTTCCATGCCAAACAATTCATCTACAAGTTAAACCTTCTGGTATTTTCCACTCATACATCTGATTTCCCTTCTTTCGTGGGACTTTGTCTGCTGCGTTTAACTATAACCTACAAGTTTCTCAACGCAATAGACTCTCGCAAATCTAGTGCAACTAGTTATTTTTCACCATCGCAATAACTTTCCTTGCTATAAACTTTCTGTGCTACAATAGTGAACTTTTCAACCACGTCAATAGACTATAGTGAAACAGTGCTCGTTCGATTCTCATCCGCGTCGCGCTCGTCCGAAATAAATAAAATAGGCCAAGTACTTTCTCCACAAAATTCCTATTTCCTCTTCCTCACCACTCTTTACGAACAAATTAGGTTAATCTTTAAATTTACGTATTTTGCAACGAGGCCTCGCCAAACCATAGGCGCCTTCCCAACTTTCTCCATTTACAACTTATTCACTCTGTATAAATATCAGAAGTTAGAAACTGCTTATTAATCAATTTTCTTTTCTTGCTAGCACAAGAATTGGTTATGTTCTAAGCACTAAACCTTTCTTTAATCCAGGTTTCACGAAAGGGTAACTGGCCCCATTTTTTCCTCGGGATCCTGTTTAAATATAGAAGTTCTAGAAACTTCCTTTTAATTTTTCTCTTCAGGTTTCACAATAAGTGACCTGCTCTATTTGTATAAACTATAAAAGTAATTCCATTAATATAAGGAGTTATAAAAACTTCTATTTCATTTCTCCCTGTTTTTTTGTTGTTACTTTCGAAGTTGTTATTTGTTCATATTTCTAAGATGCCCATCTATAAATCCTTAAAGTACACATCTTGTACTTGATTTATTATTTAATTTTAATTACGTTAATTATCTTTAAATTTCCAATTAGTTAATCTCAGCACCATTTCAAAATCTTATGAAGATTTTGGTGCTTATAAAAGGTTCCAAACCAAAAAATTGTCAATTGCCTAGTGCAAGCTTCAAATGATTTTAGGAGGTCTGCGACCTCAATGGTTTAAAAAATCACATTATATATGTGTCAAATTGATCACACTTTTTGCATTGTTAAATAAAACTATACCCTTTTGCTTCATCATTTTCTATGAAATAACGATTAGGCAAGATCCTGTCTTCCCCTACTCTTCCTATGGGCTTAAATTTAAAAGCCTCACAAATCAAATTAATAACGGTTCCGCTATTTGTTGCATTTGAGCAAGAACTCTTAGTCTCAAACTTGTTAAAGCCTCTCTTAGCCTGGATATCTAAATCTAACTGGCCAGTAAGGCAAGTATAGCTCACTCCGCCAGCTTCCTTCTTGTTGAGTTTTTCTCTACAACTTATGGTTGGTTTTCCAAATTTAAGTTTTTCTCATTGTCTAAACTTTTAGTCGGCGCTTTGCTGGGTAAAAGCTTAGCCATTCCTAAATGCAACTATTGGTGCTCTTACCAAAATTATTCCCAAGGGTATAATTGCTTCATCCCTACCCTTCTTGGAAACATTCGGTCGCTTTTTAGAAATTCTACAATTTCAAGAATTAAAACATCACGGCCAATTCAAACTATTTGTATTCTTCAAAATATTTGTTTAAAAGAACCTCCTTTGAAAAGATACATAGTAAACTCATTATTTCTTTCTTTGCCAGACCACCACCCTTCCCCATAGTAGCCGAATCTTGGCTTGGAATGGAAAGTACCACCTCCTTTCGCCTGCAAATAGCCCAAGCTCTAGCTGCGTCTCCTGTTAGCTGTGTTCAGGTCCCCCACTCACTTAAGTGATTTCACGGGCTTTGCGGTGACACTCTTCTGTAAAAATTGTTTGTATTTGATGTTGGAGTTTCGTCATATTATCCACACTTGTTCCTCAGTCCGAAACCAACTTCCCTTTACTTCTCTTTTCATCTTCCCTTGTGGGTAAGGTTAATTCCTAGCAAAAACCTACCCAACACCACACAAACACAGGTTGTCAGACAAATTGCTTGATCATGATTTACCAATTACAAATGCCAAACTTATATTTTGGCGGCTCGTGGTGCAGTGGCTAGCATCCCTGAGGTCCGTGTTCGATTACCAGCTCTGCCAAGAAATTTATTTCTGGCCTGAGGACTGGATTTGGGACCACACAGCCACGTGAGGCAATGCAGTGAAGAGGTGGTTACGATTACCCCCTCAGCCATCCCGGAAATGATAAGAAATAAGGAACATATTATAACGTATAATACAGGGGCTGATAACCTCACTGTTCCGCCCCCTTAGAACAACGTTCAAGGTACTACAACCGACATTCTCCTTGAAAAGCACTTGAGTTATAAATATGCGTATGCGTTTAGGAGAAAGTGGGCTGTTTATATGCCTGGGGGTGGAAAAGGGAAAACATTTTTCAGGATGGCCAGGGTGGGATTCACACCCACATTCTCCCGATGGCACGAAATAGGGCGTCACTGTGGTTGAGTTAATTTTCCTCTATGTCGTATTTTATTTTTATTATTTGTGCGTATTTTCGTTGGGATGGTCAGCTTTGTGATTTTCATTTCTTTCTTAAAGTTAAGGCAGCACTTCCTTGATCGTGGTTACATACTGTAGTTAAAGGCACCTCAGTGTCCTATTCTTTTCGGCGCCATTTTACCTAAAACCAAATGGCTGAAACCTCAATATGAAAACTCAATGAACTTACGATTAAGCAACTCAACTAAATTTTGGAAAAACATACTTCAATGTGGGAAGCGCTTTGCTTCCGAACTACAAGCATATTGGGCGAAGCGTTTTCAAGATGACGGCTGCACGAATCATCCAAGCTTTATTATAGACTAGCAGAAGTACCCATTCTTCGAACGGTCTTCGGTATTAAAAACCAGACGTAAGCAATTGAGCTACTGTTGCAATGGTTAGAGACTTGGAACCTGTTTGTCGACAAAGAAAAATGATTAGTTAAAATATGCTCTGAAACTAAATTTACCTAACGTGTACTTCCTGACGTGAAAAAAATTGAAAACCTCGTAGACGAAACGCAATACACGTCAAATAAAACTGACCTTCACTGTTGTGTCAAGCCCCATCCTTTAATAAATTATAAAGGCTTGTGGTGCATGAACATTCAGGAAAAACTCCAATGGCCCAAATTTCTAAAAGAAAAAAAGATGAAAAAACTACCGTATTTCAATTCAGGAATTCTTGAAAATAATGTTTCTGTTTGGAGATATAATATAGCTTCTGTACGACATAACGTACATTTAAGTCGTGTGAAAAAATCTAGGGTACCCCTTGACCCCCTTAAGAGCATTTATGAATTTTACAGTTTTAGTTGATTCCGTAATAACCTTAAAGCCATTTTCAAATATTCACAGAAATTTAATAAATGGAGTGTCTTTACTTCTTGCAGAAATAGATGGAAAGTTGGATGTCACCTTTTCAGATATTGTTGTCATGGTTACTGGCTGGCATTCTTTCATTAGTTTACTAAATGAAATTAGTTTTCTGGGAATATCTCAGAAACTGTTGGTTTTAGAGCGTTAAAATATACTTTTCAGGGACCCTTTACTGCTGTTTAGGGGCACCGAGTTTTGTTTCTGACACCAAGGAGCTAAAAATAAGCTTTGTCTCGTAGTTGTAGGCCGTAGTATAATAATAATAATAATTATAATAATATAACAATATAGGGATAGGGATATAATAGACCTTCCGTACCACACCCGCACGTGTAAATCGCGTGACAAAGATTTAGAGTACCCCTTGACCCCCTTAAGCGCATTATATGGCATGCCATTGATGAATTTTATAGCTTAATTTGGTTCCGTCATAACCTTATAGCCGTTTGCAAACTATCTCAGCAATGTAATAAATGGAATTGTATTGCGTCTTACAGCAATAGATGGACCTGTGAGATTCCGTTGCCATGGTAACCGGCTTGCATTCTTTCGTTATTGTATTAAATGAAATTAGTTTTCTGGAAATATTTCAAAAACTGTTGGTTTTAGGGCCCTAAAATGTGGTCGAGTTTCGTTTCTCACATTGAGGGGCTGAAAATCAGCTTTGTCTCGCCCGTCTACGCCTATTTCAGCAAGTATTTTAAGGGGATAGGCCCCATTTTATGAGAGGTACAGAGAAGAGTTACATCAATGATTAGTGTCGTGTCTCTGAAGGATATCTGTACCAAATTTTACGTTGATCCACCCAGGCGTTCTCGAGTTATAAGGGAACAACCACTTTGTCCACAGACAGACACACAGACAGACAAACAGACAGACAGACAGACAAAAAAATTATTTTCGCGCGCATCCATCATAAAACAGTCTGAAACGCGTAAATAACGCAAATTTCCGTAGAAATTCAGGAAAAAACAGACAAACTTTCATTTTTATACATATAGAGATAACTTATGATCCAATACATTTAAAATAAGGACCCTCTCTTAACGGCATTGAGATGTTATGATCAGAAATATCTTGATATTATAGAGCAATAAAATATATAATTATCAATACCGTACTTAAGGCATACAGGACAGATAATTAGTGACAAGGTATGACCGTATGTGCAGCCTTGTATGGCGGAAAAAAATGAATACTCTCTCCATCCTTTCAAGATGGTGGCTGTATTAACTATTATAACATTGTAATCGACAGCTCTGAAATAAATTGGGTAATAAACACAACTCTTGCCACGAGGTGAGTATCATATAAGACCTTTCACTTGCATTGGTCAAAAGATTAACTCAAGACGTTATTGCACAATTAAGGCGAAACTTAGTAGAAGACGAGTAATATATTAGATTTATCAGTTGCGTTAGCAATGAAATTATCACTGTGAATATAGCGCGTAGTGGCCATCCTGAAGTTGAAATTGTTTAAAAATAGATAACATTCTCCACTTTTGAAATACAATAACGAAAATTGGTCATAAGTTTAAAACCTGTGGTGAATCGAAAGCCCAATGCGAAATAACAGCGACATAAAATTTTCACGGTGGCGGTTAGGCGTAAAATTAGAACGTAATAGCGAATCATTTAGAAAGCAAAGACCTTGCTGAAATTAGCCTAAGGTATAAAACACAACGCGTGGCGGCCATCATGAAAATATAGAATATGATAATGAATGACTAAATATATATTTTAAGAGACCACACAAATTAGGTTTGTACGTGGCTGCTTTGACTATATAAACAGAACAACGAGTTCATACGTTCACGATGGTGGCTGGCCGTAATACTAAGACTTAAATATATTTATGGCACGATGTAATATCAAACGAAAATTTGGTGAGGGAGGAGTAGCGTGCAGCTGCCATCTTGAATGTATAAAACATTCAAACAAATAACTATATATTAGCCTACTTTCAATTTTTGCAAAAAAAATGAAAGTAGACTTATGAGATCTACACAGGGCCAAAAATTGTGTCTGTCTGTGTGTGTGTCTGTGTGAGTGTATGTACTCTGAATGTCTGTCCCCACCTATCAATTCGAACACGATGAAACCTAATTGAACGAAATTTTGTACAGAGGTAGAACTAGCAAAGGGCACCTCAGTGTCATGTTATATATCGCCGCCATCTAGACGGAAACTTAATGGCGGCCACCGAAATATTCAAAGCTTAAATCGAATTACGACTTACCTATTTATCCGATCTCTACCAAATTTTGCAACAACATATATTTATACGGCGGGCGTCTTTTGACAAAACTACAAGGTCATTAGCCCAACAGTTTGCATATGGCGGCTATGTATGTGTGCAAATAAATTCCCCCTATCAATTCAAACACGGTGAGACCGTATTGAAAGAAATTTGGTACAGAGTTAATGCTAGCAAAAGTCACCTCAGTGTCATGTTTTACATCGCCACCATCTTGACGAAAACGTAATGGCGGCCACCCAAATGTTAAAAGCTTAAATCAAATTACGACCAACCTTATCATCTGATCTCTAACAAATTTTGCAACATCATACCTTATGTATAAAAAACCTTTTGACCAAACTACAAAGTAATCAGCCCAATAATTTGTGGATGGCGGCCATGTATGTGTGCAAGTCGATTACCCCTATCTACACAAACACGGTGAAACCGAATTGAAAGACATGTGGTAGAGAGGTAGCACTAGCAAAGTGCACCTCAGTGTCTTATTTTATATTGCCGCCATCTTAACGGGAACGTAATGGCGGCCACCAAATGTTCAAAGATTAAATCAAATTACGACTAACCTAATCATCCGATCTCTACCAAATCTTGCAACAACATATATTAATATGTTGAGCGTCTTTTGATTAAACTACAGGGTCATCAGCCCAATAGTTTGCATATGGCGGCCATGTCTTTGTGCAAATCGATTCCCCGTATCAATTCAAACACGGTGAAACCGAATTGAATGTTTTTTTTACAGAGGTAGCACTAGCAAAGGGCACCTCATATTCATGTTTAATATCCGTACAGCACGTTGTATTTCAACAAGCTACTAGAACCAACATTCAATTATACTCCATGAAAAGGACAAAGAGTTATAACAATACCCATGCATTTAGGAGAAAGTAGGCTTAAGTTCTTTACTGAACATCTTGTATTAGAGATACAATATCCCAAATTATCATTAATGGAGAACCATATGTGTTTTCTCATACCAAAGTTAAAAGAACACCTACGCTCTATATTTCAGACGATGGATGAGACTTCAAAAACAATAACATAAGATCCAAATACGCAATTACCACGAAACTTATATCAAACACCTGTACAGCTAACGTCCAAGGTGATCACCTGTGTGTCAGGTCATATTAAACATCAATTTGCATTTTGTCACGTACGAAGCAAACAGGATGAGCCTTGTTTGCTATTATCACACACGTGTTCTCTTAAATTTCGCTCCCCAAACCCTCCCACCATGGTTGTCAGATCGATTGACCTTCAAGCGTCCTCTCCGTCTTTTTAATTTTCAATTACACCTTTTGTGAAGTCAGATCAGCGCATTCCAATCAGCTCACATACTGCTAGTCTGCTCTCCAGCAAGTTTGTTTTCTCTACTCGCTTCAACCAACATATAACCAAGTTCTCATATCCGTTTACAAGTTAAAGACCCGCTTTAGGCGATAAAAAATCTTAGCATGCTTCACGCGTTTTAGGATATTAGCCTCCATCCATCTGTCATAGGCAAAATCTAAAAAACGACCTCTCGACCCGCCGTTCAATCAAAATAGCGATTGCTGTATTGGAATACCACCACCGTTGCTGGCGATAGCCTCGTTGAAACACATGCCCAGCGGTATCGTCTCTCTCAACAACCACTCTTCATGAACATTTAAGACAGGTAAAAATTGTTTCAGCAAAAGTGTCGTTAGGCCCTTTGTCAAAATTTCGAAAATACATTCAAAAAGAGAGTATCACCCCGAGTTCTGCAACCCCTCGTACACGTCTCTAGCGTTATTGGTTTGCAAGATATAACAAAAAGTTTAAAATTATGGTTTTACCTCAGAAACTCTGTTCCCGTCATTCTCAAAAACTTTCACTTATTATCAAAATTAAAAGGGCTTCGAGACAAGCCATTTGACATATCACATGTCAAAATCGATCCATGGATTCGAGACATATCTATTATTTAAAGTACATGTATTGCGGGTGGCCTATTCAGTTGCCCCTGAGTCAGAACTCTCCTTACTCCCCTACTGCACAGTTTTTGTCCTAGAGAGATGAAACTTGGTTTGGGGGTAGAGGGGTAAAGACCATCAATTTGTGTCAAACAAACGTTTTTTGTAGAATGCTTAGTTTCCAAACTATAAGAATATCAAAATTAAACTTTTTCAAAGAAAAACATTTGTTCTGACCATAAAGGACATAGAGGCCGTTCGTTTGAACCATTGCACAACGTTCTATCATGTTTCAAAAACAAAAATTTACAAAAAAAAATAAGAAATTATATCAAGTCGCCCATAGGAAAGGGGGCGTCACCCCGAGTCCGACAACATGTCACATGTTCAAATCCAATTATTGGTTCGCAAGAAAAGTTTATTTAAAGTTTTGAACTTCGCTTGGCCGCCATGTTTCTTTTTGGGCTCAGCCGCGTCGAGTGAAGCAGAACCATCACTACCCCACTACGCACTATGTATACTGGTAATATAAATACTGTATACCTTACCTTTGTTGTTTTACTGACTGTTAATGTTTCTCTTGGGATGGCTTGTCCCTACTTCTTTGGCAAGCTAGCTTCTTTCGGAAAAGAAACACTTGTACTTTTGGTACCGTTGGATAATTTCCTCTACAAACAGCGGCTATATGGCATTTTGCCGATTGATAATAATGCGGCATCGGTGACGTAGTTGGTAGCATGCTGAACTGCTTTGCCCAAGATCGCGGGTTCAAATCCGGCTCAAGTCGTCGGACCTTCATAGAGCATGAAATCCTTCAGTATCCCTTCCTTCGGAGGGGAAATAAAGCCGGCGGTACCGTGTCATTGATTTATGGCATGTAAAAGATCCATTCACTAAGAGTAAACTTGTGAGAAGCTAAATATCTTGGTATGATTACGTTGAAACGCTCTATTAAAGTTCCAACGCTCACCGCTAGGTGTCAGTGACATCTGATAGCGAAAGTTGGAACAACTTGAAATTGAACATAACTTGTAGCTCACCCCATGAGTGTCCGCTTGAAGCAGCTACAGTCTCTGGCGAGACGAACATGTTCTCGGACACTCCCGGCGGTAAAAGCCACACGCTTAATAAACTAAATAAATAAATAATGAAAATATCCATATGTACTAAAAAATCTTGCACAAAACATTCACAACACACTATCTACATTGAATCAAAATTATTGAAGAAACACCTCACTATAATCGTAGTATTTGGCAAGCAAGGAAGCTATTGTCAGGAAGTGTGGAGGCCCTATCTCAAGGTGGCGTTGCTTTAACCCACTTTCTTTCTTTCGGATAATAACTTCTCCTTTTATTAGAATTATTTTGCGATCTGAAATACCACCTAGTCGCCGGAAGCAGCCTTGTTATTTCGAAGAAGGGCTATGGTGTCATGCAGTTTCCAATCTTCGCAAAGCAGTTTTAACGACTCCCTCTGATTTATATACATCAATACAATCGGTTATATGAATAATGGTTGGTTGTTTCATTAGTGGCTTGTCAACATGACCAAACATCCGATCAGCTGATGAAATGCTGTGGCCTTGTGCGGGGAACATTATCTGAAACATGTTCACTTTAGAATTTTATTCTACTAAAAATACACAAGCGAATACATAAAAACATTTATTCGGAGCGCTACACCCATCAAGGAACAGTCTAATACTTGCAACTTTTTCAGTTAGTTGCATGGCTACAAGATGCTGTAACAGAGAAGAAGAAAGATCGCTAAAGCCACTAACGGCTTGAGCTTCTGTCCAAAAATAAAAGCTTGGATTATTCCCATAAATCTCAACAATACATAGAAAATACAACCTCACTTGCCAAGAATTGTATGCCCCTTCTACGGATGATTCTGGAAGAAGCTGAATTTGCTGTGCGTCGAGCATATTGTTGCAGAATCATGTCCAATGATTACATTTAATTATAAAATGTTGATGCACGATGAATGTACAGTCGTTTACTGGCCATGTATTCAGTCTTATTTACTGGATCAGTTGTTGTGTTAATGAAATGTTTCATTTTACAGCAGAAACTGCTAATATTTAAAGATGACGAGCGAAATCCAATATTGAAGTATTAGAAAGGTTTTCGAGACATAGACACAGTGTTGACTATTTCAACTCAAGTATCATTGTACATTTTTCACACCTTTGTTTTATTTTAACTATCATCTAGGTCAACAAGTAGTTTTGATTTTTATCTTCAATGATGTGCTTTCTTGGCCCGGAAATTCTCGATGAAAACCGTGACAAGCTGTTTCATTTCAGCTGACATTCGAGGTTTTTCGAACTCCTCCCCATTTTTCGGAGATAGGAACAACAATGGTATGCAATCTTGTAGGTTTCCTAGCATGCCACATTCATATACTTTTTTGCAAACCCTAAAGATTTTGTTTTCCTAAATCAACGTGTTCTTAAGCAACCAAGGGTTGCCTGTTACCAGAAGGCCTGGAACTCTTCCAATTGCCGGGTTTAAATTAAACAAGGCTTGTGACTCTTCATTGGGAACATATAAGGTGCATTCAAAAAGTAACGAGCCGGAGGCATAATTACACAAACCAGTAGGCTACCTGTATGTTAGAAGTATTGGCCCTGGATGTTGAGGCACTTGTCCCACTGTGACACGAGGTGGTGAATGGCTGTCTCATAAAATTCCCTGGGCTGCGATATGAACCAGTTCCGCACGTAAAGCTGGACGTCGGCGTCCGAGGTGAATCGTTGGCCTCGCAGAGCCCCTTTCAGGGGACCAAACATGGCGTTATCACAGGGAGAGAAGTCTGGACTGTATGGAGGGTGGCCGAGAACCTCCCATTTGAATTTCTGCTGGAGTGCCGCGACTGTGTTGGCCGTATGAGGTCGTGCATTGTCGTGGAGCGACCATGGCGGCTATGGCGTTCACAGACACTCAGCGGTCCTGTGTAATGAGTGCATCAACCAGCTGGACGTTGTCATCGGTAATGCAGGCGGGTGCCCCAGACCGGGCTTTATCGGCTAACGACACCCGTCCTTCCCTGAAGCCCTTGTGCCACGCCTTGCCCCTTGCAAAGGACATGCAGTGTTCGCTGTACACTTGTGACTTTCGGCGATGAATGTCCGTTCCCCCTACTCCTTCTGAAGTCAGAAACGGAACAACACATTTTTGCTCTTCGGTTGACGTCTCCATGTCACTGTTTGCAATGCGACTGGCAGCGTTGGACGATTGATGCATGTTGCTGCTCGCTTTGTATCGTCACTTGACGCACACGCGTGCCCTCTAGTGACGGGCTGTGACCTTCCACGCTCTGGTCGGAACTACACCTCCTTAGACACGCCACGATTAGCAGATGCAGTCACCGGTTTGCGCATTCCAGCCTCCAGCACGTTACGTTTTGAACTCACCTTATATATTGACTGTTTTCTTACATAGAAATAGTCGTCGGATGTGAAATATTTGCCAGAAATCCTCCTTGAACCATGTGAGCTGAGATTGAATGAGTTGTAGCCATTGGGTTAATGATAACTGCTTTCTCTTCTTGTTATCTGGGATTAACTCTCCTTTTTCTCGAGCCAACGTTCCAAACGATGGTTTGGCGTGAACCCAAAAAACACAGCAGTGACTGCTATTTTTGTACTTGTAAGCTCAAAGGTTTCAATGCTAAAAATAAACAAGTAGTTCCGTGAAGAACTATACAGCCTATTTTCATATATCCTGCTCAAGTTAATTGCCTCTATCAACATACAAAATTTCAGTTTAATTGCTGTAACAGATTCGTAGATATTGAGAACCGTCTAAATATTTCAGATGGTCGCAAGGTTGGATTTTTATTTTTGTACTATTACATTAAGATTATTGTGTACGTGTGATATTCAAACTGCAATCGCATGATTAGAACACAAGAAGTAAAAACGAGATTTTAAAATTACGCACAGCAGCCATCTTGTGATTATGCAAACAATTGAAATAAATTAGATGCCAGTGGATCAACATTTGTATAAGCATTTAAATTGCAACGTTTCATGGCACTCGGATAGTTAATTCGCGAGAAACGTCCATTTAAATATTTATAATTCGCGTCGCCACCATGTTGGATTTGTGCTCACCAGGTTACTGAAAGTCCTATAGATGAACATATGTTCATAGTCTCTATGAACATAAAAAAAATTCAGTTTGGTTGCTGTAAAACATTCATAGATATTGAGAACCGTCTAAATATTTCGGAAGCTCGCCATTTAGGATTGTTATATGTATATGCCATAGAGTTATGTACCATTCAAGGACAATTATTGCCTAGGTTCATTATTCAAACTTTCACTTCGATCGCGTGATTACGACACAAGAAATAAAAACTTAATTTTAAAATTTCGCACAGCCGCCATCTTGAGGTTATGTAAACAATTGTATTAAATTAGATGGCAGTGCATTACAATCTTCAAAATCATTTACTGTACCACATTTCACTGCGCTCAGAGAGTTAAATCACGAGAAAAGTATATTAAAATATTTCAAATTCGCTTGGTCGCCATGTTCGTTTTGTACTTTACAGGTTTATGAAATATACATAGGTAAACGTGTATCATTACCTTTTATAAACGTACAAAATTGCAGGGTGATATCTGTAATAGTTTCGGAGATATAGAATGTCAGTGAAATATTTCGCACAGCCGCCATTTTGAGGTTATGTAAACAATTGACCCAAATTAGACTTCAGTGCATTACAATGTGTATAATCATTTGCTGTACCAAGTTTCATTATGTTTGGATAGTTAAATCGCGAGAAAAGTCTATTTAAAAGTCTCAAATTCGCTTGGCCGCCATGTTGGTATTGTAGTCACCAGGTTTTTGAAAGTCTCATAGGTGAACTTCTAGTAGTGCCTTTTATCACCGTACACAATTTCAGGGCGATATCTGTAATAGTTTCGGAGATATTGAATGCTAGTGAAATATTTCGCACAGCCGCCATGTTGGATTGGTGAGACGTAACAAAATTTGAAGGGCACGGTCGAGGTCGCCGAGAATAGTTCTATGAACTTACCGAGTTTCATTGAAATCGCTCCAGCCGTTTAGATTTTATTAGGGGGACACACACACACACACGCACACACACACGGACAAAAGGTGATCTCATAAGCCTTTTTTTTTTCAAAATTGAAAATAGGCTAAAAAGGCATAACATACCCCAGCATTGAATCTGCTAGGAGACCAGTGCCTCATGGCCCTGATATTCCAGTTCCCACACCTGACATCTGACAGTGATTTTACCCCTGCAAAATCTAATGTACGAGTACTCTTCAAACAATCCATGTTGAATGACTTAATAAGAGATTTGAACCTCCCCAAAGATGCAGCTGAACTTTTCAGTTCCAGGTTAAAAGAACAAAATCTTCTTACTTCAGTGACTTTCTACAGAAGTAGAGAAAAAGATCTTGCCCAGTACTTTAGTCATAAAGAATTACTGGTTTATTGCAACAACATTCCAGACCTAATAAACCCAAACGGATGGAGGTTATTTATTAACTCTAGTAAGAGAAGTATGAAAGCTTCGTTACTGAACAATGGCAACCAGTTGGCTTCAATTCCAATAGTTCACTCAGTCCACTTAAAAAAGGATTATGATTGGATAAAATACAATATAACAGACATCAGTGGATGGTCTGTGGAGATCTTAAAGTAATCGGTATTTTGTTAGGTCAGCAACAGGGATATACGAAATTCCCATGTCACGTGTGAATGGGATAGCCGGGCAAGAGATGAGCATTGGTCTGGGAAAAATTGACCTGATCGAACCAACTTGCCTCCAGGATGTAAAAATGTTGTTCAGAAAAGCTTAGAGAAAATACTATTACCACCTCTTCACATCAAGTTGGGTCTGATGAAGCAGTATGTGAAAACCCTTGGGAAAGAGGGCAATTGTTTTCAATATCTTTTCAACAAGTTCCCTTTTCTCTCACAAGCAAAAATAAAAGAAGGTATGTTTGTAGGACCACAAATCAGAAGTCTAATGAAAGATAGAATGACTCCTGAACAAAAAGAAGCCTGGCAAGCCTTTAGAGATGTAAACAAGAAGTTTTTAGAAAACACCAAAAATCCTAACTATGCAGAAGTAGTAGCCACAATGCTTGAGAAATTCAGAATTGTCAGTTGCAACATGAGTCTTAAGCTACACTTTCTTTTTTCACATATGTATATATTTCCTCAGAATTTGGGGGCGGTGAGCGAGGAACAAGGCGAACGCTTCCATCAGGACATTCGGGAGACGGCACCAAGGACGATGGAGTATATAAATGATAGCGGATTACTGCTGGATGCATCAAAGAGAAGTCTCTGCAGGAGCTCATAAGAGAATTTAAAAGATAAGATCACTGGAAGGCAAACGAAAACATTATTATTGATTAAATAGCATAGTAGTGAAACAATATTGTGCATTTCCAAGTAATACGACGAGTATTTCAATCAAAACTGTATTAACATTTTTTGAAAAAATGTGTATATTTTGTCATTAACATTGAATTTTTCATTCTCGATTTGTAAAAGAACCTGATGTGATAGGAGGAAAAGGCGGGTATTTTTGAAAATGGCTGTACTCAATTGTATATAATCACTTTTCAGAAGTAAAACAGCTTTTAAAAAGTTTCATTTTGTAGACCTGTGTTATTTCCTTCTCCAGCCGTAAAGAAAACAAATGTCGTAATTCTTTCATCTTAGAACATAATCGAGTGTGGTAGTTAGCTACTCTTCAATTTCAGAATGTGTCATTTCCATGATAATTGAAAAGGTTCTGAGATTGTTGCGACTTATTATATGAAGAGATAGTCAGTGAATATCAACACTGTACCCTTCACGAAACATGCTATCATAAGCACTAAATTATATCAGAGAACAAGAAATATGCGTACGTGGAAACCCAAAATATATAACGTGGTTGAGTAAAACCTCTAACCCTAGAACATTCCCAAATCATATCATATGGATGTACACAAAAACCGTCTACATATTACATGGCCAGAACGTATCATTTGGACGTGCACAAAACCACTCTCACAATAACAATTCCGGACCATTTCCATTTGTTATTCACAATCCCCTCTTCTTTAAAATATTCACAGAACATATCATATGGAAGTCAACCAAACGCCTCACTATCAAAATTCAAAGAATGTATATTGATTGATGTACTTACCCCTGTAACTATAACATTTACGGATTTTAACAAGTGGAATTATACATACCGTTTTTCCCTGTAATATACCCAGAATATTTCATTCAAGTGTGTGCAAAATCCTCTGTATGTCTCTTCACATGAAAACATTGAACGAATAACATGCTCAAAATATGTGAAACTGTCTTCCAGTGACTAAGGACGTTCAGGTTGTCTTTTAAACCTTCTCTTTCAATGAAAACTGGGCACTATTTTAGAGCAATACATCCAGTGAAGGAAGTGGGAAAAAACCAGAGGCGGTATGCTATCCAATGATATATTCCCTGTCATATCTCAGCATCAAAAAAGCATACCCCTCTCTTACAACGTAACGGGATATGCAGGAAATTGTTCTATTCACTCAGAATTGCATCATGCTTAAGTATTAAATGTAATTTTCACTTAAAGAATATGTGTGTGAATTATTATTTAGGCTATATAGATAAATAAAATTAAATGAGTGAAGTGGGGAACTAAATTAATTTTTGTTTGTTTGTTACTGACATATAATCAGGAAAGACGTCCTAAATTTGCTTCATATTGTTTGATACCATAAAACAGAAGAAAACCTCAAGAGGTATAGCGACCTAAGACGATCCTACAAAAAATCCTTATGGAGAAAAGAGCAGCTTGGTTGGAAGAGGAAGGGAATAAACTAGTGAAGAGAGCAATGGACAATCATTTTCTAGCACTACAGCCCAGAACCGAGAAGTTCTTGCAGACTATCAGTATGGACGCTTGGGAAAGGCATTTCCAGAATATTTTCAATACCGGTAACTCTTGCAGGGTAACGACTCTTCATGGACAAGCTGATTTCCCTCCAATTACTGAGGTGGAGGTTGTGAAAACTATACTCAGTCTTAAAGCTGGCAAGTCCCCCGGGCCTGATGAAATATTTAATGAACACTTGAAGGAGGCTTTGCCTTACTTTCGTGACATATTGCCTACACTTTTCAATAAGTGTCTTGAAGCCTGTACAATACCGTCATCCTGGAGAACGTCATTTATCAAACTACTTTATAAAGGGAAAGGAAGTGTAGACTCTCCGGATTCTTATAGAGGAATAGCGCTCGAGAACGCAATATTCAAAGTATTCACAAGAATTCTGACGGACAGACTGACAGAAAAAGTTTCTGACAAGATCCCAGACCAACAGTTTGGTTTTCAGAAAGGTAAATCAACTCTACATGCAATTGGAAACCTACTGTCAGATATTGATGAGGCACTTCGTCACCATAGAGGTAAATTTCACGCCATCTTTGTGGATTTTAAGAAGGCCTTCGACCTGTTAAGTCGACAGGTCATAGTTGAGAAACTTCAGACTATGCTCGGTGAATCTGATTATCTGACACTGATAATAACCAACATTCTACATCACAATACCGTGTTTATCTCCGATGGCCTTCAGTTCTCAAAGCCTATTGAACAGATAAATGGTGTCCTACAGGGTGACCCAATCAGTCCACTGCTGTTCATTCTCTCAACTGCTGGCATCACGGGTATCCTCGAGTCTTTGGAAGAGAAGATATCTCTTTATATATACGCAGATGATGTAGTAATTGGAGCAAAGAGTTTGGAAGTTCTGCAGGAATGTATGGATCGTCTGCTTCTCTGGGCCGAGAGGAACAAATTACAGATCAACGAAAATAAAACAGCCCACATGGTCTTCCGTAAGGGAGGAATGATTTCGAATAGAGATAAGATTTATTACAGACCTGGAGATTTACCGATAACAACAGTCAAGAATTTTAACTATTTAGGGTTAATTTTCCAGACGACAGGAACTTCTTTCACAATGCATGTGAGAAACAGAGCGACTGCTGCACTAATAGCTATGAACAACATACAGCATTTGCGTAAACTATCTTTAGTTACTGCTATGAAGCTCTTTGTTTCCACACTGACACCTATTTTAACCTACGGTCTGGAACTGATCTGGCCTCATCTGACTAAAACCAACTTACAGGAAATAGAGCAAGTAAAGTCTATCTTCCTAAAGAAAGCATTGTGTGCATCGAAATTTACTCCGTCCCGGCTAATGTATTAGCTGTCTGCAGAGCCATTCTGTATTGAGCAAATCAGACTACAAATGCAGCTTCCATCTAGCGCTGCCTATCAGGAACTTCTTGCGGAATTTCAATCAAAGAAGAAAGAAATATGGTTGGACTTCTATGGGACAGAAGCGATGTTATCGTCTGACTGGAAGAGAGCAGACTACGATTTACGACACACTGTGACGCGTTTCGCAGTCCATGGATTTCATTTCAGGTGTTGCGGAAGAAAAGACTTTCACACTCTAAATGCAGCTACATGCATATGTGAATTGTGTAGCGAGCCCTGTGACCGATATCATGCGGCATATTGTAAAAGAAGATTAACTTCCCTGACGCAATTTTGTAGCGACTGACAGTACCTGCATTGTATTTTTTACTTTTTCAATGGCCATTGGCTGCATTAAAACTATTATTAATTAGCATCCATATAAGATCCCGCTTTATGAGTTTTATTGCATGGACGGCCATGGCCGTTCTTTTTTTTCACTCTAGTTAACTGCAGCGATGCTGAAGCGCTTTATGGGTTCGCTTTTAAAAGGAACGCACGGTTCTATATCGACGATGTCTACAGGCGAATGCTTATCGCTGAAGGTAGCTTGGTACTAGTGGATGAATGATCATGTAAGGTAATTATATTAATTCCTACGGCGCAAACAAATTTAAGATCCATTGGTTTTTAGTGGCGGTATGCTATTTGACATTGAAAGCAGTGACGGTATGCCATTGGGCCTTTGAAAGCAGAACCGGTATTCCATACCGGCGCATAGCGCCTCACTTCCCTCCATGAATACATCAATTGTCTTCCTTCATTACGGTAGAAATATCAGTTAATGACTTCATTTATATTTATTCACAACTAAAATACAATGTAAATTTTCTTATTCATAAATTGAATATGACTGATGGCCACTATAGATTATGAATCTTAAAATTTACTCCTATGACGATTCCAATATATGACATGATATAAGCTACCAGCCATACTGTATTAAAATAGGAGTTTTCAATTTACCCAACATATTTTAGTTAATTCTCCACTACAAGAAAGCAAGCGAGTTGTGCTGGACATCAAGCGAGAATAATTTTGCCAAGCCTACTGATTAAATGATTCACAAGAAACATGGCATTGGCCGGCTGTGAATGAAATTGGTTATATTTTTTACCAACTTTCAAGAGAACCCTCTTTCAAATGTAGTAGTTAAACATTAAGGATAAAGTGGAGTCTCATCAGACAAATCTTATAAGCAAATTCTGTTCCATTGCTAATATAAATGTAGCCTCATCCGGGAAAAATTGATATATAACTCAACAAATATGCATTATGAATGAATCGAGCCATGGTTTTACATACCCACGTTGAATTACCATGTGATTCAGTAATATCCCACTTTCTAACAATTCTTTCTCGCCTTATATAAGTGATTTTGCTTGAGTCTGCAATAACAAATTATTCGTATTTGAAATTTATTTTACAACAAGCTTTGCTCAAATGAACTACTTGATTGTGGTTCTGTTTTATGCTCCGCATGTTCAACAGAGATATTGTTTCTATACACTATGAACTAAGACGTGTTACTTGGGTACAATTCATTGATCGAAATCTCTCTTCGTGATGTACCGTTAATTTTGGCTTCTAGAGTTTTTAAATACGAGTTGTGTATACTGTTATTTATGCAGCGTGACGTAGGCCAGTGCGCATACCTGGCTACACGCTGAGAAGGATGGGAAATTTTCCATTCGTCTTCAGATGATAGCTCACGAACAGCTCCGAAGCAAGGAACGAAGCAGAGGCCAATCAATAATTTGGTCAATGGCACAATGTCTTACATCGACTTCAAACTGAGAGGATTATATACTGCTTATGAGAAAATAAAAGCCATAAAAGAAGAACCGGAGATGTTAGAATACGAATTTAAATAGCAGAAGGCCATCTTATTAGTGGATTGGTTTATATCAATTGAAATCTAGTAATTAAAAGTATATAACCCATGCAACTACAATATATCGATATGTATGTGACGTGGCAGTAGTCGGGTGATCCATGTTTCCACCCCGGCAGCATGCTCTGAGAGGAGAAAGGGAACTTCTAGTCCAGGCTTGTTACGGTCAACACCAACGTCATTAAAAACTATTTATTTCAACGGTTCATGACGCACCAGTGATAGCGAGTGAACATAATAACGTATGTGTAACATGTATCTGCTTCTTAGCAGCGAAAGGCCACAAGCAATGGTGTTTAAATGCTTTATCAAACCCATCTGGAGTATAAACATTTATAGCGAAGTGAACAGTAAATGAAATACAAGCACACGCATATTCTGCGTTGTCCGGAGTGCAGGTGGCCATTAGGTGAAAGATTTACATATGTTTCATGGACTACGGCAGTATATATCTAATATAAGAACGCTTGCCAGTATTCAGACTTTACCCCGAGTGGATATTAGAACCATGATTGACATATCTTTAAACCATATGTCGGAGGGGATGTTTAATAAGGATAACATGTCACACTAAATTTAATGGGGCAGCAACATTCTTAGGGACAGCAAGTTTTATCGCACAACCTATTGCCTGCGTATTCCAGACAGGTAATGTGTCCGCTAGCAATGGAACACTCATGTGGTTGTTTAAGAACGTTGCGGGCTTCTACATTCTGATAAATTGTCACGGTATGAGGCGTTTTTCTTGCGAGTGCACGCGGGTGGCGTTAGCCAAGACGTAGGAAAACCTGGCTAGCCCGACACCTGTGGAGCATGGCGTGGTCAGGGGTTCAAGTCGAACCTTTGACCAAGAAGATTATTTTGTCATGTTTTAGCGTGGAGGCTAGCATGGCAAGTACATATCCATTTTTTCACCGCATCAAGAATCGACGCTAAGGTACTGGACACATCAGATTATTAACGTAGCCTAGCATAGCGTCTATAAGCAATCGCAATTGCCATAGTTTATTTTTGTAGAGTAAATGGATTTGCACAGTTACAGTTTCTATCGAAACTGACTTGTTATATCTCCGGGATTCTGGTTCAAGTTAATGAACGCATCCCTTGTGTAAACTTAGATCTTGTTATTTAACTTTCAGTAAATTCTTAGGTGTATTTAAATTGATATGCATATTTTCATTGCCAAGAAAACCAGTTAGGAGAAGATCTACAGTATGTTGTATAAGTATAGATTAATTATTTGCGATTTCGTTTATCAGTGTCGAGAACACTGATTGTTTTCTTTGTGGCTAGTGCATTCTTGTATATGCATTTTTGCTTATTCGCATCGTATTTTAGATGAATAACTTAGTCATTCCGCTGATCTTTCTGATATTGGGAAGTTTTCGGATCCAGATGACTTGATCGTTTTGATTAATATTTCCTTCTTTTTCATTGAGAGAGAACACTTAGCCTTAGTGTACAGAGATTTATTGGTACACCTTCCTAATGAATTGTCAGTGGATCGACCTTAGATGTTGGCCTGCATTCATGGTTTAGCAACGGTCTACTAATCCTTCCGAGTTCACTTAGGTCAGGGGCGACCTCAATTATGGGGATCATTGATCTTAACTTTTTCGCATAACCTCATTCTGGAGGAACAGTAGTAGTTTTGTAATATGTTTAGACATGAGTATTAATTGATATAAAGTAAACAATTCCTTTTGATGCAATAGTGTGAGAATTATTACCACAGCGTTTAGAAAGGCATCCAAGCTTCTGAATAAATTTATCCCAGGAGATACAGACATCTAGTCCATGAATTTAATGATAAAAATGGTGTAAATAATTTTTGTAAGGCAAGATTCGTAGGTGTTTGATATATATACTTTCTGCAAATCATATTGAGGAACAACGTGCAACATAATAGAGTTTATTTTCAAGCACGTATAGAGACATCTTGTAAGACCTTGTTGATTTTGTGGTCACGTAGGTGTAATGCAGATTACTTGTTGATTCTGTGGTCACTTAGGTGTAATACAGATCACAACTTTTGAATGACAAACATGATGTATTAAGGTTATGGGAACCTAATTTAGGAGCACAGTGGTGCATATTATGCTATTTTGCGATAAAGCTGATTCATTTGGGTGTAATGCTTAGTGAAGCATATGTTTGTATTTTGGGAATGTGCCAGTGAGTGCTTATGAGCCAGTAAGTGTCAATCGTTGTTGGACTTTTTATAGTCTTACACCAGATGTTCGGTGTACTGGAACCAATGGAGGTTCATATTTTTAGATGTCCGTTGAGAGAGAATCAGCTGTTTATCAGGTCTTTCTGATACCTTTGTCTTGACTATAAGCTATTCTAAAGCAATGCTTGGATAAGTTGTATGATGAAACAGAATAATATTTTTGCAGTATCCTATATGCCTATACAATCATTGACACCATAATTAATTAATTATTTGAAATATAATTACGAGCTGACATTTCGCTTAGCTTGGCTGCTTGGCGAAATTTATCCAGAATTAAGAGAAATTACCACGACTTATTACCCTACAGAAGCGAATGTTGTAATTGATGTCAGTATTTTATGAACAATTGTGTGTGTCCTAAAATAAATTTGTATTCAACTTGTAACCTATTGAATAAACCGTAAATTAACGCCACAGTTCTAGTTAATCGCCATTTATGATATTAATTAAAATTTAATGGAATTTAATATGCGAATGATCACAGAGGAGATCTTACGTTGTTTGATCTACAGTACTTTTTAATTATTCAGGGATCATGTTAGATTATTTTTGTTTCGATTTGGAACGAGTTTCCAATTCTGGACACTCAATTTTGAGGTGATCCAGCTGATTTGTTTATTATAATTCCTTTTCTTGGAATTTTCTTTGGTCATTTTGACGACAGTGCCTTCATATTTTCTCTTGTATCTTACATGATTAAATTTCTGTATTCCATTTTAAAACTTTACTGCGTGATGCTGTAGCAAAGTGACGGGAGGTCGTAATAAGAAGGCCATCGCTAGGTATTTTCGGGGTACTCCACCCTTATAGATAGTCCTTTTGGAGGAATCTCGTGACTTTTTGAGCTAGTTTATTTTCTTGTAGCTACGGTTCTTCTAAATACAACCTGTTCCTCTATCTGTTGGTATGACCTGGGGGTTTTTATAGCCGGGGATTTTCAGGTTCTACGATCCAGCTGTCATCGAGGGATTCCAACAAGTAATGGTAGGTATTACGGGTACAGTGATTTGGTGCACTAACGTCTAGGCACGAATAAAACTGGATTACCAGGTTCGACGCCAGTGATTTGGTACACCATCGGTTTGGGGCCCGAATTACTTGGAATGCCGTGTTGATATCTAGTAATATGGCGTCAATACAATAGACCTAAACTAGAATTGGGATACCAGAGAGTCGAAACCAGTTTTATAATCATGCTACACAGATCAGGAACTAGGACACCGTGTTTCTTTTGTGTTGGTGATTAAGGCACATAGATAATGGTGAAACAATATTTTGGCACAAATTATTGGAATTCCTATGGAACAAAGCAATGACGAGGATACTCGAACTACTTAATTTATTTTGGTGGTATTGCAACCATTATCAGATTTTGATTTTATTGTAATGAAGTGGTGCCCAACTTTTATTATTTATTTGTGATAAACGACTAGGGCTTGTTCATTGAAAGTAGTTCACAGTAATCTTCTTTGACTTGTTCAGTCGAGTAGGATGTTTACTGTAATTCACATTTGAGTGACATGTGAGGATCAGTCCTATTTGATTCCGGCAGATGATAATTGCTGATATCATGTTTAATGTAAAGTTTTTCTGTAAAATTAGTTTGTTTAATGTTAGAATCATGGATCATTACAAAGTTAAACATCACGTACTTGAATGTATGGATCTCGGGAATAATTTTCGACATTTCGTATTTGCTTTAAGTTTATTTTAAGGTAACGCTAGTCAATGAAAATATGCATGTTATGGCAATTGATGATTAGTTGTGGATGTTCTTGCTGGGCTTTGAATTGTAGTGTTCCCATTTTTTTCTATCAAGTGAATAATTTTGTGTCATGGATGATAAACAAAGAGTCACGGTTGGTGACTTAAAGAAAATGTTGGAGAGGATTGAGGGCAAATTGCATCATCTCAATCAGGATCTCGAGAACATTAAGACTCAAACTAAAACCACTCTTGACAATATCTATGAAATTTCTTCACGTAATCATACTATTATTAAGGATGCTATAGCTGAAAGCATTCGTGAGGATTTACATAATGCACAAAAGTCAATGAAAGAACTTAAAGACTGTTCTAAAGAAATTAAAATCAGTCAGAGGGCTATTAAAGCCGATATGAGGAATATTCAAACTAGTCAACAGTCCATGGAGACTAATATCAATAATGTTAAAACTAGTCAGCAGTCCATGGAGACTAATCTCAATAATGTTAAAACTAGTCAACAGTCCATGGAGACTAATCTCAATAATGTTAGAACAGCTATCAATAAAGTTCAAACTAGCCGTGAAACTACGCAAAATACAGTCAATGGCGTCAGCACTAATGTTACGCTAATTCAAGCTCAAGTTAACGATCTTAGAACAGATGTTGGATTAGTTGAGACTATCCAAAAGGAAGTCCAAACTCAAGTTAAAAGAGCATACAGAGCGACATCATTAAGATTGAGTCAAATCTAATTAAGTTACAAACTCAAGTCAAAAATATCGAATCAAGTCAATTTCAAACTGAAGTCAAATAGACCGCTAATAGGGTCTAATAGGGAATTTCGCAGAGAGAATAAGCTCGATATTGAGCAAAGTAAAAAGGATGCATTACATAGATGCATTAAAGTTGCAGTTTACTCGTGACACCAATCAAACGCAAAGATCCTCAGAGCAATTGAAAGGTGAAATGGGTACACTGCAGATACAAGTAAAAGATCACACTAAAGTCATAAGAGATGACTTCGATGTCGACCTTAAGGGTAAAATTAAAGAGAATGTGGAAATTTTAAAATAATGGCTCACTCAAATAAATTAGGATACATTTAAGACTGCTAAATCTGACTTAGAAAAAGATACATTTATAAAAAAATATTGCCGTTAAGCTTCCTACGGCTAGTACAGAAACTACAGAAGTAAGGGCCGATTAAAGCAGAAGGTTGGATAAAATTAACAATGTGCAGTCTAATAATGGCACAGACCTAGAAAAAGGTATTAGAAGGGTAGAGGTTAAGGTTGATTGGGGTCGAGTTGAGTTAACGGAAATTAGGGAGAAGAAAACGTCCGAAATCAACGAGATCCGGAAAGACCCCGAGAACATTAATCTAGGGAGGAATATCAATTTAGATACGTTTAAGGAACAATTGCGATTGCTTCTAAACACTGATTTTAGGGTAGTCGTTGACGAATCTGATGTAACAGTACAAGATAGGAGGGAACATGAGGTGCAGGTATCTCCTAAAACTGAAGCCTCTATTCAACCTAGTCAAATGGAACTATCGAGTAGGGTTCAACCACTCCGACAAGGATTTCAACAATTTAGGCAAGAATTTCAACCACGAAGGGAAGAATATACATCTCCAAATCCCAACCTAGTTAGAGATAGTTACGTTTAGAGATCGACTGAGAGGACGTCCAATAGAAACTTCGAAGATAAGCATAAAAAGTTTAATAATTTGGATGGAACTACACCGATCGAGTTCATTAGAGGACTTCAAGACTACTTTTTGGAATCTCACGTCCCTCGTGTGAGATAGCTACGTGTCGTGGAAAGGTATTTATCTGATGCACCTTTACAGTGGAATAGTGCATTCATACATACCTTTGAAGATTTTGAACAGTTTACAAAGGCATGTATCCAACGTTCTTGGTATATAGAGGTCCAACAAAATATCAGATCTCAGATCTACTCGAAGAAATATTCTGTTACAGGACAGACCAGCTACGCTGAATATTTCGCGTGCCAGCTCTCGAAACTTCGTTTCCTTCGGCCACCTTTGTCTGAGGATAAGTTGATCGAATCCATATCATGTCAATTTCCCGCTGAAGTGAGGAGATCCATTATTACCTCGGGAATTACAACTTTGGCAGCAATGGACGATCTCTTACGTCGTTTAGACTATATTAGTTTAATGGGGCAACCGACAATTAATAAGAACCCCAGACATGAACCTAAGTCCATCAATACGGTTATGATGAACCGTACACAGCAAACTGATCGCCATCAACATCGAAATGATCAAAGGATAGGTCCAATTCGCAAGAATTATCAGAACGATAAGCGATGGGACAACCAACGTCGAGATGATCGCGACAGACCGTGGCAACGTCGCTACGACGACCGACACTTTTATAGTCGGGATAATAACCGAAACCGCAATGATCGTAGGGAAACTCCTTACAACAGAGATCAAAGGGATGATCGACCAAAACAGGGATACTCCAGGTACAAAAATTACAGGATTGAGGAGTATGAAAGGAAGAAACGACAGGAGCTCAAGAGAGGGCGAGATAAGTCCACAGAAGAGGGACGAAGAAACTCGAAAGAAAGAAGAGAGGAAGTGACAGACGGATCACAACCCAGCACGAGCAGAAAAGACAGGGGTTCAGAAAGAACTCCTGATAAAGAAAAAAAACCGCAAATTTCTCAGTAAAAATGAAGACTGATGTTAATACACATTCGCCTGTAATCACTATTTTTGAGAGTTGCGAAACTACTGACGATGATTTGCTGTTTGAGCAAGAAGCTCAACCGACAGGAAGAACGGTAGAGTTACCTGTAATAAATATTCAACTGGGCCAGCAACAATATAAAGCTCTGGTGGATACGGGAGCAATGATCTCAATCGTGAACGAGGAATGCTATGAGAGATTGAAACCGGAAAATCAATTTACTGTACTACCCGCATCTTCGACTAAATTCACAGGAGTTTTCAGAGATAAAAGCACGAAATGCATAGTCCAGATACTCATGAAGTTTGGAATTAATGAGCACATCTTTATTGGGGTGAGAAACATTAACTTCGATGTTATATTGGACATAGACTTTATCACTAAGGTCAGGGGTGTCATCGATATGGCCCAGAGAATTATAAGATTCAGGAAGAGACTACAGATGAAGCAGTCGAGGAAGAAATAGATAGTCAAGAAACTAACAATGAAAACCTCAGATTGGAAATCATGGAAAACGTCGTCAATGAATCCTAGTAAAAAGGGAGCAATATGCCTTAAAAGCCGAGGGATTCGGGGACGTTGAGGAAGAATTTAAAGATTTAATTCAGGAATTCGAGGACATATTTGATGACAAACCCGATTTGATGATGATGATGATAATTGTTGTTTTAAGGGGCCTAACATCTAGGTTATCGGCCCCTAAACCCGATTTGATTAGAGATTTCAAATATCAGATACGATTAACAGATGAGTCCCCATATCAGGCCAAACTTTATCCGATACCTGACAAATACCATGATGAGGTCAAATAAATTATAGTCAGGATGGAACATGAGGGTATAATAAAGAAACAGGCTTCCTCTTATTTAAACCCCATAACGGTTGTTAAGAAAGCAAACGGACAATTGAGGCCTTGCTTAGATTCCCGGAAAATTAACACGTGGATCATGCTCGAGACAGACCGACCACCAGAGATCAGAGAGGTATTAAGGGAATTTAAAGGTAAAGCATGCTTTAGCGTCCTAGACCTAACCGCTTCCTTTTACCAAGTCGAGTTGGACGAAAACAGTCGACAATACACAGGCTTCTTATTTGACCAAACCACGTTCGTTTTCTGCAGAGTACCGTTTGGCATGGTAGTAAACTAGGATAGTAAACTGACGGAAGATGTGAAACGAAACGTCATTTGCTATATCGACGACTTAATTATATCCTCCGCAAACGTCGAAGAACATTTGGTGCATCTGAGACAGTTGTTTGAGAATCTCAGGGATGCAAATATAAAAGTCAACATGGAGAAATGACAATTCATGCATGAAGCAATTAAATTTTTAGGTCACACCATTGAACAGTACGGGTATCATCCCAACTTGAAGGAAATTGAGGCCATTTGCAAGTTTCCCGGACTAGTAAAGATCAAGCAACTCCGTGAATTCTTGGGAATGTGTCAATTCCTGAGCAGTGATTGCCCTGGATACTCTACAACCATGGCTCCGTTGTATGAAGTATTAAAGAAGAATAACAGGTGGAAACGGATGGAGGAGACCAACAGGGCATTTGAAGAGGCTAAACTTATGCTACAGAATTGTATAAAATTAGAGTACCCGGAGTTCGATCGGATCTTCTTTTTGGAGTCCGATGCATCAAGAATCGGTATTAGTAATGACCTCTATCAGAAGGACGAGGACGGGAAGAAGCACTATCTAGACTTCCACAGCAGAAAGCTGCAGGAACACGAGAAGAATTATTATACCACCGAATTGGAAGCGTTAGCATTTGTCTCAGCCCTTCAAAAGTGAAAGAAACTTCTGATAGGTCATCAAGTAGTCATTATCACGGAACACAGAGCGCTTCAGTTTATTATGCAAACTGACCTTCCCAGTGACAGGTTGACGAGGTGGACATTGTTTCTCCAGCAGTTCAATGCTACCATCGTGCATCAGCCTGGGAAGGATAATCTGCTCGCGGATGCCCTCTCAAGAAATCCTGTAAGCCAGATCGAGATTAGCACTGTACAAGTGGAGAGGGAGCAAGAACTTACCCTAGATAAGCTACGGAAAATAGCAGTGTCACAGAAGAGACACACCCCAACTAGACGTATGTACAGGTTTTTGAGAGGCATAATGGATAACACCGATTCTAACTACGAGCAGATTAGAAAACACTCTGTGAGGTATCTGTTGTGTGACGACACGGTTTGTAAATACGTCGACCAAGAGAGGACGAAAATTAGAATTGTAGTCCCTCCTAAGCTGATTACCGGTTTGGTGTGGTTAGCTCACTGCACGATTGGACACGGGGGTGTGGACAAAACGTTCCGAACGTTGTTGGAAACATTCACGTGGACAAGAATGCGGGACTCCATAGCGACCATAATCAGGTCATGCCAAGAGTGACAACGTGGGAATTATCCGTCCGCGTTGACGAAAGAGGAACCTCGAGCCATTATTCCGGAAAGGCCGAGAGAGCTAATGGCTTGCGAAATCTTCGGTCCTTGTCCGAAGGGGGCTAGGGGGAACCAGTTTCTCCTAATCACGATTGACGTATCTTCCAAATTCGTGACACTTGACCCAATGCAGAAGGCCACTTCAGCCCAAGTCCTCAGCCGCCTGGAGAATAGTGTCTTTCGTTAGGAAGGTATTCCAGTCACTCTCTTGTCGGATCATGGAACTCAGTTCACCTCGCAGGAGTTTGAGGATGCCATGATCAGACTGGGAATTAAACACATCTTTTCGAGCGTGAGATATCCTGAATCGAACGTCTCGGAGAGAATTATGGCCTAGGTCAGTAAATTCGCAAGAATTTTCTGCCCTGAAGATCACGCAAGCTGGGAGAAGTACGTCCCACTCATGGAAGAATGTTTGAATTCAACTTTCCATGAAATCTTGACCGACATTCCCATGGTAGTTCATCTAAATAGAAGGCCAGAGAGAGCTTGGAGAGACATTGTAAGATTCATGCCTAAAGACACTGAACCCACAGTACAGGAGAGGATAATTATGGCTAGAGAAAATGTAATGGACACAGCCGAGAAGCGGCAGGAATGAATTGGGAATAAGAGATATCGTCCACCGTTGAGGGTGAATGAACTCATTCTCATCAAGAAACCCTCGAAAGCCGATGTTGCAAAGAAAGAATAGTCGAAATTTTCTCATGTCTTCCACGGCCCCTATCGGATTGCCAGGGCATTTGGAAATAACTGCTACGATATTGTCAGTATTAATGGCAGAGAAGGTATTGGAAGGCTCAACTCTAAAAACCTAAAAAGATACATAAAGAAAATCGTTTAAAGGAGTAGAAAATAACGATACATGTGTCAAGAATACCTAGAATGGTGCCAATAAAATCTAAGGTAAATTTTATTTGAGATACCAGACGGGAGATGGTCCGTTTATTTTGGATTTTAGAGTTTTTAAATACGAGTTGAGTATACTGTTAATTATGCAGCGTGACGTAGGCCAGTGCGCATACCTGCCTACACGCCACAGCTCAGAATGATGGTATATTTTCCATTCGTCTCCAGATGATAGCTCACAAACAGCTCCGAAGCAAGGAACGAAGCAGTGGCCAATCGATAATTTGGTCAATGGCGCAATGTGTTATATCGACTTCAAACTGAGAGGATTATATACTGTTTACAAGAAAATAAGAGCCACAAAGGAAGAACTGGAGATGTTAGAATACGCATTTCAATAGCAGAAGGCCCTCTTATTAGTGGATTTGTTTATATCAATTGAAATGAAATGAAAATCCACAGCCTGCTTCCAGTCTCCGACCGGGTCAGGAATGGAATGAATGAAGCCCCCATCTAGCGGCGAGGATATGAACTGTGCCGGCTGCCGAGGCCTGACGCACTCACCTGGGGCAATGATTAAATGAATGACAGATGAAATAGTGGAGAGTGTTGCTGGAATGAAATTGTGACAGGGAAAACCGGAGTACCCGGAGAAAAACCTGTCTGCTTCCGTTTTGTCCAGCACAGATCTCACATGGAGTGACCGGGATTTGAACCACGGACCCAGCGGTGAGAGGCTGGCGTGCTGCCGCCTAAGCCACGGAGGCTTCATCAATTTAAATAAAGTAATTAAAAGTATATAACCCATGCAACAACGATATATCGATATGTATGTGACGTGGCAGGAATCGGGTGATCCTCGTTTCCACCCCGGAAGCATGCACTGAGATGAGAAAGGGAACTTCTAGTCCAGGCTTGTTACGGTCAAAACTGAAGCCATTGAAAACTATATATTTCAACGGTTCGTGACGCACCAGTGATCGCGAGTGAACATAATAACGTGTGTGTAACATGAATCTGCTTCTTAGCAGCGAAAGGCCACACGCAATGGTGTTTAAATGCTTTCTTAAACCAATCTGCAGTATAAACATTTATATTGAAGTGAACAGTGAATGAACTACATGGCACATGCATATTCTGCGTTGTCCGGAGTTCAGGTGACCATTAGGTGAAATATTTACATACTTTCACGGACTACGGCAGTGTATAACTTCTATAAGAACGCTTGCCGTTATTCAGACTTTACCCCGAGTGGATATTAGAACCATGATCGACATGTCTTTAAACCAGATGTCGGAGGGGATGTTTAATAAGGATTTCATAGCAGTGATCATATCACGCTAAATTTGATGGGGCAGCTACATTCTTAGCGACAGCAAGTTTTATCGCACAACCTAATGCCTGCGTATTCCAGACAGGTAATGTGTCCACTAGCAATGGAACTTTCATGTAGTTGTTTAAGATCGTTCGCGGGCTCCTATATTCTGATAAAGTGTCGTGGTATGAGGCGTTTTTCTTGCGAGTGCACGCGGGTGGCGTTAGCCAAGACGTGTTGGAACGCATGGCCAGCCCGACAGCTGTGGAGCATGGCGTGGTCGGGGGTTCGAGGCGAGCCTTCGACCAAAAATATTACTTTGTCATGTTTTAGCGTGGAGGCTAGCATGGCAAGTACATGTCCATTTGTTCACCGCATCAAGAATCAACCCTAAGGTACTGGACACATCAGATTATTAACGTAGCCTAGCATAGCGTCTATAAGCAATCGCAATTGCCATCGTTTATTTTTGTCGAGTAAATGGATTTACACAGTTACAGTTTCTATCGAAACTGACTTGTTATATCTCCGGGATTCTGGTTCAAGTTAATGAACGCATCCCTTGTGTAAACTTAGATTTTGTCATTTATCTACCAGTAAATTCTTAGGCGTATTTTGAATTGATATGCATATTTTCATTGCCAAGAAGACAAGATAGGAGAAGATCTACAGTGTGATGTATAAGTATATTTTAATTATTTGCGATTTCGTTTATCAGTGTCGAGAACACTGATTGTTTTCTTTGTGGCTAGTGCATTCTTGTATATGCATTTTTGCTTATTCGCATCGTATTTTAGATGAGGAACTCAGTCATTCCGCTCGTATTCTGATATTTGGGAAATTTTCGGATCCAGATGTCTTGATCGTTTTGATTAATAATTTCTTATTTTTCTTTGAGAGAGAGCAGTTAGTTTTAGTGTATAGATATTTATTGGTACACCATCCTAATGAATTGTCAGTGGATCAACCTAAGATGTTGGCCTGTATTCATGGTTTAGGAACGGTCTACTAATACATCCGAGTTCACTTAGTTCAGGGGCGACCTCAATACAGGGGAACATTGATCTTAAGTTCTTCGCATAACGTCATTCTGGAGGAACAGTTGTAGTTTTGTCATATCATGCTTAGACATGAGGTTTATTGATATACCGTCAAACGAGGTGAATAGGATCAGTGGGGTGAAAGGTATAAAAACTTTTTTTGGTAAACATAAACGTATATTACAGGTACCACATACACCGGAAGGCGGTTGTTAGCAGTTGGTGTTACTTGTGTTAGTACAACGCTATGCTAAAGCATGTTTTCCAATTTTTAAGTTGGCAGCACTTAACAGTATACACATTCAACCAGAAGGTACAAGTTTTTCGAAATTAGCTTGGTGATATAACGTTGTGTGGAACATGTGCTTGCACTAGCATTTCGCAAAATTTGTGTTTTATATTTGGATAAGGTATGTTTAGTGAATTCATATCAAGTATCATCTTCAGTTTACATATTATCAGTTGTGATAAAATCTTATTTGTTTTGTGTCCTGCCTTATTTTTCTGACTGGCAGGTGAATACGATCAGATACTTAGATGTTAAGTTTGAGTATGCCGTGGCATTACAAACCAGATCCACACAGCAAGGTACACCGCAAAGCTGACCTAAACTCTATAGAAAGAGTTAGGTTAGCTATAAGAAATAAGGACCACGTATAGAAAGGCGGCAAATAAATTCTCAATTCAATGAAGTGCTGAAGGAGACTGGGTCCTAGTAAGTTTTCCTCCAGATACCAGGAACAAGGCACAAGCAAGCTGCTTTATTTTGTAGGCCAAATTTTGCGGTCTGTAAATAGTGAAGATGAGAAGAAATTCGAAGGGACGTTTGTTTGATGCAAATCCACAAGAGACTTCCAAGAACACATCTATGTGTTTCCAGCTGTGGAGGACATTACTTGCTTCTCTTATGAGCAAATAGTTGGGAGACTGAAGGGCCCGGAAAATATCCGTAGGGGGCAACTTAAGTTTGCATTCAATTATAACACCCTATAGTTGTGTTAATCACCAATTTTATAATTGACGTAGTAAATACGTTCTCACTCAACTAAATATGTATATTTTTAAGAAATAAATTGTTTTAAAGGTCTTTTCACCATCGGCAGTTTAATTTAAATATGATCTGATATTTCTAAGAGTAGTCCAGAGTCCTAAATAATGGTCCCTTTCACCCTACAGTTCATCTGAATAGGATTAGTCATAGAAAAGAAAGAGTGATCCTATTCACACCACCTGGTGTGGTGAATGGGATCACGAACTTAATTAGGTATATGCACTTAATTTTTCGGGATAGAGGCATATTTACCAACAATATACAATCTATTGATGCGGACTCATGTTTCAATTAAAAGAACACGAAATAAAGTTCAGTGGTTCAAAAGTTACAGACAGTCAAAGGTCAAAAGTGATCCCATTCATCTGGTTTTACGGTGAAGTAAACAATTGATTTGATGCAATAGTGGAGAAATATTACCACAGCATATAGAAAGACAACCAAGCTTCTGGATAGATTTATCCCAGGAGATATAGACATCTAGTCTATGAATTTACTGATAAAAATGGTGTAAATAATTTTTGTAAGGCAAGATTCGTAGGTGTTTGATATATATACTTTCTGCAAATCATATTGAGGAACAACGTGCAACATAATAGAGTTTATTTTCAAGCACGTATAGAGACATCTTGTAAGACCTTGTTGATTTTGTGGTCACGTAGGTGTAATGCAGATTACTTGTTGATTCTGTGGTCACTTAGGTGTAATACAGATCACAACTTTTGAATGATAAACAAATTTTTTAAGGTTATGAGAACCTAATTTAGGAGCACAGTGGTGCATATTATGCTATTTTGCGATAAAGCTGATTCATTTGGGTGTAATGCTTAGTGAAGCATATGTTTGTATTTTGGGAATGTGCCAGTGAGTGCTTATGAGCCAGTAAGTGCCAATCGTTGTTAGACATGTTATAGTCTTACACCAGCTGTTCGGTGTACTTGAACCAATGGAGGTTCGTATTTTTAGATGTCCGTTGAGACAGAATCAGCTGTTTATCAGGTCTTTCTAATATATTTGTCTTGATTATAAGCTATTCTAAAGCAATGCTTGGATAAGTTTTATGATGAAACAGAATAATATTTCTGCAGTATCGTTATTAATGCCTATACAATCACTGAGACCATAATAAATTAATTATTTGAAATATAATTATGAGCTGACATTTCGCTTAGCTTGGCTTCTTGGCGAAATTTATCCAGAATTAAGAGAAATTACCACGACTTATTACCATACAGATGCGAATGTTGTATTTGACGTCAGTATTTTAAGAACAATTGTGTGTCCTAAAATAAATTTGTATTCAACTTGTAATCTATTGAATAAACCGTAAATTAACGCCACAGTCTCAGTTAATCGCCATTTGTGATATTAATTAAAATTTAATGGAATTTAATATGCGAATGATCACAGAGGAGATCTTACGTTGTTTGATATACAGTCCAATTTAATTATTCAGGGATCATGTTAGATTATTTATGCTTCGAATCGGAACGAGTTTCCAATTCTGGACACTCAATTTTGAGGTGATCCAGCTGTTTATTAAAATTCCTTCTTGGAATTTTCTTTGGTCGTTTTGACGACAGTGCTTTCATATTTTGTCTTGTTTTTTACTTGATTAAAATTCTGTTATCCATTTTAAAACTCCATTGCGTGATGCTTTGGCAAAGTGATGGGAGGTCGTATTAAGAAGGCCATCGCAAGGTATTTCCAGGGTACTCCACCCTTTGATATAGTTCTTTTGGAGGAATCTCGTATATTTTTGAGATAGTTTATTTTCTTGTAGCTATGGTTCTTCTTAATACAACCTCTTAGGAATACTGATTACCCTTTTACTCCTCTATCTGTTGGTAGGACCTGGGGTTTTTTATTGCCAGGGATTTTCAGGTTCTACGATTCGGCTGTCATCGAGGTATTTCAACAGATATTGGTAAGTATTACGGGTACAGTACTTATGTCTGGAAGTACATCATAAATATTGATTTTACCAATATCAATTACCAATGGACCTTTTAAAGCTCCTTAGTCAGTAAATTTTGCACGAAATGTGACACCATTTGTTTCGTACATAATTTATGAGTCGCACTTGTTATCCCGTTGAGCATCTCAACAACAGTAGCAAGTGAGTTGTGAAATGACGCGTTATTCACGATACCGTCGCTAGTTGACCAGTGTTTCCAACATGGCCGACAATGGAAGACTATCAACGCAGCATTGATGAGAAGTTAAGTTACTTTTTCATGAAAAAAAAAATCCTGTTGCGATTCAGACGCAGTTTCGCCAACAGTTTACGACACGGTGAGCCCCTTGCAAGAGAACCATTCACAGGCTGTGTGATCAAATTGTACGGGAGGTATCAATATTGGTAGCGAACCGACCTTGCCGAAGCCTGTTTGTTCGCCGGAGAATATTGAAGCGGTACGAGTTGCTGTTTAGTGAAGCCCCGGGAAATCGTGTAGAAATGCAGCAGTGCAACTGGGAATATCCAGACGCTCCGTACAGCGGATTCTTAAAATTGACTTCCGGGTGTACCCGTACAAGATGACCTCTGTTGAGAAGCTCACGGCAGAAAACAAGCGGCAGAGGCTACTGTTTGATCGCATGCTGGAGGATAGGGAACAAAATCTCAACATTTGGTTTACAGACGAGGCGCATTCTCAATTAGACCATGTGATTAAGAATCCAAATGTTCGCTTATGGACGCAAGTGCTTCATGAACGACAACATCATGCTCGGAGGATTACAGTGTGGGCCGCAATTTCCAAGCACGGAGTTATCGGACCTTTGTTCTTCGAAGAAACTGTGAACAGTGAGCGTTATTTGAGCATGCTCCGCAATAACTTTGTTCCACATCTTCTTGCTACTGCGTATCCCTTCAACACGCAGTGGTTCATGCAAGATGGAGCAAAGCCACATACTGCAAACATTGTGTTGGATTTCTTGCACGAGCTTTTCGACATGCGGGTAAATTCACTCATATTTCCAGATCGTTTCAATGACGGGTCATTTTAGCCCCCCAATTGGTCAGACCTCAACCCATGTGACTTCTTTCTTTTGGGGGTACCTAAAGGAAACAATATTCCCGAAACGTCCACATGATTTAAAGGAACTCGACGCCTTATTCTTCAATTTTGCAGTGAAATCACGGAATACATGTGCCGCAGAGTTATTGCTAGCAAGACTGTTCGTTTGAAGGAGATTAGGAATCAAAATGGTGGACATATTGAGCATGTGCTGCATTAGAATGAATCTCCAGAGAGAGTACTCCATTGTAGTATATGTTTCAATGAGTTTGTCTTGACAATAAAGCTAATATTCAGAAACAAAATGGTGACATATTTCGTGCACCATCCTATATGTGAATATGGCTTTTGGATCAGTATGAAATACATGTAGCTTTAAACACTCCTTGTGCTACTTATTTATGTCTTCTGCTGACTATGAAGTCAAATGCGACTCTTAGAGCAGGATTTTTGTGTAAATGATACCACCGCAAAACATTGCACCTCCTCCATCCTGTTGGTATCAGTCTCAGATGTATTGGTCGTGCATACGTTCACCGGGTCGTCTCCACACTCGCTCAGATCGATCCCCATTGACACAGGCGAGTGAACATACAAAATATACACACATGCAAGAACGAATAATTGGATTGAGACCACTATGACTCTTGGCCAGCAATATGCAAACCTTATTCTTGAGCTTTGGGGTAGCGCGCCTGCCACTCACCCGAAGGCCCTTGGGTTGTAGTGCCGGGAGTAATTTATTATTATATACTACATGAGGGCCTTTTTGCCATGTCTTGATGAATACAGCACATTTGCATTTGTCTGTTGGCACAGGCTAGAGTAAAATGTGGCTTTTCATCGATGTCTCAGTCTCAATCATGGCTGGGATTATATGGAAACTACTGAGGTATGGGTGGTGCTTAGTAATTACATTCTTGGCACAATCAGTGCCTGTAGATGCTGTGAAAGGTTCTACTCATAGGGTTAGTACTGCTGTACTGACTCAGTGTGGAAAGCACGGCAAACTACCTTACTCCTCATCTTGCCTAGTATGCCTCAATATAGCGCTGCCTTGGGTTTTTGTGGGTATCTACCCACATAACCTAAAGGTGGTGCCTTTTGAGGATCCAACCAGCCTTCCGGCTGACTATCTAACAGACAGACATACTAAATGAATGTGAAATTTGACTACTTTGGTACAAAATGTGTCTTCAGATGGTCTGAGTAAAGGTTGCTACACATGTACCACAGATGTTGGCAGCAGACCACTATGGATATTCATGTGTGCCTCAAGACTGCTTTTCAAAGTAAATTTTGATTGGAATGTGCAATAGGAATGAGGTATACGACCACTATGGATCAACGTGTTTTTCCTCAAACGTTTTTTGTTGTTGTTGTTGTTGTTGTAAATTTTGCTTTCCACGTACCACAGGAGTGTAGCCTTAGATCACTATGGAACAACAGTAGTGTCTACTAACTGATTCTCGAGGTAAATTTAGCTTCCCATTTACCATAGGAATGGGATATTACACCACTATGGATCAACGAATGTCTGTCCAAACCGCTTGTTGAAGTAAATTTTGCTTCTCATCACAGGGATGTGTCTTAGACCACAATGGATCAACATGTGTGTCTTTAAACTGCTCTTATGAGTAAATTTTGCTTCATATGTACGGCAAGAATGTGGCTTTACACCACTATGGATCAACCTGATTTTCTTCAAACAGCTTCTCAAAATAATTTGCTTCGCATGTACCATCAGAATGTGGATTAAGACTATTATGGATCAACATGTGATTCTTCAAAACTGCTTTTCTGAGTAAATTTTGCTTCACATGTACCAGTAGAATGAGGTACAAGACCACCATGGATCAACATGTGTTTCTTCAAACTGCTTTTCTGAATAAATGTTGCTTTACATATACCACAGGAATGTGGTCTTAGACCACCATGGATGTGTCTCTTCAAATTGCTCTTCTCAGTAAATTTAGATTCGCATATACCACAGGAATGTGGCATTAGACCACAATGTATCAACATGTCTCTCTTCAAAAAAACTTTTCATTGTAAATTTTGCTTCGCATGTACCACAGGAATGTGGCCTTACGCCACTATGGATCAGCATGTGATTCTTCAAATTGCATTTGTGAGTCAATTTTGCTTCGCATGTACCACAGCAATGTTGCTTCAGACCCGTATGGCTCAGCATGTGTGTCTTCAAACTGTTTCTCTTATTAATTTGGCTTCGCATATGCCACATGAATGAGGTTTAGGATCACTATGGCTCAACATGTATTTCTTCAACGTCCTCATAACCGTAAATTTTGATTTGAATGTACCACAGGAATGTGGCTTCACACCACTATGGACCAACAAGTGTCTGCTATGTGTTGGCATCTTTATTATGTTAATATTTTGATTGAATAAGGGTACGAATCTATCTCTTGTTGAAGTGTTCTCCGAATTGTGGTTGTTTCTGAAATGAATTTCTTATGTTAGTACGAATAAAATACCAACTATCATTATAATTGCATAAATCACATAGCACAATTTCAGATAAATATAAGCCTACAATAATACTCTGCATTCGTTAAAAAATATATGAAAGCCTAAACGTAATGCGTATGATGATGATCGGAACTAGTCACCTACAGGAAAATTTTAGTCTCATATAATTCGCCTCAGGGAATAACACCCTTATCAATTTCGGTAAAATCGTGTTGATCAACTGAAAAGCAGTTAATTTCAGTATGTTAGAAGGTCAAGGAAAATGGAATAATAACTTTGCAGTCAAGAGATCTAACTAGTGAAAATTATATGATGCATTTTTATCAATTTGCATTAATTTGCAAGTTTTCCTTAAATAATAGGAACTGAGTTCGTCTCTACTCGTTAATGACGTGTTGTTCGTGCAGTCGGTATATTGCATAGACAATACTGTTTTATTTTGTATGTCGGAGATTTGGGATTTATATAAATTCTGGATGAACGTGTCTATCCTTGTACGTTATAACATTCACCTACGGCTGTTACTTCTCAACAGTCAACATGATCTTTCATTGTCACGATTATGAGGATAAGTAAAAATTGGGTGCTGCTTGATACTTTAAGTGGCAGGAGGGGTCCTATCTCAGGGGTAAATGAAAAGGCAACCCGCAATCCAGGTACAAGGCCATGGGCACTCCTGAAGAAGTAATCGGAGAGAGTCATGCGAGGGCTGAAACGAATGGGATCCATCCCCTCTATCTAAAGGACAAGATTATTCCCCCTTAAAATAAAAAATGTCCACCCCCTCAGGGAAAATAAGATTTTTTTAGAGAGCATGTTCGCTTGAGCCTCTTGCAAGATGGCGTATCTTTCAAACGAAATGTTAGATGCCTCCATACCCCCTTTTCTACACCCTAGCGCCATCCCATACCACCACCAATCCCAAGATTCTCTAAAATTCTCAACAGATTTTTCATAATTGAATTAGATTGAACACTCAAGTCTACCATTGCATCCACTTAATTGAGCTAGGCTCATTTGGTCATTTTCCATTCTCTTCCAACTTACTTGTCGATATATTTATTATTTAATATGAATGTATTTATTATTATTTAATGATTATCGATTTATCGATTATTGATGAATTACAAGGTCACCTACCCGAGATTTCCTAAAGGAGTCGATATCACCCGAAATATAACCGGGGAAAGTCGTGTGTGAGCTCCATCCCCTCTATCCTCAGGACACATCATTTTCAATTTTAATATTTCTATTACTAATGGACGTTTCCAAGGGTGAATGTGGTTCGGACCGGTTTCCACAAAGTCATGTGACATTACACCTATCTGCTTACGACATGATAGCCCGAGCGGTCGATCCTAGATGGCCGCTGATTGATTGTATTTATTATTTATTTAATTCTTTTAAAACATTACTTAATATTTATTATTTAATTTTCATTTTATTAGTATTTATTTTTGATTTTCGATTTTTGTAATTTATTTATTTATAATTAATATTTTTATTGGGGGTGAGCAGATTCCAGCAAGTGGTGTCCCTGCATAGGTACTTGGATTGGATTTCCAGTACTGAACTCAACGTCAGCAATGGCAGCCACACTATCTATAAGATCTCCTGGCTTAAAAATGACAAATAAGAAAGAACCCATAGGTCCTTATGAGGACTTAACCACAAGACGACATGGACCAAGCGTTCGAATATGTCAACTAAATATAGAACGTATAAGTAGGTCAAAGTGCCAATTTTTGCCCAGGCTCCTTAAAGACAAGAAAGCTGAAGTAGTCGTTCTACAAGAAACCCACGCAGCAGACAAAGACCAGCTCTGTTTGATAATCCGAATCCCGGGCTACAGTATTATAGGAGCAACATACCATAATACATATATAATGAACTTTATTTATAATGTTTCTTTGCTCTCAACCAGTATAAGTAATGATGTTTATACTGTTAGTATAAAAATTGGAGATGTCACAATAACTAATGTATATTAACCACCAACGTCTCCTTTGCCCCCCCCCCCACCTATGCTATTCACCCACTTCCTCATATTGCTATCTATATAGGTGACTTAAGCAGTCATCACACAGAAAGGAAGTATGTAAATACTGACTTACATGGTGAAGAGCTGATGAATTGGGCTGAAGAGAACCAAATTCATCTCATTTTTTATTCCAATGATAGAGGAACATTTCGATCAGCAGCTTGGAAAAAGGATTACAATCCAGATCTTTGTTTAGTGTCTATGGATGATTATGACCAACCACTTTCGGCAAAAAAATTGGTGCTTCTAGATTTCCCTCACAGCCAACATCGTCCTGTGTTACTTGACGTTGGGCACCAAATCCCTCTGGTGAATTCCTACCCTCACCCAATTTGGAACTTAAAGAAGGTTGACTGGAAAGGCTTCGTAAACACTTTGTACAAATATGTTCGTTTTATTCCTCCTATCTGTGAAAACTACGACCGCTTTGTTGGCGCAGTTATAGCAGTTGCCAAAAAGCACATTCCAAGAGGATATCGTAAGGAGTATACACCGGGATGGTCTGAAGCTAGTGAAAACTCTATCAAGAATTTCTTAGTAGTGGTGATCAAGTACTAGCAGATGAACTGCTGCACAGACTCGATGAAGCTTGAAAGCAAAAGTGGAATGAAACTGTTGAATGAATGGACTTCAAACACTCATGTAGGAATGTTGGTCTCCCTTAAGAAAAATTGGTGGACACAGTACATCAGAATTTCAAAGTCCAGCATAACACCAAACAAGGTGGCTGCGTACATCACTTCATTATCTAAAGTATCAAATGATAAAGAAATTGCTGAGTATTTTAGAAAAGAGTTTAAGGCCCTAAAGGAAGGTTGTTTACCAGATTCAAAATATTCTCAGCCTTTCACCATGGATGTCATCAAAAGTGGTCTCAATGATATGAAGCTCCTGGATTTGATTATATTCTCCCTGAATTCCTAATAAACTGTGGGAAGAACACCTGCCTGTGGAGAAGTAGGTAAGTGGTAAGTTACTCCGTCTATTCAAACAAACGAATGTTACTGCCATTTTGAAACCCAGAAAACCGAAATTTAAGCCCGATAGTTATCGACCCATTGCAATATTGAGTGTGTGCTACAAGCTTTTGGAATGACTTGCCCTTAACAGAATTGCTCCTACTCTGCTTGAGCACATCTCTATTGAACAGGCTGGCTTTCGGGCCCAACGCAGCTGTACTGACCAGGTACGGTCGCTAACTACTTACCTTGAGGCAGGATTTCAGCTTCGCCTTAAGACGTATGTGGCTTTTATTGTTCTTAAAGGCTGCATGCGATACTGTCTGCAGAGAGGGACTTATATATAAACTTCGACGTGTGATTTCCTGTCCAAATGTAGCTCGGCTCATTAACAACATGTTGAGTGACAGAATGTTTTGGGTTATAATTCGTAATTCAATACGCAGAACGAAGAAGGTAAGTAATGGTCTTCCAATTCAGATTGTATATTGCTGACATGCCGATGACGAGGTCCAGAAAATTTGGTTATGCGGATGACTGGGCAAAGGCTACCAAGAACTCACCCTTTGAAGCTACTGAAGATATTATCATTGAAGATCTCTCTAAACTTAGAAATTTCTTCTGTGAATGGAGGCTCCAGCCAAGTTTGACCAAAACAGAAGTTTTCTCTTTTCATCCCAACAATCGTGAGGCAAAAAGAGTTATCAATGTTTATTTTGAGAATACACTGTTAAAGTATAACAGGTTTCCAAAGTACTTGGGAGTTACTCTAGATAGATCACTTTCCTTCAAGCATCATCTGACATGCAATGCTGCCACACTAAACACTCGGAATAACATCCTCTGCATGCTTTGTGGCACAACTTGGCTATTGTTCTAGTATATTCTGCTGCTGAGTATTGTGCCCCTCTTTGATTAAACAGCCCACGTGTAAAGAAAATTGATGTGCAACCCAATAATACCATGAGAATAATGAGAGGCGCTATAAATTCAACTCCAACTGAGTGGATTCCTGTGCTCAGTCACATTACTCCTCCACGAATTCGCAGACATCATGCTTTGGTAGGGGAATATCATAGGCTATCAATTAATCAACAGTTGCCTATTCATTCTGATGTTGATCTACAGCTTAGGAGGCTCACATCGAGGAGCCCACCATTACATACAGCACAGAAACTAGTGGATGCAAACTTTGATGTCATGAATCAATGGACTACGGACTGGAACTCAACTTGTACTGCAGGGCTCCATGATATGCCATCCGTAACTGTGACGAACCATAAGGATATGGACTAGACTGAACAGAATACGGACTGGCCATGGTGTTGTGCTGATGCGATGTTCAAATGTAACAAATCACCATCTCCTGCATGTGATTGTGGTGATGAGAGACAGTCTATCACCCATATTGTAAGTAATTGTTCTCTAAGGGCATATCCAGCCTCCCTCGTGGATTATCTGCGTGTGACTCCAGATTCAGTGCATCATTTGAGGAACTTGGACGTTAATTTGTAAATATATTGTTCTTTTGTGATGAATAATATTACTGTATAACACACGATTAATAATATTATTTTTATTTATTTCATATATATTATTAATTATAATTATTATTATTATCCAAAGTATAGGCTACGCGGGTAGCGGTATGTGTGGCTCGCTCAAAGATCATGCCGTCGTTTGAAAAAGAATTAACCTCTCCAAAGTTGACACGCCAAGCTATTGCAAGGATTTCACGTTACCGTTTCAAATAAGACCAAACTTGGGCTCTATGGTGACTTATTTGGCGGCTTATTTGAAGAGGGTTTATTTGTTGGCTTATACGGAAATTGTTTTGGTGTTGGTATACTTAATAACCTGGGGTGGTCACTTACTTACTTGGTCGGTTTATTGAGAAACCGCATATACATTCCATGGACTAACCTCACTGGTAGGTTCGTAAGCAAGCAACAACAACAACACACAAGGATTTTTATAATTCCAGAGTATTTTGGGGTATCTCATCGTAAGCTGACCCAAGCGGAAGAAACATAATGTTGCAATCTCCCCTAAAATAACCAATAACAACTCACATACACTAGAATGACAATCTCAAAAACATAGTTTACCACAAACGGTTCCTAAATTAAGGTCATGACCGACTATTTCCCTATCCTATCCTTAATTTTCAAATACACACCCTAATACACCACCCGAAATGGCGATCTCATATTGTTAACACATGCTTGCAATATATACATGTTTCCTAGAAACACAACTCCAAAAATGAGAACCTAATCTTGCCCGGAATAAGATTGGTACTTGTGTATCAGCTGCATTGCTTCTTTTAGTACCAAGTAAAGTTACCTTAAGAATTGACTTGGGTTCTATGGTGACTGAATTCGTGATGTCTGTCTTAACACCCGTCTGCCCTTGGGGAGAAACATGTTGCTACCAGCTTGTGTCGACAGATACCCACTCGCTCTACCCTGACCATATGCTCCTTACCCCCATTGGAAGGTAGTTGAAAGTATGTATTTGAACGTATAGTATAGCCCGTTTTTACAAGGAAGTCTGGTGTGCTCTGGAATTGTAGGATATGAGGAATTTTTGGGGAAATGTAGGTTATCTGAAGAATTTGGGATTTCTTAGTATATTTGTAATTTGTTTTGAGGGGTCTGGCGAATGTGGAGTAAATTAGGGAAATTTGGGTGATTTGAGGAATTTTCTATGTATTTTAAGACATTTTGGGGAATCTTGGTATATTTGGAATTATTTTTGAGGAATCTGGTTAATTTGATGAATTTTACAGAATCGTTGATGATTCTGGTACGTCACAGAACACTCGAATGGCATCTGGGTTGGAAGAGAATAAGAGATGAGCTAGGGAGGTCGACAGACAAGAGCCTGGCATAAGTGTGTAAGAAATGCTAGTCTTTGTGGAAAATCTGGTACATTTTGGAAAAATCTGTTTGGAATTTAAGGGATTTCTGGAGGTGGTGGGGATTGGATGTGACATAGACTATACTGTAAGTAACAAATATTGACGAGTTGCGTTATCCTAACTAATACTGCAACTAAATAATTGAATAATTGTAAATACTTTCAAACATAGATTTTATAGCCTAGGTGTAACGGATCTGATGATGACCGCTTGACGATCGAAACTCCTCATCCAAGTGTATTTGTTAATCTCATTTTTTTTTTCAGGATTAGGCAATAACCCTCAACTGGGTACAATCATGTTGACCGACTGAAAAAACAAAAACTGCGTGTTATTAAATAAATGAATAAAATACATAATTAATCTTATATATAAAAAGGATGTTCGTTTGTTGGTCTTTTATGCGTTCATAAACCATTCATCCGATTGCGATCAAATTTGGTGAGTTGTTGTGCATACTTCCGGGATGGTTATAGGCATAGTTAATCTGATTTACAATAGAGAGCGCACGAGTAGTTTAAACAAATGGGTATTGACGATGCGTTCATGTGCAATTCATCCAATTGCCATCGAATTTTGGTGAGTTGTTGTGCACACTCCCGGGAAAGTTATAGGCTTAGTAAATCCAATTTACAATAGATGGTTTCTGGCGTAGTAAATCTATTTAAAAATAGGTAGCGCACGAGTAGATTTAACAAATGACAGACGACGCGCGAAGCGTTTCGACAAAGTTCCGTATGCGTTCTTATACCATTCGTCCGATAGCGATGAAACTTGGGTGAGAGGTTGTGTACAGTCCAGGCAAGGTTTCTGCCTTATTAAATCCACTTTCCAATAGGTATCGCACAAGTAGATTAAACAAATGAGCGACGACGCGCGAAGTGTTTCTACAAAGTCCCGTATGCCTTCATATACCATTCGTCCAATAGCGATGCAACTTGGGTGAGTTGTTGTGTACACCCCAGGGAAGGTTTCAGGCTTAGTTTAATCCATTTTACAATAGGTAGCGCACGAATAGATTCAACAAATTAGCTACGACGCGCGAAGCGTTTCAACTAAGTCACGTATGCGTTCATATACCATTCGTCCGATAGCGATGAAACTTGGGTGAGATGTTGTGTACACATCCGGAAAGGTTTCTGGCTTAGTAAATCCACTTTACAATAGGTAGCACACGAGTAGATTCAACAAATGGGTGACGGCGCTCAACTTGCTTCAACAAAGACCCGTATGCGTTCATATACCATTCATTTCATTGCGATGAAACGTAGGTGAGTTGTTGAGCACGCACCCATGAATGTTTCTGAGAGAGTAAATCAATTTTATAATTGTTTAGAGGTGGTTAACGTAAAAAGAAAAAAATATTGGGAATCCAAAAGCAGTTCAACAATTATAGTCATATCGTCAACACTTTCTTTGATTGGCATTGCAACGCATGACAGGTACAGCTAGTAAATACATAAAAATTAATTAAATGTTTCATATTTCCACGTTACTCGGATGACCACATGTGACGTCACGCAATAGGTTTCGTCTTGTTTGAAACGGTAACGTGAAACCCGTCACTTGCAAAAGCTTGGCGTGTTAACTCTGGACAGGCTTATAATTGTTGAAAGGACGGCGTGACCTTTAGCAAGCCACGCATGCCGCTACCCGCTGTCCTTGGGGTAAATCTGAGACTTGTCTCATACAAAACTGTCGCTTACAGTGTAAACACTCAAAGATTGCAAGTGGAAAAAGAAGCGCATCAGGAGGAAAAAATGATAACAGTAATCGATAAGAAATATTGAATCAATGAAAAATTATAATTAATAAATAAATATTAAATAATAAATAAATACAAATTATATAATAAATAAACGATAATCCAGAATAATAAATATTAAATGAATAAAAATTATAATTAAATTCAGCGGCCATGTTGGATCGACCGCTCAGGCTTTCCTGGGCAGCTAGGTGTTACGTTGCGTGATTTTGTGGAAACCTCACCTACCGTCGGAGAAGTTCATCATAAAAAAAAGTGAAATTGAAAATGACATGTCCTATGGATAGAGGGGACGGGGAACTTTCGTTTGAGCCCTGATACGACTTTCTCATATTATCGTTCGGGTAATATCCGTTATATTTTTGGAAATCGATCATCAATAAACAATAACAAATAAATCAAAAGAAAGCCGTAAAAGAGAAACTGACCAAGGGAGGTCAGCGGAGATGAAACTGGCGCAAATAAGTGGAAGCTATGGTGGTTTTTTGGGTTAAATCTAATTAAATTTGGAGAAATATGTTTGGAATGTTAGGGAATGATGGGGGGGGGGGAGTAGGGAGTAGAGAAGGGGGTTTGGATGCATCTACCATAACGTTTGAAACGCCCGCCATCTTAGAAGAGCATGCACACTAAAAATCGTTATTTTCCCCGTAGGTGGAGGTAAGTCTTATCTTACGGGGAAAAGGCTTGACCTATAGATAGAGGGGATGTAGTCTTTTCGATTGCGCCCTCTCACGAATTTCTCCGATTACTCGTTCGGATGCACGCTCAATCCTGCCCCTAGATGTATTGCAGGTTAACCCTGGGATGGGACCCCTCTACTTACGAGCACGGGCAACTGAACACCAAGTAACTAGCAATGTTCATGTGACACAAATTAATTCGCTATATATTAGCCTACTTGGAATATACATACTTCAGTATTGAAAACCTTACGGATGAATGGAGAGCACTATTTAGGGCTACACCGATTGTGTAGAGATGATTGATAGTACAGTACATAGCACATAGTACATATTGTGTGGTCTGTTATAATGTAAGGAAGCTGGCACACTACACAGTATACACTTATCCAACTGCATGCCTCCCCTCTAGCGTCCAACATTTTAACTGGAACGATTTATTATTAATTTTCACTTTTACTTTCACTTCTATACATTAGCTGAATCCTCTCCCTCTACACTATGTACACAGTATATCCAAAATCATTTCTGGGCCTCTATTGACAATTCTCGTGGATAAATGCGGTTTAAAGTGTGCGTCAAGATATGTCATTAACTATTTTCTTACAGAAACGACGGAGCCTATACAATTAAACTTTGTCAGTCTTGCATTTTATCCTTGTGCCGTGGAATGAAGTGATAGCTTAGTTGTTGTGATTTTGTTCTTAAGTGGATGCCAATGGTTGATGGGTTGACCTGGTAAACATGTTCTATGGGGACGTGATCAACTGGAGTTCGGTTTTATCGTTATGTTTACATCCCGATGCTTGGGTTTTAACATACCGGTAATCTAATATTTCATAATATAGGGTTGGGTTTAAAAATTCATCCTCCATGGGGGCAATGTAATTTTAGGTTAACTAACCACTTACTGAATGAGCAAACCGGTAACCAGCTCAGTTAGCCACAGGAGAGTCAGCGACACATTCCACCCTCATCTCCTTTATAAAATAGGCCTACACCACTAGTCAGTTGCCAGTTTTCAAATATTTGCATCTGAGCGGAAGTAATATAGTGTCATTTTGTAAAGTGAAATTAAGTTTTAGTATGTTAACTTATTTTTAGGAAATAGTGGTTGATTTATGTTAGAACTGTGACAACGAAAAGAAAGGGCAAGGCGTTTCGCGAAATAGGACTTAATTTAATACCAACATACATTACGGTATGTTCAGTTTGGTTTCTATATAATTATTATAAAGCGGGTGTTTCCCTTTAGTTACAAAAAGAAACTGACTCAAAACTTAGTGGCTTTATTAAGTCTTTCGTTACATATGTATTTGGAGTTTGCCCTGAATAACAATGAATTATTAATAGGCCAGGCGACAGGTCGGAAAAAAGCCTCAATAAGGAATTAAGTAGTGGAATGCTGGAAATTGTTTTAATCGCTTTATTTGGACCCAGATATTACTCTCCCAAGTTCCCCCCCCCCCCCCTCGAGCGAAGTCGGCGTTGACCCTTCTGACCCTAAGAAGGTACCATTTTTCGTATTTTTTTTTGCAAATATCTCCCAAACCATCAACTTTATCAACAAAATATCTATTATAAAAATATTCTAGAGTAAATTTCCTACAAAAATGTCCTGGACCTTTTGTCTCTAATGTGAACCGTAACGATGCTACGACCATTCAAAGTGGAGCCCTTTTTGATTCTTGCGGAAAAGCTATGGAAATGATATGCCATATCAAAGTTTCTACATGTTATAAATATTTGTCAGCATTTCAGGTGCACAAGCTGTTAATTTTTTACAAGTATAACAGCTTTTCAATGTAAACAGCTGTGGCCTCAATTTCTCCGTCGTCGCTTTCATCGTCTGTATCGGTACATTTGTCCGACGTCACAGGGCGCTCAAGATTAACATCGATGTCTCCGTCACAATCATCCATATCATCTTCCTCGGCAGCAGTTGTACATCACCGTCCCATTCAATTCATGCAGATTCTGGAGCATCGGAGGCCCGTTTTCCTGCAACCACACGCTGCGTTACATCCTTTCGAACATTTGCTGGACATTGTGTTTAGAAGCGTCTGTGGCGTCGGATCCCTCGTAGGTATGGCAGCCAAACCACATTGAGAATTTTTCCAGCCCCAATCCAGTGGATTTGTATCATATCCATACCATGTTTGGATTGATGGTATGTTCTTAAAGAGTGTTCACGTGCCGCTGATTCGGTGGGAGGTAAGCTCGCGAGATTAAATCGATGTTTGCTTAGAGATTTTGAAAACAGTTGGAACCGCAACTCATTCAGGGTATTTCCCGTGGTTTTGTTGTCATAAAGCCTAGTCAAAACCAACTGACCCGCTTTGTCAATTTCATCGGGGTTGCGTTCACGTCTCGGAAAACCCTAACAGCTGTCTGCAGTTCCTCATTACTCTTCAGCAGTGTTACGAATTTCATTTTGCCCTGACTGTGAAACGAAGACGTTGTATCGCACCCACTAAACGCATGCAAAAAGAAGATGTTTTCTTGCACATACGGTGGGAGATTGAAACTTGTTGTGCAAAATAGTTGTTGTTTGGTTGAACCTTTACCGGGTTTCATAAAATACATTTTCGTGGAGGGTGGCACACGAGCCGCCAAGAAGACCAGGATATCTATATCTTCAGCTACTATAATGACTGAATTGTCGGGCCGAGATAACTCGAGTGCGGTGGTAACGATGAGCACATCGGCATCTTCTGGAGCTTGTCTGGTTTCGATTCCTTCGCTTTCGAATTTGACGCGCAACAAGTCGATCAATCTTCGTTTGTATGTGTCATTAGACAAAAAGTTTGCTTCTGGCATAGGTGCCGTCATGGACTCGTAAAAAATAAAAAATTAACATTAGCAGCATTATGCTTGTGCGATCGTCGAAGACGTTCAGCGGACTTGGTACTGAGAGATGCTGGGTCGTCAGGATACCCATCGAAAATAATGACACTGTTTTTGAAGTATCTCTTTAACGTAATTCACATCTTTGGTACTAATGTCGACAAAAGTATCGGTTTGGTGCCAAATTACACGGTGCAGAAGATATCCTCCGTCAAGAACATGATGCAGGTCCTCAAATGTGGGCTCATCGGTAACAGGATGGAATAATTTATAAAACACAGACTTTTGCGTCAACGTTTTCCCGCTTCATCAAAGATCGCAACCGGATACGGAACTAGTTCAAACTGGAAATATTATTTCAATTCTGCATCGGATTTCTTTGCAAGGCAAATGCGTCGGAAAAGCACAAGAGGATCAACAGGAATATCCGTGTAGCGGATTTTTATTTTCGAATTTACCGTGCGGAGAGGCATCACGCGATTTTTTCTAAGGAACTTCACATCGCGAAAGTTGTTGCCGGTTATGGCTTTTTGTGCTGCTATTCCAATTTCATAGGCCATATGACAAGTGATTTGTCCATCCCCGACAACTCCTGTGCTTAACGATTCAACGTGTTATTCACGAGGAAAGGGATCGAGAGTTGATAACCATCCAACAAATTTTCTCAAGTCCGCATCATCCCGCGAGATCCGCGCACACCGTGCATCCACGTGCTGTTCTGTTGTCGAAAACTCAATATTGCAAAATGATACTAATGGTAGGAACTTTGCCACAACTGTTTACATTGAAAAGCTGTTATACTTGTAACAAGTTAACAGCTTTGTCACCTGGAATGCTGACATATATTTATAACATGTAGAAACTTTGATATGGCATATCATTTCCATAGCTTTTCCGCAAGCATCAAGAAGGGCTCCAATGAGAATGGTCGTAGCATCGTAACGGTTCACATTAGAGACAAAAGTTACGGTACATTTTTGTAGGAAATTTACTCTAGATTATTTTTATAATAGGTATTTTGTTGATAAAGTTGATCGTTTGGGAGATATTTGCAAAAAAAAAAAATCATGACACCTTCTTAGGACCAAAAGGGCCAACGCCGATTTCGCTCGAGGAGGAAAACTTGGGAGAGTAATATCTGGGTCCAAATAAAGCGATTAAAGCAATTTCCAGCTTTCCACTAATTATTTCCATATTGAACTACCTGTCGCCTGGCCTATAACAATTAATTAATAGTGTGGAAATGCCTGAGATTCATTCTGAAGCTGAATGTTTAGCACCGGCATTAAAAAATGAAATGCCTAAACATTCATACAAAGTGAATAAATTTAAGGTAAACGGAAGAACAAATAGTTTGTACATTTAACACTTACTCATTTAAATGATTTCCACATGCACCTGCTTCTTCAATCTGATTTTCTTCTTTTACATCCTGGGGATAAGATGGAATAATTTATGTCAGTGTTATCACCTTATACTTTTACACAAATGACAACCCATGTAATTGTACGGCAATGCTCAGCTGAAGTGAAGATATATTCGCTGAATGACTTTCTACTGTCCGTCACATCCTAGTGCTGGAGATAAACTTCATAACGTACAGATAATTGGTTATAATCCCCAGTTCTGAAACTTTGGGAGACCAGGTAACATTTAGATTGATTAGAAATGCTAAAATTAGTACCTTAATGGAAGTAATAGCTTTAAGAATTGTGGACAGATATACATTTATTTATAGTTCTTTTAGCATTATGATCATAAGAGAGGGGCAGATGACCTCGCTGTTCCGCCCCTTGAAACAATAACAATAGAATAGACCAAAACAAATCCTGCGGTACAACACGTGCACAGGTCATTGAGTAACAAGCTACTAGACTGCCCATACGAGCATGATTTATGAGAATGAAGGCATAAATCTATCAACCTTCAGAATATTATACATGGCATTTCTTCACAATTCTCTGCTTTCTAATATTTTAATGTTCAAAAAGAAGTTAGATTGAGTCAATGAAATGCCTCTATGGGGAGTCTATTGTAGAGCATGCTAGTAACTCAAAGAATTATGTGTCTGCTAGAGTACGGGAGCACAAAGTTTGCAAAGGAGATTAGAGCAGCTAGTGACTCTAAGAATTATGTGTCTGCTAATGTACGGGAGCACAAAGTTTACAAAGGCGATTAGAGCATGCTAGTAATTCTAAGAATTATGTGTCTGCTAGAGTACGGGAGCACACAGTTTGCAAAGGAGATTAGAGCAGGTACTAACAGCCAAACTCTTCCGTTTGTCATCGACATTATTGTGAGAAAACAACTCTAGATCCCTAAATGGTGTTAGGAGGTAAGGAGATGTCTTGAAAATAAGCATGAAATTACTTACCTCATTCAGATCTGAAGATGAGGTTTCTGTTTTGAAGCATGTACCGATATCCGGAAAAGAAGATTCCTCAATCTTAATATCCGTGTGATGGTCTGTATTGTCCTGCAAAGAAATGACATGGTTCACATATATGTTCAATTGCGTTGGTGGAATTATATCTTACAGATGGCTTGTAAACTTGCACTGAAGGAATCAAGAAATAAAATAACACACTGAAGGCAATTCAGCCCCGCATTCATAGTTTTCTTTCGTCCATAGCCACATGGCAGAAACCTAACAGTTATTGTTCAGTTTTTGTCGAAGAGCATTTCAGTTGGAATACACTCGCAAAACGTGGGCCTTTCATATTGTCACTAGCATTGAGTGTGTGTGTTGCGACTTTGCGGCATGGATGCAGTTAGAGTTACCATATAACGTTAATAAGGACAAGCAACGTTGATTAATTTTGTGTTAAGATATTTCGTACCAAGCGTTGACAAAACAATTTTAATCTCATGGATACCTAACATAGGGAGTAATTTAACGTGAACGATAAACAAATAGGGGTTTATTTGTAAGTACAGTAGCAGCTACTTTAAGTCTCATTTCATATAAATTCACTGGTAATACATAATACATGAGGCATTGTGGTTATCAAGATGATTATGCAATGTGTTAATAAATAGAGAACTGAAAAGGAATAGTATTATAGACAACAGCTTAAGAGCATTTCTGAACGAAAATGCTGCCCGTGGTCAAATAAAATGCTGATATATACCGCCATAGACCATCTTTAGGGAGATTTCCGTCGAGACTTCGTGCCAGTCCAAAACAAGACACATCTCTCTTTCTCCTTCGTTCAAACCTCTTAGAAACACGAAGAACCCCTAACTATCAAATATGTGTGCAACACTAGAGGCTATGATGAAGATACCGACAGTCACAGCTAGCAGTGGAGGCTGTCTTCAAGAGAGGACCGTCAATATATTCACAGCCCTGGCTACCTGCGGAGGGAGGCATCAAAGTGGGAGGAGGACCAACACCATATTGACAGGGCAAGCAGTGAAGGTTGCCCCAAGCCTTATGTGAGTGTTTGGACACTTCTGATCTCTTAATTTAGATTTACAATAGAAATCCTACGCACTCTAGAGCAGGCGTGTCTAGCATTTGACAGGGGGTTTCATTTTCCGGGAGTGGTATACATCGCGATACATTTGCGTGTAAAATTCCCATAGAAACAAGATGGGGCATTGATGACGTCATCGACGACGTCACGAAAGATAATAGATATTTTTCTAGTAAGCTTACGGGAAACTCCTGGGAAATCGGGGGTTTAGGGCGGGAGGAAATATAAACAGAAATCGGCATTTACAATAACCCTTCAAAACGCGATACACATCGAAATGTTTGCAATTACCTACGCCTAATATTTAAAAAATAGGATCCCCATCTCTACTTGACCAAAATCGAAATTTTTGAATTTAATCTTATATTTACAAGATATGTATCCCCATCTTTACTTGACCTATACAGGGTATCAGGTAAAGATGCTGATACACATGTCATATCCAAGTGTTAATGTAAATTTCAATTTTTTGCATGTGTATCGGCATCTTTACCAGACATCCTTTATGGAAGTCAAGTTAAGATGGGCATACATATTTTATAAATTATATAAGCTAAAGTACCAAAATTTCGATGTTATCGCCATTTTACCAGACATCATATACGTCAAGAAAAGATGGGGTTACATCATACAAATAGAAATGAAAGATTGTATGTATGTGGATTTTGTTCTCTATACAAATCTCCACTGATCCACCAATCACAACCAAATTTTGCATGCACATAGGTCAGGACCCAGGAGATCGCTGTCTATATGAATTATAGATAGTGTTTCTCATTCTTATGATTTTGACCTTTTGGCAATCGAGCAAAGGCTAATAGAGTCAGAAAATAAGCTGATGAGTTTCCATTGCAACAGTTAGCTCAAGACGTGTCCACCAAGTTTTCATCTATCTCTTTAGGAGGTTGTGCCACTCCAGTTCCTCCACGGCAACAGTAGCTCAAGACGTGACCACCAGGTTTCCTTCTATCTCTGTAAGAGGTCATGGCACTCCATTTTCCAAACGGCAACAGTACCTAAAGATGTGACCTCCAGGTTTCCACTTACCTCTGTAAGAGGTATCATACCCTGCAAAACGATGGCTCAACTGGTTAGCAACATGTTAAGTGATCGGAAGTTCCAAGTAATCACTGGAGACAAGTTAAGCAAGGAGAGGAAGCTAAACAACGGATTGCCCCAAAGATCAGTTCTCCCACCATTATAGTCCAACGTAGTTCTGACCTCTCTGACACTTCATCCAGCAAATTCTGATATGCCGACGACTTGGCACTAGTCGTACAAGATAAGGCAATGGTGACGACTGAAGGCATTCTTACCTAAGACTTATCTATACTGGCCAATTACTTCAAAATCTGGCGACTTCAACCCAGTGTGAGTAAAACAGAAGTGTCTTTCTTCCATTTAAGTAATCGTTTGGAGAGCGTGAAACTGAATGTACGTTTCGGAGGTTGAATTCTTCGTTATAACTGGAACCCAAAATACCTTGGCGTCATCTTAGACCGTACACTATCCTTCAAACAACACCTCCTGAACTTAGCACAAAAGTTGAGAACTCGAAACAACATCCTCCATAAACAAAGTGGACCTACCTGGGGATCTTCAGCAACCACCTTGCGATCTTCAGCCTTGGGTTTGGTGTATTCAAGTGCTGAGTATTGTGAACCTGTTTGGTTGAACGGTCATCACACAAGGCTTGTTGACACCCAACTTAATACCACAATGCTCACCATATCTGGCGCAATCACATCTACTCCAGTTCATTGGCTTCCACTGCTAAGCGGTAGAATGCCACCTGAACTACGCCGATCTAATGGCCTTATGAAGGAATTCCACTAGACCCCGAGGAATCCTAGTCTACCCGTGCATAATGATCTGTCACTTTTGAATCTTAAAAGACAAAATCACGCCATCCAACTCTACGTGATGCTGCTGACATGGATGCTAAGTATTTTAAATCTCTTGAAAAATGGAAAGGTCGTTGGGCAGCAGCAACAGATATGCGCCTGCATACCATCTTCTCAGGTCCTAGATTTCCAAGTGGATTCCACCTACCACGCAAGACCTGGACTGCCCTGAACAGAATCAGAACAGGACATGTTCGCTGCAGAGCCGCTCTTCACAAGTGGAATAAACTACCTAATCCTGACTGTGACTGTGGAGCTCCACACCAGACTTTTCATCACATTGTAAGAGAATGCAAGATTCGAGCCTATCGCGGTGATGGAGCGGACTTCATGTTGGTAACTCCGGATGCTGTACGCTAGATTGAGAATCTGGATATTCAGTTGTGAAGCACAAATTAAGTTACTTTGTTTCACATCTGTAAATATGTATATACATTACTCATAATGTCTGTATAAGCCATACGCTAAATAAAATAATAAATAGATAAGAGGCCATGGAACTCCAATTTCTATCCAAACCACGATAAGAATATTATGAATCGGAACGCCATAAAAATCTGAATACGTATTTTCTTAACACGGGTCGTTGTAGGCAATTGAAATTAAAAGGAAATGCATTGGCTAACGCTGCATGAGGCGTAACGTTACAACAGCTGGAGATATCATCAAGAAACATAGTATTAAGATTAAATGAGCTTAAATGATTCCGTTGTTGTTGATTCATTTACAAGCTTTGCATATCGTGCTCATATATACCTCGAACTTGAGTGTGGATTGATTTTTTCTGATAACATGTGTTACTGTGATGGCTGTTGTAACATGTGTATTTGTAATTCAAATGAGGATTTGAAAGGAGGTTGCTATGGCCTTCAGTTAGGAACTATCCCGGTATTTGCTTCGAGTATAATAACTAACCCCTGGCACTACAGCCCATGAAGGGCCAAGGCCTACCAGGCGACCGCTACCCAGCCATTTGGCCTGCAGATATTGGGGTGACGCGTGTTCAGCGCATCGGGTACCCTCGGCCATTAATCTTGGTTTTCGTTACCGAGATTTGCTTCCAGTATAAGTGGGAAACCACGAAAAACAATTACCAATTTTCGCCGCTCATACACGTGATCGTCTAAATGATTTTTGCATTTTGTGTGTAATTTTATATAATATTTAGTCTTCAGGGCACCGAAACCTATGTGACATTTTGGGTCTAATTTTACACTCTATATGCCGCTGTTGTTACGGAAGATTCTGAATCTTTACCTTATGACGAAAGTTATCACGCTCAATATATTGTATGCAATATCTATTAGAACTGAAGTTTTATACACTCCGTTAAGATGTGTTCTACTACTGATATGTTGACGTTTATGTTTTATTAATCATTATGTCCTTATGCTGCATTTTGTCATTGTTGACAGTGTTCCCCACTACAAGCTGTCTTTTGTATTACAAATCGGAAATACAGTAACTTTTCGTGATATTGCGGATTGTTCTATGAATAGTATTTGCCTTTGTTATTCGGGTTATATTGTAATTGGTAATTATCCTGCTCTATGACTATGCTAATTTGTAATGGAAACGGATGTTAAATTATGAATTTAGTTGATAAAATGTTAATTACATAATTAAATTAGGAATATACATTATTAAAGCAAAGAAGATCACCGGCCAACCCCTCCACGATATCTTAAGAATGGCTGAAGATCGCTTAGGATGGAAACGTTTAGTCAAGGATGCAGTTACTAATGAAGTGAAGAAATGAGGCCACGAGGCTCAGCAATGAGTAAAACGATTAATGATGATGATATAATATTATGCAATAATTTTCGGCTGATAAGGACCAAACAGTAAGTAATAATACTTTGCCATAAGAATAACGGACATTATATACTTCGATTCTATTCGTTCACAATTCTTTTCCTGCGTATAAGTATTTATATTAGACGTTTTAGTGCTTACTGACAACAGTTATAGCCTAATGTTATATTGTCATGAGTTCGAATCACTCTGGATTCCGGTATAGCATTTTAGAGATTAGGAAGGTCTGAGTTTAGAGAATTTATTTCTTATCTTACGAAATACTTTAGAGGCTAAGGAAGTCCAATGTGTTCAGAATATAAGCATCATATTTGACATTATAGTGGGATTATACGCTGCTTAATTTACTTTAACTTAGTGCGGATGAGATAATATGCATGTAAATTATTTTTACATCAATACTGTTCCTTAATATGCGGCTATAGTACACACTGAGCTATGTACAGGAATAAGTCATTTCTCATTATTCACGTAATTTGTGCGGGATTGAAAACCATAAGTATATTTGACTCCACAATGATGACTTAATCATCCAATCATTGAATAATTTAAATATTATTTCCTTTCAAGAAGGTAGTTGCTACATTTGAAAAATAATAGTGATAACTACGTGAACACTGCTATAAGACGTCTCATTTACCCCATTAAATAAAAAATAAACACTATCAAGAAAGTAATAAAATTGTGAGAAAGAGTTCTTGAGGTATTGTGTATATACATCCCTTTTTACTATTGTTGCATGCTCTGCTACATTATTGTACTCCACAGTACTTTCCGACTAGGTTTGCTGTGAGTTAATATTGCACTTAGTAACTTCAGAGTTGAGGAGAACAATGCTCTTAACTCACATTTAAGGGCAAAATTTATATGTTCTAAGAAATATATTAGCATGTATGTGTCTATACCATATAAAGGCACCTCCCGGGCAACGCCGGGTATAATAGCTCGTATTTTATAAACATAAGCTAAAATGCCAAAATGTCGATGTGTATCGCCATCGTTACCATACTTCGCATACAGGTGAAGTAAAGATCGGGATACATATTTTATAAATATCAGCAAGAATGCCAAAAATAGGATGTGTATCTGGATATTTACTAGACCTATATAGGTCAAGTAAAGATGGGGACACATATATAATAATAATAAGCAACAATACGCAAATTTGGAATACGATACACATCTCATTTCTGGGTGTCATTCTAAATGCCAATTTCTGTTTAATTTTCACCAAAATCCTTTATTCCCAGATATATTCCCATAAGCTTGTCTACGATAGGGCACAGAGTGCCAGAAAAAGGAACCTGCTGTTGATGTTGTTTTAGTCTTCAGTCACTCGAATGCTTTGATGCAGCCCTGTCCTGAGCTAATCGTTTCATCTCTACATAGCTACCACACCCTACATCCTAGACATTCTGATTAACATATTCTAACCTTCGTCCATCCCAACAATTCTTGTCCTCGACCATTCCTTCCATAACTAAGCTTGCTATTCCTGGATGACTTAGTATGTGCCCTACCAACCTATCTCTTCATTAGCAGTCACCAGAAACATATCTCCTCTCCCACTCGTCTTAATACCTTTTCGTTTGTATCTCCCCATCTGATCTTCATCATTCTCCTGTAACACCACATTTCAAACGCTTCGATTCTCCTCTCTCCTGCTGCACCAATAGTCCAAGTTTCACTTCCATAGAGTGACACGCTTCAGAAAAAGCTTTCAAAAATGAGTACCTAATACGTAAATCTATATTCGATGACAACAGATTCCTTTTTGTAGAAATTCTTTCCTTGTCTGAGCCTACCTACTTTTTATCTCCCCTTTGCTTCGTCCATCACTGGTTATTTTGCTTCCTAAGTAACAGAAGTATCTTACTTCCTTCAGCTTTTCACCTGCCAATTTGATGTCCATAGCGGTTTCTGATTAATTTCGGCTGCATTCCAATATTTATGTTGTACATTTATTAATTATCATGAACTCTTTCCTCAAGACAGAGTCCACACCATTAAAAAACTCATTCAGATCCTCAGGCGTGTCAACCAACTATGTTATCGGCAAATCTCAGAGTTGAAATTATTTCCATTAGATTCTTCACTCCCACTTCAAAATTTCCTTCAATACTTGGACCTGCATTATCAATAAATTAGTTCCTGTTACCACAGCATTATGAATAAAATAACATCAGAGGAGCTGCTCAGTGCTTAAGTTAAAAATATTTATAAAAGATGAAATATAGAATCTATGATCACCTGTATTTCAAGTTCCGATTTGACTGCCCAGTTTTTATCTTCGTACTTAACACCAGACTCATCCAGTAGATTGTAAGAGGGTAACAGGTCAATTGATTCCTAGAAAGTATTATACAAGTATGAGCCAACGTAAAACCTACAGACAGAATAATTTTACGAACTTATGTGTAAAAATAACAATAACATATTAAACATGCTGGTTACCAACTATTTGCTAGCAAGTATAAAGTCACTAAACCTTGCTTGTCATGAACATCATTAAGATTGCTATGTTACACGATATATATAATAAATACAACTTACAATATTAGGCAATTCATCACTTTGAGACAGCCATTCTGGCTCACCCTTAACGAGTGGTTGTTGCTCCATAATGTCCAGCAAACTAGAACACACAAAGTGGGCTTAAGGATTATCAAATGAGGTAATTTCCGAACTCAGAATTCAAATAAGACTACAGTAATGAGAATATATCCCTCCAGGTGCACAGTGAGAAGAAGAGGTTAGCGCTCGACTTTATATGGTTTTATCTTAGTTGGGTATAATATCGAGTAAATATTAAGATCTATCATTGCGATAGAATGAGGCATTACTGGTGCCAGCCACAGAAATGAAGCGTCCTATAAATTGGTTATACGCACAAAATGACGGAGCAGAGAATTACACTACAGACCTATCAACGTAATAGTAAACTCAAGTCACACCACGAGTAGGCCAACTGAGAAATTGGCAGTAACTGGATACAATGAGTTTCAGAAAATACAAGACAATACTTCCGCCTAGTGTTTCATGAAACCCACTTCAAACCAAAATTCAAAATTAAACCAATATTCAACGGGAGGAAATGAAGGATGTAGTTATCCTTACCATCTTATAAATACTTTCAGGGTTAACTCACAGAATTGTCTCCATAAAAACGTTCTAGTTAGACATTTAAACCTGTGTATCCTCGACAATTAAATATCGTAAATTAATCTACACGAGGATCGAACATGTAGAAGCAGAACTCCGGGGTAAAGAAACATCCGCATTGAGAAAGTTAGTCACGTCTGTAAAGAGAACCCGAGAACATCAAATATTCCTAAATGCAACACAAAAATTCTCAGATCTTAAAATTTGGCCGCGAAGAACTTGGAAGACACAATATGACGATATTGCTATAACCTCGTCCCGCTGATGATTAAGTTAATGGTCTGGGCACGGTGTAAGAGAATCTGTAAGACTAGGGATGCCCACCTGAAAACTTGCTAGGGCCGCCACTGAATATAAGATGCCCGGCCTTAAAGGGGAGGGGGCGCCACAATGAGCTCTCACCCCCTGCAAATCTTTCTAGGGCCGCCTCTGAATATAAGATGCCAAGCCATACAGGGGAGGGGGCGCCACAATGAGCTCTCGCACCCCCTGGAAACCTTGCTAGGGCCCCCTCTGAATATTAGATGGCCAGCCATACAGGGGAGGGGGCGCCACAATGAGCTCTCGCACCCCCTGGAAACCTTGCTAGGGCCCCCTCTGAATATTAGATGGCCAGCCATACAGGGGAGGGGGCGCCACAATGAGCTCTCGCACCCCCTGGAAACCTTGGTAGGGCCGCCTCTGAATATTAGATGGCCAGCCATACAGGGGAGGGGGCGCCACAATGAGCTCTCGCACCCCCTGGAAACCTTGCTAGGGCCCCCTCTGAATATTAGATGGCCAGCCATACAGGGGAGGAGGCGTCACAATGAGCTCTCGCACATCCTGGAAACCTTGCTAGGGCCCCTCTGAATATAAGATGCCCAGCCATACACGGGAGGAGGCACCACAATGAGCTCTCGCACATCCTGGAAACCTTGCTAGGGCCCCTCTGAATATAAGATGCCCAGCCATACAAGGGAGGAGGCGCCACAATGAGATCTCACACTACCTGGAAACCTTGCTAGGGCCCCTCTGAATATAAGATGCCCAGCCATACAGGGGAGGAGGCGCCACAATGAGATCTCACACTACCTGGAAACCTTGCTAGGGCCCCTCTGAATATATGATGCCAAGCTATACAGGGGAGGAGGCGCCACATTGAGCTCTCGCACTACCTGGAAACCTTGCTAGGGCCCCTCTGAATATAAGATGCCCAGCCATACAGGGGAGGAGGCGCCACAATGAGCTCTCGCACATCCTGGAAACCTTGCTAAGGCCCCCTCTGAATATAAGATGCCCAGCCAAATCAGATTATTTACATTATATATTCGTATGTCGTGGTGACAAAACATAAAGTAACAAATAGATATTCCATCAATAGCCTAAAGTAAGCCTACATTTATCACTATCCAACACGCACTTTCCTCTTTGCCACTCTCTGACGATATTGGTTATCGTGTTGGCAGCTTGGACAAGCTGTTTCACTCAGTTCAAACGTGTCCCTCCTCGCCACTAAGTTTTCATCTAATTTGGCGAAAATGACAGAATTATAATTTCCTTCTTTATAGCCTACTGTTTCATTTCATAGATCAGGCGCGGATCTAGAGTTTGGTTTGGGGGGGGGGGTCAGAGAATCGAAATTGTTAAGAAAAATTGTATCACTTAAAACGCAATCACAAAATAACCAAACTTACAAAACCTGACCATTTTTTTTTTGCAAGCCAAATGGATAGAAATTTGATGCATTTAGCGCACCAAAAATATTCTTACAAATTGCAACGGCGTGTTTTGCGACTTTTACAACCGAGCTTCGAGAAAAGTATCAAGGTACGGTACAGTTTCGGCAAGTCGAGTTGGTACCGGCAAAGGGAGAAAGTCACAGCTTAAATTGCCAGCCAAGCTTGCAGTTTGGACGTAGGCAAAATTTTTTGGTGCGAAAAAAGACCCAAATTCCTATCCGTGCATTGCTGCATATTCATCGTGACATCACTATAAACATCGATTCGGTTAATCACAAAGTTTGCTAAACAAAATAGACGAGTTGATTTTGTTATATAAATAATCGTTTTTATATAAGAGGTAGCCTATGACGTTGTAAATATGTACCGTTGTAACAGAACATAATAATTCCAATAAAGATATATCAGTATTGGATAACATGAAAAAAAAACTGTTTTTAGTTAAAATTCGTTTAGTTTTATTTGTCTGGTTATTGTGTTTTCGGTTTTTGAGTTTGCAAAAAAAATTGGTCTCCATTTCTCCGTTTGGGGGGGGGGGGGAGGCGGTCATGGCCCCCGTGACCCCCCCCCCCACACACACACCTCTTGAATCCGCGCCTGTCATTGAGAAGCTGCAGTTCCACCATCGCATGTATCTCACGTGGCATGTTATTGTGCAGCCAAGTCGTATAAAACCACTCAGTCAGTGCCTTTGAGCCATTTATTCTCACTAAGCAGCTATGAATATGCCGCGAACTGTTGTTTTTATTGCTTCTTACGTCCCCCTTATTGCCGCTTACTTAATCCCTTAGTCGTAATGTTCTTTCTCGGAAACTGGCACTTAAACCTTTGTGTCCCAATTACCTAGCCGTTAACTTTATTTCCCCTTAGGGACAGCGATTTGGAACAATGAATATAATATGCCCAGCCATACCGTACCGGTACCCTACCTGGCAAAATACCGCCTCGTTGCGCAAGGGTTATAATTTTGGCTGTCATCGTGAAGACCCGAGTTCGATTCCTGGCTCAGCCATTTAATACTGGTCTGATGGATCGTGAGATAGAAGACTGCCATCTTGGAAGTGGTTTCCTACCCCAATTCAATGCCAATGCTGGGATGAATTACGGTACCTATTTGAAAGCCACGGCCGCTTCCTGCCCATTCCTAGCTTAATTACAAATACACACGCTACTTCCGACTTCACAGAGTTGCGAATCAATACTCCTAAAATATATTTTAGATACATAATAAACAATACTCACAAAAATGTATTTTAGGTAAAAAATACCGGTACACTTATACATTTCCGGAAAATACAAAATACTATTTTCAAATTAATTTCAAAATACTAAGTACTTTCTTCCATTTAGACTGTTCAAAATAACAATAATATGTTACTATTAGAAATATTACTGACATTATTGACCTGAACAGATACGTGCAAAGCCACCGTCTTCCGTTTCACCCTCTTTGGGGTACGTTGAATCAATCATTCCTCTGTGTGTTGTTCTTTCCTTTGTGCCCGGTATCTCTTCATTCTTTCAGATCTTTTCCTCTCTTCTTCCGAGATGATGGGTTTGGATTTAATGTAGATTTGTCTTTGAACCATATATATTCGTTTTTAGTAATTAGTTTTGATTGTCAATTGAGCAGTGAATATTCTGTAAATTTGTTTTGAATTCTACTAGGTCGTTTTCAGTTTCTTGAAACCATGTGGGTTTTGTTTTGCGGTTACGGAAGAAATCAAAGATTTGTTTGGTTAATCTATTAGAGTTCAGAGAAGATCAGCGTAAAGATTTATCCTCCCTTTGTCATAGCATCTGGGAGTTATTATTATTGTTATTAATAGGCGATCTACGCTCCAAATTCAACACAGCGAAACCGGCACTTTATTGGGTAGTCTGTGGCTTTTGTCTTGTAATCATCAAATGTGATACGATAGATCTTTTACGAGATCACCGGGAATCAAACTACCACTGATCCATCGAGCTATAGTAGTATCTACTGTTTAAACTGGGTGTAACCCTTGACAGAACGCTGTCATCTATGAAACACTGCTGCCAAACCCAAGACACGGAACCATTGTGGACACTCTCCTCTATCGCTGAATACTCTTCCCCAGTTTGATAAATAGTTTGTTGTTGTTGATCAATTTAAGGACTTTCCGACATGTTTAATAAAATAAATCAAACAACCAAACCTCGACAGGTTTCTGGAAATGCAGACCTGGAAAAGTTGGGCCAAATGTCATTATTACTATTATTATCGCTGTGGCTCAGTTTATTGCGGACTTTGAGAGGGGTGAGCACGATCCGTTCTACGTGGTTTCTCATTTTCAACTCCATGCAAATGCTAGGATGGTACCTTTTAATAGGTTACGACCACTTCCTTCTAATATCTTGCATAGTTTCTTTCTCCTTCACTCAGTTCATCTCTTATTAACTCCTCTCATAAGTTTGGCCTCAGAAAGGGCATCTGGCCATAACATGACACTCCAGAAGATAGGAACAACTCATTACATCCCATCCCCAACCCCCTTGAAACGACTATATATATTATTATTATCATCGTTTAATACCGTAGACAATTATGCAAGGCATTTTAAGAGATTCACAGCCATCACTCTACCACAGGTTATCATACAAAATTACACACACACCAAAGTACACGGGGCTAAATGACCGCGTTGTCCACACCCCTCAAATGAAACAATAACAACAACAAGGGAGTACCGTAATGACTGGAAAGAAGGAAAATATTATAACGTATAATACAGGGGCTGATAACCTCACTGTTCCGCCCCTTAGAACAAAATTCAAGCTACTATTACCAAGATTCTCTTTGATAAGGACAAGAGGTACAACTATACCTATGCGTTTAGCAAAAAGTGGGCTGTTTATACTGTATGCCTGGAGGTGGAAATGGGACACCTCGAAAACAATTTTCAGGATGGCCAAGGTGAGATTCATACCCACATTCTCCCGATGCCAGCAAGGCACGAAAGAGCGCCTCTCCGTGGTCGAGTTAATTTTCCTCCATGTCATATTGTATTTTTGTGCGTATTTTTCCTTGGGTTTGTAATCTTTGTGATTTTCGTTTGTTTCTTAGAGTTCAGGCAGCACTCCCTACATCGTGGTCACATAGTTGAAGGCACCTCAGTGTCCTATTTTCATCGCCGCCATTATGCCTAATACAAAATGGCAGATACCCCAATATCAAAACTCAAATGAAATTACGATTGAGCAACTCAACTAAATTTTGGAAAAACATACTTCAATGTGGGAAGCGCTTTGCTTCCAAACTACAAGGTAATCGGGCGAAGCGTTTTCAAGATGACGGTTGTACGAATCAGCCAAGATTTATTACACAACACTTATGATCCAATGAATTATTTACAGTGCTCCTCATTCCGATACATTTCAATAAGGACACACTGTTACTAACGAAGAGATTTTAAGATCACGAATATATTGATACTAGCAGGTACCCGCGGCTTCCCTCGCTAAGAAGGCAATGGGGTCGATGCATTATTGCTGATAATTGGTCTATTTTATTACAGAAATCGCGGCTACAAGTGGGTCCATTCTAATTCTCAAAATTCTGATACATACAGTATATTGATATGAGCAGCAAAGTGGGAATTTTATAGAGTTGTGAAAGTGTGCAGGGTGCGATGTTACATTATGTGAACACATTCGAAAATTACGTTTTTGGTTTTGCCATCTTCTGCTGAGACATAACGATTTTGTTGTCCGGATACTCGCGATCACACCACATACAGTTGCCCATGGGGAAAAATGGTTTTGTCTAAATGAACATCTGCTGAGATTATTGTTTGAAGAGGGAATTACACTCTTGCACACTGGAATGGCAAATCTATCGGAATATGGGGAATTAAAAGTATTTTTCCTGAAGCTATTCTGGGAGTAATTTTGCCACACTTTTTGCTGATTTGAACGTCAATATGTTGCTATTAATAGACCTATAGTAAAATATATCTCACCTTTGCTGCTGATGTATATTATGCAGTCTCTTCCAGTGTTACATCCCAGGGATTGAAATTCTCCAACAACCCTTCTGCCTCACATGCCTCTCTAAGTAATTCAAATTCCTGATTGTTGTTGTTTGAGTCTTCAGTTTTTGACTGGTTTGATGCAGCCTTCCATGCCTCCCTTTCCTGAGCTAATCGTTTCATCTCTACATAGCTACCACACCCTACATCCGAGGCAATTTGTTTAACCCTGGTGTACCCCTACAGTTCTTGTCCTGGACCCTCCCTTCCATAACTAAGCTTGCTATTCCTGGGTGTCTTAATATGTGTCTTAATGACCTATTTCTTCTCTTCATTAGCAGTCGACAGAAACATCTCTACTCTCCTACTCGTCTTAATACCACTTCATTTGTTACCCTATCTACCCATCTGATCTTCATCATTCTCCTGTATCACCTTATTTCAAACGCTTCAATTCTCCTCATTTCTGCTGCACCATTAGTCCAAGATTCACTTTCTTATAGTGTCACGTTCCAGACAAAGGCTTTCAAAAATTACTTCCTAATACTTAAATATATAGTCGATGACAACAGATTCCTTTTCTGTAGGAATGCTGTCCTTGCCTGAGCCAACCTACTTTCTATATCCTCTTGGCTTCGTCCATCAATAGATATTTTACTTCCTAAGTAACAGAAGTCTCCTACTTCCCGTAGCGTTTCACCTGCCAATTTGAAGTCCATAGAGGATCTGATTTATTTCGGCTGCATTCAAATAATTTTGTTGTTTCATTTATTGATTTTCATCATGAATTCTTTCCTCAAGATGGAGTCCATACCATTCAAAAAATTGATCAAATCCTCTGGCGATCGGCCAAGATGACGATGTCATCAGAAAATCTCAGAGATGAAATTATTTCTCTTTCAATCTTCGGTCCCACATTAAACTTTTTGCTTCAATTTCCTGATTTTTGTGTTTTTAGAGATCTTTGAAATGCGTTGCCCTCGCACATGGTGTAGATGCATTGTCAAAGGAAAACATTCCATGTTACGAACATGGTCCGCATAACCTGTACCGAAAGCTCCTGCAGATTTAACACAAGGCCTATTCTGAACAGCAGTTCCTTGAACTCAGTTTTGCCAACATTATATTCTATCTTTCCTTGTGGTATATCTCTGTACCTCAACATACAGAAGAATGCTTTAAAAATCATGTCTTGTAAAAAATTTGGAAAAGGTAGTGAGTGCGGTTTTTGCCAGAGTGGATACTCGCTCGTAGAAATTCTTTTCAGTAAAATAGCCTGGTTTACAATTTTGTAAGTGCACATTGAGGTATGTGACGGTGGGATGCCTTAAGTGTTACGGAAACGGCAATAGCCGCCACAGAGCTTCGTTGCTACTAAAATAACGACCAGACTGATATTTGTACTTAACTATACGGAATTTGTGAGCCCAGTGTTTATGAAATTGAATGCAGCTATATCGCTACCTTTATTTAGTAGCCACTACGGTAGTGTTTAATAATTAAAGGTGGTAGTAGAAGGCACTTTCCCTTTTTTTTTCCCTGGTACTACAGCCCATGAAGGGCCAAGGCCTATCATGCAACCGCTTCCCAGCCATTTGGCCTGCAGATATTGTGGTGACGCGTGGTCAGTGCATCGTGTATCTTGTTCTTCGTGACCGGGGCGCTGCCTCACTATCGGACAGCTACTCAATTGATCTCACGAAACTGAGTGCACCCGGTTGCAGTCCTCACCTCAGTGTCTAAAATCTATGACGGAGCTGGGAATCGAACCCGGGGCTTCCGGATTATAGGCAGGCGCGCTACCCTGTTCTTACTTTATATATATTTATCTTGAAAAAGATAATAAACGGATTGGCATTGCCTCCTACAGGGATATATAGAAAATCGGATGTCATACCTTGAGGTACTGTTGCCATGGAAACGAAATTGCCATTATTTCATCAGTTTATCAGAGCGAAGATATTTTTCTGCGAATATCTTTGAAACTGTTGGTTTTATGGCCTTAAAATGTGGTATTCGGTGTTCCGAGTATTGTTTCTCGCATCGAGGAGCGTAAAATGAGCTATGTCCGGTCTTTAAGCGACAACTTCGATATTATGTCCGAGTTGAGTATTTTTGGTGACTTTTCAGTTATGTAGCCCGTTCCAAGGGAACAATGATTTATTTCTGGATGAAAGGCAGCCTATATGTTAACCCAGGGTATAAGCTATCTCCATTTCAAATTTAATCCAAACCCGTCCAGCCTTTTTAGTGTGAAGAGGTAACAAACTAACACACGGACACACAGACTTTCACAATTATAATATATATATAGGGATATAGGGATATGGGGATTATAAAACAATGACATCTATGGTATATTGGCTTTCACGGCCGGTGAATTAAAACTCAGAAATTCTCCTAGGTTTGTGCCGTGTCTTGTGTGGGGTTTCGCCTAGGACACCAAGCTGGCTCATCGGCGGGCTCTTGGTGTCCCCGCCCGGATCCCCCACAGGAGTGACGAACTGCCCGCCACCTCCCTTTATATTAGGTGCAACTGCACCACTTGACTGCGAGAACTAAAAGCTCAAGCAGCCTTAACCTTCCTATGAAGGCTTCCAAAGAGATGGTTTATTGGCTTTCACTGCCGGTGAATTCAAACTCAGCAATTCTTCTAGGTCTTCTAGCTCTGAAATAAATTGGGTAATTAACACAACTCTTGCCGAGAGGTGAGTATCATATAAGACCTTCCACTTGCATTAGTCAAAAGATTATCTCAGGGCGTTATTGCACAATTAAGGCGAAACTTAGTAGAAGACGGGTAATATATTAGATGCGTTAGTTGCGTTAGTGATGAATTTATCACTGTGAATATAGCACGTAGTGGCCATCCTGAAATTGCATTGTTTAACAAGAAGTTCCGTGACGAACAAAAGAGCCTACTTTTCTTAAAATTTAAGTTTCATGCCAATGAATAATCTATATGGATCTATCTAGAATAATGACGAAATTAAATTGGTAATATTGTAATTTCTAATTAGTTCGAAATACTGTATATCTGGCATAATGTAGCCTAATAGAGAACTACAGTTGGCAGCCCTGGTGAATGAATATATTCTTAGTTCCATCTCTTGAGGTACCGGTACAGGATACAAAATTTGGTTGAAGTTCAATGGATAGCATCGACGTTACATGCAGTTAAACATTGGATCTAACAGTGCACGTAAACTCATGTTGGCAACAATGACATACATGTATTGGTCAGAAATAATCTGAAATAATATGATCTATTGTTGTGTCAATTTTGAATGGAATCCATTAGATAGTATAGAAGTAACATGCATTTTAAAATTGGACCTATCAGCAGGCATAGAATCATGTTGGCAGCACTGGCGTAGGCCTATATTAGTTACTCCAAATTAATCTAGTATGCAAAGTACTAGACGTGTGCAAAGTTTAGAGCTATTGGCTTGCATACTTTCTGATATATTGATATTAGGGTAACAAAAATGGAGACAGTATTTACTTACAGTTGGCAGCCCTGGTTACTCTTAAGAATAGGCATAGTCATATCTGTTATGGTACACATAGCACACACGAAATTCGGTTGAAATCCAAATAATAGTATTGAAGTTTCATGTATTTAAAGTTGGACCTCTTAGCACGCTTAGAATCATGTTGGTAGCACTGACGTATATAAGTTATTCCAAATTAATATAGAACGTCAGGTACTATACTTGTGCATAGTTTAAACCAGTCGGCTTGCATACTTTCTGATATATGGGTATTTGGATAAAAATAAATGAGAGCATTTATTAACAGTTGGCAACCCTGGTGGCTCTTACGAATACTCTCAGTCATATCTGTTTATCTACACATAGCACATACGAAATTTAGTTGAAATCCAATTGATAGTGTAGAAGTTATATGCATTTAATAATTGGACCTAACAGCAGGCTTATAATCATTTTGGCAACACTGCCATGTATGGCCTCCTGGAAATTAAACTGCAACATTATTATCTATACGTGTGCCAATTTTGAAATAGCTCCCATTCATACCTTCCAGGATATCCAGCATGGAGCTCAAATTTCAATTGAGATTTTTCAGCAGCAGTTGGTAGCACTGACATCATTTTCAAATATGGCCGTGAGATATTCAGATATAGATCTTTACTCCTTCCAAATTTTGTTTAGATTGCTGCAGCTGTTTAGGAGTTGATGGGGGGGGGGGGCACACACACACACAGCCAGCCAGCCAGACAGACAGACAGACAGACAGACAGAAGGACAGACAGACACACATTTACCCGATCTCATAAGTCTACTTTTTCCTCATTTTTGCAAAATGTGAAAAGTAGGCTAAAAATAGATAACTTTCTGTACTTTGAACCACAATAACGAAAATTAGTCATAAGGTTAAGACCTGTAGTGTGTCGAACGCCCAAAGAAAAATAACAGCGACATTACATTTTCACGGCGGTGGTTGAGCGTAAAACTAGAACGTAATAGTGAATCAATCAGAAAGAAATTGCGAAATTAGAACGAAACTAAGCAGAAAAGAAGTACCGCTAATGGGACCTTGCTGAAATTGGCCTTATGTATAACACTCAAAGTGTGACGGCCATCATGAAATTCTAGAATATGATAATGAATAACTAAATATATTTTTAAGAGACAACAAAAATTAGCTTTGATCGTGGCTACATTGACTAAGTCAACAGAACTACGACTCCGTAAGTTCAGGTTGGAGGCTGGGCGTATTCCTAAGACATAAAGATATTCATCGCACGATATGATATCAAAGGGAGGGAGGAGTACCGTACAAATATTACGATATAGCCATCTTGAATTTATACAATATTCAAACAAATTACAAATATATTTTAGAAAAACAATATCTCAAATTATCATTAATGTAGAACTGTATGTGGATTTTCATACCGAAGTTAAAAGAACACCTACGCTCTATATTTCGGACGATGGCTGAGACTTCAACATCAATAACATATGATCCAATTACGCAATTACCCCGAATCTTTGTAACAGATAGGATATAGTCCTTCTATTAGTCGTACGACTATCACACTGCATAGAGCACGCAGTTGAATACTTAATACGTTCATATCGATAATCCACTATTCATCACAATTACAATGACAAAATGCTGAACACATGTAGGCTCACAATAAAAGGCTTTCTCTGCAGAAGTCGAAAGATAAATGATTTCATACATTCAAGATGGTGGAAAGGATTATGTTGTATGTTATTAACAATTCCTCTGGAGGCAAATACTGAATTATAACGAAACTTACTCAACGAAGGCTTCTATACAGGGTGTAACAAAAATGTGCGGCACAAGATGCAGGACGCATTCCTCACACGTAGACGAAGAAATTATTGTTACGGCTGTGAGTTTGTGACATCGCCCGCCGCATGAGTCACAACTGCCCCAGGGTTGGACTGTGTGTGCTCTGCCTCAGTGTATTACGTGCGCGTTACGCAACGGGCTGCGAAGTGAAAGGGATGGTCCAGAATATTCGTGACCCAGCCAGTGTTGGAATACTCGAGAATCCGTGGACCCTGGATGGGTCTAGAAGCATTTATTGAGTCACCGGCTTGCTATATAAGAGCGACCCGTCAAGCAGTTGTTGTTGTGTTTTTATGAGCTAGTGCAAGCGTTTATCCTGAGCGACAGAAGTGTGGTGACTTGCGAAACCCCTAGTGAAGCTGATTCTCTTGACAGCGAGGAAGTGAGAAGCCTACAGAGGAACTGTGTCTTGAACGAGTGTGTTTTTTTCCAGTGCGAAAGAAGTGATTGTGGTGCATTGTGAAACAGTGTGTAGTACGGTGACAGGCTGAGTGCTGATATTTCCAGCCAACGCACGGGGCCACCTCATTACGAGGGATAAACTTCTGCGGCTTACTGACAAGTGAAAGGGGAAGTGTTCTCGCCGGTCGGAAACTGGAGTAAGGTAATAATTGCTTGTATTTACTGATGAGTGGTGTATCTTTCTGGCCGCAATAAAGTTAATTATTTCATTTAAAGGAACAATCTGTGTTGTGCTTCAACCCACCGTAATACAGTTAACAAAAAGTGCCACTAGGGGGGTGGCACGTAACAAATGGTGTCAGAAGCCGGATTACGAACTCAAGCACAAGCACAACACCTGACGGTCCTGGTTTCAAAACCCGAGCAGGTCATTTGTTTTAATTTTCCTGCGAGCGCATGCCCCTTACAAGACAAACATCTAAAATGGAAGAGCAATTCGCAGCATTGCTAGAAAAGTTAAGTGGCATGGAAACCAAGATGGAAAACGGCCAGAAGAATTTAACCAAGGACCTAACTGCCAAATTAGAAGACGGCTAGAAGAAGATGGAAGACGGTCAAAATAAGTTAGCGGAGGACCTGAAGAAGATGGAGGACGGCCTGAAGAAGATGGAGGACGGCCAGAAGAAGTTAGCCGAGGACCTAACTGCTAAATTAGAAGATGGCCAGAAGAATTTAACCAAGAAGATAGAGGACGGCCAGAAGAAGATGGAAGACGGGCAGAATAAGTTAGCACAGGACCTGAAGAAATTAGAACTGGGTCTGCGTGAGGAAGGCACGGCAGTGGAAAAGATGTTCGACGCCTTTAAAGAAGAAGTTGCCGAGCTACGCCGACGCCCACTGACGGGGGTGGAAGAGAGATTCAACGCTCTACGAAAGGAATTTGCTGAGCTGCGCCGACACCCGCCGACAGGGATGGAAGATAGATTCAAAGCCCTACAAGAGGAAGTCGCCGAGCTGCACCGACGCCCGCCGACCGGGGTGGATGAGAGAGTCAAAGCCCTACAAGAGGAAGTTGCCGAACTGCGCCAACGCCCACTCACGGGGTGGAAGAGAAATTCAACGCTCTTCAAGAGGAAGTTGCCGAGCTGCGCCGACGCCCGCCCACAGGTACACCGGGGACATCAGGAACGGGACAGAGCAGAGTGACGCCCCCAACCTTCGACGAAAAGGCCCCGTGGAGCACCTATTTACGTCAGTTTGAGGCAGCCTGTTCCATAAACAACTGGAACAGCACGGAAAAAGGCTACAGCTCTCATTGTAGCGCTGAGAGGGGACGCCCTTAACGTACTTCAGGCCATCCCGACTGGATCCCAGGACTACGCTTCACTGATCGCCCATATGGAGTCCCGATATGGGGATAGCCATCTTCAGCAGGCCTACCAGATGCAGCTCCGGACCCGGGTACAAAAGAACGCGGAAGCCCTGCAGGAGTTCGAGAGTGACATCGCACGCCTCGTAAGGCTCGCCTACCCAACAGCGCCGGCCGACTTTCTGGAACAGATTGCGACGCAGACCTCCACCGACGGGCTACGGGACTCGGACACTCAACGGGCGCTGCGACTCGCGCGCAATAAGACCCTGGCAGATGCGCTGAGCCACGCACTTGAGTTCGAGACGGCGAAACAGGCATCTAGAATGCACGCGCGGGTGCGTCAAGTGGACGTCGACGAACCAGCAAAAACCAACGAGACCAAGCCCCTGGCCGATGAACTGATGGAGGCGCTAGGCCGGTTCTTCAAGAGTCGCAGTACCACCAACAAAAACGTAGCCGAAGGACATCCGGAGAGGCGGCCCGGAAGAGGACTACCGACCTGCTGGACCTGCCGTAAGAGAGGCCACCTGAGCAAGGACTGCGGTGATCGCCGCCGCCAAGGGTTTCCGTCGGGACAGTCAGTCGTAGGGAAACCGCGCGGCCCAGGAAAGCAAGTATCAGCCAGCCTTGGGGTGCAAAGGTTGGCTTGCGACAGTCGTCAAGCCCCGGCAGTCCAAGTTCGTGTGACGCAGTTACGGAGGAATAATAGCAGCCTGATGGTCGACGGGGTCGTCAACGGAGAGAGCTGGCCCATGCTTATCGACGCGGGAGCATCGAGGACCATCGTCAGTCCCACCATGATCCCGAAGTGGAGAGTGCAACCCACACAAAGGAACCTCCAGCTAATAACCGCGACCGGAGAGACCGCACCGGTACATGGCGAAGCATCACTGGAGTTCGTCATTGGTCGACGGGCGATAAAGCATCCAGTGCTTGTGGCTGATGTATCAAATGAAGTGATCATCGGACTGGACTTCCTGGACCAGAACAACATCATCTTGGATCTGAGTACCAACACTCTGCACTTCGGAAGGGAGGAACTTGCTTTGCGACCAGCATACGAGGCCGTCGCCGCACGACGAGTAAGGCTGAGAGAGGACGTCATCGTTCCCGCCAGGATGGAAGTCAGCGCTGCCGTAACTGTCGACGGAACAGCTGAGGGAATGGCGGCTGTCATGGACCCAAAATATGAGGACATCCAGACAAAAGGATTGCTAGTTGCCAAGACTCTCATCAACACGACGTCTCGGCCGTACGTCCGCCTGTCCAACCTGAACGACTACGACATTACGGTACACCGGGACACCAACCTAGGAGTCTGCAAGCCCGTTACCTGGATTGCCCGCATCACAGACACGACGGACGGACACCTGCAGACGGACAACCGAAGAAGACGCGCCCTGCCAGAAGAACTACAGAAGCTGTACCAAGGATCCCAGGACCATTTAGAAGAGGAACAATCACGCCAACTTCGGGACCTGCTACACGAATTCCAGGATGTCTTCTCCGTGAGGAGCAAAGACTTCGGCAGGACAAGCTTGGTCCAGCACAGAATCGACGTTGGGGACAGCGCACCGATTAGGGCCCCATTCCGACGTGTCCCGCTCGCCAAGCAAGCCGAAGTCGACCGGATGGTAGAAGAGATGAAGGAGCAAGGGGTGATCGAGCCATCACATAGTCCTTGGAGTTCTCCGATCGTGCTAGTGAAGAAGAAGGACGGTTCCACCAGGTTCTGCGTGGACTACAGGCGGGTGAACGACGTCACGAAGGACAGCTACCCTCTACCCCGGATCGACGACACGCTGGACACCATATCAGGATCAATATGGTTCTCCACCTTGGATTTGAAGAGTGGCTACTGGCAGGTGGAGGTCCACCCTAAGGACCGCAAGAAAACGGCATTCTCTGTGGGCAGCGGGCTCTGGCAGTTCACCGTCATGCAATTCGGTCTGTGCAACGCCCCTGCGACCTTCGAAAGGCTAATGGAGTCCATTCTGAGGGGACTACACTGGATGACCTGCCTGGTCTACCTAGACGACGTCATCGTTCTGGGAAAAAGCTTCGAGGAGCACTACAGCAACCTGAAGGAGATCTTGATGAAGCTGCGAGCTGTCCAGCTGAAGTTGAGCCCCAAGAAGTGTCAGCTCTTCCAGAAGCAGGTCCAGTACCTTGGCCATATTGTCTCCGAGGAAGGGGTGCGCACCGACCCAGAAAAGACCGCAGCTGTGAGGGAGTGGCCAGTTCCGAAGGTCAAGTCCCAACTACGAAGCTTCCTGGGACTCTGCACTTATTACCGTCGCTTCGTGAGAGGATTCGCCGACATCGCCAAACCACTGCATCGACTGACTGAGAAGGACCAACTCTTCACATGGACAGCAGAATGCCACAGTGCCTTCGAACAACTCAAGCAGGCTCTGTGCACCGCGCCAATTCTGGCCTACCCCGGACCTGGAACAAGGTTCATCGTCGATACCGATGCCAGCGACTTTGGCATAGGGGGGATCCTGTCGCAAGTAGTGGACGGCGAGGAGAGAGTAGTGGCCTACTTCAGCAAGGCCTTGTCAAAGCCAGAAAGGAACTACTGCGTCACCAGGAAGGAGCTGCTCGCCATCGTGAAAACCATTGAATACTTCCACAAGTACCTGTACGGGCAAGAATTTCTCATCAGGACCGACCATATATCCCTGCGGTGGCTCCTGAACTTCAAGCAGCCCGAGGGTCAACTCGCGCGGTGGTTAGAGAGGCTTCAACAGTACAACTTTGAGATTCAGCACAGGAAAGGCCAACTGCATTCTAACGCCAACGCCCTGTCACGAAGACCATGCCCCGAAGACTGCACCTTCTGTGCCCGAAGGGAGGAGAACACCGGGATACAGTGCCGAAGGACTACCGTGGAACTTCATGGGAACTGGAGCCGCGAATCTTTCACGCGCGCACAAGCAGAAGATGATGACCTGGGACTGATAGCCGAATGGAAGAGGGCCTATGTCCCCAGACCCGTGTGGAACATTGTGAGTGACTGCAGCCCAAAGTTTAAGTCCTACTGGGTGCAGTGGGACTCGCTGATTGTAAGGGATGGCCTCATCTGCCGCGCCTGGGAGAGCATCGACGGGAAGACATCTCGGGAACAAGTCGTCGTTCCAAAGGCTATGACGGAGGAAGTCCTGAGGGAAGTCCATGGAGGATCATCTGGTGGACACCTAGGAATAAAGAAGACCCTGGAGAAGCTGAGAGAGCGGTTCTACTGGATCGGATGCCGAACTGACGCGGAGAACCACTGCGCGAGGTGCCACGATTGCGCAGCCAGCAAGGGCCCAGGACGAAGACGACGGGCTCCACTGAAGACCTACAACGTGGGCGGCCCCATGGAGAGAGTGGCCATCGATGTTGCTGGGCCATTCCCGTTAAGCGAGGCAGGGAACCGCTACATATTGGTCGTCAGCGACTACTTTACCAAATGGCCGCAGGCGTATGCGCTCCCTAACCAAGAAGCCGCGACGATTGCAGAGACCCTGGTGAAGGAATTCTCCAGCCGGTACGGAGTACCCCTGGAGCTGCATTCCGACCAAGGGAGGAACTTCGAGTCGCAGGTGTTCCAGAACCTATGCCAGCTGCTGGGAATCCGGACGACAAGGACAACGCCGCTACACCCTCAGTCCGACGGGATGGTAGAGAGATTCAATCGCAACATCGAGAACCATCTCCGAATAGTCGTCAGCGAGCTCCAGAGGGATTGGGACAAACATCTTCCAATATTTCTCCTGGCCTACCACGCCGCCGTGCATGAAGCCACCGGGTGCACACCAGCCCGGGCCATGTTTGGAAGGGAGCTCCGTCTACCTGTCGATCTTGCCTTCGGCCGACCTGGGAATGATCCGGTCCCGGTAAGCCAGTATTGTCAAGAACTGGTCGACCAACTGGAGGACGTGCACGCGTTCGCGAGGAGGAAACTGCGGATCGAGACCGACCGAATGAAGACCCGATACGACCAACAGACGGATGCCAGCGGATTCCACGAGGACGACCTGGTCTGGCTCTTCAACCCATTACGGAAGAAAGGCCTGTCACCCAAACTGCAGAAGTCCTGGGAGGGCCCGTACCGAGTCGTGAAACAGATCAACGATGTCGTCTACAGGATCCAGCGGAGCGCGAGGGCGAAGATGAAGATCGTGCATCGAGATCGCCTGGCAGCCTACGGAGGGACACAGACGGACCAATGATTGATCGGAACGATCAGCCTTTTAGGAAGGGGGTGGTGTTACGGCTGTGAGTTTGTGTCATCGCTCGCCGCATGAGTCACAACTGCCCCAGGGTTGGGCTGTGTGTGCTCTGCCTCAGTGTATTACGTGCGCGTTACGCAACGGGCTGCGAAGTGAAAGGGATGATCCAGAATATTCGTGACTCAGCCAGTGTTGGAATCCTCGAGAATCCGTGGACCCTGGATGGGTCTAGAAGCATTTATTGAGTCACCGGCCTGCTATATAAGAGCGACTCGTCAAGCAGTTGTTGTTGTGTTTTTATGAGCTAGTGCAAGCGTTTATCCTGAGCGACAGAAGTGTGGTGACTTGCGAAACCCCTAGTGAAGCTGATTCTCTTGACAGCGAGGAAGAGAGAAGCCTACAGAGGAACTGTGTCTTGAACGAGTGTGTTTTTTCCAGTGCGACAGAAGTGATTGTGGTGCATTGTGAAACAGTGTGTAGTACGGTGACAGGCTGAGTGCAGATATTTCCAGCCAACGCACGGGGCCACCTCATTACGAGGGATTAACTTCTGCGGCTTACTGACAAGTGAAAGGGGAAGTGTTCTCGCCGTGAGGAAACTGGGGTAAGGTATTAATTGCTTGTATTTACTGAAGAGTGCTGTATCTTTCTGGCCACAATAAAGTTAATTATTTCATTTAAAGGAACAATCTGTGTTGTGCTTCAACCCACCGTAATCCAGTTAACAATAAGTGCCACTAGGGGGGTGGCACGTAACATTATGTTATATGAGCATGCGTCCAGAAACGCTTCGTTTCCACCTTACACCTCATTGTCTCAAACTCGTTAATCATGGTAAGCATACAAGAACAGAACGTACCAGCATACCACATGCAACTCCTGCTCACAGGAGATGTTCAATATGCCCTCCATGCATCAACCCGCCGTCGTAGTGCATCTCGGATGCGCAGATGTATCCCTGGAGTATTGCGCCTTCCATAATACGGAAACTAAATTCAGCTATATATGAATAATTGTAGTGACGTACTTTGTATGGTGCTCCTCTTCATTAAATTTCGCGTTAATTGTGCTTTATATCGTGAGTTAAATATATTTAGTCTTAAGAGTACACCCAGCTGCCTTCGTGAACGAATGGATTCGTTGTTCTTACGACTTGGTCGAAGAAAGCCATTTATGAGCACAAAGACTAATACTGTGAATATTGCTTCATTGGACCATAGGTTATGGATTATGATGCTTGCATGACACGCATATCAGCCATCTGGAAATTATGTACATGATGAACTTTACTGTAAGTTTGCGCACGAAACGCTGTTAAACATGATATTGCTTGTTATTTTACTGTTCATAATTCAGATTTAGCCTCTAAGTGCAGTAAATACATTCGTACCCCAGTCAAGGCACAGGAAACAGAATGAAGTTTATTCTTAGATCTACATTATGTACAAAAAGTCATAGCCTTCTAAAAAGACTTACAAAAATATTTTCATATTACCAACTTAATAAATGTTGATATATTGGCTTTCACGGCAAATGAATTAAAACTCAGCATTCTAGGTTTGTGACTTGCATTTTGTAGGGTTTCACCTATGACCCCAAGCTGGCTCATCAGCGGGCTCTTAGTGGCCGTGCCCGGATCCCCACTGGAGTAGCGAATTGCGCGCTACCTCCTTTTTATAAAGCGCACCTAAGCTTCTACACTGCGAGAACTAAAAGCTCAAGCAGCCATAAACTCCCTATGAAGGCCTTTTTGGAACCAATCTACTGTAAATGATCACAGCATTGGCTGCTAAATCTTATTTTAGAATATAAGCATTCCCCATGACATACATATTTTAGTTACCTGAACATAGTAGAATTGATCTTCTTTCTTGCCTTCCATTAGTGCTTGAACTATGAAACTCCCTCCATATTGAGGAAGAAAGAAAAGCTATGTCATATATTGCAAACATAAAAGCACGTAATTATTATGATTATATTTATTTTGTTACGATTTTACAGATCGAAATTTCCCTTCAAACTCTCCTCAACAACTCCTAGAATATTTTGTTGGTCAATATTTTAACCCTCCGTTAGGCGCGTGGGTTAGCTTTCCTTGTAGCTAGCAGGTGTACATAACCCTCTGTTAGATGCGTGGGTTAGCTTTCCTTGTAGCTAGCAGGTGTACATAACCCTACGTTAGGCGCGTGGGGTAGCTTTCCTTGTAGCTAGCAGGTGTAGTTAACCCTCTGTTAGGCGCGTGAGTTAGTTTTCGTTGTAGCTAGCAGGTGTACTTAACCCTCTGTTAGGCGCGTGAGTTAGCTTTCGTTGTAGCTAGCAGGTGTATTTAACCCTTTAGCTTCCCTTATAGCTAGCAGGTGTACTTAACCCTCCGTTAGGCGCGTGGGTTAGCTTTCCTTGTAGCTAGCAGGTGTACTTAACCCTCCGTTAGGCGCGTGGGTTAGCTTTCCTTGTAGCTAGCAGGTGTACTTAACCCTCCGTTAGACGCGTGGTTTAGCTTTCCTTGTAGCTGGCAGGTGTACTTAACCATCCGTTAGGCGCGTGGGTTAGCTTTCCTTGTAGCTAGCAGGTGTACTTAACCCTGCGTTAGGCGCGTGGGTTAGCTTTCCTTGTAGCTAGCAGGTGTACTTAACCCTCCGTTAGACGCGTGGTTTAGCTTTCCTTGTAGCTCGCAGGTGTACTTAACCATCCGTTAGGCGCGTGGGTTAGCTTTCCTTGTAGCTTGCAGGTGTACTTAACCCTTCGTTAGGCGCGAGGGTTAGCTTTCCTTGTAGCTTGCAGGTGTACTTAACCCTCCGTTAGACGCGTGGGTCTGGTGGCCCCACGTCTTAATGATCGTTCATTATTTCAACTTTATATTCACTTCCTGTATCGTAGTTTTCGTTTTCAACAATTGATACCAGTGTTTCATCATTAACAAAAAGATTCCAACATTCAAATTCAGTATTACTCTAGAGCATACAACAGCAGAATAAGGGCCGTGTCTGAGTAACCATCCATGCTTCCTTGTAATTAAAGCCGTTCCGGCTTTCATATAGTCGTGGTACATTTTTTCGAGATCTCGGGAACTAAGCGTCGCCCAGGGTTCAAACCTCTACCAATCGAATCAGAGTCGGAAAAAAATAATCCAAAAAAAGTCTGTCTGTATGTATGTATGTATGTGACGTTTTTGCGTTTAGCAAAGTACAGGTCGCAATTTTCAAGATATCGAGCTCAAATTTGGTATGGTGAAAGAGTTACGGCCTATGACGAACCCTGTTGTTGGGCGTTAAAATCGGTGCAGGGACGGACCTCTTTTTGGGGCCCTGAATTTCATCCTTTTTATTCAGACGCGTATTATCTCGGAAACGGTTGGTCCTATCCAAACAAGTTAAATCTACAGGTGTAAGATCTCAGTGATTAGCAACTTTTTTAACCTCCACGATTTTTTGATATCTCTCACCATTTTTATTTTCTGTGGCCCTGAATTTATTTCTGTTTTTTGAATCGTTATTTCTGGGATACGGTTGGTCGTATCGAACAAGTTAAAGCTACAAGTGTAAGATCTCGGTTATTAGCAACATTTTTAACCCTTATGAATTTTTGATATCTCTCACCATTTTTTTGGAGGGGGGCTGAATTTTATCCCTTTTTTTTGGAATCGACATTTCTCGGAAACGGTTGGTCGTATCGAAACAAGTTAAATTGACAGAAGTAAGATTTCAGTGATTAACAACTTTTTTAACTCATGATTTTTTGAGATCTCTCACCGTTTTCATTTTCAGGGGCCCTGAATTCCATCCTATTTTTTCGAATCGTTATATCTGGGAAACGGTTGGTCGTATCGGACAAAGTTAAAGCAACAGGGGTAAGACCTCAGTGATTAGCAACTTTTTTAATCCTTATGAATTTTTGATATCTCTCATCATTTTCTTTCTTTGGGGGGGGGGGGGGGCTGAATTTTATCCCTTTTTTTTTAATCAACATATCTCGGAAACGGTTGGTCGTATCGACACAAATTAAATTTATAAAAGTAATATCTCAGTGATTAGCAACTTTCTTAACTGTTATGATTTCTTGATACCTCTCACCGTTTACATTTTCTGGGGCTCTGAAGTTCATTCATTTTTTTTTTGATTCGTTATTTTTGGGAAACGGTTGGTCGTATCGATAAAAGTTAAATCTACAGGTGTAAAACATGAGTGAGTAGCAACTTTTTTAACCCTTATGATTTTTTGATATCTCTCATCATTTTCTTTTTTGGGGGGCCCTGAATTAATATCCTCTTTTTATGGAATCGATAAATCTGGGAGACGGTTGGTCGTATGGAAAAAAATTATGTTTACAGCAGTAAGATCGCTGTGATTAGAATCTTTTTACCCCTTATCATTTCTTGATATCTCTCACCGTTTTCATTTTCTGGGGCCCTGAATTTTTTCCTTTTTTCGAATCGTTATATCTGGGAAATGGTTGGTTGTATCGAACAAATTAAATGTTCAGTTGCATGAACTCAGTGATTAGCAACTTTTTTAACTCTTATGATGTTTTGATATCTCTCACCGTTTTCATTTTCTGTGGCCCTGAAATTCATTCTTTTTTTGAATCGTTATATCGGGGAAACTGTTGGTCCTATCGAACAAAGTTAAATCTACAGGTGTAAAACCTCAGTGATTAGCAACATTTTTAACCCTTATGATTTTTTGATATCTCTCACAATTTTCTTTTTTTTTTTGGGCCCTGAATTGTATCCTTTTTTGGAATCGATATATCTGGGATATCTGGGAGACGGTTGGTTGTATCGAACAAATTAAATGTTCAGTTGTATGATCTCAGGGATTAACAACTTTTTAACTCTTATGATTTTTTGATATCTCGCACCGTTTTTATTTTCTGGGGCCCTGAAATTCATTCTTTTTTTTGAATCGTTATATCTGGGAAACGGTTGGTCCTATCGAACAAAGTTAAATCTACAGGTGTAAAACCTCAGTGATTAGCAACTTTTTTAACCCTTATGATTTTTTGATATCTCTCACAATCTTTTTTTTTAGGGCCCTGAATTTTACACTTTTTTTTTTTTGGAATCGATATATCTGGGAAACGGTTGGTCGTATCGAAACAAGTTAAGTTTACAGCAGTAAGATCGCAGTGATTAGATTCTTTTACCCCCTAATGATTTCTTGATATCTCTCACCGTTTTCATTTTCTGGGGCCCTGAATGTCTTCCTTTTTTCGAACCGTTATAACTGGGAAACAATTGGTGGTATCGAACAAAGTTAAATCTACAGGAGTAAGATATCAGTGATTAGCAACTTTTTTAACTCTCATGATTTTTTGATATCTCTCATCATTTTCTTTTTTTTGGGGGGGGGGGCTGAATTGCATCCTTTTTTCGAATCGGTATATCTCGGAAACTGTCGGTCCTATCGAAAAAAACTGAAATCTGCTGGTGTAAGATCTCAGTGATTAGCAACTTTTCTATCCCTTATGATGTTTTGATATCTCTCATCGTTTTCTATTTTTGGGGCCCTGAATTTCATACTTTTTTTCGAATCGTTATATCTCGGAAACCGTCGGTCCTATCGAAAAAATGTAAATATACAGGCGTAAGATCTCAGTAATTAGCGACTTTTCTGCCTCTTATCATATTTTGATATCTGACACCGTTTTGATATTATTAAATGTTTTTGTTTTTTGAAAAACAAATTGAGGCCCAAATGTATAAAATAATTTCTACACATTCAACTGATGATCTAATTGAATTCTAAGGAAAATTCTCTATAATAATCCGTTTTCACCTTTTCAGTAAGTTAAAAACTGCTCGAAATACAAGGGGGGTCCCAAAATGCAGACTTTTCACAATCAACCTGTAGTTCGAAAACCAAGAGGGCAGTGATGGTTTCGATTGCACCATCGGTTTGTTTCACAGAAAAGTGCAACGGAATTGCGAAATACGTTTTGCTCTATCTTGATTCGTTTCAATGATACACGTCAAATACATCGAAAAGGCGCCACCCTGTACAGCCGAATTCAATGAAAAAGTATACACGTATTACAATGAGCCTCAAATTTTGACATACAATTTATTATTAAAGGTTACCATACGTATAGGTTAAACTAACCTTTCTTCTTCTTCTTTTTTGGCATCTCGAAACGGAAAAAGCTTGATACAGTGCCGGATTCAGCCAGCGCGGGGCCTGTAGCATATGGCAGCCAGGGGCTCTTTACTTTAGGGTAAAACAATATACAGGGTAGGTCAGCCTATTCGAGGCGGACGGGTGCAAGAGAACTATTACAGATATTTCATAACTATGTGATGGTTTAAGCATTGCCTATGAATTTTCTTATTTAATTACAGCTGTAAGATATTTTCCATTTCCGAGGACGTCCGGCTTTCATAACCACGTGATGGTGTCAGCATTGCCTAGAATAACATTTTACAATTTTCCTACATTTCCACGCAATCAGGCCGAAGGTCCGAAATGCAAGGCCGCAGGCGCTGCCGCCAACGAAGTTGCTGTTTGAGATTATTTCCCCTCTTGCTCGCCGCTATGTAGCAGCAGGTCGTGCAGCGTGGACTCCTACTTGTTATTCTTCGCGCCATCCTCGCCTAAAACTGTAATCTGTTCTTGTTGTTGATTCTTTAGTGGCTTTGCGACATCGTACTCATGTTGCCTCTTACGTAGAGGAGCAGTGGCAGTTCTGCAACTCGCAATACATCTAGTCCAAAATAACCCAACATGGCGGCTGTGCGAAATATCTCTAGGGAAGACTATATCTCCGAAACTATTACTGATATCACCTTGAATTGTTTACGGCGGTAAAGGACATTACTTAAGTTTCACCTATGTCTCTTTCCAAAACCTGTTAGGTACAAAACAAACATGGCGGCCAAGCGAATTTAAAAAATTTAGATAGACTTTTCTCGCGGTTTAATCATCCGATCGCAGTTAAACTTGGTACAGCAAATGTTCATACACATTGTAATGCACTGACAGCCAATTTACTTCAATTGTTTACCTAATCTGCAGATGGTGACTGTGCTAAATTTTTTTTTTTCTTAATTTCTTGTGTCCTAATCATGCGATCGAAATTTGAATAATACACTACACAATAATATTCATGTTATAGTACATAAATCCAACGCCTACATATATAAAATTATAACATGGCGGCCATCCGAAATATTAAGACGGTTCTCAATATCTACGAATCTATTACAGCAATAAAACTTAAATTTTGTATCTTGATAGAGACAATTAACATAAGTAGGATACATGAAAATAGGCTATATATTTCTTCATGAGCACATCATTTAACATCTCCAGAGAATAGCTTAAGTACACTCCTCACATCTCTTGTTATTTTCTAACATGTGTTATTGTTGCAGGTAGCTTTGGAGGAGCCTCTAACAACACCACAAAGCAAGCAGAAGCCATTGTCTGGCCAAAATGAAATTAAGATTCTCTTCCTAATTTATTGTATTTTTAGCCTAATTTTCACATTTTGCAAAAATGAGGGAAAAGTAGACTTATGAGATCGATCCGGGCGAATTTCTGTCTGTCTGTCTGTCTGTGTGTGTGTCCCCCCAATCAACTCCTAAACGGCTGCAGCAATCGAATCCAAATTTGGTAGATGAAAAGATCTATACCAGAATATCTCAAGCCCATATTTGAAAATTATGTCAATGCTACCATCTGCTGAAGAAAAGAAATTGCAATTTGAACTCCATGTTGGATATATTGCAATGTACGCATGGGAGCTACTTCAAAATTGGCACACGTATAGAAAATAATATTTCAGTTTATTTACCAGGAGGCCATGCATGGCAGTGTTACAAAAATGATTCTAAGCCTGTTGATAGGTCCAATTTTTAAATGCATATAACTTCTGTACTATCAATTGGATTTCAACCAAAGTTTGTATGTAATATGTGTACATAAACAGATATGACTGAGCGTATTTTTAAGAGCCACCAGGGCTGCCAACTGTCCACAAATGTTCTCTCTATTCTTTTATCAAAATACCAATATATCAGAAAGTACGCAAGCCGACATATTCAAACTATGCACACGTATAGTACCTCACATTCTAGATTAATTTGGAGTAACTTATGTACGTTAGTGCTACCAACATGATTATAAGCCTGCTGATAGGACCAATATTTAAATGCATGTAACTTCTATACTATCAATTGGATTTCAACCAAATTTCATATGTACTATGTGTACCATAACAGATATGACTATGCTTATTCTTAAGAGCAACCAGGGCTGCCAACTTTTAGTAAATGCTGTCTCTATTTTTAACCCAAATATTAATATATCAGAAAGTATGTAAGCCAACAGCTTTAAAATTTGCACACGCATAGTACCTAACGTTCTCGATTAATTAGGATAAACTAATATACGTCAGTGCTGCCAACATGACTCTAAGCCTGCTGATAGGTCCAATTTTGAAATACAATTAACTACAATACTAACATATGGATTTCATCCAAAATTGGCACAAGAGATCATAATATTTTAGATTATTTCTGAGCAACGCATGCATTACATTGTTGCCTATCTGATTTTACGCGCGCTGATAGATCCAAGTCTAACTGCGTGTAACGTCCATGCTATCCATTGGACATCAACCAAATATTGTATTCTGTACCTTAAGAGACGGAAAAATCAATAAATTCAGTCACCAGGGCTACCAACTGTACTGCTCTATTAGGCTACAGGTATATTTCGAACTAATTAGAAATTTCGATATTAACAACTTAATTTCGCTATTTTTTTAGATAGGTCTATATAGATTGGCATGAATCTTAAATTTTAAGAAAAGTAGGCTCTTTAGTTCTTCACGGAACTTCTTGTTTTTTTTAGTATATAACCAAAAAGACATACAACTAAAGGAGTCAAATAAAAATGGTTGTAAAAGTGAGAACTTAGTAGTTACCAGTACCATCATAGTGGAGATGTTTGAACATTGTGTGACGTAAAACTTTTCCCAGCATTGTCTGAATCACAGAGAACCCTGAGGCCTTGGATATACGAGTGGTGATTAGGTCAGGAAAGGGGGTGGTTGGATAAATTGTGTCAATTGACACTACTGGTATTTGGAAATAAAACACACGAGCACAGTAAAGGGTGGGCTGTGGGGGTGAGTGGAAGAAAATTAGGATAGATGGACATAATTTGTTGTCCATAAATAGCAATCTCAGCATAGTTCCTGTAAACAGACCCCTGCGCGACTAACGGAGCGTAATTTTGAAAGATGGACGGCACTATCCCTGGAAGTAAAGAGGGTCTACTAAGGCTGTGAGCATCTGCTTTGTTTCTTCTGGCATCCACAGATGATCCTACAATTTCATGGGGGTGAAATGTTGTGCACACACCTGTTGAGAATAAATTAAATACCGTTATTAAAACTTGTTGAGGAGCAATGTGACCTCAAGCACCGCCCATACCTCAGTAGCTCTCGTATAATCACAGCCGTGAATGAAACTGAGACAAAGCCACATTTTACTCTAGCCTGTGTTAACAGAAAAATTAACTGCATTCATCAATTCTATACATGCTTGGCATGAACATATATGAGGTTAACGACAACTATGGATCAACATGTGTCTCTTCAAACTGCCCTTCTGAGTAAATTTTGCTTCGCATGTACCACAGGAATAAGCCTTATGACCACTATGGATTAACAGGTGCTTCTTCAAATCGCCTCTGCGAGCAAATTTTGCTTCGCATGTACCACATGATTAGGGTTTATGACCACTATGGATAATCATGTGTGTTGTAAGGCGAACCTTCAGCTTAAATTTTGCTCCACATACACCACAGGGATGTGGTTTTAGATGACTATGTATCGACATGTGCGCCTTCAAATGGCCCTTCTCAGTAAATCTTGCGTCGCATGTACCACAGGAATATGGCTTTAGACGACTATGGATCAATGTATGTTGCTTCAAACTGCCCTTCTCAGTAAATTTTGCTCCGCATGTATTACAGGAATGAGGTTTATTACCACTATGGATCATTATGTGTCTCTTCATATTACCTTTGTAACTAAAATTTTCTCCACATGATTCACAGGAATATAGTTTTTGACCACTATGGATTATCATGTGTGATCTCAAACTACCTTCATTAGCAAAGTTTGCTCCACATGTACCACAAGAATGTGGTCCTAGAGTGCTATGAACCAGCATGTGTCCCTCCGTAGTAACGTTTCCTCCACAAGACAAGGATATATATGGCATTAAACAGCTATGAGTTGACATCTTAATGTTATCATTTTGATAGAATGAGGCTACGAATCTATCTTTGATTAAAGTGTTCTCCGAATTGTGGTTGTTTCTGTAAATAATATTTAATGTTAGTACGAGTAAAATAACCACTAGCAGTATCAAATATCAAATAGCACAATTTCGGACAAATATAACCCTTGAATAATCTTCAGTATTCGTCGACATAGGTATAGAAGCCTAATCTTAATGCGTTTGATGACGCTCGAAACTAGTCACACACGGGAAATGTTTAGCCTCATGTAATTTGCTTCAGGGTATAACACCCTTATCAATTTCGGTACAATCGTGTTGACAACTGAAAAGCAGTTAATTTCGCTATGTTAGACGATCAAGGGAAATGGAATAATAACTTTGCGGTCAAGAGATCTAACTAGTGGAAAGTTAACTTGTGCATTTTCAGCAATTTGCAATAACTTGCAAGTTTTTCTTAAATAATAGGAACGGAGTTTGTTTCTACTCTTCAATGAAGTGGTGTTCGTGCAGTCAATATATATTATCGAGACAATACTGTTTTATACTGTATGTCGGAGGTTTGGGATTTATAGTTCTTCCGGATGAACGTGTTAATCTATGTACAGGAAGAAAAAAAAAGCGCTTGTGAATGAAGATAGGTTAATAACATCCCCCTACGGCTGTTACTTCCTAAGAGTCAACAAGCTCTTTCATCGTCGCGATCAACAGGATAAGTAAAATAGGGTGCTGCTCTATACATTAACTACGAGAGTTGAGGGGCAGAAGGGTTCCTATCCCATGGGTAACTGAAGTGGCAACCCGCAATCCAGGGACAAGGCCAAGCGTACTTCCTTACGAATAATCGGAGAGATTCGTGAGAGGGTCAAACGAATGGAATCTATCCCTTCTATCTAAAGGATAGGACTATTCCCCCCTAAAATAAAAACTGTCCAAACCCCCAGGGAATATAAGAATTTTTTAGAGATCATGTGCACTTGAGGCACTTCCAAGATGGCAGGCATATGAAACGTTATGTTAGATGCCTTCATTCCCCTTCCCTACACCCTACCGCCATCCAACACAACCACCAATACCAGATTTGCCTAAAATTGTCAACAGATTTTTCCAAATTTAATTAGATTTAACACTCAAGTCCACCACTGCATCCACTTACATGTGCTAGGCTCATTTGGTCAGATTCCATTCTCATCCAATTTACTTGTCGATATATTTATTATTTAATATTTATGTATTTATTGTTATCTATTGATTATTGATTTATCGATTATTGATGAAATACAAGGTCACCTACCCGAGATTTCTGACAAGAGTCAATATCACCCGAACGATAATCGGAGAAAGTCGTGTGAGGGCTCAAAGGAACGGTCTCTATTCCCTCTATCCACAGGACACATCATTTTCAATTTTAATATTTCTATTAATGATGGACGTTTCCAAGGGTGAATGTGGTTCGGACCGATTTTCACAAGGTCATGTGACATGACACCTAGCTGCCTACGACAGGATAGCCCGATCGATCCCAGATGGCCGCCGATCGATTATATTTATAATTTGTTTATTTCATTTTTAGCCTTCTTCTTCTACTTCTTCGTCGTTTGGGCCTACTGAGGACCACGGGGTCGTAACTCCTGGTCGCTTTGTCTCTTCTTCCAGTACTCTTTCATCATCTGACTATGAGCCAGCTTTCTTTCCTCCGTCCATGGTGGTCTGCTGACACCAGTGTTCTTCCTAGCTGTCAGTGATACAGGAAAAACTCCCTGTCGGACGGCTTGCCGGAATTGTTGGCGATCCTGTATGGAATTAAGTGGGATCCCTAGGTGGTCTAAATCCGTCCTGACCGTAGAGATCCACTTGGTCCTAGAGACCTTCCCTCTTCCTGCCACTGTGAAGATCTTATTGGTGAGCCGGCAAGGGATCATGCGGGTCAAGTGTCCATAGAAGGCTTATTTTTTTAATGTTATGAAAAAATAGGCTTATGAGATCACCATTTGTCCGTGTGTGTGTGTGGGTGTGTGTGGGTATGTGTGTGTCCCCCCCCCCTTATGACGTCTAAACGGCTGGAGCGATTTAAATGAAACTCGGTAAGGTCACAGAACCATTTAGGCCAACCCCTTCAAATTTTACTACGTCTCACCAATCCACCGTGGCGGCTGTGCGAAATATTTAACCAGCATTCAATATATCCGTAATTGTTACCGATATCACCCTGAAATCTTGTACGGTGATAAAGGGCTACTACTAGAAATTCACCGATGAGATTTTCAAAATCAGCTAACTAGTGAACCAGCAAGGCGGCCAAGCGAAGTTTCGACTTTTAAATAGACTTTTCTCGCAATTTAACCATCCAGACGCAATGAAACTTGGTGCAGCAAGTGTTTGTATACATTGCAATACAGTGGCATTTAATTTAATTCGATGGTTTACATATCTTCAAGATGGCGGCTGTGCGAAATATTTCACTGGCATTATATATCTCAGAAACTATTACCGTACGGATATCACCCTGAAATTGTGCACGATGATAAAGAGCTCTACTGCACGTTTATCTATGTAACATTCAAAAACATCAAAGTACAAAACGAACATGGCGGCCAAGCGAAGTTGAAACGTTTTAATACATTTCTCTTGGAATTGAACCATCTGAGCGCAGTGAAATATGGTACAGTATATGATTATACATATCGCAATGCACTGGCATCTAATTTAGTTCAATTGTTAATATAAAATCAAGATGGTGACCGTGCGAAATTTTAAAATTAAATTTTATTTCTTGTGTCGTAATCACGCGATCGAAGTGAAACTTTGCATAATGAAGCTACCCAATAATTTTCCTTTAATGGTACATAACTATATGGCCTATACATATAACAAACCAACATGGCGACCATCCGAAATAATTCGACGGTTCTCAATATTTACGAATCTATTACAGCAATCAAACTGAAATGTTGTATGTTGATAGAGGCAATTAGCATAAGTAGGATATATGAAAATAGGCTTTAGTTCTTCACGGAACTACTTGTTATTTAATAATCTTTGCTTTACGTCCGTAGGTGTAACCTAAAACTGCCCTTCACGTGTCCTCCGGGTGGTACTAAATATGCAACACCATTGGCTGCTGGACCAAAATAATTTTCTTGCGGATATCCCAGCAATTTAAGGATATAACAAAAATATCTTGACCACAAAGGTTCTTCTAAGAGCCAAATGACAACAAAGGAACTAGGAAATTCACTGACGATACTGCAGTTAAATATTGAGTGCATTAGCAACTCGGCATGGGATATACTTATAAGAGTGTTGAATGAAAATCAAGTAGATGTTGTACTCTTACAGGAAACTCATTGTAAAGATCTAAACCAACTCCTGTCTAGATGCAAGTTACCAGGATACAGCCTTATTTCAGCTACCTTCCATAAGAGCTATGGCACAGCAACTTATGCCAAGTACAACTTCGAACAGGTGGAAGTCCTAAGTACAAACTCTGATAATAATATGTTCATTATCAAAACCAGGATTGCTGGCATGGAGATTATTAACATTGTGCCCGCTTCTCCAATGGGACAGGCGATCACCCGACTAGCAACCCGGCCCCACTAGAGGAAACAGCCAAGGGAGTGGGTACAAAAAAAAATTAGGGCATGAATCTTGGTTCATACAGACAAGACTAAAAGAAAAGCTCCAGCGAGCTAGAGACAAGGGGTCTCGGGTCGTTTACGGGTCGGGACGGTAAATAGACTGAACCAGGATTCACAAGCAAAACCCTAACTTGAACTGACAAACAGAAAAGAAAGGAAAAGCCCTCGTAAAATCACATCTGCTCCTTTATTGGCCAAAGGATAAATAAATATGCAACCTGCCTATCACGCACGAGTATAATGTTATGGTGGGACAAAGTCCGAGAAAAAAAATAAAGTTCATAGTCCCTAAACAATCAAAAATTTATACTTATTCAAACTCGTGGGTGTCCTCTCTTAAAGTTCCGACAAGGAGATCGTCTTTCAAAAAGCTAAATTAACCATAATTTATCGGTGCACACGCATGTAAACATCACTAGCCACTTAACACAAAGTTCACCTACGGCAAAAAAAAACTCTAAGAAAATATCGAATATCTATGTAAATTACAACTGTCTACCCTTATACAGTAATGGACGGATCTCCCCCATCGAACTTGCACCGCCTTGTGCTTTTACGTTAAACAAAATAGCAGAGGCATGAGGAATACAGTGGAAGCGAAAACAACAACTTAAACAGGATCGCTAAGGAGCGGGGAAAGGATGTCTCTTTCGATGCGTGCTGGGCCCAAGATTCCGGATCGAAAGAAAGATACTTTCCAAAAAAGGAAACGAATGAATTGTTTAAAACAAATCAAAAGCGGAATTAAATTTATCTAATTGATCGAAGAACCCAGAAGCGTGTAGGTCGTGACTGCGTTACAGTACGAAGCCAAGACCGACGAAATCGAACGAGAGATGAGGGAACTTAAAATTACAAATGAAAGAGGACGAAACCAAAGTGACCTACTTACTAATGTATTTAAAACAAACTAAAACAGGTGCGCATAAGAGTAAGGATTAAATCTAAACACAAAATGAAAGGTAAACTTGAATTAAAATCACTTAATAACAAACAAAATTAAATTAAAATTAAAGATGGTACCTAAGAAAGTGGTACACAAAAACAATATCAAGAGAAAAGTGTATAAATGAACTTAAGCACAAACAAAGATGAAACAAGATTAATTAAAATGTACTTACAATCAATGTGCAACTAAACCGTAAGCGCGACTCGATAACCAAAATTTAAAATACAAAAAAAAAGATAGAGAGTATGAACGGGTCGAATAAGAGAACACCTCTACTTACGAGGATGACCTGGACAGAATGCCCCGCGCCAAGAACAGAACTAAAACGCTCATGATGTTGTGAAATCATGGGGTAGGGGGTGAAAGTGGTGGGGATGGGAGGAGTGCGTATGTAGGAAACGGGGGTGGGGGATGACACGGAGTTACATAATATAACGAAGTCAGAGGAAGCAACACAAAATTAACACAACAAAAAAAAGGAAACGAAAATTACATTAAATTACGTGACATTATGACATTACCGGGACAGGAAATAAAAGAAAAAAATCAATCAGCTAAGAAATATGCTTCGTAGGAAGATGTAGGCTTACACAGAGGTAGAAATGCCGAATCACAACGACATACGATGAAACAAAGAAAGTAATGCGGCTCATGGACAGTGATTAGCACGGTGACCATCGCTCACATACATTTCAATAAAACAGAGGGAGGATCTGACTGAAGACGTGAGACTCAGCTCCGTAACTTCGCCGATTCCATCCATAAAAACAAGGCTCTGATGCGACAATCCACCGGAGGTCGTCATAAAAGAACGCCGAACCAGGTGGTGACGCAATACAGAGCATAATTAAGCCTCGTAGAAAAATAGCATATATTTCAGACCTGAGAGATTTGAGTAAAAATAAAACCGATTACATGAAAGGTAGGGATGACAAATAAACACAGAGGCTTCGCTAAACTAACGTAAACAAAGGCGAAGGGACTTGGGTTCATGGATCGAATTCACATCATCATAAGAAAGGGAAATTGTAAGTGAATCAAAGGAGACACAAAAATAAAATAAAAAAATAGATAAACTGAAATTCAAAAATGATAGCATGCAAGGTAAATCAAGTGATCGAATCGTACTTACGCTTAGTTGCTTTCTAGGTGCGGGCAAAGGCCTGACACGTGCACACACGTCCGTCTAACTGACGGCTCAAATTGGAAGGGAGCAACCTTCTCTAAAGGAAAGTAGTAACGCGCCCGAGAAAAATAAGTCGTAGAAACATCCCCTCTCCAGAACATAAAGGGGGCCAACGGGAGAAGCAAAGCTTAGCAACAAGTTATGCTTCAACCAATGGTAAAACTGTGTCAGTAGGGGTGAAAAGTTTCACCATCTGACGAAACATTTACGCAGAATTACAAAGTTTGAACGCAGTAGGTAAGACAGAGAAACATATGTCACAATAATGCGACATGAAGGAAATGTTGATGATAATAATAATAACAATAATAATAATAATAATAATATGACAAAAAAATAATGAACCTGATAAAAACGGTTCAAAATTCCCCTGCTCTCCCCCAAAAAAAAGGAATTTTCCTGGCCATGGAAATTTCTTTTTTCGTACAAATGGAGAGGCAAAAAAATTGTAAAGGGGGAAAAAAATTGAATACTAAAAAAAATGGGTACTAAGGACCTCTAGGAGAATACAAAAAAAAATGAACAGTTGACTAATCTGACCGTGAAATGAAGGTGGTACCCCCTTCATTGCTCGTCAACACTAGCCACTAACGTCAAAAGTACTGCGTTCAAAAAGAAATACAGTGAGTTCATATATTAAATGGTGATCATTGTTCTTGTTAGTTCATGATGATGCGGATGTGGAAATCTTCAAGATGGATGTTACCCCGAGACTGCAAATCTCTCCAGTCTCTGATGAGAAAAGACAGACAAAGTTAAATCGTGATCACATTAAAAAAAATACAATTGAGACAACCTGTATATAGGACCGTTCGTTGCGTCAACGGGGAATATGCAATAGTGTCATAATGTCTTCGAAATGGAAAGTACTCTCCTTTTCAGCACCTGAAAATAAAGCCATGTATAGATCCATTGGGGGGTGACTGGTCCGTTAACGTGTTCCGAGAAGACCCCCAGCTGTGTTAGCCCAGGTACACAAAGGCTGCTTGTTGTTACTGGCTGCCCGTCAGGATGGTTACTAGACAATACACGACTTTCTAAGAACACTTGACAATTTAGAACCAAACAAAATACATGATTTCACAATAAACATCAAAATCAAGATGACACAAAGGTGCATGCTATCTCAAAACTATGACACAAAAAGTCAATTACATCAATAAATTTAAAATAAATACAAAGTTCCTACAAGGTCAAACAGGAAGTGTTGAAGGGTCCTTGTCTGTCGCCGAACAATAGGAGTTAAGCCTGGGAACAGTACAAAAGAGGGGTAGGAGTGGTTTGCAAACAGTGACCGACCAGGTATATGCTGACGGCCTCAGGCAAAGATATAGCTCGCCAGAGATGTCAAGAATTCACGACACACTCGCGTACGAGAAAAAGGCCACGGGTGTCTCCTGTCTTGTCACAGGAATAAATAAAAAGGAAGCACACGAATTAAGATCAGAATAGGCTCACATGCTAGGTTGGCTATTAAGGAGCTCGGGCATCCAATTAGAATAAAAGGAAAACAAAAATAAAACATTATAGCGAGGTGAAATTCACAAGATCATTTGACAAATTTTTTCAACTGCGTGACGTGGGCCGAAGTCACTGAATTATCGTGATCGTCCACTAACTCAACAGAGACCGGATTTAAAAACCGAGCAATAGTCTTGGGAGTTGACCAACGTAAGCACAGCTTACTGGAAATTTGTTTGGTAGCGTCACTCAAAGGATGTAAACGACACAAAACCTTGTCCCCAATTTGGAATTTAACATCACGACGGCCTAAGTTATAGCGCTTTGCTACTCTGGCTTTTGCTTTCTTGAGGTGACCGGTAGCGATGGCCCATTTTTTGAGCAACAGAGGTAGTGCGAGAGGGTTCGGAAAGATATTCAATATTCCATTTGAGTAGCAAGGGGTCGACGAGTGCTCGGCCAAGGAATAATTCAGCTGGAGTAGTTTGAACGGACTAATGGAAAGAGGTATTGAACCCGAGACTGAAATACTGTAGGTTCGTATCCCAGGAGGTTTGATCGGCATTGTGAAAAGCGGACATACAAGCCTTCAAGTTTTTGTGAAAACGCTCTACGTGATTTCCCTGCGGTCGATACGGTGACAAGAAAATATGTTGGATGCCCCAGTTAAATACCATAGTTTCAAAAGCTTTGGAACGGAATACAGAGGCGTTATCTGACACAAGGTACTTGGGAGGACCAAAAACTCCAAATATATATCTAGACAAGAAATGGATAGTAGTCTGAGAAGTGATATTCTTTACAAGGAATAACCAAACAAACTTCGAAAAACCATCAATGACAGTTAAAATGGCTTGATTGCCAGATTTTGATCTCACGACTGGACCAAAGTAATCAATGAAAAGGCGTTCGCCGGGACGAGTGACGATACCAGCTTGGTGGAAGCCTACACGAGTGTTCTGGGCAGGTTTAGAACGCTGGCAGGTTAAACATCTTCTGACATGAGCAAAAGCATCTACTTTAATTGAGGGCCAATAAAATTCACCGGATATCTTACGGAAAGTGCGCTGCATCCCTGCATGAGTTCCCAGTGCAGAATCATGATAATATGTCAAAAGCATATCACGTACTGCTAATGGAGCAAAAATTCTAAATTTAGAAGAGTTAGGAAGAACATAGCCAATAACATCATTTCGAACACAAAAGTTGCTTACTGCCGGATCTTTGTTTGCAATTTATGCACGGAGGTCAGTGCAAAATGGATCCTCTGACTGGAATTTCCGGATATCCACAAAAGACCAAGGGCAATGTTGCAATAGGAAAAGATTTTCTTGAAGTGGTGTACTGATAGAAACGCTCTCGATTGGAGTCCTAGGGGTCTCTTCAAACATGCGTGACAGGCAGTCAGCTACCGGATTCTCGCTCCCTTTTACGTGGATGATATCAAACTTAAAAGATGACAACCTCAAAATCCATCTGTTGATGCGTCCAAGCTTTTTCACGTGAGAAAGACTCCATTTCAAAGCCTCATTGTCGGTAAAAACAGTAAAGTGACGGTGTTCCAAAAAAGTCCTGAATTTTTCACATCCAAATACCACAGCAAGACTTTCCTTCTCGAAAATTGAGTAACGTCGTTCATGTTGATTTAACATACGACTCGCGAAGGCCACTGGTGCAAATTTTGCATCCACACGCTGGCTCAAAACACTAGAAATGGCCAAATCACTGGCGTCACAATGTAAAAAGAAAGCTGATTCGAAATCAGGCGTGTGCAGTACTGGTGCTGACATAAGGGTTTCTTTCAAAACATTGAAAGCTTTGTCCTGTTCTGGCCCCCACACAAATTTCACATTCTTCTTTTTGAGAGCATTTAGAGGTGCCGAAATGTCAGAGAAGTTTTTGATAAAACGAGAATAGAACGTGAACATACCCATTACTCTTCTCAAGGCCCTAACTGTGGTGGGTACAGGTAACTGCTGAATGCAATCTGCGCGCTCGGGTATGACACGGATACCATCGGCTGACAGAATGTGACCCAGAAATTTAATTTGAGTGCAGCCCAAAGAGGTCTTTTTTGGATTGATAGTGAGACCGGCCTTCCTGAGGCGGGAGAAAACTTCCCTAAGATGAACGACATGCTCCTCAAAAGATCTGCTGTATACGACTAAATCGTCAAGATAATTAAATACAAAATTGAACTTCAGGTCTCCCAAGATGTCGTCTAGCACGCGACTGAGGACTTGTGCACCAACAGCTATACCCATCGGAAGACGTTTAAAATTATATAACCCGAAAGGGGTGTTAAAAGCAGTGAAGTCGCGACTCTCAGCATCCAACGGAATCTGATAATAGGCACTATTTAGATCAATCATCGAATACACATTGGCCCCGTGGAAATGTTGAAAAGCACTCTCAATAGTAGGCAGTGGGAAATTATCAAAGACTACCTTCTTGTTCAATTTTCGGTAGTCTACGACTAGCCGGTACTCGCCCTCTTGTTTCTTGGGAATTAAGAAAGCAGGAGACCTATAAGCTGATTTGGAAGGAACCACTACTCCCCGATCTTGCAAATCATTGATATACTTTTTCTTGGCCAAGAGCTTGGGCGGATTACAAGGAAATGGAGGACTTCGAACAGGTACATTGTCGCTCAAGTCAATGTGGCATTCGTGATTTACAGCAGAACCTAAATCTTCTGTGAGGACATCAGAAAATTCCTCAACTAAATCGCTCAGAGTATCACGTTGCTCGGACATCAAAGTTAATGGAAGATGTACGGAAAATACAGGAGACACATCAATGTAGTTAGAAGTACATTCTTCAAAGGGGAACATTTTATCTGAGCGAAATTTGAAACAAAATGAATCGTTAATAAAATCCAACTGCATACCAGTTTTATGCATAAAGTCAATTCCTAGAATACATTGAGTGGAGAGATTGTTAACCACATGAAAAACATGTTTCCAAGAAACTCCGTGAATTTTAATGCGACATAAAATAGTTTCGGCAACATCGATAACTGACGATCCCGCAGACAGGAACTGACATTTATTCTGTATGGGGTGTTTTTGCGAAGATCGAATGCTATCTGCCACTGAACGGTGGATGAAACTTCTGGTGGCGCCTGTATCCAAAATAGCAGGTGCCGAGACATTATCGAAATTTACTGAGACTCCTGGTTGTAACACAACATCAAAATTAGATGCATTGTCAAGTTTGGATGGAGGACTGCTCCGGGAGTCGAACTCAGAACACCTCCCTATGAGTTTTCCTGGTTGGAATTACAATTCGGACAGGAACGAGTCGTGACCTCATTCATCCCACAGCCAAAACAGAATTTTCGGCGTTTTAAAGAACACATTTTAAAATGATGTCCAAGTTCATTACAGTTCCAACAAGTTATGCGACCAGAAGAAACATTGCGTGCGATTGTTGTTGGGTTGTGTGTAGTCTTTTCACGGGAAAGAGCATAAGAATTACGAGCCACAGAAGGGTCTGGATTAGAATTCTTAGAAAGGGACTCAGCACGGCGAGCAGACGGCTTAAACCGTAAGGTGTCGTCTTTTGTTCGGTCGACAGCTGGGTTAAACAATGTTGTCTGGGGGGAGTAGGCTAACTCGGGGAAAATCGTATTATCAGCTCTTGGAGGTGGAGTATAGTTCGAACAGGCTCGTGCATTTGATTCATACTCACGGCCTTGCAATATGATGTCCTCGATGGAAAAAACAGATGTACGCCGAATGAAGTATTTATAAGTGGGATTTAAATTCCGGTATATAATTTCCAACAGATCCCTGGGATGAAAGGGTTGGGGGAGGTTCGCTGCTAACAGACGGACTGAGGTTACATAATCGTCGATCATCTCCCCAGGAGCCTGAGTGCGGGAGTATATTTCTTGTTTGAGAGCGAAATCGAAATCTTGTGGCGTGAAACGGTCCTTAATACACCCAACAAATTCGTCCCATGACTTATAAAAATTTGGAGAAGTGCGATGCCACATCAGCGCTTTTCCAGACAAAAGAATAGGTAAGCAACGTACAATACTGTCGGGATTAATATCGTGACAATAACACAATTCCTCCACACGTTGGATAAAACAAAAAACTGATGAGGTATTGTTTTCTCCGGAAAAAGTCAAACCCCACCTACTCACTACTGATGCAACATTTACGTTGTGGCGAGCACTATTAACAGTGCCAACAGGGGCGATGGAGCAATCTAAAAGTGGAGGGTCTATCATTAGCAGGTCCTGTGTCGTATCTTGCAATAGTGGCGTGGGCATTGTTAAAGATTCAAAGCCCATGAAATTTAACTCCTTTTTGACGGGTGGGAATTCTGACTTAGACATGACAATAGACAAGGAGAAAAGTAAAACACTTTAACTTAGTAAAATAAAGGTTACAATACCGTAATGTGTCCTATTCCAGCGTTGCGAAGTACTCACTAACTTGTTGCACTCTTCACCTCGGAACTAGGTTCTTTGGATGTCTTGTTCACTCGAGAAATGCTTTCACACTCCACACTTTCTTCGGGGATGGGGGAACAATTCAGTACAGGTATCTTAAACTCAGAAAGACAACATTGTAATAATTGAAAAAAAATAATATAAGTTTGGTAACCTAAAGGGAACGATTTCGCGTTTAACCACGCTCTGATTTACCATTTGCACCGCCTTGTGCTTTTTCGTTAGACAAAATAGCAGAGGCATGAGGAATACAGTGGAAGCGAAAAAACAACAACTTAAACAGGATCACTAAGGAGCGGGGAAAGGATGTCTCTTTCGATTCGTGCTGGGCCCAAGATTCCGGATCGAAAGAAAGATACTTTCCAAAAAAGGAAACGAATGAATTGTTTAAAACAAAATCAAAAGCGGAATTAAATTTATCTAATTGATCGAAAAACCCAGAAGCGTGTAGGTCGTGACTGCGTTACAGTACGAAGCCAAGACCGACGAAATCGAACGAGAGATGAGGGAACTTAAAATTACAAAAGAAAGAGGACGAAACCAAAGTGAACTACTTACTAATGTATTTAAAGCAAACTAAAACAGGTGCGCATAAGAGTAAGGATTAAATCTAAGCACAAAATGAAAGGTAAACTTGAATTAAAATCACTTAATAACAAACAAAATTAAATTAAAATTAAAGATGGTACCTAAGAAAGGGGTACACAAAAACAATATCAAGAGAAAAGTGTATAAATGAACTTAAGCACAAACAAAGATGAAACAAGATTAATTAAAATGTACTTACAATCAATGTGCAACTAAACCGTAAGCGCGACTCAATAACCAAAATTTAAAATACAAAAAAAAAGATAGAGAGTATGAACGGGTCGAATAAGAGAACACCTCTACTTACGAGGATGACCTGGACAGCATGCCCCGCGCCAAGAACAGAACTAAAACGCTCATGATGTTGTGAAATCATGGGGTAGGGGGTGAAAGTGGTGGGGATGGGAGGAGTGCGTATGTAGGAAACGGGGGTGGGGGATGACACGGAGTTACATAATATAACGAAGCCAGAGGAAGCAACACAAAATTAACACAACAAAAAAAAAGAAACGAAAATTATATTAAATTACGTGACATTACCGGGACAGGAAATAAAAGAAAAAAAATCAATCAGCTAAGAAATATGCTTCGTAGGAAGATGTAGGCTTACACAGAGGTAGAAATGCCGAATCACAACGACATACGATGAAACAAAGAAAGTAATGCGGCGCATGGACAGTGATTAGCACGGTGACCATCGCTCACATACATTTCAATAAAACAGAGGGAGGATCTGACTGAAGACGTGAGACTCAGCTCCGTAACTTCGCCGATTCCATCCATAAAAACAAGGCTCTGATGCGACAATCCACCGGAGGTCGTCATAAAAGAACGCCGAACCAGGTGGTGACGCAATACAGAGCATAATTAAGCCTCGTAGAAAAATAGCATATATTTCAGACCTGAGAGATTTGAGTAAAAATAAAACCGATTACATGAAAGGTAGGGATGACAAATAAACACAGAGGCTTCGCTAAACTAACGTAAACAAAGGCGAAGGGACTTGGGTTCATGGATCGAATTCACATCATCATAAGAAAGGGAAATAGTAAGAGAATCAAAGGAGACACAAAAATAAAATAAAAAATGGATAAACTGAAATTCAAAAATGATAGCATGCAAGGTAAATTAAGTGATCGAATCGTACTTACGCTTAGTTGCTTTCTAGGTGCGGGCAAAGGCCTGACACGTGCACACACGTCCGTCTAACTGACGGCTCAAATTGGAAGGGGCCACCTTCTCTAAAGGAAAGTAGTAACGCGCCTGAGAAAAATAAGTCGTAGAAACATCCCCTCTCCAGAACATAAAGGGGGCCAATGGGAGAAGCAAAGCTTAGCAACAAGTTATGCTTCAACCAATGGTAAAACTGTGTCAGTAGGGGTGAAAAGTTTCACCATCTGACGAAACATTTACGCAGAATTACAAAGTTTGAAAGCAGTAGGTAAGACAGAGAAACATATGTCACAATAATGCGACATGAAGGAAATGATGATAATAATAATAATAATAATAATAATAATAATAATATGACAAAAAAATAATGAACCTGATAAAAACGGTTCACTCTTGACCACGATTCTCATCCATAATTATTTTCTCCCCTGGATCCTCTTAAGTCGAATTGTTCTCTCCTGTTCTGAAAATATGGCCCTCGGTCATACTGTCCTCTCAGTTCCCTGTATCTATTTACACCATATACCGGGCCTCTGTTACCTCCGATGTACCTCTTCTGTTGCGGTTCCGTCTGTGCTGTACGATCCATTATGATAATGTTGACGTCTCTTGGTTCTGTCCTAACGATACGAGGTTCCGTCAACGCGCTAATATGGTCCAGTCTCCTCAGTATATCGTCGCAAAACTCGAGTGTGTTGGCCCCTGACGCAATCAATACTCTCTGGACTTCAACAGGATATTGGTGAATAATTGCTTGCACGAGGTTCTCCTCCCTCATTGGCGGTTCCAAAAACTGGAATTTCGCGATCTGCGAGTGAAATAGCTCGCGTACTGCGTTAGTCTGTTTATAGCGTATTTCCTAGAGTAAAGCTCCGCTCGGATACTCTGCTGATCATCTGAGTTCCAAAATCGCTTCAGTAAAACTCTCGCGAAATCGTCATACCCCTTGAACGAACTTCTAAATGCTCTCAGCCAGTTAAGTGCTGGTCCTTCAAGTGCACGTTCAATGATTTTCAATTCATGGTCTTCCGGGGTTCTTTGCTCATCTAGGAATTCCCTAAGATCTCGCAAAAATTATATCGGGGTAATAGCTCCCTCTCCCGAGAAAGGTCTTTGCTTATGGTCTTGGCTCCTAATAACAGCAACTGTCGGAGTCGAATGATGCGTGAACGGGGTTGCATATATCCCCATAGAATTCCTTATTTATCTCTCTCTAATGGGACTGGGTTCCTTACTCTCACTTATAAAAGTTGGTTCCCTAATTCCGGTCATGGGACTCGGTTCCTTATTTTCAGTTATATGAGCTGGTCTCGGAATTTCAGTTAAAGGACTCGGTTCCTTAATTTCACTCTGATCATTAGCACCATGAATATTTCCTTCCAATTTAATAACCCTTTCTAGCTGTGTCCCTTTGATAATATTAACCTTATCTTCTAGAGAAGAAACAGCGATGGCTACTTGAGATTGAATCTCATTATTTATATTTTGTTTCATCCCTTGTGCTTGATCACGGATGCCTTCGACCTTCATGTCGTCCACAATGGCAATTTCTTTCATCTGCCCTGTTATATCCTCCATCTTCCTTGACCACTCCTCCTTCCAACTGCCATTCAATTTCTGCGCTTCGTCATGTTTCTGTTCCCCTTTTTTTTAATACTTTCCTAAAGTATTGTAACTTCTGCGTTCACGATTTCCTTTCTCTGTTCTATATCCTTCCTGACACTTTCCAATCCTAGTTTGATTCTATCATCTAGGCGTTTCTCAGCTCCTTTCTGATTTTTCACTAATTCCGCTTTTAATCCTCCCAATTTATCATCCACCTGCTTCTCCACAGGTTTCATTTCTTGTCTATTTGATTTCCTAAGTCCTCTCCTAATCTTTTAAATTTATCGTTATGTTGGGCTCCTATACTATCATTTAATCGTGTACCTATATCGAGGTCTAAATCTTTCAGCCTCTCCTTCATGTGCCCTTCTACACATTTTATTAGGGTTTCTAAACCTTTCATTTTCGTTTCTAAGTGATCGTTCAGTTGTGATTCTAAGCTTTTGTTTCGTGTTGCTAAACCTGTTATCTGTGTTCTTAAGCTTTCATTTTGTGTTTCTGACTTTTATTTGTGTTCCTAAACTTTTATTGTGTGTTTCTAAACCTTTTATTTTGTTGTTTAATTGGGTTCCAAAACTGTCATTAAGTTGGGTTTCCAAACCTTTTAGATTGTTGTTTAATTGGGTTCCCAAGTTTTCATTAAGTTGGGCTTCTAAACCTTTCTGCGTATTGGTTAATTGGGTTCCCAAGCATTCATTAATTTGGGTTCCTAAATCTTTGAATTTATCGTTCAGGCGTGTTTTTAGACTATCATTTTGCGCATCTAATTGCGTATCTAAGCTATCATTTTTTGTAGCCATTTGACTCTCTTGTCCTGTTAAATTAGATTTTAATTTACGTTCATGTTCACCTAATACTTCTGTCATCTTTTTGGGAATTTTGAGCTGTCGCTCCAAAATTTTTGGCTACTGGATAACTCCCCCAGTTTCTGACTGAGTTCCATAAGCACCTTCTTAAACTCCGCCAAATCATCCATTCTTACCCAAATATAATTCACAAAGGACATGTGAAATTGTCGGAAAAACTGACTTATCCTAAAGACTTAAAGCCACGTAGATTTTAGTGGTTGGACTCAAATTCAATAGAGTGCGATCGTGATAAATGTGAGTTTTATCCACTGTAATACCAGTGAGAAATTATATGAAGTAACCTGCTGCAATCCATAGCCTTCGGATACGCAACTTAAACAACGGCACAGTCATGTAGAACAGTTAAGTTGGGTACCAGATCTCAATTGGTTTTATTTCCCCAACCTCACCTGATCCACATGCTTGAACGCTCATCCAAACAATACATGAAATCTAATTTAACTTATGTTCCATCTTACTCGAGCCCACAACGCATCTCGGCGATATTTTGCTGTTTCTCTCTCTGGTACCCCAGTTTTACTCGAGCCAGCCACATTGGCCGCCATTTTGCTGTGCCCGATATTCCAACCCTGGAGTGCGTGGCCTGACTCATCGCGATCCCAGGTTGAAATTCGATACAACAATACAAAAAAATACAAAAGAAAAACATGGATGACTAGATATACGCCGGCATGAAGATGAGAAACAAAATGAGACCTCAAATGACCTCGGGATGTGAATATGGACTGGGATTCATATTTTATCGCCTAACGTCATTTCTAATCATCCACGTTACGTTGCGAAGTCATGAAAAAAGAATTTACACAAATTAGATAAAACTCCATATTTTAATTGGGAAAGAACTCCTCGTGTCCTGCCTTTGGTATAAATAAACTTACGGAGATCCCGCAAATTGACTCAAATGGATTAATTTTAGTTACACATTTATGATTCATCCATAGTTTATCTTAGAGTTCATTTTTGGATGTTCAAAAAAACCTACTGCATAATGAAAAACACACACAAGTATCGCTGGGATTATTCCATCAGATCTCCTTCTAGCTAAATTATAACTGGTGCATTGTGGATATTCGTGCTTATTCTATAATTAAATGTACAATACATATACACATGCGAATGTTCACATGACATTATATCAGCATTCTTAACTCAAAATGTACCCAAAATATCCTTGCTTTCATGAATGTTCAGTCATCAATCCAATTCTAAAACGTATCACAATTTGTTAATGCTGTCTTGATTCACATTTTATTTCGTGGTGGTTAAATTATTCCACTGATAGCTTTGACTGGGGTAATACTCATTTCAGAAAGAATCATGAAAATATTCGTCAGACAAAATTATTGGTTACAACATTGACGTAGTGACCTTTCACTAAAGTCACACACACATATATGTTAAGTGGCCCTCCTGGCTTTGCTTTACAATGTTCACAGGCGTATTTTCAACCAAAGTTACAATAATTTGCATATTCGCACTTAATTATGAGCTTCATTATACCACAGCGACTCTTTAATCACACCATTACTTCTTATTTCTTTACATATTTATGATATTCTGATCATATTATTAAGTCACCACATTTACCTTTACTGAACTTTATCATCTTAATTATATCATCACAGCGTTATGAATACCTGTCATTTATTCTCTTTAACTGAATCATCGAAATCTTATAACATCATGACGCGTCTAGCTCAACCATTCTAAGTTATCATTGTGTTTAAAGAAAAATTAAGTTAGCTTATTTAAGTGTTTAAATAGGGTGAACTCTGCGGCATTAGGTACATTTCATTCCAAGGCTGTAGTTTAAATGAGTATTATCAGTCAAACACTCCTACCGAACTTACGGGTATTACGGTGTAACGGTGACCAAATATGTTAACAGCGTCTCATCCATATCTCACTAATTTGCCGTTTTAATGACGTAGATATTCTACTAATTAACTAGAATTACATCCACTATTTCTATAAGTATCAGTCGTTTCTCTTGAAAACACAAAAAAAGGTTCACTATTTAATTGCCTAATTTATGACTATGACAAGTTATCGCAATAGAATTTGATGAGTGCAATCCAAACCACTAAAATCTACTTCACTATCTATTCTAGTTATTAATAATCATGGTGATGTCGTCAGTACCTGTTAATTCTTCTTGACGATGTATGGAGTTACTGCAGGACAAAGGGCGACTCCCCTCGTCCTCGCTATTTCCATTTGGTTCTTTCCCAGCTCCAAGTCTTGTGGTCGACTCGCGAGTAATCGCGAGCCTCCCTGCTCGTCTCCAGGAATGTCAGCCGTCTCCTAAACTTTCCATGTCGCGTGCTCCTTAGTGATCCACCCTGCGGTATTATAAGTCCTTCGCAAGAAACGCACAGTCACTGAGTCAGATGATCGTCATGATCAAAATTTCCCAAAATTTCTGCTCGTCTAATATGGCAGCTTATAAATATCTTGATACAGTCGCGCAATCCGCACTTCGACAAACGTATTGGTTCACGAACTAGGGCCGTTTCCAAAAAGCAAAGTTCGTATGAAATATCCCGTGAGGTTTCAGTCACACCCCTCTCTACTACGAGTATCTCCTCGAAACACAGGTGTGTCGTGCGCGTCACAAGGGGTTGGGCTTGGCCCACATGTCTCGGTACAACGACCTCGCTTCCTCGTAAACACTGTCTCGCCTTCGACCGCTTACAGATTTAATGATTCCATTGATATTTCAATGTTCAGCGCAGCCCATATAGCACTTTCTACAGGGCATAACTTTCGTGAAAACATAAAGGCTTTCATCGTATACGTACTGTCCACACTTTTAAGCTATAAAGCCTAATCATACGGCGTAAACCCTGTGTTCTAGACGTTATTCCGGCTGGTTGTAGAAATCACTTTGAACATTTGCCCTGATGGCACAGCGATATGGTAAGACTTTCGCCACTAGACTATACTTGTGTATAACTTATGCACGGTCCCGGAACTGTCTTGTCTAGTCGGTGTATAGGAAGCAAGAGGTTGTCTCTTGTTATAGTCTCTCCTTCTAAGCTCACTTTATGAGTAGTTACAGAGCCCTCTGTAGAGTACTTCTTGGTCACGTGGCCTGCTTCTTCCCGTTCTCGTCTCACACGTTAGTACGTCATTAGAGACTCTTTCACAAATCCTCAAGCAATAACGGTAAAATCATGAGCCATATATCCATGCATAATTCGAGGTCTCCCTTAGAATTTAAGTAACCATAGTAATGACGTCTCAGCTTTCATACAAGTCATCTGACCACCCTTAGATCACGTGGTGCGTTCAGACAGCCTGACAAATGACATATCGGGGACAGTACAAATCATTAGCGGTAGTGTTATTTGAATTAAAACTCTGATCTTTAGCTTGAATGCCAATGATATGACAGTATGAGTGCACGGCAGTTGCATTGAGAACAGCCCATAACCGTGTGAAGATTTTAATATTCTCATAGCTCCATAACTTAATGTTTCTGCTACCCTCAACGCACGTGGCTAGGTGATGCAATAGAGGTGGCTGTGGGTTAAGCGAACACCTGCACTTTTGAAAGCCATCGCAACAGAAGAAGAAAAAATGGATCTTATCCTTAAACGTGAACATTAATATTTCCAATGCTCGACTAAAATCTTTTTCGAACGTAAGAACGTTTTAGACTAAAAGAAAGTCTAGTGTCCAACCCAAAATTTCTCACTATCTTAATAAATTAGCAAAATTCAACTTACTCTGCACAGGAATACATCGTAAGTGAATAAATGTGGTAATGTGACTTTGTAAGTATGGCTTGATATTAACTTACATCCCCAATAAAATAGAGCTCGGGCTGTCGTTCAAATAAATTTTGCCTAAGGCTGGATTCGAAGCACTATTCTGCTCGGTCACTCATACCACGTCAGATCGGACTTTAACTGTCTCAGTCACGGAGACAAGGTGCGCATTGCGTGCTACGCAGGTACTAGTAAAATAGGCTATTCCACCTCGAACACTAGTATGCGTTACAAAGTCCTCAATCGGGGTTAATAGTGTTCAGTGAACATTCTACTATTTCAGATTACGTGGCGTAACCTATTTATTCGGTTGTATTACATTTATGTGTGTTCTTCAAGGAGCAATGAATCACATGTTCGTAGAATGGTCCTTAGTGTTTGGCGCTGAAGTGATAACGGTGATTTTTCCTTTGTTAGGCCCATAGCTAACTTTACATTGCTCTCACACAGGCAGTGTGCAGAGCAATATCGACCAATAGGGGAATTGTAATGTTAGTTGGGTCTCATGAAACTAGATAATAAGGGTCTGGTGAACGAACTCTGTATAACGCGTTGATAGATTAATAAGATTGAATGTGGTAATAGCTGACTATTATTCAATCTAGAAGTATCGTCAATAACAAGCTTGCAGATAGGGTGATGTTTTATTTTATAGAGTAAAATATTTTTAAATAGTTCAGACAAACAAAATTGGTGGATTACTGTTTAGATTTAGGCTTTTAATTTTATTTGAAGTCCGTCAATAATTCTTTTGAAAATGCAGTTGACATTTTTTTCCTTAGAAGGTGGTTTTATTTTATTATTTATTGTTGTCTTCGTCTATGAACAAAGGGTTCAGGCAGTTATTAATTTGCTTGTATCGTCTTCATAAATAAACCGACAGACACGAGGGGTTCGATTGTCCGCTATTATATTTTTTATAAAATTTGACAATTTTGATTTATACTAATTAAATAGAGGTTGTACTATGGGCGTAACTTTAGGCGCCCAATATCTTTTTCTACCCTGTGCACCCCATGAAGCGTAGGTTTATCCCTCTCCCTGTAGAATTTTTCTACTTTCCCAGATGTACAATATAGAACCTTAGTACAACCGGAGAATAGACTCCTTTCACCCCTATTTGTCAGGGATTTCTATCAGTGGTATTTCTAGCCGGGACCAATGAAGATTCTGAGATCCTGATCTTCTTGAGATACTGGCAAATATTTATTTTGGAAGGGTCCAGTACCTACCCCTGTAACTATAACATTTCCGGAAATAAGCATATGGAATTATACAAATCCTTTCCCTGTAAAATACTATGGGAGTAACTTAAGGCGCCCAATATATTTTTCTACCCTGTGCACCCCATGAAGCTTAGGTTTATCCCTCTCCCTGTAGAATTTTTCTACTTTCCCAGATGTACATTATAGAACCATAGTACAACCGGAGAATAGACTCCTTTCACCCCTATTTGTCAGGGATTTCTATCAGTGGTCTTTCTAGCCGGGACCAATGAAGATTCTGTGATCCTGATCTTCTTGAGATATTGGCAAATATTTATTTTGGAAGGGTACATTACCTACCCCTGTAGCTATAACATTTCCGGAAATAAACATATGAAATTATACAAATCCTTTCCCTGTAAAATACCCAGAATATTACTTTCAGTGTGTGCAAAATCGTCTCTACGGCTCTTCACTTGAAACCGTTGAACGAACAACATTCAACAACGTTCAACATATGATGTGAATCGGCCTTCCAGCGTCTAAGGGTGTTCAGGTTGTCTTTAAAACCTTCTCTTTCAAAGAAAGCTGTGCACTATTTTAGATGAATACATGAATTGTCTCCATTCATCACAACAGAAATATCAGTCAAATACTTTATTTAATTTTTTTCACAACTAAAATACAAAGTAAATTTACTTATTCCTAAATTGAATATAACTGATGGCCACTACAGGAATTGAATCCTAAAACATACTCCTACGTCGAATCAAATATATTACATGAATTTTGCTACTGGCCAAATTGTTTTGAAATATGAGTCTTCAAGTTACCCAGCACCTTTTAGTGATTTCTGCATTACAGGAAATCAAGCGAGTTCTTCTGGCTAACAGGCGAGAATATTTTTGCCCAGCCTATTTATTAAATGATTCACAAGAAACACGGCATTAGCCTGCTGTGGCTGAAATCGGTTATATTTCTACGAAATTTAACAGAACACTCTTTTGAATGTAGTACTTTAATATTAAGGATAAACAGGAATCTCATCACATAAATCCTTCAATCAATTTCTGTTTCGTCACATAACTTATAAGTAGCCTCATCCCAGGAAGAAATACTATATAAATCATCAATTATGCATTATGAATGAATCGAGCAATGGTTTTACACACCCACTTTGAATTATCATGTGCTTCAGTAATTTCCCGCTTCCTAACAAATCTTTCTCGCCTTATATATATGTGATTTTGCTGTAGTCTGCAATAACAAATTATTCGTATTTGAAATGTATTTTGTATCAATCTTTGTTCAAATGAACTACTTGATTATAGTTATGTTTTATGCTCCGCATGTACAACAGAGATATTGTTTATATACACTATGAACTCAAACGAGTCACCTGGGTTAAATTCATTGATCGCAAGCTCTAACTTAAATAGGACTTACGGTGCCTATCAATTAAATTCTGTGACTCGAAATCATTCTTCGTACTTGTGACTGGTGGTACTTATTAAATATTGCTATTACCAATATAAATTAGCTGGTGATTTTTCAAATATTCTTACTCAATAAATTTTGCTACTAACTATATGAATATGTCTTTCGTACAAATATGAGTTACATGTGTCTCGAACACCCCTTGCGTGTTTCACCTAAATGTGCCTTCTGGCGACTATGAAGTCACATGCGACTCTTTCTGTGTAATTGCAGCCGCACAAATACAAACTTAAGTTTGGAGCAAGACCAATATGAATTACGCACATAAAAAAAAGGATATTGGCATGGAGCACAGTGGGGACGGACTTATTTCTTTAGCAGAGTCCACTCCCGCACTACATATATCACAGAACTATGGCTTTAGACGACCATGGATCAGGAGGTGTTTTTTCAATTTTCGTTTCTCAGTAAATTTGGAATTACATGTAACACACAATAAAGGATTATGGATCAACATGTGTCTATTCAAGTTGCTTTTGTCAGAAAACTTAGCATCGCATGTATCACAGGAATGAGGCATAAGACCACTATGGATCAGCATGTGTCTCTTCAAATCTCCTTTCCATTTAAAAAACGCTCCACAGGTATCACAGGAATGTTGCTTTCTATCACAATGGACCGACATGTGTTTCGTCAACCTGCACTTCAGAGTAAATCTAGCTCCGCATGTACCACAGGAATGTGGCATTAGACCACTATGGACCAACATGTGATTCGTCAAACTGCCTTTTACGGCAAATCTAGCTCCGCATGTACCACAGGAATGTGGCATTAGACCACTATGGACCAATATGTGATTCGTCCAACTGCCTTTTACGGCAAATCTAGCTCCGCATGTACCACAGGAATGAGGCTTTAGACCACTATGGACAAGCATGTGTTTCGTCAAACTGCCCTTCACAGGAAATCTAGCTCCGCATGTACCACAAGAATAACACTTTACATTACTATGGATCAACATGTGTGTCTTCAACTTGCTTTTCTCAGCAAACTTTGCTTCGCATGTACGACATGAATAAGGTTTAAGGCCACTATGGAAAAATAAGTCTTCAATCCACTTTTTCTACCGAAACTTGCTCCACATCTATCACAGAAGTATGGCTTTCGACCACCATGGATCAAGGAGTGTTTTATCAACCTGTCCTCATCACTAAATCTTTCTCTCCATATACCACAAGAATGGGGATAACATCACTGTGGATCGACATGTGTGTCTTCCAATCTCCTATCCATCTAAAAATTGCTGCACATGTATCACAAGTATATGGTTTTACGCCGCTATGGATTAACATGTGCTTCGCAACTGCCACAGGAATGGGACTTAAGGCCAGTATGGGTAAACAAGTGTCTCTTCAAACAACCTTTCCGACGAAAATTTGCTCCACATCTATCACAGGTATATGGCGTTTGACCACTATGGCTCATCATATGTCTCTTCAAATAACATTTCTCAGGAAAGTTTGCTCCGCAAGTAATGCATCTGTATGGCAAATTAAAGCTATGAGTTGACATCATTAGGTTATCTTTTTGATTGAATGAGGCTACGAATCTATCCCGTGTTAAAGTGTGCTCCGAATTGTGGTTATTTCTGTAAATAATTTTTTATGTTAGTACGAGTAAAATACCCACTAGCATTATAATATCAAAAATCAAATAGCACAATTTCAGATAAATATAAGCCTGAAATAATATTCTGTGTTCTTAGACATAGATGTAGAAGCCTAAGTGAATCCGCATGATGATAATCGGAACTAGTCACACAGGGGAATATATTAGCATCATGTTATTTGTCTCAGGGAATAACAACCTTATCAATTTCGGTACAATCGTGTTGACCAACTGAAAAGCAGTTAATTACGCTATGTTAGATGATCAAGGGTAACGGAGTAATAACTTTACGGTCAAGAGACTAACAAGTGAAAAGTTATCATACATTTTTAGCAATTTGCAATAATTTGCAAGTTTTTCTTAAATACTAGGAACTGAGTTCGTTTCTACTCTTCAATGAAGGGAGGCGTCGTATCCTAGGGGGTAACAGAAGAGGCAACCCGCATTACAGGGACAAGGTCGTTCGGACTCCCAAGCGAGTAATCGGAGAGAGTTGTGGGAGAATAAAACGTAAGGGATCTATCCCCTCTATATATAGGACAAGACTATACCCCCGAAAATAAAACCTGTCCACATCTTTAGGCAAAATAAGAATTTTGTAGAGAGCTTATGCATTTGAGGCTCTTCCATTATGGCTGGCTTTTCAAACGTTATGTTAGATGGCCTTTTACCCCCTTCCCTACACCCTACCACCATTCCACACCCCCACCAAGCCCAGAATTCCCCAATAATCTCAACAGATTTTTCCAAATTTTATTAGATGTAACACTCAAGTCCACCATTGCATCCACTTACTTGTGCTAGGCTCATCTCTGATGATCGCCTTTGGTCAGGATCTATTCTCTTCCAACTAGTCGATATATTTATTATTTAATATTTATGTATTTATTATTATTTATTGATTATCGATTTACCCCCTTAGTGTGGTTCGGAGCGGTTTCCGCAGAGTGATGTAACATGACACCTACGACAGGATAGCCCGAGCGGTAAATCCAAGATGGCCGCCTATTGATTATATTGATTATTTATTTACTTCATTTTTATTAATTTATTATTTAATATTTATTATTTAATTTTCATTTATTTATTATTTTATTTCATTTATTTAATATTTTTTGATTTTCGATTTTTATTTAATTTTTATTTATGTATTAATTTATTAATCGTTTTTTTATTATTTTATATTTATTATCAATTGTAATTATTAAAATTAATATTATCCGAAGTATAGGTCCACTTTATCATAACGGCTATGCAGGAAGTGGCATGTGTGGCTCGCCTTAAGTTCACGCCGTTTTTTCAACAAGAATTAACCTCTCCAAAGTTAACACGCCAAGCTATTTCAGGTGGCGGATTTCACGTCACCGTTTCAAATAAGACCAAACCTGTTGCGAGACGTCAGAGGTTTGTGGTCATCTATGTAACGTGAACAAATGAAATTTTTCGGAATTAGCCTATTATTATTATTATTTAATTTTTATTAACTTGTTATTTACTTAATATTTATTCTGATATTTAATATTATTTATTGATTATGTTATGAATTCATTATTAATTTAAAACTATTATTATTTAAGGGGATACGGAACTGTTAAAATGGTTAAAAATATCATTTTATATATTTTTATATTTTATGAATCTCTGAAGTCTGCTCTTAAAATGATGTATAATACATTATAGTTTAACTATTAAAAGTTGCCACAATTTTAATTTAAACTTGCGCTAACAATGAGAAAATCATCAGTAATGGCTGCGAAAACTAGTTGAATTACATTGCCATAACTCCGCGATTATGAAGTCTGGGATGTAGGGACCTTTTGCAATCAAGAGTACTTTCTTTATCTTTTAATTCTGTGGTGGCTAGACTGCACTAATTTTGATTGTCTTTTGTTTATTCCTTGTGTATTCCATGACATGTATTTCCATGGTTACTAATTAAGAGTTGATTATTTTTTGATGCGATTTGAGCTAATTAGCTGTGAATATACAGTAACTCGAATTCAAAATGCCTAGAAGTAATCATGTTTTACAGAAAAGAAGGACTATTGGTATTCCAAAGAGCAAAAATGCTGTACGTTAGTGTTTACCACAACTGAGGAGAAGCCAAGTGGAGACTCGAATGTAAACAAAGACATTGAGGTTAGTGGAACTTCTGACAGTGCTTCAAAGAAACCTAAAGCAGTGATATTTATGAAGAAGTGTGTGATGAATGGAAGAAATGAAGCACATTTTTAGAGATCTGTCCAGCCCCCAGCTGTTTGAGAAGTGTCTTCATGGGAAAAAGTCAAAATCCTAATGAATCGGTAAACAACGTAATATGGTCTCGCATCCCTAAAGGCACTTTTGTGGGCATAAAAACACTACGATGTGGAGTTCTTGATGCAGTGGCCAATTATAATAAAGGAAACATTGTTAAATGTCTGGTATTACAGGAGTTAGGACTGAAAATAGGGAGGAATTGTGTGAATGCCATGAAGGAGTTGTACCGAAAAAGACTACGAAAGCAGAAAAAATGGTTCAGGATGTGCAGAAGAAAGCTAGGCAATCCAGGGACAAGGCTGAACGGAAGCTAGAAGACCTGTCTGAATCACAGGATGATACAGGTTCTCCTTCATATGGTGCAGGGATGCACTGAAATATGAAAACATGTGTGGAAAGTTTTATGTGAAGTTTTCTCAGTTTCCAATTTTTTCAAATATATGTTACTTTTCCTAGGTGACTATTTATCACAGAGCGGTGTAATTTTCATCATGAATTTGTCTCATATTGGTTAACATTTTGACGGAGGGATTTCATGATATATATAAAACTGTTTGAGATTTGGCTCTTTTTTTTTGAAAAAAAAATCATTCTATTAATTGACTGTTTAAAAAAATGTGTATCTGAGTCCCCATACTTCCAGTTACAAAAAAGCTCCCTCAGTATGTCAATTAAGTTTTGAATAAAATGTGACATAAATTTCATTTTCATAACTTTATTAGATCCTGAGAGAAAGGAACATGAATTAATCAAATTTAACATTGGTAAGATAGGTGGCTCGGTATCCCCTTAGTTTATTATTACTATTATTTAATATTTATTTATGTATCAATCAAACTTTATTTATTGAATATTTAATATACGACGCACTAGGAAAGAATTGCCCGATGGCGATAAAAATCGGAGGATGTGAGGAACAGACTTAGAAAAACAATCGAATGATTTATTGCAAGTTAGAGCGTTACAACGTGAGGACGTCAATAATGTGTGGGTCCACCCCTGGCCTGGATGCAAGCTGTCACTCGACGTGGCATGGACTGATAAAGTTCCCGGATAATGTCCTGCGGAATATCATGCCAAATGGGCATAAACTGTTGGGCTAAATCGGCGACACTCCGGGTTGTTCGTAATCGCCTTCCCATGACGTACCAAATGTGTTTTATGGGAGAGACATCAGGCGACCGAGCCGGCCAACAGGACCAAAGAAGGATAGGGTAAGCTTGAAGACAGTCCATAGCAACACGTGCTGTATGCGGCCAGGCATTATCCTGTGGGAAAGTAAGGCCTGGGTGTCGCTGAAGGAACGGTAACACAACCGGCCGTAGAATGTCATCAACGTACCTCTGTGCTGTCAGTGTGCCATGATGACTACGAGATGGGTCCGGCTATCAGAGCAGAAGGCACCCCAGACCATCACCCCCTGTTGTGGGTCTGTGTGGCGTGTGATAGTCAAGGCAGGATCCCCTCGCTGGCCTGGACGTCTCCAAACTCGTCTGTGGTTGTCGTCAGGGCACGGAAACAGGACTCGTCCCTCAAGACTATATGTTCCTAGTCGGCGCGATTCCACGTTGCTCGAGAGCGGAACCACTGTAATCTGACTTGACGGTGAATAGGCGTGAGTGGTAAGCAGCGTAACGGGTGGCAGGAGCGCAAATTCCTGTCGCTCAGGCGTCTGTTGATGGTCATGGTGGACACATGTTTGCGGGTCACATGCTGGATTGTTGATAACGATGACTTCGGTGCTGTGACAGCTGTTCTGACAATCGCTCTGTCAGCCCATGCTGTTGTGGCCCTCAGTTGACCACTGCCGTCCTGACGCTGATGCCTGCCGTTGCTAACCCACGCTTGCCAGCATCGTCTGATCGGCGCATAACTTCGACCCAAATGTCCAGCGATAGCTCGATTCGACCATCCACCTTCTTTCAATCCGATCGCACGACCTCTTTCAAACTCTGATATCTGATCGTAATGAGCACGAATCCTTCAGCGTGGCATTCTTACAGCCAACGTTCAGATATCGCAGTCAAATGCAACAGCTACCTCGGGCATACGCTTCAGAATCGCGCCTTATACCGGGTGATTCACCTAAAACTTTCACTGTAAATATTTCTGAAATGGAAGGTGATATTGATATGCGGTTTTAACCTAATGAAATTGTAACCAAGGGCTCGTATTTGTAGCTGATACACTGATTTTTATAATTTTTAGAAAGTGGTTTTATTTACAACAATTTCAATTTTTTTAATGGAACAATACTCATTGACATTAAAAAAATAAAAGTAGAACACATTAGAATTCCAATGGTGTCTTTTGCACGATTCTCGTGCAAGTAGTTTACGAGATATTGTTATTTGTACACAATGGGACAATGCCTAGGACAAACTAAAGAAATACAAATGTGAATGAAGTAATTCTGTGGTTTCTGACAAGTACAGTGTACCCTCAAAGTTTGTGTTCAAAATGACGACCACCAGCCTCAATACAAGCTTCCAGTCTGGTATGTAAAGATTGCTGCACACAATCTAGCATTTCAGAGGAAATTTCAGCGCAGGCAGCAGTAATACGCCGTTTCATATCATCTGGTGTAGATGGTATGTCCTTGTAGACAGTATCTTTTAGCTTCCCCCACAGAAAAAAGTCTAAAGGAGTCAAATCTGGTGAACGGGACGGCCAAAGTACAGGTCCCCTTCGTCCAATCCAACGATTTGGAAACAATCCGTGAAGATAATCTGTAGTAATTCATGCACTATGGGCCGGACAGCCATCATGTTGATACCACAGGTTCCTCCTAGTCGGAAGCGGAACGTCTAACATCTGTGGAAGATGGTCTGTTTGGAGGTTGAGGTACTTGCACGAATTCAGTGTTCCTTCTACGAAAAAGGGACCTATGATGGGATGATTCACTATTCCACACCAGACGTTTACACTTCATGGACGCTGTCGTTCAACTTGACGCAGCCAACGGGGATTTTCAACAGACCAATAGTGGATGTTTCTAAGATTGACTTGGCCATGATTAGAAAATGTTGCTTCATCAGTAAACAAGATACATGACGAATCTGGAGTATCACGTCTTAATGCCCATGTACAAAAGTTGACACGATTCTCAAAATCATTACCATGCAGCACTTGATGGAGAGAGATGTGATACGGATGGAACTTATGACGATGGAGAATGCGTAGTACACTTGCCTGACTCATGCCGCTTCCATGTGCAATTGCACGGGAACTAATTTGTGGATCTACTACGACAGCAGCCAGAACTTTAATTTCTCCCTCTTCTCCAGTCACTTGTTTGTCTCTGTTACGTTTTCTAGGCGTTATACTACCACTTTCACGTAATTGATTGAAAAGGTTCACAAATAATTGCCGAGATGGTTGACGTCTAATGGGATATGTTTCCGCGTACACGGTACAAGAACGAACGGCATTCTTCCTACATTCGCCATAAACCATGAGCATGTCGGCTTTTTCTGCAATGGTAAATCTCATCCTGCAAGCACGTCCTACTACTTGAAGTATCACACAATAACTGACTGGAAAGTCGCAGTGCACTCAGTGTACACAAACCACAACCTCAACAAATATAACAACATCGTAACCTCGCCACTAAGCACTTGGTTGTTAGTGCGTACAATTTTCGAATAACAGTCAATATCTCGTAAACTACTTGCACTAGAATCGTGCACAAAACACAATTGGTATTCTAATTTGTTCTACTTTTATTTTTTTAATGTCAATGGGTATTGTTCTATTTAAAAGATTGTAATTGTTGTAAATAAAACCACTTTCTAAAAATTATAAATATCAGTGTATCAGCTACAAATACGAGCCCTTGGTTACAATTTCTTAGGTTAAAACCGCATATCAATATCACCTTCCATTTCAGAAATATTTACAGTGCAAGTTTTAGGTGAATCATCCTGTATACACCTGATGCATGCGCATTTCGGATGTGTGTGAGCTCCAGCTATTCATTCATTGGACACGAAGCTTTAATCAGTTGCATGTTCGGTCCGAATGTCCTTGCATTCGTAATTTCCTTACAATCGGACAACGCCTTCCCGGTGCATCGTTTTTGTTGTTGTTGTTTTTGTTGTTGTTATACAATGTGTATTGATGATATTAATTATCTATTGATGGGTGTTACAACACTAGACAGGATAGCCAAGCGGTCGATCCCAGTTTTTGCAACGCCGGCCAGGATGGCAGGGTGCACATGCGACCCATCCAAGATGACGGTCCCACCTACACGATACCTCTGACCCATTCCCTCACACTCTATCCCCCAATCCCCACCACCACCACCTTAAATTCTTTCAAATTCCAAACAGATTTTACCACAATTTGTCTGATTTTCCTCAAAGACCAGCATTGCTTACACTTACTTACGCCAGGCCCCTGTCTGTTGATCTCCCTTGCTCATCTCTTATTCTCTTTCAACCCAGATGCCATTCGAGTGTCCTCTGACCAATCAAAATCATAAAAAATCACCAAATTTCCTAAAATCACCGAAAGTCTACAGAACACATCAAATCAATCAGATTCCACAAACATTCTCTGATGAGGTTGGAGTTAGAAGAGGCAAGCGGCCGTAAACACCACAACTTCACATAAACTTTCATCACATCTCAACCTCCCACTTTAATATCTATAAATCTCCATGCCTATACTCATAGGCTTACCTATGCTCCTCTTACCCTCTCCAGCTGAATTTAATGAAAACTAACACTTTGATATTAACATTCCCATTGCTGTCTAAAACCACACAGGTTTTAAACCATTTTACTCTAGACCAATGATTGTACTCTCTCCTTTCTGTGTATACTTTCAACCCCAACACATGCCTTTGCACGGTATGTTTATATGTTATGGAATTCTTTAACATCTACTCGTTTGAATTTCTAATCAATCATTCCCGTGTATTTATACCTAAGTATTTGATCCTAAGAGTTCTTAAACCACAAATCCATATGGAAGCATGCAGGGCTTCTCTTTATCATCTTCCCTGTCGACTGTTGAACTCTTCTAACCCAACATTATTAGAGTATCTGAGGTATATGGATTCTTTCAATGTTCTTGAATTCCGACTCACACACATGCATGCCTACGCACAAACATATCTACCACAATAGTATAGAGAGTTTCATGGATAGACTAATTTCTTTCTTGCAGAATATTATAGATCAGAGAACTCGCATAGTTAACAATTATACAAATAGACTCTACTATTTCCCACACACTACCATCCTGAGAAAATATACAGGCCCCAATGTTCTACCTGCTCTACTGTAGTTCGTCCTACCTTTTAGACAGCGTCTCGCTTACCACCACGATGCTGAATTTCTTTGATGAGTCGGCTGTGGTCTATACTCGTCTGATACTAAATGTATTGACTGGTATCACACCACTGCACTCTCGATACGTTCCAAGCATCTGTACTAACCGCGCTACTAAGCTCCAGGAACCCTCAGGACTCCATTGATATGGAGGTTCATATCCCCGAAGTGTATAGTGATTCCTGGTTTTATTTGGCCGAGCAGTATACGGGGTTCGACTTAAGTTCGAATTTCCTGCAGAGGATTCGAGGGTTCAAATCCTAACTCGACACAACTATTATTCCAAAATTGGTTGCATCATGCTGGTTTCGAACATTAATTGAATATAGTGCCTAAATATATTACATTACTGTTTGCTTTACGACGCTTGTTGTCAGCCAGGATATTACAATTAATAAGACCGCTTTGAATGATCCCCACCTATTATCTGTCGGGGCAGTGGATGCTCTCTCCAAAATGCTTAGACTCTGCCCTTCCCACGCAAACTCTAAGCCAACTAGGATTGGACTAGGGGTCACAGATGACCCAGTCAAAGTTATCTACACATCATTTTTGAAGTAGTCGCAACACCATATCTCCATCCAAGACTTGTAAATTTGTAACATATAGGTTTCCCATCCATCATTCTAGAGCACGCTTCACCTCGCGAGTTATCAAAAAGAGTTAGCTCTGCTAGAGTGTGGGCACCCCGTGACCTTGTCTGAGCTCATGGGATGCAGTTACTGGCCTCAAGTATGAACCATTCCTACTCACACTTCCCGGTCCATCTCCTCCTAATCGCCTAGAGCTTTCCTAACTCTAAATACATTAACTACTCCCCCATTGACTACCAGTTACTGTCCTCAAATATGAACCGTCCCTACTCACACCTTCTAATCGCCTAGAGCTTTCCTAACTCTACATAAATTAACTACCCCCCATTGACTACTAGTTACTGGCCTCAAGTATGAACCATTCCTACTCACACTTCCCGGTCCATCACCTCCTAATCGCCTAGAGCTTTCTTAACTCTACATACATTAACTACTCCCCCATTGACTACCAGTTACTGTCCTCATGTATGAACATCTCTACTCACACATCCCCGTCTATCACCTCCTAATCGCATACGGCTTGCCTAACTCTAAATACATTAACTACTCCCCCATTGACTAACAGTTAATGTCCTCATGTATGAACCATACCTACTCACAACTCCCCGTCCATCACCTCCTAATCGCCTAGGAACGATTGACTACCAGTTACTCAACATATGAGCAAGATGCCCACTCCAATTCCATTGTCACAAGTATTCCAACACCAGCCAGCAGATAAATTCTGATCTGAGGGTTGGATCCGAGTACACTCATCCTCGTGAGGCAGAACTGAGAAGAGGTGAAAGTTCGATTCCTATCTCAGGTATCCTGGAAGTAGATTACCATTTTTCCCCAGGTAAATGTAGAGATGATTCCTAACTTAAGGCCATGCCACCTACATAATCATCACTCTGAATTCCGAATACACGCACTGTAATACAAATACACAATAACACAGGTTATCAGATCAATTTAATATATATTTATATACGTACAAACAAGGGATTCCCAGTCAATGCATGTGTGATTTTTGAAGTGTGATGCCATGTCCTGTGGTTCGGATCCCACGAGCTTCCTCTGTTTCTAATCCTCACACTTTGGGATTGTTCTGACCATGGCATCCTAGGTCTACCTCTGCTTCTCCTTCCCTCTACAGCCGAACTCATTAACCTCTTAGGTTATATCTTATCCCCGAGATATCGTGAATCTACCAAGCCCTCACTCCATAAAGCAAAGTTGGTCTTAATGCAGAGCATTGTAGGGAGAGTTTCGTTTCTAGACCAACTTCTTTCTTACAGTGGTCACTTATTTGTCGGATTTATATATTTTATGGATGATAATGTATGTTACTTCAGAACTGGCACATTATTTGTATTTGATGGTGGTTTATTCGACGACTAATTTTATGAAAGTTTATGTGTCGGCTTATGTGGCAACTTTTTTGGTGTTGTTTTTTTTAAATATCCTGCAATGGTCACTTACATTCTTGGTCATTTTTTTGAGAAACCGCATACACATTCCATGATCTAACCTCACTGGTACGTTCGTAATCAAGCAACAACAACAACACACAAGGATTTCGATAATTCCAGAGTATTTGTGGTTATCCCAGCCTAAGCTGATCTAAGTGGAAGAAACATAATGTTACACTCTCCCTATAATAACAAAACAACTCACAAACTCTAGAATGACAATCTCAAAAACATTGTTTACCACAAACGGTTCCTAAATTAATACCATGACCGCCTCCTTCCCAATCCTATCCTTAATTTTCAAATACACACACTAATACACCACCCCAGATGGCGATCTCATATTGTTAACACATGCAGCTCAAGATGCAACTATGTTCACAATTCTGCTCCAGAACACGGGTAGGGGCGACGTGATGCAGCCCGTTTTGTCAGTCAACAATAGACTTACTAAGATATTCATAGTTACACTACTACGTACATGAATGGCTCAAGGCCTTAAAACGTGTTTCCCAAGTTATTTTTGTCTGTTATTCTAAATATAGAGAATGGAGAGGGTTGTCCAAAATAGCAAATGGTCATTGTTACCAGCAGGGTTTCAAACGGTATGTAAAATTCGTTGTAATTAGGTGAAACGGTTTAGATTTGTGCCAAGGGCTTAAATGCAGGGAATGGAAAGGTCTGTCCGGAATTTCAAGTAGACATTGTTACCCGTCGAGTTCCAAAGGGTAAATACATAAAGTTTGGTTCAGATCGGAGAAACGGTGTAGATTTGTGCCAAAGGGTCTAAATGCAGGAAATGGAGTTGCCTGTCCGAAATTTCATGTAGACAGTGGTACTCGCAGGATTCCAAAGGGCAAGTATACACATTTTGATTCAGATAGGTGAAACGGTGTAGATTTGTGCCAAATGGCCTAAATGCAGGGAATGGAGTGGTCTGTCCGAAATTTCATGTAGACAGTGTTATTCGCAGGGTTCCAAAGGGTATTTGGTTCAGATCAGTGAAACGGTGTAGATTTGTGCCAAAGGGCCTAAATGCAGGGAATAGGGTGGTCTGTAGGAAATTTCATGAAGACAGTGTTACTCGCAGGGTTCCAAAGGGGAAGTATACAAATTTTGGTTCAGATCGGTGAAACGGTGTAGATTTGTGCAAAAGGGCCTAAATGCAGGGAATGGAGTGGTCTTTCCGAAATGTAAAGTAGACAGTGTTACTCGCCGGGTTCCAAAGGGTATGTATACAAATTTTGGTTCAGATCGGTGAAACGGTGTAGATTTAAAAAATAACAGACAGACAAACCAACATTGAGTTTTATATAACACTAGCAGGTACCCGCGGCTTCGCCCGCGATCAAGACAATGGGGACGATGCATTATTGCTGATAATTGGTCTATTCTACTACAGCAATCGCGGCTATAGGTGTGTCCATTCTAATTCTGAATATTCTGATACATACAGTATATTGATATGATCAACAAAGTGGGAATTTTATCGAGTTGTGAACGTCTGCAGGGTTCGATGTTACATTATGTTAACACATTTTAAAATTACGTTTATGGTTTAGCCATCTTCTGCTGAGACATAACGATTTCGTTGTCCGGATGATCGCGAGCACGCCACATACAGTTGGCCATGGGAAAAAATGGTTTTGTCTAAATGTACACGTGCTACTGTTAAGTGTGTGTCATTGCGCTTTGTTAAAGAAATTGCGAATATTGTTTGAAGAGGGAACTGCACTCTTGCACACTGGAATGGCAAATCTATCGGAATATGGGGAATTAAAAGTATTCTTACTTAAGCTATTCTGGATGTAATTTGGCCATACTAATTGATGATTTGAACGCAAACATATCTCTATTAATAGACCTATAGTTAAATATCGCTCACCTTGACCGCTGATGTACATTATGCAGTCTCTTCCAGTGTTACATCCCAGGGATTGAAATTCTCCAACGACCATTTTGCCCCACATGCCTCTCTAAGTAATTAAAATTCCTGATTGTTGTTGTTTGAGTCTTCGGTTTTTTAACTGGTTTGATGAGGCCCTCCATGTATCCCCCTCCTGAGCTAATCGTTTCATTTCTACATAGCTACCACACCCTACATCCGAGGCAATCTGCTTAACCCTGGTTTACCCCTACAGTTCTAGTCCACGACCCTCCCATCCATAACTACTGTCGACCAAACTATTATGTGTACTCGAGTTTGAAGTATGTTTGTGAAGTAACCGATAGACCTATATAAAATCCAATAACATCATCATTTTCGTCGTTCTATTTTACGTTAGATCATGTAGGTTTGGAATTTTTAATTTATATTTTTTATCACAGTTGGAACACAAGAAGTGCCCGTTTTTAAGCGTTTTTCAACCATGCGTCACATTTAAGAATTATTATCTCACAAACCCGTCATCAGATCGAATCCAAATTTTAACACAATATACACTGGAATGTTGTATAACAGGTTTATTAATTTTAAAATTTTGTGTGTCCATGAAACAAAGTTGTTATTATTTTTGTAAGGTAACTTTTCCTCGGCTCGGGATGGTTTGAAAATGTAGTTCTTGGTCGCGTTGTAATCCTTATTCATCAAAACGGTATGCTGTGAAATACGTAAATTAATTCACTTATTGTATATTGGTTTGTATTTGTACGGAGAATTAAGACATGGTTCACCAGTTAGCCGCTCCGGTGAAAGCAGTACACCATTGCCAAGATGGGCTACATCACGCGTCATGGCGCGTCTCGCTCGGAAGTGATGGGCTCCATATCAGCAACGCTGTATAGCATTTCCCGGAGCGGCTAGCTGGTGAACCATGTCTTAATTCTCCGTACAAATACAAACCAATATAAAATAAGTGAATTAATTTACCTATTTCACAGTCATACAGCAAAACCTTTGGATGTATAAGGATTACAACGCAACCAAGAACTACATTTTCCAACGACCCCGAGCCGAGAAAGAGTTACCTTACAAAAATGATAACAACATTCGTTCTTGAAAACACAAAATTTTGAAATTAATAAACCAGTTATACAACATTCCAATGTATATTGTGTTAAAATTTGGATGCGATTTGATGACGGGTTTATGAGATAATAATTCTTAAATGTGACGCATGATTGAAACACGCTTAAAAAGGGGCACTTTTTGTGTTTCAACTGCGATAAAAAATATTAAAATATAAATTAAAAATTCCAAACCTACATGAACTAACGTAAAATCGAACGACGAAAATGATGATGTCATTGGATTTTATGAAGGTCTATTGGTTACTTCACAAACAACCTTCAAACTCGAGTGCACATAATATTTTGGTCGACAGTAAGCTTGCTATTCCTGGGTGTCATAAAGTGTGTCCTACTCTCCTATCTCTTCTCTTCATTAGCAGTCGCCAGAAACATCTCTCCTCTCGCACTCGTCTTAATACCTCTTCATTTGTTACCCTACCTACCCATCTGATCATCATTCTCCTGTATCACCACTTTCAAAAGCTTCAATTCTCCTCTTTTCTGCTGCACCATTAGTCCATTAGTGCAACTCAGCACTTTTCAAGGTTTAAGCCGTGCCTTGTGCGGGGATTCAATGGCGGTGAAAGACAAAATAACAACTTTATTGAAATAAGTTTGCCCAATTCCTCAGTAAGAGTAATTAAGAAACAATAATAATTAACACGACAGCCGGTAGAATACGACACATTCGACTGTGAATATACGTTGCAGATCATGGTTAAAAACGAAAAAAGAGCGGATCAAATTTGGCAAAAAAAAATTTCAGTTAAGAAAAAACACATTTATAAAGAAAATGAAAGCATACCGTGCAAAATAGAAAGTATTTTAACATTGTAAATTCGAGTAAACTTCTGAAAGCTCGCTTACAACCACCAGCTGAAAGAGTAAAAAATAAGACTCAAAAAATCACGATCGTATCCGAGCCCCAAAAGAGCCCCTATATATAAAATATATCTCATTTTACGCGTATTAATGAGAGGAGCAACGTTCGTGATAAGAAGTGTGAACCGAACCCAGCGTTTTAAGGCCCTAAAACGAACGGTTTTCGAGATATTGCCAGAAAACTATCCCCGGTCTGCGAAATTTCAGCGGTTGCCATAGAAACGTTGATCTGTTTCTCAGAGGGAACACAGTTATTTGGGAATATCTCCGAAACCGTTCATTTTAGAAACTTAAAAAGTGTGTTTCGAGGTCCCTACAGGACCTCAGAGTATTGTTTCTCGTATCTGGCGGCTTAAAATGAGCTAAATCCGAACATTTTACCGACTGTCCTTGCTCAGTGCCAAAGGGCCGAAAAAAGTCACTTACAAATTGAATTTTCAAATACCGTTTCTTATTGGGCCTCTACATACTCGGATCAACCAAAATGCAAAATTTCAGCTTTCTAGGTCTAGTGGTTTGAGCCCTGCGTCGATGAGTCAATTTCGGATTGTCAATGCCTAAGGGCCGAAAAAGTCACTTACAAATTGAATTTTCAAAAACCGTTTCTTAGTGAGCCTCTACATACTCGGATCAACCAACGTGCAAAATTTCAGCTTTCTAGGTCTAGTGGTTTGAGCCCTGCGGTGATGAGTCAATTTTGGATTATATATAAGAGACGAGACTTTCCAAGTCGATTTGTTCGTAGAAATATGGATTATAGCTTTTTTTGCGCTATCAATGTGAGGAGCAATGTTCGTGGTTTCCACTTCAAAGAAGTGGGAACCGAACCCAGCGTTTTAAGGCCCTAAAACGAACGGCTTTCGAGACATTGCCAGAAAACTATCCCCGGTCTGCGAAATTTCAGCGGTTGCCATAGTAACTTTGATCTGTTTCTCAGAGGGAACACAGTTATTTGGGAATATCTCCGAAACCGTTCATTTTAGGAACTTAAAAAGTGTGTTTCGGGGTCCCTACAGGACCTCCGAGTATTGTTTCTCGTATCTGGCGGCTTAAAATGAGCTAAATCCGAACATTTTACCGACTGTCCTTGCTCAGTGCCAAAGGGCCGAAAAAAGTCACTTACAAATTGAATTTTCAAAAACTGTTTCTTAGTGAGCCTCTACATACTCCGATCAACCAACGTGCAAACTTTCAGCTTTCAAGGTCTAGTGGTTTGAGCCCTGCGGTGATGAGTCAATTTTGGATTATATATAAGAGATGAGACTTTCCAAGTCGATTTGATCGTAGAAATATAGATTATAGCTCTTTTTCCGCGTATCATTGTGAGGAGCAATGTTCGTGGTGGGAACCGAACCCAGCGTTTTAAGGCCCTAAAACGAACGGTTTTCGAGATATTGCCAGAAAACTATCCCCGGTCTGCAAAATTTCAGCGGTTGCCATAGTAACGTTGATCTGTTTCGCAGAGGGAACACAGTTATTTGGGAATATCTCCGAAACCGTTCATTTTAGGAACATAAAAAGTATGTTTCGGGGTCCCTACAGGACCTCCGAGTATTGTTTCTCGTATCTGGCAGCTTAAAATGAGCTAAATCGGAACATTTTACCGACTGTCATTGCTCAGTGCCAAAGGGCCGAAAAAAGTCACTTACAAATTGAATTTTCAAAAACCGTTTCTTATTGGGCCTCTACATACTCGGATCAACCAACATGCACAATTTCAGCTTTCTATGTCTAGTGGTTTGAGCCCTGCGTCGATGAACCAATTTTGGATTGTCAATGCCAAAGGGCCGAAAAAAGTCACTTACAAATTGAATTTTCAAAAACCGTTTCTTAGTGAGCCTCTACATACTCGGGTCAACCAACGTGCAAAATTTCAGCTTTCTAGGTCCAGTGGTTTGAGCCCTGCGGTGATGAGTCAATTTTGGATTATATATAAGAGATGAGATTTTCCAAGTCGATTTGATCGTAGAAATATGGATTATAGCTCTTTTGCGCGTATCAATGTGAGGAGCAATGTTCGTGGTTAGAAGTGGGAACCGAACCCAGCGTTTTAAGGCCCTAAAACGAACGGTTTTCGAGATATTGCCAGAAAACTATCCCCGGTCTGCGAAATTTCAGCGCTTGCCATAGTAACTTTGATCTGTTTCTCAGAGGGAACACAGTTATTTGGGAATATCTCCGAAACCGTTCATTTTAGGAACTTAAAATGTGTGTTTCTGGGTCCCTACAGGACATCCGAGTATTGTTTCTCGTATCTGGCGGCTTAAAATGAGCTAAATCTGAACATTTTACCGACTGTCCTTGCTCAGTGCCAAAGGGCCGAAAAAAGTCACATACAAATTGAATTTTCAAAAACCGTTTCTTATTGGGCCTCTACATACTCTGATCAACCAACATGCAGAATTTCAGCTTTCTAGGACTAGTGGTTTGAGCCCTGCGGTGATGAGTCAATTTTGGATTGTATATAAGAGATGAGACTTTCCAAGTCGATTTGATCGTAGAAATATGGATTATAGCTCTTTTTGCGCGTATCAATGTGAGGAGCAATGTTCTTGGTTTCCACTTCCAAGAAGTGGGAACCGAACTCAGCGTTTTAAGGCCCTAAAACGAACGGTTTTCGAGATATTGCCAGAAAACTATCCCCGGTCTGCGAAATTTCAGCGGTTGCCATAGTAACTCTGATCTGTTCCTCAGAGGGAACACAGTTATTTGGGAATATCTCCGAAACCGTTCATTTTAGGAACTTAAATAGTACGTTTCGGAGTCCCTACAGGACCTCCGAGTAGTGTTTCTCGTATCTGTCGGCTTAAAATGAGCTAAATCCGAACATTTTACCGACTGTCCTTGCTCAGTGCCAAAGGGCCGAAAAAAGTCACTTACAAATTGAATTTTCAAAAACGTTTCTTATTGGGCCTTTACGTACCCGGATCAACCAACATGCAAAATTTCAGCTTTCTATGTCTAGTGGTTTGAGCCCTGCGTCGACGAGTCAATTTTGGATTGTCAATGCCAAAGGGCCGAAAAAAGTCACTTACAAATTGAATTTTCAAAAACCGTTTCTTAGTGAGCCTCTACATACTCGGATCAACCAACGTGCAAAATTTCAGCTTTCTAGGTCCAGTGGTTTGAGCCCTGCGGTGATGAATCAATTTAGGATTATACATAAGAGATGAGACTTTCCAAGTCGATTTGATCGTAGAAATATGGATTATAGCTCTTTTTGCGCGTATCAATGTGAGGAGCAATGTTCGTGGTGGGAACCGAACCCAGCGTTTTAAGGCCCTAAAACGAACAGTTTTCGAGATATTGCCAGAAAACTATCCCCGGTCTGCGAAATTTCAGCTGTTGCCATAGTAACTTTGATCTGTTTCTCAGAGGGAACACAGTTATTTGGGAATATCTCCGAAACCGTTCATTTTAGGAACTTAAAATGTGTGTTTCTGGGTCCCTACAGGACATCCGAGTATTGTTTCTCGTATCTGGCGGCTTAAAATGAGCTAAATCTGAACATTTTACCGACTGACCTGGCTCAGTGCCAAAGGGCCGATAAAAGTCACATACAAATTGAATTTTCAAAAACCGTTTCTTATTGGGCCTCTACATACTCTGATCAACCAACATGCAAAATTTCAGCTTTCTAGGTCTAGTGGTTTGAGCCCTGCGTCGATGAGTCAATTTTGGATTGTCAATGCCAAAGGGCCGAAAAAAGTCACTTACAAATTGAATTTTCAAATACCATTTCTTAGTGAGCCTCTACATAATCGGATCAACCAACGTGCAAAATGTCAGCTTTCTAGGTCTAGTGGTTTGAGCCCTGCGGTGATGAGTCAATTTTGGATTGTATATAAGAGATGAGACTTTCTAAGTCGATTTGATCGTAGAAATATGGATTATAGCTCTTTTTGCGCGTATCAATGTGAGGAGCAAATGTTCTTGGTTTCCACTTCCAAGAAGTGGGAACCGAACTCAGCGTTTTAAGGCCCTAAAACGAACGGTTTTCGAGATATTGCCAGAAAACTATCCCCGGTCAACGAAATTTCAGCGGTTGCCATAGTAACGTTGATTTTTTTCTGAGAGGGAACACAGTTATTTGGGAATATCTCCGAAACCGTTCATTTTAGGAACTTAAAAAGTGCGTTTCGGAGTCCCTACAGGACCTCCGAGTAGTGTTTCTCGTATCTGGCGGCTTAAAATGAGCTAAATCCGAACATTTTACCGACTGTCCTTGCTCAGTGCCAAAGGGCCGAAAAAAGTCACTTACAAATTGAATTTTCAAAAACGTTTCTTTTTGGGCCCTTACGTACCCGGATCAACCAACATGCAAAATTTCAGCTTTGTATGTCTAGTGGTTTGAGCCCTGCGTCGATGAGTCAATTTTGGATTGTCAATGCCAAAGGGCCGAAGAAAGTCACTTACAAATTGAATTTTCAAAAACCGTTTCTTAGTGAGCCTCTACATACTCGGATCAACCAACGTGCAAAATTTCAGCTCTCTAGGTCCAGTGGTTTGAGCCCTGCGGTGATGAATCAATTTAGGATTATATATAAGAGATGAGACTTTCCAAGTCGATTTGATCGTAGAAATATGGATTATAGCTCTTTTTGCGCGTATCAATGTGAGGAGCAATGTTCGTGGTGGAACCGAACCCAGCGTTTTAAGACCTTAAAACGAACGGTTTTCGAGATATTGCCAGAAAACTATCCCCGGTCTGAGAAATTTCAGCGGTTGCCATAGTAACTTTGATCTGTTTCTCAGAGGGAACACAGTTACTTGGGAATATCTCCGAAACCATTCAATTTAGGAACTTAAAAAGTGTGTTTCGGGGTCCCTACAGGACCTCCGAGTATTGTTTCTCGTATCTGGCGGCTTTAGATGAGCTAAATCCGAACATTTTACCGACTGTCCTTGCTCAGTGCCAAAGGGCCGAAAAAAGTCACTTACAAATTGAATTTTCAAAAACCGTTTCTTATTGGGCCTCTACATACTCGGATCAACCAAAATGCAAAATTTCAGCTTTCTAGGTCTAGTGGGTTGAGCCCTGCGTCGATGAGTCAATTTTGGATTGTCAATGCCAAAGGGCCGAAAAAAGTCACTTACAAATGGAATTTTCAAAAACTGTTTCTTACTGAGCCTCTACATACTCCGATCAACCAACGTGCAAACTTTCAGCTTTCAAGGTCTAGTGGTTTGAGCCCTGCGATGATGAGTCAATTTTGGATTATATATAAGAGATGAGACTTTCCAAGTCGATTTGATCGTAGAAATATAGATTATAGCTCTTTTTCCGCGTATCATTGTGAGGAGCAATGTTCGTGGTGGGAACCGAACCCAGCGTTTTAAGGCCCTAAAACGAACGGTTTTCGAGATATTGCCAGAAAACTATCCCCAGTCTGCGAAATTTCAGCGGTTGCCATAGTAACGTTGATCTGTTTCTCAGAGGGAACACAGTTATTTGGGAATATCTCCGAAACCGTTCATTTTAGGAACATAAAAAGTGTGTTTCGGGTTCCCTACAGGACCTCCGAGTATTGTTTCTCGTATCTGGCAGCTTAAAATGAGCTAAATCGGAACATTTTACCGACTGTCATTGCTCAGTGCCAAAGGGCCGAAAAAAGTCACTTACAAATTGAATTTTCAAAAACGTTTCTTATTGGGCCCTTACGTACCCGGATCAACCAACATGCAAAATTTCAGCTTTCTATGTCTAGTGGTTTGAGCCCTGCGTCGATGAGTCAATTTTGGATTGTCAATGCCAAAGGGCCGAAAAAAGTCACTTACAAATTGAATTTTCAAAAACCGTTTCTTAGTGAGCCTCTACATACTCGGATCAACCAACGTGCAAAATTTCAGCTTTCTAGGTCCAGTGGTTTGAGCCCTGCGGTGATGAATCAATTTAGGATTATATATAAGAGATGAGACTTTCCAAGTCGATTTGATCGTAGAAATATGGATTATAGCTCTTTTTGCGCGTATCAATGTGAGGAGCAATGTTCGTGGTGGAACCGAACCCAGCGTTTTAAGGCCTTAAAACGAACGGTTTTCGAGATATTGCCAGAAAACTATCCCCGGTCTGAGAAATTTCAGCGGTTGCCATAGTAACTTTGATCTGTTTCTCCGAGGGAACACAGTTACTTGGGAATATCTCCGAAACCGTTCAATTTAGGAACTTAAAAAGTTTGTTTCGGGGTCCCTACAGGACCTCCGAGTATTGTTTCTCGTATCTGGCGGCTTTAAATGAGCTAAATCCGAACATTTTACCGACTGTCCTTGCTCAGTGCCAAAGGGCCGAAAAATGTCACTTACAAATTGAATTTTCAAAAACCGTTTCTTATTGGGCCTCTACATACTCGGATCAACCAAAATGCAAAATTTCAGCTTTCTAGGTCTAGTGGTTTGAGCCCTGCGTCGATGAGTCAATTTTGGATTGTCAATGCCAAAGGGCCGAAAAAAGTCACTTACAAATTGAATTTACAAAAACCGTTTCTTAGTGAGCCTCTACATACTCGGATCAACCAATGTGCAAAATTTCAGCTTTCTAGGTCTATTGGTTTGAGCCCTGCGGTGATCAGTCAATTTTGGATTATATATAAGAGATGAGACTCTCCAAGTCGATTTGATCGTAGAAATATGGATTATAGCTCTTTTTGCGCGTATCAATGTGAGGAGCAATGTTCTTGGTTTCCACTTCAAAGAAGTGGGAACCGAACCCAGCGTTTTAAGGCCCTAAAACGAACGGTTTTCGAGATATTGCCAAAAACTATCCCCGGTCTGAGAAATTTCAGCGGTTGCCATAGTAACTTTGATCTGTTTCTCAGAGGGAACACAGTTATTTGGGAATATCTCCGAAACCGTTCATTTTAGGAACTTAAAAAGTGTGTTTCGGGGTCCCTACAGGACCTCCGAGTATTGTTTCTCGTATCTGGCGGCTTTAAATGAGCTAAATCCGAACATTTTACCGAATGTCCTTGCTCAGTGCCAAAGGGCCGAAAAAAGTCACTTACAAATTGAATTTTCAAAAACCGTTTCTTATTGGGCCTCTACATACTCGGATCAACCAAAATGCAAAATTTCAGCTTTCTAGGTCTAGTGGTTTGAGCCCTGCGTCGATGAGTCAATTTTGGATTGTCAATGCCAAAGGGCCGAAAAAAGTCACTTACAAATTGAATTTTCAAAAACCGTTTCTTAGTGAGCCTCTACATACTCCGATCAACCAACGTGCAAAATTTCATCTTTCTAGGTCTTGTGGTTTGAGCCCTGCGGTGATGAATCAATTTTGGATTAAATATAAGAGATAAGACTTTCCAAGTCGATTTGATCGTAGAAATATGGATTATAGCTCTTTTTGCGCGTATCATTGTGAGGAGCAATGTTCGTGGTGGGAACCGAACCCAGCGTTTTAAGGCCCTAAAACGAACGGTTTTCGAGATATTGCCAGAAAACTATCCCCGGTCTGCGAAATTTCAGCGGTTGCCATAGTAACGTTGATCTGTTTCTCAGAGGGAACACAGTTATTTGGGAATATCTCCGAAACCGTTCTTTTTAGGAACTTAAAAAGTGTGTTACGGGGTCCCTACAGGACCTCCGAGTATTGTTTCTCGTATCTGGCGGCTTAAAATGAGCTAAATCCGAACATTTTACCGACTGTCCTTGCTCAGTGCCAAAGGACCGAAAAAAGTCACTTACAAATTGAATTTACAAAAACCGTTTCTTATTGGGCCTCTACATACTCGGATCAACCAATATGAAAAATTTCAGCTTTCTAGGTCTAGTGGTTTGAGCCCTGCGTCGATGAGTCAATTTTGGATTGTCAATGTCAAAGGGCCAAAAAAAGTCACTTATAAATTGAATTTACAAAAACCGTTTCTTAGTGAGCCTCTACATACTCGGATCAACCAACGTGCAAAATTTCAGCTTTCTAGGTCTATTGGTTTGAGCCCTGCGGTGATCAGTCAATTTTGGATTATATATAAGAGATGAGACTCTCCAAGTCGATTTGATCGTAGAAATCTGGATTATAGCTCTTTTTGCGCGTATCAATGTGAGGAGCAATGTTCTTGGATTCCACTTCGAAGAAGTGGGAACCGAACCCAGCGTTTTAAGGCCCTAAAACGAACGGTTTTCGAGATATTGCCAAAAACTATCCCCGGTCTGAGAAATTTCAGCGGTTGCCATAGTAACTTTGATCTGTTTCTCAGAGGGAACACAGTTATTTGGGAATATCTCCGAAACCGTTCATTTTAGGAACTTAAAAAATGTGTTTCTCGGTCCCTACAGGACCTCCGAGTATGGTTTCTCGTAATTGGCGGCTTAAAATGAGCTAAATCCGAACATTTTACCGACTGTCCTTGCTCAGTGCCAAAGGACCGAAAAAAGTCACTTACAAATTGAATTTACAAAAACCGTTTCTTATTGGGCCTCTACATACTCGGATCAACCAATATGAAAAATTTCAGCTTTCTAGGTCTAGTGGTTTGAGCCCTGCGTCGATGAGTCAATTTTGGATTGTCAATGCCAAAGGGCCGAAAAAAGTCACTTACAAATTGAATTTACAAAAACCGTTTCTTAGTGAGCCTCTACATACTCGGATCAACCAACGTGCAAAATTTCAGCTTTCTATGTCTAGTGGTTTGGGCCCTGCGGTGATGAGTCAATTTTGGATTCTATATAAGAGATGAGACTTTCCAAGACGATTTGATCCTAGAAATATGGATTATAGCTCTTTTTGCGCGTATCAATGTGAGGAGCAATGTTCGTGGTTTCCACTTCGAAGAAGTGGGAACAGAACCCAGCGTTTTAAGGCCCTAAAACGAACGGTTTTCGAGATATTGCCAGAAAACTATCCCCGGTCTGCGAAATTTCAGCGGTTGCCATAGCAACGTTGAACTGTTTCTCAGAGGGAACACAGTTATTTGGGAATATCTCCGAAACCGTTCATTTAAGGAACTTAAAAGGTGTGCTTCGGGATCCCTACAGGACCTCCGAGTATTGTTTCTCGTATCTGGCGGCATAAAATGAGCTAAATCCGAACATTTTACCGACTGTCCTTGCTCAGTGCCAAAGGCCCGAAAAAAGTCACTTACAAATTGAATATTCAAAAACCGTTTCTTATTGGGCCTCTACATACTCGGATCAACCAACATGTATAATTTCAGCTTTCTAGGTCTAGTGGTTTGAGCCCTGCGTCGATGAGTCAATTTTGGATTGTCAATGCCAAAGGGCCGAAAAAAGTCACTTACAAATTGAATTTACAAAAACCGTTTCTTAGTGAGCCTCTACATACTCGGATCAACCAACGTGCAAAATTTCAGCTTTCTAGGTCTATTGGTTTGAGTCCTGCGGTGATCAGTCAATTTTGGATTATATATAAGAGATGAGTCTTTCCAAGTCGATTTGATCGTAGAAATATGGATTATAGCTCTTTTTGCGCGTATCAATGTGAGGAGCAATGTTCGTGGTTTCCACTTCGAAGAAAGTGGGAACCGAACCCAGCGTTTTAAGGCTCTAAAACGAACGGTTTTCGAGATATTGCCAGAAAACTATCCCCGGTCTGCGAAATTTCAGCGGTTGCCATAGTAACGTTGATCTGTTTCTCAGAGGTAACACAGTTATTTGGGAATATCTCCGAAACCGTTCATTTTAGGAACCAGAAAGTGTGTTTCGGGGTCACTACAGGACCTCCGAGTATTGTTTCTCGTATCTGGCGGCTTAAAATGAGCTAAATCCGAACATTTTACCGACTGTCCTTGCTCAGTGCCAAAGGGCCGAAAAAAGTCACTTACAAATTGAATTTTCAAAAACCGTTTCTTATTGGGCCTCTACATACTCGAATCAACCAACATGCAAAATTTCAGCTTTCTAGGTCTAGTGGTTTGAGCCCTGCGTCGATGAGTCAATTTTGGATTGTCAATGCCAAAGGGCCGAAAAAAGTCACTTACAAATTGAATTTTCAAAAACCGTTTCTTAGTGAGCCTCTACATACTCGGATCAACCAACGTGCAAAATTTCAGCTTTCTAGGTCTAGTGGTTTGAGCCTTGCGGTGATGAGTCAATTTTGGATTATATATAAGAGATATAAAACTCTTAGATTTACACATGCTACTGCAACAATCACAATAACACAGGTTAACACAAACATTCTACACACACACCCATGTACACGTGGCAACATGACCACGATGTCTAAGCCCCGCAAATGAAATATTAACTGTGGATAGTAATGTCCAATAAATCCTAGAGCAACACTGATAAATGGCTTCAAATACCCTATCCTATCTCCAATTTACACATGCTAGTGCATCATTCACAATAACGCAGGTTATCACAAACATTAAACACACACACCCATGTGCACGGGGCCACATGACCACAATGTCTAAGCCTCGCAAATGAAATAACAACTGTCTACACATGAAAACTTCAAAATGGTGATAGGAGAATGTAGGAATGTTTGCCACTATTTTTCTCTGAGAGGATAGCATTACATGATATTTTGCTAATATGCTGATTTACTGTGCATACAATAGCATAGAGAATACTACTGTCCAATAAATCCTTGAGCAACACTGAAAATTGGCTTCAAATACCATACTCGATCTCCAATTTACACATGCTAGTGCAACAATCACAATAACGCAGGTTATCACAAACATTCTACTCACACACCCATGTACACGGGGCAACATGACAACGATGTCTTAACCCCGCAAATGAATTAACAGTTGTCTACACATGAAAACTGCAAAATGGTGATAGGAGAATGTAGGAATGTTTGCCACTATGATTCTCTGACAGGATAGCATTACATTACAATTTGCTAATATGCTGATTAACTGTTCATACGATAGCATAGAGAATACTATAGTCCAATACAATCCTTGATTGTCAATCTGTCAGTTTTCCCATGTGTCCTTCAGCAAATTTTACCGGACTATCATGATACAGAGTAAATCGTTGTTGCCTAGTGACAACCTGTCCATCAATGGTGGGGCGTTGACTATCATATTATAGTGCTAGACGTTGTCGCCTAGCGACAATATGTCCGTCAAGTTATTAGATCGGTGAAACGGTGTAGATTTGTGCAAAGGGGCCTAAATGCAGGGAATGGAGTGGTCTGTCCGAAATTTAAAGTAGACAGTGTTACCGGCTGGGTTCCAAGGGGTAAGTATATAAATTTCGGTTCAGATCGGTGAAACGGTGTAGATATGTATAAATAACAGACAAACAAACAAATCAACATTGAATTATATATATATACTAGCTGAAGTACCCGTGCTTCGCTACGCGTCATAAATAAATTAAAATGTGAAGGTGACAGTTAAAACAGGGGATAGGTGAGGTGCTGCGCAGAGGGAAATTAAGGATGGCACATTTTGTCCAACTACACCGCTCGGCGTTGAACGTGTTTTATAGCACACATTTAGGTTTTACTCGCTAACCGTTGGAGATACCTTTCGGATAGAAAATGTAATTTTAAACCTCGTATATGCCATCAAAAGTTTGCTATTTCTTAGCGTTCTCTTTTTATTTGAAATGGAAATATGAAAGTTTGAAACCAAAGGGTGTAGTGACGTCACTAAAATGGTCGCCATCTTTAAATAGTGGAAAGTATTCAAATCAAAATTAATCTATATGTTGACCAGGTAAATCAGCTACTTCCATGTAAAATTCATGTAAATCGGACCTGTGGTACTTGCGTGATTGAGTAATACACAGACACACACCATCTCATTTTTAGCCTCGCTTCGCTCGCGTCATAGTCGTGTCGTATTGTTATTCAATGAAATGCAGGTTTAACCCCGTTAACACCCCTTTAGAACCTGAATATCCAAAAATCCCTCCTTAGTAGACGTTTTCGACACACAACAAACATATCCCCAAAATATAATTCCTCTAACTATAATAGTTTTGGTTGGTCGATGAGAGTGAACAACCAAAAATCCTTCGTTAGTGGACGTTTTTCTTCCATAATTTCACCCCTCCCCATAGGCCCCTTAAATTGCATTTATGAAAAAACGGTCGAACTTCTATTTTTTATTTAGTTTTAAGCTGATTGATTTCCCCAGAGTTTCAAACTCCTCGCCTATGTCGTTTAAGAGATACACGCTCCGTTAGGAATCTTTCAACCCCCACTTTGCATCCCTTTCACCTCATAATATACATTACATCGAAAAATCATTAGACAAGGGTCAGCTTATTTTTAATGATTAGTATATATGCCAAGTATCACATCCCCAAATGAAACCACTCGTGAGATATTGTTATTCAATGAAATGCACGTTTACACCCTTAACACCACTTTAGAACTTGAATATCCAAAACTCTTTCCTTAGTGGACGTTTTCGACATACAACGAACATATCCCCAAAATTTCATGTTTCTAACTTCAATAATTTTGGCTGGGCGATGATGAGTGAGTGAGTCAGTCAGGACATTTTCTTTCATTTATTTTTGATAATTTCACCCCTCTCCATGAACCCCTTAAATTGGATTTATGAAACAAACAGTCGAACACCTATTTACTTATTTAAAGCTGTTTTCCCTCTGAGTTTGATGAGTGAGTAAGTGAGTCAATCAGTTAGGACACTTTCTTTCCTGTTCTTTTCCCCCCAGAATTTCACCCCTCTCCAAGGGCCCCTTAAATTTGATTTATGAAAAAACGGTCGAACACCCATTTACTTGTATTTTAAGCTGTTTTATCCCGCCGAATTTCAATCTTCTCGCCTGTGTCGTTTCAGAGATACACGCTCCGTTATGAATCCCTCAAACCCCAATTTTCATCCTTTTCACCTCATAATACACCATATCGATAAACCCTTAGATATATGTCTGATTATTTTTAATGATTAGTTTATATACCGAATATCACATCCCCAAAGAAACAACTCATGAGATATCGTTATTCAATGAAATGCACTCCTACCCCCTTAACATCTCTTTAAAACCGGAATAAACAAAAACATTCCTTAGTTGACGTTTTCGACATACAGCGAACCTATTCCCAAAATTTCATTTTTCCAACTTTTATAGTTTTCGCTGGGCGTGATGAGTGAGTGAGTCAGACAGGACATTTTCTTTCAATTATTTTTACCAGAATTTCACCCCTCCCCATGGGCACCTTAAATTAATTTATGAAAAAACGGTCGAACACCGATTTACTTATTTATTTAGCAGATTTTTTTCGCTGAGTTTCAAATTTCTCGCCTATGTCGTTTAAGAGATAGGCCTACACGCTCCGTTAGGAATCCTTCAACCCCCACTATTCACCCCCTTCATCTCATAATAATACACCACATCGAAAAACCCTTAGCCACATGTCTGCTTATTTTTAATGATTAGTTTATATGCCGAGTATCACATCCACAAATGAAACCACTCGTGAGATATTGTTATTCAATAAAATGCAGGTTAAACTCCCTTAAGACCCCTTTAGAGCCTGAATATCCAAAAATCCTCCCTTAGTGTACGGTTTTGACATACAACGAACATATCCCCAAAATGCCATGTTTCCAACATCAATATTTTTGACTGGGCGATGATGAGTGAGTGAATGAGTCAGGACATGTTCTTTCATTTGATTTTCTTCAAAATTTCACCCCTCCCGATGAACCCCTTCAATTTGATTGATAAAAAAACTGTCGAATAGCTATTTACTTACTTACTTTAAAGCAGTTTTTCCCCCTGAGTTTGATGAGTGAGTCAGTCAGTCAAACAGTTAGGACACTTTCTTTCCTGTTCCCCCCCCCCCTCCCCCAGAATTTCACCCCTCCCCATGGGCCCCTTAAATTGTATTTATGAAAAAACGGTCAGACACATATTTACTTATTTTTTATGCTGATTTTTTTCCGCTGAATTTCAAACTCCTCGCCTATGTCGTTTAAGAGATACACGCTCCGTTAGGAATCTTTCAATCCCTACTTTTCACCCCTTTCACCTCATCGAAAAACCCTCAGAAACGTGTCTTCTTACTTTTTAATGATGAGTTTATATGCCGTGTATCACATCCCCCAATGAAACCAATCGGGAGATATTGTTATTCAATGAAATGCAGGTTTAACCCCCTTAAGACCCCTTTAGAACCTGAATATCCGAAAATCCTCCCTTAGTAGACGGTTTTGACATACAATGAACATATCCCCAAACTGTCATGTTTCTAACTTCAATAATTTTGGCTGGGCGATGATGAGTGAGTGAGTGAGTGAGTGAGTTAGCCAGGACATTTTCTTTCAATTTTCTTTTTTCAGAATTTCACCCCTCCCCATGAACCCCTTAAATTTGATTTACGAAAAAAAGTGTCGAACAGCTATTAACTTACTTTAAGGCAGTTTTCCCCCCTGAGTTTGATGAGTGAGTCAGTCAGATAATCAGTTAGGACACTTTCTTTCCTGTTCGTCCCCCCCCCCCCAGAATGTCACCCCTCCCCATGGGCCCCTTAAATTGGATTTATGAATAAACGGTCAAACACATATTTACTTATTTTTTATGCTGATTTTTCCCGCTGAGTTTCAAACTCCTCGCCTATGTCGTTTAAGAGATACACGCTCCGTTAGGAATCTTTCAATCCCCACTTTTCACCCCCTTCACCTCATAATATACGCAACATCGAAAAACCCTCTGACTCGTGTCTTCTTATTTTTAATGATGAGTTTATGTGCCGAGTATCACATCCCCCAATGAAACCAATCGGGAGATATTGCTATTCAATGAAATGCAGGTCTACCCCCTTAACACCCCTTTAGAACCTGAATATGCAAGAATCCTCTCTTAGTGGGCATTTGCGGCCCTTGAGGAAGCAGCATACCAAATTTCATTCCAATCCGTTCGGTGGTTTCTGAGATTTCGTGATGAATGAATGAGTGAGTGAGTGAGTGGTATTTGACAAATATATAGTAGAAGATAGTGTCAAGTCTTTGTTATGCTAAACTCGGTTGACAGTGGTGTGTGAGTAGGTGAGTAACTAACGGGATTTCAAGTAAAGATGCTCATTTTCTATACCGGTAGTGCAGAGCGCAACTGGCATCCAGACGGCCGTGTCTCGACTTGAGCTATGTTGCCATGGAAACTATCTGCCTTGCCATTCCTTCATGAGTATATTTTATGATTTGATTAGCCTGTGCTTGAGTGCAAAAGGGCCTAAATCAGAAGAATGAGAAAGACTATCGAAAATTCATGTAGCCAGCGGTTCCTTCTGGGTCCTAAACTATGTGTATGCAAAATTTGGTTGAGATTGGTGGAACGGTGTAGATTTGTATACGGAACAGACCCACCCCCATACATACATACATACATACATACATACATACATACAGACTTTCACTTTTATATATATACAGTAGATGTAAGTAATCTGAAGACTTTGTGAAATCATAGTATATTTGGAAGGTTCTTTGGCAGTCTTTGTATATTTGCAAGGATTTTTGAGCAAAAATTTTCAATAAATAAATAAAAATGAAGTAACAAATAAATATGACACAAATATTTTTAATAAATATACAATTAAATAATACTAAATATTAATAATAAATTTTAAATAATAAATGAAATAAATAATTGAAAGTCAATAAATAATATTAAATATCATGGTGTTTGAAGCCATTTTTGAGTGCTGCCTTAGTAAACGTAATTTGATATTTTTCAGTCAGTCAACACGATTGTACCCAATTGTGGGTTATTCCCTAATCTTGAAAAAAATTACATGGCATGAACAAATACACTTGGTAACCAGTTTCGATCGTCAAGCGATTATCATCAGATCCATCACGCTTAGGCTATAAAATCTATTTCTGAAAGTATGAGTGAGCGTATATACAATATATACACTTATTTAGTTCCAGTATTAGTTAAGATAATGCAACTCGTCAATGTTAGTTACAGTCTATGTAAGGTTTTGTTAAGATACTGGAATTGGTGGTTGGCTTCCAAAATTTGCTAGTTTAGATTGACTATGTGGTTGTTTTTAATTGGTCAGTTCAGATAGTATTGTACAGGCTACTTATCTGGACGGGTCATGAGTGGTCCAGGAGAATCAACAGCTCAGCTTTTCTGACGTGGGCAGCTAGGATTCATGTGACGTGACTTTGTGGAAACCACTCCAAATCTCAACTACCCTTGGAAACATCCATCACTAAATAAAAAATAAATTGAAAATGACGTGTCCTATGGATCGAGGGGACGGAGAGCCCTGACACGAATTTCTCCGATTATCGTTCGGGTGATATCCGTTATATTTTCGGAAATCTATCATAAATAAATAATAACAATTAAATTTTAAATAATACATAAATCGAAAAGAAAAAGCTGGAAAATAAGAGAAACTGACCAAGGCAGGTCAACGGACATGAACCTAGCGCAAGTAAGTGGAAGCAATGGTGGACATTTGGGTTATTTCTAATTAAAACTTGAAAAAATGTTTGGAATTTAAGGGAATGGTGGGGGATGGGGGCACCTACAATAACGTTGAAAAGCCCGCCATATTAGAAGAGCAGGCGCACAAAAAATCGTTATTGTCGCCGTAGCTGGGGTTAGGTCTTATCTCAGGGGGGAAATACTTGTCCTATAGATAGAGGGGATGGAACCTTTTCGATTGAGCCATCACACGACTTTAACTGATTACTCGTTCGGGAGTACGGACGGTCCTGTCTCTGGATGTATTGCAGGTTACCCCTGGGAGAGGACCCCTCTACTTATGAGCACGGGCAACTGAACACCAAGTAACTAGCAATGTTCATGTGATAATCAAGCTAGTAGGCATGAGTGCATTGCCGTATAAAACGGGAACCTGGTGCTCTCAATGAGCTCCTTACGCCCCTTAATTTAATGAAATTTTTGTTTTAGAATGATGTTTTTAGGTTTAAAAAAATGTAGGTGATTTTGCACCGTACCGAATGGTAAGTAGGCAGTGGGTGCAATGTTTCATTGGATAGTCTATATTTGTTTTAATTGATAGGCTATATATAATGTATTAATTATATATGAATTAGATTATCTCTCTATGCATCGTTCGCCATGGCTTTACCCCTCAGCTCCTGGACATACGAGTCAAGGTACACCGTCCATTAACTGAGGGGCAAGATGTTGATTTATTATATTGTTGCGTCAGCAGCAGCTTCAGTAATTTAATAGTTTAATAATAATAATAATAATAATAATAAAATGGTTGTAAGTTATTAAAGTTAATTGATTATTTGGAGAAGAAAGACCTCTTAGTAGGTTCGTTTTGGTAGTATGAAATGTTAAAGACCTATAGTACGTTGTTTGTTTGAAATAATAATAATCCTCAGATGGGTATTTTTGGTTTTAAAGTAGTATATGTAAAGTGTTAGCATATTGTGTATTGGAAGTGAGGGCTGTGTTTGATCGAACCCATGACCCACAGGGCACCATCCCGAATAAGCCGGCCGTGGCCAGACCCGCAGGCAGGTACCCAGTAAGACCGCGGGACGAATAATGTACGTGTTAGTGAACTGTGTAATTGGAATTTAATGTTATTTGTAGCGGGAGTTTGAATTTTGAAGGCGCTGCGCTCCGATTGGCCGCTCGAGTCTTGGAGCAGCCAATCGGAGCCTGGCTAGTCTGTATGTAGCTTGAAGGCAATGGTGGCTGGAGTTGAATGATATGTGTTTCTTGTAATTGCAAGAAGAGCCTATTTGGTTGATTAAAGCTTATATTCTGTAATTTTAGAAACCGGTTTTGTGACCCATCATCCCAGGCAAGCCGGTAATACCTTTACCTCCCAGTCAGGTAGGTCACTTAGCCGTAATTTTGAGTTCGAGTTAAAACATATGTTTACGGTAAAGCTGAAGGAGACGTGATCGGGTTTAGGCAATAGCCTACTCTATGAAGGGCTCATGACTATGTCTTGTAAGTCTGTTCAATATTAAGTGCTTCTGAAACGATGGTAGTTTACTGATTTTGGTCTTTGTGGAGTGAGATTTATGGTTAATAATTGGATTTTATAGTAATCTAAGGTAAGTTGAAGGAGACGTGATCGGGTTTAGGCAATAGCCTACTCTATGTAGGGGTCATGACTGTGCCTTCTATGTCTGTTCAATGTTAAGTGCTTCTGAAATTATGGTAGTTTACTAATTTTGGTGCTTGTGGAGTGAGATTTATGGTTTATAATTGAATTTTATGAAGTTTTGTAGCGGGAGTTTGGGTTTTGAAGGCGCCGGGCTCCGATTGGCCGCTCAAGTTTTGGAGCAGCCAATCACAGCCCGGCGAGTCTGTATGTGTTTTAAATGGGCTTTAAATGTACTTAAGTTAGGTTCTGGATTCGAGCTGGCTATGGTATTAAATAATGTTTTGTACTAGTTTATGGTAGGCCTATGTATTGACTTTTTGTGTTCACCCCGGCCCGTCAAACGCCATCCCAGGCGATCAGGCTTACGCCCACATCCCCAAGCAGGCACCCTACGGTCCCGGAGTCCTGTGTTCGATCGTGGCTAGGGTAATGTGAGAGTTGAGTGAGTAGTTGAAGGAGTTGCGAAAGTACAGTGGCAGGCTGTGATGAAGGGGGGCTGTTTGGAGTGAGAGAAGTGATGGAATGTTGGGACGAGTATGATGCCTGGTGAATGCTTTCTGTCTCTGTTAAATTGCGTCTTTAATATATTTGCACCCTGAGTAGGACGCTGCATGATTGCCCCCACAGTTTACACACGTGGGGCTGTCCCTGGGTGTCTTATAGTCCGAGTGTCGATGGTTATCGCCACATCGGTTTCAGGGTTTCAGCGGGTTTCATGACTGCAATTTGCAGCGTCGTGGAGCAAACGTTGACAGAGAAAGCACTGTATTATGAGTGAATTGTGATGTATGTACTTATGTCACAGTCATGTGACATTAATTAATTCGCTATATATTAGCCTACGTGGAATATACATACATCAGTACTGAAAACCTTACGACTGAATGGAGAGCACTATTTAGGGCTTCGCCGATTGTGTAGAGATGATCGATAGTACAGTACATAGCACATAGTACATATAGTGTGGTCTGTAATAATGTATAGAAGCTGGCCACCCCTCTAGAGTCCAACATTTTAACTGGAACAATTTTGTCTGAACTTTCACTTTTACTTTCACTTCTATACATTGGCTTAATCCTCCTCCTCCGAAGTAGTATATACAAAGTCTCTACACTATGTACACAGTATATCCAAAATAATTTATGGGCATCTATTGAAAATTCCTGTGTATAAATGCGATTTAAAGAGTGCGGCACGATACGACATTAATTATTTTGTTAAAGAAATGACGTAGCCTCTACATTTAATATTTTGTCAGTCATGATTTTTATCCTTGTGCCGTGGAATGAAGTGATAGTTTACTTGTTGTGATTTTGGTTTCTAGGTGGATGCCAATAGTTGATGGCTTGACGTGGTAAACATGTTTTGTGAGGACGTGATCAACTGGAGTTGGGTTCTATCTTTATGCTTACATCCTGATGCTTGGGTTTTAACGTAATCTAATCTTTCTTATATAGGGTTATGTTTTAAAACTCATCCTCCATGGTGGTAATGTAATTTTATGTTACCTACCCACTTACTGAATAAGCAAAATGGTTAACAGTTCAGTCAGCCACAAGAGAGTCAGCGAGACGGCCGCGACAAATTCCACCCTCGTCCCATTTATAAAATAGGCATACATTATTCGTCAGTTGCCATTTTGCTAATATTTCTGTTTGAGCGAAAGTAATTTAGTGTAATTTCGTAAAGTGAAAATAAGTAGTAGTATGTTAAGTTATTTTTAGGAAACAGTGGTTGATTAATGTTTGAACTATGCCAACGAAAAAAAACGGGCAAGGCATTTCGCGAAATAGGACTAAATTTAATACCAAGATACATTACAGTATGATAAGTTTGGTTTATATATTATTATTTTAAAGCGGGTGTTTTACCTTGAGTAACAAAATTCAACTCACTCTAAATTTTGTGGCATAATAATGAATTAATAACGCATAATTAATTAATAGTGTGGAAATGCCAGAGATTCACTTTGAAGCCAAAATTTTAGCAGCCGCATTCAAAAAAGGAAATGCCTAAACATTCCTACAAAGCAGATAAATATACGGTAACGAAAGAACAAGTAGATTTTATGTTTAACACTTACTCATTTAAGTGATTTCCACTTTCATCTGCTTCTTCATTCTGATTTTCTTCTTTTACATCCTGGGGATAAGATGGAATAATTTATGTCAGTGTTATCACCTGATACTATAACACAAATGGCAACCCATGTCATTGTACAGCACTGCTCAGCTGAAGTGAAGATACATTCTACTGTCCGCCACATCCTAGCGCTAGAGATAAAATTTATACAGTTAAGTGGTTATAATCCCCAGTTCTGAAACTTTTAATACCCTTTTAGAGACCACGTTAAATTCGGAGCGATTGAAAATGTCAAGATCCGAGCCTTAAAGGAAGTTATTGCTTTAGGGATTGAGGACAATTAAACATTTATTTTCATTTCTTTAAGCCGAAAGACCATAACAAAGGGGCAGATGACCCGACTGTTCCGCCCCATTAAACAATAACAATAGAATAGACCAAAATATATCCTACGGTCCAACTCGTGCACATATCATTGAGTAACAAGCTACTAGACTGCCCATACGAGCATGACCTTTGAGAATAAAGGCATAAATCTATCAACCATCACAATTCAATGCTATTTTATAGTTTAATGTTCAAAAAGAAGTTAGATGAGTCAATGAAATGCCTCTATGGGGAGCCTATTGTAGAGCATGCTAGCAAATCTAACACCAATCTAGCGTATGCAGATGATGTGGCAGTGCATGGAAGAACTCGGGAGGATGTCGTGATGGCTTATGTGGAACTATCAGGAGCATCACAAGATGCAGGATTGCAGGTAAATGAATCCAAGACCAAGTAAGTTGTGATGGAAAGAGAAAGGTCAACTCCTAGGGACCTAATAGTGAAGGGAAGAAATTTGAGGGTACGTGTAGTTTTAAATATCTTGGTTCCCCTATAACAGATGAGAACAGCAACTCTGAAGATATTAAAGAGAGAATCAATGCCGGTAATAGATGTTATTTTGCCACTACCCATCTTTTGAAATCCAGAATATTATCACGAAGATGTAAGAAAACTATTAAAAAGTGGTCCTACGACCGGTAGTAACCTATGGGTGTGAGAGATGGGTGATGACACGGCGAAGTGAAGATCTACTCAACAGATGGGAAAGGAAGATATTGACGAAAACCTATGGACCTATCCAAGTGAATGGGGAATGGCAAGTGCACACAAATAAGGACATTTATAAACTGTTTGATGACCCTCCTATCATCCAAAAATTAAAAGAGCAAGGTTCCGTTGGCTTGGTCATACGCAGCGTATGCCGGAAAGTCGGGCCACGCGTCAGGTCTTCCAATGTAGGCCAAACGGAAGAAGGTTTGTTGGACACCCAAGGAAACGCTGATTGGATGACGTGGAGGAAGACCTCCCCGCCCTTGGAGTTAGAAACTGGAAGAAACGAGCGGAAGATCGGGATGGTTGAAGACTTGTGGTGTAGCAGGCCAAGGTTCTTCGTGATCTGTAGTGCCACCGGGTAAGGTACGTATTAAATCTGAGACTTATGTGTCTGCTAGTGTACGGGAGCACACAGTTTGCAAAGGAGATTGGAGCAGGTAGTAACTCTAAGAATTATGTGTCTGCTAGAGTACGGGAACACACAGTGTGAAAAGGAGATTAGAGCAGCTAGTAACTCTAAAAATTATGTGTCTGCTGGTGTACAGGAGCACACAGTTTACAAAGGAGATTAGAGCATGCTAGTAAATCTATGAATTATGTGTCTGCTAGAGTACGGGAGCACACAGTGTGCAAAGGAGATTAGAGCAGGTACTAACTCTAAGAATTATATGTCTGCTAAAGTATGGGAGCACACAGTTTGCAAGGGAGATTAGAGCAGGTACTAACAGCCAAACGCTTCCGTTTGTCATCAACTTCATTGTCAGAAAATAATTCTAAATCCCTAAATGTTATTAGGAGATAAGGATATGTCTTGAAAATAAGCATTAAGTTACTTACCTCATTCAGATTGATGCATGTAACGATATCCGGAATACAAGATTCCTCAATCCTGATGTCTGTGTGATGGTCTGTATCATCCTGAAAATAAATGATTTGATCACATATATGTTCCTCTTCGTAGATTGAAATATATCTTACAGATGGCCTGTAAACTTGCACTGAAGGAATCAAGGAATAAAATAACATACTAAAAGTAATTAAACCCCACATTCATAGTTTTGTTTCGTCAATAGCCACATGGCAAAAACATAACAGTTATTGTGCAGTGTTTGTAGAAAAGCATTTCAGTTAGAATATACTCGGAAACAGTAGGCCAAGCATATTGTCACTAGCATTTAGTGTGCGTGATGCGACTTTGCGGCGTTGCTGCAGTTACTTAGAGTTACCATATAACGTTAATAAGGACAAGCAACGTTGATACATTTTGGGTTAAGATATTTCGTACTGTACCCGTATCCACGTGGTCTTACCTGTTGTTATCCGATGGAAAAACTGGATCGTAGAATCTGGAAGTACCCGGCTGAAATAACCCCCAAAATTCTACCAACAAGGATCAACCTGGGCTACGGACATCTCAATATAAAAGAATGCATTAAGAAAATGCCAGTGGTATGAACAAAAATGAAAAACTAGCTCAAAGTGAACTCGAAAACTCTTAAAATTAATCTCGGGCGTTAGGCTAAGCATTGGTAAAAGTGGCCCACTGGTTCTCCTAGCACATTCTGTTTCTAATATAAATCACCAAATCATTATAGAATTAAAATTAAATAACCAGTTTATTAACTGAAAAACGAAGAATCGTGGATCTACATCCACTAAACAAAAATTTAGATTATTATCCACTGTGGCATATCATAAAATAAATATGCAAATCGCCTTGAATCTGGCTGGAATATACTGCATAAAATTGCAGTGTTAAGAAATGTTCAAATCGTGAACGTTTTATGCATGAGTAATTATATCACAAGTTATTTTACACAAATACCCTAAAAGGTTTGTTATAATAAATTATTTACAAAGATATACAATTAATTCATTTGCCGAATTTCGCCATGATTTCTTATCATTCCATTAAGAAGTATTTTAAATATTGCCTATTGTCTTAATTTGTCTTATTCGACGATCAATTAAGGTTATCGAACGTATAGTTTTTCCAATCAATATTTGAGTTATCTAAAATTAATATTTCAATTATCACTCCAATATTTTATATTTTTTTATGTTTTCCAGATCATAGCTTCACACTAAATATATGTGTTATTATTTGCAATCAAATCCAAGTGAATTGTTTTATGCGCATATGAGATTTTAAATGGTGGGTTTATTTAACTACTAGACTCCTAGTAACGATGTTCGTGACTATCTCACGCTTAATTATACTTCATTATATCATAATTCAGCGATAGCTCAATAGCTCGCACAATCCTCAAAATTCGTAACAAATACGACGATCTCTCCACACATGAGATTCCTAATATCCACCTTAAATTATTTCTGACCAACCATTGATGTAGAAATATACTGCAAAAATACTTAATTAACACAACTGTTATATTATCCAATACGCAAAGTAGCTCTCAATAGCTGTTACTAATTTTCCACACCTTCTCATAATTCATAAACGTATCATACAAACACATCAATATATCATGGTTCATAATTGACACAAGTATCGAAGTGTTAATCTACTTCCATAAAAACTGTAATAATAATTGCATATTTACATGATCGAATCATAACATGTGTAAATTACCAAAATGTCATTTTGTTTTAGACGGAATATATTTTTATACAAAACTGAGCTTCATATCTCCTTTAAACTTCTATTCATCATAATCTCAATATTTACAAATATATCTCACAAGATATTATACATTTATTACTGTTTGAGAATTAATTCAGATTCACATAAACAAATTCAAAAATGGGTCCTCCCCATAAGAAATTCGTATGAGTCTACACCATGGAAAATGCCTAGTATGAGTAAAATACAAAATAATCCATTATAATCACACGGAATCAAAACAGGAGTATTCCAAAAAAAATTATGAAAGTCGAAAACTGTATCTCAATAAAAATATTTATACTCAAAACGTGATTCAAAAATTGGCTATAATTGGCTAATTTAAAACTGCAATTGTTCACTTCAAATATGATGCTAGACTTCAACGTCTATAACTAGCTTGACGAAAAATATACAGTCATCTAAAATGAAATGCTGTATGAAGTGTCGAAAATATTCTGTTTCGTTGCTCAAATATAACAGAATTAATGTAGAAAAATGTTCATATATTCGTGGTAAGACATCATCTTCCTATCTCATATACTTATATAATGATATCGTAGTCTTGGTCCTAAATTCTTCTTGAAATATGCTTCTTCTCAACTAATTATAATGCTCAGAATTATTACCAAAATCAGAAAAAGTAATGTTGTAAAAATAACACTATATTAAAAATTAACTACTGAAATGACTATGTAGGTGCATCCTTATTAGGATCAAAACCTAAAATAGACCATCGAACAGAGACGACAAAGACGTCAGATCTAATTCTCAAATCCATTTTCAAAATTACTGAATAAAAATTGGTGAAAAAAGGATATTCTATAGATATGACATGATTCATACCGTCTACAGATAAAGAGATTTCCAGCTACCTTTAGTCGTCTTGATGAACGTATAATGTATGTTGGAACATACATCCCTTGTCGAGATCGAACCCTCATCCATAGAGTTGAGTAGTCGAAGTATTGGTCAGGACTGCTCGTACTCGAACCCAACACTCTTCCACTTGAAACAGCTATCCGGAACACAATGTTCATCATACGGAAACTGACTAAGTTCCATTTATAGAAAAGAGAAAGATGCCACTTCTTCTCTTACTTGAAGATCTATACCATAGAAGTAATTATCTCAGTGTCATTACATAGACTGCCTTCAGTCTCATTTTAAATAGCCTTCTGCTAACGAATTCCATTATTCAGCATTGATCACTTCCATATGTTCAACTCTGCTTATGTGCTGCATTCCTATTCAGTGCCTAGCAATTCATCGCTTTCCTCGTATTATACTGGTACATTATTCCTTTCATTGCAGTGTTAATATCCATGTTGTGGCCGCTGGGGCCGAGAGCGCTACCTCCTGCCTCGCTGGCATCGGGAGAGCGTGGGTTCGAATCCCACCTCGGCCGTGCTGAAAATGGTTTTCGTGGTTTCCCATTTTCACCACCAGGCAAATGCCTGGACGGTTCCTTTCAATAGGTCCACGGCCGATTTCCTTCCAATATCCCTTCCCTGACCCGTCCTGAAAAGAAAAGTACATGGCCATTGGCTGCATTAATAAAATTATTATAATACCCATGTTGTAATGTTGAATGACCACTGGATAAATTACAAGTCTTTTCGTGATAGCAATAATGCTACAGAAAATCTATGCGGAACACGAAGTTCACTCGCGTCACTTTCATATTGCACTAAGTCCATACACTGGATTAAACGAACGTCTCAAGTGTATCTTGCGTGACTTGTTAGGAAGCAGAGGCGTACTCTACCGTCCCGTACTGTAACTAATAGCACTAAGTAAAAGTGATACTCGAGATAGTTGCTTTGGCCGAGCCAATAAGAAAGTCTGTAAGGAAGTAATCAAGTGTCTCTCTCCGAACCGTGCTACTTCCAGCTGGACTAATCCTACCTACAATACCAGTCTGTCCGATCGATATATGAATCGAAGTTGGCATAGCATAATTGCGATAAACATCTGATGTCTTAATATAAGTGTTAATAATTCCATAAATATCTTCAAATAATTCCTTCTTATGTTTCAATGTACTTCCGTATCGTCGATCCCCTGAGTAATCTCAGTAATGGTTTATAATAGTATGAATCAATACCATGCTTCTAAAGCAGCCATCTTGTGGACTAACTGTACTTCTCCAAATCGTATGTTCTCAGATGCGTTGCAGCGTTGCCTACCCATTTCCCTAACCGAGCGTCAGCTTGCTATTACTCTTGTCTGCAAGTTGGAATGTTGTCATAAAACACCAAATATGTTTCTTAAACATGTCAGTGTACCATTACTATACAAAATACGGCCACAGTACCAAGCGTTCACCCTTAAAACAATTCTGATTTCAAGGATACCAAACGGAGGGAGTAATTTAACGTGAACGATAAACAAATCGGGGATTATTTGTAAGTACAGTGGCAGGTACTTGAAGTCTCATTCCATATACATTCACTTGTAATACATAAAGCATGAGTCATTGTGGTTATCAAGATGATTATGCAATGTGTTAATAATTGGAGAACTGAAAAATAGTAGTTTTATAGACAACAGCTTAAGAGCATTTCTGAACGAAAATGCTGCCCATGGTCTAATAAAATGCTGAGATACTCCACCATAGATCATCTCGGGGGAGTTTTCTGCGGAGACTTCATGGCTGTCCGAAACAAGACACGTCTGTTTTTCTCCTTCGTTCAACCCTCCTAGAAACTCGAAGAACCCCTAACTATCAAATATGTGTGCAACATTGGAGTCTATGATGAAGATACTGACAGTCACAGCTAGCAGTGGGGCTGTCTTCAAGAGTGGACCATCAATATATTCACAGCCATGGATACCTGCGGAGGGAGGCATCATGGTGGGAGGAGGACCAACATCATATTGACAGGGCAGGCAGTGAAGGTCACCCCAAGCCTCATGTGAGTGTTCGGACACTTCTGATTTCTTAATTTAGATTTACAATATAAATCCTAGGCGCTCTAGAACACACATGTCTCACGGGCCAGTCTAGGATATGACAGGGGGGTAGTTTAGATCGCGTTGCATTTCCGTAAAAAAATCCCTTAAAACAAAATGGCGGCGTTGATGACGTCATCAACTACGTCTCGAAAGACACTCGATACTTTTCTAGAAAGCTTACAGGAGACTCCTGGAGAATCGAGGGGTTAAGGGTGGGGGAAATATAAACAGAAATCGTCATTTACAATAACCCCTCGAAACGCGATACATATCGAATTTTTACAATTGCCTAATTTTTACGATCTTTACTTGACCTATGTAGGATATCTGGTACACATGTCATATCCAAGTGTTACTGTAAATTGAAAAATGTGTATGTGTACCAAGATCTTTATCAGACATCCTTTATGGTAAAGATGGACATACATATTTTATAAATATAAGCTAAGATACCAAAATGTCGATGTGTATCGCAATCTATACCAGACCTCATATATATAGGTCAAGTAAAGATGGGGATACATCATATAAATAAAAGTGTAAGTCTTTATTTATGAATGTATGTATGTATGTATGTATGTGGATTTGTTCTCTAAACAAATCTACACTATTCCACCTATCATCAACCAAATTTTGCACGCACATAGTTCAAGACCCAGATGAGACAGCTGGCCATATGCATTTTGGATAGTCTTTCTCATACTTCTGATTTCGGACTTTTTCCACTCTAGCAAACCTAATTATGTCAGAAAATAAACTGATGAAGGATTGGCAAGGCCGGTCGTTTCCATGGCAACAGTAGCTCAAGACGTGACCACCAAGTTCCCATCTATCTCTGGAAGAGGCCATGCCACTCCACTTTCTCCACGGCGAGAGTAGCTCAAGACGTGACCACCAAGTTTACATCCATCTCTGTAAGAGGCCATGGCACTCCATTCTGAATCAAAACCACGACTGGAACATTATGAATCTGAACGCCATACAATCTGAATTTTTTAAAAAATGTTATTGAGAGGGGTCGTTGTAGGGAATTGAAATTAATAAAGAAAACCATTGGCTAACCCTGCATGTGGCGTTACGTTACAACAGCTAGAGATATCATCAATAAATATAGTATTAAGTTCAAATGAGCTTAAATGATACTCTTGTTGTTGATTAATTTAGAAGCGTTGCAATATCATGCCCATATAGCCTAGCCCATGAACTTGCGTGAGTATGGATCATTTCTGATAAGATGTGCTACTGTGATGGCTGTGGTAGTGTGTGTATTTGTAATTCAAATAAGGATTGGAAGGGAAGTTCATATGGCCATCAGTTAGGAACTATCGCGGTATTTCCTTCGAGTATAATAAATTACCCCTGGCACTACAGCCCATGAAGGGCCAAGGTCTACCAATCGACCGCTGCCCAGCTATTTGGCCTGCGTGGTCAGCGCATCGGGTCCCCTCGGCGCTGAATCTTGGTTTTTGTGACCGAGAATTGCTTCGAGTAGAGTAGAAGTGGGAAACCCCGGAAAACAATTGAGGGGCTTAGAAGACAAGAGAAACAAGCGATATATGACAGCCTTCTGAAAATGATCCTTAAAAGATATGTCACTAGGGGTGGTTTTCCCATGCCTATCAGATATCACTTGTCTTCCTTGTCTTCTAAGCCCCTCAATTACCAAGTTTCACACCAACACACCTGATCGTCCAAATGATTTCTGCATATTATGTATAATTTTATTTAATATTTAGTCTTTAGGTCACCGAAACCTAAGTGCCATTTTGGGTCTATTTCTACACTCATGATGCCGCTGCTGATACGGAAGATTCTCAATCTTTACCTTATGACGAACGTATCACGCGCAATATATTGTAAGTAATATCTACTAGATCTGAAGAGTTCTACACTCCGTTAAGGTGTGATCTACAACTGATAAGTTGACGTTTATGTTTTATTAATCATAATGTATTTATGCTGCATTTTTTATTGTTGACAGTTGACAGGCTGTCTTTTGTATTACAAATCAGAAATACAGTAACTTTTGAGTGATTTTGCATTTGTTTTATGAATAGTATTTGCCTATGTTATTCGGGTTATATTGTCATTGGTAATTATCCTGCTCTATGACTAATGCATGCTAATTTGTAATGGAACCGGATGTTAAATTATGAATTTATATGATTACATCTTAATGATGTAATTAAACTATGAATATATATTATTATGCGATAGTTTTCGGCTGATAAGGACCAAAAAGTAGGGTAATGATACTTTGCCATACGAATAGCGTACATTATTTAGTTCGATTATATTCGTTCACAATTTGTTTCCTATGTTTATGTACTTATATATGCCATTTTAGTGCTGCCTGACAAAAGTTATTGAATAGCCTAATGTTATATTGACATGAGTTCTAATCACTCTGGATTCCGATATAGCATTTTGAGATTAGTGAGGAGGGAGTTTAGAGAATGTATTTCTTATCTAACGAAATACTTTAGAGGCTAAGGAAGTTCAATATGTTCAGAATCTAAGCATCATATTTGACATTATAGTGGGATTATACGCTGCTTTATTTATTTAACTTGATGTGGATGAGATAATATGCATATAAATTATTTTTACATCAATACTGTTCCTTAATATGCTGCTATAGTAAACACTGAGCTACGTATAGGGATATGTCATTTCTCATTATTCACGTAATTTGTGCAGGATTGAAGGTCATAAGTATATTTGACTCCACAATGATGATTTAATCTTCCAATCATTGAATAATTTAAATATGATTTCCTATCAAGAAGGTAGTTGCTACATTTGAAAAACAAGATGATCAGCAAAGAACATATAGCCTACTTTCTCCTAAATGTATGGGTATACTTATAGCAGTTTGTCCTCACCCCTAAACAATCACATCCACCACCATGTATTTTTTTCTTTTCTTTTAAATTGATAATTAGCCAGTAAGTGTCTAAATCAATATTATATGCTTTATGATGATTGAAAATCAAAACCACTAACTTACTGTAATGCATTCACGTCCGTTAATCTCGATATTAAGCCTCCAAACTTAAGAATCCTTCGCTTTACGTAACTTCCCCCTTTCAAATCCGCGGCGATCACAGTAGGTTGGTGCTGCAACCGGGCCGTGAATTAATATATATATATGTTGTACGCCACTGAGTGTTGAAAGGGTAAGCAGTTTAAAGTAACCAGGAGGGAGACGATCCAGCTGGCAGTCCTTAAAGGTCACGGCTAGAAGTTGAATAATGAAAATCCACAGCCTGTTCCTGTCGTCCGACCGGGTCAGGGATAGAATGAATGAAGGCCCCCCCATCCAGCGGCGAGGATATGAAATATATGGCTAGAAGTTGAACTATTACAAAATTTACATACTTCAGGAGGTCATGGGTTCACAAAGCGGAATGTTTGGAACAATTACCCATGTAACCCACAAGAGGACAGCACCGTACAGAGGCATTGATAAGGCTGTGGTTGATGACAACGTGTATCATGCATTTATATTCACCTTTCTCTAATGTCTTCTATTTATGTGCGATGCTTGGGCTGTGATTATTAATAAACGAGTGTATACATTTGCCTCTCCTTTGAGCTATATGGCATTTTATTTAGTATCTATGTAAAGAGGTCGTCCACAATATTTGTAAAAGAATTCAATTTAAAAAGGTAACTCTAGTAGGTTTCGATCCCGAGTCAATCGCGTGAGTTACTAACGCTCTAGCCCAGAGCCAAACATGTCCTTATCACCTCAGTGTTATTAACTGACTTAGATACAACGTGTTAGCAAATAATGTCTTGAAATAAATTATTTATTCACTGCAGTGCATCTTCATTTTAAATCAATTCATACAAAGTTTATATTATTTATATCAGTAGGCTATATCATATACAACTACGGAAATATAGGACAGGCACAAGAGTTCGGCTGTCATCTTTGCATGTGCCAGAGACCGCTCAGCTCTTCTAAGTCACTCAGTCACCGCTTATATATTTAATCCAAAATTGACTCATCATCTCAGCGCTGAAACCACTAGATCTAGAAAGCTGAAATTTTGCATGTAGGTTAACGCTAGGTTGTAGGGGCTCACTAAGAAACGGTTTTTGAAAAATCTGTTTTTTTCGGCCCTTTGGCACTGTGCATGGACAAACGGTACAAAGATCGGAATTAGCTCATTTTAAGCCGCCAGATAAGAGAAACAATACTCGGAGGTCCTGTAGGGACCCCGAAACACACTTTTTATGGTCCTAAGATGAACGGTTTCGGAGATATTCCCAAGAAACTGTGTTCCCTCTGAGAAACAGATCAACGGTACTATGACAAACGCTGCAATTTCGCAGAACTGGAATAGTTTTCTGGCAATATCTCGAAAACCGTTCGTTTTCTACAAATTTGGTTGCATGACATTTCGTTGTACATCCAACGATTACGCCTCAGATTGCCATGAGGGCATATATTTTGGAGTCCTCTTTTGCACATTTCAGCACATTCATTTCGTTTTTCCGTACTTGTATGACAGCAAGGATCGTGAAAATTCGCATGGTATTTGCCACTTACATCACTCACATGCATGCCAAATTTCATGATCCTAGCCACCTCGTAAGTGGGTCAAAGAGGTAATGAATATGTGAGGAATGTACCAATCTTATATCCCTACATGAACTCTTTTATTTATATAGAGGGTTTGTGGGGTCTTAAACGGAGCGTGATTTTCGGTCTAATTTTATACCCTTTGTGCCGGTTATTGTATGTGAGTATTTGGATCATTACGCTGTTTTACAATGTTATAGTGCTTTCTAATTTGTACAGTACGCTTTCTTACTTTTTATTGAATTGTTTTTTGCTAACTGAATATTTCTGTTGGCCAATATTTATCTGCGTTTTGTCGTTTTTTACCATGATCAGAAACCCAAATTCACAGACGATTGTGTCGAAGTCTACCGACTGTCACATTACTTTATTTAGTTTTCATAATTAATCTTACTGCCGAACTGGGCAAACTTATTTCAATAAAGATGGTATTTTGTCCATTCACGGCTATTGAAACCCCGGGCAAAACACGGCGTAAACCTAGAAACGTTGCTGAGTTTTAATTGTTTGGCCCTGAAATTCAATATACAATCATTTTGGAAGCCTTTATAGGGAGGTGAAAGACTGCTGAGCGTTTAGCTCCCGCAGTAAAGTACCGGAGGTATTCTAGATAAGAATTGAGGTACCGCCCAGTTTGCTACTCCTTTGGTAGTCCGCAAATGGACAAGAAGAGCTCGCTGATGAGCCATCTTGGATTTACGATGTGAAACCTCGCACAAGACACAGCACAAACTTAGAAAATTTGCTGTGATTAAGTTAGAAAGACGTCACATTAACGATCACATAAAATCTCACGCTTCCATTCAGTGGTATGCTATAAGTGATCGTTGAGTTAATCGTTAGTGTTGACAAATGGGACTGTACATTAACGGGACAAACTGTACATTTTAACCAATCTGCTCTGTTCGAATACTTCGTAAATACATATCGGGCAATTTAAACTGAGGTGTTGTCTGTTGTAATACTAACGAGTATATTCAGTTTTTGTTTATAGGATAGTCCTGGGTGTTGGTTATTGCACTTACGCGTCACTCATTGTTTAATTTCAGTTCTTCCATTTGATTACTTCAAAGAGCTTTATTTAACTGTTATCTCAGTTATGTTCCTTGTGTTATCGATGACTTAAAGTGTTCAAATTATTATTTAGTTTCGAAGACTAACATGGTTCACTTTCTACTTCATCAATGTCACAGAAAGCAATCAAATCACTACTATTGAGCTTTTTTAATACTATTTATTCCGGTTCCACTGGCTGTTAGGTAGTCAGCCTGAAGGCTGAATGGATCCTCAAAAAGTACCGCCGTTAGGTTATGTGGGTAGATAACCACAAAATCCCAAGGCAGCGCTATATTGAGGCGTACTAGGAAAGATGAGAGGTGAGGTAGTTTGCCATTGCTTTCCTGATTGAGTCAGAACAGCAGTACTAACCCTATGAGTAGAACCTTTCACAGCATCCACAGGCACTGACTGCACCCTGAATGGCACTACTAAGCACCACCCATACCTCAGTAGCTTCCATATGATCACAGCCTTGAATGAGACTTCGGTGAAAAGCCACATTTTAGGCTGTGCCAACAGTCAAATGCAAATGTACTTCATTCATCAAGAGATGGCAAATGGATTTAGTTGGTAACATGGAAATAACATAACTACATTACAAATGTGTGTTTATATGAATGATTTAGGCCAGGAAGTACTAAAAGCCGTTCGAAGAACGGGTACTTCAGCTAGTATAATATAAAATTATAATAAAAACGGATCACGTCCTTTAGGACAGCTTAAACCACACTTGGCTCGATAATCGGAATTGGTGGGTCTTTAAAGCCATTGATTATAATGGTTGCATAATTCACACGGCCACCATCTTTAAATAGTACGGGTGAGGAGCTTGTAGTTTGACCACAGGACGCGTCTCATAGGAAGGTATGATTTTAGCAAATTTAGTAAAGATACGATTAGTTTTGGTCGTAATTTTATGTTAACTTATGACATTTGAGTGGCCACCATTAGGTTTTGGTAAAGGTGGCGGCATTATAAAACGTGACACTGAGGTACCCTTTGCTAGTGCTACCTTTGTACCAAATTTCGTTCAATTCGGTTTCACCGTGTTCGAATTGATAAGGGGTGGGGGAGACCTACAGATACACAAACATTACTTTAGCCCTGTGTAGATCTCATAAGTCTACTTCAGTCTTTGCAAAAATCAAAAGTAGGCTAATAATGGTGATAACCTTGTGAACACTGCTACAAGACGTCTTAATTACCCCATTAAATCAAAAATAAACACTATCAGGAAATTATTGTGAGACTGAGTTCTCGAAGAATTGTGTATATACATCCCTTTTTACTATTGATGCTTCCTCTGCTACGTTATTGCACCCCACAGTACTTTTCGACTAGGTTTACAGTAAGTTAATATTGCACGTGAGTAACATCAGAGTTGAGGAGAACTAAGGTCTAAACTCACTTAGGGGCAAAATTAATATATATATATATACTGTATATATATATATATATATATTAGCATGTATCTGTCTATAACATTTAAAGACATCTCCTGGGCAACGCCGGGTACAAATAATAGGTAGTATTTCATAAACATAAGATAAAATGCCAAATTTCCGACGTGTATCGCCATCATTACCATACATCGTATATAGGTGAAGTAAAGATGAAATACATATTTTACAAATATCAGCTAGAATGCTCAAATTTGGATGTCTATCGGGATCTTTACCAGACCTATATATGTCAAGTAAAGATGGGGATGCATATTTTAAAAATATAAGCGACAATACGAAAATTAGGAAAACGATAACATCTCATTCCCAAGTCTTATTTTAAATGCCATGCACCAACACAAAACACTTTATTCCCAGACATTTGGCCATAAGCTCGCCAGGTAAACATTCAGTATCTTTCGTGATATCGTCGATACTTCATCACTGTAGCCATTTTGTTAATATGGCTTTCCATACATACACGAACCTAACCTGGTGCTTACTCCCCAGACCCTGTGGTTGGGGGCAGTAGAATAACACCCTCGGTAACCTCTGCCTGTCGTAAGAGACGACTAAAAGGGGACCGAGTGGCCACCGGTATGTGGCCCCACTCAATGTCGCCAACAGCCTCTTCTGAGGGTGGATGAGCGAATTGAGGTCAGGGCACTCTCTTGTCCTTGGGATGAGAAATCGCCCCTAATGGCGGATGAACCAATGCATCTTGGTCAACGGCATGGAATGGAGAAGGCAACGGCAAACCACTTCATTAAAGATCTTGAGAGATATCCCCGGGAAAAACCAGCATGGCTGGTTTCAAAGGAAAATGTTCCAGAGTTTCAATTTCCTCATTCGGATCTCCGGGAGGGAATACGACGAAAAGAGCTATGAGAAATATGATTATAGGTACGTGGAATGTGAAATCATTATATCAGTCAGGAAAGTTGCAGAACGTGATCCAAGAAATGCAGCGACTCAAGATAATCATATTCGGACTAAGTGAAACAAGATGGCATAGCTCAGGTGAAATGCATAGCAACAAAATAAAGATATATTACTCTGGTAATGATGATAATTATCACTGGAATGGAGTTGCTATTATTGTTGACAAAATCACGAGCCAGTGTGTGACAAGTTTTTTGCCAATCTCCGACAGGGTAATCGCTTTACAACTACAAACAAAAAGAGCAAAAGTTTACATTATACAAGTCTATGCTCCAACTGCTGACAAGAGTGAAGCAAAGTTGAAGCAGTTCTATAAAGAAATTGAGAAAGTATTGAGTACCACAAAATCTAGAGACATCACAATCATCATGGGCGATTTCAACGCAAAAATTGGCAAGGGACGTGATGGTGACTTAATAGGAGATTTTGGTCTGGGATCACGAAATGAACAGGGAGAAATCCTTGCACAGTATTGTGAGGACAATGAGTTAGTTGTTACAAACACTTTCTATAAGCTACCAGAAAGAATAATGTACACCTGGAAAGCACCTGGAGATACGTTAACAACATTATCCGGAATCAAATTGATTACATCCTAATGAATAAACGCTATAGGAATGCCATCAAAGCAGTGAAAACTTATCCAGGAGCAGATGTGGCATCAGACTACAATCCACTTGTGGCTAGATTCGAAATAAAGCTTAAGGAAATACGCATCTCACAACTTCAAGATCCTATAGTGAGAGAACAAATTACAGAACGAATCAATGAAGAGCTCTGTAAAGAAGAGAAAAAATTCTTCAGTGATGTTAATGACAAATGGAAATCCTTTAAGGGACTACTCCAGCATACAAGTCGAGAGATGCTGAAAGATGGTAAAACAGTGCATAAAAAGACTTGGATGACTGATGAAATAATACAATTGATGGAAAAGAGGAGGCTCTGTAAAAACCGAGATGAAGATCTTTACAGGAGTACACATGCAGAAATAAGAAGGAAGATACGGTTAGCAAAGGAGATATGGTACACAGAAAGATGCACAGAGATTGAAGACTTAATTTCAAAAAACGACAATTTCAATATCCATAAGTAAGTCAAAGAACTAACTGGTATCAATAAGATACGGAAAGGGAGTATATTGCTTGGCAAAAATAGTGACATCATTGGTAATAAAGAAAAACTTGAGAGATGGAAGGAATATATAGAAGAACTGTTTGAAGAAGATAGGAAAGAACCTTATGCTAGTGAAAATATAGATGTCGAAAATGGATCAGATATAACAAAAGAAGAAGTAATGCATGCTATAAAGTTGTCAAAAAATAATAAAGCTCCTGGTCCTGATCTCATAACAGCTGACATACTGAAACTCATTAATGAAGAACAATTAGATGTCTTAGTAGACTTGTATAATTCAATCTACAACACAGGAGTCATTCCTCATGAATGGCTACAGTCTATATTTGTTACATTGCCGAAAAAGGCAAATGCCCGTCAATGCAGCGATCATAGAACAATCAGTCTCATAAGTCATACTCTAAAAATTTCCTAAAAATTATCCATCGAAGGATCTTCAAAGAATTGGAACAGGATATCAGTGAAACACAATTTGGTTTCAGAAATGCACTAGGAACAAGAGAAGCCCTGTTTACCTTCAATGTGCTGGCACAGAGATGTTTAGATGTGAATCAATCCATGTATGTCTGCATTTTGGATTATAATAAAGCTTTCGACAAAGTTCGTCATGATTGCCTCATCCAAATGCTCCAGAAGAAGAACTTGGATGTGAAGGACATTAGAATCATCGGCAATATTTATTACAAACAGACTGCGGTCATAAAGGAAGGTAGGGAGCTATCTGAAGAGGTGGAAATAAAACGTGGTGTTAGACAAGGTTGTGTCTTGTCTCCTATGCTGTTTAATCAATACTCAGAAGAAATATTACAAGTAGCTTCAGAGGAAGAAACAGCGGGAATTAAAGTTAATTGAAAAATAATAAACAACTTAAGATTTGCAGATGACACGTTGTTATTCTCAGAAGATCTACAAGATTTACAGCGACTGAATAACAAAGTCGTGGAGGCAAGTGAACAATGGGGATTAACACATAATGTCAGTAAGACACTTTTTATCGTAGTATCACGAACACAAAATCAAGAGAGCTTGATAATCAATGGGGAGACAGTACAGCAAGTGACAAAGTACAAGTATTTAGGAACAAATGTGAACTGCTACATTGACTGTACTGAGGAGATAAAGTCCAGGATCGGTCAAGCCTGAAATGCATTCAATAAAATGAGGAGAGTGATCTGTAGCAGAGACCTTAATTTACATCTAAAAATTAGACTTCTGAGATGTTATATCTTCTCCACCTTGTTCTATGGAGTTCATACCTGGACCATAAAGAAAAGAAAAATGGACAGATTGGAGGCATTTGAGCTATGGACGTACAGAAGGATACTGAGGCTGAGTTGGAAAGAAAAGTTCACCAACGATGAGGTGATGAGGCGGATGGGAAAGAGAAAGGAAATATTAAATACTGTCAACATTAGAAAACTGCAGTATCTGGGTCATGTGATGAGAGGAGAGAAATATCATCTGCTGCAGCTGGTCATTCAAGGAAAGCTACAAGGTAAAAGAAGACCAGGAAGAAGACGCATTTCTTGGATCGATAATCTGATAACTTGGTTCAATTGTTCCACTTTTGAGCTGTTTCGTGCTGCATCATCGAAAGCAAGAGTCTCTATGATGTTGCCACCCTCCTGAGAGGAGATGGCACATAAAGAAGAAGAAAGCTTTCCAGACATACACTATGTGTTTTGATGTGAAAGGTTATCACTAAAACTGTGTTTCATCCTCCGACAAATATGGCAGAAGAGTGAACCTGCATTACCAGTAAATTAGCTACTGTTAGCACAGCGTGTGGTGTAGACTTCACATACAATAGATCCCAGGAACTCGCATTATGATTACAATAACATCAGCAACTGCTCTCTGCTAAAATAAGAAACATTTTAATGAGAGGAAATATAGAATCTAAGATCACCTGTATTTCAAGTTCCGATTTGACTGCCTAGCTTTTGTCTTCATAATAATCGCCAGACTCATTCTTCAGTTTATAGGAGGGTAACAGGTCAATTGATTCCTAGAAAGTATTAAACAAGTACAGAATGAGCCAACCTAAATCATGCAGACAGAATAATTGTACCAAGTTATGTGTAAAAATAAAATTTTAAATATCCTGGTGAACCTACTATTTGGTATCAAGTATTAAGTCAATAAACCTTGCTTGTCATGCACATCACTAAGATTGCTATGTTACACGATATACACAATAAATACAACTTACAATATCAGGTAATTCATCAGTTTGAGACAGTAATTCCGGCTCACTCTTAATGAGTGGTTGTTGCTCCATACTGCCCAGCAAACTAGAACACACAAAGTGCGCTTAAGGATTATAACATGCCATACTTATACCAGTAAGCCAACTCATTACCATTATCAAATGAGGTCATTTCAGACCTCAGAATTCAAATATGACTACAGTAATGAGAATATAACCCTCCTGGTGCACAGTGAGAAGAAGAGGTTAGCGCACGAATTTATATGATATTAATTACTTAGTTAGGGTATAATATCGAGTAAAATATTAAGATCTATCATTGCGATAGAATAAGGAATTACTGGTGCCAGCCACTGAAATGCCGCGTCCTATAAGCTGGTTTTACACAAATATGAGCACAATATGATGGGGCGGAGTATTACATCACAAACCTATCAACGTAAAAGTAAACTCAAATCAGTGAAATGCCGCGTCCAACTGGTTTTACACAAATATGAGCACAATATGATGGGGCAGAGTATTACACTACAAACCTATCAACGTAAAAGTAAACTCAAGTCACACCACGAGTAGGCCAACTAAGAAATTGGCAGTAAATGGATACAATCAGTTTCAGAAAATACAAGACAATACTTCCGCCTCATGTTACAAAAACCCACTTCAAACTAAACACAACATATATCTCTCAGGTCCAACAGTGAACGGATGAGATTCGAAGATGTATTTATCCGTACCAACTTATAAATACTAGCACAGGGTAACTTGTATAATTGGAGGGCCCAATAAATGAAATACCTAAATCCATTTTTTCAACTTTTCAGGAAATGAAAAACCGAGTTTCGCACTTCAGTTACAAAACATCCGTATTTTTCACTCTTGAGGTCTAATTTTCTGTTACGGTACAGGCAAACATGCATATCAAGTTTTATTTGAGATAACTAAAAGCTATAGCCTAATTATTATTAAAATGTAGTTTATGCAATATAACAACACTTGTGGATTTAGTGATGTTTTGGTTTTTACCTGTTTTAATTTTTGGTCTTCATACAGCCTGTCACTTATACTCATCCACTTCACCCGTTACATCAGATTATCTATCCTAGAGTCAGTAGTTTGACAAACACTGCTATAACCCACCTCCTTAAAGCCTGTTACGTCTCCTCGGATAATAATTGCACCTTTCCACCTGCTAGGAAGATGACCAGACGATATTTACCTACCGGTACATAGTTTTAGGCCTATCCGGCAAACTTGACTTCAATATGCCTCTGTACATTTCCTGATGGTCGCCTCCGTAGCGTAGCGGTTAGCATGGTTAGCTGCCAATCCCACCTCACCAGTTGTATCCCTTCCGATTCGATGTTCCCAGCTCTAGGACACTGCCCGTAGAGGCGGTAGTGGTGAGTTCCCTCGCTGAGTCCGTGGGTTCCACCAACCTGGAGGGTCAACGACAAATATATATATATATATATATATATATATATAACGTAATATTAGTATAATATATTATTATTCAAAAGGGGCCAGCGGTCAAGCTGTCTGCCTCTCGCCAATGCGTACCAGGTTCGATTCCCACTGAATGCATGTGAGATTTTCGAAGTGAAATGCCATGTCCTGTGGTTCGGATTCCACGTTAAAAGGAGGTCCCGTGGCTCATGATCACGAGATTAACGGTCACGTTAAACTACAATCTTCCTTCCTTACATTATTATTCACTGATGAAGGGGAGAATAATAGTAATATTACAATAGCCTATAATGTAATATAATATAGTATAATATAAAATGTCATTCACTGATAAAGGGGCGATTTTAGGATCATTGCTGAAGTTGGTCTGCCGATGCATATTCTAGCGGTAAATTTTGTTAATTATTAAAAATACAAATAAAATTAAAAAATATATGTAACTTACTATGAAAAGTGGAGTACATCTTCAATCACTTCATCTCAAAACAAAATTACTGCATCGTGATTAATTTTAAATATTTTAACCCTGTTTTTGTTTGCACTTAGTTTAGGATGTAGACGCAATGAAGATTATATGATCATATCTATACAATATTACCGTTGTTAGAAAATTAATTCGCAAACACAGATTAAACTGCAATGTACTGGTTTTGTTTCATAGTACCGGATGTAGAAAGAGTTATCGATTGAATAAGTATTTTCCCATCTCGTTCAACCCTGTGCCATGATCAAGTGAGAAGTTCAGGATTTTTTTCAGGATTGCTTATTTACTTATTATTTCTATTGTATTTTATATAGCCTTCATTGTAACCCCGCCCAGTCGTGTTGAACAGTTTGTGCAGGCAACACTGGAAAAAGGCTTCAAAATTTTACTTTTCCTTAGGTCTGTCGTTTCTGTTGCACAGACATATTATAGTATAATGGATAGCGCTAATAGCACAAGGAAAGCACTGATTTAAAATATATTCACTGGCCATTTAATAAAAAATAGACAAAAACGAAAAAATTAACAACTTTCTCATTTTAAAGTTCATCTCCGACTGCCGATATTCCAACCATCACGCTGTGTAGTATATATTTGAATTACTTTCATTAAGAAATAAATAAAAAGCGGTTTTTCAAGCAGACCCGTTCTACAGTTAGAATTATTATTCTCTTCGGACGCACGTAAGTTATTACCAGATTATTCCGTTTCCTAATATGTCAAAAATATTCCTCGACAACGAGGCTTAGCGAGTGCTATCCATAATCGTAAAGGTTTCAGACAGTTGCAAGTGCTGTGCAGGTACTCGTTCAGTAAATAGTTGTTAAAATATTTTACAGAATAACACGGTAGTAACACTATATCAAGTGTTGTGACGGTCTTTGAGTTCGGGTGACTGAAGAATGAATCGACGGGCCATGACGTCACAGCGGACCGCTATGGCCTTCTATCTCGGTGGTCACGATCAAGAGGACCTGTTGATATGGAATTTAAGGTTATGAGCGGTGTCGCGTCTATTAATATAGTTGATCCATATCGTATTCTTTACTTAGGCTAGTGCTGGTGGAAGCTACAAATTCCTGGCCGGCCTATTAGGGATTTTAATCTCTTGGGGTTAATTCCCGTGGCTCGGGGACTGTGCCGTCTTCATCATAACCTCTTCCTCATTACGACGCACGGGTCGCCCACGAGCGTCAATTAGAAAGACCTGCACTCGGCCTCTCAGGAGGCCACACGATCATTTGTTTTTGTCATCACGTGAAATGAAGATAAAGACGGGTATTTGAGAAATTGAGATTCACTTCTGCCAGAGTCTCTCAGCATGGTAAGGATACATAGGCTACATCATTAACAGCATTACATGTTTCGAAATCACTTTCCAATGACCAAATGCAGGAAATATATATCACAATCTTCGTTGCTGCTGTATGAAATCAGGTAACCACTCAAATATTAAACAACGTTATCGCCTGCTCTCTCAGAACTCTCATCATTAACTGACAGGGTTATAGGGTTCAATTTCTGTCAGTGTAATAGTTTATTTAATTTGCTGACAATTGTTATCCTTCACCTCTTTGCTCATATGTATTTCATTTCTCGCCATTGATCGTATTCATTAAGGGGGGACCTACACCTTTAAGTAGGCTTGCCATGTTTTTAGTGAGTGAAACCGAGACACGTTAATATGGGATGGCTTTAGAAGCAAAATGGTGAGATTGAAGCCTTTTTAAAAGCCTCGCAAGTGACGGAAGGGGGGAAACTGGGACCCTAAATTGTTAGTTCTACACACCTTTTAAAAATAAAAAAGGAATTTTTGCTACATAAAAATATTTTTTTCCCTTTTTAATGATATTTTTTTCTGGTACATAAACATAAACAACACAACTAAAAGATTCGCAGATATTGTGATAGGATAACGTTTGCGGGCGTTGTCTGCACTCAATTATTCTTACCCTCAATACTCCCCCGACTGTGACCGCAATAGACTCGCCCGCAATAGACTCGCTCAGCCAGAGGCAGCGCTGGGCAAGTAGTTCCAGCGCTTGCTCACAGATTACACTACCCTCGCAACGTGCTGAATTAGCAGTTTGGGCTATTGTTTTGTGTCATTCGTTTGAATACTTCTGACCTCTTTGACTCTGTACGCGATAGTCAACGATGTTGATTGTTGAAAGGTAACCAATTCATATAAGATTCTTAAACACATAGCCTACATTCATTACGTTTTACATCTTACAGCCGTTTTCCGGGACTTTGATAAAACCGGGCGGGACACCGGGACAAGAGCAAAATACCGGGACTGTCCCGGTCAACCCGGGACGTATGGCAAGCCTACCTTTAAGGATATCAAAATTCATATAATTTCACTTTTTTATTCCTTAGCAACAGAAAATACTAAAGAATAGTAATTTGGTCTGCCAATCACAATATGCTTTGCCAATATGTTCGTGTATTTACGAGTCATATGGCGAATGCATTTCAGGAAATTGGGCATTTAAAATGGCGGCTGCATATTTTGCACTGTTCCCTAATATTTTACACAAATATCATTGTTTTCCAAAAATTCTTTTTTCATTGTATTTACTAATGCAGTAGCTTGAGACTGACCTAGAATCATTGGAATCTGTAAAGAAAAATATATTTTTTTAAAGCTTATATTAAAGTGTAACTTTTTTGCAAGTATTTCACTGAATATTTAAAAAAACGGAACTATGACATGTAAAGCAACAGTTCTAAGTTATATTGTTCTCCTCTATAAGATACACTCTTATACTAAATTTCACTCCATTATCTTGAAAACTCTGGCAGTTACTAAGGAAACGGATTTGAAAATTCATAGTTACGGAAAACAAGCAACAAAGTTACCAATGTGTAGGGAAACATATGACACTACCCTGCACGTTTTGGGTCATAACTTCAAAAGTATTGCACATATCAAAGATTTTGTAGCAGTGATTTGAAGAGGAAGGATCAATAAATATAGAAAAAAATCAATTGAAAAATGAAAAATTTTGGTCGTTAAAGGTGTAGGTCCCCCAGAGAAGAAAGCTAATTGTTAATAACGTCCTCATAATTTGTTTGTGAAGAAAGGACCACTTTCACTGGTAGGTCTATGTACAATATATAGACTGAAGCGAATGGAGACGAAAGAAGTCAGTAGAAGTAGGAAGATCGTCACTGCTTAAACCTCGTTTAAGTCAAAAATACCTCTCAGAAGGGTCTTGGTTAATTTTGCAGTTAAAACGTACTTGTATTGTAAGTACAATTTGCGCACAGTAATGCGTCACTGCTTGGCAGCCGGCATCTGCTACGACCATACGCTCAGCGCGGGGCGCGGTGTTGAAATTTAGAACTACTTCATCTTAACCATTGACTCATATGGAAGTTCCTTCACGTATTACTCTATTCGCCCTGCATGTACCATACATATCGGCATTGTTGGTATTGATGAAGTGAATTCCAAATATGTGAATCCACAACTGACGGTGATACAATTAATCTTGCACATTTGTGACTGGTAGAGGCAAAGCAAATAGCAAGTGTAGCCTATCTAGAGTCATCGCTTTTCGCAGCACTGAGTTCCTGAAGAAAGGTTTCTGCTTGTCACCGGTGCTGCTCCAAGCACTTCTCCAGATTTTCTCGAGTTCCATCGTCTGTGGATGATTTAGCTGCGTCAATGACTACCTAGGCTACTTTGTACTTCGTGCAGATATTGCACTTATCATTTCTAGGCAGACCAAACAATCCGTTAAATTCAGTCATAAAAACCCTCAGGAGCATTTCATATTAGATCATATCGCCTTTATGGTCCTGTTGTAAGCATTATGAAGCTTGGAAGCATTCACTTCTGGATCCAAGAACTTCTTCAGCCTATCATCTGATAGCAGCGTGTGTTTGTTGAGAACAAGATCCATGATTGGAGGGGAAATGATTGGAATAATGCCAATGGATTAAGGGAACTTCATTGCATTGAATGGACTTAGTGATTTCTTTGCACTTAGGGATTCCTTTCATTGAAATCCTGGAAACTACCAATTACAACTCTGTACATTACATAGACTTAGGGTTATTTATCGTTGAAACTGATTGGAGATTTGAAAAGAGCGTGAAATTTTTATCCGAATACATGGAGCCTATTATCTCCATTTGTCAAAAAATGGACTTACCGGTACTGATTTTATTTATTGGTCCCTCCAATTGTCGTCATAAAGAAGTTCTAGTTGCACATTTAAACCTGGGTATCCTCGGCAGTCAAATATCGTAAATTAATCAATTCAGGGCACGAACATGTCCAAGCAGAACTCTGGTTGTAAGAATTATCTTCATTATGAAATTTAGGGTGGAATTCAGAAACATTTCATGAAAAGACCTTGGCCTTGAAGACTCCTTAAGGAAGCTATTTGCATTTAGGAAGGTTGCTTAAGGAAGGCATCCGAAGGTTCCCTTAAGGCCTCCTTAAGGAGACCTACAAGGCTTCCTTGAACAGGAATACTATGCACAGTTCTTACTTAAGGGAGCCTTGGCCTCAAAGACTCCTTCACGTCTCCTTGAAGCTGCTTATGTTCTAATGTAGGGGACGAGCTACCTTGAGGTCTCCTTATCACAGGAAGAATGGAGGTAGCCTTGGCAGACGAAGACTTCATTGAGTATATTGAAGTGTTATTTCGAGACGAAGACGTGCCAAGACGATATGTCAGGAATAATGAGAACCCACTGGAAAGATTTTCGAAGCTACATTTCAAAAGACGATATCGTTTTTCCTAGGATGTACCGGTAGTGATAAACGTAATTTTGCCGTTAGTTCACTTTGAAAGATGTCGTAACAGAGAGGACTCCCAATATCTCCAATGTTGCAGATTTTAATTACGGTGGTCTACGGTTTTATGCCACCGGAGATGTTCTGGTAGGTGGAATATTCATCAGTATAAAATGAAATGGTGGCACGGAAAGTACCCAATTAAGGTACCTACGGGTACGTCAGGGGCGTATATACAATTTTTCGGGGGGGGGGGGGGGCTGGTTATCCTGGAAAATAATTGAGACTATTCTCAGGGGATAGTCACCGCAAAATACCCTGAGATATCAACCAATATCTTAGAGCTTATAACTTTGTGTAATTATTTTAGATAAGATTCAAAGTTGATGTAGCCTACAATACTTATTTTATACTTAATGAATTTTCTATTATGATCTACGGAGTATGAATGCCAAATATCTAAATATTTGTGAAGTTACTAAACAGAAAGGTAAAAATTTTTTTTTTTTTTTTTACAAGTTGATAATTATTTCTCAAAAGTACCGTACTCTGGAATTCACAATTTTGCCTCACAAGGCTGAGTGTTCCCCGTTCCAGCCCTCAGGCTAGAATTAAAATTTCTTGGCAGAGCCTGGAAACGAATTCGGAACTCCGGGGCGGCAGCCAAGAATGCTAGCCACTGCACCACGAGTTACTCTAAATTCAATCTTAATATTGTTTATAACTTAGCCAATAAGTTAAGATTAGGGTACAACCAAATTTACAATTACTTTATGCTGTTTCCAAAGAAACAGTTTCTTAATTTTTATAGTTTTTTCGGGGGGAGGGGGCGGCTGGAGCTCCCTCAGCAGTAGGGGAGAGCTAGGAGTTCTGCCTCCCCCCACTACTACTCCCAATGCGAGCCGATAACTCCCGAACCCGTGGTCGGAGATTCACGAATGAAGTGTCGTTGGACTCGGGATGACGGGGGCTTTACTATGGACCACTCGTTATATTTTAGAAGAAAAAAATGATTTTTTTGTTTTCGAAAATAGGCGATAGTTTGAAAACCAAACAGGATAGAACGTTTTGCCATGGCTCAAACGAATGGTCTTTATGACCTTTATTTTCTATAATAAAACTTTTTTACTTTTTATGTTTTTTTTGAAAACACTCGAATTTTGAAAATCCTATATTTCGGAAACTAGGAACTCTACAAAAAAAATGTTTGACGTAAATCAATGGCCCCTACCCCCTCTACCCCCAAAATAAATTTCAAGTCTCTAGGATGAAAACCTGTAGTAGTGTGGTAAGGGGAAAGCTGCACCACTTCTTATTTAGCCACCCTCGTATTTGCCCCGAACCTGATATCTCGCTAACCAATGGTCGGATTTGAACATACAGGGTGTCCTAGCACTCGTAGTGATGCCCCCTACTTTCCTATAGGCTCTTTATTTAATTAAAAGATCAAAACTAAAAGGTCATCCGCTTTTAATATCTCGCGAACCAATCATGCTAGAGGCGTGTTCGACAGGTCCAAGGACTCGGGGTGATGTCCTCTTTGCTATGGACCACTCGTTGTAATTTTTAAAAATTTGGGAAACTCGATTTTGGGGTAAACACGTGTTTTTTGCGATTTTTGCCGATATCTCACGAACCAATAACGCTATAGACGTGTGCGAGGTGTCCTAGGACTCGGGCTAACGTCCCCTTTCAAATGTGGTAGATATTTTTTTCCAAAAAATAATTCACAAAGGGCCTAACGCCATACATGTTGAAAAAACGTTTTCTTTTTCTTTACCTGTTTATAATGTTTATGAAGCGTGGTGGTTGAGAGAGACGATACGGCTGGGTGTGTGTGTTTCAACGAACCTGTCACTGACCACGGTGGCTGTGTTCAATAGATTAATCGATATTTCGACGGGTCGGTTTATGACAGAGCGAGGGTGCGTTTTTTCACACATTTTACCTTTGACGTGTAAACGGTGATGAGAACTTGGTTCTATGTTGGTCGAAGCGAGTACAGAAAACACACTTGCAAACGAGCAGGAGGTGAATGTCATTTGAGCTAATTGGAAGGCGTTGATCTGACTTGACAACAGGTGCAATGGAAAAAATGACCTTGACGCTTCAAGGTGAAATAATCTGACCATCGTGGTGGCAGGGGAGTGCGAAAGGCATGTGAACACATTTGAAACCACATGTAGGCTAAACCAGTGACATCCTGTCTTGCTTTGTACGTGACAGAATGCAAGTTCATGTGAAATTTGATCTACCACAGGTGTTCGCCTTGGGTGTTAGCTGTCCACGTGCACGATAACTGTTAACAAGTTACATCCTGTTTTGCTTCGTACGTGACAAAATGCAAGTTGACGTGAAATTTGATCTGCCACAGATGTTCACCTTGGACGTTAGCTGTCCACGTGCCTGATAACAGAATGTTCAAAGCGTGGGAAAAATGATTATACATGGAACGTAGCATATATAAAGACATGTCGTTATCGTTTCCACGCTCACTTAGGTGACTACCTTTGAACACATTGCGTTGCATGAAACCCCTGGTCTTGTTTAACAGTTTTAGTGTTGGTGGAAAATACTTAACCTTGTTGTGGGGTAGGTATATATTTATTCATTTATATATTTATTGATTTTATATAAATACATGCAATTATTTATTGATTAGGAAATTAATGATTTTATTTATTTATTTTTTTGCAGATAAAGTGTATAGCCTACCTGTCGTGTGTCTGTGGGAAATATATTAAAGAAAGAGAAAGACAGACAGCTAGAAAAGGAAACCATTTCCACACTAGCCCACGAGACGGGAATATAGCAAAGCATTACACGTCAAGGTGAGAATTGTTTTTTATATATAACCTGTTTGATTTTGTTTTGTTTATGAAATGCATAAACTATATGGAATGGATATACTTATGGTGGTTTATTTTATTTCTCTTTAGAGTGTTGGAAAACGCTTGACCTCTGTTAATAACCAGGAACGTGTGTGTTTGAGGCCATTGTCCAGCAGTCTACAGCTGAAAACTCAGGTGAGAGTGTTCTTTCAAAATAATGTCTTTTACTGCTGCGGATACGTTAACTTGGGAGCCCCTTGAGTCTTGTTTTAAATCGCGTGTGTGCTCTGGCCGTGTGGTCAATGTTAGAAAAAGTTTGATTCCCAAAGAATTTTTAGAATCTTGTTTTGAAATTTTTAAAATTGAAATTTGTACAGTGCAAAGGTTGCATACGGCTTTAAAGGTGAATACAGAACTGGTGTGCGATTTCATATATAAAAAGAAGGACGTAGAGCATAAAGAGACATTTTATATTTGCAGTAAAATGCAAGAGCTATTCATAGCCCATAATTTGGAACAGTGGTATGAAACCCACGTGGTGAATGCCTTGCTATCAAAATTTGATAAACTGCAACAAGGACCCAGTGGCCTTGCCTTAGACAAAATTCATTATTTACAAATCAACATTTGTCATTTCAATCCGTTGAATGCTGGGTCTAGCTATATTAAAACACCGCCAGCAATACCTTCGATAAAGGCTGTGGTGAATATTGAAAATTTTGATGATGAATGTTTTCTGTGGGCTGTGGCTGCGTATTTGCAGCCAGCTCAAGATCGTCATGTTAACAGACCAGCAATGTACCAGGCCAAGTTTGATGAATTAAAACAAACTTTAAATTTAACTCGAGTGTCGTTCCCTATGGACTTAACCGAGATCCATAGGTTTGAACAAGATAACCAGGACTTTTCGTTCATGGTGTATGGCCTTGATGGTGATGAGATTGTGGGTCCTCTTTATGCCACAAAAGAACCGAAACGACACCACATTCATCTTTTATATCTATCTGAGGGGGAGGTGAATCACTATTGCCTCATTAAAAGCCTAAGTAGATTGCTAAGCAGCCAAATGTCCAAAGCACACGGTAAAAAGAATATTTGTGACCGTTGTCTCCAATACTTTTGGACGCCTACTTCTTTGGAACGTCATGGGGTAGATTGCGTTTCTCAGGAAGTGGTGAGACTGATATTGCCACAAGGGGACAAGGCTGTATTAAAGTTTAAGGACATTCACAAGCGTGACACTGTCCCCTATGTGGTATATGCAGATTTCGAAGCTCTCACTACACCCATGGCGGGATGTGAACCAGATCCCACCATCAGCTCAACCACATCCATTCAATAACATGAACCCTTTGCCATAGGATTTAATGTGGTGTGTGCCTATGACCCCACACAATCCGTTTACAAATACCGCGAGGGGCCAGATTGTGCCTAATGGTTCTTGGATGAACTTGTCAAGTTGGCCGACCATGTACAGGAATTACTGGACCACCCAGTACTCATGAGCCTATTTCCAGAACAGCGGCAGCAGTATGAGCATGCCACGACATGCCATATTTGCGAAAAGCCACTGATCAGTGCTGAAGACACCGTTCGTGATCACTCGCACTTTACAGGGGAGTTTCGTGGAGCTGCGCATAGTAAATGTAACTTGAACTTTCCAGCTCCTCGCTTCATCAGTGTCTTTTTCCACAATCTGGCGAATTATGACATTCAGTTTTTGATTCGTGAATTGGGTCATGTCAACAAGGGATCGTTTACCATTATTCCCCAAAACCATGAGCGTTTTACAGCCCTGACATGGAGGTTGAGCGACTTAAGCATTCGATTTTTGGATTCCTTTAATTTTATGGCATTCTCGCTAGACAGCCTTGTGAATGGCTTGAATGAGGAGGAATTAATAAATACTAGAATGCATTTTAATGATCCTGAGCAATTTCAATTGTGCATTCGGAAAGGTATTTTCCCGTATGATTTCTGCAACAGCTGGGACGTGTTAAAGCAAAGAAAACTCCCACCACAAGAGAAATTTTACTCAAAACTAACACGCAGTACCGTTTCCGATGAAGACTATGCACATGCATGACAAGTTTGGCGAGTGTTTGGCATTAAGACGCTAAGTGAATATGCTTTACATTACCTAAAACTAGATGTATTGCTGCTCGCTGATGTGTTTGAAAAATTCCGTAACTTGTGTCAACACATTTACAGTCTTGACCCGGCTCACTATTATACGAGTCCAGGACTCTCGTTTGATGCCGCTTTGAAATACACTCAAGTGTAATTGGATTTACTCACTGACGTAGACTTGGTTCTATTTTTTGAAAAGGGCATTCGTGGTGGCTTTGTGTCACTTAACCAGCGCCATGCCGAAGCGAACAATGTCTACATGCCTGATTATTCACCAGACAAACCAGAATCGTACTTAATGTACTATGAAGTGAATAATTTGTACGGTTACGCCATGAGTCAGCCTTTGACCTATGGGAAGTTTGCTTGGCTGACAGAGAAACAAGTGTCAGAATTTGATGTGATCAAGGCTAGCCAAGAAACAGGCCGTGGATATGTGCTAGAAGTGGATATTGAATATCCCTCATCCTTGTATGATGAACATGCCGATTTCCCATTCTGCCTTGAGCAAATGGTTCCCCCTGACAGTAAAGTGAAAATTGAAAAACTCATGGGCACACTTTACAACAAAAATCGGTATGTGCTACTAATCCAAATGTTGGTGCAATGCCTCGCCCAAGGCTTGGTGTTGAAGAAAATCCACAGGGGTATTTCTTTTGCTTAAAAAGCATGGCTTGAGCCATACATGCGACTCAACACAGAGCACCGACAAATGGCAACACAGCAGTTTGAAATAATTTTTTTTAAATTAATGAACAACTGCATCTATGGCAAGTCTATGGAGAATGTCCGCAAATACCGTGACATTAAATTGGTGAATGTCTGGGAGGGACAGTGGGGTGCCCGGCGGTACATTGCCAAGCCAAATTTCAAATCGATTAAAATTATCGATGAGGATTTGGCTACTATTGAAATGAGTAAGACCAGCGTGACCATGGATAACCCATTTACTTGGGTCAAGTCATTTTAGACTTTTCTAAATCGGTCATGTATCGATTTCACTATGAGTTTGCCAAACACCATTTTGAGAACGTCTCTCTTTTGTATATGGACACGGACTCATTCATTTACCACATTCGCCACTGCAACCCCTATGACGTCATGAGGCAACATAGTGACTGGTTCGACACCTCTTGCTATAGCGTTGACAACGTGTTTCAGCTGCCCATAAAAAACAAGAAGGAAATGGGCGTTTTAAAAGATGAATGCGGTGATTCCATTATGACGGAATTCGTAGGTTGGCTTCGAAAATGTATGCTTACCGCACACTCGACTGTAAGGAAGCCAAAAGAGCAAAAGGTGTAGGTAGGGCAGTGGTAAAATCGCTACGTGTTGATGACTATCTAGCGGTTTTACGCACTGGCAAAGCTATGCCTCATACACAGTGCAGGATACAATCCAGCAACCATCATTTGTATCTTGTGGAACAGAGAAAACGCACCCTCGCCTCTATGGATAACAAACGTGTGTGGGCTAATGACCTGCTCACCAGCCTACCCTGGGGTTATGATCGCAAGGAGGAGGAGGTGTGATTTCACTGTTTAATCGTTTATGGGACATAGCTTTATGTAACTTGTACATTTAGTATTTTGTAAATATTGTTTTCTGCCACTGTAAATAGTAGATTTTGTAAATAGTGGCAATCCACTTGGACCTTTTGCTCTTTAAAAAAGTTCTATGCAACCTTTTTTTTTAAATTTTTTGATTGGTAAATAGTTTGATTCGTTTAAGCTGTATGAAGTTGTTTTTTATTGTAAATATTTAATGAGTAATAGTTTTCTTTAGTAACTTTTTTTGTAATGGTAAAATATTAAATTTATAATGAAAAGTTCTTTTGGGATGAGTGTGCATGTCGAGAATGTGCTTTTGGGAATAAATAAAGTGGTTGTGTTTGTTCGCAAAGACAAGTGTGAATGTATGAGTAGAGAGAGAGAGAAAGCTGATGTGTATGGTTGACCAGAGCAAACACGGTGAGGTAGGGTGGGGAGGGGGTAAATGGTCACTTATATACTGATTTTGTTTCCAATAGTTTTGTTTTTTCATTGAAATGTGGCTCAAAAGACATTATTTTTGTAAAAACAGTCTTACCTGCAGTAGTCGTAGACCTCGACGTTTCTCCAAACACCCATAGACACATTGCAGCATTGCCATGGTCAAGCACTTGCTTCAACATCATTGTCAAATCACAACTTTCGACATACACCAAATGGAAAAATGTGAAAACAGCAAAAGGGAAAATCCATGTTTCCATATCACCAAAAACAGCAAAACTTAAAACGGACATTTAAAAAAACTGGAAATGGACATGTGTGAAATATGAAAATTCAAAAAACTTCAAACGGACATTGTTTAAAAAGTGTCATCAGCAAAATGGAAAAATCCATATCATCAAAAACACAAAACTTGAAACGAACTTTTTTAAAATATGTAAATTGCAAAATGACAAATGGCGGTGTGTGAATTCATCATGTGTGAAATGTGTAAAATGAAACATAAGCCATCAACATCACGATTTCTTAAAATTAAAAATAACAAAACATTGTGCTCTGGTAAACCTTTGTTTTTATTTCATAGTCATAGTGAATTGACAAAAGAAAAAAATAGAATATAAACACATCCCAATTCCTCACTCCTCAATGTTTATGTCCATGCATCATCAACTTTCCTTTCATAGCACTCATGACAATCAGGGCTGCCATCCTTTCACCCACTGAGGCATCACTGGATGTGAAACGTTGTTTAGCTTTCTTCAATAACAATTTATCTGCCACATGTCTTAAACCAGGATGACTATGGCGATAAGAAAGGTCATGTTCCTTGCATGCTTGATCCAAAGGATTAATGGGTACATCACCACGTTGTAAACGTTTTTCGAGACGAGTTCCAGGGCCGCAAAAACGATAACCTGGAAGATGGATTTTGAAAGGTAGGTATTGAATCACTTTGTCAATGACGCCATTGCCAGTACAAGTCTGGCATATCCTTTTCCATAGATGGTAAAAAGGTTTGGTCTTACTCCTCCTCTGTGGACGATGTTTGTGTTTGTTGTTTGTTGTTGTTGTTGTTGTTGCTTTTTCTCGCCATGAGACCCGTGGAATGATTCAACAAAGTCTTTACACGGACTTTTATGACCGTGATACAGTTTCACTAGCTGGCAAGTCGCACACTGACGCATAGACGGTATTTTTGCCATGGCCACTTGCTTATGGTGATCGTAATCCGTACAGGGTTGCAATTCACTCAACACAGGGTCTTGAGTCCATGATTTTGGTACATGTTGCCAGATTTCTTTGACCGCGTTGGGGGCCGCATAATAAATGAACGACTTGGGCAGCGCCAAGAGTTCCTCTTTGGTAAAACTGTCTAGTTTCTTTTTGCACACAAAGAACTTGCCGATGGCTTTGTCCGTAGCATTGCCTTTCTCCATGGTATCACGTGCTGTAGATGTTTACACGTCGCTTGTAGAAATCTCACTGGCGTCATTCACAGGTAAATCTTGAGTTATAATTTTGTTCAACAACACCCAGCAGGCATGGGTGGTTAACCAATGAATGAGATGCCACGCATGCGATGGGGCTGTATGGGTAATGTTGCCACAGGAACAAGTATCCATGAGCGTTTGCAGGGAGGGGCAGCCCAACTCCATAAGGTCGATACATTGGCAGTAAGACGCCAAAAATGGTTGCAACCATTGACGTTTTTCATTACCTTTCACCCCCAGGGGCTCACATCTAGTGGGCGTGGGTTGGCGACCACGGGGCCCCAGCTGAGTCCGGCATTGCTTCCACTTACTTGTGCCGGGCTCCTCTCTGTCTTCTTTCCTGTCGACCTCACTTGGTCAACTCTTGTTCTCTTCCGACCCCGACGGTATTAGGGTATCCGAGGCCTAGGGAGTCTTTTCCTTTCCCGCCTTAATTGGCCCTTGTCTCATCTTTTCTGATTCCCTCCTTCTGCGAGGGGTCAGCCTTCTTTTTCTTTTCCTTTTACCTCCTGCCTTGTGCTCAAGGCCCTTAAGGAGGCAGGGTGTATGTAGCCCCACCACTTCTGGTGCACCGTGGATAATGCTACACCCTCAGGGGCTCACGGCTGGTGAGTTCGGGAGTTGGCGACCCCGAGGGATTCCTGAGCTGGGTCCGTTTTCCCCTTTTGTCCCTTACCTTTGGGGCGGACTCTTTCCTCTTTCACTTTCCTATCTGCCTTTCATGGCTCTCCTTCCTTCCAAGTCCCTCAATCCGCATTCTTCGATGGTTGAGGGCATTTCTTTTTCTCCTGTCCTTTATTTGCCTTATTCTCCTTTAGTTTTGCATTTTTTCTTCTAGTATGTAGGTTATTAGTTAGTTTTAGTTTTAAGTTCGCTTTTCCATTTTCATCTTCACGATCACCCAAACCATCAGGGGCCGATAACCTAGATGTTAGGCCCCTTAAAACAACAATTATCATCATCATCATCATCATTACCTTTCACAAATCCCACATTGGCCGAGGACAAGTGTGCTTTCATGACCATGTCCAAATATTTATAGGAAATGGTTCCCTGAATCCAGTCTAGTTGCCTATGATTTTCAATCCACTGGGTTTGTTTACGGTCTTTTTCACACAACAAATCAAAAGCATGGGGTGGTTTAAATAGCAAATGCGTAGCTTGCGATATCCAAAACGTGGTACAATCGATCATGGCGACTTGCTTAAATATAAATTTGTTGTCACCAATTTTAAACCCTTGGCAATCCACAATGAGTGTGCGCAACATGTTGACGCTTGCCTGGACCAAGTTCAACTGACGACTGACTGACGATCAGGTGTGATCATGTCATGGACTTACCTGCCATGCTAGTTTTAAATTGAGGTTAGGGTAGGACAGAGGACAGGGGGGACATGAAAAAAATAAAAATTTAAGAATTACATCATTTTATTATCATAACACGTCTTACAGGCTTTTCTCATTTTGGGATAAGGACGATAGCAACTGATACAACAATATAGTCTCTTGTGTTTGTAACGTCCATAACACCGATGATTACCAATGTCTCTAAACTAGGCGTTTTTGATGGTGAGCTGCTCACCGAAGCACCATGGACACCATACGGTCCACACGTATCGTAACTTGTTTTTTCATTACCCAGAGACACAAGTGAGGGATAGCTTGAATGACAGGATATATTTCCCTCTTCCATTCTGCACAGGTAGGGGCAGGTGGGTGACCAGCGCTGATGTTCCTGCATGGGTTCATCGCCCTCCTGCCATTGGTCTATGATGATGGGACAAAAGGCACATTTCACTTCATCTCTTGTTTTTAAATAGTAGAATCCAGTGGCCGCCAAGGCTTGAGGGTTTATGAAAGGCACCGGCCACGTGGCAAAAGTCTTGAAACGTTGTTCCTCAGAGTTTAAATTCATGGATGTAACGTCTCTTGAGGCTTTAAAGCAAGACATGACTGAGCGGCTTGACGTGGGTTGAGCTGTTATTTATACACTCGTCACTTGGTTGGACAGTGGATAATAGTTGACTTGTTTGTGATGAATAATCGAACAGTAGGCCGTCGTATTGGCTGGTACATTGTCATGCGTTTAAAAATCTAGTCGAATGTCGATATTGGATGGCTTGACAGACTCTTCCAGGTATGAACAGTCAAAGACTATCAGTGACGCTCTTGCCTTAAACGCTTGGGGTAGCAGCATGGGGCTGTTCTCTTTTTGATAATACGACCATCGAAATTTAGAAAACAAGTCGTACAGAGGGCCAAACTTATTTTTTGAAAAATCCAAATCCAGTCCTTCATAGGGAAACACAGCTCCGTTGAGGAAAAGACGTGCATTTCTCAATTGCAGGTGATCAAATTGCGTGGCATCTTTGGTTTGTTGATACTTGCGATTCGTTTGAAAACCCACGATCAGGTAGAGGGGTCTCTCTGTATAGCGAGCTGTTTTTACAGACCCACTGTGTGCGTTGGTGGTGGGCAATAGCGGATACTCATGGAGTGCCCAACTTCTAAATTCCATGGGTAGAGGCATATCTCTCTTTACCGTTTTGAGTATGTCCAGTTTTTTGCTATCTTCAAGAGTCACATGAGGCACTTTCCATAGCAAGCGTTGTAGTTGAATTTTTGAATCGATGGGGGCATTGTCGGCTCCCTTGAGTGCATTATTATCACTCCTGTCTCTCACTAGGTAAAGCACTTGCCTTGCGTTGACCACAATGCGTTGGTGATCTTCGGCAAAGCCTAAAATCAGTTTAAGAGGTAAATATCCAGTAAAGGTCTCATCAGTGTGTACCATCCAGTCATTGGTCGAGTCAGGATACCAACCTGCCATGCAAAGTGTTTTACCTTCTTCCTCACTATAAGAGGGGTATAGTTTTAGGACACTGGAAATGCCCACATTTCGAGTGCTATCCACCACGATGTCGTTAATGACATACCGCACTTCAGAAAATAGGAAGGCCAAACCATGGTTGGCCAACTTGGATGTGGTGGGTGTAGAGCCATCGGCTTTGGTGAGCCGACCTTCAATCTGAATGACACTTTCATGCGGTAGGGTGTAAATATCTTGGTTGTTGCTAACAAATTGAATTTCATCATTCTTATTGAGTCCAGGTGTTTGAGCTTGATAGGAATGGAGATCAATTCTTACTACTCCTGGTTGCTCCTCGATGTGGTTCGCTATCTCTAGGATATAATTCATTATGAGGGTTGACGTGGTAACCCAAATGCTGTAAAATCTGCTTGCCTTGAGATGTTAACGTGTATTCACGTGGCAAACAACTAACACCATTCCTAGACGGTGTTGTTGCTTTATACACAAACTTCATAGTGGCTTTAGCACCAACTTGTAAGTCACTGGTGTGGTAGAATCTAGATCAATGAGTTGTTGATCTCTATTGATCAGTCTTAATGTTATATTACTAATACTATCGACAGCCACAGAATGAAAAAGCACCACTGGAGGGTTTTCACGAATAATATAGCCATTGGGCGATGTCACAATAAAGTCATAAAGCGAATGCGATGGTTCTTGATTGGTGTACACTTGGCTAATAATATTGCACGTCACCGACACATGATGGTCCTCAATGAATTTCACTTCATGGTCTGAATCATGTTTTTTGTTGGGCTCCAACACACGCGGTTTAAATCCTAGTAATGGTCCAATGGAATCGGGGTGAGTTTTAAAGTCAATGTTAAAAGTAGAGAAAATACTACAGCGATGAGTGTTAGTATTTCCTACAAGTTCAAACTTGTGTGTTCCATCGAGAAATGACTTTAAACCATATTGATTGATCAACACCACATAAATGTATTCATAAATGTCATCGATCGTGTATCCACCAGAGTTCAGGGTGAGCACAGATTCATCATAGTAAAACTTGTTGTTCACATTATCACGTATGTTGTATATTCGATTGTACGTTTCAAGAGAAACAAGTCAGAAAACCATAGGGTTTTTCACTCAATTCAATAGGCGGGTAAAAGTCTAGGCTGACTTCAGGTCCCGTCCATGTAGTGTAAACGTTTTACTTTCTGCCGACATACTGGTGGCGTTTTAGCTGCGTCTTATATAAAACAATTAAACACAAACGTCCACACTGTTGGCTGTTGAACGTTTGCTCACGTTTCACATTATAATATATCTTGATCCTGTTTCCAAAATAGGTCACTAGTTCCATTGGCGGGGGCAAATTCCCAAAACTGTGAAAGTACCATACGATGGATCCCTCTTTGACATAAGCTACATAATGCGTTCCTGGTCCTCGGTGATCATCCAAATTGGCAACAGCACATTCCTGTTTCCAGGGTTGTGGGGGTAATTGGTTTCGCATAAACACACCTCGAAAATGAGAAAGCTTAATTGTTTAGCACAGCTTTCCACTTGTTGATGCGTCAGGGCATGTCTCGCTATGGCTGAGGTTAATTTTTTTTTAAATATTTCGAAATGGTGAAATCCCAAATCCTTGTTGATAAAAGGCTGGCTTTAAATTGGCATTTCTAGCCCCCATGGCAATCGCTTCCTTCGTTTCATTGTGTCGCTGACTTTCTTTGAGTTGTTGCTTGCCCTGCTGCGCGGCTTTAATGGTTTTCGCCACTGCACTGGCACCGCCCAAAAGTGAACCCAGAGCAGCCAGTCCGGCAAATAATGCAGGTAAAAATCCCGCTCGTTTTGGGACGGGAATCACTCGCCCTTGGTTTGAAACCTGTCGCCGACGTTTTGGAACAACATGTCTCTGTGCTGCTCGAAAGGCTTTCCTTATGGTCAATACATTATTTTTTCTTTTTTTCTTTCGCAAGGGCTTGTCCACGAATGTTGTAAGCCCAGGCTTTGCCAAGGACAAGGCCCTTTTTTTTAGTTTTTCTCACTGCATACCTTTGTTTCACCATAATGATAATGACCAACAACCTTTCACAAGAAAGTTTAAATCACAACTAACGTCAGATGGTTATTTCATGGCTGTATATTCCAATTCCACATAAAGTGGGAAATCGTTTATGGTTTTTCCCGCTTGCTTTTCATCCCATGTCAACATGAGATGAAAGGATATTTCGTCACCTGCATTGACCATTTCATGGTTATGGACCAACATCCTATGACCATTTATCTTTATTTGTAAATGGTTCTCATCAGGTATGGCATATTTGATGTGAATGGTTCCATCATAGTGTAATCGATAGTGGCTTAAACCCGAAGCAAGCACATAGGTCAAGTGCTGATCATGGACTAGCGGTAAATGGTTTCTGTCATTCACAGGTTTTTCATTTGTCAGATACACTAAAAATACAGATGGGATAAATTTATAAAGCCTTTTCATTTCATAGGTCACGTAACGCTTGGTACAGACATCGTCTTCGTCTTGCGGGTCTTCCACGTGAATAATCCGATGGTGATTAGCGCTATAGCCATTCACCGTAAGCTGAGGCACTTTGTCATAAAACTCATACACTTTGTTATCCACATACCTTTTCGTAGTAACGTCTGTAGACACTTGAGGATGTTTTACATGGGTTAACCTCTTTCCCTTAAAGTCATAATCTCCCTGTTTTGTGCGTGGCACTACTGACCTATCCACATAGTGTTTATTAGCAGGATCTGTTTCCTGTTTAGGATCATGTATGGGGACAGGCCTAGCTTTGGCCATCAACGCACGTCCAAAGACATCCATCGTCAACCTGTAGTACCAGTCTACTGTTTCTATGACAAGGTTCGGTGTCCTGTATATAGACAGCCTGCTAGCCTGTCTAAGCCTTAGTTGAAATGAAGATTATTAAGCAGCAAGAGTCATTCCCCGTGGGGGACATGGTTTCCCTCCTCTGTCCCACATCACGTGAACAACGCCATGGTTCACTGTTTCCATCTTCCATTCGCTGCATCATTGTGGGGCCTTCCGGCTGTGGAAAGACTAATATTTTGCTAACGCTCATCACAGCGCCCAGTGGTCTGCGTTTTCAAAATATTTATATTTTTGCAAAATCTCTCTACCAACCCCTCTACGTGTTTCTGGATCAAGTCATGGCTGGATTACAAAAAGAGAATATGGGTTATTTTACATTTTCCATGCAAGAAAATGTGATTTCACCGGATGAAGTAAAGCCTGATTCACTCATGATTTTCGATGATGTATCCACTGAACGTCAAGGCATCATTCAAAGCTATTTCAGCATGGGTCGACACAAACATATCGATTGCTTCTATCTCGGGCAAACGTATTCTAAAATGTCCAAACAGTTGATTCGTAACAATGCCAATGTCATTGTTTTATTTCGTCAGGACGAGAGGAACAGTCGTCACATTTATAATGAACATGTGAATCCAGATATGACCTTTCAAATGTTTACAGAATTGTGTGCCAAGTGCTGGAACACTCAACGTCATGCCTGTTTAGTGATTGACAAACAAAGTGAACTCAACCACGGACGGTATCGCTTAGGGTTTGATCATTTTATTGCTATTTAAGGCCCTGTCTCATTCCCCGGCAAGTCATTTGTCAAGACACCATGGCGTTAGCAGAGAGTCAATTGAAAAAGCATATTATTAGAGCAAAAAATACTATTCGCCAAAAGTTTCGTCAATTGAAACAATCACGTGCAAATCATGCTTTGTTTATTCAGCAACATTTAGCACCTCCACTAAAAGCCATGTTGAAACCCTCTTTCAAGCCATCTGAAACGCTACCCACCGGTTCACAAGCCACGCAGACGCTGCACGAGGACCCTGAGGAAGAGGAAGAGGAACAGGAAGATTTGACTAGTGTTAGTGAAGTTGAGGATGAGGAGGAACAAGTGTTTACGCCTCAAAAAAAGGCCGCACCCCTTGCAGAGTTTTTGAGAAAAAAGAAATCCTTGGCCATGGTCGATACACCTTGCCCTTCCAGATCGTCTCCGTTTTCACAACTCTTGGCCACCCCTCAACGTAAAGCTCAACTGAAAACCATTTTAATAAAATATTATGGATCAACATTGGAACCCTATTTCACCGATCTATTTATTGGAAACACAGATACCACGTATGGTGTTCGCTATGAGAATGATAGTTTAAAATTGGCGATTTATCCATTAAATTTGCTCGTACTAAAGCTGTGATTAAAAACATCAACTATAAATTAACGCCAGGACTGTTAAAGCTGCTCTTTTCTCGGACCCCCCCCCCTTCCCATGATTATACGTCAGAGGACCTTGACAAATATAAATCCATTTTATTGGATACCCATGCTTACAAAAGACAGTATGATCCCACGCAACAAGTGAATGCCAATATATCTCAAAAATATAAAACCATCATTGCAAAAATGTTTCCCACTAGTCAAAGTACTCGTCGTAAAGCGTCCGCTTCGGGAGTGACATTTAAACCATTAAAACCCCTTGTGGATGTTACCTACTGGCACAATCTCAATAAGCTAGTCCAGCGGCTACAGTTGTTGCATGCCTCACGTCAAGCTGGCCATACCGGTCACGATTGGGAAATTCAAGAAATTGAACAAGAACTTCGAAATGCCAAAATTATTGTTTAAGCCCTCACCCATTAAAATGGGTATTGCTCACGAGTTGCATCGCCCAGCTAGGCGTCACTATCCGCGACTCAAGGTGATTTCACGAGGTGTGGATGAACTTTGGCAGGCTGACTTGGTTGAAATGATACCCTATGCTAGCGTTAACGACGGTGTACGCTATATGTTGACCGTCATTGATGTCTATTCCAAAATGGCCTTTGTTGAACCTGTGCGTCGCAAGTCTGGTCCACTAGTTACCAAGGCCTTTCAACATATTATTCAACACTCCAAACGTCAACCTCAGCTGCTACAAACTGACCAGGGGAAAGAATTTTTCAACAAGGATTTATCCAGTTTTCTCAAATCTAAGGATATTCACCATTACACCACGTACAGCAACCTCAAAGCCAGTGTGGTTGAGCGGTTCAACCGAACATTGAAAACCCATATGTGGAAAGCGTTTACCGCTCAGGGCACGTATCGCTGGTTGGACATGTTACCTGAGCTAGTGTCACGTTACAATGACACCAAACATAGAACGATTGGGACCAAGCCACGCCTCGTGACCAAAAATATTCAGCGATTGGACAAACTGTTTAACCCCATAAAAACAGCCGATCCTAAACGTCACCGACTGAACATTGGGGATTTTGTTCGTGTGAGCAAATTTAACTCTGCCTTCAATAAGGGCTACACGCCTCAGTGGGGGACTGAACTATTTCTAATTCGTCAAGTCAACTTGGACACTCCAGTCACCTATTTACTCGAGGACCTCAACCACCAACCCATAAAAGGTAGATTTCATCTCCATGAACTTCAGAAAACAGCATTTCCTCAGCATTATATTGTGGAAAAAGTGTTGAAACAAAATGGAAATAAACTCTATGTCAAATGGTTAGGGTTTAACTCTACGTTTAATTCTTGGATCAATAAATTACATGTTGTGTGAACCTGTGCAATTTTTAATTTATTTATTCACACATGTTGTACACAACCTATAGCTCTATGTGTACAGTCCTCAGCTCCACATATTTCTTTTTCTTTCCACCTGTGTTCTCTCTAACATTACCCCTCCCCTCTCCCTGCCTTCACCTCCCACCACTGATGTTCGCAGCTCTTGCCTATCTATTGGCTGTGACATCATTCCGACAAGTTGCATCATACTTTTTACTGATTCAGCGATTCCCACGCTTTGAACATTCTGTTATCAGGCACGTGGACAGCTAACGTCCAAGGTGAACATCTGTGGCAGATCAAATTTCACGTCAACTTGCATTTTGTCACGTACGAAGCAAAACAGGATGTAACTTGTTAACAGTTATCCAGCACGTGGACAGCAAACACCCAAGGCGAACACCTGTGGTAGATCAAATTTCACATAAACTTGCATTTTGTCACGTGCGAAGCAAGACAGGATGTCACTGGTTTAGCCTACATGTGGTTTCACATGTGTTCACATGCCTTTCGCACTCCCCTGCCACCACGGTGGTCAGATTATTTCACCTTGAAGCGTCATGGTCATTCTTTCCATTGCACCTGTTGTCAAGTCAGATCAACGCCTTCCAATTAGCTCAAATGACATTCACCTCCTGCTCGTTTGCAAGTGTGTTTTCTGTACTCGCTTCGACCAACATAGAACCAAGTTCTCATCACCGTTTACACGTCAAAGGTAAAATGTGTGAAAAAACGCACCCTCGCTCTGTCATAAACCAACCCGTCAAAATATCGATTAATCTATTGAACACAGCCACCGTGGTCAGTGACAGGTTCGTTGAAACACACACACCCAGCCGTATCGTCTCTCTCAACAACCACGCTTCATAAACATTATAAGCAGGTAAAGAAAAAGAAAACGTTTTTCAACATGTATGGCATTAGGCCCTTTGTGAATTATTTTATGGAAAAAAATATCTACCACATTTGAAAGGGGGCGTTAGCCCGAGTCCTAGGACACCTCGTACACGTCTATAGCGTTATTGGTTCGTGAGATATCGGCAAAAATCACAAAAAACACGTTTTTACCCTAAAATCGAGTTTCCCAAATTTTTAAAAATTACAACAAGTGGTTCATAGCAAAGAGGACATCACCCCGAGTCCTTGGACCTGTCGAACACGCCTCTAGCATGATTGGTTCGCGAGATATTAAAAGCGGATGACCTTTTAGTTTTGATCTTTTAATTAAATAAAGAGCCTATAGGAAAGTAGGGGGCATCACTACGAGTGCTAGGACACCCTGTATGTTCAAATCCGACCATTGGTTAGCGAGATATCAGGTTCGGGGCAAATACGAGGGTGGCTCAACAAGAAGTGGTGCAGATTTCCCTTACCACACTACTACAGGTTTTCATCCTAGAGACTTGAAATTTATTTTGGGGGTAGAGGGGGTAGGGGCCATTGATTTACGTCAAACAATTTTTTTTGTAGAGTTCCTAGTTTCCAAAATATAGGATTTTCAAAATTCGAGTGTTTTCAAAAAACATAAAAAGTAAGAAAGTTTTATTATAGAAAATAAAGGTCATAAAAACCATTCGTTTGAGCCATGGCACAACGTTCTATCCTGTTTGGTTTTCAAACTATCGCCTATTTTCGAAAACAAAAAATCATTTTTTTTTTCTAAAATATAACGAGTGGTCCATAGCAAAGCCCCCGTCATCCCGAGTCCAACGACACTTCATTCGTGAATCTATAAAAAAGTGTAACTTATTAATACTCTAGGTGCAAGTCATTATACAGGCTGTTGCTGTTTCATTCAGGACCTTGGACATCATGGTCATCAATCCTTGTACTCGAATACCTGTATGTATAACATTATTGGTTATTTTGTGTCTGTAATTGATGCTAGGGTTAAGGAGGTGGCGGCTTGTAGGAACTATGCCAGTATTTTCCTGGAATTGAAATGGAGAATCGCAGATGGCTTACATGAAGATTGAACCCACCTCTTCCCAGTTTTCCCTCATAAAGTGCGGATAACGCGTTCTGGCGAGAATTGAAAATCCTTATAGGAACTGGATTCCGACCCAGTACATACCCCACGAACAGAAGAACCAGGCTGTTGCAATTCATATAATGTAGCTCAATGCATTCATAACAACGTTATTGGTTGTACGTCCCTTTTAACTACTTCGGCTTTAAAAGAGACGCCGGGGTGCCGGAATTTTTCCCCTAAGGGGATCTTTAACGTGCCAGTTAATCTACTGGCACGGCTCCCTCACATTTGCACGCCCTTATATGCAAGCTGACTGCGCCAGGATTTGATCCTGCAACCTTGGGCACAGCAAGCAAGAACGTTACCGCTGAGCCACGCAGCCAGTCCCTATATGTTAAAGCAAGTAGTTAGTATTCCTCCTACATCAGTGGGATATCCTTCTGGGGAAGTTGACTTCAATGTGCCACCAAAAAAATAAAAAAGTAAACTAGCCTACCTATGCTACAGACTGGTTATATAAAACTTCTAATTGGAAATACATATTATCTGAGAAAATGAATGTTGACTTACCTTCCTTATCACAAATATATAACAACTTTCTGATTGACGACACAATAATATTTTATTAGCCATGTGCAGGCTATGCATCACCAAACGTAACAGTGGCATTAAATTCTGAATCGTACAAAAACAATGTTAACATTACTGTAATTAGTCTGACTTTTCAGACTGTATGTGGTGATCTACGGGGAGTAAGCCAGTCTAGTGCTTGCAGGGCTGTCTAACGTACATCCGAGCATTTAGCACAGCAACTTCCAACCTGTGCAAGATTCCCAAGCTCCCAGGAAGAGTTTGATAGGAGGCAGAGATTTATTTTTCCAAATGGGGCATTTCCCAATTGTCAGTGGATGCATCGATTGTACCCACATACTTATCAAAAGCCCTGGTGGACCAATGGCAGAGGTCTATAGAAACAGTAAAGGTTTCTTCTCTCTCAATATTCAGTGTGTTGCAGGTCCAGGCCTTGAAATTTGTGACGACGTTATTCGATAGCCTGGATCTGCTCACGATGCAAGAATATTTGAAAACGGCTTCATAAAGTTAAGATTCGATGAACGAGAGATGAAAGGCTTCCTGTTAGGTGATGCGGGCTATGCCCAATCAAATTACTGTTCCACACCAGTACCGGATCCTCGAACTGGGCTTCCTGTTAGGGGATGCGGGCTATGCCCAATCAAATTACTGTTTCACACCAGTACCGGATCCTCGAACTGCAGCTGAGGAACGATATAACCGTGCACACAAGGCAACGCGGAGGTCAGTGGATAGGATGTTTGGCATAAGGAAGAGAAAATTTCCTTGTTTGAGTAGGATATTAAGCGACAAAGGGAGGACCACTACCAGAATCATTGCAGCATGTGCTGTGTTGCAGAACATTGGCATATTAAATGACCAAGATTTTGTTGATGATGAAGAACAGGTAATCGAAATTGAACAAGTCCCTGTGCAAAACGCTGGGAACAACATGCGCTATATGGCAGTGAGACAAGCATTTATTGAGAGGAATTTCGTTGGCTAAGAAGTGGCCACTCACAGGCCATAGTTATTTATACATAAAAGCTACAGCCATGCCTGGCTGGCAGTACTTTGTAAGGGTCCCTTGTTTCGGTTACAGGTGACGATGATCAACGGGTTTGAAAGTGGAAGAGGACTCCATGTCCCAACGGTGGATAATGCGGACGGACTGTCTTAATGCTCTGGGGATTACAGATAGATCACAGGTTTCAAGTTCATTATTGTTATTTGGGAGACTAACAATAATATTAGTAATAAAGGCTGAGGGAAACCCGTCATCTTGGGCCCAATATCTGAGAAGCCAGGCTCTGCCTGTCACGAGCCAGGGCAAAGGATGAGTGTTAGAGGAGTAACACCTCTATAAAAAAACCTTGGTCCAGCTGGCCTGGCTGGTAGTACTTTGTAAGGGTCCCTTGCCTGGGGGACAGGTGAAAATGGCCTTCGGTTTTGAAAGCGGAAGAGGACTCCGTGTCTCAACAATGGAATGAGCGGACGAATTGTCTTCAAGCTCCGGGGGTTACAACCTAGGTTCTACAGGGCACCAGGGAATGTTCTCCGCAGCGACTACGTGCTGCTGCCAGGGGTAGCATCAGCAGTTTAGTTGGCAGGACAGCGGTACGTGTGGTGTGTGTATTGCAGTAAGCGAGCGTTCAGATATATTATTGGAAGAGTGCAACAGTATACAGACGGTAATGTTTACTACTGAAGAGATAACTCTTTTGGTGGAATACGTTTTTCGTGAGGGGGATCGGTTTACAGAAATTGTAAAACTGTAATTTCAGGTGAGGTTTCCTAATTCAAAGCGTCCAAACCGGGATACCATTCAGGATGTACCGGGAATAGGCCGGCCTAAGCTTTTAACGGACGAAAAAAATTATGAAATTTCCGATATAATGCCGCGTAATCCAAGTTAATCAACACGCAAATTAGCTCAAGAAAGTTTTCGAAAATATGTGTAGACGTGTTGAAGTCTGTCTTCGAATACTCCTAACATCTGTTATGAATGGCTGTAGTGAGTTTACTGTTTGTTATGATACAAGCGGCAGCCGTGCTGCCAACGTAACTGCTGATGCTAGCTATCGCAGCAGCAAGTAAGCACTGCGGAGAACATTCCCTGACGCCCTGTATTACCGGGAAGGAGCGGTCCGACCCACACCAAGCATCATGGAATGTCGTCAATAAGAAGACACTGCCATAGGTGGTAACTACTGCTCCTGGGAGTGCACGATGGCGTTTGGATTCTGAGGAGCCTACATCTATTAGATGCCTGTCCAGTGTCCATTATCAGCCGAGGCACTTAATGAAGATCCGGTGATTGCTGATTCGACTCTTCATGAAATGACTGACGCAATGAAGTTGTTCATTAATTATTGTTTTAATTGTTTCTTTCCAAGAAATTAATTAAAGCTTGTTTACGATGTGTTTCGAAATTAATTTTCATGTAACACCCAGAATCTAATCATGGAATACTCGGTGCTCGTTATTCTCTCTCTATTTCCTTTTGCACAAGTTTATATTGTAAAGTGTTTGTTTCTAGTCTGCAATGTATGTTTTCATTATTTCTATTATACTTTTCCTTTTTGTTCCTCAAATGTGTATTCCTTTCTCTCTCATTCCTTCATTGAGGCAATTTGTGTTTTTGGACCTGATATGTCAAGAAGAAACATTGGGTTCACGCCTGCGTTTCTTAATATTGTTAACACCAAGCATCATAGAATGTCGTTAATAAGAAGTCACTGCCATAGGTGGTAACTACTGCTCCTAGGAGTGCACCTAGGCGTTAGGATTCTGGGGAGCCTACACCTATTAGATGCTTTTCAATTATCAACCGAGGCATTTTAAGAACATCCGGTGATTGTTGATTCTACTCTTATGAAATGGCTGACTCAATGAAGTTGTACATTAATAATTGTTTTAATTGCTCTTTTTCAAGAAATAAATTAATGCTTGTTTACGATGGGTTTCGAAATTAATTTTCATGTAACACCCAGAATCTAATCATGGATTACTGGGTGCTCGTTATTCTCTCTCCATTTCCATTTGCACAAGTTTATATTGTAAAGTGTTTGTTTCTAGTCTGTAATGTATGTTTTCATATTTTCTATTATACTTTTTCTTTTTGTTCTTCAAATGTGTATTCTTTTTTCTCTCTTTCCTTCATTGAGGCAATTTGTCTTTTTGAACCTGATATGTCAAGAAGAAACATAATTGGGTTCATGCCTGCGTCCCTTAATATTGTTAACCCTCATCCGGTCGCGCCTGCGGTAGATTTCCGTCCTATTGAAATCAAAAGTGCGTAGAGCTCCTCTGATCGTTACAAAAAGCGTAAAAGGCACATGTATTCTCAAGATATGATATCCTTCGCTAGATCACAGTGGCGTAGCGGTTCTTGACGGCAGTGTTTTTGCTCAGTTGTTCATCAAAGTGCCAAGGGAGCAGTAGAGCGGTAGACTACCGTCGCGCGCCACCGGAAGTGCATTTTTTTTTGCCGACCGCTCAAAACAAAATGTGAGTATTTATCATAGTATATCATCATTTCTAACACGTTTCATTCACTATTCATAGTCCAGTTGCTCACTTCTCCGCAGAGCTTACTTGCCGCTGTGAGAGCTCCCATCAGCAGTTACGTTGGCAGCACGGTTGCACTTCACACACGCATGCACACAACACTATCTTTAAAGCTGTCATATAGTTTTCATTTTCGCCACCACCGTTGTTGCTCTCATTATGGCTTCTTATTGAATAAATGCTTGCCATGGTCGGTGAGTGGTCAACGTGTCGGTCTACTAACCCCAAGCTGGCAGGTTCGCTCCTGGCCGTGGTAAGTGATTTTGAAAGGCGGCAAAAATTACGACACCATGTCATACGATGTTGTCATATCAAGGAACCCATTTGAATTCAGTAAGCTGTGTTCATAATGACAAAAAGTAATCTCGGGATTTTCCGCCAACACAAAGTTCCTAATTTCTCTACTAGAAGGCGCTATAGTGTTCAAGGAGCTTAGATATCTAACATCATAGACTTTCATAGTGCTTCAAGGAATAACGAAATGCGACATGCAAGCTACCCTTTGGGTCTCAAATAACAAAGCTTGCACCCGGCACCGAGGCCGTACGATATTATTAAAATTATTGAATAAATGTTTCTATATTTACACCTCTGTAAGTCAATTACATGTTCGATCAACCTCAAAACCAGTCATATTGCCATTGAAATTGAAAAAGAAACTCACAATTGAAAACAACGGGAGAACGGTAGATTACCGCGTGTGTTACATGAAGGGGCGCGACCACGCATGTTGCATGAAGGGGCACGACCACGCATGTTGCATGAAGGGGCGCGACCACGTGTGTTACATGAAGGGGCGCGACCACGTGTGTTGCATGAAGGGGCACGACCACGTGTGTTACATGAAGGGGCGCGGCCACGTGTGTCTCATGAAGGGGCGCGACCACGTGTGTTACATGAAGGGGCGCGACCACGTGTGTTACATGAAGGAGCGCGACCACGTGTGTTACATGAAGGGGCGCGACCACGTGTGTTACATGAAGGGGCGCGACTACGTGCGTTACATGAAGGGGCGCGACCACGTGTGTTTTATGAAGGTGCGCGACCACGTGTGTTACATAAAGGGGCACGACCACGTGTTTTACATGAAGGGGTATGACCACGAGTGTTACATGAAGGGGCGCGACTACGTGTGTTACATGAAGGGGCGCGACCACGTGTGTTTTATGAAGGTGCGCGACCACGAGTGTTACATGAAGGGGCGCGACCACGTGTGTTACATGAAGGGGCGCGACCACGTGTGTTATATGAAGGGGCGCGACCACGTGTGTTACATGAAGGGGCGCGACCACGTGTGCTACATGAAGGAGCGCGACCACGTGTGTTACATAAAGGGGTGTGACCACGTGTGTTACATGAAGGGGCACGGCCACGTGTGTTACATGAAGGGGCGCATCAACGTGTGTTACACGAAGGGGCGCGACCACGTGTGTTACATGAAGGGGCGCGACCACGTGTGTTACATGAAGGGGCGCGACAACGTGTGTTACATGAAGGGGCGCGACCACGTGTGTTACATGAAGGGGCGCGGCCACGTGTGTTACATGAAGGGGCGCGACCACGAGTGTTACATGAAGGGGCGCGGCCACGTGTGTTACATGAAGGGGCGCGACCACGTGTGTTACATGAAGGGGCGCGACAACGTGTGTGTTACATGAAGGGTCGCGACAAAGAGTGTTACATGAAGGGGCGCGGCCACGTGTGTTACATGAAGGGGCGCGACCACGTGTGTTACATGAAGGGGCGCGACCACGTGTGTTACATGAAGGGGCGCGGCCACGTGTGTGTTACATGAAGGGTCGCGACAACGTGTGTTACATGAAGGGGCGCGACCACGTGTGTTACATGAAGGGGCGCGACCACGTGTGTTACATAAAGGGGCGCGACCACGTGTGTTACATGAAGGGGCGCGACCACGTGTGTTACATGGAGGGTCGCGACAACGTGTGTTACATTAAGGGGCGCGACCACGTGTGTTACATGAAGGGTCGCGACCATGTGTGTTACATTAAGGGGCGCGACCACGTGTGTTATATGAAGGGGCGCGACCACGTGTGTTATATAAAGGGGCGCGACCACGTGTGTTACATGAAGGGGCGCGACCACGTGTGTTACATGAAGGGTCGCGACCACGTGTGTTTTATGAAGGGGCGCGACCACGAGTGTTACATAAAGGGGCGCGACCACGTGTGTTATATGAAGGGGCGCGACCACTTGTGTTATATGAAGGGGTGCGACCACGTGTGTTACATTAAGGGGCGCGACCACGTGTGTTACATGAAGGGGCGCGACCACGTGTGTTATATGAAGGGGCGCGACCACGTGTGTTATATGAAGGGGCGCGACCACGTGTGTTACATGAAGGGGCGCGACCACGTGTGTTACATTAAGGGGCGCGACCACGTGTGTTACATGAAGGGGCGCGACCACGTGTGTTATATGAACGGGCGCGACCACGTGTGTTATATGAAGGGGCGCGACCACGTGTGTTATATGAAGGGGCGCGACCACGTGTGTTACATGAAGGGTCGCGACCACTTGTGTTATATGAAGGGGCGCGACCACGTGTGTTACATGAAGGGGCGCGACCACGTGTGTTACATGAAGGGACGCGAACGTGTGTGTTACATGAAGGGTCGCGACCACGTGTGTTATATGTAGGGGCGCGACCACGTGTGTTACATGAAGGGGCGCGACCACGTGTGTTACATGAAAGGGCGCGACCACGTGTGTTACATGAAGGGTCGCGACAACTTCTGTTACATGAAGGGGCGCGACCACGTGTGTTACATGAAGGGGCGCGGCCACGTGTGTTACATGAAGGGGCGCGACTACGTGTGTTACATGAAGGGGCGCATCAACGTGTGTTACATGAAGGGGCGCGACCACGTGTGTTACATGAAGGGGCGCGACCACGTGTGTTACATGAAGGGGCGCGACAACGTGTGTTACATGAAGGGGCGCGACCACGTGTGTTACATGAAGGGGCGCGGCCACGTGTGTTACATGAAGGGGCGCGACCACGAGTGTTACATGAAGGGGCGCGGCCACGTGTGTTACATGAAGGGGCGCGACCACGTGTGTTACATGAAGGGGCGCGACAACGTGTGTGTTACATGAAGGGTCGCGACAAAGAGTGTTACATGAAGGGGCGCGGCCACGTGTGTTACATGAAGGGGCGCGACCACGTGTGTAACATGAAGGGGCGCGACCACGTGTGTTACATGAAGGGGCGCGACCACGAGTGTTACATGAAGGGGCGCGGCCACGTGTGTGTTACATGAAGGGTCGCGACAACGTGTGTTACATGAAGGGGCGCGACCACGTGTGTTACATGAAGGGGCGCGACCACGTGTGTTACATTAAGGGGCGCGACCACGTGTGTTACATGAAGGGGCGCGACCACGTGTGATACATGGAGGGTCGCGACAACGTGTGTTACATTAAGGGGCGCGACCACGTGTGTTACATGAAGGGTCGCGACCATGTGTGTTACATTAAGGGGCGCGACCACGTGTGTTATATGAAGGGGCGCGACCACGTGTGTTATATAAAGGGGCGCGACCACGTGTGTTACATGAAGGGGCGCGACCACGTGTGTTACATGAAGGGGCGCGACTACGTGCGTTACATGAAGGGGCGCGACCACGTGTGTTACATGAAGGGGCGCGACCACGTGTGTTACATGAAGGGGCGCGGCCACGTGTGTGTTACATGAAGGGTCGCGACAACGTGTGTTACATGAAGGGGCGCGACCACGTGTGTTATATGAAGGGGCGCGACCACGTGTGTTACATGAAGGGGCGCGACCACGTGTGTTACATGAAGGAGCGCGACCACGTGTGTTACATGAAGGGGCGCGACCACGTGTGTTACATGAAGGGTCGCGACCACGTGTGTTTTATGAAGGGGCGCGACCACGAGTGTTACATAAAGGGGCGCGACCACGTGTGTTATATGAAGGGGCGCGACCACTTGTGTTATATGAAGGGGCGCGACCACGTGTGTTACATTAAGGGGCGCGACCACGTGTGTTACATGAAGGGGCGCGACCACGTGTGTTATATGAAGGGGCGCGACCACGTGTGTTATATGAAGGGGCGCGACCACGTGTGTTACATGAAGGGGCGCGACCACGTGTGTTACATTAAGGGGCGCGACCACGTGTGTTACATGAAGGGGCGCGACCACGTGTGTTATATGAAAGGGCGCGACCACGTGTGTTATATGAAGGGGCGCGACCACGTGTGTTATATGAAGGGGCGCGACCACGTGTGTTACATGAAGGGTCGCGACCACTTGTGTTATATGAAGGGGCGCGACCACGTGTGTTACATGAAGGGGCGCGACCACGTGTGTTACATGAAGGGACGCGAACGTGTGTGTTACATGAAGGGTCGCGACCACGTGTGTTATATGTAGGGGCGCGACCACGTGTGTTACATGAAGGGGCGCGACCACGTGTGTTACATGAAAGGGCGCGACCACGTGTGTTACATGAAGGGTCGCGACAACTTCTGTTACATGAAGGGGCGCGACCACGTGTGTTACATGAAGGGGCGCGGCCACGTGTGTTACATGAAAGGGCGCGACTACGTGTGTTACATGAAGGGGCGCATCAACGTGTGTTACATGAAGGGGCGCGACCACGTGTGTTACATGAAGGGGCGCGACCACGTGTGTTACATGAAGGGGCGCGACAACGTGTGTTACATGAAGGGGCGCGACCACGTGTGTTACATGAAGGGGCGCGGCCACGTGTGTTACATGAAGGGGCACGACCACGAGTGTTACATGAAGGGGCGCGGCCACGTGTGTTACATGAAGGGGCGCGACCACGTGTGTTACATGAAGGGGCGCGACAACGTGTGTGTTACATGAAGGGTCGCGACAAAGAGTGTTACATGAAGGGGCGCGGCCACGTGTGTTACATGAAGGGGCGCGACCACGTGTGTTACATGAAGGGGCGCGACCACGTGTGTTACATGAAGGGGCGCGACCACGAGTGTTACATGAAGGGGCGCGGCCACGTGTGTGTTACATGAAGGGTCGCGACAACGTGTGTTACATGAAGGGGCGCGACCACGTGTGTTACATGAAGGGGCGCGACCACGTGTGTTACATTAAGGGGCGCGACCACGTGTGTTACATGAAGGGGCGCGACCACGTGTGATACATGGAGGGTCGCGACAACGTGTGTTACATTAAGGGGCGCGACCACGTGTGTTACATGAAGGGTCGCGACCATGTGTGTTACATTAAGGGGCGCGACCACGTGTGTTATATGAAGGGGCGCGACCACGTGTGTTATATAAAGGGGCGCGACCACGTGTGTTACATGAAGGGGCGCGACCACGTGTGTTACATGAAGGGTCGCGACCACGTGTGTTTTATGAAGGGGCGCGACCACGAGTGTTACATAAAGGGGCGCGACCACGTGTGTTATATGAAGGGGCGCGACCACTTGTGTTATATGAAGGGGCGCGACCACGTGTGTTACATTAAGGGGCGCGACCACGTGTGTTACATGAAGGGGCGCGACCACGTGTGTTATATGAAGGGGCGCGACCACGTGTGTTATATGAAGGGGCGCGACCACGTGTGTGTTACATTAAGGGGCGCGACCACGTGTGTTACATGAAGGGGCGCGACCACGTGTGTTATATGAAGGGGCGCGACCACGTGTGTTATATGAAGGGGCGCGACCACGTGTGTTACATGAAGGGTCGCGACCACTTGTGTTATATGAAGGGGCGCGACCACGTGTGTTACATGAAGGGGCGCGACCACGTGTGTTACATGAAGGGACGCGAACGTGTGTGTTACATGAAGGGTCGCGACCACGTGTGTTATATGTAGGGGCGCGACCACGTGTGTTACATGAAGGGGCGCGACCACGTGTGTTACATGAAAGGGCGCGACCACGTGTGTTACATGAAGGGTCGCGACAACTTGTGTTACATGAAGGGGCGCGACCACGTGTGTTACATGAAGGGGCGCGACCACGTGTGTTACATTAAGGGGCGCGACCACGTGTGTTACATGAAGGGGCGCGACCACGTGTGTTATATGAAGGGGCGCGACCACGTGTGTTATATGAAGGGGCGCGACCACGTGTGTTATATGAAGGGGCGCGACAACGTGTGTTACATGAAGGGACGCGAACGTGTGTGTTACATGAGGGGTCGCGACCACGTGTGTTATATGAAGGGGCGCGACCACGTGTGTTACATGAAGGAGCGCGACCACGTGTGTTACATGAAGGGGCGCGACCACGTGTGTTACATGAAGGGGCGCGACCACGTGTGTTACATGAAGGGGCGCGACAACGTGTGTTACATGAAGGGGCGCGACAACGTGTGTTACATGAAGGGACGCGACAACGTGTGCTACATGAAGGGACGCGACAACGTGTGTTACATGAAGGGGCGCGACCACGTGTGTTACATGAAGGGGCGCGACCACGTGTGTTACATGAAGGGGCGCGACCACGTGTGTTACATGAAGGGGCGCGACAACGTGTGTTACATGAAGGGGAGCGACAACGTGTGTTACATGAAGGGACGCGACAACGTGTGTTACATGAAGGGGCGCGACCACGTGTGTTACATGAAGGGGCGCGACCACGTGTGTTACATGAAGGGGCGCGACAACGTGTGTTACATGAAGGGGCGCGACAACGTGTGTTACATGAAGGGGCGCGACCACGTGTGTTACATAAAGGGGTGTGACCACGTGTGTTACATGAAGGGGCGCGACCACGTGTGTTACATGAAGGGACGCGACTACGTGTGTTATATGAAGGGGCGCGACCATGTGTGTTACAGGAAGGGGCGCGACCATGTGTCTTACATGAAGGGGTGTGACCACGTGTGTTACATGAAGGGGCGCGACCACGTGTGTTACATGAAGGGGCGCGACAACGTGTGTTACATGAAGGGGCGCGACCATGTGTCTTACATGTAGGGGTGTGACCACGTGTGTTACATGAAGGGGCGCGACCACGTGTGTTACATGAAGGGGCGCGACCACGTGTGTTTCAGGAAGGGGCGCGACCACGTGTTATACATGAAGGGGCGCGACTACGTGTGTTACATGAAGGGGCGCGACCACGTGTTATACATGAAGGGACGCGACTACGTGTGTTACATGAAGGGGCGCGACCACGTGTGTTACATGAAGGGGCGCGACCACGTGTGTTACATGAAGGGGCGCGACCACGTGCGTTACATGAAGGGACGCGAACGTGTGTGTTACATGAAGGGGCGCGACCACGTGTGTTACATGAAGGGGCGCGACCACGTGTTTTACATGAAGGGGCGCGACTACGTGTGTTACATGAAGGGGCGCGACCACGTGTGTTACATGAAGGGGCGCGGCCACGTGTGTTACATGAAGGGGCGCGACCACGTGTGTTACATGAAGGGAAGCGACCACGTGTGTTACCTGAAGGTGCGCGACCACGAGTGTTACTTGAAGGGGAGCGACCACGTGTGTTACATGAAGGGGTATGACCACGAGTGTTACATGAAGGGGCGCGACCACGAGTGTTACATAAAGGGGCGCGACCACGTGTGTTACATGAAGGGGCGCGACCACGTGTGTTACATGAAGGGGTATGACCACGAGTGTTACATGAAGGGGCGCGACCACGAGTGTTACATAAAGGGGCGCGACCACGTGTGTTATATGAAGGGGCGCGACCACGTGTGTTATATGAAGGGGCGCGACCACGTGTGTTACATAAAGGGGCGCGACCACGTGTGTTATATGAATAGGCGCGACCACGTGTGTTACATGAAGGGGCGCGACCACGTGTGTTACATGTAGGGGCATGACCACGAGTGTTACATGAAGGGGCGCGACCACGTGTGTTAAATTAAGGGGCGCGACCACGTGTGTTATATGAAGGGGCGCGACCACGTGTGTTATATGAAGGGGCGCGACCACGTGTGTTACATGAAGGGACGCGAACGTGTGTGTTACATGAAGGGTCGCGACCACGTGTGTTACATGAAGGTGCGCGACCACGAGTGTTACATGAAGGGGCGCGACCACGTGTGTTACATGAAGGGGCGCGACCACGTGTGTTACATGAAGGGGCGCGACCACGTGTGTTACATGAAGGGGCGTGACCACGTGTGTTATATGAAGGGGCGCGGCCACGTGTGTTACATGAAGGGGAGCGGCCACGTGTGTTACATGAAGGGGCGCGACCACGTGTGTTACATGAAGGGGCGCGACCACGTGTGTTACATGAAGGTGCGCGACCACGTGTGTTACATGAAGGGGCGCGACCACGTGTGTTACATGAGGGGGCGCGACCACGTGTGTTACATGAAGGGGCGCGGCCACGTGTGTTACATGAAGGGGCGCGACCACGTGTGTTACATGAAGGTGCGCGACAACGTGTGTTACATGAAGGGGCGCGACCACGTGTGTTACATGAAGGGGCGCGACCTCGTGTGTTACATGAAGGGGTGTGACCACTTGTGTTATATGAAGGGGCGCGGCCACGTATGTTACATGAAGGGGCGCGACCACGTGTGTTACATGAAGGTGCGCGACCACGTGTGTTACATGAAGGGGCGCGACCACGTGTGTTACATGAAGGGGCGCGACCACGTGTGTTACATGAAGGGGCGCGGCACGTGTGTTACATGAAGGGGCGCGACCACGTGTGTTACATGAAGGTGCGCGACAACGTGTGTTACATGAAGGGGCGCGACCACGTGTGTTACATGAAGGGGCGCGACCTCGTGTGTTACATGAAGGGGTGTGACCACTTGTGTTATATGAAGGGGCGCGGCCACGTGTGTTACATGAAGGGGCGCGACCACGTGTGTTACATGAAGTGGCGCGACCACGTGTGTTACATGAAGGGGCGCGGCCACGTGTGTTACATGAAGGGGCGCGACCTCGTGTGTTACATGAAGGGTCGCGACAACGTGTGTTACATGAAGGGGTATGACCACGTGTGTTACATGAAGGGGCGCGACCACGTGTGTTACATGAAGGGTCGCGACAACCTGTGTTACATGAAGGGGCGCAACCACGTGTGTTACATGAAGGGGCGCGACCACGTGTGTTACATGAAGGGGTATGACCACGAGTGTTACATGAAGGGGCGCGACCACGTGTGTTACATGAAGGGTCGCGACCACGTGTGTTACATGAAGGGATGTGACCACGTGTGTTACATGAAGGGGCGCGACCACGTGTGTTACATGAAGGGGCGCGACTACGTGTGTTACATGAAGGGGCGCGACCACGTGAGTTACATGAAGGGGCGCGACCACGTGTGTTACATGAAGGGGTGTGACCACGTGTGTTACATGAAGGGGTGTGACCACGTGTGTTACATGAAGGGGCGCGACCACGTGTGTTACATGAAGGGGCGCGACCACGTGTGTTACAGGAAGGGGCGCGACCACGTGTGATACATGAAGGGGCGCGACCACGTGTGTTACATGAAGGGGCGCGACCACGTGTTTTACATGAAGTGGTATGACCACGAGTGTTAAATGAAGGGGCGCAACCACGTGTGTTACATGAAGGGGCGCGACCACGTGTGTTACATGAAGGGGTGTGACCACGTGTGTTACATGAAGGGGCGCGACCACGTGTGTTACATGAAGGGGCGCGACCACGAGTGTTATATGAAGGGGCGCGACCACGTGTGTTACATGAAGGGGCGCGACCACGTGTGTTACATGAAGGGGCGCGACCACGTGTGTTACATGAAGGGGCGCGACCACGTGTGTTACATGAAGGGGCGCGACCACGTGTGTTACATGAAGGGGCGCGACCACGTGTGTTACATGAAGGGGCGCGACCACGTGTGTTACATGAAGGGTCGCGACCACGTGTGTTTTATGAAGGTGCGCGACCACGAGTGTTACATGAAGGGGCGCGACCACGTGTGTTACATGAAGTGGCGCGACCACGTGTGTTACATGAAAGGGCGCGACCACGTGTGTTACATGAAGGGGCGCGACCACGTGTGTTACATGAAGGGGTGTGACCACGTGTGTTACATGAAGGGGTGTGACCACGTGTCTTACATGAAGGGGCGCGACCACGTGTGTTACATTAAGGGGCGCGACCACGTGTGTTATATGAAGGGGCGCGACCACGTGTGTTACATGAAGGGGCGCGACCACGGGTGTTACATAAAGGGGCGCGACCACGTGTGTTACATGAAGGGGCGCGACCACGTGTTTTACATGAAGGGGTATGACCACGAGTGTTACATGAAGGGGCGCGACCACGTGTTTTACATGAAGGGGTATGACCACGAGTGTTACATGAAGGGGCGCGGTCACGTGTGTTACATGAAGGGGCGCGAACGTGTGCGTTACTTGATGGGTCGCGACCACGTGTGTTTTATGAAGGTGCGCGACCACGAGTGTTACATGAAGGGGCGCGACCACGTGTGTTACATGAAGGGGCGCGACCACGTGTGTTACATAAAGGGGCGCGACCACGTCTGTTACATGAAGGGGCGCGACCACGTGTTTTACATGAAGGGGTATGACCTCGAGTGTTACATGAAGGGGCGCGACCACGTGTGTTACATGAAGGGGCGCGACCACGTGTGTTATATGAAGGGGCGCGACCACGAGTGTTACATGAAGGGGCGCGACCACGTGTGTTACATGAAGGGGCGCGACCACGTGTGTTATATGAAGGGGCGCGACCACGTGTGTTACATGAAGGGGCGCGACCACGTGTGTTACATGAAGGGGCGCGACCACGTGTGTTACATGAAGGGGCGCGACCACGAGTGTTACATAAAGGGGCGCGACCACGTGTGTTTTATGAAGGTGCGCGACCACGAGTGTTACATGAAGGGGCGCGACCACGTGTGTTACATGAAGGGGCGCGACCACGTGTGTTACATGGAGGGGCGCGACCCCGTGTGTTACATGAAGGGGCGCGACCACGTGTGTTACATGAAGGGGCGCGACCACGTGTGTTACATGAAGAGGTGTGACCACGTGTGTTACATGAAGGGGTGTGACCACGTGTGTTACATGAAGGGGCGCGACCACGTGTGTTACAGGAAGGGGCGCGACCACGTGTGGTATACGAAGGGGCGCGGCCACGTGTGTTACATGAAGGGGCGCGACCACGTGTGTTACATGAAGGGGCGCGACCACGTGTGTTACATCAAGAGGCGCGACCACTTGTGTTACATGAAGGGGCGCGACCACGTGTGTTAAATGAAGGGGCGCGACCACGAGTGTTACATGAAGGGGCCCGACCGCGTGTGTTACATGAAGGGACGCGACCACGTGTGTTACATGAAGGGGCGCGACCACGTGTGTTTAATGAAGGGGCGCGACCACGTGTGTTATAGGGGCGCGACCGCGTGTGTTACAGGAAAGGGCGCGACCGCGTGTGTTACAAAGGGGCGCGACCGCGTGTGTTACATGAAAGGGCGCGACCGCGTGTTTTACATGAAGGGGCGCGACCACGTGTGTTACATGAAGGGGCGCGACCGCATGAAGGTTCAATAAGTAAATGAATACATGAATTAGAATACATCGGTTGCATGTTGTACTCTAGAATATATCTGCCGTGTTTAAAATGGCAACAACCTCACTTTTTTGTCTGAAGAGGTGGAGGGTATTAGGAAGCCAGTATTCGCTATCACGCAAGCAAAGTTGGACAACCTGCGGTGTGACGTGGCTTGAGGCTGCACTGCATTATTTATAACTTCCTCAAATTAAATAAATAAGTTATTTGGATTATAACGATGAATTAGCTCAGGAATCTCAATCAACCTAAGAAGAAATAGCTCTGGCCTAAGGGCTGTATTCGTATTGGCTTATATTAATTGTACTCCTAAACCTAATTGATCATTAGTAGCTTTCTTTGAAACAATTTCCGGTTAACCTTAACCCCAGGATTTGCAGGAGACAAGTGAATGAGAGTGTGCATGTGGTGATGATAATAATAGTAATTATGTGTAGGGTAAATGGATGGATAGTAACACCAGAGAATGACGCCTTAAAGAGACCAGGACCCAAGTGGACTGAGGAAAGGAAGATGGCCCATGGAGTGAGAATAAGTGCCGTATGGAGATCAGAAAGGCGAATCCTAAAAGTACTGCGTGATCCATCTGGGTCCATTCGCGAACAATAATAATTATAGTGTGCGTTTATCCGGAGATCGTACTTTCAAAAAAACTCGGCGATTACAGCGGATATCCAGAAAGTGGTTTCTCCGCGAGGCTTTTCCATACTCCCTCCACCCAAATGCCGGGATAGTACCTTACTTCAAATCCCGGGATGCCTACCCCATCCCTGCCCCTAATACAATTCCACCCACCCATGTAGTCATCGCATAAATACAAGTTCAATTTACACCCAATCAAACGGTGCTGATGTCCCTTGAATGAATTAACAACAAAACTGTAACATGATGGCGACAGACTTAGCCTGACAAATTCCCTGATGTTGCCACAAACTTCCCTGATATTAATTTAGCGGATAATGTATTAATTACATAATCTTGCTTATATGGTACCTCCCCTCTTGCCTAACGATTCATTTAGAGATAATTTACTCAGCAATGGGAATCGTGCTACATTTTTCGCCGCGCCAGGTTACGGCTGCAAAATAATTCTCATTCGCTCGACGCAAAGTGTGTTGTATTTTAGATTTTTTTTTTAAGTTTCTTCACATTTCCCTGAATTTGTCTACACATTTACGAAAGTCTCTGATATTTCCGTGATATTCCAGAGAGAGAAATGTCCCCAATTTCCAGGCTCTGTAGCCACCATGTGGAACGATAACAGCTAAGACACAAACAACGATGAAGAAATCATTCTTTCAAAAATAAATAGGCTGAAATTCGAAATGTTCTCAAAGGTGAACCATCCACTAAATTAACCAATTATTTCCATAAAACAGCTTAAAGCTTTTGTGTATGCGCCTCTTACGCCATTGAACGAAGTGTCGGGCTACACAACTACTGTATAGGCTACTGAGACACAATAGACGAAGTATGATGTTTCATTTGAGGTGCTTCGACGTCGCGGTCATTTAGGCCTGTGAAGGCTACTTGGGAGTGTGTGGAATTTGTCTGTTAACCTGTGCTATTGTGGTGTGTATTTGTAGTTCAGGTTAAGATTTGGGAGGAGGTGGCCGTGGCCTTAAGTTAGGAACCAACCTGGCATATGCCTGGAGGAGAAGGGGGAAACCACGGAAAACCACATCCAGGATGGCTGAAGTGGGAATCTAACCCAACACCTCAGACCATAATTAATTTCCTTGGCAGAGCGGGAAATCGAACCATGACCTGAAGTTCCTATCCCTGGTAACCATACTTTATTCCGTAAGTCCCGTTTGAATCCCATCGCTAACTGTGTAGTTTCCCCCCATTTCTTTCCACACACCCTCGAGGCAATTACCGGGATGGTACAAGTCCCGGGACACCACAAATTCTTTACCCTTTACAGCTACACACACCACTTGTCACCACACAAACACGAACATCAGGCAACATCCATCCAAATGCACTGGGCTGATGACCAAGATGTTCCTAGAACTTAAAATATTTTTACAAGGAAACAGTAGAACAGAAATATATAAAAATTTACAGAATGAACTAAAATATACAGAAATTATTAGTAGGCAAAAATATTCCTCTATAGTGGGGATAGAACACACCACGTAGTGGTCTGGAAGCTAACACCATACCCCGAGTCCACATCATCGTTTAGGGTTTTGGCCACAAAGAGCTATACAAGACCGCTTTTTTCGCGTTTGTAACTGAGGTTTTGTTGTTTTAAAGGGTGGAATAGCGAAGCCAAGACAAATTATATAATCTATTTTCTACTCCTCATGTTTTCCAAACAAAATGCATGAAATATGAACGACCTTCTCTATTTGTCCCAGTGTTTACTTCCTGAAGTAATCAACAGCCCATCGGTGTCCACATCTTTATCCGATTAATTCTTTGAGACCACTTTTATCCCACACCGCTGCCGCTACTTCATGAAGTGGACTTCCTGTCAGATGATGTACGAAAAGAATTACACTATATGACGGCGAAATGTAGTCATTTCATGAAACCACGCGTCAGATAGTGCATCTGTACCTTTTTTCATCATATGCCGGCTTTTCATGAAGTAACTGATTTCACTATCTGACTACAACATATACACGAGTGACCTATTTAATAGTTACATGATCATTGTTGGTCTCTGCCAGAGCCTGGATCCGATCCTCAGTTTAACACCTATAGCTACGCCGTAATGTTACTAGTATTATCTTATTGTTAGTTTTATTTATAGTAGCCTGTTTTCTTAATTAGACATCGGTCTCAATATTTTTAGATAATCATAATTGAAATTTAACTTGTTTCAAGGAGCAGTTCTCTATGTTCTGCCTCCGATTTTATAACTAACTGTACATGCAATAAAAACTCTGGTGTCTCAATGAGAATTTCTTTCAACATGCTAAAAAAAAGGGCTAGAGCCATAATAAGCCATACCGTAATGCAACAATAGCAAACAATTTGGGATACAAAATAAACTATTTGTGAGTATTCTTCTTCCTATTCTGACGATTATTATTGTTATTTAAAGGGGTTATACAGCAAAGGAATGTGCCCCTATCTTTTCACTCTACTGGCTAAGTTACATCCACAACAATAGTCTACGAGTTCAGCAGCTGTTTGCAATGTTCTATAGTATACTTTTTATTTTAATAAGTAATGCACGGGTTCAATTTCATAGATATATGATTTATTTCCACACATCTCATTTGGTGCATGAATTCTTCTCTTTCATAAGAAGTAACTGCTGCACTTGTAGTCGCAAATCTTGTTCTTGTACTTTGAGTTTCTGTTCCTGAATCCTCAAATCAGCTTCCTTTATTCTGAGTCTTTGCTCCTTCAGCTTGAGATTACTTTCTGTGACTCACTTACTATGCAGTGTTCCATCAGGGTTTGGAGCCGCAGACACCTCAGATCCATTTCTTTATCTTCAGAGCCACTGCAGGAGGCTCTCTCCTTCTTTTCGTCATTCGAAGTGGGTCTGAAACACATGAAACCTACATGTAACTCATATTATGAACAATATCCGTTGATAATTCATGAAAACTATAGGTTATATTAAATGGGCTTTTTTATAAAGATAACATTATTTTACTGTGATGTTATTACAATGTTATATGTGCGGAAATATTCATAGGAATGGGGTGAAATGAGAGTCATGGCTGACGAAAGATTTTGGCCTTTTACTGTCCTTTATAATAGATATTTAGGAGGTTAAAAGTTTCTGGCAAGCACTGCTTATAAGAATGGTTCTTCGGTTCCTTAGTTTAGGGGCTGCAAAACCGCGGCCATTTAGCCCTGTGTACTTCGGATGTGTGTAGAATTTGTCTGATAACCTTTGTTAATTGTGATGGCTGTATTAGTGTGTGTTATCAGAGATTCAGGTAGAAAGACTGCAGACGATTAATTTTTTGCAAGTAGTTCATACTTTTGCCACCAATTGTTACCATCCACGACACCTAGCTGCGGACGCGGCTACTAAATGTCATCGCAGTCAGCACCCGGTGGCGAACGTTGGAACTAATAGAGCGCTATCAAACTAATCTAATAATTTTAACTTTCACAAGTGTAATTAGTGGAAGGTTCTTTTTCATGCCATAAATCTTTGACATGGGACCGCCGGCTCTACTTACCCTCCGAAGGAAGGCATACTGAGGGATTTTTAACGCTCTTAAAAATCCGACAACTTCGGCCGGGTTTGAACCCACGATCTTGGGCATAGAAGCTCAGGATGCTATCAACTACGCCACCGAAGTCGCTTGTTTACAAGAATACTTTCAATTTAATACAATTTATAAGAATACTTTCAATTTAATACAGTTTATAGGAATACTTTCAAATTAATACAATTTTTTGAAATTTAAAAACTATAGCCACTCAGGGCATACCAGATGGAATTTGGTGTTCACAAACGTCCACTCAGGGTCACAATATTGGCTTTGGTAAACAATTCGAAAACAAGTGAAACTGGCAGCATTGCTTGTGTAGACTTGCTGTGGATGTTCAGGAGCAACTACAGCGATTACCCCGTAAGTCTTTAAGGTCTCTGTACCAGGAGAGTGGGTATTCATGTGATGTGTTAGAGAGGTGCGAAGAAGTCCGGGTATGTTCACGAGTTTGCTTGACCCATACAAGGCTAAAATCGGTGGAATATTGTCGTTAGTTCCAGTTGACCCTTGTTCAAAATCCTGGCAATAGTTCACAGACTGGGCATGGTTTCACCTAACCAGTTACGTAAACTCACAGAACACATACATTTGGTTAGCACAAAATCACTTAGCATGCACAAAGACACCTATTCAACCATTGAAAGACGTTTGGTGTGCAGAGAGAATAGTGAACACCAAAGTGTACAGACGCACGTCCAGTAAATTCATTGAGCAATTGGATAACAACGATTTGCGTCAGGGGCACGTTCAATAGGACGGTGGCACTTTCCGTATGTCGCTTGAGTGGCGCTGAACCAAAGTTACTTTGACGACTGCATAATCTCCAGGAATTCGTGGTCACAGAGATCACCGAATTTGATCTCGGCAGACTTTGTCTACGCTACACACCCAAGGACTTGGAACATCTAAAGGAGAATGATACATGTACTGACAACCTTCAACGGCAAAGTAATCTCCCAGATATTCCGCACATTTAAGATGCAATAGCACGTTACTAGCATCCTTCTTGTCAAATAAAATGAAAACCATGTGCTATATGAATCACCATGTACTTACAAATAATTTACATACTACAAGAAATAATGGTAAATAATAAAAGTAATAATAATAATGTTATTGGTTTTACATCCTTTTTAACTACTGAGGCTTTTAGAGACACCGAGGTGCTAGAATTTCGTCCCAAAGGGGATCTTTAACGTGCCAGAACATCTAATGACATGGCTCCCTCGCGTTTGCGCACGCTCAAATGCCAGCTGACTGCACCAGGATTCGATCCTGCAGCCTTGGGAACAGCAGGCGAGAACGTTACTGCTGAGCCACGCAGTCGGTGCCTTAGTGAATATCAGTAAAGCTATTATGCCTTATAAAAACCTAAGGATGTGAGTGTGTCTTCTGCCGAAAAATAGCGAATCGCTAGTTGACGATAATTTCAAAGAAATTGGTGATTCGGATACTGAACTCGATATTGAACAGGACGACTGTATCGGAAACGATTTATAATTGAATCTTCTGAAAAATGCACGTCACAGATTCTACTTTTGATCGACAATGGGTCATCTTTCCGCGAAATTACTCTCACCCATTTCGCAAACAGATTTGTTTCTTTGGCGGAGTGAAAAATTGTCTACCATCAGCTTTTCCTCCATAAACCGATTTACATCCAGGAACAAAACAGTATGATTATTTTTTCTAAACAGTAGAAAATGTAGTTGTTAGCACACATAAATCACTGCACAGACTAACACAGACATTCGTAAAATGTTACAAAGAAACAAATTTCCTCTTATATACGACTTCTTGCGCACACAATATTACAGTACTAGCCTCGAGGACGCCTTGCCGCATGTGCTTGTGATTCGGAGAGACTTCCGCGCCACACATTACCAGGACCTTGAACGACAATTCTTAGAGAGCAAATTGATGACACTGTTTATTTCTATTCGTCATGCTACTATTAATATTATTATTATTATTGACGAGATGCAGTTATGCAGATGGAAGGCGTACCTCAATGTTTCTAACCCTCCTGAAGGAATACCTCCAGCAAAGCTAGAAACTTGGTATGGGTTATGCTTGAATCTTCCACCACCTGATTGAAAGTATGCTTGCTAGAGTGGAGGCTGTCAAAAAGGCAAAGATGTGTGCAAACAGCATTTTGACAACCACAGCGATGGTTGTTTCAAACTTCACCTTTATTCACATGCGAGTGTCCAGATACTTCTCATCACATAACGTATAACCAACATGGCTCTCTGTATTAACAATCCCAGACTCCATAGAAATTGGAATAATAACCGGTAGGAAAACACTGTTCTGCTAACAATTTTTAAACTATCTCTTTGACAAACCAGTTGGGCTTTTCTCTTTCGGTGTACCGACGATGCCATCCTTATCGATTTCTTCGATGACATCTTTCTCCATTTCTTCAACCAGCTCGATGATAGGTTCTTCATACTGGTGCCCCTTTGTCCTGCTTATCTTCAGCGATATGTCTCTGTCCAGGGCAAAAGTTATCTCAATGTCCACCTGCCCCAAAAGAACATCCACAGCTGGGTCATGTTGCGGAGAAATTTTGGTCGAAGACCCGCCACCAGTCCTCATCTGCTCCCTTTTCTCCTGACACAATTGCTTCTTACGTTTGGTTTTTTAGCTGTCCCATATTTTCTTTATGTGTTCAACAGTTTTCAGAAATGCAAAAATACAAATTAAAATATATCAGAAAGGTTGCATATTATTCACATACCATTATGGGAGTCATTAGAAGATGATTTCAATTTGACACTTTGACAATTGACACTGCTGAACCTCATATATGTGCTAAAGTTCGTAAATATGTGTTTTATTACTGCTATTTTAAAAACGGGTGCCATGTTTCGACAGCGCTTGCATCGCGTTCAACTCTCATCAAGGCTCACTCTAGCGGCACGCACCGAGGCGCACACTTTGTTCCCAACATGTGAGATACAAAATCACTGTTGATAAAAAGAAGTGGGATACAAAATCACTGTTGATCAAAAAAAATCATCGGGGAGCAATAGGCTGTAACCATTGCCAAAACTCATTGATCTGGGCGTGTTAGGTTGTAACCATTGTCAAAACCATGGGATTGGACAAAACGAAGGTTAGAATGGTTGCGTGCAGGTGCGACTTTGGCCGCGCGCAGCAAGCGGGGCACGGTTGGCTTAAAACCATTGGTCTGGGCGCGTTAGGCAGAGACCATTGTCAAGAACCATATGATTGGCTAAACGAAGGTTAGACTGGTTCGGTGCAGGTGCGGCCTTGGCCGCACACATCTAGCGGGGCACGGTTGACACAAGACCATTGGTCTGGGCGCGTTAGGCAGTTACCCTTGTCAAGAACCATTTGATTGGCTAAACGAAAGTTAGAATGGTTGGGTGCAGGTGCGGCCTTGGCCGCGCACATCTAGCGGGGCACGGTTGACACAAAACCATTGGTCTGGGCGCGTTAGGCTGTAACCATTGTTAAAACCACAGTTGTGCGAAAAAAATACACATTTATTACAGCGGAGCGATATACTGCATAGTAATTACAGAGCAGATTACAAAAAACACTCATTTCATCCGTGAAAAAAAAAAAAACATTACAGTGAAGTGAAATATAGCACACACTAGCTAAACTAGAGCGGTGAACTGAGTGCAGCGCACGAAGGATGCGCACTAGAAACTGAACTGGGCGCTTCTTTGTGTTCAATAGTACCGTAAGGGCGAGGTTGGCAGTATAGTTTTGATGACAGACCAGCAGACCAGTAGGGTAACGAAGAGATTTGAATACCCTAACCGCAACCGATGATGATAATTTGTACTAATGGTGGCCACAGCTGTAATTTTGGCTACATAAGTCGTGATCTTATTTGGGACGGCTGGGTGGGCCTCAGACGGCGGAGGAGAAACCATCTATTAACTACAACATCTCCAGATATTTCCCGGACTATTAGTTCAGGTAATTTCAGTATTTTAAAACGAATTTTATAGAAAGGGGCACCTTCTGTAAATTCTTACCGTAATTATTTTCTAGAGAAGGATTATGCGTGACTCCAGTATTTCCACTATGCATGACAAATACCAGAGGTGCATGTGGGACTAGCCGCTACCTGAACAGAAAAGTACATGGCCATTGGCTGCATTAATAAAAATATTATAATTATTGGTCTAGGCAAATTTAACTTTTACATAAACAATTAGTACTGTATGCCTAACAGTACTGTAACAGCCATTTTCTGCGGATCCTCAGCCCTCACCCAATCGGTCACGAAAATTAATTTTTGGATGAAAGTGGTTTCGGCACCAATTACAAATATATTTGGGGATAATAGTACAACACCTAGGCACGAACTTGGGGACTAGATGCCACCGCTACCGACACCTGACTTCGAACGTTGGAAATTCATAGAGCATTAATCAAATCTAAACTAGAAATTTAGATTCACACAATAGTAGTAAGTGGAAGGTTTTTTAAATGCCATAAAACTATGACATTGGCCTGCCGGCTTTACTTCCCCTCCGAAAGAAGCATACTGGTTCTTAAGGATAATGGTGCTTACTCAGAGAGGTATTGACAAACTGAAATGTCTTTATGCTAATATAATTCAGAATAAAGCTCCTAGGTGCCCAAAAGACAGTCAGTAATGTCATCGCGTCAGGAGATGGCAGTTCAACACGCTGCGGCGGGGTCATGCAATACGCATGCCCGGCCAGCCTATTCCAAGCCTAAATATATCAGCTGACAGTCGTTGCTGCTACTTCCTGCATAATAATTTGTTATCGGGCTTCACGTGTGTGTATAGTTACCTTCCTTCCCACTGTCGACAATCTTACACGCCTTTGTGTTTACTTTTAACAGTGCGGCAGTATCAGGTACAGTAATGGAAACAGTGACCAATTAATGTTTTTGGAATGCGCGATACGCAGTGAGTGGGAAGACAACTCCAGTTCAAACCCGACTGCCATCTCCCAGCGCGATATCAGTAGCTACTCAACTTAATGAAGCAGACACGCCTGCTGCGTCATTAAGCTAATATCTCTGAGATTAGAGCACCTAGGTACCAACACAGACTGTGGTCAGAAGGTTCCTCTTAGAGGTATTGGCACACCTGAAGTGTCCTTAGGCTATCATCCTTCAGTTTAGAGCTCCTAGGTACCTACCAAACTGTGAGATGATGGTTCTTCTTTGAGGTATTTTCATTCTGGAGGGTTGCTAAGCTACCATCAGCTAGTTTAGATCACCTAAGAAACCACTCAGACTGAGAGCAAATCGTTCCCCTTGGAGCGTCATTAAGCTAATATCAGTCAGCTTAGAGCTCACAGATACCCACACAGGCGGTGACTAACAAGAGTGTCTTTATGGTAATATCATTAGGATAAGTGCTCATACCAACCCAAGCGAATAACAAATTGTAATTCTTAGAGGGAATGACACACTAGAGTGTCTTTAAGCTAACATCATTCAGTTAAGATCTCCTATAATTCCTCACGAACCAAAAGGCAGGGCTCTTGACATAAAGGAAGCAATCGAGATACACTTAGCTAAAAGAAACAACCCCAATAATTTAAACGAATACACTATGATGGAGAGTTGAGCCCTCTTCACTCTACTTGAAAGCACACCCTGTCAGAAACAAGACACAACATAACGATGTAGCCAAGCTAGATAAGAGATTAATAAGGGAACATGTTATTGGATCAGGATGTACGATGTATCTTTTTATTCATTAAACCCAGGCCGGTATTATTGGCAGTATTAAAGGTGCCAGGGCATATGCATTAGTCCGTTTGCGCATAAAGAGGGCTTGTTATCATATGTGCGGTGTTTGACCCCAGGTCGGTAATAGTTAAAGATTATCCTGATTACAGTAATATACACCACATTAGAGAGACTAGACTTGGCAACTTACTACAGGGACATTTGTACGAGGCACACATGACACTTAGGAATGCGAGAGGGGGAAAAGCCCAACGAGATGAGGTGCCTTCAAACACAGGAATTTCCCGTCATTCGAGTGCCAACAGTGACCAAGTGAACTGCTCTCTACGGGACCGCGTATGACTCAACCAGATAAGTAGGCTGTACAAAACAATCTGAATTGACGATTTACAACAAGCACATATTCACTCAAAACAAGCAAATTCCGGAGTTCAATCACCACTTCCAGTATCTCAACTAAACATCACATAGTCTACAACTAACAAATATTGACGAGTTGCATAATCTCAACTAGTACTGCAACTAAACGTGTATATATTGTAAATATTGTTAAACCTGGGTATCCCACAGGGTACATCTACCTAATACGCCTACCATCTGATCTACAAACATATACACAAATACAACTACCCTCATCTGTCCAATTATCAACACACTTCAACCCCAAATCTCAAACCCAAGACTACGAAGAAGCAACAATCACAAACACCCTATTTCAAAACTTCAACAACATGATGGACAAGCTTCCTACAGAGTTACGAAATAGTTGCCACACCGGTTGAACACAGCTGCAAACACTAGAAGAAGAGCGGCTGTGTCCCATCATACTGACTCGGCAATAGCATCATGAATAAATAGGCCTCTCACCCAAAAAGGAGGGTCTTGTCTTTCAACTACGATGCCAGCGATCTGACGAAGTCAACAACCATCTGATCACAGGTTAGTGTGTGTGCTCTGGTATTTCCTAACACTATTCCCATTCATCCATCGTCCCCTGGAACATTGTAATCACCTCATAACTATTTGTGAATTGCCGCTCACTAGAATACTACTAGTGAAGCCTACCTAGTGCCATAGAGGCAGACCATTAAACTCACACATTTCTTTATAATTGGCTGTCGGTCTTATTTTATTGAAACGCCTGCCATAACTTTCCATTTAGTAACAACATTTAGATTATGCAAAATCAGAGCTAGCAGCCTGCCATCTGTTATCATTGTACTATAAGCCAGGTTATTCATACGCATGTTACTCAAGGTCGCCCCGTAAGCAATTTGCTACTTGGCGGCTTCCACGCTCTTTCATTGTTTCCCAACCACTACACATAGCTGGAAACCCCTCTTATTTTAATAACTAAACCACAGGGACCTTTCTACCTCACACGTACTGACTTGCTTAACACACAGGAAACGCCAACCTCTCACAAAAGTTTACACACCCAGATTAATTCAAACACTCTCCTCCTTAGTTACAAGTTGTTATTACCAATTAAAATCATAACAATATTATCACCCATACTTTCAGATATAGATTTTATAGTCTAAGAGAAATGCATCTGATGATGATGGCTTGAAGATTAAAGCTGATCATCCAATTGCATTCATTAAGAGCATGTATTTTTTTTCAGGATTGAGGAATAACCCATCTCATTTGGGTACATACGAGTTCATCGACAGAGAGGCATCACACTTTTGTTTACTATGGAACAGCATGTGTGCCTTGAAATTACATTATATAATATAGTTATTCCACATGCACTTGGCGAATCTGGCTTTAGACCAGTATGAATCATGATGAGTGTCTCGAAATTGCTTTTCTGAATACATTTTGCTCCATATGTACCACATGTAGGATGGATTAGATCACTAAGGAACAACATGTGTGTCTTCAAATTACTCTCCCGAGTAAAATTTGCCTCGCAATTAGTACATGTCTTTCGCATTAGACCAGTATGGATCATTGTGTGTCCCAACTGTTTCAAAAGTAATCTTACTCCGCATGTAACACAGGAATGTGGCATTAGACTATCATGGATCAAGAGGTATGTCTTCAGAGTATTTTTATAAGTAAACATTGCTCCGCATGTACTACACGCGTGTTGCTAGATGCCATTATTGACCATCAACTGTGTCTTCAGGATACCTTTCCGAGTATGGTTTAGTCTACATGTACCCCGGGATTCTGGCTTAAAATCATCATGGAACAACATGTGTGCCTTGAAATAAAACTTCCCTGTAAAGTTTGCTCCCAACGTACACCACGAACGTGATTCTTTTCGATTTCGCTTTCGTAAAAATCGCTCCACATTTACCAAAGAAATTTAGCTTTAGACTACTCTGGACTAAGATCATTGCCTTCAGGGAACCTTTCCGGGTAAAGTTAGTTCCTCTTGTACCACGCAAATATCGCTAGAGACCACATTGGATCAACATATGTTTCTTCAGGTGATCATTCCGAGTAAAGTTTGCTGCACATTTACTACAGAAATGTGAAATGAGACCACTATCAATCATCATGTGTGAAAATAAAATGCCTTTCTCAATAAACTTTGCTCCGCACATATAACAGGAATAAGATAACCATAGATAATCATGTGTTCCTTCAGGTCAGCTTTTTAAGTAAAGTTTGCTCCTCATGTACTACAGGAATACGGCTTTACACAACTATGCATCATGTGGTTGTTCAGGTCACCTTTCCGAGTAATGTTTGCCCGACATGTACCACAAGAATGTGATTTGAGACCAATTTGAATCAGCAGGTGTTTCTTTCAATTGAATTTCTCAGTAACCTTTGCTGCGCATTTATCACAAGAATAACGCCTTATAACATTACGGATCATCATATGCTTCTTCAGGTGACCTCTCAGAGTTAAGTTTGCTGCAAATTCACTACAGAAATGTGGCTTGAGATTACTATCAATCATACTGTGGATATAAAATGCCTTCCTCAATTAACTTTGCTCCGCATGTATCACAGGATTAAGGCCTTTTACCACTATGGATAATCGTATACAGGAATACGGCATCATATTACTATGCATATCATATGTTTATTCTGGTCATTTTTCCGAGGAATGCTCGGTCCACATGTATCACAAGAATGTGATTTGAGACCCATATGAATCACCGGGCGTTTCTTTAAATTGAATATCTCAGTAAACTTTAGTCCGCATTTGTCACAGAATTAAGGTCTCATAGCACTATGCATCATCATGTGCTTCTTCAGACGATCTTTCCGAGCAATTTTGCTCCACATGTATCACAGGGTACAGGTTTTACACCACTATGAATCTGCAAGTGTACGTAGAGGTGCCTTTTCAGAGCAAAGTTTGCTGCACATATGCCACAAGAAAAAAGCTTTACCCTACTATGCATTTTTATGTGTCTGTTTAGGGCACGTAACCGAGCAAAATGTGCTCCACATGTAACACAGGAATGTGGCCTGAGACCGTTATGGATCATGTGTGTCTTCAGGGCTTCTTTGCAAGAAAAGTTTGCTCCGCATGTAGCACAGGAATGTGGCAGGACACCACTATGCATCATTACGTGCGTCCTTAAACTGTCCTTGGTAGTAAACTTCGCTCCACATATATCACAGGAATAAGGCTTGAGACCACTATGGACCAGTATGTGTCTCTTCAAATTCCTAATGTTAGTCAAGTTTGCTCCGCAGGTTATGCATATGTATGGCGTCCTTATTTTGTTACCATGTTGATTGAGTGAGGCTACGAATCTATCTGTTGTTAAAGTGTTCTCTGAATCGTGGTCGTTTCTGTGAAGAATTTCTAGTGTTAGAACGAGTAAAATACCCACTACCCATAATTTGATAAAACATTACATAGAACAATTCCGGATAAGTATATAATAATCTACTGTATCCATAGACATAGATATAAAAGCCGAGATTTATTATATATGACGATGATCGGAAGTAGTCACCCAGGGTATGTTTTGCCTCAAGTAATTTGGAACAGGGAATAACACCCTTCACAATTACGGTACTATCATGTTGACCAATTCATTAGCATTTTATTTCGCTATGTTAGATGATCAAGGGAAACGGAATTATAACATTAAGGTCAAGAGATCTATTTAATGAAAACTTATCAAGTTCATTTTCTAGCAATTTGCATTTATTTGCAAGTTTTCCTTAAATACTAGAAACTAAGCTCGTTTCTACTCTTAAATGGAGTGTTGTTCGTGCAGTCGATATATATTACAAAAACAGTAATGTTTTATACTGTTTGTCGGAATTTTTGGATTTATAGTTCTTACGGATGAACGTGTTAATCCTTTTATAGCAAGAAAAAAGGGCTTGAGCCAGTCAACATGATCTTCCAACGTCTCGATTAAGACGATAGGTAAAAATTGGGTGCTGCTCTATACTTTCAAGTACGAGAGTTGAGGGGAAGGAGGGATCCTATTCACGGGGTATTTGAATTGGTAACCCACAAACTAGGGACAGGGCTGTGCGCACTCCCGAACCAGTAAGAGCGGAGAAAGTCGAGTGAGGGCTCAAACGAAAGGGCTCCTTCCCCGCTATACAAAGGAGATATATATTCCACCCTAAAATAAAAAATATCCACATCCGCAGGGAGCTAAGAAAATTTTAAAGAACATATGCACTTGAGGCAACTTCAAGATGGCGGGCTTTTCATAATTTATGGAAGAAGCCTCCATACGCCCCTGAAGCCTACCGCCATCCCACCACCACCCTCAGAAATCCACAAAATTTCCAACAGAGTTTTCTAAATTCAATTAGATTTTACACAAAAGTTCAGCATTGCTTCAACTTACTTGCGCTAGCCTCATCCCTGTTGACCTACTTTGGTGAGTTTCTGTTCCCGTCCAACTACTTTATCGATTTATTTATTATTTCATATTAACGTATTATAATTATTTATTGATTATCGATTTAGCGATTATTCATAAACTACAAGGTCATCGACCCTAGTTTTCCGAAAATAGTCGATATCACCTGAACGATATTCGGAGAAAGGTTCTGAGGGCTAAAACGAAATGTCTAGGCTCCCTCTATCCTTAGGACTCATCTTCTTAATTTTTAGCCTATTTTCAATTTTGAAAAAATAGGCTTATGAGATCACCTTTTGTCCGTGTGTGTGTGCGTGTGTGTGTGTGTGAGGTGTGTGTGTGTGTCCCTAATAAATTCTAAATGGCTAGAGCGATTACAATGAAACTCGGTAAGTTCATAGCACTATTCCGGACGACCCCGACCGTGCCCTTCAAATTTTGTTACGTCTCACCAATCCAACATGGCGGCTGTGCGAAATATTTCACCATAATTCAATATCTCCGAAACGATTCCCGATATCATCCTGGAATTCATTACGGTGATAAAGGGAACTACTAGAAGTTCACCTATGTGACTTTTGAAAAACTGGTAAGTACAAAACCAACATGGCGGCCAGGCGAATTAGCGACTTTTAAATAGACGTTTCTCGCGAATTAACCAACCAATGCAATGAAACTTGGTAGAGAATATGTTTATACACATTGTAATCCACCGACATCTAACTTCGTTCAATTGTTTACATAACCACAAGATGGCAGCTGTGCAAGATATTTCACCGGCATTCTATATCTCTGAAACTATTAGCGGTATCAACCTGAAATTTTGTACGGAGATAAAGGGTACTACTGGAAGATCATCTATGAGACTTTCAAAACCCGGTTAACTACAAGACGAACATGGCGGCCAAGCGAGTTTGAAAATTTTAAATAGACCTTTCTCGCGATTTAACGTTCCAAACGCAATGAAATCTGGTACAGGAAATGTTTATACACATTGTAATGCACTGGTATCTAATTTAGTTCAATTGTTTACATAACCTCAAGATGGCGGCTGTGCGAATTTTAAAATTAAGTTTTTATTTCTTTCGTCGTGATCATGCGATCGAAGTGAAAGTTTGAATAATGAACCTACGCAATAATTTTCCTTTAATGGTACATGACTCTATGGCCCATACAGTTAACAATCCAACATGGTGACCATCCGAAATATTTAGACGGCTCTGAATATCTACGAATCTATTATAGCAATCAAACTGATTTTTATGTTCATAGGGGCTATACATTTAAGTTCACTTACAGGATTTTATATAACCTTGTGATCACAAATCCAACATGGCGGCGACGCGAATTATAAATGTTCACATGGACGTTTCTCGCAATTTAACCATCCGAGTGCAGTGAAACTTGGTACAGTAAATTCTTATACGAATGTTAATCCACTACCATCTAATTTATTTCAATTGTTTCCATAACCACAAGATGGCAGCTGTGCAAAATTTTAAAAACTCCTTGTTACTTCTTGTGTCCTTATCATGCGATTGAAGTTTGAATACTACACGTACACAATCATCTTCATCTAACAGTATATAAATCTAGGACCTTTAATATATAATCCAACATAGCGACCATCCGAAATATTTAGTCGGTTCTCAATATCTAGGAATCTATTACAATAATCAAACTGAAATTTTGTATGTTGATAGTGGCAATTAACAAAGTAGGATATATGAAAATAGGCTGTATAGTTCTTCGCGGAACTACTTGTTTTTAATGGTGGACGTTTTCAATGGTAGGTGAGGTTTGGAACGATTTCCACAATCTCATATGAGATGAAACCTATGTAGCTTCCCACGATAGAATAGCCTGAGCGGTCGATCCAAGATGGCCGCCGATGGATTATTTTCATTTTATTTAATTTATTTAATATTTTTTCATTTATTATTATTATTATTACTACTGTCCGATTCGGCCAACTATGGAGGAAGTTAGTTGAACAGCTTCCGTCCCTGAGCTTTAGTTCTATCCCAGAATTCCCGCATGAATTTTCTATGAGCCTCCTTTCTTTCATCAGTTCACTCTTTTCCTGTTTTCAGCTTTGGCTTTTCTGAGAATCGCTGGTGTGTTCCAAGGTATTTCGGAAGAGGAGCACGTTCCCGTATGACTTCAAACCTGATCCATACTTCAAGATCTCCTTCAATCTCGGTGAATCAAATTCCCTTCGTTTGCTTGTTTACAAAGTAGGAAAAGATGCGGTTGGCCAGTCTCTGAGAGATCATGCGTGTTATGTGGCCATTGAAATTAATCCTCCTTTTCCTTGTGATGTTTGTCGTCCTTTCCACCCTTAGGTAGAGTTCGTTGTTGTGCCACCTCCTGAACTCTCCATTTTCCCTGATTGGTCCTAATATCTTATTTAGGATATTTATTTCTTTAACTTCTACCTTTTGAATCAAACCCTTCCTGTTCAATGCAAAGCATTCTCCTACGTACAGTTATGGACGAGTAACTGAACAATAATGTCTGAACTTGGCATTGAGGGTCACTGATCATTTATTATAAACGTTCCTAGTTAGTTGGAATGCCACTTCCACCTTGCTGATCCTTGATGTGAATGCTTCATTCTCAGAATTGTTTGGTGTTATCCACTCACCTGAGTACTTACACGTCTCTGTCTGCTTGATTATTCCCTCCTCTACAATTAACTCTCATGGGGCTAGCTTGATGTAAGTTATAAACTCCGTTTTCTCAAAGGAGATCTGGTGGCCTGCTGCTGCTGCTTGGGTTTTGAGTAGGTTGAATTGTTTTGTTGCAGTTTCTAGGGAATTACGGAATATTGCAAGATCATATGAAAAAACTAAGCAGTTATCTGTGAGATTCATTATCTTGTAGCCTATTCTGAGTCCATTCCGTACCCCTCCATTACGTATCTGTTTGCGCCATTCTCGTTTGACCTTTCCTAATGCGCAGTTGAAAAGTAGAGTCGAAAGTCCATCTCCTTGCCTAACAACTGTCTTGATTTCGAATGCGTCTGAAATCTTTCCCCTGAATATCAATCTGGAGGTAGTGTTGCTTAAGGTCTGTCGAATGATTGTCCTCGTATTGCTAACTAAGCTTTTAGACTTTGGAGACGTGTATGTCGATCAATACCGCCTTCCTGAAGTCGACGAAGGTCACCACAAACTTCCTGTTCCCAATCTTCTGATAAGAAAGAATAGATTTAAGGTTCATGATCTGTTCGGCACATGAGCGTCCTTTTCTAAAGCCACCTTGATATTCTTCCAGGTGTGAATCGAGTTGCTTTTCTGCTCGGCTCTGAAATGCTTTGATTGAATTTTGTACGATATCGAGAGGCGCGAGACGCCTCGGTAATTGTTTACAACAGCTTTATCACCTTTCTTTTGAAGGGGATAAATTAGGGCTGATGTCCAGTCTCTTGGGAGTTTCTCGGTTTCCCAGATCTCTTGAATGATCGCTGTTAGTTTGGCAATCGCCTTGTCACCAGAGAATTGATTATTTAATATGAATTTAATATTAAATCTCATTTATTTATTTTTACTATTTATAATGTATTTTATATTCCTTATCAATTATTATAATTATTAGTATCCGACCTGTAGGTTCACATACCACGACGGCTATGCGGGTAGCGGCATGTGTGTCTCGCTCAAGGCAACGTCGTGGTTTCAACAAGAATATACCTGTCGAGAGTTAACAAGCCATGCTATTAGAGGTGGCGGGTTTCACGTAACCGTTTCAAACAAGACCAAACATGTTGCGTGACGTCAGAGGGTTTTGGTCATCCATGTAACGTGGACAAATGAAATATTTATTTATTGTCATTTAATTTTATTTATTTATTTATAAAATATTTATTCCCTTTATTAATATTCTTTATTAATTATTGATGTTTTTATTTATGGTATGAAACGAATTATAATTTTTCGATTTTAACCCTCCGGAAGGCGCGCGGCCGCACTTAGTGTGGCAAAATAATTTATTTTCACTTTGCTGATGAATGCAGTTATTTTACGCCTTGGGAACCAACGCATGCTATGTTCATTACATCACCACTAGGTTTCAACTCAATTGATCGCTTACCAGCCCCTTGTCAGTCGGCTACGGGCTGTGGAAGTTGACAGGTACCGGATGCCGCACTGAGTGAAGCGCGCGCTCGCTCCCGTAACAGTTTCTTTCACGCTTGGTGCAGGACGTGTTCACTCCGTGTGTGCTTGTTATACAGTTCGTGCAGCTCGTCCGTTGTGATGTAAGTATTATTTTGTATAACTCTTTTCGCTCTGAATGATCCAATAATATTTTTCATATCGGCAAATATGTTTCAGATGGATTTCATTACCATAAATATAAGGGTTTCCTTTTGTTTTTTTCCGCGAATTTTTTCTTGCTCAGAAGTCTTGTAAGTTTGGTTTCCAGTACAACATGACGCTTTTGTCCGTGATGATAAAACCTACACGGGGTGTGTTATTTTTGTCGACTATGCACGACTTTGATGAAAATTGACAAGGACGCCAATAAGGCAGTTGTGAACCTTGCCTACAATGCGACGAAGGGAGGAGTCGACACAGTAAATCAAATGTCAGCATCTTACTCGACTTCTCGAATCACAAGAAGATGGCCATTGACTGTATTTTTTCGCTACCTGGATATAGCAGGAATACATTCAATGATCACTTTCTTCGCAAATAATCCCGAGAAATTGCGCAGAAGAAGGTTCTTCCTAAATGACCTGGCTTTTTAGTTGATGGAAAGCCACCTTCGACTGAGAGCAGCCATGGAAAGTCTGCCAAAGGATGTCAGCTTGTTTTTGGCGAAGTATCGTGAGCTACCATCTCCCACGTATATGCCGGAGAGGAGAACCGGACCATAACGTGTTTGTGGTCGTCACAAGTAGAATAATACAACCGTCAGGTGCAAAGAGTGTGCCTTACACGTCTGCAAGAATCACTGTATTCGGGAGGTACTTTGTTTCACGTGTAAAAATCAAGATACTGCAGAACTTGATGACGATTATTGATCATGACATTTCTAAGTGAAGGCTAACATTTTGATAAATTTGAGGTTTATTGCACCTTCGCTATGTTTTTCTGGTAAATATCTCCTTTATTTCAATATTGCTTCCCTTTACCTTTTGTTAGGTAATTTATGCATTCATTTTTTCACAGAATTAAATTAATTTGTCATACTGTATGCCTTAATAGATTTTTAAACTTAGTAATTTCTATAGATCCCTTGATTACTACCGAAAATGTGCATTTAAGTGATATTTAGTGGGAGCCGCACTCCATGCGGCGTGCGCCCGTCCGTGTAACTTCGTAACGCGCGAGCACCAAAGGGTTAAAATTGTTACAATTCTTCAATTTTACTTATATATTATTTAATATATATTGATTATTATAATTATTTATTTTATTTATTTCTTTATGGGTGTTACAACACTAGACAGGATAGCCGAGCGGTCGAACCCAGGTTTTGCAACGCCGGCCACGATGGCAGCGTGCTCTCAAGACCCATCCAAGATGACGGTCCCATCTACACCATACCCCTCACCCCTTCCCTCACACCCTATTCCCCAAACCCCACCTCCACCACCTCCAGTATTCCCTTAAATTCCGAACAGGTTCTACTAAAATTTTCCAGATTTTCTTCAAAGACCAGCATTGCTTTCACTTACTTATGTCATGCCTCTCTCTGCCAACCTCCCTTGCTCACCTCTTAATCACTTTCAATCCAGATGCCATTCGAGAGTCGTGTGACTTACCAAAATAATAAAAACACACCATATTACCTAATATCACCAAAATTCTATAACTCATCAAACTGACCAAATTCCACCGAACTCCCTCCAAAAACACTAAGATTACCCCAAATCTCCTACAATAATTAAAAATCCTCAAATCATCCACTTTCTCCAGATTTACTCCAAATTCGCCAGATTCCCCGAAAATCCTTACATATGTACCCGTGGTCCAGGGGCGTCATGTCGTCATCCTAGTTTGAATGGAGCGCCGAGCGGAGTTTTGAAATAGCACTCACGGGCGGAGAGCCAATGGGAGGAGCGCGCGCGCTGGCGTGGCGAATGAGAAGATGCCGAAGTTGCTGGAAGGTTGTGAGCTACCCTATTTCTTTATGCTGGAAAGAAGAATGTTATGTCATGAAGTAGCCCCTGAATTTACACTAATATTATTGAAAGAATTGGGATGATAGCATTTCTCATTCAGGAGATAAGAACGAAGGAAGTTTATAGCATGACATCACTGCAGGTTCACGTGACGTGCCTGAGCAGTATATAAGATGCAGGGAGCAGACCATAGGAGGAGTACAACGACAACAAGAACAACGTGCACGACAGTGAATACAGACAGCAGTCTCTATTCGAGTGAAACGTCATCGCCGCGAACATTGCGGGTTGCCGAGGTGCGCGGACCAGTATGTTCTGGTAGGCCGGGAAAATTTTCTAAGTGTCAACTACGACTGCATTGCTCGTGGAGTGGTGGACTTAGAAATTCTTCAAACCGAAGTGAGATTAACAAACTTCATTAATTTAATGAACTGTTATGTCAGAAGTGCTAGTCACTAAAAATGGGCCAGTAACTTTGTTTTGGGACAGTGCATCACGTTTGTGTGTGGAGACAGTGAGGGGAATATGCAGGCAGCTATTCAGTGAAGAAATACATTCAAAATATTGCCGCATAATTGTAGATGAATTGTGAGGTCAAGGATATCAGACACCAACACTTTAAATTTAGCCACCCGTTTATTAAGCAGATGAAAGTCGAAATGCTCTTAAATAAATTTTGTTCATGTGTGAGAGGACTTTACACAAGTGTTAACTGGTCATGTAACCATTAGCCGTGCGTACTCAGGACTTGGAAATTGTGTGTGCAACTATAAGCAGAGCGTGCTTAATGAAGTGTGGGAGATACCAGTGTGCAGAACATCGTGGTCACTTTTCGAGTTGCATAATGGGACTTTGTGATACAATGACCATGCACTAAAAACCAAGGATGGGTTAGATCCAAGGAAATGTGGAAAGGACGTCACCGATACCAGCCCATGTGGGAAGCCGGAGGAAGGTTCCAGAACATCACGATGAGGCATCAGAAAGATGGGAGCTCTACCCGAGGTCGCCGAAGTGCAGTCCAGGGCGTGGTGTGACCTGTGTGGACATGCTTCCGCCGCATGGAGGAACTATTTACTGCAATTTTCACCACCTGTCAGCCGATACAAATTCACATCGTGGAACATATGAAGTAAGATCTCTACATAATTTTGTATTCTTGCTGTAGTCTAGTCGTGTTGTATTCTCCCAAACTCTTAGGTCAGCGTATTCTAGATTTATTTTTCTTTCTATATTGCATAAGTTTAGACAGACAAGGATTGCCAGTAAACAGTTTTTCATATTTCACTTTTGAAACTATGTGCAGATATTATCGCATTATGTGGAGCTTCCTGATTCGTGATAGTGATAGGAAAATTTTGGTTATTCATGAGTGGATAAATATCAGGCAGTTGGATGCAAATAACCATAATAATGATAATAATAAATATGGTTAATCACTCTCAGTTACAAATTATTACTGCAAATGGAGTTAATGATAATAATAATAAATTAGGAAAAATCATTAAGTGTGATCACGATAATGGTTAATTAAATCAGTTGTAGAATTTATTTATTTACTGATAAATAGCTCAGACCAGATAATAATAATAATTCCGAGTTGAATAGGAGATAATATTTTTAGCAACATCTAAAAGTAGTTGAGGTCTGAATTGACTAGAGATGGTCCTTTGAGTATAAAAATGAAAGTTAATATCTCTGTTGTTGTCGGAAGGGAATGACAAATCAGATCGTGACAAATGTGTATTTTTTGAATTTAGCATTCAGTTTTCTGAATGGGCATGTCATTGACATTGCACCGATAGATAATGTGATATTTGGGCATCAGGCAGTGGAGCTTGAATGCACCGTGAATTTTGGAGTAGTTGTTGTTAATAATGAACATGTAGACACACAGTGAAGATTCATTTTTCTGACTCCATAAGTATGTGGAGGCCACAATAGATCTGAAATACTAAGGGATTAATTTCTTTCATGTATAATCAAGTGGCATCTGGCGTAGTTAAGATCAGAAGATCTGAAAATTACAATTACAAAATTATTAGAATCTGATCGAATCCGTAATTTTCAACATGCTGGTGATTTTGTATGAATAATTTTTGCAACAAAATTTTTGATAAATAGCTAATCAGTTATGAATGGATAAATCATGATATTTTGTGGATAATGAGCCTTTATCCAAGTAGTTTCTGAATAATGAAATAGTGAAAAGGTATAGACATCAACAGTGCCTCGCGTGGAAAATAAAAATGGTAACAAGTTAGATCGTTTCATGAATGTGGACATGATGGACATGCCTAAATAGTTAGACTAATAGGAAGTGCCTTTATATTAATTTCCTTTTCATCAGGAATCTCAGGGTGAGAGACTGATATTATTACAACCTGTAGATTTAGGTACGAAATGTTTTCTACTGACGACATGATTTTTTTTTGCTTTTATTCAATAAAAGTGGTGTGTGTTTTAATAAAATTTTGTGTGTATTTCATCCTTGCTATATTCAGGCGCGAGTCTCGAGACACAGTTCAGCATCTCCTAGCCCTTACCCATTATTCCCTGAGATTTTCAGAGTCTTGTGTTCAACTATGATCATGGCTCCCGCATATGTGGGCGTTTATATTCGGGTAAACTGGCACAATAACAAGATTCCCAGAAATCCTTCTAAATATACTTAGATTCCCCAAATTTATCAGATTTACCTAAGATCCACAACATATTCCTCAAATCCTACAATTCCAGAGCACACCACACTTCCTTGTAAGAAACGGCTTATACAATACAATCAATTACATGAATAAATAAAAAATAATCAATCAATCGGCCTTGTTACATCAACCGCTCGGGCTATCCTGTCGGGGCAGGTAGGTATCAAGTTACATCAACCGCTCGGGCTATCCTGTCTGGGCAGCTAGGTATCATGTTACATGACTGCGGAAACAGCACCGAACATCTCCTACACCTTGCAAAGGTACATCAATAAACATATATTGAAAATAGACAGAGGGGAAGGATACCTTTCGTTCATGCCCTCAAGGAACAATCTCCGATTACGCGTTTGGGTCGGAAATTTCAGGTCGATGACTTTGTAGTTGTTCAATAATCGATTAATCGATAATCAATAATTAAAAACAATAAATAATAAGAAATAAACATCAAATAATTAATAAATCGATGCACAAGTTAGAAAAGAACAGAAACTGACCAAGGGAGGTTAACAAGGATGAGCCCGGCGAAAGTAAGTGGATGTAAGTGGAAGCAAATTAAATTTGGAAAATATGTTTTGGAATTTTAGGGAATACTGGGGGTGGGGTTGGTTGGGGATGGGGTAGGAAGTATAGAAGGGCGTATGCAAGCATCTACCATAACGTTTGAAAACCCCACCATCATAAAGGCCCCGCCATCTTAAAGGAGTTTAGTTGCGCATGCGCACTAATAATCCTTAATTTCGCCGGGGGTGTAGGTAGTTTTTATCTTAATCGAAAATAGACTTCTCCCATAGCTAAAAAGGATGGAGCCCTTTCGTTCGTTCCCTCACACGACTTCCTCTGATTACTCGTTGCGGAGTACACATGACCTTGCCCCTTAATGTATCGCGGGTTGCCTATTCAGTTAGCCCTGGGATAGGACCCCACTACTTACGAGCACGGGCAACTGAACAACATGTACCTAGCGATGTGTTCATGTGACACAAATTAATTCGCAATATAATAGCCTAGTTGGATTATGTGATATCATACTTCACTATTGAAAACCTTATGGATGAATGGAGAGTACTATTTAGGGCTACACCCATTGTAAAGAGATGATTGAATTACCTTGCATATAGTACATATAGTGTGGTCCGTTATACTGTACAGAAGGTGGCAACCCTTTAAGAACCACACTACACTGCCCACACTTATCCAACTCTCAGCATACCACTGCATGCCTCCCCTCTAGCGTCCCACATTTTAACTGGCACGATTTATTCTGAGCGTTTACTTTTATCACGACGATGGCTTAATCTCCCGAAGTAGTATTTAAAAATACTCTACCTGTACTTGCAATCCAATTAGATTACACTATGTACACAGTATTTCCAAAATAATTTCAGGGCCTCTATTGACACTTGTTGTGTATAAATGCGAGTTAATTGGGCGTCACGTTACGTCATTAATTATTTGCTTAATGAAATGACGTAGCATCTACAAATAAACTTTGTCAGTCTTGATTTTTAACCTTGATTCGTGGAGTGAATTCATTACTTAACTGTTGAGATTTGTTCCCAAGTGGATGCCAATGGTTGATGGCTTGACTTGGTATGCATGGTTTGTAGGGATGGAATCAACTGGAGTCCTTCACATCCCTATGGTTATGTTTTAACGTAATCCAAACTTTCATTTATAGGGTTTTGTTTTTAAATTTATCCGCCAGGGTGGTAATGTAATATTACATTAACTAACCACTTACTGAATGAGAAAAATGGTAAACAGTTCAGTTAGCCTAAGGAGAGTCAGCGAGACAGCCGCGACACATTCATCTCCTTTATAAAATACACCACTAGTCCGTTGCCATACTGCTAGTATTAGCGTGTGAGCGAAGGTAATATAGTGTCATTTCGTTAAGTGTAAGTAAGCCAAAAATGAAACTCACGCAAAACATTTAGGCATGATTAAGTATCTCTATACAAATATTTTATGAGTTTGCCCTGAATAATAATGAATTAATAACGCTTCATTAATATTGAAGTGGAAATGCGTGAAATTCATTTTGAAGCTGAAAATTTAGCACCCGCATTAAAAGTGAAAAAAAAAAAACATTCCTACAAAGAGGGGAAATAAAAAGTAGCATGTTGTTTGTATGTTTAACACTTACTCATTTAAGTGATTTCGACTTTCATCTGCTCCTCCATTCTGATTTTCTTCTTTTGCATCCTGGGGATAAGATGAATTAATTTATGTCAGTGTAATCAACTTATACTATTACACGAATGACAACCCATGTAATTATACAACACTGCTCAGTATAAGTGAAGATCTATTCGCTGAATGACTTTCTACAGTCCATCACATCCTAGAACTAGAGATAAACTTTATACAGATAAGTGGTTATAATTCCCTATTCTGATATTTATAATACAATTTTAGAGACCAAGTTAAACTTTGAGCGAATGAAAATGCTAATATCAGTGGCATAATGGAAGTATTAGCTTTAAGGATTGAGGACAAATGGACGTCAATTTTAGCCGTAAGACCATAATAGAGGGGCAGACGACAATAAAATAGACAAAAACAAATCCTACGGTCCAAATCGTGCACATATCATTAAGTAACAAGCAACGAGCATAACTTTTGAGAATGAAGGCATAAATCATTCATCGTTGAGAATATAAAACACGGCATTTCTTAATAATTCACTGCAAATTAATATTTTAAGGTTCAAAAAGTAGGTTGAGTTAATTAAATACCTCCACGGGGAGTCCATTGTAGAGCATGCTAGTAACTCTAAGAATTATTCGTCTGCTAGAGTACGGGAGCACATAGTTTGCAAAGGAGATTAGAGCATGCTGGTAACTCTAAGAATTATGTGCCTGCTATTGTACGGGAGCTCGCACTTTGCAAAAGAGATTAGAGCAGCTAGTAACTCTAAGAATTATTTGTCTGCTAAAGAATGGGAGCTCACATATTGCAAAGGAGGTTAGAACATGCCAGTAACTCTAAGAATTATGTGTCTGCTAGAGTACGAGAGCACACAGTTTGCAAAGGAGATCAGAGCATACTAGTTACTCTAAGAATTATGTGTCTGCTAGTGTACGGGAACACACAATTTACAAAGAAGATTAGAGCAGCTAGTAACTCTAAGAAGTATGTGTCTGCTAGAGTACGGGAACACACAGTTTGCGATGGGGATTAGAGCAGCTAGTAACTCTAAGAATAATGTGTCTGCTAGAGTACGGGAGCACACAGTTTTCAAAGGAGATTAGAGCAGCTAGTGACTCTAAGAATTATGTGTCTGGTAGTGTACGGGGGCACACAGTTTGTAAAGGAGATTAGAGCAGCTAGTAACTCTAAGAATTATGTATCTGCTAAAGTACGGGAGCACACATATTGCAAAGGAGGTTAGAGCATGCCAGTAACTCTAAGAATTATGTGTCTGCTAGAGTACGGGAGCACACAGTTTGCAAAAGAGATTAGAGCATGCCAATAACTCCAAGAATTATATGTCTGCTAGAGTACGGGAGCACACAGTTTGCAAAGGAGATCAGAGCATGCTAGTTACTCTAAGAATTATGTGTCTGCTAGTGTACGGGAACACACAATTTACAAAGGAGATTAGAGCAGCTAGTAACTCTAAGAATTATGTGTCTGCTAGAGTACGGGAACACACAGTTTGCAATGGGGATTAGAGCAGCTAGTAACTCTAAGGATAATGTGTCTGCTAGAGTACGGGAGCACACAGATTGCAAAGGAGATTATAGCAGATAGTAACTCTAAGAATTATGTGTCTGCTAGAGTACGGGAACACACAGTTTTAAAGGAGATTAGAGCAGCTAGTAACTCTAAGAATTGTGTGTCTGTTAGAGTACGGGAGCACACATATTGCAAAGGAGGTTAGAGCATGCCAGTAACTCTAAGAATTATGTGTCTGCTAGAGTACGGGAGCACACAGTGTGCAAAAGAGATTAGAGCATGCCAATAACTCTAAGAATTATGTGCCTGCTCGAGTACGGGAGCACACAGTTTGCAAAGGAGATCAGAGCATGTTAGTTACTCTATGAATTGTGTGTCTGCTAGAGTACGGAAACACACAGTTTGCAATGGAGATTAGAGCAGCTTGTAGCACTAGGAATAATGTGTCTGCTAGAGAACGGGAGCAGACAGTTCGCAAAGGAGGTTAGAGCATGCTAGTAACTCCAAGAATTAGGTGTCTGCTAGTGTACGGGAGCACACTGGCTGCAACGGAGATTAGAGCAGGTACTAACAGCCAAAAGCATCCAATTGTCATCAACATTAGAATTGTGAGAATACAAGTCTTAATCCCGAAATGCTGTTAGGTGATACGGAGATGTCTTGATCATAAGCATGAAAATTCTTACCTCTTTAAGATATGAAGATGAGATTTCTGTTTTGATGGATGTAACGATATCCGGAATAGAAGATTCCTCAACCTTAATGTCCGTGAGATGGTCCGTATCGTCCTACAAATAAATTACATGTTTCACATATATGTTCCTTTGCGTAGGTGGAATTATAGCTTACAGATGTTTTTAAACTTGCACTGCAGGAATCAAGGAATAAAATAACATACTAATGGTAATTCAACCCCGCATTTATAATTTTCTTTCATCCATGGCAACATGGCAGAGAACCTAACAGTTATTGTGCAGGTTTTATCAAAATGCATTTGAATTAGTATACACTCGCAAAACGTGGCCCTAGCATATTGTCATTAGCAATGATGGTCTGTATAGTCCTGCAAAGAAATGACTTGTTTCACATATATGTTTCCCTTATGAGTCTCTAATAGCTCTTCTATCATCTTCTTCTGAAGTTCTGAGCCATCGTCTAACACAAAACCTTCATCTAGAAAGTGACTTCTTAAAAATTTCAACAGATGGGGTACATCACAGAAAACCCACACATTTCTGTTACTGTCCACTGGATTGCAGAAAATCTTTTAATACTGATAACATCTAGTTCCCTCCAGATTTCAGTGTTTTTCCATTCCATATCACTAGCTACTGCGACAATACAAATTCCATAACCCTCAAGATGGCTAATAACGTTTTGTAACAACTCTGCAGTCATTGTCATATCGAAGTCATAGAAAGGAGGCTGCTTCCATTTAGCAAACGGCCCTCGGACCATAGCTTCCTGGGCGTTACTGTGGGCCTGGAATATGTGATCGTCTGATGAATCGTAGGATATTTGGCCACGAATATTCATTTCATCAAACGACAAAACTGCAATTTTCCCTGAGTCCTTGTAATTTGCTACACTGGCTTTTAACAAAGTTGTACGGCATTGGTTCTGGAAAGTTACATTTTCTCAAATTTACGTATGCTTTCTTCGCAAGTGATCTTAGTGCGAGGGCATTTGCTATGTCCTCTGAAGACCATTTCAAACTCTTTTTTATCTCTTAATAAACATCAAATCTGCTCTGCAGTAAAACAAGCGGAGAGAACCTTTACTATCTCCCTTCTAAGAGCACCCATGTGTACTTTCGCCGAAATGATTTTGGGTTTGGGATTTTGAACTTTCTTAGAGCCGCTTTCTTTCGTATTAAATCCACATTTATATTTTCCAAAACCTCGACCGGTTTTCGGATTTGTATAATTTTATCATTCTGCAGCGATTCAGTGTTAGTTCCCTGATCAAGTTTCCATTCTTAGGTGACAATAGTCTCCAAAGTCGATAGTGTCCGTTTCCTCACGCTCCTAACTTCATGGCGCTTTTCACTGCCACTGATCACTTGTAGAGTGTAAATAAGAGTTGGATTTTATGATTTCTACAGCATAACGAGAATGAAATCTAAATTGTAAAATAACAAATAATAAGACTTCCGTAATTGCATTGAATTCCAGAGAATCGCACCTCTTTATGCTGCATCAATTAAGTACTGTAGTTTCCTTTGAGATAGCATATTGTTTCAAATACCGATGAGCATAATTATTTAACCAAATACAATTACTCGTACACTCAATATCTAAACAATTACCTGTTCGGCAATCTGGTCCGTGAAGGTGCTTGGGCTGTAGCTTGAGCCGGGAACTGTAATAGACGGATCAGCATCCTACGCAATATTTTCCTCTGTGTTAATCTCAAAAGTTCATTTCTCAAATGTCAATCATAGTCTTCTGGACGTAAATGTACTGAGCTACACTCTCCTTTTGGAAACCAGTGATACATAACACCAAAACTGGCGGCTTTGGTTCCCCAATGAGTGCAATGTGCAAAAGCACAATTAACTTTGTATTTACTGCTTTTACTCATGGTTAACCACAAGGCACGATGAAACAAATCAAGTCCTCTACGTTATTCTACCTAGACGCGCGTTTTTTAGCAACTATGCATTCTACACTTGCAAGCCAACTACCCCCCGTGTGGTGTCACCAACAAGCAAGATGTCATGTGATGAGAAGCGCGGCCCCTCTAGGTCTTATAGTGAAGTGGAGGCAGCTCATGAGTAACCAAGAGCCTTGGCTACAACAGCTTACTGATGAACAGGTCATGTTAAACCAACTTGATACCAATCTCTGACAGGGATTTAGCAGTCTTCTTTTGTTTCTGCTTCGTTTTGGGGATTCGGCCATGGTCATCAGCCCCTTGTTCTTGGTTGTAAGTGGAAGGTTTGACTTTATTTGAGATACACACTATTTAGCCATACAAACTGAAAATTTTCCATAATTTAAATCTCTATAATATATTTAGTGTTCTGCATTGATTGTTCTTCTAATTTAAAGAAAACCGTTACCGGTACTATCCAACGCTAGGTCTCCTTAGCATGCCGCAGTGAAGAGGCATGCTTATCTGTTTACAGGAAGTATGCTGAGATTGCTATTTATGGACAACATGGTTCAATAGTATGGTTTACCACAGTCTCAAATTAAATTATGGTTACATTTTGATATAAAGATAAGTAAACCTCTGTGGAATTTGTTACACCAGACCACAATTAATTGAAAGGGGGAGGATATAAATCTTCTGATGGCATCTGGTTAGTTCCGGCATCAAACATAGGGAGAAGCTACTCATTATCAAGCAATAACTTAAAACATGCCCTGATAATAATAAAAATAAAACAAATTATTTAGCATGATTTTTTTTTCCTGGAAAAGTCCAGGAATAATTAGAACATGAAATGTTGAGCAGGCAGAAACTGAAGAAAATGAAATGTGCTAATGTATTACTTAATAAAAATAAAATTCTAAGTTAAAGAACTTATTAATTATTAACAAGTGCACTTTATGCCCTAAGGTTAAATGAATGCTTAACCAACGTGAGAATTCACATGTTTTAAAGTACACATCACACAGCACTTATTATTTTCTAACATGAGTTATTGTAGCAGGTAGCTTTGGAGGAGCTTCTGACAAGAGCACAGAGGACAATGGGCAATGTGAAAAATGAAAGAATAATTAGAATATGAAATGTTGAGCAGGCATAAACTGAAGAAAATGAAATGTGCTAATGTATTACTTAATAAAAATAAAATTATAAGTTAGATAAATTGGAAGTATTAGAAAGACGAATTGTACGGAAAATATTAGGTCCATTAAGAATTACAGCATTCTGGAAATTAAGAAGTAATGATGAAATATACCGCAACATTGAAAACATAACAGACACAATAAAAAAGAGGCGATTGCTATTTTTTTGGACATTTATATACAATGAATGACAATAGGTTAACCAAACAGATTTTCAAATATCTTCGGAACAAGAAATTAACAACAACTTGGATTCAAGAAGTTAAAAAGGATTTAGAAAGAAACAATATAAGAGAAGAAGATGCAATAGAGAGAGAAATGTTTAGGAAAAAAGTGTAGGGAATGGAAGGGTTCCAAGGAAGGAAAAGAAAAGAGGCTCAAAATGGTCCGAAGAGAGAAAGAAGATGCATAGTGTGAAGATGAAGGAGTCCTGGAGGAAGAAGAAGGAGACCTGGGGGAAGAAGAAAGAACACCAAAGGACTAAACATTGAAATTGGCTTGTGGTCCTTAGAAGACCGTAACGGAGAAAGAAAGAAAGAAGAAAATGTTTATTCTGAAGTAGTTGTTAACTCTGCAGGCCCTGATAGTTCCTGAAATTGTTGTCACAATATTGTCCACCATTCACTATCAAAGAAAATGTTTTCCACAAAGAAAAGAAAGGAATGTGTGAATGTACACCCTATAGTTACAGCTCTTGATCTATTGCAGTATTGTTATAGCGTGTGATGTACACCATATAGCTACAGCTGGTGATCTATTTCAGTATTGTTATAGCATGTGATGCAGTTGGCTATAGCACGGGTCTCTTTGTTTGTGGGCTGTGCTCTTAACTGATACCCAATCCACATGTTTGACCTTATTTTATCTAAGGTATCTGTTCACAGAATAATCAACAGCAAATGTAGTAAGTTTTCTATACACGATGCATAGAATGTTGTTACGATAAATGTAAGGCTTATGTATTTACAACAATAGTATGTGGCCTTGTAGGTAAAGGAGGTTCTCAATTGAACACTGAAGAATCAGACAGGTTTCATCTCATACCCATTAACATGTTGAGAATACTGTGACAGCTCACAGTTCTCATGTATTTTGAAGCTGCTGGTAAGGAAATAGCTACACAATAATAGAAATTAAGCTTCATTTTTTAATTCTTAAAATCTGCCCTTTCCAAAAGTCATACAAGTCAGGATTCAAATAAAAAAGGTTGAAAAGGAGAAAACTTGGTAGTTACCCGAACCACCCCTGTAGATGTGTTTGAACATTGTGTGACGTGAAACATTTCCCAGCATTGTCTGAATCACAGAGAAACCCGAGACCAAAAGTTGGAAATAGAGTGGGGGTGGGTGGATGAACTGTGTCCATTGACACTACTGGTATTTGGGCATAATACACACGAGCACAGTAATGGCTGGAGAGTGGAGGTGAGTGGAAGCAAAATAATATAGATGGAAATGCTAAAAGACAAGTTTTCAATAAAGATACATTTTTGTATTCAGCTTAGATTTCTTGACTAATGTTTTGCAAAAGTATAAGCCATTGAAATGTGCATTTATCAAAAATTACACACGGGACTATTTAGAAGTGGCTATGGGCTTAAAATTGTGGTGCATGTTCAACACCATATGGCCTAAATAATGTGAAGTGTGTGTCACATGGCCTATGATAGTTCTTCTAGAGGATACCTAACAGGCTATCCTATTAACAAAGGTAACATTAGGTACCAGTGGCCTACCACTTTCGAAAACACAAAAAAAAAACGTAGATAAAATAGAGCCATTCAATACTACCATACCGTATGTATTTGGTACCGGTATATTCACTGGTGGTACGATGATAGAAGCTTCTCTTGTAATGCACTTAACCTCTTTATGGGGTGCAAAGTAAATTGTTATAAAATGTGAACACGCATTATGTCCGTACAGCCTATAGGCCTAATAACACTCGACTTGTACTGGCACAGAACAACAGGGTGTACAGGTTACCTAAGTATTATAAAATGTTACAAACCAGTCATGTTTTTGATATTTATCTTAAACGGAACAAAACTATTGTTCACGTGCCTGAGTAAGACACAAATTTCAGGACAACGGCATTCATCCTTCTCAATAAAATCCAAAATCTCTCAGATTAAAATACATCATCGATGAGAGCGGGCACGCACAAACTAATCTTAGTCCTGAAAAAAAAAATCCTCTCGGCACGCCGGAAGGCGGAGGTAGATTTCACCGGGCAAACTAGGGGATAGGCTATAATAGGCAAAAAATCCAGGTTTTCGTATAAGGATCAAACCTCATTTATTGTGAGAAAGTATTTTACAAGGTAATTGGAGCTCAATTAACTTTTCTTTCCTTTAACATTTTATTGTCTTAGGGGGACGGTAACCTTCTTGTCATTTGGGGTCCATTTTTAGCCTATTTTCAATTTTGAAAAAATAGGCTTATGAGATCACCTTTTGTCCGTGTGTGTGTGCGTGTGTGTGTGTGATTCGTGTGTGTGTCCCCCCCCCTAATAAAATCTAAACGGCAGGAGAGATTTCAATGAAACTCGGAAAGTTCATAGCACTATTCCCGGCGACCTCGACCGTGCCCTTTAAATTTTGTTACGACTCACCAATCCAACATGGCGGCTGTGCGAAATATTTCACCAGCATTCAATATCTCCGAAACTATTACCGATATTACCCTGAAATTTTATATGGTGATAGAGGGAACTACTATAAGTTCACTTATGTGACTTTTGAAAACCTGGTAACTACAAAACCAACATGGAGGCCAAGCGAATTTGTGACTTTTAAATAGACGTTTCTCGTGATTTGACCAACCAAACGCAATGAAACTTGGTAAAGTATATGTTTATATACATTGTAATGCACCGACATCTAACTTCGTTCAATTGTTTACATAATCACAAGATGGCGGATGTGCGAAATATTTCACCGGCATTCTACATCTCTGAAACTATTAGCGGTATCTCCCTAAAATTTTGTACGGAGATAAAGGACACTACTGGAAGTCCATCTATAAGACTTTCAAAAACCGGTTAACTACAAAACGAACATGGCGGTCAAGCGAATTTGAAAATTTTAAATAGACATTTCTCGCGATTTAATGTTCCAAGCGCACTGAAACCTGGTACAGGAAATATTTATACACATTGTAATCCACTGGTATCTAATTTCGTTCAATTGTTTACATAACCTCAAGATGGCGGCTTTGCGAATTTTAAAATTAATTTTTATTTCTTGTGTCGTAATCATGCGATCGATGTGATAGATTGAATAATGAACCTACGCAATAATTTTCTTTTAATGGTACATGACTCTATGGCCTATACATTTAACAATCCAACATGGCGAACATCTGAAATATTTAGACGGCTCTGAATATCTACGAATCTATTATAGCAATCAAGCTGATTTTTTTAATGTTCATAGGGGCTATGAACTGAAGTTCACCTATAGGACTTTAAATAACCTGGTGATCACAAATCCAACATGGCGGTGACGCGAATTATAAATATCTACATGGACGTTTCTCGCAATTTAACCATCCGAGTGCAGTGAAACTTGGTACAGTAAATCCTTATACGAATGTTAATCCACTGGCATCTACTTTATTTCAATTGTTTCCATAACCTCAAGATGGCAGCTGTGAAAATTTTTAAAATCTCCTTGTTTTTTCTTGTGTCCTAATTATGCGATTGAAGTTTGAATACTACACGTTCACAATAATCTGCATGTAACAGTACATAACTCTAGGACCTACATATATTAAATCCATCATGGTGACCATCCGAAATATTTAGTCGGTTCTTAATATCTACGAATCTATTACAGCAATCAAACAGAAATTGAGTATGTTGATAGTGGCAATTAACTTAAGTAGGATATATGAAAATAGGCTGTATAGTTCTTCACGGAACTACTTGTTATACTTGTGGTCACACCGTCCTTATGCAAGGTTTGGAACTGATGTGTAACTATCTAACAGTCTGTTGCTTCTTCACGTCAAATTTTATCTCCCGCAGAGATGTTGGTTGATTCCTTAGTTTAGGGCTGCGACAACGCGGTCATGCAACCCCGTGTACTTTGGGTGTGTGTAGAATCTGTCTAATAAACGGTGTTAATTGTGATAGCTGTATTAGTCTGTAATTCAGGTAAGGACTGCAGACGGTCAATTTCAAGTAGAAGTTCCTAATGTTGGTACCAAATATACCGTCGACGACACCTAGCTGAGAACTTGGGTACTAGATGCCACCGCAACCAGTAACTTGCAACGAACGTTGGACTTCCCCTCTGAAGGAAAGCATATTGAGGGATTTTCAGCGCTTCGGCCGGCTTTGAACCCGCGACCTTGGGCATAGAAGTTCAGCATGCTACCACCTAGGCTACGTCACCGAAGCCGCTTCCCACATAGTCAGATGGAAAACTGAATGTGATCTCGTTGTCATTGCAGCCTCTGATAGCTCATCCCCTTTCAATTTAGAAGCGTTGTCATGGTAACCTCTGATGGCTCTTGGCATTTTCTTCTAAATCCGAAATCATTTTTCTCATCCCTTGGCGTAATGGTGGGTTGTATCAACAATTCTTTCAGACAAAAGTTTTAGGTAATTATTAGGGGAATATCGTCCACTTTGTACGGTTTTGATATTGTGCCTATTAAGAGAGATAGGATTAATGTTTCCCGAAAAAAAAAACCTTTTTTCCACCCGATTGGTCAATGGTTGGTGCTATCAAAAATCTTTTTCAACATACATTTTAGGCACTTATCCGACACATAATATGAACTTTGAAGGGATTCGATATTTCACATATTAAGAGAGTTATAATGATATTTCACTTTTCTAAAAAAGCACCCCATTTTTACCCCCTTTAACGAACTTGACCGATATTTTATAGGGATACATATTATGTAAAAAATTCAAAGTGATTGGTGCAAAATTACGGCAGTTATCGTGTCCACAAGAAACTGATATATATAGATAAATATATACATAAATTATGTATAAACTTTTGAACTGACGGTGGTTTTGGGGTCTGGGGGATGTAAAACGCGAAGATATGTCGAAATTTTCCGGAAATTGAAACATGGTACTGCGCCCGAATTCCTCTAGAGCACAGTCCCAAATCCGCGCAGATGGTAAATGGATCGTGGGAATGTCGACACCCAGGTAAGAGCTGAACAACTGCCACCGGACTAATGACTAGGGAACCCTAGGAACACACATATACATCTCTAACTATACTACTAACTAGCTGCACACAGTACAGAAAAAAGAAATAAATAAGGTAGAGCATTAACGAGCAACTCGGCTCTCGGGCGTTAAGATAAATTGTCGATCATCTGTCTGCATCTAGCTAGCGGTATCGTTCTAGTGTAATCAAACGTTGAATCAAAGAATCAGTTCTACAAAACTTAGCAAGAATAAAAATATGCTTGACAGTTATTGACAATAAAACAACATAACAAATTATGTTCCCTTCACCACGAATAGAAATAAATATTTATGCCTCACTTAGGCTAGATGCGCTTGATAAGTGTCTTTCTTGCATCCTTACACATATATGAAATGTATCTCTTGATCTAAGATGTTTAAATAAACACATTGTTTAAACTCATGACAGTAATATCTGTCCTACTTGTTCACTGAAGTTGTGCTTTAACAAACACACTCCCTACTTATTACAATCGTTAAAGTCTTCTAACTAAAATATCAAGCTTTTAAATTCAACAAAAGAAATGGTTAATAATAAAGATAAAGTATTTACATTTTATACACAATCGCGACCCGCACGATATCATAACAACTGTCTCTAATTTATTAGAGTTCATTCCACTACTTTCCTCCTGTCTCATCATCTTTCTACGTATTTCACCATCTCTCTTCGTATTTCACACAATAAAACTGGTCAAAATGGGTATTTATGTGTCAATTCCATGTGAATCATGAATACAAACAGTGAAGTTAATATTTCATCACTAAAGTGTACAACTCCGGTATTTCATAAATTAATAATAAACAAACTTACAATGCACGACTGTTCAGATATGCTCTGTAACCAAACATCGAATGTGTATGGCATTCACCCTCACGTCTCACTCCCATCCTCTTCAAATACAAACACGACTTCTCTTTATCACCACAACTATTACAAAACCTTTCTACATAAACTCACGTTGCATATCATCGCGTCTCTGTTACGCCTTCATAACACAAATGCATTTCATTAACATTTCTTCCCTTAGCACATTCACAAAACTTCTGCCGTTCATATCAACTACTTTCATCAAAGTATGATATTTAGTATTCCTACTGGTAATCACAAATGCAATAACGTTCACGAATACACTGGATTGACCAGGATTTGAACCACGGGCCCAGCGGTGAGAGGCCGGCGTGCTACCGCCTAAGCCACGGAGACTCGCCAAAAACTTTTTCAAATAAATATTTTAAATTTCTTTAAAGAAATGTTTCCTAGTTTTATTGCCTCTGCTTGCAGTAATTTAACTAACCCTTCTCGTTTTCTTGCACATGCAGGAGCTCCGTCTGTTGTTACACCAGATGGCCTAGATTTGTATATTTGAAGCCAAGGCGGTTCAAGGTGTCAGTGACACCCGACCTCACCATTAAATCATTGGCTTTAGGGGTGCCTTTAAGAGGGACAAGAGCAGCTAATTCTATTGTAATACTGAAATCTTTATCAACTCCTGTTTAGAAAATCACAATACTTTCCACTTACTTCCTTCTCTGGTTCAAATACTTCTTCGTTACAATTTCTCGCTTAATTCTGAATTTCAAGTCTGCTTGTGTCTGTTAAAAAAATAGCAATAACCTTCCCTCACGTTTGTGTTCACAATAAATGCTAATATCCTTCCTTCCATCTCACAGTTTCATTTATGACAAATATACATTCATAACATTTTATAATATCGTTTCCTATTCAGTTATGCCTTCAATTATCGCATACTGTTCTTCTCCGTACAATGAAATTCTGGGTTTTACAATGTATTTACATTTCTTTCATACTAGAGTTCCTTCAATGCCAATATTGAATACTCCTGTCAACAACTTCGTTTTATACATAGTATTTCGTTTCTGAAATGAATGAACTCTTTATCATAGGATTCTCTGTCCTTCCTTCCTCTACTTCAAATTATAACTTACTTCCTTTCGTCAAACACATGACTATACTCTTTCTCTGATACATTATTTATTTATTTATTTATCACAATGTTATGCTTCATTTCTCATGTTTCTATACATATATATATAATCGTTCTTCGATATTACTACAACTTTACGGAATTATCCGATGTTACAACAAATCTACGGAATATACGTTCGCAATCCCAACAAAATCGTTCTAAGTAAAATTTTAACGCTCTAAAATGACAATGAAAAATTCTAACGATGTCTAAGATCATCGATCAAGCCTTCAAAATACGTCTATGTAGCGTATGAATATAACTATAGCAATTACTAGAAACTTACTAAAACTTTCAAGACAATACAATAACATATGTTATAAATGCAAGTATGTTGGTCAACATTCTGGAATAACGTGTACAAGATCTACCTACATATATGTGTGAAATGCACTGGTCTACCTTCTCTTCGAGATCGTTGGTGACAGTCCTGATGACGCCTGTGTCCTCGGAATCTCGCCATGTGTTACTGGAATGCAGCGTGCTCCTCCAAACGGGCTGCATTATGTCATCTCTGTTATGACTGGACTGTAATGAAGGTGAACGGCCTGGATCGATGTTACCAAACAGGTTTCCAGCTGGATCCTCGCCGGCCGACCTGCTTCCCCCGTTCATGATGGTGACACGTACTCGCCACAGCTCTAGTTGCCACGCATCCTCCAGTCTTCGGTTCCTCGCCGTCTCCATGACGAATCCGCTCGTCTTCTTCTTCTCAGATCTAGATGTTCTTTGAAGTCGGTAGTTTGCAGTGTTCTTTCCATGACAAGAAATCACCTCCATGTCGTGAATTTATCTCGTAGTAGCTTGTAACGTTATATGAGCGAAAACTGCGGTGTTCTGCAGCTCCCTGTTCAAAACGCTATGTCATCCTGGTCATTTCTGGATCTCACCGGTTTTGCATAGTTCTACTTTCCCAACATGATGAATTTAAAACATCATTCTCACTACGAAATAATGTGTAGTCGTAGTTCTTCCCCTCCGACCTGAAGTTTTATCTATTCTTGTGTAGATTGATAAATTCTTAATAGTTTAGGTCTCACTTCTTCAGACTTTCTTCCTGCGTAGTTACGTGTTCGATGTTCAGTTTGTAACTTTCCAAAATTTTATCTCGTCGTAGATTTCTTTCTTTAAATTCAGTGAATAACTTCTTTCTTAATACTGTTGACTTATAATGTTTAATTCTGTGTTTCCATGATTTGTTGCTTCCTCTCGAAGTCTCGGGTTCACAAAGACCTTTGTCTATACTTTTCGAAGAGTGAATATAATTACGTCTTGTCTCCTTGACGTTCCAAATAGAACGTGACTCGACTCCTAGAGTCTCCTAGCCTCCTCGCTCAGATTTCCCCCGCAAATCTGGTCAACTAGCCTCCAACCTCTATGAATATTGACAAATGCATATATAACTTCTCTCTCAGTCATTTAATTTAAAATCCGTTTATCCAATTAAATTTATTTTTCTCTGCTGGTGAATTCAATATGTAACACACTTATAAAATATAAAAATAAAGATTTTAATATTTATTCCTTCCTCAGTATTCAAACTATTTTCTCATTGGTTCTCGCAAAAAGTGGTGCGCTTCTGACACACGTCTGTTCCCCCTCTCCTGATAGTGGCGTGTGTCTGACCTCATGTCAACCTTGCTCACTCCCCCTGGATCAAAAACTGGTTTCTCGCAGCGAACCTCGCTAAAAGTGCCGCTTTCCAGGACAGTACTTCTTTCATTTACTCTTGGTTAAAAATTACCAGATCATAAAATCTCCATTATCTCTTGAAATAAAAATATTTCTTCAGGCGAAAATGTTTCCAAATGCTTATATAAACATTCTCTTCCATCCAGACTGCAAATTTAGTCAAAAATTCCAAATTTAAAATATGCCATTTTTCTGAGATGGTCCTCGGTTCGTACCTCGTCCTGTCTTCTCCTCTCTACTAGACATGATTTCGAGCGCAGTACCCATTGCAATAGTTAGCTTTCTAATGAAATCTACCTAATCTTATCTCCGTACCAACATAACCTAATAATGTGGAAACTTTATATCATATTTCTCTAATATATACAGCCTAGAACTGGAATCTATGGGATAAAATGTTTCACGGACAACAGCTGTTGCATATGGTGCTGTACTCACCTACAATAGATTCCAAGGTGCCAGTACAGTGAACCCGCATTATGAATACAATAACATCAGCAACTGTTCACTGCTTAAATAAGAAATATTTATATAAGAGGAAATATAGAACCTATGATCACCTGTATTTCAAGTTCTGATTTCACTGCCCAGCTTTTATCTTCGTACTTATCACCAGATTCATTCAGCAGATTATAAGAGATTAACAGGTCAATTGATTCCTAGAAAGTATAATACAAGTATGAGCCAACGTAAAACACGCAGACAGAAAAATTGTAGTAAGTTATGTGTAAGTTAACAATAAAATATTTAACATCGTTGTTAGCCTACTATTTGGTCGCAAGTATTAAGTTACTAAGCCTTGCTTGTGATCAACATCAGTAAGATTGCTATGTTACACGATATACATAATAAATTCAACTTACAATATTAGGCAATTCATCAGTTTGAGACGGCCATTCAGGCTCACTCTTAACGAGTGGTTGTTGCTCCATAATGTCCAGCAAACTAGAACACACGAAGTGCACTTAAGCATTATAACAGGCCATACTTATACCAGTACGCCAAATCATTATCATTATCAAATGAGGTAATTTCAGAACTCAGAATGAGGATATAACCCTCCATGTGCACAGTGAGAAGAAGAGGTTAACGGTAAAACTTATTCGACCAAGGCGCTCGACCTAATACGATATCAGTTAGGGTATAATATCGAGTAAAATATAGAATGAGGAATTACAGACTGTGCCAGCCACAGAAATGAAGCGTCTTTTATTGGTTTCGCACAAACCTGAGCAGAATGTGATGGGGTAGGCTTAATAACTTTACAAACCTATCAACACCACACCACGAGTAGGCCTACTAAGAAATTGGCAGTAACTGGATAAAACGAGTTTCAGAAAAGACAATACTTCCGCCTCGTGTTACAAGAAACACACTTCAAACCAAATACAACATTTATATCCCTCATTGAACCCAAGGCTAGTAAACTACAGAGGTTGCCTCGATATGGAGCTCTTTGGCGAGGGGTTGGCGGAGGGAAGGGAAAGGACGTGACGTCACACGTTTCCTCGTAGCGCGCGAGGTGCGAGATATGCAAGGAAAGTCAACTTATATTGTATGGATTGCAGTGGTTTAAGCACGTGTTTTAAGGCCTTTTGTTTATAATCACGCCAGGCCAAAGATGTGCTGTGGCAGTTTGTCACAGTTATTATAAAGTTGGAAATGACTTGTCGTTTTTCACGATGCCTAAAGACGCATGCCTTAGCAATCAGTGGATTGCTGCATGTAAGCGAAAAGATCATTGCAACCCTCAAACAAGTAGGATATGTTCCCTGCACTTTACCAGTGACGACTTCGAATTAGACTACAGGGCCGAATTGCTTAATATAAAGCCAAGATTTCCAAGGAATCTAAAACCAAATGGTAAGTGAGCCTAGCTGGCCTACTCTTAAGTTTTGATGACCTGCTAGGATGATTTTAAAGCTGTTAATATTTTTGACATATTTCGTACATGGAATCAGGGGCGTGTATACAAATTTTAGAGGGGGGGGGGGGGGGGAGGGGCTGACTATCGTGGAAAATTGTGAGTACTTAATGAATTTTCTATTATAGCCTATGGAGTATGAATGGAAAATATCTAAATGGGCTACTTGTCAATTTATAAAGCAGAAAGGTAAACACTCATTTCCTTTTACAAATTGATAATTATTTCTTAAAAGTAGACTACTGTGAAATACATTGTATGTTGTACCCAAGTTGGCTTTTTTCAGGGAGGATCTGGAGCCCCCTCAGTCCCCTCCCTCCTTATATGCACCCAGGCATGGTATTTTGTTTTTGGACAAGATGGCAAATTTCATGAGTAATTCTCTTTGTATTGGTAAAAATTATTTGCAAATATTACAGAAAGCAGTCATCCTTTCAATAAAATCCCTTCGACTTCTGTTCCAAGATATGGCCCGTAGGCATAATACAAAGTACATTCTCACACATAGGCTAAATCAAGATGTACTGGAAAACCTCTTTTCATAATTGCGAACCCGTGGTGGCTCCCCTTGACTGCATTTACAGACTGAGGATGATTATTTTAGGAAAAAAATCCAGGAGTTGTTCAAAAGCAAACCAACACTGCTGATCCAGATTCAGATGAATATGTAGTTGCTAAAGCACTAAACAAAGCTGGCATAGTGTCTGAATCAAGTAACGTGCTTCCAGAACCAACCTTAGGGAGCAATGTTCAACCTGCGTCCTTCATTGCCAATATCATGGAACAAAGTGAGGAAGATGGCAAGGCTTATGTTGCAGGTTATGTAGCCCACAAGTTCCAAGGTAAATTTCCACAACTTGGGAACTTAACCTATGGAATGCAAACTTAACACGATTATGCATTGCCAACCTGAATTAAACACTTGTCATACGGTGGTATGACCGATCCCTCAGAAACTTGGCTAAATCAGTTCCGGCACATTTCAGCAAAATTCGTCACATTTCACGGAAAATACGCTTTTCAACGAGGCAAGAACGTTCTAAGAAGAACGACAGATTTTGTGTCGAGAGAAGTTTCTGATGTACCGTCTGGTGGGGTTGAGGCAGCTGTGATAACAATTTTCTTCATCAGATTGAAACATTCCAATTCTATCTTGCATAAGAAGTGGTTATTGGAAGTCACTAACACCCACGATACTGCTACCGAGTCTAGGCGAATTTCCAAGAAATTCAAGAAGAACACAACATAAAATGTAAGTAGGCTACATTCAGTTATTTTATCACCCATTTACCAATAATTTCATGAGAATAAACTGTTCTTTGCGTACTCAACAGCTGACGTTGACAGTTTCGTTACGTTCCCCACATGGCGCGTTTGGTATCTTGTGACGTCATCCGCCTTGTGAGCGCTGATTGGTGAGTGAAAATTGAGGCAACCTCTGTAGTTTATAAGCCTTGCATTGAACCAACATTACAGGGTGGAAACGGATGATGTATTTATCCTTACCAACTTATAAATACTATCACGGTGTAACTTGTATAATTGTCTTCATAAAGAAGTATATAGTTACACATTTAAAGCTATGTATCCTCACAATCAAATATCGTAAATTAATCTACACGAGGCTCGAACATATCCAAGCAGAACTCAAGTTGAAAGAAGCAACTTCATTATGAAGTCTGTAAAGAAAGCTTCAAATATCCCAACATGGAACTCAAAAATTCTCAGATCTTAATATTTAGCCGCGAGGTACTTGGAAGACACAAATTGACGATATTGCTAGCAATCTCACCCCGCTGATGATTAATAGCCTGGGCACAGTGTTAAGGAAACTAAGACTACCGTAGGGATGTATTTTTAACTCAAATCAGATTATAAATATTATGTATTCTAATGTCATCTTGACAAACTACAAAACTAAATGCAAACAATACATATTCCATCAATAGCCTAGAGTAAGCCTACATGTATCACGATTATAAAACAATCCAACACACACTTTCCTCTTTGCACTGTCTGACGATATTGGTTATCGTGTTGGCAGCTTCGACAAGCTGATTCACTCAGATCAACCGTGACCCACCTCGCCACTAAGTTTACGTCTAATTTGGGTGAAATGTCAGAATTATAATTTCCTTCTTAATAGCCTACTGTTTCATTTCATAGAGAAGCTGCATCGTCCACCATCGCATGTATTTTATCTAACGTGACAAATTATTCTGCAGCCAAGTCGGATAAAACCACTCAGTGCCTTTTGAGCCGTTTATTCTCACTAAGCAGCTATGAATATGCCGTGAACTTTTGATTTTTATTGCTTCTTACTCCCCCCTTATTGCCACTTGAATACCACAGTAAAACATTATCCTTTAATTGGCATCTTCTTTCCCGGAAACTGCCACTTAAACCATAGTGCCCCAATTACCTTGCCGTTTTCTTTATTTCCCCTTTGGGACAGCGATTTGGAACATGGAATACAAGCAGGGGCGGCCCTAGGGGAGGGGGTGCAAAAATGGCTATAATAGCATGGGCAAAATAAGTGAAAAAAAAAAACCAATCACCTGAATACTATTTAACCCTACCAGCAAAATTAATTGTATATTTCAGTGAGCTGGGGTGTGTAATAGACATATATTAACGAGCTGAAATCAACTGCGCCGACCACCCGGCCTTGTCTTGGCATTCGTTGCCAAGCTTGTACATGCGGGCTGTGATTTATGTCTGTGTGGCATTGGAACTTCATTGTTGGAACGTTGCTATTCTTGAATCAGGTAATCTCTGAGTATCGGTGTGCCAAATGTTGTTATGTAATGTAAGATATAATGTTAGAAACAACATCATGTGAGGCATATTTTGTTTGCGTGGATGACAATCTTACCAAAGCGCCACTTACATCCTATAAGCACACAATATTACGGTACATTCATTCTAGGATGGTTTTAGTATTATTCAATAATATTAGTTCTTTGGAGTGTTCCCAGGGTATTATATCATTATTTAGCGTATGGCTTTTCCTGCCGGGAGTGTCCGAGGACATGTTCGGCTCGCCAGAGGCTGTAGCTGCTTCAATCCGGACTCCCATGGGGTGAGCTACAAGCTCCGTTCAATTTCAAGTAGATCCAACTTTCGCTACCAGATGTCACTGACACCTAGTGGTGAACGTTGGAAATTTGATAGCGCTTTTCAACGAAATCTCACCTAGAAATGTAGCTTCACACAAGTTTAGTCAGTGGAAGGATCTTTTACATGCCATAAATCTATGACATAAGACCGCCGACTTTACTTCCTCTCTGAAGGAAGGCATACTGAAGGATTTTAACGCTCTTAAAAATCCGACGACTTCAGCCGGGTTTGATCCCGCGATCTTGGGCATAGAAGCTCAGCATGCTGCCAACTACGCTAGGATATTATATGTCGCATGCGAATAATATTATAGGAACATCATGCAGTGAGGGCCCTCTCCATAGAACGGAGCCTCGCAGAGGCCGTGCCACGGGCAGGTCGCCATGCCTCACTGCCAGATTAATAACATGTACCGATTTCAACAGCAGATTGGGAAGACCTTGCTGCTGTCATAGCATTTCTTACGCATTTGGCAAGATACCTTAGTTGTGATAAATAAGACATGCTGTGAAGTACTGTAGCCTACCTCGTATCTCGTGAACAGGGTTAGGTATAGAACAAAACATCGAATTTTCCGTGCGATCTTTACTTGTGGGGGAACCTCAAACAAAAGGTAGCCGATACAGAAACAATCCGCGTACTCTGGAGGCTCTCGAGAACGCAATATCAGTGAGGATGAATTACAGCGAGTTAACAAAACTTCCTATGTCGGTACAACGAATGTTTAGAAAATGAAGTACAGCATTTCCAGCAACTACTCTGAAACTTATATAAGTAACTATGATTATTAAATACGTTGAACAGTGTAAATGTGTTAACTAGTTGGGCGCTACGCTGCTGCTAGCGACAATGGCTTGCTCGGCACGCTGCAATACACAGTGCCCCAGCCACCACACGGCCACGGCGAGTCTCCGTTCTATAGGGAGGGCCTTCACAGGAGTTGGGCGCTACGCTGCTGCTAGCACCAATGACTTGCTTGACACGCTGCAATACACAGTGCCCCAGCCGCCACACGGCGACGGTGAGTCTTTGTTATATAGGCAGGCCCTTCACTGTACAATATCATAACAATTCGTGAAAAGTCCAAACTAGAAACCACCTGTGCAGATTTAGAAAGAAGTTTAACCGGTGGGGAAAATGTGACATTTCTGGTTGTGAATTGGTTGAGGAACTTTTACACTTGAATCCATCATTGGATCAGCTTGAATAAGCAGAACCAATAAATGCTTTCAACCTATTAAACAAAATGGTTGTTAAAATATATTCCCAAATATGTGGACAGCACTTCGAATTTTTCTCACCATACTTGTAATTGGCGCTAAAGGAGAACGAGGTTTCAGTAAATTAAAAGTTATTAAATGTATTAACGTTCAACCACCTGTCAGGATAGACTGTCAAATCTGGCAAATTTATTCTTCTTCCTAGCATTAATCCCTTGCGGAGTCGGCTACTTTGCTTATCTCCTCCACTTCTTTCTGTCCTTGACACAGTCTGGTGTTAAACCAACAGCGTGCATGTCAGCCCTGATGTTGTCAGTCCACCACTTTGCAGGTCTTCCACGTTGTCTTGTTCCACCTGGGATGATGTGGTGTGCTGTTTTAGCCTATTTTCATTTTATGCAAAAATAGGCTTATGAGATCACCTTTTGTCCGTGTGTCGCACTGGCGCCTAATTTCGTTCAATTGTTTACGTAACCTCAAATTGGCGGCTGTGCGAAATATTTCACTGGTATTCTATATCTCCGAAACTATTACAGATATCACCTTCAAATTTTGTACGGTGATAAAGGGCACTGGTTCAAATTTATCTATATTAATTTCAAAAACATGTAAAGTACAAAACGAACAAGGCGGCCAAGCGAATTTGAAACATTTTAATAGACTTTTCTCGTGATTTAACTCTCTGAGCGCTGTGAAATGAGGTACAGTAAATGATAATACATATTGTAATGAACTGGCAACTAATTTAGTTCAATTGTTTACATAACCTTAAGATGGCAGCTGTGCGAAATTTTAAAATTATGTTTTTAGTTCTTGTGTGGTAAACATGCGATCGAAGTGAGTTTGAATAATGAAGCTACGCAATAATTTTCCTTTAATGATACATAACTCTATGGCCTATACATATAACAATCCAAACTGGCGAGCATCCGAAATATTTTTACGGTTCTCAATATCTACGCATCGTTTACAGCAATCAAACTGTTTTTTTTTTCAATGTTCATAGAGGCTATGAACATAAGTTTACCTATAGAACTTTCAGTAACCCCGTGAGCACAAATCCAACATGGCGGCGACGCGAAGTATAAATATTTAAATGGACGTTTCTCCCGGTTTAACCATCCGAGTACAGTGACAGTTTTGCACGTTAAATGCTTTTAATGTTAATCCACTGGCATCTAATTTATTTCAATTGTTTTCATAACCCCAAGATGGCAGCTGTGAGAAAATTAAAAATCTCTTTTTCAGCCTATTTTCATCTATGAAAAAATAAGCTTATGAGATCACCTTTTGTCCGTGTGTCCGTCTGTGTGTGCGTGTGTGATTGATCGGTGTCCCCTCTAATAACTTCTAAAAAGCTGGAGCGATTTCAATGAAAATCGGTAAGTTCATAGCACTATTCCGGATGACCCCGAAAGTGCATTTCAAGTTATGTAACGTCTCACCAATCCAACATGGCGGCTGTGTGAAATATTTTACCAGCATTCGATCTCTCCGATATCACCCTGGAATTTTGTACGGTGATAAAGGGAACTACTAGAAGTTCATTTATGTGGCTTTTGAAAAACGGGTAACTACAAAACAAACATGGCGGCCAAGCGAAGTTGCGACGTTTAAATAGACGTTTCTCGTGATTTAACCATCCAAACTCAATGAAACTTGGTACAGTATATGTTTTATACACATTGTAATGCACCGACAACTAACTTCGTTCAAATGTTTACATAACCACATGATGGCGGCTGTGCGAAATATGTCACCGGCATTCTATATCTCTGAAACTATTACCGGTATCACCCTGAAATTTTGTACGGAGATAAAGGGTACTGGTAGAAGTTCATCTTTGAGTCTTTCAGAAACCGGTTAACTACAAAACGAACATGGCGGCCAAGCGAAGTTGAACGTTTTTAATAGACTTTTCTCGTGATTTTAAACCAAACGCAATGAAACTTGGTACAGCAAATGTTTGTACACATTGTAATACACTGGTATCTAATTTAGTTCAATTTTTTACTTAACCACAAGATGGCGGCTGTGTGAATTTTAAAATTAAGTTTTTATTTTTTATGTCGTAATTATGCGGTCGATGTGAAAGTATGAATAATGAACCTACGCAATAATTTTCCTTTAATGGTACATGACTCTATGTCCTATACATATAACAATCCAACATGGCGACCATCCGAAATATTTAGATGGATCTCAATATCTACCAATCTATTACAGCAATCAAACTGATTTTTTTATGTTCATAGGGGCTATGAACATAAGTTCACCTATAGAACTTGCAATAACCTGGTGATCACAAATCCAACATGGCGGCGACGCGAAGTATACATATTCACAGGGTCGTTTCTCGCAATTTAACCATCCGAATGCAGTGACATTTGGTACAGTAAATTCTTATACAAATATTATTCCACTGGCGCCTATTTTTTTCAATTGTTACCATAATCGGCAGCTGTGCGAAAATTTAAAATCTCGTTTTTACCTCTTGTGTCTTAATCATTCGATTGAAGTTGGAATACTACACGTACACAATAATCTTCATGTAACAGTACATAACTCTAAGACCTACACACATAAAAATCCAACATGGCGACCATCCGCAGAATTTAGTCGGTTCTCAATATCTACGAATCGATTACAGCAATTAAACTGGAAGTTTGTATGTTGATAGTGGCAATTAACATATGAAGGATATATGAAAATAGGCTTTAGTTCTTCACGGAACTACTTGTTTCTCATTGGTTTCCTCGGCTTATAGTCTTGCTCAAGAAAGGGTTTACAGTAGTGGGGCTTTTAGAAAAATATAAAGCAGAGATTGCCCAATTTTCTTCTGAAATCACATGAGAAACGTTCAAATCGCCAGAGAGATAGAATAAGCCAAATAATGAGGTTATTTCTTCACAGTATTTCGAGCGTCCCCTTCTCGTGCGTTTCATGCAAATATCAATCTCCACGCCTCACTGCGGGAGGTCACAATTTATGCCTCATCTTTTAATCCAGGAAGGGGTCGAACAAGGTTCCATTGTCTGTTTTTGCAACTTATTGTGGATGTACTAGGTTGTGCGTCCATCTTCCCCCGAGTACTGTGCACCAGGACATCCAGTTCATCGCCAGAAATATCTGAAGCACTGAATCACTAAATTCTATATTATCCTCTTCGACTTCACTAGCACTTCCAACAAATTATCGTCTGCCTCACAATTTCTCCTTAATTCTTGTTCCACCTCGTCGTACTATACCATAACCTGTTCCTCTAGTTTATTAGCCATTTTAAATTCAGTAGGGAACAAACTATACAACAAAATGCAACACAAAAAAAGTTACGTTTATGGTCGCGGGTGAGGGAAAGTCTCACTTCTCTGCAAGCCCGTACAATAATAGTAACCGTGTGAATGTTTCATGTGTCAACTTGCTATTGTTGCGGGGGGCGTCTCGATATGCCTCCTACTAGGAATACCTAGGAGGGTAGGTGAATCTGAGTGCGGGCTGCGAAGTTACATGCAAGACATTTCCAAAGTGAGATAAACCCTCCCCCGCGACCACTGCTGGGTTAAAGGTAATTGTAAGTGCTGTAACTGAGCCTCGCGAGGAAAATAGAGTAGCTGCTTGATATGAAAAGTAGCCCTTTGACCTAATACCACGATAATGAAGCCAAGGGTGTTGAGCTGACCATGCATCCATCATATTCCCCATGTCCTGGGATAGGCGTGGATGTTTATATACTTACCACTGTTTTGTCAGGGCATTTTGAAGGAAGCAGCAATTAGACCATGTTAAGTTCTCCTTTATAAAACAACATCGGAACAATTTCAAATAACACATACAGTGAAACTCGATTAATTATTAGTTGAAGGGCCTGACGATAAAAAATGATTGTGGCATTCAAGATTTCAAATGAACAGTTAGCACCGACTTGCATAGGAACGGATAAGGACCATGCAGAAATACATATTATTCACAATTTCGGGGGGAAAAACATCAGAAAAAGTCTTTATTTTTTACTACGATATTCCTTTTCTTTAGGGACTACCAGTAATTTATATCAAGTACATGCGCAATAAGCATAAGGCAGTCATCAGTAAGTTGTTGCTTCATTCAGGGGTTAACAAAATCGTAGTACTGTAGTCCTGGGTACCCAATTATGTGTGTGGAATCCGTCTGATAACCTGTGACACCTGTGCAAGTGAGTGTATTGTAAATGAAGCTAGAATTAGGATGGCAGGTAGACATGGCCCTAATTCAGGTACCATCCTGGCATTAGCCAGGAGTAGAAATAGGAAAGCTGCTTCTACGATGGTTGAGACAGGAAATAAACCCACCTCTTCTCTTCACAGTTCTGCCTCATGATGCTAAGTGAACCCTTTTCATGCCATCAATCCGAAATTCCTTGGAATTATAGAGAATTGAATCTGGACCTCCGCACAGAGAGAGAGAGAGAGTCAAGGATGTTAATTCCCTCCAGCACAAGGTAGTCAACGTCAATGTGATCTCTCATAAAATGTACTCTTTAAATCAAACTATCCCTTTTAATATGCGGTAGGATTTTTAGTCTATTTCTCAATGATCGCCAAATTATAATTGTACAGTATTTGGAAAAATCACAGCGATTCTTATGCCTTACTAAATTAAGATTATCTCCCCAAGGTCGCCTGAGAGCGGTCAGTGATAGCAGAGAGCACAACGAGCAGGAGGGGTTGACTTGAGCTAACATTCCTTACTCTCCGTCTAGATGACAAGATATCCTGAAACTTAGCAAACCGGAGACCTGGCTTATATACATACACTATGAAAAATAGCCCCTGAAAACTTCTGAAGTGTGTAGAGAACAGGGAAAGAGACTGGCCTAAAAGGTTGACAATCTGCAAAACAACTACAAGGGCCTTCAGCAGAAGGTGAGGGAAAAGAAGAGAATCGAGGACATGGAGGAATTGGTTTCACCTGGTGTTTGGGTGCGGATAGAAGGTGAACTCGAGAATTTCCAACGGCAGCCATGTGGAAGAAGATGGTCAATAATTGATCAGAAGACGTTTGCTTTGTCTGCTTATAATAGAAGCCCAAATATATATAGGTTCCTCCGGTGTGTGATGACAATGATGAAAGAGAGCACACTGCAGAGACTTTTAGTGGATATACTTCTAGTGCCCGGCTTCAGTAGTGTTCTTCTAAAACAACTGAAGATGGTAATGGAGAAACTCCCGGAAGATGACAGGAAATGTGTCCTGATATTTGATGAGATGGATCTGCAACAAGGATAGTCTTACTATGACAGCAAGGGCTATGTTGTAGGATATCAGGATTATGGAGGTCTTAGGAGTACGGTATTCCTGATAGAAGCAATAAGGTTGCTGGCCATCCAAGGAATCAGGAGAAAATGGTAGCAACCTATTGAATTCCTCCTCTCCAAGGGTGGCACAAAGACAGAAGAGCTTGTATGGCTAGTGGAATATGCCATTAGAACCCTGCTTGAGCACAATGTTCTAGTCGTAGTCACGGTTTGTGATCAGGCACCATGCAATCAGCGGACTGTCGCGATTTTACGACAATCTTGTGAAGAACGTGCTTACGAGCGAGTTTTTAAACTAGATAGAATTCTGATAGTTTTTCTGTACGACGTTCCACACATTCTAAAGAACGTGAGAAACAATTTATTTACTGCTCAGTGGTCGTAGGCGAAGAAATTTCCTCGTGGGAGCACATTATGTCTTTGTTTAGACATGACCGAGGATTGTACAAATTGATACCGAAACTCACAGAGGAGCTCATGTATTCTCTAGGGAAAGTAAAAATGAGAGTAAAATATGAGTATGCCGCTCAAGTTTTCAGCAACAACACCCACAATATGATGATGACGTTCTTTAGGCTCACTGAATGTGCTGTGTGTCCAGGAGCTGACGTTACTGTCCGGCAAGTCATTATGTTCTTGTGCTGTGGGCAAGAAAGTCAACTGTAGTCTATGTCCCTTGCACTGCCACACGGCTACCTTGCTAGGACACGCAAGTCTCTTCTTTGGGCAATAACCGGCCAAGTAGTTACAAATTGCTTTCCACATATCCTAAAAGCATTGATGCAGTCCTTGCTAGGGTAAATGAGGTGCAACTCTCCATCCTCGATCTCACGTTGTTCAGTGAAGGAGTGGTCTGAGCTTCTCTCTTCCAAGCTACAAATCTACTGACTTCGGCATAAGGCACAATCACTGTCTTCAAGCATTCACTTCACAATGGAGCCGCACACATACGTTGGTGCCTGTCGTTCAATATTCTTGGAGTAGCAACTAGTGGCTACTGACTGTGTAATCTCTGCAACCTCTGAAGTTTCAACAACCAGAGAAACAACGTCAAGGTCTTCATCTTCACAATTTCAATAGACTCTTCAGGCTGCAACTCCTCTGCATTTGAAGCAGCCTCTTCCAAGAATGTCGGAAGATTACTGAGTGAATTGTGTTCATCTTCACAGTTCTTTCCTTTCAGTTGTCCGTCCCTTCACAGGCACAGTCTTCACCTGCCATTAACCGCACCTCTCAGACAGAGCAGTTTTGTCGCAGCGATGCCTTGTAAATGAGTTTAAATGCCCTTACATATCATAAATATCATCTAGAATGAATGGAAGAAAGAGAAAATAGACCAGGAACGTTTGCTAATATGATCATTTTTAAATAAACTTTCATATGATAATATTTGGAGGGAAGAATAAGGATTATACATGGATTGTCTTTCTCCATCGTCACTTTCACAATAATGTTTTATGTGAGATGTTAGACTGTTCTAAACATATTCATTCTATCGCCAATGATTCCAAATATACATCAAACCTAATAGATGGTCAAATGTGCTGATATGTAATCGTGCAAATCCGGAGAAGAGCTTTGTTTTAATTAAATATTTGATTTTTCGTAGTTAGTTTACCCTCCAGGTAGGCTTTTTCCACGGACTCAGTGAGGTATCCCACCTTCACCGCCTCTACGGGCAGTGACCTGGAGCTTGACAGTAGGGGATAACACTGGGGAGGCAGAACTAGCACCTCGCCCAGGTGGCCACACCTGCAAAGTGATCAGGGGGCCTTTCAAATTTCGTGGCAGAGCCGGGAATCGAACCTTGGACCTCCGGGGTCGCAGCTAAGAACATTGACCACTACACCAGGATGGCGACTTAATTAAATATTCCTAGGTATATTTTCCATTGCGAAATGCACAACATAACGCTCAATTTTATAAAGTATCAGTACTTGTAAGCATTAAATATTAAAAATTTCATACAACGTCTTAGCAAATAATGACGTGGACTAAACTATTTATTCTCCAAAGTATACTGTATACTCATTATAATTCATTTCATACAAAGTTCGTATTATTCTAACACTAGGCTATATTGCATGCAATTTACTCAAATTAGTAAAATATAGGTAAGAACGAGAACAGCTGCCATCTTGTCTTTTAACCGAGACGGCTCAGCTTTTAAAGTCACTTCTGCAATATAAATTATAATATAAACTTTTAATTTCGAACGGGCCACCTCCTCTAGAAGAGTTGGAACTTTTCACGGTCCGATAATCTGAACTGGATTATAAAGCTTGCATAATTCACACGGCCACCATTCTGAAATGGTAGGGCTGATGGCCTTGTAATTTGGGCGCAAGTCGCGTCCCATACAAAGGTTTGTTTTTACCCAATTTAGTACGCTCCGATGAATAGTTTGGTCGTTATTTAAATTTAAGTTTAGACCATTTGAGTGGCCGCCATTAACTTTGGTAAGATGGCGGCAATATAAAGCATGACACTGAGGTGCTCCTTGCTGGTGCTACCTCTGTACCAAATTTCGTTCAATTCGGTTTCGTCGTCTTTGAATTGATAGCGGGGTAAGACAGAATACACACAGACTGACAACTCTTGGCCCACGTGACTCCCATAAGTAGGGACTGGATTATTTGAAAATGCATCTTTTGTGGGTTTATTGGATTTCTTGCTTATTTTGAACACAGCAGCATTTTAGCATGGGCTATACATATGAAATTAAGTATAACTTAAAAAGTCAGGAACAAAATTGGTTTCGCCTGCGTGTTTGTGCATCCCTTGTAAGCAACCTTCTGAGGAACAGATGACGAGATAGTAGTACTCTACGCAAGCATGCTACCTCAAAATGCCTAAAGAGGAGAGCAACAGAAAGTATTTATTCAACTGATAGCGTTGTCATCAATTGCCAATTATGACGAAGGAAGTAAAATTTAAAAAAAAAAATCAACTTGAACAACATGCAAACACGACTCCACATATTACGGAAAAGGAGGGTAACAAGAGTGAATAACTTTGGCTTATTGGTTAGTGCATATTTTTCCATTTTAATGCATATTTTAATCGTTTTTAGTGCATAAACTCATAAGTCTATTTTCAATTATTGCAAAAATAGAAAGTAGACTAACAATGCCGTATTCTTCATAATATCCTTATAATTCTTACATCGCGGTGCTTGGCATTCTTTCTTCCCTTGCTGTGACATGATTGATTCTCATTTCAATTCCAATAAATAATAAATAATCAAAACACCGGCGAAAAAATCACACCAACGCCACGAAGAAAATGAAAAAAAAAACACCAGTTTAATCCCGCCGGTCGGATTGGCGTGAGCGTTGATGGGTGCCAACTACGGAACCTTAGTACTAAAATTAATTTTCCATTCGTTGGTGAAAGTGGTAGAACGAAGGTCGATGAAATGTCGATCTCCTTCAGTGACGCGGAGGGAAGGGAAATGAGTGGCTGTAGGATAACGTTATAATAGTGATGTCTATTTTTTAAGGTAGGTTCACTTTTGGTTAGTGATGGAATCTGTATGTATTAAGTTTTGTAATTTGTCTCTCGGGCATAAGCATCTATTATATAAAACAAAGTGTCCTGACTGAGTCACATACTCACTGACTCTTCATCGCCCAGCCAAAGCTATTAATGTTAGAATCATGATATTTTTGGGATATGTTCGTTGTAAGTCGGAAACGCCCAATAAGGAAGGATTTTTGGATTTTCAGGTTTTAAAGTGGTGTTAAGGGGGTAGACCTGCATTTCATGAATAACAATATCACCCGATTTGTTTCATTAGGGGATATAATACTCGGCATATAAACTCATCATTAAAAATAAGAAGACATGTGTCTCAGAGTTTTTCGTTGTGGTGTGTATTATGAGATTAAAGGGGTGAAATGTGGGAGTTGAATGATTCCTAACGATTGATAACGAATTGTTCTGCGGAGCGCTCGTTTTCAAAATTGAAACGGATCAAAAGTGCGCTAAGAAGTATCATGTCACAGGAACCATTAGACATTCTAAGTTTAATATATATCGAGTCAGATGTTCTGCGGGAAATTGACTTTGATGACATTGTAGAAGATTTCATTAACCGAAAAAACAGAAAAAAATATTTTTGATTACATTTTACAGAAGTAAACAAGATGTTCAGTAAAGAACAAATAGCCTACTTTCTCCTAAAAGCATGGGTATTGTTATAGCTCTTTGTCCTTTTCAAGTAGTATAATTGAGTGTTGGTTGTAGTAGCTTGTTGAAATACAACGTGCTATACGGATATTAAACATGAATATGAGGTGCCCTTTGCTAGTTCTTCCTCTGTAAAAAAAATTCATTCAATTCGGTTTCACCGTGATTGAATTGATATGGGGAATCGATTTGCGCACATACATGGCCGCTATCTGCAAACTATTGGGCTGAAGACCTTGTAGTTCAGTCAAAAGATGCTTCCCACAAAAAGGTATGCTGTTGCAAAATTTAGTAGAGATCAAAGGATTAGGTTGGTCGTAATTTTGTTTAAGCTTTTAATATTTGGGTGGCCACCATTACGTTTTCGTCAAAATGGCGGCGATATAAAACATGACACTGTGGTGCCCTTTGTTAGTGCTACCTCTGTACCAAATTTCGTTCAATTCGGTTTTATGGTGTTTGAATTGATAGGGGGAATCGATTTGTACACATACATGGCCGCCATATGCAAACTATTGGACTGATGACCTTGTAGCTTGGTCAAAGAACGGTTCTCACTTAAAGCTATGAAGTTGCAAAATGTGGTAGAGATCAGATGATTAGGTTGGTCGTAATTGGATTTTAGCTTTTTACATTTGGGTGGCCACCATTACGTTTCCGTCAAGATGGCGGCGATATAAAACATGACACTGAGGTGTCCTTTACAAGTGCCACCTATGTACCAAATTTCGTTCAATTTGGTTTCACCGTGTTTTAAAAGATAGGGTAAATCAATTTGCACACATACATGGCCGCCATCCGCACATGATTGGGCTGATGACCTTGTAGTTTGGTCAAAACATTTCTTTATTCATAAAGGTATAATGTTGCAAAATTTGGTAGAGATCAGATGATTAAATTGGTCGTAATTTGATACAAGACTTTAACATTTGGGTGGCTGCCATTGGGTTTTTGTCAAGATGGCGGCAATATAAAACATGGCACTGAAGTGCCCATTGCTAGTGCTAACTCCGTACCAAATTTCGTTGAATTCGTTTCCACCGTGTTTGAATTGATAAGGGTAATCGATTTGCACACGTACATGGCCGCCAACTGAAAACTATTGGGCTGGTGACCTTGTAATTTGTTCAAGAGACGCTCGCTATATGACTATACGTGGTTGTAAAATTTGGCAGATATCGGATGATTAGGTTAGTCGTAATTTGATTTAAGCTTTGAACATTCGGGTGGCCGCCATTACGTTTCCGTCTAGATGGCGGCAATATAAAACAAGACATTGAGGTGCCCTCTTCTAGTGCTACCTATGTAACAAATTTTGTTCAATTCGGTTCCACCGTGCTTGAATAGATAGGGGGAATCCATTTGCACACATACGTGGCCGCCATCCGCAACGTATAGGGCTGATGCCCGTGCAGTTTAGTCAAAAGATTTTTCATACATAAAGGTATAATGTTGCAAAATTTGGTAGAGATCAGATGATAAGGTTGGTCGTAATTTGATTGAATTTTTTAACATTTGGGTGGGCGCCATTACGTTTTCGTCAAGATGGCGGCGATATAAAACATGTCCCTGAGGTGCCCTTTGCTACTGCTACCTCTGCACCAATGTTCGTTCAATTCGGTTTCACCGTGTTTGAATTGGTAAGGGAAATCGATTTGCACACATACATGGCTGCCATCTGAAAACTATTGGACTGATGACCTTTTAGTACGACTATATGTAGTTGCAAAATTTGGTAGATATCGGATGATTAGGTTAGTCGTAATTTGATTCAAGCTAAACTTAAAACTAGCATTCACAGAAACAATAACCTCTTAAAGGAAGAGCATATAATATGTAGGAACAAAGTGACAGCTTTAAAACGGAAACTGAAATCCTCATACTACGAACATAAATTAACATTGAATGCCAATACCATAAAAGATACTTGGAATGTAATCAATGAAATGATCTACAACTGCACAACTAAAAACAAAGATGGTCCCTGTGAGATAATAATTGACGGTAAATCTTTCACAGGAAAAGAAAATATTTGCAATGATCTAAACACTCACTTTATAAACATAGCACACAGATTAGCCAAAAACATCCCCCCAGGGAAGAAAGTTAATGAAATTAATGTCAACACAGATTCCATATTTATGACCCCGACTAATGAGATGGAAATTCGCAATATTATATTAAACCTTAAAATGAAAAGTAGCCAAGACAAAGATGGTATGTCAGTAAAATTGTTAAAAAACTCCATTGACATGCTAAGTAGCCCACTAACTACTTTAATAAATTTATCGTTAGAGACTGGTCTGGTGCCTGATGATCTAAAAATAGCACGAGTCATACCAGTCTATAAAGGTGGTGACAAAAGCAATCCGGACAATTACAGACCCATTTCCATCCTCCCACCCATATCCAAGGTACTCGAAACAGTAGTAAAAACAGAGTTGTTAATTTCTTAAATAAAAATGATTACTTCTACAAAGGACAATATGGATTCCGTGAAAACTCAAGCACAGAAATAGCCACAATTGATATAATCTCTAACTTGCAGGATGTCTTAGACAATAAGATGACAGCGAGTGGCCTTTTCATAGACCTGAGAAAGGCGTTTGATACTGTTGACCATGAAATTCTTTTAGGGAAACTTGATAAAGCAGGTATCCGAGGAGTAGCTTGGACATGGTTTGAAAATTACCTATCTAATCGTAAGCAGTATATTGAAATAAATGGCTACAGAAGTGAGGAAGTGAATATTACCCACGGTGTGCCCCAAGGATCAAAACTGGGTCCCTCTTCTTAGTATATATTAATGACATAGCAACACTCCGTTTTCATGGTAATACAACGTTGTTTGCAGATGACTTAAGCATCTTTTACAATGCGTACACCACCAACACGCTGATTACACACATGCAGGAGGACTTAAATACCATACTTGGCTGGACCCAGTCAAATAAATTAACAATCAATGAAGATAAAACAAATTATTTAATAATATCTAAGCGTAGAACAAAGTTAGACATTACTGAATGGAAAAGCAGTTAAAAGGTTCTCATCTGTCAAATACCTAGGCCTAATAATAGGTGAAAATCTCTCCTGGCAAAAGCACATTGATGCATTAGTAAAAAAAATATCACCTGCCGCTGGTATGAAAAAAAATTGAGCTACTACATCCCAAAATATCTACTCAGGAAAGTGTATTTTTCCTTAATCCATAGCCGATTACAATATTTGAATACAATTTGGATAAAATGCTCAAATTACCTAAAAAAGGAAATTGAGGTAATTCAGAATAGAGCCATAAGAAATATTTATAACTACCCTTTTTTAACACTAACCAAACACCTTTATAATACGAGTAAAATTCAACCAGTAGCCCTAAATGCAGAAATCAAATCAAATGCCCTGATGTACCAAATCCTACACAACAGAATCCACACAAATTTAAACTTCACTAAACAATCTGATTTACACGCTTACAAAACTAGACATGCAGATGACATAACACTTTTCCATATCAATTCCAAACAATATGGCAGTAATAGCATTAAATATAGTGCCTTTGTAAAGTTCAATAGACTACAAGAAAATATAAAAATTGCACCTAGCTTACCAATCTTTAAAAGGAGGCTAAAACAGTTTATGAGGAATGATTATAAAATTTCAGTTTGAAGAAAGTTCATAATCTGAGAAGACAAAAGAAAAACACATTGTGTACAAAAACTTATGAAAGCTACAAAATGTTGTGTATATTTTCATACTGAAAACTTTGTAAACTAAACATTGTATTGTAATTTGTCGCCAATAAGATAACACTGCACAATTCCTTTGTAAATGAGTCCTTGACTCGTTAAGGGATTGATAAAATGCATTATCGTTAACATTTGGGTGGCCGCCATTACGTTTCCGTAAAGATGGCGGCGATATAAAACATGACACTGAGGTGCCCTTTGCTTGTTCTACCTCTGTACCAAATTTCGTTCAATTCGGTTTCACCGTGTTTGAATTGATAGGGGGGGACAGACATTCAGAGTACACACACTCACACACACACAGTCGAAACACACACAGACAGAATGTATTGTAATCATGTATTTGATCAAATGGAATTAATAAAAATCTATCTATCTATCTACACACATTTTTTGGCCCTGTAGTGATCTCATAAGTCTACTTTCAGTTTTTGCAAAAATCATAAGTAGGCTAAAAATTGTATGATTTGTTAAATTGTTCATCAAACCATCTGAAATGTTTTCAAATAACGATGATCGTTTCAATTGAATTGTATGTATAAATGTAGGTCTATGTATGATTTAATAAAAAGTGTATTATTCATCTTGAGAAAAAGAACTCTTGTACCGGTATATACTTTATAAAATGTACAGGTGGTAAAAAATAAAAATTATTTGAAGAAAAAACCAAAGGGGCCCCAAAAATCTGAGGGACTTGGGCCTCATTTTACCTTAATCCGGCACTGAAAGGTGTGTTAATGGGGTTAAACCTGCATTTCATTGAATAACAATATCTCACGAGGGGTTTCGTTTGGGGATGTGAAACTTGGTAGGGTGTATCTTAATTTTACCGACAAAAAATCAGGGACGCTCTGCGTGTTATGTAAAAGACGTTGCCGCAATCGGATTGGCGGAGAAAAATTTTCCCTTCGAGAAAATGAGGTTACTTTGTTACTTCCGGGCGCGCGATTCAAATCTACGAACTCGCCGTATTTGCTGAGCCAGGCAGCAAGCCGCTGGCAACTGCTGTGCTTCAGGCAAGGGAAGGGAGTGTGATAGAAGGAGACAGAGATATGCTGGCGGGCATGCGGCAAGCCGAGGCGATCGAGGAAACTTGCGCATGCCCGCCAGCATATCTCTGTCTCCTTCTATCACACTCCCTTCCCTTGCTTGAAGCACAGCGGTGGCCAGCGGCTTGCTCTCTAGCTCAGCAAATAGGGCGAGTTCGTAGATTTGAATCGCGCGCCCGGAAGTAAGAAAAAGTAACCTCATTTTCTCGAAGGGAAAAATTTTCTCCGCCAATCCGATTGCGGCATCGTCTTTTAAATAACACGCAGAGCGTCCCTGATTTTTTTGTCGGTGTAATTAAGATACACCCTGTATAAACTACCGGTAATCATTAAAAATAAGCAGACACGTGTCTAACGATTTTTCGATGTGGTGTATATTATGAGGTGAAAGGGATGAAAAGTTGGGGCTGAAGGATTCCTAACGGAGCGTGTATCTCTTAAACGACATAGGTGAGGAGTTTGAAACGCAGTGGAAAACAATCAGCTTAAAAATAAAAACATAGGTGTTCGACTTTTTTTATAAATCCAATTTAGGGGGCCCATGGGGAGGGGTGAAATTCTGGAAGAAAAACGTCCACTAAGGAAGAACTTATGGATATTCACTTTGATCGGCCAACCAAACCTATTAAAATTTGAAACAAGTAATTTTGGGGATATGTTTGTGGTATGTCGAAATCGCCTTCTAAGGAAGGATTTTTGGATATTCAGGTACTAAAGGGGTGTTAACGGGGTTAAACCTGCAACTCATTGAATAACAATATCTCACGAGTGGTTTCATTTGGGGTTGGATACTCGGCATATTAACTAATGATTAAAAAGAATAGGCAGACACATGTCTAAGGGATTTTCGATGTGGTGTATATTATGAGTTTAAGGGGGGAAATATGTGCGTAGATGTTCTTTACTTGTGTAATTTTTTGATGTGTAGGCCTACTTTTTTCATAGGAATATAGGTAAATGGATTTTGTGTTTAGTCAGTGTGTTTAATATACGGTACTGTACGGTATCTCACTTATTTCCTACGGTACCGGTATTTACCTAAGTTATGTGGTAGGAAACCGTGTTGTGATTTTCAGTCGAATTTTATACATGCGATGCAACGACGTTGAAGAGATTTTGATATTTATGTTCCATTATTGTGCTATATTGTCTGATTGTTTACGGTCTTTTCCAAATTATTATCACTATTATTCAAAATTAAACGATAAATCAAACATAGCATTCAGGATTGAGACGTTGCTAAGTGTACTCTTTACAACTACAATTTTCGCGGGCGAAGCCGTGATGGGTAATGCTAGTATAATATAATAACTGATATTTTCTCTATTGTGTTAGAAATGCATCCATAATCTTACCGCTTTCCTTTAATGAAAATGAAAATCCACAGCCTGCTTCCAGTCTCCGACCGGGTCAGGAATGGAATGAATGAAGCCCCCATCTAGCGGCGAGGATATGATTTGTGCCGGCTGCCGAGGCCTGACGCACTCCTCTGGGGCAATGATTAAATGAATGACAGATGAAATGAAATGGTAGTGGAGAGTGTTGCTGGAATGAAATTTTGACAGGGAAAACCGGAGTACCCGGAGAAAAACCTGTCTGCCTCCGTTTTGTCCAGCACAGATCTCACATGGAGTGACCGGGATTTGAACCACGGACCCAGCGGTGAGACGCCGGCGTGCTGCCACCTAAGCCACGGAGGCTTCGCTTTCCTTTAATAATAATAAATAATAATAATAATAATAATAATAATAATAATAATAATAATAATAATAATAATAATAATGTAGCCTAGCGTAAAGCATGTGTCGTGGTTTTACGGGTGCGTTGAAGGAAATATCGTCACTGTGTGTTCGATGTAGGCCTACCTCGCGGCGAAATAATATTTTTTTAGTTCCGTGTAGGGATATTTGAAATACTAACTACAGACCTAAGTAAATTTAATAATCAAGATGAATCTTGCAACCAGAGTTCTGCTGAGACATGTTCGTGACCTGTGTTGATTAATTTACAATGTTCAATTGTCTAGGATAAACAGGTTAAAAATCGTAACTACGAACTTCTTCAGGACGGCGAAAGCTACCCGGTAACATTATTTATAAGTCTGTAAGGATAAATACAACTTTGAGTCCCTACCAATCGATGTAAGTTCAATGAGGGAGAAATGTTGTATTTCATTTGAAGTGGGATCATTGTAACACGATGTGGAAGTTTTGACTTGTATTTTATGAAATCCACTGTTTCCACTGCCTATTTCTTAAAACTCGTGCAGTAACTTGAGTTTACTTCCACTTTGAAGGTTTGCATTGTAATTTAGCGTCGGACAATCCCGCCTGCCCCATCAAATTGTGTTAAAGTTTGTGTGTAGCCTACTTAGGTATAGAGAAACCAATTATAAGACGCTTCATTTTACTGCTCCACAAGCTGGCACCAGTTATTCCTCATTGTATCGCAATTATAGGTACTAATATTTTGCTCGATATTCTGCCCTAAGTTATATCGTATAAAGGCGAGCGTCATTGTCGAATAAGATTGATCATTAGCTTCCTCTTCTCACTGTGCACCTGGTGGGATATATTCACATTAACTTACCAGTGGCCTAACTTGCATTCGGAGTTCTGAAAATATCTCATTTGATGTGTTATTATGTTAATTATACGGCGTACTTGTTTAATTACGGCTCCTAACAATTCTCGTGTGCACTTCGTGTGTTCTAGTTTCCTGCGCACTATGGAGCAACAACCAATCATTAAGAGAGAGCCTGAATGTTTGTCTGATACTGACGAAGTCCCTAATATTGTAAGTAGTATTTAATTTGCATACTGTGTAACATAACATGTGCATGACAAGGAACTTAATACTCGCTACCGAATTGTAGGCTTAGTACTGGTATTCTGTCTGTATGTTTTACATTGGTTCATATTCTAGGATTCTAGGACTACATATAATAATCTGCTGGAGGAGTCAGGTGGTCTATTTGAAGACGACAGCAAGGTTATCAAAGTGGAAAACCAAATACAGGTGATCATAGGTTCTTATAGTAATGTGCATGATTTTATTATAATTTGAATATTTTGATTATTCAGTGTTGTTTCGTATTTTAGCGGCTTCCAGTTGCTGATGTTATTGTATTCAAAATGCAGGTTCACTCTGCTGGCACCCTGGGCCCTATTGTAGGTGAAGTCCACACCACATGCTGTGCTAACAGTAGCTAATTTAGTGGTAATGTAGGTTAACTCTGCTGCCATAATTGTGAGAGTCTGAAACACAGCCTCAATGATAACTGCTTTGAGCAAATATCCATCATTCTAGAAGTTAGTGGTAGTTATTGTTGTTTAAATGGTCAGTACTACAAGGTCATCTGCCCCTTCCACCATTCTAAACTTCAAGCAGTTAAAGGAGACGTAAACATAACTGTTTGAAAATCTGAGGTGTATGTTCATAGAACATAAACCAGAGGATGTTAGCTGGTTCGTGTTTTTGAGAATACCTTCTTAATTGTCCTAGCTGTGATTGTCAATATGACTTTGTTGGACCGTTGATAACACACTCCGCTCTTAGGTTAGCTGTGACTGTGTATATATCGTTGGTCCACCCTTCATGACAGCCCTCAATGGTACATTCATGTTGTTAATTTCATGGTGAGGATCTCCCAGTATTTCTCGGTGCTTTGAAGGGGGGAGGAAAAGGTTTGTGGTTCGTTTTGGACTGGCACATAGTCACCATTCGAAAATCCCCAAGAGATGCTCTATTGCTGTCTGCCTCAACCATAAATAATTCCGTTCAAAAAAACTCTTTTCCTCTCGCCTATAAAAATATTCATATTCTATATTTGTTACCACATTGCCTAATCTAGACTATGTCAAAGGATCATGAATAATGTATAAATGTGATTGGTATTAAATTTCAAGTACCTGCCACTTCTTAGGAATGTATTTATCGCTCCTGTTAAATTCCTCCCTGCCTTAAGTATCCTTGATATGAATATTGCTTTAATCTGGTCACAAGAGGGTAAAACACACAATGATTAGTGCGAGATTTCTGAACACAAAATTTTTCAACTTTAATTGTGTTGAAGACTACAGGGGAAGAGAGAGGCAAGTCAAGATTCCATAATTTTACACAGGAGCTGATTTAAAGTTTGAAACCAAATAACGTTCATTTGTCTTTGGATATCTTACAATGACTGTATGTAATGTAACTGACTAATATCTTTGTTATGATATGCAATATTAGGCAATTTTTGTCAACAGAAGCACAACATATTAATAAAATTATTTCCAAGAATTACCTTTTACAGCAGAATAGGGAGGTAAGTCATCAAATCTATTATTGTTTTAACCAAAATGTGATCACAATATTTTCTCCACATTCATTTTCTTCGTAATTTCGGTTCATGTGGTAGATTCTTGTATAAGATTTGAGTCTCCTTAGAACAAAAAGCTTTCTAATCTTGAAGGTCTTTGAACTTCTCTTCTGATATCGGTAGAAGTTCCGGGTATGCTCTTGGAGGATAACGAAATTCATTAGGTTCCATTTCACGTACAAGGTCCCTTTCTGATCTCTTCTTGCGCACAACAGTGGAAATCCATGCTGCATTGTATAATTCACGGTGGATGGTCTGCTTCAACTTTCAATTTCTTGATTGGCCTGGTTGGAATGGGACACTTCTTACAGTAGTAATCATCAAGGAAGCTGCTCCAAACTCTGATCGTTCCATCGTCTACTTCTATAACTGTGAAGGATTCAGGTTTCACTCTTGCATGCAGGAACACCTCAACCCAGTCTTGAGGAATTTCTGTCACAGATTTTGTGTTTATCAGTCCCATATCCTTGTCACATTCCAGGTATGAATGCCCTCTTATTGGGAATGTGACATGAGCAGATTGTAGACGTTTCTGCTTGGGGACAATATAGTGTAAGTATCGGAAAAGGGTGAATTTTTGTTTTGCCCTGCTGCAGAGTCACAGAAGAAATTTAAATGTTGGACTTCTGGGCTAAGAATTCTTGTAATGTATTCATTAAGAAAAGATGTTACCTCATTTGCCCCTTTTCTGCCGTCAGTTTCTGGGTAAGCCTACAAAATAGCTTTGTTGTCAGACAATTGGTGGATATTGAAGGAAATGAAGCTGAGTTGTCGCTTGTCTATGTTTGTAAAAATATTTGGACATGGGAGATTTTTTGGAAATCCATGGAAACTGATTCAGTAAGGCGATCCTATCTACTCTTCATCCTTCCTTCTCTGTTGTGATTGTAAAAAGTCGCAGCTCCAAGGATGTGCACTTTATGTTGAGTTTCTAGATACATGATCCTCTTCTGTAGTTGTCACTTCTCCTCTTCACTTGCTGTACTCAACTGGGATAAGAGGGATTTCTTATTCGCAACAAACTCATCACTTCTGGGATACCCAAAGGAAATATTGAACCGTGTATTAAATATTGTTCGGTATGCTTCATAGGACACCAAGTTGTCAGGATTTTTTTCTTTATACATGCTATACATTTTAGAAATGGTTAGTTCCTCAGGAACTTACACTCTGATCTCTTTCTGCTATAATGGCTTTCGCGACCCTTAAATGATGAAATGTGATCTACAAACAGTCTTTCAGTTTCTACTGATAATTTATTGTGGCGGCTAGAGTGTTTGCTACGAATATCGATGCCTATTAGTGAATTACCTTTTATGGATTTGTGGATATTTTCAAATCTCTTTTTAGAAATCCTATACAAAAACCTGAAAGCTTTTTGACACACTTCAATATTTTTTTTTGCCATTTTCATTTGAAACCCTTAACTTGTATTTGAAACTTTTACCTCAAAGGATGGCATCATCTTCATCTTTTCATGGTCTCCTCTGTTTAATATCGTGGGCTGAAATTAAACCACCCAAATGTAAAGTTTGTTTCCCAACACTGCAAACTATTGATGTCGTTGATGATTTTATTTTGCTGCTTTATGTCAATACTGTTGAAACACTCTAACCTACAAGTACAAGGATCACCAATTTCATGACACTGGGATCTCATTTTTGTGTGTGCATCCTTGATCCTACCAAAACTCTTCCTCTTCTTGCTACTTTCATAAGATGTAGACGGTTCTTGATCACCTTCAAACTCTGCATCCATGTTTTAATTTAACTGGGACACAACAATTACTGCCAAAACAACAGTAGCCATTGTAGGCCTAGTTGTCTAACACAAACATACACAACAATGCAGCATATAAATAACATTCCATTAGTGTTGCCACACTTAGCACACTCCATACTCTTTAGAGATGCATTCCATATATGTGATAATATGACTTACCTCCCTCTTTCTCTGTTTACTACTGACTTACCTCTCTCTTCCCGTGTAGGCGAAATTTTGAATATGAAGTTTCTCACTGACTAGCCTTCCTTTTGCTCTGCAATATAGTCCATACAAAATATGGCACTCATGTTATATGGTTATGTTCTTAACTCATTTTATCCCATTTGCTGACTTACCTCCTTTTTTCCCTGTAGTCTTCGTTTATTATCATTAAATGGTTACTCTAAGTAACTACATCTTCCCCACAATGTCGCAACACACACTTAATGCTAGTGACAATATGCTAGTCCTACGTTTTGTGAGTGTATAACAATTGAAGTTGTTTTCGGATATAAACTCCACAAAAACTGTCCCTGTTGAGGTAAGAAGACTATAATGAGAGGCTGATTCACCCTCAGTTTGTTACTTTATTCCTTGAATCTTTCAGTGCACGTTTTAAAGGAACAAATTTGTGAATCAAGTCATTTCCTTGCAGGACGATACAGACCATCAAACCGATATTAAAATTGAAGAAACTTCTATTCCGGAGATCGTTCCTCTCCGCAAAACAGAAACACCATCTTTAGATCCAAAAGAGGTAAGTTACTCCATGCCTCTATACAAGACATCTCCTTGTCACGTAATAGCATTAAGGGATTAAGAGTTGTGTTATCCCAATTATGTTGTTGACAAACAGAAGCGTTTGGTTGTTGGGTTGTGTTTTGTACAGCAAGCACAATACTTGTTGATTTAATGATGGCGAATTAAATTATCTGACCCATACGATACTTCCACCCTCGACTGCCGGCTTTTAGTGATATTCTGAGCACTGAGCTGCTGGGGCATGCGTTATAATGTCATTGAGAAATAGTTAATTGGGTGAAGCTATCAGATGTTTGGCCTAATCACCTTGTATTAGTTGCCCACTTTGGAGATGAAGTCTAGATTAAGCAAATTATTTAGGATGTCTTATATTCTGGTAGAGATCTTCCCATGAATGCTACAGAGAGGAGGTGGGTTTGACGCCCCTCATGGGTGGTCATGTGTTCCTTTTTACTTGACTCCGCGCAATCGCAGGAATGGTTCTAAATTATGACAGTGAGAACCTCCTTCCCAATCTTGAGCATTGCCGAAACATGCAGTTGACTGGTAGCATGAAGATAATACATAATTGAGGATAAGGCTTGAAGGTAAAAGAATGTTCTTGCACCTTACTTTTACTTGAATGTACTATGAAATCGTTCCTCCATATCATATTTCTTATTTCTGATAGTTTTTGAAGTACAGTATGTTTTCTTTAATCCTCAGTGTTCCCATTTATAAGGTGTCAGGGAGTAGGTGAAATGTGTGTGTATAAGGCGGGGATTTTTGCAGACGAATGTCCTTCTGTCCAGCCCATAGGAGGTGTTAATTTTTTTTTGATATAGTGATCAGGTACCGTCCCAGCATTATCCTGCATTTAAAAACGTAGAACCATGTAAAGCCAGTTAGTGGAAAGTGGGGATCGTACCCACTCGTTCTCCGCGATGGATCCCATGATCTGGCAATTTTAAGGTGTGTAATGTTCTGAGCCCTTCATCTGTTCTATACAGGAACTATAATGATTGGATTTAGTCCCGGTATACAGCAAAGAATCGAGTTTTCAATTAGTACCTGCTCCAATCTCCTCATTGGCCATCATCTCAATTACAAACTGTGAGTTCCTTTACAGTAGCAGACCTATACTTCATGTTGTTAAAGGTAGCGGCTTTGATGTTATATACCCTAAAATGAGACTCACTCTAGAAGGATTTAATAAACATACCATCACTTCTTTTGAAACATTTGTATATTAAACTAGCTGTACCCGGCATGCGTTGCAATGCAAACCAAAGAAAGTGTTGGCGTTGTAACTTTGTTGAAGTGCTTTTGGATTCCCAATATATTATTTTCCTTTTCCGTTAACCACCTCCAAACTATTGTAAAATTGATTTACTTTCTCAAAATAATCATGGGAGAGTGCTCAACAACTCACCAAAGTTTCATCGCAATGAAATGAATGGCATATGAACGCATACGGGACTTTGTTGAAACGATTCGAGCGCCGTCACTCTATATGTTGAATCTACTTGTGCGCCACCAATTGAAAAACGGATTTACTAATTCATACACCTTCGCTGGACTGTACTCAACTCCCCAAGGTTTTATCATAATCGGATGAATGGTATATGCACGCATACGGGACTTGGATGAAACGATTCACGCGCAGTCGCTCATTAATTGAATCTACTCGTGCGCTACCAATTGTAAAATGGATTTACTAAATCAGAAATCTTTGCGGGAGTGGAAACAAAATTTCTCCAAATTTCACTGCAATCGCATGAATGGTATATGAATGCACACGGATTTTTTTTAAACGATACGTGCACCGTTACTAATTTGTTGAATCTACTCGTGCGCAACCTATTGTAAAATGGATTTATTAAGTCAGAAACATTTCCTGGAGTGTGCACAACAATTCAAACAAATTTTCGTAGCAATCGGATGAATGGTACCGGTATATGAACGCATACGGGACTTTGTTTAAGCGATTCGCGTGCCGTCGCACATTTGTTGAATCTGCTTGTGCGATACATATTGTATTGTGGATGTACTAAGCCATAAACCTTCCTTGACGTGTACACAACATCTCCCCCAAGTTTCATCGCTATCGGACGAATGATATATAAACGCATACGGGACTTTGTTGAAACAATTCGCGTGTCGTCGCTCATTTGTTTTATCTTCTTGTGCGATACCTATTATAAAGTGGATTTACTAAGCCAGAAAGCTTCCCTGAAGTGTACACAACATCTCACCCAAGTTACATCGCTGTCGGACGATTAGTATATGAACGCATACGGGACTTTGTTGAAACGCTTCGCGCGTCATCGCTCATTTGTTGAATCTACTCGTGCCCTACTTATCGTAAAGTGGATGTGATAAGCCAGAAACCTTGCCTGAAGTGTACACAACCTCTCACCCAAGTTTCATCGCTATCGGACGAATGGTATGTGAACGCATACAGGACTTTGTTAAAACGCTTCGCCCGTCGTCGCTCATTTGTTGAATCTACTCATGCGCTACCTATTGTTAAGTGGATTTACTAAGCTAGAAACCTTCCCTGATGTGTACACAATAACTCACCTAAGTTTAGTCGCTATCGGACGAATGGTATATGAACGCATACGGGACTATGTTGAAACACTTCGTGCGTCGTCGCTCATTTGTTTAATGTACTTGTGCGATACCTATTGTTAAGTGGATTTACTAACCCAGAAAGCTTCCCTGAAGTGTACACAACATCTCACCCAAGTTACATCGCTGTCGGACGATTAGTATATGAACGCATACGGGACTTTGTTGAAACGCTTCGCGCGTCATCGCTCATTTGTTGAATCGACTCGTGCCCTACATATCGTAAAGTGGATTTGCTAAGCTAGAAACCTTGCCTGAAGTGTACACAACCTCTCATCCAAGTTTCATCGCTATCGGACGAATGGTATGTGAACGCATACAGGACTTTGTTAAAACGCTTCGCCCGTCGTCGCTCATTTGTTGAATTTACTCATGCGCTACCTATTGTTAAGTGGATTTACTAAGCTAGAAACCTTCCCTGATGTGTACACAATAACTCACCTAAGTTTAGTCGCTATCGGACGAATGGTATATGAACGCATACGGGACTATGTTGAAACACTTCGAGCGTCGTCGCTCATTTGTTTAATGTACTTGTGCGATACCTATTGTTAAGTGGATTTACTAACCCAGAAAGCTTCCCTGATGTGTACACAGCATCTCACCCAAGTTACATCGCTGTCGGACGATTAGTGTATGAACGCATACGGGACTTTGTTGAAACGCTTCGCCCGTCGTCGCTCATTTGTTGAATCTACTCGTGCGCTAGCTATTGTTATGTGGATTTTATGAGCCAGAAACCTTACCTGAAGTGTACAGAACATCTCACCCAAGTTTCATCGCAATGGGATGAATGGCATATGAACGCATGTGGGACTTTCTTGAATCAAACGCACGTAATTTTGTTGAAGCTACTCGCGCGCCATCTATTGTAAATTGGATTTACTACACCTATAGCTTTTCCGGGACTGTGCGCAACAACTCACCAAAATTTGATCGCTATCGGATTAATTGTATATGAACGCATCGCCATTACGCATTTGTTTAAAGTACTCGAGCGCTACCTATTTTCAAATGGATTAACTATTTCTATAAACCTCTCGGAAGTGTTTACAACAACTCACCAAAATTTGATCGCAATCGGATGAATGGTTTATGAACGCATAAAAGACGAACACACAGACATTCCTTTTTATATATACACAAGCTGTATGCGTTGCAATGCCAATCAAAGAAAGTGTTGGCGTTGAAATTCTGTTTCTTGAAGTGCTTTTGGATACACAACATGTTAACTGCCTCTAAGCTATCGTAAAATGGATTTTCTAATTTAGAACCATTCGTGGAAGCGTGCACAACAACGTTCAAAAGTTTCATCGCTGTCATTCATTTGTTGGATCTACTCGTACGCTACCTGTTGTGAAATGGATTTACTAAGTCGAAACCCTTCCCTGGCGTGTACACAATAACTCATCAATGATTCATCGCAATCGGATGAATTGTATACACACGTATACGGGGTTTTGTTTAAACGATTCGTGCGCTGTCACTCATTTGTTGAATCTACTCGTGCCCTACCTATTGAGAAATGTATTACTAAATCGAAGCCCTTCCCTGACGTGTACACAATAACTCATCAAGGTTTCATCGCAATCGAAGAATGTTATATGAACGCAATAGGGGATTTTGTTGAAACGCTTCGCGCGTCGTCACCCATTTGTTGCATCTACTCTTGCGCTACTTATTGTGAAATGGATTTACTAAGTCCCCTTCCCTGGCGGGTACACAATAACTGATCAATGTTTCATCGCCATCAGATGAATAGTATATGAACGCATACCTTATTTTGTTTAAACGATTCGCGCTCCTTCACTCATTTGTTGAATCTACTCGTGCGCTACCTACTGTAAAATGTATTTACTAAGTTAGAAACCGTCACGTAAGTGTCGACAACATCTCACCCAAGTTTCATCGCTATCGGACTAATGGGATATGAAGACATAGGGGACTGTATTGAAACGCTCCGCATGTCGTCGTTCATTTGTCGAATCTACTCGTGTGCTACCTACTGTGAAATGTATTTACTAAGCCAGAAACCTTCCTTGGAGTGTCCACCATATTTCACCCAAGTTTCACCGCTAACGGCAGAATGATATATGACCTTATATGGGACTTTGTTGAAACGCTTCGCGCGTCGTCCCTCATTTGTTGAATCAACTTGTGCGCTGCATATTTTATAGTGGATTTACTAAGCCAGAAATTTTCCATGACGTGTACACAATATCTCACCCAAGTTTCATAGCTACGGACGAATGGTACATGAATGCATACGGGACTTGGTTGAAACGCTTCGCGTGTCGTCGCTCATTTGTTGATTCTACTCTTGCGCTACATATTGTAATATGGATGTACTCAGCCAGAAACCATCCCTGGAGTGTACACAACATCTCACCCAAGATTCATCGCAATCGGATGAATTGTATGTGAACGTATACGGGACGTGTCGAAACGCTTCGCGCGTAGTCACTCATTTGTTTAATATAAACCTGCGCTTCGTATTGTAAAATGGATTTACTTAGCCAGAAACCTTTCCTGGAGTGTACACAACAATTCACCAAACATTTATCACTATCAGACGACTGGTATATGACTTTATACGGGACTTTGTTGAAACGCTTCGCGTGTCATCGCTCATTTGTTGAATCTACTGGTGCGATACCTATTGTAAAATGTATGTACTAAGCCAGAAACCTTCCCTGGAGTGTACACAACATCTCACCCAAGTTTCATCGCTATCGGACGAATGGTATATGAACGCAAACGTGACATTGTTGAAATGCTTCGCGCGTCGTAGCTAATTTGTTGAATCTACTCGTGCGCTGCCTATTGTAAAGTGGATGTACTAAGCCAGAAAATTTCCCTGCAGTGTACACAACATTTTACGCAAGTTTCATAGCTATCGGACGAATGGTATATGAATGCATACGGGACTTTGTTGAAACGCATTGCGTGTCGTCGCTCATTTGTTGAATCTACTTGTGCGCTATCTACTGTGAAATGTATTCACTAATTTTGAAACCTTCACGTAAGTGTACACAACATCTCCCCCAAGTTTCATCGCTATCGGACGAATGATATATAAACGCATACGGGACTTTGTTGAAACACTTCGCGTGTCGTCGCTCATTTGTTTTATCTTCTTGTGCGATACCTATTATAAAGTGGATTTACTAAGCCAGAAAGCTTCCCTGAAGTGTACACAACATCTCACTCAAGTTACATCGCTGTCGGACGATTAGTATATGAACGCATACGGGACTTTGTTGAAATGCTTCGCGCGTCATCGCTCATTTGTTGAATCTACTCGTGCCCTACATATCGTAAAGTGGATTTGCTAAGCCAGAAACCTTGCCTGAAGTGTACACAACCTCTCACCCAAGTTTAATCGCTATCTGACGAATGGTATGTAAACGCATGCAGGACTTTGTTAAAACGCTTCGCCCGTCGTCGCTCATTAGTTGAATCTACTCATGCGCTACCTATTGTTAAGTGGATTTACTAATCTAGAAACCTTCCCTGATGTGTACACAATAACTCACCTAAGTTTAGTCGCTATCGGACGAATGGTATATGAACGCATACGGGACTATGTTGAAACACTTCGTGCGTCGTCGCTCATTTGTTGAATCTACTCATGCGCTACCTATTGTTAAGTGGATTTACTAAGCTGGAAACCTTCCCTGATGTGTACACAGTAACTCACCTAAGTTTAGTCGCTATCGGACGAATGGTATATGAACGCATACGGGACTATGTTGAAACACTTCGTGCGTCGTCGCTCATTTGTTTATTGTACTTGTGCGATACCTATTGTTAAGTGGATTTACTAACCCAGAAAGCTTCCCTGAAGTGTACACAACATCTCACCCAAGTTACATCGCTGTCGGACGATTAGTATATGAACGCATGCGGGACTTTGTTGAAACGCTTCGCGCGTCATCGCTCATTTGTTGAATCTACTCGTGCCCTACATATCGTAAAGTGGATTTGCTAAGCCAGAAACCTTGCCTGAAGTGTACACAACCTCTCACCCAAGTTTCATCGCTATCGGACGAATGGTATGTGAACGCATACAGGACTTTGTTAAAACGCTTCACCCGTCGTCGCTCATTTGTTGAATCTACTCATGCGCTACCTATTGTTAAGTGGATTTACTAAGCTAGAAACCTTCCCTGATGTGTACACAATAACTCACCTAAGTTTAGTCGCTATCGGACGAATAGTATATGAACGCATACGGGACAATGTTGAAACACTTCGCGCGTCGTCGCTCATTTGTTTAATGTACTTGTGCGATACCTATTGTTAAGTGGATTTACTAACCCAGAAAGCTTCCCTGAAGTGTACACAACATCTCACCCAAGTTACATCGCTGTCCGACGATTAGTGTATTAACGCATACGGGACTTTGTTGAAACGCTTCGCCCGTCGTCGCTCATTTGTTGAATCTACTCGTGCGCTAGCTATTGTTATGTGGATTTACTGAGCCAGAAACCTTACCTGAAGTGTACAGAACATCTCACCCAAGTTTCATCGCAATGGGATGAATGGCATATGAACGCATGTGGGACTTTCTTGAATCAAACGCATGCCATTTTGTTGAAGCTACTCGCGCGCCATCTATTGTAAATTGGATTTACTACACCTATAGCTTTTCCGGGACTGTGCGCAACAACTCACCAAAATTTGATCGCTATCGGATTAATTGTATATGAACGCATCGCCATTACGCATTTGTTTAAAGTACTCGCGCGCTATCTATTTTGAAATGGATTAACTATTTCTATAAACCTCTCGGAAGTGTTTGCAACAACTCACCAAAATTTGATCGCAATCGGATGACTGGTTTATGAACGCATAAAAGACGAACACACAGAAATTCCTTTTTATATATACACAAGCTGTATGCGTTTCAATGCCAATCAAAGAAAGTGTTGGCGTTGAAATTCTGTTTCTTGAAGTGCTTTTGGATACACAACATGTAAACTGCCTCTAAGCTATCGTAAAATGGATTTTCTAATTTAGAACTATTCGTGGAAGCGTGCACAACAACTTTCAAAAGTTTCATCGCTGTCACTCATTTGTTGAATCTACCCGTACGCTACCTGTTGTGAAATGGATTTACTAAGTTGAAACCCTTCCCTGGCGCGTACACAATAACTCATCAATGATTCATCGCAATCGGATGAATTGTATACACACGTATACGGGGTTTTGTTTAAACGATTCGTGCGCTGTCACTCATTTGTTGAATCTACTCGTGCCCTACCTATTGAGAAATGTATTACTAAGTCGAAGCCCTTCCCTGGCGTGTACACAATAACTCATCAAGGTTTCATTCGAATCGAAGAATGTTATATGTACGCAATAGGGGATTTTGTTGAAACGCTTCGCGCGTCGTCACCCATTTGTTGAATCTACTTGTGCGCTATCTACTGTGAAATGTATTCACTAATGTTGAAACCTTCACGTAAGTGTACACAACATCTCCCCCAAGTTTCATCGCTATCGGACGAATGATATATAAACGCATACGGGACTTTGTTGAAACACTTCGCGTGTCGTCGCTCATTTGTTTTATCTTCTTGTGCGATACCTATTATAAAGTGGATTTACTAAGCCAGAAAGCTTCCCTGAAGTGTACACAACATCTCACCCAAGTTACATCGCTGTCGGACGATTAGTATATGAACGCATACGGGACTTTGTTGAAACGCTTCGCGTGTCATCGCTCATTTGTTGAATTTACTCGTGCCCTACATATCGTAAAGTGGATTTGCTAAGCCAGGAACCTTGCCTGAAGTGTACACAACCTCTCACCCAAGTTTCATCGCTATCGGACGAATGGTATGTGAACGCATACAGGACTTTGTTAAAACGCTTCACCCGTCGTCGCTCATTTGTTGAATCTACTCATGCGCTACCTATTGTTAAGTGGATTTACTAAGCTTGAAACCTTCCCTGATGTGTACACAATAACTCACCTAACTTTAGTCGCTATCGGACGAATAGTATATGAACGCATACGGGACAATGTTGAAACACTTCGCGCGTCGTCGCACATTTGTTTAATGTACTTGTGCGATACCTATTGTTAAGTGGATTTACTAACCCAGAAAGCTTCCCTGAAGTGTACACAACATCTCACCCAAGTTACATCGCTGTCGGACGATTAGTGTATTAACGCATACGGGACTTTGTTGAAACGCTTCGCCCGTCGTCGCTCATTTGTTGAATCTACTCGTGCGCTAGCTATTGTTATGTGGATTTACTGAGCCAGAAACCTTACCTGAAGTGTACAGAACATCTCACCCAAGTTTCATCGCAATGGGATGAATGGCATATGAACGCATGTGGGACTTTCTTGAATCAAACGCATGCCATTTTGTTGAAGCTACTCGCGCGCCATCTATTGTAAATTGGATTTACTACACCTATAGCTTTTCCGGGACTGTGCGCAACAACTCACCAAAATTTGATCACAATCGGATTAATTGTATATGAACGCATCGCCATTACGCATTTGTTTAAAGTACTCGAGCGCTACCTATTTTCAAATGGATTAATTATTTCTATAAACCTCTCGGAAGTGTTTACAACAACTCACCAAAATTTGATCGCAATCGGATGAATGGTTTATGAACGCATAAAAGACGAACACACAGACATTCCTTTTTATATATACACAAGCTGTATGCGTTGCAATGCCAATCAAAGAAAGTGTTGGCGTTGAAATTCTGTTTCTTGAAGTGCTTTTGGATACACAACATGTTAACTGCCTCTAAGCTATCGTAAAATGGATTTTCTAATTTAGAACCATTCGTGGAAGCGTGCACAACAACGTTCAAAAGTTTCATCGCTGTCATTCATTTGTTGGATCTACTCGTACGCTACCTGTTGTGAAATGGATTTACTAAGTCGAAACCCTTCCCTGGCGTGTACACAATAACTCATCAATGATTCATCGCAATCGGATGAATTGTATACACACGTATACGGGGTTTTGTTTAAACGATTCGTGCGCTGTCACTCATTTGTTGAATCTACTCGTGCCCTACCTATTGAGAAATGTATTACTAAGTCGAAGCCCTTCCCTGGCGTGCACACAATAACTCATCAAGGTTTCATCGCAATCGAAGAATGTTATATGAACGCAATAGGGGATTTTGTTGAAACGCTTCGCGCGTCGTCACCCATTTGTTGCATCTACTCTTGCGCTACTTATTGTGAAATGGATTTACTAAGTCCCCTTCCCTGGCGGGTACACAATAACTGATCAATGTTTCATCGCCATCGGATGAATAGTATATGAACGCATACCTTATTTTGTTTAAACGATTCGCGCTCCTTCACTCATTTGTTGAATCTACTCGTGCGCTACCTACTGTAAAATGTATTTACTAAGTTAGAAACCGTCACGTAAGTGTCGACAACATCTCACCCAAGTTTCATCGCTATCGGACTAATGGGATATGAAGACATAGGGGACTGTATTGAAACGCTCCGCATGTCGTCGTTCATTTGTCGAATCTACTCGTGTGCTACCTACTGTGAAATGTATTTACTAAGCCAGAAACCTTCCTTGGAGTGTCCACCATATTTCACCCAAGTTTCACCGCTAACGGCAGAATGATATATGACCTTATATGGGACTTTGTTGAAACGCTTCGCGCGTCGTCCCTCATTTGTTGAATCAACTTGTGCGCTGCATATTTTATAGTGGATTTACTAAGCCAGAAATTTTCCATGACGTGTACACAATATCTCACCCAAGTTTCATAGCTACGGACGAATGGTACATGAATGCATACGGGACTTGGTTGAAACGCTTCGCGTGTCGTCGCTCATTTGTTGATTCTACTCTTGCGCTACATATTGTAATATGGATGTACTCAGCCAGAAACCATCCCTGGAGTGTACACAACATCTCACCCAAGATTCATCGCAATCGGATGAATTGTATGTGAACGTATACGGGACGTGTCGAAACGCTTCGCGCGTAGTCACTCATTTGTTTAAAATAAACCTGCGCTTCGTATTGTAAAATGGATTTACTTAGCCAGAAACCTTTCCTGGAGTGTACACAACAATTCACCAAACATTTATCACTATCAGACGACTGGTATATGACTTTATACGGGACTTTGTTGAAACGCTTCGCGTGTCATCGCTCATTTGTTGAATCTACTGGTGCGATACCTATTGTAAAATGTATGTACTAAGCCAGAAACCTTCCCTGGAGTGTACACAACATCTCACCCAAGTTTCATCGCTATCGGACGAATGGTATATGAACGCAAACGTGACTTTGTTGAAATGCTTCGCGCGTCGTAGCTAATTTGTTGAATCTACTCGTGCGCTGCCTATTGTAAAGTGGATGTACTAAGCCAGAAAATTTCCCTGCAGTGTACACAACATTTTACGCAAGTTTCATAGCTATCGGACGAATGGTATATGAATGCATACGGGACTTTGTTGAAACGCATTGCGTGTCGTCGCTCATTTGTTGAATCTACTTGTGCGCTATCTACTGTGAAATGTATTCACTAATTTTGAAACCTTCACGTAAGTGTACACAACATCTCCCCCAAGTTTCATCGCTATCGGACGAATGATATATAAACGCATACGGGACTTTGTTGAAACACTTCGCGTGTCGTCGCTCATTTGTTTTATCTTCTTGTGCGATACCTATTATAAAGTGGATTTACTAAGCCAGAAAGCTTCCCTGAAGTGTACACAACATCTCACTCAAGTTACATCGCTGTCGGACGATTAGTATATGAACGCATACGGGACTTTGTTGAAATGCTTCGCGCGTCATCGCTCATTTGTTGAATCTACTCGTGCCCTACATATCGTAAAGTGGATTTGCTAAGCCAGAAACCTTGCCTGAAGTGTACACAACCTCTCACCCAAGTTTAATCGCTATCTGACGAATGGTATGTAAACGCATGCAGGACTTTGTTAAAACGCTTCGCCCGTCGTCGCTCATTAGTTGAATCTACTCATGCGCTACCTATTGTTAAGTGGATTTACTAATCTAGAAACCTTCCCTGATGTGTACACAATAACTCACCTAAGTTTAGTCGCTATCGGACGAATGGTATATGAACGCATACGGGACTATGTTGAAACACTTCGTGCGTCGTCGCTCATTTGTTGAATCTACTCATGCGCTACCTATTGTTAAGTGGATTTACTAAGCTGGAAACCTTCCCTGATGTGTACACAGTAACTCACCTAAGTTTAGTCGCTATCGGACGAATGGTATATGAACGCATACGGGACTATGTTGAAACACTTCGTGCGTCGTCGCTCATTTGTTTATTGCACTTGTGCGATACCTATTGTTAAGTGGATTTACTAACCCAGAAAGCTTCCCTGAAGTGTACACAACATCTCACCCAAGTTACATCGCTGTCGGACGATTAGTATATGAACGCATGCGGGACTTTGTTGAAACGCTTCGCGCGTCATCGCTCATTTGTTGAATCTACTCTTGCCCTACATATCGTAAAGTGGATTTGCTAAGCCAGAAACCTTGCCTGAAGTGTACACAACCTCTCACCCAAGTTTCATCGCTATCGGACGAATGGTATGTGAACGCATACAGGACTTTGTTAAAACGCTTCACCCGTCGTCGCTCATTTGTTGAATCTACTCATGCGCTACCTATTGTTAAGTGGATTTACTAAGCTAGAAACCTTCCGTGATGTGTACACAATAACTCACCTAAGTTTAGTCGCTATCGGACGAATAGTATATGAACGCATACGGGACAATGTTGAAACACTTCGCGCGTCGTCGCTCATTTGTTTAATGTACTTGTGCGATACCTATTGTTAAGTGGATTTACTAACCCAGAAAGCTTCCCTGAAGTGTACACAACATCTCACCCAAGTTACATCGCTGTCCGACGATTAGTGTATTAACGCATACGGGACTTTGTTGAAACGCTTCGCCCGTCGTCGCTCATTTGTTGAATCTACTCGTGCGCTAGCTATTGTTATGTGGATTTACTGAGCCAGAAACCTTACCTGAAGTGTACAGAACATCTCACCCAAGTTTCATCGCAATGGGATGAATGGCATATGAACGCATGTGGGACTTTCTTGAATCAAACGCATGCCATTTTGTTGAAGCTACTCGCGCGCCATCTATTGTAAATTGGATTTACTACACCTATAGCTTTTCCGGGACTGTGCGCAACAACTCACCAAAATTTGATCGCTATCGGATTAATTGTATATGAACGCATCGCCATTACGCATTTGTTTAAAGTACTCGCGCGCTATCTATTTTGAAATGGATTAACTATTTCTATAAACCTCTCGGAAGTGTTTGCAACAACTCACCAAAATTTGATCGCAATCGGATGAATGGTTTATGAACGCATAAAAGACGAACACACAGACATTCCTTTTTATATATACACAAGCTGTATGCGTTTCAATGCCAATCAAAGAAAGTGTTGGCGTTGAAATTCTGTTTCTTGAAGTGCTTTTGGATACACAACATGTAAACTGCCTCTAAGCTATCGTAAAATGGATTTTCTAATTTAGAACTATTCGTGGAAGCGTGCACAACAACTTTCAAAAGTTTCATCGCTGTCACTCATTTGTTGAATCTACCCGTACGCTACCTGTTGTGAAATGGATTTACTAAGTTGAAACCCTTCCCTGGCGCGTACACAATAACTCATCAATGATTCATCGCAATCGGATGAATTGTATACACACGTATACGGGGTTTTGTTTAAACGATTCGTGCGCTGTCACTCATTTGTTGAATCTACTCGTGCCCTACCTATTGAGAAATGTATTACTAAGTCGAAGCCCTTCCCTGGCGTGTACACAATAACTCATCAAGGTTTCATTCGAATCGAAGAATGTTATATGTACGCAATAGGGGATTTTGTTCAAACGCTTCGCGCGTCGTCACCCATTTGTTGAATCTACTTGTGCGCTATCTACTGTGAAATGTATTCACTAATGTTGAAACCTTCACGTAAGTGTACACAACATCTCCCCCAAGTTTCATCGCTATCGGACGAATGATATATAAACGCATACGGGACTTTGTTGAAACACTTCGCGTGTCGTCGCTCATTTGTTTTATCTTCTTGTGCGATACCTATTATAAAGTGGATTTACTAAGCCAGAAAGCTTCCCTGAAGTGTACACAACATCTCACCCAAGTTACATCGCTGTCGGACGATTAGTATATGAACGCATACGGGACTTTGTTGAAACGCTTCGCGTGTCATCACTCATTTGTTGAATCTACTCGTGCCCTACATATCGTAAAGTGGATTTGCTAAGCCAGGAACCTTGCCTGAAGTGTACACAACCTCTCACCCAAGTTTCATCGCTATCGGACGAATGGTATGTGAACGCATACAGGACTTTGTTAAAACGCTTCACCCGTCGTCGCTCATTTGTTGAATCTACTCATGCGCTACCTATTGTTAAGTGGATTTACTAAGCTTGAAACCTTCCCTGATGTGTACACAATAACTCACCTAACTTTAGTCGCTATCGGACGAATAGTATATGAACGCATACGGGACAATGTTGAAACACTTCGCGCGTCGTCGCACATTTGTTTAATGTACTTGTGCGATACCTATTGTTAAGTGGATTTACTAACCCAGAAAGCTTCCCTGAAGTGTACACAACATCTCACCCAAGTTACATCGCTGTCGGACGATTAGTGTATTAACGCATACGGGACTTTGTTGAAACGCTTCGCCCGTCGTCGCTCATTTGTTGAATCTACTCGTGCGCTAGCTATTGTTATGTGGATTTACTGAGCCAGAAACCTTACCTGAAGTGTACAGAACATCTCACCCAAGTTTCATCGCAATGGGATGAATGGCATATGAACGCATGTGGGACTTTCTTGAATCAAACGCATGCCATTTTGTTGAAGCTACTCGCGCGCCATCTATTGTAAATTGGATTTACTACGCCTATAGCTTTTCCGGGACTGTGCGCAACAACTCACCAAAATTTGATCGCTATCGGATGAATGGTTTATGAACGCATAAAAGACGAACACACAGACATTCCTTTTTATATATACACAAGCTGTATGCGTTGCAATGCCAATCAAAGAAAGTGTTGGCGTTGAAATTCTGTTTCTTGAAGTGCTTTTGGATACACAACATGTTAACTGCCTCTAAGCTATCGTAAAATGGATTTTCTAATTTAGAACTATTCGTGGAAGCGTGCACAACAACTTTCAAAAGTTTCATCGCTGTCACTCATTTGTTGAATCTACCCGTACGCTACCTGTTGTGAAATGGATTTACTAAGTTGAAACCCTTCCCTGGCGCGTACACAATAACTCATCAATGATTCATCGCAATCGGATGAATTGTATACACACGTATACGGGGTTTTGTTTAAACGATTCGTGCGCTGTCACTCATTTGTTGAATCTACTCGTGCCCTACCTATTGAGAAATGTATTACTAAGTCGAAGCCCTTCCCTGGCGTGTACACAATAACTCATCAAGGTTTCATTCGAATCGAAGAATGTTATATGTACGCAATAGGGGATTTTGTTGAAACGCTTCGCGCGTCGTCACCCATTTGTTGAATCTACTTGTGCGGTATCTACTGTGAAATGTATTCACTAATTCTGAAACCTTCACGTAAGTGTACACAACATGTCCCCCAAGTTTCATCGCTATCGGACGAATGATATATAAACTCATACGGGACTTTGTTGAAACACTTCGCGTGTCGTCGCTCATTTGTTTTATCTTCTTGTGCGATACCTATTATAAAGTGGATTTACTAAGCCAGAAAGCTTCCCTGAAGTGTACACAACATCTCACCCAAGTTACATCGCTGTCGGACGATTAGTATATGAACGCATACGGGACTTTGTTGAAACGCTTCGCGCGTCATCGCTCATTTGTTGAATCTACTCGTGCCCTACATATCGTAAAGTGGATTTGCTAAGCCAGAAACCTTGCCTGAAGTGTACACAACCTCTCACCAAAGTTTAATCGCTATCGGACGAATGGTATGAAAACGCATGCAGGACTTTGATAAAACGCTTCGCCCGTCGTCGCACATTAGTTGAATCTACTCATGCGCTACCTATTGTTAAGTGGATTTACTAAGCTGGAAACCTTCCCTGATGTGTACACAGTAACTCACCTAAGTTTAGTCGCTATCGGACGAATGGTATATGAACGCATACGGGACTATGTTGAAACACTTCGTGCGTCGTCGCTCATTTGTTTAATGTACTTGTGCGATACCTATTGTTAAGTGGATTTACTAACCCAGAAAGCTTCCCTGAAGTGTACACAACATCTCACCCAAGTTACATCGCTGTCGGACGATTAGTATATGGACGCATACGGGACTTTGTTGAAACGCTTCGCGCGTCATCGCTCATTTGTTGAATCTACTCGTGCCCTACATATCGTAAAGTGGATTTGCTAAGCCAGAAACCTTGCCTGAAGTGCACACAACCTCTCACCCAAGATTCATCGCTATCGGACGAATGGTATGTGAACGCATACAGGACTTTGTTAAAACGCTTCACCCGTCGTCGCTCATTTGTTGAATCTACTCATGCGCTACCTATTGTTAAGTGGATTTACTAAGCTAGAAACCTTCCCTGATGTGTACACAATAACTCACCTAAGTTTAGTCGCTATCGGACGAATAGTATATGAACGCATACGGGAGAATGTTGAAACACTTAGCGCGTCGTCGCTCATTTGTTTAATGTACTTGTGCGATACCTATTGTTAAGTGGATTTACTAACCCAGAAAGCTTCCCTGAAGTGTACACAACATCTCACCCAAGTTACATCGCTGTCGGACGATTAGTGTATAAACGCATACGGGACTTTCTTGAAACGCTTCGCCCGTCGTCGCTCATTTGTTGAATCTACTCGTGCGCTAGCTATTGTTATGTGGATTTACTGAGCCAGAAACCTTACCTGAAGTGTACAGAACATCTCACCCAAGTTTCATCGCAATGGGATGAATGGCATATGAACGCATGTGGGACTTTCTTGAATCAAACGCATGCCATTTTGTTGAAGCTACTCGCGCGCCATCTATTGTAAATTGGATTTACTACACCTATAGCTTTTCCGGGACTGTGCGCAACAACTCACCAAAATTTGATCGCTATCGGATTAATTGTATATGAACGCATCGCCATTACGCATTTGTTTAAAGTACTCGCGCGCTATCTATTTTGAAATGGATTAACTATTTCTATAAACCTCTCGGAAGTGTTTGCAACAACTCACCAAAATTTGATCGCAATCGGATGAATGGTTTATGAACGCATAAAAGACGAACACACAGACATTCCTTTTTATATATACACAAGCTGTATGCGTTGCAATGCCAATCAAAGAAAGTGTTGGCGTTGAAATTCTGTTTCTTGAAGTGCTTTTGGATACACAACATGTTAACTGCCTCTAAGCTATCGTAAAATGGATTTTCTAATTTAGAACTATTCGTGGAAGCGTGCACAACAATTTTCAAAAGTTTCATCGCTGTCACTCATTTGTTGAATCTACCCGTACGCTACCTGTTGTGAAATGGATTTACTTAGTTGAAACCCTTCCCTGGCGCGTACACAATAACTCATCAATGATTCATCGCAATCTGATGAATTGTATACACACGTATACGGGGTTTTGTTTAAACGATTCGTGCGCTGTCACTCATTTGTTGAATCTACTCGTGCCCTACCTATTGAGAAATGTATTACTAAGTCGAAGCCCTTCCCTGGCGTGTACACAATAACTCATCAAGGTTTCATTCGAATCGAAGAATGTTATATGTACGCAATAGGGGATTTTGTTGAAACGCTTCGCGCGTCGTCACCCATTTGTTGCATCTACTCTTGCGCTACTTATTGTGGATTGGATTTACTAATTCCCCTTCCCTGGCGGGTACACAATAACTGATCAATGTTTCATCGCAATCGGATGAATAGTATATGAACGCATACCTGATTTTGTTTCAACGATTCGCGCTCCGTCACTCATTTGTTGAATCTACTCGTGCGCTACCTACTGTAAAATGTATTTACTAAGTTAGAAACCGTCACGTAAGTGTCCACAACATCTCACCCAAGTTTCATCGCTATCGGACTAATGGGATATGAAGACATAGGGGACTGTATTGAAACGCTCCGCATGTCGTCGTTCATTTGTCGAATCTACTCGTGTGCTACCTACTGTGAAATGTATTTACTAAGCCGGAAACCTTCCTTGGAATGTCCACCATATTTCACCCAAGTTTCACCGCTAACGGCAGAATGATATATGACCTTATACGGGACTTTGTTGAAACGCTTCGCGCGTCGTCCCTCATTTGTTGAATCAACTTGTGCGCTGCATATTGTATAGTGAATTTACTAAGCCAGAAATTTTCCATGACGTGTACACAACATCTCACCCAAGTTTCATAGCTACGGACGTATGGTACATGAATGCATACGGGACTTGGTTGAAACGCTTTGCGTGTCGTGGCTCATTTGTTGATTCTACTCTTACGCTACATATTGTAATATGGATGTACTCAGCCAGAAACCTTCCCTGGAGTGTACACAACATCTCACCCAAGAATCATCGCAATCGGATGAATTGTATGTGAACGTATACGGGACGTGTCGAAACGCTTCGCGCGTAGTCACTCATTTGTTTAATATAAACCTGCACTTCGTATTGTAAAATGGATTTACTTAGCCAGAAACCTTTCCTGGAGTGTACACAACAATTCACCAAACATTTATCACTATCAGACGACTGGTATATGACTTTATACGGGACTTTGTTGAAACGCTTCGCGTGTCATCGCTCATTTGTTGAATCTACTGGTGCGATACCTATTGTAAAATGTATGTACTAAGCCAGAAACCTTCCCTGGAGTGTACACAACATCTCACCCAAGTTTCATCGCTATCGGATGAATGGTATATGAAATTATATGGGACTTTGTTGAAACGCTTCGCGCGCCGTTGCTCATTTGTTGATTCTACTCGTGCTCTACCTATTTTTAAAGGGATTTACTAAGCTAGAAACCTTCCTTGGAGTGCACACAAAATCTCAGCCTAGTTTCATCGCTATCGGACGAATGGTATATGAACGCAAACGTGACTTTGTTGAAATGCTTCGCGCGTCGTAGCTCATTTGTTGAATCCACTCGTGCGCTGCCTATTGTAAAGTGGATGTACTAAGCCAGAAAATTTCCCTGCAGTGTACACAACATTTTACGCAAGTTTCATAGCTATCGGACGAATGGTATATGAATGCATACGGGACTTTGTTGAAACGCATTGCGTGTCGTCGCTCATTTGTTGAATCTACTTGTGCGCTATCTACTGTGAAATGTATTCACTAATTTTGAAACCTTCACGTAAGTGTACACAACATCTCACCCAAGTTTCATCGCTATCGGACGAATGGTATATGAACACATACGGGACTTTGTTGAAATGCTTCGCGCATCGTCGCTCATTTGTTGAATCTACGCGTGCGCTACCTATTGTAAAATGGATTTACTAAGTCAGAAACCTTCCTTGGAGTGTACTCAACATCTCACCCAAGTTTCATCGCAATCGAACGAATGGTATATGAACGCATAGGAGACATACATACCCACAAACTATCACGTTACATTGATTTATATATATACTAGCAGAAGTACCCGTTCTTCGAACGGTGTTTGGTGTTAACACCAGACATTATAATAATAATAATAACAATGTTATTCGTGTTACATCCCTTTTAAGTACTGTTGCTTTTAGAGACGCACCAGACATTATCAATTGAGCTACTGTTGCAATGGTTAGCGGCTTGTAATTCCTTCATAAGTTTATCAGAACGAAGTTGATTTTCTGGGAATATCACACACACTGTTAATTTAAGGGCCTTATAATGTGGTTTTCGGAGAATCTTTATAGACTCGCGAATTTTTTGTCTCACATTGAGAAGTGCAACATATGCTTTGGTCGTCCTTCTAGGATAATTTTTATATTTCGCCTATTTTAGCATGTATTTTGAGAAGTTTTTCCCTATATCCACCCTTCTACTGTATGAAAAGTACGGTGAAGAGTTTTATAAATGATTGGTGTATTGACTCATGTTTACCATACCTAATTTTACGATGCACCAAGCATCCGAACATGAGTTATAGGCGTACATACGGATACACAGAAAGACAGACAGACAATTCTATTGTCTACAACATATCACCCAGAAATCCAAATATGGGTATATCTACCACACAGTATCAAAGAAAATCATCCTTACGATGAACCCGTATGTCGACAAAAAAAAAAAGAAAAGAAAAAAGATTAGTTGAAATGTGCTCTCAAACTAAATTCACCTAACGTGTACTTCCTGACATGAAATAGAATTGAAAGTCTTATAGATGAAACGCAATACACGTCACATAAAAACTGACCCTCTACGTTGTGTTGGGTCCCCATACACAGGAAGACCTCTATCCTAAATTATAAAAGCTTGTGGTGCATGAAAATTCAGGTTCTTTAGTCTCAAATGGCCCAAATTCCTAAAAGCCGCAAAAAATGCTGATTCAATTGAGGAATTTTTGAAAATAATGTTGTTGTTTGGAGATATAATAGACCTTCTGTACTATATGTCGCACGTGAAAATTGCATGAAAAAATCCTAGATTACCCCTTGACCCCCTTAATTGCATTGGTGAATTATACAGTCTACGTTGGTTCCGTGATAACCTTATATTTGCAAACTTTCACAGAAATGTAATAAATGTAATAAATTGCTTCTTACTGAAATAGATGGAAAGTTGGATGCCACCCCTTGAGATAATGTTGTCATGGTTACGGATTTGCATTCCTTCATTAGTTTGTTAAATTAAATTTAATTAGTTTTCTGGGAATGTTTCAGAAACTGTTGGTTTAAGAGCCTTATAATGTAGTTTTCGAGGACCCTAGAGTTTTATTTCTGGCACCGAGGGGCTTTGTCTCGTCGTTGTACGCCATAATATAATACTACTAATAATAATATAATATAGGGATAGGAATATAATAGACCTGCCATACCACACCCGCAGGTGTAAATCGCGTGAAAAAATTCTAGACTACCCCTTGACCCCCTTAAGCGCATTTTACATATTGATGAAATTTACAGCTTAAATTGGTTCCATAATAACCATCTAGCCGTTTGCAAACTTTCACACTAATGTAATTAATGGAGTTGCATTGCGTCTTACAGCAATAGATGGACCTCTGAGAATCTGTTGCCATGGTTATCGGCTTGCATTCGTTCAGTAGTTTATTAAATTAAATTAGTTTTCTGGGAATATCTCAAAAACGGTTGGACGTAGGACCTTAAAATGTGTTTTTAGGGCCCCCGAATGTTATCTCTCACATTGAGGGGCTGAAAATGGTCTTTGACTCGTCCTTCTACTCCTATTTCAGCATGTATTTTAAGGGGGTATGCCCCCTTTTATGATAGGTACAGAGAAGAGATACATCAATGATTAGTGTCGTGCCTCTGATGGATATCTGTACCAAATTTTGCGTTGATACACCCAGCCGTTCTCGATTTATAAGGGAACAAAGTTGTCCACAATCAAACATACAGACAGACAGACCAAAACATTATTTTCGCGCGCATCTGTCATAAAACAGTCTGAAACGTGTAAATAACTCAAATTTCCGTAGAAATTCAGAAAAAAACAGACAAATTTTCTATTTATATATGTAGAGATATACTGCACGGCTCGGTGTTGACCGTGTTTTATTGCACAAATTTAGGATTTACTCGCTAACCGTTGGAGATACACGAAGAGTGTTAAGGACCTTTTGGATAGAAAATTGAATGTTAAAGCTCTATATGCAATCAAAAGGTTGCTATTTCCTAGCGTTCTCTTTTTATTTGAAATGGAAATATCAAATTTTGAAACGAAAGGGTGAAGTGACGTCATCAATGTGGGTTTTACTCGCTAACCGTTGGAGAAAAACGAAAAGTGAAGCTCGTATGTACCGTCAAAAGTTTGCTATTTCTTAGCGTTCTCTTTTTATTTGATAAGGAAATATGAAGTTTTGATTAAAGTGTGTAGTGACGTAACTAAAATGGTCGCCAATTTTAATAGTGCAAATTATCGAAATAAAATGTATCCTATATGTAAACCTGGTAAATCAGCTACATCCATGCAAAATTTCATTTAAATCGGACCAGTGGTTCTTGCGTTATTGAGTAGCACACAGACAGACAGAAAGACAGACACACACCATCTCATTTTTATATATTAGTATAGCAGAAGTACCCGTCCTTCGAACGGTGTTATGTATTAACACCAGACATTATAAATTGAGCTACTGTTGCAATGGTTAGCGGTTTTTCATTCCTTCATAAGTTTATCAGAACGAAGTTAGTTTTCAGGGAATACCACACACACTGTTAATTTAAGGGCCTTAAAATGTGGTTTTCGGAGACCCCTTATAGACTCGCGAATTTTGTGTCCCACATTGAGAAGCGCAACATATGCTTTGATCGTCCTTCTAGGATAATTTTTTATATTTCGCCTATTTTAGCATGTATTTTGAGAAGTTTTTCCCTATATCCACCCTTCTACTGTTTGAAAAGTACGGTGAGGAGTTTTATAAATGATTGGTGTATTGACTCATGTTTACCATACCTAATTTTACGATGCACCACGCCTACGAACACGATTTATAGGCGTACATAAAGATACACAGAAAGACAGACAGACAATTCTATTGTCTACAACATATCACCCAGATATCCAAATATGGGTATATCTGCCATACAGTATCAAACAAAATCATCCTTACGATGAACTCGTATGTCGACAAAAGAAAGATTAGTTAAAATTTGCTCTCAAACTAAATTCACCTAACTTGTACTTCTTGACGCGAAATAGAATTGAAAGACTTGTAGACGAAACGCAATACACCTCACTTAAAAATGACCCTCTACGTTGTGTTAGGTCCACATACACAGGAAGACCTGTTTCATAAATTATAAAGGCTTGTGGTGCATGAAAATTCAGGTTCTTTAGTCTCAAATGGCCCAAATTCCTAAAAGCCGCAAAAAATGCTGATTCAATTCAGGAATTTTTGAAAATAATGTTGCTGTTTGGAGATATAAAGGATGATTGTAGTTTTACGTGACCATTAATCGCGAGATCAAAAGCCACGGGACCTCCATTTTACGTGGAATCTGAACCACAGGGCATGGCATTTCACTTGAAAATGTTTGGAGATATAATAGTCCTTCTGTACTATATGTCGCACGTGAAAATTGCATGAAAAAAATCTAGGTTACCCCTTGACCCCCTTAATTGCATTGATGAATTATACGGTCTACGTTGGTTCCGTGATAACCGCATAGCCATTTGCAAACTTTCACAGAAATGTAATAAATAGAGTGACATTACTTCTTACAGAAATAGATGGAAAGTTGGAAGCCACCCTTTGAGATAATGTTGTCATGGTTAGCGATTTCCATTCCTTCATTAGTTTGTTAAATGAAATTATTTTTCTGGGAATATTTCAGTTTCTTTTGGTTTTAGGGCCTTATAATTTAGTTTTCGAGGACCCTTTAGGGCCCCCAAGTTTTGTTTCTGGCACCGAGGGGGCTTTGTCTCCTCGTTGTACGCCATAATATAATAATAATAATATAATATAGGGATAGGAATATAACAGACCTGCCGTACAACACCCGGAGGTGTAAATCGCGTGAAAAAATTCTATTGTACCCCTTGACCCCCTTAAGCGCATTATACGTATTGATGAATTCTACAGCTTAATTTGGTTCCGTGATAACCTTCTAGCCGTTTGCAAACTTTCATACCAATGTAATTAATGGAATTGCATTGCGTCTTACAGCAATAGATGGACCTCTGAGAATCTGTTGCCATGGTTACCGGCTTGTATTCGTTAGTTTATTAAATGAAATTAGTTTTCTGGGAATATCTCAAAAACGGTTGGTTTTAGAGCCTTAAAATGTGGATTTCGGGGACCCTTCAGGGCCCCCGAGTTTTGTCTCTCACATCGAGGGGCTGAAAATGATTTTTGTCTCGTCCTTCTACTCCTATTTCAGCATGCATTTTATGGGAGTAGGCCCCCTTTTATGAGAGGTACGGATAAGGGTTAATCAATGATTAGTGTCGTGCCTCTGATGGATATCTGTACCAAATTTTATGTTGATACACTCAGCCGTTCTCGAGTTATAAGGGAACAAATTTGTCCACAGACAATCAAACAGACAGACAGACCAAAACATGATTTTCGCGCGCACCTATCATAAAACAGTCTGAAACGTGTAAATAACTCAAGTTTCCGTAGAAATTCAGAAAAAAAACAGACAAATTTTCTATTTATATATATAGAGAGATATACTGCACTGCTCGGTGTTGACCGTGTTTTATTGCACAAATTTAGGTTATACTCGCTAACCGTCGGAGATACACGAAAAGTGATAAGAACCTTTTGGATAGAAAATTAAATGCTAAAGCTCGTGTATACCATCAAAAGTTTGCTATTTCTTAGCGTTCTCTTTTTATTTGAAATGGAAATATGAAATTTTGAAACCAAAGGGTGTAGTGACGTCACAAACGTAGGTTTTACTCGCTAACCGTTGGAGATACACGAAAAGTGATAAGGACCTTTCGGATAGGAAATTAAATTTCAAAGCTCGTATGTGCCATCAAAAGTTTGCTATTTCCTACCGTTCTCTTTTTATTTGATATGGAAATATGAAATTTTGAAACCAAAGGGTGTAGTGACGTCACTAAAATGGTCGCCATTTCTTAATAGTGCAAAATATCGAAATTAAAAGTATCCTATATGTAAACCTGGTATTTCAGCTACATCCATGCAAATTTTCATTTAAATCGGACCAGTGGTTCTTGCGTTATTAGGTAACAGACAGACAGACAGACAGACAGACAGAAAGACAGACACACACCATCTCATTTTTATATATTAGTATGATATAGATAAGATAAGATTGCAGTGATTTGTTAAATGAAGTCTTGTATAATATTCTAAATGTTGATTGCTTTATGCCTGTAATTTCAAAACTTTGCTGGTGCAAATATTGGCAGTTTTGTTTCTTATTACTGAATGATGCGTGCTCGAGTTGGATCCTTGGACGTCTTATAGTCTTAAGGCTAAAAATTTAAACATAAATGTTTATTTGTCTACAATCCATACCGCTATTTCATTTATAAAGGTAATGATCTCAGCATTGTCCTTTGCTTCAAGATTCAGTTAACAGGTGACACTTTATTATAAGTTACAGAATTTGGGGTTGTAACCACTTATCTGTATAATGTTCAACCCCAGCACTAGGATGTGAATGACAGTACGAAAGTCGTTCAGCGAATACATCTCCACTTTAGTGGACCAGTGCAGTAAAAGTACATAGTGTGTTATTTATGTAAAGGTATAAACACATAAATAAATTATTCCATCTTATCCCTAGGGTGGGGAAGAAGAAATCCATGAACAGGAAAGTGTCGGAAGAGGAAATCACTTAAATGAGTAAGTGTTCAACAGAGAAAATACGCGATCTAACGCTTTAAATGTGCATAACTGTAAGTTTTGGATTTGAATATTATTTGTTTGCAATGTTTGTAGTCTCTTTGGATCGTACACTTAAAACAATTTAAGACTGTACAGGACAAATTGCTGAGAATCCATGCAAATAAGAATAAAAAATCGGAGATATATTGGCTTTCACGGTCGGTGAATTAAAACTCAGCAATTCTTCTAGGTTTGTGCCGTGTCTTGTGTGGGGTTTCGCCTAGGACACCAAGCTGGCTCATCGGCGGGTTCTTGGTGTCCCCGCCCGGACCCCCACAGGAGTATCGAACTGCGCGATACCTCCCTTTATATAGAGTGCAACTGCACTCCTTGACTGCGAGAACCAAAAGCTCAAGCAGCCTCAACCTCCCTATGAAGGCTTCCAACAAGATGGTATATTGGCTTTCACGGCCGGTGAATTAAAACTCAGCAATTCTTCTAGGTTTGTGCCGTGTCTTGTGATTCCACTATAATCTCAGTTTTGACTAAAAGTGGATTAGTTTACGTGTGAACTTTTTGTAGGCTATCATTAATTTGTATGAAGAAAAAGATTTTTAATAGTGCTAGTATTAAAACACCTTTGGATTGTAAGTGCTAAGTTGTAAGTAATTCTGAAAGAAAGATTTCTGTATTAAGCACCTTCTTCTTGAACGTCACTGTCCAGAAGAGACCAAAGAATGCCTTTCAAAATAAAGGGAGAATATAAAGGTAAATAATTTCAAACCTATAAGAATTGCTGAGTTTTAATTCACCGGCCCTGAACGCCTTCATAGGGAGGTTGAGGATGCTTGAGTTTTTTGTTCTCGCAGTCATGGAGTGCAGTTGCACTCTATATAAAGGGAGGTTTCACGCAGTTCGATACTCCTGTGGGGGTCCGGACGGGGACACCAAGAGCCCGCCGATGAGCCAGTTTGGTGTCCTAGGCGAAACCCCACACAAGAAACGGCATAAACGTAGAAGAATTGCTGAGTTTTAAAAATCGTAGAGCTTACCGGATGTTTTATTGATGTTACTGGGAGGAAATGTTACTCACGACTGAACTTGATGAGTTCGGGCAGGTTTTAATGTGACAGTATAACTTAGCACTGTGAAAATCCCTTGTCTTTAACTAGCTTTTTAAGAAACCTTCTCTTATAGTTCATTTTGGAGAAGGAAATTTATAAGTATCTACAATAATTTGATATTATGATTTTAAAATTTAGAAATTGTACAGGCTACTTAGGGAGTAAGATAACTTTGTGGTTCATTTTTTCAGGACTATAATTTTCAAATCCGTTTCAGTTTGAACTCGTTAAGTATAACAATGAATTTTTCTCATGAGTTCTTAGTGATAGGGTCTACAACTGACACAAGATCCTGAGTCTTGATAGCACCATGAATTGACCGAAGGAGTGGGAATAATGGAGTTTTGACAAAATGTTAATACATTCCTTAATAGGTGCAATGTCAAATCCGATTGAAATAGTGGATACTCCCCTTTAATTACTTAAATCGTCAGTCTGAACAGTTTCTTGATATGACCGACCCTTACGCGTAGGGATGAGCAAAGTATGTTTGGACTTACTGTATAGGAGTATAGGAGCTTGCTTGTTTGCGTAACGTGTGGAACTTTTGATGGTACACAATTGACAAATCTAGTACATTTCAATAGTCTTCTTTTCCTGGTGAAATAGACCACCACCTTCCGGCATGCCGAGAGAGATATTTTATATCCTTTTTGAACAATTTTCATTTATGAAAAAAAATAGGCTTATGAGATCACCTCATGTCCGGGTGTCCGTGTGTGTGTGCTTGTGTGATTCGTGTGTGTGTCCCTCCCCCCTAATAAGATCCAATCGGCCGGAGCGATTTCAAACAAACTCGGTAAGATCATAGCATTATTCCAGACGACCCCCACCGAACCCTTCAAATTTTGTTACGTTTCACCAATCCAACATGGCGGCTGCGCGAAATATTTCACCAGCATTTAATATCTCCGAAACGATTACCGATATCACCCTGGAAATTTGTACGGTGATAAAGGCAACTAGTAGAATTACGTCTATGTGACTTGAAAAACTGGTAACTACAAAACCAACATGGCGGCCAAGCAAAGTTGCGACTTTTAAATAGACGTTTCGAGCAATTTAACCAACCAAATGCAATTAAACTTTGTACAGTATATGTTTATACACATTGTAATGCACCGACATCTAACTTTGTTCAATTGTTTACATAACCTCCAGTTGGCGATTGTGCGAAATATTTCACCGGCATTATCTCTGAAACTATTACTGATATCACCCTGAAATTTAGTACGGAGATAAAGGGCACTACTGGAAGTTCGTCTGAGACTTTCAGAAACCAGTTAGGTACTACAAAACGAACATGGCGGCCAAGCGAATTTGAAAGTTCTATATAGACTTTTCTCGCGATGTAATGATCCACACGCAATGAAACTGGGTATATCAAATGTTTATACACAATGTAATGAACAGGTATCTAATTTAGTTCAATTATTTACATAACCTCAAGATGGCGGCTGTAGGAATTTTAAAATTAAGTTTTTATTTCTTGTGGCGTAATCATGCGATCGAAGTGAAAGTATGAATAATGAACCGGACGACCCCGACCGTGCCCTTCAAATTTTGTTACGTCTCACCAATCAAACATGGTGACTGCGCGAAATATTTCACCAGCATTCAATATCTCCGAAACTATTCCCGATATCACCCTGGGATTTTGTACGGTGATGAAGGGAACTATGGGACGTTTGAAAACCTGGTAACTACAAAACCAACATGGCGGCCAAAATTATGTTGCGACTTTGGTTCTTCACGGAACTACTTGTTTTCTGGCTAATATAAAATAGAACCAGCATGGAAATTCGTGCAGGGTCTTCCATCACTGTAAAGCCTGCAACTGTATATTTACTGAGGCATTCACCGGGCGGCGTCATGGAAAGTTTGCGACACCGCTCCGCCTTAGAAAAATAGAAATAGCAAGCCTACTAAAATTAGATGCTGTCGACGGTTCTGGGCGAAAATGGGCGTGATGGATATCGGGTTGACTATGCTCATACATTATCCGGTGTGAAACGTGCGAAGACTTGAATGTTTATCTCTGAGAAGCAATAGACAAGTAGGTAAGGCCACACTAAAAGAATGTCACTGGTTAAATGTCAGTTTATTGACATGCATCAGGAATTGACTGATCGAGCTTTGAAAAGCTGAAGCCGTGTTTCTCGAAAACAATCATGATGAATATTTTATAAACGATATGACAAGTTGCGATTAGAAGCGGAAGAAGGAATGTTAAAAGGACGTGGTTGGGCATTGTTAGCCGTTAATATTTTGAGAGTAAAGATAAATAGACATACCGTCTGATAATCATTTAGAAACTAACCCTGATCTCTTTAAGAGATGTTGAGAAGAAAAGGAAGAAGCGTTTTGGTCCTGAAATGGAAAATTTTCAGTGAATGTGTCTCGTTTTGCAAATCTACGTGCTCCATAAAATGCTTCGTTTTCGTTGATAGCGCTGCAATGTGGCAGGCATAAAAGCCGCACATTCATCACATCGGCACATAATATGTGGTCCATATTTTGATTCTACTGATCGGAATCACCTTTACAATTCTCAGTTTTCTATTTCGTAGACGGTAGGTTTTTAGGCGGTATGTAGAAGTCCAAAACGCTCCTATTGTCGATAAGTATTGTTTTTTGTTTTTTCTAGAAGCCCTATATACCGTAGCTTTTACAAGCCCAAGATACTTGCCTCATGTTTGATTAGCGTGTTCTGCAAGAAATCAAATTTCCAGCCCATCGACGTTTCTGTTATCTTCATCGACTTGCAGCAAGTTGTGTGCTAAGTCTTTGCGCTCCAAATTTGAATCGAGTGACAATGTGAAAGATACACAGCTCGAGCCATAGAGGTTTAGCATAAGCGTCAACTCATGACTGCGTAAAATCAAACCACGTAGTGATTCGAATGATCAGCAACGGACGGGTTTATTAAGTTGGTGGTCTGGTCTTTGAATTTTGTGTCTCATATTTACATTCTTAATATGCTCTCTTTAGCCTCACAAGTTGCATGTCTTGTTGACGGTTGAAATATGTTTTTGGAGCTTTATATATCTCGAAATTAATTTACTCGTCTCGTCGGTAGTGATTTTCTCTGCTGCCTTCAAAGCGGGATTTTGCACTTGCATTACTGAGAATAAACACATTTTTCATGGGAGGGGGGGACGGTTAACATGAAACCACATAGGTTTTATTCACAAAACCAGTCTCTACGCGCTTACCAAGAAATCGAAAGCCCAGAAGCTAAGCACATTTTCCAAAGGTAACTGCAGTTCCCCATATCCCTATCCCTTTTAGCCCAAAATGTAAACGATATTTATCAGCAAACGAGACAGAAATAAATTGGGTGCATCGCGTTCAAGGTGGCTCATTAATGACTGAGAAGTGTCAAAAAGACACCAACTTTTAAAGTACTGTATGTTTTTTTATCAGTTAAGCAACCCTCATTTCTTAGGTAAAATGAACAGCTTATGGAGCCACACTGAACATTGTGGTGCCGTTAAGAAGAGATGGTTCTGAGCGCTACTTGAAACAATGCTAAACCTGCCCTACCGCATTTCTCGCTGTGTCTGCAATAATATTCCAGGTAACATTGCAAAACTATTGTCATGTTGAGTCCAAACTCTGCAGATTCTAACGAACTACGGGCTGAGTTTGCTGTTCACGTCGCTGTGGCTCTCTCCCTCGCTTCTGTGGCGTCGTCAATAGCCTGCTGAACTGCTATGCCCAAGATCGCGGGTTCAATCCTGGTCTGTCGGATTTTTAAGAGTGTTAAAATCCGTAGGTATGCCGGCGGACCCATGTCATAGATTTATGGCATAAAATGGAACCTACCACTACAACTGGTAGCGTGTAGTAAAATGTGTAGATTATAGTGGCATAGTTAGAGACGTTCTACCAAGTTCCAACGTTCGCCGCCAGGTGTCAGTGACAGTAGTATCTGGTAGCCAAAGTTGAAACTAGGGGCAGATGACCTCGTAGTTCTGCCCCTTAAAACAACAATAACTAACTAAAGATGAAACTACTTGAAATTAGACTTGCTGGGAGCCGTCGGGCGTTCAATTAAAAAAACACATATGGCCATTGGCTGCAATTTATATAATGATGAAGTTATATCGACACTGCGTATCGCGCATTCCAAAAACAATCAGTTGGTCACTACTTGCTTTACTCACTCAGCTCATTCCTTCTTTCACTGGCTGCGTGTCGCCAGCTACAATAATGACCATTGACATGCGGGAAGCCGATATATTTAAGTTTGGAATAGGCGGACTGCAAGCCCCCCGCAGTGTGTTCAACTGCCGCGATCACAGTATTTTACCTTGTCTACAAATGTACTCAGTGTCGTAAGTAGGAATTTGTTTCTCACCGGATTCAAAATTAAATTGTGTGTGAGGACTCGAGCAAAATGAGGCATAATCAATAAAAGCAAAACCACGTTAACGAAAGTTAGAAACCTGGTGATTGCTTTTTTTCTTGGTTCATTACGATGGCATTTTATGCGCTGTAGGCTATTAAACATATCAATGTGTAAAGCTCGAAAATGGGAAAATTTGTTCAAGAAAACGAACATTTTATTAGCCCTTATCTAGGATACATTGGCTATACGGAGACTTGGTTCATTGGATGTTGTTAAGTTAAATATTAACTATGTATTATAGAGATATAAATTATGTCATACGTATATTGCTAACGTTGGAAGTATTTTCGCTCTCTCATAAACATTTTATTAAAGGTGAACATACAGCTTAACCCCCCAGGGGCTCATTTCTAGTGGGACGTGGGTTGGCGACCACGGGGCCCCAGCTGAGTCCACTTCCTTGTGCCAGGCTCCTCTCCGTCTTCTTCCCTGTCGACCTCACTTGGTCAATCTTGTTCTCTTCCGACCCCGACGGTATTAGGGTATCCGAGGTCTAGGGAGTCTCTTCCTTTCCCACCTTAATTGGCCCTTGTCTCATCTTTTCTAATCCCCTCCTTCTGCGAGGGGTCAGCCTTGTTTTTCATTTCCTTTTATCTCCTGCCTTCTGCTCAAGGCTTCAAGGAGGCAGGGTGTATGTAGCCCCACCACTTCTGGTGCACCCTAGATATTGCTACACCCTCAGGGGCTCACGGCTGGTGAGTTCGGGAGTTGGCGACCCTGAGGGATTCCTGAGCTGGGTCCGGTTTTCCCCCTTCTATCCATTACCTGTGGGGAGGACCCTCTCCTCTTTCACTTTCCGATCTGCCTTTCATGAATCTTCTTCCTTCCAAGTCCCTCAATCCGCATTCTTCGAGGTTTGAGGGCATTTCTTTTCTCCTGTCCTTTATTTGCCTTATTCTTCTTTTGTTTTCCATTTTTCTTCTAGTATATAAGTTAGTAGTTTGTTATAGTTTCCATTCCATTATCATCTTCACGATCACCCACACAATTAGGGGCCGATAACCTAGATGTTAGGCCCCTTTAAACAACAATTATCATCATCATCATAATCATACAGCTTAAGGAGCCAAAGCAATAACGATATTATTATTATAGCCGAGCCTCTCATAGATCGCGTTCAACAATTATAATTACGTATTACACACACATTATTCTATTAGAAGCAAGGTTTAATATCTTAAACTTTCAATTCGTGACTATTTTTATCTTTTCAAATTTTTAGTTATTTCTTTGGGCTGATCTTCACCGTTGATCTTATATTTACCATCTTAATGCGGATGTTTTGGCTTTTTTAAATTTTTATTGCGAGAGCTAAACTTTCAGTTTCAAAATGTATCTCGCGCTTTTCCACACTATTTATTAGATAGGCGTTATTGATTTATTATTATTTAGGTAAAACTCAAAATTAATTGGATAGAAAGACTCATTATTTCCACAAAGTTTTGAGTGAGTTTCATTTTGTAGCTTAAGGTAAAACACTCACTTTAAAATAATAATATATAAACCAAACTTAACATACCGTTGGTTGGTTGGTTGGTTCTTAAGTTTAGGGGCTGCGACAACGCGGTCATGTAGCCCCGTGTACTTTGGGTGTGTGTAGAATCTGTCTGATAACCGGTGTTAATTGTGATGACTGTATTAGTGTGTGTATCTGTTTTTTAATTTTAAGTACTGCAACTTATAATTTTTCAAATAGTTCCTACTTTTGCCGCCAAGCGCCACCGTCAACGACTACTAGGTCTAATTCAGAACTTAGCTACTAGACGCCACCGCAGTCAGCGCTTGGCAACGAACGTAGAAACCTAAGAGCGTTGTTTACATTCTTAACCTATCCAATTTAGCTTCACACAGGTGCAATTAGTGGAAGGATCTTTAACATGCCATAAATCTATGACATGGGACCGCCGGCTTTACTTCCCCTCCGAAGGAAGGCATACTGAGGGATTTTTAACGCTCTTAAAAAATCCGACGGCTTCGGCCGGGTTTGAACCCGCTATCTTGGGCATAGAAGCTCAGCATGCTACCAACTACGCCACCGAAGCCGCTTAACATACCGTAATGTATGTGGCTATTAAAATATTAAATCTAATGTCGCGAATCATCTTGCCCTTTTACTTCGTTGGTATTAATATACACATTAATCAACCACTGTTGCCTCAAATAATTAACATAATATTACAACTTAATTTCAGTTTACAAAATGACTCTTTGTTACATTTATTAATGTCAAGTGACTAGTGGTGTATTTTATAAAGGAGATGAGGGTGGAATGTGCTGCGGCCATCTCTCTGAGTCTCCTGTGGCTAACTGAACTGTTTACCATTTTGCTCATTTATTAAGTCGTTAATTAACGTAAGTATACATTACCACTGCGGGGGATATGTTTCAAAACATAACCCTATAAATGAAAGGTAAGTTTACGTTAAAACCCAAGCATCGGGATGTGAACAACACCAGCGGGTGACGTCCCCACAAGATATGTATTCCGGGTCAAGCCATCAACCTTTGGCATCCACTTAGAATCAAAATCACAAGTACTAAGCTATCACTTCACTCCACGGCACAAGGATAAAAAGCATGACTGACAAAGTTTAATTGTAGGGCTTACGTTATTTCTCTAAGAATTATTAAAGACGTAACGTGACCCAAACTTTAACTCGCATTTATACACAACATTTGTCAATAGAGGCCCGAAACTGGTATTTCCATATTTTTTTTGCACCAGAAATTATTTTGGAAGTACTGTGTACATAGTGGCCGGGTCCTTGGTGTTGGAGTATTGCGCTTGCCTCGCACCTGAAGACCCCGCGTTCGATTCCCGGCTCCGTCAGATATTTTAGAAACTGGCGTGAGTGCTGGAATGGGGTGCACTCAGCCGTATGGCGACAATGAGTAGCTGTCTGGCAGTGAGATAGAAACCAAGATTAACGGCTGAGGGGACCCAACGCGCTGACCAAGCGTCACCCATAATCTACAAGCCAAATAGCTGGGCAGCGCTTGCTTGGTAGGCCTAGGCCCTTCACGGGCTGTAGCGCCACCGAGTATTGTGTTTTGCTGTAATTAGTGTGAACTATTTGTATTACAAGAAAGGGACGACCTTTTTTAAATTTTAATTCAGTGGGGGGGCATTATTTCATTGTAGAGAGAAAAGTGAACGTTCAGAATAAATTGTGCCAGTTAAAATGTCGGACGCTAGAGGGGAGGAATGCCGAGAGTTTGATAAGTGTGCGCTGTGTAGTGTGGTTCTTAAGGGGTTACCACATTCTGTACATTATAACAGGCCATACTATCTGTACTATGACCTTCTTTCTTTAAAGTCCGGGTAAATCAATCATCTACACAATCGGTGCTGCCCTAAATAGTGCAATCCATTCATCCGTAAGGTTTTCAATAGTGAAGTACGATAGCCCATATGTTTACAAAATGTTAACTAGGCTAATATATAGTGGATTAAAATCGAATAAATTTGTGTCACTTCAACGAACAAGCACATCGCTAGTTACTTGGTGTTCTGTTGCCCGTCTTAATGAATTAATTGTCATGTCCTCGATCAGACGTAATCCGTAATTGCATCTCGTTACAGGAAATGCATGTGCATGAATGAAAACATTCCACTGCAATAAGTGAGAAAAATAGAAGGTGAATGCTCGTACTTAAGAATACAAAGTAGCACCCGATTTTTACTTATCCTGTTAATCGAGACGATGGAAGACTATTTTGACTGTTAGAAAGTAACAGCTGTAGTTGGAGATTAATCTTTCTCTATGTACATTCGCTTTTATCATGCTGTAGAAGGATTAACACGTTCATCCGAAAGAACTGTGCATACAAAATTTCCGACTTATTAAACAGTTTTGTCTGTATAATATATATTGACTGCACAAACACCACATCATTGAAGAGTAGAAACGAGCCCATTTCCTCGTATTTAAAGGAAATGTTGCAGAGTAATACAACTTCTGAATTTGCACTACGTTAACTATTCACTAGTTCGATTTCTTGATCGCGAAGGTATTATTCCGTTTCCGCTGATCATCTAACATAGCGAAATTAAATTGCGATTCAGTCGGTCCTCACGATTGTACTGTACCCGAAAATATGCTCGAGCAAGCTCCGTACTTCATTATTATATTATTATTATATAATATTTGCAAATGTGGGTGATTCGCCGATAGCAAAATGTACAAATACAGGAAATTACTAACAATAACATTAAACACTATACACAATTCGCAACTTAGGAACTAGAGTAATTACATCGTAGTATTTACAAAAAAAAAACCAATCTTCTCTTCAACACATCAATATGTTAGGGGAAAGGCTCTAAGACTGAAGCAGGTTATGCGTTCCAATTATCAATACTACGATAAATGTAATAATGTCCCCATAAATTGTGCGCTGTGGTCAGCCCTTAACTTAATGTGGATGATCTGTCCTACTGAGGTAGGTGGGATTTTCCAGACGTTTGCTTAGTTCTCTCCATACTGGCTGATTAGTGTAAGTGTTAAACATTCCGTATAGTCTAGATTCCATCCTTCTATCTTCCAGAGACTCCCACTTTACATTTTCTATCATTCGAGTTACCCTACTTCCCAGATTAAGATCGTTGAGCATAAACCTAGCAGCCTTTCTTTGTACCATCTCCAGCTCATTGATAAGCCCTACCTGATATGGGTCCCAAAACGCTAAGCCGTATTACAAGATTGTCCTCACCAGGGCCAAACATCCTAATTAATTTGCGGTAGAGCTACTGCCTTTTAATACCTGCATTACAAAATGAAGTGATTTGTACGCTTTGGACACGACACAACCCTCATGGGTACTCCATTTCATATCATTCCTTACAAGGATGCCCAAGTATTTGCACCAGTCTTCTTCTACAAGTATTTTCGAGCCGATATTATATTGAAAATCATGCCTTCGCCCTCTCCCTATTCTCTTGAAACCACATTTACTCGTTTGCATCTTCTTTTTATTGTCAAACGCCCATTTATGAACCTGATTGAGATCAGTTTGTAACTGAGCGTTGTCTTGTGATCTATGAATGTTTAGGTATATTAAACAATAATCCGCAAACAATCAGCAGTCACTTCGAATTCCTTTCGGTAGGTCGTTAATAAGTGCCAGAAATAACAGGGGCCCAATCACACTACCCTGAGGGACACCTGACGTTATCAAAATGTCCTCCGAGAATATTATACATTACCTTTTGCGACCGACCAGTCAAGAACTCTTGAATTCATAAAATTACTCTTTTATCAATATTTATTGCCGCTAGCCCCTGTCTAGCGAGTCATTAATGTCCTGAAAGAGTGATAACATTCGGCTCTCGCATGAGTAATGTACCCAAACTGATGAAGATTGCCAAAATCCGAAGAATAAAAAGATAAACCAGAATCGTAGCAACATGTGGTACCCGGCTAAAACCCACGAAGAACTACTGACAAAAACATCAGGAAGGGTATAGTTATCCTTCATTGTGCTACAGGAGAAACTACAGGTTCGATTAGGACATCACGAAAAATTGGAGAGTGAGAAACCCTTCTAACACTAGTGAATTGGGTAAATTGTGGGCCCTAAGTCCTATCTCCACTGTAGCACAATACAACCCTAAATAAATGCAAATAAGAAAAACCAAGCTTAGATAAAACACCAGCAACACGCAAATACGTGCCTGTATAAATGTATTTACTCAAGAAGGACAACTACAAAATAAATGACACCTAACGACTGCTTGTAGTCGCTTAGTAAAAATCAAAGTCAAACTAGATTGCCAATTAGAGCAATAATTATGAACTTGAATCTGAAAATTAGACTTCAATCGACCTATTCACTAATTTAAGGAGTAAAAGAAAAATATTTAAACGTTACCTAGCTCAAAATAAAATAAAATTAGCGTTGGCCTTTCGCTATTACAAAACATCTTCGAACTCTCTTCAAGACTCCTTAAATCCTTCCAACCCTATTTTAAAATATAAAAAAAAACATTACCGAAATTAATAATAATTTGCAAAAATATTAACTGTCTGTTTACATTCATCGTCGCCATTTATTTTCCAGTTATAAATCCTTGGAATCAAGCTTTAAACCAAGTTTTGAATCAAACCTTGAATCAAACCACCAATTTTTTGTCAAAATCATTATTAGAGTTGTAAATCGGCTTTAATAATCCGTGCAATAAAGCCTAGATCATATTTATGTCCGCACCATAATTTACTGTTTTCCTTTTCAAATAGAAATTCTCACATAAATACATTTTTCTTTGCTTGATACAATTATCAATTTATTTTTGTTTTGAGCACGACCTTCGATCAGTGAATCAGTAAAATGAGGATCTGAACAACATCATATCTCCGAAGAGAACAGCTTAACGCGATAGCCACCCTGAACTATCACTCCAAAATAGAAGAACGATTCTTCCAAAATACAGGTATATCACCAACAATATAACCGACAGCATTGGCTCAGCTGGCTAAAGCGCAGCATTAGGTCATGGGGCCAAGCTCTCTGCTGACTCGGTAGACGCGTGGGTTCGAGCCCCACCGTCGGCCGTCCTTGAAATGGTTTTCCGTGGTTTCCCATTTTCAACACCAGGCATATGCTGGGACGGTACCTTCTGATAGGCCACGGCCGATTCCTTCCACATCCTTGCCCTGTTTCATTCATCCTCATCCATTCCATCTCTCATCCCGACGCGCAGGTCGCCCACGGGCGTCGAATAGAAAGACCTGCACTCGGCCTCTCAGGAGACCACACGAGAGAAAAAAAACAACAATATAAGAATCACATCGACGACATAAATAGCTCAATATCAACCTCCAAATTTTACAGAACTCGTGGAACAATGTCAAACATGCACATTGCCACGCCCCTCAACAGCAACGAATGCAAAAACCAAGCTGGACTATCATAATACAGCCTACCATTAACCTGCTCATGATTCAACTTACAAACCAGCTTCAAAACACGTTAAAATTTGACAAAGATCCACTGTTCACGTTCAGACAATATAATTATGCTCAACTATAATTTCGCTTCACTGTTCACTACACGATGATCTCCAAATAATACAGCATATTGCAATTGTAAAGGTCATTAACAGTATTAGCTCTAACATTAATGGACCTATAATGCCATTAGTGCATTTCGACTTCATTCTCCATATTCAAATTTTGCCGAATATTATATTCCAACTCGTTCACAAATGTTTAATTACCATGAAAAGATTATCAACATCCTAATAAATATCTCCACTGAGATTTATAAAAAATATTTCTTAACACTAAATTTTACAAAATGTTCCACCTGAACATATTTTCCAAAAATCTGACATCAGCCTGAAGTCGCGTCAGATCTCGAAATTCAGAACAGCTAACCGCTCACAAACGATCGTCACCCAAAAAGCCGATGAAAATTCAATAAAATTAATTTAAGTTCCAAATATTTCGGAAATTCCAAATATTCCAGATGTCACCAATATTCCAAATATTCCAATTTTCCATAAAAATTTCAAATTCCAAAAATATGAAAAATATTACGTAGCTAAATTCAAAATTATAATCCAAACTGAATTTCCACAAATAAATATTTAAGTATCCATTTTAAGTAATATCAAAATATGACGAAAATAATTATCTGACTCCCAGGTAAAAATATCTAAATTCTACAGCCAGATAATGAAAATGTTACATCAGATATTTTCAAAGCAGGATTACCTTCAAATACTACGTAAATGGATTGCTTCTACCTTTAGCTGCACGGCTGCCGTCAAACTGAGATCCAGATTCCTTCCTGAGGAAGACAGGAATAATGTTAGGATCGCACCATTCCTGCATATTCCCAGATCGACGTACTCGCACCAGAAAACTCCCCAGACTTCGCGTGTAGAACAGGAAAATGTTCCCATTGAACCACCTTCCTGAACACCATCACCTCCTTTCGTCTGCATTCCCGGGTTCGATTCCACTCTCCAACCTTCCTTCATCTTCTCAGATTGGGACTGCAGGCAACTGTTTGTTGTAATCAAATCGCCGAAATCGATCGTAGTAACTTGTAGTATGCAATTGCGTCAAATCTGCTGCATTTTAAACATGGCCACGACTTTCATCCTCCTTCCCATGTCCAGTTACGTTACGACAAATGGCTTCTGCAACTTGCATGTCACATCCCCTCAGTGAATTTAGAAATCCATTATATCAATTCCAACATAGTTCCGCAGCATCCCTCCCACTTCCAGTTTGTTAATGTTCATTGTAACACCATTGAATATAAGCATCGTGGCTAATTTGATGATATTTCTTCACTAGTTTGGTTATTCATTCATGTCATTACATTTCCATAGTCCAGCGACTGTTACTTCGTGCGCCATGTGCACGATAAAATATACGACCAACAGCTGACACTTTCACTTATCGAAAAGGAACAATTTCTAGTGTAAATTCCTTGGTCACAGTTCATATTTATCCACAATATTTACTGGCATAATATCCTTTAATGCTCGTTAAAATACTTCCTTTCCGAGGGATACAACACTTCGCTCGCATGTCCACGAATTTGCTTGTGCTCAGAAACACTCCCGCACGAATATAAAGTTCAATCCCGACATCACTACATTCGTCTTCGCTTTACCAATACAAACTGCCGGCTGTCAGTAACCGGACTGCTGTGCATTCAGCATGCACGGAAGAAGCACTTGAGAATCACATATCAGTCCACCACAAGCGTCACAGAGACTTCGACTCGCTTCTATTTCTTCCTCTCCTTTTCAAGTCCGAAAATGGCGACTTTCTCCACAGAAAGGGTGTTCTTCCAAACATTTGATTGACTGTCTCGTTATCCAATTCCAAATAGAAAATGTTCTCCCAATAATTCTCATTATGGAATTTCCCATCGTTCAACTGCACAGACTTCCTTTAAAAACGTTTGTTATTAAAACATGAGTAATTTCCTTTTTTACTGGTCAGCCTGTCATGGAACATCCATTGCCTCGCGTCATAGTTGTGCGGGTTGCCGTCTGCATCTTGCTCGATACCATATGTATTACGGAGCCTCGCTCCTATTGGGTCTTCATCCCCGAATCATCTGACCTTGACCGGCATTTGATGCTCTTTGAATACCTTGTTCAGTCTTCCACTCCTATATTTAAGCACTGGCATAACCTACAATGTGAATAGTACAGTGTCATAACATGGAGCATCACTAAGAAGTGTAGTGGTATTTTATACAGTGTGAGCACTAGCAAATGTGCTGGCATAACCTACAGTGTGAATAGTACAGTGTCATAACATGGAGCATCACTAGGAAATGTAGTGGTATCTTATACAGTGTGAGCACTAGCAAGTGTGCTGGCATAACCTACAGTGTGAATAGTACAGTGTCATAACATGGAGCATCACTAGGAAGTGTAGTGGTATCTTATACAGTGTGAGCACTAGCAAGTGTGCTGGCATAACCTACAGTGTGAATAGTACAGTGTCATATCATGGAGCTTCACTAGGAAGTGTAGTGGTATCTTATACAGTGTGAGCACTAGCAAGTGTGCTGGCATAACCTACAGTGTGAATAGTACAGTGTCATATCATGGAGCTTCACTAGGAAGTGTAGTGGTATCTTATACAGTGTGAGCACTAGCAAGTGTGCTGGCATAACCTACAGTGTGAATAGTACAGTGTCATAACATGGAGCATCACTAGGAAATGTAGTGGTATTTTATACAGTGTGAGCACTAGCAAGTGTGCTGGCATAACCTACAGTGTGAATAGTACAGTGTCATATCATGGAGCATCACTAGGAAATGTAGTGGTATCTTATACAGTGTGAGCACTAGCAAGTGTGCTGACATAACCTACAGTGTGAATAGTACAGTGTCATAACATGGAGCATCACTAGGAAATGTAGTGGTATCTTATACAGTAAGAGCACTAGCAAGTCTGCTGGCATAACCTACAGTGTGAATAGTACCGTGTCATAACATGGGGCATCACTAGGAAATGTAGTGGTATTTTATACAGTGTGAGCACTAGCAAGTGTGCTGGCATAACCTACAGTGTGAATAGTACAGTGTCATAACATGGAGCATCACTAGGAAGTGTAGAGGTATCTTATACAGTGTGAGCACTAGCAACTGTGCTGGCATAACCTACAGTGTGAATAGTACAGTGTCATAACATGGAGCATCACTAGGAAGTGTAGTGGTATTTTATACAGTGTGAGCACTAGCAAGTGTGCTGGCATAACCTACAGTGTGAATAGTGCAGTGTCATAACATGGAGCATTACTAGGAAATGTAGTGGTATCTTATACAGTGTGAGCACTAGCAAGTGTGCTGGCATAACCCACAGTATGAATAGTACAGTGTCATAACATGGAGCATCACTAGGAAGTGTAGTGGTATCTTATACAGAGTGAGCACTAGCAAGTGTGCTGGCATAACCTACAGTGTGAATAGTACAGTGTCATAACATGGAGCATCACTAGGAAGTGTTTTGGTATCTTATACAGGATGAGCACTAGCAAGTGTGCTGGCATAACCTACAGTGTGAATAGTACAGTGTCATAACATGGAGCATTACTAGGAAATGTAGTGGTATCTTATACAGTGTGAGCACTAGCAAGTGTGCTGGCATAACCTACAGTGTGAATAGTACAGTGTCATAACATGGAGCATCACTAGGAAGTGTAGTGGTATCTTATACAGTGTGAGCACTAGCAAGTGTGCTGGCATAACCTACAGTGTGAATAGTACAGTGTCATAACATGGAGCATCACTAGGAAGTGTAGTGGTATTTTATACAGTGTGAGCACTAGCAAGTGTGCTGGCATAACCTACAGTGTGAATAGTACAGTGTCATAACATGGAGCATCACTAGGAAGTGTAGTGGTATTTTATACAGTGTGAGCACTAGCAAGTGTGCTGGCATAACCTACAGTGTGAATAGTACAGTGTCATAACATGGAGCATCACTAGGAAGTGTAGTGGTATTTTATACAGTGTGAGCACTAGCAAGTGTGCTGGCATAACCTACAGTGTGAATAGTGCAGTGTCATAACATGGAGCATCACTAGGAAATGTAGGGGTATCATATACAGTGTGAGCACTAGCAAGTGTGCTGGCGTAACCTACAGTGTGAAAAGTACAGTGTCATAACATGGAGCATCACTAGGAAGTGTAGTGGTATCTTATACAGTGTGAGCACTAGCAAGTGTGCTGGCATAACCTACAGTGTGAATAGTACAGTGCCATATCATGGAGCATCACTAGGAAGTGTAGTGGTATCTTATACAGTGTGATCACTAGCAAGTGTGCTGGCATAACCTACAGTGTGAATAGTACAGTCATAACATGGAGCATCACTAGGAAATGTAGTGGTATCTTAAACAGTATGAGCACTAGCAAGTGTGCTGGCATAACCTACAGTGTGAATAGTACAGTGTCATAACATGGAGCATCACTAGGAAATGTAGTGGTATCTTATACAGTGTGAGCACTAGCAAGTGTCCTGGCATAACCTACAGTGTGAATAGTACAGTGTCATAACATGGGGCATCACTAGGAAATGTAGTGGTATTTTATACAGTGTGAGCACTACCAAGTGTGCTGGCATAACCTACAGTGTGAATAGTACAGTGTCATATCATGGAGCATCACTAGGAAATGTAGTGGTATTTTATACAGTGTGAGCACTAGCAAGTGTGCTGGCATAACCTACAGTGTGAATAGTACAGTCATAACATGGAGCATCACTAGGAAGTGTAGTGGTATCTTATACAGTGTGAGCACTAGCAAGTGTGCTGGCATAACTTACAGTGTGAATAGTACAGTGTCATATCATGGAGCATCACTAGGAAATGTAGTGGTATCTTATACAGTGTGAGCACTAGCAAGTGTGCTGGCATAACCTACAGTGTGAATAGTACAGTGCCATAACATGGAGCATCACTAGGAAGTTTAATGGTATGTTATACAGTATGAGCACTAGCAAGTGTGCTGGCATAACCTACAGTGTGAATAGTACAGTGTCATAACATGGAGCATCACTAGGAAGTGTAGTGGTATTTTATACAGAATGAGCACTAGCAAGTGTGCTGGCATAACCTACAGTGTGAATAGTACAGTGTCATAACATGGAGCATCACTAGGAAATGTAGTGGTATATTATACAGTGTGAGCACTAGCAAGTGTGCTGGCATAACCTACAGTGTGAATAGTACAGTGTCATAACATGGAGCATCACTAGGAAATGAAGTGGTATCTTATACAGTGTGAGCACTAGCAAGTGTGCTGGCATAACCTACAGTGTGAATAGTACAGTGTCATAACATGGAGCATCACTAGTAAGTGTAGTGGTATCTTATACAGTGTGAGCACTAGCAAGTGTGCTGGCATAACCTACAGTGTGAATAGTACAGTGTCATAACATGGAGCATCACTAGGAAATGTAGTGGTATTTTATACAGTGTGAGCACTAGCAAGTGTGCTGGCATAACCTACAGTGTGAATAGTACAGTGTCATAACATGGAGCATCACTAGGAAGTGTAGTGGTATCTTATACAGTGCGAGCACTAGCAAGTGTGCTGGCATAACCTACAGTGTGAATAGTACAGTGTCATAACATGGAGCATCACTAGGAAGTGTAGTGGTATCTTATACAGTTTGAGCACTAGCAAGTGTGCTGGCATAACCTACAGTGTGAATAGTGCAGTGTCATAACATGGAGCATCACTAGGAAATGTAGTGGTATCTTATACAGTGTGAGCACTAGCAAGTGTGCTGGCATAACCTACAGTGTGAATAGTACAGTGTCATAGCATGGAGTATCACTAGGAAATGTAGTGGTATTTTATACAGTGTGAGCACTAGCAAGTGTGCTGGCATAACCTACAGTGTGAATAGTACAGTGTCATAACATGGAGCATCACTAGGAAATGTAGTGGTGTCTTATACAGTGTGAGCACTAGCAAGTGTGCTGGCATAACCAACAGTGTGAATAGTACAGTGTCATAACATGGAGCATCACTAGGAAGTGTAGTGGTATCTTATACAGTGTGAGCACTAGCAAGTGAGCTGGCATAACCTACAGTGTGAATAGTACAGTGTCATAACATGGAGCATCACTAGGAAGTGTAGAGGTATCTTATACAGTATGAGCACTAGCAAGTGTGCTGGCATAACCTACAGTGTGAATAGTACAGTGTCATAACATGGAGTATCACTAGGATATGTAGTGGTATTTTATACAGTGTGAGCACTAGCAAGTGTGCTGGCATAACCTACAGTGTGAATAGTACAGTGTCATATCATGGAGTATCACTAGGAAGTGTAGGGGTATCTTATACAGTGTGAGCACTAGCAAGTGTTCTGGCATAAGCTACAGTGTGAATAGTGCAGTGTCACAACAATGAGCAACACAATGATACAGCGATATTACTGAGGACATTAGTAACAGTGTTACAATGTGGTGCAACATGACAGAGTGTTGTGTTATACAGCGATATTACTGAGGACAGTAGTAACAGTTGAGTGGGACATCCTCTCTCCAGAAGTTATAAATATGGAGGGCCCAGTTCATGGTATGAGTGAAGACCTCAACGGCATCTGCGGTGGTGAAGGAGTCCTTCGGTACAGCAAAGTTGGCGGAAGAGGCAACCCAGTGCTCGGGGTCAATAGAGTAAAAGATATTTGTCCATATTATGGACACCCATAGTGTCTGTGCTCCAGAGGAGCGGCTACAAAAGGCGTCTGTTCTCCATGTTAGGAGTTGCCTGGTTCATACCTGGCAGTAGGTCATAAAATGCATTTGGGAGTGGCGACCCCATCTTTAAATTAGCCTAAAATGAAAGCAAATATGGTTCAGCATCGGAAAATATTAGGGCGTCCACTGCAGGCGACGCGCAGTTCTTCAGATGCTTGGGGAGGTGTGAGAAATGGGCGACCAGCATCGCAATACATCCGAATAGGGACATGCAACATCTTAACCCTGACGGACAAAAATGAGGAGCTAGTGGACTTCATGATAGAGAAGAACATAGTCATCCTCGGTCTCAGTGAAACGAAATGGAAAGGAAAAGGGGAAAGAATACTAAAGGTAGGATATAGGCTGTTTTACAGTGGAGTACAGGAGGCAAAAAATGGAGTAGGAATCATTATAAGAAAAGATGTCCTAGAGTATGTGGAGGAGGTGAAGAAGATAAGTGACAGGATGACCAAAGGAAGGATACTATTCCATACAGAGACAAAATATATGGTTCAAGTATATGCTCCACAAACGGGGAATAAAAAAGAGAACTTAAAATAATTCCTAGACGAGGTGGAAAAATAGATAGAGGATAAGGAAATAATAGTAATGGGAGATTTGAATGCACAAGTGGGAAGAGACAGACAAGGAAGAGATGAGATTTTGAGACCATATGGTTACGGCAGTAAGAATCCAGAAGGGTATTTCTTAATGGATTTCTGTCAGCGTAACCAATTAATTATAGGGAATATGTGTTTCAGAAAGAAAAATAGTCAGAAGATAACGAGGTATGGATGGGAAGATTGAAGAACGAAAACTCTGATAGATTATGTTTTAGTCAAAAAAGGACATTGGAAAGAGCTAATGGATGTCACAGATAAAAGGAAAAGGAAAAGAAAGATTAAAGTCTGGAGACTAAAGGAAAAGGAGGTTGCAGAAGAGTTTAAGAAAGAATTGCAAGAACAGATACCAAGGACGGATATTACCCATGTGGAAGATGAATGGGAAAAGTTCAAGAGTGCATTTGTAAACAGTGCAGAGAAAACATGTGGTAGAACATCATGAAAGGTATGGGAAAAGTGACTAAATGGTGGAATGATAGAGTGAGAGAAGAGGTAAGGGAGAAGAAGAAAACTTAGAAGGAATGGAGAACAAAAAATACTGAAGAAAGTGGAGCAAAATATATAGCAGCAAACAGAGATTGCATGAAAGTAATTGCGGAGGAAAAGAAGAAAGCTGAGAAGAATTCACGCAGGAAATAAGGGAGGATTTAAATTGTGGAAAGAAATTGCTGTTTGGAATTATAAAAAGTAGAAGATTTAAAAGGTGAACACCGGGTTCATGAAAAACAAAGAAGGTGAAATATTGACAAAACCAGAAGAGATAACGGACAGATGGAAATAATATTTCAGCGAGCTGTTGAACGTGAGACGCCAGACATGGGAAGAAGTTACGCAAACAGCCAAAACGGTGGAGGAAGAAATAGAAGAACCAGACATTACTATGGAAGAAGTGGAATGGGCAGTTAGGCAGATGAAGATGGGGAAACCTGGGGGAATCGACGAAGTAGCAATAGAAATTATCAATGCGACAGGACCAGTGGGACTGCAGTGGGCATAGAGACTTCTCAGGAGTGTTTGGAGAGAGAAGAAAGTTCCTGAAGACTGGAAAAAGGGAATAATATTGCCAATATTCAAGAAGGGAGACAGAAAGGTGTGTGGTAACTACCGAGGAATCACCATCATCTCGCATGTTGCCAAAGTCATGGAAATAATCCTAGAAAAAAGAATTAGAGTAAAAGTAGAAAACCAAATGGAGGAGGAACAGTTTGGATTTGGAGGGGGCAGGTCAACAGTGGAACCCATTTTCATTCTGAGACAGAACATTGAAAAGAGTTGGGAATTTGGGAAGGATATGTTAATGACTTTTATTGATCTAGAAAAGGCCTATGATAGCATCCCTAGAACAAAAGTTTGGGAAAGCTTAACAAATAGGGGGATAGGCAAGGAACTGAGAGACATGATAAAAGGAATGTGCATGTATTGCTATAGTAGTGTGAAGACTAGAGTCGGGACATCGGAATGGTTTAAAATTGTCACTGGACTAAAGCGAGGAAGTGTGTTGTCATTGACCCACTACATAAAGTAATGGAATTGGGAGGGAAGCGACTGGGCCATAGTACGTCCATACTCAGAGGGTAATTGTCTGAAACCTCCCTTGAACCCCGGAACCCAGAAATGATACCAGGGAAATCGGGTAAAACATAATATATTGATCACAACATGCATACAAACATAAATGAAACACTTATAAATATAGATGTGGATTCTGATCTTCCAAGTACTCGCTTCTTCCAGTTAACTATTATTAAATATATTACCAAGTCAACCACAATGTTGTTACGACTAAGTAAATAAAGCGATGCTCACAACAAATTATCTGTTGCTGTTAGCGAGAAGTTAAGCCTTATATTATGACGACGACGAATTAAACATTCCATTGCTTCATTTATGCCTCTACAGAATGCATCATACCGCATATCAAATATTTCCCAATAAATAATTAATTAATTCCAGTGACTACAAAGGTCACGAAGCTAGGCCTACGTATATTAATACTTCCAAGATAATACGTTGCCTAAAACCGAAGAATTAATTTACTCCAACTCAAAAATATACGGAGCTAATCCAGTTTTCGTCTTTTCATCTCAATGGCTACCAAATTATCTTTTTTTTCAACAACAGTTGATCGCTCATAGTTAAAACACAATACAACCTCCGCCATCATTAAAAAACAGTCGACAAACGATAACCGTACCAAAGCTGTTAGAATATCAAAACAAGTCCCACATTAATAAAACTTGACTCAGACCATAAGGCATGCTACCCGTAATTAAATGCATTTACATATTAACTCAAAACAGAATAACAATTATTAATTACGCAAACAAATATGAGTGTCAGTTAACCTACCAATGTGAAAATACGAGGATGACATTAAATTTAAATGTATAACCTTGAAGACCCATTTCATGCAACGCAGAATAATACAATACAAACACATTACCCTTGCCAGTCGATTACAGTCTCAAATACTCACGTTGACAATAGCCTACACTCATTCCATAATATGTAAATCATCTCCGGACGTTTATCTCCTGTAAGATTACAATTTGTGACCAGCCAATAATCATTGTCGAATAGGGATAATATCTTTCAATTACTTCACATATCGTAGAACTTCAGCTTTCTTCTTATGTATTTATACAATCACGTAGATCCATGATGATAGGCCTAACAACATCAGTATGAATATAATGCATGTCTTGAAAAATACCAGCCTTCCAAAATCATAAATAATCAACGTCGAGGTGGTCAAATACATCATCGCTAGATCATAGCTCTTCCTAACGGACAGAGAGAGAAACTACAATTCTTAAACTAGACAGCACCGGCAAGTGATGCCCCCTATCGAGGCCAGACACAACTAACTCCGCCGCTCAATTCAATTTTCATGCCAAAGTATAATTTGTACGTTCGACCAGAGAATAGTGTCTAATATCGGCAAAGTCATCATTATTGTTCTTAATGGTGATGGATGACATCATGAAGGCAGCTATGAAAGACTACAGAAGGGCAAAGATGAAGGTAATGTTGTTTGCAGACGATGTTGTGATCTGAGGAGAGGATGAGATAGAGGTACAAGAACAGTTAGACGTAATAAATGAAAAGATTGAGTAATGGGGATTTAAGATAAATGTGGAGAAGAGTAAAACAGTGGTGGTGAGTAGAGGTAAGATAGGAGGAAAAGGAGTAATCAAAGTAGGAGATAAGGAATTGGAAGTGGTGAAACACTTCAAATATAGGGAAGTGAACTGACTGAAGATGGAAGACTAGATTTGGAAATTACCAGAAGAATACATACACCTCGGGAGTGCTTTCTACCAACAGGTACGGGGACTAGTATGGAACAAGGATATACCAATTAAGGCTAAAGGAGTTATGTACAAAGCATATTATGTTCCTATAATGGCATATGCAGCAGAAACTTGGGCAATGACTAAGAGGGATGAGAGCAGAGTACAGGCAGCTGAGATGAGATTCCTGAGAAGTATGGTCCAGAAAACGAGGATAGACAGAGTGAGAAGTGAAGATATACGGAAAGAATTGGGAGTGCTGAAGCTAAAAGACAAACTGGAGCAAAAGAGATTGAGATTGTTTGGACAAGTCAAACGGATGAATGAAGTAAGACTACAAAGACGAGCACTGGAACGACGGATGACAGGGAAGAGAGGACGAGGAAGACCAAGAATGCGTTGTATGGATTCGGTGAAGAATAGCATTAGTAAACGGAACCTGGATTGGAACACCGTGTCGGAAGAGGAATGGTGGAACGACAGAACAAAGTGGAGAGGAACCATGTTTACCCCCCCCAGTGTCAGCTAGAAAAGGGGAAATGAAGATGATGATGATGGCCCAAACTTGCAGAAGCAATTCTTAAACTGTGTCACAATCTTCTATTGGCACTTCTTCAACTTGATGGGCGAGCTGGTCAATTTTTATTCCTGGATAACACATCACTTTCTTGCCCGCATTCCTCGATATATCCCCGCTCCACTTAATCATTGCATCACCCATTAGGAGTACGTCATTGTTAACAGTTTGCTCCTGCTCGCCCTCTGCCACACTGTTCCCAGTAGCAGGCCGTTGAGTTACATCCTGTTTCTTCTGATTCATGAAGCTTTTTTGTAAGTTCCTGTATTAATTGATCCCTTGCTTTGATTTGCCTCCTCAATCAGTCCGGTGTATCACATACTTTACAAAACCAATTCCCATCATCACAATAATTCTCCTTCTTGACCTTAATACAGCCGAAGTGAGAGCATGGCATTATCCAAGGATGGAGATTGATTGCAGAAACACTGAAGTCCCTGGCTAGCCAAACCTCAGTCAAACGCTCACAAGTTGCTCATTTAAGACATTCTTAAATATGGAAATGATGTTGTGCTATGGATTTATCTACTGGTATAGATTTACCGTACTCACTACCGATGGAGAGCGAGATTCTTAGAATCTCGGGTAGCAACGGGTTTAGATGGGAAAAGTGGGCGCCGATTATCCATAGCACATCATCTGACTAACTACTACAAATATAAGACGTATTTTTTATAATGGGACGAGCAAAACAAAATGTGCCTGCAAATGTATTGAGGTAAGTAAAAACAACTACAATAGTGAAAATAAAACAACACTCCTAATCCTGTCTGACTTCGACTGACATAAAACAAATTAAACAGAAATGATTTAAAAATAAGGTCAACAACCGTGTCATTATAATATTACAAGCTTGAAAAACAACCGATCACTTCTAGGAGTTTCAAAGATAGAGAAAATATAATTAAAATTCGCTCCGATTCTAAAATAAAAATATCTATACGTTTTTTGACCCTCTGTTTGTTCACTAAATTCAACACATTAATTTGATTAAAATTTATACATTGACTCCTATCAGTCCTACTTTCAATATAACTAATTCTAGACACAAAAGAAAATAAGTCTACCCAGTCTAGTATATTCAAATTTTACATAAATATTTCTTACATCAGTTAACTCACATTCATCGAATGTCCTTTTATCTCCGTAGAGAGAACACTTCCTTCATATCAATGATTTATTATCACTTTCACTTCTCGCTATTCCGTTTCATACTCGTTACATCCTGGCTTAATTATCCAAGTAGTTAAGCTTAGCAATCGCTAATTGTTAAAATAGTTAATAATAATAATATGATAATTCTCGTGACGTTATCTATTTTTCATCACACCTCGAATGCAAAAGTTATCAATCTCAATCAAATTAGCAGCTGTCATTACATTGAATATTAATGTAAGCTTCCTAATAATGGCTTTATTTTATCAACATGTGGTATATATCTTCTCATTCCATTCCTCATCACATTTACGGTACATATCAACGTCATACTGCGGAAAAATCTTTACAATAAACGAAGTCTCTAGAACAGTCCAACATGGATCGTGCTTTAAATAGCATCCTATTCACAATACAACCTTAACTTTGGAAGCATACTGTGTCTTCCACACCTTAAATTAATGCACACAACTAATCTTCTCCTTGTGTATTAAACTTCACAAACTACACAAAAAACCTTGTGTATAAATATTCACCATATCCTACCTAAACGACTTCCAACAACCATTATGTTCCACTGCTTATTCTCTTAAAAATTTCAATAACTGTTGCAACTCCTTGCAACTTAAAAATATACAACTCCCAACGGATTACTGTGCTAAAATACACATATCATGTCAATGTTCAATGTAGCATCATCACCTTAAGTGAATAGTCAAGCTTTTAGCTAACAATTATGACTACATCATGTCTTAAATACAGTATAATTCATGTCTATATGACACATAGATCATCTTTAGCGATCTGCAAAACAACATCTGAAAATAGGATCATCACCCAAGCAAAGTCTTGTCTTCACAACTTGTACCTAAATTCACATAGGCCTAAAGTCTCGACTTTTTATCCTCATCAGCTACAATGAAAAATCCTGTAAAATACTAATATCCATCCAACAATGCTAAAAGCTCAATTCTCTTCTCAGAATAACTGGCAATTGCAAATACTGCATCAAATACGACGAATATGCCATAAAAATGCTTCCAACAAAAGCATTATCATAAAAATGCTTCCAACAAATACGAAAAAATCTCCAACGGGAATATATCTAAAAAAAACTCAAAAATTCAAAGAAAATCTAATCCGAAACCAAATCTCGAATTTACAACAATTACTAGAATAATGAAAAATGTCTTCGTCTACCTTAGCTGCAAACTGCTGGAATGGGTTCATTATACACGGGTTGATTTAAGACGATTTCCTGAGGCTCCCGCTTCGATGTCTCCATCTCTCCATTCGCCTGCCCCTGGATGTTAAAGCAGCATCGGATTGGATCTCGCCTTCTCCTATCTCCGTTCCTCGATTGTCTGGACTCGAATCCGAAGCTCCGTACGACTCATCTCGAAGTCTTGCTCCGTCAGCGTGGATTCTAGAAGATCTCTCGTGCTATTCCAATTTTGAATGTAATTTGGAAATTTTAAGTTACTCCTCTCATACATGCGGTGTTCAATTATCTTTTTTCCCGAATAATAGTAGTTTACTGACTCATACCAACGTTCTCAAAATGTGTTGTAATAATCCCCCTTAACTCGAATTTCTGAAGTTCCATTTTTCAAAATCGATAAATACATCCATTAGAATTTTGTAGATTTTGTAAATGTCTATGGAATGCCGTATCGTAGATTATCGTAGCGGATTGTTGTATGGCTTGGCGAAGTGTAACAATGCCTCCCAAGTATGTTAAAATATGAATTCAATACGTATGTCCACGTAGATTCTGGTGTTGGAGAATATTCTATACAGTCGTCTACTTGCACGAATACTTCGCTGAGCAACTTCAATATCACAAAACAAATGTTAAATTTTGGAATAAAATGTTGCAAAATACATCGAAGAATTGTTCATATAAATTTCAGTAAAGTCGATCACTTTGAATACATTACTTGTATAATGTTCAATTCACACTATAACGTTCCTCCGGTCTCGTAAACCTTGGCCGGAATATCACTCGCTATAGCGGTCAAATTCAATTCATTGCACACTCAAAATTGGCGAGGTAACAATACATCTGTCTCTCCGGACATTTCAGAAAGGAATAATGTCCCCATATTCCGGTGATGGAGTCCTCTAAAAATTTGGCACTTGAATTCCCGCTGTAATTTATTAAACAACTTCTTCTGCCGAATTAGGAACTCTATTCTCAATTTTAAAAAAAGTGTCATAATTTTCTACATCGAACCTGGTATCTCTCTATTGGATTCATCTGGTTGGAGTAATTACAAGAGTAATTTAAGTAATTAAGCAATATAATATTCCAATTGGTAAATCGAGTCATGTGATTTCCCTTTCCATTTCATCGCCTCGTGCTACTTCGTGCCGTTCGACATTGAGCCAATCACACGTCATCCCCTCAATGTCTTTCTCTGCACGTGTTAGCTTGTCTTCACTCGCCGCTCGGTAGAAACAGGTTTGTCCACGACAAAACAAGAATCTCCTCTTGCCGACAAACTTCAAATGGATTAACGTGTCAAACTCCGTCTCTGACTTGCTTTTAATTTAAAAAATATGCAATAACAAGCCTTATCTCTCGTAACAAATTGTAGCAGCAATAATCATAAATTATCATGACTAGTTCGATTCTTGACGTCGTAACTTCTTTAATTATGGCCAAGTCTCCTTCATATTGGAGATGTAGCAATAAAGATGTCCACAGATGCTAAACGTGACTTCGCAAAAGCAAATATTGGGGTCAGTACCGATATTGTTATGGGTGTTATTCCCTAAACCTGAAGCACATTACGTGAGGTTAAAATCTTCCCTGATGGACTACATTTAGGCATTTAATTCTACGTCTTCGAATAAGTGTGTAATAAAATTATATTAATAGAATGTTTTGCATACCCACGATTATTGTATACCCCATGTGGGTGCGGGTTAGAATGCACCCACGGTATTTTCTGCCTGTCAAAGGAGCGACTAATAAGGCAGACATTACTGGCTGAATTAACTGACTTTGATTTGGAAGAACCCCTGTGGACGTGGAGGGCAGAATTCATCCCCGGTATCCCCTGCCTGTCGTTAAAGGTGACAAATAGAGGGGACTTTCCAAAGGTCTATTTTGATTTCCAGTTCCAATTTTTGTTTGACCCTTTGAAATATTCGTGCATTCTGTTCGGTGAAGGGTCTCCAACTTGGCCATTTGGCCAGAAAGCCTAGACGGTACATCCCATCCCGACAGGTGGGTGCGCCATGTACCCTTGCAGTGGTATCCGCCTCACAACAGAGATCCCTGCACGGCCGAATACTTGCGCCGAATAAATCACTCTGCATGCCAAGGGGTATGTGCCTGTTTATAAGGCACTTGGACCCCGGGCAATACTATCGCCAGGTAGGTATTACCTTGGCTGGGTATCTTCCATAGTGATGGTCATCGTTCGGAGTAGGTGGCATTCGGGGAGGATGATAACGGGATGACCCATAAGCGGTCTAAAAAATCATCCGATAGTGGCCCCCTAAAAAAGTCATCAATTTTTGTTTGACCCTTTGAAATATTCGTGCATTCTGTTCGGAGAAGGGTCTCCAACTTGGCCATTTGGCCAGAAAGCCTAAACGGTACATCCCATCCCGACAGGTGGGTGCGCCATGTACCCTTGCAGTGGTATCCGCCTCACAACAGAGATCCCTGCACGGCCGAATACTTGCGCCGAATAAATCACTCTGCATGCCAAGGGGTATGTGCCTGTTTATAAGGCACTTGGACCCCGGGCAATACTATCGCCAGGTAGGTATTACCTTGGCTGGGTATCTTCCATAGTGATGGTCATCGTTCGGAGTAGGTGGCATTCGGGGAGGATGATAACGGGATGACCCATAAGCGGTCTAAAAAATCATCCGATAGTGGCCCCCTAAAAAAGTCATCTTTTGAGTATCGGATCAATCCCAAGGTGTATATGAAGGTGTATACACCTGGGGAATTCACCTTGGGATGAAACTTTTAACGCACGTTTCCCCGTTGACAAATCGATTCACTACCTGGTCGCTACCAAGACAGACGGGAGTGATTTTAAACTAATGTAACCCACAATATTTTCCGAGGAAACCGAGGGGAAATTGGAGATCATTACGGGATTTCCACGCTCCGGAACGGGCAGCTCTTGCTACACACCATTGACGCTAGGCAAACCGAATTGTTGCTGGAATGCACGCTATTCGGCGAAATTCCCGTTCAAGTCCCAAAACTTAAAAGTCTGAATGAGTTACTTTCCATCGTGAGCCCATAATAGTGACGCGGATTTGTTGTGGGATCTGGAAAGAGAGGCGTCGCCATGATAAGGTGCATTAGCCGAAAGATTGGAGAGGACTGGGTCGATATCAGCGCTTTTGTTCTCCATTTTGAGGGTGATGTTTTACCTAAGCAGGTGAAGGTCACATCGTACCACTGCGATGTTCGACCGTACATCTCTCCACCTACGCACTGCTATCAATGCCTGAAATTCGGGCATGTTTCTGCCTGGTGAACTGCCAAGGCCGTGTGTGGAGTGTGTGGCAAGGGGACACATGAGGTTGAGAGGTGTACACCTCTCCCGATTTGCCCTATGCCAAGAAAGCCACTCTCCACGAATGAAGCAGTGCCCTGAATTCTGTAAAGAAGCTAAGATTCAAAATATAAGGAATCTTGATTCGCTTTCATGTCAAGAGGTACCGTGTTATGAATGCCCCCAAATTTCGAGTATCGTTTGCAAATACAGCAATGCCCTCTATAATCTCCGCCGCTCGAGTTCCGAGAGTTGTGCCATCGACGTCCGTATTTCCAGCAGTTCCTAAGTCACCCCTCGCTGTACCAGCAAAAATTGACATCCCGAGGAAGGACTCACAACCTTCTTTGGCCTCAGAAAAGAAGACGCCGGTTATGCCAACTAAACTGGCGCAATCGGAGAAGATGTCCCCTTCTTCTCTGAAACGGTTGACGTATAAGTCTTCCCGGGCTAAGGGAGGAAAGAAGAATCCCACCTGATATCCTGAATGTCGCAGAGAAGAAGGAGATGGTGCGCCGCCGTCTCTCTCTCACCCTGCAGCCAATGGGATGACAGCAGTATCTGCTCCCCCGTCCATTAAGGTTACGATGCCCGAGAAAAGTCAAGTCAGTTAGTGTGGAGGAACTCCCCTATAGGAAGAAAACTTTACCGGCGGATACGAGAGAAACGGTTCAACGCCGTCACTTTACAATTCCTACGGACAAGGTTGCTCACCTATCCGCTGGCCATCCCGTTCCCACTACCAGGAGCGGCCATGTTTAGCAAGGAACTGGTGTCTGTGGGGAAGGGTCCACCTACTTCTTTGAATAGATGCAGGGGCCGGTCACAAAATAAAAATGGTCGGGACGTGTTGGAGATGGACACCTAATCTTCGGACAGGGATAGAGCCCCTCGACACCGCAGGTTAAGACCGACGAGTACTGGGTACCACCCTCTTTTAACTTCATCTTCGGATGTTTTCTCTCCTCTCCTATCATCTCCACCTAGAGATGGGTGGCAAACGGTCAATCGTAAGTAGAATATCACATCTACTTAAGTCCAAACTATAGCACTGTTACAATTCCACTCTATAGAACTGTTACAATGGATCTATAATCGCTATTCGACATATCGCTGAGTTACGTCAACTAATATCTTCGTTTTTGGCAACAATTGTATGTCTTCAGGAATCCAGGTTTCATCCTGGGCATGAGACTACAATGCATCACCTCAAACTTATCTCTAAAACAGGGTGGACGAAACCTTAGCCGTTGGTGGCGTTTTCACTCTCGTCCACTCTAGGGTTTTTTGTGTGAAGATGTGCCTCTGCGTGAGCAGCTAGAAGCAGTTGCAGTTCGTACAGTATGCAACGTGTACCTCCCACCGGATTCTCAATTGGATTACAACCAGCTGGTGGATCTAGTCTCTCCGCTTCCCCCTCCTTTTCTCCCTCTGGAAGACCTTAATGCCCGCAACACCACCAGGGGCTCCGCTACCTCTAGCGGTAGAGGAAGAGATTTTGAGAGATTGGTCAAGCGGCTGGACACGTGTTTGTTTAATACCGAGGAACCTACGCACTTCTCTAACGCACACGGCACTTTTTCGTTTGTCGGCTTTATAACTGTACTTAATCGGGGTCGTAATTGTTATTGCACAATGAAGGAAACTTTTAAGAAACATATACTCCATTTATTTTATCTTCACCCACACTCATATGCAAAGAATTTCAACCAATCTCTCCAACAACTAGCTTCAGAATCATTCGACTATCTTCCTAAGAAATATCTATCAGATTAGCACTCCACAAAGCATATCAAAATAAAAGGAGATCAAAAAAGAAAATATACACAGTTGTGAAACTCCATTAGGCATGGCCCCCTCCTACTTTACTGCTGAACCATTACAAAGAATACCTAATCTCAGGCGCTAAGGCCTACAGTGCTACGGCCCAACAGTAAAAGGTGGCCATGCCTCAAACCCTATACATACTCTTATAAAAATAACCTATAAAATAAACTCTGTAACCAGAATGGTTACAACATCACCTTGTGCAGTCGTGCGCTGGTTCCCCTGCTATACTGGGGTGTGCACGTCGACCTCTGTAATAGTGACCAATTCCTCATTATTGTACTCTTCCGAACCAGGCAGCCATCAAGGTACCAAGTCGATGGCTTCTCCGTTTGGATGATTGGCCAAAATTCACAGCACGTGCGGTTTTTGCCGACGATAACTTTGAGAGTGTCGATGATCAAACCATTCACATAACGAGTGGTAATTTGGTTGCGGCAGATGAAGCAATATCTTCCTCATCCGGCAACTACCGGTGGCAGCTTGTCCCTTGGTGGACAGCCGAGATTCGCACACATTCATCTGGAATATATTTCTTGGCGGAAATGTACTTTTCACTAGTGTTCTGAATAGCTGTCACACCCCACGGTGTTGAACATAGTTCCTTTACAATAAAATGCATATCATAAATCTGGTTCCTTTACAATAAAATGCATATCATAAATCTGGAAATTATGTATAAACACGGGTAAGAATATGCCTTTTTTTACATTTCAAATTGCAATTGTTATATGCAGAGCCAGGGTGTTCCCCGGTGATATGACAGTGGTCTCTCACGTGGTAATTACTTTCATGATAAAATTCTTTTCCACATATGCAACAAGCCTTAGCCGCTTGAAATTCACGTTCTTGCTCCTCTGTCACGTTCAAAGAGTTTTTCTTCGTGCCCAAAACATAATGTGCGAGCCAAGCTTGTTAAATAATTAATTAACTCCTTGACTGCATTAGGTCCATGGTATAGTTTTGGCCCTCTTGGTAAACCGAATTGTGTGGCTTCGATTGAGTATTTTGCTTTTAAAATATACATTAAAGCCAATGAGTTTATGTTCCTGATGGGAGATATCCCAACTCGCTTCGTCCCAAGGCGGACAAGATTGAACAGGTTTCAAGAGGCATTCAAAGTCGGCATAGGCCACGAAAGGAACTTCAACCATATGGTGCACATCACTAAAAAACCATTTTATACTGCCATCGTGTAATTTTTATACGAGCAATTTGTTGGCCAAGACAGTATATTTTATGTTCTTCTAGTTTCTTGGCAGCACTTCGCACGTACTAATCATCGAAATGAGAAAAACAGCCAATGCATATAGCCGAGACATTATGGTGTTTCGTTAGTTCACTTCGGACTAGGCCGATAAAGTATTTATGTAAACATAGTGTACTAAGCTTTTATTGTTGGTAATGTACGACAGATTGCTATAGTTTGCTTACACTTCATCAACAACCTTTTATGGCCTAACGTTTACAGAAATATTATTATTTTAAATATTTTTTAATAGAATGAATATCCATTGGGAATGTGATATCCGAAATGTCATATTTATCTTGTAAACCTGTGTAATTGCAAACACAATCAGCATCCCTTTCGATAAATTGCATTGCACAGAAGAAACACCAGTCATCTTGCTTTTATTTTTTCTTAGCGCTAATTTCTTCAGGGAGTTGTAGGTATGTACATCATCTCAGAGGGTTATACTTGTTTATTCTAACCCGCAGACCATCTACACCCAACAGATTTATGTAATTCCGAGACTATTTTCTTATACTGTTTGTTGACAAATTCATTTAGATCCATTCCCTTAAAAACAGCCTCATTCTTCGTTTGAAACGATTGATCACGTACCTCCTCGTGCACGTTGATAAACAAACATTTGAGCATAAAATCATCTTTATTGAATTATGGAAAATGAGTTCTTATTTTATAAGCTTACTTGCCGGCTCTTTCACTTCCTCTTCCGGATCTTCACACGTTCCACATCGAATAAAGTAAGGTCGCATTTGGTCTGTAAACGCCGATTCATAGACCACAACTGCCTCACCATCAGGAACTCTTGACAGAAGAGCATTCTTTGTAGGCTCGCACCTTCTACTCTTATTAGGTTTTCGTGACCACCAGACTTCTCGTGCCGTTGTCCGTTGTATGTGTTTGAAAAATTTTCCTTGCATTTTTTACACTGATAAAAGGTTCCGCATGAATGCATGTGGCTTTCCCTACTTGATTTTCTAGTGAAAGTTATACCTTATTTTTCACAGAGTAAGGTTGATACTTTAGCCATAATACATAAAAGTCTCCCTCTATAAGTAGCAATTACCTCTGTCAGTAGCTTGCAACACTACCAATCCCAATATTACGGCCCTCATTTTATACCTGTCACAGAAAGCAACACCTAGCCAAATCTAACAGTGAGTGCAAGGCAGCTTGTTCTGTATACGTACTAACTTTCGATTTTTGCTACTTGCGCTTTCATACTTAAAACAAAATGACCACATATCAGTCAGTGCAAGTCAGCTTGCTCTGTATACTTACTAACTTTCGACTTTTTGTTACATGCACTGCCATACTTAAGACAAAATGACCACATAGCAGTCAGTGCAAGTCAGCTTGTTCTATATACATACTAACTTTCGACTTTTTTTTACCTGCACTGCCATACTTAATACAAAATGACCACATAGCAGTTAGTGCAAGTCAGCTTGTTCTGTATACAATCATACTAACTTTCGACTTTTTGTTACCTGCACTGCCATACTTAAGACAAAATGACCACATAGCAGTCAGTGCAAGTCAGCTTGTTCTGTATACATACTAACTTTCGACTTTTTGTTACCTGCACAGCCATAGTTAAGACAAAATGACCACATAGCAGTCAGTGCAAGTCAGCTTGTTCTGTATACAATCGTACTAACTTTCTACTTTTGGATGTTTGGACATCACTACGCCTGTAAAACGTAGTACATGTTCCTACAATGGAACTTAGTTTATTAGCATTGCTCGCTTGTAACAAAAATACATTCCATATGATTAAACATAGTTTATTAGCATTGGTCGGTTGCCTCCAAAAATACAAGCCCCTATAATAGAACATAGAGGAATAGCATTACTCACTAGTAACAAAAAACACATGTCCCTATAATACAACACACAAAGCTCCAGTGCTCACACCAGCAGATCCTGGAATCGAACCCGGGTTTTCTGTACCAAGTTGCACAGCTGCAATCAGCAAAATAAAATACAACAAGTACGAGGCACCATGATATAGAACAGACATATAGCACACAAGACAAAATCACGGTGTGAGGATTGAGTATTCTAGCGACGATAAACCGCATATACTATGGTAAAACTAAAGGAGACCTATTACTGGGGTAAAAAATTTAAACTTCTATGCAATCTGCAAAATAAAATGTTAGCTTTCCCCCAAAATGTACAAAGCACCATTTTCCAGCCCTCACGCTAACAGCACCAAGAATCGACCCCGCGACCTCTGAACCAAGTTGCACAGTAGCCAACCTGTAAAATAAATTGTAACATTTTAAAGACTCAAAAACTAAAAAGTAAAACTCCCTAGAATATAGAACATAGAAATAGCCCATAATACAACATTTCCGCTCTCAAATTTGCACAGTAGCCACGCGCCAGAAGGAACTTTTTTGTACTACTCCTTTCTAATCCTTGACTTTCTACAAACTTTAATGGACCACAGTCCTAGAAATAACTTAACATAATATTACAATTCAAGTTCATTTTACAAATTGACACTAATTTAATTTCACTCACTTGCTAATACCAGCCAAATGGCAACTCACTATTGGTATATTTGATAAAGTTGATGGAGGAATGTGCTGCGCCCGTCTCACCAACTCCCCTGTGACTAACTGAACTGATGACCATTTTTCTCATTCACTGTGTGGTTATTACCACCACGGGGATAGATTTCAAAACAAAGCCCAATAAACAACATATTAGATTACTCTAAAACCCAAGCATCGCGATGTGAACATCTCCAGTCGAACACTTTCCCACAAAACATGTATACCAGGTCAAGCCATCAACCATTCGCATCCACATAGAAACAAAGTCACTAGAACTAGGCAATCCTTTAATCCACGACACAAGGATTAAAAGCATGACTGACAGTGTTTCATTGTAAAGGCAACGTCATTTCTTTATGAATATAATTAATGATGCATTCTTCTCGCAATTAATAACGAACACACATTAATAGAGGCCCGAAAAGAGCATATCCGTATTTTTGGCACCGGAAATTAAGTTAGAAATACTTTTTACATAGTATGAACTTGCTGGATTGAAATTCAGGTGGAAAATTTGTAATACTACTCCGGAGGAAGGGGATTAATTCGTTGTGTTGAGAAAAGTGAACGTTCAAACGAAAAGGTGTCAGCCAGAAAGTGGAACGCTCAGCTTAAATAAATCAATCATATGCACACAATCGGTGTAGCCCTGTTCTGCTAACCATTCATCCGTTGTGTATTCAACAGTGATATATATTAATCCTTATGAAATCATGTGGCCTGTATATTCCAACTAGCCAGAATGGTCATTCTATAGTGAATTAAATGTGGATTTATTTATGTCACTTGAATATGAAGACACATCGCTAGTTACTTGGTATTCATTTGCCCGTTTCAATGAATTAATCGTGAAGTCCTCGATAAGCCTTTTTAACGTACATTTCTTGTGTATCTCGTTACAAGAAAAGCATATCAATGACAACATTCCTCTGTAATGAGTGATCATCATCATCATCATCATCATTTATTGCATGTGACAGGCCATTAAGACCCATAGCAGAAAAACATGGGAATACAATAAATTCTTCATTACAATATAAATAGCAATCAAAACAAGCAAAAGAATGATTTCAGCTTCTCAAATAATGGTTGCCTGTAATGAGTGATCGACAATAAAATTGAAATCTTGGTCTTGAGATATAAGGCAGCACCCAATTACCATGTAATTTTATTCGAGACGATGAAAGAACATCTTGACCTTCAGGAAATAGCCGTATGTATGCAGGAGAAGGAATATCACGTTTATCCAGAATAACTCTTACTCCAAGATCTCCGAAATATAAAACATCATTGTCTGTATAATATGTATTCAGACTGCATGACACTTCATCATGGAAGAGTAGAAACCCGCTCGGTTCCTCATATTTTAGGAAAACGTGGATAGTAATGGTACTGCTGAAAGTTACACTAATTAACTTTACTCTAGTTAGATCTCTGCATCATCTTACGTAGCGAAATTAAATGCTATTCAGTCGCTCAACACGATTGAACCCACATTGTAATGGGTGCTATTCCATAACCCTGAGACAAATTATATGAGATTAAATAATTCTCTGTCAGCAAATAATTAGAGAAAGGAGATATGCCACTGTGGTTGAGGTACTCCAAAGAAATTTCTCTAAAAAGGGAAATGTAAAACAGGAGATCCCAACTCCTATCGAGGTATAGCACTAGAGAATAACGGTACCAAAGTGTTCACTAAAATCCTATGTAACAGATTGACCGAGTTATTTGATACCTCTATTCCGGACTTTCAATTTGACTATAGAAGGGCAAGATCAACTCTACGTGCAGTAAGGAATTTATTGACTGACATAGATGATGTCTTAAGAAATTAATAGGGAAAATTCATCGCAGTTTTCATAGACTTTAATAATGGTTTCGATTTACTGGATAGGGAAGTACTTATCAGAAATTTAGAGCGCATTGTAGGACGGGAAATCTATGTTGCCATAATAATCAGAAACATACTATCTGACATGAGAGTTCCTAAATAATAGGCATTAAAACATCCTGTGTAATAACCCAAACGAACAGGGCACTACAGAGTTACCACATGAGTCCCGTATTTTTCAATATCGTAATAGCCTATGTGACAAGAATCACTCCTGGGATAGATAAGAAAGTCGTTGTATACTTGTATGCTAATGCCATTGTCATAGGAGGATCATTCCTGAAAGACGTCGAATATGCGATCGATAGTCTCTTGGAATTATGTAAGTTTACAATCATTACTAAAAGGACATACGAACTGACATTCCGGAAGGGAGGAAGAAATGCATTACAAGACCAATTGTACCGAGAAGAAAACAAATTAGCCATTAAGAATCAGTTCAAACATCTAGGCATTTGCTTTCGGACTGCTCTTTTCTTGTTAGAGACAAAACAATAGCAGCGATTAGAGCTATGAAAGACATTCCAAAGCCCGAAAAACTATTGCTGATCTCCTCAATAGAACTCATTCAAATGGAAATAATGCCGGTTTTGACTTATGGAATTGAACTGATATGGGATCAACTAAAAGTGAGTGTGGAAACTCTAGAGAATGTAAATACCGTTTTCTTCAAGAGAACACTTGGTGTATCGAAATTTACTCGATCGAGATTCGTATATGTACTAACTATGGAAGACTATCTTATACAAGAGATCAGAAATAGAATGATTCTGTCATCGACGACCGATTTCCAAGATACTATAAGAAGACAAGAACAACATAGCAGACATTGGTGGTAATTTTGTACCACTGACGCGATGAGGAATTGCCACTGGACTCAGACTATTTACGAGTAGAGACATGTTGTCACCAGGTTTGCATGTCATGGTTTCCATCATGCGGTCTGACCAATAAGAGATTTCATGAACCTTATAATTCGCGTGTGTGTGAACTGTATGATGTTCGGTGTGGCGAATACCTCTTGCAATTTGGCAAAAAAAAAATATTGTAAGATTATGCTAAAGAAATCTGATGCACACTGTGCTTAATTGTTATAATAAATAACTCATTTGGATGACCAATTACAATCTCCAAGCGACCATTATCTGATGCTTTTCATTTGGGTTCTTTAATCTATGTCAACAATTGTGCAATGAAATTATAAATATATATATACAATCTCTTGGTCACAATATGTAATTGTATACTTATTACTAATTGAACGTCATAAGTGATTTTTATATTATAATGTTAGTGGTTTCTTACCTAGCTTGCTTCAGTGGATATTTTCTATCGCTAGTACTATCTTAAACAGGTCGGAGAACTCCCTTACACATGATACCCTCGGAGCCTCAATTCTTCAAAATGGTAACAGGAACATAGCAGCATGGAGTGACAAGAGCGAACAAATCTCAACAGGTAACAGCGTAAAGCCCTATGCTTGTAGTAAATGCGGAGCGAACTTTACTGCAAAGGGAAATTTGAAGACACACATGCTAATTCATAGAGGAGTAAAGCTACATTCCTGTACCAAATGTGGAACAAAATTTATTAGACTAGGAGATTTGACGAGACACATGATCATTCATAGAGGCTTAAAGCCATTTTCATGTAGCACATGTGGATCAAACTTTTCACAGAGTGGTCACCTGAGGTCACACTTATTAATTCATAGTGGTGTAAGGCCACACTCCTGCAGTACGTGCGAAAGAAACTTTACCCAAAGTGGAGAATTGAAAAACCACATGCTCATTCATAGTGGTGAAAAGAAATATTCATGTAGCACATGTGGATCAAACTTCAAGCAGAGAGGGAGTTTGAAGACACACTTGCTCATTCATAGTGGTATAAAGCAATACTCATGTAGCACATGTGGATCAAACTTCACTCAGAAGTTTGAAAACACACATGCTGATTCATACTGGTAAAAAGGCATACTCATGTTGCACCTGCGGAAGTAACTTTCGTCAGAAAGGTGATCTGAAGAGACACATGCTCACTCATAGTGGTATAAAGCCATATCCATGTAGCACATGTGCACCTTACTTTACTGAAAAGGGAAGTTTGAAGAGACGCATGCTTATCCATAGTGGAGTAAGGCCATATACATGTAGCACATGTGGATCAAACTTCACTCAGAAAGGAAGTTTGAAGACCCACATGCTCATTCACAGAGGTGTGAAACAATATTCCTGCAGCACATGTGGATCAATCTTCACTCAAAAAGGAAGTTTAAAAACACACATGCTCATTCATAGTGGTATAAAGCCATATTCATGTTGCACCTGCGGAGCCAACTTTATTCAGAACGGAGATTTGAAGAGACACATGCTCATTCATAGTGGTATAAGGCAATATTCATGTAGCACATGTGCATCAAACTTGATTCAGAAAAGAACCTTGAAGAGACACATGCTCATTCATAGTGGTGTAACGCCGTAAACATGTAGCATATGCGGAGCAAATTTTTAATGAGGGAAGTTTGAAGACACATGCTCATTCATAGTAATATTCATGTAGCAGACATTACTGAGAAGGGATATTTGAAGACGCACATGCTCATTCACAGTGGTATCAACCATATTCATATACTAGATACGGAATGAATTTTACCGTGAACGGAAGATTAAGGACACACAAGTTCCTTCATAGTGTTGTAAAGCTATATTCAAGTAGTACATGCGGGCAAACTGTAGTCGGAATTAAAATTCAAAGACGCACATGCTTATTCATAGTGGTTTCATACACTGTTCCTGTAGTTTATGCGGAATGAGCTCTGTTTTCAAACCGCATTTGAAAATTCATATTTTAATTCATAAAGGTGTAAAGCCTTAACCATATAGTACATGAGCGGCAAACGTTTTACTAATTTATTTCTAGGCAAACTCATGTGCTTATCCATACTTGGAAAAGTACGGATTCGTAAGGTACATGTGGAACAAACTTTACCCGGAAGCGCAATTTTGAGATTGGCTACTTTTCTTTCTGATAGGAAGGTAGAATGTGCGCATTTGAGTAGCGCTTGTAAAAAAAAACTTTACTATGGATCTTTATTTTGATACACGCATTCTTATTCTAAGCTGCTTATAGCCCTTTACAAGCAGTACATTTGAAGCTACTTTACCGGCAAAGGGTCTTTGAAGACCTATCTCCTACTTCATAATGGGTTGAAGTAATGATCATTTAGTATATCTAGACCAAACTTTACTCTGCAAGATCTTTAGATAGACACATGCTGATTATTAGTGGCCAAATGTACTTCCATATTGTTAATGCGGAGCTATATTTGCAGCGATACGATCTTTGTAGTCACATGCTAGTTCCTGACGCCAAATTCATGCAACATTTGTGGAATCTAAACTGGGAAAAGATCTTTAGAAAAACCCCTGCGGAGAAAACGTTAATACAAAAACAAAATTGTACACACATGCTTATTGATTGGGGCTAATAGCCGCAGTAGGGGAGAGCGAGGGGTTCTAAGCCACTCGGCGTTGCTCGGGCGGCGTTCATATTAAATAATTAATATCTGGCCAACCCATGGTCGGATTTTAACAAATGAGGTGTCGTTCGACTCTAGCTGACACCCTCTTTGCTAAGTACTCTGTATGATTTTTTTTTAATTTGAAAAATGTTGTTTTCGAAAGTAGGTGATAGTTTGAAAACCAACCATGATAGAATGTTGTGCCATAGCTCAAACGAATGATCTTTATGTCCTTTATTTTTTTTAATAAAACTTTTTTATTTTTTATGATTTTTTGAAAACAGTCCAATTTTGAAATTCGTATATTTTGGAAACTAGGAACTTAACAAAAAAAATGTTTAACATAAATGAATGGTCCTGACCCCCTCTACCAGCAAAATAATGTCAAGCCTCTAGGACTGAAACTGTGTAGTAGTAGTGCTAGAATGGGGGTTCTACCTATAATCGCGTGTGTGCTTGAGTACGTATGGCTATGTTGGAAATAGTTGGTGGTGGGGGAGGACTAGGGTCGAGTGAGGGGTCGTTTAGATGGTAATTTTCCGCTCTATTTGATGGTGAGGTTATTTTTTACAATAGGTGGAATTTGGAAACGCAATTTGAGGTAAACGTGCGTATTTGACATTTTGGTGATATTTAAAGAGCTTGTGAGGCAAGAACGATGTGTTGTTTAGGAACGGGGTGACGTTCTCTAGGCTAAGCATGTTTGTTGGTATTTTAAAAAAATTGAAACTTTTTGTTTTTTGGATTGGCGTTAGTTTGGAAACAGTAAATTTTGGGAAAAAGTTTGTTTGACGTTAATGGAAGGTGGGTATGCCCTCTAGGTGGACAGCATGTTTCAAGGGTGTAGGAGGAAAAAAATGATAGCCTACTTTCTCGCGAACATTGGTGATCATTGGCGAACGGATGGTCGGTTTTTAATAAATGAGGTGTCGTTTGACTCGAGCTAACGTCGTCTTTCATATAGACAACTCGTTATATTTTTGATTTTTTTTTAATTTTTGTTTTTAAAAGTAGGCGATAGTTTGAAAACCAGACATGATAGAATGTTGTGCCATAGTTCAAACCAATGGTCTCTATAACCTTTATTTTGTTATATTAAAACTTTTATATTTTGTGATTTTTTTGAAAACCTTTAAATTTTGAATTTTTTCTATTTTGGAAACTAACCCGTTGACAAAAAAGTTTGTTTGACATAAATGAAAGGCCCCAACCCCCTCTAGCATGAAAGTAATTGTCAAGTCTCTAAGACAAAGAAACTAGGCTTTTTTTATTTTTTTAATAAAAGCGTTTTTGTAGTCAGAGAGCTGGTAGCGCTTGCCGTATGTTACAACGAGGCTATGATTGGCCATGGTGGATACGGGAAATGGTTATTTCGACGGGGAGATGTATGGCAAAACGAGGGTCGCTTTTCGATAGTTTTTTTTCCTATGACGAATGAATGAAGGCGAATATTTTGAAATGTGACAAGCATGCTAAGATTTTTACCCCTGAAGGGGATCTTTAACGTTTTAGGTAACGGTGATGAGCGAGATCGCTCTCTGGCAGATCAGACGGTTGTAGGACATGACCAAGTGTTTCTTAGACGTTGGTGATCTCGGTGACCGTGCCCGGAAGAAATGAATAGCTATTTTGGTGGGATGGCGGGGCAGCTTATGACGGTTGGTTTTGTGACATTTCCTATGACGGATAGAGGCGAATATTTGAAAATATGTTAAGTGTGCTAGGAATTTTTTTTTACCCCTGAGGGGGATCTTTAACATGCTAGTAAACGGTGATAAGCGAGACTGCTGTCTGGCACAGTAAATGGTTTTAGAATATGGAAACTTATAACATTTGCTCGACCAAGTCATGTGCATGTACGCAAAGAGCCAAAACAGTAAGGTCATTGGCCTGAAATGTTATAAACTAAATATTGAACTGGGTAAATTCATTTTGTTTTAGGGTGAAAGTATGTGGTTAACATGATCATGTATTGAGGATGGCCGCTTGCTAGTAATTATTATTATTACAGTAAAATGTTTAATAATAATAGTAAGACTCACACATGTTTTGAATGCTAACACTTACACAGTCCAGATCACTGGTGACTGAAAATTGTACCTAGCCAGAGGACTCGTGAGAGCTGTTGCTGTGCTGACGAGGCAAGAATGTCCACGTCAGCAGGAAGTGTGATATCAGCTTACTTGCCTCGTGGTGACTAGCAGGTGTGTGGTTTAAGCAGAGACCGCCATTTTGGTTCTGAGACAGTAGGACTACCGATGTATAAGAGGTAGCCATTTTGGTTTCTTATTAAAAACATGAAACTAGTATAAGGTACACGAATCTTATTCAGATTGAAGAATGTGAAGAGGTGTGGGAACACGTGCGAGAGAGAGACAGAGAACCATTCAAGGTCAAAACGTTGAGAAAATACAATTTTTCTGTTGCTAGGCTAACTGATAACGATTGCGTTAGTCATGCACTTGCCATTTTAGCACACGGACGTATACAGTAGAGCTGTGGAAGAAAAATCTTTTTTTTTTGGTAAGTACTTATGAATGATTATTTTAATAATGTCATGCTAATGAACCTTAAATTTGTAGTTATTGATTAGGTAATTATTGATTTTTAAATTTATTTGTTTGCAGATAACCGGTATACCTTACATGTCTGAGATACAAGAAACCAGTTTACTTTTGAGCCCACTAGAAGGAAACTAACTTGTTTCATTTTTGTTTCATATTTTATTTTATGAAATGCATGTACTAACCTGAATTTAGGTATTTATAACTTAGTTAACTTAGGTAAGCTAGCTCTATCTCACTCCTAGCCAATCATTAACCTTAAAAGCACTCTAGAGTTCTTGGAATCTGTTCATGTAATTATTATTCTTGACAGTACTTTGGAAATTACACCCTGAAAAATATCAATCCCTTTAATTTTTTTAAACTGTTAATATTATTATAATTATTAGCCAAGTCACTTTACTAAAATTTAATTTATGTGTATTAGTTGATAAGTCTCTACAACCAGCCATGCTTGCACCCACTTTTTTCTTTCACTTTTGCTCCCATATTAAAACAGCAAAATGTAAATGGAATAATATTTCTGATAATGTTCAAAACAAAAGTCCTGAGGTCTTCGGTTTGAATTCTCAACTATGGTTGTCAGCCAATGAGTTACACTACAGAAAACATTTTATTTTTGTGTTGTGTTGCATGATAATTTGCCCATTTCGCGGTGTAGTGGCTAGTATACTTGGGGGTTATCCCAGAGGTTTTGGGTTCCAACTCGACTATGGCCAGAATTTAATTTTTGATCTGAGAGTTGGAAGGTTAGGTTAGGTGAAGTTAGGTTAGGTGAAATTCGGTTGGGTGAAGTTAGGTTAGGTTAGGTTAGGGGAGATTTTTTTAGTAAAACACCACATTTGACCCCACTTTTTACTCACGCATTTTGCTCCCACTTTGTGCACTCACGTTTGCTCGCTCTTTTTGCTCCCACTTTTGCTTTCACATTTGCTCCCACTTTCTGCTCCCATATTTTCTCACACTTGTTTGCTCCCACTTCTGCTTACACGTTTTGCTCCCACTTTTTGCTCCCACTTTTCTTTGCTCTCATATTTGCTCCCACTTTTTGCTCTCACCTTTCCCCTCACTTTTTGCTCCCACTTTTGCTTTCACATTTGCTCCCATACTTGCTCCTACTTTTGCTTTCACATTTACTCTCATAATTGCTCCTACTTTCTTCAGATCCCACGTTTTGCCCCCAATTTTTGCTCCCACTTTTTGCTCCCAACTTTTTGCTCCCATTTTTGCACCCACTTTTGCACTCACTTTTGGACCCACTTTTGCACCCACTTTTGCACCCACATTTGCACCTACTCTTGCACCCACTTTTGCACCCACTTTTGCACTCACCTTTGCACTCACTTTTGCACCCACTTTTGCATTCACTTTTGCGTTCACTTTTGCACCCACTTTTGCACTCCCTTTTACAACCACTTTTGCACCCACTTTTGCACCCACTTTTTCACCCACTCTTGCACCCCCTTTTGCACCCACTCTTGCACCCACTTTTCACCCACTTTTTCACCCTCTCTTGCACCCACTTTTCCTCTCACTTTAAACTATTATTTATATTATCGAGTGAACTTTGCTAGAGATTAGTTCATGCTTGACAATTGACATGGAAGTATCAACAAATAACAATGATATGCCATACGCATTCTATAAAGGATATACATATATTGTAAAACGAACCAATAAAAATGGAACTGTTATTTGGCGTTGTTCAAAACATCGTTCAAAACAGTGTCGAGGTGAGCTGAAAAGTAAAAATAGTAATGTCTTAAGTGTGAGTGATCATCAATGTAGTGTACCAGATAACACATCGTTGCTGTTTAAAAGAAAACTCTTCGAAATGCTAAAACACTTGTCCCAGAAAAAGATATTGCAGCTCAAGATAATGCATTGTTTGTTAAGAAGCATGTATCATCTCCTCAGGAAGTCGTGTTAGGACAGTTGTCAATGTCTGAAAAACTCCCAACATTATCAAAGGCAACACAGACTGTGCAAAATGTGGTATTGCAAAAGGATCAAAAAGGACTATATAGTAATAGTGATGATTATAATGATCATGATGATGATGATAATGATGATGATGATAATGGTTATGATGATGATGATGTTGATGATGAAGATAATAAAGATAATGGTAATGCTTAGTTTACACCTAAAAATCATTTGTTAAATTTGTCTACTGGAACAATCCAAGTAAGCTAATCTGGCGGCTTCAGCAACTGCATGTCTATAAACAGGCTGGTTATACTGAATATGAGGAAGAACTATTGGATATAGAAAATGAGCTTCGTCGTGCTAAAATTATTATGTAATGGATCCACATAACCGCTTAAACTATTTCTTAACAATACATGTTATATTTTCTACCACTCTGCTACCATTTTGCTCTCACTTTTGCTATCACTTCAAACTGTACATATTAAATATAAAAGCCAACGCTAAATGATTTTATTATCAGAACAGTTATAACCTTTGTAGTGAGCAAATCATACTAACAGGTTAGTTGCTACTATGGAACTTACTACAACTAACAAAGGTAAACAACGTGTACTCTATAAAGGCTACTCTTATAACTATAATCGTCAAAATGTAAAAGGAATAATATTTTGGCAATGCTCAAAAGAGAGGTCAAAAAGATGTCGAGGCAATCTAAAAAGTAGAAATGGTAAGGTTTTAAGTGTGAGTGATCATCAATGTGGTGTACCAGATGAAACACTGTTGGTGTCAACAAATAATCATGACAATGCTAAAAAGCTAGTACAAGAAAAAAATGTTGCTACTCAAAATAGTGCAGTGTTTATTGAGCAACATTTAACCCCTGCTGTAAAAGTTATGTTTAATCCATCTTCCACATCTCAAGAGTCGTCAACATCACAGACTATGCAAAAGGTTGTGTTGTTGTTGTTGTTTTAAAGGGCTGAACTACAATGTTATCTACCCTTCATATGCAAGAGAATCAAAAAGGACTAAATAGTAATAGAGAAAAAATAAATGTATTTTGAATGTAACTATTGTACAAGTACTTATATTAAATAAATAAAAATATTGTATGGGTATTGTCTGTTTTTTCTTAATTGCTATACCCACGTCCTACTATATTAATGCCATTGTTAACCATCAACAGTCTCCACCTATGTTCAGAAAGAAAGTGATCTTAAACAATACACTCTATCTATGGTTTGTGTATCGAGTATCATAATAATACAGTGTCGTCAAGCCATGTTCAGGCAATAGTAATGTTAGGTAAGGGGTTCGAACCCTTGCTTCCTTGTACAGGATATGTTTTTACTCAACAGCAACCCATAATACTGTACTTTGAAACATGTCACATCTCATTATAAAATGTCAACTGTATTGTTCTCTAAGACCCCAGCTGATGGCTAGTAGCTAGCAGACTGTGCAACAGAAACAGTATCACCATGTTCATCCTTAAAAAAAATTAAACATTTATTATTCTTTTTCTTATTATTGTTCATTAAGAGTAGTGTAAAGTTGTCTTTGTGACGTAACGGTTATAATAGTTAGCTGGCACTCTAAAGCTCTTGATTTCAATTTGAGCTTTAACATAAAATTGTAAAAGTATATTAGGACTAAAACAGGTCTACTCAGTCTCGGGTGATCCCAATAAGTAGATGTGGTTTGATTCACACTTTAACGATAGAACACGACGGTTTTTTATTTTTTTTAAATAATGATAGCCATTTGTTCATTTTTTTCATTTTCACATTTCACACATGGCCATTTGTCAATTTACCATGTACACGATTTGAAAATGTCAGTTTAAAGTTTTTGGATTTCATGATATGGAAACAAGAATTTTCCATGATATGGAAACATGGATTTCCTATTTTTTCCATATCACAGACGACACGTTTATGATTTAGTCCATGCTGAAAGTTTAGTTTTGTAAAACACACATTTGCTGATTAAAATTTTCTTGAAATCACCTTAATGGAAGTGCTTGGCCATGGCAATAATGCATTCTCTTTCTGTTTGTTTCCAAAAACATATAGGCCTACTACTACTACTACTACTACTGTAGGTAAGACTGTTTTACGAAATAACACCTATCTACTGCTGCATTAAAAAAACACAAGTGTTAAAAAAATACAGTATACTATTTACCATTTGCTATATGCATTAATTACCCCACCATCCTACCTTGCCGTGTTTGCTTTGGTTGAAAAATCAATGCTACCCACACACACACACACACACACACACAAGCTTTCTCTCTCTCTATCATTCTATCTATAGTCATACATTCAGACAACCATACCTGTCTTTGAAAACAAATACAACCACGCTATTTATCCTTGACATGCACACTTATCCCAAATAACATTTAGTTATACATTTATCATTTACTATTACAAAAATGTTTCCACTATTTACAATTACAAAAATGAATATTTACAAAATACTAAATCTACTGGTTAAAAAAAGCCATGTCTCTAAACGATAAAATATAGAAGTCACACCTCCACCTCGTGGTTATAACCCTATGGTAGGCTAATGCATAGGTCATTCATCTGCACTCATTTGCTATCCATCAAGGTAAAAGTGCATTTTCTCTGTTCCACAAGATACAAATTTGATTGCTGGATTGTATCCTGCACTGTTTATGCGATATAGCTTTGCCAGTTCATAAAACCGCTAGGTACTTCTCTACATATAGCAATTTTACCACGGCTCTACCTACACCTTTTGCTATTTGGCTTTCTTACAGTCTAGTGTGTGATAGACAGCATTAACTGTATATCAAACCCAGTTCACCTTTGTATTTGTAATCCATGTAATAATTTGAAAAGACACAAATGTAATCAGTTTAAACGTTATCTCTGTTTTGTTTTGTTTAATATGTTTATGACATGCATATTAACCTGAAATCGAACCCTGGTGAAAAGGCTAACAGCTTAACCACTACACCACCATGCCCTTGTTTCTTAGTTTGACTCGTTCTAGGCCTCAGACCTGGTAATCGAGTTAAGACCACCAGTACAAGAGCTAAAAGTGCTTAACACTACAACACAAAATGGATAGCTGGTAACATTATACAACTAGAAATGATTATATTTCTGTTAGCAATGCATTTTGTCATCAGCCTACTGTCTGAGCACTGACAGCAACACAGTTTAGTTTAGAACATGCGAGTGTGTGTGTATAGATTATTTGCCTCAAGTATTTAAAGCTTGATGTGTGAAGCGACCATCTTGTCCCGGTAACCACTGAGCATTTTTTTGTGTTTTAGCTATCCTCTTTAACCAATCAATTAAAGATAGTCTACTCTTAATTCTTGAATCGATAAATCAGAGTTTGTGTACACCGTTCGTCATTTATTAACCCATACCTGCAACCTATACTCTCTCTCTATACTGCAGTTTGATCTGAAAAACAAGTTTCAATGGTAAAAGACTGTCAGTCACCATACATGTAGCCTACACTAATTCTTTCTCTACCTAGCTATGTTTCATCACACATGGTAAACATCACAAATGTTCGTATGCGATTATTAGTTTATAAAATCTCAGGTCGATGACCTTGATGTATTGGGTATTTTGGGTAAATTCATTGGCCATGGGAAAGGGTTGACCATTCCAAGTCCTATGACACCTCACATGTTGATATTCGATTATTAGTTTATAAAATATTAGGTCAATGACCTTGCGGTTTTGAATCTTTTGGGTAAATTCGTTGGTCATGGAAATGGGTTGACCATCCTGAGTCCCATGACACCTCACTTGAGCCTCTCTGATTATTAGTTTATAAAATCATAGGTCAATGACCTTGCTGTTTTAGATCTTTTGGGTTAATTCATTGGTCATGGAAAAGGGTTGACCATCCTGAGTCCTATGACACCTCACTTGACCCTCTCTGATTATTAGTTAGCGAGATATTAACAAAAGTGCAGTTAGGCCCTTTTGACATAAATAAATAATATATTCAAAAACAGAATGTCACCTCAAGTCCAACGACCTCTCATACATGTCCCTAGCCTTATTGATTCATGAGATATTAAAAAGCTAATGACCTATTAGTTTTGGATCTTTTGGTAATTTTTTCAACATGTATGGCGTTAGGCCCTTTGTGAATTATTTTTTGGAAAACATATCTACCACATTTGAAAGGGGGTGTTATCCCGAGTCCTAGGACACCTCGTACACGTCTCTAGCGTTATTGGTTCGTGAAATATCGGCAAAAATCACAAAATAAAACACGTGTTTACCCCAAAATCGAGTTTTAATTTTTCTAAGAATATAACGCATGGTCCAGAGCAAAGAGGACGTCCGCCCGAGTCCTTGGACCCGTCGTACACGCCTCTAGCATAATTGGTTCGCGAGATATAACAAAAAGTTTAAAATCACGGTTTTGACCCCAAAAAACATATTCTCAACATTTCACATTTTCGACACCGACATTCCCGTAAAGAGCACAACGAGACGAAAAAAACGAATTCAAGCACGCCTCCTAGCATGGCTCCTTCCATTCCAAGGTCGCAGGGGCTCACAACTTGCTTTTTTAAGCAGCTTCCCCACTACCACACTACTACAGGTTTTCATTCTAGAGACTTGAAATTTATTTTGGGGGTAGAGGGGGTAGGGATTATTGATTTACATCAAACAAACTTTTTTGTATAATTCCTAGTTTCCAAAATATGGGATTTTCAAAATTCGAGTTTTTTCAAAAAACATAAAAAATAAAAATGTTTTATTACAAAAAATAAAGGTCATAATGACCATTCGTTTGGGTCATGGCACAACGTTCTATCCTGTTTGGTTTTCAAACTATCGCCTATTTTCGAAAACGAAAAATTTCAAAAATTTTCTGAAAAATATAATACATGGTCCATAGCAATGCTCCCTTCAGCTTGAGTCCAATGACACCTCATTTGTCAAAATCGGACCATGGGTTGGCCAAATATTAATGATTTAACATGGACGCCGCCCGAGCAACGCCGGGTGAGTTAGAACCCGTATGACCCCCCTACTGTTGTTTACCGAGAAAGTACAAAGCAATATTGGATTTTGTAAAGAACAAAAAAATTAATTTAACTGACATGTCGTTCCCCATAATAATAATAATAATAATATAATAATATTAATATCGTATAGCCTCGGATGCCGGGTGCAAGCTTTGTTATTTGACACACAGAGGGTAGCTTGCATGTCGAATTTGGTTGTTCTTTGACTATGAAAGTCAAGGAGGTTAGATGTTAGATATCTAATCTCCTTAAACTCTATAGCGCTTTCTAGTAGAAAAATGAGGAACTTTGTACCCTATGAACTCAACGAATATTCACAGGTTTGAACATGATAATCTGAACAAAATGACATGACAGTATTATTTTTTGTTTATGTATTGGTTAAAGGGGAATGTAAATGACTGCAGCTTTATAAAAAGAAAATAAGTACATGGGTTACTGTTAGTGCCGACATACAGTTTATTATATTTTTTATGGTGTTTTGATATATTAATGCCAATTAACGTTAAAGTTTTATTTACAAATATTGATTGATTGATTGATTGATTGAGTGAGTGAGTGATTGGTTATTTTGTTTGTTTTTAGGTGTCGTCTTGCGCCATTAACGTAATGAACAGACAATGAACAAGCATACATTGTGCTTTAAAGTACTCTGTGCAACGTTAATAACTTACAATAAGAAAAAGTTTTATTATAACACAAGGCGTTAGTAACAAATACAACAAGTGAGCAAGTTGGTTTACCACGTGGGTTAAATTTAAAATCAGAACATGATCGTTGGTTAACATTTGAATCCTGGCATGTAGGCTTTTTGTCGACACATAAACTTGCAAAAGCCGTTTTTTTTACTTGAACCGAGAAGATGTGGTGCGCTGTGTGTCTTGTCGTATTGAACTTTCACACTGGGAAGAAGGGGATGATCCCTTTAGAGACCAATTGCGATGGTCTCCTTGTTGTCCTTACATGCTTGGAAAACAAGTGGGTAACATACCCGTGTATTCATTTTACCCAACCACAAGACCATTGGCCGCTACTTACGTTGCTGAATCACAAATAAATAATAATAAAAATAATGATATATTACCAGCCAACAACGGTAGTGTCGATATATGTGGTCCATATGCCATAGACAGTGTTGAATTGGCATGTGCTTTTGAAAAATTGGGAGTTTGCAAGACTAAAGCACTAGCACACCCAGAGTACAGCTCTGTTGAAAAACGTTCAGAATCTTATAAAAATGTTTGGCCATTAATATTAAAACACCTTACCAAACAGCTAAGTGAAGCTGGATTTTTAAAATACTGGTGAAGGGGATAAAACAACATGTTTTTATTGTGGATTTGCTTTAAAGGATTGGCAAATGACTGTTGACCTTTTTGTGAAACACGCTCGTTGGTTACCTAACTGTAAATACATGGTGTTGCTTAAAGGTGAAGAATTTGTGAACACTATTCGTAAAGAAAACGTGATTGCAGCACAAGACATAAAAGTGCCTTTAGAGTTAGAACATGCGGAGCAAATACATGAGGCTGAAAAAAAAACTTGTCTCACGAACAGATACAAAAGTGTGACCAACAACTATGTAATTTTTTTAAATCAAGATGAACTAGGTGTTGTGTTTTTGCCTTGTGGACACATGATAGCCTGTGTCAAGTGTGCATTAGAACTCAACACTTGTGCTATATACAGAAAAGCAGTATCTGCTACAGTTAGGGCATTTCTTGCATAAATAGTAAAATTTATCAGCCTTGCATAGTGCAAAATCCCTAATTGCAAAATATTATTAAAGCTGTTTTAGAGTGTAATAGATATGCTTTTTTTGTTTATAGACTACTACAATGAATGTTTTGAATGCTGTGGGTCAAGCATGTGGCTTAGAGACAAAGAAGCTCAGCGAATAGCCAACGCATTATTAAGATTCGGAAATTGAAAACAGCATATGGTGATCGTGTACTTTGTGTGTGTGAAAACTTTGAGACATTTCTGCCTACACGGTTTAATGATATGTCGGAGAGTGTTTTTGATGAAGTCAATAATGCTGTACAACCTGTACACATAATTTATGATGGTTTTAAAAATAATAGGTGCATGGTTCGTTTTAATTAAATAAAACAAACAAATGTCAAATCATAATGGAAGATATAAGTCTTGACAATGGACTGAAAGATAAATATGTGTATAGAATAATAATGTTTTAGTGTTTAGTATTGTCTTAAAAATATTATGAAACAAAAAAATGTATATAAAGTTTGTAAATAAATGAAAATAATGGTACAATGTTGTTTTATTTTCTATAGATGTCAGAATATTTAACATTGCAGAGTATACATGATTATGACAATAAAAAGCACTCTTATTACAAGTCTTTGCCTTTACGATAGCGTGTTATAGTTTTAAAAACAAAGCTTGTTGTAGATCTTTTTTCTTCCACGGTGAACAATAGGCATGAAAACGTTATTGTCTTGTTTTGGATCATTATCACCATCATAATCATAAGCAGCATGATCTATATCACTATTATTATAATCACTATAATTATCCTCAACATTATCCTCAACATTACTAAAACCAGTTAAATATTCATGTTCCTATTCCTGTTCCTGTTCCTCATCCTCCTCCTCTACAGTGTCCTCATGTAGAGTCTGCGTGGCTTTTGATAATGTTAAGGTTTTTTGAACATTGAATTATTTTCAATAGTAGTATTGTTTTGTAGCACTTGCTTTTTAACATTTTCATGATTTTCTGTTGACAGCAACAGTGTTTCATGCAGTACACTACATTGATGATCACTGACACTTAAAACCTCACAATGTTTACTTTTTAGCTCACTGCGACATTGTTTTGAACGTTGTTTTGAACAACGCCAAATAACAGTTCCGTTTTTATTGGTTCGTTTCACAATATATGAATATCCCTTATAGAATGCATGAGGCTTACCATACCTAGTCACAGATACTTCCATATCAACTGTCAAGCATAGACTAAGCTCTGGTAAAGACAACTTGGTAATAAGAACAATAGTTTAATGTGCGAGCATATATGGGTGCAAATGTGGGAGCAAAAAAAAGTGGGAGCAAAAATTGAGAGCAAGTAGTGGGAGCAAAAAAAAGTAGGAGCAAGTATGGGAGCAAATGTGAAAGCAAAAGTGGGAGCAAGTATGAGAGCAAAAAAGTAGGAGCAAGTATGGGAGCATATGTGAAAACAAAAGTTGGAGCAAAAAGTGAGAGAAAAAAAGTGAGAGCAAAAAGTGTAAGCAAAAGTGGGAGCAAATATGAGAGCCAAAAAAGTAGGAGCAAGTATGGGAGCAAATTTGAAAGCAAAAGTGGGAGCAAAAAGTGAGAGAAATAAGGTGGGAGCAAAAAGTGTAAACAAGAGTGGGAGCAAATATGAGAGCAAAAAAAGTGCGAGCAAAAAGTGGGAGCAAAAAGAAGTAGGAGCAAGTATGAGAGCAAATGTGAAAGCAAAAGTGGGAGCAAGTATGGGAGCATATGTGAAAAAAAAGTGGGAGCAAAAAGTGAGAGAAAAAAGTGAGAGCAAAAAGTGTAAGCAAAAGTGGGAGCAAATATGGGAGCAAATGTGAAAGCAAAGGTGGGAGCAAAAAGTGAGACAAAAAAGTGGGAGCAATAAGTGTAACCAAAAGTGCGAGCAAATATGAGAGCAAAAAAAGTGAGAGCAAATATGGGAGCAAAAAGTGTAAGCAAAAGTGCGAGCAAACAAGTGTGAGCAAATATGGGAGCAGAAAGTGGGAGAAAATGTGAAAGCAAAAGTGGGAGCAAAAAGAGCGAGCAAAAGTGAGTGCACAAAGTGGGAGCAAAATGTGTGAGTAAAAAGTGGGGGCAAATGTGGTGTTTTACTAAAACAATCTCCCCTAACTTCACCTAACCTAACTTCACCTAACCTAACCTTCCAACCCTCAGATCAAAATATAATTCTAGCCATAGTCGAGTTGGAACCCAAAACCTCTGGGATAACACCCAAGTATACTAGCCACTACACCGCGAGATGGGCAAATTATCATGCAACACAACACAAAAATAGAAGTTTCCTGTAGTGTAACTCATTGGCTGACAACCATAGTTGAGAATTCAAACCCAAGACCTCAGGACTTTTGTTTTGAACATTATCAGAAATATTATTCCATTTACATTTTGCTGTTGCTTATAGTTATAAGAGTTGGCATTAATATGGGAGCAAAAGTGAACGCAAGAAAAGTGGGTGCAAGGATGGCTGGTTGTTGAGACTTTCATATCAACTAATACACATAAATTAAATGTTAGTGAAGTGACTTGGCTAATAATAATAATAACAGTTTAAAAAAATTCAAGGGGATTGATATTTTTCAGGATGTAATTTCCAAAGTACTGTCAAGAATAATAATTACATGAACAGATTCCAAGAACTCTAGAGTGCTTTTAAGGTTAATGATTGGCTAGGAGTGAGATAGAGCGAGCTAACCTAAGTTAACCTCAGCTCACTAAACCTAACCTTGTCACATGACATGTTCTACAAGTATAGACTTGCTTTGAGACTGGCTATGAAGTCACAGATGAATGGATGGAAGACCCTCGAGGAATACAAAATTCCAACCAAGATCATCAGAATCATGGAAGAGATGTACCAATGGTATGAGTGCCAGGTTCATCATGAAGGCAAATTAACAGAAAAGATAAAGGTCAGTTCCGGAGTGAGACAGGGGTGTGTCCATTCCCCCACTCTGTTCCTGTTGGTCCTGGATAGTGTGATGAAGAAGGTAATGGGAGGACGGAAGTGGGGTATTCAATGGGGTATAAATGACAGGCTTGAAGATCTGGATTTCGCAGACGACATTTGTCGTATGGCACAACGGTACCGAGACATAGAAGATAAGCTGGGGAGGTTGCAGAGAGAAGCAGAACGTGCAGGACTGATGATCAACACCAGCAAGACCGAAGAGATGAGGATAAATTCTGACATCACGACTAGTTTGACAGTCAACGGAAAGGACATTGAGCGAGTTGAGTCCTTCCGCTACCTTGGAAGTATAGTCACAAATGAAGGGGGAGAAGAGGAAGAAGTTCAAAGCCGTATCAGGAAGGCAAATGGTGCCTTTGTCCAGCTCTACCCCATCGGGAGAAATAGAAACATTTCCAGGAAGACCAAGCTCCGCCTTTTCAATAGCAACGTAAAGTCGATTCTTCTCTACGGCTGTGAAACATGGAAAGTCACAAAACCGATCAACAACCAGCTACAGGTGTTCATTAACAGATGTCTGCGTCGCAACATGAATGTGAGGTGGCCGGACATAATCTCAAATGAAGATCTTTGGACCATCACCAATCAACAACCGATTAGCATCCAGATGAAGGAGAGGAAATGGCGCTGGATTGGTCACACACTAAGGAAGCCGGACGGAGCTATTGAGAGGGCGGCGCTAGACTGGAATCCTCAAGGCGCCAGGAAGCGAGGTCAACCTAAGAAGAGCTGGAAGAGGACGATCGAAAATGAAATTGCAGAGGTGGACAAGAACTGGAGTCAAGTGAAGAGAATGGCCAGGAACCGTACTGCGTGGAGAAATTTCGCCAAGGCCCTATGCTCCGGAAGGAGCGGCAGGAATTAAGTAAGTGGCTGGTGATACATTATTAATATTTATTAGTGATTCAGCAACGTAAGTAGCGGCCAATGGTCTTGTGGTTCGGTAAAATGAATACACTGGTATGTTACCCACTTGTTTTCCAAGCATGTAAGGACAACAAGGAGACCATCGCAAATGGTCTCTAAAGGGATCATCCCTTTCTTCCCAGTGTGAAAGTTCAATACGACAAAACACACAGCGCACCACATCTTCTCGGTTCAAGTAAAAAAAACGGCTTTTGCAAGTTTATGTGTCGACAAAAAGCCTACAGGCCAGGATTCAAATGTTAACCAACGATCATGTTCTAATTTTAAATTTAACCCACGTGGTAAACCAACTTGCTCACTTGTTGTATTTGGTACTAACGCCTTGTGTTATAATAAAACTTTTTCTTATTGTAAGTTATTAACGTTGCACAGAGTACTTTAAAGCACAACGTTTGCTTGTTCACTGTCTGTTCATTACGTTAATGGTGCATGACGACACCTAAAAACAAAAAAAATAACCAATCACTCACTCAATCAATCAATCAATCAATACTTGTAAATAAAACTTTAACCTTAATTGGCATTAATATATCAAAACACCATAAATATATAATAAACTGTATGTCGGCACTAACAGTAACCCATGTACTTATTTTCTTTTTTATAAAGCTGCAGTCATTTACATTCCCCTTTAACCAATACATAAACAAAAAATAATAATGTCATGTCATTTTGTTCAGATTATCATGTTCAAACCTGTGAATATTCGTTGAGTTCATAGGGTACGAAGTTCCTCATTTTTCTACTAGAAAGCGCTATAGAGTTCAAGGAGATTAGATATCTAACATCTAACCTCCTTGACTTTCATAGTCAAGGAACAACTAAATTCGACATGCAAGCTACCCTCCTTGTGTCCAATAACAAAGCCTGCACCCGGCATCCGAGGCCATACGATATTAATATAATTATTAATATTATATTATTGTTATTACAGAGCCTCCATGGCTTAGGCGGCAGCACGCCGGCCTCACACCGCTGGGTCCGCGGTTCAAATCCCGGTCACTCCATGCGAGATCTGTGCTGGACAAAACGGAGGCAGACAGGTTTTTCTCCGGGTACTCCGGTTTTCCCTGTCAAAATTTCATTCCAGCAACACTCTCCACTATCATTTCATTTCATCTGTCATTCATTTAATCATTCCCCCAGAGGAGTGCGTCAGGCCTCGGCAGCCGGCACAGTTCTTATCCTCGCCGCTAGATGGGGCTTCATTCATTCCATTCCTGACCTGGTCGGAGACTGGAAGCAGGCTGTGGATTTTAATTTTTCATATTATTATTATTATTATTATTATTATTATTATTATTATTATTATTATTATTATTATTATTATTATTATAGGGAACGACATGTCAGTTGAATTAAAATTTTTATTTTTTTACAAAATCCAATATGGCTGTGTACTTTCACGGTAAACAACCAATATGGTCTTGTACCGGTTGCCAATACATAGTCATTAATCAAGAAAGCAATCATCGTCCTAGTCGTGTACAGGTAATGAATTTCTTGTCCACGAGTTTTCAGTAGTGGTAAAATGGAATAGCATTTTATGTTAGGCTTACCTGTGTTTTAAATAGTTCACTGCCTGGAAACAATGGTTGCACTTTACTGCGTCTCGGGTTTACAGCGACTGCTACGGCGGTAAGGCTTTTCTTTCCAAGTTTCTAAAAATAAATAAAATAAACCGTTATAAATACCTAAATTCGGGTTTGTACATGCATTTCAAAAATAAAATATGAAACAAAAATGAAACAAGTTAGTTTAAAAAAATAATCCCACCTTCACTTGCAGTGGCTTGTTGCTGTTTCCTTCTAGTGGGCTCAAAAGTAAACTGGTTTCTTGTATCTCAGACATGTAAGGTATACCGGTTATCTGCAAACAAATTAATTCAAAAATCAATAAATACCTAATCAATAACTACAAATTTAAGGTTCATTAGCATGATATTATTAAAAGAATCATTCATAGGTACTTACCAAAAAATAAAAGGATTTTTCTTCCACTGCTCTACTGTATACGTCAGTGTGCTAAAATGGCAAGTGCATGACTAACGCAATCGTTATCAGTTAGCCTAACAACAGAAAAAGTTGTATTTTCTCAGCGTTTTTACCTTGAATGGTTCTCTGTCTCTCTCTCGCACGTGTTCCCACGCCTCTTCACATTCCTCAATATGAATAAAATTCTTGTACCTTATACTAGTTTCATGTTTTTATTAAGGAACCAAAATTGCTACCTCTTATACATCGGTAGTCCTACTGTCTTAGAACCAAAATGGCGGTCTCTGCTTAAACAGCACACCTGCTAGCCACCACGAGGCAAGTAATCTGATATCACACTTCCTGCTGACGTAGACATTCCTGCCTCGTCAGCACCAGCAACAGCTGGACTGTGTACGTGTTAGCATTCAAAACATGTGTGTGTCTTATTATGATTATTAAACATTTTACTGTAATAATAATAATTACTAGCAAGTGGCCATCCTCAATACATGATCATGTTAACCGCATACTTTCACCCTAAAACACATGAATTTACCCAGTTCAATATTTAGTTTATAATATTTCAGGCAAATGACCTTACCGTTTTGGCTCTTTGCGTACTTGCACATGACTTGGTCGAGCAAATGTTATAGGTTTCCATATTCTAAAACCATTTACTGTGCCAGACAGCAGTCTCGCTTATCACCGTTTACTAGCATGTTAAAGATCCCCTTCAGGGGTAAAAAGGTCCTAGCACACTTAACACATTTTCAAATATTCGCCTCTATCCGTCATAGGAAATGTCACAAAACCAACCGTCATAAGCTGCCCCCGCCATCCCACCAAAATAGCTATTCATTTCTTCCCGGCACGGTCACCGAGATCCCCAACGTCTAAGAATCATTTGGTCATATCCTACAACCGTCTGTTGTGTCAGAGAGTGATCTCGCTCATCACCGTTACCAAAAACGTTAAAGATCCCCTTCAGGGGTAAAAATCTTAGCATGCTTGTCACATTTCAAAATATTCGCCTTCATTCATTCGTCATAGGAAAAAAACTATATCGAAAAGCGACCCCTCGTTTTGCCATACATCTCCCCGTCGATATAGCCATTTCCCGTATCGACCATGGCCAATCATAGCCTCGTTGTAACATACGTCAAGCGCTACCGGCTCTCTGTCTACAAACACGCTTTTATTTAAAAAGATAAAAATGCCAAGTTTTTTGGTCTTCGAGACTTGACATTTATTTTCATGGTGGAGGGGGTAGGGGCCTTTCATTTATGTCAAACAAACTTATTTGTCAACGGGTTAGTTTCCATGTAGTAAAAATTAAAAATTAAGGGTTTTCAAAAAACTCACAAAATATTAAAAAAGTTTTATTATAAAAAATAAAGGTCATAGAGACCATTGGTTTGAACTATGGCACAACATTCTATCACGTTTGGTTTTCAAACTATCGACTACTTTTAAAAACAATTTTTTTTTTAATGTCAAAAATCTAACGAGTGGTCTATAGGAAATACGACGTTAGCTCGAGTCCAACGACACCTCATTTATTAAAATCCGACCATCCGTTCGCCAATGATCACTAATGTTGGCGAGAAAGTGGGCTATCATTTTTTTCCTCCTACACCCTTGAATCTTACTGTCCACCTAGAGGGCATACCCACCTTCCATTTACGTCAAACAAACATTTCCCAAAATTCACCGTTTCTAAAATAGCGCCAATCCAAAAAACAAAAAGTTTCATTTTTTTTAATACCAACACACATGCTTAGGCTAGAGAACGTCACCCCGTTCCTAAACAACACATCGTTCTAGCCTTACGAGCTCATTAAATATCACCAAAATGTCAAAAACGCACGTTTACCTCAAATTGCGTTTTCAAATTCCACCTATTGTAAAAAATAACCTCACCATCAAATAGAGCGGAAACAATACCATCTAAACGACCCCTCACTCGACCCTAGTCGTCCCCCACCACCAACTTGTTCCAACATAGCCATACGAATTCAAGCACACACGCGATTATAGGTAGAACCCCCATTCTAGCACTACTACTACTACACAGTTTCAGTCCTAGAGGCTTGAAATTTATTTTGCCGGTAGAGGGGGTCAGTACCATTCATTTATGTCAAACAATTTTTTTTTGTAAAGTTCCTAGTTTCCAAAATATAGGAATTTCAAAATTGGACTGTTTTCAAAAAATCTTAAAAAATATTTTTTTTATAGAAAATAAAGAACATAAAGACCGTTCGTTTGAGCCATGGCACAACATTCTATCATGTTTGGTTTTCAATCTATCACCTACTTTCGAAGACAAAATCTTTCAATTTTTTTTAAAATATCATACAGAGTACATAGCAAAGAGGATGTCAGCTAGAGTCGAACGACACCTCATTTGTTAAAATCCGACCATGGGTTGGCCAGATATTAATTATTTAATATGAACGCGGCCCGAGCAACGCCGGGTGGCTTAGAACCCCTCGCTCTCCCCTACTAGCCACCTTTACACAGATTATGCCGAGCAAACTTTACTGAAGAAAAATTTATGCCAAACCTATTTATTATATATACAGCGACATTTACTCACAAGAATCTCTTAAGATTCGCTTGTTACTTAGTTGCAACAAGGCATATTCAAAGAGCACATGCGAAGCAGTTTTAATTTTTTAGGGTGTTTAACGACACAGGTGTTAATTCATACTTGCCAAGAGCAGTATTCATATAGTATGTGCGGATTAAAATTCACTGATTGGGAGGCTCACAAAAATCCCTTTTTCATCCTTGGGGTAAAATCCATATTCATGTGGTACTTGTGGTGAAGAGTATGAAGGGAGAATTCAAGAAGCACATTTTAATTTATAGTAGCCAGAAGTTATAATCATGTTATGGATGATGATCATGATGATAATTGTTGTTTTAAGGGGCCTAACATCTAGGTTACTGGCCCCTAATGATCTGGATGATGGCGAAAATGTTAATGAAATGGAAACCAAAACGAAAATTAAGTGAGACGGAAAATACTTACAAAAAGGAACTCAGATTGAAACAACTCCCAAAATGTTCTTACAAAAGCGAATTTAGAACGAAAAGATTCACAAAAAGAATAGATTGAAAAATACCCACAAAATGTAGGCTAGTTTCAAAATACGTACAAAATGCAATGCAGAGTCGAAATACTTTCAAAATGCAAATGAGATCGAAATAACGTTCAAAATGCAATTGAGGTTCAAAATGCAATTGAAATTGAAAATACACCATGCATTTCAGATTGAAATATCCCAGTTCCAATCCAAATTATTCACAAAGTGCAATTGAAATTGAAAATGCTTACAAAATGTACAATAGATTCAAGTGACTCATGTGGATTGACAATACTTACAAAATGCAATTTAGATTGAGAATACTTGACAAAATGTAATTTAGATTCAAAATACCCACAAAATGCAATAGGGAATCAAAATATTTTCAAACTGCCCACCAAACAAAATGCAATTTAGATTTAAAATTCTTGCGAAATGTGGTTTTGGTTGAAAATATTTACAAAATGCAATTGAAATTCAAAATAATCACTAAAATGCCCTGAACCTACATTGAAAGACTTACTAAAAAGCAATTTAGATTGTCAATCTTTAAAAAATGCAATTGAGGTTGGAAACAATCGCGAGAGGTAATTTAGATCGAAGAAACTTACAACATGCAACGTAGTTAAAAATACCTACAAAAAAAATCACAGTCAGTCTGAGAGACTAGACGTTGTATCATTTCAAATGACGCATGCTACAAATGCTACACATGTTAGAAAGGCTCAGGAGGGCTTCTCGCTTTGCTCGATGCCCCAGGACTCTTTCAACAGACTGCATTACCCATTAACTTAGGCTTCCCGCGCAAGCACGGGAAGAAATGTGTTTCTTGTACTTGTATTGGAGATGTGTTTGGTTGAATAATGCGTAAATTGTGAACTTTTTGATAGCGGTTTTGTGGCCCTTCATCCCAGGCAAGCCCGCGGAAACCATTGCCTCCCTGTCAGAAGGATCATTTGGCCGTAAGTAGTGGGATGGGGACAGAGCTGTGACACTTCTTTTTGAACCCTCCTCGTATTTGCCCCGAACCTGATATCTCGCTAACCAAACATGGGATAGAACCTACAGGGTGTCCTAGCACTCGTAGTGACGTCCCCTACTTTCCTATAGCCTCTTAATTTAATGAAAAGACCAAAACTAAAAGATCATTCGCGAGTAGTGGGGTAGTGTTGGTTTCCTCAAGTCGCGCTCGTGCTTGAATATGTATGGCTATGTTGGGAAAGGGTTAGGTGGTGGGGGAGGAGTAGGGTTGAGTGAGGGGTCGTTTAGATGGTATTTTTTCTGCTCTAGGTGATGGTGAGGTTCATTTTTAAAATGGATGGAATTGGGAAACGCCATTTGGGGTAAACATGTTGTTTTTTGACATTTTGGCGATAAATGTTTTTTATACGCATGCGCACTTGAGGAGTATTGTAAGAGGGCGGGCTTTTTAAATGATGATTTATAAATGAGTGTTTTTTAATATGTATTGAAATAAACCCCAAAAAACTAATAGGTCATGGGCTTTTTACTATCTCGCTAACCAATAATCGGATTTAAACCTATGAGGTGTCGTAGGACTCGTGGTGAACTCTCTTTTTCCATGGACGGGGTATATCCACCCCAAAATAAAAACGTAGTAAGGGGGGGAGCTGCTTTCAAAAGCAAGTTGTGAGCCCCCGCGACCTTGGAATCGAAGGAGCCATGCTAGGAGGGCGTGCTTGGATTCGTTTTTTTCGTCTCGTCGTGCTCTTTACGGGAATGTAGGTGTCGAAAAGGTGAACTTAGGGGTTTGGGTCTAAAAATGCGTTTTTCACATTTTTGCCGATTTTTGGAAAACGGGCCATGCTAGGAGGGCGTGCTTGGATTCGTTTTTTTCATCTCGTCGTGCTCTTTACGGGAATGTAGGTGCCGAAAAGGTGAACCTAGGGTTTTGGGTCTAAACATGCGTTTTTCACATTTTTGCCGATTTTTGGAAACCGGGCCATGCTAGGAGGGCGTGCTTGGATTCGTTTTTTTCGTCTCGTCGTGCTGTTTACGGGAATGTAGGTGTCGAAAAGGTGAACTTAGGGGTTTGGGTCTAAAAATACGTTTTTCACATTTTTGCCGATTTTTGGAAAACGGGCCATGCTAGGAGGGGCGTGCTTGGATTCGTTTTTTTTTTCGTCTCGTCGTGCTCTTTACGGGAATGTAGGTGTCGAAAAGGTGAACTTAGGGTTTTGGGTCTAAACATGCGTTTTTCACATTTTTGCCGTTTTTTGGAAAACGGGCCATGCTAGGAGGGCGTGCTTGGATTCGTTTTTTTCGTTTCGTCGTGCTCTTTACGAGAATGTAGGTGTCGAAAAGGTGAACCTAGGGTTTTGGGTCTAAAATTGCGTTTTTCACATTTTTGCCGATTTTTGGAAAACGGAAAACGTGATGATGACGTGTGTGATAGTATTTTTTCGTCCCAATGTCCTCTTTACGGAGGTGTAGGTACGGAAAAGGTAAAAAGCTGAAATCATGGTTTCCGTCATTTTTTTTTCGAGATCGTTGAGGAAAACGGGGAAAAAGTAAGAAACCAGATTTGAAGTCACGTTATGTTATGCACTATGATGTTGGTAAAACACTTATGCATTATTATTATTATTATTTGTCATGGCTGGTCAGGGCTCACACGCAGAGAGAGAGAGAGAGAGAGAGAACTTGCTTGAAGAAATGAGAATTGAAAGCATTGTGGCTGACCCATGGCGAGCCAGACAGACACAGGTCTTATCATTGTACGTGCCTCGCAGCAGAGAGAGATAACAGCCATTTGTTCGCATGCAGGTGGCTGTTATCTGACCCAGACGTGTTACTCGATATCGTGATGAAGGACATACAGCTCTGTCGAAAAGCTGATGATTGCATTCCCCCGCACACTCATGCAGAGATTGCAAAGCTTGTGAGAATCGGTCTGATTTGTGCGCTACATGACATCCTACTCGTAGGAACAAAAAACAGTAATGTGTTAACTTTGCATCTTGTTGAGGAGACATATATGTTCTGAGGGTAAGAGAGACTCATCATTCTCGTGTTCATCTTTGAAGGTGACGGATGCAAGTGCCTTATGCTCTTTGTAAAATATTACGTGAACCGCGGCCATACTTGTACTAAGGTAGGTTCATTATTGTTAATTATGACATGATTGGTTTTATTGTTATTTTGTGTATGCGTGAAAAGTAAGTTAGTGACTGATGGTATTTTTGGGGGATATTGTTTGTTGCAGATTAAAAAAAAAACGTCATTAAGTCTGGGAAAGCTGACAGAGAGAGACAGTGACAGTGACAGTGACAGTGGCGACAAAGAGCACATTTGCTGAAAGTATAATAATTCATTATATGGTGAGTACATGGTGTTCCATTATTTTTGTTGTTGTTGTTAAATGTATGCCAATTATTTCACGGAAATTTATAATCTTATGGCGTGTATTTATTATTGTTTCAGAATGAAGATAAGTATAGAGTGAATAGGTTTTAACTACCTTGACGCTTTCGATATTAAAAAGAAGGTGAGCTATGAATATAGATTAATTCTTTTCTTTGTAAATGACTTTGTTATTTTCGAGTGAGTGTCTCATTTATGTGTGCACACTTGAAACCTTTTGTTTTTAGCAAGTCTTATGAATGAATGAATGGATGAATGAATGAATGAATGCACATGTTTGATGTATATAACCATGACTAATAACGGATTGTATTGGTTTGTTTTTCAGATAAATCATTGGAAACAAAAAAACAAGATAAACCTTGTCGCTGATACTAAAACTACAGCAACCTTGAAGGTGATCATTTCCTGCTGGGGCCCAATTGCTACAACCATTGTGTACCTGTGAGCGTGATTGTGTGCCAGTCAGTAAAAATAAGCGATAAGTGTGGCCGTTTGGAATTGCAGATTTTGGATTAACCTATTTTAAGGCAAGGGTTGCACGTTTATTAGTCCATTTTATAATCATATCTATATCAGAGAGTGATGTGTTAGTGTGGCAGCCTTTGGCCAAATGTTTCAAAACGCGAGTATGCTCAGGCCGAATTTACAATGCGATTCACTGTCTGTCGCCTAAAGATTTTGTGGAATTATGTTTTCCCATTTTTTTGAGTGAATGTGAACAAGGCTTAAGATTGCATCACGATTTAAAAATAAACTTCGAACTACTATGTGAATTTACATTGATAAAAAATAATGTTGAAGAGAAACACACCTTCAACCTTTGTACAAAAATGGAGAAAGTACTGATAGCCAATAATTTGGAAACGTGGTATCAGGAGAAAGCTATTCAAGCGCTTATCACTAAATTTGATAAGTTGCAACAGGGTCCCAGTGGCTTGGCCCTCGATAGCATTGCCTATTTGCAAATCAATATTTGTAAATACAATCCATTGAATGCAGGAAGTAGCTATATTGCCACACCGAGCTTTATCGCTTCCAGAAAGGCAGTGATCGACATACGCAACAAAGACGATTACTGCTTTTTGTGGAGTATAGTTAGCTGTCTGCAACCCTGTCAAGACAGAAATAGTCATTTCCCAGGGCAGTACAAAGATGTGTTTAACCACATGAAACAAACTCTCAATCTCGAGCGTGTTTCATATCCCATGCCTCTAGATAAAATTCATTTATTTGAGAAAGATAATCCAAATTTCTCCTTCATGGTGTATGGCATCGACGGATCCAATATTGTGGGCCCCTTGTATGCCACCAAACAGGTAAAGCAACATCACATTCACCTGCTTTTCATGTCTGATGGGGATAAAAGCCATTATTGTTGGATAAAGAAATTAAGTAAATTGGTGAGCAGTCAAATGTCCAATTATAAGTGTGCAAAACACATTTGCGAGCGCTGCCTTCAGTATTTTGGAACTGATGAACTTTTGAAACGACATACAGAAGACTGTGAAGGGCAGACGGCAGTAAAGCTAGTCTTGCCCGAAGGGAATGACGCAGTCTTCAAATTTAAGGCCACTAATAAACAAGACATGGTACCATTTACTGTTTACGCTGATTTTGAGGCCCTTACTGTTCCCATTCAGGGATGTGAACCAAGCCCCCATACAAGCTCAACCTATCCAGTGCAGAAACATGAGCCTTTTGCTGTAGCCTATTATGTTGTCTGTCACTATGATAATTCACAATGTGAGTATGTAAGTCATAAAGGTCAGGATTGTGCGCGGTGCTTTGTTGATCAAATGGCGGCTTTAGCAGGCAAAGTAGAAACTATTTTGAACAACCCTGTACCAATTCAGATGAATGATGTACAGCAAAGAGAATATGATCAAGCCACCACTTGCCACATATTTGAAAAGCCAATCTTAGGCGGAGAAAAAAAAGTAAGAGACCACTGCCACAGGACAGGGCATTTTAGAGGTGCTGCCCATAACGAATGCAATTTGAAGTACTCTACACCTCGCTTCCTCCCTGTCTTCTTACACAATTTCTCCCGGTATGACCTTCACTTTATTGTAAAACAATTTGCTCATGTAGATAAGAGCAAATTCAGCATTTTGGCTAAGAACCATGAGAGCTTTACCTCACTTTCATGGAGAAAAGGAAGCATGAGCATTCGCTTTCTCGACTCATTCAAGTTTATGTCTAGTTCGCTGGACAGTCTTGTGAAAGGCTTAAGCGAAGATGAGTTGAAACATACCCATTCCCACTTTACGGATACAAATCAATTTAAATTGTGTGTTCGTAAAGGCCATTTTCCATATGATTATGTGGAAAGTTACGATGTGCTTGAAGAAACGACTTTGCCGCCAAGAGAAAAATTATTTTCTCAATTAACTCAAAACACCATCCGTGAAGAAGACTATGCCCACGCACAGCATGTTTGGCGAGGGTTTGGCATAGAAACCATGGGCCAGTATGCTATGCACTATTTAAAATTAGACGTGTTGTTGTTGACCGACGTTTTTGAAACGTTTCGTCAGCTATGTCACACGATTTATGGCCTTGACCCCGCCCACTACTATACCAGTCCAAGGTTAAGTTGGGACGCCGCCCTCAAATTTACCCACATATGGTACTCATGATGGAAAAAGGGATTCGTGGGGGATTCGTATCGCTCAATCAGCGACATGCCAAGGCAAATAATCATTACATGCCTGATTATTGTCCCGAAGAACCAGAATCCTACCTAATGTATTTCGACGTAAACAATTTATACGGTCACGCTATGAGTCGACCACTGCCGTACAGAAACTTTGTCTGGCTGTCTGAGGATGAAATTAAAGATTTTAATGTGCATAGCGCTAGCAAGCAACAGGACGTAGGGTATGTTCTTGACGTCGACTTAGCTTATCCCCCCATCTCAGACAGCGACATGGTGATTTCCCCTTTTGAATAGAGAAAATGGTGCCGCCCGAGAGTAAGGGCAATCATAAGAAATTGATGGGTACCTTTTATGATAAAAATCACTATGTGTTGCATATTGACATGCTGGTAGAATGTTTAGCCCAGGGCTTAACCCTGAAAAAAATCCATAGAGGTATTTCTTTTTGTCAGAAACCGTGGTTGAAACCATACATGGATTTAAATACCAGTCACAGACAAAGTGCCACTCAACCATTTCAAATAAACTTTTTTAAACTGATGAATAATTGTATCTAGGGCAAGAGTTTGGAAAATGTACGGCAGTATAGGGACATTCAATTGGTCAACACATGGCATAGACAATGGGGGGCTCAAAAATATATTGCAAAACCAAATTTCAAATCTTTAAACATTATTGATCATGATCTACTGACTATTGAACTTGCCAAAACTAAAGTGGTCATGAATAAGCCTATCTATTTAGGCCAAGTCATTTTAGATTTTTCAAAATTGCACATGTATAAATTCCATTATGGTTTTGCAATACAGGGATTTGGTACCATTTCCTTGTTATATACAGACACGGATAGTTTTATTTACCATATCCGTGACTGTGATCCGTATGTCGTTATGAAACAAAACCCAAAATGGTTTGACACGTCCTCGTTTAGTGAGAAGAACGTGTTCGATATCCCCCGTCTGAACAAAAAAGAAATTGGTTTAATGAAATATGAGTGTTCAGACACCATGATGACTGAGTTTGTAGGTCTCGCTCCGAAAATGTATAGTTTTCGACAGGTGGATCGATGCGAATCTATGCGAGCCAAAGGGATTAGCCAGCATGTGGTTAAACGACTCTGTGTGGATGATTATTTACATGTCCTTCAGACCCGCACAGCCATGGCACATAGTCAGTTTAGGATTCTCTCAAAAAATCATGATTTATTTTTAATGAAGCAGCGAAAACAAACACTGGCTTTGTTAGACGACAAGAGACAGTGGTGTCAGGATATGATGACAAGCGTCCCATTTGGTTACAACCAGTAATGGTTGTAGCTATTGTTGTTGTACAACACGGCAAGGGTTTGGTTTGGTTGCTATCAAATGCGAGATGCCATCTTGAGCCTCGGAATAAAAAAAATAAAAAATTGTAGTGTATCATATAATTTTTGTTTTTTAACCTGTGTGCATGAATGTATGCATGGATGTGTGAATGCCTGTAAATAGTTGTACATAAACTGTATGTCTTGTGCTATTTGCCTGTCAACGCATAAAGAGAGCCATGCATCAACGTTTGCATGGTTCACTGTGCACAGGCTAGATTAAAAACATGTTGACTTCTTTAGGTTAGGTTAGGTAAAAAACAAACAAGTAGCCACCCTCACTATTGTTGTCGCTTAGTAGGCCTCATGTTTCAGCAAAGTGACCATTCACCCTCAGTAGGCATGCGGCTTAATAGGCCACACTAGGGTGTGGCTTAGTAGGTCTCATGCAAGAACAAAAGAATAATAATAATAATCTGCTCCTTTTACTGTGCACAATCTCTCACTTTATGTCAAGTGTTACGAGTGATAATATATTTGAAAACAACACCAGTCCAATATCTGAACAGAAATTGTTTCTTTAACCTGTTGCATGTTATGTTTGCTGCCTACAGCTAAAGAAGTCAACAGACAGATGGTTATTTATTTGTGTTTTGCTTATTTTTTATTTTATTTTTTGCCACTGACTTATGGGACGGACAGTGTATATAGTATATTGTATTTTTTATTTATTCACTTAGTAAACGGCAACGACTACTTTTCAGATTCAATCATGAGCCATGGTGAAGATTGTTTTATCGTCACAAAACACACCACGTTCAATGAATATGCCACGATGATGTCTCATAATCCTCAACGTGTGGCCTATCCTTCAGAATATAGAAACACGAAAGTACGCATTGATACCACGTTTTATGACAGCATCATTAATCGTGATGATAATAATGATGATTTATTTCATGACCCAGGGCATCACTTTTGTAAATCATGTATGCTAAATTTTGGCTTTGAAAATAATGTATCCACGCAAGTGATTCATAAAGCATGGTACGGTTTAACCATGATCAAGTGATTGTTAAATTAGCTGACGAGGATCATTTTCCAGGTTTCTGGTGTACAATATGTACAAAACCTCTGTTTAATGTTTATTTTCCAATAACCTCTCAAATGTTTTGTTTTCATTTTTATAAATTTCCTGCTGAGGAACGAATCACTTCGTATCGAGAACAAGCATTTCGCCAAATTTGTCTTAGCTTACCTATGAATCAATATTCGCCTCATAGAATGAGATTTGTTAGAAACTAACAACATTATGTCATGATTATGGCTTTTTTTGTTTACATTCGGCTTTTAGGTGCATACTTGACGTTTAGAATACATTTGGCTATTTTTTTTGTTTGTTTTAGTTTATCGTTGATTAACACATACACACTGGTTTAAATTTGTAGTTTTGAATTTTGTTTTGTTGGATGTAGACATGGTTATTAAATGCATAGCGTGTTAACTTTGCCTTTTTATAGGTTACCAACAGCATTCAGATGTTTGCTCTTAGTATTTGTTGATACTATTTATTTAACAGAATGCTGTGTGAATTTGCACAACAACAGAGCAAACGAATACAAGTCATTCGACAAGGGAATGATAGGCTAATTCCCATTCACAACAGAGACATGCATTTACCTCCAAGAGAGAGATCTTGAAAATGATTCACACTTAATTTTGATAAAACATTTCCTATTAAATAATTACCAAATGTATGTTTTGACTGAAAAAAATGATACAAACATTATTATTATATTTTTATCCAATACTATCTATCTACAACTTCAGGTCATAAACACTCAGGATTAAAAAAACACACTTTGATGTACAAAGTTATTGTTGTTGTAATATAAGAACTAGATTGTGTTAGAAAGTAACACTCTTTTCTTTGGTTATAGACAACCATGGACGCATTGAACGCCATTGGTCAAGATTGTGGCTTTGCACGCAAGAAAATGAGTGAATTGCCTACGCAAACACCCTTTCGCATACATAAAATTCAAAAACTGAAAACCAAATTTGGTGAACGATCTCTTTGCATTTGTCAAGACTTTGAGACATTTCTTCCCACACGATTTAATAACCTACCTGATAATGTCATGGAAGATGTCAATTCCAGTATTCACCCTGTCTATTTAATTTATGAGGGTGGAAAAAATAATCGATGCATGGTTCGTTTTGTAAAAATTGAAAACGAATAATCATTGTACGCTAGCCGTGACTTTTATAATAATAATGAAACTATTAGTTAAAATGATGGACTTTTGTCCTTTTTTTATTGTTTGTAATTTAAAATAGCATTAATAGCAATTTTTAAGCAATTTTTTATTATAATGATTAAAATTTATAATGATCAAATTCTAGTAACATGTTATTTTATTCAATAATAAGCGTTTAACAAAAACAACCTGGTTCTAGAGTAGATAAAGATTTCATGCTGTCATTCGTTCTGCTAGACTGGCATTTGAAGCTGATGAATAATGATGGACTTTTGTCCTTTCTTTGATTGTTTGTGATTTAAAAAAATAGGTTTAGTACAATTACCATGTATATATAATTTTTTATAACAATAATAATAATGAAACTATTAGTTAAAATAATGAACTTTTGCCCTTTTTTATTGTTTGCGATTGAAAAATAGATTTACTACAATTAGTAATTTTTTATAACAATGCACTGCTGTCCCTTTTTTATTGTTTGTCATTTATAACATTTTATTCATTTTATTTATAATTATAATAATGAAACTAAGAGTGAATAATAATAATGGAAAAAAACACAACATGGACTCTTGTCTTTTTATTTATTTTTTGTCATGATAACAGTGATACTATACATTTTTTTAGGTAAATTCATTACGTTAAAGTCCATATCTAGATAAAAGTAATTTGCTCTTCATAGCACCAAACACTACAAATGCTGCCATTCGTTCTGCTAGACTGGCATCTGAAGCTGTTAATCGTTGCTTGGCAATGCTTAACAAGACTTTGTCGGCAATGCGTCTTAGTGTGGGATCACTGTTTTCATAGGCTTTATCGTGATTAAGGCATGCATGATCCAAAGCATTGATTCCCATATCCCCTCTCCTCAAACGATCTTGAAGACGAGTACCAAGGCTGCAAAAGCTGTAAGCAGGTAAGTGAGCTTCGAATGGTAAGTTTTTAATAATGTTATAAAAAATTCCACGGCCAGTACACCTGGGACATAGAGGTTTCTAACGGTCACGTTGAACTACAAGCTTCCTTCGTTCCATAGAGGTTTCAATCGGTGAAAAACACTTTTTTTGTTGTTCTTCTTGTTGTTGTTCTTGTTGTTGTTGTTGTTGTTGTTGTTTGTCGGCGGCTGCTGACGAGCATGGTAGGAGGTGGTTGTTTTCCGCATGACAGCCATGGAATGATGTAACAATGTCTTTACACTGAGTTTTATGACCATGATATAATTTCATTAATTGGCATGTGGCACACTGTCGAATGGAAGGTATTTTTGACATGGTTAATTGCTTGTGATGGGAAAAAATGACTGCATGGTTGTAGCTCACTCAATACAGAGTCGTTAGTCCACTCGGCAGGCGCCTTTTCCCAAATTTCATTGACAGCGTTGGCAGCAACATAAAAAGAAATGATTTAGGTAGTGCTAATAATTCATGTTGTGTAAAGCTATTCAGTTTTTTCTTGCACACAAAGAATTTTCCAATAGCCTTGTCGATTGTAGTGGCGTCCATGTCTATAACGTTGATGTTATCACTTCACGTGTACACGTCTCACTGCTATCATTGGACGATACACTTTCAGTTTTAATTTTATTGAACAACTCCCAACAAGCACTCGTGGTGAGCCAATGAAACAATTGCCATGCATGCGCTAAGGCTTTATTCTGAATATTGTCGCAAGGACAAGTGTCCATGGGCGTTTGCAGGGATGGACAACCCAGAACTAAAAGGTCAATACATTGACAGTGAGAGGGTAAAAATGGTTGAAGCCACTGGCGTTTTTCACTCCCTTTAACAAATAAGACATTGCCCGAGGACAAATGGGCTTTCATGACAATGTCAAGATACTTGTAAGAAATATCACCCTTGTTCCATGCTAACTGCAAATGATTTTCAATCCATTGGCTCTGTTTTTTATCTTTTTCACTAAGCAACTCGAAAGCATAGGGAGGTTTAAACACCAAATGAATAGAGTTGGACACCCAAAACGTACTACAATCGATAAAAGCGACTTCCTTAAATATAAATTTGTTGTCTACAATTTTACACCCCTGACAATCCACGATGAGTGTACGCATCATGCTTTTTTAATTTATACTTGTTACCTCATTGACGTCTAATCAACAACTAACCCATGCCATGGTTTAACATGGCAAAGTCAAAGGACTTTAGGAAAAAAAGAAACAAATGAATTGAACAAGAGATAAATATTTTTTGAGGTTTTATTCATAACAAAAAAAAATCACTTACACTTTTATTACAAAAAGTTTGTTGGCTTAATTTGGAACAGCATTCAAATGAATAGTTTGCACATACGGTCCACAGGTATCTCCTAGTTTTCCAGGGTCTGGTACAATAACAGGATAATTCAAACTCCATGGAATATTGCCAACATCATAGCGATTGAGGTAAGGGCAGGATGGACTCCATCGCTGATGATCGCTAAAGGGTCGATTCCCTATTTCCGACTTTCCAATTTCAATGTTGCAAAAAATACACTTGACCACATCCCCACGTTTTAAGTAATAAAATCCGCTCGCAGCCAATTCTCCACAATCCATAAAGGGAACTGTCCATGTTTCAAAAGTTTTCAAACGATTAAATTCACATTTTAAATTCCATGGTTTGTCTGTCACGTTGTTGTCGTTGTTACTGTTGCTTATTGAGGGACACATGATGTTTGTTGTTGTTGTATGTGCGCACAGTGCCAGAGCGCAACAGATACTGTGCATGCAGACGCTCATCATCAATCCTATGAATGATGATCTTTTTTTTTCATTCGACCACAGATGGCTTACATGCTGGTGACATAATTGGACAAAGGATGATATTTCACTTGTCTAGCATGAATAATCAAACAGTAGGCACTGGTATGGTTTGGGACATTTTCTTGTGTTTCAAAATCTACCCTTAAATCAATGGTGGTGATTTTCATAGATTCTTCTAGATACGAACAGTCGAAAACAATCAGTGGTGCTTTTGCTTTAAACCCTTGTGGCGACAACATAGGACAATCCTGTTTTTCATAATAAGACGATTGAAATTTAGCGAACATATCATAAAGGGGGCCAAACTTATTTTTTGAAAAATTGAGTTCCAACCCCTCATAGGGAAAGCAAACATTATTTAAAAATAGTCGTATATTTCTCAAGTGAATGTGATCAAACAAGGTAACATCTTTGCTTTGTTGGTATTTTCTATTGGTTTAAAAACCAATAATAACATAGAGGGGTCTCTCGGTAGAGCGAGTCGATTTGACACTCCAACTATGTGTGTCTGTGGTAGGCAGCAAGGGGTATTCATGTAGACACCAACTTCGAAAGGCGATAGGCAAGGCTTTATCTTTTTGCACCAAATTTAACATGCTTAGCTATTTACGATCCGATAGCGTCACATGGGGCACTTTCCATAGTAATCGAAGCAGTTGAATTTTTGAGTCTATCACTTGGTCAGAGGCTCCTTTCAGTGCATTATAATCACTGCGGTCTCTCACCAGATACACACTTTGTCTTGCGTTTAAAATAATACGCTTGTGATCTTCGGCAAAGGCAAGGAGTAATTTTAAGGGTAGAAAGCCTGTAAAAGTGGCATCGGTATGAACTAGCCAGTTATTGCTACTGTTGGGACACCATCCTGCCATAGAAAGCGTTTTACTTCCCTCCTCGCTATAGGATGGATATAATTTCATAAGACTAGTCATGCCCACATTTCGAGTCATATCTATGACAATATCATTTATCACATAACGTACTTCAGATAACAGAAAAGCCAAACCATGATTCGCCAACGCAGACGTTGTGGGCGTACTGCCATCTGCTTTCATCAATTTACCCTCAATTTGAAGGACACTTTCATGAGGTAGAGTAAAAATATCTTGATTGTTAATAATGAATTGAATCTCGTCATTGTTATTCAATCCTGTTGCTTGAGGTTGATAGGAATGCATATCAATGCGCACGACGCCATCTTCCACTTGTATGGGATTTAACACTTGCAACAGCTCTTTGTTCATGATTGGGGTGTAGCGTATAACCAATGCGTTGTAAGCGTTGTCGGTTTACTCGTGTCAACCGTTTCATACACGGGGGGCAACTAACCGACCTCGTAGACGTTGTTGTTGCTTTATAGATACATTTCATAGCGTCTTTAAAACCAACTTGTAGGTCACAGGGGTGTTGGCGTCCAAAGCAATCAGTTGTTGGTTTCTATTCACTAAGCGTAAGGTAATATTACTAATATCACTGACACACACAGGATGATAGAGAACCACTGAAGGGTTTTCACGAATAATATAGCCGCAAGGAGAGGTGACAATAAAATCATACAGGGAATGGCTTTGTTCTTGATTCGTAAATACGTCTCTAATAATATTGCAAGTTAGAGAAATGTGATGGTCCTCGATGAATTTCACTGGATAATCTGATTCATGGGGTTGCTGAGCTGCCAACACTCTTGGTTTAAATCCTAATAAAGGACCAATAGAATGAACTCGTGTTTCAAAGTCAATGTTAAACGTAGAGAAAATACGACAGCGATGAGTTATTGTATTGGCTGTAAGTTCAAATTTGTGTGTCCCATCCGCAAATGGTTTGACACCAAATTGTTTTATCATCGACACACTAATGGCCTCATGCACATCGTCTATGGTATAACCTCCAGGGGGTAGTGTCAACATATAATCATCATAATAAAATTTGTCATTAATATCCACTTGAATATTGTAAATTCTGTTGTAACTTTCCAAAGAAATTAATCCTAGCACATAGGAGTGTTCTGGTTGCAATTCAATGGGGGGGGGAAAAATCCAGGGACACTTCAGGCCCGCGACTGTGCACGGTAAAGGTCTTGGCGTTGACATTCATAATGATGAAACTGTTGGCTTAACGCGATCTCTTATATAAAAAATGTAAACTCAAACGGCCACACTCTTGACTGTCTAAGGTTTGTTGACGATTCACATTATAGAATATCTTTACCCGGTTTCCCGAATAACGTAGCAAGTCGATAGGAGGTGGTAAATTTCCATAACTGTCAAAGTACCATACTGTGAAACCTTGTTTCACATAGGCTACAAAATGGGTTCCTGGGCCTGCATCATCATCTAAATTCATCATGGCTCGTTTTTCTTTCCACGGTGCTTTGGGTAATTCATTTCGCATAAATACACCTAGAAAATGAGAAATCTTTAGTTGTTTGGCATAGCTTTCCACTTCTTCATGGGTCATGGCATGACGAGGCAGTTGCCTTAAGCGCTTATCGATGATGGACATTTTTTTTAGACGGTAGGCCACTACCTTGTGGATAAAAGACTGGCTTTAAAGGATTGCCATTTCTAGCTCCCATCGCAATGGCATCTAACGTTTTATTGTGTCGCTCGCTTTCTTTGAGTTGTTGCCTGCCTTGCTCGACGGCTTTTATGGTTTTCGCTACAGCGCTGGCACCACCCAAAAGGGACCCCAAAGCTGCCAACCCTGCAAATAAAGCCGACAAAAAACCCCCACGCTTAGCTACAGGAATGACTCGCCCACGTTTTTTTCTTTCTTTCTTTCTTTTCTTTTTATCGATACATGATGCTGCGATATCGGAGCTGTAGACAATCGCACCGCTTGTAAAGCTTTTTCGATAGCCATTCTTTTTAGATTTTTTTTAGTTTTTTTACGTTTTAACACTGGGTGTGAGGCAGATCGACTTGGTTCCCGACCTGGCTTTTTTCTCTTTTTGAGATTTGTTTTTTTATGTTCATGGCATATCATTTTTTCACCATGCTGCTACTTGGTGAACCATTCACAGCAATCATTCGATAACAACTAACGTAGAGAACCTTATTTCATAGCAGTATATTCCAATTCTATATAAAGCGGAAAATCATTCACCGTTTTCCCAGCTTCCTTTTCCTCAAACGTAAGCATAAGATTAAAGGATAATTCATCTCCAACATTTACTCTTTGATGGTTGTGAGCCAACACTCTATCACCGTTTAGTTGTATTTTTAAATGTTTCTCATCAGGCATGGCATATTTAATATGAATTACACCATCATAATGCAGTCGATAACGACTTAAACCGGAAGCAAGCATATAGGTAAGATCATCATTCACCAGTGGTAGTGGTGGTGGAGAATGGTTTCTGTCATTGTCCAGTTTTTGATTTGACAGGTACACTAAAAATACAGATGGGACAAATTTATAAAGCCTTTTCATTTGATAGGTCACATAACGTTTCGTGCAGACATCATTTTCGCCTTGAGGCTCTTGCACATCAATAATACGATGATGATTGGCTGAATAGCCCTCAGCGGTTAGTCTCGGGGCCATGTGATAGACACTTTGCACTTTGCGATCGACATAACTTTTTGTTGCCACCTCTCGTGACTGTTTTGACAAAGAGGCGGCCGTGGCCATGGTTACACGAGCTCTCCCAAACACGTCCATGGTGATAGCCGTTAACTAACCTATCCTACTCACCGCTTGCCTATATATATATATATATAAACCTTATAAACACATGAAAATAACTCAGTCGATGACACAATGGAATTAATGAAACAACCCCATGCTTTGCCCGTCTCTGATTTGGTTTCAGAGCTATCACTGTCCGTGTGCGAACCTAAACGTCATGGCACCCTATTCCCATCTACCGTTCGATGTATTATGGTAGGGCCTTCGGGTTGTGGAAAGACCAATGTTTAGCTGAACATTATTACCGCGCCTCATGGCCTACGATTTCAAAATATTTATATTTTTGCCAAATCCTTGTACCAGCCTCTGTAGGTGTATCTGGAACAAATTATGTCTTCGTTAAATAAAGAAGTCATGGGCTATTTTACATTCACCTCACCTCAAGATGTCATTCAACCAGACCGCATTCAACCAGATTCCATTATAATTTATGATGATATTGCCACTCAACGACAGGCCGTTATTCAAGAGTATTTTAGTATGGGACGCCATAAACAAGTGGATTGTTTTTATCTTGCTCAGACCTATTCCAAAATCCCCAAACAGTTGATTCGTGGCAATGCCAATCTCATCGTTCTCTTCCGCCAAGACTCTAGAAATCTCTATCATATTTTTCAAGATCATGTGAATCCAGATATGTCCTTTACAGCTTTCACGCAATTGTGTGCTTCGTATTGGAACCATCATCCCCATGCCTGTTTGGTCATAAATAAACAGAGTGAACGATGTGAGGGACGTTATCGCTTGGTGGATAGATTATAGGCTGAGGAATAACCCACCCACCAAGGGAAGATGATTGAGAGAAGGAAGTAGATTTGGGATTGAAAAAGAAGGATAGAAAAATAGGAGGAGAGTCCCACAAAATTAATAAGCTTCACTTTAAATACCTTTAGAGGCAGTTGCCACTGAAAATTAACACCTTGATACCTAAAGTAGGTACGAGCTTGGTCGAGGCTAACGGGAACCGCAGCTAAGGCTTGGGCAGTTTGCCAGAGAGAGGCTTTAGTGTGTTTCCTTCCAAGCACGAATAAAAGTACTATAGGGAAGGGTGATGGTCTGGCCAGACAGATAGTAAAAGCTTTATTGAGCATGAACGAGGGCATAAACCTAGGAAGAGCTAGGAAAGCCAGGATCCTGCCTAACTGTAGTATCAGAGAAATGATGAATCCAAAAACAAATATTTAATTTATTTAACAATTCAAAGAAGCGTAACTTTAACAAATAAATATGCTCTATGTAGTTAACAATTTGGGGTCGCAGACCTCCAACAACGTTCAGAAATTGCTCCAGGCAAATGACAATTTTTAAGGTTTTTTAAACCTTGTATTAAAATCTTGGTAAGATTTAATAAAATAGGCAAAATAGAATAATTAAAGTTTTAACATTTACAGGAGTACAAGCAGTGTACTATAAGAAACCTCTGAAAGAACATTCTAACGAGAATAACAACTTCGAAGATAACAAAATGGAAAACATAAAGAATAAAAAGGAAGTTCCTACAACTTCTTATATTTAAACAGAATTACTTTGTGAGATTTATACAAAGAGAGCAGGTCACTTACTGTGAACCTGAAAAGTTAATCAAAAGGAAGGTTCTAGACCTCCTATACTTTGAATAAGACTCGCAAGTTAAATGAGGCAGTTTTCATTTAGCGAGACCAAAAAATAACTCACTCAAGAGTTGAGAGAATTGTTTTCCCTGCTTTTGAAGGGAGGAACAATGTAAGTTTGAAACGTGTGCTAGACACGTAATTATACAGAGATACTTAATGATAAACCAACAAAATGGAAGGGCACTTCTTGGAATGACACCTTATTGGAACAGACCTAGATTAAAAGTTTATTGCAGATTGTTAGTAAGAGGTTTAGGAAAGAGAAATGGGAATTAAGGAAAATGTTCATGGCCTTATTTGAATATAAGCGGACGATCGCGACACGGTAGAAAAGTTGAGCAAGCACTGGTTTTCACTATAGTTCCTTGAAATATATGAAAAGTTCACTGTGTAGACACAAAGTTTATGGAAAAGAAAGTTATTGCAATGATGAAAATAACTGGTTTCACTAGATAAGTGAGAGTCTATTTCTTGAGAAAGTTGTGAGTTACAATTAAATGCGCTATAGAAAATTCCCGCGGTGGACGAAACTTCACTATGTAGTAATTTAGAAGTAAGATAATTCAATTTTAAATAGAATTCTCACAAGTACGTGAGAAATGCATGACGGCAGGACTTGTAGATTGAGTACAGAATCTGGAAGGTTCCAGAACAATCTTAGCAGTAAAATGGGGCTAATGTAAATCCAGCGGAGGAACTAGCTTGTTGAATTATAGACAGCGGGTAATTAGATAATATCCCACGTAGTGAGAGGATTTCTCATTTGAATAGCTTAATAAAAGCTCTTTATGGTAAGGTCGGCTTATACAAGCGAAAGCTCAACATGGCAAATCCCACGAAGAATGATTATTGCCCCAAAATAAATACTTTCACACTGTCTATAAAAGTATCATTAAAAACACGTGGAAGTTAAAACCATGAAGATGAGGTTAAAACTTGAAGAAGGTACTTATCTTTGTTGCATGTCGAAGTGAAGTTCCTCACTGATGCCTAGAGTTCCAACATGGCGTGGAATTTAGAAAATGCCTCGTTAGGTCAGGAGGCTAGCTCTGGTTGAGCCCTAACTGATTGCTTCAACTGCCGACTGAGAAGTGAGACTTGCTCAACGAAGCACGGAAGGTCCTAGGAAGGGACGAGAGTGGGGGTAGGAAACAAAAGGTATACATATCAGCATAACCAACTTATCAAAAATAAATGTTCTTCTTGATGGATGGTCTTCTAAGAGTTGATAGTAGGCGATATTAGCGCAGCATGGTGAGTGAAACAGTAGACGTAGTCCTCTTGCTCAAGGAGAAAATAGCTGACGATAGTAACAAGATCTGGTGGCCAGATGGATATGTAAGTCCTCTTGCACGATGAGGAATTGAGTAGCTTCAGAGGTTCGCTACTAGATGACGCTAGGTGGGTCACAGAAGTTATATATCTGAAACATACTTATGAAGACGTAAGAGATTTGCCCATCAAGGAGAAAACAGAAGATCACTGTTGGTGTTTGGCAAAGAGGAAGAAAGAACGTGCAAAAGCATTCAAAATTATAATCTCAGGTACCGTGTATTCCAAGAATGCACCATACTGGGAGGGGCAGACACCAACAGCGAACAAGAAAAACAAGTACAGTAATAAGTAATTGCGGAAAAGTAGTCTTGTGATCTGACCATTAGTGGTCACGACTCTGAATACCCTGACTCTCCTATCTCTTCCAGGGTAACACTTGGTCACTCTTCCAAAAGGCCAGACTAGGGGGGGTGAAACATCCCTAACTAAGACCAAGTCTCCCATTTGAATGTCGGGACTGGAAAGAAACCACTTCTGCCTTCCTTGCAAGGAAGTTAAATATTCAAAGTTCCACCTCTTCCAAAAGGAATTGCGGAGGGCTTCAAGTTTACGCCAAACAATAGGTAAATCAAAATCCCTGAAAGAAATGGGAAGGGGAGGAGGGGCAGAGAGAGAAGGGCGTGTAAAGAAGCGACCAGGTGTAAGTGGAAGGAGGTTATCAGGGTCATTGGAAAGCGGAGTAAAAAGGCGAGAATTATCAACACTTTCAATCACAAAATAACTAGAAGCTGAGGGAAATAAAGCACTAGTAAAGATTGCGATGCAATGCAAAAGGAGAATTAACAAGTTTAAACAAAGCGTATAGAAACAAGTACATCTATTCAGGACAAGAATATACCAAATAAACAAAGGAACTATGCGAGTAGAAAGCAAGAACGCCATAGGTAACAAACGAGTAGCCATAAACAATAACCTCAAGTTATAATGAGTATCAAAGGGTTTACTCAGAAAAATACTTAAGTCAGCGAGAAACGTGACATGACAAGTACGAATACAAAAACACATCGAATGTGACGACGAGAAAAAACAAGTTTGTTCATCAATGAACTTTAAGATCGCAAAATATGCAAGCAAAGTGAAATACATAAGCGCGTGAGAAATACGCAACGGAGTTTTGGAACAAGGATCGAAGCAATTATGGAATACGAGCATGAGTAAGTGGAAGACGTAAGCAAGCGCGGCCTTGACCCACAGAGTACAGCGAGATAACGAATATAAATATCTGAAAGAGTCCTTGACTGGAACAAGTTTATTTTGGGAAGTAGGTGAGCGACTTCCGAGATTACGGTAGCGGCTCGCCAGACAATGGTTGGCAATCAGCCAAAGTTGAGATAAGAGAAACTTGCTTTGAACAGTGTCAAGCGTACAGGAAATAAACAACAACTTGGCCTTCCTCAGACTTGTATACAAACAAGTCTGAAAAACAAGCGGTTCAAAGTACGCAAACAACATTTGTTGAATCAGCTGTAACTTAAAGCAGATATTCAGGTTGACCGGCATGCAGTCAATCGTAACTTGGACGTGAAAAAGCAATTTAAAGCTATATGAAATAAAGTAGGAAATCAATTTCGAATAATTGAGAGGATCACGAAATCGGACAATTTTCAACAAAAAGAAGCTTAATTCTTCCGAGCAAAGAAGACAAGCTGGGACATTGAGAAGAAGGTTATGCATAAGAATAGTTATTCTAGATGCTATAGAATTCAGAGTTTCAAGCGGTTTCAAAAGCAACTTCCAATTGTGAGGAAGGAGGGAGGAGCCGGCCGTGGCCATCCTTCTACATAGCGAAAGAAGTGAAACATAGCGTACAGCAAAGTGATGGTGACTGATAGCCATGGTTTTACACATGGGGGAAGATAGTTTTCGAGGAAGAGTTTAAGCAATTAACTGCTATAAAAAATGACATAAGAAGGTAGACGAAGTAACACAAAGCAAGGCGAACTTGAATGGTCATCTTGTGCGGGAAGAAGGAAAAACCATTTAAACAACTTACAGAGGTAGCGCAGTTGTTCACGATAAGACATCGTTTCGACAAGTGTTTTTCAAAAATATTGAGATCTGAAACATGAGCGTTCTCTTTTTCAGAAATGGGATTTATGTCAGCTGTAACGAAATGACATTGCGCTTTGGTTTGAACACTGGGATGCTGAATTTCACCAGTAATAACCCAACCAAAATCGGTGTCTCTGGCGACCACGGTTGAGGATAACTTGCGTGTTTGTTTGCGAAGGCACTTCCAAAAAACATTGGCACTGAAAAGTACATCAATGGGACCTTGAGCATTAAACTGAGGATCGGCTAACCTTAAGTGCGAAGGAATCTTTAATCCGGAGGTATTAATAGAGTGACTTGGAGTGTCCTTGCCAATACTGGTAAGAATGAGACAGTTTAAATTAAGATTGGTGTTTCTTTGGCAAACGTCTCTGATTTTCAATTTTGAAGACTGCAAGACTTGAGTTTTCAAATTGTCAATGCCGGTCACATTGATAGAAGTAGGCGATGACGAAAGACCTAGTTTTTTAATCAACGATTGCGAAACAAAGTTGTGCGTTGAAGCGGAATCGAGAAGACCACGGGTTCGAAACCAATTTCCAAATTTATCTTGGATTTCAAATTGTACAGTGGTCAACAGGGTTTGCGCACTATGAAAAGTTTCGGCGTTGGAAATGCAGGAAGAAGCATTAGTATGTTCGGAGCTGCTCTGCATGGAGCTTGAAGAGGCGGGTGCTGATGACCTCGATTTATCATGAACGTGCAATAAAGAATGATGCGGTTTTTTACAATGGAAACAGAGATTTGATGACGTACAGTTCGAAGAAGAATGCTTAGGTGATAAGCAGTTGAAACAATGTTTGCTATTCAAGACAAACTTCCTTCGATCTTCGACAGACAATTCTTTAAAGGATTTGCACGAATACAATGTGTGAAGCTTTTTACAGAGCGTGCATTTTAACGATTTGTTAAGCGGACTGATATCTTCTCTTGAATGATTGAAAGAAGAACGGGTTTGTTTGTTTTCGACAAATGGGGGCTGATGTCCCTTTGAAGAAGCAAGTTTTTTTTCAAAAATTTGACACTGAGGATTCGTTTCGACTGTTTCGCACTGAAATGCGAGTGCTGTAAGGAATTGACATCGACTGTTGAGAAACTAGATAAGGTGTTCGAACGAATGTTCCTTGTTGCAGGCGAGTTCGATCTCCCAGGCCTTCAGTGTCGAAAAATCGAATCTTGATGTAGCTAGGTGAATAAGTATGGTGTCCCATGTTTGGACAGGCTGTTTTAGTTGGTATAACGCTCTGACATTTAACTGCATAGAATCTAAGAGGTCTCTTAAAGATGTGACGTCATTAGGTTTGACGGCTGGTAAGTTGAAGAGACAGCGGATATGACGAGCTACACTCAAACGTAAATTGCCATATCTCTCTTTAAGGAGATTAAAGGCGATGTGGTAGTTGTCTGCGCTTAAAGGCAGTGACTCCACCAAGGCCAAGGCCTCAGATTCCAAAGACGTACGGAGGAAGTAAAATTTATGTATGTCTGGGATCTCGATATTTTCATGAATTAGGGAGCAGTAAAGTTCGTAAAAAGAATACCATTCACCTTCCTTGCCTGAGAAGTGTGGTAGGCTTATCTTGGGAAATAACGGTTTCGGTTTGTTCTTGTGAACTGAAGCGGGTGCGAACTGGGCCGGATTGATGACCCTAGTGTCCGGTTCTGAGATATTACGGATCAATTGGTGGGCCTTGGCAATTCCTTCAAAGTACAAGGGTTCGACCTCGTCCCGATCCGATTGAAGGTCTGGACAAGCGGATTCTATCTCGGTTTGAATTTGGTCATAATAATCATAAAACCGTTCGTACAACTTAAGACGATGTGTTAAGATATCTAAATCACACTCGGCGGGATTTAACTTGTTGATAAAATTTCGGAATCTAGTGAGTTGCCCTTTATAGGAAGAACGTCTGGCAATGAGAGTTTCATCTTTTTCAGTAGGAGCCATGATAAAGAGAATAAATTGAAATACAACTCACGAAACTGTAGAACCTTGGAGATGCTGTCAAGCTTGCAGCAGCAAATGGGTATAAAGAACAGGACACACCAAAGGAGACAGGAGCGGCCTCTTTCCCGTTCACAGACTTTGCACGACGTAGGTATAGCTGAAAAATCCAAAGCAGATGTTAATACTTTGCAAAGTATTGTCAAATGACACTTGACAAACAATGGACATAGCAAATGGACTCTCCCGGGTTTCTGGTACCAATCTTTGGGTAGATTATAGGCTGAGGAATAACCCACCCACCAAGGGAAGATGATTGAGAGAAGGAAGTAGATTTGGGATTGGAAAAGAAGGATAGAAAAATAGGAGGAGAGTCCCACAAAATTAATAAGCTTCACTTTAAATACCTCTAGAGGCAGTTGCCACTGAAAATTAACACCTTGATACCTAAAGTAGGTACGAGCTTGGTCGAGGCTAACGGGAACCGCAGCTAAGGCTTGGGCAGTTTGCCAGAGAGAGGCTTTAGTGTGTTTCCTTCCAAGCACGAATAAAAGTACTATAGGGAAGGGTGATGGTCTGGCCAGACAGATAGTAAAAGCTTTATTGAGCATGAACGAGGGCATAAACCTAGGAAGAGCTAGGAAAGCCAGGATCCTGCCTAACTGTAGTATCAGAGAAATGATGAATCCAAAAACAAATATTTAATTTATTTAACAATTCAAAGAAGCGTAACTTTAACAAATAAATATGCTCTATGTAGTTAACAATTTGGGGTCGCAGACCTCCAACAACGTTCAGAAATTGCTCCAGGCAAATGACAATTTTTAAGGTTTTTTAAACCTTGTATTAAAATCTTGGTAAGATTTAATAAAATAGGCAAAATAGAATAATTAAAGTTTTAACATTTACAGGAGTACAAGCAGTGTACTATAAGAAACCTCTGAAAGAACATTCTAACGAGAATAACAACTTCGAAGATAACAAAATGGAAAACATAAAGAATAAAAAGGAAGTTCCTACAACTTCTTATATTTAAACAGAATTACTTTGTGAGATTTATACAAAGAGAGCAGGTCACTTACTGTGAACCTGAAAAGTTAATCAAAAGGAAGGTTCTAGACCTCCTATACTTTGAATAAGACTCGCAAGTTAAATGAGGCAGTTTTCATTTAGCGAGACCAAAAAATAACTCACTCAAGAGTTGAGAGAATTGTTTTCCCTGCTTTTGAAGGGAGGAACAATGTAAGTTTGAAACGTGTGCTAGACACGTAATTATACAGAGATACTTAATGATAAACCAACAAAATGGAAGGGCACTTCTTGGAATGACACCTTATTGGAACAGACCTAGATTAAAAGTTTATTGCAGATTGTTAGTAAGAGGTTTAGGAAAGAGAAATGGGAATTAAGGAAAATGTTCATGGCCTTATTTGAATATAAGCGGACGATCGCGACACGGTAGAAAAGTTGAGCAAGCACTGGTTTTCACTATAGTTCCTTGAAATATATGAAAAGTTCACTGTGTAGACACAAAGTTTATGGAAAAGAAAGTTATTGCAATGATGAAAATAACTGGTTTCACTAGATAAGTGAGAGTCTATTTCTTGAGAAAGTTGTGAGTTACAATTAAATGCGCTATAGAAAATTCCCGCGGTGGACGAAACTTCACTATGTAGTAATTTAGAAGTAAGATAATTCAATTTTAAATAGAATTCTCACAAGTACGTGAGAAATGCATGACGGCAGGACTTGTAGATTGAGTACAGAATCTGGAAGGTTCCAGGACAATCTTAGCAGTAAAATGGGGCTAATGTAAATCCAGCGGAGGAACTAGCTTGTTGAATTATAGACAGCGGGTAATTAGATAATATCCCACGTAGTGAGAGGATTTCTCATTTGAATAGCTTAATAAAAGCTCTTTATGGTAAGGTCGGCTTATACAAGCGAAAGCTCAACATGGCAAATCCCACGAAGAATGATTATTGCCCCAAAATAAATACTTTCACACTGTCTATAAAAGTATCATTAAAAACACGTGGAAGTTAAAACCATGAAGATGAGGTTAAAACTTGAAGAAGGTACTTATCTTCGTTGCATGTCGAAGTGAAGTTCCTCACTGATGCCTAGAGTTCCAACATGGCGTGGAATTTAGAAAATGCCTCGTTAGGTCAGGAGGCTAGCTCTGGTTGAGCCCTAACTGATTGCTTCAACTGCCGACTGAGAAGTGAGACTTGCTCAACGAAGCACGGAAGGTCCTAGGAAGGGACGAGAGTGGGGGTAGGAAACAAAAGGTATACATATCAGCATAACCAACTTATCAAAAATAAATGTTCTTCTTGATGGATGGTCTTCTAAGAGTTGATAGTAGGCGATATTAGCGCAGCATGGTGAGTGAAACAGTAGACGTAGTCCTCTTGCTCAAGGAGAAAATAGCTGACGATAGTAACAAGATCTGGTGGCCAGATGGATATGTAAGTCCTCTTGCACGATGAGGAATTGAGTAGCTTCAGAGGTTCACTACTAGATGACGCTAGGTGGGTCACAGAAGTTATATATCTGAAACATACTTATGAAGACGTAAGAGATTTGCCCATCAAGGAGAAAACAGAAGATCACTGTTGGTGTTTGGCAAAGAGGAAGAAAGAACGTGCAAAAGCATTCAAAATTATAATCTCAGGTACCGTGTATTCCAAGAATGCACCACTTGGGTTTTGATCATTTTATTTCTGTTTAAAAGACCCAGGGTTGGACATTTCCTGTTAGTGTGTCTACCTTTACCATGGCGAATGCCATAGGGTACAAGAAATATGTTCAAATCATGCAGCGTATTATTGAGGCACGAAATACGATTCGACATAAATTTCGTGTATTGCAACGTTTAAAAAACGTCAATCCTTTACCCATGATAAAACATGTTCCATCATCGGTTGATCCCATGAGATTCAAACCTAATGCTTCTGCTGCTACTGCTGCTGCTGCTACCTCTCAAACCAAACCCATAACAAGTTCAAAATTTACTCAAACAGATTCCACACGACAGGTAAAATCCTCCTCCTCCTCTAATGTTAGTGAATAAGAACATCAAGAACATGAAGAAGAAGAAGAAGAAGAAGAAGAAGAAGAAGAAAAAGAACATGAACAAAGTGAAAGTGAAATCGAAAGCGTATTTAGTCCTGAAAGAAAAAAGAAATCGTCACCCCTTCAACAGTTTCTAAAAACAAAACAAAAATCTTCCGTCATAGCGGCAACACCGTCTTCCTCCACATCGTCTCCGTTTTCACAAGTCTTGGCAACCCCTCAAAATAAAGCTCAACTCAAAAACATTTTAATCAAACATTATGGGGCAACCCTGGAACCATATCTGACCCTTCTATTTATTGGAAAGACAGATACCACGTATGAGAATGATAGTATTAAAATTGGGGATTCATCCATTAAATTTGCTCGTACCAAAGCTGTCATTAAAAAGATCAACTATAAATTAACACCAGGTCTGTTAAAGCTGCTATTTTCTCGCACCCCCTCGACACAAGATTTTACGTCCGAGGACCTTGTTAAATATAAATCCATTTTATTAGACACCAACGCTCACAAAAGAAACTATAAATCCTCTCAGCAGGTCAATGCCAATATATCCCAAAAATATAAAACCATCATTGCAAACATCTTTGGTAAGCAAAAACATCACTCTGCCTCTTGTGTAAGGTTTAAGAAATTAAAACCCTACCTAGATATAACCTTTTGGAATAATCCCAATCAGTTAGTAGAACGCTTATACTTGCTTCATGCATCAAAACAAGCTGGTCACACTGGACATGAGGCAGAAATCGCCCACATTGAACAACAACTCCGAGATGCTAAAATTATCTTATAAGCCATCCCCCATCAAAGTGGGCATTGCTCATGAATTGCATAAACCAGCCCGACGCATTTATGAACGTCGCCGTGTCATTTCCAAAGGAATCGATGAACTTTGGCAGGCAGACCTGGTTGAAATGATACCTTATTCTAACGTTAACGACGGTGTACGCTATATGTTGATCGTCATTGATGTCTATTCCAAAATGGCTTTTGTTCAACCAGTAAAAAATAAAACTGGTGTCTTAGTCACAAAGGCCATTCAACATATTATGGAACAATCAAAACGTCAACCTCACTTGTTACAAACCGACCAGGGGAAAGAATTTTTCAACAAGGATTTCTCCAGTTTTCTCAAATCTAAGGATATTCACCATTATACCACCTATAGCAATCTCAAAGCTAGTGTAGTTGAATGCTTCAATCGAACATTAAAAAGTTATATGTGGAAAGAGTTCACAATACATGGCTCCTATCGATGGATAGACTGGTTACCTCAACTTGTGTCTCGCTACAACAACACCATTCATTCCACCATCGGCATCAAACCTCGCCTCGTCACCAAGAACCTACCCAGACTCAATAGACTGTTTAACCCTATAAAAAGGGTAGACCGAAGGCGACATCGCCTTAAAATTGGAGATTTTGTTCGCATTAGTAAACATAGAAGTGTGTTTTCAAAATCGTATACTCCACAATGGTCGACAGAAATTTTTAAAATTCGCCAAGTCAAGCTAGGTCAACCAGTGACGTATCTCTTAGAAGATCAGAGCGGTCAACCCATTCAGGGACGATTCTATTATGAAGAAGTGCAAAAACATTATATCCCAACGATTATCTCATTGAACGAGTAATTAAAGTCAAAGGTGCAAAATATTTTGTAAAGTGGTTAGGTTTTCCTTCCACGTATAATTCATGGGTCAATAAACATAATTTTTTGTAATAAAACCCTATTTAATTATTTAGAAAAAAAAACATTTCCAAAAAAATGTATCATATGACCTTTCATTATTCCCACCCTTTTGTTTATTACATGTCCAATAACCGCTTTGTTCAAGCCCTTGCCAATCTGTTATCATGATGTTATACACTCACTCATTGTTTCAAACTTTGCGTTGCAGGATGAGACTATAATGAACCTAGGCTATGACATACACAGTATAAATCCGCACACTGTATAATGACACCTGCCTCTTATCTCTCTCTGCTGCGAGGCACGTACGATGATAAGACCTGTGTCTGTCTGGCTCGCCGTGGGTCAGCCACAATGCTTTCAATTCTCATTTCTTTAAGCAAGTTCTCTCTCTGCGTGTGAGCCCTGACCAGCCATGACAAATAATAATAATAATGCATAAGTGTTTTACCATCATCATAGCGCATAACATAACGTGACTTCAAATCTGGTTTCTTACTTTTTCCCCGTTTTCCTCAACGATCTCGAAAAAAAATGACGGAAACCATGATTTAAGCTTTTTACCTATTCCATACCTACATCTCCGTAAAGAGGACATTGGGACGAAAAAATACTATCACACACGTCATCATCACGTTTTCCGTATTCCAAAAATCGACAAAAATGTGAAAAACGCATGTTTAGACCCAAACCCCTAAGTTCACCTTTTCGACACCTACATTCCCGTAAAGAGCACAACGAAACGAAAAAAACGAATCCAAGCACGCCCTCCTAGCATGGCCCGTTTTCCAAAAATCGGCAAAAATGTGAAAAACGCATTTTTAGACCCAAAGCCCTAAGTTCACCTTTTCGACACCTACATTCCCGTAAAGAGCACGACGAGACGAAAAAACGAATCCAAGCACGCCCCTCCTAGCATGGCCCGTTTTCCAAAAATCGGCAAAAATGTGAAAAACGCATTTTTAGACCCAAACCCCTAAGTTCACCTTTTCGACACCTACATTCCCGTAAAGAGCACGACGAGACGAAAAAAACCAATCAAAGCACGCCCCTCCTAGCATGGCTCCTGCCATTCCAAGGTCGCGGGGGCTCACAACTTCCTAAGTGGTGCAGCTCCCCCTTACCACGTTTTTATTTTGGGGTGGATATACCCCGTCCATAGAAAAGGAGAGTTCACCACGAGTCCTACGTCACCTCATAGGTTTAAATCCGATTATTGGTTAGCGAGATAGTAAAAAGCCGATGACCTATTAGTTTTTTGGGGTTTATTTCAATACATATTAAAAACATTCATTTATAAATCATCGTTTAAAAAGCCCGCCCTCTTACAAAACTCCTCAAGTGCGCATGCGTATAATAACATTCATCGCCAAAATGTCAAAAAACAACATGTTTACCCCAAATGGCGTTTCCCAATTCCATCCGTTTTAAAAAATAACCTCACCATCACCTAGAGCGGAAAAAATACCATCTAAACGACCCCTCACTCGACCCTACTCCTCCCCCACCACCTAACCCTTTCCCAAGATAGCCATACATATTCAAGCACGAGCGCGACTTGAGAAAACCAACACTACCCCACTACTCGCGAATGATCTTTTAGTTTTGGTCTTTTCATTAAATAAAGAGGCTATAGGAAAGTAGGGGGCATTACTAGCAGTGCTAGGACACCCTGTATGTTCTAATCCCATGTTTGGTTAACGAGATATCAGGTTCGGGGCCGCTACGAGGAGGGCTCAATAAGTTAGTAAGCAGCTCCCCTGTCATCCCACTACTGTTGTTCCAGTTATTTATGGAACAGGCCGCCTCGAACTGACGTAAGTAGGTGTTCCACGGGACCTTTCCGTCGAAGGTTGGGGGCGTCACTCTGCTATGTCCCGTTCCTGATATTCCCGGTGTACCTGTGGGCGGGCGTCGGCGCAGCTCGGCAACTTCCTTTTGTAAGGCGTCGAACTTCTTTTCTACTGCTGTGACTTCCTCACGTGGGCCCTGGCAGACGGTGTTGACTTCCTGACGCAGACCCTGTTCCAATTTCTTTTGACTTTCCTGTAATTTCGTCAGCAGACACTCTTCCAGATTTTTTTGGCCATCCAGAAATTTGGCGGTTAGGTCCTCTGCTAGCTTATTCTGACCGTCTTCTAATTTGGAAGTTAGGTCCTCGGCTAAACTTTTCTGGCCGTCCTCCATCTTCTTCTGGCCGTCTTCTAATTTGGCAGTTAGGTCCTTGGATAAATTCTTCTGGCCGTCCTCCATTTTGGTTTCCATGCCATTTAACTTTTCTAGCAATGCTGCCAATTGCGCCTCCATTTTAGTTGTTTGTCTTGAAAAGGGCATGCACTCACAGGAAAATTAGAGAAAATGACCTGCTCGGGTTTTGAAACCAGGACCGTCAGGTGTTGTGCTTGAGTTCGTAATCCGGCTTCTGACACCAGTAGTTACGTGCCACGCCCCTAGTGGCACTTTTGTTAACTGGATTACGGTGGGTACAAAGCACAATACCAATTACTGCTTAAAGAAATAATTAACTTTATTGTGGCCAGAAAGATACACTACTCATCAGCAAATACAAACAATTAGAACCTTACTCCAGTTTCCTCAAGTTTCTTCCTTGAGCGCTCTTGCCCCTTTCACTTGTCAACAAACCACAGAAGTTAAACCGTCTTAATGACTCCGGTGGCCTTGACAGAAGTTACCTGCACCTCTTCCTCATGTATAACAAATACAGTTACTTACGATAATCCGCTACCCGTTGTTTCGCTGTCCACAAGCTGGGGAAACAATGTCACTGGATTTCGTAACTCGCACGGCACTTCGTCACCACACTTCTGTCGCACTCGCTTGACAACACACACCCACATAAAAACTCGGTCCCCTCACTGTTGAAGCCGCTTATATAACAGGCTGGTGACTCAATGAATTCTAGAATCGTCCAGGGCACACGGCTTCTCGACATTTCCTTCACTGGTTCAGTCACGAATATTCTGGATCATCCCTTTGTCCTCGTAGCCCTGTTGCATAAGGCGCACGCAATTCATGAGGCAGGGCACAGCCCAGCCCTGGGGCAGTTGTGACTCATGCGGCGAGCGATGACACAAACTCACAGCTGTAACTATACTTTTCAGTTGGTCAACATGATTGTACCCTAATCCTGAAAAACATTTACATGAGATTAATAAATACACTTGGATGACCAGTTTCGATAGTTAAGCGATCATCATCAGATCCATTCCCCCAGTTGGGAGTAGATAGTGACGATGACAACTGCCCTCACAAGGACAGCGCAAGACTCAATCAGATAAGTTGCCTGTACAATACAACCTGAACTGACCATTGAACTACAATCACATATTCACTCCAAACCAGCAAGATGAATGTCAATCACCACTTCCAATATCTTAACAAAACATCACCAAGACTAGAACTAACAAATATCGATGACGTGAATTACCTCAACTAATACAGCAACTAAATAAGTGTACGTATTGTAAATATTTTCACGCATATTTTCTAACCCTGTACAAAAAAGGTGAGCTGAAGGAACTTGAGATAAAGGAAAGGAGGATCCTGAGGAAAATTCTCGGACCATGGAAAGATGATGACGGAACATGGAATAAAAGGAAAAATGAAGCTCTGTATCTGCAGACCGAAACCATTGTGGTCACAATGCGTTAAAGAAAGCTAAAATTTTACGGGCATTTGATAAGAATGGACGGGAACCGGCTGACAAAGAACATTTTGAAATACATCACAGGGTTGAAAGCCACTACAAGACGGGTAGAAGAGGTCAAAAGAGACGCCATTGAAGTTGGACTAACTGAAGTTGACATTCACGATAGGAAAACGTTTCGAAGCCGAGTTGACAATATCGAGACGTTCAGAGAAAAACCACCACAACACAGGCCAAATTTGGTAATAACAGAGGAGCAGAGAAAGATTAGAAGTGAATAAATGAAGAGGTTCTGGGAAGAAAAGAAGAAAACATTGACCAGAGAGCCTTAGGTTCCATGAGGTCCACAGTTGGCCAAAGTCGGAAACAAACAATAATTTTTTTTCAGGCATAAAGTGTTATGGATCTCACACGAATGTACCCAAATAGAGCTGGGTTATGCCCTAATTTATTTATTTATTTATTAATCTCATGTAATTTATTTCAGTGTATTTTCGTGTACATTCGTGTTGACCGACTGAAAAGCACCAAACTTTTGTTTACTTAGGCAACACTGAAAAATGGCTTCAAACCTCACAATGTAATGGATCTGATTATCGAAACTGGTCATCCAAGTGTATTTATTAATCTCATAACTGGCTTTGGAGGCGTAGTTGGTAGTAGGATGAACTGCTGTGCCCAAGATCGCGGGTTCAAACGCAGCCGAAGTCGTCGGATTTTCTATGAGCGTTAAAATCCTTCAGTATGCCTTCCTTCGGAGGGAATGTAAATTCGGCAGTTCCATGTCATAGATTTCTGGAATGTAAAACTTCCTTCCACTAACTAAAATTGTGTGAAGCTAAATTTGTAGGTTAGATTTCGTTGAAACGCTCTATCAAAGTTCGAACGTTCACCACTAGGTGTCAGTGACATCTCGTAGCATGTTGGAACTAATTGAAATTGAACGGAATTTGTAGCTCACTCCATGGGTGTCCGCTTGAAGCAACTACAGCCTCTGGCGAGCTGAAGATGTCCTCGGACACTCCCGGCACTAAAAGCCATATGCTGAATAAATAAATTAATTAATTAATCACATGTAATTTGTTTTCAGGATTAGGGAATGACCCATCTCATTTGGGTACAATCGTATTGACCGACTGAAAAGCATCGTTTACTATGCAACACTGAAAATGGCTTCAACACGATAAAGTACAGTCGGTGCAGCGAGAAGGAATCTAACCCCAATATGGAAGCTGTGCTACGATAAGGAGTTGCGAGCCCTGGCAACTGCGAGACAAATGCAGGGACCAACTGTTGAGAGCAATTGTTTGAGCATGTGTAAACTCCGTCCAAGCAATCTGCGAAGTGCCGGTGTGAAAACACGTAGTCTGCGCACAGGAGTGACTCGGCTGACTGGCCAATGAGCCGCGATGCCACTGAATAATAAGCGCAGGAGGGAGGCGTGACCTTGGCTTCAAACAACTCTCGCAACGGCTGGGCTGCCAAGCTCCACCCATAGCATTCTCTCTTCACTTCCTCTGTGTGACGTCATGCGCAAACCTACTTCAGAGATTCCGTGGAAGAGGTATAAATATGATAGTCATTCGGAGCACAAGACGCAGCCACATTCTGTGCAGTATTTATGGCAATAAAAAGTGCGTCTTGTTGGTCAAAAAATATGATAATATGTCTCGTGTACAGACGAACAGACGATATTTCCATTCCTCTGCTCATTTTGAGTTGACAACAACTACAACACCGGCGTAGAGATGTGGCGGCCCCATCGCCCAGTGGGAATCCACTGCAATCAGCCACCCGAGTATTGGCGGGAAAACCATACCTAATTGGGTAAGGAGATATATATTGATAGAATTGATTTAAGGGGCAGAACTATGAGGACATCTGCCCTTATTAACACAGATTAAAGAATACAAATTTGGCATTGAATTTAAAATTTTGAGGTGGACTCCTAAATTTGAAAAGACCTAAAGTTAATAAAACAAAAAATTAAATAAAAATAATACGGTAATTATAAAAATAAACAAAAATTACGGAAAAGCAGAAAATTATCATTAAAAAACGAACAAGTCGTTGAGTCATTATACACTGGAAAATTTAGATTGCTGGCCCTAACCCACTCTCACTTATAAAGCGGATAACGCGAGCAGCAGCCACCGCGTCATCGGCTAATATAAGATTGAGTGTCATCTGCAAACCAAGGTTTCTTCGTAAGTCAGCAAGTGGGTAAGGAGGAAATGTCAGACCATCTGGGGTACCCAGTCTCCAGGGGATAAATATGGAGGATGGGAAGGTAACCCAACATTGGGCTCATCACCCATGTGGAGGGAAAGTGATTCAGAGAACTACAAGTAGCCTCGGATTGGATGGACCGGAGTGGAAACGGAACAGGACATTTGGAACATGGAATATTAAGACAATCGTTGGTAGGATTGAGAGATCGGGACAAAAAGAGAGGCAAAACTATTGTGGAAATTAAGAGAATGTGCAGAAATGGCTCAAACGAGGCTACCCCGACGCTTGAAGGCATAAGGGAATTGCAGAAAAACAACTACAACAAAGGAGCAAATGTTATTGGAGAATAAGATGAGGGTAATGAAGCAATAGAAGAGTCTTAGCAGCTGCACGTAACCAGCTAAGTTGTTAATCCATTCCAATACAAACACCATCCTGATGATTTACTGACAATATCTTAAGAAACAAGGAACTGCATTGTCACCGTTACTTTTCATTGTGGTGATAGATGACATAATGACCCGAGTGGCACAAGTAATTGGGGAAGGAAAGATGAAAACAATGGTGTTTGCAGATGATTTGGGGAAACAAGGAGGAGGAGGTACAGGAGCAGTTGGTCATGTGGGAAGGAATAATACAAGGATATGGGATGAAATTTAGCATAAATAAGAGTTAGATGGTGATCACAACAAGGAAGAAGGAAAGAACCACAACGGGAATAACAATTGGTGGGGAACAGACTGAAGAAAGTGGAGAGTTTCAAGTATCTGGGAAGCCTGATACAAGGTAATGGAAGAAATGATAGAGATATAAATGAGCGGGGGGAGACAAGCAGAAGCATTCCGGAGGAGTGTGAGAAGTATGATATGGAGCAGGGATATCCCTCAGAACAGCAAAAAGGTCATATATCGAACGTACTATGTCCCTATCCTGACGTAATGCCTCGGACACCTGGGTTATGAAAAGAAGGGAGAAGAGCAAAATACAGGCCAGTGAGATGAGGTTCTTGAGAAGCAGTATTGGAGCTACAAGGATGGATAGAATAAGAAATGAGAGGACCAGAGAATTAATGAAGGAGGAACCATTACAGGATGGTATAGATAAATCTAGAAATATGGACATGTAAAACGAATGGAGGAGAAGAGGATACCCAGGAGGATACACGAGACGAAGTGGGAAGGAAAGAGACCGAGTGACAGGTGGCTGAAGGGGTTGGAAGAGAGGAGAAGACTGGTCAAGGGTGGAGGCTGAGAGATGGTGGGAAGAGAGAAGACGTTGTAGAGGCTTGTGTTCCAAACAGACCCGGCCAGTGGCTGGAAACTGTGCAAGATGATGATGATCTTAACTAACATCACAGATAACTTGACAAGGTAATAGCTTACTGGTCTATATATTAACCATGATTTTAACTAACATCACAGATAACTTGACAAGGTAATAGCTTACTGGTCTATATATTAACCACAAGTTATATTGTCAATGATGCTGATGGTGGAATCTTTCAGCCATATACCAACAAATTTTATTTTGGAAGTGAATATTGAAGTCAATTGAAATCCATTGGCAATGGTGAAAACCTTTAAGTATTTGGGGAGCAAACTCACAGAAGATCGTACAATAAATGAAGAAATTGGAATGAGAATCCAACAAGCTAATGGGTTTTATCAGTGTGTGAGGGGTTTAGAATGGAACCAGGAAGTCCCAGAGGAAAGCAAGAAAGTTCTATTCTCAATGTATAACACACCAATTTTGACATATGCAGTAGGTACTTGGTCCACAACAAAACGCGATGAATGCCGAATCCAAGCAGCCGAGATGAAGTTACTTAGAGGAATAATTGGGAAGAGACGGAGGGATAATCAGAAATGTGGACATTAGGAAGAGAACTGCACGACAATATAGAAACCAGTGAGCTGAAGTGGTACGGACATATGATGAGAATGAAAGAATATAGAGGACCAAAAAGAATATTGTTACGTGCCACCCCCCTAGTGACACTTTTGTTAACTGGATTACGGTGGGTTGAAGCACAAGAAATAATTAACTTTATTTCGGCCAGAAAGATACACTACTCATCCGCAAATACAAGCAATTAGAACCTTACTCCAGTTTCCTCAAGTCTCTTCCTTATGGAGAGCTCTTGCCCCCTTTCACTTGTCTACAAACCACAGAAGTTAACCCGTCCTAATGAGTCTGGTGGCCTTGACAGAAACTACCTGCACCTCTTCCTTATGTACACAACTACAGTTACGTACGATAACCTGCTACACGCTGCTTCGCTGTCCACGAGCTGGGAAACAATGTCACTGGATTTCGTAACTCGCACGGCACTTCGCCACAATACCTGTGTCACTCAGTGAAATCACACTCGCTCAAAACACAGGCAGTCCCCTGTATGCTTCTCACTCCCTCGCTGTCAAGAGAATCAGCTTCACTAGGAGTTTCACAACTCACGTCACCACACTTCTGTCGCTCAGGGTAAACGTTCGCACTAGCTCGAAAAACACACACTCACTGCTTGACAGGTCGCTCTTATATAGCAGGCCGGTGACTCAATAAATGCTTCTAGACCCATCCAGGGTCCACGGCTTCTCGAGGTTTCCATCGCTGGCTGGGTCACGAATATTCTGGACCATCCCTTTGTCCTAGTAGTCCTGTTGCATAAAGCGCACGCAATACACTGAGGCAGAGCACAGCCCAGCCCGGGGGCTATTGTGTCTCATGCGGCGAGCGATGAAACAAACTCACAGCCGTAACACCACCCCCTTCCTAAAAGGCTGATCGTCCCGATCAATCATTGGTCCGTCTGTGTCCCTCCGTAGGCTGCCAGGCGATCTCGATGCACGATGTTCATCTTCGCCCTCGGGCTCCGCTGGATCCTGTAGACGACATCGTTGATCCGTCTCACGACTCGGTACGGGCCCTTCCAGGACTTCTGCAGTTTGGGTGACAGGCCTTTCTTCCGTAATGGGTTGAAGAGCCAGACCAGGTCGTCCTCGAGGAATCCGCCGGCATCCGTCTGTTGGTCGTATCGGGTCTTCATTCGGTCGGTCTAGATCCGCAGTTTCCTCCTCGCGAACGCGTGCACGTCCTCCAGTTGGTCGACCAGTTCTTGACAATACTGGCTTACCGGGACCGGATCATTCCCAGGTCGGCCGAAGGCAAGATCGACAGGTAGATGGAGCTCCCTCCCAAACATGGCCCGGGCTGGTGTGCACCCGGTGGCTTCATGCACAGCGGCGCGGTAGGCCAGGAGAAATAGTGGAAGATATTTTTCCCAATACCTCTGGTGCTCGCTGACGACTATTCGGAGATGGTTCTCGATGGTGCGATTGAATCGCTCTACCATCCCGTCGGACTGAGGGTGTAGCGGCGTTGTCCTTGTCTTCCGGATTCCCAGCAGCTGGCATAGGTTCTGGAACACCTGCGACTCGAAGTTCCTCCCTTGGTCGGAGTGCAGCTCCAGGGGTACTCCGTACCGGCTGACGAATTCCTTCACCAGGGTCTCTGCGATCGTCGCGGCTTCTTGGTTAGGGAGCGCATACGTCTCCGGCCATTTGGTAAAGTAGTCGCTGATGATCAATATGTAGCGGTTCCCTGCCTCGCTTAACGGGAATGGCCCAGCAACATCGATGGCCACTCTCTCCATGGGGCCGCCCACGTTGTAGGTCTTCAGTGGACCCCGTCGTCTTCGTCCTGGGCCCTTGCTGGCTGCGCAATCGTGGCACCTCGCGCAGTGGTTCTCCACGTCAGTTCGGCATCCGATCCAGTAGAACCGCTCTCTCAGCTTTTCCAGGGTCTTCTTTATCCCTAGGTGTCCACCAGATGATCCTCCATGGACTTCCTTCAGGACTTCCTCCGTCATAGCCTTTGGAATGACGACTTGTTTCCGAGATGTCTTCCCGTCGGTGCTCTCCCAGGCGCGGCAGATGAGGCCATCCCTTACAATCAGCGAGTCGCACTGCGCCTAGTAGGACTTAAACTTCGGGCTACAGTCACTCACAATGTTCCACCCGGTTCTGGGGACACAGGCCCTCTTCCATTCGGCTATTAGTCCCAGGTCATCATCTTCTGCTTGTGTCCGCGTGAAAGATTCGCGGCTCCAGTTTCCTTGAAGTTCCACAGTAGTCCGTCGGCACTGAATCCCGGTGTTCTCCTCCCTCCTAGTACAGAAGGTGCAGTCTTCGGGCCACGGTCTTCGTGACAGGGCGTCGGCATTAGAATGCAGTTGGCCTTTCCTGTGCTGAATCTCGAAATTGTACTGTTGAAGCCTCTCTAACCACCGCGCGAGTAGACCCTCGGGCTGTTTGAAGTTCTGGAGCCACCGCAGGGATGCATAGTCGGTCCTGATGATAAATTCATGCCCGTACAGGTACTTGTGGAAGTGTTCGATGGTCTCCACGATGGCGAGCAGTTCCTTCCTGGTGACGCAGTAGTTCCTCTCTGGCTTTGACAAGGCTTTGCTGAAGTAGGCCACTACTCTCTCCTCGCCGTCCACTATTTGCGACAGGATTCCCCCTATACCAAAGTCGCTGGCATCGGTATCGACGATGAACCTTGTTCCAGGTCTGGGGTAGGCCAGAATAGGCGCGGTGCACAGAGCCTGCTTGAGTTGTTCGAAGGCACTGTGGCATCCTGCTGTCCATGTGAAGAGTTGGTCCTTCTCAGTCAGTCGATGCAGTGGTTTGGCGATGTCGGCGAATCCTCTCACGAAGCGACGGTAATAAGTGCAGAGTCCCTGGAAGCTTCGTAGTTGGGACTTGTCCTTCGGAAGTGGTCACTCTCTCACAGCTGTGGTCTTTTCTGGGTCAGTGCGCACCCCTTCCTCGGAGACAATATGCCCAAGGTACTGGACCTGCTTCTGGAAGAGCTGACACTTCTTGGGGCTCAACTTCAGCTGGGCAGCCCGTAGCTTCATCAAGATCTCCTTCAGGTTGCTGTAGTGCTCCTCGAAGCTTTTTCCCAGAACGATGCCGTCGTCTAGGTAGACAAGGCAGGTCACCCAGTGTAGTCCCCTCAGAATGGACTCTATTAGCCTTTCGAAGGTCGCAGGGGCGTTGCACAGACTGAATGGCATGACGGTGAACTGCCAGAGCCCGCTGCCCACAGAGAAAGCCGTTTTCTCGCGGTCCTTAGGGTGGACCTCCACTTGCCAGTAGCCACTCTTCAAATCCAAGGTGGAGAACCATCTTGATCCTGATATGGTGTCCAGCGTGTCGTCGTTCCGTGGTAGAGGGTAGCTGTCCTTCTTCGTGACGTCGTTCACCCGCCTGTAGTCCATGCAGAACCTGGAGGAACCGTCCTTCTTCTTCACAAGCACGACCGGATAACTCCAAGGACTATGTGATGGCTCAATCACCCCTTGCTCCTTCATCTCTTCTACCATCCGGTCGACTTCGGCTTGCTTGGCGAGCGGGACACGTCGGAATGGGGCCCTAAACGGTGCGCTGTCCCCAACGTCGATTCTGTGCTGGACCAAGCTTGTCCTGCCGAAGTCTTTGCTCCCCACGGAGAAGACGTCCTGGAATTCGCGTAGCAGGTCCTGAAGTTGGCGTGATTGTTCCTCGTCTAAATGGTCCTGGGATTCTTGGTACAGCTTCTGTAGTTCTTCTGGGAGTGCGCTTCTTCTTCGGTTGTCCATCTGCAGGTGTCCGTTCGTCGTATCTGTGATGCGGGCAATCCAGGTAACGGGCTCGCAGACTCCTAGGTTGGTGTCCCGGTGAACCGTAATGTAGTAGTCGTTCAGGTTGGACAGGCGGACGTACGGCCGAGACGTCGTGTTGATGAGGGTCTTGGCAACTAGCAATCCTTTTGCTTGGATGTCCTCATATTTTGGCTCGATGACAGCCGCCACTCCCTCAGCAGTTCTGTCGACAATTACGGCGGCGCTGAACTCCGTCCTGGCGGGAACGATGACGTCCTCTCTCAGCCTTACTCGTCGTGCGGTGACGGCCTCGTGTGCTGGTTGCAAAGCAAGTTCCTCACCTCTGAAGTGCAGAGTGTTGGTACTCAAGTCCAAGATGATGTTGTTCTGGTCCAGGAAGTCCAGTCCGATGATCACTTCGTTTGATACGTCAGCCACAAGCACTGGATGCTTCACCGCCCGTCGACCAATGACGAGCTCCAGTGATGCTTCGCCATGTACCGGTGCGGTCTCTCCGGTCGCGGTTATTAGCTGGAGGTTCCTTTGTGTGGGTTGCACTCTCCACTTCGGGATCACGGTGGGATTGACGATGGTCCTCGACGCTCCCGTGTCGATCAGCATGGGCCAGCTCACTCCGTTGACGACTCCGTCGACCATCAAGCTGCTATTGTCCCTTCGTAAATTCGTCACACGCCCTTGGTCTGCCGGGGCTTGACGACTGTCACAAGCCAACCTTTGCCCCTCAAGGCTGGCTAATACTCGTTTCCCTGGGCCGCGCGGTTTTCAGACGACTGATTTCCCTTCGGATACCCTCGGCGGCGGCGATCACCGCAGTCCTTGCTCAAGTGGCCTTTCTTACCGCAGGCCTAGCAAGTCGGTAGTCCTCTTCCGGGCCGCCTCTCCGGTTGTCTTCCGGCTGTGACGTTGCTGGTAGTGCCGCGACTATCGAAGAAACGGCTTAGCGCCTCCATCAATTCGTCGGCCAGGGGCTTGGTCTCGTTGGTTTTTGCTGGTTCGTCGACGTCCGCTTGACGCACCCGCGCGTGCATTCTAGATGCCTGTCTTGCCGTCTCGATTTCAAGTGCGTGGCTCAGCGCATCTGCCAGGGTCTTATTACGCGCGAGTCGCAGTGCCTGTTGAGTGTCCGAGTCCCGTAGCCCGTCGGTGAAGGTCTGCGTCGCAATCTGTTCCAGAAAGTCGGCCGGCGCTGTTGGATAAGCGAGCCTTACGAGGCGTGTGATGTCCATCTCGAACTCCTGCAGGGTTTCCGCGTTCTTCTGTACCCGGGTCCGGAGTTGCATCTGGTAGGCCTGCTGAAGATGGCTATCTCCATATCGGGACTCCATATGGGCTATCAGTGAAGCGTAGTCCTGGGATCCAGTCGGGATGGCCTGAAGGACGTTAAGGGCGTCACCTCTCAGCCCTACAATATGAGCTGTAGCCTTTTCTGTGTTGTTCCAGTTATTTATGGAACAGGCTGCCTCGAGCTGACGTAAGTAAGTGCTCCACGGGACCTTTCCGCGTCGAAGGTTGGGGGCGTCACTCTGCTATGTCCCGTTCCTGATATTCCCGGTGTAACGGTGGGCGGGCGTTGGCGCAGCTCGGCAACTTCCTCTTGTAGAGCGTTGAATCTCGCTTCCATCCCCGTCGGCGGGCGTTGGCTCAGCTCAGCAATTTCCTTTCGTAAAGCGTTGAATTTCTCTTCCACCCCCGTCAGTGGGCGTAGGCGCAGCTCGGCAACTTCCTTTTGTAAGGCGTTGAATTTCTCCTCCACCCCCATCAGCGGGCGTTGGCGCAGCTTGGCAACTTCCACTCGTAAGGCGTCGAACTTCTTTTCCACTGCCGTGACTTCCTCACGCAGACCCTGTTCTAATTTCCTTTGGCTTTCCTCTAATTTCGTCAGCAGACACTCTTCCAGAGTTTTCTGGCCATCCTGAAATTTGTCGGTTAGGTCCTCTGCTAACTTATCCTGGCTGTGCTCCATCTTACTCTGGCTGTCCTCTAATTTCGCAGTTAGGTCCTCGGTTAACTTCTTCTGGCCGTCTTCCATCTTCTTCTGGCCGTCTTCCATCTTGGCTTCCATGCCACTTAAGTTTCCTAGCAATGCTGCAAATTGCGCTTCCATTTTAGATGTTTGTCTTGTAAAGGAAAATTTAAAAAAATGACCTGCGCGGGTTTTGAAACCAGGACGGTCAGGTGTTGTGCTTGTGTTTGAGTTCGTAATCCGGCTTCTGACACCAGTTGTTACGTGCCACCCCCCTAGTGACACTTTTGTTAACTGGATTACGGTGGGTTGAAGCACAACACAGATTGTTCCTTTGAAGAAATAAATAACTTTATTGCGGCCAGAAAGATACACTACTCATCCGCAAATACAAGCAATTAGAACCTTACTCCAGTTTCCTCAAGTCTCTTTCTTAAGGAGAGCTCTTGCCCCCTTTCACTTGTCAACAAACCACAGAAGTTAACCCGTCCTAATGAGTCCAGTGGCCTTGATAGAAACTACCTGCACCTCTTCCTTATGTACACAAACTACAGTTACTTACGATAACCTGCTACACGCTGCTTCGCTGTCCACGAGCTGGGGAACAATGTCACTGGATTTCGTAACTCGCACGGCACTTCGCCACAATACCTCTGTCGCTCAGTGAAATCACACTCGCTCAAAACACAGGCAGTTCCCTTTATGCTTCTCACTCCCTCGCTGTCAAGAGAATCAGCTTCACTAGGAGTTTCTCAAGTCACGTCACCACACTTCTGTCACTCAGGATAAACGTTCGCACTAGCTCGAAAAACACACACTCACTGCTTGACAGGTCGCTCTTATATAGCAGGCCGGTGACTCAATAAATGCTTCTAGACCCATCCAGGGCTCACGGCTTCTCGAGGTTTCCATCGCTGGCTGGGTCACGAATATTCTGGACCATCCCTTTGTCCTAGTAGTCCTCTTGCATAAGGCGCACGCAATACACTGAGGCAGAGCACAGCCCAGCCCTGGGACAGTTGTGACTCATGCGGCGAGCGATGAAACAAATTCACAGCCGTAACAATATTTATGGAAAAAATACCAGGAAGAAGACCACAAGGAAGGCTCAGAAAGAGGTGGATAGATACGGTGAAGGAGAGCATAGAAAAAGGCGGAGTAAAAGAAAAAGAAGTATTGAAAGAAGAAAATGAATGGTGGAGGGATTGACAACTGTGGAGGTCCTTGATTCGCAACCCGACCCAGGGAACTGGAAACAGGAAATGAAGAAGAAGAAGAAGAAGATGTGTTAATAACACTGAAAACCAAATATTATCTCTTTATCTCCTTGACCTAAAGTTCATGAAACATTGTTTAATAAAACAATTACAATTATAACGTTTTAAAAATGGTAGGGCTAATAAAATTATCATTAGAAATAAATAAGCTCATAAAAAATAAAATTCTATTATTTTATAATCTTAATTTTGTTGTTGTTGTTTGAGTCTTCAGTCTTTTGACTGGTTTGATGCAGCTCTCCATGCCTCCCTGTCCTGAGCTACTCGTTTCATCTCTACATAGCTACCACACCCTACATCCGAGGCAATCTGCTTAACATATTCTAACCTTGGTCTACCCATACAGTTCTTGTCGTCGACCCTTCCTTCCATAACTAAGCTTGTTATTCCTGGCTGTCTTAGTATGTGTCCTAGCAACTCTTCATAAGCAGTCGCCAGAAGCATCTCTCCTCTCCCACTCGTCTTAATACCTCTTTATTTGTTACCCTATCTACCCATCTGATCTTCATCATTCTCCTGTAACACCACATTTCAAACACTTCAATTCTCACTCTTTTCTGCTGCACCAATAGTCCAAGTTTCTCTTCCATAGAGCGCCACGCTCCAGACAAAGGCTTTCAAAAATGACTTCCTAATACCAAAATCTATAATCGAAGTCAACAGATTCCTTTTTTGTAGAAATACTTTCCTTGCCTGAGCTAACCTACTTTTTATATCCTCTTTGCTTCGTCCATCACTGGTTATTTTTCTTCCTAAATAACAGAAATCTTCAGCTTTTCACCTGCCAATTTGATGTCTATAGAGGTTTCTGATTTATTTTGGCTGCATTCCAATATTTTTGTTTTAAATTTATTAATTTTCATCATGAATTATTTCCTCAACACGGAGTCCATACCATTCAAACACTCATTCATCTTAATTTTAACAACATTAAAATGTTAAACAAAATTGAAATTAATAATAAATAATATTAGGGTAAAGCACTTAAACTAAATACAAATAAAAGATCTGCAATAATATTCTGCCCTATAAAGGGTTAATGGTCTAAAGTGTCAAGGTTCTGAGGAGGTTCGCTTGATGTGCGAAACTGGTCACTCAGGTGAATTTGTTAATCTCACTGAAATGTAGGGAAACACAATTGGGTAGTATCGTGTTTACCGACTGAAAAGCACTATATTACGATAACAATAAAAGGAACACTCACGTTGGCAAGAGGATGGTTGAGGATGAAGTCGGACTGGACGAGGAAGCGCGGCAGATGTACTCTCACATCCTCCATGGCGTCTTCTTTCATCTGTTGGAGCTGAGCGAGCACTTCACCCAGCGATACTAGCATGATCCTCTCGAGCATCTGCAGCAGCGCCACCTTCTTCTGCGGCATGGCCACCACCATGGAGAACTGCTCTCCCTGTGAGACACAACATCTCGTTATTATCCACCACAAACATGAACTCTGTCCCGTGAACCAGTGATGGCACCGTGGAGAACTGTTCTCCCTGTGAGACACAACATCTCGTTATTATCCAGCACAAACATGGACTCTGTCCCGTGAACCAGTGATGGCACCATGGAGAACTGCTCTCTCTGTGGGACACAATATCTCGTTATTATCCACCACAAACATGGACTCTGTCCCGTGAACCAGTGACTTCACCATGGAGAACTGCTCTCCCTGTGGGACACAACATCTCGTTATTATCCACCACAAACATGGACTCTGTCCCGTGAACCAGTGATGGCACCATGGAGACCTGTTCTCCCTGTGAGACACAACATCTCGTTATTGTCCACCACAAACATGGACTCTGTCCCGTGAACCTGTGATGGCACCATGGAGAACTGTTCTCCCTGTGAGACACAACATCTCGTTATTATCCACCACAAACATGGACTCTGTCCCGTGAACCAGTGATGGCACCATGGAGAACTGTTCTCCCTGTGAGACACAACATCTCGTTATTATCCACCACAAACGTGGACTCTGTCCCGTGAACCAGTGATGGCACCATGGAGAACTGTTCTCCCTGTGGGACACAACATCTCGTTATTATCCAACACAAACAAGGACTCTGTCCAGTGAACCAGTGACGGCACCATGGAGAACTGTTCTCCCTGTGAGACACAACAACTCGTTATTGTCCACCACAAACATGGACTCTGTCCCGTGAACCAGTGACAGCACCATGGAGAACTGTTCTCTGTGAGACACAACATCTCGTTATTATCCACCACAAACATGGAATCTGTCCTGTGAACCAGTGACGGCACCATGGAGAACTGTTCTCTCTGTGAGACACAACATCTCGTTATTATCCACCACAAACATGGAATCTGTCCTGTGAACCAGTGACGTCACCATGGAGAACTGTTCTCTCTGTAGGACACAACATCTCGTTATTATCCACCACAAACATGGAATCTGTCCTGTGAACCAGTGACGGCACCATGGAGAACTGTTCTCTCTGTGAGACACAACATCTCGTTATTATCCACCACAAACATGGAATCTGTCCTGTGAACCAGTGACGGCACCATGGAGAACTGTTCTCTCTGTGAGACACAACATCTCGTTATTATCCACCACAAACATGGAATCTGTCCCGTGAACCAGTGATGGCACCATGGAGAACTGCTCTCCCTGTGGGACACAACATCTCGTTATTATCCACCACAAACATAGACTCTGTCCCGTGAACCAGTGACGGCACCATGGAGAACTGTTCTCTCTGTGAGACACAACATCTCGTTATTATCCACCACAAACTTAGACTCTGTCCAGTGAACCAGTGACGTCACCATGGAGAACTGTTCTCTCTGTAGGACACAACATCTCGTTATTATCCACCACAAACATGGACTCTGTCCTGTGAACCAGTGACGTCACCATGGAGAACTGTTCTCTCTGTGGGACACATCTCGTTATTATCCACCCCAAGCATGGACTCTGTCCCGTGTACCAGTGATGGCACCATGGAGAACTGTTCTCCCTGTGGGACACATCTCGTTATTATCCACCACAAACATGGACTCTGTCCCGTGAAGCCATGACGGATGCACCTCGTAAGGAAGGATCAGCATAATGCGACTCGACCTCCGGAACGTAGCCGTACACGAACGGAACCGTCTGCTTCATGGTGGGCACTCTGGCTATGACCTGCCCGGCCTCGTCCAAGAAGGCTTCCTCCCGCGTCTCGCTCTCATTGAACGGGTGTTTCCACGTGCCCTTGAAGTAGAGGGCGTTGGTCAGGATCAGCTGTGGGTCCTTGAGGTCACCTGGAAACACCACAGCGTCAGTTATGAAATAGGGGATGCCTTTCTCAGTGTTCAATTCTATTAGGCATGTGATTTGGATACTTTATGCAGAGTGCTAAAGCGGGGTCAGCGGCCAGGTACCAGGCGCGCGAACACCTTCCGCCAGCCAACCGAACTCGGGCCACAGATTGCGTGCAGGTAGAAACCGTAACAAAGTGCATAAATTAATGCTAAATTCACCAGCAAATCATGATTATAGATCTTCCCTTTTCACAGACTGTGCTGAAAATGTCCTCCTTCAGCTGACAGACAGGCGTAGTATCGTGTAAATAAATTAGAGTTAACAAAACAATCGTTACAGGTTACTTGTGAACCTATGACTGATCCACGAATCGGTGTGTAGTGCACAGTAACCGCAAAAAGAATTATAGGCCCATTTTTTCCGTGAAACTATTAATTCTGCTCGATATGATCAGGTTATTTTAAATAATTTCTTTGTCCAGTTAACAGACAGGGAAATAGTGTATTTTTTTCCAACAAGACGGTGCAACAGCGCAAACTGCACAAAATTCATTGGACGCAATAAGTGCTGTGTTTGGTAACAGTGTGATCAGTGGAGGATTGTGGCCGTCTCGAAGACGGATTTAACACCGTGTGATTTTTATTTGTGGGGTAGCTTAAGAGACAAAGTGTATCGGTCTAATCCCCATTTCCTAGAGGAGCTGGAGAACAATATAAGGCAGCAGATATCCCTTATTACGGAGAAGAATTACAACGTATAAACGCTAATTTATTTACACGCCTGTCTGTCAGATGAAGGAGAACATTTTCAGCATCTTCTGTGTAAAGGTAAGTTCTTTAATCATGATTTATTTAATGTGTTCTGTTACAGTTTTTACCCTTGAGCCTGCGGCCTAAGTTTGGTTGGCTGGTGGAAGGCGTGCGTGCGCCGGGTAGCTGGCCGCTGCCCCGCTCCAGCAAAGCTCTGGCTTGCTGGGCGACATTCCCTGCGTACAATCTGCGGCCCTAGTTCGGTTGGCTGGTGGAAGGAGTGCGCGCGCCGGGCTGGCCGCTGCCCCGCTCCAGCAAAGCTCTGGCTTGCTTGGGGACATTCCCTGCGCGCAATCTGCGGCCCTAGTTCGGTTGGCTGGTGGAAGGCGTGCGCGCGCCGGGTAGCTGGCCGCTGCCCCGCTCTAGCAAAGCTCTGGCTTGCTGGGCGACATTCCCTGCGTACAATCTGCGGCCCTAGTTCAGTTGGCTGGTGGAAGGCGTGCGGGCACCGGGTAGCTGGCCGCTGCCCCGCTCCATCAAAGCTCTGGCTTGCTGGGGGACATTCCCTGCGCGCAATCTGCGGGCCTAGTTCGGTTGGCTGGTGGAAGGCGTGCGTGCGCCGGGTAGCTGGCCGCTGGCCCGCTCCAGCAAAGCTCTGGCTTGCTGGGGGACATTCCCTGCGCGCAATCTGCGGCCCTAGTTCGGTTGGCTGGTGGAAGGCGTGAGCGCGCCGGGTAGCTGGCCGCTGCCCCACTCTAGCAAAGCTCTGGCTTGCTGGGCGACATTCCCTGCGTACAATCTGCGGCCCTAGTTCAGTTGGCTGGTGGAAGGCGTGCGGGCACCGGGTAGCTGGCCGCTGCCCCGCTCCATCAAAGCTCTGGCTTGCTGGGGGACATTCCCTGCGCGCAATGTGCGGGCCTAGTTCGGTTGGCTGGTGGAAGGCGTGCGTGCGCCAGGTAGCTGGCCGCTGGCCCGCTCCAGCAAAGCTCTGGCTTGCTGGGGGACATTCCCTGCGCGCAATCTGCGGCCCTAGTTCGGTTGGCAGGTGGAAGGCGTGCGCGCGCCGGGTAGCTGGCCACTGCCCCGCTCCATCAAAGCTCTGGCTTGCTGGGGGACATTCCCTGCGCGCAATCTGAGGCCCTAGTTCAGTTGGCCGGTGGATGGTGTGCGCGCGTCGGGTAGCTGGCCGCTGGTCCCGCTCCAGCAACGCTCTGGCTTGCTGGGCGACATTCCCTGCGCGCAATCTGCGTCCCTAGTTCGGTTGGCTGGTGGAAGGCGTGCGCGCGCCGGGTAGCTGGCCGCTGGCCCACTCCAGCAAAGCTCTGGCTTGCTGGGGAACATTTCCTGCGCGCAATCTGCGGCCCTAGTTCGGTTGTCTGGTGGAAGGCATGCGCGCGCCGCGTAGCTGGCCGCTGGCCCGCTCCAGCAAAGCACTGGCTTGCTGGGGGACATTCCCTGCGCGCAATCTGCGGACCAAGTTCGGTTGGCTGGTGGAAGGCGTGCGCGCGCCTGGTATCTGGCCGCTGGTCCCGCTCCAGCAAAGCTCTGACTTGCTGGGCGACATTCCCTGTGCGCAATCTGCGGCCCTAGTTCGGTTGGCTGGTGGAAGGCGTGCGCGCGCCGGCTAGATGGCCGCTGCCCCGCTCAAGCGAAGCTCTCGCTTGCTGGGCGACATTCCCTGCGCGCAATCTGCGGCCCTAGTTCGGTTGGCTGGTGGAAGGTGTGCGCGCGCCGGGTAGCTGGCCGCTGGTCCCGCTCCAGCAAAGCTCTGGCTTGCTGGGCGACATTCCCTGCGGGAAGAGATTGTGCAACACTGGACACCGGACTCTGAACTCCACGTGGAGAAATTGAGCAAGCATATTATTGGTCAGCAGCGAACGATGGTTATTGTGCTACTGCCTTACATTTGAGTTGCTGCCCGTTAACAGGGAGGGTGAGACATTTCATACATCAAGCGGACATCATCGGATCCATGGTTAATTGAATCTCTATAAATAAGGTAACTTTGTCAGAACATTTTGAATGTTTGGCATAGTGGTAAATAAAGACAAGTTTATTGTTTGTTATGGATTGACGTCGGAACTCAGGGAGAGAATGTCACTAACATAAAACTAAGGTAGAGCAAGTGTGGGACTCATTCCTACCGCTAATCTGAGAACAACACCAGATACGAGCCCTACGGTATCCTATCGTTCACATCACACAGACCGTGGAGCGAGACCATGCTAACTAAACTGTATCTGCTGCGTCAAGTCTGGAGTATCCTCTCTCGCACTCTATTCCTGCTGGTACTGAAGAGGGGTGACCAAACAGGCTCCAAGACCTGGACTTTGCAGAAGACATCTGCCTCGTGGCACAGAGTTATCGGGATATTGAGGACGAGCTGATTAACGGCGACAAGACGAGGGTCAACTCTGATATCACAATCAGACCGTCGGTCAACGGTAAGGAATCTTATTTCACCCGCTATACCTCAAGACCTAAACGGTCCCTTTGATGTTTTGGTATGTGAAGAGGCTAACGTGCCAGGAAAAAGTTCCCACTTTTCCTGCTTGGTTTTGGCACACAAGATTTCCAGCACAATGTTGCTATATTTCCATATGCTAGCGAGGTTAGTTTTCCAGATTTCCTTTGTAAAAATCTATGAATGCATTTTTCAATTTCATGTTAATTGTGAGCTTTGCCAACTTTGCTTTTTTTTCTTCACTTTCACTCATTTTATAGGCTATTAGTACGATAATACTTTCCGCTCCAATAAAGTTAAAAACTCTACTCCAATTAAAACTCTTAAAATTAATATTAAAGCACTTACTAGCTTTTTTCCATAGAAGATTATCTCCTAATATTGACTTGGGGGCTCGCCACACCCAAAGTTCCTTAGAAGAATAATTGGGAAGACATGGGGGGATAAAATCTGAAATGTGGACATTAGGGAGTGAACTGGGTTCCCAAAACTGCAAGACAAGATAGAAACCAGTAAGCTGAAGTGGTACGGACATATGATGAGAATGGAAGAATATAGAGTACCAAAAAGAATATTTATAGAGAAAATACCAGGAAGAAGACCACGAGAAAGGCCCAGAAAGAGGTGGATAGATACGGTGAAGGAAAGCATAGAGAAGAGAGGAGTAAAAGAAAAATAAGTATTGAAAGAAGGAAATGAATGGTGGAGTGATAGACAACTGTGAAGGTTCTTGATTCGCTACCCGATCCAGCGAACTGGAAACGGGAAATGAAGAAGAAGCCAACTTTGCTTTCCATGTGATGAATTGTGTGTGTGAATATAGCTTTTAGTGGTATTTGGAGCAATAGGCAGAGCAATTCAGTGCGAATTCAATATTACATTACATTTTGCTGTGTATCAACCTAGTTTGAGCGGCAAAAGAGCACCCGAGTAATTCGCTTTTATAGCAAATCAGGCTCAAAGGTTGGCAGCACTGTTAAGGAATAGGTGTAGAATGCAGTACAGTGAAATCTCTCAGGCATTCCTCTAAGGCGGACACCCCTTCGAAACGGACGATTTTCTAGGTCCGTGACCAAACCCCTATTAAGTATATTAGTGAATTAATCTCTCTTATGCGGACACTCGCTACTTCGGACACGGACACACCGACCGCATTTAAAAACTCTCTTAGCGGACACTTGGTTTGGTCTATTAGGTGTATTAATCTCAACACACCCAGTGCTTCCTGGAAGCCAGTTAGCACTGACCTTCCCAACCCCTATCATCTGCACTACACCAAAAATAAACCCAGGACTAACGGTATCACTTTCATTTTTCTCTTGAACTTGAACTGGTCGGGATAAAGGAATTCAAGCAGTGGCGTTTTCTCCAATACCACGGGGTAAGCACCGCTTACCAAGCATATTCTCATAAAAATAAAGTTAATATTATGACTTTCTAACGCGCGAACAACAGCAAAATGGCCGCTTTGAATGAAGTTCCTCGTCCTCTACCCCAGTTCTTCACGATCGCCCACCACTACTTTGTAGAGAAAAAGGAAAGAGCGCGGCCGGTTGCTATGACAACGGCTTCTTTAGCTCTAGAAGCCTTCTGACCCTGAACACCACTATGGCCGATGGAGTGGTACACCAAGAACGTCAGGTCGTCCTTGATTGGCTAGGACAGGGGGTGTGGCGTTCCATATCCACATGGCTGTCGTCGAGACAAGTCAAAGCTGGTAGCAGGGTCTGCTTCGATTCGGGCGGCTTACCCTCGTGAGCATGGAACACCAGCACTGCTAAATATTATTTGGCGCGCTTCCCCAGTCCCCACCCTCCATCGCGCGGTTTTTCACCACAAGAGAAAGTTCTGAACATCAGACCCGACCTTTGCTGGGCGCGGTAGTTGCAATTCTGATTCGTTCGGTTAACTCACCACTGTATATTTTTGAGTGCAATAAGCAAATTGTAGTATACCGTACCTAGATATTATTGTGTTGAAGTGTATAGTGCGTTGGATCTTCAGAGTGGCCCATCAACCCGAAAAGTTGATGTGATTATTATTCAAATTATATTCAAGGAGTAGGTGTAAAGGATAGATCATTTTAAATGTAAGTACATCCGTATACATTGAATAATATTTTAAAGACCTAACACATTATTTTAAACATTAGTTGGTTATTGCAGTATCAAGTGCAATCTGTTCTCATTTGTACAAAATTAATTAATGTCACAATTTACTGTACCTTGGCGGATCACTTGTAGCAAAGTTCAATTCTTCTCTTCCTCAGCGAATTCATCAATTACGCGGTCGTGAAAATCAGTGTTCCCCTGCAGGCTGCAAAATAACTACTTTTCAATTGAAAGAAGCGCGAGATGTGAAAGTCTTTCTTGTTGCATTGGGTTTCGGGTGAAGGTTTTTATACGTTTCATGGTAGAAAACGTTCTTTCCACTGATACACTAGACGCCGGAATTGTTAGTAGTCTACTAGTTTGCATAGGTTAAAGATTTCCCCATACGCCTCAAATAAGTCATTCAAACTAAGAAGCCGTGAAAGCCTACATCAATACAATTTTAGTGATATTTGCAAAGAAATATTAACTGAACATGCTATACAATGCCATAAGATACTAGTAGCATGTTTATTATTTTAATGTTCACTTAGGTCTCATAATAGAAAATAATAATAAAGTTATTGGTTATATGTCCCTGTTAACTACTGAGGCTTTTAGAGACACCGGTGTGCCAGAATTTTGCCCCGAAAGGGATCTTTAACGTGCCAGTAAATTTACTGACACGGTTCCCTCGCATTTGCGCACCCTCAAATGCCGACTGTCAGCGCCGGGATTCGATCCCGCTCAGCAAGCGAGAACGTTACCGCTGAACCACGCAGCCAGTCATAATAGAAGATTTACGGGTATTAACCTAAACGTTTAGCTCCTAAGAGACCAACAAATGCGAAAAACAAAAACACAAATTGCCAGACTGTTCAATCGTCAAATGACACACGATACGAAAATCTCGCCTACCCTGTTGTTGATTAATTTACTTCGCACTTAATATAGTTACTGTACATAGTTACATGCCTGAAATTGAAAAGGGGAAAATGAGCTGTGCTGTATTACAATTTCTTATATTTTAGCCTACTTTTCGCATTTTGTAAAAATGAGGAAAAAGTAGACTTTTGAGATCGATCCGGGAAAATGTGTGTCTGTCTGTCTGTCCTTCTGTCTGTCTGGCTGTGTGTGTGTGTCCTCCTATCAACTCCTAAACGGCTGTAGCAATCGAACCCAAATTTGGTATGAGTAAAGATCTCTTTCTGAATATTTCAATGCCGTATTTAAAATGATGCCAGTGCTACCAACTGCTGAAAAATCGCAATTGAAATTTCAGCTTCATGTTGTATATCTTGGAAGGTATGCATGGGAGCTATACCAAAATTGGCACACATATAGGGAATACTATTTCAGTTTAATTTACACGAGGCCATACATGACAGTGTTGCCAAAATGGTTATAAGCCTGCTGATAAATCCAATATTTAAATGCATATAACTTCTACACTATCAATTGGATTTCAACCAAATTTCATATGTTCCGTGTGTAGATAGACATATATGAATGAGCGTAATAATAAGAGCCACCAGGGCTGCCAAATGATAATAAATGCACTCTCTATTGTTTTTATCCAAATACCAATATATCAGAATGTATGCAAGCCGGCAGCTTTAAACTATGCACACGTATAGTACCTTACATTCTAGATTAATTTGGAGTAACTAATATACGTCAGTGCTTCCAACATGATTCTAAGCCTGCTGATTGGTCCAATGTTAAAATACATGTAACTTTTATACAAATAAATGAATTTCATTCCAAAATTGGCACAACAATAGATCATAATAGTTCAAATTATTTCTGACCAACACATGCATGCTATTGTTGCCAACATTATTTTACGCGCGCTGATAGTTCCAATGTCTAACTACATGCAACGTCCATGCTACCAATTGCACTTCAACCAATTTTTGTATTCTGCACCTTAAGAGATGGAACTAAAAATATATTCAGTCACCAAGGCTGCCAACTGTAGTGCTCTATTAGGCTACATAATGCCAGTTATATTTCGAACTAATTAGAAATTTGGATATTACCAACTCAATTTCGTCATTATTCTAATTAGGACCAACTTGCTTCATCATTGGAATGAATCTTACATTTCGAGAAAAGTAGGCTCTTTAGTTGGTCACGGAACTTCTTGTTTTAAATGTGAAAGACTCATAAATATGTGTGTAGAGTAATTTTTGCCACTTCAGACATCAACCTCAACATTGACAAGGGCGTAGCTGGAACCGGGTGCTGAAGTTGTTTTATGGTGTATGTCTATACTTTGAGTCTTCTTCACGGCTTACCCTCGAAAATATTTCACGTCACGCCACTGGCTGTTTCCCTCCACTTTAATGATGCTTTAGAGAGTTAAATGGTCAGATTTGGCCATTTAACGTAATTCCTTATTAGTGGTAAATTAAGGAGCGTTTATGTTTGGTGAAATGCTCGTGCAAAATTAAATAACCTTTACTGATGAATTTAGAGATAACTGACGTTGCTGAAAACGGCCCTTACTTCCCCCTTATTGCCACTTTAATACCACAGTAAAAGATCCTTCCACCAACTAAACAGGTGTGAAGTTAAATTTCTAGGTTAGATTTCGTTGAAACGCTCTATCAAAGTTCTAACGTTCACCACTAGGTGTCAGTGATATCTGGTAGCAAAAGAGTGAACTACTAGAAATTGAACGGAACTTGTAGTTCACCCCATGGGTGTCCGCTAGAAGTAGCTATAGCCTCTGTTGAGCCGAACATGAACTCGGACACTCCCGGCACTAAAAGCCATACGCAAAAATAATTTAAAAATACCACCGTAAAACTGTATCCCTTAATTGGCGTCTTCTTTCTCAAAATTGCCACTTGAAGCTTAGTGTCCCAGTTACCTTGCCCTTGTCTTTATTTCTCCTTAGGGACAGCGATTTGTAACATGGAAAATAAGCAGTGGCGGCTCAAGGAAAGGGGGCGCACCATCTGGGCTGCCTCTGAATATAAGATGGCCAGCCATACCGTACCGGTATCATCATCAGTGATCAGCCATTTTATCTGGTCTGAGGGATCGTGATGGAGAACGCTGCCATCTTGGAAGTGGTTTCCTACTCCTATTCAATGCCAATGCTGGGATATTACGGTACCTAACCAAACTGAGAGCCTCGGCCTCTTCCTTCCCAATTCGTACCTTAATTACAAATTTCCGGAAAATACAAAATATTATTTACAAATTCATTTCAAATTCAAAACAATGTCTTCCATTATTTAGACTGTTCAAAATAACAATAATATATTACAATTAGAAATATAACTGTCATTATTGACCTGAACGGATACGCGCGTTAACGTGCAAGGCCACCGTCCGTCCCATTGAAATGTGTCTCCTGACCTTGTCTCCGATCCCGTAAAATAGGGAATAATCTGTAGAGATTATTATAATTATTATTTCGTTTCACCCTCTTTGGGGTACGTTGAATCAATCATTTCTCTGTGTGTTGTTCTTTCGTTTTTGCCCCGTATGTCTTCATACTTTCTGATCTTTTCCTCTCTTTCTACGAGATGATTGATTTGGATTTAATGAAGATTTGTCTAGGAACCATATATTTTCGTTTTTAGTAATTTCTTTTGCTTGTCAATAGAGCAGTGAACATTCTGTAATATTGTTTTCAATTCTACTAGACCGTTTTCAGTTTCTTGAAACCAGGTTGTTTTCGTTTGTGGTTTACGGAAGAAATTAAAGATTAGTATGGTTAATCTATTAGAGTTCATTCTGAGAAGATCACCGTAAAGATTTATCCTCCCTTTGTCATAGTATCTGGGAGTTATTAATATTGTTATTATAGGCGATCTACTCTCCAAACTCAACACAGCGAAACTGGCACTACATTGGGTAGTCTCTGGCTTTTGTTTTGTAATCATCAAATGTGATACGAGAGACCATTTACGAGATCGCCGGGAATCAAACTACCAATGATTCACCGAGCTATAGCAGTATGTACTGTTTACACTGGGTGTAACTCCTGACAGAACGCTGCCATCGAAGAAACACTGCTACCAAACTCAAGACACGGAACCATTGTGGTACCAACACTCTCTTCTATCGCTGAATACTGTCCCCCAGTTTGTTAAATAGTTTGTTGTTGTTGATAGATTTAAGGACTTGGTGACATGTATAATAAAATAAGCAAATCAATCAAACCTCGACAGGATTCTGGAAATCCTGGAAAGGTTGGGCCAAAAGTCATTATTACTATTATTATCGCTGTGACTCAGTTTATTCGACAGCTCTGAAATAAATTGGGTAATTAACACAACTCTTGCCAAGAGGTGAGTATCAGATAAGACCTCCCACTTGCATTAGTCAAAAGATTAACTCAGGATGTTATTGCACAATTAAGGCGAAACTTAGTAGAATACGAGTAATTTATTAGATGCGTCAGTTGCGTTAGTGATGAAATTATCACAGTGAATATAGCACATAATGGCCTTCCTGAAATTGCAAACTAAAAAAATTGATAACTTTCTATACTTCGGACTACAATAAAGAAAATTTGTCATAAGGTTAAAACCTGTGGTGTATCAGTATTGTATTAGTAACAGTTCAAAACCCTCCACCTCCACACCCTCCACACAAGATGGCGGCGGTGCGATATCTCTCGAACGCATTGTCAGTTTTTGACAAATGAGGTGTCATTGTACTCGGGCTATTACCCCCTTTCCAATCAACAATATATTTCCACCCCAAAATAAACCCTACCCCTACTAGGGGGTGAAAATGTAATTTTTTTTAGAGAATCTCTCTTTCCAAGTGCAACATGTGAGAGTTTGAATGCCAATATGGAATTAAACGTTGTTCCGCAAACCAATAATCAAAGAGGGACATGTTAGGCCTTGAGGCGAGAGCCCCTGTCATTGTTGATGAGCCCCTGTGGTCGGGCCCCTGTTGATGGGTTATTGTTGACAGGTCATTGTTGACAGGTCCTTGTGGACGAGTCCTTGTGGACAGGTCCTTGTGGACGAGTCCTTGTTGATAGGTCCTTGTGGACGAGTCCTTGTGGACAAGTCCTTGTGGACAGGTCCTTGTGGACGAGTCCTTGTGGATGAGTCCCTTTGGACTGGTCCATACTGACTAGCCCATGCATTTATTTAAATTATGTCAAAGGGCCTAACTACATTTTGCGTGTAAAGCAGTGTGTTGAACTGGCGTTGTTCACCAGTCCCCACTACTATAATGTGATAACGATATGAAAGAAAAGTGACGAAATACATGTGAACATACAAGGGATCTAACTTGGTGGATGGATGTGTTCTAACGAGTCATTTGTAGTTGAAAGAGAATAATGCATGTTCTTAAATTGTTAAAACTGTGGAGATGGTACGTGCAGTAAGACGTCTTGTTATATTTCCTGTGTCATATTACAGACATGGCAGAGAGCCATTTCCACTTTACATTTTTTACATTCCCCTTATTTAGTTCACACATTCTGTACATTTTTTAAAATCTTTTTCGTAATATAAAAAAGCAAACATTTTACACTATAATGTATTACTTATCTTATTTTTACTAAACTACAGTAGCCTAACATTATACATTCTACTTACAGTTTTTACAAAAAATATTACAATATAAAACACACTACAAATATTACAATATAGTGAACATTAGACTTAAGTAAAGTAATAGTCGTCAATGCGACTGTTTCCCCAAGCAAGAGTATCAAATGTGTTGGGTATAATGAATCGTTTGTTGTCTTCATTACTTAAAGCAACTTTGTTCATCAAATTGGTATGTAGCTGATGATTTTTACTCCTAAATACACACATTTTCTTATATAATACAGGTGGGTTACTAACTATACAGTTTTTATAATCACTTATATCTAACTCCTTACTAACAACATTCTTTTTCACTCCTTTTAATTTTTTTTACTACTACATCATCAATTGTCATATAGCTGTATGATTTAGATTTTGTGCCTACAAAGGTGTCTATTATAACACCAGCACATTCATCCTTAAATTTCCCAAGAACCTTTTTGTTTACTAGAGGCAAATGGTAAATATTATCATCGGGGTAGTCACTTGTATCAAACCTATTTAGCTCAGTTTTGATATCCTCATAAAAATCATCAGTTTTAAACTCATAAATAAAAGAATCTGTGTCTGTGTAGAGTAATTTAGCATTATAAAGATAGTTTTTCTTTACATAATCATAGTGAAATTCATACATAAGTGTTTTTGACAATTCCAGAATGGTGTAACCCACATATATGGGTTTGTTGTAAGTTACTTTAAGACGATTCATTTGTATTACAAGTAAATCCTCATGAATAATTGAACAGCTATGAAAGTTAGGCTTGCTTATTAAGTTGCTCGCACCATACCATTTACCATCATTCTCCCACTTTGTTATCAGCTTTACATCAACTCGTTTATCAACATTCTCCATAGTCTTTCCAAAAACACTGTTATACATGAGTTTATAAAAATCTTTTTCAAACGCGTTTGTTGACTGTGTTCTTAAATTATTGTTTAGATCAATATATGGTTTGAGCCATGCTGACTGATGAAATTGCAATACGCGATGAATTTTAGTTAATTTCAATCCATCCTGTAGACACTGTTCCAAATTTTGATAATGTATTACATATTTACATTTATCATTTACATTAGCAATTAACATTTTTGTTCGTGGTCTAATGTATGGAGATTTCATATTCTCAGGACAAAATGGTAAATCATTATGATCACCATGTAACTCTTTAGGGTACTCAAGATTTACCTCTGAAATATATCCTTTATCATCGTTATCATTAAGAGTGTCAACATGTAAGACATCAATTTCAGGTTGTCAGCCAGCGAAAATCTTTCAGTGGTAGATATTGACTCATAGCCCAACCATATTGGTTATTTGCATCGAGGTACACAATATACTATGACTCTTCACAAGGGTTGTAGTTAGGCATGTATTTATTATTCGCTTTAGTGTACCGTCCACTACATTGGCTTAATCCACCTCGAATTAATGATTTTATAAAATTGGTCATGTCTATATCAGTCATTAATTCTAAATTTACTTTCGTTTTTTTTCAACATTGAACTGAAACTTAACCCAGGAGCAGTGAATTACTGACAAGGATCAAGGTCATAAGTTTTCATACAAACATTCCGAAAATTTTCAAAAACATCTGCTAATAATAACACATCTATCTACAAATATATGTCTGAAAATTCTCCTAAAGTTTGAATGTCGAACTGTGTCCATACACAATGTGCATGTAAATATTCCTGATCACTGATATGACTTGTGTTTAAGGAACTGTAAAATGCATCTTTCGGTGGTAAAGAACACTCCTCAAGACGTTCCACACAGTTAATATATTCATAAGGGGATATACCCTTTTGACGAATCAAATTAAAATCATCTTCTTTAGGAAAGACACGTTGAATTTCATGAAACTGATCTGATTTTAAGTTACTAGCCAGCTTATCAGGACTACTCGGCATAAAGCGGAATGAATCTAAAAATCGCAGTTTTATCGTTTTTTTATTGATAGTTTTGATGTATTTTGTGAACGATATGTATTGTTCCTTATTATTTGCAATCACATCAATTTTCACACCTGAAGCTCCAAATTCTTTAACGATAAAGTGGTTATCGTATTTGCTACCGTTGCGTAGAATGAATTTACTTACTCTAGAATTTAAATTACATTCTTGGTGAGCAGCACCACGATATTTTCCTGTTAAATGGTCATGATCGCGAACCCTGTCTGTATATAAACATTCACCACATATAAAACAATTAGTTTCAGTTTCAAATTTCATATGCTCTGATGAAGTTAGTGGCTCCATTGGAATGATCGTATTTAAAATAGAGGATATACGGATGGCATCTTCCTGAAGCCTTTCCATAAAAACTTTAGGTGCATCAGGTCCTCTATAGAGCTCAAACTTATTTAAAGAGTCACCATAACTACATTTAATATAATATGCAAAGCTAAAAGGTTCATGAATTTGAGTGGTGTTGGTGAAAGGTTGGGCTGGATTCGATGAACATGTATTAAATGGTTTCAGCAAAGCCTCGAAGTCAGCATATATAAAAAATGGTACTCGAAGCTGTTTCTCATAATCCTTAAATTTTAGAATGTTATTTTTAGGAGTCGGTAATACCGTACACACATCATTACATCCCCATTTTTGATGTTGAGTTAGTTGATCCTCTTTTCTGAAATATAGCAAACAGCCATCGCACAACCACTTTTTACCATCGCATTTTGAAAGCTGACTACCAACAAGTCTACTGAAATGTTTTATCCAGCAATAGTGAGCATTTTCACCTTCAGTTATGTACAGTAAATTTACATGAGCATCCTTTTTTCCTGAGTATAATATAGAGGACCTACTATTCTCTTATTTTTAATTTCAAAAACATTAATACTTACATTGCTCAGCTCTTCAAAACGTTGAGTGTCTTTTATCGCCTTAGGAAATGCTATTTCTTTTAAATCTAACACTGAAGAATAGTAAGGATAAGATGATGTTCTCTCCACATGCCCCACTGCTGGATGGAGAGCTGAGGTTACAGCCCACGCAAAACATGCTTGATCACTATTCAAAACATTCACAACAGCTCTTTTTCGTTTGATCCATACAGGTAAATCAATATATGATGATGCTCGAAGGGGGTTATATTTATTCATGTTGGTTTCTAAATAAAGTACTTCAACAAACGCCCAGTCTGACTCCCTTTCCTGGAACTCTTCACTCTTCACGATGATAGCACTTGAATTGTCACGGTACATATCACTAATATTAGTTGATTCGCTAACAATTACGTTTTTGTATTAAAGGATTTGATATCCACAGTTTCACCTTCACTCCCAGTTTTTACATAGTGTCCAAAAAGTTCAAAATTCATTTTAATTGTTTTATGCTCTACTAAAACATTTTCTACTAAGCCACACACAGCAGGTTGAACATCTTTTAAAAATGATTCAATACTTTGAGCTTTTTCTTCACTATAAAGTCTGTAACTAGCAATTCGACTTTTAAATGCACTACCAATTTGGTGAATATTTCCAGAATTTCTTTCATGGCAAGCGTTATTTTTATGTTGAATACTGCGTAAATGTCCATGAATGATTGAAGAAGGTATATCAATATTACATACATTACAATGTGTTATCGAAGGTTCACCATTCTTCTTTCTTTTTGTTGCATGACTATTTTCACAATCTTGAGAACGTTTACGCTTTTGAGCGTCACATTCATTTAAAGGTTCCGTGCTAGTTGATGGTTTTACAGTTTTTAATTCCTGTTGTTCCCCATGCACTTCAACCATGTGGGATTGATATCGCTCTACAGCAGAAAAACCAAGATCACAAACTGAACATGAAAAAGGTGCGGAACAAACATGCATTAAATTTACATGCCGTCCAAGACTATCTTGTCTGTTAAATGTGGTAGCACAATGACTGCACACAGACACTTTAATGTCATGTTTAGCATTTGCATGTCGTTGAAGGTTGTCAGGTCTTGAGAACTGTTTCTTACAGTCACCAAACCTGAACATGATGATCACTTTCGAAATTACCTATAAAAGAAAGAAATCATAAATGTTAATAAATGATAAAACAAAGTACAATATAAATAGTTTAATTACATTCCAGTCAATGGTTATAGCAGGCTATTTAAATCGATCTGTGAACTCCTAGCAAGTCTAACTTCATGTAGTTCTAACTGGGGGTTACTATATACCACTGTCACTGACATCTAGCGGTGAACATTGGAAATTGATAGAGTGGTAGAAACCAGTGGTCGCCAGTTACGTGAGCTAAGTGTGACGTCATAGCCAGTCTTAAAGGAAGTCTAAACTTGTAGAACATGTCACGTGATAGAAATCAGCGATCACCAGTTAAGTGAGCTAAGTGTGACGTCATAGCCAGTCTTAAAACAAGTCTAAACTTGTAGAACATGTCACGTGATAGAAACCAGCGATCGTCAGTTAAGTGAGCTAAGTGTGACGTCATAGCCAGTCTTAAAACAAGTTTAAACTTGTAAAACATGTCACGTGACAAGGTTAAGTTAGGTAAAGTTAGGTTATGTTAGGTGAACTGAGGTTAAGTCTTTAAATATTCCCTCTGTCACTGACACCTAGCAATGAACTTTCAGACTTAATAGAGCGGTAATCAAAATCTAACCTACAAAATTAGCTTTACACACCATGGTCAAGTAGTTCGAACTATTGACTGCCAAATATACCATTTTCACTGACATGTAGTGGTGAACATTGGAAAATATCACTCTAACTGTTTAAAAGTTATTAGAGGGGGGGGGGGGCACTTACCTTTTTATAATTGATCAACTGCTGCCACTGAATGAACATATTGTAGGAATCTGGTAATCTACAGGTACCCAATTATCTGTAAACAAATCATTCAATCAATAAATAAATACATTCCAATCAATAACTTAAACATCAATTAGTAATAAAAGACTACAGTCCATTAATAATAAGTACTTACCTTGCAAAATAATATAATGATTTTCTACCAAAAAGGCTTTTTTTACAACTCTTGAGCGGTAATAGAGCACTGTTCATTCAAAGCGAGTAATAAAGACTGACAGTAGGGAAACGTATGACACCTCTCTTACATAAACTCTCATCGCTCGTGTCAGCAGTTTTTTGCAGATCATTGCAATTCCTTTCCCAATACAGCTGAGAGTCCAAAGTACAATAGGAATACCTGTGTGGTATCCAATTACTGCTGACTTTGCATGATCATCACCCATTGTCTTGATCAACACCTGAGGTTTCAAATTACTGTAGCGACAGTCATAGCAAGAGCAGTGTGCGCTCTCTGGCATGTTAGCAACATGACACCGGAAGGAACACCTGTGTAATATCCAATAACTGCTAACTTTGCATGATCATCAACCATTGTCTTCAAGAACACTTGCGGTTTCAAATTACTGCAGCGTTAGTCATAGCAACAGATCGGCGCGCTCTCTGCCATGTCTGTAATATGACACAGGAAATATAACAAGACGTCTTACTGCACGTACCATTTCCACAGTTTTAACATCTTAAGAACATGCATTATTCTCTTTCAACTACAAATGACTCGTTAGAACACATCCATCCACCAAGTTAGATCCCTTGTATGTTCACATGTATTTCGTCACTTTCCTTTAATATCGTTATCACATTATAGTAGTGGGGACTGGTGAACAACGCCAGTTCAACACACTGCTTTACACGCAAAATGTAGTTAGGCCCTTTGACATAATTTAAATAAATGCATGGGCTAGTCCGTAGGGACCAGTCCAAAGGGACTCATCCACAAGGACCTGTCCACCAGGACCTGTCAACAAGGACTTGTCCACAAGGACCTATCAACAAGGACTCGTCCACAAGGACTTGTCAACAAGGACCTGTCAACAATAACCCATCAACAGGGGCCCGACCACAGGGGCTCATCAACAATGACAGGGGCTCTCGCCTCAAGGCCTAACATGTCCCTCTTTGATTATTGGTTTGCGGAACAACGTTTAATTCCATATTGGCAATCAAACTCTCACATGTTGCACTTGGAAAGAGAGATTCTCTAAAAAAAATTACATTTTCACCCCCTAGTAGGGGTAGGGTTTATTTTGGGGTGCAAATATGTTATCCATTGGAAAGGGGGTATCAGCCCGAGTTCAATGACACCTCATTTGTCAAAATCTGACCATGCGTTCGAGAGATATCGCACCGCCGCCATCTTGTGTGGAGGGTTTTGAACTGTTACAAATACACTACTTGTATCGAAAACCTAAAGCAAAATAACAGCGACATTACATTTTCACGGTAGCGTTTGGCGTGAAATTAGAACGTAATAGTGAATCATTCGGAAATTGATCGCACAATTTTCATACCTTTCCAAGCTGGAACTTAACTATATAAGTCGTGATATTGAAAGGGATGGCGGGTGGTTTATAGACAGCGGAGGAGTGAACTACGTCATTTCCCGACCAATTTTAATCATTACAAAAGTTATTTATAGCTAAGAAATTTCTTTCGTAGGTTCTCGTCTCCTTCACTGTTACTGACTAATTTGATACTCTTAGCCTACGATACTTTCAGGAGGGAAACCCCCAACGTTTATATCGCAGAACTACTGCTCACAAGAATGGAAATAATACAAAATAAAGTAAATCCAAACAGGCAATCACTTACGTTCCACTACTTAATTGCATTTGAAATGTTTCACAGGACGATCTGAGGTTATTTGCACCATGTATACTGGAAATATAAATACTGTATACCTTACCTTGGTTGTTTTCCAGACTGTTAATGTTTCTCTTGTGATGGCATCCACTTCTTTGTTAAGCGTGATTCTTTTGGAAAAGAAAACACTTGTACTATTGGTCCCGTTGGATAATTTCCTCTACACACAGCGCCTATACGGATGGCATTTTGCTGATTAATAATAATGTGGCTTCGGTGGCGTAGTTGGTAGCATGCTGAACTGTTGTGCCCAAGATAGTGGCTTCAAACCAGGCCGAAGTCGTCGGAATTTTTAAGAGCGTTAAAATCCTTCAATATTCCTTCCTTCGGAGGGGAAATAGAGCCGACGGACCCATGTCATAGATTTATGGCATATAAAAGATACATCTAGTAACTAAACTTGAGTAAAGCAAATTTTAGAGGTTAGATTTCGTTGAAACGCTCAATGAATGTTGCAATGTTAACCCCTAGGTGTCAGTGACATCTGGTAGCAAAATTTGGAAGTACATGAAATTGAACGGAACTTGTAGGTCACCCCATGGGTATCCGCTTGAAGCAGCTAGAGCCTATGGCGAGCCGAACATGTCCTCGGGCACTCCCGGCACTAATATCCATACGATAAATATACTAAATACAAAATAATACGAATATCCAGAAATACTAAATAAACTTGCAAAAAACGTTCACATCACATTTTCTACATTGATTCAAGTAATTTGAATGTTAAAGAGCAAACCTATTGTAGTTACATCTAGCAATTAAAACATTACCTTGGACAGATAGTAATATACACCAGTGCTGATTAGAAGATTTGTTTATCAGAAATAATTATATTAATTTATATTCAAAGATGCTTTGGTGTACTGAATTGTACAAATGTTTGCAATGAATGTCCTTTTATTGAATTTTCATGTCTCTTCTTTTAATTCATCCGTTATCGTTTTCAGTCTCCATCTATTTAACTTATCTTGTAATAAGATTGTTAATTTTTCTGATAATAAATGTAATTATTTTCTTTTTCAGCCGTAAAGAAAACAAATGTGGTTATTCATTCATTTTAGAACGCAATCGAGTCCAACCCTTGTTAAACATGCTACCCTAAAAATTCAATGAACGTTATCCTCAGGCTCTAATGGTGGGATTTCTGTCGTAGAAAACGCCGTTGCATAACATCTTGATGCCCCTCCGCCTCACCTATCCAGTTATTTTCCGCAGAGTCGGTGATTGGCCAAAGGGTTGGAGGAATTAGGCGGAGTTATTATCACTTTGCATGACATGCAGATGGTAAAAACTTTATTCTTCGTTGTAAACAAATTAATTTGTCTTGTTACTCTGGAATTTTAGCCATCATATCTAATTCTCTCTTAATCATATTTCTCAAAATCAAAAACCCTCAAGATTTAATCAAACCAGCGCCAATTACTGCCACAAAGGGCAATATGTGTAGTAAAAATAGGTATCAGTCTGTCTGTTACTTAAGTATTGCAATTGCAGGTATTTGCATTACACTGCTCACTGATGTGCTTCCTTTACAAGTTAAATGTGCTGTAATGTGGTAGTTAGCTACTCATCAATTTCGGAATGTGTCATTTCCTTGATGCTTGAAAAAAATTCGAGATAGATGCGACTTACTATATGACGAGATAGTCAATGAATATCAACACTGTACCCTTCACGAAACATGCTATCATAAGCACTTAATTATTTCAGAGAACAAAACATATGCGTGTGTCCAAACCCAAAATATATAACGTGGTTGTGTAAAACCTCTACCCCTCGAACATTTCCAAATTATATCATATGGATGTACACAAAAAAGTCTACAAATTACATTGCCAGAACGTATCATTTGACCGTGCACAAAACTCCTCTCACAATAAAAATTTCGGAACATTTCCGTTTCTTGTTTACAATCCCTTCTACCTAAAATATTCACAGCACATATCATATGGAAGTGAACCAAACGCTTCACAATCAAAATTCAAAGAATATTGATTGATGTACCTACCCCTGTAACTACAACATTCATGGAATTATACAAATTCTCTTTCCCTGTAAAATACCCAGCATATTTCATTCAAGGGTATGCAATATCCTCTCTATGTCTCTTCACTTGAAACCGTTGAACGAATAACATGATCAAAATATGTGAAACTGCCTTCCAGTATCTAGGGATGTTCTGGTTGTCTTTAAAGCTAACTCCTTCAATGAAAACTGGGCACTATTTTAGAGCAATACATGAATTGTCTCCCTTCATTACGATAGAAATATCACTTAATTACTTTATTTACATTATTTCACAACTAAAATACAAAGTAAATTAACTTATTCCTAAATTGAATATGACTGAATGGCCACTATATGTTATGAACCTGGAAACTTACTCTTATGCCAATTCAAATATATATCACGAATTAAGCTACCAGCCAAAATGTATTAAAATATTAGACTTCAATTTACCCAACACCTTTTAGTGAATTCTGCACTACAAGAAAGCAAGGGAGTTGTGCTGGCCAACAGGCGAGATCATTTTTGCCCAGCCTACTGATTAAATGATTCACAAGAAACACGGCATTTGCCTGCTGTGGATGAAATTCGTTATATTTTTACACACTATTAAGACAAATCTTACAAGTAAATTCTGTCCGTCATATATAAATAAAATGTGGCCTCATCCCGGGAAGAATAAATATATAACTCAACAAATATGCATTATGGATGAAGCAAACAATGGTTTTACATATCCACTTTGAATTACCATGTGCTTCAGTAATATCCCGCTTTCTAACAAACCTTTCTCGCCGTATATAAGTGATTTTGCTTGAGTCTGCAATAACAAATTATTCGTATTTGAAATTCACTTTCCAACAATCATTGCTCAATTGAACTACTTGATTATGTTTCTGTTCTGTGCTCCGCGTGTACAACGGAGATATTGTTTCTATACACTATGAACTCAAACGTGTAACTTGGGTACAATTGATTGATCGCATGCCTTACGTAAATAGGACTTCCGGTGCCTATCAATTAAAATGTGTGAATCGAAATCTCTCTTCGTACTTATGACTTTAAATACTTAATAAATATTGCCTTTACCAATTTCAATTAGCTGGTGATTTTTCAAAAGCTTCTTAGTAAATTTTGCTACAAACTATATGAATATGGCCTTTTGACCAGAATGAGTCACATGTGTCTTCAAACACCCCTTGAGTATGTTACTTTAATATGCCTTCTGCTGATTATGAAGTCAGATGCATCTCTTAAAAGATACTTTGTGTAAATGTAGCTGTGCATATACCACATCAGTTTGGCGCAAGACCAATATGAAATACGCTCATAAAAAATCATATTGTCATGAAGCACAGTGGGGAATGACTTATTTATTCAGCAGTGTCCACACATGCTGTTCACAATTGAGATCTGTGAATACCATTCTCCTGAAGAAACGCATTGACAAAGTGCGGGCGAGCGCTATCGTCAACGAAAGTGAAATTGTGGTGGAAATAGTCAGCGAAACCGTTCACTACAGGTTGCTGGATAGTATCCCTGTCATACGCCCTGATGTGTACACAAGAGGTTTGGCGACCATAAATGACACCACCGCGGATGTATGGGTCGTGCATACGTTCGCCGGGACGGCTCAACACTCGCTCGGATCCATCCCCATTAACACAGGGGAGTGAAAATGCCCAATATACACGCATGCAAGAACGACTAATGGACTTTAGACCACTACGACTCATGGCCAGCAATATGCAATCCTTACATTTATGTGTGTAAAGATCAATTATCAGCACGAATACTACGCATGAGGGACATATGAGCGGTTATTAGGCACGATGGATCATCGTGTGTGTATTTAATATTTCCTTCGTAGACAAAATTTCCAGCATGTGTTTATGAAAAAATTCCTGTCCAAATAAGATTCCTTATTTACTACTAAGAAGGTGTCACTTCAAAGAATCAATCCAAAAAAGAAATGCTCCTCATATGCCACATATGCTGGCCCGTGGTGATGGGGTAGCGCGCCTCGCACCCGGAAGCCGTTGGTTCGATTCCCGGCCCCATCAGGGATTTAAGAAACAGACGTGAGTGCTGTAATAGGGTAAACTTAGCCTCGTGATGACAATTGAGTAGCTGTCCGACAGTGAGGCACCGCTCCGGTCAAGAAAACCAAGATTAACGAACGAAGGGACCCGATGCACTAACCACGCGTCACCTCTATATCAGCAGCCCAAATGGCTGGGCATCGTTCGCTCAGTAGTCCTAGGGCCTTGATGAGCTGTAGTGCCAGGGGTAATTTATTATCATGGATCAAAATGTGTCTTCTGTTGATCGAGTAAAGGTTGCACCACACGTGACACATACAAATGGCTAGGGAGCACTTTCCATCAATATTTGTTTCTTCAAACTGCCCTTCTCAGTAAATCTTGTTAGCATGTTCCTCAAGAATTCTATGGATTTCTTCAATGTGTTTCTTCAATTTAGTTTTCTGACTAAAAATGCATTACAGAAATATTGCTTAAGACCGCTATGGATCAACATGTGTTTCTTCGAACTGCTCATCTCGGTAAATTCTGCTTCGCATGTACCATAAGAATGAGGTTTAAGACTACTATGAATCAACATGAATTTCATCAAACTGCTTATTAAGGTAAATTTTTCTTCGCATATACCACAGGAATGAGGTTAAAGTCCACTATGGATAAGCATGTGTTTCGTCATCCTGCTCTTTTTGGTAAATTTTGCATCACATGTACCACAGCAATGAGGTTTAAGACCACTATGGATCATCTTGTGTGCTTTTAAAGCATCTCTTCTACGGAAAGTTTTATTACATGTATCACAGGAATATGGCTTTATACCTCTATGGATCAAGATGTGTTGCGTCAAACTAGACTTCACTGTAAATTTTGCTTCGCATGTATCACAGGAATAAGGTTTGAGACCACTATGAGTCCTCATGTGACACTTCAAGCCGCTCTTCTCAGTAAATTTTGCCTCGCATGTATCACAGGAATGAGGTTTTAGACCACTATGGATTAACATGTGTTTCGTTAAATTGATCTTGGCATAAAATCTTGCTTCGCATGTAGCACAGGAATAAGGCTTTCGACCAATGTGCATCAGCAAGTGTTTCTTAAAACTGCCTAGCCAAGTGAATTTTGCATCGCATGTACCACAGGAATGAGGTTTAAAACCACTATGGAGCAACATGTGTGTATTTAAAGTACCTCTTTGCCTGAAAGTCTTTCCACAAGTATCACATGAATATGGCCTTAATCCACTATGGATCAACATGTGATTAGTCAAACTAGCTTTCCAATTAAATTTTGCATTGCACGTATCGCAGGAATAATGATTAAGACCACTATGGGTCCTATTGTGATTCTTCAAACTGCTCTTCTGAGCAAATTTTGCTTCGCACATACCACAGGCGTGAGTTCTAACTCCACTATGGGTAATTATGTGTGTATTCAAACGGCTCTTCGCAGTGAACCTAGCTCCACATGCACCACAAGAATGTGGCTTTAGACCACTATGGTTTATAATGTGAGTCTTCAAATTGCCTTCATTAGCAAAGTTTGATCCACATATACCACATGAATGTGCTTTTAGAGTGCTATGTACCAACATGTGTCTCTTCAAATTCATTTTCTTAGTAAAGTTTGCTCCACAAGTCATGCATATGTATGGCATTGCACAGCTACGAGTCGACGCCCTTATGTCATTTCGATTGATTGAGGCTACGAATCTATCGATTGTTAAATTGTTCTCCGAATTGTGGTTGTTTCTGTAAATAATTTGTAATGTTAGTAAGAGTAAAGAACCCACTGCCATTACATCATAATTCAAATAGCATAATTTGCGCTAAATATAAGCCTAGAATATTATTCTGTATTCGTAGACATAGATATAGAAGCCTAAATGTAGTGCGTATGATGAAGATTCGGAACTAGTCACACACGGGAATTTTTGAGCCTCTGGTAATTTACTTCAGGGAATAGCATCCTTATTTATACGGTACAATTGTGTTGACCAACTGAAAAGCAGTTAATTTCGCTTTGTTAGACGATCAAGGGAAAAGGAATATTAACTCTGCGATCAAGAAATCTAACAAGTGAAAAGTTATCATTTACATATTTAGCTATTTGTATTAATTTGCAGGATTTCCTTGAATAATTAGAATTGAAAAGACGGCACAAACTAGAAGAATTGCTGAGTTTTAATTCACCGGCCGTGAAAGCCAATATACCATCTTTTTGGAAGCCTTCATAGGGAGTTTGAGGCTGCTTGAGCTGTTAGTTCTTACAGTCAAGTAGTGCAGTTACACTCTATATAAAGGGAGGTAGCGCGCAGTTCGTTACTCCTGTGGGGGTCCGGGCGGGGAACCAAGAGCCCGCCGATGAGCCAGATTGGTGGCCTAGGCGAAACCCCACACAAGACACGGCACAAAACAGAAGAATTGCTGAGTTTTAATTCATTGGCCGTGAAAGCGAATACCCATCATTTTGGAAGCCTTCATAGGGAGGTTGAGGCTGCGTGAGTTGCTAGTTCTCGCTGTCAAGTAGTGCATGTTACTCTATATAAAGGGAGGTAGCACGCAGTTCGTTACTCCTGTGGGGTTCCGGGCGGGGACGCCAAGAGCCCGCCGATGAGCCAGTTTGGTGTCCTAGGCGAAACCCCACACAAGACACGGCACAAACCTAGAAGAATTGCTGAGTTTTAATTAGAACTGAGTTCGTTTTTACTCTTCAATGAAGTGGTGTTCGTGCAGTCAATATATATTATACAGACAATACTGTTTTTTACTGTATGTCGGAGGTTTGGGATTTATAGTTCTTTCGGATCTTCGAGGTAATCCTTGTCCAGGAAGAAAAAAAGTGCTTCTGCATGGAGAAAAGAACAATAATATCCAACTATGGCTGTTACTTCTTAACAGTCAACATGATCTTTCATAGTCTCCATTAAGGGGATAAGTCAAAATTGGGAGATCTTCTATACTTGAACTACAAGAGTTGAGGGGCAGGAGGGGTCCTATCCCATTGGTAACGGAAGTGGCAACCCGCAATCCAGGGACAAGGCCGTGCGTACTCCCGAAAGAGAATCGGAGAGAGTCGTGTGAGAGTCAGGCAGATGTGATCTATCCCCTCTATCTAAAAGATAAGACTATTCCCCCTAAAATAAAAACTGTCCACACCCCCAGGGAAAATACGATTTTTTAGAGAGCATGTACATTTTAGGCTCTTCCAAGATGTCAGGTTTTTCAAACGTCAAGTTAGATGCCTCCATACCCCCTTCCCTGCACCCTACCGCCATCTCACACCGCCACCAACCCCAGAATTTCCTAAAATTCTCAAGACATGTTTCCTAATTTAATTAGATTTTACACTCAAATTCCAGCATTGCAACCACTTACTTCTGCTAGGCTCATTTGGTCAGTTTCCATTCTCTTCCAACTTACTTGTCAATATATTTATTATTTAATATTTATGTATTTACTAGCAGCAGTACCCGGCTTCGCCCGGTGGAATGATGATAATGTCTCAAAGTCTCCTTAGAAATATAATGAACTTAAAATATAGGTCATTTGCCCCCAAAGACAATGAGGATGTAACTTTTAGGTAATTTGCCCTATCGATCACGATTACATTGAATGGTACTACAGAACTGACATATGAAGGTTAGAAAATAATAGAAAAAAGTTATTTCTAGCAATCACAAATAGCTTCCACTTAGACCGCCATCTGGTTAAAAGTTTCGTCTTGTTATGGTTTCACCTGTACGATAAATGTCTGAAGCTATTCCTCCAAGAGAAGCTTCCAGATTTCGGAGTCGATATAATAACGTTCCTGAGCATCCTGTTGTCTCTTCCTCTGACGCAAAACATCTTCTACATAGTGATAATGAAAATAGAAGCGACTACTGGCACATATAACTTATCAACGAATGGCGAAAATTTGTACGTTAAAGGAATGAAATGAATAAAATAGGACAGAGATGTACGATATACCATAACACTCGCTGTAAATTTTCTACGTGACTGGCTTACATGTTTCGGTACAGGTTCACAAGAAGAGTAACCAGATCATTCGCATAAATGAATACAGTGACAGTAGAATAAATAGTATCCTAGACAGATGACACGCAAGGTAACACGGCCTAATATTCGTTGTAACGATTGAATTTGAGATAGAGTTGTCATCTCACTTCGCAGTTGTTATTTAATAAATACTATCATGTATGTAGCTAACATGGAAGTTAATGGAGTGCGTCAGGATAAACGATAATCCCTGTTTTTCCCTCTGGTGTATAAATGAATAAATGTTAAGGTGTGTCCACTCTAGGGCAAGCTTCTTATAACTGACCATGGGAGAAGCATGGACTTACCAGATTAAGGCCTGCTACCTTGAGTGACTGTCCTTGGGCCTTGTTTATGGTCATTGCAAATGCAAGACGTACAGGGAATTGCAGTCGCTTGAATTCACTAGCCATATCAGTAGGGATCATAGGAATCCGGGGGATTAAGATATCTTCTCTTTTAGCATGGACTGCCAATATTGTGGCTTCTATGACATTTGGCATGAGTTTTTTCATATAGAGTCTTGTTCCATTACACAATTTTGGAGGATCGATATTACGCAATAGCAGTATTGATGATCCAGATTTTAGTATTAATTTATGTGGTGGAAATCCAGGTGGTTCCAGAGAATTCAAGAACTCAGTAGGGTAAAATACAGCCTGTTCGGTCTACAGAACAGTATCGATAGATTCGTACGTCGTATTGGGGCCTGGAAGATGATCTTGGATCTGAATATTCATTTTGTGTACACTTTCGTTTTTAGGGCAATAGAATTGCTTGCTCCCTAAGCCACTGAGGGCCTTCATAATTTCCAGGAATATTTGAGAATACTTCGTTCGTCATTTCCTGAACTGAAGGCATCAGTTCGCAAAAGTCTAACGGGAAAGAAATGAGATTGGTAGTCGCATCAGGCGTGAAATCACCGTCACCGAGACGCAAGAGTTGTTGCGCAAAATTCTGCGCAGTCACATCTCCTAGTAAATGGACTCTCATATTGGTCATCAGTGTCATTTTGTAAACGTGTCTCCAAAGATACGATGCTTTGAGGCAAGCATTGTGTTCATCAGCGGGAGTTGATCGTGGTATAACAGGTAATGTTTGGCGAAAGTCACCGGCCAGAACTATAACAGCTCTTCCCATTAGTTGACTGTTCCCTAGTATGTCTTTCAGTGTTAGATCAAGCGCTTCAAGAGATTTCTTATGGGCCATAGTGCACTCATCTCCAACAATATCGTTGCATGTTTTTAGTATTTCAGCTTTCCCGGAGCCCTTCTTGATGTTACATACTGGAGTTTCTGAATGCGCAAGATTTAATGGCTGATTCAGAGCTGAGTGTGCTGTTCGACCTCCAGTGAGTAGTGTGGCTGCAATTCCTGATGATGCCATTGCAAATGCAATTTCGTTCTGTGCCCGAATTTCTGCAAGTAGCAAATTAATGAGAAAAGTTTTTCCTGTTCTTCCTGGTGCATCAAGAAAAACAATTCCACCATTTCCGTTATTTATTAAGTCCATTATGGCACTATATGCCAATCTTTGGTCGTCAACTAAGAGAGACTTTTTGTCTTCAACGAAACCTTTTTAACTCATCAGTGTTGAAGCTTTTTCTCTCAATATGTCTCTATCAAGTACATCAATATTAGTGCGTAATGGGGCTGGCAAACCAAGCTGTATGGGAGTTTTGCCATTGCATTTATCCTCAATCATTAAGAGGGCTTCATTAAATACATGAGGAGAAAAATTCAAATCCGAAGCTGGATTAGCTCTTCGTTGTTCTCTAAGTACATCCTCACTAAGACTTCCTTTATATTTGTCCCAAAGAGCCTGAGGGTTTGATGGGGAGCAAGTTATTGCAAATAGAATTCTTAGTAGAGATGGAAAGGATGTGAGAGAGGCTTTGGACAATGTCATGTTTCTAATGTTGGTCATTTTCAAGTAAGCCATGCTGTTGGCATGCTTCTCTGAATGTTTGGCATTCTACTCCGTTCACAGTTTTCAGATATTTAAATGATGTTGGCCCTCGAATAGTGTGAAGTAGTATTCGAAGGTTATAGCATTGGGCGTTGTTGGGATAAACTGTATATACCCGGCCTAAGGCATCACTTGAACGCACACCATGTCCTGGAACTAAAGCACATTGTTTTCTCTTGCAGAACACTTTGGTGGATTTATTCCATGTATAATATCTTGGAATTTCTATAAACATCAGTGTTCTAGCAAATGGATCTCGTTGACATAAAAGAAAGAATGCCGTTAGAGTCGTGTTAGGAGGTTGCACAGCTCTTTCTTGGGCGTATTCAGCTGTGAAATAAACTCGTTGTCCGTTTTCTAGATGAACACTGATATGAACAACAGGTGGATAACGTTCATGAATTGGGAAATTAAGGATACGCCAAACTGCTTCGTTGCTGCTGATATATGTTCCCAACTGAAATTGTGTAGGCTCATCGATAGTCCTGGTTTGTCCTTGAAGTTGAAATACTGCCATATCGCTACCCTTGTTGACGTATATACAGATGTATTTAATGGATTTCACTGAATTGCAGTATTCAACATTGATGTGTGCTTGGAACATTTTAGAATGTAGAGGAGAATATGGAACCACCCATCTGTTGTCTACCTCAGTTTGTCTGTACTGGTTGTTTACCTTAAGATTAATATTCGTAGTACAGCCTCCGTTTCCTGGTTTTCGTCTTCTGTACAGAGGGTAGCCATAATCTCCGGTTTGGGTTTCCTGGGTAAATTCTCAGGGGTACTTTTTGCTACATTTTCCTTCCTTCATGCAGGGTGACTTAGGGTTGATAGCTCCACAAGGTCCATGAATCATCATCTTTGTTATTATCGCAAAGAGCATGGGGTCTTGTTCTTTACTGGGAATCTCCGCGGAAATAACACTGTCCACTTGAGTTGGTCGTATCTTGCTTTTGAGCCATAATAATATGTGAGCATGTGGAAGGCCTCTTTTTTGCCACTCAATTGAGTACATCCAACAGCGAGTTTGTCCGTAAATATGGCTCTTGGTTATTATATCTATGAGCTTTGCTAATTTTTCTTTAAAAATTCTCGCTGTAAAATAACGGCGATTAGTAGTTGCCTGGCCACAGAAAAGTTCTTCCTTAATGTCAGTCCAGGCAGGATTACATGTAACTGTAATAAATAAACTGGACATCCGTATATACGAACATCCTGGGCATATTCGTGCATATATCATGGACTTCCCGTATATGTTGCCAGTAAAATAACCATTTTCCCAATGTCCACAACATTGCCATCATTGGCTACAGCATCACGCAAATGAATGTAATCATCAACTCGAAGTTTATTTTGGTTTAATCGGATGTAAAGCAGGCATTCTATTTCAATCTTGGCGTACATATCAACAATAAATTGATGGAAGAGTTGTCCGCTTTTCAGAATATGGCTTGATGATCCTGGTCTAATCATTATTCTGTAGGCATAAAAGTCCACAGCTGATATCCTTTTATTCGTGGCTGTACCACTGCTTGGATCAGTTTGCCTCAGATTAAAGTGTTACCCATCCTCACCCTTCCAAAATATTAATGGGTATTGAAGGGCATAGTACGATCTGTGTGTTTCTGAAATTCGTTGCAAAACATCACTCCGTCTATGAAGGATTATGTCACGTTTATTGAATTCGTGTCCTGTCATTACAATGGCCACTTCATCAATGGTTGGGGCATTAAAACGACGTTCATGTTCGCCTACTGGTCTCTTGTCTGCTGATATGACAACCTTATATTCATCTGTTGACATTCGATCCAGCGCGGTCAAAACATATTTACTTATTATGCTCTTGCAACAACCTCTGTAAAGCTATAACAATCTCCCTTCTGGTGCTGGGAATATTTTTACAACGTTGATCGGCTTGTTGTCGCTCGTCTCCCATGAAATAGATTTGTAAGAATTTTAGATTATCATTAGTGAAGGGAAGAATTGATCCAAGTTGGTGATAAATATGACCTTGCACTTTGAAAGTTGGCATGAAACCAGTTTCTTTTACTATTGCCGTTGTACCGAAAGAAGTAATTTGAAGCATGAATTGTACTTCCTAATGTTTTTCAGGAAGTGTTTAGACTCTTGATTCGTTCCTGACGTGTACGAAAGAAGTGGTTCGGGAGGAGAATGAAGAGCGGCTAACGTAATTTTCCCGTTAGAGCAACATATTCCAGGCGACTCCGATCTGAATTTTTCGGCTAGACAGTGATGACATACAACATCCATTTTTCCAATTGTTACTTTGGGGTGTATTCCATAATCGTAAGTGTGATCGTACTGAAATGCCTCTAATTTCAAATCAGACCGCCTAAATATTTGTCTTGATTGTAAAAGTCGCGTACGTTCGATTTCAGGCCAGTCTTGACGCTGCTGAGGTGTCTCGGCAGCCAGGAGCTCAGCGTGCCTTCTTTCGTCCTGTACAAGGCAGTCTTGACGCTGCTGAGGTGTTTCGGCAGCTCCGAGCTCAGCGTGCCTTCTTTCATCCTGATCAAGCCGATCTTGACGCTACTCAGATGGTTCAGCAGCCCTAGTCTGAGACTGCCTTATTTGCTGATCTTCAAGTGGCTCTTGACACTGCTGAGGTGTTTCAGCAGCCCTGAACTCAGCATGCCTAATTTCATCCTGATAAAGCCGATATTGACGCTGCTCAGGAGGTTCAGCAGCCCTAGTCTGAGTCTGTCTTATTTGCTGATCTTCAAGGTGGTCTTGACGCTGCAGAGGTGTTTCAGTAGCCCTGAGCTCAGCGTGCCTTCTTTCGTCCTGTTGAAGTCGGTCATGACGCTGCTGAGGTGTTTCAGCAGCTCTGAGCTCAGCGTACCTACTTTAGTCCTTTTCAAGCCGATATTGTGCTTTTCAGGTGTTTCAACAGCCCTTAATAATCTAACTTTCTTGGTTTGTTGGTGGATTTCACCAATAGATTGTCGCTTTTTGGGAGGCACTTTGAAATAGTTAAGAAAATAACACAATTCGAAGGGGAAAGCTGTTGGTGATTGTTACTATACCAAAGGGTGTACCAGTCAAGGAACATTTTATGTCGTGTTGTTTAAAAGTAGTATGAACGGAACATATTATGGGTCATTGGCCCCTAATGACTACTATTGAATTGAACACATGAAACTTAGAAATTAATAGACAGTCATTTTTAAGAATCATACTTCGTGCAAGACTATGTGTTGGTGATTATTACTATAGTAATGGGCGTAACATGTGGGTCACTTGCCATAATGATGAAGATGATAATGAAGACGACTACTGATCGGGTATATCAAACTTACAACCGAATAGAAATACATATTTATAAAATCACAGGCGAGGAAGATTCTGGTGTTACTTAGTAGTATACAGGGCGTAACATCTAGGTCATTTCCCTTTTTATAAGGATGATAATGAAGACGATGACTGAACGGGTATATCAAACTTACAAACTAATAAATACATATTTATAAAATCACAGGCGAGGGAGACTGTGGTGTTGCTTAGTAGTATAATGGGCGTAACGTCTACTGTAGGTCATTTGCCCTTTTGATAAGGACGATAATGAAGACGACGACTGAACGGGTATATCAAACTTACAAACTATCAAAAAAACATATTTATAAAACCACAGGCGAGGGAGACTGTGGTGTTGCTTAGTAGTATAATGGGCGTAACATCTAGGTCATTTGCCCTTTTGATAAGGATGATAATGAAGACGACGACTGAACGGGTATATCAAACTTACAAACAAATAAAAAAACATATATATAAAATCACAGGCGAGGAAGACTATGGGGTGTTGCTTAGTAGTATAATGGGCGTAACATCTAGGTCATTTGCCGTTTTGATAAGGATGATAATGAAAACTACTGTTGAATTGACACGTCAAACTTACAAACTACCGTAATAGAAATACATATTTCAAAATTCTCAGGCGAGGAAGACTTATTGTGTGTGGTGATTAATGGTGTAAAGGGCGTAACATCTAGGTCATTTGCCCTTATGATAAGGATGATAAGGGAATCTACTACCGGTATTGAATTGACACTTCAACTTACAATGTACACAATGTACTGTAATAAAAATTAAATGAAAAATGAAAATCCACAGCCTGCTTCCAGTCTCTGACCGGGTCAGGAATGGAATGAATGAAGCCCCCATCTAGCGGCGAGGATATGAACTGTGCCGGCTGCCGAGGCCTGACGCACTCCTCTGGGGCAATGATTAAATGAATGACAGATGAAATGAAATGATAGTGGAGAGTGTTGCTGGAATGAAATTTTGACAGGGAAAACCGGAGTACCCGGAGAAAACCCTGTCTGCCTCCGTTTTGTCCAGCACAGATCTCACATGGAATGACCGGGATTTGAACCACGGACCCAGCGGTGAGAGGCCGGCGTGCTGCCGCCTAAGCCACGGAGGCTTACTGTAATAAAAATAAATATTGTAAAAATCACAGTCGAGAAAGACGGCTGTGGTGATTAGTGGTATGATGCGCGTAACATCTAGGTGATTTGCACATATGACGATAATAATAAGGTAATTAAAAATCACTACTAAACGAACATGGTGTAATTTTAAAACTGATATAGGTAATTCAGATGACTAGCTTCGATGTCTTCCAAAATCTCAACTTATTTTCTAGCTTAGGCCTGTACTTGATGCGTCTAGTGAAAGAGCATATGGCGAACTGCTCGGGTCCAAGCTGCACGAACCAGAGATGATCGCAGATGATGACGAAATATGATGACACACGTTCGGGGTTCCCCGTCCTATTTAGATTGGCCGGGCAATCACTCACTCTTTCGCAATACCACAGTGGCTTGAGTAAAGGCCATGTGCTGGCATCAGCATGGACAGCAGATAACACAGCGGGCTATGGACAGTCCTTTCATGTCACCTCGCTAAGAATCAGCAAGCTATTCTCACAACTGTCCCCTCCCCCAAGGTCTCACAACTTGTGGGACTTGGGTTGGCGACCACGGGACCCCAACTGAGTCAGGCATCGCTTCTACTTCCTGGTACCGGGCTCCTTTCAGTTCTCTTTCCTGTCAGCCTCCCTTGGTCAACTCTTGTTCTCTTCCGACCCCGACTGTATGAGGGTATCCGAGGGCTAGGGAGTATTTCACTTTCCCGCCTTAAATGGCCGTTGTCTCATCTTTCCTGATACCCTCATTCTTCGAGGGGTCAGCCTCCTTTTCCCTTTTCTAAATCCAGTATCTCCTGTCTTCTGCACAAGGCTCTCAAGGAGGCAGGGTGTGTGTAGCCCCAGCACTTCTGGTATCCCCACTAGGGCTAATGGCGGGTGAGTTAGGAAGCCGGCAACCCCGAGGGATTCCTGGGCTGGGTCCGGTTTTACCCCTTTTTCCATTGCCTTTGGGACGGACCCCTCTCCTTTTTCACCTTCCTATCTGCCTTTCGTGGCTCTCCATCCTTCCAAGTCCCTCAATTCTCATTTATCCAGGGTTGAGGGCATTTCCCTTCCTCCTGTCTTTTAATTCCCTTATTACTTTCTTTTGTCCTGATCTTCCTCTAGCCCATAAGTTTTGTAGTTAGTTTTAGTTGTAGTTTCATTTTTCACGATCCCCCAAACAATTGGGGACTGATAACCTCGATGTTAGGCGCCTTAAAACAACAAATATAATACTCATCATCGCAACTGGCATTGCGCAATTGGGCTACTGTGGTATTTAAAATTTCCTGTTAAGTCCCTCACCTTTTTGTGTTACATAAATAATTTGTAGCTAGAAACCTTCCCTCGAATCCACACAACTCACCCCAGTTTTATCGCAATCGGATGAATGGTACATAAACGCTTAGGGGTCATACATACACTACCACTATTGAATTGACACATCAAACTTACAAACTAACGTAATAGAAAGAAACATTTTATGAATCACAGTCGAGCGAGTGGTATTAAGGACGATAATTAAGACGAACACTACAGAACTGGTACATCAAACTTACTAACTAATAGAAATACATATTTCAAAAATCACAGGCGAGGAAGACTATGTGGAGTGACAGGATTGATTCAAGGACGTAAAATCTAGGTCATTTGCCCTCTTGATAAAGATGGTAATTAAGACGACTACTACTACTGAACTGGCACATCAAACTTACAAACCAATAGAAAACCATATTTTAAACATCACAGGCTGAGAATACTGTAAGCAACTTCCGACACGCTTGGTTCAAGGGCCTTGAAACGTGATTTTCTGGTCCCGCACAGTATCACCGAAGTGAACCATATTAAACGTGGTCTTCGGGCACTGAGGTGGGGGTTCCAAAGGGTACGTAAATTTTTGCCAAAGGGCCTAAATGCAGGGAATGTAGTGGTCTGTCCGAAGTTTCAAGTAGACAGAGTTACTCGTCGGGTTCCAAAGGGGAGGTATCTAACATTTGGTTGAGATGGAGGGTAAGAATACAAATTTAGGTTCAGATAGGTGAAACGATGTAGATATGTGCCAAAGGGCCTATATGAACGGAATGGAGTGGTCTGTCCGAAATTTCAAGTTGACAGTGTTACTCAACGGGTTCCGTAAGGGTAAGTATACAAATTTTGTTTTAGATCGGTGAAACGATGAAACGATGTAGATTTGTACCAAAGGGCCTAAATGCGGGGAATGGAGTGGACTGTCCGAAATTTCAAGTGGACAGTGTTACTCGCCGAGTTCCAAAGGGTAATTGTGTACAATTTAGTTCAGATCAGTGAAACGGTGTGGTCTTGTGCCAAAGGGCCAACAAGCAGGGAATAGTGTGGTCTGTCCGAAATTCAAAGTGAACAGTGTTACTTGTCGAGTTCCAAAGGGTAAGTATGTAAAATTTGGGTCAGATCGGTGAAACGGTGCAGATTTGTGTCAAACGGCCAAAATGCAGGGGATGGAATGGCCTCTCCGCAGTTTAAGGCAGACTGTGTTAGTCGCAGGGTTCCAAAGGGTAAATATACAAATTTTGGTTGAGATCGGTGAAACGGTGTGGATTTGGGTCAAAGGACCTAAATGCAGGGAATGGAGTGGTCTGTCCGCAATTTCAAGCACACAGTGTTACTCGCAGGGTACCAAAGTGTAAGTAAACGAATTTTGGTTCTGATCGGTGAAACGGTGTAGATTTGTGTCTAGGGGCCTAAATGCAGGGAAAGGGGTGGTCTGTCGGCAATATCAAGCAGACAGTGTTACTCGCAGTGTACCAAAGGGTAAGTAGACGAATTTTGGTTCTGATCGGTGAAACGGTGTAGATTTGTGCCAAAGAGCCTAAATGCAGGGAATGGAGTGGTTTGTCCGAAATTTCATGAAAACAGTGTTACCCGCAGGGTTCCAAAGGGTAAGTATACAAATATTGGTTCCAATCGGTGAAACGGTGTAGATTTGCGCCTAAGGGCCTAAATGCAGGGAATGGGGTGGTCTGTCTGAAATTTCAAGTGGACAGAGTTACCAGCAGGGTTCCAAAGGGTAAGTATACGAATTTTGGCTCAGATCGGTGAACGGTGTAGATTTGTATACATAGCAGACAGATAGACAGACAGACAGAAAAACTTTGTGCTTTATATATATAGATTATTATTTATTGATTATCGATTTATCGATTATTGATGAACTATAAGGTCACCTACTCGAGATTTCCTAAAAGAGTCGATATCACCCAAAGGATAGCCGGAGAAAGTCGTGTGAGGGCTCAAACAAAAGCTCTCCATCCCCTCTATCCACAGGACACATCAATTTCAATTTTAGAATTTATTTTAATGATGGACGCTTCCAAGGGTGAGTATGGTTCGGACTGGTTTCCACAATGTCATGCGACATGACACCTTGCTGCCTACGACAGGGTAGCACAAGCGGTTGATCCAAGATGGCTGCCGATTCATGATATTTATTATTTATTTATTTCATTTTTATTCATTTAATATTTATTATTTAGTTTACATTTAGTATGTATTATTTAACTTTCATTTAATATTTACTGGGAGACCCGTGCTGCTCTGCAGCATTCATTTTAACAGTCCTGCACCACTTTTTTTCATATGACATATTTGCTGTTCGAATGTCTTCATGCTACGGACCTGAACAGACATTTACGGTACCGTTGCTTTTGGGTAAATGATGAAGTAGACTTTTGAGATAAAATGTGTGGATGTCTGCCTGTCCTCTATGTGTCCCACCTTATCTTTAACGGTTTCTCCAGCGGAAGATTAAAAGGCACACGTACGTCAGGTCCCAAACGCAATTCTGGATAGCGGAGGTGAACAGCGAAACTCCACAATTATCTCCTATACTATTTTCTGAAGTATTAACTCGACACGACTCGACAGTTTGATGCTTGTTGAATCTGTGGTGATAGGTCTATCGCAAGCTTGAAATCTCACTCCGAAGCTAGTAATTTAAATTTCCACTGAATGTAGATTTATGGAAGAAATGAAAACGTAAAAACACTTATGATGTGGGAGCTGCCGCGGACTTCTTTGCTGAATATATTTCATTTAAAAAAATGAAGAAAATCGACCGGCTAGAATGGCCGGATGGACTCGGTTAAGTTTTCTTAAATACAGTATTTATAATATTCACTTCGGCGCTCATAACTTTCCTCAGAATCAACCAATTTAAATATTTAATACCTCAAAAGAAAGAACTTGATCCATCGAGTGCTCTTTGACCAAAACGAACTGCTTAGCTCAATTAGAACCAAAGATATGATTGATAAAATGAGAAAAAATGAGTAGTAATAAGGAATGTTCACTCATACCTTTTCCTCAAAATCAGCCGATTTCAATACTTAACAGCTAAAATGAAAGACCTGGATTCAATGAGTGATTGCAGACCAGAAAGACATGCGTTCCTCAATTGTAACCTAAGATATGATTACTTCAATTAGAAACAAAGTTGGAAACAGTTGGAATCAATTGGAAAAAGTTGAAAAAATATATTGAGGAAAGCGGAAGCTAAGTGACTTGTAAATCTTGATAACAAATCTTTGCGTGAATTCCTTTCGTTTAAAAAAAAGAATGAAGGAAATCGACCGGATAGAACGGTCGGACGGACTCGGTTAAATTTTCATAAATATTTGCCTTCGGCACTCATAACATTCTTCAGATTCAACCAATTTAAATATTTAATACCTCAAAAGATAGACCTTGATCCACTGAGTGCTATTAGATCAAAACGAACTGTGTAACTCAATTAGAACCAAACATATTACTGCTAAAATGAGACAAAATGTTGAAAAAATTAGATGTAATGTCGAATGTCCACTCATAACTTTCCTCAGAATCCACCGATTTGAGCAGTTAAGAGCTCAAATGAAAGCGCTAGATTTACTGAGTGTTCTTAGACCAAAACGACCTGCATAACTCAATTAGAACCAACGATATGATTGCTTTAATGAGATAAAAAGTTGGAAAATGTTTAAAAATCAAATAATTAGTGAAAGGCGGAAGTTACGTGATTTGTAATACTTGATAACAAATCTTTGCATGAATACCTTTCATTTAAAAAAGGAATGAAGGAAATCGACCGGATAGAATGGCCGGACGGACTGGCTTAAGTTTTCATAAATATTTTTAATAAATAGATTTTTGATTTTCAATTGTTTTTTATTTAATTTTTATTTATATATTACTAGCTGTACCCGCCATGCGTTGCAATGCCAATCAAAGAAAGTGTTGGCATTGTAACATTGTTTGTTGAAATGCTTTTGGTTTCCCAATATTTATTTATTTTCCGTTAACCACCTCTAAACTATTGTAAAATTGATTTACTATCTCAAAAAAATCTTGGGAGCGTGCTCAACAACTCACCAAAGTTTCATCGCAATGAAATAAATGGTATATGAACGCATACTGGACATTGTTGAAACAATTCGAGCGCCGTCACCCTTTTGTTGAATATACTCGTACGCTACCTATTGTAAAATGGATTTACTAAGTCGAAGACCTTCCCTGGCGTGTACACAATAACTCATGAACGTTTCATAGCAATCGGATGAATGGCATATGAACGCATGTGAGATTTTGTTTAAACGATTCACGCGCCTTCACTCATTTGTTGAATCTTCTTGTGCGACACCCACTGAAAAACGGATTTACTAATTCATACACCTTCGCAGGACTTTACTCAACTCACCAACGTTTTATCACAATCGGATGAATGGTATTGTGCCCAAATCCAGTCGCCCAGATTTGAGAGCACAGGCCACAATGCTAAGTCCAGAATTGAAAGTTTGAATACAGCGCGCCGATACTTCTAAGAAGGAAATGGAAGCTTTGTGCTGCCAAGAAATGGCTAAGTGACGTAGGCGAGAGCGTCATAGTCGAAGCTAAATTGACATTAAATATTTCCCGATGGAGTAGAATCTTGAGACTAACATCAGATTACTGGCACGGACAAGGGAGGAAGAATGTGCTTTATTTCGAGGAAATTGATTGAGCGGAAGCTGAGATATGCGATGTTTTAGTTTCAGCATATTTCACGCATTGACCTCGAGGAGTCCGCTTGCGGGGTATATAAAGCCTGCGTGCCAGAGCTAAGTACAGTCACTTCTTCGCAATAGCTCTATCTCTAAACACTCTACGTCGTTCCGAACACTGTTCACTGTATAATTAATCTTCGTGCACATGGTTGCAAAATCTACGTTATTACTAGCACACAGTTGCTGGGACTTAGTGATTTCGACGACAGTACATGGTTACTGGCCTTATAAAAGTGTTTCACATTATAGTGATTTTCGAACTTTTCAAAAGTTATCACCGAGCTGATAGACTTTGTGGCATTGGTAATAATTTACTGCTACAATGGACATATGAATAGACTTTGTCTATATTTTGCTTCCCACTGTCCACTAAAATTTAACTTGGATTATTTCATCCAAACAACCAGAATAAGTCTTGGACTTAATAACTTTCGATCAACCAAAATAAGTCAGTACTGTTCACCAACCAGTCTTGCACAGTTCAGTTCACTAGACGACATAGGGAAACCAGCATGCATAGCATTGTCTGGAGAGTGAGAAACTCTGCCCAGGGAACAGATTTTCAGAGCTCGAACATGTGTTGCATAAGATTGTAAGAGTAGTGACAGTATTGAAGGCATTACAGTTTGGTCGAGTTAAAACTGGTAATTTTTCAACAATTTACGAACTATTTTCATCAAGATATTCAGGCTACAAGTATGAATACCGCTATGTCTGACTAAGACCATTGCGGGTATAAAATGGAGGCCGATACAAGATTATAAATACGTGTCCTGATGGGTACAAGAAGACTGAAATAATCTTGTTCAGACCAGATTACCAGCATCAAGATGTTCAGGAATGTAAGCTACAATTTGCATTCTTTCTATGCGTAGTTAGCTGGATTTTCTAAATTTTTCTACAGTCTTACCAACAAATATTTTCTTTTCATCGATGTTTTTGCTGTTGCAAATATATATTTTTTTGCAATAGAAGCATTGATCTGAGCAGTTTTTACACTCAGAAGTAAATGAATCGAAATGTATGGACGAGCAGAACGAGCATTTATTTAATTTTGATATTTTTCTAATCACGGTCATCAGCCGTCGTAACTGAAAATTTAAAAATAAATTGAAGTTGAGGAATGGATATTTATCCATTATTATGAAGTCGAGGATGATATTCCCCGAACAGTTTAACAACTTTAAATCCATTTCTTGAGAAAATAATAATAATAATGTTGATTTAATAATAATAATTATTTTCAATTTTCTGAGATGATAATAATAATATCTGTGACTTCTAATAATCATTATCATGTAGTGTGATTTATACATTTGACATTTAAAACAATTTTCCTAAGATCGGATAGTTATTGATTCCGAAGGTTAGTGGTTAACGCATGCCCACAAACAAATAACATATTAATTCAGTGGAAGTATTTTACACTTGCATTATGCATTTAAATCTTTGAGAAGACACGGAAAGTAATGATACGGGGAGCCAAAAGCATGTATAAAACAGGGTTTTTGCAAGAGTTTGTATAAATATAAAATCATTGAGCAACGTCTTTAGATAAAACGTTTGGCTAAGAATAGACACGGTCTGGAGTTATTCATGTTTTAAACAGATGGTAAAATTATTATTGAAAACTCATTGGGGGAGTTTACTAACTTATAAATCTTCCAGTTGTCGTAACAAGCAAAGGCTTGATTATTCTGTATAATTTGGGAAGAAATAATTGTTGTGTGTGCAAAGCGTTAAATATGCCATTCTGATTGTGCAATTAAGTCGCAGGAATGCGGTTGTTGAAATGAAGCATCAACCATATTGTAGGTTGGATGTCTTTGAAATTAGTGGAGGAGTTGAATTTAGCCACACTTTCGTCGAGATATAACCAAAGGTTATTTTGTTGAGCCATCATTGACAATTCACATTTTACCCACGTGTTCTAGAAATATTCCTAGGAATTGCCTGCCCGAAAATTGTTATTGTTAAACTTGTACTTTGCATTATGAAAAGACTTTTCCGTTGTCTAAATGCTAATTATGATTATGTGATTTTTGACGCATTTAAATCGAATGGGCCGATGCTGTAAATTATTTAAAACTCTTACTTCTTATCAACCACTACAAACTGAGAGGATTTTTGTGATCCTGTAAAAATATAAACTTTTTGCAAATAAATTTGATGATTAACATATTTGACATTTTATCAAATAATTGTAATTTTCATAATAACAAATGATATTGTTTTATGATAAATTTTCTAAATAATATTTCCAAGTGATAGTTAATCGATTGAATCCACATTGAATTGAATTTATATTTTGTGGATAATAATTTTTGACTATTATATTGATAATTGAGTCAAGAGCTCTGGATAGATTATGGATCGAGAACAGAGGATTCAATAAATATTTTCTGTTAATCGAAGTTTCGAATCCAAATGCTCGAATGTCCATGTAAATGATATTGTGTTGTATTACTTGTTAATAACTTTGTAATTGAACAAATCTTGATATAACTGAATCCTGAAGTGTTAGTTAATTTGCTACTATAATTTTGAAAACTGAAACATTGATATATTTTTCACCGAGTGATAAATTCAATTTCATTTCAATATGTGAATACTCAAATAAGATAGGAATCAAGAAGGACAATTACATTTGCACTGACAAAACCTTACTACTGTTAATAATTCTTTTGAGCGAAGTACACAGGACTAGTACTTTGACCTTCGTCTCAATTGCCAAGTGTTCATGTGTTGGTAGAATTGTAAATCTTGTATATAATGTATGATTCGTCATGCATATATTATGCTATTTTGGCATGCCTTCAGTAGTTTTAACGTTTTAAATAAAATGAGATAATTTTACAGGTTGTGCTATTTTCAGAAAATCTCCTTCTATCCTTATTGTTGCAGCGAGTCGAAAATCAGTAAAGCAAGTTATTCTGTTCAGTTACTGTAGTCACTTTAACCCATCTGGCGCCCCACGATATTTTGATTCTCGTGCTGAATGATTTTTAGTGAAATGCATATGCGGTCGTCCGGACATCGGTCTAAACAGGCACAGTATTTAAACGCATACGGGACTTGGTTGAAACGATTCACGCACTGTCTATCATTAGTTGAATCTACTCGTGCGCTACCAATTGTAAAATGGATTTACTAAATCAGAAATCTTTGCGTAAGTGGAAACAACAGTTCTCTAAATTTCATTGCAATCGCAGGAATGGTATATGAACGCATATGCTTTTTTTAAAACGATACGCGCACCGTTACTCATTTGTTGAAACTACTCGTGCGCTACCTATTGTAAAAAGGATTTACTAAGTCAGAAACCTTTCCTGGTGTGTGCACAACAATTCAACCAAAGATTAATAGCAATCGGATGAATGGTATTTGAACACTACGGGACTTTGTTTAAGCGATTCGCGTGCCGTCCATCATTTGTTGAATCTACTTGTGTGATTCCTATTGTAATGTGGATCTACTAAGCCAGAAACCTTCCCTGAAGTGAACACAACATCTCACCCAACTTTCATCGCTAACGGACGATTAGTATATGAACGCATACGGGACTTAGTTGAAACGCTTCGCGCGTCTTCGCTCATTTGTTGAATCTACTTGTGCGCTACCTACTGTAAAATGGACTGACTAAGCCTGAAACTTTCCCTGGAGTGTACACAACAAGTCACCCAAATTTTATCGCTATCGGACTAATGGTATGTGAACGCATACAGGACTTTGTTGAAACGCTTCGCCCGTCGACGCTCATTTGTTGAATCTACTCGAGCGCTACCTATTGATAAGTGGATTTACTAAGCCTGAAACCTTCCCTGAAGTGTATACCGCAACTCACCCAAGTTTAGTCGCTATAGGACGAATGGTATATGAACGCATACGGGACTATAGTGATACATTTCGCGCGTCATCGCTCATTTGTTTAATCTACTTGTGCGATAGCTAATGTAAAGTGGATTTACTAACCCAAAAAGCTTCCCCGAAGTGTACACAACCTCTCACCCAAATTTCATCGCTATCGGACTAAAGGTATGTGAACGCATACAGGACTTTGTTGAAACGCTTCACGCGTCATCGCTCATTTATTGAATCTACTCGTGCCCTACCTATCGAAAAGTGGATTTACTCAGCCATAAACCTCGCCTGAAGTGCACACAGCCTCTCACACAAGTTTCATCGCTATCGGACGAATTATATGTGAACGCATACAGGACTTTGTTGAAACCCTTCGCCCATCGTCGCTCATTTGTTGAATCTACTCGTGCGCTACCTATTGTTAGGTGGATTTACTAAGCCAGAAACCTTCCCTGAAGTGTACACAACATCTCAATGGGATGAATGGTATATGAACGCATATGGGACTTTCTTGATACAAACGCACGCCATTTTGTTGAAGCTAGACGCGCGCCATCTATTGTAAATTGGATTTACTACGCCTAATACATTTCCGGGACTGTGCACAACAACTCACCAAAATTTGATCGCAATCGGATGAATTGTAAATGAACACATCGCCGTTACGCATTTGTTTAAACTACTCGCGCGCTATATATTTTGAAATGGATTAACTATGCCTGTAAACCTCCCGGAAGTGTGTACAACAACTCACCAAAATTTGATCGCAATCGGATGAATGGTTTATGAACTCGTAAAATACGAACAAACTGACATTCCTTTTGTCCGTGTGTGTGTGTGTGTGTGTGCGTGTGTGTGTGAGGTGTGTGTCCACCCTTTTAACTTCTAAACGGCTCGTGCGATTTCAATGAAACTCGGTAAGATCATAGCACCATTCTGGCCGACTCCGTGCATGCCCTTCAAATTTTATTGTGTTTCACCAATCCAACATGGTAACTGCGAAAAATATTTCACCAGCATTCAGTATCTCCGCAACTATTACCGATATCACCGAAAAATTGTGTACGGTGATAAAGGGTACTACTAAAAGTTCATCTATGAGACTTTCAAAAACCTGGTAACTACAAATCCAACATGGCGGCCAAGCTAAGTTGAGACTTTTAAATAGACTTTTCTCGCGATTTAACCATCCAAACGTAATGAAACTTGGTACAGCAAATGTTAATACACATTGTAATGCACTTGCATCTAATTTAGTTCAATTGTTTACATAACCTCAAAATGGCGGCTGTGGGGAATATTTCACCGGCATTCTATATGTCCTAAACTAATACAGATATCATCCTGAAATTTTGTACGGCGATAAAGGGCACTGCTACAAGTTCATCTATGTAACTTTCATAAACCTGTAAAGTACAAACGAACATGGCGGCCAAGCGAAGTTGAAACATTTAAATAGACTCTTCTCGTGATTTAACTCTCTGAGCACAGTAAAATGTGGTACAGTAAATGATTATACATATTGTAATGCACTGGCATCTAATTCAGTTCAATTGTTTACATAACCTCAAGATGGCAGCTGTGCGAAATTTTAAAATTAGGTTTTTATTTCTTGTGTCGTAATCATACGATCGAATTGAAGGTTTGAATAATGAACCTACGCAATAATTTTCCTTTCGTGGTACATAACTCTATGGCCTATACATATAACAATCCGAAATGGCGAGCATCCGAAATATTTAGACGGTTCTTAATATCTACGAATCTTTTATAGCAATCAAACTGAATTTTTTAATATTCATAGAGGCTATGAACATCAGTTCACCTATAGGACTTTCAGTAACCTGGTAGCAGAAATCCAACATGGCAGCGACGCGAAGTATACAGATTTCAATGAACGTTTCTCGCGATTTAACCATCCGAGTGCAGTGAAACATTGCACGTTAAATACTTATACAAATGTTAATCCACTGACATCTAATTTATTTCAATTGCTTTCATAACCACAAGATGGCAGCTGTGCAAAATTTTAAAATCTCGTTTTTACTTATTGTGTCCTAATCATGCGATTGAAGTTTGAATGCCACTCGTACACAATAATCTTCATGTAATAGCACATAAATATAAATCCAACCTGCAAACCATCTGAAATATTTAGACGGTTCTCAATATCTACGAATCTATCACAACCTTGAAACTGACATTTTGTATTTAGATCGTAGACTTTCATGTCCGGTGTCTAGTTTATCATCTTGGCTTACAGGATTGAGCCGCGTCGCATATCGGTTATTATTTCCCGACGTTTCGGCTGACATTGCAACAGCCTTAATCATGGGTAGGTTCGAGTTGGTGTCCGTACTCAAACTAACGGTTATTGCCAGTGAGATGTGCTTGCTTGCCTCGCATTGTCGTCACACTGCTCGCTGATTGGTCCCCGCCCCTGGCAGTCGCGCGCTAGCAGAACTTTCCAAATGTTGCTAAGTTTGAAACCATCATCGCGATTGAAATTATTGGGATGCTTCACGACCTCTATTGCCTCTCTAATTAACCTGTTTTGATATTGGGGAATTTTAGCAACAGTTTCGCCCTTGTCAAATTCGATGGCGTATCTCGTGACATCAGCATGTTCAGCTATTGCAAATCTGTAGTTCATCTGTCGGGGAATAATAACCTATATGCGACGCGCTCAATCCTGTAAGCCAAGATGAAATATTGTATGTTGATAGAGGCAATAAACACGAGTAGGACATATGAAAATAGGCTATTTAGTTCTTCGCAGAACTACTTGTTATATAGATATATAAAAGATTACTATTTTTTTGTACTAGCTGTACCCGGCATGCTTTGCAATGCCAATCAATGTAAGTGTTGTCGTTGTAACTTTGTTGAAATGCTTTTGGATTCCCAATATTTTCTCCATATTCCGTTAACCACCTCTAAACTATTGTAAAATTGATTTACTATCTCCAAAAAAAATCTTGGGAGCGTGCTCAACAACTGTCCAAAGTTTCATCACAATGAAATGAATGGTATTTGAACGCATACGGGACTTTGTTGAAACGATTCGAGTGCCGTCACACATTTGTTGAATATACTCGTACGCTACCTATTGCAAAATGGATTTACTAAGTCGAAACCTGCCCGAGCGTGTGCACAACAACTCATGAAAGTTTTATCGCAATAGGGTGAATGGCATATGAACGCATATGGGATTTTTTTAAACGATTCGCGCGCCGTCACTCATTTGTTAAATCTACTTGTGCACCACCCATTGAAAAACAGATTTACATTCATACACCTTCGCAGGACTGTACTCAACTCACCAACGTTTTATCATAATAGGATGAATGATATATGAACGCATACGTGACTTAGTTGAAACGATTCACGCGCTGTCGCTCATTAATTGAATCTACTCGTGCCCTACCAATTGTAAAACGGATTTACCAAATCAGAAATCTTTGCATGAGTGGAAACAACTTTTCTGCAAATTTCATTGGAATCGCATGAATGGTATATGAACGCATACGGATTTTTTTAAACGATACGTGCGCCGTTACTCATTTGTTGAATCTACTCATGCGCTACCTATTGTAAAAAGGAATAACGAATTCAGAAACCTTTCCTGGAGTGTGCCCAACAATTCAACCAAAGTTTCATAGCAATCGGATGAGTGGTATATGAACGCATACGGGACTTTGTTTAACCAATTCGCGTGCCGTCACTCATTTGTTGAATCTACTTGTGCGATACCTATTGTAAAGTGGATGTACTATGCCAGACACTATCCCTGAAATGTACACAGCATCTCACCCAAGTTTCATAGTTATCGGACGAATGGTATATGAACGCATCCGGGATTATGTTGAAACGCCTTGAGCGTCTTCGCTCATTTGTTGAATCTACTTGTGCGCTACCTATTGTAAAATTGATTTACTAAGCCTGAAACTTTCCCTGGAATGTACACAAAAACTCACCCTAGTTTAGTCGTTATCGGACGAATGGTATATGAACGCATACGGGACTATGATGAAACACTTCGTTCGTCGTCGCTCATTTGTTTAATCTACTTGTGATATACCTATTGTAATGTGGATTTACTAACCCAGAAAACTTCCCTGAAATGTACATAACATCTCACCCAAGTTTCATCGCTATCAGACGAATAGTATATGAACGCATACGGGACTTCGTTGAAACTCTTCGCGCGTCGTCACTCATTTGTTGAATGTACTCGTGCCCTACGTATCGTAAAGTGGATTTACTAATCCAGGAACCTTGCCTGAAGTGTACACAACCACTCACCGAAATTTCGTCGCTACCGGACGAATGGTATGTGAACGCATACAGGACTTTGTTGAAATACTTCGTCCGTCGTCACCCGAATCTACTTGAGCGCTACCTATTGTTAAGTGGGTTTACTAAACCAGAAAGCTTCCCCGAAGTGTACACAACATCTCACCCAAGTTTCATCGCTATCAGACGAATAGTATATGAACGCATACGGGACTTTGTTGAAACGCTTCGCGAGTCGTCGCTCATTTGTTGAATCTACTCGTCCGCTACCTATTATAATATGGATTTACTAAGCCAGAAACCTAGCCTGTAGTGTACCCAACCTCTCTCCCAAGTTTCAACGATATCGGACGAATGGAATGTGAACGCATACAGGACTTTGTTGAAACGCTTCGCCCGTCGTCGTTCATTTGTTGAATCTACTTGTGCGATACCTATTGTAAAGTGGATGTACTATGCCAGACACTATCCCTGAAATGTACACAACATCTCACCCAAGTTTCATAGTTATCGGACGAATGGTATATGAACGCATACGGGACTTTGTTGAAACGCTTCGCGAGTCGTCGCTCATTTGTTGAATCTACTCGTCCGCTACCTATTGTAAAATGGATTTACTAAGCCTGAAACTTTCCCTGGAATGTACACAAAAACTCACCCTAGTTTAGTCGCGAATGGTATATGAACGCATACGGGACTATGATGAAACACTTCGTTCGTCGTCGCTCATTTGTTTAATCTACTTGTGATATACCTATTGTAATGTGGATTTACTAAACCAGAAAACTTCCCTGAAATGTACATAACATCTCACCCACGTTTCATCGCAATGGGATGAATGGCATATGAACGCATGTGGGACTTTCTTGAAACGAACACACGCCATTTTGTTGAAGCAACTCGCGCGCCATCTATTGTAAATTGGATTTACTACGGATATAACTTTTCCGGGACTGTGCACAACAACTCACAAAAATTTGATCACAATCGGATGAATTGTATATGAACGTATCGCCATTACGCATTTGTTTGAACTACTCGCGCACTATCTAATTTGAAATAGATTAACTATGCCTATAAACCTCCCGGAAGTGTTAACAACAACTCACCAAAATTTAATCGCAATCGGATGAATGGTTTATGAACGCATAAAAGACGAACACACAGACATTCCTTTTTATATATATAACTAGCTGTACCCGGCATGCGTTGCAATGCCAATCAAAGAAAGTGTTGGCGTTGTAACTTTGTTTGATGAAGTGCTTTTGGATTCCCAATATTTATTTATTTTCCGTTAACCACCTCTAAACTATTGTAAAATTGATTTACTATCTCAAAATGGATCATGTGAGCGGGCTCAACAACTCACCAAAGTTTCATCGGAATGAAATGAATGATATATGAACGCATACGGGACTTTGTTGAAAAGATTCGAGCGCCGTCACCCATTTGTTGAATATACTCGTACGCTACCTATTGTAAAATGGATTTACTAAGTCGAAAACCTTCCCTGGCGTGTACACAACAACCCATGAGCGTTTCATCGGAATCGGATGAATGGCATATGGACGCATACGGGATTTTGTTTAAACGATTCACGCGCCTTTCCTCATTTGTTGAATCTTCATGTGCGCCACCCATTGAAAAAAGGATTTACTAATTCATACACCTCCGCAGGACTTGACTCGACTCACCAACGTTTTATCACAATCGGATGAATGGTATATGAACGCATGCGGGACTTGGTTGAACGATTCACGCGCTGTCGCTCATTAGTTGAATCTACTCGTGCGCTACCTATTGTAAAAAGGATTTACTAAATCAGAAATCTTCGCAGGATTGGAAACAACATGACTCTAAATTTCATTGCAATCGTATGAATGGTATATGAACGCATTGGAAATTTTTTTAAACGATACGCGCGCCGTTAATATTTTGTTGAATCTACTCGTGCACTACCTATTGTAAGAAGGATTTACTAAGTCAGAAACCTTTCCTGGAGTCTGCACAACAATTCAACCAAAGATTCATAGCAATCGGATGAATGGTATTTGAACGCTACGGGACTCTGTTTAAGCGATTCGCGTGCCGTCGATCATTTGGAGAATCTACTTGTGCGATACCTATTGTAATGTGGATGTACTAAGCCAGAAACCTTCCCTGAAGGGTACACAACATCTCACCCAAGTTTCATCGCTATCGGACGAATGGTATATGAACGCCTACGGGACTTTGTTGAAACGCTTCGCGCGTCTTCGCTCATTTGTTGAATCTACTTGGGCGCTACCTGTTGTAAAAGGGACTTTCTAAGCCTGAAAGTTTCCCTGGAGTGAACACAACAACTCACCTAAGTTTAGTGTATATGAACGCATACGGGACTATGTTGAAACACATCGCGCGTCGTCGCTCATTTGTTTAATCTACTTGTGCGATACCTATTGTAAAGTGCATTTACTAACCCAGAAACCATCCCTGAGGTGTACAGAACATCTCAAACAAGTTTCATCGCTATTAGACGAATAGTACATAAATCATACGGGACTTTGTTCAAACGCTTCGCGCGTCGTCGCTCATTTGTTGAATCCACGCGTGCCCTACCTATCGTAAAGTGGATTTGCTAAGCCAGAAACCTTGCCTGAAGTGTACACAACCCCTCACGCAAGTTTCATCGCTATCGGACGAATGGTATGTGAACGCATACAGGACTTTGTTGAAACGCTTCGCCCGTCGTCGCTCATTTGTTGAATCTACTCGTGCGCTACCTAATGTTAAGTAGATTTACTAAGCCAGAAACCTTACCTGGAGTGTACAGAACTTTTCACCCAAGTTTCATCGCAATGGGATGAATGGTATATGAACATATGTGGGACTTTCCTGAAACAAACACACGCCAGTTTGTTGAAGCTACTCGCGCGCCATCTATTGTAAATTGGATTTACTACGCCTATAACTTTTCCGGTACTGTGCACAACAACTCACCAAAATTTGATCGCAATCAGATGAATTGTATATGAACGCATCGCAATTACGCATTTGTTTAAACTACTCGCGCGCTATCTATCGTGAATTGGATTAACTATGCCTATGAATATCCCGATATTGTGTACAACAAATCACCAAAATTGATCACAATTGCATGAATGGTTTATGAACGCATAAAAGACGAACAGACAGACATTCCTTTTTAAATATATATAAGATACCTTTTTTTTATTTCGTTGGGGCCATCTATGGACCACGGTGCTTGTGTTTTAGCTGTTTCTTGATGTCATCGTCAGGCTTGCCACGATTGGTGTTCTTAGTGGTGGGTTTGGCAGCTGCTTTCATGTTGGAACCTCGAGCTTTTCTGATGGCCCAGTAGTCCTTCAATTTCCAGCTAAATTGAATCTTACGTTCTTCAGACCATTTCCTAGTCTCGTCTTTTGGTCTGTGGGTAACTTCTGTGAAGGATGTTACGAAGGATTTAATTTTAAGAGCTGTATGATAGTTACTCCAGTCGGTTATGTCATTTTAATTTATATGGAGTTCCGAAAGATCCTTCTCCACTTGCTTCTTCCACAAGAATCCAGTAGTTTTGCCCTTGTTAGCAGCCTGGAAGATCCTGTGGGATAATCTATTTGAGTCCATTCTGAAAAGATGTCCGTAAAAAGCCAGTCGCCTTCTTCTGATGGCATCTATGAGATTTTCTTGGTGTTTATATAGCTCACGATTTGGTTGATACCATCGGCTTCCATCTGGTAGAATTCTTAGTCCTACTATCCGTCTCAGGAACTTTCTTTCTTGTACCTCGAGGGCTCTTAAAGGGGTCTTCTTAGTTAGACATAGGCACTCTGCTGCATAGAGGACTGAAGGTCTGACTACTGCATTGTAGTGTCTTAGTTTGACATTCATCGACAAATTTTTGAAGCATATAGTTTTCTACAGGCATGGTAAGCCTTATCTAGTTTGAGTCTCCTGTGTTCAAGAGCCACTGTTTCGCTGAGGTCCTCTGAAAACCATTCCCCAAGGTATTTTACACTTTTGACTCTCTTGATGTAGATGTTATCACTGACTCTCATCATTCTAGGGGCATCCTTGATGTTAGTAACAAACTTGATCTATCCTATGTTAATCAAAAGACCCGTTTAAGCCGCTATTGAGTGCAGTGTTTGGAGCTGAGTAGTAGCCTCCTGTATGTCATTTGCCAATAAAGTCAGATCGTCTGTAAAGGCTAGGCATGGAATCCATAGGGTGTCAGCTTTAATCCCCATCCGTAATCCAGTATTCTCTGGTAGGATTCTCGTCCACTCTCTAATGATCTTTTCCAGAACACAATTAAATAATATGCATGAGATGCCGTCTCCTTGTCTCACCCCTGTTTTAATGGTGAAACTCTCCAAGAGCTGTCCTCTAAACTTTACTCTGGCTGTGGTGTTGTGCAGGGTGGCTTGCACCAGCCTATTGATCTTGTTGTTGAGTCCTAGTTCTCTCAAGGTGTTAAAAAGAGTAATTCTGTCCACTGAGTCGTATGATTTCTGGAAGTCGACAAATATAGCTACCCATTGTCTGGCGCTTGACTTGCTGTATTGAAGGATGGTCTTCAGATTGAATATCTGCTCGGTACAGGACCTCGATGCTCTGAACCCTGCTTGATATTCTCCTAACTCTTTATCCAGCTGTCTCGTTACATGGCGTTCCAGAATCTTGGAAAATATCTTATAGGTAACAGCAATGAGTGATATTCCTCTGTAGTAACTGGGATCTGTTTTGCTTCCCCTCTTTTGGAACGGATGGATAATGGCTGACGTCCAATCATCTGGGAGCCTCTCACTAGTCCATATGTCCAGAATTACTTTATGTATGCTCCTGAAGGTGTGTTCTCCGGCATGTTTTAGCATTTCTGCTACTATCCCGTCTTCCCCAGAAGCTTTATTATTCTTGAGTAGTTTAATTATACCTCTGACTTCTTCATAGGTTGGAGGAGCGATATACTCAGTATTAGGGTTAGCTGGTTCTGTAACTTGGAGACGCTCAATAGGTTCTTCTGCATTTAAGAGTCCTTTGAAGTAGTTAGCTAGGGTCTTGGTACAATCGCTGTCATTAAGACACAGGGTTCCATCTGGTCTCTGGAGGTGTAAGGTAGGGGACGCGAATTGGGTTGTTTGTTGCTTGAGGCTTTTGTATAGATCTCTAGAGTTGTTCCTTACAAAATCCTCCTCTGCCTGCTTAATCAGTTCCTGGTTTTGCTTCCTCTTGGCCCCTGTTATGATGCTCGACGTAGTTTTCCTTTGAGCAATAAAGGCTTGTAAATTAGCTTCGTTCTTATGTACATTCCATTTGATCCACGCTAGTCGCCTGGCTTCTATAGCTTTATCACAATCGTTGGACCACCACGGATGCTTGTTCCCTTTAGGTCTATTGGGGATTGTTTCCTGAGCCGCTACTGTTATGGCATCCCTAAGCGGATCCCATTTTGTAGATGTGTTAATCCTGTTGGTATTATGAATCAGCCTCTCTTGGTAACTAGTGCTGTCTTCTTTAAGTTAGGTGATATCAAACATAGGGATCTTCGTGTTCTTTGCGAGCATACCAGTGGTCTTTATTAGTGGTTTCAGGTTCGTCTTAACCAGAGACAGGTAGTGATCAGAGTCAATGTTGGCTCCTCGTAGCACCTTGACATTTATAATATCCCTATGGTGCAGCTTGTGTATTGCTACGTGGTCGATTTGGAATTCACCCAACATGCTATTTGGGCATCGCCATGTCATGGCCTTCCTGGGAAGGTGTTTGAAAGCTGTAGACATCAAACGTAATCCATACTTGGTGCAGACACTGATTAATCGTTCCCCATTGGTGTTGGTTCTTTTGTGGGCAGGATATATTCCTACAATCTTCCGGTGTTTCCATTCTCTACCGATCTGGGCATTGAAATCTCCTAACAATATAGTCGTATGGTGATCTGGGACCTTGTCTAGGGATTCCTCAAGGGCATCCCAGTAATGGTTTGTCATTTCTGTTTTTTTTGTTAGAGTCATTGGTAGGAGCGTGGAAGTTAATCATAGAGTATCCTCTATTCTTACATCTGAAGGAAAGCACCGATGTTATATCATTTGGTGAGGAAAAGACAACAATGCTTGTAACCAGTCGACGGTGTACTGCAAACCCAGTCCAAAGGAATGGTATATTTTCCATTACTCTATTACCAGGTTTCCCTTTATATATTCTATATCCTTGAGACTCTACGGCTTCTTCGTCCGGAAACCTAGTCTCTTGGAGAGCTGCTATACTGATGTTCTTGTCGTTCAGTACTTCAAGCGTATGCTTAAGCTTACCAGTCTTGATCAAAGAGTTTATATTGATTGTGGCTAGGTACGTAATATTCCTTTTAAAGTTTCGTTTAGATCCGACTGGGTCACATGAAGGTGTAGGTCCCCCAGACTCCGATGACCTACTTGTGGTTTGTCTACCACCTGAGGTGTTATGTTCATTAAGTTTGTACTTCATGTTTGATACAGTCTATAACACAAGTGATTAGGTTAGGTCACCCGAAGGTAACGAGTTGTTAACTATCAGGGTTGTAAGCCCTGAAGCCCCCAAGCACTGATCGGTTCACTGACCTAGCTTCCCGCTGGGATTGGTTACCCAACCTTCCACTGGGTTGCTCAGTTTAGCAGGGACACCTCGTGCAGGTTACGTGCTGGAGTTGGAGTGAAAGAGGCTAGTTGGATTCTCTTGCTGAATCCAATATGTTACGTTGCAGATGGCTGGCAACGACGCATTTCACTCCCTTTTGTCCGGAGCCACAAGGACTCCTCCCCAGGTTCATTTCCGGAGCCACTATTTTATTTATTTATTATCAATTATAATTATTATAAGTATTATCCAAAGTATAGGTAGCGGCATGTGAGGCTTGCTTTAAGTTCACGCCAGGCTATTGCAGGTGGCGGGTTTCACGTTACCGTTTCAAATAAGACCAAACATGTTGCGAGACGTCAGAGGATTGTGGTCATCCGAGTAACGCGGAAAAATGAAATATTTCTTGATTATTATTTAAATATTATTTATTAATTTATTATTTATGTATTATGTTATCGATTATTTATTATTTTATATTTATTAATAATTAATTTTTCTTCTTCTTTCTTTTTTTCTTTCTTTTTTCGAATGAGCCAACTATGGACTACGTTGATTAACCAAAATGGTTTCAGCCCGATGAGTTGGGATTGGTTGCACGCTCTTAAGAGTCTTCTTCATAGCCATTATCTCCTTCATTTTCTGACTTTGTAGTTGTTTAGCTGCTTCTGACCTCTTTGGTCTCTGTCTTTTCTAAAGTTTAATAATTTTATTATTTTGACTATTATTTAATATTTATTTATGTATTATTTAATCTTTATTTATTTAATATTTAATATATATTGATTATTATAAGTATTTATTTTATTTATTTATGAGTGTTACAACAATAGACAGCATAGCCGAGCGGTCAATCCCAGTTTTTACAACGCCGGTCAGGGTGCACTCGGTACGGCCAGGATGTCAGGGTGCACTCGGTACCCATCCAAGATGACGGTCCCACCTATACGATACCTCAGACCCATTCCCTTACACTCTATCCCCCAATCCCCACCCCCACCAACTTCAGAATTTCATCAAATTCCGAACAGAGTTTACCAAAATTTGCCAGATTTTCCTCAAAGACCAGCATTGTTTACACTTACTTACGCCAGTCCACACTCTGTCGACCTCCCTTGCTCATCTCTTATTCGCAACCTACCCAGATATCATTCGAGTGTCCTCTGACCAATCAAAATCATAAAAAATCACCACACTTCCTAGAATCACCAAAATTCTGTAGACCACATCAAATTAACCAGATCCCACCAAAATCCTTCCAAATATACTAAGATTCTCCAACATTTCCTACAATACAGTAATATTCCCCAAACAACCACATTTCCCAGATTTACTAAAAATTCACCAGATCCCCCAAAAATCCTTGAAAATATACAAAGATTTCCGAAGCTCCATCCAAATATACTATGATGCTCCAAATTCATCAGATTACCTAAATCAACAAAAAAACATCAAATTCTACAAATCCAAAGCACACCAGACTTCCTCGTAAGAAACGGGTTATACTATACATTACAATACATACTTTCAACTACCTTCCAATGGGGGTAAGGAGCGTACGGTCAGGGTAGCCGCGAGTGGGTATCTGTGACACAAGCTGGTAGCAACATGTTTCTCCCCAAGGGCAGAGCGATGTCAAGACACCTGGCTGACACGAGCGTAGCTGTGCGGTCTATACCTAAAATCTCACACAAGAATTCTCCTAAATGTTTCAATTATTCCCGAAGCATTGAGTCTTCAACGAGTGAAATGTCGATTAGCGACAAAGGGGTCCCCAGGCGTGTATGGCATAGATGTCACTTACTTGGGGGTAGGCTCCTCGCTGTCATCTTTCACGTCAGATTTATCGAAGGATGCTAGCCACAAGCTAAGGTCCTTTAGCAAAATACTTAAGGCGGTTACTAGCTCCATTGTGTTCTTCATTGAATTGTTTTTGTAACTGGAAAGGCAGTGTTTTAAAATTGTTAGTAATTCCTTACTGATTTTGTAGTTTGGCGCGTTCATGCAATTAACTGCTGGTCATATTGGGCACTCCATTCTGTGTATTTTGGTAGTCCTCTCAAGGACGGCTTGCGGCTAGTATCCATCGATATAACTAACATGTACACCAGCATTCCAATTAAGGAAGCAATCAGTATTATCCACAAGAATCTAAAGACAAACAACTTGGCAAAAGTAACCAAAGAGATCGTCAAATTACGTGTTTCAATTAGACAATAAAATATATACACAAACAGAGGGCCTAGCCATGGGGTCACCGCTTAGTGGGCTATTTCCCTACATCTTCATTAACTCCCTAGGAATGTTCTCGACAATGGGAATAGTGCAGGGAGAAAGATACGTGGATGACGTATATTGCATCTACGGCACTGAATTAACAAACGAAGAAACAATACTCCAGGCCGTTAATAACCTACACCACTCTACTAAATTCACTAAGGAATCTGAAATCGATCGGAAAATAATGTATCTCGACATAACAAATGAACTGAAAGATAATGAACATTCATACTGCATATTCCGAAAACCGACACAAACATCGCATGCAATTGACAATCATTCCAATCACCCCAGCACACATAAATTAGCGGGCTTCAATTCAATGGTGCACAGGGCTTTAAACATACCCATGTCAAAAGACAACTACAACAAGAGGATCTCAATAATCAAGCAGATATCATAATAAAAAAATTATAAAAATAAAACGATTCAAAAGTCGGACAATATTGAGAAAAATTCGCGCGTTTCAATGACAAATACATAATATAAAATTACCAATCTGTTAAAATAACAGAGCATTAACATAGCATTTACAAAAAAATAAGACAACCGGAAAGCATCTGCACAACAGTAATCTAAATAAACCAGACCTGTATTCTAACTCAGGGGTATTATTTCATTAAGTGACAAGACACAGGGTGTCAATCAAATAACATCGGGCAGAGTGGGAGAAGAATGAATACACGATACAATGAGCACAGAAATGCGATAGAATACGGGACGCACTAGGCCGTATGCGACCACATGTGCGACGCAGGACTCAGTTTCACGAACCGACAGGTAAAGGAAGCAATCGAGATACAGTTAGCTAAATTAAACAACCCCCAATAATATAAACGTCAAACCATTTGATCACTTTCGTGATATTTTAATGTTTAGCTTGGCCCATTTGTCGGTCAAATTTGTTTCTTGTTACCGAGATCCCCGAATGATAATTATTTCTTTGTAAATGTATTAATTGCTTAAACTATATGCATAACCTTGTTATTAATCACCTAATTCATAGATATTATAGTTACTCACCTAGTGTTTAAGGCTTCCGCAACACATCACTACAACGACTACACTGAGCCTGTCTGCTGCTTGCCCGCTGTCGCCACGAGCTCGTGACGTCATTTCCTTGGCCAACCAATAGCAGCGGTGTTTTAGGTCAGCTGCCTCCCTCGGCGGGGTTTCGCCGCTATAAAACCTCGAGTCATCTTCTGAGTGATGTGCCACTCTTCATCTATTCTTCGGCCACGACTTAACGGGCCACTGTGGTGCCACTCTTCATCCATTCTTCGGCCACGACTCTACGGGCCACTCTGGGCCGCTATTCTTCGGGCTTACTCTACGGCCAACATTCTACTGTCAACATGTGACAATCTACCTTTTGGTCACCACTCTGAGACCAATAAACTTCAAATATTCTCGCCAAGACTTTTCAAGTACCGCAGTGAGAGTCATCATCTACGACTAATAGTAATAATCTTCACGGTGCACTATCTCGCATTGAGGAAAGGCACAAGGAAGGAATGTCAACAGTAGTTGCTACGCGCCATGGTTAGCCAGGACCAAAACAAGTTTGTAAACAAACTCCAATCTCTCCAGTGCACAACAACAGCAGTGATACCTCTCAAATGTGTGGAGTGGGTTGCCTACTGGGGCTGACAAATGGTGATACGGGACTGTTTGTATAAATTTCTTCGCTTGAGGGATGATTCACTCTGGACATACCCTCCACTAAAGTGTCGCCAAAAGATAAGTTTTTTAGCACTCATTTATAGAACATTTTTATTGCCTCTTCTATTTTAAGAAGACAAAGTTGATCTTTGCCATGAACTTTTTAATAAGAAGCTCATGTATTTTCTTCAGTGGTTATTAATTGATGTTTGGTTTACTTAAACAGTATAATAATAAATTGCATATTTGTTACCTATTATGTTTAATTGTGAAATCCTTCAGCCCCTTACATTAACGCATATTTCAGTCTTATTGCTTCACCCTAATGATATTGAATCCAAGCTAATGCTTGTTGCTGTTCTCCCTCTATGAGTTGGAGTTTTCTGGGGCAAACTCCACCATATTTATGGTGCCTCACCCCCGGGAAACATATCTGTTGCACCCTGGGAATGTTACAAGTTTCATATCTTGGATTTCACATTAAACATTAACAATTTTTGTTTATTGTGTTTCAACACTAATTCAAATTGTAAGTTTCAGCCTGAGGCGCATGTTCAGCAGAGGAGGTGAGAAACGTAAGCTAAGCCGGTTTCTTCCGCATCAGCCTAAACCTTACTACCTAGCAAGCTGTCATCCTCTGGCTTCCAGTACTCGAAGTCACAATATTGACGTGAGTAACGAACAACTTTTAACATGCCTAACCTTGATGAAAAACTCAGCAACGCCAGAGCCTCTTGTAAGGGCAAGCTCACACGGTTTCGTACTTTTTAACGGAGCTTGAACCCCAAGAGCTTAATCTTGACATAATTTCGCAGAGGCTTAAGAATTATGAACAAGCCTTTGAGAAATATGATGAGATACAATGCAGTATAGAAACTCAGCAACCGGACCAGCAAAGTGATAGGTTGGAAGTTGAAAAATTATACTATCAGGGATTTGCTGAAGCTAAACAGCTTATTAGGGCTTTAACTTTAAAAGAAAAACAAGAAGATCAAACTTCTGCAGCATCTTCTACATCTTCTTCACGCATTATATTACCCAAATTATAAATACCCAAATTCACTGGTAAGGACATAGAATGGGAGCCATTTTTTGAATTATTTAATTCTTTAGTAAATGAGGATACTTCTATCCCAGTAATTCAAAAATTTCACTACTTGCGTCTGGCAGTTCAAGGCAACGCACTTAACCTGATTCAAGCACTTTCTTTGACCTGTGATAATTATGAAGTTGCTCTGAATCTTCTTAGGGATAGATATGGGAACATTCGTTTATCTATTCAACGCCATATACAAAGCTTATTCGAGTTACCTAACGTGCAAGCAGAAAACAGCTTATCACTTCGTAAGTTGATTGACACTGCAGAACTACACGTCAGAGCATTGTCCAATTTAAACCAACCTGTAAATCACTGGGACTTATTTCTAGTTCACCTCATTTCTGCAAGATTGGATGCAAGTACATTAAAAGCCTGGGAAACAGAACTTTCCCAGCATTTGCAAAGCACTTATGAGGCAATTATTAACTTTTTGAAGGCTAGAAGCCAAGTCTTTTCCGCCATAGCTAATCAAAAATCTAGTATTTCAGATTCAAAAGCCTTCTTAAAAGACAAGTTTAGCAGTTCTAATCAAAGAATTTTAAGATCACATGATCTTCCTGTTGATGCTCGGTCACCTAACCAAAAGCAAACGTGCGGTCTATGTCAGCAATCGCATAATTTATACAATTTTGATGAATTTAAATCTTTATCAGTAGATGAAAGACGAAAGTTAACTACGAATAAAAACATTGTTTTAACTGTTTGTCAGGAACGCATATGTTAAACAATTGCCGTTCACAACGTTTATGCTTTCATTGTAAGGCTAGACACCATTCCCTATTGCACAGACATGAAAGATCACGGTTATCAGGACCAAGCAGTCCCAATACCAAGTCTCATTCTGAGACTTCTCAAAATAGTGCGCAGTCGTATGCTCAAAGTTCTACCTCGCTTGGCAAAGTTCAGGTTTTATTATCTACTGTGCAGGTTCTATTGAAAAATGCTTACGGGAAATGGGTATCTGTCAGGGGATTATTAGACAATGCCGCTACTAACAATTTTATAAGTGAATCTTTGGTACAAAAGTTAGGCCTCCCAAAACATCCTACCTCAATAGAGGTTACAGGAATAAACTGCTCTAAATCGCAATCCTTAAGCTTTGCTAAAGTGGATCTGAAGGACTCTAATAATCTTGGTACGCAGTTGCAATTAGATTGTTTGATTATCAAGTCTATAGGCAACAATATTCCCGGCACTTCTTATCCTATTCAAGGTTGGAATATCCCGAATTTTGTCCAGCTAGCTGACCCTCATTTCAACAGAGCTTCGCCCGTAGAGCTTCTTTTCAGCTCAAGCGTATTTTGGCAGTGTCTTCATTACAATAAAGTAAAAATTGCTCCTAATGTTTTCTTCCGCGAAACTGATTTTGGTTGGATCGCTACTGGTCAAATATACCGTAATCCTATTAAAACTGTATCGAATTGTTATTTTGTTGGTGCCGATTTGAGTCTAGAGCTGACCAAGTTCTGGAATCTTGAAAATGTTCAGGCTACTTCTTCTTCATCTTCTAACGATATTTGTGAAAAGTTATACAAGGAAACCACTGTTCGTACTGCTGAAGGCAGATCTATAGTAACTCTTCCACGTATTCCTAATCCTCCCGCCATCACGGGCTCGCATTCCAGAGCACTCAGGGCACTATTAGCTATTGAAAATCGGTTCAAACGAGATGCTTCTGTTAAAACTCAGTATGCTTCCTTTATGGAGGAATACGAATCATCCAATCACATGGAGGTAATTTCTAAATCACAAGAAATTGGCAATCCTTTTAAGGAAATAGTTTATCTAAATCATCACCCGGTATGGAAAAATTCTTTAACACAAGACAATATAAGAGTAGTTTTTAATGGCTCATCACCAGATTCCAATGGAGTCTCTTTAAATGATACCTTGCAATGTGGTCCCGCTATTCAAACAGATCTCACCTCTGTCTTGCTTAATTTTCGACGGTTTCCTATTGCTGTAATCTCAGATATTAAGCAGATGTACCGGCAGATTCTCGTAAATTCTGAGCAGCAAGATCTGCAAAGAATATTGTGGCGCGATGAGAGTTCCAAACCCATAATGATATTTCGATTGAAGACTGTGACATATGGCCTGAAGCCTTCAGCCTTTCTTGCGATTCGGTCTCTCCACATGTTAGCCGAGCAAGATGGTCATCTGTATCATCCTTTGGCCTCTGAGGCATTAAAAACGGCCTTTAATGTTGACGATTTCTTGTATTCTTTCCCTAATATTTCTGAAGCACTACTTGCGTGCGAAGATTTGAAATCCCTGCTCCTAGGAGGTGGTTTTCCGCTCCATACATGGACTTCAAATTCTACTGAATTTATATCAAAATTTTCATCAGAGGTCCCAGTTGATGAATTTGTTGCTATTCCTACTGATGAAGCAGCCGTAAAAGCATTGGGTGTTTTTTGGTGTCCTTCTTCTGATACCATCTCTTATCAGGTACATTTGTCAGAATCTCCCCCTGTAACTAAGAGGCAAGTTCTGTCAGAAATCGCAAGGATCTTTGACCCTTTGCAATATATTGCTCCTATAGTTATAGTTGCAAAAATTTTCCTGCAAAAGCTTTGGTCATTAAAATCTCACTGGGATGAAAATCTCCCCTTTCCTCTTTTAGAAGAATGGTTAGAGTATCGCAGTAGTTTGCTGGATCTCTCCAAGGTTTCTATACCCCGCCTTTTAATTTCTAATCCCTTATGCCAGCAGTATGACCTGCATGTATTTTCTGATAGATCAGAACGGGCTTATGGCTGTTGTACATACATAGTAGGACGTTCCTCAGCCACTTTCCCTGGATTTTCTAATTTAGTGTGCGGTAAATCAAAAGTTGCTCCACTTAAAACGGTATCATTGCCGAGATTAGAATTATGCTCTGCTTTAATGGCAACAGAATTAGCTACTAAACTAAATGTCAGTTTAAAGCTAAAATTTTCCCGCACATTTTTTTTGGAGCGATTCTTCTATTGTACTAGCTTGGATTTCCAAGTCTTCTTCTCATTGGAATACCTTTGTGGCAAATCGCGTTTCTAAGATTCACGAAGTTTCTCATTCTGAACAATGGAGACATGTTCCTAGCCGTGAAAACCTCGCGGATATAATATCACGTGGTTGCACGCCTAAAAAAATGATTTCTTCAGACCTGTACTGGAATGGTCCTCCTTGGCTAAGTCAGGAATCATCTAGCTGGCCTCGCTTAGCTAATCAATTTGCAGAAGAAGTACCTGATGCCCGCACTGACCCTGTCACGTCACATCTTACTTCTACTTCTACTAGCCTTTTTCAGAGATACTCTTCATTTGATAAATTGATTCGTGTAGTGTCTTATATATTCCTGTGGAAATATTTAGTAATTGATCAACCATTGAAGCCTCAACCCTTTCTCACCAGAGTAGAGTTAGAATTTGCTACTCGCAAGATTTTGTTGCTTGTTCAGCAGGAAGTATTTGCCCCTGAAAAGCAAGCTCTTATAAGTGGTAAAGATTTACCCAAGTCTAGCAGGCTTTCACCAATCACTCCTTTTCTAGACCAGGACGGCATAATACGTGTGGGTGGAAGATTAGCTATGTCTAGTTGTGAGGATGGGAAAAAACATCCCATCATCCTTCCTTCAAAGCATCCTATCACTACACTTATAATAAAGAAGTTTCATTATAAACACCTTCATGCTGGCACTCGCACCTTTCTCTGTCTAATTCGTGAACTCTACTGGGTCATTAATGGCGTTCATGAGGTTTCTTCTGTTGTCAAAAAGTGTATACCTTGCTTTAAGGTTAAACCACGCCCCGCCACGCAGATCATGGGTAATTTACCTCCATTTCGTTCAGAACCTAATAAGCCCTTCGCTCTTACTGGGATCGATTACGCCGGTCCTTACGTATATCAGACCAATCCCTCTTCATCTAAGCGCAAAATCTTAGGTAAACTTTACATCTCGTTATTTGTGTGTATGGTGACGGGAGCCATCCACCTCCAGTTGGTTACGAACGCTTCTGTATCTTATTTTTTGGCCGCCTTTTCTAGATTTGCTGCTAGAAGGGGTGTTCCATCTGAAGTCTTTTCAGACAATGCAAAAATTTTTGTAAGTGCTTCTGATCTCCGGAAAAAAGTGTTAAGCTCCCCTTCTGCTGAAGAAAAAATTTCCAACTTTTCCTATTCTAAAGTAATCAAATGGCATTTCATCCCGCCTTATGCTCCCCATCAAGGGGGCCGATGGGAGTCCTGCATCAAACTTACTAAAAGACAGCTTAAGAAAACTCTTGGTCCTACCATACTTTCTTATGAGGAATTCAACTCTTTAATTATTCAAGTCGAAGGTATCTTAAATTCCAGACCTCTGACTCCTCTTTCAAACGATCCTAAGGATCTTTTACCTTTGACACCCAGTCACTTCCTGATTGGCTGTTCGCTTGCTGCTACTCCGCCTTTGCTGGTTCGACGCTGTGATCCTAGCCTACCTATCTTTTGGAGAAAAGTAGAATCTATGCGCTGTTCTTTTTGGCGCCGATGGAAGTTAGAATATCTCAGCTTGCTAAATAGGCGTGAGAAGTGGCGGCTTCCTCAACCAGATGTACGAGTGGGGGACATGGTTCTTCTTCGAGACCCATCTCCGCCTCTCGTGTGGAACCTAGGCAGAGTTATTCACTGCCACTTTGGCCGTGATAAACGCGTCAGAGTTGTTGATGTTTTAACTAATAAAGGTCTTTACCCTAGACCTATCTCTGCTACCTCTGTTTTGCCTTTCGAGTCTTAGTTTACTCCTCGTCTGTTATCCATGTTTGTTTTGACTGATTCTTTTGTTTGTTTTCATTTGGAGTTCTCGGAGCATGATCACTTTCGTGATGCTTTCAATGTTTAGCTTGGCCCATTTGTCGGTCAAATTTGTTTCTTGTTACCGAGATCCCCGAATGATAATTATTTCTTTGTAAATGTATTAATTGCTTAAACTATATGCATAACCTTGTTATTAATCACCTAATTCATAGATATTATAGTTACTCACCTAGTGTTTAAGGCTTCCGCAATACATCACTACAACGACTACACTGAGCCTGTCTGCTGTTGCCCGCTGTCGCCACGAGCTCGTGACGTCATTTCCTTGGCCAACCAATAGCAGCGGTGTTTTAGATCAGCTGCCTCCCTCGGCGGGGTTTCGCCGCTATAAAACCTCGAGTCATCTTCTGAGTGATGTGCCACTCTTCATCTATTCTTCGGCCACGACTTAACGGGCCACTGTGGTGCCACTCTTCATCCATTCTTCGGCCACGACTCTACGGGCCACTCTGGGCCGCTATTCTTCGGGCTTACTCCACGGCCAACATTCTACTGTCAACATGTGACAATCTACCTTTTGGTCACCACTCTGAGACCAATAAACTTCAAATATTCTCGCCAAGACTTTTCAAGTACCGCAGTGAGAGTCATCATCTACGACTAATAGTAATAATCTTCACGGTGCACTATCTCGCATTGAGGAAAGGCACAAGGAAGGAATGTCAACAGTAGTTGCTACGCGCCATGGTTAGCCAGGACCAAAACAAGTTTGTAAACAAACTCCAATCTCTCCAGTGCACAACAACAGCAGTGATACCTCTCAAATGTGTGGAGTGGGTTGCCTACTGGGGCTGACAAATGGTGATACGGGACTGTTTGTATAAATTTCTTCGCTTGAGGGATGATTCACTCTGGACACACCCTCCACTAAAGTGTCGCCAAAAGATAAACACAGTCACATTTGTAGCATGAACACACACAGGAATGCGAGAGGGGGGGGGGGAGGGGGAATGCCCAAGTAAATAAGAGACACTGGCACACAGGAAGCTCCCCCAGTTCAGAGTATAGAGTGACGAAGTTAACTGCTCTCTCCAGGATCGCGCAAGGCCCCTCCAGATAAGTAGCCTGTACAATACAATCTGAACTGACCATTTAACAACAATCACATAGTCACTCTAAACAACAAATTTTTAGACAACCACCAATTCCAGTATCTTAACAAAACACCACATAGACTGTAACTAACAATTATTGACGAGTTGCATTATCTTAACTAATACTGCAACTAAATGAGTGTTCATATTGTTAAAACTTCCACCCATACTTTCAGACATAGATTTTATAGCCTAAGTGTAATGGATCTGATGATGATAGCTTGACGATCGAAACTGGTCATCCAAGTGTATTTGTTAATCTTATGCAATTTTTTTTCAGGATTAGGGAATAACCCACAATTGGGTGTTGACCGACTGAAAAACATCAACTACGTAATATTAAATAAATGAAATAATTATAAATTCATAAATAATAAATAAATAAAAATTAAGTAATAATAAATAAATGTTTCATTTTTAAACGTTACTCGGATGACCACCAACGTGTGACGTCACGCAACAGGTTTGGTCTTCATTGAAACGGTAACGTGGAACCCGTCACCTGCAATAGCCTGGCGTGTTAACTATGAACAGGTTTATAATTTGTTGAAACGACCTTGAGCGAGCCACATAGCTGTCATCATAAATCGAACAAACACGTTGGATAATAACAATAATCGACAAGAAATATTTAATTTAAAAAAATTATAATTAATACTTAAATATTATACTAATATATAACAAGTAGTTCCGTGAAGAACTATACAGCCTATTTTCATATATCCTACTTATGTTAACTGCCACTATCAACATACAAAATATCAATTTGATTGCTGTAATGCATTCGTAGATATTGAGAACAGACTAAATATTTCGGATGGTCGCCATGTTGGATTTTATATATGTGGGTCCTAGAGTTACGTACTGTTACATGAAGAGTATTGTGTACGTGTAGCATTCAAACTACAATCGCATGATTAGGACACAAGAAGTAAAAACGAGATTTTAAAATTTCACACAGCTGCCATCTTGTGGTTATGGAAACAATTGAAATAAATTAGATGCCAGTGGATTAACATTCGTATAAGGATTTACTGTTTCAAGTTTCACTGCAATCGGATGGTTAAATTGCAAGAAACGTCCATGTGAATATTTATTCTTCGCGTCGCCGCCATTTTGGATTTGTGATCACCAGGTTATTTAAAATCCTATAGGTGAACTTAAGTTCATAAACCCTATGAACATAAAAAAATCAGTTTCATTGCTATAATAGATTCGTAGATATTCAGAGCCGCCTAAATATTTCGGATGGTCGCCATTTTGGATTGTTAAATGTATAGGCCATAGAGTCATGTTCCATTAAAGAAAAATTATTGCGTAGGTTTATTATTCAAACTTTCACTTCGATCGCATGATTACGACACAAGAAATAAAAAATTAATTTTAAAATTCGCACAGCCGCCATCTTGAGGTTATGTAAACAATTGAACTAAATTAGATACCAGTGTATTACAATGTGTATAAACATTTCCTGTACCAGATTTCATTGCGTTTGGAACATTAAATCGCGAGAAAGGTCTATTTAAAATTTTCAAATTACTGTAGCTTGGCCGCCATGTTCCTTTTGTAGTTAACCGGTTTTTGAAAGTCTTACAGATGAACTTCCAGTAGTGCCCTTAATCTCCGTACAAAATTTCAGGGTGATACCGCTAATAGTTTCCGAGATAAAGAATGCTGGTGAAATATTTCGCACATCCGCCATCTTGTGGTTATATACACAATTCAACGAAGTTAGATGTCGGTGCATTACAATGTGTATAAACATATACTGTACCAAGTTGTATTGCGTTTGGTTGGTTAAATCGCGAGAAACGTCTATTAAAATGTCGCAAATTCGCGTGGCCGCCATGTTGGTTTTGTAGCTATCAGTTTTTCAAAAGTCACATAGGTGAACTTCTAGTAGTTCCCTTTATCACCGTAAAAATTCCAGGGTAATATCGGGAATAGTTTCGAAGATATGGAATGCTGGTGAAATATTTCGCACAGCCGCCATGTTGGATTGGTGATTCATAACAACATTTCAAGGGCACGGTCGGGGTCGCCTGGAATAGTGCTATGAACTTACCGAGTTTCATTGAAATCGCTCCAGCCTTTTAGAAGTTATTAGGGGGCACACACACACCTCTCTCCCACACACACACACGCGCGCGCACGCACGTCACACAGACACACGGACAAAAGGTGATCTCATAAGCCTATTTTTTTCAAAATTGAAAATAGGCTAATAATGAGATGGTGTGTGTGTGTCTGTCTGTCTGTCTGTCTGTCTGTGTGTTACTCAATAACACAAGAACCACTGGTTCGGTTTAATTGAAATTTTGCATGAACGTAGCTGATTTACCAGGCTTACATATAGGTTACTTTTGATTTCGATATTTTGCACTATTTAAAAATGGCGACTATTTTCATATTTCCATTTCAAATAAAAAGAGAACGCTAAGATATAGCAAACTTTTGATTGGACTACGAGCTTTAAAATTTACTTTTCTATCCGAAAGGTCCTTATCAATTTTCGTGTATCTCCAACGGTTAGCGAGTAAAACCTACATTTGTGACGTCACTACACCCTTTGGTTTCAAAATTTTATATTTCCATCATACTGTATGTATGTCTACCCCTTATTATTCCCGTTTTCCAACGGGGTCGGGGATGAGATGCGATGGAAGTCTTTGTGTCGGCGGTTTTTACGGCCTGATGCCCTTCCTGACGCCAACCTCATGAGAGGAGTTAATGAGAGATGAAATGAATGATGGTGAATGAAACTGGGGAAGGATGTGGAAGGAAACGGCCGTGGCCAGTCAGAAGGTACCGTCCCAGCATTTGCCTGGTGTTGAAAATGGGGAAACCACGGAAAACCATTTCAAGGACGGCCGACGGTGGGGCTCGAACCCCCGCGTCTACCGAGTCAGCGAGAGTTTGGCCCCATGACCTAATGCCACGCGTTAGCCAGCGTAGCCACGACTGTCGGTTTATATTTCCATCATACCAATATATAACAAGTAGTTCCGTGAAGAACTATACAGCCTATTTTCATATATCCTACTTAGGTTAACTGCCTCTATCAACATACAAAATTTCAGTTTGATTGCTGTAATAGATTCGTTGATATTGAGAACCGACTAAATATTTCGGATGGTCGCCATGTTGGATTTTATATATGTAGGTCCTGAAGTTATGTACTGTTATATGAAGATTATTGTGTACGTGTAGCATTCAAACTTCAATCGCATGATTAGGACACAAGAAGTAACAAGGAGATATTAAAATTTCGCACAGCTGCCATCTTGTGGTTATGGAAACAATTGAAATAAATTAGATGCCAGTGGATTAACATTCGTATAAGGACGGCGTTGTCGCAGCCCCTAAACTTAAGAACCAACCATCGTATAAGGATTTACTGTACTAAGTTTCACTGCACTCGGATGGTTAAATTGCGAGAAACATTCATGTGAATATTTAAACTTCGTGTCGCCGCCATGTTGGATTTGTGATCACCAGGTTATTTAAAGTCCTATAGGCGAACTTAAGTTCATAGCCCCTATGAACATAAAAAATTCAGTTTGATTGCTATAATAGATTCGTAGATATTCAGAGCCGTCTAAATATTTCGGATGTTCGCCATGTTGGATTGTTAAATATATAGGCTATAGAGTCATGTACCATTAAAGGAAAATTATTGCGTAGGTTTATTATTCAAACTTTCACTTCGATCGCATGATTACGACACAAGAAATAAAAACTTAATTTTCGAAATTCGCACAGCCGCCATTTGAGGTTAAGTATACAATTGAACTAAATTAGATACCGGTTCACTACAATGTGTATAAACATTTCCTGTACCAGATTTCATTGCGTTTGGAACATTAAATCGCGAGAAAGGTCTATTTAAAATTTTCAAATTCGCTTGGCCACCATGTTCGTTTTGTAGTTAACCGCTTTTTGAAAGTCTTATAGATGAACTTCCAGTAGTGCCCTTTATCTCTGTACGAAATTTCAGGGTGATACCGCAAATAGTTTCAGAGATATAGAATGCCGGAGAAATATTTCGCACATCCGCCATCTTGTGGTTATGTAAACAATTGAACCAAGTTAGATGTCGGTGCATTGCAATGTGTATAAACGCATCCTGTACCAAGTTTCATTGCGTTTGGTTGGTTAAATCGCGAGAAACGTCTATTTAAAAGTCGCAAATTCGCGTGGCTGCCATGTTGGTTTTGTAGACACCAGTTTTTCAAAAGTTACACAGGTGAACTTCTAGTAGTTCCCTTTATCACCGTAATAAATTCCAGGGTGATATCGGGAATAGTTTCGGAGATATTGAATGCTGGTGAAATATTTCGCACAGCCGCCATGTTGGATTGGTGAGACGTAACAAAATTTGAAGGGCAAGGTCGGGGTCGCCCGGAATAGTGCTATGAACTTACCGAGTTTCATTGAAATCGCTCCAGCCGTTTAAATTTTATTAGGGGGGACACACACACACACCTCTCTCTCTCTCACACACACACACACGCACACACACACGGACAAAAGGTGATCTCATAAGCCTATTTTTTCAAATTTGAAAATAGGCTAAAAATGAGATGGTGTGCGTCTTTCTGTCTGTGTGTTACTCAATAACAAAAGAACCACTGGTTCGGTTTAAATGAAATCTTGCATGGACGTAGCTGATTTACCAGGCTTACATAAAGGCTACTTTTGATTTCGATATTTTGCACTATTTAAAAAAGGCGACTATTTTCATATTTCCATTTCAAATAAAAAGAGAACGCTAAGAAATAGCAAACCTTTGATGGCACTACGAGCTTTAAAATGTACTTTTCTATCCGAAAGGTCCTTATCAATTTTCGTGTATCTCCAACGGTTAGCGAGTAAAACCCACATTTGTGACGTCACTACACCCTGTGGTTTCAAAATTTCATATTTCCATCATACTTATGTATAACAAGATGTTCAGTAAAGAACATATAGCCTACTTTCTCCTAAATGCATGGGTATTGTTGTAACTCTTTGTCCTTTTCAAGGAGTATAATTGAATGTTGGTTGTAGTAGCTTGTTGAAATACAGCGTGCTATAGGGATATTAAACATCAATATGAGGTGCCCTTTGCTAGTGCTACCTCTGTAAAAAAAATCATTCAATTCGGCTTCACCGTGTTTGAATTGATCTGGGGAATGGATTTGCACACATACATGGCCGCTATTTGCAAACTATTGGGCTGATGACCTTGTAGTCAGTCATAAGATGCTTTCCACAAAAAGGCACGTTGTTGCAAAATCCGGTAGAGATCAAATTATTAGGATGGTCGAAATTTTATTTAAGCTTTTAACATTTGGGTGGCCGTCATTCCGTTTCCGTCAAGATGGCGGCGATATAATCATGACACTGAGGTGCCTTTTGCCAGTGCTACCTCTGTACCAAATTTCGTTCAATTCGGTTTCACCGTGTTTGAATTGATAGGGGGAGTCGATTTGCACACATACTTGGCCACCATCTGCAAACTATTGGGCTGATGATATAGCAGTTTGGTCAGAATATGCTTCCCACATAAAGATTTGTTGTTGCAAAATTTGGTAGAGCCTAGATTATTAGGTTGGTCGTAATTACATTTTAGCCTTTAACATTTGGGTGGCCGCGATTACGTTTCCGTCAAGATGGCGGTGATATAAAACATGACACTGAGGTGGCCTTTTCTAGTGCTACCTCTGTACCAAATTTCGTTCCATTCGGTTTCACCGTGTTCGAATTAATAGGGGGAATCGATTTTCACACAAAGATGGCCGCCATCCGCAAAATATTAGGCTAATGACCTATTAGTTTGGTCAAAGGATGCTCCCTCCATAATGGTATGTTGATGCAAAATTTGGTAGAGATCGGATGATTAGGTTAATCGTAATTTGATTTAAGCTTTGAATATTTGTGTGGCCGCCATTAAGTTTCCGTCAAGATGGCGGTGATATAAAACATGACACTGAGGTGCCCTTTGCTAGTGCTATCTCTGTACCAAATTTCATTCCATTCGGTTTCACCGTGTTCGAATTAATAGGGGTAATCGATTTTGACACAAAGATGGCCGCCATCCGCAAACTATTAGGCTAATGACCTATTAGATTTGTCAAAGGATGCTTCCTCCATAAGGGTATGTTGTTGCAAAATTTGGTAGAGATCGAATGATTAGGTTAGTCGTAATTTAATTTAAGCTTTGAACATTTGTGTGGCCGCCATTACGTTTCCGTCAAGATGGCGGTGATATAAAACATGACACTGAGGTGCTCTTTGCTAGTGCTGCCTCTGTACCAAATTTCATTCCATTCGGTTTTACCGTGTTCGAATTAATAGGGGTAATCGATTTTGACACAAAGATGGTCGCCATCCACAAACTATTAGGCTAATGACCTATTAGATTTGTCAAAGGATGCTCCCTTCAAAAAGGTATGTTGTTGCAAAATTTGGTAGAGATCGGATGATTAGGTTAGTCATAATTTGATTTAAGCTTTGAACATTTGGGTGACCGCCATTACGTTTCCGTCAAGAAGGCGGCGATATAAAACATGACACTGGGGTGCCCTTTGCTAGTGCTACCTCTGTACCAAATTTCATTCCATTCGGATTCACCGTGTTCGAATTAATAGGGGTAATCGATTTTGACACAAAGATGGCAGCCATCCGCAAACTATTAGGCTAATGACCTATTAGATTTGTCAAAGGATGCTCCCTCCATAAAGGTATGTTGTTGCAAAAATTGGTAGAGATCGGATGATTAGGTTAGTCGTAATTTGATTTAAGCGTTGAACATTTGTGTGGCCACCATTACGTTTCCGTCAAGATGGCGGCGATATAAAACATGACACTGGGGTGCCCTTTGCTAGTACTACCTCTGTACCAAATTTCGTTCCATTCGGCTTCACCGTGTTCGAATTAATAGGGGCAATCGATTTTCACACAACAATGGCCGCAATCCGCAAACTATTAGGCTGATGACCTATTAGTTTGGTCAAAGGATGCTGCCCCCATATAGGTATGTTGTTGCAAAATTTGGTAGAGATCGGATGATTAGGTTAGTCGTAATTTGATTTAAGCTTTGAACATTTGTGTGGCCGCCATTACGTTTCCGTCAAGAAGGCGGCGATATAAAACATGACACTGGGGTGCCCTTTGCTAGTGCTACCTCTGTACCAAATTTCATTCCATTCGGATTCACCGTGTTCGAATTAATAGGGGTAATCGATTTTGACACAAAGATGGCAGCCATCCGCAAACTATTAGGCTAATGACCTATTAGATTTGTCAAAGAATGCTTCCTCCATAAAGGTATGTTGTTGCAAAATTTGGTAGAGATCGAATGATTAGGTTAGTCGTAATTTGATTTAAGCTTTGAACATTTGTGTGGCCGCCATTACGTTTCCGTCAAGATGGCGGTGATATAAAACATGACACTGAGGTGCCCTTGGCTAGTACTACCTCTGTACCAAATTTCGTTCCATTCGGCTTCACCGTGTTCGAATTAATAGGGGCAATCGATTTTCACACAACAATGGCCGCAATCCGCAAACTATTAGGCTGATGACCTATTAGTTTGGTCAAAGGATGCTGCCCCCATAAAGGTATGTTGTTGCAAAATTTGGTAGATATCGGATGATTAGGTTAGTCATAATTTGATTTAAGCTTTGAACATTTGGGTGACCGCCATTACGTTTCCGTCAAGAAGGCGGCGATATAAAACATGACACTGGAGTGCCCTTTGCTAGTGCTACCTCTGTACCAAATTTCATTCCATTCGGATTCACCGTGTTCGAATTAATAGGGGTAATCGATTTTGACACAAAGATGGCAGCCATCCGCAAACTATTAGGCTAATGACCTATTAGATTTGTCAAAGGATGCTCCCTCCATAAAGGTATGTTGTTGCAAAATTTGGTAGAGATCGGATGATTAGGTTAGTCGTAATTTGATTTAAGCGTTGAACATTTGTGTGGCCACCATTGCGTTTCCGTCAAGATGGCGGCGATATAAAACATGACACTGGGGTGCCCTTTGCTAGTACTACCTCTGTATCAAATTTCGTTCCATTCGGCTTCACCGTGTTCGAATTAATAGGGGCAATCGATTTTCACACAACAATGGCCGCAATCCGCAAACTATTAGGCTGATGACCTATTAGTTTGGTCAAAGGATGCTGCCCCCATAAAGGTATGTTGTTGCAAAATTTGGTAGAGATCGGATGATTAGGTTAGTCGTAATTTGATTTAAGCTTTGAACATTTGTGTGGCCGCCATTACGTTTCCGTCAAGATGGCGGCGATATAAAACATGACACTGAGGTGTCCTTTGCTAGTGCTACCTTTGTACCAAATTTCGTTCAATTTGCGCTCACCGTGTTCGAATTGATAGGGGGGGGGGACAGACATTCAGAGTACACACACTCACACACACACACAGACTCACACACACACACATACACACACACACACACACAGACAGACACACTTTTTTTCGCCCTGTAGTGATCTCATAAGTCTACTTTAATTTTTTGCAAAAATCGAAAGTAGGCTAAAAATGAGATGTGTGTGTCTTTCTGTCTGTCTGTGTGTTACTCAATAACACAAGAAGCACTGGTTCGGTTTAATTGAAATTGTGCATGGACGTAGCTGATTTACCAGGCTTACAAATAGGCTACTTTTGATTTCGATATTTTGCACTATTTAAAAATGGCGACTATTTTCATATTTCCATTTCATATAAAAAAGAACGCTAAGAAATAGCAAACTTTTGATGGCACTACGAGCTCCAACGGTTAGTGAGTAAAACCTAAATATGTCTTATAAAACACGGTCAACGCCGAGCGATGTTAGTCTATGTTATTCTCTACATGAACTGTTTTATTTATAGAGGTAGTTTGTGGGGTCCGAAACTAGACGTGATTTTCAGTCTAATTTTATACTCTTTGTGCCGGTTATTGTATGTGAGTATTTGCATCTTTACGCTGTTTCACAATGTTATAGGGCTTTCTAATTTGCACGGTATGCTTTCAACCTTTTTATCGATTTGTTTTTCGTTAAATGAACATCTCAGTTGGCAAATATTTATATGCTTTTTTTGTCGTTTTTTACCATGATCAGAAACCCAAATTCACAGACGAATGTGTCGAAGACTATCGACTGTCACATTAGTTTATTTAGTATATTAATCTTACTGCAGAACTGGGCAAATTTATCTCAATAAAGTAGGTATCTTGACTTTCGCGGCCAATAAAAAAAACGCACGATTGACGGCGTAAACCCAGAAAAGTTGCTGAGTTGTAATTGCTTGGCCCTGAAATTGAATATACAATCATTTCGGAAGCCTTTATAGGGAGGTGAAAGACTGTTTTAACCTTTAGCACTCGCAGTAAAGTAGGTGAGGTGTTCTAAATAAGAATTTTGGTATCGCACAGTTTGCTATTCCTTTGGTAGTCCGCAAATAGACCACAAGAGCCCGCTGATGAACGATCTCGGAGTTACTAAGCGTAATCTCGCACAAGACACGCCATAAACTTAGAAAATATTTCTGTGATTAATTTGTTTTTGTTATTGTTACGTGCAATGCCCGTCCCAACGTTTTTAAAATTCATCTTCCCTGTATACTTGTGTTCCTTGCCATTTCAAACGACCGCCTGATGGCGTGGTTCCGTTTATGAACACGAGATGTCAGTATCTGTCGGACTTCGGCGCTTCTAGCGGTGATTCCTTCTTCACCACTAGAGTGTGTTTGTGGTGCCTTCTAAACTCGTCCTAATCGTGTCATATTTAAAAATATTATTATTCTACGTCATGAAACAAAAGACTGTATATACATGATACCGCCAAATGTATTACATAATAATCACATTGTTGCTTGATGTGTCAAGCTGTGATTGGACAATTACATTAACACGAATGCAATGCTGTTTTTGATTAGGGATTCTCCGCCATCTTGGCATCTTCACAGCCTGTCGTCAAGGAAGCAAGAAGCCAGCTGGTGTGACAGAGTATCTCTCAGTGTGCTGGGGGCATTGGCCCCTAGCTTTTACAAAATATGAATACTTATTCAACTAAGAAACTGCCTGTGCTCGTAAGGTTTTAACTTTCATCGTTTCGCCGTGAAGAGGACGTATGAAATGAAAATCGCATCTAGATACCAACAGGAGTTCTTGTGATACCAAAACGGCGCATGGGCGTGTTAGCCATTTTGAGGCACATTTAGTGCACTATAATATTTTATTTAAATTGTGTGTTGATTAATTTATTATTATTGTGTCTCCACTGAGAAGTTTTTAAGGTACGTAATGTTATTCTAAACCTTATATATTTTATTATGGGAGCTCCAATATTGGCCTTGTATTAATGATTCAATGCTGTGTTTTGTTTCGCCTGGTAGGCCAAATTTTTTTTCTGTTTTAATAATGTTACCAGATATATATTAATTTTGTTATTTTTCTTCGTACCTTCTGGAGACACATTTCTAGTTTATTTTAGGTTTTAAATTATTATTTATTTCCTTTTGGCAATCTTGGGATTGGCATATTATTAATCTGATTTACGATCCGATGCACCAGCCTCATGTTAATAGTATTTAGATGTAATTGTTTTCCTCCTTTCATTTCTCTCTAGTGATTTAATTATTTTTTTTGCCAATTGTTTGCCGTAATTCGATCGGACATGCGGTCTCTCTTTTTGTGGCCATGTTTGTTTTGTTTTTGTTTTGCCGGGAGGCATTCTGGTCTTGAGAGCATTATCTTGGCGTCGAGCGGTAAACTCAAACGTGTTGTAGTGTTAGCTTAATTTGTTTTTTATTTACCTTGTTGGTTTAACCTTATGTTTTTGGTGAATGTTCTTGTGTTTTTCTTAGTCACGATTTTCGGGAATTTCTTAGTTGATCATATTTTATTTTATTAATTTAATTTTAAATTTTTCGTTTTGTGTCGTGGCCTGGATCTCTGCATGTCGGATCGGTATTGCATTCCCTTGTAAATTATCAAGCCCTTTCTCGTTTAATTATGCCTGTAATTTTTTTTAAATCTTTGGGCTTTAACATTTTAATTTTAATTTAATTCTTTTCTTTTTTCTTTTTGCTTTGCAAGCAAGCATGTTCTGTTTTCTGGTGGAGGTGTTCCTTTAAATTTTAACAATTAAATTTTTATTTTAAATTTTTAAGCAACTGTTGTGGCATTATTTCGTCGGCGACAATTCCATTAGTTATTGGAAGGGGGTGTCTGTAGAATAGCCTGTGCGTTCCCCTCTTCTCCACCTTCCTTCCACCCCTTTTGGTGTTCTTCTGTTGGGGCATGTCATCTGGAGGTGATTTTGCAGTGGAAGCGACGCGGACCTCTAAATAAAGGTAAGTAGGCCCATCCACGCTGGCCATTCACGTGTCTTAGTTATTACTTGGGATGATTGAAGTTTGTTCCGTTACTGTTACTCTTTATCATGACATGGTACGTAGTTTCCGCAATATTACTTATTGCGGATATGATAATTGCTATCCAGTTTGATGTATTTTTAGCATAATGTGTATATGGTTAAATATAGTATGAAGACGTTAAACGATAGGTGTTCCATATTTAAGACAGGTTATTTAACTTTTACTACATAGAAGCTGATATTTATTTCCAATATTTAAACGCACTTTCTCACCTACAAAGCGGAGGCAACAGGCTTTTCTCCGAGTACTCCAGTTTTCCCTGTCACAATTTCATTCCAGCAACAATATCCACTATCATTTCATTTCATGCGTCATTCAATTAATCATTGCCCCAGGGGAGTGCGACAGGCTTCGGCAGCCGGCACAGTTCATATCCTTGCTGTTAGATGGGGATTTCATTAATTCCATTCCCTGACCCGGTCGGTCGACTGAAAACAGGCTAAGGATTTTCACTTTCCTACCTCTGATTAATAATTTGGTGAGTGAAAATGCATGTAGTCTACACATGTAGTTGGTAACATGGAAATAACATAACTACATTAGGAATGTGTAATTATATATATTAATGATTTAGGCCAGCAAGTACTAAAAGCCGTTCGAAGAACAGGTACTTCAGCTAGTTAAATAATAAATAAATACAAAATATATATAAACGATAATAAAAAAATAAAAAATATAATAATAATTAAAGTAATCAATCAAAATAAATTCAAATTGAAAATGACGTGTGCTATGGATAGAGGGGACAGAGACTTTTCGTTTGAGCCCTGACACGACTTTCACCGATTATCGTTCGGGTGATATACGTTATATTTTTGGAAATCGATCATCAATAAATAACAAATAAATCTTAAAAAATAAATAAATCAAAAAACAAAGCTGGAAAAGAAGATAAACTGACCAAGGGAGGTCAACGGAGATGCAACTGGCGCAATTATGTGGAAGTAATGGTGGACTTTTGGGTTAAACCAATTTAAATTTGGAAAAATATGTTTGGAATTTTAGGGAAAGGTGGGGGCTGGGAGTAGGGAGTAGAGAAGGGGGGTTGGAGACATCTACCATAACGTTTGAAAAGTCCGCCATCTTAGAAGAGCATGAGCACCAAAAATCGTAGGTGGGGGTAGGTCTTATCTTGGGGGAAAGAGACTTGTCCTATAGATAGAGGGGATGGAGCCTTTTCGATTGAGCAACTGGACAGGTTTATACTTGTTGAACTTTAAGCGAGCCTCACATGCCGGTACCCGCTTAAAGCGAGCCTACACGATGGATAATAAAATTAATAATAATAGCCGATAAGAAATATTTAATAAAAATTTATAAATAAATATTAAATAATAAATAAACATAAATTATATAGTAAATATACGATAATGAACAAGTAGTTCCGTGAAGAACTATACAGCCTATTTTCATATATCCTACTTATGTTAATTGCCACTATCAACATACACAATTTCTGTTTGATTGCTGTAATAGATTCGTAGATATTAAGAACCGACTAAATATTTCGGATGGTCGCCATGTTGGATTTTATATATGTAGGTCCTAGAGTTATGTACTGTTACATACTGATTATTGTGAACGTGTAGTATTCAAACTTCAATCGCATAATTAGGACACAAGAAAAAACAAGGAGATTTTAAAATTGTTCACAGCTGCCATCTTGAGGTTATGGAAACAATTGAAATAAATTAGATGCCAGTGGATTAACATTCGTATAAGGATTTACTGTACCAAGTTTCACTGCACTCGGATGGTTAAATTGCGAGAAACGTCCATGTGAATATTTATAATTCGCGTCACCGCCATGTTGGATTTGTGATCACCAGGTTATTTAAAGTCCTATAGGTGAACTTAAGTTCATAGCCCCTATGAACATTAAAAAATGCAGTTTGATTGCTAAAATAGATTCGTAGATATTCAGTATCGTCTAAATATTTCGGATGGTCGCCATGTTGTATTGTTAAATGTATAGGCCATAGAGTCATGTACCATTAAAGGAAAATTATTGCGTAGGTTCATTATTCAAACTTTCACTTCGATCGCATGACTACATCACAAGAAATAAAAACTTAATTTTAAAATTCGCACTGCCGCCATCTTGAGGTTATGTAAACAATTGAACTAAATTAGATACCAGTGGATTACAATGTGTATGAATATTTCCTGTACCAGGTTTCAGTGAGCTTGGAACATTAAATCGCGAGAAAGGTTTATTTAAAATTTTCTAATTCGCTTGGCCGCCATGTTCGTTTCGTAGTTAACCGGTTTTTAAAAGTCTTATAGATGGACTTCCAGTAGTGCCCTTTATCTCCGTACAAAATTTTAGGGAGATACCGCTAATAGTTCCAGAGATATAGAATGCCGGTGAAATATTTCGCACATCCGCCATCTTGTGATTATGTAAACAATTGAACGAAGTTAGATGTTGGTGCATTACAATGTATATAAGCATATACTGTACCAAGTTTCATTGCGTTTGGTTGGTCAAATCGCGAGAAATGTCTATTTAAAAGTCGCAAATTCGCTTGGCCTCCATGTTGGTTTTGTAGTTACCAGGTTTTCAAAAGTCACATAAGTGAACTTATAGTAGTTCCCTCTATCACCATAGAAAATGTCAGGGTAATATCGGCAATAGTTTCGGAGATATTGAATGCTGGTGAAATATTTCGCACAGCCGCCATGTTGGAATGGTGAGTCGTAACAAAATTTGAAGGGCACGGTCGAGGTCACCGGGAATAGTGCTATGAACGTTCCGAGTTTCATTGAAATCGCTCCTGCCGTTTAGATTTTATTAGGGGGGGACACACACACACGCACACACACACGGACAAAAGGTGATCTCATAAGCCTATTTTTTCAAAATTGAAAATAGGCTAAAAATAATAAATATAAAATAAATAAAATAAAAAGAATTTAAGTAATCAATCAGTCGGCGGCCATGTTGGATCGACCGCTCGGGCAGCTAGGTGTCATATTACGTGACTTTGTGGAAATCATTCCTAACCTAACCAATACTTCATTAAAAATATATTGAAATGGAAAATGACGTGTCCTATGGCCAGAGGCGACGGAGACCTTTCGTTTGAGCCCTAACACGACATTCTCCAATTATCGTTCGGGTGACATCCGTTATATTTTTGGACATCGATCATCAATAAATAATAACAAATTAATATTAAATAATAAATAAATCGAAAAAATCTGGAATAGAAGAGAAACTGACCAAAGGAGGTCAACGGAGATGAACGTGGCGCAACTTTTGGGATAAATCTAATTAAATTTGGAGAAAATATGTTTGGAATTTTAGGGAATGGTGGGGGGTGCGAATAGGGAGTAGAGAAGGGGATATGGAGACATCTACCATAACGTTTGAAACGCCCGCCATCTTAGAAGAGCATGCGCACCAAAAATCGTTATTTTCGCCGATAGAAAAGACTTGTCCTATAGATAGAGGGGATGGAACCTTTTCGATTGAGCCCTCACACGACTTTCTCCGATTACTCGTTCGGGAGTACGCAGGGCCTTGACCCAGGGTGTATTGCAGGTTACCCCATGGGATAGGACCCCGCTATTTACGAGCACGGGCAACTGAACACCAAGTAACTAGCAATGTTCATGTGACACAAATTAATTCGCTATATATTAGCCTACTTGGAATATACATACTTCAGTGTTGAACACCTTAAGGATGAATGGAGAGCACTATTTAGCGCTAAACCGATTGTGTAGAGATGATTGATAGTACAGTACATGGCACATAGTACATATAGTGTGGTCTGTTATAATGTACAGTACATAGCATATACTACATATAGTGTGGTCTGTTAAAATGTACAGCACATAGCGTGGTCTGTTATAATGTACAGTTCATAGCACATAGTACATATAGTATGGTCTGTTATAATGTACTGAAGCTGGCACACTACACAGCGTACACTTATCCAACTCACAGCATACCACTGCATGCCTCCCCTCTAGCGTCCAACATTTTAACTGGAACAATTTATTCTGAACTTTCACTCTTAGTTTCACTTCTATACATTAGCTTAATCCTCCCCCGAAGTAGTATTTAAAAATTCTCTACACTATGTACACAGTATATCCAAAATAATTTCTGGGCATCTATTGACAATTCTTGTGTATAAATGCGATTTAAAGTGTGCGTCACGACGTCATTAATTCATTTCTTAAAGAAATGACGTAGCCTCTACAATTAAACTATGTCAGTCTTGCCTTTTATTCTTGTGTCGTAGATTGAAGTGATAGCTTAGTTGTTGTGATTTTGTTTCTAAGTGGATGACAATGGTTCATGGCATGACCTGATATACATGTTTTGTGGGGATATGATCAACTGGAGTCGGGTTTTATCGTTATGTTTATATCCCGATGCTTGGGTTTGAACGTAATCTAAACTTTCATACATAGGGATATGTTTTAAAATTCATCCTCCATGCCGGTAATGTAATTTTACGTTAACTAACCACTTACTGAATGAGCAAACTGGTAAACAGTTCAGTTAGCCACAAGAGAGTCAGCGAAACGGCCGCGACACATTCCACCCTCATCTCCTTTATAAAATAGGCCTACACCACTAGTCAGTTGCCATTTTGCTAATATTTGCGTGTGAGCGAAAGTAATATAGTGTCATATTGTAAAGTAAAATTATGTTGTACTATGTTAAGTTATATTAAGAAAACAGTGGTTGATTAATGTTGGAACTATGCCAACGAAAAGAAAGGGCAAGGCGTTTCGCGATATAGGACTTAATTTAATACCAACATAAATTACGGTATGTTAAGTTTTGTTTATATATTATTATTATAAAGCGGGTGTTTTACCCTCAGTTACAAAATGAAACTCACTCAAAATGTTGTGGCATTATTAAGACTTTCTATACAAATACTTTTTGAGTTTGCCCTAAATCATAATGATGTAATAATGCTTAATTAATAGTATGGAATGCCTGAGATTCATTTTGAAGCTGAATATTTAGCACCCCTATTAAAAAAAAGGAAATGCCTAAACATTCCTACAAATAGGATAAATATAAGGTTAACCAAAGAACATGTAATTTGTAAGTTTAACACTTACTCATTTAAGTGACTTCCACTTTCATATGCTTCTTCATTCTGATTTTCTTCTTTTACATTCTGGGGATAAGATGGAATAATTTATGTCAGTGTTATCACCTTATAATTATACACAAATGACAACCCATGTAATAGTACAGCACTACTCAACTGAAGTGAAGATATATTCGTTGAATGACTTTCAACTGTCCATCAAATCCTTGTGCTAGAGATATACTTTATACAGATAAGTGGAAATAATCCCAAGTTCTGAAACTTATAATACACTTTTAGAGACCACGTTAAATTTAGAGCGATTGGAAATGCTTCTCAAGAAGAAGTTTTCCAGTAAATGTGCTCGTACGTTTCAAAACCGTGCGTTTCAAACTTGTAGGGCAAATTATTTAATAATATATAATCGTAGATCGAAGTTAGACTTTACTCAGAATATAATGCTGATTGGAAATCAGTTATAAGGGTCTCATCTGTTAAATACGTAGGGCTAATAATACATGAAAATCTCTCCTGGCAAAGCACATTGATGCGTTAGTAAAAAGAATAACACATACCGCTGGTATGATAAAAAATGAGCTACTAAATCCCAAAATATCTACTCAGGAAAGTATTATTTTCCTTAATCCATAGCCACTTAAAATATAGCTTTAAAGATTGAGGACAAATGAACTTTCTTTTTAGCCGTAAGACCATATGAGAGGGGCAGGTGACCCAGCTGTTCCGCCCCTAGAAACAATAACAATAGAATAGACCTAAACAAATCCTACGGTCCAACACGTGCACAAAACATTGAGTAAGAAGCTACTAGACTGCCCATACGTACATAACGTTTGAGGATGAAGCATAAATCTATCAACCTTCAGGATATTATGCATGGCATTTCTTCACAATTGACTGAAATTTAGTATTTTAATGTTCAAAAAGAAGTTAGATTGAGTAAATGAAATGCCTCTATGGGAAGTCTCTTGTAGAGCAGCTTGTAACTGTAAAAATTATGTGCCTGCTAGTGTACGGGAGCACACAGTTTGCAAAGGATATTAGAGCATGCCATTAACTCTACGAATTATGTGTCAGCTAGAGTACAGGAGCACACAGTTTTTAAAGGAGATTAGAGCATGCTAGTACCTCTACGGATTATGTGTCTGCTAGAGTACAGGAGCACACAGTTTCTAAAGGAGATTAGAGTGCTAGTAACTCTACGAATTATGTGTCTGCTAGAGTACAGGAGCACACAGTTTGCAAAGGAGATAAGAGCAGCTAGTAACTCTATGAATTATGTATCTGGTAGTGTACGGAAGCACACAATTTTCAAAGGAGATTTGTACAGGTACTAACAGCCAAGCGCTTCCGGTTGTCATCAACTTAATTTTGAGAAAACAACTCTAATTCCATAAATGCTTTTAGGAGATAAGCAGATGTCTTGAAAATAAGCATTAAGTTACTTACCTCATTCAGATCTGAAGATGAAGTTTCTGTTTTGATGCATGTAACAATATCCGGAATTGAAGATTCCTCAATCTTGATATCCGTGTGATGGTCTGCATCGTCCTGCAATAAAATGACTTGTTTCACATACTGTATATGTTCCTTTGCGGGGGTGGAATTATATCTTACAGATGGCTTGTAAACTTGCACTGAAGGAATCAAGGAATAAAATAACATGCTGAAGGTAATTCAACCCCGCATTCATAGTTTTCTTTCGTCCATAGCTACATGGCAAAAACCTGATAGATATTGTGCAGTTTTTATCAAAAAGCATTTCAGTTAGAATACACTCGCAAAACGTGGGCCTAGCATATTGTCACTAGCATTGAGTGTGTGTGTTGCGACTTTGCGGCGTAGCTGCAGTTACTTTGCTACCATACAACGTTAATAAGGACAAGCAACAATGATAAATGTTGGGTTAAGATATCTCGAACCAAGAGTTAAAAAAATAATCTCATTGATACTGTGCCCGTTCGTCCTGGGGATGCGATGACCCATCTGCTATAACATCACATCCCTGGAGTTCCAGGACAGAGCGGAGTTAAATGAACCTCTAGTCAAATAAGGAATGTGTCGGAAATTCAGCTGAGTTCTCGAAAAAGCAGTGGGTTTCACGAGACAAAGTATCCCTAGGGGTCGTTACGGGCTTAAGTTAATAAAAATAATTCAAATATAAATGGGCGCCATCAACTGAATTCCTAGCAAAACCACTTCCTTTCCGGATAAGCCTTACTCAAGACAAGGAAAGAAAAAGGAACATCACACCATCATCAGATCACCACTAAGATAAAAACAAATTTATTTTACTTTGAAAGTCAGACAGACATTTTAAATATAATTCCTACCTAAGAGTATGGTCGAATGCAAAGTTAAATTGTCATTGTCCAAAAATCGAACCATCTCCTTTCTAATGCAAAACTATTTCAATCCACTTAACAAGAAAAATGTATAAAGTTCTCTTGGGTTCTCAGGATCACTGTAGCACTATGTCTTTCGTCACTGACATTTGTGAAACCTGAGACCTAATTCTCTTTAATTTAACATCAATGTGGATTTAATTAAGTTATTAAGCTGTCTAAACATACACATATAATAATCACTCATATTAAATATCACATAAATTATGGTTTGCATGGTATAATTTGAACGTAGAACATGTTAATCAAATGTTCCTAAACATTGAATAATTAATTTACATTATTTACATCGTCATTAATCTCTTATCTGTGAATTACAGAAAATTCAAATTCTCATTGGCCATCATCATCATTATTATCAAAATTAAATATTTCTCACATTAATTCTCACTTCAAAATTCTAAATATTCCTGTCAGAATCGTTAATTCATCACCATTACATCATTTAAATTCACATTTCAAGTTGCAATTCCTTCGAATTATCTCTCAATTAAATTTATTTAATTCCATATAAATTCATTAATCATAAGCTTCTTTAATTAATTATCACCTTCTAATTCAGTTATTCATCATCATTACAATCGTCGATTAATTTATTTCAATCAGTTTATTTATTCAATCTTTAATTCATCCACTTATTTAATTCATCGATTTATTTCAAAATTTAATTTATCAAATTATTTAAATTTCAATCATCTGGTTATTTAGATTTTATTATTTCATCTAGTCATTCTGATTTTTATTTCATTAGGTCAGATCGTTAACATGCTTAAATCTCAGATTATTATTTCATTAATTATTATTTTCAGAAAATCTTGTATTATCAACTTCATTTATTTGTTTAATTTCCTAACAAATTGTTTAATATGGTTTATAGAACGTTGTCTTACAGTTTTATTACTTCCAAGTTATATCTCGTATTTGATTTATCATGCCAAAAAATATTATTGTCTCCACGACATCACGTTGGATCTAACTATCCACAACGACATTACATTTCTTCAATATTTCAAATATCACATTTGAATATAAGAATTACTCCAAAAACTCCATAAATATTCAGCACATACAGCATGAATCTCAACAATAACGCTAGACTGGGTACGACGACCTCATGTCTGCTTCAAAATACATTATCAACGATGCAACTATCACATGGCAAATTCCACAAAATGCCTATCACAAACTCCACTTAACCATGTTGCATGATCTACAAAAAATATATAAATGGCTTCAAATTATCAACGCACATAATCTCCAATGACTGTAATTACTCTGATCACATCTAGACAACTTCTTAAACAATTCGAAAAAATATTTTTTCAGTAATTTAAGATTCGCTTTCAAATAGCATAAATTCTTTTTCAATTCTTCATAAATTCACATCGCAGAAAAACACCAATGTGTTATAATCTCTCACACCAAAATCTGCAATACTGATCTGCCTTAAAATAATTATGACCATTAATGATTAATCTTACAAGATTCAATTACTTTAAGTCCTTCTCAAAGGTGTCAAACACAATTATAAAAATCATCAAAGCATCAGCTGTAATAGCTGTTAAATTGAAATTACTCTCAAAAGAGTATAGCAATAAAATATTGGATTGGCAAACAAGAATTACTAAATGCAATCCTGTTGACATTTATCGTTACTTTATTTAACAAAATTTCGACTGATATGTGACTAGTAGTTCCTTGTTTAATTCACTTACATCTCGTGTACATTCGGATGATAAAAATGAGTCCCTCAATGGCGAGTAAGATGTGTAACCACCGTACAATCGTATAAATACGAAGGACCTCGCCCCGTCGACTTGGATGATAGTTCCCTGAACGATGGGTAAGGTGAGTAACCACCATACAATCGTATAAATACGAAAGACCCCATCTCGTTGTCTATATGAGTGAATGTACCAGAAAGGAATCAACAAGTTTCTAGTTGTCATATAAAAGCGATGTTCATTCACTAAAGTGAATAACTTCTTAATATCTCCAAACAATCCAATGGAAAAAATCCCTACTGATGAATAATACACACTCGCTAGTATGCAATGAACTGACGAAGTAGTTTCTGATAATCAATTGCAGATCACAAGTTCGAAATACTCGTTACTCAAAAAAAAATATACATGAAAAATATCCTAGCTGGAAAAATGTCTAAAAGACCAAACATCTGCTTAATAAAGCCAAACAACGGTGAGAATTTCGTATAATGATGCCTGCCATATCATATGGTCACTCCATATTCTAGCAAATTCAAAGTATATAAATTCAAACCATGTCTTAATAATCAAATCACTCCTATTAGAAAAATATACATGTGTGCCCAGTATTCATGAAAATAATCGAATCAGGTAGTTAGAACTCTTACAGTACCTTTCATTATCAGTTGTAATATAATTTCCAAGATCGTCGATTTTCCCTACCTAAAAATTTCTCGTAAGATCGGCGTGAATATCATTTCATCCATGAAATGACGATTTCCTTCGATATCCCAAGCGAATCAGCTGTTGGACTCCTCTCGTCAGGAATCGAATCCATCGCTCTGTGGTGCCATCTTGTCTCTATTCACGTTTACTCGGTCATGTTGAACCTCGGATTACCCATAGCGGATATTGTCCAACTCCTTCTCGAAAAGTTCATGGAAACAGCGGACCCCCTTACTCCTCTTCTAATATACGCCACTGTTCCGATAAATGTTCAGTTTGAGAATTGTAAGTCCAATCTCAACTTACTGCAAAGTTCCACTTGAGTAAAATAAAAATTTTACTAGATAGTGTTCAAGATTACGATACACCCTGTATCTGTCTATAATATGTAACTCATGAAAATGGCATAAGATAAAAATCTTATAAATGCACGCTGTAATGTTCATCAGAGCCTATGCTAAACATTCAGTTTACTTGGAATAGTAAAAGTCGCTTTGAATGTGTTATATAACAGCATGGTTATAAGGTTATTCGTAAAAGCCTGTGTTTGAACAGCGTCGAAATGAAGATTGAAATAAAGTCTTCAAATGCGATCAGTGTGGTTTTGAAATACCCCGGCGGTCTACAATTGCCTTCTCGGCCAGGTCGCCTGGATCAACGACCCTCTCGGCCTTCGCTGCTCGGTGATACGAGAACTGTCGCCTACACTTATGCCGTGACGGTTTACGTATGTTGCGTGACCTTCAATGCCCGTCTCGCTGTGCTATAGAGCTGCTGTGAACTGCTCGTCTCACTGAGCCCAACTGACTTGCTAGTGCTGTGTCCCGGCTTTTTGTGCTCCGCGCGGCACGTGGCTTATTCTCCCCACCACTGCGCTATCACGTCATGAACATAGTCTCGAACCCGAATCCTCTCGGCTGTTCTGTTATAAAATAACTTATTTCCATAAAATTATTTCCACATACAATGCACGTTATATATCCTCTTCTAAGTTGTTTTGATTGCTATAATCCCATATATGTTTCAATAAAGCTTCACATCTTTATCCATAATTCTATCTTCTTACAGATTTCAATGCCTCCTTGATTCTTGACCTGCTACGTCATCTTGGCATTCTTCTTGACGCGATCGATGCGCTATCTTTTCTTATTGCTTCCCAAAACCTCAACTACAGCTTAATGTCTGCTGGCGTAGCCGATAGCCTAAAATACGTATCGGGTACATCTCTCCCGTACATCTCCTTTTTTTATCAGGATTGAGAAAAAAAATACACTCTCAGGCATTCAATATATAATACATGTACACGATAGCTCTACAATTCCATTACTCAGCATGATGGTATTTCCTGATGCTAGCTGCATTAAAAGTTCCTACAACTTCATCAGTATCCATTCTGACAATCTTGTAGCTATTATTCTGGTATGTTTGTTCAATACGGAACGGTCCAGCGTACAATGGAGCAAATTTATGGTAGATCTTCAGCTGAAGGTTCGAAGTGACTGGCTTCCTAATCAGCACCTCATCATTTTCTTGAAATGGCTCGTGGAACCTCCTTCCTGCCTGTCTCCTGGCTCTCTTCTCCGCCTGTCTTCTGAGCCTCTCTCCTGCCATCTCGACTCTTCTTTCTTGTGTGGGTTGAGGATCTACTGGTGCCCTCACGACTCTATCCCATGGTCTATCCGGTTTCAATCCATGATGAAGCATGGACGGAATCTGTCCTGTGCTTTCATGTACTGTGGAATTCAAGCATTGGCTAATGATGGGTATCACTTCCATCCATCTATGGTGTTGCCTTGACACATATAAGCGACACAGCTTACTTATCTCCGGCATAATTCTTTCGGCGGGATTTCCCTCTGGATACCGTACAGAATTAAACACATGCCTTATACCTAAACGTTCCATAGCAGTAGAAAATTCCATACTAGTAAATTGTGATCCATGGTCACTCAACAAAACTTCAGGTTTCCCCATGCTCGGAATAACTGTTTTCTCAAGTCTGTTTATTACGTATTTGGACGTAGCTTTCTGTATAGGGCATAGAGATACGTATTTCGAAAATACATCGACTGTTACCAAAACAAATTGATTGCCTTTCGTCGAACGAGGAATCGGACCAAAAATGTCCGTCGCGAAAAGTTCTCTGGGCTTGCTGGGTAATATTGATCTAGGAACTTCTTTCATTAACTTAGATGAGTATTTACTTCGCTGACAACTGTCACAGGTCTTTATGACGTCGCGAATCGTTTGTCCCATTTGTCTCCAAACAAAAGTTTCTTGAGCGAGAGCCAAAGTCTTGTCTACACCTACATGAGCTGCAGTTCGGTGTATCATCCAAATAACTGGTTTGACAAGCTTGGGTGGGATCACTACTCTAAGTTTAGTATGATCCTGGTCGATATATTGGCATATAATACCTCCCATAATATGATGTTTTCTAGCCTCTATCTCAGTTCTCTGAAAATCCGGATCAGTGTTATCCATCCTGAGTGTCAGAAAACGGTAAATTCTTCGCAAAGGTGCATATCTCTTCTGAGTTTGCGCTAACAACTTCAACTTCTCTAGAGTACCACTATCCTCTTGAATCAAATTTATATGGTTGACAATTACTTCTTCACAAGGGTTTCTGCTTAGCACATCTGCTAACAGATTTAACTTCCCAGGTCTGTGTACAACAGTTGGGTTAAATTGCTGTAAGAACAGAGCCCATCTGGTGATGCGGTCACTCGCTAAGTCTGTCTTCATAATAAATTGGAGGGCTTTATGATCTGTGATCACTGTTATGTCATGTACAAACAACACCTTCTTCCACGTTTTGAGAGCATGAACCACTGCTAATGCCTCTAACTCAGTTGCATAGTAATTCCTCTCACAATTCCTAAGCTTGCGACTGGTGAAAGCTAAATATCTATGTTTCTTGTCATCATCCAACTGATATAGGATTCCACTAATGCCTATTTTGGATGCGTCTGTCTCTACAAAAAATCGTCTTGTAAAATCAGGATACTCAAGCTTGATATTTTGGATCAGCATTTTCTTGGCCGCTAAAAACGCTTGATTGCATTTATCGTCCCATTTCCATCGATTTCCCTTCCTTAAAAAATCCTGCAGAGGTGCCATCGTCTCAGTATATTCAGGACAATGTGTTGAAAAGAACTGACACATGCCTAAAAGCTGCCGTACCTCTTTAATCTTTCGTGGTGTTGGAAACTCTGAAATTGCCATAATCTTCTTTGGATTGGGCCTATAACCATCTCCATCGATTCTATGTCCAAGAAATTCAATTTCCTCATGAAAGAACTGACATTTATTGAAGTTCACCTTGAAGTTCGTTCTTCTAAGATCTTCGAAAAGCATTTGAAGGTGTCTGATATGTTCTTCCGCTGTCTCAGACGCTATAATCAGGTCATCAATATAGCATACAACATGCTCTTTAACTGCATCTGACAAATTTTCATCTAGTGCTCGGATCATCACCGGACCACTATTTTTCACACCAAAAGGTAACCTATTGAATACATACGTTTTATGGTCAAACAAGAACCCTGTGTATTGTTTGCACTCTTCTGCTAGCTCAACATGATAATATGAACTAGTCAGATCGATTGTCGAGAAGACACACTTTCCTCTAAATCGGCGTAACAATTCACGTATAACAGGTGGTCTATCGTGTTCAGGAAGAACTCTTTCGTTAAGGGCTCTGGCATCTAGACATATCCTCAGCTTACCGTTAGGTTTCTTGACAACAGCTAAAGGATTCAAATAAGCAGTTGGCATTTTCTTAATTATTCCATCTGTCTCCATGTCGCTTATCATTATGCTGACTTCCTCCTTCCATTTATCCGGAATGGGATATAAATTTTTATGGTATGGTTTGTCATCCATCAACTTGATGCTGTAGGTAAAATTTTCTATGAGACCTGGTTTGTCATTGAATATATCCTCATATTCTGAAATTACTTGATCAAACTGCCCCTTAATTTCTGGATTTATTTTACTAGTCATGCCAATTTTATCTTCTATAGACCTTTCAACGCTGCATACAATTTCATCCAATATATCCCCTCTAAAGAATGTCATCTCCGGTTCTTGATTTTCCATAACCCCTTCTTGAAAGTACATGCGCCTACTCTGCATATCTATGATCAGGCCACTCTCACTTAGGAAATCCACTCCTAGGATCATGTCAAAATGTAGTTGACCCACTACTAGGAACATCTGTTCAAAACTTCTGGTTCCAATCCCAACATCTAAAAGTACCTGACTTTTACATTTCATACTCTTGTCTGGGATCACCCCTTGAATTTTGCTAACAACAGTTGGCAACATTGTAATTCTTCCTAATAATTTTAATTCATCCAGGCAACCTATGGATATCAAGCTCACCATAGCCCCTGTGTCTACGAGTGTCTTTATTTCTTTTCCCATGACTTCCACACTAATAACTGGCAATTCATGTCTATTTTCCCGTTGTACTATGTCTTCTTCCTCGATTAAATCTTCGTCCTTGACCTGATATGTTTCCACGATGACGATTGATTCCCAATGATTTTCATTTTTCTCTGGAGTTAATTTGACGTTTTTTTTTTCCTTCGCCACTCGTGCTGGCTCGATTGACATCTCTCAGTGTCTCCTCGAGTGGTGCACTAGGCTGTCTATCCTCTTGTCTTGACCTTTCATGTCCACGATTTTCCCTTCTATCGTTAGGATCGTTTCTTCGGCCATCCTGTCGGTCGTTTCCATTATACTGTTGACCTTGGCCCCAGTTATTCCTTCCCCGATATCTGTTATTATACCGATTCCTGTCCTGATACCTGGAATTTTGGTTATAATTCCTATACCGGCTATCTCTCGCTTCTTGATCGTATGGCCTCTCATATGGTCCTCTATATCGATCATTTCCTCTTGCATTACGGATGTTTCCTCGATTCCCTTCGTTCCGTCGGTTTTCCCAGGAATCCCTTCTGTCCGTTTGAGCTGCATTGTCCACGACTACCGCATTTACTTCTTGCGTGTTTCTGTTGTCGTTTCGATTACTTCTAGGCGTGACCTGTGCGCTTGTATATTCCAATCGCCGTAATATGTCGTCATAATGTTCCAGCGTATTGGCTCCCGATGCTATCAGTGAACGCTGTACCTCTATCGGTAACTGTCGCGCTATAGCTTGCAAAAGCTCTTCTTCTGGCAATGGAGGAATAAGGAACTGTAATTTAGCCAGCTGTGACGTGAAATAGTTGGCGTAATGCGTCGGATGTGACGTAGAATAGCGTTTAGAGTACATCTCCGCTCTTACGTTGAGTTGATCCTCGGCACTCCAGAATCTCCTCAAGAAAGCCATGGCAAATTGCTCCATGTTCGCAAAGTTGCTTCTGAACGCTCTAAACCACGTAAGTGCAGATCCATCTAAGGCGCGTTCTACTATCCTTAGCTCTCTTTCTTTGGCTACCCTGTGTTCCGCCATGTAGTCTCGAATATCTCGCAGAAATTCTACTGGTGTAACTCGTGTATTTCCCGAAAATTTTCTCGGTTTGTCATCTAGATTCCTTATAATAGTGACTGGACCTGAGTATCGTTCGCTTGGACCTAACGTACTCCTATTCGAACTTGGATTCTCCTGAGGGGTTGAACTGACCCTTTCGAATGTCACATTCGGTTGTATTTGACGGTCTTCTACCATGCTCGGTTCTTGATTCGTCATACTGCGGTCTATCGCTGTTTGGTTTATCAATGTTTCCCCTGATGTTACATTATGACTGGTAAAACTGTTAACTATGGATTCTAGTTTAGTCATCCTGTCTTCCGCTAATTTCTTCATCCGCGTCTTCAACTCATCTAACGATGTAACATCCTGCGTCTTGTTACTTTCGTCTAGATCGTTCCTTAACTTGTCAATTTTTCCCTCGCACGTGTTCCTTACTAACGCGACTTGTTCTTTCAACAGATCAACATCTGTTCTAAATAGAGTTGAATCTATCTTCATCGCTTCCTTGCTTTCCGTAAACCTAGCTTCTAAGTTTGCCATACCTGCGATTAATTTTTCATCTAACCCGTCACGTTTCTCTTTTGCTTCGGCATCAACCTCACTATATCGTTCTTCCACAATTGCTCCGACTCTATTTTTAAATAAAGCTAAGTTTTCGTTAACCTTTTGCTCTATATCGTCGTCTATCTTTCTAATATCCTTCTGCAATTGATTTTCTAACGACTTTAAATTAGAATTGACCTCTCCCAAGACTTCATCTTTAATGGTCCCAATTACTGTCTTTAAATCTTTTATTTCGTTACCTAGATTCGTTTCTAGACCCTTAATCTTAGTCTCGAAAGATACTTCGGTAGACCAATCTTGAATTTTCCTACATCTGCCACTAAACCATCGATGTCGAATCTTAACTTCGATACATCTGACTTAATGTCTTTCTGTATGGTCATAACATCAGTTCTTAAAGTAAAAATATTTTCTTCCCCTCTACTTTCCAATTCAATAATATTTTTCCTTAATATTTGAACATTTTCCTCTCCTTTCATGTTTACTGCAATTATGTCTAATTGTTAAGTTTTCAGCATCTCATTATTCTTTAAAGTTAAACTATTCTCTAATCTGGTTAACTTATTTTCTAATTCAGTGTTAGTTTCTTCACTACGAGACTGTAATTTCTCTTCCAATGATTTGAAATTGTCCTCACTATTTGACTGTAATTTCTTTTCTAATGATTTAAAATTGTCTTCACTATTTGACTGCAATAATTTTACATTAGTTTCGTTACTAATCTGTAATGATTTTAAATTCTCTTCAGTACTAGTTTGCAATGCTTGTACATTCTCTTTACATTTAGCTTCTAATCTAGCTTCTGAATTATTAATTTGTTCTTTAACTTCCGTTTCCATCTTAGAAATAGTTTCTGCAATTCCAGACATACCCGTCTGCAACTCTCCTAACACCTTCGCTAAATCCTCTGGCAACATAATTATATTTTCAATATAGAATTATATAGAGACGTTAGACAACAACACATCACAATGTCTCAATTCCTGCATTCACTTGGGTATAGGGAAAAATATCTTATAACTAACATGATATTACTAATACGATTAACATGAACACTGGATTGGGCACACAAGTACATTGTCTGACTAAGTATAATAAATTTTGTAACACACTTAAATGAACTTGAGATCAATCTCTCAGTAATCTAAATCTGATGTGATTCCATAGAATTAACAAAATCGAAAAGCCCCACTAGTTGGATAAAGCCAATTCTCCCTCTCTCTCTCTGTGCCCGTTCGTCCTGGGGATGCGATGACCCATCTGCTATAACATCACATCCCTGGAGTTCCAGGACAGAGCGGAGTTAAATGAACCTCTAGTCAAATAAGGAATGTGTCGGAAATTCAGCTGAGTTCTCGAAAAAGCAGTGGGTTTCACGAGACAAAGTATCTCTAGGGGTCGTTACGGGCTTAAGTTAATAAAAATAATTCAAATATAAATGGGCGCCATCAACTGAATTCCTAGCAAAACCACTTCCTTTCCGGATAAGCCTTACTCAAGACAAGGAAAGAAAAAGGAACATCACACCATCATCAGATCACCACTAAGATAAAAACAAATTTATTTTACTTTGAAAGTCAGACAGACATTTTAAATATAATTCCTACCTAAGAGTATGGTCGAATGCAAAGTTAAATTGTCATTGTCCAAAAATCGAACCATCTCCTTTCTAATGCAAAACTATTTCAATCCACTTAACAAGAAAAATGTATAAAGTTCTCTTGGGTTCTCAGGATCACTGTAGCACTATGTCTTTCGTCACTGACATTTGTGAAACCTGAGACCTAATTCTCTTTAATTTAACATCAATGTGGATTTAATTAAGTTATTAAGCTGTCTAAACATACACATATAATAATCACTCATATTAAATATCACATAAATTATGGTTTGCATGGTATAATTTGAACGTAGAACATGTTAATCAAATGTTCCTAAACATTGAATAATTAATTTACATTATTTACATCGTCATTAATCTCTTATCTGTGAATTACAGAAAATTCAAATTCTCATTGGCCATCATCATCATTATTATCAAAATTAAATATTTCTCACATTAATTCTCACTTCAAAATTCTAAATATTCCTGTCAGAATCGTTAATTCATCACCATTACATCATTTAAATTCACATTTCAAGTTGCAATTTCTTCGAATTATCTCTCAATTAAATTTATTTAATTCCATATAAATTCATTAATCATAAGCTTCTTTAATTAATTATCACCTTCTAATTCAGTTATTCATCATCATTACAATCGTCGATTAATTTATTTCAATCAGTTTATTTATTCAATCTTTAATTCATCCACTTATTTAATTCATCGATTTATTTCAAAATTTAATTTATCAAATTATTTAAATTTCAATCATCTGGTTATTTAGATTTTATTATTTCATCTAGTCATTCTGATTTTTATTTCATTAGGTCAGATCGTTAACATGCTTAAATCTCAGATTATTATTTCATTAATTATTATTTTCAGAAAATCTTGTATTATCAACTTCATTTATTTGTTTAATTTCCTAACAAATTGTTTAATATGGTTTATAGAACGTTTTCTTACAGTTTTATTACTTCCAAGTTATATCTCGTATTTGATTTATCATGCCAAAAAATATTATTGTCTCCACGACATCACGTTGGATCTAACTATCCACAACGACATTACATTTCTTCAATATTTCAAATATCACATTTGAATATAAGAATTACTCCAAAAACTCCATAAATATTCAGCACATACAGCATGAATCTCAACAATAACGCTAGACTGGGTACGACGACCTCATGTCTGCTTCAAAATACATTATCAACGATGCAACTATCACATGGCAAATTCCACAAAATGCCTATCACAAACTCCACTTAACCATGTTGCATGATCTACAAAAAATATATAAATGGCTTCAAATTATCAACGCACATAATCTCCAATGACTGTAATTACTCTGATCACATCTAGACAACTTCTTAAACAATTCGAAAAAATATTTTTTCAGTAATTTAAGATTCGCTTTCAAATAGCATAAATTCTTTTTCAATTCTTCATAAATTCACATCGCAGAAAAACACCAATGTGTTATAATCTCTCACACCAAAATCTGCAATACTGATCTGCCTTAAAATAATTATGACCATTAATGATTAATCTTACAAGATTCAATTACTTTAAGTCCTTCTCAAAGGTGTCAAACACAATTATAAAAATCATCAAAGCATCAGCTGTAATAGCTGTTAAATTGAAATTACTCTCAAAAGAGTATAGCAATAAAATATTGGATTGGCAAACAAGAATTACTAAATGCAATCCTGTTGACATTTATCGTTACTTTATTTAACAAAATCTCGACTGATATGTGACTAGTAGTTCCTTGTTTAATTCACTTACATCTCGTGTACATTCGGATGATAAAAATGAGTCCCTCAATGGCGAGTAAGATGTGTAACCACCGTACAATCGTATAAATACGAAGGACCTCGCCCCGTCGACTTGGATGATAGTTCCCTGAACGATGGGTAAGGTGAGTAACCACCATACAATCGTATAAATACGAAAGACCCCATCTCGTTGTCTATATGAGTGAATGTACCAGAAAGGAATCAACAAGTTTCTAGTTGTCATATAAAAGCGATGTTCATTCACTAAAGTGAATAACTTCTTAATATCTCCAAACAATCCAATGGAAAAAATCCCTACTGATGAATAATACACACTCGCTAGTATGCAATGAACTGACGAAGTAGTTTCTGATAATCAATTGCAGATCACAAGTTCGAAATACTCGTTACTCAAAAAAAAATATACATGAAAAATATCCTAGCTGGAAAAATGTCTAAAAGACCAAACATCTGCTTAATAAAGCCAAACAACGGTGAGAATTTCGTATAATGATGCCTGCCATATCATATGGTCACTCCATATTCTAGCAAATTCAAAGTATATAAATTCAAACCATGTCTTAATAATCAAATCACTCCTATTAGAACCGACAGTAGTGGCTACACGGGCTAAAGCGCTGCGTTAGGCCATGGGGCCAAGCTCTCTGCTGACTCGGTAGACGCGTGGGTTCGAGCCCCACCGTCGGCTGTCCTTGAAATGGTTTTCCGTGGTTTCCCATTTTCAACACCAGGCAAATGCTGGGACAGTACCTTCTGACAGGCCACGGCCGCTTCCTTCCACATCCTTGCCCAGTTTCAGTTTCATTCGTCTTCATCCATTCCTTCTCTCATCCCGACGCGCAGGTCGCCCACGGGCGTCGAATAGAAAGACCTGCACTCGGCCTCTCAGGAGGCCACACGACAAAAAAAAACTCCTATTAGAAAAATATACATGTGTGCCCAGTATTCATGAAAATAATCGAATCAGGTAGTTAGAACTCTTACAGTACCTTTCATTATCAGTTGTAATATAATTTCCAAGATCGTCGATTTTCCCTACCTAAAAATTTCTCGTAAGATCGGCGTGAATATCATTTCATCCATGAAATGACGATTTCCTTCGATATCCCAAGCGAATCAGCTGTTGGACTCCTCTCGTCAGGAATCGAATCCATCGCTCTGTGGTGCCATCTTGTCTCTATTCACGTTTACTCGGTCATGTTGAACCTCGGATTACCCATAGCGGATATTGTCCAACTCCTTCTCGAAAAGTTCATGGAAACAGCGGACCCCCTTACTCCTCTTCTAATATACGCCACTGTTCCGATAAATGTTCAGTTTGAGAATTGTAAGTCCAATCTCAACTGACTGCAAAGTTCCACTTGAGTAAAATAAAAATTTTACTAGATAGTGTTCAAGATTACGATACACCCTGTATCTGTCTATAATATGTAACTCATGAAAATGGCATAAGATAAAAATCTTATAAATGCACGCTGTAATGTTCATCAGAGCCTATGCTAAACATTCAGTTTACTTGGAATAGTAAAAGTCGCTTTGAATGTGTTATATAACAGCATGGTTATAAGGTTATTCGTAAAAGCCTGTGTTTGAACAGCGTCGAAATGAAGATTGAAATAAAGTCTTCAAATGCGATCAGTGTGGTTTTGAAATACCCCGGCGGTCTACAATTGCCTTCTCGGCCAGGTCGCCTGGATCAACGACCCTCTCGGCCTTCGCTGCTCGGTGATACGAGAACTGTCGCCTACACTTATGCCGTGACGGTTTACGTATGTTGCGTGACCTTCAATGCCCGTCTCGCTGTGCTATAGAGCTGCACTGAACTGCTCGTCTCACTGAGCCCAACTGACTTGCTAGTGCTGTGTCCCGGCTTTTTGTGCTCCGCGCGGCACGTGGCTTATTCTCCCCACCACTGCGCTATCACGTCATGAACATAGTCTCGAACCCGAATCCTCTCGGCTGTTCTGTTATAAAATAACTTATTTCCATAAAATTATTTCCACATATAATGCACGTTATATATCCTCTTCTAAGTTGTTTTGATTGCTATAATCCCATATATGTTTCAATAAAGCTTCACATCTTTATCCATAATTCTATCTTCTTACAGATTTCAATGCCTCCTTGATTCTTGACCTGCTACGTCATCTTGGCATTCTTCTTGACGCGATCGATGCGCTATCTTTTCTTATTGCTTCCCAAAACCTCAACTACAGCTTAATGTCTGCTGGCGTAGCCGATAGCCTAAAATAGGTATCGGGTACAATACCTAACGGAGGGAGTAATTTAACGTGAACGATAAACAAATAGGGGTTTATTTGTAAGTACAGTGGCAGCTACTTGAACTCTGATTTCATATAAATTCACTTGTAATACATAATACATGAGTAATTGTGGTTATCAAGATGATTACGCAATGTAATAATAAATAGAGAACTGAATAAGAATATGTTATAGACAACATCTTAAGAGACTTTCTGAACGAAAATACTACCCGTGGTCCAATAAAATGCAGAGAAACACAGACATAGACCATCTATGGGGAGTTTTTCGCGGAGACATCGTGCCGGTCCAAATCAAGACACATCTCTCTCTCTCCTTCGTTCAACCCTCCTAGGAAACGAAGAACCCCGAACTATCAAATATGTGTGCAACATTGGAGGCTATGATGAAGATACTGACAGTCACAGATAGCTGTGGAGGCTGTCTTCAAGGGTGGACCATCAATATATTCACCTGCGGAGTGAGGCATCATGGTGGGAGGAGGACCAACATCATATTAACAGGGCAAGCAGTGAAGATCGCCCCAAGCCTCATATGAGTGATCGGACACTTCTGATCCCCTGATTAGGATTTAAAATAGAAATCCTACCCGCTCAAGAACACAAATGTCTCACGGGCCAGTCTAGGATTTGACAGGGGCTATCATATTCAGGGAGTAGAATAGATCGCGATACATTTCCGTAAAAACTTTCTTTTAAAAAAATATTGCAGCGTTGATGACGTCATCTACGTCACGAAAGACACTCGATATTTTTCTAGTAAGCTTACGGGAAACTCCTGGACAACCGGGGGGGGGGGGGGGGAGAGGAAACATAAAAAGAAATCGGCAATTACAGTAGCCCTTCGAAACGCGATATACATCCAACATTATGCAATTTCCTAATATTTACAATATATGTATCCTGATCTTTACTTGACCTACATCGAAATTTTGGCATTTTAGCATATGTTTGCAAAATATGTATCCCCATCTTTACTTGACCTATATAGGATATCTGGTAAGGATCCTGATGCACATGTTATTTCCAAGTATAAATGTAAATTGCAAAAATGTGCATGTGTATCAGGAACTTTACCAGACATAATTTATGGAAGTCAAGTAAAGATGGGCATACCTAATTTATAAACATAAGCTAAAATACCAACATTTCGATGTGTATCGCCATCTCTACCAGGCATCATATATAGGTCAAGTAAAAATGGGGTACATCATATACATAAAGGAGCAAGTCTGTATATATGTGCGTACGTATGTGGATTTGTTCTCTATATAAATCTACACTGTTCCACCAATCTCAACCCAGTTTTGCATAAACATAGGTCAGGACACGGAAGAAACCGCTGGCTACAAGAATTTTCGGTAGTCTTTCTCATTCTTCAGATTTCGGCCTTTTGACACTCGAGCCAGAAAATAACCTGATGATGGAATGGCAAGGCTGATCATTTCCATGGCAAAAATAGCTCAAGACGTGATCACCAAGTTTCCATCTATCTCCGTAAGAAGCCATGCCTCTTCATTTCCTCCACGGCAACAGTAGCTGCATAAGTGACAACCTGGTTTCCATCTATCTCTGTAAGAGGCCATGGCACTCCATTTTCCAAACGGCAAAAGAAGCTCAAGACGTGACCACCAGGTTTCCATCTATATCTGTAAGAGGCCATGGCACTCCGTTTTCTATCCAAACCACGATAAGAACATTATAAATCGGAACGCCATAAAAATCTGATTATGTTATTCTTTTAATGTTATTAACAGGCGTCGTTGTAGGGAATTGAAATTAAAAAAGAAATACATTGGCCAATCCTGCAAGTGGCGTAACGTTACAACAGCTGAAGACATCATCAAGAAACTTAGTATTAAGATCAAAGAGCTTAAATGATTCAGATGTTGTTGATTAATTTAGAAGCTTTGCAATATAATGCTCATATAGCCCATGAACTTGAGTGGGTACGGAATTTTTCTTAACACATGTGTTACTGTGATGGCTGTAGTAGTGTGTGTATTCGTAATTCAAATAAGGGTTGGAAAGAAGGTTGTTATGTCCTTCAGTTCGGAACTATCCCGGTATTTGCTTCCAGTATAATAAATAACCCCTGGCACTACAGCCCATGAAGGGCCAAAGCTTACCAAGCGACCGCTGCCAAGCCATTTGACCTGCAGATATTGGGGTGACGCAAGGTCAGCTCATTGGGTACCCTCGGCCGTTAATCTAGGTTTTCGTGATCGAGATTTGCTTCGAGTATAAATGGGAAACCACGAAAAACGATTACCGAGTTTTGCCTCGGGAGTGTAGCCCACCATTCCGGCTCTCAGACCAAAATTTAAATTTCATGACAGAGCCGGGATTCAAACTCGGACCTCCAAGGCGAAAGCCGAGAATGTTAGCCGATAACACACAAGGTCGTTAAAATGATTTTTGCATTTTGTGTATAATTTTATTTTATATTTAGTCTTTAGGGCACTGAAACCTATGTGACCTTTAGGGTCTAATTTTACACTTTTGATGCCGCTGCTGTTACGGAATATTTTGAATCTTTACCTTATGACGAAAGGTATCACGCAAAATATATTGTATGTAATATCTACTAGAATTGAAATTTTATACACTCCGTTAAGGTGTGTTTTACTACTGATATGTTGACTTTATGTTTTATTAATCATAATGTCATAATACTGCATTTTTTACAGTTGACAGTGTTTACCTACAAATCAGAAATACAGTAACTTTTTCGTGATATTTCAGATTGTTCTCTGAATATTATTAGCATTTATTATTTGGGTTATATTGTAATTGGTAATTATCCTGCTCTATGACTATGCTAATTTGTAATGGAACCGGATGTATACTTAGGAATTGAGTTGATAACAAGTTGATAACATAATTGAACTACGAATATATATTATTATGCGATAATCTTCGACTGATAAGGACCAAACAGTATGTAATGATACTTCCCCATAAGAATAGCGGACACTATATAGGTAGTTCGATTACATTCGTTCACAATTTTTTCCTACGTATATGTATGTATTTATATTAGCAATTTTAGTGCTTAGTGACAAAAGTTATTTAATAGCCTAATGTTATATTGTCATGAGGTCTAATCTCTGGATTCCGGTATAGCATATTATTAATTAGATTAGAGAATTTATTTTTTATCTTATCTTAATTTTCTTTAACTTGATGTGGATGAGATAATATGCATGTACATTATTTTTACATCAATACTGTTCCTTATTGTGTTGCTATACTACACACTGAGCTACAGTATGTACAGGAATAAGTCATTTCTCATTATTCACGTAATGGGTGCGGGATTGAAAATTATGGGTATACTTGACGCCACAATGATGACTTAATCTTCCAATCATTGAATAATTTAAATATTATTTTCTATCGAGAAGGTAGATGCTACATTTTAGAAATAATAGTGAAAACTATGTGAACACTGCAATAAGTAAAGCCCTGCGCGGATGCGGATATCCGCGGATAGACCCGCGGATATCCGCAACATTTTTCGCCATGCGGATATACTTTGCATGGCTTTGCGGATAGCGGATAAGCCGCGGGTAATGTTTGGAGTAAATTTGCGGATAGTTTTTAGAATACGATCCGAACTTGTTGAATATCATGGGAAAAGTTGGGTAATTGTGCGCAGCGGGTAATCATGCGCATCTATGTTTTTTGAGTTGGTAGTACAACTCTAACGCAGTTCACTGCTACCCTAAAGCTGTCATCGTTCCTATCAGATCAGATAGGGACAGTCAGCATGGTGCCAATCGCTATGCGATAACCGGAGGCTTGGATGAAGAAACATAACACGTTGCATTTAATTTTCTGTAATGGTGCGCAGAACGATACAAGTAGATACAACGCGACATTAATGGCAAAAATATTTCGTTTTTGTTCTCCAGATGCCAAGAAATTATACGCGGAAAACGGAGAAAAATTCCTACCCAGCAGATAATGTGCAGAAAGCTCTACGTGCAATTAGGTATGATGGGAGGAAAATAAGGGAAGTGGGGATAAGATTCAACATTCCCCAGTCAATCCTACGAAAGCAGTTGCTGCAAAATTGTCTTGCTCCACCTCGTCTAGTCCGTAAAGCTGTTTTTACTGACGAAATGGAGCCATAATTATCCGAATACCTTTTGACATTGGCAAAATTATTTTACGGCTTAACGCCCACCAAGCTTGTCAGACGGTTAGAGTTCAAGTTTGCAGATGAGAATAAGGTTCCCCATAATTTCCATAAAGTTAAAAGTCTAGCAGGCATAGTTTGGTTGTGTGAGTTCTTGAAGAGATATCCTGCATTAACGTTGAGACAACCTGAAGGAACAAGCCTAAATAGGATTGCCTCCTTTAATGCTGACGAAACGAAGATATTTAATTCTAATATCCCAAACTGCAGAATTTTAATATCATGGCATTGTTATGCTATTGTAAAATGCATTGGAATATTCTAATATTAATGCTCAGTGCCAAGTTTCAGCCAATTCACATTGTATTGGTATGGCTTTGCAACACTCATCCCATACGCATAATTTCCCTGCAGGGTGGGTAATCGTGCGCAAATGCATATTTGCGAGATTTCGAATTATAGCCCACCAAATTTATTTTTGAATTAAATTTGTTTCTGCACATCGAATATAGTTACTCAGGCTCCCTTATTCATAACTGCAGCTGTGTTTTCTATTATGAGACCATCACAAGACCGATTCTTGCTTAAGTGCGCACAATTCCCCCTTTCTCCCTTACTAGGACCCGGATGTTCATGACATATCATATTTTACCGTTATATTTTTTCATGACAAATGTAAGATGATGATTTACGCTAATCCCATTTAAATTAGGTCATTAAGCACAATCAACACTCCAACTGAAAAGGGTTGCAATTCTGGCTGTATAACATTCATTTTTGACGTAGCACATGACATACAGTACATAGCCTATGGGTTCGACTTTCTTCTCAAATGTCTAAAGGATAAAGTATAAAGCAACACATTGAAAATATCATTGTAATGCCAGTAGATTCGGATAACAAACGTGTGGATAAAAGTCGCTTGGATGCGGGGCGGATGCGGATAAAAGTCGTGCGGATGCGGATAACAGTCGTGCGGATGCGGGGCGGGTGCGGATAACAGTCGTGCGGATGCGGGGCGGGTGCGGATAACAGCCGTGCGGATGCGGGGCGGATGCGGATAACGTTTTGTCTATCCGCGCAGGGCTCTAGCTATAAGACGTCTAATTACCCCATTAAATTAAAAATAAACACTATCAGGGAAATAATTGTGAGACCGATTTCTCCAGGATTTGTGCATATACATCGTTTTTTACTATTGTTGCAGGCTATGCTCAGCTATTGCACTCCACAGTACTTTTCGACTAGGTTTACACTGAGTTAGTATTGCACTTGAGTAACATCAGAGTTGAGGAGAATTATGTTCTAAACTCACTTAGGGGAAAAATTAATATGTTCTGAGAAATATATTTGCATGTATATTTCTATGACATATGAAGACACCTCCCGGGCTAAGCCGGGTGCAGTGGGTGAAGTAAAGATGGGGATACATAATTTACAAATATCAGATAGAATGCCAAAATTCGGAGGTGTATCGGGATCTTTACCAGACCAGATGGGGTACATATTTAAAAAAGTAAAAGCGACAATACGAAAATTTGGAAAATGTTACACATCTCATTTCCAAGTGTTATTGCAAATGCCATTCACCAACCCAATACCCTTTATTCCAAGTCATTTTCCCATAAGCTCGCCAGGTTCATGTTATTATTAATATTATCAATAATATCAATATTACATCCAGCAATACAAGAAAATATAAACATACATAGCTATTTAAGTATTAGGACATACCCGTGCATTACCCAAGCAATCGCGTGTGCTAAATATACATTGTCCTTTTCACTACAACACTGTATCATTCACTTGTTCTCTTGATCACTGGAGTCCCTTCATATTAAATATGTATAATCTTCATCATATCGTAACTTTAGTCTATTTCTGATTATTATCTAAGGAAAGGCATTAGTCTAAAAATGTACATTCTTAGATCTATGTAATGAATATCAAATCCAGCCGAGTAAGGGAAGAATACATATAAGCTATACCACGTAAGGTGGGTGGCATATTAGGTCTACTTACCTAATTATAACGTTAAGTGTCCATGTAAAAAAACATATACTGTATATATTAAAATAAGCGTTGTGAAATAGCTAAGTAGCAATGGTAATGCTATTTTATAGATTAAGATACTTTAATATATCTTTAATGACATTTTTATTCTCTCGAACAAATATCTTTGCGTTACTTATAAACTTGCAGATTTATGTAACTGCTCTTTTATGGCTTTAGGAAGGATATTGTAAAATTCAGGAATAAAGTATTGAAAATTACGCTTTGCAATAGTTAGATTTGGTTTGAAGAGGACAGCCAAATTTCCTATTCTACCTCTTGTTTGGTAGGTGTGGCTCATATTTATAACTGAATTTTTATTTTTATAGATATATTTATAAACTTCCGTCGCATAAAGTTGTCCTATATTCATGACGTTTGCTTCCGCAAACAATTCATTAGTAGGATATAACCTTTTCTTTTTATACATGACACGCAACAACAAGTTTTGCAGTACTTGAGCTTTTCTTACAATAGTTTGATAAGCTCCTCCCCATGCAATTAATCCATACGTGAGAGTAGACTGAATAAGTGCAAAGTAGATATCTCTCAGTAGTTTAATATTGACAATGTGTTTCAGACAATGAGATACATAAACTGCCCTCCTTATTTTCGTTGTGATGAAATTAATGTGAGATCTCCACTTCATGTCTTCATCAAAATACATTCCGAGGTATTTTATATTTTGTGTGCGGTTGATTTTTATACAGTTGCAGCTTGTATTACAGTTTTCCCGATGTACTGTAAGCTCGTTGAAGCAGTTTTGATTGTTTTTTAATGTGAAAATAATAAATGTTGATTTCTTTACCTTCAGAAACAATTCATTATTATCCAGCCATAATTTAATCCCTTTTAAAGCTTCGGTAGCTTCTTGCCTGACTATTTCCCATGTATTCCCTTCAACAAATATAGCGGTGTCATCTGCATAAGAATTAATTGAACTATTTTTTAGATTATTTATTAATTTTTCAATGTCATTAATGTATATAACAAAAAGTAGTGTCCCTAATACTATTCCTTGTGGTATTCCCTTTTTTACTTGCATCGGTGCACTCAATGTGTCATTTATTTTTACATATTGGATTCTGTCAGTAAGGTAACTTCTGATGAGATTAAGAGCTGTGCCTCGAATACCATATTTTTCCATTTTTTGGAGGAGAATATCATGTGATACAGTGTCGAAAGCTTTAGTAAGATCTAAAAACAATCCTAGTGATGGTTTGGAGCAATTTAATTTATCTTGTATATGGTTAGTTAGAGCTGCAATTGCATCCACAATACTTCGACTTTTTATAAATCCATACTGCCTTGCTGATAGAATGTCATGCTTCAGTAAAAACTGGAAAATATTTTTCTTGATACATTTTTCAAATATTTTTGCTATTATTGTAATCAGAGATATAGGTCTATAATTTTCCATGTCTATAGTATTGCCTGATTTTAAGATTGGTTTAACTATTGTTGACTTCAGTTGCTTTGGAAAATATCCTTCTGTAAAAGATTGATTTATGAGATTTAAAAGCGGTTTCTCTAACGATACTATATTTTGTTTTATAACCTTTGCTGAAATATTGTCTATTCCCATAGCTTTATTGTCACTTATGTCACCTAGAATTCTTTTCAAATCAATGGAATTTACCGTGGCCATGAAGCATGAACTCTTATTGCCAGTTATATTAAGTGTGGGGTTTCCACTTTTCGTTATACATTTAGACATCTCGGTAGTGTTATTTATGAAATATTCATTAAATTTATTTGCAATTTGCATGTCACTTTTGTAAATTTCATTCTGATACCTTATTTCACTAATTTGTTCTTTTTGATTAGTTCTCTGAGCTACCTCATTAACTATACCCCAAAAGTCTTTAGGATTTCCTGAACTAGCATTCACTAAATGTCTATAGTAATCTATTTTTGCCCAGTTTATTAGCTTATTTAATTTGTTTCTGTATTATTAATATTTCTCTTTTAATTCTTCATTATTTTTATAAGCCATATAATTGCGGTATAATTTATCTCTAGTATTTATTGATTCTACCAATGCAAGGGTAATCCACACTTTTCTTTTGACTCGCTTTGAGTTTGACTTTTTAGTAGATTCATGGATGCAGCTTTGTATTGTTTCAATAAATATATTTAATCTAGTATCCAAATGTCCTTCTCCCAGTTTATTATCCCAGTTGATGTTGTTTAACCTCTTTTTTAGTTCCGCATAATCCAATTTATGACTTTGATAATTCCTAATGATTGGTTTATTTTTCTGACAACTAACTTGATTAAATTTTAGGCTAATTATTGTTGAATTGTGATCAGTTATTTTGCTCTCCGAGATGATAGAGAGAATATTTTCATTCGAAAGCCTGCTTTTAAGAAATGCGTGGTCAATGCATGATTTACTAGTTTCAGTCTCCCTAGCTGTACCATTGATTATAGATCTGAAATCATATTCATTAAGAAGGTTTAATAATCATCTGAGTCTTGATTTTCGAATAAATTAATATTCATGTCACCAATTATTAATTCATTTTTAGCTGACAACCTGTTTTTATATACGGTAGTTATTTAAATTCTCCAGAAATAATGTTTTGTTTATTTTGGTGGTTTGTACACCCCTGTTATTGCAATTTTGTGGTCGCTTTTATTAACAACTACTCGAATAAATTTGAAATCTTTATGTGCTACACAGTAGCCTCCGTGGCTTAGGCGGCAGCACGCCGGCCTCTCACCGCTGGATCCGTGGTTAAAATCCCGGTCACTCCATGTGAGATCTGTGCTGGACAAAACGGGGGGAGACAGGTTTTTCTCAGGGTACTCCGGTTTTCCCTGTCACAATTTCATTCCAGCAACACTCTCCACTATCATTTCATTTCATCTGTCATTCATTTAATCATTGCCCCAGAGGAGTGCGTCAAGCCTCGGCAGCCGGTACAGTTCATATCCTCGCCGCTAGATGGGGGCTTCATTCATTCCATTCCTGACCCGGTTGGAGACTGGAAGCAGGCTGTGGATTTTCATTTTCATATGCTACACACTGAACTTCATGCTGTAATCCATCTTTTATCATGGTGACAACTCCGTCATTCTGATTTATTGCACATGCATTATAGTAAGATTTATAGCAGCTATGTTTAGTATCATTTACGTTATTTAATTTCCACGTTTCCAATAAGACCACAACATCAAATATATTTTCATAAGCCTTCAGAGTAACATCTAAGTTATTCTTGTGTTTCGCTAGACTTCTAATATTAGTATGGATTACTTTTAAACAATTGTTATCTACATGTCTATCTAAGAAATATTTACCTATACCCTTCCCCACCTCTGACCGAAATTGATATTTTACATAATCATCTGCATATGTTTTCATAGGAAAAGTATTAAGTGTTAGCGGTAAAGTTCTTGTCTTGGAAGGAGGGGAGTGGAATTCAGCTGTAGGCCTACTAACTACAGACACAGAGTTTCCAGAAATATTAAATATTAAAAGATGTTCCTAAAATGAAATGTTGCATAATTATTTAAGTAAGTTATATGAAGTAAATTAAAAATAAAAATTAAAAGGAGGAAAAAGAGTGAATAATATGAGTACGTTAGTTATCTTCATTGTACCTGGAACTTAGCAGGGGGTGAGCTTTTTAAGCTCGGCTGCGTTTCTCACACGATGTTTGATGTCACCTCGCAGTACAATTATAAACTTGCACAGGATAGCTCTAGGCTTTCCACCCCCTGGAGCTCCAACCCTATGCGAGCGGTCAATGTCATCCACGGTCAAAGGAACGTTCAACTTCGCGGCAACATTGAGCGCTGGTCTGTGCTTTCACTTCTCTGTTCCGGCACACCAAAGATTCTTAGATTGTTCCTCCTTAAATATAGTTCTGTTTCCTCAATTTAGTCGTGAAGTGAGGACTTCAGTTCAATAATTTCATTTTCGCAAGCTTTCAGTTTATGTTTTAATTCTGATATCAGCTCATTGCTGAAAGCCAGTGATTCCCTTAGTTCCTCGCCTACCTTTTGTGCGAGAACTGACACAAGGGGCTGAAGGAAGTCATTGTTTTGGAATAAGATCTTAACGATACCCTGCACCAAGTTTCCGAAGTTATCATGTGATAAGATGTCATTACCTGCTTTGTCCGAGGGGCTGCGTGTAGTACCATTGGTCGCTAAGGGAGAGCGCTGGCTGCTATTCCCCTGTTGAGGGGATGAGACTTCACCGCAAACAGCTGACGAGCTTGATGCGTGCTTGGCTGGAACCTTTCCTTGTGCACTGACATTTGAAGAGAGAGTTGCGTTTCTTTTATCTTTGTTTCCCGCCATGCCTAACCTCAATGTGATGATTTACAAATTCCAATATGACTATAAATATCTCACTACAGTTACGCTCACTTCACTAACACCTTCACAGGTCACCTTCACTTCAGTGAACCAATAGCACCTCACAAGACCGTCGTAATACTTATTTTACACCTTCGAAATGAAAAACTTTCTGGACTGATCCTCCAAGCGTTAGGCCACCATGGAAGCTACTATAGCTATGTAAACATTTAGTATCCTTCGTGATGTCGTCGATACTTCATCACTGCAGCCATTTTGTTAATAAGGCTTTCCATACATACACGAACCTAACCTGGTCGTTATCCCCCTGACCCCCTTGCTTGTAGCACAAGCAGTAATTTTTTGTTAATAGGGCTTTCGAGACATACACTACATGTTTTGATGTGAAAGGTTATCACTAAAGCTGTGTTTCATCCTCAGACAAATACTGTATACCTGAAGAGTGAAACTGCATTACAAATAAATTAGCTACTGTTAGCACAGCGTGTGGTGTAGACTTCACATACAGTAGATCCCAAGAACTCGCATTATGATTACAATAACATCAGCAAATGCTCACTGCTAAAATAAGAAATATTTAAATGAGAGGAAATATAGAACCTATGAATACCTGTATTTCAAGTTCCGATTTGACTGCCCATTTTTTATCTTCGTAATTATCACCAGACTCATCCAGCAGATTATAAGAGGGTAACAGGTCAATAGATTCCTAGAAAGTATTATACAAATGTGAGCCAATGTAAAACATGCAGACAGAATAAGTGTACTAAGTTATGTGTAAAAATAAAATATTAAACATCGTGGTTAACCTAATATTTGAGGTAATTCTGCACGCCGTGAGATCATGCCTTTTCGTAACTTTTAACGAGGTATATTATTGAAAATATAGGATTTATGATTTACATACCTTTCTCGGAGTTGTTGGGAGTCGTTTCACAATCTCAACTACAACTGCCGCACCTCAATAATATTTTTTTAGGTACTGCCTGGCCGAAAATTACTGCTAGTACCATAAGCAAGGGGGTCTGGGGCGTAAGCCCCAGGTTAGGTTTGATTTTGTATGTAAAACTTTAATGAGATAGAATTTATGAAGTAATTTCACATGTCACACAATCCATGGTTAAAGTACGACTGACGAGTTAGATTTGGCGCAGTAGTATATTACATTATCGACGCTCTTTTGTTTCTTTGTATACCCGGTGCGAGATAGTAACAAATGCGTGGGGTTGGCATTCCTGACTTAGAGAGAAAGATGTCTCCTAGAGACTTCATTTCAACTATATAAGTAGTGTGAAACAAACCTAACCTGGGGCTTACGCCCCAGACCCCCTTGCTTATGGTACTAGCAGTAATTTTCAGCCAGGCAGTACCTAACCTAGTAGCGGACATAAATTCTATCTTATTAATGTTTTACATACAAAAACAACCCTAACCTGGGGCTTACGCCCCAGACCCCCTTGCTTGAGGTACTACCAGTAATTTTCGGCCAGGCAGTACTTTAAGTCTTTACGTGTGAAATGGTGAATGGTGAATTTTGTGTGCGACATGTTGCTAACGTAGTCACATGTCCGTCTGTCGAGTGTCCAAGATGGCGTCCGTAGTGAAACGAACACGATAAAAATTCTTTATTTTCGTAAAAAAATATTATTGAAGTGCGGCAGTTGTAGTTGAGATTGTGAAACGACTCCCAACAACTCCGAGAAAGGTATGTAAATCATAAATCCCATATTTTCAATAATATACCTCGTTAAAAGTTACGAGGCTGGATTTAGACAGCTCCTTAACCCGGTCCATGAGGCAATTTTAATTGGCTACATGGATAACTCTTGCCAGGCGCGTCCACGTCGCGGGGGTGGGCAACGGTACTGTAATATACCACGGAACTACAGTACCGGCTAAGTTCTGGTGAGGACCCAGTCCTATGGGGTATAACATAGGCCCCGTGCACAGGGTTACGTGCGAAGACCTCAACGGAATCTGCAGCGGAGAAGATGGACTTCGGAACGGTGGAGATTGCGGAAGAGGCAACCCAATACTCAGGGAATAGTAAGAGTACAGCATCAATCGGCAGCGTCTGTTTCCCAGGTTAGGGGCGGCTGCAAGGGCGTCTGTTTCCCATGTTAGGGGCGGCCTGTATAATAGCTGGCAGTAGCTTCATAAAATGCCTTTGGGAGTGGCGACCCCATCGTAATAATAGCCTAAAATGGAAATGGCACTTCGAATGAATCGGAAAAGGTTAGGGCGTACCCTGCAGGCGACGCGCAGTTCTTTTGGTACTGGGGGAACTGTGAGAAATGGGCGACCAGTAACCGAAATGAAAGTGGGAATCATGAATGTCATGACCCTGACAGGCAAAGTGGAGGAGGTGGTAGACTTCATGGAGAGGGAGAATGTTGGATTGATGGGGCTGAGTGAAGTGAAATGGAAAGGTAAAGGAAGGAAGAAATTGAGGAAAGGATATACATTATACTGGAGTGGTGGCCAAGAGGCCAAAAATGGCGTGGGACTGATAACCTCGAAACAACTGGAGGAGTATGTTGAAGTGGTCGAGTGTGTGAGTGACAGAATAATGAAAATTAGAATGAAGATGAAAAATGACGTGATGGACTTCATACAAGTGTATGCACCACAGACTGGAAACAGAGAAGAAGATATTGAAGTATTCCTGGAGGATGTAGAAAGAGTAATATCAGATGCAGAAGTGGTGATCATGGGAGATATGAATGCACAAGTCGGAAACGAGAGACAAGGAAAGGAAGAAGTCATTGGACCATATGGATATGGGAAAAAGAACCGGGAAGGAGAGGAACTTGTAAACTTTTGTGAAAGGAATGGACTGATAGTGGGTAATTCATGGTTTCGGAAGAAAAACAGCAGGAAAATTACGAGATATGGTTGGGGCGATAGAAGAACAAAATCAGTAATTGACTACTTTCTGGTGGAAAGGACTAATCGCAGAAAGCTGATAGATGTGACAGCTTTACCAGGAGAAGCATTTGATGGGGACCATAGAGCTGTGGTGGCAAAATTTAGATGGGGAAAATTGGAAAACCTAAAGGAGATCAGAGAAAGTAAAATAAAAGTATGGAAATTGAAAGACAAAGCTGTACAGGAAGATTTTCAGGAGAGATTGAAGCAACAAATCCCAGTTACTGAAGTGGAAAACATAGAAGAGGAATGGTCTCACTTTAAAAAGGCATTTGTTGGTGCAGCAGAGAGTGCTTGTGGTAGGACGTCAACAAGAGTGAAAGAGAAGGAGACACCATGGTGGAATGAGGAAGTGAGGAAAGCAGTGAAAGAAAAGAAGTCTGCATGGAAAGAATGGAACCGAGATCAAACAGAAGAAAGCAAAAGGAAGTATCACGACAGCAAACGGAGGTGTAAGAAAGTGGTAGGAGAAGAAAAGAAGAAAAGTTGGGAAGAATTTACACGAAGAATGGAAACAGATGTAAGTGGCAGTAAAAGGATGCTGTATGGGCTTCTAAGAAGTAAGAGGAAAGAAAGAGTTACTACAAAGCTAGTGAAAAAGGAAGATGGAGAGTTGTTAACACACCCAGAAGAGATAAAGGGACGATGGAAGGAGTATTTCGATAAGCTTTTGAATGTGAGCAATGGTACTGGTGAGATGGAAGTGACACAACCTGACGACTCTATAACAGAAGATGATATAACAATGCTGGAGGTGGAATTAGCAGTACAGAAAATGAAGATGGGAAAAGCAACAGGGGTGGATGGAGTCAGTGTAGAAATGATAAAGGCTGCTGGACCTGTTGGTATGCAATGGCTGTATCGACTGCTAAAGTGTGTGTGGAAATGGAAATGTGTACCAGAAGACTGGAAGAAAGGGCTAATAATACCAGTGTTTAAGAAGGGGGACAAGAAGGTGTGTGATAACTATAGAGGGATCACCCTCATATCACAGATAGTAAAAATACTGGAAAGGATATTAGAAAGAAGAATGAGAAGAAAGGTGGAAGGAGAGTTGCAAGAGGAACAGTATGGCTTCAGGAGTGGAAGATCCACAGTGGACCCAATCTTTAGCTTGAGGCAGGTGATGGAAAAGAACTGGGAATATGGAGAGGATTTGATCATGACTTTCATAGATCTAGAAAAGGCATATGATAGTGTCCCCAGAGAGAAGGTATGGGAAACCATGGTTAAGAAGAGACTGGGAAGAGAAATGTTGGAAATGGTGCAAGCAATGTACAACAACTGTGTTAGCAGGGTACTGACCCCAGTTGGAAAGACAGATTGGTTTAGGAACAAGACTGGACTAAGACAGGGGAGTGTGCTGTCACCTCTCTTGTTCATAATGGTGATGGATGAAATTGTAAAGGAAACAAAGGAAGCATATGGACATAAAGAAATGAAGTTACTGTTATTTGCAGATGATATTGTGGTCTGGGGAAGGAACACCGAAGAAGTGCAAAAACAACTAGATGCACTGAACGAAAATATTCAGAAGTATGGCCTGAAAATCAGTATAGAGAAAAGCAAGACCATGGTGATGACAAGAGGGGAAAGACAAGGAAAGGGCACTGTGAAAATTGGAAGTCAGAGTTTGGAAATTGTGGACACGTTCAAATACCTAGGAAGTGAATTGATGCAAACTGGTAGGTTGGACATGGAGATTGGCAGGAGGGTACAGCAGAGCAATGCATTCTATCAAAGTGTAAGAAAACTTGTTTGGGATAAGGAAGTACCAAGGAAAAGCAAGGAGGTAATGTATAAAGTGTACTATGTACCCATATTAACTTATGCAGCTGAGACTTGGACCCTGACAAGCAGGCAAGAGAGTAGAATCCAAGCCAGTGAAATGAAATTCCTACGAAGTATGATAGGAAAGACAAGGAAAGACAGAGTGAGGAATGAAGATGTTAGGAAGGAAGTTGGGATGGGAAAACTAAATGAGAGAATTGAGAAGAATAAACTAAGGTGGTTTGGACATGTAAAGAGGATGGAGGAAAATAGAATACCAAGACAGATGCTGGAGGCGAAGTGCAAGGGTAAGAGACCAAGAGGAAGACCTAGAACAAGGTGGATGGATTCAGTGAAGAACGGCGTAAGAAAAAGAAATCTGGACTGGGACAAGATCGTGGAAGAAGAATGGTGGAAGGAAAGAGGAAAGTGGAGAAGTGCCATAAATACCCCGACCCGGCAGGAGCTGGATAAGGGGAAATGATGATGATGATGATGAAAAGTTACGAAAAGGCATGTTCTCACGGCGTGCAGAATTACTAATATTTTTTATACACGTGTTCTCACGGTGTGCAAGTATTATGTCACTAAAACTTGCTTGTCATGCACATCACTAAGATTGCTATGTTACACGATATACACAATAAATACAACTTACAATATTAGGCAATTCATCAGTTTGAGACGGCCATTCTGGCTCACTCTTAATGAGTGGTTGTTGCTCCATAATGTCCAGCAAACTAGAACACACAAAGTGCGCTTAAGAATTATAAGAAGCCACATACCAGTACACCAAATCACTATCATTATCAAATGAGGAAATTTCAGAATTCAAATAAGACTACAGTAATGAGAATATAACCCTCCATGTACACAGTGAGAAGAAGAGATTAGCGCTCGACTTAAAATGATATTAACTTAAGTCAGTAAGGGTAAAATATCGAGTAAAATATTAAGATCTATCATTGCGATAGAATGAGGATTTACTGGTGCCAGCCACAGAAATGAAGCGTCCTATAAGTTGGTTTTACACAATTATGAGCACAATATGACGGGGCAGAGAATTCCACTACAAACCTTTCAACGTAACAGTTAACTCAAGTCACACCATGACTACTAAGAAATTGTCAGCAACTGGATACAGGGAGTTACAGAAAATGTAAAACAATACTTCCGACTCGTGTTACAAGAATCCCACTTCAAAACCAAACACACCATATCTCCCTCAGAACCAACTGTAAACGGAAGAGATTCGAAGATGCATTTATCCGTACCAACTTATACATTCTATCTCCGCGTAACTTGTATAATTGTCGGCATAGATAAATTTCTAGTTACACATTTAAACCTGTGTATCCTCGCCAATCAAAATATTAATCTAAACAGGGCATGAACGTGTCCAAGCAGAACTCTGGTTGTAAGAATCGACTTCTTTATGAAATTTATGAAGTGTAATTCAATTATCCGTACATGGAACTCAAAAACTCTCAGATCTTAATATTTTGCCGCGAGGGACCGTACGTGGAAGACACTAACTTGGTGACGATATTGCTAGCAGCAATAAAAACTTGGGGGCGAAGTTATTGCTGTTGATAAATAGCCTAGGCACGATGTAAGAAAAACTGTGACACTAGGGATGTTTTTCTAACAATAATCAGACTTTTTATTATTATTATTATTATATCGGCTATTCTTATGCACCGGTGACATATTACAAAACTTAATGATATAAATACATATCCCATCAATAACCTAAATTTAATTGGCATCTTCTTTCCCGGAAACTGGAACTTAAACCCTTTGCCCCCATTACCTAGCCCTAGACCTTTTCCTTAATCCCCTTAGGGAACAGCGTATTGGAACATGGAATATAAGATGCCCAGCCAAACTGGTACCCGGAAAAATAGATACCGGTAAATTGATCATCAAACTGGAAAGTTACCTACCGTACTCTTAGAAATATTACGTACTGTCATTATTGACCTGAACGGATTCGTGCGTTAACGTGCAAGGCCAACGTCAGTCCCCATGAAATAGTTCTCCTCACCTTGTCTCCGATCCCGTAAAATGGGGAATAATATTTAGAGATAATAATTATTACCGTATTATTATTATTATTATTATTCTTTCGTTTCACACTGCTTCGGGTACGTTGAATCAATCATTTCTCTGTGTGTCGTTCTTTAATTTGTGCCCGGTATCTCATCATTCTTTCTGATCTTTTCCTCTCTTCTTCCAAGTTGATGGGTTTGGATTTAACGTAGTTTTGTCTTGCAACCATATATTTTCGTTTTTATTAATTAGTTTTGCTTGTTAATTGAACAGTGAATATTCTGTAATTTCCTTTTAAATTCTACTAGGCCGTTTTCAGTTTCTTGAAACCATGTGGGTTTCTTTTCGTAGTTACGGAAGAAATCAAAGGTTTGTTTGGTTAATCTATTAGAGTTCATTTTGAGAAGATCACCTCTAAGATTTATTTTCCCTTTTTCATAGTATCTGGGAGTTATTATTATTGTTATTTTTAGGCGATCCACTCTCCAAATTCAACACAGCGAGACGTGAGCTCCATCCTTTCTCCGTGGTTTCCCATTTTCAACTCCAAGCAAATTCTAGGGCGGTACCTTTTAATAGGTCACGGCCACTTCCTTCCTGCCCTGCCTAGTTTCATTCTCTTTCACTCATTTCATCTCTCGTTAACTCCTCTCAAGAACAAGAGTTTAGTGCTTTTCAGTCGGTCAACACGAATGTACCCAAAAGAGATGGGTTATGCCCTAATCCTGAAATAAATTACATGAGATTAATAAAATGTAATTTATTTCAGGATTAGGGCATAACCCATCTCTTTTGGGTACATTCGTATTGACCGACAGAAAAGCACTAAACTCTTGTTTACTAAGGCAGCACTGAAAATATGGCTTCAAACACCACAATCCTCTCAAGAAGTTGGGGTTAGTTAGGGCATCTGGCCGTAAAATCACCCTCCACTAAGAAGGAAAAGAAATCATTACATCCGATCCCCAACCCCGTTGAAACGGGGATTCTAAGAGATAGACATATATATGATTATTATTATTATTATCTTCGTTTCTAAACGTAGACAATTATTCTAGGCAATTTAAGAGATTCAAGGTTCCAACTCTGGCACTGACATCGTCCATCATCAGTGTGGTATTTGTTGGATTATTCCCACTCTTCGTCTGGGCAAATGTCGGAATGGAAACATAGGCCTACTTCAAGTCCCGGGGCATCAGATCATTTCTAGACCACAATGAATACAGCCAGGCAAACTACTACAGACACCAAACAAACACAGTTTATCAAAAAATTACACGATCAAGATTTACCAATAACAACTGCCAAACTTATGCTTTGGCGGCTCGTGGCGCAGTGGCTAGCATCCCAGAGGTCCCTGTTCGATTACCAGCTCTGCCAATAAATTTATTTCCGGCCTGAGGACTGGAGTGGGGACCACTCAGCCCGTGAGGAATGCAGAGAAGAGGCGGGTACGATTACCACCTCCGCCATCCTGGAAGTGGCTTTCCGTGGTTTCCCACTTCTACTCCAGGAGAATGCCGGGGAGGTTCCTAACTTAAAGCCTCAGCTGCATTCCTCGTAATCCTCACCTTAACTGAATTCATTAATACAGCCATTACACTACCACAGTTTATCAGACAGAAGTACACTCACCAAAGTACACTGGGCTAAATGATCGCGATGTCCAATCTCCTCAAATGAATCTCGAACAACAACAAGGGAGTACCGCTATCATTGGAAATAAGGAAAATATTATAACGTATAATACAGGGGCTGATAGCCTCACTGTTCTGCCCTTAGAACAACGTTCAAGCTACTACAACCAACATTCTCTTTGATAAGAACAAGAGTAATAACTATACCTATGCGGTTAGGAGAAAGTGGGCTGTTTATATGCCTGGGGGTGGAAAAGGGAAACCTCGAAAACAATTTTCAGGATGGCCTAGGTTGGATTCATACCCACATTCTCCTGATGCTAGCAAGGCACGAAATAGTGCGTCACCGTGGTCGAGTTAATTTTCCTCTATGTCCTAATTATTATTTTTTGTGCGTATTTTGCCTTGGGATGATAAACTTTGTGATTATCATTTGTTTCTTGTAATTCAGGCTGCACTACCTTGAGGGTGGTCACGTTTTTGTGCGTATTGTGTGATTAAATGCCTGTCCCTATTGAAAATTCAAACAAAATGAAAGCAAATTAGGTGCCACTAGTAAGAGGCACCTCAGTGTCATGTTTATATTGCCACCATTTTACCTTAAAGATATGGCAGAAACCCCAATATCAAAACTCAAATGAAATTACGATTAGGCAACTCAACTAAATTTTGGGAAAACATACTTCAATGTGGAAAGCTCTTTGTTTCCAAACTACAAGTTTATCGGGAGAAATGTTTTCAAGATAATGGTTGTACGAATTAGCCAAGCTTTTAGTACATGAGTTATGATCCAATGAATCATTAACAGTGCTTCTCAATAGGTAATATTAGGCGATTGTGGCACAGGGGCTAATGGGCAAGATGGCCGTCGCGCGCAACTGCTCTATGTTATTCTTATGGAGAGGAGAGTATAGCTGGCACAGGGGATAATGGGCATTATGGCTGCCACGCGCAACCACACTCTTTAATGGCGGGCTTTTCAAATCTATTTTTAGCACAGGGCTAATACAGTACACAAAATGGTCACTGCACACAACCACTTATACATATGGCATACTAACCTAACCTTACCTAACGTAACGTAAACTAACCTTACCAAACTTAACCTAACCTAACCTAACCTAACCAAACTTTACCTAACCTCAGTTCACCTAACCAAACATGTCCTCACCTAACTTTACCTAACCTAGCCTTACCTAACCTAAGCTCAGCTAACTTAATTAACCTAACGTAACCTAACCTTTAAAGCTAAGCGAAGGGCTATTGCACACACACAAAGTATATAACGGCACACGCACTGCTAGGCTTATTGAGAGTAAGGTAAAGCTAACACCTACACTGTGGCTACTGTTCAAAATGTTCGCTACGCACAACCAGCTTACGATTACCAAGTCAGTTAAGTTTTAAAAAGTTAAAGCTTCATTTTTTTTTCATTGTCATATTTCACACATTGCAATTGACCAATTTCCGAATTTTCATTTTCACATTTCACACATTGCCATTTGCCAATTTTCCATTTACAGTTTTTAAAAATGTCAGTTTAAAGCTTCTTTGAATTTCATGATATGGAAACATGGATTTTCCAATTTTGTTGTTAACATTTTTTTTGATTTAGTCCATGTTGAAAGTTCGTATTTCCAAAACAAGATTTTTCATTACATATAACAAGGCTGTATACCTTATATCAAAGCATTTAGGTAATAATGGGTTCTACTATACCTTTGACTACCTAATTTAAGCTACCTAAGTGTAAATTCTCAAGATTACTTGAGGTTAATAGTTGGCATTATGAGTGGGGGAAGTGGGTGGAAATTAAAAATGTACAAGCAGTGACCATAAAATATTTTTTATTTATTTTAAATACATGTGCAATATCTACACGTAATATATTATTTTTTGTTTTTGTTGCTTGATTGGTTCTGTATTTTATTTTTAGTGCTATTGTTTTATTTCTTTAAATTTTTTGGTTTATGTATTTTGCTAGACATAGGTAGAGGATTCTGATATCCATAACGTAACTTTTTAAGCAAGGTCAACGGTTGAGTAATGACCATAGGCATGTGTAGCTATACCATCCAAATGAATTACTCTTTTATCAACACTAGGACACAAAGCAATTATTTTAGTCTTACAGATGTTATGCTATGTTTTTAGAAGCAATAATCTTCATTGGTATTCTTTTATCTCGTTTTTCATGATACAATCCTTATAATCTTGAAAACTTATAGAATTTTTGACAATACCACTGATAATACCTTCAATCCTTTTTATTTCTATACCATTTCCAACAAATGCTTGATTAATACGTCCACAAGCCTCATCTTAAAATTTTCCCACTTTTTGTGTGATGTAGAGTAACATATGTGATTAGTAGGATAATGAGATGTGTCCAGGTGTTCTAAGAAATTCATCTTGCCTTGATCCACATCTTGGGTGTTAACCTAATAAACGAACGAGTCTGTATCCATATACATACGTTTAAGATTTTCCATGCCATAATAGCGTAGCAGGACATCATAGTGGTGGGAATACATAAGAAGTTTGGAAATATCCAGTATACACATTCCAATATATATAGGCTTATTGAAAACAATGTTACGTTTAGCCATGTGGAAAGCAGCTAGGTTAGGACCATAAATTGTTCTGTCAATAAATGTTGGCTTAGCTATTAACTTTCAGCCTTTTTGCTGTCAGTCACAAGACGTATTGAGCCCGTCAGAGGAGGTTATCCGGGTACCATCCACCGAAAGAAATGGTACTTCGAACGACCCCGTCCTTCGAACCAACAACCTGAGAGAATCGGGTGCATTTCTTTAAGGGCTAGCGTAGCACGAGAGGCTTGTTCAAGGGGATCTGGGTCATTTGGTACGGAAACATGTCATAGACGCCCAAAGAAATACATCCTCAAATACAAAGCTAACAATAAAGAGATCCGGTCTGAAGTAAAATTTCGTGAATGATTTATTCAAAGAAAGACCCCTAAACTACTTCCGAGGGTCGAAATCGGCTAGTCCCCTGATCTAAATACAATAATGAGTCGTTCCCTAATATGACGTTAAGTACCATCGCGAAGTCCTAGTTACATGAAACAAAAGCAACAACTAAGCTCGGCGCGAGGTACATGAAAAATTAACGCGAAGCAAGGTTGCAACAAATGACTCGGTACAAGTTACATTTTACATCAAGCAAGACCAATCCCTAGGTTAGGATGGTACCACGTCCACAGTTACTATTGCATTTACATCTGTCTTAATCCTATGTGAACGAAAGTATTACGGCGAGACGCGTCGTAATCAAATGTTTATTACCAAATCTAAGGATAGTTTGACCACTGACTATCAAAAAAACATTGCATAACACTCTTACATCTAACAGGGTACAATAGGGTGAATACACTTGGAAATAATCAATGAACACTTTAATCCTAGCCCGCCTTTAAAATCTGAGATACTCCTTGTACTCAGTCGTCATCTCAAGTGTGTAAATTAGGTCGGCAACGCGCAATCAGCACTGTGACTTACAAGCTTTGATCACGCGGGCCATAAGTTAATGACTACTGGTCCCGAAAGATTCATGTCGTCGAAAATAAAACAGTGTCAGCTCATTTAAATGTCATCTCCACTGAAAATGATTCGAAATCACGGTGTCAATCAATAAGAAGCAAATGATTGCAAAAATTAAAGGCTGTAATTATTCAAGTAATTAATCCGTCGATTTAGGATAATTATGCTTTGATTTATCAGAAGGTTTAAACATTGTATTAGATGATTTAGTTTAGGACACCATTCATCGGCAGCATGTGATCTCACTTGAGATTCATTCCAAGAATATGACTTCTATAAGGCAACAATAACACAGGTTAGCGCGTCTTTCACCAATTGCTCGCAAATATCATCGGTCGCCTTGGCCGCAGCTCAAATAGACGCCGGAATAAACCAACAATAAGGCGGACTTAAATCCGTCCTGCCTAATACCATAATGTGTTCACAGACACAACAATAACATAAGCTAGCCTGAATTTATACAAAAACTGGGTCAATTAACATGTAGTTTAAACGATTCTTACAACACGCTAGATGATTCACTTTCATCAGCTCAAATATTTAAGGAATTCGTGTTAGCGAAAACTCCCTCACTCCTTAAAAGTGGTAAACAAAATAACAGGTGTTCCACAGTTCACGTAGCTGTTCCCAAAGCATGGTTATAATTGATGACACTGACCTTCAAATTCCTATGATTGTGACGTAAATTATCGGTATAAACAAGTCAATGTAGTCGTCTCGCTTTGCATTTCAGGTAGTAACAGGTTTCTATCACTAGCTTTTGCGTGTCAAACAAGCCCTCTACACAGCAATAAGTTCGGTTTGGCTTCATATAAGTTGCGTTACAAAACTGTTCATTTTTATCTAACAGAGGCACGAAATGAAGTCCTGGTGTCTTTGCAGATGGCATTCAAATATATTATCACTTCCCTAAGAGTGTTTCTTAAAATGTTTTACCCTTTCAGCACATATAACTTTGCAATGATTCCAAAGGAGAGTAAAATAAAGACTCTACACTCGTGCAACCTAGCTACACTGACTTTGGCAGATATGTCACTCATCCATTTCTTTGAACACGTGGGTTTATGTGCATGGCTTGGCACATTCAAAAACAAAATAACAATATCTAACTTCTGCTGTGATGTTTGAAATGATACGATGTAGATTTTTACCCACCAATCTTATTGTATATGGGTTCGTTCCTTCCAGGAACTTCACGTAGTAAATGGTACTCACGAAAATGTCAAATAAAGTGTACAAAAAATGTTTCAGCATCTGTCGACTGAGAAATGATACGGTAAAATGTGTTTTCAACTAAAAATAAGGGGCCTAAAGTATAGGGTGCTCCCTACGTATCAGAAGTCTACAACTTCTGTTTGACGATGTATTTTACATGACATAAAATACAGCCTTCGCCAGGCTGGCTTATCATTACACTTAAAATACGTACAGATAAATGTGCACCTTGCCGTATAGAACACGGGTTTGGTGTCTAACTAAAGATGGTTCCAGTGCCAAGAAGAAAAATATACTAATCCTGCCTAATTGGTCAAATATCGTAGTTTCGGCTAAATACATCAAAGTTACCTCCCCCTGGACAAACCTTGTACAGTTATGAAGGTATAGGACTTACGATTACGGCTTGATGTTGATCACCTTCCAAACTTCCCGTTGGAAGGGGTAATATACCTCCATTTTCCCAGGCATATTTATGGATAAGGCCAATGGTCCTTGCCTGTCATCTAGCTCCTTTATCTCGTACACGGCTTGTACATCAGGGTGCTGGTTAAACATTCCCATGGTGTTGTGGATTATTTCATCGGGTCCTCCCTCTACATAAGGAGTTACTCCATCTCGACGGCCTCACGTCGATGTTGGAATATGGTAATCAGGTGGCACGATTTAAGTTGCATCATGGCAATTAATATCACTGCTTCTATTATTAATTCACGTAGTTTGTAAGCTATCACTGGCTTTAAAGTTGCAGGTGATTGATAAATGGATCTGCTTTACCTGCCACAGGCTTTGTGATACACGTGGTATTCCTCACAGATTCTACACTTATTTGGATCACTACAATTCTGCGTAATCATAATATAAAACGTGCGATGCGTAGCTTTACCATCGTTAAATATATTAACAGCATCGACTGGGCTATAAAACGTGGCTGTAGCCTTAATATTTCCGGTATGATTTTAGACGGTCTCGTGGTCTCGTGAAAAACGTTAAAGTCACACAAATCAATTCCACACTTACTAAATAGCGAAGTACTAGCCTTGCACGGCTGAAATAAATACTTTTCGCTGAAATTTATCGTAGCACTCAGCTCGATGGCTGCAGATAATAATCCTCCCAATTCTGGGATATAGAATCATGCTAAACGTGGCCTTCGTCTATAAGACAGACAAATGTCATAACACGTGCAGTCACGACGGACTCTAAATAAGGTGTGTTGCAGCTAGGAACTGCTTTCTGATTCCACGGAAGTGGTTAAGTCATTTAGCGACAAATTACTTCACTCACCGCGTGTCTGAGGTGAAAATACCCTTACCAAAAATATTATTTTCCATTTCCAAAGGCATAGAAGATGGTAAATTATGCGGAATTAAATATGGCATGATCCTGAGATATGTGATATTAAAATTGTAGGTAATATACCTCGAGGAAGAAAATAAGCTGTCCTCGCCGAAGTCAAAATTGCGGATTGTTCACTAGGAAGCTTCAGGGCGCGTTCTATCGAACAGAGCATGTGCAGTGAGTATGCTCTCAAAGAAATATTAACCACATGAGCCTAGCAAGTACACCAAAATATAAAAGTTTTTAGAATAAGGCACTTTCTCTCCACAGAATATCAAGAAACATATGCATTTAAGTGAAATCCGTTGAGAAATCTGCGGTACATGCAGAAATATTGCTGTAATCTATAAGAAATGTACCACATCTCATATGCATGGGAGATGCAGCGCCATGTTTGAAAAACGCAGAACTGCAGTCATCTGTTCGTCACCACGAGGCAAAGAACATGGCGAGAAAGAAGAAGCACTCACTCGCATGTAGCATGAAAACGTAAAAAGAATTTCTATTTTACTACGGCGCATGCGTGCGTTGCTAACACAGATGCAGGTTAACAACACAATTTCAAAGCACTCTCTTAGCTCTACAAATGTCATTTGTTCAATTCTGCGAAGACTATAATATATAGCGAGAAAGAAGAACACTGAAAGCAACTAAGGGGTGACTTTTCCATATCCATTGTAAGGGCGCTACTGGTGACTTATCGAAAATCCGATGTAAGGACCGTCTGAATACAAATTTAATCAACACAATACTGAGCCGATTCCGATAACATATCGCGGATTCGAATTTACAAACTTCCACCTCATTGGGATTCTAACCCTTGACACTCCAGAACGCTAGAGGTGACTTTTCGATGAACCGATGTAAGGACAGTCTGAATACTAATTTAGTAAACACAATACCGGACCGTTTCCGATAATATATCGCGGATTCGAACTTACAAACTTCCACCAGATTGGGATTCGAATCCGCGACCCGCTAGGACGCTAAAGGTGACTTTTCGAAAATCCGATGTAAGGACCGTCCGAATAGTTGTTTACTCAAAACAATACCGTACCGATTCCGATAACATATCGCTGATTCGAATTTACAAACTTCCACCTCATTGGGATTCGAACCCGCGACCAACAAGGGCGCTAAATGTGAATTTTCGATAAACCGATGTCAGGACCGTGTAGATACTAATTTAATCAACACAATACCGTACCGTGTCCGATAATATGACTTGGATTCGAATTTACAAACTTCCACCCCATTGGGATTCGAACCCACGACCCTCCAGGACGCTACAAGTGACTTTTCGAAAATCCGATGTATCGACCGTCCGAATATTAATTTAATCAACATAATACAGTACCAATTCCGATAACATATCGCAGATTCGAATTTACAAACATCCATCTCATTGGGATTCGAACCCGCGACCCACAAGGAGCCTAAAGGTGACTTTTCGAAAATCCTATGTTAGGACCGTCTGAATACCAATTTAATCAACACAATACCGTACCGTTTTCGATAACATATCGCGGATTCGAATTTACAAACTTCCACCCCATTGGGATTCGAACCCACGACACTCCAGGACGCTGGAGGTGACTTTTCGATTAACCGATGTAAGGACCGTCTGAATACTAATTTAATAAACACAATACCGTACCGTTTTCGATAATATATCGCAGATTCGAATTTACAAACCTCCACCTCATTGGGATTCGAACCCGCGACCCGCAAGGACGCTAAAGGTGACTTTTCGAAAAACCGATGTAAGGACCGTGTAAATACTAATTTAATCAACACAATACAGTACCGTTACCTATAATATGACTTGGATTCGAATTTACAAACTTCTACCCCATTGGAGTTCGAACCCGCGACCCTCCAGGACGCTACAACTGACTTTTCGAAAATCCGATGTAAGGACCGTCTGAATATTAATTTAATCAACATAATACAGTACGGAATCCGATAACATATCGCAGATTCGAATTTACAAACTTCCATCTCATTGGGATTCGAACCCGCGACCCACAAGGGCACTAAAAGTGACTTTTCGAAAATCCGATGTAACGACCGTCTGAATATTAATTTATTCAACATAATACAGTACCGATTCCGATAACATATCGCAGATTCGAATTTACAAACTTCCATCTCATTGGGATTCGAACCCGCGACCCACAAGGGCACTAAAGGTGACTTTTCGAAAATCCGATGTAACGACCGTCTGAATATTAATTTATTCAACATAATACAGTACCGATTCCGATAACATATCGCAGATTCGAATTTACAAACTTCCATATCATTGGGATTCGAACCCGCGACCCACAAGGGCACTAAAGGTGACTTTTCGAAAATCCGATGTAACGACCGTCTGAATATTAATTTATTCAACATAATACAGTACCGATTCCGATAACATATCGCAGATTCGAATTTACAAACTTCCATCTCATTGGGATTCGAACCCGCGACCCACAAGGAGCCTAAAGGTGACTTTTCGAAAATCCGATGTAAGGACCGTCTGAATATTAATTTAATCAACATAATACAGTACGGAATCCGATAACATATCGCAGATTCGAAATTACAAACTTCCATCTCGTTGGGATCCGAACCCGCGACCCACAAGGGCACTAAAGGTGACTTTTCGAAAATCCGATGTAAGGACTGTCTGAATATTAATTTAATCATCATAATACAGTACCGATTCCGATAATATATCGCGGATTCGAATTTACAAACTTCCACCTCAATGGGATTCGAACCCGCGACCCACAAGGGCACTAAAGGTGACTTTTCGATAAACCGATGTAAGGACCGTCTGAATACTTATTTAATCAACACAATACCGTACCGTTTCCGATAATATATCGCGGATTCGAATTTACAAACTTCCACATCATTGGGATTCGGACCCGCGACCCTCCAGGACGCTACAGGTGACTTTTCGATAAACCGATGTAAGGACCGTGTAAATACTAATTTAATCAACACAATACCGTACCGTTTCCGATAATATGACTTGGATTCGAATTTACAAATTTCCACCCCATTGGGATTCGAACCCGCGACCCTCCAGGACGCTACAAGAGACTTTCCGAAAATCCGATGTAAGGACCGTCTGAATATTAATTTAATCAACATAATACAGTACGGAATCCGATAACAAATCGCAGATTCGAATTTACAAACTTCCATCTCATTGGGATTCGAACCCCCGACCCACAAGGGCACTAAAGGTGAATTTTCGAAAATCCGATGTAAGTACCGTCTGAATACTAATTTAATAAACACAATACCGTACTGTTTCCGATAATATATATCGCGGATTCGAATTTACAAACTTCCACCTCATTGGGATTCTAACCCGCGACCCACAAGGGCGCTATAAGTTACTTTTCGAAAAACCGATGTGAGGACCGTCTGAATAGTAATTTAATCAACACAATACCGTACCGCTCCTGATAATATATCGCAGATTCGAATTTACAAACCTCCACCTCATTGGGATTCGAACCCGCGACCCGCAAGGGCGCTATAGGTGACATTTGGAAAAACCGGTGTAATGACCGTCTGAATAATAATTCAATCAACATAATACCGTACCGTTTCCGATAATATATCACGGATTCGAATTTACAAACTTCCACCTCATTGGGATTCGAACCCGCGAACCGCAAGGACGCTAAAGGTGACTTTTCGAAAATCCGATGTAAGGACCGTCTGAATAGTTGTTTACTCAAAACAATACCGTACTGATTCCGGTAACATATCTTAGATTCGAATTTACAAACTTCCACCTCACTGGGATTCGAACCCGCGACCCTCCAGGACGCTACAGGTGACTTTTTGAAAATCCGACCAAAGGACCGTCTGAATAGTAATTTAATCAACACAATACCGTACCGTTATCGATAATATATAACGGATTCGAATTTACAAACTTCCTCCTCATTGGGATTCCAACCCTCGACCCTCCAGGACACTAGAGCTGACTTTTCGAAATTCCGATGTAAGGACCGTCTGAATATTAATTTAATCAACATAATACCGTACCGATTCCGATAACATATCGCGAATTCGAATTTAAAAACTTCCACCTCATTGGGATTCGAACCCGCGACCCTCTAGGACGCTACAGGTGACTTTTCCAAAAACCGATATAAGGACCCTGTAAATACTAATTTAAACAACACAATACCGTACAGATTCCGATAATATGACTTGGATTCAAATTTACAAACTTCCACCCCATTGGGATTCGAACCCGCGACCCTCCAGGACGCTACAAGTGACTTTTCGAAAATCCGATGTAAGGACCGTCTGAATATTAATGTAATCAACATAATACAGTACCGATTCCGATAACATATCTTAGATTCGAATTTACAAACTTTCATCTCATTGGGATTCGAACCCATGACCCACAAGAGCACTAAAGGTGACTTTTCGAACATCCGATGTTAGGACCGTCTGAAGACTTATTTAATCAACTCAATACTGAGCCGATTCCGATAACATATCACTGATTCGAATTTACAAAATTCCACCCCATTGGGATTCGAAACCGCGACCTTCCAGGACGCTACAGGTGCCTTTTCGAAGAAGCGATGTAAGGACCGTGTAAATACTAATTTAATCAACACGATACAGTACCGTCTCCGATAATATGACTTGGATTCAAATTTACAAACTTCTACCCCATTGGGATTCGAACCCGTGACCCTCCAGGACGCTACAAGTGACTTTTCGAAAATCCGATGTAAGGACCGTCTGAATATTAATTCAATCAACATAATACCGTACCGTTTCCGATAATATATCACGGATTCGAATTTACAAACTTCCACCTCATTGGGATTCGAACCCGCGACCCGCAAGGACGCTAAAGGTGACTTTTCGAAAATCCGATGTAAGGACCGTCTGAATAGTTGTTTACTCAAAACAATACCGTACTGATTCCGATAACATATCGCTGATTCGAATTTACAAACTTCCACCTCATTGGGATTCGAACCCGCGACCCACGAGGGCGCTATAAGTGACTTTTCGAAAAACCGATGTGAGGACCGTCTGAATAGTAATTTAATCAACACAATACCGTACCGCTCCCGACAATATATCGGAGATTAGAATTTACAAACCTCCGCCTCATTGGGATTCGAAACCGCGACCCGCAAGGGCGCTATAGGTGACTTTTCGATAAACCGATGTAATGACCGTCTGAATAATAATTCAATCAACATAATACCGTACCTTTTCCGATAATATATCGCGGATTCGAATTTACAAACTTCCACCTCATTGGGATTCGAACCCGTGACCCGCAAGGACGCTAACGGTGACTTTTCGAAAATCCGATGTAAGGACCGTCTGAATAGTTGTTTACTCAAAACAATACCGTACTGATTCCGATAACATATCGCTGATTCGAATTATCAATCTTCCACCTCATTGGGATTCGAACCCGCGACCCTCCAGGACGCTACAGATGACTTTTCGAATATCCGACCAAAGGACCGTCTGAATAGTAATTTAATCAAACACAATACCGTACCGTTATCGATAATATATAGCGGATTCGAATTTACAAACTTCCTCCTCATTGGGATTCCAACCCTCGACCCTCCAGGACACTAGACGTGACTTTTCGAAATTCCGATGTAAGGACCGTCTGAATATTAATTTAATCAACATAATACCGTACCGATTCCGATAACATATCGCAGATTCGAATTTACAAAGTTCCACCTCATTGGGATTCGAACCCGCGACCCTCCAGGACGCTACAGGTGACTTTTCGAAAAACCGATATAAGGACCCTGTAAATACTAATTTAAACAACACAATACCGTACCGTTGCCGATAATATGACTTGGATTCAAATTTACAAACTTCCACCCCATTGGGATTCGAACCCGCGACCCTCCAGGACGCTACAAGTGACTTTTCGAAAATCCGATGTAAGGACCGTCTGAATATTAATGTAATCAACATAATACAGTACCGATTCCGATAACATATCTTAGATTCGAATTTACAAACTTTCATCTCATTGGGATTCGAACCCACGACCCACAAGGGCACTAAAGGTGACTTTTCGAAAATCCGATGTTAGGACCGTCTGAATACCAATTTGATCAACACAATACCGTGCCTTATCCGATAACATATCGCGAATTCGAATGTACAATCTTCCACCTCATTGGGATTCGAACCTGCGACCCACAAGGGCGCTATAAGTGACTTTTTGAAAATCCGATGTAAGGACCGTCTGAATAGTTGTTAAATCAACACAACACCGTACAGATTGCGATAACATATCGCTGATTCGAATTTACAAACTTCCTCCTCATTGGGATTCGAACCCGCGACCCTCCAGGTCGCTACAGGTGACTTTTCGAAAATCCGATGTAACAACCGTCTGAATATTAGTTTAATTAACATAATACCGTACCGATTGCGATAATATATCGCAGATTCGAATTTACAAACCTCCACCTCATTGGAATTCGAACCCGCGACCCTCCAGGACGCTATAGGTGACTTTTTGATAATCCGATGTAAGGACCGTCTGAATACTAATTTAATCAACACAATACCGTACCTTTTCCGATAATGTATCGCGGATTCGAATTTACATACTTCCACCCCAATGAGACTCGAACCCCCGACCCGCAAGGACGCTAAAAGTGATTTTTCGAAAATCAGATGTAAGGACCGTCTGAATACCAATTTAATCAACACAATACCGTGTCGATTCCGATAACATATCGCAGATTCGAATTTACCAACTTCCACATTTTTGGGATTCGAACCCGCGACCCTCCAGGTCGCTACAGGCCGTAGGTGCTCGCTAAGGACGGATTTCAAAAAATTCACTCGGGATCATGGTCAAACGGCGAAAACTGCGATTTCTACTATATATTTTCAAATACCACTCACTCATTCATCCCAAGTTCTCAGGAACCACCGAACGGATTGGAATGAAATTAGGTATGCAGCTTCCTCACGGGTCGTAGGTGCTCGCTAAGAATGGTTTTCAAAAAATCACTCGGGATCATGGTCAAACCAGGAAACCGCGATTTAAACTGTGTATTTTTCTAATACTACTCACACATTCATCACGAAATCTCAGAAACCACCGAACGGACCGGAAGGAAATTTGGTATGCAGCTTCCTCAAGGGCCACAGGTGCTCGCTAAGAAAGGTTTTCAAAATTTTCACTCGGGATCATGGTCAAACCGCGAAAACCCCGAAAACCGCTATTAAAGTCTATTGTTGCCAGGTAATGCGTGCTGCATCACGTCGCCCCTACCAGAGATCTGGCGCTTTGAAAGCCTTGAGCTGTGTGGCAATGCTCAGTGTGTTATTTACTGTCTTAACGTGCACGCCATTGTTGTCGGCGCTCCAGACCTTTACCCACTCTCTCTCTGTTCAAACAGTACTTCTCTGTAATTTGTACTTTTGCCATCACTTTTTAGCCTATAGTTGAAGTAACTGTCGAGTTCATTTCTGTTTGTACTTCGTACTTTCACCATCACTTCATAATCATCGTATTGCATTATATATTAGCCTTTAGTTGAAGTAACTGTCGAGTTCCTTTGTTTGTTGGATTAGGTTCAGCGTTTTTCATCATTTCTTGGTAGCACATAGTTAGTTATAATGAAAAGTAGATTTTGGTAAAGAAAATTACCTCTACCAACGTTAATTTTATTATGTTAGGCTAGGTCCATTCCATTTATCAGTTTTTTTTAAGTAGAGATTTGTTTTTACGCTTCAAGTTAGCCTAGGTCAATTCCATTTATCAGTTTTTAGCCTATTTTCAATTTTGAAAAAATAGGCTTATGAGATCACCTTTTGCCCTTGTGTGTGTGTGCGTGTGTGTGTGTGATTCGTGTGTGTGTGTGTGTCCCTAATAAAATCTAAACGGCTGGAGCGATTTCAATGAATCTCGGTAAGGTCATAGCACTATTCCGGGCGACCCCGACCGTGCCCTTCAAATTTTGTTACGGCTCACCAATCCAACATGGCGGCTGTGCGAAATATTTCACCAGCATTCAATATCTCCGAAACTATTAGCGACATTACCCTGACATTTTGTGTGGTTATAAAGGGAACTACTATAAGTTCACTTATGTGACCTTTGAAAACCTGGTAACTACAAAACCAACATGGCGGCCAAGCGAAGTTGCGACTTTTAAATAGACGTTTCTCGCGATTTAACCAACCAAACGCAATGGAACATGGTACAGTATATGTTTATATAAATTGTAATGCACCGACATCTAACTTCGTTCAATTGTTTACATAACCACAAGATGGCGGATGTGCGAAATATTTCACCGGCATTCTATATCTCTGAAACTATTACCGGTATCTCCCTGAAATTTTGTACGGAGATAAAGGGCACTACTGGAAGTCCATCCATAAGACTTTCAAAAACCGGTTAACTACAAAACAAACATGGCGGCCAAGCGAATTTGAAACTTTTAAATAGTCCTTTCTCGCGATTTAATGTTCCAAACGCAATGAAATCTGGTACAGGAAATATTTATATACATTGTAATGCACTGGTATCTAATTTAGTTCAATTTTTTACATAACATCAAGATGGCGGCTGTGCGAATTTTAAAATTAAGTGTTTTGTTTATTGTGATGTAGTCATGCGATCGAAGTGAAACTTTGAATAATGAACCTACGCAATAAGTTTCCTTTAATAGTACATGACTCTATGGCCTATACATTTAACAATCCAACATGGCGACCATCCGAAATATTTAGACGGCTCAGAATATCTACGAGTCTATTATAGCAATCATACTGAATGTTTTTATGTTCATAGGGGCTATGAACTTAAGTTCACCTATAAGACTTTAAATAACCTGGTGATCACAAATCCAACATGGTGGCGACGCGAAGTATAAATATTCACATGGACGTTTCTCGCAATTTAACCATCCGAGTGCAGTGAAACTAGGTACAGTAAATCCTTATACGAATGGTAATCCACTGGCATCTAATTTATTTCAATTGTTTCCATAACCTCAAGATGGCAGCTGTGCGAAATTTTAAAATCTCCTTGTTACTTCTTGTGTCCTAATTATGCGATTGAAGTTTGAATACTACACGTACACAATAATCTGCATGTAACAGTACCTAACTCTAGGACCTACATATGTAAAATCCAACATGGCGACCATCCGAAATATTTAGTCGGTTCTCAATATCTACGAATCAATTACAGCAATCAAACTGAAATTGTGTATGTTGATAGTGGCAATTAACATAAGTAGGATATATGAAAATAGGCTGTATAGTTCTTCACGGAACTACTTGTTTTAAGTAGAGATTTGTTTTTACGTTAGGTGCATTCCATTTTATTTATTACTCAAGGGAGGTTCTTTTTCTTTTTTTTGGTAGGCTACTTGCTCTTCATTGATTGTTTTCACGATGGCTGCAGTAGAAATGTTAGAGGTAGATGGCACCCAAGTTCCCCACCAAATCTATGAAATTCTCGGAGATGGTGCCTATATCTTCTCTGCTCTATCTTACGCAATGTATGGCAACATATTACATGCACGTACAGTGCGTGCTGATATCGTCAGACACGCCTCTATCAACTGGGAAAGACTACAGGTGTGTTCTATTACCCGAGATTGCCTTACACTTACGGTACATCATTTGAATTACAAGTAGCGGCAGAGATTTATTCTTTCCAAATCCAGGTCTACTGTAATCGTGTACTCCGAACTGGAAATACTTATGGTTCTGCAGCATCTGTTAGCAGGTGAAGGTTTACGGGCGAGTTCACCCAGGGACATTTTGATGTTTACGAGCCATTCACGCCTACTATTTTACAATGCGAATACCCGCTTCTCATTCAGCCTTCTCCATTAACATCTCCTTCTACCGCGAAAATCCTCCTCGAGCCAGTGCCTCAAACTAAATCATATAGAGGTTCAAAACGTTGAAAACGATTTACTAACAACATCCGTACAAAACAATTAAATAAAGCTGTAAACAAATACGCGAAAGAACATCCTGAAGTAAACCTTAGAGCAGTTAAGAAGTATGTTGAAAGCAATAAGAAAGTCAATAGGGATGCAGTGGACAAATATACAAAGAGCCACCCAGAAGTAAATAGGGACGCAGTGGCCAAATATACAAAGAGCCACCCAGAAGTAAATAGGGATGCAGTAGCCATATATACAAAGAGCCACCCAGAAGTTAATAGGGATGCAGTGGCCAAATATACAAAGATCCAGCCAGCAGTAGATATAAAATTATGTGTAACAACAGCCTTTCTGAGAGCTCAAGTCAAGATTCTTCCATGGACAGTACTAAAAATGTACGGCTTTCAATATAATCCACAAACTGATTATTCTGCGAACAAAACATTGAATAATGGCTCTCATGTGGTTTGTACATTTTGCAAAGCCAAGCAATGGAAGGATGAATCTCCTGGAATGTGTTGCAGTAATGGAAAAATACAGCTTCCCCCGATCCAACAATATCCTGAACCCTTGCACAATCTCCTTAACCATCAGCACCCAGAAACAGAACACTTCCTGTCTAATACACGTAAATATAATAGTTGTTTTTAAATGACATCTTTTGGTGCAAAGGAAGTAAAAGAAGGCAATTTCTTGCCAACTTTTAAAGTGCAAGGGCAGATATACCATCGAATCGGGAGCTTATTACCATCATCTGAACAACAGCCTCAATTTCTACAAATTTACTTTGTTGGAGATGAAGACATAGGAAAAAAAAACCAATGTGGCATCTTCCCTGACGTTAAACCTCAGATAGTTCTCCAATTGCAGGATCTGTTACACAAGCATAATAGATACATTCAGGATTTTATATCAGCAATGGAATCAGTTCATGATGGCAATCAAGACTTCCTGGTGGTTATCAAAGCTGACAAAAGACCTCTTGACGATCACAAAGGCCGCTATAACGCCCCTAGCACTAAGGAAGTGGCGGTTTTAATTGTTGGTCAGGAGTTTGAGAAAAGGGATATTGTACTCCACGGCAGAGATAGCAGGTTGCTTCGTATTAGTGAAACACATCGCGCGTATGATGCTCTACAATATCCACTTATGTTCTGCCGTGAAGAAGATGGCTTCTGCAATAATCTGATGTTGGTAAAATGGTCGTGTTGCCGTCGATATTCACTGGAGGTCCGCGCTATATGCATGAACGCACTCAGGATGCTATGACTTACGTGCGCCATTTTGGAAGTCCTGATCTTTTTATAACATTCACCTGCAATCCAAAATGGTCCGAAGTAGTCGAGCACCTGAAACAAGGTCAACAACCACAAGATAGGCATGATTTGGTAGCGCGGGTATTCCATTTGAAAGTTAAGCACATGATAAGACTTCTTACTAAGGGTTGTATCTTTGGTCCTTCAAGGTGTCACATGTATTCCATTGAATGGCAAAAGCGAGGATTACCTCACGTTCACATACTTCTGTGGCTGGAAGAAAAGCTAAGGCCTGAAGACATCGACAAGTTGATCAGTGCTGAGATTCCTGACCCAAATCTTGACCCTGCTCTCCATGAAATTGTCAAGGCAACAATGATCCACGGTCCATGTGGAGTTCTCAACAGGAGTTCGTCTTGCATGGTGGAAGTAGTATGCACCAAGAAGTACCCCAGACCACTCATCAAGGAAACCCAAACCGGGGAAGATGGGTATCCGAAATATCGCAGGCTATCCACTTCGGAGGGTGAGGTTTCTATTATTAAAAAGGGAGTGGAAATTGACAATAGCTGGGCGGTACCCTATAACCCCGTCCTATCTCGCACCTTCTCAGCTCATATCAATGTTGAGTACTGCAACTCTGTAAAGTCAATAAAATACATTTCCAAGTATGTTAACAAAGGTTCCGACCAAGCTACTTTTAGCATCGGAGAGTTTGAAGATGTTGCGAGATATGAATCAGGACGCTACATCAGCAGCTCAGAGGCGGCTTGGTGCATATTGTGCTTCCTCATACATGAACGCTATCCTTCGGTCATGCAACTAGCCGTCCACCTCGAGAACGGCCAGCAGGTTTATTTTAATGAAGACGACGTTCGTGATCAGTTTAACAGCCCTCCAAACACAACTCTTCTTGCTTTCTTCGAATTATGCCGATCCGATAAATTTGCTTCAACACTTTTATATTGTGAAGTTCCATCCTATTTCGTTTAGAAAGGTAATAAGTTTTGTAGAAGGAAACAAGGAAAGCCAGTCCCAGGTTATCCTGGTTTGAAAAAAGATCAGACCCTTGGCAGAGTTTACACCGTTCAGCCTGGTAATGCCAAGTCTATTACCTTCGCCTCCTTTTACATATAATCCCTGGTCCTCAGTCTTTCACTGACCTCAAAATCGTGGCAGGGGCGGTTCAACCAACATTTCAAGCGGCATGTAAAGCACTTGGCTTGCTACAGGATGATGCGCACTGGGAACGCACACTAGAGGAAGCGTCCTCCACCGACTCTCCCTACAAGATACGCGAGCTGTTTGCCATCTTACTGGTGTTTTGTCAAGTGAGTGATCCCATCATGCTCTGGAAAAACACAAAGACGGCCTCGCGGAAGATGTGGTGAGAGAGGTTCTGAGGCAGTGTGCTGATGTCAACCTGATCATGGGCGTTATCTACAACATGTGTCTGGTGCTTCTTGAACATTTAGTACTAAAATTGTCTGGTCAACAACTAGAACGCTTTGGACTTCCGTCACCTTCTAGAGAACAAGACTCCATCGCTGTTCACCGAGAATATGTCAGTGAACTATCTTACGACACAATTAAGTTGTCCAAAGTGGTTGCTGATAATGTTCCAAAATTGAACAACGAGCAGAGATTGGCCTATGACGAAATAGTTTGAAGTGTTGTTTCAGAATGTGGTCAGCTCTTTTTTCTAGATGCACTAGGCGGAACTGGCAAAACCTTCCTGATTAATCTCCTGCTCAGTACATTTAGAAGTCGACAGAACATTGCCATCGCAGTCGCCTCCTCGGGTATTGCAGCAACCCTACTGGATGGTGGAAGAACAGCTCATTCTGCTTTCAAGCTCCCTCTTAACCTCAGTCACGCTGCATCTGCCCTTTGTAACATCTCTAAGCAAAGTGACACAGCTCGCGTGCTGAGAGAGACAAAACTCATTGTTTGGGATGAATGCACGATGGTGCACAAAGGAGGAGTCGAGGCATTGGACAGAACACTTAGGGTCATTAGGGTAACAACCAACTTATGGGTGGAGTCACAGTACTTTTTGTCGGTGACTTTAGACAGACCCTCCCTATTATACCCCGTGGAACACGGGCTGACGAAGTAAATGCCTGTCTAAAATCGTCTTACATATGGCCCAAAGTCAGATCAATTCCCTTGACTGTCAACATTTGCGTACACCTCCATGGTGATTTTATGGCTGAGGAGTTTTCCCGTCTCTTTCTGAGCATTGGCGATGGAAAGTTGGAGGAAAATGACGGAAAAATTACTATTCCAGCTCAACTGTGTGAAGTTGTTGACAGTTTAGAGAATTTGATCGAAAAGATCTATCCCCAAGTGTTTGTAAATTCCAACCTTGATAATTCAAGGATGGAAGAAAGAGCTATTCTTACCCCAACAAATGACTCTGCTGATAGTATAAATATCGCCATCCTTAAGAAGTTATCAACAACAAAACTGGTATACGAATCAGTAGACTCAGTTGTAGAGGTTGAAGATGCAGTTCATTATCCTGTGGAGTATTTAAACACTCTTAACCCGCCCGGAATACCGCCTCATGTCCTGATCGTCAAGGTTGGTGCTCCTGTCATGTAATTGCGCAATCTAAACCCTCCTAAACTCTGCAATGGAACCAGGCTGCAGGTTAAAGCTCTGCATAAATTTGTGATTGAAGCCACCATATTTACAGGGGTTGGCCAAGGCGAAACTGTCTTCATACCCCGCATTCCTCTAATCCCATCAGACTACCATTTTCAATTCAAACGTCTGCAGTTTCCTTTGAAAGTCTGCTACGCCATGACAATTAACAAGGCTCAGGGGCAGAGTTTGAAATTAGCTGGTGTGGATCTGAGAAGTGACTGTTTCGCACATGGTCAACTGTACGTGGCATGCTCCAGAGTCAGTTCTTCTGGTGGCTTAGTCATTCTGCAGCCTGAGAGAGAGACCAGAAATGTAGTTTACCGAGAAACGCTTAGGCGTTAAAAACACACTCGATAGACATGGCAGTAGGCTAGGGGACCTGCCATAAATCAAAGCTCCCCGTCGTATATTGCACCCGATTTTCAATTTCAACGCTCCATGTTGCCGTGATTATCTTCCACTACAGGAAAAATCTATATAACTGATGTTATAACGGGATTCCAAATGTTATTGCGGGCGAAGCCGCGGGTAGCAGCTAGTATGTATTTATAAAAAGGAATGTCTGTTAGTTCGTATTTTATGCGTTCATAAACCATTCATCCGATTGCAATCAAATTTTGGAGAGTTGTTGTACACACTCCCGGGTGGTTTATAGGCATAGTTAATTCATTTAAAAATAGATAGCCCACGAGTAGTTTAAACAAATGCGTAATGGCGATGCGTTCATATAGGCTACAATTCATCCGATTGCGATCAAATTTTGGTGAGTTGTTGTGCACAGTCCCGGAAAAGTTATATTATATAAAACAAGGTGTCCTGACTGACTGACTGACTCATCATCGCCCAGCCAAAGCTGTTAAAGTTAGAAACAAGAAATTTTGGGGATATGTTTGTTGTAAGTCAAAACCGTCCACTAAGGAAGGATTTTTGAATATTCAGGTTTGAAGGGGTCTTAAGGGGGTTAAACCTGAATTTCATTGAATAACAATATCTCACGAGTGGTTTCAAGTAGGGATGTGATACTCTGTATAGGAACAAATCATTAAGAATAAGCAGACATGTGTCTAAGGGTTTTTCGATATGGTGTATATTATGGGGTGAAAGGGGGTGAAATTGGGGATTGAAGAATTCCTAACGGAGCGTGTATCTCTTAAACGACACAGGCGAAAAGTTTGAAACTCAGCGGGAAAAAATCACCTTAAAAATAAGTAAATAGGTGTTCGACCGTTTTTTTCATAAATCAAATTTTAGGGGCTCATGGGGAGGGGTGAATTTCTGAAAAAAATGAAGAAAATGTCCTGACTGACTCACTTATCTTCGCCCAGCCAAAACTATTGAAGTTAGACATATGAAATTTTGGGGATATGTTCATAGTGTGTTGAAAACGTCGACTAAGGAAGGATTTTTGAATTCTAAAGAGGTGTTAAGGGGGTAAACGTGCATCTCATTGAATAACAATATCTCACGAGTGGTTTCATTTCGGGATGTGATGCTTGGCATACAAACTAATCATTAAAAATAAGCAGACACGTGTCTAAGAATATTTCGATGTTTCAAAGATATTCCCAGAAAACTATTTTCGCTCTGATAAACTGATGAACCAATGGCAAGTCCGTATCCATGGCAACAGTAGCTCAAGACATGACATCCAATTGTCCATCTATCCCTGTAGGAGGCAATGCCAATCCACTTATTATCTAAAACACGATAGACTAGCTGTAGGGCTCAGCGTTAAGGTTCGTATCCTGGCGCAATCAGCTGGCTTTTGATGGTGCGCAAATGCAAGGGAACCATGCCAGTAACGTTAAAGATCCCCTTCGGGGAAAGATTCTAGCACTCCGGTGTTTCTAAAAGCCAGAGTAGTTAAAAGGAACGTAAATCCAATAACATTATTATTAAAACACGATAAGAACATTAGAAATCTAAACGGTCATTCCCTTTTCAAGATATATCTAAACACGATAACAACATTAGAAATCAACAGAATACTCAACTCTCAAAGCCAAAATAAACGGTACAGTACCCATTGCAAAAGTTCGCTATCTAATGAAATCTACCTAATATTAGCCTCTTCAAACTCCGCATCAGTTAGCAAATTCAAAACTAAATTGTAGTTGATTATTCCTAACTCACAATCTTTCATACTCTTCTGGGGTACAATAAGGTGTTACATTAAAACTTCCCTTTTGTCATTTTCAGAATCGAGGAACTTCTTTTAACAAACGAATGGTTTCTGCCAATACTTTCGCTCCGCCATATTTGGCTATGAAGTGCTTTTCTGCCTCATTTCGCTTGACAATTAAAATATGGTAACATGAGATATCTTATGCAGAGCTGTAGACCAATCGCCTTCCTTACTCTGCAAAGCCTCGGACAGGTTGTGAGTTGTAGACAGCACTTTACATAATACATAAGATGCTACAACAAACTTAAAATAACGTGCACCACTAACGGGCCCTCATTGCTTACGGGCCCTTATGCATTAGCCCCCTTTGTCCTCCCTCTCGGCGGCCCTGAACACAGCTTCTCCGAAATATCAGTCTTAAGACCACATGATTGTTGGTTCGATTACCGGATTTTTGTTGTTGTTGATTAAGTTAGGGGGCTCACAAATAGTGGGACGTGGGTTGGCGACCACGGGACCCAAGCAGATTCCGGTATAGCTTCCACTTACTTATGCCGGACTCCTCTCTGTCATCTTTCCTGTCGACCTCCCTTGGTCAACTCTTGTTCTTTTCCGACCCCGACAGTATTAGGGTATCCAAGGCCTAGGGAGTCTTTCACTTTCCCGCCTTAATAGGCTGTTGTGTCATCTTTTCAGATCCCTCATTCTTCGAGATACCGCCGGGATAATACCGTCAATTTATTCAGATTTCTATAAAAATTTGTAAAACTTTGAGGTTACCAGCAAAGGGAAGATCAATATTATGTTATTTGTTGTTTTAAAAAAATTGTGAAACAATAAATACTTTTTTTCATTGACAACATTATCTTTTTTGCTACCTAAAACAGGTTCCAAAAGAAGAAGTCACTGTGACACAAAAGCAAATATTACACTGATTTTAAAGTCATACTGGCATATCTGCGTATTTCTCTTAATTGAAGCAATTTCCGATTTATTTGCAACTACTAATTCAATAATCAGTATTCGTCTAAATATTATTCATGCATACGGTGGCATTGAAATCAACCAAACGGACGTTAAATGGAAAATATCACATCTGAAAACTCTAAAAGTGATCGTGTGAAAAATGTGCATTTTGCGGAGAGGCCGGGTTTATTTCATAGCGACGATACATTCCCATTTTCGTCTTTGTGAAACTTCACTCAACGGCCATAAACCACACAGATATTTTCGGCAAGCTTTGATCCCGGGAGGGACCAGCGAGTTCGTGCATTAAGAAAGCCTCGGCAGGATAAAAGTCATAAACCCACCCCTCAGGATGGTGAACCAAACGCTGGGTGGTATTGTGTTGAATTAAATTACTATTCAGACGGTCCTCACATCGATTTTTCGAAAAGTCACCTGTAACGTCCTGGAGGGTCGTGGGTTAGAATTCCAATGAGGTGGAAGTTTATAAATTCGAATCCGCGATATGTTATCGGAATCGTTACGGTATTGTGTTGATTAAATTAGTATTCAGACGTTCATCACACCGGATTTTCGAAAAGTTACATTTAGCGTCCTGGAGGGAGGAGTGTTCGAATTCGAATGGGGCGGAAGTTTGTAAATTCGAATCTGCGATACTTTATCGGAAATGGTACGGTATTGTGTTGATTAAATTAGTATTAAGACATTTCATACATCGGATTTCCGAAAAGTCACATTTAGCCCCCTTGTGTGTTGCGGGTTCGAATCCCAATGAGGTGGAATTTTGTAAATTTCGAATCTGCGATATGTTATCGGAATTGGTACGGTATTGTGTTGATTAAATGATTATTCAGACGGTCCTTACATCGGTTTTTCGAAAAGTCACCTGTAGCGTCCTGGAGGGTCGCGGGTTAGAATTCCAATGAGGTAGAAGTTTATAAATTCGAATCCGAGATATGTTATCGGAATATGCACGGTAATTTGTCGATTAAATTGGTATTCAGATGGGTCATTACATCGTATTTTCGAAAAATCCCCTTTAGCCCCCTTGTGTGTTGCGGGTTCGAATCCCAATGAGGTGGAAGTTTGTAAATTTCAAATCTGCGATATGTTATCGGAATCAGTAAGGTATTGTATTGATTAAATTAGTATTCAGACGTTCCTTACAGCGGATTTTCGAAAAGTCACCTTTAGCGTCCAGGAGGGAAGAGGGTTCGAATCCGAAAGGTGTGGAAGTTTGTAAATTCGAATCTGCGATATTTTATCGGAAACGGTACGGTATTGTGTTGATTCAATTAGTATTCAGACGTTCCTTACTCCGGATGTTCGAAAAGAGACCTTTAGCGTCCAGGAGGGAAGAGGGTTCGAATCCGAAAGGTGTGGAAGTTTGTAAATTCGAATCTGCGATATTTTATCGGAAACGGTACGGTATTGTGTTGATTAAATCAGTATTAAGACGTTTCATACATCGGATTTTCGAAAAGTCACCTCTAGCGTCCTGGAGGGTCGCGGGTTCGAATCCCAATGATGTGGAAGTTTGTAAATTCGAATCCGCGATATGTTATCGGAGTCGGTACGGTATTGTGTAGATTAAATTAGTATTCAGGCGTTCCTTACTCCGGATGTTCGAAAAGAGACCTTTAGCGTCCTGGAGGGTCGCGGGTTCGAATCCCAATGAGGTGGAAGTTTGTAAATTCGAATCTGCGATATGTTATTGGAATTGGTACGGTATTGTGTTGATAAATTAGTATTTAGACGGTCCTTACATCGATTTTTCGAAAAGTCACCCTTAGCCCCCTTGTGTGTTGCGGGTTCGAATCCCAATTAGGTAGAAGTTTGTAAATTTGAATCTGCGATATGTTATCGGAATCGGAACGGTAATTTGTTGATTAAATTGGTATTCAGACGGGTCATTACATTGTATTTTCGAAAAGTCACCCTTAGCCCCCTTGTGTGTTGCGGGTTCGAATCCAAATGATGTGGAAGTTTGTAAATTTCGAATCTGCGATATGTTATCGGAATCGGTTGGGTATTGTGTTGATCAAATTACTATTCAGACGGTCCTTACATCGGATTTTCGATAAGTCACCTTTATCACCCTTGTGTGTTGCGGGTTCGAAACCCAATGAGGTGGAATTTTGTAAATTTCGAATCTGCGATATGTTATCGGAAATGGTACGGTATTGTGATGATTAAATTATTATTCAGACGGTCTTTACATCAGATTCTCGAAAAGTCACCTGTAGCGACCTCGAGGTACGCGGGTTCGAATCCCAATGATGTGGAAGTTTGTAAATGTGAATCTCCGATATGTTATCGGAATCGGTACGGTATTGTGTTGATTAAATTAGTATTCAGACGGTCCTAACATCGGATTTTCGAAAAGTCACCTTTAGCTTCCTGGAGGGTCGCAGGTTCGAATCCCAATGATGTGGAAGTTTGTAAATTCGAATCTGCGATATTTTATCGGAATCGTACGGTATTGTGTTGATTAAATTACTATTCAGACGGTCCTTACATCGGATTTTCGATTAGTTACCTTTGGCGTCCTGGAAGGTCGAGGGTTCGAATCTGAATGGGGTGGAAGTTTGTAAATTCGAATCTGCGATAATTTATCGGAAACGGTACGTTATTGTGTTGATTAAATTAGTATTAAGACCTTTCATACATCGGATTTTCGAAAAGTTACCTTTAGCGTCCTGGAGTGTCGCGGGTTCGAATCGCAATGAGGTGGAAGTTTGTACATTCGAATCCGCGATATGTTATCGGAATCGTTACGGTATTGTGTTGATTAAATTAGTATTCAGACGTTCCTCACTACCGGATTTTCGAAAAGTTACCATTCGCGTCGTGGAGGGATGAGCGTTCGAATCCGAAAGGGGCAGAAGTTGGTAAATTCGTATCAGCGGGATTTTATCGGAAACGGTACGGTATTGTGTTGATTAAATTAGTATTAAGACGTTTCATACATTGGATTTTCGAAAAGTCACCTCTAGCGTCCTGGAGGGTCGCGGGTTCGAATCCCAATGATGTGGAAGTTTGTAAATTCGAATCCGCGATATGTTATCGGAGACGGTACGGTATTGTGTTGATTAAATTAGTATTCAGACGTTCCTTACTCCGGATGTTCGAAAAGAGACCTTTAGCGTCCTGGAGGGTCGCGGGTTCGAATCCCAATGAGGTGGAAGTTTGTAAATTCGAATACGCGATATGCTATCGGAATCGGCACGGTAATTTGTTGATTAAATTGGTATTCAGACGGGTCATTATATTGTATTTTCGGAAAGTCACCTTAGCCCCCTTGTGTGTTGCGGGTTCGAATCCCAATGAGTTGGAAGTTTGTAAATTTCGAATATGCGATATGTAATCGGAATCGGTACGGTATTGTGTTGATTAAATTGGTATTCAGACGTTCCTTACACCGGATTTTCGAAAAGTAACCTTTAGCGTCCTGGAGGGGCGAGGGTTCGATTCCGAATGGGTCGGAAGTTTGTAAATTCGAATCTGCGATATTTTATCGGAAACGGTACGGTATTGTGTTGATTAAATTAGTATTCAGACCGTCCTTACATCGGATTTTCGAAAAGCCACCTTTAGCTTCCTGGAGGGTCGCAGGTTCGAATCCCAATGAGGTGGAAGTTGCAAATTCGAATCTGCGATATTTTATCGGAATCAGTACGGTATTGTGTTGATTAAATTACTATTCAGACGGTTCTTACATCGGATTTTCGATTAGTTACCTTTAGCGTCCTGGAAGGTCGAGGGTTCGAATCTGAATGGGTTGGAAGTTTGTAAATTTGCATCTGCGATCTTTTATCGGAAACGGTAGGGTATTGTGTTGATTAAATTATTATTCAGACGGTTCTTACATCGGATTTTCGATTAGTTACCTTTAGCGTCCTGGAGGGGCGAGGTTTCGAATCCGAATGGCGTGGAAGTTTGTAAATTTGAATCTGCGATATTTTATCGGAAACGGTACGGTATTGTGTTGATTAAATTATTATTCAGACGGTCTTTACTTCAGATTTTCGAGAAGTCACATGTAGCGTCCTGGATGTTCACGGGTTCGAATCCCAATGATGTGGAAGTTTGTAAATGTGAATCTCCGATATGTTATCGGAATCGGTACGGTATTGTGTTGATTAAATTAGTATTCAGACGGTCCTTACATTGGATTTTCGAAAAGTTACCTTTAGCGTCCTGGAAGGTCGAGGGTTCGAATCCCAATGATGTGGAAGTTTGTAAATTCGAATCCGCGATATGTTATCGGAGTCGGTACGGTATTGTTTTGATTAAATTTGTATTCAGACGTTCCTTACTCCGGATGTTCGAAAAGAGACCTTTAGCGTCCTGGAGGGTCGCGGGTTCGAATCCCAATGAGGTGGATGTTTGTAAATTCGAATTTGCGATATTTTATCGGAATCGGTACGGTATTGTGTTGATTAAATTACTATTCAGACTTTCCTTTCATCGGATTTTCGATTAGTTACCTTTAGCGTCCTGGAGGGTCGCGGGTTCGAATCCCAATGAGGTGGATGTTTGTAAATTCGAATCCGCGATATGTTATCGGAATCGGCACGGTAATTTGTTGATTAAATTGGTATTGAGACGGTATTCAGATACACATTGTATTTTCGGAAAGTCACCTTTAGACCCCTTGTGTGTTGCGGGTTCCAATCCCAATGAGTTGGAAGTTAGTAAATTTCGAATCTGCGATATGTAATCGGAATCGGTACTGTGTTGATTAAATTAGTATTCAGACGTTCCTTACACCGGATTTTCGAAAAGCCACTTTTAGCGTCCTGGAGGGGCGAGGGTTCGAATCCGAATGGGGTGGAAGTTTGTAAATTCGAATCTGCGATATTTTATCGGAAACGGTACGGTATTGTGTTGATTAAATTAGTATTAAGACGTTTCATACATCGGATTTTCGAAAAGTCATCTCTAGCGTCCTGGAGGGTCGCGGGTTCGAATCCGAATGATGTGGACGTTTGTAAATTCGAATCCGCGATATGTTATCGGAGTCGGTACGGTATTGTGTTGATTAAATTAGTATTCAGACGTTCCTTATTCCGGATGTTCGAAAAGAGACCTTTAGCGTCCTGGAGGGTCGCGGGTTCGAATCCCAATGAGGTGGAAGTTTATAAATTCGAATCTGCGATATTTTATCGGAATCGGTTGGGTATTGTGTTGATCAGATTACTATTCAGACGGTCCTTACATCGGATTTTCGAAAAGTCACCTTTATCTCCCTTGTGTGTTGTGGGTTCGAAACCCAATGAGGTGGAATTTTGTAAATTTCGAATCTGCGATATGTTATCGGAAATGGTACGGTATTGTGTTCATTAAATTATTATTCAGACGGTCTTTACATCAGATTTTCGAAAAGTCACCTGTAGCGTCCTGGAGGTTCGCGGGTTCGAATCCCAATGATGTGGAAGTTTGTAAATGTGAATCTCCGATATGTTATCGGAATCGGTACGGTATTGTGTTGATTAAATTAGTATTCAGACGGTCCTTACATCGGATTTTTGAAAAGTCACCTTTAGCTTCCTGGAGGGTCGCAGGTTCGAATCCCAATGATGTGGAAGTTTGTAAATTCGAATCTGCGATATTTTATCGGAATCGTACGGTATTGTGTTGATTAAATTACTATTCAGACGGTCCTTACATCGGATTTTCGATTAGTTACCTTTAGCGTCCTGGAAGGTCGAGGGTTCGAATCTGAATGGGGTGGAAGTTTGTAAATTCGAATCTGCGATATTTTATCGGAAACGGTACGTTATTGTGTTGATTAAATTAGTATTAAGACGTTCCTTACATCGGATTTTCGAAAAGTCACCTTTAGCGTCCTGGAGGGGCGAGGGTTCGATTCCGAATGGGGTGGAAGTTTGTAAATTCGAATCTGCGAGATTTTTTTCGGAAACGGTACGGTATTGTGTTGACTAAATTAGTATTCAGACGGTCCTTACATCGGATTTTCGAAAAGTCTCCTTTAGCTTCCTGGAGGGTCGCAGGTTCGAATCCCAATGAGGTGGAAGTTGTAAATTCGAATCTGCGATATTTTATCGGAGTCGGTACGGTATTGTGTTGATTAAATTAGTATTCAGACGTTCCTTACTCCGGATGTTCGAAAAGAGACCTTTAGCGTCCTGGAGGGTCGCGGGTTCGAATCCCAAAAAGGTGGAAGTTTGTAAATTCGAATCCGCGATATGTTATCGGAGTCGGTACGGTATTGAGTTGATTAAATTAGTATTCAGACGTTCCTTACTCCGGATGTTCGAAAAGAGACCTTTAGTGTCCTGGAGGGTCGCGGGTTCGAATCTCAATGAGGTGGATGTTTGTAAATTCGAATCTGCGATATTTTATCGGAATCGGTACGGTATTGTGTTGATCAAATTACTATTCAGACGGTCCTTCCATCGTATTTTCGAAAAGTCACCTTTATCTCCCTTGTGTGTTGTGGGTTCGAATCCCAATGAGGTGGATGTTTGCAAATTCGAATCTGCGATATTTTATCGGAATCGGTACGGTATTGTGTTGATTAAATTAGTATTCAGACGGTCCTTTCATCGGATTTTCAATTACTTACCTTTAGCGTGCTGGAGGGTAGCGGGTTCGAATCCCAATGAGGTGGATGTTTGCAAAATCGAATCTGCGATATTTTATCGGAATCGGTACGGTATTGAGTTGATTAAATTAGTATTCAGACGTTCCTTACTCCGGATGTTCGAAAAGAGACCTTTAGCGTCCTGGAGGGTCGCGGGTTCGAATCCCAAAGAGGTGGAAGTTTGTAAATTCGAATCCGCGATATGTTATCGGAGTCGGTACGGTATTGAGTTGATTAAATTAGTATTCAGACGTTCCTTACTCCGGATGTTCGAAAAGAGACCTTTAGTGTCCTGGAGGGTCGCGGGTTCGAATCTCAAAGAGGTGGATGTTTGTAAATTCGAATCTGCGATATTTTATCGGAATCGGTACGGTATTGTGTTGATCAAATTACTATTCAGACGGTCCTTCCATCGTATTTTCGAAAAGTCACCTTTATCTCCCTTGTGTGTTGTGGGTTCGAATCCCAATGAGGTGGATGTTTGCAAATTCGAATCTGCGATATTTTATCGGAATCGGTACGGTATTGTGTTGATTAAATTAGTATTCAGACGGTCCTTTCATCGGATTTTCAATTACTTACCTTTAGCGTGCTGGAGGGTAGCGGGTTCGAATCCCAATGAGGTGGAAGTTTGTAAATTCGAATCCGCGATATGTTATCGGAATCGGCACGGTAATTTGTTGATTAAATTGGTATTCAGACGGGTCATTACATTGTATTTTCGAAAAGTCACCTTTAGCCCCCTTGTGTGTTGCGGGTTCCAATCCCAATGAGTTGGAAGTTTGTAAATTTCGAATCTGCGATATGTAATCGGAATCGGTACTGTGTTGATTAAATTAGTATTCAGACGTTCCTTACACCGGATTTTCGAAAAGTCACCTTTAGCGTCCTGGAGGGGCGAGGGTTCGAATCCGAAAGGGGTGGAAGTTTGTAAATTCGAATCTGCGATATTTTATCGAAAACGGTACGGTATTGTGTTGATTAAATTAGTATTAAGACGTTTCATACATCGGATTTTCGAAAAGTCACCTCTAGCGTCCTGGAGGGTCGCGGGTTCGAATCTCAATGATGTGGACGTGTGTAAATTCGAATCCGCGATATGTTATCGGAGTCGGTACGGTATTGTGTTGATTAAATTAGTATTCAGACGTTCCTTACTCCGGATGTTCGAAAAGAGACCTTTAGCGTCCTGGAGGGTCGCGGGTTCGAATCCCAATGAGGTGGAAATTTGTAAATTCGAATCTGCGATATTTTATCGGAATCGGTTGGGTATTGTGTTGAACAAATTACTATTCAGACGGTCCTTACATCGTATTTTCGAAAAGTCACCTTTATCTCCCTTGTGTGTTGCGGGTTCGTAACCCAATGAGGTGGAATTTTGTAAATTTCGAATCTGCGATATGTTATCGGAAATGGTACGGTATTGTGTTGATTAAAGTATTATTCAGATGGTCTTTACATCAGATTTTCGAAAAGTCACCTGTAGCGTCCTGGAGGTTCGCGGGTTCGAATCCCAATGATGTGGAAGTTTGTAAATGTGAATCTCCGATATGTTATCAGAATCGGTACGGTATTGTGTTGATTAAATTTGTATTCAGACGGTCCTTACATCGGATTTTCGAAAAGTCACCTTTAGCTTCCTGGAGGGTCGCAGGTTCGAATCCCAATGATGTGGAAGTTTGTAAATTCGAATTTGCGATATTTTATCGGAATCGTACGGTATTGTGTTGATTAAATTACTATTCAGACGGTCCTTACATCGGATTTTCGATTAGTTACCTTTAGCGTCCTGGAAGGTCGAGGGTTCGAATCTGAATGGGGTGGAAGTTTGTAAATTCGAATCTGCGATATTTTATCGGAAACGGTACGTTATTGTGTTGATTAAATTAGTATTAAGGCGTTTCATACATCGGATTTTCGAAAAGTTACCTTTAGCGTCCTGGAGTGTCGCGGGTTCGAATCGCAATGAGGTGGAAGTTTGTACATTCGAATCCGCGATATGTTATCGGAATCGTTACGGTATTGTGTTGATTAAATTAGTATTCAGACGTTCTTCACACCGGATCTTCGAAAAGTTACCATTCGAGTCCTGGAGGGATGAGCGTTCGAATCCGAAAGGGGCAGAAGTTGGTAAATTCGAATCTGCGATATTTTATCGGAAACTGTACGGTATTGTGTTGATTAAATTAGTATTAAGACGTTTCATACATTGGATTTTCGAATAGTCACCTCTAGCGTCCTGGAGGGTCGCGGGTTCGAATCCCAATGATGTGGAAGTTTGTAAATTCGAATCCGCGATATGTTATCGGAGTCGGTACGGTATTGTGTTGATTAAATTAGTATTCAGACGTTCCTTATTCCGGATGTTCGAAAAGAGACCTTTAGCGTCCTGGAGGGTCGCGGGTTCGAATCCCAATGAGGTGGATGTTTGTAAATTCGAATACGGGATATGTTATCGGAATCGGCACGGTAATTTGTTGATTAAATTGGTATTCAGACGGGTCATTATATTGTATTTTCGGAAAGTCACCTTGAGCCCCCTTGTGTGTTGCGGGTTCGAATCCCAATGAGTTGGAAGTTTGTAAATTTCGAATCTGCGATATGTAATCGGAATCGGTACGGTATTGTGTTGATTAAATTAGTATTCAGACGTTCCTTACACCGGATTTTCGGAAAGTCACCTTTAGCGTCCTGGAGGGGCGAGGGTTCGATTCCGAATGGGGTGGAAGTTTGTAAATTCGAATCTGCGATATTTTATCGGAAACGGTACGGTATTGTGTTGATTAAATTAGTATTCAGACGGTTCTTACACCGGATTTTCGATTAGTTACCTTTAGCGTCCTGGAAGGTCGAGGGTTCGAATCTGAATGGGTTGGAAGTTTGTAAATTTGCATCTGCGATCTTTTATCGGAAACGGTACGGTATTGTGTTGATTAAATTAGTATTCAGACGGTCCTTACACCGGATTTTCGAAAAGTCTCCTTTGGCTTCCTGGAGGGTCGCGGGTTCGAATCCCAATGATGTGGATGTTTGTAAATTCGAATCCGCGATATGTTATCGGAGTCGGTACGGTATTGAGTTGATTAAATTAGTATTCAGACGGTCCTTACATCGGATTTTCGAAAAGTCACCTTTAGCTTCCTGGAGGGTCGCAGGTTCGAATCCGAATGAGGTGGAATTTGTAAATTCGAATCTGCGATATTTTATCGGAATCGGTACGGTATTGTGTTGATTAAATTACTATTCAGACGGTCCTTACTTCAGATTTTCGAAATGTCACCTGTAGTGTCCTGGAAGTTTGTAAATTCGAATTTGCGATATGCTATGTGTGACCCGGATCGGTGCGGTATAGTGTTGATTTACTTCTTAGTCAAGAGTTGGATACCTCTTCCTGCTCTGTCAACTGGTAGCGTTCTCTCAGCTCTAGCAGAAAAGCTATTTCCATTTCTTCAACCTTTATGGGAAGTGTTTCGTCTTTCTCGCAATGGTCTTTGACTTGATGTATTGAACAGATGACTGCCGTCCTGCGTACTACTTCAAAGATGGAGGTGTCTCCAATGCGAATTATAGGTGTTACATTTTATTTAATTACAGCAATGTTTCTTGATCTACCGCACTTTTTTCGATTGTTTTCGCCTTAAATACATTTGTTCCTGGATATTCTGTTGAAAAGAAGTGCCGTAATCTTAGTGTACTTGCTTGTCCATAACCCGTCTCTTTACTAACACAATTCATTTTCTTTAGAATTTAACACCAAAACTTGATTAATATTGTATGTGAGAAAGCTTTAGTGTGAAAGAAATGAGTTATTACAACATGCTCAGTTAACAACATATAACCTACTTTCTGTATGGATAGAGTAATAACTCCTTGTCCTTATCAAGGGGTTTATTTGAATATATTTGTTATTAACGATAAGAGTTATATCGTATAAAAAAACTCCCCGTTTACTAAGTCTCGTCGTTTTTCTCATTTTCTCCCAGAGGAATTGATTGGATCATTAGAAAAGTACGCCAATTTACCGTCTTGAATGCATGGAATCGTTCATCTTGCGCATTTTGCAGAGAGAGCCTTCTTTGTGTGACTACTTATTTGCTGCGTTTCGACATTGTGACACAAATAAACAATGCATTGTTGTTGTTGTAAATGTCTGAACTATTCAAGATGGCCACTGCGCGCTACATATAGCTATATATGAATAATTGTAGTGACGTACTTTGTACGGTGCTCTTCTTCACTAAATTTCATGTTGATTGTGCTTGATATCTTGAGTTAAATATAATCAAGTCTGAAGAGTACACCCAGCTGCCATCGTGAACAAATAGATTCGTTGTTCTTTCGACTTGGTCGAAGGAAGCCATTTATTACTTTCTACTTTAATGCTAAATTCTGTCGTTATATCGTAAAAACACATTGCGTTATTCATTATGATATTCTTTATTTCCAAGATGGCCAACGCGCATTGTATTCAGTATATTATGGCTCATTTCAGTAACGTCCTCTCTATGGTACTTATTTCTTACTAATTTCCGTTTAAATTCCACAATTACATTCGGAATGAATCACAATTACGTTCTACTCCTACGCCTAGGCACCAATTTGACATTTGTATGGGTTATTTAATTATTGAATTTCATAAGTAAGTTATAGCTTTAGGATACCAAAGGTATATCGTCTTGAAAATTACAAGACGGACTCTGTGCGAGATATCACAGTGATGAACGCAATTATGGGCTCTTATAAGATACTCAGCTCTTGGCAATTTCGTCTTAATTAGCTAATTTCACTCAGAGTTGGGAATTTTAATGTTGTAATATTTTATGCAACCACCATCTTGGATATATGGAGAGTCTGTTGTTTTGTGTTGGCCACACGAGGCTACATAAACGGTCCAAACTTGTCACTCATATTTGGCTTGGTAACTCTCAAGTGTTGCGAGTTGATCATTTATATAATTTATAGTTTCAAGATGGCGGCCGCGCGCAGTATGTTCTCTCATATACTCGTCACATTGGAAAAAGAAGGTCTAATACTGTGATCATTGCTTCATTTGACCATTGGTTATGGATTATGATACTTGCATGATATGCCTGTCTGCCATCTTGAAATTATGTACTTGATGAACTTAGAGTTTGCCACGAGACGATTCGTACACAAAGGTATGTTTTGCTAAAATATGGTAGTGATCTGTGAAGTAGTTAATTCGTTATTTTATTTTAGCTCTGAACATTTCGGTGACTAGAATTTTGTTTTGGTTGCGGTAACGGCGTTATAAAACATGATACTGAGGTTTCCTTTGCTAGTGCTAATCCCTTCGTGTTTAAATGATACAAACACACATACACGCACTCCATTGTTTAAAAAGAATGAAAGTAGGCTGTTTTAGGGAAAGTCCATTTCTCCACCCTTCTGGAAAATACAGTCCAGTATCATCCTTCAAACAGTTGTTATATTCCCCTGCATTGTTTGTTTGTTCTGGCATGGTTTGTGACGAGGGTGTCGTCGTTCTTCCAATCCTATCCGTAGACATGTCGCAGAAGTTTGTCAATATTTTACTTGTTTGCCGGATATTGGTTGTGAACAATAGGTAAATGTTCTAGTTCAAGTAAGGAAGATTTTCTATCTGCAGACCAACACTAGATCTGAAGGTTTTGCCATGGTTTCGACTCAGAATAAAATATAAATTTCATCAAGGCTTTAACCAACGTGGTAGGTTTTAGCTGAGGATTAACTCTACCTAAGGGATGATGATAATGAAAAAAAAAGGAAGTGGGTTTCGGTGTGTAGAACAAGTATGGGTAGATAGGACGGGAGTCCAATACAAAAGAATAAAACCGAACGGAAATAAGTCTTCAGTAGAATGTTCCTCCACACAATGCCCGTGAGACACCTAAAGTGGGAAGGGACCTGATCACAGCTAACGGGAAATGTAGCTGGAGCTTGGGCTATTTGCAAGCAAGCGGCGTGCGTTCTTTCCCTCCCAAGTCGGTATTCCCATATTATGGGAAGACAAAGTGTGTTAAGAGATACAGATTTACTGTTTCTCCTTTCAAAGGAGTTAGATTTAACCAAATGTTTTGTAAGGCTGAAATAATTTGAATTCACCGTGATATTTTTAGCCTACTTTCGATTTTTGCAAAAAATGAAAGTAGACTTATGAGATCAACACAGGGAGAAAAAAGTGTGTCTGTCTGTGTGTGTGTATGTGTGTGTGTGAGTCTGTGTGTGTGTATGTGTGTGTGTGAGTCTGTGTGTGTGTGTCTGTGTGTGTGTGAGTGTAAGTACTCTGAATGTCTGTCCCCCCCCCCTATCAATTCGAACACGGTGAATGCGAACTGAACGAAATTTGGTACAAAGGTAGCACTAGCAAAGGACACCTCAGTGTCATGTTTTATATCGCCGCCATCTTTACTAAAACTGAATGGCGGCCACTCAAACGTTCAAAACGTAAAATCAAATAACGACTAACCAAATCATCCGATCTCTACCAAATTTGGTAACAACATACCTTCGTATAGGATGCGTCTTGTGACCAAACTACAAGGTCGTCCGCCATACCATTTCAGGATGGCGGCCGTGCGAATTATGCAAACTTTATAATCCATATCATGGGACCTACCAGTTCCGATTATCGAGCCGAGAATCGTTTTAACTGTTCTAAAGGAAGAGGCACGTTCGAAATTAAAAGTTTATTTTGTAATACTATAGTTTAGTGCAGACGTGATTTTAAAAAGCTGAGCTGATTCAGTAATAAGACAAGATGGCAGTGGATATCTTGTGCCTGACTTATATTTCACTAATTTGAGTATTGCATGCAATATAGCGTACTGATACAAAATAAATAAACTTTGTATGAAATGCTTTATATATAAATAATATACTCCAGTGATGAAATCGTTTAGTATAAATCATTATTTGCTAACAAGTTCTATGTAAGTCATTTTATATAGAACGATATTCTTTGACACAATTAGCTCAGTGGTAGAGCGTTAGCCTATCGCTCAATTGCCTATGGTTCAAATCCGATCAGAGCTAGGTTTTTTGCTTGAAATGTTATATGTTTATTGTTTTGTAATGACTCAGATGTTTTAAAATTAAGCGTTATATTGTGCATATTATGGTGTAAAATATATATTTAATTAAAACATAATTCGCCAGCAGATTTACTCGAGACATCTAGCTGCCAAAAAGGTAACTGCACGACGACCTACTTATTAACTTCCAGATTTTATTGAAAAGTTTCTTCTTCTGGCCGCTAGAATGCACTCGCTCTGTTAGGATTATATTGTTCGATATTTCACCACTAGATGTCACGACTAGTCTACGTGGGGCTCCATTGATTACTATACCATTGGCATTTTATGCGCATCGAATTTGAAGAATGACAAGATGATACTACGATACATTTTTACTTTTTATTTTAAAGGGTTTGTAACAGCCTATTTTGCGTTACTTGAAAATGTTGATGATGATGATAATTGTTGTTTTAAGGGGCCTAACATCTATACTTGAAAATGTTATTTGAAGTAAAGAACAAAACGATTTCACAAGGTAACTGAATTCAAGCTGTCGGTGTTAGTTCAGGTTATTAATTACTACTTTTATTTCAGGCAAATAGGAATCGAAAATATCCACATAGTTTGTATACACACGTCTCTGTAGGGTCATGGAAAGATTTGTTAATTCAATTAGGGTTGTGAAAGCCATGCACAACCAGACGTTTAAAGACATGCCTCAACTCAAAGTTGGATGTTGCCCACGGCAGGTCGTATATGTAATAATAATAATAATAATAATAATAATAATAATAATAATAATAATAATAATAATGTTATTGGTTTTACATCCCTTTTAACTACTGCTGCTTTTAGAGACACCGGGGTGCCGGAATTTTGGCCCGAAGGGGATATTTAACGTGCCAGTAAATGTACTGACACGGCTCCCTCGCATTTGTGCACCCTCAAATGCCAGCTGATTGCACCAGGATACGAACCTGCAACCTAGGGCCCAGCAAGCGAGAACGTTACCGCTGAGCCACGCAGCCAGTCCGGTCGATTATGTCTCCAGATCCATAACATTCTTGATATACTTCTTATCTTTCTTTCTTTCTTTCTTTCTTCAATGATGGTAGCAGTTTTTATCTAGGTTGTGGCGTTTGGTAGAGGTAAATCGTTTCTAAGGTCTTCAACAAAGAATAGTTCTATTATACTCTTTGATAATAACAAGGAGTTATAACTATACTCATACATTTAGGAGAAAGTAGGCTATATGTTATTTAATGAACATCTTGTTTAATTCTGGGAACTGTTGAATCTCTGGCAAACGACCGATTGCTCCCGGAGAGGGAAGCAATAAAGCAGTTTTTAATGCTTTTTGTAATAATTTTACTTGTTTTCTTGAAAACTTTTGGGAGAATACCAATTGTTGCACTTCAGGAAAACTAAGCATTTACCCAGCAGTCTTAGATAAGAGGAAGAACCTCAAACCTAACTCAAACAAAACTGAAATTTTGGAAACAAACCATAAGTAAGAGAAAACATCTCAAGAAGTAGGAAGCTTGCAGAGCTAGCTATATTTGCCTTAATGGCTTGCTAGAATTAGTTATGACAGCTAAGAGAAACTTTAAAAATGTTGTTATTTGCAGTTTTAAGTTAAATGCAACAAGTAGTACGAACATAGCTGTTTTAGAGATTCGGAAAAAAGTTTAAACTTAAAGGAAGAATCAGGGGAATGAAGGTCCTGCCTACTCGTAATTCTAACGGTAAAGATAAAGAACAAAGGAAAAAAGTAATTCGAATCAGTTTGTGAAAGGAAGAGTAGCGAGACAACAAGGGATATGAAACGTTGGAAATAAGACACAAAGCGGTAGATTTAGATACATAAGTGTCAGGCAAGTTGAAGTTTGTGACAGGAGGTTTACAAGGCCAGCAAGAAGAGTCTTCAGTAATCCACGAGGGCCCATACCAGTACAACTGAGATGTTATCAATTTAGAGGTTAAGCAACCACGAGAGATGATGTAAGCGGGGTTATCAGCGCTAGGCACATGTTTGCATTGACATCCCGAAGAAAGGGTTTGAATTTTAGAAACTCTATTTGCAACAAAGGTTTGCCAGTGGGTGGGGTTTTTGGCGATCCAAGAGTGATCATGGAATCGCTCCACAGATAGGTTTGCGAAAATTCGACTTTTAAGACTTTCTGCAGTTTTTTGGCAAGTTCTGCAGCCATGAGTCCAGCACACATTTCGAGCCTAGGAAAAGTAATTAAGCGGAGCTACTTTAGATTTGGCACAAATAAGGTTTGAAAGTGAAGATTCGTTTAGAGGATTGCGATAAACCAAATATGCGCAGCAACCGTATGCTTTCTCGGAGCTGTCAGCAAAAGCATGAAGAAAGAAAGATGTGTTAGGAGGAGCGTTAATTAAATTTCTAGGAATTTCAATAAGAGAAAGATCAAGTAGACTGCATCGAAAAGAGAACCATCTATTAAGAAAAGAAGGGAGAACAGCATCGTCCCATTTACATTTGAGACCATAGCTCTTGCATGTAAAGCTTGGCTATAACAATAACCGGCGCATGAATGGAGAGGATCGAATTTTTTTTGCAATTTCAGATAAAATTTGCCTTTTTGTGTTAGGGAGCTCTTCGGAGAGCGAGACTTTATAGATGAGAGTATCAGTGCGAGTTCACCAGTGTACTCCAAGCGTTTTTATGGATTCGGAATCTCCGCAAATTTTTACGGAAGATGGGTCTACATCTTCAATGGGAAATTGGGCAAGAAACTCAGAGGAATTTGAATTCCACTTATGAAGTGGGAATCCTCCATTTTTTAACAATGCTTTCAGTTCCAATGTTATGAAAGAAGCTTCCTCAAGAGTCGGAAAGACTGGTGATAATCATCAACTTGAAAGGATGTAGTTAGAGCTTGGGAGGCTTTAGCATCAAATAAATGGCCATCTTGAGAGGCTAACATATTTAAGGACCGAATGGCAAGGAAAGCGGAAGGTTTTAGACCATAAGGAAGCGAAATATTTTAAGAGGTTTACTGGTTTCGTCACGCCACAAGATTCTTTGGAGATCTTGTTGTTCGGATTGAATTAAAACTTGACGGTACATTTGTTTGATATCCACGATAACTGCTATAGGGAAAATACGAAAATTCAAAAGAATAGTAGACAAATCGGACTGAATAGCGGGCCCAGAGTGAAGAGTATCGTAGAGACTGTTGCCATTGGCGTCAGGTGATGACCCATTAAACACGACTCGGATTTTATCCTTGACAAGAGGGTTTTTCCACACAGCATGATGATTTAAGAATACAGTTTCTTTTGGGGGGTGTAATTCGTCATGAGATTTCCTGAAAACCTCCATATGATCCAAACTTTCGTATTCGTCCATGAATTCTGTGTACTGTTGTTTGACGAGAGGTTCTTTCTTAAATTTACTCTCGATAGCAAAGAGGGCTTTTCGAGCTTTGGGTTGGGAATTGGTAAGTTTTGGAGGACTGAGTAATCTCGGCATTTGGACAATGAATCGGCCTTCGGGCATGCGTTTAGTGGTAGAAACGACAAGTTGCTCACATAATTCATTTTCTGAGGAGGTTAAGCTAGGGGAATCAATATTTTCAAGTTTCCAGAACTGTTCCAAATCAGTACTTGCAAAGTAACATTGCGATACAGGTTGGGGGGAATAATGAGGAAGTTGACCAGTAACAATCCAACCAAAATTAGTGTCTCTGGCAAACACGTTTGAAGATAGTTTACGAATTTGTTTATGAAGGCAATTCCAAAAAAACATTGGCACTGAAAAGTATGTCAATGGAACCTTGTATATTGAACAGAGGATCGGCTAGCCTTAAGTGAGAAGGAATACTTTAACATGACGTATCCACAGAGTGACTAGGGATGTCTTCGCCAATACTGTTGAGAATTAGGCAATTCAGTTTAAGACAATTATTTATATGACAAGTATCCTTTATGGCTAGTTTTGAGAATTGCAAAGCTTGTGATTTTAAGCTGTTATTGCCTGATACACTAATAGAAGTGGGAGTTACTGGTAAGCCTAGTTTTTTGATCAAAAAATTGGAAACGAAGTCATGGGCTGCCGCTGAATCAAGAAGACCTCGGGCGCGGACCCAGTTGCCTGATTTATCCCGAACTTCAACTTGAACAGTGGATAACAGTACTTGGGCACTACGCAAAGACTTAGCGTTTTGAATAAAAGATAGGGCATTGGGACTGATAGTTTTTTTTTCATTTTTTTGAGAAGTGGATGCTGTTGTTGACCTCGATTGATCATGACTATGCAATGAGGTGTGATGTGCTTTTTCGCAATGGAAACAGCGTCTGGAGGACTTGCAATTATAAGCAGAATGCTTATGAGAGAGGCAATTAAAACAATATTTGTTCTGTGCTACTAATTTCCTTCTGCCATCAACTCATAGTTCCTTAAAGGATTTACATAAGTATAAAGCATGGGAATCTTTGCAAAGTATGCACTTTAGCGGTTCATTTAAACTTTTACGGGGTTCACTTTGAGTATTTAATGCAAGAGAACTTACAATACGGCGTTCACTAGACCTAGTTTGGTAACCAGTGGCGTATAACTTAGATTTAGAAGAGCTAGACCCAGGTTTTTGCGTACTAGTTGCTGCATATTCGTTTTTGGATTTAAGAGACAATGATTCAAATTTCGAATTAGGAGAAAAAGGTGCACTTTGTTTAGCTAAAGCGGTTAAAAGTTGACATCTAGCATTTATAAAGGTGACTAAATGTTCGTAAGAATAATCATCAATGTTAGAAATTTCCATTTCCCAAGCTTTGAGTGAAGCAGTACAAACTTTAGAAACCACTAAATATATTAGGAAAGTGTCCCAATGGTCAGTGGGTTGATCTAATTGGGATAATGCTTTTACATGAAGTTGTGTCGTATCGATGAGGGTACGTAGGCTAGTGTCGTCATTATGCTGTGACGAAGGCAAGTTGAATAGAGCTTTCATATGGCGTTGAATACGTAACCGTAAATTACCGTATCTTTCCTTCAATAACTTAAAGGTAATGGGGTAGTTTTCGACACTTAATGGAAGTGCTTCAACCAACTGCAGGGCTTGACCCTGGAGAATAGATCTCAAATAATGAAATTTGTAGATGACTTGAATGTCTTCATTGTCATGAACAAGGGAGCAAACAAGTTCATAAAAAGAACCCCAAGTGGATTCATCTCCTGAGAAGTGGGGCAAACTGATTTTGGGAAGTATTGGTTTCGGTTTGTGAGTGCCCTCACGAGACGAGGTTTGCTGTTCGAGGAGGGAACCAAGAACAGAAACGTCCTTTTTCTGTTCTTCTTCAAGTTGGCGAATTATTTTCCCTCGTAGTATTGATTTTCTACTTCTACTCGATCATCTGTTTGATTGAGCTTGCAAGTTTCGATTTCGGTTTGAATAGTACAATAATTTTCAAAAGAACGTTCATAGTCTTTTACGCGACGTTTTAATAAATCTAATTGAGCTTTTGAAGGATCCAGCTCTCTTATGTATTCTTTTAAATCGGGTGATTTGCCCTTTGTAAGACGCTCGTTTGGCGGTAAGCTTTTCATCCCTACCTTCTTTGTCTTTATCTGTGGGAGCCATGGCGAAATGGGTAAATTAAAGTATAATTTACGAAACTGTAGAGTTTTGGAAATGCTGTCAGACTGGCAGCAGCAAACAAGTTGAAGGAGAGAGTCACACCAAAGGAGACAGGAGCAACCTCTTTCCCCCTCACCAGCCCTGCACAGCGAAATTATAGCTGAAAAATTAAAAATAGGTTTTAGTATTTTGCAAAATATTGACAAATGGATTCTCCCGGGTTTCTGGCACCAAGTTTTGGTAGGTTTTAGCTGAGGATTAACTCTACCTAAGGGATGATAATAATGAAAAAAAAGGAAGTGGCTTTCGGTGTGGAGAACAAGTATGGGTAGATAAGACGGGAGTCAAATACAAAAGAATAAAACCAAACGGAAATAAGTCTTCAGTAACAAGTTCCTCCGCACAATGCCCGTGAGACACCTAAAGTGGGTAGGGACCTGACCAGAGCTAACGGGAAATGTAGCTGGATCTTGGGCTATTTGCAAGCAAGCGGCGAGCGTTCTTTCCCTCCCAAGCCAGTATTCCCATATTATGGGGACGGGTAGTAGTCTAGCAAGACAAAGTGTGTTAAGAGATACAGATTTACTGTTTCCCCTTTCAAAGGAGTTAGATTTAACCAAATGTTTGGTAAGGCTGAAATAATTTGAATTCGCCGTGATATTTTTTAGTTCTGGGAACTGTTGGATCTCCGGCAAACGACCGTATGCCCCCGGAGAGGGAAGCAATAAAGCAGTTGTTAATGCTTTTTGTAATAATTTTACTTGTTTTCTTGAATTTTTTTGGCAGAATACCAATTGTAAGGAAAACTAAGCTGTTACCCAGCAAGCTTAGAAAAGAGGAAGAACCTCAAACCTAACTCAAACAAAACTGAAATTTTTGGAAACAAACCATAAGAGAATAAATCTCAACAAGTAGGAAGCTCGCAGAGCTAGCTATATTTGCCTTAATGGCTTGCTAGAATTAGCTATGACAGCTAAGAGAAACTTTTAAAATGTTGTTATTTGCATTTTTTAAGTTAAATGCAACAAGTAGTACGAAATTTGCTGTTTTAGAGATTCGGAAAAAAGTTTAAGCTTAAAGGAAGAATCAGGGAAGTGAAGGTCCTGCCTACTCGTAATTCTAACTGTAAAGATAAAGAACTAAGGAAAACAAGTAATTTATTTAAACAATGGCAAAGCTAAATAAAAATACTTTGGTTTGGAGCTGAGAATAACAATTTAGAGTTATAAAATATCAAGGTCTCAGACCTAATTATAAGAAGTTTACAATTTTCACTTGCAAGTTTCAAACTTGAGAAAGCACCAAAATCTTTCAAAAATTTTAAAAGCTGTGCTTTTGAATAAGAAATTTGACATTTGTAGAGATAACTATAAAACAATTAAAATTTTGATAGTTTGATTATGTACAATTCAAGCACTTTTAGAATACCATTATGACAACCTGAAAGGCTATAAGCAAATATGTGATTACTGATAGTTACAGGAAAGAAGAAAAATTACAGGTTTAAATTACCGCTATTTTACACAGAAATTACTATATTAAACATACAACGTGTATGACGTGATAACGTATACTGGAGAGAAACGATTGAGTACAAAAAATTAATAATTAGCAAGTTAACAATTCCTGTACTAGCAGGATAAAAAAGGAAGGAATAAAAAGAAGTTTCTACAACTTCTTGTATTTTCGCAGAATGAATAAATTTTACAAGGAGAAAAATGGGAGGGCGCCAAACTTAGGACGAGGCCTTATAGAGAAATAACTAGGTACATAAATTAATAGGAAATTTGTTAGTAGAAGGTGTTTGGAAAAGGAGGATGGAAACATAATGCTCTGGCCAATTTTATTGCTCTCGTAGAACGCGGCGCGGAAGATAGTTACCACACAATCGAAGCACTGATAGTTTGTTGACAAGTTGGAAAACTTCACTTTGCAAGGTATGTGAGTTCGTAAAACAGGAGAAAGTTATTGCGGTTATGTAGAAAACTTGTTTTAAGTTGAGCTTGACCGAATTTATTGAGTTAAGAAGTTTATGAGTTGCAGTTGAATGATGAGATAATGTTCCCACGGAGGCAAGCAAATTAGGTGTTGACCAGCAGTTTATGTAACGTAAATTCCTCAGTGAGGAAAATCATTCCCGTATGTGATTGGAAAATACTAGATTGCTTTACTTGTAGAAATATTGGTTCATGTGGAATGTTCAAGAACCATGATGACAGTTAAATGGGCAAGAGAGGTCCCGCGGAGGAAAAAGCTAACTTTTTATAGACAGTGGGTAGTATGAAGTAAATCTCTCGTAGTGGGAAGGTCATCTCGATCAGTTAGTACAAGAAGTACTGGGTTTCACTTTACAAAGCCAACTTGGATAGTTAAAGTATGACTAGAAAAAAATATCTTGAAGATGGTTATTGCACAATAGTTTGAAATTCTTCACACTGTCTATAAAATTGTATTATACGCACTAAAACTTGTTTAAAAACATTGAAGTTTTGTACTTAGGTCATTTTTGAAGAGTAGGCGATGGTTCCTTGTAACCGTTGATCTATAATGCAGACATGGCGTCTGATTTAAAATGTCTCTCGAGCACAGGAGACGAGCTCGGGAGAGAGCCCAACTGTATGTTTGACGTCTGACGCAAAAGTGAGAACAGTTCAACGAAGCACGAAGGGACCAAGGAGGAGAAAGGGTGGGGGTAAGAGACAAGAGAGGATGCATCAGGGTAAATAACATAAGAAAAATTAAATTCTTGTACAGATAATAGAATTCTTCTTAGAGCGGTGTTCATGGAGTGAGTTCAAAGAAATTGAAGAATTTCAGCAGCTGCTAGATGACGCTAGGTTGTCCATGGAAGATATATATCTAGAACAAACTCAAGGGAAACATAAATACCTGTACAAGAGAAATACAAATACTGTTGGTGTCTGGAAGGGAAGAAATTAAATAAAAGGTTTGAGCAAAGAGCAGCAAAAGCTAACTCTGCCTGACCGTGTATTCCAAAGAATACACCGCAACGCCACCTAGACTTTAAGGCCTCCGTACTCGGAAGCACGCGCGCCATGAGTAGTCATACCTCCCCGCCCGTGCAAACGATGTATCTACTCGCAGAAAACGCTTACAATGTTGGAACAAATCTACTGTAAATGAACACAGCATTGCCTGCAAAATCGTATTTCGAATATAAGGATTTCCCATGACAAACATATTTGAGTTACCCGAACATAGCCCGAACATAGTAGAATTTATCTTCTTCCTTGCCTTTCATTAGCGCTTGAACTATGAAACTCCTTCCGTATTGAGGAAGGAATAAGACAAGCTATATCATGCATAACAAAGCACATAATTATTACGATTATGATGTTAAATTATTTATTTTTATTATGATTCGACTGATCGAGATTTCACATATCTTTCTCTTTCGTTCAAACTGTCCTCAACAGCTTCTTGAATATTTTGTTGGTCAATGTTTTGTCTCTTAGCTTTACTTATAGCTAACAAGTGTACTTTACCCTCCGTTAGGCGCGTGGGTTAGCTTTCCTGTAGCTATCAGGTATACTTTACCCTCCGTTAGGCGCGTGGGTTAGCTTTCCTGTAGCTATCAGGTATACTTAACCCTCCGTTAGGCGCATGGGTTAGCTTTCCTTGTAGCTAGCAGGTGTACTTAACCCTCCGTTAGGCGCGTGGGTTAGCTTGCCTGGTAGCTAGCAGGTGTACTTAATCCTTCGTTAGGAGCGTGGGTCTGTTGGCCCCACTTCTCAATGATCGTGCATTATTTCAACTTTATATTCACTGCATATATCGTAGTTTTCATTTTCAACAATTGGCACTAAACCCATACTTTAAAGGACTAAGTATATGGTATGGGTCTGGAATCTAACGGACAGTTCTTGAGAACACGAGCACCGATGTTATGAATCTAGATAGGCAACCTGCAGCAATGTATGAAGTAGCATGACTGTAGTTAACTCTAGTAAAGAGTTGAATGTTTTCCGTATATACAGGGTGCTTCAAAAATATGTATACACACTTTGAACTTCCATAGAAAATGTATTTACCGTTCTACAAAGTTAAATTTCAGGAAATTAGAAAGCTGAAAATCCAATGTAAATGAAACATAAATAACAAATTTTAATACTGTTCAAATTGGCGACCTGCAGCATCATTACAATTCTGAGTACGAGGCACCACTGATTCTGTACATCGTATCAAAACGTCCAATGAGATTTCTCTACACACGGCTTGAATCTCATTCCAAAGAATGTCTAGGTTACATGGTTTACGTTTGTACACCTCATCTTTTACTGTGCCTCATAAGAAGAAATCCAGTGGTGTAAGGTCTGGAGAGCGTGCTGGAAACTCGATTGGCCCCCTGCGTCCTATCCACTGGCCCGGCAAATTTTGATCCAGGTAAGCTCGTACGTCCCTGTGATTGTGCGGCGGGGCACCATCTTGTTGAAAATAAAAATTATCATTACCGTATAATGCACGAATGGCAGGAAATATGGAATCAGCAAGCATTGTTAGGTAAGTTATACCAGTTACAGTGCCTTCAAATCGAAAAGGTCTAATGAGTCCCCTTGAAGACAAACCGCACCACACATTTACACCAGGCAAATTTACAGCTTTTTCAATTGTAATGTGAGGATTTTCTTCACCCCAGTAAACACAATTGTGCCTATTGACAGTTCCATTAAGTTTGAATTGGGCTTCATCCGACCAAATGATGCTACCCATAAATCCCGGTTCACGTATCACCATCTACTGAACCCATTCACAAAATTGCAACCTTCGATCTGGATCGTCGTCACTTAGCTGTTGCACCAGCCTTGGAATGTAAACACGATACTTGCCTCTCTTCAGAATGCGTAGCACGCTTACATCACTTTCACGTGCCCCTTGCCTTGAAGATTTGTTAGGAGAGCGTTGAAACAGTTCCAAGACTGCCGTTGATGACTCATCACTTGTAGCTGTTCGAGGTCGACCTGAATGACCTTTATGCACATCACACACTGTTCCATAAACTTCGAATTTGTCTCGTATGCGTGTATTTGTTAATCTTGAAGGTGGTTCTGTATCATACTCCCTTCTCCACTGTCTTTGAACTTCATTTACATTCTCAAACTTCCAGTACCACTTAATGACCTGCTTACGTTCTTCAAAACTCAAACGTACGTCCACCATGTTGATATTACAAATTCCAACTGACAATATAACATAGAGGGACGATTATGCTGCCACTTGGCGAAGAAATATAACATTAGCCTTGTAGAGCGGGAAAACTACAATAGTTTAAAGTGTGTATACATTTTTTTGAAGCACCCTGTATTTAGCTCGGCAAAATGTAAAAGTGTGAATTGATATTTCATTAGCACGGCGATAAATGAGATTCAATCAAGGCTGGAAACTGGCGGCAGTAGAAAGATTGTCAGCGTTGTCGCTCGAAAAAAAAAACAGTTAAGGGAAGCCACGAGCCAAGGTGACTTTGAAAAGTGTGAGGAAAGGCAGACTTGCCGCGAAAAAGAATGAGTTTCATCATGTGACTGGATATTGACCAATAGGAATATTAGCTATTGGCGGTTTCCAATATTTTAAGGATTATTAACAATCGTTGCTAGAAGAAAATAAATTGCAGTAATCTGAAGGAAATAAGAAATGAAAGCCAGTGATATAAATTTTATTAAAATATTAAATCGGATGAGAGAGATATTTACAGATAAAGATTGTTACAAGGTCGATTGACATAAAACGGACGTGTTAGTCCCAGAGGGAGAAATATTGACCGAGGAATCTCCAGAAGTCTTGGCGGAGGAAACAGAGTCGCCACCGGCCATGCCAACTACAGGTATCGTTGATATCTTACAGCAGAAAGTTATTGCATTAGTTCAACAAAAACCAGCATTATAATTGGCAGAAACACGACGAGAATTCATAGTAACACCTACACGAAAATCATCCTACAGTTTGGAGCTATTGAGGACAGACATAAGCAACGTTTATTCCAAAAGTACAAGAGTTGTTGGAAAAATACGTGAAATACACAAACTTTCTTCATCGCAGTAATTCCAACTGATTTTACGAAATATTAAGATGATTTTCGAATTGGAGTCAACGAGGAAGTTTAACATGACTTATCACTTGTTTGTCATGAAGACTTACTAAACTATGGAGGGGAAATAACCATTTTCTACACGTGGATTCCGTCAGTGACTTAGCCGCATATCATGGACTAGTCAAGGAGGGTGTAAGCCGACTATCAATGCTTCACCAAAGCTACATCCGCGCCTACAACTGCAAAGTATTTCTGTGCCAACATAAGAAATACTAATTAAGTACAACAACAAATATTCGACGTAGAACTTCTAGATTGGGGTTCGTTTGATGATGATCGTCAGAAACGCTCTTAGTTTCCGAAACGAACGGGTCTCTTAGAGTCCTGGACTGATCAGGAAGAAGATGCAGGCGCGACCAGCCAACGTGAAGGCCAGAGGGGAACACACAGGTGACCGACCAGCTGCCTGGCGCACGCCATCCGCCTGTCCCGTAAATCAGCTGTGCCACACGCTCCAATATCTGCGGGCAAGGACGCTCGTTCTTAAGGTTCGACCTCGATTAAGATGAGATATTCGGGCTGAAGGTAAAAACCACCCATCGAATATTTAGCCTAGTTAGATTTTGCAGTAATGTAGATATTCTTGACCTGACCAAAATTTTGTGTGGTAAATTTGATATTTTTATTGTTTAAGGTGTGTTAATAACACGTATAGCATCGTATATATCATTTTAACGTTCGAATAAATGTTTTTAAGACGACGTCGTTATAATTTTGACGTGTGGAAAATTCTTAGTAGTCGATGTTCGATATTGCGAGATTTAATTTGAATGTATTGGTATTTGATAGATTAATATGGAATATTTTAAAACGCGTTAGTCATAATTTGTTGATGCTGAAATATACTGTTTATATTTCTGAGAACGATAAATTCTTGAAAGAGAATTTATGTAAATTCATGGATAGACAATTAAGTTATTGTTCAGTTCTGTTGAGAACAACAATTAACTTGTTCCTTTGAGACAGCGCATTATTAAAGCTGATGCTTTATTTAATTATCTGGTGTAGTAACACAGATTGAAAACGCTATATTGCGGCACGATAAATACGAGATATATAGACTAATACAAATATAACTAAACATGTTGTAAGGAACTTAGAAACGTATAAGAAAGATAAATAAACACAAAGTACTAGAATGGATGGACATAATGTATTTATATTGCAGTAAGACGTGAATATACATACAGATATCTTAATTTGTAACGTTCTGTGAACTATGGTTCTATAAAATAATAAGAGGTTAACAATACCACAAACTATCGCTTTAAATGGAGATGTAACAGAAAATGTATAAGTAATTAATAGGAACGGTTAAACAAGTCATAACTAAGTACGAGAAGTGTTGGATGTATAAGAGGTGAACGAAATGTTATTTGATCTATAAGTAGAATTACTGATTTTGATGAACACCTGGAGTGTGCATAGAAATGGGATTATTTATTAATATTGCGTGAAATGAAAAGCGTATGTATTGACGCTGGCTTGTATTAGTGGTAAAAGTTGATGTTCCTTTGGAGGTATAGAAATTCAAGCGATATTTATCATGAAATTCCGACCGTGTTGTCGAGGTGTTGTATGTATGAAGATGCAATTAAGTTATTTTGAAGCAAGTTGAATTAATGAAATATACTACGTGTGTAGAACGAACCATAAGATACTCTGGTATATATCCGTCTTGTTTATTAATTGTTATCAAGAATATGACTATTACCGAGCAGTTCTTAGCTGCATTGCTCAAAACACTATGCTCATATATATTAAGAAATACAAACCCGAAATATGACAAGTAGGACATTTCTTTGTGAAGAATAATAATAGATATGGACAGGGGGATTGGTCGATGGATCAATATATTATCGCGTAGCTAACGAAATAGTGTAAATATGTATATCAATTATAAATAGGAGTATCATTTTATTACGGTTATTTAAATGTGTATAATTTAGGTTTGAGTAAATGTAACTGCGAATGTATCATGCAGGGGACGAATGCGAAACGTTTAGCGTGTGGAATGTTGAATTCGTGGCAAGTATAGTATGATTGACAACTGTATATTCGGTCTAAAAATGTTTGTAGACGGTGTCTAGAAGGTAACTTTATTTTTCATTGTCATTTAAGACTTATAAAGTTGTGAAGTGGAGTTCAAAGAGTTTTATTTGCATTAAGGAATGCTATATATATTTTAATGTATTATTCCTTTTATGTTTTATGTTTTGTTGTATGGACATGAATGTCTAGGGGTTTTTATGAATAAATTCTTGCAGGCACGTTTTTCGTTTGCCTATTCGATTCTTTTATAGAACATCTCGAGTTTCTAATTTAACAATCTGATTACGATGGTACTGCTAGTTAGGTACTGGCGCTCTTTTCATAGTAGGAACCTTTCACCCTCGAGATTCCAAGAAACGCGTCCTACCAAATTTTATTGTAGGATGTTTTATATGTAACTAAGTAGGAGTACTGTCGTAGTTTTATATTTATACCTGTATCGAGAAGCTGGGAATCGACGTCCTTAGCGATACGTTCCATCCCAGGATATTAGGTGAGGGCTATGTAAATTTCGCGCACAGTACCAACCCAGACTGTGGTCGGAAGGTTCGTCTTAGAGGTATTGACATACCGGAAGTGTCTGTAAGCTATCATCCTTCAGGTTAGAGCTCCTAGATGCCTACCAAACTGTAAGAAGATGGTTCCTCTTTGAGGTATTTCCATACACGAGGGTTGTTAAGGGGCGACCCTACTGAGTTTTAGCCCAAAAAACGGCCAAAATCAAAAATGAGCTTTTGTCAGAAGTTGGTAGACCAGACAGCAGAGCACATGTGGTTACTAGTTTTTTTTAAACTGCGGACATTTTTAAATGTCTTGCGGAGCCATTGAAATAGTGCGTGTATGGCGCTTTAATAGGTCACACTCACATTTCCTGTGCTCGTGTTAGACATACCCTGTTTTTATTCGTAATTTTTATGTTTTAAATATCGGCAAAAGCTCAGATATTGTACAGAATACATAAGTGCTGCCATCGCTCGGTGTATACGATAAACAGACGCACATTTCATATTAGAAACTATTAGAATATATTGTTTTTACTTTTTCTTTACTGTTGGAAACTTGATTGATTTGAGATGTTATGTAAATTCATATTTATTATTTAAAAGCCCATAATAACTGGAAAATATCGCTTTCATTGAATTGAGTTCAAATTAAGTGATGATGTGATTACGGGGTACAAGAAGCACATGATTTGTAAGAAACTGTTATTGATTAGAAGTTGTCTCGTGAATTTATATCTTGCAGTAGCCTAACCTATTTGATTTGTGGTTGTTTTATTGGTTTTGTGGTAAGAAGTGTGTAAAATGCACTCCATTCATAGTCGTTTGAAGAAACCTAGGAGCAGGAAATCAAAAAAGAGTTACCGGGCTAGTGTAAATATTAGGAAGCGATGGGGTGACAAATCTATTGCTGAAGTTGTTGATAGTGAAACAAAACTTAAAGTTAGTGTTAGACCAATTGTGGCAAATGGGACAGAAACACCAGTTCCCTGTGCTGCTACTAAGAAGAAGCTAGAATATTTTTCTACTGATGCCAGTGCTACAGTAGACCTAATTAGTGATGAATACATTATAGTGCACCTGGGGATGTTGCAGCAGCTCATTGGAAACCTCAAGTGCAGTGAGTGTTTTAAGAAATGTTTAGTTCTACTCCTTAGGGATGATCATGGCTTTTCTAGTAAGTTGGTGATGTATTGTCAGACATGTGATATCTTCAATTCAGCAGGGTACACAAGTCCCCATTCAAATGAAAAACAAATGAACATCACAGAAACCAAGCATTGACATTAATAGAAGGATGATAAATATAGGAAGAGGATATTCCGCTATGAATAAATTCTGTAGTGAAGTAGGCATGAAGGGGATAGCAAAAAACCTATGAAACTCATTTCAGTGGACTGGGAAGGAGCACCTCTCTATTCTTTCCAGAAGTAGGAAGGTCGTTCGAAGGGACCATGTAGCTGTCGACCCCTCACTCGAGCTGAAATACATTCTGTATATTGCTGTATCCTATGGCAGTTGGCATAAACAAGGCCACACATGATTGTATGGGGTTGGTGTGGTTATTGATATCTTGACTGGTCTAGTTATTGACAACGAAACCATGTCGAAGTACTGTCATACGTTCAGTGTGGCATCTGCGGAACAGGGAATAAACACCCCTGATTTTTTCATTTGGCTGGAGGGGAATAAGAAATTTGGGGAAAGATCAATACATTTTGAAGGCACGTCAGGAGCAATGGAAGTGGTAGAAGCACAACGTTCTGTTTCTGACTGTAAGCTACGCTACACTACCATGCTATCTGATGGTGACGCTAAGACTTTTCGGCACCTCAACAGCCTCCAGGTTTATGAACAACCAATTGAAAAAGAAGAATGTATAAATCACATTTTTAAGAGAATGGGTACGGATCTCAGGAATCTTGTCAAAGAATGGCAAGCCAAAGTTGGTAGACTTGGTGGGCGGGGATCAGCAACACTGAAGGAAAGTACATTAACGTCGTTGAATTTCTATTACCGGACTGCTATAGCTTCAAATGTTCCTAATGTGCCACAAATGAAGCGACGTATATTTGCCACTATGAGACACTGCATGTCTACGGAGGAAAAGCCCCAGCACATCACCTGCCCTGATGTAGTTGATTCCTGGTGTTTGTTTTAGAAAGCTGTTGCAGCAGGAGAAAAAACACAGTGTCATGACAAGATGAATGTCAGACTGACCCCCATGCTAGTATGTAAATTAATACTCCTTTATCAGTGTCTGGCAAATGACGAACTATTAAAACGATGTGATAGGGGGAAAATACAAAACCCGAACGAATGTGTGCTTTCTCTAATTTGGCAGAGGTTCTTTAAACATTCTTTTACTACAAAATCAAGAGTAGATATGGCAGTGGCAAATGCTGTATGTGTATTTAATATGGGTGCAGTTGCTACTCAGAAACTGAAAATGTCCCTTCTAGGCAGATAAATTAGTACAGTGTACATAAAATAAGCAAAGACATAGACGAGGTGCGAGAAAAGAAGAGCATAGCTAAGTCCAAACATGACAAGAAAATCTGCTAGGAAATGATGAGGCTGGCGAAATCCAAGGCAGAAGAAAGAAAAATGTACAACGAAGGGGATATGTATGATGCTGGCAAGTTCTGAGGCAGGTATGTTCATTTAACGTGTCTGCTTACTAAAATGGCTTTTTCTCGAAAGTGTATTTTTTTAGTGTTCAAAATGCTCCATATGCATCAGTTTTGATCAAAATGACTTGCAATTTTATATACGCATAGAGTTTCATAGTATTCATAATTTGTACTATTCACCTCAAAATGGTTAATAAATGTCTGAATTATGATGTGCCAGGCCATGGAATATTGAAGTTTCTTGCATGTTCTATACCACAGATCGACAAACTGTGGATCGCGAGCCACCGGTAGCTCGCGGCCACACACTGGAATGACAAGTTGTGTGCGGTTAGCGGCTGTGGCAGAGTGAGGTTACGTCTGTGTTGTGTGTGATCAGTTCATGCGTGCACGTTGTTTAGGCTCTTTCCTTGTGCGATGTTAGAATGGCTAGGTCAAGCAAAAAGCCGAAATTATATCAGCTTCATGCAGAATGGGAGACCGATTACTTTTATTTACACAAGTGAAAGATAAATGCGTGTGTTTACTCTGTAATGGGAGTGTCTCAGCAGGGAAGAAAGGAAATGTTGAGCGTCATTTCAAGACCGTTCACAGTGGAATTTAAAAAGACTATCCGCCGAATTCAACGCTGAGAAGAGATAAGGCTATGCTGCTGAAATCTCAAGTAAATGCGCAACAATCTACTTTCTTTAAGACACTGGACAAGAACAAGGCAGCCCCAGAAGCATCACTCCGGGTTTCCAAGGTTATTGCCTAACATAAGAAACCGTTCAAAGATGGTGAGTTAATTAAAGCTGCATTTTTGGAAGCTGAAGATACATTACTTGACAACTTCAAAAACAAAGCCGAGATTATGTCTGCTATTACATCTGTTCAGCTTTCTGCTAATACAGTGGTGCGAAGAGTTGAAGCTATGAGCTCTGATGTAGTTTCACAACTGAAAATTGGCTTTGATCGTTGTAGTTATTTTTCTTACAACTTGACGATTCAACTGATATAGTTGATACAGCTCAGTTGACCGTTTTTTGTAACAATGGTCTTTAAAAATTTTGAAACAAAAGAAGAGCTGGTAAAGGTTGTGCCGCTTATCGGGCACACTACCGGAAAGGATATAGTTTTGGCATTTAAAAAGCTTATTGAGTCTGAAAATATTCATGTGAAGAAGTTGGTGGGCCTAGCTAAGGATGGAGCTCCTGCAATGCTAGGCGTGGAAAATGGATTATTGCCTTGTATCGAAGATACAGCGATATACCAAAGTTTGTGTCTTATCATTGCATAATACACCAGCAATCATTATGTGGTAAGTTCTTAAGTATGAACAATGTCTTGAAAACAGTTGTCAAAGCAGTAAATAAAATATGAGTGCATGCACTTATAAGACGACTGTTCAGAGAACTAACAGATGAGTTAGAATGCCAATATGATGATCTGTTGCTTCACAGAGAGGTTCGTTGGCTTAGCAGAGGCAGAGTTTTGCAACGTTTAAAAGAGTTACTTCCTGCAATAGTAAAATTCTTCAAAGAACGGGGTGAGCCTTTCATTGAACTCGAAGATCCCACATGGCTACAAGATTTTTCCATTCTCACTGATATAATTGAAAAGTTGAATGGTGTGAACTTGCAGCTTCAAGGCACAGATAAGGACATCGGTGGAATGATTTTAGATGTGACGTCATTTTCATAAAAGCTCGAGCTGTGGGAAAAGAACTGTAACCAGTTTGAATACAAGCACTTTTCCTGTCTGAAGCAGACCGTTGACAAACAAATCCCTCCACTACAACCCAGGAAAAACCAAGCATATGTGGATATTCTTTCAAACCTCGGAGAACAATTTGATGAACAATTCCAAGATTTTAAAAACATATTGATTGAGGCACAGTTCGTCAACTCGCCATTTGTTGAGATTGATGTAGAAGATTTCTCAACTTGTATTGTAAAACATTTCGGAGGAGATCAGGCTGGAGTGGAAATGGAAGTTGTGATTTTCAAAATCATCTGTCTCTTAGAAGCCTTCCTACCACTGGCCTCTAGTTCCCAAACAAAAATATCCATTGTTCAATTTGGATTGAGATTGAAAGCGATGTTCAGCTCTACATCCTCATGTGAATCATCATATTCCACTACGAAGTTCATTAAAATATATATAGAAACAGACTGATCAATGAACACTTGGATAACTGCATCAGAATGGTGGCTACAACATACTCTCCAAACTACAAGAAGATACTTGACGGCCAAAAACAGTTTCACTCCTCTCATTAAAATGTAAGTTTAGAAAGTTATTGTATTAGTTCCCATATTCATTATCATTTGATTAATACTAGAACTGTATGTTTTCAGGCAATAAACAGAATATTTTAATTTTAATTCAATGTTGCATGCTTTCTTTGGCCCGGTATTCCTTGGTAGCTCATCGAAGATTTCTGAATGCTATGGTGGCTCACTGGCTCAAAAGTTTGGTGACCACTGTTCTATACAATGTACCAAAATATAACTTTATAACATAGAATCAGACTATAAAAATAATATTGCAATTTATAAATTAGTCCTTCATTACTATAATAATAAAGTTTTGAGATGTAAAATTGTTGCACCTGGATAATTTTGAAAATCAACAATTTTTTAAATAATGATCATATTTTCAAAACTAAACAAGTAGATCATTGAAGAACTATACAGCCTATTTTCATATATCCTACTCATGCTAATTGCCTCTATCAACATACAAAATTTCAGTTTGATTGTTGTGATAGATTCGTAGATATAGAGAACCGTCTAAATATTTCAGAAGGTCACCAGGTTGGATTTTTATTTATGTACTATTACATGAAGATTATTGTGTACGTGCGGTATTCAAACTTCAATCGCATGATTATGGCACAAGAAGTAAAAACTAGATTTTAAAATTTCGTATAGCTGCCATCTTGTGGTTATGAAAACAATTGAAATAAATTACATGCCAGTGGATTAACATTTGTGTAATCATTTAACATGCAAAGTTTCACTGCACTCGGATGATTAAATCGCGAGAAACGTCCATTTAAACATATATATTTCTCGTCGCCGTCATATTGGATTTGTGCTCACCAGGGTGCTGAAAGCCCTATAACTTACGTGAACTTATGTTCATAGCCTCTATGAACATAAAAATATCAGTCTCATTACTGTAAAATATTCGTAGATATTGAGAACCGTCAAAATATTTCGGATGCTCGCCATTTTGGATTGTTATAGGTATAGGGAACCTGTAACCTCTAAAGGGCGCGTCCCCAGGTGGCGGATAGGGGGGCCCTACAGCACTAGTAGGGTTGGTTCAAATACCCTCCAATAGAACCCGCGGACCAACAGGTAGCCCAATTCCTGGGGGCTTCACAATGCTGGGACACCCTCTCTCCAGGGGTCATAAATATGGAGGGCCCAGCTCGGGGTTATGAGTGAAGACAACAACGGTGCCTGCAGTGGAGAAGGAGTCCTTCGGTACAGTGCAGTTGGCGGAAGTGGCATCCCAGTGCTCGGGAAATTGAGTAAAAGGTATCGCTCTCACTTCAGAGACTGATATCAACCATAGCGTCTGACCCTGAGCGGGCGGCTACAAACAGCGTCTGTTTCCCATGTGAGGGGCGGCTGATTTACTACCTGGCCGTAGGTATAAAAGGCTTGGCGTCAGCAAGGGCATGCGGCCGGAAAACTATGCCAAAACCAATATGACAGCGAATCTTAGTTTAGCCTCGGAAAATGCTAGGGCGTACCCCAGAAGCGTCGTGCAGGGATTTCGCCCGACCCCTGTGAGAAATGGGCTAGGGCTACTGGGTCACGAGCGAACCCGGCTAAAGAGGCTAGCTCAAAAATATGGTGAGTTACGAAGAATAGGCACACTGAATGTAGGAACAATGACTGGGAAAGGAAGGGAGTTAGTGGATCTCATGGAAAGGAGGAAGGTGAAAATATTGTGTGTGCAAGAGACTAGATGGAAGGGAAATAGGGCTAGAGAGTTGGGTAGTGGCTATAAGCTACAATACAGTGGAGCAGACAAGGATGGGAGGAATGGGGTGGGAATAATCCTCTCCCGAGACATAAAGGAGACCATAGTCCAAGTTAAGAGGAGTGACAGGATAATGAGCATCAAACTGTGTCTTGATGGACAATTGGTAAACATTGTGTGTGTTTATGCTCCGCAAGTGGGTTGCGATGAGGAAGAGAAAATATCCTTCTGGGCAGATATGGATCGTGAGCTTGGAGATATACCAGCGAATGAAAGATTGATAGTGGGTGGTGACTTAAATGGACATGTCGGAAGGAGTCGAGATACAATCGAAAGAGTACATGGAGGCTGGGGAGTAGGAGTGAGGAATGATGAAGGACATAGAATCGTGGATTGTGCGATGGCATATGATTTGGCGAATGTGAATACATGGTTCGAGAAAAACACAGGTCAATATATGACTTACAAGAGTGAGACCAGAGAAAGCCAGATTGACTTCTTAATGTGTAAAAGGTCTCAATTAAGGGAAATACAAAACTGTAAAGTTTTTTAATGGTGAAGCAGTGGCAGCACAGCATAGGACGGTAGTCATGGACTGGAAAATAAAGATTAGGAAGAAAGGCAGACCTGTGCAAGTCTTAACAAAAATTAAGTGGTGGAGATTAAATGAAGAGGCGTTGAAGGACCAGTTTAAGGAGAAAGTACTCAATGGAGTGGTCCTTTGCAATGATGTGCAGAAGTGGTGGGCGCACAACAGCAGTTTGATAAGGAGGGTAGGAACTAAAGTGCTACGGAGAACTTCTTGCAAGAAACCACTAGCTGACAAAGAAACATGGTGGTGAAATGAGGAGGTACAGAAGATCGTGAAAGCCAAAAGTGATGCAAAGAAGTTATGGGATATGTCAGGTAGATAAGAGGATAAATAGAACTACAAGAGATGTAATAAGGAAGCAAAGAATGTAGTAGCACAGTCAAAGGCACAAATGATGGATCGGCTGTACGAAGAGTTGGAAACTACAGAAGGTGAAAGAAAAATTTTCAGAATAGCGCAGGCGAGAGATAAAGACAAGAAGGACTACACCCAAATAAATCAGATCAAAGATGAAAATGGTCTAGTATTAACGGACCATTCCGACATCAAGTGCATATGGAGAAACTACTATGGAAAACTTCTCAATGAGGAGAACCCAAGGGTATATTTAGGAGAAGGAGAAAAACACCAGGGTCTGACAATGGATATTAGAAAAGAAGAAGTAACATTAGCACTTAGGAAAATGAAAAACGGAAAGGCAACAGGACCCGATGAAATACCAGTTGAAGTGTGGAAGTATCTAGAGAAAGATGGAATCGACATGTTGCTGGATTTAATGCAAAAAATGTACTCTCAGGAAACAATACCTGATGAATGGAGAGAAAGTATTTTAGTGCCTATATATAAAGAGAAGGGGGATATTCAGGACTGTGCCAACTACAGGGGCATTAAGTTAATGTCCCATACCATGAAAATCTGGGAAAGAGTGATAGACAAGAGGATTCGGGAGGAGACTAGCATTGGCGAGCAACAATTCGGCTTCATGCCAGGAAAAGGGACCACAGACGCAGTGTTTGCCCTGAGACAAGTAATGGAAAAGTATCGTGAAAGACAGAAGGGATTACACTTCGCATTCATGGACCTAGAGAAATCATATGGCCCGGTGCCCCGAGGAGAAGTCTGGAGATGTTTACGAGCGAAGGGAGTCCCAGAAAAGTATGTGCAGTTGGTTCAGGAAATATACAAAGACGCAAGAACACAGGTTAGAAGCAGCGTTGGACTTACAGATTGGATTCCGGTTCGAGTAGGTTTACACCAAGGTTCGGCTTTAAGTCCATATCTGTTTGACCTAATTCTGGACGAAACGTCTTGTGGATTACGAGACCAAGCCCCCTGGTGCATGATGTTTGCGGACGATATTGTGTTGTGTAGTACCACCAAATATGTCATAGAAGAAAAACTGGAACAGTGGAGGGCAGCCTTGGAAGACAGAGGACTCAGGATTAGCAGGAAGAAGACAGAGTATATGAGGTTCAATACAGACCAAGACTGTGAGATCATAATGCAAGGGGAAACGTTAAATAGAGTGGATGAGTTCAAATACCTGGGTTCGGTGGCGACTGGAGATGGAAATCTGTATCTGGAAGTGTCACACAGGATTCAGGTAGGATGGATGAACTGGAGGAAAATGTCAGGAGTACTCTGTGACCGCAGGATCAAGCCTAAGGTTAAGGGGAAAATATATAAAACTGTCGTAAGACCTGCATTGCTGTATGGCTCTGAAACATGGCCTGCACGCAAAACGCACACACACAGGCTTGACGTCACGGAAATGAAAATGCTCAGGTGGATGATTGGAGTGACTAAGCGTGATAGAGTGGAAAATGTCAAAATAAGAGGAACATTGAAGGTTGTGGAAATATCTAAGAAGATACAAGAAAAGCGACTTCAATGGTACGGGCATGTGAGAAGAAGGGAGGAATCCTACGTGGGGAGGAAGATGCTAGACATGCAAATACAGGGAGTGAGAATGCGAGGCAGACCTAAACGAAGATGGATGGATTGTGTACAGGAGGACCTCAGAGAAAAACAGTTGTCAGAAGAGGATGTGCATGACCGGGCTAAATGGAGGAGAGCTGTCAGAAACATCGACCCCACATAGGAGTGGGAATAATGTAAAGAGAAAGAAGAAGAAGAAGATAGGTATAGGCCATTGAGTTATGTACCATTAAAGGAAAATGATTGCGTAGCTGCATAATTAAAACTTTCACTTCGATCGCATGATTACGGCACAAGAAATAAAAAGTTAATTTAAAAATTTTGCAAAGCCTTCATCTTGAGGTTACGTAAACAATTGAACTAAATTAGATGCCAGTGCATTACAATTCGCATAATAATTTACTGTACCACATTTCACTGTGCTCGGATAGTTAAATCAGGAGATAATTCTATTAAACTGTTTCAAATTCGCTAGGCCGCCATGCTCGTTTTGTAGTTTACAGGTGTTTGAATGTTACATATATATATACTTGTAGCAGTGCCCTTTATCACCGTACAAAGTTTCACTGTGATATCTGTAATAGTTTCGGAGATAGAGAATGCCAATGAAATATTTCGCACAGCCGCCATTTTGAGGTTATGTAAACAATTGAACTAAATTAGACGCCAGTGCATTACAATGTGTATAAACATTTGCTGTACCATGTTTCATTACGTTAGGACAGTTAAATCGCGAGGAAGTCTATTTAAAAGTCTAAAATTCGCTTGTCAGCAATGTTGGTTTTGTAGTTACCAGGTATTTGAAGGTCTCATAGGTGAACTTCGAGTAGTGCTGTTTATTACCGTACAATATTTCAGGGCGATATCTTTAATGGTTTCGGATATACTGAATGCTGGTGAAATATTTCGCATAGCCGCCATGTTGGATTGGTGAGACACAATAAAATTTGAAGGGCACGGTCGGGGTCAGCCAGAATGGTGCTACGATCTTAACGAGTATCATTGAAATCGCTTCACCCTTTTAGAAGTTATGAGGGGGTACATTCACATGAATCACACACACGCACACGCAGACACACGGACAAAAGGTGATCTCATCAGCCTATTTTTTTTTTTCATAAAAGGAAAATAGGCTAAAAATCAATTCGGTTCAAATTTTGGAATATTTTTTATGTTACTTGTAACACCTCAATCCTAGATTTCATGTAAATTGGATCGTATTTACAAATCATACAAAACTCAGTAGGGTCACGCTCTTAAGCTACTATCAGCCAGTTTATAGCATCTAAGTAACCACCCAGACTGAGAGCAGACGGTCATTAAGCTAATATCAGTCAGCTTAGAGCTCATAGATACCCACGCACACGGTGACTAACTGGAGTGTCTTTAATGTAATATCATTCAGAAAAGATCTCCTATAATCCATCACGAATCGAAAGGCAGAGCTCTTGAAATTAAAGAAGCAATCGACATACACTCAGCTTAAAGAAACAACCCCAATTATTTAAGCGAAAACAGTTTCATGGTGAATTCACCCCTCTTCACTCTACTAGAAAACACAACCCATCGGAAACAACACACAACATAACGACGTAGCCAAGCTAGATAAGGGATTGATAAGGGAAACATGTTATTGGATCAAGATAAACGATGTAACTTTTTCTTCAATAAACCAAGGCCGGTACTATCCGCGGTAATAATGGTGCCCAGACGTTCTCATTAGTCCGTTTGTGCTTAATGAGTGTTTTTTTTTGCTAATGAGTGGAGTTTGAAACCAAGTCTTAAATAGTTGAAGATTATCCTGAATAAAGTTACATACACCACATTAGAGAGACTAGACTTGGCAACCTACTACAGGAACATTTGAACGAGGAGCACATAGCACTTAGGGATGCGGGAGGGGGCAAAACCCAGCGAGATACGGGAACCTCACACACAGGTGATTGCAAACAGTGACAATGTAAACCACTTTCAGCAGGACTGCGAATGAGTCAACCAGATATGTAGCCTGTTCAATACAACCTAAATTGACAATTTACAACCATATATTCACTCCAAACAAGCAAATTCCGAAATTCAATCACCACTTCCAGTGTCTCAACTAAGCATCACATAGACTATAACTAACAAATATTGACGAGTTGCGTTATCTCAACCGATACAAAATAGCTGTATATATTGTAAATGTTATCACCCTTACTATCAGACAGATTATATAGCCTAAATGGAATGGATCTGATAATTGCTCTTCGATCAAAACTGGTCATCCAAGTTTATTTATTATTATCGTATTTTATTTTCGGGATTAAGAATAACCCATCTCATTTGGGCACAATCGTTACTCTACAAGCACTGCACGAGTGGCTTTAGACCACTAAGAATCATCATAAGTGTTTCCTTTATAACTAAACATCACTCGCCATGTACTACTGCCTTTCTCAGTAAACCTTGCTCCGCATGCGTTACAGGGATACGGATTTATACCACTAAAGTGTATCCTCATGATACCTCACCGAGTATGGTTTGCTCGACTTTTACCACAGGAATTTTGCTTCAGACTATTATCCGTTACTTCAGTGAACCTTTACGAGTCAAGTTTGTTTGACTTGTCCCACGGAATTGGGGGTATAGACCACTATGGATCATCATATGTTTCGTCAGGTTACCTTTCCGAGTCAATTTCTCTCCGCATTTACACAGGAAAAAGGCCTTACACCACTATGCATCATCATGTGTTTATTCAGGTAACTTTTCTGAGTAAAGGTTGCTCAACATGTATCACATGAATCTGGCATGAGACTACTATGGATCGCCATGATGTCTTCAACTGTGCTTTCTGAGTATATTTTGCGTCGCAAGCATAACATGAATGTGGCTTATGACCACATGTTTCTTTAAACTGCCTTTGTCAGTAAACCTTGCTCCGCATGTGCTACAGGATTACGGATTGATTCCACTATGGGGCATCATGTGTGTCTTCAGGTAACTTTTCCGAGTAAACTTCTTTCCACATGTGGCACAAGAATAAGGCTTGATACCACTATGGATCACCATTTGCGTGCGCTTGTCACCTTTCTGAGCAAACTTTGTTCCACATATACTGCAGGAATATGGCTTGATACCACTATGGATCATCATGTGTGTCTTCATGCCGCTCTTCCACGTAAAATTCGCTCCACATGTATCACAGGAATGTGGCTTGATACCACTATGAATCATCATGTGGGAGTTCAGGTGACTTTGCTGAGTAAAACTCATTCCACATGCATCACATGAATGTGGCTTGATAACTTCATGGACAATCATGTGTGTTTGCAGGTAACCTTTCCGAGTAAACTTTGCTCCACATGTATCACAGGAATGTGGTATGATACCACTATCGACAATCATGTGTGTCTTCATATCGCTCTTGCAAGTAAACTTCACTCCACATGTGCCACAGGAATATGGCTTGTTAACACTATGGATCATCTTGTGTGTTTTCAAATCACTCTTCCTAATAATGTTCGTTCCACATGTATCACAGGAATGTGGCTTGGTAAAACTATGGATATGATTCATTGAGCGACTTTTCAGAGTAAAATTCATTCCTCATAAATGACATGAATGAGGCTTTATACCACTATGGGTCATTATGTGTGTCCTCAGGTTACTTTTTCGAGTTAAGTTCATGCCACATGTATCACATGAATACTGTTTGATACCACTATGGATCATCATGTGTCTATTCAATCGCCTTTCAGAGAAAAGCTCGCTCTACACGTAGGACAGGAATGAGGCTAGTTACCATTTTGATTGAGTGAGGCTACGAATTTCTCTCTTGTTAAAGTGTTCTCAGGATTGTGGTTGTTTCTGTCGAGAATTTATAATGTTTACACGAGTAAAATACCCACAACCATTAAAATGTCAAAAATTATATAGCACGATTCAGGATAAATATATAGTAATCTTCTGCATACCTGCCAACTTTCGAAAAGAGAAATCCAGAAGATCTCAAAGCGCAAAAATGTAATTCGTACATGCGTCGCAAAGTCTTAAAAATAGCGAGAAAAGACTACAGGGAAAGCGATTACAAACTCTTGGTGATGTGAGACTATCTAATTCATTATGCCAGTTTCCAAAAATTCTGAAGAATATGCCTCCCGGAAAGACTGATGATATCGTTTCTTACTTGAATTCATCACGAAAACACTAAATCGCACAAAAATTTGTCACACAATTGCACGAATACCAGAACTACAGCAAGCACCGCTTAAAACCAAGCTTTCCCGCTTACAAACAGTCGAAGCACAAAGAGTAATATAAATGCAGCGATAATCTGAGAGATGTGATTATCGATAGACAGTTCTATCGACTTTCAGCGTAATGTTAAACGCAAGGAATTAATGACAAAAGCGCAGCGATAATCTGCGTGACTGGATTATCGATAAACTTTACATGGTGTCTACTGTAAGGATGAAGGAAAAATTAGTTACTTTTTAGCAAACTTTTAGTTAATTTTAGTTACCTTTTAATTCAAGATACGTCTGCGGTCGGCAACCATTTCTATTGTCCTTGAGGTCGGGCACGGGAAAATATGGTAAGTTATCGCACTCGTCATCGAATGCGGAGAAATATCGCGATGTATCGCAATCGCTGCCGCTCTCGGTCGTTTTACCTGATTCACGTTGTCCTCGCGGTTGCACAATGGGAATGCGATATTATGCAATCGGCACCGCATCCGGTCGTTCAACGATTGTCTGCCTATCTATCTGCCTTGGGAGAATGGCGGAGGCGAGCTCGAGGTTAACATTCACGAGCAGTTATGCACATGTATGATCGGCGCCGTGATTCCCGCTGTCCTCGAGGACACAAGTTCGCGGCCGGGCACGGGTTTTATAATTTTACGCAACTGGCGTCGATCGTGGTCCGTTTGACGAGATTCCCGTAGGCAAGTCGTGCTGTCAGCCGGCCGTCTTGAGGATATGACTTTGGAGGATGAACGTTCGAAGTAGGTATCGGTTATTATGAATTATTCAGAGAGGATTGCATGAATAATCCGACAAGAGGGCACACTTTACAAGTTTTCGAGGTAACCGGTTAGATTATATATCCAATGGAACCATAGTTCGGAGGAAAGATAAACATATAACGAAGTTTCGAATTAACCGCACTTGATGTCGCAAATTCACAAGACGGATTGATTTTTAAAATATAGTCTATGTATTTCGAAGCATTTTTGCGATTAGTTTTTGAAACGGTATAATTTCGCAAGATTGTGACAATAAATTATTTCGCATTATTTCTGGACTTCAATTGGAGATATACAAATTTAGAGGCACATATCAGAAATTAGAGGATTCTGTTGAGTTTCGGAAGTTATCGCGAATAAACGTCTCGCAAAAAGTCAGGTTTCCGATTAATACAGAACAATATTTCACACAAAACTAACCTCTTCTTGATGCCAAAAATAAACGTTGAACCGATGTATACAATACTACTGAAGGTATCCTCAGTATACATTTCCTTGAGGTCGTGCACGGGGAAATTTAGCTTACGCAATCAGCGCCGCTTGCGTGAAACTCGCTTTATCGCATCTGCGAGCCTAGCGGCGCGGGTTTAAATGATTTTAACAGACCTCGGCGAATTTTCGTTACATCCAACTATCCAGACATAAGAATTAGCTACTTTCATTACCTTTATAAAATTAGCTACTTCTTCGTTACTTTTCGTTACCGGTAGACACCCTGAGTCTTATCAGTTGATTTTCAGTCGAATTTAAACACTCGTATCTCAGAATAGCAGCTATCATCGAAAATCAAAACTGAAATGTGATTAGGATGCAGAGAACGGAAAAAAGCTAGGGAGTTGAAAATCCGGAAAAAACTATTTTAATCCGGACAACCGGAAAACACCCCAATAATCTGGAAACCTTCCGGGAAAACCGGAAAACTTGGCAGGTATGCTTCTGTATTCCTAGACAAAGATATAAGAGCCGAGGTGTTATGCGTAAAAATTGGGTGCTGCTCTATCCTTTTTAGTACGAGAGTTGAGGGCCAGGAGAGATCCTATCCAGGGCGTAATTGAATAGGCAGCCCGCAATCCAGGAGCAAAGGTGTGCTCTCCCGATCGATTAAGAGCGGAGAAGGTCATGTGAGGGCTCAAACGAGAGGTCTCCTTTCCCTATCTATAGGACGAATCTAATCCATCCTAAAATAAAAAATATCCACACCTCCTGGGAAATATGAACATTTTAAAGAATATGCTCACTTACCGGTAAGTCTCTTCCATGATGGCGGGCCTTCAAACTTTATGGAAGATGCCCCCCCTACTTTCCCCTCCATCCAAACGACCACTACCCTCTGAATTCCAAACAGAGTTTTCCAAATTTAATTAGATTTTTCACAAAAGTCCAGCATTGCTTCCACTTACTTGCGCTAGGCTCATCTCTGTTGATCTACTTTGGTCAGTTTCTGTTCTCTTTCAACTTATTTATCGATTTATGTATTATTTCAGATTAATGTATTTATAATTAATTATTGATTATCGATATAACGATTATTCATGAACTACCCGAAAATAGTCGATATCAACCGAACGATAATCGGATAAAGTCGTGCGAGTGCTCAAAGGAAAGGTCTTGGTTCCCTCTATCCATAGGACTCATCTGTTTCAGTTTTTTTTTAAATTATGGACGTTTCCAATGGTAGGTTAGGTTCGGAGCGGTTTCCACAAAGTCATGTAACATGAAACTTAGCTGGCCACGAGAGGATAGCACGAGCGGGCGTTCCTAGATGGCCACGGATCGATTATTGTTATTATCTTTTATTTATATAATCTTTATTCACTTATTATTATTATCCGATTCGGCCAACTATGGACCACGTTACTTAACCGCTTCCGTCCCTGAGCTTTAGTTCTATCCCAGTATTCCCGCATGAATTTTCTGTGCGACTCCACTCTTTCATCATTCCACTCTTTCCCTGTTTAAGCTTTGGTTTTTCTGAGAATAGCTGGTGTGTTCCAAGTTTTCTCTGAAAAGGAGCACGTTCCTGGATGTCTTCTAACGTGATTCCTACTTCTAGAAGAACTCTTTCATTCTCGGTGAATCAAATTCCCTTCGTTTTCTCGTTTACAAAGTAGGCAAAGATGCGATTGGTCAGGCACTCAGAGTTCATGCGTGTTATGTGCCCATAGAAATTAATCCTCCTTTTCTTTGTGATGTCTGTTATCCTTTCCACACTGAGGTAGAGTTCGTTGTTGTGTCGCCTCCTGAACTCTCCATTTTCCCAGATCGGTCAGAGTATCTTAGAATTTTCTCAATCTTTACCCTGTACCTTTTTCAATCAAACCTTCCCTGTACAATGCAAGGCACTCTCCTGCGTACAGGATTTCTGGATGAATAACTGAACAATAATGTCTAAGCTTGGCATTGAGGGACACTGATCGTTTATTATAAAGGTTCCTAGTTAGAGGGAATGCCACTCCCACCTTGTTGATCCTTGATTTGAATGTATCTTGCTCAGAATTGTTTGGTGTTATCCACTCATATAAGTACCTAAACATCTCTGTCCGCTTGATTATTCCCTGCTCTACAATTAACTCTCTGGCGGCTGGCTTGATGTTAGTTATAAACACCGTTTTCTCAAAGGAGATCTGGGGCCTGCTTTTGATGTTGGGTTTTGAGTTGGTTGATTTGGAAAGATCCATCAATAAAAAAAATGAAAATAGATGGAGGGTATGGAGACCATTCGTTTAAGCTCTCACGCAACTTTCTCCGATTACGCGATTGAGTGATATCCACTATTTTCGGAAATTTGTGATCGACGACTTAGTGGTTGTTCAATAATCGGATAAATGGATAATCAATGAAAAATAATAAATAATTATTAAATAATAAATAAATCAATGCCTAAGTTGGTAAAGAACAGAAACTGACCAATGGAGGTCAACGTGGATGAGCACGGCGAAAGTTAGTGGTAGAAAATGGAGGCAATGGAGGACTTGAGTGCTAAATCTAATTAAATTTGGAATTTTAGGGAATCCTGGGGGGTGGGAATGGTGGGGGATGGGGGAAGGGAGCAGAAAAAGAGTTATGAAGGCATATACCTTAAAGTTTGAAAACCCCGCCATCTTAGAGGAGTCTAGGCGCGCATGCGCACTAAAAATCCTTAATTTCGCTGGGGGTGGGGGTAGATTTTATCTTATGGGGAAATAGACTTGTCCTATAGGTAGAAAGGATGGAGCCCTTTCGTTCGACCCCTCACACGATTTCCTCCGATTACTCGTTCGGGAGTTCACATGACCTTGCCCCTGGATGTATTGCGGGTTACCCCTGGGATAGGACCCCCCTACTCACGAGCACGGGCAACTGAACAACAAGTAACTAGCGATGTGTTCATGCGACACAAGTTAATTTGCTATATATTAGCCTAGTTGGAATATATATGTGTTATCATACTTCACTATTGAAAACCTTATGGATGAATGGAGAGCACTATTTAGGACTACACCCATTGTGTAGAGATGATTGATTTACCTGGCACATAGTACATATAGTGTGGTCAGTTATATAGTACAGAAGGTGGCAACCCTTTAAGAGCCACACTACACAGCGCATACTAACCCAACTATCGGCATACCACTGCATGCCTCCCCTCTAGCGTCCCACATTTTAACTAGCACGATTTATTCTGAACATTTACATTAATCACCACAATGGCTTAATCTCCCGAAGTAGTATTTAAAAATTCTCTACCTGTACTCGCAATCCAATTAGATTACACTATGTACACAGTATTTCCAAAATAATTTTTGGGCCTCTATTGACAATTGTTTTGTATAAATGCGAGTTAATTGGGCATCACGTTACGTCATTAATTACTTTCTTAAAGAAATGACCTAGCTTCTCCAATTGAACTTTGTCAGTTTTGCGTTTTACCCTTGTACCGTAGAGTGAAGTGATGGCTTACCTGTTGAGATTTTGTTCCCAAGTGGATGCCAATGGTTGATGGCTTGACATGGGATACATGTTTTGTGTGGATGGGATCAACTGGAGTTGTTCACATCCCTATGATTGGGTTTTAACGTAATCTAAATTTTCATTTATAGGATTATATTTTAAAATTATCCTCCTCGGTGCTAACATAATATTACGTTAACCAACCACTTACTGAATATTAGAAACATAGTAAACAGTTCATTTAGCCATAGGAGAGTCAACGAAACAGCCGCGACACATTCCACCCTCATCCCCTTAATAAAATACACCACTAGTCCGTTGCCATATTGCTCGTATTTGCGTGTGAGGGAAAGTAATATAATGTCATTTGGTTAAGTGAAATTAAGTGTTGTACTTTAAGCCACAAAATGAACCTCACTCAAAAATTTGTAGCATTATAAAGTATCTGTATAAAAATAGTTTAAGAGCTTGCCCTGAATAATAATGAATTGATAACACTTAATTAATTAATAGTGAGGGAACGGATGAAATTAATTTTGAAGCTGAAAGTTTAGCAGCCGCACTAAAAGAGGATAAAGCTAAACATTCCTACAAAGGGGGTAAATATAAAGTAATATGTTGTTTGTATGTTTAACACTTACTCAATAGAGTGATTTCCACTTGCATCTGCTTCTTCATTCTGATTTTCTTCTTTTGCATCCTGGGGATCAGGTGGAATAATTTATTTCAGTGTTACCACCTTATACATTTACACAAATGACAACTCATGTAATTGTACAGCACTGCTCTGCTGAAGTGAAGATGTACTCGCTGAATTATTTTCTACCGTCCATCGCATCCTAGTGCTAGAGATAAACTTTACACAGATAAGTGGTTATAATTCCCTGTTCAGAAAATTATAACACACTTTTAGAGACCAAGTTAAACTTAGAGCGAATGAAAATGCTAAGATCAGTGCCTTAACGGAGGTATTAGTTTTAAGGATTCAGGACAAATGATCTTTTACTTTTAATTCTTTTCGCCGTAATACCATAAGAGAAGGGCGGATGACAATACAATATACCATAACAGGTCCTACGGTCCAATACGTACACATATCAATGAGTAACAAGCTACTAGACTGCCCATACGAGCATAACATTAGAGAATAAAGGCATAAATCAATCATCCTTCAGAATATTAAACACGGCCTTTCTTCATGATTCACTGCAATTTTAATATTTAATTGTTTCAATAATAAATGTTCAATAAGAAGTAGATCGAGATAAACAAATGTCTCTATGAGGAGTCCATTGCAGAGCCTGCTAGTAACTCTAAGAATTGTGTGTCTGCTAGAGTGCGGGAGTACACAGTTTGCAAAGGAGATTAGAGCATGCTAGTAACTCTAAGAATTAGGTGTCTGCTAGAGAGCTGGAGCACACAGTTTACAAAGGAGATTAGAGCATGCTAGTAACTCTAAGAATTATGTGCCTGCTAGAGTACGGGAGTACACAGTTTGCAAAGAAGATTAGAGCAGCAAGTAACTCTGAGAGTTATATGTCTGCAAGAGTCCGGGAGCACACATTTTGCTAAGAAGATTAGAGCATGCTAGTAACTCTAAGAATAATGTGTCTGGTAGAGTACGGGAGCTCACAGTTTGCAAAGAAGATTAGAGCAGCTAGTAACTCTAAGAATTATGTGTCTGCTCGAGTACGGGAACACACAGTTTACAAAGGAGATTAGAGCATGCTAGTACTCTAAGAATTAAAAAAGGAAGCTTGTAGTTTAACGTGACCGTTAATCGCGAGATCATGAGCCACGGGACCTACTTTTTACGTGGAATCCGAACCACAGGACATGGCATTTCACTTCGAAAATCTCACATGTAATGACCGGGAATCGAACCCGGACCGCCTTGGTGAGAGGCATACAGCTAGACCGCTGAGCCACCACGCCCCTACTCTAAGAATTATGTGTCTCCTCAACTACGGGAGCACACAGTTTACAAAGGAGATTAGAGCATGCTAGTTATTCCAAGAATTATGTGTCTGCTAGAGTACGGGAGCACACAGTTTGCAAAGGAGATTAGAGCAGCTAGTAACTCTAAGAATTATGTTTCTCCTCGAGTACGGGAACACACAGTTTACAAAGGAGATCAGAGCATGCTAGTTACTCCAAGAATTATGTGTCTGCTAGAGTACGGGAGCACACAGTTTGCAAAGGAGATTAGAACAGCTAAATACTCTAAGAATTATGTGTCTGCTAGTGCACGGGAGCACACAGTTAGCCAAAAGACTAGAGCAGCTAGCAACTCTAAGAATAATGTGTCTGTTAAAATACGGGAACACACAGTTTGCAAAGGAGATTAGAGCATGCTAGTTACTCCAAAAATTATGTGTCTGCTAGAGTACGGGAGCACAGGGTTTGCAAAGGAGATTAGGGCAGCTAGTAAACTCGAAAAAATATGTGTCTGCTAGAGAAAAAAACCTAAGGAAATGTCTTGAAAATAAGTATGAAGTTACTTACCTCATTCAGATCTGAAGATGAGGTTTCTAGTTTGATGCATGTAACGATATCCGGAATAGAAGATTTCTCAATTTTAATATCCGTGTTATGGTCTGTTTCGTCCTGCAAAGAAATGACTTGTTTCATACATATGTTTGCAAAGGAGGTTAGTGCATGCTAGTTACTCCAAGAATTATGTGTCTGCCAGAGTACGGGAGCACAGAGTTTGCAAATGACTTGTTTCATATATATGTTCCTTGCGTAGGTGGAATTATAACTTACAGATGGCTTGAAAACTTGCACTGAAGGTATCAAGGAAGGAAATAACATACTGAAGGTAATTCAACCCCGCATTCATAGTTTTATTCGTCCATAGCTACATTGCAAAAAACACTATTGTGCAGTTTTTGGCAGGAGCATTTCAGTTAGGATACACTCGCAAAACGTGAGCCTAGCATATTGTCACTAGCATTGAGTGTGTGTGTGTTGCGACTTTGCGGCGTAGCTGCAGTTACTTAGAGTTACCATATAACGTTACTAAGGTCAAGTAACGTTGATAAATTTTGGGTTTAGATATCTCGTACCAAGCGTTCATACGTAAATCAATTTTGATCTCATGGATACCAAAACGGAGGGAGTCATTTAACGTGAACGATAAACAAATAAAGGTTTATTTGTGAGTACAGAGGCAGCTTCTTGAAGTCTCATTTCATGTAGATTCACTTGTAGTACATAATACATGAGTCATTGTGGTTATCAAGATGATTACGCAATGTGTTAATAAATAGAGAACTGAATAAGAATATTTTATAGACAACAGCTTAAGAGCACTTTTGAGCGAAAATGCTGGCCGTGGTCTAATAAAATGGTGAGAAACACTGCCATAGGCCATGTCTGGGGAGTTTTCCGCGGAGATTTCGTGCCAGTCCAAAATAAGACACATCTCTCTTTCTCCTTCATTCAACCCTCTTAGAAAAACGAAGAACCCCCAACTATCAAATATGTGTTCAACATTGGAGGCTATGATGAAAATACTGACAGTCACAGCTTGCAGTGGAGGCTGTCTTCAAGGGTGGATCTTCAATATATTCACAGCCATGGCTACCTGCGGAGGGAGGCATCAAGGTGGGAGGAGGACGAACATCACATTGACAGGGCAAGCAGTGAAGGTCGCCCCAAGGCTCATGTAAGTGTTCGCACACTTCTGTTATCTTAATTTAGATTTACAATAGAAACTCTACGCGCTCTAGAACACGCATGTCTCACGGGCCAGTGTAGGATTTGACAGGGGATTTCAATATCAGGGAATAGTATAGATCGCGATACAATTCCGTATAAAATTCCCCTAAAACAAAATGGCGGCGTTGAAGACGTCTTCGACGACATCACGAAAGACACTAGATGTCTTTCTAGAAAGCCTACGGGAAACTCCAGGGGAATCGGGGGTTTAGGGTGCGAGAAATATAAACAGATATAGGCATTTGATATAACCCTTCGAATAGCGATACATATCGAAATTTTTGCAATTACCTAATATTTACAACATATGTATCCCCATCTTTACTTGAACTATATAGGATATCTGGTAATGATCCTGCCTGATACACATGTCATATCCAAGTGTTACTGTAAATTGCAAAAAATTGCATGTGTATCGGGATCTTTACCAGACATCCTTTATGGTAAAGATGGGCATCAAATTATATAAATATAGCTAAAATACCAAAATGTCGATGTGTATCGCCATCTATACCAGACGTCATATATAGGTCAAGTAGAGATGAGGATACATCATATACATAAAAGTGAAAGTCTGTATGTACGTATGTATGTATGTGTGTATATATGTTGATTTGTTCTCTAATCAAATCTACACCGTTCCACCGCTTCTCAAACAAATTTACATGCACATAGTTCAGGACCCAGAAGAAACCTCTGGCTACATGAATTTTGGATTGTCTTTCTCAATCTTCTGATTTCGGCCTTTTGGCACTCGAGCAAAGACTAATATCGTCAGAATATAAACTGATGAGGGAACGGCAAGACCGGTCGTTTCAATGGCAACAGTAGCTCAAGACGTGACCACCAAGTTTCCATCCATCTCTGTAAGATGCCATGCCACTCCACTTTCTCCATGGCAAGAGTAGCTCAAGACGTGACCACCTGGTTTCCATCTCTCTCTGTAAGAGGCCATAGCACTCCATTTTCCAAACGGCAACAGTAGCTCAAGGCGTGACCAGCAGGTTTCCATCTATCTCTGTAAGTGGCCATGGTGCTCCATTATCTATCCAAACCACAAAAAGAACATGAATAATCTGATCACCTTAAAAATTGAAATAAATATTTTTTGAATGTTATTAACAGGGGTCGTTGTAGGGAATTGCAATTAATCTATATATATAACAAGTAGTTCCGTGATGAACTATACAGCCTATTTTCGTATATCCTGCTTATGTTAACTGCCACTATCAACATACAAAATTTCAGTTCGATTGCCGTAATAGATTCGTAGATATTGAGAACCGACTAAATATTTCGGATGGTCGCCATGTTGGATTTTATATTATGTAGGTCCTAGAGTTATGTACTGTAACATGAAGATTATTGTGTACATGTAGCATTCAAACTTCAATCGCATGATTTGGACACAAGAAGTAACAAGGAGATTTTAAAATTTCGCTCAGCTGCCATCTTGTGGTTATGGAAACAATTGAAATAAATTAAATGCCAGTGGATTAACATTCTTATAAGGATTTACTGTACCAAGTTTCACTGCACTCGGATGGTTAAATTGCGAGAAACGTCCATGTGCATATTTACAATTCGCGTCACCGCCATGTTGGATTTGTTATCACCAGGTTATTTAAAGTCCTATAGATGAACTTAAGTTCATTGCCCCCAATGAACATAAAAATCAGTTTGATTGATATATTAGATTCGTAGATATTCAGAGCCGCCTAGATATTTCAGATTGTCGCCATGTTGGATTGTTAAATGAATAGGCCAGAGAGTCATGTACCATTAAAGGAAAAATATTGCGTAGGTTCCTTATTCAAAGTTTCACTTGATCGCATTATTATGGCACAAGAAATAAAAAATATATTTTAAAATTCGCACAGCCGCCATCTTGAGGGTATGTAAACAATGGAACTAAATTAGATACAAGTGCATTACAATATGCATAAACATTTCCTGTACCAGATTTCATTGCGTTTGGAACATTAAATCGCGAGAAAGTTCTATTTAAAATTTTCAAATTCGCTTGGCCTCCATGATCGTCTTGTAGTTAACCGGTTTTTGAAAGTCTTATAGATGAAGTTCCAGTAGAGCCCTTTATCTCCGTACAAATTTTGAGGGTGATACCGCTAATTGTTTCAGAGATATAGAATGCCGGAGAAATATTTCGCACATCCGCCATCTTGTGGTTATGAAAACAATTGAACGAAGTTAGATATCGGTGCATTACAATGTGTATAAATATATACAGTACCATGTTTCATTGCGTTTGGTTGGTTAAATCGCGAGAAACGTCTAATCAAAAGTCGCAAATTCGCGTGGCCGCCATGTTGGTTTTGTAGTTTCCAGTTTTTCAAAAGTCACATAGGTGAACTTCTAGTAAATCCTTTCATCACCGTAATAAATTCCAGGGTGATATCGGGAATAGTTTCGGAGAAATTGAATGCTGGTGAAATATTTCGCACAGCCGCCATGATGGATTGGTGAGACGTAACAAAATTTGAAGGGCACGGTCGGGGTCGCCCGGAATAGTGCTATGAACGTAACGAGTTTCATTAAAATCGATCCAGCCGTTTAGAATTTATTAGAGGGGGGGGGGGGGGAGGGTACACACACACACACACGCGCGCGCACACACACACGGACAAAAGGTGATCTCGATAAGCTGGAAATTTTGAGGGACGAAGTATATGAAGCTACAAACCAAATACAGCAAAATCGTATTGACACAGCCGTTAATATAATAACTGACGTTATCAGAACGGCTGCAGAACCATACAGAGAAAGAAAGGCAAAAATATGGTTTGACCAAGAATGCTTTCAACTAAGGAAAATAAATTTGCACGCACTCCAGAAGGTCAGAAGTAACAATAAATTAGAAGATCTGGAAGAATATTCAAAAATAAGGAAGATATATAAACAACTCGTTAAGGAAAAAAGAAAACAACACATAGAAAGGGAAGCAGAAAAGACAGCTGAAAAAGCAAATAAGGACCCATTCATCGCATTACGAAAGAAAAAGAGTAGTCCTATCACAGAAATTCAAATGGACACATGGAAAAGGCATTTTGAGGAGATTCTAAACACGAAGAAATTATCGCCAGACATTCACTATGTCTCAACAACGGAATCCCAAATAAAACATATACAAATAACCCAAGAAGAGGTGAAAAGTGCAATTGCAAGAACTAAGAATAAGAAGGCAGCAGGTCCAAATGGAATATTCAATGAGCACATTAAAGGAACGGCAGCCCTACTTTTGGATGTATGGACAGATCTCTTTAATTATTGTTTGAACACAGGCCAAATACCTGAATCATGGAGACAATCAGTCATAAAAGTATTGTATAAAGGGAAAGGGGACACATCCAACCCACACTCTTACAGAGGTATTGCACTTGAAAACAATGATTTCAAAATATTTACAAGAGTGATTACGGACCATCTAGTTAAGGAAATAGATCAGCTCCTTCCTGATCAGCAATACGGATTCAGGAAACAACGAGGCACCATACAAGCAGTTAGCAACCTTGTAAGTGAAATAGAACAGACATTGCGATTCCCAAGAGGAAAATATTATGCAATATTTATAGATTACACTAAGGCTTTTGATCTTCTAGACAGAGAAATTCTCTTGCAAAAATTGGCAACAATGATAGGAGAAAACCATAGTATTACAATATTACTAAGAAACATTTTATCATATAATAGAGTCAACATCAGTGATGGAATCACTATTTCCGAAGAAATATACCAGACAAATGGGGTGATGCAAGGAGATCCGATTAGCCCAATTCTGTTTAATATTGCCACAGCCGACATACCTATGATTATTGAGCATGAGACAACATCATTACACGTATATGCAGATGACATGGTGCTGAGCTCAGCCAATCTAATACACCTGCAGGAAGCAGTGAACAAGTTGACGGTTTGGGCAGATAAAAATAGCCTTCAAATTAACACAGACAAGATCATGCAAATAACTTTTAGAAAAGGAGGAAGGCCTGCAGAAGACGACCACATAAAGATAAGAGGGGAAAATGTTCCAATCGTTCGGGCATTCACATATCTCGGGATTACGTTACAAACAACAGGTCACTGCTACAGACTTCACGTAAAAGAAAGAGTCTCAGCTGCAATTAGAGCAATATATACAATAAAAGATCTACAGAATGTATCAATAAAATCAGCAACGAAACTGTTTCATGCAGTAGTGAGCCCTGTAGCAACTTATGGGATACAGATTATATGGGATCACCTAACACTCGCAGACCTCCGATCCATAGAAAAAGTGAAGGCAAGGTTTCTTAAAAGAGCACTCTGTGTTGGAATAAACACAAAGTCAAGACTGGCATATGAAATGGCCAAAGAGACTTTCTATATCGATGACATAAAGGCAAGTTTCTTACTACCATCCACTCAAAATAGTGCCAAGGTACTTGAAGAGAGAAGACAAAAAAGAGAGGATATTTGGCTTGAATTTTATTGTACAGACGCCATGTGGGACCGACACTGGACGGAGGCGAATCAAGAATTAAGGCGTGTCATCACAAGTTTAGCGGTTCATGGATATCACCACAAGCTATGTGCGACGACACATTTCCATGACGTAGGAAATGAGTGTATGTGGACTTTGTGCGCTGAAAGATGTGAACGCTATCACATCAACCGATGCAAAAATAGGACAAAATCAATTTTAGAATATAGCAAAGATCAATAGACTAAATAACCAACATGAATATTGTACTTTGGCAATTCGGCTGCAATTAAATTTATTTAATTAACAAAAGGTGATCTCATAAGCCTATTTTTTCAAAATTGAAAATAGGCTAAAAATGAATGGTTGTTCGTTAGTCTCGCTAAAACTCGAGAACGGCAGGACCGATTTGGCTAATTTTGGTCTTGAATTATTTGTGGAAGTCCAGAGAAGGTTGAAAAGGTGAATAAATATGAAAGTTGTAGCGCACGACTAGATTCAACAAATGAGTGACGGCACGCGAATCGCTTAAACAAAGTCCCGTATGCGTTCATATACCATTCATCCGATTGCGATCAAATTTGGTGAGTTGCTGTGCACAGTCCAGGAAAAGTTATAGGTGTTGTAAATCCAATTTACAGTAGATGGCACGCGAGTAGCTCCAACAATATGGCGTGCGTTTGCTTCAAGAAAGTCCCACATGCGTTCATATACCATTCATCCCATTGCGATGAAACTTGGGTAGGATGTTCTGTACACTTCAGGTAAGGTTTCTGGCTTAGTAAATCCACTTAACAATACGTAGCGCACGAGTTGATTCAACAAATGAGCGACGACGTGCGAAGCGTTTCAACAAAGACATGTATGCGTTCACATACCATTCGTCCGATAGCGATGAAACTTGGGAGAGGGGTTGTGTACATTCCAGGCAAGGTTTCTGGCTTAATAAATCCACGTTATAATAGGTAGCGCACGAGTAGATTCAACAAATGATCGACGACTCGCGAAGCGTTTCAACAAAGTCCCATATGCGTTCATATACTATTCGTCTGATAGCGTTGGAACTTGGGTGGGATGTTGTGTACACATCAGGGAAGGTTTCTGGCTTAGTGAATCCACTTGACAATAGGCAGGGCACGAGTATATTCAACAAATGAGCGTTCATATACTATTCGTCTGATAGCGATGACACTTGGGTGAGATGTTGTGTACACTTCAGGGAAGCTTTCTGGGTTAGTAAATCCACTTTAAAATATGTATCGCACTAGTAGATTATACAAATGAGCAACGACGCGCGAGGTGTTTCAACATAGTCCCGTATGCGTTCATATACCATTCGTCCGATAGCGACTAAACTTGGGTGAGTTGTTGTGTTCCCTTCAGGGAAGGATTCTGGCTCAGTAAATCCACTTAACAGCAGGTAGCACACGTGTAGATTCAACAAATGAGCGACGAAGGTCGAAGCGTTTCAAAAAAGTCCTGTATGCGTTCACATACCATTCGTCCGATAGCGATGAAATTCGGGTGAGAGGTTGTGTACACTCCAGGCAAGGTTTCTGGCTTAGTAAATCCACGTTATAATAGGTAGCGCACGAGTAGATTCAACAAATGAGCAATGACTCGCGAAGCGTTTCAACAAAGACCCGTAAGCGTTCACATACCATTCGTCCGATAGCGATGAAACTAGGGAGAGAGGTTGTGTACACATCAGGCAAGGTTTTTGGGTTAGCAAATCCACTTTACGATTGGTAGGGCACGAGTAGATTCAACAAATGAGCGACGACGCACGAAGCGTTTCAACAAACTCCCGTACGCGTTCATATACTATTCGTCTGATAGCGATGAAACTTGGGTGAGATATTGTGTACACTTCGGGGAAGGTTTTTGGGTTAGTAAATGCACTTTAAAATAGGTATCGCACAAGTAGATTAAACAAATGAGTGACGACGCGCGAAGTGTTTCAACATAGTCCCGTATTCGTTAAAATACCATTCGTCCGATAGCGACTAAATTTTGGTGAGTTTTTGTGTAAACTCCAGGGAAAGTTTCAGGCTTAGTAATTCCATTTTACAATAGGAAGCGCACAAGTAGATTCAACACATGAGCGAAGACACGCGAAGCGTTTCAACAAAGTCCCGTATGCGTTCATATACCTTTCGTCCGATATCGACGAAACTTGGGTGAGATGTTGTGTACACTTCAGGGAGGGTTTCAGGCTTAGTACATCCACATTACAATACGTATCGCACAAGTAGATTCAACAAATTATCGACGGCACGCGAATCGCTTAAACAAAGTCCCGTAGCGTTCAAATACCATTCATCCGATTGCTATGAATCGTTGGTTGAATTGTTGTGCACACTCCAGGAAAGGTTTCTGACTTAGTAAATCCATTTCACAATAGGTAGCGCACGAGTAGATTCAACAAATGAGTAACGGCGCGCGTATCGTAAAAAAAAAATCGTATGCGTTCATATACCAATCATGCGATTGCAATGAAATGTAGAGAAATGTTGTTTCCACTCCCGCAAAGATTTCTGATTTAGTAAATCCACTTTACAATAATTGGTAGCGCACGAGTAGATTCAAGTAATGAGCGAAAGCGCATGAATCGTTTCAACCAAGTCCCGTATGCGTTCATATACCATTCATCCGATTGTGATAAAACGTTGGTGAGTTGAGTGCAGTCCTGCGAAGGTGTATGAATTAGTAAATCCGTTCTTCAAAGGGTGGCGCACAAGAAGATTCAACAAATGAGTGAAGGTGCGTGAATCGTTTAAACAAAATCCCGTATGCGTTCAAATGCCATTCAACCGATTGCGATGAAACGTTCATGAGTTGTTGTGTACACGCCAGGGAAGGTATTCGACTTAGTAAATCCATTTTACAATAGGTAGCGTACGAGTATATTCAACAAATGGGTGACGGCGCTCGAATCGTTTCAACAAAGTCCCGTATGCGTTCATATACCATTCATGTAATTGCGATGAAATTTGGTGAGTTGTTGAGCACGCTCCCATGATTTTCTGAGATAGTAAATCAATTTCACTTTAGTTTAGAGGTGGTTAACGGACAATAAATATTTGGAATCCAAAAGCACTTCAACAAACAAAGTTACTACGCCAACACTTTCTTTGATTGGCATTGCAACGCATGCCGGGTACAGCTGGTATATATATATATATATACATACATATATAAAGGAATGTCTGTTTGTTCGTATTTTATGCGTTCATATACCATTCACCCGATTGCGATCAAATTTTGGAGAGTTGTTGTACAAACTTCCGGGAGGTTTATAGGCATAGTTAATACATTTAAAAATAGATAGCGCGCGAGTTGTTTAAACAAATGCGTAATGGCGATGCGTTCATATACAATTCATCCGATTGCGATCAAATTTTGGTGAGTTGTTGTGCACAGTCCCGGAAAAGTTATAGGTGTAGTAAATCCAATTTACAATAGATGGCGCGCGAGTAGCTTCAACATGTGGCGTGCGTTTGTTTCAAGAAAGTCCCACATGCGTTCATATACCATTCATCCCATTGCGCTGAAATTTGGGTGAGATGTTCTGTACACTTCAGATAAGGTTTCTGGCTTAGTAAATCCACTAAACAATAGGTAGCGCACGAGTAGATTCAACAAATGAGCGACGACGGGCGAAGCGTTTCAAAAAGTCCCGCATGCGTTCATATACTTTTCATCTGATAGCGATGAAACTTGGATGAGATGCTGTGTACACTTCAGGGAAGCTTTCTGGGTTAGTAAATCCACTTTACAATAGGTATTACACAAGTAGATTAAACAAATGAACGACGAGGCGCGAAGTGTTTCAACATAGTCCCATATGAGTTCATATACCATTCGTCCAATAGCGACTAAACTTGGATGAGTTGTTGTGAACTCTTCGGGGAAGGTTTCTGGCTTAGTAAATCCACTTAACAATAGGTAGCGCACGAGTAGGTTCAACAAATTTGCGACGACGGGCGAAGTGTTTCAGCAAAGTCCTGTATTCGTTCACATACCATTCGTCCGAAAGCGATGAAACTTGGTTAGATGTTGTGTAAACTTCAGGGAAGGTTTCTGGCTTAGTACATCCACTTTACAATAGGTATCGCACAAGTAGATTCAACAAATGATCGACGGCACGCGAATCGCTTAAACAAAGTCCCGTAGCGTTCAAATACCATTCATCCGATTGCTATGAATCTTTGATTGAATTGTTGTGCACACTCCAGGAAAGGTTTCTGACTTAGTACATCCATTTTACAATAGGTAGCTCACGAGTAGATTCAACTAATGAGCGACAGCGCATGAATCGTTTCAACCAAGTCCAGTATGCGTTCATATACCATTCGTCCGATTGTGATAAAACGTTGGTGAGCTGAGTACAGTCCTGCGAAGGTGTATGAATTAGTAAATACGTTCTTCAAAGGTTGGCGAACAAGAAGATTCAACAAATGTGTGAATCGTTTAAACAAAATCCCGTATGCGTTCATATGCCATTCATCCGATTGCGATGAAACGCTCATGAGTTGTTGTGTACACGCCAGGGAAGGTTTTCGATTTAGTAAATCCATTTTACAATAGGTAGCGTACGAGTATATTCAACAAATGGGTGACGGCGCTCGAATCGTTTCAGCAAAGTCCCGTATGCGTTCATATACCATTCATTTCATTGCGATGAAACTTTGGTGAGTTGTTGAGCACGCTCCCATGATTTTTTTGAGATAGTAAATAAAGTTTACAATAGTGTAGAGGTGATTAACGGAAATTATAAGGTGCGTTCAAAAAGTAACGAGCCGGAGGCCGGAATGCGCAATCCGGTGACGACATCGGCTAATCTTGGCGTGTGTAACGTGGTGTGGTTCTGACCAGAGCTTGGAAGGTCACGGCCCGTCGCTAGAAGGCACGCGTGCACGTCACGTGACGATACTAAGCGAGCAGCAGCATGCATCAATCGTCCAACGCTGCCTGTCGCATTGCAAACAGTGACATGGAGGCGTCAACCAAAGAGCAAAGAGGTGTTGCTCGGTTTCTGACAGTGGAAGGTGTAGGGGGAACGGACATTCATCGCCGAATGTCACAAGTGTACGACGAACACTGCATGTCCCTTGCAAGGGTCAAAGCGTGGCACAACCGCTTCAGGGAAGGACGGGTGTCGTTAGCCGATGATGCCAGGACTGGGGCACCCCTCTGCATTACTGATGACAACGTCCAGCTGGTTGATGCACTCATTACCCAAGACCGCCAAGTGACAGTGAACGACATAGACGCCGTGGTCGCTCCACGACAGTGCACGACCTCATACGGCCAACACAGTTGCGGCACTCATGCAGAAATTCAAATGGAAGGTTCTCGGCCACCCTCCAAACAGTCCAGACCTCTCTCTCTCTGTGATTACGCCATGTTTGGTCCCCTGAAAAGGACTCTGCGGGGCCAACGATTCACCTCGGACATCGACGTCCAGCTGTACATGCGGAACTGGTTCACATCGCAGCCCACAGAATATTATGAGACAGCCATTCACCGCCTCGTGTCACAGTGGGACAAGTGCCCCAACAGCCAGGGCCAATACTTCTAACATACAGGTACCGGTTTCTGTAATTATGCCTCCGGTTCGTTACTTTTCGAACACACCTTATAAATAAATATTGGGAATCCAAAGCACTTCAACAAACAAAGTTACAACGCCAACACGTTCTTTGATTGGCATTGCAACGCTTGCCGGGTACAGCTAGTATATTATATATTAGCGTATGGCAATAACATATATATACACAATAACAAAAAACATTGTTTCACTTCAGGTATTAGTTTTATCCGATTTTAGCTGAATGTCCAAATTTTGAACCCACTGCAGTGCCTCGCTTAAAATGAGGGTTATGGTCTGGCGAGGGGCTCCACAATCACATTCTGGAGATGGTACAAAGTTCCACTCATAGAGAGAATGCCTGCACCTTCCATGACCTGTCCTGATCCTGTTCAGTCTGGACCAAGTTGCACGCAGTAGATGGAATCCGTTAGCAATTTCTTTCCCCTCTGAAGATGATATGTAGGGGCAAGTCAGTGGAGTTATTCCAGCGGCCTTTCCATTCCTCCAAAGCATCGAAGTTGGTGGATGTCTTCAGAGCAGCATCACAAAGAGGTGGATGTCGTGATTTCAATCTTTGGAGACTAAGAGCTGGTATGTCGCCTAGAACAGAAGAGCACTGGATCTTCGTAAGTCAGGTGGCATTATACCAGACAACAGTGGGAGCCAGTGGACTGGAGTTGGTCTGATGGTGCCAGATGTAAGACGCATGCTGGTATTCAATTGTGGGTCAATATGCTTCGTATACGGGCAATTAAGCCACTGGAGCACAATAGTCGGCAGTAGAGAAAACCAGTGTCAAGGTTGAAGAGCACAGGATGTTCGCAGCAGATCCCCAAGTAGTATCAGTTAGCTTCTCAATAATATTGTTTCGGGTTTTCAGTTTCTTCGACAAGTTGAAAAGATGTTGATTGAAGGATAAAGTCCGATCCAAGGTAACACCAAGATATTTCGGAAACCTATTGTGATTAAGTACTCGATTGGAAAAGGTAATATTTAGTTTGAAGTTAGCAAGCCAGTTACTCAAATGGAAGCAAGAGACCTCCGTCTTGGCTGTAGTGGGTCTGAGTCTCCAGTTCCTGAAATATTCTGTCAGGGTGGATAAGTCCGTATTCAAAATATCTTCAGTTTTCTCAATGATCTGGTGTTGTAATTTGTGCGGGATTGAAAATCATAAGTATACCTTACTCCACAATGATGAATTAACCTTCCAATCATTGAATATTTAAAATATTATTTCCTATCAAGAAGGTAGTTGCTTCATTTGAAAAACAAGATGTTCAGCAAAGAACATATAGCCTACTATCTCCTAAATATATGGGTATACTTATAGTAGTTTGTCCTCACCCCTATAGCAATCACCTCCACCACCATGTATTTTTGTTTCCTTTTAAATTGATAATTAGCCAGTAAGTGTCTAAATAAATATTATATACTAAATGATTTAATATCAAAACTACAAACTAACTCTAATGCATTCACGTCCGTTAATCTCGATATTAAGCCTCCAAACTTAAGAATCCTTCGCTTTAGAAAACTTCCTTTCAAATACGCGGCGGTCACAGTAGGTTGGTGCTGCAGCCTGGCAGTGAATATATATATATATAAATTGTACGCCTCTGAGTGTTGAATGGGTATGCAGTTTGAAGCAACCAGGAGGGAAGCGATCCATCTGGCAGTGTTCAAAGGTCACGGCTAGAAGTTGAAAAATGGAAATCCACAGCTTGTTCCAGTGGTCCGACCGGGCCAGGGATGGAATGAATGAAGCCCCTCCCCCATCTAGCGGCGAGGATATGAAATATACGGCTAGAAGTTGAACCATCACAAAATTGCCATACTTCTGGAGGCCATGGATTTACAGAGCGGAATGTTTGGAACAACAAGAGGACAGCGCCGTAAAGAGGCATTGAGAAGGCTGTGGTTGATGAAAACGTGTATCTTGCATTTACGTTCTCCTTTCCCTAATGTCTTCTATTTATGTGCGATGAATTAAACGCGTGTATACATTATCCACTCCTTTGAGCTATATGGCTTTTTATTTAGTATCTGTGTAAAGAGGTCGTCACATAATTTGTAAAAGAATTCTATTTAAGAAAAGTTAACTCTAGTAGGTTCGATCCTGAGTCAATCGCGTGAGTGACTAACGCTCTAGCCCAGAGCCAAACATGTCCTTAACACCTCAGTGTTATTAACTGACTTAGATACAGCGCGTTAGCAAATAATGCCTTGAAATAAATTATTTCTTCACTGCAGTGCATCTTCATTATAAATCAATTCATACAATGTTTATATTATTTCTATCAGTAGGCTATTTCGCATACAACATACTTGAATTACGGAAATATAGGACAGGAACAAGAGTTCAACTGTCATCTTGTCATGTGACAGAGACGGCTTAGCTCTTCTAAGTCACTCATACAGTTTAATATTATAATATTAAATTAAAATAAAAACAGATCACGTCCTTTAGGACTGCCTAAAGCACACTTGGCTCAATAATCGGAATTGATGGGTCTTAAGCTATTGATTATAATGGTTGCATAATTCACACGGCCACCATCTTTAAATAGTACGGCTGAGGACCTTGTAGTTTGACCACAGGACGTGTCTCATAGGAAGGTATGAATTTAGCAAAGTTAGTAAAGATACGATGATTAGTTTGGTCGTAATTTTATGTTAACTTTTGACCATTTGAGTGGCCGCCATTAAGTTTTGGTAAAGATGGCAACAATATAAAACATGACACTGAGGTGCCCTTTGGTAGTGCTACCTTTGTACCGAATTTCGTTCAATTCGGTTTCACCGTGTTCGAATTGATAAGGGGTGGGGGCAGACATACAGAGTACACACACACAAACATTATTTTAGCCTTGTGTAGATCTCATAAGTCTACTTTCATTCTTTGCAAAAATCGAAAGTAGGCTAATAATAGTGATAACCTTCTGAACACTGCTATAAGACGTCTTAATTACCCCATTAAATCAAAAATAAACACAATCAGGAAAGTAATTGTGAGACAGAGTACTCGAGGAATTGTGTATATACATTCCTTTTCAGTATTGTTGCATGCTCTGCTACGTTATTGTACTCCACAGTACTTTTCGACTAGGTTTACAGTGAGTTAATATTGCACTTGAGTAACATCAGAGTTGAGGAGAACTACGTTCTAAACTCACTTAGGGGCAAAATTAATATGTTCTGAAAAATATACTGGCATGTATCTGTCTATAACATATAAGGGCACCTCCCGGGCAACGCCGGGTACAATAGCTAGTATTTTATAAACATAAGCTAAAATGCCAAAATTCCGATGAGTATCGCCATCATTACCACACATCGTATATAGGTGAAGTAAAGATGGGATACACATTTTACAAATATCAGCTAGAATGCCAAAATTTGGATGTGTAAAGATCTTTTCCAGAACTACATAGGTCAAGTAAAGATGGGGATACATATTTTATAAATATCGGCTAGAATGCCAAAATTTGGATGTGTAAAGATCTTTTCCAGAACTATATAGGTCAAGTAAAGATGGGGGCACAGATTTGACAAATATAAGCGACAAAACCAAAATTTGGAAAATGATAAATATCTCATTTCCAAGTCTTATTCTAAATGCCATGCACCAAAACAAAACCCTTTATTCCCAGACATTTTCCTATAAGCTCGCCAGGTAAACAATCAGTGACCTTCGTGATGTCGTCGATACTTCATCACTGCAGCCATTTTGTTACCGTAATAAGGCTTTCCAGATATACACTATGTGTTTTGATGTGAAAGGTTATCACTTAAGCTTGGTTTCATTCTCCGACAAATATGCCAGAAGAGTGTCTCCGACAAATATGCCAGAAGAGTGTCTCCGACAAATATGCCAGAAGAGTGAACCTGCATTACAAATACCGGTAAATTAGCTACTGTTAGCACATCGTGTAGTGCAGACTTCACATACCATTGATCCCAGGAACTCGCATTATGATTACAATAACATCAGCAACTGCTCACTGCTAAAATAAGAAATATTTAAATGGCATTAAATATAGAACCTATGATCACCTGTATTTCAAGTTCCGATTTGACTGCCACGCTTTTATCTTCATAATTATCACCAGCTTCATCCTTCAGATTATAAGAGGGTAACAGGTCAATCGATTCCTAGAAAGTAAGTTATTATACAAGTATGAGCCAATGTAAGACATGCAGACAGAACAATTGTACTACGTTATGTGTAAAAATACCGTACATTAAACATCCTGGTTTGCCTACTATTTGGTAGCAAGCATTAAGTCACTAAACCTTGCTTGTCATGAACATCACTAAGATTGCAGTTACACGATATACATAATAAATACAACTTACAATATTAGGGAATTCATCAGTTTGAGACGGCCATTCTGGCTCACTCTTAATGAGTGGTTGTTGCTCCATAATGTCCAGCAAACTAGAACACACACAGTGCGCTTAAGGATTATAAAAAGCCATACTTATATCATTATCAAATCAGATAATTTCAGAATCAGAATTCACTTAAGACTACAGTAATGAGAATATAACTCTCCAGGTAGTCTACACAGTGAGAAGAGGAGGTTAGCTCTCGACTTTATATGATATTAACTTAGTTAGGGTATAATATCGAGTAAAATATTAAGATCTATCATTGCGATAGAATGAGGAATTACTGGTGCCAGCCACAGAAATGCAGCGTCCTATAGAATGGTTTTACACAAATATGAGCACAATATGACGGGGCAGAGAATTGCACTACAAACCTATCAACGTAAATGTAAACTCAAGTCACACCACGGGTAGGCCAAATAAGATATTGGCAGTAACTGGATACAATGAGTTTCAGAAAATTCAAGGCAATACTTCCGCCTTGCGTTACAAGAAACCCACTTCAAAACAAACACACCTCATCTCCCTCAGAACCAACAGTAAACGGAAGGGATTCGAAGATGTATTTAACTTACCAACTTATAAATACTATCACGGGGTAACTTGTATAATTGTAGTCATAAAGAAGTTCCTAGTTACACATTTATACCTGTGTATCCTCGGCAATCAAAAATCGTAAATTAATCTACACTGGGCACGTACATGTCCAAGCAGAACTCTGGTTGTAGGAATAGTCTTCATTATGAAATTTAGTCATGTCTGTAAAGAGTACTTCTAATATCCGTACATGGAACTCTCAGATCTTAATATTTTGCCGCGAGGGACCGTGCATGGAAGACACTAACTCGGTGACGATATTGCTAGCAAAAGTAAAAACTTCGGGACGAAGTCGTTGCTGATGATTAAGAGCCTAGGCACGATGTAAGAAAAACTGTGTGACTAGGAAGGTTTTTCTAACACAAATCAGATTATTAGTGTTATTATGCAGGCTATTCTTATGCACCGGTGACATATTATAAAATTAATGAAATAAATACATAGTCTATTCCATCAATGGCCTAAACATAATGACATCTTCTTTCCCGGAAACTGGCACTTAAACCCTTTGCCCCAATTACCTAGCCCTTTTCTTTATTCTCCTTAGGGAACAGCGTTTTGGAACATGGAATATAAGATGCCCAGCCAAACTGGTACCCGTAAAAATAGAAACTGCACCGGATCGGTTTCCCACTCTTACTCAATGCGAATGCTGGGATAGTAGGCTACCCAACCGAAAGCCATGACCACTTCCTGCCCTAATCCTACCCCAATTATAAATGCACACAAGTTTAGAATTCATACAGTTGTTTATACAAAATAAACAATACCCCCAAAAGTATTTTGGGTACAATGTACCGGTACACTTATAAATTTACGGAAAATACAAAATACTATTTTCAAATTCATTTCAAAATACAAAATGCTTTCTTCCATTTAGACTGTTCAAAATAACAATAATATATTACTATTAGAAATATTACTGCCATTATTGACCTGAACGGATACGCGCTTTAACGTGCAAGGCCACCGTCAGTCCCCTTGAAATGTTTCTCCTCACTTTCTCTCCGATCCCGTAAAATGGGGAATAATATGTAGAGATAATTATTATTAGTCATTCGTTTCACCCTCTTTGGGGTAGTCCTAAGTTGAATCAATCATTTCTCTTTGTGTTGTTCTTTTCTTTGTGCTCGGTATCTCTTCATTCTTTCTGATCCTTTCCTCTCTTCTGCCGAGATGTTGGGTTTGGATTTACGGTACCGTAATGTAGATTTGTCTTCGAACCATATATTTTCGTTTTTATTAATTAGTTTTGCTTGGCAATTTCAGTGACTGTTCTGTAATTTTGTATTAAATTCTACGAGGCCGTTTTCAATTTCTTTAAGTCATGTGGTTTTGTTTTGCATTACGGAAGAAATCAAAGATTCGTTTGGTTAATCTATTAGAGATCATTTCTGAGAAGATGGCCCTGAAGATTTATCCTCCCTTTGTCATAGTAGCTGGGAGTTATTATTATTGTTATTATTAGGCGATCTACCCCCGGTACTCTACAAATTAAACACAGCGAAACCGGCACTGTATTGGGTAGTCTGTGGCTTTTTCTTGCAAACATCAAATGTTATACGAGAGATCTTTTACGAGATCACCGGGAATCAAACTACCACTGATCCACCGAGCTATAGCAGTAGTCAAGGAGCATATAATAAGAGAGACGACACTCAATGCTAATTTTTTAGACCCTTATATTGGCTCAAATTTCAGGTCCACGTGGCAATGTTTAGGCTACAATGGCTACCAATCTCGCATATCAAGTAACTACGATTGACTGTGGTAATTACGAACGCACATTACTACGGTCGAAACTGATTGTCAGTGTCTAACATTGAATCAAAAGCATGCATTATTGCACCTCAGGAGGCGATATCGTTCCAAAAATGAAATAATAATGATGAGGTTTGGTGTGACATGTTGGTACGATTTCCAAATCTACGAACACTTTTTTTCTATTTATTTGCCTAACTTATTTGAAAGCCTACCGGTGCTTTTAATACAATATAAATGTTCTTAACAGTGACTAAAAGCTGTTAAAATGATATAATCGAGAGTAATTAGCGTTTGCTTCATTGTGCCATCATAACCTCAAAACAATCGTACCCCCCTCCACAATGCTGCACAAGGGCGTTTTCGACCAGTTACTTTATTCGCCACCAATATAGCTACAATAAAATGCTATGTTAATATATTTCATTCTCCCATAAATTCTACCCCCAGCCTCCTCTACCACATGTGATCAATATAACCTCAATATTCTATACAGTAATGTGGATTCAGAATGAGGAGTAAGTTTAAAGAAATGATAATTGCATTGTGAAAGACATATTTCATTTATTTCAATACCGCTTTCTGCATGTTTACATTTTGTCTTTTACATTTGATTGTGCAGCTAAAAACAACCTTCAGAGATGTGAATACCAATGATTAAGCTCATTGAGAACACAAATACACCTGAGATCTTGAACGTGGTCAGTAGGCTACTTGGATGGTTGATGGCACACTGTTTTCAGCCACCCAACCGCAAACTCCAGCTGAGGAAACCCTCTTTGGAAAACTGGACCAGCCTCGGGTGGAAGATAAACTGCAAATGCCCAAAGCACAAGTCGGAGCAAAAATTAAGTTTCAATGTAGGCCTACACAGATAAATGCAATGCATGTAGTAGTATTATTAAAAACCAACACCACATATATGCAAATGATCGGTAATCCTTCGTTCAATATAGAGGTAGGGTGGGGGAATGTTTCTTTGCACTAGGACCATAGCGTTTAGAAGAGAAAGTGTGCCGACTCCCGAATTTGCCGTATCTTTAGTATGGGTAGTTGCTGCGCCCGCCGGTAGACTGCGTAGCGGTTGATAGTTGCTGGCGGGAGTCACTTTCTAAGCGCTCGCGAGTTTGAAAACACAGAAATACTGCCGTGTTTAGTCCTTATTTCTTGGTGTTGAAAGTGTATGTGATCAAGAAGCGATAGTGAAATAATACATACGTTATGGCACTGGTGTGTTTAGTATTTGTAAGCCTATACATTACGGTACTTCTTTACATTTGTGCTGTCGTGTGAATTATAACCTGGTAAGATTCGTCCAACAAAACTGTGTAAGTAAATATGCCGTGTTGTTTTGTTCCCGGGTGCCGATCTGGATACGACAAGTCATCTGCAACAGGTAGGCACTTTTTTAGACCTCCAAAAGGCGAAGATGATTTATTTAAATGGGCAAAGGCCATTCCGAGGAAAGACATTAAATTGTCAAATAAGTCATATGTATGTGACAAACATTTCTCCGATAATTTCCTTATTAAAACGGACACTTTCACAATAGATGGAAAGACAGTCGAAATGGCAAGAATGAGATGGAGTTTGAAGCCTGGTGCAGTCCCACACATTTTTCCAAACTTGCCGAAATATTTCACTACGCAACAGAAAGCACGCAAATCTCCTCTGAAGAGGACTATGAGAAAGACTGACATATCGAAATCTTGTACCAAAATTCCGGCAGTTGGTTCTCCAATGGTAGTTCCTGGTACTTCTTATGGTGTAGATAGTGAGGTCGATGCCAGCAAAGTTATTGCCAGTCTCAATCGCAAAGTAAAAAATCTTAATAGAAATTTAGTGAGAACACAGAATAAGCTACTGAAAGAGAGGGAAAAGGTAACATTGTTGGAAAAGAAAGTTGCGACTGTTATTCCATCACAATCTCGTTGTACATGTAAGCCGAATTTCCTGAGTAAGAAGCAAAAGTTAGTTATAGACACTATGTTTAAGAAGTGCCAAACAAGTCCAACAGGCATGCGATACAGTGATGAATTTATTCTGCAGAGTTTGCTTCTCAAAATTAAATCTCCCAAGGGTTACAGGCATTGCCTAAGGCACGGCTTACTACCTCTCCCTTCTGAAAGTCATTTAAGAACCCTCTGCAAGGGATTTAAGTGCTCGTATGGCGCAAACACGAATGCTATAAATGCAATTGCAGAAGCATTTAAAAATGAACAAGACGAAAATCAACGTTTAGGGGTAGTGATATTCGATGAAGTTAAGTTGAGGGAGGAAATTCGATTTAATTCTTCCTCGCTCAAATTGGATGGTTTTGTGGACTTAGGTGATTTAACTCCAGAGGATAAAAGGAATACCTTAGCCAACCATGCTTTGGTATTCATGTTTGTTCCCCTCCTCCATAATTGGATCCAGCCGGTAGCAGTTTATGCCAGCAAAAATGCAACACCTGGTGATATTTTGGCAAAAATACTAATCCAAATTATTATACAGCTGGAACAAGCTGGAGCGAGAGTGATAGGTTTCACAAGTGATGGAAGTCAGTCGAATAAGAAGGCTTGGATAAACTTAGGAATAACCGGAAAACCAGGAAATGTGAAATGTAGTATCCGAAATCCAGTTAATCAAGAGAGAAAACTGTGGGCCTTTTCAGACTTTGTACATATCTTAAATGTGTAAGGAACTATCTCCACGATAAAAGTAAGTTGCTGTACAAAAATCAAGAAATAGATTTTAATTTCTACGGACAGGTTTATGCCATGGACACTTCCCCCGAGTTTTGAGGTCTTAAAGCTTGTCCGAAATTGACTTCCGCACACATAAACCCTACGTCTTTCCAAAGAATGAACGCGAGACTCGCTTTCCAATTATTCAGCAATGCGACCGCGAATGCCATTAAGTTCTTCCGGCATACTAACCCCGACATTTTTAGCGGCAGTGAGAATACAGAATTATTCACGAGAGACATGAACAATCTATCAGATGCGCTTAACTCCAGAATACCAACAAACGCACTGTACAAAGATTCTCCTTCGCACAAGACATTAATGGACTTTTATGAAACCATTAGCTCAGAAAATAACACATTTGCCTCAAATAGGACAATGGAATCTCTGAGAGTCACGCTAAAGAGTACCTTAGAAGTCGTTCATTATTTATGGTCCAAAGGCTTCAAGTACGTGTTGACAGGGAAATTCAATCAAGACCCCTTAGAACGTCATTTTGGAATTTTAAGGTCCATAAGTTGCGACGATCACCCATCAACTGTAGATTTTCTTCATTTGCATATGTTACAGTGCGTGTATGTTCCAATTAAGATGGCTATATCAGCATCCGGGAACTGTGAACCTAAGTTAGAACCACCTCTCACGTCATTTGTTAATCAAATGCGATTATATGCGAAGCAAACCGAGGAACAAAAAAAATCTGTTAAGTTGTGTGTGGAGGACAAAATTAGAGACAAAGTGGTGATAACGGACTGGGAGAATGATCCTCCCCTTCCTTATGAAGACAACATTCCGAAACAATGCTTGGTTTACTATCTAGCAGGGTACATTGTCAAACAACTAAGGAAACGAATCAGCTGTGTGAAGTGTGCAACAACCCTTCAAAGTGAAAGACCGTCAGACACAACAGCTGCAACTTTCACCAGCATAAAGGACTTTGGCACAATAAATGCCCTTACTTACCTAACTCACCCGTCCGACAGTGTCTTCAACATTCTTTTACAGGTCGAAGTAGTCGTTGAAAAGAAACTAGCTTCCCTTTCAAATTTGTGGGGTGATATATTTTATGAGTGTTTGGACAGCATAGATGAGATTGTTTTAGGGCCGTGTGATTTAGGATGTTGTATGGAACATAAACTGGACCTTACTGGAAAACTCGTTTTTCATTTCATGAAGTGCCGCTTTTTCTTTCGTACGAAAGAAATTAGGAAAGAGCAATCATCTTCTAAGTCTGGAAAATCGTCGCGTAAGCTGTCCAAAGTTTCGGACAACTGACAGCTGTAATTTGCATGGGTGAGTTTATATTATACTGTATTATATTATATTTACTGTATTTGTGCGGTAGTGAATGGTCTGTAGCTTTACGATTTTTACACATTCAGTTACATTTGACTCCCGTCCGAATGTTTAATTTCCTTATTGTATGAACCTATGACGTAATCTGGTGTTTCATAATTAACACAACGGACATCAGCGTTTTATATACTCAGTGCGGAGAATTTTATATTTGGATCATCTTGTCTAATACAACGTAGTGTAAGCTGATAACATTCAGTTGCTGAAAAATAACATTCAACTGCTTCTATTGATACTGTCCTCACTCAGCGCTAGCCGACGCTAGAGCTGCCTAGCGGCTGGACCATACAAACTCCACAAGTCGCGTCACTTTTCCTTCTATACGCTATGCTAGGACTGTGAACAGGAGCACTACACATGAGTTGTTCTGCTGCCCAGACCTAATGTAAGCTGGGCGCCTGACACTTGTTTCATTTATTACCCCTTATCTTCATGAAGCTACAGAAGGTCTCAAATGACGAATGTGATAAAGCTGAAACAGCTTTGTGAACAGATGTTTGTCCAGGGTTCACTTATCGTTCAGAAGTTTGCAACACTGTAGCACGACCACTTATAACACAAGTTGTTTTGTTGTTGCTTTTATCATTTGAGGGGCTTGGACATGGTGGTCATTGAGACCCATGTACTTGGTGTGTGTATTTTTTATGATAACCTGTTGTAATAGGCTATGGTGACTGCATTAGTGTGTCTTTGTACTTAAGGTGAGGATTGGGAGGGAGGCAGCCATGGTCTTAAATAAGGAACCTTCTCTGCATTTGCCTGCAGTAGACGTGGTAAACCACTTCCAAGATGGCCTAGGTGGGAATCGAATCCACCTCGCCTCAGGATTGCTACATGAGGCTTAGCGTAACCCGTTTCACCACTCAGACCAGAATTACTTTTATGGGCAGGGCCAGGAAACGAACCCAGATCTCTGGGGCAAGAACCGAGAATGCTGGCCACTACACACCGAGGTGGTCAAACAAGAATTGTGTCCAGGCATGTATCTAGGCCTAATGGGTAAGACTAGGGAGTTGTGTGTCTACAAGATATAGGAGAGCTGAGAACATGGATGCCTTTCTTCCTGGAACTACAAACTGCCATTCACTCACTGAGAACAGTTTCCAGCTAGACTGTAAAGAACCCGTTATAGATTTGGGTGCTATTCATCACCTAGAACAAATACTAGGTACTGAACGACATTGTCATGCACAGGAATCCAATGCTAATATTCTTATATATTTTGGGTGGTCAAGCTAAGAGAATGTTAACCAGGGGCATAGCTACAATGGGGCAAACGGGGCACCGCCCCGGGGCCCCCGAGGTCATGGGGCCCCAAACCCTAAAAGAAAAAATATAAATACGTAATAAATAAAAGTAGTACTAGAGAACATATTTGATAATACAATTTAGATCGTGGGCCCCAATTGTACGGAGCTACGCGTCTAAACTTGTGTTTAGAAACTAGTCACGTTCAGTGCAATCTGTATGTAAGATATATCCATCCATTTGTGTGGTATTCTATGAGTATTTGTTGATAGCCGGGCGCCCGACCCAGCCACCGGACAGACCATGCATTGTTCCCCAATCAGCGCATGACCATGGCTCATCGTTCCACCTCTTCCCCCTCCACTGCGACATCACTCCACAGCAATGCACAGTAGCAGAGTAGTAGCAGTAGTGTAGTTGGTACGTCGCCACAGTGGTTCCCGGTTAAGTGGTTGAACTTAAGTTGTGGCTTGCATTGTGCTATTTTTTTAACGACGCTATGAAACGTACTTATCATAAGGAACTAAAAAAAGGAAGGATAAAAAAGGAGGAGACGGTTCGAGCTTGCACTAAATCGTTAACTGCATGGTTTCACCCTCAAACCCAATCAGGTTTTGAGTACGTTTCGGTGCAGAAACAAGATCAAAACATAGAAAATGAAAATAATGAAGGTAAGAAGAAAGTTTTATAAATTGTTAAGCAAAGTAAAATTATTGTTATGTAGATTTCCATTAACAATATGGTCAGGACGTAATATTTTATAACAAACAAATATCATATTACGTTAATGTTATGAAAAGGATTGAGTTTGTGATAAAAAAAAACAAAGAAGCGGTTTGCGAATTGCGACGGTTGATTCACTTCACTTGGACTGAGCACATCTGTTTGTTCTTCATTTCACATTAAAAATCACACTGTATCGGGTATACAGTATGCATCGTTTCAACGGACGACTATCTTTGGTGACAAAGTTTTCTTGTCCCGTTAACCAACCAATAATCAATTAGTTTACTTAGTTCAACAGTTAGTTGGACCTGTTTCTACAAATAAAACACTGCAATGAACTATAAACCACTACACTAAATGTTATTGCTCAATATTATTCACTACCGTATGTATTTCTTTTAGATGTTGATGTTCATCAACAGTCTTCGGTGAACATTTGTGCACGCCCCAATGTATTTGGTCTGTTACTACGCAAGGACCGGGAACACCACACGTCTGACATCATAGGCTTTACCGTCATCCATGCGATCAATATTCCTCTCAGTTTCACGGAGCTGATATCTTTTTGTAACAGGCTGACGAGAAGTAGTTGTAAATTGTGTTCGCTGTCTTCTTCCGACACCGACGTATTAATAGACGGGTTTTGATTGGTTATGTTGGGACAGTGCTGCTCGACTCGTGAGCTGATATATTCAAGATGGCGACTGCGTGCTACATGCAGAGTCATAATCTTGTGACAAATACAAGTGAGGAATATTACATGTTTCGCCTTTAATAAAATATATCGTGTTATTTGCGCAATTGGATCGTGAGTTATTGATTTTGATGTTTCAATTGTATTCTCAGCCACCATCTGGGCTATGTTGGGGATGAGCCTTTGAAATACAAATGTATAACAAGATGTTCAGTAAAGAACATATAGCTTACTTTCTCCTAAATACATGGGTATAGTTATTGACCTTTCCAGGGAGTATTGAATGTTGGTTGTAGTAGCTCGTTGAATAACAACGTGCTACATTATTATATTGATTGAATCCTCACCTAAAATATGGACTTGCGAGCACACGATAGGCTCCATTTTGACCCAACGGGACGGCACGGTACAGCACGATACGTGGCACGGTCGTCCTGAACTGTTAGTCACTGCTATGGTATAATAATTCTGTTATAAGATGTTAATATCCTACGGATCACCTCCTTGAGGACAGTTTAAACCACCCTCTATACCCTTATTATGTATCTAGTTTATGTCCTCTATGGAACTTGGTCGGAGTGTAAATATGCTTTTACTCTGTGACAATGTTAGTTGTAATTTGTTCATTGTGTTAAGATGTCGATTCATATGTGTGTGCATATTAAAGTGCTATAATATCCTTTATTCAAAACATAATAGCCATAATGTGCTTTATTCAGAACATAATAGTTGGCGACGAGGAATTGGGACTTGATTCTCCGGTTCAGATATAGCCTACATCAATGAAGTACGGTATTTACGTCGTCTGTTTCAACGGCCACGTGAGTAAAATCAAGAATCAGGCAAATCGACATGAAATGTACACAGAGTACTTGTAAACGATCCTAAGCAACTCATCGTATATTCAGCTACGTGTGCCTGCATGCCACATATTCAAAATAATATGTATCGCAGTTCGAACTTTGAGGTTATGCAATGTTTTTTTTTCTCAAGCCCAGGACAATATTCGGTCATCGATCCCTACCCAGTGTGTTTTAAATCTGTTATCTTGAAACATTTTATTATATTTGAACTGTGATTCTTAAAATTGTTTCGAAGTTCCGTCAAGATGGACGCAAATCAGTTTCAACAATTACTGAACATTTTTACTAATTCTCAAGAGAAGTTACTTGAAAGGTATCAAGCTCACCAGCCCGTCGCAATCCCACAAGCCACTAACATCACACCTTTTGAAAATTTTGATTCTGAAAAGGAAAAACTTGTGTCGTATTTAGAACGATTTGAAAATTACGCAAACTTCAACAATGCCACCGATCCAACAAAGAAAGCTCAACTCTTGTGTACATCAATAGGGGCAATTCATTATAACAATCTCTCTGCATTTTTAGGCCCTGATAAACCAATCAAGTCTCTCGGTTATAATGACCTAGTAAAGCATTTCAAGCAAATACTGTCACCTCAAGTCTCAACCGTAGTTTCCCAACACTATTTCTTGAACGTCAATCAAAAAGAAAGTCAAAATATTGCAGGATTTGTTGCCACTCTTAGAAGCCACTTACTAGACTGTGACTTTTATATTCAGTGTACATGTGACGCCAGAATTTCAATTGCGGATGTTTTTCTTCGTGCACAATTTATACGTGGCTTGCGAGATAATTGGATCAGAGAGAAACTTCTCCAGTCTAATGACACGAAATTTGATGATCTCCTGAAGAAGGCTATAGCCTTGGAAGCATCACGGTATGAGAGTAATCAGCTGTCAAAACAGCTCACTTGCACCGTCAGACTCTATAGAGGACACAAACAAAGTAACAAAAGCCACAAGTTCATATAATGACCGAAGTATGAATCAATACAGCAGTGATACTCAGTCACGTTTTGTTCAACAGCCTAACCCAGGCTCTCACTCACGTTCACAGTCCAGGGGCCGCCGTAGTTCTGTCAATTATAGAGCACTAGGTATTGATGGATTATGCCTGAATTGTGGAAATTCAAACCACAGGTCAAGAGATTGTCGCACAAACAGAAACTCTCTTAAATGTAGGTCATGTAGGAAAGTGGGACATGTTGCAAAAGTTTGTATCACTACACTTCTTCAACAGTCAAATACACACAACATTGCAACTGAGAACATAGATGACAACTTGCATGACCACCCGGAAATCAATTTCGGGATAGGACAACTGGAATGCATCGAAGATCTCTTTGAAGTAGGACAAGAATCAGATAAATATTTTATCACTGTTAAACTCAACAATAAATCACAAAGATTTGAAGTCGACACGGGAGCAAAATATTCACTCATCCCAGAGAACGAATGTTCAACCTTGGGTCTTGGTTTGCCATTGCAGCCAACAAATGTCTGTTTTCGATCATATTCTGATCATGTTATCAAATCCAGAGGAAAAATTGTTGTCACAGTATCATACAAAGGAACAGAAATTGTTGCAGATCTTTTTGTAGTTCCGCAAGGTCATGCCGCATTGCTTGGTCGTGTTTGGATCAGGGGCCTCGGCCTTGATCTGAAGGAAATTGACAAGGACACAAATCAATCACTTCACACTGAATCTGTCAACTCAGTGCAGTCAATTCAGGATATTTTACATCAGTATAGTACAATCTTTGAAGAAAAAATTGGATGCGTTCCCAATATTGAAGTAAAACTGCAACTCAGAGAGGGGGTGAAACCTGTCTTCAATCGTGAACGTGATGTCCCTTTTGCTCTTCGGGAACGCGTTGAAAAGGAACTCGCTTCATTGGAATCAGAAGGAGTTATTTCTCCCACAGCTTTAAGTGATTGGGGATCGCCTCTTGTTGTTATCCCAAAACCAGATGGGGGAGTTCGGTTATGTGTTGACTACAAATGTGGAGTAAATTCAAGGTTGATTTCTGCAATCCATCCCATAAGACCAGTTAATGATGTTCTACATAGTCTTAGAAACTCAAAATTTTTCTGCAAGTTAGACTTATACAAGGCATATCTACATCTGAAGGTTGATGAAGAAGGTAGTATGATTCAAACTATATGCACTCACAAAGGAACCTTCAGGATGCACCGACTGAGTTTTGGCATCAAAACTGCCCCCTCAGAATTTAATAGGATATTATCACAGATCCTTCATGGTCTTCCAAAAGCTGAAGCTTATTTTGACGACATCATAATACATGGTACAACGAAGGAGGAGTGCACCAAGAACTTAATAGCCTGTCTAGAACGGCTTTCAAAAAATAATCTGCATTTGAACAAAAGCAAATGCTCATTTTTCAAGGAAAACATAGACTACCTAGGGCATATTGTATCATATAATGAGATCCGCAAGTCACCAGAGAAAGTTCAAGCTGTGTCACAAATGCCACGCCCTAAAAACAATGAAGAAGTGAGACGCTTCCTTGGTATGGTGACTTATTATGCAAAGTTCATTCCTAATTTTTCAACGAAGTCCCACCCATTACGGCAGTTATTGCGGAAAGGTGTACGATTTTTCTGGTCTGCAGCCTGTGAAGCAGCTTTCTTGAATCTCAAGTCCGAGTTATGTAGTGAACGTGTCCTTACCCCATTCAACCCATCACTGCCTATCATCTTGTCAACCGATGCCAGTCCTACTGGTGTTGGAGCAGTATTAAGTCATGAGATGGATGGCCAAGAAAGACCCATCGCCTATGCATCTCGTGCCCTAACACCAGCAGAATGTAATTACAGTCAGCTTGACCGGGAAGCGCTGGCAATAATTTTCGCCACAACACACTTCTACAACTATATTTTTGCAAGAAATTTCATTCTTGTGACAGACAATGAACCTCTGTCTCGTATTTTTCATCAGAACAAGGGCCTGCCACAAATGACATCTGCAAGGCTCCTAAGATATGCATCGTTTCTCTCCGGGTTTGACTACACGGTAAGAGTGAAAAAAGGGAAAGATAACGAAAATGTTGATTGCCTATCCCGAGCCCCTGTTGCATCTACCTCGCCAAACATTGAAACATCAATAAATGCAGAAGTTTCACAACTCTGTGCTGAAACGATTCTTCAAGTGTCAAGTGAAGCCATTACGTACGAAACTATCCGTGATGAGACTATGTTAGACCCAGAACTTAGTGCCACCCTGCAACGTCTTCAAACTCAATCCTTGGATGAACCATATACAGTTGAAAATGGTATTCTATTCCGTCAAGACCGAATTGTTATCCCAAAGAAACTACAAAGAAAAATTTTGGAAGAGTTACATTTAACACACCTCGGCATTGTGAAAACAAAACAGTTAGCAAGACGATATGTCTACTGGCCGCAATTAGACAAAGACATTGAGAAGCTTATCAAATCTTGTGAAGAGTGCGCGCAGACTCGTTCAAATCCACCAAAAGCTCCAATACACCCCTGGGATGAACCAGAAGAAAATTGGGAACGCATACACATTGACTATGCGGGGCCATTTGATAACCACCATTTCTTGATGTGTGTTGACGCGAAATCCAAGTGGGTCGAAGTACGAATGGTGAAAGACGCTCCATCTACTGCAACTACGATCAGTATCCTTGACAATATCTTTACCGTACATGGGTACCCGAATGTCCTTGTCTCAGATAATGCCACTATCTTCACGAGTGATGTATTCAGATCCTATTGCAAGGAGAGAGGGATTTTTCAGAAATATATTGCACCAGGGCACCCAGCAACCAATGGGCTAGCCGAGAGAAACATCCAAACTTTGAAGAGGCGACTTCGTGCTGCTGTAAATGACCCGGCACCATTATCGACTAAGTTACAGAACATCTTGTTTCAATACAGAGCAACGCCATTGGCATGTGGACAGTCTCCAGCTGAACTATATTTGAAACGTCGGCTACGTATCCGGTTGGATGCTCTACTTCCAAACCAAAAGAGCTTGACTACATCCAGTTCCTCACCCCCTGTTCGCTCTTTCAAAGTGGGAGAGAGAGTGCAAGTCCGGATTCACCAGAAAAACCGTGATATTTGGCAGTTTGGTGTTATACAAACTAAACTCGGCCAGCGTCACTATGATGTGAAATTGGATTCGGGACGAATTTTAAAGCGACATGTTGACCAGTTATTATCGACTCTCGTGCCAAAGAAAGATAAGCATGTCACTTTTGCTACAACAAATCCTCCAGTGCGTGGTGTTCCAAACATACCAACACCAACCCAGTCAAGACTAGAAAATGAGGATATTCCTCCTGCAACCCACACTTCAGATGATACAAGGCAGACCATCCTGCAACCAGATGAACGCCCTGATCGAAACAGCCTTCCACCACCTGCTGATAATTATTTAAGAAGATCAGCCAGAGACAGGCGACCTCCTCAGTATCTGCAAGACTATGTGCCCAAATGAATATGAATAGTTCCTTTTATTTGTTTTTATATAAGTGGGGGAGACTATTATGTATCTAGTTTATGTCCTCTATGGAACTTGGTCGGAGTGTAAATATGCTTTTACTCTGTGACAATGTTAGTTGTAATTTGTTCATTGTGTTAAGATGTCGATTCATATGTGTGTGCATATTAAAGTGCTATAATATCCTTTATTCAAAACATAATAGCCATAATGTGCTTTATTCAGAACATAATAACCCTCTATACGGATTCGGTGGGTGTAACATTTACATGCAGGTTTAAATGGTGATAAAATAATAACTAAGAAGATATCTTGAGTGCCAACATTTATTATTGTAAGTATTGTGACCGTTTATTCGTTAACTTGTATCGATGCGAACAATTCAAGTGATAGCGTTCTACGACTGTTTTCTTAGTAACCGATACTTTTAAAATATCTTATCTACTTGGTAAGCTTTTGTAGTTGGTTGCTTAGTTTAAAGGCTGAACTGTAACTGAGTTAACACTGCGGTTTTGTGGACTTGGCTGATTTGCGGCTGTTCCTGTACTGGTATCCACATCATCTCCCTCCTAATTATCTTCATCATCTACATACCCGTAGGCTTTATTCAAAGCATCCACCCATCTGTTGGACAGAGAATATAGTAGCGACTATCTTCTACATTCTTGAGACATAGGTATATGAATAGCCTTTAGAGTGTTGTGAAATGCCTTGCTTCAAATGAAATTCAGCTAGAATTGACCACCAAGTGGGAGATGGGTGATCTTCTCTTCCATGCGCAAGGAATACCATCTTATTGCCACTGTAGCGCTGCCAGGCAAACAATGAGGCATATCATTCAGGACTACGCTCTGAGATCCTATCGTGCTGTACTAAGGAACACCACAGTCAATTGTCTACATATTAAATAGATAGATAAATACATAACTAAATATGTCCAAAAGGACACCCGCTCGGCATTCCGGGAGACCATATAGATCCAGAATAATATATAGGTACATTGTTTGCTCTACAGTACATTACGATACACCATACGAATGTGGATTGAAGCTCTCAATATGCCAGAGCAGACCTTCTCAAGTCCATCCTCGGTGATGCCAAGCTCTTTCAGGATGTTCCCCGAGTACAGTAGGTTATATCTCTCACTCAGGTGAGGTATTCATGGTCGCTAAATAGCCTATTTCCCCTCTTTGACTCGTATACATCATTTGTGATTAACGTCAAGAGTTGCTAAGTTTCGTTGTAATTTCTCTTTTGCACCGAGAAGAATTGATTGGTTCATTAGAAAACTACGCCCATTCACCATCTTAGATATATGGAATCGATTATCTTACGCATTCTGCAGAGAGAGCCTTCTTTGTGAGACTGAATATTTGCTGCGTTTCGTCATTGTAACTGCAATGCATTGCTGATATTAATATCTGATATATTCAAGATGGTGTCTGCGTGCTACATGCAGAGTGATTGTCTTGTGACAAATACAAGAGAAAATGTTAAATGTTTTGCCCTTCGTAAAATATATCGTGTTAATTGCGCAATTGTGTCCTGAGTTATTGATTTTGATGTTACAATTGGATGCTCAGCAACCATCTGGGCTATGAAGGGGTCTTTAGCCTTTGGCATACAAACCCCATATACATTTATGATATTCTAGCTATACGCGGCATGCGTTTAAATTCTGGGTTATGCTGGGTATGATCTTTAGCCTTTAACATACAAAGCCCATATATATTGTTACGTGCCACCCCCCCTAGTGGCACTTTTGTGAACTGGATTACGGTGGGTTGAAGCACAACACAGATTGTTCCTTTAAAGAAATAATTAACTTTATTGCGGCCAGAAAGATACACCACTCAACAGCAAATACAAGCAATTAGAACCTTACTCCAGTTTCCTCAAGTCTCTTCCTTATGGAGCGCTCTTGCCCCTTTCACTTAGTCATGCAGTTAATCTTCCACTAATGAGACCCGTGTCCTAGGAATACCTGCACCTCTTCCTTATGTACACAAACTACAGTAATTACGATAACCTGCTACACGCTGCTTCACTGTCCACAAGCTAGGAAACAATGTCACTGGATTTCGTAACTCGCACGGCACTTCGCCACAATACCTCTGTCGCTCAGTGAAATCACACTCGCTCAAGACACAGGCAGTCCCCTGCATGCTTTTCACTCCCTCGCTGTCAAGAGAATCAGCTTCACTGGGGGTTTCGCAAGTCACGTCACCAACAACTGTCGCTCAAGGTAAGCGCTCGCACTAGCTCGAAAAACACACACACACATCGCTTGACAGGTCGCTCGTATATAGCAGGCCGGTGACTCAATAAATGCTTCTAGACCCATCCAGGGTTCACGGCTTCTCGAGGTTTCCATCACTGGCTGGGTCACGAATATTCTGGACCATCCCTTTGTCCTAGTAGCCCTGTTGCGTAAGGCGTACGCAATACACTGAGGCAGAGCACAGCCCAGCCCGGGGGCAGTTGTGACTCATGCGGCGAGCGACGAAACAAACTCACAGCCGTAACACCACCCCCTTCCTAAAAGGCTGATCGTCCCGAAGAATCATTGGTCCGTCTGTGTCCCTCCGTAGGCTGCCAGGCGATCTCGATGCACGATCTTCATCTTCGCCCTCGGGCTCCGCTGGATCCTGTAGACGACATCGTTGATCCGTTTCACGACTCGGTATGGGCCTTCCCAGGACTTCTGCAGTTTGGGTGACAGGCCTTTCTTCCGTAATGGGTTGAAGAGCCAGACCAGGTCGTCCTCGTGGAATCCGCCGGCATCCGTCCGTTGGTCGTATCGGGTCTTCATTCGGTCGGTCTCGATCTGCAGTTTCCTCCTCGCGAACGTGTGCATGTCCTCCAGTTGGTCGACCAGTTCTTGACAATACTGGCTTACCGGGATCGGATCATTCCCAGGTCGGCCGAAGGCAAGATCGACAGGTAGACGGAGATCCGTCCCAAACATGGCCCGGGCTGGTGTGCACCCGGTGGCTTCATGCACTGCGGCGCGGTAGGCCAGGAGAAATAGTGGAAGATGTTTGTCCCAATCCCTCTGGTGCTCGCTGACGACTATTTGGGGATGGTTCTCGATGGTGCGATTGAATGTCTCTACCATCCCGTCGGACTGAGGGTGTAGCGGCGTCGTCCTTGTCTTCCGAATTCCCAGCAGCTGGCATAGGTTCTGGAACACCTGTGACTCGAAGTTCCTCCCTTGGTCGGAGTGCAGCTTCAGGGGTACTCCGTACCGGCTGACGAATTCCTTCACCAGAGTCTCTGCGATCGTCGCGGCTTCTTGGTTAGGGAGCGCATACGCCTCCGGCCATTTGGTGAAATAGTCGCTGACGACCAATATGTAGCGGTTCCCTGCCTCGCTCAACGGGAATGGCCCAGCAACATCGATGGCCACTCTCTCCATGGGGCCTCCCACGTTGTAGGTCTTCAGTGGACCCCGTCGTCTTCGTCCTGGGCCCTTGCTGGCTGCGCAATCGTGGCACCTCGCGCAGTGGCTCTCCACGTCTGTTTGGCATCCGATCCAGTAAAACCGCTCTCTCAGCTTCTCCAAGGTCTTCTTTATCCCTAGGTGTCCACCAGATGATCCTCCATGGACTTCCTTCAGGACTTCCTCCGTCATGGCCTTTGGAACGACGACTTATTCCCGAGATGTCTTTCCGTCGGTGCTCTCCCAGGTACGGCAGATGAGGCCATCCCTTACAATCAGCGAGTCCCACTGTGCCCAGTAGGATTTAAACTTTGGGCTGTAGTCACTCACAATGTTCCACCCGGGTCTGGGGACACAGGCCCTCTTCCATTCGGCTATCTGTCCCAGGTCATCATCTTCTGCTTGTGCCCGCGTGAAAGATTCGCGGCTCCAGCTCCCATAAAGATCCACGGTAGTCCTTCGGCACTGCATCCTGGTGTTCTCCTCTCTTCTGGTACAGGAGGTGCAGTCTTCGGGGCACGGTCTTCGTGACAGGGCGTCGGCGTTAGAATGCAGTTGGCCTTTCCTGTGCTGGATCTCAAAGTTGTACTGTTGAAGCCTCTCTATCCACCGCGCGAGTTGACCCTCGGGCTGTTTGAAATTCAGGAGCCACCACAGGGATGCATGGTCGGTCCTGATGAGAAATTCTTGCCCGTACAGGTACTTGTGGAAGTGTTCGATGGTCTTCACGATGGCGAGCAGTTCCTTCCTGTTTCCTCTCTGGCTTTGACAAGGCTTTGCTGAAGTAGGCCACTACTCTCTCCTCGCCGTCCACTATTTGCGACAGGATTCCCTCTATACCAAAGTCGCTGGCATCGGTATCGACGATGAACCTTGTTCCAGGTCTGGGGTAGGCCAGAATAGGTGCGGTGCCCAGAGCCTGCTTGAGTTGTTCGAAGGCACTGTGGCATTCTGCTGTCCACGTGAAGAGTTGGTCCTTCTCAGTCAGTCGATGCAGTGGTTTGGCGATGTCGGCGAATCCTCTCACGAAGCGACGGTAATAAGTGCAGAGTTCCAGGAAGCTTCGTAGTTGGAACTTGTCCTTCGGAACTGAACACTCCCTCACAGCTGCGGTCTTCTATGGGTCGGTGCACACCCCTTCCTCGGAGACGATATGCCCAAGGTACTGGGCCAGCTTCTGGAAGAGCTGACACTTCTTGGGGCTCAACTTCAGCTGGGCAGCCCGTAGCTTCATCAACATCTCCTTCAGGTTGCTGTAGTGCTCCTCGAAGCTTCTTCCCAGAACGATGACGTCGTCTAGGTAGACCAGGCAGGTCTTCCAGTGTAGTCCCCTCAGAATGGACTCCATTAGCCTTTCGAAGGTGGCAGGGGCATTGCACAGACCTAATGGCATGACGGTGAACTGCCAGAGCCCGCTGCCCACAAAGAACGCAGTTTTCTCGCGGTCCTTAGGGTGGACCTCCACCTGTCAGTAGCCACTCTTCAAATCCAAGGCGGAGAACCATCTTGACCCTGATATGGTGTCCAGGGTGTCGTCGATCCGGGGTAGAGGGTAGCTGTCCTTCTTCGTGACGTCATTCACCCGCCTGTAATCCACGCAGAACCAGGTGGAACCGTCCTTCTTCTTCACTAGCACGACCGGAGAACTCCAAGGACTATGTGATGACTAGATCACTCCTTGCTCCTTCATCTCTTCTACCATCTGGTCGACGTCGGCTTGCTTGGCGAGCGGGACACGTCGAAATGGGTCCCTAATCGGTGCGCTGTCCCCAACGTCGATTCTGTGCTGGACCAAGCTTGTCCTGCCGAAGTCTTTGCTCCCCACGGAGAAGACATCCTGGAATTCGTATAGCAGGTCCCGAAGTTGGCGTGATTGTTCCTCGTCTAATTGGTCCTGGGATCCTTGGTACAGCGTCTGTAGTTCTTCTGGCAGGGCGCGTCTTCTTCGGTTGTCCGTCTGCAGGTGTCCGTCCGTCGTGTCTGTGATGCGGGCAATTCAGGTAACGGGCTCACAGACTCCTAGTTTGGTGTCCCGGTGAACCGTAATATCGTAGTCGTTCAGGTTGGACAGGCGGACGTACGGCCGAGACGTCGTGTTGATGAGAGTCTTGGCAACTAGCAATCCTTTTGTCTGGATGTCCTCATATTTTGGCTCGATGACAGCCGCCACTCCCTCAGCAGTTCTGTCGACAATTACGGCGGCGCTGAACTCCGTCCTGGCGGGAACGATGACGTCCTCTCTCAGCCTTACTCGTCGTGCGGTGACGGCCTCGTGTGCTGGTTGCAAAGCAAGTTCCCCTCCTCCGAAGTGCAGAGTGTTGGTACTCAGGTCCAAGATGATGTTGTTCTGGTCCAGGATGTCCAGTCCGGTGATCACTTCGTTTGCTACATCAGCCACGAGCACTGGATGCTTCACCGTCCGCCGACCAATGACTAACTCCAGTGATGCTTCGCCATGTACCGGTGCGGTCTCTCCAGTCGCGATTATTAGCTGGAGGTTCCTTTGTGTGGGTTGCACTCTCCACTTCGGGATCACGGTTGGATTGATGATGGTCTTCGATGCTCCCGTGTCGATTAGCATGTGCCAGCGCTCTCAGTTGACGACTCCGTCGACCATCAGCCTGCTATTATCCCTCCGTAACTGCGTCACACGAAGTTGGACCGCCGGGGCTTGACGACTGTCACAAGCCGACCTTTGCCCCCCAAGGCTGGCTGATACTTGCTTTTCTGGGCCGCGTGGTTTCCCTACGACTGACTGTCCCGACGGAAACCCTTGGCGGCGGCGATCACCGCAGTCCTTGCTCAGGTGGCCTCTCTTACCGCAGGTCTAGCAGGTCGGTAGTCCTCTTCCGGGCCGCCTCTCCGGTTGTTTTCCAGCGGTGTCGTTGCTGGTGGCACCGCGACTATCGAAGAAACGGCTTAGCGCCTCCATCAATTCATCGGCCAGGGGCTTGGTCTCGTTGGATTTTACTGGTTCGTCGACGTCCACTTGACGCACCCACGCGTGCATTCTAGATGCCTGTTTTGCCGTCTCGAACTCAAGTGCGTGGCTCAGTGCATCTGCCAGGGTCTTATTGCGCGCGAGTCGCAGCGCCTGTTGAGTGTCCGAGTCCCGTAGCCCGTCGGTGAAGGTCTGCGTCGCAATCTGTTCCAGAAAGTCGGCCGGCGCTGTTGGATAGGCGAGCCTTACGAGGCGTGCGATGTCCATCTCGAACTCCTGCAGGGTATCCGCGTTCTTTTGTACCCGGGTCCGGAGCTGCATCTGGTAGGCCTGCTGAAGATGGCTATCTCCATATCGGGACTCCATATTAGCGATTAGTGAAGCGTAGTCCTGGGATCCAGTCGGGATGGCCTGAAGGACGTTAAGGGCGTCCCCTCTCAGCGCTACAATGGGAGCTGTAGCCTTTTCCGTGCTGTTCCAGTTGTTTATGGAACAGGCTGCCTCGAAATGACGTAAGTAGGTGCTCCACGGGACCTTTCCGTGGAAGGTTGGGGGCGTCACTCTGCTATGTCCCGTTCCTGATATTCCCGGTGTAACGGTGGGTGGGCGTTGGCGCAGCTCGGCAACTTCCTCTTGTAGAGCGTTGAATCTCGCTTCCATCCCCGTCAGCGGGCGTTGGCCCAGCTCAGCAATTTCCTTTTGTAAAGCGTCAGTGGGCGCTGGCGCAGCTCGGCAACCTCCTTTTGTAAGGCGTTGAATTTCTCCTCCACCCCCATCAGCGGGCGTTGGCGCACCTCGGCAACTTCCACTTGTAAGGCGTCGAACTTCTTTTCCACTGCCGTGACTTCTTCACGTAGACCCAGTTCTAATTTCTTCAGGTCCTGTGTCAACTTATTCTGACCGTCTTCCATCTTCTTCTGGCCATCCTCTATCCTCTTCAGGTCCTCCGCTAGCTTATTTTGACCGTGTTCTATCTTCTTCTGGCCGTCTTCTAGTTTGGCAGTTAGGTCCTCGGCTAAGTTCTTCTGGCCGTCTTCTAGTTTGGCAGTTAGGTTCTCGGCTAACTTCTTCTCGCCGTCCTCCATCTTCTTCTGGCCGTCTTCCATCTTGGCTTCCATGCCACATAACTTTTCTAGCAATGCTGCAAATTGCGCTTCCATTTTAGATGTTTGTCTTGTAAAGGGCATGCACTCACAGGAAAATTTAAAAAAAAATGACCTGCTCGTGTTTTGAAACCAGGACCGTCAGGTGTTGTGCTTGTGATTGAGTTGGTAATCCCACTTCTGACACCAGTTGTTACGTGCCACCCCCCTAGTGGCACTTTTGTTAACTGGATTACGGTGGGTTGAAGCACAACACAGATTGTTCCTTTAATGAAATAATTAACTTTATTGCGGCCAGAAAGATACACCACTCAAAAGCAAATACAAGCAATTAGAACCTTACTCTAGTTTCCTCAAGTCTCTTCCTTATGGAGCGCTCTTGCCCCTTTCACTTAGTCATGCAGTTAATCCTTCACTAATGAGACCTGTCGCTCAGTGAAATCACTCTCGCTCAAAACACAGGCAGTCCCCTGCATGCTTCACACTCCCTCGCTGTCAAGAGAATCAGCTTCACTGGGGGTTTCGCAAGTCACGTCGCCAACAACTGTCGCTCAAGGTGAGCACTCGCACTAGCTCGAAAAACACACACACACACCGCTTGACAGGTCACTCTTATATAGCAGGCCGGTGACTCAATAAATGCTTCTAGACCCATCCAGGGTTCACGGCTTCTCGAGGTTTCCATCACTGGCTGGGTCACGAATATTCTGGACCAGCCCTTTATCCTAGTAGTCCTGTTGCGTAAGGCGTACGCAATACACTGAGGCAGAGCACAGCCCAGCCCGGGGGCAGTTGTGACTCATGCGGCGAGCGACGGAACAAACTCACAGCCGTAACAATATTACTGATATACTAGCTATACCTGGCATGCGTTGCAATTCTGGGCTATGCTGTGTATGATCTTTAGTCTTTAGTATACAAAGCCCATATATATTAATGATATACTAGCTATACCCGGCTTACGTTGCAACGCCAATCAAAGACAGAAAGAAATATATTATTAAAGTTATTGGTTTACGTCCCTTTTAACAACTGCGGCTTTTTGAGACGCCGGGTTGTCGGGAAGTTGGCCCAAAGGACATCTTTAAAGTGCCAGTAAATCTACTGACACGGTTCCTCGCATTTGCGCAAATACAAACTGGCTGCGTCAGGATCAATCCTGCAACATTGGAAACAGCAGCCAAGAACTTTACCTCTCAAACACGCAGCCAGCCCATGAAAGAAAGAAAAATAGAATACAAATAAATGTTTGAATTGTAATTTCGTAACATCAAGCTCATTTGCCCTTAACGATAAAAATAGGCTAAAGAAAAAAGGAGACGATTACTAAACGAACAAGGTGAAATTTTAAGCTGATATAGGTAATTCAGATTTGTACCTTTGTCATCTTCCTTGCCTCAAACATTTTTGCTGGCTTGGGCTGATACTCGTTGCATCTAGAGAATGGGTTGTTGGCGTACTGCTCGGGCTCCAGCTACGTGAAATTGAGAGGAATGTGGATCGCATGGATGACGATAAAGCCTATGATGACTGACGTGTGGTGTTCCCGGTCCTTGCGTAGAAACAGACCAAATACATTGGGGCGTGCACAAATGTTCACCGAAGTTCATTTGTTGAAAAAAATATAAAAATTGTAAAATAGATTTTCTAATTCGGAAAACGTTTACTCGCACGCAACCAACTGTAAATGCCTTTCCTGGAGTGTGCACAACAATTCACTAAACATTAATAGCAATCGGATGAATGGTGAAACGCATAAGGGGCTTGAAACGATTCGCGTGCCGTCTCTCATTTGTTGAATCTACTCGTGCGTTACCTATTGTAAAATGGATTTACTTAGCCCGAAACCTTTCCTGGAATGCACACAACAACTCACCAGAGTTTCATGGCAATCGGAGATGGTATATGAACGCATAATGGACTTGAAACGATTTGCGCGTTATGACCGAATTTGAACCGGCAGCCAAGTCTAAGTTAGTTTTAAGAACTGCAATTTACCACTGACCCACGCCTGCTGGTAAAAATAAAAATAATAGATGATCGGTGTGAAGAGATTGATAGAAATCTTACAGGCCTCATTGAGACATATGCATTAAATTATTATAATTATTTTAAATTAGGTGGCCATAAACGTATCGGCCAGACTGTTAGTTATACCTGAACAGTCCACACTAAACCGGCGACCGGAACGAAAGTGGGATCCGGCTGGCCTGTCAGTTCCGACTGAACAGGCGGCCGGTGATCGAACGAAAACTCAATCGTCCATCCGGTTGACCTGAAGAGAGAACAGGAAAGCCGGTACATGAGTGGGGTGAGGCGCCAGGCCCGCCTGAAGCCTGCACACGTGATGAGCAGTGTTTATATGTATGTTTATCATATCAATACAATTGTGCCAAGCTAAATTTGTAGGTTAGTTTTGATTAACGCTCTATTAAGACCCAACGTTCGTTGCCAGGTGCTGGTTGTGGTGGCATCTAATAGCCAAGTTTGCAGTTATGTGTCGTTGACGGTAGCAATTGGTAGCAAAAGTAGAAACTACTATAAATTGATCGTCTGCAGTCCTTACCTGAATAAAAATAACACACACTAATACACTTATCACAATTAACACCGGTTATCGTTTGAAGCCATTATCAGTATTGCCTTAGTAAACGAAAGTTTGATGCTTTTCAGTTGGTCAACACGATTGTTATCACACACCCAACTACACGGGGCTGATAACTAACATGTTTCAAGCCCCTTAGATGAATTAACAACAAATACACAGCTTCTTAAAATAATTATGAAGAAAATACGTTCAAGGAGATTTTTTTAAATACTTAACTATGCTGATTATGAATGTAGTTACTTGAAAGGTAGATATCAGTTCAGTTCAATGATCTTGCGGGATTTCCTGCAATTACGAAATAAAATGACGGGTCATACGCCGTGCGACCACTGCTGGGTTGAAGTGAGCTCTTCCTTTGTGCAAAAATGTCACGCGAAAAGGAAAATCAGTTCATAGAGGTTGATGATGATAATTGTTGTTTTATGGGGCCTAACATCGAGGTTATCGGCCCCTGATGGTCTGGGAGATAGCGAAAACGACAATGAAATGGAAACCATAACGGAAACCGAGGTAAACTGAAAACACGTAGGAAATGTAACTGAAAGCACTCATAAAAGGAAAGTCAAAGAAAAAGACTGACAAAGTGGAATTTAGATGGAAAAGACGCACAAAATGGAGCTTAGATTCAAAATACTTACAAAATGCAAGTTAGATTTGAAATACCCACAAAATGCAATGTAGATTCAAAAGACATACAAAATGCCATGTAGATTGACCATATTTACAAAATGCGATTGAGGTTGAAGATACTTATAAATGCAATTTAGATTCAAAATGCCACCCAAGATTGAAAATACACGCAAAAAGCGATTGAGGTTGAAAAGACTTACAAAATGCAATTGAAATTCAAAACAATCACAAAATGTCGGCGCCCGCGATGCAAAATACTTACAAAATGCAATGTAGATTGAAAATACTTACAAAATGCAAGATCGAAAATGCTAACATAATGCAATTTACATTGAAAATGCTCACAAAAAGTAAGTTTAGACGGAAAAAGACCTACAAAATGGAATGTCGAGTAAAAATACGCAAAAAATGGAATTGAGTTTCAAAATACTGGTTGGTTACTCAGTATATGGGCTGCTACAACGCGGTCATGTAGCCCCGTGTACTTCGGGTGTATGTAGAATCTTTCTGATAACCGGTGTTAATTGGGATGGCTGTATTAGTGTGTGTGTTATCTGTTTTTAATTCAAGTAAGAACTGCATACATTCGATTTTCAAGTAATTCCAACTTTTGCTACCAAACGACACTGTCAACGACCAACTAGTTCTGCACTTTGTTACTAGATGCCACTGCAGTCAGCTCCTTGCAACGAACGTTGGAACCAAAGAGCGTTAGTCAAAGATAACCTATAATTTAGCTTCACACAGGTGTAATTAGTGGAAGGTTCTTTATCATGCCATCAATCTATGACATGGGACCGCCGGCTTTACTTCCCTTCCGAAGGAAGGCATAGGCTACTGAGGGATTTTTAACGCTCTCAACGAATCCGACAGTTTCGGCCGGATTTGAACCCGCAACCTTGGGCATAGAAGCTGAGCATGCTACCTACTACGCCACCGAAGCCTCTTATTCAAAATACTCTCAAAGAGTCAAGTTAGATTCCAAGTACTTACAAAATGCAATTTAGATTCAAAATGCTTACAAAATGCAATTTATATTGAGAACACTTACAAAATGCAATTTATATTGAGAAAACTTACAAAATGCAATTTTGGTTGAGAACACTTACAAAATGCAATTTAGGTTGACATAACTTACAAAATGGACGTCGAGTGCTAATACCGGTCTATTTTCAACTGATGGTGTATGGGGTCTTCAGTTCAACCGGCGGACAGCGTCCGGTGAACTGTTCAGTCGTAACTGACAGGCTTACCGGAAAGTGTATGGCCCGCTTCTGGAGCTGTGTTGTGACAGCTCGACACCTGGCGATGAATCAGCAAGCCATTCTCTCACCTGCCATTGCGGTGTCATAAGTATACAGACTGTACAATTGGGTTACAGTGGGATTTAATTTTTCCTGATAAGTCCCTTGCCCTTTTGTGTTATATGAATAATTTATAATTAGAAACCTTCCCTGGAGTGCACACAAAAACTCACCCAAATTTCATCGCAATCGGACGAATTGTATATGAACGCTTAGGAGGCATACAGACAGACAGACAGACAGACAGACAGACAAACTATCACGTATAGTGATTTTTAGCCTATTTTCATTTTATGAAAAAAAAATAGCCTTATGAGATCACCTTTTGTCCGTGCGTCTGTCTGTGTGTGCGTGTGTGTGTGTCCCCTACTAATAAATTCTAAACGGCTGGAGCGATTTCAATGAAACTCGGTAAAATCATAGCAACATTCCGGCCGACCACGACCGTGCCCTTCAAATCCAACATGGCGGCTGAGCGAAATATTTCACCAGCATTCAGTAACTTTGAAACTATTACCGATATAATCCGAACATTTTGTACGGTGATAAAGGGAACTATTAGAAGTTCACCTATGAGACTTTCAAAAATCTGGTATCTACAAAACCAACATGGCGGCAAAGCAAAGTTGATACTTTTAAACAGACTTTTCTCGCGATTTAACCTCCCAAATGTAATGAAACTTGGTGCAGCAAATGTTTTAATACATTGTAATTCACTGGCGTCTAATTTAGTTCTATTGTTTACATAAACTCAAAATGGCGACTGTGTGAAATATATCACTGGCATTCAATATCTCCGAAACAAGGTATGATATCACCCAGAAATTTTGTACCGTGATAAAGGGCACTGCTACAAGTTTATCGATGTAACTTTCAAAAACCTGTTAAGTACAAAACGAACATGGCGGCCAAGCGAAGTTAAAATATTTTAATAGACTTTTAACGTGATTTAAGCATCTGAGCTTAGTGAAATGTGGTATTGAAAATGATTATACATTTTGTAATGCACTGGCATCTAATTTAGTTGAATTGTTTACATAACCTCAAGTTGGTTGCTGTGCAAAATTTTGAAGTAAAGTTTTTATTTTTTGTGTCGTAATCATGCGAACGAAGTGAAAGTTTGAATAATGAAGCAACGTAATCATTTTTCTTTAATGGTACATAACTCTATGGCCGTACATATAATAATCCACAATGGCGAGCATCCGAAATATTCTGACGGCTCTCAATATCTACGAATCTTTTACAGCATTCAAACTGAATTTTTAATGTTCATAGAAGCTATGATCATCAGTTCACCTACACAACTTGCAGTAACCTGGTGAGCACAAATCCAACATGGAGCCGACGCGAATTATAAAAATTTAAATGAACATTTCTCGCGATTTAACCATCCAAGTGCAGTAAAACTATGCACGTTAAATGCTTATTTAAATGTTAATCCACTGGCATCTAATTTATTTCAGTTGTTTTCATAACCGCAAGATGGTAGGTGTGCGAAATTTTAAAATGTCGTTTTTACTTCTTGTAATCATGCGATTGAAGTCTAAATACTTTACGTACACAATAATCTTCATGTAATAGTACATAAATAAAAATCCAACTTGGCGACAATCTGAAATATTTAGACGGTTCTCAATATCTACGAATCTATCACAACAATCAATCTGAAATTTTGTATGTTGATAAAGGCAATTAACATGGGTAGTATATACGAAAATAGGCTGTATAGTTCTTCACGGAACTACTTGTTATATCTATAGATTGAATCTTTAAAATATATAGTGTTGCTTGCGTACATTGTAATTTCAAGATAGTCGCTGTGCGATATATTGAGCTATATATGAATAATTCCAGTGACCTTTCTTGTATGGTACTGTACCCGAATTCACATTGTATTATACAGTGCGATAGGAAATATTATCCGCAGTACCTACATGAGACTGGGAGTTACGTTTGAAGCACTACTGTCGCTTGTATCAAAATAAACAAACAGTAAACTTTGTACTCACCACAGCCATTCATAACAGTTGCTGCAAGTGCTGATGACACATACGCTCGCTAATTGCAATACGCACTGACGATTTCGACAGCCTACGGCCCACAAGTGTGGGATTCACCCTGTCAAGGACACAGTGCTGCCAACTAAATTGCTGATGCTAGCTCTGGCAGGAGCTGGCAGTCACTGCGGTGAACTACAGCCCATACGTGTGGGATTTACCCTGTCAAGGGCGCAGTATTGCCAATTGAACTGCTGATGCTAACTCTGGGAGAAGCCGGCAGTCACTGCGGAGAACTACAGCCCACACTTGCGGGATTCACCCTGGCAAGGACAGAGTGCTGCCAACTAAACTGCTGATATTAGCTCTGACAGAAGCACGGCAGTCACTGTGGAGAACTACAGTCCACACGTGTGGGATTCACCCTGTGAAGGACACAGTGCTGCCAACTAAACTGCTGATGTTAGCTCTGGCAGGAGCCGTCAGTTACTGTGGAGAATTACAGCCCACACGTGTGGGATTCACCATGTCAAGGACACAGTGCTGCCAACTAAACTGCTGATGCTAGCTCTGGCAGAAACCGGCAGTCACTGTGGAGAACTACAGTCCACACGTGTGGGATTAACCCTGACAAGGACACAGTGATGCCAACTAAACTGCTGATATTAGCTCTGGGAGAAGCCGGCAGTCACTATGGAGAACTACAGTCCTCACCTGTGGGATTCACCCTGTCAAGGACACAGTGCTGCCACCTAAACTGCTGAAGCTAGCTCTGGCAGAAGCCGGTAGTCACTGTGGAGAACTACAGTCCTCACGTGTGGGATTCACCCTGTCAAGGACACAGTGCAGCCAACTAAACTGCATATATTAGCTCTGGGAAGAGCCGGCAGTCACTGTGGAGAACTACAGTCCACACGTGTGGGATTCACCATGTCAAGGACACAGTGCTGCCAACTAAACTGCATATATTAGCTCTGGGAGAAGCCGGCAGTCACTGTGGAGAACTACAGTCCACACGTGTGGGATTCACCATGTCAAGGACACAGTGCTGCCAACTAAACAGCTGATATTAGCTCTGGGAGGAACCGGCAGTCACTGTGGAGAACTACAGCCCACACGTGTGGGATTCACCCTGTCAAGGACACAGTGCTGCCAACTAAACTGCTGATGCTAGCTCTGGCAGAAGCCGGCAGTCACTGTGGAGAACTACAGTCCACACGTGTGGGATTCACCATGTCAAGGACACAGTGCTGCCAACTAAACAGCTGATATTAGCTCTGGGAGGAACCGGCAGTCACTGTGGAAAACTACAGCCCACACGTGTGGGATTCACCCTGTCAAGGACACAGTGCTGCCAACTAAACTGCTGATGCTAGCTCTGGCAGAAGCCGGCAGTCACTGTGGAGAACTACAGTCCACACGTGTGGGATTCACCCTGTCAAGGACACAGTGCTGCCAACTAAACTGCTGATGCTAGCTCTGGCAGACGCCGGCAGTCACAATGGAGAACTACAACCCACACGTGTGGTATTAGCCCTGTGAAGGACACAGTGCTGCCAACTAAAATACTGATGCTAGCTCTGGCAGATGCCGGCAGTCACAATGGAGAACTACAACCCACACGTGTGGGATTAGCCCTGTGAAGGACACCGTGCTGCCAACTAAAATACTGATGCTAGCTCTGGCAGATGCCGGCAGTCACAATGGAGAACTACAACCCACACGTGTGGGATTAGCCCTGTGAAGGACACAGTGCTGCCAACTAAAATACTGATGCTAGCTCTGGCAGATGCCGGCAGTCACAATGGAGAACTACAACCCACACGTGTGGGATTAACCCTGTGAAGGACACCGGGCTGCCAACTAAAATACTGATGCTAGCTCTGGGAGAAGCTGTCCGTCACTATGGAGAACTACAGCCTACACGTGTGGGATTCACCCTGTCAAGGACACAGTACTGCCAACTAAACTGCTGATATTAGCTCTGGCAGAAGCCGGCAGTCACTTTAGAGAACTACAGCCCATACGTGTGGGATTTACCCTGTCAAGGGCACCGTATTGCCAACTAAACTGCTGATGCTAACTCTGGGAGAAGCCGGCAGTCACTGCAGAGAACTACAGCCCACACGTGTGGGATTCACCCTGTCAAGGACACAGTGCTGCCAACTAAACTGCTGATATTAGCTCTGGCAGAAGCCGGCAGTCACTATGGAGAACTACAGTCCACACGTGTGGGATTCACCCTGTGAAGGACACAGTGCTGCCAACTAAAATTCTGATGCTAGCTCTGGGAGAAGCTGTCAGTCACTATGGGTAACTACAGCCCACACGTGTGGGATTCACCCTGTCAAGGACACAGTGCTACCAAGTAAACAGCTGATATTAGCTCTGGGAGGAACCGGCAGTCACTGTGGAGAACTACATCCCACACGTTTGGGATTCAGCCTGTCAAGGACACAGTGCTGCCAACTAAATTGATGTTGCTAGCCCTGGCATGAGCCGGCAGTCACTATGGAGAACTACAGCCCAGACGTGTGGCATTCACCCTGTCAAGGACACAGTGCTGTCAACTAAACAGCTGATGCAAGCTCTGGCATTAGCCGGCAGTCACTGCGGACAAATACAGCCCAGTTTTTCTCCTCAATGAAGCAGAGCCCCTAGGTACTGAACTCGAAATTTGTATTAGTCATGTATTTGCATGAGGCAAGAATCGAACCAACTTGCGTGAAGACTTTATTACTAGAAATGAAAACATTTGTTGGAACAATATTTTATTCATATTAGCATTCTAGAAGGTGAAAGAATAACATTGATATGTTGCATGGGAATTTTGAAGTATTTTTGAGAAAAAGATGGGAACATATTGAGTGAATAATATTTTAACCAAGAGAGAATCTGATTTATAGACACAGGATTATGACCAAAGCTACATGTTAAAGCGTGAAGACCAGTTTTTTACACCGAGTTCCCAGTGACAAGGGACTTGCAGGCGACACTTTTTTGTAAGACTGAGGAAGGAGATATTTGGCACACGACCCTCTAGTGGAAGGCTAGAACAATGGAATATGCATGACAACTCAACAACCAATCAGATTAATTTACGTAAAGAAAGAATAAAATATTACTATATTTTATTCAGAAATTTATAAACAATTTGAGCACATGATAATGTTTTATCGAATTAGAATTTAACATTTATTATTTCGAGAGGAGATATGAATTAATAAGAGGAATTACTTGCGTTCGTTGCTATCCCCCACTATTGTCAGAATTCAGGAGAGTAGATGCGGAGTGACGTGAATTCATTCCATTTATTTGACAGGCCGAGTAAGAACCTGCAGTAAACGTCTTCTGAATACAAGGTCGCAGTTCACATAGAAATGAACGGAAGATATTAGACTTGACGGGATGAGAGCCGGCAATCGCCGAGAACACATAGAGATATTGCCCGAGCAGAGAATATACTGAAAAAGCATTATAACTGAAAGCTTCGTTTTACATTACAACGTTCTACAAGAAACATTATCAATATTTCAACGAATACTACTACACTTGTAAAGAGTAGTCATACAACGCAGCGAATGCTAAACAGTAATAATTTCAACCAGAATACTACGCATTATTACGAGATGTTAAAGAACCCAGGTCAGAGGGGAAGATATCACATTGAAGTTACTTTTCAAGAATGCATCTATAGAATGTGGAGATAGATTGCATAGATGAAGTGTGTAAATACATTTGTTAATATCAATTGTTATTATTACTTACTTACACTTAATTTCTGCCGCACCTTCCGGAGCATAGGGCCTTGGCGAAATTTCTCCACGCAGTACGGTTCCTGGCCATTCTCTTCACTTGACTCCAGTTCTTGTCCACCTCTGCAATTTCATTTTCGATCGTCCTCTTCCAGGTCTTCTTAGGTCGACCTCGCTTCCTGGCGCCTTGAGGATTCCAGTCTAGCACCGCCCTCTCAATAGCTCCGTCCGGCTTCCTTAGTGTGTGACCAATCCAGCGCCATTTCCTCTCCTTGATCTGGATGCTAATCAGTTTTTGATTGGTGATGGTCCAAAGATCTTCATTTGAGATTATGTCCGGCCACCTCACATTCATGATGCGACGCAGACATCTGTTAATGAACACCTGTAGCTGGTTGTTGATCGGTTTTGTGACTTTCCACGTTTCACAGCCGTAGAGAAAAATAGACTTTACGTTGCTATTGAAAAGGCGGAGCTTGGTCTTCCTGGAAATGTTTCTATTTCTCCATATGGGGTAGAGCTGGACAAAGGCGCCATTTGCCTTCCTGATACGGCTTCGAACATCTTCCTCTGCTCCCCCATCATTTGTGACTATACTTCCAAGGTAGAGGAAGGACTCAATTCGCTCAATGTCCTTTCCGTTGACTGTCAAACTAGTCGTGATGTCAGAATTTATCCTCATCTCTTTGGTCTTGATGGTGTTGATCATCAGTCCTGCACGTTCTGCTTCTCTCTGCAACCTCCCCAGCTTATCTTCTATGTCTCGGTACCGTTGTGCCATAAGACAAATGTCGTCTGCGAAATCCAGTTCTTCAAGCCTGTCATTTATACCCCATTGAATACTCCTCTTACGTCCTCCCATTACCTTCTTCATCACACTAACCAGGACCTACAGGAACAGAGTGGGGGAAAGGATACACCCCTGTCTCACTCCGGAACTGACCTTTATCTTTTCTGTTAATTTGCCTTCGTGAAGAACCTGACACTCATACCCTTCGTACATCTCTTCCATGATTCTGATGATCTTTGTTGGAATTTTATATTCCTCGAGGGTCTTCCACATGATTCTTTGATTTACGGAGTCGAAGGCTTTCTCGAAGTCAACAATTGTTATTATGATAAACATAAATTGTTTAAACAATTTTTAAAATTACTTTGAGAAGTATATTTTACGTAAAACATGACGTTATTGAAACATGACTTTGTTACAGTCATTATTGTCGAAACGAAGGAAACATAAATGGAATTAAGTTCACATTGTAGACAAATAAGTCAAGGTGATGATGAAAGGATTAATTAATTTATTGTTAAAAGTTAACTGAAGTCATAACTATGTTTAAGACATGAATTTGCGAAGACGAAGACAAGGCGTGATATGTTAATCAACCCAATGTCTAGAAACATGAATGTACATGTATAATTAATTCATTATTATTGTCGGAAAGGGAGGAAATGTTTTATACTTATTAAATGCAAAACGTACAGACTAAAATCTCATAAGGTTTACTTTTTATTGTAACGTGGTTGATAATGATGAATGAAGAATATTATCGTAAATCGGTAACTACAGGAGGTATGACAAGTTTGTTCAGTAACTAAAGAATGTGAACAGAACAAGTATAAGGTTTTTTAAAAGCACGAAGTTATGAAGAATGATAGAAGATGTTTGTTAGATTGTATCATGAAAGATGTGTCTGTGATTATTTAGTAGGGTCACTGATTCTCATATACAATTGTGGTGTATAGAGATGGGTCTAAGTGAAACGAATACCGTGCAATATTATTATGTTGATGAAAGGAAAGGAATATTGTAAGAAATATGAGCGTAGTGTAAACGCTATAATGAAAGCTTGTTCACCGATATTAGAAAGAGTTTGTGTCATTGGAGTTAAAGCAATTGTTCTGTACAGTGTGTTAGACAAGTTTTTGAAACGTATATATGTAACATTTTGTTGTACATGTTTATGAAGATTTATGCTACGAACCACGAGTTTATTAATATTTAATGAGACAGTCTAGCATCATACTTCCAATTTATCGAATTAATTAATGATTATGAAACTACAGAACCACAATTAGCTTCATTGCTTGTTGCAATAAATTCAAATGGATGTGTCTAAACGAGACCAGTGATAGTAAAACTTTGATGTGAATTTACATTATTGTCAAAGACTTTCTAAGAAAGAAATGTACAGAAAGAGAAGGATAATTAAGATCTAAACGGGATCTAGTAGAGAATATCGTGCTGGACGCGATTATTATAACTTGTAAATATGTAATACACTTAATTTAATAATTTTAAATATTATTTGGATTAATCTAAATTTAGATTTGTTGGATATAGAAGACGTGTGTGGTAAGTAGGGTTAAACATTGTACACAGCGACATTTTGATAGTTTGAACAGCTGTATCATAATTCTAGATAACATTTTGACAACTAGAATTACTATTTGTATTTTTACAGCCATTATTTTATATGTTTGAAGAGGACTCAAGTAGAGTTCCGAACTCCTATTATCCAGCAATAATATGGAGATAGCATAACTATCTCACTTTTAATTTGACTTGATTATTATTTGAACATTCGTTATTATTTGTCAGGGACATATTTTGTTAATAGTCCAGAGTTTTAATAAACTTTCAAGCACTGCTTAGTTTGCTTGCCCATTTTTAAGATAACTGATATATTAAAAGAACATAGAGCTTTGTGTGTCCAGCATGACATTGCTAGGGTTGAAATGCTTATTAAAACCCCAATTGTGAAATTCATAAATGTGGACAAAATGCTTAGAACACCTTACGTTATCTATGCAGATTTTGAAAGTATACTGTTACCATATCAAACATGTCTACCTAATCCTGAGGCAAGTTATACAGTGCCATACCAGAGCCATGTTCCTATCAGCTTTGGTATATATGTTAAACCCTCACCAACTGTGGAACACATAAAGACAAATCTTCCGAGCCAACCTGTTATTTATCGTGGACCTGACGCTGCAGAAAAGTTTATGGACTGTTTGATCTCAATAGCTAATTAAATTGATCGTCTTTACCGCTTAAATGTTCCAAAGGCTTTAACTGAGCATCAAGAAGCAGAGTTCCAATCTTCTGAAACCTGTTATTTGTGTCATAAACCATTTACCAAAGAGGACTGGAAAGTTCGAGACCATTGTCATATTACAGGGGAATACCGTGGAAGTGCTCACAATAACTGTAATTTGAGGTGTAAAACACGTAAACGCGTTCCTGTATTTCTACATAATATGAGTGGCTACGACGCAAATTTCACTGTAAAGCAATTGGGGTGTACTACTGAGAGAGTGGACGTTATCCCCAACTCCAAAGAAAAGTACATCTCTTTCACCAAATATGTTGTGTGCAATCGGGGATTTACCACCCACGCACACAGTCGGTGTCGAGACGGTGGGAACGAAAAGCTCCCACATGTGCGCAGGATGGGGACTGCCACTCAGAGGGAACCGTGGACCTCTCAACCAGTGTCAAGTATATTTACATTTAGAATTAGATGGTGACGAATCATGAAATGAAAACACGTTTAAAGTATCGTTTGAAAACTGCAAATTAGCATTTAATGAAAACAGGTATATCAAAATGGGGAATGTGAGGGGCGCATGAAATGGAATATGAAGATGATTTACGGGGCTAGAAAAAAAATACAGATTTATCAAAAATACAAATACAACAACGAAACATATCAAAATAAGAGCTTGACTGAGAGATGACTCAAGATACCGGAAGGCTGGAGATCTTTCTTAAAACACTCAACTTAAAAAAAGGGGGAGAAAGAATAACAAGTTAACAATAGTTTAAATAATACATTCGTTCCACCACAGGCTAACTACATAAAAGTAGTTAGAAGGGATATTCTGAGAGGTTTAAGAAATCACATATCCCAAGAACTGTCTATCCGACCACCCATACCATAACGTATGTCACATCATATACAAACAACCCAAGAAACAAAACAGTACACAAACAAACGACATCACACAGAACAAACAAACGTACCCGAACTTCACTAAAAGATGACATGACATGACATACCAACCCCTTACGAAACATAGATCAGTTCAAACATTTACCACGATAAGAAACAACAAAAAACAATCCCAAAATTAATAACCAACGAAAATGATTTCATGAACTTCTAGAATAAGACTTCTTATCGAACGAAGTATAAGATTCAGTTACATAACTTGAGGCGATATGAGCACCAATCACAACCTCCGGACAGATGTAAGAAGTACACATACTACCACCCGAAATAATAACAGATTGATCTCATTTAATAACATAACGAGCTCTCGCGTCGTTTCTTGACTGGACTAAAAGAAACACAAGGAAACATATACAAGGACCACTGTCCAGTCAAGACCCACATTAAACAAACAATATCTACCCAGCCACAAGGAAAGAACACGAGCTTATAATGGAATGTTAAGGAGAAATACGTAGTCTTAAATTAAATACACAAAACACAAATACATGAAACAACAAAATAACCCTCAATTATCATCCAGCGAAACCGACAACAACACATGGAATTAACTTCATGGTAGATCCACGTAAACAGCGAGCTAACCCCATGGTAGAACGCCTAAATAAAACACTAGGCATTCACTCTTAAACATTCCATTATCCAGCATAACAAAACGCGAGTGAAAAGGCAAAATTACAAGAACCCGTAAGATACAAACCCCTTAAAATAAAACCAACGCGATCGCCCACTACGTTTATATAAATACAAGGGAACAATTACACAAGTTATCAACTTATCCTCAAACCAGAAAGATCTCCGAACCTATTTATATAATAAAGGGTCATGCTAACACCAAAGATTGGAGGATATTTTTCTTAGTCGGCAACTTCTAATTATATTTTCATGCATGATACTTCAAACAGTAAAGGACTTAGCTTTGATGAGATGACTAGAAGTTCTACGCGACAGCTTCAATATATATATATATATATATATATATATATATATATCGATGCTCACTCTTGGTGTCGTTTCAAATGAGCACGAAGAACACGGATATTCAAAAGGAGAACTTTTAGATTGTAACAAGGTAATTCAAACTTAATTTCAAAACATATTAATATCTTCTAGATTGTAAACCGGTCATGGTGTTCTCAGTCATCTTCTCGTCGTGACAATCACCGATCTCTATATTGTTGTTGCAAGTTCCTTTGGTCAAGCTAACATTCTAATTGGGGCGCATTTCATATTTACGAGAGATAGCCAGTAAATTCTATCTCTTAGTATTTCAAGCAATTACCGCTAGATGGAAATAGCGTCGAAATTAGTATCATAAAAGAGTATTGTATCATGTTGGAAATGTCAAGCTTCGATTTGTGGATACGTTTCGGTTAATGCCTAGTTGTTTGGAAAACTTAGTTACCAACTTTACATTATACCCTGAAACAGGTAAGTACTTTGGAAAAGAAAATGCAACGCTCATGACCCGTAAAGGGGTATTTTGTTATGATAACTTTAAAGTTAAGTGAAACGTGTTTACCTCCAAAAGAGGCATTCTTTAATAAATTAAGTCAAGAAGATGTTAGTAAAGATGACTAAGAGCTTGCTAAAAATGTCTGGAACCTGTTCAACATTAAAATTCTGGGGGAATATAGCAACCTTTACCTAACTTCAGATGTACTTCTTCTTGCAGACAGCATTGAAACTTTTCGAGACAAAACACTAGAATCACACCGAGTGGATGCTGCACACTTCTTTACTTCGCCTGGTTTAAGTTTCAAGGCAATGCTCCTTTACACTGGAATTGAACTGGAATTGCTACAGGATTATAATCAGATTCTTTTAATAGAGTCTGGAATACGTGGAGGCATATGCAAGGTGACTCATCGGTATGCTGAAGCTAACAATAAATACATGGAAACCTATGATTCTGAGAAACCGTCACAGTTTATTACCAATGATGATGCCAACAACCAATATGGGTGGGCTATTTGTCACTCTCTTCCTTATGGTGGATTTCAGTGGGTTTCTCCAGATACTGTTGATCTAGAAACGTTAAAGGAAGACGATCCTGTGGGATACATTCTAGACGTTGATGTTGATTACCCATCTGATCTTCATGATCAACACAACGATTTACCTTTCCTACCAGAGTGTACACAATCTAAGGATTCGTCTTTGAAAAAACTAATTCCTCATCTTGGAAATCGAAGGCGGTACGTTGTTCATTACATGGCACTTAAACAGGCTCTAGATCATGGACTAAAATTGGTAAAAATTCATCGTGTGTTAAAGTTTACACAAAGACCTTGGCTAAAGGCATAAGTTGATTTTAATAACAACCTTCGAAAACAAGCCAAAAAAGATTTTGAAAAAAATCTGTACAAATTATTCAACAATGCCATTTTTGGAAAAACAATGGAAGATATTCCTAAAAGAATAGACATACGTCTTGTGACTGACAGCAAAAAGGCAGAAAAGCTAATAGCAAAGCCGACATTTATTGACAGAACAATTTATGGTCATAACCTAGCTGCTTTCCACATGGCTAATCGTAACATTGTATTCAATAAGCCTATATATAATTATTGGAATGTGTAGACTGGATATTTCAAAAAACTCTCATGTATTCCCACCACTATGATGTCCTGCTACCCTATTATGGCATGGAAAATCTTAAATTTATGTATATATGTATGTATGTATGTATGTATGTATGTATGTATGTATGTACTCGTTCGTTTATTAGCTTAACACCCAAGATGTATATCAAGACAAGTTGGATTTCCTAGAACACCTGGACACATCTGATTATCCTACTAATCATATATGTTACTCTACATTAAACAAGAAAACGTTGGGGAAATTTAAAGACGAGACTTGTGGACAAATTATAAAAGCATTTGTTGGACTTAGAGCTAAAATGTACGCTTTAGACATTAATGGTAAAGAAATAAAAAAGATCAAAGGTATTAACAGAGGTGTTGTCAAAAATTGTATAAGCTTTCAAGATTATAAGGATTGTGTAATAAAAAACAATGTAAAAAGAATACCAATGAACATTATTGCTTCTAAGCAACATGACATATCATCTATAAGACTAAACAAAATTGCTTTGTGTCCTGGTGAAGATAAAAGAGTAATTGATTCGAACGGTAGAGGTACACATGCCTGTCGTCATTACTCAACCGTTGACCATGCTTAAAGTGTTACGTTATGGATATGAAAATCCTAAAACAAGAAAAGATGTATTATGTGTAAATATTGTAAATGTATTTAAAATGAATAAAAAAAATATTATATGGACACTGCTTGTACTTTTCTAATTACTTTACACTTCCCACTCCCAATTCTACTGTTAACCTCTTGTTATGTTGAGAAACTACTCTTAGGTAGCTAAAACTAGGTAGCCAAAAGTATAGTATAACCCATGTATTACCTCTTTGCTTTGGGATAAGGTATACAGTCTTGTTATATGTAATGACAAATCGTGTTTCGCAAATACGAACTTTTCGACATGGACTAAATCAAATACATGTAAACAACAAAATTCAAAAACTTAAAACTAAACTTTTAAAAACTGTAAATTAAAAATAATTGACAAATTGCAATGTGTGAAATATGAAAATAAATAAAAATGAATAAAAGCTTTTACTTTTTAAAACTTAACTGACTTAGTAATCCTAAGCTGGTTGTGTGTAGCGAACATCTTGCACAGTAGCCACAGTGCAAGTGTTAGCTTTACCTTACTCTCTATAAGACTGGCAAAAAAGAATAGTTGCATGTGTCTTATATACTTTGGCTTAGCTTTAAAGGTTAGGTGAGGTAATGTTAGGTTAGGTAAAAATAGGTTAGTTTAGGTAAAGTTAGGTGAGGAAATGCTTGGTTCGGTGAACTGAGGTTATGTTAGGTTAGGTAAGGTTAGGTTAGGTTAGGTTAATCGAGGTTAGGTGAAGTTGGGTTCGGCAAAATGGCAGAGGTATGAATCAAACCCACCTCTTTTTAGTTTTGCATCACAAGGCTGAGTGTACCCCGTTCCAACCCTCAGCCCAGAATTAAATTTCTTGGTTAATGTGGGAATCAAACCCAGATCTCGTTTTTTTGTTGCTTCTTTTAGGGTTTCGTGACATTATTGACAAATAGCCTCGCGTACTTGGTTGAGTGTGGAATTTGTCTAACAACCTTTGTTATTGTAATGGCTGTATTAGTGTGTGTATTTGTAATAAAATAAGGATTAGAAAAGAGGCTGCCGTGGCCTTAAGTTAAGATACACCCCTGCATTTGCCAAGAGTAAAAGTTGAGGTATAAATGAAACTACATTTTCACACTTTCACCTCATGAGGCTGAGTGTACCCCGTTCCAACCTTCAGCCTGAAATTAGAAATCTTGACAGGGCCAAGACTCGAACCCAGAGCCTCCACAGTAACAGCTAAGAATGCTAGCCACTACACCAAAAAGTGGACAATATAAGGCTGGTCTTGATTGTACATAATCAATCCATGATTACCTAATAATAATAATAAATATTCCATTTAGCAACTACACGGCCGAACTGTCCCTGTGACGTCATCCACGGTCTCAGGACGTAGCGGCCATCTTGCGCATTAGAACCTGGCCCAGCTATGACTGTCCCCTCCATAAGAATAACATGGGGTAGTTGCGCGCTGCGGCCGACTTACGCATTAGCCCCTGTCCCAGCTTCGGCTTATATTACCTACTGGTTGATATAATATTTATTCTCACATCCGCTGGTAACTGTCGCGATATAGTTTGTAACAGTTCTACGTCGGATAGTGGTGGCTGTAAATATTGAAGACGGGCTAACTGGGTGGTCAAGTAGCTAGCGTAACGTGTAGGATGTGAACTAGCATACTTTCGCGAATACGCCTCTGTCCTTAAATTCTGCTGCTCGTGCAACGACAAAAATCGTCTTATGAGGGCATGTGCAAAGTCCTCATAAGGCCTAAATGACCATCGGAAAGATCTGTACCACTGAAGCGAGTTTGAAGAGAGATATCGCTCCACCGTCCTTAATTTCCTCTCCTCTGGAACGTTATTTTCCAGAAAATATTCAGAAACGTCATTTATACATACTATCGGGGTAATACCATCATTCCCTGGGAAAGCTCGAGGTTTCATCTATATTACGAATTAGCATGTCATTGGGAGTACTCGATATAGTATTTCCTCTTAATAGATTCTCATTAGGGTGTTGAGAATCGCACCTGATTACTTCTAACCGGCGGTACATCCTGTCTTCTTAAATTATAGAGTTCGTCCTCTAATCTAGCGATTCGTTCTTGCTGTCTTTCCTATTCTTCTCTGAAATTTCCTTCTTCCACTCGGACTGGCGTCAATTCATCATTACCGTTATTGATTTCGATAGTCTGACCTTTATTCGTATCCTCCATTTTGTTACAATTATCAATTGTGACTCCGATTAACCGATTCCTAATTGATTCGATTTCGCTGCTTAAATTTGAGATTTTATTGTCTATCTCCTAACTAACATGTTCTTTAATCTTATCATCTAAATTTGGTTCTACATCAAAAAGTTGATGTGACTGTACACTTTGAATTTCCTAACGAAATCTTGTCTTACCTCAGTAATGTCTTTATTCAGACGATGCTCTGACATACCAAATTCCTTAAAAAACTCATCCTCTAAACGTTTCACAGTATGACCTGATGCCTCAATTAATTCATTCTTAAGTTTATCAACACTTTTATCGACAATACCCGTCATAACAATTTCAATAGCAGCCTTTACAAGATCATCCTTCTGATTCACCTGTATTTGTAGCTTAGCGACAGTTGTTTTCCACTCATCCAGGTTGGAGTTGATACCTAGATTTTCAGATTGGAGCTTACCTAATTGGAGGGTTATGTCATTCTGGAAATCTTTAAGTTTCTTACTAGTGTCCTCAGATTAAATTTCTAATGCTGCTAAGGATGTTTGTGTTCTAGCTAAGTTATTCTAGGTATCAGTAGACCCAGTTTCTAGAGTAGGTCAAGTGTTTTGGTCTCTGTAGGTTGAGTTTGTAAAGTGGCTAATGTTGTTTGAGCGTTAGCTAAAGTTACTTGGGAATTAGCTTCTGTCGCTTGTATTCCAGCTAACCTTCTTTTAGTATCAGTTGCACTATTCTGGCACTCCCTAGCTAACCTATCTGTAGCCGCTTTAGCCTCTCTCCTAATTTCGTCTGCATTTTTCTTAATTTCCTGCTCTACACATTTATGGTTTTGGTGGGTAGCTTGGTGTAGAGCCTCCAAGTCTTTATCTAGCTTGCCCTGAGTCTCTTGCAATGTGACAAACATTGCCCTAATAGCTCCCAGGTCACCTGGCATTTTCTTCTTTCTTGAGAATAGGGTACAATCACTATGACAACAATCGAGAATATCCGAAACAACTACCATTTATACCACTACAAATAAAATAAGGATATTTTAAAGTTTTACTACTCGAATTCCCTAAAATTTCAAATAACTGACCTTATAAATTACGGATTTATATCCGTCTTTCCTAGATGACTCATTATCTCTTGTAGCCAATGGTTCACCAAGAGAAAAAATCAACAGCAATTCTAATTTACCATATTAGTTTTACTTTACTTATGACCTCAAAATGGTCATACAACTGGTAAATCAAATAAAATTGGATCTAGCCATAACCTTCCTTAGGTTAAAACTCGGTCTAGTCTTTTCTTTTCACTATACAAAACATATTTAACATTTCAGGTTAGATTTCTTTCATAAATCCATTCTAACCTCGGTAAACGATGGTTGACTATTATTACCAAATTTTTAGTCGTCCACCGATTTTCCAACACTCTCGTGTAACTATTAAAATGTTTTCTAAGGTGATAACATTATGTAATGGTTCCAAAATGCATCTACCTTCAACCTAGATTCCTCCCTGTGCCATAACTCTAATCTCTAGTTATTCACATGGGAATTACTAATTTAACATACTGGCTAACTTTTAGGGATCACTCTCGAATGCCCCAAAACGTTACTAGGCCATTCATATCACTAGGCTCTCAACTGTGGGACTAAAATCACTAGCAACCACGTTGGAATCGCCATTCATCTCACTGTACCTTTGTGATCCACCAATATCCGCAACTGAAAAATGGATTGCAGCATCTTGAAGGTCCCGGCCAAAAAAAATGCTACTTGGCGAAAACACTCAGGATAAGGAACAGGGATTTACAACAGAATGTGCCATAGAAACCAACTACAGAACAAAAATATCTCTACACTACACAGGAGTATGAGAATCAGAGAAAATCTCGGGCGTATGGAACTGGATCATGTCCCTGGGAATACCTCCACCCTATAGCACATTCCTCCACCATTAAACTATAAAAGATAATGCCAGATTCCTATAAAAAATTCAGGAAAACTTAAGCACGTGCCTGTCATTTATTAAAACGACATGGAATACGCAAACAAAAATTCCAACATAGAAATAAAACATACGTTTGTAAAACATTTAACATTGCATCAAAGGTATTAAAACCAACATATTTGCATCTTTGTTTCATCAAGAAACCATGAATATTTTCTAACGATGCTTTTACAAGCTCCAATAAATTCAAATAAATTTAATAAATATAAATACTTGCTATGCCCTGGATAACGGGAGTTTAACAACAACAAATAAATAAATGTTATTAAGTCTATGAAATCCCCGCAAAATAAAAAGGATTTACCTGGCGTAGATCTCCGTCATTACAAAACTATTCGTTACGCGATACATAATAACTCCCGCTTCCTATTTCCACCAAATTTTTCCGTAGAAGCGAAAAAAGTATATTATTATTAAGTTAACTAAAACATATGCGCATAAATCTAACTCAAAAAATCTAAAAGTACTATACATGTTATATACAAAAAAATATATAAATGATGAAGTTCGTCATCTAACATCTTCAATAATTACACTAGGCAAAATGCCTATTTCCAACATAAAATATTGACATTAACTGTCTTCCAACTTCTTCATCCATTTAAATTCCTTTTAGAATTAATAAAATTCAGCACAAAACTATGTCTTCATTAGAAATAATATCATAATTCGGAATACTATAACCCATACGATTAAGTTCAGACACAGTTCAGTGACTTCCACACACTGGTCTATCATATCAATAATAAAAATACTTAATAACAAGTTCCGTGAAGAACTATACAGCCTATTTTCATATATCCAACTCATGTTAATTGCCTCTATCAATATACAAAATTTCAGTTTGAAGGTTGTGATCGATTCGTAGATATTGAGAACCGTCTAAATATTTCAGATGGTCGCCAGGTTGGATTTTTATTTTTGTACTATTACATTAAGCTTATTGTCTACGTGTGGTATTCAAACTTCAATCGCATGATTAGAACACAAGAAGTAAAAACGAGATTTTAAAATTTCGCACAGCTGCCATCTTGTGATTATGCAAACAATTGAAATAAATTACAAGCCTTTGGATCAACATTTGTATAAGCATTTAACGTGCAGCGTTTCACTGCACTCGAATAGTTAATTCGCGAGAAACGTCCATTTACATATTTATACTTCGCGTCACTGCCATGTTGGATTTGTGCTCACCAGGTTACTGAAAGTCCTATGAACATAAAAAAAATCAGTTTGATTGCTGTAAAAGATTCATAGATATTGAAAACCGTCTAAATATTTTGGATGCTCGCCATTTTGGATTCTTATATGTATAGGCCATAGAGGTCTGTACCATTCAAGGACAATTATTGCCTAGGTTCATTATTCAAACTTTCACTTCGATCACGTGATTACGACACAAGAAATAAAAACTTAATTTTAAAATTTCGCACTGCCGCTATCTTGAGGTTATGTAAACAATTGAACTAAATTAGATGAGTAGTGCTAGAATGAGAGTTCTGTGACTCCCCCTACTTTCATATAAACTTTGGCGATATCTCTCGAATGCATGATCGTATTTTAAGGAACGAAGTATTGTTGGCGTTGGGATGACGTCCTCTTTGCTAAGAATGTGTGTTGGTATTTTTTTTGGTTGAAAAAGTGTGTTTTTTTGGATTGGCGCTAATTTGGAAACGGTGAATTTTGGAAAAAAGTTTGTTTGACGTTAATGAATGGTGGCTATGCCTTCTAGGAGGACAGCAAGTTTCAAGGGTGTAGGAGGGAAAAACATGATAGACTACTTTCTCGCGAACATTGGCGATAATTGGCGAACGGATGGTCGGATTTTAACGAATGAGGTATTTTTGGCGTTGGGATGACGTGCTCTTTGCTAAGAATGTGTGTTGATATTTAAAAAAATGAAAATTCTTGGTTTTGGATTTTTGATTATTTTGGAAACGGTGAATTTTGTGAAAAAGTTTGTTTGACGTTAATGAAAGGTGTCTGTGCCATCTAGGTGGACAGGAAGTTTCAATTGTGTAGGCCAAAAGAAAATAAATTTTGAAAAAAATGGTGTCTATTTTGGAAACGGTGAATATGACGAAAAAAGTTTGTTTGTGATGAATGGTTGCTATTTACTCCCTCTACCCGCACCATAAATTTCAAGTCGCTATGTGAAAAACCTATGCATGATTTGGGGGATTTTTAACCTAGGTTTTTAATCGCGTCGGTAGCGTAGCGGTCTGCAGTGTTAGCTGCCGCCCCCGGAGGTCCTGGGTAAAAATGGTTGAAGCCACTGGCGTTTTTCACCCCCTTTAACAAATAAGACATTGGCCGAGGACAAATGGGCTTTCATGACTATGTCAAGATACTTGTAAGAAATATCACCCTTTTTCCATACTAATTGCAAATGATTTTCAATCCATTGGCTCTGCTTTTTATCTTTTTCACTAAGCAACTCAAAAGCATAGGGAGGTTTAAACACCAAATGGATTGGGTTAGACACCCAAAACGTACTACAATCGATAAAAGCTACTTCCTTAAATATAAATTTGTTGCCTGAAATTTTAAACCCCTGACAATCCACGATGGGTGTACGCATGATGTTTTTTATATATTTTTTACTTGTTACCTCATTGACGACTAATCAACAACTAACCCATATCATGGTTTAACATTGCAAAAGTCAAAGGACTTGAGGAAAAAAGGAGCAAATGAATTGAACAAGAGCTAAATATTATTTTTTGAAGGTTTTATTCATAACATAAAAAACACTTACAATTTTATTACAAAGTTTGTTTGCTTAATCTGGAACAGCATTCAAATGAACAGTTTGCACATACGGTCCACAGGTATCTCCTAGGTTTTCGGGGTCTGGTACAATACCAGGGTAATTCAAACTCCACGGAATATTGCCCACATCATAGCGATTCAGGTAAGGACAGAATGGACTCCATCGTTCATGATCACTAAATGGTCGATCCCCTATTTTCCAGTTTCCAATTTCAACGTTGCAAAAAATACACTTGACCACATCCCCACGATTTAAGTAATAAAATCCGCTCGCAGCCAATTCTCCATAATCCATAAAGGGAACTGTCTAGGTTTCAGAAGTTTTGAGACGAATAAATTCACATTTTAAATTCCATGGTTTGTCTGTCACGTTGTTGTTGTTGTTGCTTTTGAGGGACACAAGACGTTTGTTGTTGTATGTGTGGTTGCTTTCTGAGGGACACATGACGTTTGTTGTTGTATGTGTGCACAGTGCCAGAGCGCAACAGATAGTGTGCATGCAGACGCTTATCATCAATCTTATGAATGATATTTTTTGTACCTTAACAGGTGGCTTACATGCTGGTGACATAATTGGACAAAGGATGATATTTCACTTGTCTGGCATGAATAATCAAACAGTAGGCACTGGTATGGTCTGGTACATTTTCTTGTGTTTCAAAATCTACCCTTAAATCAATGGTGGTGATTTTCATAGATTCATCTAGATATGAACAGTCGAAAACAAGTAGTGGTGCTTTTGCTTTAAACCCTTGAGGTGACAGCATAAGGCAATCCTGTTTTCATAATAAGATGATTGGAATTTAGCAAACATATCATAAAGGGGACCAAACTTATTTTTTGAAAAATTGAGTTCCAACCCCTCATAGGGAAAGCAAACATTATTTAAAAATAGTCGTATATTTCGCAAGTGAATGTGATCAAACAAGGTGACATCTTTGCTTTGTTGGTATTTTCTATTGGTTTGAAAACCAATAATAACATCGAGGGGTCTCTCAGTAGAGCGAGCCGATTTAACACTCCAACTATGAGTGTCTGTGGTAGGTAGCAAGGGGTACTCATGTAGACTCCAACTTCGAAAGTCGATAGGCAAGACTTTATCTTTTTGCACCAAAATTTAACATGCTTAGCTTTTTACGATCCGATAGCGTCACATGGGGCACTTTCCATAGTAATCGAAGCAGTTTAATTTTTGAGTCTAACACTTGCTCGGAGGCTCCTTTTAGTGCATTATAATCACTGCGGTCTCTCACCAGATACAAACGTTGTCTTGCGTTTAAAATAATACGCTTGTGATCTTCGGCAAAGTCGAGGAGTAAATTTAAGGGTAGGAAGCCTGTAAAAGTGCCATCGCTATGAACTAGCCAATCATTGCAACTGTTGGGGCACCATCCCGCCATAGAAAGCGTTTTACTTTCCTCCTCGCTATAGGAAGGATATAATTTCATAAGACTAGCCATGCCCACATTTCGAGTCATATCTATGGCAATATCATTTATCACATAACGTACTTCAGAAAACAGAAAAGCCAAACCATGATTCGCCAACGCAGACGTTGTGAGTGTGCTGCCATCTGCTTTCATCAATTTACCCTCAATTTGAAGGACACTTTCATGAGGTAGAGTAAAAATATCTTGATTGTTAATGATGAATTGAATCTCGTCATTGTTATTCAGTCCTGTTGCTTGAGGTTGATAGGAATGCATATCAATGCGCACGACGCCATCTTCCACTTGTATGTGATTTAACACTTGCAACAGCTCCTTGTTCAGAATTGGGGTGTAACGTATAACCAATGCGTTGTAAACGTTGTCAGTTTACTCGTGTCAACCGTTTCATACACGGCGGGAAACTAACCGACCTCGTAGACGTTTTTGTTGCTTTATAGATAAATTTCATAGCGTCTTTAAAACCAACTTGTAGGTCACAGGGGTGTTGGCGTCCAAAGCAATCAGTTGTTGCTTTCTATTCACTAAGCGTAAGGTAATATTACTAATATCGCTGACACACACAGGATGATATAGAACCACTGAAGGGTTCTCACGAATAATATAGCCACAAGGGGAGGTGACAACAAAATCATACAGGGAATGGCTTTGTTCTTGATTCGTAAATACGTCTCTAATAATATTACAAGTCACAGAAATGTGATGGTCCTCGATGAATTTCACTGGATCATCTGAATCATGGGGTTGGTGAGCTGCCAACACTCTTGGTTTAAATCCTAGTAAAGGACCAATAGAATGAACTCGTGTTTCAAAGTCAATGTTAAACGTAGAGAAAATACGACAGCGATGAGTTATTGTATTGGCTGTAAGTTCAAATTTGTGTGTTCCATCCGCAAATGGTTTGACACCAAATTGTTTTATCATCGACACGCTAATGGCTCCGTGCACGTCGTCTATGGTAGGGGGTAGTCTCAACACATAATCATCATAATAAAATTTGTCTTTAATATCCAATTGTGTATTGTAAATTCTGTTGTAATTTTCCAAAGAAATTAATAGGATTGTTCGGGATGCAAATCAATGGGGGGGAATCCAGGGACACTTCAGGCCCGAGGCTGTGCACGGTAAAGGTCTTGTTATTCATAATGATGAGACTGCTGGCTTAACGCAACCTCTTATATAAAAAATGTAAACACAAACGTCCACACTCTTGACTGGCAAAGGTTTGTTGACGATTCACATTATAGAATATCTTTTCTTGGTTTCCCTAATAACGTAGCAATTCGATCGGGGGTGGTAAATTTCCATAACTGTCAAAGTACCATACTGTGGAACCTTGTTTCACATAGGCTACAAAATGGGTTCCTGGGCCTGTATCATCATCTAAATTAATCATGGCTCGTTCTTCTTTCCACGGTGCTTTAGGTAATTCATTTCGCAAAAATACACCTCGAAAATAAGAAATCCTTAGTTGTTTGGCATCTCTTTCCACTTGTTCATGAGTCATGACATGACGAGGCAGTTGCCTTAAGCGCTTATCGAAGATGGACATTTTTTTCTTCTTAGATAAAAGACTGGCATTAAAGGATTGCCGTTTTTAGCTCCCATAGCAATGGCTTCTAACGTTTTATTGTGCCGCTCGCTTTCTTTGAGTTGTGGCTTGCCTTGTTCCTCGGTTTTATGGTTTTCGCCACGGCACTAGCACCACCCAAAAGGGACCCCAAAGCTGTCAACCCCGCAAATAAAGCCGATAAAAAAACACGCTTAGCAACAGGAATGACACGCCCACGTTTTTTCTTTCTTTCTTTTCTTTTTATCGATGCATTATGGTGCGATCTTGGAGCTGTAGACAATCGCACTGCCTGTAAAGCTTTTTTCGATAGCCAGTCTTTTTAGATTATTTTTAGTATTTTCTAAGTTTTAACAGTGGGTGTGAAGCAGATCGAGTTGCTTTCCGGCCTGGCTTTTTTCTCTTTTTAAGATTTGTTTTTTTCATGTTCATTGCATATCGTTTTTTCACCATGGTGCTACTTGGTGAACCTTTCACAGCAAACATTCGATAACAACTAACGTAGAGAGCCTTATTTCATAGCAGTATCTTCCATTTCTATATAAAGCGGAAAATCATTCACCGTTTTCCCAGCTTCCTTTTCCTCAAACGTAAGCATAACATGAAAGGATAATTCATCTCCAACATTTACTCTTTGATGGTTGTGGACCAACAGTCTATCACCGTTTATTTGTATTTCTAAATGTTTCTCATCCGGCATGGCATATTTAATATGAATCATGCCATCATAATGCAATCGATAATGACTTAAACCAGAAGCAAGCATATAGGTAAGATCATCATTCATCAGTCGTGGTGGGGAATGGTTTCTGTCATTGTACAGTTTTTGATTTGACAGATACACTAAAAATACATATGGAACAAATCTATAAAGCCTTTTCATTTGATAGGTCACATAACGTTTCGTGCAGACATCATTCTCGTCTCGAGGCTCTTGCACATCAATAATACGATGATGATTGGCTGAATAGCCCTCAGCAGTTAGTATTGGGGCCATGTGATAGGCACTTTGCACTTTGCGATCGACATAGCTTTTTGTAGCCACCTATCAAGACTGTTTTGACAAAGAGGCGGCCGTGGCCATGGTTTCACGAGCTCGCCCAAACACATCCTTGGTGGTAGACGTTAACTAACCTATCCTACTCACCGCTTGCATATATATAAACCTTATACACACATGAAAAACACTCAGTCGTGAACACTATGGAATTAATGAAACAACCCCATGCTTTGCCCGTCTCTGATTTGGTTTCAGAGCTATCAATGTCCGTGTGCGAACCTAAACGTCATGGCACCCTATTCCCATCTACCGTTCGATGTATTATGGTAGGGCCTTCGGGTTGTGGAAAGACCAATGTTTTGCTGAACATTATTACCGCGCCTCATGGCCTACGATATCAAAATATTTATATTTTTGCCAAATCCTTGTACCAACCTCTGTATGTGTATCTGGAACAAATTATGTCTTCGTTAAATAAAGAAGCCCTGGGCTATTTTACATTCACCTCACCTCAAGATGTCATTCAACCAGACCGCATTCAACCAGATTCCATTATAATTTTTGATGATATTGTAACTCAACGACAGGCCATTATTCAAGAGTATTTTAGTATGGGACGTCATAAACAAGTGGATTGTTTTTATCTGGCTCAGACCTATTCTAAAATTCCCAAACAGTTAATTGGTGACTATGCCAATCTCTTTGTTCTCTTCCGCCAAGACTCTAGAAATCTCTATCATATTTATCAAGATCATGTGAATCCAGATATGTCCTTTACAACTTTCATACAATTGTGTGCCTCGTGTTGGAACCATCATCCCCATGCCTGTTTGGTCATAAATAAACAGAGTGAACGATGTGAGGGACGTTATCGCTTGGGTTTTGATCATTTTATTTCTGTTTAATAAGACCCAGGGTTTGACATTTCCTGTTAGTGTGTCTTTACCTTCACCATGACGAACGCCATAGGGTACAAGAAACATGTTCAAATCATTCAGCGTATTATTGAGGCACGAAATAAGATTCGACATAAATTTCGTGAATTACAACGTTTAAAAAACGTCAATCCTTTACCCATAATAAAGCATGCTCCATCATCGGTTGATCTCATGAGGTTCAAACCAAATGCTTTTGCTGCTACTGCTGCTGCTACCTCTCAAACCAAACCCTCAACAAGTTCAACATTTACTCAAACAGATTCCACACGACAGGTAAAAATCCTCCTCCTCCTCTAATGTAAGTGAACAAGAACATGAAGAAGGACAAGAAGAACAACAACAACATGAACAAAGTGAAAGTGAAAGCGAAACCGTATTTAGTCCTGAAAGAAAAAAAATCCTCACCCCTTCAACAGTTTCTAAAAACAAAACAAAAATCATCCGTCATAGCGGCAACACCGTATTCCTCCACATCGTCTCCGTTTTCACAAGTCTTGGCAACCCCTCAAAATAAAGCTCAACTCAAAAACATTTTAATCAAACATTATGGGGCAACACTGGAACCGTATCTGACCCTTCTATTTATTGGAACGACAGATACCACGTATGATGTTCGCTATGAGAATGATAGTTTTAAAATTGGGGATTCATCCGTTAAATTTGTGTGTACGAAAGCTGTCATTAAAAAGATCAACTATAAATTAACACCAGGTCTGTTAAAGCTGCTATTTTCTCGCACCCCCTCTCTACAAGATTTTACGCAGGAGGACCTTGCTAAATATAAATCCATTTTAATAGACACCAACGCTCACAATAGAAACTATAAATCCTCTCAGCAGCTCAAGGCCAATATATCCCAAAAATATAAAACCATCATTGCAAACATGTTTGGTAAGCAAAAACATCACTCTGCCTCTGGTGTAAGGTTTAAGAAATTAAAACCCTGCAAAGATAATAACCTTTTGGAATAATCCCAATCAGTTAGTAGAACGCTTATACTTGCTTCATGCATCAAAACAAGCTGGTCACACTGGACATGCGGCAGAAATCGCCCACATTGAACAACAACTCTTAAATGCTAAAATTATCTTATAAGCCATCCCCCCTCAAAGTGGGCATCGCTCATGAATTGCATAAACCAGCCCGACGCATTTATGAACGCCGTCGTGTCATTTCCAAAGGAATCGATGAACTTTGGCAGGCAGACTTGGTTGAGATGATTACTTATTCTAACGTTAACGACGGTTTACGCTATATTCTGACCGTCATTGATGTCTTCCAAAATGGCTTTTGTTGAACCGATAAAAAGTAAAACTGGTGTCTTAGTCACAAAGGCCTTTCAACATATTATTCAACAATCAAAACGCCAACCTCACTTGTTACAAACCGATCTGGGGAAATAATTTTTCAACAAGAATTTCTCCAGTTTTCTAAAATCTAAGGATATTCACCATTGCACCACGTATAGCAATCTTAAAGCTAGCGTAGTTGAACGCTTCAATCGAACATTAAAAAGTTATATGTGGAAAGAGTTTACAATACGTGGTTCCTATCGATGGATAGAGTGGTTACCTCAACTTGTGTCACGATACAACAACACCATTCATTCCACCATTGGCATGAAACCGCGTCTCGTCACCAAGAACCTACCCAGACTCAATAGACTGTTTAACCCTATAAAAAGGGTTGACCCAAGGCGACATGGCCTTAAAATTGGGGATTTTGTTCGCATCAGTAAACATAGAAGTGTGTTTTCCAAATCGAACACTCCACAGTGGTCGACAGAAATTTAAAAAATTCGCCAAGTCAAGCTAGGTCAACCAGTGACGTATCCTTTAGAAGATCAAGACGGTCAACCCATCAAAGGACGATTCTATTACGAAGAAGTGCAAAAAACATTATATCCCAACGATTATCTCATTGAACGAGTAATTATAGTCAAAGGTGCAAAATATTTTGTGAAGTGGTTAGGGTTTGCTTCCACGTTTAATTCATGGGTCAATAAACATGATTTTTTGTAATAAAACCCAATTTATTTATTTATTTATTTATTTATTTAGACTAAACCCTTTTTTCTTTTATTTTAAATGGGCGTGTAACTCCCCTCCTCATCCAATCCAATCCATCATGGCTAAAAAGACAACGTGATCCCCTTATATCCCATAACTCATTCCAGTTTTCCAAAAATATCTCAAATATGATAAAAACCTAGGTAAAAAAATCCCCCAAAACGTGCATAGGCTTTTCACCTAGCGACTTGAAATTTAAGGTGCGGATAGAGGGAGTAAATAGCAACCATTCACCACAAACAAACATTTTTCGTCATCTTCACCGTTTCCAAAATAGGCACCAATTTTTCAAAATTCATTTTCTTTTGGCCTACACCACTGAAACTTGCTGTCCACCTAGAGGGCATAGACACCTTTCATTAACATCAAACAACCTTTTTCACAAAATTCACCGTTTCCAAAATAATCCAAAATCCAAAACCAAGAATTTTCATTTTTTTTTATACCAACACACATTCTTAGCAAAGAGCACGTCATCCCAACGCCAATAATACCTCATTGGTTAAAATCCGACCATCCATTCGCCAATTATCGCCAATGTTCGCGAGAAAGTAGGCTATCATTTTTCCCTCCTACACCCCTGAAACTTGCTGACCACCTATAGGGCGTAGCCACCTTTCATTAACGTCAAACAAACCTTTTCCGAAATTCACCGTTTCCAAAATAGCGCCAATCCAAAAAACAACCTTTTTCAAAAAACAATTTTAAAATACCAGCATACATTCCTAGCAAAGATGACGTCATCCCAACGCCAACAATACCTCGTTCGTTAAAATCCGATCATGCGTTCGAGAGATATCGCCGAAGTTTATATGAAAGTAGGGGGAGTCACAGAACTCTTATTCAAGCACTACTTAGATGCCTGTACATAACAATATGTAAAATCATTTACTGTACCACATTTCACTACGCTCAGAGAGTTAAATCACGGGAAAAGTCTATTAAAATGTTTTAACTTCGCTTGGCCGCCATGTTCGTTTTGTACTTTACAGATTTATGAAAGTTACATAGATAAACTTGTATCAGTACCCTTTATCACCGTACAAAATTTCAGGGCGATATCTGTAATAGTTTCGAGATATAGCATGTCAGTGAAGTATTTCGCACAGCTGCCATTTTGTGGTAATGTAAACAATTGAACAAAGTTAGATCTCGGTGCATTACAATGTGTATAAACATATACTGTACCAAGTTTTATTGCATTTGGTTGGTTAAATCGCGAGCAATGTCTATTTAAAAGTCGCAAATTAGCGTGGCCGCCATGTTTTGGGTTTGTAGTTAGCAGTTTTCCAAAAGTCATATAGGTAAACTTCTAGTACTTCCCTTTATCACCGTAAAAAATTCCAGGGTGATATCAGGAATAGTTTCGGAGCTTTTGAATGCTGGTGAAATATTTCGCACAGCCGCCATGTTTGATTGGCGAGACGTAACAAAATTTGAAGGGCACGGTCGGGGTCGTCTGGAATAGTGCTATGAACCTACCGAGTTTAATTGAAATCGCTCCATCCGTTTAGAGGTTATTAGGGGGGGGGCACACACACACCTCACACACACACGGACAAAAGGTGATCTCATAAGCCTATTTTTTCAAAATTGAAAATAGGCTAAAAACAGATAAGTAAAAATTACAGCTCAATAATAATTACCTAATGATAATAACATGTATCCATTATGCCCTTTAGCCGACATCTAAAAATTAAAAATAAAGAATGAAAATTGGAAAAATAATAATAATAAAACATGAAATAACAAAATAAAAAAATAAAATGTTTAAAATGTGAAGTTAGGCCCTTCGACCAAACTTGAAAGAAATTATCTGCCCTCTGCAAAGGTAACGTCATATCGTTCAATTCGATCCCTTGCATGACCTTCTAACATTATGGCTTCGAGGGAAATAAATAATAATAATATCGTATGGCCTCGGGTGTCGGGTGCAAGCTTTGTTATTTGACACACAGGAGGCAGCTTTCATGTCGAATTTCGTCGTCCCTTGGAACGCTATGAAAGTCAAGGAGGTTAGATATCTAAGTTCCTTGACACTATAGCGCTTTCTAGTAGAGAATAGAGGAACTTTGTGTTGGCAGAAAATTCCGAGATTAATTTTGCCATTATGAACACGGTCTACTGAACTCAAATGGGTTATTTAGCATTCCAACAACGTATGACATTTATGTCGTGATTTTCATCGCCTTTCAAAAATCACTTACCACGGCCAGGAGCGAACCTGGAAGCTTGGGGTTGGTAGTCCGACACGTTAACCACTCACAAACCACGGCATGCTGGGAAATCAATAAAAGTCAGGCACGATCACCGTGAGTGGCGTCATGCTCTTTGGGGTAAAATTCTTGTTGACTCACTTAATAATAATAATAGTAACATCTAATAAATAAAATTAAATATTAAAAGAACAAATAAATATATATTAACAATCATGAAATAAATAAATAATTACGTCAATACTTACTTACTTAATTCCTGCCGCTGCTTCCGGAGCATAGGGCCTTGGCGAAATTTCTCCACGCAGTACGGTTCCTGGCCATTCTCTTCACTTGACTCCAGTTCTTGTCCACCTCTGCAATTTCATTTTCGATCGTCCTCTTCCAGGTCTTCTTAGGTCGACCCCGCTTCCTGGCGCCTTGAGGATTCCAGTCTAGCGCCGCCCTCTCAATAACTCCGTCCGGCTTCCTTAGTGTGTGACCAATCCAGCGCCATTTCCTCTCCTCGATCTGGATGCTAATCGGTTGTTGATTGGTGATGGTCCAAAGATCTTCATTTAAGATTATGTCCGGCCACCTCACATTCATGTTGCGACGCAGACATCTGTTAATGAACACCTGTAGCTGGTTGTTGATCGGTTTTGTGACTTTCCATGTTTCACAGCCGTAGAGAAGAATCAACTTTACGTTGCTATTGAAAAGGCGGAGCATGGTTTTCCTGGAAATGTTTCTATTTCTCCAGATGGGGTAGAGCTGGACAAAGGCACCATTTGCCTTCCTGATACGGCTTCGAACATCTTCCTCTGCTCCCCCATCATTTGTGACTATACCTCTAAGGTAGAGGAAGGACTCAACTCGCTCAATGTCCTTTCCGTTGCCTGTCAAGCTAGTCGTGATGTCAGAATTTATCCTCATCTCTTTGGTCTTGTTGGTGTTGATCATCAGTCCTGCACGTTCTGCTTCTCTCTGCAACCTCCCCAGCTTATCTTCTATGTCTCGGTACCGTTGTGCCATAAGACAAATGTCGCCTGCGAAATCCAGATCTTCAAGCCTGTCATTGATACCCCATTGAATACCCCTCTTCCGTCCTCCCATTACCTTCTTCATCACACTATCCAGGACCAAACGGAACAGAGTGGGGGAAAGGACACACCCCTGTCTCACTCCGGAACTGACCTTAATTTTTTCTGTTAATTTGCCTTCGTGAAGAACCTGACACTCATACCCTTCGTACATCTCTTCCATGATTCTGATGATCTTTGTTAGAATTTTATATTCCTCGAGGGTCTTCCACATGATTCTTTGATTTACGGAGTCAAAGGCTTTCTCGAAGTCAACAAATGTGAGGTAAAGGGTATTCCGCCACTCCACACTCTGCTCCAGGATGATTCGGAGGGTGTTGATGAGATCCACACAGCTGCGATGTTGTCGAAATCCAGCCTGTTCCTTCCGAAGCCTTTTTTCTACGCAGTCTTTTATACGATTCAGGATGACTCTCGCCAGCACTTTGCTTGGAATGGACAGCAAGGTGATACCCCTCCAGTTGTTACAGTTTGTGGTGTCCCCTTTCTTCGGCAACTTGACTATCAACCCCTTCTTCCAGTCGGTTGGTATTTTCTCCTCCTTCCAGATCTTCTCCAACAGCGGGTGCAGCATATCGATCGTAATATCGAGGTCTGATTTCAGTACTTCTGCTGGGATATTATCCAGACCTGGTGCCTTCCCGCATTTCATCTGCTTCAACGCTAACGGTATTTCGCCCCGAGTTGGTGAGTCGAGGCTGATGCTTGGGTCACTTTCTGCTTCCTCTTCATCTTCTCCTCGCTGCTTACTTTCTGGTCCTCTATCTTTATTAAGAACCTCCGTAAAGTGTTCTCTCCATCTTGTCAGCTGCTGTTCACACGTCGTGAGGATCTCGCCCGTCTTGCTCTTCACAGGCCTAGTTTTATTAAAACCTTTCTTCGAAAGCATCTTTGTGATGCCATAGAGCTCCTTAACGTCCCCCCTTCTTTCCGCTTCTTCTGCTTTCTCTGCCTGCTCATCAATCCACCTCCTATGATCATTCCGTACACTCCTCTATACCTCCCTGTTTGGTGTTGAATACTTTGCTTGTGTGAGAGCCTTCTTCTGCCTAGTCTTGCGGGTGTTGAGCTTGGCCTTAATCTCCTTCCTATAATTTATCTTGCCCAGGTCTGATCGGATATCCATTCTTTCCGCAGGTAGTTCTTGTACCCGAGCTGCATCTCACTGGTTTCCACGAAGATATTCTTTACCTCGCTCCACACAGTCTCCACTTCCTTCTCTGTCTCGGAGTCCAACACCTGGAATTTATTTCTGAGCTCCAGTTTAAATTGGTCCAATCTCTGCTGGTTCTTAAGCTTGCCCACATCAAACTTGTTGTGCCGAATGTTAAACTTTCGGCGGACTGCGACGATCTTCATGCGGAAGTTGGCAACCAAAAGATGATGGTCACTACCAACGTCCGCTCCTCTCTTGTTCCTAATATCTTCCAAGCTTCTTCTGAACCTCCTGTTCACCGCGATGTGATCAATTTGAAATAAAGTCAATAACCCATATATAATAATTTGAAAAGCCCGCCAGAGACTCACAACTAGTCACGTGCACAGCGCGGAAAATTCGCATTCAAATAAAATGGTTCCCTCCCGTGTAGTTACGCCCTTTGCACAAATTTGTAAAAATAAATCATCCATGGGAAAGGGGGGCTTCATTCCGAGTAATTTGGCGCCTTACACGATCGTCCCCGTTAATTGGTTCGAAAAATATCGGAAAGAAACCGAACGCGATGTACAGTCAGGTGCGCGCAGCGAGGTGCAGACTGGAACAAAAAAATGGGTGGGCCATTTATTTTATTTCTCATGCTTCCTCCACTTACAAGGCTGCTAATATACAAAGCTCAACAATCTTAATGAGCTTCAACAAGAAAAATTAAAAGGTTAACAAACCAAGATGTTCAGTAAAGAACACATAGCCTACTTTCCCCTAAATGCATGGGTATTGTTATAACTCTTTTTCATTCTCAAGAAGTATAATTGAATGGTGGTTGTACTAACTTGTTGAAATACAACGTGCTAAACGGATATTAAACATGAATTCGAGGTGCCCTTTGCTATTGCTACCTCTGTAAAAGAAACATTCAATTCGGTTTCACCGTGTTTGAAAAGACAGGGGGAATCGATTTGCACACATACATGGCCGCCATCTGCAGACTATTGGGCTGATGACCTTGTAGTTTAGTCAAACGACGCTCGGCATACAGATATGCGTTGTTGCAAAATTTGGTAGAGATCGGATAATTAGGTTAGTAGTAATTTGCTTTAAGCTTGGACCATTTGGGTGGCCGCCATTACGTTTCCGTCAAGATGGCTGCGATACAAAACATGACGCTGAGGTGCTCATTGCTAGTGCTACCTCTGTACCAAATTTTGTTCAATTCAGTTTCACCGTGTTTGAATAGATATAGGGAATCGATTTGCACACATACATGGCCGCCATCCGCAAATTATCGGGCTGATGACCTTGTAGTTTGGTTAAGGATTCATTATGCAAAAAGGTATAATGTTGCAAAATTTGGTAGAGATCAGATGATTAGGTTGGTCATAATTTGAATCAAGCTTTTAATATTTGGGTGGCCGCCATTACGTTTCCGTCAAGATGGCGGCGATATAAAGCATGACGCTGAGGTGCTCATTGCTAGTGCTACCTCTGTACCAAATTTCGTTGAATTTCCTAGTGCTACCTCTGTATCAAATTTCGTTCAATTTTGTTTCACCGAGTATGAATAGATAGAGGGAATCGATTTGCATACATACATGGCCGCCATCCGCAAATTATCGGACTGATGACCTGGTAGGTTGGTTAATGATTCATTATACAAAAAGGTATAATGTTGAAAAATTTGGTAGAGGTCAGATGATTAGGTTGGTCGTAATTTGATTCAAGCTTTTAACATTTGGATGGCCGACATCACGTTTTCGTCAAGTTGGCGCCGATATAAAACATGAAACTGGACTGCCCTTTGCCAGTGCTACCAATATACCAAATGTTGTTCAATTCGGTTTCACAGTGCTTGAATAGATAGGGGGAATCGATTTGCACATATACATGGCCGCCATCCGCACTGTAATGGGGGTGATGACCTTATAGTTTGGTCAAAAGATTCTTCATTCATAAAGGGATCAGATGATTAGGTTGGTCGTAATTTGATTTAAGCTTTGAACATTCGGGTGGCCGCCATTACGTTTTCGTCAAGATGGCGGAGATATAAAACATGACACTAAGGTGTCATTTGCTAGTTCTACCTCTGTACCAAATTTCGTTCAATTCGGTTTCACCGTGTTCGAATTGATAGGGGGGGGGGGAAAGACATTCAGAGTACACACACACACACAGACAGACACACAATTTTTGGCCCTGTGTAGATAAGTCTACTTTAATTTTTTGCAAAAATCGAAAGTAGGCATATACGTCTAATGAACTATGAAATGTATGACACACATAATCCTATATATATATATATAAAAGAATGTCTGTGTGTTCGTCATTTATGCGTTCATAAACCATTCATTCGATTGCGATCAAATTTTCGAGAGTTGTAAACAATTCCGGGAGGTTTATAGGCATAGTTAATCCATTTCAAAATAGATAGCGCACGAGTAGTTTAAACAAATGCGTAATGGCGATGCGTTCAAATACAATTCATCCGATTGCGATCACATTTTGGTGAGTTGTTGTGCACAGTCCCGGAAAATTTATAGGCGTAGTAAATCCAATCTACAATAGATGGCGCGCGAGTAGCTTCAACAAAATAGCGTGCGTTTGTTTCAAGAAAGTCCCTGTGCGTTCATATGCCATTCATCCCATTGCGATGAAACTTGGGTGAGACGTTCTGTGCATTTCAGGTAAGGTTTCCGGCTTATTAAATCCACTTAACAATAGGTAGCGCACGAATAGATCCAACAAATGAGCGACGACGGGCGAAGCGTTTCAAAAAAGTCCTGTATGCGTTCTCATACCATTCGCCCGATATCGATGAAACTTGGTAGAGGGGTTGTGTACACTACAGGCAAGGTTCCTGGCTTAGTAAAGCCATGTTATAATAGGTATCGCACAAGTAGATTCAACAAATGAGCGATGACTCGCGAAGCGTTTCAACAAAGTGCCGTATGCGTTCATATACTATTCGTCTGATAGCGATGGAACTTGGGTGAGATGTTGTGTACACTTCAGGGAAGGTTTCTGGCTTAGTAAACCCACTTACCAATAGGTAGCGCACGAGTAGATTCAACAAATGAGTGACGAAGGGCGAAGCGTTTCAACAAAGTCCTGTATGCGTTCACATACCATTCGTCCGATAGCGATGAAACTTCGGTGAATGGTTGTGTACACTTCAGTTAAGGTTTCTGGCTTAGTAAATCCACTTTACGATAGGTAGGGCACAAGTAGATTAAAAAAATGAGCGAAGACGCGCGAAGTGTTTCAACATAGTCCCGTATGCGTTCATATACCATTCGTCCGATAGCGACTAAACTTAGGTAAGTTGTTGTGTACACATCAGGGAAGGTTTGTGGCTTAGTAAATCCACTTAGTAATAGGTAGCGCACGAGTAGATTCAACAAATGAGCGACGATGGGCGAAGCGTTTCAACAAAGTCCTGTATGCGTTCACATACCAATCGTCCGCTATCGATGAAAATTGGGTGAGAGGTTGTGTACACTTCAGGCAAGGTTTCTGGCATAGCAAATCCACTTTACGATAAATAGGACACGAGTAGATTCAACAAATGTGTGACGACGCGCGAAGCGTTTCAACAAAGTCCCGTAAGCGTTCATTACTATTCGACTGATAGCGATGAAACTTGGGTGAGATGTTGTGTACACTTCAGGGATTGTTTCTGGGTTAGTAAATGCACTTTACAATCGGTATCGCGCAACTAGATTAAACGAATGAGCGACGACGCGCGAAATGTTTCAATCTAGTCCCGTATGCGTTCATATACCATTCGTCCAATAGCGACTAAACATGGGTGAGTTGTTGTGTACACTCCAGGGAAAGTGTCAGGCTTAGTAAGTTCATGTTACAATAGGTAGCACACAAGTAGATTCAACAAATGATCGACGGCACGCGAATCGCTTAAACAAAGTCACGTAGCGTTCAAATACCATTCTTCCGATTGCTAAGAATCATTGGTCGGATTGTTGTGCACACTCCAGGAAAGGTTTCTGACTTAGTAAATCCTTTTTACAATAGGTAGCGCACGAGTAGGTTCAACATATGAGTAACGGCGCGCGTATCGTTTAAAAAAAACGTATGTGTTCATATACCATTCATGCGATTGCAATGAAATTTAGAGAAATGTTGTTTCCACTCCCGCAAAGATTTCTGATTTAGTAAATCCATTTTACAATTGGTAGCGCACGAGTACATTCAACTAATGAGCGACTGCACGTGAAACGTTTCAACCAAGTCCCGTATGCGTTCATATACCATTCATCCGATTATGGTAAAACGTTGGTGAGTTGAGTACAGTCCTGCGAAGGTGTATGAATTAGTAAATCCGTTTTTCAATGGGTGGCGCGCACAAAAGATTCAAAAAATGAGTGAAAGCTCGTGAATCGTTTAAACAAAATCCCGTATGCGTTCATATGCCATCCATCCGATTGCGATGAAACGTTCATGAATTGTTTTGTACACGCCAGGGAAGGTTTTCGACTTAGTAATCCATTTTACAATAGGTAGCGTACGAGTATATTCAACAAATGGGTGACGGCGCTCGAATATTTTCAACAAAGTCCCGTATGCGTTCATATACCATTTATTTCATTGCGATGAAACTTTGGAGAGTTGTTCAGCACGCTCCCATGATTTCTTTTGAAATAGTAAATCAATTTTACAATAGTTTAAAGGTGGTTAACTGAAAATAAATATATATTGGGAATCCAAAAGCACTTCAACAAACAAAGTTACAACGCCAACACTTTCTTTGATTGGCATTGCAACGCATGCCGGGTACAGCTAGTTATAAATAAGAATAAAAGACCTGAAGAGTGGGCAAACCGCTACTAAAAATAAATAATTAAAATAGCTATTCAGCCATAAAATACACATAATTTACGAGTGTAAGTGATTTCTCAAAATACTAATGGATCCTTTGAGGGCTGTTACTGCTGTGGTATTAATGGTGGCATTTGAGCTATGATATTTTCTGGATGTTGCAGCAAAAAGAGAATGTATTGTTCCCCGGGCCCTCACTAATAACCCAATAACTTCTATTCCTTGAAGGCGGTATTTTTCCTTGTAGAAGGGGACTGTAGGCTCGTAAATATCCTCTTATTCATTGTTCACTTCATCTGGCTACTCGGCATGGGTTTCAAAACGCACGGTTGGATCCAATATATAACTCTTCTTTTTATCCTACTTGTAGGCTATGATGTCAATGCGCCAGGTACTGCCTTCGTTGCTAGCCCTGAAACTTCTTCATGCACCACGAAGCCAACATCCTTCAGACTCTCCGCAAGGATGGATCTTACTGAGTGATGTCTTGTGTTACGTAGAGCCTCACCATAATTGCAGAACCCAAGGACATGAGGGAGGGTTTCAATCTCGTTGCCACAGCGGCGACAACGGTTATCATCCCGACTTCTGCCTGGTACCGCTCTAACTGCGGCTACATTACATACAAGCTTCAGTCTATCCTTCCATTCAGAGATGGAAAGACCCTTGTGGTGCCACACCCATTTATTAGGTGGCGTGACCTGCTTGTAGAGAATGACCCCTTTTCCTTTCTGAGATAAACGACACCACGCTTCAAACTGTTGATATCTTAAATATGACCGTACATTTTGAGTGTCTACAAAGTTATCTCGAGGACCGAGAAATGTTTGTGGTCCACTTATGCCAAGTTTTGTTAAACAAACATCGACCTCTTTTCCAATGTCTCTCGTGTTCAGAATGGATTCATTTCGTGTTTTACTGAGAGTTCGTAAACCATATATTTGCTGGAGCCCAGCCTTCCATTGCATCCCAAATAATCCGAGACCTTTGTACTTTCTGTGAGTACAGACCATTGCATCTGAAATATCTGTGGGCAATTGAATTATATCTTTCCAAGCTCCCTTGATCATTTTGTCAGCATCGCCTAGAAATTTCATTGGAATTGATTGCCTGGAACGTATAGATGAGGGATGGACAAATGGAAGTGTTCATAATACAGAATTTTTGGTCGGGGTGTAATAGCGGGCTAGACGAAAAGAGGTCGGGTTTGTCTTTCAGATCCGTCAGGGCCTCTTGTGAATTGAAGAGACAGATGTCAGAAAAATGTATGCCTAGGTAGCGAACGCATTCGTCAGAGGATGCATGAGATAACGGTATCTGGCGATATTTCAAGGTGGTTGGTAGTTAGTTTTCCTTTGCAAATATTGATAGTTAGAGATTTTGCCAGATTTATTTCCAACCCCATAGTTTGGAATCTTGACATGGCCAATCGAGTACGCTCCAAAGCTGATTTGGCATTCTTAGCTATCAGAACCGTGTCGTCTGCAAAGCCGAGCACTGTTACTGGACTTAAACTCGGAACTAGGTTGTATACAAACTCGCTAGCAATTGATTCTTCAGACAATTCATTTAGTATGTGATCTGTGGCCAAATTGTATAATGTGGGCGAGATTGGAGATCTTTGCATTACACCACGTCCTAGAACAATGGGTTTAGATATCATCGCAGGTGTCCGATGTTATCAAATGCCTTTCTGATATCTAAGAAGACGATAGTGGCGTTACGTTTTTGAGTTTTGGCTGATACCATTGTTGATCTAAACAAGGATTTGTTCATAAGTGTACCAGGTGATCGAGTAAATCCACGCTGATGCTCATTGAAAGAGATGAACTCTCTGAGACGTCTGTCTAGCACTCTCTCGATGGCTCTGCGAACTACGGATACAATTGTGATTGGTCTCCAGTTCGAAATATCGTCTTAATTCCCCACTTTATCAATCAATACCGTTCTGGCTCTCTGAAAGCAAGGAGGAACGTGTGCTGTCCGCAGCATTCTTGTGGTGATTAGAGCGATAATTTGTATCGCCATTCCATCCTTTATAACTCTAGGTAAGACGTGATCAGGACCAGGGGCAGTATCAGATTGTATCATATTTATTGCGACGGATATTTCTTCCTTACTTACAGTTGTTACGTATGTATCTTCTAAGTGATTCTCTCAGTATCATTGAGCGATGAGATGTATTCTTGCTTGACATTGTCATTTGGGTTAGAGAAATGTGAAATGAATGCATCGTACACGGTTTCCTCATCAATCCCACAACTGGGCTTATCATTCATAAGTACACATCTAATTACTTTCCGACGTTGGTTGTAGTAATTAAATTGTGCCAGCGGGTATTTATACTTATCACGGCTTTCTTTCTGTCCTTCTTCGAAGATCTCTCAGGATTAGAACTTTGCTTATACGTTCTTTGAGTATTTATGCTACGGTTTTTTTTTTCATGGCCTCTTATAATACTTTCTAGCGGGGTGTTTTGGGCCGGGTAGAAGATCGAAGGCATTCACCAAGAAGTGGACGAATAGTTGGACGGATTCATCAAAATTTACGTCACTACGGGTTCAACTAAAACGTGCTTTCCATTCTGCAATTTATTGTTTATATTTTCTCAGTGGGCCACTGGGTGCTAGATCCTGCTGTTCATTTTGAGACAATGCGGGATGGGTCCATTCATTTTGCGTGGATTGGGTCTGGCGTTGTACAAGTACATTTCGATGTACGTCAGCATGAGCTCTACTTATGTGGATAGAAACTACGCGACGAGATACAAAGAATTTTCCGCAGGGGGGGGGGGGCAGGGGGCCATGGTTATATTGGTTTTATCGTTGCCAGAAGTACCCACAAGAGGATCCATTAGTAAAATCGATGCGTCTACATTCATACTAATCTATGGAATTATTGTCGCAATTACCAAATGGCGGATATTTATGGCACAAAATTCATATTAAATATTACCCCAAAGCACTATATACACGAACAAGTTCACAAGATAACACTAGCACGACTCGCAAAACCACTATTACTCCTCGGAAGCCACAGACGAAGTACAGTTCTTCTGAATAAGCCACCATAAGACGCAGCGCTATTATGCGTGATCCTACTCTTTATTATTGATTCTCCTTACATAATAATAGCAATTGGATATGAAATGTTTGAACAAAACCTCCTTACACAATGTGGGCAGGGATTGAATGCGTTGAAGTCTTTTGGCAAATGATAACCGATTCCTATTCTTGTTTTCAGAAATTAACTCTCCTTTTTCTCAAACTATCGTTCTCTGAACCCACAGTCACGAAGGTGTCATCTAACTCACTCATCTTATAAATAAAAGCAAAGGGAATTACCAATACACTCATTGAACTCACAAGCACAAATTGAAAATGCTTATTAAACAACAACAAACACAAAGCATCATGGGTAACGGTTACCTTGGATATAATGATCAGGTACCCTGTGATTGGTTGGTTGTGACTAAACCTGTTCTGATTGAACACACGAGGTAGACAAAACTCTTTGTATTTGGTTCCCTATATTTTAACCAATAAATAAGGGACAATTCTTTTGGCCGGTTTGAAATGCACAAGCGTAATGTATTTCAGGCCCCACAACCAGGAGGAGCTGGTTATACGCTTTAACTTCTGTTATGTTTTAACTTAAATTAAGACGCCTCTTAGAACTCTAACATGTAATGTATTGTATGATGTTTTTGAACCATTATTGGGGTCATCATCAGATTTAATGTACGATAATGTAAAGCTTATAAATTAAAAGATCAGAACAAAAATTCTAAAAAATAAACCTGCATTTCATTTAACTAAAAATTCATACAATATCAAGAGTCTTTCCAGGAAATGCAAAATCCAACTCTTTTTAAAAGTAATTAGATCCTAAGCTCTCCACGCTTTAGAAATTCTCACTGTTCAACACAAAACAGTTAACGGACAATTGGACGCGAAAAACTTAAAATAATGTGAAAAACATTACGTGAAAAGTAAAGTGCCATTTCATTCTATGAAATTATTATTATTATTATGGTGATTGTGAAAATTCATCGTTATGAAAATACTACAGGAATTACAGGTATGTGAATATATACTTGTTTCACGCAAGTGACTGACAATTTTACTGTGTGTAAACTTCTACTCAGTGCGCAATGTCAATAAACTGGAATTGTGTCCAATACGAACTAGTATCATAACTGAATGCAGAGTGACAGTGAGCGACCCTGAGAGCTTTTGTTATATCATGAACATTTCATGTTAGAATCAGATCAGGCATAGTTGAGACATTCCAGCCAGGGGATATTATTATTACTATTATTATCCTGCCCCGTAAGATCGACCCGATCGTATTTGTGAAAGAGTTCAGAACGACCCCGTAAGATGGTGACGTCACAATCCCACTGTTCAAACATGACGATCGGCTAGAGTGGCGCTATGTGAGGGGAGCGATACTAGGATTGCCCGATGGGGACCCGGAGCGATGCCGTCAGGGGCATATTTCTGTGGACGAGGACGCAGCGTGAGGCGAATGCTGGGATATGTCTCTTTCCTGGTGTGCAGTCTTCACGGGTCCGTGGTGCCAGGGTTCGATCCGCACCGAGGGATACCCACCGTCACAGATCATCTAAGGTAGAAGCCTTCCGATTTATGTAGATCTTATTCTTGGGCCATGACTTTCCATAATTTCCGCTAAACCTATTCACTTCCCTAATCGTTAATAATCTTCGTTACTATATAGTCGGTTGCATATATTTCTTTTAGTCGCTTAGACTTTAAGGTGAGGTGGATCCTCAACATTTCTCACTCTTAATTATGATATATAATAGGGGATGTCCTACCCCATTTACATAAAAGGCAGCAGAATAATGACAAATTACATACATTTGCATTATTTTTCTGTATCCCAGAAAATATTTTCTAATGATTATAGTTATAATAAAAAGCTCTACAAATATATAGTGGAAGAACACCGAATTTTGATAAACAACATTGATAGTAATATTCCATGAGTATAATAATAAATGATAATGATAAACATGTTGCTTATAAACAAATTGTTTGATTGTGTAAAATATGGGATCTTACGATCTTCAAATAATATTGGACATTTTTGAAATGAAGCCTAATGATAATAATTATGTATCAATGCACATTTCAAAAGTTAGTTCAGGTAGATTGAGCTGTTGATCCTCAAATGAGTGGGAGTCATGCGGGAGGTATATCCTGTCCCACATAATAATGCTTGCTTTGGCAATAAAATGGGTTGCATGCGGGAGTGATATCCTGTCCCATAGTGGTAACAGTGCTTCAAATGTCAGTCCAATTACTAAGAATTACCGTGAAATACACTAGTATAAGATCAGTGATTTGTTATAAATGTAATGACGTCACGTCCAACCTCACGCCGATTTTTGTGACGGCTGGTATTTAATTCATGTTCAGTGTTACATATCCTCTCATAAAATCATCTAATTATGAGAATTATAACGAGATATCGGAGGCCACTTTGATAAAGCCTACAATAATTATTACTATTTTGCTTTGAAATAAATAAATGCTTTAATTGTCAAACTAATGCAATTTGACATGCCGCGCTAATAAGTGTCATTCTGATTGATGTGTTTTCGTCGTAATTGTGAAACGCGGATGTGAAACAACCTCAAAGATTGTTGTAAGCAATAAATGTAAATATGTGAAATCATATAGGACTATATTATGAACTGAACCCAAATAGGTTAGATTTAAGTGTTTCTTTTTCGTGTCGTGAAGATTATGCAATCTCGCATGAATAGGTTAAAAGAACAATATGTATTTTTGATCAAACATGGTCAAAGAAATTATTGATGAAATCTGGCAAACTGAAAATATTCATCCAGATTGGAAGATGGCGATCATCCATCCAGTATACAAGAGAGGTAGCAAAACGAATCCAAACAATTACCGTAGTATCTCATTACTCTCGGTAACTTACAAAATTTTGTCCAAAGCCCGTTTGAACCGTGCCTATCTTCAACTGTATCCACAGATTGGTGAATACCAAGGTGGGTTCCGGAAAGGCCGATCGTGTACAGAGCAAATTATCAATTTGAAAAAGTCAATGTCTTACTTCCGTAAAATGTCAAACAAAAATTATGTCATTACTTTAGTTGACTTTGGAAAGGCTTATCACAGCATTGACCGTGAATCCCTTGTTTCTGTACTCTCAGAATTTTGATTAGGTCGCAAGACAACATCAATCATCAAAGATATCCTTTTGAATACAAGTTCAAAGGTTACATTTATGGGAGAACTGAGCGCCGAATTTTTAATTGATACCGGGGTGCGTCAAGGAATTGGATTATCTCCACTGTTGTTTAATTGTGCGCTCAAAAAAGTCGTCCGAGAATGGAGACGAGCTGGTGCACCATCCCATAGACTAGGACAAAAACTCAAAGGAATAACACTAGATTGATTGGCATTTGCGGATGACATGGCGTTTATTGCTCCAAACATTTCTGATGCCTGAAAACAACTTGAATTACTCCAAGAACAAGCAGCAAAAATCGGCTTACGGATTTCTTTTGACAAAACAAAATGTATGACGGATATTAAAACTGCTCCGAATACACTCCGCATCGCTAATTTTAAGGTCTCCCGAGTGAAAGACATCAAGTATTTAGGTGAATGGATCAATGAAACTGGCAACGAAAGAAGATCTATAGAAGCAAGACAACAGGAAATGGAAACTGCTTTCCATATGACAAAACAAGTTTATAACACAAAATGCCTCTCTTGGAATTGTAAAATTCAACATGATAAAACAGTAGTCTTGCCTGCAGCCCTTTATGCAGCCGAGACAATTAATCTACAACATTAAGCACTGAGAAATCAATTGGAGATTAAGGAAAGCGAAATAATGAGAAAAAATTTGGGACCAAGAATTAAAGATGGAATTCACTTTCCGAAACCTAATGCTGACTTCTATTTAAAAATTACTAAAATCACGGACACAATCCGCATGAGAAAGATCCAATTCATGGGACATTTGGACAGACTGGACCCAACTAGGTAAACAAATAAAATTTATACGTTTTTTTTTTCAGAAGAAGGCAACAAGGTCAAATTGGTACAAACAGGCGGAAAAGGACTTGGCGGAATTAGGTTTTCCCAATCTCATGGATCGAGAGGAAATAAGGAAAATTACTCATAAACGGGGTTTAGAGGCAGAAAAGAGACGACCTACCAGACACGTCTGGTCGCAGCAACTAAGACTCTCTCAATCGTTGCGCATGAAGAGTTATTGGGCAATCATCAAGGTCAAGAAGTGTGTATTTCACGTGGTCCTAGGAGACCCATTCGCGCAGAAGAGGAAGAAGAAGTCAAACCAATGAACTTTTAAGGAGAGATTATGATTTATTTTCAGAGAGGCATAATGAAAGCAAGGAAGTGATTATTATTATTCTTGTTATTGCCAACAGGCAATGTTTTGTGAATAAATATTTGGTGAACTGGTTTTTATCTTAAAGAGTGTTCTGACTTTCTGTTATGTCGTGGAGTCTTTCCTTATGGACCATGGGAGCTGTGTGCAGTAATTATGTAGACCAGCCCAGGACAAACTGAGATATTCTCGTGCTGACACTGTGCTCATGTTGCCTCGCTTGTGGTCACCTGTCCATCCCAGGTGGACAGACGGGTACAGTATACCACGATGGTTCATAACGTCTCTCTTCATGTCACCTTTCCTAGTAAAGTTTGCTTCACATGTACAACAGGAACGTTGCATGAGACCACTATGGATCAGCATGCGTGTCTTCAATGGCCCAATCAGAGAATATTTTACTTCGCAGATATCACAGGAATGAGGTATAGGCCTATTATGAACCTTCACGTGGTACCACTATGCATCATTATGTGCTTCTTAAGGTTACCTTTCCCAGCAAACTTTATAACACAGATACAACAGGAATATGGCCTAAATCCACTATGGATCATCATATGATCTTTCAGGTGACCTTTTCGATTAAAGTTTGCTTCGCATATTGTACAGCTATAAGGTTTTATACCACTATGGATCAACATGTGCATCTTCAAGACTTGCTTCTGAGTAAACTTTGCTCCGCATGTATAACATAGGTAAGGCTTTTCACCTCTATGGTTCAGCATGTGCTTTTTCAAGTAACCTTTCAGAGCAAACTTTTTTCCACATTTACCACAGGAATGATGCTTGAGACCACTATGAATACTCAAGTGCGTATTTAATTTGCCTTTCACAGCAAACTTAGCTCCGCATGTATCACAGCAATATGGATTTATACGAATATGGATCATGTGCGTCTTCAAGGTCTGCATCTGAGCAAATTTTGCTCCACATTTATCACATAGGTAAGGCTTTAGACCACTGTGATTCATCATGTGCATCTTCAAATCACCTTTCCAAGCAAAGTTTTTTCCACATGTAACACAGGAATGAGGCTTCAGACCACTATGAATCATCATGTGCGTCTTTAATGTGCTATTCATAGCAAACATAGCTCCGCATGTATCACAGGAGTAAGGCCTTATAGCGCTATGGATGATCATGTGCTTATTCAGGTAACCTTTTCCAGCAAACTTTGCTCCACATGTTCTACAGGAATAAGGCATTATACCATTATGTGCTTTTTCATGCTACCCTTCCCAGCAAACTTCATTCCACATATATCACAGGAATAAGGCTTAATTCCACTGTGGATCAGCATGTGTTCCTTCATGTGACCTTTCCGATTAAAGTTTGATCCAAATGTTGTACAGGAATAAGGTTTTATACCACTATGGATCATCATGTGATCCTTCAAGGACCCCTTCTGAGTAAAGTTTCCTCCGCATATATCACATAGGTAAGGCTTTTCATCACTATGAATCATCATGTGTGTCTTCAAACTGCCTCTCATAGTAAACTTTGCTTCACATATATCACAGGAGTATAGCTTGAGACCACTATGAATCATATTGTGCGTCTTTAACGTGCCAACCGTGGTAAACTTAGCTCCGCACGTTTCACAGGAATAAGGCCTTATAGCACTATGGATCAAAGTGTGATTCTTCAAGTCAACTCTCCGAGTAAAGTTTGCTCCACATGTACTACAGCAATAAGGTTTTATACCACTATGAATCTTCATGTGCGTCTTAAAGGACAACTTCTCAGTAAACTCGACTCAGCATGTATCACATAGGTAAGGCATTTCATCACTATGAATCATCATGTGATTCTTCAAATTGCCTTTCAGCGTAAATTCTGCTTGGCATATATCACAGGAATAAGGCTTTATACCTCTATGGGTCTTCATGTGCTTCTTCAAGTCACCTATCCGAGCAAATTTATTTTCACATATACCACAGGAATGACGCTTGAGACCACTGTGAATCACCATGTGGGTCTTAATGCTGCCTTTCGCAGTAAATTTTGCTCCGCAGGTTATGCATATGTATGGCCCCTTTATTTTGTTACTATTTTTATTGAGTGAGGCTTGAGTATTTGTTAAAGCATTCTCTGAATTTTGGTCGTTTCTGTGAAGAATGTCTGATGTTAGAACGAGTAAAATACCCACTACCATCATAAGATCAAAAATTATGTAGCACAATGCCGGATAAGTATATAATAATCTTCTGTATTCGTAGACATAGATATAATAGCCAAGATTTAATGCGTATGATGATGATCGGATGTTGTCATCCAGGTTTTTTTTAGACCAATGTAATTTGGTTCAGGGAATAACACCCTTTACAATTACGGTTCAATCGTGTTGACCAACCCAAAAGCATTTTATTTCGCTATGTTCGATGATCCAGGGAAACGGAATAATAACATTAAAGTCAATATATCTAACTAGTGAAAACGTAACAGGTGCATTTTGAGCAATTTGCATTTATTTGCAATACTAGGAACTCAGTCCACTTCTACTCTTAAATAGAGTGGTGTTCATGCAGTCAATATATATTATACAAACAACACTGTTGTATACTGTATTTCGGTATTTTTGGATTTATAGTTCGGTTGAACGTGAAATCATTTTAGCAAGAAAAAAGCGCTTGTGCCTGTCAACATGATCTTCCAACGTCTTGATTAATAGGATAAGGAAAAATTGAGTGCTGCTCTATATTTTTAAGTACGAGAGTTGAGGGGAATGAGGGATCCTATCCACGGGGTATTTGAATAGGCAACCCGCAATGCAGGGACAAAGCCATACGCACTCCCGAACGAGCAAGAGAGGAGAAAGTCATGTGAGGGCTCAAACGAAAGGGCTACTACCCCGCTATATAAAGGAAAATCCATTCTAACCTAAAATAAAAAATATCCACACCCCCGGGGAAATAAGATCATTTTTAAGAACATGCGCACGTGAGCCTCTTACAAGATGGCGGGCTTTCCACGCTTTATGGAAGATGCCTCCATACTTCCCTACCACCTAGCGCCATCCCACCACCATCCTCAGAATTCCCCAAAATTCCCAACAAAGTTTCCCAAATTTAATTAGATTTTACACAAAAGTCCAATATTGCTTCAACTTACTTGCGCTCATCTCGGTTGACCTACTTTGGTCAGTTTCTGTTCCCTTCCAACTTATTTATCGATGTATTTATTATTTCATATTTATGTATTTATAACTACTGTATTTATTGATTATCGATTTACCGATTATTGATGAACTACAAGGTCATCAACCCTAGATTTCAGAAAACAATCGATATCACTCGAACGACAATCGGAGAAAGTCATGTGAGAGCTAATACGAAAGGTCTAGGCCTCTATCCATAGGACTCATCATCTTCAATTTAAGTATTTTTTTAAAATGATGAACGTTTCCAAGGGTAGGTGAGGTTCGGAGCGGTTTCCACAAAGTCATGTAACATGAAACTTAGCTGCCCACGACAGAATAGGCCAAGCGGTCGATCAAAGATGGCCGCCGATAGATGATGTTAATTATTTTTTATTTATTTATTGATTATTCATTTATTATTATTATTATTATAACTATTATCCGATTCAACCACTTCCGTCCCTGAACTTTAGTTCTATCCCAGTATTTCCGCATGAATGGTCTGTGAGCCTCCTTTCTTTCATCAGTCCACTCTTTCCCTGTTTTTTGCTACGACTTTTCTGAGAATCGCTGGTGTGTTACAAGTTTTCTCTAAAGAGAGCACGTTCCAGGATGTCTTCAAACGTGATCCCTATTTCTAGAAGATCTCATTCAATCTCGGTGAATCAAATTCCCTTCGTTCTCTTATTCACTAACTGGCAAAGGATGTGGATGGTCAGTCTGTGAGAGTTCATGCGTGTTATGTGGCCACAGGAATTAATCCTCTTTTTCCTTATGATGTCTGTTGTCCTCTCCACACTTAGGTAGAGTTCGTTGTTTTGCCACCTCCTGAACTCTCCATTTTCCCTGATTGGTCCCAGTATCTTACTTAGAATTTTTCCTTCTTTAGCCTCCACCTTTCAATCAAACCTTTCCTGTTCAATGCAAGGCATTCTCCTGTGTACAGGTTTTCTGGACAAATAACTGAGCAATAATGTCTAAGCTTGGCATTGAGTGACACTGATCGTTTATTATAAACATTCCTAGTTAGTTGGAATGTCAATTCCACCTTGTTGATCCATGACGTTGATGCTTCTTTCTCAGAATTGTTTGGTGATATCCACTCACCTAAGTACATGAACTTCTCTGTCCGCTTGATTATTCCCTGCTCTATAATTAACTCTCTGGGGGCTTGCTTGATGTTAGTTATAAACTCCGTTTTATCAAAGGAAATCTGGAGGCCTGTTTTTGCTGCTTGGGTTTTGAGTTGGTTGATATTTTTCGTAACAGTTCCTAGGGAATCAGAGAAGATTGCAAGAACATCTGCAAAAGCTCAGCAGTCAACTGTGAGATCCATTCTCTTGAGTCCATTCCCGACTCCTCTATTACGTATCTCTTTGCGCCATTCACTAATGATCCTATTCTAGTGCCCAGTTGAAAAGTAGAGACAACAGTCCATCTCCCAGCTTAACACCTGTCTTGATTTCGAAGGTGTCTGAAATCTCTGCCCTGAGGTAGTGTTGGTTAAGGTCTAACAAATGATTGTCCTCGTTTTGTTATCAGAGCCCATTTGCTTTAGAATTTGGAGGAGTGTATGTCGATCAATGAATCGTGGGCCTTCTTGAAGTCGACGACGGTCACCACAAAATTCTTGTTCCTAATCTTCTGATATGAAAGAATAGATTTAAGGTTCATTATCTGCTCAACACTTGAGCGTCCTTTTCTAATGCCTCATTGATATTCTCCCAGATGTGAATCGTGATCGAGTTGCTTTATCTGCTCGGGTCTGAAAAGCTTCTCCGAGAATTTTGTATGATGACGCGAGGAGCGAGACGCACCGGTAATTGTTTCAACAAATTTATCACCTTTCTTGTGAAAGGGATAAATTGGGGCTGACGTCCAGACACTTGGGAGTTTCTCAGTTTCCCAGATCTCTTGACTGATCTCTGTTAGTTTGTCAATCGCCTTGTCACCTGAAAATTTATTATTTAATATGTATTTAATATTATATCTTATTTATTTATTCTTACTATTTATAGTTCATTTTATATTCATTATCAATTATTAGAAATATCATTATCCTACGTGTAGGTTCACATTATCATGACTGCAATGCGGGTAGCGGCATGTCTGGCTCTCTCAAGGTAACGTCGCCATTTCAACGACAGTTAGCAAGGTAAGCTATTAGAGGTGGCGAGTTTCACGTTACCGTTTCAAACAAGACCAACCCTGATGCATGACGTCAGAGGGTTTAGGTCATCCATGTAAATGTGGACAAATGAAATATTTATAATTATTTAATTTTTATTTATTTATTAATTATTAAATATTTATTTGCTTATATATTATTTATTTTTTATTAATTTAATATTTAATATATATTGATTATTACAATTCTTTACTTATATTATTTATTTGTTTATAGGTGTTACAACACTGGAGAGCATAGCCAAGCGGTTGATCCCAGATTTTGCAACGCCGGCCACGATGGCAGCGTGCTCTCACGACCCATCCAAGATGACGGTCCTACCTACTCCACACCCCTGACACTTCCCTTCACACCATATCCCCCAAACCCCACTTCAACTACCTCCAGTATTCTCTTAAATTCCGAACAGATTTTACCAAAATTTACCAGATTTTACTCTAGATCAGCATTGCTTACACTTACTTATGCCAACCTCATCTCTTATTCTTTCCTATCCAGATGCCATTCGAGAGTCGTGTAACTTACCAAAATAATAACAATTCACTATATTTCCTAATATCACCAAAAATCTATAGAATCCATCAAAGTAACCTAATTTCATCAAAATCCTTCCAAAAATACTAAGATTCCCCCAAATCTCCTACAACACTTAATAAAATTTTCAAATTACCCACTTTACCAGATTTACTCTAAATTCACCAGATTCCGCCAAAATCCTTACAAGTACACCTAGATTCCCAGAAAGCCTTCCAAATATACTAAGATTCCCCAAATTCATCAGATTACCGAAAATCCACAAACTAACCCTCAAATCCTACAATTCCAGAACACACTATTTCCTCGCAAGAAACGCGTTATACTATACGTTTAATTAGATACATAAATAAAAATAGTAAAAATAATCAATCAATCGGAAATGTAGCATCAACCGCTCAGGCTATCCTTTCGGGGCACCTAGGTATCATGTTACATGACTGCGGAAACCACTCCGAAACTCACCTACACTTGCAAAGGTCGATCAATAAAAAAATATTGAAAATAGATTGAGGGCATAGAGACCTTTCGTTTACGCCCTCACGCACCTTTCTCCGATTACGCGATTGCGTGATATCCACTATTTTCGGAAATCCCAGATCGATGACTTTGTAGTTGTTCAATAATTAATAAATCGGTAATCAATAAAAAGAGTAAATAATTAATAAATCGATGCATACATTGGAAAAGAACAGAAGCTGACCAAGGTAGGTCAAAATGGATGAGCCCGGCGAAAGTAAGGGGAAGTGGTGGACATCTGTGTTATATCTAATAAAATTTGGAATTGTAGGGAATTCTGGGGGTGGGGATGGTGGGGGATAGGGGTAGGTAGTTGAGAAGGGGGTATGCAAGCATCTACCATAACGTTTGAAAACCCCGCCTTCTTAGAGGAACCTGGGTGCGCGTGCGCCCAATTAATCCTTAATTTCGCTGGGAGAGCGGGTAGTTTCTATCTTGAGGGAAAATAGACTTGTCCCATAGTTAGAGAGGAAGGAGCCCTTTCGTTCGATCCCTCACACGACTTCCTCCGATTACTCGTTCGGGAGTTCACACGATCTTGCCCCTGGATGTATCGCGGATTGCCTATTCAATTATCCCTGGGATAGGAACCCTCTACTTACGAGTAGGGGCAACTGAACAAGTAACTAGCAATGTGCTCATGCGACACAAATTAAATCGCTATATAATAGCCTAGTTGGAAAATATATGTGTTATCATACTTCACTATTGAAAATTGATGGATAAATAATAATAATAATAATAATAATAAGAGGAAGAAGAAGAACACCTGGTACTACAGACCTTGAAGGGCCTAGGCCTACCAAGCTACCACCCTTTAGCTGGCATATATTGGGATGACGCATGGTCAGCACGTCAGGTCCCCTCGGCCGATAATCTTGGTTTTCGTGACCGGGTCGCTGCCTTACCGTCAGACAGCTATTCAAAAATCCGCACGAGGCTCAGTACACCCCGTTCTAAAATCCCTGCCGGAGCCGGGTGAGAGGCAGGCGCGCTACCCCAACACCACAGGCCGGCAATAAATTAATAACGCTTAATTAATAATAGAGTTGAAATGCGTGAAATTCGTTTAGAAGGTGAAAGTTTAGCAATAAAAATGGAAAAACCTACAAAGTGAAAGATTAGCACCCGCAATAAAATAGGAGAAGCCTAATCTTTCCAACAAAGAGGGTAAATATAAAGTAACATATTGTTTGTATGTTTAACACTTACGCATTTAAGTGATTTCCACTTGCATCTGCTTCTTCATTCCGATTTTCTTCTTTTACATTCTGGGGATAAGATGGAATAATTTATGTCAGTGTTATCACCTTATACAATTACACAAATGACAACCCATGTAATTGTACAGCACTGCTCAGTTGAAGTGAAGATATATTCGATGAATGACTTCTACAGTCCTTCACTTCCTAGTGCTAGAGATAAACTTCATACTGATTAGTGGTTACAATCCCCAGTTCTGAAACTTATAATACAATTTTAGAGACCACCTTAAATTTAGGGCGATTGGAAATGGTAAATTTACTGCCTTAATGGAAGTAATAACCTTAAGGATTGAGGAAAAACGAACAATTATTTTTAATTCTTTTTGCCAAACAAAAATAAAAGAGGGGTTGATGACCCCGCTGTTCCGCCCCTTGAAACAATAACAACAGAATAGACTAACACAAAGTCTATGGTCAAACACGCCCACATATCATTGAGTAACAAGCTACTAGACTGCCCTTACGAACATCACTTTTGAGAATGTAGGCATAAATCTATGAACCTTCAGAATATTACACAAGGCATTTCTTCACAATTCACTGAAATGTAATATTTGAATGTTCAAACAGAAGTTAGATTGAATTAATTAAGTGCCTCTATGGGGAATCTATTGTAGAGCATGCTAGTAACTAAGAATTATGTGTCTACTAGTGTACGGGAGCACACAGTTTGCAAAGGAGATTAGAGCATGCTAGTAACTCTAAGAATTATGTGTTTTGCTAGAGTAAGGGAGCAACAGTGTGCAAAGAAGATTAGAGAATGCTAGTAACTCTAAAAATTATCTGTCTGCTAGTGTATGGGAGAGACCGTTTGCAGAGGAGATTAAAGCAGATAGTAACTCTTAAGACTTATGCGTCTGCTAGTGTATGGGAGAGACACTTTGCAGAGGAGATTAGAGCAGCTAGTAAGTCTAAGAATTATGTGTCTGCTAGGGTGCGGGAGCACACAGTTTGCAAAGGAGATTAGAGCATGCTAGTAACTCAGAATTATGTGTTTGCTAGTATACGGGAACACACAGTTTGCAAAGGAGATTAGAGAATGCTAGTAACTCTAAGAATTATGTGTTTGCTAGAGGAGGGAGCACACAGTGTGCAAAGGAGATTAGAGAATACTAGTAATTCTAGGAATTATGTGTTTGCTAGAGTACGGGTACACACAGTTTGCAAAGGAGATTAGAGAATGCTAGTAACCCTAAAAATTATGTGCCTGCTAGAGTACGGGAACACACAGTTTGCAAAGAAGATTAGAGAATGCTAGTAACTATAAAAATTATGTGCCTGCTAGTGTATGGGAGAGATAGTTTGCAGTGGAGATTAAAGCAGATAGTAACTCTTAAGACTTATGCGTCTGTTAGTGTATGGGAGAGACAGTTTGCAGAGGAGTTTAGAGCAGCTAGTAACTCTAAGAATTATGTGTCCGCTAGAGTACGGGAGCACACAGTTAGCAAAGGAGATTAGAGCAGCTAGTAACTCGAGGAATTGTGGGTCTGCTAATGTACGTGAGCACACAATTTGCAAAGGAGATTAGAGCAGCTAGTAACTCTCAGCTAGACTACGTGAGCACACAATTTGTAAAGGAGATTAGAGCAGCTAGTAACTCTAAGAATTATGTGTCTGCTAGAGTACGGGAACATACAGTTTGCAAAGGAGATTAGAGAACGCTAGTAACTCTAAGAATTATGTGTCTGCTAATGTACGGGGGCACACAGTGTGCAAAGGAGATTAGAGCAGCTAGTAACTCGAAGAATTATGTGTCTGCTAGTGTATAGGAGAGACAGTTTGCAGAGGAGATTAGAGCAGCTAGTAACTCTAAGAATTATGTGTCTGCTAGTGTACGGGAACACACAGTATGCAAATGAGATTAGAGCAGCTAGTAATGCTAAGAATTATGTGTCTGCTAGAGTACGGGAGCACACAGTTTGCAAAGGAGATTAGAGCATCTAGTAACTATGAGTATTATGTGCCTGCTAGTGTACGGGAGAGATAGTTTGCAAAGGAGATTAGAGCAGCTAGTAACTCTATGAATTATGTTCTGCTAGTTTATGGGAGAGACAGTTTGCAGAGAAGATTAGAGCAGCTAGTAACTCTATGAATTATGTGTCTGCTAGAGTACGGGAGCACAAAGTTTGCAAAGGAGATTAGAGCCGCTAGTAACTCTATAAATTATGTGTCTGCTAGAGTACGGGAGCACAGAATTCGCAAAGGAGATTAGAGCAGCTAGTAACTCTAAGTATTATATGTCTGCTAGTGTACGGTAGCTCACAGTTTGCAAAAGAAGATTAGAGCAGGTACTAACAGCCAAACGCTTCCGTTTGTCATCAACATAATAGTGCGATAACAACTCTTAATCCCTAAATGGTATTAGGAGATAAGGCGATGTCTCGAAAATATGAAGTTACTTACCTCATTCAGATCTGAAGATGAGGTTTCTGTTTTTATGCTTGGAATGATATCCGGAATAGAAGATTTCTCAATCTTAATGTCCGTGTGATGGTCTGTATCGTCCTGCAAAGAAATGACTTGTTTCATATATATGTTCCTTTGCGTAGTTGCAATTATATCTTACAGATGGCTTGTAAACTTGCACGGAAGGAATTAAGGAATAAATTAACATACTGAAGGTAATTCAACCCCGCATTCATAGTTTTCTTTCGTCCACAGCCACATGGCAAGAATCCTAACAGTTATTGTGCAGCTTTTGTCAAAGCGCATTTCAGATAGAATACACTCGCAAAACGTGGACCTAGCATATTGTCACTAGCATTGAGTGTGGGTGTTGCGACTTTGCGGCGTAGCAGCAGTTACTTAGAGTTACCATATATCGTTAATAAGGACAAGTTATGTAGATACATTTTGTGTTAAGATATTTCGTACCAAGCGTTGAAACTTAAAACAGTGTTGATCTAATGGGTACTGTACCGTTTTTTTAATAAGGTTTTTGTCCATACACTGTAATAGAGCGGCCAGGAGGCGCGAAGCAGTTGAACTCGCGGGACATGCCATGCTATGAAGCACTGAGATTACGAGAAGTATCATTCGGTTACAGATCGGAAGTTACGAGCATTTCCGAGTGGATTGACCCATAGCCCGGCCGATCAATAAAGCCATATGTGACGTCATGTCATATATCGACCACGGCTAGAGGATTATCTTTACTGTTTTGAAGCTAATCAGAGTTCTAGAAGACCTTTCGAAGACTGTATAACGTGGATTACCATAGCAGAAAGCTATTATATATGAGGAATAGAATCTAACAAGTGAAACGAAGGAATAACATCTGTAAGGATCAAGCCACAAGCGTGATATTGACTTATCGATATATCGATGAAGAAGAAAGTAGTGGGGGCAGCTTCACGGGTCGTGTCGCAGCCAGCGAGAGAGGGTTAGTCTTTGTCCGATTGTCAAGTGTAATGTTGCGTGACTCAGCCGGTGAGAGATTCACAGGTGCAAGGCGAGTGGAATTTCCTCCGTGTCGAGGCGGCTAGCATTTTTACTTGGCTAGGCCGAACGTGTTCTTCAAAGTGTGTTGTCTCCGGATTCAAGTTTTAAGTCTCGACAAGCGGCCGTGTACCGTGTGCGAATACTTACCGCAGCTACCATATCGTAATGGAATTGAGACACTTGCAGTACAGTTCTAATACAGATTGTCGTCTCAAGAAAGACTAGTTTTGAACGGAGCGCGGACTGATATATATTTCTCTGTCCAGCGGTGTCCGTATTGAGACAGCCATTACGGGACCCTGTGTGGTTTCTCTTACATGGTTTAGTAACGTGTAGTTCCGAGCCAGTATATGCCGACATCAAGTTTTTTTACGCAGTGCATCATGCGAACATTGGAAGACATATTGTCATTTGAGATTTCGGTGGGGAGGATTAACGTTCATGTTATGACTTCCAGAATGGCTGGTTAAAAGATATGGGGTAGCTACATGTGGAACGCATAAGTGAGATGCCTGCAAGCCACAAACTGCTTTTTTCTTTTAGGAAAGGAGACTATTTTCTCAGTACTCCAGTGAGAGATATATGCCGACATCAAGTTTTTTTACGCAGTGCATCATGCGAACATTGGAAGACATATTGTCATTTGAGATGTCAGTGGGGAGGATTAAAGTTCATGTTATGACTTCCAGAATGGCTGGTTAAAAGATAGCTGATGTCTTCGCAAGCTACGACAAGCAGAACCGTACAATTTCACGGGCGTATTATAACTTTTCTGGCATGAATGACGAGGGCACGGACGGCCACCCGACCAGTGTTCGTGTACGTCGTGTACCCGGGATCGAATCCCAGCTCCAAGGAAGAAGAATGTATTATCTGATGATAACGTGGAGATTCATCAGATACTTATATCCTTTTTACAACGCTACAAGAGGCAATGAAAGGTACTGGATCAGCAACTTCTTTATCGTAGTTTAGTGAGGGAATTTTGTTAGCAATTGCAATTGCCATACTTTTTCTTTTGTAGACTAAATGTGCATGCACGCGTTTAGCTTCGACGATTCTGTCGAAACTGATTTGTTGCATTCCCGGGATTTTGTATTCACTTAATGAATTCATCCCTTGCGTATTAATAGACTTGATGTTCAATCAGTAAATTCAGTAATGTCTTTTAGTTAGTAGTGCGTATTTTTATTTGCCGTGAAGATGGATTAGGAGAAGAACTTCAGATTTTTGTGTAAGTATAGTTTTAATCGCATTTTGTTGAATAGTGTTTGGAACACTATTTTCTTTATGGCCAGTACATATTTTCATGTACTACTGATGAGTTAGGAACTCTGTTTTGTCGCAGTGATTTGAATCTTGGAAAGCTTTCCTCGGTGTTAAATGCCTTTATAGTTTTAATCCATTTTTTTGATTATTTTCATGGAGAGCACTTCGCTTTTGTGTGTGAAGATTTATTAGTGGATTTACTTAATGATTGTCATTGGATTAACCGGTGAAGTTAACTTTCTTTCATGGTGTAAGTCTTATCCACTGATATTTCAAAACTCACCAAGGTTGGAGGCTATCCTGATTTAGGGAAGGATCAGTTTCACCTTCTATTAGGTATTAATTTGAGAGTAACTTAACATTTGATGTCATTCCGAGACATTCATTTTCTATTTGACTAACGTAAATAATTGCATTTAGTGCAATTGTGTGAGTGAGATATAAGTACAGCATTTTGAACACCATCCTGAATTTTGATTAAATTATTCCAGGGAAGCTTGACTTTAGGTCAAGAGATTAAACTGTATACTTGTTATACATCATTGTGAGGCCAGATAGTTTATTTTTGCTAGTGAAATGCTTTAGTTTCATGACTTTGAACAACGTGCTTGAGGTTAGTGTGTGGTTTAAGCATGTTTTGTAGGTTTTGAGATAGTAATGAGATTTAATATAGGTGTTTGAAGGTTCTCATAACCTTATTTTGTGATTCGAATGCATATCCGGGATTATGCTGTATTTTTGAGATGTTATGCTTGTTGAAGCATTAGGACAGTTTTGGATTGAGCCAATAAGAGCTTTGTAAGCCAGTGAGTGCCAATCTGTTTTGGACTTCGAGTAGTCCAACACCCGTGTTTGGTGTTATATAAATCTAGATTAGGTTTTCTGGTGTTTTTATGTCTCTTTGAGACATTGGTGTTGTCGACCTGCTAGATGCTACAAATTTTTCTTCACCTAATTATGAGCAATGCTTGGATAATCTGTTTATGTAACTTAAGGCATTTCCACAGCTGATAATCAAAACCTTTACAATTTTACACAATTTTACTTTCTACATGAAACATGAACGTAGACCATTGATATTCTACTTAGCTTAATCGCTTGGTAAAATGTAATCCTGTTTAATGAATATTTCTTTCTTTAATATGTAACGATGCGAATGCTATGACCCAGATCAGCTACTAAATTGAAACATTTGAGTGTCCAAAGACACATTTTTGTATAAATCCTTGTAAATTCATTGTATATAATTTTGATAAATGCTATTGCATTAGAAGATAGTTTAGACGATTCACACATAATCTATTCATGCTGATTCATTTTTATTCATAGTCCAGTCTACTAAATATCATTGTGAGATTAACTCGTCATATTTGTGTAATATATTGCTAGTTTTAATGTCTAGGATCACTCCAGCGGGTAGGTGATCATTATAATCCATTCTTGGATATCTTTAGGTTTTCTTGACACAGTTTTGGTAACTGTGACTTTGGTCGTTTGACGACAGGGAATTCGATTTTTTCTTTTCTTGTTTTGTTATCTTGTCTTTTATGAAATAAAGTTTGTTTTCCCAATTTTAAATCATGGCGTGATATTTTAACGAAGAGATGGGAGGTCGTGTTAAGATGGCCATCGCTTGGAATTTTCAGGGTATTCCACCTTTGAGATAGTTCTGTTTAGAGTTGTTTTTCGTGTTCTTGAGCTAGTTTTTTACTCATTTCTCCTTCGAAGCCATGGTCATTCATAAACAGCCTGTTAGGATGACTAGTTCCTCATTCACTCCTTTACTTGGAGGTAGGACCTGGGAGGGTTTTTTGCCGGGCATTTTCAGATTCTACGATCCAGAGACCATCGAGGGATTTCACCAGGTATTGGTAAGTAGTTTCGGGTACAGTACCTAACGTAGGGAGTAATTTAACGCGAACGATAATCAAATAGGGGTTTATTTGTAAGTATACTGGCAGCTACTTGAAGTCTCCATTCATATAATTTCACTTGTAATACATAATACATGAGTCATTGTGGTTACAAAGATTATTAAGTAATGTGTTAATAAATAGAGATCTGAATAAGAATATTTTTATAAACAGTTTTAGAGCATTACTGAACGAAAATGCTGTCCGTGGTCTAATAGAATGCTGAGAAACACCGCCATAGACCATCTCTGGGGAGTTCTCCGCGGAGATTTCGTGCCAGTCCAAAACAAGACACGTCTCTCTTTCTCCTTCGTTCAACCCTCTTAGAAAAACGAAGAACCCCCAACCATCAAATATGTGTGCAACATTGGAGGCTATGATGCAGATACTGACAGTCACAGCTAGCAGTGGAGGATGTCTTCAAGGGGGACCATCAATATATTCACAGCCATGGCTACCTGCGGAGGGAGGCATCAAGGTGGGAGGCGAACCAACATCATATTGACAGGGCAAGCAGTGAAGGTCGCCCAAGCCTCATGTGAGAAATCCTACACGCTAGAACACCCATGTCTCACGGGTCAGTCAAGGTTTGACAGGGGGTATCATTTTCAGGGAGTAGTATACATCGCGACACATTTCCGTGTAAAATTCCCTTAAATTGCGATACATTTCCGTATAAAATTCCTTTAAAAACAAAATTGTGGCGATGATGACGTCATGAAAGGCACTAGATGATTTTCTAGTAAGCGTATGGGAAACTTCTGGTGAATAGGAGGGGTTTGGAGCGAGAAACATAAAAATAAATCGGCCTTTACAATAACCCTCCGATACGCGATACACATCGAAATTTTCGTAATTACGTAATATTTACAAAATATGTTCCCCCATCTTTACTTGTCCTACATCGATATTTTGGCATTTTAGCTTATATTTACAAAATATGTATCCCCATCTTTACTTCACCTATATAGGATATCTGGTAAAGATCCAGATACACATGTCATAACCAAGTGTTACTGTAAATTGCAAAATTGCATGTGTATCGGGATCTTTACCAGACATCCTTCAAAGAAGTCAAGTAACGATGGGCAAACATTCTTTATAAATATAAGCTAAAATACCAAAATTTCGATGAGTACCGACATTTTTACCAGACATCATATATATGTCTAGGAATAATAGAAATACATCATATACTTAGAGGTGAAAGTCTGTATGTATGTGGATTTGTTCTCCATACAAATCTACACTTTTTCACCAAGCTCAACTAAATTTTGCATAAAAATGGGTCAGGACACGAAAGAAACCGCTGGCTACATGAATTGTGGATAGTCTTTCTCATTCTTCTCATTTCGGCCTTTTGGCACTCGATCAAATGCAAATAAAGTCAGAAAATAACCTGATGGAATGGCAAAGCCGGTTGTTTCCATGGCAAAATTATCTCATGACGTGACCACCAAGTTTCCATCTGTTTCTGTAAGAGGCCATGCCACTCCATTTTCTCCACGGCAAATGTAGCTCAAAACGAAATTTTGCATAAACATATGTCAGGTCACACAAGAGACTACTGGCTACATGCATTATCGATAGTCTTTCTCATTCTTCATATTTCGGCATTTTGCCACTCGAGCAAAGGCTAATTAAGTCAGAGAATAATGTATTAAGGGAATGGCAAGGCCGGTCATTTCCATCGCAACAGTAGCTCAGGACGTGATAAACAAGTTTCCATCTATCTCTGTAAGAGGCCATGCCACTCCATTTTCTCCACGGCAACAGAAACTGCAAACGTGACCACCAAGTTTCCATTTATCTCTGTAAGAGGCCATGGCACTCCATTTTCCAAACGGCAAAAGTAGCTCAAGATGTGACCACCAGGTTTCCATCAATCTCTGTAAGAGGCCAAGGCACACAATTTTCTCCACGGCAACAGTAGCTACAAACGTGACCACCAGGTTTCCATCTATCTCGATAAAAGGCCATGGCACACCATTTTCTATCCAAACCACGAAGAGAACATTATAAATCTGAACGCCATCAAAAACTGAATACATTTTTTAAAATGTTGTTAACAGGGTTCATTGTAGGGAATTGAAGTTTAAAAAAGAAATAAATTGGCTGACCCTGCATGTGGCGTAACGTTACAAAAGCTGGTGATATCATCAAGAAACATAGTATTAAGATCAAATGAGCTTAAATTATTCTGTTGTTGTTGATTAATTTAGAAGCTTTGCAATATCATGCTCATATAGCCCATGAACTTGAGTGTGTATGGAATTTTTCTGATAACATGTGTTACTGTGATGGCTGTAGTAGTGTGTGTATTTGTAATTCAAATAAGGATTGGAAAGGGGGTTGCTATGGCCTTCAGTTAGGAACTGTCCCGGTACTTGCTTCGAGTATAATAAATAACCCATGGCACTGCAGCCAATGACGGGCCAAGGCCTACCAAGCGACCGCTGCCCAGTAATTTGGCCTGCAGATATTGGGATGACGCTTGGTCAGCGCATCGGTCCCCTCGGCCGTTTATCTTGGCTTTTGTGACCCAGATTTGCTGCGAGTATAGGTGGGAAACCACGGAAAACAATTACTAAGTTTTGGCTCCAGAGTGTAGCCCACCATTCCGGCTCTCAGACCAAAATCAAAATGTCATGACAGAGCCGGGATTCAAACCAGGACCTCCAAGGCGAAAACCGAGAATGCTAGACGATAACACACGTGGTCGTTAAATGATTTTTGCATTTTACGTATAACTTTATTTAATATTTAGTCTCTACGGCACCGAAACCTATGTGACATTTGGTTCTAATTTTACACTTTTGATGCCGCTGCTGTTACGGAATATTTTGAATCTTTACCTTAAGACGAAAGGTATCACGCGCAATATATGGTATGTAATATCTACTAGAATTGAAGTTTTATACACTCAGTTAAAGTGTGTTCTACTACTGATAAGTTGACGTTTATGTTTTATTAATCATAATGTCCTTATGCTGCATTTTTTTAAATTGTTGACAGTGTTTACCTACAAGCTGACTTTTGTATTACCAATCAGAAATACAGTAACATTTTCGTGATATTGCAGATTGTTCTATGAATAGTATTTGCCTTTGTTATTCGGGTTAAATTGTAATGGGTAATTATCCTGCTCTATAACTATGCTAATTTGTAATGGAACCGGATATTAAATAATTATGTGAGTAGATAACATGTTAATAACATAATTAAACTACGAATATATATTATTATGCGATAATTTTCGGCTGATAAGGACCAACCAGTAAGTAATGATACTTTCCTATAAGAATAGCGGACATTATATAGTTCGATTCTATTCGTTCACAATTTTTTCCTATGTTCATATATTTATATTAGCCATTAACCCCGCCAACCTGGGCCCGATGTTTGGGAAGCCAGGCTCTGCCTGTCACAAGCCAGGACAAAGTGGTGAGTGATAGAGGAGTAATACACCTTTAAAAAACTAGGTCCAGCAGGCCCGGCTGTTAGTACCTTGTAAGGGTCCCTTGCCAGGGATACGGTGAAGTACTCAACGGCATAGACAGTGGAGTAGATGGACTACGGAACAGTGAAAATGGCGGAAGAGGCAGCCCAGTACTCGGCATAATGATTAAAAGGTATTTGGTATATGGTACTGTTCCCGAAATTCACATAGCGAACACCTATTATCCGAGGATGGGAAGGATCGCAAGGAATGCTGATACCCAGCTAGATAAACCAACAAATCCTGCTAGATGGTTAACTAGGAATCTCTCGGTGCATTATGTTTAAAACACGGTCCTACTACTAACTAGCTACAATTAAAACTCCTACTACAAAGTATGGTAGGACAAGACTCTCGGAATCTCGAGGGTGAACGGTTAAAATTAAGTGGGCGCCTGTATCTAACCAGTAGTACCACCGCCTTTAATTGTTAAATGAAGAAATCGTGAAATTCTATAAAAGGAAGAGGCAGACTAAATAGTGCCTGCCAATGTTTATTCAAAAGGTTGTCTCTCAAACAATTACAAAACATATGCTCAAAGCATTCTCAACATAATTAAATCAAATCTTCACCTGTTGACAACTGAAATATTTGTGAATTCCATCACAATCTAGGACATTACCCTGTCCTTCCTTACTATAAATGCCTTCTGAAAAAATGAAAATCCACAGCCTGCTTCCAGTCTCCGACCGGGTCAGGAATGGAATGAATGAAGCCCCCATCTAGCGGCGAGGATATGAACTGTGCCGGCTGCCGAGGCCTGACGCACTCCTCTGGGGCAATGATTAAATGAATGACAGATGAAATGAAATGCTAGTGGCGAGTGTTGCTGGAATGAAATTTTGACAGGGAAAACCGGAGTACCCGGAGAAAAACCTGTCTGCCTCCGTTCTGTCCAGCACAGATCTCACATGGAGTGACCGGGATTTGAACCACGGATCCAGCGGTGAGAGTCCGGCGTGCTGCCGCCTAAGCTACGGAGACTTTATAAATGCCTTCTAAAAATAGATATTAGGTCTAAAACTTTTAAACGTAGATCAATGTATTAATCCAACTGTATATCTGAGATTCGCTTCTCCTCAGGATACTACTATTGTTTACATTCAAATAACCCTACATAATACTATTTCGTTACATCGCACCCTAACGTTCCACAATTCTATAAACATATAAATTGTCTTAATATCGTTACCATTATTTAATTTATTTTCAATATTTATAATTATCACGACCTGCATGATATCACTTTCTAGATCTTGATAGATCTCCATAGATCTCGCTGGTCCTCTCCTAGATCCTTTCTTCATTTAAATCTTTCATTAATACAGAATCACATCTATTTCGTCTCTTCCGGTAGGTACCTCAATGCAATTGAACATAAGTAACAACCATCTAAGATATTTGTTGTTCTATATGTCATAATCATTAATAAACCGATAAATGATGAGCAATATAGCAGATTATCTTCAAGGTTAACTTTACCTCTTACTATCGTGGTTTGTGGTGTTTAAAGAACATTGCACACATCGCAATAACTTTGTTGTTCCAACAACAACATTAACATTACACTCAATAGTCCTTATATATCGCTTATACTCGTGGACATAATACTCTTATCGTTGCATTGAACAAATCCCTTAAAATTTGCGTCTTACCATTTGCGCATACGTCTTCAACAACGACGTTCATCTAACCATTACTATGCACGGAATTCCAACAATAATAAATATAATATTCCATTTCAACACACCGCCTGGGATGCGAGAAAATCAGTAAGCCTACTACTGCAGTTATTCAAATACTATGAAATAACTTTCAATTTACAAATATACCACTAGCGTTTTTACATCGTCCTGGTGCCATTATATTACCATTTTTGTTCCATTACCTTGCAACGCATTATTTATTTATGCAATCTTCCATTAACTACCTTGCTATACCGATTCAGTTGTGATATCTTTACTTACTTGTCGTATACATTCCATAAATTAACCACGTTAAAATTTTAACCAAATACTTAGAAGATCTGAATCTGAATATGCCATCGAATAAAAATACTACATATCCACTCATTCTGTGTTCACATCTGCAAATAAATGCTTAACAACATTCCTTCAAACTTACGTTGCATAATAACTGAGCGTATCAACTACACCTCGTATCTCAATACATGTCATGCATACATTAGAATTATTAAGTCTTTCGTTCGATAGTGAGCTAGAATTGCTCTTTCATTAAACACAGCTGATTGCTTAGAAAATACATTCATGTATTTTAAACTATTTACGTGCTTTCAAAGCAATGTATAACAATCATGCTTATTACATTCTACTGCAGTAACGAATAGCGTGCTGGTAATACTTAGTAAAGCTTAATACATTGCTTAATATCTCTTTAAAGCTTTCTGTGAACAATATATAGCGTTCTATAAAGTCTTAAATCATTTTATAGCGTTTAAACAAAGTATACAGTCTTACTTGGCGTTATACTTAATATGAACCTTTGTATAGCGTTCTACACAACTTAAACCTTCTTGTAGCATTCCACGATCTATAAAACGCATTTACGCATACCGGAATTCAATTACTATCAATAAAGCAGACGAGGAATTACTTTTACAATACGTCAAACGACACACGGTGACGTGTAATTTTATTACAAACTCTAATATGACTGAAATGTCATCTAACATGACTAAACAAACAATTAAAAGTAATAAAGATTAACCTGGTCATAAATTTTGGTCAGCACAAGATCTACACAACATGGCAACAACTACTAAATGAATCGTAAACCCTCAAATACCTTACTGCCCGTACGTCTCTTGACAATCTGCGGTAGCGGTGAACAGCTGAGAACGAGATTCCTTTCGCTGCGTTCTTCAAATACCTGCTTGCTGAGCTAGGCTGCTTGTCTGGCCACCACGTGGTCCAGCTGTGGCGGTCCACAAGAGCACGTCGCCTCGAATGACCTGAGTTGAACCAGCGCTGCTCCCCCAGCCTCGTACCTCGAACTCGTTCTGGCATCTCACGTACGTTTCTGAATCAGATGATTATGTCGTAATTCTCTTCGAACGGCAGCTCTCTCGATGTTCTACGGTGAATGCATATGGTATGACGATAATATTGCGAGAATTCCATGGTGTTATTGGAACCTCCACTAGTAGAGTTGCATTTTGTGACATTTTTGAACTACAGTTGGAAATGTGGTAGTTTGTCTTCATAATTCCTTCTTATAATTCCTTATTATACACCTGGTGTCCACATCACTGATTGTAGATTATTTCCCCATCATAGCGCTTAACAAGTCATAACTCCCTCTGTAGAGTTCAGATTATAATATGCTTTCTGGATTGATTCGGTCGACATAGTAAATAGCTGTTAAATATTTCTGAAGTATCGTTCATTAATATATTTCTCCTGAGATTTAGTGTATATCTCGAGAAATCGGAGAATTATAATCGTAGACAGTCTTCTTATGCTACGTAAAATACGTATAATGCAGTAATGTTTCTCTGCTTCAAATTTTAGCGTTCATTTGCACTGCAAGTTCTCAACGGGGCTTTCTTCTATTTCTTGACCAGACGAAGGCGCTCGCCTCCCGGTATCTCCTCCTTCCTCGCTGACTCGAATTCTGTAATATATGCTGGAGCCTTAATTAGCACGACTTGACACGTCAATCGCTCAGTGTGTAAAGAGTCTGGTGTCGAAGCAAGACTTGCCTCCTCTGCATAAAAATGGCGTCTTAGCGCAAAAAAAAACAGCGTCTGTCCACTTCTTAACAGAATATCTCTCAAACAATGCTTAATCTCAAGCAAACCTTCAGTCCATAATTATTTATTTTCTAACAGCTTCACATTTCCATACTCGAATTGTTTATAATTATTAGAATAAATAATCATAATTGTATCCGTGCTAATATCTGTAAATTATTTGATTGGCTTAGCTGCGATCACGTGACTCCTTTGTGTATTCTTGGCACGTGGCTCGGCGTGCGTTCGGCGTGAGGTGTCGAGGGGTCGTGCGCAAAACCCTCTACTCTCGGAAGACTCTGTCTGTCTCTCTCACACACACACACACGTCAAAAACTGATTCTGAGCCGGCGTAACTTGTCAAGAACTCAACGAAATGTCGATTTCCAGCACCAACTAAGCATTGTTCTTTCCATGTTAAAAATATACAGATCATAAATTTAAGCATTTCTCTCCTTTTTTTGCGTTTATAAAGGCTTATAGCAAGACCACATCTTCTTGCCTGCATTAACTACATGCATGTGCGGCGTATAATATGTCCAAACTCCTTTTAATAAAATTAAAACTCTCTCGTAACACAGGTTCGATTCTCGACTGCAGCATATCCTGGGTTTCAATAAATTCGGGCTTAAAACCAAATATCATGTTAAGGGGACGACGGTTTGACATGTTAGTGGCGGTACCCCGACAGCGTCTGTTTCACATGTTAGTGGCGGCTGATACTTGTAATATTCAGAAGTGGAACTCTGAGTTTAACCGACTGACATGTCAGTCAAAACATCAATTACATCGACATGAATAGTGCACCTTCTAGAGCAATAAATTACCGCGGGGGTTTCAGTCCCAGAGTGGTCTATTCGGATTCTGGGGAGACCACAGATGTGTGCAAGGAGGTAATTCGGAGTACCTCAAAACCCCATAGGAACATTCTTAAAGCATGATCTCGGCTTTGGCTAATGCCATTTAATGTCAATTCCCTTTTGAAGTTGAGAAATCAAAAAAAATATCTTAAATAAAGCTAGAGAACGTAATATAAAAATTATTGCATACCAAGAATCACGGTACACAGATTATGTCATTTTGATTGTGAAAACATCAGGATGTTTAAAGGAAAGCCAGGAGAACGAGTCATGGCCCACTGCCCACAATTTGGGACCGGATTTATAGTGGATAAATCAATACTTGAATCACTTGTGACATTCAAGTCCTACTCTGGTCGTCTTTCCACAATAACGATAAAATCAGGGAACAAAATCTATACTCAAATTAGTGGTCATGCACAAACTAAAATCACTAACAAGGAAGCATCGGAGAAAGCGGAATTTTGGAATCAATTAGATAATGTTTTACAAAGAATTCCACAACATCATGTTAAAATTCTTACGGGTGACTTCAATGCACAAATTGGCAATGACAGGAAATATCGATATTGGGTTGGGAAATGGTCTGGCCATAAGCAAATTAATAAGAACGGTATGAGGCTCATCCAGTTATGCAGAAGTCATGATTTATTTTTTAAATAAACCTTCTTTAAGAAACTCCCTCCTAAAACTAGGACTTGGATCTCACATAATTCCTTATTGGGTGAGTATCAACTGGACTGGATCATGTTAAAATTTCCCATTCGTATACTGCAGAAATCATGAAACTAAAAGTACTGAAAGGCCTGGACTTAGATTCTGATTATTATCCAACAAATTTTTCCCTTGATGTGATCCCTGAGAAGCGAAATTTAACAAAAGGAGTTCCTCAACGTAAGTATGATATAGAGAATATTAAAGGTGAAAACTTCATGAAAGGAACTGAAGAAATACATCCAAAAAATTGGCAGCAACTTCAAGCAGGACTCTTACTAACAGCTGTAAACATAGCCCCGTTAACAAGAACAAGAAAACACCCGTGGTGGACAGATGAATGTGACCAGTCAACACAACTTAGGCAGCAAACCTGGCATAATTGGTCATGCAATAAAACTCCAACCTCAATTCAAGAACTTAAAAACGTTAGGATGATAGTTACAAAATCAATAAGGAGAATTTGAAAGCAAAGTGAAGATTTTAAATTACAAACAATAGAAGAGGACTTTCGGCAACATAAGACACGAAACTATTATAGAACGTTCAAGCAAATGTTGATAAAGTATTCTTCGCCATCGCTCCATTTTATTCATGAAAATGGAGAATTGGCTTATATTATAGATGCAAACTGAACAATCCTTGCAGTATACTTATCTAAATTACTTAACAGTGACTTACCACAAGAAAAGTTTAAGTTCATCAATTTTTATAAAATTAATCAAGATTCAACCGCACTGACTGTACAAGAGATTACAGAAATCATTCGATCACTAAAAAATTAACAATACCTCAGGGGTGGATCAAATAACAGCAGAATTGTGGAAAAATGCAGGAAAAAATTGTATCATAAAATTGCACGGAATTATATTGGACATTTGGCAAACGGAAAAAATCCCCTCGGATTGGAAGTTGGCGATTATCCTGTAATATTTATTGGAATCCGGAACTTGTATTTGAGTGGCAACTCTGTGAAAGTTTCTATGATTGTATATCTATGGATTATTCAGTGTTCTTTGATTGTGGTATTAGGGCGCTTGAGTGGTGAAATCTGGAACTTGTTTTTCGAGTGGCTACTCTGTGATTTGCAGGGAGAAGTGAAGACAATGGGTCAACAAGAAGTAATTGGAACAAGCGAAATTATGAGGTTATGAATGATGTTATAAAATCTACACCGATTGTATGAAATTATATGGAATTAATAATTTTTGTTTAACCTGTGAAAAGTAAAGATATTCTATATCCCTTGGCGCAGTCAGCTGGCATTTGAGGGTGCGCAAATGCGAGGGAGCCGTGTCCGTACATTTACTGGCACGTTAAAGATCCCCTTCGGGGCAAAATTCCGGCACGCCGGCGTCTCTAAAAGCCAGGGTAGTTAAAAGGGACGTAAAACCAATAACATTATTATTATTATTATTCTATATCCCTTACCGCATCTTTACGGACATATTGCTGCTGTCGCAAACATAGCTCATTCCACATGATTAAGGCTAGTAAATGGAGATTATTGAAGCTATGAGTTTTGGAAATTATATATTATTTGGTGACGGGATTATTGTCACATTTATGACACATTCCCCATTCTTCAACAAGTAAGTGACATTCCAAGGAATTATATGTGTATTGCAGTAGATCTATATTTCCCTTATATACTGAAGTGTTCTGGTTGGTAACGGAGACACGCCACACCTGGGGATGAGAGTATTCCCGTGCAATATAATACAATATTTTTCATAGTAAATAACATATGAAATGTTTCCATCCCGGATTTTATCCACGCCACACCTGGGGATGAGAGTATTCTCGTGCAACATAATAAAATATTTTTCATAGTAAATAACATATGATATGGTGCCATCCGGGATTTTATCTTCTTAGAGATATCTATATAAATATTGTAAAATTTTAAAAAAAAAAACATTACATTTGTCACCTCAACGATGGGCACGAGAACCAGGACACATCAGCGTAGGGGTAGGAATGTCTATATATTGTGCAAGTGATTTTGGGGTTAGTGTTAGGAAGTATAATTCAGTATGTCGGCAATATATATGAAGTTAAGAAGTGGTCTTGACAGTGAAGAGAACACTGAAAATATGCAGAATGGCGATAGTGTGAGTGAGATTGAGAGCGTAGGTAACAATACTATGATGGCAGAGAGTATCTCAAGTACTAGTAAAGAGAAAGGAATCTCGGAAGATTCATTAAGTGCGATCATGAGAATGCTGAGTGAAAAAATTGATGAGAGTAATTAGAACAATCAGGAGATGAGAGAAGAGATAAGTAGGCAAAATCAGGAGATGAGTAGGGACATAAGAGAGGCGATGGATAAAAATAATAAGGAAATTAATCAAAAGCTAGACTATGTGGTCAGGGAGAATGAGGAATTAAATAGAAAGTATGGGACGCTGCAGGAGAGTACCAGGGGGTGAAACAAGAGATTAGAGATGAGATAAGTTGTATGTTGGAAGAAAATGCGAAGGTATTTATAATAGAAGAAGAGCAGATTGTAGATGAAAGTGAATTAGAGATAAAAAAGAAGGTATATAAAAGTAGCATAACGTTAGAAGAAATTGTAGGTTAGAATAGAGTAGATGAGAGGAAGTATCTGTGAGAGGAGACGTTAGGTGAATGTGATTTTGTTAGAATGGTTTGAGGGAAATGGTAGAAGATTTTAGCCAGAAGAATTTAGAAAGCATTCAGGAGATTCAGCAGAAGCATGGAGTGTTGAGAGATAGATTAGAGAATAGAGAAGGGAATATTAAAGAAAAAGTGGAGAGTACAGAGAGGAAGATAGTTGAGCTTGAAATAAGATTACCATATAAGATATGGCGATGTTGTAAAGCCATATTGAGAGGATATAGTAGGCGACGAAGAAGAATCAGATGTGGAGGTAGACGTCGCGGCTGTAGAGGTCGAAATCGCCTAAGTTATAGAGGAAAACGAGGGATAGACCGTAAAAGGCGAAGAAGAAAGAAATGTTGCGGAGGTAAACGTAGAGGTCGCTGCCGACATATTAGAGGAGGACGCTTTAATGGAAATGGAGGGGATGGATATATTAGGCGAGATAATACTGAAAATGGCACTGGGGATACTTCTCGTTTAAGAAGAAATGATAGAACTAGGTCTAGAAGAGCAGTAGGAGCTGGTCATGTTAGAGCACGGACAAGAGATACAGCCCATTGCTATAATGAATCTGATACAGATGTTGACGAAGATCACAATGAACTTAAAAATATTGACATTTCGGATAAAGTTGATGTCAAGAAAAGAGTTAAGTTGGAAGCTAAAGCTGAGAAGAAGGTCCATACAGATACTGAATTACGAGAACGAGAAGAAAAGGAAGAATATAACTTAGATTTGTATATTAGAATTTGTCAAGATCATTTTTTATCTGGACGAAAAAATTAATGTGTTGGGGGCGCGTGCCGCTATTTGTTGTCTTAGATATGAATTAGGTGTTGGAGGCATATTGATGTCTATTTTCTTACTTTATGATACATTTGCACAGTGTATACGTATTCGTTGATATGCCGAAGTATATATGTTTTCATTGTGGGCATTACTTAATATTTTTCTTATTTTCAGTTATTCTGTGGATATTCTTCGTTTTCTTTTATGGTATTTTTTGTTCATTCATATTATTGCAGCTTTTGCATTGTCTTTTTAACTTAGTTTTAGGCAGTAATTCCGTACAATTGAGAAAAATATCCAAGATTTCATAGTTAGCAATTTAAAATTGGTACATCGTTCAGTATATTTGAAGGAGACCCAAGAATTGCAATCAAATATGGAGAGCATTGACAAGTTTATGATTGAGGAGCAAGATTTACATTCAGCTGATAATCATTGGGAAGTTGAAGTGTGATATCCGAAGTTTCGGCTAGTAAAATGTGAAGGCTTGGAAAAGGTGAGATCTTGGATCTATGGGAAGTCATTAGATAGTAGAGTAAAGTATTCCGATTGTTTGATCTTCAGGATATAGGTTCCTTATGTGACTTTATTTTGTACGATGTCAAAAAATATGCACTTGTCCGGATATAATGGAATGAGATATTGTAAGTCAGTAGGAAAAGAAATTGTTTGATGAAGAGAGAGTTATGGGATCGTCAGCAGATGGTTGAAGGAAATATTTGTGTACATGGGTGCAAGTTGCAGTATTGCATCAGCCTGATCGAGCTTGACAGACAAAGTGATGTAGAGCAGAAATTGAGTCGTCGATCTCTATGAATCCTTGGAACATGCTGTATGTGGCTTCAACATTTAACCTAAATCCAGAGGGTAAATTTATTCTTTGAGTATTCTTCATACCAAAGAGTAACATGGGGAAACTTGAAGATGAGGTGGCCTTGGCGCATGCGGACTTTATGACTTCAGAAAAAGCTGCAAATTTATGATACCCATGGTGGATATGAATACGTAGGGAAAGCATGGATGGATAGTCCAGGTCCCAATGTGTCAAGATTTTCTATATATATATTATGTTGAATGTGTTTCAGAAATACCTCTAATGAGATACTATTATCAGTATTTCTGGGGGCGATGTAATATTTATTGGAATCCAGAACTTGTATTTGAGTGTCAACTCTGTGCAAGTTTCTATGGATTGTTCAGTGTTCTTTGATTGTGGTATTAGGGCGCTTGAGTGGTGGATCTGGAACTTGTTTTTTGAGTGGCTACTCTGTGAATTGCAGAGAGAAGTGAAGACAATGGGACAACAAGGAGTAACTGGAACAAGCGAAATTATGAGGTTATGAATGATATTATAAAATCCACACCGATTGTATGAAATTATATGGAATTAATAATTTTTGTTTAACCTGTGGAAAGTAAAGATATTCTATATCCCTTACCGCATCTTTACGGACATATTGCTGCTGTCTCAAGCATAGCTCATTCCACATTATTAATGCAAGTAAATGGAGATTATTGGAGCTATGAGTTTTGGAAATTATATATTATTTGGTGACGGGATTATTGTCACATTTATGATACATTCCCCATTCTTCAACAAGTATGTGACATACCAAGGAATTATATGTGTATTGCAGTAGATATATATTTCCCTTATTTATTGAAGTGTTCTGGTTGGTGTCGGAGACACGCCACACCTGGGGATGAGAGTATTCTCGTACAACAAAATAAAATAGTTTTCATAGTAAATAACATATGAAATGGCGCCCTCCCGGATTTTATCTTCTTAGAGATATCTATATAAATATTGTAAAATTTAAAAAACATTACAATCAATCCCATACACCAAAAATTGGAAGTAAAACTGACCCAAACAATTATCGAGATGTATCCCTTCTTCGGGTCACATACAACATTCTTTCAAAAGTTTTACTAAACCGTGCAGAGCTTCAAGTAGATAATCAAATCGGTGAATATCAAGGTGGATTCAGGAAGGGACGGTCATATGCAGAGCAAATTCTGAATTTGAAAAACATCATACTTTATTTTCGCAACGCAACTAACAAAAAATATGTCATAACGTTTGAGGATTTCCGGAAAGCACATGACAGTATAAATCACGCTTCTCTCTTTAATGTTTTAACAGAATTTGGGCTTGACCAAAAAACAAGAAATATTATCAAAGACATACTTACAGCTAGACAAAGACTAAAGTAAAATTTAAGGGTGGATTAAGTGAAGAATTTGAAACATATACAGGCATCCGTCAAGGGGATGGAATTTCCCCCCATTACTTTTCAATTGTGCCCTGGAGAAGTTTGTTAGAGATTGGAGAAAAGCAAGGGCACCATCTCACCGACTAGGGCCAAAGTTTAAGGGTATTCAAATAGACTGTCTGGCGTTTGCTGATGATATGGCACTAATTGCTGAAGACATCTCTGATGCACAGAAGCAGATCACTATCTTGGAAGAACAAGCAACAAAAAAAAACTAAATGTATGACTAACATAAAAAATGCTCCACATGAAATTGATATTAACGTTAACGAAATTCTTAGAGTAAAGGAATTTAAATACTTGGGCGAATGCGTTACAGAATATGGCAAAGAAAATATATCTGTAACATCAACAACCCAGAAATTGGAGGTTGCTTTTCAATACACAGGAAATGTTTATAACAAGCAATGCTTGTCATGGAATAGTTAAATTCGCCATTACTTAACAGTGATTAAACCGGAATCTCTTTATGCTTCAGAAACGCTCAATTTACAACTTAAAACATTAAAGGAACAATTAGAGATTAAGGAAAGGAAAATATTGCGAAATATCTTAGGGCCCAGAATAAAAAATGGTATACACTCTCCAAAACCCAACTCTGAAATATATATGAAAGTTTCTAAACTTACCGATACCACGAGAATGGGAAGAATTCAATTTTTGGGCCATTTAGAAAGAATGAATCATACGAGACTTACTTACCGAAGTTACAAATTTCTGCAGAACAAACGTACAAGACCAAAGTGGTACGAACAGGTGGAGAGGACCTAGTGGAGATGGGATCGCCAGATCTCATGAATAGATATGCAATCAGGAATTGTGTTCACATAAGGGGTTTTGAGGAAGATCAGAAGAAACCAACATGACGTGCATGGTCGGAGAACAGAAACTACAACAATCCATGCATATGAAGAGCTATTGAGCAAGGAGGAAGGCTCAACATGCGTTGATTCCGCGTGGTCCGAAGTGACCCATCCGCGAGAAGAAGATGAATATTAGCCATATAGTGCTTACTTACAAAAGTTATTTAACAGCCTAATGTTATATTGCCATGAGTTCCAATCACTCTGGATTCCGGTATAGCACCTTAGAGATTAGTAATTAGTAAGAGAATTTATCTTTTATCTTACGAAATACTTCAGATAAGGAAGTGAAATGTGTTCAGAATCTAAGCATCATATTTGACATTACCGTATTTCCTCGCATAATCGTCGCCACCGCGTAATCGTCGCACCCCACTTTTCAAACACTAAAATAGGTTTATAAAATTTCATCGCATAATCGTCGCATAGCATATTCGTATTTGTGCGCCAGTCAGTTGCACACCCTGCCACGACTTTATAACCTGGCGCGACTTTGTCAGTCGAAAAATATCTCGTCTTTATGCTTGCGGGCAATGAACTGTGACGCGAGCGGCAAGCTTCGTCACTTGGCACATTCCGCGAGCGTATAATCTGGCGTGATCTTGTCAGGAGAAAGTAATCTTGTCTTTATGCCTGCCGGCTATGAACCGCGACGCGAACGGCCAGCGCACATTCCGCGAGCGTATAGGTCTAATCTGGCATGGTCTTGTCAGGAGAAAGTACCCTCATCTTTATGCCTGCCGGCTATGAACCGCGACGCGAACGGCCAACGCACATTCCGCGAGCTTATAGGCCTAATCTGGCGTGATCATGTCAGCAAAAAGTAATCTCATCTTTAGGCCTGCGGCCAATGAACTGTGACGCGAGCGGCGAGCGCACATTCCGCGAGCATATAGGCCTAATCTGGCGTGATCTAGTCAGGAGAAAGTAATATCGTATTTATGTCTGCGGGCTATGAACCGCGACGCGAATGGTCAGCGCACATTCCGCGAGCTTATAGGCCTAATCTGGCATGATCTTGTCAGCAGAAAGTACTCTTGTCTTTATGCCTACGGGCTATGAACTGTGACGCGAACGACCAGCGCACATTCCGCGAGCTTATAGGCCTAATCTGGCGTGATCTTGTCAGGAGAAAGTAATATCGTATTTATGTCTGCGGGCTATGAACCGCGACGCGAATGGTCAGCGCACATTCCGCGAGCTTATAGGCCTAATCTGGCATGATCTTGTCAGCAGAAAGTACTCTTGTCTTTATGCCTACGGGCTATGAACTGTGACGCGAACGACCAGCGCACATTCCGCGAGCTTATAGGCCTAATCTGGCGTGATCTTGTCAGGAGAAAGTAATATCGTATTTATGCCTGCAGGTTATGAACCGCGACGCGAATGGTCAGCGCACATTCCGCGAGCTTATAGGCCTAATCTGGCATGATCTTGTCAGCAGAAAGTACTCTCGTCTTTATGCCTACGGGCTATGAACTGTGACGCGAACGACCAGAGCACATTCCGCAAGCTTATAGGCCTAATTTGGCGTGATCCTGTCAGGAGAAAGTAATATCGTCTTTATGCCTGCCGGCTATGAACCGCGACGCGAACGGCCAGCGCACATTCCGCGAGTTTATAGGCCTAATCTGGCGTGATCTTGACAGCAGAAAGTAATTCGTCTTTATGGCTGCGGGCTATGAACTGTGACGTGAACGGCCAGCGCATATTCCGCGAGTTTATAGGCCTAATCTGGTGTGATTTTGTCAGAGAAAGTAATCTTGTCTTTATGCCTGCGGGCTATAAACCACGACGCGAATGGCCAGCTTCGTCAGCACATTCCGCGAGCGTTAACCTGTCGTGACCTTGTTAGAAGAAAGAAGCCTGTCTCGGACTACGGGCTATGACTCACGCCAGACTCACGCTACGCGAATGACTGGCCCGTGCAGCAAATAATGATACAGTATATTCTTTAAACTTAAATATTCTTCGCATAATCGTCGCACCCTGCTTTTTTCCACGAATTTTTGGCAAAAAAAGTGCGACGATTATGCGAGGAAATACGGTATACTGGGATTATACACCGCTTAATTTACTTTAACTTGATGTGGACGAGATAATATGCTTGTAAATTATTTTTACATCAAGATTGTTCCTTAATGTGCTGTTATAGTAAACACTGAGCTACGTACAGGAATAAGGAATTTCACATTATTCACGTAATTTGTGCGGGATTGAAAATCAAAAGTATATTTGACTCCACAATGAGGACTTAATCTTCCAATCATTATATAATTTAAATATTATTTCCTATCAAGAAGGTAGTTGCTACATTTGAAAAATAATAGTGATAACTATGTGAGCACTGCTATAAGAAGTCTTAATTACCCCATTAAATTAAAAATAATCACTTTCAGAAAAGTAATTGTGAGACCGATTTCTCGAGGAATTGTGTATATACATCCCTTTTTACTATTGTTGCATGCTCTGCTACGTTATTGTACTCCACAGTACTTTTCGACTAGGTTTACTGTGAATTGATATTAAACTTGAGTAACATCAGAGTTGAGGAGAACAATGATCTAATCTCACATAGGGGCAAAATGTATATGTTCTGAGAAATATATAAGCATGTATCTTTCTATAACGTATAAAGACACATCCCGGGCAACGCCGGGTACAATAGCTAGTATGTTATAAACATAAGCTAAAATGGCAAAATTCCGATGTGTATCGCCATTTTAACCACACATTGTATATATGTATAGTAAAGATGGGGATACATACTTTACAAATATCAGGTAGAATGCCAAAATTTGGATGTGTATTGGGATCTTGACCAGACCTATATAGGTCAAGTAAAGATGGGGATACATGTCTTATAAATAAAAACGACAATACAAAAATTTGGAAAACGATACACATCTCATTTCCAAGTGTTATTCTAAATGCCATTCACTAACCCAAAACCCTTTATTCCCAGACATTTTCCCATAAGTTTGCCAGGTAAACATTCAGTATCCTTCGTGATGTCATACTTCATCACTGCAGCCATTTTTTTAATATGGCTTTCCAGACATACACGATGTGTTTTGATGTGAAAGGTTATCACTAAAGCTGTGTTTCATAATCCGACAAATATGGAAGAGTGAACCTGCATTACAAATAAATTAGCTACTGTTAGCACAGCGTGAGGTGTAGACTTCACGTACAATAGATCCCAGGAACTCGCATTATGATTACAATAACATCAGCAACTGCTCACTGCTAAAACAAGAAATATTTAAATGACAGGAAATATAGAACCTACATTCACCTGTAATTCAAGTTCCGATTTCACTGCCCGGCTTTTATCTTCGTATTTATCGCCAGACTCATCCAGCAGATTATGAGAGGGTAACAGGTCAATTGATTCCTAGAAAGTATTATACGAGTATGAGCCGACATAAAACATGCAGACAGAATAGCTGTAGTCTACTATGTTACTTGTAACAATAAAATATTAAACTTCCTGGTTAGCCTACTATCTGGTAGCAAGTATTAAGTCACAAAAACTTGCTTGTCATGCACATCACTAAGATTGCTATGTTACACGATATACATAATAAATACAACTTACAATATTAGAGAATTTATCAGTTTGAGGCAGCCATTCTGGCTCACTCTTAATGAAAGGTTGTTGCTCCATAATGTCCAGCAAACTAGAACACAGAAAGGATTATACCAGGCCATACTAAATGTTAATACCAGTCGGCCTACGCCAAATCATTATCATTATCAAATGAGGTAATTTCATAACTCAGAATTCAAATAAGACTACAGTAATGAGAATATAACCCTCCGGGTCAACAGTTAGAAGAGGAGGTTAGCGCTTGACTGTATATGATATTAACATAGTTAGGGAATAATATCAAGTAAAATTTTAAGATCTATCATTGCAATAGAATGAGGAATTACTGGTGCCAGCCACAAATGAAGCGTCCTATAAATTGGTTTTAAGAATATGACGGGACAGAGGATTACACTACAAACCTATCAACGTAAAGGTAGGCCTAAACTCAAGTCACACCACGAGTAGGCGAACTAAGAATTGTCAGTGACTGGATAAAATGTGTTTCAGCAAGACAATACCTCCGACTCGTGTTACAAGAAACCCACTTCAAACCAAACACGCCATATCTCCCTCAGAACCAACAGTAAACGATAGGAATTCAAAGATGTATTTACCCGTACCAATTTATTAATACTCTCACGGGTTAACTTGAATAATTGTCGTCATAAAGAAAGACTTCTTCAATAGTCCAAAAGTATATAGGCTACCATAAATCTTAATCACATTGAAGACTTCTTCAATAGTCCACAATTATATAAATGTTAATCACATTAAAAACTTCTTCAATAGTCCACAATTAGCCTATATATCTGAGTTGTGGCCTAGTAAGTGGTCCTGACAGTCAAGATACCAGCTACAAAGGAATAGTGGTGGACATATTCTGATTCGTGGCCTTCCACTCAAGGTCTACCCACAATGCGCTGTCGGTAGCCTGTAGTGGGCAGCCGGTAGACGGCAGACGTGGTCTGAAGCCGGTAGCTCACAACCTAGCAACCCACAATGCGCAGTTGTCAAAATGCTAGGAGTAAATAATAACTTGACTTTCATTTATTCCTTGAAAGTTAAAATGCTAGGAGTAAATAATAACTTGACTTTAATTTATTCCTTAAGAAATTTCAATTGCATAGGAGACAAGTTGTCAATATTGTCGATAACTTAACCTAAAATTGCAAGGATGGACGACTTGGAGCTGTATGGTGCATTTTTATTACTGCTAACTGCTACAGCATTGGTAAAATTGAGGAACAATGGTACGCGAAGGTACTGGCGACATCCGACGCTAGTGGCAGAAGAGGGGGAGTTTAAAACTCTTTTCTTAAAATATAAACGGACAAGCCATGACAAGTTCTTCAGGTACGTATGTGAGATTTTCGAAGTCAAATGTCATGTCCTGTGGTTCGGATTCCACGTAAAAAGGAGTGGATCATGATCGCAGGTTTAAAACGGTCAAGTAAAACTAATCAGAAGAGCTTCCTTTCTTCAGGTACACCAGGATGGAAGTTTGGCAATTAGAAGAGCTTCTTAGCATGGTGAAACCAAGGCTGTTGAAGCGTTCCATGAGATTGCCAGTGTGTCCTGAAGAACGATTGGCTATGACTTTAAGGTAGGAAATAATTACAATTTGGTTATTTATACTGCTGTAAGATTCGGGGTTCTACCGTTTTTGTAGCGTAGCAGACTGTAATAAAGTAGTATATTTTTGGATTCAAACCTATTTGTAATGGAAGTAAAGGCTCTCCTGTAGTATACGTTGCCCGTTTCGAAAGTGCGTTATTTTACTTACTAGCGCTCTGAAAATGGTTTGTATTTACTCTGCCACGTTATTAAAGCCATTTGCCATTAACAAACACCGCGTAAAACACTTCCAAAAAAGGAAATTGTCAACATTAACTTTCAAGTAATAAACTTATCAAAAAGCACGTCGCCATGTTTGATTACGTAATGCTGCCAACTTACTGATTGTACTACTAGGCAACATCATTGGCCTGGTTAAAGATTATTGATGCGTGACTGCCCCACTGTGCGTGACAAAAACCTGGGGTGTTATTCATTAGTCTAACGCGGCCCGCAGGGCCGCGCTACCTATCCTTTATTGGCCTAGACGAAAACCATTGGGCTGGATGAAAATATAGGTCTGGAAACAATAATGTTGGCACTCTGAGAAAATACAGTAACACTCTCTAGCGATGAAATATTCAACTGCTGTATATTAGTAACATTGGCCATTTCTATAGAAAATTTTTCGGATTTTAATGGCGCCGGGCAACGTATACTACACGAGTTCCGAAGTAAACTTGTATTTCAAACTTTTTGCTTCAGGTGTGCGTTGATTTCTTTTAGGTTTCTAGCTCACGGAGGAAGCTGCATACAGTTGGCAGAGGCATACCGGCGCGGATTGTCAACTGTACAAGATATCGTGAAGGAAACGTGTGATGCCATTTGGGATGTTTTGTCACCGGTTTATTTGAAGGTGCCAGACCAGGCAGGTTGGAAAAAGATAGCCCAAGAGTTTTGGGATACTTGGAATTTCCCCAACTGCATTGGGGCATTGGATGGAAAGCATATAGATGTAGTTGCTCCACCTGGATCTGCATCACTGGCCTTCAATTATCATCAGCGCTTCAGCACTATATTGATGGCGATGTGCGATGCCAAGTACCGGTTCACCTATGTAGACATAGGAGCATACGGTGAGCTTGTTTGCTGTCATTAGTCTAAATGTGATATTTTTAACATACAAAATGACAAAAACTGTCTTACACTTCATTTATTGTATGATTCAGGTTCACAAAATGACTCCAGTGTATTCTCGGCATCACAGTTTGGACAGCTTCTGTTGAGTGGTAGATTCACTGCCGGCTGGATCGCAACACTCCTGGTTGCTTTAAACTGCCTGCCCATTCGACGATGACAGCATTGGTTTGAGCGTACAACCTCGTTTCCAAATAAAGGCGCTAGGAAGCAGCACCAAGGCACTGTGGCAGACATAAGTTTTGTATTGATGGTAATGGAGCAGTTGTGTTTGGAATGTATTCTGATTGATTTTATAATGCTGTACTGCTGCGTGCCCTTTTGTAAATCAGAACAGGGCAAGTTAGAATACCGGGGAATCTCATTTCATGAGATACCATCGGACAATTCACTGCGTGGGATGTGGTTACGTGCTATTTCCAGAGAAGGTGACGCAGGGGAAGCAAATAAACAAATAAATAAATAAATACCGGTACATGAATGAATGATTGAGTAAATACGTGAGACAATAAATATGTAAGTAAATAAATATATAAGTAGGTAACTATGTAAGTAAATAAATAATTTAAGAAATATGTAAGTAAATAAATAAGTGGATAAATAAGCAATAAATAAGTAAACAAATAAATAAGAAAATAAATAAATAAATGTGTAAGTAAATAAGTAAATAAATACGTGAATAAATAAGCAAATAAATAAGTAAATAAATAAGTAAACAAATAAATAAGAAAATAAATAATTAAATAAATAAGTAAACAAAGAAATAATAAAATAAATAATCAGATAAATAAATGTGTAAATAAATAAGTGAATAAATAAGCAAATAAATAAGTCAATAAATAATTAAACAAATAGATAAGAAAATAAATAATTAAATAAATAAGTAAAAAATAATAAGATAATAAATAAATAAATGTGTAAGTAAATAAATATGTAAATAAATAAGTGAATAAATATGTAAATAAATAAGTGAATAAATAAGCAAATAAATAAGTAAGTAAATAATTAAATAAATAAATAAATAAGAAAATAAATAATTAAATAAATAAGTAAAAAATAAATAAGAAAATAGATAATTAAATAAATAAATGTGTAAGTAAATAAATATGTAAGTAAATAAACAAATAAGTAAATAAATAAGTAAATCAATAGATAAGAAAATAAATAACTTAATAAATACCGTAATTAAATAGATAATACTTAAGTAAATAAAGAAGTAAATAAAAATAAGTAAATAAATAATTGAATAAATAAGTAAACAAAGAAATAATAAAATAAATAATCAGATAAATAAATGTGTAAATAAATAAGTGAATAAATAAGCAAATAAATAAGTCAATAAATAATTAAACAAATAGATAAGAAAATAAATAATTAAATAAATAAGTAAAAAATAATAAGATAATAAATAAATAAATGTGTAAGTAAATAAATATGTAAATAAATAAGTGAATAAATATGTAAATAAATAAGTGAATAAATAAGCAAATAAATAAGTAAGTAAATAATTAAATAAATAAATAAGAAAATAAATAATTAAATAAATAAGTAAAAAATAAATAAGAAAATAAATAATTAAATAAATAAATATGTAAGTAAATAAATATGTAAGTAAATAAACAAATAATTAAATAAATAAGTAAATCAATAGATAAGAAAATAAATAACTTAATAAATACCGTAATTAAATAGATAATACTTAAGTAAATAAAGAAGTAAATAAAAATAAGTAAATAAATAATTAAATAAATACATATGTAAGTAAATGAGTAAATAAATATATACTTGAATAAATAAATAAGTAAACAAATAAATAAGAAATTAAATACATAAATATGTAAGTAAATAAACAAATAAGTAAATAAATAAGCAAATAAATAAGAAAATACATAAATAAATAAACATGTAAGTAAATAAACAAATAAGTAAATAAATAAAAAAGCAATAAATAAGCAAATAAATAAGTAAAGAAATAAGAAAATAAATAAATTTGTAAGTACATAAATAAGTAAAAAAATAAACAATCTGTCCAAAAAATCTGTAAAAGTGTATAGTACAGCCATCACAATAAGACGGGTTATCAGACAAATTCACCTCACACTCAAGTACATGGGGCTACATGACCACGATGTCGCAAAGCCCCTAAATAAATCATCATCCCATTTTTCGGGGGCCGGAGGCATTTCTTTTCCCTGTCTTTTATTGTCCTTGTTCTTTTCTTTTCATCTCGACAAGTATGTAAGTTAGATTTAAGTCAGTTATAAGTAGTTATGAAAAGCCTCCGTGGCTCAGGCGGCAGCACGCCGGCCTCTCACCGCTGGGTCCGTGGTTCAAATCCCGGTCACTCCATGTGAGATCTGTGCTGGACAAAACGGAGGCAGACAGGTTTTTCTCCGGGTACTCCGGTTTTCCCTGTCAAAATTTCATTCCAGCAACACTCTCCACTATCATTTCATTTCATCTGTCATTCATTTAATCATTGCCCCAGAGGAGTGCGTCAGGCCTCGGCAACCGGCACAGTTCATATCCTCGCCGCTAGATAGGGGCTTCATTCATTCCATTCCTGACCCGGTCGGAGACTGGAAGCAGGCTGTGGATTTTCATTTTCATAAGTAGTTATATTTTTATTATCGTCTGCGTAATTACGGGAAAATGAGCTAGACATTTCGCCCCTTAAAAACAATCGCCTCCACCACATGTATTTTTGCTTTCCTTTATACTGAAAATTTGCCCGTAAGTATGTGTCTGAATACTTTTAGATGTTAGAATAACAAAGGAACTAACTTAGTGTAATGTTTTCACGTCCGTCAATCTCGATATTAAGCCTCCAAACATAACAATACTTCGTTTCAGGTATCTTCCCCTTTAAAAAGCCGCGGCAATCTCAGTGCCTTGGTGCTACACCTAGCGGTGAATTAATGCATATATCTTGTACGCCTGTGAGTGTCGAATGGACAGGCAGTTTAAAGCAACCAGGAGTGTTGCGATCCAGCCGGCAGTGGGTAGATTGGACTTACCGGAAGCATGTCCTTTGCCCTTAACGCAGCGTCCACGATTTCCATTCTGGTTGGTGGCGGATCAGGCGTTCCCCCTCTCGGAACATATCATGAGGCCCTATCCGGGAAGAAGATTCAATGAAGACCAACGTGCATTCAATTATCGGCTGTCTCGGGCCCGTCGATGCATCGAAAATGCTTTTGACATTTTGGTTGGGAGGTGGCGCCTTTTCAGAACGAGAATTCAGGCTCGTCTAGGAACTGTCGTCAGTTGCTTGAAGGCAGCCATCTGCCTTCACAATTTCATAATAACATCGGATCTTAGCGGTACCTCACGCTATTGCCCGCCACATTACTTGGACAAGGAGGACGACGGGGGGCATGTAATGGAAGGAGGTTGGCATGTGGATGCTGCCTTAAATGGTGAGCAGCCACTATTCCTGGATTTAGGAAGGATTGGTGCCAATTACCCAGGCGTACAAGTTGTACGCATAAGGAATACCTTGGCAGCCTATTTAAACTCCGAGGGAGGTGGTGTAGAATGGCAGCAACACCATATATATGCTGGATATCAATGAAAGAATGACCTTAATCAAATTTAAATGCATTTATTTGTTACATTTATTACAAATTGCATTTATTTATTACAAATTTGTTACAAATTGATGAATTTGTAGTGATAGAAGCCAGTTTTCAGTGTTGCCTAATTCTATTAAAGAAAGCTTTTCATTCGGTCAACACAAATTGTGCCGAATTACATTAGGCGGGATACAAGTATTTGTTGCGTCAGGAAGTATTGACTTACGAAGCGGAGCGAGATACTATTGGCTTCTGTCTGGCCGAAAATTACTGCTTGTACCACAAGTAAGGAGGTCTGGGGCGTAACCCCAGGTTAGGTTTGTATTTGGAACAGTATTAACCACTGAAATGAACGCTGAACGCAAGGATTCCACCCAGGGGTGTCCAGTAGAATTATTTTTTCAAATAATATCGCAAACGATCGATGTTACCTGATTATATCGGTGTTACCCTATTTTATGATATATTTGCCTGCTACAGTCAAATATTAACATGTTACAAATTATAGTTAGAACGTAATGTTTATCAAAAACATGTGATTTCATTTATGTTAGCTTGGCATCCGAAGGGTTAAATAGGAATAATTAATAGGCGTTAGGCCTATAATAATAACCCCTGGCACTACAGTCCGTGAAGGGCTAAGGCCGACCAAGCGACCGCTGCCCAGCCATTTGGCCTGCGGATATTGGAGTGACGCGTGATTAGAGCATCGGTTCCCGTCGGCCGTTAATCTTGGTTTTCATGATCGGGGAGCTGCCTCACTGTCTGACAGCTACTTAATTGTCCTCAGGAGGCTGAGTGAACCCCGTTCCAGCCCTTACGTCAGTTTCTAAAATCCCTGATGGAGCCGGAAATCGAAACCAGGGCCTACAGGTGAGAGGTAGGCGCGCTACCCCAACACCACGGGGCCAGCTTGTTAGGCCTATAGTATTACCCTTTCACGAATTGATTGCTGGTGGTCGAGATGGGAACTATTCCTTGTTTACTTGCGTCAAACGTCAGCCTGCTTCGTTGACAGGTACAGTTGCGCGAGTAGGGTATGACTCAGCTCCAATAGTCTCAGTTATCGTTTGACTGTCCGTGGTGACACAAGCTCCTGTGACGCGCAATGCTGCTTGTATTATGTGCAGAACGAACTCTTGTCATTGCTGTGTTCCCCGCTTCGTCCCGCGGGCCAGCTGCTACAATCAACAACAACAACAAACACTGGCAAAGCCAGGCTCAGCAGCAATCAAATGTTAAACGGGTAATACCGTGTTATTTCAAGCTTTAAAGCCTAAAACAAAAAAAGGTTCTCCCTGGTACGTAGGCAACCACAGTTTATAAATTTGACACCCCCCCCCCCCCCAAGTTTGTGAGGAGTTTTACGCCTCTGCTGAGAGCGGTAATGCACTAACTCTTGCCTCGCTGGCATTGGGAGAGTGTGGGTTAGAATCCTGCCAAACTGAAAATGGTTTTCGTCGTTCCCCATTTTTACCACCAGGCAAAGGCCAGGACGGTTCCTTTCAATAGATCTATGGCCATTTTCCTTCCAAAATTCCTAAAAGGAGAATAAATGGCCAGTGGGTGCGTTAATAAAATTAATTATTACGTTACACCGGTACGCTACGTTTGTCAATTGCTTCATTTTAGTCACCGTGCGCATGACGAAAACAATCGAAACCTAAAAGTTGTAAAACTAAAAAGAAAGTTATGGTGCTTCAGAACCATGGATATGATTTTGCTAGTCTATTGTAAGTACCATACCGCCTTCGACTTATTATGGTGATCACGCATGCTTGAACAAGTGGGAAGTACCGGTATTAGTGCATTTGCACTTGTTGTCATGGTAACTAGGTGTCGGACATTTGCCGACGCAAATCTGTCCACATTAATCCCAAATATAGACTCCTAGACCAGAAACATATCCATGTAAAATTGATCACAGAATTGACCACCCAACTCTGCAGACTTATTTTTTTATATCATAATAAAGCAGAATATAACCAAAACATAAAATATATGCACTCACTACAAAATTCTGGCAAATTAAAAAATGGAGTAGGAGTACTCAAGACCACGGTGATAAAAATATAACTTTCAAAGAAACTGGATCGCTTTTCGCCTTCTACAACTTTATTGAACTCTTACATATAACATGTCAATGTAAACTTTAGCAGAGACTAATAGTAAATTTTATGCAAACGCAACTTTTCCTCCTGTTCTTTATTTGCCTTATGCTCCTTTTGTGTTCCATTTCTTCTAGTACCGTGTATAAGTTATAGGATGACCAGATAGAAACGAATGTTGGGGGTGGGACTCAACGTAAGTTGGTGCTGTACAGTTTCCCCCACTTGGCATTACGACACCACCTTCCACAAGAAATCAGTAGGAGCGATAAAGAGAGAGAGAGACACTTCCCCTACCTGACGCACATGCGCAGAAGAAACACTAGCAGTGGAGACACGAGAGCTGGAATCACTCTCCCCTACTTTGGTGCGCTTGGGCTTTGAAACATTCTTTTCTACCTGGTCAGTCTATAGTAGTTAGTTTTAGTTATAGTTTACATTTCATTATCATCTTCACGATCACCCAAACCATTAGGGGCCGATAACCTAGATGTTAGGCCCCTTAAAACAGCAATCATGTCTGGTATATCCGTACGTAATATGTGGCCAACAGAAAAATTGAAAATACACCGTCTTACTTTGCCGCGATATCCGTTCCTTTTCCCATTTGTCCACTAGATTGAGTAAATTGAGCATAGACTGGCTGAGTGGCGCAGCGGTAACTTTCTCGCCTGCTTTTCCCAAGGTAGAGGGATCGAATTATGACACAGTCAGGGTGCTTGGGCCTAAATGTGAGGGAGCCGTGTTAGTAGATTTACTGGCACATTACAGATCCCATTCGGGGCAACATTCCGGCAGTAATTCAGTAATTAAAAGGGAAGTAAAACCATTAACATTTTATCATTATTAAACTGAACATAAACTTATTGAGAACAAACAACATCAAAAACTTCCGCGCATCCATTTTTCATGTTTACAAACAACCCGTCAAAAAAAAGGATGATAATTACGGGTCTAATATGTTTTGCAGTTTAATACGAGTTAGCCAACATAAATAAATTTCAATACGAACTGAAACTGCTCATGTAAACGGCCATCGTACTAAAAACAGGATCGTATTCAAATCGATTTGAGTTCGCCATGTAAACGTGTTCTAGAGAGCATGAATCGAGATGGCGTTTCAATCCTCGGTCATGATTTCCGAAAAACCAAGCATTTAAATTCCGCACCATTTCTGCTTTCCACCGGAAGAGAGTTTTCCGAAGAACTATCCATTTATAATGCCTAAAATATACTAAACAACAGAGCACGTGGGTTGAAATATGGTTGAGAAGTTGGGAAAGAGTATAGGCTAAGTCCCAAGCAAAGAGGATTCATAATTAAGACCAAAGACAACCTTCAATTTCTATAACTTCCTTGTACAAGGCGACAAATCTAGCATGCACTTTCGTTCACTAGCTACTACAGACTCGATTGTTATGTGCTAAGCACCTTTGGATCACGACTTGTGACGTCACATCCGGTATATTAGTCGACTATCTAGTTCACTACGGCTGAAAATGTAGCTTTGGGACACAGCCTAAGTGACGATATTGTCCGCTCGCGTCGCGTTTCATAGCCCGCAGACATGAAGACGAGATTACTTTCTTCTGACAAAGTCACGCCAGGTTATAAAGTCGCGGCAGCACGCGCAACCGATCAGCGAACAAATACGAACGTGCTAACAAGGGGAGGATACGATGCATGGGTCACCGATTCGAACCATCTTTAGTACACGTGTAGGACATGACCAGGCATATATCAGGTGCAAGTAGTAAGGTGCGCTTCTCAGCCGCTTCCGAGAAATTAATTGATTCCAATTACAGTGCGGTGTCTATGTACTTTGTATGCTATCAAGAAGCCAATGAGCGAGTGGTACAGTGGTAAGAGCCCTGCACGGGATCGCTGGATCGAATCCCAGCGGTGAGCTTTTGCAGTGTGTTGTATTTTTTTTAACATTGGCAATTCGTACAACTGCAGGTCTTTGTTTCATTCAAATCCATAATGGATGTAGGAGTCGTGAATACTGTTTATTTTGCAGACAATTGTAATAACGTGTTATGTGAGCGGGAAAAGAGATTCTGAAATCATCGAATGGGGGTCAACGTTTGTGACATTACATAATGTACAGGCCGGACGTTTGTTTTAGACGATTGCCCTTGACCTTGAAGCCTGTGGGTGAGCCTACACACACTCACTCTCTCCCCTATCGCTTCATACTTGTCACCACCGACCTGATGTAATGGAATTCCAGACTTGAGCAGACAGTACAGTCCACTTCGAAGTATTGTGTGACGCAGAAGTACACGTTACGTAGTTACAAACAGAACGTCATTATATTTGCCAATGACTATACTTCAGTAGTAGTGTGAAAAAGCTTTGTCAATCATCGGACCGCTTGGGGCAGCTGATAACAACACAGGTACTGTAGTAACTCGCCTCCAGGCTTCCATTAAGAATTTTCACTCGTCTAAAACGAACGTCCGGCCTGTACAGTATCGGCATTGCAAATACATTGGTGTTATAAACGGTCAGGTGTATTCTATTATATGTATACATTTATACATTCAAGACCCAGTCAGTTCATTGCACGTCTGTGAACCATCAGACCACCCCGTATCCCGCAAGAAGTGACTCATGCTATGGGTATTGGTTGGAAATTACCAATGGTTACAAAAAAAAAGCTGCAAATATTCACCGGTGGGATTCGATCCAGCGCTTACGAAGCAGGGCTCTTACCACTTCATCACGCGCTGGTTGGCTTCTTAGTAGCATACAACGCACATAGACGCCACACTGTAATTGGAATCAATTAATTTCTCGGAAGTGGCTGAGAAGCGCACCTTACTACTTGCACCTGATATACGCCTGGTCATGTTCTACACGTGTACTAAAGATGGTTCGAATCGGTGACCCATGCATCGTATCCTCCCCTTGTTAGTGACGATGCTGCCCGCTCACATCACATGGTCAAGCCCACAGGCACTGAGGCAGGGACTCTTTTCATGCCAGGTTATTAGCTCGCGGCAGTTTGTGCAACTGACAGGCGCATAAATACAAATATGCTATGCGATGAAATTTTATAAAACTATTTTAGTGTTTGAAAAGTGGGGTGCGAGGAAATACGGTAGATGGATAATATAGTGAGTTTGTAAAGTTGTGTTAATGATGTCTTATCTGTCTCCTGAAAGGTAGTGAAAACTGACTTCAAGGGGCTGATACACCTGGAATGCATGCATTTTGTAAATTACTCTATACCTATGGAACCATCACAGGGATTTGAATTAAACATAGTACACTTATAGTACAACTGCTGGGCTTTCATTTGATTTATAAAGTTTTAAAATTCAGTATGTACAAGTGTAATAAAGTTAGCATATTAAAATATGAAAAAATATACAAGTACAAGTGTAATAAAGTTAGCATATTAAAATATGAAAAAAAAATTGAATGGGGGGATGAAGTTACTCACGTCCGCAGCATACCTTAAGCTGTACGTGTCCCCTGGGTGGTGCTAAACGAGTAACAATTTTGGCAAAACGTTCCAGAATAGAGAAACACGAGCAAACTAATAAAACTGCTCTTTTCAGAGCAAAACAACACGAAGTAAGAATACTGCAATGGAATGCAGGTGGTCTATCAACAAAGAAACTTTTGGAAGTAAAGAAAATCATGATAGACAGAGATATAGACATCATTCTAATCAATGAAGCCATCACTACACGTGAAAACATACAATATTTAAAGATCCAAGGGTATACCATCTACACTCTCTTCAAAACAAGACAAATAGCAAGCGGAATATTTGCAGCAGTGAAGAACAACATCATGTCAAAATTCAGAATTGTAAAAGAAATGGACCCAACAGATACATCAGAAATTATCGAATTGTCCATATGGATCAACAACAAGAAAATAACAATATTCTGTGTTTACAGTCCTCCAAACAATAAAAATCTGAATCTTCACCTTTTAGAAATCAAAACAGCTACTATTTTTATAGGTGACTTCAATGCAGCTTCTCCAGTCTGGGACTACAACTACACAAATTCAGCTGGTAAAACAATAAAAGACCTTATAGAGAGTAGCTCTCTTGAGCTATTATATAGTAACAAAGACCCAGCAACATTCATTCACCAGTCTGGTTCCACAACTAACCCAGATCTCATATTAGTCTCAACAGATCTTACAAACCACAGTCATCGATCAGTACTCGAAGATCCAGGCAGTGGACATAGAATGTCCCTTCTTACTATTACATCATACAGTGAATCTGCGCAAAGTGCAGACCAGAAGATTCGGTGGAACTTTAAAAAGGCAGACTGGGAAAATTTCAGAAACAAACTTGAAACAAAAATGTCGGAAATTGATCTTGATGCACCTCCTAACATCATCCTGAATAAATTTACTACAGCCATAAAAGACATAGCCAAACTGTGCATACCCAGAGGTGCCCAAACAAAATATAAACCTTTCTGGTCAGATGAATTGAACAATCGTAAGTCCGCCAGAGACTAAGCAAGAAGAACAGCTGAACTTACTCAGGATCAAAATGATGTACGGAAATGGCGACAAGCAACAGCAAAATTAAAACAAGCAATAACAATATCAAAAAGAGAATCTTGGAATAAATTTTTAACAACGGTTGACTATAGGACAGACAGCATAAAGCTCACAAACTTATCAATTCTCTAAACAACAAACACGTAGTCACTCCTTTGAATCCTTTGAAACACACTCAACAAAACCTACAATACTAACATCAAACCTATCATAAAATATGGCAGTGAAGTACTCTCTACAGCACCCCAGTCAAACATTGATCGCCTCGAGAGGTGTCAGAATAATGCCCTACGAATCATAACAGGTGCAATAAAAACCACACCTATAACCGCCTTGCAATTATATACCCACAACTTACCAATAGAAGAAGAGATGAAATATCAAACAGCCAATGCATACCTCAGTATACAAAGACTACCTATAATGACATGGATCAAAAAAACAGTTTCTAGCCCCAATCTTAAAACGCAAAAAGATCCCTCAAGCCTCGCCAAAGAATACATCTATAAGAGCAATCTGCAAATAAAACTTGAACCACTCTGTATGCCAGTCAATCCCATTGAATATATACAAGTGACTACAGATCTTACTTTGTTAGAAGAGGTCTGTAAGAAAGACTCTTCACCACAAGATCTAAAACAACTGGCCCTCTGTACAATAGAAGAAAGATATCCATCTAATCAATGGCTAAAAATATTTACAGATGGCTCACAAGACAAAGAAAATAGAACTGGAGCAGGAATACATTCATCTCTCTTCTCACTCTACTTCCCAGTAGGCCAAAACAAAACAAACTTCGATGCTGAGATAAGAGCAATTTCACATGCACTCCATCTGTTATTAGGCAGAAACATTGATTATCAAAAATGAGTTATCATTACAGATTCAAAAGCAGCCATCCAAGCCATCTCGTCAAATTATAAGCCCCAAAATAAAGAAATGAAAGAAATTTTTTGTATGATAAAAACCCTTCAAAGACTCCACAAACAGATCTCATTTCAGTGGATCCCTTCTCATGTTGGAATAGCAGGAAATGAAGAGGCAGACAGATTAGCAAAAAAAAGGTACCACACTACAACAATCTGTCAGTCAGACTGATTATATGTCAGCAAAAAGGGTCTTGAAAAATACTATCAAAAACAGGTATGAAGAAATGGCAAAGAAAACAGCAGAAACCAAATTATGGAAAGCGTATGATGGTAAATGGGATCAATATAAATTAACACCAAGAAAAGAAGCTGTAGCCTTCTTCAGACTTAACACTGGCCAAGACTGCCTTGCAGCTCATCTGAAACGAATCAATATCCTGAGATCTGAAGAATGCACACTGTCACGAACCTGGATGTAAAATGGATAAGGGACACCTGCTACATTGCTACAAACTTGATGTGACTGCTAGAACTTCTGGAAACCTCACACAACTCTATTGGAACGCAAGAAAGCTGATGGATTGGAATCCGGGCCAGCCATAGGAAACAACAACAACATATTTTTTGAATGTTACCGAAAACATTATTTCTTGAAAACTATCAATGTGATTGGCATAAACATTTTTTTTTTCTTAAAGACAACACTAAATTACGCAGGATAGACCTCTATGAACTTAGTGGAAGAATAAGTTACCCTTTTATAGGTATTTCATTTGAATATTGAAACAAATTAAGAATTTCACATGGTGTTTTAGATGCACTGAGCATATTTCTCAAAGGAATTCAATAATTGAGGTTCATCCTCTATAACTTAGTTCCAACTAGGGGAATTCCAAATTTCATGCATTTTGGACCATTAGTCCTTGAGTTATTGTGTTTTTTGTGTGAAAAAACTAAACTTTTCGGAAAAAGGCTCAAAACATTGTACTGTATATACATTTCCACTTACACATACCACTCAGCTGACAGTTCAGTACAAGCTTGGATTTAAATCGTAATATGTCGGTCAAAATTGGAAATTTCGTTATATAACTTCAGATTTAGATAAAGAAATGGTTATTCTTTCATTCGAGATCAAAAACAAAAAATGAAAAAAAAACATATTTCCAAGTGTATCAACCCCCTTAAGGGGGGACCTACACCTATAAGGATCCAAAAATCATGTATATTTCGCTCATATGGCGAATGCATTTCAGGAAATTGGGCATTTAAAATGGTGGCTGCATGTTGTGCACTGTTCCACCGTTTCCCTAATATTTTACACAAATATCATTGTTTTTCAAAAAAAACCTTTTCATCGTATTTAATAATGCAGCAGCTAGAGATTGACCTAGAATCATTGGAATCTATAAAGAAGAACATTTTTTTAAAAAGCTTATATTAAAGTAACTTTTTTGAATTATTGTTTTCACTGAATATTTAAAAAGAAAATGAAACTATGACATTTACTGCAACAGTTTAAGGTCATATTGTTCTTCCCTATAAGATACACATGTATATTAAATTTCACTTCATTATCTTGAAAAATCTGGCAGTTACAGTATATGTACAAAACAATTCCCATAGGGAAATAGTTTTTTCACTTAATGAAAATTACCATTTACTGTAAGTAATGTTCTTTTGCTTTTCGCTTTGAAACCTGTTTCTTGAAGCCTCGTAACGAGGACGGCGAAGAAACAATTGCGGAGAATGCGCAATCAAATAAATACAACGCTCTGCGCGAGAACCGTTTGTTTACTTGTTACTGCCAACAATTTGTGCATTTACAGTACTGTCGTATTTAACTGTCGTTAATTCCATTGATGGAGAAGACGAAAGAAAACATAATAAAGCTCCGCGCGGAAACACAAATCATGATTTTTTTTCTCCTGTCAGGTTGGCCGAGAAGAGTGCCGGGTTACCGAGTGCCGAAACTCTACTTAAAATGGAAAAGTGACAAATTTTGATCCTTATAGGTGTAGGTCCCCCCTTTGTGTTTTGTTATTTTTCCCACTCAATTTAACTTTTGTTTCAGTACCTCCAGGTATGTAATGAGGGCCCTTTGAACCTGTCCCTGCTTTTCTACTGGAAATTCATTGTCCAATTCAATTTTCAGATACTCTACAAATGCATCATTTGCAGTTTTAGCTGGGGGGACAGGTACTGTAGCTGCTGAAGACCTCTCGGCCAACACAGCGAAGGACTCAAAGCCTTTGGCCAAAAGGTCTTCCAGCTTCTTTGACGTCTCCTTCTTCTTCTTACAGAAGTTATCGGGTGGAGGATTTGTCCTCCCAGGAGGGACTTTCCTCTTTTCCCCAACCTTTGCAGCCACTTCGAATGGCAGAGGTTCGCCAACCTTTGCAGCCTCTTCCAATGTCACAGGAGACGGTGTTGAGTTGCTGCTGCTGGTGCAAGGCACATCAGTCATCTAAAAAAAAAAACAATATTGTTATATCCTCATATGGTACATATTTTGGCCTTCATCAGCCAATTGCCATTACTGACACCATTTTCCAATTTTTAGCCTATTTTCAATTTTGAAAAAATAGGCTTATGAGATCACCTTTTGTCCGTGTGTGTGTGCGCGTGTGTGTGTGTGTGTGTGTGATTCGTGTGTGTGTCCCCCCCTAATAAAATCTAAGCGGCAGGAGCGATTTCAATGAAACTCGGAAAGTTCATAGCACTATTCCCGGCGACCTTGACCGTGCCCTTCAAATTTTGTTACGACTCACCAATCCAACATGGCGGCTGTGCGAAATATTTCACCAGCATTCAATATCTCCGAAACTATTACAGATATCACCCTGGAATTTATTACAGTGATAAAGGGAACTACTAGAAGTTCACCTATGTGACTTTTGAAAAACTGGTAACTACAAAACCAACATGGCGGCCAAGCGAATTCGCGACTTTTAAATAGACGTTTCTCGCGATTTGACCAACCAAACACAATGGAACTTGGTACAGTATATGTTTATATACATTGTAATGCACCGACATCTAACGTCGTTCAATTGTTTATATAATCACAAGATGGCGGATTTGCGAAATATTTCACCGGCATTCTATATCTCTGAAACTATTAGCGGTATCTCCCTAAAATTTTGTACTGAGATAAAGGGCACTACTGGAAGTCCATCTATAAGATTTTCAAAACCCGGTTAACTACAAAACGAACATGGCGGCCAAGCGAATTTGAACATTTTAAATAGACCTTTCTCGCGATTTAATGTTCCAAGCGCACTGAAACCTGGTACAGGAAATATTTATACACATTGTAATCCACTGGTATCTAATTTAGTTCAATTGTTTACATAACCTCAAGATGGCGGCAGTGCGAATTTTAAAATTAAGTTTTTATTTCTTGTGATGTAGTCATGCGATCGAAGTGAAAGTTTGAATAATGAACCTACGCAATAATTTTCCTTTAATGGTACATGACTCTATGGCCTATACATTTAACAATCCAACATGGCGACCATCCGAAATATTTAGACGATACTGAATATCTACGAATCTATTTTAGCAATCAAACTGCATTTTTTAATGTTCATAGGGGCTATGAACTTAAGTTCACCTATAGGACTTTAAATAACCTGGTGATCACAAATCCAACATGGCGGTGACACGAATTATAAATATTCACATGGACGTTTCTCGCAATTTAACCATCCGCGTGCAGTGAAACTTGGTACAGTAAATCTTTATCCGAATGTTAATCCACTGGCATCTAATTTATTTCAATTGTTTCCATAACCTCAAGATGGCAGCTGTGAAAAAATTTTTAATCTCCTTGTTTTCTCTTGTGTCCTAATTATGCGATTGAAGTTTCAATACTACACGTTCACATAATCTGCATGTAACAGTACATAACTCTAGGACCTTCATATATAAAATCCAACATGCCGACCATCCGAAATATTTAGTCGGTTCTCAATATCTACGAATCTATTACAGCAATCAAACTGAAATTGTGTATGTTAAATAGTGGCAATTAACATAAGTAGGATATATGAAAATAGGCTGTATAGTTCTTCACGGAACTACTTGTTTTGAGATTATGTTTTTCGTTTTATTAAGGTAAATGCACCAATGGTCGTCATGTTAAGGCCTAGACCTACTGATAATAATAATAATAATAATAATAATAATAATAATAATAATAATAAAAATGTTATTTGTTTCACGTCCCTTTTAACTACTGCGGCTTAGGCCCCAGGATGCCGGAATTTTTCCCCGAAGGGGATCTATAACGTGCAAGTAAATATACTGACACGGCTTCCTCGCATTTGCGCACCCTCGAATTCCAGACGACTGCGTCAAGATTCGATCCTGCCACGCAGCCAGCGTAGACCTACGGCCGTCAAAGAGACAGATCTACATAATAACAGCACACTGTAAATGGGTTTCCTAGTTTATGCATTTTAGGTAGAGCTCTGGCTGTGGGTTAACTTGATTGTTTCATCAAATAGTATGTTAATATTTTTATAAGTTCGTTTAAGCTCTTTTGGATGTTGTTTTGTTATTTTTTTGAATTGTGGGCAATTTAAGAGTTTTCCGGGGTTTTCTATCTGTTGATCTTTATCTATTAACGCTATTGAGTTGCTTTTATGTGTTTTAGTAACAATTATGTTATTGTCTTTTTAATCTTATGTTTTGATTTTGTGATTTGTTGTTTTCTATTTTATTAACGTTTTCTGTCCTTTTTTTATACTCTCGATGTTCTGACAATTTTCAAATCTGATAGCATTTTTTTCTTCTCGGGGTAGTGAGACGATTGCTAGTTCAACGTCAGCTATTGTGTTGGAAATTGTCGGTTCATTAAATTCTTGTGTCCAATTATTGTGTTTGGGCCTTTTTTCTAAGATTGATTTTTCTTGTGGTGTGAGATCAATTTTTTAAAAATTAATTATAGAACCTTGAAAATTATGGATAGTTTGGTTAGATTGTTGATTGGATGTTGTGTTCCCCATTTTACTTTAATTTTCTGTTGAAAATGTTCCCAACCTAGCTAGGTTAAACTTTTAGCTGCTTTTAGATAATGTTCGTATAACTGTCTGTTAAAAAAATGTACCAAAAATTGATATCCCTTCTAAGTATTGTTCCGTTTACCATCTCCTGAGTTTTCTTCAGAGTTTTACAGACTTTCTTCTGAATTTTTTTGTTATGATTTGGACGAGTCTCTTGTTTATGCTTTTTTTTAGAATTTCATGTATTTGCCAATGCTACAGTGTTAATTATTGAATAAATACATTTTCCAAAACTACATACAAAACATATGTTATTTGTTAAAGACATGCTCTATTTATTCTAATTCTCCAACCTTAAAATAAAGCTTACCACTTCAAGTTCCTCTGCGTATTCACCCACAAAGGCTTGTGATGGAGGAGCGGACCCTACATCATTCGGGGCGTTTAAGAAATCACAGTTCCATGACACCTGCGGTTGGGGTTCACCGACCCTGCCAAAGTTCGAAAATGTCCTGTATAAAAAACAATGTATACATTGTTAAATGAAGTCTGTAGCCATTGAGGATAAAGTATGATAGAAATTATTATAAATTCAAATTTAAAATGTTCTACTTCATTCTACAATATGGGAAATACTCACGGTCTAGAGTTGTTCCCTCTGGTTACCGAGAGGAACAGCAGCTTATCATATAAGGGCCACTTGCGCCCATCAGTGGACCCGGAACCGGTAGGCTTTCTTTTATTTATACGCCAAAAGTTATCTCTCAGCCTCTTCCACATCCTCTTGCCGAAATCAGTGGCCGTCTCACGTGTATTCTCATTATCTGAAATTCATAGGTATAGTTTGAATTAATTAATAGCGTTCAAAAGGTAAACACAAACCTTAAATATTGGGCAAGTTGATTCTCTAGTTGCTAATGTAGCATTTAAAGATTTTTACTACAAATATAGGTAAATATATTTTCCAACACATTACACAAAGAAAGTGATAATTTTGCGGCATTCAAGGTAATATATACACAGCAAGAAAAGTTTTGCATAATGATGAATAGTACGGACAATAAATATATAGCCTTGTTTTGAGCCTCCTAAGCTGCCATTCATTTTCTTGCATAATGTACCGTTAACATTCCAGCGACCAATCGATTTCACCATTTTCGGCTATCACGTCCCGGCTTTGTCGCATTCAGTGAACGTCAACATGTATAGGTGATCCATATATGTTAAACCGGGCACGCTTCGCTTAGGAAGGTCTAAGACAAATAGCAGTTGCAAACCGTCTTGACTGTCAACCGAAGCGATGTGTCCACAGTAGTATGGAGGAGCCATCAGCAGACAATCTTGCCATAGTGGGCGAGTGGTTATCGTGTTGGATTACTAACCCCCCCAAGCTTGCAGGTTCGCTCCTGGCCGTGGTAAGTGAGTTTTGAAAGGCGGCGAAAATCATGATACGCATGTCATACGATGTTGGCATGTTAAAGAACCCATTTGAATTCAGTAGGCCGTGTTCATAATGGCAAAATTAATCTCGGAATTTTCCGCCAACACCAAGTTCCTCATTTCTCTACTAGAAAGCGCTGTAGTGTCAACGAGCTTCAATATCTAACCTCCTTGACTTTCATAGTGCTTCAAGGAACAACAAAATTCGAGATGCAAGCTGTCCTCTGGGTGTCAAATAACAAAGCTTACACCCGGCACCGGAGGCCATACGATATTATTTCTAGCAGACATTCTGTGTCGGATCGTCCAAAGACAGGTGATCCTCACTCTACGACAGCAGCTCACTCCTGGCTGACTTGGGATGCGGCTAATGACCTTGATATCCCAGTCACCCAAAACGAAGTAACAACAACGTGACTTGCAATGGGTTTCAGGTGTTCAAGCGACTACCTAGGCAATCGTAAATCGTTTGCATGCGAGGACCTTATACGCCAGGAGGTGGGTACAATCACACCCAAGGGGTTAATGAGCTCGGCAGTACTGTAGAAGGTAAAGAGACGCAGAGGTAATCCTAGAGGCGATTGCTAGATTCAGTGTTGAACTATTTCGGAGCTTAGCCTCCAATAATATAAAGCCTACCCAATCATAGTGTTCTCTGCATCAACACTGTCCTCCTAGCAGTGCGTGTATTGACCACAGCCTATAACATTAATAACATTGCTATCACAAGTTTAATCCAGCAAAAGTGCAGTTAGTTTATTTCAACTGCAGATTTTCCCTAGCACGTGCAACTATTAATGCAATTAATATCTGGTAGGTACAAGCGTAGGGTAAATGATTGCAATGAATACTTTGCTGCTCCGTATGACGTGATAGAGCCTATGGTCTATGGTCTTCAACAGCTCGTTATTATAGCAGCACAAGGGCAGTGTAGGCTACATACCTAGTCTGATTATTATTGCTTTATTAATCCTATAAATTTCCTTCTTGGCTCTCAACAAGGAAATTCATGAAAGCTAGTTCCAGGAAGTTTTTACTTCTAGAACCTTGTTTGCAAAACGGTACTCAACAGTGTACCACCGTAATATAATGGTCTTATTTCAATACATGACTTGTTTCTTGAGTACACAATGTGTGTAATTATTTAATGATTATATAGTAAAAATGCCGCCAAATTTAAGACTCTCTTGGTAGGAAATCCCCAACATCAAATAACTTTAAATATTATTATTAATGTTACATGCTAGTGACTAGGGTTTTTATTAATTAAATAATGAAAGTTATTATTATATAAATGATAAATGATCATACCTTTCCAGCCCATAGCATCGGCAATGAGCCTCCACGTCTGGTCCTTGAAAAGGTTATCTTTATATTTCGGCTCGCTCATGTCGTACAGCCAACGACGTTCCCTCACAAGATCAATAAAAATCTCCTCCATCCCAATGTCAGCACATTCAGTCGTCATCATCGTATTTTTATATTTATTATTTATATTATGTTATACAATATAACGCGAAGAACGCAGAAGTCACAACCACACAGCAAGACGAGCGGGAAACGACAAAGTGACGTCAGCTTGTGATCTTTTCTGATTGGCTCTTAAATATGTAGCTGGCAGTCAAAGATAAAATAGGCGACAGCAGACTACACGCTGTCGATAGTCAACTATCTACTACCGACAAGCAACTTCACATTGTGAATGACGCCATAAGAGAGCACGGGTCAGCCTTCAATTACAGTCTACCGGCTGCCCACTACCAACTACCGACAGCGCATTGTGGGTAGAGCTTCAGGTGGCTAGGACTACCCAACTCGTTGGGACATGTGTAAGTAAGCCTAGCAACCTGCTTCACTTGGACTTCCTAAACCTGCTGAAAATGTCATGTTCTAACCTCGGACCTATGGGAGTGGTGGAGTCCCACTCCCATCTGACAGATCAGGGACTCCTTGGAAACGAACAGGCAATCGAACTGGTATTCGATGTGGTACAATTAATATTGAGTGTGGTTATGGAAGAAAGTAGAATAGCTGAGTTAGCAAATAGAATTAGATTTGATGTTCTAGGGATTAGTGAAGTTCAGATAAGGGGAGCTAGTGAGGAGGAAGTAGGAGATTACAAGGTGTACCTGTCAGGTGTGAAACGAGGCAGAGTAAAGTATTGAGTAAGGCTGTATGTCAAGAAAACCTTGGAGCGTAACATAGTTGCTGTGTGGTATGTAAATGAACGATTAATGTGGATAGATTAGGAAATGCCAGGATTGTTTCAATGTATGCTCCATGTGAAGGGGCAGACGGATGTTATGAGGCATTGAGAGATGTGGTAGTGAGAGTTAACAATAAGTGCTGATGGGGGATATAATTGCTAGGATAGAAAATAGAACTGTGGGGTACGGTATGAGATGGTAATGGGTAAGTGGGGTGAGGATAGGGAAGTGAACGCCAATGGAAAATGTTTATTGGACTTCTGTGCTAGTATGGGTTTATCTGCAGCAAACTCATTCTCGAAGCAAAAGGATACAACATGGGAGGGTAGAGGAACCAGATCAATAATAATATCTATTACTATATCATCTCCAGATATTTTTTCTGACCATTACCAGTGCCGGATTAGGGTAAAATGGGGCCCAAGTTCCTCAGATTTTTGGGGCCCCTTTATTTTGATCAATTAATTTTTATTTTTAGCACCTGTACAATTATTAAAGTATATACAAGAGGTTTTTTTTTTCTCAAGATGAATAATACGCTTTTTGTATCATATATAGGCCTACATATATACATACATTTCAATTGAAACTATCATCGTTATTTGAAAACATTTCAGATGATTTGATGAACAATTTAACAAATCATACTATTTTTAGCCTATTTTAAAATTTTGAAAAAAATAGGCTTATGAGATCACCTTTTGTCCGTGTGTGTGTGTGTGTGTGTGTGTGAGAGAGAGAGGTGTGTGTGTGTGTCCCTAATAAATTCTAAACGGCTGGAGCGATTTCAATGAAACTCGGTTAGTTCATAGCACTATTCCGGGCGACCCCGACCGTGCCCTTCAAATTTTGTTACTTCTCACCAATCCAACATGGCAGCTGTGCGAAATATTTCACCAGCATTCAATATCTCCGAAACTATTCCCGATATCACCCTGGAATTTATTACGGAGATAAAGGGAACTAACTTACTACAAGTTCACCTATGTGACTTTTGAAAACCTGGTTACTACAAAACCAACATGGCGGCCACGCGAATTTGCGACATTTAAATAGACGTTTCTCGCGATTTAACCATCCAAACGCAATAAAACTTGGTACTGTATATTTTTATACCCATTGTAATGCACCGACATCTAACTTCGTTCAATTGTTTACATAACCACAAGATGGCGGATGTGCGAAATATTTCACCGGCATTCTATATCTCTGAAACTATTAGCAGTATCACCCTGAAATTTTGTACGGAGATAAAGGACACTACTGGAAGTTCACCTATAAGACTTTCAAAAACCGGTTAACTACAAAACGAACATGGCGACAAGCGATTTTGAAAATTTTAAATAGACTTTACTCGCGATTTAATGTTCCAAACTCAATGAAATCTGGTACGGGAAATGTTTATACACATAGTAATGCTCTGGTATCTAACTTAGTTCAATTGTTTACATAACCTCAAGATGGCGACTGTGCGAATTTTAAAATTAAGTTTTTATTTCTTGTGTCGTAATCATGCGATTGAAGTGAAAGTTTGAATAATGAACCTACGCAATAATTTTCCTTTAATGGTACATGACTCTATGGCCTATACATTTAACAATTCAACGTGGCGACCATCCGAAATATTTAGACGGCTCTGAATATCTATGAATCTCTTATAGCAATCAAACTGATTTTTTATGTTCATAGGGACTATGAACTTAAGTTCACCTATAGGACTTTAAATAACCTGGTGATCATAAATCCAACATGACGGCGACGCGAAGTATAAATATTCACATGGACGTTTCTCGCAATTTAACCATCCGAGTGCAGTGAAATTTGGTACAATAAATATTTTTACGAATGTTAATCCACTGGCATCTAATTTATTTCAATTGTTTCCATAACCACAAGATTGCTGCTGTGCGAAATTTTAAAATCTCCTTGTTACTTCTTGTGTCCTAATCATGCGATTGAAATTTGAATGCTACACGTACACAATAATCTTCATGTAACAGTACATAACTCTAGGACCTACATATATAAAATCCAACATGGCGACCATCCGAAATATTTAGTCGGTTCTCAATATCTACGAATCTATTGCAGCAATCAAACTGAAATTTTGTATTTTAATAGTGGCAGTTAACATAAGTAGGATATATGAAAATAGGCTGTATAGTTCTTCACAGAACTACTTGTTTTACTTCTGTAAAATGTAATCAACTTTTTTTTCTGTTTTTTCGGTCAATGAAATCTTCTACGATGTCATCTAAATCAATTTCCCCCAGAACATCTGACTCGATATACATTTAAACTTAGCATGTCTAATAGTTCTTGTGTCATGATACTTCTTTGCGCACTTTTGATCCATTTCAATTTTGAAAACGAGCTCTCCGCAGAACAATTCTTAATTTTTTGGGGGCCCTAGGCCTGGGCGTAGTCGGGCCTAATGGGTAATCTAGCACTGACCATTACCACAGGTGTACTTTAGAAAAGTTATGAGGGAGTATTACGTCATGAACCGCTACTTAACTTGATACAAACCACATAAATCAGAGTGTTTCAAGTTTTTCCTCCTAGTGGTTGGCTGGGTTGGAGCCTACAGAAAATAAATTCAAAGTTGAGCAATAAAAATACATCTTAGGTTTCCATAATACAGTTGCATTTTATCCTACTGTTTGTTGTTTTAGTCTTGGGTGTTTTGACTGGTTTGATGCAGCTCTCTATATCTCCCTGTTCTGAGCGAGTTGTTTCATCTCTACATAGCTACCACACCGTATATCCGAGGCAATCTCTTTAACATATTCTAACCTTGGTCTATCCCTAGAGTTCTTGTCTTCGACCCTTCCTTCCATAACTAAGTTTGCTATTCCTGGGTGTCGTAGTTTGTGTCCTACCAACCTATCTCTTCTCTTCATTAGCAGTCGCCAGAAACATCTCTCATCGCCCACTCGGCTTAATACCTCTTCATTTCTTACCTTATCCACACATCTGATCTTCATCATTCGCCTGTACCAATCCAAGTTTCACTTCCATAGAGCACCACGCTCCAGACAAAGGCTTTCAAAAATGACTTTCAAATACCTAAATTTATATTCGATGTCAACAGATTCATTTTCTGTAGAAATGCTTTCCTTACCTGAGCCAATCTACTTTTTGTATCCTGTTTGCTTCATCCGATTTGCTTCCTAAGTAACAGAGGTCTCCTACTTCCTTTACCTTTTCGCCTTCCAATTTGGCGTCCATAGGGGTTTCTGATTTATTTCGTCTGCTCTCCAATATTTTTATACATTTATTAATTTTCATAGTGAATTATTTCCTCATTGGTTCCTCAGTTTAGGGGCTGCGATTTGGTCATGTAGCCCCGTGTACTTTGTGTGTTAATTGTGATGGCTGTATTAGTGTGTGTTATCTGTAGTTCAGGTAAGGACTGCAAGTAGTTCAAGTAATTCCTACTTTTGCTACCAAATGCTACCTTCAATGATACCTAGCTGCAAACTTGGCTACTAGATACCACCGCAACCAGCACCATGCGGTGAACGGAACTTAATAGAGCGTTCATCAAATCAAACCTATAAATTTAGCATTACACATTTGTAGTTAGTGAAATGATCTTTTACATGCCATACATCTATGACATGTGCCCGCCGGCTTTACTTCCCCTCCAAAGGAAGGCATACTCAGGGATTTATATCGCTCTTTAAAAAACGACGACTTCAGCCGGGATTGAACCCGCGATGTTGGGCATAGAAGCTCAGCATACTACCAACTAAGCCACCGAAGCCGTCAATTATTTCCTCAAGACAGAATTCATTCCATTTAAAAACTCATTGGAATCCCCTGGCTAATTGGCTACGATGACGTTGTCATCAGCAAATCTCAGAGTAGAAATTATTTCTCCAGTATCTCAAAAAAAAAAAAAAAAAGTATAGGAAAATATTTGGACCATTTTTTGACCCTGCATCTCAAAGCTGGAAAGAAAGTTCAAATAAAGGCATACACTCACTATCGTAGCGAGCACCAATACTGAATATCACTAACTCCGGAAGACTTCAATGGGCTGGTCATTTACTAAGGATGGGAGATAATAATAATAATAATAATAATAATATCGTATGGCCTCGAGTGCCGGGTGGAAGCTATGTTATTTGACACTCAAAGGGTAGCTTGCATGTTGAATTTCGTTGTTCTTTGAAACACTATGAAAGTCAAGGAGATTAGATGTTTTAGCTCCTTGAACACTATAGCGCTTTCTAATTGAGAAATGAGGAACTTTGTGTTGGCGGAAACTCCCGAGATTGATTTTGCTATTATGAACACGGCCTACTGAATTCAAGTGGGTTCTTTGACATGCCAACATCGTATGACATGGTGCCGTAATTTTCCGCCTTTCAAAAATCACTTACCACGGCCAGGAGCGAACACGATAAACACTCACTCACCGTGGCAAGCAGAATGGGAGATGATAGGATGGTCTTACAAATCTTTAAACAAGAACCAAGAGGAAAATAGCCAGTTGGAAGACCACGAAGTTCCTGGAAAAATGAAATCTCCAAACTTTGTCGACATCTGAATGTGGCAACAACTCGTCCAAAACAGAGTTCAGTGGAGGAATTTTTTGAGATCGGCGCGGTATATTCGTGTCCTTCTGAGTGAGTGTGCGTGAGTGTATCTCCACTTAATACACCAATGTTACCTAATTCTTCGTGCTATCGTGCATACATCAACATGACATATTTCGGCATTAGCAGTGATGGCAGTAACTTATGAATTGCTAAACGACTTTATAGATTAATATTTAAAAGATGCATAGAAAGTGGCTGTGTCATCAATCCATTTAAACATTCCCACTGTAACCGAATTTTAGTAAGTCACTGAGCTTTCTTTTAGTATCTTTCTGTTGGTGGTATTTATTTTTGTTTTGAAGTTACTAACCATGGCCACCTTGTACTTTGATTGATAGAGATTCTTTGTGGGTCCAGCAGTGGGTGGCAGGTGGCTTTGATTTAATGGCAAGGTAACCATGGGGATGTGTTATTTGGGTGATTGATAGTTGATGCCATGCGGAATGATTTGTGAAGTTATCTGGTATGGCAATTGTGTTTTTGTTTTAGAACAATTATTACAGAGAACATCTAGTAAGAAGGACAGAAGCAGAAGTTTTATAAAACGCAAGAAGAAAAGAAATGAAGCAGAAGAATACTAAGAATTGTGTGAGGGGTAGACTATGAAGATAGTTGTGCATTCTGTGTGAGAGATGCAGGTAAATGGAAGTGACAAACAGGTATTGATAGTTTTTGATAGCCAGAGAAAAAACAGAAAAGAAGAATATGCATGTTGGAGAAGTATTGTTATGTATATAGTCAAAGTTATTAATAAATGTGTATATTAGTGAAGTCCGTGTACTGTACGCTACCCTGGGGTGGCTAGCTTCGATATCATATTTATTACAAGTTTCGACCAACGTTGGGGCATGATTATATATATTACACCACATAGGTTCATTTTATTTGCAACAGGTATGTAGAATAAACCTCCCTCTCAAAAACTTATCACGTCTTATTTACAGTAGATAAAATTCCAGTTGACTTATGGACAAATACAGTATCACCAACCCCATGCATACGGTACTACTGTAGAGCCGGTATCATAAAACAAAAAATCACCAAGTCAATACTTCAAAACAAATCACTCTGTGTGCACCAGATTTTTTTTTTTAAATAACATCTGATTTATATCCTCCCATCTGCTAAGCGCGGCTCAATAATGGGTTTTGTCACACATCAGTAATATTTATGAGAACTCCTCAAGTCCCAGTCAGTGTATGTGCGTTTTCAAAATGAGTGGTACCAATTTCACGTTAAAGAGAGATCTTGTGGCTTCTGATCGCAGGAAGATCGGAATTTGAGCAAGGCTTGTAAGATTTTGAGGAGAAAATTAAAGAAAGAGAATGCAGGAACACCTGAGACATGGCATTCATTACTTCGCCAACGTTCCCCAAATATTGAGATAATGTAGAAAATAAAGTTCTTCTTCTTAGAGTAATTCAGTCTGATGACTGGTTTGCCCCTGCGACGAGACTTCTCCAACTGGGTCGATCCTGTGCTGTACGTTTGGCGTCTGCATAGCTCCTGCATCCTGAATTCACAAGAAATGTCACCATGTCTTTCTTGGTCTTCCACGAGAGCGTTTTCCTGGTATTTTACCTTCCAATATTCCGATAACACATTCCTTTGTCGAAGCCTATGTCCCATCCACAAAAGTTGTCTCTTCCTAATCCGACTCATCAGCTGTCTCTTTTCGTCAACAATGTTCAATACCTCAGTGTTAGTCTTCATCTCCACCCAACTTATCTGTTGTAGACGAAGCCAACACCACATCTCAAAGGCTTCTAGCCTCTTAATATCACTCTTGGTTAACGTCCAGGTCTCAGCACAATACAACGCAACAGACCAAGCATAAGATTTCATTATTCTTTTTCGTAAGCTGAGGGACATAGTTTTCTGACAGAGAAGGGGCTGTTTATCTCTGAAGGCTTGCTTTGCTACTGCTATTCGTGTTTTTATTTCAGTGTGACACTGAAGATTTTCTGCTAAGATCTGGCCCAGATATTTGAACTGTGCTAGTTGTTGTACAGGCTCACCACTGATCATCACGTGCCATGGACGTGGGTTTCGACTAAACATCATGACTTTTGTTTTATTAATATTTATTTTCATACCAAATGGCTTAGCTTTTTTTAAGGATTCGAAATTAACGTTTCCAAGTCGGTCAGCACGATTGTACCCAACAGTAACAGGTGCTTCAACTTAATCTGCATGAGATTAATAACTTTCCTTACTGACGATTTAATCTATAATGAATACCAATTGGCATTCAATGAATTAGTCAATAATAATAAATTAATATCCATTAATTAATAAAATGTACGAGTTTCGGCCATTGGGAAAATATTTAAGAAGGATTCTCTTATATGCCTTTTTTGAACGATTACGTTTTGACACAGTAGCAACTTTAAGGAAGTCGAAGGATCGACTTCGCAACATATAACTGGCCATGACTGAAACCTCGATGAGGCAAATAGACTCCTACACGTTCTAGAGTTTCCCCGTGAGCTTTATGGATTGTGATCAAGTACGCCAAGCGAATTGGAAAATGGAACTGTTTAATCGGATGATGTTAATTAAAGTCCAAGTATTATAGCTCTCTGCCCTATACTATCTGCAGTTATTATTTCAAAGCAATGTTTATACATATTTATTACAAATAATCTGGTTCCATTTAGGAGCCCTTGGGAAACGTTCAAATTTCTAAGGAGCATAACTATGGCTCAAAATTTTAGGGTAAGTATATATGGAGGTAATCACTTATTTCCAAGGAATTCAAGAATTATGTAGGAAACTGAAGTAACTGATTTCATCTTCAGTATTAAGCTGTTAACGCTGGTTTATATTTTTGAACTACTGGATATCAGTTCAAAGACTTTAAAATTAATTTTGTTAGTGTTCATTTCTTGGTGTAAGAATGCGAACTTCCTTCGGAGAAGTGAATGTTTCGCCGTAAATCTCAGCCACGATATCATCATGAGTTGGAAGTATGGCTGGTAATTCAATAACATTTGATTCGTCACCATCCACAGAGGGTAGTCGTCGTAATTTCCCTACGAGCAAATCTTTCACTCGACTTCTCATTTATTTATTTATTTATTTATTTATTTATTTATTTTATTTTCTGTGTCCGAATCAAATTGTATTTTGCCAGTAAGTAGCAACAGTTACAACATTAAGCTTAGCATTTGCAGCCATAAGATCGTATTTTGAACATATGTACTCCATCTAGGGGCAGATCAGCAGGTGTTCTGGATCTTGTAACATGCTGCAATCGCAGAACTCATCATTGTTGACGAGCATGTTCCATTTCTTTAGATTGTTCTTGCAGCATGAAACCCCCGTCCTCAGCCTGTTCAATGATTTCCAAGTTCCATATGGCAAGTTTTGACCAGGTGCCATTTTTTCTGACAGAGGAATAATTGGGTCTTTGATTTCTGTCTTCCATATCTTCACACGGGCAGCTTCATGTGAGACTTCGAGGGCAGTTACTCCCCTCAAAAAGCTGTTTCTGGATTTAAGTCTCTGTCGGGCAGGTTGTTGACCGGAAAGTGGATGCCTTGAATCCGTTTCTTGCCGTTTCTTCTCAGATGCTGCTGCTACCATTCTTCGGACATGAGGTGGGGACATTCCAATGAGAGGGTAGATCTTCTGAAGTGATGTTGGTCTAAGACATCCAGACACAATCCAGGAAGTCTCATTCAGAGCTATATCCACCTCTTTGGAATGTGGAGAAGAAATCCAAACTGGTGCTGCATATTCAGTAGCTGAGAAGCTCAGTCCAAGGGCTGAAGTTCTGAGATATCTTATGTCTGTCCGAGATTAATAGAGTCCGACACCGTTTAACCGATTGCATTGCAATATTGTAGCGATGTAGTGCTCACCCCCAGGAAGGTTTTTGGAAACAATAATTTTAGATAGCCCTCTCCAACCCCTTCATTTAGGCCCTTTGGCTCAATCACCGTTTCACCGATCAGAACCGAATGTTATATACTTACCCCTCAGAACATGACAAGTAACACTGTCCACTTGAAATTTCAAACAGCCCTCTCCAATCACAAGATTTAAGCCATTTGGCACACGGGAAAAATATCGCACAACGCTATGCGGCGAAAAATGAGACTATTGCTCCCTCAGCGGCTCTGGACAGCCGCAGGTTTCCAAAGTGCTTCGATTATTTTCCTACAATGCTATGCGGCAAAAGACGATTGCTCTTTCCTTTTCTAACAGCCAATGAGATATAAGCAGCGTCTTGTATTTCACTTACTCCTCTTTCTAATCAATTTCTTTTAAAAAGATGGTATATTGGCTTTCACGGCCGGTGAATTAAAACTCAGCAATTCTTCTATGTTTGTGCCGTGTCTTGTGTGGGGTTTCGCCTAGGACACCAAGCTAGGCTCATCGGCGGGCTCTTGGTGTCCCCGCCCGGACCCCCACAGGAGTGACGAACTGCGCGCCACCTCCCTTTATATAAGGTGCAATTGCACCACTTGACTACGAGAACTAAAAGCTCAAGCAGCCTTAACCTCCCTATGAAGGCTTCCAAAAAGATGGTATATTGGCTTTCACGGCCGGTGAATTAAAACTCAGCAATTCTTCTAGGTTTGTGCCGTGTCTTGTGTGGGGTTTCGCCTAGGACACCAAGCTAGGCTCATCGGCGGGCTCTTGGTGTCCCCGCTCGGACCCCCACAGGAGTGACGAACTGCGCGCCACCTCCCTTTATATAAGGTGCAACTGCACCACTTGACTACGAGAACTAAAAGCTCAAGCAGCCTTAACCTCCCTATGAAGGCTTCCAAAAAGATGGTATAATGGCTTTCACGGCCGGTGAATTAAAACTCAGCAATTCTTCTAGGTTTGTGCCGTGTCTTGTGTGGGGTTTCGCCTAGGACACCAAGCTAGGCTCATCGGCGGGCTCTTGGTGTCCCCGCCCGGACCCCCACAGGAGTGACGAACTGCGCGCCACGTCTCTTTATATAAGGTGCAACTGCACCACTCGACTACGAGAACTAAAAGCTCAAGCAGCCTTATCCTCCCTATGAAGGCTTCCAAAAAGATGGTATATTGGCTTTCACGGCCGGTGAACTAAAACTCAGCATTTCTTCTAGGTTTGTGCCGTGTCTTGTGTGGGGTTTCGCCTAGGACACCAAGCTAGGCTCATCAGCGGGCTCTTGGTGTCCCCGCCCGGACCCCCACAGGAGTGACGAACTGCGCGCCACCTCCCTTTATATAAGGTGCAACTGCACCACTTGACTACGAGAACTAAAAGCTCAAGCAGCCTTAACCTCCCTATGAAGGCTTCCAAAAAGATGGTATATTGGCTTTCACGGCCGGTGAATTAAAACTCAGCAATTCTTCTAGGTTTGTGCCGTGTCTTGTGTGGGGTTTCGCCTAGGACACCAAGCTAGGCTCATCGGCGGGCTCTTGGTGTCCCCGCCCGGACCCCCACAGGAGTGACGAACTGCGCGCCACGTCCCTTTATATAAGGTGCAACTGCACCACTTGACTACGAGAACTAAAAGCTCAAGCAGCATTAACCTCCCTATGAAGGCTTCCAAAAAGATGGTATAATGGCTTTCACGGCCGGTGAATTAAAAATCAACAATTCTTCTAGGTTTGTGCCGTGTCTTGTGTGGGGTTTCGCCTAGGACACCAAGCTAGGCTCATCGGCGGGCTCTTGGTGTCCCCGCCCGGACCCCCACAGGAGTGACGAACTGCGCGCCACCTCCCTTTCTATAAGGTGCAACTGCACCACTTGACTACGAGAACTAAAAGCTCAAGCAGCCTTAACCTCCCTATGAAGGCTTCCAAAAAGATGGTATATTGGCTTTCACGGCCGGTGAATTAAAACTCAGCAATTCTTCTAGGTTTGTGCCGTGTCTTGTGTGGGGTTTCGCCTAGGACACCAAGCTAGGCTCATCGGCGGGCTCTTGGTGTCCCCGCCCGGACCCCCACAGGAGTGACGAACTGCGCGCCACCTCCCTTTATATAAGGTGCAACTGCACCACTTGACTACGAGAACTAAAAGCTCAAGCAGCCTTAACCTCCCTATGAAGGCTTCCAAATGATGGTATATTGGCTTTCACGGCCGGTGAATTAAAACTCAGCAATTCTTCTAGGTTTGTGCCGTGTCTTGTGTGGGGTTTCGCCTAGGACACCAAGCTAGGCTCATCGGCGGGCTCTTGGTGTCCCCGCCCGGACCCCCACAGGAGTGAAGAACTGCGCGCCACCTCCCTTTATCTAAGGTGCAACTGCACCACTTGACTACGAGAACTAAAAGCTCAAGCAGCCTTAACCTCCCTATGAAGGCTTCCAAAAAGATGGTATATTGGCTTTCACAGCCGGTGAATTAAAACTCAGCAATTCTTCTAGGTTTGTGCCGTGTCTTGTGTGGGGTTTCGCCTAGGACACCAAGCTAGGCTCATCGGCGGGCTCTTGGTGTCCCCGCCCGGACCCCCACAGGAGTGACGAACTGCGCGCCACGTCCCTTTATATGAGGTGCAACTGCACCACTTGACCACGAGAACTAAAAGCTCAAGCAGCCTTAACCTCCCTATGAAGGCTTCCAAAAAGATGGTATATTGGCTTTCACGGCCGGTGAATTAAAACTCAGCAATTCTTCTAGGTTTGTGCCGTGTCTTGTGTGGGGTTTCGCCTAGGACACCAAGCTAGGCTCATCGGCGGGCTCTTGGTGTCCCCGCCCGGACCCCCACAGGAGTGACGAACTGCGCACCACCTCCCTTTATATAAGGTGCAATTGCACCACTTGACTACGAGAACTAAAAGCTCAAGCAGCCTTAACCTCCCTATGAAGGCTTCCAAAAAGATGGTATAATGGCTTTCACGGCCGGTGAATTAAAACTCAGCAATTCTTCTAGGTTTGTGCCGTGTCTTGTGTGGGGTTTCGCCTAGGACACCAAGCTAGGCTCATCGGCGGGCTCTTGGTGTCCCCGCCCGGACCCCCACAGGAGTGACGAACTGCGCGCCACGTCCCTTTATATAAGGTGCAACTGCACCACTTGACTACGAGAACTAAAAGCTCAAGCAGCCTTATCCTCCCTATGACGGCTTCCAAAAAGATGGTATATTGGCTTTCACGGCCGGTGAACTAAAACTCAGCAATTCTTCTAGGTTTGTGCCGTGTCTTGTGTGGGGTTTCGCCTAGGACACCAAGCTAGGCTCATCGGCGGGCTCTTGGTGTCCCCGCCCAGACCCCCACAGGAGTGACGAACTGCGCGCCACCTCCCTTTATATAAGGTGCAACTGCACCACTTGACTACGAGAACTAAAAGCTCAAGCAGCCTTAACCTCCCTATGAAGGCTTCCAAAAAGATGGTATATTGGCTTTCACGGCCGGTGAATTAAAACTCAGCAATTCTTCTAGGTTTGTGCCGTGTCTTGTGTGGGGTTTCGCCTAGGACACCAAGCTAGGCTCATCGGCGGGCTCTTGGTGTCCCCGCCCGGACACCCACAGGAGTGACGAACTGCGCGCCACGTCCCTTTATATAAGGTGCAACTGCACCACTTGACTACGAGAACTAAAAGCTCAAGCAGCCTTATCCTCCCTATGACGGCTTCCAAAAAGATGGTATATTGGCTTTCACGGCCGGTGAACTAAAACTCAGCAATTCTTCTAGGTTTGTGCCGTGTCTTGTGTGGGGTTTCGCCTAGGACACCAAGCTAGGCTCATCGGCGGGCTCTTGGTGTCCCCGCCCGGACCCCCACAGGAGTGACGAACTGCGCGCCACCTCCCTTTATATAAGGTGCAACTGCACCACTTGACTACGAGAACTAAAAGCTCAAGCAGCCTTAACCTCCCTATGAAGGCTTCCAAAAAGATGGTATAATGGCTTTCACGGCCGGTGAATTAAAACTCAACAATTCTTCTAGGTTTGTGCCGTGTCTTGTGTGGGGTTTCGCCTAGGACACCAAGCTAGGCTCATCGGCGGGCTCTTGGTGTCCCCGCCCGGACCCCCCACAGGAGTGACGAACTGCGCGCCACCTCCCTTTCTATAAGGTGCAACTGCACCACTTGACTACGAGAACTAAAAGCTCAAGCAGCCTTAACCTCTCTATGAAGGCTTCCAAAAAGATGGTATATTGGCTTTCACGGCCGGTGAATTAAAACTCAGCAATTCTTCTAGGTTTGTGCCGTGTCTTGTGTGGGGTTTCGCCTAGGACACCAAGCTAGGCTCATCGGCGGGCTCTTGGTGTCCCCGCCCGGACCCCCACAGGAGTGACGAACTGCGCGCCACGTCCCTTTATCTAAGGTGCAACTGCACCACTTGACTACGAGAACTAAAAGCTCAAGCAGCCTTAACCTCCCTATGAAGGCTTCCAAAAAGATGGTATATTGGCTTTCACAGCCGGTGAATTAAAACTCAGCAATTCTTCTAGGTTTGTGCCGTGTCTTGTGTGGGGTTTCGCCTAGGACACCAAGCTAGGCTCATCGGCGGGCTCTTGGTGTCCCCGCCCGGACCCCCACAGGAGTGACGAACTGCGCGCCACGTCCCTTTATATGAGGTGCAACTGCACCACTTGACCACGAGAACTAAAAGCTCAAGCAGCCTTAACCTCCCTATGAAGGCTTCCAAAAAGATGGTATATTGGCTTTCACGGCCGGTGAATTAAAACTCAGCAATTCTTCTAGGTTTGTGCCGTGTCTTGTGTGGGGTTTCGCCTAGGACACCAAGCTAGGCTCATCGGCGGGCTCTTGGTGTCCCCGCCCGGACCCCCACAGGAGTGACGAACTGCGCACCACCTCCCTTTATATAAGGTGCAATTGCACCACTTGACTACGAGAACTAAAAGCTCAAGCAGCCTTAACCTCCCTATGAAGGCTTCCAAAAAGATGGTATATTGGCTTTCACGGCCGGTGAATTAAAACTCAGCAATTCTTCTAGGTTTGTGCCGTGTCTTGTGTGGGGTTTCGCCTAGGACACCAAGCTAGGCTCATCGGTGGGCTCTTGGTGTCCCCGCCCGGACCCCCACAGGAGTGACGAACTGCGCGCCACCTCCCTTTATATAAGGTGCAACTGCACCACTTGACTACGAGAACTAAAAGCTCAAGCAGCCTTAACCTCCCTATGAAGGCTTCCAAAAAGATGGTATAATGGCTTTCACGGCCGGTGAATTAAAACTCAGCAATACTTCTAGGTTTGTGCCGTGTCTTGTGTGGGGTTTCGCCTAGGACACCAAGCTAGGCTCATCGGCGGGCTCTTGGTGTCCCCGCCCGGACCCCCACAAAAATGACGAACTGCGCGCCACGTCCCTTTATATAAGGTGCAACTGCACCACTTGACTACGAGAACTAAAAGCTCAAGCAGCCTTAACCTCCCTATGAAGGCTTCCAAAAAGATGGTATATTGGCTTTCACGGCCGGTGAATTAAAACTCAGCAATTCTTCTAGGTTTGTGCCGTGTCTTGTGTGGGGTTTCGCCTAGGACACCAAGCTAGGCTCATCGGCGGGCTCTTGGTGTCCCCGCCCGGACCCCCACAGGAGTGACGAACTGCGCGCCACCTCCCTTTTAATAAGGTGCAACTGCACCACTTGACTACGAGAACTAAAAGCTCAAGCAGCCTTAACCTCCCTATGAAGGCTTCCAAAAAGATGGTATATTGGCTTTCACGGCCGGTGAATTAAAACTCAGCAATTCTTTTAGGTTTGTGCCGTGTCTTGTGTGGGGTTTCGCCTAGGACACCAAGCTAGGCTCATCGGCGGGCTCTTGGTGTCCCCGCCCGGACCCCCACAGGAGTGACGAACTGCGCGCCACCTCCCTTTATATAAGGTGCAACTGCACCACTTGACTACGAGAACTAAAAGCTCAAGCAGCCTTAACCTCCCTATGAAGGCTTCCAAATGATGGTATATTGGCTTTCACGGCCGGTGAATTAAAACTCAGCAATTCTTCTAGGTTTGTGCCGTGTCTTGTGTGGGGTTTCGCCTAGGACACCAAGCTAGGCTCATCGGCGGGCTCTTGGTGTCCCCGCCCGGACCCCCACAGGAGTGACGAACTGCGCGCCACCTCCCTTTATCTAAGGTGCAACTGCACCACTTGACTACGAGAACTAAAAGCTGAAGCAGCCTTAACCTCCCTATGAAGGCTTCCAAAAAGATGGTATATTGGCTTTCACAGCCGGTGAATTAAAACTCAGCAATTCTTCTAGGTTTGTGCCGTGTCTTGTGTGGGGTTTCGCCTAGGACACCAAGCTAGGCTCATCGGCGGGCTCTTGGTGTCCCCGCCCGGAGCCCCACAGGAGTGACGAACTGCGCGCCACGTCCCTTTATATAAGGTGCAACTGCACCACTTGACCACGAGAACTAAAAGCACAAGCAGCCTTAACCTCCCTATGAAGGCTTCCAAAAAGATGGTATATTGGCTTTCACGGCCGGTGAATTAAAACTCAGCAATTCTTCTAGGTTTGTGCCGTGTCTTGTGTGGGGTTTCGCCTAGGACACCAAGCTAGGCTCATCGGCGGTCTCTTGGTGTCCCCGCCCGGACCCCCACAGGAGTGACGAACTGCGCGCCACCTCCCTTTATATAAGGTGCAACTGCACCACTTGACTACGAGAACTAAAAGCTCAAGCAGCCTTAACCTCCCTATGAAGGCTTCCAAATGATGGTATATTGGCTTTCACGGCCGGTGAATTAAAACTCAGCAATTCTTCTAGGTTTGTGCCGTGTCTTGTGTGGGGTTTCGCCTAGGACACCAAGCTAGGCTCATCGGCGGGCTCTTGGTGTCCCCGCCCGGACCCCCACAGGAGTGACGAACTGCGCGCCACCTCCCTTTATCTAAGGTGCAACTGCACCACTTGACTACGAGAACTAAAAGCTCAAGCAGCCTTAACCTCCCTATGAAGGCTTCCAAAAAGATGGTATATTGGCTTTCACAGCCGGTGAATTAAAACTCAGCAATTCTTCTAGGTTTGTGCCGTGTCTTGTGTGGGGTTTCGCCTAGGACACCAAGCTAGGCTCATCGGCGGGCTCTTGGTGTCCCCGCCCGGACCCCCACAGGAGTGACGAACTGCGCGCCACGTCCCTTTATGTGAGGTGCAACTGCACCACTTGACCACGAGAACTAAAAGCTCAAGCAGCCTTAACCTCCCTATGAAGGCTTCCAAAAAGATGGTATATTGGCTTTCACGGCCGGTGATTTAAAACTCAGCAATTCTTCTAGGTTTGTGCCGTGTCTTGTGTGGGGTTTCGCCTAGGACACCAAGCTAGGCTCATCGGCGGGCTCTTGGTGTCCCCGCCCGGACCCCCACAGGAGTGACGAACTGCGCACCACCTCCCTTTATATAAGGTGCAATTGCACCACTTGATTACGAGAACTAAAAGCTCAAGCAGCCTTAACCTCCCTATGAAGGCTTCCAAAAAGATGGTATATTGGCTTTCACGGCCGGTGAATTAAAACTCAGCAATTCTTCTAGGTTTGTGCCGTGTCTTGTGTGGGGTTTCGCCTAGGACACCAAGCTTGGCTCATCGGCGGTCTCTTGGTGTCCCCGCCCGGACCCCCACAGGAGTGACGAACTGCGCGCCACCTCCCTTTATATAAGGTGCAACTGCACCACTTGACTACGAGAACTAAAAGCTCAAGCAGCCTTAACCTCCCTATGAAGGCTTCCAAAAAGATGGTATAATGGCTTTCACGGCCGGTGAATTAAAACTCAGCAATTCTTCTAGGTTTGTGCCGTGTCTTGTGTGGGGTTTCGCCTAGGACACCAAGCTAGGCTCATCGGCGGGCTCTTGGTGTCCCCGCCCGGACCCCCACAAAAATGACGAACTGCGCGCCACGTCCCTTTATATAAGGTGCAACTGCACCACTTGACTACGAGAACTAAAAGCTCAAGCAGCCTTAACCTCCCTATGAAGGCTTCCAAAAAGATGGTATATTGGCTTTCACGGCCGGTGAATTAAAACTCAGCAATTCTTCTAGGTTTGTGCCGTGTCTTGTGTGGGGTTTCGCCTAGGACACCAAGCTAGGCTCATCGGCGGGCTCTTGGTGCCCCGCCCGGACCCCCACAGGAGTGACGAACTGCGCGCCACCTCCCTTTATATAAGGTGCAACTGCACCACTTGACTACGAGAACTAAAAGCTCAAGCAGCCTTAACCCCCCTATGAAGGCTTCCAAATGATGGTATATTGGCTTTCACGGCCGGTGAATTAAAACTCAGCAATTCTTCTAGGTTTGTGCCGTGTCTTGTGTGGGGTTTCGCCTAGGACACCAAGCTAGGCTCATCGGCGGGCTCTTGGTGTCCCCGCCCGGACCCCCACAGGAGTGACGAACTGCGCGCCACCTCCCTTTATCTAAGGTGCAACTGCACCACTTGACTACGAGAACTAAAAGCTCAAGCAGCCTTAACCTCCCTATGAAGGCTTCCAAAAAGATGGTATATTGGCTTTCACAGCCGGTGAATTAAAACTCAGCAATTCTTCTAGGTTTGTGCCGTGTCTTGTGTGGGGTTTCGCCTAGGACACCAAGCTAGGCTCATCGGCGGGCTCTTGGTGTCCCCGCCCGGACCCCCACAGGAGTGACGAACTGCGCGCCACGTCCCTTTATATAAGGTGCAACTGCACCACTTGACCACGAGAACTAAAAGCTCAAGCAGCCTTAACCTCCCTATGAAGGCTTCCAAAAAGATGGTATATTGGCTTTCACGGCCGGTGAATTAAAACTCAGCAATTCTTCTAGGTTTGTGCCGTGTCTTGTGTGGGGTTTCGCCTAGGACACCAAGCTAGGCTCATCGGCGGGCTCTTGGTGTCCCCGCCCGGACCCCGCAGGAGTGACGAACTGCGCACCACCTCCCTTTATATAAGGTGCAATTGCACCACTTGACTACGAGAACTAAAAGCTCAAGCAGCCTTAACCTCCCTATGAAGGCTTCCAAAAAGATGGTATATTGGCTTTCACGGCCGGTGAATTAAAACTCAGCAATTCTTCTAGGTTTGTGCCGTGTCTTGTGTGGGGTTTCGCCTAGGACACCAAGCTAGGCTCATCGGCGGGCTCTTGGTGTCCCCGCCCGGACCCCCACAGGAGTGACGAACTGCGCGCCACCTCCCTTTATATAAGGTGCAACTGCACCACTTGACTACGAGAACTAAAAGCTCAAGCAGCCTTAACCTCCCTATGAAGGCTTCCAAAAAGATGGTATAATGGCTTTCACGGCCGGTGAATTAAAACTCAGCAATTCTTCTAGGTTTGTGCCGTGTCTTGTGTGGGGTTTCGCCTAGGACACCAAGCTAGGCTCATCGGCGGGCTCTTGGTGTCCCCGCCCGGACCCCCACAGGAGTGACGAACTGCGCACTACCTCCCTTTATATAAGGTGCAACTGCACCACTTGACTACGAGAACTAAGAGCTCAAGCAGCCTTAACGTCCCTATGAAGGCTTCCAAAAAGATGGTATATTGGCTTTCACGGCCGGTGAATTAAAACTCAGCAATTCTTCTAGGTTTGTGCCGTGTCATGTGTGGGGTTTCGCCTAGGACACCAAGCTAGGCTCATCGGTGGGCTCTTGGTGTCCCCGCCCGGACCCCCACAGGAGTGACGAAATGCGCGCCACCTCCCTTTATATAAGGTGCAACTGCACCACTTGACTACGAGAACTAAAAGCTCAAGCAGCCTTAACCTCCCTATGAAGGCTTCCAAAAAGATGGTATATTGGCTTTCACGGCCGGTGAATTAAAACTCAGCAATTCTTCTAGGTTTGTGTCGTGTCTTGTGAGGGGTTTCGCCTAGGACACCAAGCTAGGCTCATCGGCGGGCTCTTGGTGTCCCCGCCCGGACCCCCACAGGAGTGACGAACTGCGCGCCACCTCCCTTTATATAAGGTGCAACTGCACCACTTGACTACGAGAACTAAAAGCTCAAGCAGCCTTAACCTCCCTATGAAGGCTTCCAAAAAGATGGTATATTGGCTTTCACAGCCGGTGAATTAAAACTCAGCAATTCTTCTAGGTTTGTGCCGTGTCTTGTGTGGGGTTTCGCCTAGGACACCAAGCTAGGCTCATCGGCGGGCTTTTGGTGTCCCCGACCGGACCCCCACAGGAGTGACGAACTGCGCGCCACGTCCCTTTATATAAGGTGCAACTGCACCACTTGACTACGAGAACTAATAGCTCAAGCAGCCTTAACCTCCCTATGAAGGCTTCCAAAAAGATGGTATATTGGCTTTCACGGCCGGTGAATTAAAACTCAGCAATTCTTCTAGGTTTGTGCCGTGTCTTGTGTGGGGTTTCGCCTAGGACACCAAGCTAGGCTCATCGGCGGGCTCTTGGTGTCCCCGCCCGGACCCCCACAGGAGTGACGAACTGCGCGCCACCTCCTTTTTATATAAGGTGCAACTGCACCACTTGACTACGAGAACTAAAAGCTCAAGCAGCCTTAACCTCCCTATGAAGGCTTCCAAAAAGATGGTATATTGGCTTTCACGGCCGGTGAATTAAAACTCAGCAATTCTTCTAGGTTTGTGCCGTGTCTTGTGTGGGGTTTCGCCTAGGACACCAAGCTAGGCTCATCGGCGGGCTCTTGGTGTCCCCGCCCGGACCCCCACAGGAGTGACGAACTGCGCGCCACCTCCCTTTATATAAGGTGCAACTGCACCACTTGACTACGAGAACTAAAAGCTCAAGCAGCCTTAACCTCCCTATGAAGGCTTCCAAAAAGATGGTATATTGGCTTTCACAGCCGGTGAATTGAAACTCAGCAATTCTTCTAGGTTTGTGCCGTGTCTTGTGTGGGGTTTCGCCTAGGACACCAGGCTAGGCTCATCGGCGGGCTCTTGGTGTCCCCGCCCGGACCCCCACAGGAGTGACGAACTGCGCGCCACGTCCCTTTATATAAGGTGCAACTGCACCACTTGACTACGAGAACAAAAACTCAAGCAGCCTTAACCTCCCTATGAAGGCTTCCAAAAAGATGGTATATTGGCTTTCACGGCCGGTGAATTAAAACTCAGCAATTCTTCTATATTTGTGCCGTGTCTTGTGTGGGGTTTCGCCTAGGACACCAAGCTAGGCTCATCGGCGGGCTCTTGGTGTCCCCGCCCGGACCCCCACAGGAGTGACGAACTGCGCGCCACCTCTCTTTATATAAGGTGCAACTGCACCACTTGACTACGAGAACTAAAAGCTCAAGCAGCCTTATCCTCCCTATGAAGGCTTCCAAAAAGATGGTATATTGGCTTTCACGGCCGGTGAATTAAAACTCAGCAATTCTTCTAGGTTTGTGCCGTGTCTTGTGTGGGGTTTCGCCTAGGACACCAAGCTAGGCTCATCGGCGGTCTGTTCTGCTCCAGCTTTTGTACATTCACTCTCTCTCTCTCTCCTAGTCTTCTGTACATTCACCCACTCTCTCTCTCCTAGTCTTCTGTACCATCATACTCCTCAGGAATTTCATTTCGGCTGCCAAGTTTCTGTTCCATACGTCATTCTTGTGAGGTAATAGCTCTTGTACACTTCAGTGGTTTTCTATATTCCAAATTAAACTCCGACCTGATGATAGAAAACACCCCCACTCTTGTTGATCTCCATATCCAATCTTGCATTTTCCATCAATTTACTTCCTAAATTCTTGCCACGGTGGGTGAGTGGTTATCGTGTCGGACTACCAACCCCAAGCTGGCATGTTCGCTCCTGGCCGTGGTAAGTGATTTTTGAAAGATGACAAAATTCAAGAAACGCATGTTAGGTTATACGTTGTTGGCATGTTAAAGAACCCATTTGAATTCATTTGGCCGTGTTCATAATGGCAAAATTAATCTCGGGATTTTCCGCCAACTAAAAGTTCCTCATTTCTCTACTAGAAAGCGCTATAGTGTCAAGGAGTTTATATATCTAACCTCCTTGACTTTCATAGCGCTCCAAGGATCAAGCCATACGATATTTAAACAAGATGTTCAGGAAAGAACATATAGCCTACTTTCTCCTAAATGTATGGGTATAGTTATAACTCTTTGTCTTTATCATCTCCTAATTTCTTCCAATTCGAAGTGCAAATTGGCACACTGGATTTGAGGAGTGGCGTTCAAATAATTTTCCCCAGCATTTTGCAATTTCATCAGTTAACACTCCAAACAACGTAGTTATTCAGTTTATTAACACCGACTACTTACAATAATTTAAACTTCGTTGCTCTAAACGTATCACTGGGAGAAATATATTTAATATAACTATTGAAAAAATCCACAGCCTGCATCCAGTCTCCGACCGGGTCAGGAATGGAATGAATGAAACCCCCATCTAGCGGCGAGGATAAGAACTGTGCCGGCTGCCGAGGCCTGACGCACTCCTCTGGGGCAATGATTAAATGAATGACAGATGAAATGAAATGATAGTGGAGAGTGTTGCTGGAATGAAATTGTGACAGGGAAAACCGGAGTACCCGGAGAAAAACCTGTCTGCCTCCGCTTTGTCCAGCACAAATCTCACATGGAGTGACCGGGATTTGAACCACGGACCCAGCGGTGAGAGACTGGCGTGCTGCCGCCTAAGCCACGGAGGCTCTCAATATAACTATTACACAGCTAATTTGTAATCACGCACGGCTAACGAGAAAGACAGGCCATGGCGCGTAAACCAAACCCTTCTGTGACGTAGGCAATGTACCGGTGATGCTTGTACTTTTAAGTCGAGAGCACTTCATAAGCAGCAGAAATGCAATATTTTATATCAATCTTCATAAAATGGACGCAGTTTAGATGTTCCGTGTGTTTTCAAACACGATAAATTATACTGTATAGGTTTGCAAAACTACGCCTATTGAAGTTACTCGAACTAGGATTCAAGGGTTCGTTGTGTCTTTAATAGCTCCAAAGAACAGGCTACAGTAAGTCGAGTTGTAGATTCTGTGACCTTCGTTGTGAGTTAAATTATGTGCACATTAGTATAATTAGATCAAAGAATCTTGCAGCACAGTATAGATATCATTAACTTATTGTTGTTTCAAGGGGCGGAACATAAATTAATTCGTTTATAGAACAGATCTGCGGAATACACTACCCACCGACTAACGACTTGTATCAATACCTTCTATGAAGACAAGTGATATATGAATAACAACGTTTATACAGGTTCAATGATGTAGACAAGATGACTAGGTACCACACCGGCAGTAAAACGAAGACCAGGCAGTGGTGCAACAGAACTACATTGCTGACGTCACGAAAACTCACCAGAGCCAGTCATTCTCGTTGGCCGTGATAATCGCGCCTTATCTTGGGGATGTGTACCCTCTATCGGCAAAAATAATAACCTTTGCAATTATACTGTAGACATGGGTTCACTAACTGGCCGGTAGAGAGCATAGCTCGCATCTAGTTACATAGTTCAAGTAATTACCCTTAGATGTCACTCCGGTGGTGAATGTTGTTTTAATTAAATATATATTTTCCATTTCAAAATGCACCATATAATGCTTTATTTTATAACGTCTCAGTACTCAAGAAATAATAAATATAAAAAAATCAAGAAAAAAAGTCCAACTCTGATAGGATTTGAACCATGGCCAGCCTGATGAAAGACTAACGCGCTGACCGCTCAGCCAATCGTGCACACTCTAATTGATCGTTAGGAACCAATACATATACCACGTTATAGCAAATCATGACTTGGACTAAACGTTTTCTTTACTGGAGTATATTTTAAACCGAGTTCATTTCATAGAAAGTTCATATATTTGTTACCACTAGCCTATATTGCATGCAACATACTGAAATTAATAAAATATAGGTCAGAACGAGAGATCAGCTGCCATCTTGTCATATAACCGAGACGACTCAGCTTTTTAAAATCACTTCTAGACTATAATATTAAAACATAAACTTTTAATTTCCATCGGGCCACGTCGTTTCAAACAGATTAAACGATTCTTGGTTCGATAGTCGGAACTGGTGGGTCCCATGTTATGGATTATAAAGTTTGCATTGAGGCGTTGACAAGGGAAAGGTAGTAAGTGCCAAAAATGAAATTTTCGTTTTTTTTTCGTGAAGAAGGTAGTAAGAACCAAGGCCAACACCGCAGAGAAAGTAGGAAGTCGTTCGGTGATTAGAACAGCTTGAAATTGTTCCCGCTAGATCCGCTCTTGTGGCAAGTACGAGCTCTTGGCTCAGAGAACGTAGTAACTGCCTTGCGCGCCAAACACGTGTCCGCTTGTTACGTGGAAGTGATACTCAAATTATTGTGAAAATCAACATGCCTACAAAACCTGGTCCTTTCAAAATGGTTAGTTAAGTGACACTTCTTGAGATATATATCCTCACTTCAAAATAGCTGTTATTGTTGACGTGTATGCAGGCAAACTCATTAAACAAGAGACATAACATAACCAATATTTTCTACTTTTCGAGGCAACATGTAAATGTCGTTACATGTGCCGCCGTTTCACTCAAGAAGAAATAAGCAAACACCACACCGATTTTTGGAGACAGGCAGCAGACGTGCAAGGTACATATCTCATGGGTCTGATTAACATTGTCAACATTCAGAGAAGGAGGAATGGAAAATACAATGATCCAGCGTCAAGTAAAAGACACGTTCCTGTAACCTATTCTTTACCCTCTGGCAATGGGCATTCGCAGGTATGCAGAAGATCGTTTAAAGACATGTTAGGACTATCAGACAAACGTGTTTACACTTTGATAGAAAAGTTGAAGAAGGGGGACAAAGTGTTCCAAGACCAACGAGGGAAAAACCCTAACTCGCATGCTCACAAGTTAAAATACACTCAAGCTGATAAAGAACTCGTAAATTCTCACATCATGTCATTTCCTACGGAGGAAATCCACTATTCCTGACACAAATCTTCAAAATGTTACCTGAGCCCAGACCTTAACATTCACAGAATGTACAGGGCGTTCAAATTACAGCATCATGATAAAGACATTGATCACAGCTTTTACCGGAGAATTTTTAATAAAGAGTTTCGTAAGAAGTTATCATTTCATCGCCCACGGGCTGATACTTGCTCAACATGTGACCTATTACGGATGAAAGCAAATTGCGCAGATGGCTCAGAAAAGTTTTCTCTGATATCCCGATAAGAGCTACATTTGCGTAAAGCAGAAAAGGCTACAATAGCTCTCAACTATGACAACACTATGTCACGTGTCACGTATGCCCTCAAGTAGATCATCTACTTTGAGTGTTGATATGCAGCAAGTTCTTTTCACTCCCACATTAACACATTACAATATGTTTTACTCCCGCCAACTTTCAAATTATAACTTGTGCCTACACCTTGGTGACACAGGGCAAAGTTTCATGTGCTTGTGGCATGAGGGCATTGCCGGGCGTGGTGGGAACGAGGTCGCATCTTGCATGCTTAAAGCTCTTTCATACTGTATCACTGCCAAAATAAATTTGCAGATATGGTGTGATAACTACGTAGGGCAGAATAAGAATCGAATGGTGTTAATGGTTATGATTTATGTCGTTGCAAAAAACTATTTTGATTCTGTTGAATTAAAATTCCTGGTTTCCGGACACTCCTACATGCCCTGTGAAAGGGAATTTGACATCATCGAAAAGAGAAAGAAACAATGTAAGAAAATGGTTCCAGAAGAAGTAGCTGAAATGATTCGCAGTGCTAAAGTTTTCAAGCCCAATAATGTAATTATGATGAAAAATGATGACATTTTTGACTTTGCTGCTGAATCTGACAAATTTTTGAGTACGGGTGCTCTTAAAATAAGCACCGTCAGCTGGATTCGAATTTCAAGAGAAGATTTCCCCGTGATTAAAACAAGACAGTCATTTAATGAAATTGAAATGTGGAAGGAACATGCTATATTCAAAAGGCATCAGTCATTCGAGGCCATCACCAATCTTCAGAGTTTGCAAGCAACCCCTTGAAAGAAGAATAGTCATCAATGAAGCTAAAAAGAAGTATTTATTATCGATGATGGACTTCCTGGATAAAAAGTATCATGCATTTTACAGGGATATCTGTGCCTAAGAAAAAGAGTTTCAAGTAGTAGTAATGATTGTGTTGAAATCTCAATGTCTACATGGTATAAACAAATTATTTAACCACCATGCTATTCCCAATTCTGAAAACTATTTTTTTAATATGTTAAGTCAGTGGATTTCTTCAACTTAGAAGTATTTTGTGTAATAAAGTGATAACAAAATGATCACAAATCATTTTTTGCTTCTCCTGAAAAATTTCATTTTTGGCACTTACTACCTTTTCCTTGTCAACGCCTCATTCACACGACCGCCATTCTGAAATGGTACGGCTGATGACCTCGTAGTTTGGGCACAAGACGCGCCTCATATGAAGGAACTTTGTTACCAAATTTGGTAAAGATCCGATTATTAGTTTGGTTGTAATGCATTATTACGTTTTGACCATTTGAGTGGCCGCCATTAAGTTTTGGTAAAGATGGCGGCAATATAAAACATGACACTGAGGTGCCCTTTGCCAGTGCTACCTCTGTACCAAATTTCGTTCAATTCGGTTTCACCGTGTTCGAATTGATAGGGGGGGGACAGACATTCAGAGTACACACTCACACACACACACACACACACACACACAGACTCACACACACACATACACAGACACAATTTTTGGCCCTGTAGTGATCTCATAAGTCTACTTTCATTTTTTGCAAAAATCGAAAGTAGGCTAAAAAACACATGCTAAATATTTGAAGTGCTCTACATGTTGTTAACAATCCCTTTGCCTCTTGTCATTACTATTGTCTTACTTTTCTCTACACTGTGTTTTCATTTCCCGTTTCCTTGAGTACATCCAGCGGTTGTCATTCTCTCCGCTTATCAGCAAACAGGATAATGTTCATTCTTGTACCCACGTTAAACTACAAGCTTGTACCTGTGTACGCTTCTTTTGTTGCCCCCTTCCCGCCTGGGGCTCACATCTAATAGGACATGGGTTGGTGTCCACGGCGCCCCAGCTGAGTCTGGCATTGCATCCACTTACTTGTGCCGGGCTCCTCTCCGTCTTCTTTCCTGTCGACCTCACTTGGTCAACTCTTGTTCTCTCCTTCCTTCTGCTCAAGGCCCTCAAGGAGGCAGGGTGTATGAAGCCCCACCACGTCTGGTGCACCCTAGATATTGCTACACCCTCAGGGGCTCACGGCTGGTGAGTTCGGGAGTTGGCGACCCCAAGGGATTCCTGAGCTGGGTCCAATTTTCCCCCTTTATCCATTACCTGTGGGGCGGACTCTCTCCTCTTTCCCTTTCCTATCTGCCTTTTATGGCTCTCCTTCCTTCCAAGTCCCTCAGTCCGCATTCTTCGAGGGTTGAGGGCATTTATTTCCTCCTGTCATGTCCTTATTCTCCTTTTGTTTTCCATTTCTTCTTCTAGTATATAAGTTAGTAGTTAGTTTTAGTTATAGCATGACGAATAGAAGGAGAAAGTGAGGAGACTCCTGAAGTTCAAGCGCGCCCCGCCAGGCAGCGCTAGAGTGGGCAAGTTCCACACTGCCGGGGTCAGCTGGTCTTAGGGATGGTGCTAAGGGAAACGAATTACTTTGTAACTACGAGTAATACTCTTTTAAAAAGCAATTAGCGGTTACAATTAAAAAAGCATGGCAGGGCACAGAGGAAAATATAATTCACATGTTACGGATCGCTCCGATTCCTGGAGTATACAGACACAGATAAAAAAAACATAATCCCCAGCATATTAAACAAGCACATATAAACTATTTAAAGTAACACTCTACTTACCAATTCATTTTGTTGACTACTGGACTTACCAAAGCTTGCGTGAAGACTTGGCGGATGTTCGAGATTGCAAATCTCCTTTGTTATATTGCAAATCTTGGCGGATTTCCTTCGTTCTGAAGAAAAATCGGCACTTCATATAATTATAAACAAGTCTTGGGATAATATCCATGACATGTTGAAGACAGCAGCTGGCTCCTGAAGGATCAACTGAAATTGTTTCTGTGGAATCGATACAATCAAAACATATTTCGCTCCACATCGATTTTGAGGTTAATTTTCCGGTAATTACTTTCTCGGCCTGGAAAAGAATGTCACATACACTTCTCGAAGGACGTGTTAGAAACTCTTCATTGTTCATTGAACCGTAGTCCTTTATTTCGGCAAGAACTGAACATTTACTTAGATTATTCTCACGTAGAGAATGAGCACCGGGCGAACACTTAATAAATTTAGAAGAGTGCTTAACAACATAGCCAGCCAAATAGTACACTAGACCCGTATCAATCGAAGAGTTTCGAACTGCGCTGTCAAATTCAGGTACCGAGCTTCCCCAGTCTTCGATATTTACTGCATCTTGAACGACATATTTTTTCTTAATGGAAGTTTCCACTGATTCCTTCACTGTCTTGTTATGCACCTCCATATTCCGGGCTAATATACGCATCTGATTAACATACGAGGTCACGATCTGCTCCCGTTTAGGGTCACTATTTCCACCAACATTTAAAGCCTGTTTTATAGGGACGTATATACATTGAAATGAAGGAAATCTATTGTTGATGGATGATCATCTGAACTGAAAGATCGCATAATTCCGAAGTGCCGTTCCTAGGGATCCTGGGTGAGCTTTCCTGTCAACACATACTTATAACCTTTCTCCCAAAGCCATTCACACATCTCCAAAGTACTCTGTAGGGTTACTACTAGTGATTCCAAGGTTCTGTTGGAGGCAAAGGTGTTATTGGTAGATCTCACGGTCTGAAGAAAACTAACAACAGCTGTATGAGAAGCTGAACCTTTACGAAGAGCCTGAGACGGAATGAATGCATTTAGTGCATCAGCAACAACATTTATATATTACTGGTAAATGTCTCAGTGTCCTCACTACCTTGAAATCCCGCCAGTCCCATTTCTCGATAAAATGTAATACCATTGGCAACACTGTCACTGAAAAGTTGGAATTCAAACCTAGCATTCATTCTCTGGAATGATTATGGGTCTAAATGAGCAACTGTCAGTTTAGGGCAGGCTCTAAGCCCAGCATACCCTGAGAGATCTTATTTGAACAGTTCCCTATAAAAATTGAAATCAATATTTTTTTCATTATAGTGAAGTTCTACTTTATCATGAAAGTGGTTTCGTAAGCATTTCAATACATGAACGAAGTCGGAGAAAGCCCAGATCTTTCTCGTAACATCTGCAGGATTAAGGATGTGAGGTTGTAGAGAGGTTGTCTTGCCACCTACTCCTAACGAATTCAAGGCCTTTTTATTTGATTGACTACCATCACAAGTAAACCCAACCACCCTCTCCCCAGCCTCTTCTAACTGCCAAATCACCTGTATTAGAATTTTTGCGAGAATGTCACCTGGAGTAGCATTTCTGCTTGCATAAACAGCAACTGGCTGCACCCAATTATGCATGAATGGTACGAATATGAACACTAGAGCGTGATTTGCTAGTTCGTCCTTCTGGAGGTCAGGTGTGTGTTCACCTAAATCTACTAATCCATCTACTTGATGAGAAAAACTATTAAACTGGATTTCTTCTCTTAGCTTCACTTCATCGAAAATTACAACACCGTAACTTGAATTATCATTCTTTTCTTCCTTAAAATAGTCTGAAATAGCATTTATACTATGCGTATTAACTCCATAAGGGCACTTATGGCCTTTACAAAGTTTTCTCAAGTGACTTTCTGAGGGCAGAGGCAAGAGATTATGTCGCCGACAATGACGGAATCCTTTCGGTGATTTTATTCTCAACAATAAACTCTCTAAAATGAATTCGTTGCTGTACCTCATTCCATTGGGAGATTTTACCTGGCATTTCTTGAGCATAGTGTCTATTATCATATTTTCCTTCTTGCTAAGGTGTTCGTTATCATTGTAATTAAATGCTTGTGAATTTCGAACCTGCTTATCCAGGAAATTAATTCTCGATTTTGCTGAGTTGAGGCAGGATCTAACGCGAATGAAATTACGGTTAGCATTCTTTAGGCGCGTTTTGAGCAATATTATAGTCTTTTCAGCATCAGTAAGTACACTAGAATGACCCAAATTCTTATCAACATTAGACTGACCTTTTAATGCCTCATTCGTTGCTCCACTCCCATCTTCAATATTCTTTCTTCTTTTTCTGGTGGTGTCGAGATTCATTTTCCTGTTGGGAGCTTTACGGGACTTATTCTCACATGTCAGGTACTTCGGTCAATTAGGGGGGAAATGAGGCACTGCTCCAGGAAGTAACTTCCATCTCACACAAGAGATTTCCACTTCTTCACCATTCACTATAAAATTATCTGATTATACTATCAAATCATCAGAGAAATGAATTTGACAAATTCTACTACTTCGCGTTAACTCCGTATTCTTTCGTGGAATAGCTCTGGCCCATTTTTCAAATTGATTTGTATCCTTCGGTGGTGAAATAAATCGTATATCGACAACTACTCTACCATACCCTGACTTACAGCCAGGCACTAAGTAGTACGGCATGTTGAACTATTAAATTAACAAAGCCGCATAAGAAATATGTTTGAAGTTCACAAAACACAAAACGCTGATGTACACAAGACTAAATGAACTGAATTTAAGAACTGAAAGCAAGGAAAATTCAATTTAATTCACACAAATATCTCACACAGTAACTTCTCCCACACTTTTCTAAGAACCGGCTCGACCCAACAACAGGACACGTTGTTGGACATTATCGCCTGCAGTGCTTGTAGCGGCGGGACCACAAACTACCATGCTATAATGGCGGAGTCCTCACACTAGGTCCTTCTATTCGTCATGGTTATAGTTTACATTTCATTACCATCTTCGCTATCACCCAAACCATTAGGGGCCGATAACCTAGATGTTAGGCCCCTTAAAAGAACAATTATCATCATCTTCAACCTTTGTTGCCTTTAGTATATTAGGCTGGCTGCGTGGCTCAGCGGTAACGTTCTTGCCTGCTGGGCCCAAGGTTGCAGGTTCGTATCCTGGCTCAGTCAGTTGGCATTTGAGGGTGTGCAAATGTGAGGGTAGATTTACTGACACGTTAAAGATCCCCTTCGGGACAAATTTCCGGCACCCCGGCGTCTCTAAAAGCCACAGTAGTTAAAAGGGGCGTAAAACCAATAACATTATTATTATTGTAGTATATAAATCAACCTGAGAGGAGACCTCGTGTCTCTGGGCAAATGGGAGTGAAATGCGTCGTTGCTAGTCATCTGCAACATTAATATATTGGATTCAGCAAGAGAATCCAACTAGCCTCTTTCACTCCAACTCCAGCACATAACCTACAAGAGGTGCCCCTGTTAAACCGAGCAACCCAGTGGAAGGTTGGGTAACCAATCCTAGCGGGAAACTGGGTCGGTGAGCCGATCAGTGCTGGGGGCTCCAAGGCTCACAACCTTGGCAGTATCCTTGTCAGTGTGAAACATCACTGGCCTAAGTCAACAGTCTTTCAACTGTTAAAAGCATGGAGGAAAGTTCAGCAAATGCTACTACCCCAGGTGGTAACCAATCCACCGTCACTTCGAGTGACGCATGCAAGCCTTCGGAATCTGGGGAGCTTGCACCGAAATGCTTGGAGGTATCGGAGACTCCACGAAAGATCAAGCATAGTGCCAAGAATTTCTTTGCTACCTTTAACACAAATTCTCTCCGGAAGGTTGGAAAATTAAAACAACTCACGGATGCTCTAACTGAACATCAGATCCAAATAGTGGCAGTTCAGGAAACACGATTTACTGATGAGCATGCCTTTGAATCAGAAGGCTACAGAATCTTCAAGGGTAAGCCAGGTAAACGTGTTATAGAAACGGTTCCCCAACTTGGTACTGGATTTGTAGTCAACAAGAAGATTCTAGACTCCATCACAAATTTCACTTCTGTAAGCAGTCGAGTCTCGACCCTTTCCTTTCGAAGTACAAATAAAATGTATACTATTGTGAACGTTCATGCACCGATCAACGTAGCGAACAAGAAAGACCCGGAAGGAACTGATCGATTCTGGGAAGAACTTGAAGACATTTTATCGAAGATTCCAGGCAAACATAATATCATTTTATTTGGGGATTTCAATGCCCAGGTAGGCAAAGAAAGAAAATTTCGAAACATTGTTGGAAATTACTCCGCACATCACAGAACGAATCGTAATGGAGAACGGCTAATAGAGCTATGTAGGGCCTTCAACCTCGAAATGAAATCCACTGCTTTCAAACATCTGCCCAAGAAACAAAAGACCTGGAAATCCCCAAATCCCAGTCTTGGCGAATTCCAGATTGATCACGTCGCAATTGCACGGAAAGCTCAAAGAGAAATTCAGAATGTGAAAGTTCTACGAAATGCAAAACTGGACTCGGATCATTATCTATCTAAAATTAAAATCAAACTCCTCCCGAGAAACACACGGAGATTCCGAGCCAAAAAGACTGAAAGATATGATGTTGAAAAACTGGTGTCCGGTAATGAGTTTACAAGAAAACTATAAACTGTGGATGCAGAGAACTGGGAACAACTGCGAGAGGCGCTGGTTGAGACAGCAAAAGAGACCGTCCTACTAACTAAAACGAGGAAGCATGCTTGGTGGAACAGTGAATGTGACGCAGTAATAAGGAGGAGACAGCATGCCTGGCAGAAATGGAATTCGCAATAAAATCAAGTCAACTGGACAGACTTCTTGAATGAGAGAACGAGTGCAGCAAAAACCATCCGCAATGCTAAACGTGCCTTTCGTAAAAACCAGATGGAACAAATCGAACAGGATTTCCAGAAGAATAATATGCGCAACTTCTATAGAACATTTAAAAGCAACTTGAAGAAATATAGCCCTCCATGTCTTCAGTTCAGGGATTGCAATGGAAAACTAGTTTATAGCGACAAAGATAATTGTCAGGTGCTTGCAAAATATTTTGAGTCCCTTCTTAACTGTGAGACTCCAAGTTCCATATTCACATTTAATGACCATGCGCAAGTCCACCCAGATTCCTCTTCACCCACGAAAGAGGAAGTCAAACAGATTATCCGATCTCTAAAGAACCATAAAGCTCCAGGTGAAGACTCGATAATCGCTGAACTGTGGAAGTTTGCTAGTGACAATACAGTGGATAAATTAACGGACATCATACATGAAATTTGGGATACCGAAAGACTTCCGAGTGATTGGACTTCTGCTTTAATCCACCCCCTTCATAAGAAAGGCGATAAAGCAGATGTTAACAACTATCGAGGTATCTCCCTCCTACTGATAACTTACAAAATCCTCTCAAAAGCTCTTCAAACTAGGGCTGAAGAACAGCTAGATACAGAACTGGGCGATTATCAAGGAGGTTTTAGGAAGGGACGGTCGTGTGTGGAGAAAATCATGAATCTCAAATCTATCCTTTCATATCTGAAACTAAGGAGCAAGAAATTTGTAGTAACTTACATTGATTTTAAGAAAGCTTATGACTCCATTGATCGGACTACCCTGCTTAAGATTCTAAAGGAGTTCGGCCTAGACAACAAAACCAGAGCGATCATCCAACAGACTCTCACCAACACCACTTCAAAAGTTAAGTTTAGAGGCGAGATTTCCAATGCCTTCGAGATAAGGACAGGAGTTCGACAGGGAGATGGTCTCTCGCCTCTACTATTCAACTGCGTTCTTGAGTAAGTTATCCGTGAGTGGCGCAAAACAATGATTGATGAAGGAGTCGAAAATGGAATCAGACTTGGTCACAAGAATAAGAATTTATCAATTGACTGTCTAGCCTTTGCGGATGACCTTGCGGTTTTTGCAGATTCGTTGGATACGGCCAGGAAACAGATCAACCAGCTTCAAACACAAGCTGCAAAGGCGGGCCTCCTGATCTCTTTCGAGAAAACAGAATTTATTACCAACATCAAAACGGCTCCAAAATATATTGAAGTGAATCATGGGAAAATCAAGCGGGTTGTGAAATTTAAGTATCTTGGGGACTGGATAGACCCTACAATGTCCGAAAACGAGGCTTTTGCGTCAGGCTGGAATGAAATTGAAATGGCTTACCATCTAACTAAGAATGTGTACAACAAAAGATCTATATCCCTGAATGCAAAACTGAAGCACTACTGCACGGTCATCCGGCCAGAAGCTTTGTATGCAGCGGAATGTCTCTCCATGAATAGAAAAGGCATAATGGAAAAACTGGAGACCAAGGAAAGGAAGATATTGAGGAAAATCCTGGGTCCAGTCAAAGAACACGGCGAGTTCCGAAGACGCCACAACCACGAGTTGTACACTCACGTAGAGAAAATAACGGACGTGATGAGGAAAAGGAGGATTTATTTTTATGGACATATAACCCGAATGAAATCAACACGGCTATCCAACAGAATTTTTGCTTTTCTCCGTGAGAAGAAGACAAAGGGGGCCTGGTTCATTGAAGTAGAGAAAGATCTGTTGGAGACTGGGATTACACGTGAAGATATCCAGGAGCGTGGCCCACTTAGGGATAAACTTCAGAAACATCGGAGTTTTCAACTTAAGCCGAAGCTAAAAACCGGGAAGGCGTGGACGACAGAGAGAAAGGTGCAACATCGATTGCGAATGAAGGAGTACTGGGCTAACATTAAAATGCAGAAAAAACAGTTGACATGACGTGGTCCTTAGTTGGCCGTAACGAAGGAAGAAGAAGAAGAAGATTGTAGTATATAAAACAATATTGTAGAGTGGTTGGGTCTTTGAACATCGCGGTCATGTAGCCCCGTGTACTTGAGTGTGTGTGGAATTTTTCTGATAAGCTGATTTAATGTGATGACTATTATAGTTTATTTATTTATTGTATGGCTTTTAGTGCCGGGAGTGTCCGAGGACATGTTCGGCTCACCAGAGGCTGTAGCTGCTTCAAGCGGACACCCCTAGGGTGAGCTACAAATTCCATTCAATTTCAAGTACGGTAATTCCAACTTTCACTACCAGTTATCAATGATACCTAGTGGTGAACGTTGGACCTTTGATAGAGCGTTAAAAAGAAATCTAACCTAGAAATTTAGCTTCACACAAGTTTAGTCTGTCGGAGGATCTTTTATATGCCATAAATCTATGTCAAGGGACTGCCGTATTTACTTTTCCTCTGCAAGAAGGCATACTGAACGATTTTAACACTCTTAAAAATCTGACGACTTCGGCCGGGTTTGAACCCGCTATCTTGGGCATAGCAGTTCAGCATGCTACCAACTTGCCACCGAAGCTGTATTATAGTGTGTATTTGTAATTCAGATGAGTATTGGGAAGGAGGCGGCCATGGCCTTAACCCTTCCCGAGCGGATTTTATTTTATTTATTTTATGTCTTCGGTAGTGGCGAAGTTAGGGCTCATGGCCCTCTCTTACACTTAACCACGAAATATGCTACCAGTACATAGCTTATGACAATTTCGAAAATACAAAAAACATTATGATGATAATAAATTAATTATGCTAATACTAATATTAGTAAAAAAAAAGGCACATGAATAATGATAGTAATAATTATAACAATACAAATAATAATAATAATCACAATGTCACAGACCTTACTATAATATCCTAGATATAATCCTAGCTCAGTCATACGTCCTATCATCCATCACCATTCACACGGGGCAATCAGCAGTATTCAACAGGTAATCTCGGCATGCGGCCTTACATTTATTTATTGTTGTGGAATTTCTGATATCGGGAGGAGTTGAATTCCATAGTCGAGACCCAGCTACAACAAAAGAGCGGTTAAACATGGATGAGTGGTTGATGGGGATGGCGAGGGAAGAGCCAGATCGAGTGCTTCGATTATGATATGAGGACAAGAAACTAAATTTTGATGACATGTACGTGGGGGTGTTTTCATGCAGAAATCGATAGATGGATGTCAACAAGTGAAATTTACGGCGTTCATCAGGTTTAAGCCATGAAAGAGCACGGTAGCTTGGGGCTATGTGGGCATCGTATCTTAGATTGAAAGCGAACCGAAGACAAGAGTTCAATGCTTGTTGGAGTTTCATTGTTTGTCCATGAGTCGCATCAACGAGAACGATGTCACAGTAGTCTAGAATTGGTAGTATTAGTGTCTGGATGAGTTTAATCTTAATGTCTAGTGGTAAAATATTCTTATGGCGCACGAGTGGGTGAAGGGATGCGTATATCTTCTTACGTGTATTTCTTATATGTGGTGACCAGTCAAGAGTTTCAGTTAAGGTTAACCCAAGGTTCCTTACTTCTTTACTAAAGGGGATGGTGATTGAATTCAGTGTTACTGGAGGCACAACGTAGTTGTTTTTAATGAGTTTAGTAACTTATGAGAGCCGATGATGATAGTTTGGGTTTTCTTAGGATTGAGCAGGAGAGAGTTGTCATCGGCGTATACACTAAGTTGATGGATATCAGTGTTTATATCCCTTATTGCATTTGATATATTGTTGATACTAGTGTGGCAATATATTTGGAGATCATCTGCATAAAGATGATATTTATTATAGTTAATTGTGGAGGAGATATCGTTGATATAGAGCACGAAAAGTAGGGGCCCAAGGACCGAACCTTGGGGGGTTCCTGCCTTTTTCTGACGCCACTGTGAGGTGGTGTCCTGTACAATCACACGCTGATTTCGACCCGTTAGGTAAGCAGAGAAAAAATGTATGGCTTCGGAGCCAAGAAGGGATTTTAGCTTCTTCAATAGGGTCGGTATATCTATGGTGTCAAATGCTCTGCTGAAATCGAGGAGTGTGAGTATTGTTACTTGTCTTTGGTCCATTGCTTGTCTGATGTCATCAGTCACCTTAAGTAAGGCAGTAGCTGTGCTGTGGCCCTTCTTGAAACCAGACTGGAGTGGATCAAGTAGAGAGTGAGTGTTCAAATATTCCAGTATTTGAGTTTGTACTAACCGTTCCAGTACTTTGGAGAGAGCAGGGAGAATAGATACAGGGCGGTAGTCGGACGGTAACAGTGGGCAAGGTATCTTAGGAAGAGGGATCACGTTGGCGTATTTCCAGATAGAAGGCAGTGTGCCATTGTTTAAACAGTAATTAAAAATGTGTGTGAGAATGGGGAGAACAGCACCAATAATGTAATGTATAAATTTTATAGGTATATCATCAATCCCGCTCGCCTGGGATCTAATGGAATACAACACTCTCTTAACTTCATTAGTGCTTAAGTTACGAAATGAAAAGCTGGGTCGATCTGTTGGTGGAAATGATGGGCTGTGACTGGCAGCGTTATTTGGGCTGGATTTCATATCTGCATCCGTGAAATATGCATCTAGCTCGTCTAGTGGAATGTCAGGTATAGGGAGTTGCTCCTGGTTTTTTCCTATGCCCAAAGCACCGAGTTGTTTCCACGCTCTAGCCGTGTTTAGTCGGCAGGTTGTATCACGAACATACTTAAATTTAAGATTACGTAAAGTTTGCTTAATTTGGTTTCGAAGTACTCGGTACTTTTCAAAATCATTTGGTAGACCAGAACGTTTGTATTGTCTGAAAAGATTATCTCTACGGGACATCATTTTCTTGACTTCCGGAGTTAACCACGGCTTAGGTTTACGAGAAATCCTTATCTTTCTCCTGGGCGCATGTTTGTTGTATAGTGCATGTATTAATAGATTAAACTTGTTTACTTTTTCGTCAATGTCGTCCAGTCTCAATATGTCGTTCCATGGAAGACTGTAGGCATCATATTTCAGTTGTACCGGGTCTATGTCCTTTATATTTCTGCATGTAACATATTTAGTCTTGTACTTTGGAACGCGGAGCGAATACGCTAAGTATATTAAGTCATGGGTGGATATAGCCGGCACTGGTATTTGACCATGAGTCACTACTTTCTGTGGGTTATTTGTTATGATGAGATCAATTAGTGTATGTGAAGTTTAGCTTACTGTGCTTACGAAGTTAGTTGGCTCGAGAGGAAGTATCGTCATGTCACAGGAGGAAAATAGATCTTCAAGTTTCTTTGCTTTGTATGTTTTGGTTAGTAAGTTAGTGTTAAAATCTCCTAAAATAATGTCATGTTCGTAAGATGGCAGCAAATTAAGCAGACTAGTTTCAAACTCGGAAATGTATGATACAGTAGGTGGGCGATAGACAATACCTATCAATACTTTCAGCTCACTCAGTGTTACCTCAACAAACATGAACTCCGTCCTCAGTATCTCAACGGACGATGATGAACAAATAACCCTGCTTTTCAGATCATCTCTGCAATAAAGGGCAACACCGCCTCCCATCCTATCGGCGCGATCATGGCGAAGGAGATTATATCCTTCAAGCTGAACCACACAATTCGGAAGTGATTCAGACAACCAACTCTCAGATATTCCTATTACATGAACATTGTTTTCACAGAATATTGCTGTAATCTCATCTATGTGTGCTGGTAAGCTTTGGCTATTCAGGTGGCAGCAATGTAAGGTTCTAGGACAGTTTGAAAATGCTTGCTTTAACTTAGTGCCAGCGTGCGCTGGTGAAGGTGGAGGGAGGGGAGAATTTCTATTGTACGAGCCTCGGTCATTGCCCGAGGGTGAATTGGCTCCTACAAGGACAGCAGAACTATTTCTAAATGGCATGCTCACAGGGTCAAGAACTTACCGTAACGGTACCTCGACTTCCTGATGAAACTAACAGCTGACTGCCTAAATACTAAACACACACACACATTCACACACACAAACCTAATGTAACTTCTAGTACACATGTCTATGAACTTATTCCATTTCCTTCACCTAGCCTATTAATGTGCAACTTTAGTTCCGCAGGTGTGTTAATATTTAGTTTTCTGCCATTGTTGAGGTGGACAACAATTCGGCCGTCTTGTGTGGATACATTACGTAATCCCCAAAAGTCCCGTGCTTTTCTTAAGATGTCCTTCCTAGTTGCAGTAAGGGATTCTGTTATTAACAGTGATGTGCCTTTGAGCAGTCGCTTAGCGCGCCAAACACGATCTCGTTGGTGGTATCGTACGAACTTTATTATTATAGGCCTACTCCCTGAGGCCACGATTCCTGCAGCAGTACTTGGCTGGCGACCCAGTCTGTGACATCGGTCTATACTGTCCATTTGCAGAGTCACATTTAGTTTCCCTGAGAGTGTTTCGATAGCTTTCGCGTAGACGTCCTCGTTGGGAGTTTCACGTACTCTGTGGAGGAGAAGGCAGTTTCTCCGACTGTACTGCTCTGCCTCATCTTGCCGGATGTCCTGCTTCTCGAGATGCTCCTGGACGAGGATTACCTCTTTCTTCATCTCGTCCAGTTCCGCAGTAATTACTTCTCGGAAGTCCTTAAAGTCTGACGCGAGAACATTCAGGGTGTCGCTGGGGTTGGTAGCACTGATCGTGGAGGCCTCCATAGCTTGCTCCAAGCGAGCTTGGAATTCAGCCATCCGCTTTTCAAACTTACTCACACGCTCGTTTACTGCCTTTAGGGTCATACTTTTATATCAATCACCCAACAAAAGCTTGTTCAAATAAATAAGCACACTGAGGACACTGATAAATGATACTTAACTGGCTGTTTTGGCTGGTGACTTGCGGAGCACTTTTACACTCGGTATGTAGTAGGCGCCATCTTAGGTATTTATGGTGAGTGGATTTTATTTTTCATGCACTACATTTAATTAGAACTCGCATATACTTCTCTTACCTGTAAATACTTGAAGTTTGAGTAGCATCTGAAAGTTGTGGAACACTTCAAACCATCACTCAAATCCAAAGCAGACACTATATCTTCATCATTCCGTAGCCTTTTCCGTGAAATTATGCTCACATCACCAAATAAACACTACAAAAAGGCACTCACTTCACCAACTACGCCATAAGACACGTGCGTTCATCTGAAGCAACAACTGCCTGCAAAAAGGTCTTTAGGGGTCACATGTGTCTGCATAGTGATGCCATCTCCTGCGGGTAACATTAACTAATTTGACGGAAAACGGCATCATATTTAAATGTAGAAATGTTGTGGATATATCAGTATTCCGCTCAGGAAGGGTTAGTTTAGGAAAGCACGGAAAACCATTTCCAGGATGGCTCCTCTTCTCAGTTTTTCCTCACTCACTTCACCAACTACGCCATAAGACACGTGCGTTCATCTGAAGCAACAACTGCCTGCAAAGAGGTCTTTAGGGGTCACATGTGTCTGCATAGTGATGCCATCTCCTGCGGGTAACATTAACTAATTTGACGGAAAACGGCATCATATTTAAATGTAGAAATGTTGTGGATATATCAGCATTCCGCTCAGGAAGGGTTAGTTTAGGAAAGCACGGAAAACCATTTCTAGGATGGCTCCTCTTCTCAGTTTTTCCTCACGAGGCTGAGTGTATCCCGTTTCAGCCCTCAAAACAGAATTACATCTCTCAAAATTTTGGTCGGGACACAGAGGAGCATAGAAATACTGTTTATTTGTTTCATAAGTTGGTTCAGGATTTACAAACAAAGGCAACAAAAGCAGTATTATTATTATTACAATAAATAGGTGGCTTTGCTCTGTCGGGGACATGAATCCTCAATTTGCTATGCAAACAAACGTTCCTCGAGCACTTTGGTCGATGTCAAGATCACTCTGCAATACCTCAGGAAGTCAGAGTTTGAGCCCTTGGTATTTTCAAGTCTCGCTCTGCATGTGCATGGCGTCAGGCTATCTCTGGTCTCAGGTTCGTCAGCCATCCTCAAAATGCTCTTTGTGTGGTTTCCCAGATCTGTTTGAAAATTCCAGATATCAGCAAAAATAAAAAAAGTTTGTTCCCTGGTGTAATAAAGAAATATAGGTGATCTCGAGTCAAAATTAATTGAATGTCGGCCATGGGTCACAGTGAATATCCCAGACGAGGCAAACTATCGCGCTGCGGGATTGCTCACTCTCCCGGCAAACAGGATGGTCTTGTGCTCCTTCTCTACGATGAAATAAGCGAACGGACGATTCGCTCGGAACACAGACGGCATCATCTTGTCGACGAACATGCCTCCTGCAATGGATAAGAAAACAATAACACCTCCAGTGCTAACAACAGACTAGCGAAAAATAGATTGGACTTGACAAAGAAGGAAATAAATGAAGAGCAAGGAAACTGGAACATGCTTACCAACTGTGCAGTCCATGAAAACAGGGGAAATAGAGGAGCTGAAGAAATAGGAAAGAAAAATTGTTAGAACAGTTTGGAGCCATTACAATCTGATGGTGAGGATTTCAGATACGGGAACTTTACAAGAATGTCTCATGCGATCAGGAAAAGGGGAAGATTGATAACACTAGACCAGCGCCACGATCTGAGTTGAGTGAACCACTGATGTACATGTAACTGTGTGGTCGCGGTGCTATTTTTAGTAATGTTAAAACACAAAGAAGCTGGCAGACTAAATTTCCATTGTAGCGAAATCAAATGCAATCCTAACGTTGTTACACAACTGTAAATCAGGCATTCGCGGTAAATATTAATTTATTGTGGAAATAATGTGATCAATTCCCAAAGTTACACACAAGGGGTATTACAGGGTTATTTAAATGTTATAACAATAATAATAATAATAATATCGTAAATCTTACAACAAAACCGTCTCCAGAAAGCCAGGAGAGTACTCGGACCTATCCAAAACTTCTATAACAAAAGACGCATGTTAAGACAAACCAAACTTCAACACTACAACACTGTCGTCAAACCAGCAAGTCCCTATGCAAGCGAAACACTTACACTCCATAAGAAAGATGAACTTGAAGACTCAAGAAAGAAGAAAGAAATAAAAGAAATAAAGAAAGAAAGATAATTCGGAAAATACTAGGAGCAAGACTCACTCCTGACGGGTACCGACTACAGTCAATCAAGAAAACTGAAAAATACTCAAACATCGAAGGCGACATTAGAAAAAGACGATTGAAATTTTTCAAGCACATAAGTAGACTGCCAAATACCTGACTAACCAAAAGAATACTAGATTACATAGCATCAGTCAAAAGTACAACACAATGGATGAAAGAAGTACATAAACACATGCGAACTGCTAACATAACCAACACATCAGACAGAGACTTCTTCCGTAACAAAGTGAACAACTGGGAAGTCCAACCAGAGCAAGCAAAACCTACACCTCACAGACCTCAATGGTCTGACGAAAGAAAATTGGCATTCTCCAACAGAATGAAACAATACTGGCAGAATAAGAAGAACGTCAAGAATTGAGTCGAAGTGCTTAACGCTTTCCAATATTGGGAAAATACGCTGTAAATAAATAAATAATATTATCGTATGGCCTCGGTGCCGGGTACAAGCTTTGTTACTTGACGTCCAGAGGGCAACTTGCATATCGAGTTTATCGCTCCTTGAAGCACTATGAAAGTCAAGGAGGTTAGATATCTAAGCTCGTTGACACTATAGCGCTTTCTAGTAGAGAAAGGAGGAACTTTTTGTTTTGGCGGAAAATTCCGAGATTAATTTTGCCATTATGAACACGGCCTACTGAATTCAAATGGGTTCTTTAACATGCCAACAACGTATAACATGCGTGCCGTGATTTTTGTCGAATTTCAAAAATCAATTACCACGGCCAGGAGCGAACTTGCAAACTTGGGGTTGGTAGTCTGACACGATAACCACTCACCCACCGTGGCAAGAATTTTAAAATAATAATAATAATAATAATGCCGCAGAAATTAAGGAAACAGTAAGAGGCCCAGGTGGCATTATAGCAAAGTGTTTGGGAAACGATGCGCCAGACTAGAGTAAGAATGGTGTTATTGTATTACCACATACTTTATGTGTTTCTGCATTTTAATGTTTTTTCATTATTATAATTGTGGGAATCGGAAGATGAACATTTTTTGGATTTCCCGCCAGCCTTGGCACCGCCCGGTGGCGCCGCGTAGAGGAGTCAAGGGGAAGTCGCGAAAAAGGAAGACGATCAGTGTTACTGTTTGGTGTCGAGTCATGTCACATCAAGTTCTGTTCAATCTCATCTTCTGTAACCTTATGTTTAAATGCAGTTTCTATACTTAAAATTACTTCAAGACGTGTTCGGTTTATTCACTTGCCAAAATCCCTTCCCACATAATTATAAATTTATTTTTTATATTTTTAGCCTACTTTTCACATTTTGCAAAAAATAGGAAAAAGTAGAATTATTAGATCGATCCGGGCAAATGTGTGTCTCTCTGTCTGTATGTCTGCTGTCTGTCTGTCTGTTCTAAACGGCTGCAGCTATCGAAACAAAATTTGGTAGGAGTAAAGATCCATACCTGAATATCTCAACGCCATATTTGAAAATGATGTCAGTGCTACCAACTGTTGAAAAATCTCAATTGAAATTTGAGCTCCATGTTGGATATCTTGGACGGTAGGAATGGGAACTATTTCAAAATTGACACACGTGTAGATAATAATATTTCAGTTTAATTTCCAGGAGGCCATACATGGCAGTGTTGCCAAAATGATTCTAAGCCTGCTGATAGGTCCAATTTTTAAATGCATATAACTTCTACACTATCAATTGGAATTCAACCAAATTTCGTATGTGCTATGTGTATATAACCAGATATGACGGAGCGTATTCTTAAGAGTCAACAAAGCTGCCAACTTTTAATGAATGCTTTCAATTTCTTTTATCCAAATACCAATATATCAGAAAGTATGCAAGCTGACAGCTTTAAACTATGCACACGTATAGTACCTGACATTCTATATTAATTTGGAGTAACTTATATACGTCAGTGCTACCAGCATGATTCTAAACCTGCTGAGAGGTTAAACTTTAAATACATGTAACTTCCATACTATCATTTAGATTTCAACCAAATTTCCTATGTGCTATGTGTACCATACCAGATATGACTATGCGTATTCTTATAAGCAACCAGGGCTACCAACTGTTAATAAATGCTTTCTCTATTTTGTTACCCTAATATCAATATATCAGAAAGTATGTAAGCCATTAGCTCTAAACTCTGCACACGGATAGTACCTGGCATTCTAGATTAATTCGGAGTAACTAATATACGTCAGTGCTGCCAACATGATTCTAAGCCTGCTGATAGGTCCAATTTTAAAATGAATGTAACTTCTATACTAACCAATGGATTTCATTCACACTTGGCACAACAATAGATCATATAATTTCAGAGCATTTCTGATCAACACATGCATGACATTGTTGCCAACATGATTTTACGCGCGCTGTTAGATCCAATGTCTAACTGCATGTAACGTCCATGTTATCCATTAGACTTCAACCAAATTTTGTATTCTGTACCTTAAGAGATGGATCTAGGAATATATTCAATCACCAGGGCTGCCAAAGGCTACATTATGCCAGGTATTCTGTATTTCAAACTTATTAGAAATTTTGATATTGCCAACTTAATTTCGTCATTATTCTAGATAGATCCATTTAGATTAATCATTGGCATGAATCTTAAATTTTAAGAAAAATAGGCTCTTTAGTTCTTGTTTATAATCGTTTCGGTTTTCTATGTACCACGTTATTTCAACTGCCTTTTCCCTCGTTCTTTGACATTGGCCCAGAGTTCGCGCATTCTTCTTCGGTGAGCTTCCTTTCGTTCTTCGGTCCACTTCTTGTCGGCTTTCAATATAGGTTTTGGCTGAAAACTCTGTATTTCCCCAAGTTTCTTCTTCAAGGAGTCACGTTCCAAGATGTCCTCGTGTGATATCCCCAGTTCTTGTAGGTCTTTTTCCACCTCTGTAAACCAGATCTCTTTGGTTTTCTTTCCCACAAAGTAGGCACAGATTCGATTGGACAATCTTTCGGAGTTCATTCGTGTTAAATGGCCATAAGAGGAGAGTGTTATTTCGCAAATGATGTCCGTTATTTTCTCCACATGTAGAAAAGCTCATCGTTGTGTCGTCTTCTATATTCTCCTCGTTCCTTGACCGGCCCAAGATCATTCTCAGAATCTTCCTCTTTTTGCCTTCGAGTTGTTTTGTCAGGCCTTCCTTATTCATTGCCAGGCATATAACGCATCCGGGCAAATAATGGTAACGTAGTGCCTCAGTTTGGCCTTGAACAACATTGATTGTGGTCTGTAAAAGTCTTTGGTTAAATGGTAAGCCATTTCCATTTCGTTAATCCGTGACACGAAAGCTCCATCTATTCATCCAGGTATTTGAATTTCTCTACCTGACTCATTTGTTATTTTTTGTTTCTCCAATTTTAATGTTTAAATATTTATGTTCCTATAGATTTAATTTTGATATTTTCATTGAATTAATCAATCAATTAAGTAATTTCAAATTGATTTTTACAATTATTTTCATAATTATTTATAGTTATGATTGTTATTTAAATGTTTATATTTCTTTTATTATTATTATAATTTTATTTTTATGCTTTTCATTTTTACACTTTAATTGTTAATGTTTTTAGTTTTAATTTTTTAATGTTATCCAACACATTACGTCAAGTAGATCATCATCATCATCATCGAAGTAGATACGTATACAATATTCGATTTTTAGAAAATACTAGCACTGCGGCATGAACATTCTCCGGAATTTGACTGATGGATTCAACTATCAGCATCTTTGAAAGCACAAACTGTCCTTATGACAGGTGGTTAATATAGACACCACTATCTCGTAAAGCAACAACACGTTACACAAGTTATTGCTGAAGCATCTTCCTGAGAGATGTCCGGCCTTTTAAGACTCTTTCCGTCCCTCCAAGTTCTTGCAGATCTTTGCTCACTTCCCACAACCATGGTGACTTGGTCTTCCGCTTTTGCCAGTAACCGAGGAGCTGATTGGTCAACCTGGTAGGATGCATCCTGTAGACGTGTCCATAAAATGCTAGACATCGTTTCCTAACAACATCCGTGATTCTTTCACAGTACGTGTAGAGCTCTTGATTATGCCACCTTCTGTATTCATTACCTTCCTTAACAGGTCCCAATATCTTCCTCAATATCTTTCTCTCCTGTACTTCGAGTTTGTCCGTGAGTCCCTTCCGGTTGAATACTAGACATTCTGAAGCATATAAGGCTTCAGGACGTATAACTGTCTGGTAGTGTCTCATTTTAGTCTTTCTGGAGGTACGCTTCTTATTATATGGGTTCTTGGTTAGTTGATAAGCCATTTCTAACTTGTTAACTCGAAATGATAATGCCCTTACATCCGAGAGATTCGGTTCCAGCCATTCTCTTACGTACTTATATCTGCCAGTTTTCTTGATCTCTCCCTGGTCCAAATGCAGTGTACAAGGAGATTCACTGGTGTTTGTGATGTACTGTGTTTTTTCAAGTGACACATATAGTCCTACCTTAGCTGCTTGTTGCGTGAGAACATTAAGTTGTTTCACAGACGTTTTTATTGAATGAGATAGAAGTGCCAGGTCGTCGGCAAATGCCAGACAATCAACACTGAGCCCATTGCACTTGTGTCCCAAAGTGATACCACTTGGTATCCCCTGACTAGTTAGCTCCTTTGAAAAGCATTCTATTATTATTATTATTATTATTTTTTGTGGGGGGGGGGGGGGAGATGACCTCGTAGTTCCTCCCCTTAAAACAACAATAACTAACTAACTATTCTATTATTTTATATTTTAACCGTCGCCTTGAGCCTCTATGGACTGCTTGTTAACAACCACTCTCATTTCAGTGTCTGCGTCTTGTTCGCCTGCCAGATTTGACACCTTGCCAGTATCTCTTGAGCCCATCTATCAGCTTGCGTCTTCTGGGTTCTGCCTCCACCATAAAACCCTGATAGCTTTTCACCATCCTTCTGAAACTATTCCTGTCTTTGATTTTATCCTCCGTAATGCCCACCTGACTCATATCTTTCTCACACTCCTGGAACCATTTCAACTTGGAGATCTTCGGTTTAAGAAAAAAACAGATTTCTTTGTGAGCCGGTCATTATTCATACGGAAGATGTGCCCATAAAACAGCAATCTTCGTGTTCTAATTGCTGTTGTTATCGGTTCCATCTTGCTGTATACTTCTTTATTTGATATAAGTCGAACCTGTCCCTCAACCCATCTGTTGCCCAAGATCTTCCGTAGTAGTCTGCGTTCTCTTTGAAGTAGCTGATTGACTTGTCCTGTTCTATTCATACACAGGGTCTCCGAGGCATATAAACCTTCTGGTCTGACAACAATGCTGTAATACCTTAATTTGGCTGCTATACTCAGCATCTTCTTATTGTAGATTTCATTAGTCTATTATAATATATTTTAAGAAAGACAACAGGAAAATAGTCCAGAACTATAGGGCAATCACGTTGATGTGCCATGCTGCGAAGATATTTGAGAAGATCCTGGAAAGGAGAGTGGGGAGAGTAGTAGAAGAATGGTTGAGGGAGGAACAGCATGGATTTAGGCCAGGAAGATCAACAGTGGACCTGACTTTCAGCGTAAGACAGCCCCACACTATGAATATGGGAAGGATTGGGTGATGGTGTTCCTGGACATAGATAAGACATAAGATTGCTTGGATAGATGATGATCATGGTGATGATGACGATGATAATTGTTGTTTTAAGGAACCTAGCATCTTGGTTATCGGCCCCTAATTGTTTGGGTGATGAAAACTAAAACGTATACTAACTACAAACTTACAAAGGCTACTAGAAGAAGAAAAGGGAAAAAAATAAAGGATAAGGCTAATAAAGGACAGGGAGAAAAGAAATGCCCTCAAACCTTGAAGAATGAGGATTGAGGGACTTGGAAGGAAGGAGAGCCATGAAAGGCACATAGGAGAGGGGGGAAAGATGAGAGGGCCCGCCCCAAGGTCAGAGGGAAAAGGGGACAAAACGGACCCAGCTCAGAAATCCCTCGGGGTCGCTAACTCCCAAACTCACCGCCTTTGAGCCCTTGAGGGTGTAGCAATATTCAGGGTGCACAAGAAGTGGTGGGGCTACACACACCCTGCCTCCTTGAGGGCTTTTGCAGAAGGTAGGAGACACCATGAAAAGAGAAAGAAGGCTGACCCCTCAAAGAATAAGGGTATCAGGAAATATGAGAGAAGGGCCAATTAAGGCGGGAAAGTGAAAGACTCCCTAGGCCTCCGATACCATAATACCGTCGGGGTCGGAAGTGAACAAGAGTTGACCAAGAGAGGCCGACAGGAAAGAAGACGGAGAGGAGCCCAGAATAAGTAAGTGGAAGCAATGCTGGACTCAGCCGGGGTCTCGTGGTCGCCAACCCACGTCCCACTAGATGTGATCCCCTTGGGAAAGCTTGGATAGAGGAAAGGTGTGGGAAACCCTACAGAAAAAAAGGGAGTTAAAATCAAACTGTGGCTAGATTAAAGGAGATGTACCAAGGAAGTGTGAGCTGTGTAAAAGTTGGGGGAGAGAGGTCAGACTGGGTAAAGCAGCAGAGTGGTTTGAAACAAGGGAGTGCACTATCTCCACTGCTTTTCATCTCTGAGATGGATGAGGTAATGGTAGAAGTGGCAGCACAAATAGGAGAACAACATATGGGGCAACGGAGAGGCAGAGGTACAAGAAAGGTTGAATGTATGGGTAAGGCCTCGGGTGCCGGGTGCAAGCTTTGTTATTTGATACCCAAAGGGTAGCTAGCATGTCGAATTTCGCTGTACATCGAAGCACTATGAAAGTCAAGGAGGTTAGATACCTAAGCTCTTTGAACACTATAGCGCTTTCTAGTAGAGAAATGAGGAACTTTGTGTTGGCGGAAACTCCCGAGATTAATTTTGCCATTATGAACACGGCCTACTGAATTCAAATGGGTTATTTGACATGCCAACATCATATGGCATGGTGTCCTAATTTTTGCCGCCTTTCAAAAATCACTTACCACGGCCAGGAGCGAACCTGCAAGCTTGGGGTCAGTAGACCGACACGTTGACCACTCACGCACCGTGGCAAGATAATGTATGGGTTGAGACGGTAAAACAGTCATCATCATCATCATTTTCCAGCTCCAGTTTCCCGGGTGTGGTAGACAAGCGCTTGCCATTTCTTTATGTCAATGTTCTTCTACGTCTTCCCATTTCACATTCCATTTGTTGACCTCAGATTTCACTGTGTCTTGGCCTTCCTACCGCTCTCCTCCCTCTCACTTCACTGTGTCTTGGCCTTCCTACAAGTCTCCTCCCTCTCACTTCACTGTCGAAAACAGTAAGGATTCAAAGTTAATGCAAAGGAATGCTATGTGAAACGATGGTGACAACGAGAAATAGGGGAAGAGTCATCATCATCATCTAACACAGTTTCCAGCCACTGGCCGGGTCTGTTTGGAACACAAGCCTCTCCAACGTCTTCTGTCTTCCCACCATCTCTCAGCCTCTACCCTTGTCCAGTCTTCTCCTCTCTTCTTCACGCTTTCTTCCACCCCCTTCAGCCACCTGTCTCTCGGTCTTCCTCTTGGCCTCTTTCCTTCCCACTTCGTCTCATGTATCCTCCTAGGTATCCTCTTCTCCTCCATTCGTTTCACATGTCCATACCATCTAAGTCTAGATTTCTCTATACCATCCTGTAATGATTCCTCCTTCATTAATTCTCTGGTCCTCTCCTTTCTTATCCTGTTCATCTTTGTAGCTCCAATATTGTTTCTCAAGAACCTCATCTCACTGGTCTGTATTTTTCTCTTCTCCCTTCCTTTCAGAACCCAAGTCTCCGAGGCATACCTCAAGATAGGGACATAGTATGTTCGATATATGACCTTTTTGCTATTCTGATGGACATTTTTGTTCCATAACATGCTTTTCACACTCCTCCGGAATGCTTCTGTCTGTCTCCCCCGCTCATTTATTTCTTTAGCGTTTCTTCCATTATCTTGCATCAGGCTTCCCAGATACTTGAAACCCTCCAATTCCTTCAGCTGTTCCCCACCAATTGTTATTCCCGTTGTGGCTCTTTCCTTCTAAGGGAAGAGTAACAACAGATATAATGATAGGAAGAGAAGCACTAAAGAAGGTGGATAGTTTCAAGTATTTAAAGAGAGTAATAGAAGTAAGTGGTAGAAATAACAAGGAGATCACTGAGAGAGGAAGGCAAGCCCATGGAATCCTGCAGAGCATGAGAAGTCTGGTATGGATCAGGGACGTACCCCAGATGTCCCAATACTCACCTACGCATCAGAAACGTGGGTTCTGAAGAGCAGGATCCAGGCTTGCGAAATGAAATTTCAAAGAAGCAGATTAGGAATACCAAGAAGGGATAGAGTTAGAAATGAGAGATTGTGGAAGAGAATCCCCTACAAAAGATCATAGAGAAGTCAAGAATGAGTTGGTACGGACATGTTAGGAGAATGCAGGAGGGCAGGATACCAAGGAGGATGCATGAGATGGAAATGGAGGGCGAGAGACCAAGAGATAGGTGGATTGTGGGTGTGGAGGAAGGAGAAGAGTGGGACAGAGCGAGCAGTGAAAGGTGGTGGGAGGATAGAGGACGATGGTGAGGCTTATGTTCCAAGGAGTCTCAGCCAGGGGCTGGATACTCTAGAAGATGATGATGTTGAACACAAGATTTAGAGTGTTTCGAGAAGAAAGAAAGGAAGACCGTGATTTGTGCAGTTACTGTGTCAACAGGTAAGCGAAATATGTCTGTTTTATAATTACACTAGCAGAAGTACCCGCTCTTCGAACGGTCTTCGGTATTAATAACCAGACGTTATGAATTGAGCTACTGTTGCAATGGTTATGGGCTTGTTATTCCTTCATATGTTTATCAGAGCGAAGTTAGTATTCTGGGAATATCACACACACAGTTAATTTAAGGGCCTTTAAATGTGGTTTTCGGAGTCTCTTTACAGACTCCCGGATTTTGTGTCTCACATTGAGAAGCGCAATATATGCTTTGGTCGTCCTTCTATGTCTAGGATAATTTTTATATTTCGCCTATTTTAGCATGTATTTTGAAAAGTTTCTTCCTATACCAATCCTTCTATGAGAAGTACGGTGAAGAGTTTTATAAATGATTGGTGTATTGACTCTCATGGATACCTAATTTTACGATGCTACAAACATTCGAACACGAGTTATAGGTGTACATAAAGATACACAGTAATGCCGAAAATCCCTAAGTATGCCTTACTTCGGAGGGGAAGTAAAGCCGGCGGTCCCATGTCATAGATTTATGGCATGTAATAGAACCTTCCACTAACTTCAATTGTGTGAAGCTAAATTTTTAGGTTGGATATGATTAACGCTCTATTAGTTCCAAAGTTTGCCGGATGCGGTGGCATCTAGTAGCCAAGTCACAGCTAGGTGTCGTTGACGGTAGCATTTGGTAGCAAAAGTAGGAACTACTGGAAATTGATCGTCTGCAGTCCTTACCTGAAATACAGATAACACACACTAATACAGCCATCACAATTAACACCGGTTAGCAGACAGATTCGAGACACACGAGGCTACGTGAACGCGTTGTTGCAGCTTCTAAACTGAGGAACCAATCAACCAACCTACAACATATCACCCAGAAGTCCGAATTTGGATATATCAACCACACAGTTTCAAACAAAATCATCCTTACGATTGACCCGTTTGTCGAAAAAAAAAATTTGAATGTGCTCAATCTAAATTCACCTAACGTGTACATCCTGACGTGCAAATAAAATTGAAAACCTCGTAGACGAAACGCAATACACCTCACATAAAGACTGACCCTCACCGTTGTGTAAAGACCCCATCCACAGGAAGACACCTTTAACCAATTATAAAGGCTTGTGGTGCATGGATATTCAGTTGTCTTAGCCTCCAATTGCCCAAATTCCTATTAGCTGCAAAAAATACTATTTCAATTGAGTATTTTTTGAAAATAATGTTGCTGTTTGGAGATATAATTCTGTACGACATATCACACGGGAAAATCACGTGAAAAATTCTAGGGTACCCCTTGACCCCCTTATGCGCGTTGATGAATTTTACAGTGTAAGTTGGTTCCGTGATAACCTCATAGCCATTTGCAAACTTTCACAAAAATGTAACAAGTGGAGTGGCATTCATTTTTTCAGAAATAGATGGAACGTTGGATGTCTTCTCTTGAGAACCTTTTGTCATGGTTGCCGGCTCGCATTCCTTCATTAGTTTATTAAATTAAATTAGTTTTCTGGGAATATCTCAGAAACTGTTGGTTTTAGAGCCTTAAAATTAAGTTTTCGGGGACCCTCGAGTTTTGTTTCTGCCACCGAGGGACTAATACTGAGCTTTGTCTCGTCGTTGTATGCCATAATATAATAATAATAATATTAATAATAATAATAATAATAATATTAATAATAATAATAATAATAATGATAATAATATAATAAACACAATATAGGGATAGGGATATGAAAGACCTTCCGTACCACACCCGCACGTGAAAATTGCGTGACAAAATTCTAGTGTACCCCTTGACCCCCTTAAACTAATTATACGTATTGATGAATTTTACAGCTTTATTTTTTTCCGTGATACCCTTATAGGCGTTTGCAAACTTCACAGTAATGTAATAAATGGAATTGCATTGCGTCTTACAGAAATAGATGGTGTTCTGAGATGTTGTTGCCATAGTTACCAGCTTGCATTCTTTCATTAGATTATTAAATGAAATTAGTTTTCTGGGAATAACTCAAAAACTGTTGGTTTTAGGGCCTTAAAATGTGGTTTTGGGGGGCCCTCCCCCGAGTTTTGTTTCTCACATCGAGGAGTTGAAAATAAGCTTTGTTTCGTCCTTCTACACTTATTTCAGCATGTATTTTAAGGGGGTGGGCCCTGTTTTATGAGAGGAACAGAAAAGAGTTAGATCAATGATTAGTGTGGTGCTTCTGATGGATATCTGTATCAAATTTTACGATGAACCACCCAGCCGTTCTCAAGTTATAAGGACTCGAAGTTGTCCACAGACAAACAGACAGACAGACAAGAATTTCTTTTTTCGCAAATCCGTCATAAAACAGTCTTAAACGCCCAAATAACGCAAGGGCCCCCGAGTTTTGTTTCTCATATCGAGGAGTTCAAAATAAGCTTTGTCTCGTCCTTCTACGCCTATTTCAGCATGTATTTTAAGGGGGTAGGCCCCCCTTTTATGAGAAGTACGGAGAAGAGTTACATCAATGATTAGTGTGGTGCTTCTGATGGATATCTGTATCAAATTTTACGTTGATCCACCCAGCCCTTCTCAAGTTATAAGGACTCGAATTTGTCCACGGACAAACAGACAAACAGACAGACAGACAGACAAAAAAATCGCAAATCCGTCATAAAACAGTCTGAAACGCGAAAATAACGCAAATGGAGATAGAGATAGAGATTTAGTGATGGATAAAATTATTTTGAAACTTTTATTCCGCTGAGAGTCATAAAAGCATTCGCTCCAGGATGGTTAGTATATATTGACCTGCCTAATAAAGGTAGGAGATCATTTTTATCAAACACATGCAATATTACTAAACATAGCATCAAAAGGGTTAAGAAAGAACACCAACTTCAATAAATTAGGACAGGCGAGAAGAGACGATATTATAGCAGTTCCCCGTCGCTGCTCTGGCTGTCGTTCCCCTCTCGTTGACCTCGATCTCAGCCTTGTGGATCACTCTCGACAAGTAGATGTCCTGGGAACTGATGAAACGGTAGTTGACCTGGCTCGAAAATGCGTCCTAGACTCACAGCTGTGGACACAAGATCTCTCTGACTGCTACATCACATCCTTCCGTTGCTCAACTGACAAGCTTCAATATACTCCCCGAAGATAATAATAATATCGTATGGCCTTGCATTCTTTGTTATTTGCGCCCCGAGGGCAGCTTTCATGTCAAATTTTGTTGTTCCATGGAGCGCTATGGAAGTCAAGGAGGTTAGATATCTAAGCTCCTTGACACTATAGCGCTTTCTGGCAGAGAAAGGAGGAACTTTGAGTTGGCGGAAAATCCCGAGATTAATGTTGCCATTATGAACACGGCCTAATGAATTCAAATGGGTTCTTTAACAGGCCAACAACGTATGACATGCGTGTCGTATTTTTGTCGCTGTTCGCATTTGCGAATAAATTAATTCATTAATTTTGCAAGTTTAAGTAAATTATGTCAGTCAGACAGAATTAGTTTTTTCATAACCTCTCACAATCACCACGTGATAGTGATCTTTCATTTTGTAATCATGTTTCTAATTCAAATTAAGTATGTTGCAAATTACTTACGTATTATCTCATAAGCCATGCTCGCTTTTAAGACATTTCTCCAAATGTTTTAGTGAAACATTACGTTCGCTCCGCACGCCGTGCTAACTCAAGTTCAACTGGACTCCATAGCTGCGCTCTCACTGGTTGGCCTCCGAGCTTCGGCCAATCACCGCACGCCTTCTCCACTACGTGCCATAGAAAGTGCTAGAACCCTTCATGTCGCCTATTTAAACGGCATGCCAGCCTGGATCTTTGTGATTTTCCTTGCAGACATAGGGGCTGCTCACCAGTCTTGATTACCGGACTTATAAATCATTTTGTTATAATCTACTGTGCCCGAATTCCTCGACGTTAGCGTCCAGAATCCGCACAGATGGAAAAGGATCGTAGGGATGTTAATGCCCGGCTAAGAAATCAACAATTCCCTACTGGACTGATAACTAGGGAACCCTTGACTCACATAACACATATCTAACATTACTACTAACTAGTTGCACGCGCAACAGTCTAAAAATAAACAAAGCAAATCGAGCAACTCTGCTCTCGGTGGTGATAAGGTATAGTTAGGTCGAAAAAATGCCTGCATCTAACTAGTAGTATCATCATATCGCAATTAAGCATCGAATAAAGAGCATATCTTATAAAAAACTGAGCAAGCAAACTAAAAAGTGCCTGCAAATTTATTAGGCTCTGTCAATACACTTATGTCCCTACTCATATGAAAATAAAAAATTGCCTTCAAAAAACACACGCAAAACTCGAACTTTGTCCCTGCTGGACATAAATCCGACTTCACTAAGCCTTCATACAGCAAATAATCGTAATATTCATGAACAATAGTTAAATGAAAGATTGTAACATGTAAAATACCCTTTCTGAACACCGTGTATTTTTCTTCCAAAAAATCCACTTCAAATTCAAATTATTTTAACACAAAAATCTTCCCTACATAATACATCGGTATTATCATTCGCAATGTCGTTTCAAAACTAAATATTATTAATAGTTATACTTATTAAATTATTAATATTCTTCTTCTTCTTCTTCTTCCTTCGTTACGGCCAACTAAGGACCACGTCATGTCAACTGTTTTTTCTGCATTTTAATGTTAGCCCAGTACTCCTTCATTCACAATCGAGGTTGCACCTTTCTCTCTGTCGTCCACGCCTTCCCGGTTTTTAGCTTCGGCTTAAGTTGAAAACTCCGATGTTTCTGAAGTTTATCCCTAAGTGGGCCACGCTCCTGGATATCTTCACGTGTAATCCCAGTCTCCAACAGATCTTTCTCTACTTCAATGAACCAGGCCCCCTTTGTCTTTTTTTTCACGGAGAAAAGCAAAAATTCTGTTGGATAGCCGTGTTGATTTCATTCGGGTTATATGTCCATAAAAATAAATCCTCCTTTTCCTCATCACGTCCGTTATTTTCTCTACGTGAGTGTATAACTCGTGGTTGTGGCGTCTTCGGAACTCGCCTTGTTCTTTGACTGGACCCAGGATTTTCCTCAATATCTTCCTTTCCTTGGTCTCCAGTTTTTCCATTATGCCTTTTCTATTCATGGAGATACATTCCGCTGCATACAAAGCTTCTGGCCGGATGACCGTGCAGTAGTGCTTATTAAATTATTATTATTATTTACAAAAATATCTGATATTTACATAATCTCGACCTGCACGATTTTTTTTACTCCTTCTGCTTTAATTACATGAAATCCAATTAACACTATTTATCTTTAGTTCACACAATACTTCTGTTGCATGTCTATGATATTATATAGTTACCTCCATGTAAATATATGTATCAAACGATTAAGTTCAGCACTATTCAAATTTACTCTTTCGGATTAATAATACTGTGATAATATTTGAACTACGATGCAAGACTCTCAGACTACAATACATAAATATTTATAGGTGCGTGGCATTAATCCTCACTATTCACACCTCCTTCTTATGTAAATTCAAACTTCAAAATACTTCGCTGACATACTGTACTGCCATTATTTCCTCGCTGTAATTACTGTTTACCTTCACACACACTGTGAATAACTTTTACGTGTTTCCTTTACACTCCTTTAAACAACAAACCTTCGCATACATTTTTAGCACTTTCACAAAAATTCCACACCATCTGAAATACCCTCAACAATGTAAGAGGTTCAGTAACCTTACTGATTATTACTACTGTAATAACTTCAAGATACAACTCCTCCACGTATATCAATTCTGTCGATTATACAACATCGTGCTATTCATTACTTGTTCGTTCAACAAATCGTTACTTTCCTGGTACAGCTTTACTTTCTTTCTCACACAAATATGTTATACTTCTTCATAATACTTTTAACATTCTACTCTGTTAAACAATCGTAGTTTCTTTTTGAATTAAGTCTGCTCGTGTTCGCTAAAAAAATTACATATTATCTCACATTCGTAATCATTTCCGATATAAAATATATTTACAGTAGTCTTTCAAGACATCTTGATAACAATAAGTTGACCTATAACATCACATCTCTCCTTCATTTCAAAAATTATGATTCAATATACGCATTCTCTGTTTAAAATTCTATCAGTGTTAAATTTTTCGTTATAATCCTTTAAAATAATATTATTTCTCTTTACACAATGTTTTCTTTCGTATGTCTTCAGATTTACAAATCTGTGCATTATAGTGATAAAATTCTGGGTTTTAGAATATTCTATTTGTCTATACTTGAGTGTCTCAAACGCAATTGTCGAACACCCCTGACAATAGTCAACGTTTCATGCTTATACATATTTCGTTCATCTAACGAAATTATTATACTACATATAACGATATTCATCCTGTTTCACAAAATACTTTCGTGTTAAAGTTCCTCCTTTTACCAACACACTAACAAAATTAATTCACTGTCCGGTGTCAACTAGATAGATAAAATTAAAAAGACTAGTTAACACGAGTGAAAAAAATTAATGTGAAAACACTTAGAAACTTCAAAAAAACACTTCACAAACGAACTTTGTTCACCCAAAGAGAATTACAGTTAAATTTCGAAAAAAAATACAGCAAGTACAACAACATGAACTATGATTAAAATAGACAGATGTTCGTCAAACACTGGAATAACCCATAAACAAATACTAGCTACATAGTTTATAAAGATCACTGGTTTACCTTAGGTCTGGAACGTTTCATACGAATATTAGGCCATTTACAGCCTTGGAATCCGGGCACGTGCATTGGTAGCATGCCGACATTCCTGGATGCGCGTGTCTGCATTCCTGGAGCGTCTGCTTCCTGCCTCGCAGGTGATACCTGCCATCTGTCCTTGACCGGTTTACAGCTGGAATGACACATAGCACTCTCCCGGGCTGCATGTCAGTGAACTGCACGCACGGCTCCATCATCTTGCTTCGCGATCTACGATCTTGATGCTGCTTTCGCTTCTTTTAGTTTTTCTTCAATAGGCCCCTCTCTGGAAGTTCCTGATGGTAATTGTAGATAGTGATATGCTTACGATGAGAATACCATATAAATATTAGAATCTCTCGTCTATTTAGTAGCTTGTTTTGGCCTCCAAGCTTACTGCTGTTTGTTATGCAGTGAAGTTCCATAGTTGCGTAGTTTTGATCATCGCTGGACTTCACTTAGTTAGTGTAGCTTAACCTCCCTCCAAAGTGAAGTTAAAACATAATTCTCAGTACACAAGTATAGTTGACTGTAGTTTCTCCCATCCGACTAAAATTTGAACACATTTTATCAATGTTCTTGTAGATTTTTTAATACTGTAATGTCGGTATAATACTTTCTCTGCGTTCTCGTATTATGTTGCTGAAGTTTCACTTTTATGAGAGTGAATTATTGATGAGTATATTTTCAAGTATACTTTTTCAAATTCAACGTTTTTATATTCTGCCTGTAGTTCTTATAAATGTTTATCAATCTTCTTTTATATTTCCAATATTCTTTCACTAAATCTCTGGTAATTTACTGCTAACGAGGTATCTCCTCCCGTTGTAATTTTATTCTTCTGTTGGTTGCAATTTTATACTATTCTGTGGAGTGACTTTCCAATACGTCTTGCTTCTTCTGAAACTCGTAGAATAAGAACCCTGTTCCTCCTGCGCTGCTAGCCTCATAAGTTCTCCTTCCTTCTCAAATTTTCCGCGCTAGCCTCACACTCATTCATAAACTCACTTATTCACTCATATCTTCTATTTGTAGCAATCTAATTCACTTTCTGTTTTGCCAATTAAATTTATTTTCTCTTGCTTGCATTTTTAATATACTCCAGTCTGCTATAATATTAAAATATAATTATAATAATTATGTAGCCTCTTATAAGTTCCCATTAATCTGAATGGTTCCTTCATTGTTATCAAATCTATTGTTCCTCATGGATCACTGTCGTGTCGTGTGCTATCTCCCCTCTTCGATTCTCTGGCGCGTGCCTCACCTTCAACTCTCCTTGTCAGGTCGCCCCGCTGACAAAAACACGTTTCGATATCGTAATTCCGTGAAACTGTGTATATTCCTGGCTACATTTCCAACATTCTCTCTTGGCTAAAATAATGCAGAATACAAAATTCTCATTTCTCTTCCAAATAAAGATATTTCTTCAGGCTAAAATTTCGTTAAACACTCAAATCACGATTTATTTTATACACATATTTTCCTCTGTCTCTCCGTTCGAAACTCCGTCGGTCCCTTTTTCATGGACTCTTACAATTTCGAGTACAGTACCAACCCATACTGTGGTCAGGAGGTTCCTCTTAGAGGTATTGATACACCTGAAGTGTCTTGAAGTTATCATCCTTCAGTTTAGAGCTCCTATGTACCTACCAAACTGTGACATAATGATTCCTCTTTGAGGTATTTTCGTACTGGAGTGTTCTTACAGTGCGACCCTACTGAGTTTGTTTTACCCAAAAATGACCTAAACACAGATGAGTTTTTGTTAGAAGTTGGTAGTCCAGACATCAAAGCACATGTGGATACTAGTTTTTTTTTATCTGCGGGCATTTTTAAATTTCTTGCGGAGGCATTTAAATCCTGTGTGCATGGCACTTTAATAGGTCACACCCACATCTCCCGTGCTCGTCTTAGACATACCCTGTTTTTTCTCGTAGTTTTATGTTTTAAATATCTGGCAAAATCTCAGATAATATACAGAATACATAAGTGCTGCCATCTCTCTGTGTATACGGTCACCAGACGCACATTTCATATTAGAAGCAATTAGATTATATTGTTTTTACTTTTTCTTTACTGTTGGAAACTTGATTAATTTGAGACGTTATGTATATTCATATATTTTTTTATTTTAAAGACTATGTTAATTGAAAAACATCGCTTTCATTGCATTGAGGTCAAATTTAGAGGTGATGTGATTACGGGGTACAGAAAGCACATGGTTTTTAAGGAACTGTTATTGTATTTAAGTTGCCTCGAGATTCTATATCATGCAGTAGCCTAACTTACTTAATTTGTGGTTATTTTATTGGTTTTGTTGTAAGGGGTGTGTAAAATGCATTCCATTCATAGTCATTGGAAGAAGCCTAGGAGCAGGAAATCAAAAAAGAGTGATCGGGCCAGTGAATATACTAGGGACGATGGGGTGACAAATCTATTGCTGAAGTTGTTGACAGTGAATCAAAACTTAATGGAAGTGCAAGACCAATTTTGGCAAATGAGATTGAAACACCAGTTCCCTGTGTGCTACTGATGCAAGAGCTACGGTAGGCCTAATTAGAGACGAATACATTATAGTGCACGTGGGGATGTTGCAGCAGCTCATTGGAAATGTCAAGTGCAGTGAGTGTTATAAGAAATGTTCAGTTCTACTCCTAAGGAATAAGCATGGCTTTTGTAGTAAGTTGGTGATATAATGTCAGGCATGTTATTTCTATAACTCAGTAGGGCACACAAGTCCCCGTTCAAATAAAAATCACAGAGACCAAGCTTTGACATTAATAGAAGGATGGTAGAAGATTTTGTAATTATAGGAACAGGCCATTCTGCTATGAATAAATTCCTTAATGCAGTAAGTGTGAAGGCGATGGCAAAAAACCTATGAAACTCATTTCAGTAGACTGGGAATGAACACCTCTCAATTTAAAAATGAGATTCTTCCCAAAACTAGGAAGGTAGTTCGAAGGGAACATGTAGCTGTCGATCCCTCACTCGAACAGAAAGACATTCTGGATATTGCTGTATCCTATGGTGGTTGTTGGCACAAACATGGCCATACATGTTTGTATGGGGTTGGTGTGGTCATTGATATCTTGACTGGTCTAGTTATTGACTACGAAACCATTTCCAAGTATTGCCATATGTGTAGTGTGACAGATGCAGAACTGGGAATATACACCCCTGAATTTTCCAATTGGCAGGAGGGGCATAAAATATTTGGGGAATGTTCAACAAATTTTGAAGGCACTTCAGGAGCAATTAAAGTGGTAGAAGCACAACGTTCTTTTTCTGACTGTAAGCTGCGCTACACTACTATTCAATCTCATGGCGACGCTAAGACTTTTCGGCACCTCAACAGCCTCCAGGTTTATGAACAACCAATTGAAAAAGAAGAATGTATAAATCACATTTCTAAGAGAAAGGGTACAGGTCTCGGGAATCTTGTCAAAGAATGGCAAGGCAAAGGTGTTAGACTTGGTGAGCGGGGACCAACAACACTGAAGGAAAGTACAATAACGTCGCTGACTTTCTATTACAGGACTGCTGTAGCTTCAAATGTTCCTAATGTGCCACAAATGAAGCGATGTATTTTTGCCACTATGAGACACCCCAAGCACATCGCTTGCCCTGACGGAGTTGTTTCCTTTCGTTTTTCTAAGAAAGCTGTTGCAGTAGGTGAAACACCACAGTCTCATGAAGAGATGAATGTCAGACTGACCCCCATGCTAGTATGTAAATTAATGCTCTATCAGTGTCTGGCAAATGATTTAACTATTAAAACGATGTACTAGGGGAAAAACACAAAACCGGAACGAAAGTGTGCATTCTCTGATTTGGTAGAGGTGCCTTAAACATTCTTTTATAACAAAATCAAGAGTAGATATGGCAGCGGCAAATGCTGCAAGTTTATTTAATATGGGTGCGCTTGCTACGCATAAACTGAAAATGTTCCATTTAGGCAGAGACATATGTGAGAGTGTACATAAGAGAAGCAAAGACATAGACGAGGTGCGAGAAAAGAAGAGCATCGCTAGGACCAAACATGACAAAATAACTGCTAGGAAATGATGAAGCTGGCGAAAACCAAGGCAGAAGAGAGAAAAAAGTACAAGGAAGGGGATATGTATGATGCTGGCTAGTTCTGAGGCAGGTATGTTTATTTGAAATGTGTCTGTTACTAAAATGGCTTTTTCTCGAAAGTGTATTTTTTTTCAGTATTCAGAACGCTCCATACGCATCAGTTTTGATCAAAAGGACTTGAAATTTTAAATACGCACACAGTTTTATATTATTCTTAATTTGTACTATTCACTTTGTAAATGCTTGTAAATTTCTGAATTAGGATGTGCCAGGCCATGGATTATTGGAGTTTCTTGTAAATTTTATACAGTGTACCAAAATATACCTTTATAACATAGAAGTAGTAACCAGACTATAAAAATAATACTGTAATTTATTAATTAGTCCTTCATAACTGTAATGAAAAAGTTTTGAGATGGAAAATGAAAAATTGTAAATAGGATGGTAATAACAAATCATAGGAATCTCAATACCATACCTGGATATTCCACTTTCATGGCGAGTTCACCCCTCATCACTCTACTAGAAAACACAACCCGTCGAAAACAAGACAAAACATAACGATGTAGCCAAGCTAGATATGGGATTAATAAGGGAAACATTTTATTGGATCAGGATGTACGATGTATCTTTTTCTTCAATAAACCTAGGCCGGTACTAACGCCAGTATTAAAGGTGCCGGAACATTCTCATTAGTCCGTTTGCGCTTAAAGAGTCCTTTTTTGCTGAATAGTGGAGGTTGAAAACAGGTCTTAAAGAGTTGAAGATGATCCTGAATACAGTATCATACACCACATTAGAGAGACTAGACTTGGCAACCTACTACAGGTACATTTGCACGAGGAAGGCATAGCACAGAGGAATGCGAGCGCCCGAACAACCCAACGAGATAAGGGACCCTCACACACAGGAACTTCCTGTCGGGTTATTGCAAACAATGACCATGTGCACTACTCTCAACAGCACCGCGCATGACACAACCAGATAGGTAACCTGTACAATACAACCTGAACTGACCATTTACAACAACCACATATTCACTCCGAACAAAAAAATCCGAAGGTGAATCACCGCTTCCAGTATCTCAACTATGTATCATATATTGGCGAGTTGCATTATCTCAACTAATACTGCAACTCAATAAGTGTATATATTGTAAATATTATCACCCGTAATTTCAGACAGATTATATAGCCTATGTGTAATGAATCTGATGTTGATCGCTTAACTATCAAAAGTGGACATTCAACTGTATTTATTAATAGCATGTATTTTTTCCGGAATAAGAAATAACCCATCTCATTTGTGTACAATCATTTTCACCGACTGAAAAACATCAAACTTTCGTTTACAATGGAACATGTGAGCTTTCAAATTACATTTTCTAATAGTTACTCCTCATGCACTGTTCGAATGTGGCCTTAGACCACTATAAATCGTCATGAGTGTCTCCAAATTGTCTTTCTGATTACATTTTACTCCGCATGTATCACAGGTATGAGGTCCTAGACCACTAAGGAAGAACATGTGTCTCTTCACATAACTCTCCAGAGTAAAATTTGCCTCGAAAGTAGTACATGAATTTAGCTTGAACCACCATGGATCAACACGTTCCTCCTCCAACAGCTTTTAAAGGTAATCATTGCTCCACCTGTACCAGAGGAATGTGGCATTAGTCTACCATGGATGAAGAGGTAAGTCTTCAAATTACTTTTATAAGTAAATTTCACTCCACATGAACTACATGGATGTATTCAGCGAGTCTTCAGGATACCTTTCCGAGTAATGCTTCTTCTACTTATACCACAGGATTCTACCTTGAGACCATTATGGAACATGTGAGGCTTCAAATATAACATTCCCGTAAAGTTTGCTCTACATGTACTGCACGAATGTTGCCTTAAAAAAACTATGTATAAGGGTGTTTCTTTTAACTTTACATCCTCAGTAAACTTCGCTTTACATTTACTACAGGAATTTAGGTTGAGGCTTCAGTGTGACTTCAGTGTACCTTTCACAGAGTTTGTTTCTCTTATACCCCGGAAGTGTGGCCAGAGATCACTATATATCATCATGTGTTTCTTCAGATGATATCTCCGAGTAAAGTATGGTGCACATTAACTACAGAAATGAGGCTTGAGACCACTTGGATCACCGTGTGACTCTTCAAGTCACCTTTCCTCGTAACTTTTGCTCCACGTATACCACAGGCATGATTCACGAGACACTATGGGTCATCATGTGTGTCTTCAACTGTCCGTTGCGAGTAAATTTTGCTTGGCATATAACACAGGAATGTGCCTTAAGACACCTACGAATCATCATGTGCTTCTTTAAACTGCTTTTCTCAGAGGACTTCGCACCGCATATGTCAAAGGAATAAGGCCTTATTCCACTAAGGATCGTCAAGTGCTCCTTCAGGTGACCTTTCCGAGTAATGTTGGCTCCACATGTACTACAGGAATAAGGCCTTATACCACTATGGATCATCATATGCGTCTTCAAGGAGACCATCTGAGTGAACATTGTTCCGCATCCGTCACATAAGTAAGGCTTGACACCACTATGAATCATCATATGATTCTTCAAGAAGGTCATCAGAGTTAACTTCGCTACGCATGTATCACATACATCACTATGAATCATCATGCGTCTCTTCAAATTACCTATCTCGGAAAACTTTGCTCCGCATGTAACACATTGGTAAGGCTTTACACCACCATGAATCTTCATGTGTTCTTTCAAATAACCTAGCCATGTAAACTTTGCTCTGCATGTATCATCATGTGTTTTTTCAAATTGCCTAACCTAGTAAACTTTGTTCCGCATGTATCACAGGAAAAAGGCTTTACACCAGTATGGATCATCACGTGCTTCTTCATGTCACTTTTCCGAGCATTGTTTGCTCCACATGTGCTGCAGGAGTAAGGCTTAATAGCACTATGGATGCTCATGTGCTTCTTCAGGTCACCATTCCGAGCAAATTTTGCATTTTGCTCCACATGTACTGCAGGAGTAGGGCTTTATACCTTTATGTACCATCAAGTGTGTCTTCAAGGAGACCATTTGAGTAAATTTCGCTGCGCATTTATCACAGGAGAAGGGCCTTACACCACTATGAATCACCATGTGTTGCTTCAAATGGACCTTCTGACTAAACTTTGTTCCGCATGTATCACAGGAATAAGGCTTTATACCACTATGGATCATCAAGTGCCTCTTCAGTGCACTTTTCTGAGCAAAGATTTTTCCACATGTACCACAGGAATGACGCTTGAGACCACTATGAATCAACATGTGTGTGTTTATAATGCCTTTCGAAGCAAAGTTTGCTCCGCAGGTTATGCATATGTAAGGCTCCTTTATTTTGCTTCCATTTTGATTGAGTGAGGCTACCAATCTATCTCTTGTTAAAGTGTTCTCTGAATTGTGGTCGTTTCTGTGAAGAATTTATAATGTTAGAACGAGTAAAATACCCACTGCCATTATAAGATCAAGAATTATGTAGCACAATTCCGGATAACTATATATTAATCTTCTGTATTCAAAGACATAGATATAATAGCCAAGATTTAATGCGTATGATGTTGATCGGAAGCTGTCAACCAGCGTTTTTAGCCACATGAAATTTGGTTCAGGGAATAACACCCTTTGCAATGTTGACCAACTCAAAAGCATTTTATTTCGCTATGTTTGATGATCAACGGAAACGGAATAATAACATTAAGGTCAATATATCTAACTAGTGAAAACTTAACAAGTGCATTTTGAGCAATTTGCATTTATTTGCTAGTTATCCTTAAATACTAGGAACAGAGCTCAGTTCTACACTTAAATGGAGTGGTGCTCGTGCAGTCGATATAAATTATACAAACAATACTGTTTTATACTGTATGTCGGTGTTTCTGGATTTATAGTTCTTACGGATGAACGTGTATTCCTTTTATAACAAGAAAAAAGCGCTTGTGCCAGTCAACATGATCTTCCAACGTCTCGATTAAGAGGATAAGTAAACATTCTGTGCTGCTCTATATTTTAAGTACGAGAGTTGAGGGTAATGAGGGATCCTATCCCCGGGGTATTTGAATAGGCAACCCGCAATCCAGGTACAAGGTCATGCGCACTCCCGAACGAGCATGATCGGAGAAAGTCATGTGAGGGCTCAAACGAAAGGGCTCCTACCACGCTATATATAGAAAAAATCCATTCCAACATAAAATAAAAAATATCCACACCCCCGGGGAAATAAGGTAATTTTTAAGAATATGCGCACTTGAGCTTCTTCCAAGATGTCGGGCTTTTCAATCTTTATGGAAGATGCCTCTAAACTTCCCTACCCCCTAGCGCCAATCCACCACCACCCTCAGAATTCCCTAAAATTCCCAACCAAGTATTCCAAATTTAATTTGATTTTACACAAAAGTCCAGCATTGCTTTAACTTACTTGCGCTCATCTCTGTAGACCTACTTTGGTCAATTTCTGTTCCCTTCCAACTTATTTATCGATTTATTATTTCATATTTATGTATTTATAACTATTTATTGATTATCGATTTACCGATTATTGATGAACTACAAGGTCATCGACCCAAGATTTCAGAAAAAAGTCGATATCACCCGAACGATAATCGGAGAAAGTCATGTGAGAGCTAATACGAAAGGTCTAGGCTCCCTCTATCCATACGACACATCATCTTCAATTTTAGTACTTTTCCTTTTATGATGGACGTTTGCAAGGGTAGGTGTGGTTCGGAGCGGTTTCCACAAAGTCATGTAACATGAAACATAGCGGCCGACGACAGGATAGGCAGAGCAGTCAATCCATGATGGCCGCCGATAGATGATATTTATTATTTTTAATTTATTTAACGACTATTCATTTATTATTATTATTATTATTACTATTATCCAATTCAACCGCTTCCGTCCCTGAGCTTTAGATCCATCCCAGTATTTCCGCATGAAGGTTCTGTGAGCCTCATTTCTTTCATCAGTCCACCCTTTCCTTGTTTTCAGCTTGGGCTTTTCTGAGAATCGCTGGTGTGTTACAACTTTTCTCTGAAGAGGAGCACGTTCCAGGATGTCTTCAAACGTTATCCCTATTTCTGGAAGATCTCATTAAATCTCGGCGAATCAAATTCCCTTCGTTTTCTAGTTCACTAACTAGCAAAGGATGTGGATGGTCAGTCTCTGACAGTTCATGCGTGTTATGTGGCCATAGGAATTAATCCTCCTTTTCCTTATGTCTGTTGCACTCTCCACACTTAGGTAGAGTTCGTTGTTTTTCCACCTCCTGAACTTTCCATTTTCCCTGATTGGTCCCGGTATCTTACTTAGAATTTTTCCTTCTTTAATCTCTACCTTTTCAATCAAACCTTTACTGTTCAATGTAAGGCATTCTCCTGCGTACAGGTTTTCTGGACAAATAAATGAACAATAATGTCTACGCTTGGCATTGAGAGACACTGATCGTTTATTATAAACATTCCTAGTTAGTTGGAATGTCAATTCCACCTTGTTGATCCATGAAGTGGATGCTTCTTTCTCAGAATTGTTTGGTGTTATCCAGTCACCTAAGTACATTAACTTCTCTGTCCGCTTGATTATTCCCTGCTCTATAATTAAGTATCTGGGGGCTAGCTTGATGTTAGTTATAAACTCCGTTTTCTCAAAGGAGATCTGGAAGCCTGCTTTTGTAGCTTGGGTTTTGAGTTGGTTGATTTTTTTCGAACAGTTTCTAGGGAATCTGAGAAGATTGCAAGAACATCTTCAAAAGCTCAGCAGTCAACTGTGAGATCCATTCTCTAGAGTCCATTCCCGACTCCTCCATTATGTATCTCTTGGCGCCATTCTCGAATGACCCATTTCTAGTGCCCAGTTGAAAAGTAGAGGCGATAGTCCATCTCCCAGCCTAACACTTGTCTTGATTTCGAAGGTGTCTGAAATATCTGCCCTGAATGTCACTCTGGAGGTAGTGTTGGTTAAGGTCTATTAAATGATTGTTCTCGTTTTGTTACCAAAGCCGTTAGAATTTGGAAGAGTGTATCGTAGGCCTTCTTGAAGTCGACGACGGTCACCACAAACTTCCTGTTCCTAATCTTCTGATATGAAAGAATAGATTTAAGGTTCATTATCTGCTCGGCACATGAGCGTCCTTTTCTAATGCCTCATTGATATTCTCCCAGTAGTGAAACGAGTTGCTTTTATGCTCGGGTCTGAAATGCTTCTCAGAGAATTTTGTATGATGTCGCGAGGAGCGAGACGCACCGGTAATTGTTTCAACAAATTTATCACCTTTCTTGTTAAAGGGATAAATTAGGGCTGATGTCCAGACACTTGGGAGTTTCTCGGTTTCCCAGATCTCTTGACTGATCTCTGTTAGTTTGTCAATCGCCTTGTCACCTGTGAATGTATTATTTAATATGTATTTAATATTATATCTTAGTTATTAATTTATTCTTACTATTTATAGTTTATTTTATATTCATTACCAATTATTAGAAATATTATTATCCTACTTGTAGGTTCACATTATCATGACTGCAATGCGGGTAGCGGCATGTGTGGCTCTCTCAAGGTAACGTCACCATTTCAACGAGAGTTAACAAGGCAGGCAATTAGAGGTGGCGAGTTTCACGTTACCGTTTCAAACAAGACCAACCCTGTTGCATGACGTCAGAGGGTTTTGGTCATCCATGTAAACGTGGACAAATTAAATATTTATAATTATTTAATTTTTAATTATTTATTTATTAATTATTAAATATGTATTTACTTATATATTATTTAATTCTTATTAATTTAATATTGAATATATATATTGATTGTTATAATTATTTATTTATATTATTATTTTGTTTAGAGGTGTTACAACACTGGACAGCATAGCCGAGCGGTCGATCCCAGGTTTTGCAACGCCGGCCACGATGGCAGCGTACTCTCACGACCCATCCAAGATGACGGTCCTACCTACACCATACTCCTGACACTTTCCTTCACGCCCTATCCCCCAAACCCCACTTCAACCACCTCCAGTATTCTCTTAAATTCCGAACAGATTTTACCAAAATTTACTAGATTTTCCTCAAGATCAGCATTGCTTACACATACTTATGCCAACCTCATCTCTTATTCTTTCCTATCCAGATGCCATTCGAGAGTCGAATAACTTACCAAAATAATAAAAATTCACTATATTTCCTAATATCACCAAAATTCTATAGAACTCATCAAAGTAACCAAATTTCATCAAAATCCTTCCAAAAATACTAAGCTTCCCCCAAATCTCCTACAATAATTAATAAATTCCTCAAATTACCCACATTTACCAGATTTACTCCAAATTCACCAGATTCCCCAAAAATCCTTACAAGTACACCTACATTCCCAGAAATACTTCCAAATATACTAAGATTCCCCAAATTCATCAGATTAACAAAAATCCACAAAATAATCCTCAAATCCTACAATTCCAGAACACACCATTTCCTCGTAAGATTAGCACCCGCATTAAGATAGGAAAAGCCTAATCATTCCAACAAAGAGGGTAAATATAAAGTAACATGTTGTTTGTATGTTTAACACTTACTCATTTAAGTGATTTCCACCTGCATCTGCTTCTTCATTCCAATTTTCTTCTTTTACATCCTGGGGATAAGATGGAATAATTTATGTCAGTGTTATCACCTTATACAATTACACAAATGACAACCCATTTAATTGTACAACACTGCTCAGTTGAAGTGAAGATATATTCGCTGAAAGACTTTCTACTGTCCTTCACATCCTATTGCTAGAGATAAATTTTATACAGATTAGTGGTTATAATCCCCAGTTCTAAAACTTATAATACCATCTTAAATTTAGGGCGATTGGAAATGGTAAATTTACTGCCTTAATGGAAGTACTAACCTTAAGGATTGAGGACAAACGAACAATTATTTTTAATTGTTTTTGCCAAAAAACATAAAAGAGGGGCAGATGACACGGTTGTTCCGCCCCTTGAAACAATAAAAAAATAATAGACTAAAGCAAAGTCTATGGCCCAACACGTGCAAATATCATTGAGTAACTAGCTACTAGGGTGCCCATACGAGCATCACTTTTGAGAATGAAGGCATAAATCTATGAACCCTCAGAATATTACACACAGCATTTCTTCACAATTCACTGAAATGTAATGTTTGAAATGTTCAAAAAGAAGTTAGATTGAGTTAATTCAGTGCCTCTGTGGGGAGTCTATTGTATAGCATGCCAGTAACTAAGATTTATGTGTCTGCTAGAGTACGGGAACCCACAGTTTGCAAAGGAGATTAGAGAATGCTAGTAACTCTAAGAATTATGTGTCTACTAGTGTACGGGAGCACACAGTTTGCAAAGAAGATTAGAGAATGCTAGTAACTCTAAGAATTATGGGTTTGCTAAAGTACGGGAGCACACAGTTTGCAAAGAAGTTTAGAGAATGCTAGTAACTCTAAGAATCATGTGTCTACTAAGGTACGGGAGCACACCGTTTGCAAAGAGGATTAGAGAATGCTAGTAACTCTAAGAATTACGTGTCTGTTAGAGTACGGGAGCACACAATTCGCACTAGTTACTCTAGGAATTATGTGTCTGCTAGTGTACGGGAGCTCACAGTTTGCAAAGGAGATTTGAGCAGGTACTAACAGCCAAATGCTTCCGTTTGTCATCAACATAATTGTGCGATAACAACTCTTAATCCCTAAATGCTATTAGGAGATAAGGAGATGTCTTGAAAATATGAAGTTACTTACCTCATTCTGATCTGAAGAAGAGGTTTCTGTTTTTATGCATGGCATGATATCCGGAATAGAAGATTTCTCTATCTTAATATCCGTGTGTAGGTCTGTATCGTCCTGCAAAGAAATGACTTGTTTCATATATATGTTCCTTTGCGTAGTTGCAATTATATCTTACAGATGGCTTGTAAACTTGCACTGAAGGAAATAAGGAATAAAATAACATACTGAAGGTAATTCAACCCCGAATTCATAGTTTTCTTTCGTCCATAGCCACATGGCAAGAAACCTAACAGATATTGTGCAGCTTTCGTCAAAGGGCATTTCAGTTAGAATACACTCGCAAAACGTAGGCCAAGCATATTGTCACTAGCATTGAGGGTGTGTGTTGCGACTTTGCAACGCTGCAGCTACCATATAACGTTAATAAGGACAAGCTATGTAGATACATTTTGTGTTAAGATATTTCGTAGCAAGCATTGACACTTAGAACAATGATGATCTAATGGGTACATAACGTAGGGAGTAATTTAACGCGAACGATAATCAAATAGGGGTTTATTTGTAAGTATACTGGCAGCTACTTGAAGTCTCAATTCATATAATTTCACGTGTAATACATAATACATGAGTCATTGTGGTTATCAAGATTATTACGCAATGTGTTAATACATAGAGATCTGAATAAGACCATTTTATAGACAACAGCTTTAGAGCATTTCTGAACGCAAATGCTGCCCGTGGTCTAATCAAGTTCAAAACAAGACACATCTCTCTTTCTCCTTCGTTCAACCCTCTTAGAAAAACGAAGAACCCCTAACTATCAAATAATTTATGTGTGCAACATTGGAGGCTATGATGCAGATACTGACAGTCACAGCTAGCAGTGGAGATTGTCTTCAAGGGTGGACCATAAATATATCCACAGCCATGACTACCTGAGGAGGGAGGCATCAAGGTGGGAGGAGGACCAACATCATATTGACAGGGCAAGCAGTGAAGGTCGCCCAAGCCTCATGTGAGAAATCCTACGTGCTAGAACACACATGTCTCACGGGTCAGTCTAGGATTTGACAGGGGGTATCATTTTCAGCGAGTAGTATACATCGCGATACATTTCCGTGTAAAATTCCCTTAGATTGCGATACATTTCCGTATAAAATTCCTTTAAAACAAAATTGTGGCGATGATGACGTCATGAAAGGCACTAGATGATTTTCTAGTAAGCTTATGGGAAACTTCTGGCGAATAGGAGGGTTTTGGAGGGAGAAACATAAAAATAAATTGGCATTTACAATATCCCTCCGATACGCGATACACATCGAAATTTTCGTAATTACCTAATATTTACAAGATATCTTTACTTGACCTACATCGATATTTTGGCATTTTAGCATATATTTACAAAATATGTATCCCCATCTTTACTTCACCTATATAGGATATCTGGTAAAGATCCAGATACACATGTCATAACCAAGTGTTACTGTAAATTGCCAAATTGCATGTGTATCGGGATCTTTACCAGACATCCTTCAAAGAAGTCAAGTAAAGATGGGCAAACATTCTTTATAAATATAAGCTAAAATACCAAAATTTTGATGTGTACCGACATTTTTACCAGACATCATATATATGTCTAGGAATAATAGGGATGCATCATGTACTTAGAAGTGGAAGTCTGTATGTATGTGGATTTGTTCTCCGTACAAATCTACACTTTTTCACCAATCTCAACCAAATTTTGCATAAACATGGGTCAGGACACGAAAGAAACCGCTGGCTAAATGAATTGTCGATAGTCTTTCTCAGTCTTCTGATTTCGGCCTTTTGGCACTCGAGCAAATGCCAATAAAGTCAGAAAATAACCTGATGATGGAATGACAAAGCAGATTGTTTCCATGGCAAAATTATCTCATGACGTGACCACCAAGTTTCCATCTATTTCTGTAAGAGGCCATGCCACTCCATTTTCTCCACGGCAAATGTAGCTCAGAATGAAATTTTGCATAAACATAGGTCAGGTCACACAAGAGACTGCTGGCTACATGCATTATCGATAGTCTTTCTCATTCTTCATATTTCGGTATTTTGCCACTCGAGCCAAGGCTAATAAAGTCAGAGAATAATGTATTAAGGGAATGGCAAGGCCGGTCATTTCCATCGCAACAGTAGCTCAGGACGTGACCAACAAGTTTCCATCTATCTCTGTAAGAGGCCATGCCACTCCATTTTCTCCACGGCAACAGTAGCTACAAACGTGACCACCAAGTATCCATTTATCTCTGTAAGAGGCCATGGCACTCCAATTTTCAAACGGCAAAAGTAGCTCAAGATGTGATCACCAGGTTTCCATCAATCTCTATAAGAGGCCAAGGCACACTATTTTCTCCACGGCAACAGTAGCTACAAACGTGACCACCAGGTTTTCATCTATTTCGATAAAAAGCCACGGCACACCATTTTCTATCCAAACCACGATAAGGACATTATGAATCTGAACGCGATCAAAAACTGAATACATTTTTTTAATGTTGTTAACAGGGTTCATTGTAGGGAATTGAAATTTTAAAACAGAAATACATTGGCTAATCCTGCATGTGGCGTAACGTTACGAAAGCTGGAGATATCATCAAGAAACATACATAGCATTAAGATCAAATGAGCTTAAATTATTCTGTTGTTGATTAATTTAGAAACTTTGCAATATCATGCTCATATAGCCCATGAACTTGAGTGTGCATGGAATGTTTCTGATAACATGTGTTACTGTGATGGATGTAGTAGTGTATGTATTTGTAATTCAAATAAGGATTGGAAAGGAGGTTGCTATGGCCTTCAGTTAGGAACTATCGCGGTATTTACTTGGAGTATAATAAATAACCCCTGGCACAGCAGCCCAAGAAGGGCCAAGGCCTAACAAGCGACCGCTGCCCAGTCATTTGGTCTGCAGATATTGAGGTAACGCGTGGTCAGCGCATCGGTCCCCTTGGCCGTTAATCTTGGTTTTCCTGACCGAGATTTGCTTCGAGTATAAGTAGGAAATCTCGGAAAACAATTACCAAGTTTTGGCTCGAGAGTGTAGCCCACCATTCCGGCTCTCAGACCAAAATTAAAATGTCATGACAGAGTCGGGATTCAAACCCGGACCTCCAAGGCAAAAGCCGAGAATGCTAGCCGATAACACACGTGGTCGTAAAATGTTTTTTGCATTTTATGTATAACTTTATTTAATACTAGCAGAAGTACCCGTTCTTCGAACGGTGTTCGTAGTTAACACCAGGCATTATCAATTGAGCTACTGTGCAATGGTTAGCGGTTTGTTATTCCATCAAGTTTATCAGAACGAAGTTAGTTTATTGGGAATATCACACACACTGTTAATTTAAGGCCCTTAAAATGTAGTTTTCGGAGACCCTTTATAGATTCCCGAATTATCTGTCTCACATTGAGAAGCGCAACATATGCTTTGGTCGTCCTTGTGGGAAAATTTTTATATTTCGCATATTTTAGCATATATTGAGAAGTTTTTCTCTATATCCACCCTTCTACTGTATGAAAAGTACGGTGAAGAGTTTTATAAATGATTGGTGTATTGACTCTCATGGTTACCATACCTAATTTTAAGATGCACCAAGCATCCGAACACGAGGTATAGGCGTACATAAAGATACACAGAAAGACAGACAGACAATTGTATTGTCTACAACATATTACCCAGATATCCAAATATGGATATATCTACCACACAGTATCAAATAAAATCATCCTTATGATGAACCCGTATGTCGACAAAAAAAATTAGTTAAAATGTGCTCTCAGACTAAATTCACCTAACGTGTACTTCCTGACGTGAAATACAATTGAAAGTCTTGTAGACGAAACACGTCACATAAAAACTGACCCTCTACGTTGTGCTAGGTACCCATACACAGGAAGACCCCTTTCATAAATTATAAAGGCTTGTGGTGCATGAAAATTCAGGTTCTCTAGACTCAAATTATTGTACAATAAATTTGAGGAAAATTCTACCGTGAGCAACGGGCATTAGACGCTTAGGAAAGAAGACTAGAGAAGAATAGAGGATTTGGAAATGTGGCTATGGAGGAGAATGGAGAGCATAAGTTGGAAGGACGAAGTGAGAAGTGAGGAAGAATTAAAGAAAGTAGGAGAAGAAAGGATGATACTAAAGAAGATCAGGAAAAGAAAAATGAATTGGATTGGACACTGCATAAGAGGAGATGGTTTGGTCAAAAGTGCATTAGAAGGGACAGTCTAAGGGAAAATCCGAAGAGGAAGAAGGTTTCAGATGCTGGATTCCATCGAGATTGATAAATCTTATGAGCTGATGAAACGTGCTCCTGAAGACCGGATAAGGTGGAGAGACCTACCATGAGGAAACCTGCCATCAGGCAGAATGGAAAACCCTCCAGTTAATCTTGCTTGATTCACACCCCGACCCAGATCACTGGAATCGTGAAATGAAGAAGGATTGTTAAAGCATGGTTATCATCGATGCATTACACGAGGCCATTCACGTTCGAAATTACTTAAATTCGCTTTGCGGCTCTCGCGCATGCATGGACTCTGTTTCGCCCTAAAGAAACTTGGGCAATAGAGCAAGAAGTGTGTAGCACTGATCTTTGTTTGCGATGCTTCCTTGAGATTTTCTGAAACATAATTATAAAGGAAGGGAAATAAAGACGACCTTATTCATGGCAAAAGCCTAAAATGATATGAACAAAGTATTTAGGGGAAGGAGCAGTTGTGTGTATACATTGTTTACTTAGGTAAATAGTACACACACTTCCCGTTGTCCTCGTAGCCTAAGGGGTTGCGTTCCAGTTGTGTTCATTATGCAGAGCGGGAAGGAGTTTGAATCCCACTTTGGATATTTTTTATTATTATTTCCGTATTCTTCTTTCTTGGTATTAGTAACATGTTTTATAATTTCATTGTCATAAACATATTTTATATTCATATGGATGAAAGTTTGTGTGAAACTCAGAAACAAACCAATTTTTCCGCTGTTGCAAGATGTGCGATGTAGAGTTTAGCTGTTTCCCTCCATTTTAACGATGCTTTAGAGCAGGCATGTCCAGCCTTTTTTTGGAAAAGGGCCACTGTCGTTAACGTAAATTGGTTTGCGGGCCTCATGATCCGATTTTTTCTACTGTATTAATTAGGATCTAAATTCTAAGATAAACCAATTAATTTAAAAAATAGCTATATATAGATATGTTATTTTTATTAAAATATTAATCATATATTTGTTAAGTTATGTTTAAAATTAAATTAAATATATATAAATGTTATATTAAAATAAACCGAGCCTTACAGTGGTCGCATATGATGTGTAACATCTGACATCCTACTGTGAAATTGAGACGAAATATATGTGAAGTCAATTTGTTTCGGCTGTACTCCTCCAGTTTTTAATTTTTTCTCTCGTTTCTTTAGTCGATAATTTTGCATATATTCTGCTCTGGATTTACCCATCTCTGCAAATCATGAAAAAAGGGGTGTCACCCCGACTCCTAGGACAACTCATACAAGCCCGTAGCATTATTGGTTCAAATTATATTAAAAAGCCGATGACCTATTAGTTTTGGGACCTTTGGTTAATTTAAGGGGGCAATAGGAAAACGGGGGGTGTCACCCCGAGTCCTAGGACACCTCATACAAGTCCCTAGCATTATTGGTTCGCGAGATATTAAAAAGCCGATGTCATATTAGTTTTGTGTCCTTTGGTTAAATGAAACGGGCTATAGAAAAACAAGGGGCGTCACCCCGAGTCCTAGGACTCCTCATACAAGTCCCTAGCATTATTGGTTCGCGAAATATTAAAAAGATGATGACCTATTAGTTTTGGGTCCTTTAGTTGAATTAAGGGGGCTATAGGAAAACAGGGGGCATTACCCCGAGTCCTAGGACACCTCATACAAGTCCCTAGCATTATTGATTCGCGAGATATTAAAAACCGATGACCTATTAGTTTTGGGTCCTTTGGTTAAATTAAGGGAGGTATAGGGGCGTCACCTCACGCAAAATGGGTTGGCACCATCTCACAACCATCTCTCCGATACCGCGCGTGCTCATTGGTCAAATCAAATAGCACGCACTTCCCTGGTTTCCTGTTACACATTTCCGTCCCTTTTCCAAAATCACTCCCACAAAAAATATCCAGCAACTGAGAGGCAACACTATGTTGGCCGACAGTACGTCGTGGTACCAATCTCCATCACCATGCGCGCTCATTGTTTCCTGTATGTTTGCCGACAGTACGCCGTGGTACCAATCTCCGCCACCGTGCGTGCTCTTTGTTTCCTGCAGCCGAAATAAATCAGAAACCTCTATGGAGATCAAATTGGCAGGTGAAAAGCTGAAGGAAGTAGGAGACTTCTGTTACTTAGGAAGCAGAATAACCAGTGATGGACGAAACAAAGAGGATATAAAAAGTAGGTTAGCTCAGGCAAAGAAAGCATTTCTACAAAAAAGGAATCTGCTGACATCGAATATAGATTTAGGTATTAGGAAGTCATTTTTGAAAGCGTTTGTCTGGAGCGTGGCGCTCTATGGAAGTGAAACTTGGACTATTGGTGCAGCAGAAAAGAGGAGAATTGAAGCATTTGAAATGTGGTGTTACAGGAGAATGATGAAGATCAGATGGGTAGATAAGGTTACAAACGAAGAGGTATTAAGACGAGTGGGAGAGGAGAGATGTTTCTGGTGACTGCTAATGAAGAGAAGAGATAGGTTGGTAGGACACATACTAAGACACCCAGGAATAGCAAGCTTAGTTATGGAAGGAAGTGTCGAGGACAAGAACTGTAGGGGTAGACCAAGGTTAGAATATGTTAAACAGATTGTCTCGGATGTAGGGTGTCGGAGCTATGTAGAGATGAAACGATTAGCTCAGGACAGGGAGGCATGGAGAGCTGCATCAAACCAGTCAAAAGACTGAAGACTCAAACAACAACAACACACTTCCGTCCTTTTTCCAAAATCACTCCCACAGAAAATAGCCAGCAACCAAGAGGAAAGATGTTACACATCAATACCAGAATTAATATTTTACCAGTCGATGCGACACTACTTCTCACGAAGAAGGCATCCAATATCTGGTTTGATTGCTGTTGTAGCAACTCGAAGTGAACTTTCCAGATGACTGTCGGTGATTCGCGTTCTCGTTGCGCATTTGACATGTTTCATCCTGGAGAACACTTGTTTGCATATGTATGTGCTATCGAAAAGTGATGCAAAAGGAAGTGTGTGTCTATTAATGCCCGGATATTTTTCTCTGTGAAAGTAGTCGCGATAGAATTTAAGGGGACATTCTTAAACTTATTCTTTAGGTCTGACGCACATTGAAAATCAACGCAGTCCATTTGCAGATCCTCGGGAATCTCGTCTATGTTAATGGAGAAAGGGGAAGAAAGCATATTGAAACTTATAACATTCTCCTTGAAGTCTTGAAATCCAATGCGGAATTCGGTTCTTAATTCTGATATGATTTCTGAGTATTTTCGAGAATTTTGATTATTACAATTCAGTTGTAAGTATGAAGTTAATTTGTTTATTAGATATATGTCATTGTTCTATTTGACTGTGGTGTGTGAGTGTGTCGGGTGAGGGTGCATGTGAGTGGGCCTGGTGACAGACTGTTATAGTAGTAGTATTTGTTGTATTTTTTTCGTTAGTAGAATTTTGGTATTTAATTGTTAGTAGAAGGTTAGTATTTTGTAGTAGAATTGCTCTTTACTTATTCTGAAAGGGAGTAGCAGCCTTTCAGAATAAATAAATTCTTTACTAGTCTAATAGACGGTTAAGATATTGATAATATAAGCCAACTAATGGCTACACTGCGTTCTGCTGCACGGCTGAAAGCAACGGGAAACTACAGCCGTAATGCTATTCCCGAGGATATGCACCTCTCTATGCATAAATACATGTGATGATGGCCTCCTCCCTTGTAAAATTTCAATCCGGAGGTAAACTAGTCCCCCGTTCGTATCTCCGGGTGGGGACTACTCGAGAGGGGGTTAACATCACAGAAGTGACAAAGAGGAAATCTGACATTCTACGGATCGGAGCGTGGAATGTTAGAAGTCTGCTAGGAAGTGGGAAGTTAGAAAACTTAGAAAGGGAAATGGATAGGTTGAGGTTGGATTTGGTTGGGATTAGTGAAATGCGCTGGCAGGAAGAACAGGACTTTTGGTCAGGAGACTATAAGGTCATTAGCACTAAATCAAACAATGGCCAAGCAGGAGTTGGTCTCATATTGAGTAGGAAACTTGGACAGCGGGTAGAATATTATGAGCAATACAGTGAACGGATTATTGTAGCGAAAATCAATACTAAACCTACGTGCACCACAGTGGTACAAATCTATATGCCTACCAGTCAAGCTGATGATGAGGATGTTGAAAAGGTCTACGAAGAAATAGATGACATTCTGAGGTATATCAAAGGTGATGAAAATGTTATAGTAATGGGAGATTGGAATGCTGTGGTAGGAAAAGGGAGAGAAGGGAAGATAGTAGGAGATTTCGGATTAGGTGAAAGGAATGATCGAGGAAGCAGACTGATGGAATTCTGCACCGAACATGAGTTGGTCATAGCTAACACCTTATTCAATAACCAGAATAGAAGAATATACACATGGATGAGACCAGGAGATACAGGGCGTTACCAAATCGACTTCATTATGGTCAAGCAGAGGTTTCGAAACCAGATCTTGGATTGTAAAACATATCCTGGTGCTGACATAAACTCTGACCACAATCTGGTTGTAATAAAATGCAGATTAAAGTTGAAGAAACTGAAGAAAAGTCAAAAGCCAAAAAGGTGGGCAATAGACAGACTGAAAGTAAAGGATGTAAACGAAAGATTCAAGAAGAGTATAAAGGAAGGACTAATCAAAACCCCTAAACAAACTTCAATTGCAGACGAATGGGCACTTTTGAAGAATGAAATAACAAAATCCGCAGAAGAAAACATTGGTAGGAAAGAAAGAATAGGTAGAAAACCGTGGATCACTCAGGATATACTAGAATTGATGGATGAAAGGCGGAAACACAAGAATCTAAGAGATGAAGAGGGGAAAGCAGAATACAGACGTCTGAGAAATGAGGTTAACAAGAAGTGCAAGGAAGCGAAAGAAGAATGGTTGAAAGAGAAATGTGCAGGTATAGAAAAGTGTCTGAAATTAGGAAAAGTAGACACAGCTTATCGAAGGATTAAGAATACTTTTGGGGAAAAGAAGTCTAAGTGCTGTAATATTAGGAACACAATTGGAAAGCCTCTAACAGATAGGGAAGAAAAGCTTGAGAGATGGAAAGCTTACATAGAGTGCTTGTATAAGGGAAAGGAGATTGAGAATCATGTAATGGAAAGGGAGGAGGAAATTGATGAGGATGCAAAAGGAGATTTAATATTGAGATCAGAATTTGACAGAGCATTAGAGGACTTAGGCAGGAACAAAGCACCAGGCATAGATGATATACCGATTGAGTTGCTACGCTGCATAGGAGATGAAGGTCTGATCAGGTTATTTCACTTGGTGTGTAGGATTTATGAGACAGGTGAGGTACCCCCTGATTTCAAGAAGAATGTTATCATCCCTATACCAAAGAAAGTTGGAGCTGACAGATGTGAAGATTACCGTACAATCAGCTTGATTACTCATGCTTCAAAGATCCTGTCTAGAATAATTTACAAGAGGATTGAAAGCCAGATCGAAACGGAGTTGGGTGAAGACCAGTTTGGTTTCAGGAGAAATGTAGGAACAAGGGAAGCTGTACTAAGTCTTAGGCTGATTTTGGAAGGTAGAATAAGGAAAGATAAGAGAACGTTCATGGCATTTGTAGACTTAGAAAAGGCTTTTGATAACGTTGATTGGACTAAATTGTTTGACATTTTGAAATCTATTGGAATAAAGTACAGGGATAGGAGGGTGATATACAATCTATACAGAAACCAGACAGCAGTCATTCGAGCTGAAGGATATGAGAGAGAAAATGGTATTCAGAAAGGTGTAAGGCAAGGCTGCAACTTATCACCCATACTTTTCAATCTTTACATTGAACAAGCAATGAAGGAAATTGGAGAAAAATTTAAAGTGGGAGTGAAGATTCAAGGATAAATAATTTCAACTCTGAGATTTGCTGATGACATCGTCATCTTGGCCGACAAGCCTGAGGATTTGAATGAGTTTTTGAATGGTATGGATTCCGTCTTACGGAAGGACTTCATGATGAATATTAATAAATGTAAAACAAAAATACTGGAATGCAGCCGAAATAAATCAGAAACCTCTATGGAGATCAAATTGGCAGGTGAAAAGCTGAAGGAAGTAGGAGACTTCTGTTACTTAGGAAGCAGAATAACCAGTGATGGACGAAGCAAAGAGGATATAAAAAGTAGGTTGGCTCAGGCAAGGAAAGCCTTTCTACAAAAAAGGAATCTGTTGACATCGAATATAGATTTAGGTATTAGGAAGTCATTTTTGAAAGCCTTTGTCTGGAGCGTGGCGCTCTATGGAAGTGAAACATGGACTATTGGTGCAGCAGAAAAGAGGAGAATTGAGGCATTTGAAATGTGGTGTTACAGGAGAATGATGAAGATCAGATGGGTGGATAGGGTTACAAACGAAGAGGTATTAAGGCGAGTGGGAGAGGAGAGATGTTTCTGGCGACTGCTAATGAAGAGAAGAGATAGGTTGGTAGGACACATACTAAGACACCCAGGAATAGCAAGCTTAGTTATGGAAGGAAGGGTCGAGGACAAGAACTGTAGGGGTAGACCAAGGTTAGAATATGTTAAACAGATTGCCTCGGATGTAGGGTGTGGTAGCTATGTAGAGATGAAACGATTAGCTCAGGACAGGGACGCATGGAGAGCTGCATCAAACCAGTCAAAAGACTGAAGACTCAAACAAACAACAGACTCAAATTGCCCAAATTCCTAAAAGCCGCAAAAAGTGCTAGTTCAATTCAGGAATTTTTGAAAATAATGTTGCTGTTTGGAGATATAATAGACCTTGTGTACTATATGTCGAACGTGAAAATTGCATGAAAAAATTCTAGGTTACCCCTTCACCCACTTGATTGCATTGATGAATTATACGGTCTACGTTAGTTCCGTGATAACCTTATAGCCATTTGCAAACTTTCACAGAAATGTAATAAATGGAGTGTCATTGCTTCTTACAGAAATAGATGGAAAGTTTTATGCCACCCCATGAGATAATGTTCTCATGGTTACCGATTTGCATTCTTTCATTAGTTTGTTAAATTAAATTAAATTAGTTTTCTGGGAATATTTCACAAACTGTTGGATTTAGAGCCTTATAATGTTTTCGAGGACCCTTTAGGGCCCCCGAGTTTTGTTGCTGGCACCGAGGGGCTTTGTCTCGTCGTTGTACGCCATAATATAATACTAATAATAATATAATATAGGGAGAAATTATAATACCTATTTTTTATTATTTTTTATTCAGCCAATGGCCATGTACTTTTCTTTTCAGGACGGGTCAGGGAAGGGATATTATCAGAGAAAGAAGCATTCACATCGCGCTTGAGCAAAATGGAAATGGCCTACCATTTAACTAAGGACATCTATATGAAAAGGTCAATATCCTTCAACGCAAAACTAAAACATTACTGCAGTGTCATCCGTCCGGAAGTCTTGCATGCTTCTGAATGCCTCACGATGAACAAAAAAGGCTTGGTCGAGAAACTGGAGGCCAAAGAAAGAAAATTTTTGAGAAAGATAATGGGTTCCATCAAAGATAATGGGGAATACAGAAAACGGCATAACCATGACCTATATACTCATGTGGAGAAGATAAGCAACGTCATCCGGAAGAGAAGGTTACCATTTGTTGGGCATGTGAAACGAATGAGCCCAGCGAGACTGACCAACCGCAACATAACTTACTTTCAGGAGAGGAAAACAAAATGGGCCTGGTTCATTGAACTAGATAAAGATCTGAAAGAAGTGGGGATTACACCAACAGACATTCAGGAGTGCGTCCCACTCAAAGGGAAACTTCAAGCTTGTAAAGGTTTCCAAGAAAAACCGAAGCTGAAAACGGGAAAGATTTGGACCCAGGTACGGAAGGAAGTCCATCGAGAACGAATGCGGGCGTACAGGGCAAACATCAAAGCCAGTAGGAGACGGTTGGAATGACGCGATCCATAGATGGCCTATACGAAATGAATGAATGAATGAATGAATGAATAATATGGGGATAGGAATATAATAGACCTGCCATACCACACCCGCAGGTGACAATCGCGTGAAAAAATTCTAGAGTACCCCTTGATCCCCTTAAGCGCGTTAAACGTATTGATGAATTTTACGGCTTTGGTTCCGTGATAACCTTCTAGCCGTTTGCAAACTTTCACACTAATGTGATTAATGGAATTGCATTGCGTCTTACAGCAATAGATGGGAACTCTGAGAATCCGTTGGCATGGTTACTGGCTTGCATTCGTTCATTAGTTTATTAAATTAAATTAGTGTTCTGGGAATATCTAAAAAACGGTTGGTCTTCGGTCCTTAAAATGTGGTTTTCGGGGACCCGAGTTTTGTCTCTCACATTGAGGGGCTGAAAATGAGTTTTGTCTCGTCCTTCTACGCCTATTTCAGCATGTATTTTAAGGGGGTAGGCCCCCTTTTATGAGAGGTACGGAGAAGAGATACATCAATGATTGGTGTCGTGCCTCTGATGGATATCTGTACCAAATTTTACGTTGATACATCCAGCCGTTCTCGAGTTATAAGGGAACAAATTTGTCCACAGACAAACAAACAAACAGACAGACAAACAAAAAATTATTTTCGCGCGCATCCATCACAAAACAGTCTGAAACGTGTAAACATCTCAAATTTCCGTAGAAATTCAGAGATAAACACACAAATTTTCATTTTTATATATAGAGAGATATACTGCACCGCTCGGTGTTGACCGTGTTTTATTGGACAGATTCTGGTTTTACTCACTAACCGTTGGAGATATACGAAAAGTGATAAGGACCTTTCGGATAGAAAATTAAATGTTAAAGCTCATGTATACCATCAAAAGTTTGCTATTTCTTAGCGTTCTCTTTTTATTTGAAAAGGAAATATGAAATTTTGAAACCAAAGGGTGTAGTGACGTCACAAATGTCGGTTTTACTCGCTAACTGTTGGAGATACACGAAAAGTGATAAGGACCTTTCGGATAGGAAATTAAATTTCAAAGCTCGTATGTGCCATCGAAAGTTTGCTATTTCCTACCGTTCTCTTTTTATTTGATATGGAAATATGAAATTTTGAAACCAAAGGGTCTAATGACGTCACTAAAATAGTTGCCATTTTTAATAGTGCAAAATTTCGAAATCAAAAGTATCCTATATGTAAACCTGGTAAATCAGCTACATCCATGCAAAATTTCATTTAAATCGGACCAGTGGTTCTTGAGTTATTGAGTAACAGACAGACAGACAGACAGAAAGACAGACACACACCATCTCATTTTTATATATTAGTATGATTTAGTCTTTACGGCACCGAAACCTATGTGACATTTGGTTCTAATTTTACACTTTTGATGCCGCTGCTGTTACGGAATATTTTGAATCTATACCTTAAGTCGAAAGTTATCACGCGCAATATAAGGTTTGTAATATCTACTAGAATTGAAGTTTTATACACTCAGTTAAAGTGTGTTCTACTACTGATATGTTGAGGTTTATGTTTTATTAATCATAATGTCCTTATGCTGCAATATTTTTAAATTGTTGACAGCGTTTACCTACAAGCTGACTTTTGTATTACAAAACAGAAATACAGTAAATTTTTCGTGATATTGCAGATTGTTCTATGAATAGTATTTGTCTTTGTTATTCGGGTTAAATTGTAATGGGTTATTATCCTGCTCTATGACTATGCTAATTTGTAATGGAACCGGATGTTAAATTATGATATGAGGTGATAACATGTTAATAACGTAATTAAACCACGAATAGATATTATTATGCGATAATTTTCGGCTGATAAGGACCAACCAGTAAGTAATGATACTTTCCTATAAGAATAGTGGAATTATATAGTTCGATTCTATTCGTTCACAATTTTTTTCCTATGTTTATATATTTATATTAGCCATTAACCCCGCCAACCTCGGCCCAATGTTTGGGAAGCCAGGCTCTGCCTGTCACAAGCCAGGACAAAGTGGTGGGTGATAGAGGAGTAACACACCTTAAAAAAAACTTGGTCCAGCTGGCCCGGCTGGTAGTACCTTGTAGGGGTCCCGTGCCAGGGACATGGTGAAGTACTCAACGGCATAGACAATGGAGTAGATGGACTACGGAACAGTGAAAATGGCGGAAGAGGCAGCCCAGTACTCGGGATAATGAGTAAAAGGTATTTGGTATATGGTACTGTTCCCGAAATTCACATAGCGAACACCTATTATCCGGGGATGGGAAGGATCGCAAGGACTGCTGGTACCCAGCTAGATAAACCAACAAATCCCGCTAGATGGTTAACTAGGAATCTCTCGGTGCATTATGTTAAAAACACGGTCGTACTACTAACTAGCTACAATTAAAACTCCTACTACAAAGTATGGTAGGACAAAACTCTCGGAATTTCGAGGGTGAACGGTTAAAATTAAGTGGGCACATGTATCTAACCAGTAGTACCACCGCCTTTAATTGTTAAATGAAAAAATCGTGAAATTCTTTAAAAGGAAGAGGCAGACTAAATAGTGCCTGCCAATGTTTATTCAAAAGGTTGTCACTCAAACAATTACAAAACATATGCTCAAAACATTCTCAACGTAATTAAATCAAATCTTCACCTGTTGACAACTAAAATATTTGTGAATGACATCACAATCTAGGACATTACCCTGTCCTTTCTTACAATAAATGCCTTCTAAAAATAGACATTAGGTCTAAAACTGTTTAACGTAGATCAACGTATTAATCCAATTGTATATCTGAGATTCGCATCTCCTCAGGATACGACTATTGTTTACATTCAAATATCCCTATATAATACTATTTCGTTACATCGCACCCTGACGTTCCACAATTCTATAAACATATAAATTGTCTTAATATCGTTACCATTATTTAATTTATTTACAATATTTTTAATTATCACGACCTGCATGATATCACTTTCTAGATCTTTATAGATCTCCATAGATCTCTCTGGTTCTCTCCTAGACCCTGTCTTCATTTAAATCTTTCATTAATACAGAATCACATCCACTTCGTTTCTTCCGGTAGGTATCTCAATGCAATTGAACATAAGTAAAAACCATCTAAGGTATTTGCTGTTCTATATGCCATAATCATTAATAAACCGATACATGATGAGCAATATAGCAGATTATCTTCATGGTTAACTTTACCTCTTACTATCGTGGTTTGTGGAGCTTAAACAACATTGCACACATCGCAATAACTTTGTTGTTCCAACAACAACATTAACATTACACTCATTAGTCCTTATATATCGCTTATACTCGTGGACATAATACTCTTATCGTTGCATTGAACAAATCCCTTAAAATTTACGTCTTACCACTTTCGCATACGTCTTGAACAACGACGTTCACCTAACCATTACTATGCACGGAATTCCAACAATAATAAATATAATATTCCATTTGAACACACCGCCTGGGATGCGAGAAAATCAGTAAACCTACTATTGTAGTTATTCAAATACTATGAAATAACTTTCAATTTACAAATATACCAATAGCGTTTATACATCGTCCTCGTGCCATTATATTACCATTTCTTGTTCCATTACCTTGCAGCGCATTATTTATTTATGCAATCTTCCATTAACTACCTTACTATACCGATTCAGTTGCGATATCTTTATTTACTTGTCGTATAGGTTCCATAAATTAACCACGTTACAATTTTAACCAAATACTTAGAAGATCTGCATCTGTATATGCCATCGAATAAAAAATACTACATATCCACTCATTCTGTGTTCACATCTGCAAATAAATCCTTAACAACATTCCTTCAAACTTACGTTGCATAATAACTGAGTGTATCAACTACACCTCGTATCTCAAATCATGTAATGCTTACATTAGCACTATTAAGTCTATCGTTCGATAGTGAGCTACAATTGCCCTTTCATTAAACACAGCTGATTGCTTAGAAAACACATTCATGTATTTTAAACTATTTACGTGCGTTCAAAGCCTTGTAGAACAATAATGCTTGTTACATTTTACTGCAGCAACGAATAACACTTAGTAAAGTATATTACGTTGCTTAATATCTCTCTAAAGCTTTATGTGACAATATATAGCGTTCTATAAAGTCTTCCTTCATTTTATAGCGTTCAAACAAAGTATACAGTCTTACTTGGCGTCATACTTAATATGAACCTTTGTATAGCGTTCTACACAACATAAACCTTCTCGTAGCATTCCACGATCTATAAAACGCATTTACGCATACCGGAATTAAATTACCATCAATAAAGCAGACGAGGAATTATTTTTACAATACGTCAAATGACACACGGTGACGTGTAATTTTATTACAAACTCTAATATGACTGAAATGTCATCTAACATGACTAAACAAACAATTAAAAGTAATGAAGATTAACCTGGTCATAAATTTTGGTCAGCACAAGATATACACAACATGGCAACTACAACTAAATGAATCGTAAACCCTCAAATACCTTACTGCCCGTACGTCTCTTGACAATCTGCGGTAGCGGTGAACAGCTGAGAACGAGATTCCTTTCGCTGCGTTCTCCAAATACCTGCTTGCGGCGCTCGGCTGCTTGTCTGGACACCACGTGGTCCATCTGTGGCGGTCCACAACAGCACATCGCCTCGAATGATCTGAGTTGAACCAGCGCTGCTCCCCCAGCCTCGTACCTCGAGCTCGTTCTGGCATCTTACGTACGTTTCTGAATCAGATGAATCTGTGGTAATTCTCTTCGTACGGCAGCTCGCTCGATGTTCTACGGTGAATGCATAAGGTATGACGATAATATTGCGAGAATTCCATGGTGTTATTGGAACCTCCACTAGTAGAGTTGCATTTTGTGACAATTTTGAACTACAGTTGGAAATGTGGTAGTTTGTCTTCATAAGACCTTCATATAATTCCTTATACACCTGGTGTCCACATTACTGATTGCTGATTATTTCCCCATCATAGCGCTCAACAAGTCATAAATCCCTCTGTAGAGTTCAGATTTTAATATACTCTCCGGATTGATTCGATCGACATAATAAATAGCTGTTTAATATTTCTGAAGTATCGTTCAAATATATTTCTCCCGAGATTTAGTGTATATCTCGAGAAATCGTAGAATTATAATCGTAGTCAGTCTTCTTCTAATGCTATGTAAAATACGTATAATGCAGTAATGTTTCTCTGCTTCAAATTTTAGCGTTCATTTGCGCTGCAAGTTCTCAACGGGGCTTCCTTCTATTTCTCGACCGGACGAAGGCGCTGGCCTCCCGGTATCTCCTCCTTCCTCGCTGACTCGAATTCTGTAATATTTGCTGGAGCCTTAATTAGCACGACTTGGCATGTCAATCGCTCAGTGTGGAATGAATCTGATGTCGAAGCAAGACTTGCCTCCTCTGCATAAAAATGGCGCCCTAGCGCGAAAAAGAAAACAGCGTCTGTCCACTTCTTATCAGAATATCTCTCAAACAATGCTTAATCTCAAGCAAACCTTCAGTCCATAATTATTTATTTTCTAACAGCTTCGTATTTCCATACTCGAATTTTTTATAATTATTTCAATAAATAATCATAATTGAATCCGTGCTAATAACTGTAAGTTATTTGATTGGCTTAGCTGCGGTCACGTGACTCCTTTGTGTATTCCTGGCGCGTGGCTCGGCGTGCGTTCGGCTTGAGTTGTCGAGGGGTCGTGCGCAAAACCCTCTACTCTCGGAAGACTCTGTCTGTCTGTCTCTCTCACACACACGTCAAAAACTGATTCTGAGCCGGCGTAACTTGTCAAGAACTCAACGAAATGTCAATTTCCAGCACCAACTAAGCATTATTTCTTCCATGTTACAAAATATACAGATCATAAATTTAAGCATTTCTCTCCTTTTCTTGCTTTTATAAAGGCTTATAGCAAGACCACATCTTCTTGCCTGCATTAACTACATGCATGTACGGCGCATAATATGTCCAAACTCCTTTTAATAAAATTAAAACTCCCTCGTAACACAAGTTCGATTCTCGACTGCAGCATATCCTGGGGTTCAATAAATTCGGGCTTAGGACCAAATATCATTTTAAGGGAACGACGGTTTCACATGTTAGTGGCGGTACCCCGACAGCGTCTGTTTCACATGTTAGTGGCGACTGATACTGTAATACTCAGAAGTGGAACTCTGAGTTTAACCGACTGACATGTCAGTCAAAACATCAATTAAATCAACATGAATAGTGCACCTTCTAGAGCAATAAATTACTGCAGGGGTTTCAGTCCCAGAGTGGTATATTCGGATTCTGGGGAGACCACAGATGTGTGCAAGGAGGTAAGTTGGAGTACCTCAAATCCCCATAGGAACATTCTTAAAGCATGATCTCGGCTTTGGCTAATTCCCTTTTGAAAGTTGGGAAATTTCTTATGGGTGACTTCAATGCACAAATTGGCAAAGACAGGAAATATCGATATTGGGTTTGGAAATGGTCTGGCCATAAGCAAATTAATAAGAACGGCATGACGCTCATCCAGTTATGCAGAAGTCATGATTTATTTTTTAAATAAAACTTCTTTAAGAAACTCCCTTCTAAAACTAGGACTTGGGTCTCACATTATTCCTTATTGGGTGAGTATCAACTGGACTGGATCATGTTAAAATTTCCCATTCTTATACTGCAGGAATCATGAAACTAAAAGTACTGAAGGCCTGGACTTAGATTCTGATTATTATCCAACAAATTTTTCCCTTGATATGATCTCTGAGAAACGATACTTTACAAAAGGAGTTCCTCAACGTAAGTATGATATAGAGAATATTAAAGGTAATGCAAAATTCATGAAAGGAACTGAAGAAATACATCCACAAAATTGGCAGCAACTTCAAGCAGGACTCTTACAAACAGCTGTAAACATAGCCCCTTTAACAAGAACAAGAAAACACCCGTGGTGGACAGATCAATGTGACCAGTTAATAAAACTTAGGCAGCAAACCTGGCATAATTGGTCATGCAATAAAACTCCAACCACAATTCAAGAACTTAAAAACGTTAAGATGATAATTACAAAATCAATAAGGAGAATTCGTAAGTAAAGTGAAGATTTTAAATTGCAATCAATAGAAGAGGACTTTCGGCATCATAAGACACGAAACTATTATAGAACGTTCAAGCAAAAGTTGATAAAGTATTCTTCGCCATCGCTCCATTTTATTAATGAAAATGGAAAATTGGCTTATATTAAAGATGCAAACTGTACAATCCTTGCTGTATACTATTCTAAATTACTTAACAGTGACTTACCACAAGAAAAGTTTAAGTTCATCAATTCTTATAAAATTAATCAAGATTTAACCCCACCGACTGTACAAGAGATTAAAGAAATCATTCGATCACTAAAAAATTAACAAGACCTCAGGAGAGGATCAAATAACTGCAGAATTGTGGAAAAATGCAGGAGAAAAATTGTATCATAAAATTGCACGGAATTATAATGGACATTTGGCAAACGGAAAAAATCCCCTCGGATTGGAAATTGGCGATAATCCTGTAATATTTATTGGAATCCGGAACTTGTATTTGAGTGGCAACTCTGTGAAATTTTCTATGATTGTATATCTATGGATTGTTCAGTGTTCTTTGATTGTGGCATTAGGGCGCTTGAGTGGTGGAATCTGGAACTTGTTTCTTGAGTGGCTACTCGGTGAATTGCAGTGAGATGTGAAGAAAATGGCTCTACAAGGAGTAACTGGAACAAGCGAAAGTATGAGGTTATGAATGATATTATAACATCTACACCGATTGTATGAAATTATATGGAATTAATAATTTTTGATTAACCTGTGAAAAGTAAAGATATTCTATATCCCTTACCGCATCTTTACAGACATATTGCTGCTGTCTCAAACATAGCTCATTCCACATGATTAATGCAAGTAAATGGAGATTATTGGAGCTATGAGTTTTGGAAATTAATATTATTTGGTGACGGGATTATTGTCACATTTATGATACATTCCCCATTCTTCAACAAGTAAGTGACATACCAAGGAATTATATGTGTATTGCAGTAGATCTATATTTCCCTTATTTACTGAAGTGTTCTGGTTGGTAACGGAGACACGCCACACCTGCGGATGAGAGTATTCTCGTGCAACATAATAAAATATTTTTCATAGTAAATAACATATGAAATGGCGCCATCCCGTGTTTTATCCTCTTAGAGATATCTATATAAATATTGTAAAATTAAAAAAAACATTACAATTGTCACCTCAGCGATGGGCACGAGAGCCAGGACACATCAGTGTAGGGGTAGGAATGTCTATATATTGTGCAAGTGATTTTGGGGCTAGTGTTAGGAAGTATAATTCAGTATGTCGGCAATAGATATGAAGTTATGAAGTGGTCTTGATAGTGAAGGGAACGCTAACAATATGCAGAATGGCGATAGAGTGAGTGATATTGAGAGCGTAGATAATAATACTATGATGGCAGAGAGTATCTCAAGTACTAGTAAAGAGAAAGGAATCTCGGAAGATTCATTACGTGCGATCATGATAATGCTAAGTGAAAAATTTGATGAGAGTAATAAGAATAATCAGGAGACGAGAGAAGAGATAAGTAGGCAAAATCAGGAGAAGAGTAGGGACATAAGAGAGACGATGGATAAAAATTATAAGGAAATTAATCATAAGCCAGACTATGTGGTCAGGGAGAATAAGGAATTAAATAGAAAGTTTGGGACACTGCAGGAGAGTATCAGGGGGTGAATCAAGAGATTAGAGATGAGATAAGGAGTATGTTGGAAGAAAATGCTAAGTTATTTATAATAGAAGAAGAGCAGATTGTAGATGAAAGTGAATTAGAGATTTTAAAAAAGAAGGTAGATAAAAGTAGCATAACGTTAGAAGAAATTGTAGGTGACAATAGAGTAGATGAGAGGAAGTATCTGTGAGCGGAGACGTTAGGTGAATGTGATTTTGTTAAGAATGGTTTGAGGGAAATGGTAGAAGATTTTAACCAGAAGAATTTAGAAAGTATTCGGGAGATTCAGGAGAAGCATGGAGTGTTGAGAGATAGATTAGAGAATAGAGAAGGGAATATTAAAGAAAAATTGGAGAGTATAGAGAGGAAGATAGATGAGCTTGAAATAAGATTACCATATAAGATATGGCGATGTTGTAAAGACATATATTTGAGAGAACATAGTAGGCGACGAAGAGGAATCAGATGTGGAGGTAGACGTCGCGGCTGTAGAGGTCGAAATCGCCTAAGTCATAGAGGAAAACGAGGGATAGACCATAAAAGGTGAAGAAGAAAGAAATGTTGTGGAGGTAAACATAGAGGTCGCCGCCGACATATTAGAGGAGGACGCTTTAAAGGAAATGGAGGGGATGGATATTTTAGGCGAGATAATACTGAAAATGGCACTGGGGATACTTCTCGTTTAAGAAGAAATGATAGAACTAGGTCTAGAAGAGCAGTAGGAGCTGGTCATGTTAGAGCACGGGCAAGTGAAACAGCCCATTGCTATAATGAATCTAATGATACAGATGTTGACGAAGATGACAATGAACCTAAAAGTATTGACATTTCGGATAAAGTTGATGTCAAGAAATGAGTTAAGTTGGAAGAAAAATATAACTTAGATTTGTATATTAGAATTGGTCAAGATCATTTTTTATCTGGACGAAAAAATTAATGTGTTGGGGGCGCGTGCCGCTATTTGTTGTCTTAGATATGAATTAGGTGTTGGAGGCATATTAATGTCTACTTTCTTACTTTATGATACATTTGCACAGTGTATATATATATTCGTTAATATGCTGTAGTATATGTTTTTCATTGTGGGCATTACTTAATATTTTTCTTATGTTGAGTTATTCTGTGGATATTCTTCGTTTTCTTTTATGGTACATTTTGTTCATTCATATTATTGCCGCTTTGCATTATCTTTTTAACTTAGTTTTAGGCAGTAATTCCGTAAAATTGAGAAAAATATCCAAGATTTCATAGTTAGCAATTTAAAATTGGTACATCGTTTAGTATATTTGAAGGAGACCCAAGATTTGCAATCAAATATGGAGAGCTTTGACAAGTTTATGATTGAGGAGCAAGATTTACATTCAGCTGATAGTCATTGGGAAGTTGAAGCGTGATATCCGAGGTTTTGGCTAGTAAAATGTGAACGCTTGGAAAAGAAGAGATCTTGGATCTATGGGAAGTCATTAGATAGTGGAGGAAAGTAATCCGATTGTTTGATCTTCAGGACATAGGTTCCTTATGTGACTTTATTTTGTACGAAGTCATGAAATATGCACTTGTCCGGATATGATGGAAAGAGATATCGTAAGTCAGTAGGAAAATAAATTGTTTGATGAAGAGAGAGTTATGGGATCGTCAGCAGATGGTTGTAGGAAATATTTGTGCACATGGGTGCAAGTTGCAGTATTGCATCAGCCTGATCGAGCTTGACAGACAAAGTGATGTAGAGCAGAAATTGAGTCGTCGATCTCTATGATTCCTTGGAACATGCTGTATGTGGCTTCAACATTTAACCTAAATCCAGCGGGAAAATGTATTCTTTGAGTATTCTTCAAAACAAAGAGTAACATGGGGAAACTTGAAGATGAGGTGGCCTTGGTGCATGCGGACTTGATGACTTCAGAAAAAAAAACTACACATTTATGATACCTATGGTAGATATGAATACGTAGGGAAAGCTTGGATGGATAGTCCAGGTCCCAATGTGTCAAGATTTTCCATATATATTATGTTGAATGTGTTTCAGAAATACCTCTAATGAGATACTATTATCAGTATTTCTGGGGGCGATGTAATATTTATTGGAATCCAGAACTTGTATTTGAGTGGCAACTCTGTGAAAGTTTCTATGGATTGTTCAGTGTTCTTTGATTGTGGTATTAGGGCGCTTGAGTGGTGGATCTGGAACTTGTTTTTTGAGTGGCTACTCTGTGAATTGCAAGGAGATGTGAAGACAATGGGTCAACAAGGAGTAACTGGAACAAGCGAAATTATGAGGTAATGAATGATATTATAAAATCCACACCGATTGTATGAAATTATATGGAATTAATAATTTTTGTTTAACCTGTGAAAAGTAAAGATATTCTATATCCCTTACCGCATCTTCACGGACATATTGCTGCTGTCTCAAACATAGCTCATTCCACATGATTAATGCAAGTAAATGGAGATTATTGGAGCTGTGAGTTTTGGAAATTATATATTATTTGGTGACGGGATTATTGTCACATTTATGATACATTCCCCATTCTTCACCAAGTACGTGACATCCCAAGGAATTATATGTGTATTGCAGTAGATCTATATTTCCCTTATTTATTGAAGTGTTCTGGTTGGTGTCGGAAACACGCCACACCTGGGGATGAGAGTATTCTCGTGCAACTTAATAAAGTATTTATCATAGTAAATAACATATGAAATGGCGCCCTCCCGGATTTTATCTTCTTAGAAATTTCTATATAAATATTGTAAAATTTAAAAAAACATTACAATCCATCCCATACAGGAAAAAAAAGGATGTAAAACTGACCCAAACAATTATCGAGATGTATCCCTTCTTCGGGTCACATACAACAATCTTTCAAAAGTTTTACTAAACCGTCCAGAGCTTCAAGTAGATAATCAAAACGGTGAATATCAAGGTGGATTCAGGAAGGGACGGTCATATGCAGAGCAAATTTTGAATTTGAAAAACATCATACTATATTTTCGCAACACAACTAACAAAAAATATGTCATAACGTTTGTGGATTTCCGGAATGCATATGACAGTATAAATCGCGCATCACTCTTTCATGTTTAACAGAATTTGGACTTGACCAAAAAACAAGAAATATTATCAAAGACACACTTACAGCTAGACAAAGACTAAAGTAAAATGTATGGGTGGATTAAGTGAAGAATTTGAAACATATACAGGCATCCGTCAAGGGGATGGAATTTCCCCATTGCTTTTCAATTGTGCTCTGGAAAAGGTTGTTAGAGATTGGAGAAAAGCAAGGGCACCATCTCACCGACTAGGGCCAAAGATTAAGGGTATTCAAATAGACTGTCTGGCGTTTGCTGATGATATGGCACTAATTGCTGAAGACATCTCTGATGCACAGAAGCAGATCACTATCTTGGAAGAACAAGCAGCAAAAAAAAACTAAATTTATGACTAACATAAAAAATGCTCCACATGAAATTGATATTAACGCTAACAAAATTCCTAGAGTAAAGGAATTTATATACTTAGGCGAATGCGTTACAGAATATGGCAAAGAAAATAAATCTGTAACAACAACAATCCAGAAAATGGAGGTTGCTTTTCAATACAGAGAAAATGTTTATAACAAGCAATGCTTGTCATGGAATAATAAAATTCGCCATTACTTAACAGTGATTAATCCGGAATCTCTTTATGGTTCAGAGACGCTCAATTTACAACTTAAAACATTAAAGGAACAATTAGAGATTAAGGAAAGGAAAATTATGCGAAATATCTTAGGGCCCAGAATTAAAAATGGCATACACTATCCAAAACCCAACTCTGAAATATATATGAAAATTTCTAAACTTACCGATACCATGAGAATGGGACGAATTCAATTTTTGGGCCATTTGGAAAGAATGAATCATACGAGACTTACTTACCGAATCCACAAATTTCTGCAGAACAAACGTACAAGACCAAAGTGGTACAAACAGGTGGAGAAGACCTACCAACACGACGTGCATGGTCGGAGGAACAGAAACTACAACAATCCATGCATATGAAGAGCTATTGGGCAAGGAGGAAGGCTCAACATACGTTGATTCCGCGTGGTCCTAAGTGACCCATCCGCGAGAAGAAGATGAATATTAGCCATATAGTACTTACTTACAAAAGTTATTTAACAGCCTAATGTTATATTGTCATGAGTTCCAATCACTCTGGATTCCGAAATAGCACCTTAGAGATTAGTAATTAGTAAGAGAATTTATTTTTAGCCTACTTTTCACATTTTGCAAAAATGAGGAAAAAGTAGACTTATGAGATCGGGCAAATGTCTGTCTGCCTGGCTGTGTGTGTGTCCCCCCCCCCTATCAACTCCTAAACGGCTGGAGCAATCGAAACAAAATTTGGTATGTTATAAACATAAGCTAAAATGCCAAAATTCCGATGTGTATCGCCATTTTAACCACACATTGTATATATGTATAGTAGAGATGGGTGTACATACTCTACAAATATAAGCTAGAATGCCAAAATTTGGATGTGTATTGGGATCTTGACCATTCCTATATAGGTCAAGTAAAGATGGGGATACATGTCTTATAAATAAAAACGACAATACGAAAATTTGGAAAACGATACACATCTCATTTCCAAGTGTTATTCTAAATGCCATTCACCAACCCAAAACCCTTTATCCCCAGACATTTTCCCATAAGTTTACCAGGTAAGCATTCAGTGTCCTTCGTGTTGTCATACTTCATCACTGCAGCCATTTTGTTAATAAGGCTTTCCAGACATACACGATGTGTTTTGATGTGAAAGGTTATCACTAAAGCTGTGTTTCATAATCCGTCAAATATGCAAGAAGAGTGAACCTGCATTACAAATAAATTAGCTACTGTTAGCACAGCGTGTGGTGAAGACTTCACGTACAATAGATCCCAGGAACTCGCATTATGATTACAATAACATCAGCAACTGCTCACTGCTAAAATAAGAAATATTTAAATGACAGGAAATATAGAACCTATAACTTATTCACCTGTATTTCAAGTTCCGATTTCACTGCCCGGCTTTTATCTTCGTATTTATCGCCAGACTCATCCAGCAGATTATGAGAGGGTAACAGGTCAATTGATTCCTAGAAAGTATTATACAAGTATAAGCCAACATAAAACATGCAGACGGAATAGCTGTAGCCTACTATGTTACTTGTAACAATAAAATATTAAACATCCTGGTTAACCTACTATCTGGTAGCAAGTATTAAGTTACTAAAACTTGCTTGTCATGCACATCACTAAATTTGCTATGATACATGATATACATAATAAATACAACTTACCATATTAGATAATTTATCAGTTTGACGCAGCCATTCTGGCTCACTCTTAATGAGTGGTTGTTGCTCCATGATGTCCAGCAAACTAAAACACAGAAAGTGCGCTAAGGATTTTAAGAAGCCATACTTACAGTATACCAGTAGGCCTAAGCCAAATCATTATCATTATCAAATGAGGTAATTTCAGAACTCAGAATTCAAATAAGACTACAGTAATGAGAATATAACCCTCCGGGTGCACAGTGAGAAGAAGAGGTTAGCCCTTGACTGTATATGATATTAACATACGGTAGTTAGGGATTAATATCGAGTAAAATATTAAGATCTATCATTGCGATAGAATGAGGAATTACTGGTGTCAGCCACAAATGAAGCGTCCTATAAATTGGTTTTACACAAATATGACGGGGACACTACAAACCTATGAACGTTAAAGTAAAGTCAAGTCACACCACGAGTAGGCGAACTAAGAATTGTCAGTGACTGGATAAAATGAGTTTCAGCAAGACAATAACTCCGTCTCGTGTTACAAGAAACCCACTTCAAACCAAACACGCCGTATCTCTTTCGGAACCAACAGTAAATGGTACGGCCGCGGGCCCCGGTCCTTGGGGGGGGGGGGGGTATTTCGGGCCCCTGCCATTTATGCATTTTTGTGCAACCCACATCCATTAATCACTGCCATGTATTTAGTGTATTATACATACACATATATTTATAACTCTCCATAGAATGCATTACCGATTTCAAACCATATTTTTGTAAAGTTTAAATGTCAAGTCATGTAAGCGCTCCAATTCGTTTTAATAATTCTCAGTCCCAAATAAACAGTTACCCATTCAATTTAAAAACAATGCAGTTGATATAACTCAATTTTTTTAACTAAAAAATCCAATCCATTTGTTTTAAAATCGATTGTTAAAATTTGCATTACCTTATTTGTAAACTGAACTGAACTGTAAACCACTAAATTCAACATAAACTTACATCTTTAATGGCCCACAGTATATGTACATGTACAAAACAAAATTACAATCCAAACAGGTAGGCTATAACTTATCAACTTAGGCTAAGACCCCCCTTTCTGGCCTTTTTCTGGGAAAAGTCATCTATGATATTGTAAATTGGTAGACTTCACAAGTTCCGTTTCAACAGCCAAAACACCCAAGCTTGTAAGTCTATTTTGGCAACTTGTCGAGCGAAAAACGTTTTTTACGCGATTGAGAACTGCTGTTGCGGGGATGGTAACAAATATTCGCAATGCTACATTAAGATAAGAAAATAAGGTTACCAAATTTAAAGTTTTAACTTTACTGAGAAGGTCCACGGGCGTAAGAGTTTTGCTACCAAAGTTAACTTGGTAAATTAATTTCAGGTTTTGTAATTCATCAGAAAGGTCGTTTCCTATGTCATTAGAATAGCGCCTTACAAGCTTAGCTGATTTTTCCGAAATTAATTCATCTGCCATGTCATTGCATTGCCACAAAACAGAAAACCCACTACAAAGAGATTGTACTGATCGAAAACGCACTGTCCAGAATTTATTGAACACATCATTCCTGAAATTAGTTTTTGCATCATTACTGTCTTCATTACTGTCATCCTCTTCATCAGCTTGCCTCTCTCTTATCTTTCGTCTCTTTTCTTCCTCTTCAAGTTGTTGGGGCCATCCTATATTTTTAGCCACTACTTCAGCTTCACTATATATACAGTCTCATCCTTCACATCGTAGAGTTTTCAAGTCTTCTATCAGAGAACCTAAGTTTCTTGCCGGTACATCCATAGTTTCACCTCGGTGTTGAAGAACTCCAATGTCTATTGATTTTAAAACCCGAAAGAAAGAAAGAAAGAAAGAAAGAAAGAAAGAATTCGTTTTTTCCAGTTTTTAAAAACATGATATCAGTAATATTTAAATAGCCATCATTATACAGCAACTGCACGGAAGATTATTGCACTTAACTATAACAAAAACGAGACCTTCGCTAACGCTTATTATTTGTAAACAACTGACAATGTTCTTTTAAAGGAAACCGGTATCCCTATAATTTAAAATAACAAAAATATTTAAAACAGGATATAAATGTTTTTGAAAAAGTCATTTATTGTGGCTAATCAGTGGCGCACCCACCGGGGGGGGGGGAGGGGGGATGTCAACTGATTACCGACAGACTTCATCTTATTAGGGTGCGTGGTAGTTAGCAGAGTGGTAGCACTGCCCGCCCTCACTCATCAGCTGGTCTAATGTTGATGCGGTGTGATTGAATACAACAGGTTTACTCCATTGGCGCGGGGGTGAGGGGATGGGGGATGACTCATCGTCTACGCAGTCACGATAGTGAGTACAGTACAGTCCTGTCAAACAAAACTGGCCCACTCGCACTGCCAGTTTACTGATTCAAGGGACATTAACTGAGTAGTAAATGTTACAACAACAAAATATAAAAACAACTAAACCCTGTCCTGGTTACGAAGACGGGTGCGTTAAAGAGAGCCGACTTAACGAGGTTCTACTGTAGTTAGTATTTTTGTAACAAGTGTTAGTTTTTGTGATTTTTAAGTGGCTTGAAATATCTTTGTAGGTCAAAGCAATACTATTTTACTTACTTACTTACTTACTTAATTCCTGCCGCTCCTTCCGGAGCATAGGGCCTTGGCGAAATTTCTCCACGCAGTACGGTTCCTGGCTATTCTCTTCACTTGACTCCAGTTCTTGTCCTAAATAAATAATATTTTCTTTGGTAGTTAAGACCATTTATCCCGCAGGTATTTTTGACTACCGTAGCTACACGCCTCTTTCTAAACGAATGTATGGTATATAATGCATAATAAATATAGGCTATATAACATACTGTATATGATGCATTCTTACCTTGAACCAAATAGACGCAAGAAGAAGGCAGTTGAAGGTTTTGAAATATTTTTTCGATGCCTCAAGGTCTCGACGGCATTTAGAAGTTATGTTCAGTTCAGCCAATGCCTCGAGTGCTTCTATTTTCCCTGGAAGGTGAGCTGCGACTGGATTAACGCTGTCTACTCTAGCAGACCAGCGAGTCTTCGACATCGAGTGAAGGGAGCTTGGTATCTTTCCTATCAATATTTCCCATCTTTGGGGGCTGGAGCGAAATACGTTAAATAACTTTTGAACAGCTCCAAAGAATGTTACTGCAGCCGCACAGCTCTCCACTGCTTGTTCTCCACACAGATTCAAGGAAAGACACGTGCAAGCAGAGTAAACAACTTCACTGTTAGCAGACAGAATTCTTGCCTGAGCTCCTTTCATGTTACTCCCATTGTCATAACCTTGACTCCTACATTCTTTAGCTTATCTAAAATAAGCTCTGGAATAACTTCTCCACTCTTTTTGGTACAGTCGATAAAGCAAAGTAGTCTTTCTTCGACTTGGTAAGGCTGAGTTTCATTTTCAGTCAAATAAACGTATCTCCAAAGAAACGCAGTCTGTTCAACATGTGCAGAATCTGGTGTTGCATTAAATACACTTTCTTCTAAAATGTTCTTCGTAACTTGGGCAGCGCAAAGAGTAATAAACTAATTTTGAATATCATGAGACAGATAATTCACTTGCATTCTTTCTCCCATTTCTTGAAACGAGCGGACACTATTTAAACGTTCATTCAAAACTTGATCATAATTGGCCAGCAGGTCTAAAATTCTACAAAAATTGCCATTCGAGTGGTTCCCGATTTTATCAATACTACCCCGAAAAGCAAGTCCTCTTTCAGCTAGGAATAAAGTGACATTCAGAAGTCGCTTTAAAAGATCACGCCACATGTCCTTTTCTTGTTGAATGGAGTGAAACATTAAGTCCATTAGCGATTTATTATTCTTTGATTTGATCACCTCTGACTTTCACTCAACGTAGCAGCTTTTATGACTGGAACTACTCTCATGTTCTGGCACTTTATTGAAGAGATTTTCAAGCGTTCTTTCCGCAGAATATCCTTCAGAAAGAGCGAACGAAGATGGTTTTGGCTGGGGCAACGTACTGAATATTCTGCAAGGTACACAGTAACACGCTTTCTTAACCTTGATCCAAACAAGCCAATCACGAGTAATTAGTTCACCATTTGTAAGTTTCTTTAGGAAGACCGACACGGGAACGGAACAGCCTACCGAATCCACAGGAAATTGTTCAGGGAAAGGAACTTGGGGGTGGTTTAAGTCCCGGCTGCTATCGAAAGCAGGGTCACCTACATCATCATATTTGTCTGGGAAAGGTAAAGGTGGTTTGTGGCCTTTGATAGATTCAATATTCGTAGGCGACACAGACTGAATAGGACTAGGAGTCCCTGTTTCAGTGATGGGAACTGGTTCTTCCTTGTTTGATTCGATTTCATTTTGTTGTTCATTTGTAGGTAAAACATCTACTTTGTAACTATTACTATCGGTGGGCCTATTAGTAATGTTACCCTTTTCTATAACTGTCGATGATGAAGGACAATTTAAAAACTGTCCAAGCGATAGCTGGCTTTCCTTCGATGCTCTTTCCTTCAACTCCCTGTCTTCTCTTGCCTTCCTTTTTTGAGCACCTCATTTGTGTTTGTAATTGCAACTCATAGTAAGTTTCACTAAAACACACTATACGCATTCTAAATTGTTATCCGTAATCGAACAATATTACACACCGACGCCATTAAAACTGACGTTTACAAATCACACACCGTGGCGAATCACTAATACAACGTATTACTATTGGATTAGACAATCGACTGACAGTGGGTGACAATGCATTATTTACGCAGCACAGTGCGGCCAGTGCGTGGACAGCGGGGAAAACCCTTCCTCGGTGCGGGAATCCTCGCGCACGCACTTCATAGATTGTTGTGCAGCGTTGTCAACATCAACTTAAGTTTGTTTTGTGATTTGTAAGGTATAAATAAAATATCTAGCTAATTTAATAGCCATATACATTTCCAGTTTTCCGGATGGAACTGGATGAGGCAGGCCTAGAATTCTGTACCAACCACAAACATTTACATTACATCTTTGGGCCCAGGCCGGGCCCCTTCGGGGCTCTGGGCCCCGGTGCTGTCGCACCCCCTAAACCGGCCTCTCGTCGGTCCTGCCTATATATTCTGAGTTGTGGCCTAGTAAGCGGTCCTGACATTCAAGATACCGTACCAGTTACCATGGAATAGGAGTGGGCATCTTGGACATATTCTGATTCGTGGCCTTCCACTCAGGCGGCTAGGACTACCCAACTCGTTGGGCCATGTGTAAGTAGGCTAAGCCTAGCAACCTGCTTCAGTTGGACTTCCTAAACCTGCTGAAAATGTCATGTGCTAGCCTCGGACCTATGGGAGTGATGGAGTCCATGGACTCCTTGGAAACGAACAGGCAATCGAACTGGTATTCGATGAGGTACAATTAATATTGAGGGTGGTTATGGAAAAAAGTAGAATAGCTGAGTCAGCAATTAGAATGGGATTTGATATTCTAGGGCTTCGTGAAGTTCAGATAAGGGGAGCTAGTGAGGAGGAAGTAGGAGATTACAAGATGTACCTGTCAGGTGTGAAACGAGGCAGGGTAAAGTATTGAGTAGGGCAGTATGTCAAGAACACCTTGGAGCGTAACATAGTTGCTGTCTGGTATGTACATGAACGATTAATGTGGATAGATTTAGAAATATCAGGATTGTTTCAATGTATGCTCCATGTGAAGGGACAGATTGGGACGAAGTAGACGGATTTTATGACGCACTGAGAGATGTGGTAGTGAGAGTTAACAATAAGGATGGCGTAGTGCTGATGGGGGACATAATTGCTAGGGTAGGAAATAGAACTGTGGGGTATGAGATGGTAATGGGTAAGTGGGGTGAGGATAGGGATGTGAACGCCAATGGAAAATGTATATTGGACTTCTGTGCTAGTATAGGTTTATCTGCAGCAAACTCATTCTCGAAACATAAGGATGTTCACAAATACACATGCGAGGGTAGAGGAACCAGATCAATAATAATATCTATTACTACATCATCTCCAGATTTATTTCTGACCATTACGACAGGTGTACTTTAGAAAAGTTATGAGGGAGTGATACGTCATGAACCACTACGTAACTTGATACCAACCACCAGTGGCGTAGCAAAGGGGGGGGGGGGGGGGGGTTAGAACCCCCCCATTGGAAAATCAGCAGGTTGTGATTTGTGTCTATGGTGATGTACTGTTGTCGCCTCTCGGCCCGGGTCCCCATTTGTGGCTACACACGTCTTCATGACAACGTATAACCACAGTCGACCTACGGATCGTGAAGCTTGGCTCATATTTTTCTACCGCCGGACAATAATGATCTCATGCAGCCAACAGGAATGTGCCTACTGCGCTATCTCGGTGTATGTTATTGTTGCTGGATTTACTGTATGTGAGCATTGTGAAAAGGTTATATCTTTAATTTAACAAGTGCTTTACAACAGGAGATGTGCACTTCAATAAACAGATCTAATATTAGAAGCAATATTTCAGTGTTGGTAAGTAACCTATATGATCGCTTTTCAGTCGGTCAACACGAGTGTATGGTACCCAATCAGATTAGGTGGGCAGTGACAATTTATCTCCTAATGCCTGAAATAAAAAATACATGAATCGTTTATACACTTAATAAAACGCTTCTCACATAAAGGGCGGGGGGATGTTTGAGAAGCGTTTTATTAAATGTATAAATAATTATTGTATTATGAATTACACAGGGAAATTAATTGTCTAAATAATTAATTAATTGGGTGTATTCGTGTTGACCGACTGGGAAGTCAGACTGTTAAAATAGCAAGACGACACCCGAGTTTCCAAAGGACCCTAAAAGGTAAGATTTGAGCTATGGATTTTAGGCTAGTATTATAAAGCTTTTCAAGGGGAGCGTGATGGTGCAGTGGCTTAGCTGCTCGTCAATCACCCGGACGGCCGGAGTTCCAATCCCGGTGACAGTGGGGTGGAATTTTCACCTGAAGAATTACGTGGCGTCAGAAATGGCATCCGGCCTTAATACCCTGGCCAAAACCAAAATGAGCCTGATTGGCTCCGGCGATCACAATTAATTGGGATATGCAGTAAAAAGTGTTATAAAGCTTTTCAATCAAACAACGGAACTAGGTCTTTAACTGGTTATAAATCAATAATAATGTTATTGGTTTAGGTCACTTTGAACTACTGTGGCTTTTAGAGACACCTGGGTGCCGGAAGGGGATCTTTAACGCGCCAGTAAATCTACAAACACGGTTCCCTCGCATTTATGCACCATTAAATGCCAGCTAACTGCGCCAGGATTAGATCCTACAACCTTGGCCACAGCAGGCGAGAACGTTACCGCTGAGCCACGGAGCCAGTCGGTTATAAATCAGAAGCATGTCGTGGTAGGATATCTATGCATGGCTTTAGTGGCGTAATCGGTGGCATGCTGAACTGCTATGTCCAAGTTCGCGGGTTCAAACCCAGTGGAAGTCGTCGGGCCCATGTTATAGATTTATGGCACATAAAGGAACTTACAACTACAATTATTGGTAGTGAGTAGCCAAAATGTGTAGGCTATTGGGTTGGACACGCTCTATCAACTTCAAACGTACGCAGTAGGGTTTCAGTGACAGTGGCGTCTCGTAACTTAAGTTGGAACTACTTGACATTGAAATTGGGGAACCAACGGGCGTTCATGTGAAATGCGCTGCTATGGCCATTAGCTTAAAATCAAATATAAATATCTATGGATTTTGAAAATTAAGACATACGATAGGCTAAGTAAACGTAAAAGATGTCATCTCAAACGCGTGCCGAAGTTTTAATTTTCAGATGCAGAAAATGGCTATTTAATAGTCAGAGAGCTGATTTAATGAATACAGATTTTGCACAATAATATAAACTTATTCTCGAATCCGTTGGAAACAAGCCAATTTATGTCGTCAGGATAATGCTCACAAACTTATATGTGGTACACTGTTTGTTAATTCTCTTATAAAATACCTGGTCTCCCACATGGCTGCTGTGAAGGTACGGTACACAATTGTTCTTGCCGATATCTTGTAAAATTGGCATTGTATTATTTTGTCAAATTCAGGAATGAAAGGTTTCAAACTCACAGAAAAAATAGGAAGTGCCTACAATTTAGCCATTTAAGATCTTAAGATCTTTTTATACTTTTCGTTTGACAAATCACACTGGTATTTTTACTAATTAACTATAATGTTAACGGAATAAGTAGCTTTTGATATGGTTAAGAATTTGATATTATATTATACCCATACTATCAACCCGCCCCAGCTTCGCCTGGTATCTTAAAGGGGTCACTCAGCGTAAGCTTAAAAGGCGCACGGACGGTAGGTCCCGGACACAATTCAGGAAAGCCGAGGTGAACAGCGAAACTCCAATTACGTATAGTCTACTCTTCTCTGAAGTGTTAATTCGACACGACTCGACAGTTAATGCTGGCCGAAGCTGGGGTGATAAGCTCGCTCACTAGCTCGTAAACTCGCTCCGAAGCTAGTAATTTAAATTTCCACTGAATGGAGATTGTTGGAAGAAATTAAAACATAAAATCACTTGGCAATATATTAAAGAAAAAGAAATGCTGTCGCGGACTTCCTTGTAGAACTTTTTATGCTGACCAATTCTTACATTCATAGTATATGGATATTTTTAATGGTTTACCCAGCGTAAGCTTTAAAGGCGCACGGACAACAGATTTTCCTTCGACACGATTCACTGAAATCGTTACTGCTCGTCTTCCTTTGGTCATAAATGAATGTTTTCCTACAGAAACCTTCCTCGAGAAATTCTTTACCGAATGGTGAAAACCGCATCAATATCCATTCAGTGGATTTAAATATTACCCGTTACATCCAGGAATCGTGGACTTGGTTTTATGTAGAGATGCCAGCGACTATCATTAAAACAAATACATTAATTTATAACTAGTATGGACTATGAATTCTACGCAAGGCTCATTAAATACGTCATACAACTGTACCTAGGGATACTTATAGAGGACTGAACTAATAAAAACAAAGCATTCTTTTTATGTTTCTATGAATTAAAAGTGTACAGTATATCGATATTGTGGCTTTTTCTGTAGTAGTTGGTGATTTAATGTGACATGTTTACAATGGAAATAATCACTCAGGTGAGTTAAGGTTCAAAAAACCCTTGCAAAAGTGAAATCACCTGTCCCGCGAATAACGTGCTCAAGGCAGTTGCCGACTTGCTGGCCGCCGTGAGCGCTAGAGTCGCTTCACCTACAAAGAGGATGCAAATTCGTAGCGCAACGAGCTTCGTAACTGTGTATTTTAGACTGTGGTAATTCAACTCCATCCTCCCAGGGTTGCCCATCTAACTTTTCCCTCGCGAAATAACTTATAGCTAATTTCAAACTGAGACTAGCGCCAAATAATTTTAAATCCCACAGAGCGGGACAATATTAGCTTTTTTCTTTTCTTGGCGGAGAGAAGTTTTATTTAAATTAATCTAGTTTGTATTAAAAATAACGCGATTTAATAAAGACTTAGAAAATTCTATGGGCACATTGGCACTAATTTTGGAATCATTATTAACATCTTGAGCATGAGATAAGCGTCAGCCGAGTTGATTCATATTACGTAAATATATGTCCAGCAATTCCCCGAATTCCGGTTATCTCCAGTTACGAATGAGTGAAATTTGTAGCCTGAGTAGTGTAAGCAATTAAACCTTTCTCCTGCTGCATGTAGCATTTGTGAGGTAAGAAAGACCTTGGTAGGTGAAAAAATCTTCGAAAATGATAGTTTAGGCATTCAGGGCTATTTGCAATATAGAGCACAGGACCTTGTTGAAAAAACTGTATAAACATGGAAATGAGTAGCCTACCGGTATTGAATTAGTCATAAATCAACATGATACATCGTGAGAGGACATGCCCACTTTTGCTGAGACCTCTTTAAATAATTTTTCTTGTTGAGAGATACGTAGTCTTCATGTTAGTAGCACAGATATATTTGAGTTTATTTTGTTCCTGTCAGGGGAACAGGAATGTTCTAGAATTACCATTGAGGTGAGACATTTTAGTCAAAAATTAACTTGAATTTTTAAAGAACTGATTTGTTTTTGTCTTTTGAGCATATTGTATTACTCGAAAAATTCGGGATCAAAATACCTGAAACTTTTCTTGTGTAATAATATCTCATAGAGAAATGGAAATACTTGTAGAGTTCATGTTAATTCATTTTAGGGGCTTGAGATACCTTGGTCATCAGCCCCGTGTAGTTGGGAGTGTGTTGAAGCTGTCTGGCAACATGTATTGCTGTGATGATTGTAGTGGTGTGTGTAAATGTATCTGGAACAGGGATGGAGTAGACGCTCCGGGACTTGAGCAAGGTATTATCCCGGCAATTTCCTGTAGCGAGAGTGGCAAACCACGGGGGAAAAACACACTCAGGATAACCGCTGTCAGCACCGGGATTCGAACATTCGATATGCGTACTTAACAAATCTGCCCTCGCGGTCGTGGTGCACGTTTGATGAGCGCGGGACGAAATGCTTGTAGAATTTGGCTTGAGTACCTATAACCCCCCCATTGGCCGATCCAGGCTACGCTACTGCCAACCACATAAATCACACTGTTTCTGCCAGTGGTCGGCTGGGTTGGAACCTACAGAAAATAAATTCAAAGTTGAGCAATAAAAATACAGCTTAGGTTTCCATAATACAGTTGCATTTTATCCTACTGTTTGTTGTTTTAGTCTTCGGGGTTTTGACTGGTTTGATGCAGCGCTCCATGCCTCCCTGTCCTCAGCTAATTGTTTCATCTCTACATAGCTACCACACCTTATATCCGAGGCAATCGGTTTAACATATTCTAACCTTGGTCTATCCCTACAGTTCTTGTCCTCGACCCTTCCTTCTAAACTAAGTTTGCTATTCCTGGGTGTCGTAGTTTGTGTCCTACCAACCTATCTCTTCTCTTCATTAGCAGTCGCCAGAAACATCTCTCATCGCCCACTAGGCTTAATACCTCTTCATTTCTTACCTTATCTACACATCTGATCTTCATCATTCGCCTGTACCAGTCCAAGTTTCACTTCCACAGAGCATCACGCTCCAGACAAAGGCTTTCAAAAATGACTTTCAAATACCTAAATTTATATTCGATGTCAACAGATTCCTTTTCTGTAGAAATGCTTTCCTTACCTGAGCCAATCTACTTTTTATATCCCGTTTGCTTCATCCGATTTGCTTCCTAAGTAACAGAGGTCTCCTACTTCCTTTCGCTTTTCACCTGCCATTTGGCGTCCATAGGGGTTTCTGATTTTTTTCGCCTGCTTTCCAATATTTTTATACATTTATTAATTTTCATAATGAATTATTTCCTCATTGGTTCCTCAGTTTAGGGGCTGCGACGTGGTCATGTAAACCTGTGTACTTTGTGTGTTAATTGTGATGGCTGTATCAGTGTGTGTTATCTGTAGTTCTGGTAAGGACTGCAAGTAGTTCAAGTAGTTCCTACTTTTGCTACCAAATGCTACCTTCAATGATACCTAGCTGCGAACTTGGCTAGTAGATACCACCGCAACCGGCACCATGCGGTGAACGGAACTTAATAGAGCCTTAATCAAATCCAACCAATAAATTTAGCTTTACACATTTGTAGTTAGTGAAATGTTCTTTTACATGCCATACATCTGTGACATGAGCCCGCCGGCTTTACATCCCCTACAAAGGAAGGCATACTCAGGGATTTATATCGCTCTTAAAAATCGACGACTTCAGCCGGGATTGAACCCGCGATGTTGGGCATAGAAGCTCAGCATACTACCAACTTCGCCACCGAAGCCGTCAATTATTTCCTCAAGACAGAATTCATTCCATTTAAAAACTCATTGGAATCCTCTGGTGAATGGGCTACCATGACGTTGCCATCAGCAAATCTCAGAGTAGACATTATTTCTCTTGTATCTCCAAAAGAATAAAGTGTATAGGAAAATATTTGGACCATGTTTTGACCCTGCATCTCAAAGCTGGAAAGAAAGTTCAAATAAAGACACACACTCTCTATCATAGCGAGCACCAATATTGAACATCATTAACTCCAGAAGACTTCAATGGGCTGGTCATCTACTATGGATGGGAGATAATAAAAATAATAATAATAATATCGTATGGCCTCGGATGACGGGTGGAAGCTTTGTTATTTGACACTCAAAGGGTAGCTTGCATGTTGAATTTCGTTGTTCCTTGAAGCACTATGAAAGTCAAGGAGATTAGATGTTTAAGCTCCTTCAACACTATAGCGCTTTCTAGTAGAGAAATAAGGAACTTTGTGTTGGCGGAAACTCCCGAGATTGATTTTGCCATTATGAACACGGCCTACTGAATTCAAATGGGTTCTTTGTCATGCCAACATCGTATGACATGGTGTCGTAATTTTTGCCGCCTTTACAAAATCACTTACCACGGCCAGGAGCGAACACGATAAACACTCACCCACCTTGCCAAGCAGGATGGGAGATGAAAGGATGGTCTTACAAATCTTTAAAGAAGAACCAAGGGGAAAAAGACCAGTTGGAAGACCACGAAGTTCCTGGAAAAATGAAATCTCCAAACTTTGTCGACATCTGAACGTGACAAGAACTCGCCTGAAACTGAGTTCAGTGGAGGCATTTTTGAGATCGGCGTGGTATCCTCGTGTCCTTCTGAGTGAGTGTGTGTGAGTGTATCTCCACTTAATACACCAATGTTTCCTAATTCTACGTGCATACATCAACTTGACATATTTCAGCATTAGCAGTGATGGCAGTAACTTATGAATTGTTAAAAGACTTTATTGTTGTACCCCTAGGGTACGCTACCCCCATCCCCTAAGTGAAATCTACAAAATCCCAAAACTACAAACTTCTGATCTAAAAACCTTATAAAATACCACCTATAAATTACATGAAGAACAATTTAGCACATACATGATCTCGAGTAGCCTCGTAGTACAGGCAATGACCTGGGGGAGGTGCACGACTCGGTAGGAATGTGAGGATTCCGCCGATCGAGCACACAAAAGGTATAAGAACCCCAAAGGTCAAGTGCCTGGGATCATCAAGCATTCAGTCCTCACTCAGTGCACCGACGGGTTGAACCTCTGCTGTCTACTGGACGTGTAAGTGTCTTAGCGATCTACACACTCACAACTACACTACACACTCACCTCCACCTGTGCTTGGACTGTATTTATTTCTTATTAATTATTATCCTGAACTGCTAGCTCTATCAGTGTATCTCCAGATAAAGATACACATTAAACTCATAAATACTAGAAGCCACTGATCTCATTCTTTTATTTATTTAGTTAGTAAGTTCCTACCCTAATAGATTCCACTTTAGGTAGGACTTAGAAGTAGCCTTATTGCATACTTGCTTAATTGCTGCTTGTAGTCAGCTGAGCGTCCTTGCTCCGCGCTGACCACAGCGAGCTATCCACTTACTCGCGTGCGTACGACTCACTGCAGACCGTGTGGCGCAGTCGTCGCGCTTTGAATTATAACTTAATAGCTCTTGTAAACTACCCCTTTACCTAGAACTACCCCGTCAAACAGTACAACGGGGAGTTCTCCTGGCTGATCGCACTGTCGATCTCCATTCCTAAGACACTCCCTACCTCTTACAGTTTTCGCCAACCTTAAACCCCATTTTAGACTAATTTCATCCCCTAGATTTATTATTTGTAGAGGCATCCCTCACAGGAACCTTACAAATTGGTGGACGCCCGGAGTACCGCGACGTTGTATTAAAGCAACGTCTAAGGGAATTCAAACAACGAATTTCCGCGGCAAAGATCCCTAGACCTCGTGCTAGCCAAGCAAACGCCACCCAAAATTGGGATTTTTTTTTAGATAAAGGTTCAGTCGAGTTTATATACCCACACAGACTCGCCCCAATAGAGGCACTTTCAGTAACGCCACCCCTCAAAAGTAATCAGCCACTTGAGACCCCACATTTGCTACGCCCACAAAATAAATAATTCATATAGGGTTACATTAGTTAACTGCCCACCCAATTCGATCCCCAGTACCTTAGATAGTAATATAATACCAATATTTTAGTTATCACCCACATTTTTAGACCATGGCACCTCATGCCGAAACGTCTACTTTGCAAGGGAGGGAACACCATAGCAATAGGCGGAGAAATTCCGAGTTATTATTTTTTCTTGTACGAAGCCGGTAAAGCCGAATGCTCAGGGTGCAATTCCGCATCCAGGCAATGCAGGCAAGGGTAAGTGCGGCACAAATTAGGTACATCCGCGCCCCCACACATAGGCGTAAGACACTCCTCACCCGGGCACATCGGAATCTACACACGATCCACAGGGTTTTACAGGAGAAACATACGAAAACACTGAGGATACATGCCAAAATGGACAGGGTCTATGGGCACCTCAGTTATGCAGAACACCTGCAAAACATTAAGGCGCAATATACGAGGCTGGATAACCACTTCGCACGGCTCATTGCCGAATATCGGCGGCTGAGCGCCCAGTTAATACGGATGTACCGTATTACTTCCTAATAAGGAATATAGCGGGCATCATTAATATTTTTTTGCCACACACAGTAACATGTCCAGTAAAAAACCAATAGCGGCATTTATTTCCACCCCTGTGGACACATGATTAAATTCAAGCAGCTACACAGCCCCTGATCATACAGCAAGGTAAATACTGCCACCACGACAGTAACGGAACAAGCCAGGGCATTCTCCCGGCAATACGCCAAGAAATGGCAACGTTCCCGTCAGCTACAGACATAATTTATTACAGTAAAGTTACTCACACATCCACATACCCCAATGGAAGCGATCATTATATACAATATACCTAAAGTAATCAACACATCTATGCCCGTAATGCCCACTCCTATTAGGAAGGAGACGGCCGTGGCCATGCCACATCCCAAGCTTGATATGGGAAACGAGACACATGCAAACACAATCACTGTACCGCGTAATAACATTTCAATCCCAACGTTTCCATTAGGCCCTAGGACCTTAGCGCCTATATCGGCTAGCAACGGTCCTAAGGTACGCCGAAAAGCCATACTAGTTCACCGTATAGTTCCAATCACAATCCCCAAAATAGGGGGTAGGATAAATAAACCTAAGATTACCCTTCTCCAAACGCCTCGCACGGGAAATACATCCCTTGAGTGGATACCAGGTGCGAAAGCCGCTTTGGCAATCCGAGGGAGACGAAGCTATTATTTGAGATAGCTCAGCAAGGGAAATTCCCAAATAAGAGCACATTATTACCACGTAATTAAACGTATACTTCACTTTAATACCAGTTAAACAGTACACGTAATAACCTTACGAATAATATAAATCGCTTTTATAGCCCACTTTTCTTTTCCACACAGCATTTAGGTGTAGGTAAAAGATAAGAAATGTCGAGGTACGATCCACTCACAGCTGGCCCACATAGGCTAGATCTACATTGTTCCAGTTCCCAGAGCCATAAGGAATAAGAGCATTTCACCACCATTAATAAAACAGTAAAATAATATATTTTCCCCCAAATAGTTTGAACCCAGGAATAGATAAAGTATAACAAGCGCCCTACGCGCTATGATATTTAATAGCTATGCTCATAACTAACACTCTCTGGCAATTTCCAATACTGCATGACATAAGGATTAATTATAAGCTGCATGTTTAGTTCTAAGAGGTATAATAAGATTTACCAGGTTATATTACATGTGTACTATATTTTGGTAAAATAATGAATTTTGTTAACATACACTAGCTGCAAATAGAAAATGGCTAGATACATATTTAATACTACGTAGGCCCTACACTCCCCATAGGTCCCCATAGCTAGAATACGCCATATAAGCCTTGGCAATAGCGCCATGTATAATGTGGCACCTAGTCACCACGGTCAGAAACAGTGGTCACCACCAATGCCAAGTTGGTCCCTCAACATAACTCGTCTTTAATTCTAAAGTTTCACACAGGACATTCCGACACAATATTTTGGATAATAATTATACATTTATAATATATAATGTGCACAAAGGTTTTCATAGACAATACATTGTAGATAGAATATTGCACATGTCCTACACAGCGCACGGCAAACGAGGTCAAGCCTCTGCCGTGGCAGGCGGAAGTAACAGGAAGCGGTACGCGCGGTCAGCGATACACGCTCACTCCTAGCAACAGTGATTTACGCAAAGTCACGGAGGATGCCACACTCACACATGGCCGTGTGACGCAAGGGGTCAATTACCCACACGTAGCCCGTATGGCCAACCATAACAGGATTCCTTTATTATAGGAAAATGCCTAGAAACGTAAAATAAATATAAATTCATAATGGCGCACATTTTTACATAACTACTCGCATTTAGATTCACACACACATGGTTACAAACATTAGGCGAGCGATCAAAGATAACATTCCCTATTATAAGGAAATATAACATAACGGACCCTTTCCCTATAGACGTATAATAAAGGAACACAGTTTAGGGACCCTAACATAGAACTTAAATGTTCATACGTATATCCCGATAGATATAATACATACTAGCGATTCCATATATTTCCTACAATACTATGGAAAATAACACTCCCATGGATCATGAATACTTATAAGAAATTAATACACATTTTTTTAATAGAACAATTTTAGAAAGTGCACGGATTCCAACAGTTACCCCATATTAGGGTGGGATAACAGGCCGATACACTACATTGCCACAAAATAGGCCAATGAAATAATACATCGGGCCTAATATACTACATAACAGTAGATTGATACGATTTCTCTAACAAACGCCATTATTCCCGTGATAGCGAAAGTACATACAGTACAATAACACAGGTTAGCCACATTGCATACACACGATTGGCGGAATTTCTAGGATGAAACGCAATACTTCTACACTCGTGCAGGTGAACGATATTTCACACACGAATAAAGGTAGACACACAATTAACACAGGTTAGCGAATTCCACTGCCAAGGCAGAGTAGTACTTATAACAGAATATAGCAATCATTGGGATCATTATGCTCACTATTGCGACAGTACACAGGTGACATATTACCAACACAGCCAATAGGAAGTAACACAATAACACAGGTTATTATACTACCACAGCGAACACCATATATAGATCCGCTGAACACACATGTAGGCAACACGGGGAAAGAAGTTGACAAATACTTACGCGTAATACATATTATCCAATACAAGATGTTTTTAATCATAAATATTAATTTACTTCACACAGACTACTTACTAAGGCAGTCTCCACACAGACACTGAGTCATGCTCTGCAGGCAAGGCGGATGCGTGCGTACACAGATTACCGACACCTGAGACGGTAGTAGGCCGCGACTCACGTGTTATACACAGCGCTTATGGCGCTCACACATAATCTATTCCACATCTTTTTACCCTCATAGGGGATCTTTTAGATATCTCTTCTTTCTAGATCAAAGTGGAATTGACCACCAAATACCGTCATATAAGACAGACATAATGAACAGTTTTCATACAAAGCGAAATATTCTCATTTAGTCGACGGAGTAGGGAAATCATTTGAATTACGATTATAATTAATGATCATCACATTTTTTAGCCTACGACCGACCGGACAGCTAGGTAAACCTAGACGATTGGGGTACTCCTCTAACGGTCTACGTATGAACTCATATATCATCCAAACGCTAAGTACAAACTGTTCGTAATTGTCTACTTAATGACGAAATAATAGTCATAATTTTACAAATTAATTCAATATTTTCATAAAAGCCACAAGGCCCATAAAGGACCACAAATCCTTGCAGAGATCCCCTCTAGTTTACGTACACACAATAGAGAAATAATTAACAATACGATCATCAGTTGGCCATAGTAATTTCCATGTTTTCATTTTGAGGCAACGTAATACGACATGGCACATACATATATGTATGTCCATTAGTAACACAATAACGCCATGGCCCATAGATGTCCTACAGTAGACCTCAGGCGTCAGAAAGTCCAAAGCAGGCGTGTGCCTACCTTCCTGGGTCAAAACACTATAGGATAGATATCAGCCGTGAGCGTATAGATGTAAATATATTCGGCAATAAATACGTTAAATGGTCCATAGCTATTCTACGTTATCCCAAGGCGTACGAAAAGTCCAGAGCAGGTGTTTGCCTACCCTCCTGGGATAACGATAAGGAATGAGTATCGACCATAAACATATACATGCCGAATTTTATAGATAATGATTAGTAAAGGCCCGATGATTTTCTTTCATATATAACAAGTAAATATACACTTGATTTCACAAACAAAATATACAAAATAGGAATACATCATCCTTACACAAATACATCCGTTCAGGAGAATACAATGCGTAATTTTCACTGCCATATAGCAGAATGCCCGATGCAGGTAGCCCGTTATGCTCCTCCATGGACAATTTAACATGCGGAATGCAATATTAACTATGAATACACATATTGTTACACCCCGCCTTATTTTTCATTTTCCCGGAGTAGACAGGGGTAAACCACGAAAACATTTTTCCTACAGGGTAACACCCAATGTTGATACACTCACAGGGTAACACCCAATATTGATACACTCACAGGGAATCGCCATACACGTAAACACATTCCCAATACACATTCGTAAAATTTGTGAATTAATTACAGGTCAAATAAACATATTTTATAAACGCCATTTTCAACTTTCCCACAGAAAGGGAACATACAACACGAAAACACTTATATATAGATGGGCACTCAGTATAGTAATGCGCCCTGCATTATTTTCCAGTTTCCCGAAGTAAAAGGCGCAAACCACTGAAACACTTTCCTACACAATCTTACATATAATTTTTACAGCCACGGTAATGCGGCATATGCTTCCGGACAGGTAAAACATACTCCAGCATAATACATATATTCTCCCGAAGCAGAAGGTGCAAACCACTGAAACACTTTCCTACATAGGATTACCCAGAATTTTTATAGCCATAGGTGCGACATATGATTACGAACATGTAAAACACAATCCAGCATAATATATATATTCTCCCGGAGTAGAAGGTGAAAACCACTGAAACACTTTCCTACATAGGATTACCCAGAATGTTTATAGCCACAGATGCGACATATGATTACGAACATGTAAAACACACTCCAGTATACTACATATATACTATACAAGAAACACATGAGCTATATACATGTCGCTTGCCACATTTGGATACGTTATAATGGCAGCGTAATCCCATTAGGATTTAGCCTTTGGAAAACATGCGTAGATTCCCGGTATACAGACGAATAGCTAATGCCCCCTGCACAAATTATATAATACACCAGCTGTATAGATCAAGACACTGGTAAACAATACATTAGATACATAACACGTGCGTTTGACAGCTCATTCACGGAACGATAACAAAGCACTCGTGGTTCCAACCCACTCCTACAGCTCAGCTCCAATCACAGTAAAGACACGATAAACAAGATCTACTCTAGCCGGACAGCCAATCAAAGGCTACAGGTCACGCCTCACACTGACGACAGTTGACATCTCATACACACACACGTTATCCCCGGACACGCCTCCCACGTGACAGATAACTAGCGAAGCAGCCATAATGGATTTAAGCCGCATATCGCGCGCCAGATTCAAACGGCACTAGAGAACAGACATCTAATTGTCGCAAAACACTTCTCACAGTAGGGTAACCAGATACTTTTATTTCAATTCACCCCTCACATCCCTCAATACTTTACACCGGGATAACACATTTTACGGCCAAAAGCCAATATTATCGATGATATTTACACAGCGCCGCGTCACACTAAATACACCACATTTTATATCATAGCAAACTTTTAATACATTTTTGCCCTCAAATACACCCTTATACAGACACGCCATCCAATATAGAACAACACGAGTATATCTCCGTAACCAAATAGGTATATAAATCCACTTTCCCATTAGGAGGTTTTAATTTCTTTTATTTTGAAATACGGTGAGATTATACAAAACACTATCTTTCAGAGTTAGACCGGCAGAGTTGTTTCAGGTGACAGCATGTTAATATAACCACCATACATTGTACCCCGTTTGCACCCATAATTAAAACTCCACACTTAGGGGTATTTATGGCCTCATTTAACGTATAGATAGCATTTATGTATACCAGCCTCCCAGTTAATAAGATGGCAATAAACACTTATGTACCCCCCTCATTTTCATAGGGTGGATAGCATGTTTTTTTTGCAGCGATCAACCCCATCGTAAGAGGGAATTACGACACATATAGAGCACTTATACACTTTTCCCGTCCCAATGCGAGGCACTATGGTTATCATGCAAATACCAGGGTGTACGCCACGCCTTATCGCTCATGGTTGGATGTTAATCAACATTCGAAACCTTAAAGCTAACAGCTTGCGTTCCAGGCTTAACCCGCTAACACAAGTGCATGCAATGATACATTTTTTATCACCAATGTTTTCACCCTGCATGTTAATTAAAAGCATAAAATGCTGACCTACATCCTTCAGCACGGTACCTAACAACCAACGCTGAACACCCAGATCCTATACAATAAAATCCTCACCTACACCGGTCGAGAGTTCCTACCCATTAAAGTCTCCATACATCCCCATAGGACCAAGATTCCTTGAACCTTTCTGACCATCCCGTTACCAGTAATTAACAACTTTTTAACATACCTGCAAATACCCAATAACATGGGAATACCATTCCAAATCCCTCACTTACCTACTAACATGTGAGAAGGAATTATACGCAGCTGATATTAGCTGGAAATCCGATTAACCAGGCGCAATGATCGTGCACCGTGCCACCACAATTGTCCCCCCCGTATAACTACAACACCATAGAACATCATTAAACCGCTGGACACTTATTCTTTATGGTTTACGCACGGCGATGCACTTAGAAGGATGTAAAAAAATGTTTTCCAGGTGAAAATATATGTTGAAAAATATTTTCCAGGTGAAAATATACGTTGATGCATTACTAAATTGTACACAGGACATGACATGACGAGACTTCGAACTTGACGACCGACGAGAGGTCATAGTGGTGACGCGTTAGGGTAGGCAAGCGCCAGTGTGGCGGGGAAGTACCTAGCCTGTCTCCCTTAAACACAGGGTCCGTTATACCATTTTTATGCCCTAACGTCGTCTAAGCTATACCTACGGACGGAGGGCTAATACTTCCTCCTTCCCAAGACGACCCATAAGACTTAACGTTAGTCAATAAGTAGAATTAAGTAGATGCTCTAGAATAGGAGCAAAGGCCTGCAGCGGCAGGTATATAGGAATAAGATGAGTATTGAGAAAAGGGAATAATGAGTCAAGGGTATAAGGGTATAAGGAAACAAGGAGATAAGGAAATAATGACAGAAAATGATAAGGAAAGGATACAAGGTAATAAGGGAACAATAACAAAATATAAGAAATGAAATGATACAAGAAATGAAATGAAATAATGAACCAATGAAATAATGAACAATTCTATTCCGGGCCGAGGTATGCAGCACCGATGACCTCTCTGCTCATACCCCCGATGAACATATGATACAATGAAATAATGAAACTACAATGAAATAATGAAACTACAATGAAATAATGAAACTACGATTCTTTTCCCTGGCCGAGGTTACAGACATTATTGTGCCCCAGGAAGAAGAATATTGATATTGCATAAGTGGCAATATAAGAGGCGTCGAGAACGGACACAGCGTGGATAGGGATGCAATTTGCACATGTAGCATAGACCAAGGATGGCAATGCGCGTGGGAGGTCATTCGATACGGAGGTAATTCCTAGCGCAGGCTATGTAAGAGTAAACCAAACCACTATACGTATGGGTATCTTGAGTAACACGTTTTGAACAGAATCCGTAGTTTTCGCAAACCACAATCTGCATTCGTAGTCACTCGGGTTACCGATACTACATTGCAAATTGGACGAAGGTCCCTGGATTACTATACGTACTCAACGCTCCATATCATGTTACGTATTTAGCCGGTCCACTGGCAAAGGAAGTCCTTCTAGGCTCTCTTAGTTCCGATACCACCCTGCGTATTGGACAGCCCTTGGTTCAAATACACCATCATACAAATCCGTATATTTTTTACGGCATAGAGACAAAAGAATGTATCTCGTGAGTTAAATTATGCAACCCAGGCATACGATTAGTAATTAAAGATATGAGCGCTGAGTCCGATCTTGCATACGCCAGCTAGGAATAAGGTACACTGAAGTTACACAACACAATGAGTAAGGAAGAATAAAGACACACAAAGGTAAACACAATAATGAACGAAGGAAAAGATAGAACAATGTTATAAAACAGAAACAAATAGGAGTAAATTACAATGAAGTTATAAGACATAATAAGTAAGAAAGAATAAAGAAAGATAAAGGTGAATACAATAATGAATGACGATAATGGTAGAGCAATGATGTAAAACACAAGTAAATAGGAGGCAAATACAGTAAAGTCATAGGAGATAATGAGTAAGGAAGAATAAAGGAAGATAAAGGTGAATACAATAATGAATAAAGTTAATGGTAGAGCAATGGTATATGACAAAAGTAAATATGAGTAAAGTACGGTGAAGTAATAAGAGGTAATAAATGAGAAGGAATAAATGAAGTACGAATATATACCCAGCAAGAAATAAAGGTTGAAGTAATACAAAGACTTAGAAGGAAGATGAATGAGAATAAGGAAATGCAAAAATATAAAGAGAGTAAGCAAAATATGGCCAATAGTAATTAAGAATGTAGGTATTATAATCATAAACATGTAATTCCTTTTCAGCGCAGGTTGAAAACCTGAGGCGCTGATACCAGACACAGCGCACATGGAGGTGCACACTTTGAAGGCATGCATCGGGAGTGGCTTCATTTTGGGCGCTCACCGAAAATAATAATAATAATGATGATAAAAGGTGATTTATTAACTAAATGCAATGTTTTTCTATATGCCTCCACAGGATTAACCCCACAAAGGACGAGGGAAAATGCCCTCTAAAATAATCATTTTTACATGTGTATTATGGATCCCCAAAAATTGATACCAAATTTTATGCACTAACAATATGTTTTTTTTCTTGTGTTACACGACTTCCCCACCCCCAAAATTGCACACTCACATGCCCCAATACACAGCCCCCCCCCCACCACATAATACCCATTTTCAGGCACATATCCGAACCACAGTGGAAATATACCTGTGGGATATCCTCCACTGAAGGTCGGATCAACGAATAAAATTAGCACCTAAAAATGAGAGGTGCATTACGGCCACACAACTCGCGCCTATCTCTGTAAAGGACGAGTTGTGCAGCCAAGATGACTTCGCTCGTCCACAGGGAGCAAGCCATACAATAAAATATTTTATACACAAACAGTGTATCACCTGCAGGTAATAGGAAATAAGTAATAGGTACTAGATAATAGACAATAGGTTATAATTACATATTAAGTTGAGAGTGCACTCGTAATAAGGTTGAAAGGTATTGAATACAGTATTCAAAAGGGTATAGTTGCGCAACAACAGTAATAACAGAAGGATGATAAATAAGTAAGAGAATTTGGTTTGTTATTACAAAAGGTTGATATATAATTAAGACAAGTTGATTTTACTATTAGAAAATGTTAATAGAATTAAGAAAATTTGGTTTTGTTTTTATTGAAGGTTAATATAAATAAGAGAATTGGGTTTTGTTTTTGGTATGGAATATTGATATAAATAACAGAGTTTTGTTTTAGGTTTTAATGGTTTTAATGATTATACATAATATGAGAACTTGAAAATTTTCTGAAAATGTTGTTATTATTTAATCAAGAAATGAGAACATATGGATAACTTTATCATACACGTTGTTTTTTTCCTTTCCACTCTTCTAAATTCCACATTGTAAAAATGTCGCATTTCTCCCCAAACAATAAAACACTTTTCAATTTAAACCTTTAACTACACCTTGCGGCATTTATTTTATTCTGTCTCTATACTCTATCCCTTTTACACACATGCAGGGCATGCGAGGGCAGTTTTTCATCCACACCGGAGGCAAGTTATTATATATGTATCAGTAACCTCCCCCTTCAACCCTCGGATGTTTTTTTCCTCTCGTGTGTTCCTGCACCCCTTAATTTACATTGTTGCAATTGAATTTTTTTATACTATGTACTGTTTAATTTACCAAATTATTATGTTTGTCTATTACACATACAATAGGGCTCCATGTTATATCCCATCAAGTAAACATATCATATGAAAAAAAGTAAGCTTCACACCCCATTGTTGGATTTTAAAAACGAATTGTAAAGAAATATTGTCCCCTCATCACAAACACTTACACTTGATCGCTAAGCACACCCGGACACCCAATCATTAGAATGCACACATATTCAGCCTTCAACTTTCGACATTTAACAGTATATCACTAAATTTATATCTACCCCCTAACTTACCCATATCTTCCACGAGGCTAGCAACCCACCCCCTACGACGACAACCGTACAACTATGACCTAAATTTAAAGAAGAAAAGAAGAGAAGCACAGAAAACAGAAGATTATCAAGAAAGAAGAAGATGTCATATTTTTCAAAAACCACCCCCACGTCTTCGTCCAGTTATCGAGGACGATAACTAACACTACAAAGGGGGTTGTTGTACCCCTAGGGTACGCTACCCTCATCCCCTAAGTGAAATCTACAAAATCCCAAAACTACAAACTTCTGATCTAAAAACCTTATAAAATACCACCTATAAATTACATGAAGAACAATCAGCACATACATGAACTCGAGTAGCCTCGTAGTACAGGCAATGACCTGGGGGAGGTGCACGACTCGGTAGGAATGTGAGGATTCCGCCGATCGAGCACACAAAAGGTATAAGAACCCCAAAGGTCAAGTGCCTGGGATCATCAAGCATTCAGTTCTCACTCAGTGCACCGACCTCACAGGAACCTTACATTATCTTATATCTTATATATATACTAGCAGAAGTACCCATTCTTCGAACGGTCTTCGGTATTAATAACCAGATGTTACCAATTGTTCTACTGTTGCGATGTTTAGGGGCTTGGAACCTGTTTGTTGGCAAAGAAAAATGATTAGGCCTAGCTAAAAAGTGCTCTCAAACTTAATTTACCTAACGTGTTCTTCCTGGCGTGAAAATAAAATTGAAAACCACGTAGATGAATCGCAATACACGTCACATACGAACTGACCCTAACCGTTGTGTCAAGTGCCTAACTACCGGAAGATCCCTTTTATAAATTATATAGGCTTGTGGTGCATGAAAATTCAGTTTTCTTTAGCCTCCAATGGCCCAAATTCCTAAAATCAGCACACAAAAAACTGTCTACTATTTCAAATCAGGAATTTTTGAAAATAATGTTGCTGTTTGGAGATATAATAGACCTTCTGTACGACATATCGCACGTGTAAGTCGTGTGAAAAAAATCTAGAGTACTCCTTGAACCCCTTAAGCGCATTGATGAATTTTACAGTTTTAGTTGGTTCAGTGATAACCTTATAGCCCTTTGCAACCTTTCACAGAAATGTAATAAATGCAGTGGCATTACCTATTCCAGAAATAGATGGAAAGTTGGATGCCACCTCTTGAGATACTTTTGTCATGGTTAGTGGCTTGCATTACTTCTTTAGTTTATTAAATGAAAATAGTTTTCTGGGAATATCTAGGAAACTGTTGGGTTTAGAGCCTTAAAATATAGTTTTCGGGGACCCTTTACGGCTCTTGAGGGGCCCCGAGTTTTGTTTCTGACACCAAGGGTTTCAAAATGAGTTTGTCTCGTCGTTGTACGCCATAATAATGATAATAATTAAAATAATAGTAATAATAATAATATAACAATATAGGGATAGGGATATAATAGACCTTCCGTACCATACCCGCACGTGTAAATTGCGTTAAAAAATTCTAGAGTACCCCTTGACCCCTTAAGCGCATTATATGTATTGATGAATATTTCAGCTTAATTTGGATCCGTTATAACCTTATTGTCGTTTGAAAACCTTCACAGTAATATAATAAATGGAATTGCATTGCGTCTTACAGAAATAGATGGACCTATGAGATTCTGTTGCCATTGTTACCGGCATTATTAATTTATTAAGTGAAATTAGTTTTTTGGGAATATCTCGAAAAAATTTGGTTTTAGGGCCTTAAAATGAGGTTTTCGGGGTTCATTTAGGGCCCCCGAGTTTCGTTTCTCACATTGAGGGGCTGAAAATGAGCTTTGTCTCACCCTTCTACGCTTATTTCAGCTTGCATTTTAAGGAGGTAGGCCCCCTGTTATGAGAGGTATGGAGAAGAGTTACATCAATGATTAGTGTCGTGCCTCTGATGGATATCTGCATCATATTTTACGTTAATCCACCCAGCCGTTCTCGAGTTATAAGGACACAAAATATTGTCCACAGACAGACAAACAAACAGACAGACAGACAAAAATTTTATTTTTGCGCGCATCCATCATAAAACAGTCAGAAACGCGCAAATATCGCAAAATTCCATGGAAATTCAGAAAAAACAGACAAATTTTCATTTTTTTATATATAGGGATAAAAAGGAATGTCTGTGTCTTCGTCTTTTATGCGTTCATAACCATTCATCCGATTGCGATCAAATTTTAGTGAGTTGTTGTAAACACTTCCGGGATGATCATAGGCATAGTTCATCAATTTCACAATAGATAGCGCGCGAGTAGTTTAAACAAATGCGTAATGGCGATGCGTTCATATACAATTCGTCCGATTGCGATCAAATTTGGGCGAGTCGTTGTGCACAGTCCCGGAAAAGTAATAGGCGTAGTAAATCCAATTTAAAATAGATGGCGCGCGAGTAGCTTCAACAAAATGGTGTGCGTTTGTTTCAAGAAAGTCCCACATGTGTTCGAATACCATTCATCCCATTGCGTTGAAACTTGGGTGAGAGGTTGTGTACACTACAGGCAAGGTTTCTGGCTTAGTAAATCCATCTTATAATAGGTAGCGCACGAGTAGATTCAACAAATGTGCGACGACACGCGAAGCGTTTCAACAAAGTCCCGTATGCGTTCATATACCATTCGTCTGATAGCGATGAAACTTGGGTGAGATGTTGTATATGTTACAGGGAAAGTCGATTCTCCAGTAAGAGTTGACTCTCCCTAGGTAAAGTCGACTCTTACTGATCCTTTCAGTAAAAGTTGATTAAAAGCGGTAAGTGTTCAATTTCGATCAACATTTACTAGTCAGAGTTGACTATACCTAGGGAAAGTATACTCTCACTGTCTTGAGGTAGTAACAGTTGACTCTTTGCAAGGAAACGGTACTAGCTAATAAAAAACGAATAGGGAGGCAAAACCAATACATTAAGAGGGAGAAATGTTTAAGAGAAACAAATAAAAATAAAAAACCTTTAAAATACATAAAGAGATAGAAATATTTATCATTTATTACAGCACGGTAAAGATTTGAGACACTTTGAGTTGCAAAATACACTTTTCTTCTTGCATATGCACTTCATGGATTCGCATTTAGTGTTGCAAAAACATTTAAAAAGCCTTGTCCACTTCCAAGTGATAGTGAAGCTGCAACAGTCCGCACAGCTATTTTTTATCCATAGGAACTTCATTTTCTTGGATAATGTTCGTAGCACATTTACAGAATTGAGACCTGAAAAAATTTTAATCATTGAAATCTGAACAATTTAATACTAAGGGCAGCGAGAGGGAGGAGAGTGAGATATATATTTTATTTTAGCTTTGAAAACTTGCCTTGAGAAAAGCTGCTTTAGAATCCCATTTCTCGTTCCAATTCGATAAAATCCATCATCGACAACCTGCAGAACCACACCAAGGATAGATCGAGCATCTCCTGTACCACGGTCAACATCAGGGACAGGAATTCAAATTGATGCTCCTTTTTCTACTGGCGGATGAATGTGATTTGAGTTTTGTTCATGCGTTCAGCTTGTTCTAGACAGTAGAAAGCTTCATTTCTCTGTCTCTTGATGCCCTCAGTAGACTTGTCCAGGTCAGTGAAGAGATAATCACTATCATCTACGAGCTTTTCACCACTTGATAAATTTTGGTTTGTTTCATTTTCATCAGGATTTCCATTCCCGTTACTTCCAATTTTGTTTTCTTGTTGTTGCTGAATTTGACCAATTGCGCATTGAAGGTCTTCTTCTGTTTCTAAATTTGCCAGTACCTCAGTTGGTAGTTTTGAATTAGATAAGCCGTGTCTCGGGGGGCAACACAACATTGCCTCATACGGGGATCGTTTTATCACACTATGCAATGCACTGTTTTTCACAAGATAAATAAACTTTAAGCCTTCAATCCATTTTGATGTTTTGTGGTCTTGCATCCAGGTGGTTATCATATTCTCTATGTCCTGGTTGGCTCTTTCGACGCTACCTTGACTCTATATCGCGGTTTTCCGTGCACCATTTAGAAGTTCAACCATGTATTAACCAGACTATCAATAATTATACTATCAAATTCTCTCCTATTGTCTGATTGTAAAATACAAGGAGCACCTAACAAAGTAAAAAGATCAACGATATTATTGCACACTTCGTCTGCAATCTTTGATTTCAGTGGTCTTAGCACAACAAACTTTGTTAAATGCTCCTGGTACACCATTATAAATTTGGAGTCTTCATTAAGTTGCGACTGAAAGTCAATCAAGTCCACTTGACATCGAGAATTCATTTCCTTGAATAACAAAGGCTTTACAACCAATCCTTTCCTTTTATGTTTCAATTTTTGATCTCAAGGTTCGCACAAGCTTAAAAATAGTAAAATGTCCTTTGAAATAACATTTTGAAATTTCCCTTTCAATTGCTGAATCATACGATCTCTTCCTCCGTGTCCAGTGGATAGGATATGTGCGCTTCATTCCAAACAACTCTTCCTCAAAAACATAATACCTTTTGCTGTCATGGTCTGTGACAGGGTGTATTAGTTTTGTAATACAATTTACTTCAATAATGTCATATCGTCTTAAAAACCAGATATCGTTACTTTCTTTTTTAATTGCAGTTTTTAGATTTTTCACTTTTTGAATGCAGTAATCATATTTCAATTTGGTCAATGTCAGTGAATATACCTCGGAAGTCGAGCGTTCCTTCTGCAGTTTTTCACGAAAATGTTTTGCCGTGGTGTCTGACATAATTATTACATACTTAAACTAATTATTTAAACGTAAATGAATCTTTTGTCAATATTGAAAAACAATAAAGAGTCGAGTAATATGACGAATGGCCACTGCCTGTTGTGTGGTGGGGTAATAAAAACAGAGAATTGTTCTGATCTATAACGGTCGGTCCAATAATGGAAGTACGAGTCCAAACAATCGCAATATTTTAATAATCATAACAAAGGTTTGGCGCGCGCGGTTACATTTTCAGAGCAGCATCTGTGAATCAACTTTTACTAAACCACAGTAGGCATGGTTAACTCTCCCTAGGAAAAGTTGATCTGTTTGTTTTCAATCAACTGTTACTGATACTTTTAGTAAGAGTTGACTCTGCCTAGGGAGAGTCAACTCTTACTAAGAATCGACTTTCCCTGTAACATATACACTACAGGGAAGGTTTCTGGCTTAGTAAATCCACTTAACAATAGGTATCGCACAAGTAGATTCAACAAATGAGCGACGACGGACGAAGCGTTTCAAAAAAGACCAGTAGGCGTTCACATTCCATTCGTCCGATAGCGATGAAACTTGGGTGAGAAGTTGTGTACACTACATGCAAGGATTCTGACCTAGTAAATCCATGTTATAATAGGTAGCGCACGAGTAGATTCAACAAATGTGCGACGACGCGCGAAGCGTTTCAACAAAGTCCCGTATGCGTTCATATACTATTCGTCTGATAGTGATGAAACTTGACTGAGATGTTGTGTACACTTCAGGGAAGGTTTCTGGGTTAGTAAATCCAATTAACAATAGGTATCGCACAAGAAGATTAAACAAATGAGTGACGACGCGCGAAGTGTTTCATCATAGTCCCGTATGCGTTCATATACCATTCGTCCGATAGCGACTAAACTTGGGTGAGTTGTTGCGTACACTCCAGGGAAAGGTTTAGGCTTAGTAATTCCATTTTTCAATAGGTAGCGCACAAGTGGATTCAACAAATGAGCGAAGTCGCGCGAAGCGTTTCAAGAAAGTCCCGTATGCGTTCATATACCATTCGTCCGATAGCGATGAAACTTGGGTAATATGTTGTGTACTCATCAGGGAAGGTTTCTGGCTTAGTACATCCACTTACCAGTAGGTATCGCACAAGTGGATTCAACAAATGAGCGACGGCACGCGAATTGTTTCAACAAAGACCCGTATGCGCTCATATACCATTTGTCCGATAGCGATGAAACGAGGTTGAGATGTTGTGTACACTTCAGGGAAGATTTCTAGCTTAGTAAATCCATGTTACAATAGGTAGCGCACGAATGAATTCAACAAATGAGCGACGACTCGTGATGTGTTTCGTCCGATAGAGATGAAACTTTGGTGAGTTTTGGTGTACACTCCAGGGAAGGTTTCTGATTTAGTAAATCCATTTTACAATTGGTAGCAAACGGGTAGATTTAACTAATAAGAGACAGCGCGTGAATCGTTTCAATAAAGTCCCTTATGCGATCATATACCATTCGTTTCATTGCGATGAAACTTTGGTGAGTTGTTGTGCACGCTCCCATGATTTTTTTTGGAGATAGTAAGTCAATTTTACAATAGTTTAGAGGTGGTTAACGGAAAAAGAAAAAAAATATTGGGAATCCAAAAGCACTTCAACAAACAAAGTTACAACGCCAAAACGTCCTTTGATTGGCATTGCAAAGCCTGCCGGGTACAGCTAGTCTTATATATAAAGGAATGTCTGTGTGTTCGTCTTTTATGCGTTCATAAACCATTCATCCGATTGCGATAAAATTTTGGTGAGTTGTTGTAAACACTTCCGGGATGATCATAGGTATAGCTAATCCATTTCACAATAGATAGCGCGCGAGTAGTTTAAACAAATACGTAATGGCAATGCGTTCATATACAATTCGTCCGATTGCGATCAAATTTTGGTGAGTTGTTGTGCACAGTTCCGGAAAAGTAATAGGCGTAGTAAATCCAATTTACAATATATGGCGCGCGAGTAGCTTCAACAAAATGGCATGCGTTTGTTCCAAGCAAGTCCCACATGTGTTCATATACCATTCATCCCATTGCGTTGAAACTTGGGTGAGAAGTTCTGTACACTTCAGGTAAGGTTTCTGGCTTAGTAAAAACAATTAACAATGGGTAGCGCACGAGTAGATTCAACAAATGAGCGACGACGGGCGAAGCGATTCAACAAAGTCCTGTATGCGTTCACATACCATTCGTCCGATAGCGATGAAACTAGGGTGAGAGGTTGTGTACACTACAGGCAAGGTTTCTGGCTTAGTAAATCCATGTTATAATAGGTACTGCACGAATAGATTCAACAAATGAGTGACGACGCGCGAAGCGTTTAACAAAGTCCCGTATGCGTTCATATACCATTCGTCTGATAGCGATGGAACTTGGGTGAGATGTTGTGTACATTACACGGAAGGTTTCTGGCTTGGTAAATCCACTTAACAATAGGTATCGCACAAGTAGATTCAACAAATGAGCGACGACGGGCGAAGCGTTTCAGTATGCGTTCACATACCATTCGTCCTATAGCGATGAAAATTGGGTGAGAGGTTGTGTACACTACAGGCAAGGTTTCTGACTTAGTAAATCTATGTTATAATAGGTAGCGCACGAGCAGATTCAACAAATGAGCGACGACGCGCGAAGTGTTTCAACATAGTCCCGTGTGTGTTCATATACCATTCGTCCGATAGCGACTAAACTTGGGTGAGTTTTTGTGTACACTCCAGGGAAAGGTTTAGGCTTAGTAAATCCATTTTTCAACAGGTAGCACACAAGTGATTCAACAATGAGCGATGTCGCACGAAGCGTTTCAAGAAAGTCCCGTATGCGTTCATATACCATTCGTCCGATAGCGATGAAACTTGGGTAAGATGTTGTGTACTCACCAGGGACGGTTTCTGGCTTAGTACATCCACTTTGCAATAGGTATCGCACTAGTAGATTCAACAAATCAGCGACGGCACACGAATCGTTTCAACCAAGTCCCGTATGCGTTCATATACGTACCATTCATCCGAGTGCTATGAAACTTTGATGAGGTGTTGTGAGTAGGAAATAAAGAGTGGTTCTGGGGCAGTGGCTAATGCGCAAGTTGGCCGCCGCGCGCAATCACTCTATGTTATTCTTATGGAGGGGTCAGTCAGAGCTGGGGCAGGGGCTAATGCGCAAAATGGCTGCCAAGCCCTGAGACCGTGAATGACGTCACAGGGGGAGTTCGACCGTGTAGTCGCTAAATAGAATATTTATTATTATTATTATTATTATTATTATTGTTATTATTATTAATTTTATTAGGTAATTATTGATTGATAGCTTGCCACGGTGGGTGAATGGTTATTGTGTCGGACTACTAACCCCAAGCTTGCAGATTCGCTCTTGGTCGTGGTAAGTGATTTTTGAAAGGCGGCAAAAATTAAGGCATGCATGTCATACGATGTTGGTATGTAAAAGAACCCAGGAGAGGTCTGCTATGTAGTTGCTAAGTGGAATATTTATTATTATTATTATTATTTATTATTACTATTATTATTAGGTAATTATTGATTGATCATGTACAATCAAGACCAGCCTTATATTCCCCCCCCCCCACTTTATGGTGTAGTGGTTAGCATTATTGGCTGTTACTGTGGAGGCTCGGGTTCGAGTCCTGGTTCTGTCAAGATTTTAAATTCTAGGCTGAGGGTTGGAATGGGGTACACTCAACCTTGTGAGGCAAAACTTACAGGAGCTGGCTTTTGATTCATACCGCTGCCATTCTGCCTAACCCAACTTCACCTAACCTTACCTAACCTAACCAAATCCCACCTTACCCAACCTAACCTAACCTAACTTCAAAGTCAGAATGTACAATACATTTATTGTTTTTTATACCCTCATAAATTAGATATAGAGAATGTCCACCACGATTTAGATCCTCGAGCACTCTTTCTGACCTATCATTAAAACGTGTAGAAAGGAATGTCTGAAAATGTTCACTAACACATACAGTAGTACACGATCACCATACATTGTATCCACTTTTTAAATGTTAATGATACGGAAAAGAGTATGCATTGGTAATTCAGTAAGCTTTTTTTCTCTCTCTAATCAACAGTTCTGCCCCCCATAGCATTGAGAATATTTATTGTAGTAGCCTATAAAGAAACAAAAAAAATCATATCTATTAGAGTTTAGCTATAAGTGACCAGAACCACTATAACATTTTATTCTAATAAGGAAATTTCCATAATGATAAGAAAAAAACTTACCATAATGGTGGATTGTGTAAGTAAACGTCCTTTGCTGCTTGATGCCACTACTAAACTGATAGTCATACAACAGACAAGTGAGTTCATGTTTAGCTGACGTAATCGTATGTTCCCACGCACTTCCTGTGTGTTGCACGCGACGTAGTGGCTAAATTTGAAACTAGATGAGATGATTTGCTGATGTAATCATATGTTCCCCGCACGCACACGCAAGCCCCTGTGGACGGGTCCTTGAGGACGGGTCCTTGTGGACGAGTCCCTGTGGACGGGTCATTGTTGACGGGTCCTTGTTGACGGGTCCTTGTGGACGAGCCCCTGTGGGCGGGTCCTTTTTGACTAATCCCTTTAGACCGGTTCCTTTTGACTGGCTCATGACCCCTAATGCTATAATGAAATTAAACGTTGTTCCACATGATACGCAAGCAAAGAGCCGATCGCTACTATGAATTACTATTTATGTTTTTGTTTTGTTTTTACGCATGTGCACTTGGGGTTTTTGTAAGAGGGCGGGCTTTTTGAATACAGATTTATAAATGAGTTATTTATTTTTAAATTACCAAAAGATCCAAAACTAATAGGTAATTAGCTTTTTAACATTTCATGATCCAATAAGGCTATGGGACTTGTATTAGAGGTCGTTGGACTTGAGGTGACATTTTGTTTTTGAATCTATTATTTTTTTTTGTTAAAAGGGTCTAACTACACTTTTGTTAATATCTCGCTAACTAATAATCAGAGAGGGTCAAGTGAGGTGTCATGGGACGCAGGATGGTCAACCCTTTTCCATGACCAACGAATTTACCTAAAAGATTCAAAACAGCAAGGTCATTGACCTAAGATTTTATAAACTAATAATTGAATATTAACATTTGAGGTGTCATAGGACTTAGAATGGTCAACTCTTTCCCATGGCCAATGCATTTACCAAAAGTACCCAATACATCAAGGTCATTGACCTGAGATTTTATAAACTAATAATCGGGTACGAACATGTGAGATGTTTACCATGTGTGATGAAACATAGCTAGGTAGAGAAAGAATTAGTGTAGGCTACATGTATTGTGACTGGCAAGTCTTTTACCATTGAAACTTGTTTTCAGATCAAACTGCAGTATAGAGAGAGTATAGGTTGCAGGTATGGGTTAATAAATGAGAAACAGTGTACGCTAACTCTGATTTATCAAGAATTAAGAGTAGACTATCTTTACTTGATTGGTTAAAGAGGATAGCTAAAACACAAAAATGCTCAGTGGTTACCGAGACAAAATGATCGCTACACACAACAAGCTTTAAATACTTGAGGCTAATAATCAATACACACACACACTCGCTTGTTCTAAACTAAACTGTGTTGCTGTCAGTGCTCAGACAGTAGGCTGATGACGAAATGCATTGCTAACAGAAATATAATCATTTCCGGTTGTCTAATGTTACCAGCTATCCATTTATTTATTTTTTGTGTTGCAGTGGTAAGCACTTTTAGCTCTTGTATTGGTAGTCTTAACTCGATTTCCAGGTCTGAGGCCTAGAACGAGTTGAACTAAGAAACAAGGGCATGGTGGTGCAGTGGTTAAGCTGTTAGCCTTTTCACCAGAGGGTTCGATTTCAGGTTAATATGCATGTCATAAACATATTAAACAAAACAAAAACAGAGATAAGGTTTAAAACTGATTACATTTGTGACTTTTCAAATTATTACTTGGATTACAAATACAAAGGTGAACTGGGTTTGATATACAGTTAATGCTGTCTATCACACACTCGACTGTAAGAAAGCCAAAAGAGCAAAAGGCTTAGGTAGAGCAGTGGTAAAATTGCTATATGTAGAGAACTACCTGGCAAAGCTATATCGCATAAACAGTGCAGGATACAATCCAGCAATCAAATTTGTATCTTGTGGAACAGAGAAATGCACTTACGTGAGAAAATGCAAGTTCATATGTAATATGACCTAACACAAAAGTGGTCACCTGTGCACGTGCACAATAAGAGCTAACAAGTCACATTCTGTTTAGTTCGTACATAACGTTAGGTTAGGGCTAATGCACACACCCTAGTACACGAGGCACATGCCATTTGAGAGCAGGTCAAGGGATCTAACTTGGTGGATGAATGTGTTCTAACGAGTCATTTGTAGTTGAATGAGAATAATACTTGTTCTTAAGATGTTAAAACTGAGGAGATGGTATGTACAGTAAGACGTCTTGTTATTTCCTGTGTAATATTACAGACATGGCAGAGAGCACACAGTTCTGTTGCTATGACTACGCTGTAGTAATTTGAAACCCTACGTGTTCATTAGGACAATGGGTGATGATTATACAAAGTTAGCAGTCATTGGATATTACACAGGTGTTCCTTCCGGTGTCATGTTGCTGACATGTGAGAGCAGGTCAAGGGATCTAACTTGGTGGATGGATGTGTTCTAACGAGTCATTTGTAGTTGAAAGAAAATAATACTTGTTCTTAAGTGATGATTATACAAAGTTAGCAGTCATTGGATATTACACAGCTGTTCCTTCAGGTGTCATGTTGCTGACATGTGAGAGCAGGTCAAGGGATCTAACTTGGTGGATGGATGTGTTCTAACGAGTCATTTGTAGTTGAAAGAGAATACTACTTGTTCTTAAGACGTTAAAACTGAGGAGATGGTATGTACAGTAAGACGTCTTGTTATTTCCTGTGTAATATTACAGACATGGCAGAGAGCACACAGTTCTGTTGCTATGACTACGCTGCAGTAATTTAAAACCCTACGTGTTCATTAAGACAATGGGTGATGATTATACAAAGTTAGCAGTCATTGGATATTACACAGGTGTTCCTTCTGGTGTCATGTTGCTGACATGGCAGAGAGCGCACAGTTCTATTGCTACGACGAACGCTGCAGTAATTTGAAACCCAAGGTGTTGATCAAGACAATGGGTGATGATCATGCAAAGTCAGCAGTAATTGGATACCACACATCAATATTGACTAAATCATAAACGTGTTGTCATAACCAGCAGAAACCTCATTTAAAGATTTTAGATTTTACATTTTAAATTTAAGATTTTTTTGATTTTTAGATTTTACTTTTTACATTTTCCTAAAAGAGTAAACAACTAGGTCACATACCTAACCTCAGTTTTTAATGTCAGTTTTTAGTTTTTTTTTTCAATTTGATAATATGGAAAACATGAAGTTTTGCATTTTGTTGTTTACACATTTATTAATTTCACAATTTCCCATTTTCAGTTCTTAAAATGTTAGTTTAAAGTTTTTTAATTTCATGATATTGAAACATGGATTTTCCAATTTGTTGTTTTCACATTTGTCAATTTACCAAATTCACATTTACAGTTTTTTTTTAAATTTCAGTTTAATGTTTTTTGTTCTATTTGTTAATATGGAAACATGGATTTTTTTTTACAATTTGTGTTTTTTACATGTCATGCAATTTTTCATATGCTAGTCTTATAGGTTACTGTACAACATGATCACTACCCCACTGGATTTTTTTTTCATTTTGTTGTTTACACATATGCCAATTTTCCAATTCCCCATTTTCATTTTTTTTTAATATTAGTTTTAAGTTTTTCAATTTCTTAACATGGAAACATGGATTTTGCATTTTGTTGTTTACATATTTATTAATTTCACAATTTCCCATTTACAGTTCTTAAAATTTCATTTTAAAGTTTTTCAATTTCATGACATAGAAACATGGATTTTCCAATTTGTTGTTTTCACATTTATTAATTTACCAAATTCCCATTTACAGTTTTTTAAAATTTCAGTTTAATGTTGTTGTTTTTTTCTATTTGTTAATATGGAAACATGGATTTTTCCAATTTTGTGTTTTACATGTTCATTTTGCATTAGGAGTGGAGAGAGGTGGGTAGTAATTAAAAATGTGCAAGCAGTGTCCATTGTTGACAGGTCATTGTTGACGAGTCCTTTTCATACAACAGAAAAGTGAGTTCATGATTCGCATGCATTACCTAAAATGTAATACCATGCAAGTGTTTAACATTTTACAACTAACCTGTTAGTATGATTTGCACACTACAAAGGTTATATCTGTTCTGGTAATAGAATTATTTAGCGTTGGCTTTTATATTTAATATGTACAGTTTAAAGTGATAGAAAAGTGGTAGAAATGTGGTAGCAAAGTGGTAGACAAGTGGTAGACAATTGGTAACAAAGAGGTAGAAAAGTGGTAGAAAAGTGGTAGCAAAGTGGTAGCAAAGTGGTAGAAAAGTGGTAGAAAAGTGGCAGCAAAGTGGTAGAAAAGTGGTAGAAAAGTGGTAGCAAACTAGAAAAGTGGTAACAAAGTGGTAGAAAAGTGGTAGCAAAGTGGTAGAAAAGTGGTAGAAAAGTGGTAGCAAACTAGAAAAGTGGTAGAAAAGTGGTAGCAAAGTGGTAGAAAATATTACATGTATTGTTAAGAAATAGTTTAAGCGGTTACATGGATTCATTACACAATAATTTTAGCATGACAAAGCTCATTTTCTATATCCAATAGTTCTTCCTCATATTTAGTATGAACAGTTTACACATTTATCAATTTCACAATTTCCCATTTACAGTTCTTAAAATGTCAGTTTTAAGGTTTTCAATTTCATGATATAGAAACATGGATTTTCCAATTATTTTTTTTCATTTATTAATTTACCAAATTCCCATTAACAGTTTTTTAAATTTCAGTTTAATGTTTTTTTTTCTATTTGTCAATATGGAAACATGGATTTTTCCAATTTGTGTTTTACATGTTCATTTTGCATTAGGAGTGGAGAGACGTGGGTAGTAATTAAAAATGTGCAAGCAGTGTCCATTGTTGACAGGTCATTGTTGACGAGTCCTTTTTCATACAACAGACAAGTGAGTTCATGTTTAACATGCATTACCTAAAATGTAATACCATGCAAGTGTTTAACATTTTACAAATTAGCTTATGTGTTAGTTTATGTGTGGGGTCTTATGTTGGGCATTTTGTGTTGGCTTATTTGACAAGTTATTTTGTCAATGCATTTAGTGGATTTTTCTCTTGGTCTTGGAAAGTAAATCAGTCCATTTTATCACAACATAATGCTTACTGCCATGTTTGTAAGCAACAACAACACACTAAACTTTCAAAACAATCTAAAGTACTCTAAGGTACTCTCAACTCGTACTCTTACTTCTATCCCATGCCAAGTCAAGAACATTATTTTTTTCCAAAAAAAAAAAGGTGATTGGGGGAAAGTAGACTATATGTTTAAACTAAAAAAAATCATATAAAGTCATATGTTAACTCTAACACCTACGTTTATCCCATTCTTAATCGAAAAATATTATATTTTTTTAAATTTTTCTAAAAAATATTTGGAAAGTAGGCTATATTTTTGAAATCTAATCATTCTATAAAGTCATATATAGACTCAACCAATGGCTTTTATATCCTTAATCGTTAGAATAAAATATGGAATTTTGACATTTTTTCCAAAAATGTTCATTTTTTTTAAATGGACTATATTTTGGAAACTAGGAATTTTACAAAAAAGTGTGTTTGACATAAATGACAGGTATTTACCCCCCTCTACCCACAAACCAAGTCCCAGATCTCTGGGACAAAATCCAAAAATGTTTAATTGTGAAAGTAGGCGATATTTTGAAAACGTATCATTCTAAAAAGTCATATATAGACTCAAACAAATGTTCTTTAAGTTATTTAACGTTAAAACAAAACTTAACATTTTTTCATTTTTCCGAAAAAAGTCCAATTTTCAAAATTGTCTATATTTTGGAAACTAAGAATTTTACAAAAATGTTTGTTTAACGTAAATGAATTTTTTTTACCCCCTATACCCCAAAAATAAATTTCAGGACCCTAGGACAAAAACTGTGCAGTAGTGTGTTTGTAGCGGTTCTGTGACCACCTCCACCTCCCCACCTCGCAAGATGGCGGCCGTAGCTTAACTTAACCTAGCCTAACCTAACAAGATGGCGGCCGTAGCTTAACTTAACCTAGCCTAACCTAACAAAATGGCGGCCGTAGCTTAACTTTACCTAACCTAACCTGACCTACGAGGTGTGATCAAAAAGTTCCAAAAATGTGGCTGCAACTTAACCAAACCTAGCCTAGCCTAACCTAACCTAAACCTACAAGGTGTGATCAAAAAGTTCCAAAAATGGCTGCCGTAGCTTAACTTAACCTTTGAGTCATTTTTTTTACGGGTCCCGGGGGACGGGTCCTTGTTGACGGGTCCCTGTGGGCGGGTCCTTTGGACTGATCCCTATGTACTGGCCCTTGCATTTTATCCAAATTATGTCAAATGGGACCCGCCACAGGGTCCCGTCAACAAGGACCCGTCCCCCGGGACCCGTAAAAAAATGACTCAAAGGTTAAGTTAAGCTATGGCAGCCATTTTTGGAACCTTTTGATCACACCTTGTAGGTTTAGGTTAGGTTAGGCTAGGCTAGGTTTGGTTAAGTTGCAGCCACATTTTTGGAACTTTTTGATCACACGTCGTAGGTCAGGTTAGGTTAGGTTAAGTTAAGCTACGGCCGCCATTTTGTTAGGTTAGGCTAGGTTAAGTTAAGCTACGGCCGCCATCTTGTTAGGTTAGGCTAGGTTAAGTTAAGCTACGGCCGCCATCTTGTGAGGTGGGGAGGTGGAGGTGGTCACAGAACCGCTACAAACACACTACTACTGTCTATATTTTGGAAACTAAGAATTTTACAAAAATGTTTGTTTAACGTAAATGAAAGGTTTTTACCCCCTATACCCCAAAAATAAATTTCAGGACCCTAGGACAAAAACTGTGTTTTTGTTTTGTTTAATATGTTTATGACATGCATATTAACCTGAAATCGAACCCTCTGGTGAAAAGGCTAACAGCTTAACCACTGCACCACCATGCCCTTGTTTCTTAGTTCAACTCGTTCTAGGCCTCAGACCTGGAAATCGAGTTAAGACTACCAATACAAGAGCTAAAAGTGCTTACCACTGCAACACAAAAAATAAATAAATGGATAGCTGGTAACATTAGACAACCGGAAATGATTATATTTCTGTTAGCAATGCATTTCGTCATCAGCCTACTGTCTGAGCACTGACAGCAACACAGTTTAGTTTAGAACAAGTGAGTGTGTGTGTGTATTGATTATTAGCCTCAAGTATTTAAAGCTTGTTGTGTGTAGCGATCATTTTGTCTCGGTAACCACTGAGCATTTTTGTGTTTTAGCTATCCTCTTTAACCAATCAAATAAAGATAGTCTACTCTTAATTCTTGATAAATCAGAGGTTGCGTACACTGTTTCTCATTTATTAACCCATACCTGCAACCTATACTCTCTCTATACTGCAGTTTGATCTGAAAACAAGTTTCAATGGTAAAAGACTTGCCAGTCACAATACATGTAGCCTACACTAATTCTTTCTCTACCTAGCTATGTTTCATCACACATGGTAAACATCTCACATGTTCGTACCCGATTATTAGTTTATAAAATCTCAGGTCAATGACCTTGATGTATTGGGTACTTTTGGTAAATGCATTGGCCATGGGAAAGAGTTGACCATTCTAAGTCCTATGACACCTCAAATGTTAATATTCAATTATTAGTTTATAAAATCTTAGGTCAATGACCTTGCTGTTTTGAATCTTTTAGGTAAATTCGTTGGTCATGGAAAAGGGTTGACCATCCTGAGTCCCATGACACCTCACTTGAGCCTCTCTGATTATTAGTTAGCGAGATATTAACAAAAGTGTAGTTAGACCCTTTTAACAAAAAAAATAATAGATTCAAAAACAAAATGTCACCTCAAGTCCAACGACCTCTAATACAAGTCCCATAGCCTTATTGGATCATGAAATGTTAAAAAGCTAATTACCTATTAGTTTTGGATCTTTTGGTAATTTAAAAATAAATAACTCATTTATAAATCTGTATTCAAAAAGCCCGCCCTCTTACAAAAACCCCAAGTGCACATGCGTAAAAACAAAACAAAAACATAAATGTTAATTCATAGTAGCGATCGGCTCTTTGCTTGCGTATCATATGGAACAACGTTTAATTTCATTATAGCATTAGGGGTCATGAGCCAGTCAAAAGGAACCGGTCTAAAGGGATTAGTCAAAAAGGACCCGCCCACAGGGGCTCGTCCACAAGGACCCGTCAACAAGGACCCGTCAACAATGACCCGTCCACAGGGACTCGTCCACAAGGACCCGTCCACAGGGGCTTGCGTGTGCGTGCGGGGAACATACGATTACATCAGCAAATCATCTCATCTAGTTTCAAATTTAGCCACTACGTCGCGTGCAACACACAGGAAGTGCGTGGGAACATACGATTACGTCAGCTAAACATGAACTCACTTGTCTGTTGTATGACTATCAGTTTAGTAGTGGCATCAAGCAGCAAAGGACGTTTACTTACACAATCCACCATTATGGTAAGTTTTTTTTCTTATCATTATGGAAATTTCCTTATTAGAATAAAATGTTATAGTGGTTCTGGTCACTTATAGCTAAACTCTAATAGATATGATTTTTTTTGTTTCTTTATAGGCTACTACAATAAATATTCTCAATGCTATGGGGGGCAGAACTGTTGATTAGAGAGAGAAAAAAAGCTTACTGAATTACCAATGCATACTCTTTTCCGTATCATTAACATTTAAAAAGTGGATACAATGTATGGTGATCGTGTACTACTGTATGTGTTAGTGAACATTTTCAGACATTCCTTTCTACACGTTTTAATGATAGGTCAGAAAGAGTGCTCGAGGATCTAAATCGTGGTGGACATTCTCTATATCTAATTTATGAGGGTATAAAAAACAATAAATGTATTGTACATTCTGACTTTGAAGTTAGGTTAGGTTAGGTTGGGTAAGGTGGGATTTGGTTAGGTTAGGTAAGGTTAGGTGAAGTTGGGTTAGGCAGAATGGCAGCGGTATGAATCAAAAGCCAGCTCCTGTAAGTTTTGCCTCACAAGGTTGAGTGTTCCCCATTCCAACCCTCAGCCTAGAATTTAAAATCTTGACAGAGCCAGGACTCGAACCCGAGCCTCCACAGTAACAGCCAATAATGCTAACCACTACACCATAAAGTGGGGGGGGGATATAAGGCTGGTCTTGATTGTACATGATCAATCAATAATTACCTAATAATAATAGTAATAATAAATAATAATAATAATAAATATTCCACTTAGCAACTACATAGCAGACCTCTCCTGGGTTCTTTTACATACCAACATCGTATGACATGCATGCCTTAATTTTTGCCGCCTTTCAAAAATCACTTACCACGACCAAGAGCGAATCTGCAAGCTTGGGGTTAGTAGTCCGACACAATAACCATTCACCCACCGTGGCAAGCTATCAATCAATAATTACCTAATAAAATTAATAATAATAATAACAATAATAATAATAATAATAATAATAAATATTCTATTTAGCGACTACACGGTCGAACTCCCCCTGTGACGTCATTCACGGTCTCAGGGCTTGGCAGCCATTTTGCGCGTTAGCCCCTGCCCCAGCTCTGACTGACCCCTCCATAAGAATAACATAGAGTGATTGCGCGCGGCGGCCATCTTGCGCATTAGCCACTGCCCCAGAACCGCTCTTTATTTCCTACTGTTGTGAACACTTCCAAAATCATTATAGGCATAGTCAATCCAATACACAATGGACAGCGCGCGAGTATTTTAAACAAATGAGTGTTGGCGATGCGTACATATAGCCTATAATTCATCCGATTGCGACCACATTTTGGTGGGTTGTTTGGCACACTTCCGGGATGGTTATAGGCATAGTTAATCCAATTAACAATAGATAGCGCATCAATAGTTTAAACAAATGAGTGTTGGTGATGCGTTCATATACATTTCATCCGATTGCAACCAAATGTTGGTGAGTTGTTGTGCATACGCCAGTAAAAGTTATAGGCATAGTAGATCCAATTAACAATAGATGGCGCGCGAGTTATTTCAACAAAATGGCGTGGGTTTGTTTCAACAAAGTCCCAGATGCGTTCATATACCATTCACCCCAATGCGATGAAACTAGGGTGAGATGTTGTATACACTCAGGGAAAGTTTCAGGCTTAGTAAATCCACTTAATAATAGGTAGCACACGAGTAGATTCAACAAATGAGCGACGACACGCAAATCGTTTCAAGAATGTCCCGTATGCGTTCGTATACTATTCGCCCGATAGCGATGAAACTTGGACGAGATGTTGTGTACACTCCAGGGAAGATTTCTGGCTTAGTAAATCCATGTTAAATAGGTAGCGCACAAGTAGATTAAATAAATGAGCGACGACGCGCGAAATGTTTCAACGAAGTCCCGTATGCGTTCATATACCATTTGTCAGATAGCGATGAAACGTGGGTGAGATGTTGTGTACACTTCAGGGAAGATTTCTAGCTTAGTAAATCCTTGTTACAGTAGGTAGCGCTCGAATGGATTCAACAAATGAGCGACGACGCGCGAAGTGTTTCGACAAAGACCCGTATGCGTTCATATACAATCGTCCGATAGAGATGAAACTAGGATGAGTTGATGTGTACACTCCAGGGAAGGTTTCAGGCTTAGTAAATCCATATTACAATAGGCAGCGCACGAGTAGATTCAACTAATGAGCGAAAATGCGCGAAGCGTATCAACAAAGTCCCGTATGCGTTCATACACCAATTGTCCGATAGCGATGAAACTTGGGTGTTATGTTGTGTATACATGCGGGTAGGTTTCTGGCTTAGTAAATCCACTTTACAGTAGGAAGCGCACGAGTAGATTCAACAAATGAGCGATGGCACGTGAATCGTTTTATCAAAGTCCCGTATGCGGTCATATGCCATTCATCCGATTGCGATGAAACTTTGATGAGTTGTTGTCTACACGCCAGGAAAGGTTTTCGAGTTAGTAAATCCATTTTACAATAGGTAGCGTACGAGTATATTCAACAAATGGGTGACGGCGCTCTAATCGTTTCAGCAGTCCCGTATGCGTTCATATACCATTCATTTCATTGCGATGTAACTTTCGTGAGTTGTTGATCACGCTCCCGTGAATGTTTCTGAGATAGTAAATTATTTTTTATAATAGTTTAGAGGTAGTTGACGGAAAAGAAGAAAATATTGGGAATCCAAAAGAACAGCAGCTAACAAAGTCAAAACCCCAACACTTACTTTGATTGGCATTGCAACGCATCCCGGGTACAGCTAGTAGATTAATATTTAAAAGATGCATAGAAAGTGGCTGTGTCATCAATTCATTTTAACATTCCCACTGTAACCGAATTTTAGTAGGTTACAGAGATTTCTATAATATCTTTCTGTTGGTGGTATTTATTTTTGTTTTGAGGTTACTATCCATGGCCACCTTGTACTTTGATTGATAGAGATTCTTTGTGGGTCCAGCAGTGGGTGGCAGGTGGCTTTGATCTAAGGGCAAGGTAACCATGGGGATGTGTTATTTGGGTGATTGATAGTTGATGCCATGCGGAATGGAGACGATTGACAGATAGTTTTATGCTATGTGATTTGTGAGGTTAACTGGTATGGCAATAGTTTTTTGGAGAAGAATTATTATAAAGAACATCTAGTAAGAAGGGCAGAGGCAGAAGTTTAATAAAACGCAAGAAGAAAAGAAATGAAGCAGAAGAAAACTAATAAATGTGTGAGTGGTAGACTATGAAGATAGTTGTGCATTCTTTGTGAGAGATGCAGGAAAATGGAAGAGACAAACAGGTATTGATAGTTTTTGATAGCCAGAGATAAAACAGAAAAGAAGAATTTGCAAGTTGGAGAAGAATTGTTATGTATATAGTCAAAGCTATTATTAATAATATTAATAATAATAATAATAATAATATCGTATGGTCTCGGGTGCCGGGTGCAAGTATTGTAGTTTGACACCCAAAGGGTAGCTTGCATGTCGAATTTCGTTGTTCCTTAAATCACTATGAAAGTCAAGGAGGTTATATATCTAAGCTCCTTGAACACTATAGCGCTTTCTAGTAGAGAAATGTGGAACTTTGTGTTGGCGGAAACTCCCGAGAATATTTTTGCCATTATGAACACGGCCTACTGAATTCAAATGGGTTCTATAACAAGCCAACATCGTATGACATGCGTGTCGTATTTTTGCCGCCTTTCAAAAATCACTTACCACGGCCAGGAGCGAACCTGAAATCTTGGGGTTAGTAGACCGACACGCTATCCACTCACCCACCGTGGCAAGCTAAAGTTATTAATAAATGTATATATTAGTGTACTGTACTGTGTGTGATTCGTTTAGCGAGTATATCGCCCCGCTACCCTGGGGTGGCTAGCTTCGATATCATACTTATTACAAGTGTCGCCCAACGTAGGGGCATAATTATATTTATGTTCGACCCTCACTATTATGTGTCAGATAACTGTATCATAATGATGGTCATTATAACACTGTTTTCCATTACGATACAGTTTCTCCAGCCAATCAGAGCTCGTTCATTGACCAATTAGGTAACGATAACTTCGCGCATGCGCTCAAAATCCAACATGTCGGACATAAACACAACATCGAACTATAATAAATTACCGACATGGAAAACCCACCGTCCATACGTTCGCGTAAATAAACTGGCGAATATGAGACAAGAAATAGCACTGTATCTTAAAATCACCAACACTAATTTCTACACAGCGCATTGTCTTCAAATGACTGCGGTGACAATATTACTGAGGGACGGCTGATGTAAACATATGGCTGCATATGGCATTGCAAGCCCACAGAGCGCATGCGTCGGTCGTTCAAAGCTCTTGAAAGACAAAGATATAACACCCAACGCTCGCTCTGCGATCACAAAATTCCAGTAGCTGACTCTCAACAGATATTTATGAATATTTATGTTAAAACATATAATAAAGTTATAATTATCGTCGAACATAAACAGTCGTATGCAACTCGCCTATAATGGTAATGAAGACACTCGTATGGAAATTATAAAACTCGCATACGCTCGTTTTATAAAAAATACTCGTGTCTTAATTATAGCCATTATAGGCTCGTTGCATAATGTACTATTATTACACCACATAGGCTCATTTTATTTGCAACAGGTATGTAGAATAAACCACCCCCTCAAAAACGTCTTATTTACAGTAGATAATATTCCAGCTGACTTATGGACTAATACAGTATCGCCAACCCCACGCATACAGTACTACTGTAGAGCCGGTATCATAAAACAAAAAAGCACCAAGTCAATACTTCGAAACAAATCACTCTGAGTGCACCAGATTAAAAAAAAAAACATCTGACTTATATCCTCCCATCTGCTAAGCGCGGCTCATTAATACCCCGGTTTTTGTCACGCATCGATAATATTTATCAGAACCCCTCAAATCCCAGTCAGTGTATGTGTGTTTTCAAAATGAACGGTTCCAATTTCACGTTAAAGAGAGATGTTGTGGCTTCTGATCGCAGGAAGATCGGAATTTGAGCAAGGCTTGTAAGATTTTGAGGAGAAAATTTAAGAAAGAGAATCTTGTGGGGTCTATGCAGGAACACCTGAGACACGGCATTCATTACTTCGCCAACGTTCCCCAAATATTGAGATAATCTAGAAAATAAAGTTCTTCTTCTTAGAGGAATTCAGTCTGATGACTGGTTTGCCCCTGCGACGAGTGTTCTCCAACTGGGTCGATCCTGTGCAGTACTTTGGCGTCTGCATAGCTCCTGCATCCTGAGTTCACAAGAAATGTCACCATGTCTTTCTTGGTCTTCCATGAGAGCGATTTCCTGGTATTTTACCTTCCAATATTTCCGACAATACATTCCTTTGTCGAAGCCTATGTCCCAACCACAAAAGTTGTCTCTTCCTAATCTGACTTATCAGCTGTCCCTTTTCTTCAACAATGTTCAATACCTCATTGTTAGTCTTCTTCTCCACCCGACTTATCTGTTGTAGACGACGCCAACACCACATCTCAAAGGTGTTTAGCCTCTTAATATCACTCTTGGTTAACGTCCAGGTCTCAGCACAATACAACGCAACAGACCAAGCATACGATTTCATTACTCCTCTTCGTAAGCTGAGGGACCAGGCGCGGATTCAAGGAAGGGGGGGATAACGGGGGTCATGACCCCCCCCCCCCCCCCCGAAACGGAGACCAAATTATTTTGCAAACTCAAAACACAATAACCAGACAAATAAAACTTAACCAATTTTAACTGAAAATCAGTTTCTTTCAGTTTATTCAATACTGAAAATATCTTTATTGCAATTATTATGTTCTGTTACAAGTGTACATATTTACAACTTCATACCTGTTATATAAAAACGATTATTTATATAACAAAATCAACTCATCTATTTTGTTTAACAATCCTTGTGATTACCGAATCGATGTGTAGAGAGATGTCACGATGAATGTGCAGCAATGCACGGATAGGAATTTGGAGATTTTTTCGCACCAAAAAAATTTGCCGACGTCCAAACTGCAAGCTTGGTTGGCAATTTCAGCGGTAACTTTCTTCCTTTGTCGGTACCAACTCGACTTGCCGAAACTGTAACGTACCTTGATACTTTTCTCGAAGCTCAATGTTAAAGTCGCAAAATACGCCGTTGCAATTTGTACGAATATTTTCGGTGTTCTAAACGCATCAAATTTCTATCCATGTAGCTTGCAAAAAAATTGGTCTGCTTTTGTACGTTTGGTTATTTTGTGATTGCGTTTTTAGTGATACCATTTTTAGCCTTTTTTCAATTTTGAAAAAAATAGGCTTATGAGACACCTATGTCCGTGTGTGTGTGAGTTGTGTGTGTGTCCCCGCCTAATAATTTCCAAACGGATGGAGCGATTTCAATGAAACTCGGTAAGTTCATAGCACTGTTCCGGAAGACCCCGACCGTGCCCTTCAAATTTTGTTATGTCTCTCCAATCCAACATGGCGGCTGCGCGAAATATTCCACCAGCATTCAATATCTCCGAAATTATTCACGATATCACTCTAAAAAATTTACGGTGATAAAGGGAACTACTAGAAGTTCACCTATGTAACTTTTGAAAAACTGGTAACAACAAAACCAACATGGCGGCCACGAGAATTCGCGACTTTTAAATAGACGTTTCTCGTGATTTAACCAACCAAACGCAATAAAACTTGGTACAGTATATGTTTATACACATTGTAATGCACCGACATCTAACATCGTTCAATTGTTTACATAACCACAAGATGACGGATGTGCGAAATATTTCACCGGCATTCTATATCTCTGAAACTATTAGCGGTATCACCCTGAATTTTTGTACGGAGATAGAGGGTTCTACTGGAAGTTCATCTATAAGACTTTCAAAAACCGGTTAACTACAAAACGAACATGGCGGCCAAGCGAATTTAAGAAATTTAAATATACCTTTCTCACGATTGAATGTTCCAAACGCAATGAAATCTGGTACAGGAAATGTTTATGCACATTGTAATGCACTGGTATTTAATTTAGTTCAATTGTTTACATAACCTCAAGTTGGCGGCTGTGCGAATTTTAAAATTAAGTTTTTATTTCTTGTGTCGCTATCATGCGATCAAAGTGAAAGTTTGAATAATGAACCTACGCAATAATTTTCCTTTAACGGTACATGACTCTATGGCCTATACATTTAACAATCCAACATGGCGACCATCCGAAATATTTAGACGGCTCTGAATATCTATGAATCTATTATGGCAATCAAACTGAATTGTTGTTAAGTTCATAGGGACTGTGAACATAAGTTCACCTGTAGGACTTTAAATAACCTGGTGATCACAAGTCCATCATGGCGGCGACGAGAATTATAAATATTCACCTGGACGTTTCTCGCAATTTGACCTTCCGAGTGCAGTGAAACTTGGTACAGTAAATCCTTATACGAATTTTAATCCACTGGCATCTAATTTATTTCAATTGTTTCAATTACCACAAGATGGCAGCTGTGCGAAATTTTAAAATATCCTTGTTACTTCTTGTGTCCTAATCATGCGATTGTTGTTTGAATGCTACACGTACACAATAATCTTCATGTAACAGTACATAACTCTAGGACCTACATATATGAAATCAAACATGGCGACCATCGGAAATATTTAGTCGGTTCTCAATATCTACGAATCTATTACAGCAATCAAACTGAAATTTTGTATGCTGATAATGGCAGTTAACATAAGTAGGATATATGAAAATAGGCTGTATAGTTCTTCACGGAACTACTTGTTCTTAACAATTAACAATTTTGATTCTCTGACCCCCCCCCCCCCAAGGCCAAACTCTAGATCCGCGCCTGTGAGGGACATTGTTTTTGGACTGAGAAGGGACTGTTTATCTCTGAAGGCTTGCTTTGCTATTGCTATTCGTGTTTTTATTTCAGTGTGCCACTGAAGATTTTCTGCTATGATCTGGCCCAGATATTTGAACTGTGCTAGTTTTTGTACAGGCTCACCACAGATCATTACGTGCAATGGACGTGGGTTTCGAATAAACATCATGACTTTTGTTTTATAAATATTTATTTTCATACCAAATGCCTTAGCTTTTTTTACGGATTCGAATTAACGGTTTCCAAGTCCGTCAGCACGATTGTACCCAGCTGTAACAGGTTTTCAACTTAATCTGCATGAGATTAATAACTTTCCTTACTGACGATTTGAATTATAATGAATACCAATTGGCATTTAATGAATTAGTCAATAATAATAAATTAATGTGCATTAATTTATAAAATGTACGAGTTTCGGCCATACTGTGGTCTTTTCCAGCGGTCATTGGGAAAATATTTACTGAAAGATTCTCTTATATGCATTTTTAGCCTACTTTCGATTTTTGCAAAAAATTAAAGTAGACTTATGAGATCACTACAGGGCCAAAAATTGTGTGTCTGTCTGTGTGTATGTGTGTGTGTGAGTCTTTGTGTGTGTGTGTGTACTCTGAATGTCTGTCCCCCCTATCAATTCGAACACGGTGAAACCGAATTGAACGAAATTCGGTACAGAGGTAGAACAAGCAAAGGGCACCCCAGTGTCATGTTTTATATCGCCGCCATCTTTACCAAATCTGAATGGCGGCCACTCAAACGTTCAAAACGTAAAATTAAATTGCGACTAACCAAATTATCCGATCTCTACCAAATTTGGTAATAACATACCTTCATATAGGACGCGTCTTGTGACCAAACTACAAGGTCATCCGCCGTACCATTTCAGGATGGCGGCCGTGCGAATTATGCAAACTTTATAATCCATATCATGGGACCCACCAGTTCCGATTATCGAGCCGAGAATCGATTTAACTGTTCTAAAGGAAGAGGCACGTTCGAAATTAAAAGTTTATTTTGTAATACTATAGTGCAGACGTGATTTTAAAAAGCTGAGCCGTCTCGGTAAGAAGACAAGATGGCAGCGGATATCTTGTGCCTGCCTTATATTTCACTAATTTGAGTATTGCATGCAATATAGCGTACTGATACAAAATAAATAAACTTAGTATGAAATGCTTTATACATAAATAATATACTCCACTGATGAAATCGTTAGGTCTAAATCATTATTTGCCAACAAGTTCCATGTAAGTCATTTTATATAGATCAATGTTCATTGGAACAAATGGCTCCGTGGTAAAGCGTTAGTCTGTCATTCATATGCCTATGGTTCAAACCCCATCAGAGTTTGGTTTTTTGCTTGAAATTTTACATATATATTGTTTTGTAACGACTCAGACGTTTTAATAAAAATAAGCGTTATATTGTGCATATTATGGTGGGAAATATATATTTAATTAAAACATAATTCGCCAGCAGATTTGCTCGAGACATCTAGCAGCCAAAAAGGTAACTGCACGCCGGCCTACATATTAACTTCCAGATTTTATTGAAAAGTTTCTTCTTATGGCCGCTAGAATGCACTCGCCCTGTTAGGATTATATTGTTCGATATTTCTCCACTAGATTTCACGACTGGTCTACATCGGACTCCATTGATAGTATACCATTGGCATTCTATGCGCATCGAATTTGAAGAATGACAGGATGATACTATGATACATTTTTACTTCTTATTTTAAAGGGTTTGTTACAGCCTATTGTGCGTTATTTGAAAATGTTATTTGAAGTAAAGAACAAAACGATTTCACATAGTAAGTGAATTCTAGCCGCTGGTACTAGTTCAGGTTATTAATACTTTTATTTCAGGCAAATAGCAATCGAAAATATCCACATAGTTTGTATACACACGTCTCTGTAGGGACACGGAATGATTTGTTAATTCAATTAGGGTTGTGAAAGCCATGCACAACCAGACGTGTAAAGACATGCCTCAACTCAAAGTTGGATGTTGCCCACGGCAGGTCGATTATGTAATAATAACAATAATAATAATGTTATTTGTTTTACGACCCTTTTAACTACTGCTGCTTTTAGATACGCCGGGGTGCCGGAATTTTGGCCCGAAGGGGATCTTTAACGTGCCAGTAAATCTACTGACACGGCTCCCTCGCATTTGTGCACCCTCAAATGCCAGCTGACTGCGCCAGGATACGAACCTGCAACCTAGGGCCCAGCAAGCGAGAACGTTACCGCAGAGCCACGCAGCCAGTCCGGTCGATTATGTCTCCAGATCCATAACATTCTTGAGATACTTCTTATCTATCTTTCTTCAATGATGGTAGTAGTTTTTTTTCTAGGTTGTGGCGTTGTGTAGAGGTAAATAGTTTCTAAGGTCTTCAACCAAGAAATGATTCTATTATACTCTTTGATAATAACAACGAGTTATAACTATACTCATACATTTAGGAGAAAGTAGGCTATATGCTCTTTACTGAACATCTTGTTGAACGATTACTTTTTGACACAGTTGCAAATTTAAGTGCGTCGAAAGATCGACTTCGCAACATATAACTGGCCATGACTGAAACCTTGATGAGGCAAATAGAACCCTATACGTTCCAGAGTTTCCCCATGAGTTTTATTGATTGTGATAAAGTATGCCAAGCGAATTGAAAATTTGGAAAATGGAAGTGTTTAATCGGATGATGTTAATTCAAGTCAAAGGATTGTAGCTCTCTGCCCTATACTATCTGCAGTAATTATTTCAAAGCAATTTTTATACATATTTACTACAAATAATCTGGTTCCATTTAGTAGCCCTTTGGAAACGTTCAAATTTCTAAGGAGCATAACTATGGCTCAAACTTTTAGAGTAAGTATATGTGGAGGTAATCTCTTATTTCCAAGGAATTCAAGAATTATGTAGGAAACTGAAGTAATTGATTTCATCTTCAGTATTAAGCTGTTAACGCTGGTGTATATTCTTGAACTAATGGATATCAGTTCTATGACATTAAAATTAATTTCATTACTGTGTTCATTTTTTGGTGTAAGAATGCGAACTTCCCTCGCAGAAGTGAATGTTTCGCCGTAATTCTCAGCCATGATATCATCATGAGTTGGAAGTCTGGCTGGTAATTCAATAAAATTTGTTTCGTCACCATCCTCAGAGGGTAGTCGACGTTTCCCTACGAGCAAATCTTTCACTCGACTTCCCATTTATTTATTTATTTATTTATTTATTTATTTTATTTTCCGTGTCCGAATCAAATTGTATTTTGCCAGTAAATAGCAACAGTTACAGCATAAGTATTTGCAGCCATAAGATTGTATTTTGAACATATGTCCTCCATCAAGGGGCAGATCAGCAGGTGTTCTGGATCTTGTAACATGCTGCAATCGCAGAACTCATCATTGTTGACGAGCATGTTCCATTTCTTTAGATTGCTCTTGCAGCATGAAACCCCCGTCCTCAGCCTGTTCAATGATTTCCAAGTTCCATATGGCAAGTTGTGACCAGGTGCCATTCATTCTGATTGAGGAATATTGGGCCTTTGATTTCTGTCTTCCATATCTTCACACGGGAAGCTTCTTGTGAGACTTCGAGGGCTGTTACTCCCCTCAAAAATCTGTTTCTGGACTTAAGTCTCTGTTGGGCTGGTTGTTGACCAAGAAGTGGACGCCTTGAATCGGTTTCTTGCCGTTTCTTCTCAGATGCTGCAGCTACCATTCTTCGGACATGAGGTGGGAAAATTCCAATAAGAGGGTAGATCTTCTGAAGTGATGTTGGTCTAAGACATTCAGACACAATCCAGGAAGTCTCATTCAGAGCTATATCCACTTCTTTGGAATGTGGAGAAGAAAGCCAAACTGGTGCTGCCTATTCAGTAGCTGAGAAGCTCAGTCCAAGGGCTGAAGTTCTGAGAAATCTTATGTCTGTCCGAGATTAATCGAGTCCGACACCGTTTAACCGATTGCATTGCAATAGTGTAGGGTTGAAGTGCTCACCCCCAGGAAGGTTTTTGGCAGCATTTATTTTAGATAGCCCTCTTCAATCCCTTCATTTAGGCCCTTTGGCTCAAACACCGTTTCACCGATTAGAACTGAATGTTATGTACTTACCCCTCAGAACCTGACAAGTAACACTGTCCACTTGAAATTTCAAACAGCCCTCTCCAATCTCTAGATTTAAGCCATTTGGCACACGGACGAAATATCGAACAACGCTATGTGGCGAAAAATGAGACTATTGCTCCGTCAGAAGCTCGAGACAGCCGGAGGTTTCCGAAGTGCTCCGATTATTTTGATACAATGCTATGCGGCAAAAGACCATTGCTCTTTACTTTTCTAACAGCCCATAATATAAGCAGTGTCTTGTATTTCACTTACTCCTCTTTCAAATAATTTCTTTTTTTTAATTCGTTATTTTTTTTTTCATTATCTTCGGGGGAAAATGACCTGGACGTTACGTACATTTTACTACTTATCATCACCACAAAAATACTCCCTCGACTGTTAATTTTAAAATATATTTTTCTGTTACTTTGTGTCAGTAGTATTCATTCTTCTTCTTCTCCTTCATTTCCCGGTTCCAGTGATCTGGGTCGGGGTGTGAATCAAGGACCCTGTCTCTCCACCACTCTCGTCCCTCTTCCAGTACATCCTCCACTCTCACTCCTCTTTTCCCAACGCTCTCCCTCACTGCATCCATCCACCTCATCCTCGGCCTTCCCGTGACGTTCTCAGTAAATAATCGCTTCGGGACTCGGTCTTCTCCAATTCGCATCATATGGCCATACCAGTTTAGCTTACTGATCTAGATTTTGTCTTGTATCTTTTTGGAATCCTCTTTTCTTCCAAATTTCCTTGTTTCCGATTTTGTCTGTGTGGGTCTTTCCAATTATACCTCTAAGGAACTTATCTCTGCTGCCTGGATTCTACTTTCCTCCCGTTTAGTTGTTGTCCACGTGCCTGCTGCATACGTCAACATAGGTGTGTAATATGTTGAATACAAGTTTCTTTTACATTTCTCGGGAACTTCCTGGTTCCACACCAGACCCCTCACACTCTGGTATTCATTATCATCCGAAAAACAAATACGTAAATCCACCGGGTGAAGCCAGGTGCTACTACTGGTATCTAGTCTGTTACAAATGTGGGCTTTAGTTTAACGTTAATAAGAATAATTTTTAGCCTCAACCCTCAACCTCTGAACTCCACACTCACACTGTCCTTCATGAAATCCATCTTCCTCATCCTCTCTTTCCAGTCGTCTGGCTCCGTGGCTAAATGGTTAGCGCACTAGGCTTTGGCCCAAAGTGCCCCCGGTTCGATTTCCGGCCGAGCCATCAGGGATTTCAATCCCCTGGGGTTAATTCCTGTGGCTTAGTGACTGGGTGTATGTGACGTCATCATCTTCACTTCATCCTAATTACGACGCGCAGGTCGCCCACGGGCGTCAACTAGAAAGATCTGCACTCGGTCTCTCCGGAGACCACATGATCATCATCTTTCCAGTCATCCGTCTCTCCATCATTTGTTTCGGCATTCTTTTTATCATTCATCCTTTTTGCATGTCCATATCACAGGGGCGTATATAGAGTTTTATTTCGGGGGGTGCCCAATTGGGGGTTAGGGGGCATGGTATATGCCCAAAGAATGAGGGGTCCGGGGTTCTCCCCGGGAAACTTTTGTATAATTTGGTGCAAAATGATGAGTTTTAAGGTTGTCTGGCATAACTTTTGCTACCAATTTGTTGTGATGGTTTATGTTTGGTTAATGTCAAACACAACTAAGACCATTTTATGATACTTGTTATTAATACAATCATCTCGCCCACTTGATAGTGTTTACATGGAAAGAATTAATGTTACTGTTTTGATTTACAACTCACACTATAATATAAAGTCAAGGTTTCTTGAAGCATTGCCAAATCGGTTCACAACTTCGTCAGTGAGATGTATGTCTCTGTGAATAGATGACAATACTAGACCGTTGAGTCTGTTTTCAGAAGTAGAATTTCTTAAGTATGTTTTCAACTAGCAAGGGAACTGTCCATAAGATCATATCGAAACCGACAATGACATTTCGTAGAGATGATGAGGAAACCATAAATCGGCGATGTACAAAAAATTAGCTGCCATTTCGAACTGAAAGGTATCGAAATCTTGATTCAAAATCCGTGTGACAACGCAAATACTGGACAACCCTTGCATCTTGCTGGCTCGTGCGGCACTCAGCGGAGTGGAGTTGCAGTTGTGCTGGAGAGAGAGAGAGAACGAACTGGCAGTCTACCACGCGCCAAGGACACTTCATTGTTAGGGAACGAATGTGAAGCATAATTGAGGTCGTTGATCGCATGATAAAAACAGAAATATTTTTGGCACCATGCACAACAAATATGCATTTAATGCCACATTGTTCTTCACAGTTTTCCTTACTTATTTGAAGGCAATATTTTGCAGGCACTTCGAACTCGGGAGGTCTCTCCGTTGTGTAATTGGATGCAAACCACAAATATTTAACCATGTCCTTGAACCGTGGGGAATAAAATTGAAAATGAATGAAGGATTGCATTTTCAGTACGCTGTTTCTCTGATATACATCAATCGGAACGTCTTCGCAAGCCGACACAATGTCTGTTAAACGGCGATACATCAATCGGAACGTCTTCGCAAGCCGACACAATGTCTGTTAAACGGCGATACATCAATCGGAACGTCTTCGCAAGCCGACACAATGTCTGTTAAGCGGCGATACATCAATCGGAACGTCTTCACAAGCCGACACAATGTCTGTTAAACGGATATACATCAATCAGAACGTCTTCGCAAGCCGACACAATGTCTGTTAAACGGCGATACGTCAATCGGAACGTCTTCACAAGCCGACACAATGTCTGTTAAACGGATATACATCAATCAGAACGTCTTCGCAAGCCGACACAATGTCTGTTAAGCGGCGATACATCAATCGGAACGTCTTCACAAGCCGACACAATGTCTGTTAAACGGATATACATCAATCAGAACGTCTTCGCAAGCCGACACAATGTCTGTTAAACGGCGATACGTCAATCGGAACGTCTTCGCAAGCCGACACAATGTCTGTTAAACGGCGATACATCAATCGGAACGTCTTCGCAAGCCGACACAATGTCTGTTAAACGGCGATACGTCAATCGGAACGTCTTCGCAAGCCGACACAATGTCTGTTAAACGGCGATACATCAATCGGAACGTCTTCGCAAACCGACACAATGTCTGTTAAACGGCGATACATCAATCGGAACGTCTTCGCAAGCCGACACAATGTCTGTTAAACGGCGATACATCAATCGGAACGTCCTCGCAAGCCGACACAATGTCTGTTAAACGGCGATACATCAATCGGAACGTCTTCGCAAGCCGACACAATGTCTGTTAAACGGCGATACATCAATCAGAACGTCTTCGCAAGCCGACACAATGTCTGTTAAACGGCGATACATCAATCGGAACGTCTTCGCAAGCCGACACAATGTCTGTTAAACGGCGATACGTCAATCGGAACGTCTTCGCAAGCCGACACAATGTCTGTTAAACGGCGATACATCAATCGGAACGTCTTCGCAAGCCGACACAATGTCTGTTAAACGGCGATACATCAATCGGAACGTCTTCGCAAGCCGACACAATGTCTGTTAAACGGCGATACATCAATCGGAACGTCTTCGCAAGCCGACACAATGTCTGTTAAACGGCGATACATCAATCGGAACGTCTTCGCAAGCCGACACAATGTCTGTTAAACGGCGATACATCAATCGGAACGTCTTCGCAAGCCGACACAATGTCTGTTAAACGACGATACAAAGATTTCCATTGCCGGGTGAAAAACATATCCAAGGGCTGTATTTTCCCTGTAGTGCCGGGAGGAATCTGGAGAATTCCTATACTGTTGCCCGGAGGAGTGTCTTCAAGACAGCTTTTATCACTATAAGTAGTCCAGGAATCTAACAGTAGCAAACACTTCTGTTCCGCAAAAGGGATTCTTTAAACCAATATTTTAATTCCTATTCCCCCAGTTTTCCTGATTTTGTGGCTGTTACAATTATATTTATGGCATGAAACATTTCTTTGGAAACTCTCGGACCGAAAGTTCTAATTGCCTCTTGTAGTACAATAAATAATTTCGGGTAAAGTGTACCGGTCATACTAATTGTAGGCATAATTGTGTACGAAACACTGTTTCTGTATGTTTCTCACCAACAAACGATAGAGTCATTTTCGCTTTCATTTCGCGCACGAAATCACTCTGATCTGTGTTGTATATAGAAGAAGGGGTGTAGTCTAAAAATCGGTCTGTACCTGCTTCTACAAATTTCTTTGGGACTTGATCTTTTTCGTCTTCTTACAGGTACGTACAGGATATATATGACCACGATGTCGCAGCACCTAAAATAAGCAACAACACCAACATAGTTTCTCCCTCATTGTCACCATACACTATCACATCACTACCATTGAGCTATCTGAATAACATGTACTGTAGGCTATTAACCCTTTATAGGGCAGAACTATTATTAATACATTTTATTTGTATTTTTAATTAATTTATCCTAATTTTAATTTATAAATTTGTGTTACCTTTTTAATTATTTTATTTACATATTTTTATATTTTTTTTTTTATAATTTGTATGATCTATTTTTATAATTTTAATTTTGTAAGCTTATTTATTTTTGATTGTAAAAGTTTATTGAATTTTGATTGTAATTTTATAAGATTATTAATTTAATTTTTGCAAGCATATTTATTTTCAAATTTAGTTTTTTCATCATATTTTTATTTTACGTTTTAATTTTAATTGTTTCTGTAAAAGGAATTAAATTTCATCAAGCATCTTTTTCACGGAAATAGCGTAATGCCTACTCTAGATGTCTAGAACATTCATGACTAATCTCTCAAAGGAACATGTGTTTACTGCCTAGCACAGAGCGCTCAAGGTTACGCGCACGCTTCAGCTGGTCACCAGGGCTGTCCACGTCCTATTAGAAATCTCCGTGCCGATTTCAGGACCTTCCAGTTCGAAATGGCAGCTAATTTTTTGTACATCGCTAATTTATGGTTTCTTCATCATCTCTACGATATATCATTGTCGGTTTTGATATGACCGTATGGAGAGTTCCCTTGTAAGTCAAACTCCGTTCGGCAGTACCAGTAGCTACAGAGGGAGGCAAATTTGCCAAAAGTTTGGTAAGTGTATAAAAGTTAGGGAAAGAACTTTTGTCACACGCTTCAAGGGCACTTGTTGCTGTTCTTGGTTCGTTCATAAGAGCGAAGGCACTGGAGAGTAATAAGAGGTTACACATAAGATCAGAGCAAACTGATTGTCACACAGTTTACATCGCTCTACCTTCGCCTTGTTTGCAACGTTGCCATACGTCACTTAGTAACAATAGTACATGATTATATTGGTTTTTAATGTTTGCATTCATAAACAAATAATATATGTGACAACTGCGCATATCATCCCAGTCTGTTCTGCTCCAGCTTCTGTACATTCACTCTCTCTCTCTCTCTCTCCTAGTCTTCTGTACATTCAGTCTCACTCTCTCTCCTTGTCTTCTGTACATTCACTCTCTCTCTCTCTCCTAGTCTTCTGTACATTCACTCCTTCTCTCTCTCCTAGTCTTCTGTACATTCACTCTCTCTCTCCTAGTCTTCTGTACATTCACTCTATCTCTCTCTCCTAGTCTTCTGTATATTCACTCTCTCTCTCCTAGTCTTCTGTACATTCACTCTCTCTCCCTCTCCTAGTCTTGTGTACATTCACTCTCTCTCTCTCTCTCTCCTAGTCTTCTATACATTCACTCTCTCTCTCTTTCTCTCCTAGTCTTCTGTACATTCACTCTCTCTCTCTCCTAGTCTTCTGTACTTTCACTCTCTCTCTCTCCTATTCTTCTGTATATTCACTCTCTCTCTCTCTCTCTCCTAGTCTTCTGTACATTCACTCTGTCTCTCTCCTAGTCTTCTGTACATTCACTTACTCTCTCTCTCCTAGTCTTCTGTACATTCACTCTCTCTCTCTCTCTCCTAGTCTTCTGTACATTCACTCTCTCTCTCTCCTAGACTTCTGTATATTCACTCTCTCTCTCCTAGTCTTCTGTACATTCACTCTCTCTCTCCTAGTCTTCTGTACCATCATACTCCTCAGGAATTTCACTTCGGCTGCCAAGTTTCTGTTCCATACGTCATTATTGTTAGGTAATAGGTCTTGTACACTTCAGTGGTTTTTCTATATTCCAAATTAAACTCCCACACTTGGTGATCCCCATATCCAATCTTGCATTTTCCATCAATTCACTTCCTAAATTCTTGCCACGGTGGATGAGTGGTTATCGTGTCGGACTACCAACCCCAAGCTTGCTTGTTCGCTCCTGGCCGTGGTAAGTGATTTTTGAAAGGTGACGAAAATCAAGACATGCTAGTCATACGTTGTTGGCATGTTAAAGAACCAATTTGAATTCAGTAGGCCGTGTTCATATTGGCAAAATTAATCTCGGGATTTTCCGCCAACACTACGTTCCTCATTTCTCTACTAGAAAGCGCTATAGTGTCGAGGAGTTTATGTATCTAACCTCCTTGACTTTCATAGCGCTCCAAGGAGCAAGCCCTCTGGGCTCCGAGGCCATACGATATTTAAAAAAACTTGCTAAATATTTGAAGTGCTCTACATGTCCAATGTTAACAATCCCTTTTCCTCTTGTCATTACCATTGTCTTACTTTTCTCTACACTGTGTTTTCATTTCCCGTTTCCTTGAGTACATCCAGCTGTTGTCATTCTCTCCCCATATCAGCAAATAGGATAATGTTCATTCTTGTACCTACGTTAAACTACAAGCTTGTACCTGTGAACGCTTCGTATATTGCCCCCTCCCCGCCTGGGGCTCACATCTAATGGGACGTGGGTTGGCGACCTCGGGGCCCCAGCTGAGTCTTGCATTGCTTCCACTTACTTGTGCCGGGCCCCTCTCCGTCTTCTTTCCTGTCGACCTCACTTGGTCAACTCTTGTTCTCTTCCGACCCCGACGCTATTGGGGTATCCGAGGCCTAGGGAGTCTCTTCCTTTCCCGCCTTAATTGGCCCTTGTCTCATCTTTTCTGATACTCTCCTTCTGCGAGGGGTCAGCCTTCTTTTTCTTTTCGTGTTATCTCCTGCCTTCTACTCAAGGCCCTCAAGGACGCAGGGTGTGTGTAGCCCCAACACATCTGGTGCACCCTGGATAATGCTACACCCTCAGGGGCTCACGGCTGGTGAGTTCGGGAGTTGGTGGCCCCGAGGGATTCCTGAGCTGGGTCCAGTTTTTCCCCTTTATCCATTACCTGTGGGGCGGACCCTCTCCTCTTTCACTTTCCCCTCTGCCTTTTATGGCTCTCCTTCCTTCCAAGTCCCTCAATCCGCATTCTTCGAGGTTTGAGGGCATTTCTTTCCTCCTGTCCTGTCCTTAATTTGCCTTATTCTCCTTTTGTTTTCCATTTCTTCTTCTAGTATATAAGTTAGTAGTTAGTTTTAGTTATAGTTTATATTTCATTCTCATCTTCGCTATCACCCAAGCCATTAGGGGCCGATAACCTCGATGTTAGGTCCCTTAAAACAACAATTATCATCATCATCAACCTTTGTTGCCTTTAGTATATTAGGCTGGCTGCGTGGCTCAGCGGTAACGTTCTTGCCTGCTGGGCCCAAGGTTGCAGGTTCGTATCCTGGCTCAGTCAGTTGGCATTTGAGGGTGTGAAAATGTGAAGGATTCGTGTCGGTAGATTTACTGACACGTTAGAGATCCCCTTCGGGACAAAATTCCGGCACCCCGGCGTCTCTAAAAGCCACAGTAGTTAAAAGGGACGTAAAACCAATAACATTATTATTAATGTAGTATAAAAAACAGTAAGGTAGAGTTGTTGGGGCTTTGAACATTGCGGTCATGTAGGCCCGTGTACTTGAGTGTGTGTGGAATTTATCTGATAAGCTGATTTAATGTGATGACTGTATTATAGTTTATTTATTTATCGTATGGCTTTTAGTGCCGGGAGTGTCCGAGGACATGTTCGGCTCGCCAGAGGCTGTAACTGCTTCAAGCGGACACCACTAGGGTGAGCTACAAATTCCGTTCAATTTCAAGTACGGTAGTTCCAACTTTTGCTACCAGTTATCAATGATACCTAGTGGTGAACGTTGGAACTTTGATAGATCGTTACAACGAAATCTAACCTAGAAATTTAGCTTCACACAAGATTAGTCTGTGGGAGGATCTTTTATATGCCATAAATCTATGACATGGGACCACCGTCTTTACTTCCCCTCCGAAGGAAGGCATACTGAACGATTTTAACGCTCTTAAAAAATCCGACGACTTCGGCCGGGTTTGAACCCGCTATCTTGGGCATAGCAGTTCAGCATGCTACCAACTATGCCACCGAAGCTGTGTATTTGTAATTCAGATCAGGATTGGGTAGGAGGCGGCCATGGCCATTGCCCTTCCCAACCGGATGTATTTATGGCTCTGAGTTTTTTTTTTTTTCAAAATTCAAAATATGTAGATTATATTTTTCATGCACTATATTTAATTAGAACTCGCATATTTCTCTTACCTGTTGATACTAGAAGTTTGAGTAGCATTTGAAGGTTGTGGAACACTTCAAACCATCACTCAAATCCAAAGCAGGCACTATATCTTCATCATTCCGTAGCCTTTTCCGTGAAATTATGCTCACATCACCAAATGAACACTACAAAAATGCACTCACTTCACCAACTACGCAATAAGACACGTGCGTTCATCTGAAGCAACAACTGCCTGCAAAGAGATCTCTAGGGGTGGCATGTGTCTGCATAGTGGTGCCATCTCCTGCGTGTCACATAAACTAATTTGACGGAAAATGGTATCATATTAAAATGTAGGAACTTTCCGGATAAATTGGTATTCCGCTCGGGAAGGGTTAGTTTATGATGGGTGAGGTGGGAATCGAACCCACCTCTTCTCAGTTTTTCTTCACGAGGCTGAGTGCATCCCATTCCAGCCCTCAAACCAGAATTAAATCTTTCAAAATGTAGAAGGCAGTGGTTGGTCGGGACACAGAGTAGCATAGAAATACTGTTTATTTGTTTCATAAGTTGGTACAGGATTTACAAACAAAGGCAACAAAAGCAGTATTATTATTATTACAATAAATAGGTGGCTTTGCTCTGTCGGGGACATGAATCCTCAATTTGTTGTGCAAACAAACGTTCCTCGAGCACTTTGTTTGATGTCAAGATCGCTCTGCAATACCTCAGGAAGTCAGAGTTTGAGCCCTGTGTATTTTCAAGTCTCGCTCTGCATGTGCATGGGCTCAGGTTATCTCGGGTTCGTCAGCCATCCTTAAAATGCTCTTTGTGTGGTTTCCCAGATCTGTTTGAAAATTCCAGACATCAGCAAAAAAAAGTTTGTTCCCTGGTGTAATACTGAAAAATAGGTGATTTCGAGTCAAAATTAATTGAATGTCGGCCATGGGTCGCAGTGAATATCCCAGACGAGGCAAACTATCGCACTGCGGGATTGCTCACTCTCCCGGCAAACAGGATGGTATTGTGCTCCTTCTCTACGATGAAATAAGCGAACGGACGATTCGCTCGGAACACAGACGGCATCATCTTGTCGACGAACATGCCTCCTGCAATGGATAGGAAAACAATAACACCTCCAGTGTTAACAACAGACTAGCGAAAAATTGATTGGACTCGACAAAGAAGAAAATAAATGAAGAGCAAGGAAACTGGAACATGCTTACCAACTGTACAGTCCATGAAAACAGGGGAAATAGAGGAGCTGAAGAAATGGGAAATAAAAATTGTAAAAAAAAGTTTGAAGCTGATGGTGAGGATTTCAGATACAAGAATGTCTCATACGATCAGGAAAAGGGGAAGATTGATAACACTAGACCAGCGCCACGATCTGAGTTAAGTGAACCACTGATGTACATGTAACTGTGTGGTCGCGGTGCTGTTTTTAGTAATGTTAAAACACAAAGAAGCTGGCAGACTAAATTTCCATTGTAGCGAAATCAAATGCAATCCTAACGTTGTTACACAACTGTAAATCAGGCATTCTCGGTAAATATTAATTTATTGTGGAAATAATGTGATCAATTCCCGAAGTTACACACAAGGGGCAATACAGGGTTAGTTTAATTTTATAATAATAATAATAATAATAATAATAATATCGTAAATCTCACAACAAAACCGTCTCCAGAAAGCCAGGAGAGCACTCGGACCTATCCAAAACTTCTATAAGAAAAAATGCATGTTAATACAAACCAAACTTCAACACTACAACACTGTCGTCAAACCAGCAAGTCCCTATGCAAGCGAAACACTTACACTCAATAAGAAAGATGAACTTGAAGACTCAAGAAAGAAGAAAGAAAGAAAGAAAGAAAGAAAGAAAGAATGAAAGAGAGAAAGATAATTCGGAAAATACTAGGAGCAAGACTCACTCCTGACGGGTACCGACTACAGTCAATCAAGACAACTGAAAAATACTCAAACATCGAAGTCGACATCAGAAAAAGATGATTGAAATTCTTCAAGCACATAAGTAGATAGCCAAATACCTGACTAACCAAAAGAATACTAGATTACATAGCATCAGTCAAAAGTACAACACAATGGATGAAAGAAGTACAAAAAGACATGCGAACTGCTAACATAACCAACACATCTGACTTCTTCCGTAACAAAGTGAACAACTGGGAAGTCCAACCAGAGCAAGCAAAACCTACACCTTACAGACCTCAATGGTCTGACGAAAGAAAATTGGCATTCTCCAACAGAATGAAACAATACTGGCAAAATAAGAAGAACGTCAAGAATTGAGTCAAAGTGCTTAACGCTTTCCAATATTGGGAAAATACGCTGTAAATAAATAAATAAATAATATTATCATATGGCCTCGGGTGCCGGGTACAACTTTGTTATTTGACGTCCAGAGGGCAACTTGCATATCGAGTTTATCGCTCCTTGAAGCACTATGCAAGTCAAGGAGGTTAGATATCTAAGCTCGTTGTCACTATAGCGCTTTCTAGTAGAGAAAGGATGAACTTTTTCTATTGGCGAAAAATTCCGAGATTAATTTTGCCATTATGAACATGGCCTACTGAATTCAAATGGGTTCTTTAACATGCCAACAACGTATAACATGCGTGCCGTGATTTTTGTCGCATTTCAAAAATCAATTACCAAGGCCAGGAGCGAACTTGCAAGCTTGGGGTTGGTAGTCTGACACGATAACCACTCACCCACCGTGGCAAGAATTTTAAAATAATAATAATAATAATAATAATAATAATGCCGCAGAAATTAAGGAAACAGTAAGAGGCCCAGGTGCCATTATAGCAAAGTGTTTGGGAAACGATGCGCCAGACTAGAGTAAGAATGGTGTTATTGTATTACCACATACTTTATGTGTTTCTGCATTTTAATGTTTTTTCATTATTATAATTGTGGGAATCGGAAGATGAACATTTTTTGGATTTCCCGCCAGCCTTGGCACCGCCCGGTGGCGCCGCGTAGAGGAGTCAAGGGGAAGTCGCGAAAAAGGAATACGATCAGTGTTACTGTTTGGTGTCGAGTCATGTCACATCAAGTTCTGTTCAATCTCATCTTCTGTAATCTTATGTTTAAATGCAGTTTCTATACTTAAAATTACTCCAAGACGTGTTAGGTTTATTCACTTGCCAAAATCCCTTCCCACGTATTTATAAATTTATTTTTTATATTTTTAGCCTACTTTTCACATTTTGCAAAAATTAGGAAAAAGTAGACTTATTAGATCGATCCGGGCAAATGTGTGTCTCTCTGTCTGTATGTCTGCTGTCTGTCCCTCTGTCTGTCTGGCTGTGTGTGTGTCCTCCCTATCAACTCCTAAACGGCTGCAGCTATCGAAACAAAATTTGGTAGGAGTAAAGATCTATACCTGAATATCTCAATGCCATATTTGAAAATGATGTCAGTGCTACCAACTGCTGAAAAATCTCAATTGAAATTTGAGCTCCATGTTGGATATCTTGGACGGTATGAATGGGAACTATTTCAAAATTGGCACACGTATAGATAATAATATTTCAGTTTAATATCCAGGAGGCCATACATGGCAGTGTTGCCAAAATGATTCTAAGCCTGCTGATAGGTCCGATTTTTAAATGCATATAACTTCTACACTATCAATTGGAATTCCACCAAATTTCGTATGTGCTATGTGTACATAACCAGATATGACGGAGCGTATTCTTAAGAGTCAACAAGGCTGGCAACTTTTAATAAATGCTTTCAATTTCTTTTATCCAAATACCAATATATCATAAAGCATGCAAGCCGACAGCTTTAAACTATGCACACGTATAGTACCTGACATTCTATTAATTTGGAGTAACTTATATACGTCAGTGCTACCTGCTGAGAGGTCCAACTTTAAATACATGTAACTTCCATACTGTCATTTAGATTTCAACCAAATTTCCTATGTGCTATGCGTATCATGACAGATATGACTATGCGTATTCTTAAGAGCAACCAGGGCTACCAACTGTTAATAAATGCTGTCTCTATTTTGTTACCCTAATATCAATATATCAGAAAGTATGTAATCCATTAGCTCTAAACTCTGTACACGTATAGTACCTGGCATTCTAGATTAATTTGGAGTAACTAATATACGTCAGCGCTGCCAACATGATTCTAAGCCTGCTGATAGGTCCAATTTTAAAATTAATGTAACTTCTATACTAATGAATATCATTCAACATTGACACAACAATAGATCATATAATTTCAGAGCATTTCTGATTTGTTGCCAACATGATTTTACGCACGCTGTTAGATCCAATGTCTAACTGCGTGTAACGTCTATGTTATCCATTAGACTTCAACCAAATTTTGTATTCTGTACCTTAAGAGATGGATCTAAGAATATTTTCAGTCACCAGGGCTGCCAAAGGCTACATTATGCCAGGTATACTATATTTCAAACTAATTAGAAATTTTGATATTGCCAACTTAATTTCGTCATTATTCTAGATAGATCCATTTAGATTAATCATTGGCATGAATCTTAAATTTTAATAAAAATAAGCTCTTTAGTTCTTGTTTATAATCGTTTCGGTCTTCTATGTACCACGTTATTTCAACTGCCTTTTCCCTCATTCTTTGACATAGGCCCAGTGTTAAGCATTCTTCTTCGATGAGCTTCCTTTCGTTCTTCGGTCCACTTCTTGTCGGCTTTCAATATAGGTTTCGGCTGAAAACTCTGTATTTCCCCAAGTTTCTTCTTCAAGGAGATGTCCTCGTGTGATATCCCCAGCTCTTGTAGGTCTTTTTCCACCTCTGTAAACCAGATCTCTTTGGTTTTCTTTCCCACAAAGTAGGCACAGATTCGATTGGACAATCATCCGGAGTTCATTCGTATTAAATGGCCATAAAAGGAGAGTCTTCTTTTGCGAATGGTGTCCGTTATTTTCTCCACATGTAGCTAAAGTTCATCGTTGTGTCGTCTTCTATACTCTCCTCGTTCCTCAACCGGGCCCAAGATCCTTCTCAGAATCTTCCTCTCTTTGTCTTCGAGTTGTTTTGCCAGGCCTTTCTTATTCATTGCCAGGCATATAACGCATCCGGGCGTATAACGGTAGCGTAGTGCCTCAGTTTGGTCTTGAAGGACATTGATCGTGTTTTGTAAATGTCTTTGGTTAAATGGTAAGCCATTTCCATTTTGCTAATCCGTGACACGAAAGCTTCCTTTTCACGAATGTTGGGCTCCATCCATTCACCCAGGTATTTGAATGTCTCTACCTGTGTTATTTGTTATTTATTGTTTCTCCAATTTTAATGTTTATATATTTATGTTCTTATAGATTTAATTTTGATATTTTCAATGAATTAATCAATCAATCAATCAAGTAATTTCAAATTGAGTTTTACAATTATTTTCATAATTATTTATAGCTATGTTTATATTTCTTTTATTATTATAATTTTATTTTTATTCTTTTCATTTTTACACTTTAGTTTTTAATGTTTTTAGTTTTTTTATATTTTATTTTATCCTAGACATTACGTCAAGTAGATCATCATCATCATCGATGTCCTACTCCAGTCCCCCGGGTGTGGTTTAAAAGCCTCCTCCACACCTTTCTGTTCCATCACTTCTGCCACATACAATCCAGCTTCTCCAATGTCCTTCATAATTTGGTCCAACCACCTTCTTCTCGGTCTTCCAACTGGTCTTCTTCCTTTGACTTCTCGTTCTAATTCCCTTCTTGCTACTCTTTCCTTACCCATTCTTTTTACATGTCCGAACCAAGGTAACCTTGCTCTCTGTATCTTCTGATTTAACGGTTCCATATTTAACTCTTCTCTGATTTTAATATTTTGATTTCTATCCCTTCTTGTCTTTTTAACTTAAGTTCTTAAAAATTTCTTTTCTACTGCTTGTATCTTACTATTTTACCTTTTATTCGTTACCAGTGTTTCCAGTCCATATGTTACAATTGGTATGAAATACTGTTTATATAATGTTAATTTGTTCTCTTGGGTACTTTGTCATCCCATAAGAGTTCCCTGACTTGATGATAAAATGTGGTACCTTTCCTTAGTCTGATATTAATTTCAATGTTGATGTCATTACTTCCATTTATAGTGCTACCTAAATATGTAAACTGTTCTACATTCTCTAACCGTACCCCATCTATGTTCACTTGACTTTTCTTTTTCTCTTTTCCACAGTACATGACTACAGTTTTCTTTTTACTAATTACCATTCCAAACTCCTTCAGATTTTCATTCCAAATGTCCTGTCTCTTTCTTTAGAAAATACTAGCTCTTCGGCATGGAAATTCTCCGAAATTTGGCTGAAAGATTCCACTATCAGCATCTTTGAAAGCACAAACTCTCCTTATGACAGGTGGTTACTATACAATAGAGACCACTATCCCATAAAGCAGCAACACGTTACACAAGTTATAAAAATCTTGGTAATATAATCAAATTGTAAACACATCTGCCGTACCTTATCTAAGCCTAGGTGATGATGATCGCATGACGATCAAAACAATCATCCAAAATTAATTACCTCCCCTTGTTTGTGTGTTAAGTGATAAATACAATTCTTGTAATTTTTTCTTCATGTTAACGTGTTTAAATATTTGAACTTCCCACATAATATAATTGTTGGGCAGAATCATGTTGACAGACTGAAAGCATTCTATTTTTTTTTGGGGGGGGGGGCAGATGACTTCGTAGTTGCGCCCCTTAAAACAACAATAACAAAATAACTATTCTATTATTTTTATTTTTTAACCGTCGAATTGAGGACTGCGTGTTAACAACCACTCTCATTTCAGTTTTTTTTTTTTTTTTTTTTTAGCGTATGGCTTTTAGTGCCGGGAGTGTCCGAGGACATGTTCGGCTCGCCAGTTTTGTAGCTGCTTCGAGACGGACACCCAATGGGTGAGCTACAAGTACCGTTGGGGAGGGAAGGAGGGAAGTTGGATTGTAAGGACGAGGAGTTGGAAGGTAGCGGCTGTGGCCTATAGTTAGGGACCAACCCCGGCATTTGCCTGGAAGGAAGATGGGAAACCACAGAAGACCATCTTCAAGGTTGCCGGCGGGGGGATTCGAACCTCCTCGCCTCCCGGATGTGAGCGACTGCCATCAGTCATGCCGTAACCACCACGGCTAACTCACCCGGTTCTCATTTCAGTGTCTGCGTCTTGTTCGTCTGCCAGATTTGACACCTTGCCAGTATCTCTTGAGCCCATCTATCAGCTTGCGTCTTCTGGGTTCTGCCTGCACCATAAAACCCTGATAGCTTTTCACCATCCTTCTGAAACTATTCCTGTCTTTGATTTTATCCTCCGTAATGCCCACCTGACTCATATCTTTCTCACACTCCTGGAACCAATTCAACTTGGAGATCTTCGGTTTAAGAAAAAAACAGATTCTTTGTGAGCCGGTCATTATTCATACGGAAGATGTGCCCATAAAACAGCAATCTTCGTTTTCTAATTGCTGTTGTTATCGGTTCCATCTTGCTGTATACTTCTTTATTTGATATCAGTCGAACCTGTCCCTCAACCTATCTGTTGCCCAAGATCTTCCGTAGTAGTCAGCGTTCTCTTTTAAGTAGCTGATTGACTTGTCCTGTTCTATTCATACACAGGGTCTCCGAAGCATATAAACCTTCTGGTCTGACAACAATGCTGTAATGCCTTAATTTGGCTGCTATACTCAGCATCTTCTTATTGTAGATTTCCTTAGTCTATTATAATATATTTTAAGAAAGACAACAGGAAAATAGTCCAGAACTATAGGGGAATCACTTTGATGTGCCATGCTGCGAAGATATTTGAGAAGATCCTGGAAAGGAGAGTGGGGAGAGTAGGAGAAGAATGGTTGAGGGAAGAACAGTATGGATTTAGGCCAGGAAGATCAACAGTGGACCTGATTTTCAGCGTACGACAGCTCCACACTATGAATATGGGAAGGATTTGGTGATGGTGTTTCTGGACATAGATAAGGCATACGATAGCTTGGATAAATGATGATGACGATGATGATAATTGTTGTTTTACGGGGCCTAACATCTAGGTTATCGGCCCCTAATGGTTTGGGTGATAGTGAAGGATGAAATGGAATGAAAACTAATACTAACTACATAGTTCCGTACTAGAAGAAGAAAAGGGAAACAAATCAAGGATAAGGCAAGTAAAGGACAGGGAGAAAATAAAAGCCCTCAAACATCGAAGAATGATGATTGAGGGTCTTGGAAGGAAGGAGAGCCATGAAAGGCAGATAGGAGATGAGAGGGCCCGCCCCAAGTTCAGAGGTTAAAGGGGACAAAACGGACCCAGCTCAGAAATCCCTCGGGGTCGCTAACTCCCAAACTCACCACCTTTGAGCCCTTGAGGGTGTAGCAATATCCAGGGTGCACAAGAAGTGGTGGGGCTACACACACCCTGCCTCCTTGAGGGCCTTTTGCAGAAGGCAGGAGATACCATGGAAAGAGAAAGAAGGCTGACCCCTCGAAGGATAAGGGTATCAGGAAAGATGAGAGAAGGGCCATTTAAGGCGGGAAGGTGAAAGACTCCCTAGGCCTCCGATACCCTAATACCGTCCGGGTCGGAAGAGAACAAGAGTTGACCAAGAGAGGTCGACAGGAAAGAAGACGGAGAGGAGCCCAGAAGAAGTAACTGGAAGCAATGCTGGACTCAGCCGGGGTGCCGTGGTCGCCAACCCACGTCCCACTAGATGTGAGCCCCTGGGGGAAGCTTGGATAGAGGAAAAGTGTGGGAAACCCTACAGAAAAAAAGGGAGTTAAAATTTACAGTCAGTCTGAAAGACTAGACTTTGTATCATTTTAAATGTTACAAATGCTGAAAAATGCTAGAAAGGCCGGAGGCTTCACGCTTCGCTCGAAGCCAAAGACTCTTGACATGTTAGAAAATTATCTGCATAATACTTATCTTGCTTATCTTCTTTAAAATTACTCGCGAACGGCAAGTGCAAACCAACGGCAAAGCAAAGACAAGCGCGCGGGGACGTGCCCCTTCCATCCAGTCTAAAAACACTTATAGTGGGCGATGTATTGAAGATAGAGATATGCTCTCAGACTTTTTTGTTTAACTTTTCATGCTGACCAATTCTTACACTCATAGTATATTGATATTTTTAACGGTTTGCCCAGCGTAAGCTTAAGAAGCGCACGGACGCCAAGTTTGTTTTCGACTTTTTCACTGAAATCGTTACGGTACTGCTTGGCTTCCTTTGATCATACATAAATTATTTTCAACAGAATTTTTCCTCGAGTTATCCTGTACAGAATGGTGAAAACCGCATCAAAATCCATCCAGTGGTTCTCGAGATTACCCGTGACATCCAAGAATCGGGGATTTTTGTCCTATACTAACGAAGTAGAGATTGTCGGGGAACACATGCACCAAGCGGTACTATGACATCACACACCTCAGTGCATCTGGGTACATTTCGTCCCGTCACCGTAACGTAACGCCAGACCCCAACGTAACGACGAAGTCGACAAGATCATTTAAAATGGTAAAAATCAAACTGTGGCTCGAATAAAGGAGATGTACCAAGGAAGTGTGAGCTGTGTGAAAGTTGGGGGAGGGAGGTCAGACTGGTAAAAGCAGAAGAGTGGTTTGAAACAAGGGAGTGCACTATCTCCTCTGCTTTTCATCTCTGTGATGGATGACGTAATGGTAGAAGTGGCAGCACAAATAGGAGAAGAGCATATGAGAACAGACGATCTAATGATATGGGGCAACGGAGAAGCAGAGGTACAAGAAAGGTTGAATCTATGGGTAATTAATAATATCGTAAGGCCTCGTGTGCCGGGTGCAAGCTTTGTTATTTGACACCCAGAGAGTAGCTAGCCTGTCGAATTTCGATGTACCTTGAAGCACTATGAAAGTCAAGGAGGTTAGATATCTAAGCTCTTTGAACACTGTAGCTCTTTCTAGTAGAGAAATGAGGAACTTTGTGTTGGCGAACTTTGTGTTGGCGGAAACTCCCGATATTAATTTTGCCATTATGAACACGGCCTACTGAATTCAAATGGGTTCTTTGACATGCCAACATCATATGACATGGTGCCCTAATTTTTGCCGCCTTTCAAAAAAATCACTTACCACGGCCAGGAGCAAACCTGCAAGCTTGGGGTTAGTAGACCGACACGTTGACCACTCACGCACCGTGGCAAGATAATGTATGGGTTGAGACGGTAAAACAGTCATCATCATCATCATTTTCCAGCTCCAGTTTCCCGGGTGTGGTATGCAAGCGCTTGCCATTTCTTTCTGTCAAAGTTCTTCTACGTCTTCCCATTTCACATTCCATTTGTTGACCTCAGACTTCACTGTGTCTATCCGCTCTCCTCCCTCTCACTTCACTGTCGGAAACAGCATGGTTTCAAAGTTAATGCAACGGAATGCTATGTGAAACGGTGGTGACAACGAGAAATAGGGGAAGAGTCATCATCATCATCTAACACAGTTTCCAGCCACTGGCCGGGTCTGTTTGGAACACAAGCCTCTCCAACGTCTTCTGTCTTCCTGCCATCTCTCAGCCTCCACCTTTGTCCAGTCTTATCCTCTCTTCTTCACGCTTTCTTCCACCACCTTCAGCCACCTGTCTCTCGGTCTCTTTTCTTCCCACTTCGTCTCGTGTATTATCCTGGGTATCCTCTTATCCTCCATTCGCTTTACATGTCCATACCATCTAAGTCTAGAGTTCTCTGTACCATCCTGTAATGGTTCCTCCATCATTAATTCTCTGGTCCTCTCATTTCTCATTCTGTCCATCTTTGTAGCTCCAATACTGCTTCTCAAGAACCTCATCTCACTGGCCTGTATTTTGCTCTTCTCCCTTTCTTTCATAACCCAGGTCTCCGAGGCATACGTCATGATAGGGACATAGTACGTTCGATATATGATCTTTTTGCTTTTCTGAGGGACATCCTTGCTGCACATCATGCTTCTCACACTCCTCCGGAATGCTTCTGCCTGTCTCCCCAGCTCATTTATTTCTCTATCGTTTCTTCCATTATCTTGTATCAGGCTTTCCAGATACTTGAAACTCTCCACTTTCTTCAGCTGTTCCCCACCAATTGTTATTACCGTTGTGGTTCATTCCTTCTAGGGGAAGAGTAACAACAGATATAATGATGGGAAGAGAAGCACTAAAGAAGGTGGATAGTTTCAAGTACAGTCGAAAATGCCCTAACGGACACCCTTATTCAGCGGACATTTTTCCTTGGAACCGATGTTATTTTACATAAGACAAGTGTTAAATTAGCCTCATTTCAGCGGTCACCTTGAAGTCCGCCATCTGTCCCGTCCACTTGACTTAAGCGGACACTTCACACGCTGCAGGACATTTTTTACACCGGACCATGTCATCCTTTCTTTTAAAACAATTCTGCAGACATACGGAAATCCCTCTTGAATGTCTGTACTACACCTATTTCGAGTCAAAGGAGAGAGAGAGTGAAATGCAGGCTACATGGCAACGCTGTAGTAGCCGTAAAGTTAATTATTCTATACATTCCTCATTCCAAACCTTTTTTTATGGTGTTCTACCCACTGGTGTACATTCCGAGATTCTCCAGGATTGTTGCCAGTGACTGTTTACTCACGAGTTACCTGGGGATTTTCTTCCCTGCTTGCATCATTCTATTCATAACTCAGATTGCCACCGATAAGGTCGAGCACAGGTAGTCAACTTGAGAAGGAAAAGGCTTGCAGTACATGCGCTAATTAGTGAGACAGAAATATCGTAGCATTTCAGTCGTCGAGTAAACATGAGTAACAAGGGACGAACGTGTTTAGACCTCGAAACAAGAAGAAATGTGATTGTAGAAAGTGATAAGGGACATTCAGTGAGCAAGCTTGCCGAAAAATTCAAATGCGGGAAAACTCAAATAAACAAATAATCAAAATAAAGATGTGTATGTTTAAGGTGGATGTACTTTGCCGTTAAAATGTTCGATTATATTTACAAACTTGTTTCAGCGGACACCTGTCATAACGGACATTTTCTCTCGGAACCGACGGTGTCCGCAGAAGGGAGGTTCGACTGTATTTAGGGAGTGTAATAGAAGTACAGTAAGTGGTTGAAATGACAAGAAGATCAGTGAGAGAGGAAGGCAAGCCCATGGATTCCTGCAGAGCGTGAGAGGTCTGGTATGGAGCAGGTACGTATCCCAGATGTCACAATACTCACCTACGCATCAGAAACGTGGGTTATGAAGAAGAGACAGGTGAGCAGGATCCAGGCTTGCGAAATTAAATTTCAAAGAAGCAGATGAGGAATAACAAGAAGGGATGGAGTAAGAAATGAGAGATTGTGGAAGAGAATCCCCTACAAGAGATCATAGAGAAGTCAAGAAAGAGTTGGTACGGACATGTTAGGAGAATGCAGGAGGGCAGGATACCAAGGAGGATGCATGAGATGGAAATGGAGGGCGAGAGACCAAGAGATAACTGGATTGTGGGTGTGGAGGAAGAAAAGAAGTGGGACAGAGTGAAGAGTGAAAGGTGGTGGGAGGATAGAGGACGATGGAGAGGCTTATGTTCCAAGCAGACCCAGTCAGGTGCTGGATACTGTAGAAGATGATGATGATGTTGAACACAACATTTAGAGTATTTTCAGAGATAGAAAGGAAGACCGTGATTTGTGCAGTTACTGTGTCATCAGGTAAGCGAAATATGTCTGTGTTATAATTGCATTTAGTGCTGGATAAAAATGTAGCCGAAATTGTGGTTACAATAGCTCACCCTCAGGTTTTCGCCTTGTGAGGTTTGTTTTTTATTTTTTTTTATTTTTTAGGTTACCTAACATGGCCACCTATTGGAGGGGGACCACAGAGAGTCTGGTGTTTTGTGCCATGAGATTCTTTGGTGGTGGTCAGCCAGTAGGTGGGCCAGGTGGCTTTGGCTAATGGCAAGGTTTGCTTTGATCTTAGGGCAAGGTAACCATAGAGATGATATTGATAGTTAGGATGCAATGCAGAATGGATGCTGGCTTTGATGAACAAAAATGATGATAGTTGTTGAATGATATGTGATATTCTGTGGTATGTTTGTGAGGATTGGGAAAAGAGATGTTACTTCTAGTAAGAAGATGCACAGAAAGAAAATTTTATGATTGCCAGAGAATGACCAGAAATGAAGTAATAGACCAGGTGGAGAAGAATGAAAGATAGTTGTGAATACTGGGTGAGTGATCCAGGTTATGGAAGCTTGTTTTATGAATAAATAGTGTATTTTTTAAGAAGTCGGTGTACTGTTCTTTGTGGATTCATTTTAGCAAGTATATTTCCCCACTATCCTGAGGTGGCAATCTTGGTGAATTATCATATTATTACAGCAACATTTCGAGTGTTTATAGAGGAAAGAAAGGAAGACCGTGATTTGTGCAGTTACTGTGTCAACAGGTAAGCGAAATATGTCTGTGTTATAATTACATTTAGTGCTGGATAAAAATATAGACGACAAATATTGTAACTTTTATTACGCTGAGAAACATAAGAGCATTCGCTTGGGGATGGTTAATAACAATTTAACTACAATCACATATTCACTCTAAACAAGCAAGTTTCGAGGTCAGTCACCACTTCGAGTATTTTAACGAAACATGCAAAACCTGCAGAATAAAGGTAGGATATCATTTTTATCAAAAACATGCAATATGACTAAACTTGGCATCAAAAGAGTTAAGATAAAACACCAAGCCCAATAAAATAGGACAGGCGAGAAGAGACGAGCAAAAGGAAAATGTTATAGCAGTTACCCGTCGCTGCGCTGGCTCTCGTTGACCTCTATCTCGGCCTTGTGGATCACTCTCGACAAGTAGGATCTCTCTGACTGCTACATCACATCCTTCCCTTGCTGAACTGACAAGTTTGATAAGCTTCCCTAAGATAATAATAATAATAATATCGTATGGTCTCGCAATCTTTGTTATTTGAAGCCCAGAAGACAGCTTGCATATCTAATGTGGTTGATCCTTGGAGCGCTATGAAAGTCAAGGAGGTTAGATATATAAGCTCCTTGACACTATAGCGCTTCCTAGGAGAGAAAGGAGGAACTTCTGTATTGGCGGAAAATCCCGAGATTAATTTTGTCATTATGAACACGGCCTACTGAACTCAAAAGGGTTCTTTAACATGCCAACAACGTATGACATTGCGGCTTCAGTGGCGTAGTTGGTAGCATGCTGAGCTTCTATGCCCAAGATCGCAGGTTCAAAACTGGCCGAAGTCGACGGATTTTTTAAGAGCGTTAAAAGTCCCTCTGTATGCCTTCCTTCAGAGGGGAAGTAAATCCGGTGGTCCCAAGTCATAGATTTATGCAATGTTAAAGAACCTTTCACTAATTACGCCTGTGTGAAGCTAAATTGTATAGGTTAAGAATGTAAACAACGCTCTTAGGTTCCTACGTTCGTTGCTAAGAGCCGACTGCGGTGGAGTCTGGTAGCTACGTTCTGAACTAGTAGTCGTTGACGGTGGCGTTTGGCGGCAAAAGTAGGAACTATTAGGAAAATTCAAAAGTCTGCAGTCCTTACTTGAATTTTAAAAATCCTCCCAGCACGCCGGAATGCGGAGGTAGATTTCACCGGGCAAACTTCGGTATAGGCAGAATATGCAGGTTTTCGTAGAAGTATCAGACCTCATTCATTGCGAGAAAGTATTTTACAATTGGAGCTTAGACGGTAACCTTCTCGTCATTTGGGGTCCATTTTTATACTTGTGATCACACTGTCCTTATGCAAGGTTTTGACACTGATGTGCAACTATCTAATGGTCTGCTACGTCTTCACGCAAAATTATATCTCCACAGAGAATTTGGTTGGTTTCTCAGTTTAAGGGCTGCGACAACGAGACGGTCAATTTCATGTGGTAGTTCCTAATTTTGCTAGCAAATACTAGTCAACGACACCTAGCTGTGAACTTGGCTACTAGATGCCACAGCAACCAGCTACTCGAAACGAACGTTGGAACTTCCCCTCCGATGGAAAGCATACTGAGGGATTTTTGGCGCTCTTAAAAAATCCGACGACTTCGGCCGGCTTTGACCTTGGACATCAAAGTTCAGCATGCTACCAGTTACGTCACCGAAGACGCTTCCCACAGAGTCAGATGGAAAACTGAATGCGATCTCGTACAATGGCGTTGTCATGGCAACGTCTGATGGCTCATCCCTCATCAAATTAGTAGTGTTGTCATGGCAACCTCTGGTCGCCCTTGGCATTTTCTTCTAATTCCGTAATCATTTTGCTCATCCCTTGGCGTAATGGTGGGACATATCAAAAATTCTTTGAGACAAAAGTTTTATGTAATTATGAGGGGAATATTTTCCATTTTTTACGGTTTTGATATTGTGCCTATTAAGAGAGATATGATTAATGTTTCCCGAAAAACCCACTTTTTTCCACCCCTTTGGTCAACGGTTGGTGCTATCAAAAATCTTTTCAAACATATATTTTTGGGCCTTATCCGAACTTTGCATGGATTCGATATTTCATATATTAATAGTGATATAGCGAAATTTCACAATTTTGAAAATGCCCCCATTCTCACCCCCTGCGACCGATTGTGCCCATTAACGAACTCGATCAAGACTTTATAGGGATACATATTATGTACAAAATACAAAGTGATTGGTGCACAATTACGGTAGTTATAATGTCCACAAGAACCGACAGTAGTGGCTACGCTGGCTAAAGCTCAGCATTAGGTCATGGGGCCAAGCTCTCTGATGACTCGGTAGACGCGTGGGTTCGAGCCCCACCGTCGGCCGTCCTTGAAATGGTTTTCCGTGGTTTCCCATTTTCAACACCAAGCAAATGCTAGGACGGTACCTTCTGACAGGCCACGGCCGCTTCCTTCCACATCCTTGCCCAGTTTCATTCACCATCATTCATTTCATCTCTCATTAACTCCTCTCATGAGGTTGGCGTCAGGAAGGGCATCTGGCCGTAAAAATCATCGCCACAAAGACTTCCATCGCATCTCATCCCCGACCCCGTTGGGAAACGGGAATAATAAGGGGTAGACATACATACATAGTGTTCACAAGAAAGTGATATACTGTATATATACAAACATAAATTATATATAAACTTTTGAACTAGGGGATGTGAAACGCGAAGATATGTCGAGAATTTCTGGATGTCAAAACATGGTACTGAACCCATAATTTAAAGGACCTAGGATAAGGCAAGGGACGGGAGTCGAACCGACAGCTCTCAAGAACGAAAGCGCCAACGCTACGCGTCTGAAATGAAAACTAACAGCATGGGAACCTGTATCAGGACTGTAGCTATTGCTAGAGTGAATTTGAAAAGTTTCCGTATATTTATAGCACGGAAATAAGAAGAAATGTAAAACGCTATTTTATTAACATGGAGAGGAATAAGATTTTATAGACACTGGAAACTGGCAGGAGTGACATGTTTAGCGAAGGTGGCAATTGGGAAAATCCAGTTTTGGAAGGGCACGAGCCAAGGTGACATTGAAGCGTGGAAGAGGAGAGATATAACCGCGTAATTGAAACAGATTCATCACGTGACCACTTATAAACCTATAGAAAAATTATATATTGGCGGTCCTCAATATTTTAATAATTATTGAAAATAACTTCTAGAAGAGATTATTTGGCAGAAATGGAAAGAGGACGAAAAATGAAAGCCGATGGTGTAAATTATATTTTAAGATTTAATAGGATGAGACCGATATTTATTGATAACTAAATTTACAAGGTCGAATGCCAGAAACGACATTTTTAATTGCTATCAGAGTGGGGACTCGACTAGGAGAAGTCACTCTCTACTTGTCTTCGAAAATGTATAATCTGATAGCAGAAATGTTGACCGAGATACCGGAAGGACAGCATTGCCACCTAGTCAAGATGAAGACGAACACTGATGAAAGTTAATACAATGGAAAGCAAAAGCTACAATTCTACAGAAGCAACTATTACAATGGACAGCGATATGAAGACGAGTCTTTGAAATAACGAAGGGAGAATCAATCTACAGCGTGGAGATATCATAGACAAGCAGAAGAAACGTTTTTCACAAACTACAAGAATTGTTTAAAAACTAAGGAAAATTTATGAAATCTTACTCAACGAGTTAGTTCCAACTGCAACTGAAAATCAAGGAGATGTTATTTGAACTGGAGTCAACGAGGATATTTGACATGAAACACTACTCGATTGTCATGGAAAGCTACTAGATCATGAAGGGGAACTAACTATTTGCAATGTGAGGATTCCGGCAGTGACTTAGCCCACATATCAAGAATTTGTCGAGGAGGGTGAAAGTTTACCATCATGTTTCACCGATTGAATATAATTGCACTACAACTGCAAGGTATTGCAATAACATCAGAAGAAATACCTATAAACTACAACAACAACAACCATTTGACGGAGAACTTCAAGTTTGCTGTTCGCTAGAAGAAATCACCAATTACGCCCGTATAAGAAGAATGCAGCGAGATTCGAGCCCTGGTGAGGAGAGAGACGGCAGGAGCGCGATCCCGGCTGATGGACGAACGAGAGGGGGAGCAGACAGGTGTTTACCAGACAGACCAGCACGCGACCACTATCAATCCCGTTATGTCAGCTGGTTGGCATACTTCAGAACGAGGAGACTGCAGCGCTGGAAGGACGAGTCCAATTTGGATTCTGAAAACAGATTCTGGCAGAAGGTAAAAGAGACCCAACGAATACTATTGTAGTTAGAATGCAGTAACGTAGATATCCTTGACCTGACCTAGTTTTTGTGTGGCTAATTTGATAGACTAATTATTTAAACTATTTAATTGTTTTAATTGAGTGTAGAGCATCGATAATGTCGTTTAATTGTTATAATAACTGTTTTGATAACGTCGTCAATAGGATTTTGACGTATTAAGGGTTTGTAGTCGTCATTGTTTGTCATTGCGAGTTCATTTTGATTTTATTAATATTTGATAGATTAAATGGAATATTTTTAAAAGGCGTTAGTTCTGACATCTAACTAAGCCGAATGTCATTATTGACATGATTCTGAGATGGATATTTTCGTGGCAAAGATTTATTAGATATCTGAATAGATAAACAAGTTATTGTTTGGTTCTGTTGAGAACAACAATGAACTTATATTCCTAATCCAGACCTTTAGTGAAGGAGACGTTTCAGTAAATAATCTGATGTGTTGGCACAGATAGAAAAAGCTATTTTAAGGTACGGAAGAATGCGGAATGTATAATGTAATAATATGTAAAAGGAATTGTCTTTAGAAATGAAAGAAATATACTAGATAAAATGTATCAAGAGAGGAATACTAGAATGGAAATGGAATGTAACGTATTTTTATTTGGTTGAGACGAGAATATACAGACCGTTCTCTAACTTGAGAAAGTTCTATGAATTTGGTTCCATATAATAAAAGAAAGTTAATGAAATCGCATAATAAAAGGTTATTAAATGATGTTGTGACAGAATTCGCATAAGAAAGGAACAAGAATGAAAATACAAGAGGTTTTTAAGTAACTGTGAAAGGAATGGAATGTATAAACGTTAGTAGATTTGTAATTTGAACTCTATTTGTAAAATTATTAAACTTCGCGGATACCTCGAGTATTCAGGAAAATGGGATTACTTATTATTATTGCGTGTACAAGAGATGATTATGATAGCGTAGGTAAAGACGCTTCTTTGTGTTTTGTGGTAATATATTACGATGTTCCTAAGGAAGTATGAAGTATAATGCGAATGTATAATGAAGTTCCGACTATGTTGTCGAGGTATTTTGTGTGAAAGATGCGATTAAGGTAATAAGTCACTATTGAAGTAACGTATTGCATTACGTAGAAGCTGAGAACCGTAGAGGCGTCTGATATATGTCTCTCTTATTTTATTAAACTTATTTTAAATGGGTGTGTCTATATAGAGCAGTTTTTAGCTTTATTGTTTGAAACGATTATGCTCTCTGGAAGTGAAATGACACTGAAGTAGACGTACTATCGTGATTCGATAAATATACCAGTATTCAGAGTTTACCAGCTATCCATCTAGCAAGGATCCGTTGATCTTTCTAGCTGGGTATCAACGCCCTGTGCGATCCCTTCCATCCCTTAGGATAATAGGTGGGAGCTACGTCAACTTCGGGTGCAGTACCCATTGCAATAGTTAGCTTTCTAATGAAATCTACCCAAAACAGATAACACACACTAATACAGTCATCACAATTAGCTGGTTAATGTTTGATCATCCTGGCAATGCTCGCACCATTTACCGTAGCAGCCAACACTAGAGTCAGTGAAAACAATTAATTGATACTTTTCAGTCAGTCAACATGATTGTACCCAAAAGGGATGGTTTATTCCCTAATCCTGAAAAACATTTACATGTGATTAATAAATACACTTGGATGACCAGTTTCGATCGTCAAGCCATCATCATCAGATCCATTCCCCAGTTGAGAGTAGATAGTGACGATGACAACTGCCCTCACCAGGACAGCGCAAGACTCAATCAGATAAGTTGCCTGTACAATACAGTACAACCTGAATTGACCATCTAACAACAAGCACATATTCTCTCTAAACAAGCAAGTTGGAGGTCAATCACCACTTCCAGTATCTTAACAAAACATCACATAGACTATAACTAACAAATATCGATGACGAGAATTACCTCAAATAACACCGCAACTAAATAAATGAACGTATTGTAAATATTTTCACCCATATTTTCAGGCATAAATTTTAGAGCTTAAGTATAATGGATTTGATGATCGCTTGGCGATCGAAACTGGTCATCCAAGTGTATTTATTCATCTCATAACCGGCTTTCATATACCGTGGTATGTTTAAAAAAGTCTGTCGTTATGTATGTACGTATGTGCGTGACGTATTTGCGTTTAGCAAAGTACAGGTCGCAATTTTCAAGATATCGAGCTGAAATTTAGTACGGTGAAAGAGTTAGGATCTGCGAGGAACCCTATTTTTGGGCGTTAAAATCGGTTGAGGGCCGGCCCTTTTTTGGGGGCCCTGAATTTCATCCTTCTTTTTTTTTTGGAATCGATACATCTCGGAAACAGTTGTACGTATCGAAAAAGTTAAATGTACAGGTGTGAGATCTCCACGGTATGCAACATTTTTACACATAACGATTTTTTGATATCTATCACCGTTTTCTCTTTTGGGGGCCCTGAAGATGTACGTATGGGCGTGCCGTTTTTGCGTTTAGCAAAGCACAGGTCGCAATTTTGAATATATCTTGATGAAAATTGGTACGGTGAAAGAGTTAGGGCTTGTGAGGAACACTATTGTAGGGCGTTACAATCGGTGCAGGGCCGGACCTTTTTTTGGGGCCCTGATTTTCATCCTTATTTTTGAATCGATATATCTCGGAAACGGTTGGTTGTATCGAAAAAGTTAAGGGTGCAGGTTTAAGATCTCTGTGTTATGCAACTTTCTTACCCTTAATGATTTTTTGATATCTCTCACCGTTTTCTTTTTTGGGGCCCTGGAAATGTACGTATGTGCGTGACATTTATGCGTTTAGCAAAGTACAGGTCACAGGTTTCAACAATTCGTACTGAAATTCGGTACGGTAAAAGGGTTGCGGCCTGTGAGGAACCCTATTGATGGGCGTTAAAATCGGTGCAGAGTCGGACCTTTAAAGGGGCCCTGAATTTCATCCTTTTTTTTGGAATCGATATATCTCTGAAACGGTTGGTCGTACCGAAAAACGTTAACTACACAGGTGTAAGATCTCCGCGGTTTGCAACTTTTTTACTCATAACGATTTTTTGATATCTTTCACCGTTTTGCTTTTTGTTGCCCTGGAGATGTACGTAAGTGCGTGACGTTTTTGCATTTTGCAAAGTACAGGTCGCAAGTTTCAAGATATCAAGCTTAACTTTGGTACGGTGAAAGGGTTAGGGCTTGTGAGAAACCCTATTGTTGGGCGTTAAAATCGGTGCTGGGCCGGATCTTTTGGGGGGCCCTTAATTTCATCCTTTATTTTCGAATAGTTATAACTCAGACACGGTCAGTCCTATCGAAAATGTTATATCTAGTGGTGTAAGATGTCAATGATTAGCAACTTTTTTATCCTTAACAATTTTTTGATATCTCTCACCGTTTTAATTTTCTGGGGCCCTGAATTGTTTCTCTTTTTCGAATCGTTTTATCCGGGAAACGGTTGGTCGTATTGAACAAAGTTAAAACTACAGGTGTAAGATCTCAGTGATTATCAACTTTTTTAACCCTTATGATTTTTAGATATCTCGCACCATTTTCTTTTTTAGGGGCCCTGAATTTTATCCTTCTTTTTGGAATCGATATATTTCGGAAACGGTTGGTGGTATCGAAACAAGTTACATTTACAGGAGTAAGATCGCAGTGATTAGCATCCTTTTTACCTCCTATGATTTTTTGATATCTCTCACCGTTTATATTTTCTGGGTTCCTGAATTTCTTCCTTTTTTCGAATCGTTATATCTGGGAAACAATTGGTCTATCGAACAAAGTTAAATCAACAGGTGTATGATCTCAGTGATTAGCAACTTTTTTAACTCTAAGGATTTTTCGATATCTATCACCATTTTCTTTTTTGGGGGTCCTGATTTTCATCATTTTTTTTGAATCGTTATATATCGGAAACCGTCGGCCCTATCGAAACACGTTAAATACTGGTGTAAGATCTCAGTGATTAGCAACTCTTCTATCCCATATGATGTTTCAATATCTCATCTCTCTTTTTTTGAATCGTTATATCTAGGAAACCGTCGGTCCTATTGAAAAAGTTAAATATACAGGCGTAAGATCTCAGTAATTAGCAAATTTTCTGCCTCTTATCATATTTTGATATCTCACACCGTCTTGATGTTATTAAATGTTTTTGGTTTTTGAAAAACAAATTGGGGCTCAAATGTATATAATAATTTGTAAAAATTCACTTAATGGTCTAATTGAATTCTACGGAAAATTCTCTATAATAATCCGTTTTCACCTTTTCAATAAGATAAAAAATGATCGAAATACATGGGGTGTCCCAAAATGCAGACTTTTCACAATCACCCCGTAGTTCGAAAACCAAGAGGGCAGCAATGATTTCGATAGCACGATCGGTTTGTTTCACAAAAAGGTGGTACGGAGTTGCGAAATCTATTTTGCTCTATCTTGATTCGTTTCCAAGATACCCGCCAAATACAGCCGTATTCAATGAAAAAGCATACACGTATTACAATAAGCCTCAAATTTTGACATACAATTTATTATTGTTACGTGCAAGTGCCCGTCCCAACATTTCAAACATGTATTTACTCATGGATGCTGTTCTTGAAGTTTTGAAACGACCGCTTCGTCGCTCAGTTCCGCCTGTGACCACGAGATGGTAGCCGCTGTCGGACTTTGGAAAGACTACAAGTAGTTCCTGTCTCTCCGATAGATGGTGTTTTCTGTGTCTTATTAAACTCTTTATACGCATGACATAATTGAAAGACAATTACATTCTTCGTCATGAAACAAATGCTAGTGTATTCATGATACCGCCAAATTATGTACTTATTTATGACATTGTTGTTTTGAGGTGTCAATCCGTGATTGGACAGTATTATTTACATGTATGCAGTTCGGATTTGACACGCAAAAATTCTCCGCCATTTTGTGGAGTCCATTAGCCATCGTGAAGTAAACAAGAAATCAAGCCGACTGGTCGTGAAAGGTGTCACCGCTGATGGGGCTCTAGGCCCCATTCTCTACGAAATATATGTATTCAAGAGAAAAAGGAATTGCCTGTTCTCTTCAGGCTGTGAATTTTCATCGTTTCGCCGTGAAGTGGACGTGTGAAATGTGGTCGCATGTCGATGCAAACATATGCTTGTGACCCCACACGAGGCATGGGCGTGTGGGCCATTTTCAAGGCAATATAGTGCCATATTTTATTTTATTTAAAATGTGTTAGTTTTTTTTTAATTTTTATTGTGTCTCCACTGCGAAGGATGTAAGGTGCGTTACATTATTTTTCTTGATGTTTATTATTGTTATGGAGCTCCGATATCATCTTATAGTAATATTTTAATTCTGTTCCTCATTTGTTTTATAGGCCTAATTTTATTTCTGATTTATTTACGTTTCCTGATTTATTTTAATTTTGTTATCTTTTCTTCGTACCTCCTGGAGACACATTTCTAGTTTATTTCACGTTTAAATTATTATTTATTTTCTTTTGTCAATCTTATGATTGATATAGTATTCAAATTAATTTATTCATGATCCGTGCCTTTCACTATTGTAATAGCATTTAGACTTAATTGTTTTCCGCCGTTCATTTCCTTACGCTGATGTTAAAATTTATTTTATTAATTGTTTGCCGTAATTTCGATCAGGCATGCGGTTTCCTTGTTTTTTGTGGCCATGTTATGAAGAGATGCATTATGGTCTCGGGTTAGTCTCTAGGCGTCCACCGCGAAGCTCAAACGTGTTGTGTTAACTTAAGATGTTTTTTTTATTTAACCTTGTCGGCTTAACATTATGTTTTTCGTAATTGTCCCTGTGTTTTTCTCCATCATGCGAATTAATGGATTGTTTTCTGATTCAATTTAATTTAGTTAATTTAACTTTTTTTTCTGTTTCTGGTGAAGGTACTCCTTTATATTTTAACATGGATCTACGCTTGCCGGATCGCTATTGCATTCCCTTGCAAATTATCAAGCCCTTTCTCATTGTGTTATGCATGTAATTTTTATTTTAACCTTTGGGCTGTTTTACATTTTAACTTTAATTTAAGTCTTTTCTTGTCTTGGCTTTGCAAGCAAGCATGTTAGGCGGTATCTGGCCTTATTTGTAAATTTGTGCTGGTTGATGCATGTTCTGTTTCTGGTGAAGGTGCTCCCTTATATTTCTAATATTAAACCTTTTATTTGTAAAAAAAATTAATCTTTTGTTGTGGCATTATTTCACCGACGGCAGTTCCGTTGGTTTTTGGGGGGTGTCTGTTGAATAGCCTGTGTGTGTTGTCCCCTTCTCCATCTTCCTTCCACTCCTTTGGAGCTCTTCTGTTGGGACATGTCATCTGGAGGTGATGTTGCTGCGGAGGTGACCCGGACCTCTCAAACAAAGGTAAGTTGGGCCCGCCCATTCCAGGTGTCGCAGTGGTAAGCAGAGCGTTGGTTATCGAGTTACCGACGTGCTGCTGGCCAAGCGGCGGTGTCTTTGCGGGTGTAGCAGTGGTAGCAGACCGAGCTCGAGTTCACTTCCGTAACTATCCCCACCCCAGTACCCACAGGCTGTTTTATGGACCCCTCTAGAGCTGATGGCGCAGTTGTTGGTGGGATTTTGGCGGGCCAGTGCACTTAATGTTATGTAAGGCTAATCCTTGTCATTTGTTTTCTTTCATGTTTGCCTCTCGATATCCATATGCTGTATGTAAGTGACCTGTTTTGAAGCGAGGCGTTTGCTGCTGCTTTTTACCCTGTTTGTGTGAAACATTCCAACAGAAGGAGCAGCTCGGTGAGTGACTGACATGTGTTCTTGGCATGGGAAATGGGATTTCTTAATGTTCTGATAGCCTATATGCTGCGTGTGAAGGCATCCTGGAGCCCCGTCGGAAGCTGGTAGCCTGATGTTTTGTGCCTATTTTTGTAATTTAGCTCCCAGTTCTCGAGCCAAGCAGGTGGTGACGTATGCAGTTCTGGACAGCATTGTGCATGATTTTGTGTAGTAGGGTGGCTGTGTTCGAGTGTCAGCCTAATCTTTGGTGTTGGTAATTGCTGGTTGTGGTACTGTTGTGAAAGTGTAAACTGTCCTTGTAATTCCTGAAATTTGTTTCCTTCTATATTGGCTGTCTGCATTCTGTGTTTTCCAAAATGGCCGACAACAATAGTGTTTTCAATTTAATTGACTTAAGCGATAACCTTGTGAATTTGGAGAGTTCTTCTGGGGTTGAACGTGAATCACCTCTGTTTACTAGGTCTGAGGTTTTGGGATCGATTACCAGTAGAAGTTTGCCTGCCCCTCTGTTGCCTGGCGCTGGCTCGTCCATACCGCTTAATCCTGCATACGGTCATTCTTCTCATGTTAGATCACCTAATGATTTCCTCGGTCCTGCCGACCCATTGCATCCCAGTTCTTTCTCTAGTAATATAAATGTTTTGTCGCCTGTAGAGGGTGTGCGAGCGGGCTACAATGTCTCTTTTCCTAATGCTACATTCTCGCCTACCGTCAATTATGGGTCGATTCCTCATCCTATTTCTGGTTTCTTAACTAAATTAAAGCATTTCAACCTTGATGACGTTACCCAAGTGGTACAATTTTTAAAGCAAGTGGTCGAGTTGGGCAACCATGCCTCGATTTTTGGGATGTCGGAAGTTCAGATTTTCCAACTTTTGTATCCAGTTGCATCCGGTATGCTGCGCGATAAGCTTGTTGAAGCTATCCACCTCCGCATGTCCTTAGCCATGTTTATTAGGGAAGTGTTGTGGTTTTTTGTCCCTGCGAGCGCCCTTAGTGCTCTCGAGCAAAAGTTCCTTTATCGTGTCCAAAGGTTGGACGAGTCACTTAGCGACTATGTCAGCGACATTAAGGTGTATGCCCAGGTATTTGCATCCCCTTTAACTGAGCGACAGTTGGTGTCATCAATTGTGAATGGGTTTTCGCCTCAATATAGGCCATACATGACTATGTGTACCAGGCCTTCGTCATTCGTCGAGCTGAAACAGGTCGTTGTTGAGGCTATGGCTGTGAATCAGCAGATTCCCTTCGTGTAGCTAATGTTCCTCCTCCTTCCGTGATGTCTTGTCCCCCTCCTTCCTTGATGTCTTGTCCCCCTCCTTCCTTGATGTCTCGTCCCCCGCCTAAGGTTATGTTTCATCCTCGACCCAATATTAAGTGCCACACGTGCGGTGGAGTGGGACATGTCAAGAAGGTGTGTCCGAGTAACCAGGTTGTGTATCGCCAATGACGGGACGTTGTGGAGACCAACTCGGGCGTTACTTCCAAGGATATTTCTGTGCATAAGAATTTGGGAAAACCCTGTGAAGTTTCTGGTCGCCCTACCAATGATAGTCTTGATAACTCTATGAAAACTAATTCATCACGTGCTAATTCTGCTTATGTCGCTGACCTACCTAACCTGTCGGTGAACAATGGCGTGGCAAGTCAGCCTAATCCTAACGGTGTGTGAAACCTGTGGTGTGGGAGTCCTCGTCACCTAATTGTAATCGTGTTAAAGTGAGTAATGATTTTGGAATTTCTCCTGTGGCTAAAGGAATATCCCCGTTTATTGAAATTTGTGTCAATGACGAGCCCGTTTCTGCGTTGCTTGATTCTGGTAGTGTCGCATCCTTTATAAGTGAGGACTGGTTTTTATCTATGAAGAGTGTTTGCAAATTTCCTGAGTTAGAGCCTAACAATGAATCTTTTATTTCGGCAAATTGTTCAAACTTAAGTATTTTGGGTAGTATGACAGTCAAAATTCATATTCTAAATTTTTCTTGGAAATTTAAATTTTTGGTTGCCAGAAAACTTTCTTGTGCTGTGGTCATTGGAGCTAATTTCATGTCACACGTTGGTATGCTTCTTGATTTTGGTGCTCGCAACTTATGGTTTAAGTTTAATCCACAGAGTAAATTATCATTTAACCCGGTTTTATCTTCTCCTGTTGTCAATTCTGTTAGAGAACCTATGACTATTGAGGATCTCGATCTGGAAAACTTAACGAGTCTTCAAAAGGAGGCCATTAAGAGGTTATGTCAGGAGTACAGCGATGTATTTACTGACAAGTTGGGTGTAACCCATTTGATGGAGTACAAGATTGAGCTAACCGATTCTGTGCCGGTGCGTTCCAGCACGTATCGCCTTGCCCCGCCCAAGATGGCTGAACTTCGTAAGATTATCGATAAAATGTTAGAAGAAGGTGTAATCCAACCCTCTATCTCTGCCTACTCATCCCCTGTATTTCTTGTGCCAAAACCTAACGGTGGTTTTCGGCCGGTGGTCGACTATAGGGCCCTTAATCAAAAAGTGGTTTTGCAGTCCATCCCTTTGCCGGACCTTCACACATGTTTTAGTTGGTTTCGCAACGCGAAGGTGTTCACGATCCTCGATTTAAATTCTTCCTACTTCCAAATTCCCCTCTCTCCTGAATCCAGGCATGTTACTGCTTTTTCCACTGACTGGAACCTGTTTGAGTATGCCCGTGTCCCGTTTGGCCTATCCACCGGAGCCGCTGTGTTGAGCAGACTTCTGGACAAGGTATTTTCAGAAATTAAATTCAAGTTTGTGTACCACTACCTTGACGATGTGGTGATCTATTCCGAGTCCTTCGAGGAACACGTTGATCATCTGAAAATTGTACTTGATCGGTTGCGTGACGCTGGACTTACCGTCAAATTGTCCAAGGTTTCCTTTGCCAAGCCCAAAATTTCCTTCTTGGGACATATTGTTTCTGAATCTGGTATCTCAGTGGACCAGTCTCGTACGCAGGCCATCAGAGATTTTAAACCACCCAAGAACGCCAAGGGTGTTGCTCGTTACATTGGTATGGTGAACTTCTTCCGTAAGTTTATCAGTAACTTTGCCGACCGTGCTGCTCCTCTAAATCAATTACGCAAAAAGGCTGTGAAGTTTGAGTGGGGTCCCTGTCAGCAAGCAGCCTTCGAAGATCTTAAGCTTGCGCTCTCTAACGCCCCTGTGTTAGCCATTCCGGATTTTGGGAAGCAGTTCATTGTGCAGACTGATGCGTCTGGTCGTGGTGTTGGTTGTGTTCTACTGCAGGAATCTGATCTGGGTAGGCAACCCATTGCATACGCTTCTCGTACCTTAACGGACGCTGAGAGGAAGTATTCTATTTACGAACTTGAGGGTTTAGCTGTGTTGTTCGCTCTAGAAAAATTCCGTATGTATCTTGAGCACACTAAGTTTCTCCTTGAGACCGATAACCAAGCCTTGAGCTGGGTCTTAGGGAAACCCCGCAAAACTGGTAGAATTGCTAGGTGGGCAACTAGGATTCTGTCGTTCCAGTTCACTGTCCAACATATTCGTGGGTCCGAAAATGCGGTAGCTGATTCTTTAAGCCGCATGTACGAGGAAACAGCTGAAGAGGATGTTCAGGAATGTGAACCCGTAAACCTTGTATCTGCTGTAAATTGTGTCAATGCCGTTCTTAGCAATTCCCCTGTGCTTTTTGAAGATGTGAGACGATTCCAGAAAGAAGACCCCTCCTTATCTAGCCTTATTGACCGAATCAATTCTGGTGAAGTGATCAAGCCCTACTCTCTGAAGGACGGTGTATTGTGTTGTTCGTCTCGTCATGACCGCCTACCGAAAATTGTGCTCCCGTCGATCCTCATTCCGGAAATCTTTCGTTACTATCATGAATCTCCTATTGGTGGCCACCTAGGAGTATTCAAGACCCGAGCTAAAATCAGACAGTTTTTCATTTGGCAAGGTATGGATGGCGACATCAGGAGGCTCATTAGGAATTGTGCTGCATGCAGTATTAGCAAACCTCCGGTTTCTACTAAGGTTGGCCTGTTGTCATCTGAACCGGCATCTAGACCCATGGAGAGGCTTTTTATCGACCATGTTGGACCGTTCCCTCGCTCTGGTCGGGGAAACCAATTTGCGCTTGTTTCCACTGACGGTTTCACCCGGTTTAGTTGAATTTTCCCCACCAGACAGGCTACGACCAGTTCCATCATAAAGTGTCTTAATTCCATCTTTTCGTCTTTTGGGCCATGTCAGTATCTGGTGTCAGATAATGCCAAGTGCTTTGTATCTCATCAGTTCCGTCAATTCTTATTTGATTATGCTATTTCGTATGTAACCACCACTCCCTATTTTCCTAACCCGTCTCTCGCTGAGCGAGTCAATCGTAATCTCCGTTCTGCTCTGATTGCTTTCCACCACGACGACCATTCCAAGTGGGATTCTAATTTGCATTGGCTCAATTTTGCTTTCAACTCCGCCGTGCATGAGAGCACGCAAGCTACCCCTTTTTCGTTAGTGTTTTCCTTTATGGCTAATTCTCCGTTGTCTAATCTGTGGAACCTGCACGATCTCCTTCCAGACAGTTTCACGCCCGAGGACATGAGGGCGAAATTCGACAAGGCTAGAGAGAATATTAAGGTATCACATGACCAACTTGCCAGGCGACACAATGCCTGTCGCAAGCCAGCTGATTTGGAAATTGGTGATGTTGTGTACGTCCGCAATTTCGAGCCCAAGGGCGTCAGTAATCTAGTCTCAAGCAATTTAACCCCTCGTTTTAAAGGCCCATGTTATGTAGAGGCATTCTTGACTCCTGTTACTCTTCTTGTTCGAAACCCTAAGGCCAACAAAATTTCTAGAGTGCATCGATCACACATTAAGCGAGGTGGAGAGGTGTCTAATGAGGAAATGCTACCGTAAATTTTGTAAAACGAATTTTGTATAATGTAGAGTATCCCTAACATTCATTGAAGCCTTCTGGTATCTGTTCCTTGTGGAATTTTGAATTTAATTGGATTTAAAAACTCTGACGGGATACAAACTGTATTGTTGGGAAGTTCCCATTGTAATGGTAAATTGTATAAGTGTACCTAATTTTGATGTTTCATAGGAGATGCTAACATGTAAGTTGGGCTCGGTGGGAGACCTAACTCATGGTAACCTTGTATTCCTGTTCTCCTTGGGAATTTTAGTGGTCATTCCTCTACCGTAGTTCCTTCTAAATGTATAGTCGTTTAACTCATGTAATCTTGAAAGGTACTTCTAGTCTGTAAAAAGGTAAAGTTGTTAATGAAATTTTGTAAGCACGGATCTAGGTCATGGTCAGGATTTTCTTCATTTAAATTCAACCTTGTTTCTCTTTTGTAAAATGTAGTAAGAAATTGTAAATTCTGTAAACCTTTTTTGAAATTAGACTAACTTCTGTTTTGTAAATGGCTGCCCACGCGTCGAATGATATCTGGCACATTGCTTCCACCTACTTCGTTTAAAGCGAACTACATTGGACTTATTGAAAATTTACCTAACGTGTCTCGGACTATGAAAGCACTGTTGGTGCTGGTGTTCTGCGTTTCTGAAGACTTATGAACACAGTGAAGCGGTTAACTCAGGAGTTTGCGAGGTGATCAATTATCCCTTCACTGATAATCTGACCCTGCATTCTTCCTAACCAAAACGATGCGGTTTCGTTCATCAATTGGAGTTAACTGGTGAACATTATCTTCGGGAAACATCTCTGGTGAATCGACAAGTTAAGGAGTACTGTCTATGCCTAGGAATTTTCGTGAACCGTGTTCACACTTAAGGGAGGGAGACTGTTACGTGCAAGTGCCCGTCCCAACATTTCAAACATGTATTTACTCATGGATGCTGTTCTTGAAGTTTTGAAACGACCGCTTCGTCGCTCAGTTCCGCCTGTGACCACGAGATGGTAGCTGCTGTCGGACTTTGGAAAGAATACAAGTAGTTCCTGTCTCTCCGATAGATGGTGTTTGCTGTGTCTTATTAAACTCTTTATACGCATGACATAATTGAAAGACAATTACATTCTTCGTCATGAAACAAATGCTAGTGTATTCATGATACCGCCAAATTATGTACTTATTTATGACATTGTTGTTTTCAGGTGTCAAGCCGTCATTGGACAATATTATTTACATGTATGCAGTTCGGATTTGACACGCAAAAATTCTCCGCCATTTTGTGGAGTCCATTAGCCATCGTGAAGTAAACAAGAAATCAAGCCGACTGGTCGTGAAAGGTGTCACCGCTGATGGGGCTCTAGGCCCCATTCTCTACGAAATATATGTATTCAAGAGAAAAAGGAATTGCCTGTTCTCTTCAGGCTGTGAATTTTCATCGTTTCCCCGTGAAGTGGACGTGTGAAATGTGGTCGCATGTCGATGCAGACCTATGCTTGTGACCCCACACGAGGCATGGGCGTGTGGGCCATTTTCAAGGCAATATAGTGCCATATTTTATTTTATTTAAAATGTGTTAGTTTTTTTATTTTTATTGTGTCTCCACTGCGAAGGATATAAGGTACGTTACATTATTTTTCTTGATGTTTATTATTGTTATGGAGCTCCGATATCATCTTATAGTAATATTTTAATACTGTTCCTCATTTGTTTTATAGGCCTAATTTTATTTCTGTTTTATTTTCGTTTCCTGATTTATTTTAATTTTGTTATCTTTTCTTCGTACCTCCTGGAGACACATTTCTAGTTTATTTCACGTTTAAATTATTATTTATTTTCTTTTGTCAATCTTATGATTGATATAGTATTCAAATTAATTTATTCATGATCCGTGCCTTTCACTATTGTAATAGCATTTAGACTTAATTGTTTTCCGCCGTTCATTTCCTTACGCTGATGTTAAAATTTATTTTATTAATTGTTTGCCGTAATTTCGATCAGGCATGCGGTTTCCTTGTGTTTTGTGGCCATGTTATGAAGAGATGCATTATGGTCTCGGGTTAGTCTCTAGGCGTCCACCGTGAAGCTCAAACGTGTTGTGTTAACTTAAGATGTTTTTTTTATTTAACCTTGTCGGCTTAACATTATGTTTTTCGTAATTGTCCCTGTGTTTTTCTCCATCATGCGAATTAATGGATTGTTTTCTGATTCAATTTAATTTAGTTAATTTAACTTTTTTTTCTGTTTCTGGTGAAGGTACTCCTTTATATTTTAACATGGATCTACGCATGCCGGATCGCTATTGCATTCCCTTGCAAATTATCAAGCCCTTTCTCATTGTGTTATGCATGTAATTTTTATTTTAACCTTTGGGCTGTTTTACATTTTAACTTTAATTTAAGTCTTTTCTTGTCTTGGCTTTGCAAGCAAGCATGTTAGGCGGTATCTGGCCTTATTTGTAAATATGTGCTGGTTGATGCATGTTCTGTTTCTGGTGAAGGTGCTCCCTTATATTTCTAATATTAAACCTTTTATTTGTAAAAAAAAATTAATCTTTTGTTGTGGCATTATTTCACCGACGGCAGTTCCGTTGGTTTTTGGGGTTTGTCTGTTGAATAGCCTGTGTGTGTTGTCCCCTTCTCCATCTTCCTTCCACTCCTTTGGAGCTCTTCTGTTGGGACATGTCATCTGGAGGTGATGTTGCTGCGGAGGTGACCCGGACCTCTCAAACAAAGGTAAGTTGGGCCCGCCCATTCCAGGTGTCGCAGTGGTAAGCAGAGCGTTGGTTATCGAGTTACCGACGTGCTGCTGGCCAAGCGGCGGTGTCTTTGCGGGTGTAGCAATTATTAAAGGTTACCATACGTCATAGGTAAAACAAAGCTTTCCTTATCTTCTTTATCGTCACCTCGGCATGTCGAAACGGAAAAAGCTAGATACAGTGCCGGATTAAGCCAGCACGGGGCCTGTACCATAGGGCAGCCAGGGGCTCTTTACTTTAGGGTTAAACAATATACAGGGCAGGTCAGCCTATTCGAGGCGGACGGGTGCAAGAAAACTATTACAGATATTTGATAACTATGTTATGGTTTAAGCATTGCTTATGAATTCTCAAATGTATTTACAGCGGTAAGATATTTCCCATTTTCGAGGACGTCCGTCTTTCATAACCACTTGATGGTGTGAGCATTGCCTGGAATTACATTTTATAATTTTCCTACATTTCCACGCAATCGGGCCGAAGGTCCGAAATGCAACGCCGCAGGCCTTGCTGCTAACGAAGTTGTTGTTTGAGATTATTACCCCTCTTGCTCACCGCTATGTAGCCGCACCGTCTCATCCAAAGCAGGTCGTGCGGCGTGGACTCCTACTTGTTATTTGGTCGAAAGACGCTTCCTACATACAGGTACGTATGTTGCAAAAATTGGTAGAGACCAGATAATTAGGTTAGTCGTAATTAGATTTAAGCTTTGAACATTAGGGTGGCCGCCATTTCGTTTTCGTCATGATGGCGGCGATATAAAACATTACACTGAGGCAAGTGCTACCTCTGCACCAAATTTTGTTCAATTCGATTTCGTCGTGTTTGAATTGATAGTGGGGGGTCAGAAATTCACAATCACATACACACTCACATGCACTCACACACAGACAGACTGACAACTTTTGGCCTATGTAGATCTCATGAGTCTACTTTCTTCTTTTGTAACAAGATGTTCAGTAAAGAACATATAGCCTACTTTCTCCTAAATGCATGGGTATTGTTATAACTCTTTCTCCTTTTCAAGGAGTATAACTGAATGTTGGTTGTAGTAGCTTGTTGAAATACAACGTGCTATACGGATATTAAACATGAATATGAGGTGCCTTTGCTAGTGCTACCTCTGTACAAAATTTCATTCAATTCTGTTTCACCGTGTTTGAATTGACATGGTGAATCGATTTGCACACATATATGGCCGCTATCTGCAAACTATTGGGCTGATGACCTTGTAGTTCAGTCAAAAGATGCTTCCCACACAATGGTATGTTGTGGCAAAATTTAGTAGAAATCGGACGATTAGGTTGGTCGTAATTTGATTGAAGCTTTTAACATTTGGATGGCCGCCATTACGTTTCCTTCAAGATGGCGGTGGTATAAAGCACTACACTGACATGCCCTTTGCTAGTGCTACCTCTGTACCAAATTTCATTCCATTCAGTTTCACCGTGTTTGAATTGATAGGGGGAATCGATTAGCACACTTACATGGCCGCCATCCGCAAATTATTGTGCTGATGACCTTGCAGTGTGGTCAAAAGATGTTTCATCCATAAAGGTATAGTGTTGCAAAATTTGGTAGAGATCAGATGATAAGTTTGGTCGTAATTTGATTTAAGCTTTTAACATTTGGGTGGCCGCCATTACGTTTTCGTCAAGATGGCGGCGATATAAAACATAACACTCAGGTGCCCGTTGCTAGTGCTACCTCTGTACCAAATTTCAATCCGGTTCTACCGTGTTTGAATTGATAGGGGGAATCTATTTGCACACATACATGACCGCCATCTGCAAACTGTTGGGCTGATAACCTTGTAGTTTAGTCAAAATACGTTAGCCATATAAATATATGTTGTTGCAAAATTTGGTAGAGATCGGATAATTAGGTATTCGTAATTTGATTTAAGCTTTGAACATTTGGGTGGCTGCCATTACGTTTGCGTCAAGATGTCGGCGATATAAAACATGACGCTGAGGTGCCCTTTGCTAGTGCTACCTCTGTACCAAATTGCGTTCAATTCTGTTTCACCGTGTTCGAATTGATAGGGGGGGACAGACATTCAGAGTACACACACTCACACACACACAGACACACACACACACACACACACACACACAGAGAGACACACGATTTTTGGCCCTGTGTAGATCTCATTAGTCCACTTTCATTTTTTTTTGAAAAAATCGAAAGTAGGCTAAAATCGAAAGTAGGATAAAAGTAACCCCAGGCACTACAGCCCATGGAGGGCCTATGTCTGCCAAGCGACCACTGCCCAGCCATTTGGTCTGCAAATATTGGGGTTACGCGTGGTCAGCGCATCGGTTCCCTCGGCCGTTAATCTTGGGTTTCGTGACAGGGGTGCTACCTCACTGTCAGACTGCTACTCAATTGTCCTCACCCCGTTCCAGCCTTCACTTCCGCTTCTGAATGCCCTGACGAAGCTGGGAATCAAACCCGGGGCCTCCGGGTGAGAGGCAGGCGCACTACCCCGACACCGCTGGCCGGCTTTGTTACACAAAGCCCACATACATTTACGATATATTGTATCTTTAAAATATATAGTGTTATTTGTTTGTGTGTATTGTAATTTCAAGATGGTTACTGGGCGCTATATTCAGCTATATGATTGTAGCGACGTTTTTTGTATGGAACTTCTCTTCACTAAATTTCGCATTAATTGTGCCTTACATCGCGAGTTTAATATATTCATGTCTTAAGAATACACCCAGCCACCATTATGAACGTATGGAGTTGTTGTTCTTTTGACATGGTCAAAGGAAGTTACTTACTGTATACATTTCTATATTACTGCCAAATATCGTTGTTGCATCGCAAAAATACACAGCATTATTCATTATCTTATTCTTTGTTTTCAAGATGGCCAACGAGCATCGTATGTTCAGTGCATTCTGGCCTATTTCAGTAACATCCTCTGTGCGATACTTCTTCCTTAATAAGTTTAGTTTTAGTTTCGCAATAACAGACTGATTCACAATTACGTTTAAATACTACGTCCAGCGCCATTTTTAAATTTCTATGTTCTATTTTATTATTACATTTCAATATTATAGCTGAAGCATGACGAATAGAATACATAGTGTTATCACTGACCGAGTTCAAGCGCGCCCCGCTGATGCCTAGCACTAGCAGCGCAGACCCCCAACGCTACACAGTCAGCCGCATTCAGCTGTTCAGAAATGGGATACGCGCTGGGCTACGTAAACCTCTCTACGAAGGCTGTGGTTACGCTGATTACAACAAATTGTTTGTTTATACTTATAAATAATACCGTCAAAAAGTTTTTTTTTTAATATTCTTAGTCCCCAGGTAGAACTATCTTTTAAAACCCTCCGTTAGTCGCGCATTGGTCTGACAGCTCCATGGTTCGTTTTAGTTTTAATATCAAGCAACAGTTCAAGTTATGATCTTATCGTCTCGAGACATCTTACACCATACCTTAGTGAGCAGTTTCCTGGAGTTGTGAAATGACGAGCCTAAAAATAACTCTACACGTGTAACATTTTGTCAGCGTGGGATTGATAGTACCAGCGCGCCAAATGATGTAACATTCTGTCAGTGAGTTCCAGGTGTTGGTTATACCGATTATTTGGCTTGGTAGGTTGCCATAGTGAATATCAGTAAAGAGAATACGCCTTACGAAAACCTAGCGATGTAGAATAAGTGTACAGCCTTCTGCTGAAAGATAACGAAGCGCTAGTTTATGATTCAGTAATTTCAAATGAATTTGTGACTCTGATACCAAAGACAAAGTTGAAACAAGATCCGAAGACTCGAATACTGACCATGATATTGATCAGGAGGACGGTATAGGAAGCGAAGAATTGGATGGCCATTTATTTTATTAGCAGGTTGGCCATTATTATTATTATTATATATTCATCTTATTCTTGACTATCAACGTGGAGGCACGGGTTTTGGTTGCCAGCTCTGGCAAGAAATTTAATTCTGGTCTGAAGGCTGGAACGGTGTTCACTCAGCCTCATGAAGCAAAATTGATATGAGGTGCGTTCGATTTCTAGCTCAACTATCCTGGAAGTGGTTTTCCGTGGTTTCCCACTTCTACTCCAGGCACATACTGGGATGGTTCCTAACTGAAGGCCAAGGTCACTTCCTACCCAAATCCTACCTCAATTCCAAACACATACACACTACAACAGACATCACAATGGCACAGATTATCAGACAAATTCTACACAAACACACACACAAGCACACGGGGCTACGTGACCACAACGTCGCAAAGTCCCTAAAGAATTCACAAAATTATTATTTTAGGCCTATTATTATAACGACGGATTATATATTTTTTCGTATTAGCTAAGGATGGCACGAAGTAGAACAAGTAATCGTGGAAGTCTGTCTTCATTCCGTATCCTACTGGGCGCCTTTGGTGATTTTACTTCAGTGGATATATATTTCGGTAAATTTTGAAAAATGTGAGGTACTGATCCTGGTTTTAATTTCCACTTAACGCGAGGAAGTTTCACGTTCTCACAGTTCACTACGACACAGTCCGCCTTGATAATAATTAAATCTTCCGATAAAGGTTTGTCACAGATTCTACTTTCGATCGACTGCTTATCTTTCTGCGGAATTACTCTCGCCCATTTCGCAAACAGATTTGTTTCTTTTGGCGGTGTGAAAAAATCTCTACCATCAGATTTTCTTTCGTAACCTGATTTACATCCAGGAACGAAACAGTACATTTTCCCGAAAGAGCAGAAAATGTAGTTGTTTGCACACACAGAACACTGCATAGACATTCGTAAACTACTACAAAGAAACAAATTCTCTCGCATAATATGACTTCTCGCGCACAGAATATTACAGTACTAACCATGGAGGAAAGAAAGGAAGGAGATGCCTTCGCTGCGCTACCTAGTGCAAGCTGATGAAGCCAAACGGCACGCCCACTTTGGTTAGAAAGAAAATGGCTGTCCCTATGTCCGTAAACCACTCCAAATACTAATGCATTTTAGTGACATAAAACTGCAAATGACAAGTCAAGATTTTTTCTTGGATAGGCCGAATACACTCTGTACATCAAGGTACTTGGCACAAATAAGTTGCGTTATCGTTTTAAAAGCCAATTTAAATAGAAATATGAGAGCACTTTTCAAGGCTAGATTTGTAAGAAAGACGCGGCAAAACGTAATAATACGCTGAAACAGTGATTAAATTGAATACAGGTGTCGGAAGGTGCGAGTTATACCAAAGAAGGAACAAATTGGGAAATAATGATGCCGAACTTACTATGGTATTTACACCAAATTGAGTTTTAAGTTCTTATTGGTGTTGAGGCAATCATCAGTTTTTAGGCCTAATTTCGAGCACAGCCACTTTCACTCGTTAGTCGTACACATTTTGATATTCAAGAGTACGAACCTTAAAATTAATAAACAGATCACTTGGATGCATATTTGACCAAAAATGCGGTACGGTATAGCCTATATTTTTCGGTACCGCACGGTATTTTGTTTGTGGTGGATAGAAACTTGACGATTAGCCTTGAATTGATTAATTACGTAGGCCTACCGTAATTATTGACCAACAGCTGTTTGATAATTTGGGATTTGCAGAGGAATGAAACTTACAACGGTTCAGCTTCAATCGATATTTAACTTTCAAGTACGGTATATTAAACAATCGGTCTAATATGTTTTTTTTGCTTAATCTACCTGTGGAAAGATATTCCTTGGATGTTCTTAGTTATTCGATTCGTACAACTATATGCACTACACGACATTATTCCTAACAAATTCAGAAAACACCATGCACAATGTCTCATGCAAGTCACGGAACACCGAATACGAGTTAAGGTTACGCTCACTTTGGGCGCAGCGCTTGGCTTCACTCAAACGAGCTCAGGGCATCTCCTCTTATTCTTTCCTCCATGGTACTAACCTCGTGGGCTACTTGTCACACGTGCTTAAGGTTCGGCGCGACTTGCGCGCCACACATTGGCTGGACATGAACTACAATGCATAAAGAGTGGAGTGATGACACTGTTTATTTCTATTCGTCATGGCTGAAGGATGCCGACATTTTGTAATATATCAATTTTAATGTTCTAATAGTTTGTGCAGCCACCATCTTGATGAATGGAGGGTCAGTAGTTTTGCCTTGGCCATACAAGGTGACATTTACGGTCCTAACTTGTCACTAACATTTGTTAGGGTATCGCATATGTCTTTAGAGTTAGTTATTTATATATTGTATAGTTTCAAGGTGGCGGCTGCGCAAACTTTGCTCACAATTTCAATACCATTGGTTTGTCTAAATTAGCATCGAGGTAAATAAACTTTGATTTTTTCTTGAATACTCTGCTTTCTTGTCCCAGAAATTGTTGATAAAAACCATGATAAGCTATTCTTTTATGTTGAATTTCGATATTTTTCGATTTTCTCCCCAATATTTTCCGGTGATACAGTGACCTTCGCTGTTAGGAACAAAATTGTTACGCAATCTTGTAGATTTAGCTAGCAGCCACCTATAAAGATTCTTCTGCAAATCCTAAGGATTTTGCTCTTTCTTTTTTAATCAATGTGTACTCAAGCGAACAATAGTTTGGCCCTTGCTTCATACCTGAAGGCCTAGACCTCCTCTTGACAGACTTTTAACATACAAGGCTAATGCCTCTTTATTAGGAACAGATATTAATTGTATATTTACATAGAACAGCAATTCGATATGAAAAATTTGCAAGAAAACCTCCTTGCACCATTTTGAGCAGGGGTTGAATGATTTGAAGCCTTTGGGATAATGATAAACAATTTATCTTCTTGTTTTCAGAAATAAACTCTCCTATTTCTCGAGCTACCGTTCCCTGCACCCAGAGTCACTAAGGTGTCATCTAACTCACTCATCTTATAAATAAAAGCAAAGGGAATTGCCAATACACAAGGCCGGATTTAGATTTTATGCGCTCCTAGGCCCGTGGGATTTTGTCGCCCCCTCTTCATACCATCGTGAAGGAGGAAGAATTTAGACCTCAGAAAGGTCTTTGTGAAGGTCATTTTATTCTAATGTATCGTAAAGTAAAATCAATTAAGTAAATTAAAATAACGAGAGATTCAACTGTTTCTTAATGTGCATTGCCTACATGAACTATAAATAAACAGGCCAACGAGATATTAAAATAAGTTTAAACTATTTAACACTCATTATGCACTTACATATATTCAGATATACATATACACTACCTCAGGGGTGCCCAACCTTTTTTTTTCTATGAGCCACATTGTAAATGGGGAAAAGAAGACTGAGTGCTGTAATACTGTATTAAGGACACAAATGGAAAGCCTCTAACAGATAGGGAAGAAAATTTGAGAGATGGAAAGCTTACATAGAGTGTTTGTTTAAGAGAAAGGAGTTTTATAATCATGAAATGGAAAGGGAGGAGGAAATTGATGAGGATGCAAAAGGAGATTTAATATTGAGATCAGAATATGACCGAGCATTGGAGGACTTAAGCAGGAACAAAGCACCAGGCATAGATGATATACCGATTAAGTTGCTACGCTGCATAGGAGATGAAGGTCTGATGAGGTTATATCACTTGGTGTGTGGGATTTAGGAGACAGTTGAGGTACCCTCTGATTTCAAGAAGAATGTTATCATCCCTATATCGAAGAACGCGGGAGCTGACAGATGTGAATATTACCGTACAATCAGCTTGATTACTTATGATTCAAAGATCCTGTCTAGAATAATTTACACGAGGACGGAAAGCCAGATAGAAACGGAGTTGGGTGAAGACCAAATTAATTTCAGGAGAAATGTAGGAACAAGGGAAGCTGTACTAAGTCTTAGGCTGATTTTGGAAGGTAGAATAAGGAAAGATAGAGAACGTACATGGCATTTGTAGACTTAGAAAAGGCTTTTGATAACGTTGAATGGACTACATTGTTTGACATTTTGAAAACGATAGGAATTAAGTACAGGGATAGGAGGGTGATCTACAATCTATACAGAAACCAGACAGCAGTCATTCGAGCTGAAGGACATGAGAGAGAAGCTGGTATTCGGAAAGGTGTAAGGCAAGGCTGCAACTTATCACTCATACTTTTCAATATTTACATTGAACAAGCAATGAAGGAAATTGGAGACAAATTTATAGTGGGAGTGAAGATTCAAGGAGAAATAATTTCAACTCTGAGATTTGCCAATGACATAGTCATCTTGGCCGACACGCCTGAGAATTTGAATGAGTTTTTGAATGGTATAGACTCCGTCTTGAGGAAAGAATTCATGATGAAAATTAATAAATGTAAAACAAAAATATTGGAATGCAGCCGAAATAAATCAGAAACCTCTATGGGTATCAAATTTTCAGGTGAAAACCTAAAGGAAGTAGGAGACTTCTGTAACTTAGGAAGCAAAATAACCAGTGATGGACGAAGCAAAGAGGATATAAAAAGTAGATTAGCTCAGGCAAGGAAAGCATTTATACAGAAAAGGAATCTGTTGATATCGAATATAGATTTAGGTGTTCTGAAGTCATTTTTGAAAGCCTTTGTCTGGAGCGTGGCGCTCTATGGAAGTGAAACTTGGACTATTGGTGCAGCAGAAAAGAGGAGAATTGAAGCGTTTGAAATGTGGTGTTACAGGAGAATGATGAAGATCAGATGGGTGGATAGGGTTACAAACGAAGAGGTATTAAGACTAGTGGGAGAGGAGAGATGTTTCTGGCGACTGCTAACGAAGAGAAGAGATAGGTTGGTAAGACACATACTAAGACACCCAGGAATAGCAAGCTTAGTTATGGAAGAAAGGGTCGAGGACAAGAACTGTAGGGGTAGACCAAGGTTAGAATATGTTAAAGAGATTGCCTCGGATGTAGGGTGTGGTAGCTATGTAGAGATGAACCGATTAGCTCAGGACAGGGAGGCATGGAGAATTGCATCAAACCAGTCAAAAGACTGAAGACTCAAACAACAACAACAACACATTGTAAATAGTTGGTGGAGCTTGCGGGTCAATGACACTCTGGGCGGTTTGAGGGGTATCAAATATTTTTAAAATATAGGAGGCTGTCTGAGCTTAATTTTCTTTGTATTGTTGCCATTTTCTATATTTATAAAAAAATGTAGCTCTAAAAATAAATTTAAATATTTTTAATAAATCCCTTTAAAGTAGTCGTACGAAGATATTCAATACACTCATAGAGAAAATAATGCAATGAATATAAATCTTCTTCCATGATGGCCAGTAGGCCCAATTAAAGTTTTAAATTCATTATGTACGGTTTTAATGACAGAATATCAAATTATACTATGTCGTGAATAAATGAGAGGTAAAATTATTAAACCTAGAGATGTTCTTAATAAATTCAAACCTACAGCATGAATGACGAAGAGTGAGTATTTATGTTCATTTGACACAATTGATAATCAAATTATGAAGTAAAGTTCATGATAATTTAGTTTAGTTGGACGACTGGAACTTGTTTAAAAGTTTTGGCGACACGGCGAGGGCCGGACATAATAGTCTTGCAGGCCGTAAGTTGGGCAGTCCTGCAGTACATCATACAACCTACAACTATGCCTAGCCACAGCCAGCAGAGGCACACTGACAGCCAAGCGTAAGTTGGTCAGTCCCGCAGTTCGTCATACAACCTACAACTATGCATAATGACCTAGCCACAGCCAGCAGGGGCACAATGACAGCCAAGCGTAAGTTGGTCAGTCCCGCAGTACATCGTACAACCTACAACTATGCCTAGCCACAGCCAGCAGAGGCACACTGACAGCCAAGCGTAAGTTGGTCAGTCCCGCAGTTCGTCATACAACCTACAACTATGCATAATGACCTAGCCACAGCCAGCAGGGGCACAATGACAGCCAAGCGTAAGTTGGGCAGTCCCGCAGTACATCGTACAACATACAACTATGCATAATGACCTAGCCACAGCCAGCAGGGGCACACTGACAGCCAAGCGAAAGTTGGGCAGTCCTGCAGTACATCATACAACCTACAACTAAGCCTAGCCACAGCCAGAAGAGGCACACTGACAGCCAAGCGTAAGTTGGGCAGTCCCGCAGTACATCATACAACCTACAACTATGCATACTGACCTAGCTACAGCCAGCAGAGGCACACTGACAGCCAAGCGTAAGTTGGGCAGTCCCGCAGTACATCATACAACCTACAACTATGTATACTGACCTAGCCACAGCCAGCAGAGGCACACTGACAGCCAAGCGTAAGTTGGTCAGTCCCGCAGTACATCATACAACCTACAACTATACCTAGCCACAGCCAGCAGAGGCACACTGACAGCCAAGCGTAAGTTGGGCAGTCCTGCAGTACATCGTACAACCTACAACTATACCTAGCCACAGCCAGCAGAGGCACACTGACAGCCAAGCGTAAGTTGGGCAGTCCTGCAGTACATCGTACAACCTACAACTATACCTAGCCACAGCCAGCAGAGGCACACTGACAGCCAAGCGTAAGTTGGGCAGTCCCGCAGTACATCGTACAACCTACAACTATGCATAATGACCTAGCCACAGCCAGCAGAGGCACACTGACAGCCAAGCGTAAGTTGGGCAGTCCCGCAGTACATCATACAACCTACAACTGTGCCTAGCCACAGCCAGCAGAGGCACACTGACAGCCAAGCGTAAGTTGGGCAGTCCCGCAGTACATCGTACAACCTACAACTATACCTAGCCACAGCCAGCAGAGGCACACTGACAGCCAAGCGTAAGTTGGGCAGTCCCGCAGTACATCGTACAACCTACAACTATGCATAATGACCTAGCCACAGCCAGCAGAGGCACACTGACAGCCAAGCGTAAGTTGGGCAGTCCTGCAGTACATCGTACAACCTACAACTATGCATAATGACCTAGCCACAGCCAGCAGAGGCACACTGACAGCCAAGCGTTAAGTTGGGCAGTCCCGCAGTACATCGTACAACCTACAACTATGCATAATGACCTAGCCACAGCCAGCAGGGGCACAATGACAGCCAAGCGTAAGTTGGGCAGTCCCGCAGTACATCGTACAACCTACAACTATGCATAATGACCTAGCCACAGCCAGCAGAGGCACACTGACAGCCAAGCGTAAGTTGGGCAGTCCTGCAGTACATCATACAACCTACAACTATGCCTAGCCACAGCCAACAGTGGCACACTGACAGCCAAGCGTAAGTTGGGCAGTCCTGCAGTACATCATACAACCTACAACTAAGCCTAGCCACAGCCAGCAGAGGCACACTGACAGCCAAGCGTAAGTTGGGCAGTCCCGCAGTACATCATACAACCTACAACTATGCATACTGACCTAGCTACAGCCAGCAGAGGCACACTGACAGCCAAGCGTAAGTTGGGCAGTCCCGCAGTACATCATACAACCTACAACTATGCATACTGACCTAGCTACAGCCAGCAGAGGCACACTGACAGCCAAGCGTAAGTTGGGCAGTCCCGCAGTACATCATACAACCTACAACTATGCCTAGCCACAGCCAGCAGAGGCACACTGACAGCCAAGCGTAAGATTCGCTCGTCCAGCGTCGCCTATACGTGGCAGGTGAACGGGACTTTGATTCGTGGAGAGCACGTAGATGTAGACGTATACCGTAGTGTATTGTCTATAACATCTAATGGAAATTTTCTGACAAAAAAGCGGTTTAATTTTGCGCCCCTCAGCATGATGCGCCACTAGACCGAGGCCTATGGGGCCTATTGGTAAATCCAGCCCTGCCAATACACACATTGAACACATTGAAAAGAATTTCCAACATGGCGCCTTGTGAAAGCTGTGCAAATAGTGCTGTAGTAAATAAGCTTAAAATAACTGGTAAATTGTTGTGTTCGAGGTGCAAAAATATTGGAACGGACTCCAATTAGTGTTCGTCTTGCGCGATAAAGGTAAAACACGCGAATGTAGCGGTGACTAGGGCCAAAGCAAAGATAGTTGAGAAAGCCGCGTGTGAAAGCATCACAACTTGTGAACACGACTGTGATTATCAGGAGCTTAACAAGTAGTTCCGTGAAGAACTATACAGCCTATTTTCATATATCCTACTTATGTTAACTGCCACAATCAACATACAAAATTTCAGTTTAATTGCTGTAACAGATTCGTAGATATTGAGAACCGTCTAAATATTTCAGATGTTCGCCAGGTTGGATTTTTATTTTTGTACTATTACATTAAGATTATTGTGTACGTGTGGTATTCAAACTTCAATCCCATGATTAGACAACAAGAAGTAAAAACGAGATTTTAAAATTACGCACAGCAGCCATCTTGTGATAATGCAAACCATTGAAATAAATTAGATGCCAGTGGATCAACATTTGTATAAGCATTTAACGTGCAACGTTTCACGGCACTCGGATAGTTAATTCGCGAGAAACGTCCATTTAAATATTTATACTTCGCGTCGCCGCCATGTTGGATTTGTGCTCACCAGGTTCCTGAAAGTCCGATAGGTGAACATATGTTCATAGTCTCTATGAACATAAAAAAATCAGTTTGGTTGCTGTAAAAGATTCATAGATATTGAGAACCGTCTAAATATTTCGGGAGCTCACCATTTAGGAGTGTTATGAGTATAGGCCATAGAGTTAAAAACCATTCAAGGACAATTATTGCCTAGGTTCATTATTCAAACTTTCACTTCGATCGCTTGATTACGACACAAGAAATTAGAACTTAATTTTAAAATTTCGCACAGCCGCCATCTTGAGGTTATGTAAGCAATTGAATTAAATTAGATGGCAGTGCATTACAATCTGCAAAATCAATTACTGTACCACATTTCACTGCGCTCAGAGAGTTAAATCACGAGAAAAGTCTATTAAAATATTTTAAATTCGCTTGGTCGCCATGTTCGTTTCGTACTTTACAGGTTTATGAAATATACGTAGGTATCCCTGTATCAGTACCCTTTATCACCGTACAAAATTGCAGGCTGATATCTGTAATAGTTTCGGAGATATAGAATGTCAGTGAAATATTTCGCACAGCCGCCATTTTGAGGTTATGTAAACAATTGAACTAAATTAGACTCCAGTGCATTACAATGTATATAGACATTTGCTGTACCAAGTTTCTTTACATTTAGATAGTTAAATCGCGAGAAAAGTCTATTTAAATGTCTCAATTTCGCTTGGCCGCCATGTTGGTTTTGTAGTCACCAGGTTTTTGAAAGTCTCATAGGTGAACTTCTAGTAGTGCCCTTTATCACCGTACACAATTTCAGGGCAATATCGGTAATAGTTTAGGAGATATTGAATGCTAGTGAAATATTTCGCACAGCCGCCATGTTGTATTGGAGAGACGTAACAAAATTTGAAGGGCACGGTCGAGGTCACCGGGAATAGTGCTATGAACATTCCGAGTTTCATTGAAATCGCTCCAGCCGTTTCGATTCTATTAGGGGGGGACACACACACGAATCACACACACACACACGCACACACACACGGACAAAAGGTGATCTCATAAGCCTATTTTTTCAAAATTGAAAATAGGCTAAAAATGAATTAGTGTCTAAGGATGAAATAATCAGGTTACTGAAAGAGGATGTGAGAAGACTTGTTGAAGAGATTGAACGTTTAAGTATAGACCAGGGCGAAAGAAGTGAAAAGTGGACTCTTGTTGTGAAACGTGGTACTGGACCAACTAGGCCAAATTTTAGGCCTAAGATCGTGGACAATAGCGTGCGTGTGCCGCTTAATATCTCATTTGGGGACTCCAAGAAGTAAGGGACGATAACACATCAGTGAAAAAAGTGTGCCTAAGCCTACTAAACAACAGAAGAAAGTAGGTAAAGTGTTGATTTATTCGGACAGTCACGGACGCGGAGTAGCAGCGAATATCTTGGCGAGTTGTGGTCACTTCAATAGTGAAATCCGCGGCATCATTTACTGCAGTTGTGAGTGGATCAAAAAGTGGAACAGCGTCGTTATCTTCGAGTGATTTTGTGGTGATCGTTGGCGGCTCTAATGATGTTTCAAGAAATGAAGGTAAAAATGTGGTCAGCTCCCTGAAAGGAACTCTATCTTCGCTCACCCACACTAACGTCGTAGTTGTGAACCTTCCCCACATTTATAATCTAATGGAGAAATCCTGCGTAAATAAAGCTGTAAAAGACACGAATATAGGGATTGCGAAGGTATGTAAACGTTTTCGCAATGTTCATATGCTAGATGTTAGTAGGTGGGATAGAGCTATGCACACTAGACACGGCCAACATTTCAATAAGCTAGGTAAGGAAGTCTCAAGTTGTGAAATAAGTAAAATTATTAAGATTAAGTTAAAGGAAAAGGTAGACACCATTACATTACAGTGGGCACTTGGGTATCAGAACCAGGGAAACCGTTAGAAGAAGCTGGATCTGAAAATCAGATTCAGCAGGTGTATTCAGAAACCACTAATAGTAAATTAAAAGGGTTCAATATTGATGATTATATGCATATCTATCATCAGAATGTTCAACATCTAAATAATAAAGTAGATCATTTAAATAACCTCATAAATTCCAAAAACTACTGTGTTGCTGTGTTCACTGAACTTCGGTGTGAGAGGAAGGAAATAAAAACCATGTATCTAGATAATTATATACTAGCCAGTAGTTACTGTCGAGAAGAAATGAAAGGTGGGGGTGTGAGTCTGTACTGTAAAATAAATGTTAGATACCAGGAATTGGGGTGGGTTAATAGCTATGGAAGAGATCATGACTTTGATGTGGCAGGTATTTTAATTCAGCTGAATGATGATTTTGAAATATTTATAGCAGGAGTATATACAGCCCCAAGTGGAAATATGGAAATATTCCTAAGACAGTTTGATTTACTTCTGAATAAAGTAGCCAAAAAATATAGAAACATAATAGTAGTCAGTGATTTCAATATAGACTGGTTTGCACTTGACAGGTCCCTCGAGACATTCAAAGACATTGTATTGTCATTTGGCCTTAATAACCTTGTCAAGGAGCCAACTAGGGTAACTAAACACTCTGAAACATTAACCGATTACATTATTACTAACATGCCAGACGAATTAAGTAATTGCACAGTTGTGGAAAATTTTGTATCTGACCATCGTGGCCAGGAATTAAAAATTGCATTTCCTCATGAATCTCAATTAAATCAGTCTACATGGAAGTACACTCGAAATGTATCTAATAATAATGTAATGAAACTCACAGAAGGACTTGGTAATGTTGAAGTGAGGAATATTAGGGATGTAAATGCTGCCTGGAAAAAATTATGTTCTATTTTTAGCCTATTTTCAATTTTGAAAAAATAGGCTTATGAGATCACCTTTTGTCCGTGTGTGTGTGCGTGTGTGTGTGTGTGATTCGTGTGTGTGTCCCCCCCTAATAAAATCTAAACGGCAGGAGCGATTTCAATGAAACTCGGAAAGTTCATAACACTATTCCCGGCGACCTCGACCGTGCCCTTCAAATTTTGTTACGACTCACCAATCCAACATGGCGGCTGTGCGAAATATTTCACCAGCATTCAATATCTCCGAAACTATTACAGATATCACCCTGGAATTTATTACAGTGATAAAGGGAACTACTAGAAGTTCACCTATGTGACTTTTGAAAAACTGGTAACTACAAAACCAACATGGCGGCCAAGCGAATTCGCGACTTTTAAATAGACGTTTCTCGCGATTTGACCAACCAAACACAATGGAACTTGGTACAGTATATGTTTATATACATTGTAATGCACCGACATCTAACGTCGTTCAATTGTTTATATAATCACAAGATGGCGGATGTGCAAAATATTTCAACGGCATTCTATATCTCTGAAACTATTAGCGGTATCTCCCTAAAATTGTGTACGGAGATAAAGGGCACTACTGGAAGTCCATCTATAAGATTTTCAAAAACCGGTTAACTACAAAACGAACATGGTGGCCAAGCGAATTTGAACATTTTAAATAGACCTTTCTCGCGATTTAATGTTCCAAGCGCACTGAAACCTGGTACAGGAAATATTTATACACATTGTAATCCACTGGTATCTAATTTAGTTCAATTGTTTACATAACCTCAAGATGGCGGCAGTGCGAATTTTAAAATTAAGTTTTTATTTCTTGTGATGTAGTCATGCGATCGAAGTGAAAGTTTGAATAATGAACCTACGCAATAATTTTCCTTTAATGGTACATGACTCTATGGCCTATACATTTAACAATCCAACATGGCGACCATCCGAAATATTTAGACGATACTGAATATCTACGAATCTATTTTAGCAATCAAACTGCATTTTTTAATGTTCATAGGGGCTATGAACTTAAGTTCACCTATAGGCCTTTAAATAACCTGGTGATCACAAATCCAACATGGCGGTGACGCGAATTATAAGTATTCACATGGACGTTTCTCGCAATTTAACCATCCGCGTGCAGTGAAACTTGGTACAGTAAATCTTTATCCGAATGTTAATCCACTGGTATCTAATTTATTTCAATTGTTTCCATAACCTCAAGATGGCAGCTGTGAAAAATTCTTAATTCTCCTTGTTTTTTCTTGTGTCCTAATTATGCGATTGAAGTTTGAATACTACACGTTCACAATAATCTGCATGTAACAGTACATAACTCTAGGACCTACATATATAAAATCCAACATGGCGACCATCCGAAATATTTAGTCGGTTCTCAATATCTACGAATCTATTACAGCAATCAAACTGAAATTGTGTATGTTGATAGTGGCAATTAACATAAGTAGGATATATGAAAATAGGCTGTATAGTTCTTCACGGAACTACTTGTTATTAAAGTGTGTCTTAATTTATCCTGCCCATTAGTTAGAAGAATGAATAGGAATCACCAGAGCACTAAAACAACAAAACTGTCTGATCTGTGCCATAGGAAAAAAAACCATGATAGATGCTTTCGATAGCTGGAAGCAAACAGGATTGAAGCTTTATAAAGATAACTATAAAAAATTTAAAGTAGAATATTATGAAGAAATAAAAAAAATTAAAGCACAAGAATATGAAAATAGAATAACAAATTCTAACAACTTTGCCAAAGAAGTAAGTTATGGCAAATAGCTAAAGATATTTCAGGTCATAATATAAGCAACACATATTTCGATAAATATCAATAACAATGTTTTTAATGCACCTTTACAAGTAGTAACAGCATTCAATGATTATTTCATTCAGCCACCCGTTAGGAACAATGTGAATGTAAACAGTAACTTAATAGAGCAAAATGTAATGATCATAATGTTGTAGGAAATAAATGTGGTAACTTAATAGCCGTATAAAACAAATCACATGTAATAAGTCATACGCTTTAATTTCTGACATGTTTCAACTTGAATTAAGACGCATCTTAGTAGCCTAACATTTAATGTATTGTATGATGTTTTTGACCAATTATGTTAGAATGTCTTATTATCATAAAGATAATCAATTGTTCTGTACAACTTTAGTTTTTAAGTTTAGTTCATAGGTATGTTGGTAATGCTGGTTTTGCACTATCTTTTATTTACAGTGACTTTATGATGAGAAGGCTGTGACTTCCTGTATGTATTCTATGGTCAACATGTATGATGTATGTACTCAATCATGTCGAAATGTGCCATAATACATCTAGTATTCAAGTATCAATCCGTGTGCCTTTTAATTAACCAACAGGTTATAGCCCAGACCAGACTAATAGTGCGTGTTTGAAACTAATATTCAACGTCGCTCAGTGAATACTTAGAAACGGTGTAGCCTATTTACACATTATGGCAACAACGAGTGAATCAAATGCCACAACCACGTTTTCCGCATCGACTTCTGTTATCTCTGGGATTACTGTTTCATCATCAGTGACTAATATAGAGAAACTAGAAGGACAGCCAAATTATGGAAGCTGGAAATTCGCAATGAGAATGTGTCTTATGCTGGAGGGATTGTTCTGTTATGTCGATGGAACAATTCCCGTTACTTCACATGTGGACACAATTCGTGACCAGAGTGCGCTGGCAAAAATATGTCTGGCCGTTAAACCTTCTTGCTATATCCACGTGCATAATGCTACCAACTCTAAGGATGCCTGGAGTAACCTCAAAAAGGTCTTCGAGGGATGTAGTATGGCCACAAAGTTCGAGCTGACCCGGAAATTTTTCAACATGAGGCAAGAAAGCAGCACAACGGAAGAGTTCGTCAACAACATCATGATGGCCGTGCAGAAACTCGCCGATATAGGTGAAACTATTGAAGATAAATGGGTCTCATTATGAGGAATGGTGTATCAAACGAATATGAAGATTTCGTGGCGGCGCTGAACCAGCAGCTGAAAGAAGATTTCACTTCAGAAGATGTAAAGGTTTCTCTTCTGAGTGAAAGCGAGAGAAGAAGAGTGAAGGGAGAATGTGAATCATCATCTGCCACTGCTTTGTTCTCCAATCAATGCAAGAAGAAAAATTATAACAAGAGAAAGCCAGGCGATCCAGGATTTAAATGTTACGAGTGTGGCAGCCCTGAACATGGTCGACCCAATTATCCGAAGTTGAAGCAAAGCAAGAAATTTCAAGCGAACCGTGCATCAACTGCTGACCGAACATCAGGCGGGCAGAAGACTCTCCTCACCAAGGCGTTGACTACCAAGGTGGCTTCCTCAGCAGGGGTCATCGACTCAGGTGCAACGTCCCACATGACCAAGGAAAGGGCATAACTGCATGGTGTTGACTCATGTGTTCGTACGTCAATCAGCATTGCAGACGACTCTGAGATATTGTCTGAAGGTGTCGGTAAGGTTGTGCTAAATCTTGGTATGATAATATTAAAACATTGTCTGATGTACTTTTTGCTCCAAATTTATCTACAAACTTGCTCTTAGTACATAAAATGACAAAAAAGGGTACAATCTTGTTTTTGACAAGGAGTTCTGTAAAGTCTTTAATGGATCAAATGTTTCTGTTGATGGAAATTTAGAGTTTAAGTGTGTAAAACAAGATGGTTTATAGTCAATAGCTGAGTGTTCACAGGAACCTGTGAGGGCATTGTCCGTTGAAGGTATCTCTGATGGGGAACTGTGGCACAAAAGGCTGGGTCACTTAAATCGTAAAGGTATGAAAGAACTACTACATATGGTCACTGGCATGGAGTTTAATCAAATCAATCAAAATGCTTGTGTTACCTGCCTGGAAGGTAAGCAAACACTAAAGTCATTTCCTAAAAAGGGAAGCAAAGCTAAATCTGTTCTAGATGTTATTCATAGTGATGTACAAGGTCCCTTGGAGGTGCAATCGTGGGGCGGAGCCAGATACTGTTTGATTTTTGTAGATGACTTTACTAGGAAAGCCTTTGGATATATGATTGCTTCTAAATCTGAAGTTTTTCTATATTCTGCCTCTTCAAGGAGATGGTAGAGAACCAGCACAATAAACGCATTAAGTGTCTAAGAACCGACAATGGTGGAGAATATACTAGTAAGGAATTTGAGTTGTATTTACTGGAGAACGGAATTATTCATCAAACCAGTATTCCATATAGTCCTCAGCAAAATGGTATTGCTGAAAGGACTAACAGGACCTTGGCAGAGATAGCTCGCTGCATGCTGTTTGAGACAGGTCTAGAAAAGAGATTCTGGGCAGAGGCTATGAACACTGCCATCTATCTCAAGAACCGATCACCCACAGCAACAGTAAGGGATCTCGTACCAGAAGAGGCATGGTCTGGTGTAAAAGTTGATATTTCCAACTTTAAATTTTTTGGCAGTAAAGCACAGGTTCATGTCCCTGATGTTAAAAGGCAGAAGTTTGACAAGAAATCTGATGAGATGATATTTGTAGGTTATTGTGAAACACAAGAAGGATACCGCCTTGTAAGAAAAAGTGACCCAAAGCGTATTGTTGTAGCTAGGAGTTTTGTTTTCCTTGAAGTTCCATCATTCACAGTGAATGCAAATAATCCAGTAATTAATGATGTATATGACATGTCAATATTGTCGGTACCTGTAATTAATACTTTTGTTGATCACCACAATGTTGATGTAGATGTTGATGTTATGAGTGATGAAACCGAAAGGGTTCTGACTGTGTCCAATGACACTACACCAGCTGAATCATCTGATAGTGATAGCAGTTTTGACATTTCTAACCTCTATATTGGTAGTGATGATAGCTCAATTGAGGATATTGTTAGTCGTGAGCCTGGTCCCAAGCATGACCGTCCTGATACAATGGGGGGCAGGTATCCCAAGCGTACCAGAACGGCCAAGAGGGATGAGGATTATGAATACTCTTTTCTGACTGTTGGGCCACAAGATCCTAAAAAATATTCAGAAGTATGTTCGAGGTCAGATCAGAAGCTGTGGAGAAATGCCATGCGAGAGGAAATGTTGTCGTTAACTAACAATCAAACTTGGAGAATGGTCGATAGACCATCAAATCACAATGTTATTCAGTGTAATTGGGTCTACAAACTTAAGAAAGGACTGGATAGGTCCAAGCGCTACAAAGCAAGACTTGTGGCGAAAGGATTCACTCAGGTTCCATGTAGAGACTATGATCAGACTTTTGCACCTGTTGTCAGGCTCTCATCGCTAAGAGTCCTATTTGCCCTCGCTGCCGAGTCAGACTGGGAAATAGACAATGTGGACGTAACAACTGCTTTTTAAATGGTGATTTGTCTGAAACAATTCACATGGAGCAGCCGGAAGGTTTTCTGGAAAAGGGTAATGAAGGTAAAGTGTGCAGATTGCAAAGAACTTTATATGGTCTCAAGCAATTAATGCTTGACTCCTGGAATGACACAATTCATGATTTTCTTATTCAACATAAGTTCCAGAATTCAGAGTATGATGCATGTGTATATGTCGTAGGCAGATAGTGAAATCCGTCATTTCATGAAGATCCTAGGCACTTCATGAAAAGCCGGCATATGATGTAAAATGAGATAGTTACACTATCTGACGCGAGGTTTCATGAAATGACTAAATTTAGCCGTCACATAGTGTAATTCTTTTTTAAACTATCTGACGGAAAGTCCCGCCCGTCACTTCATGAAGAAGCGGTAGCGTTGTCCTCGTGGTGAGATAAGTGTGCTTTCCAAGAATAAATAGTGGCAATATACGATATGGAAGATACCGTGGAAGTACAGAGGCAGTTGTTTCTTCAGAAAGTTAATATGTATTATGAAAAAAAAACCACTCATAATAAACCTTGGTCTCAAGAAGAAATGGATAAGGTAAGAAAGACTTGTTTGGTATATTTTAGGTTATGTCACTTGTAGCCTGACTGTTTTAATCATTTACAAGTGTTATATTCATCTCATTTGGATGAGCATGATACTGGTGGCCGATTAACAGAGAATTAATGGGTTTTTATGCAAATACCAGTAGCATCACAAGTCCGAGAATGAACGGCATATGTCCAGACGAAATATTACACTTTCTTTTACATGGGGAAAGGCGGGATGTCAATAGAACAATGCGATGTTTATATTAATGACATTATTAGAAAATTTTAGGACATAGCCTACACAATAGTCAGCTTATTTCGTGTTTCTGTAGTCTTACCGCAATGAAGAAATCAGGGCTGTACCCAGAAAATAATTTCGGGAGGGTTTCTGTATTTAATTTGTTTCAGTCTGCACATTTTAATATATTTGTAGTAGTTTTATTGTTGTAAAAACGGGCTAGGTACATCTTGGTCATCAGCCCAGTATACTAGGTGTATGTTGTCTGATAACGTCATCAGCCCAGTACATTAGGGTGTAGAGTATGTTGTCTGATAAGGTCATCAGCTCAGTACATTAGGGTGTAGAGTATGTTGTCTGATGTCATCAGCCCAGTATATTAGGATGTACAGTATGTTGTCTGATAAGGTCATCAGCCCAGTACATTAGGGTGTACAGTATGTTGTCTGATAAGGTCATCAGCCCAGTACATTAGGATGTACAGTATGTTGTCTGATAAAGTCATCAGCCCAGTACATTAAGGTGTACAGTATGTTGTCTGATAAGGTCATCAGCCCAGTACATTAGGGTGTACAGTATGTTGTCTGATAAGGTCATCAGCCCAGTATATTAGGGTGTACAGTATGTTGTCTGATAAGGTCATCAGCTCAGTACATTAGGATGTACAGTATATTGTCTGTAAAGGTCATCAGCCCATTAGGGTGTACAGTATGTTGTCTAATAAGGTCATCAGCCTAGTACATTAGGGTGCACAGGGTGCAACATATGTCCAGAAAATGACAGCATTTCCAGCAACTATGAAATTCATGTAAGTAATGATGATTATTACATACGTTAAAAAGTGCAAATGCGTTGAACTACTGTAGTTGGGCGTTACGCTGCGGGCAGCGGCAGTGCCTTGCTCGAAGTGCTACTACACACAGTGGCCCATCCGACACGTGGCCTCTGCGAGGCTCTGTCAATTAGAGAAGGACTTCACTGTATAAATACTGCTGTGTTAACTAGATACCGTACATAATGCATCATGGTCGACGAAGCCTTATTTGACACACGTCAGGTACTCAGCATGAATTTCCTTTCACAGTCAGTTGTTCAACATTTCTTGCTGACCTAGCTATGGATCATCTGGTAGAGAGGTCTCACACAACTTTGCATTAAGCAAATAATCCCTTTTTTATGCAGCCAGTGGCCATTTATTTTATTTTCAGGACGGTTCAGGAAAGGGATTTTGGGAGGAAATCGGCCATGAACCTATTGAAAAGAACCGTCCCGGCATTTGCCTGGTGGTGAAAATGGGAAACCACGAAAACCTTTTTCAGGACGGCTCTCCCGATGCCAGAGAGACACGAGATAGCGCGTTATCGCTCTCGACCACCGCGGGCGATAAGCAAAGACCTTATGACTCACCTTCAGACAAAGAAGTGAAGCCGTTACCATCTTTACAACCAACAGAAATCCCTCGACAAAGATTTTACAGTACACCTGGAACTGCGGGCTATGGGACGGGCTATTGGGCAGGGTGACTTGGTATTCCTGTTAGTAAGATGGAGACAGGCGTCACGTTTTGATTGATTTATATTTTCATTATTTTTTCATATATATTTAATGCTTTATTTAACAGTACAAAGATACAGGCATAAGCTCAATTACGTTCCTTTTTGACATTTTAAGTTCAAAAATACAAAATACATCAATGAGGAAAATGAAGAGAGAGAGAGAAAGAGATAAGAAGAAAGGGTACACATTTTAGGAAATAAAGAGAAACCACAAAATAAATTATGAAAATATACATTAAGAAAAAGTATATTGCACAAATTGGGAAAAATATAAGCTTCTACAAAAAGAAGAAAGTGAATAAACGATCAACAATTTATTTCTCGGAATAATTCGTGTATGACACAGAAAAATAATGTACAACTCCACTGCGGCAGTCATTTAATTCTGATTAGAAAAGGATTAATGCAGGTCTACAAATAGAAAAAAATAAACATATACAGAAGAAAAAAAGAAGAGAAAAGCTTACCCAGTGTTCCAGGATTAGATTTTAGGTTGTACGTGGAAATTGATTTCGAACGCCATGGTAAACAAGCATTAATTTATTTCTTGGAATAGAACAAGTGAAGGAATTAATGTACGACTTCGTAGCGTCAGTCATTTCATGAAGACCCGAATCAAAATATGCCGGATCTTCATGAAGTGCCTCGGCTGATAATGTAAAATGATTTCTTACACCATCTGCCTTTCTTCATTAAGAAACGCGTCAGATTGTGTAACTATCCCATTTTACATCATATGCCGGCTTTTCACGAAGTGCCTAGGATCTTCATGAAATGACGGATTTCACTATCTGACTACGACATATACACTAAGAACGAAGGTAAAACATGTGTAGCGATTGGCTTGCATGTTGATGCCTTCTATATTTTCTCAAACTGTAAGCAGGAAACTAAGAAACTTAAGGAAACTATGTTTAATATTTTAAAATAAGGGACTTGGGTCCTGTAAATGAATGTCTAGGTATGAGAGTGACAAGAGACCAGGAATCTCATTCAGTTAAGTTGGATCAAGAGAGCTATGCTCTCGACATTGTCAAAAACTATGGTATGGAGGAGTGTAAACCAGTGAACACGCCCCTAGCACTTGGTGTAAAACTTGTCTGGCCAATGAATTCTACAAATCATCCACTGTATCAAAAATTGATAGGTGCCCTTATGTATCCGGCGGTAGGCACCAGACCTGACATATGTTTTGCTGTTAATTATTTAAGCCAGTTCAACAGTTGCAATGGTGATGAACATTTCAATGCTGCCCTGAGAGTGGTTAGATACTTGAAGGATACAATGGGCTTAGGGCTAAAATATTGTAAAGGAGGATGTAGTTTAACTGGTTATGCAGATGCTGATGTTGCTGCTTGTGCTGTTGATAGAAAATCTGTTACTGGCTACCGGTATGTGTTCAAGCTAGCAGGTGGAGCCATTAGTTGGCAGGCAAGAAAACAAAGATCTGTAACTATTGCAGATAGCACGACTTTTGCAGAGTAAGTTTCTACTAGTGAATGTGGTAAGGATGGAGTGTATTTAAGAGGTCCTCTTGGGGAATTATCAGTCCCAATCAAATGTATTAAAATATTTAATGATAACAAAGGAGCTATTAATATGTGTCTGAACCAGTCATCTGGCAGCAAAATCAAACACATTGTTGTCAGGTTCCATCAAATAAAGCATTGGCTGAAATGTGGTGTTGTCAGTGTACAATACTTGTCAACTTAACAGATGATTGCTGATGTGCTAACCAAAGCACTTTCAAGGGCAAAACATGATTTTTGCATTGCATCTATGGGGATGGCAGAATAATTCATGTGTTGTGTGTACAAACAATCGATTAAGTGAGGGTGTTAGAATGTCTTATTATCATAAAGATAATCAATTGTTCTGTAGAACTTCAGTTCAGGGGCGGCGCAAGATATAAGCGAACTACGCGGCTGCGGGTGGCGCCGTGAGACGGGGGGTGCCGCGGCGCACCGAAATATCAAGTTAGGGGTGCCCAGAGCTAGTTTGTAATGTGGTAAACATTACGAATTCTAATGTTTTTATCATTAACAAACTGTAATGTTTACATTATAAACAATGTAACCAGATAACATAACATAACATTACCATTCTGTTTATGTTTCGTCTTTTCAGTTTTACTTTACTATTTCAGTAACAATCAATACGAAATAATATTTGAAAAAATCAGCATAACCATTTTAAAGAGTCGCCGCTTTACGGGTGATGCTACTTATGAAACAAACTTAGAACTTAGAACTATTACGGAGCATCCACTAATGACTTCGACTCTTCCGCGTGACTCATACGTCTCTTGTCTTTATCCGCTCAGTATTGCCAGCTAGCTGACAGCCTTCACTCATCGTTGTATTTTGTAGTGTGTGTGTTGACGTAAGCTGCACTGATGATTTTTTAGACACACGAAATGTCCAGTAATAAAAAGCCATCAGGTGCGTTTCACCGTAAAAGACAGTTGCAGCATTCTAAAGAAGATGATAAGCAATCTAAAGCGCTTAAAAGGTATTTTGCGCCTTCGGCTTCATCGTCATGTTCAAATATGATCGACGAAAAACTAAGTTAACTGAATCCGTTCATAACAATGGGGATGACGACAAGTTACCAATATCAGGGCTGCCTGGATCATCAATGAGTGAAGAATCCCTCAAAATGTAAGTGTAACTGTAAATAATTTAGTTTATATTTTTTTGCTAATGACTCTAAATGCCTAAATTAATTTAATCTAAATTGATGAAAATTTGTATAAACAATTTACCCTTATAATGTAAACTATAATAATACTAGCTGTACCCGACATGCGTTGCATTGCCAATCAAAGAAAGTGTTGGGGTTTTGACTTTGTTAGTTGCAGTGCTTTTGGATTCCCAATATTTTCTTTTTTTCCGTTAACCACCTCTAAACTATTATAAAAAATAATTTACTATCTCAGAAACATTCACGGGAGCGTGATCAACAACTCACTAAAGTTACATCGCAATGAAATGAATGGTATATGAACGCATACGAGACTGCTGAAACGATTAGAGCGTCGTCACCCATTTGTTGAATATACTCGTACGCTACCTATTGTAAAATGGATTTACTAACTCGAAAATCATTCCTGGCGTGTACGCAACAACTCATCAAAGTTTCATTGCAATCGGATGAATGGCATATGAACGCATATGGGATTTTGTTTAACGATTCGCGCCATCACTCATTTGTTGAATCTTCTTTTGCTCCACCCATTGAAAAACGGACTTACTAGTTCATGAACCTTCGCAGGACTGTATTCAGCTCTCCAAAGTTTATCACACTCAGATGAATGGTATACGATCGCATACAGGACTTTATTGAAACGATTCACGCGCTGTCGCTTATTAGTTAAATCTACCCGTTTGCTACCAGTAGGGGAGCAAGGCCGATTCTATTAGCCCCCACCACTACTCTCAATGCGAGCCGATATCTCTCGAATCCGTGGTCGGAGATTCACGAATGAGGTGTCGTTGAACTCGAACTGACGGGGGCTTTGCTATGGACCACTCGTTATATTTTTCATTTTTTTTTTGAAAATGTTTGTTTTAGAAAGTAGGTCATTGTTTGAAAGCCAAACATGATAGAACGTTCTGCCAAGGTTCAAACCAATGGTTTTTATGTCCTTTATATTTTATAATAAAACTTTTTTATTTTTGATGTTTTTTTGAAAACAGTCCAATTTTGAAATTCCTATATTTTGGAAACTAGGAATTTTACAAAAAAGTTTCTTTGACGTAAATGAATGGTCCCTACCCCTCTACTCCCAAAATAAATTTCAAGTCTCTAGGATAAAAACAGGTAGTAGTGCTAGAATGAGAGAGCTGCTCCACAGCCTACTTTCCTACGAACTTTGCCGATATCTCTCGAACGCATGATCGGATTTTAACGAACGAGATGTTGTTGGCGTTGGGGTGACGTCCCCTTTGCTAAGCATGTGTGTTGGTATTTTTTTAAATGCTTGTTTTTTATATTGGCGCTATTTTGGAAACGGTGAATTTTGGAAAAAAGTTTGTTTCACGTTAATGTAAGGAGGCTATGCCCTCCAGGAGGACAGCAAGTTTCAAGGTTGTAGGAGGAAAAAAAATATAGCCTACTTCTTCGCGATCATTGGTGATAATTGGCAAACGGATGGTCGGATTTTAACGATTGAGATATTGTTGGCGTTGGGGTGAGGTCCTCTTTGCTAAGAATGTGTGTTGGTATTTTTTAATTTTTTTTGGAAAAAAATTGTTTTTGAAAGTAGGTGATAGGTTGCAAACCAAACATGATAGAACGTTGTGCCATAGTGCAAACGAATGATCTTTATGACCTTTATTTTTATATGGAAACTTTTTAATTTTTATGTTTTTTTGAAAAAAGTGTAATTTTGAAATTCCTATATTTTGGAAACTAACAAGTTTACAAATAAGTTTGCTTGACATAAATGTAAGGTCCCTACCCCCTCTACCAAGAAATTAAATGTCAAGTCTGTAGGTCAAAAAATGTGCATGTTGAAACTTTTTTAAAATTTTAAAAATAAAGAGTGTTTGTAGACAGAGATTGATTGATTGATTGATTGATTGATTTTATTTTCACGGCTACACTTAGAGCTTAAGAGCTCCTTTACAGTAGCGCCCTACATAAAATAAGGTTAGGGCTTATACAAATAAAACATTTCACTTAGAGTCACAATATAAATAATAATAGTCTAAGAATAGTAACAAAAAGACAGTAATAATACAATAATAATAATAATAATAATAATAATAATGATAATGGAAAGAATATTTACAAAAGAGAGCATACAGACACAGTATCAGCCCGAAAAGCAAACATCATATACTGTACAAGAAAAGCTATTAAATTAGACAGGTTGTCAGCTATTGTCCTGATGTTATAATTGAACTAAAAAAAAGTATTTTAACATAATGCAGTAATCAAATGTGAGAGGTATACTGCTCCAAGAAGCAGGATGAAAGATGTCTTTTGAATGCTGCAGTGCTTGCAATGTTGACGAACTTATATAAATCGAAGGCGTTGAAGAGGCGTGAGGCGGTGCAAACAAAAGATTTATTGAACTTCATGGTTCGGTGTATAGGAATCTGGAGTGTTAATTTTGTGTATCTATTTTCTCGATTATGAACAGAATGCATTGGTGTAAAAGCATTGTAGAGATATAACGGGGTCTTGGTATGTAATATTTTATGTGTCAGAATGGCAACTGATAGCTGCCTGCGCTCGTGGAGTTTCAGCCATTTCAGCTGCACGTAGTAAGGTGTGATATGTTCATCTCGCCATACATCCAGAATGTACCGAACACATGCATTCTGGACTCTTTGTAATTTGATGTTCTGTGTTTCTGGTAAATCATTGTATACAGCAGAGCCATAATCAATGATTGGAAAAATGAGGGTTTGGACGAAGAGCTTACGTATGTTAGGAAGGATGTAAGGAGATGCATAGTTGATACAACCTTCCTTACCACATTAGACGTATGCTCTGCCCACGACAGTGTTCTATCAAATATCACTCCGAGATTATTGACAGTGTTGCTATATTTAATATTATTATCTAGTATCTTGATGGTTGGTAGTGAATTAAAATCTACTGAATTTAGAAGTTTTGTATATCCAATGGATATAAGTTGTGTTTTAGATATGTTCAAGTTAAGATTATGATTTAGGGCCCATTCACAAAGCCTGTCAATGTCTTAATTAAACAGATTTATACGATCACATGCAGTGCTAGGCGTGAGGTGAAAATAGGCTTGGAGGTCATCAGCGTATATATGAAAAGAACTATTTCGGAATGCATTCGAAACATCGTTTATATATATCGAGAAGCATAGTGGACCTAAGCCAGATCCCTGAGGTACTCCACTTTCTACCGATTGCCAGTCTGAGCAAGAGCCATCCGCGATGACCACTCTCTGTGTACGCATGGGAAGGTATGATTTGAACCAGGAAAGAGCACTCTGAGAGAAGCCAAAAGATTTCAGCTTTGCAAGAAGTATATTGTGATTCACACAGTCAAAAGCCTTACTGAAATCGAAAAGACATAAGATTGTAAGCTGACGCTTGTCCATAGCTGAGCGTATATCATCGCTGACCTTTAACAATGCAGTGGTGGTACTATGCCCCTTTTTAAACCCAGATCGTTAAGGATTGAATATATTAAATTTAATTAGGTATTCACATACTTGTTCATGAACAATTTTCTCAAGCGCTTTACTTAGGGCACAAAGGATATTTATTGGTCTCAAGTCACTACAACTAATGGGGTTTTTATTTTTTGATACTGGACGTATGTTAGCACACTTCCAAAGAGACGGGTATAGTCCTCTTTGTAGAGAGAAATTAAATAGATGGATAATTGGGGGTAGAAATACTTCAAGACAGTTAGAAATAAGAGAAATTGGGATGCTATCAGGGCCTCTTGCTTTTGTACGAATTGATTTGATGGCTTTCACAATCAGGTGTGGGTAAACATACATAAAGAAAAATTTTTCATGGGCAGGGAGAGGGATGGATGTGTATTTCATGACGGTCTCTGATACTCTTAATACATCACCAATTGACGCAACATTTGAGTAATGTTCATTTAATTGTGATGCAGAGACAGGCATCTCAACATCAGTGACTGAACTGGCACCAACTCCCAATGATTTTGCAGCACGCCATCTGGCGGAGGTGGTTTTGCAGTCACCGAAGAGGTTGTTCATATATTTCACTTTTGTGTTCCTAATTGTTTGTTTTGTCTTATTACGCTGAATTCTATACTCTTCATAGTCAATGGTAAGTTTAGATTTAATAAATGTTCTACGTGCTTTATCACGTTTCTTTAAAAGCGTTTTGATTTCTTTACTGATCCACGGAGCAGAGCAATGTTTTATATCCACTTTCTTTTGCGGTGCATGCATATCATAGAGTTTATTTACACAATCATTAAATATTCATATTCATATTCATTCATTTATTTGCAATGGCGGGTGTGTCCCCCGGTGGCAAATTGTATATACATAACAAATAAATAATTACACATAACAATTCAATAACAATTATACAACAATTAAACTGGAGTATTTACGCAAATAGTCAGTCTTTTCTTAAACACACCTATATGTTTGGGAAAAGGCTCTAAGACTGCGGCAGGTAGAGAGTTCCAATTATCAATGCCACGGTTTACAAAATAATATTTACCATAATTTGTTCGCTGTGGTCGGCCCTTTACTTTCCCAATCGTTTGCTAAGCTCACCCCATGCTGGTTGATTTGTATACGTGTTGTACATAGCACAGAGTCTCGATTTCATCCTCATAGCCTCCAGTCATTCCCACCCAAGTTTCTTTAACATACGGCTCACACTGCTCCTGCGATTAAAGTCACTGAGCACAAATCTAGGGGTCTTTCTTTGTACCATTTCCAACTCACTGATGAGCCCTACTTGATATGGATCCCAAACCGCCGAGGCATATTCCAGAATAGGTCTTACAAGTGACAATTAGCCTAATTCTTTAGCAGAGGTACTACTTCCTTTTAATACCCTCATTACAAAGTGCAGGGATTTGTAAGCTTTTGAAACTACACATCCTACATGACTACTCCATTTCATATCATTCCTTACGTGAACGCCCAAATATTTGCAAGAATCTTCTTCTACAAGTATTTCCGAGCCAATGTTATATTGAAAATCCTGCCTTCGCCCTTTCCCTATTTTTAAGAGACTACATTTTCTTGTGTTTATTTTCATTTTATTTACAATTGCCCACTTATAGACCAGGTTCAGGTCCTCTTGAAGCACTGCATTGTCTTGTGAGTCATGTATCTTTCGATATATTACACAATCATCCGCAAACAATCGACAGTCACTGCGAATCCCATTTGGTAAGTCATTTATAAACGCCAAAAATAACAAAGTTCTGATTACGCTGCCCTGAGGGATACCCGAATTTCTCATCTATGTCAGTGGATTGGTAGAAATTCTGCCAAGGGAGTAATTCTGCGTCCGTTTTAAAATCATTTAAATTAAATTTGCTGAAGTCACGTACAAAGATTGATTTTGGTCGAAGTTTCGGTGTAGATAAAGAAAACACAGCATACAGGAGATCATGGGCTGAGAATCCAGCAGCTGGTTCTTGTCCGTAGTCAACAACGAGGTCATTGCAGTTTGAAGAAATAATATCGAGGGAGCTGTCACAAGTAGCTGTGTGAAATGTAGTATCGAATGGTAAACATTCAACATTACAGGAAGAGAGCACATCACATACCTGTTCAGTTTCAAAAGCTCCACTACCAAACCGAGCATTGACGTCCCCAACAATAAAAACATATTTATAATCAAGAATGAACCTGTACATGTCATTCAGAAAAATTTCTAGGTAGCCAGCTTTCGGTGGACGGTGCACACAAGCAAAGATAATTTTAGTTTCGGTAAGAGAAATGTCAAGTATAATGTATTCAGGGCTCTTATTATATTCACCAGGAGACTGACTCAGCACGCTATACTTTATGCTATCCCTAAGGTAAACTGCAACACCACCTCCACCTACGGTTAATCTGTCGTTTCTAATGACTTTATAGCCACTTACTGCAATTATGTCAAAAGACGAACCACCAACGACGTGACAAAATTCAGAATAGTGAGAGGAGTCAACTAATGATTGAGCATTGATATGAGCAATTTTTAGTCAGTTTGTGTTTTCAGGCTGATAGCGGAAAGTATGTCTGATAGACTATGGTCAGATACAACATAGGTACAAGTTAAAAGATCTTGTAAAGTAGTGAAAGGCATTACCTAGTCACTCAGAAGAGAAATGAGTACAGTGACCATTATATGTCGTCATTCATAATCTACAATAGCACAAACTACAACACAATTTAGAAGCTAAAGAAAAAGTTAAGTTATGACAGATGGCACACAAATATATGAGTTAAATAATGACACAGTGAAACACACTGCAATCTTCAGTAACATTTTGGAATTACACAGTCATGTCATCAGATCTGTCTAGAATTGAGCTAGGCATAGTTTAAAGTCACTTGTCAATCACCAACCAACACACCCTGAAAATGCCATTAAGGTTTTATATCTCAAGACATAGTGTACGTTATAGCTATATAGACTATACATTTAATTTAACATTTGTGATAGGTTGAATTAATAAACACACAAAAAGGGAAATACGGATAAAATGAAATTAAAGTTGAATGTGGTTTAAAGCAGGCCTACTAGTCTCCAGCTTCTACCCAATATAGGTCTACTTACAGAAAATAAAGTGTATTCACATTGCATGATGATAGGATAGACAGGGAATGTTAATCTGAAAACATAACAGTGATGGTTACAGGTGGCAGCTGAAGAACTATTATTTATACCGTAATAATTACCATCCATTGGGGTTAATGTCACTAAATGTCTGTCAGAGAAAGAGAGAGAGGACTCTTGCAGTCCTGAGCTAGCAGCCATTAAATCAACTGCGAACTGGGTTAACAATGTTTTGCCTGATCTGTATGACAATATGTCATGCAGTAGCCTATAGCTCACACTCACCATTAATATTAACAACGTGTATAGGAGAAGAAAGATGGGTTTGGGCTGGGAGCAAAAGGTGAAAGCAAGTAAGCAAGTAAGTAAAGACGTAAGTAGTGTTTAAAGCTGATTAATTGTTGGAAAAGGCTTGGTACTGGTAGGCTACCTAAGAGAGAAGCTTAATATTTATAAAAAATCATTTTGCCCACCTGTTCAATAAGGGAAGGAAGCTTGGAACTAATAGCAAGCAGTATAGCTCAGTATTGGTGTCTATTTGGTAAAGGCAGATTTACAAACGTTATAGAATTTAGCAGACAATTTTCTAAATGTTGTTGCCTAAGAGGAATGTGGTATTTTTTAAATTTAAGTTTCCCAGCCTTACTTGCTTTCGAGCAATAGGTACCGGTATTATGGTATACAGTTGGTACAATCAATTGGTTAAAGTTAAAATTACATTAGTAAGGGATATAACACTGATCACACTAACTTAGATCAATCTAAAGTCATTGAAATTAGTCAGCCTGTGACGAATACCTCGGCTAACTGCAAAGATGACGCCATTATTGGACCAACAATGCTTAACTCCCACCTTATCGATTGTTTTGTGGAGCAATTCCAACCGTAACTTGGTTAGGTCTTCCCTAATTACAGTCCCAGTTCCCTTCAATTTCTTCTTCTTCGCCTGAAAGAGCGCATTCCGCTTGGCAAAGGAGACAAATTTACATATGATGGGGCGTGGCTTATGGGTGTTTCTTGAGCCTAGCCTATGGGTCCTGTCAATGTCCTCAATTTTTACATTTACTCCTAGCTGTTCTGCCAAGTTAAGGACGAGCTGATCAGTCGATTCGCCATCCTTTTCTTCCATGCCAAGCACCCGGACACAATTCCGTCGGGAGTATTGCTCCATTGTATCAGTCCTTTCACGCAGTTCCTCTTTCAGTGATTGCACTTCCTCCTCGCTGGCCTTAATTTTATTTTCCATATCATCTTCAGTGTTGAAATCAATGGATGCTTTGAGACCCTCAATTACTTTTGAGGTGATCTCATCAACAAGCCTTGACAAGAAGGAGGGCTGGTTAACCAAGTCATTTACGATCTTTAGCAGTAATGTTGATAAGTCACCATGTTCATCAGTGCTGCCCTCTGTGTGGTTAATGCCAGCATTTCCCATCTTTGCAGAGGGAGAGCGCTGACAGTCTTCCTGCACCTGTTGGCGATTCTGCGCATTACGCTTCGTGTTTTTATTTTTCCCTCCAGACATTTTAAACCTAAAATTGAGTTCTACTATGTATAAATGTAGATGATTAAGGGTTTTAGAGTATATTTGGCAGCCTTATTTTTTTTGACGACTGAAGTACAGTAATTTCACTCACCGGATTGTTGGTTTAAATGGACACGCGAACGCGAGAACACGTTAAAAATACACTACACTTCTAAGCGACACAATTCTGTGACTTCAGTCCGCCATGACACACAAGGGTGAGAGAGAGAGCCGGTAGCGCTGGGCGTGTGTTCCAACGAGGCTATGACTGGCCATGGTGAATAGAGGAAATGGCTATTTCGACGGGGCGACAAAAAGATAGAAGGAGGGGTCGCTTTTTTCAGTTATTTCCTACGACGAATATTTCAAAAATTCCTCATGGCGATTTCGATGACCGTGCCCGGAAGAAATGAATTGCTGTTTAGGCGGGATGGCGGGGGCAGCTTATTACGGTTGGTTTTGTGGTATTTCCTATGACGGATGGAGACGAATAATTGAAAATGCGTGAAGCATGCTGAGATTTTTTTACCCCTGAAGGGGATTTTTAACATGCCAGTAAACGGTAATAAGCGAGACCACTGTCTGACAGAGCGAATGGTTGTAGAATATGGAAACCTATAACATTCGCTCGACCAAGTCATTGCATGTATGCAAAGAGCCGACACGGTAAGGTCATTGGCTTGAGATGTTATAAACTAAATATTGAACTGGGTAAAGTGACGTGTTATATTGAAAGTATGTGGTTAAGATGGTCATGTATTGAGGATGGCCGCTTGCTAATAATAATAATTATTATTATTACAGTAAAAATGTTTAATAATAATAATAATAATAAGACACACACACGTTTTGATTGCTAACACACACACTAAGACACTGTCCTGATCACTGGAGACTGAATATTGTACCTAGCCAAAGGCCCTGTGAGAGCTGTTGCTGCTGCTGACGAGGCGGGAATGTCTACGACAGCAGGAAGTGCGATATCAGCTTACTTGCCTCGTGGTGGCTAGCAGGTGTGCTGCTTAAGCAGAGACCGCCATGTTGGTTCTTAGGCAGTAGTAATACCAATGTATAAGAGGCAGCCATTTTGGTTCCTTATTAAAATCATGAAACTATTATAAGGTACGCGAATCTTATCGCGTTTGAGGAATGTGGCGAGGCGTGGGAACATGTGAGAAAGAGAAACAGGCAACCATTCAAGGTCAAAACGCTGAGAAAATGCATTTTTTTATGTCGCTAGGCCTACTGATAACGATTGCATCAGTGATACACTTGCCATTTTAGCAAACGGACGTATAAAGTACAGCTCTGAACTGAACTTTGGAAGAAAAATCCTTTTATTTTTTGGTAAGTACCTATGAATGATTATTTGAATTATGCCAAGCTAATGAACCTTAAATTTGTGAAAAAGATGGTATATTGGCTTTCACGGCCGGTGAATTAAAACTCAGCAATTCTTCTAGGTTTGTGCCGTGTCTTGTGTGGGGTTTCGCCTAGGACACCAAGCTAGGCTCATCGGCGGGCTCTTGGTGTCCCCGCCCGGACCCCCACAGGAGTGACGAACTGCGCGCCACCTCCCTTTATATAAGGTGCAACTGCACCACTTGACTACGAGAACTAAAAGTTCAAGCAGCCTTAACCTCCCTATGAAGGCTTCCAAAAAGATGGTATATTGGCTTTCACGGCCGGTGAATTAAAACTCAGCAATTCTTCTAGGTTTGTGCCGTGTCTTGTGTGGGGTTTCGCCTAGGACACCAAGCTAGGCTCATCGGCGGGCTCTTGGTGTCCCCGCCCGGACCCCCACAGGAGTGACGAACTGCGCGCCACCTCCCTTTATATAAGGTGCAACTGCACCACTTGACTACGAGAACTAAAAGTTCAAGCAGCCTTAACCTCCCTATGAAGGCTTCCAAAAAGATGGTATATTGGCTTTCACGGCCGGTGAATTAAAACTCAGCAATTCTTCTAGGTTTGTGCCGTGTCTTGTGTGGGGTTTCGCCTAGGACACCAAGCTAGGCTCATCGGCGGGCTCTTGGTGTCCCCAAGAAGCCTTCATAGGGAGGTTAAGGCTGCTTGAACTTTTAGTTCTCGTAGTCAAGTGGTGCAGTTGCACCTTATATAAAGGGAGGTGGCGCGCAGTTCGTCACTCCTGTGGGGGTCCGGGCGGGGACACCAAGAGCCCGCCGATGAGCCTAGCTTGGTGTCCTAGGCGAAACCCCACACAAGACACGGCACAAACCTAGAAGAATTGCTGAGTTTTAATTCACCGGCCGTGAAAGCCAATATACCATCTTTTTGGAAGCCTTCATAGGGAGGTTAAGGCTGCTTGAACTTTTAGTTCTCGTAGTCAAGTGGTGCAGTTGCACCTTATATAAAGGGAGGTGGCGCGCAGTTCGTCACTCCTGTGGGGGTCCGGGCGGGGACACCAAGAGCCCGCCGATGAGCCTAGCTTGGTGTCCTAGGCGAAACCCCACACAAGACACGGCACAAACCTAGAAGAATTGCTGAGTTTTAATTCACCGGCCGTGAAAGCCAATATACCATCTTTTTGGAAGCCTTCATAGGGAGGTTAAGGCTGCTTGAACTTTTAGTTCTCGTAGTCAAGTGGTGCAGTTGCACCTTATATAAAGGGAGGTGGCGCGCAGTTCGTCACTCCTGTGGGGGTCCGGGCGGGGACACCAAGAGCCCGCCGATGAGCCTAGCTTGGTGTCCTAGGCGAAACCCCACACAAGACACGGCACAAACCTAGAAGAATTGCTGAGTTTTAATTCACCGGCCGTGAAAGCCAATATACCATCTTTTTGGAAGCCTTCATAGGGAGGTTAAGGCTGCTTGAACTTTTAGTTCTCGTAGTCAAGTGGTGCAGTTGCACCTTATATAAAGGGAGGTGGCGCGCAGTTCGTCACTCCTGTGGGGGTCCGGGCGGGGACACCAAGAGCCCGCCGATGAGCCTAGCTTGGTGTCCTAGGCGAAACCCCACACAAGACACGGCACAAACCTAGAAGAATTGCTGAGTTTTAATTCACCGGCCGTGAAAGCCAATATACCATCTTTTTGGAAGCCTTCATAGGGAGGTTAAGGCTGCTTGAACTTTTAGTTCTCGTAGTCAAGTGGTGCAGTTGCACCTTATATAAAGGGAGGTGGCGCGCAGTTCGTCACTCCTGTGGGGGTCCGGGCGGGGACACCAAGAGCCCGCCGATGAGCCTAGCTTGGTGTCCTAGGCGAAACCCCACACAAGACACGGCACAAACCTAGAAGAATTGCTGAGTTTTAATTCACCGGCCGTGAAAGCCAATATACCATCTTTTTGGAAGCCTTCATAGGGAGGTTAAGGCTGCTTGAACTTTTAGTTCTCGTAGTCAAGTGGTGCAGTTGCACCTTATATAAAGGGAGGTGGCGCGCAGTTCGTCACTCCTGTGGGGGTCTGGGCGGGGACACCAAGAGCCCGCCGATGAGCCTAGCTTGGGGTCCTAGGCGAAACCCCACACAAGACACGGCACAAACCTAGAAGAATTGCTGAGTCTTAAATTTGTGGTTATTGATAAGGTAATTAATGATTTTTTTATTTATTTGTTTGCAGATAACCGGCATAGCTGTCATGTCTGAGAGAGAGATCATTCCACTTATGAGCCCACAAGAAGAAAACAGCAAAAAGCCAGTAAAAGTCAAGGTGAGTTATTTTAAACTAACTTGTTTAATTTTTGTTTGATTTTTTTTATGAATTGCATGTATTAGCCTGAAATTAGGTATTTATAGTGGTTTATTTTATTTATTTATTTATTGATTTTTAGAAACTTGGAAAGAATAGCTTTACCGCCGTAGCAGTGACTGATAACCCGAGACGCAGTCGAGTGCAACCATTGTTTCGAGGCAGTGAACTATTGAAAACTCAGGTAAGTCTAACATAAAAATGCTATTCCATTTTACCACAAATGAAAAACCATAGACAAAAGATGATTGCTTTCTTGATTAATGAATATGTATTGGCAACCGGTACAAGAACATATTGGTTGTTTACCGTGAAATTACAAGGCCATATTGGATTTTGTAAAAAACAAAAATTTTAATTTAACTGTTATGTCATTCCCTATAATAATAATAATAATAATATAATATTAATAATAATATAAATATCGTATTGTGCCCAAATCTAGGAATGGGTATTCCAAGTTTCAGACACCTAGATATCAAGGGAAAGGCTGTAGCCGCTTTTGAAAGTTCAGATATTTGAATATCGCGCTACATTGCTTCTCGAAGCATTTCGAAGGATTTTACCGATAGTTGGATGTCAAGTGACGTAGCGAGTAACAGCAGAGGTGGAGGCTATTTATTGATTAAATAGTTAACTATGGAGTAGAGACTTGAGACTGGGATCAGATTACTGGCACGGCCAAATAAAAGAGAATGCAATTAGTATCAAGTAAATCGGACCAGGGATTCAAGAGATATGAGGATTTCTAGATATCAGGCGATGACGCGTGACCCTGACCGTTTTGAATAAAAGCCAGCTGGAGCAGGCATGGTTAGCTCACTCCAACACAAGCACTTGGCTAGCAAGTTGCGTCTACGCTGAGCCAAGGCACATGGTTGCCGAATCTACGCAGAAGTTCTTTTCAAATCGTGATAGTCACGAGAAGTGCTGCGCAAACGAGTTGGAACTTAGTAAGTTTCTGGTGAGGAGAATCACTGAGGTGATTGATTTCTACAGACATTGGTGGAAATATTTATATTTCTAAAAGGACATATGCTAGACTTGGTCTAGAAAATAGTATTTTGTCACAGTCCAGTAGTAACTTAATACTTGGATGTTTAAATCCATTTCAAGTCAGTTTTCATATTTTGTAACTAGTTAACCACTTCGATCTGTCAGTACATTGAAGACTAGTCTATAACGGTGGCGTTCATTAGTCTACGCAAGGGAAACTGCAAGTTGTCTAGCGCATGGCAGATGGTGATATTAATAAACCATGCCCAGGGAACGATCTTCATAACAGCCGTTAACTGCTTAGACTGTCAATGTTTTTCTTGTACTGAGGAGATTACAGTGAGTTATGTTACAACTGACATATTTAAGAAGAGATCACTTAGATCTGACCCTATTCAAACAAACTGTTATGGCTTTGATAGAAGCCCATATTAAAATGGAACAACAGTTTATTCAAACGTCGAAAGATACTACCACTATGTCTGACTAGACGATTTGTGGGTCTACAATGGCGGCCGATACAAGGATTATACGTGCTTGTCCGATAGGGCATGTCTATGGATAAATATGGTACAGACCAGGTTTACTACACTTCAAGACCATCAAGAAATGTAAGCCACATTTGAATTATATTATGCCTAGCTAATTGGAACAAACTATTTTTCTGCAGATGACCAACACATATTTTTCGTCGTATTTAAAGCTTGTAATGATTTACGCAAGACTTATTAGAGTTATTCTGAGCATTTTCAGCACTCAGAACAGTTTAGGATCGATGACCGAGCATTTCGAGCATTTATTTGAATTTTTCATATTTTTGGGAAATCACGGTAATCAGCCGATGTAACTGTAAAAGTTAAATTTATTTTTGTTGAGGAATGGATATTTTTTCCATATTCGAAGGTTCGAACATGTGGATTCTCACATAATGAGATGATAATTAAACATATTTAAAATGATACAAATAATAATAATAATAAAAATCCACTAATAATAATAATAATAATTTTCATAATTTTTCTAAATAATTCTTGGATATTATATTTTATAATAATCATGTGTATTGAGAAAGAGCCTATGAAGTAGTTTAAACATTTCTAGTTTGGAACAGGAGATTTTCCGAAGGAGAGTGGTTAGCGCAAGCCCGCATTGAACCAACATTTCAGTTCTGGTTGAACAGTTGATATTTGCTATGAGCAAAGTGTATGTTTCAGATAACACGGAGAGGCATGAAACGGGATACAAATGATATTTGTATCAAATAGGATATTTTTGTATTTATATAAAATCATGACGTAAATACACTCGAAAGTGAAATAAAGCTTTTCATAAGTATGGTAAATTCACGGGTTGAACTGAAGGGTAAAATAAAATAAACTTGTAAGTTTATTAATCTTCCAGTGTTGATAACAAGCAGAGGCTTGATTTATTGTATAAATTTTGGGAAGATAATTTTTATGTGTGTGGAGTAGTTGAAATGCCATTCCCAGGTGCGCATGTTAAGTCGCAGGAATGAAGGTTTTTTTGAGCATCAATCAAATAGCAGGTTCGATGGCTCAGGTTTATAGTAGGAGTATTGGAGCCACACATTTCGTCGTATGAATAACCCGAAGGTTATTTCTTTGAAACCATCAGTTCTTATTTCAACCTTGTGTACGAATTCCATTTAGACTTTGATTTTGCTAGAACCCGGATTTGTCATGATAGTAGTTTATTCTTCTTCAGAAGAAGACCTTTGCCGTTGTTGTTGTTGTTGTTATAATATTGTGTTCTTACACAAATAGTAGAATGGGCCACTGCCAATTAAAAATAATTCTTTAACCACGAATAATTTGAAGGATATTTTCAATCCTAGTGCCATGAACTAAATGAATTCATTATAAAGCTACAATTCTTATTTCCGCATTCTGTCGAAGAATTGCAAGTTGTGAAAGTTACTAGAAATGGCCATAAATATAAATATGTTTTTCATAATGTTCCCAAGGGGAAAATCTAATAGTTGAATGGTTCAACCATTTATTGATCAAGTTGATGATTCAGAAATCATATATTTTGTTTGGAACTTGAAGTTCATAATCGAGTCACTTCTCGAATGTTTAATGTCAGAAGAACAATTAATTGTTGTTGTGCTTCGCACAGTTCTTCGATGCTATGCTCAAGGTCAAATACTTTTCAGATGTTATTAATATGTGTTAATAATTTGTGTTGCTTAAATGATGATAATATTTTCGACGATATTTTTTTTGAAACTGGAAAACAAGTGAAAGTTTAAGAATTCTATAAACATTTATTCTACGAGTGTTAATATCATGTAAATAGTCAAACAGTGATCTACGTTATTTCCAGTATGAACAATTAATTTTGAGCTGGAATTAAATTAATAATTTTGGAACACAGTCCACAGGACTATTAATCGGACTTGTGTTTCCAAAAAGATTGTCAAATGTGTTTGGAAGATTTCTGTATATTGTGTGTAAATAAGAGTGTGGATCGCCACACGTGGATGATGCTGCTTTGAGCATTCTTGCAGTCAGATTTTAACTTTAAATAAACTGAGATAATTTTACCAGATGTGTTTCACCCAATTAAATCTCCTTCTATCCTTATTGTTGCATTGAACCAAAAATCAGTAAAGCATTTTTTAAATTTGATGTCGTTTTTGCGATTTGCTTTAACCCATCTGGCGCTCCGGGATACTTTGACTCTCGTGCTGACTGATTATTGGTAAAATGCATATGTGGTCGTGCGGACTCCGGTCTAAACGGGCACATAAAATAAGATAGAGAGAGAAATGGCTTCGAACGTGGGGCCCGATTTAGACATGGTCAATCGCATGCCGATTTGAAATTGTGAAAATTTTTATAGAAATATTTTGGGAGTTGAGAGATGTCTGGTTTGGATGAATAAATTAGTAGGAAACCCAATTAGTGGGGAAACTTAAAAATTTAACTTGGTCAATAATTAGAATGGGTTTGATAATTTTTGATAATGGCTTAACCATTAGGGCGTCAAGTAAATTCAGTAGTAAACGTTCGATGACTGGACATACACATTATTAGAATCCAGGTGGGGGATATTTGAGAACTTGCATATTTTTCTTGTGATATTATGGTAAATGTAATTCGTAAAAGTAGAGACTTTTGTTTTTCCATCACGTCGATATTAGGACAAATCTCATTTTATTATAGTGTTCCAATTAGCTATTCATATTTCTTGTTCTAGTTATAAGCTTGTGTTTGCCACTGTTGTATACCCCTAAGTTTTGAATAATAATTGAAATTATGGAAGAAATGATGAGGATGATGAGGAGTTTGGAGGAGAGTTCAAAAGAGGCTGGACTGCGTGTAGCAGCCATTATGAAAGAAAATACTGAGGATTTAGAAAAGAAACTTAAAGAAAATTCTGATTCTTTAGAAAGCAGGTTAAAAGATAACTTGAAAGAAAATTCTGATTCTTTAGAAAATAAACTTAAAGAAAATTCTGATTCTTTAGAAAATAAACTTAAAGAAAATTCTGAGTCTTTAGAAAATAAACTTAAAGAAAGTTTGAAAGATAAACTTAAAGAAAATTCTGATTCTTTGGAAAATAAACTTAAAGAAAGTTCTGATTCTTTAAAAAGTAATTTGAAAGAAAATTTAAACAGTAAATTTAATTCAATGGAAAGTAAATTTAAAGAGAATTCTGAAATTTTGAAAATGACACTTGAAAGTAAAATGAATAAATTATGCGATAAAACACATGAGCTCGAAACTTCATTAGCTACTAACGCAAGTATAATGGACGAAAAATTTCGCGATGCCGATCTTCGATCCCAAAGCTTAGCTGATAGGATAGAACATGGTCTTAGGAAAGTTGGTGAAGACATGGTCAACCTAGAAGTCAGAGTGAAGAAGGAGAGTAACGAGATGGGAATTCTAGTTGTTCAACGTTTAACGGAACAATTCAAAGAACTGGTCATGGGAGAAATAAGAGAAGGTGTGATTAATGAGTTGCAAACTGAAATCAAGACCACAGTTGTCAATGAAATTAAAGACACACTCAAGCTGGAGAATCAAGAGGGAATCAAGGAGATTAGGGAATCTTTGTCATCCCTCATCGAAGTAATTGCCAAAGATATCCAAGCAACTCAGAAGGACATATCAGATATGACAGGGTCATTGAAAAGTCATGAGGCTGTTATGAACCAGATATCTATTGATGTTAAAGACAATTGTAAAGAAACTGAAGCAATCAAGAAGATGGCAGAAGAAAACCAGAAGGAGCTGGAGGCTATGAAAACTCAAATAAAGGATGAGAAACAATCTGATCATCTGTTGAAAATGCCAAATGTAAGGGGAAAGGAACAGATACAGATAAATCTAGGAGCAGCTAGAGAGACTGAAAGACAGGATGAGGTCAGGACAGTATTTCAATCCAACCCCATAACTGTATTTAAGAACATAGAGGATAAGCCTTCTAAATTTTCAGGACGAGATTCTGTAACACCCGTGGAATTCTTGAGAGAAGCGGGTGATTACCTGAAAGATTCTAAGATCCCTAAAGAAAGACAGATCCGAGTGATAGGGAAGTTCTTGGAAGGTCCTGCACTTTTGTGGTTTAGAGCATTTAGATCCACTCTAACCACTTTTGAGGAGTTTTCTCGTGGGCTATTGAAGAAGTTTTGGTCCCCGGAAACCCAACAGCAAGTCAGAGCAGAGTTACATTCGAAGAGATTCTCGACGTCACAACCTACTCGATACTCTACGTACTTTTCTGGACAGCTGTCTAAACTCCAACATTTAGATCCGCCAATGCCAGATAACGAGTTGATTACTGCATTGATACGTCAATTTCCAGCAGACGTCCAGAGGACTTTGATCGCTGCTGACATCTATAATATGGAACAATTTGATGAAGTATTACAGAAGCTGGATCATACAAACGCTCAATTCTTCCATCAGAAGGGAGCAAAGAATAACAACGCTGTGTATGCTGTTATGGCTGACAGTTATTCTCAGACACCTCGAGAGATTCGAGAGGAGCGAGAAGAGAAATCGCCGAGGGAAGATTCCAATAAGAGAGGATGGAACCAGTACAGTAACAGATATAGTTACAAACCATATGCGAGACCAGATGGTGGTAATCGATACAACACTCGATGGAGAAGGCCACGAGATACTCAAGGAAGGTACCAGGAAAGAAGATCCTATGGTAGAAATAACTATAATAACAGAGGGAATGTAGATACTCGTCAGTCCAATGAAGAGTTTAACAAGGACACGAGGAAAAATTTGGAAGCAAGACACCAAGATAACTTGCAATTTTTGGAGCAGAGGCCCAATGATCCAGGTCCATCGGGAACACAACAATCCCGGGGGAATGGTAATGAAAAAAAAACAACTTCGAATTCACAGTAGAAGATAGAATTTTGAATACTTTCACTTCCAGAATTATTAAATGGCAAGCAGAGGATGATGATTTAATTCAACAGAATGACGAACGAAAAGAAATGGGTACGAGAATTAGAATGCCAATCATATCATGCGAAGTATTTGGTATGCCTGTCGATACTTTGATCGATACTGCGGCTATGCTTTGTCTGGTGAGTGAGAAGCTTTATATTCTGTGGAAGCTCAAAGAGAATTTAGAGGAAATTCCAGTATCAGGAATTAAGATCCAAGGAATAATACCCAATAAAATATCTCTGTGCAAAACACAATTATACTTATGTATTACGATTGGAGGACATGATTTCCGACATGTATTTGTTGTAATGAAGGACATGGCTTTTGACATGATATTGGGAGCAGATTTCATTCAGAAATATCAAGCAGTGATAGATATGAAGACAGAGACGATCAAATTCAAGAATACCGAAGAGATTAACTTCGAGGGAAAATAAGAGGAAGACATCGAGGGAGATGCTCAATGGTCTCTGATTTTTCATGAAGCTGAAGGAAGAGAAGTCTACACTGAGAAGGAGTCCCCAGAGCTAGGGAAAATTTTGGAAGAGTATCAAGATATTTTTGACATTAAACCTGGTGAAATTAAGGATTTTGAATATCATATTCGTGTAAATGATGATGCACCTTTTCATGCTAAATTGTATCCAGTAGCAGAAAAGCATCGAGAAAAAGTAAAAGTGCTTATCAAGGAAATGGAAAGTAACAATGTGATTGAAAAGTACACTACATCTTATGTCAATCCATTAGCAGTAGTGTCTAAGCAAGATGGAAGTCTGAGACTATGTTTAGACGCGCGAAATTTGAATTCAAGATTACTGCCGGAGTATGACAGACCACCAATCATTAGGGAACTGTTAAGGAAATTCCAAGGCAAGGTCTGTTTCTCTAATATTGATCTCACTTCGTCCTACCATCATATTAGGCTTAGTGAAGATTCTAAGAAGTTTACAGGATTTATGTTTGACCAGCAGACATATGTATTCCGCCGTCTACCATTTGGAGTCAAAACATCTGGATCCGTTTTGATCAGAGCCCTGGAACAAAATTTGAGTCCTGGAGTAAAAGAGATAGCAATTCGTTATATTGATGATATCTTAATTGCATCCGAGACTAAGGAGGAACATTTGCTACATCTTCAAATGTTATTCGCAGATTTGAGAAAAGCGAACTTCAAGGTAAACCTTCGAAAATGTCAGTTCTTTCGAAAGGAAATAAAATTTTTGGGTCACATTTTGGATGGAGAAGGATACCGTCCCAATGAGACGAAGATACAAGCAATTGCAAATTTCCCTAGACCTACTAGAGTGAAGAATGTCCGCAGTTTTCTCGGGACATGCCAATTCTTTGCAGGGCATTGTCCGAACTTCACCAAGACAGTCGCGCCATTTCAGGAATTGTTAAAGAAAGGAAATAAATGGAAATGGGATAAAGATTGTGAACAATCATTTCAAGATGCCAAGAGTTTATTAGTAAACAGTGTGAAATTGGAGTATCCTGACTTTACCAAGAATTTCATCATAGAATCTGATGCATCCACCGTAGGGATTGGAGCTATTCTACTTCAAGAGGATGAAGACCACAAGAGACATTACCTGGCGTTCATTAGCAGGAAACTTCGTCCATCAGAGAGAAATTATTACACCACAGAGTTAGAAGCACTTGCTGTAATATTTGCATTGGAGTCGTGGAAGAAAATGTTAATTGGACATTCAGTCATTGTGAGGACTGACCACCACGCATTGGAGTTCATTTTGAGAACAAACTTTGCCAGCGATAGAATAACTAGATGGTCACTTTTTATTCAGCAATTCAACCTAGTTATTGAACACACTCCTGGAAAGTTGAATGTGGGAGCTGATTTGTTGAGTAGAGCAGTGGAGTCTACATCTAAGGTTTTTCAAGTTAACCTGACGCAGGAGGATGAAGATACCTTGAGAAGGTTAAGGTTATTGCATTTATCCCAGAGGAGAGACCGACGTCTTAGGAACATTTTTCGTTTTCTACAGGGAAACATGGATCCCAATGATGATGATTTTGTGGAAACTGAAAGAGTTTCAAGAGATTTTATGATGTTAGATGGTTTAATCTACAAGTTTGCAGATCCCGACCATACGAAGCTGAGAGTAGTGATACCTCCACGATTGCAAAATCCCATTATTTGGATGGCACATAGAATCGCAGGTCATGCTGGAGTAGATAAGACAGTCAACATGATTCAAGAGAAATTTTCGTGGGAGCGAATGCGACAAAAGTAGTGGTTTTGTGGCGGTTCAAAACCCTCCACCTCCACACCCTCCACACAAGATGGCGGCGGTGCGATATCTCTCGAACTTATGGTTGGATTTTAACAAATGAGGTGTCATTGAACTCGGGCTGACACCCCCTTTCCAATGGACAACATATTTCAACCCCAAAATAAAACCTACCCCTACTAGGGGGTGAAATTGTATTTTTTTTGAGAATCTCTCTTTCCAATTGCAACATGTGAGAGTTTGAATGCTAATATGGAATGAAAAGTTGTTCTACACAAGAGACATGTGTTCGGTGGAAAGCCACTATGAATTAGCATGCCCACTCATGGCTTTTGAAGAGGGTGGGGGAGCGGGTCCTTGTTGACGAGTCCCTGTGGACGGGTCATTGTTGACGAGTCATTGTTGACGGGTCCTTGTTGACGTGTCCTTGTGGACAAGTCCTTGTGGACGAGTCCTTGTCCCTTTGGACTGATCCCTTTGGACGGGTCCCTTTGGCCTGGTTCCTACGGACTAGCCCATGAATTTATTTAAATTATGTCAAAGGGCCTAACTACATTTGTGTGTGTGTGTTGAATTGACGTTGTTCACAAATCCCCCACTACTATAATGGGATAACGATATGAAAGGGACGAAATACATGTGAACATACAAGGGATCTAACTTGGTGGATGGATGTGTTCTAACAAGTCATTTGTAGTTGAAAGAGAATAATACATGTTCTTAAGATGTTAAAACTGAGGAGATGACACGTGCAGTAAGACGTCTTGTTACTTCCTGTGTCATATTACAGACATGACAGAGAGCGTGCAGATCTGTTGCTATGACTAACACTGCAGTAATTTGAAACCGCAAGTGTTCATTAAGACAATGGATGATGATCATGCAAAGTTAGCAGTTATTGGATATTACACAGGTGTTACTTCCGGTGTCATGTTGCTGACATACCAGAGAGCGCACACTGCTGTTGCTATGACTGACGCTGCAGTAATTTGAAACCCCATATGTTGATTAAGACAATGGGTGATGATCATGCAAAGTCAGCAGTCATTGGATACCACACAGGTGTTCCTAGTGTACTTTGGACTCTCAACTGTATTGGGAAAGGAATTGCAATGATCTGCAAAAAACTGCTGACACGAGCGATGAGAGTTTATATATGAGGGGTGTCATATATCTCCCTACTGTCAGTCTTTATTACTCGCTTTGAGTGAACAGTGCTCTATTACTGCTCAAGAGTTGTAAAGCCGTTTTGGTAGAAAATCATTAAATTATTTTGCAAAGTAAGTACTTATTATTAATGGATTGTAGTCTTTTATTACTAATTGATGTTGAAGTTACTGATTGGAATGTATTTATTGATTGATTGATTGATTTGTTTGCAGATAATTGGGTACTTGTAGGATACCAGATTCCTACAATCTGTTCATTCAGTGGCATCAGTTGATCAATTATAAAAAGGTAAGCGCCCCTCTAATAACTTTTTAAACAGTTAGAGTGATATTTTCCAATGTTCACCACTACATGTCAGTGAAAATGGTATATTTGGCAGTCAAACATTGGAACTACTTGACCATGATGTGTAAAGCTAATTTTGTAGGTTAGATTTTGATTACCACTCTATTAAGTTCGAATGTTCATTGCTAGGTGTCAGTGACAGAGGGAATATTTAAAGTCTTAACCTCAGTTCACTTAACTTTACCTAACTTAACCTTGTCATGTGACATGTTTTACAAGTTTAAACTTGTTTTAAGACTGACTATGACGTCACACTTAGATCACTTAACTGGCGATCGCTGGTTTCCAATATGTGACATGTTCTACAAGCTTAGACTTGTTTTAAGACTGACTATGACGTCACACTTAACTCACTTAACTAGTGATCGCTGGTTTCTATCACGTGACATGTTCTACAAGTTTAGACTTGTTTTAAGATTGGTTATGACGTCACACTTAGCTCACTTAACTGGTGATCACTGGTTTCTATCACTCTATCATGTTCCAATTTTCACCGCTAGGTGTCAGTGACAGTGGTATATAGTAACCCCCAGTTAGAACTACATGAAGTTAGACTTGCTAGGAGTTCACAGATGATCGATTTAAATACCCTGCTATAACCATTGACTGGAATATAATTAAACTATTTATATTGTAAATTTTGTTTTATCTTTTACTAACATTGATTATTTCTTTCTTTTATAGATAACTTGGAAAGTAATCATCATGTTCAAGTGTGGTGACTGTAAGAAACAGTTCTCAAGACCTGACAACCTTCAACGTCATGCAAGTACAAAACATAATCAGAAAATGTTTATGTGCAGTCATTGTGCTACCACATTTAACAGGCAAGATAGTCTTACACGACATGTAAATTTAATGCATGTCAGTTCAGCACCATTTTCATGTTCAGTTTGCGAACTTGGTTTTTCTCCTGTAAAGCGATATCAATTCCACATGGTTGAAGTGCATGGGGAACAACAGGAATTAAAAACTGTAAAACCATCAACTAGCACGGAACCTTTAAATGAATGTGATTCTCAAAAGCGTAAACGTTCTCAAGATTGTGAAAATAGTTGTGCAACAAAAAGAAAAAAGAATGGTGAACCTTCAATAACACATTGTGATGTATGTAATATTGATATACCTTCTTCAATCATTCATGGACATTTACGCAGTATTCAACATAAAAATAACACTTGCCATGAAAGAAATTCTGGAAATGTTCAACAAATTGGTAGTGCATTTAAAAGTCGAATTGCTAGTTATAGACTTCATAGTGAAGAAAAAACTCAAAGTATTGAATCATTTTTAAAAAATGTTCAACCTACTGTGTTTGGCTTAGTAGAAAATGTTTTATTAGAGCATAAAACAATTAAAATGAATTTTGAACTTTTTGGCCTCTATGTAAAAACTGGGAGCGAAGGTGAAATTACAGATATCAAATCCTTTAATACAAAAAACATAATTGTTAGCGAATCAACTAATATTAGTGATATATACCAAAATATTTCAAGTGCTATCATTGTGAAGAGTGAAGAGTTCCAGGAAAGGGAGTCAGGCTGGGCGTTAGTTGAAGTACTTTATTTAGAAACCAACATGAATAAATATAATCCCCTTCGAGCATCATCATACGTTGATTTGCCAGGATGGATCAAACGTAAGCACGCTTGTGTAAACGTTATGAATAATGATGACGCATGCTTTGCATGGGCTGTAACCTCAGCTCTCCATCCAGCAGTGGGACATTTGGAGAGAACGTCATCTTATCCTCACTATTCTTCAGTGTAAGATTTAAAAGAAATAGAATTTCCTATGGCGATAAAAGACATTCAACGTTTTGAAGAGCTGAACAATGTAAGTATTGATGTTTATGAAATTGAAAATAAGAGTATAGTAGGCCCTCTATATTATACTCAGGAAAACAAGGATGCTCATGTAAATTTACTATACATAACTGAAGGTGAAAACGCCCACTATTGTTGGATAAAACATTTAAGTAGACTTGTTGGTAGTCAAGTATCAAAACATGAATCTAAGAAGTGGTTGTGTGATGGCTGTTTGCTCTATTTCAGAAAAGAGGACCAACTAACTCAACATCAAAAATGGGGGTGTAATCATGTTCGTACGGTATTACCGACTCCTAAAAATAACATTCTAAAATTTAAGGATTATGAGAAACAGCTTCGAGTACCATTTGTTATATATGCTGACTTCGAGGCTTTGCTAAAACCATTTAATACATGTTCATCAAATCCAGCCCAACCTTTCACCAACACAACTCACATTCATGAACCTTTTAGCTTTGCATATTATATTAAATGTAGTTATGATGACTCTTTATATAAGTTTGAGCTCTATAGAGGACCTGATGCACCTAAAGTTTTTATGGAAAGGCTTGAGAAAGATGCCATTCGTATATCCTCTATTTTAAATACGATCATTCCAATGGAGTCACTAACTTCCTCAGAGCAAATGAATTTTGAAACTGAAACTAATTGTTTTATATGTGGTGAATGTTTATATTCAGACAGGGTTCGCGATCATGACCATTTAACAGGAAAATATCGTGGTGCTGCTCACCAAGAATGTAATTTAAATTATAGAGTAAGTAAATTCATTCCGGTCATTCTACACAACGGTAGCAAATACGATAACCACTTTATCGTTAAAGAATTTGGAGCTTCAGATGTGAAAATTGATGTGATTGCGAATAATAAGGAACAATACATATCGTTCACAAAATACATCAAAACTAGCAATAACAAAACCATTAAACTGCGTTTTTTAGATTCATTCCGCTTTATGCCGAGTAGTCTTGATAAGCTGGCTAGTAATTTAAAATCAGATCAGTTTCATGAAATTCATCGTGTCTTTCCTAAAGAAGATGATTTTAATTTGATTCGTCAAAAGGGTATATTCCCTTATGAATATATTAACTGTGTGGAACGTCTTGAGGAGTGTTGTTTACCACCGAAAGATGCATTTTACAGTTCCTTAAACACAAGTCATATCAGTGATCAGGAATATTTACATGCACAACGTGTATGGACACAGTTCCATATTCAAACTTTAGGAGAATTTTCAGACATATATTTGAAGACAGATGTGTTATTATTAGCAGATGTTTTTGAAAATTTTCGAAATGTTTGTATGAAAACTTATGACCTTGATCCTTGTCAGTATTTCACTGCTCCTGGGTTAAGTTTCAGTTCAATGTTGAAAAAAACGAAAGTAAATTTAGAATTAATGACTGATATAGACATGATCAATTTTATAAAATCATCAATTCGAGGTGGATTAAGCCAATGTAGTGGACGGTACTCTAAAGCGAATAATAAATACATGCCTAGCTACAACCCTTGTGAAGAGTCAAAGTATATTGTCTACCTCGATGCAAATAACCAATATGGTTGGGCTATGAGTCAATATCTACCACTGAAAGATTTTCGCTGGCTGACACAACCTGAAATTGATGTCTTACATGTTGACACTCTTAATGATAACGATGATAAAGGATATATTTTAGAGGTAAATCTTGAGTACCCTAAAGAGTTACATGATGATCATAATGATTTACCATTTTGTCCTGAGAATATGAAATCTCCATACATTTCATCACGAACAAAAATGTTAATTGCTAATGTAAATGATAAATGTAAATATGTAATACATTATCAAAACTTGAAACAGTGTCTACAGCATGGATTAAAATTAACTAAAATTCATCGCGTATTGCAATTTCAACAGTCAGCATGGCTCAAACCGTATATTGATCTAAACAATAATTTAAGAACACAGTCAACAAACGCGTTTGAAAAGGATTTTTATAAACTCATGAATAATAGTGTTTTTGGAAAGACTATGGAGAATGTTGATAAACGAGTTGATGTAAAGCTGATAACAAAGTGGGAGAATGATGGTAAAAGGTATGGTGCGAGCAACTTAATAAGCAAGCCTAACTTTCATAGCTGTTCAATTATTCATGAGGATTTAGTTGTAATACAAATGAATCGTCTTAAAGTAACTTACAACAAACCCATATATGTGGGATACACCATTCTGGAATTGTCAAAAACACTTATGTTGAATTTCACTATGATTATGTAAAGAAAAACTATCTTGATAATGCTAAATTACTCTACACAGACACAGATTCTTTTATTTATGAGTTTAAAACTGATGATTTTTATGATGATATCAAAACTGAGCTAAATAGGTTTGATACAAGTGACTATCCAGAGGATAATATTTACCATTTACCTCTAGTAAACAAAAAGGTTCTTGGGAAATTTAAGGATGAATGTGCTGGTGTTATTATAGACACCTTTGTAGGCACAAAATCTAAATCATACAGCTATATGACAATTGATGATGTAGTAGTAAAAAAATTAAAAGGAGTGAAAAAGAATGTTGTTAGTAAAGAGTTAGATATAAGTGATTATAAGAACTGTATAGTTAGTAACCCACCTGTATTATATAAGAAAATGTGTGTATTTAGAAGTAAAAATCATCAGCTACATACCAATTTGTTGAACAAAGTTGCTTTAAGTAATGAAGACAACAAACGATTCATTATACCCAACACATTTAATACTCTTGCTTGGGGAAACAGTCGTTTTGACGACTATTACTTTACTTAAGTCTAATGATCACTATATATTGTAATATTTGTAGTGTGTTTTATATTGTAATATTTTTGTTGTTGTTGTAAAAACTGTAAGTAGAATGTATAATGTTAGGCTACAATAGTTTAGTAAAAATAAGATAAGTAATACATTTTAGTGTAAAATGTTTTGCTTTTGTATATTACAAAAAAGATTTTAAAAAATTTACTGAATGTGTGAACTAAACAAGGGGAATGTAAAAATGTAAAGTGGAAATTGTAAATATCGATGTGTGAAAAAGTGAAATGGCTATCACCATTTTAAAATTAAAAAGACATTGTAATCTGGTAAACCTTGTTTTTTATTTCACAACAACTAAAATGTATAGAATGTGTAAACCAAACAAGGGAATGTAAAAAATGAAAAGTGGAAATTGTAAATATTCATGTGTGAAAAATTAAATGGCTATCACCATTTTTAAAAATTAAAAGATATAGTGATTCAGTGAACCTTATTCATATTTCACAAAAAAATGTACAGAATGTGTGAACTAAACAAGGGGAATGTAAAAAATGTAAAGTGGAAATTGTAAATATTCATGTGTGAAAAAATGAAAATGAAGAAATGACTATCACCATTTTTAGAATTAAAAGACATTGTGATCTGGTAAACCTTGTTTTTTATTTCACAACAACAAAAATGTACAGAATGTTTAAACTAAACAAGGGGAATGTAAAAAAATGTAAAGTGGAAATTGTAAATATTCATGTGTGAAAAAAATGAAATGGCTATCACCATTTTTTTAAATAAAAGACATTGTGATCTTGTAAACCTTGTTTTTATTTCACAACAAATAGAGCTTTACAAAAATAGAATACAAAGAAAATACCAATTCCTCAATCCTTTTCAATGTCCATGTCCACTCATTATCAACTTTCCTTTTATAACACTAATCACAATGACGACTGCCAACCTCTCTCCCACTGAGACATCACAGAATGTCAAAAGTTGTTTAGCTTTTCAACGATACTTTATCCACTACACGTCTTAATGCAGAATGACTGTGGTGATAAGAAAGGTGCATGCTTGATCCAAAGGATTAATAGGTATATCACTATGCTGCAAAGGTTCTTCAAGACAAGTTCCAGGACTACACAAATAATAACCAGGTAGGTCGATTTCGAAAGTCAAGTATTGAATTACTTTGTTAATGATGCCATTGCCAGTACAGGTCTGGCATATCCTTTTCCATCGATGGTAAAAAGGTTTGATCTTCCTCCTCTTCTGTGGATGATGTTTGTTGTTGTTGCTTTTTTTCTTCATTACTCCCGTGGTATGAGGAAACAAAGTCTTTACACTGACTTTTATGACCATGATACAGTTTGACTAGCTGACAAGTAGCACACTGTCGCATAGAGGGTATTTTTGCCATAGCCACTTGCTTATGGTGATCATAATCTGTAAATGGTTGCAATTCACTTAACACAGGGTCTTGAGTCCATGATTTTGGTACATGTTGCCAGATTTCTTTCACTGCATTTGCTGCGACATAATAAATGATTGATTTTGGAAGAGCCAATAATTCTTCTTTAGTAAAATTGTCTAGTTTCTTTTTACACACAAAGAACTTTCCAATCGCTTCATCGGTAGCATCCCCTTTCTCCATGGTATCACGTTGATGTTTACACGTCGCTTGTAGAAATCTCACTGGTGTCATTCACAGGTAAACCTTTAGTTTTAATTTTATTTAACAACTCCCAGCAGGCATTGGTGGATAGCCAATGAAACAATTGCCACACCTGTGCCAAGGCTTTATGGGTAATATTATCACAGGGGCAGCGATCCATGAGTGTTTGCAGCGATGGACAGCCCATGTCCATTAAATCGATACATTGACAGTAAGACGCTAAAAATGGTTGTAGCCATTGACGTTTTTCACTACCTTTCACAAATATTACATGGGCAGAAGACAAGTGGGCTTTCATGACCATGTCCAGGTGCTTATATGAAATGGTTCCTCGCTTCCAGTCTAGTTGCATATGAGTTTCAATCCACTGGGTTTGTTTACGGTCTTTATCACACAACAAATCAAACGCATAAGGTGGTTTAAACACCAAATGAGTAGCTTGTGATATCCAAAAAGTGGAACAATCGATGATGGCCACTTCTTTAAATATAAATTTGTTATCTCCAATTTTAAACCCTTGACAGTCGACAATCAGTGTACGCAACATGTTCACTCTTGTCTGGATCAAGTCCAACTGACTACAGACTGACAATTGTTCAGTAAGGTGTACCCATGTCATTTACTTACATTCCATTCTAGTAAAAGAAAAGAAAAACATCGAGTAGTCACTATAGAGGTTAGGATATGACAGGGGGGCATAAGAAATAATAATATAACAACAACAACCAATTTTTTTTATTTCATTATTTTATTAGCATAACAAGTTTTACATTCTTTTTTCATTCTAGGATAGAGGCGGTACCATCTCATACAACAAAAAAGTCTTTTGTGTTTATAGTGTCCATAACACCGATGATATCCCAATGTCTCTAAACTGGATGTTTATGACTGTGAGCTGCTCACTGAAGCACTGCCGGCACCATAAAGTCCACACGTATCATAACTTTTTTCATCACTCAGAGGCATGAGTGAGGGGTAACTTGAATGACAGGGTATATTACCCACCTCCATTCTGCACAGGTAGGGGCAGGCAGGTGACCAGCGCTGATGTTCCTGCATGGGTTCATCACTCTCTTGCCATTGGTCTAAGATGATGGGACAAAACACACATTTCACTTCATCTCTTCTTTTTAAATAGTAGAATCCAGCGGCTGCTAAGGCTTGAGGGTTTATAAAAGGCACCGGCCACGTCGCAAAGGTCTTGAAACGTTGTTCCTCAGATTTTAAATTCATGGATGTAACTTCTCTTGAGGCTTGAAAGCAAGACATGACTGAGTGGTTTGATGTGTGTTGACCTGCTATTTATACACTTGTCACTTGGTTGGACAGTGGATAATAGTTGACTTGTTTGTGATGAATAATCAAACAGTAGGCCGTGGTATTGGCTGGAACATTGTCATGCGTTTCAAAATCTAGTCGAATGTCAATATTGGATGGTTTGACAGACTCTTCCAAGTAGGAACAGTCAAAGAAAATCAGTGGCGTCCTTGTCTTAAAAGCTTGGGGTGACAACATTGGACAATTCTCTTTTTGATAATACGACCATCTAAATTTAGAAAACAAGTCGTACAGGGGGGCAAACTTATTTTTTGAAAAATCTCAATCCAGCCCTTCATAGGGAAACACAGCACCGTTGAGGAAAAGACGTGCATTTCTCAATTGCAGGTGATCAAATTGCGTGACATCTTTGGTTTGTTGATACTTGCGATTCGTTTGAAAACCCACAATCATGTAGAGAGGTCTCTCTGTATAGCGGGCTGTTTTTATAGACCAACTGTGTGTGTTGGTGGTGGGCAATAACGGGTACTCATGGAGTGCCCAGCTTCTAAATTCCATGGGTAGAGGTATATCTCTCTTTACCATTTTGAGTATGTCCAGTTTTTTGCTATCGTTAAGGGTCACATGAGGCACTTTCCATAGCAGGCGTTGTAGTTGAATTTTTGAATCAATGGGGGCATTGTCGACTCCCTTGAGTGCATTATTATCACTCCTGTCTCTCACTAGATAAAGCACTTGTCTTGCGTTGACCACAATGCGCTGGTGATCTTCAGCAAAGCCTAAAATCAGTTTAAGAGGTAAATATCCAGTGAAGGTGCCATCGGTGTGTACCATCCAGTCATTGGTCGAGTCAGGGCACCAACCCGCCATGCAAAGTGTTTTAGCTTCTTCCTCACTATAAGAGGGATATAGTTTCATGACACTGGAAATACCCACATTTCGAGTGCTATCCACCACGATATCGTTAATGACATATCGTACTTCAGAAAACAGGAAGGCAAAAGCATGGTTGGCTAACTTGGATGTAGTGGGTGTAGAACCATCGGCTTTGGTGAGTCGACCTTCAATCTGAATAACACTTTCATGCGGTAGGGTGTAAATATCTTGGTTGTTGATAACAAATTGAATTTCATCATTGTTATTGAGTCCAGGTGTTTGAGCTTGATAAGAATGCAGATAAATTCTTAACACTCCTGGTTGCTCCTCGATGTGGTTCGCTACCTCTAGAATAGAATTCATCGCTGGGGTTAATGTGGTAACCCAAATGCTGTAAAATCTGCTTGTTCTGAGATGTTAACGTGTATTCACGTGGTAAACAACTAACACCATTCCTAGACGGTGCTGTTGCTTTATATACAAACTTCATAGTGGTTTTAGCACCAACTTGTAAGTCACTGGTGTGGTAGAATCTAGATCAATGAGTTGTTGCTCTCTATTGATCAGTCTTAATGTTATATTACTAATACCATCGACAGCCACAGAGTGAAAAAGCACCACTGGAGGGTTTTCACGAATAATATAACCATTGGGCGATGTTATAATAAAGTCATAAAGCGAATGCGACGGTTCTTGATTGGTGTACACTTGACTAATAATATTACACGTCACCGACACATGATGGTCCTCAATGAATTTCACTTCATGGTCTGATTCATGTTTTTTGTTGGGCTCTAACACACGTGGTTTAAATCCTAGTAATGGACCAATGGAATCGGGGTGAGTTTTAAAGTCAATTTTGAATGTAGAAAAAATACTGCAGTGATGAGTGTTGGTATTTCCTACAAGTTCAAACTTGCGCGTTCCATCGAGAAATGACTTTAAACCATATTCATTGATCAACACCACATAAATGTGTTCATAAATGTCATCTATCGTATATCCACCAGAGTTCAGGGTGAGCAAAGAATCATCATAGTAAAACTTGTTGTTCACATTTTCACGTATGTTGTATATTCGATTGTACGTTTCAAGAGAAACAAGTCCTAAACCATAAGGTTTTTCACTCAATTCGATAGGTGGGTAAAAGTCTAGACTCACTTCAGGTCCACGTCCATGCAGTGTAAACGTCTTACTTTCCGCCGACATACTGTTGACGTTTTTGCTTATGTTGCGTCTTATATAAAAAAATTAAACACAAACGTCCACACTGTTGGCTGTTAAACGTTTGCTCACGTTTCACATTATAATATATTTTGATGCTGTTTCCAAAATAGGCCACTAGTTCCATGGGTGGGGGCAAATTCCCAAAACTGTCAAAGTACCATACAGTAGATCCCTCTTTGACATAAGCTACATAATGTGTTCCAGGTCCTCGGTGATCATCCAAATTGATAACAGCACATTCATGTTTCCCGGGTTGTGAGGGTAATTGGTTTCGCATAAACACACCTCGAAAATGAGAAAGCTTCAGTTGTTTAGCATAGCTTTCCACTTGCTGATGCGTCAGGGCATGTCTTGCTATGGTTGAGGTTAAAGATGTTTTTATTTTATTTCGAAAAGGTGAAATTCCAAATCCTTGTTGATAAAAGGCTGGCTTCAAATTGACATTTATAGCCCCCATAGCAATGGCCTCCATTGTTTCATTGTGTCGCTGACTTTCATTGAGTTGTTGCTTGCCCTGTTGCACGGCTTTAATGGTTTTTGCCACTGCACTGGCGCCGCCTAAAAGTGAACCTAGAGCAGCCAGACCGGCGAATAATGCAGGTAAAAATCCCGCTCTTTTGGGGACGGGGATCACTCGCCCTTGTTTTGAACCCTGTCGCTGACGTTTTGGAATGACATGTCGCTGTGCTACTCGAAGAGCTTTCCTTATGGTCAACACATTATTTTTTCTTTTTTTCTTTCGTAAGGGCTTGTCCACGAATGTCATAAGCCCAGGTTTTGCCAAGGACAGGCTCATATTTTTTGTCTTTCTCACCACATATCTTTGTTTCACCATGATGATGATGATGACCAACAACCTTTCACAAGAAAGTTTAAGTCACAACTAACATTAGATTGTTATTTCATGGCTGTATATTCCAATTCTACATAAAGTGGGAAATCATTTATGGTTTTTCCAGCTTGCTTTTCATTCCATGTCAACAGGAGATGAAAGGATAATTCGTCTCCTGCATTGACCATTTCATGGTTATGGACCAACATCCTATGACCATTTATCTCTATTTGTAAATGGTTCTCATCAGGTATGGCATATTTGATGTGAATGGTTCCATTATAGTGTAGTCGATAGTGGCTTAAACCCGAAGCAAGCACATAGGTCAAGTGCTGGTCATGAACTAGCGGTATATGGTTTCTCTCATTCACAGGTTTTACATTTGTCAAATGCACTAAAAATACAGATGGGATAAATTTATAAAGCCTTTTCATTTCATAGGTCACGTATCGCTTGGTACAGACATCATTATCTTCATGTGGGTCTTCCACGTGAATAATGCGGTGATGATTAGCGCTATAGCCATTCACCGTAAGCTGAGGCACTTTATCACAAAACTCATACACCTTGTTATCCACATACTTTTTTGTAGTAACGTCTGTAGACACTTGAGGATGTTTTACATGAGTTAACCGCTTTCCTTTAAAGTCATAATCTCCTTGTTTTGTGCGTGGCACTACTGACCTATCCACATAGTGTTTATTAGCAGGATCTGTTTCTTGTTTAGGATCATGTATGGGAACAGACCTAGCTTTGACCATCAACGCACGTCCAAGGACATCCATCGTCAACCTGTAATACGAGTCTACTGTTTCTATGACGTGGCTCGGTGCGATGTATATAGACAGCCTGCTAGCCTCTCTAAGCCTTAGTTGAAATGAAGCTAATTAAGCAGCAAGAGTCATTCCCTGTGAGGGACATGGTTTCCCATCTCTGCCCCACATCACGTGAACAACGCCATGGTTCACTGTTTCCATCTTCCATTCGCTGCATCATTGTGGGACCTTCCGGCTGTGGAAAGACCAATCTTTTGCTGACACTTATTACAGCGCGCAATGGTCTGTGTTTTCAAAATATTTATATTTTCGCAAAATCTCTCTACCAACCCCTCTACGTGTTTCTGGATCAAGTCATGTCTGGATTAAAAAATGAGAATATGGGGTATTTTACATTTTCCACGCAAGAAAATGTTATTTCACCGGATGAGGTAAAGCCTGATTCACTCATGATTTTCGATGATGTATCCACTGAACGACAAGGTATCATTCAAAGCTATTTCAGCATGGGTCGACACAAACATATCGATTGCTTCTATCTTGGACAAACGTATTCTAAAATGTCCAAACAGTTGATTCGTGACAATGCTAATGTCATTGTTTTATTTCGCCAGGACGAGAGGAACAGTCGTTACATTTATAATGAACATGTGAATCCGGATATGACCTTTCAAATGTTTACAGAATTGTGTGGCAAGTGCTGGAACACACAACGTCATGCCTGTTTAGTGATTGACAAACAAAGTGAACTCAACCAAGGGCGGTATCGCTTAGGGTTTGATCATTTTATTGCTATTTAAGGCACTGTATCATTCCCTCTCAAGTCATTTGTCGCGACATCATGGCGTTAGCAGAGAGTCAATTGAAAAAGCATATTATTAGAGCAAAAAATACTATTCGCCAAAAGTTTCGTCAATTGAAACGATCGCGTGCGGATCATGCTTTGTTTATTCAACAACATTTAGCACCTCCGCTAAAAGCTATGTTGAAACCCTCTATCAAGCCATCTGAAACGCTACCTACCGTTTCACAAGCCAGTCAGACGCACCACGAGGACTCTGAGGAAGAGAAAGAGGAAGATGAAGAGGAACAAGAAGATTTAACTAGTGTTAGCGAAGTTGAGGATAATGAGGAACATGTGTTTACGCCTCAAAAAAAGGCATCACCCCTTGCAGAGTTTTTAAGAAAAAGGAAATCCTTGGCCATGGTCGAAACCCCTTGCCCTTCCAGATCGTCTCCATTTTCACATATCTTGGCCACTCCTCAACATAAAGCTCAACTGAAAAACATTTTAATAAAATATTATGGATCAACACTGGAACCCTATTTCACCAATCTATTTGTTGGAAACACAGATACCACATATGGCGTTCGCTATGAGAATGATAGTTTTAAAATTGGTGATTCATCGATTAAATTTAGTCGTACTAAAGCTGTCATTAAAAAGATCAACTATACATTAACACCAGGACTGTTAAAGCTACTATTCTCGAGGACTCCCTCACCTCAAGATTATACGTCAGAGGACCTTAGTAAATATAAATCCATTTTATTGGATACCCATGCTCACAAAAGACAGTATGATCCCACTCAACAAGTGAATGCTAATATATCCCAAAAATATAAAACCATCATTGCAAAAATGTTCCCCACTAGTCAAAGTGGTCGTCGTAAAGTGTCCGCTTCAGGGGTGACATTTAAACCATTAAAACCCCTTGTGGATGTTACCTACTGGCACAATCCAAATAAACTCGTCCAGCGACTACAGCTGTTGCATGCTTCACGTCAAGCCGGCCATACTGGTCACGATTGGGAAATTCAAGAAATTGAGGAAGAACTTCGAAATGCCAAAATTATTGTTTAAGCCCTCACCCATTAAAATGGGTATTGCTCACGAGTTGCATCGTCCAGCTAGACGTCACTATCAGCGACTCAAGGTGATTTCACAGGGTGTGGATGAACTTTGGCAAGCAGACTTGGTTGAAATGATTCCCTATGCTAGCGTTAACGATGGTGTACGCTATATGTTGACGGTCATTGATGTTTATTCCAAAATGGTGTTTGTTGAACCTGTGCGTCGCAAGTCTAGTCCACTAGTTACCAAAGCCTTTCAACATATTATTCAACAATCCAAACGTCAACCTCAGCTGCTACAAACCGACCAGGGAAAAGAATTTTTCAACAAAGATTTCTCCAGTTTTCTCAAATCTAAGGATATTCACCATTACACCACGTACAGCAATCTCAAAGCCAGCGTGGTCGAGCGGTTCAACCGAACATTGAAAACCCATATGTGGAAAGCGTTTACCGCTCAGGGCACTTATCGCTGGTTGGACTTGTTACCTGAGTTAGTGTCACGTTACAACGACACCAAACACAGAACCATTGGGACCAAGCCACGACTTGTAACTAAAAATATTCCACAACTGGATAAACTGTTTAACCCCATAAAAACAGCAGACCCTAAACGTCATCGCCTTACCATTGGGGACCATGTTCGTGTGAGAAAATTCAAGTCCGTCTTCGACAAGGGCTACACACCAAATTGGGGGACTGAACTATTTCGAATTCGTCAAGTCAACCTGAACAGTCCAGTCACCTATTTACTCGAGGACCTCAACCATCAACCCATAAAAGGCAGGTTTTATCTTCAAGAACTTCAAAAGACAGCGTTTCCTAAACATTACCTTGTGGAAAAAGTGTTGAAACAAAAAGGAAATAAACTATATGTAAAATGGTTGGGATTTAGCTCAGCCTTTAATTCTTGGATTAATAAATTACATGTTGTGTGAACCTGTGTGTCTTGTATTTATTTACTTACTCTTGTTGTACTTAACCTACAGTCCTATGTACAGTCCTCAGCTATACATGTATTATGAGCAATACATATTTCTTTCTCTCTTCACCTGTGTTCTCTCTTACACTAACTCTCCCCCCTTCACCTCCCACCACTGTCAAAACAGGTTATGACTTGTTAGCTCTTATCGTGCACGTGTACAGGTGAACACCTGTGTGTTAGATCATATTACACATGAACTTGCATTTTCTCACGTATGAAGCAAAACCGGATGTGACTTGTTTCACAAGGAGGACGGTAATAAGGTCATTTCACACGTGTTCACATGTATTTCGTCCCTTTCATATCGTTATCCCATTATAGTAGTGGGGGATTTGTGAACAACGTCAATTCAACACACACACACAAATGTAGTTAGGCCCTTTAACATAATTTAAATAAATTCATGGGCTAGTCCGTAGGAACCAGGCCAAAGGGACCCGTCCAAAGGGATCAGTCCAAAGGGACAAGGACTTGTCCACAAGGACTTGTCCACAAGGACTCGTCAACAAGGACCCGTCAACAATGACTCGTCAACAATGACCCGTCCACAGGGACTCCTCAACAAGGAACCGCTCCCCCACCCTCTTCAAAAGCCATGAGTGGGCATGCTAATTCATAGTGGCTTTCCACCAAACACATCTCTCTTGTGTAGAACAACTTTTCATTCCATATTAGCATTCAAACTCTCACATGTTGCAATTGGAAAGAGAGATTCTCAAAAAAATACAATTTCACCCCCTAGTAGGGGTAGGTTTTATTTTGGGGTTAAAATATGTTGTCCATTGGAAAGGGGGTGTCAGCCCGAGTTCAATGACACCTCATTTGTTAAAATCCAACCATAAGTTCGAGAGATATCGCACCGCCGCCATCTTGTGTGGAGGGTGTGGAGGTGGAGGGTTTTGAACCGCCACAAAACCACTACTGACAAACTGTCAGAAACACTATTCGAGAATGCGACTTATGCCAAAGGAGTAAACATAATTCTAGATTATTGAGAGAATTACCAAGGCCTATTATTCCTTCTAAGCCTTGCGAAATCTTCGCGACTGATTTATATGGTCCTCTCCCAAAGTCTAAAAGAGGTAACCGATATATTTTGGTGACTATGGATGTTTTCAGCAAATACACCATGTTACATCCAATTCAGAAGGCAAACGCAAAGTATTGTGCGAAGAGAATTAGAGACAGCGTAATTCCGGAAGCAGGCAAACCGGAATTCCTTTTATCAGATCGTGGACCTCAATTTACATCATTGGAATTTCGAACCATCATGAATAATCTTGGAATTAGACAATTGTTTTGTTCTATTAGACATCCAGAGAGCAATACAGCGGAACGCGTGATGGCTGAGATAGCAAAATTTTGCCGCCTCTATTGTCCAAATTAGCATTGGAAATGGATGGATGTTCTTTCTTTAGCAACCGAATCCATCAACTCTACTATTCATGAGAGTACTGGACAGATTCCTATGTTACTTCATCATGGAATTAAACCAACACGATTATGGGATCGAATCATCTCTATTCCACCTGAGATTGAACCAAGTCGTCAGATGAGGGAAACTCTAGCTTTAGACAAGTTAAGGAGTCAAGCTGGGAAGAGAGAGCGCAGAGTGAGAGGAAACCGTTTTCGCAGACCCTTGCGCGTAGGAACTCTTGTGTTAGTGAAAAGACTTACACCCTCTGACGTGCAAAATCGAGTGTACTCGAAATTTGCAAGCCTTTACGCTGGACCCTACCGTATTGTGAAAGTAAACAATAATGGAAGCTATGAAGTAGCTAATACACGAACTGGTAACATCGTGGGAACTTATAATGCATCGAATTTGAAGATCTATTATTCAAGAACCAGATGATTTAATGTGTAGATAGGAAAAATAAAAATTTTTCAATTTTTATTTTTTGCTAGGTGTGGGGTGGATGTGCCCAAATCTAGGAATAGGTATTCCAAGTTTCAGACACCTAGATATCAAGGGAAAGGCTGTAGCCGCTTTTGAAAGTTCAGATATTTGAATATCGCGCTACATTGCTTCTCGAAGCATTTCGAAGGATTTTACCGATAGTTGGATGTCAAGTGACGTAGCGAGTAACAGCAGAGGTGGAGGCTATTTATTGATTAAATAGTTAACTATGGAGTAGAGACTTGAGACTGGGATCAGATTACTGGCACGGCCAAATAAAAGAGAATGCAATTAGTATCAAGTAAATCGGACCAGGGATTCAAGAGATATGAGGATTTCTAGATATCAGGCGATGACGCGTGACCCTGACCGTTTTGAATAAAAGCCAGCTGGAGCAGGCATGGTTAGCTCACTCCAACACAAGCACTTGGCTAGCAAGTTGCGTCTACGCTGAGCCAAGGCACATGGTTGCCGAATCTACGCAGAAGTTCTTTTCAAATCGTGATAGTCACGAGAAGTGCTGCGCAAACGAGTTGGAACTTAGTAAGTTTCTGGTGAGGAGAATCACTGAGGTGATTGATTTCTACAGACATTGGTGGAAATATTTATATTTCTAAAAGGACATATGCTAGACTTGGTCTAGAAAATAGTATTTTGTCACAGTCCAGTAGTAACTTAATACTTGGATGTTTAAATCCATTTCAAGTCAGTTTTCATATTTTGTAACTAGTTAACCACTTCGATCTGTCAGTACATTGAAGACTAGTCTATAACGGTGGCGTTCATTAGTCTACGCAAGGGAAACTGCAAGTTGTTTAGCGCATGGCAGATGGTGATATTAATAAACCATGCCCAGGGAACGATCTTCAGAACAGCCGTTAACTGCTTAGACTGTCAATGTTTTTCTTGTACTGAGGAGATTACAGTGAGTTATGTTACAACTGACATATTTAAGAAGAGATCACTTAGATCTGACCCTATTCAAACAAACTGTTATGGCTTTGATAGAAGCCCATATTAAAATGGAACAACAGTTTATTCAAACGTCGAAAGATACTACCACTATGTCTGACTAGACGATTTGTGGGTCTACAATGGCGGCCGATACAAGGATTATACGTGCTTGTCCGATAGGGCATGTCTATGGATAAATATGGTACAGACCAGGTTTACTACACTTCAAGACCATCAAGAAATGTAAGCCACATTTGAATTATATTATGCCTAGCTAATTGGAACAAACTATTTTTCTGCAGATGACCAACACATTTTTTTTCCGTCGTATTTAAAGCTTGTAATGATTTACGCAAGACTTATTAGAGTTATTCTGAGCATTTTCAGCACTCAGAACAGTTTAGGATCGATGACCGAGCATTTCGAGCATTTATTTGAATTTTTCATATTTTTGGGAAATCACGGTAATCAGCCGATGTAACTGTAAAAGTTAAATTTATTTTTGTTGAGGAATGGATATTTTTTCCATATTCGAAGGTTCGAACATGTGGATTCTCACATAATGAGATGATAATTAAACATATTTAAAATGATACAAATAATAATAATAATAAAAATCCACTAATAATAATAATAATAATTTTCATAATTTTTCTAAATAATTCTTGGATATTATATTTTATAATAATCATGTGTATTGAGAAAGAGCCTATGAAGTAGTTTAAACATTTCTAGTTTGGAACAGGAGATTTTCCGAAGGAGAGTGGTTAGCGCAAGCCCGCATTCAACCAACATTTCAGTTCTGGTTGAACAGTTGATATTTGCTATGAGCAAAGTGTATGTTTCAGATAACACGGAGAGGCATGAAACGGGATACAAATGATATTTGTATCAAATAGGATATTTTTGTATTTATATAAAATCATGACGTAAATACACTCGAAAGTGAAATAAAGCTTTTCATAAGTATGGTAAATTCACGGGTTGAACTGAAGGGTAAAATAAAATAAACTTGTAAGTTTATTAATCTTCCAGTGTTGATAACAAGCAGAGGCTTGATTTATTGTATAAATTTTGGGAAGATAATTTATGTGTGTGGAGTAGTTGAAATGCCATTCCCAGGTGCGCATGTTAAGTCGCAGGAATGAAGGTTTTTTCGAGCATCAATCAAATAGCAGGTTCGATGGCTCAGGTTTATAGTAGGAGTATTGGAGCCACACATTTCGTCGTATGAATAACCCGAAGGTTATTTCTTTGAAACCATCAGTTCTTATTTCAACCTTGTGTACGAATTCCATTTAGACTTTGATTTTGCTAGAACCCGGATTTGTCATGATAGTAGTTTATTCTTCTTCAGAGGAAGACCTTTGCCGTTGTTGTTGTTGTTATAATATTGTGTTCTTACACAAATAGTAGAATGGGCCACTGCCAATTAAAAATAATTCTTTAACCACGAATAATTTGAAGGATATTTTCAATCCTAGTGCCATGAACTAAATGAATTCATTATAAAGCTACAATTCTTATTTCCGCATTCTGTCGAAGAATTGCAAGTTGTGAAAGTTACTAGAAATGGCCATAAATATAAATATGTTTTTCATAATGTTCCCAAGGGGAAAATCTAATAGTTGAATGGTTCAACCATTTATTGATCAAGTTGATGATTCAGAAATCATATATTTTGTTTGGAACTTGAAGTTCATAATCGAGTCACTTCTCGAATGTTTAATGTCAGAAGAACAATTAATTGTTGTTGTGCTTCGCACAGTTCTTCGATGCTATGCTCAAGGTCAAATACTTTTCAGATGTTATTAATATGTGTTAATAATTTGTGTTGCTTAAATGATGATAATATTTTCGACGATATTTTTTTTGAAACTGGAAAACAAGTGAAAGTTTAAGAATTCTATAAACATTTATTCTACGAGTGTTAATATCATGTAAATAGTCAAACAGTGATCTACGTTATTTCCAGTATGAACAATTAATTTTGAGCTGGAATTAAATTAATAATTTTGGAACACAGTCCACAGGACTATTAATCGGACTTGTGTTTCCAAAAAGATTGTCAAATGTGTTTGGAAGATTTCTGTATATTGTGTGTAAATAAGAGTGTGGATCGCCACACGTGGATGATGCTGCTTTGAGCATTCTTGCAGTCAGATTTTAACTTTAAATAAACTGAGATAATTTTACCAGATGTGTTTCACCCAATTAAATCTCCTTCTATCCTTATTGTTGCATTGAACCAAAAATCAGTAAAGCATTTTTTAAATTTGATGTCGTTTTTGCGATTTGCTTTAACCCATCTGGCGCTCCGGGATACTTTGACTCTCGTGCTGACTGATTATTGGTAAAATGCATATGTGGTCGTGCGGACTCCGGTCTAAACGGGCACAGTATGGCCTCGGGTGCTGGGTGCAAGCTTTGATATTTGACACACAGAGGGTAACTTGCATGTCGAATTTCGTTGTTCCTTGACTATGAAAGTCAAGGAGGTTAGATGTTAGATATCTAATCTCCTTGAAATCTATAGCGCTTTCTAGTAGAGAAATGAGGAACTTTGTACCCTATGAACTCAACGAATATCCACAGGTTTGAACATGATAATCTGAACAAAATGACATTATATTATTATTTTTTGTTTATGTATTGGTGAAAGGGAAATGTAAATGACTGCATCTTTATAAAAAGAAAATAAGTACATGGATTACTGTTAGTGCCGACATACAGTTTATTATAATTGTTATGGTGTTTTGATATATTAATGCCAATTAACGTTAATTTTTTTACAAGTATTGATTGATTGATTGATTGATTGAGTGATTGGTTATTTTGTTTGTTTTTTAGGTGTCGTCATGCTCCATTAACATAGTGAACAGACAGTGAACAAGCATACATTGTGTTTAAAGTACTCGGTGCAGTGTTAATAACTTGCAATAAGAAAACGTGTTATTATAACACATGGCGTTAGTACCAAATACAACAAGTGAGCAAGTTGGTTTACCACGTGGGTTAAATTTAAAATCAGAACATGATCGTTGGTTAACATTTGAATCCTGGCCTGTAGGCGTTTTGTCAAATCATAAACTTGCAAAAGCCGTTTTTTTTACTTGAACCGGGAAGATGTGGTGCGCTGTGTGTTTTGTCGTATTGAACTTTCACACTGGGAAGAAGGGGATGATCCCTTTAGAGACCATTTGCGATGGTCCCCTAGTTTTCCTTACATGCTTGGAAAACAAGTGGGTAACCTACCAGTGTATCCATTTTACCGAATCACAAGGCCATTAGCCGCTACTTACGTTGCTGAATCACAAATGAATAATAATAAGAATAATGATGTATTACCAGCCAACGGTAGTGTCGATATATGTGGTCCATATTAGCTGTTTTGTAAGGTGTTTGAATATTAATGGCCAAACATTCTTATAAGATTCTAAACGTTTTTCAACAGACCTGTACTATGGGAGTGCTAGTGCTTTAGTCTTGCAAACTCCCAATTTTTCTAAGGCACACGCCAATTCAACACTGTCTATGGCATTTGGACCACATATATCGACACTATCGTTGGCTGGTAATACATCATTATTCTTATTATTGTTTATTTGTGATTCAGCAACGTAAGTAGCGGCCAATGGCCTTGTGGTTCGGTAAAATGGATACACTGGTAGGTTACCCACTTGTTTTCCAAGCATGTAAGGACAACAAGGAGACCATCGCAAATGGTCTCTAAAGGGATCATCCCCTTCTTCCCAGTGTGAAAGTTCAACGCGACAAAACACACAGCGCAACACATCTTCCCGGTTCAAGTAAAAAACCGGCTTTTGCAAGTTTATGTTTTGACAAAAAGCCTAAAGGCCAGGATTCAAATGTTAACCAACGATCATGTTCTGATTTTAAATTTAACACACGTGGTAAACCAACTTGCTCACTTGTTGTATTTGGTACTAACGCCATGTGTTATAATAAAACGTTTTCTTATTGCAAGTTATTAACATTGCACAGAGTACTTTAAAGCACAATGTATGCTTGTTCACTGTATGTTCACTACGTTAATGGCGCTTGACGACACCTAAAAACATACAAAATAACCAATCACTCAATCAATCAATCAATACTTGTAAATAAAACTTTAACGTTAATTGGCATTCATATATCAAAACATCATAAAAATTATAATAAACTGTATGTCGGCATTAACAGTAACCCATGTACTTATTTTCTTTTTATAAAGCTGCAGTCATTTACATTCCCCTTTAACCAATACATAAACAAAAAATAATAATGTAATGTCATTTTGTTCAGATTATCATGTTCAATCCTGTGGATATTCGTTGAGTTCATAGGGTACAAAATTCCTCATTTCTCTACTAGAAAGCGCTTAGAGTTCAAGGAGATTAGATATCTAACATCTAACCTCCTTGACTTTCATAGTCAAGGAACAACGAAATTCGACATGCTAGCTACCCTCTGTGTGTCAAATAACAAAGCTTGCACCTGGCACCCGAGTCCATACGATATTGATATTATTATTAATATTATATTCTTCTTCTTTGTTCGATTTTGGCCAACTTTGGACCACGGGAAACAATTGACTTGCTGAATAGTCCTTTTTCTGCTCCCAGGAACTGTTCATCCTTTCACTGTGGATTCTCTTCCTTTCTTCCGACCAGATGTTCTTGGCTCCTTTGCTTTTCCTGGAACCCCTTGAATGCATCAATCCTACCTCGAAACACCTCTCTATTCCAGATCTCATTTGGACTGACCCCAACTTCCTCCATACCCTTTCTTATTTCATGTACCCATTTTGTAGTGGCTTTTATCTTGGTGATGTAATTAATCTTCTTCGTTAGTTGACTATCGCTCATTCTCGTAAGGTGTCCATAGAACTTCAATCTTCTCTTCCGTATGGTATCTGTGATTTTTTCTGCTTGTCCGTAAATATCTTTGTTTCGCCTCTTCCACCATGTACCATCATTTCTATTTTCGGGTCCTAAGATCTTCCTCGAGATTTTTCTTTCTTTCTTCTCCAGTTCCTCTAATTCACCTTTCTTGTTCAGTATCAAACATTCTGAACTGTACAATGCCTCAGGCTTGACAACCGTGGTATAGTGTCTTATCTTCGCTCCGTAAGATATTGTTCTTTTGTTGTACCTATTCTGTACTAATTTAAAAGCTAATTCCATCTTTCTGATCCTCCCTTTGTTTGCTGCATTATCCAGTCCATTAGGCTGGATCGATTCACCAAGATATTTAAACTTATCCGACCTCTTGATCTTCCCATATTTTGTTTCTAAATGCTTTTCGTTATCATGTTTGTATTCCATGTATTCTGTGTTTTTATACGAGATCCTGAGTACCGTTTTACCTGCAATTTCGTGTAATTTTTCAAGCATTATTTTAATTTCTTCTTTATCTTCAGCTAGCAATGCCATATCATCCGAAAAACGCTAAGCAATCAACCTTCACACCTTGCTTCTTTGTTCCTAAATATATTCCTTCTATCCCTTCTACTCTCATGGCATTCCTCCATGTTCTCATTATTTTTTCCAGGACAACGTTAAACAGAATCGGTGAAATCCCATCTCCTTGTCTGACTCCTGTCCGAATTTTAAAGGGCTCCGAGATTTCCCCCTGAAATTTAATTTTGGAATCAGTTTCTGTTAATGTTTTGAATTATAATCGCCCTTGCTTTGCTATCAATTCCAAATTCTTCCAAAACATTGTATAGGGTTTTCCGGTCTATGGAGTCGTAGGCATTTTTGAAGTCAACAAACGCAACTACCCTATTTCTATATCGTAAAGTTCTTACTCTCAAGATGCTTTTCAAACTAAATATCTGCTCCACACAAGTTGTGCCCTTTCTAAAGCCTCCTTGTTATTCGCCTATTTGATGGTGTACCTGAACTTCAACTATGTGTAATAGCGCCTTAGATAGTACTTTGTACGATATCGCTAGCAAGAAAATTCCTCTTTAGTTGTTTGGATGAGTTCGGTCACCTTTCATATGGAGTGGATGTATTAGGGAGCTTTTCCAGTCATCTGGGATAATTTTATTTTCCCAGATATCACAAATGAGGCGATGTATGTTCTCCACAGACGTATTTCCTCCAATTCTCCACATTTCAGCTACTATGCCATCTTCCCCTGGTGCTTTATTATATTATTATTATTATTATTATTATTATTATTATTACAAGCTGTACCCGGCATGTGTTGCAATGCCAATCAAAGAAAGTGTTGGCGTTGAAATTCTGTTTCTTGAAGTGCTTTTGGATGCACAACATGTTAACTGACTCTAAGCTATCGTAAAATGGATTTTCTAATTTAGAACCATTTGTGGGAGCATGCACAACAACTTTCAAAAGTTTCATCGCTGTCACTCATTTGTTGAATCTACTCGTACGCTACCTATTGTGAAATGGATTTACTAAGTCGAAACCCTTCCCTGGCGTGTACACAATAACTCATCAATGATTCATCGCAATCGGATGAATGGTATATGCACGTATAGGGGGTTTTGTTTAAAGGATTCGTGCGCTGTCACTCATTTGTTGAATCTACTCGTGCGCTACCTATTGAGAAATGTATTACTAAGTTGAAGCCCTTCCCTGGCGTGTACACAATAACTCATCAAGGTATCATCGCAATCGAAGAATGTTATATGAACGCAATAGGGGATTTTGAAGAAACGCTTCGCGCGTCGTCACCCATTTGTTGCATCTACTCTTGCGCTACTTATTGTGAAAGGGATTTACTAAGTCCCCTTACCTTGCGGGTACACAATAACTGATCAATGTTTCATCGCAATCGGATGAATAGTATATGAACGCATACCTGATTTTGTTTAAACGATTCGCGCTCTGTCACTCATTTGTTAAATCTACTCGTGCGCTACCTACTGTAAAATGTATTTACTAAGTTATAAACCGTCACGTAAGTGTCCACAACATTTCACCCAAGTTTCATTGCTATCGGACTAATGGGATATGAAGACATTGGGGACTGTATTGAAACGCTCCGCATGTCGTCGTTCATTTGTCGAATATACTCGTGTGCTACCTGCTGTGAAATGTATTTACTAAGCCAGAAACCTTCCTTGGAGTGTCCACCATATTTCACCCAAGTTTCACCGCTAACGGCAGAATGGTATATGACCTTATACGGGACTTTGTTGAAACGCTTAGCGCGTCGTCCATCATTTGTTGAATCAACTTGTGCGCTGCATATTGTATAGGGGATTTACTAAGCCAGAAATTTTCCACGACGTGTACACAACATCTCATCCAAGTTTCATAGCTACGGATGAATGGTACATGTATGCATACGGGTCGCTCATTTGTTGATTCTACTCTTGCGCTACATATTGTAATATGGATGTACTCAGCCAGAAACCTTCCCTGGAGTGTACACAACATCCCACCCAAGTTTCATCGCAATCGGATGAATGGTATGTGAACGTATACGGGACGTTGTCGAAACGCTTCGCGCGTAGTCACTCATTTGTTGAACATAAACGTGCGCTTCGTATTGTAAAATGGATTTACTTAGCCAGAAACCTTTCCTGGAGTGTACACAACAATTCACCAAACATTTATCACTATCAGACGAATGGTATATGACTTATTATACGGGACTTTGTTGAAACGCTTCGCGTGTCATCGCTCATTTGTTGAATCTACTGGTGCGATACCTATTGTAAAATGTATGTACTAAGCCAGAAACCTTCCCTGGAGTGTACACAACATCTCACCCAAGTTTCATCGCTATCGGATGAATGGTATATGAAATTATATGGGACTTTGTTGAAACGCTTCGCGCGTCGTCGCTCATTTGTTGATTCTACTCGTGCTCTACCTATTTTAAAGGGATTTACTAAGCTAGAAACCTTCCCTGGAGTGCACACAAAATCTCAGCCTAGTTTCATCGCTATCGGACGAATGGTATATGAACGCAAACGTGACTTTGTTGAAATGCTTCGCGCGTCGTAGCTCATTTGTTGAATCTACTCGTGCGCTGCCTATTGTAAAGTGGATGTACTAAGCCAGGAAATTTCCCTGCAGTGTACACAACATTTTACGCAAGTTTCATAGCTATCGGACGAATGGTATATGAATTCATACGGGACTTTGTTGAAACGCCTTGCGTGTCGTCGCTCATTTGTTGAATCTACTCGTGCGCTATCTACTGTGAAATGTATTCACTAATTTTGAAACCTTCACGTAAGTGTACACAACATCTCACCCAAGTTTCATCGCTATCGAACGAATGGTATATGAACACATACGGGACTTTGTTGAAATGCTTCGCGCATCGTCGCTCATTTATTGAATATACGCATGCGCTACCTATTGTAAAATGGATTTACTAAGTCAGAAACCTTCCTTGGAGTGTACTCAACATCTCACCAAAGTTTCATCGCAATCGGAAGAATGGTATATGAACGCATAGGAGACATACCCACAGACATACAGACAAACTATCACGTAACATTGATTTTTATATATATATAGATTATTATAGGGAACGACATATCAGTTAAATTAAAATTTTTGTTTTTTACAAAATCCAATATGGCCTTGTACTTTCCCGGTAAACAACCAATATGGTCTTGTACCAGTTGCCAATACATAGTCATTAATCAAGAAAGCAATCATCGCCCCAGTCATGTACAGGTAATGAATATCTTTTTTGTCTATGTTTTTTCATTAGTGTTAAAATGGAATAGCATTTTTACGTTAGACTTACCTGAGTTTTGAATAGTTCACTGCCTCGAAATAATGGTTGCACTCGACTGCGTCTCGGGTTTTCAGTCACTGCTACGGCGGTAAAGCTTTTCTTTCCAAGTTTCTAAAAATAAATAAATAAATAAAATAAACTGCTATAAATACCTAAATTCAGGTTAATACATGCATTTCATTAAAAAGAAAATGTCAAACAAAAATGAAACAAGTTAGTTAAAAAAACTCACCTTGACTTTTATTGGCTTTTTGCTGTTTTTTTCTAGTGGGCTCAAAAGTGAACTGATCTCTCTCTCAGACATGAGAGCTATACCGGTTATCTGCAAACAAATAAATAAAAAAATCATTAAATACCTTCTCAATAACTACAAATTTAAGGTTCATTAGCATGGCATTATTAAAATAATCATTCATAGGTACTTACCAAAAAATAAAAGGATTTTTTCTTCCCAAGTTCAGTTCAGAGCTGTACTGTATACGTCCGTTTGCTAAAATGGCAAGTGTATCACTGACGCAATCGGTATCAGTAGGTCTAGCAACAGAAAAAAATGCATTTTCTCAGCGTTTTGACCTTGAATGGTTGCCTGTTTCTCTTTCTCACATGTTCCCACGCCTCGCCACATTCCTCAAACGCGATAAGATACGCGTACCTTTTACTAGTTTCATGATTTTAATAAGGAACCAAAATGGCTGCCTCTTATACATTGGTATTACTACTGCCTAATAACCAAAATGGCGGTCTCTGCTTAAACAGCACACCTGCTAGCCACCACGAGGCAAGTAAGCTGATATCGCACTTCCTGCTGACGTAGACATTCCCGCCACGTCAGCAGCAGCAACAGCTCTCATAAGGCCTCTGGCTAGGTACAATATTCAGTCTCCGGTGAGCAGGACTGTGTCTTTGTGTGTGTGTTAGCAATCAAAACGTGTGTGTGTCTTATTATTATTATTATTATTAAACATATTTACTGTAATAATATTAATAATTATTAGCAAGCGGCCATCCTCAATACATGACCATGTTAACCACATACTTTCACCCTATAACACTTCACTTTACCCAGTTCAGTATTTAGTGTGTAACATCTCAAGCCAATGACCTTACCGTGTTGGCTCTTTGCATACATGCAATGACTTGGTCGAGCGAATGTTATAGGTTTCCATTTTCTAAAACCATTCGCTCTGCCAGACAGTGGTCTCGCTTATTACCGTTTACTAGCATGTTAAAAATCCCCTTCAGGGGTAAAAAATTCTTAGCATGCTTCACGCATTTTCAATTATTCGTCTCCATCCGTCATAGGAAATATCACAAAACCAACCGCAATAAGCTGCTCCCGCCATCCCGACAAAATAGCAATTCATTTCTTCCGGGCACGGTCATCGAAATCGCCATGAGGAGTTTTTGAAATATTCGTAATAGGAAATAACTGAAAAAAGCGACCCCTCGTTTTATCTTTTTGTCGCCCCGTCGAAATAGCCATTTCCTCTATTCACCATGGCCAGTCATAGCCTCGTTGGAACACACGCCCAGCTCTACCGGCTCTCCCTCTCACTCTCTGTCTACAAACACTCTTTATTTTTAAAATTGTAAAAAAGTTTTAACATGCACAGTTTTTTGTCCTACAGACATGACATTTAATTTCGTGGTAGAGGGGGTAGGGACCTTTCATTTATGTCAAACAAACTTATATGTAAACTTGTTAGTTTCCAAAATATAGGAATTTCAAAATAAAACTAAAGAAACATAAAAATATAAATGTTTTATTATAAAAAATAAAGGTCATAAAGACCATTCGTTTGCACTATGGCACAACGTTCTATCATGTTTGGTTTGAAACAATCACCTAATTTCAAAAACAAATTTTGTCAATTCTTTTTTCAAAAATACCAACACACATTCTGTGCAAAGAGGACGTTACCCCAACGCCAACAATACCTCATTCGTTAAAATCCGACCATCCGTTCGCCAATTATCGCCAATGTTCGCGGAAAAGTAGGCTATCATTTTTTTCCTCCTACACCCTTGAAACTTGCTGTCTGCCTGGAGGGCGTAGCCACCTTACATTAACGTGAAACAATTTTTTTTCCAATATTCACCGTTTCCAAAATAGCGCCAATCAAAAAAACAAACATTTTCATAAAGAAATTAAACCTACCAACACACATGCTTATCAAAGAGGACGTCACCCCAACGCCAACAACACATCGTTCGTTAAAATCCGATCATTCGTTCGAGAGATATCGGCAAAGTTGGTAGGAATGTAGGCTGTGGAGCAGCTCTCTCATTCTAGAGACTTGACATTTATTTTGGGAGTACAGACGGTAGGGACCATTCATTTACGTCAAACAAACTTTTTTGTAAAATTCCTAGTTTCCAAAATATAGGAATTTCAAAATTGGACTGTTTTCAAAAAAACATCAAAAATAAAAAAGTCTTATTATAAACTATAAAGGACATAAAAACCATTGGTTTTACCCTTGGCAGAACGTTCTATCATGTTTGGTATTCAAACAATCACCTACTTTCAAAAATAAAAAAATTCAAAAAAAATAACGAGTAGTCCATAGCAAAGCCCCCATCAGCTCGAGTTCAACGACACATCATTCGTGAATCTCCGACCACGGGCTCGAGAGATATCGGCTCGCATTGAGAATAGTGGTGGAGGGTAATAGAATCGGCCATGCTCCCCTACTGCTACCAATTGCAAAATGGATTTACTAAATGAGAAACCATCGCGGGAGTGGAAACAACATTCCACCAAATTTCATTGCAATCGCATGAATGGTATATGAACGCCTACGGAATTTAATTTAAACGATACGCATGCCGTTACCCATTTGTTGAATCTACTCGTGCGCTACCTATTGTAAAATGGATTTACTAAGTCAGAAACCTTTCCTCGGGTGTACACAACAATTCACTAAAGTTTCATCTCAATCGGATGAATGGCATATGACCGCATACGGGACTTTGATAAAACGATTCACGTGCCGTCACTCATTTGTTGAATCTACTCGTGCGCTACCTATGGTTAAGTGGATTTACTAAGCCAGAAACATTCCCTGAGTGTATACACCATCTCACCCAAGTTTCATCGCATTGGGGTGAATGGTACATGAACGCATGTGGGACTTTGTTGAAACAAACGCACGCAATTTTGTTGAAGTTACTCGTGCGCCATCTATTGTTAATTGGATCTACTATGCCTATAACTTTTCCTAGCGTATGCACAACAACTCACCAAAATTTGATTGCAATCGGATGAATTGTATATGAACGCATCACCAACACTCATATGTTTAAACTACTGGTGCGCTATCTATTGTTAATTGGTTTAACTATGCCTGTAACCATCCCGGAAGTGTGCCAAACAACCCACCAAAATTTGATCGCAATCGCATGAATTGTAGGCTATATGAGCGCATCGCCAACACTCATTTGTTTAAAATATTCGAGCGCTGTCCATTGTAAATTGGATTGACTATGCCTATAATGATTTCGGAAGTGTTCGCAACAACTCACCAAAGTTTCATAGCAATCGGATGAATGGTATATGAACGCATACGGGACTTGGTTGAAACGATTCGCGTGCCGTCGCTGATTTGTTGAATCTACTTGTGCGATACCTATTGTAAAGTGAATGTACTAAGCCAGAAACCTTCCCTGATGAGTACACAACATCCTACCCAAATTTCATAGCTATCGGACGAATGGAATATGAACGCATATGGGACTTTCTTGAAAGGCTTCGCGCGGCTTCGCTCATTTGTTGAATCTACTTGTGCGCTACCTATTGAAAAATGGATTTACAAGGCCTAAAACTTTCCCTGGAGAGTAAACAACAACTCACCCAAGTTTAGTCGCTATCGGACAAATGGTATATGAACCCGTACGGGACTATGTTGAAACACTTCGCGCGTCGTCGCTCATTTGTTTAATCTACTTGTGCGATACCTATTATTAAGTGGATTTACTATCCCAGAAACCTTCCCTGAAGTGTGCACAACATCTCAGCCAAGTTTCATCACTATCAGGCGAATAGTATATGAACGCATACGGGACTTTTTTGAAACGCTTCGTGCGTCGTCACTCATTTGTTGAATCTACTCGTCCGCTACCTATTATAACATGGATTTGCTAAGTCAGAACCCCTGCATGTAGTGTACACAACCTCTCACCCAAGTTTCATCGCTATTGGACTAATGGTATGTGAACGCATACTGGTCTTTGTTGAAACGCTTCGCCCGTCGTCGCTCATTTGTTGAATCTACTTGTGCGATACCTATTGTTAAGTGGATTTACTAAGCCAGAAACCTTCCCTGTAGTGTACACAACATCTCACCCAAGTTTCATCGCTATCAGACGAATGGTATATGAACGCATATGGGACTTTGTTGAAACGCTTCGCGCGTCGTCGCTCATTTGTTGAATCTACTCGTGCGCTACCTATTGTTAAGTGGTTTCACTAAGCCATAAACCTTACCTGAAGTGTGCAGAACTTCTCACCCAAGATTCAACGCAAAGGAATGAATGGTATATGAACACATGTGGGAATTTCTTGAATCAAACGCACGCCATTTTGTTGAAGCTACTCGCGCACCATCTATTGTAAATTGGATTTACTACGCCTATTACTTTTTCGGGACTGTGCACAACAATTCGCCAAAATTTGATCGCCATCGGATGAATTGTATATGAACGCATCGCCATTACGCATTTGTTTAAACTACTCGCGCGCTATCTATTGTGATATAGATCACCTATACCTATGAACATCCCGGAGGTGTTTACAACAACTCACCAAAATTTGATTGTAATCGGATGAATGGTTTATGAACGCATAAAAGACGAACAAATTTAATAGCATTACTTTACTGAATACTGTCGTAATTTATTTAAAGTATTATAGCACTAATCTTTAAGTAGTATTAATTTATACTTAAGTTGTATATTTAGAAAATAAATTTAGGAATTGAGGGCAGCTTTACAAGATATATTGGTGCTTAAGTATACTTGGCCAACAGCTATTTTTACCGCAGGATGAGGATCTGACACTGACTACAGGATCACCATTGGCACTGCCAATTGGCCATGACATAACCGGGACAGAAGGTGTTGACGATGATTCATTAGATCTGGCGTCTACAAGTCAACAAGCCTTTGAAACTGAAACTGTAAGTTTATATTGATACAATGCAATGGGTTATTTATTAGGTATTTCTTTAAGAATTACAATTTACAATGGTGTAAATTGAATCTTAGTTAACGTTGTACAGGTTTTGTTAAAATATAACTAAGACTAGTAGTCCATAGTTAGTTTAGCCTCTGTTAGGTTGAGGGAGGAAAGAAGGCAGAGAAGAAAAAGGGGCACCTCATATTTTTGTATTAAGGGGAGACTGTACCTTTCCGATTCAATGTTTTTTATGAAGATTTCTTCAAAATTTAAGTACAAATCAAATAAAACCACTGAACCTACTATTCCAAAATTGTATATACTTATTAACTTACTACATTCATATCTTCCTGATAAACGAAAATTGTTATAAAAGTTAATTCATACTACTTACTTTTAACAGTTTGAAAATGTTCATTTTTTATTCTTACCATGTTTTAGAAATAACAATATTTTTTGAAAATAGAAATATTTATTACTATTAATAAATATTTTTTGAAAATAGAAATATTTATTAATATTAATAAAATTTCGGTTTAATGTACTCATCAAGTACCCTTAATTATGAATGCAATGTTTAAGGTCTCTATGTATTACGGCTTTTAAACAACGTATAGATAAAGATAAAAGTTTTAAGGTCGGCGGATTATTTGCAGACACTGAGCGCGGAAACTTCATCAGCTTTTTCAAATGACTGTGGAGAATGGCCACCTAAAATAAACGATGATGTACAAAAAATTCTTGTTGAGCGAGGACCACAGCAGGTCACAGACCAAGAATTTCCTGTGTATCTTAAAGGTAGGCAATTTTCCTCAAAGCATTACACAAGGAAGCTTTGAAACGGACAGCAAGTCCGCAGAATTTGGTTAATATATTCCATATTGAAAAACGCAGTTTTTGTTTTGCTTGCAAACTTTTTGGAAACGATAATTCTCTTCTTGCTGGTGACCAAGGTTATTCTGACTGGCAAACCTTGAGCAAAACTTTGACCAGTCTTGAGAAATCCCCTATTCATATTCAAAACTGCCAATGTTGGCGCGAACTCACTTTACGTTTACGTTTAAAAAAACTATTGACGATGAAGATGAAAGACTTACTCGTGCTGAAACTGAACATTGGAATCAAGTTCTAAAACGCTTACTATGTATTGTACAATTTTTGGGCACTCAAGGATTGGCCTTTAGAGGGAAAAAGACACCCTATTTCGATGTAATAAAGGAAATTTCTTAAAGATGGTGAAACACATAGCTAAATTTGATGGTTTTATGGCTGAACGTGTGAGAAGAATAAGTTCAAAAGAAACACACGTACACTACTTGAGCAAGAGTAACCAAAATGAGTTTGTTAGTTTCTTGTCGGCCAAGATTCAAGCTAACATTTTACAACAGATACAGCAAGCAACGTACTATTCTATTATATTAGACTGTACTCCAGACATTAGCCACACCGAGCAAATGACTCTTGTTGTAATATTTGTAAAAATTTTAGCATTTTTGGAAGACTTCATACAGAATTTGTAGCCATTTACAGCTACGGAATACGGTCACGTGCTTTGGGAGCATGCTGACATTCCTGGATTCGCGTGTCTGCATTCCTGGAGTGCCTGCTTCTTACCGCGCAGGTAATTTCTGCCGTCCGCTCCCGACCGATTTACAGCTGAGCTGCCGTGGAGCGCTCTTCCTGGCTGCACGTCAATAACACGCAACTACGACCCCGTCTTCTTGCTTCGCGATCTACGATCTTGAGACTGCTCTCGCTTCTTTTATAGCATATTCTTCAATCGGCCCCTCTCTGGAAGTTCCTGATGGTAATTGTAGGTAGTGATATGCTTACGACGAGAATTCCATATAAATATTAGAATCTCCCTTCTATGGAGTAGCTTGTTCTTGGCTTCCAAGCTTACTGCGGTGTGTAGTGCAGTGAAGTTCCATCGTCGCGTAGGTTTGATCATCGCTGGACTTCGCTCAGTTAGTATAGCTTAACCTCCTTCCATAGTGAAGTTAGAACATCATTCTCAGTTCACAAAAATAGTTGACTGTAGTTTCTCCCCTCCGACTTAACTTTGAACACATCTTGGAAATGAACGAACAAGTAAAGAATAGCACAATGTTGTATAATCGACAGAATTGGAGTTGTTTTTAAAGTTATTACGGTAGTACGATCAGTAGGATTACTGAATCTCTTACATTGTTTAGTGTATTTGAGATGGTGTAGAATTTTTGTGAAAGTGCTAGAAATGTATGCGGAGGTTTGTTGTTTAAGGGAGTATAAAGGAAACACGTAATGGTTATTCACAGAGAGTGTGAAGGTAAACAGTAATTACAGCGAGTAAATAATAGAAGTACAGAGTATCAGCGAAGTATATTGAAGTTTGAATTTACATAAGAAGGAGGGGTGTATTGTGAGGATTAAATGCCACGCATTCAGAGATATTTGGGTATTGTAATCTGAGATTTTATTAAACCGAACGTGTAAATTTGAATAGTGCTGAACTTAATCGTTTGATACATATATTCACATGGATATAACTATATAATTTCATAGACATATAACAGAAGTATTGTGTGAACTAAAGGTAAATTGTGTTGATTGGACTTTATGTAATGAAGGCAGCAGCAGAAAATCGTGCAGGTCGCGATTATGTAATTATCAGATATTTCTGTAAATAATAATAACAATAATTTAATATTGTCATTTAGACTTTCACGGCCCGTGTTACTATTCATAATGTTGAATTTTGGGCTTATGCCGTGTTTATTATATTAAAATTCGACAAGTTTCGAAAGAAACCATGTCTTTCTTCGTCAGGAATAATCTGGAATACGACAATGTTGCTAAAAGAAAGCAACAAAGCCCTTCTATATGTTCTTTGTTGCTTTCTCCTAGCAACATTGTCGTATTCCAGATTATTCCTGACGAAGAAAGACATGGTTTCTTTCGAAACGCGTCGAATTTTAATATAATAAACACGGCATAAGCCCAAAATTCAACATTATGAATAATAATTTAATACTTATAGCCATAAAGAATAATTAGATTTGAAACAACATTGCGAATGATAATACCGATGTATTATGTAGGGAGGATTAGGATGTTAAATTAATTTAAATTTGAAGTGGATTTATTTAGAAGAAAAATACATGGGTTTATAGAAAGATTATTTTACAGGTCACATTTTTTCGCGAAACCATTGTTGATGGTTATTATGATTATTTGGTGTAGGAATACTTAGTAATGACGGATTTATATCCAGCAAGGACAAAGTTTTGAGTTTATATTTGTTGATAGGTAATTTTTATTTTTTTCATATGAGTAGGGACATGATTGTATTGTCATAGCCTAATACATTTTGCAGGCATCTTTTAGTTTGCTTGCTCAGTTTTTTCTAAGATATGCTCTTTATTCGATGCTTAATTGCGATATGATGATACTACTAGTTAGATGCAGGCAGTTTTTTCGAACTAACTATACCTTATCACCCCCCGAGAGCCGAGTTGCTCGATTTGTTTTGTTTGTTCTTGACTGTTATGCGTGCAACTAGTTAGTAGTATTGTTAGATATGTGTTATGCGGGTCAAGGGTTCTCTAGTTATCAGTCCAGTAGGAATTGTTGATTTCTTAGCCGGATATTGACATCCCTACGATCCTTTTCCATCTGTGCGGATTCGGGATGCTAACTTGGATGAATTCAGGCGCATATATAATTTATGGTCGCCCAACTGGTGTGGCGTCGACTGTGTTGATTGCATGGGCCTGTCAAATTTGTTTATTTGCGTTCCCAGATATGTGTGTCCATCGACTGTGTCGATATTATTACGCCAAGTGATATTCCGTAATCGCGGCAATTTTAGGCAGGTTAGGTGTAAGACATAGTCGAGTTTTTGTTTGAAATTTGTAAATGCCAATCCCAATTTGATGGACGTGGAAGTGAATTTACATTGACAAATATGTTGAGTACTTATAGTTGTGAGGCAGATTTGTATTGAACCGGCAAATTACATTTGGTCAAGTAATGGTAAATGTAAAGTTAACGTGGTGATTAATTTGTATTTACGATAGAATTGAGCGTTGAATTAAAGTCAGTATCAGCAACATAACGAAGTAGATATCGTAGATTGTAAGTTAAGTTATTTTAATTTTTAGGGTAGATTATTGAAATGCTTCACTCTTCTAAAATAGACTATTCTGTTGGTCATCCTGGAATTTCGCCATATTAGTATAGTAATACTTCTCAGTTCCTCATCAAAAAGTAGAAATGGCGGCAGCTGACGTGACCTACATCAGGTCCATGTTGGAAAAGATGAAGGAGGGTCAGACAGAATTAACGGTCGATTTGGAGGCCCTACACAAGTTATCACATGAAAACACAAAAAAGATAGGCAAAGAAATTAAAGAATCAGCAGCCACGGTTAAGTCTGAGATGAAGGCAGAGTTAGCGGTAGCCCAATACCTTACTAAATCTAGCATTACCCTAGTTCAGGAGGAATGCAAGAGGATGTCAGAAGAGACTAGAAAATCCCTAGAAAAAGCACAGGAAGAGACTAGAAAATCCCTAGAAAATCCCAAGAAGAGACTAGAAAAGCTCAAGAAGAAACTAGAAAAACCCTAGAAAAAACCAGGAAGAGACTAGAAAAGCACAGGAACTAGAAAATCCCTAGAAAATCCCAGGAAGAGACTAGAAAAGCACAGGAAGAAGCTACACAAGCACAGGATGCAGTTAAGAATTGTATAGATGCTGTTCACAGAGAAAGTAAGATAATCTTCGACAAGATGAACGAAGAAATTTCCTCAACGAAGAATGAAATAGGTTCCCTTAAATCAGAAGTTACTAAAAAGTTTGAGAAAACCAAATAGCTAACAGTAATCACATTGTGAAATTACAGAAAATTTCGCAAGGCAGTATAGACGCTATCAAGGTTGACAACACAAAACACTTTGAAACTATTTCAGGTTCCCAAGATAAACTACAGGACCAGCTGAGCAATTTGAGTTGCACAGTTGATGACCTCAAACATAATCTAACAGATTATCAAAAGTTGATTACTGAGGGTATAAATGTTGATATAAATAAATGTATTGTGGATGCGGTGTTAAAATTGAGGAGGAAGTACTTAGGACTAATAGTGACTATATATATGAAATGCATGGTAAAATTATGAAGAAAGTTAATGATATTGAACTTAAGCTAATACACATGTAACTGGGTTAAGGGAGGAATTAATGAAACATATAGATGGATTGGAGGAATCCAATGTTAACACTCTTAGCGAAATTACTAGCAAAACAAATAGATTCAAATTAAAAGAATTGGAACAAATTCGACAGGTTGTTGACGATATTAACACTGAGAAAATATAAAGTCTAACCAAGATATAGAGATAGGAGAAGTAAATGAACGTATGAAATCACTATCGATCTTCTTTGAGAACTGAAGTACGTGAAGGTCTTAAAGCCGATCTAGCAGAATTCTTCAAAGAAAGAGATGATAAATTAAGTGGGGAGCTGAACAAGTTAGAATTTGGACCAGATAGACAAGAAGAAGATAGAGAAAGACTTGATAGCCAGATACACGGTAAACCACACAGCATATTTGGAACAGAACGAATGCAGAGGGATTCAGAAACAGTTGGAAGAATATATGACCAGGGAATGAACAGAAATAACCTGAATGTCGCATTCATTAAAGGTCATGAAGAAAAACCTGATAAATTCACTGGAGAGGGGAATGTCACTGAAGTCGAATTTTTTACGTGAAATGCGATATTACCTAGACGAGAATAGAGTTCCATGAGATAGAGAAATGAGAGTCGTAGAGAAGTATCTAGCATCAGAAGCATTAATTTGGCATAGAGCTTTCCGATACACCTTTAACAATTTTGATGAATTTTCGGATGCACTTTTAAAACGATTTTGGAGTAAGGAATTGCAGCATGTTATTAGAGCTGAAAACTACTCTAAGAAGTACCCATACTCAGTACCGACACGTTATGCGTGCTACTTTACGAATCAGTTAGCCCGCCTGCAATATCTTCAAACTCCATTAGCTGAACCGGAGCTAATACACGTCATATTACGACAGCTACCAACAGAAGTAAGAAAACACTTAATTTCATCCAGCGTGAATACGTTAGAGGACATGGCTGAGATTTTGAGACGTTTGGACCATACCAGTTTAGTGTCCAACACTCAAGACCAGGGTCATTCAGGAAATCCACGTGTCAGACATGATAATCGTGAAATACATACAGTATTAGTGGATCAGACGCAGCAGACTGAAATAAACCAGGATAGAACAGGTCCCGTTAGACAGAATAGCTTTGGCAGAAATAGATATGAGCCAGGCTATATCAGAGCTCGAGAAGGAAGGCCATACCAAAACAGATTCTGGAACAACAGGCAACGTAGAACAGGATATCATTATAACAATGGATTTAGGAGGAACGGATGTTTTGATCGTCAGAACACAGAACATCAGAGAGGATATGCCAGATATAAGAACTAGAATGACGACAAATTCAGACAACAGAACCAACGACGTTCCCAGCAACAACAGAATGAAAACCAGAAGAGAGGATGGAGGAATGTGCAGAGATATTACGAAGAAAGAGAAAGGGAAAGTCAGGAATATAGGAAGAACCAGAGAGGAAGAGAAGAAAGAAGGGAACAAACCCCAAATCAAACTCAGGATAATACTGAACATCAACCGTCTACAAGTCGTGAAGGACAGAATCATGACAGGGGCGGTGTACAAAAAAATGCCATTTCAGAAACGGAAGTAGAGGAATTAGAACACACAATACTAAAGCATGAGATCGCTATAAATGAATTATATCATGTTACCGATGAGGAGTTATTATATGTAAGAGAGAAGCCTAAGAAAGGAAGATATAGAACCATCGATGGAACAGAAAATAGAGAGAGCGCGAGAAAACTTGAACAAACAAGCTGAGAAAAGGTTGAAGAGAACGCGAGGAAAACGATTCAGTCATCCATCACGGGAAGGAGATCTTGAACTCATAAGGATTCCAGTAAAAGCGGATGTTTTGAGAAACGTATACAATAAATTCTCAAATCTGTTCCATGGACCGTTCAAAGTAACTAATGTACATGGTAATAATTGCTACTTGATTGCAAGACTGAATGATGATCGTATAATTGGAAAGTATAATCATTCTAAACTTAAGAGATTTTACCCCGAGATCCAATGAGAAGTATAATTTCAACTACAGTATCATATTGGAAAAGACTGTACTAAAAGAAAGTCTACACTCAACTTTCTATTATAAGTCGGAAGGGGAAGTACTCGAAATTATACGAGTCCATGTGAAAGGAACCGACCGAGATTCGAACGGAGAGACAGAAAAATATGCGTACAAAATAAATCGTGATCTGAGTTATTTTTATGCACGGGAATGTCGATAATGTGCACGGAATCGTATAACGAAATTTTAACCTGAAGAAATATTTTTATTTGGAAGAGAAATGAGAATTTTGTATTCTGCATTATTTTAACCAAAAAAGAATGATTGGAAAGTAGCCACGAAGATACATAGTTTCACGTAGTTATGATTGTGAAATCTGTTTTTTCGTCAGCGAGGCGACGCGCCAAGGAAATTTGAAGGAGAGACACGCGCCAGAAAGTCGAAGAGGGGAGAGAGCACACGACACTACAGTGGTCAACGAGGAACAATAGATTTGATAACAACGAAGTAACCAATCAGATTAATGGAAATTTATAAGGGGCTACATAATGATTATAATTATATTTTAATATTATAAGAGACTGGAGTATATTAAAATACAATCAAGACGAAAGAAATTTAATTTGCAAAACAGAAAATGAATTAGATTACTACAATAGAAGATATAAGTGAATAAGTGAGTTTATGAACGAGTGCGAGGCTAGCGCGGTAAATTCGAGAGGGAAATTGAACGTAGGAGGCTAGCAGAGCTGGAGGAACGATGGCTTATTCCACAAGGTTTCAGAAGAGACAAGACATATTGAAAAGTCGCTCCTCAGTATAACCAACAGAAGAATGAACTTAGAACGGTAGGCGATACCTCGTTATCAGTAAACTACAAGAGATTTAGTGAAAGAATATTGGAAATATAAAGGGAGATTGAAAATAATTTATAAAAACTACAGGCAGAATATTAAAACGTCGAACTTGAGAAAGTGTACTTGAGAATAAACTTTACAAAAATTCACTAGCATAAAAGTGAAACTTCAGCAACATATTTCGAGAACGCGGAGAAAGTATTATACCGACATTACAGTATTTAAATAGAATCTACACGAACATTTCCAAGATCTGTTCAAAGTTAAGTAGGAGGGGAGAAACTACAGTCAACTATTTTTGTGAACTAAGAATGATGTTCTAACTTCACTATGGATGGAGATTAAGCTATACTAACTGAGACAAATCCAGTGAAGATCAAACCTACGCGACGATGGAACTTCACTGCACTACAAACCGCAGTAAGTTTGGAAGCCAAGAACAAGCTACTACATAGAAGGCAGAGTCGAATATTTATATGGAATTCTCGTCGTAAGCATATCACTACCTACAATTACCATCAGGAACTTCCAGAGAGGGGCCGATTGAAGAAGATGCTATAAAAGAAGCGAGAGCAGTCTCAAGATCGTAGATCGCGAAGCAAGAAGATGGTGTCGTGCGTGCGGGTCATTGACGTGCAGCCAGGGAGAGCGCTCGGCGGCAGCCCAGCCGTAAACCGGTCGAGAGCGGACGGCAGAGCTCACCCGCGCGGTATGTAGCAGGCACTCCAGGAATGCAGACACGCGAATCCAGGAATGTCAGCGTGCTCTCGAAGCACGTGGCCGGATTCTATAGCTGTAAATGGCCACAGATTCTGTGTGAAGTCTTCCAGACTTAAGGTAGACCAGTGATTTTTATCAACTACTAGCTATTTATCCGGCGTTGCCCTAGAGGTGTATTTACATGTTATAGAAAGATACATGCCAATATATTCACTTTGCCCCTAAGTGAGTTTAAAACATAGTTATCCTGGGCTCTGAAGTTAATCAAGTGCAATATTAACTCACTGTAAATCTATGCGAAAGGTACTATGGAGTACAATAACGTAGTATAGAATGCATTAATAAAAAAAAAAAAGGCTGTACAGTATATGCAGATTTCTCAAGGACCTAGTCTCACAATTACAGTACTTTCCTGGTAGTCTTTATATCTCTTGTAATGGGTAATTTAGACGTCTTGTTCACATAGTTCTCTTTCATTTTTAAATTGGTGCATCTACCTTTTTGTTGAAAGGAAACAATATTTAAATGATTGAATATTTGGAATATAAAGTCATCATTCTGGAGTCAAATATACTTACGATTTTTAACCCCGCACAAATGGTGTGATTAATGAGAAATGGCTTATTCATGTACATAAAGCAGTGTGTAGGCTACTATAGCTGCATATCAGGGAATAGTATTGCTATTATCCCATATTGGGCGGCATGCTGAGCTTCTATGCCCAAGGTCGTGGGTTAAACCCGGCCGAAGTCATCGGAGTTTTGAAGAGCGTTAAAAACCCTCAGTATGCCTTCCCTCGGAGGGGAAGTAAAGTCCTATCTCATAGGACATAGATTTATGTGATGTAAAATAACCTTCCACTAAATATACTCGTGTGAAAGTAAAATTTGATTAGCGCTATTAAGTTCCAAGGGTCACCGTCTGGTTATGGGGGTATCTATTAGCCAAGTTTGCAGCTAGGTGTCGTTGACGGTAGCATTTAGTAGAAAAAGTAGGAACTATTTAAAACTGACTGTCTGTAGTCCTTACCTGAATTACATACAACACACAATAATACAGCCATCACAATTAACACCGGTTATCAGGCAGATTCTACACACATCCAAAGTATACGGGGGCTGCATGACCGCGATGTCGCAGGTGAAGGTGACAGTTAAAACAGGGGATAGGCGGGGTGCTGCGCGGAGGGAGAGTAAGGATGGAACATTTTGTCCAGCTACACTGCTTGGCATTGACCGTGTTTTATAGCACACAATTAGGTTTTATCGCTAACAGTTGGAGATACACAAAACGTGATAAGGAGCATTCTGATAGAAATTTAAATTTTAAACCTTGTATATGCCATCAAAAGTTTGTCATTTCTTAGCGTTCTCATTTTATTTGAAATTGAAATATGAATGTTTGAAACCTAAGGGTGTACTGACGTCACGTAAATGGTTGCCATCTTTAAATAGTGCAAAGTATTGAAATCAAAAGTAGCCTATATTTTAACCTGGCAAATCAGCTACTTCCATGTAAAATTTCATGTTAATCGGACCAGTGGTTCTTTGGTGATCGAGTAATACACAGACACACATACACATACCATTTAACTTTTATATTAGTATGAATGTAGTTTTTTGATGTACGAAAAACGTAATTTGAAAGCACCCATGTTTAAGTACAAAAGGAGCCTGGTCATGGCTTCTAATGATTACTATGATAATTATTGGTGATGTACCTGTAGGTTTGCTACGGTACTGTATCTGTTGTGGGCAGTGAAGGAGGTAATGTTCTGTACAAATTATTTACTCATAGTCATGTCATGTCTTAAGTAGAAAAGAGGGAGTGTTCACTGCGTGGTTAATCATTTTAGGTTACTGTTTCATTTTGGTTGCTACAAATTATTCTGGTTCTGTTAGTCTTAGTCAAGTCTTATCACAGTTACTGTATTCCTGATTTGTAATACAAAAGATATCCGGTACAGGTTAACAATGTCAACAATTAAAACAATGCAGCATAAAAACATTAGGATAAATAAACATATTAGTAGATGAACACACCTTAACGGAGAGTATAAAACAACAATACAATATATTTCGCGTGATACCTTCCGTCATAAGGTAAATATTCAAAATCTCTCGTAACAGCACAGGCATCACAAGTATGACATTAGACCCAAAATGTCACATTTAGACGACCACGTGGATTAGCGGCTATCACACTCAGCTGTCACCTTGGAAGTCCGAGTTTAAATCCGGCTCTGCCAAGAAATTTTTATTCTGGTCTGAGAGTTGGAAAGGGGTACACTGCGCCTCCCGTGGCAAAACTTGGAAGATGTTTTCCGTGGTTTCCCACCTCTACTCGAAGAAAATACAGGGATAGATTCTAACTGAAGGCAACAGCAACCTCATTTTTAATCCTCACCAGAATTACAAATACACACACTACTACAGCCATCACAGTAACACTGGTTATCAGAAAAACATAACACACACTTAAGTTCATGGGGCTACATGGCCATGATATCACCAAGCCTCTAAATCAATCAACAATAACAGAATCATTTAAGCTCATTTAATCTTAATACTGAGCCTCCGTGGCTTAGGCGGCAGCACGCCGGCCTCTCACCGCTGGGTCCGTGGTTCAAATCCCGGTCACTCCATGTGAGATTTGTGCTGCACAAAGCGGAGGCAGACAGGTTTTTCTCCGGGTACTCCGGTTTTGCCTGTCACAATTTCATTCCAGCAACACTCTCCACTATCATTTCATATCATCTGTCATTCATTAATCATTGCCCCAGGGGAGTGCGACAGGCTTCGGCCGCTGGCACAGTTCATATCCTCGCCGCTAGACGGGGGCTTCGTTCATTCCATTCTCTGACCCGGTCGGTCGACTGGAAGCAGGCTGTGGATTTTCAATCTTAATACTAAGTTTCGTGATGATACCTATAGCCGTTGTTACGTTAGGTCGCGTGCAGGATTAGCCGATGTATTTGTTTTTATTATTATTATTTTAATTCCCTACATCGACCCCTGTTAATAAAATTAAAAAAAAACTACGTATTCAGATTCTTAAGGCGTTCAAATTCCTAACGTTCTTATCGTGGTTTGGATAGAAAATGGAGGCCCATGACCTGGTGTTTACGTCTTGATTGTAGTCATGGAGAAAATGGAGTAGCATGGCCCCTTACAGAGACAGGTGGAAACCTGGTGATTACTTATTGAGGTAGTGTTGCCGTTGAGAAAATTGAGTGGCATGGCCTCTTACCCAGATAGAATGAAACTTGGTGGACCCGTCTTGTGCTAATGTTGCCATAGAGATGGCCGGCCGGCCTTGCCGTTCCTTCATAAGTTAATTTTCTGAATTTATTAGCCTTGCTCGAGTGCAAATAGGCCGATATCAGAAGAATGAAAAAGACTATCGAAAATTCATGTAAGTAGCCGTTCCTTCTGGGTCCTTAACTATGTGCATGCAAAATTTGGTTGAGATTGGTGGAACGGTGTAGATTTGTATACGGAACAAACCCACCCACCAACATACATAAATACATACATACAGCCTTTCACTTTTATATATCAGATGTAGCTAGTATTTGTTTATGGGTTATTCCAGTGCTTGACCAACATCTGTCTATTTTATTCCTAGTTCATGTTATTGTAGTCGCTGTATTTTTTTTTGAAATTTTAACTGTAATTTTCTTTGAGTCAACGAATTTCGTTTGTGACGTATTTTTCCGAAGTTTATCTTTAGTATTTTCACATTAACTCTTTTTCACTCTTGTTAACTAGTTTTTGAATTTTTATCTATCTAGTTTACGTCGGAGAGTGACGTGATTTCGTTAGTGTGTTGGAAAAAAAAACTTTGTCTTGAAAGTAATTTGAGAAACAGGATGTATATCGTTATACGGAGTATAAATATTTCGTTAGATGAACGAAACGAGTGTAAGCAGGTAACGTTAATTATTGTCAGGGGTGTTCGACAATTGCGTTTCAGACAAATAGAATATTGTAAAACCCAGTATTTTATTACTATAATGCACAGATTTGTAAATCTGAAGGCATATGAACGAAAACATTGTATAAAGAGAAATAATGTTATTTTAAAGGATTATAACGAATAATTTAACACGGATATAAATGTAAACAGAGTATGCGTATATTGAAGCATAAATTTTGTAATGAAGGAAAGGTGTGATGTTATAGATCAACCTATTGTTATAAAGAAGTCTTGAAAGACTACAGTAAATATATTTTATAACGGATATGATTATGAACGTGAGGTAAAGTGTATTTTTATTGAATAGCGAACACGAGCAGCCTTAATTCAGAAAGAAACTACAATTGTGTAACAGAGTTAAATGTTAAACGTATTATGAAGAAGTATAATATATTTATGTGAGAAGGAATATAAAGCTGTATTAAGAAAGTAGCGATTTGTTGAACGAACAAGTAAAGACTTGCACGATGTTGTATAATCGACAGAATTGATGTACGCGGAGGAGTTGTTTTTGAATTTATTACGGTAGTAACAGAGACTTAGCTTTGACATTAATAGTAGGATGGTAGAAGCTTTTGTAATGTAGGAACAGGCCATTCTGCTATGAATTATCACTGTAGTGCAGTAGTTAAGAAGGGGATGGCAAAAAACCTATGAAACTCATTTCAGTGGACTGGGAAAGAGCACCTCTCAATTTAAAAATGAGTTTATCTCCAAAAGTAGGAAGGTCGTTCGAAGAGAACATGTAGCTCTTGACCCCTCACTCGAGCGGGAAGCCATTCTTGATAATCCTGTATCCTATGATAGCAGTTGGCACAAACATGGCGAAACCTGTTTGTACGGGGTTGGTGTGGTCATTGATATCCTGACTGGTCTAGTTATTGACTAGGAAACCATGTCCAAGTACTGCCATATATGCAGTGTGACAGCTGCGGATCTGGGAATAAACACCCCTGAATTTTCCATTTGCCAGGAGGGGCATAAGAAATTTGGGGAATGTTCAACAAATTTTGAAGGCACGTCAGGAGCAATGGAAGTGGTAGCAACACAACGTTCAGTTTCTGACTGTAAGCTGCGCTACACTACCATGCAATATGATGGTGACGCTAAGACTTTTTGGCACCTCAACAGCCTCCATGTTTATGAACAACCAATTGAAAAAAAAAAGAATGTATAAATCACATCCCTACGAGAATGGGTACGGGTCTCAGGAATCTTGTCTAAGAATGGCAAGCCAAAGTTGTAAGACTTGGTGGGCGGGGATCAGCAACACTGAAGGAGAGTACAAAAACGTCGCTGACTTTCTATTACAGGACTGCCATAGCTTCAAATGTTCAGATTGCGCCACAAATGCGATGTATATTTGCCACTCTGAGACACTGCATGTCTACGGATGAAAACCTCCAGAACATCACCTGCCCTGATGGAGTTGATTCCTGGCGTTTTTTTTAGAAAGTTGTTGCAGCAGGAGAAACACCAGTCACATGACAAGATGAATGTCAGACTGATCCTCATGCTGCTAAGTAAATTAATGCCCCTTTTATCAAAGTCTGGCAAATGATGAACTATTAAACCGATGTGCTTGGAGGAAAACACAAAACCCTAACGAAAGTCTGCATTCTCTGATCTGACAAAAATGCCCTAAACATTATTTTACAACAAAACACGGCAGAGTAGGCACGGCAGTGGCAAATGCTGTAAGTGTATTTAATATGGGTGCACTTGCTACTCAGGAACTGAAAATGTCCCTTTTAGGCAGATAAATGCGTGGCAGTGTACATAAGAGAAGCAAAGACATAGACGAGATGCGAGGAAAGAAGAGCATAGCTAGGACCAAACATGATAAAAACACTGCAAGTAAAATGATCAGGCTGGCGAAAACAAAGGCAAAAGAAAGAAAAATGTACAAGGAAGGGGATATGTATGACGCTGGCAATTTCTGAGGCAGGTATGTTCATTTGAAATGTGTCTGCTTACTAAAATGGCTCTTTTTCGAAAGTGTATTTTTTCAGTGTTCAAAATTTTCCATTCACATCAGTTCTGATAAAAGTACTTGACATTTTAAATACGCATACAGTTTCAGAGTATTCATAATTTGTTCTATTCATTTTGAAAATGGTTGGTAATTTTTTAAACTATTGCCAGGCCAGGGACTATTGGAGTTTCTTGTAAGTTTTAAACAATTTATCCAAATTTAACTTTATAACATAGAAGCACGAAACAGACTATAGAAATAATACTGACATTTTTTAATTAGTCCTTCATAACTATACTGAAAAAGGTTTGAGATGGAAAATGTAAAATTGTTGCATCTGGGACATTTAGAAAATAAACAATTTTCTTTTAAATGATCATCATTTCAAAACTAACCCTTCAATCTGGTTCAAATTTTGGGATATTCGTTACGTTAATAGCAACATCTAAATCCTAGAATTTCATATGAATTGGATGGTAATAATAATATCGTATGGCCCGGGTGCCTGGTGCAAGCTTTGTTAATTGACACACAAGGGTAGCTTGCATGTCGAATTTCGTCGTTCCTTTGAACGCTATGAAAGTCAAGGAGGTTAGATATCTAAACTCCTTGACACTACAGCGCTTTCAAGTAGAGAATGGAGGAACTTTGTGTTGGCAGAAATTCCCGAGATTAATTTTGCCATTGAACACGGCCTACTGAATTCAAAAGGTTTCTTTAACATGCCAACAACGTATGACATGAGTGTCGAGATTTTTGTCGCCTTTCAAAATCAAAAGCCCAATTGGATGATAATTGCAAATCATAGAAAGCTCAGTAGGGCCCTCCCATTAAGCTACTATCAGCTAGTTTAGAGGCTTGCCACAGCGGGTAGGTGGTTAACGTGTCGGACTACCATCCCTCAAGCTTGCAGGATCGCTCCTGGCCGAGGTAAGTGATTTTTGAAAGGCGACAAAAATCACGACATGCATGTCATACGTTATTGGCATGTTATAGAACCCATTTGAATTCAGTAGGCCGTGTTCATAATGCCAAATTTAATCTCGGGATTTTTCGCCACAACAAAAGTTCCTCCATTCTCTCCTAGAGAGCGCGATAGTGTCAAGGTGCTTAGATATCTAACCTCCTTGACTTTCATAGCGTTCCAGGAACGACGAAATTCGGCATGCGAGCTGCCCTCTGGGTGTCAATTAACAAAGCTTGCAGCCGGCACCCGAGTCCATACAATAATACATTATATCAAAGTTCCAACGTTCACCACTAGGTATCATTGATATCTGGTGGCGAAAGTTGGAACTACTTGAAATTGAATGGAACTTGTAGCTCGCCCTTTAGGGTGTCCGCTGGAAGCAGCTACAGACTCAGGCAAGCCGAACATGTCCTCGGACACTCCCGGCACTAAAAGCCATACGATAAATAAATAATAATAATTAGATAGTTTAGAGCACCTAAGTGACCACCCAGACTGAGAGCAGATGGTTCCTCTTGGAGCGTCATTAAGCTAATATCAATCAGCTTAGAGCTCATAGATACCCACGCAGACGGTGACTAACTGGAGTGTCTCTAAGGTAATAGCATTCCGGTTAGTGCTCTTACCAACCCAAGCGGTTAGCAGATTGTTCTTCTTAGAGGGACACACTAGAGTGTCTTTAAGCTAATATTATTTAGAAAAGATCTGCTATAATCCATCACGAACCGAAAGGCAGAGCTCTTGACATAAAGGAAGCAATCGGCATACACTTAGCTTAAAGAAACAAACCCAATAATTTAAACGAACACACTTTCATGGCGAGTTCACCCCTCATCACTCTACTTGATAGCACAACCTGTCAGAAACAACCCACAACATAATGATGTAGTCAAGCCAGATATGGGATTAATAAGGGAAACATGTTATTGGATCAGGAAGTATGATGTACCTTTTTCTTCAATAAACCTAGGCCGGTACTAACGCCAGTATAGACGGTGCCGGGACATTCTCATTAGACCGATAGCGCTTAAAGAGGCCTTTTTAGCTGAATAGTGTAGGTTGAAATCAGGTCTTACAGAGGTGAAGATGATCCTGAATACAGTAACATACACCACATTAGAGAGACTAGACTTGGCAACCTACTACAGCTATATTTGCACGAGGAACACATGGCACTTAGGAATGCGAGAGGGCGAACAACCCAACGAGATAAGGGGCCCTCACTCACAGGAATTTCTTGTCAGGTGATAGCAAACAGTGACCAAGTGAACTGCTCTCAACAGAACCGCGCATGACTCAACCAGATAAGTAACCTGTACAATACAACCTGAACTCACCATTTACAAAACGCATATATTTACACCAAACAAAAAATTCCGAAGTTGAATCACCATTTACAGTATCTCAACTAAGCATAACATAGACTACAACTAACCAATATTGACGAGTTGCATTATCTGAACTAATACTGCAACTCAATAAGTGTTTACTGTATATTGTAAATATTATCACCCGTACTTTCAGACATAGATTATATACCCTAAGTGTAATGAATCTGATGATGATTACTTGACGATCAAAACTGGCCATCCGACTGTATTAATTAATCGCATATATTTTTCTTCGGGAATAAGAATAACCCATCTCCTTTGGGTGCAATCGCTTTCACTGACGGAAAAGCATCACACTTTTGTTTACTTTGGAACGTGAGCTTTCAAATTATATTTTCTAATTGTTACTCCACATGCACTGCTCGAATGTGGCTTTAGACCACTATAAATCATCATGAGTGTCTCCAAATTGTTTTTCTGATTACATTTTACTCGGCATGTACCACAGGTATGAGGGCTTTCACCACTATGGACGAACATGTGTCTCTCCACAGAACACTCCAAAGTAAAATTTGCCTCGAAAGTAGTACTTGAATTTGGCTTGAACCATTATGGATCATCATGTGCCTCTTCCAAAGGCTTTTAAAGGTAATCACTGCTCCGCATGTACCACAGGAATGTGGCATTAGACTATCATAGATCAAGAGGTAAGTGTTCAAAGTACCTTTACAAGTAAATTTCAATCCACATGTACCACATGGATGTTGCCTTATACGACTATGGATCGTCCAGTGACTTTCAGGATACCTTTCCGAGTGAAGTTTGTGCTACATGTACCACAGACCATTATGGAACAACATCTGTGGCTTCAAATATAACTTTCTAGTAAAGTTTGCTCCAAATGTACTCCACAAATGTTGCCTTAGACAACTATGTATAAGCGTGTTTCTATTCAATTTTACTTTCTCAGTAAACTTCGCTTTACATTTACAACAGGAAATTAGATTGAGGCTAATACGGACCTACGTCTGTGATTTCAGTGAATCGTTCCGAGTAAAAGATGTTTCTCTTGTGCCACGGAAATGTGGCTAGAAACCACTATGGGACATCATGTGTTTCTTCAGGAGGTCGTTCCGAGTCAAGTAGGCTGCCCATAAACTACAGAAAAGAGGCATGAGACCTCTATGAATCACCGTGGGTCTCTTCAGGTCACCTTTCCTATTAATGTTTGCTCCACGTTTACCACAGGCATAATTCACGAGACCACTATGGGTAATCATGTGTTCTTACAACTGTCCGTTCTGAGTACATTTTGCATCGCACATAACACAAGAATGTGGCTTAAGACCACTATGAATCATCATTTGCTTCTTTAAACTGCGTTTATCAGTGAACTTTGCACCGCACGTATCAGAGGCTTAAGACTGTATACCATTATACATCATCATGTGTCTCTTCACGTCACATTTCATGGTATAGTTTGCTCCATATGTACAACTGGAATATTGAACGAGACCACTAACGATCTTTAACAGTCCATTCAGAGAAAATTTTACCTCGCAGATAACACAGGAATGTGATATAAGTCTATTATCAACCATCAAGTGGTTCTTAAAATTGCCAATCTGACTAAACCTTGCTCAGCATTTAACACAGGAATAAGACATTATATCACTATGGATCATCATGTGCTTCTTCAGCCTACCCTTCACAGCAAACTTCATTCCACATATATCACAGGAATGAGGCCTTATTCCACTATGTATCATTATGTGTGTCTTCAGGCTACCCTTCACAAGAAACTTCATTCCACATATATCACAGGAGTAACGTTTTATTCCACTATGGGTCATTATGTGCTTCTTCAGGCTACCTTTCACAGCAAACTTCATTCCACATGTATCACAGGAATGAGCCTTTATTCCACTATGAATAATCAAGTGTTCTTTCAGGTGAGTTTTTCGGGTAAAGTTTGCTCCACATGTATGATATAAGTAAGGCCTTATGCCACTATGGATCATCATGTGCGTCTTCAAGGACACCCTCTGATCAAAACTTTGCTCCGCATGTATCACATAGGTAAGGCTTTTCATCACTATGAATCATCATATGTGTCTTCAAATTGCCTCTCAGAGTAAACTTTACTTCACATATATCACAGGAATGTAGCTTGAGACCACTATGGTTCATAATGTGCTTCTTTAAACCGCCAATCGTAGTAAATTTAGCTCCGCATATATCACAGGAATAAGGCCTTATAGCACTATGGGTCAAGTTGTGATTCTTCAAGTCAACATTCCGAGCAAACTTTGCTCCACATATACTACAGGAATAAGGTTTTATACCACTATGAATCATCATGTGCGTCTTTAACGACCCCTTCTCGGGAAACTTTGCTCCACATGTGTCACATAAATAAGGATCTACACTTTTATGAATCATCATGTGTTTCTTCAAATTGCCTATTTGAGTAAACGTTGCTTTGCATATATGACAGGAATGTGGCCTGAGATCACTATGAATCATCATGTGCTTCTTTAATCTGCCATTCACAGCAAACTTAGCTCCGCATGTTACACAGGAATAAGGCTTTATATCACTATGGATCATTATGTGCTTATTCAGGTCACCTTTCCGAAGAAAGTTTGCTCCACATCTACTACAGGAATAAGGCATTATACCACTATGGATCATCAGGTGCTTATTCAGATCACTTTTTCGAGTAAACTTTGCTCCACATGTACTACAGGAATAAGGCCTTATACCACTATGGATCATCAGGTGTGTCTTAAAGTAGACCTTATGAGTGAACATGGCACCACATATATCACAGGAGTAAGGCTTTACACGACTATGAATCATCTTGTGTTTCTTCAAACTCCCTGGCAGGGTATACTTTGCTTCGCATATATCACAGGAATGTGGCTTGAGTCCACTGTGAATCATCATGTGCGTCTTTAATCTGCTGATCATAGTAAACTTCGCTCCGCATGTAACACAGGAATAAGGCTTTATACCACTATGGGTCATCATGTGCCTCTTCAGTTCAATTTTCCGAGCAAAGCTTTTTCCACATGAACCACATGTATGGTGCTTGAGACCACTGTGAATCATCATGTGGGTCTTTAAACTGCCTTTCGCAGTAAAGTTTGCTCCGCAGGTTAAGCATATGTATGGCTGCTTTATTTCGTTACCATTTTGATTGCGTGAGGCTACGAATCTATCTCTTGTTAAAGTGTTCTCTGAATTGTGGTCGTTTCTGTGAAGAATTTCTAATGTTAGAACGAGTAAAATACCCACTGCCATTATAAGATCAAAAAATATGTAGCACAATTCCGGATAACTACACACATCAAAAAAAGTTTTCCATCACCTCGGTTCCCAGATCTCCGGCATATAGACGTTGACTGTGTATATTGTATCCAAGATACAGTCCCTTTGACTGTTCATGTATGTCACTAAAACTGCTCAAAGATGTAAACAACCATGCATGAGCAGGGCCTATTAGACGGAGGGGGTACGACAGCCGATCAGTTCCAGTCATTCCACCAGGACGAAGGTACGCTGCTCATGTTGTCTGTAGTTCTACCATGCCTAGAAGGTCAATACCGCAGTTCGATCGCGTCCGCATTGTTACTTTGTGTCAAGAAGGGCTCTCAACAAGGGAAGTTTCCAGGCGTCTCAGAGTGAACCAAAGCGATGTTGTTCGGACATCGAGGAGGTACAGAGATACAGGAACTGTCGATGACAGGCCTCGCTCAGGCCGCCCAAGGGCTACTACTGTAGTGGATGACCGCTACTTACGGATTGCCGCTCGGAGGAACCCTGACAGCAATGCCACCATGTTGAATAATGCGTTTCGTTCAGCCACAGGACGTCGTGTTTCGACTCAAACTGTGCGCAATAGGCCGCATGATGCGCAACTTCACTCCCGACGTCCATGGCGAGGTCCAGCTTTGCAACCCCGACACCATGCAGCGCGGTACAGGTGGGCCCAACAACATGCTGAATGGACCCCACGGAATTGGCATCACGTTCTCTTCACCGATGAGTGTCGCATATGCCTTCAACCAGACAATCGTCGGAGACGTGTTTGGAGGCACCCTGGTCAGGCTGAACGTCTTAGACACACTGTCCAGCGAGTGCAGCAAGGTGGTGGTTCCCTGATGTTTTGGGGTGGCATTATGTGGGGCCGACGTACGCCACTGGTGGTCATGGAAGGCTCCGAAACGGCTTTACGATACCTGAATGACATCCTCCGACCCATAGTGCAACCATATCGGCAGAATATTGGAGAGGCATTTGTCTTCATGGACGACAATTCTCGACCTCATCGTGCACATCTTGTGAATGCGTTCCTTCAAGATAACGACATCGCTCGACTACAGTGGCCAGCATGTTCGCCAGACATGAACCCTATCGAACATGCCTGGGATATGTTGAAAAGGGCTGTTTATGGACGTCTTGACCCACCAACCACTCTGAGAGATTTACGCCGAATTGTCGTTGAGGAGTGGGACAATTTGGACCAACAGGGTCTTGATGAACTTGTGGATAGTATGCCACGACGAATACAGGCATGCATCAATGCAAGAGGACGTGCTACTGGGTATTAGAGGTAGTGGTGTGTACTGCAATCTGGACCACAAATGCTGAAAGTCTAGCTGTATGATGGTACAACATGCAATGTGTGGTTCTCATGAGCAATAAAACGAGCTGAAATGTTTGTTTGTGTTGATCTCTATTCCCTTTGTATTTAAAGGTTCCGGAACTCTTGGAACCGAGGTGATGCAAAACTTTTTTTGATGTGTGTATACTATAATCTTCTGTATTCTTAGACATAGATATAATAGCCAAGACTTAATGCGTATGATGATGATCGGAAGTTGACAACCCGTTTTTTTAGCCTCATGATATTTGGTTCAGGGAATAACACCCTATACAATTTAGGTTAAATCGTGTTGACTAACTCAAAAGCATTTGATTCCGCTATGTTCGATGATCAACGGAACGGGAATAATAACATAAAGTTCAATATATGTAATGTACCCGATGGTATGGAAACTGACCGACATCGAACCTGGTATTCTGAGGAGGTGAAATCATGCCCATGATTTTTCAGAGTATCGAACCCAAGGTCTCTGAGGGGGAACAACCTTATGGAACCCGAGACACATGTAAATGATGATTACTGAAGTAATCACGGCGTAATTCCACTTGTTGCTAAGGAATTATAAGCAATTTCATGCAGAAATGTTGTATGCTTACTGGGATAACATACAAAATCCTAGCCAAGATCTTAGAACTGGAGGCAGTTTGATAGTTGACATATTACCTGGAACAACTGGGAGGTCCAGACTGGCACCAGATCAATCACAGCGACCTATTTTCAAGCGTCCTATGGGATGGGGACCGCCAGAGGTGACCCGAGAAACCCCCGTAGCACAAAGAATGAAAGGTGGAGAGGTATGCTAGCCGAGAGAAATTAATTGATTACTCGGAAACCAAGCAATCGAAAGACATGAGATTAACACCCAGATGATTAAAATCTCAGGAAGGTAATTATGGAGCCATCAGATATGCAAATTGAAGCCTAAAAGCATGGGAAGCGAATGAAGATAGGGAAATGCGGTTGAAAAGCTATTATCGGACAACCACATGGGATTCCCCGGAACGAAGCGTGGGGACGCCAACTGTAAAACCAATTAATTTTAATTAATCGGACAATCGGATCGCTGACACGAAGCATGAACCGCAACCTCCATGCAAAGATGCTCCAGAAAAATGCATTTCCATTCCGGAAAGTGCAATGGTAAAAGAAAAGACACACCCGCGATTTGAAGGAACTATGTTTTTGAACAAATCCCTTATATAGAGTAGGGAAGCTTGGAGGAGGCAGTCGTCAAGTAGTCTTTTGAGAGAAGTCACGAGGGGGAGTATACTACTCTACCGAGTGAAAGTTCGCGCCTTAAAGTACGCAAGTCTTAAACAAAGCTTAGACGATGGAAGACAAAGTGAAGCTGAGTAAAGCTCACATTAATTTATAGCCGCGTAGTAAGTGACGCGCATGCTAATTAAACAGTTCTTTTGCACAAGTGTAACGTGTAATTCTGCAAGAACAATTGCGAAGTGTCGTAATAGACAATGAACTTATTCACTAGACAAAGTCATGATCTACATATTATCGTGATAGTACCACATAAACAGTACACGATAGGTCATGCGTTGGAGGAGCATATCACAGGCATATCTAATATATCAAGTTAACAGACGCTAGATTGGAATTCTAGACGATCTGGAGGAAGAATCATATACACAATAGAGGCTACACTCATAGTTGAAGTAGGATTACTACTGGGAGCCGATAGAGGAGGAGCGAGAAAGGATGTCCGCGCAGATGTTGGAGACTTTCATTGGAATTCAGGATATGTCAGGGAACGCGCCGCCTGCAACTCTGTAATCGTGCATATTCGAAGCCCAGGGAGGCACCGGTGTATAAAACCAGCGTATAAAGCCATTGCAATATAAAATTAATGTGTTCAAGTGTTTTTAATATGATGTGTTTTGTTATAAAGGGTTGTAAAAATGAATAAAAGTGTAATACTCAAAATGTGTAATATCAGTGTGAAATTAAGTTTTGTGAAACCACAAGAAGAGTATATTGTAATCATCACGAAGCGTTGCTAAATGCAACATGGTGGGCCACACACTGTATTACTGGATAAGACCGGGAGATACAGACGTAAGTACCATTTCAATGTTATAATGTATTAGTTAGTTCACCATATGTCCGTGTTAATATAAGGTACCATAGGGAACGTGAGGTAAAGAGTTATATGAGTTTTTCATTCCTCGTATTTGCAGTAAATAGTTTGCAACTTAAGAATGGTTTTGCTTACAACAGAAATGCGTAAGAGCACGGTAAATTTAATGAATAAGTTAATAAACAACTTCATAAATTGGTCAAAGTCGGAAGAAGTATGAATATTCGGCATGCTAGATGAAACGTTAAATTGTGTCAATGCCGAAAATTGTAAGGTAAAGTAGGTTAAAGTGTGAAATATATATGTGTCAGGATGTTTCTATACATATCCAAATGTAATAAGTGTCATGAATCACGCACTAAGCGTTGTAATTAAAGCCTGTAACTATTGCCAGTATAAGGAGAGCCGACGTAATGTCATGAACAAGCTAGATACGGACGGTAACTGAAGTGTCATATGATCCGAATAATCTAACAGCTATTATTGTTGAGCCGCTAGAATGCGAGCAATGTAGAGTAAAAGCAAGGACTTTTATTTAAATGAATGCAAGGAAAAATTCCATAGCGCGATGTCAGGACAATATGAGCCATTCGTCAAAGATATAATTGTCGTACAGCCTAGAGCGTACAGGTATATTGTTGACAGCGGCTGGAGGCAGATGGGCATCTGTACTGCCAAGCCTGCGTCGTTCCAGCAATTAAGGATTAACCTTGTCACCTTAATTTTGCTGAAGTATGGAATGATCCGCCCGGAGAGGTGTGATATCATTAATTATGGAAGGATCTGAGGATGCCTTACCACTACTTCGTATCGTGGAGCTGGAGAACGCTAGACACCACACTCACACGCAACTCGAGCCATATCCGATCCCCAAGATATTGAAGCTATATGAAATTCATTCCTTTGCTATGAATACTTTTGAGAGCCTTATTGAGCCAAGTAACATACTGCACCCGAAGCTGACGTAGCCACCACCTATTATCCTAAGGGATGGAAGGGCTCGCACAGGGCGTTGATACCCAGCTAGAAAAGATCAACGGATCCTTGCTAGATGGATAGCTAGTAACCTCTGAATGCTGGTATATTTATCAAAAAATACGATAGTACGTCTTCTTAGCTACAAAAATAAAACTTCCTACGAACCAAAATGTGGTAGGACAAGATTCTTAGAATCTCGAGGGTGAACGGTTACTTGAATTTGCAATGTGCGCCAGTACCTAAATAGCTGCACTATCGTTTCCTGATTATTAAAGGTAGAAGACCGAGATGTTCTATAAAAAATGATCTGCCAAACGCCAACTAGCGCCTGCTAATTTATTAATAAAAATCAGACAAGTAGGACACTCCGTCCTGTCATATCTACACGCACATCGTACAACTTTCATTCTCACAATTAAATATATAGTATATTTAAAACAAATAAACGAAGTGATTTCCTCGTCACTAATAACAGGTCTGTTTAACTTTAACAAAATATGTAGTCACACTTGTGGCTCATACTGTACTTATAACATTCGAAAATATTCCTCAAGTAAACATCTACATTCTCTCACTATATGATACATTCCACACATTATTACTCTACTCTAAAACTTTCTACGTATACGATTGATTCGGATTGACATTCTAAATTATTACTTTATACATTACTAATTACAGTGTATTTACAAACCTAACACTGTTATCGTTATCTACGCGATAATGTGTTTTCTCACTAGTCCTGCTCGTACCTATCATTTTCAACTTTCATAATAATAATATTTCCACTTTCATGTCATATCAGGGTTTTACTTGTATTTCCATAGAGCAAATGTTTCAAACGGTAAAGCTAAAAACTGCTCTTCAATTGACAAATCCATTCAATAGGCTTAATAAAATATAAGACTGAGATATATCAGACGATCTACGGTTCCTTACTTACACGCATTACATTCCATTACTTCATTATAGTGACCCTTTATATTTATTGCATATTTCATATATTATACCTCAACAACATAGTCGGAATTCCATTATATCTTCGCATCACATTGTGCACTTTCTTAGGAACATATCATTATATCAACCACAAAACACAAAGGAGCGTCATTTCTTACGCCTTTATATTCGTTTCAACTACACGCAATAATAATAATAATCCCATTTCTCTGAATATTCTAGGTATCCACGAAATTCAGTAATCCTACTCATAAAGTTCAAATTACAATACTTCTACCGATTATATCCTTTCATCAATACTTAATAAACATCCTGTATTCACCTTCTTGTTCCTTTAATATGCGAATTCTGTCACCACTGTACTTAATAACCTTTTATTATGCGATTTCATTACTTTTCTTTCAAATGTGGAACCAATGTTCATCAAACATTCTTACATTATACTAACGGTCTAGATATTCTTGTCTTTGCTTAATAAAGAATACGTTACATTCCCTTCATTTAAATGTGCCTATTTTAAATACATTTCATCCTGTACATTTCTTATTAAATATATAGTATCTGTTTCTTTACTGTTTCATTATACACCTCGTATTTTTCTGTACTGCAATATAGCGTTGTTATCCGTTTCAATGCAACAGATTATTTTAAATAACGCACATCTTTCTTAATAAGTCTGGTTTATGACAATAAGTTCATTGTTGTTCTCAACGAAACCGAACAATGACTTGTCTCTCTATACTACTTTCCCAAATACTTCTCTGCCATAAAATTGTTTGTATATATATCATGTCAACAATGCCATTCTGCTTATTCAGGTGTCAGAACTAACGCACGTTTAAAATATTCCACTATAACTATGCAAATACAAGTAACAATCAAATAAACTCGCAGTCACAATATATGACGATTATACAACCTTAAATACGTCAAAATCCTAATGACGACGTTCTCAAAACATTTATATAAACATTTAAACGATAATAACGGTGTTCCTCACTCAATTAACCTATTAAAATGGTTAAAAACAAGTCTATCAATTTAGCCACACAAAACTAGGTCAGTTCAAGGAATCTACATTACTGCAATCTAACTACATAGTATTCGTTGGGTGTTCTTAACCTTCTGCCAAAACAGTTCCCAGAATCCAAATAGGACCTGTTACTCCCACGCAGCCGTCTCCGCCTTTCTGTAGAATGTCGATCAGCCGAGATACCGGTACCTGGAGTGGTCGCGTGCTCATGTGTCTGGATCCCACCTGCTCGCTCCCTCTCTCTCCCTCGTACATCAGCTGAGAACCCGTTCCTGCCGTCACCGTCCCCTTCTGGCTCGAGTCCCGCGACATCTGCATACTCTGGGTGTGATTGGCGAGATCTTCTTGCGAACAGCAAACTCGAAGTTCCCCGTCGAATGGTTGTTGTTGTTGTAGATGATAGGTATTCCTTTTGATATTTAAGGACATACCTTGCAGACGTAGATGCAAATATGATGTTATTTGGTGAATCGTGATGTTGGATTTTCACCTGTCTCGACAAAGCCTTAGTATGTGAGCTAAGTCACTGCTGAAATCCTCATGTTGCAAGTAGTTAGTTTCCCTTCATGATTTAGTAGCTTTCCATATCAATCGAAGAGTAATTCATACTAAATATCTTCGTTGACACAAAATTCAATATCATCTTCTTAAAATTCCTTATTTCTTGAGTAATACTTGTAGATTGTAGACATACGTTTCTTCTTGTTGGCAATGGTGATACCACTCTATAGTTTTCTCCGCTGTTTCAAAGATTTTCCATATATCTTCTCCTGCCGTAATTATTGGTTTTATAGATTAATAGATGTTTCTGCTTTCATGGTAATTGCTTCATTGGTGTTCTTCTTGTATGTAGTCGCGCAATAATATTTTCTTCCCGTTCTCAATCTTGTATGTAACTTTCGATACTTCAGAAATATACGTCTTGTGGATTTCGAAGACTTGTAGAGAATACCTTCTCCCCTGCTCTAATAGCAATATAAAAATGGCGTTTCTGGCATTCGACCTTGTAAAATCTTTCACCTTTAAATATCGGTCTCATCCTATTAATTCTCAAAATATTATTTATGCCCTCAACTTTCATTTACCGTCGGCTTTCCATTTTTACCACATATTCTTATCTATAAGTTATTTCCAAATATAATTAAAATGAGGGTGACCGCCAATAAATAATATTGCTATTGGTTAAAAAGTGGTCACGTGATGAACCTGTTTCATTTACGCGGTCAGATTTCCTTTCTGCCAAGCTTCAATGTCACCTGAGGCACGTGCCATCCATAAACCAGATATTCCCAAGTGCCGTCTTTATAGAACTTGCCGTTCTGACCAGTTTCCAATGTCTATATATCTCATTCCTCTCCATGCTAATAAAATAGCGTTTTATATTTCTTCTTATAACCTCGCTATTTATAAACGAAAACTCTTCCCATTTATTCTGGCAATAGCTGTAATCTTAATACACATCCCTATGCCGTTAGATTTAATTTTCCAGCGCATAGCCTTCGCGCCTCCGTACTTGAGAGCTGTCGGTTCGACTCCCGACCCCTGCCTTCACTTAGGTCCTTTTAAATATGGGTTCAGCTCTTCGTTGACCCCATAAATAAAGTATAGAATGTACTTAATTTACTGGTGTTCTTCATTACATAACAGAACACTAATTTAAAAGTTTCAGTGTATTTCTGGGACGAATATTTTTAACTTGGCATGGTTGAAGTTACCCATAAGAAGATTCTCTTCCAAAGTTACTATTCTATAGCAGTTATTTCCATAGGCGTGGCCAACTTTAAAGGGTCCCTTATAGAGGTTTGAGAACTTAATGAATATCTTCTTAGCAACATCGGCTTTTACATTCGTTCTAATGAGTACAAGATCTCCTTTTTTCAGTGGCCTGCTGTAGCGTTTATCTCTCCCTCTCTTCAGCCTTTTCTCCGCCTGTTTGTTCAGATGGTCTCTTGCTCTTTCAATCCTTCATTTCCTTGGCAGATCAATATCATCCGGAATATTAAATATCCCATCCCATGGTCTAATAGGTTTTTCTCCGAAATGAAGTGTTACAGGGACTTCCTTTGAACTCTCGGGCTTGGTATTGTTCATACAGTACTCAATCAACGGCACTACTCCTACCCAGTTCCTATGGTTGTCTGAACTATACAATCTTATGCATTTGGTCGCCTCCAACATTAGGCGTTCTGTCGGATTCGAGGCCGGATTTCGGATTGAACTGTATATGTGGTTTATTCCCAATCTTTCCAAAGCATTTCGAAATTCAACTGAGGTGTACTGGGTTCCGTGATCAGTTAATAATCGTTCCGGTTTACCCAATTTCGGAATGATATTCCTCTCCAGATGTTGTAGAACTGACTTGGTTGTTGCTTTTTGCATCGGATTGAGCATTACAATTTTGGAAAAGACATCTAAAGTTACTAGCAAATAATGGTTTCCTCTGTGACTTTTAGGAGCTGGACCGAAGATATCCTGACTAAATAACTCCAAAGGTTTAGTCGGAATAATCGCTTTTGGCTTCTCTTTAAGTAACTCATATTCATCAAAACCGTCAATTTTCAAAGCATAGTGACTTGGTTTTTCCGTTTCGACTTCCATTACCATATTTTCCTCGACTTTTTCTTTTACTTCTTCTTCTAGGGAATATTCACCATTCTTCTCCTCTCCGTTTCCTGGGCTATTCACCTCTTCTTCAATTCCAATGACTCCTTTCCTTAGGTCGATAATAGCTCCTGTGTTGGTAATAAAATCTATACCAAGGATCGCGCCGAATCTTATCTGCCCTTATAGAATGAATATCTGCTCATATTAATACTGAATTGCATCATGCCTTGAATTTTACATTTCATTGCCTTGTCATTGAAAATCCCTCTAACTTTCATAGCTGAAATAGGCATTGCTACAATTGACTTTCCATCCTTCAGTCTTTCATAACACTCCTCAGACAGCATGGAAGCCGTCGACTAACAGTGTTTTAAGGCTCTCTCCTTCTACGTCAATTTGAATAATCGGTAATCGTGCCGTTTTATTCACCACTGGTTCCTCTCTTTCATATAAGAGATCTTCATCTGTGACCTGGTATAGTTCATTAATGACTATCTGGTTTGAAGTAGAAATATTACTATCATTTAATTCCGTCGGAAAAATGTCGTTTTTTTTGGTATCCCCTTCTTCGAGTCTTTACCATGGTTTTGTCCACTCGTCGCAGGTTACGGTTCAATTCCTTCTTCTGCTTGGCTTTCTGCATCCTTTCTTTCTTTCTCTCTTAGTTCTTCTAAGTATTCCTGACTTTCTCTTTCTCTTTCTCTTTCGTCATAGTACTGCTGTACGTTGTCATTATTTCTCCAGCCTTTATTGTTGTTGAACTGTTGTTGTTGTTGCTGCTGTTGCTGCCTCTGACGGTTGAAGTTGTCATCGTTCCAATTTTTGTACATTCTATAGCCTGATCTATTTTGGTTAGCCTCTCGGTTATAATAACTATTCCTCTGAAAATTGTTATTATTTCGGTTAAATCCGGTTCTACGCTGGTTACCGTTCCAATACCTGCTCTGGTATGGTCTTTCTTCTCTTCCGTTTCCGTAGCTTGGCTCATACCTATTTTGTCGGAAATAAGGCATTCTGGTAGGGCCTACATTACTTCTCTGTTCTTCAGTTTGTTGATTTTGATCTACGTGAATAGTATAGACCTCTCTATTCTCAGGTCTTCTCCTAATACTAGGTGTATTTTCATTTAAACTTGTATGGTCAAGTTGTCTCAAAAGTTCCGCCATTCCCTCTAATGTTTTTACATTTGCTGCTATCAGGTGACGTCTTACCTCTGTCGGACGCTGTCTAGAGATTGCGTGGACCAATTCTCTTTCTGCTAACGGTGGTTGAATATATTGCAACATTGCTAACTGTTTTGTGCAGAAGCTAGCATATCTAGTTGGAGTTGAAAACGCGTATTTCTTGGAATATATCTTCGCTCGTATATCCTGCTTAGTTTCCACACTCCAAAACCTTTTTTGCAGAGCTTCGGCAAACTGTTCGAAATTAGCGCATGTATATCTGAAAGCTCGATACCAAAGAAGTGCCTCTTGTTCAAGATACTTCTCCACGACCCTCATTTCTCTATCCTGTGGAATGCGATTATCATCTAGGTAGCATTTCATATCTCTGAGAAATTCTACGGCTGTCACATTTCCAGTCCCACTAAAACGTATAGGCTTGTCATCTATGTTCTTCAAGAAGACAATGTTTTGTGTTGTTCTGTTCTCTCTTGGGTCATAATATCTTGCTCCGTCTTCATAGTCTCTCCTAATTCTATGTTGGGCCTGAATTCTGTTCAATCTCTGTGTTCTTGACTATACAGACTTTCTCTATCTTCTTCCTCTTGTCTTTCTATTCCTGCATTTCTATCTCTTCTACTCTCCTGTGTCGTACGTTCTTCAATTCTCTTGATCTTGAACTAATTTACTCAAATCTTCCCTTAAATCCTTCCGTACATCTGTTCTTAAGACTTCACGATTACCTGTCTCTTTAACGCTCACGTTTTTCATCTGTTCCGTTAGTGCAGATAGTTCCGATTCCTGACAAGACCTAATTTTCGCGATTTCAATCGTTACCTCATCTATAGTCTTTTTCATTTTATCGAGTTCATCTGCTCTACCAGTATCCGAATTGTTTGCTAATTCTGACGTCCGAGTAACGCTAGATTGCTGTACTTCTTCAATACGTTTAGTCAACTCTTCTCTTAAAAAGATATATCCTTGTTGGTACTTATTTCATATTTACCCCTATCTTTTAAAACTTTGGCATGCATTTCCTGAATATATTCTCTATTAATTCTAATAACATCATCTTTCATAACATCAACAGCTTTTACAATATTAGTGGTTATATCAATGTTGATACCATCTTCAATCAGTCTTTTCTGATCTTCTAGATTACTTTGTAATTCATACACAGTGTTATTCAAACCATTTACCATAACATTCAATGCAGCATGTGATTCTGTAATTTTGTTATAATGTGTTGTGTTTTCATGTTTTACTTCATCTAAGCTCACTTGTAATTTCTCTTTTAGGTTAAGTACGAGGCACGTCCAGAAAGTAAGTTCCGTTTGGTAATAAAATTAAATTGTGTACAGATACAGAAATATTATTTATTGCACAACATTCTACACCTCTTAAACTACTTCTCCACATAACTGCCGAACTTTTTCAGGCATTTGTCATAGCGTGGCACAAGTTTTTGGATACCTTCTTCATAGAAGTTTGCCGCCTGTGTCTTCAACCAGTTGGAAACATCTTCTTTCAGCTCGTCGTCATTGCTCAATTGTTGACCGACGGCTTAACCTTTGCTGGGGATGAAGTGTGCCTCCATTCCATTGATTGCCGCTTACTTTCAGGGGTGTCGTAAGAAACCCAAGTTTCATCTCCTGTGATTATCTGTGTCAGAAATTCTTCACCACCTTCATTGTAACGGGTCAAAAACTGAAGTGCACTACCCATCCGTTTTGTTTTGTGTTGCTCCGTAAGAATCTTTGGTACCCAACGTCGGCAAAGTTTACGAAAGTTCAGTCTTTCGGTAACAATTTCATGAATTAGTGATCGTGAGATTTGGGGAAATTCCATAGCGAGAGCACTAATTGTAAACCTGCGGTTTTCCCGGATCTTGTCATCAATCGCGTAAACCAGTTCTTCTGTAACCAAAGATGGACGCCCACTTCGTTCTTCATCGTGCATTTCACTATGTCCTTCATTGAACTGTCGGACCCATCTTCTCACCATTGAATCACTCTTCGCATTTTGTCCATACACTTCGCAAATTTGCCGATAAATTTCAATTGGTTTCACTTTCCTAGCATTCAGAAAACGAATCACAGATCTGATTTCACAAGCGGCGGGATTTTCAATCAACACCGACATTGTACGAGTCAACATGCACAACAACGCGTACGTGGCTGACAGCGCTCTCCAAATGGCGCACGTTTCTTCTTCTTGATACAGAGTGCATATGCGGAACTGCGCTGCAGCGGAACGTACAACTAGTTGAAGACACAGGCGGCACACGTCTATGAAGAAGGTATACAAAAACTCGTGCCACGCTACGACAAATGCCTGCAACGTTTCGGCAGTTATGTGGAAAAGTAGTTTAAGGGTTGTAGAATTTTTTTCAATAAATAATATTTCTGTATCTGTACACAATTTAATGTTATTACCAAACGGAACTTACTTTCTGGACGTACTTCGTATGTTTTCACTGTTTTCTACTTGTGCAGCTACTACTCTTTTAGTGACCTCTTCTCTTAGTGTACCTAAATCTGTAGAAACCTGATCTATTTTCTCACCACTACTCTTACTAATTTTCTGGGCTTCTTCTATTTTAGCTTTAGTTTCTTCTAAGGCCTTTCTACTTTGTTCTTGGGCTAGTCGACTTTCTTCCTGAGCCAACTTACTCATTTCTTGGGAGATTCTACCCACGTTATGTGCTTTTCCTAATGTTTTCTGAATTTCCACTTGTGTTATCCTATTTTCCTCCTGTGCTCTCTTATTCTCTTCTTGGGCCTTCCTACTCTCTTCTTGAGCCTTCCTAATTTCGTTTTGGGTCTCCTCCTGGGCTTTTTCTGCCTTCTCTCAAGCTTTCCTACTCTCTACCTGGATTTTCCTACTTTCCTCCTGAGCTTTCTTACTTTCCTCCTGAGCAGGGGACTCAAATCCCACGAGAAAACTATACAATTACGGAAATTGAACTTCTCGCAATACTGGATGCTCTTGTGTACTGGAGAAAGATTGTATATGGATTTCAAATCGTACTGAGGACAGACCATAAAGCACTGAGATTCATTTTAAAGACTGATCTGTCTAGTCAGAGATTAACAAGGTGGTCCCTGTGCATACAACAATTCAATGTCGAGATTGAATATTGCCCTGGAAAGGAAAATGTGATCCCAGACTTACTAAGCAGATATACAGCAGCCATGGAAGAAGAGGAAACTCTAGCCATTGAAATTGAAGATCGAGATCAAAAGACCCTGGACGAGTTAAGGAACATCACCGTCATTCAACGTCAAGATCCCTGGATACGGATGATGATCGATTACATCGAGGGAATGCTAGTAAGGGACACACCGATATATCAGGAGGCCGAGTCATTGTCAACGGAGTATCTATGGTATAATCAGATGTTACATAAATTTAGTGATGCAGAACATACACGTCCAAGGATTGTCATTCCACCGGAGTTACAGAGGAAATTAGTGTGGTTAGCACACAGAGCGTTCGGCCATCCGGGGGAAGGTAAAACGGTTGCCCTACTCAAAGAAGTATGTATCTGGCCTAAATTGAGAGAAACTGTGAGAAACACTATCAGGACCTGTGATATGTGCCAACGAGTAAAACCCAACTCGTATCTAATGAGGCAGGGACCTATACCACTCTTGCCAGAGAAACCTTGTCAGCTCATGTCAGTGGACAACTTCGGACCTTTATAGAGAGCTAGAAGGGGAAATAAGCACATATTTGTTGCAATGGACGTTTTTTCGAAGATGGTAGTACTGTGTCCCATCCAGAAAGCCAGTACAAAGCAAGTACTCAAGAGATTGAAGGAACGAGTCATTCCAATCTTGGGGAAGCCGGAAAATCTACTATCCGACCACGGAAGCTGTTTTACCAGCGTAGAATTTCGCAGGGATTTGCAAAATTTAGGAATTAGACATGTTTTGTCAGCGATAAGGCACCCAGAGTCGAACTCAGTAGAGGGAGTGATGAGAGAGGTCCAGAAGAACATGAAGATATACTGCTCTGAAGATAACTGGAAATGGATCGATGTATTAGACATAATTGAGTATTGTATCAACAATAGAGTCCATGGAGCCACAGGAGAGGTACCCGTAAGCCTACATCTCGACCGAAGACCAGAGAGGCCGTGGAACGGAGTTATACTAACACCTGTAGACGCGCAACCATCACGCGAATTGAGGATCCAGCGAACCTTCGAATACCTACAGGCGCAGGCAGAGAGGCGGTAGCGAAGGAATAGAGGAAAACGGTATCATAGACAACTACTCGTCGGAGAATTGGTACTCGTTAGGCAACCCGCCAGTTCCGATCCTGAGAGCAGGAAACACAAGAAGTTCAATGTAAATTACCTGGGACCCTATGTCATCATAAGAGACCAGAAGAATAATGCATATAGTGAAACATAAAGAGAATGGAAGTGAGGTAGTGATGAACGCAGCCAATCTTAAGTTGTATCATCCACCAAAAGAGTTCGAAGAAGAAGAAGTCACACACATCCAAGTACACGGGGAGGCGAAGTGCGCGAAAGAAATGGACCTCGAGGAACAGCCACAACATTGTGAAGGCTCTTTAAACAGCAAGCTCGCCGACGAAGAAAAGAAGGGGAGTCAATGCAGTTGTAAACTACTGGAGTTTTATGACCAGCTTGTCGAAGCAGCGTGGGAGATCCAAGCTATGAATAGAAGCCTCAGACAAGAGATGCCTTCATGCGAGACAGCCTGGAGACGCAAGAGTGAGAGGGAGCGGCCGACTTGCCAGTCAGGGAGACCGACCGCTTGCTGTAAACATTGGATATAGGTCAATGCAGTCAGCAAATATGTTTATAAGAAATTCACATGTCTATTGATTTTATTTAACCTTTGCTGGGGAAATTTGTACCCGATGGTATGGATGCTGACTGAAATCGAACCTGATACTCTGAGGAGGAGAAATCATGCCTGTGATTTTACAGAGTATCGAACCCAAGGTCTCTGAGGGGGAACAACCACATGGAACCCAAGACATATGAAAATGATGATTACTGAAGTAATCACGGCGTAATTCCACTTATTGTTAAGGAATTATAAGCAATCTCATGCAGAAATATTGTATGCTTACTGGGATAACATACAAAATCTTACCCAAGAACTTAGAACTGGAGGCAGTTTGACAGTTGGCATATTAGCTCGAACAACTGGGAGGTCCAGACTGGCGCCAGATCAATCACAGCGACCTATTTTCAAGCGTCCTATGGGATGGGAACAGCCAAAGGTGACCCAAGAAATCCCCGTAGCACAAAGAATGAAAGGTGAAAAGGGAAGCTAGCCGAGACAAATTAATTGATTACTCGGAAACCAAGCAATCGAGAGACATGAGATTAACTCCCAGATGATTAAAATCTCAGGAAGGTATTTATGGAACCATCAGATATGCAAATTGAAGCCTAAAAGCATGGGAAGCGAATGAAGTCAGGGGAATGCGGTTGAAAAGCTATAAGTGGAGAACCATATGGGATTCCCCGGAACGAAGCCTGGGGACGCAAACTGTAAAACCAATTTATTTTAATTAAACGGACGATCGGATTGCTGACACGAAGCAAGAACCGCAACCTCCATGCATAGATGCTCCAGAAAAATGCATTTCCAGTCCGGAAAGTGCAATGGTAAAAGAAAAGACGCTCCCGCGATTTGAAGGAATTATGTTTTTGAACAAATCCCTTATATAGAGCAGGGAAGCTTGGAGGAGGCAGTCGTCAAGTAGTCCTTCGAGAGAAGTCACGAGGGGAGTATGCTACTCTACCGAGCGAAAGTTCGCGCCTTAAAGTACGCAAGTCTTAAACAAAGCTACTAATGCTAAGACGATGGAAGACAAAGTGAAGCTGAGTAAAGCTTATATTAATTTAAAGCAGCACAGTAAGTGACGCGCATGTTAATTAAACAGCTCTCTTGCACAAGTGTAACTTGTAATTCTGTAAGAACATTTGTGAAGTATCGTGATAGAAAATGAACTAATTCACTAGACAAAGTCATGATCTAGATATTATCGTGATAGTACCACATAAACAGTACACGATAGGTCATGGGTTGGAGGAGAATATCACAGGCATTGTGATTATTATCAAGTTAACAGACGCTAGATTGGAATTCTAGGCGATTTGGAGGAAGAATCATATACACAATAGAGGCTACACTCATAGTTGAAGTAGGATTACTACTGGAAGCCGATAGAGGAGGAGTGAGACAGGATGTCCGGGCAGATGTTAGAGACTTTCATTGGAATTCAGGATATGTCAGGGAACGCGCCGCCCGCAACTCTGAAATCGTTAATATTTGAAGCCCAGGGAGGCACCAGTGTATAAAACCAGTGTATAAAGCCACTGTAATACAAAATTAATGTGTTCAAGTGTTTTAATATAAAGTGTTTTGTTATAAAGGGTTGTAAAAATGAATGAAAGTGTAATACGCAAAATGTGTAATATCAGTGTGAAATTAAGTTTTGTGAAACCACAAGAAGTGTATATTGTAATCACCATGAAGCGTTGTTAAATGCAACCCACCATGTTGCACACGCTGTATTGCTGGATAAGACCGCCGAGTGAGATAAAGATGTAAGTACCATTTCAATGTTATAATGTATAAGTTAGCTCACCATATGTCCGTGTTAATATAAAGTACCATAGGGAACGTGAGGTAAAGAATTACATGAGTTTTTCATTCCTCGTTTTTGCAGTATCTAGTTGGCAACTTAAGAACGATTTTGCTTACGACAGAAATGCGTAAGAGCAATAAATTGGTCAAAATCGGAAGAAGTATGAATATTCGGCATGCTAGATAAAACGTTAAATTGTGTCCATTCCAAAAATTGTAAGGTAAAATAGGTAAAAGTGTGAAATATATATGTGTCATGACGTTTTTATACATATCCAAATGTAATAAGTGTCATGAATCACTTACTAAGCGTTGTAATTGTCGTACAGCCTAGAGTGTACAGGTATATTGTTGACAGCGGCTGGAGACAGATGGGTATCTGTACTGCCAAGCCTGCGTCGTTCCAGCAATTAAGGATTAACCATGTCACCTTAATTTAGCTAATGTATGGAATGATCCGCCCGGAGAGGTGTGATATCAATGGAAGGATCTGAGGATGCCTTACCACTACTTCGTATCGTGGAGCTGGAGAACGCTAGACACCACACACACACGCAACTCGAGCCATATCCGATCCCCAAGATATTGAAGCTATAAGAAATTCATTTCTTTGCTATGTATACCTTTGCGAGCCTTATTGAGCCAAGTAACGTACCCTACTGATAGGATGTAAATGTTTAGATATTCCGATCATAATGATGACACAGTTACACACCTTGTCCTGAAATTGAAAGTGAATAACAGTTAAGACTTTCTTGTTATGGTATGACTGAGTAACGAGACAGCTGGTCTAGAAAGGGACGACCACGGTCGTGTCTGACGCCATCTTCTTTTGGGAGCAGCAGGTCAGAACCTTTTGTCCACGCAGCGGGAGGCCCTGCTAATGAACGACCCTTGAAAGATTGTACTGGGCAATTGAAATGTATAAACTGGTATTCTAAAATACTGAGAAATTGATTGTTTTGACTGCAGAAATCAATTATAGGCAGTCAGAGGAAGTGAATCCCTCCTTTAATTGCCAAGGTGGGTGCGTGGTTATAGTGTCGGACTACCAACCCCAAGATTGCAGGTTCGCTCCTGGCCATGGTAAGTGATTTTTGAAAGGCGACAAAAATCACGACACTCATGTCATACGTTGTTGGCATGTTAAAGAACCCATTTGAATTCAGTAGGCCGTGTTCAATAGCAAAATTAATCTCGGGATTTTCCGCCAACACAAAGTTCCTCCATTCTCTACTTGAAAGCGCTGTAGTGTCAAGGAGCTTAGATATCTATCTAACCTCCTTGACTTTCATAGCGTTCAAAGGAACGACGAAATTCGACATGCAAGCTACCCTCTGGGTGTCAATTAACAAAGCTTGCACCAGGCATCCGAGGCCATACGATATTATTATTATTATTAATTGTAAAAATCGCACGAGATTTAGGCAAGTTAGTGTTTCATAACCTGTAACTTCGCTAAACCTGCTGGCACACTTTGAGGCATGAAACCCCAGTAAAATGATAATTTATTCATACGGGTAGCCCGGATACGGGTTGACGCAATTCTAACAGTAAATCGCCTTATTATTGACCAACATAAGGACATATGGTGTAGCGTATAACTGATAAGCATTATTAACGTAGAGTAGAGAAGGTACTATAGTCCGCGTTTGGAGTATGGAAAAGAAGGATGATTGTTACACAAACAGGGAACAAGTAACCAAACGTAATAAGGATAAATGCATTATTGAATCTTAAAATAAAGATAAATGTACTGTAAGCACAACGGTCTGTCAGAGTGATTCAAGTACAGTTGTAATTAAAGTTAGTAAGTGCTATATGCGTTTATGCTTATGTAGTGTTTTGCTTTAATTTGAATTTTATTGGTTATTGTTGTTGCAAGTAAAGTTCAAGATACCATGAACATTAGTAAATGACATGAATGCATTAAGAGTGAATTTTATTAGTGAAAGTTTAGATTTGGGTGTATTGAGACATCACGCACAGGCTCAAGGACTCACAAGTGAAGAGAGAATGTTGCAGCATGCCTGATGAGATCATGTTTTCATCTAAGCTGCGGAGCACAGATGATTCAAGCTAGAATTTGTGACCCTTTTATAACCATCATCTGTGTGTTCCAAACTTTGATTTGCAGTTGTTGGGATCAATGTAAATGTAATATTGTTTTGTTGTTGTTTGTTTTGCCACGATTTCAAATTAAATTCACTTACTTTAGGAATATGTTTGTTTTTCCTGTAAAGTAGTCACCTAGTAGTCATCAAATCCTGAACATGTGGTCGAACTGTGGGGGGACGTAACATTACCGGGAGCTGTCGGGTTGTGAACACATGTTCTCCATATAATATCAGATGGGTACACTAACTAGTGAAAACTTAACAAGTGCATTTTGAGCAATTTGCATTTATTTGCAAGTTATCCTTAAATACTACGAACAGAGCTCTGTTCTATACTTAAATGGAGTGGTGTTCGTGCAGTCGATATATATTATACAAACAATACTGTTTTATACTGTATGTAGGTGTTTTTGGATTTATAGTTCTTACGGATGATCGTGTAATACTTTTATAACAAGAAAAAAGCGCTTGTGCCAGTCAACATGATCTTCCAACGTATCGATTAAGAAGATAAGTAAAAATTGTGTGCTGCTCTATATTTTTAAGTACGAGAGTTGAGAGGAATGAGGGATCCTCTCCACGGGGTATATGAATAGGCAACCCGCAATCCAGGGACAAGGTCATGCGCACTCCCGAACGAGCAAGATCGGAGAAAGGCATGTGAGGGCTCAAACGAAAGGGCTCCTACCCCGCTATATATAGAAAAAATCCATTACACCCTAAAATAAGAAATATCCTCACCCCCGGGGAAATAAGTTAATTTTTAAGAATATTCGCACTTGAGCCTCTTCCATGATGGCGGGCTTTTCAAACTTTATGGAAGATGCCTCTATACTTCCCTACCCCCTAGCGCCAATCCACCACCACCCTCAGAATTCCCTAAAATTCCCAACAAAGTTTTCCAAATTTAATTTGATTTTACACAAAAGTCCAGCATTGCTTCAACTTACTTGCGCTCATCTCTGTAGACCTACATTGGTCAGTTTCTGTTCCCTTCCAACTTATTTATCGATTTATTTATTATTTCATATTTATGTATTTATAATTAGTTATTGATTATCGATTTACCGACTATTGATGAACTACAAGGTCATCGACCCAAGATTTCAGAAAAAAGTCGATATCACCCGAACGATAATCGGAGAAAGTCATGTGAGAGCTAATACGATAGGTCAAGGCTCCCTCTATCCATAGGACTCATCATTTTCAATTTTAGTAATTTTCTTTTTATGATGGACGTTTGCAAGGGTAGGTGAGGTTCGGAGCGGTTTCCACAAAGTCATGTAACATGAAACCTAGCAGCCGACGACAGGATAGGCCGAGCAGTCGACCCAAGATGGCCGCTGATAGATGATGTTTATTATTTTGTATTTATTTAATGACTATTCATTTATTGTTATTATTACTACTATCCAATTCAACCGCTTCCGTCCCTGAGCTTTAGTTCTATCCCAGTATTTCCGCCTGAATGTTCTGTGAGCCCCTTGTCTTTCATCAGTCCACTCTTTCCCTGTTTTCAGCTTTGGCTTTTCTGAGAATCGCTGGTGTGTTACAAGTTTTCTCTGAAGAGGAACACGTTCCAGGATGTCTTGAAACGTTGTCCCTAATTCTGGAAGATCTCATTCAATCTCGGCGAATCAATTTCCCTTCGTTTTCTAGTTCACTAACTGGCAAAGGATGTGGATGGTGAGTCTCTGATAGTTCATGCGTGTTATGTGGCCATAGGAGTTAATCCTCCTTTTCCTTATGATGTCTGTTGTCCTCTCCACACTTAGGTAGAGTTCATTGTTTTGCCAACTACTAAACTTTCCATTTTCCCATATTGGTCCCGGTATCTTACTTAGAATTTTTCCTTCGTTAGCCTCTACATTTTCAATCAAACCTTTACTGTTCAATGTAAGGCATTCTCCTGTGTACAGGTTTTCTGGACAAATAACTGAACAATAACGTCTAAGCTTGGCATTGAGTGACACTGATCGTTTATTATAAACATTCCTAGTTAGTTGGAATGTCAATTCTACCTTGTTGATCCATGATGTGGATGCTTCTTTCTCAGAATTGTTTGGTGTTATCCACTCACCTAAGTACATTAACTTCTCTGTCCGCTTGATTATTCCCTTCTCTATAATTAACTCTCTGGGGGCTAGCTTGATGTTACCGACAGTAGTGGCTACGCGGGCTAAAGCGCTGCGTTAGGTCAAGGGGCCAAGCTCTCTGCTGACTCGGTAGACGCGTGGGTTCGAGCCCCACCGTCGGCTGTCCTTGAAATGGTTTTCCGTGGTTTACCATTTTCAACACCAGGCAAATGCTGGGACAGTACCTTCTGACAGGCCACGGCCGCTTCCTTCCACATTCTTGCCCAGTTTCATTCATCTTCATCCATTCCATCTCTCATCCCGACGCGCAGGTCGCCCACGGGCGTCGACTAGAAAGACCTGCACTCGGCCTCTCAGGAGGCTACACGACAAAGAAAAAGCTTGATGTTAGTTATAAACTCCGTTTTCTCAAAGGAGATCTCGAGGCCTGCTTTTGCTGCTTGGGTTTTGAGTTGGTTGATTTTTTTTGTAACAGTTTCTAGGGAATCTGAGAAGATTGCAAGAACATCTGCAAAAGCTCAGCAGTCAACTGTGAGATCCATTTTCTTGAGTCCATTCCCGACTCCTCCATTACGTATCTCATTGCGCCATTCTCGAATGACCCATTTCCAGTGCCCAGTTGAAAAGTAGAGGCGATAGTCCATCTCCCTGCCTAACACCGGTCTTGATTTCGAAGGTGCCTGAAATATCTGCCCAGAATGTCACTCTGGAGGTAGTGTTGGTTAAGGTCTAACAAATGATTGTCCTCGTTTTGTTATCAAAGCTCATTTCCTTTAGAATTTGGAGGAGTGTATCGTAGGCCTTCTTGAAGTCGACGACGGTCACCACAAACTTCGTGTTCCTAATCTTCTGATACGAAAGAATAGATTTAAGGTTCATTATCTGCTCGGCACATAAGCGTCCTTTTCTAATGCCTCATTGATATTCTCCCGGTGGGGAATGGAGTTGCTTTTATGCTCGGGTCTGAAATGCTTCTCAGAGAATTTTGTATGATGTCACGAGGAGCAAGACGCATCGGTAATTGTTTCAACAAATTTACCACCTTTCTTTTGAAAGGGATAAATTAGGGCTGATGTCCCGACACTTGGGAGTTTCTCAGTTTTCCAGATCTCTTGAATGATCTCTGTTAGTTTGTCAATGGCCTTGTCACCTGTGAATTTATTATTTAATATGTATTTAATATTATATCTTAGATATTTATTTATTTTTACTACTTATAATTTATTTTATATTCATTATCAATTATTAGAAATATTATTATCCTACGTGTAGGTTCACATTATCATGACGGCAATGCGGGTAGCGGCATGTGTGGCTCTCTCAAGGTAACGTCGCCATTTCAACGAGAGTTAGCAAGGTAAGCTATTAGAGGTGGCGAGTTTCACGTTACCGTTTCAAACAAGACCAACCCTGTTGCATGACGTCAGAGGGTTTTGGTCATCCATGTAAACGTCGACAAATGAAATATATTAAATTATTTAATTTTTATGTATTTATTTATTAATTATTAAATATTTATTTACTTATATATTATATAATTTTAATAATTTAATATTTAATATATATTGAGTATTATAATTATTTACATATATTATTTATTTGTTTATAGGTGTTACAACACTGGACAGCATAGCCGAGCGGTTGATCCCAGGTTTTGCAACGCCGGCCACGAAGGCAGCGTGCTCTCACGACCCATCCACGATGACGGTCCTACCTACACCATACCTTTGACACATTCCTTCACACCCTATCCCCCAAACGCCAATTCAACCACCTCCTGTATTCTCTTAAATTCCGAACAGATTTTACCAAAATTTACCAGAATTTCCTCAAGATCAGCATTGCTTACACTTACTTATGCCAACCTCATCTCTTCTTCTTTCCTATCCAGATGCCATTCGAGAGTCGTGTAACTTACCAAAATAATAAAAATTCACTATACTTCCTAATATCACCAAAATTCTATAGAACTCATTAAAGTAACCAAAGTTCATCAAAATCCTTCCAAGAATACTATGATTCCCCCAAACCTCCTACAATACTTAATAAAATCCTCAAATTACCCACATTTACCAGACTTACTCCAAATTCACCAGATTCCCCAAAAATCCTTACAAGTACACCTAGATTCGCAGAAATCCTTCCAAATATACTAAGATTCCCCAAATTCATCAGATTACCAAAAATCCACAAAATAATCCTCAAATCCTACAATTCCAGAAAACACAATTTCCTCGTAAGAAACGGGTTATACAAACATAAATAAACAAGTAGTTCCGTGAAGAACTATACAGCCTATTTTCATATATCCTACTTAAGTTAATTGCCTCTATCTACATACAAAATTTCACTTTGATAGCTGTAATAGATTCATAGATATTGAGAATCGACTAAATATTTCGGATGGTCGCCATGTTCGATTTTATATATGTAGGTCCTAGAGTTATGAACTGTTACATGAATATTATTGTGTACGTGTGGCATTCAAACTTAATCGCATGATTAGGACACAAGAAGTAACAACGTTTATTAAAAATTTCGCACAGCTGCCATCTTGTGGTTATGGAAACAATTGCAATAAATTAGATGACAGTGGATTAACATTCCTATAAGAATTTACTGTAGCAAGTTTCACTGCACTCGGATGGTTATATTGCGAGAAACGTCGATGTGAATATTTATAATTCGCGTCGCCCCCATGTTGGATTTGTGATCACCAGGTTATCTAAAGTCCTACAGGTGAATTTAAGTTCATAGCCCCTATGAACATAAAAAAAATCAGTTTGATTGCTATATTAGATTCGTAGATATTCAGAGCCGCCTAAATATTTCGGATGGTCGCCATGTTGGATTGTTAAATGTATAGGCCATAGAGTCATGTACCATTGAAGGAAAATTATTGCGTAGGTTCATTATTCAAACTTTCACATCCATCGCATGATTACTACACAAGAAAGAAAAACTTAATTTTAAAGTTCGCAATGCCGCCATCTTGAGTTTATGTAAACAATTGAACTAAATTAGATACCAGTGTATTACAATGTGTATAAACATTTCCTGTACCAGATTTCATTACGTTTGGAACATTAAATCGCGAGAAAGGTCTATTTAAAATTTTCAAATTTGCTTGGCCGCCATGTTCGTTTTGTAGTTAACTGGTTTTTGAAAGTATTATTGATGAACTTCCAGTAGTGTCCTTTATCTCCGTACAAAATTTCAGGGTGATACCGCTAATAGTTTCAGAGATATAGGATGCCGGTGAAATAATTCGCACATCCGCCATCTTGTGGTTATGTTAACAATTGAACCAAGTTAGATGTCGGTGCATTACAATGTGTATGAACATATAGTGTACCAAGTTTTATTGCGTTTGGTTGGTTAAATCGCGAGAAACGTCTATTTAAAAGTCGCAAATTCGCGTGGCCGCCATGTTGGTTTTGAAGTTACCAGTTTTTCAAAGGTCACATAGGTGAACTTCTAGTAGTTCCCTTTATCACCGTAATAAATTCCATGGTGATATCGGGAATAGTTTCGGAGATATTGAATGCTGGTGAAATATTTCGCACAGCCGCCATGTTGGATTGGTGAGACGTAACAAAATTTGAAGGGCACGGTCGGAGTCGCCCAGAATAGTGCTATGAACTTACCGAGTTTCATTGAAATCGCTCTAGCCGTTCAAATGTTATTAGGGGGGACACACACACACACGCACACACACACGGTCAAAAGGTGATCTCATAAGCCTATTTTTTCAAAATTGAAAATAGGCTAATAATAGTAAAAAATAATCAATCAATCGGCCATGTTGCATCAACCGCTCAGGCTATCCTTTCGGGGCAGCTAGGTATCATGTTACATGACTGCGGAAACCACTCCGAAACTCACCTACACTTGGAAAGGTCGATCATTAAAAAATATTGAAAATAGATTAAGGGGATGGAGACCTTTCGTTTACACCCTCACGCACCTTTCTCCGATTACGCGATTGCGTGATATCCTCTATTTTCGGAAATCCCGGATCGATGACTTTGTAGTAGTTCAATAATTAATAAATCGATAATCAATAAATAAAAATAATAAATAAATAGAAAATAATAAATAAATCGATGCATACATTGGAAAAGAACAGAACCTGACCAAGGGAGGTCAACAGGGATGAGCCCGGCGAAAGTAAGTGGAAGAGGAAGCAATGGTGGGCATATGTGTTATATCTAATAAAATTTGGAATTTTAGGGAATTCGGGGGGGGGGATGGTGGGGGATAGGGGTAGGGAGTTGAGAAGGGGGTATGCAAACATTTACCATAACGTTTGAAAACCCCGCCATCTTAGAGGAGCCTGGGTGCGCATACGCTCTATTATTCCTTAATTTCGCCGGGGAGGTAGTTTTTATCTTAAGGGAAAACAGACTTGTCCCGTAGTTAGGGAGGATGGAGCCATTTCGTTTGATCCCTCACACGACTTCCACCGATTACTCGTTCGGGAGTTCACACGATCTTGCCCCTGGATGTATCGCGGGTTGCCTATTCAGTTATCCCTGGGATAGGACCCCTCTACTTGCGAGCAGGGGCAACTGAACAAGTAACTAGCGATGTGCTCATGCGACACAAATTAAATCGCTATATAATAGCCTAGTTGGAAAATATATGTGTTATGATACTTCACTATTGAAAATTGATGGATAAATAATAATAATAACACCTGGTACTACAGCCCTTGAAGGGCCTAGGCCTACCAAGCGACCGCCATTTGGCTGGCATATATTGGGATGACGCAGGTCCCCTCGGCCGATAATCTTGGTTTTCGTGACCGGGTCGCTGCCTTACCATCAGACAGCTACTCAGTTGTCCGCACGAGGCCGAGTGCGCCAACACGACAGTTTCTAAAATCCCTGACGGCGCCGGGTGAGAGGTGGAGAAAAAGTTCTGCCCTAAAACTTCCCCATACGGGAGAACGAAACGCATCAGGCGAAAGCCTGGACAAAATAACTACTGTGGTCAAGAAAATTAGACTGAAGCGGTGCGGGGTAGTGGGCATGAAATACGTGACTAGAAAACCAATGTAGGTAGCAATACATTAACAATTTTTATTTCTAATAATAAATTTATAACCAATAAACAAATTGCACTTAAGTGCTTATCACAGAAATGAACAATTATAAATGTAGCAAAGTGTGAGGGCCTGATGACAGAAACCCAGATTAAAGAAAGGTCAATGAAACAAGCTTGCTTGATTGGAGAGAAGTTGAGCTTAACATAAAAAAAGGGATGCACTTTATAAAAAGAGAGAACCATAAAAATGATTAAGAGTGTAAAATAACTGGTATGATATAAACTCTTCATAAAATTTGAACTTATCTTTGATGAGCCAGCTCCTTAAAAGTTCCAGCTAGCAAATGTTGATTTAAAAGTCCTCACGGTTTCTTCAGAAGGAGGCGTACATGGCCTAGAGATATGTGCACCATTGATAAAATGTCAACTCTCTCTTCTTTTCTTGCGAAGGAATGACATTTATAGCTTCCAAGTGATGATCCAGCAGTATTTCGAAAGACGATTCAAAGTATCCCATCTAAGGTGAAGGTGAAGAGTACAACAGCTGGCAATTAGTCTTGCCATCTTGAGTAATACGTCATGGTGCAGATCTCGTGACGTAACTGCTAGGTAGCGTAGAGACTAGCGATGGTGTCATGAGATGCAGTAGCGGTGACCAGCAGGTTGAAGTAATCAGAAGTGATGATTGATCAGAAGTGGTGAAGAACGCCAGCAAGTGGCGTCTTAAATAGGGATCATGGAACCATCTCGAAGCTGGAGATCGCCCGACTGGACAAAGACCTGCCATTGGTCGAACGAAAGTCAGGGTGACGCCAGTCGACACTACTCAGCGGACAGTGGATCAACCAGTAGATGCCCTGTATGTCGGGAGTGAGGACGCTTGAGGTAGCGAGCGACTGGAACACTCAAGGTGAGAACTATAATATCTATGAATAAGTGATTGATAACAAGATTATGCATATGGTTTAAGCAATTAATACATTTGTAAAGAAATAATTACCATTCGGGGATCTCGGTAACAAGAAATAAAATTTGACCGACAAATGGGCCAAGCTAAACACTGAAAGTATCACGAAAGTGATCATGCTCCGAGAACTCCGAATGAAAACAAACAAAAGAATCAGTCAAAGCAAAACATGGATAACAGACGAGGAGAAACTAAGACTCGAAAGGCAAAACAGAGATAGCAGAGATGGGTCTAGTATGAAGACCTTTACTAGTTAAAACATCAACAACTCTGACGCGTTTATCACGGCCAAAGTGGCAGTGAATAACTCTGCCTAGGTTCCACACGAGAGGCGGAGATGGGTCTCGAAGAAGAACCATATCCCCCACTCGTACATCTGGTTAAGGAAGCCGCCATTTCTCACGCCTATTTAGCAAGCTGAGATATTCTAACTTCCAACGGCGCGAAAAAGAACAGCGCAAAGATTCTACTTTTCTCCAAAAGATAGGTAAGTTAGGATCACAGCGTCGAACCAGCAAAGGCGGAGTAGCAGCAAGCGAACAGCCAATCAAGAAGTGACTGGGTGTTAAAGGTAAAAGATCCTTAGGATCGTTTGAAAGAGGGGTCAGAGGTCTGGAATTTGCAATACCTTCGACTTGAATAATTAAAGAGTTGAATTCCTCATAAGAAAGTATGGTAGGACCAAGAGTTTTCTTAAGCTGTCTTTTAGTAAGTTTGATGCAGGACTCCCATCGGCCCCCATGATGGGGAGCATAAGGCGGGGTGAAATGCCATTTGAAACCTTTAGAATAGGAAAAGTTGGAAATTTTTTTCTTTAGCAGAAGGGGAGCTTAACACCTTTTTCCAGAGATCAGAAGCGCTTACAAATATTTTTGCATTATCTGAAAAAACTTCAGATGGAACACCCCGTCTAGCAGCAAATCTAGAAAAGGCGGCCAAAAAGTAGGATACAGAAGCGTTCGTAACCAACTCAAGGTGGATAGCTCCCGTCACCATACATACAAATAACGAGATGTAAAGTTTACCTAAGATTTTGCGCTTAGATGAAGAGGGATTGGTCTGATATACGTAAGGACCAGCGTAATCGATCCCAGTAAGAGCGAAGGGCTTACTAGGTTCTGAACGAAATGGAGGTAAATTACCCATAATCTGCGTGGCGGCCGTGGTTTAACCTTAAAGCAAGGTATACACTTTTTGACAACAGAAGAAACCTCATGAACGCCATTGATGATCCAGTAGATTTCACGAATTAGACAGAGCAAGGTGCGAGTGCCAGCATGAAGGTGTTTATAATGAAACTTTTGTATTATAAGGGTAGTGATAGGATGCTTTGAAGGAAGGATGATGGGATGCTTTTTCCCATCCACACAACTAGACATAGCTCATCTTCCACCCACACGTATTATGCCGTCCTGGTCTGGAAAAGGAATGAGCGGTGAAAGCCTGCTAGACTTGGGTAAATCTTTACCACTTATAAGAGCTTGCTTTTCAGGAGCAAATACTTCCTGCTGAACAAGTAACAAAATCTTGCAAGTAGCAAATTCTAACTCTACTCTGGAGAGAAAGGGTTGAGGCTTCAATGGTTGATCAATTACTAAATATTTCCATCGGAAGATATAAGACACTACACGAATCAATTTATCAAATGAAGAGTATCTATGAAAAAGGCTGGTAGAAGTAGAAGGAGGATGCGACGCGACAGGGTCATTACGGGCATCAGGTATTTCTTCTGCAAATTGATTAGCTAAGCGAGGCCAGCAAGATGATTCCTGACTTAGCCAAGGAGGACCATTCCAGTACAGGTCTGAAGAAATCAATTTTTAGGCTTGCAACCACGTGATATTATATCCGCGGGGTTTTCACGGCTAGGAACATGTCTCCATTTTTCAGAATGAGAGACTTCATGAATCTTAGAAACGCGATTTGCCACAAAGGTATTCCAATAAGAAGAAGGCTTGGAAATCCAAGCTAATACAACAGAAGAATCGCTCCAAAAAAATGTGCGGGAAAATTTTAACTATAAACTGACATTTAGTTTAGTAGCTAATTCTGTTGCCATTAAAGCAGAGCATAATTCTAATCTCGGCAATGATACCGTTTTAAGTGGAGCAACTTTTGATTTAGCGCACACTAAATTAGAAAATCCAGGGAAAGTGGCTGAGGAACGTCCTACTATGTATGCACAACAGCCATAAGCCCGTTCTGAACTATCAGAAAATACATGCAGGTCATACTGCTGGTATAAGGGATAAGAAATTAAAGGGCGGGGTATAGAAACCTTGGAGAGATCCAGCAAATTGCTGCGATACTCTAACCATTCTTCTACAAGAGGAAGGGGGAGATTTTCATCCCAGTCTGATTTTAATGACCAAAGCTTTTGCAAGAACATTTTTGCAACAATAACTATAGGAGCAATATATTGCAAAGGATCAAAGATATTTGCGATTTCTGACAGAACTTGTCTCTTAGTTACAGGGGGAGATTCTGACAGATGTACCTGATAAGAGAAGGTATCAGAAGATGGACACCAAAAAACACCCAATGCTTTTACGGCTGCTTCATCAGTAGGAATGGCAACAAATTCATCAACTGGGACCTCTGATGAAAATTTTGATATAAATTCAGTGGAATTTGAAGTCCATTTATGGAGCGGAAAACCACCTCCAAGGAGCAGGGACTTCAAATCTTCGCACACAAGGAGTGCTTCAGAAATATTAGGGAAAGAGCACAAGAAATCGTCAACATAAAATGCCGTTTTTAATAACTCAGAGGCCAAAGGATGATACAGATGACCTTCTTGCTCGGCTAACATGTGGAGAGACCGAATCGCAAGAAAGGCTGAAGGCTTCAGGCCATATGTCACAGTCTTCAATCTAAATATCTTTATGGGTTTGGAACTCTCATCGCGCCACAATATTCTTTGCAGATCTTGCTGCTCAGAATTTACGAGAATCTGCCGGTACATCTGCTTAATATCTGAGATTACAGCAATAGGAAACCTTCGAAAATTAAGCAAAACAGGTGAGATCTGTTTGAATCGCGGGACCACATTGCAGGGTATCATTTAAAGAGATTCCATTGGAATCTGGTGATGAGCCATTGAAAACTACTCTTATATTGTCTTGTGTTAAGGAATTTTTCCATACCGGGTGATGATTTAGATAAACTATTTCATTTAAAGGATGGTCAATTTCTTCTGATTTAGAAATTACCTCCATGTGATTGGATGATTCGTATTCCTCCATAAAGGAAGCATACTGAGTTTTGACAGAAGCATCTTGTTTGAACCGATTTTCAATAGCAAATAGTGCCCTAAGTGCTCTGGAATGCGAGCCCGTAATGGCGGAAGGATTGGGAATACGTGGAAGAGTTACTATAAATCTGCCTTCAGCAGTACGGACAGTGGTTTCCTTGTATAACTTTTCACAAATTTCGTTAGAAGAAGAAGAAGAAGTAGCCTGAACATTCTCAAGATCCCAGAACTTGGTTAGCTCTTGACTCAAATCGGTACCAACAAAATAACAATTCGATACAGTTTGAATAGGATTACGGTATATTTGGCCAGTAGCAATCCAACCAAAATCAGTTTCGCGGAAGAAAACTTTAGGAGCTATTTTTACTTTATTGGAATGAAGACATTGCCAAAATACGCTTGAGCTGAAAAGAAGCTCTACGGGCGAAGCTCTGTTGAAATGAGGGTCAGCTAGCTGGACAAAATTCGGGTTATTCCAACTTTGAATAGGATAAGAAGTGCCAGGAATATTGTTGCCTATAGACTTGATAATCAAACAATCTAATTGCAACTGCGTACCAAGATTATTAGAGTCCTTCAGATCCACTTTAGCAAAGCTTAAGGATTGCGATTTAGAGCAGTTTATTCCTGTAACCTCTATTGAGGTAGGATGTTTTGGGAGGCCTAACTTTTGTACCAACGATTCATTAATAAAATTGTTGGTAGCGGCATTGTCCAATAATCCCCTGACAGATACCCATTTTCCGTGAGAATTTTTCAATAGAACCTGCACGGTAGATAATAAAACGTGGACTTTGCCAAGCGAGGTAGAACTTTGAGCATACGACTGCGCACTATTTTGAGAAGTCTCAGAATTAGACTTGGTATTGGAACTGCTTGGTCCTGATAACCGTGATCTTTCATGTCTGTGCAAAAGGGAATGGTGTCTAGCCTTACAATGCAAGCATAAACGTTGTGAACGGCAATTGTTTAACATATGCGTTCCTGACAAACAGTTGAAACAATGTTTTTTGTTCGTAATGAACTTTCGTCTTTCATCTACTGATAAAGATTTAAATTCATCACAATTGTATAAAGTATGCGATTGCTGACACAGACCGCACGTTTGCATTTGGTTAGGTGACCGAGCATCAACAGGAAGAGCCTGTGATCTTAAAATTCTTTGATTAGAACTGCTAACCTTATCTTTTGAGAAGGCTTTTGAATCTGAACTACTAGTTTTTTGATTAGCTATGGCGGAAAAGACTTGGCTTCTGGCCTTCAAAAAGTTAATAATCGCCTCATAAGTGCATTGCAAATTCTGGGAAAGTTCTGTTTCCCAGGCTTTTAATGTATTTGCATCCAATCTTGCAGAAATGAGGTGAACTAGAAATAAATCCCAGTGATTTACAGGTTGGTTTAAATTGGACAATGCGCTGACGTGTAGCTCTGCAGTGTCAATCAACTTACGAAGTGATAAACTGTTATCTGCTTGCACGTTAGGTAACTCGAATAAGCTTTGTATATGGCGTTGAATAGATAAACGAATGTTCCCATATCTATCCTTAAGAAGATTCAGAGCAACTTCATAATTATCACTGGTCAAAGAAAGTGCTTGAATCAGGTTAAGTGCGTTGCCTTGAACTGCCAGACGCAAGTAGTGAATTTTTTGTATTACTGGTATAGAAGTATTCTCATGTACTAAAGAATTGAATAATTCAAAAAATGGTTCCCATTCTATGTCTTTACCAGTGAATTTGGGTATTTCTAATTTGGGTAATATAATGCGTGAAGAAGATGTAGAAGATGCTGCAGAAGTTTGATCTTCTTGTTTTTCTTTTAAAGTTAAAGCCCTAATAAGCTGTTTAGCTTCAGCAAATCCCTGATAGTATAATTTTTCAACTTCCAACCTATCACATTGCTGGTCCGGATGCTGAGTTTCTATACTGCATTGTATCTCATCATATTTCTCAAAGGCTTGTTCATAATTCTTAAGCCTCTGCGAAATTATGTCAAGATTACGCTCTTGGGGTTCGAGCTCCGTTAAGAAAGTACGAAACCGTGTGAGCTTGCCCTTACAAGAGGCTCTGGCGTTGCTAAGTTTTTCATCAAGGTTAGGCATGTCAACAGTTGTTTGTTACTCACGACAATATTGTGACTTCGAGTACTGGAAGTCAGAGGATGACAGCTTGCTAGGTAGTAAGGTTTAGTCTGATGCGGAAGAAACCGGCTTAGCTTACGTTTCTCTCCTCCTCTGCTGAACATGCGCCTCAAGCTGAAACGTACAATGTGAATTAGTGTTGAAACACAATGAACAAAAATTGTTAATGTAAAATCCAAAATATGAACTTGTATAGGGATCCAGGGTGCAACAGATATGTTTCCCGGGTTTCGGCACCAAAAAATTATGGAGAAAAAGTTCTGCCCTAAAACTTCCCCATACGGGAGAACGAAACGCATCAGGCGAAAGCCTGGACAAAATAACTACTGTGGTCAAGAAAATTAGACTGAAGCGGTGCGGGGTAGTGGGCATGAAATACGTGACTAGAAAACCAATGTAGGTAGCAATACATTAACAATTTTTATTTCTAATAATAAATTTATAACCAATAAACAAATTGCACTTAAGTGCTTATCACAGAAATGAACAATTATAAATGTAGCAAAGTGTGAGGGCCTGATGACAGAAACCCAGATTAAAGAAAGGTCAATGAAACAAGCTTGCTTGATTGGAGAGAAGTTGAGCTTAACATAAAAAAAGGGATGCACTTTATAAAAAGAGAGAACCATAAAAATGATTAAGAGTGTAAAATAACTGGTATGATATAAACTCTTCATAAAATTTGAACTTATCTTTGATGAGCCAGCTCCTTAAAAGTTCCAGCTAGCAAATGTTGATTTAAAAGTCCTCACGGTTTCTTCAGAAGGAGGCGTACATGGCCTAGAGATATGTGCACCATTGATAAAATGTCAACTCTCTCTTCTTTTCTTGCGAAGGAATGACATTTATAGCTTCCAAGTGATGATCCAGCAGTATTTCGAAAGACGATTCAAAGTATCCCATCTAAGGTGAAGGTGAAGAGTACAACAGCTGGCAATTAGTCTTGCCATCTTGAGTAATACGTCATGGTGCAGATCTCGTGACGTAACTGCTAGGTAGCGTAGAGACTAGCGATGGTGTCATGAGATGCAGTAGCGGTGACCAGCAGGTTGAAGTAATCAGAAGTGATGATTGATCAGAAGTGGTGAAGAACGCCAGCAAGTGGCGTCTTAAATAGGGATCATGGAACCATCTCGAAGCTGGAGATCGCCCGACTGGACAAAGACCTGCCATTGGTCGAACGAAAGTCAGGGTGACGGCAGTCGACACTACTCAGCGGACAGTGGATCAACCAGTAGATGCCCTGTATGTCGGGAGTGAGGACGCTTGAGGTAGCGAGCGACTGGAACACTCAAGGTGAGAACTATAATATCTATGAATAAGTGATTGATAACAAGATTATGCATATGGTTTAAGCAATTAATACATTTGTAAAGAAATAATTACCATTCGGGGATCTCGGTAACAAGAAATAAAATTTGACCGACAAATGGGCCAAGCTAAACACTGAAAGTATCACGAAAGTGATCAAGAGGCAGGCGCGCCACAGGCCGGCAATAAATTAATAACACTTAATTAATAATAGAGTTGAAATGCATGAAATTCATTTTGAAGGTGAAAGTTTAGCATTAAAAATGGAAAAACCTACATAGAGAAGGATTTGCACCCGCATTAAAATAGGAAAAGCCTAATCATTCCAACAAAGAGCTTAAATATAAAGTAATATGTTCTTTGTATGTTTCATACTTACACATTGAAGTGATTTCCACTTGCATCTGCTTCTTCATTCCGATTTTCTTCTTTTGAATCCTGGGGATAAGATGGAATAATTTATGTCAAGTGTTATCACCTTATACAATTACACAAATGACAACTCATGTAATTGTACAACACTGCTCAATTGAAGTGAAGATATATTCGCAGAATGACTTTCTACAGTCCTTCACATCCTAATCAACAAGTCAACCCCTGGCACTATCCAGCCCATGACGGGCTAAGGCCGACCAAGCGACGGCTGCCCAGCCATTTGGCCTGCAGATATTGGGGTGACGCGTGATCAGCGCGTCGGGTCCCCTCGGCCGTTAATCTTGGTATTCGTGATCGGGGCGCTGTCTCACTGTCAGACAGCTACTCAATTGTCCTCACGAGGCTGAGTGCACCCCGTTCCAACCCTCACGTCAGTTTTAAAATCCCTGACGGAGCCGGGGATCGAACCCGGGGCCTCCGGGTGAGAGGCAGGCGCGCTACCCAAACACCACGGGGCCGGCCACATCCTAGTGCTAGAGATAAACTTTATACAGATTAGTGGTTATAATCCCCAGTTCTGAAACTTATAATACACTTTCAGAGACCACCTTAAATTTAGGGCGATTGGAAATGGTAAATTTACAGCCTTAATGGAAGTAATAACTTTAAGGATTGAGGACAAACGAACAATTATTTTTAATTCTTTTTGCCAAAAAAACATAAAAGAGGGGCAGATGACCCCGCTGTTCCACCCCTCGAAACAATAACAACAGAATAGACTAAAACAAAGTCTATGGTCCAACACGTGCACATATCATTGAGTAACAAGCTACTAGACTGCCCATACGAGCATCACTTTTGAGAAGGCATAAATCTATGAACCTTCAGAATATCACACACGGCGTTTCTTCACAATTCCCTGAAATGTAATATTTGAATGTTCAACCAGATTGAGTTAATTAAGTGCCTCTATGGCGAGTCTATTGTAGAGTATGCTAGTAACTCAAGGAATTATGTGTCCGCTAGAGTACGGGAGCACACAGCTTGCAAAGAAGATTAGAGAATGCTAGTAACTCTAAGAATTATGTGTCTGCTAGAGTACAGGGGCACACAGTTTGCAGAGGAGATTAGAGCATGCTAGTAACTCTTAAGAATTATTTGTCTGCTAGAGTACGTGAGCACACAATTTGCAAATTAGATTAGAGCATGCTAGTAACTCTAAGAATTATGTGTCTGCTAGAGTTCGTGAGCACACAATTTGCAAAGGAGATTAGAGCAGATAGTAACTCTAAGAATTATGTGTCTGCTAGTGTACGGGAGAGACAGATTGCAGAGGAGATTAGAGCATGCTAGTAACTCTAAGAATTATGTGTCTGCTTGAGTACGGGAGCACACAGTTTTCAGCGGAGATTAGAACATGCTAGTAACTCTAAGAATTATGTGTCTGCTAGAGTACGGGAGCACACAGTTTGCAAAGGAGATTAGAGCAGCTAGTAACTCTAAGAATTATGTGTCTGTGCGTGAGCACACAGTGTGCAAAGGAGATTAGAGCAGCTAGTAAATCTAAGAATTATGTGTCCGCTAGAGAACGGGAGCACACAGTTTGCAATGGAGATTAAGCATGCTAGTAACTCTAAGAATTATGTGCCTGCCAGTGTACGGGGTCACACAGATGGCAAAGGAGATTAGAGCACGCTAGTAACTCTAAGAATTATGTGTCTTCTAGTGTATGGGAGAGACAGATTGCAGATGAGATCAGAGCATGCTAGTAACTCTAAGAATGATGTGGCTGCTTGAGTACGGGAGCACACAGTTTGCAAAGGAGATTACAGCACCTAGTAACTCTAAGAATTATGTGTCTGCAAGTGTACGGGAGCTCACTGTTTGCAAAGGAGATTAGAGCTGGAACTAACAGCCAAACGCTTCCGAATGTCATCAACATAATTGTGCGATAACAACTCTTAATCCCTAAATGCTATTAGGAGATAAGGAGATGTCTTGAAAATATGAAGTTACTTACCTCATTCAGATCTGAAGATGAGGTTTCTGTTTTTAGGCATGGAATGATATCCGGAATAGAAGATTTCTCAATCTTAATATCCGTGTGATGGTCTGTATCGTCCTGCAAAGAAATGACTTGTTTCATATATATGTTCCTTTGCGTAGCTACAATTATATCTTGCAGATGGCTTGTAAACTTGCACTGACGGAATTAAGGAATAAAATAACATACTGAAGGTAATTCAACCCCGCATTCATAGTTTTCTTTCGTCCACAGCCACATAGAAAGAAACCTAACAGTTATTGTGCAGCTTTTATCAAAGAGTATTTCAGTTAGAATACACTCGCAAAACGTGGGCCTAGCATATTGTCACTAGCATTGAGTGTGTGTGTTGCGACTTTGCGGCGTAGCTGCAGTTACTTAGAGTTACCATATATCGTTAACAAGGACAAGCTATGTAGATATATTTTGTGTTAAGAAATTTGTACCGAGCGTTGACACTTAAAACAATGTTGATCTAATGGGTACCTAACGTAGGGAGCAATTGAACGAGAACGATAATCAAATAGGGGTTTATTTGTAAGTATACAGGCAGCAACTAGAAGTCTCAATTCATATAATTTTACTTGTAATTCATAATACATGAGTCATTGTGGTTATCAAGATTATTACGCAATGAGATTAATAAATAGAGATCTGAATAAGAATATTTTTATTAACTGCTTTAGAGCATTTCTGAACGAAAATGCTGCCCGTGGTCTAATAGAATGCTGAGAAACACCGCCATAGACCATCTCTGGGGAGTTCTCCGTGGAGACTTCGTGCCAGTCCAAAACAAGACACGTCTCTCTTTCTCCTTCGTCAACACTCTTAGAAAAACGAAGAACTCCTAACCATTAAATATGTGTGCAACATCGGAGGCTATGATGCAGATACTGACAGTCACAGCTAGCAGTGTCTCCAAGGGTGGACCATCAATATATTCACAGTCATGACTACCTGCGTAGGGAGGCATCAAGGTGGGAGGCGAACCAACATCATATTGACAGGGCAAGCAGTGAAGGTCGCCCAAGCCTCATGTGAGAAATCCTACGCGCTAGAACACACATGTCTCACGGGTCAGTCTAGGATTTGACAGGGGGTATCATTTTCACGGAGTAGTATACATCGCGATCAATTTCCGTGTAAAATTCCCTTAGATTACGATACATTTTCGTATAAAATACCTTTAAAAACAAAATTGTGGCGATTATGACGTCATGAAAGGCACTAGATGTTTTTCTAGTAAGCTTATGGGAAACTTCTGGTGAATAGGAGGGTTTTGTAGCGAGAAACATAAAAATAAATCGGCACTTACAATAACCCTCCGATACGCGATACACATCGAAATTTTCGTAATTACCTAATATTTACAAAATATGTTCCCCATCTATACTTGACCTACATCGATATTTTGGCATTTTAGCTTATATTTACAAAATATGTATCCCCATCTTTACTTCACCTATATAGGATATCTGGTAAAGATCCTGATACACATGTCATATACAAGTGCTACTGTAAATTGCAAAAAAAAATGCATGGGTATCCGTATCTTTACCAGACATCCTTCAAAGTAGTCAAGTAAAGATGGGCAAACATTCTTTATAAATATAAGCTAAAATACCAAAATTTTGATGTGTATCGACATTTTTACAAGACATCATATATATGTCAAGGAAAAATAAGGATACATCATATACTTAAAAGTGAAAGTCTGTATGTATGTGGATTTGTTCTCTATACAAATCTTTACTGTTTCAACAATCTCAACCAAATTTTGCATAAACATGGGTCAGGACACGAAAGAATCCGCTGGCTACATGAATTGTCGATAAACTTTCTCATTATTCTGATTTCGACCTTTAAGTACTCGAGCAAATGCCAACAAAGTCAGAAAATAACCTGATGAAGGAATGGCTAGGCCGGTCGTTTCCATGGCAAAATTAGCTCATGACGAGACCACCAAGTTTCCATCTATCTCTGTAAGAGGCCATGCCACTCCATTTTCTCAACGGCGAATGTAGCTCCAGACGTGACCACCAGGTTTCCATCTATCACAACCAAAATTTGCATAAACATAAGTCAGGACATAGAAGAAACTGCTGGCTACATGCATTATCGACAGTCTTTCTCATTCTTCATATTTCGGCCTTGGCACTCGAGCAAAGGCTAATAAAATCAGAGAATAATGTATTAAGGGAATGACAAGGCCGTTCAGTTCCATGGCAACAGTAGCTCAGGACGTGACCACCAAGTTTCCATCAATCTCTGTAAGAGGCCAAGGCACACCATATTCTCCACGGCAACAGTAGCTACAAACGTGACCACCAGGTTTCCATCTATCTCGATAAGAAGCCATGGCACACCATTTTCTATCCAAACCACGATAAGAACATTATAAATCTGAACGCCATCAAGATCTGAATACATTTGTTTAAATGTTGTTAACAGGTCATTGTGGGGACTGAAATTTAAAAGGAAATACATTGGCTAACCCTGCATGTGGCGTAACGTTACAACAGCTGGAAATATCATCAAGAAACATAGTATTAAGATCAAATGACCTTAAATGATTCTGTTGCTGTTGATTAATTTAGGAACTTTGCAATATCATGCTCATATAGCCCATGAACTTGAGTGTGTATGGAATGTTTCTGATAACATGTGTTACAGTGATGGCTGTAGTAGTGTGTGTATTTGTAATTCAAATAAGGATTGGAAAGGAGTTTGCTATGGCCTTCAGTTAGGAACTATCGCAGTATTTACTTGGAGTATAATAAGTAACCCCTGGCACAGCAGCCCAAGAAGGGCCAAAGCCTACCAAGCGACCGCTGCTCAGTCATTTGGCCTTCAGATATTGAGGTAACGCGTGGTCAGCGCATCGGTCCCCTTGGCCGTTAATCTTGGTTTTCCTGACCGAGATTTGCTTCGAGTATAAGTGGGAAACCACGGAAAACAATTACCAAGTTTTGGCTCCAGAGTGTAGCCCACCATTCCGGCTCTCAGACTAAAATTAAAATGTCATGACAGAGCCGGGATTCAAACCCGGACCTCCAAGGCGAAAGCCGAGAATGCTAGCCGATAACACACGTGGTCGTAAAATGATTTTTGCATTTTATGTATAACTTTATTTAATATTTAGTTTTTACGGCACCGAAACCTATGTGACATTTGGTTCTAATTTTACACTTTTGATGCCGCTGCTGTTACGGAATATTTTGAATTTCTCCCTTATGACGAAAGGTATCACGCGCAATATATGGTATGTAATATCTAATAGAATTGAAGTTTTATACACTCAGTTAAAGTGTGTTCTACTACTGATATGTTGACGTTTATGTTTTATTAATCATAATGTCCTTATGCTGCATTTTTTTAAAATTGTTGACAGTGTTTACCTACAAGCTGACTTTTGTATTACGAATCAGAAATACAGTAACTTTTTCGTAATATTGCAGATTGTTCCATGAATAGTATTTGTCTTTGTTATTCGGGTTAAATTGTAATGGGTAATTATCCTACTTTATGACTATGCTAATTTGTAATGGAACCGGATGTTAAATTATGATAAGAGTTGATAACATGTTAATAACATAAACTACGAATATATATTATTATGCGATAATTTTCGGCTGATAAGGACCAACCAGTAAGTAATGATACTTTCCTATAAGAATAGCGGACATTATATAGTTCGATTCTATTCGTTCACAATTTTTTCCTATGTTTATACATTTATATTAGCCATTAACCCCGCCAACCTCGGCCCAAAGTTTGAGAAGCCAGGCTCTGCCTGTCACAAGCCAGGACAAAGTGGTGAGTGATAGAGGAGTAATACACCTTAAAAAAAACTTGGTCCAGCTGGCCCGGCTGGTAGTACCTTGTAAGGGTCCCTTGCCAGGGATATGGTGAAGTACTCAACGGCATAGACAGTGGAGTAGATGGACTACGGAACAGTGAAAATGGCGGAAGAGGCAGCCCAGTAATCATGATAATGATTAAAAGGTATTTGGTATATGGTACTGTTCCCGAAATTCACATAGCGAACACCTATTATCCGAGGATGGGAAGGATCACAAGGACTGCTGATACCCAGCTAGATAAACCAACAGATCCCGCTAGATGGTTAACTAGGAATCTCTCGGTGCATTATGTTTAAAACACGGTCGTACTACTAACTAGCTACAATTAAAACTCCTACTACAAAGTATGGTAGGACAAGACTCTCGGAATCTCGAGGGTGAACGGTTAAAATTAAGTGGGCACCTGTATCTAGCCAGTAGTACCACCGCCATTAATTGTTAAATGAAGAAATCGTGAAATTCTTTAAAAGGAAGAGGCAGACTAAATAGTGCCTGCCAATGTTTATTCAAAAGTTGTCACTCAAACAATTACAAAACATATGCTCAAAGATTTCTCAACATAACTATATCAAATCTTCACCTGTTCACAATTGAAATATTTGTGAATTTCATCACAATCTAGGACATTACCCTGTCCTTTCTTACAATAAATGCCTTCTAAAAATAGACATTAGGTCTAAAACTTTTAAACGTAGATCAACGTATTAATCCAACTGTATATCTGAGATTTGCATCTCCTCAGGATACGACTATTGTTTACATTCAAATATCCCTACATAATACTATTTCGTTACATCGCACCCTATCGTTCCACAATTCTGTAAACATATAAATTGTCTTAATATCGTTACCATTATTTAATTTATTTATAATTATCACGACCTGCATGACATCACTTTCTAGATCTTTATAGATCTCCATAGATCTCTCTGGTTCTCTCCTAGACCCTTTCTTCACTTAAATCTTTCATTAATACAGAATCACATCTATTTTGTCTCTTCCGGTAGGTATCTCAATGCAATTGAACATAAGTAACAACCATCTAAGGTATTTCCTGTTCTATATGCCATAATCATTAATAAACCGATAAATGATGAGCAATATAGCAGATTATCTTCATGGTTAACTTTACCTCTTACTATCGTAGTTTGTGGAGCTTAATCAACATTGCACACACCGCAATAACTTTGTTGTTCCAACAACAACATTAACACTACACTCATTAGTCCTTATATATCGCTTATACTCGTGGACATAATAATCTTACCGTTGCATTGAAAAAAATCCCTTAAAATTTGCGTCTTACCACTTGCACATACGTCTTCAACAACGACGTTCACCTAACCATTACTATGCACGGAATTCCAACAATAATAAATATAATATTCCATTTCAACACACCGCCTGGGATGCGCGAAAATCAGTAAGCCTACTACTGTAGTTATTCAAATACTATGAAATAACTTTCAATTTACAAATACACCACTAGCGTTTATACACCGTCCTCGTGCCATTATATTTCCATTTCTTGTTCCATTACCTTGCAACGCATTATTTATTTATGCAATCTTCCATTAACTACCTTGCTATACCGATTCAGTTGCGATATCTTTATTTTCTTGTCGTATAAGTTCCATAAATTAACCACGTTACAATTTTAACCAAATACTTAGAAGATCTACATCTGTATATGCCATCGAATAAAAATACTACATATCCACTCATTCTGTGTTCACAACTGCAAATAAAAGCTTAACAACATTCCTTCCAACTTACGTTGCATAATAACTGAGTGTATCAACTACACCTCGTATCTCAATACATGTCATGCTTACATTAGCATTATTAAGTCTTTCGTTCGATAGTGAGCTAAAATTGCTCTCTCATTAAACACAGCTGATTGCTGAGAAAATACATTCATGTATTTTAAACTATTTACGTGCTTTCAAAGCCTTGTATAACAATAATGCTTATTACATTTTACTGCAGCAACGAATAGCGTGCTGGTAATAATTAGTAAAGCATATTACATTGCTTAATATCTCTCTAAAGCTTTCTGTGACAATATATAGCGTTCTATAACGTCTTACATCATTTTATAGCGTTTAAACAAAGTATACAGTCTTACTTGGCGTTATACTTAATATGAACCTTTGTATAGCGTTCTACACAACATAAACCTTCTTGTAGCATTCCACGATTTATAAAACGCATTTACGCATACCGGAATTCAATTACCATCAATAAAGCAGACGAAGAATTAATTTTACAATACGTCAAACGACACACGGTAACGTGTAATTTTATTACAAACTCTAATATGACTGAAATGTCATCTAACATGACTAAACAAACAATTAAAAGTAATGAAGATTAATCTGGTCATAAATTTTGGTCAGCACAAGATATACACAACATGGCAACTACTACTAAATGAATCGTAAACCCTCAAATACCTTACTGCCCGTACGTCTCTTGACAATCTGCGGTAGCGGTGAACAGCTGAGAACGAGATTCCATTTGCTGCGTTCTCCAAATGCCTGCTTGCGGAGCTCGGCTGCTTGTCTGGCCACCACGTGGTCCATCTGTGGCGGTCCACAACAGCACGTCGCCTCGAATGATCTGAGTTGAACCAGCGCTGCTCCCCCAGCCTCGTACCTCGAACTCGTTCTGGCATCTCACGTACATTCCTGAATCACATGATTCTGTCGTAATTCTCTTCGTACGGCAGCTCTCTCGATGTTCTACGGTGAATGCATAAGGTATGACGATAATATTGGGAGAATTCCATGGTGTTATTGGAACCTCCACTAGTAGAGTTGCATTTTGTGACATTTTTGAACTACAGTTGGAAATGTGGTAGTTTGTCTTCATAATTCCTTCATATAATTCCTTATTATACACCTGGTGTCCACATCACTGATTGTAGATTATTTCCCCATCACAGCGCTTAACAAGTCATAACTCCCTTTGTAGAGTTCAGATTTTAATATGCTTTCCGGATTGATTCGATCGACATAGTTAGTAGCTGTTTAATAGTTCTGAAGTTTCGTTCATAAATATATTTCTCCTGAGATTTAGTGTATATCTCAAGAAATCGTAGAATTATAACCGTAGTCAGTCTTCTTCTTATGCTATGTAAAATACGCATAATGCAGTAATGTTTCTCTGCTTCAAATTACAGCGTTCATTTGCACTGCAAGTTCTCAACGGGGCTGCCTTCTATTTCTTGACCAGACGAAGGCGCTCGCCTCCCGGGATCTCCTCCTTCCTCGCTGACTCGAATTCTGTAATATTAGCTGGAGCCTTAATTAGCACGACTTGACATGTCAATCGCTCAGTGTGGAATGAATCTGATGTCGAAGCAAGACTTGCCTCCTCTGCATAAAAATGGCGCCTTAGCGCGAAAAAGAAAACAGCGTCTGTCCACTTCTTATCAGAATATCTCTCAAACAATGCTTAATCTCAAGCAAACCTTCAGTCCATAATTATTTATTTTCTAACAGCTTCGTATTTCCATACTCGAATTGTTTATAATTATTTCAATAAATAATCATAATTGTATCCTTGCTAATATCTGTAAATTATTTGATTGGCTTAGCTGCGATCATGTGACTCCTTTGTGCATTCTTGGCGCGTGGCTCTGCGTGCGTTTGGCTTGAGGTGTCGAGGGGTCGTGCGCAAAACCCTCAACTCTCTGTCTGTCTCTCTCACACACACGTCAAAAACTGATTCTGAGCCGGCGTAACTTGTCAAGAACTCAACGAAATGTCGATTTCAAGCAGCAACTAAGCATTATTCTTTCCATGTTACAAAATATACAGATCATAAATGTACGCATTTCTCTCATTTTCTTGCTATTATAAAGGCTTATAGCAAGACCACGTCTTCTTGCCTGCATTAACTACATGCACGTACGGCTTATAATATGTCCAAACTCCTTTCAATAAAATTAAAACTCTCTCGTAACACAGGTTCAATTCTCGACTGCAGCATATCCTGGGGTTCAATAAATTCGGGCTTAGTACCAAATATCATTTTAAGGGAACGACGGTTTCACATGTTAGTGGCGGTACCCCGACAGAGTCTGTTTCACATGTTAGTGGCGACTGATACTGTAATACTCAGAAGTGGAACTCTGAGTTTAACCGACTGACATGTCAGTCAAAACATCAATTAAATCTACATGAATAGTGCACCTTCTAGAGCAATAAATTACAGCAGGGGTTTCAGTCCCAGAGTGGCCTATTCGGATTCTGGGGAGACCACAGATGTGTGCAAGGAGGTAAGTTGGAGTACCTCAAATCCCCATAGGAACATTCTTAAAGCATGATCTCGGCTTTGGCTAATTCCCTTTTGAAAGTTGGGAAATCAAAAAAAATATCTTAAATAAAGCTAGAGAACGTAATATAAAATTATTGCATACCAAGAATCACGGTACACAGACGATGTCCTTTTGATTGCGAAAACTTCAGGATGTTGAAAGGAAAGCCAGGAGAACGAGTAATGGCCCACTGTCCACAATTTCGGACCGGATTTAAAGTGGATAAATCATTACTTGAATCAGTTGTGACATTCAAGTCCTACTCTGGCCGTCTTTCCGCCTGGACTTAGATTCTGATTATTATCCAACAAATTTTTCCCTTGATGTGATACCTGAGAAACGAAACTTTACAAAAGGAGTTCCTCAAAGTAAGTATGATATAGAGAATATTAAAGGTAATGAAAACTTCATGAAAGGAACTGAAGAAATGCATGCACAAAATAGGCAGCAACTTCAAGCAGGACTCTTACAAACAGCTGTAAACATAGCCCCTTTAACAAGAACAAGAAAACACCCGTGGTGGACAGATCAATCTGACCAGTTAATACAACTTAGGCAGCAAACCTGCCATAATTGGTCATGCAATAAAACTCCAACCACAATTCAAGAACTTAAAAACGTTAAGATGATAGTTACAAAATCAATAAGGAGAATTCGTAAGCAAAGTGAAGATTTTAAATTGCAATCAATAGAAGAGGACTTTCGGCAACATAAGACACGAAACTATTATAGAACGTTCAAGCAAAAGTTGATAAAGTATTCTTCGCCATCGCTCCATATTATAGATGCAAACTGTACAATCCTTGCAGTATACCACAAGAAAAGTTTAAGTTCATCAATTCTTATAAAATTAATCGAGATTCAACCCCACCGACTGTACAAGAGATTAAAGAAATCATTCGATCACTAAAAAATTAACAAGGCCTCAGGGGTGGATCAAATAACTGCAGAATTGTGGAAAAATGCAGGAGAAAATTGTATCATAAAATTGCACGGAATGGTAATGGACATTTGGCAAAAAGAAAAAATCCCCTCGGATTGGAAGTTGGCGATAATCCTGTAATATTTATTGGAATCCGGAATTTGTATTTGAGTGGCAACTCTGTGAAAGTTTCTATGATTGTATGTCTATGGATTGTTCAGTGTTCTTTGATTGTGGCATTAGGGCGCTTGAGTGGTGGAATCTGGAACTTGTTTCTTGAGTGGCTACTCTGTGAATTGCAGGGAGAAGTGAAGACAATGGGTCAACAAGGAGTAACTGGAACAAGCGAAAGTATGAGGTTATGAATGATATTATAACATCTACACCGATAGTATGAAATTATATGGAATTAATAATTTTTGTTTAACCTGTGAAAAGTAAAGTAAAGATATTCTATATCCCTTACCGCATCTTTACGGACATATTGCTGCTGTCTCAAACATAGCTCATTCCACATGATTAATGCAAGTAAATGGAGATTATTGGAGCTATGAGTTTTGGAAATTATATATTATTTGGTGACGGGATTATTGTCACATTTATGATACATTCCTTATTCTTCAACAAGTGACATCCCAAGGAATTATATGTGTATTGCAGTAGATCTATATTTCCCTTATTTACTGAAGTGTTCTGGTTGGTAACGGAGACACGCCACACCTTGGGATGAGAGTATTCTCGTGCAACATAATCAAATATTTTTCATAGTAAATAACATATGAAATGGCGCCATCCCGGATTTTATCTTCTTAGAGAGATCTATATAAATATTGTAAAATTTAAAAAAAAAACATTACAATTGTCACCTCAACGATGGGCACGAGAGCCAGGACACATCAGTGTAGGGGTAGGAATGTCTATATAAGTGGTCTTGATAGTGAAGGGAACGCTAACAATATGCAGAATGGCGATAGAGTGAGTGAGATTGAGAGCGTAGATAACAATACTATGATGGCAGAGAGTATCTCAAGTACTAGTAAAGAGAAAGGAATCTCGGAAGATTCATTAGGTGCGATCATGAGAATGCTGAGTGAAAAATTTGATGAGAGTAAAAAGAATAATCAGGAGATGAGAGAAGAGATAAGTAGGCAAAATCAGGAGATGAGTAGGGACATAAGAGAGGCGATGGATAAAAATAATAAGGAAATTAATCTAAAGCTAGATAATGTGGTCAGCGAGAATGAGGAATTAAATAGAAAGTATGGGACACTGCAGGAGAGTATCAGAGGTTGAAACAAGAGATTAGAGATGAGATAAGGAGTATGTTGAAAAAATGCTAAGCTATTTATAATAGAAGAAGAGCAGATTCTAGATGAAAGTGAATTAGAGATTAAAAAAGAAGGTATAAAAGTAGCATAACGTTAGAGGAAATTGTAGGTGACATTAGAGTAGATGAGAGGAAGTATCTGTGAGAGGAGACGTTAGGTGAATGTGATTTTGTTAAGAAAGGTTTGAGGGAAATGGTAGAAGATTTTAGCCAGAAGAATTTAGAAAGTATTCAGGTGATTCAGGAGAAGCATGGAGTGTTGAGAGATAGATTAGAGAATAGAGAAGGGAATATTAAAGAAAAAGTGGAGAGTATAGAGAGGAAGATAGTTGAGCTTGAAATAAGATTACCATATAAGATATGGCGATGTTGTAAAGACATATATTTGAGAGGACATAGTAGGCGACGAAGAGGAATCAGATGTGGAGGTAGACGTCGCGGCTGTAGAGGTCGAAATCGCCTAAGTCATAAAGGAAAACGAGGGATAGACCGTAAAAGGCGAAGAAAAAAGAAATGTTGTGGAGGTAAACATAGAGGTCGCCGCCGTCATATTAGAGGAGGACGCTTTAATGGAAATGGAGGGGATGGATATTTTAGGCGAGATAATATTTAAAATGGCACTGGGGATATTTCTCGTTTAAGAAGAAATGATAGAACGAGGTCTAGAAGAGCAGTAGGAGCTGGTCATGTTCGAGCACGGACAAGAGATACAGCCCATTGCTATAATGAATCTAATGATACAGATGTTGACGAAGATGACAATGAACCAAAAAGTATTGACATTTCGGATAAAGTTGATGTCAAGAAAAGAGTGAAGTTGGAAGCTAAAGCTGAGAAGAAGGTCCATACAGATACTGAATTACGAGAACGAGTAGAAAAGAAAGAATATAACTTAGATTTGTATATTAGAATTTGTCGAGATCATTTTTTATCTGGACGAAAAAATTAATGTGTTGGGGGCGCGTGCCGCTATTTGTTGTCTTAGACATGAATTAGGTGTTGGAGGCGTATTGATGTCTACTTTCTTACTTTATGATACATTTGCACAGTGCATATATATTCGTTGATATGCCGTAGTATATATGTTTTTCAATGTGGGCATTACTTAATATTTTTCTTATTTTCAGTTATTCTGCGGATATTTTTCGTTTTCTTTTATGGTACCTTTTGTTCATTCATATTATTGCAGCTTTTGCATTGTCTTTTTAACTTAGATTTAGGCAGTAATTCCGTACAATTGAGAAAAATATCCAAGATATCATACTTGGCAATTTAAAATTGGTACATCGTTTAGTATATTTGAAGGAGACCCAAGAATTGCAATCAAATGTGGAGAGTTTTGACAAGTTTATGATTGAGGAGCAAGATTTACATTCAGCTGATAGTCATTGGGAAGTTAAAATGTGATATCCGAGGTTTTGGCTAGTAAAATGTGAAGGCTTGGAAAAGAAGAGATCTTGGATCTATGGGAAGTCATTAGATAGTGGAGGAAAGTATTCCGATTGTTTGATCTTCAGGACATAGGTTCCTTATGTGACTTTATTTTGTACGATGTCATGAAATATGCACTTGTCCGGATATAATGGAATGAGATATTGTAAGTCGGTAGGAAAAAGAATTTGTTTGATGAAGAGAGAGTTATGGGATCGTCAGCAGATGATTGTAGGAAATATTTGTGTACAGAGGTGCAAGTTGCAGTATTGCATCAGCCTGATTGAGCTTGACAAAGTGATGTAGAGCAGAAATTGAGTCGTCAATCTCTATGATTCCTTGGAACATGCTGTATGTGGCTTCAACATTTAACCTAAATCCAGAGGGTAAATTTATTCTTTGGGAATTCTTCAAAACAAAGAGTAACATGGGGAAACTTGAAGATTAGGTGGCCTTGGTGCATGCGGACTTTATGGCTTCAGTAAAAGCTGCAAATTTATGATACCCATGATGGATATGAATACGTAGGGAGAGCTTGGATGGATAGTCCAGGTCCCAATGTGTCAAGATTTTCTATATATATTATGTTGAATGTGTTTCAGAAATACCTCTAATGTGATACTATTATCAGTATTTCTGGGGGCGATGTAATATTTATTGGAATCCGGAACTTGTATTTGAGTGGCAACTCTGTGAAAGTTTCTATGGATTGTTCAGTGTTCCTTAATTGTGGTATTAGGGCGATTGAGTGGTGGATCTGGAACTTGTTTTTTGAGTGGCTACTCTGTGAATTGCAGGGAGATGTGAAGACAATGGGTCAACAAGGAGTAACTGGAACAAGCGAAATTATGAGGTTATGAATGATATTATAAAATCCACACCGATTGTATGAAATTATATGGAATTAATAATTTTTGTTTAACCTGTGAAAAGTAAATATATTCTATATCCCTTACCGCATCTTTACGGACATATTGCTGCTGTCTCAAACATAGCTCATTCCACATGATTAATGCAAGTAAATGGAGATTATTGGAGCTATGAGTTTTGGAAATTATATATTATTTGGTGACGGGATTATTGTCACATTTATGATACATTCCCCATTCTTCAACAAGTAAGTGACATCCCAAGGAATTATATGTGTATTGCAGTAGATCTATATTTCCCTTTATTATTGAAGTGTTCTGGTTGGTGTCGGAGACACGCCACACTTGGGGATGAGAGTATTCTCGTGCAACATAATAAAATATTTTTCATAGTAAATAACATATGAAATGGCGCCCTCCCGCATTTTATCTTCTTAGAGATATCTATATAAATATTGTAAAATTAAAAAATTCATGACAATCCATCCCATACACAAAAAAGGAAGTAAAACTGACCCAAACAATTATCGAGATGTATCCCTTCTTCGGGTCACATACAACATTCTTTCAAAAGTTTTACTAAACCGTGCAGAGCTTCAAGTAGATAATCAAATCGGTGAATATCAAGGTGGATTCAGGAAGGGACGGTCATATGCAGATAAAATTTTGAATTTGAAAAACATCATACTATATTTTCGCAACACAACTAACAAAAAATATGTCATAACGTTTGTGGATTTCCGGAAAGCATATGACAGTATAAATCGCGCATCACTCTTCAATGTTAAACAGAATTTGGACTTGACCAAAAAACAAGGAATATTATCAAATACACACTTAAGGCTTGACAAAGACTAAAGTAAAATTTATGGGTGGATTAAGTGAAGAAGTTGAAACATATACAGGCATCCGTCAAGGGGGTGGAATTTCCCCATTACTTTTCAATTGTGCCCTGGAAAAGGTTGTTAGAGATTGGAGAAAAGCAAGGGCACCATCTCACCGACTAGGGCCAAAGATTAAGGGTATTCAAATAGACTGTCTGGCATTTGCTGATGATATCGCACTAATTGCTGAAGACATCTCTGAGGCACAAAAGCAGATCACTATCTTGGAAGAACAAGCAGCAAAGATAACTAAATTTATGACTAACATAAAAAATGCTCCACATGAAATTGATATTAACGCTAACAAAATTCCTAGAGTAAAGGAATTTAAATACTTAGGCGAATGCGTTACAGAATATGGCAAAGAAAATATATCTGTAACATCAACAATCCAGAAAATGGAGGTCGCATTTCAATACACAGAAAATGTTTATAACAAGCAATGCTTGTCATGGAATAGTAAAATTTGCCATTACTTAACAGTGATTAAACCGGAATCTCTTTATGCTTCAGAAACGCTCAATTTACAACTGAAAACATTAAAGGAACAATTAGAGATTAAGGAAAGGAAAATTATGCGAAATATCTTAGGGCCCAGAATTAAAAATGGCATACAACATCCAAAACCCAATTCTGAAATATATATGAAAATTTCTAAACTTACCGATGCCACGAGAATGGGACGAATTCAATTTTTGGGCCATTTGGAAAGAATGAATCATACGAGACTTACTCACCGAATCCACAAATTTCTGCAGAACAAACGTAAAAGGCCAAAGTGGTACAAACAGGTGGAGAGGACCTAGTGGAGATGGGATCGCCAGATCTGATGAATAGAAATGCTATCAGGAATTGTGTTCACATAAGGGGTTTTGATGAAGATCACAAGAAACCAACACGACGTGCATGGTCAGAGGAACAGAAACTACAACAATCCATGCATATGAAGAGCTATTGGGCAAGGAGGAAGGCTCAACATACGTTGATTCTGCGTGGTCCGAAGTGACCCAACCGCGAGAAGAAGATGAATATTAGCCATTTTAGTGCTTACTTACAAAAGTTATTTAATACTTTAGATAAGGAAGTCCAATGTGTTCAGAATATAAGCATCATATTTGACATTATACTGGGATTATACACCGCTTAATTTACTTTAACTTGATGTGGACGAGATAATAAGCTTGTAAATTATTTTTACATCAAGATTGTTCCTTAATGTGCTGTTATAGTAAACACTGACCTATGTACAGGAATAAGTAATTTCACATTATTCACGTAATTTGTGCGGGATTGAAAATCATAAGTATATTTGACTCCACAATGAGGACTTAATCTTCCAATCATTATATAATTTAATTATTATTTCCTATCAAGAAGGTTGGTGCTACATTTTAAAAATAATATTGATAACTAAGTGAGCACTGCTATAAGACATCTTAATTACCCCCATTAAATTAAAAATAAAAACTTTCAGAAAAGTAATTGTGAGACCGATTTCTCGAGGAATTGTGTATATACAACCCTTTTTACTATTGTTGCATGCTCTGCTACGTTATTGTACTCCACAGTACTTTTCGACTAGGTTTACTGTGAGTTAATATTGCACTTGAGTAACATCAGAGTTGAGGAGAACAAAGCGCTAATCACATATAGGGGCAAAATTTATATGTTCTGAGAAATATATAAGCATGTATCTTTCTATAACGTATAAAGTCACCTCCCGGGCAACGCCGGGTACAATAGCTAGTATGTTATAAACATAAGTTAAAATGCCAAAATTCCGATGTGTATCGCCATTTTAACCACACATTGTATACATGTATAGTAAAGATGGGGAAACATACTTTACAAATATCAGCTAGAATGCCAAAATTAGGATGTGTATTGGGATCTTGACCAGACCTATATAGGTCAAGTAAAGATGGGTATACATGTCTTATAAATAAAAACGACAATACAAAAATTTGGAAAACGATACACATCTCATTTCTAAGTGTTATTCTAAATGCCATTCACCAACCCAAAACCCTTTATTCCTAGACATTTTCCATAAGTTTGCCAGTAAACATTCAGTGTCCTTCGTGATGTCATCATACTTCATCACTGCAGCCATTTTGTTAATAAGGCTTTCCAGACATACACGATGTGTTTTGATGTGAAAGGTTATCACTGAAGCTGTTTCATTATCCGTCAAATATGCAAGAAGGGTGAACCTGCATGACAAATAAATTAGCTACTGTTAGCACAGCGTGTGGTGTAGACTTCACGTACAATAGATCCCAGGAACTCGCATTATGATTACAATAACATCAGCAACTGCTCACTGTAAATAAAATAAGAAATATTTAAATGACAGGAAATATAGAACCTATATTCACCTGTATTTCAAGTTCCGATTTCACTGCCCGGCTTTTATCTTCGTATTTATCGCCAGACTCATCCAGCAGATTATGAGAGGGTAACAGGTCAATTGATTCCTAGAAAGTATTATACAAGTATAAGCCAACATAAAACATGCAGACAGAATAGCTATAGCCTACTATGTTACTTGTAACAATAAAATATGATACATCCTCGTTAGCCTACTATCTGGTAGCAAGTATTAAGTCACTAAAACTTGATTGTCATGCACATCACTAAGATTGCTATGTTACACGATATACATAATAAATACAACTTACAATATTAGAGAATTTATCAGTTAGAGGCAGCCATTCTGGCTCACTCTTAATGGGTGGTTGTTGCTCCATAATGTCCAGTAAACTAGAACACAGAAAGTGCGCTCAAGGATTATAGCAGGCCATACTTACAGTATACCAGTAGGCCTACGCCAAATCATTATCATAATCAAATGAGGTAATTTCCGAACTCAGAATTCAAATAACACTACAGTAATGAGAATATAACCCTCCGAGTGAACAGTTAGAAGAGGAGGTTAGCGCATGACTGTATATGATATTCGCATAGTTAGGGTATAATATCGAGTAAAATACTAAGATCTATCATTGCAATAGAGTGAGGAATTACTGGTGCCGCCACAAATGAAGCGTCCTATTAATTGGTTTTAAGAATATGACGGGGCAGAGGATTACACTACAAACCTATCAACGTAAAGGTAAACTCAAGTCACACCACGAGTAGGCGAACTAAGAATTGTCAGTGACTGGATAAAATGAGTTTCAGTAAGACTATACCTCCGACTTGTGTTACAAAAAACCCACTTCAAACCAAACACGCCATATCTCCCTCAGAACCAACAGTAAACGGTAGGAATTCGAAGATGTATTTACCTGTACCAACTTATAAATACTCTCGCCGGTTAACTTGTATAATTGTCGTCATAAAGAAAGACTTCTTCAATAGTCCACAATTATATAAATCTTAATCACATTGAAGACTTCTTCAATTGTCCACAATTATATAAATGTTAATCACATTGAAGACTTCTTCAATACCGGTGGTCCACAATTAGCCTAATTCTGAGTTGTGGCCTAGTAAGCGGTCCTGACAGTCAAGATACCAGTTACGGTACTATGGAATAGGAGTGGGCATCTTGGGCATATTCTGATTCGTGGCCTTCCACTCAGGCGACTAGGACTACCCAACTCGTTGGGCCATGTGTAAGTAAGCCTAGCAACCTGCTTCACTTGGACTTCCTAAACCTGCTGAAAATGTCATGTGCTAACCTCGGACCTATGGGAGTGGTGGAGTCCCACTCCCATCTGACAGATCAGGGACTCCTTGGAAACGAACAGGCAATCGAACTGGTATTCGATGAGATACAATTAATATTGAGGGTGGTTATGGAAGAAAGCAGAATAGCTGAGTTAGCAAATAGAATTAGATTTGATGTTCTAGGGATTAGTGAAGTTCAGATAAGGGGAGCTACTGAGGAGGAAGTAGGAGATTACAAGGTGTACCTGTCAGGTGTAAAACGAGGCAGAGTAAAGTATTGAGTAGGGCTGTATGTCAAGAAAACCTTGGAGCGTGACATAGTTGCTGTGTGATATGTAAATGAACGATTAATGTGGATAGATTTGGAAATGTCAGGATTGTTTCAATGTATGCTCCATGTGAAGGGGCAGACGGATGTTATGGGGCATTGAGAGATGTGGTAGTGAGAGTTAACAATAAGTGCTGATGGGGGATATAATTGCTAGGATAGAAAATAGAACTGTGGGGTACGGTATGAGATGGTAATGGGTAAGTGGGGTGAGGATAGGGAAGTGATTGCCAATGGAAAATGTTTATTGGACTTCAGTGCTAGTATGGGTTTATCTGCAGCAAACTCATTCTCGAAGCAAAAGGATATTCATAAATACACATGGGAGGGTTGAGGAACCAGATCAATAATAATATCTATTACTACATCATCTACAGATTTTTTCTGACCATTACCAGTGCCGGATTAGGATAAAATGAGGCCCAAGTCCCTCAGATTTTTGGGGCCCCTTTATTTTTATCAATTAATTTTTATTTTTAGCACCTGTACATTTAATAAAGTATATACAAGAGTTTTTTTCTCAAGATGAATAATACGCTTTTTATATCATATACAGGCCTACATATATTCATACATTTCAATTGAAACTATCATCGTTATTTGAAAACATTTCATATGATTTGATGAACAATTTAACAAATCATACTAATTTTTTACTTCTGTAAAATGTATTCAATTATTTTTCTGTTTTTTCTTTCGGTCAATGAAATCTTCTACGATGTCATCTAAATCAATTTCCCCCAGAACATCTGACTCGATATACATTTAAACTTAGCATGTCTAATAGTTCTTGTGTCATGATACTTCTTTGCGCACTTTTGATCCATTTCAATTTTGAAAACGAGCTCTCCGCAGAACAATTCGTTATTTTTTGGGGGCCCCAGATAATTGGGAGCCCTTGGCCTGGGCCTAGTGGGGCCTAATGGGTAATCCAGCACTGACCATTACCACAGGTGTACTTTAAAAAAGTTATGAGGGAGTAATACGTCATGAACCGCTACTTAACTTGATACCAAGCACATAAATCACAGTGTTTCAAGTTTTTCCTCCCAGTGGTAGGCTGGGTTGGAGCCTACAGAAAATAAATTCAAAGTTGAGCAATAAAAATACATCTTAGGTTTCCATAATACAGTTGCATTTCATCCTACTGTTTGTTGTTTTAGTCTTCGGTGTTTTGACTGGTTTGATGCAGCCCTCCATGTCTCCCTGTTCTGAGCTAATTGTTTCATCTCTACATAGCTACCACACCTTATATCCGAGGCAATCTGTTTAACATATTCTGACCTTGGTCTATCCCTACAGTTCTTGTCTTCGACCCTTCCTTCTATAACTAAGTTTGCTATTCCTGGGTGTCGTAGTTTGTGTCCTACCAACCTATCTCTTCTCTTCATTAGCAGTCGCCAGAAACATCTCTCATCGCCCACTCGGCTTAATACCTTTTCATTTCTTACCTTATCCAAACATCTGATCTTAATCATTCTCCTGTATCAGTCCAAGTTTCACTTCCATAGAGCACCACGCTCCAGACAAAGGCTTTCAAAAATGACTTTCTAATACCCAAATTTATATTCGATGTCAACAGATTCCTTTTCTGTATAAATGCTTTCCTTACCTGAACCAATCTACTTTTTATATCCTGTTTGCTTCATCCGATTTGCTTCCTAAGTAGCAGAGGTCTCCTACTTCCCTAAGCTTTTCACCTGCCATTTGGCGTCCATAGGGGTTTCTGATTTCTTTCGTCTGCTCTCCAATATTTTTATGCATTTATTAATTTTCATAGTGAATTATTTCCTCATTGGTTCCTCAGTTTAGGGGCTGCGACGTGGTCATATAACCCCGTGTGTGATGGCTGTATTAGTGTGTGTTATCTGTAGTTCAGGTAAGGACTGCAAGTAGTTCAAGTAGTTCCTACTTTTGCTACCAAATGCTACATTCAATGATACCTAGCTGCAAACTTGGCTACTAGATACCACCGCAACCGCCACCATGCGGTGAACGGAACTTAATAGAGCGTTAATCAAATCCAACCTATAAATTTAGCTTTACACATTTGTAGTTAGTGAAATGTTCTTTTACATGCCATACATCTATGACATGTGTTCGCCGGCTTTACTTCCCCTCCAAAGGAAGGCATACTCAGGGATTTATATCGCTCTTAAAAAATCGATGACTTCAGCCGGGATTGAACCCGCGATGTTGGGCATAGAAGCTCAGCTTTCTACCAACTACGCCACCGAAGCCGTCAATTATTTCCTCAAGACAGAATTCATTCCATTTAAAAACTCATTGGAATCCCCTGGCTAATTGGCTACGATGACGTTGCCATCAGCAAATCTCAGAGTAGAAATTATTTCTCCAGTATCTCAAAAAAAAAGTGTATAGGAAATTATTTGGACCATTTTTCGACCCTGCATCTCAAAGCTGGAAAGGAAGTTCAAATAAAGACACACACTCACTATCATAGCGAGCACCAATACTGAACATCATTAACTCCAGAATACTTCAATGGGTTGGTCATTTACTAAGGATGGGAGATAATAATAATAATAATATCGTATGGCCTCGCATGCCGGGAGGAAGCTTTGTTATTTGACACTCAAAGGGTAGCTTGCATGTTGAATTTCGTTGTCCCTTGAAGCACTATGAAAGTCAAGGAGATTATATGTTTAAGCTCCTTCAACACTATAGCGCTTTCTAGTAGAGAAATAAGGAACTTTGTGTTGGCGGAAACTCCCGAGATTGATTTTACCATTATGAACACGGCCTACTGAATTCAAATGGGTTCTTTGACATGCCAACATCGTATGACATGGTGTCGTAATTTTTGCCGCCTTTCCAAAATCACTCACCACGGCCAGGAGCGAACCCGATAAACACTCACCCACCGTGGCAAGCAGGATGGGAGATGATAGGATGGTCTTACAAATCTTTAAAGAAGAACCAAGAGGAAAAAGGCCAGTTGGAAGACCACGATGTTCCTGGAAAAATGAAATCTCCAAACTTTGTCGACATCTGAATGTGGCAAGAACTCGCCCAAAACAGACTTCAGTGGAGGCATTTTTTGAGATCTGCGTGGTATCTTCGTGTCCTTATGAGTGAGTGTGCGTGAGTGTATCTCCACTTAATACACCAATGTTACCTAATTCTACGTGTATACATCAACATGACATATTTCGTCATTAGCAGTGATGGCAGTAACTTATGAATTGCTAAAAGACTTTATAGATTAATATTTAAAAGATGCATAGAAAGTGGCTGTGTCAACAATCCATTTAAACATTCCCACTGTAACCGAATTTTAGTAGGTTACAGAGCTTTCTTTTAGTATCTTTCTGTTGGTGGTATTTATTTTTGTTTTGAGGTTACTAACCATGGCCACCTTGCAGTTTGATTGATAGAGATTCTTTGTGGGTCCAGCAGTGGGTGGCAGGTGGCTTTGATCTAAGGGCAAGTTAACCATGGGGATGTGTTAGCCTATTTGGGTGATTGATAGTTGATGCCATGCGGAATGGAGGTGATTGATAGATAGTTTATGCTACCGGTATGTGACTTGTGAGGTTATCTGGTATGGCAATTGGTTTTTTTTTTGAGAAGAATTATTATAGAGAACATCTAGTAAGAATGACAGAAGCAGAAGTTTAATAAAACGCAAGAAGAAAAGAAATGAAGCAGAAGAATACTAAGAATTTAGTGAGGGGTAGACTATGAAGATAGTTGTGCATTCTTTGTGAGAGATGCAGGTAAATGGAAGTGACAAACAGGTATTGATAGTTTTTGATAGCCAGAGAAGAAACAGAAAAGAAGAATATGCATGTTGGAGAAGTATTGTTATGTATATAGTCAAAGTTATTAATAAATGTGTATATTAGTGAAGTCCGTGTACTGTACGCTACCCTGGGGTGGCTAGCTTCGATATCATATTTATTACAAGTGTCGCCCAACGTAGGGGCATGTTACACCACATAGGATCATTTTATTTGCAACAGGTATGTAGAATAAACCTCCCTCTCAAAAATGTATCACGTCTTATTTACAGTAGATAAAATTCCAGCTGACTTGGGGACAAATAGAGTATAGCCAACCCCTCGCATACAGTACTACTGTAGAGCCGGTATCATAAAACAAAAAAGCACCAAGTCAATACTTCGAAACAAATCACTCTGGATGCACCAGATTTTAAAAAAATAACATCTGATTTATATCCTCCCCCGGCTCATGAACACCCCCAGTTTGTGTCACGCATCAATAATATTTATGAAAACTCCTCAAATCCCAGTCAGTGTATGTGTGTTTTCAAAATGAATGGTTCCAATTTCATGTTAAAGGGAGATCTTGTGGCTTCTGATCGCAGGAAGATAGGAATTTGAGCAAGGCTTCTTAGATTTTGAGGAGAAAAATAAAGAAAGAGAATCTTGTGAGGTCTATGCAGGAACACCTGAGACACGGCATTCATTACTCGCCAACGTTCCCCAAATATTGAGATAATCTAGAAAATAAAGTTCTACTTCCTAGAGTAATTCAGTCTGATGACTGGTTTGCCCCTGCGACGAGTCTTCTCCAACTGAGTCGATCCTGTGCAGTACGTTTGGCGTCTGCATAGCTCCTGCATCCTGAGTTCACAAAAAATGTCACCATGTCTTTCTTGGTCATCCACGAGAGCGTCTTCCTGGTATTTTACCTTCCAATATTTCCGATAACACATTCCTATGCCGAAACCTATGTCCCATCCACAAATGTTGTAGCTTCCTAATCTGACTCATCAGCTGTCTCTTTTCTTCAACAATGTTCAATACCTCAGTGGTAGTCTTCTTCTCATTCCAACTTATCCATTGTAGCCGACGCCAACACCACATCTCAAAGGCTTCTAGCCTCTTAATATCACTCTTGGTTAACGTCCAGGTCTCAGCACAATACAACGCAACAGACCAATCATAAGATTTCATTATTCTTTTTCGTAAGCTGAGGGACATTGTTTTCTGACAGAGAAGGGACTGTTTATCTCTGAAGGCTTGCTTTGCTATTGCTATTCGTGTTTTATTTCAGTGTGACACTGAAGATTTTCTGCTATGATCTGGCCCAGATATTTGAACTGTGCTAGTTGTTGTACAGGCTCACCACTGATCATCACGTGCAATGGACGTGGGTTTCGACTAAACATCAAAACTTTTGTTTTATTAATATTTATTTTCATACCAAATGGCTGAGCTTTTTTAAGGATTCGAAATTAATGGTTTCCAAGTCGGTCAGCTTGATTGTACCCAACTGTAACAGGTGCTTCAACTTAATCTGCATGAGATTAATAACTTATCTTACTGACGATTTAATCTATAATGAATACCTATTGGCATTTAATGAATTAGTCAATAATAATAAATTAATATGCATTAATTAATAAAATGTACGAGTTTCGGCCATATTATGGTCTTCTTCATCGGTCATTGGGAAAATATTTACTGAAGGATTCTCTTTATATGCATTTTTTGAACGATTACTTTTTGACACAGTTGCAAATTTAAGGGCGTCGAAAGATCGACTTCGCAACATATAACTGGCCATGACTGAAACCTTGATGAGGCAAATATACCCCTACACGTTTCAGAGTTTCCCGATGAGCTTTATTGATTGTGATAAAGTATGCCAAGCGAATTGAAAATTTGGAAAATGAAAGTGTTTAATCGGATAATGTTAATTGAAGTCCAAGGAGTATAGCTCTCTGCCCTATACTATCTGCAGTTATTATTTCCAAGCAATTTGTCTACATATTACAGATAATCTGGTTCCATTTAGGAGCCCTTGGGAAACGTTCAAATTTCTAAGGAGCATAACTATGGCTCAAACATTTAGTGTAAGTATATGTGGAGGTAATCACTATTTTCCAAAGAATTCAAGAATTATTTAGGAAACATAGTAACTGATTTCATCTTCAGTATTAAGCTGTTAACGCTGGTGTATATTTTTGAACTACTGGATATCAGTTCAATTACTTTAAAATTCATTTCATTACAGTGTTCATTTTTTGGTGTAAGAATGCGAACTTCCTTCGCAGAAGTGAATATTTCGCCGTAAATCTCAGCCACGATATCATCATGAGTTGGAAGTCTGGCTGGTAATTCAATAACATTTGTTTCATCACCGTCCACAGAGGGGAGTCGTCGTAATTTCCCTACGAGCAAATCTTTCACTCGACTTCTCATTCATTTATTTATTTATTTATTTATTTATTTTATTTTCCGTCTCCGAATCAAATTGTATTTTGCCTGTAAGCAGCAACAGTTACAGCAGTAAGCTTAGTATTTGCAGCCATAAGATCGTATTTTGAACATATGTCCTCCATCAAGGTGCAGATCAGCAGGTGTTCTGGATCTTGTAACATGCTGCAATCGCAGAACTCATCATTGTTGACGAGCATGTTCCATTTCTTTAGATTGTTCTTGCAGCATGAAACCCCCGTCCTCAGCGTGTTCAATGATTTCCAAGTTCCATGTGGCAAGTTGTGACCAGGTGCCAGTTTTTGATAGAGGAATAATTGGGTCTTTGATTTCTGTCTTCCATATCTTCACACGGGCAGCTTCATGTGAGACTTTGAGGGCTGTTACTCCCCTCAAAAAGCTGTTTCTGGACTTAAGTCTCTGACGGGCTGGTTGTTGACCGAAAAGTGGATGCCTTGAATCCGTTTCTTGCCTTTTCTTCTCAGATGCTGCTGCTACCATTCTTCGGACATGAGGTGGGGAAATTCCAATAAGAGGGTAGATCTTCTGAAGTGATGTTGGTCTAAGACATCCAGACACAATCCAGGAAGTCTCATTCAGAGATATACCCACCTCTTTGGAATGTGGAGAAGAAAGCCAAACTGGTGCTGCATATTCAGTAGCTGAGAAGCTGCTGAAGTTCTGAGAAATCTTATGTCTGTCCGAGATTAATAGAGTCCGACACCGTTTAACCGATTGCATTGCAATATTGTGGCGTTGTAGTGCTCACGCCCCGGAAGGTTTTTGGCAACAATAATTGTAGATAGCCCTCTCCAAATCCTTCATTTAGGCCCTTTGGCTCAAACACCGTTTCACCGATCAGAACCGAATGTTATGTACTTACCCCTCAGAACCTGACAAGTAACACTGTCCACTTGAAATTTCAAACAGCCCTCTCCACTCTCTAGATTTAGGCCGTTTGTCACAGGGACGAAATATGGAACAATGCTATGTGGCGAAAAATGAGACCATTGCTCCCTCAGAAGCTTGGGACAGCCGAAGGTTTCCGAAGTGCTTCAATTATTTTCCTACAATGCTATGCGGCAAAAGACGATTGCTCTTTCCTTTTCTAACAGCCAATGAGGTATAAGCAGCGTCTCGTATTTCACTTACTCCTCTTTCTAATCAATTTCTTAATTCGTTAGTAAATTTGTTTCATTATTTTCGGGTGAAAATGATCTGGACGTTACGTACGTTTCACTACTTATCACCACCACAAAAAGAATCCCTCGACAGTTAATTTTAAAATATATATTTCTGTTACTTAGTGTCAGTATTATTCATTCCACGTCTTCTTCTTCATTTCCCGGTTCAAGTATTCTGGGTTGGGGTGTGAATCAAGGACCCTGTCTCCCCACCAAAATCGTCCCTCTTCCAGTACATCCTCCACCTTCACTCCTCTTTTTTCAACGCTCTCCCTCACAGTATCCATCCACCTCATCCTCGGCCTTCCCGTGACTTTCTCAGTAAATAATCGCTCCGGGACTCGGTCTTCCCCAATTCGCATCATATGTCCATACCATTTTAGCTTACTGATCTCGATTTTGTCTTGTAACTTTGGGAATCCTGTTTTATCCCTAATTTCCATGTTTGTGATTTTGTCTCTGTGGGTCCCTCCAATTATACCTCTAAGGAACTTCATCTCTGCTGCCTGGATTCTACTTTCCGCCCGTTTAGTTGTTGTCCACGTGCCTATATAGGTGTGTAGTATGTTGAATACAAGATTCTTTTACATTTCTCGGGAACTTCCTGGTTTCACACCAGACCCCTCACACTCTGGTACTCATTATCATCCGTAAAACAAATACGTAAATCCACCGGGTGAAGCCAGGTGCTACTACTGGTATCTAGTCTGTAACAAATGTGGGCATTAGTTTAACGTTAATAAGAATAATTTTTAGCCTCAACCCTCAACTCCTGATCTCCACACTCACACTGCCCTTCACCAAATCCATCTTCCTCATCCTCTCTTTTCAGTCGTTCGGCTCCGTGGCTAAATGGTTAGCGCACTAGGCTTTGGCCCAAAGTGCCCCGGGTTCGATTTCCGACCGAGCCATCTGGGATTTCAATCCCCTGGGGTTAATTCCTGTGGCTTAGGGACTGGGTGTATGTGACGTCTTCATCATCACTGCATCCTAATTACGTCGCGCAGGTCGCAAACGGGTGTCAACTAGAAAGACCTGCACTCAGTCTCTCTGGGGGCCACAGGATCATCATCATCTTTTCTGTCATCGGTCTCTCCATCATTTGTTTCGGCATTCTTTATATCATTCATCCTTTTTGCATGTCCATATCACAGGGGCGTACATAGAGTTTTATTTCGGGGGTGCCCAATTGGGGGTTAGGGGGCATTGTATAGGCCCAAAGAATCGGGGGACCGGGATTCTTCCCGGGAAACTTTTGTATAATTTGGTGCAAAATGATGAGTTTTAAGGCTATCTGGCTTCACTTTTTCAAGCAATTTGTTGTGATGTTTTATATTTGGTTAATGTGAAACACAACTAAGACCATTTTATGATACTTTTTATTAATACAATCATCTTGCTCACTTGATAGTGTTTACATGGAAAGAATTAATGTTACTGTTTTGATTTACAACTCACAATATAATATAAAGTCAAGGTTTCTTGAAGCATTGCCAAATCAGTTCACAACTTCGTCAGTGAGATGTATGTCTCTGTGGCAATACTAGACCGCTGAGTCTGTTTTCAGAAGTAGAATTTCTTAAGTATGTTTTCAACTAAGTCAAACTCCGTAGCTACAGAGGGAGGCAAATTTGCCAACAGTTTGATAAGTGTATAAAAGTTAGGGAAATAACTTTTGTGTCACACGCTTCAAGGGCACTTGTTGTTGTTCTTGGTTCGTTCATAAGAGCGAAGGCACTGGAGAGTAATAAGAGGTTACACATAAGATCAGAGCAAACTGATTGTCACACTGTTTACATCGCTCTACCTTCGCCTTGCTTTGCAACGTTGCCATACGTCACTTAGTAACAATAGTACCTTCGCCTTGCTTTGCAACGTTGCCAGACGTCACTTAGTAACAATAGTACCTTCGCCTTGCTTTGCAACGTTGCCAGACGTCACTTAGTAACAATAGTACCTTCGCCTTGCTTTGCAACGTTGCCAGACGTCACTTAGTAACAATAGTACCTTCACCTTGCTTTGCAACGTTGCCAGACGTCACTTAGTAACAATAGTACCTTCGCCTTGCTTTGCAACGTTGCCATACGTCACTTAGTAACAATAGTACCTTCGCCTTGCTTTGCAACGTTGCCAGACGTCACTTAGTAACAATAGTACCTTCGCCTTGCTTTGCAACGTTGCCATACGTCACTTAGTAACAATAGTACCTTCGCCTTGCTTTGCAACGTTGCCAGACGTCACTTAGTAACAATAGTACCTTCACCTTGCTTTGCAACGTTGCCATACGTCACTTAGTAACAATAGTACCTTCACCTTGCTTTGCAACGTTGCCATACGTCACTTAGTAACAATAGTACCTTCACCTTGCTCTGCAACGTTGCCATACGTCACTTAGTAACAATAGTACCTTCGCTTTGCTTTGCAACGTTGCCATACGTCACTTAGTAACAATAGTACCTTCGCCTTGCTTTGCAACGTTGCCATACGTCACTGAGTAACAATAGTACCTTCGCCTTACTTTGCAACGTTGCCATACGTCACTTAGTAACAATAGTACCTTCGCCTTGCTTTGCAACGTTGCCAGACGTCACTTAGTAACAATAGTACCTTCGCCTTGCTTTGCAACGTTGCCATACGTCACTTAGGAACAATAGTACCTTCGCCTTGCTTTGCAACGTTGCCAGACGTCACTTAGTGACAATAGTACCTTCGCCTTGCTTTGCAACGTTGCCATACGTCACTTAGTAACAATAGTACCTTCGCCTTGCTTTGCAACGTTGCCAGACGTCACTTAGTAACAATAGTACCTTCGCCTTGCTTTGCAACGTTGCCATACGTCACTTAGTAACCATAGTACCTTCACCTTGCTTTGCAACGTTGCCATACGTCACTTAGTAACAATAGTACCTTCGCCTTGCTTTGCAACGTTACCATACGTCACTTAGTAACAATAGTACCTTCGCCTTGCTTTGCAACGTTGCCAGACGTCACTTAGTAACAATAGTACCTTCACCTTGCTTTGCAACGTAGCCATACGTCACTTAGTAACAATAGTACCTTCACCTTGCTCTGCAACGTTGCCATACGTCACTTAGTAACAATAGTACCTTCGCCTTGCTCTGCAACGTTGCCATACGTCACTTAGTAACAATAGTACCTTCGCCTTGCTTTGCAACGTTGCCATACGTCACTTAGTAACAATAGTACCTTCGCCTTGCTTTGCAACGTTGCCAGACGTCACTTAGTAGCAATAGTACCTTCGCCTTGCTTTGCAACGTTGCCAGACGTCACTTAGTAACAATAGTACCTTCGCCTTGCTTTGCAACGTTGCCAGACGTCACTTAGTAACAATAGTACCTTCGCCTTGCTTTGCAACGTTGCCAGACGTCACTTAGTAACAATAGTACCTTCGCCTTGCTTTGCAACGTTGCCATACGTCACTTAGTAACAATAGTACCTTCGCCTTGCTTTGCAACGTTGCCAGACGTCACTTAGTAACAATAGTACCTTCGCCTTGCTTTGCAACGTTGCCATACGTCACTTAGTAACAATAGTACCTTCGCCTTGCTTTGCAACGTTGCCAGACGTCACTTAGTAACAATAGTACCTTCACCTTGCTTTGCAACGTTGCCATACGTCACTTAGTAACAATAGTACCTTCACCTTGCTTTGCAACGTTGCCATACGTCACTTAGTAACAATAGTACCTTCACCTTGCTCTGCAACGTTGCCATACGTCACTTAGTAACAATAGTACCTTCGCTTTGCTTTGCAACGTTGCCATACGTCACTTAGTAACAATAGTACCTTCGCCTTGCTTTGCAACGTTGCCATACGTCACTTAGTAACAATAGTACCTTCGCCTTGCTTTGCAACGTTGCCATACGTCACTTAGTAACAATAGTACCTTCGCCTTGCTTTGCAACGTTGCCATACGTCACTTAGTAACAATAGTACCTTCGCCTTGATTTGCAACGTTGCCATACGTCACTTAGTAACAATAGTACCTTCGCCTTGCTTTGCAACGTTGCCATACGTCACTTAGTAACAATAGTACCTTCACCTTGCTTTGCAACGTTGCCAGACGTCACTTAGTAACAATAGTACATGATTATATTGGTTTATAATGTTTTAATTCACAAACAAATGATATATGTGACAATTTCAGGGGGGGGGGCTTATATACGCGCCTGCGCATATCATCTCAGTCTGTTCTGCTCCAGCTTCTGTACATTCATTCACTCTCTCTCTCCTAGTCTTCTGTACATTCACTCTCTCTCTCTCTCTCTCTCTCCTAGTCTTCTGTACCATCACTCTCTCTCTCTCTCCTAGTCTTCTGTACATTCACTCTCTCTCTCTCTCTCTCCTAGTCTTCTGTACCATCGCTCTCTCTCTCTCTCTCCTAGTCTTCGGTACATTCACTCTCTCTCTCCTAGTCTTCTGTACATTCACTCTGTCTCTCCTAGTCTTCTGTACACTCACTCTCTCTCGCTCTCTCCTAGTCTTCTGTACATTCACTCACTCACTCTCTCTCGCTCTCTCCTAGTCTTCTGTACATTCACTCACTCTCTCTCTCCTAGTCTTCTGTACATTCACTCTCTCACTCTCTCTCTCTCCTAGTCTTCTGTACATTCACTCTCTCTCTCTCCTAGTCTTCTGTACATTCACTCTCTCTCTCTCCTAGTCTTCTGTACATTCACGCACTCTCTCTCTCCTAGTCTTCTGTACATTCTCTCTCTCTCTCTCCTAGTCTTCTGTACATTCACTCTCTCTTTCTCTCTGTCTCCTAGTCTTCTGTACATTCACTCTCTTTCTCTCTCTCCTAGTCTTCTGTACATTCACTCTCTCTCTCACTCTCTCTCCTAGTCTTCTGTACATTCACTCTCTCTCTCTCCTAGTCTTCTGTACATTCACTCTCTCTCTCTCCTAGTCTTCTGTACATTCACGCACTCTCTCTCTCCTAGTCTTCTGTACATTCTCTCTCTCTCTCTCCTAGTCTTCTGTACATTCACTCTCCCTCTCTCTCTCTCTCTCTCCTAGTCTTCTGTACAGTCACTCTCTCTCTCTCCTAGTCTTCTGTACATTCACTCTCTCTCTCTCTCTCCTAGTTTTCTGTACATTCACTCTCTCTCTCTCCTAGTCGTCTGTACATTCACTCTCTCTCTCTCTCTCTCCTAGTCTTCTGTACATTCACTCTCTCTCTCTCTCCTAGTCTTCTGTACACTCTCTCTCTCTCCTAGTCTTCTGTAAATTCACTCACTGTCTCTCCTAGTCTTCTGTACATTCTCTCTCTCTCTCTCCTAGTCTTCTGTAAATTCACTCTCTCTCTCTCCTAGTCTTCTGTACATTCACCCACTCTCTCTCTCCTAGTCTTCTGTACATTCACTCACTCTCTCTCTCCTAGTCTTCTGTACATTCACCCACTCTCTCTCTCCTAGTCTTCTGTACATTCACTCTCTCTCTCTCTCTCTCTCCTAGTCTTCTGTACATTCACTCACTTGCCACGGTGGGTGAGTGGTTATAGTTTCGGACTACCAACCCCAAGATTGCAGGTTCGCCCCTGGCCATGGTAAGTGATTTTTGAAGGCGACAAAAATCACGATACTCATGTCATACGTTGTTGGCATGTTAAAAAAACCATTTGAATTCAGTAGGCCGTGTTCAATGGCAAAATTAATCTCGGGATTTTCCGCCAACACAAAGTTCCTCGCCTCTCTACTAGAAAGCGCTATAGTGTCAAGGAGTTTATATATCTAACCTCCTTGACTTTCGTAGCGCTCCAAGGAGCAAGCCCTAAGGGCACCCGAGGCCATACGATATTTAAAAAGAAACTTGCTAAATATTTGAAGTGCCCTACATCTCCAATGTTAACAATCCCTTTTCCTCTTGTCATTAACATTGCCTTACTTTTCTCTACACTGTGTTTTCATTTCCCGTTTCCTTGAGTGCATCCAGCTGTTGTCATTCTCTCCGCTTATCAGCAAACAGGATAATGTTCATTCTTGTACCCACGTTAAACTACAAGCTTGTACCTGTGTACGCTTCCTTTGTTGCCCCCTCCCCGCCAGGGGCTCACATCTAATGGGACGTGGGTTGGCGACCACGGGGCCCCAGCTGAGTCTGGCATTGCTTCCACTTACTTGTGCCGGGCTCCACTCCGTCTTTTTTCCTGTCAACCTCACTTGGTCAACTCTTTTTATCTTCCGACCACGACATTATTAGGGTATCCGAGGCCTAAGAGTCTCTTCCTTTCCGGCCTTAATTGGCCCTTGTCTCATCTTTTCTGATACTCTCCTTCTGCGAGGGGTCAGCCTTCTTTTTCTTTTCGTGTTATCTCCTGCCTTCTGCTCAAGGCCCTCAAGGAGGCAGGGTGTATGTAGCCCCACCACTTCTGGTGCACCCTGGATAATGCTACACCCTCAGGGGCTCACGGCTGGTGTGTTCGGGAGTTGGCGACCCTGAGGGATTCCTGAGCTGGGTCCAGTTTTCCCCCTTTATCCATTACCTGTGGGGCGGACCCTCTCCTCTTTCACTTTCCTATCTGCCTTTTATTTCTCTCCTTCCTTCCAAGTACCTCATTCCGCATTCTTCGAGGATTGAGGGCATTTATTTCCTCCTGTCCTGTCCTTATTCTCCTTTTGTTTTCAATTTCTTCTTCTAGTATATAAGTTAGTAGTTAGTTTTAGTTATAGTTTACATTTCCTTACCGTCCTCGCTATCACCCAAACCATTAGGGGCCGATAACCTAGATGTTAGGTCCCTTAAAACAACAATTATCATCATCATCATCATCATCAACCTTTGTTGCCTTTAGTATATTAGGCTGGCTGCGTGGCTCAGCGGTAACGTTCTTGCCTGCTGGGCCCAAGGTTGCAGGTTCGTATCCTGGCTCAGTCAGTTGGCATTTGAGGGTGTGAAAATGTGGGGGATTCGTGTCGGTAGATTTACTGACACGTTAAAGATCCCCTTCGGGACAAAATTCCGGCACCCCGGCGTCTCTAAAACCCGTAGTAGTTATAAGGGACGTAAAACCAATAACATTATTATTAATGTAGTATATAAAACAGTATTATAGAGTTGTTGGGGCTTTGAACATTGCGGTCAAGTAGCGTGTACTTGAGTGTGTGTGGAATTTGTCTTATAAGCTGATTTAATGTGATGACTGTATTATAGTTTATTTATTTATCGTATGGCTTTTAGTGCCGGGAGTGTCCGAGGACATGTTCGGCTCGCCAGAGGCTGTAACTGCTTCAAGCGGACACCACTAGGGTGAGCTACAATTTCAATTTCAAGTACGGTAGTTCCAACTTTCGCTACCAGTTATCAATGATACCTAGTGGTGAACGTTGGACCTTTGATAGAGCGTTACAAAGAAATCTAACCTAGAAATTTAGCTTCACACAAGTTTAGTCTGTGGGAGGATCTTTTACATGCCATAAATCTATGACATGGGACCGCCGTCTTTACTTCCCCTCCGAAAGAAGGCATATTGAACGATATTAACGCTCTTAAAAAATCCGACAACTTCGGCCGGGTTTGAACCCGCTATCTTGGGCATAGCAGTTCAGCATGCTACCAACTATGCCACCGAAGCTGTATTATAGTGTGCATTGGTAATTCAGATGAGGATTGGGAAGGAGGCGTCCATGGCCTTTACCCTTCCCGAGCGGATGTATTTATGGCTCTGGGTGAATTTTTTAAAAATTCAAAATATGTAGATTATATTTTTCATGCACTACATTTAATTAGAACTCGCATATATTTATCTCATCTGTTGACACTTGAAGTTTGAGTAGCATCTGAAGGTTGTGGAACACTTCAAACCATCACTCAAATCCAAAGCAGACACTATATCTTCATCATTCCGTAGCCTTTTCTGTGAAATTATGCTCGAATCACCAAATGAACACTACAAAAATTCACTCACTTCACCAACTACGCAATAAGACACGTGCGTTCATCTGAAGCAACAACTGCCTGCAAAGAGGTCTCTAGGGGTGATATGTGTCTGCATAGTGGTGCCATCTCCTGCGTGTAACATTAACTAATTTGACGGAATACGGTATCATATTAAAATGTAGGAACTTTCCTGATATTGGTATTCCGCTCGGGAAGGGTTAGTTTAGGATGGGTGAGGTGGGAATCGAACCCATCACTTCTCAGTTTAGTCTTACGAGGCTGAGTGTATCCCGTTCCAGCCCTCAAACCAGAATTAAATTTCTAAAATTGTAGAAGGCAGTGGTTGGTCGGGAACACAGAGTAGCATAGAAATACTGTTTATTTATTTATTTCATAATCTGGTACAGGATTTACAAACAATGGTAACAAACGCAGTATTATTGTTATTATTATTAAAATAAATAGGTGGCTTTGCTCTGTCGCATCAGCTTTTCAATGTTTGTTTTGTCTGGGACATTAATCCTCAATATGTTGAGCAAACAAACGTTCCTCGAGCACTTTGGTCGATATCAAGATCGCTCTGCAATACCTCAGGAAGTTAGGGTTTGAGACCTGTGTATTTTCAAGTCTCGCTTTGAATGGGGTCAGGCAATCTCTGGTCTCGGGTTCATCAGCCATCCTTAAAATGCTCTTTGTGTGGTTTGCCAGATCTGTTTGAAAATTCCAGACATCAGGAAAAAAAACGTTTGTTCCCTGGCGTCATGAGGAAAAATATAGGTGATTTCGAGTCAAAATTTATTGAATGTCGGCCATGGATCGCAGTGAATATCCCAGACGAGGCAAACTATCGCGCTGCGGGATTGCTCACTCTCCCGGCAAACAGGATGGTATTGTGCTCCTTCTCTATGATGAAATAAGCGAAAGGACGATTCGCTCGGAACACAGACGGCATCATCTTGTCGACGAACATGCCTCCTGCAATGGATAAGAAAACAGTAACATTGGAAATTCACCTCCAGTGCCAACAACAGACTAGCGAAAAATTGATTGGACTTGACAAAGAAGGAAATAAATGAAGAGCAAGGAAACTGAAACATGCTTACCAACTGTGCAAGAAAACTAGAACATGCTTACCAACTGTGCAGTTCATGAAAACAGGGGAAAGAGAGGAGCAGAAGAAATAGGAAATAAAATTTGTAAAAAAAAGTTTGAAGCTGATGGCGAGGATTTCAGATACAGGAGAAATGCAGACCGTTTCAAGAATGTCTGAATAAAAAAGGTTTGGTGGTTTTCAGTCGGTCAACACGATTGTACCCAAAAGAGATGGGTTATTCCCTAATCCTTAAAAAAATTACATGAGATTAATAAATACACTAGGATGACCAGTTTCAATCGTCAAGCGATCATCATCAGATCCATCACACTTAGGCTATAATATCAATGTCTGAAAATATGGGTGAAAATTCGTACAATATGTTCACTTATTTAGTTGCTGTATTAGTTGAGATAATGCAACTCGTCAGTATTAGTTAGTTGTGGTCTATGTGATGTTTTGTTGAGATACTGGAAGTGGTGATTGACCTCCGGAATTTGCCTGTTTGGAGTGAATATGTGGTTGTTGTAAATGGTCGATTCAAATTGTATTGTACAGGGTACTTATCTGTTTGAGTCTTGCCTGGTCCTGTTGGGAGCAGTTCACTTGTTCACTGTTTGTACTCAACTGAATGGAAAATTCCTGTGTGTGAGTGTCCGTTATCTCCCTGGGCTGTTTGCCCCCTCCCGCATTCCTAAGTCTCATACGATCAGGAAAAGGGGAGGATTGATAACACTAGACCAGCGCCCCGATCTGAGTTGAGTGAACCACTGATGTGCATGTAACTGTGTGATCGCGGTGGTGTTTTTAGTAATGTTAAAACACAAAGCAGCTGGCAGACTAAATTTCCATTGTAGCGAAATCAAATGCAATCCTAACGTTGTTACACAACTGTAAATCAGGCATTTGCGGTAAATATTAATTTATTGTGGAAATAATGTGATAAATTCCCGAAGTTACACACAAGGGGCATTTCAGGGTTAATTTAATTTTAAAATAGACTTGGCAACCCACTGCAGGTACACGTGTACCCGGAGCAGACAGCACTTAGGAATATGGGGAGGGGGAACAGCCCAGCGAGATAACAGACCCTCACACACAGGAATTTCTAGTCAGTCGAGTGCAATAAGTGCCCAAATGAACTGCTCTCAACAAGACCCTAACCAGATAAGTAGCCTGTACAATACAGTACAATCAAAATTGACCATTTACTACAACCACATATTCACTCCAAACAGGCAAATTCCGGAGGTCAATCACCACTTCCATCATCTCAACAAAACATCACATAGACCACAACTAACTAATACTGACGAGTTGCATTATCTCAACTAAATAAGTGTAATGGATCTGATGATGATCTCGTTTGGGTACAATCATGCTGACCGACATAAGAACATCATATTATTGTTTTAAAATAATAATAATATCTTAATGATGCCACAGAAATTAAGGAAACCGTAAGAGGCCCACCCTGCCATTATAGCAAAGTAAGAATGGTGTTATTGAACTCTAGTTATTTCCAACAGTTGAAAAGGAAAGGTCATTAACAATAAGTTGACATACTTAAACACGTTACACAAGTTATACAAATCTTTCATAATTTAATCAAGTTGTAAACACATCTGCCGTACCTTATCTAAGCCTAGGTGATGATGATCGCATGACGATCAAAACAATCATCCAAAATTAATTACCTCCTCTTGTTTGTGTGTTAAGTGATAAATATATTTCTTGTAATGTTTAAATATTTGTACTTCCTGCATGATATAATAAATTGTTGGGCACAATAGTGTTGACAGACTGAAAAGCAATCTATAATAATATTATATTTTAATTTCAGAAAGGCAACAGGAAAATCGGTGTACGGATGTGGCAATCAGCCACCCAAATATTGGCGGGAAAACCATACGTAAATGGGTAAGGAGGAAATGCCTGCCCAAACCCTGTCTCTAGGGGATAAATATGGAGGATGAGAAGGTAACTCAACGTTGGGCTCATCACCCATGTGGAGGTAAAGTGATTTAGAGAACTACAAGTAGCCTCGGATTGGACGGATCGGAGTGGAAACGGAACACGAGATTCGGAACTTCGAATGAAATGAAGAAAACATGCAGAAATTGAGTGGAATGGCAGAAATGGCACAAACGACCCCGACATTTGAAGGCATAAGAGAATTGAAGAAGAGGAAGAAGAAGAAGACGAACAGGAAAATAGTCCAGAACTATAGGAGAATCACGTTGATGTGCCATGCTGCGAAGATATTTGAGAAGATCCTGGAAAGGAGAGTGCGGGGAGTAGTAGAAGAAGGATTGAGGGAGGAACAGTATGGATTTAGGCCAGTAAGATCAACAGTGGTCGTGATTTTCAGCGTAAGACAGCTCCACACTATGAATATGGAGAGGATTTGGTGATGGTGTTTCTGGACATAGAGAAGGCATACGATAGCTTGGATAGAGGAAAGGTGTAGAAAAACCCTACAGAAAAAGGGAGTTAATAATCCAAATGTGGCTAGAATAAAGGAGATGTACCAAGGAAGTGTGAGCTGTGTGAAAGTTGGGGGAGAGAGGTCAGACTGGTTAAAGCAGAAGAGTGGTTTGAAACAAGGGAGTGCACTATCTCCACTGTCTTTCATCTCTGTGTTGGATGAGGTAATGGTAGAAGTGGCAGCACAAATAAGAGAACAACATATGAGAGCAGACAATCTGGGGCAATGGAGAGGCAGAGGTACAAGAAAGGTTGAATGTATGGGTTAATAATAATATCGTAAAGCCTGGTTCCCAATAGCCCGGGAACGAGAACCAGAACGAGAACGGGACCGAGAAGGAAGTTGAAATGCACGCTACCTTAAGGGTCAGTTCACAACCAATCTCCGGGAACGAGAAGCTGAAAGTAGCCCGGGAAGGCCAACGGAAAACATGGTCAAGTTTCATGTTTGACGTTCTCGGAGCTTCCCAGAGCCAATCAGAAACGTTGTACATGCACTTGCGCAGTACGGAAGGAGCAGCCAGCGATGTAAACATAACCTGTGAATGCGCTTTCTAAACTTGCTTCTCTAAATCACACAATGTGTGTTTAATAAAGTTATTATAACCCTCTGAAGCATTTCAGTTGTGTAATTGGTGTTTATTAGTGGGCGCTTGCTGATTGTTTTAATATTATTACGCTGTAGCTGATTGCGCGCGCATGCACAAGTTCACGTTCCCGGGCTAATTGTGAACCGGGGCCCCGGGAAGCTTCGCGTTCTCGTTTACGTTCTCGTTCTGGTTCTCGTTTCCGGGCCAATTGTGAACCAGCCTTAAGGCCTCGGGTGCCGGGTGCAAGCTTTGATATTAGAGACCCAAAGGGTAGCTAGCATGTCGTATTTCGTTGTTCCATGAAGCACTATGATATCTAAGCTCTTTGAACAATGTAGCTCTTTCTAGTAGAGAAATGAGGAACTTTGTATTGGCGGAAACTCCCGAGATTAATTTTGCCATTATGAACACGGCCTACTGAATTCAAATGGGTTCTTTGACTTGCCAACATCGTATGACATGGTGTCCGAATTTTTGCTGCCTTTCAAAAATCACTTACCACGGCCAGGAGCGAACCTGCAATCTTGGGGTTAGTAGACCGACACATTGACCACTCACCCACCGTGGCAAGATAATGTATGGGTTGAGACAGTAAAACAGTCATCATCATCATTTTCCAGCTCCAGTTTCCCGGATGTGGTATACAAGCGCTCGCCATTTCTTTCTGTCAAAGTAGAGTTTCTGTTCTTCTACGTCTTCCCATTTCACATTCCATTTGTTGACCTCAGACTTCACTGTGTCTTGGCTTTCCTACCGCTCTCCTCCCTCTCACCTCACTGTCGAAAACAGTAAGGTTTCAAAGTTAATCCAAAGAAATGCTATGTGAAACGATGGTGGTGTATTCTTGGAATACACGGTACGAGAGATATCAAGTTTAATGTTCTTTGCATGTTCATTCCTTCCTCTTTGTCAAACACCAACAGTGATCTTCTATTTTCTCTTTGGTTATCATGTCGCTTATATCTTTTATGAGTCTGTTCTAGATATATATCTTCCATGACCCACCTAGCGTCATCTAGCAGCGAATCTCTGAAGCTCTTCAACTCTTCCTGGTGCAAGAGGACTTCCTTCTCAATCTGGCCACCAGATTTTGCTGCCATCGCCAGCTATTATCTCCATGAGCAAGAGAACTTCGTCTACTTTTTCACTCACCATGCTGTGCTAGCATCGCCTGCTATCAACTCTTTGAAGACCATCTCCTCAAGAGAATTTAATTTCTTAAGTTGGTTATGCTGATATGTATACCTTTTGTTTCCTACCCCCACTTTTTTCCCTTCCTTGGACCCTCTGTGCTCCGCTGAGTGGGTCTCACTTGTGCGCCGGCCGTCGACTCAGTTAAGGCTCAACTAGAGCTAGCCTCCTGACCTAACGAGGCATTTTTTAGATTCCACGCCATGTGGTAGCTCTAACCAGCAAGGAGAACCTCCCTTTCGCCATGCAGCAAAGTTAAGTACAAACTTCAAGTTTTAACCTCATCTTCATGATTTTAACGACTACATGCTTTTAACGATCTTTTATAGGCAGTGTGAAATTACTTATTTTGGGGCAAAAATCATCCTTCGCGGGATTTTCCATGTTGGGCTTTTGTCCAATCAAGCCAATCTTGGTGAAAAGCAGCATTTCTTATGCTTGCTAAATGAGAAATCTTCTCACCACGTGGGATATTATCTAATACCCGCTGTCTATAAATTACAAAGCAAGTTCTTCCGCTGGATTAACTTTGACCCCATTCTTCTATAAAGATCGTTCTGGAACCTTCCAGATTCTGTACTTTATCTACCAGTCTTGCTGTCATGTATTTTTCACTCACTTGTGAGAATGCTATTTATAATTGAAGAATCTTACTTCTGAATTAATGCTCAACAGCGAAATTTCTTCCACCGATGGAATGTTCTATGGTACATTTAATTGTAATTCACAACTTTCTCAAGAACTAGACTCTCGCCTACCTAGTGCAATCAGTTATTTTCATCATTGCAATAACTTTCCTTCCCATAAACTTTCGTTTCTCTACAGTGAACTTTTCATCTATTTAACAGACTATAGTGAAAACTAGTGCTTGTTCCAATTTTCTACCGCGTCGCGATCGTCCGTTTAAGTTTAAATAAGGCCATGAACATTGATCCTAAATCCCAACGATCTTTCCTCAACCTTCTACTAACAAACCTTATTAATAAAATTGTAACTTTTCTATAAGGTGTCACTCCACGAAGTGCCCTTCCATTTTTCTTGTTTATCATTAATTAATTCCTGTATAACCACGTGTTTTATACACGTTTTAAGCTTACATTGTTTCTTCCCTATAATCAGGGAAAACAATTCATTCAACTCTTGAGTGAGTTATTTCTAGGTCTCACGAAATGGAAACTGCCCCATTTGGCTCGTGATTCCTACTTAAACATGGGAAGTCTAGAACCTTCCTTTTGACTTACTCTTCAGGTTTCACCGTAAGTGACCTGCTCTCTTTTGTATAATTGTTATAAAGTAATTCTGCACAAATATAAGAAGTTGTAGGAACTTCTATCTTATTCTTCATGTTTTTCTTATTGTTATTTTCGAAGTTGTCACTCTCTCTAGAACATTCTCTCAAGAATTTCTTAAAGTACACTTTTTGTACTCAATTTAATGTTTAAACTTTAATTACTTCATTTGTCTTTTTTTAAATCTTATAAAGATTTTAGAACATATATAAGGTTTGAAACCTAATAAATTGTTATTTGCCTGGAGCTATCTCTAAATGTTAGGAGGTCTGCGACCCCATTGTTAAAAAATTTAAATGATCTATATTTGTCTAATAGATATTACATACTTGTTAATTTCCTTAAACTTCTTTGAATTGTTAAATAAATTAAATATTTGTTTTTGGATTTATAATTTCGCAAATACAACGGTTAGGCAAAATCCTGTCTTCCTTGGCTCTCCCTACTAAATGCCATTAAATCCATTAATAGGGCTTTTACCACTTGTTGCATTTGAGCAAGAACTCTTAGTGATGATCTCGTTAAAGTTTCTCTTAGCTTTAATAGCTAATTCTAACTGGCCAGTAAGGCAAGTAAAGCTCGCTACGCCAGCTACCTGCTTGTGGAGATCCTCTCCGAAAAACTTATGGTCAGTTTTCTAAAAGATAAGTGTTTCTCTTTGTCTAAACTTTTAGCCGGCTCCTCGCTGAGTAAGAGCTTAGCCATTTCCAAATGCAACCATTGGTTCATTTACCAAAATTACTCCCTAAGGTATAATCTTTTATTATTTTCCTTCTAGGAAGCACTTGGTCGCTTTTTTCAGGAACTCCATAACTTTGAAAATTGGAAATACCAAACCTGATTTAAATCATTGGCATTCTTCGAATTACTTTGTAAAAACGAATTGCTTTGAACAATCATACAACAAATTTGTTACTCTCAGTCTTGCCAGACCAATACTCTTCCCCATAGTAGGCAGATACATGCTTGAGAGGGATTACACTAAAGCCACTCTCTTGCAAACCGCCCAAGTTCTAGCTGTGTTTCCCGTCAGCTTGGACCAAGCTCTTACCCATTTTAGGTATCAGAGAACGGATTTTCAGTGGCAACCGCCTCTAAGTGCATTTAAGGTTAAATTTATAACTTTTGTGGGACCCTCCTCCTATTTTCCTATCCTTTTTCTCCAGTCCAAAATCTACCTCCTTTTCTTAATGATCTTCCCTTGGTGGTTAGGTTATTCCTTAGCCAATAATCTACCCAAAAATTGGTGCCGAAACCCGGGAGAGTCCATTTGTCATTTATCTGTTTGGCAATACTTTGCAAATTATTAATATCTGCTTTGAATCTTTCAGCTATAACGACATCGTGCAAAGCCTGTGAAGGGGAAAGAGGCCGCTCCTGTCTCCTTTGGTGTGTCCTTTTCTTTCAACTTATTCGCTGCTGCCAGCTTGACAGCATTTCCAAGGTTCCACAGTTTCGTGAGTTACATTTTCATCTATTTTCTTTAACATGGCTCCTACTGATAAGGATAAAGATGAAAAACTTACTTCTAAACGAGCATCCTATAAAGGGCTAATTACCCGATTCAGAAAGTACATAAAATAATTAGATCCCTCAGAAGCGCAATTAGACTTGTTGAAACATCGTGTAAGGGATTTTGAACGTTCTTATGAAAATTATTGCAACATTCAAACTGAAATAGAAACTTGTATGCTCAATCAAACCGAAGATCGAGTTGAAGTAGAAAACCAATATTACGAAGGCATAGGTTCTGCTTTCAAAATAATACGCCAACTCGAAGAGGAGCAGAAAAAGGACGCTTCTGTTATTGGTTCCCTTCACGAACCACAAACTTCTTTCCGTGAGGGTACTCACAAGCCCAAACCAATTTTACCTAAAATTGATTTACCCCATTTCTCTGGAGATGAATCTACTTGGGATTCTTTCTATGAATTATTTTGCTCCCTTGTTCATGACAATGAAGACATTCAAGTCATTTACAAGTTTCATTACTTGAGATCTATCCTCCGAGGTCAAGCTTTGCAGTTAGTCGAAGCACTTCCTCTACGTGCCGAAAATTACCCTATTGCCTTTAACTTATTAAAAGAAAGATATGGAAATTTACGGTTACGTATTCAACGCCATATGAAGGCTCTATTTAACCTACCTGCGTCACAGCACAATGACGTCACTAGTTTGCGTACTCTAGTTGACACTACCCAACTTCACGTTAAGGCTCTGTCCCAATTAGATCAACCTACTGAACATTGGGATACTTTCCTAATACATTTAGTGGTTTCTAAAGTCGATGGTGCTACCCTCAAAGCTTGGGAAATTGAACTTTCTAAAGAAGACGACTACTCTTACGAGCATTTAGTCACTTTCATAAATGCCAGATGCCAGCTCTTAACCGCTTTAGCTAATCAAAGCGAACCCTCATCTCCTAGTTCCAAATTTGAATTAATGTCTATCAAACCTAAAAGCGAACGCTTAGCGTCTAATACCCAAAAACCCGGGTCCAGCTCATCTAAATTTAAATCAAACACTACTGGTTACCCAACTAGGTCTAGTGAACGTCGTGTTGCTAGCTCTATTGTTTTAAACACTCAAAGCGAACCTCGCAAGAGTTTAAACGAACCTTTAAAGTGCATACTTTGTAAAGATCCCCATGCCCTATACCTCGGTAAATCCTTTAAAGAAATGTCAGTCGACGACAGAAGAAAATTAGTTTCCCAGAACCACCATTGCTTCAATTGCCTAGCGCCTACTCATTCTGCTTCTAATTGCAAGTCCACAAGACTTTGCTACCATTGTGAAAAGGCTCATCATACTTTGCTACATCGTCATGATCAGGCAAGATCATCGACAGCATCTACTTCTCCGAAAAATGATAGTGCTAACCGTTCTAATGCTTCATCGTATATTCAAAATGCCAAGTCCATTCGCAGTGCTCAAGTATTGTTATCTACTGTCCAAATCGAAGTTCAGGATAACTTTGGCAACTGGGTTCGTGCACGCGGTCTTCTAGAATCAGCGGCAACTCATGATTTTGTGTCTAATTCCTTGATTAGAAAATTAGGTCTACCTGTAAACCCCACTTCTATTAACGTGTCGGGCATCAACAGCTCAAAATCACAAGCTTTACAATTCTCAAAGCTAACCATAAGAGATACTTGTCATAGAAACAACTTTCTTAAACTTAATTTTCTAATTCTCAATAGCATTGGAGAAGACACTCCAAGTCACTCTGTGGATATTTCAGGATTAAACATTCCCTCGCATTTAAGGCTAGCCGATCCTGTGTTCAACATGCAAAACCCTATTGACATACTCCTTAGTGCCAATGTTTTCTGGAATTGCCTTCGTAAACAAGTTCGCAGGTTATCCTCAAACGTGGTCGCCAGAGACACTAATTTTGGATGGATCGTCACAGGTCAACTTCCCCATTATTCTCCCCAACCCGCATCGCAATGTTACTTCTCCAATACTGACCTGGAACAGTTCTGGAGGCTTGAAAATGTTGATCCTCCTAATGTAACCTCTTCAGAAAATGAATTTTGTGAGCAATTTTTTTGAACACCACCACTCGTTCTTCCGATGGCCGGTTCGTTGTTCAAATGCCAAGATTACATAATCCTCCCAAACTTATTAACTCTCAGCCCAAAGCTCGAAAAGCCCTCTTTGCTATCGAGAGCAAATTCAAGAAAGAACCTCTTGTTAAACAGCAGTACACTGATTTCATGGATGAGTATGAAAGCTTAGATCATATGGAAGTTGTTAACAAATCTGATGATGAATTGCACTCCCCAATTGAAACGGTTTATTTAAATCATCATCCCGTGTGGAAAAACCCTCTTATAAAAGACAAAATCAGAGTTGTTTTCAATGGTTCATCACCCGACGTTAATGCCAACAGCCTTAACGATACTCTTTACTCTGGTCCTGCTATTCAGTCAGATCTATATGCTATACTCTTAAACTTTCGATTATTTCCCATAGCTGTCATAGCTGATATAAAACAGATGTACCGTCAAGTGTTAATTCAACCGGAACAACGAGATCTCCAAAGAATCTTGTGGCGTGATGAAATCAGCAAGCCTATTAAGGTGTTTCGCTTAAAAACGGTTACTTATGGCTTAAAACCCTCTGCTTTCCTTGCTATCCGATCCCTACACTTGCTAGCCTCACAAGATGGTCATTTATTTAATTCCAAAGCCTCTGAAGCACTAACTACGTCATTCTATGTTGACGATTATTTGCAGTCCTTCCCCACTTTGGAGGAAGCTTCTTTTGTGTCTTTAGAACTTCAGGCATTGCTAAGGAATGGAGGTTTCCCACTTCATAAGTGGAATTCCAACTCCCCTGAGTTTCTCGCTCAGTTTCCCATCGAAGACGTAGACCCTTCTTCTGTCGAAATTTGTGGAAACTCCGAATCCATAAAAACTCTAGGAGTTCATTGGTGCACTAGCACTGACACTCTCATCTACAAAGTTTCGCTCGCAGAAGAGCTTCCTAACACAAAAAGACAAATTCTCTCTGAAATTGCAAAAATTTTTGATCCACTTCAATTCCTTGCCCCAGTTATCGTTATAGCCAAACTCTTCATGCAAGAGCTGTGGTCGCTCAAATGTGAATGGGATGACACTGTCCCTCTTTCTTTTCTTAATCGTTGGCTCTCGTTTCGCAGCAATTTGCTGGATCTTTCCCTTATTGAAATTCCTAGGAATTTAATTAACGCTCATTCTAATGCATCCTTCTTCCTTCATGTGTTCGCGGACAGTTCCGAAAAAGCTTACGGTTGCTGCGCATATTTAGTTTATCACGGTTCATTCTATGGATCTTCAGTTTCCAACCTTGTTTGTGCCAAATCGAAGGTCGCTCCTCTTAAAACTATCACTTTGCCTAGGCTTGAATTGTGCGCTGCACTCATGGCTGCAGAACTTGTTAAGAAATTACGGGAAGTATTAAAAGTCGAATTCTCGCAAATCTATCTCGGGAGCGATTCCATGATCACCCTTTCTTGGTTCGCCAAAAAACCCTCTCACTGGCAAACTTTTGTTGCAAACAGAGTTTCCAAAATTCAAACTCTTTCTTCTGGATGTCAATGGAGGCATGTGCCCAGTGCTGATAATCCAGCCGATATTATCTCTCGTGGTTGTTTACCCTCTCAATTGGCAGCTTCCCAGTTGTACTGGCATGGGCCCTCGTGGTTAATCGAAGACTCTTCTTCATGGCCTTCTAAACCTCCAGCTACAAACTCCAACGTGCCTGACGCTAAAGTACCTCTATCTATTGCTTCGTGTCTTGTTTCCAACGCTTCTCATCCCTTGTTGTCCCGCTATTCTTCTTTTCATAAATTAATAAGAATTGTCGCCTATCTCCTTAGATGGAAATATCTTGTGGTTGACCAACCTCTTCTCCCTAAACCACACCTTACCAATTATGAATTGAATCTCGCTACCATTAAGGTTTTACAACTGACACAGCAAGAAGCCTTTTCTTCTGAATTGTCTTTACTTTCTTCTAAAAGGGATCTTCCCAAATCCAGTCGTCTTCGTGCTTTGGCCCCGTTCCTTGATGACCATGGGTTACTCAGGGTAGGTGGAAGGCTCTCGCAATCTTTGCTCTCTGAGGACAAAAAGCATCCTGTTAGTTTGCCTTCTAAACATCACGTAACTTCTTTAATTATACGTGACTTTCATTAGCGTAATCTGCATGTTGGTACACGCACACTGCTTTGCTTCTTAAGGGAAAAGTACTGGATCATAAATGGAATCCATGAAGTTTCCTCTGTAATTCACAAATGCATTCCTTGTTTCAAAGCGAAACCTAAAATCAATACTCAATTAATGAGCGATCTGCCCTCTTTTCGCTCTTCTCCTATACGCCCATTTGCTTTAACTGGTGTGGACTATATGGGTCCGTTCCAATATCAACGAAATTCTCCTGAAGCTAAACGCAAATTGTTTGGTAAACTTTATGTTTCTCTCTTTGTTTGCATGGTTACTGGCGCAATCCACTTGGAACTAGTAACGAATGCTTCTACTTCTTACTTTTTATCAGCTGTCTCTCGCTTCACCGCTAGGCGTGGTGTTCCTTCAGAGATGTTCTCTGATAACGCTTCCACCATTCAGGGCGCAGCTTCTCTGTGGAAGAAAGCTCTCACATCTTCTCCTGCCATGGAACAAATTTCCAATTTTTCCTATTCAAAGGGTTTCAAATGGCGCTTTATACCTCCCTACGCTCCTCATCACGGTGGTATTTGGGAATCTTGTGTAAAGCTCACTAAACGTCATTTAAGAAAAGTCTTAGGTAATCGCATTCTGACTTATGAAGAATTCAATTCACTATCCGTTCTGATTGAGGGTGTTGTTAATTCTCGCCCATTAACTCCGCTTTCCAATGACCCTGATGACTTGCTTCCCCTCACACCTGGTCACTTCCTTATCGGCACTTCTCTTTCTGCCCTTCCTCCTCTTCCCAATTCTTTCAGGGATTCTAATCTACCTATCGTTTGGCGTAAACTTGAAGCCCTCCGTAATTCTTTTTGGAAGAGGTGGAACTTGGAATATTTAACTTCCTTGCAACGGAGACAGAAGTGGTTTCTTTCCAGTCCCGACATTAAAGTGGGGGACTTGGTCTTGGTTAGGGATGTTTCACCCCCCCCCCCCCTAAGTTTGGACCTCTGGTAGAGTGACCGAGTGTTATCCTGGAAGGGATGGGAGAGTGCGGGTGGCCAAAATCTTGACCACTAATGGTCCGAACAGAAGACCACTGTCTTTGATCGCTCCATTACCTTTAAATGTTTAACTGCTTCTTTGTTCTCTGTTGGTGTTTACACCTCCCAGTATGGTGTATTCTTGGAATACACGGTACGAGAGATATAAAGTTTAATGTTCTTTGCATGTTCATTCCTTCCTCATTGTCAAACACCAACAGTGATCTTCTATTTTCTCTTTGGTTATCATGTCGCTTATATCTTTTATGAGTCTGTTCTAGATATATATCGTCCATGACCCACCTAGCGTCATCTAGCAGCGAATCTCTGAAGCTCTTCAACTCTTCCTGGTGCAAGAGGACTTCCTTCTCAATCTGGCCACCAGATTTTGCTGCCATCGCCAGCTATTATCTCCATGAGCAAGAGAACTTCGTCTACTTTTTCACTCACCATGCTGTGCTAGCATCGCCTGCTATCAACTCTTTGAAGACCATCTCCTCAAGAGAATTTAATTTCTTAAGTTGGTTATGCTGATATGTATACCTTTTGTTTCCTACCCCCACTTTTTTCCCTTCCTTGGACCCTCTGTGCTCCGCTGAGTGGGTCTCACTTGTGCGCCGGCCGTCGACTCAGTTAAGGCTCAACTAGAGCTAGCCTCCTGACCTAACGAGGCATTTTTTAGATTCCACGCCATGTGGTAGCTCTAACCAGCAAGGAGAACCTCACTATCGCCATGCAGCAAAGTTAAGTACAAACTTCAAGTTTTAACCTCATCTTCATGATTTTAACGACTACATGCTTTTAACGATCTTTTAAAGGCAGTGTGAAATTACTTATTTTGGGGCAAAAATCATCCTTCGCGGGATTTTCCATGTTGGGCTTTTGTCCAATCAAGCCAATCTTGGTGAAAAGCAGCATTTCTTATGCTTGCTAAATGAGAAATCTTCTCACCACGTGGGATATTATCTAATATCCGCTGTCTATAAATTACAAAGCAAGTTCCTCCGCTGGATTAACTTTGACCCCATTCTTCTATAAAGATCTTTCTGGAACCTTCCAGATTCTGTACTTTATCTACCAGTCTTGCTGTCATGTATTTTTCACTCACTTGTGAGAATGCTATTTATAATTGAAGAATCTTACTTCTGAATTATTGCTCAACAGCGCAATTTCTTCCACCGATGGAATGTTCTATGGTACATTTAATTGTAATTCACAACTTTCTCAAAAACTAGACTCTCGCCTACCTAGTGCAATCAGTTATTTTCATCATTGCAATAACTTTCTTTCCCATAAACTTTCGTTTCTCTACAGTGAACTTTTCATCTATTTAACAGACTATAGTGAAAACTAGTGCTTGTTCCAATTTTCTACCGCGTCGCGATCGTCCGTTTAAGTTTAAATAAGGCCATGAACATTGATCCTAAATCCCAACGATCTTTCCTCAACCTTCTACTAACAAACCTTATTAATAAAATTGTAACTTTTCTATAAGGTGTCACTCCACGAAGTGCCCTTCCATTTTTCTCGTTTATCATTAATTAATTCCTGTATAACCACGTGTTTTATACACGTTTTAAGCTTACGTTGTTTCTTCCCTATAATCAGGGAAAACAATTCTTTCAACTCTTGAGTGAGTTACTTCTAGGTCTCACGAAATGGAAACTGTCCCATTTGGCTCGTGATTCCTACTTAAACATAGGAAGTCTAGAACCTTCCTTTTGACTTACTCTTCAGGTTTCACCGTAAGTGACCTTCTCTCTTTTGTATAATTGTTATAAAGTAATTCTGCACAAATATAAGAAGTTGTAGGAACTTCTATCTTATTCTTCATGTTTTTCTTATTGTTATTTTCGAAGTTGTCACTCTCTCTAGAACATTCTCTCAAGAATTTCTTAAAGTACACTTTTTGTACTCAATTTAATGTTTAAACTTTAATTACTTCATTTGTCTTTTTTTTTAATCTTATAAAGATTTTAGAACATATATAAGGTTTGAAACCTAATAAATTGTTATTTGCCTGGAGCAATCTCTAAATGTTAGGAGGTCCGCGACCCCATTGTTAAAAAATTTAAATGATCTATATTTGTCAAAAAGATATTACATACTTGTTAATTTCCTTAAACTTCTTTGAATTGTTAATTAAATTAAATATTTGTTTTTGGATTTATAATTTCGCAAATACAACGGTTAGGCAAAATCCTGTCTTCCTTGGCTCTCCCTACTAAATGCCATTAAATCCATTAATAGGGCTTTTACCACTTGTTGCATTTGAGCAAGAACTCTTAGTGATAATCTCGTTAAAGTTTCACTTAGCTTTAATAGCTAATTCTAACTGGCCAGTAAGGCAAGTAAAGCTCGCTACGCCAGATACCTGCTTGTGGAGATCCTCTCCGAAAAACTTATGGTCAGTTTTCTAAAAGATAAGTGTTTCTCTTTGTCTAAACTTTTAGCCGGCTCCTCGCTGAGTAAAAGCTCAGCCATTTCCAAATGCAACCATTGGTTCATTTACCAAAATTACTCCCTAAGGTATAATCTTTTATTATTTTCCTTCTTGGAAGCACTTGGTCGCTTTTTTCAGGAACTCCATAACTTTGAAAATTGGAAATACCAAACCTGATTTAAATCATTGGCATTCTTCGAATTACTTTGTAAAAACGAATTGCTTTGAACAGTCATACAACAAATTTGTTACTCTCAGTCTTGCCAGACCAATACTCTTCCCCATAGTAGGCAGACACATGCTTGAGAGGGATTACACTAAAGCCACTCTCTTGCAAACCGCCCAAGTTCTAGCTGTGTTTCCCGTCAGCTTGGACCAAGCTCTTACCCATTTAGGTATCAGAGAACGGATTTTCAGTGGCAACCACCTCTAAGTGCATTTAAGGTTAAATTTATAACTTTTGTGGGACTCTCCTCCTATTTTCCTATCCTTTTTCTCCAGTCCAAAATCTACCTCCTTTTCTTAATCATCTTCCCTTGGTGGTTAGGTTATTCCTTAGCCAATAATCTACCCAGATGGTGACAACGAGAAATAGGGGAAGAGTCATCATCATCATCTAACACAGTTTCCAGCCACTGGCAGGGTCTGTTTGGAACACAAGCCTCTCCAACTTCTTCTGTCTTCCCGCCATCTCTCAGTTCCACCCTTGTCCAGTCTTCTCCTCTCTTCCAACCCCTTCAGCCACCTGTCTCTCGGTCTTCCTCTCGGTCTCTTTTCTTCCCACTTCGTCTCGTGTATCCTCCTGGGTATCCTCTTCTCCTCCATTCGTTTTACATGTCCATTCCATCTAAGTCTAGATTTTTCTATACCATCCTGTAATGGTTCCTCCTTCATTAATTCTCTGGTCCTCTCATTTCTCATTCTGTCCATTCTTGTAGCTCCAATTCTGCTTCTCAAGAACCTCATCTCACTGGTCTGTATTTTGCTCTTTTCCCTTCCTTTCAGAACCCAGGTCTCCGAGGCAACGTCAGGATAGGGACATAGTACGTCCGACATATGACCTTTTTGCTGTTCTGAGGGACATCCTTGCTCCATATCATGCTTCTCACACTCCTCCGGAATGCTTCTGCTTGTCTCCCCCACTCATTTATTTCTCTATCGTTTCTTCCATTATCTTGTATCAGACTTCCCAGATACTTGAAACTCTCCACTTTCTTCAGTTGTTCCCCACCAATTGTTATTCCCGTTGTGGTTCTTTCCTTCTAAGGGAAGAGTAACAACAGATATAATGATAGGAAGAGAAGCACTAAAGAAGGTGGATAGTTTCAAGTATTTAAAGAGAGTAATAGAAGTAAGTGGTAGAAATGACAAGGAGAACAGAGAGAGAGAAAGGCAAGCCCATGGATTCCTGCAGAGCGTGAGAAGTCTGGTATGGAGCAGGGACGTACCCCAGATGTCCCAATAATCACCTACGCATCAGAAACGTGGATTATGAAGAGCAGGATCCAGGCTTGCGAAATGAAAATTCAGGGAAGCAGATTAGAAATAACAAGAAGTGATAGAGTAAGAAATGAGAGATTGTGGAAGAGAATCCCTAACAACAGATCATAGAGAAGTGAAGAATGATTTGGTACGGACATGTTAGGAGAATGCAGGAGGGCATGCTATCAAGGAGTATGCATGAGATGTAAATGGAGGGCGAGAGACCAAGAGATAGGTGGATTCTGGGTATGGAGGAAGAAGTGGAGTGGGACAGAGTGAGGAGTGAAAGGTGGTGGGAGGATAAAGGACGATGGAGAAGCTTATGTTCCAAGCAGACCCAGCCAGGGGCTGGATGCTGTAGAAGACGATGATGTTGACAACAACATTTAGAGTGTTTCGAGAAGAAAGAAAGGAAGACCGTGATTTGTGCAGTTACTGTGTCAACAGGTAAGCAAAATATGTCTGTTTTATAATTACAGTACATTTAGTGCTGGATAAAAATATAGACGGCATATTTTGAAACTTTTATTCCGCTGAGAGTCATAAGAGGATGGTTAATATATATTGACCAGAAAAATAAAGGTAGGAGATCACTTTTATCAAAAACTTGCAATATGACTAAACTTGGCATCAAAAGGGGTAAGAAAGAACACCAAGCCCAATAGAATAGGACAGGCGAGAAGAGACGATGTTATAGCAGTTACCCGTCGCTGCTCTGGCTGTCGTTCCCCTCTCGTTGACCTCGATCTCAGCCTTGTTGATCACTCTCGACAAGTAGATGTCCTGGGAGCTGATGAATCGGAAGTTGGCCTGGCTCGAAAATGCGTCCTTGACTCCCAGCTGTGGACACAAGATCTCTCTGACTGCTACATCACATCCTTCCGTTGCTCAACTGACAAGCTTCAATAAACTTCCCTTATCTCGGATGCCGGGTGCAAGCTTTATTATTTGACGCCCAAAGGGCAGCTTGCATGTCAAATTTTGTTGTTCCTTGGAGGGCTATGAGGGTCAAGGGGGTTAGATATCTAAGCTCCTTGACACTATAGCGCTTTCTGGCAGAGAAAGGAGGAACTTCTGTGTTGGCGGAAAATCCCGAGATTAATTTTGCCATTATGAACACGGCCTACTGAATTCAAATGGGTTCTTTAACATGCCAACAACGTATGACATGCGTGTCGTTATTTTTGTCGCTTTTCAAAAATCACTTACCACGGCCAGGATCGAACCTGCAAGCTTGGGGTTGGTAGTCTGACACGATAACCACTCACCTACCGTGGCAAGCTCCCCTAAGATGAAAACACGAGAAACATACAAGCTAACGTGATATGTGAGCTTAACACTGTCAGGATAGCCAACATTACCTCAACCACATCCCACTGGATAACCATTAAAGTCAGTAACATACTGTTTATTGCCACTACTGGAATTTGCTAATGAATAATGTTTGATCGTCCTGGCAATGCTCGCACCATTTACCGTAGCAGCCAACACTAGAGTCGGTGATAACAATTATTTGATACTTTTCAGTTGGTCAACATGATTGTAACCTAATCCTGAAAAACATTTACATGAGATTAATAAATACACTTGGATGACCAGTTTCGATCGTCAAGCGATCTTCATCAGATCCATTCCCCCATTCCCTCACCAGGTCAGCGCAAGACACAATCAGATAAGTAGCCTGCACAATACAACCTGAATTGACCATTAAACTACAATCACATATTCACTCTAAACAAGCAAGTTGGAGGTCAATCACCACTCCCAGTATCTTAACAAAACATCACATAGACTAGAACTAACAAATATCGATGACGTGAATTACCGCAACTAAATAAGTGTACGTATTGTAAATATTTCTAACCCTGAACAAAAAAAGGGAGCTGAAGGAACTTGAGATGAAGGAAAGGAGGATCCTGAGGAAAATTCTCGGACCACGGATAGATGATGACGGAACATGAAAAAAGGAAAAATAAAGATCTGTATTTGCAGACCGAAACCATTGTGGTCACAATGCGTAAAAGAAGTCTAAAATTCTACGGGCATTTGATGAGAATGGACGGGAATCTCCTGACAAAGAAAATTTCTAAATACATCACAGGGTTGAAAGCCACTACAAAATGGGTAGAAGAGGTCAAAAGAGACGCCATTGAAGTTGGACTAACTGAACTTGACATTCACGATAGGAAAACGTTTCGAAGCCGAGTTGACAATATCAAGACAATCAAAGAAAAACCACCACAACCCAGGCCAAATTTGGTAATAACAGAGAAGCAGAGAAAGATTAGAAGTGAATGAATGAAAAGGTTCTGGGAAGAAAAGAAGAAAAAATAGACCAGAAAGCCTTAGGTTCCATGCGGTCCACAGTTGGCCAAAGTCAGAAACAAAAACAAAACAAAACAAAAATTCAGGCATAAATTTTAGAGCTCGAGTGTAATGGGTCTGATGATCGCTTGGCGATCGAAACTGGTCATCCAAGTGTATTTATTAATCTCATAACCGGCATCGGTGGCGTAGTTGCTAGTATGATGAACTGCTGTGCCCAAAATTGCGGGTTCAAACCCAGCCGAAGCCGTCGGATTTTCTATGAGCGTTAAAATCCTTTAGTATGCCTTCATTCGGAGGGAAAGAAAAGCCGGCAGTTCCATGTCATAGATTTATGGAATGTAAAAGCTCATTACATTAACTAAACTTGTGTGAAGCTAAATTTGTGGGTTAGATTTCGTTGAAACACTCTATCAAAGTTCCAACGTTCACCACTAGGTGTCAGTGACTTCTCATAGCAAAAGTTGGAACTAATTCAAATTGAATGGAAAATGTAGCTCACCCCATGAGTGTCCGCTTGAAGCAACTACAGCCTCTGGCGAGCCGAAGATGTCCTCGGACACTCCCGGCACTAAAAGCCATATGCTGAATAAATTAATTAATTAATTAATCTCATGTAATTTTTTTCAGGATTAGGGAATGACCCATCTCATTTGGGTACAATCGTGTTGACCGACTGAAAAGCATCGTTTACTATGCAACACTGAAAATGGCTTCAAACACGATAAAGTACAGTCGGAGCAGCGAGAAGGAATCTAACCCCAATACGGAAGTCAATATCGCAGCTCTGCTACGATAAGGAGTTGCGAGCCCTGGCAACTGCGAGACAAATGCAGGGACCAACTGTTGAGAGCAATTGTTTGAGCATGTGTAAACTCCGTCCAAGCAATCTGCGAAGTGCCGGTGTGAAAACACGTAGTCTGCGCAATGGAGCGACTCGGCTGACTGGCCAATGAGGCGCAATGCCACTGAATAATAAGCGCAGGTGGGAGACGCGACCTTGGCTTCAACCAACTCTCGCAACGGCTGGGCTGCCAAGCTCCACCAATAGCATTCTCTCTTCACTTCCTCTGTGTGACGTCATGCGCAAACCTACTTCAGAGATTCCGTGGATGAGGTATAAATATGATAGACCTTCGGAGCATAAGACGCAGCCACATTCTGTGCGGTATTTATGGCAATAAAAAGTGTGTCTTGTTGGTCACAAAATATGATAATATGTCTCGTGTACAGACGAACAGACTAGCTATATTTCCATTCCTCTGCTCATTTTGAGTTGACAAAAACTACAACACCGGCGTAGAGATGTGGCGGCCCCGTCGCCCAGTGGGAATCCACTGCAATCAGCCACCCGAGTATTGGCGGGAAAACCATACCTAGAAATTGATAGAATTGTTTTAAGGGGAAAAACTAGGAGGTCATCTGCCCTTCTTAACACAGATTAAAGAATACAAATTTGGAATTGAAATTAAAATTTAGAGGTGGACTCCTAAATTTGAAAAGACCTAAAATTAATAAAACAAAATATTAAATAAAAATTAAAATTATAAAAATAAACAAAAATTACGGAAAAACAAAAAATTATCATTCAAAAACGAACAAGTCGTTGAGTCACTATACACTGGAAAATTTAGATTGCTGGCCCTAACCCACTCTCACTTATAAAGCGGATAACGCGATCAGCAGTCACCGCGTCATCGGCTAGTATAAGTGAGTGTCATCTGCAAACCAAGGTTTCTTCGTAAGTCATCAAGTGGGTAAGGAGGAAATGCCTGACTATCTAGGGCACCTTGTCTCCAGGGGATAAATATGGAGGATGGGAAGGTAACCCAACAAACCTCTCAACGTTGGGCTAATCACCCATGTGGAGGTAAAGTAATTCAGAGAACCAGAAGAAGCCTCAGATTGGACGGATATAAACGACGACGACCGGCGTGGAAACGGAACACGACATTTGGAACATGGAAAATTAAGACAAACTTTGGTAGGATTGGGAGATTGGGACAAAAAAAGGGCAAAACTGTTGTGGAAATGAAGGGAATGTGCAGAAATGTCTCAAACGAGGCTACCCCGACGCTTGAACGCTTAAGGGAATTGAAGAAAAACAACTACAACAAAGGAGCAAATGTTTTTGGTGAATAAAATTAGGGTAATGAAGCAATAGAAGAGTCTTAGCAGCTGCACATAACCAGCTAAGTTGTTAATCCATTCCAATACAAACACCAGCCTGAGGATTTACTGACAATATCTTAAGAAACAAGGAACTGCACAGTCACCGTTACTTTTCATTGTGGTGATAGATGACATAATGACCCGAGTGGCACAAGTAATTGGGGAAGGAAAGATGAAAACAATGGTGTTTGCAGATGAATTGGGGAAACAAGGAGGAGGAGGTACAGGAGCAGTTGGACGTGTGGGAAGGAATAATACAAGGATATGGGATGAAATTTAGCATAAATAAGAGTGAGATGGTGATCACAACAAGGAAGAAGGAAAGAACCACAACGGGAATAACAATTGGTGGGGAACAGGCTGAAGAAAGTGGAGAGTTTCAAGTATCTGGGAAGCCTGATACAAGGTAATGGAAGAAATGATAGAGAAATAAATGAGCGGGGGAAGACAAGCAGAAGCATTCCGGAGGAGTGTGAGAAGTATGATATAGAGCAAGGATATCCCTCAGAACAGCAAAAAGGTCATATATCGAACGTACTATGTCCCTATCCAGACGTAATGCCTCGGAGACCTGGGTTATGAAAAGAAGGGAGATGAGCAAATTACAGGCCAGTGAGATGAGGTTCTTCAGAAGCTGTATTGGAGCTACAAGGATGGACAGAATAAGAAATGAGAGGACCAGAGAATTAATGAAGGAGGAACCATTACAGGATGGTATAGAGAAATCTAGACTTAGATGGTATGGACATGTAAAACGAATGGAGGGGAAGAGAATACCCAGGAGGATACACGAGACGAAGTGGGAAGGAAAGAGACCGAGAGACAGGTGGCTGAAGGGGTTGGAAGAGAGGAGAAGACTGGTCAAGGGTGGAGGCTGAGAGATGGTGGGAAGAGAGAAGACGTTGGAGAGGCTTGTGTTCCAAACAGACCCGGCCAGTGGCTGCAAAGTGTGCAAGATGATGATGATCTTAACTAACATCACAGATAACTTGACAAGGTAATAGCTTACTGGTCTATATATTAACCATGATCTTAACTAACATCACAGATAACTTGACAAGGTAATAGCTTACTGGTCTATATATTAACCATGATCTTAACTAACATCACAGATAACTTGACAAGGTAATAGCTTACTGGTCTATATATTAACCATGATCTTAACTAACATCACAGATAACTTGACAAGGTAATAGCTTACTGGTCTATATATTAACCACAATGATGCTGATGGTGGAATCTTTCAGCCATATACCAACAAATTTTATTTTGGAAGTGTTAATATTGAAGTCAATGGAAATCCATTCAACAAGCTAATGGGTTTTATCAGTTTGTGAGAGGTTTAGTATGGAACCAGAAAGTCCCAGAGAAAATCAAGAAAGTTCTATTCTCAATATGTTACACACCAATTTTGACATATGCGGCAGGTACTTGGTCCACAACAAAACGCGATGAGAGCTGAATACAAGCAAACGAGATGGAGTTCCTTAGAGGAATAATTGGGAAGACACGGAGGGATAATCAGAAATGTGGACATTGGGAAGACAACTGCACGACAAGGTAGAAACCAGTAAGCTGAATTGGTACGGACATATGATGAGAATGGAAGAATATAGAGTACCAAAAAGAATATTTAGGGAAACACAATTAGGTAGAATCGTGTTGACCGACTGAAAAGCACTATATTACGATAACAATAAAAGGAACACACACGTTGGCAAGAGGATGGTTGAGAATGAAGTCAGACTGGATAAGGAAGCGCGGCAGATGTACTCTCACATCCTCCATGGCGTCTTCTTGCACCTCGCCCTGCGATACAAGCTTTATCCTCTCGAGCATCTGCAGCAGCGCCACCTTCTTCTGCCACCACCATGGAGCAGGCCCCGGGCTAAGGTGATAGATGCCCTGGGCAAATGGTCTACTGGCGCCCTTTCTCTCATTTATGTGTTATAAAAATAGCATAATAGGTTTTTTTCTTACAAACAACTATGTTACTAATATTGTATCACAGGAAATAATTAGAAAAGTAAGTCGTTCATACAATTTTTTAGCCATTTATTGAAACATTAATCACACTAAAACCAAGATTACAAATTCGGAAGTTAAATTTTAAAAGTACAATATACAGAAACACTTCAAATCAAAGTTTTTTTTCTGGCTTCTAACTTTGCAAATTTATTTATGATGTCAGAAAAGTCTGTGCAAAGGGTTACGTCTCTTTCACAAGACAACAACAATAGAGAATTTAGTTTGCTGTCTGAAAGAGTTGATCTTTTCACATTCCTTAGCCGAGTCAAAACAGAAAATCCTCTTTCTGCGGAACAGTTGGTGACTGGCAAAGTCAGAAATATTCTAGTTGCTACCTCAAGATTAGGGAAATTAGTTTTCAAGTCATTTCTTATGACGTATCCATATATGTCAAGAATGCAAGTAAATTCTTCCTGTTTCACATACATTCTGAAGTGCTGACATTCGTTTTCAAATTCACTTCCTATGTCATTAGAGTACAACTCGTAGAGTTTATACTCAGCCTGTGATATGATCTCTTTCTGCAATCCCTTTTGTACTAGAATGTGTGTGATATGTACTTTAATTTTATATTCACGTAAATTATTAGTTATTTTATCCTACATTTTAAAGATTTCCATGTCATACTTATTTTTAATGTTGGGATTGTTGAGTCAACATTTTTCGGCGTTCAGCGTCACCTAAATTTCGGCGCTCCCTAAAATTTGGCGCCCTGGGCAAATGCCCAGTATGCCCGTTTATAGCCCGGGGCCTGCCATGGAGAACTGTTCTCCCTGTGGGACACAACATCTCGTTATTATCCACCACAAACATGGACTCTGTCCCGTGAACCAGTGATGGCACCATGTAGAACTGCTTACCCTGTGGGACACAACATCTCGTTATTATCCACCACAAACATGGACTCTGTCCCGTGAACCAGTGATGGCACCATGTAGAACTGCTCTCCCTGTGGGACACAACATCTCGTTATTATCCACCACAAACATGGACTCTGTCCCGTGAACCAGTGATGGCACCATGTAGAACTGCTCTCCCTGTGGGACACAACATCTCGTTATTATCCACCACAAACATGGACTCTGTCCCGTGAACCAGTGATGGCACCATGAAGAACTGCTCTCCCTGTGGGACACAACATCTCGTTATTATCCACCACAAACATGGATTCTGCCCCGTGAACCAGTGATGGCACCAAGGAGAACTGCTCTCCCTGTGGGACACAACATCTGGTTATTATCCACCACAAATATGGACTCTGTCCCGAGAACCAGTGATGGCACCATGGAAAACTGCTCTCCCTGTGAGACACAACATCTCGTTATTATCCACCACAAACATGGACTCTGTCCCGTGAACCAGTGACAGCGCCATGGAGAACTGCTATCTCTGTGGGACACAACATCTCGTTATTATCCACCACAAACATGGACTCTGTCTCGTGAACCAGTGATGGCACCATGGAGAACTGCTCTCCCTGTGAGACAAAAAACTCTCGTTATTATCCACCACAAATATGGACTCTGTCCCGTGAACCAGTGATGGCACCATGGAGAACTGTTCTCTCTGTGGAACACAACATCTCGTTATTATCCACCACAAATATGGACTCTGTCCCGTGAACCAGTGACGGTACCATGGAGAACTGCTCTCCCTGTGGGACACAACATCTCGTTATTATCCACCACAAACATGGACTCTGTCCCGTGAACCAGTGATGGCACCATGGAGAACTGTTCTCTCTGTGAGACACAACATCTCGTTATTATCCACCACAAACATGGACTCTGTCCCGTGAACCAGTGATGGCACCATGGAGAACTGTTCTCCCTGTGAGACACAACATCTCGTTATTATCCACCACAAACATGGACTCTGTCCCGTGAACCAGTGACAGCACCATGGAGAACTGTTCTCCCTGTGAGACACAACATCTCGTTATTATCCACCATAAACATGGACTCTGTCCCGTGAACCAGTGATGGCACCATGGAGAACTGCTCTCTCTGTGAGACACAACATCTCGTTATTATCCACCACAAACATGGACTCTGTCCCGTGAACCAGTGACGGTACCATGGAGAACTGTTCTCTCTGTGGGACACAACATCTCGTTATTATCCACCACAAACATGGACTCTGTCCCGTGAACCAGTGACGGTACCATGGAGAACTGCTCTCCCTGTGGGACACAACATCTCGTTATTATCCACCACAAACTTGGACTCTGTCCCGTGAACCAGTGATGGCACCATGGAGAACTGCTCTCTCTGTGAGACACAACATCTCGTTATGATCCACCGCAGGCATGGACTCTGTCCCATGAATCCGCGATGAACGCACCTCGTAAGGCAGGTTCAGCATATGGGACTCGACCTCCGGAACGTAGCCGCACACGAACGGAGCCGTCTGCTCCATGGGCTATGACCTGCCAGGCTTCGTCCAAGAAGTCTTCCTCTCGCGTCACGCTCTCATTGAGCGGGTGTGTCCATGTGCCCTTGAAGTAGAGTGCGTTGGCCAGGATCAGCTGCGTGTCCTTGAGGTCAACTGGAAACACTACAGCGTCAGTTCTGAAACAGGGGATGCCTTTCTCAGTGTTCAATTCTATTGGGCATGTGATTTGGGTACATTATGCAGAGTGCTAAAGCGGGGACAGCGGTCTGCTACCAGACATGCGCCCCCTTCCGCAAGCCAACCGAACTTGCGCCGCAGATTGCGCACAGGTACAAACCGTAACAAAGTACATTAATTAATGGTAAATTCACCTGCAAATCATAATTAATGAACTTCCCTTTTCACAGAATATGCTGGAAATGTCCTCCTTCATCTGACAGACAGGCGTTGTGTCGTGTAAATAAATTAGAGTTTACAAAACAATCGATACAGGTCACTTGTGAACCTAAGACTGTAGTGCACAGTAACCGCAAAAAGAATCATAGATCCATTTTATCCTTGAAACAATTAATTCTGCTCGATATGTTCAGGTTATTTTAAATAATTTATTTGTCCAGTTAACAGACAGGGAAAGATTGTATTTATTTTCCAGCAAGACGGTGCAACTGCGCAATCTGCACAAAATTCATTGGATGCAATAAGTGCTGCGTTTGGTGACAGTGTGATCAGTGCAGGATTGTGGCCGCCTCGAAGACCGGATTTAACACCGTGTGATTTTTATTTGTGGGGTAGCTTAAAAGATAAAGTGTATCGGTCTAATCCCCATACCCTAGAGGAGCTGGAGAACAATATAAGGCAGCAAATATCTCTCATTACGGAAAAAGAATTACAACGTGTAAACGCTAATTTCTTTACACAATACAACGACTGTCTGCCAGATGAAGGATAATATTTTCAGCATCTTTTGTGAAAAGGTAAGTTCTTTAATCATGATTTGCTTTAATGTACTCTGTTACGGTTTCTACCTGCGCGCAATCTGCGGCCCTAGTTCGGTTGACTGGTGGAAGGCGTGCGCACGCCGGGTAGCTGGCCGCTGCTCCGCTCCAGGAAAGCTCTGGCTTGCTGGGCCACATTCCCTGCGGGGAGTGATTGTGCAGCACTGGACACCGGACTCTGAACTCCACATGGAGAAATTGAGCAAGCATATTATTGGTCAGCAGCGAACGATGGTTATTGTGCTACTGCCTAACATTTAAGTTGCAGCTCGTTAACAGGGAGGGTGAGACATATCATACATCAAGCGGACATCATCGGAACCATGGTTAATTGAATCTCTATAAATAAGGTAACCTTGTCAGAACATTTTGAATGTTTGGCATAGTGGTAAATAAAGACCAGTTTACTGTTTGTTATGAATGACGTCGGAACTCCGGGAGTGAATGTCACTAACATAAAACTACGGTAGAGCAAGTGTGGGACTCATTCCTACCGCTAATCTGAGAACAACACCAGATAAAAGCCCAACGGTATCCTATCGTTCACTTCACACAGACCGTGGAGCGAGACCATGCTAACTAAACTGTATCTGCTGCGTCAAGTCTGGAGTATCCTCTCTCGCACTCTATTCCTGCTAGTACTGAAGAGGCGTGACCAAACAGGCTCCAAGACCTGGACTTTGCAGAAGACATCTGTCTCGTGGCACAGAGTTATCGGGATATTGAGGACGAGCTGATTAACGGCGACAAGACGAGGGTCAACTCTAATGTCACAATCAGACCGTCGGTCTACGGTAAGGAATCTTATTACACCCGCTATACCTCAAGACCTAAGAGGTCCCTTTGATGTTTTGGTCTGCGAAGAAGCTAACGCGCCAGGAAATAGTTCCCACTTTTTCTGCTTGGTTTTGGCGCACAAGATTTCCCAGCACAATGTTGCTATTGTTCCATAAGCTAGCGAGGTTAGTTTTCCAGATTTCCTTTGTAAAAATCTATGAATACATTTTTCATTACAGATTCAAAAGCAGCCATCTAAGCCGTCTCGTCAAATTATAAGCCTCAAAATAAATAACTGAAAGAAATTCTTTGTATGATAAAAACCCTTCAAAGACTCAAAAACAGATCTCATTTCAGTGGATCCCTTCTCATGTTGGAAAAGCAGGAAATGAAGAGACAGACAGATTAGCAAAAAAAAAAAAGGTACCACACTACGACAACCTGTCTGTCAGGCTGATTTTATGTCAGCAAAAAGGATCTTGAAAAATGGTATCAAAAACAGGTATGAAAAAATGGCAAACAAGACAGTAGAAACCAAATTACGGAAGGACATTGATGCTAAATGGGATCAATATAAATTAACACCAAGAAGAGAAGCTGTAGCCTTCTTCAGACTTAACACTGGCCATGACCGCCTTGCAGCTCATCTGAAACGGATCAACTTCTTTAGATCTGAGGAATGCACACTTTGTCACGAACCTGGAAGTAAAATGGATAAGGGGCACCTGCTACATTGCAACAAACCTGATGTGACTGCTAGAACTTCAGGAAACCTCACACAACTCTATTGGAACGCAAAAAAGCTGATGGATTGGAATCCGGGCTAGCCATAGGAATCAACACGTTAATTGTGAGCTTTGCCAACTTAGATTTTTTTTCTTCACTTTCACTTTCACTCATTCTATAGGCTATTAGTACGATAATACTTTACTCTCCAATAAAGTTAAAAACGCTACTTCAATTAAAACTCCTACAATTAAGATTAAAGCACTTACTAGCTCTTTCCATAGAAGAGTATTTCCTAATATTGACTTAGGGGCTCACCACACCCAAAGTTCTTTGAGGAATAATTGGGAAGACACGGAGGGATAAAATCAGAAATGTGGACATTAGGGAGAGAACTGGGTTCCCAAAACTGCAAGACAGGATAGAAACCAGTAAGCTGAAGTCGTACGGACATATGCTGGGAATGGAAGAATATAGAGTAATAAAAGAATAGTTATGGAGAAAATACCAGGAAGAAGACCACGAGGAAGGCCCAGAAAGAGGTGGATAGATACGGTGAAGGAAAGCATAGAGAAGAGAGGAGTAAAAGAAAAAGAAGTATTGAAAGAAGGAAATGAATGGTGGAGGGATAGACAACTGTGGAGGTCCTTGATTTGCAACCCGACCCAGGGAACTGGAAACGGGAAATGAAGAAGAAGCCAACTTTGCTTTTCATGTGATGAATTGTGTGTGTGAATATAGCTTTTAGTGGTATTTGGAGCAATAGGCAGAGAAATTCAGTGCGAATTCGATATTACATTACATTTTGTTGTGTATCAACCTTGTTTGAGTGGCAAAAGAGCACCCGAGTAATTCGCTTTTATAGCAAATCAGGCTCAAAGGTTGGCAGCACTGTTAAGGAATAGGTGTAGAATGCAGTACAGTGAAATCTCTCAGGCATTCCTCTAAGGCGGACATCCTTTCGTGACGGACGATTTTCTAGGTCGTGACCGAACCCCTATTAAGTATATTAGTGAATTAATCTCTCTTATGCGGACACTCGCTACTTCGGACACGGACACACCGACCGCATTTAATAAAAACTCTCTTAGCGGACACTTGTTTTGGTCTATTAGGTCTATTAGTCTCAACACACCCTGTGCTTCCTGGATGCCAATTATCACTGACCTTCCCAACCCCTATCTTCTGCACTACACCAAAAATAAACCCAGGCCTAATGGTATCACTTTCATTTTTCTCTTAAACTTGAACTGGTCGGGATAAAGGAATTCATGCCTCCACTATCTCGTCAGTTTTACCGTGATATTTCTTAAATCTATTGAAGGACCTGTGCGTTTCAGTAGCAAGTGAGTGCATCTCAAATAGCTTTTCTTAAAAGTTTAACTTTTAAATAGAAAGTAGACATCGTAGATTATCACATACGTGAGGAATGTGGGGTACGGAAACTATCTAAAGTGTTTAAGATTGGAAAGACACAGGCAGCAGAAATTGTGAAACAACAAGAAGAGATAATTAATGGTTAAGAGCTGCAAATTAGACAGTTTCAGTTTAATGTTTATTATGTATTGTGCGTACAGTGAACTCAAAATACATTTACAGTGATGCATACATTAAGTACGAAGTGATTTTTCTCGAAATTGTTAAGAAAAATTGTATCACTAAAAACGCAATCACAAAATAACCAAACGTACAAAACCAGACCAATTTTTTTGCAAGCTTCATGGATAGAAATTTGATGCGTTTAGCGCACCAAATATAATCGTACAAATTGCAACGGCGTGTTTTGAGACTTTTTCATCGAGCTTCGAGAAAAAGATCAAGGTACGTTACAGTTTCGGCAAGTCGAGTTGATACCGACAAAGGGAGAAAGTCACAGCTTAAATTGCCAACCAAGCTTGCAGTTTGGACGTCGGCAAATAATGTTGGTGCGAAAAAGCCCCAGTTTCCTATCCGTGCATTGCTGCACATTCATCGTGACATCACTATAAACATCGATTCGGTAATCACAAGGTTTGCTAAACAAAATAGACGAGTTGATTTTGTTGTATAACTAATAGTTTTTATACAAGAGGTTTGAAGTTGTAAATATGTACAGTTGAAACAGAACATAATAATTCCAATAAAGATAATTCAGTATTGAATAAAATGAAAAAAAAACTGTTTTATCAGTTAAAATTCGTTAAGTTTTATTTGTCTGGTAATTGTGTTTTCGTTTTTTGAGTTTGCAAAAAAAAATTGGTCTCCGTTTGGGGGGGTCATGACCCCCGTGACCCCCCCCCCCCCTTGAATCCGCGCCTGATATTCGTAAAGCAAGCCATTCACGCTCCAGCTTGTTGCCCGCTAACCAGTAGCTGACAGCACAATGGTGCAGCCACTTGCCGTCCGCCCTCATGGATTGTTTGTGTCGAGACGGCCAGCGGAGCATCCAGCCGCATACATAAAAGTGTGTGACAATAAAGTAATCTGTTAAATATATTTGTGAACTTTTTCGTCTATCAATACATTATTTATACATGTAACAAAATGTACATAGTCATATGCTGGTGGTACATATTTCGGGGCTCAACGTTTCCCTTCATCAGACACTTATCAAGAAACATCTAACAACACATCGATTTAAAAACACTGAAAAGTACTATAGAAAGCCACTCACTAAAAGTAAGTACTGATTGGCAAAAACACATCCAACACGTTTAAAAAAATACAAATGCTTAAACTTTAAAATAAAAGCTTAAAAATTAAATATTCATGCAATATTGATTATGCTCTATAGTGCAAGGTGTGGTAGAGCATCTATGGGAACATGACGCTGCCCCAATGCGACCAAGTGTTAATGCAGTTGGATGAAGACAATTAGAAGCACATCCTTTTCCATAGAATGGCATGCTGGTCTTGTCTAATTGTGTATAGGTATGCGGATCCCAGTGAAGTGAGTGATGGAAAAACGAGGAAATCCCAGCAGAGATCGACCATCTCATGTTGACCTATTAGTTATCTAATGGGATATGCATCATTTCCGCTAGACTTCGCTGGCTTAATTTGGTTGAATAAATAAATAAATATATTGATAAGTTGACAGGGATGACGTGGGCATTGTACACGGAGCTGACGAGGTGCTCGTAGGTGGAGTTGATGGGATGGTTCTCGTCCGACACCAGAGCGTTGGCGATGTTCAGTTCCACAGACGAGCCTATACTTGCCTGGAACAAGAATCATTAGGCTCTGTATATGACAAGTACACTCCACTGCTGGAGGTACAGACCCAACCCTAACCATGAATCTTGCCTAGTTTCTTTCCTGCTTACTCCATGCAAATGCTGGAATGGACCTTATTTAAGTACTTTTATTCCAATAGGAATAGTCATGGGATAGTTGACTGAGGAGATAAAAGGAGTGAAAATACGTTGGATTCGGCAACACGGCTTGCTGCTGGTTAGACTGGAATGAGACAACGCTGCTGGGATGGATCAGCTGTTACTTCAGAGATTGAGGCAGGTAAAACTGCCGTGTAAACACGATAATATATAAGGAGGTCATGCAAACCTCTAGGTCTTGTGGTCTCCCACACAAAGATTGCTGCTGTATCTCGGCTTGTCTTCACTTATTTGGAGTTGCCGACATTTCGTCATTATTACAGGAGGCTATCATGGAAGCTCCCTGTATCTAGTATTTATTTTGTTGTATAGAAAGCTTCCTAAAACCTACTGCTCGGGTCCAAGATCTGTGAACCTGCGTGGTGAGGTGAAGTGGCAGGCCTGTTAACAGCCCGCTGTGTTATCAGGAATTCCTGTCTATTCCAATGCTGCTAACTGCTCAAACCACTGTGATGTATTGTATTAGGTTCTGTTACTACGCACGTACCGGGAAACCCACACATCACTCCTCAAAGTCCGTGAACTACATTCCTCTCCGGTTCACGGAGCTTGGACCCAAGCAGTAGATCCCTCACACACTTATGATTTCAAATAAATATGAAATAAGTAATTTTTGGGACTATCTTAAACTAAATTTTCATTGTTGGTAAAATTGATTTTTAAACATTTAAAACTTTTTGAATGACTTTTTAGTATCTTTTTTCGGAGTATTCCATACCACGAGTTGTGCTATCTCGTGACCGATAGGCGGACTAACTCTACGGTAAGTAAGACGTTCTTATAGCAACATATAGAACGCATAGGACGAACACTTGTTGCCATGGTAACCACTGTGCATACGCTAATCACAATCCTTATTTGACGTATTTTCTTAATTGGAGAAATATTGCATGTGCTCTGATATCACTATAGACATTGGCATATAGAGAGGTTACGCACAAGATAATACTTCTTGACTCACAAATTAGTTAATTATTGAGGTTTCAAGGGCAAGTTGGCTCACAAGATTTGTTTAAATTTTGAAATTGTCAGTTTATCAATTAGTAACTTTCAGTCAGTCAACATGAACACTTGTTGTCCATTCATTTGGCGGGAAATATAAAACTCTCCCACCCACTTGTAAATTGAGTAGATGTGTAGAGAAAATAATTACAGATTGTCTTATATTGTACGATAAACATAATAAACACTTTCACTCTGAGCTCTTACACAACACCAGGTTACGAAGAGCATATATAATATGTTGATTAGGTATAATAGGCATCGGAATCCCTAAGTAAATTATTATACTCTGACACAACAAAAAGAAAATATATTACGAGTAGCGTATCTTCAACTTGGAATAGTTTGACACGGAACAACTGAGTAAACATTTTACGAGTAGCATATCTTTCACTTGGAACAGTTTGGCACGAAACAAATGAAAAGACATTGCACGAGTAGCATATCTTGCTCTAGGAGTACCTTGGCAATGAAGCGTGCAAGATATGCTACTCGCAGAATGTTTCCTCAGTCAAAGGGCTCGGAGTGGAGGATATGCTACTCGCAAAAAGCATTCTCATTTCTTTTGTGTCAAGGTACTCAAAGTGGAAGATATGTTACTGGCAAAATGTTTCCTCAGTCGTTCCATGTCATTTCCTCGGAGTGTTCAAATTGGGAGATATGCTTCTTGTATTCTTATTTCTTTCGTGTCAAAAGTCTTCGGAGTGGAAGATGATCTCCTGGGCTGAAAAGGAAACTTAATTTGCCCATCTAATTCAGCACCGTCCAAGGTCGAGCTGCATGGAGCAGGCAGAGTGTGTCTCAGAATAACAGGTGTGCATCCCCTCCATTACCGTACGTCCTTACTTCCTCTCCACTCTGCCCGGTGGGGGAGTGTCATCGTTCAAGAAACATGTTAAGGTCGATTAGCAGGCGACGAATGTATTTTGCAGGCAATGTAGCAAGAACACCGAACGTATTGAGATGAAATATTATTTTGCATTATTCAAATTTCTTGTCATATGAAGAGAGGGCCTAGGAAAGAGTGGCAAAACATTTACTTTCAAAATCATTTTCACGTTAACTCTGGACTGTTTCACACACAAAATGTATAGGCAATCATTTACATGCAAAAGGGAAAAGGACAACATATTTGCGCTGTGCCACTTATCACACAATAACAGCTTTACTGAAATACAAAATACATAATGTTTCTACAATGGCAAACGTACAACTAATTTCACACACAAATTAAACACTAGTACCGTAGGCTACATGTTGGCTGATACACATAATGTTTATTGCTGTTCTCATTTACAGTACGCCTTGTTTGTGTGCGTTAACAATCTTGTTACAATTAGGCGCAAATGAGCGTGTTACAGACAAGCGTAAACAACTTATCATCTGAAAAGCATGCTCAAAACATTTGTGTGGCCGCCATTATGTTTCCGTCAAGATGGCGGCGATATAAAATACAATACTGAGGTTTCCTCTGCTAGTGATACCTCTGTACCAAATTTCGTTCAATTCGGTTACTCCGAGTTTGAATTGATAGGAGGGGTGACAGATATACAAACTCACACACGCGATTTGCACACATGCACGGCCGCCATCTTCAAGCTATTTTGCTGATGAGCTTGTAGTTTGGTCAAAAGACGCTTCCTACATGAAGATATGTTGTTGTAAAAAAATATATGGTAAAGATCAGATGATTAGGATAGTCGTAATTAGATTTGGGCTTTGAACATTTGGGTGGCCGCCATTACGTTTCCGTCAAGATGGCTGCAATATAAAACATGACACTGAGGTGTCCGTTGCTAGTGCTACCTCTGCACCAAATTTCGTTCAATTCAGTTCCGTCGTGTTTCATTTGCTGCGGGGGGGGGGGGGGGGCAGATAATCACAATCACACACAGACAGACTGACAACTTTTGCCCCGTGTAGATCCCATAAGTCTACTTTAAGTTTTTGCAAAAAATGGAAATTAGGGAAAAAATAACCCCTGGTACTCCGGCATATGAAGGGCCTAGGCCTACCAAGCGACCGCTGCCCAGCCATTTGGCCTGCAGATATTGGAGTGACGCGTCGTCATGGCATCGGCTCCCCTTGGCCTTTAATCTTGGTTTTCGTGATCGGGGTGCTACCTCACTGACAGACAGATACTCAATTGTCCTCATGAGGCTGTGTACACCCCGTTCCAGCCCTCACGTTAGTTTCTAAAAGCCCTGACGGACCGGGAATCAAACCCGGGGCCTCCGGGTGAGAGGCAGGCGCGCTATTCCAACACCACGGGGCGTTTCGTAATTTCAAGATGGTCACTGCGCGCTATATTCAATTATATAATTGTAGCGATGTTTTTTGTAAGGTTCTCCTGTTCACCAAATTTCGCATTAATTGTGCTTTACATCGTGAGTTAAATATGTTCATGTCTTATGAATACGCGCAGCCACCATCTTGGACATATGGAGTCGTTGTTCATTTGACTTGGCCAAAGGAAGCTACTTAATGGATATGTCTCTATTATATATTACCGCATCGCAAAAATACATTGCATTATTCATTATCATATTCTTTATTTTCAAAATGGCCAACGAGCGTTGTATTCAGTGCGTTGTAATCTATTTCAGTAACTTCCTTCGTGTAATACTTCTTACTAAGTTTCGATTTAGTTACGCAATTACGTTTAATTACGACGCCCAGCGCCATTTTGTATTTTTATGTTCAATTTTATTATTACATTTCAATATTGTAACTCTCGGATGCCGAAGGTTTGTAATTTCTTTGCAAATCCATGATGGCCGCTGTGCACTATGTTCAATGTGATAATGATCAACGCAATTATGAGCTCATATACGATACTAACCTGTCGGCAAGATTCGTCCGAATTAGCCAATTTCATTCTGAGTTGTCGATTTTAATGTTCTAATAATTTCTGCAGCCACCATGGTGGATGAATGGAGGGTCTGTTGTTTAGCCTTGGCCATACAAGGCGACATATTTGGTCCTAATTTGTTACGGTAACTCTTATGTTTTGAGAGTTATTTATTTACTAGCATGTACCCGCGGCTTCGCTCGCGATCAAGACAATGGGGACGATGCATTATTGCTGATAATCGTTCTATTCTATTACAGCAATCGCGGCTACAGGTGGGTCCATTCTAATTCTGAAAATTCTGATACCTACAGTATATTGATATGAGCAGCAAAGTGGGAATTTTATAGAGTTGTGAATGTCTGCATGGTACGATGTTACATTATCTGAACACATTTTAGAATTATGTTTCTGGTTTTGCCATCTTCTGCTGAGACATAACATTTTGTTGACCGGATACTCTCGAGCTCGCCACATACAGTTGACCATGGGGAAAAAAATTGTTTTGTCTAAATGTACACCTGCTGCTGATAAGTGTGTGTCATTGCGCTTTGTTAATAGAAATTGCGAATATTGTTTGAAGAGGGAACTGCACTCTTGCACACGGGAATGGCAAATCTATCGGAATATGGGGAATTAAAAGTATTTTTCCTTAAGCTATTCTGGGTGTAATTTTGCCACACTTATTGATGATTTGAACGTCAACATGTCGCTATTAATAGACCTATAGTAAAATATCTCTCACCTTGGCCGCTGATGTACATTATGCAGTCTTTTCCAGTGTTACATCCCAGGGATTGAAATTCTCCAACAACCCTTTTGCCTCACATGCCTCTCTAAGTAATTAAAATTCCCGATTGTTGTTGTTTGAGTCTTCAGTTATTTGACTGGTTTGATGCAGCCTTCCATGCCTCCCTCTCCTGAGCTAATCGTGTCATCTCTACATAGCTACCACACCCTACATCCGAGGCAATCTGTTTAACCCTGGTCTACCCCTACAGTTCTTGTCCTCGACCCTCCCATCCATAACTAAGCTTGCTATTCCTGGGTGTCTTAAATATGTGTCCTACCAACCTATCTCTTCTCTTCTTAGCAGTCGCCAGAAACATCTCTCCTCTCCCACTCGTCCTAATACCTCTTCATTTGTTACCCTATCTACCCATCTGATCTTCATCATTCTCCTGTAATCCTTCGATTCTCCTCTTTTCTGCTGCACCATTAGACCAGGTTTCACTTCCTTATAGTGTCACGCTCCAGACAAAAGCTTTCAAAAATGACTTCCTAATACCTAAATGTTTATTCGATATCAACAGATTCCTTTTCTGTAGAAATGCTGTCCTTGCCTGAGCCAACCTGCCAACTTCTTTGCTTCGTCCATCACTCGTTATTTTGCTTCCTAAGTAACAGAAATCTCCTACTCCCGTAGGATTCACCTGCCAATTTGATGTCCATAGAGGTTTCCGATTTATTTCGGCTGCATTCCAATAATTTTGTTTTACATTTATTGATTTTGATCATGAATTCTTTCCTGAAGACGGAGTCCACACCATTCAAAAACTCATTCTATTCCTCTGGCGTATCGACCAAGATGACGATGTCATCAGCAAATCTCAAAGATGAAATTATTTCTCCTTGAACCTTCGCTCCCACTTTAAATTTTTCTTCAATTACCTGATTATTGTGTTTTTAGAGATCTTTGAGATGCATTGCCCTCGCACATGGTGTAGATGCATTGTCAAGGAAAACATTCATGTTACGAACATGGGCCGCTTAACCTGTACCGAAAGCCTATTCTGAACAGCAGCTCCTTGAACTCAGATTTCCCAACATTTTATTGTATCCTTCCATGTGGTATAGCTCTGTACCTCAACATACAGAAGAGTGCTTTAAAAATCATGTTTTGTGTAAATTTTGGAAAAGGTAGTGAGTGTGGTTTTTGCCGGAGTGGATACTCACTAGTAGAGATTCTTTTCAGTATAATAGACTGGTTCACAATTTTGTAAGTGCACATTGAGGTACGTGACGGCGGGATGCCTTAAGTGTTACGGAAACGGCAATAGCCGCCACAGAGCTTCGGTGCTACTGAAATAACGACCAGACTGATATTTAGTCAGCTGGCATTTGAGGGTGCGCAAATGCGAGGGAGCCGTGTCAGTACATTTACTGGCACGTTAAAGATCCCCTTCGGGGCGAAATTCCGGCACCCCGGCGTCTCTAAAAGCCAGTGTAGTTAAAAGGGACGTAAAACCAATAACATTATTATTATTAGACTGATATTTGTACTTAACTATACGGGATTTGTGAGCCCAGCGTTCATGAAATTGAACGTATTTAGTAGCCGCTACTGTAGTGTTTAAAAATTAAAAGTGGTATTAGATGGCGCTTTCCCTATTTTTTTAACCTCTGGCACTGCAGACCATGAAGGGCCTAGGCCTATCATGCGACCGCTTCCCAGCCTTTTGGCCTGCAGATATTGTGGTGATGAGTGGTCAGTGCATCGTGTCCCTTCGGCCGTTAATCAGGTAGGTGACCGGGGCACTGCCTCTCTATCAGACAGATACTCATTTGTCCTCACGAAGCTGAGTGCACTCCGTTGCAGCCCTCACATTAGTGTCTAAAATCTCTGACGGAGCCGGGAATCGAAACCGGGGCCTCTGGATGAGAGGCAGGCGTGCTACCCTGTTCTTATAGTGTTTATATATATATATATATATATCTTGAAAAAGATAATAAACGGATTGGCATTGCCTCCTACAGGGATATATAAAAAATCGGATGTCATACCTTGAGGTTCAGTTGCCATGGAAACGGACTTGCCATTAGTACATCAGTTTATCAGAGCGAAGATAGTTTTCTGCGAATATCTTTGTAACTGTTGGATTTAGGGTCTTAAAATGTGGGTTTCGGTGTCCCGTAGGGACCGAGTATTGTTTATTACATCGAGGGGCGTAAAATGAGCTTTGTCCGGTCTTTATGCGACAAGTTCGATATTTTGACCCGGTTGAGTATTTTTGGTGACTTTTCAGTTATGTTGCCCGTTCCACGGCAACAATGATTTATTTCTGGATGAGAGGTAGCCTATATGTTATCGCAGGGTATAAGCTGTCTCCATTTCAAATTTCATTTAAATCCGTCGAGCCGTTTTAGTGTCAAGAGGTAACAAACTAACACACACACAGACAGACCTTCAAAATTATAATATATATATAGGGATATCTTTTATAGTTTCAAGATGGCGGCTGCGCACAATTTGCTCTCATACTCGTCATGTTCGCAACAGAAAGTCATCATATAAAACTGATTGCCAAGTACAGTGAACATTGATTCATTGGACCATACAGAAGGTTATGGATAATGCTTCATACGCATGCCTGCCATCATGAAATTATTTTGTTCATGACCGTACAGTTTGTCCACAAGACGGTTCGTACAAAATGGTCAGTTTTGCCAAAATTTGATAGACATCTGTAAAATAGTTAATCGTAATTTTATTTTAGCTTTGTCTATTTTGGGTGCCTAAAATGTCGTTTTCCTTGGCTTTGCGCGATATAAAACATGACACTGAGATGTCCTTTGCTAGCGCAACCTCTTTGCCAAATTGGGTTCAATTCAGTCTCTTCGTGTTTAATTGATACACACATACACATTCATGCACGTACACACACAGACACACACTTTCATGCACGCACTCACAGACACACGGACATTTTGGCAAATCTATATCTCAAAACTTCATTTCCATTGTTTACAAAAATCGAAAGTGAGCTGTTTTAGGAAAAGTCAATCTGCCCAATTGTCTTGAACATCGAGTCCTGTGTCATCCTCCAAGCAGTTGTTCTCTTCCACAACATTTTTAGCCTACTTTTCACATTTTGCTAAAATGAGGATAAAGTAGACTTATGAGATCGGTCAAATGTGTGTCTGTCCTTCTGTCTGTCTGACTGGCTGTGTGTGTGTCCCCCCCCTATCAACTCCTAAACGGCTGCAGCAATCGAAACAAAATCTGTAGCTGAATATCTCACGGCCATATTTGAAAATGATGTCAGTGCTACCAACTGCTGAAAAATCGCAATTGAAATTTGAGCTCCATGTTGTATATCCTGGAAGGTATGAATGGGAACTATTTCAAAATTGGCACACGTATAGACAATGATATTGCAGTTAAATTTCCAGGAGGCCATACATGGCAGTGTTGCCAGCATGATTATAAGCCTGCTGATAAGTCCAAATTTTAAATGCATATAACTTCTACACTATTAATTCTATTTCAACCAAATTTCGTATATACTATGTGTACATAAACAGATATGACTGATCGTATTCTCAAGAGCCACCAAGGTTGCCAACTGTTAATAAATGCTCTCAATTTTTTAAAATCCAAATACCCATATATCAGAAAGTATGCAAGCCGACAGCTTTAAACTATTCACACGTATAGTACCTGACATTCTACAATATTTGGTGTAACTTATATACGTCAGTGCTACCAACATGATTCTAAGCCTGCTGAGAGGTCCAACATGTAACTTCTATACTATCATTTGGATTTCAACCAAATTTCGTGTGTGCTATGTGTACCATAACAGATATGTCTATGCCGATTCTTAAGAATAACCAGGGCTGCCTACTGTTAATAAATGCTGTCTCTATTTTTGTTACCCTAATATCAATATATCAGAAAGTATGCCTGCCAATAGCTCTAAACTTTGCACACGTATAGTACCTGGCATTTTAGATTAATTTGGAGTCACTAATATAGGCCTACGCTAGTGCTGCCAACATGATTCCAAGCATGCTGATAGGTCCAATATTTTAAAATGCATGTAACTTCTATACTAACTAATGGATTTCATTCAACATTGATACAACAATAGATCATATTATTTCAGATTATTTCTGACCAATACATGTATGGCATTGTTGTCAACAGGATTTTACGCGCGCTGTTAAATCCAAGGTTTAACTGCATGTAACGTCCATGCTAGCCATTGGACTTCAACCAAATTTTGTATTCTGTACCTTAAGAGATGGAACTAAGAATATATTCAGTCACCAGGGCTGCCAACTGTAGTTCTCTATTAGGCTACATTATGCCAGGTATACAGTATCTCGAATTAATTAAAAATTTCGATATTACCAACTTAATTTCTTCATTATTCTAGATAGATCCATATAGATTAATGATTGGCATGAATCTTAAAATTTAAGAAAAGTAGGCTCTTTAGTTCGTCACGGAACTTCTTGTTTGTTTCTCCATCCTCATTAGCAAGGTTTGAGACGATATGTAAATACAATTTTAGGGTGTCGTTGATCTTCCAATCCTCACCGTAGACATGTTACAGAGGCTTGTCAAAATCTTTCTTGTTTGCCGGATATAGGTTGTGAACAGTAGGTAACTGTTCTAGTTCAACTGAGACAGACCAACCTTAGTTTTGAGCGCTACACCAATCAATGCACAGTCTAATATTTACAACATTTTCAGTTATTTGCAGGCCTTCCAAGATGCTGTAACAGAGCAGACGAAACTTCGATAAAGCCATTTCTGGCTTGATCTTCTCTCCATAAGCTTAGAGTATTCCCATAGATTTCAAGAATACATAAACAATATAACCTCACTTGCTAGGAATAGTATGCCTCTTGTTTGGAAGATTCTGGACGAAGCTGAATTTGATGCACATCCAAGCTCATCCTTGGCAGAATCATGTCCTATGTTTACATTAAAATATAAAAAGTTGATGCACGAAGGCTGCGCAGTCCTTTACTGGCCATGTATTCAGTCTTTTTTACTGGATCAGATGTTTCATTTTACGGCAATTACTACAAGCATCTAAAGATGGGGAGCAAAATCCAATATTGAAGTACTAAAAGAAATTCAATATATACACACTTTGCTCACAATTTCAATACAATTGGTTTGTTTAAATTAGCATCGAGGTAAATATACTTTGATTTATGTCTTGAATAATGTGCTTTCTTGCCCCAGAAATTGTAGATAAAAACCGAGACAAGCGCTTTCTTTTATGTTGAATTTCGGTATTTTTCGATTTTCTCCCCTATATTTTCCCGGTTATAGAGTGACCTTCACTGTTAGGAACAACAATGTTACGCAATCTTGTAGATTTAGTTAGCATGCCACCTATAAGGATTTTTCTGCAAAACCTAAGGATGTTGCATTTTTTTATCAACGTGTACTCAAGCGAACAATAGTTTGGTGGTTCCTTTATACCTGAAGGCCTAGACCTCCTCTTGACAGGCTTTTAAGATACAAGGCTGATGCCTCTTTGTTAGGAACGGATATTAAATGTATTTTTACATAGAACAGCAATTGGATATGAAATATTTCTAAGAAAACCTCCCTGCACCATGCGAGCAGGGGTTGAATGAGTTGGAGCCTTTGGACTAATGATAACTGACTTCTCATCTTGTTTTCAGGGATTAACTCTCTCTTTTCTCGAGCTATCCTTCTATGAACCCACAGTCACTAAGGTGTCATCTAACTCACTGATCCTATAAATAAAAGCAAAGGGATTTCCAATACAAACATTGAACTCGCAAGCACTCATCTGAAAAAGCTTATTAACCAGCAACAAACACAAAGCATCATGTGTAACGGTTACCTTGGATATAGTGATCAGATACCCTGTGATTGGCTGGTTGTGACTAAACCTCTTCTGATTGAACACACGATGTAGACAAAACCCTTTATCATTGGTTCCCTATATATTAACCAATAAATAAGGGACAATTCTTTTGGCCGGTTTGAAATGCACAAGCGTAAGGTAGTTCAGACTCAAATACCGGGAGGAGCTGGTTATACGCTTTAACTTCTGTTATGTTTTAACTTAAGTAAAGAAGCCTATTAGTACTCTAACATATAATGAATTGTATGATGATTTTGACCCATTATTGGGGTCATCGTCAGATTAAATGCACTATAATGCAAAGCTTATAATTTGAATGTTCAGAACGAAAATTCAAAAAATAAAAACTGCATTTCATTTAACTAAAAATTCATACAGTATAAAGAGTCTTTCCGGAAATGCAAAAACCAACTCTTTTCAAAAGTAATTAGCCTCGAAGCTCTCTACGCTTCAGAAACTCTCACTCTTCAACACAAAACAGTTAACGGACAATTGGACGTGTAAAACTTAAGATAATGTGGAAAGCATTACGGCGGAGAATCAAAGATTGGGTCCATCTTTACCAAATAGATAAACATATAAAAGTATCACCATACTCACGTACCATATTATGTCTGCACAGAATCTCATTCATGGGGCACTTAGACTAACTTATAAAATACACACACACCTGAAGAACAATACAACTAGATCAAATTGGTACAAACATAATGTACCATCTGAAATAATAAGGATCGACAAATTTACTAGACCGAACAAAAAGAGCTCCTAGGTGCCCAAAAGACAGTCAGTAGCTTTTCACCTCAATGAAGTAGACACGCCTGCTGCAGCATTAAGCTAATATCTCTCAGATTAGAGCACCCACGTACCAATCCAGACTGTGGTCGGAAGGTCCCTCTTAGAGGTATTGACACACCGGAAAAGTATTAAGCTATCATCCTTCAGTTGAGAGCTCCTAGATAGCTACCAAACTGTGAGATGATGGTTCCTCTTTGAGGTATTTTCATACTGGAGGGTTGTTATGGGGCTGAGGTTTTAGCCCAAAAATGGCCAAGAAACGAAAATGAGATTTTGTCAGAAGTTGGTAGTCCAGACATCAGGGGACATGTGGATACTGGTATTTTTTGTCTGCGGACATTTTTAAATGTCTTGCGGAGCCATTTAAATTGTGCGTGCATGACGCTTTAATAGGACACCCACATTTCCTGTGCTCATGTTAGACATACCCTGTTTGTTTTTCGTATTGTATGTTTCAAATATCTGTCAAAAGCTCAGATAATGTACAGAATACATAAGTGCTGCCATTTCTCGGTATATGCGGTAACCAGACGCACATTTCATATTGGAAACAATTAGAAAATAAAGTTTTTACTTTTCCTTTACTGTTGGAAACTTAATTGATTTGAGATGTTATGTAAATTCATATGTATTATTTAAAAGCCTATAGTAACTGAAAATATCGCTTTCATTGAATTGAGTTCAAATTAAGTGATGATGTGATTACGGGGTACAGGAAACACATGGTTTGTAAGGAACTGTTATTGTTTTGAAGTTGTCTCGCGATTTTATATCTAGCAGTAGCCTACCTTATTTGATTACTGGTTTTGCGGTGAGAAGTGTGAAAAATTCACTCATTCATAGTCGTTGGAAGAAGCCTAGGAGCAGAAAATAAAAAAATAGTGAACGGGCTAGTCTAAGTATTAGGAAGCGATGTGGTGACAATCTATTGCTGAAGATGTTGATAGTGATTCAGAACTTAATGTTAGTGTTAGACCAATTGTGGCAAATGAGACAGAAACACCAGTTCCCTGTAGTGCTACTGAGAAGAAGCTAGAATATTTTTCTACTGATGTCAGTGCTACAGTAGGCCTAATTAGTGATGAATACATTATAGTGCACCAGGAGATGTTTCAGCAGCTCATTGTAAACCTCACGTGCAGTGAGTGTTATAAGAAATGTTTAGTTCTACTCCTCAGGGATAAGCATGGCTTTTGTAGTAAGATGGTGATGTAATGTCAGGCATGTGATTTCTTCAACTCAGTAGGGTACACAAGTCCCCGTTCAAATGAATAATCACAGAGACTAAGCTTTGACATTAATAGAAGGATGGTAGAAGCTTTTGTAAATGTAGGCAGAGGCTATTCTGCTATGAATAAATTCTGTAGTGGAGTAGGCATAAAGGGGATGGCAGAAAAACCTATGAAACTCATTTTAGTGGACTGGGAAAGAGCACCTCTCAACTAAAAAATTACAGTCTTTCCAGAAGTAGGAAGGTCGTTCGAAGAGAACGTGTAGCTGTCTACCCCTCACTCGAGCCGAAAGACATTCTGTATATTGCTGTATCCTATGGCAGTTGGCATCAACATGGCCACACCTGTTTGTATGGGGTTGGTGTGGGTCATTGAAATCTTGACTGGTCTAGTTATTAACTACGAAACCATGTCCAAGTACTGCCGTATGTGCAGTGTGACAGCTGCGGAACTGGGAATAATCACCCCTGAATTTTCCATTAGGCAGGATCGGCATAAGAAATTTGGTGAATGTTCAACAAATATCGAATGTACGTCAGGACCAATGGAAGTGGTAGCAGCACAACATTCTGTTTCTGACTGTAAGCTACGCTACACTACCCTGCTATCTGATGGCGACGCTAAGACTTTACGGCACCTCAACAGCCTCCAGGGTAATGAACAATCAATATTGAAAAAGAAGAATGTATAAATCACTTTTCTAAGATAATGGGTACGGGCCTCAGGAATCTTGTCAAAGAATGGCAAGCCAAAGGTGTTAGACTTAGTGGGCGGGGACCAGAAACACTGAAGGAAAACTACAATAACGACGCTGACTTTCTATAACAGGACTGCTATAGCTCCAAATGTTCCTAATGTGCCTCAAATGAAGCGATGTATATTTGCCACTCAGAGACACTGCATGTCTACAGATGAAAACCCCCAGCACATCACCTGTCCTGATGGAGTTGATTCCTGGTGTTTTTTTTTTGAAAGCTGTTTCAGCAGGCAAAACACCCCAGTCTCATGACACGATGAATGTCAGATTGACCCCATGCTAGTAAGTAAATTAATGCCCCTTTATCAGCGTCTGGCAAATGATAAACTATTATAACGATAAGCTAGGGGGAAAACTCAAAACCCGAACGTAAGTCTGCATTCTCTGAATTGGCAGAGGTGCCTTAAATATATTCTCTTACAACAAAATCAAGAGTAAACATGGCAATGGCAAATGCTGTAAGTGTATTTAATATGGTTGAACTTGCTACTCAGAAACTGAAAATGTCCCTTTCAGGCAGAGAAATAAGTGACAGTGAACATAAGATAAGCAAAGACATAGGCGAGGAGCGAGAAGAGAAGAGCATAACTAGCACATAACATGACAACAAAAAGCTGCTAGGAAAATGACGAGGCTGGCAAAAAGCAAGGCAGAAGAAAGACAAAGGTACAAGGAAGGGGTTATGTATGATGCTGGCAAGTTCTGAGGGAGGTATGTTCATTAGAAACGTGTCTGCCTACTATAATGGCTTTTTCTCGAAAGTGTATTTTATTTCAGTGTTCAAAATGCTCCAAACACATCAGTTTTGATTAAAATGACTTGAAATTTTAATACGTATACAGTTTCATAATTTGTACTATTCACTTTCAAAATGCTTGCTAAAATTTTGAATTATGATGTGCCAGGCCATGGAATATTGGAGTTTCTTGTACGTTTTATACAATGTATGAAAATATACCTTTATAACATAGAAGCACCAACAAGACTTTAGAAAGAAATACTGCAATTTATTAACTAGTCATTCATAACTATAATGAAAAAGTTTTGAGATGGAAAATATAAAATTACTAATCATAGAAAACTCAGTAGGGTTCCCCCCTTAAGCTACTATCAGCCTGTTTAGAGCAGCTAAGTAACCACCCAGACTGAGAGCAGATGGTTCTTGGAGTGTCATTAAGCTAATATCGGTCAGCTTTGTGCTCATAGATACCCATACAGATGGTGACTATTAAGAGTGTCTTTAAGGTAATAGCATTCAGATGAATGCACCTACCAACCCCAGCGGTTAGCAGATAGTACTTCTTAGAGGGATGGATACACTACAGTGTCTTTAAGCTAATATCATTCAGAAAACATATCCTATAATTCATCACGAACCGAAAGGCTTGGGGAAGGAAGCAATTGAAATACATTTAGCTTACAGAAACAACCCCAATAATTTAAACGAACACACTTTCATGGTGAGTTCACCCCTCTTCACTGAACTCAAAAGCACAACCCGTTGGAAACAAAACACAACATAACAATGTAGCCAAGCTAGGTAAGGGAAATATGTTATTGGATCAGGATGTACGATATACTTCTATCTTCAAAAAACTTAAGCCGGTACTAACTGTAGTAGTAAAGATGACGGGCATTCTCATTTGACCGTTTGCGCTTAAAGAGGGCTTTTTAGCTAAAGAGTGGAGTTTGAAACCAGGTCTTAAATAGTAGAAGATTATCCTAATTACAGTAACAAACACCACATTAGAGAGACTAGACTTGGCAACCTACTCAGTTACGATTTTCACGAGGAGCAAATAGCACTTAGGAATGCGAGAGGGGGAACAACCCAACGAGATAAGGGACCCTCAAACACAGGAATTTCCCGCCAGGTGATTGCAAGCAGTGACCATGTGAACTGCTCTCAACAGGACCGCGCAGGACGTAGCCTCTACAATACAATCTGAATTGACCATTTACAACCACCACATATTCACGCCAAACAAGCAAATTCCGAAGTTCAATCACCACTTCCAGTTTCTCAACTAAGCATCACATAGACTACAACTAACAAATATTGACGAATTGCATTATCTCAACAGATACTGCAACTAAATAAGTTTATAAATTGTAAATATTATCACCCGTACTTTCAGACATAGAAGGAAGACTTTGAGGAGGAGCTACAACAGCAGTTGAATGGGCAGAGCATCATTGTCATGGGAGATTTGAATGCACATGTAGGAAGTGAAAGGCAAGGATATGAAAATGTATTGGGAGCAGAAGGATGGGGTAGCAGGAATGAAGAAGGGAGAAAGTTGCTGGATTTTTGCAAGAGAAACGGTTTAGTGGTAGGCAACTCCTGGTTCCGGAAGAAAGAAAGCCACAAGGTAACGTGGTACAGCAGTGATTTAACAAAGAAATCTTTGGTAGATTACATGCTGTACGACTGGGAAATGAAGAGAAGTGTCAGAGATATAAAGGTAATACCATCAGAGGCCTTAGATAGCGACCACAGAATACTTGTAATGAACCTGGGAGTTGTTAAGGATAGCAAGAGGACAGAGTACCAGGAAAGGAGAATCAAAGTATGGCAACTCAAGGAAAAGGAGGTCGAGGAAGAATTCCAGAAGATAGTAAGGGAAAGGATGCCAACAGACAATCCTAAAACAGGGGAAGAGGAATGGAAGCAATTCAAAAACACAATGGTGGAAGCTGCAGTGGCAGTATGTGGAAGAACAAGCAACAGAAAGCGGTGTAAAGAGACACCATGGTGGAATGAGAGAGTAAAAGAAGCTGTGGGAAGGAAGAACAAGGCTTTCAGAGTGTGGTTCCAGGAAAGAACTGATCTGACAAGGGGAGATTATAAGATAAAGAAGAAAGAAGCAAAGAAGATTGTTGCAGAGGAGAGGAAGAAGTGGATGGTAAAGTGGACAGAGATGATGGAGGAAGACAGCAGAGGAAATAAGAAAGTACTTTATGGGATGGTCAAAAGTAAGAGAAGAGGTCTGCGAGAGGATGTGGTAATGATGGACAAAAACGGAAATGAGATACACAACAATGAGGCACTCAAGACAGTGTGGAAAGAGTACTTTGAGGATTTGCTGAATCCAAATGGTCATAGGGAGGAAGACAATGTATTAGAAGATGGAGAAGACAACACCGGAATGGAAAAAGACCTGACTTGGAGAGAACTGGAAATGGCTATAGACAAGATGAAAGGAGGATGGGCACCAGGTGTGGATGAAGTGAGTGTTGAAATGGTGAAGGCAGCAGGGGAGGTTGGGAAACAGTGGCTGTACCGTGTGATGAGGGTGATATGGAATGAGAAAAAGACCCCTGAAGATTGGAAGAAAGGATTAATTGTCCCAATATTTAAGAAGGGAAGCAGAAAGGAGTGCAGAAATTACAGGGGAGTCACACTCATACCACACTGTGCCAAGATATATGAAAATATATTAGAAAGTACAATACGAGCCAAAGTGGAGAGAAAATTGAGAGAGGAGCAGTATGGATTCAGACCTGGGAGATCAAGAGTGGATCTCATATTTTCAGTGAGACAGCTCCAGGAACACCACTACGAATTTGGAGAGGATCTGCTGATGGCCTTCCTGGACATCGAAAAGGCCTATGATAGTGTGTGTAGGGAGAAGGTTTGGAAAGCAATGGAAAACATGGGAGTGGAAAAAGAGACTGTAGGCAGAGTGAAGCAGATGTATTGTGGAAGTGTGAGTTGTGTGAAAGTTGGAGGGAAAAGAACAGACTGGTTCAGACAAATGAGTGGCCTGAAACAGGGTAGTGCGCTGTCACCCCTTCTCTTTATTGTGGTTATGGACGAGGTAATGACACGGATAGCAGGAAAGATAGGAGAAGATAAGATGAAAGCAATGGTGTTTGCAGATGATCTCATGGTCTGGGGAAACAAGGAGGAGGAAATTCAGGAGCAACTGAAGGCTTGGGAAGAAACAGTGGCAGAGTACGGATGGAAGTTCAACATCAGTAAATGTGAGATCCTGTTAACGACCAGGAAAGAGGACAGACCAATGAGTGGGATAACACTTGGAGGTGGACAGCTGAAGAAGGTGGAAAGACTCAAGTACTTGGGAAGTATAGTGGAGGAAAATGGGAGAAATGACAAAGAGATTACGGAACGTGGCAGACAGGCAGAAGCATTTCTGAGAAGCATTAGGAGCTTAGTGTGGAATAAAGATGTCCCACAAAAAAGCAAGGAAGTGTTATACAGAAGCTACTATATCCCGATACTGACCTATGCTTCAGAAACGTGGACAATGAAAAAAAGAGACATAAGCAGAATACAGGCAGGTAAAATGAAGTTCCTGCGAAGTAGGATCGGAGTAACAAGAAGAGACAGGGTGAGGAATGAAAAGGTCAGGGAAATGGTGAAAGAGGAGTCCCTGCAAGGTAGGATTGAGACATCAAGAATGAGGTGGTATGGACACTTAAAGAGAATGGATGAGAAGAAGATTCCCAAGAGGATACATGAGATGCAGATGCAGAAGAAACGACCAAGGGGAAGACCAAGAGATAGATGGCTGAAAGGAGTGGAGGAATGTGTCAAAAAGAGAGGCGAGGACTGGACCAGAGTGACAGCGGAGAGGTGGTGGGAAGAAAGAACTAAGTGGCGAGGCTTATGGTCCAAACAGACCCAGCCTGGGGCTGGAAACTGTACAAGATGATGATGATGACTTTCAGACATAGATTATATAGCCTAAGTGTAAAGGATCTGATGATAATCGCTCTGCGATCAAAGCTGATCATGCAAGTGTATTTATTAATCTCATGTTTTTTTATACGGGATCAAGGAATAACCCACCTCATTTGGAACCAATCGTTTACACCGACTGAAAAGCATCTAACTTTAGTTTACTAAGGAACATGTATGCATTAAAATTACATTTCCTAATAAAATTACTCACACATGCAGTGCACGAATCTGGCTATAGATCACTATGAATCACAATAAGTTTCTCCAAATGTTTTTTTTGAGTACATTTTGTTCCACATGTACCACAGGTATGAGGGATTAGAACATTATGGACGAACATGTGTGTTTTAAAATTACTCTCCAGAGTAAGTAGTATACGAATTTGGCATTAGACGACTATGGATCATCACGTGACTCTTCCAACTGCTTTTGAAGGTAAGCATTGCTCCTCATGTACCAGAGAAATTTGGCATTAGATTACCGTGGATCAAGAGGTAAGTCTTCAAAGTACTCTTATAATTACATTTCATTCGGCATGTACTACATAGATGTTGCATTATACCACTTAAGATAATCAAGTGTGTCTTCAGGATACCTCGCCGAATACAGTTTGCTCTACTTGTACCACAGGATTCAGGCTTGGGGCAGTTATGGAACAACCTGTGTGGCTTCAAATAATACTTCCTAGTCAAGTTTGCTCCGAATGTACTGCACGAATGTGGCCTTATGCAACCATAAATAAGCATGTTTCTTTTCAATTTTCCATTTTCAGTAAAGTTCGCTACACATTTACCAGAGGAATTGTGCTTGAGATTATTATGGACCTACATCTGTGAACCCTTACGAGAAAAGTTTGCTCCACTCGTCCCACATATTTGTGGCTATAAACCACTATGGATCATCAAGTGTTCCTACAGGTAATCCTTCCGAGTAAAGTTCACTCCACATGTATCACATGAATGTGGCTTGGGACTACTATGGATCGCCATGTGGGTCTTCAACAGTTCTTCCTGAGTAAATTTTGCTTCACATATGTGACAGGAATGTGACCTGAGACCACTATGTGTTTCTTCAAACTGCCTTTCTCAGTAAACCTTGCTCCACATGTATCACAGGAGTAAGGCTTTATACCACTATGAATAATCGTGTGTCTATTCAGGTCACCTTTCCGCATAAAGTTTACCCCACATGAATTACATGAATATACCTTGATACCAGTATGGATCACCATGTGTGTCTTCAACTGGGCTTCTCTGGTAAATTTTGCTTCGCATATAACACAGGAATGTGGCTTATGACCAGTATGAATCATGACGTGTTTCTTTAAACTGCCTTTCTCAGTATACGTTGCTCTGCATGTTTCACAGGAATAAGGCTTTATACCTTTATGTATCATCATATGAGTATTCAACACTCCTTTCTGACGAAATTGTGCTTTGCATATATCACAGGAATGTGGCTTATGACCACTATGAATCATCATGTGTCTTTTGAAGTCACTTTTCCGAGCAAAGTCCTTTCCACAAGCATCTCATGAGTGTGTCATGAGACCACTATGGATCATCATGTGTGCCCTCAACTGGATTTTCATAGTAAATTTTGCCTCGCATATACCACAAGAATATGACTTGAGACCACTATGGAGCATCAGGTGTCTTCAACTGTATTTTTTGAATAAATTTGGCTTCGCATATATCGCAGGAATATGGCCTAAAACCACTATGAATCATCATGTGTCTCTTGAAGTTGCTTTTCTGAATAAAGTTCGTTCCACATGTATCACAGGAATGTGGCTTCTTACCATTTTGATTAAGTGAGGCTACGAATCTATTTCTTGTAAAAGTGTTCTCAGGATTGTGGTGGTTTCTGTCAAGAATTTCTAACGTTAAAACTAGTAAAATACCCACTACCATAATAATATCAAAAATTACATAGCACGATTCCAGATAAGTGTATACCAATCTTCTGTATTCGTAGACAAAGATATAAGAGCCGAGATGAAATGCGTAATAATTGGGTGCTGCTCTATTCTTTTAAGTACGAGAGTTGGCCAGGAGGGATCGTATCCACAGGGTATTTAAATAGGCAACCCGCAATCCAGGGACAAGGGCATGCTCTCCCGAACGAGTAAGAGCGGAGAAGTCGTGCGAGGGCTCAAACATGAGGGCTCCTTCCCCTTACCTATAGGACGAATCTATTCCACCCTAAAATAAAATAAAATATCCACACCTCCTGGGAAATCAGAACATTTTAAAGAACATGCGCTTTTGAAGCTCTTTCAGAATGGCGGGCTTTTCAAACTTTATGGAAATGCCTCCCCCGCACTTTCCCCTACATCTATCCCTCCACCTCCCTCAGTTTTTCAAACAGACTTTTCCAAATTTAATTAGATTTTACACAAAAGTCCAGCATTGCTTCCACTTACAAGCGCTAGTCTCGTCTCTGTTGACCTACTTTGGTCAGTTTCAGTTCTCTTCCAACTTATTTATCGATTAATTTATTATATTTATAATAGTTTATTGATTATCGAATATTCACTAACGACACGAAATTAGTCGATATCACCCGGACGATAATCGGAGAAAGTCATGTGAGTGCTCAAACGGAAGGTCGCGGTTCCCTCTATCCATGGGATTCATCAGTTTCAATTTTCACATTTTTTTTTTAATGATGGACATTTCCACGGGTAGGTGAGGTTGGGAGCGGTTTCCACAAAGTCATGTAACATGAAACTTAGCTGCCCACGACAGGATAGCTCGAGCGGTCGATCTAGGATGGCCGCCACTGGATTATTGTTATTATCTTTTATTTACCTAATGTTAATTCATTCATTTATTATTATTATTATTATTATTACTATTATCCGATTCGGCCTACTATGGACCTCGTTGCGTCGACCACTGAACCCTGAACTTTAGTTCTATCCCATTATTACCGCATGAATTCTCTGTGAGCCTCCGTTCTTTCATCAGTCCACTCCTTCCCTGATTTCAGCTTTGGCTTTTCAGAGAATCACTGGTGTGTTCCAAGTTTTCTCAGAAGAGGTGCACGTTCCTGGATGTTTTCAAATGTGATTCCTACATCTAGAAGATCTCTTTCAATCTCGGTGAATCAAATTCCCTTCGTTTTCTTGTTTACGAAGTAGGGAAAGATGCGGTAGGTCAGTCTCTGAGAGTTCATGCGTGTTATGTGGCCATAGAAATTAATCCTCCTTTTCCTAGTGATGTCTGTTGTCCATTCCAGACTTAGGTAGAGTTCGTTGTTCTACCACATCCTGAACTCTCCATTTTCCCAGATTGGTCGCAGTATGTTACTTAGGATTTTCCCCTCTTTAGTCTCTATCTTTTCAATCAAAACTTTCATGTACAAAGCAAGGCATTCTCCTGCGCACAGGATTTCTAGAAGAATAACTGAACTGTCATGTCTAAGCTTGACATTGAGGGACAATGATGGTTTATTATAAACGTTCCTAGTTAGTTGGAATGCCAATTCCACCTTGTTGATCATTGATGTGGATGCTTCTTTCTCAGAATTGTTTGGAGTTATCCACTCACATAAGTACTTAAACATCTCCGTCCGCTTCATTATACCCTGCTCTACAACTAGCTCTCTCGGGGCGAGCTTGATGTTAGTTATAAACTCAGTTTTCTCAAAGGAGATCTGAAGGCCTGCTTTTGCTGCTTGGGTTTCGAGTTGTTTGATTTGAAAAGGTCCATAAAAAAATATTGAAAATAGATAGAGGGGAAGGAGATCTTTCGATAAGACCTCATGCCACGTTTTCCGATTAGGCGTTTGAGTGATATTCACTATTTTCGGAAATTTGAGATGGAAGACTTTGTAGTTGTTCAATAATCGATAAATCCATAATCAATAAAAAATAATAACCCCGTGCATAAGTTGGAAAAGAACAGAAACTGACCAAGCGAGGTCAACGTGGATGAGCTCAGCGATGGTTAATGGAAATAAGGGGAGGCAATGGTGTAATTTTGTGTTAAATCTAAATAATAAAAATAAAGAAAACCCTGGAACTACAGCTCATGAGGGCCTAGGCCCACCAAGCGACCGCTGCCCAGCCATGTCGCCTGCAGATATTGGGGTGACGCGTGGTCAGTGCATCGGCTCCCCTCGGCCGTTAAACTTGGTTTTCGTGACCTGGGCGCTGCCGCACTGTCAGACAGCTACTTAATTGTCCTCACTACGCTGAGTGCACCTCGTTGTAGCTCCCTCGTCAGTTTCTAAAGTCCCTGACGGCGCAGGGAATCGAACCCTCCGGGAGAAAGGCAGATGCGCTACCCGAACACCACGGGGCCAGCTGTTAAATCTAATTAAATTTGGAAAATCCGTTAGGAATTTTAGGGAATTCTGGGGGTGGAGATGGTGGGGGATGGGAGAAGGAAGTAGAGAAGGGGGTATGCAATTATCTACCAATAACGTTTGAAAACTCCGCCAACTTAGAAGAGCCTAGGTGCGCATGCGCACTAAAAATCCTTAATGTCGCCGAGGGTAGGGGTGGATTTACCTTAGTGGGAAATAGACTTGTCCCATAGGTAGAGAGGATGGAGCCCTTTCGTTCGATCCCTTAAACGACTTTCACAGATTACGCGTTCGGGAGTTCACACGACCTTGCCCCTGGATGTATTGCGGGTTACCCCTGGGATAGGCGCCCTCTACTTAGGAGCACAGGCAACTGAACAACAAGTAACTAGCGATGTGTTCATGCGACACAAGTTAATTCGCTATATAATAGCCCAGGAGGGTGATATACAATCTATACAGAAACCAGCCAGCAGTCATTCGAGCTGAAGGATAGGAGCGAAAAGCTGGTATTCAGAAAGGTGTAAGGCAAGGTTGCAACTAATCACCCATACTTTTCAATCTTTACATTGAGCAAGCAATTAAGGAAATTGTAGAAATATTTAAAGTCGGAGTGAAGATTCAAGGAGAAATAATTTCAACTCTGAAATTTTCTGATGACATCGTCATCTTGGCCGACACGCCTGAGGATTTGAATGAGTTTTTGAATGGCATGGACTCCGTCTTAAAAGAATACATGATGAAAATTAATAAATGTAAAACAAAAATACTGGAATGCAGCCGAAATAAATCAGAAACCTCTATGGACATCAAATTGGCAGGTGAAAAGCTGAAGGAAGTAAGAGACTTCTGTTACTTAGGAAGTAAAATAACGAGTGATGGACGAAGCAAAGAGGATATAAAAAGTAGGTTGGCTCAGGCGAGGAAAGCATTTCGACAAAAAATGAATCTGTTGACATCGAACATAGATTTAGGTATTAGGAAGTCATTTTTGAAAGCCTTTGTCTGGAGCGTGGCGCTCTATGGAAGTGAAACTTGGACTATTGGTGCAGCAGAAAAGAGGAGAATTGAAGCATTTGTAATGTGGTGTTACAGGAGAATGATGAAGATCAGATGGGTAGATAGGGTTACAAACGAAGAGGTATTAAGACGAGTGGGAGAGGAGAGTTCTGGCGACTGCTAATGTAGAGAAGAGATAGGTTAGTAGGACACATACTAAGACACCCAGGAATAGCAAGCTTAGTGATGGAAGGAAGGGTTGAGGACAAGAACTGTAGGGGTAGACCAAGGTCAGAATATGTTAAACAGATTGCCTCGGATGTAGGGTGTGGTAGCTATGTAGAGATGAAACGATTAGCACAGGACAGGGAGGCATGGAGCGCTGCATCAAACCAGTCAAGAGACTGAAGACTCAAACACAATAGCCTAGTTGGAATATATATGTGTTATCATACTTCACTTTTGAAAGCCTTATGGATGGATGGAGAGCACTATTAAGGGCTACACCAAGATGATTGTTTTTCCTGGCACATAGTACAAATGGTATGGTCTGTTATAATGTACAGAAGGTGGCAACCATTTAAGAACCACACTACACAACGCACACATATCCAACTCGCGGCATACCACTGCATGCCTCCCCTCTAGCGTCCCACATTTTAACTGGCACGATTAATTCTGAACGTTTACATTTATCACCACAATGGCTTAATCTCCCGAAGTACTATTTAAATAGTACATTATGCAACGAGCCTATAATGGCTATAATTAAGACACGAGTATGTTTATAAAACGAGCTTTAGCGAGTTTTATAATTTCATACGAGTGTCTTAATTACCATTATAGGCGAGTTGCATACGACTGTTTATGTTCGACGATAATTATAACTTTATTATATGTTGTAACATAAATATTCATAAATATCTGTTCAGTAACTAGAATGTTGTGATCGGGTGGTGCGCTAGGTAGCATATCTCCATGTTCCAAGCTCTCTGGCCGACCGAGGCATGCGCTCTGTGTGGTTGCAATGCCATATGCAGGCCATATGTTTACATCTGCCGCCCCTCAGTAATATTGTCACCGGAGTCGTTTCAAGAAAATGCGCTGTGTAGAAATTAGGGTTGGTGATTCTAAGGTACAGTGCTATTTCTTGTCTCATATTCGCCAGTTTATTTACGCGAACATATGGAAGGTGCGTATTCCATGTCGGTAATTTATTATAGTTCGATGTTGTGTTTATGTCCGACATGTTGGATTTTGAGCGCATGCGCGAAGGTATCGTAACCTAATTGGTCAATGAACGAGCTCTGATTGGCTGGAGAAACTGTATCATAATGGAAAACAGTGTTATAATGACCATCATTATGATACAGTTTTCTGACACATAATAGTGAGGGTCGAACATAAAATTCTCTACCTGTACTTGCAAACCAATTAGATTACACTATGAACAAAGTATTTCCAAAATAAATTCTGGGCCTCTATTGACAATTGTTGAGTATAAATGCGAGTTAATTGGGCGTCATGTTACATCATTAATTATTTTCTTAAAGAAATGACGTAGCCTCTACAAATAATCTTTGTCAGTCCTGCTTTTTATCCATGAGACGTGGAGTGAAGTGATTGCTTAACTGTCGAGATTTTATTCCCAAGTGGATGCAGATGGTTTGATGGCTTGACCTGGTATATATACTGTATTTTGCGTGGATGGGATCTACTGGAGTTGTTCATATCCCTATGATTAGGTATTAACGAAATCTATTGTTTCATTAGAGTTATATTCTAAAATTCATCCTCCTCGGTGGTAATGTAATATTACATTAATTAACCACTTACTGAATTAGAAAAATAGTAAACAGTTAAGTTAGCCACACGAGAGTCAGAGAGACAGCCGCAACACATTCCACCCTCATCTCCTTTGTAAAATACACTACTAGTCCGTTGCCATATAGCTAGAATTTGTGTGTGAGGGAAAGTAATATAGAGTCATTTCGCTAAGTGAAATTAAGTCTTTTACCTTAAGCCACAAAATGAAACTAACTCAAAACAGTGTGGCATTATTAAGTATGTCTATAAAATATATATTTTGAGTTCGCCCTGAATAATTAAATGCTTAATCAATTAATAGGGCTGAAATGCTTGACATTGATTTAGAAGCAGAAAGATTAGCACCCGCATTAAAACAGGAACAGCCTCAACATTCCAACAAAGAGGGTAAATATAAAGTAACATGTTGTTTGTATCTTTAACACTTACTCATTTAAGTGATTTCCACTTGCATCTGCTTCTTCATTCTGATTTTCTTCTTTTACATCCTGGACATAAGATGGAATAATTTTTTTCAGTGTTAAAACCTTATACTTTTACACAAATGACAACCCATGTAATTGTACAGCAGTCCTCAGCTGAAGTGAAGATATATTCGCTGAATGACTTTCTACTGTCCATCGCATCCTAATGCTAGGAATAACATTTATGCAGAAAGTGGTTATAATCCACAGATCTAAAACGGATAATACACTCTTAGAGACCAAGCGAATGAAAATGCGAAGATTAGAGCCTTAATGGAGCTTTAAGGATTGAGGACAAATTAACTTTTATTTCTAACTAGCTGAAGTACCCGTGCTTCGCTACGCGTCATAAATAAATTAAAGTGTGAAGGTGACAGTTAAAACGGGGGATAGGCGAGGTGCTGCGCAGAGGGAGGTTACGGATGGAAAATTTTGTCCAACTACACCGTTCGTTGTTGACCGTGTTTTATAGCACAAATTTAGGTTTTACTCGCTAACCGTTGGAGTTACCTTTCGGATAGAAAATGTAATTTTAAACCTCGTATATGCCATCAAAAGTTTGCTATTTCTTAGCGTTCACTTTTTATTTGAAATGGAAATATGAATGTTTGAAACCAAAGGATGTAGTGACGTCACTAAAATGGTCTCCATCTTTAAATAGTGCAATGTATTGAAATCAAAAGTAGCCTATATGTTAACCAGGTAAATCAGCTACTTCCATGTAAAATTCATGTAAATCGGACCAGTGGTTCTTGCGTGATTGAGTAATACACAGACACACCCCATCGCATTTTTAGTCTCGCTTCGCTCGCGACATAGTCGTGTCATATTGTTATTCAATGAAATGCAGGTTTAACCCCGTTAACACCCCTTTAGAACCTGAATATCCAAAAATCCCTCCTTAGTAGACTTTTTCGACACACAACAAACATATCCCCTTCTTCTAACTTTAATAATTTTGGTTGGTCGACGAGAGTGAACATCCAAAAATCCTTCCTTAGTGGGCGTTTTTCTTCCAGAATTTCACCCCTCCCCATAGGCCCCTTAAATTGGATTTATGAAAAAACGGTCGAACACCTACTTATTTTAATTATTTATTTATTTATTTATTTATTTTTAAGCTGATTGAAATTCGGATAAAATCAAACTCCTCGCCTATGTCGTTTAAGAGATACACGCTCCGTTAGGAATCTTTCAACCCCGACTTTTCATCCCTTTCACCTCATAATATACACCACATCGAAAAACCATTAGACATGTGTCAGCTTATTTTTAATGATTAGTATATATGCCAAGTATCACATCCCCAAATGAAACCACTCGTGAGATATTGTTATACAATGAAATGCACGTTTACCCCCCTTAACACCTCTTTAGAACCTGAATATCCAAAACTCTTTCCTTAGTGGACGTTTTCGACATACAACGAACATATCCCCAAAATTTCATGTTTCTTACTTCAATAATTTTGGCTGGGCGATGATGAGTGAGTGAGTCAGTCAGGACATTTTCTTTCATTTATTTTTGATAATTTCACCCCTCCCCATGAACCCCTTCAATTGGATAGATGAAAAAAAAAACGGTCGAACACCTATTTGCTTATTTAAAGCTGTTTTCGCCCTGAGTTTGATGAGTGAGTAAGTGAGTCAATCAGTTAGGACACTTTCTTTCCTGATTTTCCCCCCAGAATTTCACCCCTCTCCAAGGGCCCCTTGAATTGGATTTATGAAAAAAAAAACGGTCGAACACCTATTTACTTGTATTTTAAGCTGTTTTTCCCCGCCGAATTTCAAACTTCTCGCCTATGTCGTTTAAGAGATACACGCTCCATTAGGAATCCCTCAACCCCCAATTTTCACCCCTTTCACCTCATAATATACACCACATCGATAAACCCTTAGATATATGTCTGATTATTTTTAATGATTAGTTTATATACCGAATATCACATCCCCAAAGAAACAAATCATGAGATATCGTTATTCAATGAAATGCACGTTTACCCCCTTAACATCTCTTTAAAACACGAATAAACAAAAATCATTCCTTAGTTGACGTTTTCGACATACAGCGAACATATTCCCAAAATTTCATTTTTCCAACTTTAATAGTTTTCGCTGGACGTGATGAGTGAGTGAGTCAGACAGGACATTTTCTTTCAGTTATTTTTACCAGAATTTCACCGCTCCCCAAGGGCCCCTTAAATTGGATTGATGAAAAAACTCTTGATCACCTATTAACTTATTTTTTAAGCTGTCTTTTTCCCCCGAGTTTGATGAGTGAGTGAGTTATTCAGTCAGTTAGGACACTTTCTCTCCTTTTTTCCCCCAGAATTCCACCCCACCCCATTGGCCCCTTAAATTAATTTATGAAAAAACGGTCAAACACCGATTTACTTATTTATTTAGCTGATTTTTTTTCGCTGAATTTCAAATTTCTCGCCTATGTCGTTTAAGAGATGGGCCTACACGCTCCGTTAGGAATCCTTCAACCCCCACTATTCAACCCTTTCACCTCATAATAATACACCACATCGAAAAACCCTTAGACACATGTCTGCTTATTTTTAATGAATAGTTTATATGCCGAGTATCACCTCCACAAATGAAACCACTCGTGAGATATTGTTATTCAATGACCCCTTTAGAGCCTGAATATCCAAAAAATCCTCCCTTAGTGTACGGTTTTGACATACAACGAACATATCCCCAAAATGCCATGTTTCCAACATCAATATTTTTGGCTGGGCGATGATGAGTGAGTGAATGAGTCATGACATTTCCTTTCATTTGTTTTTCTTCAGAATTTCACCCCTCCCGATGAACCCCTTCAATTTGATTGATCAAAAAACTGTCGAATAGCTATTTACTTACTTTAAAGCAGTTTTTCCCCCTGAGTTTGATGAGTGAGTCATTCAGTCAATCAGTTAGGACACTTTCTTTCCTGTTTCCCCCCCCCCCACAAGAATTTCACCCCTCCCCATGGGCCCCTTAAATTGGATTTATGAAAGAACGGTCAAACACATATTTACTTATTTTTTATGCTGACTTTTTCCGCTGAGTTTCAAACTCCTCGCCTATGTCGTTTAAGAGATACACGCTCCGTTAGGAATCTTCCAATCCCTACTTTTCACCCCTTTCACCTCATAATATACACCACATCGAAAAACCCTCAGAAACGTGTCTTCTTACTTTCTAATTATGAGTTTATATGCCGTGTATCACATCCCCCAATGAAACCAATCGGGAGATATTGTTATTCAATGAAATGCAGGTTTAACCCCCTTAAAACCCCTTTAGAACCTGAATATCCGAAAATCCTGCCTTAGTAGCCGGTTTTGACATACAATGAACATATCCCCAAACTGTCACGTTTCTAACTTCAATAATTTTGTCTGGGCGATGATAAGTGAGTGAGTGAGTGAGTTAGTCAGGACATTTTCTTTCAATTTTCTTTTTTCAGAATTGCACCCCTACCCATGAACCCCTTAAATTTGATTTATGAAAAAAAACTGTCGAACAGCTATTTACTTACTTTAAAGCAGTTTTTCCCCCTGAGCTTGATGAGTGAGTCAGTAAGTCAATCAGTTAGGACACTTTCTATCCTGTCCCCCCCCCCCAGAAGTTCACCCCTCCCCATGGGCCCCTTAAATTGGATTTATGAAAAAAAAACGGTGAAACACATATTTACTTATTTTTATGCTGATTTTTTCCGCTGAGTTTCAAACTCCTCGCCTATGTCGTTTAAGAGATACACGCTCCGTTAGGAATCCTTCAATCCCCACTTTTCACCCCTTTCACCTCATAATATACGCCACATTGAAAAACCCTCAGACTCGTGTCTTCTTATTTTTAATGATGAGTTTATGTGCCGAGTATCACATCCCCCAATGAAACCAATCGGGAGATATCGCTATTCAATGAAATGCATGTCTACCCCTTAACACCCCTTTAGAACCTGAATATACAAAAATCATCTCTTAGTGGGCATTTGCGGCACTTGTGGAAGCAGCATACCAAATTTCATTCCAATCCGTTCGGTGGTTTCTGAGATTTCGTGATGAATGAATGAGTGAGTGAGTGAGTGAGTGGTATTTGACAAATATATAGTAGAAGATAGTGGCAAGTCTTTGTTATGCTAAACTCGGTTGACAGAGCTGTGTGAGTAGGTGAATAACTAACGGGATTTCAAGTAAAGATGCTCATTTTCTATACCGGTAGTGCAGAGCGCAACTGGCATCCAGACGGCCGTGTCTCGACTTAAGCTATGATGCCATGGAAACTATCTGCTCTGCAAAAAGATGGTATATTGGCTTTCACGGCCGGTGAATTAAAACTCAGCAATTCTTCTAGGTTTGTGCCGTGTCTTGTGTGGGGTTTCGCCTAGGACACCAAGCTAGGCTCATCGGCGGGCTCTTGGTGTCCCCGCCCGGACCCCCACAGGAGTGACGAACTGCGCGCCACCTCCCTTTATATAAGGTGCAACTGCACCACTTGACTACGAGAACTAAAAGTTCAAGCAGCCTTAACCTCCATATGAAGGCTTCCAAAAAGATGGTATATTGGCTTTCACGGCCGGTGAATTAAAACTTAGCAATTCTTCTAGGTTTGTGCCGTGTCTTGTGTGGGGTTTCGCCTAGGACACCAAGCTAGGCTCATCGGCGGGCTCTTGGTGTCCCCGCCCGGACCCCCACAGGAGTGACGAACTGCGCGCCACCTCCCTTTATATAAGGTGCAACTGCACCACTTGACTACGAGAACTAAAAGTTCAAGCAGCCTTAACCTCCCTATGAAGGCTTCCAAAAAGATGGTATATTGGCTTTCACGGCCGGTGAATTAAAACTCAGCAATTCTTCTAGGTTTGTGTCGTGTCTTGTGTGGGGTTTCGCCTAGGACACCAAGCTAGGCTCATCGGCGGGCTCTTGGTGTCCCCGCCCGGACCCCCACAGGAGTGACGAACTGCGCGCCACCTCCCTTTATATAAGGTGCAACTGCACCACTTGACTACGAGAACTAAAATTTCAAGCAGCCTTAACCTCCCTATGGAGGCTTCCAAAAAGATGGTATATTGGCTTTCACGGCCGGTGAATTAAAACTCAGCAATTCTTCTAGGTTTGTGCCGTGTCTTGTGTGGGGTTTCGCCTAGGACACCAAGCTAGGCTCATCGGCGGGCTCTTGGTGTCCCCGCCCGGACCCCCACAGGAGTGACGAACTGCGCGCCACCTCCCTTTATATAAGGTGCAACTGCACCACTTGACTACGAGAACTAAAAGTTCAAGCAGCCTTAACCTCCCTATGAAGGCTTCCAAAAAGATAGTATATTGGCTTTCATGGCCGGTAAATTAAAACACAGCAATTCTTCTAGGTTTGTGCCGTGTCTTGTGTGGGGTTTCGCCTGGGACACCAAGCTAGGCTCATCGGCGGGCTCTTGGTGTCCCCGCCCGGACCCCCACAGGAGTGACGAACTGCGCGCCACCTCCCTTTATATAAGGTGCAACTGCACCACTTGACTACGAGAAATAAAAGTTCAAGCAGCCTTAACCTCCCTATGAAGGCTTCCAAAAAGATGGTATATTGGCTTTCACGGCCGGTGAATTAAAACTCAGCAATTCTTCTAGGTTTGTGCCGTGTCTTGTGTGGGGTTTCGCCTAGGACACCAAGCTAGGCTAATCGGCGGGCTCTTGGTGTCCCCGCCCGGACCCCCACAGGAGTGACGAACTGCGCGCCACCTCCCTATATATAAGGTGCAACTGCACCACTTGACTACGAGAACTAAAAGTTCAAGCAGCCTTAACCTCCCTATGAAGGCTTCCAAAAAGATGGTATATTGGCTTTCACGGCCGGTGAATTAAAACTCAGCAATTCTTCTAGGTTTGTGCCGTGTCTTGTGTGGGGTTTCGCGTAGGACACCAAGCTAGGCTCATCGGCGGGCTCTTGGTGTCCCCGCCCGGACCCCCACAGGAGTGACGAACTGGGCGCCACCTCCCTTTATATAAGGTGCAACTGTACCACTTGACTACGAGAACTAAAAGTTCAAGCAGCCTTAACCTCCCTATGAAGGCTTCCAAAAAGATGGTATATTGGCTTTCACGCCCGGTGAATTAAAACTCAGCAATTCTTCTAGGTTTGTGCCGTGTCTTGTGTGGGGTTTCGCCTAGGACACCAAGCTAGGCTCATCGGCGGGCTCTTGGTGTCGCGCAGTTCGTCACTCCTGTGGGGGTCCGGGCGGGGACACCAAGAGCCCGCCGATGAGCCTAGCTTGGTGTCCTAGGCGAAACCCCACACAAGACACGGCACAAACCTAGAAGAATTGCTGAGTTTTAATTCACCGGCCGTGAAAGCCTATATACCATCTTTTTGGAAGCCTTCATAGGGAGGTTAAGGCTGCTTGAACTTTTAGTTCTCGTAGTCAAGTGGTGCAGTTGCACCTTATATAAAGGGAGGTGGCGCGCATTTCGTCACTCCTGTGGGGGTCCGGGCGGGGACACCAAGAGCCCGCCGATGAGCCTAGCTTGGTGTCCTAGGCGAAACCCCACACAAGACACGGCACAAACCTAGAAGAATTGCTGAGTTTTAATTCACCGGCCGTGAAAGCCAATATACCATCTTTTTTGGAAGCCTTCATAGGGAGGTTAAGGCTGCTTGAACTTTTAGTTCTCGTAGTCAAGTGGTGCAGTTGCACCTTATATAAAGGGAGGTGGCGCGCAGTTCGTCACTCCTGTGGGGGTCCGGGCGGGGACACCAAGAGCCCGCCGATGAGCCTAGCTTGGTGTCCTAGGCGAAACCCCACACAAGACACGGCACAAACCTAGAAGAATTGCTGAGTTTTAATTCACCGGCCGTGAAAGCCAATATACCATCTTTTTGGAAGCCTTCATAGGGAGGTTAAAGCTGCTTGAACTTTTAGTTCTCGTAGTCAAGTGGTGCAGTTGCATCTTATATAAAGGGAGGTGGCGCGCAGTTCGTCACTCCTGTGGGGGTCCGGTCGGGGACACCAAGAGCCCGCCGATGAGCCTAGCTTGGTGTCCTAGGCGAAACCCCACACAAGACACGGCACAAACCTAGAAGAATTGCTGAGTTTTAATTCACCGGCCGTGAAAGCCAATATACCATCTTTTTGGAAGCCTTCATAGGGAGGTTAAGGCTGCTTGAACTTTTAGTTCTCGTAGTCAAGTGGTGCAGTTGCACCTTATATAAAGGGAGGTGGCGCGCAGTTCGTCACTCCTGTGGGGGTCCGGGCGGGGACACCAAGAGCCCGCCGATGAGCCTAGCTTGGTGTCCTAGGCGAAACCCCACACAAGACACGGCACAAACCTAGAAGAATTGCTGAGTTTTTATCTACTTTGCCATTCCTTCATGAGTATATTTTATGATTTGATTATCCTGTGCTTGAGTGCAAAAGGGCCGAAATCAGAAAAATGAGAAAGACTATCAAAAATTCATGTAGCCAGCGGTTCCTTCTGGGACCTAAACTATGTGTATGCAAAATTTGGTTTTGATTGGTGGAACGGTGTGGATTTGTATACGGAACCAACCCACCCACCCACATACATACATACATACATACAGACTTTCACTTTTATATATAAGATTATGTTAGCCGTAGGACCATACGAGAGGGGTAGACGACAATACAATAGACCATAACATGGCCTACGGCCCAACATGTGCACATATCATTGAGTAACAAGCTACTGGACTGCCCATACGAGCATAACATTTGAGAATGAAGGCATAAATCAATCATCCTTCAGAATATTATACACGGCATTTCTTCATAATTCACTGCAATTTAATATTTTAATGTTCAATATGAAGTTAGATCGAGTTAATTAAATGCCTCTATGGGGAGTCTATTGTAGAGCATGCTGGTAATTCTAAGAATTATGTGCCTGCTAGAGTACGGGAGTACACAGTTTGCAAAGGGGATTATAGCATGCTAATAACTGTAAGAATTATGTGTCTGCTAGAGTACGGGAGGACACAGTTTACAAAGGAGATTAGAGCATGCTAGTAACTCTAAGAATTATGTGCCTGCTAGAGTACGGGAGTACACAGTATGCAAAGGAGCTTAGAGCAGGTACTAACAACCAAACGCTTCCAATTGTCATCAACATAATTGTGAGATAACAGGTCTTAATCCCGAAATGTTGTTAGGTGATACGAAGATGTCTTGAACATAAGCTTTAAAATTCTCACCTCTTTCAGATCTGAACATGATGTTTCTGTTTCGATGCATGGAACGATTTCCGGTATAGAAGATTCCTCTATCTTAATATCCGTGTGATGGTCTGTATCGCCCTGCAAATAAATTACTTGTTTCACATATATGTCCCTTTACGTAGATGTTTTTGTAGACTTACACTGAAGGAATCAAGGAATAAAATAACATACTAATGGTGATTCAACTCCGATTTCATAGTTTTCTATCGTCTATGGCTACATTGCAAAGACCCTAACAGTTGTTGTGCAGGTTTTATCCAAAAGCATTCCTGTTATTATACACTCGCAAAACGTGGGCCTAGCATATTGTCACTAGCATTGTGTGGGTTGCAACTTTTCGCCGTAGATGCAGTTAACGTTAATAAGGACAAGAAACATTGATAGATTGTGTGTTAGAAATCTCGTAACAAGCGTTGACTATTTGAAACAATTTTAATCTCAAGGAAACCTAACGTAGGGAGTAATTTAACGGAAACGATAAACAAATAGGGGTTTAAAACTCAGCAATTCTTCTAGGTTTGTGCCGTGACTTGTGTGGGGTTTCGCCTAGGACACCAAGCTAGGCTCATCGGCGGGCTCTTGGTGTCCCCGCCCGGACCCCCACAGGAGTGACGAACTGCGCGCCACCTCCCTTTATATAAGGTGCAACTGCACCACTTGACTACGAGAACTAAAAGTTCAAGCAGCCTTAACCTCCCTATGAAGGCTTCCAAAAAGATGGTATATTGGCTTTCACGGCCGGTGAATTAAAACTCAGCAATTCTTCTAGGTTTGTGCCGTGTCTTGTGTGGGGTTTCGCCTAGGACACCAAGCTAGGCTCATCGGCGGGCTCTTGGTGTCCCCGCCCGGACCCCCACAGGAGTGACGAACTGCGCGCCACCTCCCTTTATATAAGGTGCAACTGCACCACTTGACTACGAGAACTAAAAGTTCAAGCAGCCTTAACCTCCCTATGAAGGCTTCCAAAAAGACGGTATATTGGCTTTCACGGCCGGTGAATTAAAACTCAGCAATTCTTCTAGGTTTGTGCCGTGTCTTGTGTGGGGTTTCGCCTAGGACACCAAGCTAGGCTCATCGGCGGGCTCTTGGTGTCCCCGCCCGGACCCCCACAGGAGAGACGAACTGCGTGCCACCTCCCTTTATATAAGGTGCAACTGCACCACTTGACTACGAGAACTAAAAGTTCAAGCAGCCTTAACCTCTCTATGAAGGCTTCCAAAAAGATGGTATATTGGCTTTCACGGCCGGTGAATCAAAACTCAGCAATTCTTCTAGGTTTGAGCCGTGTCTTGTGTGGGGTTTCGCCTAGGACACCAAGCTAGGCTCATCGGCGGGCTCTTGGTGTCCCCGCCCGGACCCCCACAGGAGTGACGAACTGAGCGCCACCTCCCTTTATATAAGGTGCAACTGCACCACTTGACTACGAGAACTAAAAGTTCAAGCAGCCTTAACCTCCCTATGAAGGCTTCCAAAAAGATGGTATATTGGCTTTCACGGCCGGTGAATTAAAACTCAGCAATTCTTCTAGGTTTGTGCCGTGTCTTGTGTGGGGTTTCGCCTAGGACACCAAGCTAGGCTCAAACACGGCACAAACCTAGAACAATTGCTGAGTTTTAATTCACCGGCCGTTAAAGCCAATATACCATCTTTTTGGAAGCCTTCATAGGGAGGTTAAGGCTGCTTGAACTTTTAGTTCTCGTAGTCAAGTGGTGCAGTTGCACCTTATATAAAGGGAGGTGGCGCGCAGTTCGTCACTCCTGTGGGGGTCCGGGCGGGGACACCAAGAGCCCGCCGATGAGCCTAGCTTGGTGTCCTAGGCGAAACCCCACACAAGACACGGCACAAACCTAGAAGAATTGCTGAATTTTAATTCACCGGCCGTGAAAGCCAATATACCATCTTTTTGGAAGCCTTCATAGGGAGGTTAAGGCTGCTTGAACTTTTAGTTCTCGTAGTCAAGTGGTGCAGTTGCACCTTATATAAAGGGAGGTGACGCGCAGTTCGTCATTCCTGTGGGGGTCCGGGCGGGGACACCAAGAGCCCGCCGATGAGCCTAGCTTGGTGTCCTAGGCGAAACCCCACACAAGACACGGCACAAACCTAGAAGAATTGCTGAGTTTTAATTCACCGGCCGTGAAAGCCAATATACCATCTTTTTGGAAGCCTTCATAGGGAGGTTAAGGCTGCTTGAACTTTTAGTTCTCGTAGTCAAGTGGTGCAGTTGCACCTTATATAAAGGGAGGTGGCGCGCAGTTCGTCACTCCTGTGGGGGTCCGGGCGGGGACACCAAGAGCCCGCCGATGAGCCTAGCTTGGTGTCCTAGGCGAAACCCCACACAAGACACGGCACAAACCTAGAAGAATTGCTGAGTTTTAATTCACCGGCCGTGAAAGCCAATATACCATCTTTTTGGAAGCCTTCATAGGGAGGTTAAGGCTGCTTGAACTTTTAGTTCTCGTAGTCAAGTGGTGCAGTTGCACCTTATATAAAGGGAGGTGGCGCGCAGTTCGTCACTCCTGTGGGGGTCCGGGCGGGGACACCAAGAGCCCGCCGATGAGCCTAGCTTGGTGTCCTAGGCGAAACCCCACACAAGACACGGCACAAACCTAGAAAAATTGCTGAGTTTTAATTCACCGGCCGTGAAAGCCAATATACCAAATAGGGGTTTATTTGCAAGTACAGGGGCAGCTACTTGAAATCTCATTTCATATTAATTCACTTGTAATACATAACACATGAGTCACTGTGGTTATCAAGATGATTGTCGAATGTGTTAATAAATAGAGATCAGAATAAGAATATTTTTATGTACAGTAGCTTAAGAGCTTTTCTGAATGAAAATGCCGACCGAGGTCCAATAAAATGATGAGAAACACCGCCATTGAACATCTCTGGGGTGTTTTACATGGTGCCTTCGTGCCAGTCCAAAACAACACACATCTCTTTTGTAGTGTTATTATTTTAAGGGACGGAACTGCGAGGTCATCAGCCCCTTACACTTATCACATCCTCCTTCGTTCAATCCTCCTACAAAAACGAAGAACCCCTCACCTTCAAATATGTGTACAACATTAGAGGCTATCATGGAGGTCTAGGGTAAGTCAACACCATACTGACAATCACACCGGAGGCGGCCTTCAAGGGTGGACCATCAATACATTCACTGCCATGGAGGTATCAAGGTGGGAGGAGGACCAACATTGACAGGGAAAGTAGTGAAGGTCGCCCCAAGCCTCATGTGAGTATTCGGACACTACTGATCTCTTAATGTAGATTGACAATTGAAATCCGACGCACTCTAGTTAAGTTAGTTATTGTTGTTTTAAGAGGGCGCTAAAGTCAGCCGGCCGGCCGCTCGTGGCAGGCTCTGCTTATAGCATTGAGAGAGAGTTAAAATCGACGTTTTAAATAAGTCAATGGCTGAAATTAAACAAAACTTCACTTTCAAATCACGTAAATACCTTCAATAGCACTTATTAAACTTTTCAAATGAGATTTCATTGATAATAACATATTGTATCATTGAAACTGAAAAGCAATTTTCCCATAAGGCAAGGCCTATTTTTCACAGATTTTACTTCAGAAATTAAAAATCAATGTGACTGTCAAAAGTGATGAAAAGTTGCATGGCTGTAAAGGGTATTTGTTTAAGAATGCTTCTATAGAGATGAATCTTGCTTTCCTCCTGCGTGTTTCTATAAAAGAAGCAGTTTTTAATGTTTTACACTTTCAGTCGTAATGCCGCTGCCGTAGAAGTTTGCTACTTAGCCGCAAGAGCGCAGGCGTAATGGGTCGGTAATGCAGAGTGACAAGTTATTTCTAGCGCTGAGAACAAGACGTACAGCTGATGTATTGTATTCGTTGAATAGGATTCTACTGTGTTTACTTTCGTTTCTTAAACGAACTGTTAGTAGGTTCATTTTCTGTGTACAGTGTTATTAATTCAACGAGTTAAAGTGTAATTTATTGTGATGGGCAAAACTCGGATGCCTCTTTCTGCTTGGCGGAAGAAAAGAAGATTAAATCCAGTGCTACAACGATACAACGATGAAAGAAGGTAAGCAATATTGAATAATACCCTATATTATTCTTAAATAATTTTGTCCCATACACTACTTATTGGAAAATAAAGTACTGAATTTTTTAAACTATAATTTTGAACAAATTGATAAAACAGTGTTGTCATCTCATAATTATCAGGGCAGATGACCCCGCTATTCCGTCCTTTGAATTAATAATAACTAACTAAATAATTACATAATTATGAATTCATTTATTCGAGTTATCTTTTCAAGAACCCAGTAAAAATAAATCGAAGGTCGTAAGTATTCTATAAATTGTCATTCTAATAAATAATAAAATAATAATAATAACCTCTGGCACTACAGCCCATGAAGGGCCTAGGCCGACCAAGCGACCGCTGCCTGGCCATTTGGCCTGCAGATATTGGGGTCACGCGTGATCAGCGCATCGGGTCCCCTCAGCCGTTAATCTTGGTTTCCGTGATCGGGGCGCTGTCTCACTGTCAAAGAGCTACTCAATTGTCCTTACGAGGCTGAGTGCACCCCGTTCCTGCCCTCACGTCAGTTTCTAAAATCCCTGACGGAGCCGGGAATCGAACCCGGGGCCTCCGGGTGAGAGGCAGCCGCGTTCTACCCCAACACCATGGGGCCACCGTCATTCTAATAAATACAGTATTTATTGTTAAGTTTGTTTTCATTAATGAATATTAAGTTATAGTAAAAAATTGTTTAGTAACTGATGAAAACTGAGAAATTTAATGTTTGCCTTTCGTTTTGTAATTGTTTTTTGTGGTTTAATATTAACAGCAACAATTATTGCAGGTGTAGGTAGACAAAAATACTGTAGTTTTAGAAACAATTAGCTTAATGTAAATTAAGGACAAAATCGGGCTTAAAATACCTTATATAGGTTGTTGTTGTTTGAGTCTTCAGTCTTTTGACTGGTTTGATGCAGCTCTCCATGCCTCCCTGTCCTGAGCTAATCGTTTCATCTCTACATAGCTACCACACCCTACATCCGAGGCAATCTGTTTAACATATTCTAACCTTGGTCTACCCCTACAGTTCTTGTACTCGACCCTTCCTTCCATAACTAAGCTTGCTATTCCTGGGTGTCTTAGTATGTGTCCTACCAACCTATCTCTTCTCTTCATTAGCAGTCGCCAGAAACATCTCTCCTCTCCCACTCGTCTTAATACCTCTTTGTTTGTAACCCTATCTACCCATCTGATCTTCATCATTCTCCTGTAACACCACATTTCAAATGCTTCAATTCTCCTCTTTTCTGCTGCACCAATAGTCCAAGTTTCACTTCCATAGAGCGCCACGCTCCAGACAAAGGCTTTCAAAAATGACTTCCTAATACCTAAATCTATATTCGATGTCAGCAGATTCCTTTTTTGTAGAAATGCTTATCTTGCCTGAGCCAACCTACTTTTTATATCCTCTTTGCTTCGTCCATCACTGGTTATTCTGCTTCCTAAGTAACAGAAATCTCCTACTTCCTTCAGCTTTTCACCTGCCAATTTGATCTCCATAGAGGTTTCTGATTTATTTCGGCTGCATTCCAGTATTTTTGTTTTACATTTATTAATTTTCATCATGAATTCTTTCCGTAAGACGGAGTCCATACCATTCAAAAACTCATTCAAATCCTCAGGCTTGTTGGCCAAGATGACGATGTCATCAGCAAATCTCAGAGTTGAAATTATTTCTCCTTGAATCTTCACTCCCACTTTAAATTTTTCTCTAATTTCCTTCATTGCTTGTTCAATGTAAAGATTGAAAAGTATGGGTGATAAGTTGCAGCCTTGCCTTACACCTTTCTGAATACCAGCTTCTCTCTCATGTCCTTCAACTCGAATGACTGCTGTCTGGTTTCTGTATAGATTGTATATCACCCTCCTATCCCTGTACTTTATTCCAATCGATTTCAAAATGTCAAACAATTTAGTCCAATCAACGTTATCAAAAGCCTTTTCTAAGTCTACAAAAGCCATGAACGTTCTCTTATCTTTCCTTATTCTACCTTCCAAAATCAGCCTAAGACTTAGTACAGCTTCCCTTGTTCCTACATTTCTCCTGAAACCAAACTGGTCTTCACCCAACTCCGTTTCTATCTGGCTCTCAATCCTCTTGTAAATTATTCTAGACAGGATCTTTGAAGCATGAGTAATTAAGCTGATTGTACGGTAATCTTCACATCTGTCAGCTCCCACTTTCTTTGGTATAGGGATGATTACATTCTTATATAGGCTACACCGCTTTTCTTATAATATTTTACTTTTTCTGAAAATTTACTATCAATAAAATTTTAAATGCCTCAGACTAAATGGCTGCGTGGCTCAGCGAAGTGTTCGCCTGCTGTTCCCAAGGTTGCAGGATCAAATCCTGGCGTAGTCAGTTGGCATGCGAGGGCGCCATGTCAGTGGATTTACTGGCACATAAAAGATCCCCTTCGGGGTAAACTTCCGGCACCTAGGCGTCTTTTAAAAGCCGCAGTAGTTAAAAGGGATGTAACACCCATAACATAATTCAAATGCCTCAGAATGCACCATTTTGCCAATAATGTTTCAAATGTTATGGAAAGAGGGCTAAGCTACTTAACCGCGGGTATTCTTATGTCGTTTATTCTGGATCAGCTATTGTCTGTCAGTTAGTTGATATGCTAATTATTCCATTCATATTGACAGTAAAACTTTTAGTATAAAAATGCTGATTTTGTGTTTTTAATCTTTGCTTGATTTTCTTTACTGATCCTTAGGCAATATGTAAAAAAATATTTTTTTATTGCGGAGAATTCCCTGAACACATCCATCTGACATGATCTAGGTCCGATATGCGTGTCATTATAGAGAGACAAATAATGATCAACAAATAATCCTAAATATACTCTGTAAAAACGACTTTTTCAGTACCAGTACTGGATGCTTTTTTTTTTTTTTTTTTTTTTAGCAAGAAGAACGTTGATTTGATAGAGACACATGAGCCGGAAGCTGTACAAGAAAAACAAGAACAACCAGTATTTGGAAAGCCACAATGCGTCTCACTGAAACTTAGCGGGAGAAGAGTTGTAAATATTGTTGACTTTTTAGACCAGATCAAAGATATAGACAAACACAGCCCGTTTGGTTGCACTTTCGCCAATATGGAAGTGATTTCTGAAAAACGTCAAGGCTTAAAAAGTATTTTCGTTTTCATGTGTAACATGTGTGGTTTAAGAAAAACAGTTCATTCTGAAAAATCACATGACAACCTGATGGACGTCAACACTGCCAGTGTTTGTGGTACAGTTACTACAGGCGGTGGGCACGCACAAATGGAGGAGTTCTTGAGCGTACTTGACATCCCTCCTACGAGTCATGTCACATTCAAGAAGTACGAGGAGAAAGTGTCGGAGGGTTGGGCAGCTACTGCGGCGGCGGAGATGGAGGAAGCAGCGGTGGAAGAGGCACGGCTGGCGCTGGAGCTCGGCGAGGTAGATAAGGATGGCGTCCCGCTTATCACTGTGGTCGCTGACGGTGCCTGGTGCAAGAGGTCGTATCGCACCAACTACTCAGCTTTATCTGGCGTGGTAAGTTGTTATTAGTTACCGTACCGTACTGTATATGGCAAGAGACGTAGGCAAATCCTGAACCGAAGCATTTTAGTGGCGCTACATAGTTTGCTCTGTTCACTTTGTGTATCAACGGCCTAAGTAAGTAGCTTTTGATAAAAGTAGTATTTCTGTGATAGTAGAATTTTTTTGCGCGTCAAATTCAAGAGTAGCCTTACCTTGTCGGCGCGCAACTCAAACTTCGTCAGCGAGTTTCACAGCTAAAATTTACCAAAGTACGAGCTGGATTCCGCCAATTCGTACAACATTTATAATTTTAAATTTAAGTTCTTACTTTTCATTAGTGTTCGTATGTGATTTTACAAGAATTCCAAAAATAATGCTTCAACGGGAATAATAAGATTACATTTTGAAATAAGTAAAAATAAGAATTTTAGTGTGACTGTGTAACGGGTTAGCGGATACACGAGAGGATCGATTTTGACGAAATTCAGCAAGTATGTCAGAAAAACGTCTAACTGTATCTCCAGACTTCTTCCCGTATCTTAGTTTTAGGGGTTTCTTCTGCCCAAATAATATTACGTTCATAAAAAAAGTTTTAGATGATTTTGATCTGAGTTGGACTGAAATAATCCTTATAGGCCTAATTCACTTTTATTTAATTTCTACCTAATTTGAAATATTAACTTACTGTGCATCATAATAACTATGCAGGTTATACTGTATTTATTTTTGTTTTTGTAGGCAGCTATCGTCGGTCACCGCACTCGGAAGGTGCTCTTCATCGGCGTAAAGAACAAGTATTGTACAACTTGCGCCGGCGCCGAGACAAAAGGAGAGGCGGCCAAGACACACACCTGCTATAAGAATTGGAACATGACTCAGAGCTCTACAAGTATGGAAGCTGCGATCATTTGCGAGGGCTTCCAGAGAAGTGAGGAAATGTACAACGTTAGGTATGCTAAGCTTATCGCAGATGGTGATAGCAGCGTGTACAAAAGAATTTTAGAGTCTAGGCCGTATAAATGTTTGACTGTTGAAAAGGTAGAGTGTAAGAACCATTTGCTAAGAAATATGTGCACTCGTTTGAGGAATATTGCCAATTCCAAAACTGAGAAACCTTCAGTCATGCTTCGCAAAAAAATTGGGAACAATTTGTTACGCTGCAGGGTTGCATTGACCAAAGCCACTGAGCACAGAATAAGAGAAGACCGGCTCATAAATGAAAAAATTGAAAACCTGAGGAAAGACATACTCAATATCCCTAGCCACGTGTTTGGTGAACACAAGGGGTGTGCAGAGAGGAGCTACTTCTGTGAGCTAGACACAACAACTGCTCCAGTCGATTCTAACCTTGTGCCTCAACTCGCTTCTGTTGGTCTGTACGCATTGATTTCGGATGTTTTCAGGGATGTTAGCCGTCACAGCCGCAGCTTGCTCGCCGATGTAAATAGCAACTATGTTGAGCATTACAACTCCATAGTTGCTAAGTTCATTGGCGGGAAAAGAATAAATTTTGCATCGACCGGGTCATACCAGGGGCGCTGTTCTGCTGCTGTTGTTCAGCACAACTCCGGCATGGCCAATTACAAGCTTCACAAAACACTGTATAGTTCAAGTCCAGGATCGTTTGCGAAAGGCACAGAGGTAAAAAGAAAGAAGAAGGCTGATAGTCGGAAGAACCAAAAGAGATGTCGCAAGTCATTATTTAGTTCAATAATCAATGAAGAGAAGGATTATGGCCCAGCGGCACAAAGACCCGATATCGACGAAGAGGTGATGAAAAAGGAATCGGATGAGTTCCTGAAAAGTCTACACAGATCAAAGGAAGAATTAGAAAGAATTGAACGAGAAACAATTCAGCAAAGTGACTGTAACGAATGGCTAGAACTCCGCAGAAACATACTCACTGCGTCGAACTTTGGGCGAGTTTGTAAAATGAGAGCAACAACGGGGTGCGAGCCATTAGTGAAGCAAATCCTCTACACTGCATTTGATTGCGAGGCAATGGAGTATGGCCGAAGGAACGAGGAGTCAGCTCGCAACGAACTCGCTTTTTTGATTGACGAAAAAATAGAAAAATGTGGTCTCTTTATCGATAGTTTCCTTTTTTCGGAGCCAGTCCCGACGGGCTAGTCAATGATGATACAGTCATTGAAATAAAGTGCCCTTCGTCGGCTAAGGACTTTACTCCAGACGAAGCTATTAAGAAACGCAAGGTCACTTTTTGGGCAGTAAACAAGAAGGGAGACATCGGGGAAGTACAAAAAAATCACATATTCTATTTCCAAATACAAGGTCAACTTCAAGTGACAAAAAGGAAGTACTGCATTTTTGCCTTGTGGACCCCAAAAGGAATCAAAACAGCAAAAATAGAACGAGATGAGACCTTTTGGAAAAATGAAATGTTCCCAAAGTTACATAGGTTTTATATGGACTGCCTACTTCCAGAAATAGTTGACCCTAGACAAAGCCGCTCCATGCCTATAAGAAACCCTGCTTACATAGTGGGAGCCCAAAGGATGGCTGAGGAGAAGAAGGCTAACAAAACTGTAAATAAAATGTAATTTGTGTATGTAATTCACAACTATTTGTATGTAAAAGTTTGTAACCGATTTTCGGCCTCTTGTCTAAGATCGGAGTGTTTTTTAATGTAAATTATGAGTACAAACTACTTTTTAAGTTCTTTATGTTAGTTTTATACATTTTTTTAAGTGATTTAAATCATAGAATATGTTAGTTTTGTCACAATTATTGCATTATTATGCCGGCCCCGTGGTGTTGGGGTAGCGCGCCTGCCTCTCACCCGGAGGCCCCGGGTTCGATCCCCGGCTCCGTCAGGGATTTTAAAACTGACGTGAGGGTTGGAACGGGGTGCACTCAGCCTCGTGAGGACAACTGAGTAGCTGTCTGACAGTGAGACAGCGCCCCGATCACGAAAACCAAGATTAACGGCCGAGGGGACCCGACGCGCTGATCACGTGTCACCCCAATATCTGCAGGCCAAATGGCTGGGCAGCGGTCGCTTGGTGGGCCTTAGCCCGTCATGGGCTGTATAGTGCCAGGGGTTGACTATTGCATTATTATAATTGAACTTTAGGATGTCTTTGAATCTTTGCGTTTTGTAAGATATTGTTTCATGCAATTTGTAACGATCAGTATAAAAGTGTTTGTAACATCTTTGTAAATTACGAGTATAAGTTACTTTCCAAATTATTTTATGTTTATTTTGTCACGACAACGATTGCAATTACTATAAATTGATTTGGATTAATATGTCATTGTTTTGTTCAATATTATTTTGTGTAATTTGTAACTATTTGTATGTAAGTGTTAGTGATATTTTTATAAATTGTGATAATCTGATACATTCAAAATTACTTATCCTATTTAAATTTTGTCAGCTAACAATCACCATTGTCATACTGTTCTTGATGTTTACTTTTTTGTAGTGCTATATTTTCATTCGTAATATTACGTCTTTTATTACGATATGTAAGACATTGCTTCATGTAATTTACAGTTTTTTGTATGTTTGTAGTCACAACAGACCTTTGTTTGGTCATTGTGTACTAATGTTAGATTTTAGTAACGGTAAAGTCTATATACAGTTTTGTTAATAAACCTTTTTATCATACACTTATTAATGAAAAGTACAGGGTCCTTCTTTTTTTTTCCGTCTGCAACTTAGTAGCGCAGCAATAAATCTCTCGGCAATGAGTCACCCGGCTACGCATGCATTTTTCCGCTGCGATGCTATCTCGCTAGACTGATAAAAGGAAGGTCCCGGTACAGAAATCTGATCTATTGTGATTTAGCATTTGTCCTACAATAATACTCAGGTAGTTTCATATACTTTAACTAATTCTAAACATACGGTATAAGATACGCGTAGCACTAGAAAATATCAGAAAACGCATGACGAGAAAGAATCACTTATTGTAAGGAGTGACATAATAGCGGCGAGAACTGTATTTTTAAGGATACCGGTACCGCAATGTACGAGATCGGTAAATCAGGGACATACTGTATTTATTACCTATCAAAACTATACAGGTCACAGCGACGTTTCCGGAGGACTGAACGTTCCATTGGTTAGGAAATACTGAAATATTGAAATACGAATTTGACTGAATTTTGAAAATAAGCAATACGTTTGAATTCTCACCAATCAAATTCTTGAAAGGTAAAGTGAGTAAACTATAAAACAATGGTGATTCTTGAGCCGTTGTGGAACGAAAACGTTGGGTCCAATTTCAGTTATTTCTAAAGAACTGCTATTTACCTAGGTACATGGTCTATTGGCAGCAGGTGAAATTTCAAGCGTTACAATGCTAAAGGCAACTTGGAAAATGTAAGCACGCTACGAAAGTTAAAAGTACAAAATTCACGAATGAATGTAAAATGAGATTATGTCCCGGCAAAATGCCTGGTTGGTGGAAAATCAATATATTGAATAGCTTCCCTTTCCCACATAATTTCACATAACCAAATATTGAAATTTTAATTTATAAAAAAAATCATGAATATTATTAGAATTTCACGGAAAGAACTCAAATGTGGGGCGGCAGTCATTACCGTGGGCCCCATGATCGCTCTCTACCGTCACGGCCCTGCGTGGACATTGTGTAGTTTTGGTACAACCCTATTGTGGGCGCATGTGAAATCTTATGTTGCAAGAAAAAAACAATACGTTCCGAATAGCAGACGTTGGGAGAATTACGGACGAGGCGACGATTGACAGCATCACAACATCCGCCTGGGCAGGTTGCGTTAGTCCTACAGAAAGACTGGGGGAAGAAAATTGAGAAGTCGGCTGAGTGGAGGTTGAATGCTTACAGACTTGCTTCATAGCAATTAGCAACACTGGGGGAAGAGCAGTCTGGCGACATCGCAATGAGTGTCTCTGTCTCTTTAAGTGCAAAACGCTCTCTCTCTCACCTGCCACCTCACTCGCTCTCCTCTGTAGCATGGTCGGTAATGCAGATTACGAGAGAATAGCGCTTACCTCTCAGGTGGCCATTTCCGGAATTAAAAGTCGATTCGCGAGCCAAGTTTCGCTCCCTCTTAAGGGGCAGAACTACGAGGTCATCTGCCCCTAAAAGACGACGCACTCCGGTACACACATGTCTCACGGGCTAGTCTACAGAAGGTTTTGACGGGGGGTGTCGTTTTCATACCAAAAGATCTCGTGGACTTTCAACCTTAACATACAGGAATGTCTGTTTCGTCCTGAACTCTTCGGACAATTTACAAGGTGTTCTGAAAAAACGAATCTTCCATGTCTCTCGCGTTTGAGTTTAATAGAAATACATCTTAGATGTGAAAGAGTTAGGGCGATTGTATAAACATCGGCCGACCGGGAATCAGTTTGACTGGAGTTCATAATCCGAACCAAGTTCAGATGTCGTCCATGTAGTATAAAACTATTCGCTGGTTCCGGGATCAATTTGATCTCCAGTTCTGATTTTTCAACAGCGTAATATAGTAAGGACATTCGCCAGTTGAGTGCACTAAACTTATTTCGCAGAGAGATCTTCAACTTTTTGTTTGTTTAACTTGATATGTTTTAACCTCAAAAGAATAGTGTATATACATGTGTTAGGGATGATAACTTATGCAGAACATCAGATAAGTGCACACCATGTTTGTCAGAGCGGTAAATGTGAGACAAAAAAATGAACAATGAAGGCCATTTCTTGACAGAAAAAAAACTTCCATGGAATTCAAATTCGCGACCGAAATTCCGGTCCCACAGGACTTGCAACCGAAAGTAGGTGGAGTCAATTGATATAATTACATTCAGCTTTTAAATCTAGATGCGATTACATTCCTGAGAGATATATAACATAGTTTCAAACCATTTTTAGGCTATTTTCAATTTTGAAAAAATAGGCTTATGAGATCACCTTTTGTCCGTGTGTGTGTGCGTGTGTGTGTGTGAGGGGTGTGTGTGTGTGTCCCTAATAAATTCTAAACGACTAGAGCGATTTCAATGAAACTCTGTAAGTTCATAGCACTATTCCGGGCGACCCCGACCGTGCCCTTCAATTTTTGTTACGTATCACCAATCCAACATGGCGGCTGGGCGAAATATTTCACCAGCATTCAATATCTCCGAAACTATTCGCGATATCACCCTGGAAATTATTAAGGTGATAAAGGGAACTACCAGAAGTTCACCTATGTGACTTTTGAAAAACAGGTAACTACAAAACCAACATGGCGGCCACGCGAATTTGCAACATTTAAATAGACGTTTCTCGTGATTTAACAAACCAAACGCAATAAAACTTGGTACAGTATATGTTTATACACATTGTAATGCACCGACATCTAACTTCGTTCAATTGTTTACGTAACCACAAGATGGCGGCTGTGCAAGATATTACACCGGCATTCCATATCTATGAAACTATTAGCGGTAACACCCTGAAAGTTTGTACGGAGATAAAAAGCACTACTGGAAGTTCATCTATAAGACTTTCAAAACCGGTTAACTACAAAACGAACATGGCGGCCAAGCGAAATGGAAAATTTTAAATAGACCTTTCTCGCGATTTAATGTTCCAAACGCAATGAAATCTGGTACAGGAAATGTTTATACGAATTATAATGCACTGGTATCTAATTTAGTTCAATTGTTTACATATCCTCAAGATGGCGGCTGTGCGAATTTTAAAATTAAGTTTTTATTTCTTGTGTCGTATTCATGCAATCGAAGTGAAAGTTTGAATAATGAACCTACGCAATAATGTTCCTTTAATGGTACATGACTCTATGGCCTAAACATTTAGCAATCCAACATGGCGACCATCCGAAATATTTAAACGGCTCTGAATATCTACGAATCTATTATAGCAATCAAACTGAATTTTTTGATGTTCATAGGGGCTATGATCTTACGTTCACCTATAGGACTTTAAATAACCTGGTGATCACAAATCCAACATGGCGGCGACGCGAAGTATATATATATATATATTCACATGGACGTTTCTCGCAATTTAACCATCCAAGGGTGCATTGAAACTTGGTACAGTAAATCCTTATACGAATGTTAATCCACTGGCATCTAATTTATTTCAATTGTTTCCATAACCACAAGATGGCAGCTGTGCGAAATATTAAAATCTCCTTGTTACTTCTTGTGTCCTAATGATGAGATTGAAATTTGAATGCTACACGTACACAATAATCTTCATGTAACAGTATATAACTCTAGGACCTACATATATAAAATCCAACATGGCGACCATCCGAAATATTTAGTTGGTTCTCAATATCTACGAATCTATTACAGCAATCAAACTGAAATTTTGTATGTTGATAGTGGCAGTTAACATAAGTAGGATATATGAAAATTTCATTTTGGTTTAGATTTGATTGTGGCTAGCTGATCCAACCTGGTCCTGTCTTCACTGAATTGTGGTCTCATACTACTTGTGATATTCATACAAATCACTGTGCTACCTTCTGCATGAAATCCATTAAGGTAAGTTCCTTGCACATGTTGTATGATAGGGAGTCTCTCTGCCCCACCTAACCTGAAATCTACAATATCTGAATTTGGTCCATGTTCCATAGTTTTATGCACTAATGAAGTGAATTTGAACATGTAGAGATAAATATCATGTTGATACCTGATATTAGGACCCTGAATGTCTCCATTAATATAATTACACTCTTGTTATAAAATATATGCTAAGACAAGCAGGCTAGTTCAAAAAAGGAAGCTTGTAGTTTAACGTGACCGTTAATCTCGAGATCATGAGCCATGGGACCTCCGTTTTACGTGGAATCCGAACCACAGGACATGGCATTTCACTTCGAAAATCTCACATGCATTGACCGGGAATCGAACCCGGACCGCCTTGGTGAGAGGCATTCAGCTAGACCGCTGAGCCACCACGCCCCACAGGCTAGTTCAATTCTCAAGGTAAGTAGGCTACTGGTAGCGAGCACACTAGATATTGCGTGGCCTTGTTCGAAACTCTTGTCATTGTATCACAAAGGGCAACAGGTTATCCTTATTATTGGCAACCAAGTAACCTAAATCTCAAAATAATCAATCAAGAAATAATATATTGGCAGGCAATGCTAGGTATCGGTAATGGTATAGGTTCGGAAGAGTATGATATCCAAATGTTTATATAAGGGGAAGATGAACTCGTAGTTCCTACCCTTAAAACAAAAATAACTAACAAATGTTTATCTAAATCAAAACTTTCATTTTGCAAATAAATGCCACTATTTGTGTACTATTATCAGCCCCACCCCAATGGCAATATCATACATTAAGTTTGGAAACTCATTGCATTTCTTTCTCGTAATCTGCAATTGATTACATAACGTTTGCAGCGTTGTTGGTATGGACCATAATTGGGTAGAAAAATGTGCAGTAGCCTATTTTACTTAGATAAAAGAACTACCATTAAGTAAGAAAATACGTTGTTTGGTTTCTCAGTTTAGGGGCTGCGACAACGAGGTTATGTAGCTCCGTGTACTTTCGGTGTGTGTAGAATCTGTCTGATAACCAGTGTTAATTGTGATGGCTGTATTAGTTTGTTATCTGTTTTTAATTCAAGTAAGGACTGCAGACATTCGATTTTCATAGATCCTTTAACAACACCTGCACACAGATATCGTGTTGGTCTACTAACCCCAACATTGCAGGTTCGCTCCTGGCCGTGGTAAGTGATTTTTGAAAGGCGGAAAAAATACGATAGGCATGTCATACTATGTTGGCATGTCAAAGAATCCATTTGAATTCAGTAGGCCGAGTTCATAATGGCAAAATTAATCTCGGGAGTTTCCGCCAACACAAAGTTCCTCATTTCTCTACTAGAAAGCGCTATAGTGTTCAAGGAGCTCAGATATCTAACATCTAACCTCCTTGACTTTCATAGTCAAGGAACAACGAAATTCGACATGCAAGCTACCCTCTGGGTGTCAAATAACAAAGCTTGCACCCAGCTTGCACCCGAGGCCATACGATATTATTATTATTATTACTTGTCAAAAGATCATCCTCATTCTCAGCACTGTCTCAAATTAAATTATCGCTACATTTTGATATAAAGATAAGTAAAAATATGTGGAATTTGTTTCACCAGACCAAATTTAATTAAAAGGAGGAATGAAATCTTCTGATGGCATCAGGGTAGTTCCAGCATTATAGGAATAAGCTACTCATTACCAAGCAATTAACTTAAGACATGCCTTAATAATAATAATAAAAATAAAACAAATTATTTAGCATGATTATTTTCTGGACTTTTACTTATTATTTATATATTTACAAGTGACTTTATGCCCTAAGGCTACATGAATGCATAACCATGGTGAGAATTCACTTGTTTTTAAGTACACTCCACATATCACTTGTTATTTTCTAACATCTGCTATTTCTGCAGGTAGCTTTGGAGGGGCCTCTGACAAGAGCACAGAAGACAAAGGACAAAATAAAGATTGAAAGAATAATTCGAATGTGAAATGTTGAGAAGGCAGAAACTGAAGAAAATGAAATGTGCTAATGCATTACTTAATAAAAATAAAATTAAGGTATGTAATGTTTATTGAGAACTAGTTGTTAATTCTTCAGGCCCTGATAGTTCCTGAAATTGTTGTCGCAAAATTGTCCTCCATTGACTATGAAAGAATGCTTTCCACAAAGAAAAGAAAGAAATGTGTGAATTTACACACTATAGCTACAGCTGGTAATGTATTACAGTATTGGTATAGCATGTGATGTACACCCTATAGCTACAGCTGGTAATCTACACACATCAAAAAAAGTTTTGCATCACCTCGGTTCCCAGATCTCCGGCATATAGACGTTGACTGTGTATATTGTATCCAAGATACAGTCCCTTTGACTGTTCATAGATGTCACTAAAACTGCTCAAAGATGTAAACAACCATGCATGAGCAGGGCCTATTAGACGGAGGGGGTACGACAGCCGATCAGTTCCAGTCATTCCACCAGGACGAAGGTACGCTGCTCATGTTGTCTGTAGTTCTACCATGCCTAGAAGGTCAATACCGCAGTTCGATCGCGTCCGCATTGTTACTTTGTGTCAAGAAGGGCTCTCAACAAGGGAAGTTTCCAGGCGTCTCAGAGTGATCCAAAGCGATGTTGTTCGGACATGGAGGAGGTACAGAGATACAGGAACTGTCGATGACAGGCCTCGCTCAGGCCGCCCAAGGGCTACTACTGTAGTGGATGACCGCTACTTACGGATTGCCGCTCGGAGGAACCCTGACAGCAATGCCACCATGTTGAATAATGCGTTTCGTTCAGCCACAGGACGTCGTGTTTCAACTCAAACTGTGCGCAATAGGCTGCATGATGCGCAACTTCACTCCCGACGTCCATGGCGAGGTCCAGCTTTGCAACCCCGAAACCATGCAGCGCGGTACAGATGGGCCCAACAACATGCTGAATGGACCCCACGGAATTGGCATCACGTTCTCTTCACCGATGAGTGTCGCATATGCCTTCAACCAGACAATCGTCGGAGACGTGTTTGGAGGCACCCTGGTCAGGCTGAACGTCTTAGACACACTGTCCAGCGAGTGCAGCAAGGTGGTGGTTCCCTGATGTTTTGGGGTGGCATTATGTGGGGCCGACGTACGCCACTGGTGGTCATGGAAGGCTCCGAAACGGCTTTACGATACCTGAATGACATCCTACGACCCATAGTGCAACCATATCGGCAGAATATTGGAGAGGCATTTGTCTTCATGGACGACAATTCTCGACCTCATCGTGCACATCTTGTGAATGCGTTCCTTCAAGATAACGACATCGCTCGACTACAGTGGCCAGCATGTTCGCCAGACATGAACCCTATCGAACATGCCTGGGATATGTTGAAAAGGGCTGTTTATGGACGTCTTGACCCACCAACCACTCTGAGAGATTTACGCCGAATTGTCGTTGAGGAGTGGGACAATTTGGACCAACAGTGTCTTGATGAACTTGTGGATAGTATGCCACGACGAATACAGGCATGCATCAATGCAAGAGGACGTGCTACTGGGTATTAGGGGTAGTGGTGTGTACTGCAATCTGGACCACAAATGCTGAAAGTCTAGCTGTATGATGGTACAACATGCAATGTGTGGGTCTCATGAGCAATAAAACGAGCTGAAATGTTGTTTGTGTTGATCTCTATTCCCTTTGTATTTAAAGGTTCCGGAACTCTTGGAACCGAGGTGATGCAAAACTTTTTTTGATGAGTGTATTACAGTTTTTTTTAAATTGCATTAATTTATAGTCGCTTTAACTTAGAAAGTCTTATCGTGACTTTCACTGTAGATTTACATTATACAATACAATACAAACAATACATGGAATTGAATACACTATAAAATCATAAAATGAACACTAGAAATAAAGAAAAGTTCCATTACTATGAGTTGATCGATCAGATTTTGAAATAATGTTCAGATTCATTGAAGGGCTTGATGAGTTTTTTGAGCTGTGAATGAGATGAGAAGGCCTCACATACCTTCTTGAGAATGCTGTTGTGCTGGCACCAGTGGTTGTAGAGAGCACAGTCTGAGAGTATGTGCTGCACAGTCAGTACGCTGTTACATGTTGAGCAGATAGGGGGTTGTTTCTTCTCGAGGAGATAGCTGTGGGTGATGTTGGTATGATCTATTCTTATTCGTGATATTAGAACTTGATCTTGCCTGGAAAGTTTATGATGGAGATATTGTTCTGTGGTTCCTGATGTTATTTCATGGAGTTTACTGGTAGAAGTTCTAAGCCAATGATTCTTCCACTGTTGGAATACTTTTCTATTGACGTAGGAAATGAAATCAGTATGAGATGTAGCTATTTTAGGATCACATAAAGGAAGAAGTGGCTTCTTTAGCTGCTTGATCGGCAGATTCATTGCCATGAATGCATGTGTGAGAGAGTACCCACACAAATATGACTTGTTTACCTAGCTTTACAACTTTATGGAATATCAATTGAATTTCTTGTACAAGGACGTTTGTCGAAGATAGATTCTCTATTGCGTTTAATGCACTTCGTGAATCGGAGTAAACAATAAATGAGTTGTTGCAGCTGGCTGTATTCTAAATGTATTTCATGGCCTGTTTAAGAGCAAAGAGTTCATTAGAATAGACAGTGAAACATTCAGGAAGTCCAAAAAGCATGGTAAGGTCAGGATAAATTATCCCACAACCGTTTCTTTCATCATATTTCGAACCATCAGTATAAATAGCACTGTGCATTGGGTATCTATTGGAGATTTCAAGAAATAATCGATGGTACTGTGATCTGTCTGTTTGGTTTTTAACTAAGTTGTTCAGTTCGAAGTTGACTGTTGGTAAGGTAATTGTCCACGGTGCGATATCAAGAGAATGGTCTGAGAGTAGTATGGGAGGAATATTTAGGTTAAATTCTTCAAGGAACTTGAATATTCTGACATTGAAGGGCAAAGGTTGTCGTCTTGATTCAGTGTTTGTTCTTGTGTGGCTGTTAGTAGGGAAAACATACGACTTAATGCGTGATTTAGTCATAGTTGATACTTTGAGTGCATATGATAAACTTAGTTGTTTACGTCTAATTGCAAGAGGTGGTTCATTGGCTTCTATTTGCATACTGGTTACTGGACTGGTGCGGAGAGTTCCCAGAGCAATTCGAAGAGCAGCTGACTGGATAGAATCAAGGATCCTGAGGGAAGACGCTGTTGCAGAGTTGTTTACTATACTGCCATAATCTAATTTGGCCCTAATAATTGATCTATACGTATTCATGAACACTTGATAGTCTGCTGCCCAGTTTTTAGCTGTGAGAATCTTCATTAAGTTAATCCGTCGTAGACACTCATCCTTGAGATATTTCAGGTATGGAATCCAACTTAATTTACTATCAAACAGAATTCCCAGGATTTTAAGAGTTGATACTGTCTCAATTTTATAATTGTTTATGTTCAGCTCGGGATCTGGAACAGAGTGTTTGTTTTTAGAGAATACTATGCATTTGGACTTTGTTTTGGAGAACTTGAATCTAGTAATCTTGGCCCATTGTTGAATATTTTCAAGTGATTCTTGAAGCAGTGTTGAGTAGTTGAACTATTTCTTCCAGCATTGAATATGGTCAAGTCATCGGCAAAAAGACAAGCCTTTACTGGCAAGTGGATGTTGGATACAATTCCCTTTATTGCGACCAGGAATAAAGTAACACTGATGACTGATCCTTGAGGGACTCCAATGTCGATTGTAACTTCCTGTGACAAAATGCCATTTGTCTTAACTTGAATTCTACGATCTTTGAAGAAGTTGTAGATGAAATAGAGCATATTTCCTGAAATGTTATATTCCATCAATGATTTAAGTACATGGTCTTTGAACACCATGTCATATGCTTTTTCAATATCTAGACTAACTGCTATGCGGTGATGGTTGTTTAGGAAAGCCTCCCGAATTTCAGATTCCAAACTTAAGAGAGTATCGACAGTTGAACGTCCTTTACGAAACCCACTTTGTACATCACTAAAAAAGTTTATATGTTCAAGATACCATCGTAATCTCCTGTTAACAATTATCTCCATTAATTTGCATATTGCATTTGTTAAAGCAATTGGACGGTAATTTTCTGCAATTGAGTTATCCTTCCCTGGCTTGAGTATTGGAACAACAATGGCTCTGCGCCATTGATCAGGGAACGTCTGAGAGGTCCATATGTAGTTGAAAATAGCCAGAAGGTAATTTAATGCGTTTAGTGGGAGCTGTCTTAGGAACTCATAAGGGACCGTATCTGGGCCAGGGCTGGATTTGCCACATTTGTCAAGTTCAATAATCATGTCCCGTAATTGAAAAGGTTCATTTAAATTAGAATTGGAGTCAGAGAAGGTTCTTTTTAGATCAAGAGGTTCGCTGGTTTTCTTTATATGGAGCAAATTTTGGTCATAATTGTAGTCACTAGAAATCTCGGAGATTGTGTCAGCTAATTTATCAGCAATGTTTTGAGGGTTGGTTATGAAGGATCCATCATTCGGGTTTCTGAGAGAAGTAATGTGGAACTGGTTATTTTTACCATTTATACGTTTGAGTTTATTCCATACTTCTTTTTGTGGAGTTTGAGAATTTAGTGAGGAAACAAATGTCAGCCACGAGTTCTTTTTGCTATCTTTTATTTCTTTTCGGGCGATTGCTCTACATTTCTGAAATTGGGCTTTATTTTCAGGAGTTGGTTTTTATTCTTTAGAGCTTCCTTACATGCGTCGTTACACCAAGTTACTGTCTTCTTAAACGGGTTTATCTTTGTTTTCGGAACACTAACGTTTGCAGATTTCACTATTGCTCCTGTAAAATCTTGAACAATATCATTGATGTGTTTGGAAGGGAAGTCATGTGGATGGGTTAGGCCAATTAAATGGTTGTTGACTATATGATTGAACTGCGTCCAATTTGCTTTATTTAAGTTCCATTTCAGGGTTTGGGGTATCGGGGCGTCGATTGAAGCGTTATCGTTATTCATCAGTATGGGGAAGTGGTCACTATTTCCTTGGAGCGTCGAATCGACAGACCAGTCAAAACCAGTTGCTATCTCCGGAGTGCAGATAGTCAGGTCTATGCTGCTATAGGTTCCATGAGCAATATCGAAACGAGTTGGAGCAGTTGAATTCATTAGAGTAAGGTCAAATTCATCTTTTCTATCTCCTTCCCTCTTGTATCGGTGTGATGACTGCCCCATAACGTGTTATGGCTGTTGAAGTTGCCTACTAGACTGAATGGTTTAGGCAGCTGCCGGATAAGATTTCGTAGATCATCTCCGTGAAATAGATAACTGTTTGGTACATAAATATTGCAGATACACAGAGAGGGAGGTAGATGCAATGAGACGGCTACTGCTTCCAAATTGGAGTTTAAAGAAATTTGTTTAAGGTATATATTGTTTTTGACATAGGTAGCTACTCTTCCACTTGCATGACTTGCATTAGTTCTGTTTTAATGATACACATTGTAAAGTCTTAGATTAGCAGCAAAATCGTTCCGAAAGTTGGTCTCTTGGAGACAGATAATTGGTGGTTGGTGTTTACTTAGGAGTTGTAGGAATGCTAACTGGGATCGATAGCTCTTGATATTCCATTGGAGTAGTGTTGTTGCCATAAGTATGATAAGGAATAGCAAAAGATCCATTTCCATTACTATAGAGGGAGAGATTAGTCATTGCTAGAGTAGTCTAGAGTAACATTGTTATCCATCTGGTCTTCGCTTTGGTTGACGAACTTCAGTAATTTCTTCACTATCCGAGAGCTTCTGTTTTTAATGCTTTTATCGGTGTAGTAGGGGTATAGCTTTTGTAGGGCTTTCGCGAGTCCTTCTATGTCTTGGGTGTAATTGAAAGCAACTGCCATCACCTCCTTGACACCTTGGCAATTTTCGAGAAAAGATTGGAGTTGTGTGTAACTAAGAGGAGCTAGTGATGGATCAGCTCCCAAAACCTGTTTCACAGGAAGGAGTATGTCGCTGATTATTGGTTTTTGTGGTTCTTTCTTGGGTTTCTTAGAACTGTGATTTACCTTGTGATTCTCAATTTGTTCAAAAGAGTCGATTTTCGGTCTGTTGCTATTAGAAATATTTTGGTCAGTTCTTTCACTGCTGGCGAGTGACATTGGTCTTTTAAATCCAGGGAAATGTCCAGTTGTTGAGGCAGGACATGTTTCACTATGTCCAGGCAATGTTCTTTCTATTGGAATTTCGGAGAGATAAATACCATTACAATCTTGGTTTTGAGTTAAGTTTAGGATAGCTGATGAAGTTTCATCATGTGAATTTGTTGGAGGAAGGTCGGAAGTACTGGTTGCATTTTTGGGGTTTATCTCTGTTGTTTGTGGTTTCTCTTGTAGTTTCGGAAAATTGGAGAGGTTAGGTTTGTCAATTTCATGAATGTCGTGCTGAGAGGTTAGTTGATCATTTGGAATTGAGTTGTTAGTAGGACAGTCTTTGGCCAAATGTCCCTCCGTTTTACAAATAAAGCAGGTGGGCGAGTCAGATGATAGGTAAATCCAGTAGTTAGTGCCATCGTATTCAATTTGGAGAGATGCAGGGAGTTTATCGAAGTCTTCATTTTGGATGTACATTTGTCTTCGAAAGCTCAAAATATGAGAGAAACCTGGGATGGATAAGCCTGCTCTGATAGGGGTAACTTTAGACATGATTTTCACACCAATGATAACAATTCCTCTTCAATTACATAGTTGGGTATTACAGGACAAATGTTTGATAATATAATACGCTTGTTTTTTGTTAAGAGTGGTCGTATTTCCAAAGATACATTGTTTATTAAAATCTTGCGGTTTGCTAATATTAACTCTTCAACAACTTTCTTGCTAGAAAGAAAAATGCATATTCGTCCATTCGATATTCGTGAAACAAAACGAATGTTGCTAGGGCTAGTGAGTTTTCCTACAGCTAGCACATAATCTTTGATACTGATTCCATCTTGAGATTCAATTACGATAGCTTCTTCTTTGGAGGGGAGAGATTGAGCTATAGCAGAATAGCTTGACCTTGGATTTGTTTCTTTGGTAGTTATTGTAGTTGTCATTTGGGTGTCAGATGTACTGTTGTTACTGTACCCGATACCTAGTTGAGGCTATCGGCTACGCCAGCAGACATTAAGCCGTAGTTGAGATTATTGGAAGAGTTAAGAAAAGATAGCGCTCAGATCGAGTCAAGAGGAATGTCAGGATGACGTAGAAGGTCTAGGATTAAGAAGGCACTGACTGCAGCATAGCAGATGGAATTATGGATGGAAATATGAAGCTTTATTAAGATCTATATGGAGCATGGTATTTAAACATCTCAAAAGAGAAGATATAACATGCATTATATATGGTAATAATTTAAAGGAAGTCAGATAACCCTTAAGTTATTTTATAACTTAATAGCCGAGATGATCGGGGTTCGAGATTATATTTGTGACGCAAGACCACAGAGGTGGGGAGAACGTCACGTGATTGCGCCAGGGAGGTAAGGGTCAATGCAGTCTAGAGACAGTCAGTCGAGCTCAGTGAGCCAAGCAGTTGAATACTGTTAGCAAGAGAGTCCAGTACAGCGAGCAACGCAGTCGAATTCAGAGAGCGGGCTGAGTAGGACATATGCCGAGCGTATGGAAAGGTCGCGCAGCGAACAGCTTTGTCACGGAAAGTGAAAGCGACAGTTTTAACTTCACTAAGCAGCGAACGAAAAGTAGGTCAGTGAGCCGGGCGGACACCCGCAGTAGGCAGCGTGAAGACCGGTTACAGAACCAGCTGTACGGGCCAACCAAGCATGAGAAGGCCGGGGTTTTAGAACAGTACGGTAAAACGAGTAGTTGGAGAACTTATTTTAAGCTGCATTTCAACGCAGAACAGCATAGTAGAGCGACATGGCGAGGCCAGCTTTATGCGGAGATTATTATAGCATTGCAGTAGGGGCGAGCGGGTTATTTCCAATTTTATACGCAAGCATTATGACAGAAGCTGAACTTCATTACAACATTGAGTTGGAACATTTATTCAGCATTTGAATTATAAAGGCAGATAGTTACGAGATACTGCAACTGTGAACTTCACATAGTTTTTCAATGACATTACGACTATGCATTTCATAACGCATTCCAAATAACATTAACGATTTTAAGCAAATGAAATGTTATAAGCATATGCACTTAGGAATATTGGCACGTGCATTAATGCAATTCTTTCTTATGAAGTGTTATGAATTACAGAGTACGAACACAGCTACAGGGTGTTTCATAAACTTAGACTCTCTGATGAAACAATTTTATTTTCTACAAGTGAGACTAAACCGCTGTGGAAATTGAACTTTCAACACTCAAACCGAACATTGTATGGAACAGTGGCGTAACGTAGAAGAGGAATAGGCGGTCCGCTGTTTCTATGAACTTTTTCGTGAGGATTTGGACAATATCCGCTATGGATAACCAGAAGTTCATCATGTCGGAGTAAACGCAGACAGAGACGCGATGGCACCACAGAGCGATGGATTCGATTCCTGACGAGGAGGAGGTCTACCAGCTGATTCACTTGGGATTTGAAGGCAATCGTCATTGCGTGGGTGGAATGATATTCACGCCGATCTTTCGAGAAATTCATTACATAAGGAAAATCGACGATCTTTGAAATTTAATAACAGCTGATTATGAGAAGGTACTGTAAGAGTTATGACTTCCTGATACGATTATTTTCATGAATATTGGGCACACATGTATATTTTTCTAATAGGAGTGATACGATTGTTTAGACATGGCTTTGACTTTATATGCTTCAAAATTTTGCTAGAATATGGCGTGACCATATGATATGGCAGGCATCATTATACGAAATTCTCACCATTGGTTGGCTTTATTAAGCAGATGTTTGGTCTTTTTAGACATTTTTCCAGCAAGGATAGTTTTCATGAATAGTTTTTTTTTGTGTGACGAGTATTTCGAACTCGTGATCTGCAATTGATTATCTAAAATTACTTCGTCAGTTCATTACATACTAGCGAGTGTGTATTATTCATCAGTAGGGATTTTTTCCATTGGATTGTTTGGAGATATTAAGATGTTATTCACTTTAGTGAATGAATATCGCTTTTATATGACAACTAGAAACTTGTTGATTCCTATCTGGTACATTCACTCATTCAGTCTTCGAGATGGGGTCTTTCGTATTTATACGATTGTACGGTGGTTACTCATCTTACTTGCCATTGAGGGACTCATTTTTATCATCCGAGTGTACATGAGATTGTAAGTGAATCAAACAAGGAACTACTAGTCACATATCAGTCGAACTTTTGTTAAATAAATTAAAGATAAATGTCAGCAGGGTTACATTTAGTAATTCTTGTTTGCCAATCCAATATTTTGTTGCTATACTCTTTTGAGAGTACTTTCAGTTTAACAGCTGTTACAGCTGAGGCTTTTGATGAGTTTTATAATTGTGTTTGATACCTTCGAGAAGGATTTAAAGTAATTGAATCTTGTAAGATGAATCATTAATGGTCAGATTTATTTTAAGGCAGATTAGTATTGCAGATTTTGATATGAGAGATTATAGCACATTGGTGTTTTTCTGTGATGTGAATTATGAGAATTGTAAGAGAATTTATGCTATTTGAAAGCAGATCTTGAATTACTAAGGTAATATTTTTTCCAATTGTTTAAGAAGTTGTCTAGATGTGATCAGATTAATTACAGTTATTGGAGATTGTGCGCGTTGATAATTTGAAGCCAGTTATATATTTTTTGTAGATCATGCAACATGGTTAAGTGAAGTTTGTGATGGGCATTTTTTGGAAGTTGCCAAGTGATAGTTGCAATGTTGCTAATGTATTTTGAGGCAGACATGAGGTTGTCGAACCCAGTCTAGCGTAATTGTTGAGATTCATGCTGTATGTGCTGAATATTTATGGAGTTTTGTGGAATAATTGTGGTATTCAAATGTGATATTTGAAGAAGTGAGGATATATAATGTAGTTGTGGATAGTCAGATCCAACGTGATGTCGTGAAGGCAATAATATTTTTTGGCATGATAATTAAATACGAGATATAACTTGGAAGTGATAAAACTGTAAGACAACGTTCTATAACCCATATTAAACGATTTGTTAGGAAATTAAACAAATAAATAAAGTTGATAATACAAGATTTTCTGATAATAATAATTAATGAAATAATAATCTGAAATTTAAGCATATTAATGATCTGACCTAATGAAATAAAAATCAGAACGACTAGATGAAATAATAAAAATCTAAATAACCAGAAGAATAAAATTTAAGTAAATTGATAAATTAAATTTTGGAATAAATCAATGAATTAAATAAATGGATGAATTAAAGATTGGATAAATAAACTGATTTAAATAAATTAATAGACGATTGGATAGATGATGAATAACTGAATTAGAAGGCGATAATTAATTAAAGAAGCTGATGATTAATGAATTTATATGGATTTAAAAAAATAATTGAGAGATGATTTGAGAAATTGCAACTTGAGTTGAGGAATTAAACAATTTATATTGATGATTTAAGATGATTTAGTCTGAAGGAGATAATAAGATAAGAGTGTGTGAATAATTAGAAAGCATAATGAAGTGATAATAATTTTCATTTTAATGATTTAATGGTGATGAGTTAATGATTCTGACAGGAATATGTTGAATTTTGAAATGAGAATTAATGTGAGAAATATTTAACTTTGATGATGATGATGATGATGACCTATGAGCAGTGGATTTTCTCTAATTCACGAACAAGCAATTATTAATGACAATGTAAATAGTGTAAATTAATTATTCGATGTTTAGGAGCATTTTACTAACGTATTTAACATTTGAATTATGTCATGCAAGCCATAAAATTACGTGATGTTTAAAATATGTGATTATAATGTGTATGTTTAGACAGATTAATAATTTTTTCAAATCCACATTCATGATGTTAATTAAAGAGAAATTAGGTCTCAGGTATCACAAATGTCAGTGACGAGAGACATAGTGCTACAGTGATCCTGAGAACCCAAGAGAACTTCAGAGATTTTCACGTTTTATGTGGATGAAATACTTTTGATTAGAAAAGAGATGGTTCGATTTTCGGACAATGACAATTTAACGTTGGCATTCGATCATGCTCTCAGGTAGGATGAATATTTAAATGTCTTTCTGACTATCAAAGTGAAATAAATTTGTTTTTATCTTAGTTGTGATCTGATGATGGTGTGATTTTCCTTTTTCTTTCCTTGTCTTGATTAAGGCTTAACCGGAAAGGATGTGGTTTGCTAGGAATTCAGTTGATGGCGCCCATTTATATTTGCATTTTTTTTTTATTAAACTTAAGCCCGTAACGACCCTAGAGATACTTTGTCTCGTGTTACCCACTGCTTTTTCGATATCTCAGCTGAATTTCCGACACATTCCTTATTTGACTACAGGTTCATTTAACTCCGCTCTGTCCTGGAACTCCAGGAATGCGACGTAATAGCAGATGGGTCATCGCATCCCAAGGACGAACGGGTACAGAGAGAGAGGGAGAATTGGCTTACCCACCTGTGGGGCTTCGATTTTGTTTATTCTATGGAATCACATCAGATTTAGATCACGGAGAGATTGATCTCAAATTTCATTTAAGTGTGTTACAAAATTTATTAAACTTAGTCAGACAATATACTTGTGTGCCCATTCCAGTGTTCATGTTAATCGTATTAGTATTATATCATGTTAGTTATAAGTCATTTTTCTCATACCCAAGTGAATGCAGGAATTGAGACATTGTGATGTGTTGTTGTCTAACGTCTCTGAATAAAACGTCTATTGAAAATATAATTATGTTGCCGGAAGATTTAGCTAAGGTGTTAGGAGAGTTACAGAGTGGTATGTCTGGTATTGCAGAAACTATTTCTAAAATGGAGACGGAAGTTAAAAAACAGATAAATAGTTCAGAAGCTAGGTTAGAAGCTAGATGTAAAGAAAATGTGCAAACATTACAGGCTAGTAACGAAGGCAATCTGAACGACAGTTTAAAGTCAGTAGAGACTAGATTACAGACTAGTACTGAAGCTAACTTGAAGGATAGTTTTAAATCATTAGAAGAAAGATTACAGTCAAATAGTAAAGATGAGTTGATGTTATTGGAGACAAGATTACAGTCAAATGGTGAAGCTAACTTGAAGGATAATTTTAAATCATTGGAAGGGAAATTACAAGCTCGTAGTGAAGAAACTAACACAGAGTTAGAAAACAAGTTAACTAGGTTAGAGAATAGATTAACTTTAAAGAATAATGAAATGCTTAAGACTTTACAATTAGATATAATTGCAGTAAATATGAAAGGAGAGGAAAATGTTCAAATATTAAGAAAGAATATTATTGAATTAGAAAGTAGAGGAGAAGAAAACATTCTTACTTTAAGAACAGACGTTATGTCTATACAGAAAGACATTAAATCGGATGTATCGAAGTTGAGATTCGACATCGATGGTTCAGTGGCAGATGTAGGCAAAATTCAAGAGTGGTCTACCGAAGTATCTTTCGAGACTAAAATCAAAGGTCTAGAGATGAATCTAGGTAATGAGATCAAGGATTTAAAGTCAATAATTGGGACCATTAAAGAGGAAGTCTTAGGAGAGGTTAATTCTAATTTAAAATCATTAGAGAATCAATTGCAGAAAGATATTAGGAAAATGGATGATGATATAGAGCAAAAGGTTAATGAAAACTTAGCTTTATTCAAAAATAGAGTCGGTGTAATCGTGGAAGAACGGTATAGTGAGGTCGATGCCGAAGCAAAAGAAAAACGTGCAGGATTAGATGAGAAATTAATCGCAGGTATGGCGAACTTAGAAGCGAGGTTTACGGAGAACAAGGAAGCGATGAAGATAGATTCAACTCTATTTAGGACAGATGTTGATCTGTTAAAGGAACAAGTCGCGTCAGTAAAGAATACATGCGAAGACAAGATAGATAAGTTGAAAAACGATTTAGAAGAGAGTAACAAAACGCAGAATGTTACGTCGTTAGATGAGTCGAAGACTCAGGTCAAGACCGTAGAGAAATTGGCAGAAGATAGGATGACTAAACTAGAATCTATGATTAATAGTTTCTCAAGTCAAAATATTACATCAGGGGAAATATCGATAAATCAGACAGCGATAGACCGCAGTATGAGTAATCAAGAAGTTAGCATGGGAGAAGACCGTCAAACGCAACCGAATGTGACATTCGAAAGGGCAAGTTCAACCCCTCAGGATAATCCGAGTTCGAATAGGAGTACGTTGGGTACAAGTGAACGATACTCAGGTCCAATTACCATTATCAGAAATCTGGATGACAAGCCGAGGAAGTTTTCTGGAAACACAGGAGTCACACCAGTCGAATTTCTGCGAGATATTCGAGACTACATGGCGGAACATAGAGTAGCCAAGGAAAGAGAACTAAGGATAGTCGAACGCGCCTTAGACGGGCCTGCGTTAACTTGGTTTAGAGCATTCAGAAGCAATTTTGCGAATATGGAGCAATTTGCAATAGCATTCTTAAGGAGATTTTGGAGTGCAGAGGATCAACAGAACGTAAGAGCAGAAATGTACTCGAAGCGTTATTCTACGTCACATCCGACGCATTATGCCAATTATTTTACTTCACAATTGGCTAAATTACAGTTTCTGATTCCTCCATTGCCAGAAGAAGAGCTTTTGCAAGCTATAGCGAGACAGTTACCGTTTGAGGTACAGCGATCACTCATAGCGTCGGGAGCAAACACACTTGAGCACTATGACGACATTTTACGGCGATTAGACTATACAAGCGCTCAAGTTACGCCTAGAAATGCAAGAAACGACAATCGGAACACGCAAGAGGTGAATGCGGTAGTCGTTGATAACGCAGCTCAAACGGACAGAAGAGATTCCTGGAAAAACAGAAGGAACGAAGGAAATCGAGGAAACATCCGTAACGTTCGTGGAAATGATCGATATAGAGGACCATATGAGAGGCCATACGATCAGGAAGCAAGAGACCGCCGATACAGAAATTATAATCAGAATTCCAGATTTCAAGATAGGAATCGATACAACAATAGATATCGTGGTAGAAACAACTGGAGCCAAGGTCAACAGTATAATCGGAACGACAGGCAGGATGGCCGAAGAAATGAGCCAAATGAAAGACGAGATAATCGTGAATATGAGAGATGTCAATCGAGGCAAGAAAGTAGACAGCCTAGTACACCACCCGAGGAGACAGTCAGAGATGTCAATCGAGCAAGCACGAGTAGTGAAGGAAGAAACAGACGTCAAAGTAATACAGAATCTAGATGCTAATCATTGGAAATCAATCATCATTGTTGAGAGTCAGAAAGTACCATCATGCTGAATAAGAGGATTGTAGAGCTATCGTGTACATGTGTTATATATAGAATGCCTGAGAGTTAATTTTTTTTCTCAATCCTGATAAAAAAGGAGATGTACGGGAGAGATGTACCCGATACCTAGTTGAGGCTATCGGCTACGCCAGCAGACATTAAGCCGTAGTTGAGATTATTGGAAGAGTTAAGAAAAGATAGCGCTCAGATCGAGTCAAGAGGAATGTCAGGATGACGTAGAAGGTCTAGGATTAAGAAGGCACTGACTGCAGCATAGCAGATGGAATTATGGATGGAAATATGAAGCTTTATTAAGATCTATATGGAACATGGTATTTAAACATCTCAGAAGAGAAGATATAACATGCATTATATATGGTAATAATTTAAAGGAAGTCAGATAACCCTTAAGTTATTTTATAACTTAATAGCCGAGATGATCGGGGTTCGAGATTATATTTGTGACGAAAGACCACAGAGGTAGGGAGAACGTCACGTGATTGCGCCAGGCAGGTAAGGGTCAATGCAGTCTAGAGACAGTCAGTCGAGCTCAGTGAGCCAAGCAGTTGAATACTGTTAGCAAGAGAGTCCAGTACAGCGAGCAACGCAGTCGAATTCAGAGAGCGGGCTGAGTAGGACATATGCCGAGCGTATGGAAAGGTCGCGCAGCGAACAGCTTTGTCACGGAAAGTGAAAGCGACAGTTTTAACTTCACTAAGCAGCGAACGAAAAGTAGGTCAGTGAGCCGGGCGGACACCCGCAGTAGGCAGCGTGAAGACCGGTTACAGAACCAGCTGTACGGGCCAACCAAGCATGAGAAGGCCGGGGTTTTAGAACAGTACGGTAAAACGAGTAGTTGGAGAACTTATTTTAAGCTGCATTTCAACGCAGAACAGCATAGTAGAGCGACATGGCGAGGCCAGCTATATACGGAGATTATTATAGCATTGCAGTAGGGACGAGCGGGTTATTTCCAATTTTATACGCAAGCATTATGACAGAAGCTGAACTTCATTACAACATTGAGTTGGAACATTTATTCAGCATTTGAATTATAAAGGCAGATAGTTACGAGATACTGCAACTGTGAACTTCACATAGTTTTTCAATGACATTACGACTATGCATTTCATAACGCATTCCAAATAACATTAACGATTTTAAGCAAATGCAATGTTATAAGCATATGCACTTAGGAATATTGGCACGTGCATTAATGCAATTCTTTCTTATGAAGTGTTATGAATTACAGAGTACAAACACAGCTACAGGGTGTTTCATAAACTTAGACACTCTGATGAAACAATTTTATTTTCTACAAGTGAGACTAAACCGCTGTGGAAATTGAACTTTCAACACTCAAACCGAACATTGTATGGAACAGTGGCGTAACGTAGAAGAGGAATAGGCGGTCCGCTGTTTCTATGAACTTTTTCGTGAGGATTTGGACAATATCCGCTATGGATAACCAGAAGTTCATCATGTCGGAGTAAACGCAGACAGAGACGCGATGGCACCACAGAGCGATGGATTCGATTCCTGACGAGGAGGAGGTCTACCAGCTGATTCACTTGGGATTTGAAGGCAATCGTCATTGCGTGGGTGGAATGATATTCACGCCGATCTTTCGAGAAATTCATTACATAAGGAAAATCGACGATCTTTGAAATTTAATAACAGCTGATTATGAGAAGGTACTGTAAGAGTTATGACTTCCTGATACGATTATTTTCATGAATATTGGGCACACATGTATATTTTTCTAATAGGAGTGATACGATTGTTTAGACATGGCTTTGACTTTATATGCTTCAAAATTTTGCTAGAATATGGCGTGACCATATGATATGGCAGGCATCATTATACGAAATTCTCACCATTGGTTGGCTTTATTAAGCAGATGTTTGGTCTTTTTAGACATTTTTCCAGCAAGGATAGTTTTCATGAATAGTTTTTTTTTTGTGTGACGAGTATTTCGAACTCGTGATCTGCAATTGATTATCTAAAATTACTTCGTCAGTTCATTACATACTAGCGAGTGTGTATTATTCATCAGTAGGGATTTTTTCCATTGGATTGTTTGGAGATATTAAGATGTTATTCACTTTAGTGAATGAATATCGCTTTTATATGACAACTAGAAACTTGTTGATTCCTATCTGGTACATTCACTCATTCAGTCTTCGAGATGGGGTCTTTCGTATTTATACGATTGTACGGTGGTTACTCATCTTACTTGCCATTGAGGGACTCATTTTTATCATCCGAGTGTACATGAGATTGTAAGTGAATCAAACAAGGAACTACTAGTCACATATCAGTCGAACTTTTGTTAAATAAATTAAAGATAAATGTCAGCAGGGTTACATTTAGTAATTCTTGTTTGCCAATCCAATATTTTGTTGCTATACTCTTTTGAGAGTACTTTCAGTTTAACAGCTGTTACAGCTGAGGCTTTTGATGAGTTTTATAATTGTGTTTGATACCTTCGAGAAGGATTTAAAGTAATTGAATCTTGTAAGATGAATCATTAATGGTCAGATTTATTTTAAGGCAGATTAGTATTGCAGATTTTGATATGAGAGATTATAGCACATTGGTGTTTTTCTGTGATGTGAATTATGAGAATTGTAAGAGAATTTATGCTATTTGGAAGCAGATCTTGAATTACTAAAGTAATATTTTTTCCAATTGTTTAAGAAGTTGTCTAGATGTGATCAGATTAATTACAGTTATTGGAGATTGTGCGCGTTGATAATTTGAAGCCAGTTATATATTTTTTGTAGATCATGCAACATGGTTAAGTGAAGTTTGTGATGGGCATTTTGTGGAAGTTGCCAAGTGATAGTTGCAATGTTGCTAATGTATTTTGAGGCAGACATGAGGTTGTCGAACCCAGTCTAGCGTAATTGTTGAGATTCATGCTGTATGTGCTGAATATTTATGGAGTTTTGTGGAATAATTGTGGTATTCAAATGTGATATTTGAAGAAGTGAGGATATATAATGTAGTTGTGGATAGTCAGATCCAACGTGATGTCGTGAAGGCAATAATATTTTTTGGCATGATAATTAAATACGAGATATAACTTGGAAGTGATAAAACTGTAAGACAACGTTCTATAACCCATATTAAACGATTTGTTAGGAAATTAAACAAATAAATAAAGTTGATAATACAAGATTTTCTGATAATAATAATTAATGAAATTATAATCTGAAATTTAAGCATATTAATGATCTGACCTAATGAAATAAAAATCAGAACGACTAGATGAAATAATAAAAATCTAAATAACCAGAGGAATAAAATTTAAATAAATTGATAAATTAAATTTTGGAATAAATCAATGAATTAAATAAATGGATGAATTAAAGATTGGATAAATAAACTGATTTAAATAAATTAATAGACGATTGGATAGATGATGAATAACTGAATTAGAAGGCGATAATTAATTAAAGAAGCTGATGATTAATGAATTTATATGGATTTAAAAAAATAATTGAGAGATGATTTGAGAAATTGCAACTTGAGTTGAGGAATTAAACAATTTATATTGATGATTTAAGATGATTTAGTCTGAAGGAGATAATAAGATAAGAGTGTGTGAATAATTAGAAAGCATAATGAAGTGATGATAATAATTTTCATTTAAATGATTTAATGGTGATGAGTTAATGATTCTGACAGGAATATGTTGAATTTTGAAATGAGAATTAATGTGAGAAATATTTAACTTTGATGATGATGATGATGACCTATGAGCAGTGGATTTTCTGTAATTCACGAACAAGCAATTATTAATGACAATGTAAATAGTGTAAATTAATTATTCGATGTTTAGGAGCATTTTACTAACGTATTTAACATTTGAATTATGCCATGCAAGCCATAAAATTACGTGATGTTTAAAATATGTGATTATAATGTGTATGTTTAGACAGATTAATAATTTTTTCAAATCCACATTCATGATGTTAATTAAAGAGAAATTAGGTCTCAGGTATCACAAATGTCAGTGACGAGAGACATAGTGCTACAGTGATCCTGAGAACCCAAGAGAACTTTAGAGATTTTCACGTTTTATGTGGATGAAATACTTTTGATTAGAAAAGAGATGGTTCGATTTTTGGACAATGACAATTTAACGTTGGCATTCGACCATGCTCTCAGGTAGGATGAATACAGTATTTAAAATGTCTGTCTGACTATCAAAGTGAAATAAATTTGTTTTTATCTTAGTTGTGATCTGATGATAGTGTGATTTTCCTTTTTCTTTCCTTGTCTTGATTAAGGCTTAACCGGAAAGGATGTGGTTTGCTAGGAATTCAGTTGATGGCGCCCATTTATATTTGCATTTTTTTAATTAAACTTAAGCCCGTAACGACCCTAGAGATACTTTGTCTCGTGTTACCCACTGCTTTTTCGATATCTCAGCTGAATTTCCGACACATTACTTATTTGACTAGAGGTTCATTTAACTCCGCTCTGTCCTGGAACTCCAGGAATGCGATGTAATAGCAGATGGGTCATCGCATCCCCAGGACGAACGGGTACATTACAAGCAGGGTTATTTACAGTATTCTAATAATTCGTTGGTTGGTTTGGTACTTGGTGGGTTGATACGTCAGAAGTTTTATCGTTCGTTAATAGACGCCGACCCCTATCAACAGAGGTAGCGGCCATGTTGGGATGATCAGAACAGAGTTTTAGGTTGAGTATTTTCCACTTCACGTACGGTAAGGTTCACAAATATTAGGAATAATACTTACAAAAGTGTTGTAGGTATCTAGAATACTTTGATATACCATTCGCACTCCAATGTGATATCCAAAAACCTCTCCAAATGAGGTGTAACTACGGCAGCACGAACCTCGAGAACATTGTCTAGTCACTGCCTTCTCGACTCTGTATTACAGTAATGTAATAGAATGCGATGTAGTTGGCACGTGTCTCTTTGTTTGTGGGCTGTGCTCTGAGCTGATACCCAATCCACATGGTTGAACTTAGTGTACCTACGGTATCTGTTCGCAGAATAATCAACAGCAGATGGTATGTGGCCTTGTAGGTAAAGGAAGTTCACAATTGACAACTGAAGGATAGGTTTCATCTCATACCCATTAACATGTTGAGAATACTGTGGTAGCTCACAGTTCTCATGTATTTTGAAGCTGCCGGTAAGGGAATAGCTACAAGATAATAAGAATTAAGGTTCTCAATTTTTTTTTTATAGAGTTCAATTCTTAAGAAGAGCCCTTTCCGAATGCCATACAAGTAAAGGAGTCAAATAAAATTGGTTGTAAAGGTGAAAACTTAGTAGTTGCTGGTACCACCACTGTAGACGGGTGTGAACATGGTCTGACATGAAACTTTTCCCAGCATTTTTTGAATCACAGAGAACCCTGAGACCTGAAGTTGGAAATAGAGTGGGGGTGGTTGGATGAACTGTGTCCATTCACACTACTGTTATTTGGAAATAAAACACACGACAACAGTAATGGCTCGGGAGTGGAGGTGAATGGAAACATAATAAGATAGATGGAGATGCTACAAAACATGTTCTCAATAAAGATAAATTTATGTATTTAGCTTAGGTTTCTTGACCAATGTTTTGGATAAATTTAAGGCATTGAAATGTGCATGTATCTGAAATTACACAAGGGACTATTTAGAAACAGTTATGGGCTTAAAATTGTGTAGCATGTTCACCGCCATATGGCCTAAAAAATGTGAAGTGTGTTTCACATGGCCTATGATAGTAATTCTTCTACAGGATATCTAATAGGTTACCCTATTAACAAAGGTAATAGTAGATACCAGTGGCCTACCACTTTCGAAAGCAAAAAATGACATAGATACAGTAAAAGAGAGCCATTTAATCCTACCATTACCCCACTGTATGTATTTGGTACCGGTATAATCACTGGTGGTATGATTATAGAAGCACCTCTAAATGGGGTGCTAAATAAGTTCATATAAAATGTGATCACGCATTATGTCCGTATAGTCTGAGGGCCTAATAACACTCGACTTGTACTGGCACAGAACAACAGGGTGTACAGGTGACCTAATTTTTATAAAATGTTACAAACCGGTAATGTTTCTGATATTTATCTAAAACGGAACAAAAATATTGTTCAAGTGTCTGAATAAGACACGATGTTCAGGACAACACCATTCTTCCTTTAAATTAAATCCAAAATCTCTCTGGCTAGAATACATCACCGAAAATATAACCTTCGTACCAGTATAACCAACTAATGTGCAAGCTTTAAATACAGCCTAGAACTGGAAACTATGGGCTAAAATGTTTCACAGACAGCAGCTGTGAACTAAGATTAACAGCAATGTGGCCGGTTGAATATCAGATCAGTTCAAGACACGGTTATGTTAGATAACATTTATACAACGACAATTTTGAGTTCAGCACACCTGAAAATCATCTGAACCTTGTGCAATGAGATCAAATGCTTTTAAGTTCGAACAATCGGCCCTTAAACATCCATTTCAAATGTTGGACATGTCGCCAGCAGACTGAACCTGCATTACCAATGAATTAACTACAGTTTGCACAGCACCTACAGAGTGGCAGTACAGGGAACCCCCATTATGAATACAATAACATGAGCAACTGTTCACTGACTAAATAAGAAATATGTCTATAAGAGGAAATATAGAACCTATGATCACCTGTATTTCAAGTTCCGATTTGACGGCCCAGCTCTTATCTTCGTACTCATCACCAGATTCATCCAGCAGATTATAAGAGGGTAACAAGTCAATTGATTCCTAGAAAGTATTATACAAGTATGAGCCAATGTAAAACATGCTGACAGAATAATTATACTACGGTATGTTATGTGTAAAAATACAATATTAAAAATCCTGGTTAGCCTCCAATTTGGTAGCAAGTATTAAGTCACTAAACCTTGCTTTTCATGAACATCAGTAAGATTGCTACGCTACACGATATACACAATAAATACAACTTACAATTTTAGGGATTTCATCGGTTTGAGACAGCCATTCTGACTCACTCTTAATGAGTGGATGCTCCATAATGTCCAGCAAACTAGAACACACAAAGTGCGCTTAAGGATTATAAAAAGCCACACTTATGTCAGTAGCCTACACCAAATCATTATCAAATGAGGTAATTTCAGAACTCAGAATTAGAATATATCCCTCCGGGTGCACAGTGAGAAGAAGAGGTTAACGGTAAAACTTATTCGATCAAGGCGCTGAGGTTGTAATACGATATCAGTTAGGGTAGAGTATCAAGTAAAAATAGAATGAGGAATTAAAGGCACCAGCCACTGAAATGAAGCGTCCTATAAATTGGTTTTACACAAATATGACGGAGCAGGCGAAATAAATTCCGCTTTATAACTTTACAAACCTATCAACGTCACACGACGAGGAGGCCTACTAATAAATTGGCAGTAACTGGATACAATGAGTTTCATTAAATACAAGACATTACTTCCGACTCGTTTTACAAAAAAAACACTTCAAACCAAATACAACATATCTCCCATATTGAACCAACATTCAACGGGAGGAAATGGGGAATTATTTTATCTTTACCAACTTATAAATACTATCACGGGGTGACTTGTATAATTGTCTTCATAAAGAAGTTTCTAGTTACACATTTAAAGCTGTGTATCCTCGACAATCAAATTTCGACAATTAATCTACACAAGGCTCGGCATGTCCAAGCAGAACTCTAGTTGTAAGAGACATCTTCATTATGAAGGTTAGTCACGTCTCTAAAGAGAACTTCAAATATCCCAACATGTAACTCAAAAATTCTCAGATCTTAATATTTTGCCGCGAAGCACTTGGAAGACACAATTTGACGATATTGCTAGCAACCTCGCCCCGCTGATGATTAATAGCTTGGGCACAGTGTAAGGGAAACTGTTAGACTAGGGATGTATTTTTAACACAAATCAGATTATTTATATTATATATTCTTATGCCCTGGTGACAAACTACATAACTTAATGAAATAAATAGATATTCCATCAATAGCCTAAAGTAAGCCTACATTTATCACAATCATAAAACTATCCAACACACACTTTCCTCTTTGCCACTGTCTGACGATATTGGTTATTGTGTTGGCAGCTTGGACAAGCTACAGTTTAATTTCATAGAGAAGCTGCATCGCATGTATTTTGGGTGTGTTTCTATCTCCCAAAATTTTAATAATGGCACCCCGTGGCGTTAACGAACAGCTGATTCTTCACCTCAAGTTAAAATGCAATGAGAGTGAAACGCAAATTATGATCCGCGTCATCCTGGCTTGTTATTGGCTGGCAATTATCACCAGCCATTGGCTGCCCGCAGGCTTGTTTACAATTATCACCAACTTGGCGGCGAGAGGAATAGATTTCTACATCAATTAAATCTATTCCAGTTCATGACAGTATGAAGTGCAAATCACTTATTGATGAGGAATTGTATGTACGTTTATATTTAAATTGCAGCGTGACCCCGTTCATCAAAATTTGTGAAAATAAAAGTACAAATCAACACTCTTGCTGATCAACTTAAAGTTTCTACTACTTTGGATGTAAATCAATTGGCTGTCGTTTCCACCAGTTTTATTCATCAGTTCGAAGTACATTCAGTACAATAACCTTTTGTGCACTATAAATTACATTATTGACCATTGCGTATTGATGTTGTTGTCTGAATATATGACATGTAATTTGTAGGTTATGCCTAAGGCATATAATTTAAGTGGCCGTTTGTAATGTGAAGTCTTTCCTGTATTTATGTACAAATATTATTGTTTAACTAATGAAGCAAGGATTAAAAGTGCAGTATTCACCGCCACCCTTTTCTTTTTTTAAATATTGTTATGTGGTTTCTTAGTCTGGTAACTTCTTGGATTTGCTTGAGATAGATTTATAGTAATATACTACCTTATTAACATGCATGCTGAGTTTTTTTTAAACATGCCCAGGTGCATACAGTAGCATAAGACCTACTGCAGGCTATGTCGATCCTAAATGTAGGCCTATTATAGTGCTCATGTCAAAGGTCGTCATAAAGCTTTAACTATTGAGGCTTTATTTGCATCGAAGATAATTTCAGCTGAGTCTGGCAAGGCTTCGTAAACTTGGACGCGACTTCACATTTTCATTTTTCCTATACAGCTTTTGATACCAACCTCTTAAATCACTGTGTTTCAAAATTTGCTCTCATTAAACATCACCAACAAGTTGTTTTTTTCCCCCTGGTGGTAGGCTGTGTTGCAGTCTACAGAAAATAAAGTTGAGAAATAAAAATACATCTTAGGTTTCCATGACACAGTTGCATTTTATGCTACTACTATATGTCTCCACTCAATATACCAATCCTACCAATGTTTCCTAATTCCTCATGCTGCATAAATAAACATGACAGATTACAGCATTAGCAATGATGACAGTAACTTATGATATAAAATGTTTTTAAAAGGTGCATAGAAATGGATTGATAAACCCTGTATCATCAATCCATTTAATCATTCCCACAGAGCTCTAATCAGAAGCTCATTTTAAGTGCAACAGGTATGTAGAATAAACCTTCCTCCCAATAACTTGTAGGCCTAACCTGAACATAATCCATGTTTAGAGCTGTTTTTTGGTTCACGGAAAATCCTACCATTTAAAATCTTGTACATAGGCTACTAATCATATTATGGTGCAATTACCTATGGTAATTTAAAAAATCCTGGCTATCAGCTACTGATTTAAATATTCCAGACATCTTTCTTAACTCCACTTTTACTGACAGCATGTAAGTCCTTACTACTGTCTTTCAAGCCATTGACCAGTTATTTTTTTCATGAGGAACTATTTTAGTCATTCTTCTCTATGTGAAATACAGTTGATGACTATTGCCTGGAAGACACTGCTGTTTTTTCTTGTGTCGCTTCTCTGGTTGCCTACGATACTTCCTAATTATTAACAGAATGTTTCATTGAATTGTTGTATCCAATTGACCAACTGGTAATATATTATGGCTTGCTTTAATATTCCTATGATACACTTTTAGATCCCATACATTAATGAAATATACAACAATATAGGCTGACATGTTGAACCAATCACCCATTCCCTAACACTCCCAACTAATGGGACATAAGCTACCTAGTGGTTGGTCTCACGTTGCTTCCATCTACATGTACCGTACTAGGTCTAGTAGTACCATAGGTATTGTGACTGTCTCTCCAACTCCGTCAAGGAAACTAAGATCTGAAATGGGGTACACTGTCCCACTAGGACAATCAAGGACAACTTGAACCATTCAAGTGATTTTTCTATTTCATTTTACCAACTAACCAGGTGGCTGGAAATGCTAGTGAAGGAAGCAGCGAAGTAGGCTAGCCTACTGGTATTCACCATTAAGAGAACATTCTCAGCGACTTGTCTATGCATAGGCCTATGACACAATTTTAAGAAATTGATACAGTAGTCACAGAACACTAATGGTGCCCAGGACTCACAGCTTAGCATAGGACGGAGTGGATTCCAGCCACAGATTAACTCATGATCTGTCAACGGGTTTTCAAACAGACTGAGCACACACCCAAGTACAGGGGTTTTGACCATGATGTTCCAAGCCTCTAAATGAAACACTCCTCTTTAAGTATTTCTGGTCTTGCATCCATGGTCGATCAACATTCTCCTGATCTCAGTGTTCTCAAGTTTCTGATGGTTATGGACATGTTTTTATCCTGACAACTTCATATTTAAGGGGTTGGGGTATATGCCCTATTCTTAAATAGTTCATCATAAGATCATTGAATCCCCTTAACAAAAATAGGGAACATCCATGTGTTATTTGACCAGAGGAAAGGGAGAATTAAAATAAACTGAACCTCTAGGGACACTGATGCAGATGACTCCGAGTAAGTAGGCTAGATCAAAATGAACATTTTTCAGTGTTGCCTTAATAAAGGTTGATAACTTTCTATCGTTCAACATGAATAGGCCTATATTGGATTGGATATATTTTAATTATTTGCAGAGATTACAAGGATGACTTGTTGATGTATCATTATTTTGTTAAGCGAACATAAGTTCCGAGTCCATATCGTGTTGGAACCCATATTTCAGTGTTGCCTTAGTAAACGAAATATTGAATGTCTTTCAGTCGGTCAACACGGTTGCACTTAATGGTAATTAGCATTATTCCCAAAACCAGAAAAAAACTACATGCAGGCCTAACATGTCAAATCAATCATACCTACAAGACAACAAAAATGTTCTATGAAAAACTATTAAAACCCAATAATGGTAGTCAAAAATAATTTCAATCCAACGCCACTATTTCGCGAAGGTGCAGAAAAATCTTAATAAAATACAGCTATTCGTAATAGTAGGCTACTGTTGTGATAAACCGCTACTGAGTGATAGGCCCCCGTAATAGAACTATTTATCTTAATGTCTACAAGATAACGAGATTGCCAGAAAACCACAATGCCACCCTCAAATCTATAGGAGGCAACACTAAAAGTGGCTTATCTAATCCACAAGTCACCCACCCTTCACCAACATTAATATTTGTAATTTAAGTAACTTAGGTTAGGCCTATGTTAAATTGAGGTTAATGGCGGAATTGATTGCGGCTGTGTGGCGGCAAGGACCCAATAAGTGCTCAGCCTATCAGGGACGTTTTGATTTGGAGACCATGCTCGGAAAAATCTTAGAAAGTTTTGATTCACTCCTCTTCGTTAAGCCCCCACCCTAGGCCTTGACAGCGAACAAAATGGCGGCTTAACGAACACGACGGGGTGCCATTATTAAAATTGAGGGAGATAGAAACACAGCCTTTATCTCAAGTGGCAAGTTATTCTGCTTACTTCCCGCTTATCACCACTTAAATACCACAGTGAAAGTTATCCCTTAATTGGCACCTTCTTTCCCGGAAACTGACACTTAAACCTTTGTGCCCCAATTATCTTGCTCAGCCATACCGTTCCGATACCCGGGAAAATACCGCCTCGTTGCGCAGGGGCTACCTTTTTGACTGCCATCGTGAAGCCCGAGCTCGATTTCCGGCTCAGCCATTTTAGTCTTGTCTGCGGAATCATGAGATAGAACTCTGCTACCTTGGAAGTGGTTTCCTACTCCTATTCAATGCCAATGCTGGGGTTTTACGGTACCGATTCGAAAGCCACGGACGCTTCCTGCCCGAATCCTATCATAATTTCAAATAAACACACTAGTTCAGGCTTCACAGAGTTGCGAAAAAATACAAAATATATTTTCAAATTCATTTCAAAATACTTTCTTCCATTTGTTAAAAATATAAATGTCATTATTGAACGGATACGCCACCTTGTCTCCGATCCCGTAAAATGGGAAATAATATGTAGAGATAATTATTATTCTTCTTTTTTTCTTTCACCCTCTTTGGGGTACGTTGAATGAATAATTTCTCTGGGTGTTGTTCTGTCCTTTGTGCCCGGTATCTCTTCTTTATTTCTGATCTGTTCCTCTCTTCCTCCGAGATTTTTTTTTATCGTATGGCCTCGGGTGCCTGGTGCAAGCTTTGTTAATTGACACCCAGAGGGTAGCTTGCATGTCGAATTTCGTCATTCCTTTGAACGCTATGAAAGTCAAGGAGGTTAGATATCTAAACTCCTTGACACTACAGCACTTTCAAGTAGAGAATGGAGGAACTTTGTGTTGGCGGAAAATCCAGAGATTAATTTTGCCATTGAACACGGCCTACTGAATTCAAATGGGTTCTTTAACATGCCAACAGCGTATGACATGAGTATCGTGATTTTTGTCGCCTTCAAAAATCACTTACCATGGCCAGGGGCGAACCTACAATCTTGGGGTTGGTAGTCCGATACTATAACCACTCACCCACCGTGGCAAGCTTCTTCCGAGATGATGGGTTTGGATTTAGCCTAATGTAGATTTGTCTTGGAACCATATATTTTCGTTTATAGTAATTAGTTTTGCTTGTCAATTCTGTAATATTGTTTTAAATTCTACTTGACCGTTTCTTGAAACCATGTGGATTTTGTTTTGCGAAATCAAAGATTTGTTTGGTTAACTCGGAGAAGATGACCGTAAAGATGTATCCTCCCTTTGTCATAGTATCTCGGAGTTATTATTATTGTTATTATTAGGCGATCTACTCGCTAAATTCAACACAGCGAAACCGGCACTGTATTGGGTAGTCTGTGGCTTTTGTCTTGTAATCATCAAATGTGATACGAGAAATCTTTTACGAGATCGCCGAGAATCAAACTACCACTGATCCACCAAGCTATAGCAGTATGTTCTGTTTACACTGGGTGTAACTCTTGACAGAACGCTGTCATCTAACAGAGACTGCTGTCAAACTCTCTTCTATCGCTGAACACTGTTGATTGATTTAAGGACTTTGCGACATGTATAATATAATAAATAAATCAATCAAGGTTTCTGGAAATCATTAATACTATTATTATCGCTGTGACTCAGCTTATTGCGGACTTTGAGAGACGTGAGCTCGAACCGTTCAGAGTGTTTCACATTTTCAACTCCAATAAATGCTAGGACGGTACCTTTTAATAGGTCACGCCGCTTCCTTCCATTGCCTTGCCTGGTTTCATTCTCCTTCCTCATTTCAACTCATATTAACTCCTCTCGTGAGGTTGGGGTTAGTTCGGGAATCTGGCCGTAAAATCACCCTCCTTAAGGAATAAATAAATCATTACATCCCATCCCCAACATATATATGATTATTATTATTTTCGTTTCTTAACGTAGACAATTATATAAGGCATTTTAAGAGATTCAAGGTTCGAACTCTGGCACTGACAGCGGCCATCATCAGAGTGGTATTTGCTGGATTCTTCCTACTCTCCGTCTAGGCAAATGTCGGAATGGTGACATACATCAAGTCCCGGGGCATCAGATCATTTCTAGACAACAATGAATACAGCCAGGCAAACTACTACAGACACCACACAAACACATGATCAAGATTTACCAATAACAACTGACAAACTTACTTTATGGCGGATCGTGGCGCAGTGGCTAGCATCCCTGAGGTCCGTGTTCGATTACCAGCTCTGTCAAGAACTTAATTTGTGGCCTGAGGTCTGGAGTGGGGACCACTCAGCCACGTGAAGCAATGCAGAGAAGAGGCGCGTACGATTACCACCTCAGTATCCTGGAAGTGGTTTTCCGTGGTTTCCCACTTCTACTCCAGGAGAATGCCGGAAGGTTCCTAACTTTAGGCCTCGGCTGCCTCCCTTCTTATCCTCACCGTAATTAAACTCATTAATACAGCCATCACACTACCACAGGTTATCAGACAATCTTACGCATACACACACACCCAGGTACACGGTGCTGAATGGCCGCGATGTTCAATCCCCTCAAATGAAGCAACAACAACAACGATGTACAGTAAATTTCATTTTCTGAGTCGACAATCATCAGCTTGCTTTGTTCAGTTCGTGGTTTTATTTGTTGGACCTTAATGTCAGCGGGAATTTTCGCATACAGTTACGAATCATATTGACACCGGGTGTGGCTGAGGTCCGCCTCGCTAACAGCAACTCACCGCCAGTTGACATTCCCCAACAGAAGAACACCTATAGGTGGAAGAAGGTGGAGAAGGAGAAGACCCACAGGTTCGTCTACAGAAAAACCCCCGATAACCAACAGAACTGCCACCGACGAAATGATGCAACAACAGTAGCTTGCTTTAAAAGAAAATTTAATGTTAAATTTAAAGAACACCTCCACCAGAGAAAAGAACATGCATCAGCCAGCATTAAATTACAAAAATAAAATAAAACCTCAGCTAGAATTCTCACTGTAGATTTTAAAAAAGTTAAAGGTCGATATCAATTAACAATTACCTGAGCTCAGAGAATGACAAGCCACAAAAAATATTTAAACACTTAAAATGTACCTGACATACTCCCAACTGAACCATGAGGGCTTGGAGAATCAAAAAAAAGTAAATAGTGCAAAATTTTACCATAAACAAGGTACCGAAAGAATAACGCAGGAGTACAAAAAAAGAAAACGAAAAAAAAAAAAAACCAAAGGATAATTTAAAACCAAAATAAGTTAAACAACATCACCAAGACCCATGAACGGGCACTTCAAACACACGCCTGAAACAAAACCCACAATGCACTTCTGTCAACAAGTTACCATGGCGACCAAGAACAGTTGAAGGCATATCAGTACGTATTTATGTCAAACGCCTAATTTTACATATTAAAAAAACTCTTCTCCAGTGAGAAAACAGGAAAATATAAACAAACTCTAGACATTACGAGATCAAATAGTTTTTAAAAGGCAACGGATCAAAATAAAAACCGACCGACTAATGATCAAAATTAGGCCTAGTGTTAATAGATTCGTCTGGTCAGTACAAGAATATAATAATAAGAAAATGCCTTAGCCAGACGCCAAATAATAAAATTAGAAGAAAAACAGTAGTGTTCCCCGGACTAATATTGTTTAACAACATTTTTTACGTATTCAGAGGTGACATATCTAGGTCAAAGTCAACCTTCAGAACAAAAACAAAACACTCAGTACACAATGAAAAATATGAAGCTCCAAAAATTTAAAATAAATAAAATGCCAATACTTACCTTAATAAAGCCTTTAGGGGAGACACTAATTTTTGCAACACTACTTAGACATCCTTAAAGGATTATTATCACCAAAAATAAAATAAAATATGAGATGGCTGCCAACCGCCGTCGAAGAGAAGCACACAAAACATCGCATTTCCATATTAAGGCCCAAGAAAATACTTTCACGATTATCACAGAAGCCCTCGTCCCTGATGAGTTCCACAATTTGCGTACTTCTTCTACCAGCAATCAGTAACAACTCAAAATTCACAAGATGGAGGTCAATCGCGAAGAAGGCCGCCCAACATGCATCAGGTTTATTTAAATTAGACCAATCAAATTTAGCCACATATTACGACAATGTGAATAACCAAATAATATTCACGCGACACCATTAAAATGTTTTGGCGGCATGATGCATATATAGTCTTTTGTTTAATGACGTAGAATAATATACTTTTTCTCAAATATGTCACGATGAGACGGGATCAGAAGGTCTCACTCTAGCGGCAGAAGACACATCTCCAGCCCGAGGAGCCGAGAGATGCTGCCATCTCAAGTTCATTAGCCAAACCAAGGCATCTTAGCGGGCGCTTCAAATGGAAGGGGATGCATATATGTAGAGGAGAAGCATATTAATAACGTTGGGACGGGCTTTGCACGTAACACATATCATAGCTTCACTAATATGTAACATAGAGTTATGAAAACTGACATATGTATAGAAAATACGTAGGGCGTTCATCTAATTTAGAGAGAGGAACAGCATATAAAGTATTTCGTGATATATTGAAAGGATAATATTCGTGATATTTTAAACTCCGTGAATCAAAAAAATCACGATTTAACAAGAAATACCAGTCTGAATGGAATGCATTTTTTTCATGTAAAGTAAACGCATAAATAGCGAGGATGAACCACCATGAATGTTATATTGTAAATAGTATATTTTTTAAAAAATATTAAATTTGTCTTTCAAAAAATGAACCGTTTTTTGGTTTATTTTTCCAAGTAACTTATATCTCAATTATTTTTTAAGATAATTTCATAAATGTGGTTCATCCTCCAGGGATCATATGTTGGAATGTATCTGCTGAGTTTCATCCAGTTTCATCAGATAGTTCACGAGATATTGTGTTTTTCCTACCAAAAAAGCAACCTTTCGGGTAAACAGCTTTGAATATTAAACACTCCATTGACAGATAGGCGCATGGTCTCACGAAATACACTATATCTCTGCCAAAACGCTGAATTTACTTATAAAACTTAACAGATATATTGAGAAAGGTATTGTCTTTCATTTAAACGTTAAAAACTTAAATTTTGACAACAGACGGTGTATGAGCCCCCTTAATGTCTCTTGATATGTATATTTCCCTGTTTCCAAGATCCCGGATTCTGTATCCATTTGGAGCACACCCAACTAGGATACCTTCCCTTGACCTAGATTCTAACTTTTTCAGTTGCTTTAGGATTTAACAGTGTACTGGTGACTCAAATATTTCTTGGTGAGAAAGATCAGGTTTTACTCCTTACCATCCTTCTTCTGGTGTTTTGTTGCAATCAACAGTTGGGCTCCTATTTAATAGGTAGGTAGCGCAAAGAACTGCCTCCCCGCACATTTCATTTCCTAACTATGAGTCAAACAATAACCCCCTTGCTTTTTCCATGAGTGATCTCTTTCCTTCTACCCGTCCATTGGGTTGAGGAAGGGATTGAGTATTGTAGTAGTATGCCTTTTTATTTACACCAGCTTGTCTAATCTTTCTTAACATACTCACTTCACTTCCATCATCACATTTGATTCTTGCTGCCTTAGTTCCTGGCATATTTTCTGACAACATGACATACAGCATTTAATGCTCACACACTTCTGATTTGGCATTCATTAAATAGACAACACAAAAGTGGGTATGATCATCCAAAAAAAATCACAAAATATTTCTTATCACCATATGTTACTTCATTGATAGTACAAACATCAGTGTGAATGAGTTCTAATGGTCTTTCGGCCCTTTCAGTGTTTGTTTTGAAAGAGTTTCTTACTTGTTTTGCTTTTGCATAGACAGAGCAAACAGTTTTGTCAAGTGTACACTTGTTAATACTATTTGGTATTCGTACTCACCACTCTGGGAGTTTAGCAAGATTATGAAAAGAGGTATGACCTAGTTTTCTCCGCCAGTTCAATACATGATCTTGTAAGGACCACAATTGTAAGGACCACAATTAACTTTTTATTTTTAAGTGTTGGCAAGATATATTTACGTACTTAAAAAAAAGAAAAAACGGAGTGCAGAAACATGGTGGGAAACAAAATAGATGATGTACAGTATGTACCGTATGTGTATTAATTTGTAAAAGTTTATATGTATTAGTGTGTGAAAGTTTATGAATAAAAATAGTGGTACTAGTTCAAAGTCGACGGTTAAATATTGGTGACCCCGACGTGATAAAGAGAAGAAAGATGTCGACAACCGAGACCACGCCGGACACGCGATTAGAAGCCAATAAGGTTAGCATCAAAATCCCACCTTTTTGGATAGAGAAACCCGAAATCTGGTTCTATCAGGTGGAGGCACAGTTTAGTATTTGCAAAATTATTTCAGAAGAGACTAAATTTAATCACCTAGTGTCTCAATTAGAACCTAAATACATTGAAAACATTTGGGACATTATTAGAAGTGCGGAAGTAAATAAATACTCATTGGCCAAGGAACGTTTACTGAACATTTTCAAGGAAAGCGAAGATAAACGTATTAAGAGACTCGTTACTGGAATTGATTTAGGAGACCAGAAACCTAGTCAATTATTGCGTAAGATGCAAGCCCTAGCAGGGATCGATGTATCAGAAAAAGTTCTTAAGACTCTCTGATTAGAAAAACTCCCGGATTCAATAAAGAATATTCTGATCGTCAGCGACGAAGGGCTTGAAAAAGTAGCTATAATAGCAGATAAAATAATTGAAATGAATCCCCGCAACGAATTATTTGCCATGAAAAGTGACTCTTGTAAACAACTGGATGTTCCTGTTACAATGCGCCATCTAATGGACAGAATATCTGGACTAGAGCAACAAATAGCTGCCTTATCCACTGGTCATCAGGTTAGGCCTCGCCATAGAAGTAGTGAACGCCGACGATGTGATAATAGTCGTAGTAAATCACGTAATAGATACAATCCCAGGGGCAAGTACTGTTATTACCATTTCCGATTTGGACAACAGTGTAAACCGGAGAAATGTACACCTCCATGTAGCTGGTCCGAACAGGGAAACGCCGCCCAGCAGCAGAATTAGCGGCAAGTTCTGCTGCCCAAGTCAATTGTCGCAAAACCCGCCTATTTGTAACCGACAGAAAAACGGGATTGCAATTTTTAGTTGACAGTGGGGCTGATGTTTCGATAATACCGAGCAACTCCAAAGTTAATACAGATTCGCAATATAAATTGTATGCTGCCAACGGAACCGAAATTCCCACATCTGGAATTGAACTCCGTACCATTGATCTAGGATTACGACGGCAATCCCAGTGGCCATTTGTGGTTGCGAAGGTTAATAAGGCTATATTGGGAGCAGACTTCTTGCATAAATTCCACTTGTTAGTAGATGTCCACAATAAGAGATTAATAGATGATATAACCAAGCTCTGGACCAAGGGCGAATTTATGTCTATCTCAGATGAAAATGTAGTCAGTACAATGAGCCAAAACACAAAATTTACAGATCTATTGCTGCAGTATCCGGACATAGCTAAACCTAATTTGGTACCTGGCAAAATTAAACATGATGTCCAACACTTCATTACCACTGAAGGTCCACCCGTGTTTTGTAGGGCAAGACAATTAGATCCCAAGCGCATGGAAATGGCAAAACAAGAATTCAAATACATGTTGGACAATGGCATAATAAGGCCATCCAAATCATCATGGGCTAGTCCTCTTCACCTGGTGCCGAAGAAGGATGGTTCGATTCGTCCGTGTGGAGATTATAGACGATTAAATGAAAGAACAGTTCCCGATCGTTATCCTGTTCCTAGGATAGAAGATTTTCACTGTATTTTGCGAGGAAAGAACACCTTTTCTAAAATCGATCTATTAAAGGCTTATCATCAGATACCCATTGCGGAAGAAGATAAACATAAGACTGCAATCATCACACCATTCGGACTGTATGAATTTAATGTAATGAGTTTTGGTCTGCGGAATGCACCTTCCACCTTCCGACGATTCATTAATGAGGTTATGCATGGACTGGATTTTGTATTCTCTTACCTGGATGACATATTGATCGCCTCATCCAGTAATGAAGAACACCGAGCACACCTGAAACTAGTTCTAGAGCGACTGTCAGAGTATGGCCTTCGAATCAACATCTCAAAATCAGTATTTGGTGCGAATGAATTAGCATTCCTAGGTTACTGGGTTACACCAGAGGGATCTCGTCCCCTACCTGAGAAAGTACAAGCAATTTTGGAGTACAAGTTACCTAGTAAACTTCACGAGCTCCGCACATTCCTTGGTGTTGTTAACTACTATCGCCGTTACCTTAAAGATGCAGCACAAACTCAGGCTGTATTACATGAATATCTTAAGGGAGCGAAGAAGAAGGACAACAGACTCATTCAATGGACTGAGGAAGCAAAGCAAATGTTTGAGAAATGCAAAAATGGTATCGCAAACGCTGCATTATTAGCGTTTCCCAACCCAGACTTACCTCTGACACTTTGCACTGACGCGTCTGATTTTGCTGTCGGTGCTGTGCTCCAGCAACTGGAAAATGACAGCTGGAGGCCAATTGCTTTCTTCTCACAAAAGCTGAGTCAGGCACAGAAGGTTTATAGTACCTACGACCGAGAATTGTTGGGAATTTACCTTTCTGTAAAGAAGTTCATGCATTTACTCGAAGGAAGAGAATTCATAATCCTCACCGATCATAAACCACTCACTTTTGCTTTCAAGCAAAGCAATGAAAAAGCATCTCCTAGGCAGATGAGACAGTTGCAGTATATCTCACAATTTTCAACTGATCTCCGTCATGTCAGTGGCCTCGACAATGTTGTTGCGGACGCCCTTTCCAGAGTTGATGAAATAGCAATAATGGATTATGATGAGATTGCCAAGAGCCAGCTAAAAGATCAGGAATTGCAGCAACTCCAGACAGGAAACAACTCCCTAAACTTCAAGCAATACCAACTACCAACAGGAAACTCTCTTTGGTGCGACACTTCCACTGCAAATATCAGACCTTATATTCCTAAAGCATTTCGTCACCCAATATTTCTACATTTTCATGGGTTAGCCCATCCTGGCATAAGGACTACAGTGAAGCTGTTGACTAGTAGAGTCATTTGGCCGAATATCACAAGTGATGTGCGACAATGGACTAAATCCTGTGTTAGCTGCCAGAAAACCAAGGTCACCCGCCACACAAGATCGCCGCTTGAAAACTTTGAAGAACCCGATGAACGCTTCAGTGTAGTGCACATTGACCTCATTGGACCGCTTCCAATCTCTAACGGTATGACTTATTGCTTAACCTGCATCGACCGCTTCACATCCTGGATGGAAGTCATACCCCTGGAAGACATCACAGCTGAAACAGTGTCAAAAGCTTTCTACCATCACTGGATTGCAAGATTTGGCGTCCCATCTCGCGTAATCACTGATCAAGGCACTCAATTTAGATCACAATTGTTTAACAATTTGGCCATCGTATGTGGAATAAAACTTCAACACACAACACCATATCATCCACAGTGTAATGGCAAAGTTGAACGACTGCATAGAACCCTGAAGTGTGCGATCAAGGCTCACAACTCTTCTAAATGGACAGAAACCTTACCTACCGTCCTATTGGGTCTACGCACTGCACTACGAGAAACGTCAAGCCACTCTATTGCACAGATGGTTTATGGTAAAACCATTAGACTGCCTGGTGAATTTTTTGAGGAGCCAATTACGAGGATTGACTCTGATTCGTTTGCATCCAACTTGCAAAAGCAGATGCTGAACCTGAAACCTGCCAGATCTAAATATAGCACATCGAGATCAGTGTTTGTCCCAAAAGACCTTCAGACATGTTCCCATGTGTTTGTGAGATGTGATAGGGTCAGAAAACCATTAGAACCTACATATGATGGTCCCTTCCCTGTCATAAAAAGACATGAAAAATACTTCACCATCGAGTGCAAGTGTAAACACATAAATGTGTCAGTGGACAGACTTAAGCCAACATATGTATTGCAGGATGAAGATGAAGCAGTGAAGGAGCTTCCAGAGTCTGCAAAGGACACTCAACTCCAACAACCCACAAATGAATCTTCGCCAAATACCAGGTTGTCAAAATCTGGAAGAACTATAAGGTGTCCAGTTCGATTTTTAGAGAACGTCATCTCTGTGAAGAATTTTTGAAGTGATGTGTCAAGTTCGTAACTGTGTTACTGGTGGGGGAGTAGTGTAAGGACCACAATTGTAAGGACCACAATTAACTTTTTATTTTTAAGTGTTGGCAAGATATATTTACGTACTTAAAAAAAAGAAAAAACGGAGTGCAGAAACATGGTGGGAAACAAAATAGTTGATGTACAGTATGTACCGTATGTGTATTAATTTGTAAAAGTTTATATGTATTAGTGTGTGAAAGTTTATGAATAAAAATAGTGGTACTAGTTCAAAGTCGACGGTTAAAATCTTTTTAATGTGTAACATCTTTCCACTCGGCTGCTGGATATTTTTTGTGGGAGTGATTCTGAGAAATGGGACAGAAAGCAGCCATGAGGGATGCGATCCGATCCAGCTGGCAGTGGTACCATATGGAATGTATATAACATACGGATTACTTCAAGGTTAGGAGGCGCCATTACAGACATTTCTGTAATAAATCATCATCAAATTGTCGTGCTTTGGTGTAAAAATATTCATTTAATCATATTTTCTGAAAACAATTATGATTTATTAAGAGTCAGTTTTTCAATCTCTGGATACAATGATGGGCATCCACTCGCCGACTAACTTTCCTCAACACTTTAATACTGAACAGTAAACGCTCATGCAAACTCTGGTGTCAACTCATTGAAACACAACCCACATATCTTCGTATCAGAATTTAAATGATATGCTTTTATATGAAACATTGTAACTAGTCGGCAAAACCGGTAATGTGTTTCTGCACAATGGCTATTCAGATATTAACCCACATTGCGGTATTGCAGTGATCAATGTATTATATATCGATGATTTTATACGGGAACTGGGCTGGCCTTTCATAGCCCACTATAGGAATTCCCTTTACTGTCGAGTAGGCGTATTCATAATTAATTTAAAACTCAATTCCACGCTGGAACATTATCGAAAAAAGGCAAAATATTAATGGAGCATAAACAAATACTTCCATATTATTACCGGCACATGAAAAGGAGTACCTGTCTTGTACTTCAAATGTCTGTGGTTGTAAAGGCTGCGTGGATAACATCTTCGTCTGCGAATCATGAGGTCTCAGGTTCGAACCACAGTCCCGGCAGTTATTTTTGCTACCGGTTTATCGATTTAAACGATATATAGCATAACATTATGCGTCATTTTAACAGAATCTGCATGAAATTACGATTTATCTAATTTTAATTACAATAGTTTGCACCAAGCAGGAGTTGGGAAATCTGATTGTATTGAACATTATTTCTAGTAGTCTATAGATAGGCTAGAGACTATGGTTTCATTCCTCCTCTTAATTTACAGTATAATATGTGATGTTTGTTCAAACAAGTGTAACAATAGCACATCTCCAATTCAATCTATACATTCATCATAATATCAGCATGAAAACGGAGCGTAAATTAACATTTTAAGAATGTCCAAGCTGTGTAGTACACGAGTAGGATAACATGTCAGATGACTTCACATACAATTCATCTCAATTTCCTAGTAGGATAACATTTCAGATGTTACACATCATATGCGACTACTGTAAGGCTCGTATCATTTCTGTCAGCATGGACTCTTGTCCACAGGGCTTCAGATTTATTGTGTATAACCCATTTTCTGATTTTCTACCATCTATAGCAATCAACCCCTTTGAGATATTTATGTTTTCTTTTAAAATCTGGCCTTTATCTTTTGTGAAAACCACTGGATTATTATTTTCAGTAGCTTTACTAACTGACATTAGCTGTTTGATTAGGGCTGGAACGCACAGGACATTATTAAGGTTACAGGTTTCTGTTATTTGGTTACCTACACCTACAGTTTTCATGATCTGATCCTTTTTTGCAACTTTAATGGCTTCACTGCATTCATTAGACTGTGTTAGATCTGAGGGTTCCTTGTTCATGTGGTTTGTGCAACCACTTACTTACTTACTTACTTAATTCCTGCCGCTCCTTCCGGAGCATAGGGCCTTGGCGAAATTTCTCCACGCAGTACGGTTCCTGGCCATTCTCTTCACTTGACTCCAGTTCTTGTCCACATCTGCAATTTCATTTTCGATCGTCCTCTTCCAGGTCTTCTTAGGTCGACCTCGCTTCCTGGCGCCTTGAGGATTCCAGTCTAGCGCCGCCCTCTCAATAGCTCCGTCCGGCTTCCTTAGTGTGTGACCAATCCAGCGTCATTTCCTCTCCTTGATCTGGATGCTAATCGGTTGTTGATTGGTGATGGTCCCAAGATCTTCATTTGAGATTATGTCCGGCCACCTCACATTCATGATGCGACGCAGACATCTGTTAATGGACACCTGTAGCTGGTTGTTGATCGGTTTTGTGACTTTCCATGTTTCACAGCCGTAGAGAAGAATCGACTTTACGTTGCTATTGAAAAGGCGGAGCTTGGTCTTCCTGGAAATGTTTCTATTTCTCCAGATGGGGTAGAGCTGGACAAAGGCACCATTTGCCTTCCTGATACGGCTTCGAACATCTTCCTTTGCTCCCCCATAATTTGTGACTATACTTCCAAGGTAGAGGAAGGACTCAACTCGCTCAATGTCCTTTCCGTTGACTGTCAAACTAGTCGTGATGTCAGAATTTATCCTCATCTCTTTGGTCTTGTTGGTGTTGATCATCAGTCCTGCACATTCTGCTTCTCTCTGCAACCTCCCAAGCTTATCTTCTACGTCTCGGTACCGTTGTGCCATAAGACAAATGTCGTCTGCGAAATCCGGATCTTCAAGCCTGTCATTTATACCCCATTGAATACCCCTCTTCCGTCCTCCCATTACCTTCTTCATCACACTATCCAGAACCAACAGGAACAGAGTGGGGGAAAGGACACACCCCTGTCTCACTCCGGAACTGACCTTTATCTTTTCTGTTAATTGGCCTTCGTGAAGAACCTGGCACTCATACCCTTCGTACATCTCTTCCATGATTCTGATGATCTTTGTTGGAATTTTATATTCCTCGAGGATCTTCCACATGATTCTTTGATTTACGGAGTCGAAGGCTTTCTCGAAGTCAACAAATGTGTTGTAAAGGGTATTCCGCCACTCCACACTCTGCTCCAGGATGATTCGGAGGGTGTTGATGAGATCCACACAGCTGCGATGTTGTCGAAATCCAGCCTGTTCCTTCCGAAGCCTTTTTTCTACGCAGTCTTTTATACGATTCAGGATGACTCTCGCCAGCACTTTGCTTGGAATGGACAGCAAGGTGATACCCCTCCAGTTGTTACAGTTTGTGGTGTCCCCTTTCTTCGGCAACTTGACTATCAACCCCTTCTTCCAGTCAGTTGGTATATTCTCCTCCTTCCAGATCTTCTCCAACAGCGGGTGCAGCAGATCGATCGTAATATCCAGGTCTGCTTTCAGTACTTCCGCTGGGATATTATCCAGACCTGGTGCCTTCCCGCATTTCATCTGCTTCAACGCTGTCCGTATTTCGCCCCGAGTTGGGGAGTCGAGGCTGATGCTTGGGTCATTTTCTGCTTCCTCTTCATCTTCTCCTCGCTGCTTACATTCTGGTCCTCTATCTCTATTAAGAACCTCCGCAAAGTGTTCTCTCCATCTTGTCAGCTGCTGTTCACACGTCGTGAGGATCTCGCCCGTCTTGCTCTTCACAGGCCTAGTTTTATTAAAACCTTTCTTCGAAAGCATCTTTGTGATGTCATAGAGCTCCTTAACGTCCCCCCTTCTTGCCGCTTCTTCTGCTTTCTCTGCCTGCTCATCAATCCACCTCCTATGATCCTTCCGTACACTCCTCTTTACCTCCCTGTTTGCTGTTGAATACTTTGCTTGTGTGAGAGCCTTCTGCTGCCTAGTCTTGCAGGTGCAGCTTGGCCTTAATCTCCTTCCTATTATTTATCTTGTCCCAGGTCTGATCGGATATCCATTCTTTCCACAGATAGTTCTTGTACCCGAGCTGCATCTCACTGGTTTCCACGAATATATTCTTTACCTCGCTCCACACAGTCTCCACGTCCTTCTCTGTCTCGGAGTCCAACACCTGGAATTTATTTCTGAGCTCCAGTTTAAATTGGTCCAATCTCTGTTCTTAAGCTTGCCCACATCAAACTTTTTGTGCCGAGTGTTAAACTTTCGGACTGCGACGATCTTCATGCGGAAGTTGGCAACCACAAGATGATGGTCACTACCAACGTCCGCTCCTCTCTTGTTCCTAACATCTTCCAAGCTTCTTCTGAACCTCCTGCTCACCGCGATGTGATCAATTTGATTTTCTGTGACTCGATCAGGAGACACCCAGGTGACCTTGTGGCACCGCCTATGAGGAAATACCGTGCCACCCATCACCAAATCCTGACTGGCGCAATATTCCGTAAATTTCTCCCCATTGTCATTCATCTCAGCAAGGCCATGTTTACCCATGATCTGCTCCAACCCCTCATTGTTTGAGCCCACCTTCGCGTTGATGTCTCCCATAACAATGTCCTTCTTACTTGTTTGTCTTGTGACAACTCGCAGCATTTGGTAGAATTCTTCCTTCTTCTCTGTCTCCGACTGTTCTGTAGGCGCATAGCATTGGATGATTATGACATTACTGATCTTTGTCTTGAACCTAGCAAACATGAGCCTACTAGAAATTGGCTTCCACTCCATAAGGCTTCTCTTTGCATTTCTGTTGAGCAGCTACCCCACTCCATTCCTGTGTTCTTCATCATCGCCCCCAGAATAGAGATATGTAATTCCATGTGTTGTCTGTATTTCACCAAATCCTGGCCACCTCACTTCACTCAATCCTAGGATATCCAGCCCATTGTTCTTCATCTCCCGTGTCACTTGTGCCTTGGAGGGGCTGCCACCTTAAGCCTGAGGCACCAAGCTCATTTTCTGTCAGGGTTTCTTCCCTAAGCCTTTGAAGAACCAACTCCAAACTACAAGGCAGCAGTTGTTTCACCAGAGCCCCGTTAGCCGTAATTTCTTCAGGGTTCCTGTAGGGCCTTCACAGCTACCGTAGCGGTCTTGAGGCACACAAAGTCCCCACTGTACTTCACCCCTACAGGCAATCCTCTACTTAATTACGTTGCCCATCTCCCACGACGAGGACGAGGGGTTGGATATTTGTGGGAGACTGTGCAACCACTATCTACAACAAATTCATCTAAGTCTAGTTCAGCATTATGCGTCTCTGCTTCTATATGATATGCTACCTTCTGGCTCTAACAGGAAATTTTACCTATGTCCTTGTAAGAACAATCTTTTATTGAAGGATTCGTTCTCTTACATATAGTGCAAGCTTTGCAATCCTTCTCCTCATGTCCATTTGAATTACTTTTGTTACATTTGAATGTTACTCTACAGTCCTTTTGATAATGACCTGTATTTTTTACATATGAAACATTTACTTGTTTCTTTAAAGGATATTGGTCCTTCAGTTGACAGGCTCTTCATTTTAGATTCCTCTAGTTGCAGTCTTCCTTTGAGTTTGTCCTGGGTTCTGTCTGAAGCCACAGTGGAGTCCCAGGCTCTTCCAAAATAACGCAGTTCTTCGGGAAGCATTCCTAGGATTATGCTGATTTTCATTGTGTATTCTATTTTCTCTCCTAGATTCTTCAGTTAATAAACTATGTTTTCTAAGCTGCGGATGCAGTTTTTGTCATACTTGAAGTTGTAAAATTATTGCCATAGGGTGTCGTAGCTCATCCAATCCTCTCCGTAGACACGTCGCACAAGCTTCTCAATATGTTTCTTGTTTGCCGGATATTGGTTGTGAGTAATAGGTAACTGTTCTAGTTCAACTAAGGAAGATTTTCTATCTGCAGACCAACCCTAGATCTGAAGGTTTTGCCATGGTTTCGTCTCAGACTCAAAGGTAAGCTTCAGCAAGGCTTTAACCAACGCCACCTAGAATATAAGGCCTCCGCACTCGGAAGCACGCGCCAATAGTAGTCATTCCTCCCTGCTCGAGCATACGATGTTTCTACTCGCAGAAAACACTTACAATGTTGGAACGAATCTACTGTAAATGAACACAGCATTGCCTGCTAAGTCTTATTTTAGAATATAAGCATTTTCCACGAAAAACATATTTGAGTTATCCGAATACAGTAGAATTTATCTTCAATCTTGCCATTCATTATTGCATGAACTATGAAACTCCTTCCATATTGAGGAAGGATGGAAACAAGCTAGATCATACATAATAAATAATAAAAGCACGTAATTATTACGATTAAGATCATATTTATTTTATTGTGATTTCATAGATCGAGATTTCACATATCTTTCTCTCCCCTTCAAACTCTCCTCAACAGCTTCTTGAATATTTTGTTGGTCAATGTTTTGTCTCTTAGCTTTCCTTGTAGCTAGCAGGTGTACTTAACCCTCCGTTAGGCGCGTGGGTTAGCTTTCTTGTAGCTAGCAGGTGTATTTAACCCTCCGTTAGGCGCGAGTGTTAGCTTTCCTTGTAGCTAGCAGGTGTACTTAACCCTCCGTTAGGCGCGTGGGTTAGCTTTCTTGTAGCTAGCAGGTGGACTTAACCCTCCGTTAGGCACGTGGGTTAGCTTTCTTGTAGCTAGCAGGTGTACTTAACCCTCCGTTAGGCGCGAGTGTTAGCTTTCCTTGTAGCTAGCAGGTGTACTTAACCCTCCGTTAGGCGCGAGTGTTAGCGTTCTTGTAGCTAGCAGGTGTACTTAACCCTCCGTTAGGCGCGTGGGTTAGCTTTCATTGTAGCTAGCAGGTGTACCTAACCCCCCGTTAGGCGCGTGGGTTAGCTTTCTTGTAGCTAGCAGGTGTACTTAACCCCCCGTTAGGCGCGTGGGTTAGCTTTCCTTGTAGCTAGCAGGTGTACTTAACCCTCCATTAGGCGCGTGGGTTAGCTTTCTTGTAGCTAGCAGGTGTACTTATCCCTCCGTTAGGCGCGTGGGTCTGGTGGCCCCACCTCTCTATGACTGATCATTATTTCAACTTTATATTCACTGCCTATATCGTAGTTTTCATTTTCAACAATTGATACCAGTGTTTTATTACTAACAAAAAGTTTCCAACATTGAAATTCAGAATTAGTAGAGCTTACAACAGTAGAATAAGGGCCGTGTCTGAGTAACCATCCATGCTTCCTTGTTCCACTTCGCCCCATCCTTGCCTAGAACTGGAACCTGTTCTTGTTGTTGATTCTTTAGCCCCGTGTACTTGGGTGTGTGTCTGGTAACCTGTATCAGTGTCACGTCTGTAGTAGTGTGTGTATTTGCAATTCAGGTAGGATTTGGGTAGTAAGCCTTGGGTTAGGTACCATCCTTGCATTTCCCGGAGTAGAATTGGAGAAACCACGGAAAACCACATCTAGGATGGCTGAGGTAGAAATCAAACCCGTCTATTCTCAACTTTGCTTCACGAGGCTAAGTGTACCCCGTTCCAGCCCTCAGACCAGAATTACATTTCTAGGCTGAGCCGGGATTGAAACCCGGGCCTGACAGCCGAGAATGCCAGCCACTGCGCGAAGAGGAATACATATAATAAGCTAATAATAATAATGGCCAACTTACCAATAAAATATAAACTGCCATCCAATTTCTCGCTTCCAGTACCACCCTCGACCCTCCTGATCAATTTCATGGTCAGTATCCGAGTCTTCAGATCTTGTTTCAACTTTCTCTTCAGTATCCGAGTCAACTTTTTCTTTGAAATTATCATCAGCTAGCGATTCGTTTTCTTCCAGCGGAAGGCTAAATACTTTATATACATCCTAAGGTTTTCGTAAGTCGTATATCTCTCTACTTATATTCACAGAAGCAACGCACCAAACCAAATAATCGCTCTAACAGCACACCCACTTCTCTCTGACTACGCACCGCCAGAATGTCACATCATTGGGCGCGCTGGGGATACCAGACCCAAATGATACAGCAGCTGATAAATGTTACATCATTGGGCGCGCTGGGGATACCAGACCCATATGATACAGCAGCTGATAAATGTCACATCATTGGGCGCGCTGGGGATACCAGACCCTTATGATACAGCAGCTGATAAATGTCACATCATTGGGCGCGCTGGGGATACCAGACCCATATGATACAGCAGCTGATAAATGTTACATCATTGGGCGCGTTGGGGACACCAGACCCATATGATACAGCAGCTGATAAATGTTACATCACTGAGCGCGTTGGGGATACCAGACCCAAATGATGCAGCAGCTGATAAATGTTACACGTGTGGAGTTATTTTTAGCCTATTTTCATTTATGAAATCACTTTTGTCCGTGTGTGAGTGTGCGTACGTGTGTTCCTTAATAAAATATAAACGGCACAATCGAATTCAATGAAGCTCGGTAAGGTTATAGTACTATTTTGTCCAACACCGACCTTCAAATTTCATAACGTTCCATTAATCCAACATGGTGGCTGTTCGAAATATTTCACCGGCATTCTATATCTCCGAAACTGATATCAACCTGAAAATTCTTACGGTGATAAAGGGCACCACTTAAGGTTTCACCTAGGTCACTTTCAATAACCAGTTAAGTAAAAAACTAACCTATTGGCCAAGCGAAGTTGAAAAATTTAGATAGATTTTTTTTTTGTTACAGCAAATGTTTGTGTACATTGTATTGACATCCAAATTAGTTCAATTGTTTGCATAACCTCAAGAAGGTAGCCGTGCGAAATTTTAAAATTAAGTTTTTATTTCCTGTGTCCTAATCCTGCGATCGAAATTTGAATAATACACCTACAAAATACGAGGGCTATTCCAAAATTAAGGTCCGGTTCGCCGTAAATATTTGAAAGCGGCGCCAAGGGCAAAACACGCATGCGCGCCGACTCCTGGCATGCCTTGCGCGGCCAAAGCCGCCAGTAGCGTTGTGACTGTTGCTGAGTGCTGTTGATAGTGTCAGTTCATAATGTTTAAGACAATTAATCAGCCCGCCGATTGTGAAGTAAGGGCAGTGTACAGAATTGTGTCTGAACATTTGCATTTTCGAAAATTGTCGTCTGGAGTGTTGTTGTTGCATGACAATGCCAGACCCCATACTGCGAATGACACGCAAACTCTAATCAAGAAATTTGGATGGGAACAGATGGACCACCCACCGTACAGTCCGGACTTGGCGCCAAGTGATTTCCACCTGTTCCGCTACCTAAAGGAGTTTCTTGGCGGCAAGCGCTTCAACACAGATTATGAAGTGATGGAGGCTGTTAAAGACTGGTTAGCTTCGCAGGCGGCCAAGTTGTACGACTTAGGCGTTCAAAGGCTTGTGAAACGATGTGACAAATGTAAAAATAAGTATGGAAATTATGTAGAAAAAGAGATAAAGACGTAAGGAATGTCAATAAAACAATTGTTTTGGAAACAAGGTTTATTTTGGACGTTTTATTTTTGACCGGACCTTAGTTTTGGAATAGCCCTCGTAATATTCATGTAATAGTACATGACTCCAAGGCCTACATATATAAAATCCAACTGATTTATTAACTTGAAACTATGAACCAGTGTGTTGCAAGGTGGGCAATCAACACCTTATCTAAATAGATGCAGTAAGCAGTGCTACCATAAGCATATGCTGGATAAATTCCAAAGTAGGCGTATGTACTCTAAACTATAATAATATGCACAAAGACAGAGGTGCACTGGTACAGTGGTTTTACTCTAATGTGAATAAGAAGAAGTAGTTCCGTGGAGAACTATACAGCCTATTTTCATATATCCTATTCATGTTAATTGCCTCTATCAACATACAAAATTTCAGTCCAATTGTTGTGATAGATTCGTAGATATTGAGAACCGTCTAAATATTTCAGATTGTTGCCAGGTTGGATTTTTATTTATGTACTGTTACAATATGAAGATTATTGTGTACGTGTGGTATTCAAACTTCAATCGCATGATTAGGACACAAGAAGTAAAAAGGAGATTTTAAAATTTCGCACAGCTGCCATCTAGTGGTTATGAAAACAATAGAAATAAATTAAATGCCAGTGGATTAACATTTGTATAAGCATTTAACGTGTGAAATTTCACTGCACTCGGATGGTTAATTCGCGAGATACGTCCATTTAAATAATTATACTTCGCGTTGTTGCCGTGTTGGACTTGTGCTCACCAGGTTACTGAAAGTCCTATAGGTGAACTTATGTTCGTAAAGTCTATGAACATAAAACATATCAGTATGATTGCTGTAAAAGATTCGTAGATATTGAGAACCGTCAAAATATTTCGGATGCTTGCCATATTAGACTGTTATATGTATAAGCCATAGAGTTATGTACCATTAAAGGAAAATGATTGCGTAGCTTCATTATTCAAACTTTCACTTTGATCGCATGATTACGACACAAAAAATAAAAACTTAATTTTAAAATTTCGCACAGCCTCCATATTGAGGTTATGTAAACAATTGAACTAAATTAGAAGCCAGTACATTACAATATGTATAATCATTTACTGTACCACATTCCACTGCGCTCAGATGGTTAAATCACGAGAAAAGTCTATTAAAATGTTCCAAATTCACTTGGCCGCCATGTTTGTTTTGTACTCTACAGGTGTGTGAAAGTTACATAGATAACCTTGTAGCAGTGCCCTTCGTCGCCATACAAACTTTCACGGTGATATCGGTAATAGTTTCGGAGATAGAGAATGCCATTGAAATATATTGCACAGCCGCCATTTTAGGTTATGAAAACAATTGAACTAAATTAGTCACCAGTGCATTACAATGGGTATGAAAATTTTCTGTACCACGTTTCATTACGTTTGGATGGTTAAATCGCGAGAAAAGTCTATTTAAAAGTCTCAACTTCGCTTGGCAGCCATGTTGGTTTTGTAGTAACCAGGTTTTTGAAAGTCTCATAGGTGAACTTCTAGTAGTGCCCTTTATCAACGTACAACATTTCAGGGTGATATCTGTAATCGTTTCGGAGATACTGAATGCTGGATAAATATTTCGCACAGCCGCCATGTTGGATTGGTAAGACACAATAACATTTGAAGGGCACGGTCGCGGTCGGCCAGAATGGTTCTATGATCTCACCGAGTTTTATTGAAATCGCTCTAGCCGTTTAGACGTTATTAGGGGGGGGGCATATACACGAATCACACACACACGCACACACGGACAAAATGTGATTTCATAAGCCTATTTTGTTTCATAAAATGAAAATAGGCTAAAAATACCAATATGAATACGCTACGCCTCATTAACAGTGAAGGAGACGGCGACCTTCCACTAGGATAATATATGATAATATAAATGGTTTTCATACCTTTCCAAGCTGGAATTTTACTATATAAGTCGTGATATTGATAGGGATGGCGGGTGGGTTCTAGACAGCGCAGGAGTGAACTACAGCATTTACAGACCAATTTTTATCATTACGAAAGGTATTTATAACTAAGAAATTCTTTCGTAGGTTCTCGTCTCCTTCACTGTTACTGACTGAGCCTAATTTGATACGCTTAGCCTACGGTACTTTCAGGAGGGAAACCCCCAACTCACTAGAATGGAAATAATAAAAAAAAAGGTAATTCCAAACAGGCAAACACTTACGTTACACTACTTAATTGCATTTGAAATGTTTTTACAGGACGATCTGAGGTTATATACACCATGTATACTGGTAATATAAATACTGTGTACCTTTGTTGTTTTACTGACTGTTAATGTTCCTCTAGGGATGGCTTGCATCCACTTCCTTGTCAAGCGTGCTTCTTTCGGAAAAGAAAACACTTGTACTTTTGGTCCCGTTGGATAATTTCCTCTATAAACAGCGCCTATATGGCATTTTGCTGATTAAAAATAATGCGGCTTCTGTGGCGTAGTTGGTAGCATGCTGAACTGCTGTGCCCAAGATGGCGGGTTCAAACCCAGCCGGACTCATCGCATTCTTTAAGAGCGTGAAAATCCTTCAGTTTGCCTTCCTTTGGAGGGGAAGTTGGCCGTCCAATGTCATAAATTTATGGCATGTAAACGATCCTTCCACTAACTAAACTTGTGTGAAGCTAAATTCCTAGGTTAGATTTCGTTGAAATGCTCTATTTAAGTTCCAACGTTCACCACTTGGTGTCAGTAACATTTGGTAGCGAAAGTTGGAACTACTTGAAATTGAACGGAACTTGTAGCTCACCCCATGGGTCGGTTTTCGCTTGAAGCAGTTACAGCCTATGGAGAGCCAAACATGTCCTCGGGCACTCCCGACACTAAAAGCCATACGCTAAATAAACTAAATAAATAATATGAATATCCAGATATACTAAAAAAAATCTTGCACAAAACATTCACAACACACTTTCTGCATTGATTCAAGTTATTTGAATGTTTAAGAGCAATACCTATTGAAGGTACACCTCGCTACTATCGCCATGTTATGACTATGCCTACTGTTGGTCATGCAAGGAAGCTATTGTCAGGCCTTATTTTTGGTGGCGTTGCTTTAGCCCACTTTCTTTCTTTTGGATGATAACTTCTATTTTTATAAGTCTTATTTTGCAATCTGAAATACCTCCTAGACGCCGGACTCATCCTTGTTCTTCGAAGAAAGTCTATGGTGCCATGCAGTTTCCAGCCTTCGCAACGCAGTTTAACGACTCCCGCTGATTTATAAACATGAATGTATTCGGCTTTATGAATAAGGGTAGGTTGTTTCATTAGTGGCTTGTCAACCTTACCAAACATCCGATCAGCTGGTTAAATGCTGTGGCCTTGTACGGGGAACATTATGTGTTCACTTCAGAATTTCTTTCTAGTAAAAATGCATAAGCGTACGCATAGCAACATTTATTCGAAGCGCTACACCCATCAAAGAACAGTCTAATACTTGCAACACTTCAGTTAGTTGCAGGGCTACAAGATGCTGTAACAGAGCAGAAGGAACATCGATAGAGCCGCTTCCGGCTTGATTTTCTATCCATAAATAAAAGTTTGGATTATTCTCATAAATCTCAACAACACATAAACAATACCTCACTTTCCAGGAATTGTATGCCCCTTCTATGGATGATTCTGGAGGAAACTGAATTTGCTGTACATCGACGCACATTGTTGCAGAATTAAATTATAAAATGTTGGTGCACGATGACTGTGCAGTCATTTCCTGGGCATGCCTTCAGTCTTTTTTACTGGATCAGTTGTTGTACTATTGAAATGTTTCATTTTACAGCAGTAACTACTAACATCTAAAGATAAGGAGTGAAATCCAATATAGAAATATTAGAAAAGTTTTCGAGTCATATACACAGTGTTGAGAATTTCAACTCAAGTATCATAATACATTATCCACACCTTTGTTTTAATTTAAATAGCATCGAGGTCAACAAGCTGTGATTTTTGTCTTCAATAATGTGCTCTCTTGGCCCGGAAATTCTCGAAGAAAACCGGGACAAGCTGTTTCATTTTAGCTGACATTCGGGCTTTTTCAATCTCCTTTCCATTCTTCGGTGATAGAAACAGCAATGTTACGCAATCTTGCAACGTGTACTTAAGCGACCAAAAGCTGCCTGTTACTAGAAGACCTGGACCTCTTCCTATTTCCAGGCATTAATGAGACAAGACTTGTGACTATTTATTAGGAACATATATTGATTGTTTTCGTACATATAAATTGAATGTGAAATATTTACCAGAAATCCTCCTTGAACCATGTGGGCAGCGATTGAATGAGTTGTAGCTATTGGGTTAATGATAACCGCTTTCTCTTCTTGTTTTCTGGGATCAACTCTCCTGTTTCTCGAGCCAGGCGCGGATTCAAGGGGGGGGGGGGGGGGGGGGGGGGTCACGGGGGTCATGACCCCCCCCCCCAAACGGAGACAATTTTTTTTGCAAACTCAAAAAACGAAAACACAATTACCAGACAAATAAAACTTAACGAATTTTAACTGAAAAACAGTTTTTTTTTTCATTTAATCAATACTGAATTATCTTTCTTGGAATTATTATGTTCTGTTACAAGTGTACATATTTACAACTTCTAACCTCTTGTATAAAAACTATTAGTTATACAACAAAATCAACTCGTCTATTTTGTTTAGCAAACCTTGTGATTACCTAATCGATGTTTATAGTGATGTCACGTTGAATGTGCAGTAATGCACGGATAGGAAACTGGGGTTTTTTTCGCACCAAAAATTTTTGCCGACGTCCAAACTGCAAGCTTGGTTGGCAATTTAAGCTGTGACTTTCTCCCTTTGTCGGTACCAACTCGACTTGCCGAAACTGTTACCTACCTTGATCCTTTTCTCGAAGCTCGATGTAAAAGTCGCAAAACACTCCGTTGCAATTTGTACGAATATTTCTATCCATGAAGCTTGCAAAAAAATTGGTCTGGTTTTGTACGTTTGGTTATTTTGTGATTGCGTTTTTAGTGATACCATTTTTCTGAACAATTTCGATTCTCTAAACACCCCCCCCCCCCCACCGCCCCCCCCCCAAGCCAAACTGTAGATCGATTCTCTGACCCCCCCCAAAACCAAACTCTAGATCCGCGCCTGTCTCGAGCCATCTTTCCCTGCATCCACAGTCAATTAAGTGTCATCTAACACACTCATGTTAAATAAAAGCAAACGAAATTAACAATACACACTGAACTTACAAGCACTCAATTGAAAATGCTTTTTAGTCGACAACAACAAACGCAAAGCATCATGGGTAATGGTTACCATGGATACTGTGCTCAGATACCCTGTGATTGACTTGTTGTGACAAAACATTTTCTTTTTGAACACACGAGGTGGACAAAACTCTTTCTCTTTGGTTCCCTACATTTTAAGCAATAAATAAGGGGCAATTCTACAAGGCTTTCTTATTTTCTATTCAATGGATATTATGTTAACTCATGATAAACAATTTCTAAGCATTTATTTGTAAGCATTGCAATAATTGTGCATTTCCTCGCATTTAAGAAGACGACGACCCCAATGATTACATTTTACAATACATGAAATGATAAAGTATTAACAGGCGGCTTACTATAAGGTTAGCAAGAGGATTGACTTGACTCTACTCATGGACTAAGAGAGCCCCATTGCGCTCTGTAACACAGGATCAACGCTTACAATATCTCGGAAACTTGGATATGTTGTTTAGCAAAAATACAGTGATAGCCAATTTTGTCCGATGGGATTAGTGTAATATACTACATAATATACATAATACTTCATACAAAAATTAGTTCTTTTATATACGAGGGTCTGGGTCCGTGGTTCGAATCCCGGTCACTCCATGTGAGATCTGTGCTGGACAAAACGGAGGCAGACAGGTTTTTCTCCGGGTACTCCGGAGACTGGAAGCAGGCTGTGGATTTTCAATTTTCATATCCGAGGGTGACCCACCAGTTGAAATTAACACTCAGAGCTCCTAGGTACTCACCCAGACTGTAAGCAGATCGTTCCTATTAGGAATATTGACACATTCGGAGCGTCACTTAGCACATATCATTCAGTTTAGAACTGAGGGCAGATGGTTCTTAAGTATATTGATGTTCACTCATAGAGGTAATGACTCACTGGAGGGTCTTTAAGCTAATATAATTCTGAATAGAGCTCCGAAGTACCTATAAGGACAGTCAGTAGCTGTTCGCCTTAATTATGTAGACGCGCCTGCTGCGTTCAGAGCACCAAGGTAACAACCCAGACTGTAGTCGGATGGTTCTTCTCAGAGGTATTGACACACCTGAAGTGTGTTTAAGCTAACAACCTTCAGTATAGAGCTCCTAGGTACCTACCAAACTATGAGAAGACGGATCCACTTAGAGATATATTCACACAGGATTCCTGTTAAACTAATATCAGTCAGCCTAGAGGAACTAGATACCAACCTAGACTGTGAACAGATGGTTCCTCTTAGAGGCATTGACACACTCCAAACGTCATTAAGCTAATATCAGTCAGTTTAGAGCTCATAGACACCCAAGTAGACGGATAGCAGATGGTTCATCTTATAGGTTTTGACACACTGGAGTGCCTTTAACTGATATCATTCAGGTTAGTGCTCCTACCAACCCAAACGGTTAGCAGATTACTCTTCTTATAGGTAATGACTCACTAGAGTGTCCGTAAGCTATTATCATTCAGGTTAGATCTCCTATATACTGTACCCGATTTGGAGTATGACCACTAAGCTACGGTGCTGCGTGAACGGCCGGGGGCCGCAAATATTACGTCACGCTGGTTTGATCTTGCCCGAATGACCAGTGGAGGTCAGTGCACTTGTTTGATGATGTCACGGCCGGGAGTAAGGAGAGGTAAATGCGAGCTACCCCCACACCCTTACGGCGGGGAGGATAGCGAGGCCGCTTGGCAGGTGATTGCGAGACGAGCTTGCTCATCCTTATGTTTGATTCTGTTCGTGTCCAGAACATGTTTAGTGCGGACCGGTATCGCTGTGTGTGTTGTATTCTTACGGTCGTAAGGGCGAGCTATTAGATGCAAGTTTGTCACTTGCAAATCGCAAGCAAACGGCAGTGTGAAAGTGATGGTTCATATTCGTAAGTATTGGGACTTGCACTGACATACAAAAGAATTTGGAGCCACGTAAGTTGAAAAATCATATAAACATTACCAGCATAAAGCAGCAGTGATACACAGTCCGAAGGCTGGATATTTCTCATCCTGTGTTACAAGCTTACACACTATTCAATGGAAATCAGTTGGGGCATCTTTGCGACAGAACATTGCACATTTAATCAAAGCCGTGACGGCAAGTGAACATGGCTTTAGGCATCATTGGAACTCTGTAATAGTTCACATAGTTCATTGAACATTGCTTCACGCCGGATTTCTGGAACAGTCTTTGCCAATTACACTGAACACAATCTCACTTCTGAACATTCTAGATCGAATTGGAATTGCGGCGGCGTGTTACTCTAAAATAATGGGGCAACATATTAATGAAGTAAATGTCTTCGTGAGGAAGGAGAGACATACAGTGTCGAATATTTCTAATTACGCCGTGGCACATTAAAACACGCAGAAGGCGTGATGGAGGGATGGAACTTTGATCCAGGAGGCGTCACGACCATCTTCGCAAGCAGACGCCTGCCGCCAACACGACACCAGGGAACACTTATGAGGGATCTTTACACTCTATTAAATTTGCAGAAGAGGTTTGTTTCTGCCTAACGAAAATGCCAGGAGGTAAAAATGTGGCGCCAGCCCACATGAATTGAATCTTCCCATAATGAGTTGCACTCCAGAGCACATGATCATATTTAGACTTTGTATAATTCCACGGTATGACAAGAGCTCTTATTGTACACATCGGAGTCTAATGAATTTTGTTGGGATTAAAGATGATAATGATTGTTTTTGTATGATTGTTATTATTATTATTATTTTCTCTTGCATAATTGCGATGGCAATTATTTCAATGTTTTTTTTTCTTCTGCGTTTCTTTCATGATGCATTCTTTTTCGATTTATGGTTTTATCCAAGGATTTTAAGATAGTGTGCATCAGATGCACAGGAGTTTATTTTGGTCCACATTTTCTTTGGGGATTTGATGTTGAAGCCTTAGGATGACTTTGCCGTCTGTGCGATGTTTTTTTAAAACTCCAGATCTTTTCTAGGACGATCTTTGGGGGTCTCATTTGAGGACTTTGCGAGTTTTGCCTTGAGCCGTTCACATTTCGATTGGATTATTAGTATTTTGGGTGCATATCTGTTCAGATCCGACTGTTCGATTTATGCATTCTGGTTGCCACATTTTGAGTGTGAAGATAGCCAATATTAAATATTAAATATTAGATTTGCCACTTGGATATTATATTTGTGATAGGAATTATTGAAGTTATGTACAGAAATGCTCAGATGATGATCTGATTTCTGGTTTTGAATGCTAGTTTGATGGGCCATGATCTTTTGTGACATGTAGCTCGAGTTATTTAGAGGGCTATTGCCTTAGTGCAACGATTTGTTGGCAAATGATGTGACATGTTTTATCATGAATTATTATAATCCTATCATGATGTTTAAATATTTTGATCTAATTATTTGGTCTCTCTTAGAGAATTTATGGCTCATTTTGACAAAGGCTCATTGCTTTTGTGAGGCAAAATTTAATCTTTCTTTCTCTGTCCTCTTTACTAATTACACACATCAAAAAAAGTTTTGCATCACCTCGGTTCCAAGAGTTCCGGAACCTTTAAATACAAAGGGAATAGAGATCAACACAAACAACATTTCAGCTCGTTTTATTGCTCATGAGACCCACACATTGCATGTTGTACCATCATACAGCTAGACTTTCAGCATTTGTGGTCCAGATTGCAGTACACACCACTACCTCTAATACCCAGTAGCACGTCCTCTTGCATTGATGCATGCCTGTATTCGTCGTGGCATACTATCCACAAGTTCATCAAGACACTGTTGGTCCAAATTGTCCCACTCCTCAACGACAATTCGGCGTAAATCTCTCAGAGTGGTTGGTGGGTCAAGACGTCCATAAACAGCCCTTTTCAACATATCCCAGGCATGTTCGATAGGGTTCATGTCTGGCGAACATGCTGGCCACTGTAGTCGAGCGATGTCGTTATCTTGAAGGAACGCATTCACAAGATGTGCACGATGAGGTCGAGAATTGTCGTCCATGAAGACAAATGCCTCTCCAATATTCTGCCGATATGGTTGCACTATGGGTCGGAGGATGTCATTCAGGTATCGTAAAGCCGTTTCGGAGCCTTCCATGACCACCAGTGGCGTACGTCGGCCCCACATAATGCCACCCCAAAACATCAGGGAACCACCACCTTGCTGCACTCGCTGGACAGTGTGTCTAAGACGTTCAGCCTGACCAGGGTGCCTCCAAACACGTCTCCGACGATTGTCTGGTTGAAGGCATATGCGACACTCATCGGTGAAGAGAACGTGATGCCAATTCCGTGGGGTCCATTCAGCATGTTGTTGGGCCCATCTGTACCGCGCTGCATGGTGTCGGGGTTGCAAAGCTGGACCTCGCCATGGACGTCGGGAGTGAAGTTGCGCATCATGCAGCCTATTGCGCACAGTTTGAGTTGAAACACGACGTCCTGTGGCTGAACGAAACGCATTATTCAACATGGTGGCATTGCTGTCAGGGTTCCTCCGAGCGGCAATCCGTAAGTAGCGGTCATCCACTACAGTAGTAGCCCTTGGGCGGCCTGAGCGAGGCCTGTCATCGACAGTTCCTGTATCTCTGTACCTCCTCCATGTCCGAACAACATCGCTTTGGTTCACTCTGAGACGCCTGGAAACTTCCCTTGTTGAGAGCCCTTCTTGACACAAAGTAACAATGCGGACGCGATCGAACTGCGGTATTGACCTTCTAGGCATGGTAGAACTACAGACAACATGAGTAGCGTACCTTCGTCCTGGTGGAATGACTGGAACTGATCGGCTGTCGTACCCCCTCCGTCTAATAGGCCCTGCTCATGCATGGTTGTTTACATCTTTGAGCAGTTTTAGTGACATCTATGAACAGTCAAAGGGACTGTATCTTGGATACAATATACACAGTCAACGTCTATATGCCGGAGATCTGGGAACCGAGGTGATGCAAAACTTTTTTTGATGTGTGTATTTTGATCAGCAATTGCCTGAGCAATTTAACGAAACCATCGAGTATGGTTGCACTGATACTTCAATAATCATTTGATGGAGTTTGATTCTGGATTATTCTTGAATCTAGGTGTGGATTCGAGACCACGAGACCATGTAAGGATTATTATAATAATTGCGGGCATTAGGGATGATTATTGAATTGACAAAAGATTATCGAATTTTGAACAAGATTATTAGTTTAGGATTCACTAAAAGATTTTTAATTGAGCATGAGATATTGAATTAAGGATTTCGATTTGATTAAAAGATTTATTTTTGAACTGATCCTGATAATCAGTGGACTGATTTGGACAATTTTTGATTTTAGGAACTGAGTTAGATGAGTTCATATTATATTATTGTCAGTTATAATTGTAAATAAGTTTGGACAATTGAATAGACTGTTTTGTGTGCAATTACGGTAGTACAATGCCGATATCAGTTCATTAGCAAGCAGTTTCACATCACAGGGCGCATTAGCTTGATTATTTGATGGTGTATTTTTTCTTTCATATAATTGATGTTAGGTCGCTCAGGGATGAGTGTTAATAATGTTTCGTGTCGTGTGCGCCAAAAAATCCCTGCAGCGACAGAAGAGACTTTTAGTTGGCTTTCGTTTCAGTCCTGTGATGTAAATTTTTGGATCCGATTTGGCAAGATTCAGAAAGACATTACACCATATCTTAGGGATTCTCTAGCCGTCGAGATCATAGGCAGGGTGTGGAATTTTAATGCAAGCTGAATCCATGAATAAATAAGGATCAATTTTCCTTTACCTTCTTAAATTTATTTTATCTGTGTCATTTCTATTTTCCTTCTTTTAACTGTGGCCTCTCCAGGAATGTGTCCTTGCGAACTCTAGTTTGATGGCGCCCTCTTTCCCATCCCGTAACGACCCGGAGATACTCTGTCTCGTGCCAGCCGAGCCGTTTTTCTTATATTATCAAACTAGAATTCAGGCACATTCGTTTTTCCCTGCTACTTTTTTATTGCACTCCCCTGTTCTTTCTCGGAAATTGTGTGGTGTAATTTTTGGCCGGGTCATCGCACATATTTCCGGGATGGGCACAATACCCACCTAGACTCTGTGAGGATGGGTAATGTCACGCTTGGATTGTCATTAAGCTAACATCCTTCCGTCTACCTCTCTCTCACATTTCAGATATCCTCTCCTATATGATATGGGCCAGAGATTAAAACATTAAGTTGGACATTATTAACATACACCAGTGCTGATTAGAAGATTTGTTTATCAGGAAGTAATTACCTTAATTTATTTTCAAAAATGCTTTTGTCTACTGAATTGTACAATGTTTGAAATGAATGGAGCTATGCCCTTTATTGAATTTTCATAGTATCTTCTTTTAATTCATCCGTTATATTTTCTATGTACCTCTTTATACTTTATCTTGTAACTCAATTGTTATATTTCCTTCCAACAAATGTAATTATTTTCTTCTTCAGCCGTAAAGAAAACAAATGTCGTTATTCCTCCATCTTAGAACATAATCGAGACCAACTCTTGTTAAACGTGCTACCCTACATTCTATCGACCTTATCCGCAGGCTCTAATGGTGGGATTTCTATCGCAGAATCCGCCGTTGCATGCCGCCTTGATGCCCCTCCGCCACACCTTTCCTGTTATTTTCCGCAGAGCTATGATCTCTAGTTCTCCCGTAATGACATTTCTCAAAATCAATTACCCTCAAGATTTAATAAAGCCTAAGCCAATTACATACCAGTCTACAGTTGTATATCGACTTTCAAAAAGCATACGATAGCATTAAGAGGAGTTTTCTGTATGAAACATTGGACCATCTCGGAGTGCCTAAGAAGATCATCAGGCTAGTGCGGATGCCACTTACGAACACTAACTGAAAAGTAAAAGTGCAGCAAGAATACTCACGTGAGTTCAGTGTCAACCAAGGCTTGAGGCATGGTGACCCTCTCTCCGGTGTGTTGCTTAACCTAGTATTGGAGAGGCTTATTCGAAATATCACTATAAGGGATAAGGGTACAATGTGCAGTTTCGTTGGATATCAGAGTGAAGCGGCAGGAACACTGTTTAATAGGCCAATCCAGTGCCTTGCATATGCGGATAATGTTGATTTGCTGGGAAAGACATCAGGAGATGTGAGGAGGGCATTTGTAGAATGAGACCAAATGGCCTCAGGAGCTAGGCTGAGAGTGAATAGCACGAAGACAAAGTATATGACCACCGTGAGGCAGGGTGAGATACCTCAGGAGCTTGTTATTGGTAATAATAAGACTTTCGCTAAGACCAGCAATTTCAAATACCTTGGATCGACTATCACAGAGGGATCTGACTGTCTCGAGGAAATCAATGAGAGACTGCGCTCCGGGAACCGAAGCCACTTCAGTCTCTCCCATCTGCTGCGATCAAGAACGTTATCACGCAGTTGTAAGAAAACTATCTATAAGACAGTCATCCGACCTGTTGTCACCTATGGGTGTGGGACGTGGGTGTTGACCAGGAGGAATGACGATTTGTTGAACAGGTGGGAGAGGAAGGTACTCCGTAAGATCTATGGGCCTGTGTGTGATCGTGGAGTGTGGCGCCTTCGCACCAGCAAGGAGATCTATTATCTGCATGGGGAACCTACTATCGTCGCAGAGGTCAAGAGTTCCTGGATCCGGTGGCTTGGACATGATGGGCGAATGCCTGAGTCAAGGATGGTGTATCAAGTCTTCCATGGGCGACCCACTGGAAAGCGAGGATGGGGGGCGACCGAACAAGCGCTGGCTGGACGATGTCGAGGAGGATCTCAGAGCTTGGAGGAGGCGTGCACGGGATAGGAAAAGCTGGAAAACTGTGGTGGAGCAGGCCAAGGTCCTTCATGGACTGTAGTTCCACGGGGTAAGGCAAGGTAAGTAAAGCCAATTACTTCCAGCAAGAGAAATATTTGTAGTAAAATTAGGTCTCAGTCTGTCTATTACTGAAGTATTCAATTGTAGCTAATTGCATTACACTGCTCACTGATGTGCTTGCTTTACAAGTTAAGTGTGCTGTAATATGGTAGTTAGCTACTCATCAATTTCAGAATGAGTCATAGCCTTGAAGCTTGAAACAATTCTGAGATAGATGCGACTTATTATATAAAGAGATAGTCAGTGAATATCAACACTGTGCCCTTCACGAAACATGCTATCATAAGCACTACATTAATTAAGAGAACAACAAATATCCGTACGAGCAAACCCAAAATATATAACGTTGATTTGTAAAACCTCTAACCCTAGAACAATCCCAAAACATATCATATGGATGTACACAAAATCTGTCAACAAATTACATTGCCAGGACTTATCATTTGAACGTGCACAAAACCCCTATCACAATGACAATTCCGGAACATTTCCGCTTGTTGTTTATATTCCCCTCTCCCTAAAATAATCACAGAACATATCATATGGAAGTGAACCGAACCCCTCACTATCAAATTAAAAGAATATATAGTAATTGATGTACCTAGATACTGAGCTCGGATTTTCTGGTTGAAATTATAAAGAGTTGAATATTTTATAAGCATTAGAGCTGACAAAGTTTTGATGGCTGGAAAAATGTTAAGGCTTCAGCTGGTATCAACTCTGTGGCATTGTCGTTGGTGGAGCGATCGGGGAGATCTGGTGTTATGAAGAATAAACTAGACAAGCGAGGTTCCGGTACAAAAAAAAGTTCGACCCAACGTAAAATAAAAGGAATTAATCATGTGACCCAATCGAAGGAGGAATATTTCGGCAATTAAACGAAGCAGTTACTGAACAATTACAATTGTAAGAGAAGAAACGGAAGTTATTTGAGTACACTGAGAGTAGCGGAATAATATTAGAGTTATTGTTTTTATTTAAAAAAAATATTTAAGGGATCTGGTACAGTGAGAAGAATTATTATATGAAGATTAAACGCTAATGTTCCCTCGTTTTTGGAAGAGACGCTATTAATACCGCGAACTTGGAGAACACGCCAATTCAGCAAGAGGACTCTTCTCTCGACATTTGAAGTAAACGGGCGTGTCGCAGTTCGATTCCCGAATATAGTGCGGGCGATAATAATTTTGATGGCGGGAGCGGTATCCTCCGTCAACTATATAAAAAGACGTACCTTAAAAATATTAAGTGCGGTCTTACCTGCTTCATGAGTACAAATGAAATTCGATACAGTTCATAAGGGCTGTAACATAAATAAATATTCTACGATAGCGAAGTGTTAAAGCCAGCAACATCTAGAAAATTTACGAACGGAATAACTAGGAGAGAATCAAATCGAACTTTGCGCATTAATTCTCACGAACTTAAACATTGCAATCTACGAGGGATTATTATCAAATTCCCTAATTATCTCCGAAAGACGGAAAGCTTCTTTATTTGCGAACTATTATTACCCAGTTCAAATACATTGCATGAACGTTTGCAAAAACCAGCAGTCTACGAGGAATTTTCATTAAGTATTGAGACCGCGTGAGCTCATGGCTGGTGATATTTATTGGAAATGATGAAGAACATGCCATGCCATAGTAACTGAACGCGCCCTGTAGCAGCGCGAGGCATGCGTGAAAATTGGAAGATGTCTTGACTTTGGACACTCACCTTGATAATTTATTCTGAGCACTAACTATTACATTTCTTGCTATTAAAAGTCTCAGATCATTCCATCATGTAACTCTGCATAAAGGAAATATTGCGATGTTTGCCGATTTTCAATTTATGGTAAAAGGTATTAACACCGCAGATTGGCGGGAGGAAATGGACCGTCAACGACTCAAGTTTTGACCGCACATTGCAGGGAAGATCTAAGTTCACTGACTACCTGTTCAGAAGCCGTCAAAGTTAGACGTGCTGTGTCATTGTCCGTCCTAGGGACGAGGAAAATTGTACAAGACCACCCAGAGGGTGAGGAAAATCAATTATACGATCAACGTTTATCGTAAAGTATTATTTCGCACGATGTGTGCAGTGCGACGATCATCGAAAGTATTTTATATAAATCTGTGAAAGTGAATACATTGAAATTTTCCGTCAGTGAAGACGATGACCATACTATTCCACGCACGAGGAGAGAATATAATCAACGACCATCGACAGTGAATTGAGTGTAATTTTCATTTATAAATGCACATATATCCAAACAATATTTCACTGAGAGCACGAGTGTAAGTGTCGAATTTTCACATGAATTTTGATGAATATTTTAGTGTGTTAGTAACACCACATTTATTCACGTGGCACATCAAACTAACGACCATGAGGTGCAAAAAATGCTATCAAATATAGGTAATTCGCAACCATCTACGAGTGATTATGCAATAATTTGTGTAATATTCTTCGATACACTTCATCTGCAATTTTTAGTGCTAGATTACTCTGATTTTCAGTGATTGAGATCCAACCACTAGAATCTGTGATTATCCACTAGCATCAGTGAAGCAGACCAGTGAAGGCTAATTTATTCTGTCTGCGATATTAGAGCCAGTGAGAATTGATCATACTGTGCTAACTATAACTTCAGTGAAAAACACGTGTGAATTTTTCAACATTTCTAATAACGTCAACCACGTGTAAAACATGCTTACTACGCTGATATTAGTCAGTGTCATGGAGTAATAACCCCATCACGTGAGGAATATTCTACGAAGAGACAACTACATCATGGCAGGAGATCTGACCAACTATTCTTTGGGAATTGGAGCCCAAGAACCCATCAACCCAATCGCTGACCATGAGAACGAGATCTTTGCTCGAGAGACCACAAGCAGAAGGAGGAGAATGGAATGGGATAAACACGATGCCCGAGTTGTTACTGGAAGTATTGCCAACCATCCAGTTCTCTATAACACCATGATTTCATTGGATCTACTATAATGGTGACTGCAAAGTGAGTTTGCCTTTTATCTCATGTACGGGTTGATCTGTGGTGGAGTAGTTAGTAGAAAATTAACCGAACTAGTGACACCAGTTAGGTATGAATTTTTAGTTAGAATGTTGTTTTTCCACAGTGGATGTTTCTATGGTGCATCTTGAAGGTGTTCGCAGGACGTCATGTCCTAGTTTCCTTGGATAGACATGAACACAAATCATTTAGGTTTGGCTTGGTCGACCCTTCAAATGGGCCAACTTAGATTTTGAGCGATGGACAACCATCACTTCGTCATATTTTTGAGGCCCCTTTCAGCGACACTTTCATTCACGCCACTTTACTATTTATTTTGAGCTTATTTATGGCCGTATCATTGAATGACCAACAGAAGTCATTACCCTTATAATGTTATTATTTGAGCTCTGAAGCCACACAAGTTCAAGTAAGAACTAGTATGGGAGTTTTAGTAAAGATGCAAGCCAGGCGTCGAACCCCAGATACACTCCGTATCGTTTCCGACATCCTAGCAGTCTGTAGGATTGTCACATGTTATCAGATTTTGTTAGTGTCAAGGTTTTGGACACGTAAAAGTTGTGCAATTGCCCACATGTAAATATAAGAGGAGTGGAATATATTTATCCAACTCCAAGGCAATCCATTCCGAGTGGAATATCTTTCAAATATGTTCTTTTCAATTTTTCAAAATTGCCCTTGTTTATAATTCATATTTCTACGTGGTAGTGAAGCCACGAACTACTTATTGCTATTTGTTATAATTTGTAAGCCAGGGTTATTCAGATATAGACTTCTTTTAACTGAATTAACGTCTGTATAAGTGTAATTTATCGCCTGACGCGATGATGAGTTGAGTGTGTTTCGACACGCCAGTGTCAAGGTTTGTAATGCAATGGATCCGTAACGCTCAGAGCGAGAAAACATTTTGCTGTTAGACGAGACGCGCATGCGTACTCCAATGTTTCACCGTGTGGAATGTATTGATTATTTCCAGGTCATGGCTGTGTAGTTTTTTATTGCAGTCATATGTTTGCTTACGTCATTATTCTAAATGTAACTTTAAAGCTTCAGAAAGCGAATGTTTGAGCACTATGTGAGAGTGCATTGTATTGAAAAGAAGCTATTGTCTATTATGTGAGATAACTTTGACACCGTATTGAAGGCTTCTACTTAAGAGTTGAGCGCTCTTGACGCGCTGTCGTACAGGTGATAGTCCTGCGACCTATTCCAGAATTTTACCTGAAGACTGATCAGGAGAACTTTGCGCCCATACAGTGTTTGTTGCAAACCGAGTTTCATAACTTGTGTTATTGTATTTCCCGGCCAGGTTGGAGCCGATGATGTTTAGTGATGTTCTTTGGTAGACTTCACACTATTTAAGCCAAGGTGTCCACTGAGAATCGCCAGTATTCTTCATAAACCTACGATAATTTAAATAATGCTTCTAATAATAATAAGATCTCATTATTCTAAATAAGATGCTCATAATGACTGTAAGTTATTTTGACTTGCAATTTAACGCGCACTGGCCGACTCTTTGGATTAGTTACATTTCCAACGGGAGATGACTTGTAGACTTTTGATACACTATTTTGGGACGACGGAGCTCGTTCGGACCATTAGTTCTCAACTGGTGGCACACGAGGCTCAAGTAACGTAAGACGTGATTTTGATCGCGCCGTTGCCAACATAATTACATACTAGATGACCCAAGAATACAAACAGTGTTCTTGCGTGTAAGCAGGTGCTTAATAAGAAGCTTTCTAAATGCTGTGTTTTACTTATTTATTTATTTATTTATTTGTGTGATATTGTATGATAACCCAATATACCTTTAGCCAGTAAGATTGACTTCAATGTTTTTAACTGGTCTTCATATAGCTTTTATCTTAATTGTTTGATAGTTACGGTATTAAGTCACCGTATACTTTGTTGTAATTGACAGGAATTAGCTAGATTATTAAATTGCTTAAAAATAAATATGGGGGTGGTACCATCGTAAATTCTTTGATTATTATTGCTGTTAATTTAACTTCTTTTATAGGTAACCCGTTTCCTCTGTGTAGGGTGTACTTTTTCTGCCACTGCCCTAGCTTTGCTGTTTTTTCTCTCTTATAATTAGATCTTTCGCGAGGGTTTTAACTTTCAATAAGTTTAGGATCTTCGACATCTATCTTTTTTTATTAGCTTGCGGGATTAGCCCGAAACAAACCCTCCGAACTAGGATAGGTGTTTGTTGATTTTTAATTAAATTTTACCCGAGTTTACATAAGTCTGGATGTTATTATTTTGTAATCTAAGTGTTTCTGCGGTGTACTTCTTGGGTCCTTCGACATACCCCTTGTCTGCCCGATCGCCCCGGGATGCTGCGTCTTTCGTGCGCACTGACCTATAGGAAGTACATCCAATCCTCTTCGGCACATGTGTTCGGATGAGTTGTCCGGGAAGTCATTGTGGTTAGTGGCAACCCAAACAACTCGACTGATGGACTCAGTATTCAAGAATTACAGTATCTTCGAAAATTAAATTTAATAACGAGGAAGTTCAGATGTCTGAGTAAATATGCAGATGGGAGCACTACGCTGAGAATTATGGAGAACCTGCGAGTAAGTAAATGCCACTCTACAAAATTTATAACGATGAAAGAACGTTCAGAATATCAGTACAGGTCAGCGCCATGAAGAAAAGAAGCAGATGGAACCAGGGCGAACCCAGTTCAATGCATGAAGAAGACAAAATTCGATTCACGAACGAGATCCCAGTTCGAGTCCCGAACGAGAATGGAATTGGAAGTACGAAGACGCATTTTGAGCAGTGGAAGGGAAGGAGTTCCAATAGCTGATAACATCAGAGCAGTGAATGGTATTCCATCCGTTAATTTCTTCAAAAGCAGCTGAAACCAACACAAGTTAGATGGCGACTTGAATTATGTAGTTTTGCAGTAGAAATTTTGAATATCCATGAGAAACCATTTCTTAGATATGTTTCTATGTATTGATTTTGGTCATTTCACATTTTAGATTTTTCAATCTTAGGAGTTATTTTATATCGACGATTTTCGTTGGTATTTTGGATTTTTTCGACTTTGGAGTAGGATTTTGTCGTATTTTCGGTCTACGATTAATTTTAATGCTGGAGATTTCCATGACTCGTCAGTATTAATTTTAGGAATTAATTAAGAAAGTGAACACACTTTAAATACCTCGGTTCCGTTATCACTTCAGATGGCGAAACGCTTCTCGATGCTCGAGCACGAGTTAACACTGCGTGGGTGAGTTGGCGCCAAGTCACAGGAGTGCTGTTCGATAAGAAAGTACCTATTCCTTTGAAAGGGAAAGTTTACAAGTCCATGATACGACCAGTGGCACTTTACGCCACAGAATGTTGGCCAGCTTCAACCAAGAATGAGCAAGCCCTACACAGGAGTGCTGTTCGATAAGAAAGTACCTATCCCTTTGAAAGGGAAAGTTTACAAGTCCATGATACGACCAGTGGCACTTGACGGCACAGAATGTTGGCCAGCTTCAACCAAGCATGAGCAAGCCCTACACAGGAGTGCTGTTCGATAAGAAAGTACCTATCCCTTTGAACGGGAAAGTTTACAAGTCCATGGTACGACCAGTGGCACTTCACGGCACAGAATGTTGGCCAGCTTCAACCAAGCATGAACAAGCCCTACAAGGAATGGAGATGAAAATGTTACGTTGGCCCATGGGTGTTACACGGCTTGATCATGTCAGGAATGAACATATCCGGAAACAGACGGGAGTTGCAGCCATTACCGATAAAATGAGAGCAACACGACTTCGGTGGTATGGGCATGTCACTAGAAGTGATGAGGACTCTGTGGCAAGAACAGCTCTCCAATACGATCCAGGAGGAAATCGACCCCGTGGACGTTCAAAGAAATGATGGCTGGACTGAATCAAGGAAGACTTGGTGGTGTGGACTTAAACCTGAAGATGCCCTTGACAGGAAGAAGTGGCGAACAGCAACCAAACAAGCGGACCCTGCTCCATCGCGGGATACACGCTAGGAAAGAGGAATTAAGGAAGTGACAGGTATTTAAAGATTAAGATTCAAGTTAGGATTTTGCTATGTTGATGTTATGAAATTACTTAAGTTAGTTATTGTTGTTTTACGGAGCGGAACTACGAGGTCATCTGCCCCTAAAAATGACTTTGATCATGTATTGAGTTAGAGATGATTTTCTTGACGTATCAGACGGCAACAGCTGATCGATCATTCGATGTCACGTTGGAGCATCTTGACTTTAACGGAAAACCGATAGAGGTTTTGTTATTTCCATTTTGAAAGTGATCTGTAAAAGTTGTATCAATTCCAATGGATCATGTTAAAACATTTTGAGTGCAACATGAGTTTGCGTTTTATTCTGAAAAGTAAATTTTAAGCATTGTTGAGTGCAACAATTAAGAACGATAAGCAGGGAGGACTGGAATGTATCACTATTAATTTATTATAAGTAATGTTGTGAATTTTGTAATTCTTTGAAGTACTGCAAGTATGTGAAACATGTCTTAAGAAGGAGAGAGATAGTCTGCATATTTTAAGTGATGGAAGAACGCATTGTTGTAATATTGGAGCACGGTAGAAGCTATGATGTAGTAAGAATTATATTCCAATCAGTCATGGCGACGTTGGGAATATTATAAAAAAATGCCGGCTCTCCAAAATAAAACTTCCTTTCTATTACTTTCTTAAAAGGGGAGAGTCTGGTGAAAAATAAGACAAAATGATCACAATTGTGAAAAAAATATTGTTTTAATTCTACTGACTTCACATCACTTGTTGTTGAGATAATGCTGTTATTTTTGACATTTGTATGTTTAGAGGCCTTTAAGCGCCATTTTTAAATCGCATTGCACAGTGGGCTTGGAGCTTCCGTTGTGACAAATTATTCCTTAGTGCCATTCTTTATGCAATATCATGAAATAATATTTGTCTCAGATGTTGTATTTACATTGTGAAACAATACTATGGTAGCATTGTTGTTTTATGCTATAGTTTCTCTGTTTGGTTGGTTGTTTCTTAAGTTAAGGGGCTGCGACAACGCGGCCATGTTGCCCCGTATACTTTGGGTGTATGTAGAATCTGTCTGATAACCGCTGTTAATTGTGATGACTGTATTAGTGTGTGTTATCTGTTTTTTAATTTAAGTACTGCAACTTAGAATTTTTCAAATAGTTCCTACTTCTTCCGCCAAGCGCCACCGTCAACGACTACTGGGCCAAGTTCAGAACTTAGCTACTAGACGCCACCACAGTCGGCTCTTGGCAACGAACGTAGAAACCTAAGAGCGTTGTTAACATTCTTAACCTATCCAATTTAGATTCACACAGGTGCAATTAGTGGAAGGTTCTTTAACATGCCACAAATCTATGACATGGGACCGCCGGCTTTACTTCCCCTCCGAAGGAAGGCATACTGAGGGATTTTTAACGCTCTTAAAAATCCAACGGCTCCGGCCGGGTTTGAACCCTATATCTTGGGCATAGAAGCTCAGCATGCCACCGACTACGCCACCGAAGCTGCCTAAGTTTCTCTGTTTTATGATATGTTATTGTTGTGTTGCTTGGCAACAGCTTATGAGTGACTTGCTCTGAGGAAACAGCCATTGCTGTTGGGGAGTGTGACTGCTCTTACCATAAAGAAATTGACTTCATACTACGTGAATGTCCTGAAAAAAAATATTCAAATGTGCAGGAAATTAAATCTGCAGTGAACCTTACATTATACCACCACATGAACACTGGTGACTAGGGCCCGGATGTTGATGCCGAAATTTTTTTAAAATTTTCAAAACTGACTGTAATAAATGACCTAAAAATTTGAAAAAGCACTATAAAAAGAAGAAAATGATCTTATAGTAATAAACTCACCAATATTTCAAAAATTCGAAAAATGCCCTATAAGATGGAGAAAATGATCTTATAATAATAAACTCACCATTATTTCAAAAATTGCATCTTAAGCTCAAACTGAAAAGTCAATCAAAATAGATTTCTAGCACTTAACAAAAGGTTTATGTTCACTTTAGTCTGAGTTGCACTGCAATGATGTCAAATGTAAATGATCTGCGGTTATCAGCCAACAAGTTTTTATAACTCGAAAAGCTACGTTCAACATCAACTGATGTGATCGGAGCGAACTTGAAGTGAAGAAGGTCGTTTTCTGCTAAATCCTCCTCAATCCCATCCATGCAGTAGTTTTAACCAGAAAGAATGTCTGAGATTTTGCATAATGTTTTAGAGCCAGTGTTTTTGTCCATTTTTTCAGTTTTGATGCAATATCCGCTTCAATTTCTCCACGATTGTTGCTAAGAATAGTTTTGCCTGGTTGATTAAGGAAATGGAATCAATATTCCAATATTTTAAATTATCTTGTATCAGCTACTAGCATCTTCTTAAGTCTGAGAGACGTAAGTCACTCATATAAAGCTGTGACATGACTAAATTGGAAAAAGGTGACCTTAAAAGTTCGATTTCTCTAAAATAAGACCAAAAAATTCTATCAAAATTAAGAAAATGCTCTTAATATTAACAAATAGCAAAAATGCAGAAAGATGAAAAATAAAGATGACATATTTGAAGACAGGTTGGCTCGCCCGGAGTTTCTATGTACTTCAGCATTGTTTTAGACAGCTCAGTAAAAAGATGACATGTCATCAACATCCGGGCCCTACTGATGACAATCCTCGTCACTTCAAGTGCCCCTCAGGGATTAGCACAAGGTGCTTCTACAATAGGGCAATTGCGAAGAAGGAAATGCCAGCAAGTCACAAGGACATGAAATCCAAACTAGAGCCTGCTGTGGTAGTAAAAATCATGCCCGTTTACCAAAGGCTTGCAGCAAATGAACTTCTTACCAGGTGTGTTAGTGGCAAGATTCGGAATGCTAATGAGAGTCTTCACAGCACTCTGTGGTCAAAATGCCCTAAAACAAAATTTGTGTCAAAGAAATGACTGAAATAGGCTGTTGTATCAGCTGTTCAATATGGGGTGCGAAATTAGCTTGGGAGTACGGAAAGTTGTCTGAGGAGAAGAAGTAAGTGACATTGCAAGGAACATCAGAGGGCAACGAGACAGGAAACGTATCTACCTATCCAAAATTAGGTGTTCTGAGCAGTCCAAAAAAGTGAGGAGGAAATTGGAACTTAAGAAAATAAGGAGAGAAGAGTTCCTGAAGAAGAAGGAAGTGACTACATATGGCGCACGAGAGTTATAGGCAGCTTATAAGTGTCTTTGAACTTTAAACTGCTTTTTCTCCAACACGTTTTTTCAACATTTTTTCATGTTTTAATTCCTCTTTGCAGAGCAGTTCTTATCCAATTGTCTTGTAAACTTGCACGGTTATTCCTTGATATGGTATGTAAAGATTCATAGAGGGTCATCAAGAAAAAATGAAAACAAGAACTAATTTTCATTAATCATAAATTATAAAGCTGATTTTTTTATGAAAAATTAAGTAAACCCTATTAAATAATTAATACATCTGTATGTGTCATCATAATTTTAAAAAGCCTCTTTGAAATCCTTGCAAATATTAAGATGAACTTGTATAAGAAGAACCAAGTGCCTACAATGAAAACTATAATGCAAGGAGCTTCTTCACTAGATTACCATTTTTGTGAAAAATGTTAATGGAAAAATTAATTATCTGAAAACTATTCGACATACTGGTTCCAAATTTTGTGTTGTAAGTAGGCTAAACCAACTTCTATAGTGTGCAAAGTTTCAAATGTGTACCTAATGAAGTATAGATTTTGGTATTTCCACCAGACTCTGCCCAGAAAGTAATATAAAGGAAGTTGTTTTATTATAGAAAGTCGTTTAAGTTTATAAGGAGAGTTTTACCTGAACTGAATCTGTCAAGGTCAGTCTTTTTGCAAGGTAGCAATTTTGTGTGAAGTTTTAGTCTACATGGTTTTTGAATGACATATTGTATAAGTTAGTTGAAGCGTTCATTGATAGTAGAAAACGACTATGGATGGCCATGTATCGTCGGAAAACGCACGAATGAGGTAATTGTAATGAAGCAATATTTTATCATCATTTTTATTATCATATTTAAGCTGGAATGGACATTTTGAACATGAGTTAGGCTTTATTGAATGGCCATGTCCATCATGATTGTAACAGAAACCATGAAAGAGACTTGAAGTTAGTGGTTCCTTTGTGGTAGGATTATATGATGAGTTATGGCAGTGAAAACTCACGCGCAGGCAGTGACACGATGTAGATGTCATAAGAGTAGTTTATTTAGAGTGGTTCACCAGCTCCTTATTTTTTTTAGGAGGAAGGCAACCCAATCATCACGTATATCACAGTCATCCTAAAACATTAGTACCTGCTCTTTTATGGCCTAAATACAACTTGACCCTTGAGTTAATTCTCGCGAATATAGTAGATATCTTTAGAGGTAGTGTTATTTCAATTACCTCAACTATAATGCACGTTTAAACGATCACAGCTCCGAATAACACCACCTTACATTTGGACATGTGTCTAAGGGACTACGAATAGAATCAATACGTGCCAGCAATTAGCTATGGCTATCGGTAGCTAAGGTGGCTAAGTCTAGCATTCCTGCTGTTGCGTCAAGCAAGCTGCCGGATAGCAAGTTCGATCTCCGGGCTGGTACGTGTTTTTTCGCTAAATGACATTTATAGTGGATGTACTATGGCCGCTGATGTACCTGTTCCAACGAGTGGTTTTTTTTTCATTTGTCCTGAAAAGGGCCATTTTTATCCAATGGTAAGCAGCCAGGTTGGACGACGACATAATGATCTGTAAAACGAAAGCAAGGTAGCTTGAATATTCAGGGTAGCAAATGATCAAAATGTTAACCTCCTTGGTTTAAAGGGAAAATCATACTCACTCAGGCCACCACGAGTGTCCCGTCTAAACACTCTGTAACCTCGCGATGTAAACCATTCCTCATTCTTACGTCCGACAAATATAAAACAGTATTACTTCATCCACTTATGAGGAAAACCGTATCGTATTGAGTTCATTCGATTGTTAACATGACATTTCTTTCTAAAAATAAGGTAAGAGAGAAACTGAAATAATCAGAAACTAAAGCTACTAACTGAATGAGCGTCTGCTGAATGAATTTTCAGGTAGGGTTATTTTTATACAATCAAAATATAGTGTGTTGGCATGCATGTGGAATTGGCTTTCAAATCTTTATCATCTACTTGACACTAACCGAAGTCATCCTGGAAGTGGTTTTCCATGGTATCCAACCTCTACTCCAGATAAAATGCTGGGATGGTTCGAAATTTAAGACCACTGCCACCCCCTCAACACTCCTACCTTCAGTTACAAATACACAAATTACTACCGACAGAGTAATACCACAGGTTAATATACAAATTTAAACGCACACAAGAACACAATAATGTGTTGATCACGATGTCCAAGACCCTAAAGTTCGAAAAGAACCTCAAATATTGACGCCGCTGAGGACAGCAAAATGAAGTCTCATGTGCATTGGCTCATGAACTATTAGTCCTACTGACGCAGAATATGAACTAAGGATACCTTTGACCTTCTTCTCCACGTTGTAACTCGTTGTTCTTTGAGGCAACTATTTTCCTAAAATTACGATGGTGAAAATACACTTGCGAAACATTTCACCGGGTAATTTTCAGCCAATGGTAGCTACTTTAGAATCTGATTTTTAGCTTGAAAGCAATACCAATTTGTGGATGAGGGTATATTAATCATACCGTACCAGTGTAAACACTTCACTAGTCTACAAATGCCAATGATATGGCAGTTTTAGTGTTAAGAGTGCACGGCAGTTGCATTGAGAACAGCCCATAACCGCGAGAACATTACAATATTCCTAATTCTTATAGCTCCATAACGTAATGTTTCTTCTACCCTCAAAGCAGTGGAAACGCACGTGGCTAGGTGATGCAATCAAGGTGGCTTTGGGATAAGCAAACACCTGCACATTTGAATGCCACCACAACAGAAGAAAAGAAAATGAATCATATCCATGAACGTGAATATTAATATTTCTAATGCCCGACGGCTAAAATCGTATTCGAAGTGGTAAGAACGTTTTAGATAAATAAAGTCTAGTGTCCAACCCAAAATTTCTCACTATCTTCAAAAATTAGCAAAATACAACGTACTCTGGACAGGAATATATCGTAAGTGAATAAATGGGGTAATGTGACTTAGTAAGTGTGGCATGATATTAACTTACATCCCGACTAAAATGGAGCACGGGCTGTCGTTCAAAACATTTTGCCTACGGCTGGATTCGAAGGACTATTCTGCTCGGTCACGCATACCACATCAGATCGGACTTAAACCGCATGAGCCACGGAGACAAGGTGCATATTGCGTGCTACGCGGGTGCTAGTTAAATAGGCCGTTCTACCTCGAACGTTAATATGCATGTCAAAGTCTTCAATCATGGTTTATAGTGTTTATTTAACATTCTGATAATGCAGATCATGTGGCGTAACCTATTAATTCGATTGTATTACATGTAGCCTATGTGTGTTCTTCAAGGAGCAATGAATCAAAAGTTTGGTGCTTTTCAGTCGGTCAACACGAATGAGCCCAAAGGAGTAGGGTTATACCCTAATCCCGAAAAAATACATGGGATTAATAAATATACTTGGATGACCAGTTTCGATCATCAAGCGATCATAATCACATCCATTACACTTAGGCTATAAAATCTTTGTCTGAAAATACGGGTGAAGATATTTACAATATGTACACTTATTTAGTTGCAGTATCGGTAATGCAACTCTTCAGTATTTGTTGGTTGTAGTCTTTGTGATGTTTTGGTGAGATACTGGAAGAGGTGATAGAACTCCGGAATTCGCCTGTTTGGAGTCACTGTGCAGTTGTTGGAAATGGTTAATTCTGATTGTACTGTATTGTACAGGCTACTCTTACCTGGTTAGAGTCTTGTGAGGTCCGGTTGCGAGCAGTTCACTTGGTCACTTGTAACACTCAACTGACTGGTCCATATCTTCACCCGTATTTTCTATATCGAATTTTGCAACAACATAACCTTATGTAGAAAGCATATTTCGACCAAACTATAAGGTCATCGACCCAATAATTTGCAGATGGCGGCAATGTATGTGTGCAAATCGATTCCCACTATCAATTCAAACACGGTGAAACCGAATTGAACGAAATTTGGTACAAGCTGTTATGTATTGAACCGGGTGTCAACACACAATCAGCCTTCAATGATATAAACCACCAGCGTTACTTGGCAAGATGACAGAAAGCATCAGAGGAACACTAAAAGGACGATGGAAGAAGCCATTGATGCAGATGATCCAGATTAAGGGACAGGAATGTTCTAATTATGAAGGCAATACACTATTTTCATGTGTAATACGTTTAAATTGAAATTACCAGAAAAGTTTAAGGTACATATTTCTCGAAAAGTAAATGAAACTTACTATAATTTTTATATACCCCAATAATGAAAGTGATGCAAATTTAGGTCAACATGTAGTGTAGAAGTGTAAATACTTGTGTGAAGAGCATTGAAAATTTTGATTTATTGAAAATAAATGCATCGCGTATTTATTTATTTATTTATTTATTTTATTTCTCAGACCCCATTATTCCAAATGTACTAAATGCGCATGGCTTTGTTTAACATGAGATATCCTACATCCATGAATTTTTTAAACATATTTAATAGTTATTTTGTCTACAGGGTGTACCTAAATATGCCCACTTTTAACATTGAATTAAATGGGACATTCCTTGCCTACAATGTCCCCTTAACTGGTTAGATTTAGGGTTATAATTTTATTTGAACTCCGGTAATAATTCTTAAAAAATGCAGTTGGCATTTGTTTCCTTAGAAGGTGATTTTATTTAATTTAAATATTATTGGAAGATTAAGGTTCATCTTTCGTTTTATTTTATTATTTATTGTTGTCTTCATCATGGGTAACGGTTACCTTGGATATACTGATCAGATACTCTGTGATTGGTTGGTTGTGACTAAAGCTTTTCTGATTGAACACACGAGGTAGACAAGTCTCTTTATCTTTGGTTCTTTATATTTTAACCAATAAATAAGAGACAATTCTTTTGGTCGGTTTGAAATGCACAAGCGTAAGGTATTTCAGAATCCTCTACCGGGAGGAGCTGGTTATACGCTTTTACTTCTGTTATGTTTTTACTTAAATTAAGACACCTCTTAGTACATGTTATGTATTGTATGATGTTTTTGACCAATTACTGGGGTCATCATCAGATTAAATGCACTGTAATGCAAAGCTTATAAATTAAATGCTTAGAACAAAAATTCAAAAAATAAAACCTGCATTTCATTTAACTAAAAATCCAAACAATATAAAGAGTCCTTCCTGGAAATGCAAAATCCAACTCCCTTTAAAAGTAATTAGACCCGAAGCTCTCTAAGCTTCAGAAACACCCACCCTTCAATACAAAACAGTTAACGGAAAATTGGGCATTAAAAACGTAAAATTATGAGAAAAACATTACGGCCGAGAATAAAGCGTATCTCACTACGCGCTCGATCATAATCTAATACGTAACTTAGAAAAAACACAACCGATCATCGTCGGCTATACGAAATTAGTCAGTTCCCTACCCGACCCAGTACCAATTACAATTACAGCTTGCATCCCAAACCGTTCCGTACCAGTCAGCAGTAAGAAATCTGGGAGTTATTTCTGACTCTCGATTATCGTGGCAGGATCACACAAACATGATTCTGAAAAGGGTTGTATCGTCATTATATCAAATCAGGCAACTAGCTTAAATTTTCCGCAAAATGTACGGAAGAGACTGATACAGAGTTTGATATTACCAATATTTGATTATGGATCTATAATTTACCAAGATCTGGGAGATGTCCTCAATACAAAAGTGTAAAGAATGCAAAATGCTTGCTTGTGGTTTGATCTCAATGTACTAAGAGAGTCTCATATAACTCCATTTTACGTCCAGATTGGATGGCTAAAGTTGAAAGAACGAAAACACTATGCCATGGCTCTGACTGTGGTAAGAATCATAAAATTGAAAATTCCGTCTTATATTTACTGCGCACTAACTCCCATGCAATCAGTGCATAACCGTGCGAATAGACGCACTGCAAAAATGCTCCAGATACCTCATCTCAGAACTGAAAAGTGCAAAAGTTCATTCAGTATTTTAGCGAGTATTCTCTGGAATAAATAAAAATTGCACCAGTATTCAGGACTTCCTATCAGAGCTATAAAACACTCCCTTCATGGTAGTCTATCAGCTATACAATTATCATGATCAAGGTGAACGGATGTAATAACAAGAACTTCTATTGTCAACTGAATGTTTTGGTTACGGTTTTTTTCTTCATTTATTATATTGTATTTAACCGCCCTATGAATGAAGAGAGCTGCATAAAGAGGCTTTGTAGCCACAATGGCATGAATACGAGAAACAATAGAGTCAAATTCAAAAACAATAATTCAAAGATTGAGTCCATCTTCCATAACCAAATGGATAAATATATAAAAGTATTACCAAACTCATGTAACACATTATGTCTGCACAGAATCTAATTTATGGAACACTTAAGACTAACTTAAAAAATTCACACATACCTGAAAGTACAATAGAACTAGATCAAATTGGTACAAACATAATGTACTGAACTGAAATAATTAGGATCGACAAATTTACTAGACCGAACAAAAAGAGCTCCTAGGTTCCCAAACGACAGTCAGTAGCTTTTCACCTTAATGAAGCAGACACACCTGCTGCATCATTAAGCTAATATCTCTCAGATTTGAGCACCTTGGTACTGAACTCGAATTTAGTAGCAGTAAGGAAATGCAAGAGGCGAGGATCGAACCGTCTTGCGTGACAATTTTATGCATGGAAATAAAGTAGCAGTTCGAACAACTTTTTATACACATAAGCATTATGTGAAGTTAGTGAAAGCTATTTTCGTGTTGTATGAGGAAATTACATCATTTATAGGAAGCAAGAATTGAAATGATACTGGGTATAATATTTTAACCATGGGAGAATCAGATTTATTGAAACTGGAAAACGACCAATTTAAAAGTTAGCCAGTCAATAACCGGTTCCGAGTTGAGTCAACAAAGGAAGCTGTGCACGCGACACGCTTCTGTGTGAGGTAGAAAGGGACATTGGCACACGACACCAATTTACAAGTCAAGAACAATGAAATCTGCATGACTACTCAACAGCCAATCAGATTAATTTATCAATCTGAAGAATAAAATATTATTATATTTTAAAATAAAGATTATAAACAATTAAACCGCACACATATCAAGAGAATAAGAAATAAAATTTATTTTACGAAATGAAATTTTACATTTAAAGTTACGAGAGGAGATATTTGCAAATAAGAGAAATTTAATTGTGTGCAAGGCTAGGAACGCCATTTTGGGAAACCAGGTGCCTAGCAGCGGAGAAGAGGGACATTCGTTCCATTACTTCGACAGGTCGTGTAAAGACCAACTTCGTGATTCTTCCAGACAAACAATACTGCATATTCAGAGAGCGACCGAAGAAGAAAGACTATGACGGGAGGAAAGCCATCAATAGCAGACAACGAGGGGAGACATTGCCCGTGAAACGATATAACAGAATAACACTGATATTTGAAGCTACAAATACAATTATAACGACCATTTATAAGAAGCAATATTATACAGAACTTCTACGGAAATAGTGCTAACATTATACGAGAATACTACAAAGCTTTAAACAATATATCAAGTATATTTCAACTATATATTGAGAAATATTATACGATGTCATTATACTCGAGTCACAGGGGACATTTCTATTTTGAATCTACGTCCGAAGTCGTCATGGGTGACTAAACTACTATGCAGGGAAGCTAACCTACATTAGTGATGTGGAATCCAGAGTGGACCAGACAACTAGGGCTACCACGGATTACCACTGCAACGACAACTGCAGAGATCTGATATCACCAATGTAGCATAAACTAAATGAGTTTCCACTACCAATTTGGAAATCTCACAGTACAAAAACTTCAGCTTTCGATGTAAAATGCATTACTGCTAGAGAGGAGCCGTTGGAAGAGAGCATTCGACAGAGCTATCTAGCTCGGAAGCGAACGTGATTCTAGACTGCTTAGTCGAGAAGATGGAAGATCAGGTGAGCAGAGCCGTTCTCATCAATCGAGCCACCTCGCAAGGAGAGTGCCAGACCAGCTGGGCGCGTGCTCCGAGCGCACGTGGTTTACCGCAAAACCAGCGAGAATGCCAGCCACGCGTTTCGAGAATGCAGCTGTTCAACTCTCAACTAACAGCACAGGCTATCGTGCAGTCATCGCAGCTTAAGGTAGATGAAAGTTTGTCCTATATAATTAGTAGTTTGCCATATTTTGGGAATATTTCAGATTTGACCAACATTTTTTAAGTAGATGTATCCATTTACAATTCACGTTATTATGTTGTCAGACTTAAGTAAATTTAAAAGTAATTCCTTTTACGTCAGTGTGTGTCGTTTTTGAAGTACATTAATGATATTTTGGATTTTTGTTGATAGATTAAATTTCGCAAATACGTTTTATAATTCTACGATTTTAAACGAATCCGCTTTATATGAGGGGAATGTATCGATAAAATACGTTTATTTTTAACTTTATTTGATATGATTTTAGAACATTTATAAATACTTTGACAATACTTTTATGAAGTATTAAGAGAAATATATCTCATCATTTAAGTAAACGAGACTTTGTAACAGTCGAATGTTGTAAACACGAATTCTTTGGAAAGGAAACAGGATCACATTGTTGACAATTAAGTCAAGGTGATGCCATAAGGATAAACAACAGCTCATTGTTGGAGTTACCACAAGTGTAACTATGTTTTTGAACATCTAATTGCGAAGAAAGACAAGGTGTGATCTGTATATCAACCTGTTGTCATAATAAGAAGGTCAAAAGAGTAAATATGAATTAATAATTCATTGATTATTACCAGAAAGGGAGGATATGATATTATTGTTATTAAATAAGCGAAGACATGAAGACTTTAATCTCAGAAGGTATTTATTTTTATAGTAACACGGTTGAATTTAAAGTATGAAACATATAATCGTAAACATGAAACTACAGGGAGTGTGGAAAGTTGTACAGAAACAATAAGTTATGTGAACAGAACAAGTGATGAATTTATAAAGGCACGAGGACTATTTATTTTTGAAAGAAGGAGTTTATAGTGTGTATCTTGAAAAATATATCACGCAACTGTGTTTATTGAGTAGGATCATTGAATCTCATACATTTTGAGAATGTATAGAGATGGGTTTATATTTTATTGCAATGCTGTGCATCGACGTAAGGAAGAAAATGTTTTAATCGAAATGTGGGCTATATAGAAGACTTGTTCACTATTTAAAGATATGTTAAAGTAATTGCAACGAGGCAACATTCTGTACAGTATGTAAGTGAAGTTTATGGAAGGAATATGTGTACAATGAAATGTAAAATATGTCAGTGAGGATTAATGCCACGAACCACGGTTAATATTATTGTAAACTGAGATAGTCTAGCATTGTAATAAAAAGTTAATGAATGTATTAATTAGAATTGTAATGACAGAACCGTAATTAGCTTTATTGCTCGCTACGAAGTTTCTAATGGACTTAACGAAATATTTGAAAGAAGGTAAACCATTATGTTGTGAATTGTATCTAAAGAAAGACTTTATAAGAAAGAGAGCGAATGAGAGAGAAAGATAAAGGAAGATCTGGTAGAGATTTAGGAGAAATATCGTGCTGGACGCGATAGTTCAAATTTTGTAAATATATGTAAAATAATAATTTAATAATTTTCATATTTTTAATAATATAACTTTTGTTTTGTTGAGAATAGAGATGATAAGAAAGTGTATTATATAGGGAAAGAAATGTAAATAATAACGTTTTATTTATCACAAGTAACAGCTGATAACTTCAGGCTGTATCACAAATAATAGACAAGGTTTATTCATTTAAAATACGTTTTGTATTTTTTTTAAGTGAAAGTTTAATATGATTTAGGAGGACTCAGTGGAGTTCCGAATTTCTTATGTATAGGAATAATTTGAAGATAGAAGATCTATGTTATTTAATTTAAATATTATTTTTGTGTTTTGAAGTTATATTAATTTTGTGTCAGGGACATATTTTGTAGTATCCTTAGTGAATAAACATCACAAACACTTTTTAGTTTGCTTGTCCATTTTTATATAACCTGATAATCTTCTCATTTAATAATCGACATATGATAGTACTACTGGTTAGATACTGGCGCCCACTTTGATTTGTTTTTAACCGTTCACCCTCGAGATCCGAGATTATTGTCCTACCATACTTTTATTATTAGGATCTTGTATGTAACTAGTTAGTAGTACTATTGTATGACCGGTATGTTGCGAGAGTTTTCTAGTTATTCACCTAGTAGGGAACTGTTGGTTTATATAGCTGGGTATCAATGTCCCTGCAATCCTTACCATCTCCGTGGATAGTAGATGGTGGCTATGGGCAATTCGGGCACAGTACCAACCCAGACTGTGCTCGGATGGTTCCTCTTAGAGGTATTGACACAACCGGACGGGTCTTTCAGCTATCATCCTTCAGTTTAGAGCTCCTAGATACCTACCAAACTGTGAGATGATGGTTCCTCTTACCGATATTTTCATAGTGGAGGGTTGTTAAGGGGCAACCCTTCCGAGTTTTTAGCCCTAAAACGACCAAAAACCGAAAATGAGTTTTTGTCAGAAGTTGGTAGTCCAGACACCAGAGCACAAGTGGATACTAGTTGTTTTTAATCTGCGGACATTTTAAAATGTCTTGCGGAGTCATTTAAATTGTGCGTGCATGGCGCTTTAATAGGACACACCCACATCTCCTGTGCTCATATTAGACATGCCCTGTTGTTATTCGTATTCTCATGTTTTAAATATCTGGCAAAAGCGCAGATAATGTACAGAATACATAAGTGCTGCCATCTCCCGGTGTATACGATAACCAGACGCACTTTTCATATTGGAAACTATTAGAAAAAGGTACGAGCCTTAACGTAGTCGCATATGATGTGTAACATCTGACATGTTATGCTACTATGAAATTGAGATGAAATATATGTGAAATCAATTTTCTTCGGCTGTACTCCTCCAGTTTTTAATTTTTTTCTCACGTTTCTTTTGTCGATAATTTCGCATATATTCTGCTCTGGATTTACCCATCTCTGCAAATCACAAAATCATGAAAAAAGGGGCGTCACCCCGAGTCCTGCAACACCTCACAGAGATTTTTTGGTTCAAGAAATATTAAATAGCCGATGACCCCTTAATATTGGAGTCCTTTAGTTAAATTAAGAGGGGGCTAGAAAAACGGGGGGCGTCACCTCGACTCCTAGGAAACCTCATACAAGTCCCTAGCATTATTGGTTCGCAAGATATTAAAAAACCGAAGAGCTGAACTAATTATGAATAAAAATACCTCATAATTTATCATTATGATAATGTTGGATAATTTTTGGTTCGCTAGATATAAAAAAGCCGATGACCTATTAGTTTTGGGTCCTTTGGTTAAATTAAGAGGGAGATAGAAACAAGGGGGTGTCACCCAGAGACCTAGGACACCTCATACAAGTCCCTAGCATTATTGATTCGCGAGATATTAAAAAGCAGATGACCAATTAGTTTTGCCGGGAGTGCAATTCCCTTGTTATCAGTGAACTCGGTTGGTCATTGAAATAACTACTTGTAATACCCCTGTGCCAAATCCTGACCGGTGCGCATGCGCGAGGTACGTCGTGCTACCAATGATTTATTGTAGGAATATATTTAATGGGGCCTCCAAACCTTAAAGTAATCCCTATGCGATATACATTCCACAGCAAAAGAATCAAGATTTAATTAACAAATCATAATTGTTTTCAGCAAATATGATATAATGAATATTTTCACACCAAAGAACGACAACTTGAAGATGATTTATTGCAGGAATATTTTTAATGGGGCCTCCAAACCTTGAAGTAAGCCGTATGCGATGTTTCCTCTTACACATTTCAGTCCCTTTTCCAAATTCAATCCCTTAAAAATATCCAGCAACCGATTGGAAAGATGTTACACATAAAAAATATTGTTTTTTCTTCTTCCTTACTGTTGGAAACTTAATTGATATGAGATGTTATGTAAATTCATATTTATTATTTAGAACCCTATAGTAACTGGAAAATATCCTTTTCACTGAATGTAGTTCAAGTTAAGTGATGATGTGATTACGGGGTAAAGGAAGCACATGGTCTGTAAGGAACTGTTATTGTTTTGAGGTTGCCTTGTGATTTGATATCTTGCAGTAGCCTAAATTATATGATTTGGGGTTATTTTATTGGTTTTGTGGTGAGATGTGTGTAGAATGAACTCCATTCATAGTCGTTGGAAGAAGCCTAGGAGCCGGAAATTAAAAAAGTGTTAACGGGCTAGTGTAAATATTAGGAAGCGATGGGGTGACAAATCTATTGCTGAAGTTGTTGATAGTGAATCAAAACTTAATGGTAGTGCTAGACCAATTGTGGCAAATGAGACTGAAACACCAGTTCCTTGTAGTGCTACTGAAAAGAAGCTAGAATATTTTTCTACTGATGCCAGTGCTACAGTAGGCCTAATTAGAGATGAGTACATTATAGTGCACCTGCGGATGTTGCAGCAGCTCATTGGAAACCTCAAGTGCAGTGAGTGTTATAAGATATGTTTAGTTCTACTTCTTAGGGATAAGCATGGCTTTTGTAAGAAATTGGTGATGTAATGTCAGCCATGTGATTTCTTCAACTCAGTAGGGTACACAAGTCTCCGTTCAAATGAAGAATCACACAAACCAATCTTTGAGATTAATAGAAGGATGGTAGAAGCTTTTGTAAACGTAGGGAGAGGCTATTCTGCTATGAATAAATTCTTTAGTGCAGTAGGCATGAAGAGGGTGAAAAAAAATTACGAAACTCATTTCATTGAACTGGGAAATAGCACTTCTCAATTTAAAAATGAGATTCTTTCCAGATGTAGGAAGGCAATTCGAAAGGAACATGTAGCCATCGACCCCTCACTCGAGCTGAAAGACATTCAGTATATTGCTGTACTCTATGGCAGTTGGCCAAAACAAGGCCATACCTGTATGTATGGGGTTGGTGTGATCATTTATATCTTGACTGTTCTAGTTATTGACTACGAAAGCATGTCCAAGTACTGCCATATGTGCAGTGTGACAGCTGTGGAACTGTGATTAAACACCCCTGAATTTTCCATTTGGCAGGAGGGGCATAAGAAATTTGGGGAATGTTCAATACATTTTGCAGGAACGTCAGGAGCAATGGAATTGGTAGCAGTACAACGTTCTGTTTCTGACCGTAAGCTGAGCTACACTACCATGCTATCTGATGGTGATGCTAAGACATTTCGGCACCTAAACAGCCTCCAGGTTTATGACCAACCAATTGAAAAAGAAGAATGTATAAATCACATTTCGAAGAGAATGGGTACAGGTCTCAGGAATCTTGTCGAAGAATGGCAAGCCATAGGTGTTAGACTAGGAGGGCGGGAACCAGCAACACTGAAGGAAAGTACAATAACGTCGCTGACTTTCTATTACAGGACTGTTATAGCTTCAAATACCCTAATGTGCCACAAATGAAGCGATGTATATTTGCTACTATGGGACACTGCATGTCTACATATGAAAATCCCCAGCACATCACCCGCCCTGATGGAGTTGATTCCTGGTGTTATTTTAAGAAAGCTGTTGCAACAGGAGAAACACCACAGTCTCATGACAAGATGGATGTCAGACTGACCTCCATGCTAGTATGTAAATTAATGCTCCTTTATCAGCGTCTGGCAAATGATGAACAATTAAAACGATGTGCTAGGGGGAAAACACAAAATCACAACGAAAGTGCGCATTCTCTGATTTGTTAGAGGTGCCTTAAACATTCTTTTCAAAACAAAATCAAGAGTAGATATGGCAGTGGCAAATGCTGTAAGTGTATTTAATATGGGTGCAATTGCCACGCAGAAACTGAAAATGTCCCTTTTAGTTAGAGAAATAAGTGACAGTGTACATAAAATAAGAAAAGACATAGACGAAATGCGAGAAAAGAAGAGCATAGCTAGGATCAAGCATGACAAAAAACTTCTAGGAAATGATGAAACTGACGAAAACCAAGGCAGAAGAAAGAAAAAAGTACAAGGAAGGTGATATATATGATACTGGCAAGTTCTGAGGCAGGTAATGTCATTTAAAACGTGTCTGGTTACTAAAATGGCTTTTTCTCGGAAGTGTAATTTTTTTTCAGAGTTCAAAATGCTCCATACGCGTCAGTTTTGATCAAAATGACATGAAATTTTATATACGTATAGAGTTTCATAGTATTCAAAAATTGTACAATTCACCTCAAAATGGTTGGTAAATGTCTGAATTATGATGTACCAGGCCATGGAATATTGGCGTTTCTTGTATGTCCTATGCAATGTACCAAAATATACCTTTATAACATAAAAGTAGTAACCAGACTATAAAAATAATACTGCAATTTATTAATTAGTCCTTCATTACTATAATGAAAAAGTTTTGAGTTGGAAAATGTAAAATTGTTGCATCTGGATAATTTGGATTTTTTTTTAAATAATGATCACATTTTCAAAACTAAAAAATCAATCCGGTTCAAATTTTGGAATATACTTTATGTTAATGCAACACCTCAATCCTAGAATTTCATGTAAATTGGATGTTAATTACAAATCATAGAAAGCTCAGTCGGATCTTCCCCTTAAGATACTATCAGCCAGTTTATATCACCTAAGTAACCACCCAGACTGAGAGCAGATGGTTCCTCTTGGAGCGCCATTTAGCTAAAATCAGTCAGTTTAGAGAACATAGATACACCCGCAGACGGTGACTAACTGGAGTGTCTTTAAGGTAATAGCATTCAGATTACTGCTCCTACCAACCAAAGCGGTTAGCAGATTGTACTTACTAGAGGGATTGACACACTAGAGTGTCTTTAAGCTGATATCATTCAGAAAAGATCTCCTATAATCCATCACGAATCCAAAGGCAGAGCTCTTGACATTAAGAAAACAATCGACATACACCTACCTTAAAGAAACAACCCCAATAATTTATACGAACACACATTCATGGTGAGTTAACCCCTCTTCGCTCTACTAGAAAACACAACCCGTCAGAAACAAGACACAACATTACGACGTAGCAAAGCTAGATAAGGGATTGATAAGGGAAACATGTTATTGGATCAAGATAAACTATCTACCTTTTTCTTCAATAAACCTAGGCCGGTACTAACGGCAGTATTAAAGGTGCCCGGACATTCGCATTAGTCCGTTTGAGCTTAAAGAGGGCTTTTTTTTTAGCTAAAGAGTGGAATTTGAAACTAAGTCTTAAATAGTTGAAGATTTACCTGAATAAAGTAACATACACCACATTAGAGAGACTAGACTTGGCAACCTACTACAGGTACATTTGCACGAGGAGCACATAGCACTTAGGAATGCGAGAGGAACAACCCAAAGAGATAACGGACCCTCCCATACAGGAATTTCCGATCAGGTGATTGCAAGCAGTGACCATGTGAACTGCTCTCAATAGGACCGCGCATGCATCAACCAGATAAGTAGCCTGTACAATACAGTCTGAATTGACCATTTACAACAACCACTTATTCATTCCAAACAAGCAAGTTCCCAATTTCTATCACCTTCCAGTGTCTCAAATAAGCATCACATAGACTACAACTAATTCATATTGACGAGTTGAATTATCTCAACAGATGCTGCAACTAAATAAGTGTATGTATTGTAAATGTTATCACCCGTACTTTCAGACATAGATTATATAGCCTAAATGTAATGGATCTGATGATCGCTTCACGATCAAAACTGGTCATCCAAGAGTATTTATTAATAATTTTTATTTTCGGGATTAAGAAATAACCCATTTCATTTGGACACAATCGTTTTCACCGACTGCAAAGCATCAAACTTTCGTTTACTGTGGAACATGTGTGCTTTCAAATTACACTTTACAAATAAAGTTACTCGACAAGCACTGCACAAATTTGGCTTTAAACCACTATGAATCATCATAAGTGTTTCCAAATGTTTTATCTATTTACATTTTGCTCCGCATGTACCACAGGTATACGGAATTAGTCCACTACGGACGATCATATGTGACTTCAAATTACTCTCCAGACTAAAATTTGACTCGTAAGTAGTATATGAATTTGGTATTAGACCACTTTGGATCATGTGTCTCATCCAACTTCTTTTGAAGGTAATCAATCATTGCTCCGTATGTACCACAGGAAAGTGGCATTAGACTACCATGGATCAAGAGGTATGTCTTCCAAGTACCTTCATAACTAAACTTCACTCGCCATCTACTGCATTTATGTTGCATTATACCATTAAAGATCATCAAGTGTGTCTTCGGGATACCTCGCTGAGTAAACTTTGCTTTACTTGTACCACAATTAAAGAACAATATGTGTGCCGTCAAATATTACTTTCTTGTAAAATTTGCTCGGAATGTACTTCACGAATGTGGCCTTAGGCAACTATGTATAAGCGTATTTCTTTTCGATTTCCTGTTCTCAGTAAACTTCGTACTACATTTACCACAGGAATTTAGCCTGAGACTATTATGGACCTACATCTGTGAACCTTAAAAAGTAGAGTTTGTTCCACTTGTCCCACGGAATTGTGGCTATAGACCATTATGGATCATCACGTGTTTCATCAGGTCACCTTTCCGAGTCAAGTTCGCTCCACATATATCACATGAATATGGCTTGAGACCACTATGAATCGCCACGTGTCTATTTAAACTGCCTTTTTCAGTAAACATTGATCCGCATATCTTACAGGAATGAGGCTTTGTACCACTATAGATCATGATGTGCTTCTTTAAACTGCCTTTCTCAGTAAACATTGCTTCGCATGCGAAACAGGAATACGGCCTTATACCACTATGGATCATCAGGCGTTTCTTGAGGTAACCTTTCTGATTAAAGTTCGCACCACATGTATCACACGAATGAGGCTTGAGACCAGTATGGATCGCCTTGTGTCTATTTAGATCACTTATCCGAGTAAAGTTCGATCCACACGTATCACATGAATGTGGTTGGAGACCACTTTGGATGACCATGTGTTTCTTTAAACTGCCCTTATCACAAAATCTTACATCGCATGTGTTACAGGAATAAGGTTTCATTCCACTATGGATCATCATGTGTGTCTTCAGGTTACCTTTCCGAGTAAACTGCGCTCCACATGTACCACAGGAATGTGACTTGTTACCTTTTTCATTGAGTGAGGCTACGAATCTACCTCTTCTTAAAGTCTTCTCATGATTGTGGTCGCTTCTGTGAAGAATTTCTAACGTTACAAAGAGTAAAATACCCACTACCATTATAATATTAAAAATAACATAGCACGATTCCGGATAAGCATATAATAATCTTCTGAATTCATAGACATAGATATAAGAGCCGAGATGTAATGCGTGAACATTGGGCGCTGGTCTATAATTTTAAGTACGAGAGTTGTGGGCCAGGAGTGATCCTATCCACGGGGTATTTAAATAGGCAACCCGCAATCAGGGGACATGGGTGTGCTAACCCAAAGTCGTGTGAAGGCTCAAACGAGAGGGCTACTTCCCCTTATCTATAGGACGAATCTATTCCACCCTAAAGTAAAAATATCGAATCCTCCTGGGAAATAAGAACATTGTAAAGAACATGCGCACTTGAAGCTCATCCAGAATGGCAGGCTTTATGGAAGATGCCTCCTCTTCCCCCTATATCCATCCCACCACCTCCCTCAGAATTTCAAACAGACTTTTCCAAATTTAATTAGATTTTACACAAAAGTCCAGCATTGCTTTCACATACTTGCGCTAAGCTGATCTCTGTTGACATACTTTGGTCAGTTTCAGTTCTTTTCCAAATAATTTATTTTTTATTTATTATTTCATATTTATGTATTTATAATTATTTATTGATTATCGATATAATGATTATTCATTAACTACCGGAAAATAGTCGATATCACCCGAACGGTAATCAGAGAAAGTCGTGTGAGTGCTCAAACGAAAGGTCTTGGTACCCTCTATCCAAAGGACTCATCAGTTTCAATTTTCATATTTTTTTAAATGATGGACGTTTCCTAGGGTAGGTGAAATTCGGACCGGTTTCCACAAAGTGATGTAATATGAAACTTAGCTGCCCACGAGAGGATAGCACGAGCGGTCGATCCAAGATGGCCGCCGATGGATTATCTTTAATTTATTTAATCCTTATTCAATTATTATTATTATAACTATTATCCGATTCGGCCAACTATGGACCACGCTACGTCAACTACTGAACCCTTAACTTAACTTTCATTCCAGTATTCCCGCATGAATTTTCTGCGAGCCTCCTCTGTTTCTACAGTCCACTTTTTCCTGATTTCATCTTTGGCTTTTCTTAGAATCGCTCGTGTGTTCCAAGGTTTATCAGAAGAGGAGCATGTTCCTCGATGTCTTCAAACGTGATTCCTACTTCTAAAAGATCTCTGTCAATCTCGGTGAATCAAATTCCCTTCGTTTTCTCGTTTACAAAGTAGGAAAAGAAGCGGTTGGTCAGTCTCTGAGAGTTCATGCGTGTTATGTGGCCATAGAAATTAATCCTCCTTTTCCTTATGATGTCTGTTGTCCTTTCCACACTTTGGTAGAGTTCGTTGTTGTGCCTCCTCCTGAACTCTCGATTTTCCCTGATTGGTCGCAGTATCTTACTTGGAATTTATTCTTCTTTAGCCTCTACCTTTTCAATCAAACCTTGCCTGTTCACTGCAAGGCATTCTCCTGCGTACAGGATTTATGGACGAATAACTAAACAATAATGTCCAAGCTTGGCATTGAGGGACACTGATTGTGTATTATAAACATTCCTAGTTAGTTGGAATGCCACTTCCACCCGCTTCATCCTTGATGTGGATGCTTCTTTCTCAGAATTCTTTGGTGTTATCCACTCACCAATATACTTAAACTTCTCTGTCCGCTTGATTATTCCCTACTCTACAATTAACTCTCTGGGGGGCTAGCTTGGTGTTAGTCATAAACTCCGTTTTCTCAAAGGAGATCTCGAGGCCTGCGTTTGCTGCTTGGGTTCTGAGTTGGTTGATTTGGGAAGGTCCATCAATATACTGAAAATAGATAGAGGGGATGGAGACCCTTCGTTTAAGCCCTCACGCAACATTCTCCGATTACGCGTTTGGGTGATATTCACTATTTTCGGAAATTTCTGATCGACGACTTTGTCAATAAAAAAAACATAGCGAGCCTTACAGTAGTCGTATATGATGTGTCACATCTGACGTAGAAAAACCTCACGTGAAATTGTTGATATACAGGCATTTTATAATATTATTGGCACAAATATTAATCTATTGTAAAGGGAGAGTTTTACAGATATTGTAGTTTATAATACGGATCTCATTTCATTAGAGGTTTTGAAGCTTCCACCAGCACTAGCCTCAATAAATAATACGATATGGATCAACTAAATTAATAGACGCGACACCACTCACGACCTTAAATTCATTATAAATAGGCCAACTTGCGAGTAAATGCAATGTGCACAGCAGTATATCATGAAAGGCTTGCCCAGTTCCCGAACCTCTCGATTCACAAACCAACACGTAATTTCATATGGATTCTGTTAAAATGAGTCATATTGATATGATAAATATCGTTTAAAACAACAATTTGGTAGCAAAAATATCTATCCCGTCCAGGATTCGATCCCTAGATCTCTAGATTCACTGTCAAAGACGCTAACACCACGGCTATTTCGACCACGCAAATAATGAGCACAAGATGGTTACTTATTTTGACGTGCCAATAATACTGCATTACGGAATTAAGTTTCATTAAATTTTGCTTCTTTCGATAATGTTCCTTTTCTGAAATTGAGTTTAAAATCCCTTATGAATAGGCCCTCAAGTGAGTAAAGAGAATGTATTCAACTATAGTTCATTAAAGCTTGACCAGTTCCCATATAAACACAACGATATATACTATATTGATGACTGCATTACCGTTATGTGTGTTCATATTTGAATAGCCAATGTGCAGAAACATAATACCGACTACTTACAAGTGGGCGTCACGATACGTAATTAATTATTTTCTTAAAGAAATGACGAGGCCTCTACAATTGGACTTCGTCAGTCTTGCTCTTTATCCTTGTGCCGTAGAGTGAAGTGATTGCTTAACTGTTGAGATGTTGTTGCCAGGTGGATGCCAATGATTGATTGATTGATGGCTTGACCTGGTATACATGTTTTGTGGGGACGTGATCAACTGGAGATGTTCACATCCCGATGATAGGGTTTTAACGGAATCCAAACTTTCATTTAGAGGGTTATGTTTTAAAGTTCATCCTCCGCGGTGGTAATGTAATATTACGTTAAGTAACCACTTACTGAATGAGAACAAGTAATTCCGTGAAGAACTCAAGCCTATTTTCATATATCCTACTCATGTTAATTGCCACTATCAACATAAAACATTTCAGTTTGATTGCTGTAGTAGATTCGTAGATATTGAGAACCGACTAAATATTTCGGATGATCGCCATGTTGGATCTTTATGTACGTAGGTCTTAGAGTTATGTACTGTTACATAAAGATTATTGTGTACGTATGGTATTTAAACTTCAATCGCTTGATTAGGACACAAGAAGTAAAAACGAGATTAAAAAATTTCGCACAGCTGCCATCTTGTGGTTATGGAAACAATTGAAATAAATTAGATGCCAGCGGATTAACACTTGTATAAAGATTTACTGTACCAAGTTTCACTGCACTCGGATGGATAAATTGCGAGAAACGTCCATGTGAATGTTTATATTTCGCGTCGCCGCCATGTTGGATTAGTGATCACCAAGTTATTGAAAGTCCTATAAGTAAAGTTATGTTCATAGCTTCTATGAACATAAAAAATTCAGTTTGATTGCTGTAATAGATTCGTAGGTATTGGAACCGTGTGCATTATTCAGATGGTCGCCATGTTGGATTTTTATATATATAGGCCATAGAGTCATGTACCACTAAAGGAGAATTATTGCGTAGGTTCATTATTCAAACTTTCACTTCGATCGCATGATTACGACACAAGAAATAAAAACTTAATTTTAAAATTCACACAGCTGCCATCTTTAGATTATGTACACAATTGAATTAAATTAGATACCAGTACCAGTGCATTACAATAATTATAAACATTCGCTGTTCCTAGTTTCATTGCGTATGGATCATTAAATCGCGAGAAAAGTCTATTTAAAACTTTCAACTTCGCCGGGCCGCCATTTTCGATTTGTAGTTAACCAGTTTTCGAAAGTCTCATAGATGAACTTACATTAGTGCCTTTTATCTCCGTACAAAATTTCAGGATGATATCGGTAATAGTTTCAGAGATATAGAATGCCGGTGAAATATTTCCCACAGCCGAAATCTTAAGGTTATGTAAACAATTGAACGAAGGGAGAGCCTATTCTGCTATGAATAAATTCTGTGGTGCAGTAGGCATATCGGTGCATTGCAATGTGTATATACATATACTGTACCATGTTTCATTGCGTTTGGTTTGTTAAATCGCGAGAAACGTCTATTTACAAGTCGCAAATTCGCTTGGCCGCCATGTTGGTTTTGTAGTTACCAGGTTTTCAAAAGTTGCATCGATGAGCTTCTAGTAGTTTCCTTTATCAACGTACAATATTCCAGGGTGATATCGGAAATAGTTTCGGAGATATTGAAAGCTGGTGAAATATTTCGCACAGCCGCCATGTTGGATTGGTGAGACGTAACAAAATTTGAAGGGCACGGTAGGGGTCTTCCGGAATAGTGCTATGACCTGACCGAGTCTCATTGAAATCGCCTTAGCCGTTTAGAAGTAATTAGGGACACACACACGCACACACAGACAGACACACGGACAAAAGATGACCTCATAAGCCTATTTTTTGTCATAAATGATAATAGGCTAAAAATGGTAAGTGGTTCAGTTTGTCACAAGAGAGTCAGCGAGACAGCTGCGACACATTCCACCCTCATCTCTATACTGTATAAATAAAAATGAAAGTTTGTCTGTTTTTTCTGAATGTCTACGAAAATTTGTGTTACTTACGCGTTTCAGACTGTTTTATGACGGATGCGCGCGAAAATAAAAATAAAAAATGCTGTCTGTATGTCTGTCTGCTTGTCTGTATGTGGACAATTTTGTTCCCTTATAACTCGAGAAGGGCTGAGTGGATCGACGTAAAATTTGGTACAGATATCCTTCAGAGGCACGACACTAATCATTGATGTAACTAAAGGGACCCCGAAAAACACATTTTAAGGCCCTAAAACCAAACAGTTTTTGAGATATTCCCGGAAGATTAATTTCATAATACAATAATAAAAGAAAGCAATCCGGTAACCATGGCAACCATGGCTGTAAGACGCAATAAAATTCCATTTATTACATTACTGAGATAGTTTGCAAACGGCTATTAGGTTACAACGGAACCAAATTAAGCTGTAAAATTCATCAATACATATAATGCGCTTAAGGGGGTCAAGGGGTACTCTAGAATTTTTTCACGCGATTTACACGTGCTGGTGTGGTACGGAAGGTCTATTATATATCCATCCCTATATTGTTATATTATTATTATAATTATTATTATTATACTACGGCCTACAACGACGAGACAAAATTTATTTTCAGCCCCTTGGTATCAGAAACAAAACTAGAGGCCCCTAAACTGCCGTATAGGGTCCCCGAAAACTACATTTTAAGGCTCTAAAACCAAGAGTTTCTGAGATATTCACAGAAAACTAATTTCATTTAATAAACTAATGTACGAATGCAAGCCAGTAACCATGACAGCAGTGTCTCAAAAAGTTACATCCAACTTTCCATCTATTTCTGCCAGAAGTAATGCCACTCCATTTATTAAATGTATGTGAAAGTTTGCAAAAGGCAGATAGGCTGTGAAATTCATCAATGCGCTTAAGGGGGTCAAGGGGTACCCTAGATATTTTCACAAGACTTAAACGGGCGATGTCGTACAGAAGGTCTATTATATCTTCAAACAGGAACATTATTTTCAAAAATTCCTGAATTGAAATCGTTCCTTTTTTATTTTATTTTTTTTGCTTTTAGGAATTTGGGCCATTGGAGGCTAAAAAGCCTCAATTTTCATGCACCACAAGCCTTCATAATTTATCAAAGGGGTCTTCCTCCGGATGTGGACTTGACACAACAGTGAGGGTCAGTTTTTATTTGACGTGTATTGCGTTTCGTCTACGAGGTTTTCAATTTTATTTTCACGACAGGAAGTATACGTTAAGTAAATTTAGTTTCAGAACATATTTGAACTAATCATTTTTCTTTGTCGACAAACAGGTTCAAAGCCCGTAACCATTGCAGCAGTAGCTCAATTGATTACGTCTGGTTATTAATACCAAAGATCGTTCGAAGAATGGGTACTTTTTCTAGTCTCTTTATAAAACAAACCGTTAGTCCGTTAAAATATTGCTAGTATTTGCGTGAGAGCGAAGTGAAATTAAGTGTGTTACCTTAAACCACCAAATTAAACTCACTCAAAACTTTGTAGCATGGTTAAGTATCTCTACACGAATATTTTACGAGTTTGCCCTGAACAATAATTAATTAATAACACATAATTAATAACAGTGGGGAAATACGTGAAATTCATTTTGAAGCGGAAGTTCAGCACGAGCATTATAAATGGAAAAGCCTAAACATTCCTACAACGAGGGAAAATATAAAGTAACACGATGATTGTATGTTTAACACTTACTCTTTTAAGTGATTTCCACTTCCATCTGCTTCATCATTCTGATTTTCTTCTTTTACATCCTGGGGATAAGATGGAATAATTGAAGTAAGTGTTATCACCTTATACTATTACACAAATGCCAACCCATGTAATTATACAGCACTGCTCAGCTGAATTGAAGATATACTCGCTGAATGACTTTCAACTGTCCTTCATATCCTAGCGCTAGAGATAAACTTTATACGGATAAGTGGTTATAATCACCAGTTCTAGAACTTATAATACACTTTTAGAGACCACATTAAATTTACAGCGAATGAAAAAGATAAGATCAGTGCCCTAATGGAAGTAATAGCTTTTAGGATTGAGGACAAGTGAACTTTTACTTTTAATTCTTTTAGCCGTAAGACCATAAGAGAGGGACAACAATACAATATACCATAACAGGTCCTACGGTCCCAACACGTGCACATATCATTGAGTAACAAGCTACTGGACTGCCCATACGAGTATAATTTTGGAGAATGAAGGCATAAATAAATCAACATTCAGAACAATATATCACGCATTTCTTCATAATTCACTGCAATTTTATATTTTAATGTTCAATAAGAACTTTGATTTATTTAAATGCCTCTATGGGGAGTCTATTGTAGAGCATGCCAGTAATTCTAAGAATTATGTGTCTGCTAGAGTATGGGAACACACAGTTTGCAAAGGAGATTAGAGCAGCTAGTTACCCTACGAATTATAGGTCTGCTAGAATACGGGAGTACACAGTTTGCAAAGGAGATTAGAGCATGCTAGTAACTATAAGAATTATGTGTCTGCTAGTGTTCGGGAGTACACAGTTTGCAAAGGAGATTAGAGCAGCTAGTAACTCTAAGAAGTATGTGTCTGCTAGTGTACGGGAGCACACAGTTTGCAAAGGAGATTAGAGCAGGTACTAACAGCCAAACGCTTCCAATTGTCATCAACTTAATTGTGAGAATACAACTCTTAAACCCGAAATGCTGTTAGGTGATACGGAGATGTCTTGAAGATAAGCATGAAGATACTTACCTCTTTCCAATCTGAAGATGATGTTTCTGTTTTGATGCATGGATCAATTTCCGGTATCGAAGATTCCTCAATCTTAATATCCGTGTGATGGTCTGCATCGTCCTGCAAAGAAATGCCTTGTTTCACATGTATGTTCCTTTGCGGAGGTGGAATTATATCCTACAGATTGGTTGTAAACTTGCACTGAAGGAATTAAGGAATAAAATAACATACTAAAGGTAACTCAACCCAGCATTCATAGTTTTATTTCGTCTATGGCTACATGGTAAAAAAACTAACAGTTTTTGTCAAACAGGATTTCAGTTAGAATACACTTACAAAATGTGGGCCTAGCATATTGTCACTAGCATTGAGTGTGTGTTGCAACTTTTCGGCGTGGATGCAGTTACTTAGAGTTACCATTTAACGTTAATAAGGACAGGCAACTTTGATAGATTTTGTGTTAGAAATCTTGTACCAAGCGTTGGTTATTTGAAACAATTTTTATCTCAAGGATATCCAACGTATGGAGTAATTTAACGTGAAATGATAAACAAATAGGGGTTTATTTGTAAGTACAGCGACAGCTACTTGAAGTCTCATTTCATATAAATTCACTTGTAATACATAATACATGAGTCATTGAGGTTATCAAGATGGTTACGCATAATAGAGAACTAAAAAAGGATATTTTTATAGACATCAGCTTAAGAGCTTCTCTAAACGATAATGCCGACCGTGGTCCAATAAAAAGCTGAGAAACACGACCATAGAACATCTTTCGGGTGTTTTCAATGGTGGCTTCATGCCAGTCCAAAACATCACACATCTCCATTTTTTTGTTATTGTTTAATGGGCGGAACTGCGAGGTCATCTGCCCCTACACACATCTCATCCTCCTAGAAAAACGAAGAACCCCTAACCATCAAATATGTGTGCAACATTGGAGGCTATGATGAAGATACTGACAGTCACAGCTACCAGTGGAGGCTGTTCTCAAGGGTGGACCATCAATATATTCACAGCCATGGGTACCTGCGGAGGGAGGCATCAAGGTGGGAGGAGGACCAACATCATATTGACAGGGCAAGCAATGAAGGTCACCCCAAGGCTCATTGAGTGTTCGGACACATCTGATCTCCTAATTTAGATTTACAATTGAAATCCGATCCACTGTAGTTATGTTAGTTAGTTATTGTTTGAAGGGGCGGAACTACGAGGTCAACTGCCCCTAAATGACGACGCACTCTGGAACACACATGTCTCACGGGCTAGTCTAGGTTTTGTCAGGGGCTATCAAGGATCTCGCGGACCCTCTACCTCAACGTACAGGTATGTCTCTTTCGTCATAAACTCTTCGGATAATTTAGGTGGTGTTCTGAAAAAAAAAAAACGAATCTTCCAACTCTCTGTCGTTTGGGTTTTATAGAAATATACCTTAGATGTGAAAGAGTTAGGGTCGATTGTATAAACATCGGCTGACTGGGGATCAATTTGACTTGAGTTCATAATCCGAACCAAGTTCAGTCGTCGTCCATGAAGTATAAAACTATTCGCTGGTTCCGAGATCAATTTGATCTCCAGTTCTGTCATTTCAACAGCGTAATAATATAGTAAGGATATTCGCCAATAGAGTGCACTAAACTCATCTCGCAGAGCGATCTTCAACTTTTTGTTTGTTTAACTTTGTAGGTGTTAGCCTCAAAAGAAAGAAAGAAAGAAAGAAAGAAAGAAAGAAAGAAAGTGTATTTACATGTGTTGGGGATGATAACCTATGAAGTACATAAGATAAGTTCACACCAGGTTCGTCTGAGTGTCAAACAAAAAAAAATTAATATCATTGCAGTGACAGAAAAAATGTTGGAAAATAACTGAGAGCCTCATTTATTTTTGTTTTTTGTTTTGTTTGTTATTGATAGGGCACACTTTTGAGTTTCTATCAGGTCTGCTATCGTCTTCTTTTGAAGTTCTGAGCCACCGCCTAACACGAAACCTTCATCTAGAACGTGATTTCTTAACAATTTCAACAGATGGGGTACATCAAAGAAAAACCCCACATTTCTGTTACTGTCCACTGGAGTGCTGAGAATGCCACAACCCTCAAGCTGGCTAATAGAGTTTTGTAACAACTCTGAAGTCATTATCACATCGAAGTCATAAAAGGCGGGCTGCTTCCATTTAGCAAACAGCCCTCGGACCATAGCTACCTGGGCGTTACTGTGGGGCCCTAATATGAGATCGTCTGATGAATCTTAGGATATTTGGCTGTCAATAATCATTTCATCAAACGACAAGACTGCAATTTTCCCTGAATCCTTGTAATTTGCTGCACTAGCTTTCAACGGACAAAGTACTCTCTCAGAATTTCAAGTCTGCACATAAATTGCCAAATCTATTTCTGTAGATTTGTATGTAGCGTTTTCTCAAATATTCGTATGCTTTCTTCGAAAGTGATCTAAGTGCGAGGGCATTTGCTATGTCCACTGAAGACTTTTTCACCCTCATTTTAGCTCCTAATAAACATCGAATCTGCCCTACAAAAAACAAGCGAAGAGAGCTTTTACCATCTCCCTTCTATAAGCACCCATGTGTACTTGCGCCGAAAGGGTTTGGCGTTTGGGGTTTTAAGCTTTCGTAGAGCCACTTCCCTTCGTCTTAAATCCACATTTATATTTTCCAAAACCCCAACCCGTTTTAGGATTTGTATCATTTCATCATTTTGCAGCGATTCAGTGTTAGTTCCCTGATCAAGTTTCCGATTTTAGGTGACAAAGTCTCCAAATTTGATAGTACCCGTTTCCTCTCGCTCCTAGCTTCATGACGCTTTTCTCTGCCACTGGAAACATGTAGAGTGTAATTAAGAGTTGTATTTCATGATTATTAGAGCACGTTCGAGAATAAAATCTAAGTTGTTAAATAACAAATACTAAGACTCCCATAATTACATTGAATTCTAGAGAATTGCACCTCTTTATGCTGCATCAAATAAGTACTGTAGCTTCTTTTTAGATAGAAGATTGCTTGAAATACCGATCAACATATTTATTGAACCAATTATAGTTACTCGTACACTCAATAATTAAACAAATACCTGTTCTGCAATTTGGTCCGTGAAGGTGCTTGGGCTGTAGCTTGAGCCGGGAACTGTAATAGACGGATCAGCATCCGCACGCAATATTTTTCTCGTCGTAATCTTAAAACGTCATTTTTCAAATCTCGATCATAGTCTTCTGGACGGAAATGTATAGAACACACTCAAGCGTTATCGGGGTTGAATTTGTCACTTCGCTTACAGCGTAGCACCCACACTCGTCTTAGCTCCTCTATCCTTTTGGAAACCTGTGATACATAACACCAAAACCGGCGTTTTTGCTTCTCCAATGAGGGCACTGTGCGAAAGCACAATTAACTTTGTATTTACTGCTGTTACTCATGGTTAAACACAAGACACGATTAAACAAATAAAGTGTGCAACGGTATTCTAGCTAGGCGCGCGATTTTCCACAACTATGCGTTCTACTGTTGCAAGCCAACTACCTTATGGTGACAGCATGTCACGTGATGAGAAGCGCGGCCACCCTAGGTCTTATAGTGTAGTGGAGGCAGCTCATGAGTAACCAAGAGCTTGGGCTACAACAGCTTACCGATTAACAGGTCATGTTAAAGCAAGTTGATACCAATCTCTGACAGGGTTTGAGCAGCCTTCTTTTGTTTCTGCGTCATTTTGGGGATTCGGACACGGTCATCAGCACCTTCCACATGGGTGTATGTGAAAGGATTGACTTTATTTGAGATACACACTATTTGGCAATACAACTGAAAACTTTCCGTAATTTAAATCTCTATAATGTATTTAGGGTTCTGCATTGATTATTCTTCTAATTTTAAGAAAACCGTTACCAGTACTGTCCAAAGCTAGGTCTCCTTACCAAGCCGCAGTGGAGAGGCAAACTTATCTGTTGACAGGAACTATGCTGAGATTGCTATTTATGGACAACATGGTTCAGTAGCATGGTTTACCACAGTCTCAAGTTAAATATGGCTACATTTTGATATAAAGATAAGTAAGCCTGTGTGGAATTTGTTACACCAGACCACATTTTATTGAAAGGGGGAGGATATAAATCTCCTGATGGCATCTGGTTAGTTCCAGCATCAAACATAGCAAGAAGCTACTCATTACCAAGCAATACACTTAAAACATGCCCTGATAATAATAAAAATAAAACAAATTATTTAGCATGATTTTTCCTAGACTTTTACTTATTAATTATTTACAAGTGCACTTTATGCCCTAATGCTAAATGAAGGCTAAACCATGGTGAGAATTCACTTGTTTAAAGTACACTCCACACATAATCTGTTATTTTCTAACATGTGTTTTGTTGCAGGTAGCTATGGACGAGCCTCTTACATCAGCACAGAAGACAATGGGGAAAATCAGAAATGCAAGTATAATTTGAATATGAAACATTGAGCAAGCAGAAACTGAAGAAAATAATAATAATACCGTATGGCCTCGGATGCAGGGTGCAAGCTTTGTAATTTGACACCCAGAGGGTAGCTTGCATGTCAAATTTCGTTGTTCCTTGAATCACTATGAAAGTCAAGGAGGTTGGATATCTAAGCTCCTTCAACACTATAGAGCATTCTAGTAGAGATATGAGGAACTTTGAGTTGCCGGAAACTCCCGAGATTAATTTTGCCATTATGAACACGGCCTACTGAATTCAAATGGGTTCTTTGACATGTCAACATCGTATAACATGCGTGTCGCATTTTTTTCCGGCTTTCAAAAATCACTTACCACGGCCAGGAGCGAACCTGCAATCTTGGGGTTAGTAGACCGACACGCTATCCACTCACCCACCGTGGAAAGCTACTAAAGAAAATGAAATGTGTTAATGCATTACTTAATATAAATAATATTAAAGTATCTAATGATTATTCTGAAGTAGTTGTTAATTCCTCAGGCCTTGATAATTCCTGAAATTGTTGTCACAATAATGTCCACCATTGACTATCAGAGATAAACGCTTTCCACAAATAAAAGAAAAGGATGTGTGAATGAACACACTATGGCTACAGCTGGTGATCTATTACAGTATTGTTGTATCATGTGATGTACACCCTATAGTTACAGCTGGTGATCTATTACAGTATTGTTATAGCACGTGATGTACACCCTATAGCTACAGCTGGTGATCTATTACAGTATTGTTATAGCATGAGATGTACACCCTATAGCTACAACTGGTGATCTATTACAGTATTGTTATAGCATGAGATGTGCACCCTATAGCTACAGCGGTGATCAATTACAGTATTGTTGTATCATATGATGTACACCCTATAGCTTCAGCTGGTGATTTATTACAGCATTGTTATAGCACGTGATGTACCCCCCTATAGCTACAGCTGGTGATCTATTACAGTATTGTTATAGCATGTGATGTACACCCTATAGCTACAGCTGGTGATCTATCACAGTATTGTAATAGCGTGTGATGTACACCCTATAGTTACAGCTGGTGATCTATTACAGTATTGTTATAGCCTGTGATGTATCCCCCATAGCTACAGCTGGTGCCTCTATTACAGTATTGTTATAGCATGTGATGTACACCCTATAGCTACAGCTGGTGATCTATTACAGTATTGTTATAGCAAGTGATGTACACCCTATAGCTACAGCTGGTGATCTATTACAGTATTGTTATAGCATGTGATGTACACCCTACAGCTACAGCTGGTGATCTATTACAGTATTGTTATATCGTGTGATGTACACCCTATATATACAGCTGGTGATCTATTACAGTAATATTGTAACATGTGATGTACACCCTATAGCTGCAGCTGGTGATCTATTACAATATTTTTATAGCGTGTGATGTACACCCTATAGCTACAGCTGCTGATCTATTACAGTATTGTTATAGCATGTGATGTATACCCTACAGCTACAGCTGGTGATCTATTATAGTATTGTTATATCGTGTGATGTACACCCTATAGCTAGAACTGGTGATCTATTACAGTTATAGCACGTGATGATCTCTATATAGCTACAGCTGGTGATCTATTTCAGTATTGTTATAGCATGAGATGTACACCCTATAGCTACAGCTGGTGATCTAAACAGTATTCTTGTATCATGTGATGTAAACCCAATAACTACAGCTGGTGATCAATTACAGTATTGTTATAGCATGTGATCTACGCCCTATAGCTACAGCCGGTGATCTATTACAGTATTGTTATAGCATGAGATGTGCACCCTATAGCTACAGCGGTGATCAATTACATTATTGTTGTATCATATGATGTACACCCTATAGCTACAGCTGGTGATCTATTACAGTATTTTTATAGCATGTGATGTACACCCTATAGCTAGTGCTGGTGATCTGTTACAGTATTGTTATAGCGTGTGATGTACACCCTATAGCTACAGCTGGTGATCTATTACAGTATTGTTATAGCATGAGATGTACACCCTATAGCTACAGCTGGTGATCTATTACAGTATTGTTATAGCATGAGATGTGCACCCTATAGCTACAGCGGTGATCAATTACAGTATTGTTGTATCATATGATGTACACCCTATAGCTACAGCTGGTGATCTATTACAGTATTTTTATAGCGTGTGATGTACACCCTACAGCTAGTGCTGGTGATCTGTTACAGTATTGTTATAGCGTGTGATGTACACCCTATAACTACAGCTGGTGATCTATTACAGTATTGTTATAGCGTGTGATGTACACCCTATAGCTACAGCTGGTGATCTATTACAGTATTGTTATAGCGTGTGATGTACACCCTATAGATACAGCTGGTGATCTATTACGGTATTGTTATAGCATGTGATGTACACCATATAGCTAGTGCTGGTGATCTTTTACAGTATTGTTATAGCACATGAAGTAGACCCTATATCTACAGCTGGTGATCTATAACAGTATCGTTATAGCGTGTGGTGTACACCCTATAGCTACAGCTGGTGATCTATTACAGTATTGTTATAGCATGTGATGTACACCCTATATCTACAACTGGTGATCTATTACAGTATTGTTATAGCATGTGATGTACACCCTATAGCTACAGCTGGTGATCTATTACAGTTTTGTTATAGTATGTGATGTACACCCTATAGCTACATCTGGTGATCTATTACAGTTTTGTTATAGTATGTGATGTACACCCTATAGCTACATCTGGTGATCTATTACAGTATTGTTATAGCATGTGATGTGCACCCTATATCTACAACTGGTGATCTATTACAGTATTGTTATAGCATGTGATGTACACCCTATAGCTACAGCTGGTGATCTATTACAGTATTGTTATAGCATGTGATGTACACCCTATAGCTACATCTGGTGATCTATTACAGTATTGTAATAGCTAGTGATGCAGTTGACTACAGCACTGGTCTCTTTGATAATGGGCCGTGCTCTGAACTGATACCCAATCCACATGTTTGATCTTATTGCACCTAAGTTACCTGTTCACAGAATAATCAAAACACAGATTATTTTGTGTATATTAAGGCTTTCACGGCCCGGATTATATTAATATATCATGTTTTTTGGGCTAAAGCCGTCTGTATTCAGATTAGAACCATACGTTTCAGAGAAACCTTGCCTACATTTTCAATGGAAATCAAACAATGTGGCCAAAGAAAGTATATCAAAGAGATAACAAAAATTACAAAAAATAGATAAATTCCTCTGTTCGTCACCAGAGAGCAGCTGCCAGAAATTACTGTATGGACCATGGTAGAACGGCGGATAGAGTAGTAAGTAAGGAGAAGGTAAAGGGGGCGGGATGAAAATATAGAGACTCCTCGAAGAATGATGATGTACAAGAGAAACGGGGGGGGGGGGGGGGAGGTTTAGATGGATATAAGGAACATTAACAAAAGGGAAGTGTATCTGCACGATACCTAACGTCATACAGACAACGGGGAAAAAACAGATGGAAACTCCTCCAGTAACGAACAAAGGAGATCAAATCCAGGCTCTGTAGCCAAGAGAAAAAAGTACAAATTGAAATAGGTGAAGAATAGAGAGACTGAGAGGAACTATCTTCCTTGATCCTTAATAACTCGTAGCCAAGTGTCACTTGGCTGATATCCAGTGTCTCTGTTAAAATTATTGGGATTTTTACGAATTTCAACTGCCTCACTTATAATTCTAGACCAGTTGTGCTTAACAAGGGCAAGCGCATGAGCATCCTTGAAACATACATCGTGCTCTGAAGACAGGGCATGCTCAGCTATAGCTGATTTGTCAGGTTGGTTTAGACGGATGTTCCTTTGATGCTCTTTGATGCGAGTTGCAATGTACTGTTTTGTTTGTCCAATGTAGACTTTTCCGCAAGTACAAGGGACTTCATACACCCCAGGTTGTAGTATTGGGGACCATTTATCTTTGTTTAATGCTAAACGTTGACCAATTTTCGTTCTTGTGAGGAGGAAGGCGGATGGTTCCATGAAGCACAGCGTCTACCGTAAGCCAACTCACACTAACCGTTATTTACATTCAGACTCCCACCACCACCCAGCACAAAAACAAGGAATTATAACAACTCTAGCCAAAAGAGCGGAACGTATTCGTGAGGCATCAACTCTTCAGGAAGAGTTACATGCGTTACAAACCATGTTTAAGGGTAATGGCTATAATGAATCCACTATATATAGGTCCCTACATCCCAAAAGGAGGGATAGACAACCTTCTCAGAGCTCCGACGTGAGGGGAACTGCTTACCTCCCTTATATTCACAACACCACTGACCGCCTTGCTAAGATTCTCCACAAGCACAAGATAAAATCAGTTTTCGGCACTATGACGAAAATTGGTCAACGTTTAGCATTAAACAAAGATAAATTGTCCCCAATATTACAACCTGGGGTGTATGAAGTCCCTTGTACTTGCGGAAAAGTCTACATTGGACAAACAAAACAGTCCATTGCAACTCGCATCAAAGAGCATCAAAGGAACATCCGTCGAAACCAACCTGACAAATCAGCTATAGCTGAACATGCCCTGTCTTCAGGGCACGATGTATGTTTCAAGGATGCTCATGCGCTTGCCCTTGTCGCACAACTGGTCTAGAATTATAAGGGAGGCAGTTGAAATTCGTAAAAATCCCAATTATTTTAACAGAGACACTGGATATCAGCTAAGTGACACTTGGCTACGCGTTATTAAGGATCTAGGAAGATAGTTCCTCTCAGTCTCTCTGTTCTTCACCTATTTCAATTTTCGCTGTTGTCTGTATGACGTTAGGTAGCGTCCAGATACACTTCCCTTCTGTTTATGTTTCCGTATATCCATCTAACCCTCCCCCCTCCCCGTTTCTATTGGACATCCTCATTCTTCGAGGAGTCTCAATATTTTCACCCCGCCCTCTTTACCTTCTCCTTACTTGCTACTCTGTCCGCCGTTCTACCATGGTCCATACAGTAATTTCTGGCAGCTGCTCTCTGGTGACGAACAGAGGAATTTATCTATATTTTTGTAATTTTTGTAATCTCATTGATATACTTTCTTTGGCCACATTGTTTGATTTCCATTGAAAAAGGAGGCAAGATTTCTCCGAAACGTATGGTTCTAATCTAAATACGCACGGCATTAGCCCAAAAAAACATGAATTATTTATGCGTAGAATATGTGTTATGATCAACGTAAGGCTCATGTATTTACAACAATAACATGTGACCTTGTAGGTAAAGGAGGTTCTCAATTGACCACTGAAGAATCACACAGGTTTCATCTCATAACCATTAACATGTTGAGACTACTGTGGCAGCTCACAGTTCTCATGTATTTTGAAGCTGCCGGTAAGGGAATAGTTACAAGATAATAGGAATTAAGCTTCTTTTTTTTTATCCTTAAAGGCTGCCCCTTCCAAAAGCCATACAAGTACAGGATTCAAATAAAAATTGTTGTAAAGGAGAAAACGTAGTAGATACCGGAGTCACCCCTGTATATGTGTTTGAACATTGTGTGACGTGAAACTTTTCCCAGCATTTACTGAATCACAGAGAACCCTGAGACCTAAACTTGGAAATAGAGTGGGGGTGGTTGGATGAACTATGTCCATTGAGACTACTGGTATTTGGGAATAATACACACGAGCACAGTAATGGCTGAGGAGTGGAGGTGAAAGGAAGCAAAATAGTATAGGTGAAAATGCTAAAAAAAACCAAGTTCTCAATAAAGATAAATTTTTGTTTTCTTGACTAATGTTTTGTATAAGTATTAGCCATTTAAATGTGCATGTATCTAAAATTACACAAGGGACTATTTAGAAGTAGCTATGGGCCTAAAATTGTGGTGCATGTTCACCAACATAGGGTCTAAATAATGTGAAGGGTGTGTCACATGGCCTATGATAGTTCTTCTACAGGATATCTAATAGGCTACCCTTTTAACAAAGGTAACATTAGGTACCAGTAGCCTACCACTTTCGAAAACAAAAAAATAACGTAGATAAAATAGAGCCATCACTGACCGGCAAAAAAAAGTGGAACAGTAATTTAAAAAGTATAAAATTAGCCATGAAAAAGATGTAATCACATTTTAAAAGATGTTCACGCATTAGGACACACATCTGAAACATCCGTGAATAGAAATTACATTTCTTAGGGTGGTTTATTACCACCAATTACCCCCAATCTTCGATGAGCCTAAAAAGCTGTCATGGACGCTAAGGGTGGAAACACTCGTTTTAGTGACCAGTGTTCCCGTGCAGTGCAGTGCAAACATTAACACTGTTTTGTTTGGCAAAAAAAAAAAAACAGCCCAAAAGAACATTAGTAAAAAATAGAAAATTGTTAGATTTGTGAAATGTAACGAAATTTGTGAGTTAAAGCGTGTTGTAAAACATGTTTCAGTATTTTCTGTAGCCAATCATCTAACATTTACATGAATAATGCAAATATTGGAAAACCGACACATTTTAGTGGAATAAATTAAGAAATTACATAAAAAATTGAAGTGTTCCACTTTTTTTGCCTGTCAGTATATTACCGTACCGTATGTAACTTATTTGGTACCAGTATAATCACTGGTGGTGTGATGATAGAATCTTCTCTCGCAATGCACTTAACCTCTTTATGGGGTGCACCAATAAATTGTTATAAAATGTGAAAACGCATTATGTCCGTATAGCCTGTGGGCCTATTTACACTCGACTTGTACTGGCACAGAACAACAGAGTGTACAGGTGACCTAATTAATATAAAATGTTACAAACCGGTCATGTTTTTGATATTTATCTAAAACGGAACAAAAATAGTGTTCACGTGTCTGAGTAAGAGACAATTTTCAGGACAAGGGCATTCTTCCTTCTCAATAAAACCCAAAATCTCTATCTTAGGCCTACACAAATTAAGCCTAGTCCAGAAAATAATATTATCTTCGTACCAATATAACCTAATGTTCAAGCGTTATATCATATTTCTCTAATAAATACAGCCTAGAACTGGAATCTATGGGCTAAAATGTTTCACGGACAGCAGCTGTTGCTTATGGTGTTGTCTTCACCTTCAATAGGTTCCAAAGTGCCAGTACAGTGAACCCACATTATGAATACAATAACATCAGGAACTGCTCACTGCTTAAATAAGAGATATTTATATAAGAGGAAATATAGAACCTATGATCACCTGTATTTCAAGTTCTGATTTCACTGCCCAGCTTTTATCTTCGTACTTATCACCAGATTCATCCAGCAGGTTATAAGAGGGTAACAGGTCAATTGATTCCTAGAAAGAATTATACAAGTATGAGCCAACGTAAAACATGCAGACAGAATAATTGTAGTAAGTTATGTGTAACAATAATATATCAAACATCGTTGTTAGCCTCCTATTTGGTAGCGAGTATTAAGTCACTAAACCTTGCTTGCCATGAACATCACTAAGATTGCTATGTTACATGATATACATAATAAATACAACTTACAATATTAGGCAATTCATCAGTTTGAGACGGCCATTCTGGCTCAGTCTTAATGAGTGGTTGTTGCTCCATAATGTGCAGCAAACTAGAACACAAGAAGTGTACTTAAGGTTTATAAGAGGCCATACTTATACTAATACCTCAAATCAGTATCATTATCAAATGATGTAATTTCGGAACACACAATGAGAATATATCCCTTCGTGTGCACAGTGAGAAGAAGAGGTTAACGGTAAAACTTACTCGACCAAGGCGCTCGAGCTAATACGATATCAGTTAGGGCATAATATCAAGTAAATATAGAATGAGGAATTACGGACTGTGCCAACCACTGAAATGAAGCGTCCTTTATTGGCTTCACACAAACCTGAGCAAGCTATGATGGGGCAGACATAAGGGGGCTGATACACCTGGAAATATGATTTTTTTCATTTTTTGTTTTTGATCTCGAATGAAAGAATAACCATTTCTTTATCTCAATCTGAAATTTCCAATTTTGACCGAGATATTACGATTTAAATCCATGCATGTACTGAACTGTCAGCTGAGTATTATGTGTAAGTGGAATTGCATATACAATGTTTAGAGACATTTTCCCAAAAGTTTAAATTTTTCACACAAAAAACACAATAACTCAAGAACTAATGGTCCAAAATGCATGAAATTTGGAATTCTGCTTGTTGGAACTAAGTAATAGAGGATGAACCTCAATTATTGAGTTCCTTTGAGAAATATGCTCAGTGCATCTAAAACACCATGTGAAATTCTTAATTTTTTTTCAATATTCAAATCAAATACCTATAAAAGGGAACTAATTCTTCCACTAAGTTCATAGAGGTCTATCCTGGGTAATTTAGTGTTGTCTTTAACCCGCCATCGGTAGCGTTGTCCTCACTTACGCGAGAGGTAGCGTGTATAGGCGCTCCCTAACATCAGCTTGGTATATGATTTAGTGCTTATATGGGCTCTTCTTGACATTTAGAATAAAATATACTAGTCTTTGGTCATTTATTAATATATCTAGGTTAGTATATACTTACATAATTGTATATATTTTATAGTTTTATTACCTAAAAATTAATTACTACAATTTTGACTCCTATATTATTTTTTTTCTCTTAGAAGGTAATTATAATTTTGTTTTATTAGACTCGATTTATGTTACCTCTTTTTATACACATAAATCTACATAAACTTTACTAAATATTATAAAAAGTAACAAAAAAAACCTTGGCATTACATTGCTAAACAACATATTTGATCATGATTTGTAAACCACATTATTTTCTATCATTGTCCTGATAACTCATTTCACTATCTAAATACCGGTTGAGTTTGCCGTGGTTGTTACGGCGAGGCTGTAGGCAGTCGCTCACATCCGGGAAGCGAGGAGGTTCGAATCCCCCCGCCGGCTACCTTGAAGATGGTTTTCTGTGGTTTCCCATCTTCCTTCCAGGCAAATGCCGGGGTTGGTCGCTAACTATAGGCCACAGCCGATACCTTCCAACTCCTAGTCCTTACACTCACACTTTCCTTCCCCAAACAACACTCCACACGCGACGGTACTTGTAGCTCACCCCATGGGTGTCCGCTAGAAGCAGCTACTAACTCTGGCGAGCCGAACACTCCCGGCACTAAAAGCCATATGCTAAAAAAAACTATCTGAATCATAGGATTGCTCAGTATCAGTTTGACGCATGGAACGTTCACTAGGAGCATTACTTAGACAGTCAGAAGCACAGCCTTGGTCGTCAATATCTGTAAATACGTCGTCCTCTTCTTCAATCCAGCTCAAAAGAACAGATTCACTAGGCCTATTAGCCTTTAAAACTTCACTTTGACACTTCACCCAAAAATGTTACCCCAGCACGGAACGTACAAAAATGTAACGCCAAAGGTATCGAGGCTAAAAGCCACCTAACTGCCTGTGACGCGACCAGTACGCACTTCCCACACGTGACTCGTGTGCGTGAATCATCACATTACAAAGCAAAACATGTGACTCATATTCTCATTTGCGAATACCTGGAGTTTGAAAAGGTTGAGTCTTAAAACAAAGAACTTTTCTTAATAAGGAATGTTATTGTTAGGAGCAACCTAACAACGATACCGATGGCGGGTTAAGGAAAAAAATTGTTAATGCCAATCACATTGATAGTTTTCAAGAAATTATGTTTTCGTAACATTCAAAAAATATTGTTTTAATATTTTAATATGCTAATTTTATTACACTTGAACATACTGAATTTTAAAACTTAACACATCAAATGAAAGCCCAGTATTTGTACTATACGTGTACTAAGTTTAATTCAAATCACTGTTATGGTTCTGTAGATACAGAGTAATTTACAAAATGCATGCATTCCAGGTGTATCAGCCCCCTTAATAACTTTACAAACCTATCAACGTCACACCACGAATAGGCTTAGTAATTAGCAGTAACTGGATACAATATGTTTCAGAAAATACAAGACAATACTTCCGGCTCGTGTTACAAGAAACCCACTTTCAAACCAAATACATCATATCTCCCTCATTGAACCACCATTCAACGGGAGGGAATGGAGGATGTATTTTATCCTCACCAACTTATAAATACTATCACGGGGAACTTGTATAATTGTCTCCTTAAAGAAGTCTCTAGTTACACATTTAAAGCTGTGTATCCTCGGAAATCAAATATCGTAAATTAATCTACACAAGGCTCGAACATGTGCAAGCAGAACTCAGGTTGAAAGAAGCATCTTCATTACGGTATGAAAGTTTGTCCCGTCTGTAATGAGAACTTCAAATATCCCTTCATGGAACTCAAGTATTCTCAGATCTTAAGATTCTGCCGCTAGTTAGGCCTACTTGGAAGACACAATTTGACGATATTGCTAGCAACCTCGCCCCGCTGATGAATAACAGCCTGTGCACGGTGTAAGGGAAACTGTGTGACCAAGTTACCGTAGGCAGTGATTTAGTTGGAAAAAAATATTTACAGGAACTCACCTTATTAATTCAGCAATTTCCAAATGGACTCGTATTGGGTCTCAAAATAAGCGGCCTCGTGTTTCCGACAAGTTGTTTCATCAGTTGAACGTCTCCCCTTTCGTAGCCATGACTTGACATATGGTTGTGGGTTAAATAAACGTAGTGATGGGAAGCATGATGCAAAGCTCTCGATCCTGTCTGAGCAACCGATACAGTCCGTGCCTTGTAATGCTGCCTCGATGCTATATGTGACGTCAGGCGCATGCGGTTGATGTCTCGAGGTAGTGCTGGCAAGCGTGAATCAGAACTCTCGATTGTCTCGATGCTGTGTGCTGTTCCTCGCCTGTAGTCTGTTTGCTTGCTGATCACTGTGCTGTGTCGGTCTACCAACTCGAAGCTTACAGGTTCGCTCCTGGCCATAGTAAGACCGGTATTACACTATCAAAGGAATTTTATAAAACTGAACTTTTATAAAAGTTATACACAGCAATCATCACACCATTACACTACCAGTACATCAAATATTTTATCATAGTTCAGCAGAATGTATGAAGGACAGTTCCTTTTTCACTTAACTACTGTATATTATGGTAGTTGAAATTCTGTGGTGGCAATACCGGTATATACAAGAAACGGAAAGATAAGTGAACGTCTATAGGTTAAACCATGGGACGCACGAATAAAATCTTGGTGAACGAGCGGCAGTACGAGGACTTGAAAAATGACCATAATATTTAATTATTAATAGTTATGAAGAAATTAATGATTATGACGTTACAAACAACCACTGCCCGTGTAAATAAAGTTGAAACGTACGAAATAAAAAGTAAGCAATAAGTGGAATTCGATCCTAGGTCATATCGCACGGGAGTCGAGCGCTCTAGCCCTTCCGCCAACGACCACTTTCTCTCAACGGTTTGTTTCATATTATATTATCTAACGGTAAAGATTAAATTCCTATTTACACTCGCTTGTAATACCATAAGCGAAATAGACGAATTACCCACAATACAAATATTACAATATAAAATGCACTGCTGTTCATGGCTTATTTCAGCCTATTTAATTATTTAAGTCTTCTTTATATCCTGAAATGTGCGTCCTTTGTGGGCAGCGCTTATAGCCTCGGCTATTTTACCTATTATCTGTTATTTATGTTTTACATTGTATAAAATTCATTATGTAACATATTATGTAACATTTCATGCAATTCACACTCTGATATGAGCATCTTTGTTGTGGTAATATTCCAGCTGTTATGATCCGCCATTTTTGATTGAATCTTTCTTCAAAGATAGCATGGTGATCATACATTTTATAAAATGAATTTTATAAAACCACCTTTTATAAATTATTTCCCCATTTTTTATTTTTTTTATTTTTTTTTCCTTTCGCTCCGTGCGGAGCATAGGGCATCCAAGAATGATTTCCATCGGGCTCTGTGTGTTGCCAAGTTCTTCACTTCTATCCAAGTCTTTCCCGCTTTTCTGGCCTCCTCTTCAATGGTGCGTTTCCAGGTGTTCCTTGGTCTTCCCCGTCTCCGAGCTCCTTGAGGATTCTAGTCCAGAGCTCTCCTTTCTACTGCATCATTCTGTTTCCGCAGAGTATGACCAATCCAGCCCCATTTCCTCCGTTTAATTTGGACTTCTATAGGTTGTTGGTTAGCCCTTTGCCACAGCTCTTCGTTTGGGATTATATCTGGCCATCGTATACCCAGAATTCGACGCAGACAACGATTGATGAATACTTGAAGTTGGTGGCTGATAGGATTGGTAACTTTCCATGTTTCCCCATTAGACTGCCATATCTTTTATAAAAGGTCTTTTATCAAAGATCTTTGACAAATTTCTTTCATAGTGTAATACCGGCCTTCCACCGCTGAGGTCCGAATCGAGCATGACTCGAGACTGACTCGAGATGCATCGAGAGCACTGACGTCAGTCTCGAGTATCTCGAACGAGACTTTTGCCCATCACTAAATAAATACACAGGAGGTCCTACGCTGCTTATGAAAATAAGTCCGCTTGATCTTTCAACCAGCAGCTTATTTCTCTCTTCGGTGTGGATCTCATTCATGGTACCGCAAGTTCTTTCAGCTTCTGATGAAGAGATGGGAATGGTCTGTACAGTCTTGATTAAAAGCACCAGCTCCACTGGAATTTCCTTGGTCTCGACATACTTTCTAAAAGCATTAATGTACCTCCTCTTGTATTATTTTCCTAAGGCTTGTTTGTTGTTGATTAATATTATTTCCGTGGGGATGAACCTTGCATTCTACCCATACTTTCATTAGCTTAAGTCCTGCCCCTTTAGAAACTCCTAATCCTAATTTACTTTCCTCTTTACATATATTCCAGCCTAAATTTTTATTTCCTGCAAATAACCACTCGTTCTCTGACAAAAAAAATAACGGTACTGAGACTCGTTCCAACAGTCTGGAAAATCTTGTTTTCGGTAGGTCCTTGAATTTCACAGTCGATGGTAGAAGGTGTAGAACCATAACCTAGATTCTCCATTGAATCTGCGTCACACGTTTCAGCAACATTTAACCCAGAGTCTATCTCTATATTTCACGTCTTTAATGAAACTAATGTTCTCGGAACTCCATTCAGTTTCGTATTTACTTGAGCCATCACACACCATTTTAGTATTCCTTGATTCTTCATCTTCATCCCCAGCACGTTTTTCTGAACCCAACCACTTATGTAAACTCATTGTCACAAGTTGTGACTCACAACTCACTTTCACAGTCACAGGAAAACTTGAAAGGTACTACGGGGCTACTGATGTTCATTAACTGCAGAGAGATTCCGTAATATCTGCTTCACAGCAACACTTCGAGCAAAACACAAAATAAAACTTGGATTCACACAAACATAACGAGCGGAAGAAAGTTGTTGTGCTCACTTCCCGCTCTCCGTATCCAATAGCAGTGTAGCCAACCTTAGAGAACCAGAAAAACGCCCAGGAGTGCAAAAGCGACCTATTTTATGAACATAAAACCGTAAGGTTCGATATTAGTCCGCTAGAGTACACCCGTGACGTTTCAGCTCTATGTATAGATTATAAACGATTTTCTTACTGAATGTAAAATTGTTACGTCATTCTAAAGCGGGAAGATATTTTCTGGAACGGCGTTCCGGTCCAACTAAACCACTGACCGTAGGGATGTATTTTTAACTCAAATCAGATTATTAATATTATATATTCGTATGCCCTGGTGACAAACTACAAAACTTAATGAAATAAATAGACATTCCATCAATAGCCTCACAATCATAAAACTATCCAACATACACTTTCCTCTTTGCCACTGTCTGGCGATATTGGTTATCGTGTTGGCAGCTTGGACAAACTGTTTCACTCAGATCAATCGTGTCCCTCCTCTCCATTAAGTTTCCATCTAATTTGGGTGAAATGGCAGAATTATAATTTCCTTCTTTACAGCCTACTGTTTCATTTCATAGAGAAGCTGCATCGTCCACCATCGCTTGTATTTTATCTCACGTGGCAAGTTATTCTGCAGCCAAGTCGGATAAAACCACTCGGTACCTTTTGAGCCATTTATTCTCAATAAGCAGCTATGAATATGCTGAACTGTTGATTTTTATTGTTTCTTACTTCTCCCTTAATGTCACTTAAATACCACAGTAAAACTTTATCCCATAATTAGCATCTTCTTTCCCGGAAACTCCCAATTAAACCTTTGTACCCCAATTACCTTGCCCTTGTCTTTATTTCCCCTTACGGACAGCAATTTGGAACATGGAATATAAGCAGGGGCGGACCTATGGGAGGGGGCGCAGAAAATCCAATGATTGCATGCGCAAAAAAAAACACTCACCAGATTGCTATTTAATCCTACCCGCAAAAATGAATTCTATATATCAATGAGCTGGGGTGTGTATAGACATATATTAACGAGTTGAAACCAATATCTACCTACTTGTATAGTTGCGTCTCTTTCGCCGACCACCCACCCTTGTCTTGGCATTCGTTGTCAAGCTTGTGCATGTGGGTTGTGATTTATGTCGGTGTGGCATTGAAACTTCGTTGTTGAAACGTTGCTATTTTTGAATCATGTAATCTCTGAGTACGGTATACTAAATGTCAGTGAAGAAGCCAGGGGGGGGGGGGGAGCAGAGCCCTTCCCCCTTCCCCCCACAAAAAAGTCCAGAAATCGGGGTGAGCATGAGCCTTTATATTTTCCAACGGCTCGAACAAATTTAGAACCTACAACGAAATGTTCAATACCGTACAGTAAATGCAATGACAAAGAATGTACTAACACTCTCTTCTCGACCAGACATCATTTTCCGTGCCTGCACTGCTTGAAAGAGCTGAAATAACAGGGTAGCAATTAGGATTGTGACGAGAGGGGATTTTCCAAGTAGGCCTACAGTACGGGCCTCAATACTGGCGATACAACCAGGTGATTGAGACAAAAGTCTACCAAGGGATTAGGATTGCCAATTAGCAAAAGACCTCTCTGCAGGGGGTCAGTTATAGCTTGTCTGCTTACACTCTCTTGTCAGCTCTTAATTACCATTTCCCAGAAATAGCAGTGTTCAATAATGACTACAATACTGACGCTGCGTGGTTGATTGTCGCCATTGTCGGGATTTACGGCGGTTTTGTGTCTCTGCGAGAGGCGATATACAGTCTGTTAGTGGTAGTGTTGAGGAAGAGTCTCAAGTTCTGTGATAGTTGCTCTTTTCTTTTTGTCACATTAGCGAGTGTTTAAAAATGGACTGCTTTGTCATAAAGAAGCCAAAAATGGATAAATCATTCGTAAGTTAATGCAAGTTTTTATTGTTATGTGTAGCAATTTGAGGCCTGCATTTCATTATATAAGTACAGCTTTTACAAATAATTTTCTCTGCACGAGAAAGACGCATTGCTCACTGATAGAATGTAAAGTTATTCGATTTGTTTTAAAAGGTTCGTATTAAATTATTATTTAAAGTGTATTAGAGCCTCCGTGGCTTAGGCGGCAGCACGCCGGCCTCTCACCGCTGGGTCCGTGGTTCAAATCCCAGTCACTCCATGTGAGATTTGTACTGAATAAAGCGGAGGCAGACAGGTTTTTCTCCGGGTGCTCCGGTTTTTCCGGTCACAATTTCATTCCAGCAACACTCTCCACTATCATTTCATTTAATCATTGCTCCAGGGGAGTGCGACAGGCTTCGGCAGCCAGCACAGATCATATCCTCGCCGCTAGATGGACGGCTACATTCATTCCATTCCCTGACCCGGTCGGTCGACTGCGGGTCGACTGGAAGCAGGGCTAGGAGTGTCTGCTACCACATAATGCAGTTAAGAAAGATTTTGGTGACATTGGGAATGCGATTGAATTTTACAAAAGTGATCTTCAAACCACAAACGAAGACATTCTGGAGGCAGAGGGGCGTTTGTGGAAGCTGAACTGCAGAATCGCAACAGAAAGTCAATCAAAGACTGTGATTGAAGTTCTCAAAAAAATCGACAAGACCTTCTTTCCAATCATTGCTACACTCCTTACAATCCTGGCTGTTATTCCAGTAACTACAGCCTCTGTAGAGAGAAGCTTCTACACGCTGAAGAGGCTAAATACATACTTGAGAAGTGAAACTGCTGAGGAAAGGCTGACGGCTCTTGCACTCAAGGCAGTTCATAGAGACATCATTGTGGGTATTGGTGAGATTGTCAAACATTATGGACATAGTGCTCGAAGACTGACTCTTTCTTAAGGGTACAGTAAACTGCCCTTTCATTTTAATTTATGTTATTTATTATTATTATTATTATTAAGCCTCCGTGCCTTAGGCGGCAGCACGCCGGCCACTCACCACTGGGTCCGTGGTTCAAATCCCGGTCACTCCATGTGAGATCTGTGCTGGACAAAACGGAGGCAGACAGGTTTTTCTCCGGGTACTCCGGTTTTCCCTGTCAAAATTTCATTCCAGCAATACTCTCCACTATCATTTCATTTCATCTGTCATTCATTTAATCATTGCCCCAGAGGAGTGCGTCAGGCCTCGGCAGCCGGCACAGTTCATATCCTCGCCGCTAGATGGGGGCTTCATTCATTCCATTCCTGACCCGGTCGGAGACTGGAAGCAGGCTGTGGATTTTCATTTCATTATTATTATTAATAATGTTATTTTTTGTTTCTCTAATTTTCTTGTTGATATATTTATTTTTAATTTTCAGTTTATGTTCTTATAGATTCAATATTGATATTTTATTGAATTAATTAATTAACTAATTTCGAAAAAGATTGTATATTGGCTTTCACGTCCGGTGAATTAAAACTCAGCAATTCTTCTAGGTTTGTGCCCTGTCTTGTGTGGAGTTTCGCCTGCTTGAACTTTTAGTTCTCGCAGTCAAGTAGTGCAGTTGCACTCTTTATAAAGGGAGGTAGCGCGCAGTTCGTTACTCCTGTGGGGGTCCAGGCGTGGACACCAAGAGCCCGCCGATGAGCCAGCTTGGTGCCCTAGGCGAAACCCCACACAAGACACGACACAAACCTAGAAGAATTGCTGAGTTTTTACTAATTTCGAATTGATTTCTACAATTATTTTCATAATTCTTTTATAGTTATGTTTATTATTTTGATTTTTATATTTCTTTTATAATTGTAATTTTATTTTTATGATTTTCATTTCTGGAAAGGAAAGGAGGAGGGTGAATATCGTATTCATGGTGTGGGCTTCGCTGTGAAGACCAAACTGGTAAATTATCACCAACTTACGCCCATTGCAATAAGCGAAAGGCTCATGACTCTAAGCATACCACTCTCAGGAGGTTCCTTTATGACACTCATCTCTGCCTATGCTCCTACCTTAGATTCTGATGATGAAGTAAAGGCTCAGTTCTATAATCAGCTAAGTGAAATCATCTCCAAGGTACCATCTGCAGATAAACTCTTGCTCCTCGGTGACTTCAATGCCAGAGTTGGGAAAGATCACAGGCTATGGAATAATGTGATGGGCAAACAGGGACTTGGAAAATGTAATCCCAATGGACTGCTGCTTCTTGGTCTTTGTGCAGAACACGAACTTTTCATTACCAACACGCAGTTCCGGCTACCTGACCGCTTCAAAACCACGTGGATGCATCCTCGTTCCAAACATTGGCACGTTCTTGATTATATCATTACCCGGCAATGTGATAAGAAGGACACTCTTATTACCAGAACAGCAAGGAATATAGACGATTGTTGGACAGATCATAAACTTCTTATATGTAAGCTCAGGATATCCATCAGACCTAAACCACCTAGGAACATCAACAATTTGCCACGAAAGAAGTTTAATACATCCAAACTTCAGGATGAATCCATGTACAAACATTTTGGAAACAGGATCGTCACCCAGTTATCAGAAAACCCAGTAACAAATGATATTCAGCAAGAATGGGCCACATTACAGAAGATTATCACACAGTCAGCTGAGGAAACCATTGGTTTTATAGTGCGGAAAAGACAAGACTGGTTTTGAGACCAACAATGAGGAAATTCTGTTTCTCATCAATGCCAAAAGGAATGTCTATCTTGCCCATCTTCAAGACCCAACTTCCAACACAAAGAGAGATAAACTACTGGAACTCAAGGGTAAATGCCAGACGCAGATAAGGCAGATTAAAAATACTTGGTGGCAACAGAAGGCTCAGGAACTGCAGAGACTATCGGATGCTCGAGACTTGAGGAACTTCTATGACGTACTCAAGGAAATATATGGACCATCTCGCTCATCATCAGGTACATTGAAAAGCACTGATAATTCTACTACCTTTACTGATAGTCAAGAAATCTTGGAACGCTGGAAGGAGCACTTCTCCAATCTCCTAAATCGTCCATCAGAAGCTGCTGAAGACTTCCTCTGTGATGTGCCGCAACAACCGTGGTTGGCAGTACCTCCTACTTATCATGAATTCAGTGCAGCTCTCACCCAATTGAAACCCAGAAAAGCACCTGGCCCAGATAACATCCCTCTGGAACTAATTCAAGCCGGAGGTCATTCCCTCAAAACAAGAATTTTCATCCTTATCCTCAGAATTTGGGAATCAAGAAAGGTACCTGGAGACCTAAAGAATGCCACTATCGTCACTATCTTTAAAAAGGGTGATCGCAGTGTTTGTGGCAACTACCGTGGTATATCACTGCTATCAATTGTGGGGAAGATTCTTGCAAGAATTCTACTTAACCGCCTCAAGGTTATCTCTGAGAGGATCCTCCCAGAGTCACAATGCGGATTTAGAACTTCCAGAAGCACAATTGACTTGATTTTCTGTGTGAGACAGCTACAAGAAAAATGTAGAGAACAACAGAATCCACTCTTCTTAGTATTTTATGACTTGGAAAAGGCATTTGATTCGGTTCCAAGACCAGTCATGTGGGCAGTGCTGAAGCGGTTTGGTTGCCCTCAGCGTTTTGTAGATCTAATCAAAGCTCTCCATGATGGCATGACAGGTCAGGTTTGCCATCAGAATAAGATGTCCGATGAATTTCCCATTACCCATGGACTGAAACAAGGATGTGTACTGGCTCCAACGCTTTTTGCGCTGTACTTGGCTGCAATGCTTTATGATTCACCCACAAACATCCCAGGTGTGGAGATCAAGTATCGTTTTGATGGAGGGCTTTTCAACCTAACTCGTCTCCGCTCCTTGAGGAAAACTCAGGTTACTAAGGTTACTAACATGTTGTATGCAGATGATGCTGCGTCACCAACTCTCACACCAGAAGAGCTGCAAGAGTCAGTTAACTGTTACAAAAGTGCATGTGATCGCTTTGGTCTTACCATAAATGTCAATAAGACTAAAGTCTTGGCACAACCTTCACCAGGCACACCTCTTCCTCAGTTCAATATCTCCATTTCAAATTTGCCATTAGAACAGGTTGACCACTTCTCGTACCTGGGCAGTACCATTTCTGTGAGCTGTACCTGTGAGCAGGTTGTGGATAAGAGAATTGGCGCAGCCCATGCAGCATATGGACGATTAGCGCACCGGGTCTTCATGAATAAAGATCTATCCATGAGTACAAGCTTATGGTGTACAAAGCAGTAGTCATTTCTACATTGTTGTATGGCTGTGAAACGTGGACCCTTTACCGACGTGATCTTAGGAAGCTTGAGCGTTTCCACCTACAAAAACTTCGATCAATCCTGAGGATTAAATGGGAAGACCGCATTACCAATATTGCTGTTCTGGAAAAGGCTCAAATCAACAGCATAGAATCATCCATAATAGGTCACCAATTTAGATGGATTGGTCATGTCCATCAGATGGATGATGTGAGATTACCTCGTCAAATGCTATGTGGTGAGTTATGCTATGGCACCAGACCTCATGGTGGTCCTAAGAGGCGCTACAAGGACCAATTTAAGCAGACCCTGAAATTGACAGCATTCACAAACCTGGGACATGCTGGCTGAAAACCGCTCAACTTGGCGCCGTACCATCTCGGATACTGTAAAGACGTTTGAAAGGGATCGACGCATACATGAAGAGGCCAAGCGTCAAGCTAGGAAACTTCGAGCAGCCCAACCACGTCCTCCTCCAGCAATACTATGCGACTTGTGTGGTCGCTTGTTCCATGCCGGGATTGGACTCTTTAGTCACCGTAAACACATCCACAAACTGGACTGAAGGAAGAAGATTTATACTCGGATTCGAGTTAAAGCCGATGATGAGATGATGATCGCTACATTTTGAATTATTACAAATTTTATATGATCTTTCTTTGATAAGATATCCAGAACCCTGAACATCTGGGGTTGTCCTCTGCGGCTAACAGCTTGCTCCACTTAAGGTTGATAAACTTCGACAGTCAGATATGGAAAAGTCTTTAAGTAGTAAAGGAATTCCACCGTCCAACCACTTAAGGATGGAGGGGACTAAAAGACAAGAATGAATTTAAGCATTCAAATGCATACAACCAAACACACAAACAAAGAATCAAACATAAGCATATTAACTACATTGCGACGCACAACATAAACTCTTTACTGACAACCGGAAAGCTCAAGAACTTCACAGATGGGTTAGGTAGGACTCCAAGAAATGAGAAATTTAACAGAAGATCCGTTTGAATCTCAGGGTTATAGAGTGTACAATGGGAAGCCAGGACAAAGTGTCATGAAACATTGCCCCCAATTTGGTACAGGATTTATAGTAAGTCTGAAAATAATAGATTCCATAATTGATTATAAAGCCATCTCACCAAGAATTGCAATTCTAACTTTAAAAGCCACAAACAAAACGTACACCATCATTAATGCTCATGCCCCTAACCAAAACTCTGCAAGAAGTCGATAATTTCTGGGATCTCCTGGATCAGACTAGGAATAAAATAAATATTTATAACATCAAAATTCTTATAGGGGACTTAAACGCTCAACTGGGTAAAGAAAAGAAGTATCGAGATGTAGTAGGAAAGTAGGCTCCTCACAAATATACTAATAGAAATGGCCAAAGACTGGTAGAAATTCTCAGAACCCATGGACTAATCTCCAAATCTACTTATTTTAAAAGAAAACCACACCAACTCAAAACTTGGAAACATCCTGATGGGACAAAAGGAGAATTTCAACTAGACCATGTATGTATGGACAAATTCTATCACAAGAAAACCCACAATGTCAAAGTTCTAAGAGGAACCGGCACTGGCTCAGATCATTACTTAGTTAAAATCAAGATCAAATTTACTCCGTTAAGAAGAAAAAGACAAAATACAGTTGGAGGGAAAAGGACATACGACCCTCATCAGTTAATCCAGAATGACCAGTACCGGCAAAGAACAGGAACTACAAGACTAACAGACAATTTAGATGCCTGGTGGAACTCTGATTGTGATAGAATGCATGAAGAAAGACATCGAGCCCACAGAACAGAAGAGAACGCCACTAACCTCAAGAATGTCAGAAAAGAATTCACCCAAACTATTAGAAGAATAAAGAGAAAGAGTAAAAAACGCGTTAATCGGAAGTACGTACTCGAATATACAATTTTAAACAACCTACAGAATTATTGTATTATAGAACTAGTATACACAGTACAGAGAAACGAGAGCAATGAAAACAAGATAAAAATATACTATACCGGTCGGTACCATACTCTTAATTCAAATACGGTACTGTAGTACAAGTAACAGTACAGTAAGTATGTAGTTAGTTTTAGTTGTAAGTAGGTAGTTAGTTTGTCTATTAGATATGTCATTGTTCTATTAGACTGTGGTGTGTGAGTGTGTCTGGTAGCAGTTGCATTGCTTATTAGTAATAGTTCATTGTTTCAGTAGACTGTGATGTGTGAGGGTGCATGTGAGTGTGCCTGGTGACAGACTGTTTTAGTGGTAGTATTTGTTGTTGGTGGAACGTTAGTATTTTTTTCGTTAGTAGAATATTGGTATTGAATTGTTAGTACGGTAGAAGGTTAGTATTTTTGTTAGTAGAATTGCTCTTTACTTATTCTGAAAGGGAGTAGCAGCCTTTCAGAATAAATCAATTCTTTACTAGTCTTATAGACGGTTAAGATATTGATAATATAAGCCAAATAATGGCTACACTGCGTCCTGCTGCACGGCTGAAAGCAACGGGAAACTACAGCCGTATGCTATTCCCGAGGATATGCACCTCTCTATGCATAATTACATGTGATGATGGCCTCCTCCCTTGTAAAATTTCAATCCGGAGGTAAACTAGTCCCCCGTTCGGATCTCCGGGTGGGGACTACTCGAGAGGGGGTTAACATCACAGAAGTGACAAAGAGGAAATCTGACATTCTACGGATCGGAGCGTGGAATGTTAGAAGTCTGCTAGGAAGTGGAAGGTTAGAAAACTTAGAAAGGGAAATGGATAGGTTGAGGTTGGATTTGGTTGGGATTAGTGAAATGCGCTGGCAGGAAGAACAGGACTTTTGGTCAGGAGACTATAGGGTCATTAGCAGTAAATCAAACAATGGCCAAGCAGGGGTTGGCCTCATATTGAGTAGGAAACTTGGACAGCGGGTGGAATATTATGAGCAATATAGTGAACGGATTATTGTAGCAAAAATCAATACTAAACCTACCTGCACCACAGTGGTACAAGTCTATATGCCTACCAGTCAAGCTGATGATGAGGATGTTGAAAAGGTCTACGAAGAAATAGATGAAATTCTGAGGTATATCAAGGGTGATGAAAATGTTATAGTAATGGGAGATTGGAATGCTGTGGTAGGAAAAGGGAGAGAAGGGAAGATAGTAGGAGATTTCGGATTAGGTGAAAGGAATGATCGAGGAAGCAGGCTGGTAGAATTCTGCACCGAGCATGAGTTGGTCATAGCTAACACCTTATTCAATAACCACAATAGAAGAATATACACATGGATGAGACCAGGAGATATAGGGCGTTACCAAATCGACTTCATTATGGTCAAGCAGAGGTTTCGAAACCAGATTTTGGATTGTAAAACATATCCTGGAGCTGACATAAACTCTGACCACAATCTGGTTGTAATGAAATGCAGATTAAAGTTGAAGAAACTGAAGAAAAGTCAAAAGCCAAAAAGGTGGGCAATAGACAGACTGAAAGAGAAGGATGTAAACGAAAGATTCAAGAAGAGTATAAAGGAAGGACTAATGAAAAACCCTAAACAAACTTCAATTGCAGACGAATGGGCACTTTTGAAGAATGAAATAACAAAATCCGCAGAAGAAAACATTGATAGGAAAGAAAGAATAGGTAGAAAACCGTGGATCACTCAGGATATACTAGAATTGATGGATGAAAGGCGGAAACACAAGAATGTAAGAGATGAAAAGGGGAAAGCAGAATACAGACGTCTGAGAAATGAGGTTAAGAAGAAGTGCAAGGAAGCGAAAGAAGAATGGTTGAAAGAGAAATGTGCAGGTATAGAAAATTGTCTGAAATTAGGAAAAGTAGACACAGCTTATCGAAGGATTAAGAATACTTTTGGGGAAAAGAAGACTAAGTGCTGTAATATTAAGGACACAAATGGAAAGCCTCTAACAGATAGGGAAGAAAAGGTTGAGAGATGGAAAGCTTACATAGAGAGTTTGTATAAGGGAAAGGAGATTGAGAATCATGTAATGGAAAGGGAGGAGGAAATTGATGAGGATTTGAAAGGAGATTTAATATTGAGATCAGAATTTGATAGAGCTTTGGAAGACTTAAGCAGGAACAAAGCACCAGACATAGATGATATACCGATTGAGTTGCTACGCTGCATAGGAGATGAAGGTCTGATCAGGTTATTTCACTTGGTGTGTAGGATTTATGAGACAGGTGAGGTACCCCCTGATTTCAAGAAGAATGTTATCATCCCTATACCAAAGAAAGTGGGAGCTGACAGATGTGAAGATTACCGTACAATCAGCTTGATTACTCATGCTTCAAAGATCCTGTCTAGAATAATTTACAAGAGGATTGAAAGCCAGATAGAAACGGAGTTGGGTCAAGACCAGTTTGGTTTCAGGAGAAATGTAGGAACAAGGGAAGCTGTACTAAGTCTTAGGCTGATTTTGGAAGGTAGAATAAGGAAAGATAAGAGAACATTCATGGCTTTTGTAGACTTAGAAAAGGCTTTTGATAACGTTGATTGGACTAAATTGTTTGACATTTTGAAATCGATTGGAATAAAGTACAGGGATAGGAGGGTGATATACAATCTATACAGAAACCAGACAGCAGTCATTCGAGTTGAAGGACATGAAAGAGAAGCTGGTATTCAGAAAGGTGTAAGGCAAGGCTGCAACTTATCACCCATACTTTTCAATCTTTACATTGAACAAGCAATGAAGGAAATTAGAGAAAAATGTAAAGTGGGAGTGAAGATTCAAGGAGATATAATTTCAACTCTGAGATTTGCTGATGACATAGTCATCTTGGCCGACAAGCCTGAGGATTTGAATGAGTTTTTGAATGGTATGGACTCCGTCTTACGGAAAGAATTCATGATGAAAATTAATAAATGTAAAACAAAAATACTGGAATGCAGCCGAAATAAATCAGAAACCTCTATGGAGATCAAATTGGCAGGTGAAAAGCTGAAGGAAGTAGGAGACTTCTGTTACTTAGGAAGCAGAATAACCAGTGATGGACGAAGCAAAGAGGATATAAAAAGTAGGTTGGCTCAGGCAAAGAAAGCATTTCTACAAAAAAGGAATCTGCTGACATCGAATATAGATTTAGGTATTAGGAAGTCATTTTTAAAAGCATTTGTCTGGAGCGTGGCGCTCTATGGAAGTGAAACTTGGACTATTGGTGTAGCAGAAAAGAGGAGAATTGAAGCATTTGAAATGTGGTGTTACAGGAGAATGATGAAGATCAGATAGGTAGATAGGGTTACAAACGAAGAGGTATTAAGACGAGTGGGAGAGGAGAGATGTTTCTGGCGACTGCTAATGAAGAGAAGAGATAGGTTGGTAGGACACATACTAAGACACCCAGGAATAGCAAGCTTAGTTATGGAAGGAAGGGTCGAGGACAAGAACTGTAGGGGTAGACCAAGGTTAGAATATGTTAAACAGATTGCCTCGGATGTAGGGTGTGGTAGCTATGTAGAGATGAAAAGATTAGCTCAGGACAGGGAGGCATGGAGAGCTGCATCAAACCAGTCTAAAGACTGAAGACTCAAACAACAACAACATTTATATTTTATTTTTGCTCTTCAATTGTTAATGTTTTTAGTTTTAGTTTTATCCAACACATTACATCAAGTGGATACGTAACTTATATAATATTTGCTTTTTAGAAATACTATCACTTCAACATGAAAATTCTTCAAAATTTGGCTTAAAGATTCAACTATCAACATCTTTGAAAGGATAAACTGTCCTTATGAGAGGTGGCTAATATAGAGACCACTATCCCATAAAGGGTTAACAATTTACTGACTGGTACCTATATGTATATTTCCTCACTATATTATTAGTATAAGATGTCAACTTGCTCATAGCTTATCAATGTCACATAAGCTAAACATTATTAAAGTTAACAATATTATACCGCCATCCTTTATTCTAGACAAGAATATTAGACTGCAATAGTTCCAAGATTACACTAACAGTTCACTCTCGCATTGATTTAACTTATAATCAGAAAAATATATTAACCTCTGCTCTGCAGTAATAGATGAGGACCTAATGCCTCCCCAAACTAAAATCCTGGCTACGCCACTGCTAAATGTAACGTAAGATATGATGTTAGAAACAACGTCAGGTGGGTCATATTTTGTTTGCGTGGATAATAATCATACCTAAGAGCGACTTACATCCTATAAGCGCACAATATTGCATTTATACTCGCAACGTTTTAGTATTATTCAATAATTTAAGCTCACTGGAGTGTTCCTAGGATATTATTTAATTATTTAGCGTATGGCTTTTACTGCCGGGAGTGTCCGAGGACATGTTCGACTCGCCAGAGGCTGTAGCTACTTCAATGCGGACACCCATTGGGTGAGCTACAAGCTCCGTTCAATTTCAAGTAGTTCCAACTTTCGCTACCAGATGTCACTGACACCTAGTGGTGAACGTTAGAACTTTGATAGTGCATTTGAACGAAATCTTACCTAGCAATGTAGCTTCACGCAAGTTTAGTTAGAGGATGGATCTTTTACATGCCATAAGTCCATGACATGGGCCCGTCGGCTTTACTTCCCCTCCGAAGGGAGGCATACTGAAGGGTTTTAACGCTCTTAAAGAATCCGATGACTTTGGCCGGGTTTGAACCCGCGATCCTGGACATAGAAGCTCAGCATGCTACCAACTACGCTAGGATATTATATGTCGGATTCGAATAATATTATAGGAACATTATACAGCGAGGGCCCTCTCCATAGAACGGAGCCTCCCAGAGGCCGTGCCACGGACAGGTCGCCTTGCCTCACCGCCAGATTAATAACAAGCACTGATTTCAACAGCAGATTGGGAAGCCCTGGCTGCTGTCATAGCATTTCTTACTTAAGCAATTGGCAAGATACCTTATTTGTGATAATTAAGACTTGCTGTGAAGTACTGTAGGCTACCTCGTATCACGTGAACAGGGTTAGGTATAGAATAAAATATAGAATTTTCCGTGCGGTTTTTACTTGTGGGGGAACCTCAAACAAAAGGTAGCCGATACAGAAACAATCGGCGTACTCTGGAGGCTCTCAATATCAGTGAGGATGAATTACAGCGAGTGAACCAAAACTTCCTACGGCGGTGCAACGAGTGTTTATGAAATGAAGTACAGCATTTCCAGCAACTACTCTGAAATTTATGTAAGTAACTATCATATATATTATTTCAGTGGTCTAGATCCCTCCTGCGGCGCTCACAAGTGACTGACCGTGACAAAGAAGCATTCAAATGAAAGAGAATAGGCCTTAGAAATGACGAATAGCACTCTAATATCACAAATAACTATAATTTCTTTAAAAAATTACTTTAAAAATGTACGAAGCGTACGATTTGCTGATATTGTTCCTGTAGGAAAATACGCTCCATTATTGCTGTCCACTTCACATTTTGGTCGCTGTGACGCCTGTTTCATGTTTTTAACATTCTGAGGTATTTCCTTTATCATTTTGCATGGATTTCAGAAACAGTAAATCAAAGGAATGAGTACTGAAATCATGTAATTTCATAAATATCGAATAACTGGAGAGTGTTATGATGATCCGATTTTCAGTGATTGCCTTCTTAAGTTTGGGGACGTAGAACTTGGAATTCTAACTGAAATGTAAATAGTGTTGTATAATCATTTGTTGAAATAAAAAACATAACAACCTTTTCCTTTAAGTCTCTCATTATAAATCTATTGGGGAAAGTGTGGTTTATGAACATGCCAGATTTCTCGCACGGGTCCGCTAGTGATTATTAAATACGTTAAAAAGTGTTAAAGTGTTAACTAGTTGGGTGCTACGCTACTGCTAGCACCAATGCCTTGCTCAACACGCTGCAATACACAGTGCCCCAGCAGCCACACAGTCACGGCGAATCTCCGTTCTATAGGGAGGGCCCTCACAGTAGTTGGGCGCTACGCTGCTGCTAGCACCAATGCCTTGCTCGACACGCAGCAATACACAGTGCCCCAGCCGCCACACGGCCACGGTGAGTCTCCGTTCTAAAGGGAGGGCCCTCACTGTACAATATCAAAACAATTCCTGAAAAGTCCAAACTAGAAATCGCCTGTGCAGATTTAGAAAGAAGTTTAACCGGTGAGAAAAATGTGACACATCTGGTTGTGAATTGGTTGAGGAACTTTTACTCTTGAATCCATCGTTGAATGAGCATGAATCAGCAGAACCAAAAAATGCTTTTCAACTTATTAAACAAAATGGTTGGCCAAATATATTCCCAAATATATGGACATCACATTGAATTTTGCTCACCATAATTGTAATTGACGCTAAAATAGAACGGGGTTTCAGTAAATTAAAACTTATAAGAATGTATTTACATGAACCATGTGTCAGGATAGACTGTCAAATCTGGCAACTTTGTCTATAGAAAAGAGGATTGCCCAGGACTTGAATTATTTAGAATTAATTAAAACATTTGCTACCGCAAAGGCGATGAAGGCAGTAATCTAGATGTTTTCACAGGGGGAAGGGGCGCCACAATTAGCTCTCGCACCATCTGGAAACCTTGCTAGGGCACCCTCTGAATATAAGATGCCCAGCCATAAAGGGGAGAAGGCGCCACAATGAGCTCTCGCAACCCTTGGAAACCTTGCTAGGGCCCCTCTGAATATAAGATGCCCAGCCATACAGGGGAGGGGGCTCTCGCACCCCCTGGAAAACTTGCTAGGTCCCCTCTGAATATAAGATGCCCAGCCATACAGGGGAGGGGGCGCCACAATGAGCTCTCACACCCACTGGAAACCTTGCTAGGGCCCCCTCTGAATATAAGATGCCCAGCCATACAGGGGAGGGGGCGCCACAATGAGCTCTCACACCCACTGGAAACCTTGCTAGGGCCCCCTCTGAATATAAGATGCCCAGCCATACAGGAGAGGGGGCGCCACAATGAGCTCTCGCACCCCCTGGAAACCTTGCTAGGGCCCCCTCTGGATATAAGATGCCCAGCGATACAGGGGAGGGGGCGCCACATTGGGCTCTCGCACCCCCTGGAAACCTTGCTAGGTCCCCTCTGAATATAAGATGCCCAGCCATACAGGGGAGGGGGCGCCACAATGAGCTCTCACACCCACTGGAAACCTTGCTAGGTCCCCTCTGAATATAAGATGCCCAGCCATACAGGGGAGGGGGCACCACAATGAGCTCTCGCACCCCCTGGAAACCTTGCTAGGTCCCCTCTGAATATAAGATGCCCAGCCATACAGGGGAGGGGGCGCCACAATGAGCTCTCACACCCACTGGAAACCTTGCTAGGTCCCCTCTGAATATAAGATGCCCAGCAATACAGGGGAGGGGGCACCACAATGAGCTCTCACACCCACTGGAAACCTTGCTAGGTCCCCTCTGAATATAAGATGCCCAGCCATACAGGGGAGGGGGCGCCACAATGAGCTCTCACACCCACTGGAAACCTTGCTAGGGCCCCCTCTTAATATAAGATGCCCAGCCATTCAGGGGAGGGGGCGCCACAATGAGCTCTCACACCCACTGGAAACCTTGCTAGGGCCCCCTCTGAATATAAGATGCCCAACCATACAGGGGAGGGGGCACCACATTGGGCTCTCGCACCCCCTGGAAACCTTGCTAGGTCCCCTCTGAATATAAGATGCCCAGCCATACAGGGGAGGGGGCGCCACATTGGGCTCTCGCACCCCCTGGAAACCTTGCTAGGGCCCCCTTTGAATATAAGATGCCCAGCCATACCGGGGAGGGGGCGCCACAATGAGCTCTCACACCCACTGGAAAACTTGCTAGGGCCCCCTCTGAATATAAGATGCCCAGCGATACAGGGGAGGGGGCGCCACAATGAGCTCTCACACCCACTGGAAACCTTGCTAGGGCCCCCTCTGGATATAAGATGCCCAGCCATACAGGGGAGGGGGCACCACATTGGGCTCTCGCACCCCCTGGAAACCTTGCTAGGTCCCCTCTGAATATAAGATGCCCAGCCATACAGGGGAGGGGGCACCACATTGGGCTCTCGCACCCCCTGGAAACCTTGCTAGGTCCCCTCTGAATATAAGATGCCCAGCCATACAGGGGAGGGGGCGCCACATTGGGCTCTCGCACCCCCTGGAAACCTTGCTAGGGCCCCCTTTGAATATAAGATGCCCAGCCATACCGGGGAGGGGGCGCCACAATGAGCTCTCACACCCACAGGAAACCTTGCTAGGGCCCCCTCTGAATATAAGATGCCCAGCGATACAGGGGAGGGGGCGCCACAATGAGCTCTCACACTCACTGGAAACCTTGCTAGGGCCCCCTCTGGATATAAGATGCCCAGCCATACAGGGGAGGGGGCGCCACATTGGGCTCTCGCACCACCTGGAAACCTTGCTAGGGCCCCCTTTGAATATAAGATGCCCAGCCATACCGGGGAGGGGGCGCCACAATGAGCTCTCACACCCACTGGAAACCTTGCTAGGGCCCCCTTTGAATATAAGATGCCCAGCGATACAGGGGAGGGGGCGCCACAATGAGCTCTCACACCCACTGGAAACCTTGCTAGGGCCCCCTCTGAATATAAGATGCCCAGCGATACAGGGGAGGGGGCGCCTCATTGGGCTCTCGCACCCCCTGGAAACCTTGCTAGGTCCCCTCTGAATATAAGATGCCCAGCCATACAGGGGAGGGGGCGCCACAATGAGCTCTCACACCCACTGGAAACCTTGCTAGGGCCCCCTCTGAATATAAGATGCCCAGCCATACAGGGGAGGGAACGCCACATTGGGCTCTCACACCCACTGGAAACCTTGCTAGGGCCCTCTCTGAATATAAGATGCCCAGCGATACAGGGCAGGGGGCGCCACAATGAGCTCTCACACCCCCTGGAAACCTTGCTAGGGCCCCCTCTGGATATAAGATGCCCAGCCATACAGGGGAGGGGGCAACACATTGGGCTCTCGCACCCCCTGGAAACCTTGCTAGGTCCCCTCTGAATATAAGATGCCCAGCCATACAGGGGAGGGGGCGCCACAATGAGCTCTCACACCTCCTGGAAACCTTGCTAGGGCCCCCTCTGGATATAAGATGCCCAGCCATACAGAGGGGGCGCCACATTGGGCTCTCGCACCCCCTGGAAACCTTGCTAGGGCCCTCTCTGAATATAAGATGCCCAGCGATACAGGGGAGGGGGCGCCACAATGAGCTCTCGCACCCCCTGGAAACCTTGCTAGGGCAGCCTCTGAATATAAGATGCCCAGCCATACAGGGGAGGGGGCACCACATTGGGCTCTCGCACCCCCTGGAAACCTTGCTAGGGCCCCCTCTGGATATAAGATGCCCAGCCATACAGGGGAGGGGGCGCCACATTGGGCTCTCGCACCCCCTGGAAACCTTGCTAGGGACCCCTCTGGATATAAGATGCCCAGCCATACAGGGGAGGGGGCGCCACATTGGGCTCTCGCACCCCCTGGAAACCTTGCTAGGGCCGCCTCTGAATATAAGATGCCCAGCCATACAGGGGAGGGGGCGCCACATTGGGCTCTCGCACCCCCTGGAAACCTTGCTAGGTCCCCTCTGAATATAAGATGCCCAGCCATACAGGGGAGGGGGCACCACAATGAGCTCTCACACCCACTGGAAACCTTGCTAGGGCCCCTCTGAATATAAGATGCCCAGCCATACAGGGGAGGGGGCGCCACATTGGGCTCTCGCACCCCCTGGAAACCTTGCTAGGGCCGCCTCTGAATATAAGATGCCCAGCCATACAGGGGAGGGGGCGCCACATTGGGCTCTTGCACCCCCTGGAAACCTTGCTAGGGCCGCCTCTGAATATAAGATGCCCAGCCATACAGGGGAGGGGGCACCACATTGGGCTCTCGCACCCCCTGGAAACCTTGCTAGGGCCCCCTCTGGATATAAGATGCCCAGCCATACAGGGGAGGGGGCGCCACATTGGGCTCTCACACCTCCTGGAAACCTTGCTAGGGCCCCTCTGAATATAAGATGCCCAGCCATACAGGGCAGGGGGCGCCACAATGAGCTCTCACACCCCCTGGAAACCTTGCTAGGGACCCCTCTGGATATAAGATGCCCAGCCATACAGGGGAGGGGGCACCACATTGGGCTCTCGCACCCCCTGGAAACCTTGCTAGGGCCGCCACTGAATATAAGATGCCCAGCCATACAGGGGAGGGGGCGCCACATTGGGCTCTCGCACCCCCTGGAAACCTTGTTAGGCCGCCTCTGAATATAAGATGCCCAGCCATACAGGGGAGGGGGCGCCACAATGGGCTCTCACACCTCCTGGAAACCTTGCTAGGGACCCCTCTGGATATAAGATGCCCAGTCATACAGGGGAGGGGGCGCCACAATGAGCTCTCACACCTCCTGGAAACCTTGCTAGGTCCCCTCTGAATATAAGATGCCCAGCCATACAGGGGAGGGGGCGCCACAATGAGCTCTCACACCTCCTGGAAACCTTGCTAGGGCCCCCTCTGGATATAAGATGCCCAGCCATACAGGGGAGGGGGCGCCACATTGGGCTCTCGCACCCCCTGGAAACCTTGCTAGGGCCCCCTCTGGATATAAGATGCCCAGCCATACAGGGGAGGGGGCGCCACAGTGGGCTCTCGCACCCCCTGGAAACCTTGCTAGGGCCCCCTCTGGATATAAGATGCCCAGCCACACAGGGGAGGGGGCACCACAATGAGCTCTCACACCCCCTGGAAACCTTGATAGGGCCCCCTCTGAATATAAGATGCCCAGCCATACAGGGGAGGGGGCACCACAATGAGCTCTCACACCTCCTGGAAACCTTGCTAGGTCCAGGTCCCCTCTGAATATAAGATGCCCAGCCACACAGGGGAGGGGGCACCACAATGAGCTCTCACACCTCCTGGAAACCTTGCTAGGGCCCCCTCTGAATATAAGATGCCCAGCCATACAAGGGTGGGGGCACCACAATGAGCTCTCACACCCCCTGGAAACCTTGCTAGGGCCCCCTCTGAATATAAGATGCCCAGCCATACAGGGGAGGGGGCGCCACAATGAGCTCTCACACCTCCTGGAAACCTTGCTAGGTCCCCTCTGAATATAAGATGCCCAGCCACACAGGGGAGGGGGCACCACAATGAGCTCACACACCTCCTGGAAACCTTGCTAGGGCCCCCTCTGAATATAAGATGCCCAGCCATACAAGGGTGGGGGCACCACAATGAGCTCTCACACCCCCTGGAAACCTTGCTAGGGCCCCCTCTGAATATAAGATGCCCAGCCATACAGTGGAGGGGGCGCCACATTGGGCTCTCGCACCCCCTGGAAACCTTGCTAGGGCCCCCTCTGGATATAAGATGCCCAGCCATACAGGGGAGGGGGCGCCACATTGGGCTCTCGCACCCCCTGGAAACCTTGCTAGGGCCCTCTCTGAATATAAGATGCCCAGCCATACAGTGGAGGGGGCGCCACAATGAGCTCTCACACCCCCTGGAAACCTTGCTAGGGCCCCCTCTGAATATAAGATGCCCAGCCATACAGTGGAGGGGACGCCACAATGAGCTCTCACACCCCCTGGAAACCTTGCTAGGGCCCCCTCTGAATATAAGATGCCCAGCCATACAGTGGAGGGGGCGCCACATTGGGCTCTTGCACCATCTGGAAACCTTGCTAGGGCCCTCTCTGAATATAAGATGCCCAGCCATACAGGGGAGGGGGCGCCACACTGAGCTCTCGCACCCCCTGGAAACCTTGCTAGGGCCCCCTCTGAATATAAGATGCCCAGCCATACAGTGGAGGGGGCGCCACAATGAGCTCTCACACCCCCTGGAAACCTTGCTAGGGCCCTCTCTGAATATAAGATGCCCAGCCATACAGGGGAGGGGGCGCCACAATGAGCTCTCGCACCCCCTGGAAACCTTGCTAGGGCCCTCTCTGAATATAAGATGCCCAGCCATACAGTGGAGGGGGCGCCACAATGAGCTCTCACACCCCCTGGAAACCTTGCTAGGGCCCCCTCTGAATATAAGATGCCCAGCCATACAGGGGAGGGGGCGCCACATTGAGCTCTCGCACCCCCTGGAAACCTTGCTAGGGTCCCCTCTGAATATAAGATGCCCAGCCATACAGGGGAGGGGGCGCCACATTGGGCTCTCGCACCCCCTGGAAACCTTGCTAGGGCCCCCTCTGGATATAAGATGCCCAGCCATACAGGGGAGGGGGCACCACATTGGGCTCTCGCACCCCCTGGAAACCTTGCTAGGGTCCCCTCTGAATATAAGATGCCCAGCCATACAGGGGAGGGGGCGCCACATTGAGCTCTCACACCCCCTGGAAACCTTGCTAGGGCCCCCTCTGAATATAAGATGCCCAGCCATACAGGGGAGGGGGCACCACATTGGGCTCTCGCACCCCCTGGAAACCTTGCTAGGGCCTCCTCTGAATATAAGATGCCCAGCCATACAGGGGAGGGGGCACCACAATGAGCTCTCGCACCTCCTGGAAACCTTGCTAGGGCCTCCTCTGAATATAAGATGCCCAGCCATACAGGGGAGGGGGCACCACATTGGGCTCTCGCACCCCCTGGAAACCTTGCTAGGGCCCCCTCTGGATATAAGATGCCCAGCCATACAGGGGAGGGGGCGTCACATTGGGCTCTCGCACCTCCTGGAAACCTTGCTAGGGACCCCTCTGAATATAAGATGCCCAGCCATACAGGGGAGGGGGCACCACATTGGGCTCTCGCACCCCCTGGAAACCTTGCTAGGGTCCCCTCTGAATATAAGATGCCCAGCCATACAGGGGAGGGGGCGCCACAATGAGCTCTCACACCCACTGGAAACCTTGCTAGGGCCTCCTCTGAATATAAGATGCCCAGCCATACAGGGGAGGGGGCACCACATTGGGCTCTCGCACCCCCTGGAAACCTTGCTAGGGCCTCCTCTGAATATAAGATGCCCAGCCATACAGGGGAGGGGGCACCACAATGAGCTCTCGCACCTCCTGGAAACCTTGCTAGGGCCTCCTCTGAATATAAGATGCCCAGCCATACAGGGGAGGGGGCACCACATTGGGCTCTCGCACCCCCTGGAAACCTTGCTAGGGTCCCCTCTGAATATAAGATGCCCAGCCATACAGGGGAGGGGGCGCCACATTGGGCTCTCGCACCTCCTGGAAACCTTGCTAGGGCCTCCTCTGAATATAAGATGCCCAGCGATACAGGGGAGGGGGCACCACATTGGGCTCTCGCAACTCCTGGAAACCTTGCTAGGGCCTCCTCTGAATATAAGATGCCCAGCGATACAGGGGAGGGGGCACCACATTGGGCTCTCGCACCTCCTGGAAACCTTGCTAGGGACCCCTCTGAATATAAGATGCCCAGCCATACAGGGGAGGGGGCACCACATTGGGCTCTCACACCTCCTGGAAACCTTGCTAGGGCCTCCTCTGAATATAAGATGCCCAGCGATACAGGGGAGGGGGCACCACATTGGGCTCTCGCAACTCCTGGAAACCTTGCTAGGGCCCTCTCTGAATATAAGATGCCCAGCGATACAGGGGAGGGGGCAGCACAATGGGCTCTCGCACCCCCTGGAAACCTTGCTAGGGCTCTGAATATAAGATGCCCAGCCATACAGGGGAGGGGGCACCACATTGGGCTCTCACACTTCCTGGAAACCTTGCTAGGGCCCCCTCTGGATATTAGATGCCCAGCCATACAGGGGAGGGGGCACCACAATGAGCTCTCACACCTCCTGGAAACCTTGCTAGGGCCCCCTCTGGATATAAGATGCCCAGCCATACAGGGGAGGGGGCACCACAATGAGCTCTCACACCTCCTGGAAACCTTGCTAGGGCCCCCTCTGGATATAAGATGCCCAGCCATACAGGGGAGGGGGCACCACAATGAGCTCTCACACCTCCTGGAAACCTTGCTAGGGCCGCCTCTGAATATAAGATGCCCAGCCATACAGGGGAGGGGGCACCACAATGAGCTCTCGCACCACCTGGAAACCTTGCTAGGGCCCCCTCTGGATATAAGATGCCCAGCCATACAGGGGAGGGGGCACCACAATGAGCTCTCACACCTCCTGGAAACCTTGCTAGGGCCCCTCTGAATATAAGATGCCCAGCCATACAGGGGAGGGGGCGCCACATTGGGCTCTCGCACCCCCTGGAAACCTTGCTAGGGCCCCCTCTGGATATAAGATGCCCAGCCATACAGGGGAGGGGGCGCCACATTGGGCTCTCGCACCCCCTGGAAACCTTGCTAGGGCCCCCTCTGAATATAAGATGCCCAGCCATACAGGGGAGGGGGCGCCACATTGGGCTCTCGCGACCCCTGGAAACCTTGCTAGGGCCCCCTCTGGATATAAGATGCTCAGCCATACAGGGGAGGGGGCGCCACATTGGGCTCTCGCACCCCCTGGAAACCTTGCTAGGGCCCCCTCTGAATATAAGATGCCCAGCCATACAGGGGAGGGGGCACCACAATGAGCTGTCGCACCTCCTGGAAACCTTGCTAGGGCCTCCTCTGAATATAAGATGCCCAGCCATACAGGGGAGGGGGCGCCACATTGGGCTCTCGCACCTCCTGGAAACCTTGCTAGGGCCCCCTCTGAATATAAGATGCCCAGCCATACAGGGGAGGGGGCACCTCAATGAGCCCTCGCACCCCCTGGAAACCTTGGTAGGGCCGCCTCTGAATATAAGATGCCCAGCCATACAGGGGAGGGGGCACCACATTGGGCTCTCACACCTCCTGGAAACCTTGCTAGGGCCTCCTCTGAATATAAGATGCCCAGCCATACAGGGGAGGGGGCACCACATTGGGCTCTCGCACCCCCTGGAAACCTTGCTAGGGCCCTCTCTGAATATAAGATGCCCAGCCATACAGGGGAGGGGGCACCACATTGGGCTCTCACACCTCCTGGAAACCTTGCTAGGGCCCCCTCTGGATATAAGATGCCCAGCCATACAGGGGAGGGGGCGCCACATTGGGCTCTCGCACCCCCTGGAAACCTTGCTAGGGCCCTCTCTGAATATAAGATGCCCAGCCATACAGGGGAGGGGGCACCACAATGAGCTCTCGCACCCCCTGGAAACCTTGCTAGGGCCCCCTCTGGATATAAGATGCCCAGCCATACAGGGGAGGGGGCACCACAATGAGCTCTCACACCCCCTGGAAACCTTGCTAGGGCCCCCTCTGAATATAAGATGCCCAGCGATACAGGTGAGGGGGCACCACATTGGGCTCTCACACCTCCTGGAAACCTTGCTAGGGCCTCCTCTGAATATAAGATGCCCAGCCATACAGGGGAGGGGGCACCACAATGAGCTCTCGCACCTCCTGGAAACCTTGCTAGGGCCCCCTCTGGATATAAGATGCCCAGCGATACAGGGGAGGGGGCACCACATTGGGCTCTCACACCTCCTGGAAACCTTGCTAGGGCCTCCTCTGAATATAAGATGCCCAGCCATACAGGGGAGGGGGCACAACATTGGGCTCTCACACCTCCTGGAAACCTTGCTAGGGCCCCCTCTGAATATAAGATGCCCAGCCATACAGGGGAGGGGGCGCCACATTGGGCTCTCACACCTCCTGGAAACCTTGCTAGGTCCCCTCTGAATATAAGATGCCCAGCCATACAGGGGAGGGGGCGCCACATTGGGCTCTCGCACCCCCTGGAAACCTTGCTAGGGCCCTCTCTGAATATAAGATGCCCAGCCATACAGGGGAGGGGGCGCCACATTGGGCTCTCACACCCCCTGGAAACCTTGCTAGGGCCTCCTCTGAAATAAGATGCCCAGCGATACAGGGGAGGGGGCGCCACATTGGGCTCTCACACCTCCTGGAAACCTTGCTAGGGCCCTCTCTGAATATAAGATGCCCAGCCATACAGGGGAGGGGGCGCCACATTGGGCTCTCACACCTCCTGGAAACCTTGCTAGGGCCTCATCTGAATATAAGATGCCCAGCCATACAGGGGAGGGGGCGCCACATTGGGCTCTCACACCTCCTGGAAACCTTGCTAGGGCCTCCTCTGAATATAAGATGCCCAGCCATACAGGGGAGGGGGCGCCACATTGGGCTCTCACACCTCCTGGAAACCTTGCTAGGGCCTCCTCTGGATATAAGATGCCCAGCCATACAGGGGAGGGGGCGCCACATTGGGCTCTCACACCTCCTGGAAACCTTGCTAGGGCCTCCTCTGAATATAAGATGCCCAGCCATACAGGGGAGGGGGCACCACATTGGGCTCTCACACCTCCTGGAAACCTTGCTAGGGCCTCCTCTGAATATAAGATGCCCAGCCATACAGGGGAGGGGGCGCCACATTGGGCTCTCACACCTCCTGGAAACCTTGCTAGGGCCTCCTCTGAATATAAGATGCCCAGCCATACAGGGGAGGGGGCACCACATTGGGCTCTCACACCTCCTGGAAACCTTGCTAGGGCCTCCTCTGAATATAAGATGCCCAGCCATACAGGGAAGGGGGCGCCACAATGAGCTCTCACACCCCCTGGAAACCTTGCTAGGGCCCCCTCTGGATATAAGATGCCCAGCCATACAGGGGAGGGGGCGCCACATTGGGCTCTCACACCTCATGGAAACCTTGCTAGGGCCTCCTCTGGATATAAGATGCCCAGCCATACAGGGGAGGGGGCGCCACATTGGGCTCTCACACCTCCTGGAAACCTTGCTAGGGCCTCCTCTGGATATAAGATGCCCAGCCATACAGGGGAGGGGGCGCCACATTGGGCTCTCACACCTCCTGGAAACCTTGCTAGGGCCTCCTCTGAATATAAGATGCCCAGCCATACAGGGGAGGGGGCACCACATTGGGCTCTCACACCTCCTGGAAACCTTGCTAGGGCCCCCTCTGGATATAAGATGCCCAGCCATACAGGGGAGGGGGCACCACATTGGGCTCTCGCACCCCCTGGAAACCTTGCTAGGGACCCCTCTGAATATAAGATGCCCAGCCATACAGGGGAGGGGGCGCCACATTGGGCTCTCACACCCCCTGGAAACCTTGCTAGGGCCCCCTCTGGATATAAGATGCCCAGCCATACAGGGGAGGGGGCACCACAATGAGCTCTCACACCCCCTAGAAACCTTGCTAGGGCCCCCTCTGAATATAAGATGCCCAGCCATACAGGGGAGGGGGCACCACAATGAGCTCTCACACCCCCTGGAAACCTTGCTAGGGACCCCTCTGAATATAAGATGCCCAGCCATACAGGGGAGGGGGCACCACATTGGGCTCTCGCACCCCCTGGAAACCTTGCTAGGGCCCCCTCTGGATATAAGATGCCCAGCCATACCGGGGAGGGGGCGCCACATTGGGCTCTCACACCTCCTGGAAACCTTGCTAGGGCCCCCTCTGGATATAAGATGCCCAGCCATACAGGGGAGGGGGCGCCACATTGGGCTCTCGCACCCCCTGGAAACCTTGCTAAGGCCCCCTCTGAATATAAGATGCCCAGCCATACAGGGGAGGGGGCACCACAATGAGCTCTCACACCCCCTGGAAACCTTGCTAGGGACCCCTCTGAATATAAGATGCCCAGCCATACAGGGGAGGGGGCACCACATTGGGCTCTCGCACCCCCTGGAAACCTTGCTAGGTCCCCTCTGAATATAAGATGCCCAGCCATACAGGGGAGGGGGCGCCACATTGGGCTCTCGCACCCCCTGGAAACCTTGCTAGGGCCCCCTTTGAATATAAGATGCCCAGCCATACCGGGGAGGGGGCGCCACAATGAGCTCTCACACCCACTGGAAACCTTGCTAGGGCCCCCTCTGAATATAAGATGCCCAGCGATACAGGGGAGGGGGCGCCACAATGAGCTCTCACACCCACTGGAAACCTTGCTAGGGCCCCCTCTGGATATAAGATGCCCAGCCATACAGGGGAGGGGGCGCCACATTGGGCTCTCGCACCCCCTGGAAACCTTGCTAGGGCCTCCTTTGAATATAAGATGCCCAGCCATACCGGGGAGGGGGCGCCACAATGAGCTCTCACACCCACTGGAAACCTTGCTAGGGCCCCCTCTGAATATAAGATGCCCAGCGATACAGGGGAGGGGGCGCCACAATGAGCTCTCACACCCACTGGAAACCTTGCTAGGGCCCCCTCTGGATATAAGATGCCCAGCCATACAGGGGAGGGGGCGCCACATTGGGCTCTCGCACCCCCTGGAAACCTTGCTAGGGCCCCCTTTGAATATAAGATGCCCAGCCATACCGGGGAGGGGGCGCCACAATGAGCTCTCACACCCACTGGAAACCTTGCTAGGGCCCCCTTTGAATATAAGATGCCCAGCGATACAGGGGAGGGGGCGCCACAATGAGCTCTCACACCCACTGGAAACCTTGCTAGGGCCCCCTCTGAATATAAGATGCCCAGCGATACAGGGGAGGGGGCGCCACATTGGGCTCTCGCACCCCCTGGAAACCTTGCTAGGTCCCCTCTGAATATAAGATGCCCAGCCATACAGGGGAGGGGGCGCCACAATGAGCTCTCACACCCACTGGAAACCTTGCTAGGGCCCCCTCTGAATATAAGATGCCCAGCCATACAGGGGAGGGGGCGCCACATTGGGCTCTCACACCCACTGGAAACCTTGCTAGGGCCCTCTCTGAATATAAGATGCCCAGCGATACAGGGCAGGGGGCGCCACAATGAGCTCTCACACCCCCTGGAAACCTTGCTAGGGCCCCCTCTGGATATAAGATGCCCAGCCATACAGGGGAGGGGGCAACACATTGGGCTCTCGCACCCCCTGGAAACCTTGCTAGGTCCCCTCTGAATATAAGATGCCCAGCCATACAGGGGAGGGGGCGCCACAATGAGCTCTCACACCTCCTGGAAACCTTGCTAGGGCCCCCTCTGGATATAAGATGCCCAGCCATACAGGGGAGGGGGCGCCACATTGGGCTCTCGCACCCCCTGGAAAACTTGCTAGGGCCCTCTCTGAATATAAGATGCCCAGCGATACAGGGGAGTGGGCGCCACAATGAGCTCTCGCACCCCCTGGAAACCTTGCTAGGGCAGCCTCTGAATATAAGATGCCCAGCCATACAGGGGAGGGGGCACCACATTGGGCTCTCGCACCCCCTGGAAACCTTGCTAGGGCCCCCTCTGGATATAAGATGCCCAGCCATACAGGGGAGGGGGCGCCACATTGGGCTCTCGCAACCCCTGGAAACCTTGCTAGGGACCCCTCTGGATATAAGATGCCCAGCCATACAGGGGAGGGGGCGCCACATTGGGCTCTCGCACCCCCTGGAAACCTTGCTAGGGCCGCCTCTGAATATAAGATGCCCAGCCATACAGGGGAGGGGGCGCCACATTGGGCTCTCGCACCCCCTGGAAACCTTGCTAGGTCCCCTCTGAATATATGATGCCCAGCCATACAGGGGAGGGGGCACCACAATGAGCTCTCACACCCACTGGAAACCTTGCTAGGGCCCCTCTGAATATAAGATGCCCAGCCATACAGGGGAGGGGGCGCCACATTGGGCTCTCGCACCCCCTGGAAACCTTGCTAGGGCCGCCTCTGAATATAAGATGCCCAGCCATACAGGGGAGGGGGCGCCACATTGGGCTCTTGCACCCCCTGGAAACCTTGCTAGGGCCGCCTCTGAATATAAGATGCCCAGCCATACAGGGGAGGGGGCACCACATTGGGCTCTCGCACCCCCTGGAAACCTTGCTAGGGCCCCCTCTGGATATAAGATGCCCAGCCATACAGGGGAGGGGGCGCCACATTGGGCTCTCACACCTCCTGGAAACCTTGCTAGGGCCCCTCTGAATATAAGATGCCCAGCCATACAGGGCAGGGGGCGCCACAATGAGCTCTCACACCCCCTGGAAACCTTGCTAGGGACCCCTCTGGATATAAGATGCCCAGCCATACAGGGGAGGGGGCACCACATTGGGCTCTCGCACCCCCTGGAAACCTTGCTAGGGCCGCCTCTGAATATAAGATGCCCAGCCATACAGGGGAGGGGGCGCCACATTGGGCTCTCGCACCCCCTGGAAACCTTGCTAGGGCCGCCTCTGAATATAAGATGCCCAGCCATACAGGGGAGGGGGCGCCACAATGGGCTCTCACACCTCCTGGAAACCTTGCTAGGGACCCCTCTGGATATAAGATGCCCAGCCATACAGGGGAGGGGGCGCCACAATGAGCTCTCACACCTCCTGGAAACCTTGCTAGGTCCCCTCTGAATATAAGATGCCCAGCCATACAGGGGAGGGGGCGCCACAATGAGCTCTCACACCTCCTGGAAACCTTGCTAGGGCCCCCTCTGGATATAAGATGCCCAGCCATACAGGGGAGGGGGCGCCACATTGGGCTCTCGCACCCCCTGGAAACCTTGCTAGGGCCCCCTCTGGATATAAGATGCCCAGCCATACAGGGGAGGGGGCGCCACATTGGGCTCTCGCACCCCCTGGAAACCTTGCTAGGGCCCCCTCTGGATATAAGATGCCCAGCCACACAGGGGAGGGGGCACCACAATGAGCTCTCACACCCCCTGGAAACCTTGCTAGGGCCCCCTCTGAATATAAGATGCCCAGCCATACAGGGGAGGGGGCACCACAATGAGCTCTCACACCTCCTGGAAACCTTGCTAGGTCCCCTCTGAATATAAGATGCCCAGCCACACAGGGGAGGGGGCACCACAATGAGCTCTCACACCTCCTGGAAACCTTGCTAGGGCCCCCTCTGAATATAAGATGCCCAGCCATACAAGGGTGGGGGCACCACAATGAGCTCTCACACCCCCTGGAAACCTTGCTAGGGCCCCCTCTGAATATAAGATGCCCAGCCATACAGGGGAGGGGGCGCCACAATGAGCTCTCACACCTCCTGGAAACCTTGCTAGGTCCCCTCTGAATATAAGATGCCCAGCCACACAGGGGAGGGGGCACCACAATGAGCTCTCACACCTCCTGGAAACCTTGCTAGGGCCCCCTCTGAATATAAGATGCCCAGCCATACAAGGGTGGGGGCACCACAATGAGCTCTCACACCCCCTGGAAACCTTGCTAGGGCCCCCTCTGAATATAAGATGCCCAGCCATACAGTGGAGGGGGCGCCACATTGGGCTCTCGCACCCCCTGGAAACCTTGCTAGGGCCCCCTCTGGATATAAGATGCCCAGCCATACAGGGGAGGGGGCGCCACATTGGGCTCTCGCACCCCCTGGAAACCTTGCTAGGGCCCTCTCTGAATATAAGATGCCCAGCCATACAGTGGAGGGGGCGCCACAATGAGCTCTCACACCCCCTGGAAACCTTGCTAGGGCCCCCTCTGAATATAAGATGCCCAGCCATACAGTGGAGGGGGCGCCACAATGAGCTCTCACACCCCCTGGAAACCTTGCTAGGGCCCCCTCTGAATATAAGATGCCCAGCCATACAGTGGAGGGGGCGCCACATTGGGCTCTTGCACCATCTGGAAACCTTGCTAGGGCCCTCTCTGAATATAAGATGCCCAGCCATACAGGGGAGGGGGCGCCACAATGAGCTCTCGCACCCCCTGGAAACCTTGCTATGGCCCCCTCTGAATATAAGATGCCCAGCCATACAGTGGAGGGGGCGCCACAATGAGCTCTCACACCCCCTGGAAACCTTGCTAGGGCCCTCTCTGAATATAAGATGCCCAGCCATACAGGGGAGGGGGCGCCACAATGAGCTCTCGCACCCCCTGGAAACTTTGCTAGGGCCCTCTCTGAATATAAGATGCCCAGCCATACAGTGGAGGGGGCGCCACAATGAGCTCTAACACCCCCTGGAAACCTTGCTAGGGCCCCCTCTGAATATAAGATGCCCAGCCATACAGGGGAGGGGGCGCCACATTGAGCTCTCGCACCCCCTGGAAACCTTGCTAGGGTCCCCTCTGAATATAAGATGCCCAGCCATACAGGGGAGGGGGCGCCACATTGGGCTCTCGCACCCCCTGGAAACCTTGCTAGGGCCCCCTCTGGATATAAGATGCCCAGCCATACAGGGGAGGGGGCACCACATTGGGCTCTCGCACCCCCTGGAAACCTTGCTAGGGTCCCCTCTGAATATAAGATGCCCAGCCATACAGGGGAGGGGGCGCCACATTGAGCTCTCACACCCCCTGGAAACCTTGCTAGGGCCCCCTCTGAATATAAGATGCCCAGCCATACAGGGGAGGGGGCACCACATTGGGCTCTCGCACCCCCTGGAAACCTTGCTAGGGCCTCCTCTGAATATAAGATGCCCAGCCATACAGGGGAGGGGGCACCACAATGAGCTCTCGCACCTCCTGGAAACCTTGCTAGGGCCTCCTCTGAATATAAGATGCCCAGCCATACAGGGGAGGGGGCACCACATTGGGCTCTCGCACCCCCTGGAAACCTTGCTAGGGCCCCCTCTGGATATAAGATGCCCAGCCATACAGGGGAGGGGGCGTCACATTGGGCTCTCGCACCTCCTGGAAACCTTGCTAGGGACCCCTCTGAATATAAGATGCCCAGCCATACAGGGGAGGGGGCACCACATTGGGCTCTCGCACCCCCTGGAAACCTTGCTAGGGTCCCCTCTGAATATAAGATGCCCAGCCATACAGGGGAGGGGGCGCCACAATGAGCTCTCACACCCACTGGAAACCTTGCTAGGGCCTCCTCTGAATATAAGATGCCCAGCCATACAGGGGAGGGGGCACCACATTGGGCTCTCGCACCCCCTGGAAACCTTGCTAGGGCCTCCTCTGAATATAAGATGCCCAGCCATACAGGGGAGGGGGCACCACAATGAGCTCTCGCACCTCCTGGAAACCTTGCTAGGGCCTCCTCTGAATATAAGATGCCCAGCCATACTGGGGAGGGGGCACCACATTGGGCTCTCGCACCCCCTGGAAACCTTGCTAGGGTCCCCTCTGAATATAAGATGCCCAGCCATACAGGGGAGGGGGCGCCACATTGGGCTCTCGCACCTCCTGGAAACCTTGCTAGGGCCTCCTCTGAATATAAGATGCCCAGCGATACAGGGGAGGGGGCACCACATTGGGCTCTCGCAACTCCTGGAAACCTTGCTAGGGCCTCCTCTGAATATAAGATGCCCAGCGATACAGGGGAGGGGGCACCACATTGGGCTCTCGCACCTCCTGGAAACCTTGCTAGGGACCCCTCTGAATATAAGATGCCCAGCCATACAGGGGAGGGGGCACCACATTGGGCTCTCACACCTCCTGGAAACCTTGCTTGGGCCTCCTCTGAATATAAGATGCCCAGCGATACAGGGGAGGGGGCACCACATTGGGCTCTCGCAACTCCTGGAAACCTTGCTAGGGCCCTCTCTGAATATAAGATGCCCAGCGATACAGGGGAGGGGGCAGCACAATGGGCTCTCGCACCCCCTGGAAACCTTGCTAGGGCTCTGAATATAAGATGCCCAGCCATACAGGGGAGGGGGCACCACATTGGGCTCTCACACCTCATGGAAACCTTGCTAGGGCCCCCTCTGGATATAAGATGCCCAGCCATACAGGGGAGGGGGCACCACAATGAGCTCTCACACCTCCTGGAAACCTTGCTAGGGCCCCCTCTGGATATAAGATGCCCAGCCATACAGGGGAGGGGGCACCACAATGAGCTCTCACACCTCCTGGAAACCTTGCTAGGGCCCCCTCTGGATATAAGATGCCCAGCCATACAGGGGAGGGGGCACCACAATGAGCTCTCACACCTCCTGGAAACCTTGCTAGGGCCGCCTCTGAATATAAGATGCCCAGCCATACAGGGGAGGGGGCACCACAATGAGCTCTCGCACCACCTGGAAACCTTGCTAGGGCCCCCTCTGGATATAAGATGCCCAGCCATACAGGGGAGGGGGCACCACAATGAGCTCTCACACCTCCTGGAAACCTTGCTAGGGCCCCTCTGAATATAAGATGCCCAGCCATACAGGGGAGGGGGCGCCACATTGGGCTCTCGCACCCCCTGGAAACCTTGCTAGGGCCCCCTCTGGATATAAGATGCCCAGCCATACAGGGGAGGGGGCGCCACATTGGGCTCTCGCACCCCCTGGAAACCTTGCTAGGGCCCCCTCTGAATATAAGATGCCCAGCCATACAGGGGAGGGGGCGCCACATTGGGCTCTCACACCTCCTGGAAACCTTGCTAGGGCCTCCTCTGAATATAAGATGCCCAGCCATACAGGGGAGGGGGCACAACATTGGGCTCTCACACCTCCTGGAAACCTTGCTAGGGCCCCCTCTGAATATAAGATGCCCAGCCATACAGGGGAGGGGGCGCCACATTGGGCTCTCACACCTCCTGGAAACCTTGCTAGGTCCCCTCTGAATATAAGATGCCCAGCCATACAGGGGAGGGGGCGCCACATTGGGCTCTCGCACCCCCTGGAAACCTTGCTAGGGCCCTCTCTGAATATAAGATGCCCAGCCATACAGGGGAGGGGGCGCCACATTGGGCTCTCACACCCCCTGGAAACCTTGCTAGGGCCTCCTCTGAAATAAGATGCCCAGCGATACAGGGGAGGGGGCGCCACATTGGGCTCTCACACCTCCTGGAAACCTTGCTAGGGCCCTCTCTGAATATAAGATGCCCAGCAATACAGGGGAGGGGGCGCCACATTGGGCTCTCACACCTCCTGGAAACCTTGCTAGGGCCTCATCTGAATATAAGATGCCCAGCCATACAGGGGAGGGGGCGCCACATTGGGCTCTCACACCTCCTGGAAACCTTGCTAGGGCCTCCTCTGAATATAAGATGCCCAGCCATACAGGGGAGGGGGCGCCACATTGGGCTCTCACACCTCCTGGAAACCTTGCTAGGGCCTCCTCTGGATATAAGATGCCCAGCCATACAGGGGAGGGGGCGCCACATTGGGCTCTCACACCTCCTGGAAACCTTGCTAGGGCCTCCTCTGAATATAAGATGCCCAGCCATACAGGGGAGGGGGCACCACATTGGGCTCTCACACCTCCTGGAAACCTTGCTAGGGCCTCCTCTGAATATAAGATGCCCAGCCATACAGGGGAGGGGGCGCCACATTGGGCTCTCACACCTCCTGGAAACCTTGCTAGGGCCTCCTCTGAATATAAGATGCCCAGCCATACAGGGGAGGGGGCACCACATTGGGCTCTCACACCTCCTGGAAACCTTGCTAGGGCCTCCTCTGAATATAAGATGCCCAGCCATACAGGGAAGGGGGCGCCACAATGAGCTCTCACACCCCCTGGAAACCTTGCTAGGGCCCCCTCTGGATATAAGATGCCCAGCCATACAGGGGAGGGGGCGCCACATTGGGCTCTCACACCTCATGGAAACCTTGCTAGGGCCTCCTCTGGATATAAGATGCCCAGCCATACAGGGGAGGGGGCGCCACATTGGGCTCTCACACCTCCTGGAAACCTTGCTAGGGCCTCCTCTGGATATAAGATGCCCAGCCATACAGGGGAGGGGGCGCCACATTGGGCTCTCACACCTCCTGGAAACCTTGCTAGGGCCTCCTCTGAATATAAGATGCCCAGCCATACAGGGGAGGGGGCACCACATTGGGCTCTCACACCTCCTGGAAACCTTGCTAGGGCCCCCTCTGGATATAAGATGCCCAGCCATACAGGGGAGGGGGCACCACATTGGGCTCTCGCACCCCCTGGAAACCTTGCTAGGGACCCCTCTGAATATAAGATGCCCAGCCATACAGGGGAGGGGGCGCCACATTGGGCTCTCACACCCCCTGGAAACCTTGCTAGGGCCCCCTCTGGATATAAGATGCCCAGCCATACAGGGGAGGGGGCACCACAATGAGCTCTCACACCCCCTAGAAACCTTGCTAGGGCCCCCTCTGAATATAAGATGCCCAGCCATACAGGGGAGGGGGCACCACAATGAGCTCTCACACCCCCTGGAAACCTTGCTAGGGACCCCTCTGAATATAAGATGCCCAGCCATACAGGGGAGGGGGCACCACATTGGGCTCTCGCACCCCCTGGAAACCTTGCTAGGGCCCCCTCTGGATATAAGATGCCCAGCCATACCGGGGAGGGGGCGCCACATTGGGCTCTCACACCTCCTGGAAACCTTGCTAGGGCCCCCTCTGGATATAAGATGCCCAGCCATACAGGGGAGGGGGCGCCACATTGGGCTCTCGCACCCCCTGGAAACCTTGCTAAGGCCCCCTCTGAATATAAGATGCCCAGCCATACAGGGGAGGGGGCACCACAATGAGCTCTCACACCCCCTGGAAACCTTGCTAGGGACCCCTCTGAATATAAGATGCCCAGCCATACAGGGGAGGGGGCACCACATTGGGCTCTCGCACCCCCTGGAAACCTTGCTAGGTCCCCTCTGAATATAAGATGCCCAGCCATACAGGGGAGGGGGCGCCACATTGGGCTCTCGCACCCCCTGGAAACCTTGCTAGGGCCCCCTTTGAATATAAGATGCCCAGCCATACCGGGGAGGGGGCGCCACAATGAGCTCTCACACCCACTGGAAACCTTGCTAGGGCCCCCTCTGAATATAAGATGCCCAGCGATACAGGGGAGGGGGCGCCACAATGAGCTCTCACACCCACTGGAAACCTTGCTAGGGCCCCCTCTGGATATAAGATGCCCAGCCATACAGGGGAGGGGGCGCCACATTGGGCTCTCGCACCCCCTGGAAACCTTGCTAGGGCCTCCTTTGAATATAAGATGCCCAGCCATACCGGGGAGGGGGCGCCACAATGAGCTCTCACACCCACTGGAAACCTTGCTAGGGCCCCCTCTGAATATAAGATGCCCAGCGATACAGGGGAGGGGGCGCCACAATGAGCTCTCACACCCACTGGAAACCTTGCTAGGGCCCCCTCTGGATATAAGATGCCCAGCCATACAGGGGAGGGTGCGCCACATTGGGCTCTCGCACCCCCTGGAAACCTTGCTAGGGCCCCCTTTGAATATAAGATGCCCAGCCATACCGGGGAGGGGGCGCCACAATGAGCTCTCACACCCACTGGAAACCTTGCTAGGGCCCCCTTTGAATATAAGATGCCCAGCGATACAGGGGAGGGGGCGCCACAATGAGCTCTCACACCCACTGGAAACCTTGCTAGGGCCCCCTCTGAATATAAGATGCCCAGCGATACAGGGGAGGGGGCGCCACATTGGGCTCTCGCACCCCCTGGAAACCTTGCTAGGTCCCCTCTGAATATAAGATGCCCAGCCATACAGGGGAGGGGGCGCCACAATGAGCTCTCACACCCACTGGAAACCTTGCTAGGGCCCCCTCTGAATATAAGATGCCCAGCCATACAGGGGAGGGGGCGCCACATTGGGCTCTCACACCCACTGGAAACCTTGCTAGGGCCCTCTCTGAATATAAGATGCCCAGCGATACAGGGCAGGGGGCGCCACAATGAGCTCTCACACCCCCTGGAAACCTTGCTAGGGCCCCCTCTGGATATAAGATGCCCAGCCATACAGGGGAGGGGGCAACACATTGGGCTCTCGCACCCCCTGGAAACCTTGCTAGGTCCCCTCTGAATATAAGATGCCCAGCCATACAGGGGAGGGGGCGCCACAATGAGCTCTCACACCTCCTGGAAACCTTGCTAGGGCCCCCTCTGGATATAAGATGCCCAGCCATACAGGGGAGGGGGCGCCACATTGGGCTCTCGCACCCCCTGGAAAACTTGCTAGGGCCCTCTCTGAATATAAGATGCCCAGCGATACAGGGGAGTGGGCGCCACAATGAGCTCTCGCACCCCCTGGAAACCTTGCTAGGGCAGCCTCTGAATATAAGATGCCCAGCCATACAGGGGAGGGGGCACCACATTGGGCTCTCGCACCCCCTGGAAACCTTGCTAGGGCCCCCTCTGGATATAAGATGCCCAGCCATACAGGGGAGGGGGCGCCACATTGGGCTCTCGCACCCCCTGGAAACCTTGCTAGGGACCCCTCTGGATATAAGATGCCCAGCCATACAGGGGAGGGGGCGCCACATTGGGCTCTCGCACCCCCTGGAAACCTTGCTAGGGCCGCCTCTGAATATAAGATGCCCAGCCATACAGGGGAGGGGGCGCCACATTGGGCTCTCGCACCCCCTGGAAACCTTGCTAGGTCCCCTCTGAATATAAGATGCCCAGCCATACAGGGGAGGGGGCACCACAATGAGCTCTCACACCCACTGGAAACCTTGCTAGGGCCCCTCTGAATATAAGATGCCCAGCCATACAGGGGAGGGGGCGCCACATTGGGCTCTCGCACCCCCTGGAAACCTTGCTAGGGCCGCCTCTGAATATAAGATGCCCAGCCATACAGGGGAGGGGGCGCCACATTGGGCTCTTGCACCCCCTGGAAACCTTGCTAGGGCCGCCTCTGAATATAAGATGCCCAGCCATACAGGGGAGGGGGCACCACATTGGGCTCTCGCACCCCCTGGAAACCTTGCTAGGGCCCCCTCTGGATATAAGATGCCCAGCCATACAGGGGAGGGGGCGCCACATTGGGCTCTCACACCTCCTGGAAACCTTGCTAGGGCCCCTCTGAATATAAGATGCCCAGCCATACAGGGCAGGGGGCGCCACAATGAGCTCTCACACCCCCTGGAAACCTTGCTAGGGACCCCTCTGGATATAAGATGCCCAGCCATACAGGGGAGGGGGCACCACATTGGGCTCTCGCACCCCCTGGAAACCTTGCTAGGGCCGCCTCTGAATATAAGATGCCCAGCCATACAGGGGAGGGGGCGCCACATTGGGCTCTCGCACCCCCTGGAAACCTTGCTAGGGCCGCCTCTGAATATAAGATGCCCAGCCATACAGGGGAGGGGGCGCCACAATGGGCTCTCACACCTCCTGGAAACCTTGCTAGGGACCCCTCTGGATATAAGATGCCCAGCCATACAGGGGAGGGGGCGCCACAATGAGCTCTCACACCTCCTGGAAACCTTGCTAGGTCCCCTCTGAATATAAGATGCCCAGCCATACAGGGGAGGGGGCGCCACAATGAGCTCTCACACCTCCTGGAAACCTTGCTAGGGCCCCCTCTGGATATAAGATGCCCAGCCATACAGGGGAGGGGGCGCCACATTGGGCTCTCGCACCCCCTGGAAACCTTGCTAGGGCCCCCTCTGGATATAAGATGCCCAGCCATACAGGGGAGGGGGCGCCACATTGGGCTCTCGCACCCCCTGGAAACCTTGCTAGGGCCCCCTCTGGATATAAGATGCCCAGCCACACAGGGGAGGGGGCACCACAATGAGCTCTCACACCCCCTGGAAACCTTGCTAGGGCCCCCTCTGAATATAAGATGCCCAGCCATACAGGGGAGGGGGCACCACAATGAGCTCTCACACCTCCTGGAAACCTTGCTAGGTCCCCTCTGAATATAAGATGCCCAGCCACACAGGGGAGGGGGCACCACAATGAGCTCTCACACCTCCTGGAAACCTTGCTAGGGCCCCCTCTGAATATAAGATGCCCAGCCATACAAGGGTGGGGGCACCACAATGAGCTCTCACACCCCCTGGAAACCTTGCTAGGGCCCCCTCTGAATATAAGATGCCCAGCCATACAGGGGAGGGGGCGCCACAATGAGCTCTCACACCTCCTGGAAACCTTGCTAGGTCCCCTCTGAATATAAGATGCCCAGCCACACAGGGGAGGGGGCACCACAATGAGCTCTCACACCTCCTGGAAACCTTGCTAGGGCCCCCTCTGAATATAAGATGCCCAGCCATACAAGGGTGGGGGCACCACAATGAGCTCTCACACCCCCTGGAAACCTTGCTAGGGCCCCCTCTGAATATAAGATGCCCAGCCATACAGTGGAGGGGGCGCCACATTGGGCTCTCGCACCCCCTGGAAACCTTGCTAGGGCCCCCTCTGGATATAAGATGCCCAGCCATACAGGGGAGGGGGCGCCACATTGGGCTCTCGCACCCCCTGGAAACCTTGCTAGGGCCCTCTCTGAATATAAGATGCCCAGCCATACAGTGGAGGGGGCGCCACAATGAGCTCTCACACCCCCTGGAAACCTTGCTAGGGCCCCCTCTGAATATAAGATGCCCAGCCATACAGTGGAGGGGGCGCCACAATGAGCTCTCACACCCCCTGGAAACCTTGCTAGGGCCCCCTCTGAATATAAGATGCCCAGCCATACAGTGGAGGGGGCGCCACATTGGGCTCTTGCACCATCTGGAAACCTTGCTAGGGCCCTCTCTGAATATAAGATGCCCAGCCATACAGGGGAGGGGCGCCACAATGAGCTCTCGCACCCCCTGGAAACCTTGCTAGGGCCCCCTCTGAATATAAGATGCCCAGCCATACAGTGGAGGGGGCGCCACAATGAGCTCTCACACCCCCTGGAAACCTTGCTAGGGCCCTCTCTGAATATAAGATGCCCAGCCATACAGGGGAGGGGGCGCCACAATGAGCTCTCGCACCCCCTGGAAACTTTGCTAGGGCCCTCTCTGAATATAAGATGCCCAGCCATACAGTGGAGGGGGCGCCACAATGAGCTCTAACACCCCCTGGAAACCTTGCTAGGGCCCCCTCTGAATATAAGATGCCCAGCCATACAGGGGAGGGGGCGCCACATTGAGCTCTCGCACCCCCTGGAAACCTTGCTAGGGTCCCCTCTGAATATAAGATGCCCAGCCATACAGGGGAGGGGGCGCCACATTGGGCTCTCGCACCCCCTGGAAACCTTGCTAGGGCCCCCTCTGGATATAAGATGCCCAGCCATACAGGGGAGGGGGCACCACATTGGGCTCTCGCACCCCCTGGAAACCTTGCTAGGGTCCCCTATGAATATAAGATGCCCAGCCATACAGGGGAGGGGGCGCCACATTGAGCTCTCACACCCCCTGGAAACCTTGCTAGGGCCCCCTCTGAATATAAGATGCCCAGCCATACAGGGGAGGGGGCACCACATTGGGCTCTCGCACCCCCTGGAAACCTTGCTAGGGCCTCCTCTGAATATAAGATGCCCAGCCATACAGGGGAGGGGGCACCACAATGAGCTCTCGCACCTCCTGGAAACCTTGCTAGGGCCTCCTCTGAATATAAGATGCCCAGCCATACAGGGGAGGGGGCACCACATTGGGCTCTCGCACCCCCTGGAAACCTTGCTAGGGCCCCCTCTGGATATAAGATGCCCAGCCATACAGGGGAGGGGGCGTCACATTGGGCTCTCGCACCTCCTGGAAACCTTGCTAGGGACCCCTCTGAATATAAGATGCCCAGCCATACAGGGGAGGGGGCACCACATTGGGCTCTCGCACCCCCTGGAAACCTTGCTAGGGTCCCCTCTGAATATAAGATGCCCAGCCATACAGGGGAGGGGGCGCCACAATGAGCTCTCACACCCACTGGAAACCTTGCTAGGGCCTCCTCTGAATATAAGATGCCCAGCCATACAGGGGAGGGGGCACCACATTGGGCTCTCGCACCCCCTGGAAACCTTGCTAGGGCCTCCTCTGAATATAAGATGCCCAGCCATACAGGGGAGGGGGCACCACAATGAGCTCTCGCACCTCCTGGAAACCTTGCTAGGGCCTCCTCTGAATATAAGATGCCCAGCCATACAGGGGAGGGGGCACCACATTGGGCTCTCGCACCCCCTGGAAACCTTGCTAGGGTCCCCTCTGAATATAAGATGCCCAGCCATACAGGGGAGGGGGCGCCACATTGGGCTCTCGCACCTCCTGGAAACCTTGCTAGGGCCTCCTCTGAATATAAGATGCCCAGCGATACAGGGGAGGGGGCACCACATTGGGCTCTCGCAACTCCTGGAAACCTTGCTAGGGCCTCCTCTGAATATAAGATGCCCAGCGATACAGGGGAGGGGGCACCACATTGGGCTCTCGCACCTCCTGGAAACCTTGCTAGGGACCCCTCTGAATATAAGATGCCCAGCCATACAGGTGAGGGGGCACCACATTGGGCTCTCACACCTCCTGGAAACCTTGCTTGGGCCTCCTCTGAATATAAGATGCCCAGCGATACAGGGGAGGGGGCACCACATTGGGCTCTCGCAACTCCTGGAAACCTTGCTAGGGCCCTCTCTGAATATAAGATGCCCAGCGATACAGGGGAGGGGGCAGCACAATGGGCTCTCGCACCCCCTGGAAACCTTGCTAGGGCTCTGAATATAAGATGCCCAGCCATACAGGGGAGGGGGCACCACATTGGGCTCTCACACCTCCTGGAAACCTTGCTAGGGCCCCCTCTGGATATAAGATGCCCAGCCATACAGGGGAGGGGGCACCACAATGAGCTCTCGCACCTCCTGGAAACCTTGCTAGGGCCCCCTCTGGATATAAGATGCCCAGCCATACAGGGGAGGGGGCACCACAATGAGCTCTCACACCTCCTGGAAACCTTGCTAGGGCCCCCTCTGGATATAAGATGCCCAGCCATACAGGGGAGGGGGCACCACAATGAGCTCTCACACCTCCTGGAAACCTTGCTAGGGCCGCCTCTGAATATAAGATGCCCAGCCATACAGGGGAGGGGGCACCACAATGAGCTCTCGCACCACCTGGAAACCTTGCTAGGGCCCCCTCTGGATATAAGATGCCCAGCCATACAGGGGAGGGGGCACCACAATGAGCTCTCACACCTCCTGGAAACCTTGCTAGGGCCCCTCTGAATATAAGATGCCCAGCCATACAGGGGAGGGGGCGCCACATTGGGCTCTCGCACCCCCTGGAAACCTTGCTAGGGCCCCCTCTGGATATAAGATGCCCAGCCATACAGGGGAGGGGGCGCCACATTGGGCTCTCGCACCCCCTGGAAACCTTGCTAGGGCCCCCTCTGAATATAAGATGCCCAGCCATACAGGGGAGGGGGCGCCACATTGGGCTCTCGCACCCCCTGGAAACCTTGCTAGGGCCCCCTCTGGATATAAGATGCTCAGCCATACAGGGGAGGGGGCGCCATATTGGGCTCTCGCACCCCCTGGAAACCTTGCTAGGGCCCCCTCTGAATATAAGATGCCCAGCCATACAGGGGAGGGGGCACCACAATGAGCTGTCGCACCTCCTGGAAACCTTGCTAGGGCCTCCTCTGAATATAAGATGCCCAGCCATACAGGGGAGGGGGCGCCACATTGGGCTCTCGCACCTCCTGGAAACCTTGCTAGGGCCCCCTCTGAATATAAGATGCCCAGCCATATAGGGGAGGGGGCACCTCAATGAGCCCTCGCACCCCCTGGAAACCTTGGTAGGGCCGCCTCTGAATATAAGATGCCCAGCCATACAGGGGAGGGGGCACCACATTGGGCTCTCACACCTCCTGGAAACCTTGCTAGGGCCTCCTCTGAATATAAGATGCCCAGCCATACAGGGGAGGGGGCACCACATTGGGCTCTCGCACCCCCTGGAAACCTTGCTAGGGCCCTCTCTGAATATAAGATGCCCAGCCATACAGGGGAGGGGGCGCCACATTGGGCTCTCACACCTCCTGGAAACCTTGCTAGGGCCCTCTCTGAATATAAGATGCCCAGCCATACAGGGGAGGGGGCGCCACATTGGGCTCTCGCACCTCCTGGAAACCTTGCTAGGGCCCCCTCTGAATATAAGATGCCCAGCCATATAGGGGAGGGGGCACCTCAATGAGCCCTCGCACCCCCTGGAAACCTTGGTAGGGCCGCCTCTGAATATAAGATGCCCAGCCATACAGGGGAGGGGGCACCACATTGGGCTCTCACACCTCCTGGAAACCTTGCTAGGGCCTCCTCTGAATATAAGATGCCCAGCCATACAGGGGAGGGGGCGCCACATTGGGCTCTCACACCCCCTGGAAACCTTGCTAGGGCCTCCTCTGAATATAAGATGCCCAGCGATACAGGGGAGGGGGCGCCACATTGGGCTCTCACACCTCCTGGAAACCTTGCTAGGGCCCTCTCTGAATATAAGATGCCCAGCCATACAGGGGAGGGGGCGCCACATTGGGCTCTCACACCTCCTGGAAACCTTGCTAGGGCCTCCTCTGAATATAAGATGCCCAGCCATACAGGGGAGGGGGCGCCACATTTGGCTCTCACACCTCCTGGAAACCTTGCTAGGGCCTCCTCTGAATATAAGATGCCCAGCCATACAGGGGAGGGGGCGCCACATTGGGCTCTCACACCTCCTGGAAACCTTGCTAGGGCCTCCTCTGGATATAAGATGCCCAGCCATACAGGGGAGGGGGCGCCACATTGGGCTCTCACACCTCCTGGAAACCTTGCTAGGGCCTCCTCTGAATATAAGATGCCCAGCCATACAGGGGAGGGGGCACCACATTGGGCTCTCACACCTCCTGGAAACCTTGCTAGGGCCTCCTCTGAATATAAGATGCCCAGCCATACAGGGGAGGGGGCGCCACATTGGGCTCTCACACCTCCTGGAAACCTTGCTAGGGCCTCCTCTGAATATAAGATGCCCAGCCATACAGGGGAGGGGGCACCACATTGGGCTCTCACACCTCCTGGAAACCTTGCTAGGGCCTCCTCTGAATATAAGATGCCCAGCCATACAGGGAAGGGGGCGCCACAATGAGCTCTCACACCCCCTGGAAACCTTGCTAGGGCCCCCTCTGGATATAAGATGCCCAGCCATACAGGGGAGGGGGCGCCACATTGGGCTCTCACACCTCATGGAAACCTTGCTAGGGCCTCCTCTGGATATAAGATGCCCAGCCATACAGGGGAGGGGGCGCCACATTGGGCTCTCACACCTCCTGGAAACCTTGCTAGGGCCTCCTCTGGATATAAGATGCCCAGCCATACAGGGGAGGGGGCGCCACATTGGGCTCTCACACCTCCTGGAAACCTTGCTAGGGCCTCCTCTGAATATAAGATGCCCAGCCATACAGGGGAGGGGGCACCACATTGGGCTCTCACACCTCCTGGAAACCTTGCTAGGGCCCCCTCTGGATATAAGATGCCCAGCCATACAGGGGAGGGGGCACCACATTGGGCTCTCGCACCCCCTGGAAACCTTGCTAGGGACCCCTCTGAATATAAGATGCCCAGCCATACAGGGGAGGGGGCGCCACATTGGGCTCTCACACCCCCTGGAAACCTTGCTAGGGCCCCCTCTGGATATAAGATGCCCAGCCATACAGGGGAGGGGGCACCACAATGAGCTCTCACACCCCCTGGAAACCTTGCTAGGGCCCCCTCTGAATATAAGATGCCCAGCCATACAGGGGAGGGGGCACCACAATGAGCTCTCACACCCCCTGGAAACCTTGCTAGGGACCCCTCTGAATATAAGATGCCCAGCCATACAGGGGAGGGGGCACCACATTGGGCTCTCGCACCCCCTGGAAACCTTGCTAGGGCCCCCTCTGGATATAAGATGCCCAGCCATACCGGGGAGGGGGCGCCACATTGGGCTCTCACACCTCCTGGAAACCTTGCTAGGGCCCCCTCTGGATATAAGATGCCCAGCCATACAGGGGAGGGGGCGCCACATTGGGCTCTCGCACCCCCTGGAAACCTTGCTAGGGCCCCCTCTGAATATAAGATGCCCAGCCATACAGGGGAGGGGGCACCACAATGAGCTCTCACACCCCCTGGAAACCTTGCTAGGGACCCATCTGAATATAAGATGCCCAGCCATACAGGGGAGGGGGCACCACATTGGGCTCTCGCACCCCCTGGAAACCTTGCTAGGTCCCCTCTGAATATAAGATGCCCAGCCATACAGGGGAGGGGGCGCCACATTGGGCTCTCGCACCCCCTGGAAACCTTGCTAGGGCCCCCTTTGAATATAAGATGCCCAGCCATACCGGGGAGGGGGCGCCACAATGAGCTCTCACACCCACTGGAAACCTTGCTAGGGCCCCCTCTGAATATAAGATGCCCAGCGATACAGGGGAGGGGGCGCCACAATGAGCTCTCACACCCACTGGAAACCTTGCTAGGGCCCCCTCTGGATATAAGATGCCCAGCCATACAGGGGAGGGGGCGCCACATTGGGCTCTCGCACCCCCTGGAAACCTTGCTAGGGCCCCCTTTGAATATAAGATGCCCAGCCATACCGGGGAGGGGGCGCCACAATGAGCTCTCACACCCACTGGAAACCTTGCTAGGGCCCCCTCTGAATATAAGATGCCCAGCGATACAGGGGAGGGGGCGCCACAATGAGCTCTCACACCCACTGGAAACCTTGCTAGGGCCCCCTCTGGATATAAGATGCCCAGCCATACAGGGGAGGGGGCGCCACATTGGGCTCTCGCACCCCCTGGAAACCTTGCTAGGGCCCCCTTTGAATATAAGATGCCCAGCCATACCGGGGAGGGGGCGCCACAATGAGCTCTCACACCCACTGGAAACCTTGCTAGGGCCCCCTTTGAATATAAGATGCCCAGCGATACAGGGGAGGGGGCGCCACAATGAGCTCTCACACCCACTGGAAACCTTGCTAGGGCCCCCTCTGAATATAAGATGCCCAGCGATACAGGGGAGGGGGCGCCACATTGGGCTCTCGCACCCCCTGGAAACCTTGCTAGGTCCCCTCTGAATATAAGATGCCCAGCCATACAGGGGAGGGGGCGCCACAATGAGCTCTCACACCCACTGGAAACCTTGCTAGGGCCCCCTCTGAATATAAGATGCCCAGCCATACAGGGGAGGGGGCGCCACATTGGGCTCTCACACCCACTGGAAACCTTTGTAGGGCCCTCTCTGAATATAAGATGCCCAGCGATACAGGGCAGGGGGCGCCACAATGAGCTCTCACACCCCCTGGAAACCTTGCTAGGGCCCCCTCTGGATATAAGATGCCCAGCCATACAGGGGAGGGGGCAACACATTGGGCTCTCGCACCCCCTGGAAAGCTTGCTAGGTCCCCTCTGAATATAAGATGCCCAGCCATACAGGGGAGGGGGCGCCACAATGAGCTCTCACACCTCCTGGAAACCTTGCTAGGGCCCCCTCTGGATATAAGATGCCCAGCCATACAGGGGAGGGGGCGCCACATTGGGCTCTCGCACCCCCTGGAAACCTTGCTAGGGCCCTCTCTGAATATAAGATGCCCAGCGATACAGGGGAGGGGGCGCCACAATGAGCTCTCGCACCCCCTGGAAACCTTGCTAGGGCAGCCTCTGAATATAAGATGCCCAGCCATACAGGGGAGGGGGCACCACATTGGGCTCTCGCACCCCCTGGAAACCTTGCTAGGGCCCCCTCTGGATATAAGATGCCCAGCCATACAGGGGAGGGGGCGCCACATTGGGCTCTCGCACCCCCTGGAAACCTTGCTAGGGACCCCTCTGGATATAAGATGCCCAGCCATACAGGGGAGGGGGCGCCACATTGGGCTCTCGCACCCCCTGGAAACCTTGCTAGGGCCGCCTCTGAATATAAGATGCCCAGCCATACAGGGGAGGGGGCGCCACATTGGGCTCTCGCACCCCCTGGAAACCTTGCTAGGTCCCCTCTGAATATAAGATGCCCAGCCATACAGGGGAGGGGGCACCACAATGAGCTCTCACACCCACTGGAAACCTTGCTAGAGCCCCTCTGAATATAAGATGCCCAGCCATACAGGGGAGGGGGCGCCACATTGGGCTCTCGCACCCCCTGGAAACCTTGCTAGGGCCGCCTCTGAATATAAGATGCCCAGCCATACAGGGGAGGGGGCGCCACATTGGGCTCTTGCACCCCCTGGAAACCTTGCTAGGGCCGCCTCTGAATATAAGATGCCCAGCCATACAGGGGAGGGGGCACCACATTGGGCTCTCGCACCCCCTGGAAACCTTGCTAGGGCCCCCTCTGGATATAAGATGCCCAGCCATACAGGGGAGGGGGCGCCACATTTGACTCTCACACCTCCTGGAAACCTTGCTAGGGCCCCTCTGAATATAAGATGCCCAGCCATACAGGGCAGGGGGCGCCACAATGAGCTCTCACACCCCCTGGAAACCTTGCTAGGGACCCCTCTGGATATAAGATGCCCAGCCATACAGGGGAGGGGGCACCACATTGGGCTCTCGCACCCCCTGGAAACCTTGCTAGGGCCGCCTCTGAATATAAGATGCCCAGCCATACAGGGGAGGGGGCGCCACATTGGGCTCTCGCACCCCCTGGAAACCTTGCTAGGGCCGCCTCTGAATATAAGATGCCCAGCCATACAGGGGAGGGGGCGCCACAATGGGCTCTCACACCTCCTGGAAACCTTGCTAGGGACCCCTCTGGATATAAGATGCCCAGCCATACAGGGGAGGGGGCGCCACAATGAGCTCTCACACCTCCTGGAAACCTTGCTAGGTCCCCTCTGAATATAAGATGCCCAGCCATACAGGGGAGGGGGCGCCACAATGATCTCTCAATCCTCCTGGAAACCTTGCTAGGGCCCCCTCTGGATATAAGATGCCCAGCCATACAGGGGAGGGGGCGCCACATTGGGCTCTCGCACCCCCTGGAAACCTTGCTAGGGCCCCCTCTGGATATAAGATGCCCAGCCATACAGGGGAGGGGGCGCCACATTGGGCTCTCGCACCCCCTGGAAACCTTGCTAGGGCCCCCTCTGGATATAAGATGCCCAGCCACACAGGGGAGGGGGCACCACAATGAGCTCTCACACCCCCTGGAAACCTTGCTAGGGCCCCCTCTGAATATAAGATGCCCAGCCATACAAGGGTGGGGGCACCACAATGAGCTCTCACACCCCCTGGAAACCTTGCTAGGGCCCCCTCTGAATATAAGATGCCCAGCCATACAGGGGAGGGGGCGCCACAATGAGCTCTCACACCTCCTGGAAACCTTGCTAGGTCCCCTCTGAATATAAGATGCCCAGCCACACAGGGGAGGGGGCACCACAATGAGCTCTCACACCTCCTGGAAACCTTGCTAGGGCCCCCTCTGAATATAAGATGCCCAGCCATACAAGGGTGGGGGCACCACAATGAGCTCTCACACCCCCTGGAAACCTTGCTAGGGCCCCCTCTGAATATAAGATGCCCAGCCATACAGTGGAGGGGGCGCCACATTGGGCTCTCGCACCCCCTGGAAACCTTGCTAGGGCCCCCTCTGGATATAAGATGCCCAGCCATACAGGGGAGGGGGCGCCACATTGGGCTCTCGCACCCCCTGGAAACCTTGCTAGGGCCCTCTCTGAATATAAGATGCCCAGCCATACAGGGGAGGGGGCGCCACAATGAGCTCTCACACCCCCTGGAAACCTTGCTAGGGCCCCCTCTGAATATAAGATGCCCAGCCATACAGTGGAGGGGGCGCCACAATGAGCTCTCACACCCCCTGGAAACCTTGCTAGGGCCCCCTCTGAATATAAGATGCCCAGCCATACAGTGGAGGGGGCGCCACATTGGGCTCTTGCACCATCTGGAAACCTTGCTAGGGCCCTCTCTGAATATAAGATGCCCAGCCATACAGGGGAGGGGGCGTCACAATGAGCTCTCGCACCCCCTGGAAACCTTGCTAGGGCCCCCTCTGAATATAAGATGCCCAGCCATACAGTGGAGGGGGCGCCACAATGAGCTCTCACACCCCCTGGAAACCTTGCTAGGGCCCTCTCTGAATATAAGATGCCCAGCCATACAGGGGAGGGGGCGCCACAATGAGCTCTCGCACCCCCTGGAAACCTTGCTAGGGCCCTCTCTGAATATAAGATGCCCAGCCATACAGTGGAGGGGGCGCCACAATGAGCTCTCACACCCCCTGGAAACCTTGCTAGGGCCCCCTCTGAATATAAGATGCCCAGCCATACAGGGGAGGGGGCGCCACATTGAGCTCTCGCACCCCCTGGAAACCTTGCTAGGGTCCCCTCTGAATATAAGATGCCCAGCCATACAGGGGAGGGGGCGCCACATTGGGCTCTCGCACCCCCTGGAAACCTTGCTAGGGCCCCCTCTAAATATAAGATGCCCAGCCATACAGGGGAGGGGGCACCACATTGGGCTCTCGCACCCCCTGGAAAACTTGCTAGGGTCCCCTCTGAATATAAGATGCCCAGCCATACAGGGGAGGGGGCGCCACATTGAGCTCTCACACCCCCTGGAAACCTTGCTAGGGCCCCCTCTGAATATAAGATGCCCAGCCATACAGGGGAGGGGGCACCACATTGGGCTCTCGCACCCCCTGGAAACCTTGCTAGGGCCTCCTCTGAATATAAGATGCCCAGCCATACAGGGGAGGGGGCACCACAATGAGCTCTCGCACCTCCTGGAAACCTTGCTAGGGCCTCCTCTGAATATAAGATGCCCAGCCATACAGGGGAGGGGGCACCACATTGGGCTCTCGCACCCCCTGGAAACCTTGCTAGGGCCCCCTCTGGATATAAGATGCCCAGCCATACAGGGGAGGGGGCGTCACATTGGGCTCTCGCACCTCCTGGAAACCTTGCTAGGGACCCCTCTGAATATAAGATGCCCAGCCACACAGGGGAGGGGGCACCACATTGGGCTCTCGCACCCCCTGGAAACCTTGCTAGGGTCCCCTCTGAATATAAGATGCCCAGCCATACAGGGGAGGGGGCGCCACAATGAGCTCTCACACCCACTGGAAACCTTCCTAGGGCCTCCTCTGAATATAAGATGCCCAGCCATACAGGGGAGGGGGCACCACATTGGGCTCTCGCACCCCCTGGAAACCTTGCTAGGGCCTCCTCTGAATATAAGATGCCCAGCCATACAGGGGAGGGGGCACCACAATGAGCTCTCGCACCTCCTGGAAACCTTGCTAGGGCCTCCTCTGAATATAAGATGCCCAGCCATACAGGGGAGGGGGCACCACATTGGGCTCTCGCACCCCCTGGAAACCTTGCTAGGGTCCCCTCTGAATATAAGATGCCCAGCCATACAGGGGAGGGGGCGCCACATTGGGCTCTCGCACCTCCTGGAAACCTTGCTAGGGCCTCCTCTGAATATAAGATGCCCAGCGATACAGGGGAGGGGGCACCACATTGGGCTCTCGCAACTCCTGGAAACCTTGCTAGGGCCTCCTCTGAATATAAGATGCCCAGCGATACAGGGGAGGGGGCACCACATTGGGCTCTCGCACCTCCTGGAAACCTTGCTAGGGACCCCTCTGAATATAAGATGCCCAGCCATACAGGGGAGGGGGCACCACATTGGGCTCTCACACCTCCTGGAAACCTTGCTAGGGCCTCCTCTGAATATAAGATGCCCAGCGATACAGGGGAGGGGGCACCACATTGGGCTCTCGCAACTCCTGGAAACCTTGCTAGGGCCCTCTCTGAATATAAGATGCCCAGCGATACAGGGGAGGGGGCAGCACAATGGGCTCTCGCACCCCCTGGAAACCTTGCTAGGGCTCTGAATATAAGATGCCCAGCCATACAGGGGAGGGGGCACCACATTGGGCTCTCACACCTCCTGGAAACCTTGCTAGGGCCCCCTCTGGATATAAGATGCCCAGCCATACAGGGGAGGGGGCACCACAATGAGCTCTCACACCTCCTGGAAACCTTGCTAGGGCCCCCTCTGGATATAAGATGCCCAGCCATACAGGGGAGGGGGCACCACAATGAGCTCTCACACCTCCTGGAAACCTTGCTAGGGCCCCCTCTGGATATAAGATGCCCAGCCATACAGGGGAGGGGGCACCACAATGAGCTCTCACACCTCCTGGAAACCTTGCTAGGGCCGCCTCTGAATATAAGATGCCCAGCCATACAGGGGAGGGGGCACCACAATGAGCTCTCGCACCACCTGGAAACCTTGCTAGGGCCCCCTCTGGATATAAGATGCCCAGCCATACAGGGGAGGGGGCACCACAATGAGCTCTCACACCTCCTGGAAACCTTGCTAGGGCCCCTCTGAATATAAGATGCCCAGCCATACAGGGGAGGGGGCGCCACATTGGGCTCTCGCACCCCCTGGAAACCTTGCTAGGGCCCCCTCTGGATATAAGATGCCCAGCCATACAGGGGAGGGGGCGCCACATTGGGCTCTCGCACCCCCTGTAAACCTTGCTAGGGCCCCCTCTGAATATAAGATGCCCAGCCATACAGGGGAGGGGGCGCCACATTGGGCTCTCGCACCCCCTGGAAACCTTGCTAGGGCCCCCTCTGGATATAAGATGCTCAGCCATACAGGGGAGGGGGCGCCACATTGGGCTCTCGCACCCCCTGGAAACCTTGCTAGGGCCCCCTCTGAATATAAGATGCCCAGCCATACAGGGGAGGGGGCACCACAATGAGCTGTCGCACCTCCTGGAAACCTTGCTAGGGCCTCCTCTGAATATAAGATGCCCAGCCATACAGGGGAGGGGGCGCCACATTGGGCTCTCGCACCTCCTGGAAACCTTGCTAGGGCCCCCTCTGAATATAAGATGCCCAGCCATATAGGGGAGGGGGCACCTCAATGAGCCCTCGCACCCCCAGGAAACCTTGGTAGGGCCGCCTCTGAATATAAGATGCCCAGCCATACAGGGGAGGGGGCACCACATTGGGCTCTCACACCTCCTGGAAACCTTGCTAGGGCCTCCTCTGAATATAAGATGCCCAGCCATACAGGGGAGGGGGCACCACATTGGGCTCTCGCACCCCCTGGAAACCTTGCTAGGGCCCTCTCTGAATATAAGATGCCCAGCCATACAGGGGAGGGGGCACCACATTGGGCTCTCACAACTCCTGGAAACCTTGCTAGGGCCCCCTCTGGATATAAGATGCCCAGCCATACAGGGGAGGGGGCGCCACATTAGGCTCTCGCACCCCCTGGAAACCTTGCTAGGGCCCTCTCTGAATATAAGATGCCCAGCCATACAGGGGAGGGGGCACCACAATGAGCTCTCGCACCCCCTGGAAACCTTGCTAGGGCCCCCTCTGGATATAAGATGCCCAGCCATACAGGGGAGGGGGCACCACAATGAGCTCTCACACCCCCTGGAAACCTTGCTAGGGCCCCCTCTGAATATAAGATGCCCAGCGATACAGGGGAGGGGGCACCACATTGGGCTCTCACACCTCCTGGAAACCTTGCTAGGGCCTCCTCTGAATATAAGATGCCCAGCCATACAGGGGAGGGGGCACCACAATGAGCTCTCGCACCTCCTGGAAACCTTGCTAGGGCCCCCTCTGGATATAAGATGCCCAGCGATACACGGGAGGGGGCACCACATTGGGCTCTCACACCTCCTGGAAACCTTGCTAGGGCCTCCTCTGAATATAAGATGCCCAGCCATACAGGGGAGGGGGCACCACATTGGGCTCTCACACCTCCTGGAAACCTTGCTAGGGCCCCCTCTGGATATAAGATGCCCAGCCATACAGGGGAGGGGGCGCCACATTGGGCTCTCACACCTCCTGGAAACCTTGCTAGGGCCCCCTCTGAATATAAGATGCCCAGCCATACAGGGGAGGGGGCGCCACATTGGGCTCTCACACCTCCTGGAAACCTTGCTAGGGCCCCCTCTGGATATAAGATGCCCAGCAATACAGGGGAGGGGGCGCCACATTGGGCTCTCACACCTCCTGGAAACCTTGCTAGGGCCCCCTCTGGATATAAGATGCCCAGCCATACAGGGGAGGGGGCGCCACATTGGGCTCTCACACCTCCTGGAAACCTTGCTAGGTCCCCTCTGAATATAAGATGCCCAGCCATACAGGGGAGGGGGCGCCACATTGGGCTCTCGCACCCCCTGGAAACCTTGCTAGGGCCCTCTCTGAATATAAGATGCCCAGCCATACAGGGGAGGGGGCGCCACATTGGGCTCTCACACCCCCTGGAAACCTTGCTAGGGCCTCCTCTGAATATAAGATGCCCAGCGATACAGGGGAGGGGGCGCCACATTGGGCTCTCACACCTCCTGGAAACCTTGCTAGGGCCCTTTCTGAATATAAGATGCCCAGCCATACAGGGGAGGGGGCGCCACATTGGGCTCTCACACCTCCTGGAAACCTTGCTAGGGCCTCCTCTGAATATAAGATGCCCAGCCATACAGGGGAGGGGGCGCCACATTGGGCTCTCACACCTCCTGGAAACCTTGCTAGGGCCTCCTCTGAATATAAGATGCCCAGCCATACAGGGGAGGGGGCGCCACATTGGGCTCTCACACCTCCTGGAAACCTTGCTAGGGCCTCCTCTGGATATAAGATGCCCAGCCATACAGGGGAGGGGGCGCCACATTGGGCTCTCACACCTCCTGGAAACCTTGCTAGGGCCTCCTCTGAATATAAGATGCCCAGCCATACAGGGGAGGGGGCACCACATTGGGCTCTCACACCTCCTGGAAACCTTGCTAGGGCCTCCTCTGAATATAAGATGCCCAGCCATACAGGGGAGGGGGCGCCACATTGGGCTCTCACACCTCCTGGAAACCTTGCTAGGGCCTCCTCTGAATATAAGATGCCCAGCCATACAGGGGAGGGGGCACCACATTGGGCTCTCACACCTCCTGGAAACCTTGCTAGGGCCTCCTCTGAATATAAGATGCCCAGCCATACAGGGAAGGGGGCGCCACAATGAGCTCTCACACCCCCTGGAAACCTTGCTAGGGCCCCCTCTGGATATAAGATGCCCAGCCATACAGGGGAGGGGGCGCCACATTGGGCTCTCACACCTCATGGAAACCTTGCTAGGGCCTCCTCTGGATATAAGATGCCCAGCCATACAGGGGAGGGGGCGCCACATTGGGCTCTCACACCTCCTGGAAACCTTGCTAGGGCCTCCTCTGAATATAAGATGCCCAGCCATACAGGGGAGGGGGCACCACATTGGGCTCTCACACCTCCTGGAAACCTTGCTAGGGCCCCCTCTGGATATAAGATGCCCAGCCATACAGGGGAGGGGGCACCACATTGGGCTCTCGCACCCCCTGGAAACCTTGCTAGGGACCCCTCTGAATATAAGATGCCCAGCCATACAGTGGAGGGGGCGCCACATTGGGCTCTCACACCCCCTGGAAACCTTGCTAGGGCCCCCTCTGGATATAAGATGCCCAGCCATACAGGGGAGGGGGCACCACAATGAGCTCTCACACCCCCTGGAAACCTTGCTAGGGCCTCCTCTGAATATAAGATGCCCAGCCATACAGGGGAGGGGGCACCACAATGAGCTCTCACACCCCCTGGAAACCTTGCTAGGGACCCCTCTGAATATAAGATGCCCAGCCATACAGGGGAGGGGGCACCACATTGGGCTCTCGCACCCCCTGGAAACCTTGCTAGGGCCCCCTCTGGATATAAGATGCCCAGCCATACCGGGGAGGGGGCGCCACATTGGGCTCTCACACCTCCTGGAAACCTTGCTAGGGCCCCCTCTGGATATAAGATGCCCAGCCATACAGGGGAGGGGGCGCCACATTGGGCTCTCGCACCCCCTGGAAACCTTGCTAGGGCCCCCTCTGAATATAAGATGCCCAGCCATACAGGGGAGGGGGCACCACAATGAGCTCTCACACCCCCTGGAAACCTTGCTAGGGACCCCTCTGAATATAAGATGCCCAGCCATACAGGGGAGGGGGCACCACAATGAGCTCTCGCACCACCTGGAAACCTTGCTAGGGCCCCCTCTGGATATAAGATGCCCAGCCATACAGGGGAGGGGGCGCCACATTGGGCTCTCGCACCCCCTGGAAACCTTGCTAGGGCCCTCTCTGAATATAAGATGCCCAGCGATACAGGGGAGGGGGCGCCACATTGGGCTCTCGCACCCCCTGGAAACCTTGCTAGGGCCCCTCTGAATATAAGATGCCCAGCCATACAGGGGAGGGGGCGCCACAATGGGCTCTCGCACCCCCTGGAAACCTTGCTAGGGCCCCCTCTGGATATAAGATGCCCAGCCATACAGGGGAGGGGGCACCACAATGAGCTCTCACACCTCCTGGAAACCTTGCTAGGGCCCTCTCTGAATATAAGATGCCCAGCGATACAGGGGAGGGGGCGCCACATTGGGCTCTCACACCCCCTGGAAACCTTGCTAGGGCCCCCTCTGAATATAAGATGCGCAGCCATTCAGGGGAGGGGGCACCACAATGAGCTCTCACACCTCCTGGAAACCTTGCTAGGGCCTCCTCTGAATATAAGATGCCCAGCCATACAGAGGAGGGGGCACCACAATGAGCTCTCGCACCTCCTGGAAACCTTGCTAGGGCCTCCTCTGAATATAAGATGCCCAGCCATACAGGGGAGGGGGCACCACATTGGGCTCTCACACCTCCTGGAAACCTTGCTAGGGCCCCCTCTGGATATAAGATGCCCAGCCATACAGGGGAGGGGGCGCCACATTGGGCTCTCGCACCCCCTGGAAACCTTGCTAGGGCCTCCTCTGAATATAAGAAGCCCAGCGATACAGGGGAGGGGGCGCCACAATGAGCTCTCGCACCCCCTGGAAACCTTGCTAGGGTCCCCTCTGAATATAAGATGCCCAGCCATACAGGGGAGGGGGCACCACAATGAGCTCTCGCACCCCCTGGAAACCTTGCTAGGTCCCCTCTGAATATAAGATGCCCAGCCATACAGGGGAGGGGGCGCCACAATGAGCTCTCACACCCACTGGAAACCTTGCTAGGGCCCCCTCTGAATATAAGATGCCCAGCCATACAGGGAAGGGGGCGCCACAATGAGCTCTCGCACCCACTGGAAACCTTGCTAGGGCCTCCTCTGAATATAAGATGCCCAGCCATACAGGGGAGGGGGCGCCACAATGAGCTCTCGCACCACCTGGAAACCTTGCTAGGGCCTCCTCTGAATATAAGATGCCCAGCCATACAGGGGAGGGGGCGCCACAATGAGCTCTTGCACCACCTGGAAACCTTGGTAGGGCCCCCTCTGAATATAAGATGCCCAGCCATACAGGGGAGGGGGCGCCACAATGAGCTCTCACACCCACTGGAAACCTTGCTAGGGCCCCCTCTGAATATAAGATGCCCAGCCATACAGGGGAGAGGGCGCCACAATGAGCTCTCACACCCACTGGAAACCTTGCTAGGGCCTCCTCTGAATAGAAGATGCCCAGCCATACAGGGAAGGGGGCGCCACAATGAGCTCTCGCACCCCCTGGAAACCTTGCTAGGGTCCCCTCTGAATATAAGATGCCCAGCCATACAGGGGAGGGGGCACCACAATGAGCTCTCGCACCCCCTGGAAACCTTGCTAGGTCCCCTCTGAATATAAGATGCCCAGCCATACAGGGGAGGGGGCGCCACAATGAGCTCTCACACCCACTGGAAACCTTGCTAGGGCCCCCTCTGAATATAAGATGCCCAGCCATACAGGGGAGGGTGCGCCACAATGAGCTCTCACACCCCCTGGAAACCTTGCTAGGGCCCCCTCTGAATATAAGATGCCCAGCCATACAGGGGAGGGGGCGCCACAATGAGCTCTCGCACCTCCTGGAAACCTTGCTAGGGTCCCCTCTGAATATAAGATGCCCAGCCATACAGGGGAGGGGGCGCCACAATGAGCTCTCACACCCCCTGGAAACCTTGCTAGGGCCCCCTCTGAATATAAGATGCCCAGCCATACAGGAGAGGGGGCGCCACAATGAGCTCTCGCACCTCCTGGAAAACTTGCTAGGGCCCCCTCTGAATATAAGATGCCCAGCCATACAGGGGAGGGGGCGCCACATTGGGCTCTCGCACCCCCTGGAAACCTTGCTAGTGCCCCCTCTGAATATAAGATGCGCAGCCATTCAGGGGAGGGGGCACCACAATGAGCTCTCACACCCACTGGAGACCTTGCTAGGGCTCTGAATATAAGATGCCCAGCCATACAGGGGAGGGGGCGCCACAATGAGCTCTCGCACCACCTGGAAACCTTGCTAGGGCCCCCTCTGAATATAAGATGCCCAGCCATACAGGGGAGGGGGCGCCACAATGAGCTCTCGCACCACCTGGAAACCTTGCTAGGGCCCCCTCTGAATATAAGATGCCCAGCCATACAGGGGAGGGGGCACCACAATGAGCTCTCGCACCACCTGGAAAAGTTGCTAGGGCCCCCTCTGAATATAAGATGCCCAGCCATACAGGGGAGGGGGCGCCACATTGGGCTCTTGCACCACCTGGCAACCTTGCTAGGGCCCCCTCTGAATATAAGATGCCCAGCCATACAGGGGAGGGGGCGCCACAATGAGCTCTCGCACCACCTGGAAACCTTGCTAGGGCCCCCTCTGAATATAAGATGCCCAGCCATACAGGGGAGGGGGCGCCACAATGAGCTCTCGCACCACCTGGAAACCTTGCTAGGGCCCCCTCTGAATTTAAGATGCCCAGCCATACAGGGGAGGGGGCGCCACAATGAGCTCTCGCACCACCTGGAAACCTTGCTAGGGCCCCCTCTGAATATAAGATGCCCAGCGATACAGGGGAGGGGGCGCCACAATGAGCTCTCGCACCACCTGGAAACCTTGCTAGGGCCCCCTCTGAATATAAGATGCCCAGCCATTCAGGGGAGGGGGCGCCACAATGAGCTCTCGCACCACCTGGAAACCTTGCTAGGGCCCCCTCTGAATATAAGATGCCCAGCCATACAGGGGAGGGGGCGCCACAATGAGCTCTCGCACCACCTGGAAACCTTGCTAGGGTCCCCTCTGAATATAAGATGCCCAGCCATACAGGGGAGGGGGCGCCACAATGAGCTCTCGCACCACCTGGAAACCTTGCTAGGGCCCCCTCTGAATATAAGATGCCCAGCCATACAGGGGAGGGGGCGCCACAATGAGCTCTCGCACCACCTGGAAACCTTGCTAGGGCCCCCTCTGAATATAAGATGCCCAGCCATACAGGGGAGGGGGCGCCACAATGAGCTCTCGCACCACCTGGAAACCTTGCTAGGGCCCCCTCTGAATATAAGATGCCCAGCGATACAGGGGAGGGGGCGCCACAATGAGCTCTCGCACCACCTGGAAACCTTGCTAGGGCCCCCTCTGAATATAAGATGCCCAGCCATTCAGGGGAGGGGGCGCCTGTACGGTGATCCTCCCTGGACTCAAAGTGGTTCACCCAGTGCCCACGGACGGCAGCGCCCGCAGCAGAATCGGGAGTCGTTGGCATTGTTGTGTGTGATGTTATATTCTTTGGGATCAGGGAGCTCATTGGCATATTTTATCAGATGTTTACCTTGTTTTAGGATTAATATAATAAATCACCATAAGTTATTATACGAGGAGTTTTTTTAAACTGCTACCAGAGAAATGTTACACCAACAACATTTTTTGTCCTCCTGATTGTCGGATTAAAGAGAACACAGAGAATACTACGAAAACATCTAAGGAAATAGCTTTCTTGGTTTGAGATTTAGATAGCACAGATCAGCACCAGTAAGTACGATCTGGTTCAGCACATTTTTCATACTTTGTTTCTCGGGTCATTATGGATGCCGATCAGGAACGTTTATTAATAAAGAAAAGAGAAGTCGTCAAATATCGCGTGACTCGCTTAGGTACATTCGTGGATGCATTTGCAGTAGGTGGTAATCTCAACGACATTAAGTTTAGGAAGCAATCGTTGCCGAGTTTAATGAATGAATATAAAGATATTCAGACCCAATTGGAAATCGATGATCCTGAAAACGAATCACATGATGTAGATAGAACAGCCTTTGATGACTTTGGGCATTAATTCAAAAATGGAAACTCTACTGTGCCCCGAACATACATACCTACCTCTGCCTGTAAATATTGATAACATGAGCAATAGTTGCGCACTAAAACTTCCAACTATTTCTCTACCCTTGTTCAGTGGCGCTCTACAAGATCTCATGCATTCCTATGACACCTCTGTAGCGCTGATAATCAACAACGAATAAATCACAGACATTCAGATATTATTATCTATAATGCTTGCCTGGTGAACCTTACCACCTAATTGAGAATTAACCCATTTCACAGGATTACTTCAAGGTCGTCTGAGACTTGATTCGCAGTCGTTATCACAATCCCAGACTTACATCAGACCGTCACATCAAGGAATTATTGTCACTCCCGAACGCAAAGCATGATTCTCCTAAAGAGCTGCTTTTCCTAATAAATCAACTTTGCAGCAACTTAAATTCCACAGAAGCTCTAAAAATTGAAACGCCCTTGAAAGACCTAATGCCCTCACACTTAGTTTTGGAAAGAATCGGTCTCAATCTTAGGAAAAATAGGAGAATGGTACTTTAAATAAAACGCACACCAACTTGAAGGACTTAATTCAATTCTTGGAAAATAAATGCCAAACTTTAGAAATAGTCACGTCCAACAAGACAGCTGCTGTAACCCATGATGAGGCCAAGCATGGTACAAGTTCAAGGGGACCATACCGAGCCTTCGTCACCACGTCACCTTATTGTGTGCTATGTAAGACATCTAACAGTCTGCATAAATGCCCCAATTTCAAGTACATGGACGTAAATAGCCGTATAGGTGTTGAGAGGGAACATAATCTCTGTTTAAATTGCTTGAGAAGTGACAATGTAGCCAACAATTGCAACCCAGGTAACGGCAGAAGGAGCAATAAAAGTCACCACACATTGATACATATAGGCCAGAATATGAACAATACTGCTACTCCGTTACACAGTGCATCCCCGCAGCAAGCATATTGTTCTGTCAGAAGTTCATGTCCACACAATGAAGTATTGTTATCAACTACCAATATTAACATTAGGGATAGCGAAGATCGAATGCATCAATGTCGAGCACTATTAGACAGTGCATCACAGATGAACTTCGTGTCTCGAGACTTAGTGGATCGTTTGGGTATCAAGCTGAATTTTCATTCGATACTCATCAATGGTATTATCAATACTCGAGTGACTGAATCCTCTTACTTCAGTCAACTTCAGATAGAGTCGAGAGTTGTTACTTATAGTCGGCGTATAGTATGTTCTGTCTTGCGTCAGATTACTGGCCCGCTGTCTTCATCATGAATAGATTACGAGGACTGGCAACTGCCGTCAACATTCCACTAGCTGACCCTAATTTCAACCAGCCCAAAATTATAGATCTTCAGTTAGGTGCTACTGTGTTCTTTGAAGTCCTAAGACCCGAACAACAATCGAGGGATGGTTTCCCTAATCTTCAAAGTACACGACTTGGTCGGGTGCTATCTGGATGTTTACCACCTCACTCCGTTCAACAACGAAATAATGGAACAACATCATTGTTGTCCACGGCTGAAACCTTGCACACACAGGTGGAACGCTTTTGGGAGCAGGAAGAGCTTACGACTTGTAGCCATTCCAAGGAAAAAAGTGAATGCGAGGAGCAATTTCGGAAATCTTTCTCGCGCGATGAGTCGGGCAGGTTCATAGTGTGACCACCACTACGGCAGGGAGTGGGATTACTTGGTGACTCGTTTGACGATGCCAGGAGGAGCTTTGGCTTGATAGAGAGTAAATTGCATCGACAACCTGACCTGAAGAATGAATATATCAAATTCATGGATGAATATTTACAACTAAGTCACATGGAACTTGTCGATCCTAGTGACCAGCAGAAACCTGGTTATTACATGCCTCATCACGCGGCAAACAAGGACACGAGAAGCACCACCAAGGTCAGAGTTGTCTACAATGCGTCGGTTAAAACTACTTCGTCGATCTCCCCGAATGATGAGATGTTGGTTGGGCCAACTGTTCAGCAGGATCTGTTCTCGATCGTTCATCGCTTCCGCACACACAAGTATGCGCTAACATCAGATATCAAGAAGATGTACCGACAGATTCAGATTCATTAAGCAGACCGAGACGTCCAGAGAATCTTGTGGCGCAGTTCTCCAAATCAACAACTGGACAGGTACCGATTGACTACTGTAACCTACGGTACTTCAGCGACTCCTTATCAGCTATCCGTTGCTTACTGCAGGTGGCACTCGAAGGTCAAGAAATATAACCTACAGCTGCCAAAGTTACCAAGAGAGACTTCTACGTTGATGATCTTTTGACAAAGACAGATACAATTGAAGAAGCCATCCATTTAAACAAAGACCTCTCATCGCTCCTGAAAACCGGAGGATTCCCCATCCGTAAATAGCGATCCAACAACCCTGATATTTTGGAAGCCATCCCACCCACACTTCGCGAGAGCCAGGTGACGTGCAGTCTTCCTCTTGAAGATGGCGCCATAAACACTCTTGGTCTGTTGTGGCATTCGAGTTGTGACTCATTTCAATTCACCGTGGGAGCCCTCAACCACAAGAATGTGACTTGGACAAAGAGATCAGTGTTGGTCAATGTAGCGTCCATTTATGATCCCTTGGGAATCATTGGGCCTTTAATTGTTCAGTGCAAGTTGTTTATACATGTTCTTTGGCAACAACTCCTGGATTGGTGCCCTCAGAACTTGAGACACAATGGAAGCAGGTACATCAGCCGCTCCCTAAACTAAATGAGATTCATGTACACGGAAGGTGACGGCAGATGGCATTAATGCCAATGTTGAACTTCACGTTGTTTATGATGCATCAGGAGGAGCCTACGGTGCCTGAGGTTATCTATGTTGCACCAACTCCAATCGAACAATTTCCGTTCGTTTACTTTGCTCAAAATCTAGAGTAGCCCCTTTGAAGCAAGTGTCGCTACCATGAGTGGCGCACTACTTCTGAGCAGGCTAATGGAAATGGTGATTAAGACCCTTAATTTGCATTCATGTCGACGATATTACTGGACAGACTCCAGTGTTGTTTTAGCCAGGTAATTCCTCAGCCTGGAAAACATGTGTGGCCAACAGGGTGTCGGAAATTCACCAACTGACTTCTCAGCAAGATTGAAACCATGCCTCATCACAGGACAATCCAGCAGATGTTATCTCCAGGGGAACAGAGCCACATCGACTTCAAAGCAATCGATTATGGTCGGCGGGGCCCGTCTGGCTATCTACGGATCCTTCAACCTGGCCTGAACTTACCATTGCTGGACCAACCGAAATTCCTGAGCAGCGAGGAGTAAGGTTGTGTTTCGTGGCGAGTAATCACGACGCAGATAACCTCTTCATCCGGTTTTCCAGCTGGACTAAACTACACAGAGTATTTGCATACATTCTCAGATTTTTCACAAACTAAAGCAGGATGCTGCAGCAAGACGGCATGGACCTTTGACTACTGTCGAACTTCGCGATAGTCTGACAGCAATCATCCACATCGTTCAGCGTTGCTCGTACAGTCAGGAGACACATAATTTACATCAAAGAAACGCAGTGCACTTCAGAGCAAACTTCTCACTCTGAACACCTTCCTAGATAGTGACAACCTAGTGAGGGTGGCCGGCAGGCTAGAGAATGCTGAAGCAACAATAGAACAAAAACATCCTTTGATACTTCCACCTAAGCATCATGTCACAAAATCGCTTATTTGGAATGAACACATACGACTTTTGCACGCACAGCAAACTTATCTTAGCTTCGTTGCGGCAACGGTGGTGGCTAACCAATGGCCTATCTGCTATCAGGAAGGTGATCCTCAGTTGTGTAACATGCTTCTGAGCGAAGACCAATGACACCAGTCAACTCATGGGACAATTGATTTAGTCTAGAGTGATCCCTAGCAAGCCATTCTCTCATTGTGGTGTGGACTATGGAGGTCCGCTGCATGTGAAATATTTAAGCCCACGAAGTAAAATACAGAAGAAATGGTACATAGCATTGTTTGTGTGCATGGCGACCAAGGCAGTACAAATTGAGGCCGTCAGCGATCTATCCACGGAGGCTTTTATTGCCATCTTAAGAAGGTTCGTTTCAAGGCGTAGCCACTGCAGTCACATGTATAGTGACAATGGCACGTGCTTCACCAGAGAAAGAAGGAAATTAGATGAATTGTCACGCTTCATCCGGACAGAAGACCATCAAACGAACGTATTGAACTCCACAGCTGAAGAAGGAATTCGTTGGCATCATATACCTCCTCACTCCCCTCACTTCGGCGGGCTGTGGAAAGCAGGTATAAAATTAGTGAAGACCCACCTGAAGAAGGTTGCTGGTAATTCTGTGCTAACCTTTGAAGAAATAACCACACTGCTCACACAAATTGAAGCATGTTTAAATTCGAGACCAATCGTTCCGATACGCAACAGTCCTGATGAATATGCTTCCCCTCACCCCTGGTCATTTCTTGACTGGTGAACCCTTAGTCTCATACCCTGAACCAGATTGTCACTTAGGGGCATCATCACGGCTGTCAAGATGGCAACTGGTCCAGCGGTGCCGACGACTCATCTTGAAACGCTGGAAACCTGACTACTTGGGCCAGCTCCAGTAAGGTTCCAAGTGGCTCCAGAATCAACCCCCCAGCCTCAAAGCAGGGAGGCTGGTACTTCTGAAAGAAGAAAATGCTGCCCCCCCCCCCACACACTCACATGGCTAACCAAAATAATTGAAGAATGATGGTCTGGTGCGTGTAGTGACTGTGCGGACGAGCAAAGCGTCATACAAAAGGCAAGTGATCAGTCTTTTCCCTGACGAGCTCATCTAAAGGACTACCAGTGTAATGTGATTCACCTTCGTTTTATCGTATGTGTTTGTGTACATTTTCTGTTTTGATTTTGCTTAAGACTTGTGTTGGAGAAGTATGTCCACTCATTGCTACCTTTCTTGTAATTTGAATGACAAATTAGATGGGCATCATGTACGGTGCTGCACTCTGTACTAAGGTGGTTCACCCAGTGCACACGAACGGCAGTGCCCGTAGCACAGTCGGGAATCATTGAGCATTCTGTGTGATGTCATATCTTTGGATATCTGGGCAATCAATACCTTATATAAATAAATGCAGTAAGCAGGGCTACCATAAGCCTATGTTGGATAAATTCTAAAGTAGACCCTAGGCACTAATCACAGGCATATGTACTGTAAACTACAATAATATGCACATAGACAGAGGTGTACTGGTACAGTGGTTTCACTCTAATGTGAATAAGAAAAATAGCAATATGAATACGCTACACCTCATAAACAGTGAAGGAGACGGGGACCTTCCACCAAGATAATATATGATAATATTAATGAAGTTCATACCTTCCCAAGCTGGAATTTTACTAAATAAGTCGTGATATTGAAAGGTGTTAATAAAACGCTTAGTCAAACTCAATAATTTAATGCAACGTGACGAACCGCCATTACATGGATAACACTCAGACCGGAAAAAAACACCGTCTGGTCAAGGAACTTAGAACACACTCCCACCTTGCAATTTACAGGCAAATTAAATTGCAACCTTCTCACAATCACAAATTAAGTCTATGGCAGTGACCTGAAATACAGCCGCATATTTTATCCAATCCTTGGGTAGTGGAGCAAATGGAGTTTCAACTGCTTTTCCGTGAAGCTTTTTGCATGTGACGCATTGGGTGATCACCTCCCTGGCTAGTCTCCTTATTCCCGTTATCCAGTATTTCTCGCGTAGATTTGACAACAGTGTTTGCAATCCTGCATGTTGTAAATGACAGTGCTTTTGAAAGACCAATCTTTGCACTAACACATGCTTGCCTGACAACAGTATTGGACATTTAAAATGGTTATGTTCATCCCCTAATAGAAGTTTCGTTCTGACTCGTAAGAGTTCCTCTTCGTCAACAAAGGTCTGCATTTCTTTGATCAATCTTGCCTCTTTCTTATCAAAACTATAATTTTGTATGCACCTCAGTAATTTCTTCTCTGCTCTCTGAGTTTCTTCATATCTCAGTTCTCCACGTCTTGTGTTGTTCTTGCGACACCCATCAATAAATCGAAATATCCATCTTATCAGTCTTACAATCTTCGAGTACTTCGAAAAGTAGGCGAGCCATGAAGTGAAGTTCGTCCTTTCACAAGATGTACTGGACACCACAGTTTTCTTCCTTTCAGCATTTACTTCTTCTTCTTCTGGTGGAGATTCTTTGGACCTGGGCCATTCATTTTGTTCTTTCCTTATCCACGGCGCGGCGGCCCTCCCACCATTGGGTTTCTTTCAATATCTTTGCATTACAGCCTCTTGAGGGAAGGTCTGCAGGGTTCAAAGTTCCGGGAACATGACGCCAGTCAGTAGGATGGCTATGCAGCTTGATCTCTCGTACTCGGTTGCCAACGAACGTGTTCCAATCTCCTTCCCTTTGTAACCATGCTAGCACAACCATTGAATCACTCCAGTAATAGATCTTACTGTCTGAAAGATCCAAACTCTTCTTAACGTGGTAGGCAAGTCGAGATGCTATGACTGCTGCTAGCAACTCCAGTCTAGGAATTGTCAATTGTTTTACGGGTGCCACTCTTGCTTTACATGCCAAAAAGCGAACTGAAACCTTTCCAGCGAACTCTGCCCGCAGGAAGACACAAGCGGCAAATGACAATTTACTGGCATCGCAAAACACATGAAAAGTCTTTTCACAGTCCATGAAGGGTTCTAAAGACAGTCTTCTGGGAACCTGGCAGTTACCCAAATGATGCAAATGCTTTAACCATGCAGAAAATTGCTGGGTTATTTCTTCAGGTAATTCAACATCCCAACCACATCTCAATTTCCATGTATGTTGCAGGAGTAGTTTTGGAATGAGTGTAGTGGGACTGGTATAACCCACGGGGTCAAATATACTCTGGGTTATAGACAGCAGAACTCTCTTCGTAATGGATTCTCCCGTTAATTTAAGTCCACTGACATCACAAAACAAAAGATCATTTACAATGTCCCATGATACGCCTAAAATTGGAACAATTTCTTTGCCTTTATCAATCACATTGCCAAACAAAGGAGCAGTTGCCCACCCTCTAAGCTCAAACTGTCCAGATGCCATCAACTGAGTGGATTCCCGAACAAATTTATTAACTGATTATTCAGTTTCAAGGCTAGTAATGCACTTATCTACATAGAACGATTGCTTCAAAATATTTGCTGTCTGTCTCATGTCTTCTGGAGCCTGATTTAGATGATGGGTGATGGTTGCTCCTAGCAAGAAAGGACTCGAAGACACACCAAATACTACACGTCGATGTCTGAATGTGATCATTTCTTGTGCATCAGCACTGCTCCTCCACAGGAATTTCAGGAAATCACTATCCCTCGATGATAAGCTTATTTGTAAAAAATGCCTTCTTGATGTCAGCAGTAACACATTTCCTGAATTGCAACAGTAGCTTTGGAACCAACTCGATTAGATTCGGACCTTTACAAACACAGTCATTCAATGATGTTCCTATGTGGTCCTTAGCTGAAGCATCAAAAACTGGGCGTATTTTTGTGGTCTGACTAGTTGCCTTGATGACAGCCCTATGTGGCAAGTAGTACCCTCTAGCTTCATTTTCAGGAACTATCTCTATGATGCCAGATTGGAGCCAGTCTTGAAACACTCCATGATATCCTTTTAATTTCCCAGAAGCACGCAGGCGGTTTGTCACACCGATAAGTCTCTTTTCTGCCAAAGCTTTGTTATCCAGGAGTTCCGGATGTCCTTCCCTCCACAGCAAGCACACTACTTATCTGTTTTCTTCATTAACCTTCACAGTTTGGTTGAAAAACTGAAGGGTATCAGTATTCAAATCTTCTGCCTTCTTCACGGCCTCCGATTCATTAATACCTATAACCTCAAACTTCCATAAATCTGACAAATCCAAGTTACAGTTGTAGGTTATGGCAGCTAGAGAATTATTTGCAGTCGTTCTGGGGCCCTGAATCGTCCAACCTAATCGCGTTTCAATTGCTATCACAGCATCATCCAAATGCACACATGAACCAGTTAAGAATGATCCTGAAATGTCTGCTCCTATCAGCAATCCTATATCAGGTGGATTCCTCCATGTGTCAGACAGAATTATTCTTTTCTCATTGAGTTTGGGGTACACGTTTTGACTTTCAACTCTTGGTAGATAACCACAAATTTTGCCCTGTTCTAATACACTTATAGATCCTTGATATTCACCATTTACACTTCTCAAAATAATATCATAGAAGCTGTGTTGCTTTTGACTGGTTTCAACTCCCCCAGAAAGACTGTGGCTCAACATTTCCTTCCCAGATGGTTTTATATTTAGTTCTCTCACAACATCTGTAGAAATATAGGATCTTTGAGCACCGCTGTCATAAAGTGCACGTACTATTTTAACCTTACCATTATGGACAATATTAACCATTACTGTTTGCAAAAGAGTGTACCCTGACTTCTGTGATAAGAGAGCTTGTGACTCTGCACACTTTAGGCCTACTTCAACACTTTCAGTTTTCTTACTCTGGATGGGTAATTCTGGACACATAACTGTCACATGGCGCGTAAAACGGACAATACATTTGACGAAGTTCCGGCACCTCTTAGCACCGTGACCAGCTTTTAAACATACAAAACAACAATTCCTTTTCTTGAGCAAATTCTTTTTTTCATCCAACGACATCATTCTTCCTTTAAAGCACTCTGTAGCCGCATGAGAAGTTCTATCACACCACACACATTTTGTATCTGAGCTTTGTTGTTTAGAACTCCCTGAATATATGCACGCTGCAGTAGGTAATCTGCTTGTTTTACCATTGTCAATACTATCACTAGCGACACTCCTATTACTAGAAATACCACTGCGAGCCAACTGAAGGCGCTCTTCACTTTCGACCTCAAGTTTCAAGAACTCCAGCAGATTAGCTAGACGGTCACTAGGATCATGAATTTCAGCTCTACTTACCGTACGTGCCCTTTCCCATGCTCTTAGGATATCGTCAGGTAAAGCTGACTCAACCACCGGATACAACATGGCAGCATACTGCTCCATCGTTACTCCTAGGGTCTCTAAGGCTCTATGTTTAGTTTCTAATCTGTCATACAATTTTGCTAAAGATATAACATCGTGTGTCATCACCAAACCAAGTAATTCGCGAACGTATATCTCTATTAGTAGTTCATCACGAGCAAACCTTGATTTCAGCTGTTCGATGGCTTTACTATAGTTAGGGCCGGGGGAAAGCTCTCAACAAGTTCCCTAGCACTGGATCCCGGCACTGTAGCTTGTATTAAGTATTGGAACTTGTCCTCATCAGCAATTGTTTCGTCATCATTAATCTTGCGAAACTGTCCCCAGAAACCTAACTAATTTCTCACATTACAATCAAACGCCTTCAGTTCCAATTTAGGTAATCGTAAGTTCCTTTTATGCGAAGATTAGAATTTGCTTCACTTCCACTTTCTGATACGACATTCCCTCGATCAAGAAGTACATTCTCATACCTGGTTTTGGCTGCTATCCATTCCTCATTGTACGCTTCGGCGGCTTCGTACTCCTTTTCACAAATTTGTTCATCGAAATCTTCTGCCGTAAACCATACATCCCGTATATTGTCTTCTATCATGAAGAGACGCGTTGCTTTGTCCTCTAGAATTTTGAATGCAGTTGCTACGTCGTCTGGCACGCGCGGATCTACGTCCAATTTCTGTTCAAACACGTTCAATGATTTCGTGTATAAACGTCGCACTAAACCTCGTTCCCGTTTTAATTTTTCCATTTTAGCTAATCTTGTCAAGGTCGCCAGATGTTAATAAAACGCTTAGTCAAACTCAATAGTTTAATGCAACGTGACGAAGCGCCATTACATGGATAACACACAGTCCGAAAAAAAAGACAAACAAACACCGTCTGGTCAAGGAACTTAGAACAAAAGGGATGGCGGGTGAGTTCAGCAGAGGAGTGAACTACATCATTTCCAGACCAATTTTAATCATTACAAAAGGTATTTATAGCTAAGAAATTCCTTCCGTAGGTTCTCGTCTTCTTCACTGTTGTTGACTGAGCCTAATTTAAAACGCTTAGCCTACGGTACTTTCAGGAGGGAAACCCCCAACGTTTATATCGCAGAACTACTGCTCACTAGAATGGAAATAATACAAGATAAGGTAATTCCAAACAGGCAATCACTTATATTATACTACTTAATTGCATTTGAAATATTTTCACAGGACGATCTGAGGTTATGTGCACCATGTAATAAAAATACTGTATACCTTACCTTTGTTGTTTTACTGACTGTTAATGTTTCTCTTGGGATGGTTTGTATCCACTTCTTTGTCAAGCTTGCCTCTTTCGGAAAAGAAAACACGTGTACTTTTGGTCCCGTTGGATAATTTCTTCTACACACAGCGCCTATATGGGATTTTGCCGATTAAAAATAATGCGGCTACGGTGACGTAGTTGGTAGGATGTTGACTTGCTGTGCCCAGGATCACGGGTTCAAACCCCGCCAAAGTCGTCAGATTCTCTAAGAGCGTTAAAATCCTTTAGTATGCCTTCCTTTGGAGGGGAAGTAGAGCCAGCGATTCCATGCCATAGATTTATGGCATGTAAAATATCCTTTCACTATCTAAACTTGTGTGAAGCTAAATTTCTCCCTTAGATTTCGTTGAAACTCTCTATTGAAGATCCAACCTTCACCACTAGGTATCGGTGACATCTGATAGCAAAAGTTGGAACTACTTGAAAGTCAACGGAACTTATAGCTCACCCCATGGGTGTCCACTTGAAGCACCTCCAGCCTCTGGCGAGATGAACATGTCCTCGGACACTCCTGTCACTAAAATCCATACCCTAAAAAACAAATTAAATAAATAATGCAGATATCCAGATAAAATAAAATAAAACTTTCACAAAACGTTCGCAACACACTTTCTAAATTGATTCAAGTAATTTGAGCGATGAAATGCAAAGACTCTTGAAGGTTCACTTCGCTACTATCGCTACCTTTGGTCAAGCAAGAAGGAAGCTATAGTCAGAGAGTGCGGAGGCCTTATTTCTAGGTGGCGCGGATTTAACCCACTTTCTTCTTTTCGGATAACTTCTCTTTCTATTAGAATTATTTTGCAGTCTGAAATACTAGACGCCCGAAGCAGCCTTGTTCTTTCGAAGAAAGGCTATGGTGTCATGCAGTTTCCAGTCTTCGCAAAGCAGTTTAACGACTCCCGCTGATTTATAAACATCAATGTAGTCGGCTTTATGAATAATGGTCGGTTGTTTCATTAGTGGCATGTCAACCTAACCAAACATTCGATCAGCTGGTTAAATACTGTGGTTTGTACGGGGAACATTATGTGAAACGTGTTTACTTTAGAATTTCTTTCTACTAAAAATGCATAAGTGTACGCATAACAACATTTATTCGGAGCGCTACACCCATCAAAGAACAGTCTAATACTTGCAGTTAGTGGCAGGGCTACAAGATGCTGTAACAGAGCAGAAGAAACATCGATAAAGACACTTCCGGCTTGATCTTATGTCCATAAATAATAGTTAGGATTATTCCCATAAATCTTAATAATACATACACAATACAACCTTACTTGTCAGGAATTGTATGCTCTTTAAATGGATGATTCTGGAAGAAGCGGAATTAGCTGTACATCGAAGCTCATTGTTGCAGAATATGTCCAATGTTTACATTAAATTATAAAATGTTGATGCACGATGACTGTGCAGTCGTTTACTGAACATGTATTCAGTCTTTTTTACTGGATCAGTTGTTGCACTAATGATAGGTTTCATTTTACAGCAGTAACTACTAACATCTAAAGATGGGGAACAAAATCCAATATTGCAATATTAGAAAAGTTTTCGAGACATAGACACTGTATTGCCAATATCAACTCAAGTATCATTGCACATTTTCCACACCTTTGTTTTATTTTAATTAGCATCGAGGTCAACAAGCTTTGATTTTTGTCTTCAATAATGTGCTGTCTAACATCACTCAGTCTACCGCTCTCTCACATTACAGATTTCCTCTCCAATCAATGATAACGACCTGAGATTAAAACATTAGGTTGGACAGATATTAATATACACCACTGCTGACTAGAAGATTTGTTCATCAGAAAATAATCATATTTATTTATATTCAAAGATGCTTTGTTCTACTGATTTGTACAAATGATTGCATTGAATGTCCCTTTATTGAATTTTCATGTCTTTTCTTTTAATTCATCCGTTATTATTTTTTATCTCCCTCTTTATAACTTACCTTGTAAATGAATTGTTAATTTTTCTGCCAACAAATGAAATTATATTTTTCTTTAGCTCTAAAGAAAACAAATGTCGTTATTCCTTAATCTTAGAACATAATTGAGACCAACTCTTGTTAAACGTGCTACCCTAAACATTCAATCAACGTAATACTCAGGCTCTAATGGTGGGATTTCTGCCATAGAAAACGCCGTTACATGCCCCTCCGCCACACATATCCTGTTATTTTTCTCAGAGTTGGTAATTGGCCGACGGTTGGTGACATTAGGTGGTAGTTATTCTCACTTTGCATGACCTGCAGGTGTTAAAAACTTTATTCTTCGTTGTAAACAAATTAATTTGTCTTGTTCCCTCCAGAAGTCAAGCCATCATCTCTAATTCTCCCTTAATCGCAATTCTCAAAATTAAAAACCCTCAGAATTTAATAAAGCCAGCGCCAATTACTGCCACCATGTGCAATATTTGTAGTAAAAATAGGTCTCATTCTATTACTGTAGTATTGACATTGCAGCTAATTGCATTACACAGCTCACTGATGTTCTTCCTTTACTAGTAAACTGTACTGTAAGGTGGTAGTTAGCTACTATTCAAATTCAGAATGAGTCATATCCTTGTTGCTTGAAAAAAATCTGAGATAGAAGCAACTTATTATATGAAGAGATAGTGAATATCAACACTGTAACCTTCACGAAACATGCCATCATAAGCACTTAATTTTTTCAGAGAACAAAAAATATTCTTAAGTGCAAACCCAAAATGTGTAAAATCTCTTACCCTAGAACATTCCCAAATCATATCATATGGATGTACACAAAAACCGTGTACAACTTACATTGCCAGAACGTATCATATGAACGTGCACAAAACCCCTCTCACAATAACATCACGGAACATTACCGTTTGTTCTTTACAGCCCCCTCTCCATAAAATGTTCACAGAACATATCATATGGAAGTGAACCGAACCCCTCGCTATCAAAATTCAAAGAATATATATTGATTGATATACCTGCCCTTGTAACTATAACATTTACACAATTTAACATATGGAAGTACACAAATCCTCTTTTCCTGTAAAATACCCAGAATATTTAATTCAAGGATGTGCAATATCCTCTCTATGTCTCTTCACTTAAAACCGTTGAACGAATTACATGCTGAAAATATGGGAAACTGCCTTCCAGTAATTAAGGATGTTCAGGTTGTCCTTAAAACCTTCTCTTTCAAGGAAAACTGGGCACTATTTGAGAGCAATACATGCATATTTTCTCCATTACGGTAAAATATCAGTTAATTACTTTATTTGCATTCTTTCACAACTAAAATACAAAGTAAATTTGCTTTTACCAAAATTGATTATTACTGATGGCCACTATAGGTAATGAAACTTAAAACTTACCTCTATGCCGATTCAAATATATTACATGAAATAAGCTACCAGCCAAAATGTATTAAAATATGAGTCTTCAATTTACCAAACACATTTTAGTGAATTCTGCACTACAAGAAAGCAAGCGTGTTGTGCTGGCCAACAGGTGAGAATATTTTTGCCCAGCCTACTGATTAAATGATTCACAAGAAACACGGCAACTGCCTGCTGTGAAAGGAATATGTTATATTTTATCAAACTATTAAGACAAATCTTACAAGCAAATTCCATTCCATCATATATAACTAAAATGTAGCCTCATCCTGGGAAGAATTAATATATATCTCAACAAATATGCATTATGAATGAATCAAGCAATGGTTTTACACACCCACTTTGAATTACCATGTGCTTCAGTAATATCCCGCTTTCTAACAAACCTTTCTCGCCTTATATAAGTGAATTTGCTTGAGTCTGCAATAAAAAAATATTCGTATTCGAAATTTAGTTTCCAACAAGCTTTGCTCTAATGAACTACTTGATTATGGTTCTGTTTTATGCTCCGCGTGTACAACAGAGAAATTGTTTCTATACACTGTGATCTCAAACTTGTCACTTTGTTACAATTCATTCATCGCATGCTCTACATAAATAGGACTTCCGGTGCCTATGAATTAAAACGTGTGACTCGAAATCTCCCTTCGTATTTATGACTGGAAGTACTTAATAAATATTGCTTTTACCAATATCAATTAGCAGGTGATTTTTCGAAGCTCCTCACTATATTAATATGGCTTCTTGACCAGTATGAGTCACTGAGTCTTCAGACAGCCCTTGTGTGTGTTACTTAAATATGCTTTCTCCTGACTAAAAATTCACATGAGACTCTTAAAAGATACTTAGCTTGTAAATGTAGCTGCGCATATACCACTTCAGATTGGCGCAACACCAAAATGAATTTCTCACTTCAAAAATAACTCATATTGCCATGGAGCACAGTGGGGATGGACTTATTTCTTTAGCAGTGTCCACCCCTGCACTAAACAACTGAGATCTGTGGATACCATTTACCTGAAGAAACGCATTTACAATTTGCGGGCTAGCGCTACCGTCAACGAAAGTGAAATTTGGGACGAAATAGTCAGCGAAACCTTTCACTACAGGTGGCCAGATAGTATCCCTGTGACGATTTCCTGTCATGCGCCCATATAGTACACAAGAGAGGTTTTGCGACGATAAATAATACCACCAAAAAACATTGCACCACCTCCTTCCTGTCGGTATCAGTCTCGGATGTATTGGTCATGTATACGTTCCCCGGGCCGTCTCCACACTCGCTCAGATCGATCTCCATTGACACAGGCAAGTGAGCGTACTCAATATACACGCTGGCATGAACGACTAATGGACTTGAGGCCACTACGACTCATGGCCAGCAATATGCAATCCTTACATTTATGTGTGTAAAGATCAATTATCAGCAAGTTTACTGCGCACGAGGGACATATGAGCGGTTATTACCCTCGATGGATCATCGTGTGTGTATTTAATCTTTCCTTCGTAGAGAAATTTACAGCATGTGTTTATCAAAAATTCCTTTCCAAAATAGATTTTGTATGTACTACGAAGAAGGCATCACTTCAAAGAAAGAATACAACAGAGAAATGCTCATTATTTACTACATGTGCCGGCCCAGAGGTGTTGGGGGTAGCGTGCCTTCCTCTCACCCAGAAGACCTTAGTTCGAATCCCGGCACCGTCAGGGATTTTAGAAACTGACGCAAGGGCTGGAATGGGGTACACTCACCCTCGTGAAGACAATCGAGTGGCTGTCTGTCAGTGAGGCAGCGCCATGGTCACGAAAGCAAAGAATAACGACCGAGGGGACCCGATGCACTGACCACGCGTCACCATTATATCTGCAGCTCTAATATCTGGGCAGTGGTCGCTCAATAGTAATATTCCCTTCGTGGGCTGTACTGACAGGGGTAATTTATTATCATATACATGAAAATATATTTAGACGACTATGGAACAAAATGTGTCTACAGTTGATCTGAGTAAAGGATACTCCTCATGCACCATACGAATGTGGCCTTAGACCACTGTTGATCTACAAGTGTGTCTTCAAACTGCCCATTTCAGTAAATCTCGCTAGGATGTACTACAGGCCATTATGGATAAACATGTGCTTCTTCAAATTGTCCTTCTCAGTAAATCTTGCTAGTATGTACATCAGGAATAAGGTTAATGATCTTTATGGATCAACAGGTGTCTCTACAAACTGGTTTTCTCAACAAATTTTGCTTCGCATGAACGACACGAATACGGTTTATTACCACTATGGAACAACATGTGTGTCTTCAAACTGCCCTTCAAGTCAATTTTGCCTCAAATGTACCACACGAATAAGGTATATCACCACAATGGATCAAGATGTGTCTCTTCAAACTGCTTTTCAAAGTAAATTTTACTTCGCATGTACCACACGAATAAGGTTTAAGAGAACTATGGATCAACAAGTGTGTCTTCAAATAGCCCGTCAGAGTAAATTTTGATTCGCATGTACCACACTATGGATCAATAAGTGTGACTTCAAAGGTTTAAGACCACTATGGATCAACAAGTGTGTCTTCAAACTGCCCTTCAAAGTAAATTTTGCTTCGCATGTACCACACTATGGATTAACATGTGTGTCTTCAAACTGCCCTTCACAGTAAATTTTGCATCGCATGTACCACAAGAATAAGGTTTAAGACCACTATGGATCAACATGTGTGTCTTCAATCTGGCCTTCAAAATAAATCTTGCTTTGCATGTACCACACGAATAAGGTTTAAGGCCACTATGGATCAACATGTGTGTCTTCAAACTGCACTTCAAAGTAAATTTTGCTTCGCACGTACCACACGAATAAGGTTTAAGACCCCTGTGGAATAACATGTGTGTCTTCAAATTACTTTTCCTAGAAAATTTTGCTCCGCATGTACCACATGAATGAGGTTTAAGTCCACTATGGATCAGCGCGTGTCTCTTCAAACTGCCCCTCTCAGTAAAGTTTGCTTCGCATGTACCACATGAAAACGGTTTATCACCACTATGGATCAGCATGTGTCTCTTCAATCTGTACTTCTCAGAAAATTTTGCTTCGCATGTACCACAGAAGTGCGGTTTATGACCACTATGAATCAACATATGCCTCTTCAATTTGCTCTTCTCGTCAAACTTCGCTTCGCATGTACCACAGGAATGTGGCATTAGACCACTGTGGATTATCATGTGCGACTTCAAATTGCATTCATTAGAAAATTTTACTCCACATGTACCACAGGAAAGTGGTTTTGGACTGCTATGAACCAACATATGTGACTTCAAATTCACTTTCTTAGTAATGTGTGTTCAGCAAACCATACATATATATGGCAATGAACAGCTACGAGTTGACATCTTAATATTTATATGATTGAATGAGGCTACGAATCTATCCCTCGTTAAAGTGTTCTCCGCATTGTGATTGTTTCTGTAAATAATGTTTAATGTTAGTACGAGTAAAATACCCACTATCATTATCATATCAAAAATCAAATACCACAATTTCAGCTAAGTAAAAGCCCACAATAATCTTCTGTATCCGTAGACATAGATATAGAACCCTAAATGTAATGCATATGAGGATGATCGGGGCTAGTCACCCAGGGGAAAATTTTTGCCTTAAGTAATTTGCTTCAGGGAATAACACCTTTATCAATTTCGGTAAAATCGTGTTGGCCAACCAAAAAGTAGTTAATTTCGCTATGTTAGATAATCAAGGGAAACGGAATATTAACTTTGCGGACAAGAGATCCAACTAGTGAAAAGTTATCTTATAAATTTTTATCAATTTGCATTAATTTGCAAGTTTTCCTTAAATAATAGGAATTGAGAAGGTTCCTACTCCGCAATGAAGTGGTGTTCGTGCAGTCAATATATATTATACAGACAATACTGTTTTATACTGTATGTCGGAGGTTTGGGATTTATAGTTCTTCCCTTTACAGGAAGAAAAATGCACTTTTGCATGGAGAAAGGTTAATTACATCCACCTACGGCTGTTACTTCCTAACACTCAACATGATCTTTCATCGTCTCGATTAAGAGGAATAGTAAAATTGGGTGCTGCTGCTCTATACTTGAAGTAAGAGAGTTGAGGAGCAGGGGGGAAAGTGGTGGATCCTATCCTAGGGGTAACTGAAGAAGCAACCCGCAATCCAGGGACAAGGCCGTGCGTACTCACTTACGATTAATTGGAAAGAGTCGTGTGAGGGCTCAAACGAATGGGATCTATCCCCTCTATCTAAAGTACAAGACTATTCCCCCGTAAAATTAAAACTGTCCACACCCCCGGGGAAAATAAGGATTTTTTAAAGAGCATGTGAACTTAAGGCTCTTCCAACGTGGCAGACTTTTCAAACGTTATGTTAGATGCCACCATACACCCTTTTCTACACCCTACCGCCATCCCCCACCACCACCAATCCCAGAATTTCCTAAAATTCTCAACAGATATTTCCAAACTTAATTAGATTTAACACTCAAGGCCACAATTGCATCCACTTACTTGTGCTAGGCTCATTTCTGATGACCTCCTTTGGTCAGTTTCCATTCTCTTCCAACTTACTTGTCGATATATTCATTATTTAATATTTATGTATTTATTATTATTATTTATTGATTAACGATTTATCGATTATTGATGAACTACAAGGTCACCTACCCGAGATTTCCTGAAAGAGTCGATATCACCCGAAAGATAGCCGAAGAAAGTCGTGTGAGGGCTCAAACGAAAGGTCTTCATCCCCTCTTTCCTCAGGACACATCATTTGCAATTTTAGTATTTCTTTTAATGATGGACGTTTCCAAGGGTGAGTGGGGTTTGGACTGGTTTTCACAAAGTCATGTGACATGACACATTGCTGGCTACGACAGAATAGACCGAGCGGTCGATCCAAGATGGCTGCCGATTGATAATAAGTATTATTTATTTAATTCTGTTTGATGCATTTATCATTTAATTATTTAATTTTCATTTATTTAATATTTGTTTTTGATTTTCGTTTTTTAGTTATTCAATTTTTATTAATTTCCTTTTCTTCTTCGTTTCGGCCAGTTATGGAACACGTTACTTCAACTGTTTCCTTCTTTGAGCTCGAATGATTTCCCAGTAGTCCTTCAGCCCTGTCCTGTGCGCCTCCTTTCTGTCAGCCGTCCGCTCCTCGCCTGTTCTCAGTTTTGGCTTTTCTAGGAATCACTGGTGTGCACTAAGTTGTTGTTTTCTGGAGAGGAAGACGTTCTTGAATGTCCTCAAGGGAAATCCCTATTTCAATAAGATCGTTTTCGATCTCAGAGAACCATGGTCTACAATGTAGGAAAATATGCGGTTGGTCAGTCACTGCGAGATCATGCGTCTTATGCAGCCATAGAAACGAATTCTCCTTTATCGCATCAAGTCCAATATCCTTTCCACTCGTATGTCGATTTCATTGTTATGTCACCTCCTGTACTCTCCATTTTCCCTGAATGGTCCTAGGATCTCCCTAAAGCTTTTTTGTTCATTGGCCTCGAACGTTTCAACTAAACCTTTCTTATTCATTGCAAGGCATTGAGCTGCGTACAAAGCTTCTGGACGAATAACTTAACAATAATGCCCAATCATGGCATTGATGGACACTGGTCGTTTATTTTAAACATCCCTGGTTAGCTGGTACACAGTTTCCGTCTTGTTGATCCTTGATGCAAATGATTTTTTCTCAGAGTTGTTTGGTTTTATCAATTCGCCTAAATACTTAAATGTTTCTGCCCGCTTGATTATTAGTTATTTAACATAAAACTCTCTGGGAGCCTGCTTGATGATAGTTATACATTCCGTTTTCTCAAAGTAGATCTGGAGGCCAGGCTTTGCCACTTGGTTTTTAAGTTTGATGATATGTTTTGTAGCAGTATCTGTGGAATCAGGAATAATAACTAGATCACCTGCGAAAGCTAGGCAGTCAATTGTTAGATACATTTTCTTATAACCTATTCTGAGTCCGTGGTCGACCTCTTCATTACACATCCCCTTGCGCCACTGCCGAGTAACCTTTTTCTAATACGCAGTTGAAAAGTAGAGGCGATAATTAATCTCCTTGTCTAACACCTGTCGTGATTTCGAAGGTGTCCGAAATCTCTCCCCTGATTTTCAATCCGGAGGTCGTATAGGGTATGGTCTGTTGGATAATTGTCCTTGTTTTGTTGTCTAGGCCGTCGATAAATTGAATCGTAGGCCTTCTTGAAGTCTATGAAGGTCACCACAAACTTCCAGTTCCTGACAGTCAGATATGTAAGAAGAAATTTTAAGTTCATGATCTGGTCAACACATGAGCGCCCTTTTCTAAACCCTCCTTGATACTCTTCCAATTGCAAATAAAGTTGTTTCTCTGTCCGGGTTTGAAGGGATTACGGGAGAATTTTATATGTTATCGAGAGGAGTGAGATGCCTCGTTAGTTGTTTACATCTGCTTTGTCATCTTTCTTGTGAAAGGGATAAATCAGGGCTGATGTCCAGTCACTGGGGAGTTTCTCAGTCTTCCAGATGTCATGGATAATCTCTGTTAGTTTGTCAATCGCTTTGTCACCTGTAGACTTCCAGAGCTCGGCTATTATTGTATCTTCACCAGGTGCTTTATTGTTCTTCAGAGACTGGATGATCTGTCTGATTTCCTCATTCGTGGGTGGAGAGGAGTTTGGGTTCGAGTGTGTAGGTTCTTCAACGTGAATTGTGATTGTGGTTCTTCACAATTAAGAAGAGATTCGAAGTATTTGGCTAAGATCTGGTAGTTGTCCTTGTTGTTGTATGCAAGCTTACCATGGTCATCTCTGAAGAGTAGACTTGGGGGGTTATTTAGTGAGGTTGCGTCTGAAGGTTTTGTAAAAATCTCGTATTTTGTTCTTGTTGAAATCCTGTTCTTTCTGTGTCAATTGGATTTTGTCAAACGGACGCTTTACCCCACGTATAACATATGCCGCATGTTTTATCACAGTCACGAGGTGCTCGCACCTATCTTGATTTTTCTTCGAATTCCACCTTTTCCAGGCAAGTTGTCTCTGAGCTACTACAGCATAACATTCAGTAGACCACCACGGGTGTTTCCTAACGTTTGTTAGTGAGACTGTCTCCTCGGCCGATTTGACGATGGCGTTTTTTAGTTGATCCCAATTCTCTTGATCCAAGGAATCGAGTTTCTGAGCGAACGCATTCTTGGTTTTGAGCTTTCCTGTGTCAAATCTATTTGCTTTCGTTGACTGGATTCTCCTGGTTTTTCTTGGGATGAGCTTCAGATTTATTTTGGAATGATAGTGATCCAAGTCAAAGTTAGTACCTCTCAGGACTTTTATGTTTTGAACCTCTCGAGTTGCTTTCCGTGTAATAGACACATGGTCAATTTAAGAGTCGCCCAGATTAGGATTTAGAGATGCCCATGCCATTTGTAGGTGTTTGAAGGCTGTTGATTTTAGAACAAGGTTGAATGCCTTACCGAGCTCTATAAGTCTTTCTCCATTCCGGTTAATTCGGCAATGGGTTGGATACTCTCGAATGATATTCTGGTAATTTCTTTCTTTGCCAAGTTGGGCAATGAAGCATCCAAGCAAAATTATTGTGTGTTTGTCAGGGATTCTTGAGATGAGATCTTCAAGTTCTTCCCAAAATGTATCTGTTCCATCAGGGTCTTTCTTTTTCGCTTGGTTGATTGGTGCATGTACGTTCACAATCGTATATACTTCGTTCATGATTCGAAAACTAAGCATTGAGACTCAGCTATTTGGGGAGCTGAATTCTGTAACCGAGTCTAGAATCTTTCCTGTGCCGAGAAATGGAACATGGAACACATGGAACAAGTTTCCCTGTTTCAATTTCAAAGATCCTATAACCTTGTGATTCGAAGGCCTGATAATCAGTAAATCTTGTTTCATGTATCGCCGTGGTTAGGATTTCATGATGAGAGACGATGTCAGTGAGTTGTTTGAACCTACAAAACCTGTTGCGAGACGTCGCAGAGTTGTGGTCGTCCATGTAACGTGCATAAATGATATATTTCTTAATTATTATTATTTAACTTTTATTTATTTATTTAATATTATTCATTGATTATGTTATCGATTATTTATTATTTTTAATTTATTAATATTTAATTGTATTATTATTACTATTATTTAATATTTATTTATATATTATTTAAACTCTATTTATTTAATATATATTGATTAATATAATTATTTATTTTATTTATTTTCTTTATTTATGGGTGTTCACGAGACAGGATGCCCGAGCGGTCGATCCCAGTTTTTGCAACGCCGGCCAGGATGTCAGGGTGCACTCGCTACCCATCAAGGCGACGGTACCACCTACACGATACCTCTGACCCCTTCCCTCACACTCTATCCCCCAATTCCCACCACCACCACCTTCAAAATTCCCTCAAATTCCAAACAGATTTTACCAAAATTTGAAAGATTTTCCTCAAAGACCAGCATTGCTTACACTTACTTATGGCAGGCCCCTCTCTGTCGACCTCCCTTACTCATCTCTTATTCTCTTCCAACCCAGATGCCATACGAGCGTTCGTTGACCAATCAAAATCATAAAAAATCACCATATTCCCAATAATCACAAAAATTCAGTAGAACACTTGAAATTAACCCGACTCCATCAAAATCCATCCAATTACTCCTAAATTCCGCAAACATCCTTCCAAATTTACTAAGATTCTCCAAAATATCCTACAATACATAAGGACATCCTCAAATCATCCGCATAGCCCAGGTTTACTCCAAAGTCACCAGATTCCCCAAAAATCCTTACAAATAAACCAAGATTTCAGAAAATTCTTCCAAAAATACTAAGATGCTCCAAATTTATCAGATTACATAAATCAAAAAACATTCCTAAAATCTACAAATCCAGAACACAGCACACTTCCTCGTAAGAAACGGGTTATACTCTACGTTCAAATACATATATTCAACTACCTTCCAATGTGGGTAAGGAGCGTACAGTCAGGGTAGACGCGAGTGGGTATCTATCGACACAAGATGGTAGCAACATATTTCTCCCCAAGGGCAGGCGGATGTTAAGACACCTGGCTCACACGACAGAGATGCCGTGCGGTCTGTACCTAAATTCTCACACAAGAATTCCCCTAAATGTTTCTAATAGTCCCTCAGCATGGAGTCTTTGACGAGTGAAATGTCGGTTGGCGACAAGGGGGTGTCCAGGCGTGTATGGAATAGTTTTCACTTACTTAGGGCAAGGCTTCTCGCTGCCATCTTTCATGTTAGATTTATCGAAGGATACTAGCCTCAAGCTAAGGTTCATTTGCAACATATTTAATGCGGTTACTAGTTCCGTTGTGTTCTTTATTGAAATGTTTTTGTCATAGGAAAGACAGTTTTATAATTTATAGTTATTCCTAACTGATTTTGTAGCTTGGCGCGTTCATGCATTGAACTATTGGTTATATTGGACACTCCTTTCTGTGTATTTTTGGTAGTCCTCTCAAGGACGGCTTGCGGCTAGTATCCTTCGAAATAACTAACATGTACACTAATATACCAATTTATGAAGCAATCAGTATTATCGAAAATAATTTCAAGACAGACAACTTGGTAAAGAAACCGAAGAGATCGTAAAATTCCTGAGGGTTGTACTCAGCCCAATCGTGTTCCAATTTGACAATAAAATATATACACTAACAGAAGGCCTAGCCATGGGATCACCGCTAAGTGGGCCATTTGCCGACATCTTCATTAACTCACTGGAAAATGCGTTCCTAGAAAAGTTCTCGACAAATGGAATAGTTCAGTGGAAAATATAGGTGGATGACGTAATTTGCATCTACGAAACTGAATTAACAAACGAAGAAACAATACTCCAAGCCGATAATAGCCTACTTCACTCTTATAAATTCACTAAGGAATCTGAAAGCGATCGGAAAATAATTTATCTCGACATAACGATCGAACGGAAAGATAATGAACATTCATACTCCGTATTCCAAAAACTGACACAAACATCGCATGCAATTGGCAATCATTCTAATTGCAATCATTCCATTCATTCCAAATTTGCTGGTTTCAATTCAAAGGTGCACAGGGTTTTAAACATGCCCATATCAAAAGACAACGACTATAAGGAGATCTGAATAATCAAACAGTTAGCAAAACAAAACAATTTTCCGCCCAGCAAAATACATCAATTTGTTGCCAGTTACACAAAAAACGATTCAAAAGACGGACAATAATTCGCACATTTCAATGACGTAACCGCGAATACATATAAAATTACCAATCTGTTAAAAAAATCAGGCATTAAAATTGCATTTACAACAAATAACACAACCGAAATACATCTGAACAGCAGAAATCTAAATAAACCAGACCATATCCAAAATCAGGGGTAATATTCCATTACGTGCCAAGACACAGGGTGTCAAGAAAATTACATCGGGCAGAGTTGAAGAAGATACAATGAACACAGAAATACGATAAAACACGGGACGCACTTGGCCGTATGCAACCACATGTGCGACGCGGGTCACAGTTTCACTAATATTGAAACAGACTTAAAAATAACTCATCATGAACCGAAAGGCAGAGCTCTTGACATTCAGGAAGCAACTGAGATACCATTAGCTGAATTAAACAACCCCAATAATTTAAACGCACACACATTCGTGGACAATTCACCCCTCTTCACTCTATTAGAAAACACCCCCCGTCGGAAACAAGACACAATATAACGTAGTAGCCAAGCTAGATAAGGGATTATTAAGGGAAACATGCTATTGGATCAAGATGTACGATGTATCCTTTCTTCAATAATACGGAAGTATTTCAGATTACGGTACATTCTCACGTGACCGTTTGCCCTAAAATATGGATTTTAGCTTATGCGTGGCGAGGATGAAAACTGGGCTTGACTAGTTGAAGATTGTCCAGTTTTTAGTAACATACACCATATAAGGGAGAATAGACTTGGCAAAACACAGTCATATTTGTAGGATGAACACACACAGGATTGTGAGAGGGGTGAAGGAGGGGAGGGGGAGGGGAGAGGGGGAGGGGGGTAATGCCCAGGTAGATAAGAGATCCTGGCCCACAGGAAGCTCCCCTGTTGGGAGTAGATAGTGACGAAATTAACTGCTCTCTCCAGGACCGCGCAAGACCCCTCCAGATAAGTAGCCTGTACATTAAAATCTGAACTGACCATTTAACAACAATCACATAGTCACTTTAAACAAGAACATTTTTGAAGTCAACCTCCAATTCCAGTATCTTAACAAAACATCACTTAGACGATACTGTAACTAACAAATATTGACGAGTTGCATTATCTTAACTAATACTGCAACTAAATAAGTGTACATATCGTAAATACTTTCACCCATACTTTCAGACATTGATTTTATAGCTTAAGTGTAATTGATTTGATAATGATTGATCGAATTTGCGAATAGGTTTGTTGGTAGTTCTTGTGTCTCCCCACGGGTTTGAAATATTCTTTCATTTTTCTGCCCCATTGTGCTACTTTCTTTTTTCCGTTGCAATGAGAGCGCTGTCTCCTCTGTGTATTTAATGTTTATGTTATAATAAAGTTTATATGGTGTATATTTTTACTCACTAAAGGTTGAAGTATGTTATAGAGCACCTGTTGGGTAGTTTATTACCTGAGGAATAACCCACCCACCAAGGGAAGATGATTGAGAGAAGGAAGTAGATTTGGGATGGGAAAAGAAGGATAGAAAAATAGGAGGAGAGTTCCACAAAATTAATAAGTTTAGCTTTAAATACACTTAGAGGCAGTTGCCACTGAAATTTAACCTTTTGATACCTAAAATAGGAACGAGCTTGGTCGAGGCTAACGGGAACCGCAGCTAGGACTTGGGCGGTTTGCAAGAGAGAGGCTTTAGTATATTTCCTCCCAAGCATGTATAAAAGTACTATGTGGAAGGGTGATGGTCTGGCAAGACTGAGAGCAAACGATTTATTGTATGTCTTCTCAAAGAAATTAGTTTTTGCGAAATGATTCGAAGAATGCCAATAATTCAAGTCAAGTTTAGTATTTCCAATTTTCGAAATTATAGAATTCCTGAAAAGAGCGACCCAGTGCTTCCAGGAAGGATAGTGACGAAAAATTATAACTTGGAAAGTAATTTTGGTAAGTGAACCAATAGTTGCATTTGTAAATGGCTAAGCCTTTACTCAGCGAGAGGCCGGCTAAAAGCTTAGACAAAGAAGAAACACTTATCTTTTTAGAAAATTGACCATAAGTTTTCGGAGAGGATCTCCACAAGCAGGTAGCTGGCGTAGCGAGCTTTACTTGCCTTACTGGCCAATTAGAATTAGCTATTAAAGCTAAGAGAAGCTATGAAAAGGTTGCCACTAAGAGTTCTTGCGCAAATGCAACAAGTGGTAAAATCCCTATCAATAGATTTAATGGCATCTAGTAGGGAGAGCCAAGGAGGACAGGATCTTGTTTAACCGTTGTATTAGAAAAATGAAAAAGCGAAAAGGAACGCTTAATTTATTTAACAATTCAGGAGAAATTAATATTTTTGACAATTAAATATTTTACAATCTTGTTAACAATTTGGGGTCGCAGACCTCCAACAACATTCAGAAATTGCTCCAGGCAAATAACAATTCTTAAGGTTTTAAACCTAGTACTAAAACCTTGATAAGATTTTAAAGGGGCAATGAAATGATTAAAGTTTAAACATTAAATTGAGTACAAGGAGTGTACTATAAGAAATTTCTGAAAGAACATTCTAGAGAGAATAACAAATTCGAAAATAACAACAAGGAAAACATAAAGCATAAAATAGAAGTTACTACAACTTCTTATATTTAAACAGAATTACTTTATGAGAATTATACAAAAGAGGGCAGGTCACTTACTGTGAAACCTGAAGAGGTAATCAAAAAGAAGGTTCTAGACTTCCTATGTTTAATTAGAAATCACGAGCCAAATGGGGCAGTTTACATTTCGTGAGACCTAAAAATAACTCACTCAAGAGTTGAAAGAATTGTTTTCCAAATGAGCGACGACGCGCGAATTGTTTCAACATAGTCCCGTATGCGTTCATATACCATTCGTCCGATAGCGACAAAACTTGGATGAGTTGTTGTGTACACTTCAGGGAAGGTTTCTGGCTTAGTAAATCTACTTAAGAATAGGTAGCGCACGAGTAGATTCAACAGATGAGCGACGACGGGCGAAGCGTTTCAACAAAGTCGTGTATGCGTTCACATACCATTCATCCGATAGCGATGAAAATAGGTTGAGAGCTTGTGTACACTTCAGGGTAGGGCACGAGTAGATTCAACAAATGAGCGACGACGCGCGAAGCGTTTCAACAAAGTCCCGTATGCGTTTATATACTATTCGTCTGATAGCGATGAAACTTGGGTGATATGTGTACACCTCAGGGAAGGTTTCTGGGTTGGTAAATGCACTTTACAATAGGTATCGCACAAGTAGATTAAAAGAATGACCGACGACGCGCGAAGTGTTTCAACATAGTCCCGTATGCGTTCATATACCATTCGTCCGATAGCGACTTAACTTGGGTGAGTTGTTGTGTACACTCCAGGGAATATTTCAGGTTTAGTAAGTCCATTTTACAACAGGTAGCGCACAAGTAGATTTAACAAATGAGCGAAGACGCGCAAAGCGTTTCAACAAAGTCCCCTATGCGTTCATATACCATTCGTCCGAGAGCGATGAAACTTGGGTGAGTGTGCACACTTGAGGGAAGGTTTCTGGCTTAGTTCATCCACTTTATAATAGGTATAGCACAAGTAGATTTAACAAATGTTCGAAGGCACGCGAATAGCTTAAACGAAGTCCCATAGCGTTCAAATACCATTCATCCGATTGCTTTAAATCTTTGGTTGAATTGTTGTGCACATTCCAGGAATTGTTTCTGACTTAGTAAATCCTTTTTGCAATAGGTAGCGCACGAGTAGATTCAACAAATGAGTAACGGCGCTTATCGTTAAAAAAAATCGTATGTGTTCATATTCCATGCAAGCGATTGCAATGGAATTTAGAGAAATGTTGTTTCCGCTCCCGCAAAGATTTCTGATTTAGTAAATCCATTTTACAATTCGTAGCACACGAGTAGATTCAACTAATGAGCGACAGTGCGTGAATCTTTTCAACCAAGTCCCGTATGCGTTCATATACCATTCGTCCGATAGTGATGAAACTTGGGTGAGATGTTATGTACCCTTCAGGTGATGTTTCTGGCTTAGTAAATCCACGTTACAATAGGTATCGCACAAGTATATTCAACAAATGAGCGATAACACGCGAATCCTTTAATCAATATCCCGTATGCGTTCATATACTATTCACACGATTGCTATGAAACTTTAGTGAATTGATGTGCACACTCCAGAAAGGTTTCAGACTTTGAAAATCCTTTTCACAATAGGTAGCGCACGAGTAGATTCAACACATGAGTAACGGCGCTCGAAAAAAAAATCCGTATGCGTTCATATACCGTTCATGCGATTGCAATGAAATTTGGTCAATTGTTGTTTCCACTCCCGCGAAGATTTCTGATTTAGTAAATCCATTTTACAATTGGTAGCGCACAAGTAGATTCAACTAATGAGCGACAGCGTGTGAATCGTTTCTAACAAGTCCCGTATGCGTTCATATACCATTCATCTGATTGTGATGAAACTTTGGTGAATCGAAGTGTACACTCCGGGAAAGGATTCTAACCTAGTAAATCCATTGAACAATAGGTATCGTACGAGTAGATTCAACAAATGAGTAACGGCGCGCGTATCGTTTAAACAAAATTCCTTATGCGTTCATATACCATTCTTGCGATTGCAATTAAATTTGGTGAAATGTTGTTTCCACTCCGGTGAGGGTTTCTGATTTAGTAAATCAATTTACAATTGTTATCGCACGAGTAGATTCAACTAATGAGCGACAGCGTGTGAATTGTTTCAACAAAGTCCCGTATGCGTTCTTATAGTCTACCATTCATCCGATTGTAATAAAACTTTGGTGAGTTGAGTACAGTCCTGCGAAGGTGTATGAATTAGTAAATCCGTTTTTAAATGGTTGGCGCACAAGTAGATTCAACAAATGAGTGACGGCGCGTGAATCGTTGAAACAAAATCCCGTATGCGTTTATATGCCATTCATCCGATTGCGATGAAACTTTTTGGAGTTGTTGAGCACGCTCCCATAATTGTTTTAGATAGTTAATCAATTTTACAATAGTTCAGAGGAGGTTAACGGAAAAAGAAAAATATGTTGGGAATCCAAAGGCACTTGAACAAACAAAGTTACAACACCAACACTATCATTGATTGGCATTACAACGCATGCCGGGTACAGCTAGTACTAAATAAATAAATCTAAATAAAACATAATAGAAGCAATCAATCACTCATCGGCCACGTAGGACCGAACGCTCGGAATTTCATGTCGTGGGCAGCTAGGTGTCACGTCTCGTGACTTTGTGGAAAATTCACCTACTCTTAGAAAAAACATCATTAAAAATATTGAAATTGAAAATGACTGTCCTATGGATAGAGGGGACGGAGACCTTTCCTTTGAGCACTAGCTCGACTCTATCCGTTTACTCGTTCGGGAGTACGCTCGGCCTTGCCCCTGGATGTATTGCAGGTAGCCCTTGGGATAGGCCTCCTCTACTTACGTGCTCGAGCAACTGATCACCAAGTAACTAGCAATGTTCATGTGACACAAATTAATTCGCTATATATTAGCCTACTTGGAATATACATACTTCAGTATTGAAATCCTTACGGGTGAATGGAGAGCACTATTTAGGGCTACACCGATTGTGTAGAGATGATTGATAGCAGGGGGATGACAGTTCATAGGGAGCGCGTGGGTCGGGATAAGGCCCTGTACTGGATGTTCTGCCAACCAATTAAGAATTAATTTTAGCACCAAGGTTCCGTAGTTGGCACTTGTGAACGCTCATATCAAACCGACTGGCGGAAGCGGGAATAGTCTGTTTGGATTGATTTTCCTCGTGGTGTTGTTGGTTGTTTTGATTTGTTCAGTATTTTGATTATTTATTTGAATTGAATTGAGAGTCAATCATGCCACTGCAAGGGAGGAAAAATTGCCAAGCACCGGGATGTAAGAATTATAATTATAGTAAGAACAATACGGCAATTTTAATCTTCCTGGTGTTGACCATGTGTAAAACTAATGGGCAATATGGACTACTCTCGAATAAAAATATATAGAGAATAAATGTGTGCATTTCATCTCTTGTTTGTTTTCTTACCCATTCTCCTTTGCGTTGCAATAAAATTTGTGGTTTAGGGCTACGGGGAGGGGTGGGTGGCAGCCGGCATGCTAGGCAAAAAGTGAGGTTATGGCAATATAGTGTGTGCATTTGGACAGTTTTCTTTATATTCATCGAATATCCCAACAATTCTGTAGAGTCTTTTTAATTAGCCTAAAGGTGAATTGAGCTCTAGAACGGCATAACTGTGCCCTTCGTGACAAATCTATTGCCAACATTGATATATATCAAAATGTATTATTTTCCTGCCAGGACGTAGATTTCAGCGCCTAGCGAAAGGCGCAGTTATGTTTGTGTTATTTTCATCAACAATCAATAACTCATCGCAGAACATACTGTTCAATGACGTGTAATAAAGGCTACTTTCATATGGCTTTTTATGTTGCCAAACTTGCAAGTACAATCCATAGCCTCAGGCGGTGTTCTCTCTCGGAAATTCTATAACCAAAAGTGACGAATCTCTTATACATACATCATCCTAGATTGATAGTACAGTACACAGCACATAGTACATATAGTGTGGTCTGTTATAATGTACAGAAGATGGCACACTACACTCTCAGCATATGACTGCAAGCCTCCCATCTAACGTCCAACATTTTAACTGGCACAATTTATTCTGAACATTCACTTTTACTTTCACTTCTGTACACTGGCTCCTCCTCCCTCGAAGTTGGTATTAAACATTCTCCACACTATTTTCACAGTATATCAAAAATTATTTCTAAACCTGTATTGACAGTAGGATATAAAGGCCGAAGCTGGTACAGGGCCCAATGCGCAAGATTGCCGCCACACGCAACCACACCCTTTAATGGCGGGCTTTCCAAATAATGTTTGATTTGTTATTAGTAGTGGTTTTGTGAGAGTTCTAATGCCACCGCCACCGCTCCACCGCTGGAATACTAAAATGACAATATCTCGCGAACCAATCAGGCTAGAGACTTGTACGAGATGTCATTGAACTCGGGCTGAGACCCCCTTTCCAATGGACAACATATTTCAACCCCAGAATAAAACCTACCCCTACTAGGCAGTGAAATTGTAATTTTTTAGAAAATCTCTCTTTCCAACTGCAACATGTGAGAGTTTGAATGTCAATATGGAATGAAACGTTGTTCTACACAAGAGACATCTGTTCGGTGGAAAGCCACTATGAATTAACATGCTTATTTTCCGTTTTTTTTACACACATGCCTACTCATGGTTTTATAAGAGGGCGGGCTTTTTAAAGATGGCGGCTGTAGTGCAACCTAACCTAACCCAACCCACGAGGGGTGATCAAAACGTTTTCCAAGTGGTGCTTGTCGATAGGCAAACTGATAAACAAAGGGGGTCTTGTCAGGCCTTGAGGCGAGGGCCCCTGTTATTGTTGACGAGCCCCTGTGGTCGGGTCCCTGTGAACGGGTCATTGTTGACGGGTCCTTATTGACGGGTCCTTGTTGATGAGTCCCTGTGGACGGGTCATTGTTGACGGGTCATTGTTGACGATTCCTTGCTGACAGGTCTTTGTGGACGGGTTATTAATGACAGGTCATTGTTGACGGGTCCTTGTTGACGAGTCCCTGTGGACGGGTCATTGTTGACGAGTCCTTGTGGGCAGGTCCTTGTGGACGAGTCCTTGTGGATGAGTCCCTTTGGACTGGTCCCTATGGACTAGCCCATGAATTTATTTAAATTATGTCAAAGGGCCTAACTACATTTGTGTGTGTTGAACTGACGTTGTTCACTAATCCCCGACTACTACAATGGGATAACGATATGAAAGGAAAGTGATGAAATACATGTGAGCATACAAGGGATCTAACTTGGTGGATGGATGTGTTCTAACGAGTCATTTGTAGTTGAAAGAGAATAATACATGTTCTTAAGATGTTAAAACTGAGGAGATGATATGTGCAGTAAGACATCTTGTTATATTTCCTGTGTCATATTACAGACATGGCAGAGAGCGCGCAGATCTGTTGCTATTACTAACGCTGCAGTAATTTAAAACCGCAAGTGTTCATGAAGACAATGGGTGATGATCATGTAAAGTTACCAGTTATTGGATATTACACAGGTGTTCCTTCCGGTGTCATGTTGCTGACATGGCAGAGAGCGCACACTGCTGTTGCTATGACTGACGCTGCAGTATTTGAAACCTCAGGTGTTGATCAAGACAATGGGTGATGATCATGCAAAGTCAGCAGTCATTGGATACCACACAGGTGTTCCTAGTGTACTTTGGACTCTCAGCTGTATTGGGAAAGGAATTGCAATGATCTGCAAAAAACTGCTGACACGAGCGATGAGAGTTTATATAAGAGGAGTGTCATATATTTCCCTAATGTCAGTCTTTATTACTCGCTTTGAGTGAACAGTGCTCTATTACTGCTCAAGAGTTGAAAAAAAAAGCCTTTTTGGTAGAAAATCATTAAATTATTTTGCATGGTAAGTACTTATTATTAATGGATTGTAGTCTTTTATTACTAATTGATGTTGAAGTTATTGATTGGAATGTATTTATTGATTGATTGATTGATTTGTTTACAGATAATTGGGTACCTGTACGTTACCAGATTCCTACAATCTGTTAATTCAGTGACAGCAGTTGATAAATTATAAAAAGGTAAGTGCCCCCTCTAATAACTTTTAAACAGTTAGAGTGATATTTTCCAATGTTCACCACTACATGTTAGTGAAAATGGTATATTTGGCAGTCAAAAGTTGGAACTACTTGACCATGGTGTGTAAAGCTAATTTTGTAGGTTAGATTTTGATTACCGCTCTATTAAGTTTGAATGTTCATTGCTAGGTGTCATTGACAGAGGGAATATTTAAAGACTTAACCTCAGTTCACCTAACATAACCTAACTTTACCTAACTTAACCTTATCACGTGACATGTTTTACAAGTTTAAACTTGTTTTAAGACTGGCTATGACGTCACACTTAGCTCACTTAACTGGTGGCTGCTGTTTTCTATCACGTGACATGTTCTACAAGTTTAGACTTGTTTTAAGACTGGCTATGACGTCACACTTAGCTCACTTAACTGGCGATCGCTGGTTTCTATCACGTGACATGTTCTATAAGTTTAGACTTGCTTTAAGACTGGCTATGACGTTACACTTAGCTCACTTAACTGGCGACCGCTGGTTTCTACCACTCTATCAAGTTCCAATGTTCACCGCTAGGTGTCAGTGACAGTGGTATATAGTAACCCCCAGTTAGAACTACATGAAGTTAGACTTGCTAGGAGTTCACAGATCGATTTAAATACCCTGCTATAACCATTGACTGGAATATAATTAAACTATTTATATTGTACTTTGTTTTATCTTTTATTAACATTGATGATTTCTTTCTTTTATAGATAACTTGGAAAGTAATCATCATGTTCAAGTGTGGTGACTGTAAGAAACAGTTCTCAAGACCTGACAGCCTTCAACGTCATGCAAGTACCAAACATAATCAGAAAATGTTTGTATGTAGTCATTGTGCTACAACATTTAACAGACAGGATAGTCTTGGACGGCATGTAAATCTAAAGCATGTCAGTACTGCACCATTTTCGTGTTCAGTTTGTGAACTTGGTTTTTCTGCTGTAAAGCGATATCAATTCCACATGGTTCAAGTGCATGGAGAACAACAGGAATTGAAATCTGTAAAACCATCAACTAGCACGGAACCTTTAAATGAATGTGATGCTCAAAAGCGTAAACGTTCTCAAGATTGTGAAAATAGTCATGCAACAAAAAGAAAGAAGAATGGTGAACCTTCGATAACCCATTGTGATGTATGTAATATTGATATACCTTTATCAATCATTCATGAACATTTACGCAGTATTAATCATAAAGACAACGCTTGCCATGAAAGAAATTCTGGAAATATTCAACAAATTGGTAGTGCATTTAAAAGTCGAATTGCTAGTTACAGACTTTATAGTGAAGAAAAAAACTCGATGTATTGAAACATTTTTACAGAATGTTCAACCTACTGTGTTTGGCTTAGTAGAAAATGTTTTAGTAGAGCATAAAACAATTAAAATGAATTTTGAACTTTTTGGACTCTATGTAAAAACTGTGAGTGACGGTGAAATTATGGATATCAAATCCTTTAATACAAAAAACATAATTGTTAGCGAATCAACTAATATTAGTGATATGTATCGAAATATTTCAAGTGCTATCATTGTGAAGAGTGAAGAGTTCCAGGAAAGGGCGTCAGGCTGGGCGTTGGTTGAAGTACTTTATTTTGAAACCAACATGAATTAATATAACCCCCTTCGAGCATCATCATACATTGATTTGCCAGGATGGATTAAACGAAAGAGAGCTGTTGTGAATGTTTTGAATAGTGATCAAGCATGTTTTGCGTGGGCTGTAACCTCAGCTCTCCATCCAGCAGTGAGGGACACGATGAGAACATCATCATATCCTCACTATTCTTCAGTGTTAGATTTAAAAGAAATAGAATTTCCTATGGCGATAAAAGACATTCAACGTTTTGAAGAGCTGAGCAATGTAAGTATTAATGTTTATGAAATTGAAAATAAGAGTTTAGTTGGTCCTCTATATTATACCCAGGAAAAAAGGATGCTCATGTAAATTTACTATACATAACCGAAGGTGAAAATGCTCACTATTGTTGGATAAAACATTTAAGTAGACTTGTCAGTAGTCAGGTTTCAAAACACAATGGTAAAAAGAGGTTGTGTGATGGCTGTTTGCTATATTTCCAGAAAGAGGATGAACTATCACAACATCAAAAATGGGGATGTAATCATGTTTGTACGGTATTACCGACTCCTAAAAATAACATTCTAAAATTTAAGGATTATGAGAAACAGCTTCGAGTACCATTTGTTATATATGCTGACTTTGAGGCTTTGCTAAAACCATTTAATACATGTTCATCGAATCCAGCCCAACCTTTTACCAACACTACTCACATTCATGAACCTTTTAGCTTTGCATATTATATTAAATGTAGTTATGATGACTCTTTAAATAAGTTTGAGCTCTATAGAGGACCTGATGCACCTAAAGTTTTTATGGAAAGGCTTGAGAAAGATGCCGTCCGTATATCCTCTATTTTAAATACGATCATTCCAATGGAACCACTAACTTTATTAGAGCAAATGAATTTTGAAACTGAAACTAATTGTTTTATATGTGGTGAATGTTTATATACAGACAGGGTTCGCAATCATGACCATTTAACAGGAAAATATCGTGGTGCTGCTCACCAAGAATGTAATTTAAATTATAGAGTAAGTAAATTCATTCCGGTCATTCTACATAACGGTAGCAAATACGATAACCACTTTATCGTTAAAGAATTTGGAGCTTCAGATGTGAAAATTGATGTGATTGCAAATAATAAGGAACAATACATATCGTTCACAAAATACATCAAAACTGACAATAAGAAAACGATAAAGCTGCGATTTTTAGATTCATTCCACTTTATGCCGAGTAGTCTTGATAAGCTTGCTAGTAATTTAAAATCAGATCAGTTTCATGAAATTCAACGTGTCTTTCCTAAAGAAGATGATTTTAATTTGATTTGTCAAAAGGGTATATTCCCTTACGTATATATCAACTGTGTGGAACGTCTTGAGGAGTGTTCTTTACCACCGAAAGATGCATTTTACAGTTCCTTAAACACAAGTCATATCAGTGATCAGGAATATTTACATGCACAACGTGTATGGACACAGTTCCACATTCAAACTTTAGGAGAATTTTCAGACATATATTTGAAGACAGATGTGTTGTTATTAGCAGATGTTTTTGAAAATTTTCGGAATGTTTGTATAAAAACTTATGACCTTGATCCTTGTCAGTATTTCATTGCTCCTGGGTTAAGTTTCAGTTCAATGTTGAAAAAAACGAAAGTAAATTTAGAATTAATGACTGATATAGACATGATCAATTTTATAAAATCATCAATTCGAGGTGGATTAAGCCAATGTAGTGGACGGTACTCTAAAGCGAATAATAAATACATGCCTAGCTACAACCCTTGTGATGAGTCAAAGTATATTGTCTACCTCGATGCAAATAACCAATATGTTTGGGCTATGAGTCAATATCTACCACTGAAAGATTTTCGCTGGCTGACACAACCTGAAATTGATGTCTTACATGTTGACAATCTTAATGATAACGATGATAAAGGATATATTTTAGAGGTAAATATTGAGTACCCTAAAGAGTTACATGATGATCATAATGATTTACCATTTTGTCCTGAGAATAGGAAATCTCCATACATCACATCATGAACAAAAATGTTAATTGCTAATGTAAATGATAAATGTAAATATGTAATACATTATCAAAACTTAAAACAGTGTCTACAGCATGGATTGAAATTAACTAAAATTCATCGCGTATTGCAATTTCATCAGTCAGCATGGCTCAAACCGTATATTGATCTAAACAATAATTTAAGAACACAGTCAACAAACGCGTTTGAAAAAGATTTTTATAAACTCGTGAATAATAGTGTTTTTGGAAAGACTATGGAGAATGTTGATAAACGAGTTGATGTAAAGCTGATAACAAAGTGGGAGAATGATGGTAAAGGGTATGGTGCGAGCAACTTAATAAGCAAGCCTAACTTTCATAGCTGTTCAATTATTCATGAGGATTTAGTTGTAATACAAATGAATCGTCTTAAAGTAACTTACAACAAACCCATATATGTGGGTTACACCATTCTGGAATTGTCAAAAACACTTATGTATGAATTTCACTATGATTATGTAAAGAAAAACTATCTTGATAATGCTAAATTACTCTACACAGACACAGATTCTTTTATTTATGAGTTTAAAACTGATGATTTTTATGAGGATATCAAAACTGAGCTAAATAGGTTTGATACAAGTGACTATCCCGAGGATAATATTTACCATTTACCTCTAGTAAACAAAAAGGTTCTTGGGAAATTTAAGGATGAATGTGCTGGTGTTATTATAGACACCTTTGTAGGCACAAAATCTAAATCATACAGCTATATGACAATTGATGATGTAGTAGTAAAAAAATTAAAAGGGGTGAAAAAGAATGTTGTTAGTAAAGAGTTAGATATAAGCGATTATAAAAACTGTATAGTTAGTAACCCACCTGTATTATATAAGAAAATGTATGTATTTAGAAGTAAAAATCATCAACTACATACCAATTTGCTGAACAAAGTTGCTTTAAGTAATGAAGACAACAAACGATTCATTATACCCAACACATTTGATACTCTTGCTTGGGGAAACAGTCGCATTGACGACTATTACTTTACTTAAGTCTAATGATCACTATATTGTAATATTTGTAGTGTGTTGTATATTGTAATAATTTTTGTAAAAACTTTAAGTAGAATGTATAATGTTCGGCTACTGTAGTTTAGTAAAAATAAGATAAGTAATACATTTTAGTGTAAAATGTTTTGCTTTTGTATATTACGAAAAAGATTTTAAAAAATGTACAGAATGTGTGAACTTAACAACGGAAATGTAAAAAATGTAAAATGGAAATTGTAAATATCCATGTAGGAAAAAGTGAAATGGCTATCACCATTTTAAAATTAAAAGACATCGTGATCTGGTAAACCTTGTTTTTATTTCACAACAACAAAAATGTACAGAATGTGTAAACTAAACAAGGGGAATGTAAAAAAATGTAAAGTGGAAATTGTAAATATTCATGTGTGAAAAAAATGAAATGGCTATCACCATTTTTAGAAATAAAAGACATTGTGATCTGGTAAACCTTGTTTTCATTTCACAACAAATAGGGCTTTACAAAATAGAATACAAAGAAATGCCAATTCCTCAATCCTTTTCATTGTTCATGTCCACTCATCATTAACTTTCCTTTTATAGCCAACCTCTCCCCCACTGAGACATCACAGGATGTCAAACGTTGTTTAGCTCTTTCCAACAATACTTGATCCACTACATGTCTTAAAGCAGAATGACTATGACGATAAGAAAGGTCGTGTTCTTTACATGCTTGATCCAAAGAATTAATAGATATTCACTTAGCATAGGGTCTTGCGACCATGATTTTGGTACATGTTACCCGATTTCTTTCACTGTATTGTCTGTCACATAATAAATGAACAACTTGGAGAATACTAATAATTCTTCTTTGTTAAAACTATCTGCATATCGAGGGCAGATAACCTTGTAGTTCCACCCTGAAAAAACAACAACACTACCTCTTGCATAGTATGTGATGTTGATGGCTCCTGAGACGTGGAAGATGGATTAAACATAACTTTTACAACAAGTTGCTCAATAAACAATGCTCAATCTTGAGTCACAGTATTTTTTTTTTTCATAAAGCTAAGCCAAAGGCTAATCAACACACCCAAAGTATATAAGGACAGACGCAACTATCTTTATGCTAGTCTTATAGAGAGTAAGGTAAAGCTAACACTTGCATTGTGGCTACTGTGAAACATGTTCGCTATGCACAACCAGCTTAGGATTACAAAGTCAGTTAAGTTTTAAGAAGTAAAAGCTTTTGAACATTTTTTTTACATTTTCATATTTTACACATTGCAGTTTTTCAATTTACAGTTTTAAAAATGTAAGTTTAACATTTTAGAATTTTGTCAATACTGAAACATGGATTTTCCAATTTTGTTGTTTACATGCTTTTGGTTTAGTCCGTGTCGAAAGTTCATATTCGCGAACATGATTTAGGTAGATTTAATTAGAAAGCTGAGCCTCCGTGGCTTAGGCAGCAGCACGCCGGCCTCTCACCGCTGGATCCGTGGTTCAAATCCCGGTCACTCCATGTGAGATTTGTGCTGGACAAAGCGGAGGCAGACAGGTTTTTCTCCGGGTACTCCGGTTTTCCCTGTCCCAAATTTCATTCCAGCAACACTCTCCACTATCATTTCATTTCATCTGTCATTCATTTAATCATTGCCCCAGGGGAGTGCGACAGGCTTCGGCAGCCGGCACAGTTTATATCCTCGCCGCTAGATGGGGGCTTCATTCATTCCATTCCCTGACCCGGTCGGTCGACTGGAAGCAGGCTGTGGATTTTCATTTTTCATTTCAATTAGAAAGCTAACTATTGCAATGGGTACCATGTTTCGACTTCCGGAAAATGTCGTCATATCTTCGCGTTTCACATCCCCCAGTCCCCAAAACCACCGTCAGTTTCTTGTGGACACGATAACTGCTGCAATTTTGCACCAATCACTTTGAATTTTTTACCGAATATGTATACCTATAAAATCTCGGTCGAGTTCGTTACTGGGCTAAATCGGTCGAAGGGGGTGAAAATGGGGGGCTTTTTTTCGAAAAAATGAAATATTGCTATAACTCTCTTAATATGTGAAATATCGAATCCGTTCAAAGTTCATACTATGTGTCGGATAAAGCCCAAAAATTTATTTTTGAAGAGTTTTTTTATAGCACCAACCATTGACCAAAGGGGTGGGAAGAAGTGTTTTTTTCGGGAAACATTAATCATATCTCTCTTAATAGGCACAATATCAAAACCGTACAAAATGGACAATATTCCCCTAATAACTACCTAAAACTTTTGTCTGAAAGAATTTTTGATATGACCCACCATTACGCCAAGGGATGAGAAAAATGATTTCGGAATTATAAGAAAATGCCAAGAGCTATCAGAGGTTGCCATGGCAACACTACTAAATTGATGAGGGATGAGCCATCAGACGTTGCCATGACAACGTACTTGCACGAGATCAGATTCAGATTTCCATCTGACTAAGTGTGAAGCGGCTTCGGTGACGTAACTGGTAGCATGCTGAACTTCTATGCCCAAGGTCGCGGGTTCAAAGCCGGCCAAAGTCGTCGGATTTTCTAAGAGCGCTAAAAATCCCTCAGTATGCTTTCCTTTGGAAGGGAAGTTCCAACGTTCGTTGCGAGTTGCTTGTTGCGGTGGCATCTAGTAGCCAAGTTCACAGCTAGGTGTCGTTGACGGTAGTATCTGGTAGCAATATTAGGAACTACTGCTTGAAATTGACCGTCTGCAGTCCTTACATGAATTACAGACTAATACAGCCATCACGATTCACACCGTTTATCAGACAGATTCTACAATCACCCGAAGCACACGGGGCTACATGACCGCGTTGTTGCAGCCCCTAAACTGAGAAACCAACCAAATTCTCTGCGGGAGATATAATTTTGCGTGAAGAAGTAACAGACCGTTACATAGTTACACATCAGTGTCGAAACCTTGCATAAGGGCAGTGTGACCACAAGTATAAAAATGGACCCCAAATGACAAGAAGGTTACCGTCGCCATAAGACAATAAAATGTTTAAAATATTCATAAAATGACGAAAAATAAAGTTAATTAAGCTCCAATTATAAAATACTTTCTCGCAATAAATGAGGTCTGATCCTTCTACCAAAACCAGCATATTCTGCCTATTTTCGCCTATCGCCAAGTTTGTCCGGTGAAATCTACCTCCGCCTTCCGGCGTGCCAAGAGGACTTTTTTTTCATTACATATGACAAGGCTGTATACCTTATCCCAAAGCATATAGTTAATACATGGGTTTGGCTAACTAGTTTCGGCTACCTAAGAGCAATTCCTCAACATTACTAGAGGTTAACGGTTGGATTAGGAGTACGAGGTGGGTAGTAATTAAAATGCACAAGCAGTGTCCATACAATATTTTTTATTCAATTTAAATACTTGTACAATATTTTCACATATTACATTTTTTCTTTATATTTTGTTATTAATTGTACAGTTGTTTTTATACGTTTTCTATTTTTTATTCTTAAGTATGGGTACCATTTTTTTCTTGTTGCTTGGTTGGTGTCGTTTTTTATTTTTGTAGTGCTATTGCTTATTTTTAAAAATTGTTTTGTTTTATGTATTTGCTACATACAGGTCGAGGATTTTGAAGGCCATAACATAACTCTTTAAGCATGGTCGAAAGTTAAGTAATGACCATAGGCATGTGTAGCTATACCGTCCGAATCAATTACTCTTTTATCATCACCAGGAAACAAAGCAATTTTGTTTAGTCTTATAGATGATATGTCATGTTGTTTAGAAGCAATATTGTTCATTGGTATTCTTTTTACCTCGTTTCTCATAATACATTCCTTATAATCTTGACAGCTTATACACATTTTGGCAACACCTCCGCTAACAACTTTAATCGTTTTGATTTAATCTTTTTTATGTCTAAAGCATACATTTTAGCTCTAAGTCCAACAAATGCTTTAATAATTTGTTCACAAGCCTCGTCTTCAAATTTTCCCAACGTTTTCTTGTTTGATGTAGAGTAACACACATGATTAGTAAGATAATCTGATGTGTTCAGGTGTTCTAGGAAATCCAACTTGTCTTGATATACATCTTGGGTGTTAACAAAATAAATGAACGATTCCGTATCCATGTACATACGTTTAAGATCTTCCATCCCAAAATAGGGTAGCAGGACATCATAGTGGTGGGAATACATTAGAGTTTTAGAAATATCCAGTATACACATTCCAATATAATAGGCCTATTGTATACAATGATACGTTTAGCCATGTGGAAAGCAGCTAGGTTAGGACCATCAATTGTTCTGTCAATAAATGTTGGCTTTGCTATTAGCTTTTCAGCCTTTTTGCTGTCAGTCACAAGCCGTATGTCTATTCCTTTACGAATATTTCCATTGTTTTTCCTAAAATGGCATTGTTAAATAATTTGTACAGATTTTTCTCAAAATCATTTTAGCTAGTTTACGAAGGTTGTTATTAAAATCAACGTATGCCTTTAGACAAGATGTTTGTATAAACTTTAACACACGATGAAATTTCATCATTTTAGTCCATGTTCTAGAGCTTGTTTAAGTGCCATGTAATGAACAACATAGCACCTTCGATTTCCAAGATGAGGAATTAGTTTTTTGAGAGGCGAATCCTTAGGTTGTATACACTCTGGTAAGAAAGGTAAATTGTTGGGTAGATCATGAAGGTCACATGGGTAATCAACATCAACGTCCAGAATGTATCCAACAGGGTCGTCTTCCTTTAACGTTTCTAGATCAACAGTATCTGGAAGAACCCACTGACATCCACCATAAGGAAGGAAGTGGCACATAGTCCACCCATATTGGTTGTTAGCATCATCATAGGTAATAAACTGAGATGGTTTCTCGGAATCATATGTCCCCATGTATTTCTTGTTAGCTTCAGCATACGTATTCCAGACTCTATTATAGAATCTGATCGTAATCCTGCAGCAATTCCAGTGAAAAGGAGCATTGCTTCAAAACTTACACCAGGTGAAGTAAAGAAGTGTGCAGCATCCACTCGGTGTGTTTCTAGTGTTTTGTTTCGAAATATTTCAAAGCTGTCTGCAAGAAGGAGTACATCTGAAGTTAGGTAGAGGTCACTATAATCCCATAGAGTTTTAATTTTGAACTGATTCCAGACATTTTTAGCATGTTCATAGTCTTCTTTGCTAACATCTTCGTGACTTAATTTGTTAAAGAATGCCTCTTTTGGAGGTAAACATGTTTCACTTAATTTTTCCCATGAATCAATGTAATCATAACAAAATACCCCTTTACGAGTCATCAGCGTTGCATTTTCTTTTCCAAATTACTTGTCTGTTTCAGGGTATGATGTTAAGTTTGTAACTAAGTTTTTCAAACTACTCGGCATCAACCGGAACGTATCCACAAATCGAAGCTTAATATTTCCTATTTATTTGGTGAAGGAAATGTACTTTTCATTGGAGTTAGGGATAAAATCCACTCTCTCAGTAGTACATCCCAATTGCTTTACAATGACATTTGCATCATATCCACTCATAATATGTGGAAATACGTGTTTTACACCTCAATAACAGTTATTATGAGCACATCCACGGCATTGCCCTGTAATATGGCAATGATCTCGAACTTTCCAGTCCTCTTTGGTAAATGGTTTATGACACAAATAACAGGCTTCAGAAGATCGGAAATCTGATTCTTGATCTTGAGTTAAAGCCCTTGGAACATTTAAGTTGTAAAGGCGATCAATTTCATTTGCTAGAGATCAAACAGTCCATAAACTTTTCAGCAGCGTCAGGTCCACGATAAATAAGAGGTTGGCTTGGAAGTTTTGTCTTTATGTGTTCCACAGCTGGAGAGGGTTTATCATATAATATATACCGAAGCTCATAGGAACATGACTCGGGTATGGGACTCTATAAATTGCCTCAAGATTACGTAGACATTTTTGATATGGTAAGAGTATACTTTCAAAATCTGCATAGATAACGTAAGGTATTCTCAGCTTTTTTCCAACATTTATGAATTTGACAATTGGGTATTTAATAGGCATTTCAACCCTAGCAATGTCATGCACGACACAGAAAGCTCTATGTTATTTCAATATTTCCATTCCTCGTTGACCGTATCGAATATCAAAGTGAGTAAAACACCGTTTACACGTATATATATATATATATAAATATATATATATATATATATCACATGTACATGGCGGGTAATATGATGTCCTCCTAGTTTATCTAAATCTTTGATAAAGACGTAGTGGTTCTGGCCAGATGAAAAAGTCAGCAGCTAAGGTCGAGATGGTCTTGCAGCTCTTGATCCACAAACTTTAGAGGAAACAGTTTGTTGTCGTCTTCCAGTCCAAATACATTGATGGATATGTCGTTGGCGTTCTCAAATTCGGGAACGTCAGCAAGCGATGTAGGATATGATATTACTGAAAAATCGTACTTGTTTTCCAGATCCTTGTATTTTTCTAATGGGTTCAGCATTCATTTTAACCAGTTTTGCTAAAATAGCTACACATGTCTACGGTCGTTACTCAACCGTTGACCATGCTTAAAGAGTTAAGTTCTGGATAGCAAAATCCTCTACCTGTATGTAGCAAATACATAAAACCAAACAATTTAAGAAATAAAACAATAGCACTACAAAAATAAAAAAACAACTCCAATCAAGCACCGAAAAAGAATGGTACGCATACTTGTGAATAAAAAATTAGAAGACAAATAAAACCACCTGTACAATTTATAACAAAATATACAGAAAAATTTAAAGTGGGAGTGAAGATTCAACGAGAAATAATTTCAACTCTGAGATTTGCTGATGACATCGTCATCTTGGCCGACACGCCTGAGGATTTGAATGAGTTTTTGAATGGTATGGACTCCGTCTTACGGAAAGAATTCATGATGAAAATTAATAAATGTAAAACAAAAATACTGGAATGCAGCCGAAATAAATCAGAAACCTCTATGGAGATCAAATTGGCAGGTGAAAAGTTGAAGGAAGTAGGAGACTTCTGTTACTTAGGAAGCAGAATAACCAGTGATGGACGAAGCAAAGAGGACATAAAAAGTAGGTTGGCTCAGGCAAAGAAAGCATTTCTACAAAAAAGGAATCTGCTGACATCGAATATAGATTTAGGTATTAGGAAGTCATTTTTGAAAGCCTTTGTCTGGAGCGTGGCGCTCTATGGAAGTGAAACTTGGACTATTGGTGTAGCAGAAAAGAGGAGAATTGAAGCATTTGAAATGTGGTGTTACAGGAGAATGAAGAAGATCAGATGGGTAGATAGGGTTACAAACAAAGAGCTATTAAGACGAGTGGGAGAGGAGAGATGTTTCTGGCGACTGCTAATGAAGAGAAGAGATAGGTTGGTAGGACACATACTAAGACACCCAGGAATAGCAAGCTTAGTTATGGAAGGAAGGGTCGAGGACAAGAACTGTAGGTGTAGACCAAGGTTAGAATATGTTAAACAGATTGCCTCGGATGTAGGGTGTGGTAGCTATGTAGAGATGAAACGATTAGCTCAGGACAGGGAGGCATGGAGCGCTGCATCAAACCAGTCAAAAGACTGAAGACTCAAACAACAACAACAACATACAGAAAAATTGTAATATGTGAAAATATTGTGCATGTATTTAAATTGAATAAAAAATATTGTATGGACACTGCTTGTACATTTTAATTACTACCCACCTCCCACTCGTAATCCAACCGTTAACCTCGAGTAATGTTGAAAAATTGCCCTTAGGTAGCCGAAACTAGGCAGCCAAAAGTATAGTATAACCCAAGTATACAGCCTTGTTATATGTAATGAAAAATCATGTTTCGCAAATATCAACTTTCAACATGGACTAAATCAGAAACATGTAAACAACAAAATTGGAAAATCCATGTTTCAATATCGACAGAATTCAAAAACTAAGCTGACATTTTTTAAAACTGTAAATTGGACATTGGAAAATTGCAATGTGTAAAATATGAAAATGGAAAAAAATGACCAAAAACTTTTACTTTTTAAATCTTAACTGACTTTGTAATCCTAAGCTGGTTGTGCGTGGCAATCATCTTGCACAGTAGCCACAGTGCAAGAGTTAGCTTTAACGTACTCTCTATAAGACTAGCATAAAGATAGTTGCGTGTGCCCTTACTGTATATACTATGGGTGTGTTGATTAGCCTTTGGCTTAGCTTTAAAGGTTAGGTTAGGTAAAGTTAGGTTAGGTAGAGTTAGGTGAAGACATGTTTGGTTAGGTAAACTGAGGTTAGGATAGGTTAGGTTAGTTATGTGACCTTGTAGTTTACTCTTTTCGGAAAATCTAAAATCTAAAATCAAAAAATCCAAAATCTAAAACTTAAAATCTAAAAATGTAAAATGAAAACAAATGAAAATCTAACATATTAAAAACTAAAATCTAAAAAAGTAAAATCTAAAATGTAAAATCTAAAAATGTAAAATCAAAATCTAAAATTCTAAAATCTAAAAATGTAAAATCAATGATGTAAAAAATTGAAAATCTTGCATGCATTAATTTAAATCTTTAAATGAGGATTCTGTGGGTTATGGTAGGTTAGATTAGGTAAATTTAGGTTACGGTATGTAAGGTTAGGTTAGGTATAGTTAGCTGAGGACATGTTTGGTGAGGTAAAGTTAGGTTAGGTTATGATAGGTTAGGTAAAGTTGGGTTAAGTTAGGTAGTTGACCATGTAGTTAACTATTTTCGGAAAATCTAAAATCACAAAATCTAAAATGTAAAATAGAAAAATTTTAAATAAAAAAAAATTCTTAAAATTTTTAATATAAAAATAAACAAGTAGTTCCGTGAAGAACTATACAGCCTATTTTCATATATCCTGCTCATGTTAATTGTCTCTATCAACATAAAAAAAATCAGTTTAATTGCTGTAACAGATTCGTAGATATTGAGAACCGTCTAAATATTTCATATGGTCGCCAGGATGGATTCTTATTTTTGAACTATTACATTAAGATTATTGTGTACGTGTGGTATTCAAACTTCAATCGCATGATTAGAACACAAGAAGTAAAAACGAGATTTTAAAACTACGCACACCAGCCATCTTGTGATTATGCAAACAATTAAAATAAATTACTTGCCAGTGGATCATCATTTGTATAAGCATTTAACGTGCAAGGTTTCACGACACTCGGATAGTTAATTCGCAAGAAACGTCCATTTAAATATTTATACTTCGCGTCGCCGCCATGTTGGATTTGTGCTCACCAGGTTACTGAAAGTCCTATAGGTGAACATATGTTCATAGTCTCTATGATCATAAAAAAAATCAGTTTGGTTGCTGTAAAAGATTCATAGATATTGAGAACCGTCTAAATATTTCGGAAGCTCGCCATTTAGGATTGTTATATGTATAGGCCATAGAGTTATGTACCATTCAAGGACAATTATTACCTAGCTTCATTATTCAAACTTTCACTTCGATCGCAAGAATAAAAACTTAATTTTAAAATTTCGCACAGCCGCCATCTTGAGGTTATGTAAACAATTGAATTAAATTAGATGGCAGTGCATTACAATCTGCAAAATCATTTACTGTACCACATTTCACTGCGCTCAGAGAGTTAAATCATGAGAAAAGTCTATTAAAATATTTCAAATTCGCTTGGTCGCCATGTTCGTTTTATACTTTACAGGTTTATGAAATATACATAGTTAAACTTGTATCAGTACCCTTTTATCAGCGTACAAAATTGCATGATGATATCTGTAATAGTTTCGGAGATATAGAATGTCAGTGAAATATTTCGCACAGCCGCCATTTTGAGGTTATGTAAATAATTGAACTAAATTAGACTCCAGTGCATTACAATGTGTATAAACATTTGCTGTAACAAGTTTCATTACGTTTGGATAGTTAAATCGCGAGAAATGTCTATTTAAAAGTCTCAATTTCGCTTGACCGCCATGTTGGTTTTGTAGTCACCAACCCCAAGATTGCAGGTTCGCCCCTGGCCATGGTAAGTGATTTTTGAAGGCGACAAAAATCACGACACTCATGTCATACGTTGTTGGCATGTTAAAGAACCCATTTGAATTCAGTAGGCCGTGTTCAATGGCAAAATTAATCTCGGGATTTTCCGCCAACACAAAGTTCCTCCATTCTCTACTTGAAAGCGCTGTAGTGTCAAGGAGTTTAGATATCTAACCTCCTTGACTTTCATAGCGTTCAAAGGAACGACGAAATTCGACATGCAAGCTACCCTCTGGGTGTCAATTAACAAAGCTTGCACCAGGCACCCGAGGCCATACGATAATATTAATATATATATTAGTCACCAGGTTTTTAAAGTCTCATAGGTGAACTTCTAGTAGTGCCCTTTATCACCGTACACAATTTTAGGGCGATATCGGTAATAGTTTCGGAGCTATTGAATGCTAGTGAAATATTTCGCACAGCCGCCATGTTGGATTGGTGAGACATAACAAAATTTGAAGGGCACGGTCGAGGTCGCCAGGAATAGTGCTATGAACTTTCCGAGTTTCATTGAAATCGCTCCAGCCGTTTAGATTTTATTAGGGGGACACACACACACACCTCACACACACACACACACACACACGCAAACACACACGGACAAAATGTGATCTCATAAGCCTATTTTTTTTAAATTGAAAATAGGCTAAAAATGATGATGATAATTGTTGTTTTAAGTGCCCTATCAGCTAGGTTATCGGCCCCAAAAAATAAAAATTATAAAATCTAAAATGTAAGAAGTAGTTCCGTGAAGAACTATACAGCCTATCTTCATATATCCTACTTATGTTAATTGCCTCTAGCAACATACACAATTTCAGTTTGATTGCTGTAATAGATTCGTAGATATTGAGAACCGACTAAAAATTTCGGATGGTCGCCATGTTGGATTTTATATATGAAGGTCCTAGAGTTATGTACTGTTACATGCAGATTATTGTGTACGTGTAGTATTCTAACTACAATCGCATAATTAGGACACAAGAAGTAACAAGGAGATTTTAAAATTTCGCACACCTGCCATCTTGAGGTTATGGAAACAATTGAAATAAATTAGATGCCAGTGGATTACCATTCGTATAAGGATTTACTGTTCCAAGTTTCACTGCACTCGGATGGTTAAATTGCGAGAAACGTCCATGTGAATTTTTATATTTCGCGTCGCCTCCATGTTGGATTTGTGATCACCAAGTTATTTCAAGTCCTATAGGTGAACTTAAGTTCAAGGCCCCTATGAACATTAAAAAATTCAGTTTGATTGCTATAATAGATTCGTAGATATTCAGAGCCGACTAAATATTTTGGATGGTCGCCATGTTGAATTGTTAAATGTATAGGCCATAGAGTCATGTACCATTAAAGGAAAATTATTGCGTAGGTTCAATATTCAAACTTTCAATTCGATCGCATGGCTACATCACAAGAAATAAAAACTTAATTTTAAAATTCGCACATCTGCCATCTTGAGGTTATGTAAAAAATTGAACTAAATTAGATACCAGTGCATTACAATGTGTATAAATATATCCTGTACCAGATTTCAGTGCGTTTGGAACATTAAATCGCGAGAAAGGTCTATTTAAAATTTTCAACTTCGCTTGGCTGCCATGTTCGTTTTGTAGTTGACCGGTTTCTGAAAGTCTTATAGATGGACTTCCATAGTGCCCTTTATCTCCATAAAAGATTTCAGGGAGGTACCGCTAATAGTTTCACAGATATGGAATGCCGGTGAAATATTTCACACATCCGCCATCTTGTGGTTATGTAAACAATTGAACGAAGTTAGATGTCGGTGCATTACAATGTATATAGACATATACTGTACCAAGTTTCATTGCGTTTCGTTGGTTAAATCGCGAGAAACGTCTATTTAAATGTCGCAACTTCGCTTGGCCGCCATGTTCGTTTTGTAGCTACCAAGTTTTTAAAGGTCACATAGGTGAACTTATAGTTGTTCCCTTTATCACCATACAAAATGTCAGAGTAATATCGATAATAGTTTCGGAGATATTGAATGCTGGTGAAATATTTCGCACAGCTGCCATGTTGGATTGGTGAGTCGTAACAAAATTTGAAGGGCTCGGTCGGGGTCGCAGGGAATAGTGCTATGAACTTACTGAGTTTCATTGAAATCGCTCCAGCCGTTTAGATTTTATTAGGGGGGGGACACACACACGAATCACACACACACGCACGCACACACACACGGACAAAAGGTGATCTCATAAGCCTATATTTTCAAAATTGAAAATAGGCTAAAAATAGAAAATCTTTCATGCATTAATTTAAATGTTTAAATGAGGTTTCCGTGGGTTAGATTAGGTTAGGTAAAGTTAGGTTAGGTAAAGTTAGGTTAGGCGAAGTTAGGTTATGTAAAGTTAGGTTTGGTAAAGTTAGGTTAGGTTAGGTTAGCATGCCATATGTGTAAGTGGTTGCGTAGAGTGACCATTTAGTGTATTAGCTCCTGTGCTAAAAATAAATTATATATTAAATAAACAAAAATGTATAAGTTAAAAATCAAATATTAAAAAAATATTGTTTGGTCAGTGACCTTGTAGTTTGGTCTTTTTCCGCAAAATGAAAATTAAATATGTAAAAACTAAAAAGTAAAATTTAAAATATAAAATTTTAAATGTAAATTATAAAAATAGAAAATGTTACATGCATTAATTTAAATGTTTAAATTGTTTTTTTAGTTAGATAATAGATGGGTTAATGGCCTTGCAGTTTAGTGCTTTGACACAATAAAAAATAATACATGATAAATTAAATATTAAAATAAAAAATAAAAATAAATTATTAAACGTTATTTAAATAATAAATTTAATAAACATAAATAATTAATAAATAATAAACAATGCATAGTTAATAACAAACAAAACGTTATTTGAAAAGCCCTCCATTAAAGGGTGAGGTTGCGCGTGGCGGCCATCTTGCGCATTAGCCCATGCACCAGCTTTAGCCTTTCTATCCTACTATTGACAATTCTTGTGTATAAATGCGATTAATAGTGAACGTCACGATAAGTGATTAATTATTTTCATAAAGAAATGACGTAATCTCTACAATTAACCTTTGCCAGTCTTGCTTTTTATACTCGTGCAGTAGAATGAAGTGATGGCTTAGTTGTTGTGATTTTGTTTCTAAGTGGATGCCAATGGATGATGGCTTGACCCGGTATACATGTGGTTTTGATTTGGGGGGGGGGATCATCTGGAGTTGGGTTTTATCGATAAGTTTACATCCTGATGCTTGTTTTTTTTTAACGTAATACAATCTTTCATGTATAGGGTTAGGTTTTTAAATTCATCGTCCATGGTGGTAATGCAATTGGACATTAACCACAAGAGAGTCACCAAAACGGCCGCGATACATTCCACCCTCATCTCCTTTATACAAAAGGCCTACGCCACTAGTCAGTTGTCATTTTGCTAATATTTGCGTGAGAGCAAAAGTAATATAGTTTAATTTTAATAGACCGGGCAGCACTTAGTTGAATGCCTTTTTAGTCCACGCGTGGCGAAGACAGTTCCACGGTCTTTAATACTTGTAGATCTTCATGTAATCAATAACATACATTCTTATCTAGGTTTGGCAACGGCACACAAATAAACATTGCACTGACCTCAGAAAGCACATAGGAACAAAGGGGGCAGAAAGGAAAAAAACAGTTTCGTCCAATTAACACCCGGGTTCAGTCGACCAAAACTGGTGCCAGAGTGAACACGAAACTGCTCTAAGTTCCAGCCAGGGAGACAACCGGATAAGTATCAGCCTGTATTAATACAGTATAAAAATAGTTGATTTTATATAACCATATAATCACTCCAAACAGACAAACTCCGGATTTCTATCACCATTTTAGCAGTTCACCTAACAATAGATATACTACATTTAGCATACACTGACAGTTGCATTACCAATACTGCAACTAAATAATTGTACATATTATAAATATTTTTCACCTGTATTCTCAAACATAGATGTTATAGCCTAAGTGTAATGATCTGATGATGATCGCTTGACGATCGAAACTGGTCATCCTAATGTATTTATTAATCTCAAGTAATTTATTTCAGGATTAGGGCATAACCCAGCTCTTTTTGGGTACATTCGTGTTGACCGACTGAAAAGCACCAAACTTTGTTTACTTAGGCAACACTGAAAAATGGCTTCAAACCTCACAATGTTCACGGCCAGTCAGGCAAATCGTGAAGCTAAGAGGTTCAAAACACTCAGGCTTAAACTCATGAAGATAGACAAGTCAATTTGGTTCAACAAAAAATGTATAGAACTAAATCTCTCCTCTAAATACGTACCAATTAAAACCGTACTGATTACACCAACCTCAACCATTTCAACTAAACAAGCCAAAGCGCTTTGGATAAAAAACGAACTAAGATTTGCATACATAAGAAAGCAAAACAATCAATCTAATGAACAACACACGAATAACAATGAATTCAATTTCCACAGCAGGGTAAACAACACAATGAACGTAACCTTTTCTCAAGATGAAATTAATATGCTAGACAAAGGTTTTGAAATACAACTGCACAGACCCACACACGAACCATTATATAAAACAGTTAATCACAGATATCGAGATAGCCAGTCACAAGTTTCCAGCAGAAGACAGAGAATTAACCAAAAATCTTGCCACCAACCAAGCCAAAAAAAATCCTCAAACGAGAGGGCGTAAGCAATAACATTCAAAACAACAAACAACTAAAAGAAATAAATTCATTGAAACAAAAAATAAAAGAACATGACTAATCACAAAAGCAGATAAGGGAAATACCACAGTATTCCTAAACAACAACGAAATCAAGGAATTAACCAAATTCTAAAAACAAATAAAATGTGCTTTAAAAGAAACAGAATACATATTCACCAAAGCTGAAAAATCAAAACTAATAAACATGAACCCGAAAATACCATCATTGAGGGAACAACCAATAATACACATAAAGGAGTGCCCAATGAGAGCAATAGTCAATTGTATGAATGCTCTTAATTACAAAATCAGCAAAGAGTTACTAAAAATCTTAAAACACCGCCTTTCCAACGACGAAAACAACTCTGTAAAGAACACAACGGAATTAGTAACAGCATTGAACATTCTAAAAATGGGACCTAGCTTGAGGCTTGTATCTTTCGATGTAACTAACATGTACACCAATATTCCTATTACTGACGCAATCAACACTATCGAAAACGACTTAAAATCCCACAATTCGGCAAATGAAACTGAAGAGATTGTGAGATTACTGAAGTCGTGCTCAGCCAAAACATGTTTCAATTCGACAATAAAATGTACACAAAAAAAGAAGGCCTAGCGATGGTATCACCACTAAGCGGACTAATCGCTGACATCTTCTTTAATGTACTAGAAAAAGAGTTCTTAGAAAAGACTTCAACAAAGGGAATAGTAATATGGAAAAGACACGTAGATGATGTAATTTGCATCTACGATACCGAAATAACAAGCGAAGACACAATTCTCCAATCCATTAATAGCCTACACCACTCAATCAAATTCACTAAGGCATCCGAAACAGACCGAAAAATAAATTATCACGACATAATCATTGAACGTAAACATAACGAACTTTCATATTCCATATTCCGGAAAGCCACACAAACCTCGCATACAATCGATAATCAGTCTAATCACCCCAGTACGCACAAATTAACGGGATTCAATAACATACATTCTTATCTAGGTTTGGCAACGGCACACAAATAAACATTGCACTGACCTCTGAAAGCACATAGGAACAAAGGCGGGAGAAAGGAAAAACCAGTTTCGTCCAGTTAACACCCGGGTACAGTCGACTAAAACTGGTGCCAAAGTGAACACGAAACTGCTCGAAGTTCCAGCCAGGGAGACAACCGGATAAGTATCAGCCTGTATTATTACAGTATAACAATAGTTAATTTCTTATAAGCATATAATCACCCCAAACAGACAAACTCCGGATTTTTATCACCATTTTAGCAGTTCACCTAACATTAGATATACTACATTTAGCATACACTGACAGTTGCATTACCAATTTGCAACTAAATAATTGTACATATTGTAAATATTTTTCACCTGTATTCTCAAACATAGATGTTATAGCCTAAGTGTAATGGATCTGATGATGATCGCTTGACGATCGAAACTGGTCATCCTAGTGTATTTATTAATCTCATGTAATTTATTCCGGGATTAGGGAACAACCCAGCTCTTTTTGGTTACATTCGTGTTGACTGACTGAAAAGCACCAAACTTTTGTTAATTTTGTGATGTGAAATTAAGTTGTACTATGTTAAATTATTTTTAGGAAACAGTGGTTGATTAATGTTTGAACTATGCCAACGAAAAGAAAGGGCAAGGCGTTACGCGATATACGACTTAATTTAATACCTACATACATTACGGTATAGTAAGTTTGGTTTATATATTACTAGCTGAACCCGGCATGCGTTGCAACGCCATTCAAAGAAAGTGTTTGCGATGTAATTTTGTTTCTTGAAGTGCTTTTGGATACACAATTCTTTTTTTCAATTTCCAATAACTGCCTCCAAACTATCGTATAAAGGATTAACTAATTTAGAAACATTCGAGGGAACGTCCACAACAACTCACCAAAGTTTCATCGCAATCGGATGAATGGCATATGAACGCATACGTGATTTTGTTTAAACGATTCGCGCGCCGTCACTCATTTGTTGAATCTACTTGTGCGCCACCCATTGAAAAACGGATTTACTAATTCATACACATTCTCAGGATTGTACTCAACTCACTAAAGTTTTATCACAATCGGCTGAATGGTATATGAACGCATACGAGATTTGGTTGAAACGATTCACGCGCTGTCGCACATTAGTTGAATCTACTCGTGCGCCACCAATTGTAAAATGTATTTTCCAAATCAGAAATCTTCACGGGACTGGAAACAAAATTTCACCAAATTTCATTGCAATCGCATGAATGGTATATGAACGCATACGGAGTTTTTTTAAACGATACGCGCGCCGTTACTCATTTGTTGAATCTCCTCGTGCTTTACCTATTGTAAAAGGGATTTACTAAGTCAGAAACCTTTCCTGGAGTGAGCACAACAATTCACCAAAGTTTCATAGCAATCGGTTGAATGGTATATGAACGCATATGGGACTTTGTTTAAACGATTCGCGTGCCGTCGCTCACTTGTAGAATCTACTTGTGCGATACCTATTGCAACGTGGATTTACTAAGCCAGAAACCTTCCCTGAAGTGTACACAATTTCTCACCCAAGTTTTATCGCTATCGGACGAATAGTATATGAACGCATACGGGACTTCGTTGAAACGCTTCGCGCGTCTTTGCTCATTTGTTGAATCTACTCGTGCGCTAACCTTTATAGCATGGATTTACAAAGCCGGAAACCTTACCTGTAGTGTACACAACCTCTCATCCAAGTTTCCTCGCTATCGGACGAATAGTATGTGAACGCATACAGGACTTCGTTGGAACGCATCGCCCGTCGTCGCTCATATGTTGAATCTACTTGTGCGATACCTATTGTAATGTGGATTTACTAAGCCAGAAACCTTCCCTGTAGAGTACTCAATATCTCACCCATGTTTCATCGCTATCAGACGAATAGTATATGAACGCATACGGGACTTTGTTGAAACTCTTCGCGCGTCGTCGCTCATTTGTTGAATCTACTCCTGCGCTACCTATTATAACATGGATTTACTAAGCTAGAAACCTTGCCGGTAGTGTACACAACCTCTCACCAAGTTTCATCGCTATCGGGCGAATGGTATGTAAACGCATACAGGACTTTGTTGAAACGCCTCGCCCGTCGTCGCTCATTTGTTGAATCTACCCTTGCGCTACCTAAGCCAGATTCACTAAGCCAGAACCTTACCTGAAGTGTAGAGAACGTCTCACTCAAGTTTCATCGCAATGGGATGAATGGTATATGAGCTCATGTGGGACTTTCTTGAAACAAACGCACGCCATTTAGTTAAGCTACTCGCGCGCCATCTGTTGTAAATTGGATTTACTACGCCTATAACTTTTCCGCGACTGTGCACAACAACTCGCCAAAATGTGATGGCAGTATATTGTATATGAACGCATCGCCATTGCGCATTTGTTTAAAGTACTCGCGCGCTATCTATTGTGAACTGGACTAACTATGCCTTTGACCATCCCGGAAGTGTTTACAGCAACTCACAAAAATTTGATCGCCATCGAATGAATGGTTTATCAACGCATAAAAGACGAACATACGAACATTCATTTTTATAAATGTATTAGCAGTACCCGGCATGCGTTGCAATGCCAATCAAAGAAAGCGTTGGCGTTGTAACTTTGTTTGTTGAAGTGCTTTTGGATTCCCAATAGCCTTTCTTTTTTCGTTAACCACCTCTAAACTATTGTAAAATTGATTTACTATCTCAAAAAAATCATGGGAGCGTGCTCAACTACTCAAAAAAGTTTCATCGCAATGACATGAATGGTATATGAACGCATACGGGACTTTGTTGAAACGATTCGAGCCCCGTAACCAATTTGTTGAATATACTCGTACGATACCTATTGTAAAATGGATTTACTAATTCGAAAACCTTCCCTGGCGTGTACACAACAACTCATCAAAGTTTCATCGCAATCGGATGAATGGCATGTGAACGCTACGGGATTTTTTTAAACGATTCGCGCGTTGTCACTCTTTTGTTGAATTTACTTGTGCGCCACCCAATGAAAAACGGATTTACTAATTCATACACCTTCGCAGGAGTGTACACCAGTCCCCAAAATTTTATCACAATCGGATGAATGGTATATGAACGCATATGGGATTTGGTTGAAACAATTCACGCGCTGTCGCTCATTAGTTGAATCTACTCGTGCGCTACCAATTGTAAAATGGATTTACTAAATCAGAAATCTTCGCGGGAATGGAAACAACATTTCACCAAATTTCATTGCAATCACATTAATGGTATACGCATACGGAGTTTTCTTTTTAAAGCGATAAGCGGGCCGTTACCCATTTGTTGAATCTACTCGTGCGCTACCTATTGTAAAAAGGATTTACTACGTCAGAAACCTTTCCTGGATTGAACACAACAATTTACCAAAGTTTCATAGCAATCGGATGAATGGTAGACCTATATGAACGTATAGGCTTACGGGACTTTGTTTAAACGATTCGCGTGCCGTCGATCATTTGTTGAATCTACTCGTGCGATACCTAATATAACGTGGATTTAATAAGCCGGAAACCTTCCCTGAAGAGTACACAACATCTCACCCAAGTTTCATGGCTATCGGACGAATGGTATATGAGCGCATACGGGATTTTGTTAAAACGCTTCGCGCCTCTTCCCGCATTTGTTGAATCTACTGGTGCGCTACCTACTGTAAAATGGATTTACTAAGCCTGAAACTTTCCCTGGAGTGTACACAACAACTCACCCAAGTTTAGTCTTTATCGGACGAATGGTATATGAACGCATACGGCACTATGTTGAAATGCTTCGCACGTCGTTGCACATTTGTTGAATCTACTCGTGCGCTACCTAGTATAACATGGATTTACTGAGCCAGAAACCTTGCCTGTAGTGTACACAACCTCTCACCCAACTTTCATCGCTATCGGACGAATGGTATGTGAACGCATACAGGACTTTGTTGAAACGCTTCGCCCGTCGTCGGTCATTTGTTGAATCTACTCGTGCGCTACCTAATGTTAAATGGATTTACTAAGCCAGAAACCTTCCCTGAAGTGTACACAACATCTCACCCAAATTGCATCGCAATCAAACGAATAGTATACGAACACATACGGGACTTTGTTGAAACGCTTCGCGCGTCGTCGCTCATTTGTTGAAGCTACTTGTGCGATATCTATTGTAAAGTGGATTTACTAAGCCAGAAACCTTCCCTGAAGTGTACACAATACCTCACCCAAGTTTCATCGCTTTCAGACTAATCGTGTATAAACGGATACGGGACTTTGTTGAAACGCTTCACGCGTCGTTGCTCATTTGTTGAATCTACTCGTGCGCTACCTATTATAACACGGATTTACTGAGCCAGAAACCTTGCCTGTAGTGCACACAACCTCTCACACACGTTTCATAGCCATCGGACGAATGGTATGTGAACGCATACAGGACTTGTTTGAAACGCTTCGCCCGTCGTCGCTCATTTGTTGAATCTATTCGTGCGCTACCTAATGTTAAGTGGATTTACTAAGCCAGAAACCTTCCCTGAAGTGTATAAAACATCTCACCCAAGTTTCATCGCTATCAGACGAATAGTATATGAACACATACGGGACTTTGTTGAAACGCTTCGCGCGTCGTCGCTCATTTGTTGAATCTACTTGTGCGATACCTATTGTAAAGTGGATTTACTAAGCCAGAAAGCTTCCCTGAAGTGTACAAAACATCTCACCCAAGTTTCATCGCAATGGGATGAATGGTATATGAACACACGTGGGACATTCTTGAAACAAACGCACGCCATTTTGTTGATGCTACTCGCGCGCAATCTATTGTAAATTGGATTTATTACGCCTATAACTTTTCCAGGACTGTACACAACAAATCACCAGAATTTGATCGCAATCTGATGTCTTGTATATGAACGCATCACCAGTACGCATTTGTTTAAGCTACTCGCGCGCTATCAATTGTGAAATGGATTAACTATGCCTATGAACATCCCGAAAGTGTTTGCAACAACTCACCCTATTTGATCGAAATCGAATGAATGGTTTATGAACGCACAAAAGACGAACAGACAGACATTCCTTTTTATATATAAACTAGCGGAAGTACCCGCTCTTCGAACGGTCTTCGGTATTGATAACCAGATGCTATCAATTGAACTAATGTTGCAATGGTTAGGGGCTTGTCATTCCTTCATAATTTTATCAGAACGAAGTTAGTTTTCTGGAGAGCCATTATAGACTCCCTAGTTTTTTGTCTCACATTGAGAAGCGCAGCAAATGCTTTGGTCGCATCTCTAGGATAATTTTTATTTTTCGCCTATTTTAGCATGTATTTTGAAAAGTTTTTCCCTATACCAACCCTTCTATGAGAAGTACGGTGGAGAGTTTTATAATGATTGGTGTATTGACTCATGGTTACAATACCTAATTTTACGATGATCCAAGCACACGAACACGAGTTATAGTCGTATATAAACATAAAGATATATCAACCACACAGTGTCAAACAAAATCATCTTTACGATGAACCCATTTGTTGACAAAAATATGATTAGTTAAAATGTGCTCTCAAACTAAATTCACCTAACGAGTACTTCCTGACGTGAAAATAATATTGAAAACCTCGTAGACGAAACACAATATATTATGTCAAATAAAAACTGACTCTCACCGTTGTGGAAAGTCCCCATCCTCAGGAAGACCCCTTTAATAAATTATAAAGGCTTGTGGTGCATGAAAATGCTGGATTTTAGCCTCCAATGGCCCAAATACCCAAAAGCAGCAATACACAGTTTCAATTCAGGAATATTTGAAAATAATGTTGCTGTTTGGAGATATAATAGACCTTCTGTACAACATATCGCACGTGTAAGTTGCGTTTAAAAATGCTAGGGTACCCCTTGACCCCCTTAAGCGCATTGATGAATTTTACAGTCTATGTTTGTTTCCATGATAACCGTCTAGCCATTTTCAAACTTTTACAGAAATTTAATAAATTGAGTGGCATTTCTTCTTACAGAAATAGATGGAAAGTTGGAGGTCACCTCTTGAGACACTGTTGTCATGGTTACCGGCTTGCATTCCTTCATTTTAGTTTCTTCTTGTTCGTCTTCTTCTTCTTTCGGATGGGCCAGCAAAGAACAACGACGTTCAACTTTTCAGCTTGGCGAGGGACTTGATATTTGCCCAATATTCGCGCATTCTCTGGCTAAGTTTCTCCCTTCTCTCCTTTGTCCAGATGATGCCGGTTTTCTTACAGGGTGGTCTGTCCTGAAAACTCTTCTGTGTAAGTATCTTTCTGAGATTATCATCAGTTCTTGGATGTCCTTGTTAACTTCTGTTAACCACGGCGTCACGCTCTTTCTATTCTCCCAGTAGTTGAGAAGCCGGTTGGTTAGTCTTGTTGGGTTCATCCTTGTGACATGTCCGTAGAATGCCAGACGTCTGTTCCTGGCCACAACTGTGCTTTTCTCAGTATATCTATATAGCTCCTGATTTGGTCTTTTTCTGTACTCATCATCTATTTTTATTAGTTTATTAACTGAAATTTGTTTTCTGGTAACATCTCAGAAATGTGATTTTAGAGCCTAAAAACGTAGTAGCCACCGAGGGGCTGAATAATAATAATTTATTAATATAGGGATAGGGATATAATAATTCTTTAGTACCACACCCGCACGTGTAAATCGCGTGAGGAAATTCAAGAGTACCCCTTGACCCCTAAGCGCATTATATACGTATTGCTGAATTTTACAGCTTAAGTTGGTTCCGTGAAAACCTTATAGCCGTTTGCGAACGTTCACAGTATTGTAATAAATAGAATGGCATTGCGTCATACAGAAATAGATGGACTTCTGAGATTGTGTTTCCATGGTTACCGGCGGACATTCTTTCAATAGCTTAATAAATGAAATTAGTTTTCTGGGAATATCTCAAAAACTGTTGGTTTTAGGACCTTAAAATGTGGTTTTCGGGGTCTGTAGAGCTCCCGAGTTTTGTTTCTCATATCGAGACACTGAAAATGAGCTTTGTCTCGTCTTTCTACGCACATTTCAGCATGGATTTTAAGGGGGTAGGCCCTCTTTTATGAGAGGTTTGGAGAAGAGTTACATCAATGATTACTTTCGTGCCTCTGATGGACATCTGTACCAAATCTTACGTTGATCCGCTCAGCCGTTCTCAAGTGATGCGCGTGCAAAGTTGTCCACAGACAAAGAAACAAACAAACAAACAAACAGACAAACAAAAATTTTGTTTTTGCGCGCAACCGTCATAAACCAGTCTGAAACGTGTTATTAACTCAAATTTCCATGGAAAATCAGAAAAATCAGACAAACTTTCATTCGTATATATATATATATATATATAGATAAGATATGATATGATATAAGATAAGATAAGATTATATTAAAATTGGTGATTTACCCTCAGTTAAAAATGAAACTATTCAAAACTTTGTGGCATTATTAATTCTTTATATACAAATATGTTTTGAGTTTTCCCTGAATAATAATGAATTAATAACGATTAATTAATAATGGCGTGGAAAGCCTGAGATTCATATTGAAGCTGAAAGTTTAGCACCTGCATTAAAAAAAGGAAATGCCTAAATATTCCCAAAAAGAGAATAAATATAAGGTAAACGAAAGAACTTGCAGTTTGTATGTTTAACACTTACTCATTTAAATGATTTCCACTTTCAACTGCTTCTTCATTCCGATTTTCTTCTTTTGCATCCTGGGGATAAGATGGAATAATTTATGTCAGTGTTATCACCTTATACTTTTACACAAATGACGACCCATGTAATTGTACAGCACTGCTCAGCTGAAGTGAAGATATATTCGCTAAATGACTTTCTACCGTCCATCATTCCTAGTGCTAGAGATAAACTTTATACAGATAAGTGGTTATAATCCGCAGTTTTGGAACTTATAATACGCTTTTAGAGACTACGTTAAATTTAGAGCGATTGAAAATGATAAAATCAATGTCTTAATAGAAGTTATAGCTTTAAGGATTGAAGACAAATGAACATTTCCTGTTAATTCTTTTAGCCGAAAGACCATAAGAGAGGGGAAGATGACCCCGCTGTTCCACCCAGTGAAACAATAACAACAGAAAAGACCAAAACAAATTCTCCGGTCCAACACGTGCATATATCGATGAGTAACAAGCTACTAGACTGCCCATACAAGCATAAATTTTGAGAATGAAGGCATAAATCTATTAACCTTTGGAATATTATACACGGCATATCTTCACAATTTAATAAGTAAATGTTCAAAAAGAAGTTAGATTGAGTTAATTAAATGCCTCTATGGGGAGTCTATTGTAGAGTTTGCTAGTAACTCTAAGAATTACGTGTCTGCTAGAGTACGGGAGCACATAGTTTGAAAAGGAGATTAGAGCAGCTAGTAACTCGAAGAAATATGTGTCTGTTTGTGTACACGAACACACAGTTTGCAAAGGAGATTAGAGCAGGTACTAACAGCCAAACGCTTCCGTTTGTCAACAACATTATTGTGACAAAACAACTCTTAATCCCTAAATACTATTAGGCGATAAGGAGATGTGTTGCAAATAAGCATGAAGTTACTTACCTCATTCATATCTGAAGATGAGGTTTCGGTTTTGATATATGTAACGTTATCCGAAAAAGAAGATTCCTCTATCTTACTATCCGTGTGTTGGTGTGTATCGTCCTGCAAAGAAATGACTTGTTTCACATATATGATTCTTTGGGGAGGTGGAATTATATATTACAGGTGGTTTGTAAACTTGCACTGAAGGAATCAAGGAAAAAACAACATACCGTAGGTAATTCCAACCCGCATTCATAGTTTTCTTTCAACCATAGCTACATGGCAAAAAACTCTAACAGTTATTGTGCAGTTTTTTTTCAAAATGCATTTCTGTTAGGATACACTCGCAAAACCTGGGCCTAGCATATTGCCACTAGCATTAAGTGTGTGTGTTGCGACATTGCGGCGTAGCTGTAGTTACTTAGAGTCACCATATAATGTCAGGAAGGTCAAGCAACGTTGATAAATGTTGGGTTAAGATATCTCGCACAGTACTCGAATTTGCTAAGTGAAATATTTTTTCACAATCACATTTTCTTATCACCATGGTTAACCAACAGAAGTTGGGAGGGACATTTACAATCGCTACTGAAGAGATGACAATGAATTGTTAAGATGTTAGTGGGAACATGACCAATGGACGACACCGAGGATATTCGAAATGACATGATAAACGATCACGCGGGGGAGGTTAGCACCTTTCTCCCCTGCATATGTAATGTTTACACAAGTCATTAAACACAATTACCAAATATGGCTACAGCTACAAATTTAAATCTACACGGAAGAAAAGAAGAAAGAAGATTTCCATGTACGCGCGAGCTAGGGTAGACCCAGTTCGATTCCAGAGTAAGGATTACCCAACTCTCTAAGATGGCGTTGCAGAACGGTGATGTATGGAGTTCGAATGCCAATCCAGGAGATGACGACTTCATATGGCGATCCAGAATGATCCAGCATAGCTGTCATGAACAGGGGTACCCCGGGAACACCGACCATTTTTCTACTAATGTCATTTTTGCCAATTTTTATGATTTTATAAATTTTTGACTTTATATTTCCATCGTAATGCCATGTAGGATTTTTAATTTCGATTTTCATTGAAGTTTAATATTTTTATGATATGATTTTAACGATTAATATTCATTTTTTGATGTTTAGAATGTTTTTCTATTGCGATTTCGAATCTATCAAGGAGATATCGGAGATCTTATTGTGTTACGTTTGATTGTTATTTTTGAACCTTTGTATAGTTTAGAAACAGCCATCTTTTAACGATCTGTTTTGGAGATCTGTATTTAGTTATCTTGTAATGGAAGGCTGGACTGAAATTATGAACTTCTACATTTTTCAACGAATCAGCTCCAAATTTTTATCATGTACCTATGTCTTTAAGGGAAATCATCATACTGAGTTTTATGAAAATTTAGTAATTAGTTTTTGAGTTATGTGTCTTTTTAGTTCAATTTACAACGCAGCACGAGAAAAACTCCTTGCGTCACAGTTCAATTTTTTCGAAGCTAAAATTCACAGAACTAGGCCTAAACACACACATAATTAATTGTTACTATGCATTTTTGTTGTCAGGCGATATATGTAGGAGATATAAATTTTTAATTTTCTGATTTGAAAAATTTGAAAAAAATCAGTTCACTGCTACTTTAATCAGCAAAAAAAGGTAGTAATTTTCACTTGACCCTAAAAAGGCGGAGTAACTTTTCACTCTCATATGTTCTGGAGGATGTACTGAAAGTTTCACATGAATTGGATAAGAACTGTACCGCAAGGAGCATTTTGCATGTAAAGAAATGTTGAAAAATATAAAACTAAGGAAACAGCAATTGAAAGTGCAGGCGAATATACTCACTTTAAAACTGTCCTGCACCATAGCTTTCTCCTTGAGACTTCTTTTTCCTCTCTTCCTCTGATATTCTCTTACATTTCACCAACTTCCTTTCTTGTTTTGGTGCAGAACTGTTCCTTTTATTGCTGCTGATGCACCGTCTGTGGTCGCGTTGCTCACTGATGGTCAATGCTGACAAGATGGTAGGTTCATCCCTCATACTGTTTACAACTTGGAGGGCTTTCACATATCCCATATTGAACTCCATCGCTGATCTGATTACTCCTAGCTCCAGGTTATTTTTTAAAACAAATGTTTCCTTAGGGCAGTTGTTCCATAATACACTATGAAGACACTCATTAGGATTCTGTGTTCTCCCCTAGTTTGGTCATTGTCTTGATCCACATAGTAGAAATCTGAGCATCGCCAGCGGTATTTAGCACTACCACTCTGCAGAATTGCAGCGCAATATTCAAATATACACCAAATATAACTTCAAAATATAACTAGCCCGTCACCATTACAGATGGGGGCGTTGCCTCGCTCATTCAGCACTCAACCCCACCCTTTAAAAATGGCGCTCGGAGCTTTAAAAATGGTGGTACGGTGAAAGTAATTATATTTTTTGGAAGAGAAAGGACACAGGAATTTTTAAGGGCAAAATCTAAGAATCCCCTTTTTTTAAGAAAATAGGCAAAATTTCAGTCAAGCCTCCCCTTAATAACTTAATCTCAAATCTGGTTGTGAAAGATGTTCACATATTTGAGGAGAAATGTATTTTATTGAACAGAAATAAATGAGATGGATGAAACGTAATATTGTTGGCAGAGTGAACTGCGATAACGTCGTAATTTTGAAACAATGTATTTGGAATAAATACTCACGAGCAGCTGATAGAAGCTAGTATTAGAATGTTAATATTGATGGAAGTAAGAGCTATAAAGTATAAGATATTATTATACTTCCAGGTATTATATGACATCAAAGGGACCAATATTTTATCGTAGTATTTTTTATGAAACTTGTGTTACCTGCGAATCAGGATTTTCGCATCACTATGTTGTGTTTTTGAAAGATATAATTGGCTTGTATTACAGAGAAGGAAACTGCGAGAATACATATGAAAGATAATTAAAAGTATTCCCGCTTGACGGATGATTACACTGAAGTTATAGCAATGGGCTCGATTACATTGTTGCATTATTATTGAAGAGATATCTGTGTGGACAGATCTGCAAAATATAAATGGTTTTTGAGAAAGGATTATTAGCAGGAATGAGAGAAGTATTGTTGAAATTATTATTGGAGTTATCGATAGACAATTCAATTCAACCTTGAAATAGTAGGAACAGCTGATGTTTGGGAAGCTGTGTAAAATTGTACTCTATTAAAATGGTTCTGAGAAGAAGGAATATAGACATGATGGTAATTGGTCAGTGTGAAGAAAAGTTATATTTATTAGTAATTGTATTAAGATGACGGATCAGTAGGAGTTATTAACCTATGTCTTTACATAATTGTACCGATTATAGAATCCAGGATTGTCAATTTTACCAGATATGACATAGCGAAATGGAGATTCATGAGCTTCTAGAGATGATAATAAAGATATAAGATTCGAGAGGATTTGTGTATATATTTGAGATTTGAACTTCACAATTTGCTATTTTGAGCAATCTCAGTGTGGAGACAGTATTTCAAGGAATAATTAGTAACATTTTTGTTGTAAATAGAATTTGATTATGAAAAGTAGGAAATTTCCGTAGTATTAATTTATGGCAAATTATGAAGACGATGAATCATTTGTCGATATTTCAAGTGTTTAAAGTAGGATTATTTAATCGCATTTAAGGAGGTGGTGATACACTTCAAATACTTGGGAAGTGAACTGACTGATTACGGAAGACTAGATTTGGAAATTCGCATAAGAATACAACTCGGGAGTGCTTTCTACCATTAGGTACGGGGACTAGTATGGAACAAGGATATACCAATTAAGGCTAAAGAAGTTACGTACAAAGCATATTATGTTCCTATAATGACATATGCAGCAGAAACTTGGACAATGACTAAGACGGATGAGAGCAGAGTACAAGCGGCTGAGATGAGATTCCTGAGAAGTATGGTCCAGAAAACGAGGAGGGACAGAGTGTGAAATGAAGATATACGGAAAGAACTGGGAGTACAGAAACTAAATGACAAACTGGAGCAAAACAGATTGAGGTGGTTTGGACATGTCAAACGGATGAATGAAGTAAGGCTACCAAGACGAGCACTGGAACGACGGATGACAGGGAAGAGAGGACGAGGAAGACCAAGAATGCGTTGGATGGACTCGGTGGAGAATAGTATTAGAAAACGGAACCTGGATTGGAACACTATGTCGGAAGAGGAATGGTGGAACGGCAGAACAAAGTGGAGAGGAACCATATTTGCCCCCACCCAGTGTTAACTGGAAAAGGGGAAATGAAAAATGATGAATGAAAGGAGGTATAAAGATAATATAGGCGACGGGATTTATTACTGTATAGAGTAATAAATGGGGTAAGGAGTCTCCCCTATATTTGGCCAACGGTCACTTATATTTGATGGTTGTGCTGTTAGGGGTTAGGGCACTTTCTATGTCCCTGGAAGGGGAAACCGTTCCTAAAGGCAGAAGATCCTACAGAAGGACAATGGCATAGAACCTGGATCCCTGGTTGGGGTAAGTGTAGATGGGGCACTTTAAGCTGCAGTGAAAGCAATCTGTCTAGAAGAAGGCACTTTGATAACAAACCCGGTGGTCCAGAAACGGTAGGTGGCAACCCCACCACTGGACTCGAGCTCATCAGGCTGATATCCTGATGGTTTTAAATTACACTTATCAAATATAGAAATAAAGGAAAATAAAGGAATGATCTTAAGGTTGACGACAAAGGCTTTATTAAAGGACTGATTGGTTTTCGAATTGGTACATGGAATGTTAGGTCAATCATGACAGGAGGAATGAAGCAGCTGGAATCAGTGCTGGGTAATTACGGGTGTATACTAACAGCAGTCCAAGAGACAAGACTACCGAAAGGGATCATGAATGATGGAAATCAATATATGATGTTTAATAGAAACGAAGATCGACCTGAATGGACTTCGGGAGTTGGAATTGTTGTACATAATAAGATATCTTCTGCTGTAAGTAAGTGGTTGCCCATAAATGATCGAATTTGTGCTCTGATCTTGAAAGCATCCCCATGTAAGATATGTGTTGTAAATTGTCATGAACCATCATAAGATGCGGAGGAGGAGGTGAAAAACAACTTTTATGCAGAATTGGAATCTACTGTAGATCATTTACCAAAACATACTATTCATCTCATACTGGGTGACTTAAATGCACAAGTTGGACTTGAAGACGAATATCGTCCAACCATCGGACCAGATAGTCTCTATGTCAATAGCAATGAAAATGGTATCAAAATGATCACATTTGCATATGACAGAACAATGGTCATCAGCAGCACATATTTTCCACGTAAAGAAATACATAAAGCAACATGGATATCACCAGGTGGAGATACGAGGAATCAGATTGATCACATAATAGTAGATGGTACACACCGTGGGTGTGTTGAACAAGTACGAACATTCCGTGGAGCGGATATGAACTCAGATCATCTTCTATTAGTAATGAAATTGCGCCTCAAGCTGTGTACCAAATGGCGAAAGCGAAAGAAAGAAATGGTCATCCCGGACAAAGATAAATTGGCCCTTACGTCTGTGAGGGAAGAATATCAAGATAGAATCAAGGAGTGCCTATCTACATCAAATACATTAGAAGATGTGGAAGGGCAGTGGTCTGTTTTGCGGAGGGCAGTTCTACAAAGTTCAAATTAAGTTTTGGGACAGCGACCAAAAACCAAAAACAAACCCTGGTTTGATAATGAGTGTCAAGTCGCAGTGAAAAACAGAACAATAAGAAGATTGCAATGGGAGAAATATCCATCGGAAGATAATAATGCAGCGTATATGGAAGTGAGACGTATGACATATCGACTCATCCGACAGAAAAAACGGGATCATGGTAAGGCACTACTGACAGCAATAGAGGAATCCAAGAAAGCATCGAGATCCTTCTTTAGAATGGTTAACCCTGCGAGGGGATTCTACAAGCAACATACACTAATACTAAAGGACGAAGATGGAGAAATTGTACCTCCTGAAGAACAGGCAGATCTATTTGGAAAACATTTTGATCAGTTACTAAATGTTCATGTTGAGATGGATGCTATAAATGCACATGTGCCAATGATGACGGCGGAAATGCAAGTACCTGAGCCAACTATTGATGAGATAAGACATATTCTGGAATCTCTAAAGCACAACAAAGCTCCGGGAGGAAGTGGAATTACTGCCGAGTTGATTAGGTATGGTGGAGCAGTGTTAATGGAAAATCTCCAACAATTAATTGTTAATATTTGGAGGAAAGAAGTTATTCCAAGTGAGTGGAAAAGAGCCGTGATATGCCCCATTTTTAAGAAAGGTGATGCCACACAACCTTCTAACTACCGAGGGATTGCCTTACTCGAGACAGGATATAAAATTTTTACCTCACTGCTTATGAATCGACTTAGGCCATTTTTGGGAGACATTATAGGCTCATACCAATGTGGTTTTGTATCTGGTCGGTCTACTATCGACCACATCTTTACCTTGAGGCAACTCATGGAGAAATTCTACGAATTTGACAAGGAATTGCATTTAATCTTTATTGATTTTCGTCAGGCCTATGACAGTAGAAATCGTATAGTATTATGGACGGCTATGCACGAGATGGGCATTCCAATGAAGTACATAAGGTTGATCAAGACCTGTTACTCTGACTCTAGATGCCAGGTGCGGTTTGCAAATCAAGAATCAGAATCCTTTAGCGTTCAAAGTGGACTAAGACAAGGAGATCCTCTAGCCCCAGTCCTTTTCAATATACCATTGGAAAAGATTAAACGTGGAACTGGTTGGAATAGGGAAATGGAGATGGTCGGATCCGACATAATTCTTGCATTTGCTGATGATGTGGTGATCATGGGGAACACTTTGGATCAGGTAACGACTGATACATCAAGATTCCTACTCGAAGCAAAGAAAATGGGGTTGGTGGTTAATGAAACGAAAACAAAATACATGATTATATCACGTCGACAGAATATTCCGATCGCTATCGACGTTGGAAAGCACAAATTTGAGACAGTTGAGTCATTCAAAAATTTAGGATCAATATTGTCAAACAAAAGTAAAATAGAAAAGGAAATAAGACAAAGAATCACCAACGCTACTCATGTTTCCTATAGCATGAATCAAATTTTCACGTCACGTCTAATATCTCAGGAAAACCAGATCCACCTATGCATGACCCTAGTACGACCTGTTTTAATGTATGGTTGTGAAACGTGGGCGACTCCAAGAACTTTTGAAGAACGTATATGTGCATTTGAAAGAAAAATGTTGCGGAAAATCTATAGCCCAAAATACTGCCCAGAAACTGACAGTTGGGAAAGGCGGAGTAAAGAGGAGTTATATCGACGTTATAAAAAGGCAGACATCAGTAGAGAGATAGAGAGAAGACGATTACAATAGTTAGGACACATTATCAGAGCAGAAGGTACTCTCCCGAACCGTGTGTTCAATTTTCAGCCAACGGGAAAACGTCCAAGAGGTCGACCAAGAACGAGATGGAAAGATCGAGTTATGTTGCCACTGAACCAGGTAGATCCAGATGCAAGTATGGAAGATGCCAGGGATAGAAATCGTTGGTCTAATATATGCAACCATTATTTGAGAAGCTGAAATCATTCTTCCTGTTATGAAGTACAATGTTATATATTATGTTATGCTTGCTATTTATATTGTAATCAAGAATTGTATACCCTTGTTTTTCTGCTATGGGTCTTAATGGCCTGTCACATGCAAAAAAAATGATGATGATGATAGAGTAATAAATAGATATTGTAATGGCGGAGGCCCACGTCATGAGTAGATTGATTTATATTTGCGGATAATTTAACGTCATATTTTTGTTAATGTTAACTCCCGGTATTTAGGGCACAGCAGTGAGTTGCCAAGATTTAATTATTTTAAATTGTTTAAGTTTTTATAATCGACTTTTATTCTCATTATTGCTCCCAAGGGAAACATTTAATTTAATTTAATGTGAAGATATAAGCGTAACATTATTTACATTTTATACTTAAACTTTTTAAGATGTAATTCGTGTCATTTGAATAAACAGGCAGGCACGTGTGCTACGAATCCCCGATATTTTATAGAAATTGGCATTATCTTTTGTAGTTAATTGGTAGAGGAATGTGATATAGGGTGGAGGTATCTCCATTGACCTGATCATTATCCCAACGCCCGATATTTTAGTTTCTCGTAATCCCGAGTAGTAATAACAACCCTTCGTTTTGTAGTTAGTTTCTATAGCACAATCAGTTATTTCCTCTGGCCTTCATGCGGAGTGTATTCGCCAGTAGCTCTATGCAGTTTTTCTAGCCGGGGACTTCAAGATGCTAAGATCCTTTTTCCATTCCTGGATTTTGGTGGATCATTCCAGGAATACGGGAACAATACCAGGCTTTGACACTTAAAACAATTTAGATCTCAAGAATACCTAACAGAGAGAGTAATTTAACGTGAACGATAAACAAATAGGGGTTTATTTGTAAGTACAGTGGCAGCTACTTGAAGTCTCAATTCATATAAATTCACTTGTAATACATAATACATGCGTCATTGTCGTTATCAAGATGATTATGCAATGTGTTAATAAATAGAACTGAGTTTTTTATAGACAACAGCTTTTCTGAACGAAAATGCTGTCCGTGGTCTAATAAAATGCTCAGAAACACCGCCATAGACCATCTCTGAGGAGTTTTCTGCCGAGACTTCGTGCCAGTCCAAAACAAGACACATCTCTTTCTCCTTCCTTCAACCCTCCTAGAAAAACGAAGACCCCCTAACTATCAAATGTGTGTGCAACATTGGAGGCTATGATGAAGATACTGACAGTCACAGCTAGCAGCGAAGGCTGTCTTCAAGGGTGGACCATGAATATATTCACAGCCATGGCTACCTGCAGAGGGAGGCATCAATGTGCGAGGAGGACCAACATCATATTGACAGGGCAAGCAGTGTAGGTCGCCCCAAGCCTCATGTGAGTGTTCGTCAATTCTGATCTCTTAATTTAGATTTACAATGGAAATCCTACGCGCTCTAGAACACACATGTCTCACGGGTAAGCCTTGGATTTGACAGAGGGTAGTACCGATCACGATACATTTCCGTATAAAATTCCCTTAAAACCAAATGGCGGCGTTGATGACGACGTCACGAAAAACACGATTTGTTTTATAGTCAACTTACGGGAAACTCCTGGGGAATATTGGGATTTGGGTGGGAGAAACATAAACAGAAATTGGCATTTACAATAACCTTTCGAAACGCGATACACGTCAAAATTATCACAATTACCTAATATTCACAAATTATGCATCCCCATCTATACTTGTACTACATCGAAATTTGGCATTTTAGCTTATATTTACTTAATATGCATCCCCGTCTTTGCTTGACCTATATAGGATATCTGGTAAAGATCCTGATATACATGTCTTATCCTAGTGCTAATCTAAATTGCAAAAATTTGCATGTGTATCGGGATCATTACCAGATATCCTTTATGGAAGTCAAGTAAAGACGGGCAAACATATTTCATAAATATATGCTAAAATACCAAAATTTCGATGTGCATCGCAATCTTTACCAGACATCATATATAGGTCAAGTAAAGATGAGGATACATCATATACATAAAAGTGAAAGTCTGTATGTATGTATGTATGTATGTATGTGGATTTCTTCTCTATTCAAGTCTACACCGTTCCACAAATCTCAACCAAATTTTGCATAAACATACTTCAGGACCCAGAAGAAACTGCTAGCTACAAGAATATTCGATAGTCATTCTGATTCTTCTGATTTCGGCCTTTTGGTACTAGTCAGAAAATAAACTGATGATGGAATGGCAAGGCTGGTCGTTTCCATTGTACCAGTAGCTCAATACGTGGCCACCAAGTTTCCATCTATCTCTGTAAGAGGCCATGCCACTCCATTTTCTCCAATACAACAGTAGGTCAAGACGTGACCAGCAGGTTTCCATCTATCTCTGAGAGAGGCCATGACACTCCATTTTCCAAACGGCAACAGTAGCTCAAACGTGACCACCAGGTCTCCATCTATCTCTGTAAGAGGCCTTGTCACTCCATTTTCTATCCAAACCACGATAAGAACATTATGAATCTGAACGCCCTAAAAGCCGAATACGTATTTTCTTTAATGTTATTAACAGGGGTCGTTGTAGGGAATTGAAATTAAAAAAGAAATTCATTGGCTAACCCTGCATGAGGCGTAACGTTACAACAGCAGGAGATAATAAGAAACATAGTATTAAGATTAAACGACCTTACAAATCTACACCGTTCCACCAATCTTAACGAAATTTTGCATACATATAGTTCTGGACCCAGAATAAACCGCTGGCCACATGAATTTTCGATAGACTTTCTCATTCTTCTGATTTCGTCTTTTTTGCACTCGAGCAAAGGCTAATAAAGTCAGAAAATAGACTGATGAACGAATGGCAAGGCCAGTCGTTTCCATGGGAAGAGTAGCTCAAGACTTCACCACCAAGTTTCCATCCATCTCTGTAAGAGGCAATGCCACTTCATTTTCCCCACAGCTAATGTAGCTCAAGACGTGACCACCCGGTTTCGATCTATCTGTAAGAGACCCTGGCTCGCCATTTTCCCCACGGCAACAGTAGCTCAAGACGTGACTACCAGGTTTATATCTATCTACGTGAGAGGCCACGGCACTCCATCTTGTATCCAAACCACGATACGAACATTACGAACGCCAAAGAATCTGTATGCGTATTTTTTTAAATATTTTTAACAGGGGTCGTATATTGAATTGAAATTTAAAAACAAATGCATTGGCTAACTCTGCAAGTGGCGTAACGTTACAACAGCTCGAGATATCATCAAGAAATTAAGATCAAATGAGCTTAAATGATTCTCTTGTTGTTGATTCAATTAAAAGTTTTGCGATATCAAGGTGATAAAGCCCATGAACTTGATTGTGAATGGATTTTTTCTGATAACATGTGTTACTGTGATGGCGTTAGTAGTGTGTGTAGTTGTAATTCAAATGATTGGAAAGAAGGTTGCTATGGCCTTCAGTTAGGAACTATACCGGTATTTGCTTCGAATATAATAAATAACCCCTGGCACTACAGCCCATGAAGGGCCAAGGCCTACCAAGCGACCACTGCCCAGCCATTTGGCCTGCAGATATTGGGATGATGCGTGGTCAGCGCATCGATTCCCCTCGGCCGTTAATCTTGGTTTTCGTGAACGATATTTGCTTCGAGTATAAATGGGAAACCACAGAATAAAATTACCAAGGTTTGCCTCGGGAGGCACAGTGTGGCCCAACATTCCGACTCTCAGACCAAAATCAAAATGTCTTGACGGAGCCGCGATTCCAACACGGACCTCAAAGGCGAAAGCCCAAAAGGTTAGCCGCTAATACCGTGGTCATCTAAATGATTTTTGCATTTTATGTATACATTTATTTAATGTTTAGTCCTTAGGGCACCGAAACCTATGTGGCATTTTGGGTCTAATTTTACACTATTGATTCCGCTGCTGGTACGCAAGATTTTGAATCTTTACCTTATGACGAAAGGTATCACGCGCAATATATTGTATGTAATATCTACTAGAACTAAAGTTTTATACACTCGGTTAAGGTGTGTTCTACAACTGATATGTTGACGTTTATGTTTTATTAATCATAATGTCTTTATGCTGCATATTTTTTGCTGACAATGTTTACCCCTACAAGCTGTCTTTTGTATTACAAATCTGAAATGCAGTAAATTTTGCGTGATATTGAAGATTGTTCTATGAATAGTATTTGCCTTTGTTATTCGGGTTATATTGTAATTGGTAATTATCCTGCTCTTGACTATGCGAATTTGTAATGGAAACGGATGTTAAATGATGAATTTAGTTGATTGCATGTTAATAATATAATTAAACTACGAACATATATTTTCATGCTCTCATTTTCAGCTCACCAGGAACAAACAGTAAGTAATGATACGTTGCCATAAGAATAGCGGACATTATATAGTTTCGATTCGTTCGTAAATTTATCCTATGTTTATGTATTTGTACTAGCCACATTAATGCTTACTGACAAAAGTTATTGAGTAGTCTAATGCTATAATTGTCATGATTTCTAATCACTCTGGATTCCGCTATAGCATTTCAGAGATTATTAAGAATTGAGTTTAGAGAGTTTTTGTTTTATCTTCGGAATTACTTTAAGGGCTATGAAAACCCAATGTGTTCAGAATCTAAGCATCATAATTGACATTATACTGGGATTATACGCTGCTTAATTTACTTGATGTGGATGGGATAATATCCATGCAAATTATTTTTACATCAATAATATTCCGACCGTTGAATTGATTGATAGTACACACTGACCTATGTACAGGAATAAGTCATTGCTCATTATTCACGTAATTTGTGCGGGATTGAAAATCATAAGATTTGACTCCACAATGATGACCTAATCTTCCAATCATTGGATAATTTAAATATTATTTCCAGGAAGTAGCTACATTTGAAAAATAATAGAGATAAATGTGAACACTGCTATAAGATGTCACAATTACCCCCATTAAATCAAAAATAAACACTATGAGGAAAGTAATTGTGGCACCGAGATCTCGAGGAATTGTGTATTGTGCCCTTATGTGACGGAGTGGAGAAGCTGGCGTGCTGCGATGATGATCGAATCTAGTGCGTTGAGGCGAGGTCAAGGTCGCTTCAACCTGTCGCATAGCCATGTTTTGAAGTTATCGCCTGGCACGAGAAGCTGCCAGGAAGTACTGAAGCATACATACTTGTCTTTGATATGTAAGGAAATGGAAGGTATCAGCGCCTTGGAAATAAATTTTGAGTTGTTCTCATATTTATTTTGTAAAGATTAATTGCAGAAAAGAATTGTTTTGGAGACTTCCACCGCGGGAGCCAATGGCGAGGGAAATATCACATTACGTAATGTGGCTGCGAGTATCGATATCTAACCTTGGTATTGTATATAAACCAGCTCTTGAAGTGCCAAGGCAAGAATGTGTTGTTGTTGACTTACTTGGGACCCCACGCTATCGTCATACTGCGGAAGTGCTACGCGATGCTAGGCCTCGGTTATAATCTTCGTTATTACCACGTTACTCAGCGCGCCAGTTGGTAAACATATCTTGGGGCAAAGTTATTATTTCATACCAGTGCTTGGAAAAGTAAAGTGTCGTCGTGCTTCGCAAATTACTATTTTACATGTGGAAAATCGACGTCTTATGTGAATATTGGAAGCCTGAAGGTATGTGAACATGGACTTGTTATACGACGAGTATAACAAGCTTCATCCAAGTAATTTATATATTACTGGACTGGAAATGTATGTTGAACTGTGAGGTGGATTATGAGCGAGTATGGTGTCAAGGACTTATAAAATTACTAACGAAATATTTCATTATATTCGCATAAAACTGTGGACTGCAACGTTAAAATGCCGGACATGCATAAGCATATGTGGAGCAGTCAAGGACGACCTGATACTCTGTCAGAAAGTAGGATGTTCAAGGCCCTGTTGATAAAACATGTGATTGCTGCTCTTTTATGCGAGACTGGATGATTGGAGTATTGTCTGATGACAGTACTAGTTTGAGTTGGTTTTCAAAATATTGGATTGCTGAGATGATCTTTTTCGTGTATGAATAGTAGACCTAGATAACATATGGAACTATTAGTTTCATTTTCTCATGTGAATTTGATGTTGATATGTAGTTGGTTTAAATGTTGCAAAAATGTTCAATTTTTGTTTTAGAGTTATCAAGGATTACGAAAACGTCATCAACATATCATCGCCAAAAGAATAAACCACCTTTTTTTGTTTATGATTGATTCATATTCTGGATTGTCTAAATTATGTTCGCTATTATTCCTGATAAAGGAGAACCCATGGCAAGGCCTTCTTTTTAATTATAGAGTTTCTCATTAAATTTGAATTGATTGTTTTTTAGGATAAACGTTAAGATGTTTAAAAATTCCGAGATCTCTACTTGTGATAAATTACTATTATTCTTCAAGTTATTCTCAATAATATCAATAGTGACGGCAATCGGTATGCTTGTATACATGTCTTTACTATGGTATGTAAAGAATGGGTACTGGTGAGTTTCAGTTTGCTTGTTAAAGAAAAAAGATGGTTTCTTCTTTTGGGGAAGATATGTTGATGACGTTTTCGTAATCCTGATAACTCTAAAACAAAAAAATGAACAACGTTTGCAACATTTAAACCAACTACATAGCAACATTAAATTCACATAGGAAAATTAAACAAATAGTTCTATAAGGTTTATGTTCCAAACAGACCCAGCCTGGGGCTGGAAACTGTACAAGATGATGATGATGATGAGTTCCATAAGTTATCTAGATCTACTATTCATACACGAAAAAGATCACCTCAGCTATCATATATTTAGAAAACCAACTCAAACTAGTACTGTCATCAGACAAAACTCCAATCATCCAGCGTCCCATAAAGAACAGCACCCACATGTTTTATCAACATAGCCTTCAACATCCATCTTTCTGACGTAGGGTATCGCAAAGAAATTTCAATAATACACCAAATTGCCGAAGCCAATGGATTCAGAAAATACGTTAACAACATAATTAACAAAATTAAAAACAAACCCGTATCTAGATTAGCAAAAAAGGAGAAAGAACCTTCCACATACACTACGTTTACATTTTTAAACCAACACACATACAACATTACTAGTGTACTTAAAAATATAAAATAAAATAGCGTTCAGAACCAACAACACTAATCATTAAAAAAAACTCAAATAACCTCAACAAAACCAACAAATACAGCTATTCAGGTGTCTATAGGATTAAATGTAACGAATATAATGCCGATTATGTGGGCCAAACGGGGAGAGGGTTCAACACTAGATTTTTGGAACATGTCAACGCCATCAAACATAATACATTTTCAGCGATGGGCAACCATATGGCAGACACAGGACATAAAGTCACAACCATAGACAATGACTTAGAAATTCTACATCAGAAAAATAAAGATATGCTCTTGAATATTCTGGAACAGATAGAAATCGATAAAGCCCAGAGATTTAATCCTTCATATAATCTCAATGAAATAACTTCCGAAAACAACATTTTATACGGTACTATAATAGACGCATTATATAGCAACAGATAATAACTTTCCGGCTAGATTTCACTATTCAAACCCATTATTTTTCATTTATTGTACTCAAGATGACTCCCCCATTAACGCAGTATTCAAACAGTAAAGAATTCTGAATCCCCGCAATAGCGTTCCACGACACCTCATATACCTCACCCATTCCCATTCCCTTAGCCTCTACCTCCCCCACCCCTCCCCACCAACCTTTTTCTCCATGCACGTCACTAACACACAGCGGAAAGCTCTCTGCCAGGCATCTTCAGTCTACATCTGTTCATGCCTGAGCACACTGCAATCAACAATACGTGACGTAACTACCAATGTTTCTCAGTTTCTCCGCCTAGAGATTACCAGGCTTAACATAAGTACTAGACTACTCCTTCCGATGATGGCCGGAAATGTCCCATGTTGACGCAATCATGCAACGGCCCCACTACACCGGCCCAATTCTAAGTAATTGGCACACAGGCCTAAAATCCATCCAGAAGAACTTCTTTGAACATTAAGCAAGAACTGAAAACAATGTTTTAGACAATCTTAATATTCTATGGAAAATATCTTAATTTTCATCCAATCTCACATCAATATGTGAATAGTAGCCATGATATCTTGGTCTCCTTAACAATAAGCAGTGTAATATGTGTGTTTTTATATTCTTGTGATTTATATGTGTTTGGGAACAAGGAAAGTTCTTAAAAGGTTTGTCAAGCAGGCTGTTGAAGGGGGGGGGAGGGGAGGGTGAAGGCCTCCGAAACATGTACCTGTGAGTACTATTTAATAAATTGTATTGAAAATGCGAATATTGTAATATTTATTCAATATATTAACGTCAATACGGACCACAATGAGCGACATTAAAAGCTAAAATACCAACATTGCAATGTGTATCGCCATTGTTACCACACATCGATTAGAGGTGAAGTAAAGATGGGGATACCTATTTTATAAATATCAGCTAGAATGCCAAATTTTGGATGTGTATCTGGATCTTTACCAGACCTATATAGGTCAAGTAAAGATGGGGATATATATTTTATAAATATAAGCAACAATACGAAAATTTGGAAAACGATACACATCTCATTTCCAAGTGTTATTTCTGTTTACTTGTCACCAACCCAAAACCCTTTATTCCCAGACACTTTCCCATAAGCTGGCCTGTGATAGGGTCCAAGGTGCCAGTAGAGAGAACCTGCATTATGAAAACAATAACATCAGCACCTGCTCAATGCTTAAGTAAAAAATATTATATAAGAGGAAATATAGAAACTATGATCACCTGTATTTCAAGTTCCGATTTGACAGCCCAGCTTTTATTGTCGCACATATCACCAGATTCATCCAGCAGATTATAAGAGGGTAACAGGTCAATTGATTCCTAGAAAGTATTATACAAGTATGAGCCAACGTAAATCATGCAGACAGAATAATTGTACTAAGTTATGTGTAACAATAACATATTAAACATCCTGTTTACCAACTATTTGGTAGCAAGTAGGCCACTAAACCTTTCTTGTCATGAACATCACTAAGATTGCTATGTTACACGATATTCATAATAAATACAACTTACAATATTAGGTAATTCATCAGTTTGAGACTGCCATTCTGGTTCACTCTTAATGAGTGGTTGTTGCTCCATAATGTCCAACAAACTAGAACACACAAAGTGCACTTAAAGATAATAAGAAGCCATACTTACACCAGAACGCCAAATCATTATCATTATCAAATGAGGTAATTTCAGAACTCAGAATGAGGATATAACCCTCCATGTGCACAGTGAGAAGAAGAGGTCAACGGTAAAATTTATTCGACCAGGGGGCTCGACCTAATACGATATCAGTTAGGGTTAATATCGAGTAAAATATAGAATGAGGAATTACAGACTGTGCCAGCCACTGAAATGAAGCGTCCTTTCTTTGCTTCACTCAAACCTGACCACAATATGATGGGGCAGGCGGAATATATTCCGCTTATTATCTTTGCAAACCTATCAACGTAACAGTAAACTCAAGTCACACCACGAGTAGGCCAACTAAGAAATTGGCAGTAACTGGATACAATGAGTTTCAGAAATTACAAGACAATTCTTCCGCCTCGTGTTACAACAAGCCCACTTCAAAGCAAATACAACACATCCCCCGCATTGTACCAACATTCAACGGGAGGGAATGGAGGATGTAGTTAGTTAGTTAGTTAGTTATTGTTGTTTTAAGGGGCGGAACTACGAGGTCATCTGCCCCTGAATGGAGGATGTATTTATCCTTACCAACTTATAAATACTGTCACGTGGTAACTTGTATAACTGTCTTCATAAAGAAGTTTCTAGCTACTCATTTAAAGCTGTGTATCCTCGACAATCAAATTTCGTAAATTAATCTACACGAGGCTCAAATATGTCCAAGCAGAACTCAGGTTGAAATAAACATCTTCATTATGAAGGTTAGTCACGTCTGTAAAGAGAACTTCAAATATACCTACAGTACATGCAACTCAAAAATTCTCAGATCTTAATATTTTGCCGCGAAGCACTTGGAAGACACAACTTGACGATATTGCTAGCAATCTCGCCCCGCTGATGATTAATTGACTGGGCACGGTGTAAGAGAAACTGTAAGACTAGGGATGTTTTTAGCCTACTTTTCACATTTTGCGAAAATGAGGAAAAAGTAGACTTATGAGATCGATCCGGGAAAATGTCTGTCTGGCTGGCTGTGTGTGTGCCCCCCCCCCCCCCCCCAATCAACTCCTAAACGGCTGCAGCAATCAAAACCAAATTTAGTATGAGTAAAGATGTGCACCGGAATATCTCACGTCCATATTTGAAAATGATGTCAGTGCTACCAACTGCTGAAAAAACGCACTAGAAATTTGAGCTCTATGTTGGATATCTTGCAAGGTATGCATGGGAGCTATTCCAAAATTGGCACACGTGTAGATAAAACTATTTCAGTTAAATTTCCAGGAGGCCAACCATGACAGTGTTGCCAAAATAATTTTAAGCCTTCTGATAGGTCCAATGTTTAAATGCATATATCTTCTACACTATCAATTGGATTTCAACCAAATTTTGTATGTAATATCTGTACATAACCAGATATGACTGACCATATTCTTAAGAGCCACCAGGGCTGCCAACTGTTAATAATTGCTCTCTCTATTTTGTTATCCAAATACCAATATATCAGAAAGTATGCAAGCCAACAGCTTTAAGCTATGCACACGTATATTCTGACATTTTACATTAATTTGGAGTAACTTATATACGTCAGTTCTAACAACATGATAATAAGCCTGCTGATAGTACCAATTTTTAAATACATGTAACTTCTATACTATCAGTTGGATTTCAACCAAATTTCGTAAGTGCTATGTGTACCATAACAGATATGACTATAAGTATTGTTAAGAGCAATCAGGGCTGCCAACTGTTAATAAATGCTGTCTATATGTTTTTACCCTAATATCAATATATCAGAAAGTATGCAAGCCAACAGCTCTATAATTTGCACACGTATAGCACCTGACATTCTAGATTAATTTGGAGTAATTAATACAAGGCAGTGCTGCCAACATGATTCTATGCCTGCTGATATGTCCAATTTTAAAATACATGTAACTTCTATACTAACAAATGGATTTCATCCAAAATTGGCACAACAAGATATCATAATATTTCAGATTATTTCTGACCAGCACACGCATGACATTGTTGGCAACATGCTTTTAAGGGTGCTGATAGATCCAGTGTCTAACTGCATGTAACGTCCATTGGACTTCAACCAAATTTTCTATTCTGTACCTTAAGAGATGGAACTAAAAATACATTCAGTCACCAGGGCTGCCAACTGTAGTGCTCTGTTAGGCTACATTATATAGGTATATTTTGAACTAATTAGATATTTGGATATTACCAACTTAATTTCGTCTTTATTCTAAATAGGTTCATATTCTGTAGAATAATCATTGGCATGAAAAGTAGGCTGTTCTTCTTGTTTTTAATCATATCAGATTATTTATATTATATATTCTTACCCCTGGTGACAAACTAAAAACCGTAATGAAATAAATTGATACCGTATTCCATCAATAGTCTAAAGTACGGTAGGCCTACATTTATCACAATCATAAAACTATCCTACACAGAACACACACTTTCCTCTTTGCCACTGTCTGCCGATATTGGTTATCGTGTTGGCAGTTTGGACAAGCTGTTTCACTCAGTTCAACCGTGTCCCTCCTCGCAACTAAGTTCACATCTAATTTGGGTGAAATGGCAAAATTATAATTTCCTTCTTTATAACCAACTGTTTCATTTCATAGAGAAGCTGCATCGTCCACCATCGCATGCATTTTATCTCACGTGGCAAGTTATTCTGCAGCCAAGTCGGATAAAACCACTCAGTGCCTTTTGAGCCATTTATTCTCATTAAGCAGCTAAAAATGCCGTGAACTGTTGGTTTTTATTGCTTCTTACTCCCCCCTCATTGTCACATAAATACCACAGTAAAACTTGATCCCTTAATTGGCATCTTCTTTTCTGGAAACTGCCACTTAAAATCTTTGTGACCCAATTACCTTGCCCTTGTCTTTATTTCCCCTTACGGAAAGCGATCTAGAACATGGAATATAAGCAGCCGCTGCTAGAATGGTGCGGGCGCTGTTGGGGGAGGGGGGTCCAGAAATGACAATGATTGAAAAAAAAACATTATTATTTAACACTACCCTATATATTAATTCTATATATCAGTGAGCTTGGGAGTGTATAGACATATATTAACAAGTTGAAACCGATATCTACCTACTTGTATAGTTGCGCCTCTTTCGCCGACCACCCGCCCTTGTCTTGGCATTCGTTGTCAAGCTTGGGCATGTGGGTTTGATTTATGTCTGTGTGGCGTTGAAACTTCAATGTTGGAACGTTGCTATTGTTGAATCGGGTAATCTCTGAGTAGGTACTATAGGTAATGTAGGATGTGATGTTAGAAACAACGTCATGTGATGCATATTTTGTTTGCGTCGATAATAACCGTACCTAAGCGCGACTTACATCCTATAAGCGCACAATATTACATTTATTCTAGGAACGTTTTAATAATATTCACTGGAGTGTTCCTAGGATATTATATTATTATGTAGCGTATGGCTTTTACTGCCGGGAGTGTCCAAGGACATGTTTGGCTCGCCAGAGGCTGTAGCTGCTTCAATGCGGACACCCATGGGGTGATCTACAAGTTCCGTTCAATTTCAAGTAGTTCCAACTTTCACTACCAGATGTCACTGACACCTAGTGGTGAATGATGCAACTTTAATAGAGCGTTTCGACGAAATCTATCCTAGAAATTCAGCTTCACACAAGTTTAGTTAGTGGAAGGATCTTTTGCATGCCATAAATCTATAACATGAGCACACTGACTATACTTCCCCTCCGAAGGAAGGCATACTGAAGGATTTTACGCTCTTAAAGAATCCGATGACTTCGGCTGGGTTTGAACCCGCGATCTTGGGCATAGAAGCTCAGCATGCTACCAACTACGCTAAGATATTATGTGTCGTATGCAAATAATATTATAGGAACATTATACAATGAGGGCCCTCTCTATAGAACGTTGCCTCGCAGGGGCCGAGCCACGGACAGGTCGCCATGCCTCACCGCCAGATTAATTACATGTACCGATTTCAATAGCGGGTTGGGAAGCCCTGGCTGCTGTCATAGCATTTCTTGCTTAAGCATTTGGCAAGATACCTTACTTGTGATAATTAAGACTTTCCGTGAAGTACTGTAGCATACCTCGTATCACGTAAACAGGGTTAGGTATAGAACAAAATATAGAATTTTCCGTGCGGTCTTTACTTGTGGGGGAACCTCAAACAAAAGGTAGCCGATACAGAAACAATCCGCGTACTCTGGAGGCTCTCGAGAACGCAATATCAGTGAGGATGAATTATGGCGAGTGAACCAAAACTTCCTACGGCGGTGCAACGAGTGTTTATAAAATGAAGTGCAACATTTCCAGCAACTACTCTGAAATTTATGTAAGTAACTATCATATATATTATTTTAGTAGTATAGATCCCTCCTGCGGCGCTCACAAGCGACTGATCGTGACAAATGAGCATTCAAATGAAAGAGAATAGACATTAGAAGTTACGAATTGCACTCTAATTTCACAAATATGTATAATTTCTTTAAAAAACTACTTTAAAAATGTACGAAGCGTACGATTTGCTGATATTGTTGCTGTAGGAAAATACGCTCCATTATTGCTGTTCACTTCACATTTTGGTCGCTGTGACGCCTGTTTCATGTTTTTAACATTCTGAGGTCTTTCCTTTATCATTTTGCATGGATTTCAGAAACAGTAAATCAAAGGAATGAGTACTGAAATAATGTAATTTCATAAATATCGAATAAGTGGAGAGTGTTATGATGATCCAATTTTCAGTGATTGCCTTCTTAAGTTTGGGGACGTAGAACTTGGAATTCTAACTGAAATGTAAATAGTGTTCTATAATCATTTGTTGAAATAAAAACTTAACAACCTTTTTCTTTAAGTCGCTACTGCTAGCACCAATGCCTTGCTCGACACGCTGCAATACACAGTGCCCCAGCAGCCACACGGCCACGGCGAGCCTCCGTTCTAAAGGGAGGGCCCTCACTGTACAATATCAAAACAATTCCTGAAAAGTACAAACTAGAAACCGCCTGTGCAGATTTAGAAAGAAGTTTAACCGGTGAGAAAAATGTGACACATCTGGTTGTGAATTGGTTGAGGAACTTTTACTCTTGAATCCATCGTTGAATGAGCTTGAATCAGCAGAACCGAAAAATGCTCTTCAACTTATTAAACAAAATGGTTGGCCAAATATATTCCCAAATATATGGCGAGCACATTGAATTTTGCTCACCATAATTGTAATTGACGCTAAAATGAAACGGGGTTTCAGTAAATTAAAACTTATAAGAATGTATTTACATGAACCATGTGTCAGAATAGACTGTCAAATCTGGCAACTTTGTCTATACAAGAAGTATTGCCCAGGACTTGAGAATTATTTAGAATTAATAAAAATATTTGCAACCGCAAAGGCGAGGAAGGCTGTAATCTAGATGTTTTCACAGGGGAAGGGGCACAACAATGAGTACTCGCACACCCTGGAAACCTTGCTAAGACCCCCTCTGAATATAAGATGCTAAGCCATACAGGGAAGGGGGCACCACAATGAGCTCTCACACCTCCTGGAAACCTTGCTAGGGCCCTCTCTGAATATAAGATGCTCAGCCATACAGGGGAGGGGGCACCACAATGAGCTCTCACACCCCCTGGAAACCTTGCTAGGGCCCTCTCTGAATATAAGATGCCCAGCCATTCAGGGGAGGGGGCACAATGATCTCTCACACTTCCTGGAAACCTTGCTATGGCCCCCTCTGAATATAAGATGCCCAGCCATACAGGGGAGGGGGCGCCACAATGAGCTCTCGCATCCCCTGGAAACCTTGCTAGGGCCCTCTCTGAATATAAGATGCCCAGCCATACAGGGGAGGGGGCGCCACAATGAACTCTCGCACCCCACTGGAAACCTTGTTAGGGCCCCCTCTGAATATAAGATGCCCAGTCATACAGGGGAGGGGGCGCCACAATAGGCTCTAGCACCCCACTGGAAACCTTGCTAGGGCCCCTCTGAATATAAGATGCCCAGCCATACAGGGGAGGGGGCACCACAATGAGCTCTCACAATCCCTGGAAACCTTGTTAGGGCCCCCTCTGAATATAAGATGCCCAGCCATACAGGGGAGGGGGCACCACAATGAGCTCTCGCCCCCTGGAAACCTTGCTAGTGCCGCCTCTGAATATAAGATGCCCAGCCATACCGGGGAGGGGACACCACAATAGGCTCTAGCACCCCACTGGAAACCTTGCTAGGGCCCCTCTGAATATAAGATGCCCAGCCATAGAGGGGAAGGGGCACCACAACGAGTTCTCGCAACCCCTGGAAACCTTGCTGGGGCTCCTTCTGAATATAAGATGCCCAGCCATACTGGGGAGGGGGTGCCACAATGAGCTCTCGCAACCCCTGGAAACCTTGTTAGGGCCCTCTCTGAATATAAGATGCCCAGCCATACAGGTGAGGGGCGCTAAAATGAGCTCTCGCACCCCCTGGAGACCTTGCTAAGGCCACCTCTGAATATAAGATGCCCAGCCATACAGGGGAGGGGGCGCCACAATGAACTCTCGCACCCCACTGGAAACCTTGTTAGGGCCCCCTCTGAATATAAGATGCCCAGCCATACAGGGTAGGGGGCGCCACAATAGGCTCTAGCACCCCACTGGAAACCTTGCTAGGGCCCCTCTGAATATAAGATGCCCTGCCATACAGGGGAGAGGGCGCCACAATGAGCTCTCGCAATCCCTGGAAACCTTGTTAGGGCCCCCTCTGAATATAAGATGCCCAGCCATTCAGGGGAGGGGGCACCACAATGAGCTCTCGCACCCCCTGGAAACCTTGCTAGGGCCCCCTCTGAATATAAGATGCCCAGCTATACGATGGAGGTGGCGCCACAATGAGCTCTCGCACATCCTGGAAACCTTGCTATGGCCCCCTCTGAATATAAGATGCCCAGCTATACGATGGAGGTGGCGCCACAATGAGCTCTCGCACATCCTGGACACCTTGTTATGGCCCCCTCTGAATATAAGATGCCCAGCCATTCAGGGGAGGGGGCACCACAATGAGCTCTCGCACCCCCTGTAATCCTTGCTATGGCCCCCTCTGAATATAAGATGCCCAGCCATACGATGGAGGGGGCACCACAATGAGCTCTCGCACCACCTGGAAACCTTGCTAAGGCTACCTCTGAATATAAGATGCCCAGCCATACAGGGGAGGGGGCACCACAATGAGCTCTCGCACCACCTAGAGACCCAACCGATTTTCGCCCAATATTGATCCCACTTAGCTCCCACTTTTGAACTCGTTTTTGTCTGCTTATGTGTCGGCTTATTTGTCGGCCTATTTAGTATAGGTCGGCTATATTGACTATGTACACAGTAATGTAAAAACGTAAATGTACTAGACCATATTTAATTGTCCAAAAACGCGATAAAATGGAAATAATTTTTGTTTTAGTGATTTTGGATGATCGGCTACAGTGGACGACTTGTTTTTGGAATGAAGTCAATCAGAACATATTCTTCTTTGATTGTCTCACTTACGGGTGCAACTCTTTACAAACACAATTCATTATTTTACAATTTAACACCAAAAAGATGATTAATATGTTGTTTTCGGGAAGCTTTGGTGTGGAAGAAATGGGATATAACAAAATGTTCAGTAAAGAACATATAGTCTACTTTCTGTATTGGTAGAGTTATAACTCGTTGTCCTTATCAAGGGGTTTATTTGAATGTATTTTTGATTAACGTTAAGAGTTGTATCTTATAATACACTCTCCGTTTACTGAGCTTCGTTGTTATTTCTTCTTTGCACCCAGAGGAATTGATTAGATCATTAGAAGTGTACGCCCGTGTGCCATATTGAATGTAAGGAATCGTTTATCTTGTGCATTCTACAGAGTGATCCTTCTTTGCGAGACTACATATTTGCTGCGTTTCGACATTGTGACGGTAATAAATTGTTATTAATGTCGGAAATATTCAAGATGACGACTGCGTGCTACATGCAGGGTGATAGTTTTGTGACAAATGCAAGAGAGAAATATAATACGTTTCGCCCTTCTTAAATATATCGTGATAATTGCACAATTGAATCCTTAGTTATTGAATTTGATTTTCTATAGTATGGCCAGTCCCCATCAGGACAATGCTGGGGATGATCTGTTGCCTTCGGCATACAAAACCTACATACGGCGCTTCATGTGTGTTATATTGTGTCTTTAAAATATATATATAGTGTTATTTGTTTGTGTATATTGTTATCTCAGGATGGCCACTGGGCGCTACATTTAGCTATGTATGGATAATGGTTGTGACGTTCCTTGTATGTTGCCATTTCATGTAAATTGTGCTTTATAACGTAAGTTAATTTTATTCAAGTCTTAAGAGTACACCCAGCTGCCATCGTGAACAAATTGAATCTTTTGGGTCGAAGGAAGCCACTTATTAGTTTCTACATAACGGCTAATGTTTGTTGTTGCATTGTAAATATACTTTGCGTTATTCATTATCATATTCTTTATTTCCAAGATGGCCACCGCGCATTGTATTCAGAATGTTATGGCTTATTTCAGAAACGTCCTCTCTATGGTGGCTTATTTAACCTGAGAACGGTCGCTCTGGGTCATCATGAACCGCACGCCGACATTTCCGTTCATGCCCCCTCCACCAACGGTGACACAGCAACCCCTTCCCAGTACCTTCTTAAGTCCATCCCCTCTACACAATACATCAGCCAGCATTTGGTTCGAGCATAGCAGTTCTCGATGAAAGTAGTGTGCGGGTCACCACGACCCACCGTGAACTTTTGTGTTCACATAAGAATTATTAGTAACATTTTACATTTGAGTACGTTTTCCTTTTTTCGGTGAAATGGTTGAGAGAGAAGCAGACCGTATTCGTTCTATGCTGAATGAATCATTGTCGGCAGAAACAGACATGAACTGGGTGGTAATGAAAGTGATGTAGGGACTGATGTCGATCCACAAGAAGAGATACAAGACGACCAAGTCCGGAACACAGATACGGAACAATGTTATGGCAGTAATGACGAAGTAGCTACTGAGGGTGAACATTCAGAAGACAACTCCACTTCAGATGATGATATCCCACTGCTTGTATCACTTGGATTTGACAATTATTAGTTTCTGTTAATTCTTTCTATATTTACTCGTACCAAAAGTATTTGTGTGAATATCTTTGTAAATTTTAATATGGTGCCTGTTGAAAATGAAATTTTAGGCTTTCTTCATGTTCTTAGAAGCCATTAGTGAAAAATTATTTCTGACTTTAACGATTATTCCAGAAAAGAATACCAACTTTGTATCGCATGCAATTAAGTGGAAGTTGTGTATTAACTATTTAAAAACAAATCTGTAGTTGTATAATAAGATCATAAATAAAGGTACGGTTGTTGTTATGTCTAAGATAATAGTAGGCTACTAACTGATGTACAAACAGAGTTTTAAAAAGTACAAGTCCTGACGAACATAATTAAATAATAATATGTGGGTCATGGTGACCCACCGCGACCTATTTAAGATGCACTACAGTATGTGTGCGACCACTGCCGGGTTAATAATTATATTTCATAAGTATAGTTTTAGAATTCCTAAGGTTTTAAATGTCTTCGAAATCTCAAGACGGCCACTCTGCGAGATATTCTATGTGATAATCTATTGATGAATTATGGGCTCTTATACAATGCTCACCTCTTGGCAAGTTTTCTTCTTTATTAATTTATCTAATTCCGAGTTGTCAATTTTAATGTTCTTTTATTTTGTGCAGCCGCCATCTTGGATATATGGGGACTCTGTTGTATTGTTTTGGCCACACGAGGCCATATATACGGTCCTAACATATCACTCACATTTGTCATGGTAACTCACAAGTGTTCAGAGATGTTTATTTATATATTTTTTAGTTTCAAGATGGCGGCAGCACGTAGCATGTTCTCTCATATACTCGTCACGTTCATTACATAAAGTCTAATGCTGTGAATATTGCTTCATTGGACCATAGGTTATGATGCTTGCAGGATACGCATGTCTGCAATCTTGAATTATTTACTTGATGAACCTAATGTTTGCACACATGATGCTTCGTACACAAAGGCATGTTATGCTAAAATTTGGTAGAGATCTGTCAATTTGTTAAATTGTAATTTTATTTCAGCTTTGATCATTCTGGTGATTGTAATTTTGATTTGTCTTGGTTGGCGGCATTATAAGACATGATAATGAGGTTTCTTTTTCTAGTGCTACCTCCAAATCGAATTTGGTTTAATTCGGTCTCTTCGTGTTTAAATGATACAGACATATGTCCTTCATTGTTTATAAAGAATGAAAGTAGGCTGTTTTAGGGTAAGTCTCTCTCGCCAATTGCCTTGAAAATAGAGTCCAGTATCATCCTTCAAGCAGTTGTACTCTTCCTCTGCATTGTTTGCTCTAGCATGGTTTGTGACGATGTCTAACGACCATCGGAGAGTGTCGTCGTTCTTCAAATCCTCTCCGTAGACATGTGCAGCAGCTAGTCAATATAGTAGTCGTTTGACGGATATTGGTTGGTAGCTGTTCTAGTTCGACTAAGGAAGATTTTCTATCTGCAGACCAACCCAAGATCAGAATGTTTTGCCATGGTTTCGTCTCAGCCTCAAAGATAAATTTCAGCAATGGTTTAACCAACGCCAGCTAGACTATATGGCCTCCGCACTGGGAAGCACGTTCGCCAAGGGTAGTCATACCTCCCTGCCCGAGCAAACGATACTTCTACTCGCAGAAAACTCTTACAATGTTGGAAATAATGTACTGTAAATGATCACAGCATTGTCTGCAAAATCTTATTATAGGATATAAGCATTTTTCACGACAAACATATTTGAGTTACCCTAACATAGTACATTTATCTTCTTTTTTGCCTTACATTGGAGCTTGAACTACAAAACACCTTCCATATTGAGGAAGGAAAGAACAAGCTACATCACACAAAAAAAGCACGTAATTATTACGATTATGATCATATTTATTTTATTACGATTTCACAGATCCAGATTTCACATATCTTTCTCTTCCTTTCAAACTCTCTTCAAGAGCTTCTTGATTAATTTGCAGGTCAATGTTTTGTCTCTTAGCTCTCCTTGTAGCTAACAGGTGTACTTAACCCTCCGTTAGGCGCGTGGGTTAGCTTTCCTTGTAGCTAGAAGGTGTACTTAACCCTCCGTTAGGCGCGTGGGTCTGGTGGCCCCACTTCTCAGAGATCGTTCATTATTTCAACTTTATATTCACTGCCTATATCGTAGTTTTCATTTTCAACAATTGATAACAGTGTTTCATCACTAACAGATTCCAACATTAAAATTCAGTATTAGTAGACCTTACTACACCAGAATATGGGCCGTGTCTGAGTAACCTTGTTCCTCTTCGCGCCATCCTTGCTTAAAACTGTAATCTGTTCTTGATGTTGATACTTTATAGGCTTTGCGACATCGTAAGTCATGCAGCCTCGTGTACTTGGGTGTGTGTCTGGTAACCTGTATCATTGTGACGTCTCTAGTAATGTGTGTATTAGTAATTCAGGTAGGATTTGGGTAGTAAGTGGCCGTGGCCTTCAGTTAGGTACCATCCTTGCATTTGCCCGGAGTAGAAACCACGGAAAACCACTTCTAGGATGGCTGAGGTAGGAATCGAATCCGCCCGTTCTTCACCAGGCTAAGTGTACCTACCCTGTTCCATCCCTCCGACGAAAATTAAATTTCTAGGCAGAGCTGGGATTCAAACGCGAGCCAGTCAGCCAAGAATGCTGGCCACTGCGCGAAGAGGAAGACGTATAATATTGCTAATAATAATGGCCTACTTACCAATAAAATATAAACCGCCATCCTATTTCTCGCTCCTGATCAATTTCATGGTCAGAATCCGAGACTTCAGATCTTGTTTCAACTTTGTTTTCTGTATCAGAGTCACCATTCTCTTTGGAATTATCATCAACTAGCAATTCGCTATATTTAAGCGGAAGCCAACATACATCATCTACATCCTAAGGATTTCATAAGTCGTATATCTCTTTACTTATATTCACTGAAGCAACGTGATGTACCATTAATTCATGGCCCGTGCGCCACGAGCTGAGAACCCTCACACGGTACTTCGCAAAAGACCATAACACCTCAGATGTGGGTCACCCGAGAGTAGCCGATGTCTCGCAAGCGTCTACGAACGCGGGAGGTAATGAAGAAAAACTGATATTATTGGTTCACAGTATCAATGACGACACAAGACCTGAGGAACTATTATAATGTTTTAGAGTAAACTAGAGCGATTTACGCACTGAAAAATATATTAAACAACTTTCCAGAATACTAGACAGTGTATGCAAGTATTCAAAACGTTACAAGAAGTTATAAATGATAAAAGATGTGTATACATGGCAGTCCTAGCGACGGCGTTTGAACTAGGATATCTTAGAGTGGGGGAGGAAGCCCTCGTGAGGGAGCAACTCACCACCATAAATCAGAACACATTATGTTTCCGTTCAGGAAATCTTTACACGGAAGTGCTTGTCATTAGTCGGGTAGTGAAATCCGTGGAGTAACGGACTCTGTTATAATACCATACTCCGCTTTATACTTTGAACCAGTATGCAGTGCGGAAATGTCAGTGTCGTGTTCGACTTTTAAGCGTTTGAGCGAGGACTATTGCTATTGCAGTGCCAGTGCGAAGTGATATGCGAACATGAAGCGAGAGACGCTGTTAAGGACAGCTTGTGTTAAACAAGATTATATTCAACTCTTGCTGACTTTTGAAGCTACGGACAGTTTATTCAATATACACTGTATGTGTATAGGAACTATACCTTTATCAAGTGCCATGTTTAACATGCAGGCATCAGGGGGAAAGGATGAACAGTATACCGTGATAATAGACATGCAAGGCTAAATTATGACATAGGCACTACATTCAGAGCATGGTAGAGATTACCAAAGACGACAACAAGTAGCATGTGTTCTAAGAACACGCTATTCTCGCATAAGATGAAGCAATCTTTTGAGAACCTGTTTTTCACATCTGCAACCGAGATGGGCCTAACATATGGTTGCTATCGAATGTCTCTCAGTTGTCACATACTGTTATTTTCAGTCGGGAGGCGCGAGTGCGTGAATTCTTATCGCGAGGCCATTTCGTGCGTTATGCGGCCGCAGGGATGGAGCCTGGGGCCTGGTCGGAGAAAGGAGATCCTAAGTTCGACACTCGGAACGCCCATGGAGGGGTATTATGTCCTGGTGAGGTGCATAATGAATTACCATGACATGATAATATCCTTTTTTGATCATCGCTACGAAGCTTGGCAGAAAGTAGAAGACTTACAACGTTTTTAGTAGTGGCTAGCGGGGTATTTGAAAGTAACCATAGTTGCAATATTTCCTTAAAATTGTAGCATGGATGGACAGAAGTTTAGGTTCGATGCTCTGTCGACTCTGACTTCTTGGCCAGCCTGGATTTTGATTTGGGTTAACCAAATGCATCCAATTTTGTGTACCTTTGGTAACTATATTTGATTCTAGTAATTTTTATTTTATTACATATTTTCATTGCCACGAAGACTCATCACAGGGGAAGATCTATATTTTCGAGAGAGATAGGAACTATTTTGTGCCTAATGCACATTGTTTTTTTTTTCGTGCATTTGAGCACTTTGATATTTTGATAGGATTATGGAAGTGCCTTTGCTACACTTACACATGAGCTACGTTTATGAAATTAAATATCTGTTTGATGAAATTACTCAAAAATATTTAAATGTCATTTGGATATAGAAGGGTTTCTGAGGATAGATTAGAGGAGAACTATGATTAGTTATTTTTCTGTAAGACTTCATAACTATCTATAGAGCGAGATATATTACCGATACTGCCTAATGAATCAATAGTTCTTTCAAAAATATACTTCTGTTTTAATAGGATCATGGTGTAGGTAGTATTGCTAAATGATTCTCGAGTTCATCTGATTGGGGGGAGACTTCATAATTAGTTGAATTTCATAAATTTTCACTTTAATCCAGATCACATATTTCTTGTGACTTTTGATAGTTTGAGGCATTTCATATGCAGTTAATACTTATAATTCTACGAAATTTGAAAGAGCTGATTGGCAAAGCATCAACGCTCAATTATTAATAAATCCTAGTTCAGACTTCAAGAAAGTCTCAATTAATATTAAGAACAATTGTAATGAATAATGTGAGGCAAAGCTTAAAACCTAATAGGGTCATTTCCTTTGACATTTTCTATTTTTGACACAAGTGTGATTTACTTTAGTGTTAATATTCACGATGTATGTGAATTATTTTGTGCAGCACTGAGGTGCAATAAAGATCATTGTAGGATCTATTTGGTATAGGGTCACCGGTTAGGAGGTGTACTCATCGTCGAGCATATTTTATTTAAAAAAAGCCGTTATAGTTATTTATGGATACACTGTTGAGAGTCATAAATGTTATGGAATCGTGCTAGTGAGAGCACATATTTGAGATTGTGTGATAATCCACATCGAGCTTAATTAAGGTCAATCCTTACCCTGATAAATACACTGAGTAAAACACTGTGTTATAATAGTACATTATGCAACGAGCCTATAATGGCTTTAATTAAGACGCGAGTATGTTTATAAAACGAGCATTAGCGAGTTTTATAATTTCCATACGAGTGTCTTAATTACCATTATAGGCGAGTTGCATACGACTGTTTACGTTCGACGATAATTATAATTTTATTATATGTTTTAACATAAATATTCATAAATATCTGTTCAGTCACTAGAATTTTGTGATCGGGTGCTGCGCTGGGTAGGATATCTCTGTTTTCCAAGCTCTCTGGTTGACCGACGCATGTGCTCTGTGTGCTTAAATGCCATATGTGCAGATTGTGCACCGGTATTCAGTAAAACTGTCACCGAAGTCGTTTGAAGACAACGCGCTGTGTAGAAATTGGATTTGGGTAAATTAAGGTACAGTGCTATTTCTTGTCTCATATTCACCAGTTAATTTAAGCGAACATATGGACGCTGCACTTTCGGTAATTTATAGAGACATGTTGGATTTTGAGTGCATGCGCGAAGGTATCCTTATCTAATTGGTCAAACAACTGTTTCTTGAGCTGCGATTGGTGGGAGAAACTGTTTCATAATGAAAACATAGTGTTATAATGACCATCGTTATGATACAGTTTTCAGATATATAATAGTAAGGGTCGAACATAATAGTAAATTATGCAACGCATACGCTCGTTTTATAAACATACTCGTGTCTTAATTACCATTATAGGCGAGTTGCATACGAATGTTTATGTTCGACTATAATTATCATAACTATTTTATATTCGAAGATACTGTAAATATTCATAAATATCTGTCGAGATTTCGCCAGTTTTATGTACTGAACAGAGCCCATGAGACGCAGAGAATGCCTTGTATTTGACTATGGCCTTCTCGATTACCCCACTATGACACTAGGCAACGCAGTTTAGAATGCCTTGGAACTCCACGCAGGTGCGATGCTAACCTTATCTAATTGGTCAAACAACTGTTTCTTGAGCTGTGATTGGTGGGAGAAACTGTTTCATAATGAAAAATAGTGTTATAATGACCGTCATTATGATACAGTTTTCAGGCACATAATAGTCAGGGTCGAACATAAATAAAATTAAATAGTTGGAATTAACCCAAGAAAGTAATTAACAATTGTCAACAGATTCATAATGCAATTTATATTGATATTCTTTTCTACATGGATAGACAAATCGACACCACTGATTAGCTTAGTTGTTTTTTAGATTACATCACAACTTAGGAATAGTGAATCCGATTAGTGGAACATAAATTTGGGATGGAAGGTCGAATCAAGTCTTGTAAAAATGTAAATGAGAGTACACATTAGGTTTAACTCAACGTTCTGTATAAAATATAATTATTTATTTTATTGTTGATAGATAATATTGAAACATGATAATTTAATAACTATGATAATTACGTCGATTTAGTCATTACATCGTCGACGACCAATTACAATTAAATATTCTTGTATAGATTTGTTGCATATGTGTGTGTGTCGATAGACATTTGTTTTCTTGCCACAGATGTAGGCATTACCAGTATTTTGTTACTGGCATTCAGTATATTCACCCAAGGTTTTGAGGGATAATTTTTTTCCCTTTAGAAGGAATGATAGGAATTTTGTCAAGATGTCATACTGTTTCTGAATAAATTGAATTTTATATTAACATTCTTCTGAATGATGCTTTAAACAGGTGATGGAAGGTTGTATTAGGAAGGCCATCGCTGGGTATTTCGGAATTATCCACTCTCCCAAGGTGCTCCATTTATGGAAATCTCTTGTTCTCCGAGCCATTATGCGATTTTGGCAGGTCTTACCTAATGCCATCTTGTTAGATATAATTGTGTCCTTTTATCCCATTCACGTGTTAGTAGGACCTAGGGGTTATTCTAGCCGGGGATTTTCAGGTTCTACGAACCAACTGTCTTCGTGGGATTCAACAGGTGATGGTAGGTAAATTCGGGCACAGTACCAAACCAAATAATCGCTCTAACAGCACACCTACAACTCATTGACAGAATGTCACATCACTGGGCGCGCTGGGGCTACCAGTCCCATATGATAGAGCAGCTAATAATTGTTACACGTGTTGAGTTATTTTTAGCCTATTTTCATTCATGAAAAAAAAATGGCTTATGAGATCACCTTTTTCCGTGAGTATGTGTGCTTTTGTGTGTGTGTGTGTATCCCCCTAAAAATCTAAACGGCTGGAGCTATTTTAATCAAACTCGGTAAGGTTATAGTACAATTATGGCCGACCCTGACCAGACCCTTGGAATATAATTATGTCCCACCAATCTAACATGGCGGCTGTGTGAAATATTTCCCCGGCATTCTATATCTCCGAAACTATTACAGATATCACCCTGAATTTTTGTACGGTGAAAAATAGCGCTACTTTAAGTTCAAAAATCGGTTAAGAAAAAAACGAACTCCGCGGCCAAGCTAATTTGAAACATTTAGATAGACTTTTCTCAAGATTTTAGCATCCGAACGCTGTGTATCTTGATACAACAAATGTCTATATATTAATGCACTGACATCTAATTTAGTTCAATTTTGACATAACCTCAAGAAGGCGGCGGTGCGAAATCTTAGAATTGTTTTTTTTTAATTTCCTGTGTCCTAATCATCCGATCGAAGTCAACGTTTGAATAATGAACCTACGCAATAATGATCTTCTAATAGTATATAACTCTATGGTCTACAAATATATACATCCAGCATGGCGACCATCTGAAATCTTTAGATATGGTTCTAAATATATTTTATTTATGGCTGCAATCAAACTGAATTTTTTGTTGATACAGGCTATAAACAAAACTTCACCTACAATTCTTTCAATAACCTGATGAGCACAAATCCAACATGGCGGCGACGCGAAATGTAAATATTTAAGTGGCGTTTCTCACGATTTAACCATCCGAGTGCAGTAAAACATGGAGTGGTTCATACTTATACATATTTGAATCCACTGGCTTATAATTTATTTCATTTGTTTTCATATCCACAAGATGGCGGCTGTGCGTAATTTTAAAATCTCGTTTTTATTATTTCGTATGTCCTAATCATACGATTCAACGTTGAATAATACACCTACAAAATAATCTCTATGTAATCTTATATATATAAAGAATGTTCGTTTGTTCGTCTTTTATGCGTTCATAAACCATTCATCCGATTGCGATCAAATCTTGGTGAGTTGATGTGAACACTTCCGGGATGGTTATAGGCATAATCAATCCAATTTACAATAGATAGCGCGTGAGTAGTCTAAACAAATAAATGTTGGCGATGCGTTCAAATACAATTCATCCGACTGAGATCAAATTTTGGTGAGTTGTTGTGCACACTGCCGGGAAAGTTATTGGCATAGTAAATCCAATTTGTAATAGATAGCGTGCGAGTAGCTTCGAAAAATGTCGTGCATTTGTTTCAATAAAGTCCCACATGCGTTCATATACCATTCATCCCATTGCGATGAAACTTGGGTGAGATGTTGTGTGCACTTAAGGGAAGGTTCTGGCTTAGTAAATCCACTTAACAGTAGGGAGCGCATGAGTATATTCTACAAATGAGCGATGACGCGTGAAGCGTTTCAACAAAGTCCCGTATGCGTTCATATACCATTCGTCCGATATCTATGAAACTTGGGTGAGTTGTTGTGTACACTCCAGGGAAGGTTTAAGGCTTAGCAAATCCATTTTACAACAGGTAGCGCACGAGTAGATTCAACAAATGAGCGACGGCACGTGAATCGTTCCAACAAAGTCCCGTAAGCGTTCATATACCATTAATCCGATTGCGATGAAACTTTGATGAGTTGTTGTGTACACGCCAGGGCAGGTTTTCGACTTAGTAAATCCCTTTCACAATAGTCCTAGGTAGCGTACGAGTATATTCAACAAATGGGTGACCGCGCTCGAATCGTTTCAACAAAGTCCCGTATGCGTTCATATACTATTCATTTTATTGAAATGAAACTTTGGTGAGTTGTTGAGCACGCTCCTATGAATGTTTCTGTGATAGTAAATCAATTTTACAATAGTTTAGAGGTGGTTAACGGAAAGAGAAAAAACTATTGGGAATCCAAAAGTACTTCAACAAACAAGTCACCATGCCAACACTTTCTTTGATTGGCATTGCGACGCATACCGGGTACAGCTAGTAGTACATAAATCTAAGGCCTACATATATAAAAATCCAACATGGCGACACTCGGAAATATTAAGACCGTTCACAATATCTAGGAATATATTAAACCAATCAAAATGAAATTTCGTATGTTGATAGCGGCAATCAACATAAGTAGGATATATGAATATAGGCTATATAGTTCTTCACGGAACTGCTTGTTAGACTCGTCATTTAAGGGGAGAGTCTGGTGAAAAATAATCTTCCAAGCTAGTTTCGCACCCCATGTTGAACTGCTTTATAGTTGATTCAACAGCATACTCCATTCATTCCCTGACCAAACATCCAATCAGCTGGTTAAATGCTGTGGCCTTGTACGGGGAACATCATGTGAAACGTGTTCACTTTAGAATTTCTATCTACTAAAAATGCATAAGCGTACGCATAACACCGTTTATTCGGGGCGCTACACCCTTCAAGGAAGAGTCTAATACTTGCAACATGTTCAGTTATTTGCAGGGATACAAGATGCTGTAACAGAGCAGAAGAAACATCGATAAAGCCTCTTCCGGCTTGATCTTCTATCCATAAATAAAAGTTTGGATTATTCCCATAAATCTCAACAATACGTTAACAATACAACCTCACTTGCCAGGAATGGTATGCTCATTATATGGATAATTCTGTAAGAAGCTGAATTTGCTGTACATCGAAGCACATTGTTGCAGAATATATCCAATGATTCCATTAAATTATAAAACGTTGATGCACGATGACTGAGCAGTCGTTTACTGGCCATGTATTCAGTCTTTTTTACTGGATCAGTTGTTGTACTAATGACATTTTTCATTATACAGCAGTACCTACTAACTTCTGAAGATGAGGAGCAAAATCCAATATTGAAAAGTTTTTGAGACATAGACACTGTGTTGACAATTTCAACTCAAGTATCATTGTACATTTTCCACACCTGTGTTTTAATTTAATTAGCATCCAGGTCTACATGCTTTTGTCTTCAATAATGTGCTTTCTAACATCACTCAGTCTACCGCTCTCTACCATTTCAGATATCCTCTCCAATCAATTTTAAGGACCAGAGATTAAAACATTAAGTTGGAAAGATATTAATATACACCAGTGATAATTAGAAGATTTGTTTATCAGGGAATAATTATATTAATTTATTTTCAAAGAGGCTTTGGCCTACTGAATTGTACAAATGTTTGCAATGAAAGTCTTTTATAGAATTTTCTTGACTCTTGTTTTAATTTATCCGTTTTCATCTTCTATCTCCCTCTTTATGACTTATCTTGTAATTCAATTGTAATTTTTCTGCCAACAAATGTAATTATTTTCTTCTTCAGCAGTAAAAAAAATAAATGTCGTTATTCCTTCAACTTAGACCTTAATCGAGTCCAACTCTTGTTAAACGTGTCACCCTAAACGTTCAATGGACGTTATCCTCAGGCTCTAATGGTGGGATTTGTTTCGCAGGAAACTTCGTTGCATGCAGTCTTGATGCTCCTCCGTCACACCTATCCTGTCATTTTCCGCAGAGTCGGTGTTTGGCCGACGGGTTGGTGGCTTTAGGAGGTAGCTATTCTCACATTGCATGGCATGCAGGTGGTAAAACTTTATTCTTAGTTTTAACAAATTAATTTGTCTTGTTCCCTCTGGAATTTTGGGCATCATCTCTAATTCTCAATTAATCACATTTCTCAAAATCAAAAACCCTCAAGATTTAAGAAAGCCAGCGCCAATTGCTGCCACCAATAGCAATAGTTGTCTGTCTGTTACTGTAGTATTGAAACTGCAGCTAATTGCATTACACTGCTCACTGATGTGCGTCATTTACAAGTTAAATGTGCTGTAATACGGTAGTTAGCTACTCTTCAGTTTCAGAATGTGTCATATCCTTGATGCTTGAAAACATTCTAAGACAAATGCGACTTATTATATGTATATCAACACTGTACCCTTCACGAAACATGCTATCATAAACACCGCATTATTTCAGAGAACAAAAAATATGCGTTCGTTCAAACCCAAAATATATAACGTGGATGTGTAAGACCTCTAACCCTAGAACATTCCCAAATCATATCATATGGATGTACACAAAATCCGTCTACAAATTACATTTCCAGAACGTATCATTGGAACCTGCACAAAACCGCTCTCACAATAACAATTCCGTTTGTTGTTTACAATCCCCTCTCCCTAAAATATTCACAGAACATATCAAATGGAAGTGAACCGAACCCTCACTATCAAAATTCAAAGAATATATATTGATTGATGTACTTACCCCTGTAACTATAACATTTATGGAATTTAACATATGGAATTATACATATCCCCTTTCCCTGTAAAAACCCAGAATATGTCATTCAAGTGTGTGGAAACTCCTCTGTATGACACTTCACTTGAAAGCAATGAACGAATAACATGCTCAAAATATGTGAAACTGGCTTCCATCGACTAAGGATGATCAGGTTGTCTTTAAAACCTTCTCTTTCAATGAAACCTGGGAACTCTTTTAGAGAAATACATGAATTGTCTCCCTTCATTACGATGGAAACATCAGTTAATTTCTTTATTTAAATTTTTAACAACTAAAATACAAAGTAAATTTACTTATTCCTAAATTGAATATGACTGACGGCCACTATAGGTTATGAATCATAAAACTTACCCCTATGCCGATTCAAATATATAACATGAATTTAGCTACAAGACATAATGTATTAAAATATGCGTCTTCAATTTACTCAACACCTTTTAGTGAATTCTGCACTGCAAGAAAGCAAGAGAGTTGTTCTGGCCAACAGGCGAGAATATCTTTGCCCAGCCTACTGATTAAATGATTCACAAGAAACACGGCATTTGCCTGCTGTGGATGAAATTGGTTATATATTTACCAACATTTAAGGGAACCCTCTTTTGAATGTAGTAGTTAAAGATTAAGGATACACTGGAGTCTCATGAGACAAATCTTACGAGCAAATTCCGTTCCATAGCATATAACTTAAATGTAGCCTCATCCCGGGAAGAATTAATATACAGGGTGAACAGAAAATGCCGCACTTGGAGGACGGCATGCGATTCCTCATCCAATTGCAAGACACAAGCTTCTATAGCAAAATCGGTTCGGGTGCTGTATGAAAACACAAGTATGAAAACGAGAAGCTGGCAGCACTGTCACAACCTGCAGCGTATCGGAATGTACAGAGAAATGTGCATCATCCCACTCTACCGTACCAGCCGTCGCAGCTCACTGAGTAGACTGCTGGGTTATCAAACCCACATGAACCATGGAGCTACGGTTCGAATCTACGTCAGGTCTTTTTTTTCCTTTTTCTTGTGTGTGTGACGTCAGTTCCCTAGCTCTCGTCGTTTAACTGCGTTTGTAAGCATGACATCATTTTGTCACATGACAGTGTGATCCATTAAACGGCATGCATGAGCCGACTAACCACTCAGTGCACAACCATAACTGGTCCTGTCAAGTGCATGTAGAGCGGCTTCATGTAGGAGTTCACAAACGATGAATACGTCGATATGGTTTTAGTGTTGGGTGCATCCGATAACCAAGCCTCTGCCGCTGCTCGTGAGTAGGCAGCACCGTACCCTCAAAGGCGCCATCCCGATACGAATGTTTTTCGTCACCTTGAGCAACGCCTGCGGGAATCCGGTAATCTTCGGCCACAAGCAGTGGACAGAGGTCATCCCAAAACTAGACGTACTCCACAAACGGAGGACAATTCTTGAAGCCGTTCACCAATCACCTCGGCGAAGTACCCGTGAAATTGCAAGGCAGTTCCAGGTATCTCAAATACTGGTTGTTGACGTGTTGCACGACGAAGAACTGCATCCATATCATTACACGTTAACTCAACACAAGCGGCCAGAAGACCGCATTCAACGTGTACAGTTCTGTTAGTGGCTTTTGAAACAAGATGAAGATAACGAACATTTTATCAAAAATGCGATATGGAGTGACGAATGTAGCTTCACTCGGGAAGGTATTTTCAACCATCACAACAGCCATTATTGGTCTGACCACAACCCACATAACACCCGTGAACGTGGTTTTCAGGCACGCTTTGGCATAAATCTGTGGGCTGGAAACGTGGGAGGAGTGCTTTTAGGCCCTAACCTATTACCGGACAAGTTGAATGCCCCCTCTATCGTAAGTTTCTTGGCAATACTTTGCCTGACCCTTTAGAAAACGTTCCACTTGGTGTTTGGCGACAACTATGGTTTCAGCATGATGGTGCACCCCCACACTTTGGAATGACTGTGCGTAACGATTTAAATGAAGCGTTTTCAGGAAAATGGATTGGTCGTGGAGATCCAATGTTCTGTCATCCACGTTCCTCGGACACATAAAGGAAGAAGGTTAGTAGTGGCTTTTGGGGGGTTCTATACCCACCGCCACCGCTCCACCGCTAAGATGGCGGCGGCGCGATATCTCTTGAACGCATGGTCGGACTTTGACGAATAAGGTGTCGTTGAACTCGGGCTGACACTCTCTTTCCAATGGACAACATATTTCAACCCCAAAATAAAACCTACCCCTAATAGGGGGTGAAATTGTAATTTTTTAGAAAAATCTCGCTTTCCAAGTGCGACATGTGGGATTTTGAATGCCAATATGAAATTAAACGCTCTTTCACACAAGAGTCATGTGTACGGGGGAAAGCCAATATGAATTAACATGCTTGTTTTTTGTTTTTACGCATGCGCACTCATGAGTAGTGTGTTTTGGTGTGTTCTATACCCTCCACCTACACATTTCTCCACACAAGATGGCAGCGGTGTGATATCTCTCGAACGCATGGTCGGAATTTGATGAATGAGGTGTCGTTGAACTCGGGTTGACACCCCCTTTCCAATGGACAACATATTTCTACCCCCAAAATAAAACCTACCCCTACTAGGGGGTGAAATTGTAATTTTTTTTAGTAAATCTCGCTTTCCAAGTGCGACATGTTGGATTTTCAATGCTAATACGAACTTAAACGTTGTTCCACACAAGAGACATGTGTACGGTGGAAAGCCAATATGAATTAACATGTTTTTGTTTTGTTTTTTACGCATGCCCACTAATAGCTTTTGTAAGAGGGCGGGCTTTTTAAAGATGGCGGCTGAAGTGTAACCTAATCTAACCCAACCCACGAGGGATGAGCAAAAAGTATTCCAAGTGGTGCTTGTCGATAGTCAAACCAATAATCAAAGAGGGCCATGTCAGGCCTTGAGGCGAGAGCCCCTGTCATTGTTGACGAGTCCCTGTGGACGGGTCCCTGTTGACGGGTCATTGTTGACGAGTCCCTGTGGATGAGTCCCTGTGGACGGGTCATTGTTGACAGGTCCTTGTGGACGGGTCCTTGCTGTCGGGTCCCTTTTGACCAGTTCCTTTGACCTGATCCCTATGGACTGGCCCATGTATTTATTCAAATTGTGCCAAAGGGCCTAACTACATTTGTGTGTAAAGCAGTGGGTTGAACTGACGTTGTTCACCAGTCCTTACTACTACAATCTGACAACGATATGAAAGGAAAGTGACGAAATACATGTGAACACGTGCGAGATGATATTATTACCGGCTCTCTTGTGAAACAAGTCACATCCTGTTTAGTTTGTGTAAGTGTAAAACTTGGTGGATAGACGACAAGCCAAGGGCCTAAGTACAAAACTTGGTGGATGAATATGTTCTAGTGCTAGGGTTAATGCACACACCCTAGTACACGAGGCACATGCAATTTGAGGACAGGCCAAGGGACATAACTTGGTGGATGAATGTGTAATTTGTAGTTGAAAGAAAATAATGCACGTTCTTAAGATGATAAAAATGAGGAGATTGTACGTGCAGTAAGTCGACTTGTTATTTCTTGTGTCATATTGCTGACATGGCAGAGAGCGCACAGTTCTGTTGCTATGACTAACGCTGCAGTAATTCGAAACCGCAGGTGTTCATCAAGACAATGGGTGATGATCATGCAAAGTTAGCAATCATTGGATATTACACAGGTGTTTCTTCCGGTGTCATGTTGCTGACATGGCACAGAGCGCGCAGTTCTGTTGCCATGACTAACGCTGCAGTAATTTAAAACCGCAAGTGTTCATCAAGACAATGGGTGATGATCATGCAAAGTCAGCAGTAATCTGATACCGCACAGGTGTTCCTAGTGCACTTTGGACTGACAGGTGTACAGGAAAGGAATTGCAATGATCTGCAAAACTGCTGACACAAGCAATCTCAGCCTATATAAGGGAGGTGTCATATAATTCTCTACTGTCTGTCTTTATTACTCGCTACGAGTGAACAGTTATTGCTCAACAATTGCAAAAAGACTTTTTGGTGGAAAATCATTATATAATTTTGCAAGGTAAGTATTTATTATTAATGGATTGTAGTATTTTATTACTAATTGATGTTGAAGTTATTGATTGGAATGTATTTATTGATTGATTGATTTATTTGTTTACAGATAATTGGCGTACCTGTGGGTCAGCAGATTCCAGTACCAAGTTCAGTCAGTGGCAGCAGTAGATAAATTATCAGAGGTAAGTACCCCCGCTAATAATTTTTAAGCAGCTAGAGCGATATTTTCCAATGTTCACCACTAGATGTCAGTGACAGTGGTATATTTGGTAGTGGAAGTTGGAACTACTTGACCATGGTGTGTAAAGCTAAATTTGTTGGTTAGATTTTGATTACCGCTCTATTAAGTCCGAATGTTCGTTGTTAGGTGACAGTGACAGTGGGAATATTTAAAGACTTAACCTCTGTTCACCTAACATAACCTAACTTTACCTAACTTAACCTTGTAACCTGACATGTTTTACAAGTTTAGACTTGCTTTAACATTGCTTTAAGACTGGCTATGACGTCACACCTAGCTCACTTAACTGGCGACCGCTGGTTTCTATCACGTGACATGTTTAACAAGTTTAGACTTGCTTTAAGACTGGCTATGACGTCACACCTAGCTCACTTAACTGGCGACCGCTGGTTTCTATCACGTGACATGTTTTACAAGTTTAGACTTGCTTTAAGACTGGCTGTGACGTCACACCTAGCTCACTTAACTGGCGGCCGCTGGTTTCTATCACGTGACATGTTCCACACGTTCAGACTTGCTTTAAGACTGGCTATGACGTCACACATAGCTCACGTAACTGACAAACGCTGGTTTCTATTAATTAAAAACAAGAGATCAAGTGAAATGTGTGTTTAACGATCTATTAAATCCGAACGTTTACCGCTAGGTGTCAGTGACAGTGACATATCTGCTAACCAAACTAGGAACTACTTGACAATGGTGTGTAAAGCTAATTTTGTGGGTGAGATTTGATTAACGTTCTTTTAAGTTTCAACGTTCACTTGACAACCAAAGTTGAAACTAACTGACAATCGTGTGAAGCTAAATTTGTAGGTTAGATTTGATTGACACTCGATCAAGTTACAATGTACAACACTAGGTGTCAGTGACAGTGGTATATACAGTCTGATTTACAAAAGATGCTCGGTGAAAGCTGTCATACGCTTGATGGGTGAGGTGAGGAGTGGAGACGAGAGGGGTAATGGTCTCCATGGCAACAGTGAGCAATGTTGCAATGTATGCCGACACAGCAATAAGCACATGGTGTGACTCAGTGTGTCTTCACTCGTCAAGGTCATTAGAGCGCCAGGCAGGGGGCTAACTTCCACAGTATTTGTGTCTTCCTCCAAGCCTCTTGGAATGTTAGCAGTCATGATCTGCCTCAGTGGCAACGCAGCATTTCCCCACGTGGTAACTTTGACAGCAGTCAGCGAGCTTTATTGGTAATTCAGAGTATAGTAACCCCCAGTTAGTACCACAAGAAATGAGACTTTCTAGGAGTACACAGATGATCGATTTAAATACCCTGCTATGACCATTGACTGGAATGTAATTAAACTATTTATATTTAACTTTGTTTTATTTTTTATTGACATTTATGATTTCTTTCTATTATAGGTAATTTGGAAAGTGATCATTATGTTTAAGTGTGGTGACTGCAAGAAACAGTTCTCAAGACTGACAACCTTCAACGGCACGCAAATGCTAAACATAACATTAACATGTTTGTGTGCAGTCATTGTGCTATGACATTTAACCGACGGGATAGTCTTGGACGGCATGTAAATTTAAAGCATGTCAGTTCATCACATTTCTCGTGTTCAGTTTGTGATCGTGTTTTTTCTGCTGTAAAGCGATATCAATCCCACATGGTTGAAGTGCATGGAGAACAACAGGAATTAAAAACTGCAAAACCATCAACTAGCACGGAACCTTTAAACGAATGTGATGTTGAAAAGCGCAAATGTTCTCAAGATTGTAAAAATAGTTGTGCAACAAAAAGAAAAAAGAATGGCGAAACTTCGATAACGCATTGGGATGTATGTAATATTGATATACCTTCTTCAATCATTCATGGACATTTACGCAGCATTCATCATAAAAATAACGCTTGCCATGAAGGAAGTTCTGCGAATATTCAACAAATTGGTAGTGCGTTTAAAAGTCGAATTGCTAGTTACAGACTGTATAGTGAAAAAAAACTCAAAGTATTGAAATGTTTAAAAAAAATGTTCAACCCTGTGTGTTTGGCTTGGTATATAATGTTTTAGTTGAGCATAAAATATTTAAAATGAATTTTGAATAAATAAATAAAAACTGGGGGTGAAAATGAAATTACGGATATCAATTCTTTTAATACAAAAAACATAATTGTTACTGAATCAACTAATATCAGGGATATATACCAAAATATTTCAAGTGCTATCATTGTAAAGAGTGAAGAGTTCCAGGAAAGGGAGTCAGGCTGCCCGTTGGTTGAAGTACTTTATTTAGAAACCAACATGAATAAATATAACCCCCTTCGAGCATCATCATATATTGATATACCTGTATGGATCAAACGGAAAAAAGCTTGTGTAAACGTTTTGAATAGTGATCAAGCATGTTTTGCGTGGGCTGTAACCTCAGCTCTCTATCCAGCAGTAGAGCATATGGATAGATCTTCATCCTATCCTCACTATTCCACAGTGTTAGATATAGAAGAAATGGAATTTCCAATGGCGATAAAAGACATTAAACGATTTGAAGAGCTGAACAATTTAAGTATTAATGTTTATGGAATTGAAAATAAGAGTACAGTATGTCCTCTATATTATACTCAAGGAAAAAAGGATGCTCATGTAAATTTACTGTACATAACCGAAGGTGAGAATGCTCACTATTGTTGGATAAAACATTTAAGTAGACTCGTCAGTAGTCAGCTATCAAAAAATAAACTTAAGAAGTGGTTGTATGATGGTTGCTTGCTATATTTTAGAAAAGAGGATCAACTATCTCAACATCAAAAATGGGGATGTAATCATGTGTGTACGGTATTACTGACTCCTAAGAATAACATTCTGAAATTTAAGGACTTTAAGAAGTAGCTTCGAGTACCATTTGTTATATATGCTGACTTTGAGGCTTTGCTAAAACCATTTAATACATGTTCATCGAATCCAACCAAACCATTTACCAACACTACTCACATTCATGAACCTTTTAGCTTTGCATATTATATTAAATGTAGTTATGATGACTCATTAATTAAGTTTGAACTCTATAGAGGACCTGATGCTCCTAAAGTTTTTATGGAAAGACTTGAAAAAGATGCCATCCGTATATCCTCTATTTTAAATACTATCAGTCAAATGGAGCCACTAACATCATCACAGCAAATGTGTTTTGGAACTGAAACTAATTGTTTTATATGTGGTGAGTGTTTATATACGGACAGGGTTCGCGACCATGACCATTTAACAGGAAAATATCTAGGTGCTGCTCACCAAGAATGTAATTTAAATTATAGAGTAACAAAATTCATTCCAGTCATTCTACATAACGGTAGCAAATATTATAACCACTTTATCGTTAAAGAATTTGGAGCTACAGATGTGAAAATTGATGTGATTGCGAATAATAAGGAACAATACATATCGTTCACAAAATACATCAAAACTGACACACAAAAAAGATAAAACTGCGATTTTTAGATTAGATAGATTTTTATTAATTCCATTTGATCAAATACATGCATTCAATACATTTTTGATATAGGACACGTCAGAATTTACATGCATAAAATAAAAGAACTAACAGGTATATATTACTAAGATTAAAACTATTTATAACTTATTATAATAGCAAATCTTAATAGATACAATCTTATTGCACAACTATTTACACCTCACTCTATTATCATAATATGAAAACTTAATTCTATAAATACAACAACATACAGCTAGGTATTAAAATTAAATTAAAAAAGTAAAATATAGTTATAGATTCCATCACTCCTATACGCTAAAATATTCAACTACTGAGTAAAAACAATGGCACTGCAGATAAGCTTTCAACATTCTATCAAAGGTTTTTATTTTTGGGGCCAGTTTTATATACTGGGGTAGTTTATTGTATAATTTAACTCCAGTGTGAAAAGTTCCTTTTTGATATATGCTTGTGTGTGTGTGTGAAATATGAATGTTTTGATTTTGTCTTGTGTTATGCCTATGAACATCATTGTTTGTTTTAAGAAAAACATCTTTATTCATTAAATTCTTTTTAAAAAACATAATACTTTCAAAGATATATATGCAGGGCAGTGGGAGAATGTTTAAATCTTTAAACAGAGGTCTACATGATTCTCTAGAGTGTACATTTGCCATAATTCTAATCGCTCTCTTTTGTATCCTAAACGCGACATACCCCAAAATATGATCCCATATCTTAAGTATGAATGGAAATAAGCAAAATAAGTATTTCTTAATGTGTGCATGCTAGTGCAGGTTTTCAAAATACGTAACGCAAAGCACATCGAGTTCAGTTTAGTATTCAGATATTGTATATGTTTATTCCATTTCAAGTCTTGTTGTATCCATAGTCCTAAAAACTTTGTTTCTGATTTATTTTCTATTTGATGACCATTTAATGTTATATTGGGCATCGCAGGATTCCTATTCTGTATAGTGTGGAAATTTAGACATACTGTCTTTTTATAGTTTATTATGAGGCGATTATCTTGTGACCATTTGGTTAACTCTCCTGTAACGGAGTCAGCAGACTGCTGTATGACCTGTTTAGTTTCACCTTTTATTACGAGTGTTGTATCGTCCGCAAACAAAATTTCCTTATGTGAATGAACGTTCTGTGTTATATCATTGATATATAGAAGAAAGAGTAGTGGGCCCAAAACCGATCCCTGGGGTACTCCAAATTCAATAATTCCCTCATTGGACAATGTTTCATTAAGTAATTTGGTTCCATCATCCTTGTGTCTCAAGCTTACTATTTGTTTACGCCTTGTTAAGTAAGACTCTATCCATTTATTAGCTAGACCTCTAACACCATATTGATTTAGTTTGGTAAGGAGGATTTTATGGTCAACTACATCAAATGCTTTCGATAAATCCAAGAATAGGCCAGTTACATGTTCCTTATTGTCAATTAATTTCAGTATACTATTACTACATTCGTAAATTGCTGTCTGTGTAGATTTTTCCGTTCTAAATCCATGTTGTGAGTTTGATAATATTTTATTTTTTTCTATGAAACTTATCAGTCTCTTATACATAATTTTTTCCACAATTTTTGCAATACCAGTTGGTAAGGTAATAGGACGATAGTTATCTAATTCATCTTTTGAACCATTTTTGTGCACTGGAATTACTTTTGATAACTTCAAAATATCCGGGTAAGTTCCTGAGAGAATTGAACTGTTTATTAAGTGCGTAAGTGGATTTATTATATTTTCTGCACATTTCTTTAAAATTGCATCAGGGATGCCATCAATGCCAGCACAGAATTTATTTTTTAGCTCTTTTATAACTATTCTTACCTCTTCACTTGTGACATGATTTATAAATAAAGAATCACTGCATATATTTATTTTATTATTAGAATTTAGTGTATTTACCTGTGATTTATTTAATAATTTTTGCGGAATTTCCAGAAAATAGTCATTAAAAGTGTTTGCTATTTCCTCTGGATTATTAATCACTTTATTATTTCTGGTCAGTGTAATGTTCCTTTGTATTTTAGCAGATTTTCCAGTTTCTTTCTTTATTACAGACCACATAGCCCTGTTTTTATTAGATGATTGGGAAATAAAATAATCATTATGCATTTTCTTTGCTAGTCTTATTACCTTATTTAATATGCTAGTGTATTTTTGTAGTATAAATTGAATTCAGGTGTTGTGTGGTATTGTTTATATAATTTGTGTAGAAATTTCTTTCTTTGACATGAATTTATAATCCCTGTTGTTATCCAATTGCTAGTTTTGTTATTTTGAACAGTTCTTCGTTTAAAGGGGAATGCTATTTCAAAATAGTGTTTTAGGGTACTGTTAAATGCATTAAATTTATCATTTACATTTTCTAGTTCATAAATTTCTGACCATGTTTCCTTATTTAATAAGTCATTGAAATATGTAACATTTGATTCAGTGAATGACCTGCACTTTGATTTTACTCCATTATCATTATTATTGATTACTTCGGATACTTCAAAACTCAGTATTTGTCCATGGTGGTCACTAAAACCCGGACAATAGACTTCTATTGAATGGTGATATTTATCTGTATTTATAAAAATTTGATCAGGAGTGGTTTTACTAAATTTTGTTATTCTTGTTGGTGTATTTACTGTAGGTTTCAGTCCATAGGAAATTAGTAACTGGTTTAATAATTCACAATTTCTATCAAGTTTTAAGAAATCCACATTTACATCCCCACAAATTATCATATCGAAATTTACTTTGCTCATGTTATTGAGTAACAATTCTAGTTTATCTATAAATAGAGGAAACTTTCCTGACGGAGAACGGTATACGCATACAATTATTAACTTAAACTGCTGAATTTTTACGGCAGAGAATTCAAAATCCTGTTCCATAATTAGATAATCATAAGCTGTTATCTGTTCATGATCTAAATTATTTCTTAAGAAGATGCAAGTACCACCATGGCTAATATTAGATCTAGAGTATTTACTAGCTTGTATAAACCCTGGGAATTGAATTAATTCGAGTTGTTCCTCTTTCAGCCAATGTTCTGAAATACATAGTGCTGAGTTGTCTTTAAGTTCATTTTTAAGCATTAGATTTATGTAATCAATTTTATTATAAAGAGACTGGACATTCTGGTGGTAAATTTTAAATTTGTTACTTTTGCAAGCTTGTGTTGGTGATTTATTTACATTATTATTATCATAATTGTTATTATTATTGTTGCTAGACAAATCCGAAATACCATTGTTGCACTCCGTTAAATTTGACTTCAAAAGATGTGAATGCCAAACCTCACGTTTGGCTTCTTCTACCAGTTTCCCTGCTTCCACTCTAATGATATTACTGTTGAATTATTCTTACCATTTGAATTTACAATTTTGCAGATTTCATCACTAAGATACTCTTTTCCTAATCTATTTAAGTGTAGGCCATGCCGAGTGTGGAACTTCCTGTCTAATTTACTTACATCTACAATTTGGACATTTGGAAAACTCTTACAAATTTTATGAATTTTTCCATTTGTAGCCTCTATTTCTACATTTACACATGACTTGGGAATTAAATCGTGTCTCTGCGGAATATTTACAATAATGACATTTGTTTTTTGCATGGATGGCAATGTACCCTTTAAATCTTTGATTACCTTTTTACTCTCATTTCTATAGACGTCGTTTGCTCCAGCGATGATCACTGCGTAGTCCTTTGCAGTAAGGGACGCACACTCTCCTATCATCCCGTTCGTGACTTCTGCAATCTGAGCTCCTGGCTTCACTGTCGAAGTGACCTCCATTTCTCGGCTTCTCTCCAAAACGCTTGCTGCTACATCTCGCCCGTGGCTATCCGCAAATATCCGCATCTTCCTGGATTTTCTCTTTATCACTTTCTTCTTTTCTTCTTGAGGAAAGTCATCATTTTCTTCGACAAGCACTCCAAATGAATTTGAGACGGGAATTTCAGTTACATGTACTCCATTTATAGGCCTAGGCTTATTCAATCTTACCTTACCAGCAATCACTGTCGACCAAGTTTCCTTGCTTTCCTCTCTGTTTCCTTTTAATTTATTCAACTCTTCCATTAACTTAGCAATATCTTCCTTTAGCAGCTTTATAATTTCGTCTTTTGAGGACAGTTCGTTTCTCAGGTTATGACATTCGCATGACGGTAGCGGTAGGCCTACATTACGACAATCGGTTTCACTTTTCTCCTCATTCAATTTTACCTGAGATCTTGTGATGATTTTATTTGCATTTTTTACTTTTATTTTGCACGACGAGCATAAATCCGTTACGGTTACACAACCTGACGAGATACTAACACTGTTTACTGTCGTCATACTAGAGATCTAAGTGAGCCTAGATGTTTACACCAAATTACACTAAATTTAATTTAATTATTACTACCTAATAGAATTAATCTAATAACCTACCAATAAAGAAGAATGTGAAATACGTATATCTTCCAATCGGGTGAAGTCTCGTAAAAGCACCACTGCTCTACTTGGTTCAAACAGTGATTGAAGAAGTCACCGAATCTTTGGATACACGTTCCCACAACTTAGTTTAAGTTTATTAAATTATCAACAAGAATTTCTAAATACTATCAATATTCCGTATTACACTTGATCTGAGGAAAGTAACTTTATAGATTTTAAGCCTCTGTTATAATATTTTACCACTTTTATCAAATATTTACACTAGCTTCATTCCGCTTTATGCCAAGTAGTCTTGATAAGCTTGCTAGTAATTTAAAATCAGATCAGTTTCATGAAATTCAACGTGTCTTTCCTAAAGAAGATGATTTTAATTTGATTCGTCCATGTGGAACGTCTTGAGGAGTGTTCTTTACCACCCAAAGATGCATTTTACAGTTCCTTAAACACAAGTCATATTAGTGATCAGGAATATTTACATGCACAACGTGTATGGACAAAGTTTGACATTCAAACTTTAGGTGAATTTTCAGACATATATTTGAAGACAGATGTGTTATTATTAGCAGATATTTTTGAAAATTTACGGAATGTTTGTATGAAAACTTATGACCTTGATCCTTGTCAGTATTTCACTGCTCCTGGGTTAAGTTTCAGTTCAATGTTGAAAAAATCGAAAGTAAATTTAGAATTGATGACTGATCTAGACATGATATATTTTATAAAATCATCAATTCGAGGTGGATTAAGCCAATGTAGTGGACGGTATTATAAAGCAAATAATTAATACATGCCTAGCTACAACCCTTGTGAAGAGTCAAAGTATATTATCTACCTCGATGCAAATAACCAATATGGTTGGGCTATGAGTCAATATCTACCACTGAAAGATTTTCGCTGGCTGACACAACCTGAAATTGATGTCTTACATGTTAACACTCTAAATGATATCGATGAAAACGGATATATTTTAGAGGTAAATCTTGAGTATCCTAAAGAGTTACATAATGAACATAATGATTTAACATTCTGTCCTGAGAATATGAAATCTCCATACATCACATCACGAACAAAAATGTTAATTGCTAATGTAAATGATAAATGTAAATATGTAATACATTATCAAAACTTGAAACAGTGTCTACAGAATGGATTAAAACTAACTAAAATTCATCGTGTATTACAATTTCATCAGTCAGCTTGGCTCAAGCCATATATTGACCTGAACAATAATTTAAGAACACTGTCAAAAAATGCCTTTGAAAAAGATTTTTATAAACTCATGAATAATAGTGTTTTTGGAAAGACTATGGAGAATGTTGATAAGCGAGTTGATGTAAAGATGATAACAAAGTGGGAGAATGATGGTAAAACGTATGGTGCGAGCAACTTAATAAGCGAGCCTAACTTCCATAGCTGTTCAATTATTCATGAGGATTTCGTTGTAATACAAATGAATCGCCTTAAAGTAACTTACAACAAACCCATATATGTGGGTTATGCCATTCTGGAATTGTCAAAAACTCTTATGTATGAATTTCACTATGATTATTTTAAGAAAAACTATCATGATAATGCTAAATTACTTTATACAGATACAGATTCTTTTATTTATGAGTTTAAAACTGATGATTTTTATGATGATATCAAAACTGAGCTAAATAGGTTCGATACAAGTGACTATTCCTAGGATAATATTTACCATTTACCTCTAGTAAACAAAACGGTTCTTGGAAAATTCAAGGATGAATGTGCTGGTGTTGTTATAGACACCTTTGTAGGCACAAAATCTAAATCATACAGCTGTATAACAATTGATGATGTAGTAATAAAAATTAAAAGGAGTAAAGAAGAATGTTGTTAGTAAAGAGTTAGATATAAGTGATTATAAAAACTGTATTGTCAGTAACCCACCTATATTATACAAAAAATGTGTGTATTTAGAAGTAAAAATCATCAGCTACATACCAATTTGCTGAACGAAGTTGCTTTAAGCAATGAATACAACAAACGATTCATTATACCCAACACATTTGATACTCTTGCTTGGGGAAACAGTCGCATTGACGACTATTACTTTTCTTAAGTCTAATGATCACTATATTCTAATATTTGTAGTGTGTTTTATATTGTAATATTTTTTATAAAAACTGTAAGTAGAATGCATAATGTTAGGCTACTGTAGTTAGTAAAAATAAGATAAGTAATACATTTTAGTGTAAAATGTTTGCTTTTTTATATTACGAAAAAGATTTTAAAAATGTACAGAATGTGTGAACTAAACAAGGGAAATGTAAAAAATGTAAAGTGTAAATCGTAAATATCCATGTGTGAAAAAGTGAAATGGCTATCACCATTTTAAAATGAAAAGACATTGTGATCTGGTAAACCTTGTTTTTATTTTTACAACAACGACAAAAATGTACAGAATGTGTAAACTAAACAAGGGGAATGCAAAAAAATGAAAAGTGGAAATTGTAAATATCCATGTGTGAAAAAATGAAATGGCTATCACCATTTTTTAAATTAAAAGATACAGTGATCTGGTGAACCTTATTTTTATTTCACAACAAAAAATGTACAGAATGTGTGAACTAAACAAGGGGAATGAAAAAATGTAAATTGGAAATTGTAAATATTCATGTGTGAAAAAAATAAAATAAGAAATGGCTATCATCATTTTTAAAAACTAAAAGACATTGTGATTTGGTAAACCTTGTTTTTATTTCACAATAAATAGAGCTTTACAAAACAGAATACAAAAAATTACCAATTCCTCAATCCTTTAAATGTTCATGTCCACTCATCATTAACTTTCCTTTTATAGCACTAATCACAATGAGGGCTGACATACTTTCTCCCACTGAAGCATCACAGGATGTCAAACGTTGTTTAGCCTTTTTAACAATACTTCATCCACCACACATCTTAATGCAGGATGCCTATGGCGATATGAAAGGTCATGTTCTTTGCATGCTTGGTCCAAAGGATTAATAGGTACATCACCACGTTGTAAACGTTGAATCAGCTTCGTTCAAGGAACCCAAAAACGATAACCAGGAAGATGGATTTCAAAAGGTAAGTATTGAATGACTTTTTCACCGACGCCATGACCAGTACAAGTTTGACATATCCTTCTCCGTAGGTGGAGAAAAGGTTTGATTTTCGCCTTCCTCTGTAGACGATGTTGATGTTGTTGCTCTTTTCTCGCCATCACACCCGTGGAATGAGGAAACAAAGTCTTTACACTGTCTTTTATGACCGTGATATAGTTTGACCAGCTGGCAAGTAGCACACTGTTGCATAGAGGGTATTTTTTGCCATGGCCACTTACTTATGGTGATCATAATCTGTACATGGTTGCAATTCACTTAACAGAGGGTCTTGAGTCCATGATTATGGTACATGTTGCCAGATTTCTTTCACTGCATTTGCTGCCACGTAATAAATGAACGATTTTGGAAGAGCCAATAATTCTTCTTTGGTAAAACTGTCTAGTTTCTTTTTACACACAAAGAACTTTCCAATCGCTTTATCGGTAGCATCCCCTTTCTCCATGGTATCACGTTGATGTTTACACGTCGCTTGTAGAAATCTCACTGGTGTCATCCACAGGTAAACATTAAGTTTTAATTTTATTTAACAACTCCCAGCAGGCATTGGTGGTTATCCAATGAAACATTTGCCACACCTGTGCCAGGGCATTATGGGTAATATTGTCACAGGGTCAGCAGTCCATGAGTGTTTGCAGTGAGGGGCAGCCCATGTCCATTAAATCGACACATTGACAGTAAGACGCTAAAAATGGTTGTTGCCATTGACGTTTTTCACTACCTTTCACAAATACCTCTTGGGCAGAGGACAAGTGGACGTTCATAACCATGTCCAGGTGCTTATATAAAATGGTTCCTTGATTCCACTCTAGTTGCATTCGAGTTTCAATCCACTGGTTTTATTTACGGTCTTTATCACACAACAAATCAAACGCATAGGGTGGTTTAAACACCAAATGGGTAGCTTGCGATATCCAAAAAGTGGAACAATCAATAATGGCCACTTCTTTAAATATAAATTTGTTATCTCCAATTTTAAACCCTTGACAATCCACAATCAGTGTGCGCAACATGTTCACTCTTGTCTGGACCAAGTCCAACTGACCACAGACTGACGATCGTCCAGTAAGGTGTACCCATGACATTTACTTACATTCCATTCTAGTAAAAATAAAAATAAATCACTGACTAGTAACTATTGAGGTTAGGAAAGGACAGGGGACATGAGAAATAATATTAACAACCACATTTTTTTATTATCATTTTATTATCATAACACGTCTTACAAGCTTTAGTCATTTTGGGATAGGGACGATACCAACTCATATAACAATACAGTCTTTTATGTTTGTAACGTCCATAGCACCGATGATGTCCCAATGTCTCTAAACTAGACGTTTTTGACGGTGAGTTGCTCACCGAAGCACCATTGACACCATACAGACCACACGTAAAGTAACTTGTTTTTTCATCACTCAGAGGCACGAGTGAGGGATAGCTTGAATGATAAGGTATATTTCCCACCACCATTCTGCACAGGTAGGGGCAGGCGGGTGACCAGAGCTGATGTTCTTGCATAGGTTCATTGCTCTCTTGCCATGGGTCTATGGTTAGGTGAGCTAAGTGTGACGTCATAGCCAGTCCTATAGCAAATCTAAACTTATAGAACATGTCACGTGACGAGGTAAAGTTAGGCAAAGTTAGGTTATGTTAGGTGTGCTGAGGTTAAGTCTTTAAATAAAAAATCCACTACATACATTAACAAAAATAACTTGTCAAATAAGCTAACACACAAAAAGCCGATATAAGCCAACACAAAAGCCAATACATAAGCCAATACAAAAGCCAACGCAAAAGCAAACACAAAAGCCAATACATAAGCCAACAGACAAGCCATCATTTATTTTGTATGTCATAATCTCCTATACCATGAGTTCCTCGAAGATAAAACACCATCTCGTTGGAATGCCTATAAAGCTGCCCGTAGTGAGGCGAAGAAGGTAGTTGCTGCAACAAAATCAGATAGGTACGCTGACCTCTACGCAAAACTTGACACTCGTGAAGGCGAACGTGACATTTACCGCCTGGTCAAATCAAGGCACTGCAAAACGGAAGACATCCAACGCTTTTATGGCATCAATAACGAAACAGGTGAACTGCTGGTCGACTGGGAGAAGGCGAGAGAACGCTGGCGGAGCTACTTCGAAAAAATGTCGGCCGAGGAATTTCCCCATCCACCAATTCCACCCACCTCTCCTGTTGAAGGACCTATAAAAGAGGTCGAGATCGCCGAAGTTGAGGCTGTTCTGAAAGAGATGAAACTGGGGAAAGCCACCGGCCCTGATGATATTCCAGCAGAGTTTTGGCGCTCTCAACGATGGGATGCAGCAAGATGGTTAACGCAGTTCTTCAACCGGATCATCAAAGAAGGTCGGATACCAACAGACTGGCAGCGGAGCATCACTGTCCCAATCTTCAAGAAGAAAGGAAGCCCTGCTGAGTGTTCCAACTATCGCCCAATAAGACTTCTGAGCCACGCGATGAAGATCTTCGAACGCATTCTCGACAAAAGGATTCGCAAGATAGCAAAACTCACAAAGAACCAAGCTGGGTTTGTGAAAAACTGCGGTACAACGGATGCAATCTACGCAGCACGGTTGCTGGTCGAGAAGCATCGTGAAAAGAATAAGCCACTTCATCTCGCTTTTCTAGACCTGGAGAAGGCCTTCGATCGGGTGCCTCATGATGTTATCTGGTTGGCGCTCCGAGAGCACGGAATTCCAGAATATCTTGTTAACTGGGTGCAGCTTCTCTACAAAGAACCGACGAGTTATGTTCAAGCTGCTGCAGGAGCAACCAATGATTTCAACATCATGGTAGGGGTCCACCAGGGCTCTGCCTTGTCGCCTCTGCTGTTCATCCTTGTCATGGATACTGTCACATCAGACCTGCACAAGCCAATCCCATGTACGCTTCTGTATGCTGATGATGTCATGTTAGCTGCAAACAGCAAACTTGAACTCCAGCACCAAATACAAATGTGGAGTGACCGATTAGCTGAATATGGCCTGCGACTGAATAAGAGGAAGACGGAGTATATGACTTTAGATCCCCAAGAAGTTGGGACCATCAGCGTTGACGGAGAAGATCTCCCTCGTGTAACAAAATTCAAATATCTTGGATCTACTGTCTCTGACAATGGAAGAATCATTGACGAGGTCAACGCAAGAACGCAGGCGTCTTGGTTGAAATGGCGTACGACGACAGGTGTCACCTGTGACCGCCGGATGAAAGACCACCTTAAATCCAAGATCTACCGCACTGTTATCCGACCAGTCGCACTCTATGGTACCGAGTGTTGGCCCACTACAAAAGAGGTGGAACGTCGGCTGAGCGTCATGGAGACAAGGATGCTTAGGTGGACAGGCGGCGTCACTAGAATGGATCATGTTACCAATGTTGATATACGGAAACGTTTCGGAGTGGCGCCGATCCATCAGAAAATGCGGGAAGGCCGTTTACGCTGGTTTGGCCATGTGCTGCGTGCTGAAGAAGACACAATAGCTAAGTCAGCATATAACCTGGAAGTCACGGGAAAGAGGCCCAAGGGACGACCAAGGCAGAGGTGGGTTGATACGATCCATAATGACCTGAAGACTGCACATCTACACCCAGATATGGCTCAAGACCGAAAGAAATGGAGACAACGAATCCTCACAGCAGACCCTGCCACCAGGCGGGACAAATGCTAGGAAGAAGAAGAAGAAGAAGAAGATAATCTCCTTTGATACGTCGTAAGCTGTATATATCAACATACCTTTAAGTACATGCATCTGTAAAAATAATTTGTCAAATAAACCAACACAAAAGCCGATTTGTAAGCCAACACAAAAGCCAATACGCAAGCCAATACAAAAACCGACACAAAAGCCAATACATAAGCCAACATAAAAGCCAAAACATAAGCCAATATATATAAGCTTCTGGTAAGTCACTCTATCACCAGAACAGTTGTAACCTTTGTAGTGTGAACATCATACTGACAGGTCAGTTACTACTATGGAACTTACTACAACCAATAAAGGTAGGCAACGTGCACTCCATCAAGGCTACTCGTATAACTATAATCGTCAGAATGTGAATGGAATAATATTCTGGCGATGCTCGAAAGAGAGGTCAACAAAATGTCAAGGCAATCTAAAAAGTAAAAATGGAAAAGTTTTAAGTGTGAGTGTTCATCAACGTAGTGCTCCAAACAAACCACGGTTGCTGTTTACAAAAAATCATGAAAATGCTAAAAAGCAAGTTAAAGAAAACGATATTGCTGCTCAAGATAGTGCAGTGTGTGTTCAAAAGTAATTATCATGTCCTCAAAAAATCATGTTAGGACAGTTGTCAACGTCTAAGAAACCCTCAACACTATGAAAGTCAACACAGACTATGGGAGAAGTCCCTGTGGAAAAGAAACAAAAGGAATTGAATAGTTTTAGTGATTTTGAGGATAATGTTGATCGCAATGATGGTGATTATAATAACAGTGATAAAGATGCTGAGGATGATGATGATGATGATGATGATAAAGATAATGGTTACTCCTAAAAGTCATTTGTTAAATTTATTTATAGGAACAATCCCAGTAAGCTAATCCAGCGGCTTCAGCACCTGCATGCCTGTAAACAGGCTGGTCATACTAAATATGAGGAAGAACTGTTGAATATAGAAAATGAGCTTCGTCATGCCAAAATTATTATGTAATGGATCCAAATAACCGCTTAAACTATTTCTTAACAATACATGTAATATTTTCTACCACTTTGCTATCACTTTGGTCTCACTTTTGCTGTCACTTCAAACTGTACATATTAAATATAAAACCCAACGCTAAATAATTCTATTACCAGAACAGTTATAACCTTTGTAGTGTGCAAATCATACTAACAGGTTAGTTGCTACTATGGAAGTTACTACAACTAACCAAGGTAAACAACGTGTACTCTATTAAGGCTACTCCTATAACTATAGATGACAGAATGTAAAATGAATAATATTCTGGCGATGCTCAAAACAGAGGTCAACACGATGTCGAGGCGACATGAAAAGTAGAAATGGTGTGGTTATGAGCGTGAGTGATCATGAATGTAGTGCTCCAGACAAAACACTAGTGTTGACAACAAATCATCAGAATGCTAAAAAGTTAGTACAAGAGAAAGATGTTGCTACTCATAATAGTGCATTCTTTATTGAGCAACATGTAACCCCTGTTGTAAAAGTTATGTTTAATCCATCTCCCACGTCTCAAGAGTCATCAACATCACGGACTAGGCGAGAGGTAGTGTTGTTGTTGTTGTTTTAAGGGGCTGAACTACAAAGTCATCTGCCCTTGATATGCAAGTGGATTGAAAATTAATAGATAGTAATAGACAAAAATAAAGTTGTATTTTCTATATGACTATTGTACAAGTAAAAAAAAAAATCAACCCCTGGCACTATCCAGCCCATGACGGGCTAAGGCCGACCAAGCGACCGCTGCCCAGCCATTTGGCCTGCAGATATTGGGGTGACGCGTGATCAGCGCGTCGGGTCCCCTCGGCCGTTAATCTTGGTATTCGTGATCGGGGCGCTGTCTCACTGTCAGACAGCTACTCAATTGTCCTCACGAGGCTGAGTGCACCCCGTTCCAACCCTCACGTCAGTTTTAAAATCCCTGACGGAGCCGGGGATCGAACCCGGGGCCTCCGGGCGAGAGGCAGGCACGCTACCCCAACACCACGGGGCCGGCCTATTGTACAAGTACTTACATTAAATAAATAAAAATAGTGTATGGGTATTGTCTGTTTTTCTTAATTGCTATCCCCATGTCCCACTATTAATGCAATTGTTAACCATCAACAGTCTCTGACTATGTTCGGTAAGAGAGTGGTCTTAAACAATGCACTCCATTTATGGTTTGCGTACCGAGTATCATAATAATACAGTGTGGCCAAGCCATGTTAAGGCAATAGTTATGTCAGATAACGGATTCGAACCCTTGCTTCCTTGTACAGGAAATTTGATCTTAATTCAAACACCTTAACCACTCGGCCAACCTGGCAGTTACTAATTTAATTAGTCTTGTGGACTTGAGTGTTTACAAAACTTTTTCCAGTATACATTGACTAAACCACTTCCTTTAAAATAATGATAGCCATTTGTTCATTTTTACATTTCACACATTGCAATTTGCCAATTTTCCTTTACATTTTTTGTAAAAATGTCAGTTTGAAGTTTTTGAATATCATGATATGGAAGCATGGATTTTCCAATTTGTTGTTTACACATTTTATTTTTATTTTGTATACGGTATGTCAAAAGTTCATATTTGCGAAACATGATTTTTTTTCATTTTAAGTTTTTGTAAATGGTGTTAAATCTCGCAAACATTTTAAGGTTATGTTTAGTTCTTGCGTGCCGTTGAAGGTTGTCAGGTCTTGAAAACTGTTTATTACATTCACCACACTTGATCATACTGGTCACTTTTAAAATTACCTATAAAAGAAAGAAATCATCAATGTTAATAAAATATAAAACAAAGTAAAATATAAATAGTTTAATTATCATATGAAAATTACAGACAATGGTTATAGCAGGGTATTAAATTTAATCGTTTGTGAACTAATTTTAAGTTGTTCCAACTTTTGACTACCAACATATATCACTGTCACTGACACCTTACAGTGAACAATGGAACTTGATAAAGCGTTAATCAAATCTAACCCACAAATTTAGCTTCACACCATTGTCAAGTATTTCCAAGTAGGTTAAGCAGATACCATTGTCACCGACACCTAGCTGCAAACGTTCGGACTTAATAGAGCGGTAAGCAAACCCAACCTACAAATTTAGCTTCACACACCATTGTCAAGTAGTTCCAACTTTGGCTATCAAATATACCATTGTCACAGATCTAGCGGCGAATGTTCAAATTTAATAGAGCGATAAAAACACACATTTTACTTGATCTCTTGTTTTCAAATAATAGAAAACAGCAGCTGCTAGTTAGGTGAGCTAAATGTGACGTCAGAGCCAGTCTTAAAGCAAGTCTAAACTTGTAGAATACGTCACGTGATAGAAACCAGCGGCCTCCTGTTAAGTGAGCTAAATTTGACGTCATAGCCAGTCTTAAAGCAAGTCTAAACTTGTAGAACATGTCATGTGATAGAAACCAGCGACCGCCTGTTAAGTGAGCTAAGTGTGACGTCATAGCCAGTCTTAAAGCAAGTCTAATCTTGTAGAACATGTCACGTGATAGAAACCAGCTGCCGCCAGTTATGTGAGCTAAGTGTGACGTCATAGCCAGTCTGAAAGCAAGTCTAAACTTGTAAAACCTGTCAAGTGACAAGGTTAAGTAAGGTAAAGTTAGGTAATGTTAGGTGAAGTGAGGTTAACTCTTTAAATATTCCCTATTTCACTGACACCTCGCAACGAACATTCGGACTTAATACAGCGGTAATCAAAATCTAACCTACAAATTTAGCTTTACACACCATGGTCAAGTAGTTCCAACTTTAACTACCAAATATACCATTGTCACTGACATCTAGTAGTGATCATTGGAAAATATCGCTCTAGCTGTTTAAAAGTTATTAGAGGGGTACTTATCTATAATAATTAATCAACTGCTGCCACTGAATGAACTAGGTATAGGAATCTGCTAACCTTAGAGGTACCCAATTATCTGTAAACAAATCAATAAATCAATCAATCAATAAATACATTCCAATCAATAACTTCAACATCAATTAGTAATGAAAGACTACAATCCATTAATAATAAGTACTTACCTTGCAAAATAATTCAATGATTTGCTACCAAAAGCCTTTTTGCAACTCTTGAGCAGTAATAGAGCACTGTTCACTCGTAGCGAGTAAGAAAGACAGGCAGTAGGGAAATATATGACACCTCTCGTATATAAACTCGTATCGCTCGTGTCAGCAGTTTTTGCAGATCATTGCAATTCCTTTCCCAGTACAGCTGAGTGTCCAAAGTGCAATAGGAACATCTGTGTAATATCCAATGACTGCTGACTTTGCATTATCCATTGGCAAGATGAACACCTGCGGTTTTTATTACTGCAGCGTCAGTCATAGCAACAGAAATGTGCGCTCTCTGTCATGTCAGCAACATGACACCGGAAATAACAAGGCGTCTTTCTGCACGTACAATTCTTCAGTTTTAACATCTTAAGAACATGTATTATTCTCTTTCAATAACAAATGACTCGTTAGAACACATCCATCCACAAAGTTTCACACTTAGGTCCCTTGACCTGTCCTCAAATTGCATGTGCCTCGTGTACTAAGGTTGTGCATTAACCCTAACGCTACGTACGAACCAAACAGAATGTGACTAGTTAGCTCTTATCGTGCACGTGCACAGGTGATCACCTATGTGTAAGGTCATATTACACATGAACATGCATTTTCTCACGTACCAACCAAAACCGGATGTTCTTGTTTCACAAGGAGTCGGTAATAATATCATCTCGCACGTGTTCACATGTATTTCGTCACTTTCCTTTCATATCGTTATCAGATTGTAGTAGTAAGGACTGGTGAACAACGTCAGTTCAACACATTGCTTTACACACAAATTAAGTTAGGCCCTTTAGCACAATTTGAATTAATACATGGGCAGTCCATAGGGATCAGGCCAAAGGAACAGGTCAAAAGGGACCCGACAACAAGGACCCGTCCACAAGGACCTGTCAACAATGACCCGTCCACAGGGACTTGTCAACAATCACAGGGGCTCTCGCCTCAAGTACTGACATGGCCCTCTTTGATTATTGGTTTGCCTATCGACAAGCACCCCTTGGAATACTTTTTGATCATCCCTCATGGGTTGGGTTAGGTTAGATTACACTACAGCCGCCATCTTTAAAAAGCCCCCCTCTTACAAAAGCTAATAGTGGGCATGCGTATAAAACAAACAAAAAAACATGTTAATTCATATTGGCTTTCCACCGTGCACATGTCTCTTCTGTGGAACAACATTTGATTTCATATTAGCATTGAAAATCCCACATGTCGCATTTGGAAAGCGAGATTTATTACAATTACAATTTCACCCCCTAGTAGGAGTAGGTTTTATTTTGAGGTATAAATATGTTGTCCATTGGAAAGGGGATGTCAGCCCGAGTTCAACGACACCTCTTTCATCAAAATCCGACCTTGCGTTCGAGAGATATCACACCGCCGCCATCTTGTGTGGAGGAATGTGGAGGTGGAGGGTATAGAACACACCAAAGCACACTACTCTCATGGCTTTTGTAAGAGGGCGAGCTTTTTAAATATGGCGGCTGTAGTCTAACCTAACCTAACCCAATCCACGAGGGGTGATCAAAAAGTATCCCAAGCGGCGCTTGTCGATAGGCAAACCAATAATGAAAGAGGGGCATGTACGGCGTTGAGGCGAGAGCCCCTGTCATTGTTGACGAGTCCCTGTGGACGGGTCATTGTTGACGGGTCATTGTTGACGGGTCCTTGTTGACAAGTCCCTGTTGATGGGTTCCTGTTGACTGGTCCTTTATGACTAATCCCTTTAGACCGGTCCCTTTGGACTGGTCCCTATGGACTGGCCCAAGGTCCCTAATGCTATGGTGAAATTAAACGTTGTTCCACATGAAACGCATGTGAAGAAGAGCCGATTGCTACTATGAATTAACATGTTTGTTTTTTGATTTTACGCATGCGCACTTGTTTTTTTTGGTAAGCGGGTGGGCTTTTTGAATAATGATTTATAGATGAGTTATTTTAAAAAAATACCAAAAGATCCAAAACTAATAGGTCATTAGCTTTTTAATATCTCATGAACCAATAAGGCTAGGGACATGTATGAGAGGTCGTTGGACTTGGGATGACATTCTGTTTTTGAATGTATTATTTATTTTTGTCAAAAGGGCCTACCTGCACTTTTGTTAATATCTCGCTAACTAATAATCAGAGAGGGTCAAGTGAGGTGTCATGGGACTCAGGATGGTCAACCCTTTTCCATGACCAACGAATTTACCAAAAAGATCTAAAACAGCAAGGTCATTGACCTATGATTTTATAAACTAATAATCGAAGAGGGTCAAGTGAGGTGTCATAGGACATAGAATGGTTAACCCTTTCCCATGACCAATGAATTTACCCCAAAAATCCAAAACAGCAAGGTCATTGACCTATGATTTTATAAACTAATATTCGAATATCAACATGCGAGGTGTCATAGGACTTAGAATGGTCGACCTTTTCCCATGGCCAATGAATTTACCCAAAATACCCAATACATCAAGGTCATCGACTTGAGATTTTATAAACTAATAATCGGATACGAACATGTGAGATGTTTACCATGCGCGATGAAGCATAGCTAGCTAGAGAATGAATTAGTGTAGGCTACATGTATGGTGACTGACAAGTCTTTTACCATTGAAACTTGTTTTCAGATCAAACTGCAGTATAGATTGATTGATTGATTGATTTTATTTGCACGGCTACACATAGAGCTTAAGAGCTCCTTTAGAGTAGCGCCCTACATAAAATAAGGTTAGGGCTTATACAAATAAAACATTTCACTTACATTCACAATATAAATAATAATAGTCTAACAATAGTAACAAAAAGACAGTAATAATACAACAATAATAATAATAATAATAATAATAATAATAATGGAAAGGTTATTTACAAAAGAGAGCATACAGACACAGTATCAGCCCGAAAAGCAAACATCATATACTGTACAAGAAAAGCTATTAAATTAGACAGGTTGTCAGCTATTGTCCTGATGTTATAATTGAACTTAAAAAAAGTTTTTTAACATAATGCAGTAATCAAATGTGAGAGGTATACTGCTCCAAGAAGCAGGATGAAAGATGTCTTTTGAAAGCTGCAGTGCTTGCAATGATGACGAACTTATATAAATCGAAGGTGTTGAAGAGGCGTGAGGCGGTGCAAACAAAAGATTTATTGAACTTCAAGGTTCGGTGTATAGGAATCTGGAGTGTTAATTTTGTGTATCTATTTTCTCGATTATGAACAGAATGCATTGCCAGATCGTGAGTCGCACTTTTTTCCGAGTTTATTTGTAATGCGTAATGGATCGATTTATTATTAAAAACCCAAGAGTAGATGTTACATGCAACACTGCCATTGCAAGTAGTTCATCTTTAAGAATTGAAAATGAACTTGAAGAATTATCGGCTACTACCAAGCCGGCTACCGAACAAATACATCGAACAGACTTAGGAGGTTATGCTGGCCAACAGGTGTGTTTACAATATGATTCATGATAATCGCTATTTCTGTAATTGATTTGCATTTCGATGCTTTACCTATTATGTTATATCGGTATTTGTATGGCCTTGGCCTACGTATGTGTCGGTACATGTTAATTGTTTCAATGTTGTGATTTAATTTTTTCTTTAGACTGATGATTATCTGAAAAATGAACTGTTGAAAAATGCCTGGACACCTGGAAGCAATTTTAATTTCCCTTTATCGGGTCCAAGGAATCTGAAATTTCAGTTGAACTGGATATCAGAGTGGAAATGGCTACTTTATTCTCCTTCAAAGAACGGAGCCTTTTGTAAATATTGTTCGTTGTTTTGCACCGTTTTGGGAAACAATCTTCATCGCCAGGTAAACTAGTAAAATTTCCTTACATGAACTGGAAAAATGCGAAGGAGGATTTCAAAAAACACCAAGAAACCAAGTATCATATGGCATGTACGGAAACGGCTGCGAACTTTCTCGCCAAATACAAAGGTACAAAACCTGCTGTTGACGTAAGCTTGGATAGGGGTGTTCAATCCAACATATTATGCAACAGGGAGAAACTCATACCAATAATTAAATCTGTGATTTTCCTTGCTCGAATGGACATTGCTTTCCGTTGTCACAGGGATTCGGGACCTGTAAATTTAGATGAGCCTCTCAAGAAAGGGGAGGGAAATTTCAGGTCTCTTCTCAAGTTTCGAGCAGAAGCTGGTGATACAATACTAAAGGAACTTTTGATGATAGCATCCTTAAATGCAACATACGTAAGCCCAGGGATTCAGAATGAAATTATTTCATCTTTGAATGACATTTTATTGAAAAGGTTAGTCGATCAGTTGAAAAAAGCCAAAGACTTTTCTGTTGCTGCTGACGAGACCACAGACATCAGCGATGTGCAGCAAATGTCACTATGTGTCCGTTTCGTTCAAGATAATTCCATACATGAGGAGTTTCTGCAATTTATTGCTATCAATGATGCTTCTGGGTTAGGCCTTGCGAATAGCATATTGTCTGGTTTGAAAAGTGTGGGACTGGATGCAGAATATCTCGTAGGCCAAGGTTATGATGGAGCTAGTGCCATGAGTAGATCCTACAGAGGTGCTCAGGCCAATGTACAAAAATAGTTTCCCAAAGCCCAGTATGTTCACTGTAGTGCTCACTGTTTAAACCTGGCCATTTCTGGAGGGTGTAGTGTTGCAGAGATTAGGAACTGTATGGGTACAATTGAAATAACTTATGCCTTTTTTAGTACTTCACCAAAGAGGCAGGCTGTGTTGACAAATGAAGTTGAAAGTATGGAAGAGAAACCCCGAGTGAGTAAACTCAAGAAGTTATGTGCAACGAGATGGATTGAAAAGCACGAGTCTGTTCGTTCATTCATTGAACTTCTGAAACCGTTATTGTTGGCATTAGAAAAAATAGCAGCATGGGTTGATAAGAACGCAGCTACAGATGCGCAACTTCTTCTGTGCGCTATCAGCAAATTTGAGTTCTTGATAAGTGTATTTGTCATTCATGAAGCATTTCAATTCACACTTCCTCTCAGCAAATACTTTCAAACTGAAAATTTGGATCTCAGTCAAGCAAACAACGTCTCCATGAATGTTAAGAGGTCTCTTGAAGAAATGAGGGCAGCAGACGCAAGGTTTTTGTGTGCATATAATTCGGTTTTAGAGTTCTGAAAAGAATTTGGAGTGCCTGTAGTTCAGCCTCGAACTGTTGTTCGACAAACGATGAGGAACAACGTTTCATCTAACGATCCGGAAGAATATTATAGGCGGGTTATTTTCATCCTATTTCTTGAAGAAACAATTTCATCACTTGATGATAAATTTGTCTCCCATAAAGAAACTCTTCAGCCATTGCAAACGCTAGTTACCACAACTGAAGACGAACTATCCAACCTAAGCATAGCTGAAGTAGAAAATGTAGCTGAATTTTATGGACTTCCCCTTAATATTAGAGTCGAGCTACTTCTCTGGAAACAAACCCTGCAATCTATTGAAAAGAAGCCCAAGAGTGCTATAGATGCTTTGTCAATATGCAATAAGAACATGTTTCCAGTTGTTTATAACCTGCTTGTCATCATGGCTACCTTACCTGTCACAACCTGTTCGTGTGAAAGATCGTTTTCGTCCTTAAAATTCTTCAAGAACTATTTAAGGAATTCAACTAGTGAAGAACGCCTTAATGGATTAGCTTTGATGTTCATTCATGATACTGTTGATATTTCAATTGAGGAAGTACTGAATGACTTGTCTGTCAAACCTAGAAGGCTTGATATACGATTGAAGTAGACTTGTCTAAGTCCTTCAACAAATTCCAGGGCAAATATCTACTTAATCAGATTCTTTGGTTTAGCCCGATTGACAATTTAGAACTTTCTTTTTGTCCGTTTGTATCTAGTGAAATATCTATATTGTGCTAAACTCTTTTCCGTATCTTTTATTAATCTTTTATGTTTTCAATTGTGTTTGTAATATTGTTTAAAGTGCTGAAAAATATAGTTAAAACAGTTTTCATGCAAAGAGAATCATCATATATATTCTTTCATTAGTATAGATCCCTCATGTGGTGCTCACAAGCGACCGATCGTTCCAAATGAGCATTTAAATGAAAGAGAATAGACATTAGCAGTGACGAATTGCACTCTAATTTCATTATTATCAATAATTTCTTTAAAAAATGACTTAAAAATGTACGAAGTGTGAGATTTGTCGATACTGTTGCTGTAGGAAAATATTCTCCGTAATTGATGTCCACTTCACATTTTGGACGCTGTGATGCCTGTTTCGAGTCATTTTAACATAATGAGGTCTTTCCTCTATCATTTTGCATAGATTTAAGAAACAGTAAGTCAAAGGAATGAGTACTCAAATCGTATAATTTCAAAAATATCGAATAACTGGTGAGTGTTACAGGTAAGATAAATCAATGGACTCAGCACACAAATGACATTAGCAGTGACAAATTCCATTCTAATTTCATAAATATCAATTATTGTTAGAAGTGTGCGATTTGCAAATACTGGAGCTCTAACATACTGCAATTAATTCTCTCGTTATAAACCTATCGGGGAAGGGTGGTCCGATAGTGTTTATTTAACTGAGTTGTTGCTTTTAATGAATTATATACGAATTATCATTTTCATTACAGGACATTATTATGAATGAAACCCCCTCCTGAAGGAAATCCTGCGTACGCCACTGTCTACAACAAAAATCACTGAGAAATCTATTGGAGATTAAGGAAAGCAAAATAATGCGAAAAATTTTGGGACCAAGAATCAAAGATGGAATTCACTTTCCGAAACCTAATGCTGACATCTATTTAAAAAAATACTAAAATCACAATCCGTATGAGAAAGATCCAATTCATGGGACATTTGGACAGACTGGTCCCAACTAGGTAAACAAATAAAATTTATACGTCTTTTCTTTCAGAAATACATAAGCCAACAGACAAGCCATCATTTATTTTGTATGTCGTAATCTCCTTTGATACGTCGTAAGCTGTATATATCAACATACCTTTAAGTACATGCATCTGTAAAAAATAATTTGTCAAATAAACCAACACAAAAGCCGATTTGTTAGACAAAACAAAAGCCAATACGCAAGCCAATACAAAAACCGACACAAAAGCCAATACATAAGCCAACATAAAAACCAAAACATAAGCCAATATATATACGCTTCTGGTAAGTCACTCTATCACCAGAACAATCCGTATGAGAAAGATCCAATTCATGGGACATTTGGACAGACTGGACCCAACTAGGTAAACAAATAAAATTTATACGTTTTTTCTTTCAGAAAAAGGCAACAAGGTCCAATTGGTACAAACAGGTGGAAAAGGACTAGGCAGAATTAGGTTTTCCCAATCTCATGAATCGAGAGGAAATTAGGAAAATTACTCATAAAGGGGGTTTTGAGGCAGAAAAGCGACGACCTAGCAGACACGTCTGGTCGCTGCAACGAAGACTCTCTCAATCGTTGCGCATGAAGAGTTATTGGGCAAACATCAAGGTCAAGAAGTGTTGATTCCGCGTGGTCCTAAGAGACCCATTCGCGCAGGAGAAGAAGAAGAAGTCAAACCAATGAACTTTTAAGGAGAGACTATGATTTATTTTCAGAGTGGCATAATCAAAGCAAGGAAGTGATTATTATTATTCTTGTTATTGCCAACAGGCAATGTTTTGTGAATAAATATCTGGTGAATTGGTTTTTATCTAAATGAGAGTTCTCACTTTCCGTTATGTCGTGGAGTCTTTCCTTATGGAGCATGGGAGCTGTGTGCAGTAATTATATAGTCCAGCCCAGGACGCCCTGAGATATTCTCGTGCTGACACTGTGCTCATGTTGCCTCGCATGTGGTCACCTGTCCATCCCGGGTGGACAGACGGGCACAGTATACCACGATGGATCATCAGGTGTCTCTTCATGACATCTTTCCTAGTAAAGTTTGCTCCACATGTACAACAGGATCGTTGCATGAGACCACTATGGATCAGCATGTGTGTCTTCAACGGTCCAATCAGAGAATATTTTACTTCGCAGATATCACAGGAATGAGGTATAGGCCTATTAGGAACCTTCACGTGGTTCATAAAATTGCCATTCTTATACCACTATGAATCATTATGTGCTTCTTAAGGTTACCTTTCCCGGCAAACTTAATTCCACAGATATCACAGGAATAAGGCCTAATTCCACTATGGATCATCATGTGATCCTTCAGGTGAACTTTTCGATTAAAGTTTGCTTCACATGTTGTACAGCAATATGGTTTTATACCACTATGGATCAACATGTGCATTTTCAACATCTGCTTCTGAGTGAACTTTGCTCCGCATGTATCACATAAGTGAGGCTTTTCACCACTATGGTTCAGCATGTGCTTCTTCAAGTAGCCTTTCATAGCAAACTTTTTTCCACATGTACCACAGGAATGAAGCTTGAGACCACTATGAGTAACCAAGTGCGTATTTAATCTGCTTTTCACAGCAAACTTAGCTCCGCATGTATCACAGGAATATGGATTTATACCAATATGGATCATCATGTGCGTCTTCAAAGTCTGCATCTGAGTAAATTTTGCTCCACATGTATCACATAGGTAAGCCATTACAACACTATGGTTCATCATGTGCAACTTCAAATCACTTTTGCGAGGAAAGCTTTTTCCATATGTACCACACGAATGAGGCCTGAGACCACTATGAATCATCATGTGCGTCTTTAATGTGTTATTCATAGCAAACATAGCTCCGCATGTATCACAGGAGTAAGGCCTTATGGCGCTATGGATCATCATGTGCCTATTCAGGTTACCTTTTCCAGCAAACTTTGCTCCACATGTGCTACAGGAAAAAGGCGTTATACCATTATGGAACATTATGTGCTTTTTCAGGCTACTTTTCCCAGCAAACTTCTTTTTACATATATCACAGGAATAAGGCTTAATTCCACTGTGGATCATCATGTGTTCCTTCAGGTGACTTCTCCGATTAAAGTTTGATCCACATGTTCTACAGGAATAAGGTTTTATACCACTATGGATCATCATGTGATCCTTCAAGGACCTCATCTGAGTAAACTTTACTCCGCATATATCACATAGGTAAGGCTTTTCATCACTATGAATCATCATGTGTGTCTTTAAACTGCCTCTCATAGCAAACTTTGCTTCACATATATCACAGGAGTGTAGCTTGAGACCACTATGAATCATATTGTGCATCTTTAATGTGCGAACCATAGTAAACTTAGCTCCGCATGTTTCACAGGAATTAGCACTATGGATCAGCGTGTGATTCTTCAAGTCAACTCTCCGAGCAAAGTTTGCTCCACATCTACTACAGGAATAGGGTTTAATACCACTATGAATCATCAGGTGGATCTTCAAGGACCCCTTCTCAGTAAACTTTGCTCCACATGTATCACATAAGTAAGGCTTTATACCACTATGGATCATCATGTGGGTCTTCAAGGACACCTTCTGAGTAAATTTTACTCCGCATGTATCACATAGGTAAGGCTTTCCATCACTATGAATCATCATGTGTTTCTTCAAACTGCCTATTTGCGTAAACTTTGCTTTGCATATATCACAGAAATAAGGCTTTATACCTCTATGAGTCATAAGGTGCTTCTTCAAGTCACCTTTCCGAGCAAATTTATTTTCACATGTACCACAGAAATGACGCTTGAGACCACTGTGAATCACCATGTGGGTCTTTAAGCTGCCTTTCGCAGTAAATTTTGCTCCGCAGGTTATGCATATGTATGGCTCCTTTATTTTGTTACCATTTTGATTGAATGAGGCTACGAATCTATATCTTGTTAAAGTATTCTCTGAATTTTGGTCGTTTCTGTGAAGAATGTCTAATGTTAGATCGAGTAAAATACCCACTACCATTATAAGATCAAAAATTATGTAGCACAATTCCGGATAAGTATATAATAATCTTCTGTATTCGTAGACATAGATATAATAGTCAAGATTTAATGCGTATGATGATGATCGGATGTTGTCATCCAGGTTTTTTTTAGACTCATGTAATTTGTTTCAGGGAATAACACCCTTTACAATTACGGTTCAATCGTGTTGACCAACTCAAAAGTATTTTATTCCGCTATTTTCGATGATCCAGGGAAACGGAATAATAACATTAAGGTCAATATATCTAACTAGTGAAAACGTGACAAGTGCATTTTGAGCAATTTGCATTTATTTGCAATAATAGGAACTCTACGCTTAAATAGAGTGGTGTTCGTGCAGTCGATATATATTATACAAACAACACTGTTGTATACTGTATTTCGGTATTTTTGGATTTATAGTTCTTACGGTTGAACGAGAAATCATTTATAGCAAGAAAAAAGCGCTTGTGCCTGTCAACATGATCTTCCAATCGGGTGCTGCTCTATATTTTTAAGTACGAGAGGTGAGGGGAATGAGAGATCCTATCCACGGGGTTTTTGAATAGGCAACCCGCAATCCAGGGTCAAAGCCACACACACTCCCGAACGAGCAAGAGAGGAGAAAGTCATGCGAGGGCTCAAACGAAAGGGCTCCTACCCCGCTATATAAAGGAAAAATCCATTCTACCCTAAAATAAAAAATATCCACACCCCCGGGGAAATAAGATCATTTTTAAGAACATGCTCACGTGAGCCTCTTACAAGATGGCGGGCTTTCCACACTTTATGGAAGATGCCTCCATACTTCCCTACCACCTAGCGCCATCCCACCACCATCCTAAGAATTCCCCAAAATTCCCAACAAAGTTTCCCAAATTTAATTAGATTTTACACAAAAGTCCAGCATTGCTTCAACTTAGTTGCGCTCATCTCGGTTGACCTACTTTGGTCAGTTTCTGTTCCCTTCCAACTTATTTATCGATTTATTTATTATTTCATATCTATGTATTTATAACTACTGTATTTATTGATTATCGATTTACCGATTATTGATGAACTACAAGGTCATCAATCCTAGATTTCAGAAAGTAATCGATATCACCCGATCGACAATCGGAGAAAGTCATCTTCAATTTAAGTATTTTTTAAAATGATGAACGTTTCCAAGGGTAGGTGAGTTTCGGAGAGGTTTCCACAAAGTCATGTGACATGAAACCTAGCTGCCCACGACAGGATAGGCCAAGCGGTCGATCCAAGATGGCCGCCGATAGATGATGTTTATTATTTTTTATTTATTTAATGATTATTCATTTATTATTATTATTATTATTATAACTATTATCCGATTCAACCGCTTCAGTCCCTGAACTTTAGTTCTATCCCAGTATTTCCGAATGAATGGTCTGTGAGCCTCCTTTCTTTCATCAGTACACTCTTTCCCTGTTTTCTAATACGACTTTTCGGAGAATCGCTGGTGTGTTACAAGTTTTGTCTAAAGAGGAGCACGTTCCAGGATGTCTTCAAACGTGATCCCTATTTCTAGAAAAACTCATTCAATCTCGGTGAATCAAATTCTCTTCGTTTTCTTATTCACTAACTGGCAAAGGATGTGGATGGTCAGTCTCTGAGAGTTCATGCGTGTTATGTGGCCACAGGAATTAATCTTCTTTTTCCTTATGATGTCTGTTGTCCTCTCCACACTTAGGTTCGTTGTTTTGCCACCTCCTGAACTCTCCATTTTCCGTGATTGGTCCCAGTATCTTACTTAGAATTTTTCCTTCTTTAGCCTCTACCTTTTCAATCAAACCTTTCCTGTTCAATGCAAGGCATTCTCCTGCGTACAGGTTTTCTGGACAAATAACTGAACAATAATGTCTAAGCTTGGCATTGAGTGACACTGATCGTTTATTATAAACATTCCTAGTTAGTTGGATTGTCAATTCCACCTTGTTGATCCACGACGTTGATGCATCTTTCTCAGAATTGTTTGGTGATATCCACTCACCTAAGTACATTAACTTCTCTGTCCGCTTGATTATTCCCTGCTCTATAATTAACTCTCTGGGGGCTAGCTTGATGTTAGTTATAAACTCCGTTTTATCAAAGGAAATCTGGAGGCCTGCTTTTGCTGCTTGGGTTTTGAGTTGGTTGATTTTTTTCGCAACAGTTTCTAGGTAATCAGAGAAGATTGCAAGAACATCTGCAAAAGCTCAGCAGTCAACTGTGAGATCCATTCTCTTGAGTCCATTCCCGACTCCTCCATTACGTATCTCTTTGCGCCATTCTCTAATGACCCTATTCTAGTGCCCAGTTGAAAAGTAGAGGCAATAGTCCATCTCCCAGCTTAACACCTGTCTTGATTTCGAAGGTGTCTGAAATCTCTGCCCTGAGGTGGTGTTGGTTAAGGTCTAACAAATAATTGACCTCGTTTTGTTATCAGAGCCCATTTGCTTTAAAATTTGGAGGAGTGTATGTCGATCAATGAATCGTGGGCCTTCTTGAAGTCGGCGACGGTCACCACAAACTTCCTGTTCCTAATCTTCTGATATGAAAGAATAGATTTAAGGTTCATTATCTGCTCGACACTTGAGCGTCCTTTTCTAATGCCTCATTGATATTCTCCCAGCTGTGAATCGAGTTGCTTTATCTGCTCGGGTCTGAAAAGCTTCTCAGAGAATTTTGTATGATGACGCGAGGAGCGAGACGCACCGGTAATTGCTTAAACAAATTTATCACCTTTCTTGTGAAAGGGATAAATTAGGGCTGATGTCCAGACACTTGGGAGTTTCTCGGTTTCCCAGATCTCTTGAATGATCTCTGTTAGTTTGTCAATCGCCTTGTCACCTGTGAATTTATTATTTAATATGTATTTAAAATTATATCTTAGATATTTATTTATTCTTACTATTTATAGGTCATTTTATATTCATTATCAATTAGAAATAATATTATCCTACGTGTAGGTTCACATTATCATGACTGCAATGCGGGTAGCGGCATGTCTGGCTCTCTCAAGGTAACGCCGCCATTTCAACGAGAGTTAGCAAGGTAGGCTATTAGAGGTGGCGAGTTTCACATTACCGTTTCAAACAAGACCAACCCTGATGCATGACGTCAGAGGGTTTAGGTCATCCATGTAAATGTGGACAAATGAAATATTTATAATTATTTAATTTTTATTTATTTATTAATTATTAAATATTTATTTACTTATATATTATTTATTTTTTATTAATTTAATATATATTGATTATTATAATTCTTTACTTATATTATTTGTTTATAGGTGTTACAACACTGGACAGCATAGCCGAGCGGTTGATCCCAGGTTTTGCAACGCCGGCCACGATGGCAGCGTGCTCTCACGACCCATCCAAGATGACGGTTCTACCTACACCATACCCCTGACACTTCCCTTCACACCGTATACCCCAAACCCCACTTCAACCACCTCCAGTATTCTCTTAAATTCCTAACAGATTTTACCAAAATTTACCAGATTTTCCTCAAGATAAGCATTGCTTACACTTACTTATGCCAAACTCATCTCTTATTCTTTCCTATCCAGATGCCATTCGAGAGTCATGTAACCTACCAAAATAATACAAATTCACTATATTTCCTAATATCACCAAAATTCCTTAGAACTCATCAAAGGAACCAAATTTCATCAAAATCCTTCCCAAAATACTATCATTCCCCCAAATCTCCTACAATACTTAATAAAATCCTCAAATGACCCACATTTACCAGATTTACTCCAAATTCACCAGATTCCCCAAAAATCCTTACAAGTACACCTAGATTCCCGGAAATCCTTACAAATATACTAAGATTCCCCAAATTAATCAGATTACAAAAAATCCACAAAATAATCCTCGAATCCTACAATTACTGAACAGACCATTTCCTCGCAAGAAACGGGTTTTACTATACGTTTAATCACATACAGTACATACATAAAAAATAGTAAAAATAATCAATCAATCAGCCATGTTGCATCAACCGCTCAGGCTATCCTTTCGGGGCTGCTAGGTATCAGGTTACATGACTGCAGAAACCACTCCGAACCTCACCTACACTTGAAATGGTCGATCAATAAAAAAAATTGAATACAGATTGAGGGGATGGAGACCTTTCGTTTACGCCCTCACGCACCTTTCTCCGATTACGCGATTGCGTGATATCCACTATTTTCGGAAATACCGGATCGATGACTTTGTAGTTGTTCAATAATTAATAAATCGATAATCAATAAATAAAAATAATAAATTAATAGAAAATAATAAATACATCGATGCATACATTGGAAAAGAACAGAAGCTGACCAAAAGAGGTCAACATGGATGAGCCCGACAAAAGTAATAGGAAGTGGAAGCAATGGTGGACTTTTGTGTTAATTATAATAAAATTTGGAATTTTAGGGAATTCTGGGGGTGGGGATGGTGGGGGGATAGGGGTAGGAAGTAGAGAAGGGGGTATGCAAGCATCTACCATAACGTTTGAAAACCCCGCCATCTTAGAGGAGCCTGGGTGCGCATGCGCCCGATTAATCCTTAATTTCGCCGGGGGTGCGAGTAGTTTTTATCTAGAGGGAAAGTAGACTTGTCCCATAGTCAGAGAGGATGGAGCCCTTTCGTTCGATCCCTCACACGAATTCCTCCGATTACTCGTTCGGGAGTTCACACGATCTTGCCCCTGGATGTATCGCGGGTTGCCTGATCAGCACGGGCAACTGAACAAGTAACTAGCGATGTGCTCATGCGACACAAATTAAATCGCTATATACTGTAATAGCCTAGTTGGAAAATATATGTGGTAACATACTTCACTATTGAATATTGATGGACAAATAATAATAATAACACCTGTTACTACAGCCCTTGAAGGGCCTAGGCCTACCAAGCGACCGCCATTTGGCTGGCATATATTGGGATGACGCGTGGTCAGCACGTCGGGCCCCTCGGCCGATAATCTTGGTTTTCGTGACCGATTCACTGCCTTACTGTCAGACAGTTATTCAAAAATCATCACGAGGCTGAGTGGGCCAACACATCAGTTTCTAAAATCCCTGAAGGCGCCGGGTGAGAGGCAGGCGCGCCAACACAGGCCGGCACAAAATTAATAACGCTTAACTAATAATAGAGTTGAAATGCGTGAAATTAATTTCGAAGGTGAAAGTTAAGCATTAAAAATGGAAAAACCTACAAAGTGAAAGATTAGCACCCGCATTAAAATAGGAAAAGGCTAATCATTCCAACAAAGAGGGTAAATATAAAGTAACATGTTGTTTGTATAAGGCGCGTTCAAAAAGTAACGAGCCGGAGGGTGGAATGCGGTGACGATATCGGCTAATCGTGGCGTGTGTAACGAGGTGTGGTTCCGACCAGAGCCTGGAAGGTCACAGCCCGTCGCTAGAGTGCACGCGTGCACGTCACGTGACGGTACAAAGCGAGCAGCAGATGCATCAATCGTCCAACGCTGCCAGTCGCATTGCAACCAGTGACATGGAGGCATCAACCGAAGAGCAAAGAGGTGTTGTTAAGTTTCTGACAGCGGAAGGAGTAGGGGGAACCGACATTCATCGCCGAATGCCACAAGTGTACGGCGAACACTGCATGTCCCTTGCAAGGGTCAAGGCGTGGCACAAGCGCTTCAGTGAAGGACGGGTGTCGTTAGCCGATGATGCCCGGTCTGGGGCACCCCCCTGCATTACCGATGACAATTTCCAGCTGGTTGATGCACTCATTAGCCAGGACCGCCGAGTGACAGTGAACGCCATAGCCACCGTGGTCGCTCCACGACAATGCACGACCTAATACGGCCTACACAGTCGCGGGTCTCCAGCAGAAATTCAAATGGGAGGTTCTCGACGACCCTCCATACAGGCCATACCTCTCTCCCTGTGATCACGCTATGTTTAGTCCCCTGAAAAGGGCTCTGTGGGGCCAACGATTCACCTCGGACGCCGACGCCCAGCTGTACCTGCGGAACTGGTTCACATCGCAGCCCAGGGAATTTTATGAGACAGCAGTAGGGGGGCAGGGGGAGGGGGGGCAGGGGGGTCTAACGCATAGACTACTTCCTGGTGACGTCATCCAAGATGGCGGTCATGATGTCATCCAAGATGGCGGCCGTGACGTCACCATGACGTCATCCAAGATGGTGGCCATGACGTCACCATGACGTCACACAAGATGGCGACCATTATGTTACCATGACGTCGCACTAGATGGCGACCATGACGTCACAAGATGACGGCTATAGCTTTACTAACCTAACCTCACCTACGAGGTGTGATCAAAAAGTTTCAAAATATTAACCCATAACCTACTTTCCTGGTGACGTTACCTACGAGGTGTGATGAAAAAGTTACCCAATAGCCTACTTTCCTGGTGACGTCACAACGAGGGGTGATCAAAAATTCCAAAATGTTGACCAATAGCCTACTTTCCGCTAACCAAAATGGCGTCTAACCAAAATGGCAGCTGACCAAAATGGCTGCCATGGCTTAACTAACCTAGCCTAACCTAACCTCATCTACGAAGTGCGATCGAAAAGTTCCAAAATGTTAATCCATAGCCTACTTTCCTGGCGACTTTGCAACGAGGTGTAATCAAAAATTCCAAACCGAACGCATGGTCGGATTTTGATGAATGAGGTGTCGTTGAAATCGGGCTGACACCCCCTTTTTCCAATATTGCAAAATGTTGACCCATAGCCTACTTTCCTGGTGACGTCACATACTAACCTGGCAGAATCCATATCTCCCGAATGCATGGTCAGATATTGACGAATGAGGTGTCGTTGAAATCGGGCCGACACCCCTTTTTTCCAAAATTCCAAAATGTTGACCCATAGGCTACTTTCCTGGTGACGTCACATACTAACCTGGCAAAGCCGATATCTCCCGAATGCATGGTCGGATATTGACGAATGAGATGTCGTTGAAATCGGGCTGACACCTCCTTTCCAAAATTCCAGAATGTTGACCCGTAGCCTACTTTCCTGGTGACGTCACATACTAACCGGGCAAAACCGATATCTCCCGAACTCATGGACGGATTTTGACGAATGAGGTATCGTTGAAATCGGGCTGACACCTCCGTTCCAAAATTTTAAAATGTTGACCCGTAGCCTACTTTCCTGGTGTCGTCACATACTAACCCGCTATACATTCAGGGGCAAAACCGATATCTCCCGAATGCATGGTCGGATTTTGAAGAATGAGGTGTCGTTGAAATCGGGCTGACACCCCCTTTCCAAAATTCTAAAATGTTGACCCATAGCCTACATTCCTGGCGACGTTACATACTAACCTGGCAAAGTCGATATCCCCCGAGCACATGGTCGGATTTAGAATCGCAGAGGCTTATGTGGCGGTTATGATCATCAATGTTGTGAATTGACTGTGATAGGTCGAATCATGGAATCGAATGAATGAATGAACCGTCTTGGTATTTGCCTGGTGGTAAAAATGGGAAACCATCAAAACCATTTTTCAGGATAGCCGAGGTGAGATTCAAACCCATGCTCTCTTGTAAAGCCTGTCGCACTTTCCTGAGACAATGATTAAATGAATGATTGATGAATGAAATGATTCTGCAAAGTATTGCTTGATTGATAGGTCAGGGAAAGGAATGAGTAAAGTCTCCATTAAACAGTGATGATATGAAACAGTGCCGACTGCTAAAGCCTGTCACACTCCCCTAGGATAATGATTATATGAATGACAGATGAAATAAAATGATTGCCGAGAGTGTTGCTAGAATGAAATAGTGACAGGGAAAACCCGGAGTGGCTAGAGATTGGAAGAGGACAAGAGTTAACCAAGTGATAAATCGCAGAGGCTTATGTGGCGGTTATGATTATCAATATTGTGAATTGTTTGTGATAGACCGAGTCATGGAATGGAATGAATGAATGAACCGTCTTGGTATTTGCCTGGTGGTAAAAATGGGAAACCATGAAAACCATTTTTCAGGACAGCCGAGGTGTGATACAAACCCATACTCTCTTGTAAAGCCTGTCACACATTCCTGAGACAATGATTAAATGAATGACTGATGAAATGAAATGATCGTGCAAAGTATTCCTTGATTGATCGGTCAGGGAATGGAATGAGTAAAGTCTCCATTTAACAGTGAGGATATGAAACAGTGTCGACTGCTAAAGCCTGTCACACTCCCCTAGGATAATGATTAAATGAATGACAAATGAAATGAATGACCGAAGAAATGAAATTATCATGCAAAGTATTGCTTGATTGATCGGGTCCGGGAATGGAATGAGTAGAGTCTCCATTAAACAGTGAGGATATGAAACGGTTCCGGCTGCTAAAGCCTGTCACACTCCCCTAGGATAATGATTAAATGAATGACAGATGAAATAAAATGGTTGTAGAGAGTGTTGCTGAAATGAAATAGTGACAGGGAAAAACCTATGTAGCTATACTGTAGATTAAAAGACAAAAAGAGTTAACCAAGTGAGGTCGACAGGAAAGAAAACGGAAAGGAGCCCGGCACAAGAAAGTGAAAGCAATGCCGAACACAGCTGGGGCCCTGTGGTCTCTAACCCACGTTACACTAGATGTGAACTCCTGGCGAGAAACGTGAAACCCAACTGCTTGCTTGCATGCATTGAGTGTAACCTTGAGATAATGAAAACTGCAACGCTTGTATAATGCCGGTGTTAAATTACACATTCTATAAACACACTGTCTGTCCGATAATATTCAAGTACACTGCATGTACCACTGTATGAATTATTGAATATTAAGGAAATCGACTGCGGATCTATTGCAAGAGGAATTGTCTTGTCATTCGCCTGGTGGTGAAAATGGAAAATCACGAAAACCCATTTTAAGAGAAGGGAATTCCCTCCTGAGTCGCTTTTGTAGTGTAGCGGTTAGCATGATTAGCTGCTGCTTTCAGAGATTCTGGATTTGATTCCCGGCTCTGTCAACAATTTAAAAGTGGTATGAGAACTGGAACTGGGTCTACTGAGCTTTAGCCCAGAACCAAATGAATAGAGAGGATTCGATTCACACTTTAGCCATTCTTGAAGTGGTTTTCTGTGATTTCTCACTTTGTCTTTGGGCAAAATGCTGTGATGATACCTACCATAAGGCCACGGCAGTCTCCTTCCCACTTCTTTGCCACACCCTCCCACTCTTTCCATCCCTTTATTAAGCCCCTGTGTCCTTTGCATGTGTATCGATGGTCGACCAGGATGTTCAAGCTTACAAAATGCATCCATCGCTATTTCATGAACCATGAATCGCAGAGCTGTATGTAATGGGTTTAACTCTAGCTTGGTAAAGGCAAGATTGAAAAATAAAAATTCACAGCCTGCTTTCAATCAACCGAGAGGGTTAGCGAATGGAATGAATGAACTCCTCATTTAGCAATGAGGATTTGAAACAATGCCAACAGCTAAAGACTGTCGCACTTTCCAGGGGGAATGATTAAATGAATAACAAATGAAATAAAAATGATTGTGTAAAAGTATTGCTCGACTAAAGGATTGGGGAATTGAATGAATAAAGTTCTCATTTATCGACAAGGATATGCAACTATGTTAGCGGCTAAAGCCTGTCGCACTCTCCTGGGGTAATGATTAAATGAATGATCATTGAAATAATAATGATTGAAGAGAGTGTTGCTAGAATGAAATGACGACAGGGGGAAACTGTCATTGCCAGAGAAACAAACTGTATCTCTTTGCTTTGTTCAGCACAAATCTCGCATGAGTGACTGGGATTTGAACTATGGATTCAGTAGTGAGAGGCTAACATGGTTATGATTATAGAAAAGTATTGATCGACTAAAGGATTGGGGAATGGAATGAATAAAGTTCTCATTTAACGACGTGGATATGAAACAGTACCAGCAACTAAAGCCTGTCGCACTCTCCTGGGGGTAATGATTAAATGAATGATCATTGAAATAATGATTGTAGAGAGTGTTGCTAGAATGAAATGACGGCAGGGGAAACTGTCATTGCCAGAGAAAAGAAAAAATGTATCTCATTGCTCTGTTCAGCACAAATCTCTCATGGAGTGACTGGGATTTGAACTATGGACTCAGTAGTGAGAGGCTAGCATGCTTATGATTGTGGAAAAGTATTGCTTGACTAAAGGATTGGGGAATGGAATGAATAAAGTTCTCATTTATCGACAAGGATATGAAACAGTGTCAGCGGCTAAAGCCTGTCGCACTCTCCTGGGGTAATGATTAAATGAATGATCATTGAAATAATAATGATTGTAGAGAGTGTTGCTAGAATGAAATGACGACATGGGACACTGTCATTGCCAGAGAAAAGATAAAACTGTATCTCATTGCTTTGTTCAGCACAAATCTCGCATGGAGTGACTGGCTTTTGAACTATGGACTCAGTAGTGAGTGGCTAGCATGCTTATGATTGTGGAAAAGTATTGCTTGACTAAAGGATTGGGGAATGGAATGAATAAAGTTCTCATTTATCGACAAGCTTTGTTCATCACAAATCTCGCATGGAGTGACTGGGATTTGAACTATGAACTCAGTAGTGAGAGGCTAGCATGATTATGATTGTGGAAGAGTATCGCTCGACTAAAGGATTGGGGAATGGAATGAAAAACGTTCTCATTTATCGACAAGGATATGAAACAGTGTCAGCGGCTAACGCCTGTCGCACTCTCTTGGGGTAATGATTAAATTAATGATCATTGAAATAATAATGATTGTAGAGAGTGTTGCTAGAAGGAAATTACGACAGGGGAAACAGTCATTGCCAGAGAAAAAAAAAACAGTATCGCTTTGCTTTGTTCAGCACAAATCTCGCTTGGAGTGACTGGGATTTGAACTATGGACTCAGTAGTGAGAGGCTAGCATGCTTTCGCCTAAGCCATAGAGGCTTTCAAATGCGAGTGGCATACATCAAGTCTCTGATCCACATGAATGAATTCCACCATTCTTGAAGTGGTTCTCAATTGTTTTCCGAGATGATACGTGCTGTAAGGCCACGGCCGCCTCCTTTACACGTCGTCGCCAAATCATTTCACTCTTTCAATCCCAGGTTAACATGATCGAAAATGAGAGGAGTTATGATACAAGCATGTGAAAGCAATGCTAGACACAGCTAGGACCTTGTGATTGCCAATCCTACATCCCACTTGATGTGAGCCCCCCAGATTTTGTAAAGGATGAACTAGGTAATACTGTTTCTTTATTTCATCACTTAGCAACAGTTAACTAATAGCTGAAATCTTGAAACAGGATGTGCTATTGTGTTTGAAAGAAGCTGATATTGATGATAAGTGAAAACGAAAAACTTATTGTACATGCCATTTCCTTCTGACGTGCCATGAGATTGCAAGCTAGCAATATTGAACACTACAAATGCTATCATCGACACTCATTAGTCCCATTACAGACGATTAATGCTGCAGACTTATCACTTATTATAAGCGACTTAAGAAAGCAGTAGCATTACTTGGAGAGAAAAAGACAGCTACTTGTGAGGTATGTATTTAATAGATTAAACTTTTTAAACTGTTTAAATATAAATCAATGTGTAAGTCATGGATTGAAATGGATGAATGGATTGATTGATTGGTTTATTTATTTACAGATAGTTGGTAATACATAATCCAGTTGGCATCAGCAGTTATTATTAAAGGTGAGTACCTCTTTTAATAACTAAACGTGTAGGTGAGATTTGATAAACGCTCTATCCAGTGTTAATGATGGCAACTAGATGCCACCGACAATGCAAGTTTGCCAATCCGTGTTAAAACAACTTAGCCATTTGTGATTTGATTAACACTCTATCTAGTATCCATGTTCATGACTAGATGCCACTGGCAATACTATTTTGTGAATCTGTGTTGAAACAACTTGACCATTTGTAATTTGATTAACGATTTATTCAATGTCCATGTTGACAACTAAATACCATTGACAATACTATTTTGCGAATCCATGTTAAAATGACTTGGCCATTTGTGATTTGATTAAACGCTCTATCCAGTGTTAATGTTGACAACTAGATGCCACCGACAATGCAAGTTTGCAAATCCGTGTTTAAACCACTGAACCATTTGTGATTAGATTAACACTCTATCTAGTGTTTATATGATCATGACTAGATGCCACTGGCAATACTATTTTGTGAATACATGTTGAAACAACTTGACCATTTGTAATTTGAATAACGCTTTACTCAATGTCCATGTTGACTACTAAATACCATTGACAATACTATTTTGCGAATCCATGTTAAAACGACTTGACCATTTGTGATTTGAATAAACGCTCTATCCAGTGTTAATGTTGACAACTAGATGCCACCGACAATGCAAGTTTACAAATCCATGTTAAAAAAAACTTAACCATTTGTGATTTGATTAACTCTCTATCTAGTGTCCATGTTCATAACTAGATGGCATTGACAATACTATTTTGCGAATCCGTGTTGAAACAACTTAACCATTCGTGATTTGATTAAACGCTCTATCAAGTGCCCATGTTCACTACTAGATGTCGCTGACAATACTATTTTGCAAATCCGTGTTAAAATGACTAGACCATTTATGATTTGATTAACACTCTATCAAGTGACAATGTTCACTACTAGATGTCGCTAACAATACTATTTTGAGAATCAGTGTTAAAACAACTTGACAATTAATGATTTGATTAACACTCAATCAAGTGTCAATGTTCACTACTAGATGTCGTTGACAATATTATTTTGCGAATCCGTGTTAAAAGACTTGACCATATATGAAACAGTGTCAGCAGCTAAAGCCTGTCGCACTCTCCTGGGATAACTTCACCATTTGTGATTTGATTAATGTTCTATCAAATGCCAATGTTCACTACTAGATGTCGCTGACAATACCATTTTGTGAATCAGTGTTAAAACGACTTTACCATTTGTGATTTTGATTAGCACTGTATCAAATGTCAATGTTCACTTCTACATGTCGCTGACAATACTATTTTGCGAATCCGTGTTAAAACGACTTGATCATTTATGATTTGATTAACACTTTATCCAATGTCCATGTTCACAACTGTAAACCAAGGGGGGTGGGGTTTGCTAAATAACTTAAAAACCATGGGTGATTGTTGTTGTTGTTGTTGTTGTAACAATGTTGAGACTAGAGTGACATAGTTATGTTTTTTGTTTATAGACTATCATGGAAGGTTTCAATGCAACCGGTCAAGCCTGTGGTCTTGATCTCAAGAAGATGAGCGGCTTGCCTATTCATACACCTTTCCTCATTCATAGAATTAAAAAAGTAAACATTAAATTTGGAATCCGCGCTCTTTGCATTTGTGAAGAGTTTGAAAGATTTCTTCCTTCACGTTTAGATGACGTGCCTGATGATGTTTTTCAAGATATCAATACAAGTAGTCAACCTGTATTTATTTATGAAGGTAAAAACAGTCATCGATGTATGGTACGTTTTGAATAATCAAAAACAGCATACATGATTGTTTTCTATTTTTGAAATCATAGCAGTGATGATATACATTTTGATTGTTGTTTTAATCCTAACGTTTATAGGTAGATAAAAGTCATTGACCATTCATTCCACGAATAATTAACAACACGTCTTATAAATGCATCACTGTTATGATCAGCTATAGCATTATTTCCCACCTGCATGTCTCTCCCACCCCTCAAACAATCATCAAGCTGAGTGCTGGGATCACAAAAGGAGTATCGAGGTATGTTTTTTTTTCAAGGGTTTATATTCAATAACTTTATGAATATTTCCATGGCTGGTATACCGTGGACATTAGTTAGCACTATGTAAATGAAATACAACTTTAATCACGTTCTAAGATTAAGGGTATTCATTCCAACTATGGTTCTTGCTCAATCAAATACATGTCAACAGCAACTGTGGTTTGCTTGGAGCACTACATTGATAAACACTCACACTTAAAACATTTCCATATTTATTTTGAGCATCGCCAGAATATTGTTCCATTCACATTCTGACGATTATAGTTATAAGAATAGCCTTGATAGAGTACACGTTGCCTACCTTTGTTGGTTGTAGTAAGTTCCATAGTAGGAACTGGCCTGTCAGTATGATGTTCACACTACAAAGGTTATGGTGATAAGTAGGTGCAAAAGTGGGTGAAAGTGTGTGTTCAAAAGTGGGTGCAAAAGTGGATGCAAAGGTAGATGCAAAAGTGGGTGCAAAAGTGACTGTAGAAGTGAGTGCAAAAGTGGGTGTAAAAGTGCGTGCAAAGGTAGATGCAAAAGCGGGTGCAAAAGTGGGTGCAAAAAGTGAGTGCAAAAGTGGGTGCAAAAAATGGGAGCAAAAAGTGGGTGCATTAGTGGGTGCAAAAAGTGGGTGTAAAAGTGGTTACAAAAGAGGGTGCAAAGGTGGGTGCAAAGGTAGGTACAAAATGTGGGTGTAAAAGAGGGTGCAAAAGTGTGTGCAAAAAGTGGGTGCAAAAGTGAGTGAAAAAAGGGGGTGCAAAAGTGGGTGCAAAAGTGGATGCATAAGTGGGTGCAAATGATGAACCAAAATATTTTCCTTATTTGCCAGCCTCCCACCCCATCCATCTATGACGTCATAGCTCAACTCACCTGGTTTACGACATGTGGCTCAGCACCCACTTTTGCACCCACTTTTGCACTCACATTTGCACCCTCGTTTGAACCCACATTTGCACCCACTTGTGCACCTACCTTTGCATCCACTTATGCACCTGCTTTTGAACACACACTTTCACCCACTTTTGCACCCACTTTTGCACCTACTTAAGCACCCACTTTTCACCCACGTTTGCACTCACTGGTGTATTCCTTGGAATACACGGTAAAATAGTGTGAGCTTTTGCTGCTCTTTGTTTTATTTCATTCCTTCTTTTTTCGCAAACTCCAGCAGTGATTTCCTGGTTTTTCTTTGTTTATGCACTATGCTTATATTACTTGTAAGTCTGATCTAGATATATATCTTCCATGACCAACCTAGCGTCATCTAGCAGCGAATCTCTGAAGTTCCTCAATTTTTCCATGTACAAGAGGACTTCCTTACCAATCAAGCCACCAGATTACGTCGCTATCGCAGCTATCATCTCCATGATCAAGAGGACTTCGTCTACATTCCCATCCTCCAGGCTTCTCCAGTGACGCCTGCTATCAACTCTTTGAAGACCATTTCATCAAGATACTTAATTTTTGTAATGTTTGTCATTCTTATGTATATTCCTTTGTCTCCTACCCCCACTCTTTTTCCTTCCTTGGTCCCTCCGCGCTTCGTTGAGATGGTCTCACTTATGCTACAGTCGTCAGGACCTCCAGTTGGAGCCTAACTAGGGCTCGTCTCCTCTCCTCGAGAGACAAACTTTTGAATCGGACGCCATGTCCAGATCTTAACTAACGATCGCCTGGATCGCCTACCACAGAAATGAGCTAAGTACAATGTTCTTCATATTTTAATCGCTTTTAATTAGCTATACGCTTTTAATACCGTTCTATAGACAGAGAAGTTGCCAATTGTACAATTGGAATCTTCGCGGGATTTTCGATATCAGGCTTTGTCTATCTAAGACAGCTAATCTTGCAAAACGAAGCAGCATTTCTTATACATGTTAACTGACAATGAGCTCTCACACCGTCGGATTCTTATTGAACTAAATACTGTCTATAGAAAACTTAGCACGTCCCACCGCTGGACTTTATTTACCCAATTCAACAGTTATGATTGTTTCGGAATTTTCTACGCCAAACAATGCATCCACAAGCTAAACCTTCTAGGATTTTCCACTCACATATGGGAATACTTTTTCTAACCAAGGAATTTTCTTTATGAACAGTTAATCAACACGTAATTTGTCTTTCTTCGTGGGAATTCGTCCGCTGCATTCAACTATAACCTACAAATTTTTCAACGCAAAAGACTCTCTCAAACCAAAATGCGACTAGTTATTTTACACCACCGCAATAACTTTCCCTTTTATAAACTTCTCTGCTACAATAGTGAAATTTTCAAACACGTCAATAGACTATAGTGAAACCAGTGCTCGTTCAACTTCCCATCCGCGCCGCGCTCGTCCGAGAAAAATAAATAAGGCCAAGAACTTTCTCCACCAAGTTCCTATTTCCTCTTCCACAACCACCCTTTACTAACAAATTAGGTTGATCCTTAAATTTATTTCTATTTCAATGAGGCCTCGCCAAACCATAGGCGCCCTCCCAACTTTTCTCCATTTATAACTTATTCACTCTGTATAAATAGCAGCAGTTAAAAACTGCATATTAATCTATTTTATCTTCTTGCTAGTACAGGAATTGTTTATGTTCTAAGTACTCAACTTTTCATTAATCTCGTTGATCCTGGTTTCACGAAAGGGTAACTTGCCCTATTTTTCCTCGTGATCCTGTTTAACCATAGAAGTTCTAGAAACTTCTTAATTTTTCTCTTCAGGTTTCACAATAAGTGACCTGCCCTATTTGTATAAATTATAATAGTAATTTCTGCATCAATATAAGAAGTTATAGAAACTTCTATTTAATTTCTCTCTGTTTTTGTTGTTATAAATTCGAAGCAGTTTTTTGTTCAAACTTTTAAGATGCCCATATAGGAACTCTTAAAGTACACACATTTTACCTGATCAATTGTTTAACTTTTATTACGTTAATTATCTTTAAATTTTCAATTTGTTAATCTTAGCAGCATTTTAAAATCTTATGCAGATTTTAGTGCTTATAATAGGTTCCAAACCAAAAAATTGTCAATTGCCTAGTGCAACCTTTAAATAATTTAGGAGGTCTGAGACCTCAATGGTTTAAAAAATGAAATTATACCTTTGTTAAAATTGATTATATTCTACGCGTTGTTAAATAAATCAAACTATATCCTTTTGCTTCATCATTTTCTATAAAATAACGATTAGGCAAGATCCTGTCTTCCCCGACTCTTCCTATAGGATTACTTTAAAAAAAACTCACAGATCAAATTAATAACGGTTCCACTATTTCTTGCATTTGAGCAAGAACTCTTAGTCACAAACTTATTAAAGCCTCTCTTAGCTTTGATAGCTAATTCTAACTGGCCAGTAAGGCAAGTATAGCTCGCTCCGCCAGCTTCCTGCTTGTTGAGTTTTTCTCTACAACTTATGGTTGGTTTTCCAAATTTAAGTTTTTCTCATTGTCTAAACTTTTATTCGGCGCATGCTGGGTAAAAGCTTAGCCATTCTTAAATGCAACTATTGGTGCTCTTACCAAAATTATTCCCAAGGGTGTAATTGCTTCATCACTACCCTTCTTGGAAACATTCGGTCGCTCCTTAGAAACTCTACAATTTCAAGAACTAAAACATCACGGCTAATTCAAATTATTTGCATTCTTCAAAATACTTGTTTAAAACAAACTCCTTTGAAAGGATACATAGTAAACTCATCATTTCTTTCTTTGCCAGACCACCACCCTTCCACATAGTAGGCGAATCTTGGCTTGGAAGGGAAGGTACTATCAAATCTCGCCGGCAAATAGCCCAAGCTCCAGCCGCATTTCCCGTTAGCTACGGCCAGGTCCATACCTACCTTAGGTGTTTTGCTAGCTTTGCGGTGACACTCGTCTCTAAACATTGTCTTTGTTTGGTGTTGGACTCTCGTCCTATTATCCACACCTGTTCCTTAGTCCGAAACCCACTTTCCTTTACTTCTCTCTTCATCTTCCCTTGTGGGTAAGTTTAATTCCTAGCAAAAACCTACCCAAACTTTGGTCCCAGAAACCCGGGAGAGTCCATTTGTCAATATTTTGCAAATTGTTAATATCTACTTTGAATTTTTTAGCTATAACTTCGCAGTGCAAAGCTGGTGATGTGGAAAGGGGCTGCTTCTGTCTCGTTTGGTGCATTTCTCCCTTTCAACTTGTTTGCTGCTGCCAGTCTGACAGCATTTCCAAGGTTCCACAGTTTCGTATGTTATACTTTAATTTACCCATAAAGAAAAGGACGGCAAGGACGAAAGACTTACTTCCAAACGAGCTTCTTATAAAGGGCAAATTACCAGATTTAGAAAATACATCAAGGAGCTAGATGCTTCAGAAGCTCAATTAGATTTGCTAAAACATCGCGTAAAAGATTATGAACGTTCTTATGAGAATTATTGTAACATTCAAACTGAAATCGAAACATGCATGCTCAATCAAACTGATGATCGAGTAGAAGTAGAAAACCAATACTACGAAGGCATAGGCTCTGCCTTTAAAATAATATGCCAACTCGAAGAAGAAGAGAAAAAAGACGGTTCTGTTCTCGGTTCCCTTCACGAACAACAAACCTCTTCTCGTGAGGGCACTCACTAGCCCAAACCAATTCTACCTAATATTAATTTGCCTCACTTCCCTGGAGGCGAAACTACTTGGTATTCTTTCTATGTACTATTTTGCTCTCTTGTTCATGACAATGAAGACATTCAAGTCATCTACAAATTTAATTATTTGCGACCTATTCTCCGCGGTCAAGCCCTACAGTTAGTTGAGGCGCTCCCATTAAGTGCTGAAAACTACCCCATTGCCTTTAACCTGTTGAAGGAAAGATACGGTAATTTACGGTTACGTATTCAACGCCACATGAAGGCCCTATTCAATTTGTCTGCGTCACAGCACAATGACGTCACTAGTCTCCGTACCATCATTGATACAACACAACTTCACGTTAAAGCTCTATCCCAATTACATCAACCCACTGAACACTGGGACACTTTCCTAATACATTTAGTTGTTTCTAAAGTCGATGTTGCTCCCCTCAAGGCTTGGGAAATGGAACTTTCCAAAGACGACGATTACTCGTACGAGCATTTAGTCACCTTCCTAAATGCTAGATGCCAACTCTTAACTGCCTTAGGTAATCAAAGTGAACCCTCTTCTCCTAGCTCTAAACTTGAATTACTGTCCCTCAAATCTAAAACCGAACACGTAGCGTCTAGTGCCCAAAACCCGGGTCCAGCTCGTCTAAACTAAAGTCAAACGCCACTGGTTACCCAACTAGATCTAGTGAACGCCATATTGCTAGTTCTCTTGCTTTAAACACTCAGAGCGAACCCCGTAAAAGTTTAAATGAACCATTAAAGTGCATACTTTGCAAAGATTTCCACGCTTTATTTATATGCAAATCTTTTAAAGAACTGTCAGTCGACGACAGAATAAACATTGCTTTAACTGCCTATCACCCAAGCATTCTGCTTCTTATTGTAAGTCTTCAAGACTTTGTTATCACTGTGAATAACCGCACCACACTTTACTGCATCGTCATGATCAATTGAGGTCATCAGCAGCATCTAATTCTCAGAAGAATGATAATACTGGCACCCCTAATGCTTCATCTTTCATTCAGAACGCGAAATCCTTGCGCAGTGCTCAAGTTCTATTGTCCACTGTCCAAATTGAAGTCCAGGACAAATTCGGCAACTGGGTCAATGCACGCGGTCGTCTTGATTCAGCGGCAACTCATGACTTTGTGTCCAATTCTTTGATTAGAAAATTAGACCTACCTGTAAATCCCACTTCTATCAATGTATCAGGCATTAATAGCTTAAAGTCGCAGGCTTTACAGTTTTCAACGCTAACCTTAAGAGACACTTGTCACAGAAATAACTTTCTCAAACTGAATTGTCTCATTCTCAACGGCATAGGAGAAGACACTCGAAGTCACTCTGTTGATATTTCAGGTTTAAACATTCCCTCGCATTTAAGGTTAGCCGATCCTCTGTTCAATGTACAAGGCCCCATTGACATACACTTTAGTGCCAATGATTTCCGGAATTGCCTTTGTAAACAGGTTCGTAAGTTATCTTCAAACGTGGTCGCCAGAGACACTAATTTTTGATGGATCGTTACTGGGCAACTTCCTCATTATTCTCCCCAACCCGTACCTCAATGTTATTTCGCTAATACTGATTTGGAACAGTTCAGGAGGCTGGAAAGCGTTGATTCTCCTAACGTAACCTCTTCAGGAAACGAATTCTGTGAGCAACTTTTCTTGAACACTACCACTCGTTTTCCTGAAGGCCGGTTCATTGTTCAGATGCCAAGATTACTTAATCCCCCTAAACTTATGATTTCTCAACCTAAAGCTCGAAAAGCTCTCTTTGCTACCGAGAGAAAATTCAAGAAAGAACCTCTCGTTAAACAACAGTACACTGATTTCATGGATGAGTATGAAAGCTTAGATCATATGGAAGTTGTCAGCAAATCTGATGACGAATTGCACCCCCCAATTGAAACGGTTTTCTTAAATCATCATCCCGTGTGGAAAAACCCTCATGTAAAGGGTAAAATCCGAGTCGTTTTCAATGGTTCATCACCTGACGTTAATGGCAACAGTCTTAACGATACTCTTTACTCTGGTCCCGCTATTCAGTCAGATTTATCTGCTATACTCTTAAATTTTCGATTATTTCCCATAGCTGTTATAGCGGACATCAAACAGATGTACCGTCAGGTTTTAATTCAGCCCGAACAACAAGATCTCTAAAGAATTTTGTGGCGCGATGAAACTAGCAAGCCCATTAAGATATTTCGCTTAAAGACAGTCACGTATGGCTTAAAACCATCCGCTTTCCTTGCTATCCGATCCCTACATCTGCTGGCCTCTCAAGATGGTCATTTATTTGATTCTAAAGCTTCTGAATACCTAACTATATATTTTTATGTAGACGATTATTTCCAGTCCTTCCCGACCCTTGAGGAAGCTCCTTTCGTGTCACTAGAACTTCAGGCATTGTTAAAGAATGGAGGATTCCCACTTCATAAGTGGAATTCCAACTCCCATGAGTTTCTTGCCCAGTTTCCCATAGAAGATGTAGACCCCTCTTCCGTCAAAATCTGCGGAGATTCTGAATCCATAAAAACTCTTGGAGTTCACTGCTGCACTCGCACTGATACTCTCATCTACAAAGTCTCGCTTTCCGAAGAGCTCCCCAACACAAAAAGACAAATTCTCTCAGAAATAGCAAAAAATTTTGATCCGCTTCAATTCCTTGCTCCGGTTATTGTTATAGCCAAGCTTTTCATGCAAGAGCTATGGTCGCTCAAGTGTGAATGGGACGAAACTGTTCCCCTTTCTTTTCTTAATAGATGGCTTTCTTTTCGTAGCAGTTTACTTGATCTTTCTCTTATTGAAATTCCAAGAAATGTAATTAATTCTCCTGCTAACACATCTTTCTTTCTTCATGTGTTTGCCGACAGTTCCGAAAAATCCTACGGTTGCTGTGCATATTTGGTTTATCGCAATTCACTAAATGAATCTTCATTTTCAAACCTTGTTTGCTCTAAGTCTAAAGTTGCTCCTCTTAAAACTATTACTTTGCCTAGGCTTGAATTGTGTGCTGCACTCATGGCCGCAGAACTTGCCAAAAAATTGCACAAAGTCTTAAAGGTCGAATTTACGCAAACCTATTTGTGGAGCGATTCCATGATCACTCTTTCTTGGATCGCCAAAAACCCCATCCACTGGCAAACGTTTGTTGCTAACAGAGTTTCTAGAATTCAAACCCTCTCCTCTGGATGTCAATGGAGGCATGTGCCCAGTGCTGATAACCCCGCTGACATCATTTCTCGTGGATGTTTACCTTCTCAATTATTAGCATCTCAGTTGTACTGGCATGGGCCCTCGTGGTTAATCGAAGACTCTTCTTGTTGGCCTTCTAAACCTCCAGTTACAAACTCCAACTTGCCTGACGCTAAAGTACCTAAATCTACTGCTTCGCGTCTTGTTTCCAACGTTTCGCATCCTTTGTTGTCCCGCTATTCTTCCTTTCACAAATTAATTCGAATTTTTGCCTATCTTCTCAGATGGAAATATGTTGTGGTTGACCAACCTCTTCTCCCTAAACCACACCTGACCAATCATGAATTGAATCTCGCTACCATTAAGGTTTTGCAACAAACACAGCAAGAAGCCTTTTCTTCTGAACTGTCTTTGCTTTCTGCTAAAAAGGATCTTCCGAAATCTAATCGTCTTCGTGCCTTAGCCCCGTTCCTTGATGACAACGGGTTACTCAGGGTAGGTGGTAGGCTCTCGCAAACTTCGCTCTCTGAGGACAAAAAGCATCCTGTTATTTTGCCTTCCAAACATCACGTAACTTCTTTAATTATACGTGACTTTCATTATCGTAACCTGCACGTTGATACACGCACTCTGCTTTGCTTCTTAAGGGAAAATTACTGGATTATAAATGGAGTTCATGAAATTTCCTCTGTAATTCACAAATGCATTCCTTGCTTCAAAGCGAAACCTAAAGTTAATACTCAATTAATGAGCGATCTGCCCTCTTTTCGCTCTTCTCCTATACGTCCTTTTGCTTTAACTGGTGTGGACTATATGGGTCCGTTCCAATATCAATGCAATTCCCCTGAAGCTAAACGCAAATTGTTAGGAAAACTCTATGTTTCTCTTTTCGTTTGCATGGTTACTGGCGCGATCCAGTTGGAACTAGTAATGAAAGCCTCCACTTCTTACTTTCTGTCAGCCGTCCTTCGCTTCGCTGCTAGGCGTTGCGTTCACTCTGAGATGTTCTCCGAGAACGCCTCCACTTTTCAAGGCGCAGCTTCCTTGTGGAAGAAAGCTCTTACATCTTCTCCTGCCATGGAACAGATTGCTAATTTTTCCTACTCAAAAGGTTTCAAGTGGCGGCTTATACCTCCCTACGCCCCTCATCACGGTGGTAGGTGGGAATCTTGCGTAAAACTAACTAAACGTCATCAAAGAAAGGTTTTAGGTAGTCGCATTCTGACTTATGAAGAATTTAATTCGTTGTCTATTCTGATTGAAGGTGTTGTTAATTCTCGCCCCTTAACTCCGCTTTCCAATGACCCTGATGACCTGCTTCCACTTACACCTGGTCACTTCCTTATGGGCACTTCTCTTTCTGTCCCTCCTCCCCTTCCCAACTCTTACAGAGATTCTAATTTACCTATTGTTTGGCGTAAACTTGAAGCCCTCCGTAATTCATTCTGGAAGAGGTGGAATTTGGAATACTTAACTTCCATGCAACGGTGACAGAAGTGGTTTCTTTCTAATCCCGACATCAAAGTGGGGGATCTTGTCCTGGTTAGAGATGCTTCCCCTCCCTTGGTCTGGATCTCCGGTAGAGTGACCGAGTGTTACCCGAGAAGGGATGGGAGAGTTAGGGTAGCCAGGATCTTGACCACTAATCGGCAGACAGAGTGAGCTATTGCTGCTCTTTGCTTTATTTCATTCCTTCTTTTTTTTTGCAAATACCAGCAGTGATTTCCTGGTTTTTCTTTGTTTATGCACTTTGCTTATATTACATGTAAGTCTGTTCTAGATATACATCTTCCATGACCAACCTAGCGTCATCTATCAGCGAATCTCTGAAGTTCCCCAAGTTTTCCATGTACAAGAGGACTTCCTTACCAATCTAGCCACCAGATTCTCGTCGCTATCGCCAGCTACCATCTCCGTGATCAAGAGGACTTCGTCTACATTCCCATCCTCCAGACTTTGCTAGTGACGCCTGCTATCAACTCTTTGAAGACCATTTCATCAAGATACTTAATTTTTGTAATGTTTGTCATTCTTATGTATATTCCTTTGTCTCCTACCCCCACTCTTTTTCCTTCCTTGGTCCCTCGGCGCTTCGTTGAGCTGGTCTCACTTGTGCTTCAGTCGTCAAGACCTCCAGTTGGAGCCTAACTAGGGCTCGTCTCCTCTCCTCGAGAGACAAACTTTTGAATCGGACGCCATGTCCAGATCTTAACTAACGGTCGCCTGGATCGCCTACCACAGAAATGAGCTAAGTACAATGTTCTTCGTATTTTAATCGCTTTTAATTAGCTATACGCTTTTAATACCGTTCTATAGACAGAGAGAAGTTGCCAATTGTTGTACAATTGCAATCTTCGCGGGATTTTCGATGTCAGGCTTTGTCTATCTAAGACAGCCAATCTTGCAAAACGAAACAGCATTTCTTGTACATGTTAACTGAGAATGAGCTCTCACACCGTAGGATTCTTATTGAACTTAATACTGTCTATAGAAAACTGAGCTCGTTCCACCGCTGGACTTTACTTACCCAATTCAACAGTTATGATTGTTCTGGAATTTTCTACACCAAACAATTCATCCACAAGCTAAACCTTCTAGTATTTTCCTTTCACATATGGGAATACTTTTTCTAACCAAGGAATTTTCTTTATGAACAGCTAATCAACACCTAATTTGTCTTCCTTCGTGGGAATTCGTCCGCTGCATTCAACTATAACCTACACATTTTTCAACGCAATAGACTCACTCAAACCAAAATGCAACTAGTTATTTTACACCACCGCAATAACTTTCCTTTCTATAAACTTTCTGTGCTACAATAGTGAACTTTTCAACCACATCAATAGACTATAGTGAAACCAGTGCTCGTTCAACTTCTCATCCGCACCGCGCTCGTCCGAGAAAAATAAATAAGGCCAAGAACTTTCTCCACCAAGTTCCTATTTCCTCTTCCACAACCACCCTTTACTAACAAATTAGGTTGATCCTTAAATTTATTTCTATTTCAATGAGGCCTCACCAAACCATAGGCGCCCTCCCAACTTTTCTCCATTTATAACTTATTCACTCTGATTAAATATCAGCAGTTAAAAACTGCATATTAATCTATTTTCTTTTCTTGCTAGTACAGGAATTGTTTATGTTCTAAGTACTTAACTTTTCATTAATCTCGTTGATCCAGGTTTCATGAAAGGGTAACTTGCCCTATTTTTCCTCGTGATCCTGTTTAACCATAGAAGTTCTAGAAACTTCTTCTTAATATTTCTCTTCAGGTTTCACAATAAGTTACCTGCCTTATTTGTATAAATTATAATAGTAATTTCTGCATCAATATAAGAAATTTTAGAAACTTCTACTTAATTTCTCTCTCTTTTTTTGTTGTTATAATTTCGAAGCTGTTATTTGTTCATACTTTTAAGATGCCCATATAGGAATTCTTAAAGTACACACATTTTACCTGATCTATTGTTTAACTTTGATTACGTTAATTATATTTAAATTTTCAATTTGTTAATCTTAGCACCATTTCAAATTCTTATGCGGATTTTTGTGCTTATAAAAGGTTCCAAACCAAAAAATTGTCAATTGCCTAGTGCAACATTTAAATAATTTAGGAGGTCTGAGACCTCAATGGTTTAAAAAATGAAATTATACCTTTGTTAAAATTGATTATATTCTACGCATTGTTAAATAAATCAAACTATATCCCTTTGCTTCATCATTTTCTATAAAATAACGATTAGGCAAGATCCTGTCTTCCCCGACTCTTCCTATAGGCTTACATTAAAAAAACTCACAAATCAAATTAATAACGGTTCCATTATTTGTTGCATTTGAGCAAGAACTCTTAGTCACAAACTTATTAAAGCCTCTCTTAGCTTTGATAGCTAATTCTAACTAGCCAGTAAGGCAAGTATAGCTCGCTCCGCCAGCTTCCTGCTTGTTGAGATTTTCTCTACAACTTATGGTTGGGTTTTCCAAATTTAAGTTTTTCTCATTGTCTAAACTTTTATTCGGCGCATGCTGGGTAAAAGCTTAGCCATTCTTAAATGCAACTATTGGTGCTCTTACCCAAATTATTCCCAAGGGTATAATTGCTTCATCACTACCCTTCTTGGAAACATTCGTTTGCTCCTTAGAAACTCTACAATTTCAAGAACTAAAACATCACGGCTAATTCAAATTATTTGCATTCTTCAAAATATTTGTTTAAAACAAACTCCTTTGAAAGGATACATAGTAAACTCATCATTTCTTTCTTTGCCAGACCACCACCCTTCCCCATAGTGGACGTATCTTGGCTTGGAAGGGAAGGTACTATGAAATCTCGCCGGCAAATAGCCCAAGTTCCAGCCGCATTTCCCGTTAGCTACGGCCAGGTCCATACCTACTTTAGGTGTATCACGAGCTTTGCGGTGACACTTGTCTCTAAACATTGTCTTTGTTTGGTGTTGGACTTTCGTCCTATTATCCACACTTGTTCCTTAGTCCGAAACCCACTTCCCTTTACTTCTCTCTTCATCTTCCCTTGTGGGTAAGGTTAATTCGTAGCAAAAACCTACCCACCCACATGCCATGTCCTGTGGCTCGGCAATCATTCTTGCAATTGTTTTTTTTTCAATCATTACTGTCATGCTTTCACCAAGCATAATAGCTAGTATACCATACCCTTTCTTATTGCCATAGTCATCCTGGTTTAAGACCTGTGGCTGAGCACCCACTTGCACCCACTTTTTGCATCCACGTTTGCACTCACTTTTGCACCCACTTTTTGCACTCACTTTTGCATCCACTTTTTGCACCCACTTTTGCACCCATTTTTACACACACTTTTTGCACCCACTTTTGCACCCACTATTGCACCCACTGTTTGCACCCACTTTTTGCACCCACTATTCCAACCACTTTTTGCACCCACTTTTTGCAACCACTTTTGCACCGACTTTTGCACCCACTTTTGATCTCACTTTTGCACCCAGTTTTGCACCCACTTTTTGCACTCAATTTTGCACACACTTTTTGCACCCACGTTTACACCCACGTTTGCACACATTGCATGTTTCTCCAACCTCTCAAACAATCATCAAATTGAGTGCTGGGACCACAAAAGGAGTATCAGTCAGCCCGGGTTCACAGGCACCTCATTCGTCAAAATCAGACCGTGCGTTTGGGAGATATCGAGTCAGCCCGATTTCAACGACACCTCATTCGTCAAAATCCGACCATGCATTTGGGAGATATCGGTTTGGCTCTGAATGTATGTCGGGTTAGTATGTGACGTCACCAGGAAAGTAGGCTATGGGTCAACATTTTGGAATTTTGGAAAGGAGGTGTCAGCCCGGTTTCGACGACACCTCATTCGTCAATATGCGACCATGCATTCGGGAGATATCGACTTTACCAGGTTAGTATGTGACGTCACCAGGAAAGTAGGCTATGGATCAACATTTTGGAATTTTGGTAAAAGGGGGTGTCAGCCCGATTTCAACGACACCTCATTAACTAAATACGACCATGCGTTCGGTTTGGAATTTTGGATTACACCTCGTTACAAAGTCACCAGGAAAGTAGGCTATGGATTACCATTTTGGAACTTTTCGATCGAACCTCGTAGGTGAGGTTAGGTTAGGTTAGTTAAGCCATGGCAGCCGTTTTGGTTAGCCGCCATTTTGGTTAGACGCCATTTTGGTTAGCGGAAAGTAGGCTATGGGTCAACATTTTGGAATTTCTGATCACCCCTCGTTGTGACATCACCAGGAAAGTAGGCTATGGTTAACTTTTTGATCACACCTCGTAGGTAACGTCACCAGGAATGTAGGCTATGGGTTAAAAATTTGAAATTTTTTATCACACCTCGTATGTGAGGTTAGGTTAGGCTTGGATAGTTAAGCTATAGCCGTCATCTTGTGACGTCATGGTCGCAATCTTGTGCGAGGTCATGGTGACGTCATGGCCGTGTGACGTCATGGTGACATCATGGTCGCCATCTTATGTGACGTCTGGTGACGTCATGGCCGGCATTTTGGATGTCATGGTGACGTCATGGTCGCCATCTTAGATGACATCACGAGGAAAGTGGGCTATGCGTTAGAACCCCCCCCCCCCCCCTCCTGCCCCCCTACTGACAGCCATTCACCGCCTCGTGTCACAGTGGGACAAGTGCCTGAGCAGCCAGGGCCAATACTTCTAACATACAGGTACTGGTTTCTGTAATTAAGCCTCCGGCTCGTTACTTTTTGAACGCACCTTATATGTTTAACACTTACTTTTTTAAGTGATTTCCACTTGCATCTGCTTCGTCATTCCGATTTTCTTCTTTAACATTCTGGGGATAATATGGAATAATTTATGTCAGTGTTATCACCTTATACAATTACACTAATGACAACCCATGTAATTGTACAACACTGCTCAGCTGAAGTGAAGATATATTCGCTGAATGACTTCCTACTGGCCAGCACATCCTAGTGCTAGAGATAAACTTTATACAGATTAGTGGTTATAATCCCCATTTCTGAAACTTATAATACACTTTCAGAGACCACCTTAAATTTAGGGGGATTGGAAATGGTAAATTTACTGCCTTAATGGAAGTAATAATCTTAAGGATTGAGGACAAACTAAAAATTATTTTTAATTCTTTTTGCCAGAAATCCATAAAAGAGGGGCAGATGACCCCGCTGTTCCGCCCCTTGAAACAAAAACAACAGAATAGACTAAAACAAAGTCAATGGTCCAACACGTGCACATATCATTGAGTAACAAGCTACTAGACTGACCATACGAGCATGACTTTTGAGAATGAAGGCATAAATCTATGAACCTTCAGAATATTACAAACGGCATTTCGTCACAATTCACTGAAATGTAATATTTGAATTTTCAAAAAGAAGTTAGATTGAGTTAATTAAGTGCCTCTATGGGGAGTATATTGTAGTGCTATGTGTCTGCAAGAGTACGGGAGCACACTGTTTGCAAAGGAGATTAGAGAATGCTAGTAACTCTAAGAATTATGTGTCTGCTAGTGTACGGGAACACACAGTTTGCAAAGGTGATAAGAGCAGCCAGTAACTCTAAGAATTATGTGTCTGCTAGTGTATGGGAGAGACAGTTTGCAGAGGAGATTAGAGCAGCTAGTAACTCTAAGTATTATGTGTCTGCTAGTGTACGGGAACACATGTTTGCAAAGGTGATAAGAGCAGCCAGTAACTCTAAGAATTATGTGTCTGCTAGTGTATGGGAGAGACAGTTTGCAGAGGAGATTAGAGCAGCTAGTAACTCTAAGAATTATGTGTCTGCTAGTGTACGTGAACACACAGTTTGCAAAGGTGATAAGAGCAGCCAGTAACTCGAAGAATTATGTGTCTGCTAGTGTTTGGGAGAGACAGTTTGCAGAGGAGATTAGAGCAGCTAGTAACTCTAAGAATTATGTGTCTGCTAGTGTTTGGGAGAGACAGCTTGCAGAGGAGATTAGAGCAGCTAGTAACTCTAAGAATTATGTGTTTGCTAGTGTACGGGAACACACAGTTTGCAAAGGAGATTAGAGCAGCTAGTAATGCTAAGAATTATGTGTCTGCTGGAATATAGGAGGGACAGTTTGCAAAGGAGATTAGAGCAGCTAGTAACTCTAAGAATTATGTGTCTGCTAGTGTTTGGGAGAGACAGTTTGCAGAGGAGATTAGAGCAGCTAGTAACTCTAAGAATTATGTGTCTGCTAGTGTTTGGGAGAGACAGCTTGCAGAGGAGATTAGAGCAGCTAGTAACTCTAAGAATTATGTGTCTGCTAGTGTACGGGAGCACACAGTTTGCAAAGGAGATTAGAGCATGCTAGTAACTCTAAGAATTATGTGTGTGCTAGTGTACAGGAGCACACTGTTTGCAGAGGAGATTAAAGCAGCTAGTAACTCTAGGAATTATGAGTCAGCTAGTGTGCAGGAGCACACAGTGTGCAAAGGAGATTAGAGCATGCTAGCAATGCTAAGAATTATGTGTCTGCTAGAATATAGGAGGGACAGTTTGCAAAGGAGATTAGAGCAGCTAGTAACTCTAAGAATTATGTGTCTGCTAGTGTATGGGAGAGACTGTTTACAGAGGAGATAATGATGATGATAATTGTTGTTTTAAGGGGCCTAACATCGAGGTTATCGGCCCCACAGAGGAGATTAGAGCAGCTAGTAACTCTAAGAATTATGTGTCTGCTAGTGTACGGGAACACGCAGTTTGCAAAGGTGATAAGAGCAGCCAGTAACTCTAAGAATTATGTGTCTGCAAGTGTTTGGGAGAGACAGTTTGCAGAGGAGATTAGAGCAGCTAGTAACTCTAACAATTATGTCTGCTAGGGTACGGGAACACACAGCAAAGGAGATTAGAGTAGCTAGTAATGCTAAGAATTATGTGTCTGCTAGTGTACGAGAGCACACAGTTTGAAAAGGAGATTAGAGCGGTTAGTAACTCTAAGTATTATGTGTCTGCTAGTGTACGGGAGAGACAGTGTGCAAAGGAGATTAGAGCAGCTAGTAACTCTAAGTATTATGTGTCGGCTAGTGTATGGGAGAGACAGTTTGCAGAGGAGATTGGAGCAGCTAGTAACTCTAAGAATTATGTGTCTGCTAGTGTACGGGAGCTCACAGTTTGCAAAGGAGATTAGAGCAGGTACTCTCAGCCAAACGCTTCCGTTTGACATCAACATAATTGTGAGATAACTCCTCTTAATCCCTAAATGCTATTAGGAGATAAGGAGATGTCTTGAAAATATGAAGTTACTTACCACATTCAGATCTGAAGATGAGGTTTCTGGTTTTATGCATGGAATGATATCCGGAATAGAAGATTTCTCAATCTTAATATCCGTGTGATGGTCTGTATCGTCCTGCAAAGAAATGAGTTGTTTCATATATATGTTCCTTTGCGTAGTAGCAATTATATCTTACAGATGGCTTGTAAACTTGCACTGAAGGAATTAAGGAATAAAATAACATACTGAAGGTAATTCAACCCCGCATTCATAGTTTTCTTTCGTCGACAGCCACATGGCAACAAACCTAACAGTTATTGTGCAGGTTTGGCAACGAGCATTTCAGTTAGAATACACTCGCAAAACGTGGGCCTAGCATATTGTCACTAGCATTGAGTGTGTGTGTTGCGGCATTGCGACGTGCAGCAGTTACTTAGAGTTACCATATAACGTTAATAAGGACAAGCTATGTAGATACATTTTGTGTTAAGATATTTCGTACCGAGCGTTGACACTTAAAACAATGTTGATCTAATGGGTACCTAACGTAGGGAGTAATTTAACGTGAACGATAATCAAATAGGGGTTTATTTGTAAGTATACTGGAAGCTACTTGAAGTCTCAATTCATATAATTTCACTTGTAATACATAATGCATGAGTCATTGTGGTTATCAAGATTATTACGCAATTTGTTAATAAATAGAGATCTGAATAAGAATATTTTTATAGACAAAAGCTTTAGAGCATTTCTGAACGCAAATGCTGCACGTGGTCTAATAGAATGCTGGGAAACACCGCCATAGACCATCTCTGGGGAGTTATCAGCGGAGACTTCGTGCCAGTCCAAAACAAGACACATCTAAGCAGTGAAGGTCGCCCATGCGTCATGTGAGGAATCCTACGCGCTAGAAAATACATGTTTCACGGATCAGTCTAGGATTTGACAGGGGGTATCATTTTCAGGGAGTAGTATGGTACTGATATTCTTAAAGATGATGATGATGATAATTGTTGTTTAAGGGGCCTAACATCTAGGTTATCGGCCCCTGTTCTTAAAGATCCTGACTCGTTAGCTTCCCGTTGGAAAGAACATTTTCAAGACCTCCTGAACAGAAACTCGCAAGTCAAGGAAGATGTGTATGCCAATATTCCACAACAACCAATTCAAGATCACTTATGTGATGTCCCTTCTCTTCAAGAAATCGAGAAGGCCATTCAACAGCTGAAGAATAAAAAGGCACCCGGACAAGATGGAATCCCAGCTGAGCTCTTCAAGGAGGGTGGTCTTTGCTAATTCAGCATACACACATGTTGATTGTGAAAATATGGAACATAGGAACAATTCCTGCTGATCTACGAGATGCTTCCATAATCACTATTTTCAAGAAAGGGGATAAGACTCTGTGTAACAATTATCGAGGAATATCTTTGCTCTCTGTTGCGGGGAAAATTCTAGCTGGAGTATTGTCCAATCGTCTATTGCCATTGACTGAAATGTGTCTACCAGAAACACAATGTGGTTTCAGACCAAATAGAGGTACAGTCGATATGATTTTCAGTGCAAGACAAATGCAGGAAAAGTCCAGAGAGCAAAACCAACCTTTGTATATGGCATTTATAGATCTTGTCAAGGCATTTGATTATGTTAATCGAAAAGCTCTATGGAGAATTCTAGCTTTGATTGGATGTCCAAAAAATACATTCCGATACTTAGGCTACTGCACGACGGCATGTTTGCCACTGTTCATTCCAATACAAGACCAAGAGACGCTCAAACAAGGTTGTGTAATTGCTTCAACATTGTTCTCGGTGTTTGTTGGAACTATACTACACCTTGTGGATGATAAACTGCCATCGGGTGTAGAACGTGTGTATAGAACGGATGGAAATCTGTTTCATATTAGCAAAGTGCAAGCTAAGACCAAGGTGTCCTCAGGGTCAGTTATAGATCTTCAATATGCAGATGACAATGTTATTATAGCCAACAATGAGGAAGATCTGCAAACAATCCTAAATTATTTTAATGAAGCATATGAAAGTATTGGACTGGAAATTAACATTGATAAGACTAAGATCCTTTATCAGCCGGCGCCAAATTCCAAAAAGAGAACTCCGGCTATTACAATCAATGGTCAATCTCTGCAAAACGTAAATCATTTTCCTTACCTTGGAAGCAAACTCTCCACATCTGCAAACATAAATCCAATATCGTTTAAGATGAGCTAGTGCGGCTTTCGGTCGTCTCCTAAAAAGAGTGTTTGACAATCATGATATCAGTGTGAGAACCAAACTCTACGTTTACAACGCTGTTGTAATCCCTACTCTTATCTATGGTTGCGAGACCTGGACAACTTACATGAGAAACCCAAAATACCTGGAAAAATACCATCAACGATGCTTACGGAGAATACTGAAAGTTAAATGGCAAGATCGTCGAACAAACATTAGTATCCTCGAAGAAGCCAACACTACAAGCATGGAGGCAAAGATAGTCAGGCATCAGATACGCTGGGCTGGCCATGTTGTCCGCATGCCAGATACACGCCTCCCAAAGAGAATCATGTACTCCCAACTAAAGAATGGACTGCTTGACCATGGAGGGCAGCTTAAACGATACAAGGATGTCCTTAAACATAACCTCAAAGAGTGTGAAATTGATACGGTCTACTGGGAAACCGCAGCTGAAGATAGAACAAAATGGCGTAAAATTGTATACAACGGAGTTGAACAATTAGAACAAGATAGGAGAAGACTGGAAGCTGAAAGGAGGAACCGCAGGAAAGAACGTGCGAAGCGAATGCAAAGGATGGTGTGCCTGCACAATCATCTGCTGATAAAACTAGTGTGTGCTGTCACTGCAGTAAAGTGTGTGCATCCAAAATTGGGCTGTTCAGCCATCTGAGACGACATAATACTTCCAAATAACATTGTATTTTACATACTATATATTCGTTGACGAATAAATGCCTATCATCATCATCACATCGCGATACATTTCCGTGTAAAATTCCCTTAGATTGCGATACATTTCCGTATAAAATTCCTTTAAAAACATAATTGCGGCGCTGATGACGTCATGAAAGGCACTAGATGATTTTCTATCTGGCTTATGGGAAACTCCTGGCGAATAAAGGGTTTTGGAGGGGGAAACATAAAAATAAATCGGCATTTACAATAACCCTGCGATACGCGACTCACATCGAAATTTTCGTAATTACCCAATATTTACAAAATATGTTCCCCCATCTTTACTTGACCTAAATCGATATTTTGGTATTTTAGCTTATATTTACAAAAATATGTATCCCCATATTTACTTCACCTATATAGGATATCTGGAAAAGATCCGGATACACATGCCATAACCAAGTGTTATTGTAAATTGCAATAAATTGCATGTGTATCGGGATCTTTACCAGACATCCTTTAAAGAAGTCAAGTAAAGATGGGCAAACATATTTTATAAATATAATCTAAACTACCAACATTTTGATGTTTATCGAAATTTTTACCAGACATCTTATATAGGTCACGGAAAAATAGGGATACATCATATACTTAAAAGTGAAAGTCTGTATGTATGTGGATTTGTTCTCTATACAAATCTACACTGTTTCACCAATCTCAACCAAATTTTGCATAAACATGGGTCAGGACACGAAAGAAACCGCTGGCTACATGAATTGTCGATAGTCTTTCTCATTCTTCTGATTTCGGCCTATTGGCACTCGAGCAAATGCCAATAAATTCAGAAAATAACCTGATGAATAAATGGCAAGGCCGATCGTTTCCATGGCAAAATTAGCTCATGACGTGACCAACAAGTTTCCATATATCTCTGTAAGAGGCCATGCCACTCCATTTTCTCCACGGCAAATGTAGCTCCAGACGTGACCACCAGATTTCCATCTATCACAATCAAATTTTGCATAAACATAGGTCAGGACACAGAAGAAACTGCTGGCTACATGCATTATCGATAGTCTTTCTCATTCTTCTTATTTTGGCCTCTTGGCACTCGAGCAAAGGCTAATAAAGTCAGAGAATAATGTATTAAGGGAATGACAAGGCCGTTCTTTTCCATGGCAACAGTAGCTCAGGACGTGACCAACAAGTTTCCATCTATCTCTGTAAGAGGCCATGGGACACCATTTTCTCCACGGCAACAGTAGCTACAAACGTGACCACCAGGTTTCCATCTATCTCGATAAGAAGCCATGTCACACCATTTTCTATCCAAACCACGATAAGAACATTATAAATCTGAACGCCATCAAAACCTGAATACATGTTTTAATGTTGTTAACAGGGTTAATTGTAGGGAATTGAAATTTTAAAAAAGATATAAATTGGCTAACCCTGCATGTGGCGTAACGTTACAACAGCTGGAGATATCATCAAGAAGCATAGTATTAAGATCAAATGAGCTTAAATTATTCTGTTGTTGATTAATTTAGAAACTTTGCAATATCATGCTCATATAGCCCATGAACTTGAGTGTGTATGAAATGTTTCTGATAACATGTGTTACTGTGATGGCTGTAGTAGTGTGTGTATTTGTAATTCAAATAAGGATTGGAAAGGAGGTTGCTATGGCCTTCAGTTAGGAACTATCGCGGTATTTACTTCGAGTATAATAACTAACCCCTGGCACAGCAGCCCAAGAAGGGCCAAGGCCTACCAGGCGACCGCTGTCCAATCATTTGGCCTGCAGATATTGAGGTAACGCGTGGTCAGCACATCGGTCCCCTTGGCCGTTAATCTTGGTTTTCCTGACCGAGATTTGCTTCGAGTATAAGTGGGAAACCACGGAAAACAATTACCAAGTTTTGGCTCGAGAGTGTAGCCCACCATTCCGGCTCTCAGACCAAAATTAAAATGTCATGACAAAGCCGGGATTCAAAACCGGACCTCCAAGGCGAAAGCCGAGAATGCTAGCCGATAACACACGAGGTCGTAAAATGATTTTTGCATTTTATGTATAACATTATTTAATATTTAGTCATTACGGCACCGAAACCTATGTGACATTTGGTTCTAATTTTACACTTTTGATGCCGCTGCTGTTACGGAATATTTTGAATCTTTACCTTAAGACGAAAGGTATCACGCGCAATATATGGTATGTAATATCTACTAGAATTGAAGTTTTATACACTCAGTTAAAGTGTGTTCTACTACTGATATGTTGACGTTTATGTTTTATTAATCATAATGTCCTTATGCTGCATTATTTTTAAATTGTTGACAGTGTTTACCTACAAGCTGACTTTTGTATTACAAAACAGAAATACAGTAACTTTTTCGTGATATTGCAGATTGTTCTATGAATAGTATTTGTCTTTGTTATTCGGGTTAAATTGTAATGGGTTATTATCCTGCTCTATGACTATGCTAATTTGTAATGGAACCAGATGTTAAATTATGATATGAGTTGATAACATGTTAATAACATAATTAAACTACGAATATATATTATTATGCGATAATTTTCGGCTGATAAGGACCAACCAGTAAGTAATGATACTTTCCCATAAGAATAGCGGACATTATATAGTTCGATTCTATTCGTTCACAATGTTTTTCCTATGTTTATATATTTATATTAGCCATTAACCCCGCCAACTTGGGCCCAATGTTTGGGAAGCCAGGCTCTGCCTGTCACAAGCCAGGACAAAGTGGTGAGTGATAGAGGAGTAACACACCTTTAAAAAAACTTGGTCCAGCTGGCCAAGCTGGTAGTACCTTGTAAGGGTCCCTTGCCAGGGATATGGTGAAGTACTCAACGGCATAGGCAATGGAGTAGATGGACTACGGAACAGTGAAAATGGCGGAAGAGGCAGCTCAGTACTCGGGATAATGAGTAAAAGGTATTTGGTATATGGTACTGTTCCCGAAATTCACATAGCGAACACCTAGTACCCGAGGATGGGAAGGATCGCAAGGACTGCTGATACCAAGCTAGATAAACCAACAAATTCCGCTAGATGGTTAACTAGGAATCTCTCAGTGCATTATGTTTAAAACACGGTCGTACTGCTAACTAGCTACAATTAAAACTCCTACTACAAAGTACGGTAGGACAAGACTCTCGGTATCTCGAGGGTGAACGGTTAAAATTAAGTGGGGGCCACTATTTAACCAATAGTACCACCGCCTTTAATTGTTAAATGAAGAAATCGTGAAATTCTATAAAAGAAAGAGGCAGGCTAAATAGTGCATGCCAATGTTTATTCAAAAGGTTCTCACTCAAACAATTACAAAACATATACTCAAAGCATTCTCAACATAATTAAATCAAATCTTCACCTGTTGACAACTGAAATATTTGTGAATTTCATCACAATCTAGGACATCACCCTGTCCTCCTTTACAATAAATGCCTTCTAAAAATAGACATTAGGTCTAAAACTTTTAAACGTAGATCAACGTATTAATCCAACTGTATATCTGAGATTCGCTTCTCCTCAGGATACTACTATTGTTTACATTCAAATATCCCTACATAATACTATTTCGTTTCATCGCACCCTAACGTTCCACAATTCTATAAACATATAAATTGTCTTAATATCGTTACTATTATTTAATTTATTTACAATATTTATAATTATCACGACCTGCATGATATCACTTTCTAGATCTTTATAGATCTCCATAGATCTCTCTGGTTCTCTCCTAGATCCTTTCTTCATTTAAATCTTTCATTAATACAGAATCACATCTATTTCGTCTCTTCTGGAAGGTATCTCAATGCAATTGAACATAAGTAACAACCATCTAAGGTATTTGCTGTTCTATATGTCATAATCATTAATAAACCGATAAATGATGAGCAATATAGCAGATTATCATCATGGTTAACTTTATCTCTTACTATCGTGGTTTGTGGTGCTTAAACAACATTGCACACATCGCAATAACTTTGTTGTTCCGACAACAACATTAACATTACACTCATTAGTCCTTACATATCGCTCATACTCGTGGACATAATACTCTTATCGTTGCATTGAACAAATCCCTTAAAATTTGCGTCTTACCACTCGTGCATACGTCTTCAACAACGACGTTCATCTAACCATTACTATGCACGGAATTGAAACAATAATAAATATAATATTCAATTTCAACACACCGCCTGGGATGCGAGAAAATCAGTAAGCCTACTACTGTAGTTATTCAAATACTATGAAATAACTTTCAATTTACAAATATATCACTAGCGTTTATACATCGTCCTCGTGCCATTATATTACCATTTCTTGTTCCATTACCTCGCAACGCATTATTTATTTATGCAATCTTCCATTAACTACCTTGCTATACCGATTCAGATGCGATATCTTTACTTACTTATCGTATATATTCCATAAATTAACCACGTTACAATTTTAACCAAATACTTAGAAGATCTGCATCTGTATATGCCACCGAATAAAAATACTACATATCCACTCATTCTGTGTTCACATCTGCAAATAAATGCTTAACAACATTCCTTCATACTTACGATGCATAATAACTGAGTGTATCAACTACACCTCGTATCTCAATACATGTAATGCTTACATTAGCATTATTAAACCTTTCGTTCGATAGTGAGCTAGAATTTCCCTTTCATTAAAAACAGCTGATTGCTTAGAAAATACATTCATGTATTTTAAACTATTTACGTGCTTTCAAAGCCTTGTATAACAATCATGCTTATTACATTTTACTGCAGCGACGAATAGCGTGGTGGTAATACTTAGTAAAGCATATTACATTGCTTAATATCTCTCCAAAGCTTTCTGTGACAATATATAGCGTTCTATAACGTCTTACATCATTTTATAGCGTTTAAACAATGTATACAGTCTTACTTGGCGTTATACTTAATATGAACCTTTGTATAGCGTTCTACACAACATAAACCTTCTTGTAGCATTCCACAATCTATAAAACGCATTTACGCATATCGGAATTCAATTACTATCAATAAAGCAGACGAGGAATTAATTTTACAATACCTCTAACAACACACGGTGACGTGTAATTTTATTACAAACTCTAATATGACATGGCTAAACAAACAATTAAAAGTAATGAAGATTAACCTGGTCATAAATTTTGGTCAGCACAAGATATACACAACATGGCAACAACTACTAAATGAATCGTAAATCCTCAAATACCTTACTGTCCGTACGTTTCTTGGCAATCTGCGGTAGCGGTGAACAGCTGAAAACGGGATTCCTTACACTGCGTTCTCCAAATACCTGCTTGCGGAGCTCGGCTGCTTGTCTGGCCACCACGTGGTCCCGCTGTGGCGGTCCAAAACAGCACGTCGCCTCGAATGACCTGAGTTGAACCAGCGGTGCTCCCCCAGCCTCGTACCTCGAACTCGTACTGGCATCTCACGTACGTTTCTGAATCAGATGATTATGTCGTAATTCTCTTCGTACGGCAGCTCTCTCGATGTTCTACGGTGAATGCATATGGTATGACGATAATATTGCGAAAATTCCATGGTGTTATTGGAACCTCCACTAGTAGAGTTGCATTTTGTGACATTTTTGAACTACAGTTGGAAATGTGGTAGTTTGTCTTCATAATTCCTTCATATAATTCCTTATTATACACCTGGTGTCCACATCACTGATTGTAGATTATTTCCCCATCACAGCGCTTAACAAGTCATAACTCCCTCTGTAGAGTTCAGATTTTAATATGCTTTCCGGATTGATTCGATCGACATAGTAGCTGTTTAATATTTCTGAAGTATCATTCATTAATATACTTCTCCTGAGATTTAGTGTATATCTCGAGAAATCATAGAATTATAATCGTAGTCAGTCTTCTTCTTATGCTATGTAAAATACGTATAATGCAGTAATGTTTCTCTGCTTCAAATTATAGCGTTCATTTGCACTGCAAGTTCTCAACGGGGCTTCCTTCTATTTCTTGACCAGACGAAGGCACTTGCCTCCGGGTATCTCCTCCTTCTTCGCTGACTCGAATTCAGTAATATTTGCTGGAGCCTTAATTAGCACGACTTGACATGTCAATCGCTCAGTGTGGAATGAATCTGGTGTCAAAGCAAGACTTGCCTCCTCTGCATAAAAATGGCGTCTTAACGCGAAAAAAAAAACAGCGTCTGTCCACTTCTTATCAGAATATCTCTAAAACAATGCTTAATCTCAAACAAACCTTCAGTCCATAATTATTTATTTTCTAACAGCTTCGTATTTCCATACTCGAATTGTTTATAATTATTCCAATAAATAATCATAATTGTATCCGTGCTAATATCTGTAAATTATTTGATTGGCTTAGCTGCGATCACGTGACTCCTTTGTGCATTCTCAGCGCGTGGCTCGGCGTGCGTTCGGCTAGAGGTGTCGTGCGCAAAGCCCTCTACTCTCGGAAGACTCTGTCTGTCTGTCTCTCTCACACACAAGTTAAAAACTGATTCTGAGCCGGCGTAACTTGTCAAGAACTCAACGAAATGTCGATTTCCATCACCAACTAAGCATTATTCTCTCCATGTTAAAAATATACAGATCATAAATTTAAGCATTTCTCTCCTTTCCTTGCTTTTATAAAGGCTTATAGCAAGACCACGTCTTCTTGCCTGCATTAACTACATGCATGCACGGCGTATAATATGTCCAAACTCCTTTTAATAAAATTAAAACTCTCTCGTAACACAGGTTCGATTCTCGACTGCAGTATATCCTGGGGTTCAATAAATTCGGGCTTAGTACTGTCCCCGATAACCCGGATAGTAGGCTGTCAGATATCCGCCCCCTCAATCGGATTGCCAATAATCAAACGCGCCGGCATAGCTACATCAATGAAAATGGCACTGACAGATACTATCGAGATTTGAGTACAGCAGTTACTAAGAAATTATTGTGGAACACACCAAAATATACGGGGGTTCATACTTACCTTTACTTACGTTTTAAATTTATCTCGGGGACTGGGTTGTCAACTGGATCACTTAAAGTATGCCCACACAATAACCTCCACCATGATATTTAAAATGAACCATAACGAAGACGAGAAACTTTAAACTGCACAATAATTTATTTCACAAAAAGAATGAATTTAACAAAATAAAACAACAAAATCCACGTGGCAATCAGAAGCCATCGTCTATATAACCATGTCCTCCTGTAGGACTTGTATACTCTACATACAATGTTTCAGCTTTCTCAAGCTCAAAATAACGTAAAAATAATAATGCACTTGGAATGGAAACGGGATTTGGGACGAGACACATATAGCAATTGTTTTGCGTGTTTATATACTTCACATTTTATTTATAGCCACAAGGCTATTATGGATACGTCCTTGGCCTCTGTCATACAGTTGTCCGGGCCAGCTGCAATGCACCTGCATCGTCAAAGTGGACTCACCTGTCTGGTCCACGTTAGCATATGCTTGTTACATCAGAGCTTAGCTCTCCCTTTCAAAACACGTAAATGTCCACATCTCAACTGAAATATTATCACGCAAATGTTTTAAATGCTCCATTCAAACACCAGTGGAATACTCTAACAATCCCAAATCATGTTTAATTGTTCAAGCCACTTGCTTAATTAGCGTTGTTTAGAGTATAAAAACAAAACTCCAAATGTTTATAACAAAAGTTCATTAATTATTTATAACAATTATAAGTTGTTTATAACCATGTCAAATGACAATTGAAATATATATATTCGCCACTCTCAATCCCTTTCATTTCAAATTATTATCAAAGATATTTACAAATTATTTACAATATTAATATTGTTTATATTATTTATACAAGAAATACATTAAACCACACGTTTATCCAGTTGATAATTACTCAAATCGAGGTAATATAATCGACCAATGAAGGTTAGTTACATTTTAAAGTTCATATTCAGGTTTAATAAGGTTTTAATAATAATTATTATTAGTGATGGTAACCTCCATTCAAAATCGTTATCTCAAATTATTTAACACTCTTGTTAATTTTAATAGTATCTTCATATGAATAACTTTCAAAGAACCAGGACAATACATTCAGCGGAAAAATACTTCGCTTCAAAATGCACAAAATTGCATAAAAGAGGCCCAGAATTCCTCATATATTTCAACATATATGGCATAAAAATCTTCCACAGTACTTACAAAAATCCTCCACTTACAACTTCTTCAACATCAATAATTACTGTGGGAATCTGCTTCACTTATTCAAAGGCATTATTCATCAGCGACTCTCACATGTCCACTGAACTAACGATTATACATCCATTGTTCCTCTTTAAAAATTCTTATATTCATCAATTGTAATAATGACTGTTATTATTTAACCTTCGTGGGTTTCATTCATGAATCGATATGAAGTAAAAATTTGCCACTCACAAATAAATTTAATAGCAAATACGATTAGACACTCCTCCCTGGTCTATCAAAATTGAGATTAATATCTTCAAAGTAACACAGTATAAAAATACTATCTTCAATCAAAGTTCATCTAAACTGCATAAATAGTCGAATAGAATACAATTAGACTGTGGAATGCAAACATTATTGTTCCAATCTATAATTGAGAAAAAACTACTATCAAATATTCATTACTTTAGTGTATTCAATAATTCGTAGTCAAAGTTCCTATTTCATAAAATTGTCTGTAATGCAACGGTAATTAGAACTGACGATAAATGTCTATGTTGCAATCATGTTCATAAAACGACTAGTATTTCCAAGATCGTCGACAATGATAAAGATTTTAACGCTCTAAAATCTTTTAATTATTCTTCTTTCTTGAGGATGACAGAAAATTGGTCAAAGTAATTTACTGAATAGAATTACTTTAATAAAGTGACACGCTGTCTGAATTCAAATCTTCCATAGAAAATCATTAACTTTACAGTCAAATCGTGACTACAAAAATATGCAAATTACTGAAAGAATCTAATATATCAGTCTCAACTGATCCAAAATTATTTAAGTATGCCAATGACATAACCATGTCTTAATAAATCGTCGAAAAAGGCATCAATCATCGAAGTGTACTGAGTACAGAAATATTAATCAAGAAAATGGGGCAAAATATAGGACACAAAAATATGGGAAAAATGGTTGCTCAGATATCGCTACAAGACTCAAATAATACAAGAAACGTTCACGACTACCTTATCTGTTGATTGAAGTTCTAGAGGAAAGTTTTCAAAGAAAACTGCTGTTGGTTCCATTTCACCAGCGTTAAGATGTGCTCCGACCTCGAACCTGGAATCAGCGTCCTCGGAGAATCGAACTGCTTCCTCCTCCGGAATTTGCACTGCTCCGTGTATACGAAAGACATCCTTCTGGCAAAATTCTTCTTTGTGAGCCGGGTCCACCCTGGCCTCTCTTGAAAATTCCCTGAAGTTCTGGTCGTAATTCGCCATGAAGTTTATTGCAGTTATTTCCGCAGAAATATTCATAATCGTGGAGTATGAAAATATTTCCACTGTCATTTGATATAATTCAGCGATGGATTCACGATGCATGAGTGTAGTTGGATGTTCACTACATGCTCGCTTTTGTAGAATGACGATTAACGAAGTTCCATGCTGTTACTTCACTCCATCGATATATGTCCCAATTGCATTAAAGCCTTAGCCTTCCATCTCAACTTCTGTTATAATCATTGAAAGCACTACCAGATTATAATGTTCCATAGTGGAATGTATCGTTGTATTACTAAACGTATTCTCCAATATCACTGTTGTAATCCACGTGTCAGCCGTAGTGTATAATGTGGAAATTTTAAAAGTGTTTCTCATGTGGCGAGAAAATCACTTTTGTTGGCAGCCTTAAAGTGCCAATATCTTTCGAAGTATAACTGTGAAATTGTCCAAATCTTCTACACACCTCTATGTTGTGCTGCCCAATTGAATTATAATAAAGGCTGAAGTTAACTCTTTATATCTTATCAGGTAGAAACGTTAATGTGAGCGTTACAACTTCACCTAGTTTCGAACAGCGTAAAATGGAACTGCTCCGTGTTCGTTCGATGCGCCGGGCTTTTACCATGCACGCTAAAGACGACTTACTTCACTGAATCACTTGAAAACGACTATAAATCACCAGAAATATATATGCGATCTGACATATGAGATCTGAGAGCTCCTCTCTGCTGTGCACGACCTTTTATTAACTTCTTAAGGGGCGTATCCATCCCTTCCATAGCCTGTTGCTCCGTCATCTCTGAAAGTTCTAACTTTGGCTATACTTGACGGATTTTCAAATTTCAAAAACTCAAAATTAATTTCTTCAAAATTCCAAATCAATGCCATAACTGAAAATAGATTTCCACAATTCTGCATGCCAATAATTAAATACGGTAGTTTCAGCAATCTCCGTCTTCTTTCCAAACTATCGTTCATTGGTTCAAGCCTTTCCTCCAATAGCGTAGCTTCTTCCTTAGCACAATACCTTGTTTCCTGCGACTGCGTCGTAAATCTCAGATCTTTCTCGAACAAAATCATGACGTCACCAAGAATCTCAGCTCAACCAGCCTGCTTGCCTCAAGTCTGCGTCATCCGTGCCTACGTCATGAATATCCACGTCACAACTATGACATCCATAACTTTACTCATATTTTCCAATACAGCCACCGTGGTCTCAATATAATTCAATTTACGGGGGCATTCTCCCTTCACCACGTTTTAAAAACAGTTGCAAATTGTTTTTAAACTCTGTGTTATAAATATCTCAATTCACTTGAACACGAAATTGAATTATTATTGGCTTACTCTTATATGATATTTCCTCTATGTTCCTTAATCATAAGTCTCTTCTTCTCTGGGTTGTGTGTGGCTAATGTATTTATAGTTTCTCACTGTCGTTGAGAAATCGGCGGTTTTTTTTTGTGTTACCAATCTCAAAGTTCTGCTGGCTTGTAGAAGGACCAGGATCGATCACTACATCCTGTCTTTTCTTTTGGTTTTCAGCTTCCTTCTCTCGCAATTCCTTTAGATACTGCTGACTTTCTTTCTCTCTTTCCTGATATTTGTCGGGTGTCATAACCTGACCTTGAGAATTCTGATTTCGATTCTGGTAATTTCTATTATAGTTTCTATTGTAGCCCTGGTTATTGTAGTATCTACCTCTTCCATTATTATAATTGCCTCTATTGTTCCAGCCTCGTCTTTGCTGATATGGACGGTAACCTTGCGATCTGTTGCGAAAATAATTATTCCTATGGGGACCTACATTTTCGGTTTTTCCTTCGTCAGCGGGCTTATCAGTTTGCTGGACTTGATCCAAATAGACCGTATTGATGTCTTCGAATTCATGCCTCTGACCTTTCTGAACCACATTTGGCATTGGACTCGTGTAGTCAAGCCTACTCAACAATTCGTCCATGCTGGTCAAATCTCTGATATTTGACGATATAATCAGTCTTCTTACTTCCACAAGCAGCATACGCGAAATAGCATCGATCAACTGCTCTGTTGACAATGGGGGTTGCAAAAATCTCAAGCGTGATAGTTGGCTCGTGAAGAAATCAGCGTACTGTGTTGGAAGAGTACCTGAATAATTCCTTGAGTATACCTCAGCTCTTAATGAATTCTGAGCTTCTATGGACCAGAATCGTTTGATCAGTGCCTCTGCGAATTCGTCAAAATTACTGAAGGTGTAGCGAAATGCTCGGAACCATTCAAGGGGTCCTCCAGCTAGAAATCTCTCTACTATCCTCATCTCTCTTTCTCTGGGAATGTGAGCTTCGATAAAATAATCTTTAAGGTTACTGATATATTCTATCGGTGTCAGACTATCAGTATTGCTAAATTTTTGAGGTTTGTCCTCGAAGTTCCGGATGACTGTCACATTTCTCGGATATGAATCCATGTAATTTTTCCCACTATCGCGATATTTCCATTCCGGTTCAATATTCCTATCCTCATCTTCTTCCCGGAATCTGGATATACGTTCCTCAGGACCAATATCTCTCTCTTCTGCAGTGAGGTTACATCTTCTGACGTAATTCCTGTCTTCGCAAGTCGATCCTTCTGGATCCTTATCAGTGATTTCCGTTATAACTTTCCTGATCAACTCTTCTTTGTAGGTTTCCATCAGGCTAGCTTCTCCTAGTTTCAAATTCTGCAGTTTGCTCGTAGTTTCGTTAACATCAGAGACAACCTTATGAATTTGTTCCTTTAATGTTTGCACGTCCTGACCTATCTGTGTTCTATCCACTACCTGCTTTTTGGATAGCGAATCCATCCTGATACTCAAATCCTTCCTAATCTGAACTACTTCATTGTTAATGTCTACTTGTGTACTGGCAAGTTTTCGTTCAATTCGCTCCTGAATTTCATTTACATGTTCCCCACTTGACCTGTTCCATTCATCTTTCCATACCGTTACATTTGCAGTTAACATTTCCGCAATATCTACTTCGATGTCTTCCTTAAGTAACCGATTATGATCTAGAACCTGGGTTCTCATGACATCTACATCATATTTTAGACCTGCTAAAGAAGCTGTTGTCCTAACAGACTCGTCAACTAATCGAGTTGTCAAAGCACTAATGTTACGAGTACAAAGTGTTTTTGAAGTTTCAATTTCCTCCCTAACTTTGTTAACATCAGTCTGAACTTTAGCAATGTCTACAAAAACTGTATTTACTTCTACTTGTATTTTATTGATGTCGCTTTGCATCTCATTTACATCTGTATGAATGTTGTTAATGTCTACCTGAACGTTTGATACATCGGTTCCAACATTTTTAATTTCTCTTTGAACCTCTTCTACTTTATCCTGTACAGTAGCAACATCGTTCCTAACAACAATCACTTCAGCTCTAGCACATGAAATATCACCCCGGACATTAGCAACATCAAGATTCAACATAGTAAGATCTTTCTGTACCTTAGAAACATCAGTTTTAACATCAGAAACATCTTTATGAATGTCACTTACAGCATTCTCGATTCCCTGGGTACTGATCTGTAAACGCGACATATCATTTTCTAAGCTTGCAGAACTGGTCTGAATAACTTTCAAATTTTCATCCATCCTAGTAGACAAATTACTAGCATTCTCCTTCATCATCTCCTGCATTCTAATAGACAAATTAGCAGACAAGTTACTAGCATTCTCCTCCATTCGACTAGTATTCCTAGCTTCCATCTCCTGCATGCTTTCGTTCATGCTAGCTTTCAAACTAGCAGACAAATTGTTGGACATCTCCTCCAACATTTTCCTCATACTCTCATCTGCCATTTCAATAATCTTTCAATAATAAACTGCTTTAGGGACATACATCAAACAGAGCAAAATAACATCTGAGCAACATTTTTCACCATATATAAATTTTGAGCAATTTTCTGTCTTAAATCTAACTTATAAATACCTTATAATTAACCTTCGTAGACACTTCATGTTGAAATAAACTCAAGCACATGTTCAAATTTCTTTGTTTCATTTTAAAATATCCTAACACAAATAATTTACATTTACAATCCAAATAATTTAATTTTATCTTTAATATGACTAAACACGTCATAAGCCGGTCAAATAAAATAAGATTCCAGATCATAGGCGATTTTTCTAAGTTTCCAGCCTATTTAACCTCTCTCAAGTTGTATAAGATCTGATCTTTTCTGAGTGTAATTTTCCTAATACAGCACAACATTTAATTCCTATATAATCACACTCTCAAGTTCTACAATTGGCCAAGACATCTAACAAAGAATCAACCTCTTTATTTGAGTCTTCACAATCCCTTTGACATCGATAACTTGGTAATCCAATGTTATTCGAACACTCCACAAATTGCGGTGCCAATTCTACTGCAATAACTTGGTAATCCAATGTTATTCAGTCGAACGTGCCAATCGAGCCAATCGTGCCCCACACGTTGATTGCGCCAATCCTACTTGGTAATCCAGTTTTGTAGATCGAGCCCCACGTTTTAGGGTTGCCAATCCTACTGTCCCCGATAACCCGGATAGTAGGCTGTCAGATATCCGCCCCCTCAATCGGATTGCCAATAATCAAACGCGCCGGCATAGCTACATCAATGAAAATGGCACTGACAGATACTATCGAGATTTGAGTACAGCAGTTACTAAGAAATTATTGTGGAACACACCAAAATACACGGGGGTTCATACTTACCTTTACTTACCTTTTAAATTTATCTCGGGGACTGGGTTGTCAGCTGGATCACTTAAAGTATGCCCACACAATAACCTCCACCATGATATTTAAAATGAACCACAACGAAGACGAGAAACTTTAAACTGCACAATAATTTATTTCACAAAAAGAATGAATTTAACAAAATAAAACAACAAAATCCACGTGGCAATCAGAAGCCATCGTCTATATAACCATGTCCTCCTGTAGGACTTGTATACTCTACATACAATGTTTCAGCTTTCTCAAGCTCAAAATAACGTAAAAATAATAATGCACTTGGAATGGAAACGGGATTTGGGACGAGACACATATAGCAATTGTTTTGCGTGTTTATATACTTCACATTTTATTTATAGCCACAAGGCTATTATGGACACGTCCTTGGCCTCTGTCATACAGTTGTCCGGGCCAGCTGCAATGCACCTGCATCGTCAAAGTGGACTCACCTGTCTGGTCCGCGTTAGCATATGCTTGTTACATCAGAGCTTAGCTCTCCCTTTCAAAACACGTAAATGTCCACATCTCAACTGAAATATTATCACGCAAATGTTTTAAATGCTCCATTCAAACACCAGTGGAATACTCTAACAATCCCAAATCATGTTTAATTGGTCAAGCCACTTGCTTAATTAGCGTTGTTTGGAGTATAAAAACAAAACTCCAAATGTTTATAACAAAAGTTCATTAATTATTTATAACAATTATAAGTTGTTTATAACAATGTCAAATGACAATTGAAAAATATATATTCGCCACTCTCAATCCCTTTCATTTCAAATTATTATCAAAGATATTTACAAATTATTTACAATATTAATATTGTTTATATTATTTATACAAGAAATACATTAAACCACACGTTTATCCGGTTGATAATTACTCAAATCGTGGTAATATAATCGACCAATGAAGGTTAGTTACATTTTAAAGTTCATATTCAGGTTTAATAAGGTTTTAATAATTATTATTATTAGTGATGGTAACCTCCATTCAAAATCGTTATCTCAAATTATTTAACACTCTTGTTAATTTTAACAGTATCTTCATATGAATAACTTTCAAAGAACCAGGACAATACATTCAGCGGAAAAATACTTCGCTTCAAAATGCACAAAATTGCATAAAATAGGCCCAGAATTCCTCATATATTTCAACATATATGGCATAAAAATCTTCCACAGTACATACAAAAATCCTCCTCTTACAACTTCTTCAACATCAATAATTACTGTGGGAATCTGCTTCACTTATTCAAAGGCATTATTCATCAGCGACTTTCACATGTCCACTGAACTAACGATTATACATCCATTGTTCCTCTTTAAAAATTCTTATATTCATCAATTGTAATAATGACTGTTATTATTTAACCTTCGTGGGTTTCATTCATGAATCGATATGAAGTAAAAAATTGCCACTCACAAATAAATTTAATAGCAAATACGATTAGACACTCCTCCCTGGTCTATCAAAATTGAGATTAATATCTTCAAAGTAACGCAGTATAAAAATACTATCTTCAATCAAAGTTCATCTAAACTGCATAAATAGTCGAATAGAATACAATTAGACTGTGGAATGCAAACATTATTGTTCCAATCTATAATTGAGAAAAAACTACTATCAAATATTCATTACTTTAGTGTATTCAATAATTCGTAGTCAAAGTTCCTATTTCATAAAATTGTCTGTAATGCAACGGTAATTAGAACTGACGATAAATGTCTATGTTGCAATCATGTTCATAAAACGACTAGTATTTCCAAGATCGTCGACAATGATAAAGATTTTAACGCTCTAAAATCTGTTAATTATTCTTCTTTCTTGAGGATGACAGAAAATTGGTCAAAGTAATTTACTGAATAGAATTACTTTAATAAAGTGACACGCTGTCTGAATTCAAATCTTCCATAGAAAATCATTAACTTTACAGTCAAATCGTGACTACAAAAATATGCAAATTACTGAAAGAATCTAATATATCAGTCTCAACTGATCCAAAATTATTTAGGTATGCCAATGACATAACCATGTCTTAATAAATCGTCGAAAAAGGCATCAATCATCGAAGTGTACTGAGTACAGAAATATTAATCAAGAAAATGGGGCAAAATATAGGACACAAAAATATGGGAAAAATGGTTGCTCAGATATCGCTACAAGACTCAAATAATACAAGAAACGTTCACGACTACCTTATCTGTTGATTGAAGTTCTAGAGGAAAGTTTTCAAAGAAAACTGCTGTTGGTTCCATTTCACCAGCGTAAAGATGTGCTCCGACCTCGAACCTGGAATCAGCGTCCTCGGAGAATCGAACTGCTTCCTCCTCCGGAATTTGCACTGCTCCGTGTATACGAAAGACATCCTTCTGGCAAAATTCTTCTTTGTGAGCCGGGTCCACCCTGGCCTCTCTTGAAAATTCCCTGAAGTTCTGGTCGTAATTCGCCATGAAGTTTATTGCAGTTATTTCCGCAGAAATATTCATAATCGTGGAGTTTGACAATATTTCCACTGTCATTTGATATAATTCAGCGATGGATTCACGATGCATGAGTGTAGTTGGATGTTCACTACATGCTCGCTTTTGTAGAATGACGATTAACGAAGTTCCATGCTGTTACTTCACTCCATCGATATATGTCCCAATTGCATTAAAGCCTTAGCCTTCCATCTCAACTTCTGTTATAATCATTGAAAGCACTACCAGATTATAATGTTCCATAGTGGAATGTATCGTTGTATTACTAAACGTATTCTCCAATATCACTGTTGTAATCCACGTGTCAGCCGTAGTGTATAATGTGGAAATTTTAAAAGTGTTTCTCATGTGGCGAGAAAATCACTTTTGTTGGCAGCCTTAAAGTGCCAATATCTTTCGAAGTATAACTGTGAAATTGTCCAAATCTTCTACACACCTCAATGTTGTACTGCCCAATTGAATTATAATAAAGGCTGAAGTTAACTCTTTATATCTTATCAGGTAGAAACGTTAATGTGAGCGTTACAACTTCACCTAGTTTCGAACAGCGTAAAATGGAACTGCTCCGTGTTCGTTCGATGCGCCGGGCTTTTACCATGCACGCTAAAGACGACTTACTTCACTGAATCACTTGAAAACGACTATAAATCACCAGAAATATATATGCGATCTGACATATGAGATCTGAGAGCTCCTCTCTGCTGTGCACGACCTTTTATTAACTTCTTAAGGGGCGTATCCATCCCTTCCATAGCCTGTTGCTCCGTCATCGCTGAAAGTTCTAACTTTGGCTATACTTGACGGATTTTCAAATTTCAAAAACTCAAAATTAATTTCTTCAAAATTCCAAATCAATGCCATAACTGAAAATAGATTTCCACAATTCTGCATGCCAATAATTAAATACGGTAGTTTCAGCAATCTCCGTCTTCTTTCCAAACTATCGTTCATTGGTTCAAGCCTTTCCTCCAATAGCGTAGCTTCTTCCTTAGCACAATACCTTGTTTCCTGCGACTGCGTCGTAAATCTCAGATCTTTCTCGAACAAAATCATGACGTCACCAAGAATCTCAGCTCAACCAGCCTGCTTGCCTCAAGTCTGCGTCATCCGTGCCTACGTCATGAATATCCACGTCACAACTATGACATCCATAACTTTACTCATATTTTCCAATACAGCCACCGTGGTCTCAATATAATTCAATTTACGGGGGCAGTACCAAATATCATTTTAAGGGGACGACCGTTTCACATGGTAGTGGCGGTACCCCGACAGCGTCTGTTTCACATGTTAGTGGCGACTGATACTGTAATACTCAGAAGTGTAACTCTTGAGTTTAACCCACTGACATGTCAGTCAAAACATCAATTAAATCAACATGAATAGTGCACCTTCTAGATCAATAAATTACCGCAGGGGTTTCAGTCCCAGAATTGCCTATTCGGATTCTGGGAAGACCACAGATGTGTGCAAGGAGGTAAGTCGGAGTACCTCAAATCCCCATAGGAACATTCTTAAAGCATGATCTCGGCTTTGGCTAATGACATATAATGTCAATTCCCTTTTGAAAGTTGGGAAATTAAAAAAATATCTTAAATAAAGCTAGAGAACGTAATATAAAAATTGTTGCATACCAAGAATCACGGTAAACAGATGATGTCCTTTTGATTGTAAAAACTTCAGGATGTTTAAAGGAAAGCCAGGAGAACGAGTCATGGCCCACTGTCCACAATTTGGGACCGGATTTCTAGTGGATAAATCAATACTTGAATCAGTTGTGACATTCAAGTCCTACTCTGGTCGTCTTTCCAACATAACGATAAAATCAGGGAACAAAATATATACTCTAATTAGTGGTCATGCACCAACTAAAATCACTAACAAGGAAGCATCGGAGAAAGCGGAACAATTTTGAAATCAATTAGATAATGTTTTACAAAGAATTCCACAACATCATGTTAAAATTCTTATGGGGGACTTCAATGCACAAATTGGCAAAGACAGGAAATATCGGTATTGGGTTGGGAAATGGTCTGGCCATAAGCATATTAATAAGAACGGCATGAGGCTCATCCAGTTATGCAGAAGTCATGATTTATTTTTTAAATAAACCATCTTTAAGAAACTCCCTTCTAAAACTAGGACTTGGGTATCACACAATTCCTTATTGGGTGAGTATCAACTGGACTGGATCATGTTAAAATATCCCATTCGTATACTGCAGAAATCATGAAACTAAAAGTACTGAAAGGCCTGGACTTAGATTCTGACTATTATCCAACAAATGTTTCCCTTGATGTGATCACTGAGAAACGAAACTTTACAAAAGGAGTTCCTCAACGTAAGTATGATATAGAGAATATTAAAGGTAATGAAAACTTCATGAAAGGAACTGAAGAAATGCATCCACAAAATTGGCAGCAACTTCAAGCAGGACTCATACAAACAGCTGTAAACATAGCCCCGTTAACAAGGACAAGAAAACGCCCGTGGTGGACAGATGAATGTGACCAGTTAATACACCTTAGGCAGCAAACCTGGCATAATTGGTCATGCAATAAAACTCCAACCACAATTCAAGAACTTTAAAACGTTAGGATAATAGTTACAAAATCAATAAGGAGAACTCGTAAGCAAAGTGAAGATTTTAAATTACAATCAATAGAAGAGGACTTTCGGCAACATAAGACACGAAACTATTATAGAACGTTCAAGCAAAAGTTGATAAAGTATTCTTCGCCATCGCTCCATTTTATTAATGAAAATGGAGAATTGGCTTATATTATAGATGCAAACTGTACAATCCTTGCAGTATACTTTTCTAAATTACTTAACAGTGACTTACCACAAGAAAAGTTTAAGTTCATCAATTCTTATAAAATTAATCAAGATTCAACCCCACCGACTGTACAAGAGATTAAAGAAATCATTCGATCACTAAAAATTAACAAAGCCTCAGGGGTGGATCAAATAACTCCAGAATTGTGGAAAAATGCAGGAGAAAATTGTATCATAAAATTGCACGGAATTATATTGGACATTTGGCAAACGGAAAAAATCCCCTCGGATTCGAAGTTGGCGATAATCGTGTAATATTTATTGGAATCCGGAACTTGTATTTGAGTGGCAACTCTGTGAAAGTTTCTATGATTGTATATCTATGGATTGTTCAGTGTTCTTTGATTGTGGTATTAGGGCGCTTGAGTGGTGGAATCTGGAACTTGTTTTTTGAGTTGCTACTCTGTGAATTGCAGGGAGAAGTGAAGAAAATGGGTCAAGAAGAAGTAATTGGAACAAACGAAATTATGACGTTATGAATGATGTTATGAAATCTACACCGATTGTATGAAATTATATGGAATTAATAATTATTGTTTAACCTGTGAAAAGTAAAGGTATTCTATATCCCTTACCGCGTCTTTACGGACATATTGCTGCTTTCTCAAACATAGCTCATTCCACATGATTAATGCAAGTAAATGGAGATTATTGGAGCTATGAGTTTTGGAAATTATATATTATTTGGTGACGGGATTATTGTCACATTTATGATACATTCCCCATTCTTCAACAAGTAAGTGACATCCCAAGGAATTATATGTGTATTGCAGTAGATCTATATTTCCCTTATTTACTGAAGTGTTCTGGTTGGTAACGGAGACACGCCACACCTGGGGATGAGAGTATTCTCGTGCAACATAATAAAATATTTTTCATAGTAAATAACATATGAAATGGCGCCATCCCGTGTTTTATCTTCTTAGAGAGATCTATATAAATATTGTAAAATTAAAAAAAACATTACAATTGTCACCTAAACGATGGGCACGAGAGCCAGGACACATCAGTGTAGGGGTAGGAATGTCTATATAAGTGGTCTTGATAGTGAAGGGAACGCTGACAATATGCAGAATGGCGATAGTGTGAGTGAGATTGAGAGCGTAGATAACAATACTATGATGGCAGAGAGTATCTCAAGTACTAGTAAAGAGAGAGGAATCTCGGAAGATTCATTAGGTGCGATCATGAGAATGCTGAGTGAAAAATTTGATGAGAGTAATAAGAACAATCAGGAGATGAGGGAAGAGATAAGTAGGCAAAATCAGGAGATGAGCAGGGACATAAGAGAGACGATGGATAAAAATAATAAGGAAATTAATCAAAAGCTAGACTATGTGGTCAGGGAGAATGAGGAATTAAATAGAAAGTATGGGACGCTGCAGGAGTGTATCAGGGGATGAAACAAGAGATTAGAGATGAGATAAGGAGTATGTTGGAAGAAAATGCTAAGGTATTTATAATAGAAGAAGAGCAGATTGTAGATGAAAGTGAATTAGAGATAAAAAGAAGGTAGATAAAAGTAGCATAACGTTAGAAGAAATTGTAGGTGAGAATAGAGTAGATGAGAGGAAGTATCTGTGAGAGGAGACGTTAGGTGAATGTGATTTTGTTAGAATGGTTTGAGGGAAATGGTAGAAGATTTTAGCCAGAAGAATTTAGAAAGTATTCAGGAGATTCAGGAGGAGCATGGAGTGTTGAGAGATAGATTAGAGAATAGAGAAGGGAATATTAAAGAAAAAGTGGAGAGTATAGAGAGGAAGATAGTTGAGCTTGAAATAAGATTACCATATAAGATATGGCGATGATGTAAAGACATATATTTGAGAGGACATAGTAGGCGAAGAAGAGGAATCAGATGTGGAGGTAGACGTCGCGGCTGTATAGGTCGAAATCGCCTAAGTCATAGAGGAAAACGAGGGATAGACCGTAAAAGGCGAAGAAGAAAGAAATGTTGTGGAGGTAAACGTAGAGGTCGCCGCCGACATATTAGAGGAGGACGCTTTAATGGAAATTGAGGGGATGGATATTTTAGGCGAGATAATATTGAAAAATGCACTGGGGATATTTCTCGTTTAAGAAGAAATGATAAAACGAGGTCTAGAAGAGCAGTAGGAGCTGGTCATGTTCGAGTATGGACAAGAGATACAGCCCATTGCTATAATGAATCTAATGATACAGATGTTGACGAAGATGACAATGAACCTAAAAGTATTGTCATTTCGGATAAAGTTGATGTCAAGAAAAGAGTAAAGTTGGAAGCTAAAGCTGACAAGAAGGTCCATACAGATACTGAATTACGAGAACGAGTAGAAAAGAAAGAATATAACTTAGATTTATATATTAGAATTTGTCAAGATCACTTTTTATCTGGACGAAAAAATTAATGTGTTGGGGGCGCGTGCCGCTATTTGTTGTCTTAGATATGAATTAGGTGTTGGAGGCATATCGATGTCTACTTTTTACTCTATGATACATTTGCACAGTGTATATATATTCGTTGATGTTCCGTAGTATATATGTTTTTCGTTGTGGGCATTACTTAATATTTTTCTTATTTTCAGTTATTATGTGGATATTCTTCGTTTTCATTTATGGTATTTTTTGTTCATTCATATTATTGCAGCTTTTGCATTGTCTTTTTAACTTAGTTTTAGGCAGTAATTCCATACAATTGAGAAAAATATGCAAGATTTCAAACTTAGCAATTTAAAATTGGTACATAGTTTAGTATATATGAAGGAGACCCAAGAATTGCAATCAAATGTGGAGAGCTTTGACAAGTTTATGATTGAGGAGCAAGATTAACATTCAGCTGATAGTCATTGGGAAGTTGAAGTGTGATATCCGAGGTTTCGGCCAGTAAAATGTGAAGGCTTGGAAAAGAGGAGATCTTGGATCTATGGGAAGTCATTAGATAGTGGAGGAAAGTATTCCGATTGTTTGATCTTCAGGACATAGGTTCCTTATGTGACTTTATTTTGTACGATGTCATGAAATATGCACTTGTCCGGATATAATGGAATGAGATATTGTAAGTCAGTAGGAAAAGAAATTGTTTGATGAAGAGAGAGTTATGGGATCGTCAGCAGATGGTTGTAGGAAATATTTGTGTACATGGGTGCAAGTTGCAGTATTGTATCAGCCTGATCGAGCTTGACAGACAAAGTGATGTAGAGCAGAAATTGAGTCGTCGATCTCTATGATTCCTTGGAACATGCTGTATGTGGCTTCAACATTTAACCTAAATCCAGAGGGTAACTTTATTCTTTGAGTATTCTTCAAAACAAAGAGTAACATGGGGAAACTTGAAGATTAGGTGGCCTTGGTGCATGCGGACATTATGACTTCAGAAAAAGCTGCAAATTTATGATACCCATGGTGGATATGAATACGTAGGAAAGCTTGGATGGATAGTCCAGGTCCCAATGTGTCAAGATTTTCTATATATATTTTGTTGAATGTGTTTCAGAAATACCTCTAATGTGATACTATTATCAATATTTCTGAGGGCGATGTAATATTTATTGGAATCCGAAACTTGTATTTGAGTGGCAACTCTGTGAAAGTTTCTATGGATTGTTCAGTGTTCTTTGATTGTGGTATTAGGACGCTTGAGTGGTGGAATCTGGAACTTGTTTTTTGAGTGGCTACTCTGTGAATTGCAGGGAGAAGTGGAGAAAATGGGTCAACAAGGAGTAACTGGAACAAGCGAAATTATGAGGTTATGAATGATATTATAAAATCCACACCGATTGTATGAAATTATATGGAATTAATAATTATTGTTTAACCTGTGAAAAGTAAAGATATTCTATATCCCTTACCGCTTCTTTACGGACATATTGCTGCTGTCTCAAACATAGCTCATTCCACATGATTAATGCAAGTAAATGGAGATTATTGGAGCTATGAGTTTTGGAAATTATATATTATTTGGTGACGGGATTATTGTCACATTTATGATACATTCCCCATTCTTCAACAAGTAAGGGACATCCCAAGGAATTATATGTATATTGCAGTAGATCTATATTTCCCTTATTTATTGAAGTGTTCTGGTTGGTGTCGGAGACACGCCACACCTGGGGATGAGAGTATTCTCGCGCAACATAATAAAATATTTTTCATAGTAAATAGCATATGAAATGGCGCCCTCCCGCATTTTATCTTCTTAGAGATATCTATATAAATAATGTAAAATTTAAAAATCATTACAATCCATCCCATACACCAAAAATCGGAAGTAAAACTGACCCAAACAATTATCGAGATGTATCCCTTCTTCGGGTCACATACAACATTCTTTCAAAAGTTTTACTAAACCGTGCAGAGCTTCAAGTAGATAATCAAATCGGTGAATATCAAGGTGGATTCAGGAAGGGACGGTCATATGCAGAGCAAATTTTGAATTTGAAAAACATCATACTATATTTTCGCAACACAACTAACAAAAAATATGTCATAACGTTTGTGGATTTCCGGAAAGCATATGACGGTATAAATCGCGCATCACTCTTTAATGTTTAACAGAATTTGGACTTGACCAAAAAACAAGAAATATTATCAAAGACACACTTACAGCTTGACAAAGAATAAAGTAAAATTTATGGGTGGACTAAGTGAAGAATTTGAAACATATACAGGCATCCGTCAAGGGGATGGAATTTCCCCATTACTTTTCAATTGTGCCCTGGAGAAGTTTGTTAGAGATTGGAGAAAAGCAAGGGCACCTTCTCACCGACTAGGGCCAAAGATTAAGGGTATTCAAATAGACTGTCTGGCATTTGCTGATGATATGGCACTAATTGCTGTAGTTATCTCTGATGCACAGAAGCAGATCACTATCTTGGAAGAACAAGCAGCAAAACAAAAACTAAATTTATGACTAATATAAAAAATGCTCCACATGAAATTGATATTAACGCTAACAAAATTCCTAGAGTAAAGGAATTTAAATACGTAGGCGAATGCGTTACAGAATGTGTTAGGTAGTCAGCCCGAAGGCTGGTTGGATCCTCAAAAAGCACCGCCGTTACGTTATGTGAGTAGATACCTACAAAAACCCAAGGCAGCGCTATTTTGAGGCGTTCTAGGCAAGAAGAGGAGTGAGGTAGTTTGCCATTGCTTTCCTCACTGAGTCAGAACAGTAGTCCTAACCCTATGAGGAGAACCTTTCACAGCATTCACAGGCACTGACTGTGCCCCGAATGCCATTACTAAGCACCACCCATACCTCAGTAGCTTCCATATAATCACAGCCATGAGTGAGACTGAGACATCGGTGAAAAGCCACCTTTTACTCTAGCCTGTGCCAACTGACAAATGCAAATGTACTGTATTCATCAAGAGATGGCAAACAGGCCTTCGTTACAGAATATGGCAAAGAAAATATATCTGTAACATCAACAATCCAGATAATGGAGGTCGCTTTTCAATACACATAACATGTTTATAACAAGCAATACTTGTCATGGAATAGTAAAATTCGCCATTACTTAACAGTGATTAAACCGGAATCTCTCTATGGTTCAGAGACGCTCAATTTACAACTTAAAACATTAAAGGAACAATTAGAGATTAAGTGAAGGAAAATTATGCGAAATATCTTAGGGCCCAGAATTAAAAATGGCATACACTATCCAAAACCCTACTCTGAAATATATATGAAAATTTCTAAACTTACTGATGCCACGAGAATGGGACGAATTCAATTTTTGGGCCATTTGGAAAGAATGAATCAGACGAGACTTACTCCCCGAATCCACAAATTTCTGCAGAACAAACGTACAAGACCAAAGTGGTACAAACAGGTGGAGAGGACCTAGTGGAGATGGGATCGCCAGATCTGATGAATAGAAATGCTATCAGGAATTGTGTTCACATAAGGGGTTTTGAGGAAGATCAGAAGAAACCAACACGACGTGCACGGTCGGAGGAACAGAAACTACAACAATCCATCCATATGAAGAGCTATTGGGCAAGGAGGAAGGCTCACAATACGTTGATTCCGCGTGGTCCGAAGTGACCCATCCGCGAGAAGAAGATGAATATTAGCCATTTTAGTGCTTACTTACAAATGTTATTTAATACTTTAGATAAGGAAGTCCAATGTGCTCAGAATATAAGCATCATATTTGACATTATACTGGGATTATACACCGCTTAATTTACTCTAACTTGATGTGGACGAGATAATATGCTTGTAAATTATTTTTACATCAAGATTGTTCCTTAATGTGCTGTTATAGTAAACACTGAGCTATGTACAGGAATAAGTAATTTCACATTATTCACGTAATTTGTGCGGGATTGAAAATCATAAGTATATTTGACTCCACAATGAGGACTTAATCTTCCAATCATTATATATTTTCAATATTATTTCCTATCAACAAGGTAGATGCTACATTTGAAAAATAATAGTGATAACTATGTGAGCACTGCTATAAGACGTCTTAATTACCCCATTAAATTAAAAATAAACACTTTCAGAAAAGTAATTGTGAGACCGATTTCTCGAGGAATTGTGTATATACAACCCTTTTTACTATTGTTGCATGCTCTGCTACGTTATTGTACTCCACAGTACTTTTCGACTAGGTTTACTGTGAGTTAATATTGCACTTGAGTAACATCAGATTTGAGGAGAAGAATGCTCTAATCTCACATGGGGGCAAAATGTATATGTTCTGAGAAATATATAAGCATGTATCTTTCTATAACGTATAAAGGCACCTCCCGGGCAACGCCGGGCATAATAGCTAGTATGTTATAAACATAAGCTAAAATGCCAAAATTCCGATGTGTAACGCCATTTTAACCACACATTGTATATGTATAGTAAAGATGGGGATACATACTTTACAAATATCAGCTAGAATGCCAAAATTTGGATGTGAATTGGGATCTTGACCAGACCTATATAGGTCAAGTAAAGATGGGTATACATGTCTTATAAATAAAAACGACAATACAAAAATTTGGAAAACGATACACATCTCATTTCTAAGTGTTATTCTAAATGCCATTCATCAACCCAAAACCCTTTATTCCCAGACATTTTCCCATAAGTTTGCCAGTAAACATTCAGTGTCCTTCGTGATGTCGTCATACTTCATCACTGCAGCCATTTTGATAATAAGGCTTTCCAGACATATACGATGTGTTTTGATGTGAAAGGTTATCACTGAAGCTGTGTTTCATAATCCGTCAAATATGCAAGAAGGGTGAACCTGCATTACAAATAAATTAGCTACTGTTAGCACAGCGTGAGGTGTAGACTTCACGTACAATAGATCCCAGGAACTCGCATTATGATTACAATAACATCAGCAACTGCTCACTGCTAAAATAAGAAATATTTAAATGGCAGGAAATATAGAACCTATGATCACCTGTATTTCAAGTTCCGTTTTCACTGCCCGGCTTTTATCTTCGTATTTATCGCCAGACTCATCCAGCAGATTATGAGAGGGTAACAGGTCAATTGATTCCTAGAAAGTATTATACAAGTATGAACCAACATAAAACATGCAGCCAGAACAGCTGTAGCCTGCTATGTTACTTGTAACAATAAAATATGAAACATCCTCGTTAGCCTACTATCTGGTAGCAAGTATTAAGTCACTAAAACTTGATTGTCATGCACATCACTAAGATTGCTATGTTACACGATATACATAATAAATACAACTTACAATATTAGAGAATTTATCAGTTAGAGGCAGCCATTCTGGCTCACTCTTAAAGGGTGGTTGTTGCTCCATAATGTCCAGCAAACTAGAACACAGAAAGTGCGCTTAAGGATTATAGTAGGCCATACTTACAGTATACCAGTAGGCCTACGCCAAATCATTATCATTATCAAATGAGGTAATTTCAGAACTCAGAATTCAAATAATACTACAGTAATGAGAATATAACCCTCCGAGTGAACAGTTAGAAGAGGAGGTTAGCGCTTGACTGTATATGATATTAACATAGGGTATAATATCGAGTAAAATACTAAGATCTATCATTGGAATTACTGGTGCCAGCCACAAATGAAGCGTCCTATTAATTGGTTTTAAGAATATGACGGGGCAGAGGATTATACTACAAACCTATCAACGTAAAGGTAAACTCAAGGTCACACCACGAGTAGGCGAACTAAGAATTGTCGGTGACTGGATAAAATGAGTTTCAGTAAGACTATACCTCCGACTTGTGTTACACAAACCCCACTTCAAACCAAACACGCCATATCTCCCTCAGAACCAACAGTAAACGGTAGGAATTCGAAGATGTATTTACCCGTACCTACTTATAAATACTCTCACCGGTTAACTTGTATAATTTTCGTCATAAAGAAAGACTTCTTCAATAGTCCACAATTATATAAATCTTAATCACATTCAAGACTTCTTCAATAGTCCACAATTATATAAAAGTTAATCACATTGAAGACTTCTTCAATACCGGTAGTCCACAATTAGCCTATATATTCTGAGTTGTGGCCTAGTAAGCGGTCCTGGCAGTCAAGATACCAGTTACGGTACTATGGAATAGGAGTAGGCATATTGGGCATATTCTGATTCGTGGCCTTCCACTCAGGCGTCTAGGACTACCCAACTCGTTGGGCCATGTGTAAGTAAGCCTTGCAACCTGCTTCACTTGGACTTCCTAAACCTGCTGAAAATGTCATGAGCTAACCTCGGACCTATGGGAGTGGTGGAGTCCCACTCCCATCTGACAGATCAGGGACTCCTTGGAAACGAACAGGCAATCGAACTGGTATTCGATGAGGTACAATTAATATTGAGGGTGGTTATGGAAGAAAGTAGAATAGCTGAGTCAGCAAATAGAATGAGATTTGATATTCTAGGGCAGTGTGGTAAACCCGCGGCCCGCCTGTTCATTTTTGTTGGCCCTTGCCCTTCTAACTGCCTTTCACTCTTCGACAGGTATAATCCGTGGCGTGCCCACTTTAACTTTCACTTTCCTTCAGTAATGTTACGAAGGAGCCAGGTGGGAAAGGATAAATCTCGAAAAATAGGCTAGTAATCAGAATTGTCTTTCCACGAGTACGTACGGCACGCCTCCAGACGACAGTGATTGGCTGCCAATAAGTTCGCGATCGTTCGTGTGCTGCGGCGAATTTCCCTACAAAAGGGAGCGCAGGACTGTTCGAAGAGGTTGTTTTTGATGAGAGAGGTTGTTCGGGAGATATAGTACGACGAGAGTTTGTTTTCATCGTTGTTGCGAGAGCGGTACCGTACCTAATATGTTAGGACTTAATAAACGTTGTGTTGAAGATGAGAAACGTTAATTTCAGTCAAAGTGGCAGGAAAGTTACTTTTTTGTTGAACATAATGGTAATCCACAGTGTGTTATCTGTTCTCAAGTCTTAGGTGTTTCGAAGGAGTATAACGTGAATAGACACTATACCAGGTTGCACAAATCAAAATACGACCAATACCAGGGAAGTGCCAGAAATTGTGTGTTTAATGATTTGAAGCTGAAACTATCAAGACAGAAGAATATATTTCTGCAACCATCAAACATTGCCGGTTTAAAGGCATCTTATGAGGTTTGTTTAGAGCTAGCTAAGAGTAAAAAGTATTTTAGGGATGGTGGGCTCATTAAGAGGTGTGCTGTAAAAATGGCATTTTCATTTGGAGATAATAGGATGGCTAAAATCTTTTAAACAGTTTCCTTGTATCTGACAGTTAGTAGAAGAATTAATGATATGGCTGGTGAAGTTTCAGGTTCTCTCAAGAGCATTTTTGAAAAATGTGAATTTTACTCTCTAGCTCTAGATGAGAGCACAGATATAGCTGACATCGGCGAGAACGAAGAATTTGAAATTCATGAAGAACTGTTGGAATTAAGATCATTAGAAACCAGCAAAAAAGGTATTGACATATTCAACGCACTGGATTATGCCGTTTGTAGTAAATATGGACGTTTTGTGAAGTGTTCTGGCATTGCAACAGATGGTCCTAACATTGGTTTAGTAGGACTGTGTAAAGAAAGAGGATTGAATATTTTGTTTTTCCACTGCATTATCCACCAGGAGGCTCTCTGTGGAAAAATTATAAGGCTCAGTGAGACAATGAAAACTGTTGTAAACACTGTAAATTTAATGAGGGGAGGCAATAAAGCCTGTAGACACAGAGAATTTATTGCATTCCTGGACAATTTGGTGGCTGAGTATGATGACATTTCATTGTACTGTGAAGTGCGTTGGCTAAATGCCGGAAATTGCTTGCAACAGTTTTTTGGCTCGAGGAATGAAATTCTTGCTTTTCTCAAAAATGAAAACATTGGGCATGAGTATCAAGAAAAACTGGAAGAAATCCAGTATTCAAATAATCTTGCTTTTCTGACAGATTTAACTCCCCATCTAAATGCTTTAAACCTTATACTACAAGGCAGAAAACAAAATATCTCCCAGCTTTATGGACATGTTGAGGGCTTCCGAAAAAATTGATTGCATTGAAGGCAAATAATATGGCACACTTCCCATCTTGTCAGCAGTCGGAAGAAGAATAGGGAGACATACATTTTAGTATGTTTCATGAAACAATAATAGATATCAAGAAAGAATTACACAACAGATTCCCGGATTTTGACTCATTAAAACCAAAACTTACACTGTTCAACAACCGCATAGATATTGAAGTGAGTGAGGTGCCTTGCGACCTTGAAATGGAAATTTATGATCTTCAGGCAGACCCATTCTACCAGACTAAAACCTGTGATGTCCCTGAAAATTTCTGGAAACTGATTTCTAAAGAACTGCTTAAATTCTCTCTGCAGGGGTTATCGCTGTTTGGCAGTACGTATGGGTGCGAAAGTGCTTTTCCTGCTCTCAAAAATAAAAATAAAAAACGAGAAATCGAATTGAAAGTGCTTCACTGGAATCGAGCCTGAGACTTTGCTTTACTGAACTTACAGTGGACATTGATACACTTGTATCAGGAAAGCAGTGCCAATCATCACACTGATTTCTCGACTGTAAAATGAAGTGGTATATTAAACTAGTAATATTTAACTGCTTTTAATATAAATTTTAATAAATGCTTTTCAGTAAAATGTGTAATACGTTTTCTTTCTGGAATGTTACTGGCCCTCACATTCCTATACTAAAGTTTGATTGGCCCTGGGGTAACTAAAGGTTGGACCACCCTGTTCTAGGGATTAGTTCAGATAAGGAGAGCTAGTGAGGAGGAAGTAGGAGATTACAAGGTGTGCCTGTCAGGTGTGAAACGAGGCAGAGTAAAGTATTGAGTAGGGCTGTATGTCAAGAAAACCTTGGAGCGTAACATAGTTGCTGTGTGGTATGTAAATGAACGATTAATGTGGATATATTTGGAAATGTCAGGATTGTTTCAATGTATGCTCCATGTGAAGGGGCAGACGGATGGTATGAGGCATTGAGAGATGTGGTAGTGAGAGTTAACAATAAGTGCTGATGGGGGATATAATTGCTAGGTTAGAAAATAGAACTGTGGGGTACGGTCAGAGATGGTAATGGGTAAGTGGGGTGAGGATAGGGAAGTGAACGCCAATGGAAAATGTTTATTGGACTTCTGTGCTAGTATGGGTTTATCTGCAGCAAACTCATTCTCGAAGCAAAAGGATATTCATAAATACACATGGGAGGGTATAGGAACCAGAACAATAATACTATCTATTACTACATCATCTACAGATTTTTTCTGACCATTACCAGTGCCGGATGAGGGTAAAATGAGGCCCAAGTCCCTCAGATTTTTGGGGCCCCTTTATTTTTATCAATTAATTTTTATTTTTAGCATCTGTACATTTAATAAAGTATATACAAGAGGTTTTTTTCTCAAGATGAATAATACGCTTTTTATATCATATATAGGCCTACATATATACATACATTTCAATTGAAACTATCATCGTTATTTGAAAACATCTCAGATGATTCGATGAACAATTTAACAAATCATTCTATTTTTTACTTCTGTAAAATGTATTCAATTATTTTTCTATTTTTTTGGTCAATGAAATCTTCTACGATGTCATCTAAATCAATTTCCCCCAGAACATCTGACTCTATATACATTTAAACATAGCATGTCTAATAGTTCTTGTGTCATGATACTTCTTTGCGCACTTTTGATCCATTTCAATTTTGAAATCGAGCTCTCCGCAGAACAATTCGTTATTTTTTGGGGGCCCCAGATAATTGGGGGCCCTAGGCCTGGGCCTAGTCGGGCCTAATGGGTAATCCAGCACTGACCATTACCACAGGTGTACTTTAGGAAAGTTATGAAGGAGTAATACGTCATGAACCGCTACTTAACTTGATATCAACCACATAAATCATAGTGTTTCAAGTTTTTCCTCCCAGTGGAAGGCTGGGTTGGAGCCTACAGAAAATAAATTCAAAGTTGAGCAATAAAAATACATCTTAGGTTTCCATAATACAGTTGCATTTTATCCTTTTGTTTGTTGTTTTAGTCTTCGGTGTTTTGACTGGTTTGATGCAGCGCTCCATATCTCCCTGTTCTGAGCTAATTGTTTCATCTCTACATAGCTACCACACCGTATATCCCGAGACAATCTGTTTAACATATTCTAACCTTGGTCTATCACTACAGTTCTTGTCTTCGACCCTTCCTTCTATAACTAAGTTTGCTATTCCTGGGTTCGTAGTTTGTGTCCTACCAACCTATCTCTTCTCTTCATTAGCAGTCGCCAGAAACATCTCTCATCGCCCACTCGGCTTAATACCTCTTCATTTCTTACCTTAACCACACATCTGATTTTCATCATTCGCCTGTACCAGTCCAAGTTTCACTTCCATAGAGCATCACGCTCCAGACAAAGGCTTTCAAAAATGACTTTCTAATACCTACATTTACATTTGATGTGAACAGATTCCTTTTCTGTAGAAATGCTTTCCTTACCTGAGCCAATCTACTTTTGATATCCTGTTTGCTTCGTCCGATTTGCTTCCTAAGTAACAGAGGTCTCCTACTTCCTTTAGCTTTTCACCTGCCATTTGACGTCCTTAGGGGTTTCTGAATTCTTTCGTCTGCTTTCCAATATTTTTATACATTTATTAATTTTCATCGTGAATTATTTCCTCATTGGTTCCTCAGTTTAGGGGCTGCAACGTGGTCATGTAGCCCTGTGTATTCTGTGTGTTAATGGTGATGGCTGTATTAGTGTGTGTTATCTGAAGTTCAGGTAAGGACTGCAAGTAGTTCTAGTAGTTCCTACTTTTGATACCTAATGCTACCTTCAATGATACCTAGCTGCGAACTTGGCTACTAGATACCACCGCAATCGGCACCTTGCGGTGAACGGAAATTAATAGAGCGTTAATCAAATCCAACCTATACATTTTGCTTTACGCATATGTAGTTAGTGAAATGTGCTTTTACATGCCATACATCTATGACATGGGCCCAACGGCTTTACTTCCCCTCCAAAGGCAGGCATACTCAGGGATTTTATCGCTCTTAAAAAACGATGACTTCAGCCGGGATTGAACCCGCGATGCTGGGCATAGAAGCTCTGCATGCTACCAACTACGCCACCGAAGCCGTCAATTATTTCCTCAAGACAGAATTCATTCCATTCAAAAACTCATTGGAATACTCTGATGAATTGGCTAAGATGACGTTGCCATCAGCAAATCTCAGAGTAGAAATTATTTCTCTTGTATCTCCATTTTTTGACCCTGCATCTCAAAGCTGGAAAGAAAGTTCAAATAAGGACATACACTCACCATCATAGCGAGCACCAATACTGAACATCATTAACTCCAGAAGACTTCGGATGCCGGGTGGAAGCTTTGTTATTTGACACCCAAAGGGTAGCTTGCATGTTGAATTTCGTTGTTCCTTGAAGCACTATGAAAGTCAAGGAGATTAGCTGTCCAAGCTCCTTGAACACTATAGCGCTTTCTAGCAGAGAAATGAGGAACTTTGTGTTGGCGGAAACTCCCGAGATTGATTTTGCCATTATGAACACGGCCTACTGAATTCGAATGGGTTCTTTGACTTGCCAACATCGTATGACATGGTGTCATAATTTTTTCCGCCTTTCCAAAATCACTTACCACGGCCAGGAGCGAACACGATAAACACTCACCCACCGTGGCAAACAGGATGGAAGATGATAGGATGGTCTTACAAATCTTTAAAGAAGAACCAAGAGGAAAAAGGCCAGTTGGAAGACCACGAAGTTCCTGGAAAAATGAAATCTCCAAACTTTGTCGACATCTGAATGTGGCAAGAACTCTCCCAAAACAGAATTCAGTGGAGGCATTTTTTGAGATCGGCGCGGTATCTTCGTGTCCTTCTGAGTGAGTGTGGGTGAGTGTATCTCCACTTAATAAACCAATGTTACCTAATTTTTCGTGCATACATCAACATTACATATTTCAGCATTAGCAGTGATGGCAGTAACTTATGAATTGCTGAAAGACTTTGTAGATTAATATTTAAAAGAAACATAGACAGTGGCTGTGTCATCAATCCATTTAAACATTTCCACTGTAACCGAATTTTAGTAGGATACAGAGCTTTCTTTTAGTATCTTTCTTTTGGTGGTATTTATTTTTGTTTAGAGGTTACTAGCCATGGCCACCTTGTACTTTGATTGATAGAGATTCTTTGTGGGTCCAGCAGTGGGTGGCAAGTGGCTTTGATCTAAGGGCAAGGTGACCATGGGGATGTGTTATTTGGGTGATTGATAGTTGATGCCATACGGAATGGAGGGGATTGATAGATAGTTTATGCTATGTGATTTGTGAGGTTATCTGGTATGGCAATTGTTTTTTTTTTTTGGAGAAGAATTATTATAGGGAACATCTGGTAAGAAGGACAGAAGCAGAAGTTTAATAAAACGCAAGAAGAAAAGAAATGAAGCAGAAGAATACTAAGAATTGTGTGAGGGGTAGACTATGAAGAAAGTTGTGCATTCTGTGTGAGAGATGCAGATAAATGGAAGTGACAAACAGGTATTGATAGTTTTTGATAGCCAGAGAAAAAACAGAAAAGAAGAATAAGAAGAATTTGCATGTTGGAGAAGAACTGTTATGTATATAGTCAAAGTTATTAATAAATGTGTGTATTAGTGACGTCCGTGTACTGTACATTGTGTGATTCGTTTAGCGAGTATATCGCCCCGCTACCCTGGGGTGGCTAGCTTCGATATCATATCGCCCAACGTAGGGGCATGATTATATTTATTACACCACATAGGCTCATTTTATTTGCAACAGGTATGTAGAATAAACCACCCCCTCAAAAACGTCTTATTTACAGTAGATAACATTCCACCTGACTTATGGACAAATACAGCATCGCCAACCCCACGCATACAGTACTACTGCAGAGCCGGTATCATAAAACAAAAAAGCACCAAGTCAATACTTCGAAACAAATCACTCTGAGTGCACCAGATTTAAAAAAACATCTGATTTATATCCTCCCAGCAGCTAAGCGCGGCTCAATAATACCCCGGATTTTGTCACGCATCAATAATATTTATGAGAACTCCTCAAATCCCAGCCAGTGTATGTGTGTTTTCAAAATGAATGGTTCCAATTTCACGTTAAAGAGAGATCATGTGGCTTCTGATCGCAGGAAGATCGGAATTTGAGCAAGGCTTATAAGATTTTGAGGAGAAAAATAAAGAAAGAGAATCTTGTGGGGCTATGCAGGAACACCTGAGACACGGCTTTCATTACTCGCCAACGTTCCCCAAATATTGAGATAATCTAGAAAATAAAGTTCTTCTTAGAGTAATTCAGTCTGATGACTGGTTTGCCCCTGCGACGAGTCTTCTCCAACTGGGTCGATCCTGTGCAGTACGTTTGGCGTCTGCATAGCTCCTGCATCCTGAGTTCACAAGAAATGTCACCATGTCGTTCTTGGTCTTCCACGAGAGCGTTTTCCTGGTATTTTACCTTCCAATATTTCCGATAAAACATTCTTTTGTCGAAGCCTATGTCCCAACCACATAAGTTGTCTCTTCCTAATCTGACTCATCAGCCGTCCCTTTTCTTCAACAATGTTCAATACCTCCGTGTAAGTCTTCTTCTCATTCCAAGTTATCCATTGTAGCCGACGCCAACACTACATCTCAAATGTTTCTAGCCTCTTAATATCACTCTTGGTTAACGTCCAGGTCTCTGCACAAAACAACGCAACAGACCAAACATAAGATTTCATTATTCTTTATCGTAAGCTGAGGGACATTGTTATCTGAGAAAGAAGGGACTGTTTATCTCAGAAGGCTTGCTTTGCTATTGCTATTCGTGTTTTTATTTCAGTGTGACACTGAAGATTTTCTGCTATGATCCTGCCCAGATATTTGAACTGTGCAACTTGTTGTACAGGCTCAACTCTGATCATCACGTGCAATGGACGTGGGTTTCGACTAAACATCAAAACTTTTGTTTTATTAATATTTACTTTCTTACCATATTCCTTAGCTTTTTTAAGGATTCGAAATTAATGGTTTCCAAGTCGGCCAGCACGATTGTACCCAACTGTAACAGGTGTTTCAACTTAATCTGCATGAGACTAATAACTTTCCTTGCAGACGATTTGAATTATAATGAATACCATTTAACATTTAATGAATAAGTCAATAATAATAAATTAATATGCATTAGTTAATAAAATGTGCGAGTTTCGGCCATAATGTGGTCTTCTTCAGCGGTAAAGTTATTTCCCTACGCACAAAACTTTCACTTGACTTCTCATTTATTTATATATTTTATTTTCCGTGTCGAATCAAATTGTATTTTGCCAGTAAGTAGCAACAGTTACAGCATTAGTATTTGCAGCCATAAGATCGTATTTTGAACATATGTCCTCCATCAAGGGGCAGATCAGCAGGTGTTCTGGATCTTTTAACATGCTGCAATCGCAGAACTCATCATTGTTGACGAGCATGTTCCATTTCTTTAGATTGTTCTTGCAGCATGAAAACCCGGCCTCAGCCTGTTCAATGATTTCCAAGTTCCATATGGCAAGTTGTGACCAGGTGCCATTTTTTCTGATAGAGGAATATTTGGGTCTTTGATTTCTGTCTTCCAAATCTGCAGACGGGCAGCTTCTTGTGAGAATTCGAGGTCTGTTACTCCCCTCAAAACGCTGTCTCTGGACCTCTTTGGAATGTGGAGAAGAAAGCCAAACTGGTGCTGCATATTCAGTAGCTGAGAAGCTCAGTCCAAGGGCTGAAGTTCTGAGAAAACTTATGTCTGTCCGAGATTAATAGAGTCCGACACCGTTTAACCGATTGCATTGCAATAGTTTAGGGTTGTAGTGCTCACCCCCCTGAAGGTTCTTGGCAACTTTAATTTTAGGTAGCCCTCTCCAATCCCTTCATTTAGGCCCTTTGGCTCTAACACCGTTTCACCGATTTGAACCGATGGTTATGTATTTAACCCTCAGAACCTGACAAGTAACACTGTCCACTTGAAATTTCAAACATCCCTCTCTATTCTCTAGATTTAGGCCATTTGGCACACAGACGAAATATCTAACAACGTTATGTGGCGAAAAATGAGACTATTGCTCACTCAGAAACTGGGGACAGTCGAGGGTTTCCAAAGTGCTCCAATTAATTTCCTACAATGCTATGCGGTAAAAGACGATTGCTCTTTACTTTTCTAACAGCCAATGATATATAAGCAGCGTCTTGTATTTCACTTACTCCTCTTTCAAATCATTTTTTTAATTCGTTAGTATTTTTTTCATTATCTTCGGGGGAATATGACCTGGACGTTACGTACATTTTACTACTTATCACTACCACAAAAATACTCCCTCGACTGTTAATTTTAAATATATTCTTCTGTTACGTTGTGTCAGTAGTATTAATTCTTCTTCTTCTTCTTCATTTCCAGGTTTCAGTGATCTGGGTTGGGGTGTGAATCAAGGACCCTGTATCTCCACCATTCTTGTCCCTATTCCAATACATCCTCCACTCTCACTCCTCTTTTCTCAACGCTCTCCCTCACTGCATCCATCCACCTCATCCTCGAGCTTCCCCTTTGGCGCCTTCCCGTGACTCTCTCAATAAATAATCGCTTCGGGACTCGGTCTTCCCCAATTCGCATCATATGTCCGTACCATTTTAGCTTACTGATCTCGATTTTGTCTTCTAACTTTTGGGAATCCTGTTTTCTCCCTAATTTCCTTGTCTCTGCGGGTCTTTCCAATTATACCTCTAAGGAACTTCTTCTCTGCTGCCTGGATTCTACTTTCCTCCCGTTTAGTTGTTGTCCACGTGCCTGCTGCATACGTCAATACAGGTGTGTAATATTCATTTACATTTCTCGGGAACTTCCTGGTTCCACAACAGACCCCTCACACTCTGGTAAAACGCAATTGCTTGTTGGATCCTCTTACCAACTTCCTCACTTATCCTTCCATCGTCTGTTAGGACACACCCTAAGTATTTGAAGCTTTTCACAACTTGGAATGGTTTTCCATCTACTGAAATATTCCCCCTACCATCTCGCACATTTCTTGGCATCACCATCGTCTGACTCTTCTCCACACTGATTTTCATTCCATGCTCTTCTATCTCCTGGTTCCAAACATTTACTTGTTCTTGGACTTCCAATTCATCGTCCCCCCATATCACTATGTCATCAGCGAATAGTAAGGCCTTCGTCCCTTTACTTCCCATTTTCAGCTTCACTCGTTTAGGGATTCCATCCATGACAGTGAGGAAAAGTAAGGGGGACAATACACTCCCTTGTCGGAGACCTGTTTCTACATTGAACCAGTATGTTTATCCAATCTTGGCCTTCACGCTACTGACAGACTGACGATACATGGATTTAATCATTTTCACTTCAGCTCTACCTACTTTCTTCCTTTTCAATGCATCCCAAACCGTTTGTCTTGGAACACTATCATATGCCTTCACAATATCTCATCAAATCCTTTCTGTATTCCCACCTTTTCTCCATCACATTCTTCATTGTAATAATAAGATCAAAAGTTTATCTGTCTCTTCGAAATCCATGTTGTTCTTCCTCCATTTCCTTTTCTACAACCATCCTCAGTCGTCCCTCGAGTATCCGTTCAAATTCCTTTGCCTCATGTGAGATGAGGGTGATTCCTCGGCAGTTACAGTCTTTTTTTTATCTCCCTTCTTGAAGACCGGAATTATTAGACCTTCACCGCACTCATCTGGTACTTCCTTAATTTTCCATATCACCCGTAACAATCGGTACAACCATTGCATCCCTATGGGTCCAGCTGCCTTAATCATCTCTATAGCTAGCTCATCCACTCCTGTTGCTTTCCCACTCTTCACCGTCTTTATGGCACTTTCTATCTCTAACATTGTTATATCTTCACCTTGAATTTCTACTCCTTTCTTTCCTCTATCAATACTTTGGATTTGACGTTCATTAATTTGTCAAAATAGTATTCCCATAGTGTCAGTATTTCTTCTTTTTGTGTCAAATCCCATCCTGTCTCAGTCTTCACAAATTTTGTTTCTTCTCTGCTTTTCACTTTGTTCCTAACCAATCCATAAAACACCTTTGGGTTCCCTTAGCTTCTTCCTGCAAAGTTTCTGTGAAGTTTTCCCAGCACTTCCTTTCCTCTTCTTGCACCATCTTCTGACATTTTTTCTTTGCCGCTTGGTACTTTTCTTTATTCTCATCCTTGTTGCCTACTATCCACTTCCTCCAGGCCTTTTTTTTCTTTCACTGCCTCTTTTACTCTGTTATTCCACCAAGGAGTCTCCTTGTCCTTCCTTTTACCAGATACCCTACCACATTGATCTTCAGCACAGTGGACGATTCTTTTTTCGAACTTAGCCCATTCTTCCACATTTCCTACCTCGTCTAATGGGAGCAATTTCTTTAGACTGTCTTGGAAATTTTCCTGTATTTCCTTCTCTTTTATTCGCCATATCTTTATTTTTCTTTCTCTTGTGTCCTTTAATTGGACAATTTTTCCAAGCCTTAATTTAGCTACTACAATCGTATGATCATCTTCAAAATCCTCTCTAGGCATAGCTGTGACATCAATTAGTTGCCGGCGTTTTTCTTTCTCAATAAGGAAGAGATCTATCATGGTTTTCGTTTTGCGTTCTCCCCATCCATACCGAGTTATTTTTGGCTATTTTTCTTTCTGAACCAAGTGTTTCCTACAATTAGTTAATTTTTCTCACAAAATGCTATTAAAAGCCCTCCTTCAGCATTTTTGTTTCCATAACTGAATGGACCAATTATTTCATCCAATCCTTGTCTGTTCTAATGTGGGCATTTAGATCTCCCATTATTACCACTTCCTTTTCGTCAATGCACCCCTCTAGTTCCCCCAATAAATCCTCTTGACTCTCTTCCACATTCCCTGTCTGGGGTGCATAGACCTGAATGATATCTTTAACCCCACTTTTGAGGCCAAGTCTAATTTTTATTATTCGGTCATTAACCTGATTTACTTTCTCAACATACTGGACAAGATCATTCCTTAGAATCATGGCAACACAATTTTTACTGTTACTACCACCACTCCAATACAATTGGAATCCTTTACTCTGTTTCTTCTGCCCCCTTTCCTCGCCACTTGGTTTCACTCAGAACCTTCAGTGCAATATCATTCTTTTCCATGTACTCAATTAGTTCCTCAGCCTTACCAGTAAGGGTCAGGACATTTATGGTCGCAATCTTTGTGGCGGTCTTAATATTCTCTGGTAGCCCACTTCTCACAGCTCTCCCAGACGCCAAGAGCTGCGCGTCGCCTCCAGGGGGCGCCCTAGCAGTTTCCGAGGCCTAGACTCACACACTATCATATTTAGGCTATTTGTATGATGGGTTCGCCGCACCCAAAGACATTTTAGAGCTACTGCCAGCACATTGATAGGCCACTCCTAACATGGAGAACAGACGCCTGTTGTAGCCGCTCCCCACGAGTACAGACGCTATATTCTGATATGTGTCCATTATATGGGCACATATCTTTTACTCATTACAAATCCGAGTACTGGATTGCCTCTTCCGCCAACTACACTATACCGAAGGACTCCTTCTCCACTGCAGGTAGCGTTGAGGTCTTCACTCATAACCCAGTGCAGGGCCCTCCACATTTATGACCCCTGGACAGAGGGTGTCCCAGCATTGTAAAGCCCCCAGGAATGGGGCTACCTGTTGGTCCGCGGGTTCCATTGGAGGGTATTTGAACCAACCCTGCTGAACATTGCAGCCCCCCCCCCCCATCCGCCACCTGGGGACGCACCCTTTAGGGGTTACAGGTTATTTTCTAACATGTGTTATTGTTGGAGGTAGCTTTGGATGAGCCTCTGACAACAACACAAAGGACAATGGGCAAAATGAAAAATGAAAGAATAATTCGAATATGAAATGTTGAGCAGCAGAAACTGAAGAAAGTAAAACGTGCTAATGCATTACTTAATAAAAATAAAATTAAAGTATGTGATGATTATTGTCAACTAGTTGTTATTCTGGAGGCCCTGATAGTTCCTGAAATTGTTGTCACAATATTGTCCTCCATTGACTATCTATGAAAAATGCTTTCCACAATGACAAGAAAGGAATGTGTGAATGTACACCCTGTAGCTACAGTTGGTGATCTATTACAGTATTGTTATAGCATGTGATGTACACCCTATAGCTACAGCTGGTGATCTATTACAGTATTGTTATAGCATGTGATGTACACCCTATAGCTACAGCTGGTTATCTATTACAGTATTGTTATAGCATGTGATGTACACCCTATAGCTACAGCTGGTGATCTATTACAGTATTGTTAGAGCATGTGATTTACACCCTATAGCTACAGCTGGTGATCTATTACGGTATTGTTATAGCATGTGATGTACACCCTATAGCTACAGCTGGTGATCTATTACAGTATTGTTTTAGCATGTGATGCAGTTGTCTCTTTGTTTGTGGGCTGTGCTCTGAACTGATACCCAATCCACATGCTTGACCTTATTGCACAGAATAATCAACAGCAGATTTAGTAAGTTTTCATACATGCTGTATAGAATGATTCTTATGATCAATGTAAGGCTTATGTATTTACAACAATAGTATATGGCCTTGTAGGTAAAGGAGGTTCTCAATTGACCACTGAAGAATCGGACAGGTTTTATCTCATACCCATTAACATGTTGAGAATACTGTGGTAGCTCATGTATTTTGAAGCTACCGGTAAGGAATAGCTACAAAATAATAGGAATTAAGCATCTTTTATGATTTATTTATTTATTTAGGATCGTTTCAACCTCCTATGGGTTACGATTACTGTACACAACTTCCTTGACTGTTGATGTTCTCTCCTGTTACGCCAATACTGTTTCATGTAATGGCTCACTCTTGCTCGTTCCTCGACCGAGAACACCCTCCCAGTTCTCTTGAGTTTCTCTACGGACAGATCTGTCACCTCTGCAATTTTCCTTCTGAACACTTTCTGTTGGCAATATCTCCCTCCTCAATGCCACATTTTTGAAAATCCTGATAAACTTCTTTCAACCATGGTGCTTGAGTCATTCTCCTTTCCTGAAATATGAGGATTTTATTTGCTAGGCGTTCCAGTCCCATTCTTCTCAAGTGTCCATAGAAAGTTAGTCGTCTTTTCCTCATAGATGTTGAAATGTTCTCGCATCTTTTATTAATTCATTCTTTTTATTAATTTATTTAGTTTTTAATCCTTAAGAACTGCCCTTTCCAAAAGCCATTCAAGTACAGGAGTCCAATAAAACTGGTTTTAAAGGTGAAAAGAAAAAGTAGGTACCGGTACCAACACAGTATAAGTGTTTCAACATTGTGTGACGTGAAACTTTTTCCAGCATTGTCTGAATCACAGAGAACCCTGAGACCTAATGTCGGAAATAGAGTGGGGGTGGTTGGATGAACTGTGTCCGTTGACACTACTGGTATTTGGAAATAAAACACACGAGCACACTAATGGCTGGGGAGTGGAGGTGAATGGAAGCACAATAGGATGGTGTTAATGCTAAAAAACACGTTCTCAATAAAGATAAATTTATGCATTTAGCTTAGATTTCTTGAACAATGTTTTAAATAAATATAAGCCATTGAAGTGTGCATGTATCTAAAATTACACAAGGGACTATATAGAAGCACAGTAGCTATGGGTATAAAATTGTTGTGCATGTTCACCGCCATATGGCCTAAATAATGTGAAGTTAGTTTCACATGGCCTATGATAGTAATTCTTCTACAGGGTATCTAATAGGTTACCCTATTAACAAAGGCAGGATAAGGTACCAGAGGCCTACCACCTTCGAAAACTAAAAATAACTTAAATAGAGCCATGTAATACTACCATTACCGTGCCGTATATATTTGGTACCGGTATAATCACTGGTGGTATGTTGATAGAAGCACCTCTGACAATGCTTTTAACCTCTGAATGGGGTGCAATAAAATGTGAACACGCATTATGTCCGTATATCCTGTAGGCCTAATAACACTCGACTTTTACTGGCACAGAACAACAGGGTGTACATGCGACCAAATTATCCCAAAATGTTACAAACCGGTCATGTTTTTGATATTTATCTCAAACGGAACAAAAATATTGGTTACGTGTCTGAATAATAAACTATTTTCAGCACAACGGCATTATTCCTTCTCAATAAAATCCAAACTCTCTATGATACACAAATTAAGCCCAGTCCAGAACTTTCCTCTATGCCACTGTCTGACGATATTGGTTATCGTGTTTGCAGCTTGGACAAGCTGTTTCACTCAGTTCAACCGTGTCCCTCCTCGCCACTAAGTTTTCATCTAAATTGGGTGAAATGGTAGAATTATAATTTCCTTCTTTATAGCCTACTGTTTCATTTCATAGAGTAACTGCATCGTCCACCATCGCATGTATTTTATCTCACGTGGCAAGTTATTCTGCAGCCAGGTCGGATAAAACCACTTTGTGCCTTTTGAGCCATTTATTCTCACTAAGCAGCTATGAATATGCCGTGAACTGTTGATTTTTATTGCTTCTGACTTCCCACTTATTGCCACTTAAATACCACAGTAAAACTTTATCCCTTTATTGGCATCTTCTTTCCCGGAAACTGCCACTTAAACCTTAGTGCCCCAATTACTTTGCCCTTGTCTTTATTGTCCCTTAGGGAAAGCGATTTGGAACATGGAATAAAAGCAGGGGCGGCCCTAGGGAAGGGGACGCAGAAATGCCAATGATTGCATGTACAAAAAGAAAAGGAAAAAAACAACCACCTTATTACTATTTAACCCTACCCGCTGCAATTAATTCTATATATCAGTGAGCCGGGGTGTGTATAGACATGTATTAACGAGTAGAAACCAATATCTACCTACTTGTATAGTTGCGCCTCACCCGTCCTTGTCTTGGCATTCGTTGTCAAGCTTGTGCATGTGAGTTGTGATTTATGTCTGTGTGGCATTGAAACTTCATTGATGGAACGTTGCTATTGTTGAATCAGGTAATCTCTGAGTATACCAAATGTATAGAAACAACGTCATGTGATGCATATTTTGTTTGCGAAGATACCGACTTACATCCTATAAGCGCACAATATTATATTTATACTAGGAACGTTTTAGTAATATTCACTGGAGTGTTGCTAGGATATTATATTATTATTAAGTGTATGGCTTTTACTGCCGGGAGTGTCTGAGAATATGTTCGGCTCGCCAGAGGCTGTAGCAGCTTCAATGCGGACACCCATGGGGTGAGCTACAAGCTCCGTTCAATTTCAAGTATTTCCAACTTTCTCTACCAGATGTCACTGACACCTAGTCATAAACGGGGAACTTTGATAGAGCATTTCAACGAAATCTTACCTAGAAATGTAGCTTCACACAAGTTTAGTTACTGGTAGGATCTTTTACATGCCATAAATCTATGACATGGACCTGCCTAATTAACTTCCCCTCCGATGGAAGGCATACTGAAGGATTTTAACGCTCTTAAAAAATCCAACGAATTTGGCCGGGTTTGAACCCGCGATCTTGGGCATAAAAGTTCAGCATGCTACCAACTACGCTAGGATATTATATGTCGGAATCGAATAACATTATAGGAACATTATACAGAGGGATGCCCTCCCTATAGAACGGAGCCAGGCAGAGGCCGTGCCACGGACAGGGCGCCATGCCTCACCGCCAGATTTATAAAATGTACCGATTTCAACAGCGGGTGGGGAAGGCCTGGCTGCTGTCATAGCATTTCTTACATACGCATTTGGCAAGATACTGTGCCCGCCGGCCGAATGTTTCCGGGAGCCACCGGTTTCAAATGACCATTCCGAGACCCTCTTCCAGTTAACACACAAGTATGGGGGACGACACATTCATGGGCTGGTGTTGCACAAAAGTCTGCACTCGGGGGTTGGGTAGGTTTTTGCTAGAAGTTAACCTTACCCCCAAGGGAAGATGAGAAAAGGAAAGGGAAGTGGGTTTCGGAACGAAGAACAAGTGTGGATAAATAGGACGAGAGTTCAACACTAAGTAAATCAAATAAATTTTAATGAGTTAGTGACGAGTGTCACTGCAAAGCCCGTGAAACACCTAAAGTAGGTATGAACCTGGCCGTAGCTAACGGGAAATGCGGCTGGAGCTTGGGCTATTTGCCGGCGAGAGTTGATAGTACCTTCCCTTCCAAGCCAAGATTTGTCTACAATGTGGAAGGGTGGTGGTCTGGCAAAGAAATAAATGATGAGTTTACTATGTATCCCTTCAAAGGAGTTTGTTTTAAACAAATATTTTGAAGAATGCAAATAATTTGAATTAGCCGTGATATTTTATTTCTTGAAATTGTAGAATTTCTAAGGAGCGACCGAATGTCTCCAGGAAGAGTAGCAATGAGGCAATTATACCCTTGGGAATAATTTTGGTAAGAGCACCAATAGTTGCATTTAAGAATGGCTAAGCTTTTACCCAGCATGCGCCGACTAAAAGTTTAGACAATGAGAAAAACTTAAATTTTGAAAACGAACGACAAGTTTAGAGAAAATCTCAACAAGCAGGAAGCTGGCGGAGCTAGTTATACTTGCCTACTGGCTAGTTAGAATTAGCTATCAAAGCTAAGAGAGGCTTTAATAAGTTTGTGACTAAGAGTTCTTGCTCAAATGCAACAAATAGTGGAACCGTTATTAATTTGATTTGTGAGTTTTTTAAATATAAGCCTATAGGAAGGGTCGGGGAAGACAGGATCTTGCCTAATCTTTATTTTATAGAAAATGATGAAGCAAAAGGATATAGTTTGATTCATTTAACAATGCGTAGAATATGATCCATTTAACAAATGTATAATTTGATTTTTTAAACCATTGATGTCTCAGACTTCCTGAATTATTTAAAGGTTGCACTAGGCAATTGAAAATTTTTTGGTTTGGAACCTTTTATAAGCACTAAAATCTGCATAAGATTTTAAAATGGTGCTAAGATTAACAAATTGAAAATTTAAAGATAATTAACGTTATCAAAGTTAAACAATAGGTCAGGTACAATGTGTGTACTTTAAGAATTTCTGAGTGGGAATCTTAAAAGTATGAGCAAATAATAAAGATGAAATTAAAACAAAACAAAAAGAGAGAGAAATTAAGTAGAAGTTTCTATAACTTCTTATGTTTAAACAGTAATTACGATTGCAATTTATAAAAGAAGGGCAGATCACTTATTGCGAAACCTGAAGAGAAAAATTAAGAAGAAGTTTCTAGAACTTCTATGTTTAAACAGGATCACGAGGATAAATAGGGCAAGTTACCCTTTCGTGAAACCTGGATCAACGAGATTAATGAAAAGTTGAGTACTTAGAACATAAACAATTCCTGTACCGGCAAGAAAAGAAAATAGAATAATAGGCAGTTTGTATCTGCTGATATTTAAACAGTGAAAAAGTTATAAATGGAGAAAAGTTGGGAAGGCGCCTATGGTTTGGCGATGCCTCATTGAAATAGAGATAAATTTAAGGATGAACCTAATTTGTTTGTAAAGAGTGGTTGTGGAAGAGGAAATAAGAACTTTGTGGAGAAAGTTCTTGACCTTATATATTTTTCTTGGACGAGCGCGGCGCGGATGAGAAGTTGAACGAGCACTGGTTTCACTATAGTCAATTGACGTGGTTGAAAAGTTCACTATTGTAGCACAGATAATTAAAAAAAAACGGAAAGTTATTGCGGTGGTGTAAAATAACTAGTTGCATTTTGGTTTGAGAGAGTCTATTGCGTTGAAAAATTTGTAGGTTATAGTTGAATGCAGCGGACGAATTCCCACGAAGGAAGACAAATTAGGTGTTGATTAGCTGTTCATAAAGAAATTCCTTGGTTAGAAAAAGTATTCCCATGTGTGAGTGGAAAATACTCGAATGTTTAGCTTGCGGATGAATTGTTTGCCGTAGAAAATTCCAGAACAATCATAACTGTTGAATTGGATAAATAAAGTCCAGCGGTGGAACGAGCTAAGTTTACTATAGACAGTATTTAGTTTAATAAGAATCCCACGGTGTGAGAGCTCATTCTCAGTTAACATGCACAAGAAATGCTGCTTCGTTTTACAAGATTAGCTGTCTTAGATAGACAAACCCTGACATCGAAAATCCCGCGAAGATTGCAATTGCACAACATTTAGCAACTTCTCACTGTCTATACAACGGTATTAAAAGCGTATAGCTAATTAAAAGCAATTAAAATATGTTGAAGAACATATTACTTAGCTCATTTCTGTAGTAGGCGATCCAGGCGACCGTTAGTTAAGATCTGGAATTGGCATCCGATTCAAAAGTTTGTCTTTCGAGGAGAGGAGACGAGCCCTAGTTAAGCTCCAACTGGAGGTCTTGACGACTGAAGCACAAGTGAGACCAGCTCAACGAAGCGCGGAGGGACCAGGGAAGGAAAAAGAGTGGGGGTAGGAGACAAAGGAATATACATAAGAATGACAAACGTTACAAAAATTAAGTCTTGATGAAATGGTCTTCAAAGAGTTGATAGCAGGCGTCACTAGCGAAGCCTGGTGGATTGGAATGTAGACGAAGTCCTCTTGATCACGGAGATGATAGCTGGCGATAGCGACGAGATCTGGTGGCTAGATTGGTAAGGAAGTCCTCTTGTACATGGAAAAATTTAGGAACTTCAGAAATTCGCTGCTAGATGACGCTAGGTTGATCATGGAAGATATATATCTAGAACAGACTTACAGGTAATATAAGCAAAGTGCATAAACAAAGAAAAAACAGGAAATCACTGCTGGTGTTTGCGAAAAAGGAAGGAATGAAATAAAGCAAAAGCAGCAAAAGCTCACTCTGTCTTACCGGGTATTCCAAGGAATACACCAGGGGTATCGGGATTGGTGAGGTTCGATCATTAACCAGCTCAGAAAAATGCATCGATAACAAAACTAAGCAAGAAAAGAGAAGTCGGTCTTATGTTAAAATCACGAATAAATAATTCAGAATAGAACCCTAGCCTAGCATGAGAGTTGCAAACGGCTAGTCCGATACTATTCTGCCCTGAAAGAAAATATAAAAAAAGTTCTAATCAAGATGTAAATTGGCTCTCATGGTCCTAATACAAAATTTGAATAAGAACGAGCAAGCTAAGAGTATGGCAGCCCTAAGAAATTACATCGAAAATGACTACGGGAGGATCAAACATCAAAAGAATCTATTGGAAAGCAAGACATTTACTTGTTTACAAATACTAGAAATATTTACATTTAATAGCCAGGGGAAAATTTGTCTTATGCTATGATGGCGCCATCTCCAACATTTATCTTTAAATTTACGTGTTTAGCTAGCCCTAAATATCATTAATTAATAAACGAGAGTAGTGGGGTGATACCGATTCCAAGTCACTCTAAAACCCTCCTTGCCCCACTACTAAGCCTCAGCCATGTTAAATATCTCTCGAACGCATGGTCCGATTTTGACAAATGACGTGTCATTGGACTAGGGCTGACGTCCTCTTTAATGTGGACCACTCGTTATATTTTTGATTTTTTTTTTGAAAATTTTCGTTTTCGGAAATAGGTAATAGTTTGAAAACCAAACAGGATAGAACGTTGTGCCATGGCTCAAACGAATGGTCTTTATGACCTTTATTTTCTATAATGAAACCTTTTTACTTTTATGTTTTTTTTGAAAACACTCGAATTTTGAAAATCCTATATTTTGGAAACTAGGAACTCTACAAAAACGTTTATTTGACATAAATGAAAGGTCCCTATGCCCTCTACCCCCAAAATAAATGTCAAGTCGCTAGAGCAAATATTTGTGTGTAGTAGTGGGATGATGACAGCTGCTTCCAAAAGCAAGTGGTGAGCCCCTGCGACCTTGGAATGGAAGGAACCATGCTAGGAGGGCGTGCTTGGATTCGTTTTTTTCGTCTCGTCGTGCTCTTTACGGGAATGTAGGTGTCGAAAAGGTGAAATGCTGGAAACACAGTCTTTTTGGGGTAAAAACGTGATTTTAAACCTTTTGCTATATTTCGCGAACCAAGTATGCTAGAGGCATGTACGACGGGTCCAAGGACTCGGGGTGACGTCCTCTTTGCTATGGACCACTCGTTATATTTTTAAAAAAAATTGGAAACTCGGTTTTGGGGTAAACACGTGTTTTTTGTGATTTTGTCGATATCTCACGAAGCAATAACGCTAGAGGCATGTACGATGGATCCAAGGATTCGGACAGACGTCCTCTTTGCTATGAACGACTCGTTGTAATTTAAAAAAAAAAATTGGAAACGCGATTTTGGGGTAAACACGTGTTTTTTGTGATTTTTGCTGATATCTCACGAATCAATAACGCTAGAGACGTGTACGAGGTGTCCTAGGACTCGGGCTAACGCCCCCTTTCAAATGTGGGAGATATTTTTTCCAAAAAAAAATTCACAAAGGGCCTAACGCCATACATGTTGAGAAAAAAATTCTTTACCGTTACCTGTTTATAATGTCCATGAAGCGTGGCGGTTGAGAGAGACGATACGGCTGAGTGTGTGTTTCAACGAACCTGTCGCTGACCACGGTGGCTGTGTTCAATAGATCAATAGCTATTTCGACGGGTCGGTGTATGACAGAGCGAGGGTACGTTTTTCTGATATTTTACCTTTGACGTGTAAACGGTGATGAGAACTTGATTCTATGTTGGTCGAAGCGAGTACAGAAAACAAACTTACAGGAGGTGAAGGTCATTTGAGCTTATTGGAAGGCTCCGGTCTGACTTGACAACAGGTGCAATGGAAAAAATGACCAAGACGCTTGAAGGTGAAATAATCTGACCATCGTGGTGGCAGGGGAGTGTGAAAGGCATGCACACACATGTGTGAAACCACATGCACGCTAAACCAGTGACATCCTGTTTTGCTTCGTACGTGACAAAATGCAAGTTCATGTGAAATTTGATCTACCGCAGGTGTTCGCCTGGGACGTTAGCTGTCCACGTGCGCGATAACTGTTAACAAGTCACATCCTGTTTTGCTTCGTACGTGACAAAATGCAAGTTCAGGTGAAATTTGATCCGGCACAGGTGTTCGCCTGGGACGTTAGCTGTCCACGTGCACGATAAGAGAATGTTCAAAGCGTGAAAAAAAAGATTATACATGCAACGTAGCATATATAAAGACATGTCGTTATCATTTCCACGCTCACTTAGGTGACTACCTTTGAACACATTGCGTTGCATGAAACCTCTGGTCTTGTTTAACAGTTTTGGTGTTGGTGGAAAATACTTAACCTTGTTGTGGGGTAGGTATTTATTTATATATTTATTCATTTATACATTTATTGATTAATATATATTTACAAGCAATTATTTATTGATTAAGTAATTAATGATTTTATTTATTTGTTTGCAGATAACCGGCATACCTTACATGTCTGAGGGAGAAGAAACCATTGCACTTTTGAGCCCACTAGAAGGGAAGAGTAACAAGTCACTGCAAGTAAAGGTGAGATGATTTTTTTAAACTAACTTGTTTCATTTTTTGTTTTATGTTTTATTTTATGAAATGTATGTATTAACCTGAATTTAGGTATTTATAGCGGTTTATTTTATTTATTTTTAGAAACTTGGAAAGAATAGCCTTACCGCCGTAGCAGTCGCTGAAAAAAAACAGAAACGCACTAAAGCGAAACCACTGCCAAAGAGTGAACTGTTTAAAACTCAGGTAAGTCCAACTTAAAAATGCTATTCCATTTTACCACTACTGAAAACTCGTAGACAAAAAAAAATTCATTACCTGTACATGACTGGGACAATGATTGCTTTCTTGATTAATGGCTATGTTGTTGTTGTTGACTGGGAAAAGTACAAGGCCATGTTGGATTTTCTAAAAATAAAAATAATAAATTTAATTTATGGGTGGTTCCCTATGGACTCAACGAATATCCACAGGTTTGAACATGATAATGTGAACAAAATGACATGACATTCATTTTTGTTTATATATTGGTTAAAGGTAGGGTGGGGGAATGTAAATGACTGTAGCTTTATAAAAAAGAAAATAAGTACATGGGTTACTGTTAGTGCCAACATACAGTTTATTTTTAATGGTGTTTTGATATATTAATGCCAATTAACGTTAACGTTTTATTTACAAGTATTGATTGATTGATTGATTGATTGAGTGATGGGTTATTTTGTTTGCTTTTAGGTGTCGTCATGTGCCATTAACGTAATGAACAGACAGTGAACAAGCATGCATTATGCTTTAAAGTACTCTGTGCAATGTTAATAACTTACAATAAGAAAAAGTTTTATTATAACACATGGCGTTAGTACCAAATACAACAAGTGAGCAAGTTGGTTTACCACGTGGGTTAAATTTAAAATCAGAACATGATCGATGGTTAACATTTGAATCATGGCCTGTAGGCTTTTTGTCGACGCATGAACTTGCAAAAGCCGTTTATTTTACTTGAACCGAGAAGATGTGGTGCGCTGTGTGTTTTGTCGTATTGAACTTTCACACTGGGAAGAAGGGGATGATTCCTTTAGAGACCATTTGCGATGGTCTCCTCACTGTCCTTACATGCTTGGAAAGCAAGTGGGTAACCTACCCGTGCATTCATTTTACCGAACCACAAGGCCTTTGGCCGCTACTTACGTTGCTGAATCACAAATAAATAATAATAATGATGTATTACCAGCCAACGGTAGTGTCGATATATGTGGTCCATATGCCATAGACAGTGTTGAATTGGCGTGTGCTTTTGAAAAATTGGGAGTTTGCAAGACTAAAGCACTAGCACACCCAGAGTACAGCTCTGTTGAAAAACGTTTCGAATCTTATAAAAATGTTTGGCCATTAATATTAAAACACCTTACCAAACAGCTAAGTGAAGCTGGATTTTTTTATACTGGTGAAGGGGATAAAACAATATGTTTTTATTGTGGATTTGCTTTAAAGGATTGGCAAATGACTGATGATCCTTTTGTGCAACACGCTCGTTGGTTACCAAACTGTAAATACATGGTGTTGCTTAAAGGTCAGGAATTTGTGAACACTATTCGTAAAGAAAAAGTGATTGCAGCACAAGACATAAAAGTGCCTTTAGAGTTAGAGCACGCGGAGCAAATACATAAGGCTGAAAGAAAAGACTTGTGTTACGAACAGATACAAAAGTGTGACCAACAATTATGTAAAAGTTGTTATCAAGATGAACTAGGTGTTGTATTTTTACCCTGTGGACACATGATAGCCTGTGTCAAGTGTGCATTAGAACTTAACACTTGTGCTATATGCAGAAAAGTAGTATCTGCTACAGTTAGGGCATTTCTTGCATAACTAGTATAATTTATTCGCCATGCATAGTGCAAAATCCCTAATTGCACAATATTATTAAAGCTGTTTTAGAGTGTAATAGATATGCTTTTGTTTTGTTTATAGACTACTACAATGAATGTTTTGAATGCTGTGGGACAATCATGTGGCTTAGAGACAAAGAAGCTCAGCGAATTGCCAACGCATATTCCATTCCGCATTATCAAGATTCGGAAATTGAAAACAGCATATGGTGATCGTGTACTTTGTGTATGTGAAAACTTTGAGACATTTCTGCCTATACGGTTTAATGATATGTCGGAGAGTGTTTTTGATGAAGTCAATAATGCTGTGCAACCTGTACACTTAATTTATGAAGGTTTTAAAAACAATAGGTGCATGGTTCGTTTTAATTAAATAAATAAATAATGGTAAATAATAATGGAACATATAAGTAATGACAATATACTGAAAAAGAAAGAAAATATGTGTATAGAATAGTAATGTTTTAGTGTTTAGTGTTGTCTTTAAAAATATTATGATGAAACCAAAAAAAATGTATATAAAGTTTGTAAATAAATGCAAAATGATGTTACAATGCTGTTTTATTTTATACAAAGTTAGTATATTTAACATTGCAGAGTATACATGATTATGACAATAAATGCATACTGCATACAAGCCTTTCTCACTTTACAATAGTCTGTTATAGTTTTAAACACAAAGCTTGTTGTAGATCATTTTCTAGCAATGTCCCTTTAATGTTGTTTTCGAAAAGTGGGGAAGCCGCAATGGTTGTATTGACATAAAAACCTTATGGTTATTACTATTTAGTCACTTTGATCCCCTTGCAGATCAAGAGCAGATGACCTAGTTGTTCCACTCTTTAAAACGACAACAACAACACTACCTCTTGCATAGTATGTGATGTTGATGGCTCTTGCGACGTGGAAGATGGATTAAAAATAACTTTGAGAACAGGGGTTAAACGTTGATCATTAAACAATGCACTATTTTGAGTAGCAATATAGTTTTCTTGATTTTTTGTCGACGGCAACTGTGTTTCATGCGGTACACTACATTGATGATCACTGACACTTAAAACCTCACTATTTTTACTTTTTAGGTCACCACGACAATGTTTGGAACGTTGCTTTGAACAACGCCAAATAACAGTTCCATTTTTATTGGTTCGTTTCACAATATATGAATATCCTTTATAGTATGCGTAAGGCTTACCATACCTAGTCACTGATACTTCCATATCAACTGTCAAGCATAGACTAAGCTCTAGTAAAGTCAACTTGGTAATAAGAATACAAGTTTAATGTGAGAGCAAATATGGATCCAAAGAGTTCAGGTAAAAGTGAAAGCAAATAAGCAAATATTAGAAACAAAAGTTGGGGTGAAAGTGGTCGCAAAGTGGTAGACCCATTACACAATTATTTCAGCACGACGAAGCTCTTGTTCAATTTCTTTGATTTCCCAATCGTGACCAGTATGGCCAGCTTGACGTGAGGCATGCAACAACTGTAGCCGCTGGACGAGCTTATTGGGATTGTGCCAGTATACAAATTTAACAAATGGATTTTTAGGTGTAAACAAAGCATTACCATTATCATGATCATTATCATCATCATCATCATTATCATCATCATGATCACCATTATCATCATGACCATCATCACTGTTATTATATAGTCCTTTTTGATCCTCTTGCAATACCACTTTATTTATAGTCTGAGTTGATTTTGATAGTGTTGAAGGTTTCTTGGACGTTGACAACTGTCCTAACATGACGTTTTGAGGACATGATAAGTCCTTTTGAACAAACACTGCACTATCTTTAGCCGCAATATCGTTTTCTTGAACTTGCTTTTTAGCATTTTGATAATTGTTTGTAAACAGTAAGCGTGGTTCGTTTCGAGCACTACATTGATGAACACTCACACTTAAAACCTTTCCATTTTTACTTTTCAGATTGCCTCGACATTTTGTTGACCTCTCTTTTGAGCATCGCCAGAATATTATTCCATTTACATTCTGGCGATTATAGTTATAGGAGTAGCCTTGATAGAGTGCACGTAGCCTACCTTTGATGGTTGTAATAAGTTCCATAGTAGTAACTGACCTGTCAGTACGATGTTCACACTACAAAGGTTGCAACTGTTTTGCTGATGGAGTGACCTACCATAAGCTTATATATTGGCTTTTCGTGTTGGCTTTAGTGTTGGCTTGTGTGTTGGCTTTTTGTGTTGGCTTTTTGTGTTGGCTTTTCGTGTAGGCATTTCGTGTTGGCTTTTGTGTTGGCTTTTCATGTTGGCTTTTTGTGTTGGCTTTTCGTGTTGGCATTTCGTGTTGGGTTTTCGTGTTGGCTTTTGTTGGCATTTTGTGTTGGCTTTTCGTGTTGGCTTTTTTGTATTGGCCTTTCATGTTGGCTTTTTGTATTGGCTTTTCGTGTTGGCTTTTTGTGTGGGCTTTTTGTATTGGCTTTTGTATTGGCTTATTTGACAAGTTATTTGTGTCAATGTATTTAGTGGATTTTTTTCTTGGTGTTGGAAAGTAGTTGAAAGAGAGGGAATATTTAAAGACTTAACCTCAGTTCACTAACCTAACCTAACCTAACCTAACTTTACCTAACCTAACCTAACCTTTCAACTCTCAGATGTTAATTAAATTCTGTACATAGTCAAGTTGGATACCAAGACCTCAGGGGTAAAAAAAACAATTATTTTTGACGGCTTATTTTGGTAACTTATTTTAATGGCTAACCTAACTTTACCTAACCTAACTAACCTCAGCTCACTTTGGATATTACTAGTAAGTGTTCATATCCTCTGCTAGGTAGCATGCTAGTAGTACAGGTAGTGCTCATATTTACCGCTAGGTAGCGGAAACATACTTTGCATGTTGCATGTGACACTTGTGAAGTTTAACCACATGCAAGACGTGCTTGTATAAGTTCTCTATTTAAACTCAATATACAATTAACCACTAAATGTTCAGAACTAACATGTATAGCCATGTTTAGGGTATATAGGAGACCCTTAGCAAGAAAGGCTGTCTAACCCACGAGTGTACAGCCTTGTCATACGCAGTAAGCACCTGTTGGCAGAAAACAACAACAACATCAATTTGAGAAAGCCAACAACATATCCATTAATGTATTTAAAGGAAACAGTTTTTTGTTGGCTTTCTCAAATTGTTGTTGTTGTTGTTTTCTGCCAACAGGTGCTTACTGCGTATGACAAGGCTGTACACTCGTGGGTTAGACAGCCTTTCTTGCCAAGGGTCTCCTATATACCCTAAACATGGCTATACATGTTAGTTCTGAACATTTAGTGGTTAATTGTATATTGAGTTTAAATAGAGAACTTATACAAGCACGTCTTGCATGTGGTTAAACTTCACAAGTGTCACATGCAACATGCAAAGTATGTTTCCGCTACCTAGCGGTAAATATGAGCACTACCTGTACTACTAGCATGCTACCTAGCAGAGGATATGAACACTTACTAGTAATATCCAAAGTGAGCTGAGGTTAGTTAGGTTAGGTAAAGTTAGGTTAGCCATTAAAATAAGTTACCAAGATAAGCCGTCAAAAATAATTGTTTTTTTTACCCCTGAGGTCTTGGTATCCAACTTGACTATGTACAGAATTTAATTAACATCTGAGAGTTGAAAGGTTAGGGTAGGTTAGGTAAAGTTAGGTTAGGTTAGGTTAGGTTAGTGAACTGAGGTTAAGTCTTTAAATATTCCCTCTCTTTCAACTACTTTCCAACACCAAGAAAAAAATCCACTAAATACATTGACACAAATAACTTGTCAAATATGCCAATACAAAAGCCAATACAAAAAGCCCACACAAAAAGCCAACACGAAAAGCCAATACAAAAAGCCAACATGAAAGGCCAATACAAAAAAGCCAACACGAAAAGCCAACACAAAATGCCAACAAAAGCCAACACGAAAAGCCAACACGAAATGCCAACACGAAAAGCCAACACAAAAAGCCAACATGAAAAGCCAACACAAAAGCCAACACGAAATGCCTACACGAAAAGCCAACACAAAAAGCCAACACAAAAAGCCAACACACAAGCCAACACTGAAGCCAACACGAAAAGCCAATATATAAGCTTATGGTAGGTCACTCCATCAGCAAAACAGTTGCAACCTTTGTAGTGTGAACATCGTACTGACAGGTCAGTTACTACTATGGAACTTATTACAACCATCAAAGGTAGGCTACGTGCACTCTATCAAGGCTACTCCTATAACTATAATCGCCAGAATGTAAATGGAATAATATTCTGGCGATGCTCAAAAGAGAGGTCAACAAAATGTCGAGGCAATCTGAAAAGTAAAAATGGAAAGGTTTTAAGTGTGAGTGTTCATCAATGTAGTGCTCGAAACGAACCACGCTTACTGTTTACAAACAATTATCAAAATGCTAAAAAGCAAGTTCAAGAAAACGATATTGCGGCTAAAGATAGTGCAGTGTTTGTTCAAAAGGACTTATCATGTCCTCAAAACGTCATGTTAGGACAGTTGTCAACGTCCAAGAAACCTTCAACACTATCAAAATCAACTCAGACTATAAATAAAGTGGTATTGCAAGAGGATCAAAAAGGACTATATAGTAACAGTGATGATGGTCATGATGATAATGGTGATCATGATGATGATAATGATGATGATGATGATGATAATGATCATGATAATGGTAATGCTTTGTTTACACCTAAAAATCCATTTGTTAAATTTGTATACTGGCACAATCCCAATAAGCTCGTCCAGCGGCTACAGTTGTTGCATGCCTCACGTCAAGCTGGCCATACTGGTCACGATTGGGAAATCAAAGAAATTGAACAAGAGCTTCGTCGTGCTGAAATAATTGTGTAATGGGTCTACCACTTTGCGACCACTTTCACCCCAACTTTTGTTTCTAATATTTGCTTATTTGCTTTCACTTTTACCTGAACTCTTTGGATCCATATTTGCTCTCACATTAAACTTGTATTCTTATTACCAAGTTGACTTTACTAGAGCTTAGTCTATGCTTGACAGTTGATATGGAAGTATCAGTGACTAGGTATGGTAAGCCTTACGCATACTATAAAGGATATTCATATATTGTGAAACGAACCAATAAAAATGGAACTGTTATTTGGCGTTGTTCAAAGCAACGTTCCAAACATTGTCGTGGTGACCTAAAAAGTAAAAATAGTGAGGTTTTAAGTGTCAGTGATCATCAATGTAGTGTACCGCATGAAACACAGTTGCCGTCGACAAAAAATCAAGAAAACTATATTGCTACTCAAAATAGTGCATTGTTTAATGATCAACGTTTAACCCCTGTTCTCAAAGTTATTTTTAATCCATCTTCCACGTCGCAAGAGCCATCAACATCACATACTATGCAAGAGGTAGTGTTGTTGTTGTCGTTTTAAAGAGTGGAACAACTAGGTCATCTGCTCTTGATCTGCAAGGGGATCAAAGTGACTAAATAGTAATAACCATAAGGTTTTTATGTCAATACAACCATTGCGGCTTCCCCACTTTTCGAAAACAACATTAAAGGGACATTGCTAGAAAATGATCTACAACAAGCCTTGTGTTTAAAACTATAACAGACTATTGTAAAGTGAGAAAGGCTTGTATTCAGTATGCATTTATTGTCATAATCATGTATACTCTGCAATGTTAAATATACTAACTTTGTATAAAATAAAACAGCATTGTAACATCATTTTGCATTTATTTACAAACTTTATATACATTTTTTTTGGTTTCATCATAATATTTTTAAAGACAACACTAAACACTAAAACATTACTATTCTATACACATATTTTCTTTCTTTTTCAGTATATTGTCATTACTTATATTTTCCATTATTATTTCACATTATTTATTTATTTAATTAAAACGAACCATGCACCTATTGTTTTAAAACCTTCATAAATTAAGTGTACAGGTTGCACAGCATTATTGACTTCATCAAAAACACTCTCCGACATATCATTAAACCGTATAGGCAGAAATGTCTCAAAGTTTTCACATACACAAAGTACACGATCACCATATGCTGTTTTCAATTTCCGAATCTTGATAATGCGGAATGGAATATGCGTTGCAATTCGCTGAGCTTCTTTGTCTCTAAGCCACATGATTGTCCCACAGCATTCAAAACATTCATTGTAGTAGTCTATAAACAAAACAAAGGCATATCTATTACACTCTAAAACAGCTTTAATAATATTGTGCAATTAGGGATTTTGCACTATGCATGGCGAATAAATTATACTAGTTATGCAAGAAATGCCCTAACTGTAGCAGATACTACTTTTCTGCATATAGCACAAGTGTTAAGTTCTAATGCACACTTGACACAGGCTATCATGTGTCCACAGGGTAAAAATACAACACCTAGTTCATCTTGATAACAAATTTTACATAATTGTTGGTCACACTTTTGTATCTGTTCGTAACACAAGTCTTTTCTTTCAGCCTTATGTATTTGCTCCGCGTGCTCTAACTCTAAAGGCACTTTTATGTCTTGTGCTGCAATCACTTTTTCTTTACGAATAGTGTTCACAAATTCCTGACCTTTAAGCAACACCATGTATTTACAGTTTGGTAACCAACGAGCGTGTTGCACAAAAGGATCATCAGTCATTTGCCAATCCTTTAAAGCAAATCCACAATAAAAACATATTGTTTTATCCCCTTCACCAGTATAAAAAAATCCAGCTTCACTTAGCTGTTTGGTAAGGTGTTTTAATATTAATGGCCAAACATTTTTATAAGATTCGAAACGTTTTTCAACAGAGCTGTACTCTGGGTGTGCTAGTGCTTTAGTCTTGCAAACTCCCAATTTTTCAAAAGCACACGCCAATTCAACACTGTCTATGGCATATGGACCACATATATCGACATTACCGTTGGCTGGTAATACATCATTATTATTATTTATTTGTGATTCAGCAACGTAAGTAGCGGCCAAAGGCCTTGTGGTTCGGTAAAATGAATGCACGGGTAGGTTACCCACTTGCTTTCCAAGCATGTAAGGACAGTGAGGAGACCATCGCAAATGGTCTCTAAAGGAATCATCCCCTTCTTCCCAGTGTGAAAGTTCAATACGACAAAACACACAGCGCACCACATCTTCTCGGTTCAAGTAAAAAAAAAAACGGCTTTTGCAAGTTCATGCGTCGACAAAAAGCCTACAGGCCATGATTCAAATGTTAACCATCGATCATGTTCTGATTTTAAATTTAACCCACGTGGTAAACCAACTTGCTCACTTGTTGTATTTGGTACTAACGCCATGTGTTATAATAAAACTTTTTCTTATTGTAAGTTATTAACATTGCACAGAGTACTTTAAAGCATAATGCATGCTTGTTCACTGTCTGTTCATTACGTTAATGGCACATGACGACACCTTAAAGCAAACAAAATAACCCATCACTCAATCAATCAATCAATCAATCAATCAATACTTGTAAATAAAACGTTAACGTTAATTGGCATTAATATATCAAAACACCATTAAAAATAAACTGTATGTTGGCACTAACAGTAACCCATGTACTTATTTTCTTTTTTATAAAGCTACAGTCATTTACATTCCCCCACCCTCCCTTTAACCAATATATAAACAAAAAAGAATGTCATGTCATTTTGTTCACATTATCATGTTCAAACCTGTGGATATTCGTTGAGTCCATAGGGAACCACCCATAAATTAAATTTATTATTTTTATTTTTAGAAAATCCAACATGGCCTTGTACTTTTCCCAGTCAACAACAACATAGCCATTAATCAAGAAAGCAATCATTGTCCCAGTCATGTACAGGTAATGAATTTTTTTTGTCTACGAGTTTTCAGTAGTGGTAAAATGGAATAGCATTTTTAAGTTGGACTTACCTGAGTTTTAAACAGTTCACTCTTTGGCAGTGGTTTCGCTTTAGTGCGTTTCTGTTTTTTTTCAGCGACTGCTACGGCGGTAAGGCTATTCTTTCCAAGTTTCTAAAAATAAATAAAATAAACCGCTATAAATACCTAAATTCAGGTTAATACATACATTTCATAAAATAAAACATAAAACAAAAAATGAAACAAGTTAGTTTAAAAAAATCATCTCACCTTTACTTGCAGTGACTTGTTACTCTTCCCTTCTAGTGGGCTCAAAAGTGCAATGGTTTCTTCTCCCTCAGACATGTAAGGTATGCCGGTTATCTGCACACAAATAAATAAAATCATTAATTACTTAATCAATAAATAATTGCTTGTAAATATATATTAATCAATAAATGTATAAATGAATAAATATATAAATAAATACCTACCCCACAACAAGGTTAAGTATTTTCCACCAACACCAAAACTGTTAAACAAGACCAGAGGTTTCATGCAACGCAATGTGTTCAAAGGTAGTCACCTAAGTGAGCGTGGAAATGATAACGACATGTCTTTATATATGCTACGTTGCATGTATAATCTTTTTTTTCACGCTTTGAACATTCTCTTATCGTGCACGTGGACAGCTAACGTCCCAGGCGAACACCTGTGCCGGATCAAATTTCACCTGAACTTGCATTTTGTCACGTACGAAGCAAAACAGGATGTGACTTGTTAACAGTTATCGCGCACGTGGACAGCTAACGTCCCAGGCGAACACCTGCGGTAGATCAAATTTCACATGAACTTGTATTTTGTCACGTACGAAGCAAAACAGGATGTCACTGGTTTAGCGTGCATGTGGTTTCACACATGTGTGTGCATGCCTTTCACACTCCCCTGCCATCACGATGGTCAGATTATTTCACCTTCAAGCGTCTTGGTCATTTTTTCCATTGCACCTGTTGTCAAGTCAGACCGGAGCCTTCCAATAAGCTCAAATGACCTTCACCTCCTGTAAGTTTGTTTTCTGTACTCGCTTCGACCAACATAGAATCAAGTTCTCGTCACCGTTTACACGTCAAAGGTAAAATATCAGAAAAACGTACCCTCGCTCTGTCATACACCGACCCGTCGAAATAGCGATTGATCTATTGAACACAGCCACCGTGGTCAGCGACAGGTTCGTTGAAACACACTCTCAGCCGTATCGTCTCTCTCAACCACCACGCTTCATGGACATTATAAACAGGTAACGGTAAAGAATTTTTTTCTCAACATGTATGGCGTTAGGCCCTTTGTGAATTTTTTTTTGGAAAAAATATCTCCCACATTTGAAAGGGGGCGTTAGCCCGAGTCCTAGGACACCTCGTACACGTCTCTAGCGTTATTGATTCGTGAGATATCAGCAAAAATCACAAAAAACACGTGTTTACCCCAAAATCGCGTTTCCAATTTTTTTTTTAAAATTACAACGAGTCGTTCATAGCAAAGAGGACGTTTGTCCGAATCCTTGAACCCATCGTACATGCCTCTAGCGTTATTGCTTCGTGAGATATCGACAAAATCACAAAAACACGTGTTTACCCCAAAACCGAGTTTCCAAAATTTTTAAAAAATATAACGAGTGGTCCATAGCAAAGAGGACGTCACCCCGAGTCCATGGACCCGTCGTACATGCCTCTAGCATACTTGGTTCGCGAAATATAGCAAAAAGTTTAAAATCACGTTTTTACCCCAAAAAGACTGTGTTTCCAGCATTTCACCTTTTCGACACCTACATTCCCGTAAAGAGCACGACGAGACGAAAAAAACGAATCCAAGCACGCCCTCCTAGCATGGCTCCTTCCATTCCAAGGTCGCAGGGGCTCACCACTTGCTTTTGGAAGCAGCTCTGTCATCATCCCACTACTACACACACATTTTTGCTCTAGCGACTTGAAATTTATTTTGGGGGTAGAGGGCATAGGGACCTTTCATTTATGTCAAATAAACGTTTTTGTAGAGTTCCTAGTTTCCAAAATATAGGATTTTCAAAATTCGAGTGTTTTCAAAAAAAACATAAAAGTAAAAAGGTTTCATTATAGAAAATAAAGGTCATAAAGACCATTCGTTTGAGCCATGGCACAACGTTCTATCCTGTTTGGTTTTCAAACTATTACCTATTTCCGAAAACGAAAATTTTCAAAAAAAATTCAAAAATATAACGAGTGGTCCACAGCAAAGAGGACGTCAGCCCTAGTCCAATGACACGTCATTTGTCAAAATCGGACCATGCGTTCGAGAGATATTTAACATGGCTGAGGCTTAGTAGTGGGGCAAGGAGGGTTTTAGAGTGGCTTGGAATCGGTATCACCCCACTACTAACGAGCCGCGTTTATTACTAAGAAAAGCAAGCTGTGTGCACAACGTTGCTGAATATTAAAAAAACTATGCTAATACAACACAAATTCATACAATAATTCAGCACTCCTATGGTTGTGCAATTGGCACTGCCTGCGTACACGATTTGTTACTGTTTGTAACAAATGGTCATAGTTTCAAAGTGTTAAGAAAGTTAGAAAAATAGAAAAGCCTGCAAATGCGATGGTAAATAAACAATTACATCGTCTCATATTGAACAAAATGTATCTAAAATAACTTAACAATAACTAAGTGTCGAATATTTGGTCCAAATATATTTTTTTTAGTATTTGTTATTTTATTTAGGTTCAGGGGGAATTATGAGATTTGTTTAGTTTCACAAAATCCTATCTTTGATTATTAAAAATTCACACAATTATTTATTCCTCACAGTATAGTTGTTCAGTTTATGGACCTTTAAATAGCGTTCAGTGTACTCAGGTAATGTGTGTATCCAACTAATGCATAATAACTTAATAGATTAATAGACACCCTGTGTCTCACTCTTACAATTACGGATTCATCAATCCTGGCGCCATCGGTTTGGTACGATTGCAGTAGCTCGTTACCACCGGAATAACCACAATAACATGTCGGAGGTATCAATCCACCATCACGACTCATTTCAATAACACCATAATTACGTTATTTACAATAAGTGTAGATCACTGAATTATACAGGTTTTAAAGACTGATCATAAAGGTTATGTGTGTAGAAAACACATTCTAACAACGCTCTGAATTAACATGAAGGCTTCTGATACAAACTAAAGTGTGAGATTGTGCATTTATTAAATTGCCTTTTCCCTGAATGAGTTCGAACCTATGTCCTCTGGTTACAAAATACTGTTTCTTTCATTGCCTGTCTGGCTTCTCGTAAAGAAATAAACCTGTTTTCAAGTATCGATCTAGCAAAACAAATGTGAATAACGGAACTCTGCATTCCGATTATATAATACAAGGAATTTCATAGCCTTCTAAATAAATAATGCACTAGTGTGCTGTGTAGTGGTTTGGCTTGTACATGTAACCTTAACCTTGTTTTAACATCTGCCAAAACTAGTTTCTTTGTCATCAGCTCGACAAAATAAAAGTTGATAACTACTGTTCAGAAATGATAAGAAATGGACATAGAAAAATACTGCCTTCCTGGCGTTTATAAATTTATAACGAAACTGTAACTTTCCACACGTGGTCTTATCTTTGCTACCTGCGTTGTGCACTTGTAAATGAAACCATACTAAAATTAAGTCTACTGTTCCAACTCATTACAAATTACACTGGTGATACATGATCTGACTTACAGATAGCAGCGACCATCCTTCGAGACCCGCCATGAGATGTTATAAGTGGTCTCCTTCATGGTCTTAAATCATTTCATCATTGTTATTGGTCACCTTCTGTCGTCAATTCCCCACGCATGATTTAGAAATCCATTTCCATCGCGTGGTTGGGGTTATTTTCCAAAATTAAATGTTTCAGTAGTTCCATAATGTTGCATTTGGTGATAAAATTACACATATTAAAGATACTTGCACACACAGACTCTAAGGTGCGGTAATAAATTGCCCATTTAATTCACTCCGCCAATGGCATTAAATTATCGCTTGTGCGATGCTCACTCGCAACATTTCTTCATTATTTACACAAAACAAATATAAGCCAAAATAACTGCCCATTGGGCAAAACATAAAATATACTCCTAGACTTTCACAGTTAATTAATTTCATAGCTTTATGATACACTTGGATGCGACCATGTGGTCTTAAGGTCTGCGTACAACTCTTCCATAGTTTTCACTTCGTGGATTAAAATATTTCACTGTTTAAATGTTTAGAATTGTCTACAATCACTCGATTACTAGATTATGCCATGATGGCTGTCCATTCGACTAATACACTTGGATATTTCCATTGCACACGGGTGCCGTTCACGGAACGTGTCCTTACTTGTACTTCACGCGCACATAGCTGTTGCTTCAACAAACGACAAGTAGGTACTGCTTTCACTAAGCATGGCGTTCACTCAGGACATGAGTTAGTCGCGTAAATTGACGGTTTCGCTTATCTGCGATGTATACCGTATTTTAAAAGAGCAGAAATACGTTGATTAAATTATTAATGATCTATAGAGTGTTTAAAGTGCATGAAAATGTTATTATAAGCGATATTGATTCAGCTTCTTCCCGCCGCTCGCAGGGTATGTTCAGTTACTCTTCAGCATGGATTTATTAGCTGAGCAAACATGCGTCAACGGGCGCAATACCTTAGTTGTGATAATTAAGACTTGCTGTGAAGTACTGTAACCTACCTCGTATCACGTGAACAGGGTTAGGTATAGAAGAAAACAGAATTTTCCGTGCGATCCTTACTTGCGGGGGAACCTCAAACAAAATGTAGCCAATACAAAACAATCCGCGTACTCTGGAGGCTCTCGAGAATGACATAACTCCACTGATAAGAAACATCAGTGAGGACGAATTACAGCGAGTGGACCAAAACTTCCTACGTTGGTGCAACGTGTGTTTAGAAAATGATGTACAGCATTTCCAGCAACTACTCTGAAACTTATATCAGTAAATGAAAATGAAAATCCACAGCCTGCTTCCAGTCTTCGACCGGGTCAGGAATGGAATGAATGAAGCCCCCATCTAGCGGCGAGGATATGAACTGTGCCGGCTGCCGAGGCCTGACGCACTCCTCTGGGGCAATGATTAAATGAATGACAGATGAAATGAAATGACAGTGGAGAGTGTTGCTGGAATGAAATTTTTGACAGGGAAAACCGGAGTACCCGGAGAAAAACCTGTCTGCCTCCGTTCTGTCCAGCACAGATCTCACATGGAGTGACCGGGATTTGAACCACGGACCCAGTGGTGAGAGGCCGGCATGCTGCCGCCTAAGCCACGGAGGCTTATATCAGTAAATATGATTATTAAATACGTTAACAAGTGTAAATGTGTTAACTAGTTTTGCGCTACGCTGCTGCTAGCACCAATGCCTTGCTCGACACGCTGCAATACACAGTGCCACTGCCGCCACACGGCCACAGCTATTCTCCGTTATATAGGAAGGCCATTCAATATACAATATAAAAACCATTCGTGAAAAAACCAAACTAGAAACCGCCTGTGCAGATTTAGAAAGAAGTTTAACCGGGGGGAAAATGTGACATATCTGGTTGTAAATTGGTTGAGGAACCAATCGTTGAGTGAGTTTGAATCAGCAGAACCAAAAAATGCTTTCAACCTATTAAACAAAAAGGTTGGCAAAATATATTCCTGAGTATGTGGACAGCACTTCGAATTTTGGTGACCATACTTGTAATTGGTGCTATAGGAGAACGAGGTTTCAGTAAATTAAAAGTTATAAAAATTAATTAACCTTCAACCATGTGTCAGGATACACTGTCAAATCTGGCAAATTTCTTCTTCTTCCTAGCATTAATCCCTTGCAGGGTCTGCTACTTTGCTTATCTCCTCCACTTCTTTCTGTAGTTGACACATTCTGGTGTTAAACCAACAGCGTGCATGTCAACCCTGATGTTGTCAGTCCACCGCTTTGCAGATCTTCCACGTTGTCTTGTTCCACCTGGGATGATGCGGAGTGCTGTTTTTAGCCTATTTTCATTTTATGAAAAAATAGCCTTATGAGATCACCTCTTGTCCGTGTGTCGCACTGACGTCTAATTTCGTTCAATTGTTTACATAACCTCAAATTGGCGGCTGTGCGAAATATTTCACTGGTATTCTATATCTCCGAAACTATGTACGGTGATAAAGGGCACAGGTACAAGTTTACCTATGTAAATTTCAAACCTGTAAAGTACAAAACGAACATGGCAGCCAAGCGAAGTTGAAATATTTTAATAGACTTTTCTCGTGGTTTAAACTCTCTGAGCGCAGTGAAATATGGTACAGTAAAAACTTAAACATATTGTAACGCACTAACAACTAACTTAGTTCAATTATTTACATAACCTCAAAATGGCGGCTGTGCGAAATTTTAAAATTATGTTTTTATTTCTTGAGTCGTAATCATGTGGTAGAAGCGAAAGTTTGAATAATGAAGCCACGCAATAATTTTCCTTTAATTGTACATAACTCTATGGTCTATACATATAACAATCCAACATGGCGACCATCCGAAATATTTAGATGGATCTCAATATCTACGAACCTTTTACAGCAATCAATCTGATTTTTTTTTACTTTCAGTAATCTGGTGAGCACAAATCCAACATTGCGGCGACGCGAAGTATAAATATTTCAATAGACGTTCCTCGCGGTTAACCATCCGAGTGCAGTGAAACTTTGTACGTTAAATGCTTATACAATTGTTAATCCACTGGCATCTAATTTACTTCAATTGTTTTCATAACCACAAGATGGCAGCTGTGCGAAATTTTAAAATCTCGTTTTTAGCCTATTTTCATCTATGAAAAAAAAATAGGCTTATGAGATCACCTTTTGTCCTGTGACTGTCTGTGTGTGCGTAAGTGATTGATTTTATGTGTCCCCCCTTATACTAAACAGCTGGAGCGACTTCAATGAAAATCGGTAAGTTCATAGCACTATTCCGGACGACCCCTACGGTGCCCTTCAAATTTTGTTACGTCTCACCAATCCAATATGGTGGCTGTGCGAAATATTCTACCAGCATTCTATATCTCCGAAACTATTACCGATATCACCCCGGAATTTTGTACGGTGTTAAAGAGAACTACTAGAATTTTACATATGTCACTTTTGAAAAACTGGTAACATCAAAACAAACAAGGCGGCCAAGCGAATATGCGACTTTTAAATATACGTTTCTCGCGATTTAAACAAACAAGAGCTATGAAACTTGTTACAGTATATGTTTATACACATTGTAATGCACTGGCGTCTACTTTAGATCAATTGTTCACATAACCTCAAGATGGCGGCTGTGCGAAATATTTCACCGGGATTTATATCTCTGAAACTATTACCGGTATCACCCTGAAATTTTGTACGGAGATAAAGGGTACTGCTGGAAGTTCATCTATGAGACTTTCCAAAACCGGTTAACTACAAAACGAACATGGCGGCCAAGCGAATTTGAAAGTTCTAAATGGACTATTTTCGTGAATTAATAATCCAAACGCAATGAACCTTGGTACAGCAAATGTTTGTACACATTGCAATGCACTGGTATCTAATTTAGTTCAAATGTTTACATAACCTCAAGATGGCGGCTGTGCACATTTTAAAATTAAGTTTTTATTTCTTGTGTCGTAATTATGCGATCGAAGTGAAAGTTTGAATAATGAACCTACGCAATAATTTTCCTTTAATGGCACATGACTCTACGGCCTATACATTTAAAAATCCAACATAGCGACCATCCGGAATATTTACACGGATCTCAATATCTACGAATCTATTACAGCAATCAAAATGATTATTTTTATGTTCATAGGGTCTATGAACATAAGTTCAACTATAGGACTTTCAATAACCTGGTGATAATAAATCCAACATGGCGGCGACTTGAAGTATACATATTAATATGGTCGTTTCTCGCAATTTAAATATCTGAGTGCAGTGACACGTGGAAGAGTAAATTCTTATACAAATGTGAATCCACTAAAATCTATTTTTTTCAATTGTTTCCATAACCACAAGATGGCAGCTGTGCGATATTTTTAAATCTCGTTTTTACTTCTTGTGTCCTAAACATGCGATTGGAGTTTGAATACTACACGTACACAATAATCTTCTTGTAACAATACATAACTCGTAAGACCTACATATATAAAAATCCAACATGGCGACCATCCGCTACATTAGTCGATTCTCAATATCTACGAATCTATTACTGCAATCAAACTGAAATTTTGAATGTTGATAGTGGCAATCAACATAAGTAGGAAATGTGAAAATTGGCTTTAGTTCTTCATGGAACTACTTGTTTCACATCGGTTTCCCCGGCTTTTAGACTTGCTCAAGAAAGGGTTGACAGTAGTGAGGGCTGTTAGAAAAAATAAGGCAGATATTGCCCAATTGCCTTCTGAAATTACAAGAGAAACGTTCAAAACGCCAGAAAGAATAAGCCAAATAATGCAATTATTTCTTCACAGTGTTTCGAGCGTCCCCTTCTCATGCGTTTCATGCAATTTTGACATTTGTAAGTTAGTAAAGTGCACAATTTCTTGAATAGGGAAATCAATCTCCACGCCTCACTGCGGGATGTCAAAATGTATGCCTCATCTTTTAATACAGGAAGGTGTCGAACAAGGTTCCATTGCCTGTTTTTGCAACGTATTGTGGATTTACTTGGTTGTGCGTCCATCTTTCCCCGAGTACTGTGCACCAGGACATCCAGTTCATCGCCAGAAATATCTGAAACACTGAATCACTAAATTCTATATTATCCTCTTCGACTTCACTAGCACTTCCATGTAATCATCATCTGCCTCACAATTTCTCCTTAATTATTGCTCCACCTCGTCGTACTATACCATAACTTGTTCAGTAGGGGGGTGATAGGAGTTCTACTTCACTCGACGCCGCTGTGCCCAACAAACCAACATGGCCGCCGTGCAAAGTTGAAACATTTAAATAGACTTTTCCCTCGAACCCATGGTCGGAGTTTCACGAATGAAGTGTCATTGGACTCGAGCTAACGTCCTCTTTCCTACGGACCACTCGTTATATTTTTGATTTTTTTTGAATTATTTCGTTTTCGAAAATAGGCGATAGTTTGAAAACCAAACATGATAGAACGTTGTGCCATGGCTCAAACGAATGGTCTTTATGACCTTTATTTTTGTAATAAAACTTTTTTATTTTTTATGTTTTCTTGAAAACACTCGAATTTTGAAAATCTTATATTTTGGAAACAAGGAATTATACAAAAAAGTTTGTTTGAAATAAATGAAAGGTCATTACCCCCTCTACCTGAAAAATAAATTTCAAGTCTCTAGGATAAAAATCTGACAGTAGTGTGGTAAGAGAGAGCTGCTCCACTTAGCAAGTTGTGAGCCCCTGCGACATTGGAATGGAAGGAGTCATGCTAGGAGGGCGTGCTTGGATTCGGTTTTGTTCGTCTCGTTGCGCTTTTTACGGGAATGTAGGTGTCGAAAAGGTGAAATACTGCAAACATGTTTTTTTGGAGGGAAAACGTGATTTTAGACTTTTCGCTATATCTCGCGAACCAATCATGATAGAGGCGTGTACGAGGGGTCCAAGGACTCGGGGTGACGTCCACTTTGCTATGGACCACTCGTTATATTTTTTTAAAATTGGAAACTCGATTTTGGGGTAAACACGTGTTTTTTGTGATTTTTGCTGATTTCTCACGAACCAATAACGCTAGAGACGTGTACGAGGTGTCATTTTTTCATTGCGTTGCCCTCTTGCCGAGGACAACAGCAGGAATGAAAAACCATGTTGAGGTAAAACCATGATTTTAGACTTTTTGCTTTATCTCGCAAACCCATAACGCTAGAGACGTGTAAGAGGTGTCCAAGGACTCGGGCTAACGCCCCCTTTTGGAAACTATGTTTGAAATTTTGACAAAGGGCCTAACGCCATACATGTTGAAAAAACTTTTTTTTCTTTACCTGTTTATAATATTCATGATGCGTGGTGGTTGAGAGAGACGATACGACTGGGTGTGTGTGTTTCAAAGAACCTGTCGCTGACCACGGTGGCTATGCTCAATAGAACATTCGCTATTTCGACGGGTCGGTTTATGTCAGAGCGAGGGTGCTTTTTTTGCCACACATTTTACCCTCGAAGGGTATCTTTGACGTGTAAACGGTGATGAGAACTTGGTTCTATGTTGGTCGAAGCGAGTATAGAAAACAAACTTGCAGACGAGCAGGAGGTGGATGTCATTTGAGCTTATTAGAATACACTGATCTAACTTGACAACAGAATGGAAAATGACAAAGACGCAGAGGACACTTGATGGTGAAATAATCTGACCATCGTGGTGGCAGGGAAGTGCGAAATGCATGTGAACATGTGTGAAACCACATGTACGCTAAACAAGTTACAACCTGTTTGCTTCGTACGTGACAAAATGTAAGTTCATGTGAAATTTGATCTGGCACAGGTGTTCACCTTAGACGTTAGCTGTCCACGTGCACGATAAGAGAATGTTCAAAGCGAGGGAAAAAAAGATTATACATGCAAGGTAACATATATAAAGACATGTCGTTATCATTTCCACTCTCACTTAGGTAACTACCTTTGAACACACTGCATTGCGTGAAACACTTGGTCTTGTTTAACAGTTTTGGTGTTGGTGGAAAATACTTAACCTTAATGTGAGGTAGGCATTTATTTATATATTTATTCATTTATACATTTATTGATTTATATATATATATATATATATATATTTACAAGCAATTATTTATTGATTAGGTAATTATTGATTTTATTTATTTATTTGCTTGCAGATAACCGGTATACCTTACATGTCTGAGAGAGAAGAAACCATTGCACTTTTGAGCCCACTAGAAGGAACCAGCAACAAGCCACTGCAAGTAAAGGTGAGATAATTTTTTTAAACTAACTTGTTTCATTTTTTTGTTTTATGTTTTATTTTATGAAATGCATGTATTAACCTGAATTTAGGTATTTATAGCGGTTTATTTTATTTATTTTTAGAAACTTGGAAAGAAAAGCCTTACCGCCGTAGCAGTTGCTGAAAAAAAACCAAAACGCACTAAAGCGAAACTACTGCCAAAGAATGAACTGTTTAAAACTCAGGTAAATCTAACTTAAAAATGCTATTCCATTTTACCACTACTGAAAACTCGTAGACAAAAAAAATCATTACCTGTACATGACTGGGACAATGATTGCTGTCTTGATTAATGGCTATGTTGTTGTTGTTGACTCGGAAAAGTACAAGGCCATGTTGGATTTTCTAAAAATAAAAAATAAAATTTAATTTATGGGTGGTTCCCTATGGACTCAACGAATATCCACAGGTTTGAACATGATAATGTGAACAAAATGACAATGACATTCATTTTTGTTTATATATTGGTTAAAGGGGGGGGGGGATGTAAATGACTGTAGCTTTATAAAAAGAAAATAAGTACATGGGTTACTGTTAGTGCCAACATACAGTTTATTTTTAATGGTGTTTTGATATATTAATGCCAATTAACGTTAACGTTTTATTTACAAGTATTGATTGATTGATGGGTTATTTTGTTTGCTTTTAGGTGTCGTCATGTGCCATTAACGTAATGAACAGACAGTGAACAAGCATGCATTATGCTTTAAAGTACTCTGTGCTCTTGTGCAACGTTAATAACTTACAGTAAGAAAAAGTTTTATTATAACACATGGCGTCAGTACCAAATACAATAAGTGAGCAAGTTGGTTTACCACGTGGGTTAAATTTAAAATCAGAACATGATCTATGGTTAACATTTGAATCCTGGCCTGTAGGCTTTTTGTCGACACATAAACTTGCAAAAGCCGGTTTTTTTTACTTGAACCGAGAAGATGAGGTGCGCTGTGTGTTTTGTCGTTTTGAACTTTCACAATGGGAAGAAGGGGATGATCCCTTTAGAGACCATTTGCGATGGTCTCTTCATTGTCCTTACATGCTTAGAAAACAAGTGGGTAACCTACCCGTGCATTCATTTTACCGAACCACAAGGCCTTTGGCCGCTACTTACGTTGCTGAATCACAAATAAATAATAATAATGATGTATTACCAGCCAACGGTAGTGTCGATATATGTGGTCCATATGCCATAGAGAGTGTTGAATTGGCGTGAGCTTTTGAAAAATTGTGAGTTTGCAAGACTAAAGCACTAGCACACCCAGAGTATAGCTCTGTTGAAAAACGTTTAGAATCTTATAAAAATGTTTGGACATTAATATTAAAACACGTTACCAAACAACTAAGTGAAGCTGGATTTTTTTATACTGGTGAAGGGGATAAAACAATATGTTTTTATTGTGGATTTGCTTTAAAGGATTGGCAAATGACTGATGACCCTTTAGTGCAACACGCTCGTTGGTTACCAAACTGTAAATACATGGTGTTGCTTAAAGGTCAGGAATTTGTGAACACTATTCGTACAGAAAACGTGATTGCATCACAAGACTTAAAAGTGCCTTTAGAGTTAGAACACGCGGAGCAAATACATAAGGCTGAAAGAAAAGACTTGCCTCACGAACAGATACAAAAGTGTGACCAACAATTATGTAAAATTTGTTATCAATATGAACTAGGTGTTGTATTTTTGCCTTGTGGACACATGATAGCTTGTGTCAAGTGTGCATTAGAACTCAACACTTGTGCTATATGCAGAAAAGCAGTATCTGCTACAGTTAGGGCATTTCTTGCATAACTAGTATAATTTATTCGTCATGCATAGTGCAAAATCCCTAATTCCACAATATTATTAAAGCTGTTTTAAAGGTTAATAGATATGCTCTTGTTTTGTTTATAGACTACTACAATGACTGTTTTGAATGCTGTGGGACAATCATGTGGCTTAGAGACAAAGAAGCTCAGCGAATTGCCAACGCATATTCCATTCCGCATTATCAAGATTCGGAAATTGAAAACAGCATATGATGATCGTGTACTTTGTGTATGTGAAAACTTTGAGACATTTCTGCCTATACGGTTTAATGATATGTTGGAGAGTGTTTTTGACGAAGTCAATAATGCTGTGCAACCTGTACACTTAATATATGAAGGTTTTAAAAACAATATGTAAATGGTTCGTTTTAATTAAATAAATAAAAAATGAAATAATAATGGAAAATATAAGTAATGACAATATACTGAAGAAGAAAGAAAACATGTGTTTAGAATAGTAATGTTTTAGTGTTTAGTGTTGTCTTTAAATATATTATGATGAAACCAAAAAACAAGAAATGTATATAAAGTTTGTAAATAAATGCAAAATGATGTTACAATGTTGTTTTATTTTATACAAAGTTAGTATATTTAACATTGCAGAGTATACAGAGGATCAAGATGTCTCCATATACATGTATGCGGATGACATGGTGCTAACATCCACATCACTTGAAAGGTTACAGGAGACTTTCAACAGACTAGTAAACTGGGCAGACGAAAATGAACTTAAATTGAACGAAAACAAGACAATGTTCATGGCCTTTAGAAAAGGAGGTAGACTGTCAGTCAATCATCATTTGGAATATAAAGGCAAAAGATTACAATTAGTGAACAATTTTAAGTACTTAGGAGTAACATTCCAAACACAGGGAGTTGTATTTACGAAGCACATACAAGACAAAGTTGACACAGCAATGGTAGCAATGAATGACATAAGAAAGCTCGGAAAATTGTCCCTTGATACAGGCATGGCGTTATTTAAGCTCAAAATTACTCCCATAGTTGCATATGCATTGGAAAATATATGGCAACACCTGACAAAGAATGACCTGAAGAAAATGGAAAGAGTGAAGGCAGTATACTTAAAAAAGTTACTCAATCTTTCAAAATACACATCCTCTCGCCTTGTATATGTATTGGCCAAAGAGCAATTTTATATAGAAGATTTAAGAAATCAATGGATGCTGCCCGCCACTGGAGCATATGATGCTTTACTGAGTGAACTTCGTGACAAGAGGAGACATATTTGGAGTGACTTCTACTGTACAGATGCCATGACGACTTGTGAGTGGATGAACTCGAATTATGAACTCCGTCATATGATGACACGAATGGCAGTGCACGGTTTTCACCATAAAGTTTGCACTGAAAAGAAGTACCACCAGCCTAAATTAAACTGCGTGTGTATTTTATGTAAGAGGCAGTGTGAGAGATATCATGTATTAACATGCGGTGAACGTCAGATGTCTATTACAAAATTTTGTACCGAATGAACTTGTATGGTATTCCTACTATTATGGCCATTGGCTGAAATAAAATTTATTATTATTGTATACATGATTATGACAATAAATGCACACTGAATACAAGCCTTTCTCACTTTACAATAGTGTGTTATAGTTTTAAACACAAGGCTTGTTGTAGATCATTTTATAGCAATGTCCATTCAATGTTGTTTTCGAAAAGTGGGGAAGCCAAATGGTTGTATAGGCATAAAACCTTATTGTTATTACTATTTAGTCACTTTGATCCCCTTGCATATCAAGAGCAGATGACCTAGTTGTTCCACTCTTTAAAACGACAACAACAACACTACCTCTTGCATAGTTTGTGATGTTGATGGCTCTTGCGACGTACACAATAATCTTCTTGTAAAAATACATAACTCTTCAGACCTACATATATAAAAATCCAACATGGCGACCATCCGGTACATTAGTCGGTTCTCAATATCTACGAATCTATTACTGCAATCAATCTGAAATTTTGAATGTTGATAGTGGCAATTAACATAAGTAGGAAATGTGAAAATTGGCTTTAGTTCTTCATGGAACTACTTGTTTCACATCGGTTTCCCCGGCTTTTAGACTTGCTCAAGAAAGGGTTGACAGTAGTGAGGGCTGTTAGAAAAAATAAGGCAGATATTGCCCAATTGCCTTCTGAAATTACATGAGAAACGTTCAAAACGCCAGAAAGAATAAGCCAAATAATGCAATTATTTCTTCACAGTGTTTCGAGCGTCCCCTTCTCATGCGTTTCATGCAATTTTGACATTTGTAAGTCAGTAAAGTGCACAATTTCTTGAATAGGAAAATCAATCTCCACGCCTCACTGCGGGATGTCAAAATGTATGCCTCATCTTTTAATCCAGGAAGGTGTCGAACAAGGTTCCATTGCCTGTTTTTGCAACGTATTGTGGATTTACTTGGTTGTTCGTCCATCTTTCCCCGAGTACTGTGCACCAGGACATCCAGTTCATCGCCAGAAATATCTGAAACACTGAATCACTAAATTCTATATTATCCTCTTCGACTTCACTAGCACTTCCATGTAATCATCATCTGCCTCACAATTTCTCCTTAATTCTTGCTCCACCTCGTCGTACTATACCATAACTTGTTCAGTAGGGGGGTGATAGGAGTTCTACTTCACTCGACGCCGCTGTGCCCAACAAACCAACATGGCCGCCGTGCAAAGTTGAAACATTTAAATAGACTTTTCCCTCGAACCATGGTCGGAGTTTCACGAATGAAGTGTCATTGGACTCGAGCTAACGTCCTCTTTCCTACGGACCACTCGTTATATTGTTGATGTTTTTTGAATTATTTCGTTTTCGAAAATAGGCGATAGTTTGAAAACCAAACATGATAGAACGTTGTGCCATGGCTCAAACGAATGGTCTTTATGACTTTTATTTTTGTAATAAAACTTTTTTATTTTTTATGTTTTTTTGATAACACTCGAATTTTGATAATCCTATATTTTGGAAACAAGGAATTATACAAAAAAGTTTGTTTGAAATAAATGAAAGGTCATTACCCCCTCTACCTGAAAAATAAATTTCAAGTCTCTAGGATAAAAATCTGACAGTAGTGTGGTAAGGGAGAGCTGCTCCACTTAGCAAGTTGTGAACCCCTGCGACATTGGAATGGAAGGAGTCATGCTAGGAGGGCGTGCTTGGATTCGTTTTTTTCATCTCGTTGCGCTCTTTACGGGAATGTAGGTGTCGAAAAGGTGAAATACTGCAAACATGGTTTTTTTGGGGGAAAACGTGATTTTAGACTTTTCGCTATATCTCGCGAACCAATCATGATAGAGGCGTGTACGAAGGGTCCAAGGACTCGGGGTGACGTCCTCTTTTCTATGGACTAATCGTTATGTTTAAAAAAAAATTGTAAACTCGATTTTGGGGTAAACACGTGTTTTTTGTGATTTTTGCTGATTTCTCACGAACCAATAACGCTAGAGACGTGTACGAGGTGTCATTTTTTTCATTGCATTGCCCTCTTGCCGAGGATGTTCGTGTTGAGCAGGAATGAAAAACCATGTTGAGGTAAAACCATTATTTTAGACTTTTTGATTTATCCCGCAAACCCATAACGCTAGAGACGTGTACGAGGTGTCCAAGGACTCGGGCTAACGCCCCCTTTTGGAAACTATGTTTGAAATTTTGACAAAGGGCCTAACGCCATACATGTTGAAAAAACTTTTTTTCCTTACTTGTTTATAATATTCATGATGCGTGGTGGTTGAGAGAGACGATACGACTGGGTGTGTGTGTGTTTCAAAGAACCTGTCGCTGACCACGGTGGCTATGCTCAATAGAACAATCGCTATTTCGACGGGTCGGTTTATGTCAGAGCGAGGGTGCTTTTTTTTTGCCACACATTTTACCCTCGAAGGGTATCTTTGACGTGTAAACGGTGATGAGAACTTGGTTCTATGTTGGTCGAAGCGAGTATAGAAAACAAACTTGCAGACGAGCAGGAGGTGGATGTCATTTGAGGTTATTAGAATACACTGATCTAACTTGACAACAGGTGCAATGGAAAATGACAAAGACGCAGAGGACACTTGATGGTGAAATAATCTGACCATCGTGGTGGCAGGGAAGTGCGAAATGCATGTGAACATGTGTGAAACCACATGTACGCTAAACAAGTTACACCCTGTTTGCTTCGTACGTGACAAAATGTAAGTTCATGTGAAATTTGATCTGGCACAGGTGTTCACCTTAGACGTTAGCTGTCCACGTGCGCGATAAGAGAATGTTCAAAGCGAGGGAAAAAAAGATTATACATGCAAGGTAACATATATAAAGACATGTCGTTATCATTTCCACTCTCACTTAGGTAACTACCTTTGAACACACTGCATTGCGTGAAACACTTGGTCTTGTTTAACAGTTTTGGTGTTGGTGGAAAATACTTAACCTTAATGTGAGGTAGGCATTTATTTATATATTTATTCATTTATACATTTATTGATTTATATATATATATATATATTTACAAGCAATTATTTATTGATTAGGTAATTAATGATTGTATTTATTTATTTGCTTGCAGATAACCGGTATACCTTACATGTCTGAGAGAGAAGAAACCATTGCACTTTTGAGCCCACTAGAAGGAACCAGCAACAAGCCACTGCAAGTAAAGGTGAGATAATTTTTTTAAACTAACTTGTTTCATTTTTTTCTTTTATGTTTTTATTTTATGAAATGCATGTATTAACCTGAATTTAGGTATTTATAGCGGTTTATTTTATTTATTTTTAGAAACTTGGAAAGAAAAGCCTTACCGCCGTAGCAGTTGCTGAAAAAAAACCAAAACGCACTAAAGCGAAACCACTGCCAAAGAATGAACTGTTTAAAACTCAGGTAAATCTAACTTAAAAATGCTATTCCATTTTACCACTACTGAAAACTCGTAGACAAAAAAAAATCATTACCTGTACATGACTGGGACAATGATTGCTTTCTTGATTAATGGCTATGTTGTTGTTGTTGACTCGGAAAAGTACAAGGCCATGTTGGATTTTCTAAAAATAAAAAAATAAATTTAATTTATGGGTGGTTCCCTATGGACTCAACGAATATCCACAGGTTTGAACATGATAATGTGAACAAAATGACAATGGCATTCATTCTTGTTTATATATTGGTTAAAGGGGGGGGGGGATGTAAATGACTGTAGCTTTATAAAAAGAAAATAAGTACATGGGTTACTGTTAGTGCCAACATACAGTTTATTTTTAATGGTGTTTTGATATATTAATGCCAATTAACGTTAACGTTCTATTTACAAGTATTGATTGATTGATTGATTGATTGAGTGATGGGTTATTTTGTTTGCTTTTAGGTGTCTTCATGTGCCATTAACGTAATGAACAGACAGTGAACAAGCATGCATTATGCTTTAAAGTACTCTGTGCCCTTGTGCAACGTTAATAACTTACAATAAGAAAAAGTTTTATTATAACACATGGCGTTAGTACCAAATACAACAGGTGAGCAAGTTGGTTTACCACGTGGGTTAGATTTAATATCAGAACATGATCGATGGTTAACATTTGAATCCTGGCCTGTAGGCTTTTTGTCGACACATAAACTTGCAAAAGCCGTTTTTTTTACTTGAACCGAGAAGATGTGAGTAGTGGAATGATGACAGTTCTGCCCCCCCCCCCTACTCCCAATGCGAGCCGATAACTCCCGAACCCGTGGTCGGAGATTCACGAATGAAGTGTCGTTGGACTCGGGCTGACGGGGGCTTTGCTATGGACCACTCATTTCAACCCCTAAATAAAACCTACCCCTACTAGGGGGTGAAATTGTAATTTTTAGTGAAAGTCTCTTTTCAAATACGACATGTATAATGTGCGCTGCTAAAATGAACTAAAATGTTGTTGCTCATATTGCGCATGCGTTTTTCGGGCTGCCGCTATGGATGAACATTTTTGATTTTGTTCTTTACCCATGCGCACTTGTGATTTTTGTAAGAGGGCGAGCTCTTTGAAAAAAATGATTGATAAGAAGGGGTTTTGGTGGTGAGGAGAGAGCCAGATAGTCGCCTACTTTCCTACGAAGTTTCCCGATATCTCTCGAACGCAAGGTCGGATTTGGACGTGTGACGTGTCAAATCGCTTGTCTCGAAGCCCTATACATGTTATTAATAGGTTAAAGTTTTGAGAATTGGGGAAACAGGCTTTTTGGGGGTAAAACCGTGATTCTAGACTTTTTCCGATATTTCACGAATGCATGGTCGGATTTGGTCCTATGACGTGTCAAATGGCTTGTCTCGAAACCCTATGTATTTTGGTAATAGGTTAAAGTTTTTGAGAATGAGGGAAACAGAATATTTTGGGGTAAAACCGTGATTTTAAACTTTTTGCTATATCTCGCGAACCAATTATGCTAGAGGCATGTACGAGGGGTCCAACGACTCGGGCTGACGTCGTCTCTGCTATGGACCACTCGTTATAATTTTTTTAAAAATTGGAAACTCGATTTTAGGGTAAACACGTGTTTTTTGTGATTTTTGCCGATATCTCACGAACCAATAACGCTAGAGACGTGTACGAGGTGTCCTAGGACTCGGGCTAACGCCCCCTTTCAAATGTGGTAGATGTTTTTTTCCAAAAAGATAATTCACAAAGGGCCTAACGCCATACATGTTGAAAAAACGTTTTCTTTTTCTTTACCTGTTTATAATGTCCATGAAGCGTGGTGGTTGAGAGAGACAATACGGCTGGGTGTGTGTGTGTTTCAACGAACCTGTCGCTGACCATGGTGGCTGTGTTCAATAGATCAATCGCTATTTCGGCGGGTCGGTGTATGACAGAGCGAGCGTGCGTTTTTTCTCACATTTTACCTTTAACGTGTAAACGGTGATGAGAACTTGGTTCTATGTTGGTCGAAGCGAGTACAGAAAACAAACTTGCCGAGGAGCAGGAGGTGAATATCAATTGAGCTTATGGGAAGGCGTTGATCTGACTTGACAACAAGTGCAATGGAAAATGACAATGACGCTTGAAGGTGAAATAATCTGACCATTATGGTGGCAGGGAAGAGCGAATACACGTGTGAGATGACATGTATGCTAAACCAGTGACATCCTGTTTTGCTTCGTACGTGACAAAATGCAAGTTCATGTGAAATTTGATCTACCACAGGTGTTCGCCTGGGACGTTAGCTGTCCACGTGCATGATAACTGTTAACAAGTGACATCCTGTTTTGCTTCGTACGTGACAAAATGCAAGTTGACGTGAAATTTGATCTACCACAGGTGTTTGCCTGGGACGTTAGCTGTCCACGTGCACGATAACAGAATCTTCAAAGCGTGGGAATCGCTGAATCAGTAAAAAGTATGATGCAACTTGTGGGAATGATGTCACAACCAATAGATAGACAAGAGCTGCAAACAGCAGTGGTGGGCTGGTGAAGGGAGGGAGAGGGGGAGGGGTAATGTAAGAGAGAACACAGGTGGAAAGGGAAAGACAAACATGTATGAACATGCACGAAGCAAGGAGCGCTGTACACACAGAGGTATAGGTAGTGTACAACATGTGTGAATAAAAAATTGCACAGGTTCACACAACATAGACTGTATTATTGCCATGGCCAAGCACTCACATTAAGATCATTTACAAAATCATAAAATGAAAAATAAAAAATCTTGTTTTGGAAATATCGTTTTTCAACATACACAAAATAAATATATAAAAAATTTGTAAACAACAAAATGGAAAATCCATGGTCAAGCACTCACATTAATATTATTTACAAAATCATAAAATGAAAAATAAAAAATCTTGTTTTGGAAATATCGTTTTTCAACATACACAAAATAAATATATAAAAAATGTGTAAACAACAAAATGGAAAATCCATGGTCAAGCACTCACATTAATATTATTTACAAAATCATAAAATGAAAAATAGAAAATCTTGTTTTGGAAATATCGATTTTTTTCAACATACACAAAATAAATATAAAAAAAATTGTAAACAGCAAAATGGAAAATCCATGTTTCCAGATAGACAAAATTTTAAAAACCTTAAACGGACATTTAAGAAAATATATGCAAATGGGAAATTGACAAATGTGTAAATATGAAAGTGGAAAAATCCATGTTTCCATATCATGAAATTGAAAAACATCAAACTGTCATTTAAAAAAATGCAAATGGAAAATTGACAAATTGCAATGTGTGAAATGTGAAATTAAACAAATGGCTATCATTATTTAAAAAAGAAAAGAACATAGTGCTCTATGGTTGAGGTGTGAATCAAACCCTCTCTACTTATTTGGACCACCCGAGACTGAGTAGACTAGTTTTAGTTATCATACCACTTTTAAAAGTTTGTGTTAAATCTAGGAATTGAACCCAAGAGCTTGTAGGGGAGATCCAAGGTTATAATATGTTAAACAGATAGCCTTGAATGTAGTGTGTGGTAGCTATATAGAAATGAGACGTTTCGCTCGGGGCAGGGAGGCATAGAGATCTGCATCAAACCAGTCAAAAGACTGACGACTCAAACAACAACATGTAGAGCTCACCAAAATAATGTTGTGTAACGGTAAATGTTAGTCAACGAACAGTAATGCATTACTAAAATCCATGACACGATACCTAAGAGCTTTTCTAAAATTATTTTAAAATGCCTTCAACCCTATATTAAACACCCAGTTCACAAGACTCATAACTGCAATGTTATGGTCAAACAAAACAAAATCTATATTTCAAAACAAACAAGTGGTTTAGTCAATGTATACTGGAAAAAGTTTTATAAACACTCAAGTCCACAAAAATAATTAAATTAGTAACAGTCAGGTTGACCGAGTGGTTATGGTGTTTGACTTAAGTTCAAATTTTCTGTACAAGAAAGCAAGGGTTCGAATCCCTTACCTGATATAACTATTGCCTCAACATGGCTTGACCACACTGTATTATTGTGTACTCGGTACACAAACCATAAATAGAGTGTATGTTTAAGGTCACTCTCTTTGCGAACATAGTCAGAGAATGATGATGGTTAACAATTGCATTAATAGTGGGACATAGGGATAGCAATTAAGAAAAACAGACAATATCCATACACTATTTTTATTTATTTAATGTAAGTACTTGTACAATAGTTATATACAAACTACAACTCTCTTTTGTCTATTACTATCTAGTCCTTTTCGATCCACTTGCATATCAAGGGCAGATGACTTTGTAGTTCAGCCCCTTCAAACAACAACAACACTACTTCTTGCATAGTCTGTGATGTTGATGACTTGATGCGTGGAAGATGGATACAACATAACTTTTACAACAGGGGTTAAACGTTGCTCAACAAACAATGCACTATTTTGAGTAGCAACATCTTTCTCTTGTACTAACTTTTTAGCATTCTGATGATTTTTTGTCAATACCATTAGTGTTTTGTCTGGAGCACTACATTGATGATCATTCATACTTAAAACCACACTATTTCTACTTTTCATATTGCCTCGACATGTTGTTGACCTCTGTTTCGAGCATTGCCAGAATATTATTCCTTTTACATTTTGTCGTCTATAGTTATAAGAGTAGCCTTATAGAGTACACGTTGTTTACCTCGGTTAGTTGGAGAAAGTTCCATAGTAGTAACTAACCTGTTAGTATGATTTGCACGCTACAAAGGTTATCTCGGTTCTGGTAATAGAATTATTTAGCGTTGGCTTTTATATTTAATATGTACAGTTTAAAGTGATAGAAAAGTGGTAGAAACGTGGTAGCAAAGTGGTAGACAATTGGTAATATAGTGGTAGAAAAGTAGTAGAAAAGTGGTAGAAAAGTGGTAGAAAAGTGGCAGAAAAGTAGTAGAAAAGTGGTAGCAAAGTGGCAGAAAAGTGGTAGAAAACTGGCAGAAAAGTAGTAGAAAAGTGGTAGCAAAGTGGTAGAAAAGTGGTAGCAAACTAGAAAAGTGGTAGCAAAGTGGTAGAAAATATTACATGTATTGTTATGAAATAGTTTAAGCGGTTACATGGATTCATTACACTATAATTTTAGCATCACGAAGCTCATTTTCTATATCCAAAAGTTCTTCCTCATATTTAGTATGACCAGCCTGTTTACAGGTATGCAAGTACTGAAGCCGCTGGATTAGCTTACTGGGATTGTTCCAGGAAACAAATTTAACAAATGATTTTTTGGGTGTAAACCATTATCATCATCATCATCATCATTATCATCATAATCATCATCATCATCATGGTTATCATCATCAATATAATTATCATCAATATAATCATCATCACTATTACTATCTAATCCTTTTTGTTCATCTTGCAATGCAAAAACCTTTGGCATAGTTTGTGTTGTCTTTGATAGTGTTAGAGGTTTCTTAGACGTTAACGACTGTCCTAACATGTCTTTTTCAGGAGATAATAAATGCTCTTTAACAAACAAAGCACTATCTTGAGCCACACTATTTTTTTCTTGGTCTTGCTTTTTTACCTTGGTTAGAGTATTTTGTCCATTTAAATGAGTATTATTTTGAGATTTACAATGATGATCGATTGAAATAAGTATGTTGGAGCCTTTTGTCTTAATCATTCCTCGACACTTTTTAGATCGTTGTTTCGAACAGCACCAAATAACAGTTCCATTTTTATTGGTTCGTTTCACAATATACGAATATCCTTTATAGTATGCGTAAGGCTTACCATACCTAGTCACTGATACTTCCATGTCAACTGTCAAGCATAGACTAAGCTCTAGTAAAGTCAACTTGGTAATAAGAATACTAGTTTAATGTGAGAGCAAATATGGATCCAAAGAGTTCAGGTAAAAGTGGAAGCAAATAAGCAAATATTAGAACCAAGAGTGGGGTTAAAAGTGGTCGCAAAGTGGTAGACCCATTACACAATAATTTCAGCATGACGAAGCTCTTGTTCAATTTCTTTGATTTCCCAATCGTGACCGATATGCCCAGCTTGTCGTAAAGCATGCAATTGTCGAAGCCGTTGAATTAGCTTACTGGGTTTGTTCCAGTATACAAATTTAACAAATGGATTTTTAGATGTAAACAAAGCACTACCATTATCATGATCATTATCATCATCATCATTATCATCATCATAATCACCATTATCATCATGACCATCATCACTGTTACTATATAGTCCTTTTTGATCCTCTTGCAATACCATTTTATTTATAGTCTGAGTTGATTTTGATAGTGTTGAAGGTTTCTTGGACGTTGACAATTGTCCTAACATGACGTTTTGAGGACATGATAAGTCCTTTTGAACAAACACTGCACTATCTTTAGCCGCAATATCGTTTTCTTGAACTTGCTTTTTAGCATTTTGATAATTGTTTGTAAACAGTAAGCGTGGTTCGTTTCGAGCACTACATTGATGAACACTCACACTTAAAACCTTTCCATTTTTACTTTTCAGATTGCCTCGACATTTTGTTGACCTCTCTTTTGAGCATCGCCAGAATATTATTCCATTCACATTCTGGCGATTATAGTTATAGGAGTAGCCTTGATAGAGTGCACGTAGCCTACCTTTGTTGGTTGTAATAAGTTCCATAGTAGTAACTGACCTGTCAGTACGATGTTCACACTACAAAGATTACAATTGTTTTGCTGATGGAGTGAACTACCATAAGCTTATATATTGGCTTATGTGTTGGCTTTTTGTGTTGGCTTTTTGTGTGCTTTTCTTGTTGGCTTTTGTGTTGGCTTTTCGTGTTGGCTTTTCATGTTGGCATTTCGTGTTGGCTTTTGTGTTGGCTTTTCGTGTTGGCTTTTTGTGTTGGCTTTTTGTGTTGGCTTTTCATGTTGGCATTTCGTGTTGGCTTTTGTGTTGGCTTTTTGTGTTGGCTTTTCGTGTTGGCTTTTTGTGTTGGCTTTTCGTGTTGGCATTTCGTGTTGGCTTTTCGTGTTGGCTTTTTTGTATTGGCCTTTCATGTTGGCTTTTTGTATTGGCTTTTCGTGTTGGCTTTTTGTGTGGGCTTTTTGTGTTGGCTTTAGTATTGGCTTTTGTATTGGCTTATTTGACAAGTTATTTGTGTCAATGTATTTAGTGGATTTTTTGTTGGTGTTGGAAAGTAGTTGAATGAGAGGGAATATTTAAAGACTTAACCTCAGCTCACTAACCTAACCTAACCTAACCTAACCTAACTTTACCTAACCTAACCTAACCTAACCTTTCAACTCTCAGATATTAATTAAATTCTGTGCATAATCGAGTTGGAACCCAAGACCTCAGGGGTAAAAAAACAATTATTTTTGACGGCTTATTTTGGTAACTTATTTTAATGGCTAACCTAACTTTACCTAACCTAACCTCAGCTCACTTTGGATGTTACTAGTAAGTGTTCATATCCTCTGCTAGGTAGCATGCTAGTAGTACAGGTAGTGCTCATATTTACCGCTAGGTAGCGGAAACATACTTTGCATGTTGCATGTGACACTTGTGAAGTTTAACCACATGCAAGACGTGCTTGTATAAGTTCTCTATTTAAACTCAATATACAATTAACCACTAAATGTTCAGAACTAACATGTATAGCCATGTTTAGGGTATATAGGAGACCCTTAGCAAGAAAGGCTGTCTAACCCACGAGTGTACAGCCTTGTCATACGCAGTAAGCACCTGTTGGCAGAAAACAACAACAACAACAACAATTTGAGAAAGCCAACAACATATCCATTAAGGTATTTAAAGGAAACAGTTTTTTGTTGGCTTTCTCAAATTGTTGTTGTTGTTGTTTTCTGCCAACAGGTGCTTACTGCGTATGACAAGGCTGTACACTCGTGGGTTAGACAGCCTTTCTTGCTAAGGGTCTCCTATATACCCTAAACATGGCTATACATGTTAGTTCTGAACATTTAGTGGTTAATTGTATATTGAGTTTAAATAGAGAACTTATACAAGCACGTCTTGCATGTGGTTAAACTTCACAAGTGTCACATGCAACATGCAAAGTATGTTTCCGCTACCTAGCGGTAAATATGAGCACTACCTGTACTACTAGCATGCTACCTAGCAGAGGATATGAACACTTACTAGTAACATCCAAAGTGAGCTGAGGTTAGGTTAGGTAAAGTTAGGTTAGCCATTAAAATAAGTTACCAAAATAAGCCGTCAAAAATAATTGTTTTTTTTTACCCCTGAGGTCTTGGATTCCAACTCGATTATGCACAGAATTTAATTAATATCTGAGAGTTGAAAGGTTAGGTTAGGTAAAGTTAGGTTAGGTTAGGTTAGGTTAGGTTAGTGAGCTGAGGTTAAGTCTTTAAATATTCCCTCTCATTCAACTACTTTCCAACACCAACAAAAAATCCACTAAATACATTGACACAAATAACTTGTCAAATAAGCCAATACAAAAGCCAATACTAAAGCCAACACAAAAAGCCCACACAAAAAGCCAACACGAAAAGCCAATACAAAAAGCCAACATGAAAGGCCAATACAAAAAACCAACACGAAAAGCCAACACGAAATGCCAACACGAAAAGCCAACACAAAAAGCCAACACGAAAAGCCAACACAAAAAGCCAACACAAAAGCCAACACGAAATGCCAACATGAAAAGCCAACACAAAAAGCCAACACAAAAAGCCAACACGAAAAGCCAACACAAAAGCCAACACGAAATGCCAACATGAAAAGCCAACACGAAAAGCCAACACAAAAGCCAACACGAAAAGCCAACACAAAAAGCCAACACAAAAAGCCAACACATAAGCCAATATATAAGCTTATGGTAGTTCACTCCATCAGCAAAACAATTGTAATCTTTGTAGTGTGAACATCGTACTGACAGGTCAGTTACTACTATGGAACTTATTACAACCAACAAAGGTAGGCTACGTGCACTCTATCAAGGCTACTCCTATAACTATAATCGCCAGAATGTGAATGGAATAATATTCTGGCGATGCTCAAAAGAGAGGTCAACAAAATGTCGAGGCAATCTGAAAAGTAAAAATTGAAAGGTTTTAAGTGTGAGTGTTCATCAATGTAGTGCTCGAAACGAACCACGCTTACTGTTTACAAACAATTATCAAAATGCTAAAAAGCAAGTTCAAGAAAACGATATTGCGGCTAAAGATAGTGCAGTGTTTGTTCAAAAGGACTTATCATGTCCTCAAAACGTCATGTTAGGACAATTGTCAACGTCCAAGAAACCTTCAACACTATCAAAATCAACTCAGACTATAAATAAAATGGTATTGCAAGAGGATCAAAAAGGACTATATAGTAACAGTGATGCTGGTCATGATGATAATGGTGATTATGATGATGATAATGATGATGATGATAATGATCATGATAATGGTAGTGCTTTGTTTACATCTAAAAATCCATTTGTTAAATTTGTATACTGGAACAAACCCAGTAAGCTAATTCAACGGCTTCGACAATTGCATGCTTTACGACAAGCTGGGCATATCGGTCACGATTGGGAAATAAAAGAAATTGAACAAGAGCTTCGTCATGCTGAAATTATTGTGTAATGGGTCTACCACTTTGCGACCACTTTTAACCCCACTCTTGGTTCTAATATTTGCTTATTTGCTTCCACTTTTACCTGAACTCTTTGGATCCATATTTGCTCTCACATTAAACTAGTATTCTTATTACCAAGTTGACTTTACTAGAGCTTAGTCTATGCTTGACAGTTGACATGGAAGTATCAGTGACTAGGTATGGTAAGCCTTACGCATACTATAAAGGATATTCGTATATTGTGAAACGAACCAATAAAAATGGAACTGTTATTTGGTGCTGTTCGAAACAACGATCTAAAAGTGTCGAGGAATGATTAAGACAAAAGGCTCCAACATACTTATTTCAATCGATCATCATTGTAAATCTCAAAATAATACTCATTTAAATGGACAAAATACTCTAACCAAGGTAAAAAAGCAAGACCAAGAAAAAAATAGTGTGGCTCAAGATAGTGCTTTGTTTGTTAAAGAGCATTTATTATCTCCTGAAAAAGACATGTTAGGACAGTCGTTAACGTCTAAGAAACCTCTAACACTATCAAAGACAACACAAACTATGCCAAAGGTTTTTGCATTGCAAGATGAACAAAAAGGATTAGATAGTAATAGTGATGATGATTATATTGATGATAATTATATTGATGATGATAACCATGATGATGATGATGATGATTATGATGATAATGATGATGATGATGATAATGGTTTACACCCAAAAAATCATATGTTAAATTTGTTTACTGGAACAATCCCAGTAAGCTAATCCAGCGGCTTCAGTACTTGCATACCTGTAAACAGGCTGGTCATACTAAATATGAGGAAGAACTTTTGGATATAGAAAATGAGCTTCGTGATGCTAAAATTATAGTGTAATGAATCCATGTAACCGCTTAAACTATTTCTTAACAATACATGTAATATTTTCTACCACTTTGCTACCTCTTTTCTAGTTTGCTACCACTTTTCTACCACTTTGCTACCACTTTTCTACTACTTTTCTGCCAGTTTTCTACCACTTTTCTGCCACTTTGCTACCACTTTTCTACTACTTTTCTGCCACTTTTCTACCACTTTTCTACCACTTTTCTACTACTTTTCTACCACTATATTACCAATTGTCTACCACTTTGCTACCACGTTTCTACCACTTTTCTATCACTTTAAACTGTACATATTAAATATAAAAGCCAACGCTAAATAATTATATTACCAGAACCGAGATAACCTTTGTAGCGTGCAAATCATACTAACAGGTTAGTTACTACTATGGAACTTACTCCAACTAACCGAGGTAAACAACGTGTACTCTATAAGGCTACTCTTATAACTATAGACGACAAAATGTAAAAGGAATAATATTCTGGCAATGCTCGAAACAGAGGTCAACAACATGTCGAGGCAATATGAAAAGTAGAAATAGTGTGGTTTTAAGTATGAATGATCATCAATGTAGTGCTCCAGACAAAACACTAATGGTATTGACAAAAAATCATCAGAATGCTAAAAAGTTAGTACAAGAGAAAGATGTTGCTACTCAAAATAGTGCATTGTTTGTTGAGCAACGTTTAACCCCTGTTGTAAAAGTTATGTTGTATCCATCTTCCACGCATCAAGTCATCAACATCACAGACTATGCAAGAAGTAGTGTTGTTGTTGTTTGAAGGGGCTGAACTACAAAGTCATCTGCCCTTGATATGCAAGTGGATCGAAAAGGACTAGATAGTAATAGACAAAAGAGAGTTGTAGTTTGTATATAACTATTGTACAAGTACTTACATTAAATAAATAAAAATAGTGTATGGATATTGTCTGTTTTTCTTAATTGCTATCCCTATGTCCCACTATTAATGCAATTGTTAACCATCATCATTCTCTGACTATGTTCGCAAAGAGAGTGACCTTAAACATACACTCTATTTATGGTTTGTGTACCGAGTACACAATAATACAGTGTGGTCAAGCCATGTTGAGGCAATAGTTATATCAGGTAAGGGATTCGAACCCTTGCTTTCTTGTACAGAAAATTTGAACTTAAGTCAAACACCATAACCACTCGGTCAACCTGACTGTTACTAATTTAATTATTTTTGTGGACTTGAGTGTTTATAAAACTTTTTCCAGTATACATTGACTAAACCACTTGTTTGTTTTGAAATATAGATTTTGTTTTGTTTGACCATAACATTGCAGTTATGAGTCTTGTGAACTGGGTGTTTAATATAGGGTTAAAGGCATTTTAAAAAAATATTAGTAAAGCTCTTAGGTATCGTGTCATGGGTTTTAGTAATGCATTACTGTTCGTTGACTAACATTTACCGTTACACAACATTATTTTGGTGAGCTCTACATGTTGTTGTTTGAGTCGTCAGTCTTTTGACTGGTTTGATGCAGATCTCTATGCCTCCCTGCCCCGAGCGAAACGTCTCATTTCTATATAGCTACCACACACTACTTTCAAGGCTATCTGTTTAACATATTATAGCCTTGGATCTCCCCTACAAGCTCTTGGGTTCAATTCCTAGATTTAACACAAACTTTTAAAAGTGGTATGATAACTAAAACTAGTCTACTCAGTCTCGGGTGGTCCAAATAAGTAGAGAGGGTTTGATTCACACCTCAACCATAGAGCACTATGTTCTTTTCTTTTTTTAAATAATGATAGCCATTTGTTTAATTTCACATTTCACACATTGCAATTTGTCAATTTTCCATTTGCATTTTTTTAAATGACAGTTTGATGTTTTTCAATTTCATGATATGGAAACATGGATTTTTCCACTTTCATATTTACACATTTGTCAATTTCCCATTTGCATATATTTTCTTAAATGTCCGTTTAAGGTTTTTAAAATTTTGTCTATCTGGAAACATGGATTTTCCATTTTGCTGTTTACAATTTTTTTTATATTTATTTTGTGTATGTTGAAAAAAATCGATATTTCCAAAACAAGATTTTCTATTTTTCATTTTATGATTTTGTAAATAATATTAATGTGAGTGCTTGACCATGGATTTTCCATTTTGTTGTTTACACATTTTTTATATATTTATTTTGTGTATGTTGAAAAACGATATTTCCAAAACAAGATTTTTAATTTTTAATTTTATGATTTTGTAAATAATATTAATGTGAGTGCTTGACCATGGATTTTCCATTTTGTTGTTTACAAATTTTTTATATATTTATTTTGTGTATGTTGAAAAACGATATTTCCAAAACAAGATTTTTTATTTTTCATTTTATGATTTTGTAAATGATCTTAATGTGAGTGCTTGGCCATGGCAATAATACAGTCTATGTTGTGTGAACCTGTGCAATTTTTTATTCACACATGTTGTACACTACCTATACCTCTGTGTGTACAGCGCTCCTTGCTTCGTGCATGTTCATACATGTTTGTCTTTCCCTTTCCACCTGTGTTCTCTCTTACATTACCCCTCCCCCTCTCCCTCCCTTCACCAGCCCACCACTGCTGTTTGCAGCTCTTGTCTATCTATTTGTTGTGACATCATTCCCACAAGTTGCATCATACTTTTTACTGATTCAGCGATTCCCACGCTTTGAAGATTCTGTTATCGTGCACGTGGACAGCTAACGTCCCAGGCAAACACCTGTGGTAGATCAAATTTCACGTCAACTTGCATTTTGTCACGTACGAAGCAAAACAGGATGTCACTTGTTAACAGTTATCATGCACGTGGAGAGCTAACGTCCCAGGCGAACACCTGTGGTAGATCAAATTTCACATGAACTTGCATTTTGTCACGTACGAAGCAAAACAGGATGTCACTGGTTTAGCATACATGTCATCTCACACGTGTATTCGCTCTTCCCTGCCACCATAATGGTCAGATTATTTCACCTTCAAGCGTCATTGTCATTTTCCATTGCACTTGTTGTCAAGTCAGATCAACGCCTTCCCATAAGCTCAATTGATATTCACCTCCTGCTCCTCGGCAAGTTTGTTTTCTGTACTCGCTTCGACCAACATAGAACCAAGTTCTCATCACCGTTTACACGTTAAAGGTAAAATGTGAGAAAAAACGCACGCTCGCTCTGTCATACACCGACCCGCCGAAATAGCGATTGATCTATTGAACACAGCCACCATGGTCAGCGACAGGTTCGTTGAAACACACACACACCCAGCCGTATTGTCTCTCTCAACCACCACGCTTCATGGACATTATAAACAGGTAAAGAAAAAGAAAACGTTTTTTCAACATGTATGGCGTTAGGCCCTTTGTGAATTATCTTTTTGGAAAAAAAATATCTACCACATTTGAAAGGGGGCGTTAGCCCGAGTCCTAGGACACCTCGTACACGTCTCTAGCGTTATTGGTTCGTGAGATATCGGCAAAAATCACAAAAAACACGTGTTTACCCTAAAATCGAGTTTCCAATTTTTTAAAAAATTATAACGAGTGGTCCATAGCAGAGACGACGTCAGCCCGAGTCCTTGGACCCGTCGTACATGCCTCTAGCATGATTGGTTCGCGAGATATAGCAAAAAGTTTAAAATCACCGTTTTACCCCAAAATATTCTGTTTCCCTCATTCTCAAAAACTTTAACCTATTACCAAAATACACAGGGTTTCGAGACAAGCGATTTGACACGTCACACGTCCAAATCCGACCTTGCGTTCGAGAGATATCGGGAAACTTCGTAGGAAAGTAGGCGACTATCTGGCTCTCTCCTCACCACCAAAACCCCTTCTTATCAATCATTTTTTTTCAAAGATCTCGCCCTCTTACAAAAATCCCAAGTGCGCATGCGTAAAAAACAAAAACAAAAATGTTCATCCATAGCGGCAGCCAGAAAAACGCATGCGCAATATGAGCAACAACATTTAAGTTCATTTTAGCAGCGCACATTATACATGTCGTATTTGAAATGAGACTTTCACTAAAAATTACAATTTCACCCCCTAGTAGGTGTAGGTTTTATTTAGGGGTTGAAATGAGTGGTCCATAGCAAAGCCCCCGTCAGCCCGAGTCCAACGACACTTCATTCGTGAATCTCCGACCACGGGTTCGGGAGTTATCGGCTCGCATTGGGAGTAGTGGGGGGGGGGGGGGGCAGAACTGTCATCACTCCACTACTGATGTGGTGCGCTGTATGTTTTGTCGTATTGAACGTTCACACTGGGAAGAAAGGGATGATCCCTTTAGAGACCATTTGCGATGGTCTCTTCATTGTCCATACATGCGTGGAAAACAAGTGTGTAACCTACCCGTGGATTCATTTTACCGAACCACAAGGCCTTTGGCCGCTACTTACGTTGCTGAATCACAAATAAATAATAATAATGATTTATTACCAGCCAACGGTAGTGTCGATATATGTGGTCCATATGCCATACACAGTGTTGAATTGTCGTGTGCTTTTGAAAAATTGTGAGTTTGCAAGACTAAACCACTAGCACACCCAGAGTACAGCTCTGTTGAAAAACGTTTAGAATCTTATAAAAATGTTTGGCCATTAATATTAAAACACCTTACCAAACAACTAAGTGAAGCTGGATTTTTTATACTGGTGAAGGGGATAAAACAATATGTTTTTATTGTGGATTTGCTTTAAAGGATTGGCAAATGACTGATGACCCTTTAGTGCAACACGCTTGTTGGTTACCAAACTGAAAATACATGGTGTTGCTTAAAAGTCAGGAATTTGTGAACACTATTCGTACAGAAAACGTGATTGCAGCACAAGACTTAAAAGTGCCTTTAGAGTTAGAACACGCGGAGCAAATACACGAGGCTGAAAGAAAAGACTTGCCTCACGAACAGATACAAAAGTGTGACCAACAATTATGTAAAATTTGTTATCAATATGAACTAGGTGTTGTATTTTTGCCTTGTGGACACATGATAGCTTGTGTCAAGTGTGCATTAGAACTCATCACTTGTGCTATATGCAGAAAAGCAGTATCTGCTACAGTTAGGGCATTTCTTGCATAACTAGTATAATTTATTCGTCATGCATAGTGCAAAATCCCTAATGCCACAATATTATTAAAGCTGTTTTAAAGGTTAATAGATATGCTCTTGTTTTGTTTATAGACTACTACAATGAATGTTTTGAATGCTGTGGGACAATCATGTGGCTTAGAGACAAAGAAGCTCAGCGAATTGCCAACGCATATTCCATTCCGCATTATCAAGATTCGGAAATTGAAAACAGCATATGGTGATCGTGAACTTTGTGTATGTGAAAACTTTGAGACATTTCTGCCTATACGGTTTAATGATATGTTGGAGAGTGTTTTTGATGAAGTCAATAATGCTGTGCAACCTGTACACTTAATATATGAAGGTTTTAAAAACAATAAGTGCATGGTTCGTTTTAATTAAATAAATAAAAAAATTGAAATAATAATGGAAAATATAAGTAATGACAATATACTGAAAAAGAAAGAAAACATGTGTATAGAATAGTAATGTTTTAGTGTTTAGTGTTGTCTTTAAAAATATTATGATGAAACCAAAAAAACAAGAAATGTTTATGAAGTTTGTAAATAAATGCAAAATGATGTTACAATGTTGTTTTATTTTATACAAAGTTAGTATATTTAACATTGCAGAGTATACATGATTATGACAATAAATGCAAACTGAATACAAGCCTTTCTCACTTTACAATAGTGTGTTATAGTTTTAAACACAAGGCTTGTTGTAGATCATTTTATAGCAATGTCCATTCAATGTTGTTTTCGAAAAGTGGGGAAGCCGCAATGGTTGTATAGGCATAAAAACCTTATTGTTATTACTATTTAGTCACTTTGATCCCCTTGCATATCAAGAGCAGATGACCTAGTTGTTCCACTCTTTAAAACGACAACAACAACACTACCTCTTGCATAGTTTGTGATGTTGATGGCTCTTGCGACGTGGAAGATGGATTAAAAATAACTTTTAGAACAGGAGTTAAACGTTGCTCATTAAACAATGCAGTATTTTGAGTTGCAATATGGTTTTCTTGATTTTTTTTCGACGGCAACTGTGTTTCATGCAGTACACTACATTGATGATCACTGACACTTAAAACCTCACTATTATTACTTTTTAGGTCACCACGACAATGTTTGGAACGTTGCTTTGAACAACGCCAAATAACAGTTCCATTTTTATTGGTTCGTTTCACAATATATGAATATCATTTATAGTATGCGTAAGGCTTACCATACCTAGTCAGTGATACATCCATATCAACTGTCTACCATAGACTAAGCTCTAGTAAAGTCAACTTGGTAATAAGAATAATAGTTTAATGTGAGAGCAAATATGGATCCAAAGAGTTCAGGTAAAAGTTGAAGCATACAAGCAAATATTAGAAACAGGAGTGGGGGTAAAAGTGGTCGCAAAGTGGTAGTCCCATTACACAGTAATTTCAGCACGACGAAGCTCTTGTTCAATTTCTTTTATTTCCCAACCGTGACCGGTATGCCCAGCTTGTAAAACATTCAATTGTCGAAGCCGTTGAATTAGCTTACTGGGTTTGTTCCAGTATACAAATTCAACAAATGGATTTTTAGGTTTAAACAAAGCCTTACCATTATCATGATCATTATCATCATTTTCATCATTATGATCACCATTATCATCATGACCATCATCACTGTTACTATATAGTCCTTTTTGATCCTCTTGCAATACCACTTCATTTGTAGTCTGAGTTGATATTGATAGTGTTGAAGGTTTCTTGGACGTTGACAACTGTCCTAACATGACGATTTGAGGACATGATAAGTCATTTTGAACAAACACTGCACTATCTTTAGCCGCAATATCGTTTTCTTGAACTTGCTTATTAGCATTTTGATAATTGTTTGTAAACAGCAAGCGTGGTTCGTTTAGAGCACTACATTGTTGAACACTCACACTTAAAACCTTTCCATTTTTACTCTCATTTGAGCATCGCCAGAATATTATTCCATTCACATTCTGGCGATTATAGTTATAAGAGTAGCCCTGATAGAGTGCACGTAGCCTACTTTTGTTGGTTGTAATAAGTTCCATAGTAGTAACTGACCTGTCAGTACGCTGTTCACACTACATAGGTTACAACTCTGTTGCTGATGGAGTGACCTACCATAACCTTATATAGTGGCTTATGTGTTGGCATTTTGTGTCGGCTTTTTGTGTTAGCTTTTGTGTTGGCTTTTTGTGTTGGCTTTTCGTGTTGACTTTTTGTGTTTGCTTTTAGTGTTGGCTTTTGTGTTGGCTTTTTTGTTTTGGCTTTTCGTGTTGGCTTTTTGTGTTGGCTTTTCGTGTTGGCTTTTTGTGTTGGCTCTCTTGTGTTGGCTTTTGTGTTGGCTTTTCGTGTTGGATTTTTGTGTTGGCTTTTGTGTTGGCTTTTCGTGTTGGCGTTTTGTGTTGGCTATTGTGTAGGCTTTTTGTGTTGGCTTTAGTTTGTTTCTAATATTTGCTTATATGCTTCAACTTTTACCTGAACTCTTTGGATCCATATTTGCTCTCACATTAAACTATTATTCTTATTACCAAGTTGACTTTACTAGAGCTTAGTCTATGGTTGACAGTTGATATGGATGTATCAGTGACTAGGTATCGTAAGCCTTACGCATACTATAAAGGATATTCATATATTGTGAAACGAACCAATAAAAATGGAACTGTTATTCGGCGTTGTTCAAAGCAACGTTCCAAACATCGTCGTGATGACCTAAAAAGTAAAAATAGTGAGGTTTTAAGTGTCAGTGATCATCAATGTAGTGTACTGCATGAAACACAGTTGCCGTCGAGAAAAAATCAAGAAAACCATATTGCTACTCAAAATAGTGCATTATTAAATGAGCAACGTTTAACCTCTGTTCTAAAAGTTATTTTTAATCCATCTTCCACGTCGCAAGAGCCATCAACATCACAAACTATGCAAGAGGTAGTGTTGTTGTTGTCGTTTTAAAGAGTGGAACAACTAGGTCATCTGCTCTTGATATGCAAGGGGATCAAAGTGACTAAATAGTAATAACAATAAGGTTTTATGCCTATACAACCATTGCGGCTTCCCCACTTTTCGAAAACAACATTGAATGGACATTGCTATAAAATGATCTACAACAAGCCTTGTGTTTAAAACAATGATGATAGCAAACACTCGTCTCGAGTAGGTTGGCCTTCCAATACTGAATGACTCTTCATCGATGAGTCCGGAGGTGACTAAAAAGCCCAATGCGGGAGAGACACAGTTTCCCGCAGTGATGACAGGTAGTATCAGGGTCAGGTGAGACATCCGCATTCATTCCCTGTCTTCTAATGAACACTCTGTTCTTTCTGCGTTGCCTCCGATCTTCTATCATACGTCGGCGGTTTTCTTCAAAAAGTATCGCACCACGATGAACAATTGATCTCCAGGATGAGCGATCAAGAGCTAAGGTCTCCCAGTTGTTGATATTAATATGGCACATTTGCATATTAGCCTTTAGTACGTCTTTGAATCGCTTCCTCGGACCTCCCACACAGCGCTTGCCCTCAGTTAGTTCAGAGCAAAACACTTGCTTGGGAATGCGATTATTGGGCATGCGGATTACGTGTCCTGTCCATCGCAGCTGACGTTTTAAAAGCATGGCTTCAACACTGGTAGTCTGTGCTTCTTCGAGAATGCTGGTGTTTGTGCGTTTGTCTTGCCATGTGACACGAAGAATTCTCCTCAAACAACGCTGGTGATATTGCTCCAGCTTTTTAAAATGACGTCTGTAGCATGTCCAGGATTCAGATCCAACAATAACACACTATTGTAAAGTGAGAAAGGCTTGTATTCAGTGTGCATTTATTGTCATAATCATGTATACTCTGCAATGTTAAATATACTAACTTTGTATAAAATAAAACAACATTGTAACATCATTTTGCATTTATTTACAAACTTTATATACATTTCTTGTTTTTTGGTTTCATCATAATATATTTAAAGACAACACTAAACACTAAAACATTACTATTCTAAACACATGTTTTCTTTCTTCTTCAGTATATTGTCATTACTTATATTTTCCATTATTATTTCAATTTTTTTATTTATTTAATTAAAACGAACCATGCACCTATTGTTTTTAAAACCTTCATATATTAAGTGTACAGGTTGCACAGCATTATTTACTTCATCAAAAACACTCTCCAACATATCATTAAACCGTATAGGCAGAAATGTCTCAAAGTTTTCACATACACAAAGTACACGATCACCATATGCTGTTTTCAATTTCCGAATCTTCATAATGCGGAATGGAATATGCGTTGGCAATTCGCTGAGATTCTTTGTCTCTAAGCCACATGATTGTCCCACAGCATTCAAAACATTCATTGTAGTAGTCTATAAACAAGAGCATATCTATTAACCTCTAAAACAGCTTTAATAATATTGTGCAATTAGGGATTTTGCACTATGCATGACGAATAAATTATACTAGTTATGCAAGAAATGCCCTAACTGTAGCAGATACTGCTTTTCTGCATATAGCACAAGTGATGAGTTCTAATGCACACTTGACACAGGCTATCATGTGTCCACAAGGCAAAAATACAACACCTAGTTCATCTTGATAACAAATTTTACATAATTGTTGGTCACACTTTTATATCTGTTCGTGAGACAAGTCTTTTCTTTCAGCCTCGTGTATTTGCTCCGCGTGTTCTAACTCTAAAGGCACTTTTAAGTCTTGTGCTGCAATCACGTATTCTTTACGAATAGTGTTCACAAATTCCTGACCTTTAAGCAACACCATGTATTTACAGTTTGGTAACCAACGAGCATGCTGCACTCAAGGGTCATCAGTCATTTGCCAATCCTTTAAAGCAAATCCACAATAAAAACATGTTGTTTTATTCGCTTCACCAGTATAAAAAAAATCCAGCTTCACTTAGTTGTTTGGTAAGGTGTTTTAATATTAATGGCCAAACATTTTTATAAGATTCTAAACGTTTTTCAACAGAGCTGTACTCTGGGTGTGCTAGTGCTTTAGTCTTGCAAACTCACAATTTTTCAAAAGCACACGCCAATTCAGCACTGTCTATGGCATATGGACCACATATATCGACACTACCGTTGGCTGGTAATACATCATTATTATTATTTATTTGTGATTCAGCAACGTAAGTAGCGGCCAAAGGCCTTGTGGTTCGGTAAAATGAATGCACGGGTAGGTTACCCACTTGTTTTCCAAGCATGTAAGGACAATGAAGAGACCATCGCAAATGGTCTCTAAAGGGATCATCCCCTTCTTCCCATTGTGAAAGTTCAAAACGACAAAACACACAGCGCACCACATCTTCTCGGTTCCAGTAAAAAAAACCGGCTTTTGCAAGTTTATGTGTCGACAAAAAGCCTACAGGCCAGGATTCAAATGTTAACCATCGATCATGTTCTGATTTTAAATTTAACCCACGTGGTAAACCAACTTGCTCACCTGTTGTATTTGGTACTAACGCCATGTGTTATAATAAAACTTTTTCTTATTGTAAGTTATTAACGTTGCACAAGGGCACAGAGTACTTTAAAGCATAATGCATGCTTGTTCACTGTCTGTTCATTACGTTAATGGCACATGAAGACACCTAAAAGCAAACAAAATAACCCATCACTCAATCAATCAATCAATCAATCAATCAATACTTGTAAATAAAACGTTAACGTTAATTGGCATTAATATATCAAAACACCAGATGCCTCCGTGGCTTAGACGGCAGCACGCCGGCCTCTCACCGCTGAGTCCGTGGTTCAAATCCCGGTAACTCCATGTGAGATCTGTGCTGGACAAAACGGAGGCAGACAGGTTTTTCTCCGGGTACTCCGGTTTTCCCTGTCAAAATTTCATTCCAGCAATACTCTCCACTACCATTTCATTTCATCTGTCATTCATTTAATCATTGCCCCAGAGGAGTGCGTCAGGCCTCGGCAGCCGGCACAGTTCATATCCTCGCCGCTAGATGGGGGCTTCATTCATTCCTTTCCTGACCCGGTCGGAGACTGGAAGCAGGCGGTGGATTTTCATTTTCATATCAAAACACCATTAAAAATAAACTGTATGTTGGCACTAACAGTAACCCATGTACTTATTTTCTTTTTATAAAGCTACAGTCATTTACATCCCCCCCCCTTCAACCAATATATAAACAAAAATGAATGTCATTGTCATTTTGTTCACATTATCATGTTCAAACCTGTGGATATTCGTTGAGTCCATACGGAACCACCCATAAATTAAATTATTTTTTTTATTTTTAGAAAATCCAACATGGCCTTGTATTTTTCCGAGTCAACAACAACAACATAGCCATTAATCAAGAAAGCAATCATTGTCCCAGTCATGTACAGGTAATGATTTTTTTTAGTCTAAGTTTTTTCAGTAGTGGCAAAATGGAATAGCATTTTTAAGATAGACTTACCTGAGTTTTAAACAGTTCACTCTTTGGCAGTGGTTTCGCTTTAGTGCGTTTCGTTTTTTTTTCAGCAACTGCTACGGCGGTAAGGCTTTTCTTTCCAAGTTTCTAAAAATAAATAAAATAAACCGCTATAAATACCTAAATTCAGGTTAATACATGCATTTCATAAAATAAAACATAAAACAAATAAATGAAACAAGTTAGTTTAAAAAAATCATCTCACCTTTACTTGCAGTGGCTTGTTGCTGGTTCCTTCTAGTGGGCTCAAAAGTGCAATGGTTTCTTCTCTCTCAGACATGTAAGATATACCGGTTATCTGCAAACAAATAAATAAATAAAATCATTAATTACCTTATCAATAAATAATTGCTTGTAAATATATATATATATATATATATATATATATAAATCAATAAATGTATAAATGAATAAATATATAAATAAATGCCTACCTCACAACAAGGTTAAGTATTTTCCACCAACACTAAAACTGTTAAACAAGACCAAATGTTTCACGCAATGCAGTGTGTTCAAAGGTAAGTTACCTAAGTGAGAGTGGAAATGATAACGACATGTCTTTATATATGTTACCCTGCATGTATAATCTTTTTTTCCCACGCTTTGAACATTCTCTTATCGTGCACGTGGACAGCTAACGTCTAAGGTGAACACCTGTGCCAGATCAAATTTCACATGAACTTACATTTTGTCACGTACGAAGCAAGCAGGGTGTAATTTGTTTAGCGTACATGTGGTTTCACACATGTTCACATGCATTTCGCACTTCCATGCCACCACGATGGTCAGATTATTTCACCATCAAGTGTCCTCTGCGTCTTTGTCATTTTCCATTGCACACTCTGTCAAGTTAGATCAGTGTATTCCAATAAGCTCAAATGACATCCACCTCCTGCTCGTCTGCAAGTTTGTTTTCTATACTCGCTTCGAACAACATAGAACCAAGTTCTCATCACCGTTTACACGCCAAAGATCCCCTTCGAGGGTAAAATGTGTGGAAAAAACGCACCCTCCCTCTGTCATATACCGACCCGTCGAAATAGCGATTGTTTTATAGAGCATAGCCGCCGTGGTCAGCGACAGGTTCGTTGAAACACACACACCCAGCCGTATCGTCTCTCTCAACCACCACGCATCATGAACATTATAAACAGGTAAAGAAAAACAAGTTTTTTCAACATGTATGGCGTTAGGCCCTTTGTCAAAATTTCAAACATAGTTTCCAAAAGGGGGTGTTAGCCCGAGTCCTTGGACACCTCTTACACGTCTCTAGCGTTATGGGTTTGCGAGATAAAGCAAAAAGTCTAAAATCATGGTTTTACCTCAACATGGTTTTTCATTACTGCTCTTGTCCTCGGCAAGAGGGCAACGCAATGAAAAAAATGACACCTCGTACACGTCTCCAGCGTTATTGGTTCGTGAGAAATCAGCAAAAATCACAAAAAACACGTGTTTACCCCAAAATCGAGTTTCCAATTTTAAAAAAATATAACGAGTGGTCCATAGCAAAGAGGACGTCACCCCGAGTCCTTGGACCCCTCGTACACGCCTCTATCATGATTGGTTCGCGAGATATAGCGAAAAGTCTAAAATCATGTTCCCCCCCCCCCCCCCCCCCCAAACCATGTTTGCAGCATTTCACCTTTTCGACACCTACATTCCCGTAAAGAGCGCAACGAGACGAACAAAACCGAATCAAAGCACGCCTTCCTAGCATGACTCCTTCCATTCCAATGTCGCAGGGGCTCACAACTTGCTAAGTGGAGCAGCTCCCCCTTACCACACTACTGTCAGATTTTTTATCCTAGAGACTTGAAATTTATTTTTCAGGTAGAGGGGGTAGGGACCTTTAATTTATTTCCAACAAACTTTTTTGTATAATTCCTAGTTTCCAAAATATAGGATTTTCAAAATTCGAATGTTTTCAAAAAAACATAGAAAATAAAAAAGTTTTATTACAAAAATAAAGGTCATAAAGACCATTCGTTTGAGCCATGGCACAACGTTCTATCATATTTGGTTTTCAAACTATCGCCTATTTTCGAAAACGAAATAATTAAAAAAAAAATATAACGAGTGGTCCGTGGGAAAGAGGACGTTAGCTCGAGTCCAATGACACTTCATTCGTGAAACTCCGACCATGGGTTCAAGGGAAAAGTCTATTTAAATGTTTCAACTTTGCACGGCGGCCATGTTGGTTTGTTGGGCACAGCGGCGTCGAGTGAAGTAGAACTCCTATCACCCCCCTACTCTGTTCCTCTAATTAATTAGCCATTTTTAAGTTCACTAGAGAACAAACTATACAACGAAATGCAGCACAAAAATAGTTACGTTTATGGTCGCGGGTGAGGAAAAGTCTCACTTCTCTGCAAGCGCGTAAAATAATAGTAACCGAGTGAAAGTTTCAAGTGTCAACTTGCTTTGTTGCGGGAGGCGTCTCGATATTCCCCCTACTAGGAGTACCTAGAAGGATAGGTGAATCCGAGCCCTGGCTGCGAAGTTACATGCAAGACATTTCCAAAGTGAGATAAACCCTCCTCCACGACCACTGCTGGGTTAAAAGTAATTTAAGTGCTGGAAGAGAGTGATCTGAGCCTCATGAGGAAAATAGAGTAGCTACATGATGTGAAACGTAGCCCTTTGACCTAATACCACGATAATGATGCCAGGGGTGTTGAGCTGACCATGCAACCATCATATTCCACATGATACAAGCTGAGTTGCAGTGTCCTTGGATAGGCGTGGATGTCTATATACTCTCCACTGTTTTGTTAGGGCATTTTGACGGAAGCAGCAATTATTCCATGTCAATTTCTTCTTTTATACAACAACATGGGAACAATTTTAAAGAACACATACGGTGAAACTCGATTAATTGTAAGTTGAATGGCCTGACGACAAAAGTATTGCGGTATTCAAGATTTCGAATGAACAGTTAGCACTGATTTGGTTAGGAACGGATAAGGACCATGCAGAAATACATATTATTCACAATTTCGGAGGAAAAACATCAGAATAAGTCATTATTAGCCTATTTTCAATTTTAAAAAATTAGGACGATGAGATCAACTTTTGTGTGCGTGTGTGTTCCCCTTAATAACTTCTAAACTGCTGGATTGATTTCAATGAAACTCGGCAAGTTCTTAGCGATATTCAGGACGATCCCGACCGAGTCCTTCAAATTTTGTTACGTCTCACCAATCCAAAATGGCGTCTGTGCGAAATATTTCACTAGCATTCAATATCTCCGAAACTATTACCGATATCACCCTGGAATTTTTTACGGTGATAAAGGAAACTACTAGAAGTTCACCGATGTGACTTTTGAAAAACTGGTAACTACAACACCAACATGGCGGCCAAGCGAATTTGTGACATTTAAATAGACGTTTCTCGCGATTTAACCAACCAAACGCAATAAAACTGGGTACAGTATATGTTTATACACATTGTAATGTACCGACATCTTACTTCGTTCAATTGTTTACATAACCACAAGATGGCGGATGTGCCAAATATTTCACCGGCATTCTATATCTCGGAAACTATTAGCGGTATCACCCCTAAGTTTTGTACGGAGGTAAAGGGCACTACTGGAAGTTCATCTATAAGACTTTCAAAACCGGTTAACTAAAAAATGAACATGGCGGCCAAGCGTATTTGAAAATTTTAAATAGACCTTTCTCGCGATTTAATGTTCCAAACGCAATGAAACTTCGTACAGGAAATGTTTGTAGTAAAAATAGCTCTGTCTGTCTATTACTATAGTATTGAAATTGCAGCTAATTGCATTACACTGCTCACTGATGTGTTTCCTCCACAAGTTAAATGTGCGTTAAGGTTAGCTACTCATGAATTTCAGAATGAGTCATATCCTTGTTGCTTGAAAAAAATGTTGAGATAGGTTTAATTATATGGATAGATAGTCAGTGAATTTCAGCACTGTATTCTACACCAAATATGCTATCATAAGCACTAAATTATTTCAGAGAACAAAAAGTATGCGCATGTGTAAACCCAAAATATATAACATGGATGTGTAAAACCTCTATACATAGAACATTCCCAAATCATATCATATTGATGTACACAACAACCGTCTACAAATTACATTGCTAGAACGTATCATTTGAACGTGTTCAAAACTCCTCTCACAATAATATTTCCGGGTGTTGTTTATAATCACCTCACCCTCAAATATTCACAGAACATATTATATGGAATTAAACCGAACTCCTCACTATCAAAATTCAATGAATATAATTATATTGATTGATCTACCTACCCCTGTAACTCAAACATTTACGGAATTTAACATAAATGGCATTATACAAATCCTCTTTCCTGTAAAATACCCAGAATATTTCTTTCAAGTGTGTGAAAAATTCTCTCTATGTCTCTTCACTTGAAACCGTTAAGAAATAACATGCTCGAAATATGTGATACTGCCTTCCAGCATTAAAGGATGTTCTGGTTATCTTTCCTATTTCAATGAAAGCTGGCCACTAATTTAGAACAATATACGAAATGTCTCCCTCCATTACCGTAGAAATATCCGTTAAAACTTTATTTACATTTTATCACAACTAAGATACAAAGTAAATTTGCTTATTCCTAAATTGAATGTGACTTCTGGCCACTAAGGGTAATGAATCTTAAAACTTAATCCAATCCCGATTCAAATATATTACATGAATTAGGCTACCAGCCAAAATGTATTAAAATATGAGCCTCCAATTTACCTAACACCTTTTGGTGAATTCTGCACTGCAAGAAAGCAACTGAGTTGTTCTGACCAACAGGCAAGAATATTTTGGCCCAGCCTACTGATTGAATGATTCAAAAGAAACACCAAAATTGCCTGCTGTGGCTGAAATTGGTTATATATTTACAAACTTTTAAGAGAACTCTCCTTTGAATGCAGTAGTTAAACATTAAGGATAAACAGGAGTCTCATCAGAAAAATCTTACAAGCAAATTCTGTTCCATCACATATAACTCGTAGCCTCGTCCCGGGAATAATTAATATATAACTCAACAAATATGCATTATGAACGAATCAAGCAATGGTTTTATACCCTCTTTGAATTACCACGTGCTTCAGTAATATCCTGCTTTCTATCAAACCATTCTCGCCTTATATAAGTGATTTTGCTGCAGTCTGCAATAACAAATTATTCGTTTTTGAAATGTATTTTCACACAAGCATTGCTCAAATGAACTATTTGATTACGGTTCTGTTTTATGCTCCGCATGTACAGCAGAGATATTATTTCTATACACTGCGAACTCAAACGTGTCACTTGGGTAAAATTCATTGATCGCATGCTCTACATAAATAGGGCTTCCGATGTGTATCAATTAAAATGTGAGACTCGAAATCTCTCTTCGTACTTATGACTGGATATGCATAATAAATATTGCTTCTACCAATATTAATTCGCAGGTGACTTTTCAAAGCTCCTTACTTAGTAAGTTTTGCTACTTACTATATGAATATGGCTTTTTGACCAGTATGGGTTACATGTGCCTTCAAGCACCCCTTGTGTGTGTTACTTAAATATGCCTTCTGGTAAGTAAGAAGTCACAAGCGAGTCTTAATAGATACTTTTTGTGTGCATGTAGTTGCGCATATACCACTTCAGTTTGGAGCAAGACCTATAAGAATTACGATCATCAAAAACAACTCATATTGCCATGGAGCACAGTGGGGACGGACTTATTTCTTTAGCAGTGTCCACCCCTGCCCTACACAACTGAGATCTGTGGATACCATTCTGCTGAAGAAACTTCAACGGAAGTGGAATTTTGGCCGAAATAGTCAGCAAAACCTTTCACTAGAGGTTGCCGGATAGTATCACTGTGACGTGTGCCTGTCATACGCCCTGTTATGTAAACAAGAGGGGCTTGGCGACCTCAAATGATACCACCGCAAAACATTGATCCACCTCCTCCCTGTTGGTATCAGTCTCGGATGTACTGGTCGTGCATACGTTCATAGGGTCGTCTCCACACTCGCTCAGATCGATCACCATTGGCACAGGCGAGTGAACATACGCATTATACACGCATGAGACCACTACGACCCTTGACCAGCAACCGTATATTCGTATAACGATCAATTATCACCAAGCATACTACGCATGAGAGACATGTGTGCAGTGATTAGTCACGATAGATCTTGTGTGTCCTACATCCTTCCTCCGTAGAAAAAATTTCCAACATGTGTTCATCAAAAATTCCTTTCTAAAATAGATTAATTATGTATTGCTAAGAAGCTGTCACTTCAAAAAAACCAATCCAGGAAAGAAATGCTCTTTATATACCAAATGGGCCAGCCCCGTGGTGTTGGAGTTTCGCGCCTGCCTTTCACCCGGACGCCCTTGGTTCGATTTCCGGGTCCGTCAGGGATTTTAGAAACTGACGTGAAGACAATTGAGCAACTGGCTGACATTGAGGAGCGCCGTGGTAGCGAAAACCAAGATTAACGACCGAAGGGACCCAATGCACTAACCACGTGTCACCTCTATACCTGCAGGCCAAATGGCTGGGCAGCGGTCGCGCAGTAGTCCCAGGCCCTTTATTGACTGTAGTGCCAAAAAGTTAATTTATTATCATGGATCAAAATGTGTCTTCAGTTGCTCTGAGTAAAGTTTGCTCCTCATTTACAGACCACTATGGATAAACATTTGTTTCTTCGAACTGCCACAGCTCAGTAAATCTTGTTATCACGTACCACAGGAATAAGGTACATGACCACTATGGGTTATCAGGTGTTTCTTCAAATTGCTTTACTCAGTATATTTCTCTTCTTTGTACCACAGGATTGAGGCTTGAGACCACTAAGGATCAGGATGTGCTTCTTCAAATTAACTTTCTGACCAAAAATTACTCCACATGTATCACAGGAAGATGGCGTTGGACCACTATTGGTCCACATGTTTCTTTAAAATGCTCTTCCCAGAGAATTTTGCTACACATACTGTATACCACAGGAATTAGGTTTAAAACCACTATAGATCAACATGTGTTTCCTCAAATAATCTTTCCTAATAAAAGTTGATCCATATGTAACACAGAAATATGACGTTCGACCACTATGGACCATCATACTCTCTTCAGAAAATCTTGCTTCGTATGGACCAAAGATGATCAACTTGTGTTTCTTTAAACTGCTCATCACAGTAGATTGTGCTTCGCTATAAAACAGGAATGAGGATAAGGACGCTTAAGGATCATCATGTGCGTCTTCAAAGTATGTAACCGACCAAAAGTTGTTCCACATGTGTCACAGGAATATGGCCATAGACCACTATGGATCAAGATGTGTTTCAGCAAACTGTTCCGAGCGAATGATGCTTCGCATGTATCGCAGGTATAAGGTTTATGACCGCTATGGATCATCATGTGTTTCTTCAAATTGCTATTCTACAAAAATTTTATTTCGCATGTTAAACAAGAATGAGGTTTTACACCACTATGGAACATAATGTGTTTCTTCAAATTGCTTTTTTAAGAAAATTTTGCTCTCCATGCATCACAGGAATATGGCCATAGACCACTATGGATTATCATATGTGCCTTCAAACTGCCTTCATTAGTAAAGTTTGATCCACACATACCACAGGAATGTGGTTTTAGAGTGCTATGGACCAACATGTGTCTCTTCAAATTTCCTTTCTTAGTAAAGTTTGCTCCACAAGTCATGCAAATATGTGGCACTATACAGCTACGTGTTGACATCTTTGGGTTATCATTTTGAATGAATGAGGCCACGAATCTATCTCTGATTAAATTGTTCTCCGAATTGTGGTTGTTTCTGAAAACAATTTTTAATATTATTACGAGTAAAATACCCACCACCAATATAATATCATAAATCAAATAGCACAATTTCGGATAAATATAAAACTACAATAATCTTCTGTATTCGTCCACATAGATATATAAGCATAAATGTATTGCTTATGATGATGATCGGAACTAGTCACACAGGGGAATATTTTAGCCTCATGCAATTTGCTTCAGGGAATAACACACTTATCAATTTCGGTACATTCGAGTTGACCAACTGAAAAGCAGTTAATTTCGCTATGTTAAATGATCAAGGAAACGGAATATGAACTTTGCGGTCAAGAGATCTAACTAGTGAAAAGTTATCATATGCACATTTGGCAATTTGAATTAATATGCTTTCCTTAAATAATAGGAACTGAGTTTGTTTCTACTCTACAATGAAGTGGTGTTCCTGCAGTCAATATATATTATACAGACAATACTCTATTATACTGTATGTCGGAGGTTTGCGATTTATAGTTCTTCCGGATGAACGAGTTAATCCTTGTACAGGAAGAAAAAAAAAAGCATTTGAGCATGGAGAAATGTTAATTACATCCACCTACGGCTGTTACTTCCTAAGAGTCAACCTAATCACTCAGCGTCTCGATTAAGATAAGTAGAAATTGGGTGCTACTCTATACTTAAAGTACGAGAATTGAGGGAAGGGGGTCGTATCCCAGGGTTAACTGAAGTGGCAACCCGCAATCCATGGACAAGGCCATGCGTACTTCCTTACGAGTAATCGGAGAGAGTCGTGTGAGGGGTCCAACGAAAGGGATCGATCACCTCTATTTAAAGACAAGACTATTCTCCCCTAAAATAGAAACTGTCCAACACTCCAGGGAAAATAAGATTTTTTTTAGACCATGCGCACTTTAGGCTCTTCCAAGATGGCAGCCATTTCAAACATTATGTTAGATGTCTCGAGACCTCCTTTCCTACACCATACCACCAACTCACACCACTACCAATCCCAGAATTCCCTAAAATTCTCAACAGATTTTCAATATTAAATTAGATTTAACACTCAAGTCCACCATTGCATCCACATACTTCTGCAAGGCTCATCTCTGATGACCGCATTTGTTCAGGACGCAATCTCTTCCAACTAGTCGCACAAATATTTCCCAAATTTCAAAGAACCGACAACTCCATTCGAATTAAATATATAAATTTGAAATCTTGAATCTCCGTCTACATAAATTTAGGAAAATAATTCAAAAATTGACATCTCCAAACCCCGTTCTTTGCATGCATCAAAGGGTTCAATAATAATTAATGACATATAGTGACGCACGCATAACTCGCATTTATACACAACAATTGTCAATAGAGGCCAAAAACTGTTATTTCCTTATATTCGGCAACAGAATTCATTCTGAACATTACAACAGACCACACGAAATGTACTATGTGCTTTTTTTTCTTAAAGGTCCAGGTAATTCAATCATTTCTACTCAATCAGTGTAGTTCTAGAAAGTGCTTTCTATTCCTGCATGAGATATTCAATAGTGAAGTATGATAACACATTTGATTACAACATTATGTAGGTTGTATATTCCAAGTAGGCAATATGGGTATTATATAACGAATTAAATGCGAATTAATTTGTATCACTTGGAGGAACAAACACACCGCTAGTGGTTGCCTCTTTCAATGAATGCATTGTGATGCCCTCGAACAGCCGTTTCTCTTCAAACGTAATCCGACAGTGAATCAAGTTACAGGAAAAGCATGTAAACAACCTTCCACTGCAATAAGCTTAACGTAGCACAGATTTTTAACTGTTGGTTTCCGGCCTGAAGTGTCCCGTATCAGGTTGTTTCAGATAAGGGCCCGAACTTCTGGTGATTTTGCGACACCCTTATATAGATGATGATGATGGTGATAAGTGTTGTTTTACGAGGCCTAACGTCTTGGTTATCGGCTCCGCTGCATATATATTATGACTGGAGTCAAATATTCAGAAAGCAGATTTTCGCAAGAATAATCAGCGGAGCTTAGAATCAACACACACAGTTCAATAACTGAACTGGAGGTTGCATGAATGCATTCTGAAGGCCAGAGACCGGAGATTATAGTATGCCGTGAGCTTGCCGGCACTTTATAAATTATTACTTCCATTGTGGAAATTTATCAAATAAAATTTAGATGGGAAATTTTATATAAATTGTGGATATAATTATTGTAAATTTATAAATCAATCCAGAAGAGGGATAATTGATTTTGGAGCGTATTACGATTCAACTATAGCCCGAGCACCGGACGCATGACCCTTCGTTGCCACGCTTGTCAGAAGCGGACATGCGTGAAAACACGAGGTAGAATGGAATCTAGGTGAAATCACTGCACGAGTAAATCGTCGAATGCGTAAACTGTGTAGAATAACCTTGTGGAATACAATCAGAAATTATGACCCAAAATACTGAAATTTTAGATTTTTTGGGAAAATTGGGAACATTGACTGACAAAAACGTGGTCACCCAAAATGTGAGCGAGAAACTATAAACTGTGAATTTTGAACTTTGTGTAAATAATTTGTGCATAATTAACTGTTTTTAATATTTTCAAATGTACCGAGAAGGACAGCTTAAAATCGTGAGATTTTAAAAAGTCATTGATGCTAGATAGCATTAGTAGAATTACATGGCCATTTCTGTACACATCTTCCACAGTGTAGATGCAGTCAACTTTTAAATAGTATCGTTTTTATAAACTCAGTGTATTCATATTTTCGTCGTAAAATGAAATCGACCACGTGAGTGGAAAGCCTTATTTATACAGGGGCCGATAACCTAGATGTTAGGCCCCTTAAAACAACAATTATCATCATCATTATTTATACAACCATTTCACCAAACTGAGCCAAATTTTAAGTCGTGAGTTTTGTTTTATGCATTGCAAGGCGTAAAATAAGCCTAGATTGATCCGTTGACTAATTCGATATTTCGTCCAAACGGCCTAAATGCAGGGAATGGAGAGCACGATCGAAAATTTCAAGAAGACAGTGTTATCGCCTATGTTTTGAAAGGTAAGAACGTAAAATTTGGTTCAGTTTTGTGAAAAAGCGCAGATATGTAGGGAAGTTTAAGATTGTACTTAACATATAACCATTCAAAATCTCGGTCTAGTTCGTTCAAAATCGGACCAAGGGGGTGGAAATAGGGGGCCTTTTTTGGAAAAAGTGAAATTTCGCTATAACTTTCTCAGGATGTGAAGAATCTAATCCATTGAAAGTTCGTACTGTTCTTCGGAGAGACGAAGGGCCAAAACGTATCTCCGTAAAGTTTATCGATAGCACCAACCATTGACCACAGAGGTGAGCAAATATTGAGATTTGTGAGGGCAAAAAACATAGCTGCCTTAAAAGGCACAATATCAAAACATGTTAAAAGGTCAAGAGTCCTCTAAAAAGGACCTAAATCCTTTGTCTGAAGGAATTTATGATATGACCCAACAGCAAAAAGCTTTCGGAATTGAAGGAAGATGAGGACATTAGAGGTACACAACAGTCTATGTCTACCAACGGGGTTGGGGAAGAGAAGCGATGAAATTCCACGTGGCTGATAGTTTCTACGGGCTGATTCCCTTCCTGACGCCAACCTCACGGTAGGAGTATATGAGAGATAAAACGAATGAAGTTGAATGAAGGTTCAATTTCAAGTAGTTCCAACTTTGGCTACCAGACGCCACTGTCACCAACACCTAACAACGAGCGTTGGAACTTGATAGAGCGTTTCCTAATAAGCCAAATGTAACCTACAACATTTTCTACGCACAACCAATTGCAGTGATAGGTTGTTTTATATGCCATAAATCTATGACATGGGTCCACCGGCTTTACTTCACCTCAGGAGGAAGGCAAACTGAAAGATTTCAACGCTCTTCGGCGGGGTTTGAACCCGCAATCTTTGGCACAGCACCTCAGCATGCTAGTGACTACGCCACCGAAGCCGCTATTTGAGGTACACAACAATATTGACAAATTAAGTGAATTCGATATATTTCCATTTGGTTGGTGAAATCGACTTCCGCCTTCCAGCGTGCCAAGAGGGTACACCTGCAGGGTCATGGACATCACCTCTCGCCTTCCGGCGTGTCGAGTGGGTTCAACTGCAGGGTCAGTAATTTCTTGCTGAGAGAAACCTCCCAAAATCTCATTCACATTCGTATCTCTGTGTTATGTGTACTTCTTGTAGGCATATTTCCAACAATTGACCGATAGACAACTTTTAAATATTTCCAGACAGTGAGAACACTGAACGAGAATGGATAAATTATGTGACGATAAATTGAAAGTAAATACCAATATCTACTTCAATGATGAGGCACAATGAGAGACATAACTGACGTAGCAAATAAGTCTTATTCAAATCCAAAACTTACAGCTATGCACACGTAAAGCGAAGAACACATATTTTGTATGTTGAACACTTACTCATTTAAGTGATTTCCATTTCCACCACTTTCTCGTTCCTGCATTTATTCTCCCTGGGGATAAGATGGAATAATTTATTTTTGTGCTTAAACTTTTACAAAAATAACAAACCATGCAATTGTACAGCACTGGTCCGCTAAAGTAGATCGACTTTCGCACTGTCCATCACATCCTGCTAGAGATGAACATTATACAGATTAGTGGTTATAACCTCCATGTGTGTAACTTATAGTAAACTAGCTCCTTTTAAATGAATCTTCAAGCGAAGGAAAATGCTGAGATCAGTACATCTACAGAAATAATAGCTATAAGGATTGAGGGCAAATAAACATTTATTTCTAAATTTTAGCCGTAAGATTATAAGAGGTCCTAGAATCCAACACGTGCACGCATCATTAACAAGCAACTAAGCAGCCTATATTTGCATGAGCGTAACTCTTGAATCCAGACATAATTCAATCTACATTTAGCATATTATATAAGACTTTCTTTACCAAATGAATGCAATTTATGATATAAATGTTTAAAGAGAAGTTAGAGTAAATCCCTCTAGAGTGATTCTATTTAGAGCAATACTGCTGCTTGTAACATCAAGAATTATATGTCTAGTACTGTAAGGGAACTCACAGTTTGTAATAGAGATACAGGGCAATGGAGTATGTACTAATTGCATACCGGAACTGAAGCCAAACTTTATAGTTGAACATAGTAAGAGCTGAGCACATTATACAGCCTTACTGTGCCAGGTCTTGTGATCTGTCACGGATGACGAGAGGTTATGATCCCCACCTTCCTTGAAATGGTTTTTCATGGTTTAACAGTTTTATATCCAGGCAAATGCTTGGACGAGTATTTCCCAAGGGGCCATAATCGCCGTCTGCTACCTCTTTACTAATTTTCAGGGCTCATTTGGACCACGTTTTGGCTGAAAATACCACTGCTACTGCCTGTCACCTCAGGAGTGGGAATACTCAGGGTTGAAAAACGCAACGTAAAAACTTTATGAAGTAAGAAATATGGTAAGAAAGAAATAAAGTTTTATCAGTATGTCGTTACAAATAAAAGTATTGGCATTACTTTCTCCGTGTGGTTACACAACATTACTTTTACTTTTAGCTCACATTTTCAATTAAATATTATCTTCATGCTTAAGGTCAACTACATTTTTTTTAAATATCGTATGGCCTCGGATGCCTGGTGCAAGCTTTGTAATTTGACACCCAGGGGGTAGCTTGCATGTCTAAATTCGTTTTTCCTTGAATCACTATTATAATCAAGAAGGCTAGATATCTAAGCTCCTTGAACACCATAGCGCTTTCTAGTAGAGAAATTAGGAACTTTGTGTTGGCGGAAACTTCCGAGAATAATTTTGTCATTATGAACACGGCCTACTGAATTCAAATGGGTTCTTTGACATGCCAACATCGTATGACATGCGTGTCTTTTTTGCCGCCTTTAAAAAAATCACTTACCACGGCCAGGAGCGAACCTGCAATCTTGGGGTTAGTAGATCGATACGCTATCCACTCACCCACCGTGGCAACTACATGTTCTTGCAATGCTCCACTGTCATAAAATACAAACATCAAGAGTTCATGAAAAACCACACTACTGAAGGTAGTCCACCCACCTAATCACTGTACCATTAATATACGATCTCTAGCCTGAATATAGATATACTAAATCAATTTGAATTCCTAGACTTCATGTCCACAGTGCGGAACTAATTCAAAGTGTAATGCCAAACATATCCTAGCTTCACGCAATAATGCTTTTGGCAATGACATTATAATGCATCCGCCAGTAGCTCAGAACAACCGTCGCGGGTGGAAGTGTCGTATGGGGCAGCATTTATTTCGCCAACCATTCATCAATATGGATTATGCTTGCTGTACAAAGCACAATCTACCAGCCAGACACTTCCCTTTTTTTTTATCAACACAGCTATTAATCCAGAAATGCTATTAGTTGATAAGGAGATGCCTCGTAAAGAGGCATGAAGATACTTACCCCTTGCGGATCTAAAGATGGTGTTCCTGTATTGATGCAAGGATCGATTTCAGGAATAGAAGTTTCCTCGATCTTAATATCCGTGTGATGGTCTGTATCGTCCTGCAAAGAAATTACTTGTTTCACATATATGTTCCTTTGCGGAGGTGGAATTATATCTTACAAATGACTTGTAAACGTCCACAGAAAGATCCAAGGAATAAAATAACACACTGAAGGTAATTCAACCTCCCATCTAAAGTTTTCTTACGACAACTGAGAAATGGCAAAGGTCTAACAATTTTTGTGCAGTTTATATCTGGAACAATTTCAGTTAGAATACACTCCCAAAATGTAGGCTAGCATATTGTCACTAGCATTGAGTGTGTGTGTTGCGACTTTGGGGAGTTACGTCAAGTTACCATATATCGTTAAAAATGAAAAGTAACGTTGATAAATTATGTGTTCAGAAATCTCGTACCGAGCGTTGTTTGTTTTACTCTCTTGAGACCAGATTAAAGTAATACTCATCTCAAGGATAAGAAAGAAGAATTTAACGGGAACGATAGATAAATAAATTCCTAAGTCCAGTGGCATCTACTTGAAATTTCATTTCATACCATTTCAATTGTAATACGCAATTCATGACCCATAGGCGTCGTCAAGATTACGCAATGTGGTGACAAATTAATATAGATCTGACCTTGAATATTTTTATAAAACACCTGCAGGTCGTTTTTGCACGGTGAATTCGTGCCATTTAAAAGTACCCACATTTCTTTTCCTCGTCCGTTCAACGCTCCGAAACATTCCGAAAAAAAAACACTAAATCAATATCTGTGTACCATTGGAGGCTCTCATGAAGGTTGGACCAGCAATATATTGACGTTCACAGCTAACACCGGAGTGTGTTATAAGAGGTCGATCAAAGACATATTGACAGTCACAGCTGGCATTAGAAAGTGTCATCAAGGTCAAGAGAGGATCTACATCGTATAGACAGTGACGGCTAGCAGTAGAAACTGTCATCAATGTGAAGGGAGGGCCTACATCGTATTGACAGTGACGGCTAGCAGTAGAAACTGTCATCGAGGTGAAGGAAGGACCTACATTGTATTGACAGTGACGGCTAGCAGTAGAAACTGTCATCAAGGTGAAGGAAGGACGTACATTGTATTGACAGTGACCGCTAGCAGTAGAAACTGTCATCAATATGAAGGGATGGTCTACATCACATTGACAGTGACGGCTAGCAGTAGAAACTGTCATCAAGGTGAAGGGAGGACCTACATCGTATTGACAGTGATGGCTAGCAGGAGAAACTGTCATCAAGGTGAAGGGAGGGCCTACATCGTATTGACAGTGACGGCTAGCAATAGAAACTGTCATCAAGGTGAATGGAGGACCTACATCGTATTGACAGTGACAGCTAGCAATAGAAACTGTCATCAAGGTGAAGGGAGGGCCTACATCGTATTGACAGTGACGGCTAGCAGCGAAGGAAGCGTAGTGTGAATACCATATTGTGCAGCAAAGGAGGTCATCCCAAGCCTCATGTGAGTGGTCGGATACTTCAGATCTCATAATGAAGATACCCTATTGAAGCTCGACGAGCTCCAGAGCACACGCGACTTGCGAGGTAAGGCAGGTTTTGGAACGGGAAATCATTTACATACCAAGGGATTTCCTCGACACCCTACCACAGCATTCACAAATGAATCTTACGTCGTTAAGTGTTCGGACAGTTTACTAGTTATTCTCTAAAAAAGGATCTTCTAACTTTCTCGGGTTTAGGTCCTATGAAAATACACCATAGATTTTGAATCAATTATGTTTAACATCTCTTTTACTACTTGAGGTTTAGACTATTGGATTTTTGCTCTCATTTGTTGTCATTAAGGCTGTGTTTCAACCTCGACAATTTGGACAGCAGAGAAAAGCTACTTAGCTACTATTAGCACAGCATGTGGTGTAGACTACTTCAACAATAGGGCCCAGGATGCCACCAGAGTGAACCTGCATTACCAATATATTAGCTACTGTTAGCACAGCATGTGGTGTAGACATCACCTACAATAGGACCCAGGATACCAGAAGAGTAAACTTGGAATACCAATATATCAGCTACTGTTAGCACAGCATGTGGTGTAGACTTCACCTACAATAGGATCCAGGATACCAGAAGAGTAAACTTGCAATACCAATATATCAGCTACTGTTAGCACAGCATGTGGTGTAGACTTCACCTACAATAGGATCCAGGATACCAGAAGAGTAAACTTGCAATACCAATATATCAGCTACTGTTAGCACAGCATGTGGTGTAGAATTCACCTACAATAGGATCCAGGATACCAGAAGAGTAAACTTGGAATACCAATATATCAGCTACTGTTAGCACAGCATGTGGTGTAGACTTCACCTACAATAGGATCCAGGATACCAGAAGAGTAAACTTGCAATACCAATATATCAGCTACTGTTAGCACAGCATGTGGTGTAGACTTCACCTACAATAGGGTCCAGGATACCAGAAGAGTAAACCTACATTACCAATATATTAGCTACTGTTAGCACAGCATGTGGTGTAGACTTCACCTACAATAGGACCCAGGATACTAGAAGAGTAAACCTGCATTACCAATGTATCAGACACTGTTAGCACAGCATGTGGTGTAGACTTCACCTACAACAGGGTCCAGGATACCAGAAGAGTAAACCTACATTACCAATATATCAGCTACTGTTAGCACAGCATGTGGTGTAGACTTCACCTACAATAGGGTCCAGGATACCAGAAGAGTAAACCTACATTACGAATATATTAGCTACTGTTAGCACAGCATGTGGTGTAGACTTCACCTACAATAGGGCCCAGGATACTAGAAGAGTAAACCTGCATTATCAATATATCAGCTACTGTTAGCACAGCATGTGGTATAGACTTCACCTACAATAGGACCCAGGATACCAGAAGAGTAAACCTGCATTATCAATATATCAGCTACTGTTAGCACAGCATGTGGTGTAGACTTCACCTACAATAGGGTCCAGGATACTAGAAGAGTAAACCTGCATTATCAATATATCAGCTACTGTTAGGACAGCATGTGGTGTAGACTTCAGCAACAATAGGACCCAGGATACCAGAAGAGTAAACCTGCATTATCAATATATCAGCTACTGTTAGCACAGCATGTGGTGCAGACTTCACCTACAATAGGGTCCAGGATACTAGAAGAGTAAACCTGCATTATCAATATATCAGCTACTGTTAGCACAGCATGTGGTGTAGACTTCACCTACAATAGGACCCGTGATACCAGAAGAGTAAACCTGCATTATCAATATATCAGCTACTGTTAGAACAGCATGTGGTGTAGACTTCACCTACAATATGACACAGGATACCAGAAGAATAAACCTGCATTATCAATATATCAGCTACTGTTAGCACAGCATGTGGTGTAGACTTCACCTACAATAGGGTCCAGGATACTAGAAGAGTAAACCTGCATTATCAATATATCAGCTACTGTTAGCACAGCATGAGGTGTAGACTTCACCTACAATAAGACCCAGGACACCAGAAGAGTAAACCTGCCTTATCAATATATCAGCTACTGTTAGCACAGCATGTGGTGTAGACTTCACCTACAATAGGGTCCAGGATATTAGAAGAATAAACCTGCATTATCAATATATCAGCTACTGTTAGCACAGCATGTGGTGTAGACTTCACCTACAATAAGGTCCAGGATACTAGAAGAGTAAACCTGCATTATCAATATATCAGCTACTGTTAGCACAGCATGTGGTGTAGACTTCACCTACAACAGGGTCCAGGATACCAGAAGAGTAAACCTACATTACCAATATATCAGCTACTGTTAGCACAGCATGTGGTGTAGACTTCACCTACAATAGGGTCCAGGATACCAGAAGAGTAAACCTACATTACCAATATATTAGCTACTGTTAGCACAGCATGTGGTGTAGACTTCACCTACAATAGGGCCCAGGATACTAGAAGAGTAAACCTGCATTATCAATATATCAGCTACTGTTAGCACAGCATGTGGTATAGACTTCACCTACAATAGGACCCAGGATACCAGAAGAGTAAACCTGCATTATCAATATATCAGCTACTGTTAGCACAGCATGTGGTGTAGACTTCACCTACAATAGGGTCCAGGATACTAGAAGAGTAAACCTGCATTATCAATATATCAGCTACTGTTAGCACAGCATGTGGTGTAGACTTCAGCAACAATAGGACCCAGGATACCAGAAGAGTAAACCTGCATTATCAATATATCAGCTACTGTTAGCACAGCATGTGGTGCAGACTTCACCTACAATAGGGTCCAGGATACTAGAAGAGTAAACCTGCATTATCAATATATCAGCTACTGTTAGCACAGCATGTGGTGTAGACTTCACCTACAATAGGACCCGTGATACCAGAAGAGTAAACCTGCATTATCAATATATCAGCTACTGTTAGAACAGCATGTGGTGTAGACTTCACCTACAATATGACACAGGATACCAGAAGAATAAACCTGCATTATCAATATATCAGCTACTGTTAGCACAGCATGTGGTGTAGACTTCACCTACAATAGGGTCCAGGATACTAGAAGAGTAAACCTGCATTATCAATATATCAGCTACTGTTAGCACAGCATGAGGTGTAGACTTCACCTACAATAGGACCCAGGATACCAGAAGAGTAAACCTGCCTTATCAATATATCAGCTACTGTTAGCACAGCATGTGGTGTAGACTTCACCTACAATAGGGTCCAGGATACTAGAAGAATAAACCTGCATTATCAATATATCAGCTACTGTTAGCACAGCATGTGGTGTAGACTTCACCTACAATAAGGTCCAGGATACTAGAAGAGTAAACCTGCATTATCTATATATCAGCTACTGTTAGCACAGCATGTGGTGTAGACTTCACCTACAATAGGACCCAGGATACCAGAAGAGTAAACCTGCATTATCAATATATCAGCTACTGTTAGAACAGCATCTGGTGTAGACTTCACCTACAATAGGACACAGGATACCAGAAGAATAAACCTGCATTATCAATATATCAGCTACTGTTAGCACAGCATGTGGTGTAGACTTCACCTACAATAGGGTCCAGGATACTAGAAGAGTAAACCTGCATTATCAATATATCAGCTACTGTTAGCACAGGATGTGGTGTAGACTTCACCTACAATAGGGTCCAGGATACTAGAAGAGTAAACCTGCATTATCAATATATCAGCTACTGTTAGCACAGCATGTGGTGTAGACTTCACCTACAATTGATCTACTACAATAAAGTTCGTACTTATAGCGGTACGCCAAATCATTTTCATATGCCATCACTATAACATCAAAGGAGGTAATCTCACAACTTCGAATTCATGTTAGACTAGCTGTCCTCGGCATGCGCTGCAATGCCAATCTAAGAAAGTTTTGGCGTTGTGAATTTGTTAGTTGAAGTGCTTTTAGATTCCCAATATTTCCTTCTTTTTCCGTTAACTACCTACAAACTATTATAAAATTGATTGACTATCTCAGAGACATTCAAGGGAACGTGCTCAACAACTCATCAAAGTTTCATCGCAATGAAATGAATGGTATATGAACGCATACGGGACTGTTGAAACGATTCGAGCGCCGTCACCCATTTGTTAAATATACTCGTACGCTACCTATTGTAAAATGGATTTACTAAGTCGAAAACCTTTCCTGGCGTGTACACAATAACTAATCAAAGTTTCATCGCAATCGAATGAATGGCATATGAACGCATAGGGGATTTTGTTTAAACGATTCGCGTCGTCACTCATTTGTTAAATCTTCTTGTGCGCCACCATTTGAAAAACGGATTTACTAATTCATAAACCTTCGCAGGACTGTACTCAGCTCTCAAAAGTTATATCACACTCGGATGAATGGTATATGAACGCATAGGGGACTTGGTTGAAACGATTCACGTGCTGTCGCTTATTAGTTAAATCTACTCGTGCGCTACCAATTGTAAAATGGATTTACTAAATCAGAAACCTTCGCGGGAGTGGAAACAACCTTACACCAAATGTCATTGCAATCGCATGAATGGTATATGAACGTATACGGAATTTCGATTAAACGATACGCTTACCGTTACACATTTGTTGAATCTACTCGTGCGCTACCTATTGTAAAATGGATTTACTACGTCAGAAACCTTTCCTCATGTGTATACCACAATTCACTAAAGTTTCATCGCAATCGGATGAATGGCATATGAACACATACGGGACTTTGATGAAACGATTCACGTGCCGTCGCTCATTTGTTGAATCTACTCGTGCGCTACCTATAGATAAGTGGATTTACTAAGCCAGAAACCTTCCCGGAAGTGTACACAAAATCACACCCAAGTTTCATTGCTATCGGACAAATGGTATATGAACGCATACAGGACTTTGTTGAAATGCTTCGCGCGTCTTTGCCCATTTGTTGAATCTACTCGTACGCTGCCTCTTGTAAAATGGATTTACTAAACCTGAAACCTTCCCTGGAGTGTACACAACAACTCACCAAAGTTTCATCGCTATCGGACGATTGTATATGAACGCATATGGGTCTTTGTCGAAACACTTCGCGCGTCGTCGCTCATTTGTTTAATCTACTTGTACGATACTTATTGTAAAATGGATTTACTAAGCTAGAAATCTTCCCTGAAGTGTACACAACATCTCATCCAAGTTTCATCGCTCTCGGACGAATAGTATACGAACGCATACGGGACTTTGTTGAAACGCTTCGCGCGTCATCACTCATTTGTTGAATCCATTCGCGCGCTACCTATTGTTATATGGATTTACTAAGCCAGAAACCTTGCATTAGGTGTACACATCATCATACACAAGTTTCATCGCTATCAGACGAATGGTATATGAACGCATAGGGGACTTGGTTGAAAAGCTTTGTGTGTCGTCGCTCATTTGTTGAATCCATTCGTGCGCTACCTGTTGTAACATGGATTTACTAAGCCAGAAACCTTGCATGGAGTGTACACGTCCTCTTACCCAAGTTTCATCGCTATCGGACGAATGGTATATGAACTCATAGGGGACTTGGTTGAAAAGCTTTGCGTGTTATCGGTCATTTGTTGAATCTACTCATGCGCTACCTATTGATAAGTGCATTTACTAAGCCAGAAACCTTCCCTGAGTGTACACAACATCTCACCCAAGTTTCGTCGCATTGGGGTGAATGGTATATGAACGCATGTGGGACTTGTTGAAACAAACGCACGCCATTTTGTTGAAGTTACTCGCGCGCCATCTATTGTAAATTGGATCTACTATGCCTATAACTTTTCCTGGCGTATGCACAACAACTCACCAACATTTGATCGGAATCGGATGAATGGTATATGATCGCATACGGGACTTTGTTTAAGCGATTCGCGTGCCGTCACTCATTTGTTGAATCTACTCGTGCGCTATAACTTTTATATTTATTCACCTTTTAAACCTTCTCTCGACTTCCACAAATAATTCAAGACCAAAATTAGCCAAATCGGTCTAGCCGAGTTTTAGCGAGACTAACGAACAGCATTCATTTTTATATATATAGACTACTGTATGTCTTATACTAGAAGAGTAAACCTGCATTACCAATATATCAGCTACTGTTAGCACAGCATGTGGTGTAGACTTCACCTACAATAGGGTCCAGGATACCAGAAGAGTAAACATGCATTACCAACATATCAGCTACTGTTAGCACAGCATGAGGTGTAGACTTCATCTACAATACTTTGTTGTTGTTATTGTTGTTTTAAGGAGCCTGACATCTAGGTTATCGGCCATCTACAATAGGACCCAGGGTGCCAGTACAGTGGACCAGCATTTCCAAAAAATTAGCTACGGTTAGCACAGCATGTGGTGTAGACTTCACCCACAATAAGGCTCAGGGTGAAAAAAGAGTGATCCCGCATTATGAATACAATAACATCAGCATTTGCTCGCTGCTAAAATAAGAAATACAGTATTTATAAGAGTGGAAATAGAAAACATATGGTTACCTGTGTTTCATTTTCCAATTTAACTGTCCAGCTTTTATCGTCATAGGTACTTATCACCAGACTCATCCAGCAGATTATAAGAGGGTAACAGGTCAATTGATTCCTAGAAAGTATTATACAAGTATGAGCCAACGTAAAACATGCACACAGAATAATTGTACTACCGTAAGTTATGTGTAAAAATAAAATATTAAACATCCTGGTTTGTTACACTATGTTACACGATATAGGCTACATAATAAATACTACTTACAATAATCGAAATTTGATGTTATCAGTCGGACAGCACAATCGTGTACAGTAGCCTATTCGTTAATCTCATGTAGGCCTAGCCTATATTATTTTTCAGCATTAGGAAACAACCCATCACAATTGGGTAATGTCGTGTTGACCGACTGGAAAACATCAAATTTCGATTAGTGAAAAATGGCTTTAATCGCCGTTATACTTACTATCTGAGGGAGTTCGTCTGGCTCTGCCTTAATGAATGGTTGTTGCTCCATAATGTTCAGCATTCAGCAAACTAGAACATACAAAGCGCGCTTAAGAGTTCGTACTTATAGCGGTACGCCAAATCATTTTCATATACCGTCACTATAACATCAAAGGAGGTAATCTCACAACTTCGAATTCATGTTAGACTACTGTTAATCCATATCCTCAGTGAGAAGAAGAGGTTAACGGTAAAACGTATTCGACGCTGGCACTCGACTTTATATGATATACTTCATGGTGTAAAATATTAATGCAGGATGAGGAATTAGCCTACTGGTGCTAGTTTGTAGTTTCTCTACTCCTACCTAGGCTACTCACATACCTGAGCAAAGTACTTTGGGTCAGGCGGGATTGTCAGATGCTGAATTATATTACAAACCTAAACTCGAGTTACTGCAAGAGTATTAGGAAATTGGCAGTGGACTGGATAAAATGAGTTTCTATAAATCCTAAATGGCTATGAACAACATACAGCATTTACGTAAACTATCTTTAGTTACTGCTATGAAACTCTTTATTTCCACACTGACACCTATTTTAACCACCGGTCTGGAACTGATCTGGCCTCATCTGACCAAAACCAACTTAAAGGAAATAGAGCAAGTAAAGTCTATCTTCCTAAAGAAAGCATTGTGTGTATCGAAATTTACTCCGTCCCGGCTAATGTATGAGCTGTCTGCAGAGCCATTCTGTATTGAGCAAATCAGACTACAAATGCAGCTTCCATCTAGCGCTGCCTATCAGGAACTTCTTGCGGAATTTCATTAAAAAAATAAAGAAATATGGTTGGATTTCTATGGGACTGAAGCGATGTTATCATCTGACTGGAAGAGAGCAGACTACGATTTACGACACACTGTGAAGCGTTTCGCAGTCCATGGATTTCACTTCAGGATATGCGGAAGAAAAGACTTTCACACTCCAAATGCAGCTACATGCATCTGTGAATTGTGTAGCGAGCCCTGTGACCGATATCATGCGGCATACTGTAAAATACGATTGACTTCCCTGACGCATTTTGGTAGCGACCGACAGTTCCTGCATTGTATTTTTTACTTTTTCATTAGCCAATACTTCGTGTTACAAGAAACCCACTTGGAACCAAACATTACATATCTGCCTCCTTGTTATTATTTATTTAACGTATGATGCATACAAGACAATAATTAATATATATATATATATATATACATACATATGTGTATATCTACATATATGTATTACAGCGCTTTTAAAAACAAAAACTCTTCACTGCAGTCGGCAAAACATCACGATCTTGCAATTTTCGGCAATTTGCAGAGTCCGGTTTTTACTTTTCAGACTGACATGTTAAATGAAAGGTGACATTGGGTTAATCTATTTGTGGTCGAGGTGGTAACTGCACTCAGTATTTCTAATCATTTTACATTTTAAAATGAAGTGAAATAAATACAAGCACAGTGGTAGTGTCTCATTTTGCTGTTCTGCTTGCAGTAAATTCCACCCTGGTAAAAGAGGATCACTGCCTTATTCACGCTTCCTCTGCTTGCTTTTCGTGACGGTCGCCAGATGTCTTACTTCCAGGAACTTGATGAACATAAGATTTGCTACTGCGTTCAGATGCAATGATGCTCTTGTTGGAGTCATGATCAACTCCATTTGTGAGAAGTCTCCTTCACATTCACTTGTCGAAATGGGGATGCCACTCATAGTGTTAATAAGGGCAGGAGAGACAATGGGCAATTCTCCCCTGCAAGATATTCACGGAAACCTCTTAAGATTTATCTTTCATGGAGCTTAAAACGTTTAACTTACACAAGTTTCTTATTTGTGCTTCTCCAAAAGATCCATCAGGATTTTCAGCCAAGTGGCAGTGTCCAAAACTGTAGTCAATTCTGGGATTTCAATGCCTTCTCATGTTAAAAGGAGGTTCTTCATACACCTGTCCAGGCACTCATAGAACTTACCAGCATCAATATGATTCCTTTTATTTCTCGCTCTATTTTCGAGATCCACGCCTTTAAACATTAACAGTGCTTCTGCTTCCAAGGCATCAGTGTAGTATGGGCCATGTTTTGTCTTTCTTTCAGAAAACACTTTTATTTGCTGGCTTATCTTCTTATGTGCGGTATAAATTGCAATGTCACGAGCTTGCACGTCAACACTAAGTTCTGCCAACTCCGAAAGAGTACCATACATCAATACAAGGTTCAATATAAAGTTGACATTAGTAGGGGGATAAGTCGGTTTCTGTGCCTCCCATTTTATTTGTACCCGACTGTACATGTTAAATAATTAATATCTGGATGTTGACAAATGAGGTGTCATTGAACTCGGGCTGACGTCCTCTTTCCTATGGACCACTCTTTATATTTTTCAAAAGATTTTTGAACATTTTCGTTTTTGAAAATAGGCGATAGTTAAAAAACAAAACATGATAGAACGTTGGGCCATGGTTGAAACGAATGGTCTTAATGCCTTTTATTTTTTATAATAAAACTTTTTTATTTTTGATGTTTTTTTGAAAACAGTCCAATTTTGAAATTCCTATATTTTGGAAACTAACAATTTCACAAAAAAAGTTTGTTTGACGTAAATCAATGGTCCCTACCCCCTCTACCCCCAAAATAAATTTCAAGTCTCTAGGATAAAAACTGTTAGTAGTTGGGTAATAGGAGTTCTGTGACTCCTACTTTCATATAAACTTTGCCGATATATATCGAACGCATGATCGGAATTTAACGAACGAGGTGTTGTTGGCGTTGGGGTGACGTCATCTTTGCTAAGCATGTGTGTTGGTGTTTTATTTATTTTATTTGATTTTGTTTTTGGATTGACGCTATTTTGGAAACGGTGAATTTTGGAAAAAAGTTTGTTTCACGTTAATGAAAGGCGGCTATGCCCTCTAGGTGGACAGCAAGTTTCAAGTGTGTAGGAGGAAAAAAATGATAGCCTACTTTCTCGCGAACATTGGCGATAATTCACGAACGCCTGATCGGATTTTAAACAAATGACGTGTCGTTGGACTCGATCTGACGGGCGCTTTGCTCTGGATCACGTAATATATTTTTTATTTTTTTTGAAAATATTTGTTTTTGAAAGTAGGTGATAGTTTGAAAAACAAACTTGATAGAACGTTGTCCAATAGTTCAAACGAATGGTCTCTATAACCTTTATTTTTTATAATAAAACTTTTTATTTTTTGGGATTTTTAAAAATACTTAAATTTTGATTTTTTTAATATTTTGGAAACTAGGAATTTTACAAAAGAGTTTGTTTGACATGAATGAAAGGTCCCTACCCCCTCTACCATGAAAATAAATGTCAAGTTTCTAGGACTAAAAACTATGCATTTTGATTTTTTTACCTGTTTTTAAATTATTATTATTTTTAAAAATAAAGAATGTTTGTAGACAGGGAGTGACGGTACCACTGGACATGTGTTCCAACGAGGCTATGAATGACCATGGTGGATACAGGAAATGGTTATTTGGAGGGGGCGACAAAGCGAGGTAGCGCTTTCTGATATTTTGTTACAACGAACGAATGAAGGGGAATATTTTTTCAAAAATCTCTCATGGTGATCTTTAAAATACATGTTAGGAAACGGGTCGTGGGTAACATGACAAATTGATAATAATTGTATCAGACGAATAAAAGCAAGGCTTTTATAGTTGACAACAACAGAACTGTCTGAATGGCAGCCAGAATGGAAAACAGAATATCTGCTCGAGAGACCTGCTTGGAGCCTGGCTGGCTGGGTGACAGGATGTGACATGTTATCGCGATTGAGGAATGTGAGTGGCCGACGCAACAGGCCAATGGAAAATTACAGTGACGTAGAGGTAACTTGGAGGTCGAACAATATGACAACGACGTTAGACATATAACTCAGTAAGCAACGACAACTCTGCCCCTACCATTCCCACAGCCAATTGCCGGGTAAGAGCGGTGAGGGGTGGGGTTGGAGGGTTGGAGAGAGGTGAGGTAAAACAGTATTGAGCTTGTCATTGCACATTGCGTGTAATTCCTGTATTTAACGTTACTGTGTTAACATATGCCAAGTGGCTTATCTGTATAAAAGTGATTGCATTCGTGTGCTTAACACCAGTTGGTTACTATATTGGATACTTTATATATTTACAGGTAAGTGTAACATTAACATTGTTTAGTTTATTTTAATGCTAATGTATGTTTAAATTATTATTGGTTTGCCATTTTATTCATGAATTGTATTTTATTTTGTTTGTTTTAGATAATTGGCATACCTGTTGTGGGAGACAGAAACCCCATTCCACTCGAACCTAGGAAAAGGTTGTTTTACAAAGCAAAGTAAGATTTTGTAAAATTATATATAAAAGCCTGTTTTATTTTTATTTTATGTATTTATTTTTGTTTATGAAAGGTGCTATTTGGAATGGATATACTGATGGTGGTTTATTTTATTTCTATTTTTAGTGTGTGTTGGAGAACGCTTGACCACTACAACTGCTGTTGGAAAACCGAGAACGTGTGTGTTTGAGACCATTGCTGGAAAGTCTACGGTTGAAAAATCTCTGGTGAGATTGTTTTTTTTTTTAAATCATGTCTTTTACCACTGCAGATAGCTTAACTTGGGAACCCCTTGAGTACTGTTTTAAGAATCGCGTCTGCTCTGGCCGCGTGGTGAATGTTAGAGAGAGTTTAATCCCAAAAGGCTTTATCGAATCATGCTTTGAAATTTTGAAAGAACAAATTTGTACAGCGCAAAGGTTGCATACGGCTTTAAAGGTCAATACACAACTCTTGTGCTATTAAATATATATATGAAAACAAGGATGGTGAGCATAAAAACTTTTTATATTGGCAGTAAAATGCAAGAGCTTTTGATAGCTGTTAATCTGAACGAGTGGTATCAAAGCCATGTGGTCAATGCCTTGCTATCAAAATTTGATAAACTGCAACAAGGACCCAGTGGTTTAGCATTAAACAAAACTCATTACCTGCAAATCAACATTTGTCATTTCAACCCGTTGAATGCTGGGTCTAGCTTTATTGAAACACCACCAGCAATAGCTTCGAAAAAGGCAGTGCTGAATATTGAGAATCATTACAATGATTGTTTCCTGTGGGCTGTGGCTGCCTATTTGCAGCCAGATCAAGATCGTCATGTTAACAGACCAGGAAAGTACTAGGCCAAGTTTGTTGAATTGAAACAAAATTTAAATTTAACTCGAGTGTCGTTCCCTATGGACTTAACTGAAATCCATAGGTTTGAAGTAGATAACCAGGACTTTTCGTTCATGGTGTATGGCCTTGATGGTAATGAGATTGTGGGTCCTCTTTATGCCAAAAAAAAAAAACCAGAAACGACACAAGGGGACAAGGCTGTGTTAAAGTTTAAGGACATTCATAAGCGTGACACTGTTCCTTATGTGGTGTATGCAGATTTCGAAGCTCTCACCACACCCATGGCGGGGTGTGAACCAGATCCCACCATTAACTCAACCACACCCATTCAAGAACATGAACCTTTTGCCATAGGATTTAATGTGGTGTGTGCCTATGACCCCACACAATCCGCTTAAAAATACCGTGAGGGGCCAGATTGCGCTAGATGGTTTTTGCATGAACTTGTAAAATTGGCCGACCATGTACAGGGATTACTGGACCACCCAGTACCCATGAGCCTATCTCCAGAACAGCAGCAGCGGTATGAGCATGCCACGACATGTCAAATTTGCGAAAAGCCACTGATCAGTGCTGAAGACACCGTTCGTGATCACTCCCACTTTACGGGAGAGTTTCGTGGAGCTGCGCATAATAAATGCAATTTGAACTTTTCAGCTCCTCTTTTCATCAGTGTCATTTTCCACAATCTGGCGAATGATGACATTCAGTTTTTGATTCGTGAATTGGGTCATGTCAACAAGGGTTCGTTTACCATTATTCCCCAAAACCATGAGCGTTCTACAGCCCTGACATGGTGGTTGAGCAACTTTAGCATTCGATTTTTGGATTCCTTTAAGTTTATGGCATCCTCGCTAGACAGTCTTGTGAATGGCTTGGATGAAGAGGAATTAAAAATACCAGAATGCATTTTAATGATCCTAAGCAATTTCAATTGTGCATTCGGAAAGGTATATTCCCGTATGATTTCTGCAACAACTGGGGCGTGTTAAAGCAAACAAAACTCCCTCCACAAGACAAATTTTACTCAGAACTATCACGCAGTACCGTTTCCGATGAAGACTATGCACATGCATGTCAAGTTTGGCGAGTGTTTGATACCAAGACGCTAGGTGAATATGCTATGCATTACCTAAAACTGGATGTATTACTGCTCACCGATGTGTTTGAAAAATTTCGTGAGTTGTGTCAACACATTTACGGTCTTGACCCGGCTCACTATTATACGAGTCCTGGGCTGTCGTTTGATGCCGCTTTGAAATACACTCAAGTGGAATTGGATTTACTCACTGATGTAGACATGGTTCTATTTTTTGAAAAAGACATTCGTGGCGGCATTGTATCGCTTAACCAGCGCCATGCCGAAGCGAACAATGTCTACATGCCTGCTTATTCACCAGATAAACCAGAATCGTGAAGTGAATAATTTGTATGGCTACGCCATGAGTCAGCCTTTGCCCTATGGGAAGTTTGCTTGGCTGACAGAGAAACAAGTGTCATAATTTTATGTGAACATGGCTAGTCAAGAAATAGGTCGTGGATATGTGCTAGAAGTGGATATTGAATATCCCTCATCCCTGTATGATGAACAAGCCGATTTCCCATTCTGCCTTGAGCAAATCGTTCCCCCTGACAGTAAAGTGAAAATTTAAAAGCTCATGGGCACACTTTATAACAAAAATCGGTATGTGCTACATATCCAAATGTTGGTGCAATGCCTAGCCCGAGGTTTGGTGTTGAAGATAATCCATAGGGGTATTTCTTTTGCTCAAAAAGCATGGCTCTAGCCATACATGCGACTCAACACAGAGCCCCGACAAATGGCAACACAGAAGTTTGAAATTATTTTTCTAAAATTAATAAAAAACTGCATCTATGGCAAGTCCATGGAAAATGTCCGCAAATACCGTGACATCCAATTGGTGAATGTCTGGGACGGGCGGTGGGGTGCCCGGCGGTACATTGCCAAGCCAAATTTTAAATCGATCAACATTATCGATGAGGATTTGGCTACTATTGAAATTAGTAAGACCAGCGTGACCATGGATAAGCCCATTTACTTGGGCCAAGTCATTTTAGACTTTTCTAAATCGGTCATGTTTCGATTCCACTATGAGTTTGCCAAACGCTATTTTGAGGACGTCTCTCTTTTGTATATAGATACGCACTCATTCATTTACCGCATTCGCCACTGCAACCCCTATGACGTCATGAGGCAGCATAGTGACTGGTTCGACACCTCTTCCTATAGCGCTGACAACGTGTTTCAGCTGCCCATAAAAACAAGAAGGAAATGGGTGTTTTAATAGATGAATGCGGTGATTCTTTTACGACGGAATTCGTAAGTTTGGCTTCGAAAATGTATGCTTATCGCACAGTAGACTGTAAGGAAGCCAAAAGAGCTAAAGGTGTAGGTAGGGCAGTGGTAAAATCGTTACGTGTAGATAACTACCTGGCGGTTTTACGCACTGGCAAAGCTATGTCCCATACACAGTGCAGGATACAATCCAGCAACCATCATTTGTAACTTGTGGAAAAGAGAAAACGCACACTCGCCTCCATGGATAACAAACGTATGTTGGCTAATGACCTGCTTAGCAGCCTGCCCTGGGGTTATGATCACAAGGAGGAGGAGGTGTGATTTTTCTGTTAGTTCCGTTTAGGGACATGGCTTTTTTAACTCGTTGATTTAGAATTTTGTATTTTGTAAATATTTTTTTTGTCATTGTAAATAGTAGATTTTGTAAATAGTGGCAACCCACTTAGGCTCTTTTGCTCTTTAAAAGCCCATTGCAACCTTAGTTTATTTTTAATTTAATTTTAAATTTTACAGAGTTGGGAATTGGAAAATGGTATATAGTTTAATTCTTTAAAGCTTTACAAAGTTGTTGTGTTTTTTTTGTAAATATGAACTGAGTAATAGTATTTTTAGTAACTTTAATGACGTATTTTTTGTAATGTAAATGGTAAACTAAAAAGTACTTTTGGGATGAGTGTGCATATAGAGAATCTGCTTTTGGGAATAAGTAAAGTGGTTGTGTTTGTTCCCAAAGGCAGTTGTGAATGTATGAGTAGAGAGAAAGCTGGTGTGTATGTATGACCCAAGCAAACACGGTGAGGTAAGGTGGGTGGGTGGGGAGGGGGAAATTGTCACTTATATAGTCATTTTGTTTTGTCAATAATTTTGTTTTGATTTGAAATATAGCGGTGAATAGACATTATTTTTGTAAAACCAGTCCTACCTGCAGTAGTCGTAGACCTCGACGTTTCTCCAAACACCCATAAACACATTGCAGCGTCATCATGGTCAAGCACTTGCATCAACATCATTGACAAATCTCAACTTTCAACATACACCAAATGGAAAAAGGTGTAAACAGCAGAATGGAAAATCCATGCTTCGATATCACCAAAAACGCAAAACTTAAAACGAACATTTTTAAAAACTGGAAATGGCCATATGTGAAATATGAAAATTCAAAAAAACTTCAAACGAACATTTTTTAAAAGTGTCATCAACAAAATGGAAAATTCCATATCATCATAAACGTAAAACTTGAAACAAACATTTTTGAAAACTGTAAATTGCAAATTGGCAAATGGCAATGTGTGAATTCATCATGTGTGAAATGTGAAAATGGAAACTCAGCCCATTAACATCATGATTTTTTAAATTAAAAAAAGCATCGTTCTCTGGTAAACCTTTGTTTTTATTTCATAACCATAGGGAATTGACAAAATAAAATAGAATACAAACACATTCCAATTCCTCACTCCTCAATTCCTTAACGTTCATGTCCACGCATCATCAACTTTCCTTTCATAGCACTCATCACAATCAGGGCTGCCATCCTCTCTCCCACTGAGGCATCACAGGATGTGAAACGTTGTTTACCTTTTTTCAATAATAATGTATCTGCCACATGTCTTAAACCAGGATGATTATGGCGATAAGAAAGGTCATGTTCTTTGCATGCTTGATCCAAAAGATTAATGGGTACATACCACGCTGCAAACGTTTTTCAACACGATTTCCAGGGCCACAAAAACGATAACCTGGAAGATGGATTTCGAAAGGTAAGTATGGAATCACTTTGTCAATGACGCCATTGCCAGTACAGGCCTGGCATATCCTTTTCCATCGATGGTGAAAGGGTGGTCATCCTCCTCCTCTGTGGACGAGGTTTGTGTTTGTTGTTGTTGTTGCTTTTTCTCGCTTTGACACCCGTGGAATGATTCATCAAAACCATTACACGGACTTTTATGACCGTGATACAGTTTCACAAGCTGACAAGAGGAGTACTGATGCTTAGAGGGTATTTTTTGCCATGGCCACTTGCTTATGATGATCGTAATCCGTAAGGGTTGCAATTCACTCAACACAGGGTCTTGAGTCCAAGATTTTGGTACATGTTGCCAGATTTATTTCACCGCATTGGCGGCCACATAATGAATGAACGACTTGGGCAGCGCTAAGAGTTCCTCTTTGGTAAAACTGTATAGTTTTTTTTGCACACAAAGAACCTGCCGATGGCTTTGTCCGTAGCATTGCCTTTCTCCATGGTATCACGTTCTGTAGATGTTTACACGCCGCTCGTAGAAATCTCACTGGCGTCATTTTGTTCAACAACTCCCAGCAGGCATGGGAGGTTACCCTATGAAAGAGATGCCACACACGGGCTAGAGCTGTAAGGATGATGTTTCCACAGGAACAAGTATCCATCAGCGTTTGCAGGGATGGGCAGCCCAAGTCCATGAGGTCGATACATCGACAGTAAGACGCCAAAAATGGTTGCAACCATTCACGTTTTCCATTACCTTTCACAAATACCACATTGGCCGAGGACACGTGTGCATTCATGACCTCGTCCACATATTTATAGAAAATAGTTCCTTGATTCCAGTCTAAATGCCTATGATTTACAATCCACTCGGTTTGTTTACGGTCTTTTCACACAACAAATCAAAAGCATGAGGCGGTTTAAATAGCAAATGCGTAGTTTGCGATATCCAAAAAGTGGTACAATCGATAATGGCCACTTGTTTAAATATAAATTTGTTGTCACCAATTTTAAACCCTTGGCAATCCACAATGAGTGTGCGCAACATGTTGACGCTTGCCTGAACTAAGTTCAACTGACGAATGACTGAACACTCAATGACTAAGGTGTGGTCATGACATGGACTAACCTACCATGCTAGTTAGAAAAAAATATTGAGGTTAGGGTAGGACAGGGGGACATGAAAACATAAGAATTTGAGAATTACATCATTTTATTATCATAACACGTCTTACAGGCTTTTGTCATTTTGGGATAAGGACGATACAAACTGATACAACGATATAGTCTCTTGTGTTTGTAACGTCCATAACACCGATGATGTCCCAATGTCTCTAAACTAGGCGTTTTTGACGGTGAGCTGCTCACCGAAACACCATACAGTCCACACGTATCGTAACTTGTTTTTTCATCACCCAGAGGCATGAGTGAGGGGTAGCTTGAATGGCAGGGTATATTTCCCAACTCCATTCTGCACAGGTAGGGGCAGTCAGGTGACCAGCGCTGATGTTCCTGCATGGGTTCATCGCTCTCTTGTCATTGGTCTATGATGATGGGACAAAAGGCACATTTCACTTCATCTCTTGTTTTTAAATAGTAGAATCCAGCGGCCGCTAAGGCTTGAGGGTTTATGAAAGGCACCGGCCACGTTGCAATAGCATTGAAACGTTGTTCCTCAGAGTTTAAATTCATGCATGTGACTTCTCTTGTTGCTTTAAAGCAAGACATGACTGAGCGGCTTGACGTGGGTTGACCTGTTATTTATACACTCGTCACTTGTTTGGACAGTGACTTGTTTGTGAGAAATAATCAAACAGTAGGCTGTCGAATTGGCTGGTACATTGTCATGCGTTTCAAAATCTAATTGAATGTCAATATTGGATGGCTTGACAGACTCTTCCAGGTAAGAACAGTCAAAGACAATCAGTGGCGCCCTTGCCTTAAACTCTTGGGGTAGCACATGAAAGTGCCCTTTTTGATAATACGACCATCGAAATTTAGAAAACAAGTCGTACAGGGGACCAAACTTATTTTTTGAAAAATCCAAATCCAGTCCTTCATAGGGAAACACAGCTCCTTTGAGAAAAGGACGTGCATTTCTCAATTGCAGGTGATCAAATTGAGTGGCATCTTTGGTTTGATGATACTTGTGATTCGTTTGAAAACCTACGATCATATAGAGAGGTCTCTCTGTATAGCGGGATGTTTTTACAGACCAACTGTGTGTGTTGGTGGTGGGTAATAGCGAGTAATCATTGAGTGCCCAGCTTCTAAATTCCATGGGTAGAGGCATATCTCTCTTTACCATCCTGAGTATGTCCAGTTTTGGCCATCGTCAAGGGTTACGTGGGGCACTTTCCATAGTAAGCGTTGTAGTTGAATTTTTTAATCTATGGGGGCATTGTCGGCTCCCTTGAGTGCATTATTATCACTCCTGTCTCTCACCAAATAAAGCACTTGCCTTGCGTTGACCACAATGCTCTAGTGATCATCGGCAAAGCCTAAAATCAATTTAAGAGGTAAATATCCAGTAAAGGTCCCATCGGTGTGTACCATCCAGTCATTGGTCGAGTCAGGGCACCAACCAGCCATGCAAAGTGTTTTACCTTCTTCCTCACTATAAGAGGGATATAGTTTCATGACACTGGAAATACCCACATTTCGAGTGCTATCCACCACGATATCGTTAGTGACATATCGCACCTCAGAAAACAGAAAGGCAAAATCATGGTTGGCCAACTTGGATGTGGTGGGTGTAGAGCCATCGGTTCGGTGAGCCGACCTTCAATCTGAATGAAACTTTCATGTGGTACGGTGTAAATATCTTGGTTGTTGATAACAAATTGAATTTCATCATTGTTATTGAGTCCAGGTGTTTGAGCTTGATAGGAATGGAGATCAATTCTTACCACCCCTGGTTCTCCTCGATGTGGTTCGCTACCTCTAGGATAGAATTCATCATGAGAGTTGACGTGGTAACCCAAATGCTGTAAAATCTGCTTGTCTTGAGATGTTAACGTGTATTCACGTGGCAAACAACTAACACCATTCCTAGACGGTGTTGTTGCTTTATACACAAGCTTCATAGTGGCTTTAGCACCAACTTGTAAGTCACTGGTGTGGTAGAATCTAGTTGAATGCGTTGTTGATCTCTATTGATCAGTCTTAATGTTATATTACTAATACCATCGACAGCCAACAGAATGAAAAAGCACAACTGGAGGGTTTTCACGAATAATATAGCCATTGGGCGATGTTACAATAAAGTCATAAAGGGAATGCGATGGTTCTTGATAGGTGTACACTTGGCTAATAATATTACACGTCACCGACACATGATGGTCCTCAATGAATTTCACTTCATGGTCCGGTTCATGTTTTTTGTTGGGCTCCAATACGCGTGGTTAAAACCCTAGTGATGAACCAATGGAATCGGGGCATGTTTTAAAGTCAATGTTGAATGTGGAGAAAATACTGCAGCGATGAGTGTTGGTATTTCCTACAAGTTCAAACTTGCGCGTTCCATCGAGAAATGACTTTAAACCATATTCATTGATCAACACCACATAAATGTGTTCATAAATGTCATCGATCGTGTATCCACCAGAGTTCAGGGTGAGCACAGAATCATCATAGTAAAACTTGTTGTTCACATTTTCACGTATGTTGTATGTTCGATTGTTCGCTTCAAGTGAAACAAGTCCTAAACCATAGGGGTTTTCACTCAATTCGATAGGCGGGTAAAAGTCTAGGCTGACTTCAGGTCCACGTCCATGCAGTGTAAACGTTTTACTTTCTGCCGACATACTGTTGGCGTTTTTGCTTTCGCTGTGTCTTATATACAGAAATTAAACACAAACGTCCACACTGTTGGCTGTTAAATGTTTGCTCACGTTTCACAATATAATATATCATGATTCTGTTTCCAAAATAGGTTACTAGTTCCATGGGCGGCGGCAAATTCCCAAAACTGTCAAAGTACCATACGGTGGATTCCTCTTTGACATAAGCTACATAATGTGTTCCTGGTCCTCGGTGATCATCCAAATTGACAACAGCACATTCCGGTTTCCAGGGTCGTGGGGGTAATTGGTTTCGCATAAACACACCTCGAAAACGAGAAAGCTTTATTTGTATAGCACAGCTTTCCACTTGTTGATGTGTGAGGGCATGTCTTGCTATGGCTGAGGTAATTTTTTAACATTTCGAAGTTGTGAAATCCCAAATCCTTGTTGAAAAAAGGCTGGCTATAAATTGGCATTTCTAGCCCCCAGAGCAATGGCTTCCGTCGTTTCATTGTGTCGCTGACTTTCTTTTAGTTGTTGCTTGCCCTGCTGTGTGGCTTTGATGGTTTTCGCCACTGTACTGGCACCGCCCAATAGTGAACCCAGAGCAGCCAGACCGGCAAATAATGCAGGTAAAAATCCTGCTCGTTTGGGGACGGGAATCACACGCCCTTGTTTTGAACCCTGTCGCTGACGTTTTGGAATAACACGTCTCTGTGCTGCCCGAAGGACTTTTCTTATGGTCAACACATTAATTTTTATTTTTATTTTTCGCAACTGCTTGTCCACGAATGTCTTAAGCCCATGCTTTGCCAAGGACAGGGTCTTATTTTTAGTCTTTTTAGTTTTTCTCTCCACATATCTTTGTTTCACCATGATGATGACCAACAACCTTTCACAAGAATGTTTATGTCACAACTAACGTCAGATTGATATTTCGTGGCTGTATATTCCAATTCCACATAAAGTGGGAAATCGTGTATGTTTTTTCCGCTTGCTTTTCATCCCTTGTCAACATGAGATGAAAGGATAATTCGTCTCCTGCATTGACCATTTCATCGTTATGGACCAACATCCTTTGACCATTTATCTTTATTTGTAAATGGTTATCATCAGGCATCACGTATTTGATGTGAATGGTTCCATCATATTGTAATCGATAGTGGCTTAAACCCGAAGCAAGCACATAGGCCAAGTGCTGGTCATGGACTAGCGGTAAATGATTTCTGTCATTCACAGGTGTTTCATTTGTCAGATAAACTAAAAATACAGATGGGATAAATTTATACAGCCTTTTCATTTCATAGGTCACGTAACGTTTGGTACAAACATCGTCTTCGTCTTGTGGGTCTTCCACATGAATAATCCGATGGTGATTAGCGCTATAGCCATTCACCGTAAGCTGAGGCACTTGGTCATAGAACTCATACACCTTGTTATCCACATACGTTTTTGTAGTAACGTCTGTAGACACTTGAGGATGTTTCACATGGGTTAACCGCTATCCCTTAAAGTCATAATCTCCCTGTTTTGTGCGTGGCACAACACACCTATCCACACAGTGTTTATTAGCAGGAACTGTTTCTTCTTGAGGATCATGTATGGGGACAGACCTAGCTTTGGCCATCAACGACCGTCCAAACACATCCATCAACAACATGTAGTAAAAATCTAATGTTCCTGTGACAAGGCTCGGTGCCATGTATATAGACAGCCTGCTTGCCTGTCCAAGCCTTAGTTGAAATGAAGATTATTAAGCAGCAAGAGTCATTCCCCGTGGGGGACATGGTTTCCCATCTCTGTCCAACATAACGTGAACAACGCCATGGTTCACTGTTTCCATCTTCCATTCGCTGCATCATTGTGGGACTTTCTGGCTGTGTAAAGACCAATCTTTTGCTAACGCTCATCACAGCACCCAATGGTCTGCGTTTACAAAATATTTATATTTTTTTGCAAAATCTCTCTAACAACCCCTCTACGTGTTTATGTATCAAGTCATGTCGCGATTACAAAATGAGGATATGGGTTATTTTATATTTTCCATGCAAAAAAATGTTATTTCACCGGATGAGGTAATGCCTGATTCACTCATGATTTTCGATGATGTATCCACTGAATGTCAAGGCATCATTCAAAGCTATTTCAGCATGGGTCGTCACAAACACATTGATTGCTTCTATCTTGAACAAACGTATTCAAAAATGTCCAAACTGTTGATTCGTGACAATGCCAATGTCATTGTTTTATTTCGCTAGGACGAGAGGAACAGTCGTCACATTTATAATGAACATGTGAATCCGGATATGACCTTTCAAATGTTTAGTGAATTGTGTGCCAAGTGCTGGAACACTCAACGTCATGCCTGTTTGGTCATTGACAAACAAAGTGAACTCAACCAAGGACGGTATCCCTTAGGGTTTGATCATTTTATTGCTATTTAAGGCACTGTCTCATTCCCTCTCAAGTCATTTCTCAAGACACCATGGCGATAGCAGAGAGTCAATTGAAAAAGCATATTATTTAAGCAAAAAATACTATTCGCCAAAAGTTTCGTCAATTGAAACGATCACGTGCAGATTTTGCTTTGTTTATTCAACAACATTTAGCACCTCCGCTAAAAGCCATGTTGAAACCCTCTTTCAAGCCATCTGAAACGCTACCCACCGTTGCACAAGCCACGCAGACGCACCACGAGGACCCTGAGGAAGAGGAACCGGATGATTTGACTAGTGTTAGCGAAGTTGAGGATGAGGAGGAACAAGAGTTTACGCCTCAAAAAGACCTCACCCCTTGCAGATTTTTTGAGAAAAAAGAAATCCTTGGCCATGGTCGAAACACCTTGCCCTTCCAGATCGTCTCCGTTTTCACAAGTCTTGGCCATCCCTCAAAATAAAGCTCAACTGAAATACATTTTAATAAAATATTATGGATCAACACTAGAACCCTATCTCATTGATCTATTTATTGGAAACAGAGATACCATGTATGGTGTTCGCTATGAGGATGATAATTTTAAAATTGGGGATTCATCCATTAAATTTGCTCGTACTAAAACTGTCATTAAAACATCAACTATACATTAACGCCAGGAATCTTAAAGCTGCTCTTCTCTCGGACACCCTCTTTTCGTGATTATACGTCAGAGGACCTTGGCAAATATAAATTCAATTTATTGGACACCCATGCCCACAAAAGACAGTATGATCCCGCTCAACAAGTGAATGCTAATATATCTCAAAAATATAAAACCATCATTGCAAACATGTTTCCCACCAGTCAAAGTGGTCGTCGTAAACCATCCGCTTCGGGAGTGACATTTAAACCATTAAAACCTCTTGTGGATGTTACCTACTGGCACAATCTCAATAAGCTCGTCCAGCGACTACAAATGTTGCATGCTTCACGTCAAGCCGGCCATACCGGTCACGATTGGGAAATTCAAGAAATTGAACAAGAACTTCGAAATACCAAAATTATTGTTTAAGCCCTCACCCATTAAAATGGGTATTGCTTACGAGTTGCATCGTCCAGCTAGGCGTCACTATCCGCGACTCAAGGTGATTTCACGAGGTGTGAATGAACTTTGGCAGGCTGACTTGGTTGAAATGATCCCCTATGCTGGTGTTAACGACGGTGTACGCTATATGTTGACCGTCATTGATGTCTATTCCGAAATGGCATTTGTTGAACCTGTGCGTCGCAAGTCTGGTCCACTGGTCACCAAGTCCTATCAACATATTATTCAACAATCCAAACGTCAACCTCAGTTGTTACAAACTGATCAAGGAAAAGGTTGGAACAATGTGGCAACTCTGTAAAAAGGTGATAACACCAATGTTGTCAGCTCTCACCCAAATTCCATTGTCTTAGCCGGCTAGCCAGGCTCCAAGCTGGCCTCTCGAGCAGATATTCTGTTTTCCGTTCTGGCTGCCAGTCAGACATACCTACAAAGCAAGTTCTTAAAGTTCTTAATGACAACTACAAACGTTTCCCGCTTTCGTTCAACTCATACAATTATTATCAATTTGTCATGTTACCCACGACCCGTTTTCTAACATGTTTTTTAAAGATCACCATGAGAGATTTTTTGAAAAAATATTCCCCTTCATTCGTTCGTCATAACAAAATATCAGAAAGCGCTCCCTCGCTTTGTCGCCCCCTCCAAATAGCCATTTCCTGTATCCAGCATGGTCAGTCATAGCCTCGTTGGAACACATGTCCAGCGATACCGTCTCTCTCTATGTCTACAAACATTCCTTATTTTAAAAAATAATAAGTATTTAAAAACAGGTAAAAAAAGTTTCAAAATGCATAGTTCTTTTTATTCTAGAAACTTGACATTTAGTTTTGTGGTAGAGGAGATAGGGACTTTTCATTTATGTCAAACAAACCTTTTTGTAAAATTCCTAGTTTACAAAATATAAAAAATCAAAATTTAAGTGTTTTCAAAAAATCTCAAAAGATAAAAAGTTTTATTATAAAAAATAAAGGCTATAGAGACCATTCGTTTGAACTATTGGATAACGTTCTTTTAATTTTGATTTTCAAACTATCACCTACTTTCAAAAACAAAAATTTTCAAAAAAATAAAAAAAATATAATACGTGATCCCGAACAAAGCGCCCGTCAGCTCGTGTCCAACGACACGTCATTTGTTAAAATCCGATCAGGCGTTCGTGAATTATCGCCAATGTTCGCGTGAAAGTAGGCTATCATTTTTTCCCTCCTACACACTTAAAACTTGCTGTCCTCCTCGAGGGCATAGCCGCCTTTCATTAACGTCAAACAAACTTTTTTCCAAAATTCACTGTTTCCAAAATAGCTTCAATCCAAAAAACAAAAATTTCAAAAAAAATTTAAAATACCAACACACATGCTTAGCAAAGAGTACGTCACTCCAACGCCAACAACACCTCGTTCGTTAAAATCCGTTCATACGTTCGAGAGATATCGGCAAAGTTTATATGAAAGTAGGGCGAGTCACAGAACTCCTATTACCCCACTGCTAACAGTTTTTATCCTAGAGACTTGAAATTTATTTTTGGGGTAGAGGGGGTAGGGACCATTGATTTACCTAAAACAATTTATTTTTGTAAAATTGCTAGTTTCCAATATATAGGAATTTCAAAATTGGACGGTTTTCAAAAAAATATCAAAATAAAAAAGTTTAATTATAAAAAATAAAAGACATAGAGACCATTCGTTTCAACCATGGCACAACGTTCTATCATGTTTGGGTTTTAAACTATCGCCTATTTTCAAAAACAAAAAAATTAAAATATTTTTTGAAAAATATAACGAGTAGCCCATAGGAAAGGGGACGTCAGCCCGAGTTCAACGACACCTCATTTGTCCACATCCGACCATGAGTTCACCAGATATTAATTATTTAACATGTACAGTTGGGTACAAATAAAATGGGTAGGGCAGAAACCGTCTTACCCCCCTACTGACATTGATCATACGATTACGGATTCCTCCATACATGACTTTCTCAATTTTGTCTCTATTGCGAACATCTTTGGCACTTTTGAAATGTGCCACTTAAACTTCGACCTTTTGCCACACAGCTGAGACTGCTCCAAAGCCAGAAGCAATCCATCTTGTATCTAGAATCCTTCCAATTTTAAGCAGTACGATTGCAAGTTCCTCTGCATGAGCCCTCAATTCCCTGGCATTTTAAGTGGCAGGTGGTAAGCTGTACACAGTTTGTCAAGGAAAGATTTGAAGTGGTTTACATGTGAGGAAAAATCTTTACCCACAACATCTCCTTCCGAAACGGCTTAGGTGGCGTAGTTGGTAGCATGCTGAGCTACTATGCACAAGATCGCTGGTTCAAACCCAGCCAAAATCGTCGGTTTTTAAAGAGCGTTAAAAATGGCTCAGCATGGCTTCCTTAGGAGGGGAAGTAATGCCGGCGGGCCCATGTCATTGACTTATGGCATGGAAAAGAACCTTCCACTAACTACACTTGTGGAAGCTAAAATTTTTATGTTAGTTTTATAACACTTAAATAGTTCAAACGTGTACCGCCAGGTGCTGACAGCGATGGCATTTAGTAGCCACGTCTGCACCTAGGTGTCGTGGACGGTAGTATATGGAAGCAAAAGTAGGAACTACTTGAAAAAATCCTTGGCAGTCCTTCTAACTGAATGACTGATAACACACACTAATACGGCCATCACAATTAACACCGGTTATCAAACAAGTTCTACGAAGCCTCCGTGGATTAGACGGCAGAACGCCGGCCTCTCACCACTGGGTCCGTGGTTCAAATCCCGGTCACTCCATGTGAGATCTGTGCTGGACAAAACGGAGGCAGATAGGTTTTTCTCCGGGAACTCCGGTTTTCCCTGTCAAAATTTCATTTCAGCAACACTCTCACTATCATTTCATTTCATCTGTCATTCCTTTAATCATTGCCCCAAAGGAGTGCGTCAGGCTTCGGCAGTCGGCACAGTTCAAATCCTCGCCGTCAGATGGGGGCTTCATTCATTCCATTCCTGACCCGGTCGGAGACTGGAAGCAGGCTGTGGATTTTCATTTCATCAGACAAATTCTACACACACCCTAAGCACACAGGGCTACATGACTGCAGCCCCTATACTAAGGATTCAACCAACTATCACCTACCGAAAGCCAGTGGCCTCACATTATTTGTAGATCAGCTCCAGGCGTCGAGTCATGAACGTGACGAGGTTATTGAAATTCGGTATGCTGTTAATCAGACACTTCCCAATAGACAGCATTCCAAGTCTTTCTTGTCCCAAGGGTAGAGCCCTGCGCGGATAAAGGAAACGTTATCCACATCCGCACGACTGTTATCCGCACCCACCTCACATCTGCACGACTGTTATCCGCACCCACCTCACATCAGCACGACTGTTATCCGCACCCACCTCACATCTGCACGACTGTTTTCCGCACCCACCTCGCATCTGCACGACTGTTATCCGCACGCACCTCACATCCGCACGACTGTTATCCGCACCCACCTCACATCAGCACGACTGTTATCCGCACCCACCTCACATCTGCACGACTGTTATCCGCACCCACCTCACATCCGCACGACTGTTATCCGCATCCACCTCACATCCGCACGACTGTTATCCGCATCCACCTCACATCCACACGACTGTTATCCGCACCCACCTCACATCCACACGACTGTTATCCGCACCCACCTCACATCAGCACGACTGTTATCCGCACCCACCTCACATCCGCACAACTGTTATCCACACCCACCTCACATCCGCACGACTGTTATCCGCATCCACCTCACATCCACACGACTGTTATCCGCACCCACCTCACATCAGCACGACTGTTATCCGCACCCACCTCACATCCGCACAACTGTTATCCGCATCCACCTCACATCTGCACGACTGTTATCCGCACTCACCTCACATCTGCACGACTGTTATCCACATCCACCTCACATCTGCACGACTGTTATCCGCACCCACCTCACATCTGCACGACTGTTATCCGCACCCACCTCACATCCGCACGACTGTTATCCGCACCCACGTCACATCTGCACGACTGTTATCCGCACCCACCTCGCATCCGCACGCTTGTTATTCAAATCTACTGGCATTACAATAATATTTTTATTTTTAATTAAAGCAACATATTCATCCGGCCGTATAAACCACCCGCCACAAAGACTTACATCGCATCTCATTCCCGACCCCGTTGGCGTAGACATTCCTTACATTAAAGCAACACATTTAGATATTTGAGGAGGAAGTCGTTCCCTTAGCCATGGCATGTGCTATGTTTAAAATGAGTGTTTTACAGCCAGAATTGCAAACCTTTTCAGTTCGGAGGGTTAATTATGCTTAATGGCATAATTTGAATCAGATAAGCTTAAATCAACATTTTACATTTGTCATGAAAGAAACAAAACAAAAAACAAAACAAAAAGACAGGAAACATCCGGGTCTTAGTAATGATATTCAACAAGTTCGGATTGTACTGTTTTCTAAAACCAATCCACAAACTTACTCCAAACATTATCTGGAGCTTATCCGCTATCCGCACAGGTATGCAAACTATATCCGTATGGCGATAAATGTTGCGGATATCCACGCAGGATTTTACCCATGACATTCCTGAGGCACACTTTGATCCTCTTGAGGCACGAGAAGCAGCGGTAATCATAGGCAGGGTGATAGCGATACGTAACAGTGTAACGACCTCTGCAAATGACGGGAATAAGCTTCCAGTGAGAAGTAAACTCGAAAGTTTTACAGCTCCACCGATATTTTGAAATTCTTCTGTTTGATATAAATATTTTCTTTTGATAGTATTTGGCCTGTTTATCATCTCATGACGAATGATGTACATTTGCATTTGTTTGTTGGCACAGGCTAGAGTAAAATATGCCTTTTCCCCGATGTCTCAGTCTCACTCATGGCTGTGATTATATGGAAGCTACTGAGGTATGGGTGGTGCTTAGTAATGACGTTCAGGGCACAGTTAGTGCCTGTGGATGCTGAGAAAGATTCTACTCATAGGGTTAGTACTGCTGTTCTGACTCAGAGAGGAAAGCATTGGCTAATTACCTCACTCCTCTTCTTGCCTAGTACGTCTCAATATCGCGCTGCCTTGGGTTTTTGTGGTTTAAATGAGATGCATACTTCTGATTTTTTCGCTCAATTTTCTATGATCTGACACTCCCTTTTGAGTTCAGTAAATTCTCCACCGACTATACTGTGAAATAATATACAAGTATTTGTTAAAATCACGCAAGCATACTACATTAAAATATTGATCTATAATTCGCATGTTGGCAAGACTGATTGTAGAAGTGTTTGAAGAAAAAGCACAAATCATGGAGACGGTGGAATGCCCCCCTTTCATTAGCAAAGGGCTAGTACTCACTAGATGCCGTAAGCGCCTACTTGAGTTCCATCCTTCTTCTACTCATGATTCTCATTTCCATTCATTGCTACAAACCTAGCCATGTTGCAGCAAAAGCTTTTCCCATTTAAACATTTCCTTGCGATAGTATTATGATTATATTTATAATTTATTGCATCTCTACTTAGTATAAAACAAAAGTCCCCGATTTGTGTTTGTTACGGGTAAACTCAAGAACCACCGGATAGATTTTGGTGCAGTTTCCACCATTATGTAAAGGATATCTCGAGGATTATGTCTGCAGAAAGTAAATTATTTATGATCAAAGGAAGCCGAGCAGTAACGATTTAAGTGGAAAAGTCGAAAAAAAACTGGCGTCCGAGCGCTTTGTAAGCTTACTCTGGGCAAACCGTTAAAAATATCTCAATTCTATGAGTATAAGAATTGTTCAGCATGAAAAGTTCTACAAAAAAGTCCCTGAGAGCATATGTCTATCTTCAATACTTCGCCCACTATAAGTGTTTTTACGTTTTAATTTCTTCCAAACATGTCTAATCAACTACGAGCTAGCTAAGGGCGAGTCTATCATCTCTGTTACAGCCTAGCTAGCGGGCGAACCTATGGCCCCAGATAGAAGCCTGCAGCAAACCGTTGAGTCGTGTTGAGTTAATACTCCTGGGAAGGGTGGTTGTGTTTGGAGTTTCCCCGGAAGTGTAACAAGGGTTTTCTTCATTTCGCCTGTGAAACACAGTCAAGTTAAGATTGGACGGAAGGGGGATTTGAGTTTCATTCACCTCGCCATTCCCTGGAAGTTCCACTCTCATTTCGCCTGTGAACTTTTCGTTCCGCAAAATTCACAGTCAATTTCGATTGGACGGAAGGAGGATTATATTATATTAAATTATACTGATTGGCGTATAACCAAGTCCCCGATTCTTGGATGTTACGGGAAACTTGAGAACCACTGGATGGATTTTCATGCAGTTTTCACCATTCTGTAAAGGATATCTCGAGGATGATTTCTGTAGAAAATAAGTTATTTATGATCAAAGGAAGCCGAGCAGTAACGATTTCGGTGGAAAAGTAAAAAAAAACTGGCGTCCGAGCGCTTTGTAAGCTTACGCTGGGCAAACCGTTAAAAACATCTCAAAACTATGAGTATAAGAATTGTTCAGCATGAAAAGTTCTACAAAAAAGTCCGCGAGAGCATATGTCTATCTTCAATACATCGCCCACTATGAGTGTTTTTACGTTTTAATTTCTTCCAACCATGTCCATTCAACTACTGAGGCAACAGTTTTCGAGCTATCTAAGGGCGAATCTATCATCTCTGTCACAGCCTAGCTAGCGGGCGAACCTATTGCCCCAGATAGAAGCCAGTAGCAAACCGCTGAGTCGTGTTGAGTTAATACTCCTGGGAAGGGTGGTTGTGTTTGGAGTTTCCCCGGAAGTGTAACAAGGGTTTTCTTCATTTCGCCTGTGAAACACAGTCAAGTTAAGATAGGACGGAAGGGGGATCTGAGTTTCATTCACCTCGCCATTCCCTGGAAGTGCAACTCTCATTTCGCCCGTGAACTTTTCGTTTCGCAAAATTCACAGTCAATTTAGATTGGACGGAAGGAGTATTATATTATATTAAATTATACTGATTGGCGTATAATCTCTACTTAGTATAAAACAAAGTCCCCGATTCTTGGATGTTACGGGTAAACTTGAGAACCACTGGATGGATTTTCATGCGGTTTTCACCATTCTGTAAAGGATATCTCGAGGATGATTTCTGTAGAAAATAAGTTTATGATCAAAGGAAGCCGAGCAGTAACGATTTCGGTGGAAAAGTAAAAAAAAACTGGCGTCCGAGCGCTTTGTAAGCTTACGCTGGGCAAACCGTTAAAAACATCTCAAAACTATGAGTATAAGAATTGTTCAGCATGAAAAGTTCTACTAAAAAGTCCGCGAGAGCATATGTCTATCTTCAATACATCGCCCACTATGAGTGTTTTTACGTTTTAATTTCTTCCAACCATGTCCATTCAACTACTGAGGCAACAGTTTTCGAGCTATCTAAGGGCGAATCTATCATCTCTGTTACAGCCTAGCTAGCGGGCGAACCTATTGCCCCAGATAGAAGCCAGTAGCAAACCGTTGAGTCGTGTTGAGTTAATACTCCTGGGAAGGGTGGTTGTGTTTGGAGTTTCCCCGGAAGTGTAACTGGGGTTTTCTTCATTTCGCCTGTGAAACACAGTCAAGTTAAGATTGGACGGAAGGGGGATTTGAGTTTCATTCACCTCGCCATTCCCTGGAAGTGCAACTCTCATTTCGCCTGTGAACTTTTCGTTCCGCAAAATTCACAGTCAATTTAGATTGGACGAAAGGAGGATTATATTATATTAAATTATACTGATTGGCGTATAATCTCTACTTAGTATAAAACCAAGTCCCTGATTCTTGGATGTGACGGGTAAACTCGAGAACCACTGGATGGATATTCATGCGGTTTTCACCATTCTGTAAAGGATATCTTGTGGATGATTTCTGTAGAAAATAGATTATTTATGGTCAAAGGAAGCCGATCAGTAACGATTTCAGTGGAAAAGTAAAAAGTAAAAAAAAAACGTGGCGTCCGAGCGCTTTGTAAGCTTACGCTGGGCAAACTGTTAAAATATCTAAATACTATGAGTGTAAGTAGAGCATATGTCTATCTTCAATATATCGCCCACTATGAGTGTTTTTACGTTTTAATTTCTTCCAACCATGTCCATTCAAATAATGAGGCAACAGTTTTCGAGTTATCTAAGGGCGAATCTATCATCCCTGTTACAGCCTAGCAAACTGGCGAACCTATTGCCCCAGATACAGCCAGTAGCAAACCGTTGAGTCGTGTTAAGTTAAGACTTCTGAGAAGGGTGGTTGCGTTTGGAGTTTCCCTGGAAGTGCAACTCAGGTTTTCTTCATTTCGCCTGTGAACTTTTCGTTCCGCAAAATTCACAGTCAAGTTAAGATTGGACGGAAGGGGGACTTGTGTTTCATGCACGTCGCCATTCTGAAATTACGTCTGACAAGAATTTGTTGCACATGCATCTCCATGATAATATAACTAATAGTCCAGTCAGTGATTTTAACCCATCATGCCGAAACGTAAAACGGATATTGGTCGTTGTTCATTGACACTGGAGAAGAAAAAGCGCTTATCACTTAAAGCATTCTCCCGGGCGAAGCCGGATCGGGTTGCTAGTTAGAATATAAGTCGAAAATTTTCTGAATACGAATTAGGGGCTGTTAGCCGCTGCAAGTACAATATTTGAGCTGTTCGTAAACTGTATACTGTACTCTATTGTTTCTAAAGATGTGTTGGCAACTGTGGCGTTGCTGCAAGGATTGAAGCACCCAAAGAGGCTTTCACAGGACAACTTGGCAATGAAACAAGTGAATTCAAGAAGTGCAATGTTAAGTTCTTAAGGCGCTGCCGAGAATGTACAGCCGAGAGGAGGGGGGGGGGGGGGAAGCGGATTTACGAGCCAGCCTGGCTTTTACATGTGAAAAATTTAAAGAGATCTATTTAATTATACCGTTACCCCGTTACTTTAAAAGAAGATTCTGTTTCAGAAACTCATCACTGAACCCCAATGCTCCCAAATGTTGTTTGAGTCTTCACTCTTATGACTGGTTTGATGCAGCGCTCCATGCCTCCCTGTCCTGAGCGAATCGTTTCATCTCTACATAGCTACCATACCCTACATCCGAGGCAATCTGTTTAACATATTCTAACCTTGGTCTACACCTACAGTTCTTATCCCCTTCCCTTCCGTCCATAACTAAGATTCCAATTTCTGGGTGTCTTCGTATGCGTCCTACCAACCTATCTGTTCTCTTCAATTGCAGTAGCCAGAAACATCTCTCCTCTCCAACTCGTCTTAATACCTCTTCGTTTGTAACCCTATATACCCATCTGATTTTCATCATTCCCCTATTACACCACATTTTAAACGCTTCAATTCCCCTCTTGTCTGATGCACCAATAGTCCAAGTTTCACTTCCATAGAGTGCCACCTTCCAGACAAAGTCTTTCATAAATGACTTCCTAATACCTAAATCTATATTCGATATCAACAGATTCCTTTTCTGAAGAAATGCTTTCCATGCCTGTGCCAACCTACTTTTTATATCCTCCTTGCTTCGTGCATCACTGGTTATTTTGCTTCCTAAGTAACAGAAGTCTCCTACTTCCTTCAGCTCTTCACCTGCCAATTTGATGTCCATAGAGCTTTCTGATTTCTTTCGGCTGCATTCCAATATTTTTGTTTTAAATTTATTAATTTTTATCATGAATTCTTTCTTCAAAACGGAGTCCATAGCATTCAAATACTCTTTCAAATCCTCAGGCGTGTCGGCCAAGATGACTATGTCATCGGCAAATCTCAGAGTTGAAATTATTTCTCCTTGAATCTTCAGTCCCACTTATATTTTTCTCCAATTTCCTTCATTGCTTGTTCAATGTAAAGATTGAAAAGTATGGGTGATAAGTTGCAGCCTTGCCTTACACCTTTTTGAATACCAGCGTTTATCTCATGTCCTTCAGCTCGAATGACTGCTGTCTGGTTTCTGTCTAGATTGTAGATCACCCTCCTATCCCTGTACTTTATTCCAATCGTTTTCAAAATGTCAAACAATTTAGTCCAATAATCGTTATAAAAAGCCTTTTCTAAGTCTACAAATGCCATGAACGTTCTTTTGTCTTTCCTTATTCTACCTTCCAAAATCAGTCTAAGACTTAGTACAGCTTCCCTTTTTATATAGTGAGTAAATTTTGCTTATTGAGATGGACTTTGGTCTGGATTATTTGTGAAACATTTTAATTTTTCACTTTGACTTCAATTTATCACTAACTTTAATTCTGAAGTTTAACTCTAATAAAGTGTGTTTTTTCCAACAAAGATTTCTCTTATAAGGAAATTGTTATTTTTTATTATTATACTGAACACATACAATCTGCAATGTACTTAATATGTAACTCATATCACAGTTCGGAGTTGCAGTCCCTAGAGAATGAGGATATCAGAACAAGAACGAGAAGGGGACATGAGAGGCAGGAAAAGGAAGGATACTATAGCCCCAGAAACATTACCCAAATAGCTTTGGGCCAGACGAAAACACGAGTTAACAAAGGGAGTTCAGGCATTAAATATGTTAGCCTGAAACATGTAAACGCAGTGTTGTATGAAATAAGGTATATCCTTCCTGCAACCCAGAAACATCGATTGCAGTAATGCAATATGTTTATGACTGAGAGAGAAATATTAATTTTTATAGAAGCTACTGCACACTGCCAAAGAGGTATGGGCTGCAGTGTTTTTGTTTGTAAAGTCTTAGGGTCTTTGCGACATCAAGGTCATGTAGCCCCTTGTACATGGCAGTTGAGATTTTGTATGATAACCTGTGTCACTGTGATGTCTGTACTGGTGTGTATAAAAGGGAAGGAAGAGATAAGTTTTACGTGACCGTTAATCTCGAGATCATAAGCCACGAGATCTTCTTTTTACGTGGAATCCTAACCATATGACATGGCATTTACTTTGAAAATCTCACATGGATTTACCGGGAATTGAACCCGGTCCGCCATGGTGAGAGGCCAACAGCTTGCCCGCTGTTTCGCCACGCCCCATTACTGGTGGCTGTATTTTAAATTCAGGTAGGATTTGTGTAGGAAACAGCCGCGGCCTTGAATTAGGTACTATCCCGGCATTGGCCTGACAACCACCGAAACCACTTGCACAATGGCTGAGATAGGAATCGAACCCGGGCCTCCACGATGGCAGCCAAGAATGCAGTTATCCGCAAGTCCTCGTATATTTAGAACCCATTTAATTAGCCTCTATTCATATGAGACACCTGACTTAACAACCATACAGCCAGACAGATCTTCCCCTAGTTCCAGGCGAATGTAACACATTACATATTGTCAAACAGCTGACAGAGAACAGATCTTCCTCTACCTCCAGGCGAATGTAACACATTACATATTGTCAAACAGCTGACAGAGAACAGATCTGCCCCTACCTCCAGGCGAATGTAACACATTACATATTGTCAAACAGCTGACAGAGAACAGATCTTCCCCTACCTCCAGGAGAATGTAACACATTACATATTGTCAAACAGCTGACAGAGAACAGATCTTCCTCTACCTCCAGGCGAATGTAACACATTACATATTGTCAAACAGCTGACAGAGAACAGATCTTCCTCTACCTCCAGGCGAATGAAACACATTATATTGCCAAACAGCTGACAAATAACAGATCTTCCCTTACCTCCAGACGAATGTAACACATTACATATTATCAAACAGCTGACAGAGATCAGATCTCCCCCTACTTCCAGGCGAATGTAACACATTACATATTGTCAAACAGCTGACAGAGAACAGATCTTCCCCTAAATCCAGGTGAATGTAACACATTACATATTGTCAAACAGCTGACAGAGAACAGATCTACCTCTACCTCCAGGCGAATGTAACACATTACATATTGTCAAACAGCTGACAGAGAACAGATCTTCCTCTACCTCCCGGCAAATGTAACATATTATATATTGTCAAACAGCTGACAGAGAACAGATCTTCCTCTAGCTCCAAGGGAATGTAACAAATGACATAATGTCAAAGAGATGACAGAGAACAGATCTTCTCCTACCTCCAGGCAAATGTAACACATAACATATTGTCAAACTGCTGACAGAGAACAGATCTTCCCCTTTCTCCAGGCGAATGTAACACATTACATATTGTCAAACAGCAGACAGAGAACAAATCTTCCCCTACCTCCAGGCAAATATAACACATTACATATTGACAAACAGTTGACAGGGAACAGATCTTCCTCTACCTCCAGGCGAATGTAACACTTTACATACTGTCAAACAGCGGACAGAGAACAGATCTTCCCCGACCTCCAGGCGAATGTAAGACATTAAATATTGTCAAATAGCTGACATAGAACAGATCTTCCTCTATCTCCAGGCAAATGTTATACATAACGTATTGTGAAAATGCTGACAGAGAACAGATCTTCCCCTACCTCCAGGCGAATGTGCTTCATTACATATTGTCAAACAGCTGACAGATCTTCCTCTACCTCCAGGCGAATGAAACACATAACATATTGTCAAACAGCTGACAGGGAACAGATCTTCCCCTACCTCCAGGTGAATGTAACACATTACATATTGTCAAACAGCTGACAGGGAACAGATCTTCCCCTACCTCCAGGTGAATGTAACACATTACATATTGTCAAACAGCTGACATTGAACAGATCTTCCCCTACCTCCAGGCGATTGTAACTCATTACATTTTGTCAAACAGCTTACAAGGAACAGATCATCCCCTACCTCCAGGCGAATGTAACACATTACATTTTGTCAAACAGCTGACAGGGAACAGATCTTCCCCTACCTCCAGGCGAATGTAACTCATTACATTTTGTCAAACAGCTGACAGGGAACAGATCTTCCCCTACCTCCAGGCGAATGTAAGCGATTACCTGGACTCACATTGTGTGCGGCCAATGCGAGGAGTGTGACATCCAGTAGTATTATAGAGATCACGGTGTAGCCCCGTGTATTAAGGTGTGTTTAGGATCTGTCTGATAACCAGTGTTAATTGTGATGGTTGAATTAGTGTGTTATCTGTAATTCAGGTAAAAATTGCAGATGATCAAGTTCAAGTAGTTCGTACTTTTGCTACCGTCAACGCCACCTAGCTATGAAGTTAATGCCACAGCCACCAACACGTTGGAAATTCTTAGAGCATTAATCACATTAGAAATAGTAACTTACAGATTCACACAACTGTAGTTACTGGAAGGTTCATTTACATGCCAAAATCTATGGCAAGGGCCCGCTGTCTTTACTTCCCATCCGAAAGAAGCATACTGGTTCTTAAAGATATTGGTGTTAACTCAGAGATGTATTGACAAACTGGAGCGTTTTTATGCTAAAATAATTCAGAGTAGATCTCCTAGGTACCCTTAAGACAGTCAATAGCTTTACACCTTAATGAAGCATTGACGCCTGCTGCGTCATTAATCTAATATCTCTCCGCTTAGAGCTCCTAGGTACCAACACAGACTATGGTCGGAAGGTTCCTCTTAAAGGTATTGACACACCGATAGGGTCTTTAAGCTATCATCCTTCAGTTTAGAGCTCCTAGATACCTACCAAACTGTGATGTGATGGTTTCACATTGATGTATTTCCATACTGGAGGGTTGATAATCCACTATCAGCAAGTTTAGAGCACCTGAGTAACCACCCAGATTGTGAGCATTTGGTTCCTCGTGGAGCGTCATTAAGCTAATATCAATCAGGTTAGAGCTCATAGATACCCACGCAGACGGTGACTAACTGGAGTGTCTTTAAGGTAATAACATTAGGATTAGTGATCTTACCAACCCAAGCTGTTAGCAGATGGTATTTCTTAGAGGGATTGACACACTTAAGTGTCTTTAAGCTAATATCATTGGTTAAGATCTCCTCTAATCCATCACGAACCAAAAGGCAGAGTTCTTGACATAAAGGAAGCAATCGAGATATACCTAGCTTAAAGAAACAACCCCGATAATTTAAACGAACATACTTTCATGGAGAGTTCACCCCTCATCACTCGACTGGAAAACACACCCCGCCGGAAACAAGACACAACATAACGATGTAGCAAAACTAGATAAGGAATTAATAAGGTAAACATGTAATTGGAACTGGGTGTACGACGTATCTTTTTATTCAATAAACTCAGGTCGATACTACCGGCAGAATTAAAGGTGCCGGGACATTTACATTAGTCCGATTGCGCCTAAAGAGGGCTTTTTAGCCTATGTGTTGAGTTTGGAACCAGGTTTTAAATAGTTGTAGATTATCCTGAATACAGTAACATACACCACATTAGAGAGACTAGACTTGGCAACTTACAATAGGTACATTTGCACGATGAACACATGGGACTTAGGTATGCAAGATAGGGAATAGACCAACGAGATAAGGGACTCTCACACACAGGGATTTCCAGCCAGTCGAGTGCAAACAGTAACCAAGTGAACTGCTCTCAACAGGACCAAGCATGACTCAAACAGATAAGTAGCCTGTACAATACAATCTAAATTGACCATTTATAACAACCACATATTCTCACCAAACAAGTAAATTCCGGAGTTCAATCACCACAACCAGTATCTCAACTAAACTCACATAGACTACAACAAATATTCACGAGTCGGAGTACCTCAACTAATACAGCAACTAAATATATATATATATATATATATATTGTAAATATTATCACCCATACTTTCAGACATAGATTTTATAGCCCAAGTGTAATGGATTTGATGATGATCGCTTGGCGTTCAAAACTAGTCATCCAAGTGTTTTTATTAATCTCATAGAATTGTTTTCAGGATTAAGGAATAACCCATATCATTTGGGTTCACTGATTGAAAAGCATCAAACTATTTTTAAAATATGGAGCAACATGTGTGCCTTCAAATAACATTTTTCTAATAAAGTTATTCCACATGCACTTCACGAAAGAGGCATTAGACCACTAAGAATCATCGTGAGTGCCTCCAAATTGCTCATTTTGCTCCACAAGTACCGCATGTATGAGGAATTAGATCGTAAGTAGTACATGAGTTTCGCACTACAGCAGTATGGATCATTATGTGTGTCTTCCAACTGCTTCTGAAAGTATTATTTGCTCTGCATGTACCACAGGATCGCAAGTAGTACATGAGTTTCGCACTACAGCAGTATGGATCATTATGTGTGTCTTCCAACTGCTTCTGAAAGTATTATTTGCTCTGCATGTACCACAGGAATGTGGCATTCGACTTCCAGAGTACCTTTTTAAGTAAATTTCGCTCCTCATGTACTACATAGGTGTTCTATTATACCACTGATGGGCATGTGTTGGCCCAACGGCAAAATGAGCGGATGAGGAGCCAATCACTCTCATGGCTCCCAACGGTCATAGAGGCGGAAGAGGCCACGCCAGACGGACTGGCTGTAAAGGCGCACCTCAGTAGTACTTGAGTGTGCGGCAGTTCGTTGCAGTCTCTGTGTTCGGACCTGCATGTCTCATTCTTTGTGAGCCGCAGGATAAGGCTCAGAGATCATAGTGTGTGGGTCTCGTCCTGGCAAGCTGAGATCCACCCTAAACAAATTCACGCCAGTGGCACTTCTTACGAAAGTCACTTTTCAAAGTCCAACGGCGATGGGATATGGACGGTGGGGGCAGGTTATGGGTGTAACTGGAAGTCCCTAGTTCGGACCTGCACGTTGGCAGCAGATGTGTGATGGTCGTCTGCCGGAGACTCTGTGAATACTCAGGAATTCGGTCCTGCATCTGTGTTTGGGCAGGCCTATTTAGGATCACCGCTGCCCACCCCACATGGGGAAGGCCCTAGAAAAGGTGGGCTAAACATCGGAAGTCACAATCTTGGTCCGGCTGGGCAACCGCACTCAGCAGGTCACCCCTCATGGGGTCGAAACTCAAAAACAGTAAAGAATCACAATTTGATTATTGGATCATGGAACATCAGAACCTTGCTTGATTTGGACAATAACATTAGACCTGAGAGAAGGTCAGCTCTCGTAACCCATGAGTTATCAAGACTCAACGTTGATATTGCTGCTCTCAGTGAAACTAGGCTGTCTGCTGAAGGCAAGATTACTGAATCTGGAACAGGATATACCATCTTCTGGAAAGGAAAGGAGGAGGGTGAATGTCGTATTCATGGTGTGGGCTTCGCTGTGAAGACCAAACTGGTAAATTATCACCAAGTTACGCCCATTGCAATCAGCGAAAGGCTCATGACTCTCCGCATACCACTCTCAGGAGGCTCCTTTATGACACTTACCTCTGCCTATGCTCCTACCTTAGATTCTGATGATGAAGTAAAGGCTCAGTTCTATAATCAGCTAAGTGAAATCATCTCCAAGGTACCATCTGCAGATAAACTCTTGCTCCTCGGTGACTTCAATGCCAGAGTTGGGAAAGATCACAGGCTATGGAATAATGTGATGGGCAAACAGGGACTAGGAAAATGTAATCCCAATGGACTGTTGCTTCTTGGTCTTTGTGCAGACCACGAACGTTTCATTACCAACACGCAGTTCCGGCTACCTGACCGCTTCAAAACCACGTGGATGCATCCTCGTTCCAAACATTGGCACATTCTTGATTATATCATTACCCGGCAATGTGATAAGAAGGACACTCTTATTACCAGAACAGCAAGGAATATAGACGATTGTTGGACAGATCATAAACTTCTTATATGTAAGCATAGGATATCCATCAGACCTAAACCACCTAGGAACATCAAACATTTGCCAAGAAAGAAGTTTAATACATCTAAACTTCAGGATGAATCCATGTACAAACATTTTGGAAACAGGATCGTCACCCAGTTATCAGAAAACCCAGTAACAAATGATATTCAGCAAGAATGGGCCACATTACAGAAGATTATCACACAGTCAGCTGAGGAAACCATTGGTTTTATAGTGCGGAAAAGACAAGACTGGTTTGATGACAACAATGAGGAAATTCTGTCTCTCATCAATGCCAAAAGGAATGCCTATCTTGCCCATCTTCAAGACCCAACTTCCAACACAAAGAGAGATAAACTACTGGAACTCAAGGGTAAATGCCAGACGCAGATAAGGCAGATTAAAAATACTTGGTGGCAACAGAAGGCTCAGGAACTGCAGAGACTATCGGATGTTCGAGACTTGAGGAACTTCTATGCCGTACTCAAGGAAATATATGGACCATCTCGCTAATCATCAGGTACACTGAAAAGCGCTGATAATTCTACTACCTTTACTGATAGTCAAGAAATCTTGGAACGCTGGAAGGAGCACTTCTCCAATCTCCTAAATCATCCATCAGAAGCTGCTGAAGACTTCCTCTGTGATGTGCCGCAACAACCTGAACAACTGTGGTTGGCAGTACCTCCTACTTATCATGAATTCAGTGCAGCTCTCACCCAATTGAAACCCAGAAAAGCACCTGGCCCAGATAACATCCCACTGGAACTAATTCAAGCCGGAGGTCATTCCCTCAAAACAAGAATTTTCATCCTTATCCTCAGAATATGAGAATCAAGAAAGGTACCTGGAGACCTAAAGAATGCCACTATCGTCACTATCTTTAAAAAGGGTGATCGCAGTGTTTGTGGCAACTACCGTGGTATATCACTGCTATCAATTGTGGGGAAGATTCTTGCAAGAATTCTACTTAACCGCCTCAAGGTTATCTCTGAGAGGATCCTCCCAGAGTCACTATGCGGATTTAGAACTTCCAGAAGCAGAATTGACTTTATTTTCTGTGTGAGACAGCTACAAGAAAAATGTAGAGAACAACAGAATCCACTCTTCTTAGTCTTTTATGACTTGGAAAAGGCATTTGATTCGGTTCCAAGACCAGCCATGTGGGCAGTGCTGAAGCGGTTTGGTTGCCCTCAGCGTTTTGTAGATCTAATCAGAGCTCTCCATGATGGCATGACAGGTCAGGTTTGCCATCAGAATAAGGTTTCCGATGAATTTCCCATTACCCATGGACTGAAACAAGGATGTGTACTGGCTCCAACGCTTTTTGCGCTGTACTTGGCTGCAATGCTTTATGATTCACCCACAATCATCCCAGGTGTGGAGATCAAGTATCGTTTTGATGGAGGGCTTTTCAACCTAACTCGTCTCCGCTCCTTGAGGAAAACTCAGGTTACTAACATGTTGTATGCAGATGATGCTGCGTCACCAACTCTCACACCAGAAGAGCTGCAAGAGTCAGTTAACTGTTACAAAAGTGCATGTGATCGCTTTGGTCTTACCATAAATGTCAATAAGACTAAAGTCTTGGCACAACCTTCACCAGGCACACCTCTTCCTCAGTTCAATATCTCCATTTCAAATTTGCCATTAGAACAGGCTGACCACTTCTCGTAACTGGACAGTACCATTTCTGTGAGCTGTACCTGTGAGCAGGATGTGGATAAGAGAATTGGCGCAGCCCATGCAGCATATGGACGATTAGCGCACCGGGACTTCATGAATAAAGATCTGTCCATGAGTACAAAGCTTATGGTGTACAAAGCAGTAGTCATTTCTACATTGTTGTATGGCTGTGAAACGTGGACCCTTTACCGACGTGATCTTAGGAAGCTTGAGCATTTCCACCTACAAAAACTTCGATCAATCCTGACGATTAAATGAGAAGACCGCATTACCAATATTGCTGTTCTGGAAAAGGCTCAAATCAACAGCATAGAATCATCCATAATAGGACACCAATTTAGATGGATTGGTCATGTCCATCGGATGGATGATGTGAGATTACCTCGTCAAATGCTATATGGTGAGTTATGCTATGGCACCAGACCTCATGCTGGTCCCAAGAGGCGCTACAAGGACCAATTTAAGCAGACCATGAAATTGACAGGTCTTGATTCACAAACCTGGGACATGCTGGCTGAAGACCGCTCAACTTGGTGCAGTACCATCTCGGATACTGTAAAGACGTTTGAAAGGGATCGACGAATACATGAAGAGGCCAAGCGTCAAGCTAGGAAACTTCGAGCAGCCCAAACACGTCCTCCTCCAGCAATACTATGCGACTTCTGTGGTCGCTTGTTCCATGCCAGTATTGGACTCTTTAGTCATCGTAAACACATCCACAAACTGGACTGAAGGAAGAAGATTTATACACGGATTCGAGTTAAAGCCGATGATGATGATTATACCACTATGGATCATCAAGTGAATCTTCAGGATACGTTTTGGAGTAATATTTGCTCTTCATGTGCCACAGAATTCTGCCTTGAGACCATTATAGAACAACATGTATAACTCCAAATAAAACTACCTAGTAAAGTTTTCTTCGCATGTACTTCACGAATGAGGCCTTAGGCACCTATGTATAAACGGGTTTCTTTTCAATTTTTCATTATCAGTGAAGTTCGCTCGATATTTACCACAGAAATAAAGCTTAAGAAAACTTCAGGGAACCTACCGAGTAAAATGTTTACACTGGTACCACGGAAATGTGGCTAGAGACCATAATGGATCATCATGTGTTACTTCAGGTGATCATTCCGAGTAAAGTTGTTGCACATGTAATATAGAAATGTGGCCTGACACCACCATGAATATTCATGTGTTTCAACTGCCTTACTCAGTAAAGTTTGCTCCGTATGTATCACAGTAACAAGGTTTTATTTCACTACCGATCATTATGTTTATTTTCAGGTCACATTTCCAAGTAAAGAATGCTACTCATGTACTACAGGCGTAAGGCATTACACCACTTTGCAACTTCATGTGTCTCTTCAGATGACCTATCTGAGTAAATTTTGCTTTACATGTACCACAGGAATGTGGCTTGAGATCACTATGAATCATCATGTGATCCTTTAAACTGCCTTTCCGAGTAAACTTCGCTCCGCATGTAACACAGGAATAAGGCTTTAGACCACTATGGGTCAACATGTGGTGGTTCAGGACACTTTTCAGAGCAAAGTTTGCTCCACATGTACCACAGGAATGTGGCATGAGCCCACTATGGATGATAATGTGTGTCTTTAAACTGCCATTCTGATGAAACCTCGCACCGCATGTATCACAGGAATAAGGCTTTATAGCACTATGGATCAACCTGTGATTCTTCAGGACTCCCTTCTGAGCAAAGTTGGCTCCACATGTACCACAGGCATGTGGCTTGTGACCGCTATGGATCAGCATGTGCTTCCTCAGGTTATCTTTTTCCGCAAAGTTCGCTCCGCATATATTACATGAATAAGGCTTTATACAACTATGGATCAGGTGTTCCTTTAGATTGTCATACCGAGTCAAGTTTGCTCTTAGTGTACCACAGGAATGTGGTTTTGGAGTACTATGAACCAACATGTGTCTTTTCAAATATCCTATGTTAGTAAAGTTTGTTCCGCAGGTTATGCATATGTATGGTTGCATTATTTTGTTACCATTTTGATTGACCGAGGCTACGAATCTATCTCTTGTTAAAGTGCTGTCCGAATTGTGGTTGTTTCTGTAAAGAGTTTCTAATGTTAGAACGAGTAAAATACCCACTACCATTATAATACCAAAAATTGCATAGCACAATTCCGGATAAGAATATAATAATCTTCTGTACTCATAGACATAGATATAAGAGCTGAGATAAAATGAGTATAATATTGATCGGAAGCAGTAACCCAGGCTTTTTAGCCTCATGTAATATGGTTCAGGGAGTAACAGCCTTTACAATTTTGGTTCAATCGTGTTGACCAACTCAAAAGCACTTTATTTTGCAATGTCCGATGGTCGAGGGAAACAGAATAATAACATTAAGGTCAAGAGATCTAACTAGTGAAAACTTATAAGTACATTTTGAGCAATTCGCATTTATTTGCAAGTTTTCCTTAACTACTAGGAACTGAGCTCGTATCTACTTTTAAATGGAGTGTTGTTCGTGCAGTCGATATAAATTATACAAACAGTACAGTTTTATACTGTAAGTCGGTGTTCTTGGATTCATAGATCTTACGGATGAACGTGTTAATCCTTTTATAGGAGGAAAAAAGCGCTTGTACCAGTCAACATGATCTTCCAACGTCTCGATTAATAGGATAAGTAAAAATAGGCTGCTGCTCTATACTTTCAAGTGCGAGAGATGATGGGAAGAAGGGATCATATCCACTGGGTATTTGAATAGGCAACCCGCAATCCAGGGTCTAGGACTTGCGCACTGCCGAATGAGTAAGAGCAGAGAAAGTCGCGTGAGGGCTCAAACGAAAGGGCTCCTTCCCCGCTATCTAGAGGAGAAATCTATTCCACCCTCAAATATAAAATATCCACACCGCGTGGAAATAAGAACATTGTAATGAACTTGGGCAGTTGAGGCTCTTCCAAGATGGCGAGCTTTTCAAATTTTATGCAAGATGCCTCCATACTCCATCGCACCAACCAGCGTCAGAATTTCCTTAAATTCCTTACAGAGTTTTTCAAATTCAATTAGATTTTACACAAAAGTCCAACATTGCTTCAACTTACTAAAGCTAGGCTCATCTCTGATGACCTACTTTGGTGAGATTCAGTTCGCTTCCAACTTATTTATCGACGTATTTATTACTTCATAATTATGCATTTATAATTATTTATTGTGATAATGAGTTGGAGTAGCTTTTGCTGGTGTAATGAATTTTTGTCCTCATAAAAATGACTTTTATTTCTTGCTTATTGCCTTGTGTTTTATCACTACCATGGTTGCTTTTATCAATTGACTGCCGCCAACGCAGCGTTATGAACTGTCTAAAACCACAGCCCACTGGACGCGAGCTGCACTCTCTAAGGAGCTTACAAAATTAGTCCATACAAACTCGTAGAGGGCGCTCTTAGTAGCACATTAGCACGTAACATTTCTGACTCTCCTAGAGTGATGCGCTTTTAAAACGAAAGCCATGTACTCTAAGTACGGTATGTTAAGTATCGCACGCATACAACATTTGAATATAAATGTCAAAGCTACATCTAATTAGAACATATAGCCTACCATTAACTCTAATCAGGTTTAGAATTCTTCACTGAAGTTCTCCATCGGTAGGGGGTACAGCTTCTTGATACTTCTCGTAAAGTTCCCTTCCGCTGTTTGCACAGTGACAACTCAAATCTCATAATAGCTGTTGTTATGTGATGATTTGCCGGTAGAAGAATGGGATGCTTTTGCTCTTCAGAGAGAGCAGAATGTCTAAATCTTCCACCAACTCGTATTAACCCATCTTCATCAATGTATGGATCAAGGCATCTCAAAAGACTTCCACGAGGTGGTGTTTCCTTATTGGATAAAAATTTGTGTGATGATGAGAAAGCTTCTATTTGCAACCACCTTAACTCTTAGAGTGCCGGAGAGCACGATAGCGCTCCTCTATATGCTAGCTAAACGTGCCAGGAGCGCGATTGCGCTCCGTGTTGCAACTGTCCAAATAAGTTGTAATAGTTAGCAAATAATATGACAGATGGCAGCTCCAGTCGGTGCTGTACTGTGGAAGAACCTACGTAGTTTCTAAATCTACCACTACAATCTCTGTGTGGCGTGAGGTGTTTATGTTACGAATTTTTCAATTTCAGTTGTTTGGCGCCTACCTGTGTTTGTAATAATGGCGACTAGTTCTCGTGTTGTGTTTGAAAATGATGATGATTTGGTAGAGTATGTTAATTCACTGAGTGATGATTCTGATTATGTCGAATCAGGCGATGATTCAGATTATGCTGAGAGTGATAATGATAACAGTAATAAGTCAAATAATGACGACAATGATGATGTAAACATACATACTCGTGCGACAGTGGTTCATGAAATTTCTGATTCAGACAGTAATGATAGTGACGGGAATAATGCCAGAGTTGACGGTGATAATAACGATGATGACCAGGTTCCCGATTTCCGTGAAATTAAATCTGATCACGACGACCAATTTCAACCCTCTCTTGTATTTCTCGAGACGCCTGGCCCTAAACGTACATATAACAGGTGTGAGTGGTTATCAGGGAAAGTTGTTTTTTGGAAGAACTATTTTGTAAAGTGGTAAACATTAAGTCAATGTGCACAGAAATATAAAAATTTTGGCGAGTACAATCAAAATACTAGGTAGTATAGAGATCCAAATTTGATTTGTTTATTTTTTTTTTCAAAATTGCATGAAAATAATTACTTTATACTTGGCACTGTGAATTATTTTTATGATATTATTACAATGAGTAAAGAAAGGCATCACTTAGCTACAAGGAGGTGTAAACTACAGTGAAATATCTTGAAAAGTGAGGGTAGTATATGTTATTTTCTTCAGTGCTGCATAATACGCATTTTCTCTCTGGCAATCTTAGCACACATGAAGATAAGGAGGCCGGCACTAAGAGGGTTAATACAGTATTTTCTGCTCGTTTCATTTCGTCTGGAGTGATGGGGTTTGTATACAAGTCTTTCGATACTTTCCCCATTTCTTGCGCTGTACTTTGCTTATGGTATTATCGACAAATCTATGACAATAAGCAATGACTCGACGTAACTTCGAAAATAACGAAACTTTGTGCAATATTTTGGAAGTACTTGCGATGGTCAACATAAACTTCAAAGTCTTCATCTCTGGCAGACTGATGTCAGGTTGCAATGTTGAAGGAGGTTGTGAATTTTCTTTGACTAACCAATGAGGTCCAATCCACCAAAGATAATGGTTAATAATATCTATAGTTGGAATCCCTCGCGATATGAGGTCAGCAGGGTTTTCTTGAGAGGGTACATCGTCACTCTTTGCATTCTCAGTTGCATGTTGAATTTTTGTGACTCTGTTAGCCACAAATGTTTTCAGCAATCGCGGTTCTGTGTTTAGCCATCCTAGAACGATGGTGCTGTCAATCCAAAGAAAATATTTCTTATCTTGTCTGCAGCAGCAGCCTTCGTTTCTCGCCCTAATCTTGTGAGTAAAAGTGCTGCTTCTAATTCTTGTCTTGGCATGGATATGGTATTTAGAGGAGCGACTTTAGATTTTGCGCTGATTAATGAGATGTGAATATTCAATCTTGATTTCTGTTTACTGCGTATATACAGGCTACATATGCTTTTTCGGAGGCGTCACTGAATCCAAAACGATCAAATTTTGAATTGTAATGTTCAGGATTGACGTTCCTTATGGTTCTGAGCTGGTTTAGCTGCGGCAATGAAGAATAATATTGGTTCCAAATGGACAGCTTATCCGTGGCAACAGGTTGGTCCAAGTCGAGCCCATCCGTCCATAGTTGATGCATTATGATTTTGCATCTTATTAAAAAGGGACTTACCAGCCCAAGAGGTTCAAATACTTGAGAGATTTTTGATAAAATATCACGCTTTGTATACACTACTTCTGATGAGAGGTTAACCTGATGATGCAATGTATCTTTTGTCGAATCCCGAACAATTCCTAACATCTTACTGGCTTCTTGTTTGTCTAGGACCATCAGATGTTTTTTGTTTTCCTTATGGTTGGACCTCCATTTGCGCAACAACATTTGCCCTTTTTGCAATACTTCCAGAATCTAACGATGATTTTTTATTACTGCATCTATAGCATCGCCACCAGATATATAATTATCCATGTAAAAATCTTGTCTCACAATTTTGGCTGCTACTGGATATTGAGAGTCATAGATGTAAGCAAGTTCGCGAATAAATCTAATCGCGGGGTAAGGTGCTGACGCTGTTCCGTAAGTGACGGTGTTTAGCTGATATGTTTTATTGGTGACAATGTGTCTCTTCTCCATAACATTTGCTGCAATGGTCGATCTTCATGGTGTATCATTATCTGCCTAAACATTTTCTCAATGTCAGCCGTTATTACATCCTGGTGCATGCGAAATCGGGGAATGATATGAAAAGAATCTGCTTGTAAATAGGAACCTTGAAACAATTTATCATTTAGTGACGTTCCTCGTGTAGTTTTGGCGGATGCATCAAACACCACTCTCAATTTCGTGCTTGAGCTCTCTAGACGTAAACTGCATGATGTGGTATAAAATAACATTTGTCTGATTCGTTCTCAGCTGTATCTTCAATAAATGAGATATGTCCAAGCGCGATGTACTCGTCCATAATGTCACAAAATGCCTGCTTTAAATTTTGTTGTTTGTTGAATTTTCTTTCCAAACCGGCAAGTCTTCTCTTCGCTTATTCTTTGGACCCGCCGAGAGTAACTTCTGGTCGTATGGGCAATCTAACCACAAATCTTGCAGATGAGTCTCGCGAGGTTGATTCAGCGAATATTTCTTCCCAAAATTGCTCTTTTTTAGTGCTGCGTTTCTGGAATTTTTTCTTGTAGCCAAAACATTTCTAGGTATTTCGATAATGTATCATTAGACATTGTGAGACACGTAGACATTCCTTCCGCTTTATTTTCAAGTATTTCTCCACCAAAAATCCAACCCAATTTGTGTCCTGCAAAGCAGGTTGACCAGCTATGTTTTCTTTTTGGTCTTCCAACGACGATTTTCCAGTAAATGCTTGCTCCAAGCAGAAGATCAACATCTCCTGGCTCGTTGAATGAAGGGTAAAGAAGTTGAATATATTTTGGCATGGCTATCTCATTGATGTTGACATTATATTGAGGTAGTCGTCCTGTGACGGAAGGAACAACGTAGCATTCCAAATCTATGCTGTATTGACTATCCATGGAATAAAGTTGTATACGAATGATTCTCTTTGCTTCAGGCTGGGAACCACTAACACCGCTGAATTGTTAATGCTGGCGAAAGTGAGCCAATTCTTGACTCTCTTCTACGCTTCAAGTATGAAAAGTGATCCGCGAGAAAATTGTAAAATGCTACAGTACATTGATTTCATGGTCTACCGTTTGGTAGCAGCATTTGTGCTAGTATTGGAGTTATGAGTGTAAGATTTGAAATGTAGCCGCCAGAGTGCAGTTAATATGCATTCTATTCGTGAGATGTTGAAATTGTTTATTTCTGGCCTTCTTTGACTTTGACTATCTTCTAAGTATGTGTTCTTGATAGTAAGAAAGATGGTTTATTTGGGAACTGTCATTTCTGTAGGAAGAGAAATGTTGATGTCTTAGAAGTAGTAATATTGTATCTTTGGCCACTGACAGTTTTGATATGTGGTCGGCCTATGAGATTGTACGTGACCTGAAAGTAATGACATTATGGATCTGGAGCTATTACGACGTTGGAAACGCTAGTAAGTTATTTTATGTTGAAAAGATATGATGAATACGGATGAGTGGTAATGTATGAGGAATATGCTAGCTTGTGTTCTCTATGGAGTAGATGTCTAGGAGAATTTTTGTCATGTTTTCGCCTCTCCGAAAACAGAGTTCACTCGATGTTTCCGTAAAATTTGGATCCCTTGGAATGATTGTATTGCTGGACTGCGTGGGAGTTCTCTGGTGTACTTTGTTGAAGATTGACAACAACGATGAAGGAGTAATAAGTTGACGATCAGCTGTGAGGTGGATGAAAAAAAAGGTACCTAGAAAAGGTAACGAAGAATATTCTAAGAAGATTCTTTAAGTTGATGATATACATTTGCAGTTTACGGTTAAAGGTTATGACTGTAACTATTGGTTGTGGGGAGATGACGATCAGCTGTTACGATGTTTTGAAAGAGGTATGAAGGAAACTAAAGAAATGTTGTAAGAAGATTTGTAGAGTCGTTGGTATATATTTGCAGTGTGTTAATTATGTAACATTGGACTGTGATGATTTTGACCTATGAGAAAACAAGATATTATCGTCAAGTTCACTGCAATGTTTTTGGAGAACCAAGTTGACGAACAATGAAGAATAGGCTAACGTATTCTGTTGGTGTGACGGGTCGAATTAAGGAAAGGAAACATTCTGGGGATGAAAGGATCACATTGGTTGATACATATATATCAAAACGTCTGATTTCATCTTAAGTTACGACGGTGATTGATTGTGAGATAAATCGTATTACTGTCGGACTTATAGTACTATCAAGTTGGATGAAAGGACTGTTGTTGATGTGTGAAAGGTATCTATGGACCAGAGATATTGAGATTATTGCGAAGTGAGAATATGATGTCTTTTATGGAACTTCGATGTTTAACTACCCTTGAAGAGATCACTATATTTGAAGACTAAAAATATATTTTTAATGATGGATAATTTTGGGAGTTGTATGGAGGGCTTGTTTAAAAGTAAGTACCCTAATTAATGTTTCTACATCTCTTATGTCATGTCATGTTATGTGTGTCAATGTTCAAATGTTGTTGAATACATCATATGTCTACCAGTCGTATCAGTGTATCATTTCCTAGTTCTGGTATTCATTAGCGGCTTCAAACTGGTAGCCAGGGTAAATGATTGCAAATGGATCAGCACCATCCATCGATATAGCTTGCCTTAAGGGGGTAGCGTGTCAATGGTAGCAGAGCGTGGTTGACGAATTATCCCACATTTTATCGGTTTGAAGTTGTTGTGAGTGCCAGACTGCGAAACGATAAACAAAACAAAAACAAACTTACCTCCACGTGTGTTATTATGTATTTGTGTATGATGTTTTATAATGTTGTTTTTATTGTTTCATGGACTACATATCACTCTGAATGGACGAATATTTGAGGAAAGCTATATCTTATTTATCGAAGGAAGAATTATGTGATGAGATTGAAATAAGAGGTGGCGTACCTAATTGTCATCGTGAACTGGATGTCATTCAGCTAAAATCATTGAAATCTATTCCTATTTGTGAACTTCCTGACGATCACCCTTGCTGGACAAAAGGTGAGTCTGGTATTGAAAATTGTGTCTCTGAATTGTTATAATCATATGAAGTGTTGGACAGTGTTGACAAGTCTTCGTCTTATCGTGTGAACAAATTGCGTTATCGTTCTTTGCATTGGATTCATCGTTTAAGGAGATTAATTGATTTTTGGTCGAAAGCGATGTTGATGTTTCTGTTAAGTTGACTAGTTTGCGTTCCTAACTCATTGAATGCTTTAATCGGTTTTCATCGGATGGTTTTGTGGATAATACTGGTGAATCGGTTGTATGTTTGGAAAGTGTGGATTCTAATGGCTGTGATTCGTGTGATTTGAGTGTGAATAATCATTGTATTGATAATTTACTCTCTAGGGCGATGGAGAATAGTGAAAGGAGGTCGGATTACTTACAAACTAGATCTAATACAGGGGTAATTAACCAGAATGAGTCTCCAAATAATGCAACTGAGGTTAGGTCGAACTCAAATATGTTGAACTCAGATAGCTCTAACAATTTAAATGAAAGAGGTAACCAGTCGACTGAATCTTTTTCATTCCATAACGCTGGTAGTACTCTAATTAATGCTGGATTTGGTCATTCGCATAATTCTAGGGGCGTACAAACTGAAGATAACGTACTTGGTGTTCGAGAAGTGGTTGATAGGGTTAATTTGAATGATGTGGTAAATGAGAATGCTTCTTATAATGTTGTTTCTCCAATTAAGGTAAGTGCTGTGAGTGATATTAAATTTGTTAATCTGCCCAATCCTTTATCTCTGATTTTGAAGGATTTTCATGTGTGCAATGGTACAGATAATGAATGGCCTGTTAGTGAAGTTTTTGAAGAAATTAGTTGAACTGAAGGATAGTGCCCGTGTATTTGGTCTCTCGGAAGTACAAATTCTTAGGGTTGTATACCCATGTACTGAGGGTATGTTACGCGAGAAATTAATTGAAAAGTTGAGCGCTAATTGTACTCTTGATGAATTTCATATGGAGGTCTTAATTTTTTTCATTACTCCACGTACCTTGTCTAATTTACATCGTGACTGTTTGTTTAGAGTTCAACGAATGGAAGAGACCTTAAACGAATATTTTCTGGACATCAAAACTTATGCCAAGGTTTTCGCGGTTAATCTTACTGTAGAACAGATTGTAAGCTCTTTAGTGGAAGGGATGAATCCTAATTATCGTGCATATTTAACCATGAATGCCAAATCTAGAACCTTGGTTGAATTCGATGAACTGATTTTATTAGCTGAAAAGGTTAAGAGAGCCAACTTGTCACGAGTGGATTATACTTCTTTGCAGTGTAACTATGTTTCGGGTAATGTAGGTTATGTTCATTCTCAGAGTACCTTACAGGGTCGTGAAGCGGTGCAGCAGATTGGCAGTCATCATGATCCTGTTTGTTTTAGAAATTTATTTCAGGAGAATGCAGCACAGGGTAGCCAAGAATTAGTGTCTACTAGTGTCCAACGCTATGTACCTCAGGGGCGTAGTGCACAGAGTTCCGGGGGTGGTAGAACTAATTCGCGTAAGCGATGTGATTTATGTGGCTCCTATAATCACATTCGGCGCTGGTGTGATACAGGGTAGTCTGGTAATTTCTGATTATTCTGTTGTTGTTGTTTTAATTTTCTAAATTGTGTGTGGGAAATATTTATTTCTCTGCACAAGTGATGCACTTTCGTCTGAATCGTGCAAATCTGTAATTTGTCTTCTTGTATTTTCTTTTCGAAATTGTGTACGGTCTAAAGTGACAAACTTGTGTAAATGTATTTCAGTGTATGAGTGTGAGTGATTGTAATTAGTTTTGTTCTTATAATCGGGTGGGTCTTCTTGTTGTTTCTTGGTGTGAATTAAGGTTAGGATTGGTTCTAGATTAATTGTAAAACTTATTTGAGTAAAAACGCCGTACGTATAACATGACATCACGTTGCGATATTATAGGTAGGTATTTACAAACCACTTCTTTATCCGAGTGATGACTTGCTCATCTATTTACTTGTTGATTTATGAAGGTAAGTGCTTGCCGAATATGTTGTTTGGTGATGGGTGATCATGCTATGCCAGGATAAAATGCGGCTTGTATGACATGTTGATTTACTGTGTATTTAATTGAGAGTTATTATTATTGTGTATGTCGATGTCTCAACGTATGTCTATTTATAGTCTGGAAATATTTGGGGAATATTGCGGGTGGTTAATGATTTGTTATCTTGGGGGCGTTTGTAAGGTTGTGTGAATTAGATGAAAGATTGAGAACGTTTGTAACTTATTGGTCTGCACGTGTGAGTCACATTCTGTCGTATTGTGTGATTTTCTTTCTCTTCTAGTATCTTGTATCGGTGTATTTGTAATTGTCTGTTATTTCCTAAATTGTGTACCGGATATATTTTTCTTTTCCTCTGCTCTTGTGACGCATATTCGTCTGAATAGTGCTATGCTGTAAGTTTTTTGTATGTAAGTAATTTTTGTTTGTGTGTGGGTGATTGAACTGTCTTGTGGTGTGTATATGTTGTGTTTAGTTGAGATTGTGTTTTGACGTAAAGATGTACGATAGATGTGCTATTTGACGTGTGTATGTTATTTGTGCGTTCGTTTGTTTGTACTTGTGATTGAAAGTTTTCATTTTGGTCTCATACCAGTAATTTATTGGAATTTCGGCGTAATTTCTTATTTTTTGTTGTATTCTTGTTTGTCTTGATTTTTGGTTTTCCTTTTTTTTAGGGTAGGACACATTTACAATGTCAGACATATGCCATTGTCTATTGAGGTTTTTTTTCTCTTTTGGATATTAATTTTGTGTGTTCAAGAACCATTCAGGGTATGTTCATGTGTAATTCTGAAAACTGTTATTATCTTTACCTTTTCTGGTTGATTTGTTTATTTGTACTTACATGTAAATTGTAGTGTATGAAGTTTGGGTGAAGTTTTATTTTGATTGTAAAGATGTAGAAACGTATAGTTGGGGTAAATTATTAATTTGGTGGTCTCCTTGTTATATTTTACTTCTTGGTAACTTGTTAGATTTAAGACTTCTAAATATTTTGCTGTCGGAAGGATATTTTGTTTGCAGTGTATGCCTCGTGGTCTGCTTCGGAGTTGAGATATTGTGGAGTGAGGAGAAGATTTAGGTGAACATGAAAGTTGGATCGAAGAACTTAATCTTCGTATGGACCTGTATCTACTACAACTGAGACTATGAATACAATTGTATGATGTAGTTATTTAATTTTGATGTGTGTGAATATTGGGATTTTTTTCCTGATATGTGTATTTACCCTTGAGATAGAGGTATTTGTTAGGGACTTATGTTGGTACTCTTTTATGGTACGTTGTCTTGGTTCGTTGAACCTTTGACAAGTTTGAGGGCGGGGAGTCTGAGCCAATTCTTGGCTCTCTTCTACGCTTCAAGTATGAAAAGTGATCCGCGAGAAAATTGTAAAATGCTACAGTACATTGATTTCATGGTCTACCGTTAGGTAGCAGCATTTGTGCTAGTATTGGAGTTATAAGTGTAAAATTTGAAATGTAGCCGCCAGAGTGCAGTTAATATGCATTCTATTCGTGAGATGTTGAAATTGTTTATTTCTGGCCTTCTTTGACTTTGACTATCTTCTAAGTATGTGTTCTTGATAGTAAGAAAGATGGTTTATTTGGGAACTGTCATTTCTGTAGGAAGAGAAATGGTGATGTCTTAGAAGTAGTAATATTGTATCTTTGGCCACTGACAGTTTTGATATGTGGTCGGCCTATGAGATTGTACGTGACCTGAAAGTAATGACATTATGGATCTGGAGCTATTACGACGTTGGAAACGCTAGTAAGTTATTTTATGTTGATAAGATATGATGAATACGGATGAGTGGTAATGTATGAGGAATATGCTAGCTTGTGTTCTCCATGGACTAGATGTCTAGGAGAATTTTTGTCATGTTAAACAGAGTTCACTCGATGTTTCCGTAAGATTTGGATCCCTTGGAATGATTGTATTGCTGGACTGCGTGGGAGTTCTCTGGTGTACTTTGTTGAAGATTGACAACAACGATGAAGGAGTAATAAGTTGACGATCAGCTGTGAGGTGGATGAAAAAAGGTACCTAGAAAAGGTAACGAAGAACATTGTAAGAAGATTCTTTAAGTTGATGATATACATTTGCAGTTTACGGTTCAAGGTTATGACTGTAACTATTGGGTGTGGGGAGATGACGATCAGCTGTTACGATGTTTTGAAAGAGGTATGAAGGAAACTAACGAAATGTTGTAAGAAGATTTGTCGAGTCGTTGGTATATGTTTGCAGTGTGTTAAATATGCAACATTGGACTGTGATGATTTTGACCTATGAGAAAACAAGATATTATCGTCAAGTTCACTGCAATGTTTTTGGAGAACCAAGTTGACGAACAATGAAGAATAGGCTAACGTATTCTGTTGGTGTGACGGGCCGAATTAAGGAAAGGAAACATTCTGGGGATGAAAGGATCACATTGGTTGATACATATTAATCAAAACGTCTGATTTCATCTTAAGTTACGACGGTGATTGATTGTGAGATAAATCGTATTACTGTCGGACTTATAGTACTATCAAGTTGGATGAAAAGGACTGTTGTTGATGTGTGAAAGATATCTATGGACCAGAGATATTGAGATTATTGCGAAGTGAGAATATGATGTCTTTTATGGAACTTCGATGTTTAACTACCCTTGAAGAGATCACTATATTTGAAGACAAAAAATATATTTTTAATGATGGATAATTTTGGGAGTTGTATGGAGGGCTTGTTTAAAAGTAAGTACCCTAATTAATGTTCCTACATCTCTTATGTCATGTCATGTTATGTGTGTCAATGTTCAAATGTTGTTGAATACATAATATGTCTACCAGTCGTATCAGTGTATCATTTCCTAGTTCTGGTATTCATTAGCGGCTTCAAACTGGTAGCCAGGGTAAATGATTGCAAATGGTTCAGCACCATCCATCAAGAGAGCTTGCCTTAAGGGGGTAGCGTGTCAGAAAGAACTGTAAATTAAGCCTTATGCTAAAATTCGTTGTCACCAAATTTTACTGTGCACCAGGGTCTAATAATGATCGGCAGGTGATTCTTCTTCCTTTATTGTCCACTACATCCACAAGCACAGTTGACAGAAGAACTTGTTATGTACGATTTCTTGTTAAATTGACGCTTGACCCTTAGCCTAATGTAGATTCTTGCCATCGAATTAAGCGATTTGCTTCTGAAGGTGTGGCTTTTTTTTTCTTTTTCTGAACTGGCACGTTCTTTGTGCAGTAATGTGTTATGTAGGGAGTTGCTTTTCTTGCATCTTGATTCAGGGCAGTCTCTTGCTAGACGTTCAAATTTTAGGCAATTTAGACAATGTTTCTTTGTAATTAATAACTGTCTTCTCTCATCAGATGTTTGCTTCAGCAATGTTTCACACTTAAAAATTAAGTGGGTTCCTAGACATATGTTGTATTTTAAAACATTTTTATCCTGTTTATTTTCCCTTTGTGTACACTTGTTTCCCGAACTCTGCTTGTTTACTGTTTTTGGTTTGAGGGTTTGTTTCAACATCAGTGTTTGACATGTTTCGGCTAAAAACATTGTGTAATCTTGTAGAGTTGGCATACTTTCTGGTGTGCGATTCTAGATTCTTTCTTGCCAGTCAAGCTGCTTCACTAAATGGATTATTAAGTTATGCCAATGATCTACAGGCTGATTAAGTGATTTTAATAAGAACTTTATTGCAGCCAATGGCCAAATTAATAAATTAACATTAAAAGACAAAAAAAGATTGCCCTAGTCTTCACTACAAAACATTGTAAGTGTGACCCGTCTTTGTTTGCAAAACATCACGTGATACCTATCACACTGTTCTCCACATAGCAAACAGATGCACTGCTGGTCCGGCTGATGAAATCTCTTCTTGGTGCATACTTTAAAGTGAAAGCCATGCACCGAAAATCTCGTGACTATATGACGCAAATCGTACAATGCATTTGTCCATTCAGTTGAAAGCATCGCGTCAGTGCCGTAAAAGTCGTCCCATATGTCTTCTCGCTTCCTTTTCAATTCTGTCAGTAGAGTCTCATATCCAGGTGTAACGGGCAGCAGTAGGTTCAGTCTCAGGTCTTCAACAAAATATGGCTCTCTAGCTAGCAGGTAAACCAAACGGGATGGCGTGTACTTTGAAAGGCACAAAGCTCTCTTGAGATAGATGGATTTTACTCTTTCCAGATCTGCCAGGAGTTTTCTCTTGAGGTGTATCCATATATTTTCCAATCCATACGATGCAATTGGTGCTATTTTTACATGAAACAATTGGATTGCAGTCTTTAGGGACAATTTATGAATTTGTTTTATGTCACTCATCGCTTTCACTGCAGCGGTCAGCTTGTCTCTCATATGGATTGTAAAACCGTTTCCCAGAGTCTGCAAAGTTATCCTGAGATACTTAAAATGAGTCACCGATGGAAGAAGTCTGTCTTTATAGCTTATCTTTCCCCACTTCCCTCCTTTCCTGAATGTCATCATAATTGTCTTGTCCTCGTTTAAGCGTAATTCATTGACTTCAGCCCAATCCACCAACTTGTTGAAAGCTCTTTGGAGATATTCCATACTTGATGATGATAGAACCATGTCGTCTGCGTATATATGTAACCTGACTTTGTCCGTCAATGTTGCTTCTACTATGTCCGCAGTGGCGATGTTGAACAACAGGGGACTTGGAGGGTCCCCCTGTAGTACACCATTAGTTTGTTGTATCGGCTTAGACTTGGAGATGTTGTCATTAATCTCTACACAATTCCAGCTAAGAATATTCCGTATTATAGTGGTCAGGTAGTGCTCGTCGCCTATGAATTTCATCCAATTTTTTCAATAGGGTAGTTCTGTTTAATGTGTCAAAAGCCTTGCTGTAATCAATGAACACTGCGTAAAGTTTTCCACTTGGTGGTGCTAATGCCTCCTCTATTTCCATCTGAAGACACTGAATAGCTTGTAAGGTGGATCTACCTCTCCGGAAACCGAATTGCATATCTGGCATTTTTATATCCACGTGCTCTGTCAGACGTTCACATATCAGCTTCGTCAAAGTTTTGAAGAGTGTACACTCAAGAGCTATACCTCTGTATGCATTCGGGTCACTGGTATCCCATTTTCCCTTATAAAGCATCTTAATTGTAGATCTCCTCCAGCTGTCCGGTGATTTTAACGCTGATATATTCGTTTGGATATACCAATTAATTTTGGCATCGAGTCGGATTTGTTCTCCTCGATTTCTGGAAATTTGAAAAGTTCATCCAGGTGGGTTTGTATTACCATTTGGTTGTCGTATGTAGCGTTTAAAAGATCGCAAGCGGTGGTATAGGTCTCTTCGCCTATGGTGAATCCTTCGATGACACTTTGTGTCTCTCCCTTCAGTACTCCGACAAGATACTGGTGCCTCTTTACATGTAATAGGTTTGTATTGTTGTGAAGCCAATTTTGAAAAATGGCAATTTTTTGTAATCACCATCGAAATCTGGGAGATTTATTTATGGCAATTTTGACACATTCGTATTAGTTGCTTGAGGAAGTTCATGTATTTGAAGATTCTGGGTAATTGGGGTTCTTTGTTGTTGTGCTGTCTCAATGATAGCGTGTAGTTGACTGACTGTGTTGAAATATTGTGTTCCAAATACAGCGCATTCACCCTCACATTCTGCCAGAAATAAGTCCGCTTCAGTTTCATCTTCTGGTATATGGTCTTCGATAGCCAGTTGAATGTCGTCAAACTCTTTCCAAATGCCCTCTATTTTTTCTAATTTTAGCGTTGCTTCAATTGGTGTGATGTGTTCTGAGATCGATTTGACGTTTCTAATCACGAATCTTTTACTCGTGCGCGAATTTGTTTTAGCTTTTGTGAATTGGGACATCCATAATTACGATTAAATATGAAGTTGCGTAGGTCTGTACAATGACCATTGTAATGAAGAAATATCGTATTGTATTTAATGAACTATATGGAATTGTACAATGGGATTTGAAGTACGTTAGGCCTAGCTCAATGTTTCAGGAGTCAGTGTGAATTATTTTGAAATACACAAGAAAAGAAGTGAGTAGTAAAGACATTTAATACGAATGGGTCATTGTTTTACTTGTTTTGGTAGTATGCCTCCTGAATGTTATATGACACTGCTTGGGATATTGCGTTTACGTTTCAGTTGTCGATTGCGACGTATATTTGAAATCTATGAATATCTCTACAATTATGATTTATTTGATACTCACAGGTGTCGAGTGTTCCGCAGTTGGGCGCCAATGATAATTAGTTGGGTTTGTTTTGGGAGGTGTAATGTATTTTTGACCTCTTTAATAAAAATGACTTTCATTTCTTGCTTATTGCCATGTATCTTATCAATGCCATGGTTGATTTCTTCAATTGACTGCCGACAGCGCAGCGTTATGAACTATCTAAAACCACGACCCACTGGATGCGAGCTGCACTATCGAAGGAGCTTACAAAATTAGTCCATGCATACTCGTGGAGGACGCTCATGGCAGCACATTAGCATCTGACATATTGACCCTCGATATATCGATTATTGATGAACTACAAGGTCACCCACCCGAGATTTCTGAAAATTGTCGATATCACCCGATCGATAATCGGAGAAAGTCGTGTGAGGGCTAAAACGAAAGGTCTATCCATAGGACTCATCATCTTCAATTTCAATATTTTCTAAATGATGGACGTGTTCAAGGGTAGGAGAGGTTTCCACAAAGTCATGTAACATGAAACCTAGCTGTCTACGAGAGGATAGCCCGAGCAGTGAATCCAAGATGGCCGATGGATTAATTTTATTATTTATTTAATATGTATTCATTTATTATTATTATTACTATTATCCGATTATGGACCACGTTCTTCAACCGTTTCCGTCCCTGAGCTTTAGTTCTATCCCAGTATTTCCTCATGAATATTCTGTGAGCCTTCTTTCGTTCATTAGTCCACTCTTTCCCAGTTTTCCAATCTCAGTGAATCAAATTCGTTTTCTTGTTTACAAAGTAGGAAAAGATGCGGTTGGTCAGGCTCTGAGAGTTCATGCGTGTTATGTGGCCATAGAAATTAATCCTCCTCTTCCTTATGATGTCTGTTGACCTTTCCACACTTAGGTAGAGTTCGTTGTTGTGCCGCCCCCTTAACTCTCCATTTTCCCTGATTGGTCCCAGTGTCTTACTTAGAATTTTTCCTTCTTTAGCCTCTACCTTTTCAGTCAAATATTTCCTGTTCAGTGGAAGGCATTCTCCTGCTTACAGGATTCCTGGACGAATAACTGAACAATAATGTCTAAGCTTGGCATTGAGGGACACTTATCGTTTATTATAAACATTCCTAGTTAGTTGGAATGCCACTTCCACCTTGTTGATCCTTGATGTGGATGCTTCTTTCTCAGAATTGTTTGGTGTTATCCACTCAACTAAGTACTTTAACTTCTCTGTCCACTTGATTATTCCCTGCTCTACACTTACCTCTCTGGGGGCTGGCTTGATGTTAGTTATAAACTCCGTTTTCTCAAAGGAGATCTGGAGGCCTGATTTTGCTGCTTGGATTTTGAGTTGGTTGATTTGTTTTGTAGCTGTTTCCAGGGAATCAGTGAAGATTGCAAGATCATCTGCACAATCTAAGCAGTTAACTGAGAGATCACTTCCCTTCTAACTTATTCTGAGTCCATTCCCGTCCCGTTCATTACGTATCTCTTTGCGCCATTCTCGGATGACCTTTTCTAGAGCTCAGTTGAAAAGAAGAGGCGATAGTCCTTATCCTTGCCTAACACCTGACTTGATTTCGAAGGCGTCTGAAATCTCTCCTCTGAATATCACTCAGGAGGTAGTGTTGGTCAAGGTCTGTCGAATAATTGTCCTCGCTTTGTTATCTAATCCCATTTAATTGAGAATTAGGACTAGTGTATGTCGATCAATTAATCGTAGGCCATCCTAAATTCAACGAAGGTCACCACAAACTTCCTATTCCTAACCTTCTGATATGAAAGAATAGATTTAAGGTTCATTATCTGCTCGGCACATGAGCGTCCTTTTTAAAAACTTCCTTGTTATTCTTCCTGTTGTGAATCGAGTTGCTTTTCGGCTCGGGTCTGAAATGCTTTTGAGAGAATTTTGTATGATATCGAGAGGAGCGAGACGCCTCGGTAATTGTTTTCAACAGCTGTATCACCTTTCTTGTGAAGGGGATAAATTAGGGCTGATGTCCAGTCACTTGGGTGCTTCTCATTTTCCCAGATCTCTTGAATGATCTCTGTTAGTTTGTCAATCACCTTGTCACGTGCGAATGTATTATTTAATATGTATTTAATTAATTAATTTATTTATTTTTTCTTCCGATGAGGCCTGCTAGGGACCACATGCCAATTTCAATTATTCACACTTTGTTGTTTTCTCTTCCGTTCCCTCCAGTACTCCTTCATCCGTTCACTATGCTGCTTCTTTCTGTCCTCCGACCACTTCGCACCAGGTTTCATTGGCAATCTTCTTTGGAATCCTTTCATACTTAATACCCTTTATCTAAAGATCTCTCTGTTCAGAGTTTCTTCTTCTCTTATATTATTTCTTTCTAAATCTTTCTTTACTTCTTGAATCCAGCTAGTTGTTGCCCTTTTCTCCCAAAGGTACTTGAATATCCTTTTTGTTAATCTGGAATCATCATGTCCAAAAAATTGGAATCTCCTTTTTCTTATCGTTTCTGTTATATTTTCTATATTCCTGTATATTTCATCATTAGATCTTAATTTTCACACTTCTGCTGTTTTCACTGGGCCTAAAAATTTCCTCATGATTCTCCTTTCTAGTACTTCAAGTTTATCTAATCTATAGTTTAGTACCAGACATTCACTTGCGTATAGGCATTCCGGTTTCACCACTGTAGTGTACTGCCTTTTTAAGCTTTTTAGATAAGCACTTTTTGTTATAAAAATTCTTAGTGATACCATATGCTCTTTCCATCTTGTGTATCCTTTCTTCTACCGAAGATTTTTCTAAACCATTTTCTTGAATTATTTCTCCCAGATATTTGAATTTCTTTACTTTTTCCACAGGGCCAATATCTGTTGCCAAATATTTTGAAGCGTTCTTGATGTTTGTAATAAATTTAGTTTTTTGTACGGAGATTCTCAAGCCTGTTTTGTTGGCTATTTCTTCCAAGAGATTGATTTGTGTTGTTGCACTTGTTAGGTTTTCTGGCAATATAGCAAAATCGTCTGCAAATGCTAAGCAACTTATTTCAATGCCTTTGTTTCTTCTCCCCAAAGTTACTGGTGAAATGTTATGTTCTTTTAGCTTTAAATTCGAAATTCATACAATTTTCTCCAAAACACAGTTGAACAGAAGGGGTGATAAGCCATCACCTTGCCGTGCACCTGTATTTATCTTAATAGATTTTGATATCTCACCCATAAATTTTACTTTTGAAATCGTGTCAGTAAGGGTTTCACGTATTAGGTTTGCCAATTTAGTTTTCACTGCAAATACACGAATTGTTTTATCTATGATTTCTCCACCAACTGAGTCAAAGGCCTTTTTGAAATCTACAAAAGTCACAACTATGCCCTTTGAATTCAGTATCTAATGGCGAATTATGGATTTTAAGTTAAATATATGTTCTGAACAAGATCTACCTTTTCGAAATCCAGGTTGATACTCGGCCAGTTGCTTGTCAAGTGATGTTTCTACTCTATTTAGCAATATTTTTGAAAATACCTTGTATGCAATTTGAAGAACAGAGATGCCTCTAGAGTTATCAACGTTTTGCTTGTCCCCTTTTTATGCAATGGGTGTATTAGAGCCTCTTTCCATTCTTCTGGAATCCTCTCTGTTCTCCAAATATCTTCAAAGAATAACTGCAGCTCTTCAATGATTTTTGATTGAGACCATTTCAAAAGTTCAGCTGTTATAGCTTTATTACTTTTTAGATTGTCAATTGCTACTTTAATTTCTTTAGTATTTATAATTCATTTTATATTCCTTATCAATTATGATAATTATTATTACCCAACGTGTAGGTTCACATTTTCATGACGGCTATGCAGGTAGCGGCATTTGTGGCTCGCTTAAGGTAACGCTGTCGGTTCAACAAGAATATACCTGTCGAGAATTAACAAACCAGGCTATTAGAGATGGTGGGTTTCACGTTACAGTTTCAAACAAGACCAAACCTATTGCGTGACGTCAGTGGGCTTTAGTCATCCATGTGACGTGACAAATGAAATATTTATTTATTATGATTTAATTTGTATTTATTAATTTATTATTTATTAAATATTTATTTACTTATTTAACATTCTTTAATGATTATTGATGTTTTCATTTATGGTATGAAATGAATTATATTTTTTGAATTTATTATTATTACTATTCTTTAATATTTAGTAATGTAATATTTAATTTGTATTAATTTAATATTTAACATACATTGATTATTATACTTTTGTATTTATTTTCTTTATTTGTTTATGGGTCTAACAACACTGGAGAGCATAGCCGAGCGGTCGATCCCAGGTTTGCAACGCCGGCGACGATGGCAGCGTGCTCCCACAACCCATCCAAGATGACGGTCCCACCCCTGACCCTTTCCTTCACACCCTATCCCCCAAGCCCCACCTCCAGCTCCTTCAGTATTCCCTTAAATTCCGTACAGATTTTACCTCAATTTACCAGATTTTCCTCAAGGACCAGCATTGCTTACACTTACTTAGGCCATACCCCTCTCTGTCTACCTTCCTTGCTCATCTCTTATTCCCTTCCTATCAAGATGCCATTCGAGAGTCGTGTAACTTACCAAAATAATAAAAAATCACCATATTTCCTAATATCACCAAAATTCTATAACTCATCAAATTAACCTAATTCCACCGTAATCCTTCCAAACATACTAAGATTCCCCCAAATCTCGTACATTACTTAAAAGTTCTCAAATCACCCATATTAACCTAATTCCACCGTAATCCTTCCAAACATACTAAGATTCCCCCAAATCTCGTACATTACTTAAAAGTTCTCAAATCACCCATATTCTCCACATTTACTCCAAATTCACAAGATTCCCCTAATGTCCTTACAAATATACCAAGATTCTCAGAAATCCACTAATTATACTAAGATACCCCAAATTCATCAGATTACCTAAAATCCACAAAATATTCCTCAAATCCTACAATTCCAGAACACACCACACTTCCTCGTAAGAAACGGGCTATACTATACGTTTAATTACACACATTAATAAGGAATAGTAAAAATAATCAATCAATCGGCCATGCTGCATCAACCGCTCGGGCTATCCTGTTGGGGCAGCTAGGTATCATGTTACATGACTGCGGAAACCGCTCCAATCATCACTTACAGTTGTAAAGGTCCATCAATAAAATAATATTGAACATAGATAGAGGGGATGGAGACCTATTGTTCAAGCCCTCACGCAACTTTCTCCGATTACACGTTTGGGTGATATCCACTATTTTCGGCAGGTCGATGACTTTTTGGTTGTTCAATAATCGATAGTAAATAAATAAAAAGGTAAATACACATTAATTAATTCATAAATCGATGCATAAGTTGGAAAAGAACAGAATCTGACCAAGGGAGGTCAACATCTCGCGATAGTATGTGGAAGTAAGTGAAAGCAATGGTGGACTTTTGTGTTAAATCTAATTAAATTTGGAAACTCTGTTTGGAATTATAGGGAATTCCGGGGTGGGGATGGTGGGGGATGGAGGAAGGGAGCAGACAAAGAGGTATACAGGCATCTACCATACTGTTTGAAATCCCCACCATCTTAGAGGAGCCTAGGCGCGCATGCGCATTAATAGTCATTATTTCGCTGGGGGCACGGGTTGTTTTTATCTTAAGGGAAAAATAGACTTGTCCCATAGATAGAGAGGAAGGAGCCTTTTCGTTCGATCGCTCACAGGACTTCCTCCGATTACTCGTTCAGGAGTTCACATGACCTTGCCTCTGGATGTATCACGGGTTGCCTATTCAGTTAGCCCTGGGATAGGGCCCCTCTACTTAGAGCACGGGCAACTGAACAACAAGTAACTAGCGATGTGTTCAAGTGACACCAATTAATTCGCTATTTAATAGCCTAGTTGGAATATATATGTGTTATCATACTTCACTATTGAAAACCTTATGGAGAGCACAATTTAGGGCTACACCCATTGTGTAGAGATAATTGATTTACCTGGCACATAGTACATAATTATAGTGTGGTCTGTTATAATGTACAGAAGGTGGCAACAATTTAAGAACCACACTACACAGCGCACACTTATCCAATTCTCAGCATACCACTGCATGCCTCCCCTCTAGCTCCCACATTTTAACTGGCACGATTTATTCTGAACTTTTGATTTTATCACCACAATGGCTTAATCTCCCGAGGTAGTATTTAAAAATTCTCTACCTGTACTTGCAATCCAATTAGATTTCACTATATACACAGTATTTCCAAAATAATTTCTGGGCCTCTATTGACAATTGTTGTGTATAAATCCGAGTTAATTGGCCGTCACGATACGTCATTATTTGCTTAAAGAAATTACGTAGGGTCTACAATTAAACTTTGTCAGTCATGCTTTTTATCCTCGTGAAAGTGAAGTAATTGTTTAACTCTTGAGATTTTGTTCCCAAGTGGATGCCAATGGTTGATTGTTTGACCTGGTATACATCTTTTGTGTGGATGGGATCAACTGAACTTGTCCACATCCCAATGATTGGGTTTTAACGTATCCAAACTTTCATTTATAGGGTTGTTTTAAAATTCATCCTCTGCGGTGGTAATGTAATATAAGACGCGTTCAAAAAGTAACGAGCCGGAGGCATAATTACAGAAACCAGTACTTGTATGTTAGAAGTATTGGCCCTGGCTGTTGAGGCACTTGTCCAACTGTGACATGAGATGGAGAATGGCTGTCTCATAAAATTTCCTGAGCTGTGATGTGAACCAGTTCCACACGTACAGCTGGACGTCGGCGTCTGAAGTGAATCGTTGGCCCCGCAGAACCCTTTTCAGGGAACCAAACATGGCGTAATCACAGGGATAGTGGTCTGGACTGTATGGAGGGTGGTCGAGAACGTCCGATTTGAATTTCTGCAGGAGTGCCGCGACTGTGTTGGCCGTATGAAGTCGTGCATTGTCGTGGAGAAGAATGACCCCACCGGTGAGATTGCCTGGTCGTTTTATTTTGATCGCTTGGCGAAGGGTGGTCAAGGTTTGCGAGCAACGATGGGCATTCACTGTTGTCCCGTGTGGCATGAACTGTATCAGAAGGGGGCCATCTTGGTCAAAGAGGAACGTCAGCATTACCTTTCCAGCAATCATGTGGGTGGCCTGGCCTTTTTTGGGTGGTGGTGACCCTGGATGCTTCCACTAGAGGCTTTGTCGATTGGATTCTGGTTCGAAGTGATGACACCATGACTCATCTCCAGCCACCACTCGTGCCAGGTACCCCTTCCCTTCCCTCGCATAGCGCTGCAGATGACCAAGACAAAGGGCAATTCGACATGCTTCCTGGTGTGGTTGAAGACTGTGGGGCACCCATTGGGCACACACTTCAATCAAGTGCAGTCGTTCCTTCATGATGGTGTGCACACTTCCGACGCTCAATCCGACCACGGCGGCTATGGCTTTCACTGTCACTCGGCGGTCCTGGGTAAGGAGTGCATCAACCAGCTGGACGTTGTCATCGGTAATGCAGGGGGGTGCCCCAGAACGGACATAATCGGCTAACGACACCCGTCCTTCCCTGAAGCGCTTGTGCCACGCCTTGACCCTTGCAAGGGACATGCAGTGTTCGCCTTACACTTGTGACATTCGGCGATGAATGTCCGTTCCCCCTACTCCTTCCTCTGTCAGAAACCGAACAACACCTCTTTGCTCTTCGTTTGACGCCCCCAAGTCACTGTTTGCAATGCGACTGGCAGCGTTGGACGATTGATGCATGCTGCTGCTCGATTTGTATCGTCACGTGACGTGCACCCGTTTCCTCTAGCTACGGGCTGTGACCTTCCACGCTCTGGTCGGAACCACACCTCGTTACACACGCCACGATTAGCCGATGTCGTCACCGGTTTGCACATTCCAGTCTCCGGCTCGTTACTTTTTGAACGCACCTTATATTACGTTAACTAACCACTTACTGAATGATAAAAATTGTAAACAGTTCAGTTAGCCACAGGAGAGTCAGCGAGACAGCAGCGACACATTCCAACCTCATCTCCTTTATAAAATACACCCCTAGTCCGTTGCCATATTCCTAGATTTTCATGTGAGCGAAAGCAACTTAGTGACATTTTGCTAAGAGAAATGAAGTGTCTTAGCTCAAGTCAAAAAATGAAACTCACTCAAAAGCTTGTGGCATGATTAAATACCTCTATACAAATATTTTATGAGTTTGTCCAGAATAATAATGAACTAATAACGCTTAATTAATAATAGCGTGGAAATATGTGAAATTCATTTTGAAGCTGAACCCACATTAAAAATGGAAAAACCTAAACATTCCTACAAAGTGCGTTTACATAATGTATCATGTTGTTTGTATGTTTAACACTTACTCGTTTAAGGGATTTTCACTTTCATCTGCTTCTTCATTCTGATTTTCTTCTTTTACATCCTGGGGATAAGATGGAATAATTTATGTCAGTGTTATCATCTTATACATTTGCACAGACGACAACCCTTGTAATTGCACAGCACTGCTCAGCTGATGTGAAGATACATTCTACTGTCCATCACATCCTAGTGATAGAGATAAACTTTATACAGATAAGTGGTTATAATTCCTAATTCTGAAACTTATTTTACAAATTTTGAGACCAAGTTAGCGGCTTCGGTGGCGTAGTCGGTAGCATGCTGAACTGCTATGCCCAAGATAGCGGGTTCGAATCCGGCCAAAATCGTCGGATTTTTTAAGAGCGTTAAAATCCTTCAGTATGCCTTCCTTCGAGGGGAAGTAAAGCCGGCGGTCCCATGTCTTAGATTTATGGCATGTAAAAGATCCTTTCACAGACTAAACTTGTGTAAAGCAAAATTTGTTAGGTTAGATTTCGTCAGAACGCTCTATGAAAGTTCCAACGTTCGCTACTAGGTATCATTGATATCTGGTGGCGAAAGTTGGAACTACATGAAATTGAACGGAACTTGTAGCTCACCCTTTAGGGTGTCCGCTGGAAGCAGCTACAGACTCAGGCGAGCCGAACATGTCCTCGGACACTCCCGGCACTAAAAGCCATACGATAAATAGATAAATAAAATGAGACCAAGTTAAACTTACAGCGAATGAAAATACCAAGATCAGTGCCCTAATGGAAGTATTAGCTTTAAGGAATGAGGACAAATAAACTTTCACTTTTATTCTTTTAGCCATAAGAGAGGGGCAGACGACAATACAATAGACCATAACAGGTCCTACGGTCCAACACGTGCACATAGCATTGAGTAACAAGCTACTAGACTGCCCATACGAGCATAACTTTGGAGAATGAAGGCATAAATCAATCAAACTTCAGAATATTATATCAGGCATTTCTTTATAATTCACTGCAATTTAATATTTTAATGTTCAATAAGAAGTTAGATCGAGTTAATTAAATGCCTCTTTGGGGAGTCTATTGTAGAGCATGCTAGTAACTCTAAGAATTATGTGTCTGCTAGAGTACGGGAGCACACAGTTTACAAAGGAGATTATAGCAGCTAGTAACTCTGAGAAGTATGTGTCTGCTAGAGTACGGTAGCACACAGATTGCAAAAGAGATTAGAGCAGCTAGTAACTCTAAGAATTATGTGTCTGCTAGTGTACGGAAGCACACATTTTGCAAAGGAGATTAGATCAGGTACTAACAGTCAAACGCTTCCAATTGACATCAACTGAATTGTGAGAATACAAGTCTTAATTCCCGAAATGCAGTTAGGTGATACGGAGATGTCTTGAAAATAAGCATGAAGATACTCACCTCTTTCATATCTGAAGTTGATGTTTCAGTTTTGATGCAAGGATCGATTTCCGGTATCGAATATTCCTCAATCTTAATATCCGTGTGATGGCCTGTATCGTCCTGCAAAGAAATGCCTTGTGTCATATATATGTCCCTTTGCGTAGGTGGAATTATATCTTACAGATGGCTTGTAAACTTGCACTGAAGGAATCAAGGAATAAAATAACATACTGAAGGTAATTCAACCACGCATTCATAGTTTTCCTTCGCCCATAGCCACATGGCAATGAACCAAACATTTATTGTGCAGGTTTTATCAAAAGGCATTTCAGTTAGAATACACTCGCAAAACGTAGGCCTAGCATATTGTCACTAGCATTGAATGTGTCTGTTGCGACTTTGCGGCGTAGCTGCAGTTACTTAGTGTGACCATACAACGTTAATAAGGACAAGCAACGTAAATACATTTTGTGTTAGAAATCTCGTACCAAGCGTTGGTTATTTGAAACAATTTTGATCTCAAGGATACCAAACGTATGGAGTAATTTAACGTGTAAGTACAGTGGCAGCTACTTGAAGACTCATTTCATATAAATTCACTTGTAATACATAATACATGAGTCATTGTGGTTATCAAGATGATAACGCATAAAAGAGAACTGAATAAGGATATTATCATAGACAGAAGCTTAAGAGTTTCTCTAAACGATAATGCCGACCACGGTCTAATAAAAAGCTGAGAAACACGGCCATAGAACATCTCTCAGGTGTTTTCCCTGGTGACTTCGTGCCAGTCCTAAAATGCACACATCTCCATTGTATTGTTATTGTTTAAGAGGCGGAACTGCGAGGTCATCTGCCCCTACACTCATCTCATCCTCCTTAGTTCAACCCTCCTAGAAAAACGACGAGCCCCTAACCATCAAATATGTGTGCAACATCTAGCAGTGTAGGCTGTTTTCAAGGTTGGACCATCAATATATTCACAGCCATGGCTACCTGCGGAGGGAGGCATCAAGCTGGGAAGAGGACCAACATCATATGGACAGGGCAAGCAGTGAAGGTCGCCCCAAGCCTCATGTGAATGTTTGGACACTTCTGATCTCTTTAATTTAGAATTACAATAGAAATCCCACGCACTCTAGTTAAGTTAGTTAGTTATCGCTTTAAGGTCAACGGCCCCTAAACGACGACGCACTCTGGAACACACATGTCTCACGGGCTAGTCTAGATTTTGACAGGGGCTATCAAGGATCTCGTGGACCCTCTACCTCAACGTACAGGAATATCTGATTCGTCCTAAGCTCTTTGGACTATTTACAAGGTGCTCTGGAAAAACGAATCTTCTAGCTCTCGCTCGTTTGAGTATTATAGAAATATACCTTAGATGTGAAAGAGTTACGGTCGAATGTATAAACATCGGCCGACTGGGGATCAGTTTGACTGGAGTTCATAATCCGAACCAAGTTCAATCGTCGTCCATGTAGTATAAAATTATTCGCTGGTTCCGAGATCAATTTGATCTCCAGTTCTATTTTTTCAACAGCGTAATACTATAGTAAGGATATTCGCCAATAGAGTGCACTAAACTCATCTCGCAGAGCGATCTTCAACTTTTGTTTGTTTAACTTTGTATGTGTTAGCCTCAAAAGAAAGAAAGTGTATTTAGATGTGTTGGGGACGATAACCTATGTAGTACATAAGATAAGTGCACACCAGGTTCGTTTGAGTGGGAAATGTGAGACAAAAGAAATGAAAAAAATTCATATCATTGCAGTGACAGAAAAAACAAGTTGGAAAATAACTGAGAGGCTCATTTATTTGTTGTTTTTTTGTGTTATTGATAGGACACACTTTTGAGTCTCTAACAGGTCTTCTATCGTCTTCTTTTGAAGTTATGAGCCATCGTCTAACACGAAACCATCATCTAGAAAGTAATTTCTTAACAATTTCAACAGAAGGGGTACATCAAAGAAAAACCCCACATTATTGTTACTGTCCACTGGAGTGCTGAAAAACCTGTATAACTGATTACATATAGTTCTTTTCATACGTAAGTGTTTTTCTATCCCATATCACTCGCTACTGCCACAACCCTCAAGCTGGCTAATAATGTTTTGTAACAACTCTGAAGTCATTAACACATCGAAGTCATAAAAATCGCGCTTCTTCCATTTAGCAAACAGCCCTCGGACCATAGCTTACTGGGTGTTACTGTGGGACTATAATATGCGATCGTCTGATGAATCGTAGGATATTTGGCTGTCAATACTCATTTCATCAAACAAAAAGACTGCAATTTCCCCTGAGTCCTTGTAATTTGCTGCACTGGCTTTCAACGGACAAAGTACTCTCTCAGAATTCCAAGTCTGCACATAAATCGCCCAATTTATTTCTGTAGATTTGTATGTAGCGTTTTCTCAAATATTCGTATACTTTCTCCGAAAGTGATCTAAGTGCGAGGGCATTTGCTATGTCCTCTGAAGACCTTTTCACCCTCATTTTACCTCCTAATAAACATCGAATCTGCCCTACATGAAAACAAGCGGAGAGAGCTATTACCATCTCCCTTCTAAAAGCACCCATGCGTACTTGCGCCAAAAGGGTTTGGCGTTTGGGGTTTTAAGCTTTCGTAGAGCCGCTTCCCTTCGTCTTAAATCCACATTTATATTTTCCAAAACCACGACCCGTTTTAGGATTTGTATCATTTCATCATTTTGCAGCGATTCAGCGTTAGTTCCCTGATCAAGTTTCCGATTTTAGGTGACCAAGTCTCCAAATTTGATAGTGCCCGTTTCCTCACGCTCCTAGCTTCATGACGCTTTTCTCTGCCACTGGTAACATGTAGAGTGTAATTAAGAGTTGTATTTCATGATTTATAGAGCACGTACGAGAATAAAATCTAAGTTGTTAAATAACAAATACTAAGACTCCCGTAATTACATTGCATTCTAAAGAATCGCACCTCTTTATGCTGCATCAAATAAGTACTGTAGCTTCATTTTAGATAGAAGATTGCTTGAAATACCGATCAACATATTTATTGAACCAATTATAGTTACTCGTACACTCAATAATTAAACAAATACATGTTCTGCAATTTGGTCCGTGAAGGTGCTTGGGCTGTAGCTAGAGCCGGGAACAGTAATAGACGGATCAGCATCCGCACGCAATATTTACCTCTGACGTAATCTTAAAACTTCATTTCTCAAATCTCGATCATAGTCTTCTGGACGGAAATGTATAGAACACACTCGAGCGTTATCGGGGTTTAATTTGTCACTTCACTTACAGCGTAGCACCCACACTCGTCTGAGCTCCTCTATCCTTTTGGAAACCTGAGATACATAACACAAAAACCGGTGTTTTTGCTTCTCCAACGAAAGCACTGTGCGAAAGCACAATTAACTTTGTATTTACTGCTGTTACTCTTGGTTAACCACAAGACACGATTAAACAAATAAAGTGTGCAACGGTATTCTAGCTAGGCGCACGATTTTTCGCAACTATGCATTCTACTGTTGCAAACCAACTACCTTATGGTGACAGTATGTCACGTGATGAGAAGCGTGGTCCCCCTAGGTCTTCTAGTGTAGTGGAGGCAGCTCATGAGTAACCAAGAGCTTGGGCTACAACAGCTTACCGATTAACAGGTCATGTTAAAGCAACTTGATAACAATCTCTGACAGGGTTTGAGCAGCCTTCTTTTTTTTCTGCGTCATTTTGGGGATTCGGAGATGGTCATCAGCACCTTCCACTTGGGTGTATGTGAAAGGTTTGACTTTATTTGAGATACACACTATTTGGCAATACAACTGAAAACTTTCCATAATTTAAATCTCTATAATGTATTTAGGGTTCTGCATTGATTATTCTTCTAATTTTAAGAAAACCGTTACCGGTACTGTCCAAAGCTAGGTCTCCTTACCACGCCTCAGTGGAGAGGCAAACTTATCTGTTTACAGGAACTATGCTGAGAATGCTATTTATGGACAACATGGTTCAGTAGCATGGTTTACCACAGTCTCAAATTAAATATGGCTACATTTTGATATAAAGATAAGTAAGCCTCTGTGGAATTTGTTACACCAGACCACATTTTATTGAAAGGGGGAGGATATAAATCTTCTGATGGCATCTGGTTAGTTCCAGCATCAAACATAGCAAGAAGCTACTCATTATCAAGCAATTAACTTAAAACATGCCCTGATAATAATACAAATTAAACATGTTATTTAGCATGATTATTCCTAGACTTTTACTTATTAAATATTTACAAGTGCACTTTATGCCCTAAGGTTAAATGAAGGCTAAACCATGGTGAAGATTCACTTGTTTTAAAGTGCACACCACACAGCATCTGTTATTTTCTAACATGTGTTATTGTTGCAGGTAGCTTTGGACGAGCCTCTTACATCAGCACAGAGGACAATGGGGAGAATCAGAATTGCAAATATAATTAGAATATGAAATGTTGAGCAAGCAGAAACTGAAGAAAATAATAATAATAATATCGTATGGCCTCGGTGCCGGGTGCAAGCTTTGGTAATTTGACACCCAGAGGGTGCATGTCGAATTTCGGTGTTCCTTGAATCACTATGAAAGTCAAGGAGGTTAGATATCTAAGCTCCTTCAACACTATAGCGCATTCTAGTAGAGATATGAGGAACTTTGTGTTGCCAGAAACTCCCGAGATTAATTTTGCCATCATGAACACGGCCTACTGAATTCAAATGGGTACTTTGACATGTCAACATCGTATAACATGCGTGCCGCATCTTTTGCCGGCTAAAAAAAAAATTACCACGGCCAGGAGCGAACCTGCAATCTTGGGGTTAGTAGACCGACACGCTATCCACTCACCCACCGTGGAAAGCTACTAAAGAAAATGAAATGTGCTAATGCATTACTTAATATAAATAAAATTAAAGTATCTAATGATTATTCTGAAGTAGTTGTTAATTCCTCAGGCCTTGAAAATTCCTGAAATTGTTGTCACAATAATGTCCACCATTGACTACCAGAGATAAACAAAAAAAAATCAACCCCTGGCACTATCCAGCCCATGACGGACTAAGGCCGACCAAGCGACCGCTTGGCATTGAAGGAACTGAGAAATATTGACACCGTTTCTATTCTTCATGCTGACAAGGAAAATGCGACAGTGGTGATGAATACCGTTGAATATAAAAATAAAATCTCGATTCTCTTATCAGATCCTGTCTACAGACTGTGCACGCGTGATCCAACCACTCGTGTATCCAATGCCATTGCTAAGCTTGTTAAACTGTCATGAATTCCAAAAGAAGAGGGAAGATGACTTATTCCGAGAGATGCTGTTCCTCCGAGATTGTATGGTCTTCCAAAAATCCATAAGCAAGACGTCCCTCTTCGACCAATTGTTAACACAATAGGTTCTCCAACTTACGCTCTTGCGCAATATCTCAGCAAGTTGCTTCAGCCGCACTTGGGGCGCACACAGTCTTACATTAGGGATTCAACCCATTTTGTCGAAAAATTGTCAACCATCGCCCTTCAACCAACTGCTATTTTGGTGAGTTTTGATAAAGAGTCCTTGTTCACCAGAGTGCCGGTGGACTCGGTCATGTCCCTCATCAAGGATTTGTTTCCTGAGGACATTGCCCGATTATTCCACCACTGTTGTGTTCTAGTTATTTCTTGTGGGATGGTAAATTTTACGTGCAGACTGATGGTGTGACCATGGGAAGTCCAGTCACGCTGTCGTGGCAATTTTTTTCATGGAACATTTTGAAGGGGAGGCTATATCTTCGGCGTCTTTCAAACCTGTGATTTGGTGGAGGTATGTGGATGATACGTTCGTGGTGTGGGAGGAGGGTTCTGAGAAACTGAACCACTTTCTGAACCACCTAAATCAGCTGCATCCTTCAATCCACTTCCCAATGGAGCTAGAATCGGGTGGATGCTTACCTTTTTTGGATGTTCTTGTGAGGAGGAAGGCGGATGGCTCCATGGGGCATAGCGTCTACCGTATGCCAACTCACACTAACCGTTAATTACGTGCAGACTCCCACCACCACCCAGCACAAAAACAAGGAATTATAACAACTCTAGCCAAAAGAGCGGAACGTATTTGTGAGGCATCAACTCTTCAGGAAGAGTTATATGCGTTACAAACCATGTTTAAGGGTAATGGCTATAATGAATCCACTATATATAGGTCCCTACATCCCAAAGGAGGGATAGACAACCTTCTCAGAGTTCTGACGTGAGGGGAACTGCTTACCTCCCTTATATTCACACAATCACTGACCACCTTGCTAAGATTCTCCACAAGCACAAGATAAAAACATTTTTCGGCACTATGACGAAAACTGGTCAACGTTTAGCATTAAACAAAGATAAATTGTCCCCAATACTACAACCTGGGGTGTATGAAGTCCCTTGTACTTGCGGAAAAGTCTACATTGGACAAACAAAACAGTCCATTGCAACTCACATCAAAGGAACATCCGTCTAAACCAACCCGACAAATCAGCTATAGCTGAACATGCCCTGTCTTCAGGGCACGATGTATGTTTCAAGGATGCTCATGCACTTTCCCTTGTTAAGCACTACTGGTCTAGAATTATAAGGGAGGCAGTTGAAATTCATAAAAATCCCAATAATTTTAACAGATACATTGGATATCAGGTGACACATGGCTACGAGTTATTAGGGATCTAGGAAGATAGTTCCTCTCAGTCTCTCTGTTCTTCACCTATTTCAATTTTCGCCGTTGTCTGTATGACGTTAGGTAGCGTCCAGATACACTTCCCTTTTGTTTATGTTTCCTTATATCCATCTAACCCTGCCCCCTCCCCGTTTCTTTTGGACATCCTCATTCTTCGAGGAGTCTCTATATTTTCACCCCGCCCCCTTTACCTTCTCCTTACTTGCTACTCTGTCCGCCGTTCTACCATGGTCCATATAGTAATTTCTGGCAGCTGGTCTCTGGTGACGAACAGAGGAATTTATCTATATCTTTTGTAATTTTTGTAATCTCATTGATATACTTTCTTTGGCCACATTGTTTGATTTCCATTGAAAAAGGAGGCAAGGTTTCTCCGAAACGTATGGTTCTAATCTAAATACACACGGCATTAGCCCAAAAAAACATGAATTATTTATGCGTAGAATATTTATTATGATCAACGTAAGGCTCATGTATTTTCAACAATAGCATGTGACCTTGTAGGTAAAGGAGGTTCTCAATTGACCAATGAAGAATCACACAGGTTTCATCTCATAACCATTAACATGTTGAGATTACTGTGGCAGCTCACAGTTCTCATGTATTTTGAAGCTGCCGGTAAGGGAATAGTTACAAGATAATAGGAATTAAGCTTCTTTTTTTATCCTTAAAGGCTGCCCCTTCCAAAAGCCATACAAGTACAGGATTCAAATAAAAATGGTTGTAAAGGAGAAAACTTAGTAGTTACCGGAATCACCCCTGTAGATGTGGTTGAACATTGTGTGAATAGAAACTTTTCCCAGCATTGACTGAATCACAGAGAACCCTGAGACCTAAACTTGGAAATAGAGTGGGGGTGGTTTGATGAACTATGTCCATTGAGACTACTGGTATTTGGGAATAATGCACACGAGCACAGTAATGGCTGGGTAGTGGAGGTGAATGGAAGCAAAATAGTATAGATGGAAATGCTAAAAAAAACAAGTTCTCAATAAAGAATTTTTTTTGTTTTCTTGACTAACGTTTTGTATAAGTATAAGCCATTTAAATGTGCATGTATCTAAAATTACACAAGGGACTATTTAGAAGTAGCTATGGGCCTAAAATTGTGGTGCATGTTCTCCAACATAGGGTCTAAATAATGTGAAGGGTGTGTCACATGGCCTATGATAGTTCTTCTACAGGATATCTAATAGGCTACCCTTTTAACAAAGGTAACATTAGGTACCAGTAGCCTACCACTTTCGAAAACAAACAAAAATATCGTAGATAAAATAGAGCCATTTAATACTACTATTACCGTACAGTATGTAACTTATTTGGTACCAGTATAATCACTGGTGGTGTGATGATAGAATCTTCTCTCGCAATGCACTTAACCTCTTTATGGGGTGCACCTATAAATTGTTATAAAATGTGAAAACGCATTATGTCCGTATAGCCTGTGGGCCTAATAACACTCGACTTGTATGGCACAGAACAACAGAGTGTACAGGTGAACTAATTATTATAAAATGTTACAAACCGGTCATGTTTTTGATATTTATCTAAAACGGAACAAAAATAGTGTTCACGTGTCTGAGTAAGAGACAATTTTCAGGTCAAGGGCATTCTTCCTTCTCAATAAAACCCAAAATCTCTATCTTAGGCCTACACAAATTAAGCCTAGTCCAGAAAATAATATTATCTTCGTACCAATATAACCTAATGTACAAGCTTTATATCATATTTCTCTAATAAATACAACCTAGAACTGGAATCTATGGGCTAAAATGTTTCATGGACAGCAGCTGTTGCTTATGGTGTTGTCTTCACCTAACAATAGGTTCCAAGGTGCCGGTACAGTGAACCCGCATTATGAACACAATAACATCAGGAACTGCTCTCTGCTTAAATAAGAGATTTTTATATAAGAGGAAATATAGAACCTATGATCACCTGTATTTCAAGTTCTGATTTCACTGCCCAGCTTTTATCTTCGTACTTATCACCAGAGTCATCCAGCAGATTATAAGAGGGTAACAGGTCAATTGATTCCTAGAAAGAATTATACAAGTATGAGCCAACGTAAAACATGCAGACAGAATAATTGTAGTAAGTTAGGAGTAACAATAATATATCAAACATCGTTGTTAGCCTCCTATTTGGTAGCGAGTATTAAGTCACTAAACCTTGCTTGTCATGAACACCACTAAGATTGCTATGTTACATGATATACATAATAAATACAACTTACAATATTAGGCAATTCATCAGTTTGAGACGGCCATTCTGGCTCAGTCTTAATGAGTGGTTGTTGCTCCATAATGTGCAGCAAACTAGAACACAAGAAGTGTATTTAAGGATTATAAGAAGCCATACTTATACTAATACGCCAAATCATTATCAAATGATGTAATTTCAGAACTCACAATGAGAATATATCCCTTCGTGTGCACAGTGAGAAGAAGAGGTTAACGGTAAAACTTATTCGACCAAGGCGCTCGACCTAATACGATATCAGTTAGGGCATAATATCAAGTAAATATAGAATGAGGAATTACAGACTGTGCCAGCCACTGAAATGAAGCGTCATTTATTGGCTTCACACAAACCTGAGCAAGCTATGATGGGGCAGACTTAAGGGGGCTGATACACCTGGAAATATGATTTTTTTCATTTTTTTTTTGATCTCGAATGAAAGAATAACCATTTCTTTATCTAAATCTGAAATTTTATAGCGAAATTTTCAATTTTGACCGAGATATTACGATTTAAATCCATGCATGTACTGAACTGTCAACTGAGTGTTATGTGTAAGTGGAATTGCATATACAATGTTGAGAGACATTATCCCAAAAGTATAATTTTTTCACACAAAAAACACAATGACTCAAGAACTAATGGTCCAAAATGCATGAAATTTGGAATTCCGCTTGTTGGAACTAAGTTATAAAGGATGAACCTCAATTATTGAGTTCCTTTGAGAAATATGCTCAGTGCATCTAAAACACCATGTGAAATTATTAATTTTTTTCAATATTCATATCAAATACCTATAAAAGGGAACTAATTCTTCCACTAAGTTCATAGAGGTCTATCCTGGGTAATTTAGTGTTGTCTTTAACCCGCCATCGGTAGCGTTGTCCTCACTTACGCGAGAGGTAGCGTGTATAGGCGCTCCCTAACATCAGCTTGGTATATGATTTAGTGCTTATATGGGCTCTTCTTGACATTTAGAATAAAATATACTTGTCTTCGGTCATTTATTAATATATCTAGGTTAGTATATACTTACATAATTGTATATATTCACAATACGGTAGTTTTATTACCTAAAAATTAACTACTACAATTTTGAGTCCTATATTATTTTCATTCCCTTCGAAGGTAATTATAATTTTGTTTTAATAGACTCGTTTTATGTTACCTCTTTATATACACATAAATCTACATAAACTTTACTAAATATTATAAAAAGTAACAAAAAAAACTTGGCATTACAGTGCTAAACAACAAATTTGATCATGATTTGTAAACCACATTATTTTCTATCATTGTCCTGTTAACTCATTTCACTATCTAAATACCGGTTGAGTTTGTCGTTGTTTGTTACGGCGTGGCTGCAAGCAGTCGCTCACATCCGGGAAGCGAGGAGGTTCGAATCCCCCCGTCGGCTACCTTGAAGATGGTTTTCTGTGGTTTCCAGTCTTCCTTCCAGGCAAATGCCGGGGTTGGTCGCTAACTATAGGCCACAGCCGATACCTTCCAACTCCTAGTCCTTACACTCACACTTTCCTTCCCCAAACAACACTCCACACGCGACGGTACTTGTAGCTCATCCCATGGGTGTCCGCTAGAAGCAGCTACTAACTCTGGCGAGCCGAACACTCCCGGCACTAAAAGCCATATGCTAAAAAACACTATCTGAATCATCGGATTGCTCAGTATCAGTTTGATGCATGCCATGTTCACTACGAGCATTACTTAGACAGTCAGAAGCACAGCCTTGGTCGTCAACATCTGTAAATACGTCGTCCTCTTCTTCAATCCAGCTCAAAAGAACAGATTCATTACGCCTATTAGCCTTTAAAACATCACTTTGACACTTCTCCCAAAAATGTTACACCAGCACGGAAAGTGCAAAAATGTAACGCCAAAGGTATCGAGGCTAGAAGCCACCTAACACTGCCTGTGACGCGACCAGTACGCACTTCCCACACGTGACTCGTGTGCGTGAATCATCACATTACAAAGCAAAACATGTGACTCATATACTCATTTGAGAATACCTGGAGTTTGAAAAGGTTGAGTCTTAACAAAAAACTTTTCTTAATAAGGAATGATTTTGTTAGGAGCAACCTAACAACGATACCGATGGCGGGTTAAGGAAAAAAAATGATAATGCCAATCACATTGATAGTTTTCAAGAAATTATATTTTTTGTAACATTCAAAAAATATTCTTTTATTATTTAATATGCTAATTTTATTACACTTGTACATACTGAATTTTAAAACTTTACACATCAAATGAAAGCCCAGCATTTGTACTAAAAGTGTACTAAGTTTAATTCAAATCACTGTTATGGTTCTGTAGATATAGAGTAATTGACAAAATGCATGCATTCCAGGTGTATCAGCCCCCTTAATAACTTTACAAACCTATCAACGTCACACCACGAATAGGCTTAGTAATTAGCAGTAACTGGATACAATATGTTTCAGAAAATACAAGACAATATTTCCGGCCCGTGTTACAAGAAACCTACTTCAAACCAAATACAACATATCTCCCTCACTGTACCAACGTTCAACGGGAGGGAATGGAGGATGTATTTTATCCTTACCTACTTATAAATACTATCACGGGGTAACTTGTATAATTGTCTCCTTAAAGAAGTCTCTAGTTACACATTTAAAGCGGTGTATCGTCGGAAATCAAATATCGTAAATTAATCTACACAAGGCTCGAACATGTGCAAGCAGAACTCAGGTTGAAAGAAGCATCTTCATTACGGTATGAAAGTTTGTCCCGTCTGTAATGAGAACTTCAAATATCCCTTCATGGTACTCAAGAATTCTCAGATCATAAGATTCTGCCGCTAGTTAGGCCTACTTGGAAGACACAGTTTGACGATAATGCTAGCAACCTCGCTCCGCTGATGAATAACAAACAGTCTGTGCACGGTGTAAGAGGACTACCCTAGGGATGTATTTTTAACTAAAATCAGATTATTAATATTATATATTCGTATGCCCTGGTGACAAACTACAAAACTTAATGAAATAAATAGACATTCCATCAAGAGCCTAAAGTAAGCCTACATTTATCACAATCATAAAACTATCCAACATACATTTTCCTCTTTGCCACTGTCTGGCGATATTGGTTATCGTGTTGGCAGCTTGGACAAGCTGTTTCACTCAGTTCAACCGTGTCCCTCCTCTCCACTAAGTTTCCATCTAATTTGGGTGAAATGGCAGAATTATAATTTCCTTCTTTACAGGCTACTGTTTCAATTCATAGAGAAGCTGCATCGTCCACCATCGCTTGTATTTTATCTCACGTGGCAAGTTATTCTGCAGCCAAGTCGGATAAAACCACTCGGTGCCTTTTGAGCCATTTATTCTCACTAAGCGGCTATGGATATGCTGAACTGTTGATTTTTATTGTTTCTTACTTCTCCCTTATTGCCACTTAAATACCACAGTAAAACTTTATCCCTTAATTAGCATCTTCTTTCCCGGAAACTCCCAATTAAACCTTCGTGCCCCAATTACCTTGCCCTTGTCTTTATTTCCCCTTACGGACAGCAATTTGGAACATGGAATATAAGCAGGGGCGGCCCTATGGGAGGGGGGGCAGAAAATCCAATGATTGCATGCGCAAAAAAAAAAAAAACATTCACCAGATTGCTATTTAGCCCTACCCGCAAAAATGAATTCTATATATCAATGAGCTGGGGTGTGTATAGACATATATTAACGAGTTGAAAACAATATCTAACTACTAGTATAGTTTCGCCTCTTTCGTCGACCACCCGCCCTTGTCTTGGCATTCGTTGTCAAGCTTGTGCATGTGGGTTGTGATTTATGTCGGTGTGGCATTGAAACTTCGTTGTTGAAACGTTGCTATTTTTGAATCATGTAATCTCTGAGTACGGTATACTAAATGTCTGTGGCGTAGCCAGGGGGGGGGGGGGGAGCGTTCAGAGCCCCCCCCCTCCCCCCCCCAAAAAAAAATCCAGAAAATCGGTGTGTGCATGAGCCTTGATATTTTCCAACGGCTTGAACAAATTTAGTACCTACAACGAAATGTTAAATACCGTACAGTAAATGCAATGACAATGAATGTATTAACACTCTCAGCACGACCAGACATCATTTTCCGTGCCTGCACTGCTTGAAAGAGCTGAAATAACAGGGTAGCAATTAGGATTGTGACGAGAGGGGATTTTCCAAGTAGGCCTACAGTACGGACCTCAGTACTGGCGATACAACCAGGTGATTGAGACAAAATTCTGCCAAGAGATTAGGATTGCCAATTAGTAAATGACCTCTCTGCAGGGGGCCAGTTATAGCTTGTCTGCCTACACTCTCTTGTCAGCTCTTAATTACCATTTCCTAGAAATAGCAGTGTTCAATAAAGGCTACAATACTGACGCTGCGTGGTTGATTGTCGCCATTGTCAGGATTACGGCGGGTTTGTGTCTCTGCGAGAGACGATATACAGTCTGTTAATGGTAGTGTTGAGGAAGAGTCGCAAGTTCTTTGATAGTTGCTCTTTTCTTTTTGTCACATTAGCGAGTGTTTAAAAATGGACTGCTTTGTCATAAAGAAGCCAAAAATGGATAAATCTTTGGTAAGTTAATGCAAGTTTTTATTGTTATGTGCAGCAAATTGAGGCCTGCATTTCATTATATAGGTACAGCTTTTACAAATAATCTTCTCTGCACGAGAAAGACGCATTGCTCACTGATAGAATGTAAAGTTATTCGATTTGTTTTAAAAGGTTCGTATTATATTATTATTATTATTTAAAGTGTATTAGAGCCTCCGTGGCTTAGGCGTCAGCACGCCGGCCTCTCACCGCTGGGTCCGTGGTTCAAATCCCGGTCACTCCATGTGAGATTTGTACTGAACAAAGCGGAGGCACAGGTTTTTCTCCGCGTGCTCCGGTTTCCCGGTCGTAATTTCATTCGAGCAACACTCTCCACTAGCATTTCATTTAATCATTGCTGCAGGGGAGTGCAACAGGCTTCGGCAGCCGGCACAGATCATATCCTCGCCACTAGAAGGAGGGCTTCATTCATTCCATTCCTTGACCCGTTCGGTCGACTGCGGGTCGACTGGAAACAGGGCTTGGAGTGTCTGCTGCCACATAATGCACTTAAGAAAGATTTTGGTGACATTGGGAATGCGACTGAATTTTACAAAAGTGATCTTCATACCACAAATACATTCTGGAGGCAGAGGGGCGTTTGTGGAAGCTGAACTGCAGAATCTCAACAGAAAGTCAACCAAAGACTGTGATTGAAGTTCTCAAAAATTGACGAGACCTCCTTTCCAAACATTGCTACACTCCTTACAATGCTGGCTGTTATTCCAGTAACTACAGCCTCTGTAGAGAGAAGCATCTCCACGCTGAAGAGGCTAAAGACATACTTGAGAAGTGAAACTGGTGAGGAAAGGCTGACGGCTATTGCACTCATGGCAGTTCATAGAGACATCATTGTGGATATAGGTGAGATTGTCAAACATTATGGACATAGTGCTCGAAGACTGACTCTTTCTTAAGGATACAGTAAACTGCCCTTTCTTTAACCCTGTATAGGGCAAAACTATGTGTTATTTTTAAGTGTTTTTACATTTTAATTTATGTTACTTATTATTATTAATAATGTTATTTTTTGTTACTCTAATTTTCTTGACAATATATTAATTTTTAATGTTCAATTTATGTTCTTATAGATTCAATATTGATATTTTTATTGAATTAATTAATTAACTAATTTCGAAAAAGATGGTAGTAGGGGAGTAGTGAGAGTTCTGCCCCCTCCCACCACCTCTCCCTCTGACGTCACATACTAACCCGCAATACCTTCAGGGGCAAAGTCGATATCATTCGAACCCATGGGCCGATTTTGACATGCGACATATCGTTGGACTCGGGCTGACGCCCTCTTTCCAATGGACAACTCATTTCAACCCCTAAATTAAACCTATCCCTACTAGGGGGTGAAATTGTAATTTTTTAGTAAAATTCACCTTACAAATGCGACAGACATGAGGAGCGCTACCAGTATGAACTTAAACGTTGTTGCTCATAAAGCGCATGCGTTATGCTGGATGCCGCTATGAATTACCATTTTGATTTTGTTTATATACGCATGCGCACTTGGGGATTTTGTAAGAGGATGGGCGTTTTAAATAATTAATTATGGATGAGTTTTTTAAAATTTAATTTAACCAAAAGATTGAAAACTAATAGGTCATGTGCTTTTTAATATCTTACGAACTAAGAAAGCTATGGACTTAAATGAGGGGTCGTTGGCTTAGGGATGACACCCCGTTTTTGAATGTAGTTTTGATTTTTGTCAAAAGGGCCTAAGTGCACTTTTGTTAATATTTTGAGAACGAAGAAGGCTATGGACTTGTATGAGGAGCCGTTGGATTTGGGATGACGCCCCGTTTTTGAATGAAGTTTTGATTTTTGTCAAAAGGGCCTAAGTGCACATTTTTGTTAATATTTTGAGAACGAAGAAGGCTACGGACATGTATGAGGGGTCGTTGGATTTGGGATGACGCCCCGTGTTTTAATGTAGTTATGTTTTTTTGTCAAAAGGGCCTAAGTGCACTTTTTGTTAATATTTTGAGAACTAATAAGGCTACGGTCTTGCATGACGGGTCGTTGGATTTGGGATGACGCCCCGTTTTTTAATGTAGTTTTGATTTTTTTTGTCAAAAGGGCCTAAGTGCACTTTTGTTAATATTTTGCGAACGATGAAGGCTACGGACTTGTATGAGGGGTTTTAGCATTTGGGGTGATGCCCTGTATGTATGTATGTATGTATGTATGTATGTATGTATTCTTTATTGTCAGACAGATAGACTCCACTAGTGACAATATAATAATTAACAATAAAATTTACAATTATAAACAAAACAAAAACAGCAAACACGTACAAAAATAGCAATACACTAATCTATTATAAATCAGCAACCACAACCATACAGACACGCACTCTAACATCATATCTCAAGCATTCATTCATGCAATCCCTTTGTACAAGAAACATTAAATAATTATTACAGAAAAAAAAAACTATCAACAGTAAACAGAAACAGGCAAAACATAACATAAAAGATAAGAAGACAAAGTTCAGAAACTAGGGAACGTTTTTGAATTGATATTTTGATTTTTGTCAAAAGGGCCTAAGACCCTATTTTTTACCTGTTTAAATTTTAATTAAGAGTTGTCGTTGAGAGAGCCGGTACTGGTGTTATGTGTCTCAACGAGCCTGTTGTCGAGCACAGTGACCATGCCCGGAAGAAATGAATTTTTATTTTGGCTGGATGGCGGGGCAGGTTATTACGATTGGTTTTGTGATATTTCCTATGACGGATGGAGGCGAATAATTGAAAATGCGTGAAGCATGCTAAGATTTTTTTACTCCTGAAGGGGATCCTTAACATGCTAGTAAATGTAATAAGCGAGACTGCTGTCTGGCACAGTAAATTGTTTTAGAATACGGAAACCTATAACATTTGCTCGACCAAGTCATATGCATGTACGCAAAGAGCCAAAACGGTAAGTTCATTGGCCTGAAATATTATAAACTAAATATTGAACTGGGTAAAGTCATGTGTTTTAGGGTGAAAGTATGTGGTTAACATGATCATGTATTGAGGATGGCCGCTTGCTAATGATTATTATTAGTATTACAGTTAAATGTTTAAGAATAATAATAACAATAAGAAACAAATGTTTTTCAGTGCTAACTCTCACACAGTCCTGCTCACTGGAGACTGAATATTGTACCTAGCCAGAGGCCTCGTGAGATCTGTTGCTGTTGCTGACGAGGCAGGAATGTCTACGTCAGCAGGAAGTGTAAAATCAGCTTACTTGCTTCGTGGTGGCTAGCAGGTGCGACGTTTAAGCAGCCGCCATGTTGGTCTTATGCAGTAGTACTACCAATGTATAACAGGCAGCCATTTTGGTTCCTTATTAAAAACATGAACTAGTATAAGGTACGCAAATCTTATGGAGATTAACGAATGTGGTGAGGCGTGGGAACATGAGAGAGACAGACATGAGTTCAAGGTCAAAACGCTGAGAAAATGCAACTCTCTCTGTTGCTAAGCAGACTGATAAGAATTGCGTTAGTGATACACTGACAGGACTAGCAAATAGACGTATACAGTAGAGCTGTAGAAGAAAAATCCTTTTTTTTTTGGTAAGTACCTATGAATGCTTATTTTAATAATGTCATTCTAATGAACCTTAAATTTGTCGTTATTGATTAGGTAATTAATGATTTTAATTTATTTATTTATTATTTATTTGTTTGCAGATAACCGGTATACCTTACATGTCTGAGATACAAGAAACCATTGCGCTTTTGGGTCCACTAGAAGGAAACGATAACAAGCCAGTGAAAGTGAACTTGAGATTATTTTTTTTAAACTAACGTGTTTAATTTTTTTTGTTTGATATTATTTTATTTTATGAAATGCATGTATTAACCTGTATTTAGGTATTTATAGCGGTTTATTTTATTTATTTTTAGAAACTTGGAAAGAAAAGCCTTACCGCCGTAGCAGTTGCTGAAAACCCAAGATGCAGTAGAGTGCAACCATTGTTTCCAGGCAGTGACCTATTGAAAACTCAGGTAAGTCTAACTTTAAAATGCTATTCTATTTTACCACTAATGAAAAATCATAGACAAACAAGTAGTTCCGTGAAGAACTATACAGCCTATTTTCATATATCCTGCTGATGTTAATTGCCTCTATCAACATACAAAATTTCAGTTTAATTGTTGTAACAGATTCGTAGATATTGAGAACCGTCTAAATATTTCAGATGGTCGCCAGGTAGGATTTTTATTTTTGTACTATTACATTAAGATTATTGTGTACGTATGGTATTCAAACTTCAATCGCATGATTAGAACACAAGAAGTAAAAACGAGATTTTAAAATTACGCACAACAGCCATCTTGTGATTATGCAAACAATTCAAATAAATTAGATGCCAGTGGATCAATATTTGTATAAGCATTTAACGTGAAACGTTTCACGGCACTCGGATAGTTAATTCGCAAGAAACGTCCATTTAAATATTTATACTTCGCGTCGCCGCCATGTTGGATTTGTGCTCACCATGTTACGGAAAGTTATTTAGGTGAACATATGTTCATAGTCTCTATGAACATAAAAATATTCAGTTTGGTTGCTGTAAAAGATTCACAGATATTGAGAACCGTCTAAATATTTCGGAAGCTCGCCATTTAGGATTGTTATATGTATAGGCCATAGAGTTATGTACCATTCAAGGAAAATTATTGCCTAGGTTCATTATTCAAACTTTCACTTCGATCGCATGATTACGACACAAGAAATATAAATTTAATTTTAAAATTTCGCACATCCGCCAACTTGAGGTTATGTGAACAATTGAATTAAATTAGATGGCAGTGCATTACAATCTGCAAAATCATTTACTGTACCTCATTTCACTGCGCTCAGAGAGTTAAATCACGAGAAAAGTCTATTAAAACATTTCAAATTCGCTTGGTCGCCATGTTCGTTTTGTACTTTACAGGTTTATGAAATATACATAGGTAAACTTGTATCAGTACCCTTTATCACCGTACACAATTGCAGGGTGATATCTGTAATAGTTTCGGAGATATAGAATGTCAGTGAAATATTTCGCACAGCCGCCATTTTGAGGTTATATAAACAATTGAACTAAATTAGACTCCAGTACATTACAATGAGTATAAACATTTGCTGTACCAAGTTTCATTACGTTTGGATAGTTAAATCGCGAGAAAAGTCTATTTAAATGTCTCAAATTCGCTTGACCCCCATGTTGGTTTTGTAGTCACCAGGTTTTTGAAAGTCCCATAGGTGAACTTCTAGTAGTGCCCTTTATCACCATACACAATTTTAGGGCGATATCGGTAATAGTTTCGGAGATATTGAATGCTATTGAAATATTTCGCACAGCCGCCATGTTGGATTGGTGAGACGTAACGAAATTTGAAGGGCACGGTCGAGGTCGCCGGGAATAGTGCTATGAACTTACCGAGTTTCATTGAAATCGCTCCAGCCGTTTAGATTTTATTAGGGGGGGGACACACACACGCCTCACACACACACACACACACACACACACACACGCACACACACACGGACAAAAGGTGATCTCATAAGCCTATTTTTTCAAAATTGAAAATAGGCTAAAAATATTAATTACCTGTACATGACTGGTACAATGATTGCTTCCTTGATTAATGACTATGTATTGGCAACCGGTACAAGACCATATTGGTTGTGGAACGAGAATGTACAAGGCTATGTTGGATTTTCTAAAACCAAAAATTTAAATTTAATTTATGGGCGGTTCCCTATGGACTCAACAAATATCTACAGGTTTGAACAAGATAATCTGAACAAACTGACATGACATTCATTCATTTTTGTTTATATATTGGTTAAAGGGGGATGTAAACGACTGTAGCTTTATAAAAAGAAAATTCGTACATGAGTTACTGTTAATGCCGACATACAGTTTATTATTAAATATTTTGATGGTTTTTTGATATAATAATGCCAATTAACGTTAACATTTTATTTACAAGTATTGATTGATTGATTGAGTGATGGGTTATTTTGTTTGTTTTTAGGTGTGGTCATGCGCCATTAAAGTAGTGAACAGACAGTGAACAAGCAACCATTGTGCTTTAAAGTACTCTGTGTAACGTTAATAACTTACAATAAGAAAAAGTTTTATTATAACACATGGCGTTAGTACAAAATACAACATGTGAGCAAGTTGGTTTACCACGTGGGTTAAATTTAAAATCAGAACATGATCGTTGGTTAACATTTGAATCCTGGCCTGTAGGCTTTTTGTCGACACATTAACTTGCAAAAGCCGTTTTTTTTAACTTGAACCGAGAAGATGTGGTGCGCTGTGTGTTTTGTCGTATTGAACTTTCACACTGGAAAGAAGGGGATGGTCCCTTTAGAGACCATTTTTGATGGTCTCCTTGTTGTCCTTACATGCTTGGAAAGCAGGTGGGTAACATACCCGTGTATCCATTTTACCGAACCACAAGGCCATTGGCCGCTACTTACGTTGCTGAATCACAAATAAATAAATAAAAATAATAATGATGTATTACCAGTCAACAACGGTAGTGCCGATATATGTGTTCCATAAGCCATAGACAGTGTTGAATTGGCATGTGCTTTTGAAAAATTGGGAGTTTGCAAGACTAGAGCACTAGCACACCCAGAGTACAGCTCTGTTGAAAAACGTTTAGAATCATATAAAAATGTTTGGCCATTAATATTAAAACACCTTACCAAACAGCTAAGTGAAGCTGGATTTTTTTATACTGGTCAAGGGGATAAAACAATATGTTTTTATTGTGGATTTGCTTTAAAGGATTGGCAAATGACTGATGACCCTTTTGTGCAACACGCTCGTTGGTTACCTAACTGTAAATACATGGTGTTGCTTAAAGGTCAGGAATTTGTGAACACTATTGGTAAAGGAAACGTGATTACAGCACAAGACATAAAAGTGCCTTTAGAGTTAGAACACGCGGAGCAAATACATGAGGCTGAAAAAAAAAGACTTGTCTCACGAACTGATACAAAAGTGTGACCAACAATTATGTAAAATTTGTTATCAAGATGAACTAGGTGTTGTATTTTTGCCTTGTGGACACATGATAGCATGTGTCAAGTGTGTATTAGAACTTAACACTTGTGCTATATGCAGAAAAGTAGTGTCTGCTACAGTTAGGGCATTTCTTGCATAACTAGTATAATTTATTAGCCATGCATAGTGCAAAATCCTTAATTGCATAATATTAATCAAGCTGTTTTAGAGTGTAATAGATATGATTTTCTTTTGTTTATAGACTACTACAATGAATGTCTTGAATGCTGTGGGTCAAGCATGTGGCTTAGAGACAAAGAAGCTCAGCGAATAGCCAACGCATATTCCATTCCACATTATCATGATTCGGAAATTGAAAACAGCATATGGTGATCGTGTACTTCGTGTATGTGAAAACTTTAAGACATTTCTGCCTACACGGTTTAATGATATGTCGGAGAGTGTTTTTGATGAAGTCAATAATGCTGTACAGCCTGTACACCTAACTTATGAAGGATTCAAAAACAATAGGTGCACGGTTCGTTTTAATTAAATAAATAAAAATGTCAAATAATAATGGGAGATATAAGTCATGACAATGGACTGTAAGGAAAATGTGTGTATAGAATAATAATGTTTTAGTTTTTAGTATTGTCTTAAGAAATATTATCATGAAACCAAAACAAAAATGTATATAACGTTTGTAAATAAATGCAAAATCATGTTACAATGTTGTTTTATTCCATACAAAGTTAGAATATTTAGCATTGCAGAGTATACATGATTATGACAATAGATGCACACTTAATACAATTCTTTCTCTCTTTACAATAGTCTGTTATAGTTTCTAAACCAAGGCTTGTTGTAGATCTTTTTATAGCAACGTCCATTCACTGTTGTTTTCAAAAAACTGGGGAAGCCGCAAAGGTTGTATAGACATAAAAACCTTATTGTTATTACTATTTAGTCATTTTGATCCTCTTGCATATCAAGAGCAGATGACCTAGTTGTTCCACTCTTTAAAACGACGACGACAACAACAACAACACTACCTCTTGCATAGTTTGTAATGTTGATGGCTCTTGCGACGTGGAAAATGGATTAAAATTAACTTTTAGAACAGGGGTTGAACGTTGCTCATTAAACAATCCACTATTTTGAGTAGCAATAAGCTTTTCTTTATTTTTTGTCGACGGCAACTGTGTTTCATGCAGTACACTACATTGATGATCACTGACTCGTAAAACCTCACTATTTTTACTTTTTAGGTCTCCACGACAATGTTTGGAACGTTGTTTTGAACAACGCCAAATAACAGTTCCATTTTATTGGTTCGTTTCACAATATATGAATATCTGTTATAGTATGCATAAGGCTTACCATACCTAGTCACTGATACTTCCATGTCAACTGTCAAGCATAGACTAAGCTCTAGTAAAGTCAACTTGGTAATAAGAATAATAGTTTAATGTGAGAGCAAATATGGATCCAAAGAGTTCAGGTAAAAGTGGAAGCAAATAAGCAAATATAAGAACCAAGAGTGGGGGTAAAAGTGGTTACAAAGTGGTAGACCCATTACACAATAATTTCAGCACGACGAAGCTCTTGTTCAATTTCTTTGATTTCCCAATCATGACCGGTATGCCCAGCTTGTTGTAAAGCATGCAAGTGTTGAAGCCGTTGAATTAGCTTACTGGTTTTTTTCCAGTATACAAATTTAACAAATGAATTTTTAGGTGTGAACAAAGCATTACCATTATCATCATTATCATCATCATGATCATCATTATCATTATCATCACTATTACTATATAGTCCATTTTTATCCTCTTGCAATACCACGTTATTTATAGTCTGTGTCGACTTTGATAGTGTTGAAGTTTTCTTGTACGTTGACAACTGTCCTAACATGACTTTTTGAGGACATGATAAGTCCTTTTGAACAAACGTTGCATTATCTTTAGCCCCAATATCGTTTTCTTGAACTTGCTATATAGCATTTTGAAAATTGTTTTTAAACAGCAACCGTGGTTCGTTTAGAGCACTACATTGATGAACACTCTCACTTAAAGCCTTTCCATTTTTACTTTTCAGATTGCCTCGACATTTTGTTGACCTCTCTTTTGAGCATCGCCAGAATATTATTCCATTCACATTCTGGCGATTATAGTTATGAGAGTAGCCTTGATAGAGTGCACGTTGCCTACCATTGTTGGTTGTAGTAAGTTCCATAGTAGTAACTGACCTGTCAGTACGATGTTCACACTACAATGGTCACAAGTGTTTTGGTGATGGGGTGACCTACCATAAGCTTATATATTGGCTTATGTGTTGGCTTTCGTGTTGGCTTTTGTGTTGGTTCTTTGTGTTTGCTTTTTGTGTTGGCTTTTTGTGGTAAACCAACTTGCTCACTTGTTGTATTAGGTACTGTGGTGCACAGAGTACTATAAAGCACAATGTATGCTTGTTCACTGTCTGTTCACTACGTTAATGGCGCATGACCACACCTAAAAACAAACAAAATAACCCATCACTCAATCAATCAATCAATACTTGTAAATAAAACGTTAAAGTTAATTGGCATTAATATATGAAAACACCATCAGAAATATTTAATAAAAAACTGTATGTCGGTATTAACAGCAACCCATGTACGAATTTTCTTTTTATAAAGCTACAGTCGTTAACATCCCCCTTTAACGAATATATAAACATAAATGAATGAATGTCATGTCAGTTTGTTCAGATTATCTTGTTCAAACCTGTAGATATTTGTTGAGTCCATAGGGAACCGCCCATAAATTAAATTTTAATTTTTGGTTTTAGAAAATCCAACATAGCCTTGTACATTCTCGGTAAACAACCAATATGGTCTTTTACCGGTTGCCAATACATAGTCATTAATCAAGAAAGCATTCATTGTTCCAGTCATGTACAGGTAATTAATATTTTTTGTCTATGGTTTTCCATTAGTGGTAAAATGAATGGCATTTTTAAGTTAGACTGACCTGAGTATTCAATAGTTCACTGCCTGGAAACAATGGTTACACTCTACTGCATCTTGGGTTTTCAGCAACTGCTACGGCGGTAAGGCTTTTCTTTCCAAGTTTCTAAAAATAAATAAAATAAACCGCTATAAATACCTAAATTCAGGTAAATACATGCATTTCATAAAATAAAATAAAATAATATCAAACAAAAAATTAAACAAGTTAGTTTTAAAAAATAATTTCACCTTCACTTGCACTGGTTTGTTATTGTTTCCATCTAGTGGTCCCAAAAGCGCAATAGTTTCTTGTATCTCAGACATGTAAGGTATACCGGTTATCTGCAAACAAATAAATAAATAAAAATCATTAATTACCTAATCAATAACGATAAATTTAGGGTTCATTAGAATGACATTATTAAAATAAGCATTCATAGGTACTTACAAAAAAAAGGACTTTTCTTCCACAGCTCTACTGTATACGTCTATTTGCTAGTCCTGTCAGTGTATCACTAACGCAATCTTATCAGTCTGCTTAGCAACAGAGAGAGTTGCATTTTCTCAGCGTTTTGCCCTTGAACTCATGTCTGTCTCTCACATGTTCCCGAGCCTCCCCACATTCGTTAATCTCCATAAGATTTGCGTACCTTATACTAGTTTCATGTTTTTAATAAGGAACCAAAATGGCTGCCTGTTATTCATTGGTAGTACTACTGCATAAGAACCAATATGGCGGCTGCTTAAACGTCGTACCTGCTAGCCACCACGAGGCAAGTAAGCTGATATCACACTTCCTGCTGACGTAGACATTCCTTCCTCGTCAGCAACAGCAACAGCTCTCACGAGACCTCTGGCTAGGTACAATATTCAGTCTCCAGTGAGCAGGACTGTGTGAGAGTTAGCATTGAAAAACATGTGTGTCTTATTGTTATTATTATTCTTAAACATTTTACTGTAATAATAATCATCATTAGCAAGCGGCCATCCTCAATACATGATAATGTTAACCACATACTTTCACCCTAAAACAAATGACTTTACCCAGTTCAATATTTTTTTAATAACATTTCAGGCCAATGACCTTACCGTTTTGCACATGACTTGGTCGAGCAAATGTTATAGGTTTCAATAATCTAAAACCATTTACTGTGCCAGACAGCAGTCTCGCTTATTATCATTTACTAGCATGTTAAAGATCCCCTTCAGGGGTAAAAATCTTAGCATGCTTCACGCATTTTCAATTATTCGCCTCCATCCGTCATAGGAAATATCACAAAACCAATCGTAATAATCTGCCCCGCCATCCAGCCAAAATAAAATTATTTCTTCAGGGCATGGTCACTGTGCTCGACAACAGGCTCGTTGAGACACATAACAACAGTACCGGCTCTCTCAACGACCACACTTAATTAAAATTTAAACAGGTAAAAAAATAGGGCCTTAGGCCCTTTTGACAAAAATCAAAATATCAATTCAAAAACAGGGCATCACCCCAAATGCTAAAACCCCTCATACAAGTCCGTAGCCTTCTTCGTTCACAAAATATTAACAAAAAGTGCACTTAGGCCCTTTTGACAAAAAAATCAAAACTACATTCAAAAACGGGGCGTCATCCCTATTCCAACGACCCCTCATACAAGACCGTAGCCTTCTTAGTTCTCAAAATATTAACAAAAGTGCACTTAGGCCCTTTTGACAAAATCAATCAAAACTACTTTCAAAAACGGGGCGTCATCTCAAATCCAACGACCCCTCATACAAGTCCGTAGCCTTCTTCGTTCTCAAAATATTAACAAAAAGTGCACTTAGGCCCTTTTGACACAAATCAAAATTACATTCAAAAAACGGGGCGTCATCCCAAATCCAACGACCCCTCATACAAGTCCGTAGCCTTATTGGTTCGCAAAATATTAACAAAAGTGCACTTAGGCCCTTTTGACAAAAATCAAAACTACATTCAAAAAACGGGGCGTCATCCCAAATCCAACGACCCCTCATACAAGTCCATAGCCTCCTTCGTCCTCAAAATATTGACAAAAGTGCACTTAGGCCGTTTTGACAAAAATAAAAAATAAATTCAAACACGGGCTGTCATCCCAAATCCAACGACCCCTCATACAAGTCCATAGCTTTCTTAGTTCGTAAGATATTAAAAAGCACATGACCTATTAGTTTTCAATCTTTTGGTTAAATTAAATTTTAAAAAACTCATCCATAAATAATTATTTAAAATGCCCGCCCTCTTACAAAACCCCCAAGTGCGCATGCGTAAATAAACAAAATCAAAATGGTGATACATAGCGGCTACCAGCAAAACGCATGCGCTTTATGAGCAACAACGTTTAAGTTCATACTGGTAGCGCCCCTCATGTCTGTCGCATTTGTAAGGTGAATTTTACTAAAAAATTACAATTTCACCCCCTAGTAGGGATAGGTTTTATTTAGGGGTTGAAATGAGTTGTCCACTGGAAAGAGGGCGTCAGCCCGAGTCCAACGATATGTCGCATGTCAAAATCGGCCCATGGGTTCGAATGATATCGACTTTGCCCCTGAATGTATTGCGGGTTAGTATGTGACGTCAGAGGGAATGGTGGAGGGAGGGGGCAGAACTCTCACTACTCCCCTACTGATGGTATATTGGCTTTCATGGCCGGTGAATTAAACCTCAGCAATTCTTCTAGGTTTGTGCCGTGTCTTGTGTGGAGTTTCGCCTGCTTGAAATTTTAGTTTTCGCAGTCAAGTAGTGCAGTTGCACTCTATATAAAGGGAGGCAGCGCGCAGTTCCTTACTCCTCTGGGGGTCCGGGCGGGGACACCAAGAGCCCGCCGATGAGCCAGCTTGGTGCCCTAGGCGAAACCCCACACAAGACACGGCACAAACCTAGAAGAATTGCTGAGTTTTTACACATTTCGAATTGATTTTTACAATTGTTTTCATAATTCTTTTATAGTTATGTTCATTATTTTGATTTTTATATTTCTTTTATAACTGTAATTTTATTTTTATGATTTTCATTTCTGTATTTATATTTTATTTTTGCACTTCAATTGTTAAAGTTTTTAGTTTTTTTTTAATTTTATCCAACACATTACATCAAGTGGATACGTAACTTATATAATATTTGCTTTTTAGAAATACTAGCACTTCAACATGAACATTCTCCAAAATTTGGCTTAAAGATTCAACTATCAACATCTTTGAAAGGATAAACTGTCCTTTTGAGAGGTGACTAATATAGAGACCACTATCCCATAAAGGGTTAACAATTTACTGACTGGTACCTATATGTATATTTCCTCACTATATTATTAGTATAAGATGTCAACTTGCTCATAGCTTATCAATGTCACATAAGCTAAAAATTATTAAAGTTAACAATATTATACCGCCATCCTTTATTCTAGACAAGAATATTAGACTGCAATAGTTCCAAGATTACACCAACAGTTCACTCTCGCATTGATTTAACTTATAATCAGAAAAATATATTAACCTCTGCAGTAATAGATGAGGACCTAATGCCCCCCCCCCCCCCAAACTAAAATCCCGGCTACGCCACTGCTAAATGTAATGTAAGATATGATGTTAGAAACAACGTCAGGTGGGTCATATTTTGTTTGCGTGGATAATAATCATACCTAAGCGCACTTACATCCTATAAGCGCACAATATTGCATTTATACTGGGAACGTTTAGTAATATTCAATAATTTAAGCTCTGGAGTGTTCCTAGGATATTATTTAATTATTTAGCGTATGGCTTTTACTGCCGGGAGTGTCCGAGGTCATATTCGACTCGCCAGAGGCTGTAGCTGCTTCAATGAGGACACCCATGGGGTGAGCTACAAGCTCCGTTCAATTTCAAGTAGTTCCAACTTTCACTACCAGATGTCACGGACACCTAGTGGTGAACGTTAGAATTTTGATAGTGCATTTGAACGAAATCTTACCTAGCAATGTAGCTTCACACAAGTTTAGTTAGAGGATGGATCTTTTACATGCCATAAATCCATGACATGGGCCCGTCGGCTTTACTTCCCCACCGAAAGAAGGCATACTGAAGGGTTTTAACGCTCTTAAAGAATCCGATGACTTCGGCCGGGTTTGAACCCGCGATATTGGACATAGAAGCTCAGCATGCTACCAACTACGCTAGGATATTATATGTCGGATTCGAATAATATTATAGGAACATTATACAGTGAGGGCCCACTCCATAGAACGGAGCCTCGCAGAGGCCGTGCCACGGACAGGTCGCCTTTCCTCACCGCCAGATTAATAACAAGCACTGATTTCAACAGCAGATTGGGAAGCCCTGGCTGCTGTCATAGCATTTCTTACTTAAGCAATTGGCAAGATACATTACTTGTGATAATCAAGACTTGCTGTGAAGTACTGTAGGCTACCTCGTATCACGTGAACAGGGTTAGGTATAGAATAAAATATCGAATTTTCCGTGCGGTTTTTACTTGTGGGGGAACCTCAAACAAAAGGTAGCCGATACAGAAACAATCCGCGTACTCTGGAGGCTCTCGATATCAGTGAGGATGAATTACAGCGAGTGAACCAAAACTTCCTACGGCGGTGCAACGAGTGTTTATGAAATGAAATACAGCAATTCCAGCAACTACTCTGAAATTTCTGTAAGTAACTATCATATATATTATTTCAGTAGTATAGATCCCTCCTGAGGCGCTCACAAGTGACTGACAGTGACAAATGAGCATTCAAATGAAAGAGAATAGACATTAGAAGTGACGAATAGCACTCTAATTTCACAAATATCTATAATTTCTTTAAAAAACTACTTTAGAAATGTACGAAGCGTACGATTTTCTGATATTGTTGCTGTAGGAAAATACGCTCCATTATTGCTGTTCACTTCACATTTTGGCCGCTGTGACACCTGTTTCATGTTTTTAACATTCTGAGGTCTTTCCTTTATCATTTTGCATGGATTTCAGAAACAGTAAATCAAAGGAATGAGTACTGAAATCATGTAATTTCATAATTATCGAATAACTGGAGAGTGTTATGACGATCCAATTTTCAGTGATTGCCTTCTTAAGTTTGGGGACGTAGAACTTGGAATTCTAACTGAAATGTAAATAGTGTTGTATAATCATTTGTTGAAATAAAAAACATAACAACCTTTTCCTTTAAGTCTCTCATTATAAATCTATTGGGGAAAGTGTGGTTTATGAACATGCCAGATTTCTCGCACGGGTCCGCTAGTGAATATTAAATACGTTAAAAAGTGTAAATGTGTTAACTAGTTGGGTGCTACGCTACTGCTAGCACCAATGCCTTGCTCGACACACTGCAATACTTAGTGCCCCAGCAGCCACACAGTCACGGCGAATCTCCGTTCTAAAGGGAGGGCCCTCACTGTACAATATCAAAACAATTCCCGAAAAGGCCAAACTAGAAACCGCCTGTGCAGATTTAGAAAGAAGTTTAACCGGTGAGAAAAATGTGACACATCTGGTTGTGAATTGGTTGAGGAACATTTACTCTTGAATCCATCATTGAATGAGCTTGAATCAGCAGAACCAAAAAATGCTTTTCAACTTATTAAACAAAATGGTTGGCCAAATATATTCCCAAATATATGGACATCACATTGAATTTTGCTCACCATATTTGTAATTGACGCTGAAATAGAATAGGGTTTCAGTAAATTAAAACTTATAAGAATGAATTTACAAGAACCATGTGTCAGGATAGACTGTCAAATCTGGCAACTTTGTCTATAGAAAAGAGTATTGCCCAGGACTTGAATTATTTAGAATTAATAAAAACATTTGCAACCGCAAAGGCGAGGAAGGCAGTAATCTAGATGTTTTCATAGGGGAAGGGGCGCCACAATTAGCTCTCGCACCATCTGGAAACCTTACGAGGGCCCCCTCTGAATATAAGATGCCCAGCCATACAGGAGAGGGGGCGCCACAATGAGCTCTCGCACCCCCTGGATACCTTGCTAGGGCCCCCTCTGAATATAAGATGCCCAGCCATACAGGGGAGGGGGCGCCACAATGAGCTCTCGCACCCCCTGGAAAACTTGCTAGGGCCCCTCTGATTATAAGATGCCCAGCCATACAGGGGAGGGGGTGCCACTATGAGTTCTCGCTCCCCCTGGAAACCTTGCTAGGACCCCTCTGAATAAAAGATGCCCAGCCATACATGGGAGGGGGTGCCACAATGAGCTCTCGCACCCCCTGGAAACCTTGCTTGGTCCCCTCTGAATATAAGATGCCCAGCCATACAGGGGAGGGGGCACCACAATGAGCTCTCGCACCCACTGGAAACTTTGCTAGGGCCCCTCTGAATATAAGATGCCCAGCCATACAGGGGAGGGGGTGCCACTATGAGTTCTCGCTCCCCCTGGAAACCTTGCTAGGACCCCTCTGAATAAAAGATGCCCAGCCATACAGGGGAGGGGGTGCCACAATGAGCTATCGCAACCCCCTGGAAACCTTGCTTGGTCCCCTCTGAATATAAGATGCCCAGCCATACAGGGGAGGGGGCACCACAATGAGCTCTCGCACCCACTGGAAACTTTGCTAGGGCCCCTCTGAATATAAGATGCCCAGCCATACAGGGGAGGGGGCGCCACAATGAGCTCTCGCACCCCCTGGATACCTTGCTAGGGCCCCTCTGAATATAAGATGCCCAGCCATACAGGGGAGGGGGCATCACAATGAGCTCTCGCACCTCCTGGAAAACTTGCTAGGGCCCCCATTGAATATAAGATGCCCAGCCATACAGGGGAGGGGGTGCCACAATGAGCTCTCGCACCCCCTGGAAACCTTGCTAGGACCCCTCTGAATAAAAGATGCCCAGCCATACAGGGGAGGGGGTGCCACAATGAGCTCTCGCACCCCCTGGAAACCTTGCTTGGTCCCCTCTGAATATAAGATGCCCAGCCATACAGGGGAGGGGGCACCACAATGAGCTCTCGCACCCACTGGAAACTTTGCTACGGCCCCTCTGAATATAAAATGCCCAGCCATACAGGGGAGGGGGCACCTCAATAAGCTCTCGCACCCCCCGGATACCTTGCTAGGGCCGCCTCTGAATATAAGATTCCCAGCCATACAGGGGAGGGGGCGCTACAATGAGCTCTTACACCACCTGGAAAACTTGCTAGGGCCGCCTCTGAATATAAGATGCCCAGCCATACACGGGAGGGGGCACCACAATGAGCTTTCACACCACCTGGAAACCTTGCTAGGGCCCTCTCTGAATATAAGATTCCCAGCCATACAGGGGAGGGGGCGCTCCAATGAGCTCTCACACCACCTGGAAACCTTACTAGGGCCACCTCTGAATATAAGATGCCCAGCCATACAGGGGAGGGGGCACCACAATGATCTCTCACACCACCTGGAAACCTTACTAGGGCCCCTCTGTATATAAAGGAAGGAAGGAAGCTTGTAGTTTAACGTGACCGTTAATCTTGAGATCATGAGCCACGGGACCTCTGTATATAGGATGCCCAGCCATACAGGGGAGGGGGCGTCACAATGAGCTCTCGCACCCACTGGAAACTTTGCTAGGGCCCCTCTGAATATAAAATGCCCAGCCATACAGGGGAGGGGGCACCACAATAAGCTCTCGCACCCCCCGGATACCTTGCTAGGGCCGCCTCTGAATATAAGATTCCCAGTCATACAGGGGAGGGGGCGCCACAATGAGCTTTCACACCACCTGGAAACCTTGCTAGGGCCCCCTCTGTATATAGGATGCCCAGCCATACAGGGGAGGGGGCGTCACAATGAGCTCTCGCACCCCCTGGAAACCTTGCAATGGCCCCCTCTGTATATAAGATGCCCAGCCATACAGGGGAGGGGGTGCCTCAATGAGCTCTCGCACCCCCTGGAAACCTTGCTAGGGCCGCCTCTGAATATAAGATTCCCAGCCATACAGGGGAGGGGGCACCTCAATAAGCTCTCACACCCCCTAGAAACCTTGCTAGGGCCACTCTGAATATAAGATGCCCAGATATACAGGGGAGGGGGCACCACAATGAACTCTCACAACCCTTGGAAACCTTGCTAGGGCCCCTCTGAATATAAGATGCCCAGCCATACAGGGAGGGGGCAGCACAATAAGCTCCCGCACCCCCTGGAAACCTTGCCAGGGCCGCACTGAATATAAGATGCCCAGCCATACAGGGGAGAGGGCGCCCCAATGAGCTCTCGCACCATCTGGAAACCTTGCTAGGGCCCCCTCTGTATATAGGATGCCCAGCCATACAGGGGAGGGGGCGTCACAATGAGCTCTCGCACCCCCTGGAAACCTTGCTATGGCCCCTCTGGATATAAGATGCCCAGCCATACAGGGGAGGGGGCGCCACAATGAGCTCTCGCACCCCCTGGAAACCTTGCTAGGGCCCCTCTGAATATAAGATGCCCAGCCATACAGGGGAGGGGGCACCACAATGATCTCTCACAACCCTTGGAAACCTTGCTAGGGCCCCTCTGAACATAAGATGCCCAGCCATACAGGGGAGGGGGAAGCACAATAAGCTCCCGCACCCCCTGGAAACCTTGCTAGGGCCGCTCTGAATATAAGATGCCCAGCCATACAGGGGAGAGGGTGCCCCAATGAGCTCTCGCACCATCTGGAAACCTTGCTAGGAACCCCTCTGTATATAGGATGCCCAGGCATACAGGGGAGGGGGCGTCATAATGAGCTCTCGCACCCCCTGGAAACCTTGCAATGGCCCCTCTGAATATAAGATGCCCAGCCATACAGGGGAGGGGGCGCCACAACGAGCTCTCGCACCCCCTGGAAACCTTGCTAGGGCCCCTCTGAATATAAGATGCCCAGCCATACAGGGGAGGGGGCACCACAATGATCTCTCGCACCCCCAGTAAACCTTGCTAGGGCCCCTCTGAATATAAGATGCCCAGCCATACAGGGGAGGGGGCACCACAATGATCTATCGCATCCCCTGGAAACCTTGCTAGGGCCCCCTCTGTATATAAGATGCCCAGCCACACAGGGGAGGGGGCACCACAATGAGCTCTCGCACCACCTGGAAACCTAGCTAGGGCCCCCTCTGAATATAAGTTGCCCAGCCATACAGGGGAGGGGGCACCACAATGAGCTCTCACATCCACTGGAAATTTTGCTAGGGCCCCTCTGAATATAAAATGCCCAGCCATGCAGGGGAGGGGGCACCACAATAAGCTCTCACACCACCTGGATACTTTGCTAGGGCCGCCTCTGAATATAAGATGCCCAGCCATACAGTTGAGGGGGCACCACAATGATCTCTCGCACCCCCAGTAAACTTTGCTAGGGCCCCTCTGAATATAAGATGCCCAGCCATACAGGGGAGGGGGCACCACAATGATCTATCGCATCCCCTGGAAACCTTGCTAGGGCTCCTTCTGTATATAAGATGCCCAGCCACACAGGGGAGGGGGCACCACAATGAGCTCTCGCACCACCTGGAAACCTAGCTAGGGCCCCCTCTGAATATAAGTTGCCCAGCCATACAGGGGAGGGGGCACCACAATGAGCTCTCGCACCCACTGGAAATTTTGCTGGGGCCCCTCAGAATATAAAATGCCCAGCCATGCAGAGGAGGGGGCACCACAATAAGCTCTCACACCACCTGGATACTTTGCTAGGGCCGCCTCTGGATATATGTTGCCCAGCCATACAGGGGAGGGGGCACCACAATGAGCTCTCGCACCCACTGGAAATTTTGCTAGGGCCCCTCTGAATATAAAATGCCCAGCCATACAGGGGAGGGGGCGCCACAATGAGCTCTCACACCACCTGGAAACCTTACTAAGGCCCCTCTGAATATAAGATGCCCAGCCATACAGGGGAGGGGGCACCACAATAAGCTCTCGCACCCCCTGGATACTTTGTTAGGGCCGCCTCTGGATATAAGATGCCCAGCCATACAGGGGAGGGGGCGCTACAGTGAGCTCTCGCACCCCTTAGAAACCTTGCTGGGCCCCTCTGAATATAAGATGCCCAGCCATGCATGGGAGGGGGCACCTCAATAAGCTCTCACACCCCCTGGAAACCTTGCTAGGGCCGCTCTGAATATAAGATGCCCAGCCATACAGGGGAGAGGGCACCACAATGAACTCTCACATACCTTGGAAACCTTGCTAGGACCGCTCTGAATATAAGATGCCCAGCCATACAGGGGAGGGGGCAGCACAATAAGCTCCCGCTCCCCCTGGAAACCTTGCTAGGGCCGCTCTGAATATAAGATGCCCAGCCATACAGGGGAGAGGGCGCCCCAATGAGCTCTCGCATGATCTGGAAACCTTGCTAGGGCCCTCTCTGTATATAGGATGCCCAGCCATACAGGGGAGGAGGCGTCACAATGAGCTCTCGCACCCCCTGGAAACCTTGCAATGGCCCCTCTGAATATAAGATGCCCAGCCATACAGGGGAGGGGGCGCCACAATGAGCTCTCCCACCCCCTGGAAACCTTGCTAGGGCCCCTCTGAATATAAGATGCCCAGCCATACAGGGGAGGGGGCACCACAATGATCTCCCTCAACCCTTGGAAACCTTGCTAGGGCCCCTCTGAATATAAGATGCCAAGCCATACAGGGGAGGGGGCAGCAGAATAAGCTCCCGCACCCACTGGAAACCTTGCTAGGGCCACTCTGAATATAAGATGCCCAGCCATACAGGGGAGAGGGCGCCCCAATGAGCTCTTGCATCATCTGGAAACCTTGCTAGGGCCCCCTCTGTATATAGGATGCCCAGCCATACAGGGGAGGGGGCGACACAATGAGCTCTCGCACCCCCTGGAAACCTTGCAATGGCCCCTCTGAATATAAGATGCCCAGCCATACAGGGGAGGGGGCGCCACAATGAGCTCTCGCACCCCCTGGAAACCTTGCTAGGGCCCCTCTGAATATAAGATGCCCAGCCATACAGGGGAGGGGGCACCACAATGATCTCTCGCACCCCCTGGAAACCTTGCTAGGGCCCCTCTGAATATAAGATGCCCAGCCATACGGGGGAGGGGGCACCACAATGATCTCTCGCATCCCCTGGAAACCTTGCTAGGGCCCCCTCTGTATATAAGATGCCCAGCCACACAGGGGAGGGGACACCACAATGAGCTCTCGCACCACCTGGAAACCTTGCAATGGCCCCCCTGAATATAAGATGCCCAGCCATACAGGGGAGGGGGCCCCACAATGAGCTCTCGCACCCCCTAGAAACCTTGCTAGGGCCCCTCTGAATATAAGATGCCCAGCCATGCATGGGAGGGGGCTCCTCAATAAGCTCTCACACCCCCTGGAAACCTTGCTAGGGCCGCTCTGAATAGAAGATGCCCAGCCATACAGGGGAGGGGGAACCACAATGAACTCTCACAACCCTTGGAAACCTTGCTAGGGCCCCTCTGAATATAAGATGCCCAGCCATACAGGTGAGGGGGCAGCACAATAAGCTCCCGCACCCCCTGGAAACCTTGCTAGGGCCGCTCTGAATATAAGATGCCCAGCCATACAGGGGAGAGGGCGCCCCAATGAGCTCTCGCACAATCTGGAAACCTTGCTAGGGCCCCCTCTCTATATAGGATGCCCAGCCATACAGGGGAGGGGGCGTCTCAATGAGCTCTCGCACCCCCTGGAAACCTTGCAATGGCCCCTCTGAATATAAGATGCCCAGCCATACAGGGGAGGGGGCGCCACAATGAGCTCTCGCACCCCCTGGAAACCTTGCTAGGGCCCCTCTGAATATAAGATGCCCAGCTATACAGGGGAGGGGGCAGCACAATGATCTCTCGCACCCCCTGTAAACCATGCTAGGGCCCCTCTGAATATAAGATGCCCAGCCATACAGGGGAGGGGGCACCACAATGATCTCTCGCACCCCCTGGAAACCTTGCTAGGGCCCCTCTGAATATAAGATGCCCAGCCATACAGGGGAGGGGGCGCCACAATGATCTCTCGCACCCCCTGGAAACCTTGCTAGGGCCCCTCTGAATATAAGATGCCCAGCCATACAGGGGAGGGGGCACCACAATGATCTCTCGCACCCCCTGGAAACCTTGCTAGGGCCCCTCTGAATATAAGATGCCCAGCCATACAGGGGAGGGGGCGCCACAATGATCTCTCGCACCCCCTGGAAACCTTGCTAGGGCCCCTCTGAATATAAGATGCCCAGCCATACAGGGGAGGGGGCACCACAATGATCTCTCGCACCCCCTGGAAACCTTGCTAGGGCCCCTCTGAATATAAGATGCCCAGCCATACAGGGGAGGGGGCACCACAATTAGCTCTCGCACCCCCTGGAAACCTTGCTAGGGCCCCTCTGAATATAAGATGCCCAGCTATACAGTGGAGGGGGCACCACAATGATCTCTCGCACCCCCTGTAAACCTTGCTAGGGCCCCTCTGAATATAAGATGCCCAGCCATACAGGGGAGGGGGCAGCACAATTAGCTCTCGCACACCCTGGATACCTTGCTAGGGCCGCCTCTGAATATAAGATGCCCAGCTATACAGGGGAGGGGGCACCACAATGATCTCTCGCACCCACTGGAAACCTTGCTAGGGCCCCTCTGAATATAAGATGCCCATCCATACAGGGGAGGGGGCACCACAATTAGCTCTCGCACCCCCTGGATAACTTGCTAGGGCCGCCTCTGAATATAAGATGCCCAGCCTTTCAGGGGAGGGGACGCTACAATGAGCTCTCGCACCCCCTAGAAACCTTGCTAGGGCCCCTCTGAATATAAGATGCCCAGCCATGCATGGGAGGGGGCACCTCAATAAACTCTCACACCCCCTGGAAACCTTGCTAGGGCCGCTCTGATTATAAGATGCCCAGCCATACAGGGGAGGGGGAACCACAATGAACTGTCACAACCCTTGGAAATCTTGCTAGGGCCCCTCTAAATATAAGATGCCCAGCCATACAGGGGAGGGGGCAGCACAATAAGCTCCCGCACCCCCTGGAAACCTTGCTAGGGCCGCTCTGAATATAAGATGCCCAGCCATACAGGGGAGAGGGCGCCCCAATGAGCTCTCGCACCATCTGGAAACCTTGCTAGGGCCCCCTCTGTATATAGGATGCCCAGCCATACAGGGGAGGGGGCGTCACAATGAGCTCTCGCACCCCCTGGAAACCTTGCAATGGCCCCTCTGAATATAAGATGTCCAGCCATACAGGGGAGGGGGCGCCACTATGAGCTCTCGCACCCCCTGGAAACCTTGCTAGGGCCCCTCTGAATATAAGATGCCAAGCCATACAGGGGAGGGGGCACCACAATGATCTCTCGCACCCCCTGTAAACCTTGCTAGGGCCCCTCTGAATATATGATGCCCAGCCATACAGGGGAGGGGGCACCACAATGATCTCTCGCATCCCCTGGAAACCTTGCTAGGGCCCCCTCTGTATATAAGATGCCCAGCCACACAGGGGAGGGGGCACCACAATGAACTCTCGCACCACCTGGAAACCTAGCTAGGGCCCCCTCTGAATATAAGTTGCCCAGCCATACAGGGGAGGGGTGCCACAATGAGCTCTCGCACCCCCTGGATACCTTGCTAGGGCCCACTCTGAATATAAGTTGCCCAGCCATACTGGGGAGGGGGTGCCTGTACGATGCTCCTCCCTGGACTAAAAGTCGTTCATTCAGTGCCCACGGACGGCAGCGCCCGCAGCAGAGTCTGGAGTCGTTGGGCATTGTTGTGTGCGATGTCATATTCTTTGGGATCAGGGAGCTCATTGGCATATTTTATCAGATGTTTACCTTGTTTTAGAATTAATATAATAAATCACCATATGATGAGTTTTTTTAAACTGTTACCAGAGAAATGTTACACCAACAACATGTTTTGTCCTCCTGATTGTCGGATTAAAGAGAACACAGAGAGTACTACGAAAACATCTAAGAAAATAGCTTTCTTGGTTTGAAATTTAGGTAGCACAGATCAGCACCAGTAAGTACGATCTAGTTCAGCACATTTTTCATACTTTGTTTCTCGGGTCATTATGGATGCCGATCAGGAACGCGTATTAATAAAGAAAAGAGAAGTCGTCAAAAATCGCGTGACTCGCATAGGTACATTCGTGGATGCATTTGCAGTAAGTGGTAATCTCAACGACATTAAGTTTAGGAAGCAGTCGTTGGCGAGTTTAATGAATGAATATAATGACATTCAGACCCAATTGGAAATCGATTATCCTGATAACGAATCACATGATGTAGATAGAGCAGCCTGTGATGACTTAAGTTTGGACATTAAGTCAAAAATGGAAACGCTACTGTGCCCCGAACATACACACCTACCTCTGCCTGTAAATATTGATAACATGAGCAATAGTTGCGCACTAAAACTTCCAAATATTTCCCTACCCTTGTTCAGTGGCGCTCTACAGGATTTCATGCATTCCCACGAGACCTCTGTAGCGCTGATCATCAACAATGAATCAATCACAGATATTCACAGATATTATTATCTTCTGTAATGCTTGTCTGGTGAACCTCACCACCTATTTGAGAATTTACCCATTTCACAGGATAACTTCAAGGTAGCCTGAGACTTGATTCGCAGTCATTATCACAATCCCAGACTTATATCAGACCGTCACATCAAGGAATTATTGTCACTCCCGAATGCAAAGCATGATTCTCCTAAAGAGCTGGTTTTCCTAATAAATCAACTTTGCAGCAACTTAAATGCCATAGAAGCTCTAAAAATTGAAACGCCCTTGAAAGACCTTATGCTCTCACACTTAGTTTTGGAAAGAATCAGTCTCAATCTCAGGATAAATGGGAGAATGGTATTTTAAATAAAATGCACAACAACTTGAAGGACTTAATCCAATTCTTGGAAAATAAATGCCAAACTTTAGAAATAATCACGTCCAACAAGACAGCTGCTGTAACCCAAGATGAGGTCATGCATGGTATAAGTTCAAGGGGACCATACCGAGCCTTCGTCACCACGTCACCTTATTGTGTGCTATGTAAGACATCTAACAGTCTGCATAAATGCCCAAATTTCAAGTACATGGACGTAAATAGCCGTATAGGTGTTGTGAGGGAACATAATCTCTGTTTCAATTGCTTGAGAAGTGACAATGTAGCCAACAATTGCAACTCATGTAACTGCAGAAGGTGCAATAAAAGTCACCACACATTGTTACATATAGACCAGAATATGAACAGTACTGCTACTCCGTTACACAGTGCATCCCCGCAGCAAGCATATTGTTCTGTCAGAAGTTCATGTCCACACAATGAAGTATCGTTATCAACTACCAATATTAATGTCACGGACGATTACTCTTTACTCCATGACTTTTGTGTTTCTTGTTGTTGAGAGCTTTGATACACAAGGCAGGAAAATTATATAATGGTGGTTACCAGAATATAAAGTTCTCTTATGAGAAGTCTTGAGCGTTTCATTCAATTTGTTTTATTGGTTATACCTACACAGTGTAGGCGTAGGTCCCTAACAAAATATTGGCGACCCTGCAAGGATGCGTAATCATTCAAACAACTTGAAGATTGTGTTGATTTAAAGACCGCGTGTTCCTGTCCGTTCGTGTTCCTGTTCTGTGTTCGTATTGGAAATGGAGAAGTTAATGAAAGCGCGGAAGCCGGTAAGAGCGACTTTACGAAGACGTACAATGCGTTTTTGCAAAACTTAAATCAAGAAATTCAAGACGGCGTGGACGACGACACCTTACAGACCTTGCTAACCAAATTGGAGAGGTTTGGATCGGAGTGGCACCGTTGGACGAGAAAGTTTTAAGTATGTTGCTGGAAAAGGAAGGGGACGAGTATGACCGTGAGTACGAATATGTAGACAGTTTTAGAGACAGATTGGATGATGCAAGACAGAAGTAGGCTCTACGGTTGCAGGCCAATTCCAATGTATTGGCAGTGGTGTCAGCAAGATTGGTCCTATCAGATGGGAATAAAACCAAAAGGCAGTTGAAACTACCTAAAATAGAACTCATGAAATTCGATGGGGAGATAAAGAAATGGGTTGGAATTTCGGGCACAATTTCGGCGCATTCATGAGGACTCTGAAATTGAGGAAGACAAACTCCAACACTTGATCCAATCCACGAAAGTTGATAGTCGCGCTAGAGAATTAGTTGCCAGTTTCCCCCCTACTGCTGAAAATTACCCTAAAGCAGTGGAATCTCTTCAGGGTAGATTTGGAAGGGAGGATTTATTGACTGAGTTCTATGTTAGGGAACTCGTAAGTCTTGTAGTGAAAAATGTTTCTCAAACAAGGAAGAAGACTCAAATTGCTAGTCTATATGGCAAGTTGGAAGCACAACTGAGAGCTCTGTAGTCTATGGGTGTTACCCGAGATAAGTACGGGTCAATGCTTTTCCCTCTAGTAGAATCCTGCTTGCCTGAGGAAGTGTTATGAGTCTGGATGAGGAGTTCGTCAACGGCTATGAGGGATCAAGACAATGGACATGCCGACAAACGGACTGCATTACTTGGTTTTCTGAAGGGTGAAGTAGAGAGTGAAGAGAGGATTACATTTGCTCAAGCACGTTTTTGAGTTTCTAGTGAATCAAGGAGTGCTAAAGTTAAAGAATGGAAAGAGAGTAGTTTAGCAACTGCTAGTGTTCTCTTTGCTGGTAAAGGTGAAGGAAACAGTTTAACGTGTGTCTTCTGTAAAAAAACACATAACAGTAAGGGGTGTTATCTTGCTCAAGAAATGAACTTAGGGGACAAACGTAAAAGGCTGTCTGAAAACAAGGCTTGTTTTTTTTTGTGTCTGAAGATTGGACAAAGGGCTGCAAATTGTATTACGATACTGAAGTGTCTTGTGTGCAGTAGTAAACATGAAGCTATTATGTGCCCAAAATTAGATGTAATTAGGGGGGATTATAAAGGTGAGGAGAAGCACCAGGAAAGGGGCTCAAAATTGCATGGTGTCCCAACTACAACCCTTAATACACAAACAAGTGATGTTTCGGAAGTACTGCTGCAAACTCTTGTAGTTAGGTTGGTTCATCAAGGGAGAGAAAAACTGTACGGGCGTTGTTAGATACAGGCTCGCAGAGATCCTATCTGTTAGAGAAGATTGCTGTGGAAATGGGGTATATTCCATCAAAGACTGAAAAAAATGAACACAGGCTTCTTGGGGGTGCTTCAATCAGTGCCAATGATCATAACCTATATGAGATAGATATAGACGACCTACATCAATCAATTTCTCGAAAAATAAAGGTGTTGGGACAAAAGGAAATTTGTCGTGTAATCCCACGGTTAAACTGGGGCCCTTGGATGGTGAGATCAGAGAAAAGAAAATCTTGCTGTCTGATTTTGAACCAGAGCCATCAGAGAATTGGACTACTATTCGGCGCAGACACTGTGGGTAGTTTATTGACTGGGAACACAATCAAGTTGAAGTCTGGATTGGTTGCTGTTAGGACTACATTTGGTTGGACAGTGATGGGTCAGCTTTGGAAGACAACTGAAAACGATAGCACCGTGTCCATGGTGAACTCTCTGTTTGTGAGAACTGCTACTTTGGGTGAACTGTGGAACCTGGAAACCATTGGAATTGGTGATCCTGCTGAAACACTATCGAAGAAGGAAATTGAAATGGCAACATTGAAACATTTCCAAGAAAATGTTAAGATCAATGAGGAAGGAAGATATGAAGTCGCACTTCCGTGGAAAGAAGATCAGCAGTTATTGTCAGGCAACAAGGAAGTTGCGTTATAAAGACTGGTTTCTGTAACACACCGTTTGATCAAGGAAGACAAATTTGAGAAGTACCAGCAGGTGCTTCAGGACTGGGAACAGGAAGGGATAATCGAAGAAGTTGGTCAGGAGGGCTCTCAGGATGTTGGGTATTATTTACCACACCGAGGAGCTTCCAAGGAAGGATCGAGCACAGCGGTGAGGCCGGTGTTTGATGCTTCATGTAAATCGAAAGGAGGACTTTAACTCAATGACTGTCTGGAAAAGGGTCCTAATTTGTTGGAAGTAATTCCTTCTATTTTGAACCGGTTCCGTTTAAACAGGATAGGTGTGATCGCAGACATTAAGAGGCTTTTCTTAAAATTTCAGTCTCTGAGAATGATCGAAACTTTCTGAAATTCCTGTGGTGGGAGAACTTCACTGAGGGGACTCTTAAATATACCGCCACAAACGGGTCGTTTTCGGAGTGAACTGTAGTCCATTTCTATTTGGAGCCTTATTGGACATTCATCTGAAAAACAGTACATGCTTCACTGAGACAGCAGATAAACTAAGAACCTCACTATATGTAGACAATTGCGTTACTTCCTTGAACACAGAGGAAGAACTCAAACAATTTGTGGATGAGTCTAGGGAGTTACTGTCGCAAGGAAAATTTGACCTCCGAGGATGGGAGCACACCAGATTGAGTCTGGAGGATGAGGTTCTCGAAGTGACACCCGTTTTGGGTTTGTGGTGGGACCCAGTAGCTGATACTTTGGCTTGTAAAGTAGCAAAATTAAATGAATCTGATGTTCTCACAAGGAGACAGTTTTGTCGGTAGCTCAAAGTATCTTTGATCCAATTGGATTTACTTGTCCAGTTTCCATTGTGCCAAAGGTGTTGATTCAAGAAAGTTGGAGAGAGAAAATAAGTTGGGATAGTCCACTGAGTGAAGACGCCCAAAGCAAATTTAATAAATGGTTACATGAACTGTCCTCTATTGCTGAGATTAAAGTGCCTAGAAGATTTTTTAATTGTGAGGACAGATACTCTTGGAGTATGCATGTATTTTGTGATGCCAGTCAAGTGGCTTATGCGGTTATTTTCTTGAGATCATTCAATGGGAAAGAATTTGAAGTGCAACTGGTCGCAGCAAAATCCAGGGTAGCACCACTCAAGAATGTGACGATACCGAGACTAAAGCTATTAGCTTGCACTATAGGCTCACGTCTTGCCTTTACAGTGAAGGAAAGCTTGAATCTAACGGACGTCCCGGAGTACTACAGGAGTGACTCGTCTTCTGTTTTATGTTGGATACGAAGAGAGGAAGCTTGGGGAGTGTTCGTCACTAACCGAGTGAAAGAAATTAGAACATTAACTAACCCAAAGCGTTGGGTTCATCTACCAGGGACGGAAAACCCAGCCGATCTACCTTCGAGAGATTGCTCTACGTTGCAGCTGATTTCTTCTCGTTGGTCCGAGGGACCCGCTTGGTTAAAGTTGGAAGAAAATAGCTGGCCAACGCGCATTGTAGAAGTTAATGAAGAGGAGGTCGATGAAGAAAGAAGAAAAGGCCATGTTACCAATACTATGCTTGTCTCACAGGAAAAGCACTGGTATTTGAGTACTCAAGAATCATCAGAATGGTGGCCTGGATGTTACGGTTCGTCAACAATACCAGGAAGGACGTAGTGCAAAATGTTACTTCAGAATTAGATTGCCTTCAAATTTCAATGGCGGAGAAACGACTGCTGAAATTAGTTCAGGAAGAGAAGTTTACTGAAAGGGACAACCAGAAAACATTCTGCCCTTTCAAAGACCAGATGGGTCTCTTCAGGATTAAGACAAAATAACCAACCGAAAGGATGAATATGATTTCCGTGCGCCGGTTTTATTGCCATCAAAGCACCCTTTGACTGAGATGATAATCAGAGATCATCATTTGAGAGCCTCTCATGCTGGTGTTCAGATCTTACTCGCTATACTCAGGGAGCACTACTGGATACCAAAGGGAAGAAGAACCATTCGCAAAGTCATCAGGAAGTGTACCCAGTGCAGGAGATTCGAAATGGAAAAGACAATCCGGAAACGCCAGCCTTTCCAGAAGATCGTGTGAGAAATGCAGGTGTATTTGAGGTAGTGGGAGTGGACCTTGCTGGACCGCTATACTTAAAATGCAAGAACAAGGCTTGGATTGTGATTTTGACATGTACCGTTGTGAGAGCGGTCCATTTTGAATTAGTCATGACTTTGTCCACTGCAGGGTTTCTGTTAGCTCTTAGGCGTTTCATAGCCCGACGAGGGAGGCCTCGTGTGATTTATAGTGACAACGGAACAAACTTTGTTAGCACCAACAATTTGTTTGGCTTCATTGACTGGAAAAAATTGTGTGCGGAAGTATCCGTTAATAGAATCAAGTGGAAATTTAGTCCTCCTTCAGCCCCTTGGTGGGGTGGATTCTGGGAACGTATTGTGAAAATGGTCAAGAAATTGTTAAGGCGTGTTTTAGGCAAAGCTCTCTTGACATATGAAGAACTATTGATTGTGATTGATGATAGTGAATCGGTAATCAACTCGAGGCCCCTCACCTACATTTTAGAAGACTGTAATGAATTGATACCTCTGACTCCATCAATGTTTCTTCAGGACATTCCCGTGGTTGGCACTCCTAATTTAGACATTCTAGATCAAGTTAATCTCACCAGAAGTTTCAATATCTTCAACAGCTAAGGGGTGAGCTGAGGAGGAGATTCCGACTGGAGTATCTGGGTAGCCTTCTATGCAGTTCATCGAGCAAGGAGTCTGACCATCAGTGGAAGGTAGGAGATGTAGTCATCATTGGTAGTGCTGACAAGAGGAAGATAGACTGGCCCCTGGGGAGAATGACAGCTACACTTCCAGGTAAAGACAAAGTGACCCGAGTAGTTAGGGTAAATACATCCTCAGGAGAACTCCTCCGACCTACGAGACACCTATATCCTTTGGAGGCTGGAGGTGGGAGTGAGGAGGTGCTCTTACTTAGTGGTGCAGTTCCGGAGGCAGTAAGTCTCAGAAGTCGCAACTTCACCAGGAGTGGAAGAAGAGTTAAAATGCCTTCCCGTCTCTGTTTATGAACATTGTGTTTGATTTGCATCAAAGGTGGGAGGATGTCACGGACGATTACTCTTCACTCCATGACTTTTGTGTTTCTTGTTGTTGAGAGTTTTCATACATAAGCCAGTGAAAATGTTGTAATGGTGGTTACCAGAATATAAAGTTTTCTTATGAGAAGTCTTGAGCGTTTCATTCAATTTGTTTTATTGGTTATACCTACACCGGGTAGGCGTAGGTCCCTAACAATTAACATTAGGGATAGCGAAGGTCGAATGTATCAATGTCGAGCACTATTTGACAGTGCACCACAAATGAACTTCGTGTCTCGATACTTAGTGGACCGTTTGGGTATGAAGCTGAATTGTCATTCAATACCCATCAATAGTATTAGCAATACTCGAGCGACTGAATCCTCTTACTTCTGTAAACTTCAGATAGAGTCGAGAGTTGGTACTTATAGTCGTTATATAGTATGTTCTGTCTTGCGCAGATTACTGGCCCGCTGCCTTCATCATGAATAGATTACGAGGACTGGCAACTGCCGTCAACATTCCACTAGCTGACCCTAATTTCAACCAGCCCAAAATGATAGATCTGCTGTTAGATGCTACTGTGTTCTTTGAAGTCTTAAGACTCGAACAACAATCGAGGGATGGTTACCCTACTCTTCAAAGTACACGACTTGGTTGGGTGCTATCTGGATGTTTACCCCCTCACTCGGTTCAACAACGAAAGAATAGAACAACATCATTGTTGTCCATGGCTGAAACCTTGCACACACAGGTGGAACGCTTTTAGGAACAGGAGGAGCTTACGACTTGTAGCCATTCCAAGGAAAAATTGAATGCAAGGAGCATTATCGGAAATCTTTCTCGCGCGATGAGTCGGGCAGGTTCATCGTGTGACTACCACTACGGCAAGGAGTGGGATTACTTGGTGACTCGTTTGACAATGCCAGGAGGAGCTTTGGCTTAATAGAGAGTAAATTGCATCGACAACCTGACCTGAAGAATGAGTATATCAAATTCATGGATGAATATTTACAACTACCTGGTTATTACATGCCTCATCACGCTGTAAACAAGGACACGAGAAGCACTACCAAGGTCAGAGTTGTCTACAATGCGTCGGCTAAAACTACTTCGTCGATCTCCCTGAATGACGTGATGTTGGTTGGGCCAACTGTTCAGCAGGATCTGTTCGCGATCGTTCATCGCTTCCACACACACAAGTATGCGCTAACATCAGATATCGAGAAGATGAACCGACAGATTCAGATTCATGAAGCAGACCGAGACGTCCAGAGAATCTTGTGGCGCAGTTCTCCAAATCAACAACTGGACAGGTACCGATTGACTACTGTAACCTACGGTACTTCAGCGACTCCTTATCTAGCTATCCGTTGCTTACTGGAGGTGGCACTCGAAGGTCAAGAAATATAACCTACAGCAGCCAAAGTTACCAAGAGAGACTTCTACGTTGATGATCTTTTACAGAGACAGATACAATTGAAGCCATCCATTTATACAAAGACCTCTCATCGCTCCTGAAAACCGGAGGATTCCCCATCCGTAAATAGCGATCCAACAACCCTGATATTTTGGAAGCCATCCCACCCACACTTCGCGAGAGCCAGGTGACGTGCAGTCTTCCTCTTGGAGATGGCGCCATAAACACTCTTGGTCTGTTATGGCATTCGAGTTGTGAATCATTTCAATTCACCCTCAACCACAAGAATGTGACTTGGACAAAGAGATCAGTGTTGGCCAATGTAGCGTCCATTTATGATCCCTTGGGAATCATAGGGCCCTTAATTGTTCAGTGCAAGTTGTTTATACATGTTCTTTGGCAACAACTCCTGGATTGGTGCCCTCAGAACTTGAGACACAATGGAAGCAGATACATCAGCAGCTCCCTAAACTAAATGAGATTCATGTACACGGAAGGTGATGGCAGACGGCATGAATGCCAATGTTGAACTTCACGGTTTTTATGATGCGTCAGGAGGAGCCTACGGTGCCTGAGGTTATCTACGTTGCACCAACTCCAATCGAACAATTTCCGTTCGTTTACTTTGCTCAAAATCTAGAGTAGCCCCTTTGAAGCAAGTGTCGCTACCATGACTAGAGTTGAATGACGCACTACTTCTGAGCATTCATTCATGTTCTCAATCCGTAGATTCGTCGGCAGCAATCCTCCTCTTCCATTCTTCCCTGTCGCCAGTCAGTCTCTTCATGTCTCTGTATGAATGGACATTAACATCTGTTATGATCTGCTTGATGTATTGCAGTCTCGGTCGCCCTCTTCCCCTCTTGCCCCGAATTTTGCCATCTAACACAGTTACCATAAAGTCATTGTGGCGATAGAGATGTCCTATCAGTTGGTCTCGTCTTTTCCGTATTGTTTTGAGAAATGCTCTCTTTTCGTTAATGTTTTTGAGCACTTCGTCATTCGTCACTCTTGCGGTCCATGGAATTTTTCCCATTCGCCGCCAACACCACATTTCAAAAGCTGCAAGTCTTCTTTTATCAGCACATCCCATTGTCCAGGCTTCTGAGCCATACAAGGCTACACTCCACACATAACATTTTATAAATTTAGTCCTGGTCTCAATAGATATATTATTTGAAGTCAGAAGGGATTTTTTGCTGTTAAATGCAATTTTGGCCTGGGCAATTCTAGCTTGAATATCAGTTGAACTTTTTCCAGTGGAAGTAATTTTACTCCCTAGATAGGTGAAAGTGTTAACTTGGTTAAGTGGAGCACCTGCTAAGTGAATAGCTGCATTAAGGTGTTCTCTAGCGCATACCATTATTTCCGTCTTTTTAATATTGATTTTCATATTATATATTTCATGTAGAATCCTGTTCATTTCCGTGAGTGCATGTTACAGTTTCTCTTCACTGGTTTCCAGGACTGCTATGTCGTCTGCAAACCTTATTGTCTTGACTGCTACTCCGTTGATCTTAACTCCTCTCATAACTGTCTTACATTCCTCAATGCCTTTCTCAATATATAAGTTGAAAAGTGCAGGCGATAAGCTGCATCCCTGTCTAACTCCTTTGTGAATACAAACTTCTTGCACTACTCCGCATATGTCCACAATCCCTTTTTGGTTTTTATAAAGTTCATAGATTATCCGCCTATCTCTGTAATCCAAGTCAATATCAGTCATAATTTCCATGAGAATGTTCCAATTCACGTTATCGAATGCTTTTTCCAGGTCCACAAAAGCAATGTAAAGTGGTTTCCTTATATCCATCATTTTATCAATTATTTCCCGAATTAGTAATATGGCTTCCCTTGTTCCTCTGTTCTGCCTAAAGCCAAATTGATCTTCATTCAGATTTTGCTCTATTTTGTTTTTTATTCGTCAGTAAATTATTTTAGTCACTATTTCTGATCCATGCGATACCATGCTAAGGGTACGATGTTCCTCACATTTCAGTGTTCCCTGTTTCTTTGGTATTGGTAACATGAGACTCTTTGTAAAGTCGTCTGGGACTTCTCCATTTTTATATATTTCATTGATCAACCCAAACAGATATTTGTGTGTCTTAGAATTCAATGCTTGTAACATTTCTGCTGTTATTTTTATCGTATCCTGGGGCTTTATGTGATTTCAGCTCATTCACAGCATGAAAATATGGATGGTCCTAAGTTATCATGCGAAATAGAATCTCCATTTTCCAGCTCAGTCAATTGTGTAGGGTCTGCATACAGATTTTCCAAATAATTCTTCCACCTCATCACTACGTCCTTGCTCTCAATCATTAGCTTCCCATATTCATCCACTATGCAAACACTACGACCCTTTCTCCTTTTAAATTGCTTATTAATCAAGTCCATTTTTCAAACTATCTGCAATTTCTAAGCATTGTCTCATTATATAATCCTCCTTTGCATTCTTAGCTTCCCTGTTTACGATATTTCGAAGGCTCTTGTAATGACGAATTTCTTCATCACTTCTAGAGTTTTTATACTTTCTTCTCTCCTCTGTAAGCTCAAGTAGTCAATCAGTGATCCAGGGTTTCTGAAGTGATGCTTTCATCTTTCCAACTGTTTTATCAGTCACTTCAAGAATTGTTTGTTTGAAGCCAATCCATTTTTCATTCACTGTACTAGCGGATATATCCTTTATTCTTTCCTGTATCTGGTCTTGCAATTGCAACATAATGCTGGCATGTTTAAACTTGCCGACATCGAACATTTTACGGCCTTGAATAATGGGTCTTTTCTTTTTGAGGATCAACTTAGACTTCATTAAAACAAGGTTGTGGTCACTCGCAACATCCGCCCCAGGATAGCTTTTACATTGTTTGACTTGGTTGCAGTATCTTCTTCTTGTTATTATATAATCTAATTGGTAACGTGCTGTATCGCCAGGGACAGTCCACGTATACCGTCGCCTCGCAGGATGTTCAAACAATGTATTAGTAACTATGAGATCATTTTGTTTACAGAAGTCTACTAAGTGTTGACCTCTATCATTTCTATTGCCAAGTCCATATTTACCAACTGTTTTCCCATCTTCTCCCTCGCCCACAACAGCTTTCCAATCACCTAATAAAATGAGGTTCTCATTATCTTTTAGTTGATCCAATAGCTCTTCTATTTGTTGATACACCTGATCCACTTCCTCATCAGTATGTCGTGAAGTTGGCATGTGTACCTGAAGTAACACTATATCTACTGGGTCATTTTCTAACCTGACCATTATTATTCTGTCGCTGTATTGCACATAGCTTTTTACCTTATTAGCCACATGTCGTTGGAGGATGATGCCTACACCTGCATAGCTTCCCTTTTCTCCAGAATGTATAACTCTCATATCACCACTCCAAAAATCCCCACTTTCTGGCCATCGTAATTCACTCACTCCTAAGATGTCAATCTCGAGCCTAGTCATTTCATACTTTACATTCTCTAGTTTCCCGCAGATCATGAGCGATCGTACGTTCCAAGTTCCTATTCTGAGTGGTAGTATTGGAATTCTTAGCTTCGATACTGTCCTCCGCCGGAGATCCGAATGGAGGACTATTTTTACCTCCGGAATTGAATTTAGTTACAAAGCCTGTCATATTTGCTGCGTAACAAAGGATATCCATAGGATCTTTAATGAAATGGTTTCCTCTTGCCTTTTTCATCCTATGCCGTTGGCCTTACCGGTAGGCTCATCCGCCTTTAGGAGTAATTTCTTACTCCAAGGGCAAGAGAGTGCCTTTCTTTTACCCGCTCATCCACCCCGAAGGCTGTTGGCACTTGGTAAAAGGTATCTCCTTATCCCGGGAGATAATTGGAGCTGACATCTGTCCAAGTGTGCAGATGCCTTTTTACCTATTAATCCCGATAACTGGGCTGCTTTCCCTGCCATTTACGCTGTTCTGAAGTACAACTTCTCCACCGTAAGTGCCGTTAAGGTCTTCACCGTAACCCTGGCAAGGGACCCTTACATGGTACTAACAACCGGGTCAGCTGGACCAAGTTTTTTTTTAAAAATAGAGGTGTTACTCCTCTATCACTCCCCATTATGTCCTGACTTGTGACAGGCAGAGCCTGGCTTCCCAGTTATTGGGCCCAGGTTGGTAGGGTTTACTTCTGAGCAGGCTAATGGAAATGGTGATTAAGACCCTTAATTTACATTCATGTCGACGATATTACTGGACAGACTCCACTGTTGTTTTAGCCAGGTAGTTCCTCAGCCTGGAAAACATGTGTGGTCAACAGGGTGTCGGAAATTCACCAACTGACTTCTCAGCAAGATTGAAACCATTTCTCATCACAGGACAATACAGCAGATGTTATCTCCAGGGGAACAGAGCCACATCGACTTCAAAGCAATCGATTATGGTCGGCGGGGCCCGTCTGGCTATCTACGGATCCTTCAACCTGGCCTGAACTTACCATTGCTTGACCAACCGAAATTCCTGAGCAGCGAGGAGTAAGGTTGTGTTTCGTGGTGAGTAATCACGACGCAGATAACCTCTTCCTCCGGTTCTCCAGCTGGACTAAACTACACAGAGTATTTGCATACATTCTCAGATTTTTCACAAACTAAAGCAGGATGCTGCAGCAAGACGGCATGGACCTTTGACTACTGCCGAACTTCGCGATAGTCTGACAGCAATCATCCACATCGTTCAGCGTTGCTCGTACAGTCAGGAGACACATAATTTACATCAAAGAAACGCAGTGCCACTTCAGAGCAAAGTTCTCACTCAGCACACCTTCCTAGATAGTGACAACCTAGTGGCTAGAGAATGCTGAAGCAACAATAGAACAAAAACATCCTTTGATACTGCCACCTAAGCATCATGTCACAAAATCGCTTATTTGGAATGAACACATACGACTTTTGCACGCAGGAAGCCAACTTATCTTAGCCTCGTTGCGGCAACGGTGGTGGCTAATCAATGGCCTATCTATCTGGCAGGTGATCCTCAGTTGTGTAACATGCTTCCGAGCGAAGACCAATGACACTAGTCAACTCATGGGACAATTGCTTTAGTCTAGAGTGATCCCTAGCAAGCCATTCTCTCATTGTGGTGTGGACTATGGAGGTCCGCTGCATGTGAAATATTTAAGTCCACGAAGTAAAATACAGAAGAAATGGTACATAGCATTGTTTGTGTGCATGGCGACCAAGGCAGTACAAATTGAGGCCGTCAGCGATCTATCCACGGAGGCTTTTATTGCCATCTTAAGAAGGTTCGTTTCAAGGCGTGGCCACTGCAGTCACATGTATAGTGACAATGGCACGTGCTTCACCAGAGAAAGAAGGAAATTAGATGAATTGTCACGCACCATCCGGACAGAAGACCATCAAACGAACGTATTGAATTTCACAGCTGAAGAAGGAATTCGTTGGCATCATATACCTCCTCACTCCCCTCACTTCGGCGGGCTGTGGAAAGCAGGTATAAAATCAGTGAAGACCCACCTGAAGAAGGTTGCTGGTAATACTGTGCTAACCATTGAAGAAATAACCACACTGCTCACACAAATTGAAGCATGTTTAAATTCGAGACCAATCGTTCCGATACGCAACAGTCCTGATGAATATGCTTCCCCTCACCCCTGGTCACTTCTTGACTGGTGAACCCTTAGTCTCATACCCTGAACCAGATTGTCACTTAGGGGCATCATCACGGCTGTCAAGATGGCAACTGGTCCAGCGGTGCCGACGACTCATCTTGAAACGCTGGTAAACTGACCACTTGGGCCAGCTCCAGCAAGGTTCCAAGTGGTTCCAGAATCAACCCCTCAACCTCAAAGCTGGGAGGCTGGTACTTCTGAAAGAAGAAAATGCTGCCCGCCTGCCTCCTCCCCCCCACACACACACACACATGGCTAACCAAAATAATTGAAGAATGATGGTCTGGTGCGTGTAGTGACTGTGCGGACGAGCGAAGGGTCATACAAACGGCCAGTGATCAGTCTTTTCCCTGACGAGCTCATCTAAAGGACTACCAATGTAATTTGATTCACCTTCGTTTTCTCGTATGTGTTTGTGTACATTTTCTGTTTTGATTTTGCTTAAGACTTGTGTTGGAGAAGTATGTCCACGTATTGCTACCTTTCTTGTAATTTGAATGACAAATTAGACGGGCATCATGTACGGTGCTGCACTCTGTACTAAGGTGGTTCACCCAGTGCCCACGAACGGCAGCGCCCGTAGCACAGTCGGGAATCATTGAGCATTCTGTGTGATTTCATATCTTTGGATATCTGGGCAATCAATACCTTATATAAATAAATGCAGTAAGCAGGGCTACCATAAGCCTATGTTGGATAAATTCTAAAGTAGGCCGTAGGCACTAATCACAGGCGTATGTACTGTAAACTACAATAATATGCACAAAGGCAGAGGTGTACTGGTACAGTGGTTTTACTCTAATGTGAGTAAAAAAAATACCAATATGAATACGCTACACCTCATAAACAGTGAAGGAGACGGGGACCTTCCACCAAGATAATATATGATAATATAAATGATGTTCATACCTTCCCAAGCTGGAATTTTACTAGATAAGTCGTGATATTGAAAGGTGTTAATAAAACGCTTAGTCAAACTCAATAGTTTAATGCAACGTGACGAAGGGGCCAGTACATGGATAACACACAGACCGGAAAAAAGGACAAACAAACACCGTCTGGTCAAGGAACACACTCCCACCTTGCAATTTACAGGCAAATTAAATTGCAACCTTCTCACAATCACAAATTAAGTCTATGCCAGTGACCTGAAATACAGCCGCATATTTTATCCGATCCTTGGGTAGTGAAGCAAATGGAGTTTCAACTGCTTTTCCGTGAAGCTTTTTGCATGTGACGCATTGGGTGATCACCTTCCTGGCTAGTCTCCTTATTCCCGTTATCCAGTATTTCTCGCGTAGATTTGACAACAGAGTTTGCAATCCTGCATGTTGTAAATGACAGTGCTTTTGAAAGACCAATCTTTGCACTAACACATGCTTGCCTGACAACAGTATTGGACATTTAAAATGGTTATGTTCATCCCCTAATAGAAGTTTCGTTCTGACTCGTAAGAGTCCCTCTTCGTCAACAAAGGTCTGCATTTCTTTGATCAATCTTGCCTCTTTCTTATCAAAACTATAATTTTGTATGCACCTCATTAATTTCTTCTCTGCTCTCTGAGTTTCTTCATATCTCAGTTCTCCACGTATTGTGTTGTTCTTGCGACACCCATCAATAAATCGAAATATCCATCCTATCAGTCTTACAATCATCGAGTACTTCGAAAAGTAGGCGAGCCATGAAGTGAAGTTCGTCCTTTCAAAAGATGTACTGGACACCACAGTTTTCTTCCTTTCAGCATTTACTTCTTCGTCTTCTTCTGGTGGAGATTCTTTGGACCTGGGCCATTCATTTTGTTCTTGTCTTATCCACGGCGCGGCGGCCCCTCCCACCATTGGGTTTCTTTCAATATCTTTGCATTACAGCCTCTTGAGGGAAGGTCTGCAGGGTTCAAAATTCCGGGAACATGACGCCAGTCAGTAGGATGGCTTTGCAGCTTGATCTCTCGTACTCGGTTGCCAACGAACGTGTTCCAATCTCCTTCCCTTTGTAACCATGCTAGCACAACCATTGAATCACTCCAGTAGTAGGTCTTACTGTCTGAAAGATCCAAACTCTTCTTAACATGGTAGGCAAGTCGAGATGCTATGACTGCTGCTAGCAACTCCAGTCTAGGAATTGTCAATTGTTTTACGGGTGCCACTCTTGCTTTACATGCCAAAAAGCGAACTGAAACCTTTCCAGCAAACTCTGCCCGCAGGAAGACACAAGCGGCAAATGACAATTTACTGGCATCGCAAAACACATGAAAAGTCTTTTCACAGTCCATGAAGGGTTCTAAAGACAGTCTTCTGGGAATCTGGCAGTTACCCAAATGATGCAAATGCTTTAACCATGCAGAAAATTGCTGGGTTATTTCTTCAGGTAATTCAACATCCCAACCACATCTCAATTTCCACGTATGTTGCAGGAGTAGTTTTGGAATGAGTGTAGTGGAACTGGTATAACCCACGGGGTCAAATATACTCTGGGTTATAGACAGCAGAACTCTCTTCGAAATGGATTCTCCCGTTAATTTAAGTCCACTGACATCACAAAACAAAAGATCATTTACAATGTCCCATGATACGCCTAAAATTTGGAACAATTTCTTTGCCTTCATCAACCACATTGCCAAACAAAGTAGCAGTTGCCCACCCTCTAAGCTCAAACTGTCCAGATGCCATCAACTGAGTGGATTCCCGAACAAATTTATTAACTGATTATTCAGTTTCAAGGCTAGTAATGCACTTATCTACATAGAACGATTGCTTCAAAATATTTGCTGTCTGTCTCATGTCTTCTGGAGCCTGATTTAGATGATGGGTGATGGTTGCTCCTAGCAAGAAAGGACTCGAAGACACACCAAATACTACACGTCGATGTCTGAATGTGATCATTTCTTTTGCATCAGCACTGCTCCTCCACAGGAATTTCAGGAAATCACTATCCCTCGCTGATAAGCTTATTTGTAAAAATGTCTTCTTGATGTCAGCAGTAACACCAATGGCACATTGCAACAGTAGCTTTGGAACCAACTCGATCAGATTCGGACCTTTACAAACACAGTCATTCAATGATGTTCCTATGTGGTCCTTAGCTGAAGCATCAAAAACCGGGCGTATTTTTGTGATCTGACTAGTTGCCTTGATGACAGCCCTATGTGGCAAGTAGTACCCTATAGCTTCATTTTCAGGAACTATCTATATGATGCCAGATTGGAGCCAGTCTTGAAACACTCCATGATATTATTTTAATTTCCCAGAAGCACGCAGGCTGTTTGTCACTCCGATAAGTCTCTTTTCTGCCAAAGCTTTGTTATCCAGGAGTTCCAGATGTCCTTCCCTCCACAGCAAGCACACCACTTATCTGTTTTCTTCATTAACCTTCACAGTTTGGTTGAAAAACTGAAGGATATCAGTTTTAAAATCTTCTGTCTTCTTCACGGCCTCCGATTCATTAATACCTATAACCTCAAACTTCCATAAATCTGACAAATCCAAGTTACAGTTGTAGGTTATGGCAGCTAGAGAATTATTTGCAGTCGTTCTGGGGCCCTGAATCGTCCAACCTAATCGTGTTTCAATTGCTACCACAGCATCATCCAAATGTATACATAACCAGTTAAGAATGATCCTGAAATGTCTGCTCCTATCAGCAATCCTATATCAGGTGGATTCCTCCATGTGTCAGACAGAATTATTCGTTTCTCATTGAGTTTGGGGTACACGTTTTGACTTTCAACTCTTGGTACATAACCACAATTTTTGCCCTGTTCTAATACACTTATAGATCCTTGATATTCACCATTTGAAAAATGAAAATCCACAGCCTGCTTCCAGTCTCCGACCGGGTCAGGAATGGAATGAATGAAGCCCCCATCTAGCGGCGAGGATATGAACTGTGCTGGCTGCCGAAGCCTGACGCACTCCTCGGGGGCAATGATTAAATGAATGACAGATGAAATGAAATGATAGTGGCGAGTGTTGCTGGAATGAAATGTTGACAGGGAAAACCGGAGTACCCGGAGAAAAACCTGTCTGCCTCCGTTTTGTCCAGCACAGTTCTCACATCTGTAGAAATATAGGATCTTTGAGCACCGCTGTCATAAAGTGCACGTACTAGTTTAACCTTACCATTATGGACAATATTAACCATTACTGTTTGCAAAAGAGTGTACCCTGACTTCTGTGATAAGAGAGCTTGTGACTCCGCACTCTTTAGGCCTACTTCAACACTTTCAGTTTTCTTACTCTGGATGGGTAATTCTGGACACATAACTGTCACATGGCGCCTAAAACGGACAAGACATTTGACGAAGTTCCTGCACCTCTTAGCACCGTGACCAGCTTTTAAACATACAAAACAACAATTCCTTTTCTTGAGCAAATTCTTTTTTTCATCCAACGACATCATTCTTCCTTTAAAGCACTCTGTAGCCGCATAAGAATTTCTATCACACCACACACATTTTGTATCTGAGCTTTGTTGTTTAGAACTCCCTGAATATATGCACGCTGCAGTAGGTAATCTGCTTGTTTTACCATTGTCAATACTATCACTAGCAACACCCCTATTACTAGAAATACCACTGCGAGCCAACTGAAGGCGCTCTTCACTTTCGACCTCAAGTTTCAAGAACTCCAGCAGATTAGCTAGACGGTCACAAGGATCATGAATTTCAGCTCTACTTACCGTACGTGCCCTTTCCCATGCTCTTAGGATATCGTCAGGTAAAGCTGACTCAACCACCGGATACAACATGGCAGCGTACTTCTCCATCGTTACTCCTAGGGTCTCTAAGGCTCTATGTTTAGTTTCTAATCTGTCATACAACTTTGCTAAAGATATAACATCATGTGTCATCACCAAACCAAGTAATTCGCGAACGTATATCTCTATTAGTAGTTCATCACGAGCAAACCTTGATTTCAGCTGTTCGATGGATTTCCTATAGTTAGGGCCTGAAGGGGGAAAGCTCTCAACAAGTTCCCTAGCACTGGATCCCGGCACTGTTGCTTGTATTAAGTATTGGAACTTGTCCTCATCAGCAGTTGTTTCGTCATAATTAATCTTGCGACACTGTCCCCAGAAACCTAACTAATTTCTCACATTACCATCAAACGCCTTCAGTTCCAAATTAGGTAATCGTAAGTTCCTTTTATGCGAAGATGAGAAATTTGCTTCACTTCCACTTTCTGATACGACATTCCCTCGATCAAGAAGTACATTCTCATACCTGGTTTTGGCTGCTATCCATTCCTCATTATACGCTTCGGCGGCTTCGTACTCCTTTTCAAATTTGTTCATCGAAATATTCTGCCGTAAACCATACATCCCGTATATTGTCTTCTATCATGAAGAGACGCGTTGCTTTGTCCTCTAGAATTTTGAATGCAGTTTCTACGTCGTCTGGCACACGCGGATCTACGTCCAATTTATGTTTAAACACGTTCAATGATTTCGTGTATAAACGTCGCACTAAACCTCGTTCCCGTTTTAATTTTTCCATTTTTTCTAATCTTGTCAAGGTCGCCAGATATTAATAAAACGCTTAGTCAAACTCAATAGTTTAATGCAACGTGACGAAGCGCCATTACATGGATAACACACAGACCGAAAAAAAAAGACAAACAAACACCGTCTGGTCAAGGAACTTAGAACAAAAGGGATGGCGGGTGAGTTCAGCAGAGGAGTGAACTACATCATTTCCAGACCAATTTTAATCATTACAAAAGTTATTTATAGCTAAGAAATTCCTTCCGTAGGTTCTCGTCTTCTTCACTGTTGTTGACTGAGCCTAATTTGATACGCTTAGCCTACGGTACATTCAGGAGGGAAACCCCCAACGTTTATATCGCAAAACTACTGCTCACTAGAATGGAAATAATACAAAATAAGGTAATTCCAAACAGGCAATCACTTATATTATACTACTTAATTGCATTTGAAATGTTTTCACAGGACGATCTGAGGTTATGTGCACCATGTAATAAAAATACTGTATACCTTACCTTTGTTGTTTTACTGACTGTTAATGTTTCTCTTGGGATGGTTTGTATCCACTTCTTTGTCAAGCTTGCTTCTTTCGGAAAAGAAAACACGTGTACTTTTGGTCCCGTTGGATAATTTCTTCAACACACAGCGCCTATATGACATTTTGCCGATTAATAATAATGCGGCTACGGTGACGTAGTTGGTAGGATGCTGACTTGCTGTGCCCAGGATCACGGGTTCAAACACCGCCAAAGTCGTCAGATTCTCTAAGAGCGTTAAAATCCTTTAGTATGCCTTCCTTTGGAGGGGAAGTAGAGCCAGCGATTCCATGCCATAGATTTATGGCATGTAAAATATCCTTTCACTATCTAAACTTGTGTGAAGCTAAATTTCTCCCTTAGATTTCGTTGAAACTCTCTATTGAAGATCCAACCTTCACCACTAGGTATCGGTGATATCTGATAGCAAAAGTTGGAACTACTTGAAAGTCAACGGAACTTGTAGCTCACCCCATGGGTGTCCACTTGAAGCACCTCCAGCCTCTGGCGAGATGAACATGTCCTCGGACACTCCTGTCACTAAAATCCATACCCTAAAAACTAATTAAATAAATAATGCAGATATCGAGATAAAATAAAACTTGCACAAAACGTTCGCAACACACTTTCTAAATTGATTCAAGTAATTTGAGCGATGAAATGCAAAGACTATTGAAGGTTCACTTCGCTACTATCGCTACTTTTGGTCAAGCAAGGAAGCTATTGTCAGAGAGTGCGGAGGCCTTATTTCTAGGTGGCGTTGATTTAACATACTTTCTTCTCTTCGGATAACTTCTCTTTCTATTAGAATTATTTTGCAGTCTGAAATACTAGACCCCGGAAGCAGCCTTGTTCTTTCGAAGAAAGGCTATGGTGTCATGCAGTTTCCAGTCTTCGCAAAGCAGTTTAACGACTCCCGCTGATTTATAAACATCAATGTAGTCGGCTTTATGAATAATGGTTGGTTGTTTCATTATTGGCTTGTCAACCTGACCGAACATTCGATCAGCTGGTTAAATACTGTGGTTTGTACGAGGAACATTATGTGAAACGTGTTCACTTAAGAATTTCTTTCTACTAAAAATGCATAAGCGCTACACTCATCAAAGAACAGTCTAATACTTGCAACATCTTCAGTTAGTTGCAGGGCTACAAGATGCTGTAACAGAGCAGAAGAAACATCGATAAAGCCGCTTCCAGCTTGATCTTCTGTCCATAAATAATAGTTTGGATGATTCCCATAAATCTTAACAATACATACACAATACAACCTCACTAGCCAGGAATTGTATGCCCTTTATATTGATGATTCTGGAAGAAGCGGAATTAGCTGTACATCGAAGCTCATTGTCGCAGAATATGTCCAATGTTTACATTAAATTATAAAATGTTGATGCACGATGACTGTGCAGTCGTTTACAGGCCATGTATTCAGTCTTTTTTACTGGATCAGTTGTTGCACTAATGATAGGTTTCATTTTACAGCAGTAACTACTAACATCTAAAGATGGGGAACAAAATCCAATATTGAAATATTAGAAAAGTTTTCGAGACATAGACACTGTGTTGCCAATATCAACTCAAGTATCATTGCACATTATCCACACCTTCGTTTTATTTTAATTAGCATCGAGGTCAACAAGCTTTGATTTTTGTCTTCAATAATGTGCTGTCTAACATCACTCAGTCTACCGCTATCTCACAGTTCAAATATACTCTCCAATCAATGATAAGGACCTGAGATTAAAACATTAGGTTGGACAGATATTAATATACACCACTGCTGACTAGAAGATTTGTTCATCAGAAAATAATTATATTTATTTATATTGAAAGATGCTTTGTTCTACTGATTTGTACAAATGTTTGCATTGAATGTCCCTTTCTTGAATTTTCATGTCTTTTCTTTTAATTCATCCGTTATAATTTTTTATCTCCCACTTTACAACTTACCTTGTAAATGAATTGTTAATTATTCTGCCAACAAATATAATTATATTTTTCTTTAGCTGTAAAGAAAACAAATGTCGTTATTCCTTAATATTAGAACATAATTGACACCAACTCTTGTTAAACGTGCTACCCTAAACATTCAATCAACGTAATACTCAGGCTATAATGGTGGGATTTCTGCCATAGAAAACGCCGTTGCATGCCCCTCCGCCACACCTATCCTGTTATTTTCCACAGAGTTGGTAATTGGCCGACGGTTGGTGACATTAGGTGGTAGTTATTCTCACTTTGCATGACTTGCAGGTGTTAAAAACTTTATTCTTCGTTGTAATCAAATTAATTTGTCTTGTTCCCTCCGGAAGTTAAGCCATCATCTCTAGTTCTCCCTTAATCGCAATTCTCAAAATCAAAAACCCTCAAAATTTAATAAAGCCAGCGCCAATTACTGCCACCATGAGCAATATTTGTAGTAAAAATAGGTCTCATTCTATTACTTTAGTATTGAAATTGCAGCTAATTGCATTACAAAGCTCACTGATGTGCTTCCTTTACTAGTAAAATGTACTGTAAGGTGGTAGTTAGCTACTCTTCAAATTCAGAATGAGTCATATCCTTGATGCTTGAAAAAATTCTGAGATAGATGCTACTTATTATATGAAGAGATAGTGAATATCAACACTGTAACCTTCACGAAACATGCTATCATAAGCACTTAATTTTTTCAGAGTACAAAAAATATTCTTAAGTGCAAACCAGATGTGTAAAATCTCTTACCCTAGAACATTCCCAAATCATATCATATGGATGTACACAAAAACCGTGTACAAATTACATTGCCAGAACGTATCATATGAACGTGCACAAAACCCCTCTCACAATAACAATTCCGGAACATTACAGTTTGTTGTTTAAAATCCTCTTTCCCTAAAATGCTCACAGAACATATCATATGGAAGTAAACCGCACCCCTCACTATCAAAATTCAAAGAATATATATTGATTGATATACCTGCCCCTGTAACTATAACATTTACGCTATTTAACATATGGAATTATACAAATCCTCTTTTCCTGTAAAATACCCAGAATATTTAATTCAAGGATGTGCAATATCCTCTCTATGTCTCTTCACTTAAAACCGTTGAACGAATTACATGCTCAAAATATGGGAAACTGCCTGCCAGTAATTAAGGATGTTCAGGATGTCCTTAAAACCTTCTCTTTCAAGGAAAACTGGGCACTATTTGAGAGCAATACATGCATATTTTCTCCCTTCATTACGGTAGAAATATGAGTTAATTACTTTATTTACATTCTTTCACAGCTAAAATACAAAGTAAATTTGCCTATACCTAAATTGATTATGGCCCAGTTGTACGAACTCGGGTTATCCATCGGAATAGCTATACCTGGGCTAGCGTCTTCCTTGGTATATCGCCAATGGTGGGTTGTACGAAAAGATTTTATTCCGGGGCTCCCTATTCCATGTTTGTCTGAGAAACTAGCTAAGTTGGTAACAAACGGAGCTAACTTTGAGGACATATTGACACGAAACTTGAACTTCTTTGGAAACAGATGAATATCGAATTGACCACTGCGATACTCCACGATAGGCCGTGAGAATAACAAACCATGGCCGTGAACAAACATAATGAATCATGCATTGGTTACGAGTCAGTAAATAATAGTATATCGTATATACACACATCAAAAAAATTTTTGCATCACCTCGGTTCCAAGAGTTCCGGAACCTTTAAATACAAAGGGAATAGAGATCAACACAAACAACATTTCAGCTCGTTTTATTGCTCATGAGACCCACACATTGCATGTTGTACCATCATACAGCTAGACTTTCAGCATTTGTGGTCCAGATTGCAGTACACACCACTACCTCTAATACCCAGTAGCACGTCCTCTTGCATTGATGCATGCCTGTATTCGTCGTGGCATACTATCCACAAGTTCATCAAGACACTGTTGGTCCAAATTGTCCCACTCCTCAACGACAATTCGGCGTAAATCTCTCAGAGTGGTTGGTGGGTCAAGACGTCCATAAACAGCCCTTTTCAACATATCCCAGGCATGTTCGATAGGGTTCATGTCTGGCGAACATGCTGGCCACTGTAGTCGAGCGATGTCGTTATCTTGAAGGAACGCATTCACAAGATGTGCACGATGAGGTCGAAAATTGTCGTCCATGAAGACAAGTGCCTCTCCAATATTCTGCCGATATGGTTGCACTATGGGTCGGAGGATGTCATTCAGGTATCGTAAAGCCGTTTCGGAGCCTTCCATGACCACCAGTGGCGTACGTCGGCCCCACATAATGCCACCCCAAAACATCAGGGAACCACCACCTTGCTGCACTCGCTGGACAGTGTGTCTAAGACGTTCAGCCTGACCAGGGTGCCTCCAAACACGTCTCCGACGATTGTCTGGTTGAAGGCATATGCGACACTCATCGGTGAAGAGAACGTGATGCCAATTTCGTGGGGTCCATTCAGCATGTTGTTGGGCCCATCTGTACCGCGCTGCATGGTGTCGGGGTTGCAAAGCTGGACCTCGCCATGGACGTCGGGAGTGAAGTTGCGCATCCTGCAGCCTATTGCGCACAGTTTGAGTTGAAACACGACGTCCTGTGGCTGAACGAAACGCATTATTCAACATGGTGGCATTGCTGTCAGGGTTCCTCCGAGCGGCAATCCGTAAGTAGCGGTCATCCACTACAGTAGTAGCCCTTGGGCGGCCTGAGCGAGGCCTGTCATCGACAGTTCCTGTATCTCTGTACCTCCTCCATGTCCGAACAACATCGCTTTGGTTCACTCTGAGACGCCTGGAAACTTCCCTTGTTGAGAGCCCTTCTTGACACAAAGTAACAATGCGGACGCGATCGAACTGCGGTATTGACCTTCTAGGCATGGTAGAACTACAGACAACATGAGCAGCGTACCTTCGTCCTGGTGGAATGACTGGAACTGATCGGCTGTCGTACCCCCTCCGTCTAATAGGCCCTGCTCATGCATGGTTGTTTACATCTTTGAGCAGTTTTAGTGACATCTATGAACAGTCAAAGGGACTGTATCTTGGATACAATATACACAGTCAACGTCTATATGCCGGAGATCTGGGAACCGAGGTGATGCAAAACTTTTTTTGATGTGTGTATAAATATAATGCAAACTAATATAGCATATCCAAGAATTAAGTACCTATCAGTCATATGTTCCAGTCCACCGATAATTTAATCTAATAACCTCAAAACTGTATTTTTCCAGTCTGAATCGTATGAAGAATTAATTTTCATCACAGTTCAGAAAATGATCCGGCCTCTGTCTGAGCTTCTTTGCTTTTCTCCTTTGCATAAATATTATTTATATAACGGGATCCTCTGCTTCAGCATGAATGCTCTCTCGAATAATTATGAGTAGCCTACGCTCTTGATTGACACAAAGTTATTATTAATACCCTGTTGATCCACGGATCACCCCAATTGATTACCGGTACATATAAAAGATAATACAGAAACACCAAGCATTAAAAAAAAATAAGCAAAAAAAAAGTTGGACCTGTTGAGATTCGATTCACAAAAATCATAACTTTGTACTCGCGAGAGTAGCATGATAGCCACTGGACCACCGCTACCTAGCGTTACTTCCTGAAGACTGCGCATATGATGCTTTCGATATTTTCTGTAAAAGTATGTATGTAATTACTGTGTTGCTATTAAGATTATACATTTTTATGTACATATATGAATAGTTCAATCGAATTAAGAGTTTGCGATGATTTAACTTCGGTTGTTTTCTAATAAGTGAGCCTCTGCATCACTTTCTACATTAATTCCTGGCATCTACAGCATGATTGTCTGTTCTCTTGAATATGAGTAGCCTATGCTCTCGACTGACGCGGAGTTATTATTAATTACCCTTGTGGTGTTTGAAGCCATATTTTCAGTGTTGCCTTAGTAAACAAGAGTTTAGTGCTTTTCATTCGGTCAACACGAATGTACCCAAAAGAGATGGGTTATGCCCTAATCCTGAAATAAATTACATGAGATTAATAAAACACTAGGATGACCAGTTTCGATCGTCAAGCGATCATCATCAGATCCATTACACTTAGGCTACAAAATCTATGTTTGAAATGCAGGTGAAAATATTTACAATATGTACAATTATTTAGTTGCAGTATTGGTACTGCAACTGTCAATGTATGCTAAATGCAGTATATATGTTAGGTGAAATGCTAAATGGTGATAGCTATCCGGAGATTGTACTTTAGAGAGATTATATGGTTGTAAACTATGGTTAAACTATAAAATTTTAGGCTAACTACTTATCTGATTGTCTTCCGTACTACAGCTACTCGCAGTTTTCGTGCTCACTGGAACTCACTGTGCGGTCGACTGCGGTGGTTATCTTAACGACTGGTTTTTCCCTGCCTTCTCCCCCCTGTCCCTACGTGCTGGGGGGAGTGATAGCGATGTGTTTATGTGAGGTGTTGCCAACCTAGATAAGATGTATGTTATTGAATGAGGTGGGTCTAAAACTATTAAAGACCGTGGATTAGCCCTCGCCACGCGTGGAGCATAACCCATTCGAACTAAGCGTTGACGGTCTTATGAGGACGTCCCGGCACCTTTAATACTGCCGCGAATATGGGCCTTGGTTTATTGCAGAAGAAAAGTACATCGTGCACCTGATCCAGATAACATTTACCTATTAAAACCCCCTAATTTCCCCCCTTTTTTATCTAGCTTGGCTGTGTCACTAAATTGTGTTTTGTTTCCGACAGGGTGTGTTTTTTTAGTAGCGTGAAGAGGGATGAGCTCTCCATGAACGTGTGTTCATTTAGATTGTTGGGATTGTTTCGTTTGGCTAGGTGTATCTCGATTGCTTCCTTTATGTCAAGAGCTCTGCCTTTCGATTCGTGATGGATTATTTTAAGGTCCGACTCTATGTTGGTAAAGCTGTGCCCTGCGTCACACATATGTTCGCACACGGCTGAATGTGTACCGTATCTTATCGCATTCCTATGTTCATTATAACGTGTGTCTACTCGCCTTCCACTCTGCCCGATGTAATTAGCTTGACAATCGGTGTCTTGGCACGTTATAGAATATACCCCTGACCTTGAATACGGGTCACGTTTATTTAGATTACTATTTAGGAGGTGCCTAGCGGTTGTGTTTTTCGTCGTGAAAGCTATCTTTATGCCTTGTTAGCCTACTTTCGATTTTTGCAAAAAATGAAAGTAGACTTATGAGATCACTACAGGGCGAAAAAAAAGTGTGTCTGTCTGTGTGTGTGTATGTGTGTGAGTCTGTGTGTGTGTGAGTGTGTGTACTCTGAATGTCTGTCCCCCCCCTATCAATTCGAACACGGTGAGCGCAAATTGAACGAAATTTGGTACAAAGGTAGCACTAGCAAAGGACACCTCAGTGTCATGTTTTATATCGCCGCCATCTTGACGGAAACGTAATGGCGGCCACCCAAATGTTCAAAGCTTAAATCAAATTACGACTAACCTAATCATCCGATCTCTACAAAATTTTGCAACAACATACCTTTATAAAGGGAGCATCCTTTGACAAATCTAATAGGTCATTACCCTAATAGTTTGGGGATGGCGGCCATCTTTGTGTCAAAATCGATTACCCCTATTAATTCGAACACGGTGAAACCGAATGGAATGAAATTTGGTACAAAGGTAGCACTAGCAAAGGGCACCTCAGTGTAATGTTTTATATCACCGCCATCTTGACGGAAACGTAATGGCGGCCACACAAATGTTCAACGCTTAAATCAAATTACGACTAACCTAATCATCCGATCTCTACCAAATTTTGCAACAACATACCTTTATGAAGGGAGCATCCTTTGACAAATCTAATAGGTCATTACCCTAATAGTTTGGGGATGGCGGCCATCTTTGTGTCAAAATCGATTACCCCTATTAATTCGAACACGGTGAAACCGAATGGAATGAAATTTGGTACAAAGGTAGCACTAGCAAAGGGCACCTCAGTGTAATGTTTTATATCGCCGCCATCTTGACGGAAACGTAATGGCGGCCACACAAATATTCAAAGCTTAAATCAAATTACGATTAACCTAATCATCCGATCTCTACCAAATTTTGCATCAACATACCATTATGGAGGGAGCATCCTTTGACCCAACTAATAGGTCATTAGCCTAATATTTTGCGGATGGCGGCCATCTTTGTGTGAAAATCGATTCCCCCTATTAATTCGAACACGGTGAAATCGAATGGAACGAAATTTGGTACAGAGGTAGCACTAGAAAAGGCCACCTCAGTGTCATGTTTTATATCACCGCCATCTTGACGGAAACGTAATCGCGGCCACCCAAATGTTAAAGGCTAAAATGTAATTACGACCAACCTAATAATCTAGTCTCTACCAAATTTTGCAACAACAAATCTTCATGTGAGAAGCATATTCTGACCAAACTGCTAGATCATCAGCCCAATAGTTTGCAGTTGGTGGCCAAGTATGTGTGCAAATCGATTCCCCCTATCAATTCAAACACGGTAAAACCGAATTGAACGAAATTTGGTACAGAGGTAGCACTAGCAAAAGGCACCTCAGAGTCATGTTTTATATCGCCGCCATCTTGACGGAAACGGAATGACGGCCACCCAAATGTTAAAAGCTTAAACAAATTTCGACCATCCTAATAATTTGATCTCTACCGGATTTTGCAACAACATGCCTTTTTGTGGAAAGCATCTTATGACTGACTACAAGGTCATCAGCCCAATAGTTTGCAAATAGCGGCCATGTATGTGTGCAAATCCATTCCCCGGATCAATTCAAACACGGTGAAACCGAATTGAATGATTTTTTTTTACAGAGGTAGCACTAGCAAAGGGCACCTCATATTCATGTTTAATATCCCTATAGCACGTTGTATTTCAACAAGCTACTACAACCAACATTCAATTATACTCCTTGAAAAGGACAAAGAGTTATAATAATACCCATGCATTTAGGAGAAAGTAGGCTATATGTTATTTACTGAACATCTTGTTTTTTGAATAGGTTAGTGATTTTATATGTATTCGCATTCACATAGTTGAAACGCGCAAATTTTTTCTCATTACTGTCCGGTTTGGGAATCGTTTTATCTTTATTTTTATGTTTGGCTATAATTTGATTTATTTTGCTTGGCGAGAAGTTGTTTTCCTTTGCTATTTGCATAATAGTTCTTATTTCCTTATTATAGTTGTCTTTTGACATGGGTATGTTTAAAGCCCTGTAAACCATTGAATTGAAACCCGCTAGTTTGTGCGTACTGGGGTGATTAGACTGATTGTCGATTGCATGCGAGGTCTGTGTTGCTTTCCGGAATATGGAATATGAAAGGTCGTTGTCTTTACGTTCAATAGTTATATCGAGATAATTTATTTTCCGGTCTATTTCGGATTCCTTAGTGAATTTGATAGAGTGGTGAAGGCTATTAATGGATTGGAGAATTGTTTCTTCGCTTGTTAGTTCAGTATCGTAGATGAAAATTACATCATCTACGTATCTTTTCCATACTACTATTCCCTTTGTTGAAGTCTTTTCTAAGAACGCATTTTCTAGTGCATTGATGAAGATGTCAGCGATTGACCCACTTAGTGGCGATCCCATTGCTAGGCCTTCTCTCTGTGTGTATATTTTATTGTCGAATTGAAACACGTTTTGGGTGAGAACGACCCTCAGTAATCTCACAATCTCTTCAATTTCTTTTACCGAATTGTTGGATTTTAAGTTGTTTTCGATAGTGTTGATTGCTTCAATAATCGGGATATTGGTGTACATGTTAGTTACGTCGAAGGATACTAGCCTGAAGCTAGGTTTCATATGTAGGGTGTTCAATGCTGTTACTAGTTCTGTTGTGTTCTTTACAGAGTTGTTTTTGTCGTTGGAAAGACGGCATTTTAAGATTTTTTGTAACTCTTTGCTGATTTTGTAATTAGGGGCATTCCTACAATTGACTATTGGTCTCATTGGGCATTCCTTTTTGTGTATTTTTGGTTGTCCCCTCAATGACGGTATTTTCGGGTTCATGTTTATTAGTTTTGATTTTTCGGCTTTGGTCAGTATGTATTCTGTTTCTTTTAGCGCACTTTTTATTTGTTTTTGGAATTTGTTGGTAGGGTCTTTTGTTAATTCCATGATTTCGTTGTTGTTTAGGAATTCGACTGTTTTTTCAATGTATTCTGTTTTGTTCAAAATTACTGTAGTGTTTCCCTTATCTGCTTTTGTGATGATTAAGTCATGTTCTTTTATTTTTTGTTTCAACGACTTTATTTCTTTGAGTTGTTTGTTGTTTTGAATGTTATTGCTATCGCCCTCTCGTTTGAGGATTTTTTTTTTGGCTTCGTTGGAGGCGAGATTTTTGGTTAATTCCCTGTCTTCTGCTGGGAGCTTGTGACTGGCTATCTCAATATCTGTGATTAACTGTTTTATATTGTGGTTCGTGTGTGCGTCTGTGCAGTTGTATTTCAAACCTTTAACATATTCATTTCACCTTGAGAAAAGGTTACGTTCGTTCTGTTGTTTACTCTGCTGTGGAAATTGAATTCATTGTTATTCGTGTGTTGTTCGTTAGATTGATTGTTCTGTGTTTCTCCTAGTTTTCTTAATTTATTTTCTAGCGTTTCATGTTTCCTCGTTGCTCTGATTTTGATGGTGTCATGTAGGTGCTCGGTGAAGCTGTCCCATTGGGCTGCGTGCCAGAAATTACTTAGTTGCAATTGAATGTCGTATAATTGTTGGTTAATTTTTTGCTTTCTTATGTATGCAAACCTTAATTCGTTTTTTATCCAAAGCGCTTTGGCTAGTTTGGTTGAAATGATCGAGGCTGGTGTGTTCGGTACGGTTTTAATTGGTACGTATTTAGGGGTGAGGTTTAGTTCTATACATTTTTTGTTGAACCAAATTGACTTGTCTAAATTCATGAGTTTAAGCCTGAGTGATTTGAATTTCTTGGCTTCACGATTTGCCTGACTAGCCGTGAACATTGTAGTGTTTGAAGCCATAATCTCTCTAAAAGAGAAAAGAAACAGAATACATACTGACCAAAGCCGAAAAATCAAAACTAATAAACATGAACCCGAAAATACCGTCATTGAGGGGACAACCAAAAATACACAAAAAGGAATGCCCAATGAGACCAATAGTCAATTGTAGGAATGCCCCTAATTACAAAAACAGCAAAGAGTTACTAAAAATCTTAAAATGCCGTCTTTCCAACGACAAAAACAACTCTGTAAAGAAGACAACAGAACTAGTAACAGCATTGAACACCCTACATATGAAACCTAGCTTCAGGCTAGTATCCTTCGACGTAACTAACATGTACACCAATATCCTGATTATTGAAGCAATCAACACTATCGAAAACAACTTAAAATCCAACAATTCGGTAAAAGAAATTGAAGAGATTGTGAGATTACTGAGGGTCGTTCTCACCCAAAACGTGTTTCAATTCGACAATAAAATATACACACAGAGAGAAGGCCTAGCAATGGGATCGCCACTAAGTGGGTTAATCGCTGACATCTTCATCAATGCACTAGAAAATGCGTTCTTAGAAAAGACTTCAACAAAGGGAATAGTAGTATGGAAAAGATACGTAGATGATGTAATTTGCATCTACGATATTGAACTAACAAGCGAAGAAACAATTCTCCAATCCATTAATAGCCTTCACCACTCTATCAAATTCACTAAGGAATCCGAAATAGACCGGAAAATAAATTATCTCGATATAACTATTGAACGTAAAGACAACGACCTTTCATATTCCATATTCCGGAAAGGAACACAAACCTAGCATGCAATCGACAATCAGTCTAATCACCCCAGTACGCACAAACTAGCGGGTTTCAATTCAATGGTGTACAGGGCGTTAAACATACCCATGTCAAAAGACAACTATAATAAGGAAATAAGAACTATTATGCAAATAGCAAAGGAAAACAACTTCTCGCCAAGCAAAATAAATCAAATTATAGCCAAACATAAAAATAAAGATAAAACGATTCCCAAACCGGACAGTAATGAGAAAAAATTTGCGCGTTTCAACTATGTGAATGCGAATACATATAAAATCACTAACCTATTCAAAAAACAAGGCATAAAGATAGCTTTCACGACGAAAAACACAACCGCTAGGCACCTCCTAAATAGTAATCTAAATAAACGTGACCCGTATTCAAGGTCAGGGGTATATTCTATAACGTGCCAAGACACCGATTGTCAAGCTAATTACATCGGGCAGAGTGGAAGGCGAGTAGACACACGTTATAATGAACATAGGAATGCGATAAGATACGGTACACATTCAGCCGTGTGCGAACATATGTGTGACGCAGGGCACAGCTTTACCAACATAGAGTCGGACCTTAAAATAATCCATCACGAATCGAAAGGCAGAGCTCTTGACATAAAGGAAGCAATCGAGATACACCTAGCCAAACGAAACAATCCCAACAATCTAAATGAACACACGTTCATGGAGAGCTCACCCCTCTTCACGCTACTAAAAACACACCCTGTCGGAAACAAAACACAATTTAGCGACACAGCCAAGCTAGATAAAAAAGGGGGGGGGGGGAAATAAGGTTTTTTTAATAGGTAAATGTTATCTGGATCAGGTGTACGATGTACTTTTCTTCTGAAATATACCAAGGCCCATATTCGCGGCAGTATTAAAGGTGCCGGGACCTCCTCATAAGACCGTCAACGCTTAGTTCGAATGGGTTATGCTCCACGCGTGGCGAGGGCTAATCCACGGTCTTAAATAGTTGTAGACCCACCTCATTCAATAACATACATCTTATCTAGGTTGGCAACATCTCACATAAACACATCGCTATCACTCCCCACAGCACGTAGGGACAGGGGGGAGAAGGCAGGGACAAACCAGTCGTTAAGATAACCACCGCAGTCGACCGCACAGTGAGTTCCAGTGAGCACGAAAACTGCGAGTAGCTGTAGTACGGAAGACAAACAGATAAGTAGTTAGCCTAAAATTTTATAGTTTAACCATAGTTTACAACCATATAATCTCTCTAAAGTACAATCTCCGGATAGCTATCACCATTTAGCATTTCACCTAACATATATACTGCATTTAGCATACACTGACAGTTGCAGTACCAATACTGCAACTAAATAATTGTACATATTGTAAATATTTTCACCTGTATTTCAAACATAGATTTTGTAGCCTAAGTGTAATGGATCTGATGATGATCGCTTGACGATCGAAGCTGGTCATCCTAGTGTTTTATTAATCTCATGTAATTTATTTCAGGATTAGGGCATAACCCATCTCTTTTGGGTACATTCGTGTTGACCGACTGAAAAGCACTAAACTCTTGTTTACTAAGGCAACACTGAAAATATGGCTTCAAACACCACAATGTTCACGGCTAGTCAGGCAAATCGTGAAGCCAAGAAATTCAAATCACTCAGGCTTAAACTCATGAATTTAGACAAGTCAATTTGGTTCAACAAATATGTATAGAACTAAACCTCACCCCTAAATACGTACCAATTAAAACCGTACCGAACACACCAGCTTCGATCATTTCAACCAAACAACCCAAAGCGCTTTGGATAAAAAACGAATTAAGATTTGCATACATAAGAAAGCAAAAAATTAACCAACAATTATACGACATTCAAGTGCAACTAAGTAATTTCTGGCACGCAGCCCAATGGGACAGCATCACCGAGCACATACATGACACCATCAAAATCAGAGCAACGAGGATGCATGAAACACCAGAAAATAAATTAAGAAAACTAGGAGAAACACAGAACCATCAATCTAACGAACAACACACGAATAACAATGAATTCAATTTCCACAGCAGAGTAAACAACAGAACGAACGTAAACTTTTCTCAAGGTGAAATGAATATGTTAGACAAAGGTTTGAAATACAACTACACAGACGCACACACGAACCACAATATAAAACAGTTAATCACAGATATTGAGAAAGCCAGTCACAAGCTCCCAGCAGAAGACAGGGAATTAACCAAAAATCTCGCCACCAACAAAGCCAAAAAAAAAACCTCAAACGAGAAGGCGATAGCAATAACATTCAAAACAACAAACAACTCAAAGAAATAAAGTCGTTGAAACAAAAAATAAAAGAACATGATTTAATCATCACAAAAGCAGATAAGGGAAACACTACAGTAATTTTGAACAAATCAGAATACATTGAAAAAACAGTCGAATTCCTAAACAACAACGAAATCAAGGAATTAACAAAAGACCCCACCAACAAATTCCAAAAACAAATAAAAAGAGCGCTAAAAGAAACAGAATACATACTGACCAAAGCCGAAAAATCAAAACTAATAAACATTAACCCGAAAATACCGTCATTGAGGGGACAACCAAAAATACACAAAAAGGAATGCCCAATGAGACCAATAGTCAATTGTAGGAATGCCCCTAATTACAAAATCAGCAAAGAGTTACTAAAAATCTTAAAATGCCGTCTTTCCAACGACAAAAACAACTCTGTAAAGAAGACAACAGAACTAGTAACAGCATTGAACACCCTACATATGAAACCTAGCTTCAGGCTAGTATCCTTCGACGTAACTAACATGTACACCAATATCCTGATTATTGAAGCAATCAACACTATCGAAAACAACTTAAAATCCAACAATTCGGTAAAAGAAATTGAAGAGATTGTGAGATTACTGAGGGTCGTTCTCACCCAAAACGTGTTTCAATTCGACAATAAAATATACACACAGAGAGAAGGCCTAGCAATGGGATCGCCACTAAGTGGGTTAATCGCTGACATCTTCATCAATGCACTAGAAAATGCGTTCTTAGAAAAGACTTCAACAAAGGGAATAGTAGTATGGAAAAGATACGTAGATGATGTAATTTGCATCTACGATACTGAACTAACAAGCGAAGAAACAATTCTCCAATCCATTAATAGCCTTCACCACTCTATCAAATTCACTAAGGAATCCGAAATAGACCGGAAAATAAATTATCTCGATATAACTATTGAACGTAAAGACAACGACCTTTCATATTCCATATTCCGGAAAGCAACACAAACCTCGCATGCAATCGACAATCAGTCTAATCACCCCAGTACGCACAAACTAGCGGGTTTCAATTCAATGGTGTACAGGGCTTTAAACATACCCATGTCAAAAGACAACTATAATAAGGAAATAAGAACTATTATGCAAATAGCAAAGGAAAACAACTTCTCGAAAAGCAAAATAAATCAAATTATAGCCAAACATATAAATAAAGATAAAACGATTCCCAAACCGGACAGTAATGAGAAAAAATTTGCGCGTTTCAACTATGTGAATGCGAATACATATAAAATCACTAACCTATTCAAGAAACAAGGCATAAAGATAGCTTTCACGATGAAAAACACAACCGCTAGGCACCTCCTAAATAGTAATATAAATAAACGGGACCCGTATTCAAGGTCAGGGGTATATTCTATAACGTGCCAAGACACCGATTGTCAAGCTAATAACATCGGGCAGAGTGGAAGGCGAGTAGACACACGTTATAATGAACATAGGAATGCGTTAAGATACGGAACACATTCAGCCGTGTGCGAACATATGTGTGACGCAGGGCACAGCTTTACCAACATAGAGTCGGACCTTAAAATAATCCATCACGAATCGAAAGGCAGAGCTCTTGACATAAAGGAAGCAATCGAGATACACCTAGCCAAACGAAACAATCCCAACAATCTAAATGAACACACGTTCATGGAGAGCTCACCGCTCTTCATGCTACTAAAAAACACACCCTGTCGGAAACAAAACACAATTTAGCGACACAGCCAAGCTAGATAAAAAAGGGGAGAAATTAGGGGTTTTTTAATAGGTAAATGTTATCTGGATCAGGTGAACGATGTACTTTTCTTCTGCAATAAACCAAGGCCCATATTCCCGGCAGTATTAAAGGTGCCGGGACGTCCTCATAAGACCGTCAACGCTTAGTTCGAATGGGTTATGCTCCACGCGTGGCGAGGGCTAATCCACGGTCTTTAATAGTTGTAGACCCACCTCATTCAATAACATACATCTTATCTAGGTTGGCAACACCTCACATAAACACATCGCTATCACTCCCCACAGCACGTAGCGACAGGGGGAGAAGGCAGGGAAAAACCATTCGTTAAGATAACCACCGCAGTCGACCGCACAGTGAGTTCCAGTGAGCACGAAAACTGCGAGTAGCTGTAGTACGGAAGACAAACAGATAAGTAGTTAGCCTAATATTTTATAGTTAAACCATAGTTTACAACCATATAATCTCTCTAAAGTACAATCTCCGGATATCTATCACCATTTAGCATTTCACCTAACATATATACTGCATTTAGCATACACTGACAGTTGCAGTACCAATACTGCAACTAAATAATTGTACATATTGTAAATATTTTCACCTGTATTTCAAACATAGATTTTGTAGCCTAAGTGTAATGGATCTGATGGTGATCGCTTGACGATCGAAACTGGTCATCCTAGTGTTTTATTAATCTCATGTAATTTATTTCAGGATTAGGGCATAACCCATCTCTTTTGGGTACATTCGTGTTGACCGACTGAAAAGCACTAAACTCTTGATTAATTACCCTGTTGAACCTAGGATCACAGCAAGTGATTACTGGTAGGCTACATTATAACAGATAATGTAGAAACACCAAGCAAAATATAGAAACAAAAACTAATAAGCAAAAAAGTTTGGAACTGGTGGGGTTCGATCCACAAAATTCACGTTGCTCTGTCCTGAGCCCGGCGCGCTGACCATTGGACCACTGCGACATGGCGTTCAGTGCTGAAGACAATGCATATGATGCTTATATTTGTAATCTGGCTGGCTTGCTTTGGTATTTTTCTGTAAAAATGTGTATGTAATTATTGTGCTCCTATTAAAATTATACGTTCTCGTGTACATTTATGAATAGTTCACTGGATCTAAGAGTTTGCGATGATTTAACTTCGGTTGTTATAACGGTCTCTCCCGTCCGCCATATACACACATCAAAAAAAGTTTTGCATCACCTCGGTTCCCAGATCTCCGGCATATAGACGTTGACTGTGTATATTGTATCCAAGATACAGTCCCTTTGACTGTTCATAGATGTCACTAAAACTGCTCAAAGATGTAAACAACCATGCATGAGCAGGGCCTATTAGACGGAGGGGGTACGACAGCCGATCAGTTCCAGTCATTCCACCAGGACGAAGGTACGCTGCTCATGTTGTCTGTAGTTCTACCATGCCTAGAAGGTCAATGCCGCAGTTCGATCGCGTCCGCATTGTTACTTTGTGTCAAGAAGGGCTCTCAACAAGGGAAGTTTCCAGGCGTCTCAGAGTGAACCAAAGCGATGTTGTTCGGACATGGAGGAGGTACAGAGATACAGGAACTGTCGATGACAGGCCTCGCTCAGGCCGCCCAAGGGCTACTACTGTAGTGGATGACCGCTACTTACGGATTGCCGCTCGGAGGAACCCTGACAGCAATGCCACCATGTTGAATAATGCGTTTCGTTCAGCCACAGGACGTCGTGTTTCAACTCAAACTGTGCGCAATAGGCTGCATGATGCGCAACTTCACTCCCGACGTCCATGGCGAGGTCCAGCTTTGCAACCCCGACACCATGCAGCGCGGTACAGATGGGCCCAACAACATGCTGAATGGACCCCACGGAATTGGCATCACGTTCTCTTCACCGATGAGTGTCGCATATGCCTTCAACCAGACAATCGTCGGAGACGTGTTTGGAGGCACCCTGGTCAGGCTGAACGTCTTAGACACACTGTCCAGCGAGTGCAGCAAGGTGGTGGTTCCCTGATGTTTTGGGGTGGCATTATGTGGGGCCGACGTACGCCACTGGTGGTCATGGAAGGCTCCGAAACGGCTTTACGATACCTGAATGACATCCTCCGACCCATAGTGCAACCATATCGGCAGAATATTGGAGAGGCATTTGTCTTCATGGACGACAATTCTCGACCTCATCGTGCACATCTTGTGAATGCGTTCCTTCAAGATAACGACATCGCTCGACTACAGTGGCCAGCATGTTCGCCAGACATGAACCCTATCGAACATGCCTGGGATATGTTGAAAAGGGCTGTTTATGGACGTCTTGACCCACCAACCACTCTGAGAGATTTACGCCGAATTGTCGTTGAGGAGTGGGACAATTTGGACCAACAGTGTCTTGATGAACTTGTGGATAGTATGCCACGACGAATACAGGCATGCATCAATGCAAGAGGACGTGCTACTGGGTATTAGAGGTAGTGGTGTGTACTGCAATCTGGACCACAAATGCTGAAAGTCTAGCTGTATGATGGTACAACATGCAATGTGTGGGTCTCATGAGCAATAAAACGAGCAGAAATGTTGTTTGTGTTGATCTCTATTCCCTTTGTATTTAAAGGTTCCGGAACTCTTGGAACCGAGGTGATGCAAAACTTTTTTTGATGTGTGTATATACTCGGTATAAGCAGATAGCCCGCCATTCCAAGCCCGGTTAGCTATACCGTAGTTTATACCCGGATTATCACTTATACCAATGTCGTACAACTCAATTCTGCGCTAACTAGGGAGATAACTTTAGCCAAGGTATAACCCGAGTTCATACAATTGGCCCTAGGACTGATGGCCACTATAGGTAATGAAACTTAAAACTTACCTCTATGCCGATTCAAATATATTACATGAAATAAACTACCAGCCAAAATGTATTAAAATATGGGTCTTCAATTTACCGAACACATTTTAGTGAATTCTGCACTGCAAGAAAGCAGGCGTGTTGTGCTGGCCAACGGGTGAGAATATTTTTGCCCAGCCTACTGATTAAATGATTCACAAGAAACACGGCAATTGCCTGCTGTGGATGAAATAAGTTATATTTTAACCAACTATTAAGACAAATCTTACAAGCAAATTCCGTTCCATCATATAACTAAAATGTAGCCTCATCCTGGGAAGAATTAATATATATCTCAACAAATATGCATTATGAATTAATCAAGCAATGGTTTTACACACCCACTTTGAATTACCATGTGCTTCAGTAATATCCCGCTTTCTAACAAACCTTTCTCGCCTTATATAAGTGAATTTGCTTGAGTCTGCAATAAAAAATTATTCGTATTCGAAATTTAGTTTCCAACAAGCTTTGCTCTAATGAACTACTTGAATATGGTTCTGTTTTATGCTCCGCATGTACAACAGAGATATTGTTTCTATACAATGTGAACTCAAACGTGTCACTTGGGTACAATTCATTGATCGCATGCTCTACATAAATAGGACTTCCGGTGCCTATCAATTAAGATGTGTGACTCGAAATCTCCCTTCATATTTATGACTAGAATTACTTAGTAAATATTGTTTTTACCAATATCAATTAGCAGGTGATTTTTCGAAGCTCCTCACTCAGTAAATTTTGCTACTCACTATATTAATATGGCTTCTTGACCAGTATGAGTCACATGTGTCTTCAGACAGCCCTTGTGTGTGTTACTTAAATATGCTTTCTCCTGACTAAAAGTCACATGCGACTCTTAAAAGATACTTATCCGGTAAATGTAGCTGCGCACATACCACTTCAGATTGGCGCTAGACCAAAATGAATTTCGCACATCAAAAATAACTCATATTGCCATGGAGCACAGTGGGGATGGACTTATTTCTTTAGCCGTGTCCACCCTTGCACTAAACAACTGAGATCTGTGAATATCATTCTCCTTAAGAAACGCATTGACAATGTGCGGACGAGCGCTACCGTCAACGAAAGTGAAATTTGGGACGAAATCGTCAGGGAAACCTTTCACTACAGGTGGCCAGATAGTATCCCTGTCATGCGCCCTTATAGTACACAAGAGAGGTTTTGCGACGATAAATGATACCACAACAAAACATTGCACCACCTCCTTCCTGTTGGTATCAGTCTCGGATGTATTGGTCATGCATACGTTCCCCGGGCCGTCTCCACACTCACTCATATCGATCTCCATTGACACAGGCGAGTGAGCGTACTCAATATACACTCAGGCATGAACGACTAATGGACTTGAGGCCACTACGACTCATGGCCAGCAAGTGGCAATCCTTACATTTTTGTGTGTAAAGATCAATTATCAGCAAGTTTACTGCGCATGAGGGACATATCAGCGGTTATTACCCACGATGGATCATCGTGTGTGAATTTAATCTTTCCTTCGTGGAGAAATTTCCAGCATGTGTTTATCAAAAATTCCTATCCAAAATAGATTATTATGTACTACGGAGAAGGTATCACTTCAAAGAAAGAATACAAGAGGGAAATGCTCATTATATACTACATGTGTCGGCCCAGAGGTGTTGGGGGTAGCGTGCCTTCCTCTCACCCAGAAGACCTTGGTTCGAATCCCGGCACCGTCAAGGATTTTAAATCTGACGTGAGGGCTGGAATGGGGTACACTCACCCTTGTGAAGATAATCGAGTGGCTGTCTGACAGTGAGGCAGCGCCACGGTCACGAAAACAAAGAATAACGGCCGAGGGGACCCAATGCACTGACCGCGCGTCACCACTATACCTGCAGCTCACATTTCTGGGCAGTGGTCGCTCAGTAGTCCTAGTCCCTTCGTGGGCTGTACTGACAGGGGTAATTTATTATCATATACATGAAAGTATATTTAGACTACCATGGAACAAATTGTGTCTTCAGTTGATCTGAGTAAAGGATACTCCACATGCACCACAGGAATGTGGCCTTAGACCACTATTGATCTACAAGTGTGCCTTCAAACTGCCCATTTCAGTAAATCTCGCTAGGATGTACCACAGGAATAAGGGTAAAAGGCATTATGGATAAACATGTGCTTCTTCAAATTGTCCTTCTCGGTAAAACTTGGTAGCATATACAACAGGAATAGGGTTAATGACCTTTATGGATCAACGGGTATCTTTTCAAACTGCTTTCTCAACAAATTTTGCTTCGCATGAACGACACGAATAAGGTTTATTACCACAATGGATCAACATGTGTGTCTTCAAACCGCCATTCAAAGTAAATTTTGCTTCGCATGAACCACACGAATAATGTTTAAGACCACTATTGATCAACAAGCGGGTTTCAAACTGCCCGTCAAAGTAAATTTTCTTCGGATGTATCACACTACGGATCAACATGAGTGTCTTCAAAGGTTTAAGACCCCTATGGATCAACAAGTGTGTCTTCAAACTGCCCGTCAAAGTAAATTTTGCTTTGTATTTACCACACTATGGATTAACATGTGTTTCTTCAAGCTGCCCTTCAAAGTAAATTTTGCTTCGCATGTACCACAGGAATAAGGTTTAAGACCACTATGGATCAACATGTGTGTCTTCAAATTACCCTTCAAAGTAAATTTTGCTTCGCATGTTCCACAGGAGTATGGTTTAAGACCACTATGGATCAACATGTGTGTCTTCAAACTGCCCTTACAAGTTAATTTTTCTTCGCATGTACCGCACGAAAAAGGTTTACGACCATTATGGATCAAAAGGTGTTTCTTTATACTGCCTTTCTCTGAAAATTTTGCTTCACACGTACCACATGAATAAGGTTTAAGACCACTATGGATCAACATGTGTTTCTTCAAACGGCTCCTTTCATAAAATTTTGCTTCGCATGTACCACACGAATGAGGCTTAAGACCACTATGGATCAGGATGTGTCTCTTCAAACTGTACTTATCAGAAAATTTTGCTTCGCATGTACCACAGAAGTGTGGTTTATGACCAGTATGGACCGACATGTGCCTCTTCAATTTGCTCTTCTCATGAAATTTTGCTTCGCATGTATCGCAGGAATGTGGCCTTAGACCAGTGTGCATTTTATGACCAGTATGGACCGACATGTGCCTCTTCAATTTGCTCTTCTCATGAAATTTCGCTTCGCATGTATCGCAGGAATGTGGCCTTAGACCAGTGTGCATTATCATGTGCGACTTCAAATTGCATTCATTATGAAAGTTTACTCCACATGTACCACGGGAATGTGGTGTTGGACTGCTATGAGTCAACATGTGTCTCTTCAAATTCACTTTCTTAGAAAAGTGTGTTCCGCAAATCATACATATATATGGCAATGAACAGCTACGAGTTGACATCTTAATGTTTTTTTGATTGAATGAGGCTACGAATCTATCCCTTGTTAAAGTGTTCTCCGAATTGTGATTGTTTCTGTAAATAATTTGTAATGTTAGTACGAGTAAAATACCCACTACCATTATCATAGCAAAAATCAAATACCACAATTTCAGATAAATATAAGCCCACAATAATCTTCTGTATCCATAGATATAGAACCCTAAAAGTAATGCATATGAGGATGATCGGAGCTTGTCACCCAGGGGAATATTTTTGCCTAAGTAATTTGCTTCAGGGAATAACACCCTTATCAATTTCGGTTCGATCGTGTTGACCAACCGAAAAGCAGTTAATTTCGTATGTTAGATGATCAAGGGAAACGGAATATTAACTTTGCGGACAAGAGATCTAACTGGTGAAAAGTTATCTTATACATTTTTAGCAATTTGCATTAATTTGCAATTTTTCTTAAATAATAGGAATTGAGAACGTATCTACTCTTCAATGAAGTGGTGTTCGTGCAGTTAATATATATTATAAGGACAATACTGTTTTATACTGTATGTCGGAGGTTTGGGATTTATAGTTCTTCCAGATGAACAGGAAGAAAAAAACGCTTGTGCATGGAGAAAGGTTAATTACATCCACCTACGGCTGTTACTTCCTAACAGTCAACATGATCTTTCATCGTCTCGATTAAGAGGATTAGTAAAATTGGGTGCTGCTCTATACTTTAAGTAACCGAGTTGAGCAGCAGGGGGAGGATTCCAATCCCAGGGGTAACTGAAGAAATAACCCGCAATCCAGGGACAAGGTCGTGCGTACTTCCTTTCGAGTAATCGGAAAGAGTCGAGTGAGGGCTCAAACGAAAGGGATCTATCCCCTCTATCTACAGTACAAGACTATTCCCCCGTAAAATAAAAACTGTCCACACCCTCGGGGAAAATAAGATTTTTTAAAGAGCATGTGCACTTAAGGCCCTTCCAAGATGGCAGACTTTTCAAACGTTATGTTAGATGCCACCATACCCCCTTTTCTACACCTTACCGCCTTCCCCCACCACCACCAATCACAGAATTCCCTAAAATTCTCAACAGATATTTCCAAACTTAATTAGATTTAACATTCAAGGCCACAATTGCATCCACTTACTTGTGCTAGGCTCATTTCTGATGACCTCCTTTGGTCAGTTTCCATTCTCTTCCAACTTACTTGTCGATATATTCATTATTTAATATTTATGTATTTATTATTATTTATTGACTACCGATTTATCGATTAATGATGAACTACAAGGTCCCCTACCCGAGATTTCCTAAAAGAGTCGATATCACCCGAAAGATAGCTGGAGAAAGTCGTGTGCGGGCTCAAACGAAAGGTCTTCATCCCCTCTTTCCACAGGGCACATCATTTTCAATTTTTGTATTTCTTTTAATGATGGACGTTTTCAAGGGTGAGTGAGGTTTGGACTGGTTTCCACAAAGTCATGTGACATGACACCTTACTGCCTACGACAGAATAGCCCAAGCGGTCGATCCAAGATGGCTGCCGATTGATAATAATTATTATTTATTTAATTCTGTTTTATTCATTTATCATTTAATATTAATTATTTAATTTTCATTTATTAAATATTTGTTTTTGATTTTCGTTTTTTAGTTATTTCATTTTTATTAATTTTCTTTTCTTCTTCGTTTCGGAAAGCTATGGAACACGTTACTTCAACTGTTTCCTTCTTTGAGCTCTAATGATTTCTCAGTAGTCCTTCATCCCTGTCCTGTGCACCTCCTTTCTGTCAGCCGTCCACTTCTCGCCTGTTCTCAGTTTTGGCATTTCTTGGAATCACTGGTGTGCACTAAGTTTTTTTCTGGAGAGGAAGACGTTCTTGAATGTCCTCAAGCGAAATCCCTATTTCAATAAGATGGTTTTCGATCTCAGAGATCCATGGTCTACAACGTAGGAAAATATGCGGTTGGTCAGTCACTACGAGCTCATGCGTCTTATGTAGCCATAGAAACGAATTCTCCTTTATCGCATCAAGTCCGATATCCTTTCCACTCGTATGTCGATTTCATTGCTATGTCGCCTCCTGTACTCTCCATTTTCTGTGAATGGTCCTAGGATCTCCCTAAGGAATTTTTAGTTCTTTGGCCTCCAACGTTTCAACTAAACCTTTCTTATTCATTGCAAGGCATTCAGCTGCGTACAAAGCTTCTGGACGAATAACTTAACAATAATGCCCAATCATGGCATTGATGGACACTGATCGTTTATTTTAAACATCTCTGGTTAGCTGGTACACAGTTTCCGTCTTGTTGATCCTGGATGCAAATGATTCTTTCTCAGAGTTGTTTGGTTTTATACATTCGCCTAAATACTTAAATTTTTCTGCCCGCTTGATTATTAGTTGTTTAACATATAACTCTCTGGGAGCCTGCTTGATGATAGTTATAAATTCCGTTTTCTCAAAGGAGATCTGGAGGCCTGGCTTTGCCGCTCGGTTTTTAAGTTTGATGATATGTTTTGTAGCAGTATATATGGAATCAGGAATAATAACTAGATCAACTGCGAATGCTAGGCAGTCAATTGTTAGATACATTTTCTTATAACCTATTCTGAGTCCGTGGTCGACCTCTTCATTACACATCTCCTTGCGCCTCTGCCGAATAATCTTTTTCCATTACGGAGTTGAAAAGTAGAGGCGATAATTCATCTCCTTGTCTAACACCTGTCGTGATTTCGAAGGTTTCCGAAATCTCTCCCCTGATTTTCAATCCGGGGGTCGTATTGGTTATGGTCTGTTGGATAAATGTCCTTGTTTTGTTGTCTAGGCCGTCGATAAATTGAATCGTATGCCTTCTTGAAGTCTATGAAGGTCACCACAAAATTCCTGTTCCTGACAGTCAGATATGTAAGAAGAAATTTTAAGTTCATGATCTGGTCAACACACGAGTGCCCTTTTCTAAACCCTCCTTGATACTCTCCCAATTGCAAATAAAGTTGTTTCTCTGCCCAGGTCTGAAGGGCTTTCGGGAGAATTTCATATGTTATCGAGAGGAGTGAGATGCCTCATTAGTTGTTTACATCTGCATTGTCACCTTTCTTGTGAAGGGGTTAAATCAGGGCTGATGTCCAGTCACTGGGGAGTTTCTCAGTCTTCCATATGTCATGGATAATCTCTGTTAGTTTGTCAATCGCTTTGTCACCTGTAGACTTCCAGAGCTCGGCTATTATTGTATCTTCAACATGTGTTTTTGTTTGTCAGAGACAGGATGATCTGTCTGATTTCCCCATTCGTGGGTGGAGAGGAGTTGGGGTTAGAGTGTGTAGGTTCTTCAACGTGAATTGTGATTGTGGTTATTCACAATTAAGAAGAGATTCCAAGTATTTGGCTAAGATCTGGCAGTAGTCCTTGTCATTGAATGCAAGCTTACCATGGTCATCTCTGAAGAGTAGACTTGGGGGAGTTATTTTGTGAGGAAGCGTCTGAAGGTTTTGTAAAAATCTCGAGTTTTGTTCTTGTTGAAATCCTCTTCTTTCTGTGTCAATTGGCTTTTGTCAAACGGACGTTTTACTCCACGTATAACATATGCCGCATGTTATAGTCACGAGGAGCTCACACTTATCTTGATTTTTCTTCGAATTCCATCTTTTACAGGCAAGTTGTATCTGAGCTACTACAGCATCACATTCAGTAGACCACCACGGGTGTTTCCTAACGTTTGTTAGTGAGACTGTCTCCTCAGCCGATTTGACGATGGCGTTTTTTAGTTGATCCCAATTCTCTTGATCCAAGGAATCGAGTTTCTGAGCGAACTCATTGTTGGTTTTGAGCTTTCCTGTGTCAAATCTATTTGCTTTCGTTGACCGGATTTTCCTGGTTTTTCTTGGGATGAGCTTCAGATTTATTTTGGAAAGATAGTGATCCAAGTCAAAGTTAGTACCTCTCAGGACTTTTATGTTTTGAATCTCTCGAGTTGCTTTCCATGTAATGGAAACATGGTCAATTTGACACTCGCCCAGATTAGGATTTAGATATCCCCATGCCATTTGTAGGTGTTTGAAGGCTGTTGATTTTAGAACAAGGTTGAATGCCTTACCGAGCTCCATAAGTCTTTCTCCATTCCGGTTAGTTCGTCAATGGGTTGGATAGTCTCGAATGATATTCTGGTATTTTCTTTCTTTGCCAAGTTGGCATTGAAGCCTCCAAGCAAAATTATTGTGTGTTTGTCAGGGATTCTTGAGATGAGATCTTCATGTTCTTCCCAAAATGTATCTGTTCAATCAGGGTCTTTCTTGTTCGCTTGGTTGATTGGTGCATGTACGTTTAGAATCGTATATACTTTGTTCATGATTCGAAAACTAAGCATTGAGACTCGGCTATTTGGGGAGCTGAATTCTGTGACCGAGTCTAGAATCTTTCCTGTGCCATGACATGGAACATGGAACACATGGAACACGTTCCCCTGTTTCAATTTCGAAGATCCTATAACCTTGTGATTCGAAGGCCTGATAATCAGTAAATCTTGTTACATGTATCGCCGTGGTTAGGATTTCATGATGAGAGACGATGTCGGTGAGTTGTTTGAACCTACAAAACCTGTTGCGAGACGTCACAGGGGTGTGGTCATCCATGTAACGTGCATAAATGAAATACTTCTTAATTATTATTATTTAACTTTTATTTATTTATTTATTTAATAATATTCATTGATTATGTTATCGATTATTTATTATTTTTAATTTATTAATATTTAATTGTATTATTATTACTATTATTTAATATTTATTTATGTATTATTTAAACGCTATTTATTGAATATATATTGATTAATATAATTATATACCGGGTGAGTTAGCCGAGGTCGTTGCGGCATGATTGTTGGCAGTCGCTCACATCCGGGAGGCGAGGAGGTTCGAATCCCCCCGCCGGCAACCTTGAAGATGGTCTTCTGTGGTTTCCCATCTTCCTTCCAGGCAAATGCCGGGGTTGGTCCTTAACTATAGGCCACACCCGCTACCTTCCAACTCCTCGACCCTCCCTTCCAACTTACCTCCCCAACGGTACTTGTAGCTCACCCATTGGGTGTCCGTCTCGAAGCAGCTACAAAACTGGCGAGCCGAACATGTCCTCGGACACTCCCGGCACTAAAAGCCATACGCTAAAAAAAATATAATTATTTATTTTATTTATTTTCTTTACTTATGGGTGATCACTAGACAGGATGCTCGAGCGGTCGATCCCAGTTTTTGCAACGCCGGCCAGGATGTCAGGGTGCACTCGCGACCCATCCAAGATGACGGTACCACCTACACGATACCTCTGACCCCTTCCCTCACACTCTATCCCCCGATCCCCACCACCACCACATTCAGAATTCCCTCAAATTCCAAACAGATTTTACAAAAATTTGACAGATTTTCCTCAACGACCAGCCAGTCCTCTGATCAATCAAAATCATAAAAAATCACCATATTCCCAAAAATCACAAAAATTCAGTAGAACACATGAAATTAACCCGATTCCATCAACATCCTTCTAATTACTCCAATATTCCCCAAACAACCTTCCAAATTTTCTAAGATTCTCCAAAATATCCCGCAATACATAACAACATCCTCAAATCATCCACATAGCCCAGGTTTACTCCAAAGTCACCAGATTCCCCAAAAATCCTTACAAATATACCAAGATTTCAGAAAATTCTTCCAAAAATACCAAGATGCTCCAAATTCATCAGATTACATAAATCAACAAAACATTACTCAAATTCTACAAATCCATAACACAGCACACTTCCTCGTAAGAAACGGGTTATACTCTACGTTCAAATACATACTTTCAACTACCTTCGAATGGGGGTAAGGAGCGTACGGTCAGAGTAGCTGTGAGCGGGTATCTGTCGACACAAGTTGGTAGCAACATGTTTCTCCCCAAGGGCAGACGGATGATAAGACACCTGGCTCATACGACAGAGTTGCCGAGCGGTTTCTACCTAAATTCTCACACAAGAATTCCCCTAAATGTTTCTAATATTCCCTCAGCATGGAGTCTTCGACGAGTGAAATGTCGGTTAGCGACAAAGGGGTGTCCAGGTCTGTATGGAATAGTTTTCACTTACTTGGGGCAAGGCTTCTCGCTGCCATCTTTCATATTAGATTTATCGAAGGATACTAGCCGCAAGCTAAGGTTCATTTGCAAACATATTTAATGCGGTTACTATTTTCGTTGTGTTCTTTATTGAATCGTTTTTGTCATAGGAAAGGCAGTTTTAAAATTTTTAGTTATTCCTAATTTATTTTGTAGCTTGGCGCGTTCATGCAATGAAATATTGGTCAATTGGGCACTCCTTTCTGTGTATTTTTGGTAGTCCTCTCAAGGACGGATTGCGGCTAGTATCCTTCGATATAACTAACATGTACACCAATATACCAATTTACGAAACAATCAGTATTATCGAAAATAATTTCAAGACAAACAACTTGGTAAAGAAACCGAAGAGGTCGTGAAATTCCTGAGGGTCGTACTCAGCCCAATCGTGTTTCAATTTGACAATAAAATATATACACTAACAGAGGGCCTAGCCATGGGGTCACCGCTAAGTGGGATATTTGCCGACATCTTAATTAACACACTGGAAAATGCGTTCCTAGAAAAGTTCTCGACAAAGGGAATAGTTCAGTGGAAAATATACGTGGATGACGTAATTTGCATCTACGAAAATAAATTAACAAACGAAGAAACAATACTCCAAGCCGATAATAGCCTACTTCACTCTAATAAATTCACTAAGGAATCTGAAAGCGATCACAAAATAATTTATCTAGAGATAACGATCGAACGGAAAGATAATGAATATTCATACTCCGTATTCCAAAAACTGACACAAACATCGCATGCAATTGGCAATCATTCCAATTGCAATCATTCCTTTAATTCCAAATTTGCGGGTTTCAATTCAATGGTGCACAGGGTTTTAAACATACCCATATCAAAAGACAACGACTATAAAGAGATCCGAATAATCACGCAGTTAGCAAAAGAAAACAGTTTTCCGCCCAGCAAAATAGATCAAATTGTTGTCAATTATAAAAATAAAACGACTCAAAAGGCGGACAATAATGAGCAATGATTCGCGCATTTCAATGACGTGACCGCGAATACATATAAAATTACCAATCTGTTCAAAAACAAGGCATTAAAATAGCGTTTACAACAAATAACACAACCGAAATGCATCTGAACACCAGTAATCTAAATAAACCAGACCATATTCAAAATCAGGGGTATTATTCCATTACGTGCCAAAACACAGGGTGTCAAGAAAATTACATCGGGCAGAGTGGGAGAAGATACAATGAACACAGAAATACGATAAAACACGGGACGCACTTGGCCGTATGCAATCACATGTGCGACGCGGGACACAGTTTCACTAATATTGAAACAGACTTAAAAATAATTCATCACGAACCGAAACGCAGAGCTATTGGCATTAAGGAAGCAAGGGAATTAGCTGAAATAAACAACCCCAATAATTTAAACGCACACACATTCATGGGCAATTCACCCTCTTCACTCTATTAGAAAACAACCCTCGTCGGAGACAAGACACAATATAACGTAGTAGGCAAGCTAGATAAGGGATTATTAAGGGAATCATGCTATTGGATCAAGATGTACGATGTATCCTTTTCTTCAATAATACGGCAGTATTAAAGATTACGGTACATTCTCATGTGACCGTTTGCGCTAATATACGGCTCTTTAGCTTATGCGAGACGAGGATAAAAACTGGGCTTTACTAGTTGAAGATTGTCCAGTTTTTAGTAACATACACCATATAAGGGAGACTAGACTTGGCAAGACACAGTCACATTTGTAGGATTAAAACATACAGGAATGCGAGAGGGGGGTGGGGGATAATGCCCAGGTATATAAGAGACCCAGGCACACATGAAGCTCCCCGAGTTGGGAGTAGATAGTGACGAAATTAACTGCTCTCTCCAGGACCGCGCAAGACCCCTCCAGATAAGTAGCATGTACAATACAATCTGAACTGACCATTTAACAACAATCACGTAGTCACTCTAAACAAGCAAATTTTGGAAGTCAACCACCAATTCCAGTAACTTAACATGATGATGATGATAATTGTTGTTTTAAGGGGCCTAACATCTAGGTTATCGGCCCCTAATGATCTGGGTGATAGCGAAAATGAGAATGAAATGGAAACCAGAATGAAAATTATGTGAGACGGAAAATACGTACAAAGAGAAACTCAGATGGGAACAACTCACAATATGGTATTACAAAAGGGAATTTAGAACGAAAATATTCACAAAAAGAATAGATTGAAGAAGACCCACAAAACGTAGGCTAGATTCAAAATACGTACAAAATGCAATGTAGCGTCGAAATACTTACAAAATGCAACTGAAATTCAAAATACTTACAAAATGCAAATGACATCGAAAATACGTACAAAATGCAATTGAGGTTCAAAATACTTATAAAATGCAATTGAAATTGAAAATACACAATGCAATTCAGATTGAAATATTCCAGTTCCAATCCAAATTATTCACAAAGTGCAATTGAAATTCAATATACGTACAAAATGCAATTGAAATTGAAAATGCTTACAAAATGTACGGTAGATTCAAACGACTCATGTGGATTGACAATACTTACAAAATGCAATTTAGATTGAAAATACTGGACAAAATGTAATTTAGATTCAAAATACCCACAAAATGCAATTGAGAATCAAAATATGTGCAAAATGCGGACCAAACAAAATGCAATTAAGATTCAAAATTCGTGCGAAATGCGGTTTTGGTTGAAAATACTTACAAAATGCAATTGAAATTCAAAATACTCTCTAAAAGTCCAAGCCACCTGCATTAAAAGACTTACTAAAAAGCAATTTAGATTGTCAATCCTTACAAAATGCAATTGTGGTTGAAAACAATCGCGAGATGTAATTTAGATCGAAAAAACTTACAAAATGCAACGTAGATTAAAAATGCCTTAAAATTCGCTAAAAGGGAATTTAGATACACGGTGAACCAAGTAACAAAAACAGTGCGGGAATCGTAAAGAGAAAAGGAAATATAAGGAAAAGGGGAGAGGAGAGGAGAGGAGAGGGGAGAGAGGAGAGGGTCCACCCCAAAGGTAAGGGACAAAAGGGGAAAACGGACCCAGCTCAGGAATCCTTCGGGGTCGCCAACTCCCGAACTCACCAGCCGTGAGCCCCTGAGGGTGTAGCATTATCTAGGGTGCACCAGAAGTGGTGGGGCTACATACACCCTGCCTCCTTAAGCGCCTTGAGCACAAGGCAGGAGGTAAAAGGAAAAGAAAAAGAAGGCTGACCCCTCACAGAAGGAGGGTATCAGGAAAGATGAGCCAAGGGCCAATTAAGGCGGGAAAGTGAAATACTCCCTAGGCCTCGGATAACCTAATACCGTCGGGGTCGGAAGAGAACAAGAGGTGACCAAGGGAGGTCGACAGGAAAGAAGACGGAGAGGAGCCCGGCACAAGTAAGTGGAAGCAATGCCGGACTCAGCTGGGGTCCCGTGGTCGCCAACCCACGCCCCACTAGATGTGAGCCCCTGGGGGGAGTATCTTAACAAAACATCACATAGACTATACTGTAACTAACAAATATTGACGAGTTGCTTTATCTTAACTAATACTGCAACTAAATAAGTGTACATATCGCAAATACTTTCACCCATACTTCTAGAAATAGATTTTATAGCCTAAGTGTAATGGATCTGATAATGATTGTTCGATTTTGCGAATAGGTTTGTTGGTAGTTTTTGTGCTTCCCCTCGGGTTTGAAATATTCTTTCTATTTTCTGCCCCATTTTTCTACTTTCCTTTTTTTTTTTTGTTACAATGAGAGCGCTGTCTGCTCTGTGTATTTAATGTTTATGTTCAAATAAAGTTCATATGCTGTATATTTTTACTGCCACTAAAGTTTGAAGTATGTTATAGAGCACCTGTCCACAAATCGTGCGCACATGTACTAGCCTCGCCAGGCACTGAGCCAGTTCTATTCGCTGATTGGCTGTCAGCTTCTCGCAGCTGGTTCCTGGTGACATCAGCTGTCTGACGTCACACCAGCTATATAACTTCGGTACCTTCGCTCAATCTTCTCTCAAACTTCGCAAACCTCTCTCTAAACTTCACGTCGAGACTTCAATCTCTGACTTCAGATTCTCTGATCGCTATCGTACTTCACAAATTCCACTGTGAAGCTGTAAAAACATCTCACCAGATCAGGAGTCGCGCTATTACCAAGAGACGCTTCTCCGCTGGTGACACTATTCTCCTCCACCAAGGGATGGAAAAGACCCCAGGTGCTCTGGGGACGCCGGATTGCCAACTCGCTACCAAGCACTGAGCTGGCAAACGCACCATTCTCCATCCCCAGGAAATACTATGCAACTGGTCTGCTTCAGCAGGAAATTTTAGAAGGGTCCAGGCGTATATTTCATCGGGTATAATCGGTGGTATGGACATACTGGGTCTTCCCATAACCTATTAGAAGTTTCTTCAACAAACCAGATAAGTTTTCAAAAGCTATGAATGCTCTTTAAAAGAAACAAAATTTTTTGTTGCTTCATGAACTATTATTTTTTCTTTAAGTTTTAAGCATTTTAGCTTTCAAGCTCTATTCTGATTCCTGGCTAAACAATTATTAATTTACTTAATATTTATTACTTTGTTAATGTTATATTTGAATTTCAAGTGTTACTTTTTTATTGGTTATCTATTATAAAATACATTCTCAGAGTAAAACTTAATCATTGGTCTCTTCCAAATTTTCCTCTATGATTCTTATTTATGCCCGAAACCTCAAGTTTTTTTTTAAATTCCCTAATGGGTATATCCCCAATGATCGCTTGACGATCAAAACTGGTCATCTGAGTGTATGTTTTGATCTCATTCCTTTTTTTTTTTCAGTATTAGGGGATAACCCACAACTGGGTACAATCGTGTTGACCGACTGAAAAAAAATCAAACTACGTAATCTTATCTTATATATAAAAAGGCATGTCTGTGTGTTCGTCTTTTATGCGTTCATTAACCATTCATCCGATTGCGATCAACTGTTGGTGAGTTGTTGTAAACACTTCCGGGAGGTTTATAGAAATAGTTAATCGATTTTAAAATAGATAGCGCGCGAGTAGTTTAAACAAATGCGTAATGGCGATGCGTTCATATACAATTCATCCGATTGCGATCAAATTTTGGTGAGTTGTTGCGCACAGTACCGGAAAAGTTATAGGCGTAGTAAATCTAATTTACAATAGATGGCGCGCGAGTAGCTTCAACAAAATGGCGTGCGTTTGTTTCAAGAAAGTCCCACATGCGTTCATATGCCATTCATCCCATTGCGATGAAACTTGGGGGAGATGTTCTGTACACTTCAGGTAAGGTTTCTGGGTCAGTAAATCACCATAACAATAGGTAGCGCACGAGTAGGTTCAACAAATGAGCGACGACGGGCGAAGCGTTTCAACAAAGTCCTGTATGCGTTCACATACCATTCGTCCGATATCGATGAATCTTGGGAGAGAGGTTGCGTACACTACAGGCAAGGTTTCTGGCTTAGTAAATCCATGTTATAATAGGTAGCGCACGAGTAGATTCAACAAATGAGCGACGACTCGCGAAGCGTTTCAACAAAGTCCCGTATGCGTTCATATACTATTCATCTGATAGCGATGAAACTTGGGTGAGATGTTGTGTACACATCAGGGAGGGTTTCTGGCTTAGTAAACCCACTTAACAATAGGTAGCGCATGAGTAGATTCAACAAATGAGCGACGACTCACGAAGCGTTTCAACAAAGACCTGTATGCGATCACATACCATTAGTCCGATAGCGATGAAACTTCGGTGAGTGGTTGTGTACACTTCAGGCAAGGCTTCTGGCTTAGTAAATTCACTTTACGATAGGTAGGGCACGAGTAGATTCAACAAATGAGCGACGACGCGCGAAGTGTTTCAACCAAGTCCATTATGCGTGCATATACTATTCGTCTGATAGCGATGAAACTTGGGTGAGATGTTGTGTAAACTTCAGGGAAGCATTCTGGGTTAGTAAATCCACTTAACAATAGGTATCGCACAAGTAGATTAAACAAATGAGCGACGACGCGCGAAGTATTTCAATATAGTCCCGTATGCGTTCATATACCATTCGTCCGATAGCGATGAAACTTGAGTAAGATGTTGTGTACTCATCAGGGAAGGTTTCTGGCTTAGTACATCCACTTTACAATAGGTATCGCACAAGTAGATTCAACAAATGAGCGACGGCACGCGAATCGTTTCAACCAAGTCCCGTATGCGTTCATATATCATTCATCCAATTGCGATCCAATTTTGGTTGTTGTGAACACTTCCGAAATCATTATAGGCATAGTCAATCCAATTTACAATGGACAGCGCGCGAGTATTTTAAACAAATGAGTGTTGGCGATGCGTTCATACAGCCTACAATTCATCCGATTGCGACCAAATTTTGGTGGGTTGTTTGGCACACTTCCGGGATGGCTATAGGCATAGTTAATCCAATTAACAATACATAGTCCACCAGTAGTTTAAACAAATGAGTGTTAGTGATGCGTTCACATACAATTCATCCGATTGCAATCAAATTTTGGTGAATTGTTGTGCATACGCCAGGAAAAGTTATAGGCATAGTAGATCCAATTAACAATAGATTCAACAAATGAGCGACGACGGGGGAAGCGTTTCAGCAAAGACCAGTATGCATTCACATACCATTTGTCCGATAGCGATGAAACGTGGGTGAGATGTTGTGTACACTTCAGGGAAGATTTCTAGCTGAGTAAATCCATGTTACAATAGGTAGCGCACGAATGGATTCATATACCATACTCCAGGGAAGGTTTCAGGCTTAGTAAATCCATTTTACAATAGGCAGCGCACGAGAAGATTCAATAAATGTGCGAAGATGCGCGAAGCGTTTCAAAAAGTCCCGTATGCGTTCATATGCCATTTGTCCGATAGCGATGAAACTTGGGTGTGATGTTGTGTACACTTCCGGGAAGGTTTCTGGCTTAGTAAATCTACTTTAAAATAGGTAGCGCACGAGTAGATTCAACAAATGAGCGACGGCACGTGAATCGTTTTATCAAAGTCAAAGTGCCGTATGCGATCACATGCCATTCATCTGATTGCGATGAAACTTTAGTGAATTGTTGTGTACACCCGGGGAAAGGTTTCTGACTTAGTAAATCCATTTTACAATAGGTAGCACACGAGTAGATTCAACAAATGGGTAACTGTACTCGTATCGTTTAAACGAAATTCCGTAGGCGTTCATATACCATTCATGCGATTGCAGTGAAATTTGGTGAAATGCTTTTTCTACTCCCGCGAAGGTTTCTGATTTAGTAAATCCATTTTACAATTGGTAGCAAACGGGTAGATTTAACTAATAAGCGACAGCACGTGAATCGTTTCAATAAAGTCCCGTATGCGATCATATACCATTCATCCGAGTGTGATAAAACTTTGGAGAGCTGAGTACAGTCCTGCGAAGTTTCATGAATTAGTAAGTCCGTCTTTCATTGGGTGGAGCACAAGAAGATTCAACAAATGAGTGACGGCGCGAATCGTTTAAACAGAATTCCGTATGCGTTCATATGCCATTCATCCGATTGCGATGAAACTTTGATGAGTTGTTGTGTACACGCCAGGAATGGTTTTTGAGTTAGTAAATCCATTTTACAATAGGTAGCGTACGAGTAAATTCAACAAATGGGTGACGGCGCTCTAATCGTTTCAGCAGTCCCGTATGCGTTCATATACCATTCATTTCATTGCGATGTAACTTTCTTGAGTTGTTGATCACGCTCCCGTGAATGTTTCTGAGATAGTAAATTATTTTTTTATAATAGTTTAGAGGTGGTTAACGGAAAAAGAAGAAAATATTGGGAATCCAAAAGCATTGCAACTAACAAAGTCAAAACCCCCACACTTTCCTTGATTGGCATTGCAACGCATGCCTGGTACAGCTAGTATTAAATAAATGAATAAATGAATGAATAATTTTAAATACATAAATAATAAATGAATAAAAATTAGATGATAATAATAAATAAATGTTTCATTTTTCCACGTTACTCGGATGACCCCAACCATGTGACGTCACGTAACAGATTTGGTCTCGTTTGAAACGGTAACGTGGAACCCGTCACCTGCAATAGCCTGGCGGGTTAACTCTGGACAGGTTTATAATTGTTGAAACGACGGTGCGTCCTTGAGCGAGCCACACATGCCGCTACCCGCATAGTTGTCATGATAAATCGAACCTACAGGTTGGATAATAATAATAATAATAATCGAGTTTGTAACTAATACTAGCCCAGCAGTCAAAGATTTAAATATTGAACATGGAAAGATCCGTCAGGCAAAAAAGTTTAAGTACATAGTGGAGTGGATCGAGCCCAACATATCAGAGAAGGAAGCAGTCTCGTCAAGAATGAACAAGATGGAAGTGGCCTACCAGCTTAACGAAAGGAGTGTACAACAAGCGAACAGTGTCCCGCAATGCCAAACTAAGGCACTATCGTACAGTTATCCGACCTGAGGCGCTGTACGCAGCAGAATGCCTGGCAATGAATAGGAAGGGTCTAGTTGAGAAATTGGAAGCCAAGGAAAGGAAGATCATCAGAAAAATCTTAGGACCGATGAAAGACGATGGTGAGTACAGGAGACGGCGTAACAATGAGTTCTACCATCATGTAGAAAGGATATCTCAAGTAATTCGGAAGAGAAGAATATCTTTCTATGGCCACTTAACCCGTATGAAACCCGAGAGAATCACCAATTGGATATTTACTTATTTTCTTAACAAAAAAGACCAAGGGCCCCTGGTTTTGTGAGGTAGACAAGGATTTACACGAAGTAGGGATCACCCACGCAGACATTATGGAATGTGACCTTTTGAAGGTAAAGCTTGGAGCACACCACCAATTCCAAGAAAAAGCGAAATTAAAAACAGGCAAGAAGTGGTCCGAAGAAAGAAAGGAGTCTCACAGGCAGCGAATGCGTGAACACAGGGCTAAGATCAGGGCCCAAAGACGGAAGCAGTTGAAATGGCGTGGTCCATTGCTGGCACAAACGAAGAAAGAAAGAAAGAAAGAAAGAAAGAAAGAAAAGGTATGGCCTCGGATGCCGGAAACAAGCTTTGTTATTTGACACCCAGAGGGCCGCTTACATGTCAAATTTTGTTATTCCTTGAAGCATTATGAAAATCAAGGAGGTTAGATATCTAAGCTCCTTGACACTATAGCGCTTTCTAGAAGAGAAATGAGGAACTTGTGTTGGCGGAAAATCCCGAGATTAATTTTGTCATTATGAACACGGCCTACTCAATTCAAATGGGTTCTCTAACATGCCTACATCTTATGACATGCGTGTCGTGAATTTCGTCTCATTTCATAATTCATTTACCACGGGCAGGAGCGAACATGCAAACTTGGGGTTAGTAATCCGACACAATAACCACTCGCCCACCATAATAATAATAATAATAATAATAATAATCGATAAAAATATCAATAAATATAAATAATTAATAAATACAAATTATAAAGTAAATAAACGACAATCAAATATAAAAATAGTAAATAAATAAGAATTGATGATGAAAATTGTTGATTTAAGGGGCCTAACATCTGTGTTATTTATGTATTTATTTATCGTATGGCTTTTAGTGCCGGGAGTGTCCTAGGCCATGTTCGGCTCGCCAGAGGCTGTAACCGCTTCTAGCGGACACCCAGGGGCGTGAGCTACAAATTCCGTTCAATATCTAGGTTATCATCCCCTAATGATTTTGGTCATAGTGAAAGATGAGATGAGATGATATGAGAATGAATACTAATATTAACTACAAACTTATACAAACTACAAACTTATATACTAGAAGAAGACATGGTAAACAAATAAAGGATAAGGCAAATAAACGGCAGGAGAAAAGAAATGCCCGCAACCCTCGAAGAATGAGGATTGAGGGACTTGGAAGGAAGGAGAGCCATGAAAGGCAGATAGGAAAGGGACCCAGCTCAGAGATCCCTCAGGATCGCCAACGCACGAATTCACCAGCCTTGATCCCCTAAGGGTGTAGCAATATCCAGGGTGCACCAGAAGTGGTGGGGTTACAAACATCCTGCCTCCTTGAGGGCCTTGAACAAAAGGCAGGAGATGAGAGGAAAAGAAAAACAAGGCTGACCCCTCGCAGAAGGAGGGTATCAGGAAAGATGAGCCAAGGGACAATTAAGGCGGGAAAGTAAAACACTCCCTAGACCTCGGATACCCTTATACCGTCGGGGTCAGAAGAGAACAAGAGTTGACCAAGATAGGTCGACAAGAAAGATCGTTCGGGTGAAATACGTTATATTTTTGGAAATCGATCATCAATAAATAATAACAAATAAATATTAAATAATAAATAAATCAAAAAAAGCTGGAAAATAAGAGAAACTGACCAAGAGAGATGAACCAGGCACAAGTAAGTGGAGCAATGGTGGACTTTTGGGTTAAATATAAATAAGTTTGGAAAAATATGTTTGGAATTTTAGGGAATGGTGGGGGATGGGATTAGGGAGTAGAGAAGAGGGTTTGGAGGCATCTACCTTAACGTTTGAAACGCCCGCCATCTTAGAACATCATGCGCACTAAAAATCGTCACTTTCGCCGTAGATGGGGGTAGGTCTTATCTTAGGGGGAAAAGACTTGACCTATCGATAAAGGGGATAGAGTCTCTTCGATTGAGCTCTCACACGACTTTCTCCGATTACACGTTCGGGAGTACGCACGGCTTTGCCCCTGGATGTAATGCAGGTTACCCCTGGGATAGGACCCCTCTATTTACGAGCACGGGCAACTGAACACCAAGTGTTCACGTGACACAAATTAATTCGCTATATATTAGCCTACTTGGAACATCCATTCTTCAGTATTGAAACCTTCGCAGCACGGTAACTCATGTAGAAGCACCGTGAGAAGAGAAAGCCTCTGCATATTACCTTTCTTGACCTTGAAAAAGCCGTCGATCGTATTCCTCAAGAAATGATTTGGTATGCGCTCCACAACCATAGTGTGCCAGAGTCAATTGTAAATGTGGTCAAGATGTTATACACGAACACCAGCAGTAGAGTACGTTGTGCTGTTGGCACCTCAGAAAACTTTCCTGTAAATGTCGGCGTTCACCAAGGCTCAGCACTATCACCGTCCCTTTTTGTTCTTGCGATGGAAACCACCACTCGTGACCTGCAACGGAATGTTCCTTGGACCCTTCTGTATGCAGATGATATAATGGTTGCAGATGTCACCAGAGAAAAACTCCAATGTCAAGTTGAAGATTTAACCGCCCCTCCCAGTATGGCCTATGTCTGAATGTGAAAAAGACGAGTATCCGGAGTTAAACCCACGCGACGGCACCATTCAAGTCGCTGGACAAAAATCTAGTCAAGACAGATTGCTTCAGGTACCTTGGATCTCGTCATCAGAGTGATGGCAACTTCAATGATGAAGTAAGAGCCAGGGAAAACGCAAACTGGTTGCGGTGGAAGGAGGTCACGGGTGTGCTTTGCGACAAGAAAAGCCTCTTCGTCTCAAATCCAAGATATACGGACAGTGGTACGGCCAGTTGCACTGTATGGAGGTGAATGTCGGCCATCCGACAAAATTTCAGAACGTCGCCTGCACGCCATGGAAATGAGAATACTCCGTTGGACAATGGGCATCTCCCTTATTGACCATGTCAGAAACGACACAATTCGGGAGCATGTGTGCGTCGCCCCAATTGTGGACAAAATGAGAGAGAAACGGCTCCGATTGTATGGCCATGCCCTGCGTGCAGCGCCTGATACTGTTGCTAACTCTGTCCTCTATTTTGAGGTTGAAGGCCTACGCCCCAGAGGACGACCGAAGCAGCGTTGGCAAGACACAATACATGGTGACTTAAAAATTACCGGTCTAAATTCAGCTGTCGCACGTAACCGGACAAAATGGAGATCAATGATCAAAAAAGTGGACCCTGCACCAACGGGACAACGCTAGGAAGGAGAAGGAGAAGAAGAAGAAGAAGAAGAAGAGTATTTAAAATCTTACGCTTGAATTTAGGGCTACATCGATTGTGTAGAGATGATTGATTTACCTGGCACATAGTACATAATAGTGTGGTCTGTTATAACGTACAGAAGGTGGCAACCCTTTAAGAACCACACTGCACAGCGTACACTGCATGCCTCTCCTCTAGCGTCCAACATTTTAACTGGCACAATTTATTCTGAACTTTCGCTTTTACTTTGACTTCTGTACATTCACTTAATCCTGCTCCCCCGAAGTGGTATTAAAACAAGAAGTTCCGTGACGAACTAAAGAGCCTACTTTTCATGCCAATGATTATTCTACAGTATATGAACCTATGACAGAAGCATTTCTGAGAAGCATTAGGAGCTTAGTGTGGAATAAAGATGTCCCACAAAAAAGCAAGGAAGTGTTATACAGAAGCTACTACATCCCGATACTGACCTATGCTTCAGAAACGTGGACAATGAAGAAAAGAGACATAAGCAGAATACAGGCAGGTGAAATGAAGTTCCTGCGAAGTAGGATCGGAGTAACAAAAAGAGACAGGGTGAGGAATGAAAAGGTCAGAGAAATGGTGAAAGAGGAGCCCTTGCAAGGTAGGATTAAGACATCAAGACTGAGGTGGTATGGACACTTAAAGAGAATGGATGAGAAGAAGATTCCCAAGAGGATACATGAGATGCAGATGCAAAAGAAACGACCAAGGGGAAGACCAAGAGATCGATGGCTGAAAGGAGTGGAGGAATGTGTCAAGAAGAGAGGCGAGGACTGGACCACAGTGACAGCGGAGAGATGGTGGGAAGAAAGAAATAAGTGGCGAGGCTTATGTTCAAAACAGACCCAGCCTGGGGCTGGAAACTGTACATGATGATGATGATGATATGAACCTATGCAGAATAATGACGAAATTAAGTTGCTAATATCAATTTTCTAATTAGTTCGAAATACTGTATACTTGGCATAATGTAGCCTAATAGAGCACCACAGTTGGCAGCCCTGATGACTGAATATATTCTTAGTTCCATCTCTTAAGGTACAGAATACAAAATTTGGTTGAAGTCCAATGAATAGCATGGCCGTTACATGCAGTTAAACATTGGATCTAACAGCGTGCGTAAAATCATGTTGGCAACAATGTCATGCATGTATTGGTCAGAAATAATCTTAAATAATATGATCTATTGTTGTGCCAATTTTGAATGAAATCCATTAGTTAGTATAGAAGTTACATGCATTTTAAAATTGGACCTATCAGCAGGCTTTGAATCATGTTGGCAGCACTGACGAATATTAGTTACTCCAAATTCATCTAGAATGCCAGGTACTATACGTGTGCAAAGTTTAGAGCTATTGGCTTCACACTTTCTGATATATTGATATTAGGGTAACAAAAATAGGGACAGCACATATTAACAGTTGGCAGCCCTGGTTGCTATTAAGAATACGCATAGTCATATCTGTTATGGTACACATAGCACATACGAGATTTGGTTGAAATCCAAATGTTAGTATGGAAGTTACATGTATTTAAAGTTGGACATGTCAGCAGGCTTAGAATCATGTTGGTAGCACTGACGTATATAAGTTACTCCAAATTAATATAGAATGTCAGGTACTATACGTGTGCATAGTTTAAAGCTGTCGGCTTGCATACTTTCTGATATATTGGTATTTGGATAAAATAATTTAGGAGCATTTATTAACAGTTGGCAGCCCCGGTGGGTCTTAAGAATACGCTCAATCATATCTGGTTATGTACACATACAACATAAAAAATTTGGTTGAATTCCAATCGATAGTGTAAAAGTTATATGCATTTAAAAATTGGACCTATCAGCAGGCAACACTGCCATGTATGGCCTCCTGGAAATTAAACTACAATATTATTATCTATACGTGTGCCAATTTTGAAATAGCTCCCATTCATACCTTCCAAGATATCGAACATGGAGCTCAAATTTCAATTACGATTTTTTAGCAGTTGGTAGCACTGACATCATTTTCAAATATGGCCGTGAGATATTCTTTACTCCTACCAAATTTTGTTTCGATTGCTCCAGCCGTTTAGGAGTTGATAGGGGGGGACACACACACAGCCAGACAGACAGACAGACAGACACACATTTGCCCGATCTCATAAGTCTACTTTTTCCTCATTTTTGCAAAATGTGAAAACTAGGCTAAAAATCTCTACACAGTATATACAAAATTATTTCTGGGACTCGATTTACAATACTTGTGTATAAATGCGATTAAAAGTGTGCGTCACGATACGTCATTAACTATTTTCTTAAAGAAATAGTTAAACTTTGTCAGTCTTGATTTTTATCCTTGTGCCGAGGAATGAAGTGATAGTTTGCTTGTAGTGATTTTGTTTCAAAGTGGATGCCAATGGTTGATGGCTTGACCTGGTATATCTGTTTTGTGCGGAGGTGATCAACTGGAGTTGGGTTTTATCGTTATTTTTACATCCTGATGCTTGGGTTTCAATGTAATCTAATGCAATGTTTCCCAAACCTTTTTGTGTGTGTACCACTTTAAGAGATGAGAATTTCTCGCGTACCACCTAATGGTTGGGAGATATAGTAATTATAACCCCAACACCTCTACGTAGCTGTCCAAAAGATGGATTGTAAATTGTGTTTGTTAGAGGTAAAGTTCAAATAATGAAAAGTGTGTCCAGTTGTTTTATTATTTATTACAATAAGTATCCAATTCAAACATTCAGAAATGACACTGTACAAATAATATTAATAAAAAAGATCTTAATAATTAAATATAAAAACAAAAGTTAATTAACAACTTCAATGTGAAGGGTGAGCTTGAAGATTAGAAGCCAACTTAGGAATGTCTGGTTTAAGACTGTTGAGTATCAAACGAAGATTGTTTTCCACTGTAAGGAGCCTATTCCGGTATTAATTCTTGAGATAAACAAGTGAAGAAAATGCAGTCTCACACTAGTACGAAGTAGTGAATGGCAGTAAAAATCTAACTGCTTTGTTAGCTATGTGTGCATAGTCTGCACGCCTCTCAACCCAAAAGTTCATAACAGCCATTTTTGAAAAAGTTTATCGTAGTTCTGGAACAAAAATCAATTCATAAAACTGCTCCTTATCTTTGGCCTTTATGTCCTCGGGCAAAATATCAATGTTTTTATATTTTTAAATTTTATATATCTTATCTTATATATATAACAAGTAGTTCCGTGGAGAACTATACAGCCTATTTTCATATATCCTACTAATATTAATTGCCTCTGTCAACATACAAATTATCAGATTGAATGCTGTAATAGATTCGTAGATATTGACAACCGTCTAAATGGTCACCATGTTGGATTTTTATATTATAGGCCTTAGATTTATCTACTATTACATGAAGATTATTGTGTAGGTATATTATTCATATTTCAATCGCATGATTAGGAGAGAAGAAATAAAAGCGGGATTTTAAAATTTCGCTCAGCCACCATCTTGTGGTTATGAAAATAATTTAATAAATTAGATGCCGGTCGATAAAAATTTGTATAAGGATATACCGTATCAAGTTTCACTGCGCTCGGATGGTTAAAACGCAAGAAACGTCCATTTGAATATTTAAATTTTGCGTCGCCGCCATGTTGGATTTGTGCTTGCCAGGTTATTGAACGTCCCATAGGTGAACTTATGCCTATAGCATCTATACACTTACAAAATGTCAGTTTGATTGCTGTAGTAGATTAATAGAAATTGAGAACCGTCTAAATATTTCGGATGGTCGCCGTGTTGGATCTAAATATATATAGGCCATAGGGTTATGTACTATTAGATGATGATTATTGTGTACGTTCATTATGCAAATGTTCATTTCGATCGCATGATTAGAACACGAGAAATAAAAACTTAATTTTCGAAACTCGCACTACCGCCATTTTGAGGTTATATAAACAATTGAACTAAATTGGATACCAGTGCTTTACAATGTGTATAAACATTTGTTGTACGATGTTTCATTGCGTTTGGAATTTTAAATCACGAGAAAAGTCTACTTAAAACTTTCAACTTCGCGTGGCCGCCATGTTCGTTTTGTAGTTAACCGGTTTTTGAAAGACCCATAGACGAACTTCCAGTCGTGCCATTTATCTCCGAACAAAATTTCATGGTGATACCGGTAATAGTTTAAGAGATATAAAAAGCCGGTGAAATATTTCGCACAGCCGCCATCTTGAGGTTATGTAAACAATTGAACAAAGTTAGATATCGGTGCATTACAATGTGTATAAACATATACTGTACCAAGTTTTATTGCGTTTGGTTGGTTGAATGGCGAGAAACATGTATTTAAAAGTCGCAACTTCGCTTGGCCGCCATGTTGGTTTTGTAGCTACCAGGTTTTCAAAAGTCCTATAGGTGAACTTATAGTAGTTCTCTTCATCACCGTACAGAATTCCAGGGTGATATCGGTTATAGTTTCGGACATATTGAATGCTGGTGAAATATTTCGCACAGACGCCATGTTGTATTGGTGAGACGTAACAAAATTTGAAGGGCACGTTAGGGGTCGCACGGAGTAGTATTATGAACTTACCGATTTTCATTGAAATCTCTCCAGCCGTTTAGAAGTTATTAGGAGGGACACACAAAAATCCTCACACACACACACACACGCACACACAGACACACACACGGACAAAAGGTGATCTCATAAGCTTTTTTTTTTTTTTTTCAAAAATGAAAATAGGCTAAAAAGGAATGTCTGTGTGTTCGTCTTTTATGCGTTCATAAACCATTCATCCGATTGCGATCAAATTTTGGTGAGTTTTTGTAAACACTTCCGGGAGGTTTATATGCATAGTTAATCCATTTCAAAATACATAGCGCGCGAGTAGTTTAAACAAATGCGTAATGGCGATGCGTCCATATACAATTCATCCGATTGCGATCCAATTTTGGTGAGTTGTTGAGCACAGTCCCGGAAAAGTTATAGGCGTAGTAAATACAATTTGCAATAGACGGCGCGCGAGTAGCTTTAACAAAATGGCGTGCGTTTGTTTCAAGAAAGTCCCACAAGCGTTCATATGCCATTCATCCCATTGCGATGAAACTTGGGTGAGATGTTCTGTACACTTCAGGTAATGTTTCTGGCTTAGTAAATCCACTTAACGATAGGTAGCGCACGAGTAGATTCAACAAATGAGCGACGACGGGCGAAGCGTTTCAACAAAGTCCCGTATGCGTTCACATACCATTCGTCCGATAGCGATGAAACTTGGGTGAGATGTTGTGTACACTTCAGGCAAGGTTTCTGGCTTAGCAAATCCACTTTACGATAGGTAGGGCACGAGTAGATTAAACAAATGAGCGACGACGCGCGAAGCGTTTCAACAAAGTCCCGCATGCGTTCACATACCATTCGTCCGATAGCGATGAAACTTGGGTGAGATGTTGTGTACACTTCAGGCAAGGTTTCTGGCTTAGCAAATCCACTTTACGATAGGTAGGGCACGAGTAGATTCAACAAATGAGCGACGACGCGCGAAGCGTTTCAACTAAGTCCCGTATGCGTTCATATACTAATCGTCCGACAGCGATGTAACTTGGGTGAGATGTTGTGTACACGTCAGGGAAGCTTTCTGGCTTAGTAAATCCACTTTACAATAGGTATCGCACAAGAAAATTAAAGAAATGAGCGACGACGCGCGAAGTGTTTCAACAAAGTCCAGTATGCGTTTATATACCTTTTGTCCGATAGCGATAAAACTTGGGTGAGTTATTGTGTACACTCCAGGGAAGGTTTCAGGCTGAGGAAATCCATTTTACAATAGTTAGCGCACGACTAGATTCGACAAAAGAGCAAACACGCGCGAAGCGTTTCAACAAAGTCCCGTATGCGTTCATTTATCATTCGTCCGATAGCGATGAAACTTGGGTGAGATGTTGTGTACACTTCAGGGAAAGTTTCTGGCTTAGTACAACCACTTTATAACAGGTATCGCACAAGTAGATTCAAGAAATGATCGACGGCACCCGAATCGTTTAAGCAAAGTCACGTAGCGTTCAAATACCATTCATCCGATTGCTATGAATCTTTGGTTGGATTATTGTGCAAACTCCGGGAAAGGCTTCTGACTTAGTAGATCCTTTTTACAATAGGTAGCGCACGAGTAGATTCAACAAATGAGAAACGGCGCGCGTATCGTTTTAAAAAATTCGTATGTGTTCATATACCATTCATGCGATTGCAATGAAATTTAGATAAATGTTGTTTCCACTCCCGCAAAGATTTCTGATTTAGTAAATCCGTTTTTCAATTGGTAGCACACGAGTACATTCAACTAATGAGCGACAGCGCGTGAATCGTTTGAACCAAGTCCCGTATGCGTTCATATACCATTCATCCGATTGTGATAAAACGTTGGCGAGTTGAGTACAGTCCTGCAAAGGTGTATGAATTGGTAAATCCGTTTTTCAATGGGTAGCGCACAAGAAGATTCAACAAATGAGTGAAGGCGCGCGAATCGTTTAAACAAAATCCCGTATGCGTTCATTTGTCATTCATCCGATTGCGATGAAACGTTCATGAGTTGTTGTGTACACGCCAGGGAAGGTTTTCGACTTAGTAAATCCATTTTACAATAAGTAGCGTACGTGTATATTCAACAAATGGGTGACGGCGCTCGAATCGTTTCAACAAAGTTCCGTATGCGTTCATATACCATTTATTTCATTGCAATGAAACTTTGGTGAGTTGTTGAGCACGCTCCCATGATTTTTTGACATAGTAAATCAATTTTACAATAGTTTAGAGATGGTTAACGGAAAATAAATAAATATTGGTAATCCAAAAGGACTTCAACAAACAAAGTTACAACGCCAACACTTTCTTTGATTGGCATTGCAACGCGTGCCGGGTACAGCTAGTTATATATATATATTTCGTAACATATTTTTTTATATTTTTCGTAACATCACCACGTACCACTGCAGCAGTACGAGCGTACCACAGTTTGGGAAACGCTGATCCAATGTCCCATATTTAGGGTTATGATTGAAAATTCATCTTCCATGGCGGTAATGTAATTATACGTTAACTAACCACTTACCGAATGAGCAAACTGGTGAACAGTTCAGTTAGCCACAAGAGAGTCAGCGACACATTCCACCTTCAACTCCCTTATGAAATAGCCCTACACCACTAGTCAGTTGCCATTTTGCTAATATTTGCGTGTGAGCGAAAGTAATATAGAGTCATTTTATAAAGTGAAATTGAGTTGTACTATGTTAAATTAATTTTAGGAAACAGTGGTTGATCAATGTTTGAACTATGCCAACGAAAAGGAAGGACAAGGTGTTTCGCGAAATAGGACTTAGTTTAATACAAACATGCATAACAGTATGTTAAGTTTGGTTTATATATATGGCCTGTTTGCCATCTCTTGATGAATACAGTACAGTCTGTTGGCACAGGCTAGAGTAAAAGGTGGCTTTTCACCGAAGTCTCAGTCTCACTCATGGCTGTGATTATATGGTGCTTAGTAATGTAATGACATTCGGGGCACAGTCAGTGCCTGTGAATGCTGTGAAAGGTTCTACTCATAGGGTTAGTACTATCGTTCTGACTCAGTGAGGAAAGCAATGGCAAACAACCTCACACCTTTTCTTGCCTAGTACGCCTCGATATAGCGCTGCCTTGGGTTTTTGTGGGTATCTATTCACGTAACCTAACGGCGGTACTTTTTGAGGATCCAACCAGCCTTCGGGCTGACTACCTAACACATATATTATTATTTTAAAGCGGGTGTTTTGCCTTTAGTTACAAAATTAAACTCACTCAAAACTTTGTGACATTATTTAGTCTTTCTATACATATATTTTTTGAGTTTGCCCTAAATAATAATGAATTAATAACGCTTAATTAATTAATAGTCATGAAATGCCTGAGATTCATTTTGAGCTGAATATTAAGAACGCGCATTAAAAAAAGGAAATGCCTAAAAATTCCTACATAGAGGATAAATATAAGGTAAACGAAAGAACATGTAGTTTGTACGTTTAATACTTACTCATTCAAGGGACTTCCATTTTCATCTGCTCCTTCATTCTGATTTTCTTCTTTTACATCCTGGGGATAAGATGGAATAATTTATTTCAGTGTTATTACCTTATACATTTACACAAATGACAACCCATGTAAATGTACGGCACTGTTCAGCTGAAGTGAAGATATATTCGCTGAATGACTTTCTACTGTCCATCACATCCCAGTGCTAGAGATAAACTTGATACAGATAAGTGGTTAGAATCCCCAGTTCTGAAACTTAAAATACACTTTTAGACACCTCGATAAATTTAGAGCGATTGAAAATGCTAAAATCAGTACCTCAATGGAAGTAATAGCTTTAAGGATTGAGGACAAATGAACATTCATTTTTAATTCTTTTAGCCGTAAGACCATAAGAGAGGGGCAGATGACCCAGCTGTTCCGCCCCTTGGAACAATAACAACATAATGGACCACAACAAATCCTACGGTCCAACACGTGCACATATAATTGAGTAACAAGCAACTAGACTGCCCATACGAGCATGACTTTTGAGAATGAAGGCATAAATCTATTAACCATCAGAATATTAAACACGACATTTCTTCACAATTCACTGCAATTTTATATTTTAATGTTCAAAAAGAAGTGAAATTGAGTCAATAAAATGCCTCTAGGGGGAATCAATCGTAGAGCATGCTAGTAACTCTACGAATTAAGTGTCTGCTAGTGTACGGGAGCACACAGTTTGCAAAGGAGATTAGAGCAGGTACTAACAGCCAAACGCTTCCGTTTGTCATCAACAATATTGGGAGAATACAACTCTAAATCCCTAAATACTATTAGGAGATGTATTGAAAATAAGCATGAGTTTACTTACCTTATTCAGATCTGAAGATGATGCTTCTGTTTTGATGTATGTAACGATATCCGAAACAGAAGATTCCTCGATCTTAATATCCGTGTGATGGTCTGTATCGTCCTGCAAATAAATAACTTGTATCACATATATCTTCCTTTGCGTAGGTGGAATTATATCTTACGGATGGCTTGTAAACTTGCACTGAAGGAATCAAGGAATAAAATAATATTCTGAATGTAATTCAACCCCGTATTCATAGTTTTCTTTCGTCCATACCCGCATGGCAAAAAACCTAACAGTTATTGTGCAGTTTTTGACAAAAAGCACGTCAGTTGGAATACACTCGCAATACGTGGGCCTAGCATATTGTCACTAGCATTGAGTGTGCGTGTAGCGACTTTGCGGCGTAGCAGCAGTTACTTCAAGTTACCATATAACGATAATAAGGACAAGCAACGTTGATACATTTTGTGTTGAGATATTTCATACCAAGCGTCGACACTTAAAACAAATTTGACCTCATGGATACCAAAAGTAGGGAGTAATTTAACGTGAACGATAAACAAATAGGGGTTTATTTGTAAGTACAGAGGCAGCTACTTGAAGTCTCATTTCATATAAATTCAGTCGTAATACATAATACATGAGTCATGGTGGTTATCAAGATGATTACGCAATGTGTTAATAAAGAGAACTGAATAAGATTATTTTTATAGACAAGAGCTTTAGAGCTTTTATGAACTTAAATGCTGCCATGGTCTAATAAAATGCTGAGATACACCGCCATAGACCATCTCTGGGGAGATTTCCGCGGAGACTTCGTGCCAGTCGATAACAAGAAACATCTCTCTTTCTCCTTCCTTCAACCCTCCTAGAGAAACGAAGAACCACTTACCATCAAATATGTGTGCAAATTTGAAGGCTATGATGAAGATACTGACAGTCACAGCTAGCAGTGGAGGCTGTCTTCAAGGGTGGACCATCAATATATTCACAGCCATGGCTACCTGCGGAGGGAGGCATCAAGGTGGGAGGAGGACCAAAATCATATTGACGGGCCAGCAGTGAAGCTCGCCCCAAGCCTCGTGTGAGTGTTCAAACACTTCTGATCTCTTAATTTAGATTTACAATATAAATCCTACGCGCTCTAGAACACACATGTCTTACGGGCCAGTCTGGGGTTTGACAGTGAGTATCATTTTCAGGGAGTAGTATAGATCTCGATACATTTTCGAAAAATATCCCTTAAAAACAAGATGGCGGCGTTGATGACGTCATCGACGACGTCACGAAAGACACTAGATATTTTTCTAGTACGTTTACGGTGGGGGAAACACAACAGAAATCGGCATTTACAATAACCCGTAGAAACACGATACACATGGACATTTTTGCAATTACCTAATATTTACAAAATATGTATCCCCATCTTTACTAGACCTTCATCGAAGTTTTGGCATTTTAGCTTATATTTACAAAATATGTATCACCATCTTTACTTCACCTATGTAGGACATCTGGTAAATATCCTGATGCACATGTCATATCCAAGTGCAAATGTAAATTGCAAAAATTTGCATGTGTAATGGGATCTATACTGACATCCTTTATGGAAGTCAAGTAAAGATGGGTATACCTACTTTATAAATATAAGTTTAAGTACCATCATTTTGATGTGTATCGCCATACTTACCAGACAACATATTGTTCACGTCAAGATGGTGATACATCGTATATAAATGTGAAAGTCAGTATGTATGTGGGTATGTATGTGGATTTGACTCTATGCAAATCTACACCGTTCCACTAATCTCAACCAAATTTTGCATGCACATAGTTCAGGACCCAGAAGGAACCAATGGTTACATGAATTTCTCATTCTTCTGATTTCGGCCTTTTGGATATCGAGCAAAGGCTAATAAAGACAGAAAATAACCTGATGAAGTAATGGCAAGGCCAGTCGTAGCAATGGCAACAGTAGCTTAAAACGTGACCACCAAGTTTCCTTCTATCTCTGTAACAGGCCATGCCACTCCATTGTCTCCACGGAAAAAGTAGCTCAAGACGTGACCACCAAGTTTCCTTCTATCTCTGTAACTGGCCATGCCACTCCATTGTCTCCACGGAAACAGTAGCTCAAGACGTCACCACCAAGTTTCCTTCTATCTCAGTAAGAGGCCATGCCACTCCATTGTCTCCACGGAAACAGTAGCTCAAGACGTGACCACCGAGTTTCCTTCTATCTCTGTAACAGGCCATGCCACTCCATCGTCTCCACGGAAACAGTAGCTCAAGACGTGACCACCAAGTTTCCTTCTATCTCTGTAACAGGCCATGCCACTCCATTGTCTCCACGGAAACAGTAGCTCAAGACGTGACCACCGAGTTTCCTTCTATCTCTGTAACAGGTCATGCCACTCCATTGTCTCCACGGAAACAGTACCTCAAGACATGACCACCAGGTTTCCTTCTATCTCTGTAGAGGCCATGCCTCTCCACTGTCTCCACGGAAGCAGTAGATCAAGACGTGACCACCAGCTTTCCATCCATCTCTGTAAGAGGCCATGGCACTACATTTTCTATCCAAACAACGATACGAAAATTATGAATCTGAACGCCATAAAAATCTGAATACATATTTTTTTAATGTAATTAATAGGGGTCGTTGTAGGGAATTGAAATTTTAAAACAGAAATACATTGGCTAATCCTGCATGTGGCGTAACGTTACAACAGCTGGAGATATCCTCAAGAAACATAGTCTTAACATCAAATGAGCTTAAATGAGTCCGTTGTTGTTGATTAATTTAGAAGCTTTGCAATATCATGCTCACATAACCCAAGAACTTCAGTGTGTATGGAATTTTTCTGATAACATGTGTTACTGTGATAGCTGTAGTAGTGTGTGAATTTTTAATTCAAACGAGGATTGGAAAGAAGGTTGCTATGGCCTTCAGTTAGGAACTATCCCGAAATATGCTTCGAGGATAATAAATAACTCCTGGCACTACAGCCCATAAAGGCCCAAGACCTACCAAGTGACCACTGCCCAGCCATTCGGCCTGCAGATATTGGGATAACGAGTGTTCAGCGTATCGGGTCCCTCGGCCGTTAATCTTGGTTTTCGTGACCGAATTTAGCGTCGACTAGAAGGGGGAATCCACGGAAAATAATTACCAAGTTCCACCGCTAATACACGTGATAGTCTAAATGATTTTTGCATTTTATGTATAATTTTATTTAATATTTAGTATTTAGGGCACCGAAACCTATGTGACATTTTGGTTCTAATTTTACACACTTGATGCCGCTGTTGTTACGGAAGATTTTGAATCTTTACCTTATGACGAAAGGTATCACGCGCAATATATTGTATGAAATATCTACTAGAACTGAAGTTGTATATACTACGTTAAGGTGTGTTTTACTACTGCGATATTGAGGTTTATTTTTTATTAATCATAATGTCCTTATGCTGCATTTGTTTTATTGTTGACAGTGATTACCTCTACAAGCGGTCTTTTGTATTACAAATCTGAAATACAGTAACTTTTGCGTGATATTGCACATTGTTCTATGAATAGTATTTGCCTTTGTTATTCGGTTTTATATTGTAATTGGTAATTATCCTGCTCTCTGACTATGCTAATTTGTAATAAAACTGGATGTAAAATTATGAATTGAGTTGATAACATGTCAATAATATAAATTACGAATATATATTATTATGCGATACTTTTTGGCTGATAAAGACCAACATTTATGTAATGATACTTTCCCATAAGAATAGCGGACATTATAAAGTTCGATTCTGTGAAGCCTCCGTGGCTTAGGCGGCAGCACGCTGGCCTCTCACCGCTGGGTCCGTGGTTCAAATCTCGGTCACTCCATGTGAGATCTGTGCTGGACAAAACGGAGGCAGACAGGTTTTTCTCCGGGTACTCCGGTTTTCCCTGTCAGAATTTCATTCCAGCAACACTCGCCACTATCATTTCATTTCTCATTCATTTAATCATTGCCCCAGAGGAGTGCGTCAGGCCTCGGCAGCCGGCACAATTCATATCCTCGCCGCTAGATGGGGGCATCATTCATTCCATTCCTGACCTGGTCGGAGACTGGAAGCAGGCTGTGGATTTTCATTTCATAAAGTTCGATTCTATTCGTTCACTTTTTTTCCTATGTTTATGTATTTATGTTAGTCGTTTTAGTGCTTAATGACAAACGTTATTGAATAGCCTAATGTTATATTGTCATGAGTTATAATAACTCTGGATTCCGGTTTAGCATCATAGAGGTTAGTAACTAGTTAAGACGATTTATTTTTTACCTTACGAAATACTTTAGAGGCTAAGGAAGTGTGTTCGGAATCTAAGCATCATATTTGACATTATAGAAAGATTATATGCAGCTTAATTTACTTTAACTTGATGTGGTTGAGATAATAGGCATGTACATTATTTTTGTATCAATACTGTTCCTTAATACGCTGCTGTAGTACACGCTGTGCTATGTACAGGAATAATTAATTTCTCATTATTCACGTAATTTGTGAGGGATTGATGATCATAAGTATTTAATCTTCCAATCATTTAATAATTTATATATTATTTCCTATCAAGAAGTTAGTTGCTACATTTGAAAAATAATCTTATTATATACGTAATACGCTAAGGCTAAGGTGTATGTTTCACAAGACTCAAGCTCCTGAACCAGAAGGAGTTAGATGGTGTGGTTTGTACCAAAACCTTACAAATCGTCTCAGTAGTACAAGAAAAATCTTGCGTTTCTAGAAAAGTCCACAGAAATATATGTATGTGTTTATAAAGTGCTTTTAAACAAATAAACACGATGATAGTCCTGCGGGAACTCTGTCGCCTACAACCCGCATAGCACTAGAGCGGCGCGGGTAGTCTGTACACACGGGGGGCGCTCAACCCATTATGCGAGAGTTCTCGTACGGGTCTGCTAGTAGTGATAACTATGTGAACACTGCTATAAGACGTCTTAATTGCCCCTTTAAATTAAAAATAGACACTATCAGGAAAGTAATGGTGAGACCGATTTCTCCAGGAATTGTGTATATACATCCCTTTTTACTATTGTACATGCCCTGCTACGTTATTGCACTCCACGGTACTTTTCGACTAGGTTTACAGTGAGTTAATATTGCACTTGAGTAACAGGAGAACTACTTTCTAAACTCACTAAGGGCAATATTAATATGTTCTGTGAAATATATTAGCATGTATCATTCTATAACATATAATGACACCTCCCGGGCAACGCCGGGTAAAATAGCTAGTATTTTATAAACATGAGCTATATACCAAAATTTCGATTTGTACAGCCATTTTTATCACACATCGTATAGCCTATAGGCGAATTAAAGATGGGGTAGATATTGTTCAAATATCCGCTACTATGCCAAAATATGGATGTGTATCGGGATCTTTACCAGACCTATACAGGTCCAGTAAAGATGGGGATACGTATTTTATAAATAAAAGCGGCAATACGATTATTTGGAACACGATACACATCTCATTTCCAAGTGTTATTCCAAATGCCATTCACCAACCCAAAAGTCTTTATTCCCAGACATTTTGCCATAAGCTCACCAGGTAAACATTCAGTGTCCTTCGAGATGTCATCGATCCTTCATCACTGCAGCCATTATGTTAATAAGGCTTTACATACATACATACACGAACCTAACCTGGAGCTTACGACCCAGGCCCCCTTGCTTGTAGGAAAGGCAGTAATTTACTTGTTAATAAGGCTTTCCAGACATACTTTATGTGTTTTGAAGTGAAAGGTTATCACTAAAACTGTGTTTCATCCTAAAAAAAATATGACAGAAGAGTGAACCTGAATTACGAATAAATTAGCTACTGTTAGCACAGCGTGTGGTGTAGACTTCACGTACAATAGATCCCAGGAACTCGCATTATGATTACATTAACATCATCAACTGCTCACTGCTAAAATAAAAAATATTTAAATGAGAGGAAATATAGAGCCTATGATCACCTGTATTTCGAGTTCCGATTTCACTGCCAAGCTTTTATCTTCGTATTTATCGCCGAACTCTTCCTTCAGATTATAAGAGGGTAACAGGTCAATTGATTCCTAGAAAGTATTATACAAGTATGAGCCAACGTACAACATAAAGACAGAATAATTATACTACATTATATTAAACATCCTGGTGAGCCTATATTTGGTAGCAAGTATTAAGTCAGTAAACCTTGCTTGTCATGAACATCACTAAGATTGCTAAGTTACACGATATAAATAATAAATAAAACTTACAATATCAGGGAGTTCATCCGTTTGAGACAGCAATTCTGGCTCACTCTTAATGAGTGGTTGTTGCTCCATATTGTCCAGCAAACTAGAACACACAAAGTGCACTTAAGGATAATAAGAAGCCATACTTAGCCTATACCAGTACGTCAAATCATTATCATTATCAAATGAGGTAATTTCAGAACTCAGAATTAAAATAAGGCTACTGGTAATGAGAATATAACCCACCTGGTGCACAGTGAGAAGAAGCGGTTAGCGCTCGACTTTATATGAAATTAACTTAGTTAGGGTGTAATATCGAGTCAAGTATTAATATCTATCATTGGGATAGAATGAGGAATTACTGGTGCCAGCCACAGAAATGAAGCGTCCTATAAATTGGTTTTACACAAATATTAGCACAATATGACGGAGCAGAGAATTATACTACAAACCTATCAACATAGAAATAAAATCAAGTCACACCACGAGTAGGCCAACTAAGAAATTGGCAGTAACTGGATACAATGAGTTTCAGAAAACACAAGATAATACTTCCGCCTCGTGTTACAAAAAACTCACTTCAAACCAAACACAACATATCTTCTTCAGAATCAACAGTAAACGGTAGGGATTCGAAAATGTATTTATCCATACCAACTTACAAATACTATCTGCGGGTAACTTGTATAATTGTCATCATTCAGAAGTTTCTAGTTACACAATTAAACCTGTGTATCCTCGGCAATCAAAAATCGTAAATTAATCTACTCACGGCACGAACATGTCCAAGCAGAACTCGGGTAGCCTAGTAAGATTTGTCTTCATTATGAGATTTAGTCACGTCTGTAAAGAGTGGTTCAAATATCCGTACATGGAACATAAAAACTCTCAGATCTCAATATTTTGCTGCGAGGGACCGTACATGGCAGATACTAACTCTGTGACAGTATTGCTAGCAACGATAAAAACTTCGGGGCGAGGTTGTTGCTGATGATAAATAGCCTAGGCACGGTGTAAGAAAAACTGTGAGACTACTGTCGACCAAAGTATTATGTGTACTCGAGTTTGAAGGTTGTTTGTGGCGTAACCAATAGACATACATAAAATCCAATAACATCATCACTTTCGTCGTTCTATTTTACGTGAGTTCATGTAGGTTTGGAATTTTGAGTTTATATTTTAATATTTTTTATCGCAGTTGGAACACAAAAAGTGCCCGTTTTTAAGCGTGTTTCAACCATGCGTCACATTTAAGAATTATTATCTCACAAACCCGTCATCAGATCAAATCCAAATTTTAACACAATATACATTGGAATGTTGTATAACTGGTTTATTAATTTCAAAATTTTTCGTGTCCAAGAAACAAAGTTGTTATCATTTGTGTAAGGTAACGTTTTCTCGGCTTGGGGTGGTTGGAATATGTAGTTCTTGGTCGCGTTGTAATCCTTATACATCAAAAAGTTATGCTGTATGACTTTAAAATACGTAAATTAAATCACTTATTTTATATCGGTTTATATTTGAACGGGGAAATACGACCTCGCCTCGCTCGGCAGTGACGGGCTCCATCTCAGCAACGCTGTACAGCTTACCCCGGAGCGGCTGGCTGGTGTATCATAACTTATTTCCACGAACAAATACAAACCGATATAAAATAAGTGAATTAATTTACGTATTTCACAGTCATACAGCATAACGTCTTGATGTATAAGGATTAAAACGCGACCAAGAGCTATATTTTCCAACCACCCCGAGCCGAGAAAAAAGTTACCTTACAAAAATGATAACAACTTTGTTTCTTGGACACACAAAATTTTGAAATTAATAAACCAGTTATACAACATTCAAATGTATATTGTGTTAAAATTTGCATTCGATCTAATGACGGAGTTTTGAGATAATAATTCTTAAAGTGACGCATGGTTGAAACACGCTTAAAAACGGGCACATTTTGTGTTCCAACTGCGATAAAAAATATTAAAATATAAATTAAAAATTCCACACCTACATGAACTAACGTTGAATAGAACAACGAAAATGATGCTGTTATTGGATTTTATGTAGGTCTATTGGTTACTTCACAAACAACCTTCAAACTCGAGTGCACATAATACTTTGGTCGACAGTAGGGATGTTTTTCCTAACACAAATCCGATTATTAGTATTATTATATAGGCTATTCTTATGCACCGGTGACATATTACAAAACTTAAAGAAATAAATACATATTCCATCAATAACCTAAACTCAATTGTCGTCTTCTTTTCCGGAAACTAGCACATAAACCCTTTGCCCGAATTACCTTACCCTTTTCTATATTCCCCTTAGGGAACGGCGTTTTGGAATATGGAATATAAGATGCCCAGCCAAACTGGAACCCGGATATATAGATACCGTACCGCACCGGTAAATTGATCATCAAACTAGAAAGTTAAATAACGTAGGGCTAGTTATTGGGGTGAACGCAAGGGCCCGGGTTCGATCCCTGGCTCAGCCACAAGCCATTTATTTCTGGTCTGAGGAACTCTGCCATCTTGGAAGTGGTTTCCCACTCCTACTCAATGCGAATGCTGGGATAGTACTCAACCAAAGGCCATGGCCACTTTCTGCCCTAATCATACCTCAATTACAAATGCACACTAGTTTAGGCTTCACAGAGATGGGAAAAATACCGGTCCTTCCAATATGTACCTTTTGTATGTTTATACAGAATCAATAATGCTCACGAAATGGTATTTTAGGTATAAAATACCGGTACACTTACAAATTTACGGAAAATACAAAATACTATTTTCAAATTCATTTCCAGTTACAAAATACTTTCTTCCATTTAGACTGTTCAAAATAATAATAATATATTGAACTGAACGGATACGAGCGTTAACGTGCAAGGCCACCGTCAGTCCCCTTGAAATGTTTCTCCTCACTTTGTCTCCGATCCCGTAAAATGGGGAATATTATGTAGAGATTATTATTATTATTATTATTATTATTATTATTATTATTATTATTATTATTATTATTATTATTTATATTCACCCCCTTTGGAGTACGTTGAGTCAATCATTTCCCTGTGTGTTGTTCTTAACTTTGTGCCCGGTATCTCTTCATTCTTTCTCATCATTTCCTCTCTTCTTCCGAGATGATGGGTTTGGATTTAATGTAGTTTTGTCTTGGAACCGTCTATTTCCATTTTGAGTAATTAGTTTTGCTTGTCAATTGAGCAGTGAATATTCTTTAATTTTGCTTTAAATTCTACTCGGTCGTTTTCAGTTTCTTGAAACCATGTGGGTTTCGTGTTGCGGTTACGGAATAAATCAGAGATTTGTTTGGTTAATCAATTAGAGTTCATTCTGAGAAGATCACCGTAAAGATTTATCCTCCCTTTGTCATAGTATCTGGGAGTTGTTATTATTGTTATCATAAGGTGATCTACTCTCCAAATTCAACACAGTGAAGCCGGCACTGTATTGGGTAGTCTGTGGCTTTTGTCTTGTAATCATCAAAAGTGATACGAGAGATCTTTTACGAGATCGCCGGAAATCAAACTACCACTGATCCACCGAGCTATAGCAGTATGTACTGTTTACACTGGCTGTAACTCTTGACAGAACGCTGTCATCTAAGAAACACTACTGCCAAACTCAAGACACGGAACCATTGTGGTACCAACACTCTTTTCTATCGCTTAATACTGTTCCCTAGTTTGATAAATAGTTTGTTGTTATTGATTAATTTAAGGACTTTGTGACAAGTATACTAAAATAAATCAATCAATCAAACCTCGAGAGGTTTCTGGAAATCCAGACCTGAAATGGTAGGGCCAAATGTCATTATTACTATTATTATCGCTGTACCTCAGTTTAGTTAGTTAGTTATTGTTGTTTTAAGGGACGGATTTGCGAGGTCATCTGCCCCTTGTGGCTCAGTTCATTGCGGACTTTGAGAGACGGGAGCTCGATCCGTTCTGCGTGGTTTCCCATTTTCAATTTTAAGCAAATGCTAGGGTGGTACCTTTTAATAGGCCACGGCCGCTTCCTTCCAATGCCTTGCCTAGTCTCATTCTGCTTCACTCATTTCATCTTTTATTAACTCCTCTCATGAGGTTGGTGTCAGTAAGGGCATCTGGCCTTTAGATCACCCTCCACAAGAAAGAAAGGAATCATTACATCCCATCCCCAAGCCTTTTGAAACGGGAACAATAAAAGATAGACATGTATATGATCAGGGCTGCCAAGAGGGGTGAGGGGAATGCACAGGGGGCCGTAAGGAATGGAGGCCCGTGAGATAGTGATTCTTTATATTTCTTGCGAAGATTTTAAATGTATGTACTGATAAAGGAAGGAAGGACGGACGCTTGTAGTTCAACGTGACCGTTAATCTCGCGATCATGAGCCACTGGACATTCATGTTTCGTGGAATCTGAACCACAGGACATGGCATTTCACTTCGAATATCTCAAATGGGTATGTAGTGATAGTGTACTATACACAACAACAGTATTTATTATGTTGATTTTAATATATCCATTAACAAGTAATTGAAACAATCATATCCATTTTTAAAAGCATCAGAATACCGTATTCCTCGCTCTAGTTGAGCTTACTGTGATAACCATACCCCCCAGGACAACCTCGCTTTGCTTGGTCTCTCCCTAGTCAAATCCGCGTGATCAGTGTCAGATTAGATTAGATTAGATTAGATATTTATTTATCCATTTGATCAATTACATGTATACAATACATTTTTGATATAGGACACGTCAGAAATTACATCTATAATATAAAAGAACTTACAGGTATATATTACTAATACAATTACTATTTATAAATTAATATAATAACAGTTCTTAAGAGATACAATCTTATTGGACCACTATTTACACCTTACTCTATTATCACAATATGAAAACTTAATTCTATAAATACAACGACTTACAGCTAGGTATTACAATTAAAATAGAAAAGTAAAATATAACTATGGATTTCATCGCTCCTATACGCTAAGATATCCAACTACAGAGTAAAAACAATGGCACTGCACATAAGCTTACAACATTCATTCGAAGGTTTTTATTATTGGGAGAAATTTTATATACTGGGGTAGTTTATTCTATAATTTAACTCCTGTGTTAAAACTTTCTTTTTGATATATGCTTGGGTGTGTGTGTGTGTGTAAAATTTGAATGTTTGGATTTTGTCTTCTGTTATGCCTATGAACATCATTGTTTGTTTGAAGAAAAACGTATTTATTGATTAAATTCCAAAAAAAAAAACATAATACATTCAATGATATGAATGCAGGGCAGTGGGAAAATGTTTAAATCTATAAACAGAGGTCTACATGATTCTCTAGTGTTAACATTTGCCATAATTCTAATCGCCCTCTTTTGTATCCTAAACGTGCTTAATACATCTGGTGTTGTTATTTGAGTCTTCAGTCTTGTGACTGGTTTGATGCAGCCCTCCATGCCTCCATGTCCTGTGCTAATCGTTTCATCTCTACACAGTTACCACACCCTACATCCGAGGCAATCTGTTTAACATATTCTAACCTTGATCTACCCCTACAGTTCTTGTCTTACACTTCCATAACTAAGCTTGCTATTCCTGGGTGTCTTAGTATGTGTCCTACCAACCTATTTCTTCTCTTCATTAGCAGTCGCCAGAAACATCTCTCCTCTCCCACTAGTCTTAATACCTCTTCGTTTGTCACCCTATCTACCCATCTGATCTTCATAATTCTCCTGTAACACCACATTTCAAACGCCTCAGTTTTCTTCTTTTCTGCTGCACCAATAGTCCAAGGTTCACTTCCATAGAGGGCCACGCTCCAGACAAAGGCTTTCAAAAATGACTTCCTAATACCTAAATCTATATTCGATGTCAACAGATTCCTTTTCTGTAGAAATGCTTTCCTTGCCTGAGCCGACCTACTTTTTATATCCTCTTTGCTTCGTACATCACTGGTTATTTTGCTTCCCAAGTAACAGAAGTCTCCTATTTCCTTCAGCTTTTCACCAGCCAATTTGATGTCCATAGAGGTTTCTGATTTCTTTCGGCTGCATTCCAATATTTTTGTTTACATTTATTAATTTTCATCGTGAATACTTTCCTCAAGACGGAGTCCATTCCATTCAAATATTATTTCAAATCCTCAGGCGTGTCGGCCAAGACGACGATGTCATCGGCAAATCTCAGAGTTGAAATTATTTCTCCTTGAATGTTCACTCTCACTTAAAATTTTTCCCCAATTTCCTTCATTGCTAGTTCAATGTAAAGATTGAAAAGTATGGGTGTTAAGTTGCAGCCTTGCCTTACACCTTTCTGAATACCAGCTTCTCTCTCATGTCCTTCAGCTCGAATGACTACTGTCTGGTTTCTGTATAGATTGTAGATCACCCCTCCTATTCCTGTACATTATTCCAATCGTTTTCAAAATGTCAAACAATTTAATCCAATCAACGTTATCAAAAGCCTTTTCTAAGTCTACAAATGCCATGAACGTTCTCTTGTCTTTCCTTATTCTACCTTCCAAAATCAGCTGAAGACTTAGTACAGCTTCCCTTGTTCCTACATTTCTCCTGAAACCAAACTGGTCTTCACCCAACTCCGTTCCTATCTGGCTTTCCATCCTCTTGTAAATTATTCTTTACAGGATCTTTGAAGCATGAGTAATCAAGCTGATTGTACGGTAATCTTTACGTCTGTCAGCTCCCACTTTCTTCGGTATAGGGATGATAACATTCTTCTTGAAATCAGAGGGTACTTCACCTGTCTCATAAATGGTACACACCAAGAGAAATAACCTGATCAGACCTTCATCTCCTATGCAGCGTAGCAACTCAATCGGTATATCATCTATGCCTGGTGCTTTGTTCCTGCTTAAGTCTTCCAATGCTCTGTCAAATTCTGATCTCAATATTAAATCTCCTTTTGTATCCTCAACAATTTCCTCCTCCCTTTCCATTACATGATTCTCAATCTCCTTTCCCTTATACAAACACTCTATATAAGCTGTCCATCTCTTAACCTTTTCTTCCCTATCTGTTAGAGGCTTTCCATTCGTGTCCTTAATATTACAGCACTTTGTCTTCTTTACCCAAAAGTATTCTTAATCCTTCGATAAGCTGTGTCTACTTTTCCTAATTTCAGACAATTTTCTATACCTGCACATTTCTCTGTTTCTTATAGTTTATTATGAGGCGATTATCTTGTGACCATTTGGTTAACTCTTCTGTAACGTAGTCCGCAGACTGCTGTAAGACCTGTTTAGTTTCACCTTTTATTTCGAGTGTTGTATCGTTCGCAAACAGAATTTCCTTATGAGAATCAACGTTCCGTGTTATATCATTGATGTATAGAAGAAAGAGTAGTGGGCCAAAAACCGATCCCTGGGATACTCCAAATTTAATAATACCCTCATTGGACAATGTTTCATTGAGTAATCTGGTTCCGTCATCCTTCTGTCTCAAGCTTACTATTTGTTTACGCCTTGTTAAGTAAGACTCGATCCATTTATTAGCTAGACCAATATTACCATATTGATTTAGTTTTGTAGGGGGGATTTTATGGTCAACAACATCAAATGCTTTCAATAAATCCAAGAATAGGCCAGTTACATGTTCCTTATTGTCAATTAATTTCAGTATACTATTACTTCATTCATAAATTGCTGTCTGTGTAGATTTTTCCGTTCTGAATCCATTATGTGAGTTTGATTGTATTTTATGTTTTTCAATGAAACTTATCAGTTTCTTACACATGATTTTTCCCACAAATTTGCAATACCAGTTGTCAAGGTAATAGGACGATAGTTATCTAATTATTGATAGATAGATAGATAGATTTATTTACCATCAGGCACCCAATTACAGATGATATAATAAAACATAGTAAACATTAAATTAACTTAAAAGCAACTATTTAACTAACCTAGAAACAAACATTGATTCAAGCTTATAAACTAAGTTCTCTATACACTTAAATTAAAATAACGATTTTTACACACAATATATACAACAAACACCTACGATCTTGAGTTCAACAATGATCTACGAATTTCAGTAGGCGTCGAGTAAAATATATCTATAGCGCTATCAAGATGGTTTAGAGAGCGCAACGCCATTAATAACCAGGAATTGGCATGGGCTTTAGTTCTACACTTCTGGATCCGGAAAGTGAGTCTTTGCCTTGTATTGCGGCCTGGAACATGAAGCGGAATCAAACACAAAAGGGGCGCACATTCGATTCTATTGGTCAGACACTTATATTGGAACATGGCGTTGGCACACATGCGGCGAGACCTCAAAGACCGCATACGCATGGTTCCACAGAAGGTCTCATAGTCCAATGTAGAGAGTCGAATGCCCATATACCTACAGCTGATCCACTTCATGAATCTCACCTGCACTCTCTCTAACCGCTGAATAGCATATTGCTGAGAAGGCAGCCATACCTCACAACAGTATTCAACAATCGACCTTACATATGCTAAAAATAAAATTTTGAGAGAACCTATATTGGCGAATCCACTACAATTTCTATTCAGAAATCCTAGTAATCTGAACCCCTTACTTGTCCCCTTATCTACATGTTTTAGAAATGACAGCCCGTCATCGTTGGTAATTGTTATACCTAGGTCGTTTACTTCATTCACACGCACTAATAGAGTGTTACTTATACTATAATTCCTTATGACAGGCGCCAACTTCCTAGAAAATGTTATCACATTGCATTTTGATATATTAAGGTCAAGTAACCACTTGGTACACCAATCTGTTAGTAGATGTAGGTCTAGTTGAAGCAAGTCACAGTCTGACCCGTGGTCTATTACTCGAAACAGTTTCAAATCATCAGCGTATAGAAGGCATTTACTATTCTTGAAGACCCCAGTTAAATCATTAATAAAGATTACAAATAAAAGCGGTCCCAAGATGGAACCCTGAGGAACATCAGAAGTTGGAAAGTATGGATTTGAAGTTTGACCATCGGATTTAACAAAGCAAATTCTTTCAGTGAGATAGCTTCTAATCCGCTCTAAAACGCTGCCGCCTATTCCATACGCCAACAATTTGATTAATAACGCGTCATGTTGTACGGAATCAAAGGCTTTGGAAAAATCTGTGTATATGGCACATCTTTTGAACCGTTTTTGTGCACTGGAATTACTTTTGATAACATCAAAATATCCGGGTAAGTTCCTGAGAGAATTGAACTGTTGATTTAGTGCGTAAGTGGATTTATTATATTTTCTGCACATTTCTTTAAAATTGCATCAGGGATGCCATCAATGCCAGCACATAATTTATTTTTTAGCTCTTTTATAACTATTCTTACCTCTTCACTTTTGACATGATTTATAAATAAAGAATCACTGCATATATTTATTTTATTATTAGAATTTAGTGTATTTACCCGTGATTTATTTAATAATTTTTGTGGAATTTCTAGAGAATAGCCATTAAATGTGTTTGCTATTTCCTCTGGATTATTAATCACTTTATTATTGCAGGTCAGTGTAATGTTCCTTTGTATTTTGGCAGATTTCCCAGTTACTTTCTTTATCACAGACCACATAGCCCAGTTTTTATTAGATGATTGGGAAATAAAATTATCATTATGCATTTTCTTTGCTAGTCTTATTACCTTACTTAATATGCTAGTGTATTTTTGTAGCATAAATTGAATTCAGGTGTTGTGTGGTATTGGTTATATAATTTGTGTAGAGATTTCTTTCTTTGACATGAATTTATAATCCCTATTGTTATCCAAATGCTAGTTTTGTTATTTTGAATAGTTCTTTGATTAAAGGGGATTGCTGTTTCAAAATAGTGTTTTAGGGTACTGTTAAATGCATTAAATTTATCATTTAAAGTTTCTAGTTTTTTATACATTTCTGACCATGTTTCCTTTTTAAATAAGTCATTGAAATATGTAACATTTGCTTCACCTGCACTTTGATTTTATTCCATTATCATTATTATTGATTTTTCGGGTACTTCAAAACTCAGTATTTGTTCATGGTGGTCACTAAAACCCGGACATTAGACTTCTATTGAATGGTGATATTTAGCTGTATTTATAAAAAATTGATCAGGAGTGGTTTTACTAAATTTTGGTATTCTTGTTGTGGTATTTATTGTAGGTTTTAGTCCATAGGAAATTAGTTACTGTGTTGATAATTCACAATTTCTATCACATTTTAAGAAATCCACATTTATATCCCCACAAATTATTATATCGAAATTTACTTTGCTCATGTTATTGGGTAACAATTCTAATTTATCTATAATTAAACGAACATTTCCTGACGGAGAACGGTATACGCATACAATTATTAACTTAAACTGCTGTATTTTTACGGTAGTGAATTCAAAATCCTGTTTCATAATTAGATAATCATAAGCTGTTAACTATTCATGATCTAAATTATTTCTTAAGTAGATACAACCCGTACGATATAAAGTGGATATAAGTTTGGACCTTATCACAATGTACGATAATATTGTCATTACAATCACATAATAATAATTATAATAATAATATAGTGAAGTTATATGATAGGCCTACCCTTCAAATCCCTTTGATCTGGATGTCTACATTGTGCATATGCGGTCCAGGATACTTGATGAAGAAATCAGTCTCATTTTATCAAATGAATGAGAATGAAATAAAGATTGTTGCGTACGTCAGTGAAGAAGGGTACAAGTGAGGTGTTACTTCTAATTCAATGAACTGCTCTTAATAGTTGCCTGACTCCTTGTTGTTCCATCTTGCGCCCTGTCACTGATTGACAACAATAGCCTCACCGGAGTATTATCCGTCGCAAATGCAGAGCTTCTGAATAGGAACGGGATGAAGACTAACAATAGGCCATTTATTTCTTATTATTGAAACTTGAGCCCTCAACACTTGTATGCTGTTGGCAGTTTGTTTCAATCATTCTGCACTGTTGAACGAGTTCTAGTTACACAAAGACCCAGGTTACATCGTGTGTGTGTGTTAATATAATCCGTTTCATAGAAATGGTAGTATGCTCCCATAATTACATAATATGACATTTTTAGCCGACTTTCGACTTTTGCAAAAAATTATAGTAGACTTTTGAGATCAACACAGGGCGAAGAATTGTGTGTGAGTGTGTGTACTCTGAATGTCTGCCCCCCCCCCCCCCCCCCCCCATCAATTCAAACACGGTAAAACCGAATTGAACGAAATTCAGTACAGAGGTAGCACTAGCAAAGGGCACCTCACCGTCATGTTTTATATCGCCGCCATCTCGACGGAAACGTATTGGTGGCCACCCAAATGTTAAGAGCTTAAATCAAATTACGACCAACCAAATCATCTGATCTCTACCAATTTTTGCAAAATTATACCTTTATGTATGAAGAATCTTTTGACCAAACTACAAGGTCATCGGCCCAATAATTTGAGGATGGCGGCCATGTTTATGTGCAAGTCGATTCCCCCCACCTATTCAAACACGGAGAAACTGAATTGAACGAAATTTGGTACAGAGGTAGCACTAACAAAGGGCACCTCAGTGTCATGTATTATATCGCCGCCATCCTGACGAATACATAATGGCGGCCACCCAAATGTTAAAAGCTTAAATCAAATTACGACCAACCTAATCATCTGATCTCTACCAATTTTCGCAACATTATACCTTTATGTATGAAATTTTTTTGACCAACCTACAAGGTCATCAACCTAATAATTTGAGGATGGTGGCCATGTTTGTGTGCAAATCGATTCCCTCTATCTATTCAAACACGGTGAAACGGAATTGAACGAAATTTGGAACAGACGTACCACTAGCAAAGGGCACCTCAGTGTCATGTTTTATATCGCCGCCATCTTGATGAAAACTTAATTGCGGCAACCCAAATGTTAAAAGCATAAATCAAATTATGACCAACGTAATCATCTGATCTCTATCGCATTTTGAAACATTATACCTTTATGTACGAAGAATCTTTTGTCCGAACTACAAGGTCATCAGCCCAATAATTTGCGACCGGCAGCCATGTATGTGTGCAAATCGATTCCCCCTATCTATTCAAACACGGTGAAAACGTATTGAAAAAAATTTGGAACAGAGGTAGCACTAGCAAAGGGTACCTCAGTGACATGTTTTATATCGCCGCCATCTTTACAGAAACGTAATGGCGGCCACCCAAATGTTAAAAGCTTAAATCAAATTACGACCAACCTAATCATCTTATCTCTACTAAATTTTGCAACGATATACCTTTATGTAATAAGCATCTTTCGAGCAAACGACAACGTCATCAGACCAATGGTTTGCAAATAGCGGCCATGTATGTGTGCAAATTGATTAACCATATCAATTCAAACACGGTGAAACTGAATTGAATGAAATTTTGTACAGAGGTATCACTAGCAAAGAGCGCCTCATATCCATGTTTAATATCCGTATAACACGTTGTATTTCAACAAGCTACTACAACCAACATTCAATTATACTCCTTGAAAAGGACAAAGAGTTATAACAATACCCATGCATTTAGGAGAAAGTAGGCTATATGTTCTTTACTGAACATCTTGTTTCTTACACTATCCTTGGATGAGGGAGTTGTACGATACTTCGGTTTGAAATACGACATTTAAGAATCGTTGGTTGGTTCCTCAGTATAAGGACTGCGACAACGTGGTCTTTTGAATCGTTGTTACGAGACATTCCTCGCGGGTTGCTGGCAACAGTGCCCATTGTTCTGTTGCCCGCAGTTGTTGTAATAACGTTGTCAGTGCTGCGTAGTAACAGTTTGGGTTGTCTCTATTTATCATGTTTCTTCACCATTTCATCGTCATACTGTGCAGTGTTATATGTTGAACCACGAGCAACACTAAGCATACGTCAGGAGCTGAGAAGCGCAAGGAAAGAAATAAAAGTTTGGACGGTATTAATAAAAGTAGTAGAACATTTTTTGACGTCGGTGTGGAATTCAGTGTCAATAATGAAGGTACTGAAGGTGCAAAAACTGAACAAATCACAAGCTCGTCTACTCCGGTTAAAGAGAATAAAGACATTTCACGTTCAGAGAAGAATGATGATTGTGACAATTTAAACAAGTAGTTCCGCGAAGAACTAAATATCCTATTTTCATATATCCTACTAATATCAATTGTCTCGATCAACATACGAATTGTCAGTTTTATTGCTGTAATAGAATCGTAGATATTGAGAACCGTCTAAATATTTTGGATGGCCACCATGTTGGATTTTTATATTGTAGGCCGTACATTTATATACTATTACATGAAGATTATTGTGTAGGTGTTTTATTCAAACTTCAATCGCATGATTAGGACACAAGAAATAATAGCGAGATTTTAAAATTTCGCTCAGCCGCCATCTTGTGGTTATGGAAATAATTTAAAAGTATTAGATGCCAGTCGATTAAAATTTGTATAAGCATATACTGTATCATGTTTCACTGTGCTCGGATGGTTAAAACGCAAGGAACGTCCATTTGAATATTTAAATTTCACATCACCGCCATGTTGGATATGTGCTCGCCAGGTTATTGAACGTCCCATAGGTGAACGTATGCTTGTTGCCTTTATACACATACAACATTTCAGTTTGATTGCTGTAGTAGATTACTTGATATTGAGAACCGTCTAAATATTTCGGATGGTCGCCTTGTAGGACATTAATATATGTAGGCCATAGAGTTATGTACTATTAGATGATGATTATTGTGTACGTTCATTATGCAAATGCTGATTTCGATCGCATGATTAGAACACACGAAATAAAAACTTAATTTTCGAAATTCGCACAGCCGCCATCTTGAGGTTATATAAACAATTGAACAAAATTAGATACCAGTGCACTACAATGAATGTAGCATTTGCTGTACCATGTTTTATTGCGTTTGGATCATTAAATTGCGAGAAAAAGCTATTTAAAACTTTCAAACTCGCTTGGCCGCCATGTTCGTTTTGTAGTTAACCAGTTTTTGAAAATCTCATACATGAACTTCCAGTGGTGCCCTTTATCTCCGTTCAAATTTTCATGGTGTTACCGGTAATAGTTTCAGAGATATAGAATGCCGGTGAAATATTTCGCTCAGCCGCCATCTTGAGGTTATGTAAACAATTGAACGAAGTTAGATATCGGTGCATTACAATGTGTATAAACATATACTGTACCATGTTTCATTGCGTTTGGTTAGTTAAATCGCGAGAAACAACTAATTAAATGTCGCAACTTCGCTTGGCCGCCATGTTGGTTTTGTAGTAACCAGGTGTTCAAATGTCACATAGGTGAACTTATAGTAGTTTTCTTTATCACCGTAAAAAATTCTAGGGTGATATCTGTAATAGTTTCGGAGATATTGAATGCTGGTGAAATATTTCGCACAGCCGCTATGTTGGATTGAAGAGACGTAACAAAATTTGAAGGGCACGGTCGGGGTCGTCCGGAGTAGTGCTATGAACTTAGCGAGTTTCATTGAAATCGCTCGAGCCGATTAGAAGTTATTAGGGGGGACACTCGAAAATCCATCATACACACCATCACACACGCTCACGCAGACAGACACACGGACAAAAGGTGATCTCATCAGCTTATTTTTTCATAAATGAAAATAGGCTAAAAAGAACTCTGATAACACCAATGAGGCATTGGAGGAGGAGGACAATAGCAAAAATATGAATAATCAAAACACTATGAAGTGTAGCTTCCAACTCTGAGTCATGGCAAGTAACATGCAACCTTGGGAAATTAAAACCTGGTGGGCCAAGTGATATTGAAGATTTTGTTGGAAGAGGTCCCCCTGCACTTCCTAATAACCTTCCGAGTGACGGAACAAGAGCTTTCCCGAGAACAGTTTTATTTTCAGAACTACAGAATGGAGAATGTGTTTGTAGAGACAGGTTAGTATGGAGTAATACAAATCAATCAATATACTGTTTTCCTTGCAGATTAATTGGTTCCATATGTCAGATATAGTTAGTGACGAAGGCTGGAAAAAGGATTATTCTTGGTGTAAGCTGTATAATAAGCTGCCAGCTCATGAAATGAATGGAGAGGATTAGAAAGAAGACTTCAACATGGAATTGACATTCAGTCTCATTTGAATTTTGAAATTGTCTCTATACTGAAATGTTGGAGGGATTTACTTCACAGGATTCTGTGTGTTACTTTATTTCTTGGTGTGTGGGTTTTTTCTATCAGAATAGGATCATCGGACAATGGCAGCTTCCTCGGAATTATTGAGCTGCTCGCTCAATATGATCCGCTGTTGCGTGAACATGTGACGAAAGTTCAAGAGTCACATCAAGAAGAGAAAAGACTTCAAGCTCACTATCTTTCAGCAGATTCCCGAAGCGACTTCATCGCAGCTTGCAGTAACAAGGTCCTTCAGGCTGTACTCTCAGAAAGGGAAAAAATCTAAATACTTCGCAATACTAGCTGATGCTACTCTGGATACTTCGCATGAAGAGCAAATGACATTAATTTTGAGATATGTTCTGGACTGTGATTCTTCATATAAAGTAATGGAGAGTTTTATAAGTTTTGTACAGTGCAACAAGAAAACTAGACGACTCATTGCTAATGCAATAACTGAAGAATTAGATAAGCACAAAATCCCTAGAAAAGATTGCAGGGGGCAGGGATATGACGATGGAACGAATATGGCTGGTGAAAACAATGGCGCGCAGGCCATTATAAGTGATAAATATCCATTTGCCACGTTTAGTAATTGTGGTGCAAGTCTAAATTTGTGTGGTGTGAATGCTGCTGAATATTGTGAAGATGCAATAACGTTTCCGGTATGGTTCAAAAAACGAATAATTTATTTTCAAAAAGTCCTCAGAAATGGGAGATACTAGAGAATAAACTAGGTTGTTCCTTGCATGGCCTATCAAAAACAGGATGGTCAGCTCGTGTTGACAGTGTTAATTCATTTGGCAAACACCTATCTCTCATAAAGCATGCATTAAATAAATGCAAGAATTTAAATCTCTCAGCTGAGTGTAAAACGGAATTGATTGGAATAAAAAGATAACTTGACTCATTTAAGTGCACTTTGATGGCAACCACCTGTTTAAAATTCTAGCAGCAATTGATATTCGCAACAAAGTTCTACAAGCTCGTGTTGTGGAGGTTGATAACATTCGCGAACTAATCCAGGAGCTGAAAAAACTGCGTGATAAATGGAATCAGTTATTAAATTAAGCAAAACTAGTGGCCACTTCATTATCAAATGATCTTCCTGCAGAAGCAGAACTTCCTAAGATGAGAGTGAAAAAGAGAAACTTCCTTGGGTGAAAGAAAATAAGATCTCCTAGAATTTCGGGGGAGTGAATGGGACGCTAATGAAGAAAGGGAGTACATAGTGAATGTGTTCTATAGAGTCCCGGGTTATTGATTCAGTTGTATGTGGACTTACGAATCGTTTAATTCTAGTGGAAAAGGTAAATTACATATTTAGGTGTTTATGGCAGTTTCCAAACATTGAAGAACTTGAAAATATGGGTGTTATTTTGCATAGAAAGTATTTTGAAGATATTAACAGAGAGATCAGTGATGAACTGAAATATTTAAAACCAATTCAAGCATCTAATTTAGGGCCAGGCCCGTTGACACCTCCGAAACTTTTAAACTGTCTTAGAGAACTAAACCTGGGCAGTTTATTTCCAAATATTTGTATAGCGATTCAGATGTTCTGTACGATTCCTGTGACAGTTGCTGATGCTGAATGATCCTTCAGGAAACTTAAAGAAGTAAAAAATTTTTTCAGATCAACGATGTGCCAGGAAAGATTAAGTAAGCTTGGCTTGCTTCCGCTGGAGAGCGATCTCGCCAGTGGCGGCCGTAATAAGGTTGCAGTGTTGCACAACGATCAGATTAATTCATGAAAAACAACTAAGTCCGTAACAATATTTTTAGTAATTGTAGTTGTATGTTTCCTTCTATATGTAGAGGAATTCATAATTCTGTTCTTTAATAATCCAGGAAATCTTATAGTAAGTTACTGTGAACTGACTGAGGAAGCGAAGCGTGCCAGCCATCTAGGAGCGCTCGTCCGTTTGGTCGTTGCCATGCCCAACCACCGACCAGATCTCAATAGTGAAGGGTATGGCAGGGATGCTAGACCGGGTAAGCCCTATCCCAACAGTTAACTCGGCTGGTCGTTGCCCGCTGACTGCAACAAGGGGTCGAGGTGCAGGCGCGGACGGAGACATCCGAGATGCTTCATCAACTGCCGAAACCATGTCTTGCAATGTTCCGCGTACTTGTGACACTCGCAGTTCTCGCCCTCGTATATAACTTACGTTGTTTTGTTCTCGTCAAGGTTTTCATGTAGACTAACTTATATTCCATTTAATCCGATGAAAATGTGATGTCTCTGAACTGCGGCATTCGTGATGAATGAGGTAGATCCGTTTTACCACGCAATTGAATACTGTTTTCTCCGATATCATGCAGTCTTTTAACCTATCACCTCATGGGTGCCCGCAGGAAGGGGGAGGGCAAGTAGGGGCCGTGTCCCTACCCCATGAAATCCCGAGAATATTTCGATTGGTCATTGTCATACCAGTATATTTCATAAAGTGAAGTTACTGATGGTTAACTGATGTAGGTGTAGGGATAATTCCACTGTTTTATTTAACTTAGTAATTTGGGATTATTTGATAATATCTTAAGTTATTTAAACAAGAAGTTCCGTGACGAACTAAAGAGCCTACTTTTCTTAAAATTAATTTTCATGCCAATGATTAATCTACAGTATATGAACCTATCTAGAATAATGACGAAATTAAGTTGGTAATATCGAAATGTCTAATTAGTTCGAAATATACCTGGTACAATGTAGCCTAATAGAGCATTACAGTTGGCAGCCCTGGTGACTGAATATATTCTTAGTTCCATCTCTTAAGGTACAGAATAAAAAAATTGGTTGAAGTCCAATGGACGTTACATGCAGTTATACATTGGATCTATCAGCACGCGTAAAAGCATGTTGGCAACAATGTCATACGTGTGCTGGTCAGAAATAACCTAATCTGAAATATTATGATATCTTGTTGTGCCAATTTTGGATGAGATCCAATTGTTAGTATAGAAGTTACATGTATTTTAAAATTGGACCTATCAGCAGGCATAGCATCATGTTGGCAACACTGACTTATATTAATTATTCAAAATTAATTTAGAATGTCAGGTGCTATACGTGTGCAAAGTATAGGGCTGTTGGCTTGCATACTTCCTGATACATTGATATTAGGTTAAAATATAGACAGCCTTTATTAACAGTTGGCAGCCCTGATTGCTCTTAAGAATACGTATAGTCATATCTGTTATGTTACACATAGAACATACGAAATTTGGTTGAAATACAACTGATAGTATAGAAGTTACATGCATTTCAAAATTGGCCCTATCAGCAGGCTTAGAATCATGTTGGTAGAACTGAAGTATATAAGTTAATCCAAAATTAATCTAAAATGCAGGTACTATACGTGTGCATAGTTTAAAGCTGTCGGCTTGCATACATTCTGATATATTGGTATTTGGATAAAAGAATAGAGAGAGCAATTATTAACAGTTGGCAGCCCTGGTGGCTCTTAAGAATACGCTCAGTCATATCTGTTTAAGTACACATATTACATACAACATTCGGTTGAAATCCAATTGATAGAGTAGAAGTTATAGGCATTTAAAAATTGGACCTATCAGAGGGCTTAAAATTATTTTGGCAACACTGTAATGTATGGCCTCCTGGAAATTAAACTGAAATAGTGGTATCTACATGTGTACCAATTTTGGAATAGCTGTCATGCATACCTTCCAAGATATCCAACATGGAGCTCAAATTTCTAGTGCGTTTTTTCAGCAGTTGGTAGCACTGACATCATTTTCAAATATGGACGTGAGATATTCCGGTATACATCTTAACTCATACTAAATTTCGTTTCGATTTCTGCAGCCGTTTAGGAGTTGATAGGGGGTACACACACACAGCCAGCCAGCCAGACAGAAGGACAGACAGACAGACAGGCGGATAGACAGACAGACAGACACACATTTTCCCAGATCGATCTCATAAGTCTACTTTTTCCTCATTTTTTCAAAATGTGAAAAGTAGGCAAAAAATCGGAGAACTGGATTAACATTACTATTTCAATGAACAGTTTGATTTTTAGCCTAATTTTTACATTTTGCAAAAATGAGGAAAAAGTAGACTTATGAGATCGGGCAAATGTGTGTCTGTCTGTCCTTCTGTCTGTCCTTCTGTCTGTCTGTCTGGCTGTGTGTGTGTCCCCCCCCCCCTATCAACTCCTGAACGGCTGGAGCAATCGAAACAAAATTTGGCAGTAGTAAAGATCTATACCTGAATATCTGACGGCCATATTTCAAAATGATGTCAGTGCTACCAACTGATGAAAAATCGCATTTGAAATTTAAGCTCCATGTTGGATATCTTGGAAGGTATGAATGGGAGCTATTTCAAAATTGGCACACGTATAGAAAATAATATTGCAGTCTAATTTCCAGGAGGCCATACATGGCAGTGTTGCCAAAATGATTATAAGCCTGCTGATAGGTCCAATTTTAAATGCATATAACTTCTACACTATCAACTGGAATTCAACCAAATTTCGTATGTCCTATGTGTACATAAACAGATATGACTGAGCGTATTCTTAAGAGCCTCCAGGGCTGCCAACTGTTAATAAATGCTCTCAATCTTCTTTAATCCAAATACCCATATATCAGAAAGTATGCAAGCCAACTGCTTTAAACTATGCACACGTATAGTACCTGACTTTCTATATTAATTTGGAGTAACTTATATACGTCAGTGCTACCAACATGATTATAAGCCTGCTGAGAGGTCCAACTTTAAATACATGTAACTTCTATACTATCATTTGGATTTCAACAAAATTTCGTGTGTGCTATGTGTACCATAACAGATACGACTATGCCGATTCTTAAGAGTAACCAGGGCTGTCAACTGTTAATAAATGCTGTCTCTATTTTTTGTTACCCTAATATCAATATATCAGAAAGTATGCACACGTATAGTACCTGCCATTCTAGCTTAGTTTGGAGTAACTAGTATACGTTGTACCCGTTCGTCCTGGGGATGCGATGACCCATCTGCTATAACATCGCATTCCTGGAGTTCCAGGACAGAGCGAAGTTAAATGAACCTCTAGTCAAATAAGGAATGTGTCGGAAATTCAGCTGAGTTATCGAAAAAGCAGTGGGTAACACGAGACAAAGTATCTCTAGGGTCGTTACGGGCTTAAGTTTAATAGAAATAATGCAAATATAAATGGGCGCCATCAACTGAATTCCTAGCAAACCACTTTCTTTCCGGTTAAGCCTTACTCAAGACAAGGAAAGAAAAGGGAAAAGCACACCATCATCAGATCACAACTAAGATAAAAACAAATTTATTTCACTTTGATAGTCAGACAGACATTTTAAATATACCTCCTACCTGAGAGTATGGTCGAATGCCAACGTTAAATTGTCATTGTCCAAAAATCGAACCATCTCTTTTCTAATCAAAATATTTCATCCACATAGAACAGAAAAATCTCTAAAGTTCTCTTGGGTTCTCAGGATCACTGCAGCACTATGTCTTTCGTCACTGACATTTGTGAAACCTGAGACCTAATTTCTCTTTAATTTAACATCATAAATGTGGATTTGAAAAAGTTATTAATCTGTCTAAACATACACATATTATAATCACATATTTTAAATATCAAGTATTTTATGGCTTGCATGGCATAATTTAAACGTTGAACATGTTAGTCAAATGCTCCTAAACATCGAATAATTAATTTACACTATTTACATTGTCATTCATAATTACTTGTTCGTGAATTACAGAAAATTCACGGCTCATTGGTCATCGTTATCATCATCATCAAAATTAAACATTCCTCACATTAATTCTTATCTCAAAATTCTACATATTCCTGTCAGAATCATTAATTCATCACCATTAAATCATTTAAATCCTCAATTCAAGTTGCAATTCCTTCAAATTATATCTCAATTAAATTTATCTAATTCCATATAAATTCATTAATCATCAGCTTCTTTAATTAATTATCACCTTCTAATTCAGTTATTCATCATCATTACAATCGTCTATTAATTTATTTCAATCAGTTTATTTATTTAATCTTTAATTCATCCATTTATTTAATTCATTGATTTATTCCAAAATTTAATTTATCAAATTATTTAAATTTTATTCTTCTGGTTATTTAGATTTTCATTATTTCATCTAGTCATTCTGATTTTTATTTCATTAGGTCAGATCGTTAATATGCTTAAATCTCAGATTATTATTTCATTAATTATTATTCTCAGAAAATCTTGTATTATCAACTTTATTAATTTGTTTAATTTCCTAACAAATTGTTTAATATGGTTTATAGAACGTTGTCTTACAGTTTTATTACTTCCAAGTTGTATCTCGTATTTAATTTATCATGCCAAAAAACATTATTGCCTTCACGACATCACGTTGGATCTAACTATCCACAACGACATTATATTCCCTCAATTCTTCAAATATCACATTTGAATACAACAATTATTCCACAAAAATTCCACAAATATTCAGCACATACAGCATGAATCTCAACAATTACGCTAGACTGGGTTCGACAACCTCATGTCTGCTTCAAAATACATTAGCAACATTGCTACTATCACGTGGCAACTTCCACAAAATGCCTATCACAAACTTCACTTAACCATGTTGCATGATCTACAAAAAATATATAACTGGCTTCAAATTATAAACGCACACAATCTCCAATAACTGTAATTACTCTGATCACATCTAGACAACTTCTTAAACAATTGGAAAAAAATATTTTACCTTAGGAATTCAAGATCTGCTTTCAAATAGCATAAATTCTCTTACAATTCTCATAACTCACATCACAGAAAAACACCAATGTGCTATAATTTCTCATATCAAAATCTGCAATACTGATCTGCCTTAAAATAATTCTGACCATTAATGATTCATCTTACAAGATTCAATTACTTTAAATCCTTCTCAAAGGTATCAAACACAATTATAAAAATCATCAAAAGCATCAGCTGTACCAGCTGTTAAACTGAAATTACTCTCAAAAGAGTATAGCAAAAAAATATTGGATTGGCAAACAAGAATTACTAAACGTAACCCTGCTGACATTTATCGTTACTTTATTTAACAAAATTTCGACTGATATGTGACTAGTAGTTCCTTGTTTGATTCACTTACAATCTCATGTACACTCGGATGATAAAAATGAGTCCCTCTATGGCAAGTAAGATGAGTAACCACCGTACAGTCGTATAAATACGAAAGACCTCGCCCCGTCGACTAAGATGATAGTGCCCTAAACGATGGGTAAGATGAGTAGCCACCATACAATCGTATAAATACGAAAGACCCCATCTCGTAGACTATATGAGTGAATGTACCAGATAGGAATCAACAAGTCTCTAGTTGTCATATAAAAGCGATATTCATTCACTAAAGTGAATAACTTCTTAATATCTCCAAACAATCCAATGGAAAAAATCCCTACTGATGAATAATACACACTCGCTAGTATGCAATGAACTGACGAAGTAATTTTAGATAATCAATTGCAGATCACGAGTTAGAAATACTCGTTACACAAAAAAAAAACTATTCATGAAAAATATCCTTGCTGAAAAAATGTCTAAAAGACCAAACTTCTGCTTGATAAAGCCAACCAATGGTGAGAATTTCATATAATGATGCCTGCCATATCATATGGTCACGCCATATTCTAGCAAATTCGAAGCATATAAAGTCAAACCATGTCTAAATAATGGTATCACTCCTATTAGAAAAATATACATGTGTGCCCAGTATTCATGAAAATAATCGTATCAGGTAGTTATAACTCTTACAGTACCTTTTCATAATCAGCTGTTATTAAATTTCCAAGATCGTCGATTTTCCCTATATAATGAATTTCTCGAAAGATCGGCGTGAATATCATTCCATCCATGAAATGACGATTGCATTCGAAATCCCAAGTGAATCAGCTGGTGGACCTCCTCTCGTCAGGAATCGAATCCATCGCTCTGCGGTGCCATCGTGTCTCTGTCTGCGTTTACTCTGACATGATGAACTTCTGATTATCCATAGCGGATATTGTCCAAATCCTCTCGAAAAAGTTCATGGAAACAGCGGACCCCCTATTCCTCTTCTACGTTACGCCACTGTTCCATTAAATGTTCAGTTTGAGTGTCGAAAGTTCAATCTCCAATAACTGATAAGTCTCACTTTCGTAAAATAAAATTTTACATGAGAGTGTCTAAGTTTATGAAACACCCTGTAGTTGTGTTCATATTTGGTAATTTATCGAACTGCATAAGAAATAAATGCATTAATGCACGAGCTAATGTTCATCAGTGCATATGCTTACGACATTCCGTTTGCTTGAAATTGTCAATGTTACTTGGAATGCGTTATGAAAAGCATAGTCGTAATGTTATTCAGAAAAACTGTGTTCAGACTGCGTTGAAATGCAGCTTAGAATAAAGTCTCCAACTACTTGCAATGCTGTCCTAACATATCCCGGCCGTCTATGATTGCTTGCTCGGCAAGTCCGCCTGGATCAATGACCTGCTTGTCGTTCGCTGCTCGGCGATGTTGAAACTGTCGCCTACACTTTGCCGTGACAGTTTCGGTTCGCTACGCTACCTTCACCATGCGTTTGGCTTGCGCTACTGAGATCGATCCTGCTTGCTCGGCTGACAGAGCTCCACTGAATGTGTCCGCACTGTCTTCTTCTTTATCTGCCTGGCGCAGGCACGTGGCGTTCACCCCACCACTATGCTCTCGCGTCACAATTATACTCTCGAACCCTCATCATCTCGGCTATTCCGTTATAAAATAACTTAAGGGTTATCTAACTTCCTTAAAATTATTTCCACATATAATGCATGTTATATATCCTCTTCTAAGATGTTTAAATACCATATTCCATACATATCTTAATAAAGCTTCATAATTCTATCCATAATTCCATCTTCTTACAGACGTCAGTGCCTTCTTGATCCTAGACCTACTACGTCATCTTGACATTCCTCTTGACTCGATCTGGGCGCTATCTTTCCTTAACTCTTCCCAAAACCTCAACTACGGCTTAATGTCTGCTGGCGTAGCCGATAGCCTAAACTAGGTATCGGGTACAACGTCAGTGCTCCCAACATGATTTTAAGCCTGATGATAGGTCCGATTTTAAAATGCAGGTAATTTCTATACTAACTAATGGATTTCATTCAAAATTGGCACAACAATAGATCATATTATTTCAGATATTTTGCTGTCCAATACATTCATGACATTGTAGCCAACATGATTTTACGCGCGCTGTTAGATCTAATGTTTAACTGCATGTAACGTCCATGCTATCCATAGGACTTCAACCAAATTTTGTATTCTGTACCTTAAGACATGGAACTAAGAATGTATTCAGTCACCAGGGCTGCCAACTGTAGTTCTCTATTAGGCTACATTATGCCAGATATACATTTTTTCGAACTAATTAGAAATTTCGATATTACCAACTTAATTTCGTCATTATTCTTGATAGATCCGTATAGATCAATCATTGGCATGCATCTTAAATTTTAAGAAAAGTAGGCTCTTTAGTTCGTCGCGGAACTTCTTGTTATTTTTGTTGATACATCGTGATACAACTACTTTTTGCCTGTTAGCGGCTTCGGTGGCGTAGTCGGTAGCATGCCGAATTGCTGTGCCCAAGATAGTGGGTTCAAACCCGGCCAAAGTCGTCGGATTTTTTAAGAGCGTTAGAAATCCTTCAGTATGCCTTCCTTCTGAGGGGAAGTAAAGCCGGCGGTCCCATGTCATAGATTTATGGCATGTAAAAGATCCTTCCACAGACCAAACTTGTGTGAAGCTTAATTGTTAGGTTACATTTCATCAGAACGCTCTATCCAAGTTCCAACGTTCACAATTAGGTATCATTGATATCTGGTAGCGAAAGTCGGAACTACTTGAAATTGAACGGAACTTGTAGCTCACCCTAATGGTGTCCGCTGGAAGCAGCTGCAGACTCAGGCGAGCCGAACATGTCCTCGGACACTCCCGGCACTTAAAGCCGTACGATAAATACATTTGCCTGTTTAAAAAAATGAACATTATGTCGATGATTCACAAAAACTCAGAACAAAAAAAAATATTCCTCCCATTTATGGCATAAAGACCATGTACCCAACGGTTTAACAGCAGCCAAATAATAAATGTCACGAAGCAAGTAAGAAATTAAACGAAAATTGCGGGGGGGGGGGGGTACATCTTAATATCACCTAGTGACGTGTAGGTAATGAAATACAAAATAATGCGTGCCCCCGCCTCCCTTCCCCCTGCGGGTGCCCATGTGCCACCTTAATGAAAATAATGCAACACCCAGAACAATTATCCGCCAGCCACCACTGGATCTCGCTAAGTTATGATGACGTAATTGATCACTTTGCATCAATGAAATCAAGGAAAGTAATTTGTTGATATTGATCTATAATCAAGAAGTTATAACTGTTTAGAAACAATGCGCTATAAATTGTATTGTTGAATCTGCTATCAAACTAATGCGGAGTTTTAAAATGCTACTTATTACGGTACGTAGTGGTAATTAGCGTGAAGACTTAGGGAATTGCGAAATATTTCCCTGTGCATGTTAACTGTATTAAAATTACTCAAATCTCCCAAATCGTTGTGTGCTCTTAAGAAAATAAATATTTCATAAAATAAACTCTAAAATGTTTTCTATGAAATACGATTTGTATGTTGACTGTGCATTAGAAGCTCTTCTCGAACTGGCATTGTCTTTCCAGAATAGCGAGTAGTGGATAGCAAGGTGGGGGGGGGGGGACGAGCAAAACATTGCATAGGGGCCCTTAAATCCTCTCGGCGGTCCTGTGTGAGCACACCGCCCTTTTGTTGAGAGTTACGCAGTCCTCAAGTTGGTAGTACTGATAGCATATAGGCTAGTTTATTTTGGGAGTTTCTTTTATTCCTTTCAGTGGAACAAATATTTAAAACAGTTCAGTCAAAAATTAACTTCAATTGTTTTAAGAACTGAAATGTTTGTCTTTTTGTACATATTACTCGAAAATTACTGGACCAAAATACAAGAAACTTTGGTAAGAGTGGAGTTTACCTGAACCGAAGTAAAATATTCTTAAACTACTGAGATTAGCAATAATACCTGTAGTAGTTGTCTCCGGAGATGATATAGTAATAGATGTTTACTCCTTCGCTGTGTGTAACCCGTCCAGCAAAGCAATCCCAAATAGGATCACGACTTATATAGATGGCATTCCAGCTGACTTCGCCATTTTTAGCATCATGCACAGTATTGCCAACCCCACGCATTCGGTATTATATCGTATCCAGCAGACCAATGGTTTTCGCCTAGACCAATAATTGTTAGGTAGCTAATATAAACACCCCTGGTTTATGTCACGCACAGTCACGCATCAATAATCTTTATCCTCGCGAATGGTTTTGCCAATTATTTCTTGCACATAATTACAAAGTTACGTGTGTCGTGTGGTGTATTTTGTATCGGACATGTTGGCAACAAAATATGACGTCAATGTGTCGGCCACAAACATCTGCCGTCGTTGAACAAGCTACAAGTTTAAGCAATGTTAGTGATATTATTTCCTAATGACTCCCAGAATGATAATGTTCAATAATCTACCACGTTGTGGTAAACTCCACAATTAATGAAACTTTTCTTGTTTAATAATACCTCATTGAGAAATAGAAATTGTTGTTTATAATTCATTTGAGGGTCTTGAGCCATGTTGGTCATCTGCCCCGTGCAGTTGTCTGATAACCTGTGTTACTATAAGGACAGTTTGCCACGGTGGACGAGTGGATAGTGTGTCGCTCCTGGCCGTGGTAAGTGATTTTTCAAAGGCGGCAAAAATACGACACGCATGTCATACTATGTTGGCATTTCAATGAACCCATTTGAATTCAGTAGGTCGTGTTCATAATGGCAACATTAATCTAGGGAGTTTCCGCCAACACAAAGTTCCTCATTTCTCTACTAGAAAGTGCTATGGTGTTCAAGGAGCTTAGATATCTAACCTCCTCGACTTTCATAGTGATTCAAGGAACAATTTGACATGCAAGCTACCCTCTGGGTGCAAATTACAAAGCTTGCACCCGGCATCCGAGGCCATACGATATTATTATTATTATTATTATTATTATTATTATACTGTAAGGACTGTACCTGCCTCAGGGACAGGTATGAGGTAGGCGTCCCGCGATTTGGAGTAAATATTTTTCATTAGATAAATCATAAACTACTAAAACAACATATTTAGACGTTTGAGGAGGCTTTGTATATCAAGTGCTATGTTTAAAATGAATGTTGTACAGCCAGCATCGCAACCCTTTCCTGTTCGGAGTGTTTATTATGCCTTTAACCATAACCCCCTCAATTGGCCGATCCTGGCTACGCTACTGCGCTAGAATTACTTCACTGTCTTACATTCATCATCAGCGGGGCGAGGTTGCTAGCAATACCGTCAACGAGTTAGTGTTGGTTGGTTGTTAAGTTTAGGGGCTGCGATAACGCGGTCATGTAGCCCCGTAACGAGTTAGTGTAACCCATGTATTTCGCGGCAAAATATTAATATCTGAGAATTTTGAGTTCCATGAAGGAATATTTGAAGTACCTACTCTTTCCAGACGTGACTAAATTCAATAATGGAGATGATTCTTACGACCGAGTTCTTCCTGGACGTGTTCGTGCCCTGTGTAGATTAATTTACAATATTTAATTGTCAATGATAGACAGGTTTAAATGTGTAATTAGGAACATCTTTCAAGCGACAGTTATATAACTTACCCAGTGATAGTATTTATTAGTTGGCAAGGATAAATACACCTTTGACTCTCCGCCATTCTACAATATGTTGTATTTGGTTTGAAGTGAGTTTCTTGTAAATCGAGGCTCGAGTATTGTCTTGTATTTTCTAAAACGCATTGTATCCATTTACCGTCAATTTCTTCGTACTCGTGGTTTGACTTGAGTTGACTTTCACGTCGATAGGTTTGTAATGTAATTTAGCGGTAATTATTCCGCCTGCCCCATCAAATTGTGGTCAAGATTATGTTAGCCTACTTAGGAACACAGAAACCAATTATAGGATGCTTCATTTGAGTGGCCTCGTTCTTTATATTGGTATGATAGAAATTCTATACCCTAACTTATACCTTATAAGTCGAGTGCCTTGGTCGAATAAGTTTTACTGCTTCTCATTACCAGTAGCCTAACTTGAATTCCGAGTTCTGAAATTACCTCATTTGATGTGTTATCTATTATAATGATTTGGCGTACTGGTATAAGTACGGCCCCTTAAGCGCACTTCGTGTGTTCTAGTTTGCTGAACAATATGGAGCAACAACAACAACAACCACTCATTAAGAGTGAGCCTGAATGGCATTCTCAAACTTATGAACTGCCTAATATTGTAAGTTGTATTATGAAACATATCATTCTTAGTGATGTGCATGAAAAGCAAGGTTTAGTGACTACTTGCTATACTCTGATTTACAAAAGATGATCGGTGAAAACTGTCAACCGCTTTATGGGTGCGGTGGGGAGTGGAGACGACGGGGGTAACGGTCTCCATGGCAACAGTGAGCAATGTTGCAACGTATGACGACACAGCAGTAAGCACATGGTTTGACTCAGTGTGTCTTCACTCGTCACGGTCATTAGAGCGCCAGGCATGGTTTAACTTACCCAGTATTTGTGTCTTCCTGCAAGCCTCTTGGAATGTTATGAGTCATGATCTGCCTCAGTGGCAACGCAGCATTTCACCACGTGCTAGCTTTGACAGCTGTCAGTGAGCTTTATTGGTAATTCAGAGTATAACAAATAGTCGATTTCGAGATGTTTAATGTTTTATTGCTACACGTAACTTAGTAGGCCTACTGTTATTCTGTCTGTATGTTTGACGTTGGCTCATACTTGTATAATACTTTCTAGGAATCAATTGACCTGTTACCCTCTTATAATCTGCTGGATGAAGCAGGTGAAACGTATGAAGATAAAAGCTGGACAGTTAAATTGGAACACGAAACACAGGTGATCATTCGTTTTATATTTCCTCTCTCATAAGTATTTCTTATTTTAACAGCGAGTATTTGCTGATGTTATTGTATACCTAATGCGGGTTCACTCTGTTGGCACCCTGGGTCAAATTGTAGGTGAAGTCTCCACCACATGCTGTGCTAACAGTAGCTAAGTTATTGATAGTGAAGGTTCACTGTGTTGGCACCATGGGCCCTATTGTCGGAGAAGTCTACACCACATGCTGTGTTAACAGTAGCTAAGTTATTGGTTATGTAGGATCACTCTGTTGGCACTCTGGACCCTATTGTTGGAGAAGTCTACGCCACATGCTGTGTTGACAGTAGCTAAGTTATTGGTTACGTAGGATCACTCTGTTGGCACCCTGGACCGTATGGAATTTGAAGTCTACTCCACATGCTGTGTTAACAGTAGCTAAGTTATTGGTTACTAGTTGAAACCCGTCAAAACATGACGACCAATGGGAAAATATTTACTGAGGAGTTTTCTTATATATATTCTTTGTACGATTACTTTTAGGCACTCTTGAAACTTTAAGGGCGTCAAATGATTGCACTCTCGACGTTGCAACATACTGCTAATTAATGTTATTGGTTTTACGTCCCTTTTAACTACTCTGGCTTTTAGAGACGCCGGGGTGCCGGTATTTTGCCCCGAAGGGGTTCTTTAACGTGGCAGTAAATCTACTGACACGGCTCCCTCGCATTTGCGCACCCTCAAATGCCAGCTGACTGCGCCAGGATACGAACCTGCAACCTTGGGCTCAGCAAGCGAGAACGTTACCGCTGAGCCACGCAGCCAGCCGCAACATACTGCTGGCCATGACTGAAAACGTGATGAGATAAATATTGAGACCTATACGTTCCAGAGTTTCCCCTCGAGTATTGTGATAAAGTATGCCAAACGAATTGGAAAATGTTGCCTCTTAAAAGAAAATGGTAGTGTTTTTTCGGATGGTGTTAAATCAAGTCGAAGGATTAGGCCTCTCTGCCTAACTTTAACTGCACTTATTATTTCCAAATCCAAGCAATATGGTTGCATTTAGGAGCCCTTGGGAAACATTCAGATTTCTTAAGGAGCATAACTATGAGTCAAGCGTTTGGGCTAAGTGGAGGCATATAATTTATTTCCAAGAAATTCAAGAACTATGCTGGAAACTGAAATAATCATCAAGTTTTCAGTCGTGGCCAGCAGTATGTTGCAATGTCAAGAGTGCAATCTTTCATCTTCAGTATTTAATCTGTTAAGTTAATGCTCGTGTATTTTTTTGAACTAAGTTAATGGTTAGAAGGTCAATGACCTATAAGTTGATTTCATTACATTGTTAATTTCTTGGGTGTAATAATCCCTCAGAATGCATTCCTTCGGAGTCGAAGTAAATCCGGCGGTCCTATGCCTTAGATTTATGACATAAAACGAATCGTCCACTAACTACAGTACATTTGTGTGAAGCCAAAATTTGTAGGTAAGATTATTTGATAACTCTATATTAGTTTCAAAGTTCGTCGCCAGGTGCTGGCTGCGATGGCATCTAGTAGCCAAGTTTGCAGCTAGGTGTCGTGGACGGTAGCATTTGGTAGCAAAAGTAGGAACTACTGTACTTGAAAATTAGATCGTCTTCAGTCCTTGCCTGAATCACAGATAACACACACTAATACAGCCATCACATTATTAACACCGGTTATCAGACAGATTCTACGCTTACACCCAAAGTACACGGGGCATCATGCCCGCATTTTCGCATCCCCTAAACTAAGGAACCAACCATTCGTGTAAGAATGCGAACTTTCGAGAAATTTATTATATCCTTCGCAGAAGTAAATGTTTCAGGCACGGTATCCTCATGCGTTGCAAGTTTGGCTGGTAATTCAGTAACACTTGATTATCACCATACACAGAGAAGTTGTCGCCATTAACATGTAGCATATAATCCGAAAATTCCATTTCACCTGGTTTCAATCGCGTGTTTTTATGTAAGTGGCGTATTTTGGAGAAGGGCCAGAGAGAAGAGTATTCAATATAATTGCGAATAACTGTTAGGTGAGAAGCGTGCGACAGACCTGAAGTCTCCATGAGGAATAACGTTCCCACGAAAAGGAATAATGTCGTTACGTGTCTCTTAGAAGTAGATTCACATACGTTAATGAATGAATGTTTGCCATTGGCGCTCCATCCCAAACTGAGCCGAGCTAATCGAATATCGTCAGCTGGATTTTGAATGTTAATTGTAGGGATTTTGCAAGAATTCACTTTATTTGCAGATCTGACTCGATTAGCTTCTGGAGAATCTAATATAAACAACTGGTCGCAAGAACCGTCGCTTATAATTTTGGAATATAACGAAGAAATGCAATAATGTGCAAATCCATACATTTTAAAACAACATGGACTGTATGCTGTGGTACCAGTACCAAATGAAACGAAGTTCATGGCATTGTTGTACTGCCGATTATTATCTCTGAATTTCCTTGAGATCTCATCTCCAGTGAAAAATTGTTGCAGCCTGTCGATTATTTTATAATATGAAATATTATTTAGTCAGATCAATTTTACCATTACAACAGCAAAGGTCAAAGTAACCAAGCGTAGATTCCTCGCAAGAGAAATACAGTGCAGAACAATACATTTGATCGTTAAGGACCCTACACTGTATAGCATATACTCTGGAATTGCTTCTGAAATGGCATATTTATATTGGATTTTAAAAGTGGATTCGTATTTTTCTCCGATTTACCATTTTATTGCGGCTAATGTTCTTTTTCGTCAAATGGGTTTATTTATAGTAGCATTTCTCCCCAAATTAACGTCATATTCAATAACACTATAGTGGCTTGCATCAACGCAGCCTCCAAATATTAAATGGCAAATAATACTTCCATTGAAAAAATCCAGAGCATGGTTAGATTCATTGTTATGTACTCTAAACAAATAATAAATAAACAATTATATTCACTGATACAATGAAGTTCAGAAACTTTCATTCTCAATAATGTCAGTAATTGAGGTGCGTATTGACTAACTATATATTGATGAACTTCGCATTATTTATTTCATAAACTGTATTCATGTCACTTATGCTCTTATAAAGGTAATTAATCTTTGGTATTTATTGTACAGGCTGAGGAAGAGGGAGTTAACAACCTTCGAAACATGTACCTGTGAGTAGGTTTAATATATGTATTGAAAAGGCAGAATCCCTTTATTTATTTCTAATATTTCATTCTCAAGTTGGTTGCTGTTGAGAATGCGATGAGACTGATCGCCAAAAATAAAATCCTTATAATTATCTCTGCCTGCAACAATTTTTGCAATTTGCTTGCAAACGCAGCTCAGGATGAAGTTCTTCGTTTTGAAATAAACATCACGAAACTGCTCTAAATAAGCAATTTCCATCACCTGTTGTAGGTACAATCCTTTGCATTTCCATGACAGTAAATTATGTAAGGGAGCATGGAATAACTTCGCCAACCACTGGAATGAGCATCGACTCACTGCGCCAGCCACCGTAATGGAGGGAGTTTTAGAATTATATGTTCAGTGCATGTCAAAAATCATATCACCACAGGGAAGCTCGCTCTTCAGACTACATTCTGAACTATCACCCCGGATTACGGGTTCAATCCCTGCTCTGCCAAGAAATTTAATTCTGGTCTGAGGGCTGGAACGGGGCGCACTCTTTTGGCAAAATTAAGAATAGCAAGGTTCGATTCCCACCTCAGTAATCTTGGATGTGGTTTTCCGTGGTTTCCCATTTCCACTCCAGCCAAATACCAGGATAGTTCCTAACTTAAAGTGTCGGTCGTCAACTCCCCATTCCCCACCTTAATTACAAATGCACACATCAACATGGCCATCACAATAACACAGGTTATCAGAGAATATTTTACACACACGCACGCACTAAAGTAGACGGGGCTGAGTAACCATGATGTCCGAGTCCATCAAATGAATTATGTTCGCCAATTCTCTCATGGCGGAAGCGATTGCGGCCATTTTAATTTAATAATTTAAAAGTAGATGGCAACGTAAATCGTGGGGAAATCCTTACTTAACGGGAATAATAAAAGTAAAATATGTTTAGAGAATGCGACACCTACAGAGAGAAAGAATAATTGGGAAATAAAAATTCTTGTCTTAGATGGGATTCGAACTCTCTGGATAATGCATAACGAAATTCGCAGACTCTAACGCCGACCCTGAGCCACCTAGACAATGTGAATAGTGTTCAATATTACGATACTTAAACAACGTACACACTCAACTGACTGTTTACATTCTTCAATACCTCCCTCATTTTATGATTCTATTTCAATGTATATTGTGGAAACAATATGCGGGACCCTCTAATTCTCATAAACAAAGATCTCAGTAAGAAGCGGTGGAATGCGCCATTTCGCTCGTGTAAAATAGAAGCCATTGTGCGCAAGCGCGGGAGCTACAAATATTACATTTATCTTTATTAAGGAGAATTCGTCACATAAGGGAATTTTGAAAGTTAAGTATGATTTGGCTACATAATACCTATGGCAAGAAATAAGAATACGGAAATAAAAAAAAAACTTGTCAGAGGTGTGAATCGAACTCTCTCCATTTCACGATGCATAAATTTCAAAAAGATGGTATATTGGCTTTCACGGCCGGCTGAGCATAAATTTCAAGTTCGCAACTCTACCACTGAGCCACCAAACCACTGGAATAATGACGCAATATTATGCTACGTAAACATTATACACACTCAACAGTCAGTGTAAGTTCTTATACATTTCCCGTCTAATATAATTCCATTCTACTATATATCGTGTCCACAGCCTGCTTCCAGTCTCCGACCGGGTCAGGAATGGAATTAATGAAGCCCCCTTCAAGCGGCGAGGATATGGACTGTGCCGGCTGCCGAAGCCTGTCGCACTCCTCTGGGGCAATGATTAAATGAATGACAAATCAAATGATAGTGGAGAGTGTTGCTGGAATGAAATTTTGACAGGGAAAGCCGGAGTACCCGGAGAAAAACTTGCCTGCCTCCGCTTTGTCCAGCACAGATCTCACATGGAGTGACCGGGATTTGAACCACGGACCCAGTGGTGAGAGGCCGGCGTGCTGCCACCTAAGCTACGGAGGCTCACTATAATTCTTATAACAATAACGATTACATTAAAACGCGGTGGACATCCGCCATGTCTGTCATTAACCAAGGTGATTCTGCGCATGAGCTTGAGCCAATAATTTTGCAGTTTTGTTTATAAATTTGAAAATATATGGTAACATATTTGTTTATTTTAAAGACACTCTGCAAATATACAGGCCAAGGGCTTTCGTCAGAGTGCATTACGAAGTCAATCGGTTCGGCCGTTCTGTCATTCTAGCCGTAACAAAAATCAGCTTACTGTTTTAAATATATAGATGCAGGTTCACTCTGCTGGAACTTTGGGGCATATTGTACATGAAGTCTACTCCACATACTGTGCAAAGAGTAGCTAAGTTATTGGTATTGCAGGCTCACTCTGTGGGCACCCCTGGACCTTATTGTAGGTGAAGTCCACATCAGTTGCTGTGCAAACAGTAGCTAAGTGATTGGTAATGCAGGTTCACTCTGTTGCACCCCTGGGCCGTATTGTAGGTGAAGTCTACACTACATGCTGTGCAAACGGTAGCTAACTTATTGGTAATGCAGGTTCATTCTGTTGTCAGCCCTGGACCCTATTGTGGGTGAAGTCAACTTCTCATGCTGTGCTAACAGTAGCTAATTTATTGGTAATGCAGGATCACTGTTCTGACACCCTGGACCCTATTGTAGGTGAAGTCTACTCCACATGCTGTGCTAACAGTAGGAATTTATTGGTAATGCAGGATCACTCTTTTGGCACCCTGGGCCCTATTGTAGGTGAAGTCTACACCACATGCTGTGCTAACTGTAGCTAAGTCATTGGTAATGCAGGGTCACTCTGTTGGCATCCTGGGCCCTATTGTAGGTGAAGTCTACACCCCATGCTGCGCTAACTGTAGCTAAGTTATTGGTAATGAAGGCTGACTCTCCTGGTCATAATGCCGGGGATTGAAACACAGTCTTAATGATAAAACCTTCGATAAAAATTCCAACTGTCTAAACCTCAAGCAGTTAAAGAGACGTTAATCTTAAGTGGTCAAAAATCTAAGGTTAACTTTCATAGAACCTAATTCTGAGAAAGTTAGAAGATTCGTAGTGAATACCTTGCAACTTGTCCGAACAATTTGCGACGAAACATAAATTTTTAGCCTACTTCCGATTTTTGCAAAAAATGAAAGTAGACTTATGAGATCAACACAGGGCGAAAAATTGTATGTCTGTCGGTGTGTGTGTGTCTGTGAGTGTGTGTACTCTGAATGTCTGCCCCCCCCCTATCAATTTGAACACGGTGAAACCGAATTGAACGAAATTGGGTTCAGAGGTTGCACTAGCAAAGGGCACCTCAGTGTCATGTTTTATATCGCCGCTATCTTGACGGAAACGTTATGTCGGCCACCCAAATGTTCAAAGCTTAAATCAAATTGCGACTGACCTAATCATCTCATCTCTACCAAATTTTGCAACTACATATATTTATATGGCGAGCGTCTTTTGACTAAACGACAAGGTCATCAGCCCAATTGTTTGCGGATGGTGGCAATGTATGTGTGCAAATCGATTCCTCCTATCTATTCAAACACATTGAAACCGAATTGAACGAAATTTGGTTCAGGGGTAACACTAGCAAAGAGCACCTCAGTGTCATGTTTAAAATCGCCGCCATATTGACGAAAACGTAATGATGGGCACCCAAACGGTAAAAGCTTAAATCATATTACGACCAACCTAATCATGTGAGCTCTACCAAATTTTGCAACGTTATACCTTTATGTTTGAGGAATATCCTCACTGAACTACAAGGTCATCAGCCCAATTATTTGCGGATGGCGACCATGTATGGGTGCAAATCTATTCCCCCTATGTATTCAAACACGGTGGAACCGAATTGAACGAAATTTGGTACAGAGGTAGTACTCGCAAAAGGCAACTCAATGTCACGTTTTACATCTCCGCAATCTTGACGAAAACGTAATGGCGGCTACCCAAACGTTCAAAGCTTAAATAAAATTACGACCAACCTAATCATCTGATCTCTATTAAATTTTGAAACAACATACCTTTATGTGGTAAGCATCTTTTGATCAAACTACAAGGTCATCAGCCCAATAGATTGGAGATAATGGCCACCTATGTGTGCAAATCAATTCCCCCTTTCAATTCAAACACGGTGAAACCGAATTGAACAAAATTTGCTACAGAGGTAGCACTCGTAAAAGGCAACTCTTGTCATGTTTAATATCACCGCCATCTTGACGGAATCGTAATGGCGGCCACCCAGATGTCAAAAGCTTAAATCAAATTACGATCAACCTAATCTTTTGAGCTCTACTAAATTTTGCAACAACATAACTTTATGTGAGATGCGTTCTTTGTCCAAGCTACAAGGTTATCAGTCTAATAGTTTGCATAAGGCGGCCATGCATGTGTGCAAATCGATTCCCCCTATCAATTCAAACACGGTAAAACCGAATTGAACCTAATTTGGTATAGAGGTAGCACTAGCAAAGGGCACCTCAGTGTCATGTTTTATATCGCCGCCATCTTGACGGAAACGGAATGGCGGCCACCCAAATATTAAAAGCTTAAATCAAATTACGGCCCCCTAATCATTTGATCTCTACCAAATTTCGCATCAACATTCCCTTTTGTGGGAAGCATCTTTTGACTGATCTACAAGGTCATCTGCCCAATAGTTTGCAGATAGTGCCCAAGTATGTGTGCAAATCGATTCACCATATTAATTCAAACACGGTGAAACCAAATTGTATAAAATTTTGTACAGAGTTAGCACTAGCATATTCATGTTTAATATCCTTATAACACGTTGTATTTCAACAAGCTACTACAACCAACATTCAATTATACTCCTTGAGAAGGACAAAGAGTTAGAACAATACCCATGCACAGTGCCGGATTAAGACTCACAGTGGCCCTAGGCAATTGTTAATTTGAGGCCCCTTTTTCCCTTTTTTCAAGACGCCCGACCCCTGCATAAAAAAGTCAATCATAACTTTGAAAGAGATTGTATTTATAAATTTAAAATGAATAATGAATACAATTTAGATCATAATATGTACATTTTCAGAAAAACTTTATTCTGCATTTTGTTTCGCAGAAAGTTTCAATATTATCATATCATCGAAGTTGATTTTCCTTAAAATGTCTGATTCTATGCAGAGAAGACTTAACATGTCCAGTCGGTCTTGTCGCTTAGTAGCTCTTCGAGGCGCTTTAATTCGTTTCAACTCGAAGAAGAACATTCCGCAGTACAGTTCGTTATCATTAAAATTTAAAAAAAATCGGAGAACTATTTCTACACTCGGAAATTCATTTGCCAATTGGTCTTTCATTAAAATCTCATACAACTGACTATGAGATTTTTCGGCAGTGGTGTATCTGTTGTTTATATAAGAATGAAAATGTTCAGCTGAAAATTCTTCAAAATCTTTGTCATAAATGCCAACCAAATTGTTTACCGCTTCACAGAGTTCTTCATCGCTCATTGAAAAATTATTCAAAAAGACAATTTCTTGGAAACGTCCAGCTAAACTTTTGCCCTTTTTTTTTTTCGACGTTGAGTTTATCGATGATTTCGAGAAAACCTGTTATTCTGAAATTCTCACGAGGCAAAAATTCGACTTCAGGAGCGCCTCCGTCGTTCGGTTGGTTTTGTTTCTTCTACGCGACGATTTTTAGCCTATTTTCAATTTTGAAAAAATAGGCTTATGAGATCACCTTTTGTCCGTGTGTGTGTGCGTGTGTGTGTGTGTGTGAGAGAGAGAGAGGTGTGTGTGTGTGTGTGTCCCTAATAAAATCTAAACGGCTGGAGCGATTTCAATGAAACTCGGTAAGTCGATAGCACTATTTCCGGCGACCTCGACCGTGCCCTTCAAATTTTGTTACATCTCACCAATCCAACATGGCGACTGTGCGAAATATTTCACTAGCATTCAATATCTCCGAAGCTATTACCGATATCGCCGTGAAATTGTGTACGGAGATAAAGGGCACTACTAGAAATTCACCTATGAGACTTTCAAAAACCTGGTGACTACAAAACCAACATGGCGGTCAAGCGAAGTTGAGACCTTTAAATAGACTTTTCTCGCGATTTAACTATCCAAACGTAATGAAACTTGGTACAGCAAATCTTTATACACATTGTAATGCACTGGAGTCTAATTTAGTTCAATTATTCACATAACCTCAAAATGGCGGCTGTGCGAAATATTTCACTGACATTCTATATCTCCGAAACTATTACAGATATCACCCTGCAATTTTGTACGGTGATAAAGGGTACTGATACAAGTTTACCTATGTATATTTCATAAACCTGTAATATACAAAACGAACATGGCGACTAAGCGAATTTGAAATGTTTTAATAGACTTTTCTCGTGATTTAACTCTCTGAGCGCAGTGAAATAAGGAGCAGTAAATGATTTTGCAGATTGTAATGCACTGCCATCTAATTTAATTCAATTGTTTACATAACCTCAAGATGGCGGCTGTGCGAAATTTAAAAATTAAGTTTTTATTTCTTGTGTCGTAATCATGCGATCGAGGTGAAAGTTTGAATAATGAACCTAGGCAATAATTGTCTTTGAATGGTACATAACTCTATGGCCTATACATATAACAATCCTAAATGGCGAGCTTCCGAAATATTTAGACAGTTCTCAATATCTATGAATCTTTTACAGCAACCAAACTGATTTTTTTTTATGTTCATAGAGACTATGAACATATGTTCACCTATAGGACTTTCAGTAACCTGGTGAGCACAAATCCAACATGGCGGCGACGCGAAGTATAAATATTTAAATGGACGTTTCTCGCGAATTAACTATCTGAGTGCCGTGAAACGTTGCACGTTAAATGCTTGTAAAAATGTTGATCCACTGGCATCTAATTTATTTCAATTGTTTGCATAATCACAAGATGGCTGCTGTGTGTAATTTTAAAAATCTCGTTTTTACTTCTTGTGTTCTAATCATGCGATTGAAGTTTGAATACCACACGTACACAATAATCTTAATGTAATAGTACAAAATAAAAATCCAACCTGGCGACCATCTGAAATATTTAGACGGTTCTCAATATTTACGAATCTGTTACAGCAATTAAACTGAAATTTTGTATGTTGATAGAGGCAATTAACATTAGCAGGATATATGAAAATAGGCTGTATAGTTCTTCACGGAACTACTTGTTTAGAATACGATAAAGCAGGTAACAATTTCTCAGCATTTTCCTCGAAAATATCGAACTTATCACGAAACTTGCCTAACTTTTCGTCCAAAGTTTTATACAAGGTAGCACACGTTTATTAAGTCGATCTGTTCAGTTTGTAAGGATTTACTAGTTGCACGCATAGAAGTCAAAATTGAATCCCTCAAAATTAACATGAACCCGAATTCGAATTTTTGCATTCTGTTTGCGATGCTCCCCGCTTCATGCCGAGTGTTATTATTTTCCGACTCGTAATCTTCAACGCTTTCTAAAGCCTCGACATTTTTATGAAACGAATCATAAACTGTATTCGTTGCATTAGCATGTGCTTCCCAGCGCGTATCTGACATTGATTTCAAAGTTTTTGCGTTTTTTATATAATTTTTCAACACGCCCCAACGGTGAGGGTTCGCAGAAAAGAAATTATACAATGATTGCATTATCGAAAAAAAACAACTGAGTAAAAACAGCATTTAACAGCAGATTGTCCAACTAAGTCGAGGAACATAAATCGCATATTTATTCAGTTCTAATATTTTGGCTTGCAGACCCTGATACTTCCCAGACATGTGTGGTGCGTTGTCATTGGACTGTCCTCTACAATCTTGAATTTCCAAACCGCAATCTTCAGTGACGAAGTTGACAGTTTGAGTTTTTTAAACTTTCGCCAGTATGACCTTCTGTTTCAAGAAAAGATATAAACCTTTCAACTGGTTTGTGATCATTTGGTGAGACATACCGGAGCACAACTGACAAGTGATCTATATGCGATACATCGGGAGTTGAATCAACGGATAGGCTGTAATATAGAACTAGAGACACCCCTTCTAAAATATATGATCTAACTTTTTTGTCCATGATGTTTATTAACTCTTTGCAGATCGTTTTGGATAAATACGAAGGAACACCTTTTCCAGCATTTCCTATCGTACAATATGATCCCGCAATAATGGATCAAACTGCCCAAGAAGTTCTAGTATACCTAAATAATTCCCATTATTCGGCTTTCCAAAGTGCTCGTTCGTACCTTGGAATGGCAATCCTCGTTCTGCCAGAGTGATGATAACAGCAACTACTCGTTTTATAACATCGCGCCAATAGTTTTTTCTTCAAGTAGTCCATTTCTGAATAAATCTCGTAAATTTTCATTTTTCCGTTTTTCCATGTAAATTAGCACACTCTCCCGATTATTCAAATTCTTCTCAAGCTGCTGTAAATGAATCGCGACGTTCTTCCAATCATCATACCCTTCACGCGCAAGTCTGTTCGATTTTTCTGGCGGCAAAAATAACTTTAAAAAAGCAATAGTCTCGGCCTGAAAATAAAACAAAAAAAATATTATAATTTGAGAACAAAAATGAATTAAACGGTATTCAAGACGTAAAACTCGTAACTGAAATGTTAACCCTTTTAGTCTAGAGATTAAAAAGTGGCATCGTACCTCTCCAAAAACGATGTATTTTCGATCATTTATTGATCATAAAATTTTCGATCATTTATTGAATATCAATTAATTTAATAAATTTACCTGATTTTTAATTTTTATTTTTTTGCGTTGCGTTTTAAGTTTAAGGAAAAGCTTTCTTAATTTTTATTCACTTTTGACTTTTTAGTATAATTTTGGGCTTCAGTTTTTTTTGTATTGTGTTGAATTTTTTTGTAGGATCCGATTTTTTGGAGCAAAAGAGCGTTTTTTTACAATTTATTTGTAATTTCAAGTTACACAACTATGCAAAATTTGATTCGATTTGGTAAGATAGAAATATTCAAAATTGTTGTTGCAAGATTTGATTTGCCACAAGTGAAGTTAAATAAAAGCGTTTATAATTATATTATAATAATTTTAAAAATTGAAACGAATACGATTGACTAAATTTCCGAGAAAGGCAAACTGATCAAAAAATGATCTAAAAAAATTGATCTTATTCTCGTCAAAAGTTGTAAAGCTTTGGTTGCGTTTTAATATACTTTGCGTGATATGCTCGTTGCTGATAATTTGGACCAAGCTACCAGAAGTGCATCTGGTGCTCAAAAATACCGCGTTGTTACACATATGGGAGAACTTATTGAAGTCTGCAGACGAATAAAATTGAACTAGAATTCCAGAAACAGAAAAATAAATAAAAAACATAATTTACAATCGTTTTTTATAAAAATAGAATAACATTTCAAAACCTGTCAATGTATCATATATACATGAATGGCTCAATGTTTTATCAAAGCATACCTTTCGCAGGTGAATAAATGAGCCAATCTCGTTTTGTATTCTCTCCATTCGGTTTCTTTCCAATGAATACATTTTGGGAGCAATAGCTTGACGTCGATTCCTTATCATATCGACGCTTGGACGATTGAAACGGTCCAGTCAAATTTTGACAATTTGACGGACCATGTGTAACCCAAAACTGTATGTCTTCACTGGTTAATTTTCCCCCAATGTCCTGGATCAGTGAAATGGTTCAAATTTTCGGCACCTGGTTGTTCAGCTTCATTTTCATCCTCGGAAGAAGAACTGAATGTTTGAGACCTTCAAATTACCGGATCATTATCCGGGTCTTCTGCGTGACCACTGTTCGTTTTGTTTTGCTCCTTTTATCCATCGCTAGTGGCAGATCCTTGATTTTCCGATGAATTTGGAGAGGTTTCCTTCCGAAGGAAAAATGTACTCAGTTTTGGCACTTTCTCTAACACCACACTTTCTCGGTAATTTTTGTATTTGGCAAGTTCTCTTTTTTGTGCACCACTCAAATATGTACGTGAAGGCATTTTTGAGTTGGGGTATTAATTCAACCCGATACACAGATAAAACTGTTCATCGAACATTAACGAATTAAAATTGTCGATTTGAAGTCTGAACTCAAGCGGGAGCACGTTACTTGTTTCCGAAATTACTCTACAGACCAGAATTCGGAAAATCTCTTTCCGAGCTTATCTATGGCTAATAAAGTGGGTTTGTGTGTGGGGGGCGGGGAAGGGGTTTACTTATCAGTTAATTGAAATAGTCATGGCATTTTGGGACCAGACCGTGGGAGTATCAGTTAATTGCTTCCAATCCTTAAACATTAGAGCGAACAGAATGTTGAAATTTCGATTGACTTGGAATGTGTCAAACAATTGTTAAGTTAATTGTGAATTGGAAGTACAATAAGAAGATAAAGTTTATGGGAATAACCCAGGCAGAGAGAATTTACGAACAACACTTTACGAAGTATAAACCAAGAAATAAAACTGTAAAATTAGAACTGTAATTCTAAGTTTCACTTTTATTTTCGGTACGGTACCGGTACCTAATTTATTTGACAAAAAAAACAGCATTTTTTGGTGGAATTTTTTCATTTTTGGGGGGCTCTTTTGAGCTGGGTGCCCCAGGCAATTGCCTATTGTGCCTTTTGGTTAATCCAGCACTGCCCATGCATTTAGGAGAAAGTAGGCTATATGTTAATTACTGAACATCTTATGAATGATGTGTAAGGGAGTTTAGGAGATCGTTTGTTATGAAAATGATAGCCCCTTCCAAAACCTAGGCTAGCCCGCTAGACACATGTTCTGGAGCGCATCGGATTACAGTTGGATATCTATGGGTACACTATGAGATCACACTCACATGAAGCTTTGGGCGACACTACCCTTCGCCTTGATGCGGCTAGTTTCTACTGCTAGCTGTGACTGTAAATATATTGTTTGTCTAGCCTACATGACAGCCTCCAACGTAATTAAGAATGTATCTATCGTTCCCGTTAAATACCTCCTTAACATAAGTATTCTTGAGATGAATATTATAAAGTGCGTTCAAAAAGTAACGAGCCGGAGGAATAATAACAGAAACAAGTACCTGTATGTTAGAAGTATTGGCCCTGGCTGTTGAGGCACTTGTCCCACTGTGCCACGAGGCGGTGAATGGCTGTCTCATAAAATTCCCTGGGCTGCGATGTGAACCAATTCCGCACGTACAGCTGGACGTCGACGTCCGAGGTGAATCGTTGGACCCGCAGAGCCCTTTTCAGGGGACCAAACATGGCGTAATCACAGGGAGATAGTTCTGGACTGTATGGAAGGTGGCCGAGAACCTCCCATTTTAGTTTCTGCAGGAGTGCCGTTACTGTGTTGGCCGTATGTTTTCGTGCATTGTCGTGAAGCAGAATGACCCCACGGGTGAGATTGGTCGGTCGTTTTGTTTTGATCGCTTGGCGAAGGGTGGTCAAGGTTTGCGAGTAATTCTGGGCATTCACTGTTGTCCCGTGCGGCTTGAAGTGTATTATAAATATGCCATCTTGGTCAAAGAAGAACGTCAGCATTACCTTTCCTGCACTCGTGTGGATGGCCTTGCCTTTTTTGGGTGGTGGTGACCCTGGATGCTTCCACTGGAGGCTTTGTTGTTTGGATTCTGGTTCGAAGTGATGACACCATGACTCATCTCCAGCCACCACTCGTGCCAGGAACCCATTCCCTTCCCTCGCATAGCGCTGCAGATGACCAAGACAGTGGGCCATTCGACATGCTTCCTGGTATGGTTGAAGACTGTGGGGCACCCATTGGGCACACACTATGCGCAAGTGCAGTCGTTCCTTCATGATAGTGTGCACACTACTGACGCTCAATCCGACCACGGCGGCTATGGCGTTCACTGTCACTCGGCGGTCCTGGGTAATGAGTGCATCAACCAGCTGGACGTTGTCATCGGTAATGCAGAGGGGTGCCCCAGACCGGGCATCATCGGCTTACGAAAGCCGTCCTTCCCTGAAGCGCTTGTGCCACGCCTTGACCCTTGCAGGGGACATACAGTGTTCGCTGTACACTTGTGACATTCGGCGAATGTCCGTTCCCCCTACTCCTTCCGCTGTCAGAAACCGAACAACACCTCTTCGCTCTTCGTTTGACGCCTCCATGTCACTGTTCTCAATGCGACTCGCAGCGTTTTACGATTGATGTTTGCTGCTGCTCGCTTTGTATCGTCACATGACGTGCACGCGTGTCCTCTAGCGACGGGCTGTGACCTTCCACGCTCTGGTCGGAACCACACCTCGTTACACACGCCACGATTAGTCGATGTCGTCACCGGTTTGCGCATTCCATCCTCTGGCTCGTTACTTTTTGAACGCACCTTATACTTTAATCTGATCTCAAGAGGGTTAAACAAACAACACTCGGCACGAGAATTCTGAGCACAGAATTTATGAACGGTGCTTGGCCTCATTATATGGTAACTCGTAGTAATTAGATCTACGCCGCAATGTCGCAATACACACCCAATTTTAGTGAGAATATCCTAATAATAATAATAAAAATATTGTATGGCCTCGGGTGCCAGGTGCAAGCTTTGTTAATTGACACCCAGATGGCAGCTTGAGTGTCGAATTTAATGCTCCTTGGAGCGCTATGAATGTCAATGAGGTTAGATATTAAGCTCCTTGACCCTATACCGCTTTCTAGTAGAGAAATGAGGAACTTTTTGTTGTCGGAAAATCCCGAGATTAATTTTTCCAGTATGAAAACGGCGTACTGAATTCAAATGGGTTCTTTAACATGCCAATAACGTATGACATGAGTATCGTGGTTTTTGTCACCTTAAAAAATCACTTACCATGGCCAGGAGCGAACCTGCAAGCTTGGTGGTTGGTAGTCCGACACTATAGCCACACACCCACCGTGGCAAGCTGACAATATGCTAGGCCTACGTTTTGCTTTCAGATATAAACTACACAAAAACTGCTGAATGGGAGGTTGAATTACCTTGAATGTGTTATTTTACTCGTTGAATCTTTCAGTGCAAGTTTACAAGCCATCTGAAAGACATAATTCCATCTACGCAAAGGAACATAATTTTGAACCAAGTCATTTCTTTGCAGGACGATTCAGACCATCACACGGATATTAAAATTGAGGAATGTTCTATTCCGGAGATCGTTCCGTGCGTCAAAACAGAAAGACCATCTTCAGATCCGCAAGAGGTAAGCATCTTCATGCCTCTTTACAAGACATCTTCTTATCAACTAATAGCATTTCGGGGTGAAAAGTTGTGTGTTTTTGACAGTTGTGTTGATGAACAAGGGAAGGATGTCAAATTAAATATCTGTCCTATACGATACTTGCACTTCCGACCACCGGCTTTGTGCGATGTTGTTCTGATCACTGAGCTACTGGGGGTTGCATCTTATTGCCATTGGCAAGAACTATATTGCGTGAGGCTAGCATTATCACGTTGTATTAGTGGTATATTTGTAACTTATGACACTGGAGCTTTGCAAGGACATGTAGTTGTCCCTAAGCATGAACATAATATATAATTGAATATATGAGTAAAAAGTAAAGGAATGTTCTAGAAAGTAATTGCTAATGTTTGTAAACACTTGCCTTCTTTCTTTCTTACTTACTTCATAATGTTTTTAGGTTGCGTTCTTTAACCCTCAGTATTCCCTTTTCCGAGGTGTCGGGAAGTAGGTGAAATGTGTGTGTATGGAGCAGTGCTGTTTGCAGCCGTATACCCTAATTTCAAGGCTTTTCAATTAGTACCTTCTCCATTAGCCTGTATCTCTATTACAAAAAGTGAGCAGACATATAATTCTTGTTGTTACAAGCAGCAGTATTGATGCTACAGTATGCCTTCGAAGGGTTGAGAAATGCTGGTGGGCCCATGTCATAGATTATTGGCATGTTAAAGAGCCATCCTCTAACTAAAATTGTGTGAATGTAAATTTGTAGGTTAAATTTGAATAAAACTGTGTTAATATCCAACGTTCGTTGCCAGATGCTGGTTGTGGTGGCATCTAGTAGACAAGTTTTCAGCTAGGTGTCGTGGACGGTAGCTTTTGGTGGCAAAAGTAGGAACTACTTGAAGTTGATCGTCTGCAGTCCTTACGTGAATTACAAATAACACACACTAGTACAGCCTACACAATTAACACCCGTTATCAGACAGATTCTAAACTAACCAACAAAAATCATTCTCTACAATAGACTCAGTCTAGAGGGATTTAATCGACTTACTCTAACTTCTTTTCAAACATTGTACAACAAATTGCAGTGATTTTTTCAAGAAAATCTTGTACAATATTCTATATGTAGATTGATTTATGCTTGGATTCTCAATAATTATGCTCGTGCAAATATTAGCAGTCTTGTTACTTAATTATACGAGCACCTGTGAGATCTTTAAACCTATTATTGCCTTATGGCTAAAAGGTTTAAAATAAACAAGTAGTTCCGTGAAGAACTATACAGCCTATTTTCATATATCCTACTTATGTCAATTGCCTCTATCAACAAACAAAATTTCAGTTTGATTGCTGTATTAGATTCGTAAATATTGAGAACCGACTAAATATTGCGGATGGTCGCCATGTTGGATTTTTATATATGTAGGTCTTAGAGTATTGTACTCTTACATGAAGATTATTGTGTACGTGTAGTATTCAAACTTCAATCGCATGATTAGGACACAAGAAGTAAAAATGAGATTTTAAAACTTCGTCAGCTGCTATCTTGTGGTTATGGAAACAATTGAAATAAATTAGATGCCAGTGGATTAACATTTCTATAAGGATTTACTGTACCAAGTGTCACTGCACTCGTATGGTTAAATTGCGAGAAACGACCATGTGAATATTTATACTTCGCGTCGCCGCCATGTTGGATTTGAGATCACCAGGTTATTGAAAGTCTGATAGGTAAACTTATGTTCATAGCCCCTATGAACATCAAAAAATTCAGTTTGATTGCTGTAATAGATTCGTAGATATTGAGATCCATCTAAATATTTCTGATGGTCGCCATGTTGGATTTTTATATGTATAGGCCATAGAGTCATGTACCATTTAAGGAAAATTATTGCGTAGGTTAATTATGCAAACTTTCACTTCGATCGCATGATTACGACACAAGAAATAAAAAACTTAATTTTAAAATTCACTCAGACGTCATCTTGAGGTTATGTAAACAATTGAACTAAATTTGATACCAGTGCATTACAATGTGTATAAACATTTCCTGTACCAAGTTTCATTGCGTTTGGATCATTACATCGCGAGAAAAGTCTATTTAAAACTTTCATCTTCGCTTGGCAGCCATATTCGTTTTGTAGTTAACCTGTCTTTGAATGTCTTATAGATGAACTTCCAATAGTGCCCTTTATCTCCGTACAAAATTTCTGGGTGATACCGCTAATAGTTTCAGAGATATAGAATGCCGGTGAAATATTTCGCACAGCCGCCATCTTGTGGTTATGTAAACAATTGTTCGATGTTAGATGTCGGTGCATTACAATGTGTATAAACATATACTGTACCAAGTTTTATTGCGTTTGGTAGGCCATATCGCGAGAAACGTCTATTTAAATTTCGCAAATTCGCTTAGCCGCCATGTTGGTTTTGTAGTTACCAGGTTTCCAAAGTCAAATAGGTGAACTTCTAGTAGTTTCCTTTATCACTGTAAAATATTCTAGAGTGATAGATGTACTAGTTTTGGAGATATTGAATGCTGGTGAAATATTTCGCACAGCCGCCAAAATGGATTGGTGAGACGTAACAAAAATTGAAGGGTATGGTCGGGGTCGTCAGGAATAGAGCTATGAACTTACCGAGTTTAACTAAAATCGATCCAGCCGTTTAGATGTTATTAGGGGGACTGACACCATCACACACACACGCACACACAGTCAGACACACGGACAAAAGGTGATCTCAAGCCTATTTTTTCATAAATGAAAATAGGCTAATAAGTGATCATTCCTCCTCAATCCTTAAAGCTATCTTATATTCTTATATATTAAGGAATGTCTGTCTGTTCGTCTTTTATGCGTTCATAAACGATTCATCTGATTGCGATCAAATTTTGGTGAGTTGTTGTACACACTTTCGGGATGATCATAGGCATAGTTAATCCATTTCACAATAGATAGCGCGCGAGTAGTTTAAACAAATGCCTAATGGCGATGCGTTCATATACAATTCATCCGAGTTTGAACAAATTTTGGTGAGTAGTTGTGCACAGTACCGGAAAAGTTATAGGAGTAGTAAATCAAATTTACAATAGATGGCGCGCGAGTAGCTTCAACAAAATGGCGTGTGTTTGTTTCAAGAAAGTCCCACTTGCGTTCATATACCATTCATCCCATTGCGATGAAACTTGGGTGAGATGTTCTGTACAATTCAGGTAAGGTTTCTGGCTTAGTAAATCCACTTAACAATAGGTAGGGCACGCGTAGATTCAACAAATGAGCGACGACGGGCGAAGCGTTTCAACAAAGTCCTGTATGCGTTCACATACCATTCGTCCGATAGCGATGAAACTTGGGTGAGAGGTTGTGTACACTACAGGCAAGGTTTCTGGCTTAGTAAATCCATGTTATAATAAGTAGCGCACGAGTCGAATCAACAAATGAGCGATGACGCGCGAAGCGTTTCAAAAATGTTCCGTATGCGTTCATATACTATTGGTCTGATAGCGATGAAACTTGGGTGAGAGTTGTGTACACTTCAGGGAGGTTTCTAGCTTAGTAAATCCACTTAACAATAGGTTTCGCACGAGTAGATTCAACAAATGAACGACGACGGGCGAAGCGTTCCAACAAAGTCCCGTATGCGTTCACATACCATTCGTCCGATAGCGATGAAACTTGGATGAGAGGTTGTGTACAGTATAGGCAAGGTTTCTGGCTTAGGAAATCCATGTTATAATAGGTAGCGCACGAGTTGAATCAACAAATGTGCGACGACGCGCGAAGCGTTTCAACAAAGTCCCGTATGCGTTCATATACTATTCGTCTGATAGCGATGAAACTTGGGTGAGATGTTGTGTACACTTCAGGGAAAGTTTGTGGGTTAGTAAATCCATTTTACAATAGGTAGCGCACAAGTAGACTCAACAAATGAGCGAAGACGCGCGAAGTGTTTCAACAAAGTCCCGAATGCGTTCATATAACATTCGTCCGATAGCGATGAAACTTAGGTGAGATGTTGTGTACACTTCAGGGAAGGTTTCTGGCTTAGTACATCCACTTTACAAAATGTATCGCACAAGTAGATTCAACACATGTGCGACGGTACGTGAATCGCTTAAACAAAGCCCCGTATGCGTTCATATAGCATTCATCCGATTACTATGAAACTTTGGTTGAATTGTTGTCCACACTCCAGGAAAGGTTTCTGACTTAGTAAATCCCTTTTACAATAGGTAGCGCATGAGTAGATTCAACAAATGTGTAACGGCGCGCGTATCGTAAAAGAAAATTCTGTATGCGTTCTTATACCATTCATTTCATTGCAATGAAACTTTGGTGGGTTGTTGAGCACGCTCCCATGATTTTTTTGAGATAGTTAATCAATTTTACAATTGTTTAGAGGTGGTTAACGGAAAAAGAAAAAAATATTTGGAATCCAAAAACACTTCAACAAACAAAGTTACAACGCCAATACTTTCTTTGATTGTCATTGCAACGCATGCCGGGTACAGCTAGTTACTTATATAAAAGCACTGATCTCAGCATTTTCTTTCGCTTCAAGAGTCACGTGGTCTCTGAAGGAGATCGTTTCAGAGTTGGAGTTTACAACCACTAATCTGTATAATGCTCATCTCGAGCAGCAGGATGTGATAGACAGGACGAATGTCGTTCCACTTAAGCTGACCAGTGCTGTACAATTATATGGTTTATTAATTGTGTAAAAGTTTAAGCACAGAAATAAATTATTCCATCTTATCCCCAGGAAGAAGAAACGCAGGAACGAGAAAGTGGTGGAAGTGGAAATCAGTAAGTGTTCAACATACAAAATACGTGATCTTTCGCTTTACGTGTGTATAGCTGTGAGTTTTGGATTTGAGTAAGACTTGTTTGCAACTTCAGATATGTCTCTCATTGTGCCTCATCATTGAAGTAGATATTGGTATCAACTTTCAATTTAGCGTCTCAGAAATTATCCATTCTCGTTCAGTGTTCTCACTGTCTGGAAATATTTATGAAAGGTGGGCATCAATACCACTCGGGTAGCTGAGTCAGGTAGCCAGGGTTACCTCAATTCCACTCGACACTCCAGATAGTCGCCAGAGGAGTCCCTCAACTCCGCTCGATCGCGGTCCCTTTATTCTTAAGCATTCTTAGAACGACCCAAGTCCTCCATGCTCACTTCCACCATTGATTATAATTAGGGCTCGGATCGATATGCTCGATAAAATCTCCAGATATGCTCGAAAACCATGTGCTTTATGCTGGATAGATATGCCTGAAAAAACATTATATGCCGTTAAATATGCAGAATATGCTCGAAAAACACCGTTAATAACTATAGAAAGGAAAGTGAAACGATAAAACGAATAACATACCTTTATATACGAGCTTTATTTTCTAATTGTATGTATGATACACTGCAATATACTCCCATTCAAGTTTTTCAAGTATTATAGGAGAAGCATTCTTATAAAAGATACAGTTTAAAAGTTCATTTACAAAATGTTCAGAATTAGGCGAGTCAATGAAGTAGGCTAGATCTGCATTGGTCTGTACAACAAGAATATTTTCTATGTTTTCTGTTTTAAATGATTTTCTTAAATCAGTCAATAAAAGTTTCAATGACGAGAACGACCTCACTAAAAGTTAAAAACCTGCGGTTCTATTATTCGCAGCAGATAGGCTTTTCAATAATTATTTTTGTTTACGAACCTTAAGGATGGCCAGGGCCTGAATTCAGGGCGGAGAATTCGAAGAAAAACAAACTATTTAGACAAAAACCACAAGAATATGCATTTATATGCTTTTATTCTGAAAACCGCGGTTTTATGCATTTATATGCTCGATACATTTCAATTCTGTTGGTCCTAGAGAGGTGAAAATACCACCGAAAGGCTTCTTTCAATATGTACTATTCAGGAAAAAAAAATGCAAATATGCTCGAATCCGAGCCCTAGTTATAATCAATGCTTCTAATATAACTAATATCTAATATATAAGTGTGAAATTCTGTATGTATGTATGTGGGTGGGTATATTTGTTCCGTATACAAATCTACACCGTTCCACCAATCTCAACCAAAGTTTGCATACACAAAGTTTAGGACCCAGAAGGAACGGTGGGCTACATGAATTTTCGATAGTTTCTCATTCTTTTAATTTCGGCCTTTTTGCACTCGAGCAAAGGCTAATTAAGTTAGACAATAAACTGATAAAGTAATGGCAAGGCCGGCATCTCCATGGCAACAATAGCTAAAGACGGGACCACCAAGTTTCCATCTCTCTCGGTAAGAGGCCACGCTACACCCACTGCCAGTTAGATCACATCCCTCCAGGCTGCTTTAAACTGCCTGTCCATTCAACACAAGATAGGTGGCTGCACCAACCGACTGTGATCGCCGCGGCATTTCCACTGCCAGCTGGATCGCATCCCTCCTGGCTGCTTTGAACTGCCTGCCTATTTACCACTCAGACGCGTACAGGATAACCTCTATATTAATTCACCGTTAGGTTGCAGCACCAACCTACCGTGGCTTTTTAAGGGGACGATAACTGAAACGAAGGGTTTTTAACTTTGGAGGCGTAATATCGAGATTGAAAAAACGCGAAAATATCGCACTAGGTTAGTTATTCTGTTATTCAATCAGCATAATGTATATGATATTAATTCAGACACATACTTAGGGGCTAATTTTCAGTATAAAGAAAAGCGAAAAATACAGAACGAAGTGTATTGAACTTTGGAGGCTTAATGTCGAGATTAAAACAACCCGAAAACATGGCGCTAAGTCAGTTCTTTTGTTATTCAATCAGCATGAATGTGATATTAATTGAGACACATACGTGCGGACAAATGTTCAATTTATAAGAAAGCTAAACATACATGGTGGTGGAGGTGATTGTTTTCAAAGGGCGTAATGTCTACCTCACTTGCCCGTACGGTACGGATGATAATTAAAATATAACTACTTCCAACTAATTTAAATCTAACTTACATACTAGACGAGATGAAAAGAAAAGAATATGGGCAATAAAAGACAGGGACAATAAATGCCTCCGGCCGCCGAAGAATGGGATGTTGATTAATTTAGGGGCTTTGCGACATCGTGCTCATGTAGCCCCGTGTACTTGGCTGTGTGTTGAATTTGTCTCATAATCCGTCTTATTGTGATGGCTGTATTAGTGTGTGTATTTATAAGTGAAGTGAATTGTCCGATGGTAACTCATGAAATGAGATTCCTTGGCATTCAAACTTGCCCTGTTCTGATTTACAAAAGCGCACACAGCAGTACGCCATCGTAAAATACAAAACACAACTTCACCATTAACATCAATACAAAACAAATGTTTGTAACAGTGACTTCAAAAAGCGGCGATCACAGTGGGTTGGTGCTGCTCTTAGCGTCAATATTTGGAAACGAGGTTGAACGCATAAACCAATACTGTAATCGTTTAATAATGGACAGGCAGTTTAAAGCAGCCAGGATACCCATGTAAGCACAGTTGCAGTGAAATTACCATCGTGGTGACCCCAAAGACTCCCTAATATACCAGTTAAGTGTAAATAGTGTTTTACATATATTATTCCCATGTGAATCAATGACGCCACGGACGCTGCAATGCTGCATACCAATAAACCAACCAACCCACAAACCAAGCAACCAACCAGCCAATCAACCAAACACGAAACACGCTCCATATACGCTAATGGGCTCAATCAGGCCAGCAACTACGAATTACAACCGACGTATGAGATATCCGAACTGTTTTCAACAGTAGCCAACTCAACTCCAAGGGGATTTGGCGAGGCGTTAGTAACACAGTTTGCCACCAGGCCAGGTGTGCCAGTAGTAACACAATTTGACACCAGGAACCGCCATGCGTAGGGACCCTCCAAAGAGATTAGTGTTGACTAAGGTCAGCGTTTGCTATGAGTACAGTTTGTTGGTTGTCAAACGAGTTCTGATCTTTGTACATGTGCCTCATCTTGGCTCTCAAAATAAATTGTGTTCATCCCACAATACGTTTGCATAAGAATACGATAGATTATATAATTCGTGTTGTCACTGTTTAATTTATAGGTTAAGGTTACTTTTAGTTTGTAGCATGGTCACCTCGTGCTATGGCGCTTGCAGGGAGTGTGTGCATTGTGCCAATTTGGTTCTCTCTGTGATCCGGCAGGAGGTGGCTTTGCTAATGGAAGGTGGCTTTGCTAATGGCAAGTGGCTTAGCTAATGGCAGGGTGATTTATGTACCTTTTACGATGGTGTATTGTTTTCATGATTGGGTTGTTGAAAAATATATATAAAAGAATAAAATGATGGTTATATTAAATGAATGTGGTAATTAAAGAAATGAGTTATATAAAGATGAAGGCTAAAACTGTTCCACATATGCGGTAGTGCAACGGGGTAAGATTATGGTAAATGTGACAAGTTAGATACATGATTAATTTCAATTTCTTTTCCTGTGTTTGTTAACACCGAAAGCGGCCCCCATAACCACAACACGCCATTTGTCAGGTTACAGTTTCTGTTCGTTCACACGTATTTTTCCTATGTTTTCGCCATTTTAGTGCTTACTGACGATGCTATTGTATTATGGTGTAGTTATCACGAAATCTAAGCACCCTGAAATCCGCTATAGCATTTTAAAGATCATTACGGTGTGGGTTTAGAGAATATATGTCTTATCTTACGAAATACTTTAGGGGCTAAAGAAGCCCAATGTGTTCTCAATCAATGCAACTTATTTGACATTATACTGGGATTATACGTTGCTGCATTTACTTTATCTAGGTGAGATTGGTTGGTTGGTTCCTCTGTTTAAGGGCTGCAACAACGCGGTCATGCAGCCCCGTGTACTTTGGATGTGTGTAGAATCTGCCTGATATCCGCTGTTAATTGTGATCGCTGTATTATTGTGTGTTATATGTAATTCATAAAATGCGTAAACATCGACCATTATGGCAATGGTAATAATTAATAACCGTGTTGACTGATAGTATTATCTTATTAAAACCGCCTAGTCAAACACTAAAGAAATGTTAAATTACATTATTAAACGTACATGTTTCGGTATTTCATTGATACCTTCCTCAGCGTGATTGATATGTAATCTTAAACCTAGTTAACAAAGCCAAAAAGATAAGGATATCATTACAAAAATTGTTTTAAATCGAAAATGGAAAAGCTTGCAAATAATTAAATGCCATGTATTAAAAAATGATAGTAAAATGGTGCTATTAAAATAAGATATCTACCTTATAAACTGCCTACGTCAATACTCCATTAATTTTGATCGAAAATTGTGGTGACAGAAGATGTCGCTGTCAGAAGAATGAAGAAGCGCAAAGGATGTAGGTCAAATTGTCGCCTCAAACGGAACAAAACTTTTGGAATACAGTCCTCCAACCTAAAATTTCAGTCGATTCCCAACTTAATGGCGTTTGAGGCGAAGTCGTGCGAAGCGCTCTGTTCTAGACAACCTGCAATTTGTTGATCCAGGTAGGAGCGGCGTACCCACACACAGGACAGGCATAATCCAGGAAAGATCGCACAATAGTGTGGTAAGCCAGGAGTTTGTTGAATTCATCGTGGTCGCTCCGGGACCTTGGTTGAGGCCAGATATATGTTAGGTAGGTTTCTGCTTGTTTGGCTCGCTGGGTTCCATCCTTGTTGAAAGTAAATCCTTTATCTAATGCGCGTCTTGGGTTCGTTGTCGCTGACTGCCATCTGATAACTGCACAGGAATAGGTGAGATCCTGGACTCCGGTGAATTGATGACTCCTAGTAGCTACGACATTTCTCGAACCAAGGTTCGACGTTATTGAGGGTGTGGGTGTGTTGTAGGTTTTCTTCAACTCGGGGAAGTGATGGATATCGCGGTATCTTCCGCACATAGGAGGAGTTTCGTGTTTTCTGTTTTAGGAACGTCATATACGTAGATTTTTAATAGCGTAGGGGAGATAAACCTGCCCTACGGTACTCCGGCTTAATTCCCCTTTATAGAGGATTGGGCGTCAGCTCCTTTTATTCCCTCAAGCAGCGGCCCCCATACAAACAATGTGCGCGCACGACGGTCATTCGGGTGTGCTGTAATACGATGCACGCTCAAGATGCTGAAACAACAACTCGTGTCTTGAACTCGTAGTTTAGTCCGCTTTGGAAGACGTGGTGCGCGGGCATACGTTGAATATGACCAAGCCAACGGATACTTGCTTCTGTAATGATAGGAGGATTTTCAAAGATTATAAATATGTTTATTTGTGTGAACTTTCCATTCCCCACTAACTTGGGTAGATCTATAGATTTTCCTCAGTATCTTCATCTCTCATCTGTTGATTAAATCTTCACTTGACTGTCATCCCCCATGTCTCACATCCACTACCGGTCGTATGATCACTTTATAAATGGTTTTCTTACATCTTCGTGATAATGTTCTGGACTTCTACAGATGGGTAGTGACAAAATAACATATAGTACCTGCATTAATTCTCTCTTTAATTTCTTCATAGTTGCTTTTCTCATAATTTATGAGGGAACCAAGGTATTTAAAATTAGAAGTACGCTCAAATTTCTTTCCTTCCACTATTAGGTCCCTAAGAATTGACCTTGCTCTTTCCATCACGACATACTTGTTCTTGGATTGATTCACATGTAGTCCTGTATCTTGTGATGCTCCTGATACTTCCACATAAACCTTCTCGACATCCTCCTGAGTTCTGCCGCATCATATGCGTACGTTGGATACTGAATGGGTTGATTACGGTAAATAAAGTACCAGCGGAACTCAAACACTGTTGCAAATATCTTCTCAATGTGCCTCTGTCACTGGTAGTGATGTGTCGTATCAGTCCCTCCAACACAAGGTTGAATAACACACAAGAGAGTGGGTCCCCTTGCCTTAAGCCGTGGTTCACTTTAAATTCCCTTGAAAGTTCCTGCTGGACCATAACTCTGCACTTCTAGTTACATCTTCACAATTAGGATGATCTTTCTTGGTATCCCCAGGTGTTGTAGTGTTTCAAAAAGGAGCTCTTACCAATGTAAGTAATAGTACACTGTCCGCTCTTGACTGGGCAGCTCTCTCGCTCCTCGGTGCGCTGAGTTTGCGAGCAGTTTGGAAATTGAATCTGCAGTTCGGTCAAACCGCGCTTTCGAGTCAGTTTTTAAAAGGTTGGGAAAGTAGGCGACAACTACAGCGGTACAGACAGGGCTTCCACTACTCGTACAGAGAAACCAGACGGAGAGAAAAGACCTGAGCGAGAAGAGCGAGGTTAATGAACCGAGAAACGTTTGTAAATTCGAAACAGTTGGCTATATTGGTCTTGACAGAGCGTTCTCCGCATGCATAGTGAAAATTCAGTCGATAGAGCAAAAATCCTGAGGAGCAACGGCTATTTCTCTCCTTCCGACAAAGCAGGCTACAGCTGCAGGGTCATTGTGATCAGCTATGTCATTCCTTGCACAGAAAGAAACCTCCCCGAAACCGAGAAAACAGGGGTAGAAATGCGAGCTGAAGCAGCGCACGGGGTAAAGCGAGTAATTTCCGCAGTAGCCCCTGGCCTCGGAGTTTTTGAACTTCTTCCTTCAGGACCAATGAAGAGATTCGTTGGTGGCCAGTGCCACTGTCAGAATGAGGGATTATCATAGGTCGTGTGCTCTCCTACGAAATGTCGAAGGTGTACTGAAAAGATTTCACGATAGTGGAAAGGTGTTTGGAGACTTGGATCTTCTTCTTGGTCGTAGTTCGATTTCGAACATCGTGACCCTTCACGCAATTCCGTTACCAATTCTAGGCCATACACCGCGGCTTCTGCTGAGTGCATTAATTTCTGAAGTGGCAGATTAGTCAGATTCATTATCTGTTCAAGGTACCGGTTCGGGGCACGTCACTTCAGCCGCTTTTCCGTCAACTTTACCCTGGATGATACGCTTATCAATGCCGTCTTGCCGGATGGCATGGCCGAATAATTTCAACATTTGCCTTTGGATGTTCGAGAGTACGCGTGCTTTAGAAGTAATCCTTAGCTCACTTCGAATAGATTCATTTGTTCTTCTTGCTACCCATGATACCATTCATTGATAAAACGTCATGTCGAAGGCTTAACATGGGTCCCGTGTTGGAGAATACCCAAAATATGTAGTTCCACTGTGCAGTTTATTTTCAGTACTTATTAAACCTTCTTCAAACTAAATTAAAATTCGTAACAATTCGAGCGGTCTTGATATATTTTATATCCCTTGATTGCTAACTGTCTGCTTAATTATTGCAACACAGTGATAAGCCATTTTACTTTCACAAATGATGTAGAAAATATTAATTCCTTCACCAGCGTGTTTTATATTGTTCGTACATGTTCACCACGTTGTGCGCTGAACTCACATTCATGAATTATGATCTCATATTCGTCGGAGTCCTTATTTTTGAACAAGTGTAAGTTGCTTTCGTCAAATGTTGGTTCATTTTCTCGCAAATTATTGTAATATGGTTACTTAAATTCTTGAAAAGTGACGTGTTGAACGTCGTTGATCTAGTGAGTGCAATTTCAAAGGTCTTGTGTTTCCTCACTACATAAAAGTATAGTATTTACAGGGCGAATAGAGTAATAAGTGGTGGAGCTCCGGTAGTTGACCGTTTCCGCCGCTAGATGGTACCATCGTTATTTGGCCTGGACGTGCAGGTGGACTGCTAGTCTGGCTCGTGGTTTATTAAAGGAAGTATTGCACTAAATACGAAGCAAATTGTAAATAACAGAAAAAACCATCATGGAAATACGAACTTATTAAGATACTATCCAGAACACACTAAATTACATTTCTAAGAAGAGTAGAGCTTGCCTCTAAACTGAAGAGACCTTCATTATTTTTCTCGATGATTTTGAAGGCGATCTGGATCTCTGTTCCCTGGACATTTCATTCGCCCGGAAAATTAACCGGCATTAAATGTGATGAAACCGTATCCTAGGGAAATATAATAACAGGTGAACCTCTGAACAGCACACATTTCGGAACCCAGGAAGTTCACAGATCATATCCACACAATCTGAAAGTATATCGCCCCACAACGCATCTTCTTGCTCCAACTTTGCATCCACTACTGCATCTACACGTTTTATCACGTGAAAAAAGATAAGGACGGGCATTTGAGAAATTAAATTCACTTTCGCCAAAGTTCCTCAGCTTGGTGAGGATACATACATCACTAACAGCATTAAATGTTTCGGAATCTCTTTCCAATGATCTAATGCAGGAAGTATATTTCACAATCTTCTTTGCTGCTGTGTGAATCAGGTAGCCAGACAAATAAAAAACAACGTTATCGCCTGCTCTCTCAGAACTGTCATCATTAACTGACAGGTTTATGGAATCTAGTTCGGGTTCAATGTCTGTCAGTGTAATCGTTTGTTTAATCTGCTGACCAATGTTATTCTTCACCTCTCTGCTCTTACGCATTTCATTTCTCCCCATTGACCGTATTCATTAAGGGAAGAAAGCTTATTGTCAATAACGACCTCACAATTAGCTTAAGAAGAAAGGTCTCCTTTCACTGGTATGTACTGTATATAGACTGAAGCAAATGCAGTTGAAAGAAGATGGTAAATGTAGGATGATCGTCACTGCTTAAACCTCGTATAAGTCCAAAATATCTCTCAGCTGGGTCTTGATTTAATTTTGCAGTTAAAACGTACTTCTATTGTAAGTACAATTTGCGCGCGGTAATATATCACTGCTTGACTGCCGTCATCTGCTGGGACCACACGCTGACCGTGGCACGTGGTGTTGAAATTGAGAACTCCTTCATCTTAACCATTGAGTCATATGGAACACTCACCACTTATTACTATATTTGCCCTGATATTTATATACTATGCATTAGGAGGGATCTTACAGAGTCCTCGTGGGAAGCACTCATGAACAGTATAACAACAATCGAGAATAACTTTTGTCAGACACCTTAGATCGATGTTCACACATGGCAGCCAATACAACAGCAGAAACATATTATGATGAGCAGAGGTATTCTGATTTGTGCCGTCGGGATATACACATAAATACCTAACTAATATTTGTGCATAAATCGACGCGCATCGCAATGATATGCGTGATCCTTACCGTTAATGAGGACTCCTTACAAACAAATTCATACCCAGAGCTTTTTCAATTGATGCTAATGGTGGTAAAAGTAATGACTTCAATAATGTATTAAATACATAGAAGAAACACTGTGAAGATCTGCAGAAAGAAGAAACAGTGCTTGTAAGAGCATTCCTGTGGTTCTAATTTGAGATGGAACCGGACATCCTACCTCTAGAGACCGAAAGTGCATTTACATCGCTAAGGTTGCATCAGGCATCTGAATCAGATAATATAACAGATGAATTTCTGAATGAGACAGGCGACGTAGGTCTGCAGATCATAAAGGATGTTTGTTACAAAATCTGGAGAAGTAGAATATGGCCTGCTAATTGGACTACAGCCATCCACTGTAGGCTAGGAAGTGCACAGATTTGTTTTCCATTGCGCAAGAAGGGCTCAACAATGATATGTATACTGTATGAGACAAACAATCTAGGAAACATTCACCTTTATTTATATATATTCAAAATCTGGAAAAGGTGATGATGCGAAACAAACACATTAAAATCAGTCCTTAAGGAAAAACAAATTAAAAGGGTAGACTAGGAAATTTACATTAATGGTAAGCGAGCAACTTTTAAATAAAAGTAAACAAATCATGTTTTAACCCAAAGAAAATGAAGGTGTCTCAACTAAACAACTTTTATTTAACCTCACCCGAAGAGAAATTATTAGGCTCACAATAACAAACAAGGCGAAATAAAACGTTACGTAAATACATAATTACAAGAAGCTACCTGGGGGCAGATGACCTCGTAGTTCCGCCCCTTTAGACCTCAATAACTAACTAATAAGAACCTACCACTACAATAGGTAGTGTGTAGCTAAATGTGTAGGTTATTTGGTTAGAAACGCTCTATCAAGTTTCAACGTTCTCAGCTAGGTGTCAGTGACAGATCTCTGGTAGCCAAAGCTAGAACTAATTGAAATTTATGGGGAGCCTACGGGCGTTCAATAAAAACACCCCACTATGGCCATTTGGCTGCAGTTCAAATATAATACTAATACATGATCCATAAGGCAGTGCATTCTAGGACCGGAGAGGCGATCTCATTACTAACCAAACCTGCACATTTCACAGATAGAGGAAGAGCAAGATTGAAGTATTATTTTACGAAATGAAACGTTTTGGATTGAGTTTTACCGAATGTTTTGGACACCTGGCCCTACGGCTGTAGGGTATGTTTAGGCGTAAATCAATGATAACTCTTAAATAACGACGTCAGATAGTGCGATATGAGTTAATGTAAAACGGAGATAATACAGTTGGTAATCCCAGTTGGAACCAATTGTTGTACTTTTTTGATAGTTTCATTCTTTATTAATTTAATATTCTATAGGTGAAAATAAAGTTCCGTAAAGTAATATCGACACTACGAGTATTTTACCTTGTCTTCAAATGTACTCAGTGGCGCATGCAGGAATCAAAGGAGGAGGGTGAGGACTCGAGCAAAACTACTTTTATAGTATCCACTATTTGGTCTTGTCTTATATCGATATCCAGGCAATACGAGCATATCAATGTGTTCAGCTCAAAAATGTGCAAATTTGTTTAAGCAAAGGATTATTTCATTCAACCTCATGTCAACTACATCAATACACAGACAAGTACTGAACAATTTCCCTCGGAGCCAACACAGACCCATAATCCATAGAGTTGGTCTTCAGATCCCTGTTATTAGGTCTGTACCCATACCTAGATGGAACTTCCAGATAGGTGACTGGAAGACATATGCTTTGTACACAGATGCCAACATGTAGGTGGATAGCTCCAACGCCAGAAAGTTACTGGAGGTGTGTTGGGCTAATAAAATCAGCTGCAAAAAGAACTATCCCTCGTGGCTATCGGAGGGATTACATACCTGGTTGGAATGAGGAAACAAGTCGCTTATCTGCTGAATACTTAGAAGAAAACAGTCAGGAGAAAGCAACTGAACTTCTGAAATCTCGAGATAACGCTAGAAGAGAGAAGTGGATAACAGCAGTACAAGATCTCAACTTCACACACTCTAGCAGAAAAGCATGGTCACTCATCCGTAAACTAGATCCAACTTCCACACCACTGAGGATATAGACCTCCATTAATTTGGAAACTACTAGCAAACCACCTGGTCTCTGTATCTCGGGCTCCGGGGAATAAGAAATTCACAAAGCAAGTTAAGTCGGAACTAAGACAGAGAAAACAAGTAATCCAACCAAATGACCAATATTCAAGTCCATTTTCCTCAGAAGAAATACAAAATGGTCTCGATTCCCTTCGTGGTGGTAAAGCTGCCGGACTTGATGGCATATTTCCAGAACTTTTAAAGAATTGTGGTCCAGCAACCAAGCGCTGGCTTGCTTCTTTCTTTAGTAATGTTCTGCAGACAGGCCGACTGCCTCCCTTGTTTAAGAAAACTAAAATTATTGCTATCTTGAAACCAGGCAAGGATCCCAAATTACCCCAAAGCTACAGACTAATAACCTTACTAAGCGTAACTTACAAGCTTCTGGAAAGACTGATTCTTAACAGGATAGCTCCTACGATTGATTGCCTCATTCCGATTGAGCAAGCTGGTTTTCGTCATGGTCGTGACTGTAGCGATCAGTTGCTCGCTTTGACTTCCTATATAGAAAGTTGATTTGAGAGGAAGAAGAAAAGTGTCTCTGTGTTCCTCGATTTAACCGCTGCTTATGACACAGTCTGGAAAGAATGTCTCCTCCTGAAACTCAGTAGAGCAATACCATGTCTCAAGATCTTCACTCTTATAAAAAATATGTTGGGAAGCAGATTTTTCCAGGTTCATACAGAACATGTCCGCAGTCGTTTTCACAAACTCAACAACGGTTTGCCACAGGGTTCAGTGCTGTCTCCAATTCTCTTCAATTTATACATACACGACCTTCCAGAAACCACATCTCGCAAGTTCATCTATGCAGATGACATCAACCTCACCTTACAAAGAGCAGACTTCAGTGAAGCTGAAGAAATCCTATCCCAGGATCTTGAGAAGATGGACGATTATTTCACAAAGTGGCGATTGACACCTGGCCCTCTAAAAACCGAGGTAGCTACGTTTCACCTCAGTAACAGGAATGCAAACTACCAACCGAGAGTCAGGTTCAGAAATTACACACTGCGATGTAATGCTACCCCCAAAAGCCGTGGCGTAACTTTAGATAGATCTCTAACCTATCGCAATCACCTTCAGAAACTGCCAGCTAAACTGAAAAGTCGCAACAACCTTCTGGGAAGACTAGCTGGAACATCATGGGGTGCAGATGCAAATTCACTGTGAACAACTGCTTTAGCACTAGTATATTCTTCAGCTGAATACTGTTCTGCTGTAAGGTTGAATAGTTCCCATACTCGTCTGGTCGACGTCCAGCTACGCCACACAATGAGAATCATATCTGGCACCCTGCACCCTTCTCCTGTACTGTGGTTACCCGTACTGAGCCACATTCAACCTCCTCACATCAGACGACAAAATGCCCTCGTCAGATTATGGACTAAGGTGATGATGAACAGCTCACTTCCCATCCACCAGGATACAGATGAAAACGACGTAGCAAGACTGAAATCCCCGAAACCTGCCTGGAAGACGGCCAGGAATCTAGCTGACATACCATTTAGACCTGACGAAGCATGGAAGCAAGAATGTGCCAGATTACACCCACAAGGTCTAATCAACATCGATGACCCAACAGCAAAACCTCCTGGGTTCAACCTCCCGCGCACCATCTGGACCAGACAAAACAGAATACGCTGCGGCGTTGGAAGAACTGCTTCTGCACTACACCAACGGGGGTGGTTGGAGTCTCCTTCCTGCAACTGTGGTGCTGAATTGCAAACCATCAGCCACATCGTGAAAGAATGCCCTCTACGAGCATTTGCTGGGCCTATGGAGGAGCTACATCAAGTAACCCCTGCGGCACTGAATTGGTTGGAAGGACTAGACATCAGCTTGTGCTGAAATATCAGAATCTGCAGCAGTGTGTGTGTGTGTGTGTGTGTATATGCATGCCTCCCAGTTAGTCTGTAATACTTTACATCCGTGTATATAAATATGTATGTATTAATTTTTATTTTTCTAATAGCAATTATGTGCAATACATTTCAACGATTGTCAAATGAAGCATAATACGCTAAATAAATAAATAATTTCATTCAACATTATCTAGGAAGCATGGGTTATAGGACGACTTGGTTCATTGAATGTTGTTAAATTTAATTTGTATTAACAATGCATCATAGAGATATAAATTGTATTAAACCTATATTGCTAACGTTCGAAGTTTTTTCGCTGTCCTGTAAACATTTGACTTAACAGTGAACATACAGCATAAGGAGACAAACAATAACGTATAATTATAACCGTGCCTATCAGAGATCGTGTACATCAATTATATATATTTACAAGAAACACACATATATTGCTATTAGAAGCATTGTTTAAAGTTTGTAAATTCAAGCCGTAACTTCTTTAATCCTTATTTTCAAATTTTGGTACTTGCTTTGTGGTAATCTTCACCGTTTAACTAATATTTAACCTCTTTGTAGGAATGTCAAGGCTTCTTTTTATGCGGGTGCTTAGTTTTACGCTTCAAAAACAATTTCACGCATTTCCACATTATTAATTAATTAAGCGTAATTAATTCATTATTATTCAGATCAAATTCTAAAAATATTTGTTTAGAACGACTTAATAATGCCACAAAGGTTTAAATGTGGTTCATTTTGCAGATAACGGTGAAACACCCACTTAAAATAATAATGTGTAAACGAAACTTATCTTTCCGTGATATTAGTTGCTATTAAAATATTAAGTCCAATTTTGCGAATCGATTTGCCGCCATTTATTTTCGTGGCATAGTATAAACATTAATCAACCACTTTATTTTAGTTTACCCAAGACACTATAATACTTTCTCTTACATGCAAATGCTAACAAAATATCAACTGACTAGAGGTGTTTTTATAATGGAGATGAGGGTGAAATGTGCCGCGGCCGTGTCACTAACTCTCATGTGGCTAAATGAAATGTTTACTGTATTGCTAATTCAATAAGTGCTTGGTAAACGTAAAATTCCATCACCATCGCGGAGAATAAATTTCAGCACAAAACCATATAAATGAAATATTAGATTACGTTAAAATCGGGATGTGAACAATTCCATTTGATCACGTCCTGACAAAAATGTATACCAGGTAATGCCATCACCCATAGGCATTCACTTAGAAACAAAAGCAGGACACTCCGCGGCACAAGGTTATAAAGCAAGACTGACAAAGTTTAATTGTAGAGGCTACGCATTTCTTTAAGAAAATAATTAGTGACGTATCGTGATGCGCACTTTAACTCGCATCTTTAATACACATTAATTGCCAATGGAGGCCCGCAACTGGTATTCCCATATTTTCGGCAACAGGAATTATTTTGGAAATATTCTCTACATAGTGGGAAATACTTGCATTGGAAGTACAGGTCGATGATTTTAAATTACTACTTAGGGCAGAAGGATTAAGCCACTGTTGGGAGAAAAGTGAAAGTTCAGAATAAATCGTGCCAATTAAAGTAAGGAACGCTGGAGGTGAGGCATTAAATGGTATGCTGAGAATTGGATAAGTGTGCGATGTGCAGTGTGGTTCTTAAAGGGTCATAACAGACCACAATATATGTATTGTGTTTTTTTTGGTCAAAGTCCCGGTAAATCAATCATCTCTGCACAATCGGTGTAACCCCAAACAGCGCTATCCATTCATCCGTGAGCATTTCAATATAGAAGTTTGATAACCCATAGGTTTACATAAAATTACGTGGGATGTATATTCCAACTAGCCAATATCGCTGTTATATAGCGAACAAAATACGAAATAATTTGTGTCATTTGAACGAACAAACCCATCGCTAATTACTTGGTGAGGTGATGAGAAACCATGTTGAATGTTGAAAGCACAGTCGCTTTTTTGGAGCTGTGCGAGCATAAACCCGTCCATTCGGAAAACCTGTTAATCTAAAATCTCCGACAAATAAAACATTATTGTCTGTATAATATATATTGACTGCACCAACACCACATCATTGAACAGTAAAAACGAACTCAGCTCCACTTACTTGAGGAAATCATTCATATTAATGCAAGTGCTGAAATTCCACTAGTTAATTATTTTGAACTTAGAACTAATGATTGGTTTCTCTTGATCATCGAACATAGAGAAATTAAATGCCTGTCAGTTGGTCAATACGATTGTTCCCAAATTGTGTAGCAAATTACACTGGATACAAAAACTCTCGTTGGCAGCTAATTTGGATCATCATCAGATGCATTACTTATAGGCTTCTGAATCTATGTCTTGAAATAAGCGTGTAATGAAATTATATATTTTAGGAATATTTTTGATACAGAAGAATATTATATACTTATCCGGAAATTATAGAGCTTTGTGATTATTGATATTATAATTAGAAACACTCTACAGAAAATACCTATCTTCCACAGATCGGACAACTCACTAACTAGAGATTCTTTCGGAGCCTTACTCAATCAATATGGTAACATGAAGATTCCAATGGCAACTCAAAGCGCTATGGTGCATTATATATGCAAAACTTGCGGAGGAAACTTTAAACAGAAACATGATTTGAAAAGACACATGAAGATCCATAGTGGTCATAGGCCACATTCATGTGGCACATGTGGCGCAAGCTTTGCTCGTAAATTTAATTTGAAGACTCACATGATGATCCATACTAGTAATAAGCCACATTCATGTGGTACTTGTGACGCAAGCTTTGCTCATAAATGTAATTTGAAGACTCACATCATGATCCATAGTGGTCGTAAGCCCTATTCATGTGATACATGCGGAGCGAAGTTTGTTTGGAAAGGTCATTTGAATCGACACCTGTTGATCCATACTGGTAATAAGCCACATTCATGTGATACTTGTGACGCATGCTTTACACAGAAAAGTCACTTGAAGAACCACATGGTCATCCATAGTGGTCTTAAGCCACATTCATGTGTTACTTGTGGCGCAAGCTTTACTCAGAAAGGTAACTAACTCTCACATGAAGATCCATAGTGGTCGTAAGCTCTATTCGTGTAGTACTTGCGGAGCTAAGTTTGTTTGGAAAGGAAATTTGAATCGACACCTGTTGATCCATACTGGTAATAAGCCATATTCATGTGATACTTGTGGCGCAAGCATTACTCGGAAAAGTAGCTTGAAGACACACATGATGATCCATAGTAGTCATTAGCCCCATTAAAGTGGTACATGCGGTGCAAAGTTTATTAGAAAAGGAAGTTTGAAGCGACACATGTGATCCATAGTGGAAAGCCACGCTAATGGGGTAGATGTGGCGCAAGCTTTGCTCAGAAATGTGTTTTGAAGAAACACATGATTATCCATATTGGTCAAAAGCAGCATTCCTGTGATGCTTGCGGAGCAATATTAGTTGAAGAAAGACGTTTGAATACTCATGTTGATCCATAGCGCTCCCAAGCCACATTCCGATGGAACTTGCGGCCAAAACTATACTTTAAAAAGCAGTTAACAAATATCGCATTTTGTCCTTTAGTGGCCTCTACCACATTCGTGTGGTTCATGCCGAGCAATATTTACTGAGGAAGGCTGTTTGAAGAAACACATATTGACCCATAGTTGCCTTACCTTGTAGTACATGCGGAGCATCTTTGTCTGGGAAAGATTCTTTGAAGACCAACCTCCTAATTCAATGTGAACCACAGCGCTGAGCCCACAATCATGTAGAACTTTTGGACTTGCATGTCATGCAAAGTGAGGACAGCTACCACCTTATGGCACCAACCCATCGTCTCCTATTACCGACTACGAATAAAACAACTGGACAGGTGTGGCGGAGTGAAATCTCGATGGCATGAGACGGCGTTTTCTGCGATAGTAATCCCACCACTAATGCCTGATGGAATATTTCAGTTTAACTCATTAATGTTCCATAATAAAGGAATAACGATTTTTTTTTCTTGCGGATAAAAGCAAAATAACTATATTTATCGATAGGGAAATTAATAATTTGATTTTAGAGAAAAAATGGCAAAAAGGGAAATAAAAGGTGATAACGGATGAAATAAAAAAGAGACATACGGAATTTCAATAAAGGGACATGGCTTCATTCATTGCAACCAGTGTTCATTCAGTAGAGCAGAGCATCTTTAAAAATAAATTTATATGATTACTTTCTGAGAAACAAATCTTTGAAACAGCACTAATGTACATTTATATCTCTCCAACCTAATGTTTTCATCCCTGGCCTGAATCATTAAATGGAGAGGATATATGAAATGGGAAGACTGAGTGATGATAGCCCAATGACATTCCAAAAGTGAAATCACCTTCAATGGGAACAATCCTCCCACAGTGTTGGTGGGTACATAGGAGCTCTAAACTCACCGATATTATCTTAAAAATACTCCAGGTGTGTCAATAACTCAAAGAGAAACAATTCGCTCACAGTCTGAGTTGGTAACTAGGTGCTCTTAACCAAATTATATAAGCTTAATGACGCAACAGGCGTCTCAACACCGTTACGAATAACAGCAATTTGCTGTCTGGAATGACACCTAGGAGCTCTAATCGGAATTAAATTAGCTTAAAGACACTCCAGTGTGTCAATGTCTCTATGGGTAACCATCTGCTCACAGTCTGGGGTGGGTACGTAGAAGTCCTAAACTGATTGATATTAGCTTAATGAAACTCCAGGTGTATCAATAACCTGAAGAACTATCTGCTCTCAGTCTGGTTGGGTACCCAAGATTTCTAAACTAAGTGATGTTTCGAATGTGTTGGTACCCTACGAGGGTGGGTACCTAGGAGCTATGAGTTTTTGTTACAATTGGTGGTTAACCTTACGAAAAAACAATCAATTTCACTAATCCCATTACAAAAGATTGTCTATTATTTTTGCTAAACAATATATCCAAGTTTTAGAGATATTGTAAGCGTTGATCCTTTGTTATAGAGGACGCTCAAGCCCAATGTGTCTCTCCGAGTGCAGTAGGAGAAGTCAGTTCCTCGCGTTAATCTTTTTAGTATGATGCCTGTTAATACTTGAACATTTTATGTATTGTTATGTGTTTTCTATCCATCATGCGAGGAAATGCAGTATTATTAGAAAGCTTATATATAAATGCTGAAGCAGTGGAGGAAGCAAGGGAGAAAATCCTTGAACTAGAAAAACAAGTAGCTAAAAAAGGTCTTCACATCTCTTTCGAAAAAACAATATCATGACGAACGACAAACACCCTTGTAAATACTTCAAAGTTATAGAAAAACAAATTGAAATAGTACAAGAATTCAAATATCTCGGAGAATGGATTAGTTGGAATACAGGGGAACGTAAAGCAATGTAATCGAGGAAAACTAAGCTTGAACTGGCCTTCCAATTAAGAAAAGATACATACAATAAGAAATCCCTTTCATGGGGGTCCAAAATTAAACATTACAAGACAGTGATTAAGCCAGAAGCACTGTACGCTGCAGAAACACTAACTGTACATTTTAAGAGGCAAATGGAAAAACTCCAGCTGAAGGAAAGGAATATTTTAAGAAAAATTATAGGACCTAAGTTTCAGGATAAAAAGATTATATACATTAGGAATGAAACTCTCTACCAGAAAATTGAAAAACTCTCAGATACCATGCGAAAAAGGAGGATAAGGTTTTTACGGTCATCTTCTGAGAATGGATTCTAATAGATTAAGGAAACAAATCATTGACTTTTTCGGTAATCGTAAAACAAAACCCAACTGGTTTAAAGAAATTGAAAAAGACCTAGTAGAATTGAAAATGACAGAAAAGTCATTGCTCGATCGAACAGCCAAATTAATTACTAACAACGAAAATATAAGGTTCCGAGACCGAGCTACTTTAAAATCCAAACCCATTATCTTGGAAGAAGAGAGGAAGTGAAGATCGGAATATCTGAAGAAGTACTGGGCTCTACGGAAAGAACAGCGTGCAGGGAAATGATTGAGTCAACGTACCCCAAAGAGGTTGAAGCGAAAGGAGAAGAAGAAGAAGAAGAAGAAAAATAAATGCTTAGAAATTGTGTATTATGAATTCACATAATATTCATTGAAATGAAAATAAGAACGCTTTGCCGACTAATAACCTAAATATTTGTATATTCTTGATAATAAATTTATAGTAAACGGGTATCCTTTCAAAAATTACTTCGTTAATGTAGTTAAGACGTGTATTATGAAATTACGAAACGAAATATATTGCTTGGTTATAAAATAAATCCGCAAACATGGATTCTTTGCTGTCTACAAGCAACATTTTTTGACAACTGATATCGCAGTCCACTGAAAATTTAAAAAAGAACCTTTATTATAGTTTATACAGAACAGCGAAAGAAAGAAAGAAAAAAGAAAGTCTAGAGTGGTCATTAAGCAAATTAAATGTACCAAGACTCACAGACTCAATTCCAGAACTAATAATAATAAAAATAATAATAATAATATCGTATGGCCTCGGTTGCCGGGTGGAAGCTTTGTTATTTTACACGCAAAGGGTAGCTTGCATGTCGAATTTCGTTGTTCCTTGAAGCACTCTGAAAGCCAAAGAGGTTAGATGTCTTAAGCTCCTTGAACACTAAAGCGCTTTCTAGTAGAGAAATGTGGAATTTTGTGTCGGCGGAAACTCCCGAGATTAATTTTGCCATTATAGCACAGCCTACTGAATTCAAATGGGGCTCTTAAACATGCCAACATCGTACAACATGGTGTCGTAATTTTTGCTGCCTTTCAGAAATCCCTTACCACGGCCAGGAGCGAACCTGCAAGTTTGGGGTTAGTAGACCGACACGTTGGCCACTCACCCTCCGTGGCAAGCTATTTCAGAATTATAGAATAATATCAAATAACCATGTGTGGAGCAAACAATGACGTTTAAAGTTACTATTATTATTTTTACGAGATATGTTATAATTATTACATTATACGATGGACCGGATAGTTTTACCATGGAATTCAATAAATATGAAATGTTCTTGGCTGTCACGCCAGAGTCCGGATTCGATTCCCGGGTCTGGTATGATATTTTAAATGTGGTAGAGTAAATGAAGAGATATGAGAGAGTCCGCCCCAAAGTGACTTGGTAGAGGAGGATGGGGAAACGGACCCGTAATGCTTGGAATCGTGAACTTCCGATCTTGCTAGCTGAAACAATGTCGTATTATACAGAACGCTTTACAGTAGGCACGAGATACCGTGAATAGGGAATAAGGGAGGTCTAGGGTATCAGGCTAGAAAGGACAAGGAAAGTGAAAGCCTCGAATCCCCCAATATTGTCTGGGTTGGAATGGAATAAGGCATGACCAAGGGAGGTCGACATGCAAGATGAAAGTGAGGAGACAAGGCATGTTGTGAGCCCCTGGTTGCTCTCATCAACCCCACAACGTCACTGGTAACTAACAGTCTGTCGCGTGATGATCGGTTTATCCTAAACTAATGTCAGCCATTTAGTGGTATAAAATGAAGTATTCGATCCTGTTGGTTCAAGTTGATTTCAAGAACCACTGGACGGTTATGTTGAGGTTTTCACCATCTAATAAAGCTGGTTTATTTACAGAACCATTCACCAATGAACAAAGTAAGCTGAGCAGTAAAATTTTAGTGGAGAAAGTCGATTGAAAGATGTGGGTTCGTGCGCTTTTTTACGGAAAAAAAATCGACGTTTAGTCGGTGAACACGAGTGTCCCAAATTACAATTGGCTGGAAGCAACAATCCACTAGTGCCTGAAGTAAAACATTTGTACACTCAATTAAAAAGTTCTAATGCAGATGGGCTTGTTTACCTTCCGGTGTATGATGGTGAGTGTAGTTCATTATCAAAGTATCATGGATATGTCGTGTATTCGTATTATACGTGATGAGGTCGTGATCGCATGTTGTGAAATTTTTATCATTTTGAAGGTCACCCTATGCGTGTGGATTGTATCAATTGCTCGTTGCTTAAAATATACCAAACCAAGGAGAAAGAGGTTTGTTCACAATCAGCCAATCATAGGGTATCTGATAATACTATTCATGGTAACCGCTACCCATGATGCTTTGTGTTTGTTGCTGTTTTTTAAGCATTTTCAATTGAGTGCCCCTGAGTTCAGTGTGTGTATTGGTAATTTCGTTTGCTTTTATTTAACATGACTGCACAGCCACCGTGAATCAACGTTTCATAATTTAATGAAAACAGAGGATATTATTCAGCAACAAAGCGCTTCGATGTACTGCAAATTCAGCCTATTCCAAAACCTTCCATACAAGAGACATACTATTCCTGGAAATTGATGTAGTATTGTTTATGTATTGATAAAATCAATGGTAATAATCCAAGCTTTTATTAATCGACGGAAGATCAAACCGTAAATGGCATTATTGAAGTTTCTTCTGTTCCTGGCACGTGGCCACAGCTTTAAACCAGCTGATCAGCTGTTTAGTCAGGTTGATAAGCTACGAATGGAACCACCAATCATTATTCATAAATCCAATCAATTAGATTGTTGGGAAAGACTGGAAACTGCATGACACCGAACGCCTTTCTTCTAAAGAGCCGGGCTGCTTCTGGCGTCTAGGTGGTATTTCAGATTGCAAAATAATTGAAATAAAAGGAGAAGTTGTTCATGCTGAAATTTATCTTTGAGTCTGAGACGGAACCATAAAATACACTTTCAAAATGAAGGTTGATCTGCATATAGAAATTCTGCCTGAGTTGAAAAAGAACATTTACCTGTTGTTCACAACCTATATCCGGCAAACAAGAAATACGTTGACAAGCATCTGCAGCAAGTCTACGGAGAGGATCGGAAGATCGATGACTCCCTCAATTGGAACCTAGACATGCCATGCCAATGAAGATAAAGAAACAAGCAATGCAGAGGAAGAGCACAACTGTTTGGAGAATGATACAGGACTTCATGTTCAAGACAAGTGGCAGCCTACTTTCATTCATAGTGAAATGAAAATCCACAGCCTGCTTCCAGTCTCCGACCGGGTCAGGAATGGAATGAATGAAGCCCCCATCTAGTGGCGAGGATATGAACTGTGCCGGCTGCCGAGGCCTGACGCACTCCTCTGGGGCAATGATTAAATGAATGACAGATGAAATGATATGATAGGGGAGAGTGTTGTTGGAATGAAATTTTGAAAGGGAAAACCGGAGTACCCGGAGAAAAACCGGTCTGCCTCCGTTCTGTCCAACACAGATCTCACATGGAGTGACCGGGATTTGAACCACGGACTGAGCGGTGAGAGTAAACAATGGAAATATACTTTTGAGATCTCCACGGGCCAAACTGCCCATTTGTCTGTGTATGTGCATGTTTGTATGTGTGTATCGTTTTAACACGAAGAGACCAAAATAAACCAAATTTGCTTCAGAGGTAGCACTATCAAAGAACACCTCAGTGTCATGTTTTATATCGCCGCCAACCCTAACAAACGAAAATTGCTGCCACCCAAAAATTAACAGCTAAAATAAAATTACGATCTAATGGTTTGTGCAAACACCATCTACAAATCTACACCAAATTCTAGGAAAACATTGCTTTGTTTGAGAAGCGTCTTGGGCGCAAATTAAAGTTCATCAACAAAATAATTTCAAGATGGCGGAAATGCGTATGATGGATGCATCATAATCCATAACTTAAGGTCCAATGAATCAAAGTTCAAACTATTAGACAATCTGTTTTATATGAAGATTTTCTGTTACAAACATGACGAGTATATGAGAGAGCATATTGCGCAGACACCATCTTTAAACTATAAAATATATAAATACTCTCAACACTGAAGAGTTACCGTAACAAATGTTAGTAACAAGTTGGGACCATATATGTTGTCTTGTATGGTCAAGGCAGGACAACAGACTTCCCATGCATCCAAGATGGTGTTTGCACAAACCATTAGCTCATTTCAATCCACTAGTTAGAATGAAATTGACTAGTTAAGACGAATCTTGACATGAGTATCTTATAAGAGCCCATTGTTGCGTTGATCAAGAGACTATCACAGTGAATATAAAGCACAGCGGCCATCGTGAAATTTTAACTCAACTTATAAACTTCGGTCTCTTAGAGTTTTATTAATGAAATGACCGTATCAGTGTTAAATTGTAAAATAATTAAATATGATTTGTAAACAGATGTTTATTTTGGATTACTATCATTTAAAGAAGAACATGTCCAAATTGACTTCAGGGGAGTCGTAAAGGTCCAAATCGGTTAATTTTGACATTTTCACTTTTTTACACATTAATAATATATGATTTATTTTGATTAATTTGGTATGTGTTTTATTATAATAGTCTAATATTTACTATTTTTAATTCCTTTTTATACATATTACTGTAATCATAATTTTTCTTTAAAAAATCTTGCAAGGTTTTATAAACAGCACATCTCAGGAACTATTTGGTCTAGAAGGCTGTGGTTTGGCCAAAATTTGAAAGGAAATTCTGATACATCAGTTGGTTATTCTGTTAATTCAATACGGCGTCGGCGTTGAGCAGTTAGCTTGTTTTTGAATGTAAACAAGTGGTAATATGTTTGATTTATTTCTATTTTTGTATATTGTGCTCCTCATTTTCTGTTTCTTTTCACAATGACAAAGCCTAAAGGTGTGTTTAAATAGAGAAAGAACAAAGGTAATCAGCATTATAGAACATGTCCATGGATACAGCATGATGTAGATGCTGAACAAGGTGAAAATGTTATGTTGAACAATCCTAGTGAAAATGTTCAATCTCCACCCAGTGCTTCTAAAAGGAAACTGCATAACGTAGGAGAAAAGTATATTGACATCAATGAAGATGAAACAAATATTATCATATTAATTGGTTTTTATATTTTGAATTCAGTTTTGAGTGAAACTGTTAGTTGTAATATTTGTGGGGGGAAAGTGAAACTCTGTGAAATTGCTTCAAAACGAAATGGACTGGTAACTAACCTTACAATAAACTGCACCAATTGTAAAAGCATGAAGAGTTTTGACACATCAGAGAAAACAGAGAAAACCTAGCTGTTTGAAAATAATTTGAGGTTATTTTATGCACTCAGATGTATAGGAAAGGGTTTCTCAGCTGGCAAAGTGTTGTGTGGTATGCTAAATCTTCCCAACCCACCAACTAATTAAGTAAAAATTTAGACTTTTACGACCGGCGTTGAAATAGGAATCTCTGTTTTCTACAAGTGAATCTGTAGTAGAAAATGATAACAGTACTGACTTTGCTATATATTACGATGTGTCTTGGCAAAGGGGGGGGTTCAGTCGAAAAATTCATGAGCTTCTGCTATTGGCATTAAAAATGGTAAAGTTCTAGATGTAGTGCCTATGACCAGATACTGTCAGGGTTGTGTTCAAGCTGGATAATACCACGGCCGACTGAATGCGAGCTGCGCTCATACCGGCCTAGACAATGAGACCTTTTACATGAAATCTTGTTAGTTACTGTTGACCAAGCATTGCACGACCAAGTCTTATCTCTACTTAGTGTAAAACAAAGTCTCCGATTCTTGGATATCACGGGTAATCTCGAGAAGCACTGGATGGATTTTGATGCGACTTTCACCATACAGGTAATATCGAGGACGATTTCTGTAGAAAATAATGTATTTATAATCAAAGGGAGCCAAGCAGTAACGATTTTAGATTTCAGTGAATAGGTCGAAGAAAGAACTTGACGTCCGTGCGCTTTATAAGCTTACGCTGGACAAACCGTTAAAAATATCAATATACTATGAGTGTAAGAATTGTTCAACATGAAAAATTGTACAAAAAAGTCCGCGTGAGCATATCTCTATCTTCGATACATCGCCCATTATAAGTGTTTTTAGTTTGGACGGGAGGGGGATTTGGCATGCACATCGCCATTCTTAAATTACGTCTGACAGGAATTCCTTGCACATTCATAACTGTTCCCGGGCGAAGCCGGGGCGGGATGCTAGTGACACTATATATTGTCATTATAATTCCCGCAATATCAAAATGCAAATTATATCACAAAATAAAATAGCGTGCTAATAAATCTAAGAGAAATTAGACATACCTTGCACCTCGTTACAGTTGAATTCGATCAGAATCACTCGGTTTTCATTAAGGTTTATGCATTTTCCTGCTGAACGGTTTGGAAGTTCGGCAACAGGAAACTAGGACTGTTATTAACTTAAAATATTCATTTTTGTATTTTTGTACTATTTGTGTTCATGATTTCATTACATTGTCGGAATTAATGCTTTAATTAGTAGGGTATACTATTCAGTGTACCTATTATAAATAAAAACCGTTAGGTTTCTCACCTCCCCATATTTCGAAACCTGGTTGCCTAAAACGGGGAAAGTGCACTTTTAAAGTTAACAATAATATCAGAGGGTATTACAACATCAAACGTGCCCATATTTGTAATATACATAGTATATCGCCTGAGGTTTACATTGGTGAGAAAACCAAAATTATTCCGTTCCTTTTTATGTCTAATGTGAGCCTTATAAAAAAACTCCCCATATTTGGCGACTTTCCTCTACCCATTTTTAGAAGATACCCTTTGCACTGGACAGTTGAATCCGTGATTAATTGTATAGGTAGCTTCGTAATTCTCAGAACTGAGGAAGTCCTTTCTAGCAGCGTTACTAGCAGCTTTCAAAGTTTCAAGGTAAGAAAGAAAATATTCCTCTAGCCAGTTTATGCGACTGTCATTTAATGAGAAAAAATGCCCTTTATCTGGATTTCTAGACTGAAGTATGTGATGCTTACGTCGTGCATAGCGAACCATTTATTAACGTTTTTCAAAAAAAGTATGGTTGCTTCTGCGTCCATGAATGTTAACGCATCCGGGTGCATGCCTATATTTTCTTTCAGTGTACTAATGGCACCAATAACTTCTGACGAGAACACTTCCTTGGCACGCGGAACATTCATTTTTTCAAATTTAGTGGGTTCGATGTGTTTTTTAGTGAGGTGTCTGACCGGTTTGATGATCTCATCCTTTTGCATTGTGTATAGTAATGACAAGTATTTCCCTGAAATTATTCCAGTACCATCAGTCATCTATCGTTATAGAAACTGCGTTCTAATGTTTTTTTTAGAATGTGACAATGATCAAAACTAGGGAATAAATTCCTAGAATCGTCGTATGGGTGATTGGCCATTGGTTGCAAATTCCCACCCCCTAAATGCCTCATCATTGCAGTGTTAGTTTTGTGATTATCAGAGGCAATTATTATAATTATGAAACCGCATTGTTCAACCTCGAGAATAACGTCCAGCAGGAGTTTATGTAAGTCCCGTCCTGACAGCTGCTTCGTGAAAAATAAGGCACTCGGTATCTGATGATTTGTCGAAAGATCTCTTAGCACAAAACACAACACACGATTGGCTGCTACTTGTTCCCGGCTGTAATTTTCATCCTCTCTTTCCTTTTGATGAGACGGTGCTGGAATTGTGTCCTTGTACCCGAAGAAGGTGCAAGGTATGTCTAATTTCTCTTAGATTTATTAGCACGCTATTTTGAGATATAATTTTAATTTTGATAATGCGGAAATTATAATGATAATAATTATATAGTGTCATTAGCAACCCGCCCCGGCTTCGCCCGGGAACAGTTATGAATGTGCAAGGAATTCCTGTCAGACGTAATTTAAGAATTGCCAAGTGCATGATACACAAATCCCCCCTTCCGTCCAAACTAAAAACACTTATAGTGGGCGATGTATCGAAGATAGAGATATGCTCTCACGGACTTTTTTGTAGAATTTCTCACGCTGAACAATTCTTACACTCATAGTAAATTGATATTTTTAACGGTTTGCCCAGCGTAAGCTTAAAAAGCGCACGGACGCCAGGCTCTTTTTTCGACATTTTCACTGAAATCGTTACTGCTTGGCTCCCTTTGGTCATATATAAATTATTTTCTACACTAATCTTCTTTGAGATTACCTTTACAGAATGGTGAAAGCCGCATCAAAATCCATCCATAGGTTCTTGAGATTACACATTTAATAAACGTACTGTACAGATGTTTGTTAATCGCGCCTACAATGGGATGGGAGTGCGCTCCATCGGCGCCGAGTAGAAATTTTCCAATTACACGTTATGCATGGGCTCTAACTGGGTTTGTCAAGGCCGGTATAGAGCGCAGCTCACATTCAGTCGGCCGTGATAATACAATACAAAGATATTGTAACACAAGGAATCATGCACCAAGAACTACGAAGGAGCAAGAGGGGGCATGGAAGGTAGTAGGGGGGTAGTGGGTGTTCTAAATAGTGTCATGGCCGCCGCGTGAGTCCAAGCCAATATCTCGCGAACCCATGGTCGGATGTTGACAAATGTGGTGTCTTTGGACTCGGGCTGACGTGCTCTTTCCTATGAACCACTCGTTATATTTTTGAAAAATCTTTTGAAGTTTTTTGTTTTCGAAGGTAGGTGATAGTTTGAAAACCAAACATGATAGAATATTTTGCCAAGGCTCAAACAAACGGTATCTATATCCTTTATTTTTATAATAAAACTTTTTTATTTTTTATGTTTTTTTTGAAAACACTCGAATTTTGAAAATCCTATATTTTGGAAACTAGAAAGTTTACAAAAACGTTTGTTTGACGTAAATCAATGGTCCCTACGCCCTCTACCCCAAAATAAATTTCAAGTCTCTAGGATAAAAACCTGACAGTAGTGGGATGATGACAGAGCTGTCCACTAACTTATTGAGCCCTCCTCGTATTTGCTCCGAACCTGATATCTCGCTAGGCAATCATGGGATTTGAACATACAGGGTGTCCTAGCACTCGTAGTGATGCCCCCTACTTTCCTATATGCTCTTTATTTAATTAAACGACCAAAACTAAACGGTCATGCGCTTTTAATATCTCGCGAACCAATCATGGGATTTATACATATGGGGTGTCCTAGCACTTGTAGTAATGCCCCCTCTTTTCCTATAGCTTGTGTTATTTAATTGAAGGACCAAAACTAATAGATCATCCGCTTTTAATATTTCCTAAACCCGTGGTTGGATTTGAGCATATGGGGTGTCCTAGGAATCGTGGTGAACCCCCTTTCGTATGGACGTTTATATCCACTCTAAAATAGTGCTAGGTTGTAAGTTGAGCTCTACTTAGGAAGTTGTGAACCCCTGCGACCTTGGAATGGAAGGAGTCATGCTAGGAGGACGTGCTTGGATTCGTTTTTTTTTCGTCTCGTTGCGCTCTTTACGGGAATGTAGGTGTCGAAAAGGTGAAATGCTGGAAACATGGCTTTTTTGGGCAAAAACGTGATTTTAAACTTTTTGTTATATTTCGCGAACCAATCATGCTAGAGGCGTGTACGAGGGGTCCAAGGACTCGGGGTGACGTCATCATTGCTATGGACCACTCGTTATATTTTAAAAAATTGGAAACTCGATTTTGGGGTAAACACGTGTTTTTGTGATTTTTGCTGATTTCTCACGAACCAATAACGCTAGAGACTTGTACAAGGTGTCATTTTTTTCGACGCCTTGTCCTCTTGCCGAGGATGTTCGTGTTGAGCAGGAATGAAAAACCATGTTGAGGTTAAACCGTGATTTTAGACTTTTTGCTCTATCTCGCAAACCAATAACGCAAGAGACATGTACGAAGTGTCCTAGGACTCGGGCTAACGCCCCCTTTTTGAAACTATTTTTGAAATTTTGACAAAGGGCCTAACGATACTTTTGTTGAAAAAAATCTCTTTACCTGTTTACAATGTTCATGAAGCGTGGTGGTTGAGAGAGACGATACTGCTGGGTGTGTGTGTTTCAACGAACCTATCGCTAACCACAATGACCATGCTTAATGGAACAATCGATATTTCGGCGGATCGGTTTATGACAGAGCGAGGGTTCGTTTTTCTGGTCTTTCCTATGGCAGACGGATGGAGGCTAATATTTGAAAATGTGTGAAGCATGCTAAGATTTTTTTACCCCCGAAGGAGATCTTAAACGTATAAACGGTGATGAGAACTTGGTTCTATGTTGGTCGAAGCGAGTACAGAAAACAAACTTGTAGAGGAGCAGACGAGCAGGAGGCGAATGTCATTTGAGCTTATTGGAATGCGCTGATCTGACTTGACAACAAGTGCAATGGAAAATGACACAGACGCTTGAAGGTTAAATAATTTGACAATCGTGGTGGCAGGGAAGTGTGAAATGCATGCATACACATGTTAAACCTCATGAGGGCTAAACAAATCACATCCTGTCTTGCTTCGTACGTGACAAAATGCAAGTCCATGTGAAATTGACCTGCCACAGGTGTTAAACTTGGACGTCAGCTGTCCACGTGTTTGATAACAGGATGGTCAAAGCGTGGGAAAAAATGATTATACATGCAACGTAACATATATAAAGACATGTCGTTATCATTTCCTCTCTCACTTAGGTGACTACCTTTGAACACATTGCGTTGCGTGAAACCCCTGGTCTTGTTTAAGAGTTTTGGTGTTGGTGGAAAATACTTAACCTTGTTGTGAGGTAGGTATATATTTATTCATTTATATATTTATTGATTTATATATATTTACAAGCAATTATTTATTGATTAGGTAAATAATGATTTTATTTATTTATTTATTTGCAGATAACTGGTATACCTTACATGTCTGAGAGAGAAGAAACCATTGCACTTTGACCCCACTAGAAGGAAACAGCAACAAGCCACTGCAAGTGAAGGTGAAATGATTTTTTTAAACTAACTTGTTTCATTTTTTTGTTTTATATTTTATTTTATGAAATGCATGAATTAACCTGAATTTAGGTATTTATAGCAGTTTATTTTATTTATTTTTAGAAACTTGGAAAGAAAAGCCTTACCGCCGTAGCAGTTGCTGAAAAAAACCGAAACGCACTAAAGCGAAACCATTGCCAAAGAGTGAACTGTTTAAAACTCAGGTAAGTCTAACTTAAAAATGCTATTCCATTTTACCACTACTGAAAACTCGTAGACAAAACAAAAATCATTACCTGTACATGACTGGGTCAATGATTGCTTTCTTGATTAATGGCTATGTTGTTGTTGACTGGGAAAAGTACAAGGCCATGTTGGATTTTCTAAAAACAAAAAAATAAATTTAATTTAAGGGTGGTTCTCTATAGACTCAACGAATATCAACAGGTTTGAACATGATAATGTGAACAAAATGACATGACATTCATTTTTGTTTATATATTGGTTAAAGGGGGGGGGATGTAAATGACTGTAGCTTTATAAAAAGAAAATAAGTACATGGGTTACTGTTAGTGCCAACATACAGTTTATTTTTAATGGTGTTTTGATATATTAATGCCAATTAACGTTAACGTTTTATTTACAAGTATTGATTGATTGATTGAGTGATGGGTTATTTTGTTTGCTTTTAGGTGTCGCCATGTGTCATTAACGTAATGAACAGACAGTGAACAAGCATGCAGTATGCTTTAAAGTACTCTGTGCTCTTGTGCGACATTAATAACTTACAATAAGAAAATGTTTTATTATAACACATGGCGTTAGTACCAAATACAACAAGTGAGCAAGTTGGTTTACCACGTGGGTTGAATTTAAAATCAGAAAATGATCGTTGGTTAACATTTGAATCCTTGGCCTGTAGGCTTTTTGTCGCCACATAAACTTTCAAAAGCCGGTTTTTTTATTTGAGCAGAGAAGATGTGATGCGCTGTGTGTTTTGTTGTATTGAACTTTCACACTGGGAAGAAGGGGATGATCCCTTTAGAGACCATTTGCGATGGTCTCCTTGTTGTCCTAACATGCTTGGAAAACAAGTGGGTAACCTACCAGTGTATCCATTTTACCAAACCACAAGGCCATTGGCCGCTACTTACGTTGCTGAATCACAAATAATAATAATAATAATAATAATAATAATAATGATATATTACCAGACAAAAACAATAGTGTCGATATATGTGGTCCATATGCCATAGACAGTGTTGAATTAGCGTGTGCTTTTGAAAAATTGAGAGTTTGCAAGACTAAAGCACTAGCACACCCAGAGTACAGCTCTGTTGAAAATCGTTTAGAATATTATAAAAATGTTTGGCCATTAATATTAAAACACCTTACCAAACAGCTAAGTGAAGCTGGGTTTTGTTATACTGGTGAAGGGGATAAAACAATATGTTTTTATTGTGGATTTGCTTTAAAGGATTGGCAAATGACTGATGACCCTTTTGTGCAAAACGCTCGTTCGTTAACGAAATGTAAATACATGGTGTTGCTTAAAGGTCAGGAATTTGTGAACACTATTCGTAAAGAAAACGTGATTGCAGCCCAAGACATAAAAGTGCCTTTAGAGTTAGAACACGCGGAGCAAATACATGAGGCTGAAAGAAAAGACTTGTCTTACGAACAGATACAAAAGTGTGACCAACAATTATGTAAAATTTGTTATCAAGATGTACTAGGTGTTGTATTTTTGCCTTGTGGACACATGATAGCATGTGTCAAGTGTGAATTAGAACTTAACACTTGTGCTATATGGAGAAAAGTAGTATATGCTACAGTTAGGGTATTTCTTGCATAACTAGTATAATTTATTAGCCATGCATAGTGCAAAATCCCTAATTGCACAATATTATTAAAGCTGTTTTAGAGTGTAATAGATATGCTTTTGTTTTGTTTATAGACTACTACAATTAATGTTTTGAATGCTGTGGGACAATCATGTGGCTCAGAGACAAAGAAGCTCAGCGAATTGCCAACGCATATTCCATTCCGCATTATAAAGATTCGGAAATTGAAAACAGCATATGGTGATCGTGTACTTTGTGTATGTGAAATCTTTGAGACATTTCTGCCTATACGGTTTAATGATATGTCGGAGAGTGTTTTTGATGAAGTCAATAATGCTGTGCAACCTGTACATTTAATTTATGAAGGTTTTAAAAACAATAGGTGCATGGTTCGTTTTAATTAAATAAAAAACAAATGTCAAATAATAATAATGGAAGATATAAGTGATGACAATGGACTGAAAGAAAAATAGGTGTATAGAATAATAATGTTTTAGTTTTTAGTATTGTCTTAAAACATATGATCATGAAACCAAAAACATGTATATAAAGTTTGTAAATAAATGCAAAATGATGTTACAATGCTGTTTTATTTTATACAAAGTTAGTATATTTAACATTGCAGAGTATACATGATTATGACAATAGATGCACACTGAATACAAGCCTTTCTCTCTTTACAATAGTCTGTTATAGTTTTAAACACAAGGCTTGTTGTAGATCATTTTATAGCAATGTCCATTCACTGTTGTTTTCGAAAACTGGGGAAGCCGCAATGGTTGTATAGGCATAAAACCTTATTGTTATTACTATTTAGTCATTTTGATCCTCTTGCATATCAAGAGCAGATGACCTATTTGTTCCACTCTTTAAAACGACAACAACAACACTACCTCTTGCATAGTTTGTGATGTTGATGGCTCTTGCGACGTGGAAGATGGATTAAAAATAACTTTTAGAACAGGGGTTAAACGTTGCTCATTAAACAATGCACTATTTTGAGTAGCAATATGGTTTTCTTGATTTTTTTGTCGACGGCAACTGTGTTTCATGCAGTACACTACATTGATGATCACTGACACTTAAAACCTCACTATTTTTACTTTTTAGGTCACCACGACAATGTTTGGAACGTTGCTTTTAACAACGCCAAATAACAGTTCCATTTTATTGGTTCGTTTCACAATATATGAATATCCTTTATAGTATGCGTAAGGCTTACCATACCTAGTCACTGATACTTCCATGTCAACTGTCAAGCATAGACTAAGCTCTAGTAAAGTCAACTTGGTAATAAGAATAATAGTTTAATGTGAGAGCAAACATGGATCCAAAGAGTTCAGGTAAAAGTGGAGGCAAATAAGCAAATATAAGAACCAAGAGTGGGGGTAAAAGTGGTCGCAAAGTGGTAGACCCATTACACAATAATTTGAGCACGACGAAGCTCTTGTACAATATCTTTGATTTCCCAATCGTGACCGGTATGCCCAGCTTGTTGTAAAGCATGGAATTGTCGAAGCCATTGAATTAGCTTACTGGGTTTGTCCCAGTATACAAATTTAACAAATGAATTTTAGGTGTAAACAAAGCATTACCATTATCTTCATCATCATCATTATCATTATCACCACCATCATCACTATTACTATATAGTCCTTTTCGATCCTCTAGCAATACCACCTCATTTATAGTCTGTGTTGACTTTGATAGTGTTGAAGGTTTCTTGGACGTTGACAACTGTCCTAACATGACTTTATGAGGACATGAGAAGTGCTATTGAACAAACCCAGCGCTATCTTTAGCCACAATATCGTTTTCTTGAACTTGCTTTTTAGCATTTTGATGATTTTTTGTAAACAGCAACCATGGTTCGTTTGGAGCACTACTTTGATGAACACTCACACTTAAAACCTTTCCATTTTTACTTTTCAGATTGCCTCGACATTTTGTTGACCTCTCTTTTGAGCATTGCCAGAATATTATTCCATTTACATTCTGACGATCATAGATATAAGAGTAGCCTTGATAGAGTGCACGTTGCCTACCTTTGTTGGTTGTAGTAAGTTCCATAGTAATAACTGACCTGTCAGTACGATGTTCACACTACAAAGGTTACAACTGTTTTGGTGATGGAGTGACTTACCAGAAGCTTATATATTAGCTTATGTGTTGGCTTTTTGTGTTGGCTTTTGTGTTGGCTTTTGTATTGGCTTATTTGACAAGTTATTTTTGTCAATGTATTTAGTTGATTTTTTCTTTGGTCTTGGAAAGTATCTGAAAGAGAGAATATTTAAAGACTTAACCTCAGCTCACCTAACCTAACCTATCCTAAGCTAACTTCACCTAACCTAACTTCACCTAACTTAACCTAACCTAACCTAACTTCAACTAACCTAACCTAACTGTCCTAAATTTACCTCACCTAACCTAATCTAACCCTTCAACTCTCAGATAATAATTAAATTCTGTGCTTAGACGAGGTGGAACCAAAGACCTAAGGGGTAAAAACCAATTATTTTTGGTGGCTTATTATGGTAGCTTAATTTGTGGCTAACCTAAATTTACCTAAACAAACCTAACCTCAGCTCACTTCGGATAACACTAGTGAGTGTTCATATCCTCCGCTAGGTAGCGTGCTAGTAGTTTAGGTAGTGCTCATACTTACCGCTAGATAGCGGAAACATACTTTGCGTGTTGCTTGTGGTGTATTCCTTGGAATACACGTTCAGTCAGAGTTAGCTTTTGCTGCGCTTTGTTTATTTTATTTTATTTCTTTCTTCGCAGACACCAACAGTGATCTTTTTCATTTTCTCCTGTGCACAGATGTATTTTGTTTTTGAGTCTGTTCTAGATTTGTAACTTCCATGGAGAACCTAGCGGCATCTAGCAGCTAACTGCCAAAGTCCTTCAATTTTTCTGAACTCCAGAGGACTTCCTCACCAATCCAATCCACCAGGCATCATCCTTGTCGCCAGCTAACATCTCTTTGAAGACACGAATCCATGAAGAAAACTTACTTTAAAAAAAGAATGTTCATTTTTTCATGTTGCTTATTCTGATGTATGTCCTCTTGTCTTTTAGCTCCTCTTTCTCGTTCTTCCTGGTCCCTTCGCCCGCCGTTCAGCTGCTCTCACTCCTAGCTCGGCCGTCGAGTGTACAGTGCAAAGCCCTCTCAGGGCCAGTGTCCTGTCTTTATAAGACACTTTTAAAATAGACGCCATGTCTATATTTTAAAGTCAACGGTCACAAGAAACCATCGCCTGATCAACATGAAAAAGCTTAGTACCAATCATCAATGATTTTAAACTCATTTTAATGGTTTTAAAATGCTAAACCCTTTTAATACAATTTTATAGGCAGTGTGTGGAATTGCTAACTAATGTGAAATAACCGTTTTCGTGGGATTTTCCTTGTCAGGCTTTGGCTATCTAAGCTGGTATTTTGACATGAAATCCAGTACTTCTTGTACTAAATAAATGGGAATACTTTCCCACTATGTGGGATTTAATTCTAAATTAACCGCTGTCTATAAACTTAATTTTTTACCGTGGGAACTCTCTTGCCCTATTTAACTGTCATCATAGCTCCAGAACTTTCCATGTGAACCAATCTTTGTACTAGTAGAGCTAAAGAAACATTCTTCATAATTATTCTAGCTGATAAATGGACATATCATTATGTCATTTAGCTAAAATTTAGCACAAGCGAGAGTCGAACATCATCAACTCCCAACGGCTTTGACAAGTCGTGACGCAATCGATGAGGGGTGGAAACTTGCCCACGCACCGCTTTGAATCAGGTGACTACGCAGCGTGCACTCTGTCAGTTCTAGAACACGGTCATTCGAGAATTCTTTTTCACTGGCTAAACTCATGTGTGCGCGAAGATGAGGTTTTCTAATACGTGCGGAAAGCGTGTGTTTGCACTATTTAACTAACCATCACAATTTGGCTGGTGATACGCCGATACTTATAATAATTTCTTTACCAGTATTAAGTAAAGTAAAGTAAAGTCAGTGTTTTCTACAAGTGGCAGTAATACTGTAAGTAAGAATTATAATATTATTCAGCGGACACATTCACAGCACCATTGCGGACTGGAAATATATTCACCGTAGAAGGCAGGCCAGTAGACATTGATATACAACTTGTTGCAGCGCATAACATATGACAGATCTTGTCATATTATTATTCAGCCAGGCACACAGATATATAATCTTGAACTTCCTTTTTCGACACGATAGTTATAATAAATGTAACGGAATAAGATCAACGTTTAATTGGATTGCTAGCAAGTGCATTCATGAATAATAAACAATATTGCAATTACAGCATCTATTCCACACTGATAAAATAGTCGGACCATTTCACCATCAGTGGCGTACAACCAATTTTGATTTAAGGGATTGTATGAAGTCATCCACGATGCCACTTGTAATTAAGAACAGTAACATGGGAACACTAATAAAGATTTTAATACTATTCAAGATGATAGCTTAAGCCATCAAAAGGGAAGCTTAATGACCAGCATGAGTCCGAGTCTGGAGGACCGAATTCACGTTAGATCAGACGTCACGACGATGACTGCATTACAAGAGTATCTTAAGCGGCGATCTTGCAAAATTAAGTATAGGACCAAGATTAACCACGTCGTGGGAAATCACATAGGCAACACAGTCTCCGTAACCCTGAGCATGCTTTCAGACCACTTGTCTGAAATTATATGACAAGCCATTACCATGTTATAATAATGTTCTCTCTTCCAGGTGACTGATATATTTCGAATGAATTCCCAAACTAAAGAACAAATAATTTATTGATATTAAGAGTAATTTCACACACATATTCAAGATATTTAAAAAAATGTTTTATGGCTTGGTTCCATATTTTTTATCAACTTATTCTAAACTTAGTTTCGTTCTTACTCGTGGCGTATTTAACCTTTATGGCGGTTGCAAGCGGAACATTAAACTTTTTGCAGAGCTATTTTGAAACTTAATAATTAATTCTTGGCACAGTAATTATCATCTGGATTCATGATCTGTGATCCAAAACCCTACAGTAATTACTTCGGATTGTATAAAAATACGAAGCCGATTATAATCGTAGTCATTAAGAGATTCTGACCAGTCTTATTATTGCCATTTAAGGATTACTTGACATTATGTCAAAAGGATTTTGACTAAAGCACAATTATTAATAAGTTGTAGACACCTTATAGTGGTCTAAGAGCAGCAACTGTTGGAAATGATATATTCCATTCCAACGCATTAATAAATTAATAATTAATGAATTTCTTCGATGATATAAATGTTTGTGATTATGCCAGGATGCAGGGTCTATGCAGTCCTAGGTCAAATGAATTAGTATGTGCTTTATTATAGTAATTATATTTATATTTCCAACTTTGGGAAATAGTGCAATGACAGGTTTTTTCCTGTCCAATTTATCGTCATTTTTTGCACTGTTGTTAGGGTTTAATGAGCTGGTCAATTCAATTTAATAATTTGCAGATCTTAGGCAATTCTACTGTATTCCTATATCTTTGAATGTAACTGTTACATCATCGCAATCTGAACAATTTAATTTATCCCTTAAGGACATGTTGAATCCAATTTCTTATTTGAGAATGACTTGAGTGATTAGAATTCCCTTGTAAACCAATGTTTTGAGAAATTACGATAGATTAATGCTATTTTGAGCTGAGATGTTTTCCATAAGGAAACTTGGAATTATTGTGGTGATATAATGATAATAATAATTTATTTTCCATAATTGACTTAATCCAATTAATTAATTAATTAACGGTCATTAATGTCAATCTAATATATGTAAATATCAGAGATGTGCATAATTTGTGTGTGAATTATTAATTTAGTCTGGTGTATGGGAAGAAAAAAATATGTTTATTTTTTTTCTACAAAGCTGAAACTGATAGTGAAGTGTTTTTTAACATTCATATTCAGCTAAACAACGAACTCTCGAACTCTGATTAATTTTCTTTTGTTAGTACTTCCCTTTTAAGTGAAATAGGACAGCTCAACGGCACAGATGGACATTATGGATACTTGTACCCCAATCAAATGATTTGCCTTGAGTAATAGGATTGTTCATATCTTTCTTGTGTCCGTCTGCTCTAAAATAAATTTAGGATCTTGATTTTAACAAGTTCTAATTATTCCTGTAGTTTGGAACTTCTCCCGAGTCAGTGATACTTTTCCTTTTTCTTGTTTGTGAGGTATTTGTCCTGTTGAACCTTGCATGCCTATCCCTTTAAACGACCCGAGATATTCGATCTCTTGCCTGCCCGAGCTAGTTATGATTTTTTTATTGGACAAATATTTCGAGGACTTAATTTTTTACCGCCTGTGTCCCTTCTTCGGTTTCTCGTTGAAATCGCAGGGCCAACGTGACGTCGGGGAAACGGGCACAGCGATTTGGCACCCTAAACGTGTGGGCGACGTTACGTTAGGCAGCAATTTGATGCCGAGCGTGATTAGCTCGACGGTTTGGTAATTTTTTTGCAGTCCATTATTTTTGGGATAGTTGGATAGTCAGACGAGTTCTGATATCTAGCAATGTCATTGAATCGGGATTTTTTAAAATTTAAATCTGGATGTAGTTTGTTTAAATCTTATCCGGTAAAGATAAATGTCAGGATAATTGGAAGTTTGGGAAATCGATGTGCTGTATTTATTAGACGTAAAACATGTTTGGAATTCATTCGAATATATTCAGTCTCATGGTCTTGGTTTGTCATCCTACTATTGAGTTTCCCTAGTCTTAAGTAGATGTATATATTTGTGTAATTATAATGACTGGTGCAGCAGAAGCAGAAGGACCCCAGGGCATTCTTGCTCAAATCCAAAGGGGCTTTGACAGACTGTATGAGGATTTGAATGTGGTAAAGAACATTTTGGCTGCTGATAAGCAGGAACTTAATGCATGAATAACTACATTAAATGTAAGTTTAGCTACTCATAAGCAGGAACTAAAAACCGATATTGACAATTTATCAAGCAAAGTGCAGTTGATTAAAGATGATACACAGGATATTCATGCTGATATATTAAATGTAAGAACTGATATATTAAAAGCCAATATGGAAATAGAAAGTATTAACTATTCTATAATAGATATTAAATCAGATATTCAGTCCTTAAATACAGATACTCAAATGGTATCTAGCGATGTAAAGAGTTTAGATGTCCGTTTGCAAACGCAAATTGCGCAAGTGCAGGCAGATGTTGAAAAAAGTAATTCAGCCTTAGACAAAAAGTTAGATGCTTGTGATACAAGACTTACCCATAATCTCAAAGTTCTTAGAAAGGAATTGCATACCCACGTATTAGGTCAAGTTAACGCTGTCAAGACCAATTTGTAGACAGATTTTAAGGTTTAGAAAAGAAGTTAACCGACAATTTAGATGGTTTAAGTAAAGATTTATCAGAACATAATGAGAGAGTACAGCAGAAAAATGAAACAGTAGTTAAGAATTTGCTAACAGTCACTGACACTAATTCTACGGAGATAGCAGATATCAAAGAGAAAGTAAACCAGCTAACAGAGAAATGTAACAACAATTTCGAGCACGTGCGTAATGAGCTACAGACACAGATGAGGAATAGTATAATTATTACAGCGGCAGATATGGAAAATATACGAAGGTTAGAGCACGACATGACCACAATTCGGATATCGAATCTGGAAACCGAACTAAGCAACATGAAAAATAATGTTAGCCAAACTTATGAGCAATCAGGACAAACATTACAATCAGATAGTCCCAATGTTTTAAGAACATCAGATAGTGCCAATATTTTTAGCACGCCAGATAGTCCCAATGTTTTACAAACATCAGATAGTGCCGATATTTTAGCACGCCAGATAGTCCTAATGCTTGTGGAACGTTAGATACGGAAGGGAATAGATTCAATTCAACTACGAAGGGACACGTCACAATAATTCGAAACATTGATGATCGACCACGCAAGTTTAATGGGGGTAATAATTTGACACCGATGGAATTCCTGAGAGATATTCGTGATTACATGGATGAAAACAGGATATCCAAGGACAGAGAGCTCAGAATAGTTGAAAGACACTTGGAAGGAGTTCCTTCAAATTGGTTTAGGGCATTTAGATGTTCCTTTGTTAATATGGAAGATATTAGTCAATCATTTCTACACCGTTTTTGGAGTTCAGATGAACAATTGGATATTAGAGCGGAAATGTACTCTAGGAAATATGCCACGTCCCATCCGACTAGATATGCGAATTACTTCACAACGAAGCTCGCAAAGCTACAGTTTCTAAAATCACCTTTACCACGCCAGGAACTGATAAGAGCCATAACGAGGCAATTTCCCATCGAAGTACTGCGCATTCTCATAGTATTGGGAGAAGAAACCCTGGAAGATTGTAAAGAAGTTCTTAGGCATATGGATCACGCTACTCTAGGCCAAAATGGTAGACATGACAGTAAGGAAAGTCGGGAAATAAATGCAGTCTTAATGGATAGGACAGCCCAAACAGAAAGACCAGCGCAACAAGAGAAGACATCGAGAGATTCCGACCACCGGAATGATTATTACTACAACCGTAGAAACGATTACAATAATCAGAGAAATACCCCGTACAATCGAAGATATTCGAGGTATCATAACAAAGGACAATATAACTGGTACCAACGCGGGAGGTTTAACAGCTACTCCAAATAGAATAATAGGTCTCAAGAAGAGAGGAACAAGCAAAACAGTAACAATTTGGACACCAGGTATCAGGAAAGCCGAGAATATATAGAACAATTAAGAAATACTCGACCTTCAGCACTAACAGAAGAAGAGTTAAGCCAGCCTAGTACAAGTGGGCGGAACCAAGAAGAAGAAAAAACGTCCAATCAACAATAGGCGATGAAATTCTAATCAACTCAGACATTGTACAAATTCAGGAATTATACGAAATAAAGGATGAAGACCTCATATTTGAAAATGAAGAAGTACGCCGAGGGATCAGACATGAATTACCGATTATTTCTTTAAATATAATGGGATGCCAAATACAGACGTTACTGGACACAGGGGCCATGGTTTCCATTATATCACAGTCATGCTTAGACTTATTCCAGTCAAAAGGAAAACTTGACATTCTTCCTGCATCATCTGTAAAGATTAGAGGAGTTATCCCTGACAGGATAATTAAATGTAAACAACAGGTAATGTTAGACATGGACCTTGCCGGAAGGAAGATACAACACATCTTCCTGGTCTTATCAAATTCAAATTTTGATATCATAATCGGAGTTGATTTCATCTCTGACATGAAGATATGAAGAACCGATATATATGTATTTTACTTCCACCGAGGGACTGAAAGTAGAGGCTCGTGAAGGCGTAGTATGGGAGTTTGGAAATATGGATGTCATGAATGATATAATCAATTCAGTGGAAACAGAGGATAGGAATATAGAAGGAGGAAAAATCAATCCAGAAACTCAACAGAAGTTGAAAGATTTATTACAAGAATATGATGATATTTTCAATAGCTAACCTGGACTAGTTAAAAATTTTGAGTATGAAATCCAGTTAACGGATGCTACTCCTTATCGAATGAAATTATATCCGATTCCGGAAAAATGACAAGCTGAAGTTGAAGACATGATCCAGAAGATGGAAGATGATGACATCATTTGTCGAATGCCCACGCCTTTCCTAAATCCACTGGCGGTTTTGTAAAAGGCGAATGGACAATTACGCTTATGTCTGGATGCGAGAGGATTGAATTAACGTCTGCTCTTGGAACATGATAGACCTCCAAAAATTCGGGAAATTTCGAGGAAATTTGAAGGAAAAACATATTTTTCTATCATCGACTTGACTTCATCATTTTACCACGTAGCGTTATCTGAAAATTGCCGCAAATACACTGGTTTTCTATTTAATTACATAACCTATGCTTTCATGAGAATGCCTTTCGGTTTAAAGAACAGCGGTCCTGTGATGATAAGAGCATTGGATTCCAACCTAAATCAAGAAGTAAAAATGAATGTGATATGCTACATGGACGATATAATAATTGCATCTACAGACGAGGAACAACATTTACAACACCTCAGATTATTGTTTGAAAATTTTAAAGCAGCCAACTTCAAATTCAACCGTGACAAATGCAGATTTTTTCACACTGAAATCAAGTGTTTAGGTCACATCTTCGACGGACACGGATATAGGCCTAATCCTACGAAGATTCAGGCAATTGCGGAGTTTCCCCAACCGAAGAAAGTACGTCAAGTTAGACAATTCTTAGGAATGTGTCAATTTTTTCGACGCACTGTCCTAACTATACGGAGGTGATGGCACCACTCCAGAATCTGTTGAAATTAAACAGTAAATGGAAATGGAGCGAAGTATGTAGTGAGGCGTTTGATAGAGCTAAACAAATGCTGGGTGATCATATTAAATTGGAATACCCCGATTTCTCTCGTAATTTCTTCATAGAATCGGATGCTTCAAAGATTGGTGTGAGTGCAGTATTGTATCGAATGGATGCCGAGGGAAAACATCACTATCTTAAATTTGCCAGCCGCATACTTAAAAGCCATGAAGCCAATTACACCGTGACAGAATTGGAAGCATTAGCTGCCATATATGCTTTACAGACTTGGAAAATATATTGATAGGATATGAAGTCACAATAATCACCGACCATCAAGCTTTGCAATTCATGTTGAAAACAGACCGCGCTAATGATAGAATTACCAGATGGACCTTAGTCTTGCAGCAATTTAACGTGGATATAGTTCATTGATCTGGCAAATTGAACATATTAGTCGATGTTCTAAGTCGTAATCCTTCTGGGGAAGACATACACTTGATTGAGGTTGTTCCGGAAGATGCGGATACGTTAGGTAAACTTAGAAGTATCGCAGCATCAAAAAAGAGATATGAATCCTTGAGATACATGTATCGTTTCCTAAAGAAGAGAATGGACCAGCATGATCCGAATTTCATCCCAACTTCGAGACAAGCGGTAGACTACCACATCGTGGGAGACGTTCTCATGAAATATGTGGACAAGGATCATACGAAGTTGAGAACAGTCTTACTACCCAAACTTGTTAATAAAGTAATCTGGCTGGTCCATCGTTCAACGGGACACGACTCTGCACGCAGCTAAAGAAGCTTTTATTTGGAATTGTATGAGGGAAACCATACGTAAGGTTATCAGATCCTGCGATAATTGCCAGCGGAGCAAATACATTTCGAAGATAGCTAAAGAACCACCGATTGCTATAATTCCGTCTAAACCAAGAGAATTACATGCAACGGACATTTATGTCCCACTTCCAAGATCATTTAGAGGAAACCAGTATATCTTGGTTACAATAGATGTATTCTCTAAACTGGTAATGTTGTACCCGATTCAGAAGGCTACATCGCGATATATCATTAGGCGGCTAGAGAATTGTGTTTTCAAAGAAGCCGGCACACCCGAATTCTTATTAAGTAATCATGGGAGCCAATTCACAAGTCAAGAATTTCAGCAGGCAATGGAAAGGCTAAATGTAAAGCATATCCTCAATACTATCAGATATCCTGAAGGAAATCCCACAGAACGAATAATGGCTGAAATTGGAAAATTCTGTCAACTTTACTGTTCGGATAATCATGATAAATGGATGAAGGTTATACCCATCATTAAAGAAAGCCTTAATTCGACTATACATGAAAGTACATCGCAAGTGCCATACATGTTACATTATGGACGTAAACCAGAGAGAGTATGAGATGCGATTATTTCCACAGCACCGTAAATAATTCAATCAGTTCCCACGCACATAGACATGGCTAGAGAGAGCTTGGAACGCCACGCCGTGAAGAGAAAGAAAAGACAGGCAGGAAGAAAATTCAGAGAACCTCTACGGGAAAACGATTTAGTCCTGATAAGGAGACCAGTATCATCCAACTTACCCATGAGAGTCTATAACAAATTCGCTAAGCTTTATTATGGTCCAGTAAAGATTGTAAGAGTATTTGGCAACAACAGTTATCGTTTGGCAGAAATACACTCCGACCGAGTGATTGGAAACTACATCGCTGGAAATCAAACCAGAGGATTAATACTGGACAGACATGTTTGATTTCTTCACATAATCTAAGCATAATGATGTTTTATAAGTTCTCTGACCAAAACTTATAAAAACCAGGAGAGGGGAACATGTGACCGAAATCCACCATGTTGGTGATGTTTAATTGCCGAGATTCGCAAAGCAAACTTGGAAGTATTTGATGAATGCAACATATTGTAATGTATTCCAGCATGTGTTTGTAACAGACCCAGAGCTAAAGAAACACTCTTCATAATTATTCTAGCTGATAAATGGACCTATCATTATGGCATTGAGCTAAAATTTAGCACAAGCGAGAGTCGAACATCATCAACTCCCAACGGCTTTGACAAGTCGTGACGCAATCGATGAGGGGTGGAAACTTGCGCACGCACCGCTTTGAATCAGGTGACTACGCAGCGTGCACTCTGTCAGTTCTAGAACTCGGTCATTCGAGAATTCTTTTTCACTGGCTAAACTCATGTGTGCGCGAAGATGAGGTTTTCTCATACGTGCGGAAAGCGTCTGTTTGCACTATTTAACTAACCATCACAATTTGGCTGGTGATACGCCGATACTTATAATAATTTCTTTACCAGTGTTAAGTAAAGTAAAGTCAGTGTTTTCTACAAGTGGCAGAAATACTATAAGTAAGAATTATAATATTATTCAGCGGACACATTCACAGCACCATTGCGGACTGGAAATATATTACCGGAGAAGGCAGGCCAGTAATTCCCGTATTTCCCGTACGAAAATCCACCAAATTCCCGTATATTTTAGAACCCTCTAAGACTAGAGTTCGCATACCGAATGGCTGAAAAATGAATCTTAAAGCGCGAATCAAGATTTTCTGGCTTGAGTGTAACTGCATTTTTGGAGACACTTCCGCAGCTCACGATTGATGGCGATATTTAGGCCTAACCCACAGCGTGAGCAAAGCGCGCGCCCACGCGCGCGAGTGACCTCTCTCGCAGGTGGGATGGGATGCTACGAACACAAATAAAATACCGTTTACCTGAGGAGAGCTGATATAAATGACTTTTACTGGGGAGTAGTGATGTGCGCGAGTGACGCTTGGACTCGCGAGAATCGAGTCTAGCAGTTCCGAGTCTGAACGAGTAACCCGTGCGAAGGACTCGAGTCTCCACGATGACGTCACGATCCGTACTTACGATATAGGACAGAATGCGGCCAAATTCCCAACACTCGCTAAACTTGCAAACGACTTTTCTACTAGTGATTTACAAGAGAAATCGTTTGCAAAACGCACACTATGCTTCATATTATAACGACTAGGTAATGATAAAGAAAGAAATGTTATTTTAAAAAATCAAGTTAAAAAATCCTCCTCGCCGGGAATCGAACCCCAGCACGCTGCGTGAAAGTTAGCACCGTTAACCACTCAACCAGAGATATCGATAAGTCTACTGGCGTTATCAACAGCGATATATACTACTGCTTAGCAAATTATCACGTTGAAGGAAATTTCTCTTTACTGTATTGCGTTCTTTCTTTCTGTCATCAGTCCACTTCTTGCCGGTTTCCAATTTTGAATATTCTATTGTATCACTGTGCATTGATGGGAAACGAATACAATACTTGGCCAAGGCGTACCGACATTACTATATATCGTGTAGTTTCCATATAAGGCTCACGGATAACGCTGACAGCGTCCTCGGCCTCGATTCCGGACTCGAGTATCTCGAGTTTTACGGTTTCAGACTCGATTCTTCGAGTCCACTCGCAGCCCATCACTACTGAGGAGGGTTGAGAGAGTAGAGAATAGGAGTGTCACATCTTCATATATATTATTGCAGTAGTATGCATCCCTCCTGCGGCGCTCACAAGCGACCGATCGTGACAAATGAGCATTCAAATGAAAGAGAATAGACATTAGCAGTGACGTATTGCACTATAATTTCATAAATATCTATAATTTCTTAAAAAAGGACTTTAAAAAAATTGTAAGAAGTGTGCGATTTGCAATCACCGTTGATGTAGGATAATACGCTCCATACTTGCTGTCCACGGGCCACTGAGACGCATGTTTCATGTCATATTAACATTCTGAGGTCTTTCCTTTATCCTGAAATGTTAATAGTGTTCTATAATCATTTGGTAGAAATAAAAACATAACCTTTCTCCTTAAGTGTCTCATTATAAATCTATTGGAGAAAGAGTGGTTTTTGAACATGCAAGATTTCTCGCACGGGTCCGCTAGTAATAAATATTTACTGGAAGTGATTGAATTGTATGGTACCGTAACCTTATAGAGCTTCCACGAGTTAAAATGGCATCGAAGCTTATGCATAACGAACTTCCGGTCCGCGAATCTCCATTTGATTTTCATTGGCAGTGAAACGTTCGTTCGTGATTATCTTCCTTATTATTTCGGATTGTGGTTTTGTTTTTAGGCGTTCAACTTATGAAATAATAACTAGAGGGTTGGCCTTTCATGAATATTGCAAAGACAAGTGTCTCCAAAAAGAGTAATTAGGAGAACTTCGCATCAGAGACGACCATAACAAACGGCTTGCCTATACTCTGGGAACTGCCTGAATAGGATTGACATTTGGCCGGATGTTTCACCTCAGTCATCACCTCTCTGCCTCTTGACCAATCCATGATCGCATAGTTGATGTCATAATTCTCTGCGTTGCAATATCACAGCCCACGTGCGTCAGTGCATGGTTAGCTGTGTCTCCGACTTGTACAGTGTGAACGCTTGTTATTCTAACAGTGTGTTGGTGCTTTAGTGATAATAATAGTGCTTTAATAATTGTTTGTGTAGTACTGTAGAGTAGAACAGCAGTAGTTAAAAGTAATTAGAAACTTATATTTGTGAAAAGATGGTATATTGGCTTTCACGGCCGGTGAATTAAAACTCAGCAATTCTTCTAGGTTTGTGCCGTGTCTTGTGTGGGGTTTCGCCTAGGACACCAAGCTAGGCTCATCGGCGGGCTCTTGGTGTCCCCGCCCGGATCCCCACAGGAGTGACGAACTGCGCGCCACCTCCCTTTATATAAGGTGCAACTGCACCACTTGACTACGAGAACTAAAAGTTCAAGCAGCCTTAACCTCCCTATGAAGGCTTCCAAAAAGATGGTATATTGGCTTTCACGGCCGGTGAATTAAAACTCAGCAATTCTTCTAGGTTTGTGCCGTGTCTTGTGTGGGGTTTCGCCTAGGACACCAAGCTAGGCTCATCGGCGGGCTCTTGGTGTCCCCGCCCGGACCCCCACAGGAGTGACGAACTGCGCGCCACCTCCCTTTATATAAGGTGCAACTGCACCACTTGACTACGAGAACTAAAAGTTCAAGCAGCCTTAACCTCCCTATGAAGGCTTCCAAAAAGATGGTATATTGGCTTTCACGGCCGGTGAATTAAAACTCAGCAATTCTTCTAGGTTTGTGCCGTGTCTTGTGTGGGGTTTCGCCTAGGACACCAAGCTAGGCTCATCGGCGGGCTCTTGGTGTCCCCGCCCAGACCCCCACAGGAGTGACGAACTGCGCGCCACCTCCCTTTATATAAGGTGCAACTGCACCACTTGACTACGAGAACTAAAAGTTCAAGCAGCCTTAACCTCCCTATGAAGGCTTCCAAAAAGATGGTATATTGGCTTTCACGGCCGGTGAATTAAAACTCAGCAATTCTTCTAGGTTTGTGCCGTGTCTTGTGTGGGGTTTCGCCTAGGACACCAAGCTAGGCTCATCGGCGGGCTCTTGGTGTCCCCGTCCGGACCCCCACAGGAGTGACGAACTGCGCGCCACCTCCCTTTATATAAGGTGCAACTGCACCACTTGACTACGAGAACTAAAAGTTCAAGCAGCCTTAACCTCCCTATGAAGGCTTCCAAAAAGATGGTATATTGGCTTTCACGGCCGGTGAATTAAAACTCAGCAATTCTTCTAGGTTTGTGCCGTGTCTTGTGTGGGGTTTCGCCTAGGACACCAAGCTAGGCTCATCGGCGGGCTCTTGGTGTCCCCGCCCGGACCCCCACAGGAGTGACGAACTGCGCGCCACCTCCCTTTATATAAGGTGCAACTGCACCACTTGACTACGAGAACTAAAAGTTCAAGCAGCCTTAACCTCCCTATGAAGGCTTCCAAAAAGATGGTATATTGGCTTTCACGGCCGGTGAATTAAAACTCAGCAATTCTTCAAGGTTTGTGCCGTGTCTTGTGTGGGGTTTCGCCTAGGACACCAAGCTAGGCTCATCGGCGGGCTCTTGGTGTCCCCGCCCGGACCCCCACAGGAGTGACGAACTGCGCGCCACCTCCCTTTATATAAGGTGCAACTGCACCACTTGACTACGAGAACTAAAAGTTCAAGCAGCCTTAACCTCCCTATGAAGGCTTCCAAAAAGATGGTATATTGGCTTTCACGGCCGGTGAATTAAAACTCAGCAATTCTTCTAGGTTTGTGCCGTGTCTTGTGTGGGGTTTCGCCTAGGACACCAAGCTAGGCTCATCGGCGGGCTCTTGGTGTCCCCGCCCGGACCCCCACAGGAGTGACGAACTGCGCGCCACCTCCCTTTATATAAGGTGCAACTGCACCACTTTACTACGAGAACTAAAAGTTCAAGCAGCCTTAACCTCCCTATGAAGGCTTCCAAAAAGATGGTATATTGGCTTTCACGGCCGGTGAATTAAAACTCAGCAATTCTTCTAGGTTTGTGCCGTGTCTTGTGTGGGGTTTCGCCTAGGACACCAAGCTAGGCTCATCGGCGGGCTCTTGGTGTCCCCGCCCGGACCCCCACAGGAGTGACGAACTGCGCGCCACCTCCCTTTATATAAGGTGCAACTGCACCACTTGACTACGAGAACTTTCAAGCAGCCTTAACCTCCCTATGAAGGCTTCCAAAAAGATGGTATATTGGCTTTCACGGCCGGTGAATTAAAACTCAGCAATTCTTCTAGGTTTGTGCCGTGTCTTGTGTGGGGTTTCGCCTAGGACACCAAGCTAGGCTCATCGGCGGGCTCTTGGTGTCCCCGCCCGGACCCCCACAGGAGTGACGAACTGCGCGCCACCTCCCTTTATATAAGGTGCAACTGCACCACTTGACTACGAGAACTAAAAGTTCAAGCAGCCTTAACCTCCCTATGAAGGCTTCCAAAAAGATGGTATATTGGCTTTCACGGCCGGTGAATTAAAACTCAGCAATTCTTCTAGGTTTGTGCCGTGTCTTGTGTGGGGTTTCGCCTAGGACACCAAGCTAGGCTCATCGGCGGGCTCTTGGTGTCCCCCGCCCGGACCCCCACAGGAGTGACGAACTGCGCGCCACCTCCCTTTATATAAGGTGCAACTGCACCACTTGACTACGAGAACTAAAAGTTCAAGCAGCCTTAACCTCCCTATGAAGGCTTCCAAAAAGATGGTATATTGGCTTTCACGGCCGGTGAATTAAAACTCAGCAATTCTTCTAGGTTTGTGCCGTGTCTTGTGTGGGGTTTCGCCTAGGACACCAAGCTAGGCTCATCGGCGGGCTCTTGGTGTCCCCGCCCGGACCCCCACAGGAGTGACGAACTGCGCGCCACCTCCCTTTATATAAGGTGCAACTGCACCACTTGACTACGAGAACTAAAAGTTCAAGCAACCTTAACCTCCCTATGAAGGCTTCCAAAAAGATGGTATATTGGCTTTCACGGCCGGTGAATTAAAACTCAGCAATTCTTCTAGGTTTGTGCCGTGTCTTGTGTGGGGTTTCGCCTAGGACACCAAGCTAGGCTCATCGGCGGGCTCTTGGTGTCCCCGCCCGGACCCCCACAGGAGTGACGAACTGCGCGCCACCTCCCATTATATAAGGTGCAACTGCACCACTTGACTACGAGAACTAAAAGTTCAAGCAGCCTTAACCTCCCTATGAAGGCTTCCAAAAAGATGGTATATTGGCTTTCACGGCCGGTGAATTAAAACTCAGCAATTCTTCTAGGTTTGTGCCGTGTCTTGTGTGGGGTTTCGCCTAGGACACCAAGCTAGGCTCATCGGCGGGCTCTTGGTGTCCACGCCCGGACCCCCACAGGAGTGACGAACTGCGCGCCACCTCCCTTTATATAAGGTGCAACTGCACCACTTGACTACGAGAACTAAAAGTTCAAGCAGCCTCAACCTCCCTATGAAGGCTTCCAAAAAGATGGTATATTGGCTTTCACGGCCGGTGAATTAAAACTCAGCAATTCTTCTAGGTTTGTGCCGTGTCTTGTGTGGGGTTTCGCCTAGGACACCAAGCTAGGCTCATCGGCGGGCTCTTGGTGTCCCCGCCCGGACCCCCACAGGAGTGACGAACTGCGCGCCACCTCCCTTTATATAAGGTGCAACTGCACCACTTGACTACGAGAACTAAAAGTTCAAGCAGCCTTAACCTCCCTATGAAGGCTTCCAAAAAGATGGTATATTGGCTTTCACGGCCGGTGAATTAAAACTCAGCAATTCTTCTAGGTTTGTGCCGTGTCTTGTGTGGGGTTTCGCCTAGGATACCAAGCTAGGCTCATCGGCGGGCTCTTGGTGTCCCCGCCCGGACCCCCACAGGAGTGACGAACTGCGCGCCACCTCCCTTTATATAAGGTGCAACTGCACCACTTGACTACGAGAACTAAAAGTTCAAGCAGCCTTAACCTCCCTATGAAGGCTTCCAAAAAGATGGTATATTGGCTTTCACGGCCGGTGAATTAAAACTCAGCAATTCTTCTAGGTTTGTGCCGTGTCTTGTGTGGGGTTTCGCCTAGGACACCAAGCTAGGCTCATCGGCGGGCTCTTGGTGTCCCCGCCCGGACCCCCACAGGAGTGACGAACTGCGCGCCACCTCCCTTTATATAAGGTGCAACTGCACCACTTGACTACGAGAACTAAAAGTTCAAGCAGCCTTAACCTCCCTATGAAGGCTTCCAAAAAGATGGTATATTGGCTTTCACGGCCGGTGAATTAAAACTTAGCAATTCTTCTAGGTTTGTGCCGTGTCTTGTGTGGGGTTTCGCCTAGGACACCAAGCTAGGCTCATCGGCGGGCTCTTGGTGTCCCCGCCCGGACCCCCACAGGAGTGACGAACTGCGCGCCACCTCCCTTTATATAAGGTGCAACTGCACCACTTGACTACGAGAACTAAAAGTTCAAGCAGCCTTAACCTCCCTATGAAGGCTTCCAAAAAGATGGTATATTGGCTTTCACGGCCGGTGAATTAAAACTCAGCAATTCTTCTAGGTTTGTGCCGTGTCTTGTGTGGGGTTTCGCCTAGGACACCAAGCTAGGCTCATCGGCGGGCTCTTGGTGTCCCCGCCCGGACCCCCACAGGAGTGACGAACTGCGCGCCACCTCCCTTTATATAAGGTGCAACTGCACCACTTGACTACGAGAACTAAAAGTTCAAGCAGCCTTAACCTCCCTATGAAGGCTTCCAAAAAGATGGTATATTGGCTTTCACGGCCGGTGAATTAAAACTCAGCAATTCTTCTAGGTTTGTGCCGTGTCTTGTGTGGGGTTTCGCCTAGGACACCAAGCTAGGCTCATCGGCGGGCTCTTGGTGTCCCCGCCCGGACCCCCACAGGAGTGACGAACTGCGCGCCACCTCCCTTTATATAAGGTGCAACTGCACCACTTGACTACGAGAACTAAAAGTTCAAGCAGCCTTAACCTCCCTATGAAGGCTTCCAAAAAGATGGTATATTGGCTTTCACGGCCGGTGAATTAAAAACTCAGCAATTCTTCTAGGTTTGTGCCGTGTCTTGTGTGGGGTTTCGCCTAGGACACCAAGCTAGGCTCATCGGCGGGCTCTTGGTGTCCCCGCCCGGACCCCCACAGGAGTGACGAACTGCGCGCCACCTCCCTTTATATAAGGTGCAACTGCACCACTTGACTACGAGAACTAAAAGTTCAAGCAGCCTTAACCTCCCTATGAAGGTTTCCAAAAAGATGGTATATTGGCTTTCACGGCCGGTGAATTAAAACTCAGCAATTCTTCTAGGTTTGTGGCGTGTCTTGTGTGGGGTTTCGCCTAGGACACCAAGCTAGGCTCATCGGCGGGCTCTTGGTGTCCCCCGCCCGGACCCCCACAGGAGTGACGAACTGCGCGCCACCTCCCTTTATATAAGGTGCAACTGCACCACTTGACTACGAGAACTAAAAGTTCAAGCAGCCTTAACCTCCCTATGAAGGCTTCCAAAAAGATGGTATATTGGCTTTCACGGCCGGTGAATTAAAACTCAGCAATTCTTCTAGGTTTGTGCCGTGTCTTGTGTGGGGTTTCGCCTAGGACACCAAGCTAGGCTCATCGGCGGGCTCTTGGTGTCCCCGCCCGGACCCCCACAGGAGTGACGAACTGCGCGCCACCTCCCCTTTATATAAGGTGCAACTGCACCACTTGACTACGAGAACTAAAAGTTCAAGCAGCCTTAACCTCCCTATGAAGGCTTCCAAAAAGATGGTATATTGGCTTTCACGGCCGGTGAATTAAAACTCAGCAATTCTTCTAAGTTTGTGCCGTGTCTTGTGTGGGGTTTCGCCTAGGACACCAAGCTAGGCTCATCGGCGGGCTCTTGGTGTCCCCGCCCGGGACCCCCACAGGAGTGACGAACTGCGCGCCACCTCCCTTTATATAAGGTGCAACTGCACCACTTGACTACGAGAACTAAAAGTTCAAGCAGCCTTAACCTCCCTATGAAGGCTTCCAAAAAGATGGTATATTGGCTTTCACGGCCGGTGAATTAAAACTCAGCAATTCTTCAAGGTTTGTGCCGTGTCTTGTGTGGGGTTTCGCCTAGGACACCAAGCTAGGCTCATCGGCGGGCTCTTGGTGTCCCCGCCCGGACCCCCACAGGAGTGACGAACTGCGCGCCACCTCCCTTTATATAAGGTGCAACTGCACCACTTGACTACGAGAACTAAAAGTTCAAGCAGCCTTAACCTCCCTATGAAGGCTTCCAAAAAGATGGTATATTGGCTTTCACGGCCGGTGAATTAAAACTCAGCAATTCTTCTAGGTTTGTGCCGTGTCTTGTGTGGGGTTTCGCCTAGGACACCAAGCTAGGCTCATCGGCGGGCTCTTGGTGTCCCCGCCCGGACCCCCACAGGAGTGACGAACTGCGCGCCACCTCCCTTTATATAAGGTGCAACTGCACCACTTGACTACGAGAACTAAAAGCTCAAGCAGCCTTAACCTCCCTATGAAGGCTCCCAAAAAGATGGTATATTGGCTTTCACGGCCGGTGAATTAAAACTCAGCAATTCTTCTAGGTTTGTGCCGTGTCTTGTGTGGGGTTTCGCCTAGGACACCAAGCTAGGCTCATCGGCGGGCTCTTGGTGTCCCCGCCCGGACCCCCACAGGAGTGACGAACTGCGCGCCACCTCCCTTTATATAAGGTGCAACTGCACCACTTGACTACGAGAACTAAAAGTTCAAGCAGCCTTAACCTCCCTATGAAGGCTTCCAAAAAGATGGTATATTGGCTTTCACGGCCGGTGAATTAAAACTCAGCAATTCTTCTGGGTTTGTGCCGTGTCTTGTGTGGGGTTTCGCCTAGGACACCAAGCTAGGCTCATCGGCGGGCTCTTGGTGTCCCCGCCCGGACCCCCACAGGAGTGACGAACTGCGCGCCACCTCCCTTTATATAAGGTGCAACTGCACCACTTGACTACGAGAACTAAAAGTTCAAGCAGCCTTAACCTCCCTATGAAGGCTTCCAAAAAGATGGTATATTGGCTTTCACGGCCGGTGAATTAAAACTCAGCAATTCTTCTAGGTTTGTGCCGTGTCTTGTGTGGGGTTTCGCCTAGGACACCAAGCTAGGCTCATCGGCGGGCTCTTGGTGTCCCCGCCCGGACCCCCACAGGAGTGACGAACTGCGCGCCACCTCCCTCTATATAAGGTGCAACTGCACCACTTGACTACGAGAACTAAAAGTTCAAGCAGCCTTAACCTCCCTATGAAGGCTTCCAAAAAGATGGTATATTGGCTTTCACGGCCGGTGAATTAAAACTCAGCAATTATTCTAGGTTTGTGCCGTGTCTTGTGTGGGGTTTCGCCTAGGACACCAAGCTAGGCTCATCGGCGGGCTCTTGGTGTCCCCGCCCGGACCCCCACAGGAGTGACGAACTGCGCGCCACCTCCCTTTATATAAGGTGCAACTGCACCACTTGACTACGAGAACTAAAAGTTCAAGCAGCCTTAACCTCCCTATGAAGGCTTCCAAAAAGATGGTATATTGGCTTTCACGGCCGGTGAATTAAAACTCAGCAATTCTTCTAGGTTTGTGCCGTGTCTTGTGTGGGGTTTCGCCTAGGACACCAAGCTAGGCTCATCGGCGGGCTCTTGGTGTCCCCGCCCGGACCCCCACAGGAGTGACGAACTGCGCGCCACCTCCCTTTATATAAGGTGCAACTGCACCACTTGACTACGAGAACTAAAAGTTCAAGCAGCCTTAACCTCCCTATGAAGGCTTCCAAAAAGATGGTATATTGGCTTTCACGGCCGGTGAATTAAAACTCAGCAATTCTTCTAGGTTTGTGCCGTGTCTTGTGTGGGGTTTCGCCTAGGACACCAAGCTAGGCTCATCGGCGGGCTCTTGGTGTCCCCGCCCGGACCCCCACAGGAGTGACGAACTGCGCGCCACCTCTCTTTATATAAGGTGCAACTGCACCACTTGACTACGAGAACTAAAAGTTCAAGCAGCCTTAACCTCCCTATGAAGGCTTCCAAAAAGATGGTATATTGGCTTTCACGGCCGGTGAATTAAAACTCAGCAATTCTTCTAGGTTTGTGCCGTGTCTTGTGTGGGGTTTCGCCTAGGACACCAAGCTAGGCTCATCGGCGGGCTCTTGGTGTCCCCGCCCGGACCCCCACAGGAGTGACGAACTGCGCGCCACCTCCCTTTATATAAGGTGCAACTGCACCACTTGACTACGAGAACTAAAAGTTCAAGCAGCCTTAACCTCCCTATGAAGGCTTCCAAAAAGATGGTATATTGGCTTTCACGGCCGGTGAATTAAAACTCAGCAATTCTTCTAGGTTTGTGCCGTGTCTTGTGTGGGGTTTCGCCTAGGACACCAAGCTAGGCTCATCGGCGGGCTCTTGGTGTCCCCGCCCAGACCCCCACAGGAGTGACGAACTGCGCGCCACCTCCCTTTATATAAGGTGCAACTGCACCACTTGACTACGAGAACTAAAAGTTCAAGCAGCCTTAACCTCCCTATGAAGGCTTCCAAAAAGATGGTATATTGGCTTTCACGGCCGGTGAATTAAAACTCAGCAATTCTTCTAGGTTTGTGCCGTGTCTTGTGTGGGGTTTCGCCTAGGATACCAAGCTAGGCTCATCGGCGGGCTCTTGGTGTCCCCGCCCGGACCCCCACAGGAGTGACGAACTGCGCGCCACCTCCCTTTATATAAGGTGCAACTGCACCACTTGACTACGAGAACTAAAAGTTCAAGCAGCCTTAACCTCCCTATGAAGGCTTCCAAAAAGATGGTATATTGGCTTTCACGGCCGGTGAATTAAAACTCAGCAATTCTTCTAGGTTTGTGCCGTGTCTTGTGTGGGGTTTCGCCTAGGACACCAAGCTAGGCTCATCGGCGGGCTCTTGGTGTCCCCGCCCGGACCCCCACAGGAGTGACGAACTGCGCGCCACCTCCCTTTATATAAGGTGCAACTGCACCACTTGACTACGAGAACTAAAAGTTCAAGCAGCCTTAACCTCCCTATGAAGGCTTCCAAAAAGATGGTATATTGGCTTTCACGGCCGGTGAATTAAAACTCAGCAATTCTTCTAGGTTTGTGCCGTGTCTTGTGTGGGGTTTCGCCTAGGACACCAAGCTAGGCTCATCGGCGGGCTCTTGGTGTCCCCGCCCGGACCCCCACAGGAGTGACGAACTGCGCGCCACCTCCCTTTATATAAGGTGCAACTGCACCACTTGACTACGAGAACTAAAAGTTCAAGCAGCCTTAACCTCCCTATGAAGGCTTCCAAAAAGATGGTATATTGGCTTTCACGGCCGGTGAATTAAAACTCAGCAATTCTTCTAGGTTTGTGCCGTGTCTAGTGTGGGGTTTCGCCTAGGACACCAAGCTAGGCTCATCGGCGGGCTCTTGGTGTCCCCGCCCGGACCCCCACAGGAGTGACGAACTGCGCGCCACCTCCCTTTATATAAGGTGCAACTGCACCACTTGACTACGAGAACTAAAAGTTCAAGCAGCCTTAACCTCCCTATGAAGGCTTCCAAAAAGATGGTATATTGGCTTTCACGGCCGGTGAATTAAAACTCAGCAATTCTTCTAGGTTTGTGCCGTGTCTTGTGTGGGGTTTCGCCTAGGACACCAAGCTAGGCTCATCGGCGGGCTCTTGGTGTCCCCGCCCGGACCCCCACAGGAGTGACGAACTGCGCGCCACCTCCCTTTATATAAGGTGCAACTGCACCACTTGACTACGAGAACTAAAAGTTCAAGCAGCCTTAACCTCCCTATGAAGGCTTCCAAAAAGATGGTATATTGGCTTTCACGGCCGGTGAATTAAAACTCAGCAATTCTTCTAGGTTTGTGCCGTGTCTTGTGTGGGGTTTCGCCTAGGACACCAAGCTAGGCTCATCGGCGGGCTCTTGGTGTCCCCGCCCGGACCCCCACAGGAGTGACGAACTGCGCGCCACCTCCCTTTATATAAGGTGCAACTGCACCACTTGACTACGAGAACTAAAAGTTCAAGCAGCCTTAACCTCCCTATGAAGGCTTCCAAAAAGATGGTATATTGGCTTTCACGGCCGGTGAATTAAAACTCAGCAATTCTTCTAGGTTTGTGCCGTGTCTTGTGTGGGGTTTCGCCTAGGACACCAAGCTAGGCTCATCGGCGGGCTCTTGGTGTCCCCGCCCAGACCCCCACAGGAGTGACGAACTGCGCGCCACCTCCCTTTATATAAGGTGCAACTGCACCACTTGACTACGAGAACTAAAAGTTCAAGCAGCCTTAACCTCCCTATGAAGGCTTCCAAAAAGATGGTATATTGGCTTTCACGGCCGGTGAATTAAAACTCAGCAATTCTTCTAGGTTTGTGCCGTGTCTTGTGTGGGGTTTCGCCTAGGACACCAAGCTAGGCTCATCGGCGGGCTCTTGGTGTCCCCGTCCGGACCCCCACAGGAGTGACGAACTGCGCGCCACCTCCCTTTATATAAGGTGCAACTGCACCACTTGACTACGAGAACTAAAAGTTCAAGCAGCCTTAACCTCCCTATGAAGGCTTCCAAAAAGATGGTATATTGGCTTTCACGGCCGGTGAATTAAAACTCAGCAATTCTTCTAGGTTTGTGCCGTGTCTTGTGTGGGGTTTCGCCTAGGACACCAAGCTAGGCTCATCGGCGGGCTCTTGGTGTCCCCGCCCGGACCCCCACAGGAGTGACGAACTGCGCGCCACCTCCCTTTATATAAGGTGCAACTGCACCCCTTGACTACGAGAACTAAAAGTTCAAGCAGCCTTAACCTCCCTATGAAGGCTTCCAAAAAGATGGTATATTGGCTTTCACGGCCGGTGAATTAAAACTCAGCAATTCTTCTAGGTTTGTGCCGTGTCTTGTGTGGGGTTTCGCCTAGGACACCAAGCTAGGCTCATCGGCGGGCTCTTGGTGTCCCCGCCCGGACCCCCACAGGAGTGACGAACTGCGCGCCACCTCCCTTTATATAAGGTGCAACTGCACCTCTTGACTACGAGAACTAAAAGTTCAAGCAGCCTTAACCTCCCTATGAAGGCTTCCAAAAAGATGGTATATTGGCTTTCACGGCCGGTGAATTAAAACTCAGCAATTCTTCTAGGTTTGTGCCGTGTCTTGTGTGGGGTTTCGCCTAGGACACCAAGCTAGGCTCATCGGCGGGCTCTTGGTGTCCCCGCCCGGACCCCCACAGGAGTGACGAACTGCGCGCCACCTCCCTTTATATAAGGTGCAACTGCACCACTTGACTACGAGAACTAAAAGTTCAAGCAGCCTTAACCTCCCTATGAAGGCTTCCAAAAAGATGGTATATTGGCTTTCACGGCCGGTGAATTAAAACTCAGCAATTCTTCTAGGTTTGTGCCGTGTCTTGTGTGGGGTTTCGCCTAGGACACCAAGCTAGGCTCATCGGCGGGCTCTTGGTGTCCCCGCCCGGACCCCCACAGGAGTGACGAACTGCGCGCCACCTCCCTTTATATAAGGTGCAACTGCACCACTTGACTACGAGAACTAAAAGTTCAAGCAGCCTTAACCTCCCTATGAAGGCTTCCAAAAAGATGGTATATTGGCTTTCACGGCCGGTGAATTAAAACTCAGCAATTCTTCTAGGTTTGTGCCGTGTCTTGTGTGGGGTTTCGGCTAGGACACCAAGCTAGGCTCATCGGCGGGCTCTTGGTGTCCCCGCCCGGACCCCCACAGGAGTGACGAACTGCGCGCCACCTCCCTTTATATAAGGTGCAACTGCACCACTTGACTACGAGAACTAAAAGTTCAAGCAGCCTTAACCTCCCTATGAAGGCTTCCAAAAAGATGGTATATTGGCTTTCACGGCCGGTGAATTAAAACTCAGCAATTCTTCTAGGTTTGTGCCGTGTCTTGTGTGGGGTTTCGCCTAGGATACCAAGCTAGGCTCATCGGCGGGCTCTTGGTGTCCCCGCCCGGACCCCCACAGGAGTGACGAACTGCGCGCCACCTCCCTTTATATAAGGTGCAACTGCACCACTTGACTACGAGAACTAAAAGTTCAAGCAGCCTTAACCTCCCTATGAAGGCTTCCAAAAAGGTGGTATATTGGCTTTCACGGCCGGTGAATTAAAACTCAGCAATTCTTCTAGGTTTGTGCCGTGTCTTGTGTGGGGTTTCGCCTAGGACACCAAGCTAGGCTCATCGGCGGGCTCTTGGTGTCCCCGCCCGGACCCCCACAGGAGTGACGAACTGCGCGCCACCTCCCTTTATATAAGGTGCAACTGCACCACTTGACTACGAGAACTAAAAGTTCAAGCAGCCTTAACCTCCCTATGAAGGCTTCCAAAAAGATGGTATATTGGCTTTCACGGCCGGTGAATTAAAACTCAGCAATTCTTCTAGGTTTGTGCCGTGTCTTGTGTGGGGTTTCGCCTAGGACACCAAGCTAGGCTCATCGGCGGGCTCTTGGTGTCCCCGCCCGGACCCCCACAGAAGTGACGAACTGCGCGCCACCTCCCTTTATATAAGGTGCAACTGCACCACTTTACTACGAGAACTAAAAGTTCAAGCAGCCTTAACCTCCCTATGAAGGCTTCCAAAAAGATGGTATATTGGCTTTCACGGCCGGTGAATTAAAACTCAGCAATTCTTCTAGGTTTGTGCCGTGTCTTGTGTGGGGTTTCGCCTAGGACACCAAGCTAGGCTCATCGGCGGGCTCTTGGTGTCCCCGCCCGGACCCCCACAGGAGTGACGAACTGCGCGCCACCTCCCTTTATATAAGGTGCAACTGCACCACTTGACTACGAGAACTAAAAGTTCAAGCAGCCTTAACCTCCCTATGAAGGCTTCCAAAAAGATGGTATATTGGCTTTCACGGCCGGTGAATTAAAACTCAGCAATTCTTCTAGGTTTGTGCCGTGTCTTGTGTGGGGTTTCGCCTAGGACACCAAGCTAGGCTCATCGGCGGGCTCTTGGTGTCCCCGCCCGGACCCCCACAGGAGTGACGAACTGCGCGCCACCTCCCTTTATATAAGGTGCAACTGCACCACTTGACTACGAGAACTAAAAGTTCAAGCAGCCTTAACCTCCCTATGAAGGCTTCCAAAAAGATGGTATATTGGCTTTCACGGCCGGTGAATTAAAACTCAGCAATTCTTCTAGGTTTGTGCCGTGTCTTGTGTGGGGTTTCGCCTAGGACACCAAGCTAGGCTCATCGGCGGGCTCTTGGTGTCCCCGCCCGGACCCCCACAGGAGTGACGAACTGCGCGCCACCTCCCTTTATATAAGGTGCAACTGCACCACTGGACTACGAGAACTAAAAGTTCAAGCAGCCTTAACCTCCCTATGAAGGCTTCCAAAAAGATGGTATATTGGCTTTCACGGCCGGTGAATTAAAACTCAGCAATTCTTCTAGGTTTGTGCCGTGTCTTGTGTGGGGTTTCGCCTAGGACACCAAGCTAGGCTCATCGGCGGGCTCTTGGTGTCCCCGCCCAGACCCCCACAGGAGTGATGAACTGCGCGCCACCTCCCTTTATATAAGGTGCAACTGCACCTCTTGACTACGAGAACTAAAAGTTCAAGCAGCCTTAACCTCCCTATGAAGGCTTCCAAAAAGATGGTATATTGGCTTTCACGGCCGGTGAATTAAAACTCAGCAATTCTTCTAGGTTTGTGCCGTGTCTTGTGTGGGGTTTCGCCTAGGACACCAAGCTAGGCTCATCGGCGGGCTCTTGGTGTCCCCGTCCGGACCCCCACAGGAGTGACGAACTGCGCGCCACCTCCCTTTATATAAGGTGCAACTGCACCACTTGACTACGAGAACTAAAAGTTCAAGCAGCCTTAACCTCCCTATGAAGGCTTCCAAAAAGATGGTATATTGGCTTTCACGGCCGGTGAATTAAAACTCAGCAATTCTTCTAGGTTTGTGCCGTGTCTTGTGTGGGGTTTCGCCTAGGACACCAAGCTAGGCTCATCGGCGGGCTCTTGGTGTCCCCGCCCGGACCCCCACAGGAGTGACGAACTGCGCGCCACCTCCCTTTATATAAGGTGCAACTGCACCACTTGACTACGAGAACTAAAAGTTCAAGCAGCCTTAACCTCCCTATGAAGGCTTCCAAAAAGATGGTATATTGGCTTTCACGGCCGGTGAATTAAAACTCAGCAATTCTTCTAGGTTTGTGCCGTGTCTTGTGTGGGGTTTCGCCTAGGACACCAAGCTAGGCTCATCGGCGGGCTCTTGGTGTCCCCGCCCGGACCCCCACAGGAGTGACGAACTGCGCGCCACCTCCCTTTATATAAGGTGCAACTGCACCACTTGACTACGAGAACTAAAAGTTCAAGCAGCCTTAACCTCCCTATGAAGGCTTCCAAAAAGATGGTATATTGGCTTTCACGGCCGGTGAATTAAAACTCAGCAATTCTTCTAGGTTTGTGCCGTGTCTTGTGTGGGGTTTCGCCTAGGACACCAAGCTAGGCTCATCGGCGGGCTCTTGGTGTCCCCGCCCGGACCCCCACAGGAGTGACGAACTGCGCGCCACCTCCCTTTATATAAGGTGCAACTGAACCACTTGACTACGAGAACTAAAAGTTCAAGCAGCCTTAACCTCCCTATGAAGGCTTCCAAAAAGATGGTATATTGGCTTTCACGGCCGGTGATTTAAAACTCAGCAATTCTTCTAGGTTTTTGCCGTGTCTTGTGTGGGGTTTCGCCTAGGACACCAAGCTAGGCTCATCGGCGGGCTCTTGGTGTCCCCGCCCGGACCCCCACAGGAGTTACGAACTGCGCGCCACCTCCCTTTATATAAGGTGCAACTGCACCACTTGACTACGAGAACTAAAAGTTCAAGCAGCCTTAACCTCCCTATGAAGGCTTCCAAAAAGATGGTATATTGGCTTTCACGGCCGGTGAATTAAAACTCAGCAATTCTTCTAGGTTTGTGCCGTGTCTTGTGTGGGGTTTCGCCTAGGACACCAAGCTAGGCTCATCGGCGGGCTCTTGGTGTCCCCGCCCGGACCCCCACAGGAGTGACGAACTGCGCGCCACCTCCCTTTATATAAGGTGCAACTGCACCACTTGACTACGAGAACTAAAAGTTCAAGCAGCCTTAACCTCCCTATGAAGGCTTCCAAAAAGATGGTATATTGGCTTTCACGGCCGGTGAATTAAAACTCAGCAATTCTTCTAGGTTTGTGCCGTGTCTTGTGTGGGGTTTCGCCTAGGACACCAAGCTAGGCTCATCGGCGGGCTCTTGGTGTCCCCGCCCGGACCCCCACAGGAGTGACGAACTGCGCGCCACCTCCCTTTATATAAGGTGCAACTGCACCACTTGACTACGAGAACTAAAAGTTCAAGCAGCCTTAACCTCCCTATGAAGGCTTCCAAAAAGAAGGTATATTGGCTTTCACGGCCGGTGAATTAAAACTCAGCAATTCTTCTAGGTTTGTGCCGTGTCTTGTGTGGGGTTTCGCCTAGGACACCAAGCTAGGCTCATCGGCGGGCTCTTGGTGTCCCCGCCCGGACCCCCACAGGAGTGACGAACTGCGCGCCACCTCCCTTTATATAAGGTGCAACTGCACCACTTGACTACGAGAACTAAAAGTTCAAGCAGCCTTAACCTCCCTATGAAGGCTTCCAAAAAGATGGTATATTGGCTTTCACGGCCGGTGAATTAAAACTCAGCAATTCTTCTAGGTTTGTGCCGTGTCTTGTGTGGGGTTTCGCCTAGGACACCAAGCTAGGCTCATCGGCGGGCTCTTGGTGTCCCCGCCCGGGCCCCCACAGGAGTGACGAACTGCGCGCCACCTCCCTTTATATAAGGTGCAACTGCACCACTTGACTACGAGAACTAAAAGTTCAAGCAGCCTTAACCTCCCTATGAAGGCTTCCAAAAAGATGGTATATTGGCTTTCACGGCCGGTGAATTAAAACTCAGCAATTCTTCTAGGTTTGTGCCGTGTCTTGTGTGGGGTTTCGCCTAGGACACCAAGCTAGGCTCATCGGCGGGCTCTTGGTGTCCCCGCCCGGACCCCCACAGGAGTGACGAACTGCGCGCCACCTCCCTTTATATAAGGTGCAACTGCACCACTTGGCTACGAGAACTAAAAGTTCAAGCAGCCTTAACCTCCCTATGAATGCTTCCAAAAAGATGGTATATTGGCTTTCACGGCCGGTGAATTAAAACTCAGCAATTCTTCTAGGTTTGTGCCGTGTCTTGTGTGGGGTTTCGCCTAGGACAACAAGCTAGGCTCATCGGCGGGCTCTTGGTGTCCCCGCCCGGACCCCCACAGGAGTGACGAACTGCGCGCCACCTCCCTTTATGTAAGGTGCAACTGCACCACTTGACTTCGAGAACTAAAAGTTCAAGCAGCCTTAACCTCCCTATGAAGGCTTCCAAAAAGATGGTATATTGGCTTTCACGGCCGGTGAATTAAAACTCAGCAATTCTTCTAGGTTTGTGCCGTGTCTTGTGTGGGGTTTCGCCTAGGACACCAAGCTAGGCTCATCGGCGGGCTCTTGGTGTCCCCGCCCGGACCCCCACAGGAGTGACGAACTGCGCGCCACCTCCCTTTATATAAGGTGCAACTGCACCACTTGACTACGAGAACTAAAAGTTCAAGCAGCCTTAACCTCCCTATGAAGGCTTCCAAAAAGATGGTATATTGGCTTTCACGGCCGGTGAATTAAAACTCAGCAATTCTTCTAGGTTTGTGCCGTGTCTTGTGTGGGGTTTCGCCTAGGACACCAAGCTAGGCTCATCGGCGGGCTCTTGGTGTCCCCGCCCGGACCCCCACAGGAGTGACGAACTGCGCGCCACCTCCCTTTATATAAGGTGCAACTGCACCACTTGACTACGAGAACTAAAAGTTCAAGCAGCCTTAACCTCCCTATGAATGCTTCCAAAAAGATGGTATATTGGCTTTCACGGCCGGTGAATTAAAACTCAGCAATTCTTCTAGGTTTGTGCCGTGTCTTGTGTGGGGTTTCGCCTAGGACACCAAGCTAGGCTCATCGGCGGGCTCTTGGTGTCCCCGCCCGGACCCCCACAGGAGTGACGAACTGCGCGCCACCTCCCTTTATGTAAGGTGCAACTGCACCACTTGACTACGAGAACTAAAAGTTCAAGCAGCCTTAACCTCCCAATGAAGGCTTCCAAAAAGATGGTATATTGGCTTTCACGGCCGGTGAATTAAAACTCAGCAATTCTTCTAGGTTTGTGCCGTGTCTTGTGTGGGGTTTCGCCTAGGACACCAAGCTAGGCTCATCGGCGGGCTCTTGGTGTCCCCGCCCGGACCCCCACAGGAGTGACGAACTGCGCGCCACCTCCCTTTATATAAGGTGCAACTGCACCACTTGACTACGAGAACTAAAAGTTCAAGCAGCCTTAACCTCCCTATGAAGGCTTCCAAAAAGATGGTATATTGGCTTTCACGGCCGGTGAATTAAAACTCAGCAATTCTTCTAGGTTTGTGCCGTGTCTTGTGTGGGGTTTCGCCTAGGACACCAAGCTAGGCTCATCGGCGGGCTCTTGGTGTCCCCGCCCGGACCCCCACAGGAGTGACGAACTGCGCGCCACCTCCCTTTATATAAGGTGCAACTGAACCACTTGACTACGAGAACTAAAAGTTCAAGCAGCCTTAACCTCCCTATGAAGGCTTCCAAAAAGATGGTATATTGGCTTTCACGGCCGGTGATTTAAAACTCAGCAATTCTTCTAGGTTTTTGCCGTGTCTTGTGTGGGGTATCGCCTAGGACACCAAGCTAGGCTCATCGGCGGGCTCTTGGTGTCCCCGCCCGGACCCCCACAGGAGTGACGAACTGCGCGCCACCTCCCTTTATATAAGGTGCAACTGCACCACTTGACTACGAGAACTAAAAGTTCAAGCAGCCTTAACCTCCCTATGAAGGCTTCCAAAAAGATGGTATATTGGCTTTCACGGCCGGTGAATTAAAACTCAGCAATTCTTCTAGGTTTGTGCCGTGTCTTGTGTGGGGTTTCGCCTAGGACACCAAGCTAGGCTCATCGGCGGGCTCTTGGTGTCCCCGCCCGGACCCCCACAGGAGTGACGAACTGCGCGCCACCTCCCTTTATATAAGGTGCAACTGCACCACTTGACTACGAGAACTAAAAGTTCAAGCAGCCTTAACCTCCCTATGAAGGCTTCCAAAAAGATGGTATATTGGCTTTCACGGCCGGTGAATTAAAACTCAGCAATTCTTCTAGGTTTGTGCCGTGTCTTGTGTGGGGTTTCGCCTAGGACACCAAGCTAGGCTCATCGGCGGGCTCTTGGTGTCCCCGCCCGGACCCCCACAGGAGTGACGAACTGCGCGCCACCTCCCTTTATATAAGGTGCAACTGCACCACTTGACTACGAGAACTAAAAGTTCAAGCAGCCTTAACCTCCCTATGAAGGCTTCCAAAAAGATGGTATATTGGCTTTCACGGCCGGTGAATTAAAACTCAGCAATTCTTCTAGGTTTGTGCCGTGTCTTGTGTGGGGTTTCGCCTAGGACACCAAGCTAGGCTCATCGGCGGGCTCTTGGTGTCCCCGCCCGGACCCCCACAGGAGTGACGAACTGCGCGCCACCTCCCTTTATATAAGGTGCAACTGCACCACTTGACTACGAGAACTAAAAGTTCAAGCATCACATCAGTGTATATTATCATGAAAGCCAAAAACTGTAATGCCTGTACTAACTATATACACCGTAATGTAAAGAATTTACTAGCATCTATGTATTTGTCCAAAATGCAATAAAATAGATATAATTTATTTATTTTGTGACGCTTTTTGTGTCTGAATTTAGTATTTTGATCGACCAAAATGGAGACTTTTTTTTAATGAAGTCAATTAGGATGTATTCTTCTTTGATTGGCCCACTGAGAGGTTCATCTCTTTGCAAACACAATTCATTATTTTAAAATTTAAAACCAAAATGATGATTTATATTTTGTGTTTAGAAAGCTTTAGTGTGAAAGAAATGAGATATAACAAGATGTTCAGTAAAGAACATACAGTACAGCCTACTTTCTGTATGGGTAGAGTTATAACTCCTTATCAAGGGGTTTATTTGAATATAGCTGTGATTAACGATACGAGTTGCATCGTATAAAACACTCCACGTTTCCTAAGTATCGTTGTTTTTCTCTTTTTACCCAGAGCAATTGATTGGATCATTAGAAGAGATCGCCCATTTACCGTCTTGAATGTTTGGAATCATTTATTTTGCGAATTCTGCAGAAAAAGAGCCTTCTTTGTGAGACTACATATTTGCAGCGTTTCGTCATTGTGACTCTAATAAATAATGCATTGTAATTATTAATGTCTGATATGTTCAAGATGGCGACTGTGAGATACATGCAGAATGATAGTCTTGTGACGAATGCAAAAGAGTCAAGATGGCGACTGTGAGATACATGCAGAGTGATAGTCTTGTGACAAATGCAAGAGAGAAAAATATATGTTTCGCCGTTCTTAAAATATATATGGTGTTAATTGTACAATTGGATCCTGAGTTATTGATTTTGAAGTTTCAACAGTATGTTCAGCCACCATCTGGACAATGTATTCAGTATGTAATGGCTTATTCCAGTAACGTCCTCTCTGTGATATTTATTTCTTATTTAATTTCGTTTAAATTACGCAATTACAGTCAGAATTATTACGCTATAATATTACGTCTAGGCACCAATTTGAAATTTTTATGGGTTATTAATTATTAAATTTCCTAATTATACATCTAGGATACCAAAGGTTTGAAATATCTCCGAAATTTCAATACGGCCACTGTGCGAGATATTCAATGTGATCATCTCTTGATGAACGCAGTTATAGGCTCTAATACGATACTCACCTCTCGGCATGTTTCGTCTTAATTAGTTAATTTCATTCTGAGTTGTCAATTTTAATGTTCTAATATTTTGTACAGTTGCCATCTTGGATGTATGGAGAGTCTGTTGATTTGTGTTGACCACACGTGGCCACATAGACGGTCCTAACTTATCACTCACATTTGTCACGGTAACTCTTAAGAGTTCAGAGTTGCTTATTTACATATTTTATAGTTTCAAGATGGCGGCAGCACGTAGCATGTTCTACAATACACTCGTCACGTTCGTAACAGAAAGTCTAATACTGTGAATATTGCTTCATTTGACCATAGGTAATGGATTATGATGCTTGCATGATACGCATGTCTGCCATCTTGAAATTATTTACTTGATGGACTTAAAGTTGGCGCACCAGACGCTTCGTACACAAAAATATGTTTTGCTAAATTTTGGTAGAGATCTGTCAATTAGTTAAATTGTAATTTTATTTTAGCTTTGAACATTTTGGTGACTGTAATTTTGATTTGCATGGGTTGGTGGCGTTATAAGACATGATACTGAGGTTACTTTTGCTAGTGCTACCTCTAAATCAAATTTGGTTCAATTCGGTCTCTTCGTGTATAAATGATACAGATACACATAAATGCACTCCATTGTTTAAAAAGAACGAAAGTAGGCTGTTTTAGGGAAGGTCTATCTCGCCACTTGTCTGGAAAATAGAGTCCAGTATCATCATTCAAGCAGTTGCACTCTTCCTCTGCATTGTTTGTTTGTTCTGGCAAGGATTGTGACGAGGGTGTCGTCGTTCTTCCAAACCTCTCCATAGAAATGTCGCAGAAGATTGTCAATATGTTTCTTGTTTGCCGCATATTGGTTGAGAACAAAAGGTAACTGTTCTTGTTCAACTAAGGATGATTTACTGTCTGCAGACCAACACTAGATCTGAAGTTTTGGCCATGGTTTCGTCTCAGACTGAAATATAAGTTTCAGCAAGGCTTCAACCAACCCTAAATATACTCTAAGACCTCCACACTTTGAAGCACGCGTGTCAAGAGTAGTCATACATCCCTGCCCGAGCAAACGATGCTTCAACATGAAGAAAAATCTTACAATGTTGGAACCAATCTACAGTAAATGAACACAGCATTGTCTGTAAAATCTTATTTTAGAATATAAGCATTTCCCATGAAAATGAAAATCCACAGCCTGCTTCCAGTCTGCGACCGGGTCAGGAATGGAATGAATGAAGCCCCCATCTAGCGGCGAGGATATGGACTGTGCCTGCTGCCGAGGCCTGGCGCACTCCCCTGGGGCAATGATTAAATGAATGACAGATGAAATGATAGTGGAGAGTGTTGCTGGAATGAAATTTTGACAGGAAAAACCGGAGTACCCGGATAAAAACCTGTCTGCCTCCGTTTTGTCCAGCACAGATCTCACATGGAGTGACCGGGATTTGAACCACGAATTCAGCGGTAAGAGGCCGGCGTGCTGCCGCCTAAGCCACGGAGGCTTTCCAAGCACTTCCCATGACATACATATTTGTGTTACCCGAACATAGTAGAGTTTATCTTCTTTCTTGCCATTTATTAGCGCTTGAACTATGAAACTCCTACCATATTGAGGAAGGAAAAGAAAGCTATATCATACATAGCAAACAAAAAAGCACGTAATTATTACGATTATGATCATATTTATTTTAATATGATTTCACAGATCAAGATTTCACATAATTATCTTTCTCTTTCCTTCAAACTCTCCTCAACAGCTTCTAGAATATTTTGTTGGTCAATGTTTTGTCTTTTAGCTTTCCTTGTAGCTAGCAGGTGTATTTAACCCTCCGTTAGGTGCGTGGGTTAGCTTTCCTTGTAGCTAGCAGGTATACTTAACCCTCCGTTAGGCGCGTGGGTTAGCTTTCTTGTAGCTAGCAGGTATACTTAACCCTCCGTCAGGCGCGTGGGTTAGCTTTCCTTGTAGCTAGCAGGTGTACTTAACCCTCCGTTAGGAGCGTGGGTTAGCTTTTCATGTAGCTAGCAGGTGTACTTAGCCCTCCGTTAGGCGCGTGGGTCTGGTGGCCCCACTTCTCAATGATCGTTCAATATTTCAACTTTATATTCACTCCCTATATCGTAGTTTTCATTTTCAACAATTGATACCAGTGTTTCATCACTAACAAAAAGATTCCAACATTCAAATTCAGGATTAGTAGACCTTACAACAAGGTTGTTTTGTTAGAATACGGGTCGTGTCTGAGTAACCATCCATGCTTCCTTGTTCCACTTCGCGCCATCCTTGCCTAGAACTGTAATCTGTTCGTGTTGTTGACTTTTTAGGGGCTTTGCGATATCGTAGCCATGTAGCCCCGTGTACTTGGGTATGTGTCTGGTAACCTGTATCATTGTGACGTCTCTAGTAGTGTGTGTATTTGTAATTCAGGTAGGATTTGGGTAGTAAGTGGCCGTGGCCTTCAGTTAGGTACCATCCTTGCATTTGCCCGGAGTAGAATTGGAGAAACCACGGAAAACCACTCCTAGGATGGCTGAGGAAGGAATCGAACCCACCAGTTCTTCGCGAGGCTAAGTGTACCCCGTTCTAGCCCTCAGACCAGAATTACATTGCTAGGCAGAGCCGGGATTCAAACCCGGGCCTGACAGCCAAGAATGCTAGCCACTGCGCGAAGAGGAAGACATATAATAAGCTAATAACAATGGCCTAACTACCAATAAATTATAAACGGCCATCCAATTTCTCACTTCCAGTACCGCCCTCGACCCTCCTAATCAATTTCATGGTCAGTATCCGAGTCTTCAGATCTTGTTTCAACTTTGTCTTCAGTATCAGAGTCAACATTTTCTTTGAAATTATCATCAACTAGAGATTCGTTATCTTCCAGCGGAAGACAACATACTTCATCTACATCCTAAGGTTTTCGTAAGTCGTATATCTCTTTATTTATATTCACTGAAGCAACATACTGTACCAGTATTTTCCTGTGCCTATTGGTACAACTTTTGTCCGAAGCATTTTTACGAGATGTTACGACACTTTCAACGTTCTGCAGAGAGCTGGGACCTGCATGCCGCGAGCTTAGGAGAAATTATTATACTACTCCGCTTTACTCTGACGTATCTCGCCACAGGCTAGTCCAATAACCTCACCACACTTGTTTATCAAGGACACACTTGAGAAGTGAAGACAGCAATCCCTCGCAATGGACGTATAAAATTACATAAAATTACTAATTACAGAGATTACAGAGGGGAGCAACTATACACATTCACTCTGAATACTATTTCGTCGCATTCTGATGTTATTTTGAGAATGTTTATAAGCCACAGAAGCATTTAAAATGTTTTCATCGCCATTGTCGGCGATTAACTTCGATATATATCGACTAAGCCATCTTGCGTAGTGGGGGTAGCTTGCAGGGCAGATGTGTGCACTCACTAGAGCGATTACTCTGAATTGAATTTTGAAACAGTGCGCTTGGCAGTTCGCGGGAGTGAAGCGAAAGAGTGATAACTACTTGTGCTACGCAGTGTTCTAGAATGCACTCACGCTAACATCTTAATACGGACTTAGACTCCTGAAAGCAACGTTCTTCCAGGTTATACAAGTATCTTAAATGAACATAGAATATTTACGAGGCACATATTCACCGATTCATCGAACAGTTGATACATAATTCGGCAGTGATATCTCTTAATTTTACCTCCATGATATACAGACTTGAGTCGAGGAGAATAGCCAAGCAATTCTTCGAACGTGCTAATATGCAGTGCTAAGCAAATGACTAGAACGCAACAGTGAAGCAGAATCGAGTATCAGGAGTAATCCCATGCTACCAAATGTACATAATTAGCATGAAAGCAAACTACAAAAGGCGACGCAAGAACTCTACTAATACCATTCTGAAATGAAATACTATCACGTTATGGAGACGATTCAGCAGACAAGCGATTTGGCGTTCTTTATTCTAATGGTCGAGTGAGAGAAGTCCAGGGTTCTTGGAGAGGTGTTCGAGCAGACGAGGAGACGGGTTTGATCGCAGGTTCAGGACCGGGTCAGGTCTTTTCGCTGTTTGGAATAGAGGTTCGATCCCAACAGGAATGATGTGTTTCTATACACATTGTCGACCTGAAGCCATCTGAAGGTAGCTAGAAGATCTGATATTATGTAGATAGTAGAATTAGACGTATTTTTAGAGGACCCCTTTTTTCACTACTTTTTATTATTATGTTGAAAATAAGCAGGTGGATTAACCATGACGCTTCTGTCATTTTTTTCTATCAGTTTATTAAGGTTTTGGTCCGACTAAGGATGCACTTTCTGTCAATTTTTGTAGCTTGTGATAATTTATATTTCATATTTTGAACATCGTTTCTTGAATTTTGGCAATAATATTTTAAACTTTCAATCAATTGAGAAGATTTGCGTTAGGAAAAGACAACGATATATAGAAGATTGCGTATAAAGAGAAGAATATATTTTGATCGTAATAATGGACATTCTAAAACATAATTTTGTAATGAGGTGAATTTGCAGAACAGTATAACTTTCGGTGATACATATAGCAGAGTACTGCGAATGATAGAATTAAGCTACGTTAATTAGAACTTGGAATGGAATCAAGTGAATTTTTTGAAGTAATTATTTATGACATTTTGATAATTGGGCAATGATAGCCAATTTTGTGTAACATTAATTTAAAGGATTTGTCGGATTTGAGGCACTTCACTTTCCGGTTTTATTTAATTCGGAATTTTTGCTTAGTCCTTTCTGAATTAGTTTCTTATTCTAATGGTCTTTATTGAATCCAATTAATATTTGGCATATTTTCCATGGCGTAGGAAAGACATTATCGAGAGGCTGACATATTTCGAATTCTGTTACGGAACTGATTTGAATCTCAACATTATAAATATAATATTGTAATGGACAATTTTTGGTAAATGCATTTCATTTGCGAAATGAACAATAATAATAATAATAATAATAATAACAAAGAGGTAATTTTTCAATAAATGTTAAACGCTACAAATAATCATGTATATAATGAGGGATGATAATCCAGAATATTAAATTGAAACTTATGGAATTTTAAAATGGTGTGGAAGATTAAAGTACAGTTCTTTAAAGCTATTGACGTATTGAAATTGGTCAATACAAGGATAAATGTAACCATATTGAAATATTACGATATCGTTGGATATCTTGAAGCATTGTGGAAGTTTGTACAAAGGAATCTCAAGTACAGTGTAAGTAGTAAGTTTTAATGAGTTTATTAAGTGTTATGCGAGCTGATTGACAATCGCTTAGTTAATTAGTGGTTGAAATTATTCGTGAAAGAGCACGACTGTTATAGCAATAATGCTGATGTTTAAAAACTTACCCACCATTAAATTTAATGAAGGAAAATTTATAATAATGGATTTGATTGTTAAATATAAATTATATTATAGGTGTGAAACGTAAATTGAAACATGCATAATGTTGACAGAAATGAAAAATATTACGAATTAAATGACCGAACATGAAAAATTAATTTGATTAACTTGACCGTTCATCAAATAAGACAGATTTTGATGTGATTATAAAATAATTGGAATGAAGATACTTCAAATGATTGATATGAATCTTGGCTAGATTCGTATGCGAATAATATTGTAACTAGGTGTAGATAAAATTCTTTAAACTTAACCGATGTTCATGTGTAATCGCGAACGATAGTGTTCAATCGTCACTAACGATTTTAGAGGACAGAAATATTTGCAACAGATGAAATATGGGCATCAGCACTGTTAATAAGAAGACATAATCGTTTTTAATTTCTTTATTGTTTGATCTTCGTCATTCAGTATGTCCACGATGACTTCCATCAATAAATTGGTTATTTTAATCTAAATTCTATAATGATCTAGGATTACGGAATAACCCCTCTCATTTGGGTACAATCGTGTTGACCGACTCGAAAGCATCAGACAATTGTTTACTATGAAACAACAAGTGTGCCTTGAAATTCCTTTTCTAATAAAGTAACTCCAAATGCATTTCACGAATGTGGCGTTAGACCACTATGAATGTCATCAATTTAATGTTCTGAGTATATCTTGTTTCGCATGTACACCTGGTATGAGGGTTAAGACCACGATTGACCAACGTGTGTGTTTTCAAACTACTCCCCAGAGTAGAATTTTCTCGCAAGTAGTATATGAATTTGTCTTGAGACCTCTATGGATCATCATGTGTCTCTACGAACTGCTTCGAAGGTAACCTTTGCTCCACATGTACCGCAGGAATATGGCGTTAGGCTACTATGTATCATTAGGGAAGTCTTCAAAGTAAATGGTGCTCCGAATGTACTACATGCGTGGTGCTTAATACCACTATGGATCATCAAGTTCTCTTCAGGAAACCTTTTGCACCAACCTAAACCTAGTGATGAACAAGGTTTTTACTTACCTGAGTGCAGGAGACACCAGGAATACCAGCATCTTCTTGAGAAGGATGAAAAACTGGCAGTTGAAGAGAGAGTAGAATAGTTTCGTGCTGGGCCTATTGTTTTGCGATTCTACCGCGCCATGACTCAAGAAGATGAACTGAGCACCCCAGGGTCATGGACGAACGAACCCTCGTTAAGCGAGTAAGTTCAACCAAGTTCCCACATATGACAGTATCTCGCCAAACATGAGCTGAGAACGAAAATAAAGGGAGACGGACACAAAAGACAACAAGGGATAAGCAAGAAATTGTCGAGACGACATGTATTTCAAATTTGCAAAAGATCCGAAGCGAGTGGAACGATAACAAGCTAGGATGAACTTAAAATAAGTAGAGCACATCAAGATACGTCCACTGCCGCAAGGGAGTAGGGATATAAAAAAAGAAGGATGACGTTGGGAAAGAAAAGATGAATAGGAGCTGACGTAGAGTCTTGTGAAAATCTGGACTGTAACAAAGTAGGCGTTACAGTCCCAAAAGGAGCTCCCGAGTAATGGTAAAGAAAGAAGGAAATAAGAATACATATTGAGGCGAGAACGAACTACATATTAGAGAAAATCGTGCATAAACACACCAATAAATAGAAACTAAACAAAATAGACTTACGGAAACATAGCTAAACGTAGATATCTCAGTAATAGGGGAACAGGCAGGAAAAGGGGAGAAAAGGGTCATGAGAAAAAGGTTTGCGCAAAAAACCGCAATCTCACTCAAAGACACAAACGAAAGAGAACTTGAGTGCAGTAGATAGTGGTGAAAAATCAAGGCATTGCTTGGATCAGAAAAGAATAAGTATACGATGCGACAGTACAGGTCTGTCCTAAGATCGAGGTGCATAGCAATACCGAAATGATATGCAACGACCAAAAGATCTTACACCAGGCACAGGTGAGACCAGACGAACGCCATAGCAGTAATATGTGCATCCCGAAAATGCATGAAATGCAAGGAGGCCGAAGCACACACTGCACACATACACCGGATCCCAAAACATGCATATATGCCCAACGCCAAGTCCAAGATATACAACACCCAAATAAATACTGAACTCAAGAATAAATAAGAAAAGGGGAGAGGGACAAAAACATAAATACATGCGAAAGGGAGAACAAGAAAGATATACAGAATAGCGAAACACGCTCATTCAAGACGCATGTAACAGTTCACTAATTCATGCATATCGAAAAAAGGAACATGGAGAATACTTACTGAGATATTGTTGTTTTAGTAAGGTGAAAAACGACACAAATAAACGAACTAAAAGAAATCCAATTACGTTATTTAATAGGAAAATATACGTATTTCACCTCAACTCAATATGTATACTTATCAAAAGAGTTGGAAGTAAAAACTTCCGATAAAATCGGAGAGATCAGAAAGTTGGGTTAGTCGTCCATTGCCAACGTGAAAAGAATAGGAAGAGATGCCTAATTCATGCCACCAGACGGCATCAATAGGAGAAGTAAAGAAAGAAAAAAGTACAGCGGAGGACTGTAAAATTACATAATAAAAGAATTAAATACATAAATTAATAATAAGAAGGGAATAGATATTTAAATACCATAGTCAGATCGTGTAATAGAAATTTGGACTTAGCTGAACCAGGAAAATGGTTCACCTTCCAAGTAAGGTTTGCTCTACATGTACAATAGGATTCGGGCTTGAGACCATGATGGAACAACATGTGTCTTTAAAAAAATTCCTAGTAACTTTTTTACTATGAACTTCACGACTGTGTCCGTAGCCAACTTTTCTCTTCAATACTCATTTCTCAGTAATTTTTTTTCTACATTTACCACAGAAATTTGCCTTTTTTTGGCCCAACATCTGTGTCTTCAGGGAACCGTTCCGGGTAAAGTTTGTTCCACTTGTACCTCGAAAAGGTGACTAAAGACCACTATAGATCATCATGTGATTCTTCAGGTGATATTTCAGAGTAAAGTTTGCTGCATTTGTACTATAGAGATGTGGCTTGAGACCACTATGAATAACGTGTTTCTTTCAACTAGCTTTCTCAGTAAACTTTGCTCCGAAAGTACCGCAGTTATAAGGCCTCTACCTGCTCCGAAAGTACCGCAGTTATAAGGCCTCTACCACAATGGATCTTAACGTGCGTCTTTAAATTGCCCATCTATATCACAGAAGTGTGGCGTGAGACCTTTATGAATTAACATGTGTTGCTTCATGTCCGCTATCCAATTAAACGTTGCTCCACATGTTCCACATGAATAAGACTTGTCAACACTATGAATCAATATGTGTTTCTTTAAATTACTATCCGCAGTAAATTTATCTCCGCATGTTCCAAAGGAATAAGGCTTGACACCACTATGGATCATTACGTTTTTTTAATATTATTATTCTCAAAATTTTAGTGCTTTTCAGTCGGTCAACACGAATGTACCCAATAAGAGCTGGGTTATTAATCTCATGTAATTTATTTCAGGATTAGGGCATAACCAAGCTCTTTTTGGGTAGATTCGTGTTGACCGACTGAAAAGCACCAAACTTTTGTTCACTTAGGCAACAATGAAAAATGGCTTCAAACCTCACAATTAATATTCTCAGTAAATTTTGCTCAGCATGTTCCACAGGAACAAGCTTATGCACCACTATGCTTCATCAAATGTCTCTTCAAAGAACTTATCTGAGTAAATTGTGTTTCGCATGTACCACAGGAATATGGCTTGAGACCACTATGAACCATCATGTGTTTTTTCAGGGCAGCTTTCCTTGTAAACGCTGCTCGGCACGTTTCACAGGAGTAAGGCCTTAGACCACTATGGATCATCAAGTGTCTCTTAAGGTCCTCGTTCCAAATGAATTTTGCTCCGCATTTACTACAGAAATACGGCTTTACACCTTTATGCATCATTCTATGTTTATTCAGGTCACCTTTTCGAGTAAAGTTTGCTTCGCATGTACCACTATGAATGTTCATGTGACTTTTAAATTGTCTTTCATCCTAAATTTTGCTCCGCAAGAGCCACACAAATGTGGCTTGAGAACACTATGGATCATCACGTGTTTCTTCAAGGTCCCTTTCATAGTAAACTTTGCTTCGCATATATCACAGGAATATGGCTTAAGACCACTATGAATCTTCACGTGGACGTTCAAATTCCCTATCTTAGTAAATTTTGCTCCGCAGGTTATGCATGTGTATGGCATCTTTATATTGTTACCATTTTGATTGAGTGAGGCTGGGATTCTACCTCTTGTTAAAGTGTTCTCTGATTTGAGGTCGTTTCTGTGGAGAATTTCAAATGTTAGAACGTGTAAAATACCCACTACCATTATAATATCAAAAATTACATAGTATATAATAATCTTCGGTATTCGTAGACCTAGATATAAGAGCTAAGATGTAATGCGTATGATGATATTCGGAGGTAGTCACCCAGGGGATTTCTTATCCTCATATACACTGTATATCAAAAAAGAAAAACGACGCACCAGGACGGAATTGTACAGATCAAAGGTACAGAACAATGAAATGAACTATGGCAGAGTTAGAGCGTTCCAAAGTGAGGACGTCAATAAGGTGTGTGTCCACCCCTGGCCTGGATGCAAGCTGTCACTCGACGTGGCATGGACTGATCAAGTTCCCGAATGGCGTCCTGGGGAATTTCATGCCAAATGGTCTCCAACATTCCGGGATGTTCGCAATCGCCATCCTGACTCTGATGCCTGCCATTGCTGACCCTCGCTTGCCAACATCGTCTGATCGCCACATCATTTTGACACAAATGTCCAGCGACAGCTCGATTCGACCAACAAGCTTCTTTCAATCCGATCGCACGACCTCTTACAAACTCTGACATCTGCTCGTAATGACCACGAATCCTTCAGCGTAGCATTCTTAGAGCCGACGTTCAGATATCGCAGTCAAATACAACAGCTACTTTGAGCATACGCTTCAGAATCGCGCATTATATACACCTGATGCATACGCATTTCGGATGAGCGGGATCTCCCACTAGTCATTTATTGGACATGAAGCTTTATCAGTTGCATATTCGGTCCGAATGTCCTTGTATAGGTAATTCCCTTACAATCAGACAACGCCTTCCCGGTGCGTCGTTTTATTTGTTATACTGTGTAATTTAGTTCAGGAAATAACACTTAAACGCAAGAGCATTAATTTCGCTATGTTAAATGATCAAGGGAAAAAGTATGATAACATTAAGGTCAAGAGATCCTGAAAACTTAACTGGTGCATTTTGAGCAATTTGCATTCATTTGCAAGTTTTCCTTAAATACTAAGAACTGAGTTCGTATCTACTCTTAAATGGAATGGTGTTGATGCAGTCGCTATATATTATACAAACAATTCTGTTTTATACTGTATGTCGATGTTTTGGGATTTATAGTTCTTACGAATGAACGTGTCAATCATTTTATAGCAAGAAAAAAGTACTTGTGCCAGCCAACATAATCATCCAACGTCTAGATTAAAAGGAGAAGTAAAAATTGGGTGCTGCTTTATACTTTTAAGTACGAGAGTTGAGGGGCATTTGAATAGGCAACCCGCAATCCAGCGACAAGGCCGTGCGCACTACCGAACGAGTAAGAGCGGATCAAGTCGTGCGAAAGCTCCCACGAAAGGGCTCCTTCCCCGCTATCTAAAGAACAAATCTATTCCACCCTAAAATAAAAAATATCCACACCTGCTGGGAAATTAGAAAATTTTAAAGAACATGTGCACTTAAGGATCTTCCAATCTTTATGGAAAATGACTCCATACCCGCTCCACTACCTCCTAATGCAATCCCACCACCACCCTCCCTAGAATTCCCTAATGAGTTTTCCAGCACTGTTTCCAACTACTTGCGCTAGGCTCGTCTCTATTGACCAACTTTGGTCAGTTTCTGTTCTCTTCCAACTTATTCATCAATTTATAGATTATTTCATATTTATTTATTTATAATTATTTATTGATTATCGATTTACGGACTATTGATGAACAACACGGTCATTGAACTGAGATTTCCAAAAATAGTCGATAACACCCGAACGATAATCAGCGAAAGTCGTGTGAGGGCTAAAACGTAAGGTCTAGGTTCCGTCTATCCATAGGACTCATCATTTCCATTTTTAGCCTATTTTCAATTTTGAAAAAAATAGGCTTATGAGATCACCTTTTGTCCGTGTGTGTGCGCGTCTGGGTTTGTATGTGTGTGTGTGTGAGAGAGAGAGAGAGAGGTGAGTGTCACCCCTAATAATTTCTAAACGGCTGGAGCGATTTCAATGAAACTCAGTAAGTTTATAGTACTATTCCGGACGACCCCGACCGTGCCCTTGAAATTTTGTTACGTCTCACCAATCCAACATGGCGGCCGTGCGAAATATTTCACCAGATTTCAATATCTCCGAAACTATTCCCGACATCACACTGGAATTTCTTACGGTGATAACGGGAACTACTAGAAGTTCACCTATGTGATTTTTGAAAAACTGGTAACTACAAAACAAACATGGCGGCCACGCGAATTTTCAACTATTAAACAGACGTTTCTCGCGATTTAACCAACCAAACGCAATAAAACATGGTACAGTATATGTTCAAACACATTGTAATGCACCGACATCTAACTTCGTCCAATTGTTTTCATAACCACAAGATGGCGGATGTGCGAAATATTTCACCGGCATTCTATATCTCTGAAACTATTAGCGGTATCACCCTGAAATTTTGTACGGAGATAAAGGCACTACTGGAAGTTTATTTATAAGACTTTCAAAAACCGGTTAACTACAAAACTAACATGGCGGCCAAGCGAATTTGAAAATTTTAAATACACCTTTCTCGCGATTTAGTGTTCCAAACGCAATGAAATCTGGTACATGAAATGTTTATACACATTGTAATGCACTGGTATCTAATTAAGTTCAATTGTTTACATAACCTCAAGATGGCGGCTGTGAAAATTTTAAAATTAAGTTTTTATTTCTTGTGTCGTATTGATGCGATCGAAGTGAAAGTTTGAATAATAAACCTACGCAATAATTTTCCTTAAATGGTATATGACTCTAAGGCCTACACATTTAACAATCGAACATGGCGACCCTCCGAATTATTTAGACGGCTCTGCATATCTACGAATCCATTATAGCAATCAAACTGAATTTTTTATGTTCATAGCGGCTATGAAGTTCACCTATAGGACTTTAAATAACCTGATGATAACAAATCCAACATGGCGGCGACGCGAAGTATAAATATTCACATGGACGTTTCTCGCAATTTAACCATCCGAGTGCAGTGAAACTTGGTACAGTAAATCCTTATACGAATGTTAATCCACTAGCATCTAATTTATTTCAATTGTTTCCATAACCACAAAGTGGCAGCTGAGCCGAATTTTAAAATCTCCTTGTTACTTCTTGTGTCCTAATCATGCGATTGAAGTTTGAATGCTACACGTACACAATAATCTTCATGTAACGGTACATAACTCTAGGACCTACATATATAAAATCCAACATGGCGACCATCCGAAATATTAGTCGGTTCTTAATATCTTTGAATCTATTACAGCAATCAAACTGAAATTTTGTATGTTGATAGTGGCAATTAACATGAGTAGGATATATGAAAATAGGCTGTATAGTTCTTCACGGAACTACTTGTTTATATTCTCATTAATTATGGACTTTTCCGAAGGTAGGCGAGGTTCGGAGCGGTTTCCACAAAGTCATGTAACATGAAACCTAGCTGCCCTCGACATTATAGCCCGATTGATTATTATTTTTTTATTTATTCAATGTTTCTTTTGTTAATATTATTATTACTATAATTAATTAAATTCGGCCTACTATGGACCACGTTACTTCAACCGCGTGAATTTTCTGTTCAACTCCTTTCTTTTATAAGTCCACTCTCTCCCTGTTTTCAGCTTTGGCTTGGTGTGTTCCATGTTTTCTTAGAAGAGGAGCATGTTCCTGGATGTCTTCAAACGTGATTCCTATTTCTAGAAGATCTCTTTCAATCTCGGTGAATCAAATTCCCTTCGTTTTCTCGTTTACAAAGTAGGAAAAGAAGCGGTTGGTCAGTCACTGAGAGTTCATGCGTGTTATGTGGTTATAGAAATTAATCCTCCTTTTCCTTATGATGTATGTTGTCCTTTCCACACTTTGGTAGATTTCGTTGTTGTGCCACCTCCTGAACTCTCCATTTTCCCTGATTGGTCGCAGTATCTTACTTGGAATTTATTCTTCTTTAGCCTCTACCTTTTCAATCAAAGCTTGCCTGTTCAATGCAAGGCATTCTCCTGCGTACAGGATTTCTGGACGAATAACTAAACAATATTGTCCAAGCTTGGCATTGAGGGACACTGATTGTTTATTATAAACATTCCTAGTTAGTTGGAATGCCACTTCCACCTTGTTGATCCTTGATGTGGATGCTTCTTTCTGAGAATTGTTTGGTGTTATCCACTTACCTAAGTACTTAAACGTCTCTGTCCGCTTGATATTCCCTGCTCAACAATTAACACTCTTGGGGCTAGCTTGATATTAGTTATAACTTCCGTTTTCTCAAAGGAGATCTGGAGGCCTGGTTTTTCTGCTTGGGTTTTGAGTTGGTTAATTTGTTTTGTAACAGTTTCTAAGGAATCAGAGAAGTTCGCGAGACCATCTGAAAATGCTAAGCAGTCAAGTGTGAGATCCATTCTCTTGCAGCCCTCTCAGTGTGTACTAGCTACGTGTCTTGGTGAGGTGTACCATACCAACTGAAGAGACCAAAGGTACACTGGGGCGAAACGCTAGCAATTATTTGTTTGAGTTAGCCGGACCATTTTATCATATTTTGTGTTAAAACATATTAGCTCAAACGGTCAATACAACTTTTCAACTCCAGGCAGATGCTGGTATCTTGTAATATGTCACTGCCGCTGCAAGCTCCTTGCTCCTTCTCTGACGAGGAAGGCATCATAAAAACAATTGCCGCTCAGAAAACCCATCTCACCTTATAGGGGTATAACAAGAGGGTGGGAAGCCTGGATATTGTCCAGGCAGGCACAACCAGGACTCGGATCAACCCTGATTTCGCCGACGATACCAGAGCCACCTGTTTGCTCTAGTCGGGATTTTACTCACTCGGCGTGAGAGTTGTCTGACGTTCGTGATTCCCATCAACTTTTCATATCAGAAAATGAGGGATGGGGGAGGTATGACAGGACTTGGTTCATGACTAACCTAATGTTTGGTTGTAGAAGGGCGAAATTGGACCCTAAATACACAATTACAAAGGGATTAATTTCACACTATATCTACTTAGTATAAGACTAAGCCCCCGAATCATGGATATCACGGGTAATCTCGAGAACCCCTGGATGGATTTTGATGCATTAACTATGGAGATAACTTTAGCCGAGGTATAACCGGAGTTCGTACAACTGGCCCTAAGCGATCCTGGCACTTCTTGGGTTAAGATTACTTGTACCTATTACTGAAGAAGTTGCAACTAGTAAAATAATTTGTGAATTCTCTGACCCATTTGAGGTCACAACCGTTCTACTACATGATGATGGCTTATCACCATTACTATTTAATTGTGCATTAGAAATGATCTAAGAAATGCCCTCCAAATATAAAAATTGGTAGAAAAATTGAAACAAACTGTCTTGGTTTTGCAGACCACATGGCGTTATTGGCGAAAGATTTAGAGGAAGCCAAAACACAGATATCAGAGCTTCTGACCATTGCCAATAAAATAGGCCTTAAGATATCATTTGCAAAAACAGAAATCAGGCCACAAAAACCAACACCCTTAAAAGGAATACAAATTAATGGTACAAAAATTAATTTATATTTTATTTATTTTATTTCTTTATTTATTATTTATTTAATATTTATTGATTATTGATTGTCTAATTTTTGGTATGAAATTAATTGTTTTTTTGATTGTATTCTTAGATATTTATATTTTATTTAATTTTCATTAATTTAACATTTAATATTTATTGATTATCATAATTATTTAATTATTTTATTTATTTGACTAGGGGTGTTACACCACTGGACGGCATATCCGAGCAGTCAATCCCAGGTTTTGCAACGACGGCCACGATGGCAGCGTGCTCTCATGACCCATCCAAGATGACGTTCCCACCGACACCATACCCCTGACCCTTTCCTCCACACCCTATCCCCCAAACCCCTCCTCCTTAAATTCCGAACAGATTTTACCAAAATTTACCTGATTTTCCTCCAAGACCAGCAATGCTCACACTTAATCATGCCAGGCCTCTCTCCTTTATTAATCTTATTCTCTCTCAATCCAGATGCCATTCGAGAGTCGTGTAACTTACCAAAATACGTAATATTTCCTATTTTCACCAAAATTCTATAGAACTCATCAAAGTAACGAAATTCCACCAAAATCCATGCAAAAATACTAAGATACCCCCAAATCTCCTATAATACTTCAACAAATTCTCAAACAACCCACATTTCCCAGATTTAGTCCGAATTCACCAGATTCCCAAAAATCCTTACAAATATACCAAGAGTACCCAAATTCGTCAAATCCACAAAATATTCCTCAATTCCAGAGCACACTAGACTTCCTCGTAAGAAACGGGTTATACTATACGTTTAATTACATAAATAAAAAGTAATCAATCGGCCATGTTACATACCAGCTCGGGCTATCCTGTCGGGGCAGCTAGGTATCAGATTACATGACTGCGGAAACTGCTCCGAACATCGCCTGCACTTGAAAATAGATGGAGGGAATGGGAGAACTTTCGTTTAAGCCCTCACGCAACTTTCACCGATTACGCATTTGGGTGATATCCACTCAGGTCGATGACTTTGTAGTTGTTCAATAATCGATAGATCGATAATCAATAAAGTTAAATAATAAATGAATCGATGCATATGTTGGAAAAGAACAGAACTGACCAAGGGAGGTCAACATGGAAGAGACCGGCGTAAGTACGTGGAAGTAAGTGTTTGACTTTTGTGTTAAATCTAAATAAATTTGGAAAATCTGTTTGGAATTTTAGGGAATTCTGGGGTTGGGGATGGGGGTAGGGAGTAGAGAAGGGGGTATGCAAGAATCTACCATAACGTTTGAAAACCCCGCCATCTAAGAGGAGCCTAGGTGCGCATGCGTACTAATAATCCGTAAATTCCCCGGGGGTGCAGGTAGTTTTTATCTTAAGGGAAAATAGACTTGTTCCATAGTTAGGGAGGATGGATCCCTTTCGTTCGATCACTCACACGACTTCCTCCGATTACTCCTTAGGGAGTTCACACAGCCTTGCCCCTGGATACATTGCAGGTTACCCCTGGGATAGGACCCCTCTACTCACGAGCACGGACAACTGAACAAGTAACTAGCGATGTGTTCATGCGACACAAATTAATTCGCTATATAATAGCCTAGTTGGAATATATATGTGTTTTCGTACTTCACTATTGAAAACCATATGGATGAATAGACAGCACTTTTCAGGGCTACACCCATTGTGTAGAGATGATTGATTAACCTGGCACATAGTACATATTATGTGGTCTGTTATAATGTGCAGAAGGTGGCAACCCTTAAAGAACCACACTACACAGCGCACACTTATCCAACTCTCGGCATACCACTGCATGCCTCCCCTCTAGCGTCTGATATTTTAACTGGCACGATATAATCTGAACGTTTACTTTTATCACCACAATAGCTAATCTCCCGAAGTAGTATTTAAAAATTCTCTACCTGTACTTGCAATCCAATTAGATAACGCTATGTACACAGAATTTACAAAATAATTTCTGGGCCTCTATTGACATTTGTTGTGTATAAATGCGAGTTAATTGGGCGTCACGATACGACATTAATTATTTTCCTAAAGAAATGACGTAGCCTCTACAATTAAACTTTGTCAGTCCTGCTTTTATCCTTGTGCCGTAGAGTGAAGTGATTGCTTAACTGTTGAGATTTCTTTCCCAAGTGGATGGCAAAGGTTGATGGCTTCACCTGGTATGCATGTTTTGTGTGGATGGGATCAACTGGAGTTGTTCAAATCCCGATGATTGGGTATTAATTTTCCAAGCTTTCATTTATAGGGTTATGTATTAAAATTCATTCTCCACGGTTGTAATGTAAAATTACGTTAACTAACCACTTAGTGAATGAGAAAAATGGTGAACAGTTCAGTTAGCCACAGGAGAGTCAGCGAGTCAGCCGCGACACATTCCACCCTCATCTCCTTTATAAAATACACCACTAGTCCGTTGCCATATTGATAGTATTTGCGTGTGAGCGATAGTAATATAGTGTCATTTCGTTAAGTGAAATTAAGTGTTTTATCTTAAGCTAAACAAGTAGTTCCTATTTTCATAATTCTATCCTACTCATGTTGCCTCTATCAACATACACAATTTCAGTTTGAAGGTTGTGATAGATTCGTAGATATTGAGAACCGTCTAAATATTTCAGATGGTCGCCAGGTTGGATTTTTATTTTTGTACTATTACATTAAGATTATTGTGTACGTGTGGTATTCAAACTTCAATCGCATGATTAGAACACAAGAAGTAAAAACGAGATTTCAAAATTTCGCACAGCTGCCATTTTGTGATTATGCAAACAATTGAAATAAATTAGATGCCAGTGGATTAACATTTGTATAAGCATTTAACGTGCAACGTTTCACTATATTCGGATAGTTAATTCGCGAGAAACGTCTATTTAAATATTTATACTTCACGTCCCCGCCAAGTTGGATTTGTGCTCACCAGGTTACTGAAAGTCCTATAGGTATAGACTCTATGAACATAAGAAATTTCAGTTTGATTGCTGTAAATGAATCGTAGATATTGAGAACCGTAAAAATATTTTGGATGCTCGCCATTTTGGATTGTTATATGTATAGGCCATAGAGTTATGTACCATTAAAGGAAAATCATTGCGTAGCTTCATTATTCAAACTTTCACTTCGATCGCGAGATTACGACACAAGAAATAAAAACATAATTTTAAAATTATAAAATTTGGCACAGCAGCCATCTTGAGGTTATGTAAACAATTGAACTAAATTAAATGCCAGTGCATTGCAATATGTTAAATCATTTACTGTACCACATTTCACTGCGCTCAGAGAGTTAAATCACGACAAAAGTCTATTAAAATGTTTCAAATTCGCTTGGCCGCCATGTTCCATTTGTACGTTACAGGTTTATGAAAGTTACATAGATAAACTTGCATTAGTACCCTTTATCACCGTACACAATATCAGGGTGATATCTGTAATAGTTTCGGAAATATTGAATGTCAGTGAAATATTTCGCACAGCCGCCATTTTGAGCTGATGTAAACAATTGAACTAAATTAGACTTCAGTGCATTACAATGTGTATAAAGGTTTGCTGTACCAAGTTTCATTACGTTTGGATACATAAATCGCGAGAAAAGTCTATTTAAAAGTCTCAACTTCTCTTGGCCGCCATGTTGGTTTTGTAGTCGCCAGGTTTTTGAGAGTCCCATGGGTGAACTGGTAGTAGTGCCCTTTATCACCGTACTCAATTTCAGGGTGATATCCGTAACAGTTTCGGAGATACTGAATGCCGGTGAAATATTTCGCACTGCCGCCATGTTGGATTGGTGAGACACAATAAAATTTGAAGGACACGGTCGGGGTCAGACAGAATAGTGCTATGATCTTACCGAGTTTCATTGTAACAGCTCCAGTCGTTTAGAAGTTATCAGGGGACACACACACACACACACACACACGCACACACACTCGGCCAAAAGGTGATCTCATAAACCTATTTTTTTCTTAAAATGGAAATAGGATAAAAATGAAGCTCAGTCAAAACTTTGTGGCATGATTAAGTATCTCTATACAAGTATTTTATGGGTTTGCCCTGAATAATAATGAATTATTACCGCTTAATTAATAATAGTGTGGAAATATGTGAAATTCATTTTGGAGCTGAAAGTTTAGCACGCGCATTAAAAATGGAGAAGCTTAAACTTTACTACCAAGAGGGTAAATATAAAGTAACATGTTGTTTGTGTGTTTGTTAAACGCTTACTCATTTAAGTGATTTCCACTTGCATCTGCTTCTTCAATCAGATTTTCTTCTTTTACATCCTGGGGATAAGATGGAATAATTTTTGTCAGTGTCATCACATTATACTTTAACACAAATGACAACCCATGTAATTATGCAGCACTGCTCAGCTGAGGTGAAGATATATTCGCTGAATTACTTTCAACGGTCCATCACATCATAGTGCTAGAGATAAACTTTATATAGATTAGTGGTTATAATCCCCAGTTCTGAAACTTAACAGAAACTTTTAGAGACCAAGTTAAACTAAGAAAGAATGAAAATGCAAAGATCAGAGCTCTAATGGATGTATTAGCTTTGAGGATTAAGGACAAATGAACATTTATTTTTAATTCTTTTAGCCGTAAGACAATGAGAGAGGGGCAGGCGACAATACAATAGACCATAACAGGTTCTACGGTCCATCAAGAGCACATATTATTGAGTAACAAGCTACGAGACTGCCCACACGAGCATGGCTTTTGATAAAGATGGCATAAATCTATCAACCTTCAGAATATTATACACGGCATTTCTTCACAATTCACTACAATTTAATATTTTAATGTTCAAAGAGAAGTTAGACTGAGTTAATTAAATGCTTCTATGGGGAGTCTATTTTAGAGCATGCTAGTAACTCTATGATTTATGTGTCTGCTAGAGTACGGAAGCACACAGTTTGCAAAGGAGATTACAGCAGCTACTAACCCTAAGAATTATGTGTCTACTAGAGTACGGGAGCACACAGTTTACAAAGGGGTTAAGAGTATGCTAGTATCCCTAAGAATTATGTGTTTGCTAGTGTACGGGAACACACAGTTTGCAAATGAGATTAGAGTATGCTAGTATCCCTAAGAATTATGTGTTTGCTAGTGTACGGGAACACACAGTTTGCAAAAGAGATTAGAGTATGCTAGTAACTCTAAGGATTATGTGTCTGCTAGAGTACGGGAGCACACAGTTTGCAAAGGAGATTAGAGTATGCTACTATCTCTAAGAATTATGTGACTGCTAGTGAACAGGAGCACACAGTTTGCAAAGGAGGTTATAGCAGCTAGTAACTCGAAGAATAATGTGTCTGTTAGTGTACGGTAACACGCAGTGTGCAAAGGAGATTAGAGCAGCTAGTAACTCTATGAATTATGTGTCTGCTTGAGTACAGGAACAAACAGTTTGCAAAAGAGATTAGAGCATCTAGTAACTCTAAGAATTATGTGTCTGCTAGAGTACGGGAGCACACAGTGTGCAAAGGAGTTTAGAGCAGCTAGTAACTCTATGCATTATGTGTCTGCTAGAGTACGGGAGCACACAGTTTGCAAAGGAGATTTGATCATCTAGTAACTCTTTGAATTACGTGTCTGCTTGAGTACAGGAACAAACAGTTTGCCATGGAGATTAGAGCAGCTAGTACATCTAAGAATTATGTGTCTGCTAGTGTATAGGAGCACACAGTTTGCACAGGAGATTAGAGCAGCTAGTACCTCTAGGAATTATGTGTCTGCCTGTGTACAGGAGCACACAGTTTGCAAAGGAGATTAGAGCATGCTAATAACTCTAAGAATTATGTGCCTGCTAGAGTACGGGAGCACACAGTTTTTAAAGGAGAATCGAGCAGCTAGTAACTCTAAGAATTATGTGTTTGCTAGTGTACGGGAGCACACACTTTGCAAAGGAGTTTAGAGCGGTTACTAACGGCCGAACGCTTCCAATTGTCATCAATATAATTGTGAGAATACAAGTCTTAATCTCGAAATGCTGTTGGGTGATACGGAGATGTCTTTAACATTAGCATGAAAATACTTACCTCTTTCAGATCTGAAGATGATGTTTCTGTTTTGATACATGAAATTATATCCAGAGGAGAATATTCCTCAATCTTAATATCCGTGTGATGGTCTGTATCGTCCAGCAGAGAAATGACTTGTTTTACATATACGTTCCTTTGCGGAGGTGGAATTATATCTTACAGATGTTTTAAACTAGCGCTGAGGGAATCAAGGAATAAAATAACATACTAATGGTAATTCAACCCCGCGTTCATAGTTTTGTTCATCTATGGCAACCTGGCAAGGAACGTAACATTTATTGCAGGTTTTATCAAAAAGCATTTCAGTTACTATACACTCGAAAAACGTGGCCCTAGCATATTGGCACTAGCAATGACGGTCTGTATCGTCCAGCAAAGAAATGATTTGTTTTACATATATGTTCCTTTTTGTGTCTCTAATAGGTCTTCTACCATCTTCTCATGAAGTTCTGGGCCATCGCCTAACACGAAACCTTCATCTAGAAAGTGATTTCTTAACAATTTCAACAGATGGGGTACATCACAGATAACCCACACATTTATGTTACTGCTCACTGGATTGCTGAAAACCTTGTATTACAGATTACATGTAGTTCCTTCAAGACTTGTGTGTTTTTTCATCCCTTATCACTAGCTACTGCGACGATACGAATGCCACAACCCTCAAGCTGGCTAATAACGTTTTGTAATAACTCTGAATTCATTGTCACATCGGTCATAAAAAGCGGGTGGCTTCCATTTAGCAAGCAGCCCTTGGACAATAGCTACCTGGCCGTTACTGTGGGGCCGTATTATGCGATCGTCTGATGAATCGTAGGATATCTGGCCGTGAATATTCATTTCATCAAACGACAAAACTGCAATTTTCCCTGAGTCCTTGTAATTTGCTACTCTGGCTTTTAACAGACAAAGTTGTACGGCATTGGTTGTGGAATGTTACATTTTCTCAAATATACGTATGCATTCTTCGAAAGTGATCTTAGTGCGAGGACATTTGCTATGTCCTCTGAAGACCATTTCACACTCTTTTCATCTCTTAATAAACTTCGAATCTGCCCTGCAGTAAAACAAGTGGAGAGAACTTTTACTATCTGCCTTCTAAGAGCACCCATGTGTACTTTCGCCGAAATGATTTTGGGTTTGGGATTTTGAACTTTCTTAGAGCCGCTTTCTTTCGTATTAAATCCACATTTATATTTTCCAAAACCTCGAACCATTTTCGGATTTGTATAATTTCATTATTCTGCAGCGATTCAGTGTTAGTTCCCCGATCAAGTTTCCGTTTTTAGGTGACAAAGTCTCCAAAGTCGATAGTGTCCGTTTCCTCACGCTCCTAACTTCATGGCGCTTTTCACTGCCACTGATCACTTGTAGAGTGTAAATAAGAGTTGGATTTTATGATTTCTACAGCATTACGAGAATGAAATCTAAATTGTAAAATAACAAATAATAAGACTTCCGTAATTGCATTGCAATCTAGAGAATCGCATCTCTTTATGCTGCATCAATTAAGTACTGTGGCTTCCTTTAAGATAGTAGATTGCATCAAATACCGATAAACATAATTATTTAACCAAATTAAAATATTTATTGACCCAAATAAAATGACTTGTACACTCAATAATTAATCAAATACCTGTTCTGCAATTTGGACCGTGAAGGTGCTTGGGCTGTAGCTTGAGCCGGGAACTGTAATAGACGGATCAGCATCCGCACGCAATATTTTTCTCTGTGGTAATCTCAGAAGTTCATTTCTCAAATCTCGATCATAGTCTTCTGGACGGAAATGTACTGAGCTACACTCTCCTTTTGGAAACCAGTGATACATAACACCAAAACCGGCGGCTTTGGTTCCCCAATGAGTGCATTGTGCAAAAGCACAATTAACTTTGTATTTACTGCTTTTACTCATGGTTAACCACAAGGCACGATGAAACAAATCAAGTCCGCTAAGTTATTCTACCTAGACGCGCGCTTTTTTTAGCAACTATGCATTCTACACTTGCAAGCCAACTACCTTATGGTAGTTCCCTCAGTGTGCTGTCACCAACAAGCAAGATGTCACGTGATGAGAAGCGTGCCCCTCTAGGTCTTATAGAGTAGTGGAGGCAGCTCATGAGTAACCATGAGCCTGGGCTACAACAGCTTACTGATGCACAGGTCATGTTAAACCAACTTGATACCAATCTCTGACAGGGATTTATCAGTCTTCTTTTGTTTCGGCTTCATTTTGGGGATTCGGCCATGGTCATCAGCCCCTTGCTCTTGGTTGTATGTGAAAGGTTTGACTTTATTTGAGATACACACTATTTAGCCATACAAACTGAACATTTTACATACTTTAAATCTCTATAATGGATTTAGGGTTATGCATTGATTGTTCTTCTAATTTAAAGAAAACCGTTACCGGTACTATCCAACGCTAGGTCTCCTTAGCATGCCGCAGTGGAGAGGCAAACTTATCTGTTTACAGGAACTATGCTGAGATTGCTATTTATGGACAACATGGTTCAGTAGCATGGTTTACCTCAGTCTCAAATTATTTTATGGCTACATTTTGATATTAAGATAAGTAAACCTGTGTGGAATTTGTTACACCAGACCACATTTAATAGAAAGGGGGAGGAATGAAATCTTCTGATGTCATCTGGTTAGTTCCGGCATCAAACATAGCAAGAAGCTACTCATTATCAAGCAATTTACTTAAAACATGCCCTGATAATAATAAAAATAAAACAAATTATTTAGCATGATTTTTTCCTGGACTTTAACTTATTAATTATTAACAAGTGCACTTTATGCCCTAAGGTTAAATGAATGCTTAACCAACATGAGAATTCACATGTTTTAAAGTACACACTTGTTATTTTCTAACATGTGTTATTGTAGCAGGTAGCTTTGGAGGAGCTTCTGACAAGAGCACAGAGGACAATGGGCAATATGAAAAATGAAAGAATAATGAGAATATGAAATGTTGAGCAGGCAGAAACTGAAGAAAATGAAATGTGCTAATGTATTACTTAATAAAAATAAAATGTTTATTCTGAAGTAGTTGTTAAATTCTGCAGGCCCTGAGAGTTCCTGAAATTGTTGTCACAATATTGTCCACCATTCACTATCAAAGAAAATACTTTCCACAAAGAAAAGAAAGGAATGTGTGAATGTACACCCTATAGTTACAGCTGGTGATCTATTACAGTATTGTTATAGCGTGTGATGTACACCCTATAGCTACAGCTGGTGATCTATTTCAGTATTGTTATAGCATGTGATGCAGTTGGCTATAGCACGGGTCTCTTTATTTGTGGGCTGTGCTCTGAACTGATACCCAATCCACATGTTTGACCTTATTGTACCTAAGGTGTTCACAGAATAATCAACAGCAGATGTAGTAAGTTTTCTATACATGATGCATAGAATGTTGTTACGATAAATGTAAGGCTTATGTATTTACAACAATAGTATGTGGCCTTGTAGGTAAAGGAGGTTCTCAACTGGACACTGAAGAATCAGACAGGTTTCATCTCATACCCATTAACATGTTGAGAATACTGTGGCAGCTCACAGTACTCATGTATTATGAAGCTGCTGGTAAGGAAATAGCTACAGAATAATAGAAATTAGCATCCTTTTTTTTAATTCTTAAAAGCTGCCCTTTCCAAAAGTCATACAAGTCATGATTCAAATAAAAAAGGTTGTAAAGGAGAAAACTTGGTAGTTACCCGAACCACCCCTGTAGATGTGTTTGAACATTGTGTGACGTGAAACTTTTCCCAGCATTGTCTGAATCACAGAGAAACCCGAGACCTAAAGTTGGAAATAGAGTGGGGGTCGTTGGATGAACTGTGTCCATTGACACTACTGGTATTTGGGTATAATACACACGAGCACAGCAATGGCTGGAGAGTGGAGGTGAGTGGAAGCAAAATAGTATACATGGAAATGCTAAAAAACAAGTTCTCAATAAAGTTTTAATTCACCGGTCGTGAAAGCCAATATACCATCTTTTTGGAAGCCTTCATAGGGAGGTTCAGGTTACTTGAGCTTTTAGTTCTCGCAGTCAAGGAGTGCAGTTGCACTCTATATAAAGGGAGGTAGCGCACAGTTCGTTACTCCGGTGGGGGTCCGGGCGGGGACACCAAGAGCCCGCCGATGAGCCAGCATGGTGTCCTAGGCGAAACCCCACACAAGACACGGCACAAACCTAGAAGAATTGCTGAGTTTTAATTCACCGGCCGTGAGAGCCAATATACCATCTTTTTGGAAGCCTTCATAGGGAGGTTCAGGCTGCTTGAGCTTTTAGTTCTCGCAGTCAAGGAGTTCAGTTGTACTCTATACAAAGGGAGGTATCGCGCAGTTCGTTACTCCTGTGGGGGTCCGGGCGGGGACACCAACTGCCCGCCGATGAGCCAGCTTGGTGTCCTAGGAAAAACCCCACACTATACACGGCACAAACCTAGAAGAATTGCTGACTTTTAATTCACCGGCCGTGAGAGTCAAAATACCATCTTTTTGGAAGCCTTCATAGGGAGATTCAGGCTGCTTGAGCTTTTAGTTCTCGCAGTCAAGGAGTGCAGTTGTACTCTATATAAAGGGAGGTATCGCACAGTTCGTTACTCCTGTGGGGGTCCGGGCGGGGTCACCAACTGCCCGCCGATGAGCCACCTTGGTGTCCTAGGCGAAACCGCACAAAAGACACGGCACAAACCTAGAAGAATTGATGAGTTTTAATTCACCGGCCCTGAAAGCCAATATACCATATTTTTGGAAGCCTTCATAGGGAGGTTCAGGCTGCTTGAGCTTTTAGTTCTCGCAGTCAAGGAATGCAGTTGCACTCTATATAAAGGGAGGTAGCGCGCAGTTCGTTACTCCTGTGGGGGTCCGGGCGGGGACACTAAGAGCCCGCCGATGAGCCAGCTTGGTGTGCTAGGCGAAACCCCACACTAGACACGGCACAAACCTAGAAGAAATGCTGAGTTTTAAATCACCGGCCGTGAAAGCCAATATACCATCTTTTTGGAAGCCTTCATAGGGAGGTTCAGGCTGCATGAGCTTTTAGTTCTCGCCGTCAAGGAGTGCAGTTGCACTCTGTATAAAGGGAGGTAGCGCGCAGTTCGTTACTCCTGTGGGGGGCCGGGCGGGGAAACCAAGAGCCCGCCGATGAGCCAGCTTGGTGTCCTAGGCGAAATCCCACACAAGACACGGCACAAACCTAGAAGAATAGCTGAGTTTTAATACATTTTTGTATTCAGCTTAGATTTCTTGACTAATGTTTTGCTTAAGTATAAGCCATTGAAATGTGCATTTATCAAAAATTACACACGGGACTATTTAGAAGTAGCTATGGGCTTAAAATTGTAGTGCATGTTCAACACCATATGGCCTAAACAATGTGAAGTGTGAGTCACATGGCCTATGATGGTTCTTCTAGAGGATATCTAACAGGCTACCCTATTAACAAAGGCAACATTATGTACCAGTGGCCTACCACTTTCGAAAACGCAAAAATAACGTAGATAAAATAGAGCCATTCAATACTACCAATAATGTACCGTACCGTATGTATTTGGTACCGGTATAATCGCTGGTGGTATGATGATAGAAGCTTCTCTCGCAATGCACTTAACCTCTTTATGGGGTGCAAAATAAATTGTTATAAAATGTGAAAACGCATTATGTCCGTACAGCCTGTAGGCATAATAACACTCGACTTGTACTGGCACAGAACAACAGGGTGTACAGGTTACCTAAGTATTATAAAATGTTACAAACCGGTCAGGTTTTTGATATTTATCTAAAACGGAACAAAAATATTGTTCACGTGCCTGAGTAAGACACGAATTTCAGGACAGCGGCATTCATCCTTCTCAATAAAATCCAAAATCTCTCTGACTAAAATACATCATCGATGAGAGCGGGCACGCACAAACTAATCCTAGTCCAGAAAAATAAATTCCTCTCGGCACGCCGGAAGGCGGAGGTAGATTTCACCGGGCAAACTAGGGGATAGGCTATAATAGGCAAAATATGCGGGTTTTCGTAGAAGGATCATACCTCATTTATTGCGAGAAAGTATTTTACAATGTAATTGGAGCTCAATTAACTTTTCTTTCTTTTAACATTTTATTGTCTTAGGGCGACGGTAACCTTCTGGTCATTTGGGGTCCATTTTTATACTTGTGGTCACACTGTCCTTATGCAAGGTTTGGAACTGATGTGTAACTATCTAACAGTCTGTTACTTCTTCACGTCAAATTTTGTCTCCCGCAGAGATGTTGGTTGATTCCTCAGTTTAGGGCTGCGACAACGCAGTCATGTAATCCCGTGTCCTTTGGGTGTGTGTAGAATCTGTCTGATAAACGGTGTTATGTGATGGCTGTATTAGTCTGTAATTCAGGTAAGGACTGCAGACGGTCAATTTCAAGTAGTAGTTCCTAATGTTGGTACCAAATATACCGTCGACGACATCGAGCTGTGAACTTGGCTACTAGATGCCACCGCGACCAGTAACTTGCAACGAACGTTGGACTTCCCCTCTGAAGGAAAGCACACTGAGGGATTTTCAGCCCTTCGGCCGGCTTTGAACCCGCGACCTTGGGCATAGAAGTTCAGCATGCTACCAGCTAGGCTACGTCACCGAAGCCGCTTCCCACATAGTCAGATGGAAAACTGAATGTGATCTCGTTGTGATGGCAACCTCTGATAGCTCATCCCTCATCAATTTAGAAGCGTTGTCACGGTAACCTCTGATGGCTCTTGGCATTTTCTTCTAAATTCGAAATCATTTTTCTCATCCCTTGGCGTAATGGTGGGTTGTATCAAAAATTAGGGGAATATCGTCCATTTTGCACGGTTTTGATATTGTGCCTATTAAGAGAGATATGATTAATGTTTCCTGAAAAAAACCCACGTTTTTCCACCCCATTGGTCAATGGTTGGTGCTATCAAAAATCTTTTTAACATACATTTTTGGCACTTATCCGACACATAATATGAACTTTAAAGGGATTCGATATTTCACATATTAAGAGAGTTATAGTGATATTTCACTTTTTCGAAGAAAAGCCCCCCATTTTTACCCCCTTCGACCGATTTTGCCCATTAACGAACTAGACCGAGATTTTATAGGGATACATATTATGTAAAAAATTCAAAGTGATTGGTGCAAAATTACGGCAGTTATCGTGTCCACAGGAAACTGATATATATATATATATATATATATATATATATATATAGAGAGAGAGAGAGAGAGAGAGAGAGATAAATATATACATAAATTATATATAAACTTTTGAACTGACGATGGTTTTGGGGTCTGGGGGATGTGAAACGCGAAGATATGTCGAAATTTTCCGGAAGTCGAAACATGGTACCCATTGCAATAGTTAGCTTTCTAATGAAATCTAACTAATATTATCTCCGTACCAACATAACCTAATAATGTGCAAGCTTTATAACATATTTATCTAATAAATACAGCCTAGAACTGGAATCTATGGGCTAAAATGTTTCACGCACAACAGCTGTTGCATATGGTGCTGTCTTCCCCTACAATAGGTTCCAAGGTGCCAGTACAGTGAACCCGCATTATGAACACAATAACATCAGCAACTGTTCACTGCTTGAATAAGAAATATTTATATAAGAGGAAATATAGAACCTATGATCACTTGTATTTCAAGTTCTGAATTCACTGCCCAGCTTTTATCTTCGTACTTATCACCAGATTCATCCAGCAGATTATATGAGGGTAACAGGTCAATTGATTCCTAGAAAGTATTATACAAGTATGAGCCAACGTAAAACATGCAGACAGAAAAAATTTAGTAAGTTATGTGTAACAATAAAATATTAAACATCGTTGTTAGCCTACTATTTGGTCACTAAACCTTGCTTGTCATCAACATCACTAAGATGCTATATTACACGATATACATAATAAATTCAACTTACAATATTAGGCAATTCATCAGTTTGAGACGGCCATTCAGGCTCACTCTTAACGAGTGGTTGTTGCTCCATAATGTCCAGCAAACTAGAACACACGAAGTGCACTTAAGGATAATAACAAGCCATATTTATACCAGTACGCCAAATCATTATCAAATGAGGTAATTTCAGAACTCAGAATGAGGATATAACCCTCCATGTGCAAAGTGAGAAGAAGAGTTTAACGGTAAAACTTATTCGACCAAGGCGCTGGACATAATACGATATCAGTTAGGGTATAATATCGAGTAAAATCTAGAATGATGAATTACAGACTGTGCCAGCCACTGAAATGAAGCGTCTTTTATTGGTTTCGCACAAACCTGAGCAGAATGTGATGGGGCAGGCTTAATAACTTCACAAACCTATCAACGTCACACCACGAATAGGCTTACTAATTTGCAGTAACTGGATACAATGTCTGTTAGGTAGTCAGCCCGAAGGCTGGTTGGATCCTCAAAAGCACCGCCGTTAGGTTATGTGAGTAGATACCCACAAAAACCCAAGGCAGCGCTATATTGAGGCGTACTAGGCAAGAAGAGGAGTGAGGTAGTGTACCCGTTCGTCCTGGGGATGCGATGACCCATCTGCTATAACATCACATCCCTGGAGTTCCAGGACAGAGCGGAGTTAAATGAACCTCTAGTCAAATAAGGAATGTGTCGGAAATTCAGCTGAGTTCTCGAAAAAGCAGTGGGTTTCACGAGACAAAGTATCTCTAGGGTCGTTACGGGCTTAAGTTAATAAAAATAATTCAAATATAAATGGGCGCCATCAACTGAATTCCTAGCAAAACCACTTCCTTTCCGGATAAGCCTTACTCAAGACAAGGAAAGAAAAAGGAACATCACACCATCATCAGATCACAACTAAGATAAAAACAAATTTATTTTACTTTGATAGTCAGACAGACATTTTAAATATAATTCCTACCTAAGAGTATGGTCGAATGCAAAGTTAAATTGTCATTGTCCAAAAATCGAACCATCTCCTTTCTAATGCAAAATTATCTTAATCTACATAACAAGAAAAATGTATAAAGTTCTCTTGGGTTCTCAGGATCACTGTAGCACTATGTCTTTCGTCACTGACATTTGTGAAACCTGAGACCTAATTCTCTTTAATTTAACATCAATGTGGATTTAATTAAGTTACTAATCTGCCTAAACATACACATATAATAATCACTCATATTAAATATCACATAAATTATGGTTTGCATGGTATAATTTGAACGTAGAACATGTTAATCAAATGTTCCTAAACATTGAATAATTAATTTACATTATTTACATCGTCATTAATCTCTTATCTGTGAAATACAGAAAATTCAAATTCTCATCGGTCATCATCATCATTATTATCAAAATTAAATATCTCTCACATTAATTCTCACTTCAAAATTCTAAATATTCCTGTCAGAATCGTTAATTCATCACCATTACATCATTTAAATTCACAATTCAGGTTAAATTCCTTCGAATTATCTCTCAATTAAATTTATTTAATTGCATATAAATTCATTAATCATCAGCTCTTTTAATTAATTATCACCTTCTAATTCAGTTATTCATCATCATTACAATCGTCTAATAATTCATTTCAATCAGTTTAATTATTCAATCATTAATTCATCCATCTATTTAATTCATTGATTTATTCAAAAATTTAATATATCAACTTATTTAAATTTCAATCATCTGGTTATTTAGATTTTATTATTTCATCTAGTCATTCTGATTTTTATTTCATTAGGTCAGATCGTTAATATGCTTAAATCTCAGATTATTATTTCGTTAATTATTATTTTCAGAAAATCTTGTATTATCAACTTCATTTATTTGTTTAATTTCCTAACAAAATTGTTTAATAAGGTTTATAGAACGTTGTCTTACAGTTTTATTACTTCCAAGTTATATCTCGTATTTAATTTATTATGCCAAAAAATATTATTGTCTCCACGACATCACGTTGGATCTAACTATCCACAACGACATTATATTTCTTCAATATTCCAAATATCACATTTGAATATAAGAATTACTCCAAAAACTCCATAAATATTCAGCACATACAGCATGAATCTCAACAATAACGCTAGACTGGGTACGACGACATCATGTCAGCCTCAAAATACATTATCAACGATGCAACTATCACATGGCAAATTCCACAAAATGCCTATCACAAACTCCACTTAACCATGTTGCATGATCTACAAAAAATATATAAATGGCTTCAAATTATCAACGCACATAATCTCCAATGACTGTAATTACTCTGATCACATCTAGACAACTCCTTAAACAATTGGAAAAACATTACATCAGTAATATATGATCTGCTTTCAAATAGCATAAATTCTTTTACAAGTTTCATAATTCACATCGCAGAAAAACACCAATGTGTTATAATCTCTCACATCAAAATCTGCAATACTGATCTGCCTTTAAAATAATTATGACCATTAATGATTAATCTTACAAGATTCAATTATTTAAATCCTTCTCAAAGGCATCAAACACAATTATAAAAATCATCAAAGCATCAGCTGTAATAGCTGTTAAACTGAAATTACTCTCAAAAGAGTATAGCAACAAAATATTGGATTGGCAAACAAGAATTACTAAATGCAATCCTGTTGACATTTATCGTTACTTTATTTAACAAAATTTCGACTGATATGTGACTAGTAGTTCCTTGTTTAATTCACTTACATCTCGTGTACATTCGGATGATAAAAATGAGTCCCTCAATGGCGAGTAAGATGTGTAACCACCGTACAATCGTATAAATACGAAGGACCTCGCCCCGTCGACTTGGATGATAGTTCCCTAAACGATGGGTAAGGTGAGTAACCACCATACAATCGTATAAATACGAAAGACCCCATCTCGTAGGCTGGATGAGTGAATGTACCAGAAAGGAATCAACAAGTTTCTAGTTGTCATATAAAAGCGACGTTCATTCACTAAAGTGAATAACTTCTTAATATCTCCAAACAATCCAATGGAAAAAAATCCCTACTGATGAATAATACACACTCGCTAGTATGCAATGAACTGACGAAGTAGTTTCTGATAATCAATTGCAGATCACGAGTTCGAAATACTCGTTACACAAAAAAAAAATATTCATGAAAAATATCCTAGCTGGAAAAATGTCTAAAAGATCAAACATCTGCTTAATAAAGCCAAACAACGGTGAGAATTTCGTATAATGATGCCTGCCATATCATATGGTTACTCCATATTCTAGCAAATTCGAAGTATATAAATTCAAACCATGTCTTAATAATCAAATCACTCCTATTAGAAAAATATACATGTGTGCCCAGTATTCATGAAAATAATCGGATCAGGTAGTTAGAACTCTTACAATACCTTTCATTATCAGTTGTAATATAATTTCCAAGATCGTCGATTTTCCCTACCTAAAAATTTCTCGTAAGATCGGCGTGAATATCATTTCATCCATGAAATGACGATTTCCTTCGAAATCCCAAGCGAATCAGCTGTTGGACTCCTCTCGTCAGGAATCGAATCCATCGCTCTGTGGTGCCATCTTGTCTCTATTCACGTTTACTCGGTCATGTTGAACCTCGGATTACCCATGGCGGATATTGTCCAACTCCTTCTCGAAAAGTTCATGGTAACAGCGGACCCCCTTACTCTTCTTCTAGTATACGCCACTGTTCTGTTAAATGTTCAGTTTGAGAATTGTAAGTCCAATCTCAACTTACTGCTTAATGTCAGCTGGCGTAGCCGATAGCCTAAAATAGGTATCGGGTACATCTCTCCCGTACATCTCCTATTTTTTTATCAGGATTGAGAAAAAAAATACACTCTCAGGCATTCAATATATTATACATGTACACGATAGCTCTACAATTCCTTACTCAGCATGATGGTATTTTCTGACTCTCTATAATGATGATTTCCAATGATTAACATCTTGATTCTGTGGTATTCTGACGTTTATTCCTTCTTTCTTCACTCGTGCTGGCTCGATTGACATCTCTCACTGTCTCTTCGAGTGGTGCACTAGGCTGTCTATCCTCTTGTCTTGACCTCTCATGTCCACGATTGTCCCGTCTGTCGTTAGGATCGTTTCTTCGGCCATCCTGTCGGTCGTTTCCATTAAACTGTTGACCCTGGTTCCAGTTATTCCTTCCCCGATATCTGTTATTATACCGATTCCTGTCCTGATACCTGGAATTCTGGTTGTAATTCCTATACCGGCTATCTCTCGCTTCTTGATCGTATGGCCTCTCATATGGTCCTCTATATCGATCATTTCCTCTTGCGTTACGGATATTTCCTCGATTCCCTTCGTTCCGTCGGTTTTCCCAGGAATCCCTTCTGTCCGTTTGAGCTGCATTGTCCACGACTACCGCATTTACTTCTTGCGTGTTTCTGTTGTCGTTTCGATTACTTCTAGGCGTGACCTGTGCGCTTGTATAATCCAATCGCCGCAAAATGTCATCATAATGTTCCAGCGTATTGGCTCCTGATGCTATCAGTGATCGCTGTACCTCTATCGGTAACTGTCGCGCTATAGCTTGCAAAAGCTCTTCTTCTGGCAATGGAGGAATAAGGAACTGTAATTTAGCCAGCTGTGACGTGAAATAGTTGGCGTAATGCGTCGGATGTGACGTAGAATAGCGTTTGGAGTACATCTCCGCTCTTACGTTGAGTTGATCCTCGGCACTCCAGAATCTCCTCAAGAAAGCCATGGCAAATTGCTCCATGTTCGCAAATTGGCTTCTGAACGCTCTAAACCACGTAAGTGCAGATCCATCTAAGGCGCGTTCTACTATCCTTAGATCTCTTTCTTTGGCTACCCTGTGTTCCGCCATATAGTCTCGAATATCTCGCAGAAATTCTACTGGTGTAACTCCTGTATTTCCCGAAAATTTTCTCGGCTTGTCATCTAGATTCCTTATAATCGTAACAGGACCTGAGTATCGTTCGCTTGGACCTAACGTACTCCTATTCGAACTTGGATTGTCCTGAGGGGTTGAACTGACCCTTTCGAATGTCACATTCGGTTGCATTTGACGGTCTTCTACCATGCTCGGTTCTTGATTCGTCATACTGCGGTCTGTCGCTGTTTGATTTATCATTGTTTCCCCCGATGTTACATTATGACTGGTAAAACTGTTAACTATGGATTCTAGTTTAGTCATCCTGTCTTCTGCTAATCTCTTGACCTGTGTCTTCAACTCATCTAACGATGTAACATCCTGCGTCTTGTTACTTTCGTCTAGATCGTTCCTCAACTTGTCAATTTTTCCTTCGCACGTGTTCTTTACTAACGCGACTTGTTCTTTCAACAGATCAACATCTGTTCTAAATAGTGTTGAATCTATCTTCATCGCTTCTTTGCTTTCCGTAAACCTAGCTTCTAAGTTTGCCATACCTGCGATTAATTTTTCATCTAACTCGTCACGTTTCTCTTTTGCTTCGGCATCGACCTCACTATATCGTTCTTCCACAATTGCTCCGACTCTATTTTTAAATAAAGCTAAGTTTTCGTTAACCTTTTGCTCTATATCGTCGTCTATCTTTCTAATATCCTTCTGCAATTGATTTTCTAACGACTTTAAATTAGAATTGACCTCTCCCAAGACTTCCTCTTTAATGGTCCCAATTACTGTTTTTAAATCTTTAATTTCGTTACCTAGATTTGTTTCTAGACCCTTAATCTTAGTCTCGAAAGATACTTCGGTAGACCAATCTTGAATTTTTCCTACATCTGCCACTAAACCATCGATGTCGAATCTCAACTTCGATACATCTGACTTAATGTCTTTCTGTATGGTCATAACGTCTGTTCTTAAAGTAAAAATATTTTCTTCTCCTCTACTCTCTAACTCAATAATATTTTTCCTTAATATTTGAACATTTTCCTCTCCTTTCATGTTTACTGCAATTATGTCTAATTGTAAAGTTTTCAGCATCTCATTATTCTTTAAAGTTAAACTATTCTCTAATCTGGTTAACTTATTTTCTAATTCAGTGTTAGTTTCTTCACTACGAGACTGTAATTTCTCTTCTAATGATTTGAAATTGTCCTCACTATTTGACTGTAATTTCTCTTCTAATAAATTAAAATTGTCTTTCAAGTTAGCTTCTAATCTAGCTTCTGAATTATTAATTTGTTCTTTGACTTCCGTTTCCATCTTAGAAATGGTTTCTGCAATTCCAGACATACCCGTCTCTAACTCTCCTAACACCTTCGCTAAATCCTCTGGCAACATAATTATATTTTCAATATAGAATTATATAGAGACGTTAGACAACAACACATCACAATGTCTCAATTCCTGCATTCACTTGGGTATAGGGAAAAATATCTTATAACTAACATGATATTACTGATACGATTAACATGAACACTGGATTGGGCACACAAGTACATTGTCTGACTAAGTATAATAAATTTTGTAACACACTTAAATGAACTTGAGATCAATCTCTCAGTAATCTAAATCTGATGTGATTCCATCGAATTAACAAAATCGAAAAGCCCCACTAGTTGGATAAAGCCAATTCTCCCTCTCTCTCTGTACCCGTTCGTCCTGGGGATGCGATGACCCATCTGCTATAACATCACATCCCTGGAGTTCCAGGACAGAGCGGAGTTAAATGAACCTCTAGTCAAATAAGGAATGTGTCGGAAATTCAGCTGAGTTCTCGAAAAAGCAGTGGGTTTCACGAGACAAAGTATCTCTAGGGTCGTTACGGGCTTAAGTTAATAAAAATAATTCAAATATAAATGGGCGCCATCAACTGAATTCCTAGCAAAACCACTTCCTTTCCGGATAAGCCTTACTCAAGACAAGGAAAGAAAAAGGAACATCACACCATCATCAGATCACAACTAAGATGAAAACAAATTTATTTTACTTTGATAGTCAGACAGACATTTTAAATATAATTCCTACCTAAGAGTATGGTCGAATGCAAAGTTAAATTGTCATTGTCCAAAAATCGAACCATCTCCTTTCTAATGCAAAATTATCTTAATCCACATAACAAGAAAAATGTATAAAGTTCTCTTGGGTTCTCAGGATCACTGTAGCACTATGTCTTTCGTCACTGACATTTGTGAAACCTGAGACCTGATTCTCTTTAATTTAACATCAATGTGGATTTAATTAAGTTACTAATCTGCCTAAACATACACATATAATAATCACTCATATTAAATATCACATAAATTATGGTTTGCATGGTATAATTTGAACGTAGAACATGTTAATCAAATGTTCCTAAACATTGAATAATTAATTTACATTATTTACATCGTCATTAATCTCTTATCTGTGAAATACAGAAAATTCAAATTCTCATCGGTCATCATCATCATTATTATCAAAATTAAATATCTCTCACATTAATTCTCACTTCAAAATTCTAAATATTCCTGTCAGAATCGTTAATTCATCACCATTACATCATTTAAATTCACAATTCAGGTTACAATTCCTTCGAATTATCTCTCAATTAAATTTATTTAATTGCATATAAATTCATTAATCATCAGCTCTTTTAATTAATTATCACCTTCTAATTCAGTTATTCATCATCATTACAATCGTCTAATAATTCATTTCAATCAGTTTAATTATTCAATCATTAATTCATCTATCTATTTAATTCATTGATTTATTCAAAAATTTAATTTATCAACTTATTTAAATTTCAATCATCTGGTTATTTAGATTTTATTATTTCATCTAGTCATTCTGATTTTTATTTCATTAGGTCAGATCGTTAATATGCTTAAATCTCAGATTATTATTTTCAGAAAATCTTGTATTATCAACTTCATTTATTTGTTTAATTTCCTAACAAAATTGTTTAATAAGGTTTATAGAACGTTGTCTTACAGTTTTATTACTTCCAAGTTATATCTCGTATTTAATTTATTATGCCAAAAAATATTATTGTCTCCACGACATCACGTTGGATCTAACTATCCACAACGACATTATATTTCTTCAATATTCCAAATATCACATTTGAATATAAGAATTACTCCAAAAACTCCATAAATATTCAGCACATACAGCATGAATCTCAACAATAACGCTAGACTGGGTACGACGACCTCATGTCAGCCTCAAAATACATTATCAACGATGCAACTATCACATGGCAAATTCCACAAAATGCCTATCACAAACTCCACTTAACCATGTTGCATGATCTACAAAAAATATATAAATGGCTTCAAATTATCAACGCACATAATCTCCAATGACTGTAATTACTCTGATCACATCTAGACAACTCCTTAAACAATTGGAAAAACATTACATCAGTAATATATGATCTGCTTTCAAATAGCATAAATTCTTTTAAAAGTTTCATAATTCACATCGCAGAAAAACACCAATGTGTTATAATCTCTCAGATCAAAATCTGCAATACTGATCTGCCTTTAAAATAATTATGACCATTAATGATTAATCTTACAAGATTCAATTATTTAAATCCTTCTCAAAGGCATCAAACACAATTATAAAAATCATCAAAGCATCAGCTGTAATAGCTGTTAAACTGAAATTACTCTCAAAAGAGTATAGCAACAAAATATTGGATTGGCAAACAAGAATTACTAAATGCAATCCTGTTGACATTTATCGTTACTTTATTTAACAAAATTTCGACTGATATGTGACTAGTAGTTCCTTGTTTAATTCACTTACATCTCGTGTACATTCGGATGATAAAAATGAGTCCCTCAATGGCGAGTAAGATGTGTAACCACCGTACAATCGTATAAATACGAAGGACCTCGCCCCGTCGACTTGGATGATAGTTCCCTAAACGATGGGTAAGGTGAGTAACCACCATACAATCGTATAAATACGAAAGACCCCATCTCGTAGGCTGGATGAGTGAATGTACCAGAAAGGAATCAACAAGTTTCTAGTTGTCATATAAAAGCGACGTTCATTCACTAAAGTGAATAACTTCTTAATATCTCCAAACAATCCAATGGAAAAAAATCCCTACTGATGAATAATACACACTCGCTAGTATGCAATGAACTGACGAAGTAGTTTCTGATAATCAATTGCAGATCACGAGTTCGAAATACTCGTTACACAAAAAAAAAAAAATATTCATGAAAAATATCCTGGCTGGAAAAATGTCTAAAAGATCAAACATCTGCTTAATAAAGCCAAACAACGGTGAGAATTTCGTATAATGATGCCTGCCATATCATATGGTTACTCCATATTCTAGCAAATTCGAAGTATATAAATTCAAACCATGTCTTAATAATCAAATCACTCCTATTAGAAAAATATACATGTGTGCCCAGTATTCATGAAAATAATCGGATCAGGTAGTTAGAACTCTTACAATACCTTTCATTATCAGTTGTAATATAATTTCCAAGATCGTCGATTTTCCCTACCTAAAAATTTCTCGTAAGATCGGCGTGAATATCATTTCATCCATGAAATGACGATTTCCTTCGAAATCCCAAGCGAATCTGCTGTTGGACTCCTCTCGTCAGGAATCGAATCCATCGCTCTGTGGTGCCATCTTGTCTCTATTCACGTTTACTCGGTCATGTTGAACCTCGGATTACCCATGGCGGATATTGTCCAACTCCTTCTCGAAAAGTTCATGGTAACAGCGGACCCCCTTACTCTTCTTCTAGTATACGCCACTGTTCTGTTAAATGTTCAGTTTGAGAATTGTAAGTCCAATCTCAACTTACTGCTTAATGTCAGCTGGCGTAGCCGATAGCCTAAAATAGGTATCGGGTACATCTCTCCCGTACATCTCCTATTTTTTTTTATCAGGATTGAGAAAAAAAATACACTCTCAGGCATTCAATATATTATACATGTACACGATAGCTCTACAATTCCTTACTCAGCATGATGGTATTTTCTGACTCTCTATAATGATGATTTCCAATGATTAACATCTTGATTCTGTGGTATTCTGACGTTTATTCCTTCTTTCTTCACTCGTGCTGGCTCGATTGACATCTCTCACTGTCTCTTCGAGTGGTGCACTAGGCTGTCTATCCTCTTGTCTTGACCTCTCATGTCCACGATTGTCCCGTCTGTCGTTAGGATCGTTTCTTCGGCCATCCTGTCGGTCGTTTCCATTAAACTGTTGACCCTGGTTCCAGTTATTCCTTCCCCGATATCTGTTATTATACCGATTCCTGTCCTGATACCTGGAATTCTGGTTGTAATTCCTATACCGGCTATCTCTCGCTTCTTGATCGTATGGCCTCTCATATGGTCCTCTATATCGATCATTTCCTCTTGCGTTACGGATATTTCCTCGATTCCCTTCGTTCCGTCGGTTTTCCCAGGAATCCCTTCTGTCCGTTTGAGCTGCATTGTCCACGACTACCGCATTTACTTCTTGCGTGTTTCTGTTGTCGTTTCGATTACTTCTAGGCGTGACCTGTGCGCTTGTATAATCCAATCGCCGCAAAATGTCATCATAATGTTCCAGCGTATTGGCTCCTGATGCTATCAGTGATCGCTGTACCTCTATCGGTAACTGTCGCGCTATAGCTTGCAAAAGCTCTTCTTCTGGCAATGGAGGAATAAGGAACTGTAATTTAGCCAGCTGTGACGTGAAATAGTTGGCGTAATGCGTCGGATGTGACGTAGAATAGCGTTTGGAGTACATCTCCGCTCTTACGTTGAGTTGATCCTCGGCACTCCAGAATCTCCTCAAGAAAGCCATGGCAAATTGCTCCATGTTCGCAAAATTGCTTCTGAACGCTCTAAACCACGTAAGTGCAGATCCATCTAAGGCGCGTTCTACTATCCTTAGCTCTCTTTCTTTGGCTACCCTGTGTTCCGCCATATAGTCTCGAATATCTCGCAGAAATTCTACTGGTGTAACTCCTGTATTTCCCGAAAATTTTCTCGGCTTGTCATCTAGATTCCTTATAATCGTAACAGGACCTGAGTATCGTTCGCTTGAACCTAACGTACTCCTATTCGAACTTGGATTGTCCTGAGGGGTTGAACTGACCCTTTCGAATGTCACATTCGGTTGCATTTGACGGTCTTCTACCATGCTCGGTTCTTGATTCGTCATACTGCGGTCTGTCGCTGTTTGATTTATCATTGTTTCCCCCGATGTTACATTATGACTGGTAAAACTGTTAACTATGGATTCTAGTTTAGTCATCCTGTCTTCTGCTAATCTCTTGACCTGAGTCTTCAACTCATCTAACGATGTAACATCCTGCGTCTTGTTACTTTCGTCTAGATCGTTCCTCAACTTGTCAATTTTTCCTTCGCACGTGTTCTTTACTAACGCGACTTGTTCTTTCAACAGATCAACATCTGTTCTAAATAGTGTTGAATCTATCTTCATCGCTTCTTTGCTTTCCGTAAACCTAGCTTCTAAGTTTGCCATACCTGCGATTAATTTTTCATCTAACTCGTCACGTTTCTCTTTTGCTTCGGCATCGACCTCACTATATCGCTCTTCCACAATTGCTCCGACTCTATTTTTAAATAAAGCTAAGTTTTCGTTAACCTTTTGCTCAATATCGTCGTCTATTTTTCTAATATCCTTCTGCAATTGATTTTCTAACGACTTTAAATTAGAATTGACCTCTCCCAAGACTTCCTCTTTAATGGTCCCAATTACTGTTTTTAAATCTTTAATTTCGTTACCTAGATTTGTTTCTAGACCCTTAATCTTAGTCTCGAAAGATACTTCGGTAGACCAATCTTGAATTTTTCCTACATCTGCCACTAAACCATCGATGTCGAATCTCAACTTCGATACATCTGACTTAATGTCTTTCTGTATGGTCATAACGTCTGTTCTTAAAGTAAAAATATTTTCTTCTCCTCTACTCTCTAACTCAATAATATTTTTCCTTAATATTTGAACATTTTCCTCTCCTTTCATGTTTACTGCAATTATGTCTAATTGTAAAGTTTTCAGCATCTCATTATTCTTTAAAGTTAAACTATTCTCTAATCTGGTTAACTTATTTTCTAATTCAGTGTTAGTTTCTTCACTACGAGACTGTAATTTCTCTTCTAATGATTTGAAATTGTCCTCACTATTTGACTGTAATTTCTCTTCTAATAAATTAAAATTGTCTTTCAAGTTAGCTTCTAATCTAGCTTCTGAATTATTAATTTCTTCTTTGACTTCCGTTTCCATCTTAGAAATGGTTTCTGCAATTCCAGACATACCCGTCTCTAACTCTCCTAACACCTTCGCTAAATCCTCTGGCAACATAATTATATTTTCAATATAGAATTATATAGAGACGTTAGACAACAACACATCACAATGTCTCAATTCCTGCATTCACTTGGGTATAGGGAAAAATATCTTATAACTAACATGATATTACTGATACGATTAACATGAACACTGGATTGGGCACACAAGTACATTGTCTGACTAAGTATAATAAATTTTGTAACACACTTAAATGAACTTGAGATCAATCTCTCAGTAATCTAAATCTGATGTGATTCCATCGAATTAACAAAATCGAAAAGCCCCACTAGTTGGATAAAGCCAATTCTCCCTCTCTCTCTGTACCCGTTCGTCCTGGGGATGCGATGACCCATCTGCTATAACATCACATCCCTGGAGTTCCAGGACAGAGCGGAGTTAAATGAACCTCTAGTCAAATAAGGAATGTGTCGGAAATTCAGCTGAGTTCTCGAAAAAGCAGTGGGTTTCACGAGACAAAGTATCTCTAGGGTCGTTACGGGCTTAAGTTAATAAAAATAATTCAAATATAAATGGGCGCCATCAACTGAATTCCTAGCAAAACCACTTCCTTTCCGGATAAGCCTTACTCAAGACAAGGAAAGAAAAAGGAACATCACACCATCATCAGATCACAACTAAGATAAAAACAAATTTATTTTACTTTGATAGTCAGACAGACATTTTAAATATAATTCCTACCTAAGAGTATGGTCGAATGCAAAGTTAAATTGTCATTGTCCAAAAATCGAACCATCTCCTTTCTAATGCAAAATTATCTTAATCCACATAACAAGAAAAATGTATTAAGTTCTCTTGGGTTCTCAGGATCACTGTAGCACTATGTCATTCGTCACTGACATTTGTGAAACCTGAGACCTAATTCTCTTTAATTTAACATCAATGTGGATTTAATTAAGTTACTAATCTGCCTAAACATACACTTATAATAATCACTCATATTAAATATCACATAAATTATGGTTTGCATGGTATAATTTGAACGTAGAACATGTTAATCAAATGTTCCTAAACATTGAATAATTAATTTACATTATTTACATCGTCATTAATCTCTTATCTGTGAAATACAGAAAATTCAAATTCTCATCGGTCATCATCATCATTATTATCAAAATTAAATATCTCTCACATTAATTCTCACTTCAAAATTCTAAATATTCCTGTCAGAATCGTTAATTCATCACCATTACATCATTTAAATTCACAATTCAGGTTACAATTCCTTCGAATTATCTCTCAATTAAATTTATTTAATTGCATATAAATTCATTAATCATCAGCTCTTTTAATTAATTATCACCTTCTAATTCAGTTATTCATCATCATTACAATCGTCTAATAATTCATTTCAATCAGTTTAATTATTCAATCATTAATTCATCCATCTATTTAATTCATTGATTTATTCAAAAATTTAATTTATCAACTTATTTAAATTTCAATCATCTGGTTATTTAGATTTTATTATTTCATCTAGTCATTCTGATTTTTATTTCATTAGGTCAGATCGTTAATATGCTTAAATCTCAGATTATTATTTTCAGAAAATCTTGTATTATCAACTTCATTTATTTGTTTAATTTCCTAACAAAATTGTTTAATAAGGTTTATAGAACGTTGTCTTACAGTTTTATTACTTCCAAGTTATATCTCGTATTTAATTTATTATGCCAAAAAATATTATTGTCTCCACGACATCACGTTGGATCTAACTATCCACAACGACATTATATTTCTTCAATATTCCAAATATCACATTTGAATATAAGAATTACTCCAAAAACTCCATAAATATTCAGCACATACAGCATGAATCTCAACAATAACGCTAGACTGGGTACGACGACCTCATGTCTGCCTCAAAATACATTATCAACGATGCAACTATCACATGGCAAATTCCACAAAATGCCTATCACAAACTCCACTTAACCATGTTGCATGATCTACAAAAAATATATAAATGGCTTCAAATTATCAACGCACATAATCTCCAATGACTGTAATTACTCTGATCACATCTAGACAACTCCTTAAACAATTGGAAAAACATTACATCAGTAATATATGATCTGCTTTCAAATAGCATAAATTCTTTTACAAGTTTCATAATTCACATCGCAGAAAAACACCAATGTGTTATAATCTCTCACATCAAAATCTGCAATACTGATCTGCCTTTAAAATAATTATGACCATTAATGATTAATCTTACAAGATTCAATTACTTTAAATCCTTCTCAAAGGCATCAAACACAATTATAAAAATCATCAAAGCATCAGCTGTAATAGCTGTTAAACTGAAATTACTCTCAAAAGAGTATAGCAACAAAATATTGGATTGGCAAACAAGAATTACTAAATGCAATCCTGTTGACATTTATCGTTACTTTATTTAACAAAATTTCGACTGATATGTGACTAGTAGTTCCTTGTTTAATTCACTTACATCTCGTGTACATTCGGATGATAAAAATGAGTCCCTCAATGGCGAGTAAGATGTGTAACCACCGTACAATCGTATAAATACGAAGGACCTCGCCCCGTCGACTTGGATGATAGTTCCCTAAACGATGGGTAAGGTGAGTAACCACCATACAATCGTATAAATACGAAAGACCCCATCTCGTAGGCTGGATGAGTGAATGTACCAGAAAGGAATCAACAAGTTTCTAGTTGTCATATAAAAGCGACGTTCATTCACTAAAGTGAATAACTTCTTAATATCTCCAAACAATCCAATGGAAAAAATCCCTACTGATGAATAATACACACTCGCTAGTATGCAATGAACTGACGAAGTAGTTTCTGATAATCAATTGCAGATCACGAGTTCGAAATACTCGTTACACAAAAAAAATATTCATGAAAAATATCCTAGCTGGAAAAATGTCTAAAAGATCAAACATCTGCTTAATAAAGCCAAACAACGGTGAGAATTTCGTATAATGATGCCTGCCATATCATATGGTTACTCCATATTCTAGCAAATTCGAAGTATATAAATTCAAACCATGTCTTAATAATCAAATCACTCCTATTAGAAAAATATACATGTGTGCCCAGTATTCATGAAAATAATCGGATCAGGTAGTTAGAACTCTTACAATACCTTTCATTATCAGTTGTAATATAATTTCCAAGATCGTCGATTTTCCCTACCTAAAAATTTCTCGTAAGATCGGCGTGAATATCATTTCATCCATGAAATGACGATTTCCTTCGAAATCCCAAGCGAATCAGCTGTTGGACTCCTCTCGTCAGGAATCGAATCCATCGCTCTGTGGTGCCATCTTGTCTCTATTCACGTTTACTCGGTCATGTTGAACCTCGGATTACCCATGGCGGATATTGTCCAACTCCTTCTCGAAAAGTTCATGGTAACAGCGGACCCCCTTACTCTTCTTCTAGTATACGCCACTGTTCTGTTAAATGTTCAGTTTGAGAATTGTAAGTCCAATCTCAACTTACTGCTTAATGTCAGCTGGCGTAGCCGATAGCCTAAAATAGGTATCGGGTACAGTAGTTTGTCATTGCTTTCCTCACTGAGTCAGAACAGTAGTCCTAACCCTATGAGTAGAACCTTTCACAGCATTCACAGGCACGACTGTGCCCTGAATGCCATTACTAAGCACCACCCATACCTCAGTAGCTTCCATATAATCACAGCCATGAGTGAGACTGAGACATCGGTGAAAAGCCACCTTTTACTCTAGCCTGTGCCAACTGACAAATGCAAATGTACTGTATTCATCAAGAGATGGATGTTTCAGAATATACAAGACAATACTACAGCCTCGTGTTACAAGATACCCATTTCAAACCAAATACAACATATCTCCCTCACTGAACCAACATTCAACGGGAGGGAATGGACGATGTATTTTATCCTTACCAACTTATAAATACTATCACAGGGTAACTTGTATAATTGTCTTCATAAAGAAGTCTCTAGTTACACATTTAAAGCTGTGTATTTTCGAAAATCAAATATCGTAAAATTATCTACACAAGGCTCGAACATGTGCAAGCAAATCTCAGGTTGAAGGAAGCATCTTCATTATGGAAGTTAGTCACGTTTGTAATGAGAACTTCAAATATCCCTTTATGGAACTCAAGTATTCTCAGATCTTAATATTCTGCCGCGAGTTAGGACTACTTGGAAGACACAATTTGACGATATTGCTATCAACCTCGCCCCGCTGATGAATAGCAGCCTGTGCACGGTGTAAGGGAAACTGTATGACTACCGTAGGGATGTATTTTTTCACTCAAATCAGATTTATAATATTATATATTCTTATGCCCTGGTGACAAACTAAAAAACTTAATGAAATAAATAGATATTCCATCAAGAGCCTAAAATAAGCCTACATTTATCACAATCATAAAACTCGGCCGATTTCCTTCCAATATCCCTTCCCTGACCCGTCCTGAAAAGAAAAGTAGATGGCCATTGGCTGCATTAATAAAAAAAATAAAAAAAACAACTATCCAACACGCACGTTCCTCTTTGCCACTGTCTGGCGATATTGGTTATCGTGTTGGCAGCTTGGACAAGCTGTTTCACTCAGTTCAGTCGTGTCCCTCCTCTCCATTAAGTTTCCATCTAATTTGGGTGTAATGGCAGAATTATAATTTCCTTCATTACAGCCTACTGTTTCATTTCACAGAGAAGCTGCATCGTCCACCATCGCTTGTATTTTATCTCACGTGGCAAATTATTCTGCAACCAAGTCGGATGAAACCACTTAGTTCCTTTTGAGCCATTTATTCTCATTAAGCAGCTATTAATATGCCGTGAACTGTTGATTTTTATTGCTTCTTACTTCCCCCATATTGCCACTTAAATACCACAGTAAAATATTATCCCTTAATTGGCATCTTCATTCCCGGAAACTGTCAATTAAACCTTCGTGCCTCAATTACCTTGCCCTTGTCTTTATTTCCCCTTAGGGACAGCAATTTGGAACATGGAATATAAGCAGGGGCGGCCCTAGGGGAGGGGGCGCAGAAAAGCCAATGATTGCATGCGCTAAAAAAAATAAAGGAAAATTTACCAGATTGCTATTTAACCCTACCCGCAAAAATGAATTCTATATATCAGTGAGCTGGGATGTGTATGGACATATATTAACGAGTTGAAACCAATATCTACCAACTTGTATAGTTGCGCCTCTTTCGCCGACCACCCGCCCTTGTCTTGGCATTCGTTGTCAAGCTTGTGCATGTGGGTTGTGATTTATGTCGGTGTGGCATTTAAACTTCGTTGTTGGAACGTTGCTATTGTTGAATCAGGTAATCTCTGAGTACGGTATACTAAATGTCAGTGGCGTAGCCAGTTGGGGGGGGGGGGGGGGGGAAATAAATCCAGTAATTGGGGTGGGCATGAGCCTTTATATTTTCCAACGGCTTGAAAAAATGTAGAACCTACAACGAAATGTTCAATACCGTACAGTAAATGCAATGACAAAGAATGTACCGTACTAACACTCTCAGCACGACCAGACATCATTTTCCGTGCCTGCACTGCTTGAAAGAGCTGAAATAACAGGGTAGCAATTAGGATTGTGACGAGAAGGGATTTTCCAAGTAGGCCTACAGTACGGGCCTCAGTACTGGCGATACAACCAGGTGATTGAGACAAAAGTCTGCCAAGAGATTAGGATTGCCAATTAGCAAAAGACTTCTCTGCAGGGGGCCAGTTATAGCTTGTCTGCTTACACTCTCTTGTCAGCTCTTAATTACCATTTCGTAGAAATAGCAGTGTTCAATAATGGCTACAATACTGACGCTGCGTGGTTGATTGTCGCTGTGTCGGGATTCACGGTGGTTTTGTGTCTCTGCGAGAGGCGATATACAGTCTGTTAGTGGTAGTGTTGAGGAAGAGTCGCAAGTTCTTTGATAGTCGCTCTTTTCTTTTTGTCACATTAGCGAGTGTTTAAAAACGGACTGCTTTGTCACAAAGAAGCCAAAAATGGATAAATCTTTGGTAAGTTAATGCAAGTTTTTATTGTCATGTGTAGCAAATTGAGGCCTGCATTTCATTATATAGGTACAGCTTTTCCAAATAATTTTCTCTGCATAAGAAAGACGCATTGTTCACTGATAGAATGTAAAGTTATTCGATTTGTTTTAAAAGGTTCGTAATAAATTATTATTATTATTTAAAGTGTATTAGAGCCTCCGTGGCTTAGGCGGCAGCACGCCGGCCTCTAACCGCAGGGTCCGTGGTTCAAATCCCGGTCACTCCATGTGGGATTTGTACTGAATAAAGCGGAGGCAGACAGGTTTTTCTCCGGGTGCTCCGGTTTTCCCGGACACAATTTCATTCCAGCAACACTCTCCACTATCATTTCATTTAATCATTGCTCCAGGGGAGTGCGACAGGCTTCGGCAGCCGGCACAGATTATATCCTCGCCGCTAGATGGAGGGCTTCATTCATTCCATTCCCTGACCCAGTCGGTCGACTGCGGGTCGACTGGAAGCAGGGCTTGGAGTGTCTGCTGCCACATAATACAGTTAAGAAAGATTTTGGTGACATTGGGAATGAGATTGAATTTTACAAAAGTGATCTTCAAACCACAAACGAAGACATTCTGGAGGCAGAGGGGCGTTTGTGGAAGCTGAACTGCAGAATCTCAACAGATAGTCAACCAAAGACAGGATTGAAGATCTCAAAACAATCGACAAGACCTCCTTTCCAAACATTGCTACACTCCTTACAATCCTGGCCGTTATTCCAGTAACTACAGCCTCTGTAGAGAGAAGCTTCTCCACGCTGAAGAGGCTAAAGACATACTTGAGAAGTGAAACTGCTGAGGAAAGGCTGACGGCTCTTGCACTCATGGCAGTTCATAGAGGCATTATTGTGGGTATTAGTGAGATTGTCAAACATTATGGACATAGTGCTCTTTCTTAAGGGTACAGTAAACTGCCCTTTCTTTAACCCTTTATAGGGCAAAACTATGTGTTATTTTTATGTGTTTTACATTTTAATTTATGTTATTTATTATTATTATTATTAATAATGTTATTTTTTGTTTCTCTAATTTTCTTGTTGATATATTTATTTTTAATTTTCAATTTATGTTCTTATAGATTCAATATTGATATTTTATTGAATTAATTAATTAACTAACTTCGAAAAAGATGGTATATTGGCTTTCATGGCCGGTGAATTAAAACTCAGCAATTCTTCTAGGTTTGTGGCGTGTCTTGTGTGGGGTTCCGCAAGGACACCAAGCTGGCTCATCGGCGGGCTCTTGGTGTCCCCGCCCGGACCCCCACAGGAGTAACGAACTGCGTGCTACCTCCCTTTATATAGAGTATAGAGTGCAACTGCACTACTTGACAGCGAGAACTAAAAGGTCAAGCAGCCTGAACCTCCCTATGAAGGCTTCCAAAAAGATGGTATATTGGCTTTCACGGCCGGTGAATTAAAACTCAGCAATTCTTCTAGGTTTGTGTCGTGTCTTGTGTGGAGTTTCGCCTAGGACACCAAGCTGGCTCATCGGCGGGCTCTTGGTGCCCCCGCCCGGACTCCCACAGGAGTAACGAACTGCGTGCTACCTCCCTTTATATAGAGTTCAACTGCAATACTTGACTGCGAGAACTAAAAGGTCAAGCAGCCTGAACCTCCCTAAGAAGGCTTCCAAAAAGATGGTATATTGGCTTTCACGGCCGGTGAATTAAAACTCAGCAATTCTTCTAGGTTTGGGCCGTGTCTTGTGTTGGTTTCGCCTGCTTGAAATTTTAGTTCTCGCAGTCAAGTAGTGCAGTTGCACTCTATATAAAGGGAGGCAGCGCGCAGTTCGTTACTCCTCTGGGGGTCCGGGCGGGGACACCAAGAGCCCGCCGATGAGCCAGCTTGGTGTCCTAGGCGAAACCCCACACAAGAAACGGCACAAACCTAGAAGAATTGCTGAGTTTTTACTGATTTCGAATTGATTTTTACAATTATTTTCATAATTCTTTTATAGTTATGTTTAATATTTTGATTTTTATATTTCTTTTATAATTGTAATTTTATTTTTATGATTATCATTTCTATATTTATATTTTATTTTTGCACTTCAATTGATAATGTTTTAGTTTTAGTTTTATCCAACACATTACATCAAGTAGATACGTAACTTATATAATATTTGCTTTTTAGAATTACTAGCACTCCAACAAGAAAATTCTCCAAAATTTGGCGTAAAGATTCAACTATCAACATCTTTGAAAGGATAAACTGTCCTTATGAGAGGTGGCTAATATAGAGACCACTATCCCATAAAGGGTTAACAATTTACTGACTGGTACCTATATGTATATTTCCTCACTATATTATTAGTATAAGATGTCAACTTGCTCATAGCTTATCAATGTCACATAAGCTAAACATTATTAAAGTTAACAATATTATACCGCCATTCTTTATTCTAGACAAGAATATTAGACTGCAATAGTTCCAAGATTACACTAACAGTTCACTCTCGCATTGATTTAACTTATAATCAGAAAAATATATTAACCTCTGCAGTAATAGATGAGGACCTAATGCCCCCCCCCCCCCCCCAAACTAAAATCCTGGCTACGCTACTGCTAAATGTAATGTAAGATATGATGTAAGAAACAACGTCAGGTGGGTCATATTTTGTTTGCGTGGATAATAATCATACCTAAGCGCACTTACATCCTATAAGCGCACAATATTGCATTTATACTGGGAACGTTTAGTAATATTCAATAATTTAAGCTCACTGGAGTGTTCCTAGGATATTATTTAATTATTTAGCGTATGGCTTTTACTGCCGGGAGTGTCCGAGGTCATATTCGACTCGCCAGAGGCTGTAGCTGCTTCAATGAGGACACCCACAGGGTGAGCTACAAGCTCCGTTCAATTTCAAGTAGTTCCAACTTTCGCTACCAGATGTCACTGACACCTGGTGATGAACGTTAGAACTTTGATAGGCCATTTCAACGAAATCTTACCTAGCAGTGTAGCTTCACACAAGTTTAGTTAGAGGATGGATCTTTTACATGCCATAAATCCATGACATGGGCCTGTGGGCTTTACTTCCCCTCCGAAGGAAGGCATACTGAAGGGTTTTAACGCTCTTAGAAAAACAAATGACTTCGGCCGGGCTTGAACCCGCGATCTTGGACATAGAAGCTCAGCATGCTACCAACTACGCTAGGATATTATATGTCGGATTCGATTAATATTATACGAACATTATACAGTGAGGGCCCTCTCCATAGAACGGAGCCTCGCAGAGGGCGTGCCACGGACAGGTCGCCTTGCCTCACCGCCAGATTAATAACATGTACCGATATCAACAGCGGGTTGGGAAGCCCTGGTTGCTGTCATAGCATTTCTTACTTAAGCATTTGGCAAGATACCTTAGTTGTGATAATTAAGACTTGCTGTGAAGTACTGTAACCTACATCGTATCACGTAAGCAGGGTTAGGTGTAGAACAATATATAGAATCTTCCGTGCGGTTTTTACTTGTGAGGGAACCTCAAACAAAAGGTAGCCGATACAGAAACAATCCGCGTACTCTGGAGGCTCTCAATATCAGTGAGGATGAATTACAGCGAGTGAACCAAAACTTCCTACGGCGGTGCAACGAGTGTTTAGAAAATGAAGTACAGCATTTCCAGCAACTACTCCGAAATTTATGTAACTATCATATATATTATTTCAGTAGTAAAGATCCGTCCTGCGGCGCTCACAAGTGACTGACCGTGACAAATGAGCATTCAAATGAAAGAGAATAGACATTAGAAGTGACGAATAGCACTCTAATTTCACAAATATCTATAATATATTTAAAAAATTACTTTAAAAAATGTACGAAGCGTACGATTTGCTGATATTGTTGCTGTAGGAAAATACGCTCCATTATTGCTGTTCACTTCACATTTTGGCCGCTGTGAAGCCTGTTTCATGTTTTTAACATTCTGAGGTATTTCCTTTATCATTTTGCATGGATTTCAGAAACAGTAAATCAAAGGAATGAGTACTGAAATCATATAATTTCATAAATATCGAATAACTGGAGAGTGTTATGACGATCCAATTTTCAGTGATTGCCTTCTTAAGTTTGGGGACGTAGAACTTGGAATTCTAACTGAAATGTAAATAGTGTTCTATAATCATTTGTTAAAAGAAAAAAACATAACAACCTTTTTATTTAAGTCTCTCATTATAAATCTATTGGGGAAAGTGTGGTTTATGAACATGCCAGATTTCTCGCACGGGTCCGCTAGTGAATATTAAATACGTTAAAAAGTGTAAATGTGTTAACTAGTTGGGCGCTACGCTGCTGCTAGCACCAATGCCTTGCTCGACACGCTTCAATACACAGTGCCCAAGCCGCCACACGGCCACGGCGAGTCTCCGTTCTATAGGGAGGGCCGTCACTGTACAATATCAAAACAATTCGTGAAAAGTCCAAACTAGAAATCGCCTGTGCAGAATTAGAAAGATGTTTAACCGGTGGGAAAAATGTGACACATCTGGTTGTGAATTGGTTGAGGAACTTTTACACTTTAATGCATCGTTGAATGAGGTTGAATCAGCAGAACTAAAAAATGCTTTTCAACTTATTAAACAAAATGGTTGGCCAAATATATTCCCAAATATATGGACAGCACATTGAATTTTGCTCAACAAAATTGTAACTGACGCTAAAATAGAACGGGGTTTCAGTAAATTAAACTTATAAGAATGTATTTACATGAACCATGTGTCAGGATAGACTGTCAAATCTGGCAACTTTGTCTATAGAAAAGAGTATTGCCCAGGACTTGAATTATTTAGAATTAATAAAAACATTTGCAAGCGCAAAGGCGAGGGAGGCAGTAATCTCGATGTTTTCACAGGGGGAAGGGGCGCCACAATTAGCTCTCGCACCATCTGGAAATCTTGCTAGGGCCCCCTCTGAATATAAGACGCCCAGCCATACAGGGGAGGGGGCACCACAATGAGCTCTCACACCAGCTGGAAACCTTGCTAGGGCCCCTCTGAATATAGGATGCCCAGCCACACAAAGGAGGGGGCACCACCATGAGCTCTCACACCCCCTGGAAACCTTGCTAGGGCCCCCTCTGAATATAAGATACCCGGCCATACAGGGGAGGGGCGCCACAATGAGCTCTCGAACCCCCCGGTCACCTTGCTAGGGCCCCCTCTGAATATAAGATACCCGGCCATACAGGGGAGGGGGCGCCACAATGAGCTCTCGAACCCACCGGTCACCTTGCTAGGGCCCCCTCTGAATATAAGATGCCCAGCCATACAGGGGAGGGGGCACCACAATGAGCTCTCGCACCACCTGGACACCTTGCTAGGGCCCCCTCTGAATATAAGATGCCCAGCCATACAGGGGAGGGGGCACCACAATGAGCTCTCACACCCCCATGAAACCTTGCTAGGGCCCCTCTGAATATACGATGAACAGCCATACCGGGGAGGGGGCACCACAATGAGCTCTCACACCCCCTGGAAACCTTGCTAGGGCCCCCTCTGAATATAAGATGCCCAGCCATACAGGAGAGGGGGCGCCACAATGAGCTCTCACACCACCTGAAAACCTTGCTAGGGCCCCTCTGAATATAGGATGCCCAGCCACACAGAGGAGGGGGCACCACCATGAGCTCTCACACCCCCTGGAAACCTTGCCAGGGCCCCCTCTGAATATAAGATACCCGGCCATACAGGGGAGGGACGCCACAATGAGCTCTCGAACCCCCCGGTCACCTTGCTAGGGCCCCCTCTGAATATAAGATGCCCAGCCATACAGGGGAGGGGGCACAAAATGAGCTCTCGCACCCCCCGGTCACCTTGCTAGGGCCCCCTGGGTAGATTATTGACTGGGGAATAACCTAATCACCAAGGGAAGATGATAAAGAAAAGGGAGTGGGTTTCGGACTGGAGAAAAAGGATGGAGAAATAGGAGGAGAGTCCCTCAAAAGTTATAAGTTGAACTTTAAATGTCCTAAAAGGTGACTGCCACTGAAAATCAGCTCTCCGATACCTAAAGTGAGTAGGGACCTGGGCAAAGCTAACGGGAGACGCAGCTAGAACTTGGGCGGTTTGCAAGAGAGTGGCTTTAGAGTATTCCCTCTCAAGCATACATATGCCTACTATGGGGAAGGGTGATGGTCTAGCAAGACAAAGAGTAACAGATTTATTATGTATCTGTTCAAAGTAATTTGAAGAATGCCAATAACTAGAATAGGTTTCGATATTTTTTGTTTTCGAAATTGTAGAATTCCTAAAGAGCGACCAAATGCTTCCAAGAAGGATAGGGGTAAAACTACTATGCCTTAGGGAATAATTTTTGTAAGTAAACCAGGAGTTGCACTTGGAAATGGCTAAGCTTTTACCCAGCAAAGAGCCGACTAAAAGTTTAGGCAAGGAGAAACACTTATATTTTGAAAAACCAACCATAAGAGTTGGAGAGAATCTCCACAAGCAGGAAGCTGGCGTAGCGAGCTAGGCTTGCCTTACTGGCCAGTTAGAATTAGCTATTAAAGCTAAGAGAGACTTTACCGAGTTTACAACTAAGAGTTCTTGCTCAAATGCAACAAGTGGTGAAACCCCTATCAAGAGATTTATTTGCATTAACGAGGGCATGAACCTAGGAAGAGTCAGGGAAGACAGGATCTTGCCTAACCGTTGTATTAGAGAAATGATGAGTCAAAAAAGAAACTTTGAATTTATTTTACAATGCAAAAGAGCGTAATGAATTTAACAAATAGGTAGTAGTTTTTGACAAATATATAATTTCAATTTTGTTAACAAATGGGTCACAGACCTCCGAAAAACATCTAAAGTTTGCTCCAGGAAATTAACAATTTTTTTGGTTTCAAACCTTTGTATGTTCTAAAATCTTCGCAAGATAAGTAAAAAATTTAAAGACAATTGAAGTGATTAAAGTTAGACATTAAATCGAGTACAAGGTGTGTACTTTAGGAAATTTCTAAGAAAATATCCTAGAAGGAGTAACAACTTCGGAAATAACAATAACAAAACAGGAAGAATAAGATAGAAGTTCCTATAACTTCTTATATTTAAGCTGAATTACATTTTTAGTAGTTACACAAATAGGGCTGGTCACTTAATGTGAAACCTGAAGAGAAAGTCGAAAGGAAGGTTCTAGACCTCCTATGTTTAAGTAGGAATCACGAGCCAAATGGGGCAAGTTTCCCTTTCGTGAAACCTATAAATAACTCACTTATGAGTTGAAAGAATTGTATTCCCTAATCAGAAGGGAGAAACAATGTAAGTTTGAAACGTGTACCAAACACGTAGTTATGCAGAAATTAATTAATGATATATAAACAAGAGGAGAGGGCACGCCTTTGGAGTGACACCTCATTGAAAAAGACCTAAAATAACAAGTTTATTATTTTGGTTTGTTAGTAAGGGGTTAGGGAAAGATAAAATGGAATTGAGGATGAGTGTTCATATATACCCAAGATGGCGGCTGAGTAAGAGTGGCGTGTTGTTCAGCTCCCAAACTTTGTGTATTATTTTGTGTACTAATCTGAATATTTTGCAACTACAGCAAAGAAAAGTCTTCCTTTTAATTACTTTGACATACTGAGTGTGCGTTGCTTAATCAGTGTACCATCGTTTATCCGTGTAATCGTTGTTTACTGAAGTGAGCTGTGTCACCAAGAAACATGCCGACCTGCGCCTTCTGTGACAAGGAGCTGGGGAAGAAGAAGGTACAGTGTGTAGCGTGTGAAAAGTGGAACCATACGAAATGCATGGAAGAAAGAAATGGCGAGTGTTGTGTGAAAGCTGCGCCGAGTTATTCATTGGAGAATATCGTAAAACTCCTATTAGAAATGCAGGCAGAAATCAGGGAGATGAAGCAACAACAACAATCTCGGGAGCAGGACCTCACAAAATCTCTGAACTTTTGCCATGAGGGAGTAGATGAAAATGCGAAGAGTATCAAACAGCACGATACTCATCTGAAGGAAATCTCGCAGCAGGTTCTATCCCTACAACAAGAGAACACTGATCTCAGGGCCCGTGTGAAGACATTGGAGACTCGCCTCTCGGATGGAGAGCAGTATTCACGCCGTAACACTGTGGAGATATTTGGGGTCCCTGAAACTAAAAATGAAGACGTGCTCGAGACCGTTAAAGCCGTTGGCAGGGCAATGAACATGAACATTGACAATCTGATGGTGGACGCATGTCATCGCTTGCCTAAGCGACCAGATCAGCCTCATGGTGGAATCATCGTGAAATTTGTCCAGCGGTTCGACAAGGAAGACTTCATGTTTCGAAGGCGTGTGAAGCGTAACGTGTCCACCAAGCACATGGGGCTTTCTGGAGACAACATAATCTACATAAATGAAAGTCTGTCACCTGAGAAGAAGAAACTGCTGGCTCTATCGCGGAACTTCAAGAGGGAACACGGCTACAAGTTCTTATGGGTACGTAACGGTGTGATAAAACTCAGGAAGAGTGAGGGGTCAAATATTTATATCATAAATAACAGTAATGATCTCAGGAAGCTATCATAATTCGTGACAACAACCCGTAAGGTCTCATTTGAATTACCTTGTAAGGTCTATAGTGATTGTACACTGAGAGTACTGGAGGGTCACTGTCAGATTATTTCTGGACAGTTTCTTGAGCCTTTCTCTTCCCTTGCCCCATTGTTTCGCCTAACGGAAATCCCTACTAATGGCCTAGCCTCACTGCAGGTGCCTCTCTTCTCATTTAAGTAAAATGTCTTCTTCTTATAAATCGCTAAATGTATATTATCAAAATTGTAGGGGTTTGAGAACTAAAACTACTCAGTTTTATGCAAATATGACCAGCGAGAGCTACGGTATAGTGGTTTTAACAGAATCTTGGCTTATTTCATCAATCTATTCGTCTGAACTCTTTGATGAGAGGTATGCTGTATTTAGAAATGATCGTGACGAAAATATAACCGGCAAGAGGCTAGGAGGGGGTGTAGTCCTCGCTGTCCATAAGAAGTATAAAGCTGTGGAGATTGACCTGGGTCTGGAAACGGAAGTCCTTTGTGTGAAACTCTTCATAGACAACTATTTTACCATAGTTATCTGTTCTGTTTACTTTCCGCCGGAGTCGAAGGCAGAGAAATACGAGGAATTTTACACAAGTATAGAATCGAACTCACTCATAAGCAACAATCCTGTTCTTATTTTGGGAGACTTTAACATTCCAGAAATAACCCCAGCATTTGATTTAAAAACAGGATCTCGGCTTTCTACCTCCTTAAATAATTTTATAAATATGATGAACTTGAAAAGTTTTAATAATATCGTGAATGTGAATAAAAGAACACTTGATCTAGTACTGTCCACCATCTCCTCTATTGCTGTCAATAGAGAGGAACAACCCCTTGTACCGGAAGACAATAATCATCCCCCCTTAAACATTAATGTACGATACTGGCAGAGAGAAGTTAGACACAATATTCACCAAACTCATACATACAATTTTAAAAAGGCTAATTTCGAACAACTTTATACAAAATTACAAGAAGTGGATTGGAGTGTTCTCTCGCAATTTTCCCATGTAGACGAGGCGGTAGATAATTTTCATTCCCGTTTCTATCAAGCTCTGGATTCTAGTGTACCTGTAAGCACTAGTAAGAGGACCAAACTGTATCCATGCTGGTTTAATTTTGATATAATAAAAAACATCCGAAGAAAATCTTACCATCGAAAGAAAATGCGTAGGGAACAGGCCAACAAGGACTTTCATTGCGAAAAGTTTAAAGAGCTCAGGAAAATTCTAAAACGTGATATTCAATCCGCCTACCGGCAATACGTACGTAATGTCGAAAATGCAATCGGAGAGGACACGAATCGCCTCTGTGCATTTATTCGACACAAGAAACGATCCCCGGCAATACCCGTAATGAAAATTAATGGGGACATATTAGAAAATGATAAGCAGATAGTCAACGGTTTTGCTGATTATTTCTCGTCAGTTTATTCCAAGGAATGCGCCAAGTATGACAATTTAGGTGCAAGTGACCAGGACATACACCCATTGCTTGATGTACTGGATTCCAAACAGATTAGTATTTCTGATGTTAAGAACGCGATACTAAAAATAAATCAAAAGAAAGCCGCTGGCCCAGACCTAATTCCTCCATACATAATCAAAGGCTGTGCAGAGGTGCTGGCCTATCCTTTAACTATAATATTTAATATAGCCATTCAAACTGGTACTTTTCCCAGTCGTTGGAAAATTACCAGGGTAAGTCCCATACATAAGTCTGGACATAAGTCTGATTTTGATAATTACAGACCGGTGGCAATACTGTCAGCCATTGCAAAGCTCTTTGAACAATTGTTATATCAGCATATATTTCAGCACGTACAGTACATTATAAGTGACTTTCAACATGGGTTCATGCCTAAAAGATCAACAGTAACTAATCTAATGGAGTTTACTCACAAAGTATCAGCAGCAATGGACAATGGAAGTCAAGTTGATGTAATTTATACAGATTATGCGAAGGCATTCGATAAGGTAGATCATGATATCCTCTTAAATAAGTTAGCATATTATGGCTTCTCCTACAATTTGCTGAAGTTGTTCACCTCATATCTCAGTGAACGAAAACAGTTTGTTGCTTGCAATGAATGTGAATCCTATTCATACTATGCCCGATCAGGCGTCCCACAAGGTTCAAACCTAGGCCCTCTATTATTCTTACTGCTTATCAATGATCTTACAAGGTGTATTAAATATTCGAACGTTTTGTTATTCGCGGACGATGTCAAAATTTTTAGAAATATTCAGACAGAGCAGGACTGTAAATTACTACAAGAAGATCTCAATAATGTGGCATCCTGGAGTAAATTAAATCGCTTGAACCTTAACATAAAGAAATGCTCAGTTATGAAGTTTACTAGAAACAAATTCCAGGTGATGTTTCGGTACCGGATATTGGATGCGTATCTCATTATTAACTATTCTATCAAAGACCTAGGAGTCCATTTTGATTCAAAGCTAACATTTTCATTGCACACTCATGAAATGGTAGCTAGTGCTTATAAAATGCTAGGCTTTATAAGAAGAAATTCTAAAGATTTCGTCAACCCAAAAAGTATAAAATTATTGTTCAATTATTTTGTTAGAAGCAGATTAGAATATGCATCCAGCATCTGGAATCCCTGGTACTTGAACCACATTAGTGAAATTGAAATGGTTCAGAATAAATTCCTAAGATATCTGCAGTATAAAATGACGGGTATTTATCCGAAATATGATAGCTATGGAAATCTTCTAAGTTACCTGAATTATACATCTCTGGCTAACAGACGAAAAATTGCATTTCTTGTTTTTGTCTTCAAAGTATTCAATAACCTTTTGTATAGTCCGTATTTAATATCACAGTTTAATTTACGTGTCCCACCTCCATCAACTCGACCTAAGTTTATTACATTTTACTGCCCAAGAACTAGAACTGAACAGCATAAACATTCCCCAATAATAAATGCTATTCAATTATACAATGAACATTCAATAGCAAACAACCTCGACTTATTCAGTTACACATATAGTTCCTTTGTTTCTGCCTGCTGTGCGATCACATGAACTCGTACATTCCACCTACCAATTACCTGCACAGTATTATTATATTTTCGTATTTAGTTGTAGAATTAATTTGCATTACAATCTCAGCATTATGTCGGTCAATATTATTATAATTTGATAGAATTGTGTAACCAAATGTACATGTGTTTCTTTTTTATTAGGCATATGCCTGTTAGAAGCACAATAAATCCAAATAAATAAATAAATAAATAAATGGCCGTATTTATAAAAATCGGACGATCGCGACGCGGTAGAAATGTTCAACAAGCACTGCTTTTCACTATAGTCTGTTAAAATGGATGAAAAGTTCACTGTAGAAGCACAAAAGTTTATGGCAAAGGAAGTTATTGCAATGATGGAAAATAACTAGTTGTACTAGGTAGGCGAATGTCTATTGCTTGAGAAAGTTGTAGATTACAATTAAATGCGCCAGAGAAAATCCCAACGGTGGAAGAAAAATTAACTATTGCAGTAATTCATAAGGAAGATTCCTTAATTTGAAATAGTATTCCCACATGTGAGTGGAAAATACATGACGGCGCGACTGGTAGGTAGAGTGCAGAATCTGGAAGGTTCCAGAACAATCCTAACTGAAGGATAGGGCCAAAGTCATTCCAGCGGTGGAACGAGCTGAGTATTTTATAGACAGTGGGTAATTCCCACGTTGTGAGAAGATTTCTCATAAGAAATGCTGCTTTCTATTAACATTGGTTTGGAGAGACAAAAGCTCAACATGGAAATAAAGGATGATTATTGCCCCAAATATAATAATCTCACACTGCCTATAAAATGGTCGTTAAAAGCACGTAGATATTAAAAGACGATGAGGATGAGGTTAAAACCTGAAGTCTGTACTTATCATTGCTGCATGGCGAAGGTGAAGTTCCCTTTGACGGTATACATTAGAGTTCCAACATGGCGTGGAATGAAGAGAATGCCTCTTTATTTGAGGAGGCTGGCTCTAGTTGAGCTTTGACTAAGTCGACTGCCGACGTACAAGTGAGACACACTCAGCGAAGCACAGAGGGACCAGGAAAGGGAAAAGAGTGGGGGTAGGAGGCAAAAGGAAAACATATAAGCATAACCTTCATTGAAAAGTTAATTTCTCTTGATGAGATGGTCTTCAAAGAGTTGTTAGTAGGCGACACTATCGCAGCCTGGTGGGTGAAAAAGTAGACGAAGTTCTCTTGACCACGGAGATGATAGCTGGCGATGGCGACGAGATCTGGTGGCAAGATTGATAAGGAAGTCCTCTTGCACCGGGAAGAATTGAGGAACTTCAGAGATTCGCTGCTAGATGACGCTAGGTGGGTCATGGAAGATATATATCTAGATCAGACTCACAAGTAACATGAGAACCCTAAACAGCAAAGAGAAAATAGAAGATCACTGTTGGTGTTTGAGAAAAAGGAAGGAATGAACAAGCAAAGAGCATTAAAAATATACTCTAACTTACCGTGTATTCCAAGAATACACCAAGCTGGGAGAGAAACACCAACAGAGAACAAGATAAACAATTAAACATTTAAAGGTAATGGAGCAATTAAAGACAGTGGTCTTGTGATATGACCGTTATTGGTCAAGATTCTGGCCACCCTGACTCTCCCATCCCTTCCAGGATAACACTCGGTCACTCTACCAGAAATCCAGACCAGGGGAGGAGAAACATCCCTAACCAGGACCATCTCCCCCACTCTGATGTCGGGACTGGAAAGAAACCACTTCTGTCTCCGTTGCAAGGAAGTTAAATATTCCAAGTTCCACTTCTTCCAGAAAGAATTGCGGAGGGTTTCAAGTTTACGCCAAACAATAGGTAGATTAGAATCCCTGTAAGAGCTGGAAAGGGGAGGAGTGCCTATAAGGAAGTGACCAGGTGTGAGTGGAAGTAGGTCATCAGGGTCATAGGAAAGCGGAGTTAAAGGGCGAGAATTAACAACACCTTCAATCAGAACGGACAGTGAATTAAATTCTTCATAAGTAAGAATGCGATTACCTAAAACCTTTCTCAAATGACGTTTAGTGAGCTTTACGCAGGATTCCCACCTACCACCGTGATGAGGAGCGTAGGGAGGTATAAAACGCCATTTGAAACCCTTTGAGTAGGCAAAAATTAGAAATCTGTTCCATGGCAGGAGAAGATGTGAGAGCTTTCTTCCACAAGGAAGCTGTGCCTTGAAAAGTGGAAGCGTTATCAGAGAACATCTCCGAAGGAACACCACGCCTAGCAGCGAAGCGAGAGACAGCTGATAAAAAGTAAGAAGTAGAGGCATTCGTTACTAGTTCCAAAAGGATTGCGCCAGTAACCATGCAAACAAAGAGAGAAACGTAGAGCTTACCAAACAATTTGCGTTTAGCTTCAGGGGAATTTCGTTGATATTGGAACGGACCCATATAGTCCACACCAGTGAGAGCAAATGGACGTATAGGAGAAGAGCGAAAGGAGGGCAGATCGCTCATTAATTGAGTATTGACTTTAGGTTTCGCTTTGAAGCAAGGAATGCACTTGTGAATTACAGAGGAAACTTCGTGAATTCCATTTATAATCCAGTACTTTTCCCTTAAGAGACAAAGCAATGTGCGGGTACCAACATGCAGATTGCGATAATGAAAGTCACGTATAATTATGGAAGTTACGTGATGTTTAGAAGGCAAAATAACGGGTTGCTTTTTGTCCTCAGAGAGCAAAGATTGAGAGAGCCTACCACCTACCCTGAGTAACCCATTGTCATCAAGGTATCATTGATATCTGGTGGCGAAAGTTGGAACTACTTGAAATTGAACGGAACTTGTAGCTCACCCTTTACGGTGTCCGCTAGAAGCAGCTACAGACTCAGGCGAGCCGAACATGTCCTCGGACACTCCCGGCTTCAAAAGCCATACGATAAATAAAATAAATAAATAAATAAATAAATAAATAAATAAATAAATAAATAAATCAAGGAACTGGGCCAAAGCACGAAGACGACTGGATTTGGGAAGATCCCTTTTAGAAGAAAGTAAAGACAATTCAGAAGAAAAGGCTTCTTGCTGTGTCAGTTGCAAAACCTTAATGGTAGCGAGATTCAATTCATGATTGGTAAGGTGTGGTTTGGGGAGAAGAGGTTGGTCAACCACAAGATATTTCCATCTAAGAAGATAGGCAACAATTCGAATTAATTTGTGAAAGGAAGAATAGCGGGACAACATGGGATGAGAAACGTTGGAAAAGAGACACGAAGCAGTAGATAGAGATACTTTAGCGTCAGGCAAGTTGGAGTTTGTAGCTGGAGGTTTAGAAGGCCAACAAGAAGGGTCTTCGATTAACGACGAGGGCCCATGCCAGTACAACTGGGAAGCTGCCAATTGAGAGGGTAAACATCCACGAGAGATAATATCGGCTGGGTTGTCAGCGCTAGGCACATGCCTCCATTGACATCCCGAAGAAAGAGTTTGAATTTTGGAGACCCTATTTGCGACAAAAGTTTGCCAATGAGAGGGGTTTTTGGCGATCCAAGAAAGGGTGATCATGGAATCGCTCCAAAGATAGATTTGCGAGAATTCGACCATTAAAACTTCTCGTAATTTCTTAACAAGGTCTGCGGCCATGAGTGCAGAACACAATTCAAATCTAGGCAAAGTGATAGTTTTAAGAGGAGCCACCTTCGATTTGGCACAAACAAGGTTGGAAACTGAAGATCCATTTAATGAACCGCGATAACCCAAATATGCGCAGCAACCGTAAGCTTTTTCGGAACTGTCCGCGAACACATGATGGAAAAAAGATGCATTAGAATGAACGTTAATTAAATTCCTGGGAATTTCAATAAGGCAAAGATCAAGCAAATTGCTGCGAAAAGAAAGCCATCTGTTAAGAAAAGAAAGGGGAACAGTGTCATCCCATTCACATTTGAGCGACCACAGCTCTTGCATGAAGAGTTTGGCTATAACGACAACTGGGGCAAGGAATTGAAGCGGATCAAAAATTTTTGCAATTTCAGAGAGAATTTGTCTTTTTGTGTTAGGGAGCTCTTCTGCGAGCGAAACGTTATAGATGAGAGTGTCAGTGCTAGTGCACCAATGAACTCCAAGAGTTTTTATGGATTCGGAGTTTCCACTAATTTCGACAGAGGAGGGATCTACGTCTTCAATAGGAAACTGGGCGAGAAACTCAGGAGAGTTGGAATTCCACTTATGAAGTGGGAAACCTCCATTCCTTAGCAATGCCTGAAGTTCTAAAGACACGAAAGAAGCTTCCTCCAGAGTGGGGAAGGACTGCAAATAATCGTCAACATAGAATGCCGTAGTTAGTGTTTCAGAAGCTTTAGAATCAAATAAATGACCATCTTGATAGGCTAGCAAGTGTAGGGATCGGATAGCAAGGAAAGCGGAAGGTTTTAAGCCATAAGTAACCGTTTTTAGACGAAATACCTTAATGGGCTTACTGATTTCATCGCGCCACAAGATTCTTTGGAGATCTCGTTGTTCAGGCTGAATTAAAACTTGACGGTACATCTGTTTTATATCCGCTATAACAGATATGGGAAATAATCGAAAGTTTAAGAGTATAGCAGATAGATCTGACTGAATAGCAGGACTAGAGTAAAGAGTATCGTTAAGGCTGTTGCCATTAACGTCAGGTGATGAACCATTGAAAACAACTCGGATTTTATCCTTTACAAGAGGGTTTTTCCACACGGGATGATGATTTAAGAAAACCGTTTCAATTGGGGGGTGCAATTCATCATCAGATTTGTTAACAACTTCCATATGATCTAAGCTTTCATACTCATCCATGAAATCAGTGTACTGCTGTTTAACGAGAGGTTCTTTCTTGAATTTGCTCTCGATAGCAAAGAGAGCTTTTCGAGCTTTGGGTTGAGAGTTAATAAGTTTAGGGGGATTATGTAATTTTCGCATTTGAACAATGAACCGGCCATCAGAAGAACGAGTGGTGGTGTTCAGAAAAAGTTGCTCACAGAATTCATTTTCTGAAGAGGTCGCGTTAGGAGGATCAACGCTTTCGAGCCTCCAGAACTGTTCCAGGTCAGTATTGGCGAAGTAACATTGCGATGCGGGTTGGGGAGAATAATGGGGAAGTTGACCGGTGACGATCCATCCGAAATTAGTGTCTCTGGCGACCACGTTTGAGGATAACTTGCGAATCTGTTTACGAAGGCAATTCCAGAAAACATTGGCACTGAAGAGTATGTCAATGGGGTTTTGTATGTTAAACAACGGATCGGCTAGCCTTAAATGCGAGGGAATGTTTAACCCTGAAATATCCACAGAGTGACTTGGAGTGTCTTCTCCAATGCTATTGAGAATTAGACAATTCAGTTTGAGAAAGTTGTTTCTGTGACAAATATCTCTTATGGTTAGCTTTGAGAACTGTAAAGCTTGCGATTTTGAGCTGTTAATGCCCGATACGTTAATAGAAGTGGGGTTTACAGGTAGGCCTAGTTTTCTAATCAAAGAATTAGACACAAAATCATGAGTTGCCGCTGAATCAAGAAGACCGCGTGCACGGACCCAGTTGCCAAAGTTATCCTGTACTTCCATTTGGACAGTAGACAATAATACTTGGGCACTACGAATGGACTTGGCATTTTGAATGTACGATGAAGCATTGGAACTATTAGCAATATCACTTTTCTGAGAAATAGATGCTGTCGATGACCATGCCTGATCATGACGATGTAGCAAAGTGTGATGAGCCTTTTCACAATGGAAGCAAAGTCTTGTGGACTTGCAATTTGAAGCAGAATGCGTGGGCGCTAGGCAGTTGAAACAATGTTTGTTTTGGGAAACGAATTTTCTTCTGTCATCGACTGACAGTTCTTTAAGGGATTTACATAAATATAAGGCATGGGAATCTTTACAAAGTATGCACTTTAAAGGTTCATTTAAACTCTTGCGGGGTTCACTTTGAGTGTTTAAAACAAGAGAGCTAGCAATACGGCGTTCACTAGACCTAGTTGGGTAACCAGTAGTTCTTGATTTAAGTTTAGATGAACTGGACCCAGGTTTTTTAGTACTAGACGTTAAGCGTTCGCTTTTGAGTTTAAGAGACATTAATTCAAATTTAGAACTCGGGGATGAGGGTTCACTTTGATTGGCTAAAGCGGTTAAGAGTTGGCATCTAGCATTTATGAAAGTGAGTAAATGCTCGTAAGAGTAATCGTCTTCTCTAGAAAGTTCAATCTCCCAAGCTCTGAGGGTAGCAACATCAACTTTAGAAACCACTAAATGTATTAGGAATGTGTCCCAGTGTTCAGTGGGTTGATCTAATTGGGACAGAGCTTTAACGTGAAATTGAGTAGTATCAATGAGAGTACGCAAACTAGTGACGTCGTTGTGCTGTAACGCAGGTAGGTTAAATAGAGCCTTCATATGGCGTTGAATACGTAACCATAAATTTCCGTATCTTTCCTTCAATAAGTTATAGGCAATGGGGTAATTTTCGGCACTTAAAGGGAGTGCTTCAACTAACTGCAGAGCTTGACCTCGGAGGATAGATCTCAAATAATGAAACTTGTATATGACTTGAATGTCTTCATTGTCATGAACAAGACAGCAAAATAATTCATAGAAAGAATCCCAAGTAGATTCGTCTCCAGAGAAGTGGGGTAAATTAATCTTAGGTAGAATGGGTTTGGGCTTGTGAGTACCATCGCGAAAAGAAGTTTGTTGTTCGTGAAGGGAACCAAGAACAGAAGCGTCATTTTTCTGTTCTTCTTCGAGTTGGCGTATTATTTTGAAAGCAGAACCTATACCTTCGTAATATTGGTTTTCTACTTCGACTCGATCTTCGGTTTGATTGAGCATACAAGTTTCTATTTCAGTTTGGATGTTACAATAATTTTCATATGAACGTTCAAAATCCCTTACACGATGTTTCAACAGGTCTAATTGAGCTTCTGAGGGATCTAGCTCTTTGATGTATTTTCTGAATCGGGTAATTTGCCCTTTATAGGATGCTCGTTTAGAAGTAAGTTTTTCGTCCTTATCCTTTTCAGTAGGAGCCATGACAAGGTAGGTATATTAGAGTATAACTTACGAAACTGTGAAACCTTGGAAATGCTGTCAGGCTGGCAGCAGCAAATAAGTTGAAAGAGAGGGACACACCATAGGAGACAGGAGCGGCCTCTTTCCACTTCACAGGCTTTGCACGATGTAGTTATAGCTGAAAGATTCAAAGCAGATATTAATGTTTTGCCAAATATTGTCAAATAACCCTTGAAAAAGAATAGAAAATGACAAATGGACTCTCCCGAGTTTCTGGGACCAAATTTTGGGTAGATTATTGACTGGGGAATAACCTAACCACCAAGGGAAGAAGATAAAGAAAAGGGAGTGGGTTTCGGACTGGAGAAAAAGGATGGAGAAATAGGAGGAGAGTTCCACAAAAGTTATAAGTTTAACTTTAAATGTCCTAAAAGGTGACTGCCACTGAAAATCAGCTCTCCGATACCTAAAGTGAGTAGGGACCTGGGCAAAGCTAACGGGAGACGCAGCTAGAACTTGGGCGGTTTGCAAGAGAGTGGCTTTAGAGTATTCCCTCTCAAGCATACATATGCCTACTATGGGGAAGGGTGATGGTCTGGCAAGACAAAGAGTAACAGATTTATTATGTATCTGTTCAAAGTAATTTGAAGAATGCCAATAATTAGAATAGGTTTCGATATTTTTTGTTTTCGAAATTGTAGAAATCCTAAAGAGAGACCAAATGCTTCCAAGAAGGATAGGGGTTAAACTACTATGCCTTAGGGAATAATTTTGGTAAGTAAACCAGGAGTTGCACTTGGAAATGGCTAATCTTTTACCCAGCAAAGAGCCGACTAAAAGTTTAGGCAAGAAGAAACACTTATATTTTGAAAAACCAACCCTAAGAGTTGGAGAGAATCTCCACAAGCAGGAAGCTGGCGTAGCGAGCTATGCTTGCCTTACTGGCCAGTTAGAATTAGCTATTAAAGCTAAGAGAGACTTTACCGAGTTTACAACTAAGATTTCTTGCTCAAATGCAACAAGTGGTGAAAACCCTATCAAGAGATTTATTTGCATTAACGAGGGCATGAACCTAGGAAGAGACAGGGAAGACAGGATCTAGCCTAACCGTTGTATTAGAGAAATGATGAGTCAAAAGGAAACTTTGAATTTATTTCACAATGCAAAAGAGCGTAATGAATTTAACAAATAGGTAGTAGTTTTTGACAAATATATAATTTCAATTTTGTTAACAAATGGGGTCACAGACCTCCGAAAAACATCTAAAGTTTGCTCCAGGAAATTAACAATTTTTTTGGTTTCAAACCTTTGTATGTTCTAAAATCTTCGCAAGATAAGTAAAAAATTTTTAAGACAATTGAAGTGATTAAAGTTAGACATTAAATCGAGTACAAGGTGTGTACTTTAGGAAATTTCTAAGAAAATATCCTAGAAGTAGTAACAACTTCGGAAATAACAATAACAAAACAGGAAGAATAAGATAGAAGTTCCTATAACTTCTTATATTTAAGCTGAATTACTTTTTAGTAGTTACACAAATAGGGCAGGTCACTTAATGTGAAACCTGAAGAGAAAGTCGAAAGTAAGGTTCTAGACCTCCTATGTTTAAGTAGGAATCACGAGCCAAATGGGGCAAGTTTCCCTTTCGTGAAACCTAGAAATAACTCACTTATGAGTTGAAAGAATTGTATTCCCTAATTAGAAGGGAGAAACAATGTAAGTTTGAAACGTGTACCAAACACGTAGTTATGCAGAAATTAATTAATGATATATAAACAAGAGGAGAGGGCACGCCTTTGGAGTGACACCTCATTGAAAACGACCTAAAATAACAAGTTTATTATTTAGGTTAGTTAGTAAGGGGTTTGGGAAAGATCAAATGGAATTGAGGATGAGTGTTCATGGCCGTATTTATAATAATCGGACGATCGCGACGCGGTAGAAATGTTGAACAAGCACTGGTTTTCACTATAGTCTGTTAAAATGGATGAAAAGTTCACTGTAGTAGCACAAAAGTTTATGGCAAAGAAATTTATTGCAATGATGGAAAATAACTAGTTGCACTAGGTAGGCGAATGTCTATTGCTTGAGAAAGTTGTAGATTACAATTAAATGCGCCAGAGAAAATCCCAACGGTGGAAGAAAAATTAGCTATTGCAGTAATTCATAAGGAATATTCCTTAATTTGGAATAGTATTCCCACATGTGAGTGGAAAATACATGACGGCGCGACTGGTAGATAGAGTGCAGAATCTGGAAGGTTCCAGAACAATCCTAACTGAAGAATAGGGCCAAAGTTATTCCAGCGGTGGAATGAGCTGAGTATTTTATAGACAGTGGGTAATTCCCACGTTGTGAGAAGATTTCTCATAAGAAATGCTGCTTTCTATTAACATTGGTTTGGAGAGACAAAAGCTCAACATGGAAATGAAGGATGATTATTGCCCCAAATATAATAATCTCACACTGCCTATAAAATGGTCGTTAAAAGCACGTAGATATTATAAGACGATGAGGATGAGGTTAAAACCCGAAGTCTGTACTTACCTTTGCTGCATGGCGAAGGTGAAGTTCCCTTTGATGGTATACATTAGAGTTCCAACATGGCGTGGAATGAAGAGAATGCCTCTTTATTTGAGGAGGCTGGCTCTAGTTGAGCTTTGACTGACTAAGTCGACTGCCGACGTACAAGTGAGACACACTCAGCGAAGCGCAGAGGGACCAGGAAAGGGAAAAGAGTGGGGGTAGGAGACAAAAGGAAAACATATAAGCATAACCAACAGTGAAAAGTCAATTTCTCTTGATGAGATGGTCCTCACAGAGTTGATAGTAGGCGACACTATCGCAGCCTGGTGGGCGAAAAAGCAGACGAAGTTCTCTTGATCACGGAGATGATAGCTGGCGATGGCGACGAGCTCTGGTGGCAAGATTGAAAAGAAAGTCCTCTTGCACCGGGAAGAATTGAGGAACTTCAGAGATTCGCTGCTAGATGACGCTAGGTGGGTCATGGAAGATATATATCTAGAACAGACTCACAAGTAACATGAGAACCCTAAACAGCAAAGAGAAAATAGAAGATCACTGTTGGTGTTTGAGAAAAAGGAAGGAATGAACAAGCAAAGAGCATTAAAATATACTCTATCTTACCGTGTATTCCAAGAATATACCACCCCCTCTGAATATAAGATACCCGGCCATACAGGGGAGGGGGAGCCACAATGAGCTCTCACACCCTCTGGAAACCTTGCTAGGACCGCCTCTGAATATAAGATGCCCAGCCATACAGGGGAGGGGGAGCCACAATGAGCTCTTTCACCCCCTGGTAACCTTGCTAGGACCCCCTCTGAATATAAGTTACCCGGCCATACACGGGAGGGGGCGCCACAATGAGCTCTCGAACCCCCCGGTCACCTTGCTAGGGCCCCCTCTGAATATAAGATGCCCAGCCATACAGGGGAGGGGGCACCACAATGAGCTCGTTCACCCCCTGGAAACCTTGCTAGGAGCCCCTCTGAATATAAGATACCCGGCCATACAGGGGAGGGGGCGCCACAATGAGCTCTCGAACCCCCCGGTCACCTTGCTAGGGCCCCCTCTGAATATAAGATACCCGGCCATACAGGGGAGGGGGCGCCACAATGATCTCTCGAACCCCCCGGTCACCTTGCTAGGGCCCCTCTGAATATAATATGCCCAGCCATACAGGGGAGGGGGCGCCACAATGAGCTCTCACACCCTCTGGGAACCTTAATAGCGTCCCCTCTGAATATAATATGCCCAGCCATACAGGGGAGGGGGAGCCACAATGAGTTGTCACACCCCCTGGAAACCTTGCTAGGGCCTCCTCTGAATATAAGATGCCCAGCCATACAGGGGAGGGGCGCCACAATAAGCTCTCACACCCTCTGGAAACCTTGCTAGGTCCCCCACTGAATATAAGATAGCCACACAGGGGAGGGGGCGCCTGTACGGTGCTCCTCCCTGGACTCAAAGTGGTTCACCCAGTGCCCACGGACGGCAGCGCCCGCAGCAGAGTCGGGAGTCGTTGGAATTGTGGTGCGTGATATTATATTCTTTGGGATCAGGGAGCTCATTGGCATATTTTATCAGATGTTTACCTTGTTTTAGAATTAATATAAAAAATCACCATAAGTTATTATACGAGGAGAACACAGAGTGTACTACGAAAACACCTAAGAAAATAGCTTTCTTGGTTTGAGATTTAGATAGCACAGATCAGCACCAGTAAGTACGATCTGGTTCAGCACATTTTTCATACTTCGTCTCTCGGGTCATTATGGATGCCGATCAGGAACGTGTATTAATAAAGAAAAGAGAAGTCGTCAAATATCACGTGACTCGCTTAGGTACATTCGGGGATGCATTTGCAGTAGGTGGTAATCTCAAGGACATTAAGTTTAGGAAGCAATCGTTGGCGAGTTTATTGAATGAATATAATGACATTCAGACCCAATTGGAAATCGATGATCCTGAAAACGAATCACATGATGTAGATAGAGCAACCTTTGATGACTTTGGACATTAAGTCAAAAATGGAAACGCTACTGTGCCCCGAACATACACACCTACCTCTGCCTGTAAATATTGATAATATGAGCAACAGTTGCGCACTAAAACGTCCAACTATTTCCCTACCCTTGTTCAGTGGCGCTCTACAAGATCTCATGCATTCCTATGACACCTCTGTAGCGCTGATAATCAAAAACGAATCAATCACAGACATTCACAGATATTATTATCTATAATGCTTGTCTGGTGAACCTTACCTCCTAATTGAGAATTAACCCCTTTCACAGGATATCTTCAAGGTCGCCTGAGACTTGATTCGCAGTCGTTATCACAACCTCCCAGACTTACATCAGACCGTCACATCAAGGAATTATTGTCACTCCCGAACGCAAAGCATGATGGGTCGGAGTTTTATTTGCCCCTTTTTAAGTTATAGAGAGTTTAGGGATACAGGAGAATCGATTTTTTTAAAAGTCTGAACTTTGTTTAATAATAAAATGCGATCTATGCTGCTATTCGTAACATTAAGGTGCCCTAACCTCCAAATTTCCCACTACTCCCCACCTACCCTCTTGCCAAGATAATCAGTAGGGATTGTTTCTTTTATCGCATTGTGTATATTTGGGATCACTATCATATATAAGGCAGTTAAGTTGATTTCTGAGGCACAATGAACCATGAAGAGGTCATCAGAGCATCAATTTAATACATAGCATGACCATGGGATGTTAATTGCAAAACATTCTGAGCTTTTCCTAATAAATCAACTTTGCAGCAACTTCAATGCCACAGAAGCTCCAAAAATTGAAACGCCCTTGAAATACCTTATGCCCTCACACTTAGTTTTGGAAAGAATCAGTCTCAATCTCTGGAAAAATAGGAGAATGGTACTTTAAATAAAACGTACACCAACTTGAAGGACTTAATTCAATTCTTGGAAAATAAATGCCAAACTTTAGAAATAGTCAAGTCCAACAAGACAGCTTCTGTAACCCAAGATGAGGTCAAGCATGGTACAATTTCAAGGGGACCATACCGAGCCTTCGTCACCACGTCACCTTATTGTGTGCTATGAAAGACATCTAACAGTCTGCATAAATGCCCAAATTTCAAGTACATGGACGTAAATAGCCGTATAGGTGTCGAGAGGGAACATAATCTCTGTATAATTGCTTGAGAAGTGACAATGTAGCCAACTATTGCAACTCAGGTAACTGCAGAAGGTGCAATAAAAGTCACCACACATTGTTACATATAGACCAGAATATGAACAGTACTGCTACTCCGTTACACAGTGCATCCCCGCAGCAAGCATATTGTTCTGTCAGAAGTTCATGTCCACACAATGAAGTATTGATATCAACTACCAATATTAACATTAGGGATAGGGATGGTCGAATGCATCTATGTCGAGCACTATTAGACAGTGCATCACAGATGAACTTCGTGTCTCGAGACTTAGTGGATAGTTTGGGTATCAAGCTGAATTTTCAATCGATACTCATCAATGGTATTATCAATACTCGAGTGACTGATTCCTCTTACTTCAGTCAACTTCAGATAGAGTCGAGAGTTGGTACTTATAGTCGGCATATAGTATGTTCTGTCTTGCGTCAGATTACTGGCCCGCTGTCTTCATCATGAATAGATTACGAGGACTGGCAACTGCCGTCAACATTCCACTAGCTGACCCTAATTTCAACCGGCCCAAAATGATAGACCGGCTGTTTGGTGCTACTGTGTTCTTTGAAGTCCTAAGACCCGAACAACAATCGAGGGATGGTTACCCTAATCTTCAAAGTACACGACTTGGGTGGGTGCTATCTGGATGATTATCCCCTCACTCAGTTCAACAACGAAATAATGGAACAACATCATTGTTGTCCACGGCTGGCAGTTGGCAGTCAAAGTGAAAAGTTGTGTTTTTCCTGAGCTCTCAGGTGTGCTGAAATGGGTTGTTCTCTGGAGTGTTATCGCGCGAGGATCGGACTGTGGTATGTAAAGGGTAGTCGGGATTTCCGGTGTTTGTGTGTGCGTACGGGCCCTAGTAACTTGTGGTTCATAGCCCTAGTGATAGCTGCATTGCTAGTTATTGGTGGAGTGGAAGTGAATCCAGGCCCTGTTACTCCAAATATGAATCAGGCAAATGTTCCAGTGGAGGCTTTAAAGTGTTCGACGTGCAGTAAAACATTGAAGAACGGTGTTCAGTGTGGACTATGTGCGAAATGGTTTCACTTCGGCTGTATTACGGTCAAGAAGGAGGATTGTGATGTCGGGAAATGGTTTTGTAAAGTATGTGATACGCCGGACTGTTTGAGGGTGCAAATCAAAGCTAGGGATCAAATAATACAGGAACTTAGAACAAAGCTTCGTGAATCAGAGGAAACGGTGAAGGATGTGACTGAACGGCTTTCTACTGGGATCAGTGTGGAAGAGGGCGTGCAGGAGCAAACTGAGGATGACGTCATCATAATGGGCGATTCTATGATACGATGAAGTGCGAATATCTCGAGGAAATCAGGTGCGAAAGTGCGGTGTTATCCAGGGATTAAAATTGACCAGCTTGCCCAACAAGTGGAAGAAGCAAATGTAGAGGACTGTAACAAAGTTAAAGTGTTGTTGCTCCATGTTGGGACGAACGATTTGAAGAAGATGGCTACAGCTGATTACATCATGGGGGAGCTCTACGAACTAGGCAGAAAAGCTAAAAGCAAGTTTGGAAATGCAAAAATTATGAGTGGCATTGTTCGGCGGGGAGATGTTCCGTTAAGGCGAGTTAAGACTGTAAATGACCACATGGACTGGGTTTGTGCACAACTGGGATTAGTGTACGTAGATGCTGACTGTTGGATTGGTGGCCGTGACTTCGCCCGAGACGGGCTACATTTAAATCGACGGGGCGCTTTTAACCTAGGGAGCCTACATGACAGGGTCATCGGTTCGTGCCGGCCATTGTGAGGAGGAGCAGGTCCAGAGGTTGCCAGCCGACGGGAACAGAAGGAGCTACTTCGGGATATTTGCTGCGGAGGTAAGACTCTAAGATTACTGCAGGTTAATTGTCAGAGTTTAGGAAATAAATTAATTTAATTTTGGAATCTTGTAGAGACGTATTCTCCGGACATTGTCATTGCTACTGAATCCTGGTTATATGAGGATATAAATAGTAATTAAATAATTCAAGGGACCTACGAAATGTACAGAAGGGATCGGGGGAAGTGAGGTGGTGGGCTATTTATTTGTGTGCACAAATATATAGCTAGTTTCTTAAAGTGGGCTGATACGGATCATGAAATGTTATGTGTACAAATTTCGTATAAAGGGCATAAATTCCCTCTTCAGGTGATGGGGGCGTATAGAGCACCGAAAGATAACTTTTCGCTTCTCGACACACTGTATGATAAAACTTGTACGGGTAATGCTATGAAAAAGAGCATAATAATTGCCGGAGATTTAAACCTCTCCAAAGTAGACTGGTCTGGTGAGTCAACTAGCTGTGGTCATGCTCAGAGCGCTGCAAACAAATTCTTATGGGAGGGGGGATTTTCCCAAGTAGCTGACTTCCCAACTAGAGGCAATAATACCTTAGATGTTTATCTCGTAAGGCCTGTAGAGCTGTATATTAACTGTCTGAAAGTACCAGGAATAAGTGACAATTCTGGGGTTGAATTAAATATTAGATACGGTGACATTACAAAATTAGACTCTGATGTAGCAAATAAGATCATATTCCAGTAACACAGGGCGGATCAGAACAAATTTCAGGGGTATTTGAATGAGCTATTTGTAGGATGGGCATCGGAAGGAAATCACATTAATATCCTGTGGACTGACTTTTTGAAAATTTTAATTAGCGCTATTGATACATTTGTTCCATTTAAATTACTGAAACAAAACCCAGATCTTGAGTATTACACACGGGAAATCAGGAGTCTTAAACGGAAAATTAGGAAATTATACAATAAAAGACATGATAGTGACAAGTATATGTTGAAATTTAAGTCCTTATCAAGAGAGCTCGTATTAAAAAGTGGGCTGCTCATGACAATTATATGCAATGAGAAATTCAAATAATTTGTTGATGATAATGTCCGGTGACGGTAAATTAATTACTGAGAAGCAAGCCATTGCTAATGAATTAAATATTTTTATGGTAGTGTGTTCAATAAATCCAATAGCTGTGTGTTGGACCTTAACGGTGAATCAGGGGCTCCACTTTTCCAAATAAACCAGTCAGCAATTGTAAAGCTAATACAAAAATTACGGTACAATATATCGAAGGGTCCTGATAATATTGTAAGTGAAGTACTTAAACTAGGAGGTAGGGCCGTGGCACGATACTTAGAGGTGATTTTTAATGTGTCCATAAACAATGCGCAAATCCCGGATGACTGGAAAAGAGCTACGGTAGTCCCAATATTTAAGGGAGGGAGCAGACTTGAATTGGGCAACTACAGGCCGGTTAGTCTTACGTCCATCGTTTGTAAACAGATGGAGCATCTCATTTGCGACTACTTGAGGGAACAGAGGGAAATATTCTCATGGTTTAATGATAGGCAACATGGATTTCGGAAAGGTTACTCATGCGAGAGTCAGATGCTATCACTTTTTCAAGATATTAGCGAATCGTTAGACGATGGAGTTTCAGTCGACGCCATAGTTATAGATTTTGCGAAGGCATTTGATGTCGTGCCGCATGACATGCTACTCCATAAATTAGCTTCGACGAAGATTGATAGAAGAGTAATTTTATGGATCCAAGAATTTTTGACGGGTCGTTCCCAGAAAGTGAAAGTTGAAGGCCGATTCTCGGATGAAATTACCGTAACGTCGGGTATCCCTCAGGGCAGCGTAATCGGAACTTTGTTATTTTTGGCGTTTATAAATGACTTACCAAATGGGATTCGCAGTGACTGTCGATTGTTTGCGGATGATTGTGTAATATATCGAAAGATACATGACTCATAAGACAATGCAGTACTTCAAGATGACCTGAACCTGGTCTATAAGTGGGCGATTGATAATAAAATGAAAATAAACACAAGAAAATGTAGTCTAATAAAAATAGGGAAAGTGCGAAGGCAAGATTTTCAATATAACATTGGCTCGGAAATACTTGTAGAAGAAGATTCTTGCAAATATTTGGGCGTTCACGTAAGAAATGATATGAAATGGAGTAGTCATATAGGATGTGTAGTTTCTAAAGCTTACAAATCCCTGCACTTTGTAATGAGGGTATTAAAAGGAAGTAGTACCTCTGCTAAAGAATTAGGATATTTGTCACTTGTAAGACCTATTCTGGAATACGCCTCGGCGGTTTGGGATCCATATCAAGTAGGGCTCATAAATGAGTCGGAAATGGTACAAAGAAAGGCCGCTAGATTTGTGCTCAGTGACTTCAATCCCAGGAGCAGTGTGAGCCGTATGTTAAAGAAACTTGGGTGGGAATCACTTGATGCTAGGAGGATGAAATCTAGACTCTCCGCTATGTACAACGCGTATACAAATCAACCAGCATGGGGTGAGCTTAGCAAACGTATGGAGAAACCTACTTACATGGGTAGGAGCGATCACCCTTTCAAAGTTAAGGGCCGACCACAGCGAACAAATTATGGTAAATATTATTTCGTAAACAGTGCCATTGATAATTGGAACTCTCTACCTGCCGCAGTCTTAGAGCCTTTTCCCAAACATATAGGTGAGTTTAAGAAAAGAAAGACTATTGTTATGTACAATTATTTATTTGTTATGTATATCTAATTTGCCACCGGGGGACACACCCCCAATTGCAAATAAACGAATGAATGAATGACTGAAACTTTGCACACACAGGTGGAACGCTTTTGGGAACCGGAAGAGCTTACGACTTGTAGCCACTCCAAGGAAAAAAGTGAATGCGAGGAGCAATTTCGGAAATCTTTCTCGCGCGATGAGTCGGGCAGGTTCATAGTGTGACTACCACTACGGCAAGGCGTGGGATTACTTGGTGACTCGTTTGACGATGCCAGGAGGAGCTTTGGCTTGATAGAGAGTAAATTGCATCGCCAACCTGACCTGAAGAATGAGTATATCAAATTCATGGATGAATATTTACAACTAGGTCACATGGAACTTGTCGATCCTAGTGACCAGCAGAAACCTGGTTATTACATGCCTCATCACGCGGCAAACAAAGACACGAGAAGCACTACCAAGGTCAGAGTTGTCTACAATGCGTCGGCTAAAACTACTTCGTCGATCTCCCTGAATGATGCGATGTTGGTTGGGCCAACTGTTCAGCAGGATCTGTTCTCGATCGTTCATCGCTTCCGCACTACTTCTGAGCAGGCTAATGGAAATGGTGATTAAGACTCTTAATTTACATTCATGTCGACGATATTACTGGACAGACTCCACTGTTGTTTTAGCCATGTAGTTCCTCAGCCTGGAAAACATGTGTGGCCAACAGGGGTCGGAAATTCACCAACTGACTTCTCAGCAAGATTGAAACCATGCCTCATCACAGGACAATCCAGCAGATGTTATCTCCAGGGGAACAGAGCCACATCGATTTCAAGGCAATCGATTATGGTCTGGCTATCTACGGATCCTTCAATCTGACCTGAACTTACCATTGCTGGACCAACCGAAATTCCTGAGCAGCGAGGAGTAAGGTTGTGTTTCGTGGCGAGTAATCACGACGCAGATAACCTCTTCAGCCGGTTCTCCAGCTGGACTTAACTACACAGAGTATTTGCATACATTCTCAGATTTTTCACAAACTAAAGTAGGATGCTGCAGGAAGACGGCATGGACCTTTGACTACTGCCGAACTTCGCGATAGTTTGACAGCAATCATCCACATCGTTCAGCGTTGCTCGTACAGTCAGGAGACACATAATTTACATCAAAGAAACGCAGTGCCACTTCAGAGCAAACTTCTCACTCTGCACCCCTTCCTAGATAGTGACAACCTAGTGAGGGTGGCCGGCAGGCTAGAGAATGCTGAAGCAACAATAGAACAAAAACATCCTTTGATACTGCCACCTAAGCATCAAGTCACAAAATCGCTTATTTGGAATGAACACATACGACTTTTGCACGCAGGAAGCCAACTTATCTTAGCCTCGTTGCGGCAACGGTGGTGGCTAACCAATGGCCTATCTATCAGGCAGGTGATCCTCAGTTGTGTAACATGCTTCCGAGCGAAGACCAATGACACCAGTCAATTCATGGGACAATTGCTTTAGTCTAGAGTGATCCCTACAAGCCATGCTCTCATTGTGGTGTGGACTAGGAGGTCCGCTGCATGTGAAATATTTAAGCCCACGAAGTAAAATACAGAAGAAATGGTACATAGCATTGTTTGTGTGCATGGCGACCAAGGCAGTACAAATTGAGGCCGTCAGCGATCTATCCACGGAGGCTTTTATTGCCACCTTAAGAAGGTTCATTTCAAGGCGCGGCCGCTGCAGTCAAATGTATAGAGACAATGGTACGTGTTTCACCAGAGAAAGAAGGAAATGAGATGAATTGTCACGCTTCATCCGGACAGAAGACCATCAAACAAACGTATTGAACTTCACAGCTGAAGAAGGAATTCGTTGGCATCATATACCTCCTCACTCCCCTCACTTCGGCGGTCTGTGGGAAGCAGGTATAAATTCAGTAAAGACCCACCTGGAGAAGGTTGCTGGTAACACTGTGCTAACCTTTGAAGAAATAAACACACTGCTCACACAAATTGAAGCATGTTTAAATTCGAGACCATTCGTTCCGATATCCAACAGTCCTGATGAATATGCTTCCCCTCACCCCTGGTCATTTCTTGACTGGTGAACCCTTAGTCTCTTTCCCTGAACCAGATTGTCTCTTAGGGCCATCATCACGGCTGTAAAGATGGCAACTTGTCCAGCGGTGCCGACGACTCATCTTGAAACGCTGGTAAACTGACTACTTGGGCCAGCTCCAGCAAGGTTCCAAGTGGCTCCAGAATCAACCCAACCTCAAAACAGGAAGGCTGGTACTTCTGAAAGAAGAAAATGGTGCCCCCCCCCCACACACACACATGGCTAACCAAAATAATTGAAGAATGATGGTCTGGTGCGTTTAGTGACTGTGCGGACGAGCAAAGGGTCATACAAACGGCCAGTGATCAGTATTTTCCCTGACGAGCTCATCTAAAGGACTACCAGTGTAATGTGATTCACCTTCGTTTTCTCGTATGTGTTATTGTACATTTTCCGTTTTGATTTTGCTTAAGACTTGTGTTGGAGAAGTATGTCTACGTATTGCTACCTTTCTTGTAATTTGAATGACAAATTAGATGGGCATCATGTACGGTGCTGCACTCTGTACTGTACCCGATACCTAGTTTAGGCTATCGGCTACGCCAGCAGACATTAAGCCGTAGTTGAGGTTTTGGGAAGAGTTAGGAAAAGATAGCGCACCGATCGAGTCAAGAAGAATGTCAAGATGACGTAGGAGGTCTAGGATCAAGGAGGCACTGACGTCTGTAAGAAGATGGAATTACGAATAGAAATGTGAAGCTTTATTGAGATATGTATGGAATATGGTATTTAAACATCTTAGAAGAGAAGATATAACATGCATTATATGTGGAAATAATTTTAAGGAAGTTAGATAACCCTTAAGTTATTTTATAACGGAATAGCCGAGATGATGAGGGTTCGAGACTAATCGTGACGCGAGAGCGCAGTGGTGGGGGACAACACCACGTGTCTGCGCCAGGCAGATAGGAGAGAAGACAGTGCCAGCACATTCAGTGGAGCTCTGTCAGTCGAGCAAGTAGGATCGAGCTCTGTAGCGCAAGCCAGACGCACGGTGAAGGTCGCGTAGCGTACCGAAACTGTCACGGCAGAGTGTAGGCGACAGTTTCAGCATCGCCGGGCAGCGAACGCCAAGCAGGTCATTGATCCAGGCGGACTTGCCGAGCAAGCAATCACAGACGGCCGGGATATGTTAGAACAGCAATGCAAGTAGTTGGATACATTATTACAAGCTACATTTCAACGCAGTTTGAACACAGTTTTTCTGAATAACAGTATGACTATGCTTTTCCGTAACGCATTCAAAGTTACTTTAACAATTTCAAGCAAACGGAATGTCGTAAGCATAGGCACTGATGAACATTAGATCGTGCATTAATGAAATTTATTTCTTATGCAGTTTCATGAATTACCAAATACAGACAACTACAGGGTGTTTCATAAACTTGGACACTCTCATGCAAAATTTTATTTTTACGAAAGTGAGACTTAGCAGTTATTGGAGATTGATCTTTCAATACTCAAACTGAACATTTAATGGAACAGTGGCGTAACTTAGAAGAGGAATAGGGGGTCCGCTGTTTCCATGAACATTTTCGAGAGGAGTTGGACAATATCCGCTATGGGTAATCCGAAGTTCATCATGTCAGAGTAGACGCAGATAGAGACAAGATGGCACCGCAGAGCGATGGATTCGATTCCTGACGAGAGGAGGTCCACCAGCTGATTCACTTGGGATTTCGAAGGCAATCGTCATTTCATGGATGGAATGATATTCACGCCGATCTTTCGAGAAATTCATTATGTAGGGAAAATCGACGATCTTGGAAATTTAATAACAGCTGATTATGAAAGGTACTGTAAGAGTTATAACTACCTGATACGATTATTTTCATGAATACTGGGCACACATGTATATTTTTCTAATAGGAGTGATACGATTATTTAGACATGGTTTGACTTTATATGCTTCGAATTTGCTAGAATATGGCGTGACCATATGACATGGCAGGCATCATTATACGAAATTCTCACCATTGGTTGGCTTTATTAAGCAGAAGTTTGGTCTTTTAGACATTTTTCCAGCAAGGATATTTTTCATGAATAGTTTTTTTTGTGTAACGAGTATTTCGAACTCGTGATCTGCAATTGATTATCTAAAATTTCTTCGTCAGTTTATTGCATACTAGCGAGTGTGTATTATTCATCAGTAGGGATTTATTTTCCATTGGATTGTTTGGAGATATTAAGAAGTTATTCACTTTAGTGAATGAACATCGCTTTTATATGACAACTAGAGACTTGTTGATTCCTATCTGGTACATTCACTCATATAGTCTACGAGATGGGGTCTTTCGTATTTATACGATTGTATGGTGGTACTCATCTTACCCATCGTTCAGGGCACTATCATCCAAGTCGACGGGGCGAGGTCTTTCGTATTTATACGACTGTACGGTGGTTACACATCTTACTCGCCATTGAGGGACTCATTTTTATCATCCGAGTGTACATGAGATTGTAAGTGAATCAAACTAGTCACATATCAGTCGAAATTTTGTTAAATAAAGTAACGATAAATGTCAGCAGGATTGCGTTTAGTAATTCTTGTTTGCCAATCCAATATTTTGTTGCTATACTCTTTTGAGAGTAATTTCAGTTTAACAGCTGTTACAGCTGATGCTTTGATGATTTTTATAATTGTGTTTGATACCTTTGAGAAGGATTTAAAGTAATTGAATCTTGTAAGATTAATCATTAATGGTCAGATTTATTTTAAGGCAGATCAGTATTGCAGATTTTGATATGAGAAATTATAGCACATTGGTGTTTTTCTGTGATGTGAATTATGAAAATTGTAAGAGAATTTATGCTATTTGAAAGCAGATCTTAAATTACTGAGGTAATATTTTTCCAATTGTTTAAGAAGTTGTCTAGATGTGATCAGATTAATCACAGTTATTGGAGATTGTGTGCGTTGATAATTTGAAGCCAGTTATATATTTTTTGTAGATCATGCAACTGTGATAGGCATTTTGTGGAAGTTGCCAAGTGATAGTTGCAATATTGCTAATGTATTTTGAGGCAGACATGAGGTCGTCGTACCCAGTCTAGCGTATTTGTTGAGATTCATGCTGTATGTGCTGAATATTTATGGAGTTTTGTGGAATAATTGTTGTATTCAAATGTGATATTTGAAGTATTGAGGAAATATAATGTCGTTGTGGATAGTTAGATCCAACGTGATGTCGTGGAGGCAATAATATTTTTTGGCATGATAAATTACATACGAGATATAACTTGGAAGTGATAAAACTGTAAGACAACGTTCTATAAACCATATTAAACAATTTGTTAGGAAATTAAACAAATAAATGAAGTTGATAATACAAGATTTTCTGAAAATAATAATTAATGAAATAATAATCTGAAATTTCAGCATATTAACGATCTGACCTAATGAAATAAAAATCAGAATGACTAGATAAAATAATGAAAAACTAAATAACCAGAAGATTGAAATTTAAATAATTTGATAAATTAAATTTTGAAATAAATCAATGAATTAAATAAGTGGATGAATTAAAGATTGGAATAATTAAACTGATTTAAATAAATTAATAGACGATTGTAATGATGATGAATAACTGAATTAGAAGGTGATAATTAATTAAAGAAGCTGATGATTAATGAATTTATATGGAATTAAATAAATTTAATTGAGAGATAATTTGAGGAATTGCAACTTGAGTTGAGGATTTAAATGATGTAATGGTGACGAATTAATGATTCTGACAGGAATATGTAGAATTTTGAAGTGAGAATTAATGTGAGAAATATTTAATTTTGATGATGACGATAACGATGACCAATGAGCCGTGAATTTTCTGTAATTCACAGATAAGTGATTGTTAATGACAATGTAAATAGTGTAAATTAATTATTCGATGTTTAGGAGCATTTGACTAACATGTTCAACATTTAAATTATGCCATGCAAACCATAAATTACGTGATGTTTAATATATGTGATTATAATATGTGTATGTTTAGACAGATTAATAACTTTTTTCAAATCCACATTTATGATGTTAAATTAAAGAGAAATTAGGTCTCAGGTTTCACAAATGTCAGTGACGAAAGACATAGTGCTACAGTGATCCTGAGAACCCAAAAGAACTTTAGAGATTTTTCTTGTTATGTGGATGAAATAATTTTGGATTAGAAAAGAGATGGTTCGATTTTTGGACAATGACAATTTAACGTTGGCATTCGACCATACTCTCAGGTAGGAGTTATATTTAAAATGTCTGTCTATCAAAGTGAAATAAATTTGTTTTTATCTTAGTTGTGATCTGATGATGGTGTGATTTTCCTTTTTCTTTCCTTGTTTTGAGTAAGGCTTATCCGGAAAGGAAGTGGTTTGCTAGGAATTCAGTTGATGGCGCCCATTTATATTTGCATTATTTCTATTAAACTTAAGCCCGTAACGACCCTAGAGATACTTTGTCTCGTGATACCCACTGCTTTTTCGATAACTCAGCTGAATTTCCGACACATTCCTTATTTGACTAGAGGTTCATTTAACTCCGCTCTGTCCTGGAACTCCAGGAATGCGATGTTATAGCAGATGGGTCATCGCATACCCAGGACGAACGGGTACAGTACTAAGGTGGTTCACCCAGTGCACACGAACGGCAGTGCCCGTAGCACAGTCGGGAATCATTGAGCATTCTGTGTGATGTCATATCTTTGGATATCTGGGCAATCAATACCTTATATAAATAAATGCAGTAAGCAGGGCTACCATAAGCCTATGTTGGATAAACTCTAAAGTAGGCCCTAGGCATTAATCACAGGCGTATGTACTGTAAACTACAATAATATGCACAAAAACAGAGGTGTACTGGTACAGTGGTTTTGCTCTCACGTGAATAAGAAAAATACCAATATGAATACGCTACACCTCATAAACAGTGAAGGAGACAGGGACCTTCTACCAAGATAATATATGATAATATAAATGATTTTCATACCTTTCCAAGCTGGAATTTTACTATATAAGTCGTGATATTGAAAGGGATGGCGGGTGGGTTATAGAGCGGAGGAGTGAACTACATCATTTCCAGACCAATTTTAATCATTACAATAGGTATTTATAGCTAAGAAATTCCTTTCGTAGGTTCTCGTCTCCTTCACTGTTATTGACTGAGCCTAATTTGATACGCTTAGCCTACGGTACTTTCAGGAGGGAAACCCCCAACGTTTATATCGCAGAACTACTGCTCACTAGAATGGAAATAATACAAAATAAGGTAATTCTAAACAGGCAATCACTTATATTATACTACTTAATTTCATTTGAAATGTTTTCACAGGACGATCTGAGGTTATGTGCACCATGTAATAAAAATACTGTATACCTTACCTTTGTTGTTTTACTGACTGTTAATGTTTCTCTTGGGATGGTTTGTATCCACTTCTTTGTCAAGCTTGCTTCTTTCGGAAAAGAAAACACGTGTACTTTTGGTCCCGTTGGATAATTTCCTCTACACACAGGGCCTATATGGCATGGTGCTGATTAATAATAATGCGGCTTCGGTGACGTAGTTGGTATGATGCTGACTTGCTGTGCCCAGGATCACGGGTTCAAACCCCGCCAAATTCGTCGGATTGTTTAAGTGCGTTAAAATCCTTTAGTATGCCTTCCTTCGGAGGGGAAGTAGAGCCAGCGATCCCATGCCATAGATTTATGGCATGTAAAATATCCTTTCACTATCTAAACTTGTGTGAAGCTAAATTTCTCCCTTAGATTACGTTGAAACTCTCTATTGAAGATCCAACCTTCACCACTAGGTATCATTGACATCTGATAGCAAAAGTTGGAACTACTTGAAATTCAACGGAAATTGTAGCTCACCCCATGGGTGTCCGCTTGAAGCACATCCAGCCTCTGGCGAGATGAACATGTCCTCGGACACTCCTGTCACTAAAATCCATACCCTAAAAACTAATTAAATAAATAATGAAAATATCCAGATAAAATAAAATAAAACTTGCACAAAACGTTCGCACCACACTTTCTAAATTGATTCAAGTAATTTGAGCGATGAAATGCAAAGACTATTGCAGGTTCACCTCGCTAGTATCGCTCCTTTTGGTCAAGCAAGGAAGCTATTGTCAGAGAGTGCGGTGGCCTTATTTCCAGGTGGCGTTCATTTAACCTACTTTCTTATTTTCGGATAACTTCTCTTTTTATTAGAATTATTTTGCAGTCTGAAATACTAGACGCCGGAAGCAGCCTTGTTCTTTCGAAGAAAGGCTATGGTGTCTTGCAGTTTCCAGTCTTCGCAAAGCAGTTAAACGACTCCCGCTGATTTATAAACATCAATGTAATCGGCTTTATGAATAATGGTCGGTTGTTTCATTAGTGGCATGTCAACCTAACCAAACATCCGATCAGCTGGTTAAATACTGTGGCTTGTACGGGGAACATTATGTGAAATGTGTTTACTTAAGAATTTCTTTCTACTAAAAATGCATAAGTGTACGCATAACAACATTTATTCGGAGCGCTACACCCATCAAAGAACAGTCTAATACTTGCAACATTTTCAGTTAGTTGCAGGGCTACAAGATGCTATAACAGAGCAGAAGAAACATCGATAAGGCCACTTCTGGCTTGATCTTCTGTCCATAAATAATAATTTGGATTATTCCCATAAACCTTAACAATACATACACAATACAACCTTACTTGCCAGGAATTGTATGCCCTTTAAATGGATGATTCTGGAGGAAGCGGAATTAGCTGAACATCGAAGCTCATTGTTGCAGAATATGTCCAATGTTTACATTAAATTATAAAATGTTGATGCACGATGACTGTGCAGTCGTTTACTGGCCAGGTATTCAGTCTTTTTTACTGGATCAGTTGTAGCACTATTGAAAGGTTTCATTTTACAGCAGTAACTACTAACATCTAAAGATGGTGGAACAAAATCCAATATTGCAATATTAGAAAAGTTTTCGAGACATAGACACTGTATTGCCAATATCAACTCAAGTATCATTGCCCATTTTCCACACCTTTATTTTATTTTAATTAGCATCGAGGTCAACAAGCTTTGATTTTTGTCTTCAATAATGTGCTGTCTAACATCACTCAGTCTATCGCTCTCTCACATTACAGATATCCTCTCCAATCAATGATAAGGACCTGAGATTACAACATTAGGTTGGACAGGTATTAATATACACCAGTGATGACTAGAAGATTTGTTTATCAGAAAATAATTATATTTATTTCTATTCAAAGATGCTTTGTTCTACTGATTTGTACAAATGTGTGCATTGAATGTCCCTTTATTGAATTTTCATGTCTCTTCTTTCAATTCATCCGTTATCATTTTTATCTCCCTCTTTATATCTTACAGTACCTTGTCAATGAATTGTTAATTTTTCTGCCAACAAATGTAATTATATTTTTCTTTAGCTGCAAAGAAAACAAATGTCGTTATTCCTTAATCTTAGACATAATTGAGACCAACTCTTGTTAAACGTGCTACTCGAAACATTCAAACAACGTAATACTCAGGCTCTAATGGTGGGATTTCTGCCATAGAAAACGCCGTTGCATGCCGCTCCGCCACACCTATCCAGTTATTTTCCGCAGAGTTGGTAATTGGCCGACGGTTGGTGACATTAGGTGGTAGTTATTCTCACTTTGCATGACCTACAGGTGGTAAAAACTTTATTCTTCATTGTAAACTAATTAATTTGTCTTGTTCCCTCCGGAAGTTAAGCCATCATCTCTAATTCTCCCCTCATCGCAATTCTCAAAATCAAAAACCCTCAGAATTTAATAAAGCCAGCGCCAATTACTGCCACCTTGTGCAATATTTGTAGTGAAAATAGGTCTCATTCTATTACTGTAGTATTGAAATAGCAGCTAATTGCATTACACAACTCACTGATGTGCTTCCTTTACTAGTAAAATGTACTGTAAGGTATTAGCTAGCTACTCTTCAAATTCAGAATGAGTCATATCCTTGATGCTTGAAAAAATTCTAAGTTAGAGGCTACTTATTATATGAAGAGATAGTGAATATCAACACTGTAACCTTCACGAAACATGCTATCATAAGCACTTAATTTTTTCAGAGAACAAAAAATATGCGTAAGTGAAAACCCAAAATGTGTAAAATCTCTTACCCTAGAACATTCCCAAATCATATCATATGGATGCACACAAAAACCGTGTACAAATTACATTGCCAGAACGTATCATATGAACGTGCACAAACCCCTCTCACAATAACAATTCCGGGACATTACCGTTAGTTCTTTACAATCCCCTCTCCCTAAAATGTTCACAGAACATATCATATGGAAGTAAACCGAACCCCTCACTATCAAAATTCAAAGAATATATATTGATTGATATACCTGCCCCTGTAACTATAACATTTACGCAATTTAACATATGGAATTATACAAATCCTTTTTTCCTGCAAAATACCCAGAATATTTAATTCAAGCATGTGCAATATCCTCTCTATGTCTCTTCGCTTAAAACCGTTGAACGAATTACATGCTCAAAATATGGGAAACTGCCTTCCAGTAATTAAGGATGTTTAGGTTGTCCTTAAAGCCTTCAAGGAAAACTGGGCTCTTTTTGAGAGCAATACATGCATATTTTCTCCCTTCATTACGGTAGAAATATCAGTTAATTACTTTATTTACATTTTTTCACAACTAAAATACAAAGTAAATTTGCTTATACCTAAATTGATTATGACTGATGGTCACTATAGGTAATGAAACTTAAAACTTACCTCTATGCCAATTCAAATATATTACATGAAGTAAGCTACCAGCCAAAATGTATTAAAATACGAGTCTTCAATTTACCGAACACATTTTAGTGAATTCTGCACTACAAGAAAGCAAGCGTGTTGTGCTGGCCAACAGGCGAGAATATTTTTGCCCAGCCTACTGATTAAATGATTCACAAGAAACACGGCAATTGCCTGCTGTGGATGAAATACGTTATATTTTAACAAACTATTAAGACAAATCTAACAAGCAAATTCCGTTTCATCATATATAACTAAAATGTAGCCTCATCCTGGGAAGAATTAATATCTATCTCAACAAATATGCAGTATGAATGAATCAAGCAATGGTTTTACACTCCCACTTAGAATTACCATGTGCTTCAGTAATTCAGTAATATCCCGCTTTCTAACAAACCTTTCTCGCCTAATATAAATGAACTTTCTTGAGTCTGCAATAAAAAATTATTCGTATTCGAAATGTAGTTTCCAACAAGCTTTGCTCTAATGAACTACTTGATTATAGTTCTGTTTTATGCTCCGCGAATACAACAGAGATATTGTTTCTATACACTGTGATCTCAAACTTGTCACTTTGTTACAATTCATTCGTCGCATGCTCTACATAAATAGGACTTCCGGTGCCTATGAATTAAGATGTGTGACTCGAAATCTCCCTTCGTACTTATGACTGGAAGTACTTAATAAATATTGCTTTTACCAACATCAATTAGCAGGCGATTTTTCGAAGCTCCTCACTCAGTAAATTTTGCTACTTACTATATTAATATGGCTCCTTGACCAGTATGAGTCACATGTGTCTTCAGACAGCACTTGTGTGTGTTACTTAAATATGCTTTCTCCTGACTAAAAAGTCACATGCGACTCTTAAAAGATACTAATCTTGTAAATGTAGCTGTGTATATACCACTTCAGATTGGCGCAGGACCAAAATGAATTTCGCACGTCAAAAATAACTCATATTGCCATGGAGCACAGTGGGGATGGACTTATTTCTTTAGCAGTGTCCACCCCTGCACTAAGAGATCTGAGAACTGCAACTGAGATCTGTGAATACCATTCTCCTGAAGAAACGTATTGACAATGTGCGGGCGAGCGCTACCGTCAACGAAAGTGAAATTTGGGACGAAATAGTCAGTGAAACCTTTCACTACAGGTGGCCAGATAGTATCCCTGTGACGTTTCCGTGTCATGCGCCCTTATAGTACACAAGAGAGGTTTTGCGACGATAAATAGTACCACCACAAAACATTGCACCACCTCCTTCCTGTCGGTATCCGTCTCGGATGTATTGGTCATGCATACGTTCCCCGGGCCGTCTCCACACTCGCTCAGATCGATCTCCATTGACACAGGCAAGTGAGCGTACTCAATGTACACACTGGCATGAACGACTAATGGACTTGAGACCACTACGACTCATGGCCAGCAATATGCAATCCTTACATTTATGTGTGTAAAGATCAATTATCAGCAAGTTTACTGCGCATGAGGGACATATGAGCGGTTATTACCCACGATGGATCATCGTGTGTGTATTTAATCTTTCCTTCGTAGAGAACTTTACAGCATGTGTTTATCAAAAATTCCTGTCCAAAATAGATTTTGTATGTACTACGGAGAAGGTATCACTTCAAAGAATAAAAGAGAGAAATGCTCATTGTTTACTACCTGTGCCAGCCCAGAGGTGTTGGTGTAGCGTGCCTTCCTCTCACCCAGAAGACCATGGTTCGAATCCCGGCACCGTCAGGGATTTTAGAAACTGACGCGAGGGCTGGAATGGGGTACACTCACCCTCGTGAAGACAATCGAGTGGCCGTCTGACAGTGAGGCAGCCCCAAGGTCATGAAAGCAAAGAATAACGCCCGAGGGGACCCGATGCACTGACTGCGCGTCACCACTATATCTGCAGCTCCAATTTCTGGGCAGTGGTCGCTCAAAAGTAAGAGTCCCTTCGAGGGCTGTACTGACAGGGGTAATTTATTATCATATACATGAATGTATATTTAGACGACTATGGAACAAAATGTGTCTACAGTTGTTCTGAGTAAAGGATACTCCACATGCACCTCAGGAATGTGGCCTTAGACCACTGTTGATCTACAAGTGTGTCTTCAAACTGCCCACTTCATTAGATCTCGCTAGGATGTACTACAGGAATAAGGGAAAAGGCCATTACGGATAAACATGTGCTTCTTCAAATTGTCCTTCTCAGTAAATCTTGCAGGAATGTACAACAGGAATAAGGTTAGTGACCTTTATGGATCATCAGGTGTGTCTGCAAACTGGTTTTCTCAACAAATTTTGCTTCGCATGCACGACACGAATAAGATTTATTACCACTATGGAACAACATGTGTCTCTTCAAACTGCCCTTCAAAATAAATTTAGCAGCGCATCTAGCACACTATGGATCAACATGTGTGTCTTCAAACTGCCCTTTAAGTCAGTCAATTTTGCTTCAAATGTACAACACGAATAAGGTTTAAGACCTCTATGGATCAACAAGTGTGTCTTCAAACTGCCCGTCAAAGTAAATTTAGCTTCGCATGTACCACACTATGGTTCAACACGTGTGACTTCAAAGGTTTAAGACCACTATGGATCAAAAAGTGTGTCTTTAAACTGCCCTTCAAAGTAAATTTTGCTTCGCAAATACCACACTATGGATGAACATGTGTGTCTTCAAACTGCCCTTCACAGTAAATTTTGCATCGCATGTACCACACGAATAAGGTTTAAGACCACTATGGATCATCATGTGTGTCTTCAATCTGCCCTTCAAAGTAAATCTTGCTTCGCATGTACCACACGAATAAGGTTTAAGGCCACTATGGATCAACATGTGCGTCTTCAAACTGCCCTTCACAGTAAATTTTGCTTCGCATGTACCACACGAATAAGGCTCATCAGCACAATGGATGAACATGTGTGTCTTCAAACGGCCCTTAGAAGTAAATTTTGCTTCGCACGTACCACACGAATAAGGTTTAAAACCCCTGTGGAATAACATGTGTCTCTTCACATCAGTTCTCCTAGAAAATTTTGCTCCGCATGTACCACATGAATGAGGTTTAAGACCACTATGGATCAGCATGTGTCTATTCAAATTGCCCCTATCAGTAAAATTTGCATCGCATGTACCACATGAATAAGGTTTATAACCACTATGGATCAGCATGTGTCTCTTCAATCTGTACCTCTCAGAAAATTTTGCTTCCCATGTCCCACAGAAGTGCGGTTTATAACCACTATGGATCAACATGTGCCTCTTAAATTTGCTCTTCTTGTCAAATTTCGCTTCGCATGTACCACAGGAATGTGGCTTTAGACCACTGTGGATTTTCAAGTGAGACTTCAAATTGCATTCATTAGAAAAGTTTTCTCCACATTTACCACAGGAATGTGGTTTTATACTGCTATGAACCAACATGTGCGTCTTCAAATTCACTTTCTTAGTAAAGTGTGTTCCGCAAACCATACATAAATATGTCAATGAACAGCTACGAGTTGATATCTTAATGTTTTTTTGATTGAATGAGGCTACGAATCTATCCCTTGTTAAAGTGTTCTCCGAATTGTGATTGTTTCTGTAAATAATGTTTAATGTTAGTACGAGTAAAATACACACTGCCATAATCATATCAAAAATCAAATACCACAATTTCAGATAAATATAAGCCCACAATAATCTTCTGTATCCGTAGACATAGATATAGAACCCTAAATGTAATGCATATGACGATGATCGGGGCTAGTCACTCAGGGGAATATTTTTGTCTTAAGTAATTTGCTTCAGGGAATAACACCCTTATCAATTTCGGTGAAATCGTGTTGACCAACCAAAAAGCAGTTAATTTCGCTATGTTAGATGATCAAGGGAAACGGAATATTTACTTTGCGGACAAGAGATCTAACTAGTGAAAAGTTATCTTACACATTTTTATCAATTTGCATTAATTGGCAAGTTTTCCTTAAATAATAGGAATTGAGAACTTCCTACTCTTCAATGAAGTGGTGTTCGTGCAGTCAATATATATTATACAGACAATACTGTTTTATATTGTATGTCGGAGGTTTGGGATTTATAGTTCTTCCTTTTACAGGAAGAAAAATGCACTTGTGCATGGAAAAAGGTTAATTACATCCACCTACGGCTGTTACTTCCTAACAGTCAACATGATCTTTCATCGTCTCGATTAAGAGGAATAGTAAAATTGGGTGCTGCTCTATACTTGAAGTAAGAGAGTTGAGGAACAGGGGGAGGATTCCTATCCCAGGGCTAACTGAAGAAGCAACCCACAATCCAGGGACAAGGCCGTGCGTACTCCCTTACGATTAATTGGAAAGAGTCGTGTGAGGGCTCAAACGAAAGGGATCCATCCCCTCTATCTAAAGTACAAGACTATTCCCCCGTAAAATAAAAACTGTCCACACCCCCGGGGAAAATAAGAATTTTTTAAAGAGCATATGCACTTAATGCTCTTCCAAGGTGGCAGAATTTTCAAACGTTAGGTTAGATGCCACCATACACCCTTTTCTACACCCTACCGCCATCACCCACCTCCACCAATCCCAGAATTTCCTAAAATTCTCAACAGATATTTACAAACTTAAATAGATTTAACACTCATGGCCACAATTGCATCCACTTACTTGTGTTAGGCTCATTTCTGATGACCTTCTTTGGTCAGTTTCCATTCTCTTCCAACTTACTTGTCGATATATTCATTATTAATATTTATGTATTTACTATTATTATTTATTGATTACCGATTTATCGATTATTGATGAACTACAAGGTCACCTACCCGAGATTTCCTGAAAAAGTCGATATCACCCGAAAGATAGCCGAAGAAAGTCGTGTGAGGGCTCAAACGAAAGGTCTTCATCCCCTCTTTCCACAGGACACATCATTTTCAATTTTAGTATTTCTTTAATGATGGACGTTTCCAAGGGTGAGTGGGGTTTGGACTGGTTTTCACAAAGTAATGTGACATGACACCTTGCTGGCTACGACAGAATAGCCCGAGCGGTCGATCCAAGTGGCTGCCGATTGATAAGTATTATTTATTTAATTCTGTTGGATGCATTTATCATTTAATATTAATTATTTAATTTTCATTTATTTAATATTTGTTTTTGATTTTCGTTTTTTAGTTATTTAAATTTTATTAATTTACTTTGCTTCTTCGTTTCGGCCAGCTATGGAACACGTTACTTCAACTGTTTCCTTCTTTGAGCTCGAATGATTTCCCAGTAGTCCTTCAGCCCTGTCCTGTGCGCCTCCTTTCTGTCAGCCGCCCACTTCTCGCCTGTTCTCAGTTTTGGCTTTTCTTGGAATCACTGGTGTGCACTAAGTTTTTTTTTTCTGGAGAGGAAGACGTTCTTGAATGTCCTCAAGCGAAATCCCTATTTCAATAAGATGGTTTTCGATCTCAGAAAACCATGGTCTACAACGTAGGAAAATATGCAGTTGGTCAATAACTGCGAGCTCATGCGTCTTATGTAGCCATAGAAACGAATTCTCCTTTATCGCATCAAGTCCGATATCCTTTCCACTCGTATGTCGATTTTATTGTTATGTCACCTCCTGTACTCTCCATTTTCTCTGAATGGTCCTAGGATCTCCCCAAGGATATTTTGTTCATTGGCCTCGAACGTTTCAACTAAACCTTTCTTATTCATTGCAAGGCATTGAGCTGCGTACAAAGCTTCTGGACGAATAACTTAACAATAATGCCCAATCATGGCATTGATGGACACTGATCGTTTATTTTAAACATCCCTGGTTAGCTGGTACACAGTTTCCGTCTTGTCGATCCTTGATGCAAATGATTCTTTCTCAGAGTTATTTGGTTTTATCCATTCGCCTAAATACTTAATTTTTTCTGCCCGCTTGATTATTTGTTGTTTAACATATAACTCTCTGGGAGCCTGCTTGATGATAGTTATAAATTCCGTTTTCTCAAAGGAGATCTGGAGGCCTGGCTTTGCCGCTTTGTTTTTAAGTTTGATGATATGTTTTGTAGCAGTGTCTATGGAATCAGGAAAAATAACTAGATCACCTGCAAAAGCTAGGCAGTCAATTGTTAGATACATTTTCTTATAAACTATTCTGAGTCCGTGGTCGACCTCTTCATTACACATCTCCTTGCACCACTGCCGAGTAACCTTTTTCTAATACGCAGTTGAAAATTAGAAGCGATAATTCATCTCCTTGTCTAACACCTGTCGTGATTTCGAAGGTGTCCGAAATCTCTCCCCTGATTTTCAATCCGGAGGTCGTATTGGTTATGATCTGTTGGATAATTGTCCGTGTTTTGTTGTCTAGGCCGTCGATAAATTGAATCGTAGGCCTTCTTGAAGTCTATGAAGGTCACCACAAACTTCTTGTTCCTGACAGTCAGATATGTAAGAAGAAATTTTAAGTTCATGATCTGGTCAACACATGAGCGCCCTTTTCTAAACCCTCCTTGATACTCTTCCAATTGCAAATAAAGTTCTTTCTCTGCCCGGGTCTGAAGGGCTTTCGGGAGAATTTTATATGTTATCGAGAGGAGTGAGATGCCTCGTTAGTTGTTTACATCCGCTTTGTCACCTTTCTTGTGAAGGGGATAAATCAGGGCTGATGTCCAGTCACTGGGGAGTTTCTCAGCCTTCCTGATGTCATGAATAATCTCTGTTAGTTTGTCAATCGCTTTGTCACCTGTAGACTTCCAGAGCTCGGCTATTATTGTATCTTCACCAGGTGCTTTTTTTGTTCACCAGAGACTGGATGATCTGTCTGATTTCCTCATTCGTTGGTGGAGAGGAGTTTGGGTTGGAGTGTGTAGGTTCTTCAACGTGAATTGTGATTGTGGTTCTTCACAATTAAGAAGAGATTCCAAGTATTTGGCCAACATCTGGCAGTTGTCCTTGTCGTTGAATGCAAGCTTACCATGGTCATCTCTGAAGTGTAGACTTGGGGGGGTTATTTAGTGAGGTTGCGTCTGAAGGTTTTGTAAAAACCTCCGGTTTTGTTCTTGTTGAAATCCTGTTCTTTCTGTGTCAATTGGCCCTTGTCAAACGGACGCTTTACTCCACGTATAACATTAGCCGCATGTTTTATCACGGTCACAAAGTGCTCGCACCTATCTTGATTTTTCTTCGAATTCCATCTTTTCCAGGCAAGTTGTCTCTGAGCTACTACAGCATAACATTCAGTAGACCACCACGGGTGTTTCCAAACGTTTGTTAGTGAGACTGTCTCCTCAGCCGATTTGACGAAGGCGTTTTTTAGTTGATCCCAATTCTCTTGATCCAAGGAATCGAGTTTCTGAGCGAATGCATTGTTGCTTTTGAGCTTTCCTGTGTCAAATATATTTGCTTTCGTTGACTGGATTCTCCTGGTTTTTATTGGGATGAGCTTCAGATTTATTTTGGAAAGGTAGTGATCCAAGTCAAAGTTAGTACCACTCAGGACTTTTATGTTTTGAATCTCTCGAGTTGCTTTCCGTGTAATGGAAAAATGGTCAATTTAAGACTCGCCCAGATTAGGATTTAGAGATGCCCATGCCATTTGTAGGTGTTTGAAGGCTGTTGATTTTAGAACAAGGTTGAATACCTTACCGAGCTCCATAAGTCTTTCTCCATGCCGGTTAGTTCGGCAATGGGTTGGATACTCTCGAATGATATTCTGGTAATTTCTTTCTTTGCCAAGTTGGGCATTGAAGCATCCAAGCAAAATTATTGTGTGTTTTTCAGGGATTCTTGAGATGAGATCTTCAAGTTCTTCCCAAAATGTATCTGTTCCATCAGAGTCTTTCTTTTTCGCTTGGTTGATTGGTGCATGTACGTTCACAATCGTATATACTTTGTTCATGATTCGAAAACTAAGCATTGAGACTCGGCTATTTGGGGAGCTGAATTCTGTGACCGAGTCTAGAATCTTTCCTGTGCCGAGAAATGGAACATGGAACACATGGAACAAGTTTCCCTGTTTCAATTTCGAAGATCCTATAACCTTGTGATTCGAAGGCCTGATAATCAGTAAATCTTGTTTCATGTATCACTGTGGTTAGGATTTCATGATGAGAGACGATGTCAGTGAGTTGTTTGAACCTACAAAACCTGTTCTGAGACGTCACAGGGTTGTGGTCATCCATGTAACGTGCATAAATGATATATTTCTTAATTATTATTATTTAACTTTTATTTACTTATTTAATATTATTCATTGATTACGTTATCGATTATTTATTATTTTTAATTTATTAATATTTAATTGTATTATTATTACTATTATTTAATATTTATTTATGTATAATTTAAACTCTATTTATTAAATATATATTGATTAATATATTTATTTATTTTATTTATTTTCTTTATTTATGGGTGTTCACTAGACAGGATGCCCGAGCGGTCGATCCCAGTTTTTGCAACGCCGGTCAGGATGTCAGGGTGCACTCGCGACCCATCCAGGATGACGGTACCACCTACGCGATACCTCTGACCCCTTCCCTCACACTCTATCCCCCAATCCCCACCACCACCACATTCAGAATTCCCTCAAATTCCAAACAGATTTTACAAAAATTTGACAGATTTTCCTCAACGACCAGCATTGCTTACACTTACTTATGCCAGGCGCCTCTCTGTTGACCTCCCTTGCTCATCTCTTATTCTCTTCTAACCCAGATGCCATACGAGAGTCCTCTGACCAATCAAAATCATAAAAAATCACCATACTCCCAAAAATCACAAAAATTCAGTAGAACACATGAAATTAACCCGATTCCATCAAAATCCTTCCAATTACTCCAATATTCCCCAAACATCCTTCCAAATTTACTAAGATTCTCCCAAATATCCTACAATACATAAGAACATCCTCAAAACATCCACATAGCCCAGGTTTACTCCTAAGTCACCAGATTCCCCAAAAATCCTTACAAATATACCAAGATTTCAGAAAATTCTTCCAAAAATACTAAGATGCCCCAAATTCATCAGATTACATAAATCAACAAAACATTCCTCAAATTCCACAAATCCAGAACACAGTACACTTCCTCGTAAGAAACGGGTTATACTCTACGTTCAAATACATACTTTCAACTACCTGCCAATGGGGGTAAGGAGCGTACGGTCAGGGTAGCTGTGAGCGGGTATCTGTCGACACAAGATGGTAGCAACATGTTTCTCCCCAAGGGCAGACGGATGATAAGACACCTGGCTCATACGACAGAGTTGCCGTGCGGTCTATACCTAAATTCTCACACAAGAATTCCCCTAAATGTTTCTAATATTCCCTCAGCATGGAGTCTTCGACGAGTGATATGTCGGTTGGCGCCAAAGGGGTGTCCAGGCATGTATGGAATAGTTTTCACTTACTTAGGGCAAGGCTTCTCGCTGCCATCTTTCATGTTAGATTTATCGAAGGATACTAGCCGCAAGCAAAGGTTCATTTGCAACATATTTAATGCGGTTACTAGTTCCGTTGTGTTCTTTATTGAAATGTTTTTGTCATAGAAAGGGCAGTTTTATAATTTTTTGTTATTCCTAACTGATTTTGTAGCTTGGCGCGTTCATGCAATGAACTATTGGTCATATTTGGAACTCCTTTCTGTGTATTTTTGGTAGTCCTCTCAAGGACGGCTTGCGGCTAGTATCCTTCGATAACATGTACACCAATATACCAATTTATGAAGTAATCAGTATTATCGAAAATAATTTCAAGACAAACAACTTGGTAAAGAAACCGAAGAGATCGTGAAATTCTTGAGGGTCGTACTCAGCCCAATCGCGTTTCAATTTGACAATAAAATATATACAATAACAGAGGGCCTAGCCATGGGATCACCGCTAAGTGGGCCATTTGCCAACATCTTCATTAATTCACTGTGTTTTATTTTGTAGACAACAGTGAAATATTTTGATAATGGTATATTTGGTTCTGAACTCTATTCGGATTAGCTCATCTAAATTTGTGACACAAGACATACATTGCAAAACTTTTTAAAGTTCATTGTTATTTTTTCCCCTGCCATCACGATGGCAGTGTTTCTTCTCTCCAAGGAACTCTCTGAAACCAAAGATTAAATGGACGTTCCCGACCAGGCCACCAGAGGCGCAGTCAAGCGCGCAACAGATTCGCTCGTAAACGGAACGGAACATACCGCCCACCTAATTGGTACAATTATAAGATAAATTAAATGTTCAATACATTGAATCAATTTGTGCAAACAAGAGTTCAAATATCAATAGTTTTCTCATCATTTGAAAATGGAAGGAGACAGAGCTTCCTCACTGGCCTCTGTATTGTTCCCTTGCTAGTTCGCAAACTAACGACTCGAACCAATCCATCGGCACCGGGATAAACCTTGTCTACGACTGCTGTCTTCCATAAAAGTGGAGGGAGGTTGTCGTCCTTTATTAATACCACAGCACCAGGCTGAATGTTGGACTGAACTGAAACCCTCTTTGGTCTTTGCTGCAACTGTCCCAGGTATTCTGCAGACCACCGCCTCCATAGCTGCTGCTGGAATCGTTGAACCATTTGCCATCTGGACAACCGGGTAATCTTGAGATTAGTTAGATCTGGCTCCGGAATAGCAGTAAGGCTTTCCCCAACAAGAGAATGTGCTGGAGTCAAAACATGAGGATCGTTGGAGTCATTGGAGATAGCTTGGATAGGTCTGGAGTTTAGACATGCTTCAACTTGAGTAAGGAGTGTACTGAATTCTCCGAAGTTCAGAGAGGCTGTTCCTACTGCACGCTTCGAATGATCTTTCATTGCTTTGATTCCAGCCTCCCACAAACCACCAAAGTGAGGAGCACTGGATGGAATAAGATGCCATGTGAAACCAGTTGTGCTGGCACACTGCTGAACAGCGTCATTGTGTTTCTGTGATTGAAATAGTTTATGTAACTCTTTCAGCTCGTTCCTTGCACCCACCAAATTCGTACCATTGTCAGAGTACAAATTTGCGCAAATTCCTCTTCTCGCGATGAATCTGCGTAGAGCAGCGATGAAGGCGTCTGTCGAAAAACTGCTGACCAACTCTAAATGAATAGCCATGGTGGCTAAACATATAAACAAAGCCACGTAGCACTTAGTTCTGACCTTGGATCTTAGTGATCCTAGCCGAATGAGAAACGGACCACCATAATCCACTCCCGAATTCAAAAATGGACGAGATGGTTCCACACGTGGTGCAGGTAATTGTCCCATCAATTGCTGTGATGTTTGTGCCCTAACTTGAAGCATCTGACACACTTGTGAATGACTTGCCGGACAGTACTTCTTCCCTTAGGAATCCAAAACTGCAATCTGAGTGACGACAATGTTAATTGAACACCTGCATGATGCAGCCGTACGTGTTCATTCTCAATGATGAGTTGAGTCAATTTATGTTTAACCGGCAGAATCAGTGGGTGTTTTTGATCAAAAGGTAATGAAGAAGCCTGCAATCGACCGCCCACCCTGAGGTATTGTGATTCATCCACAAACGGATGAAGATCCTTGATTTTGCTCCTATGTTGTACAGGGTGGTGGACTTGCAAGTCATGCAATTCTCGAGTAAATTCTTGTTGCTGAACAAGTCTAATGCAAACACGTAATGAGTGTCGCAATTCTTTGTGAGAGAAGATGCCAGGCTCTCTGCAGTGCTTTGAACGTTTGAGGTTAGCTGCAAATCGAAAACAGAAATCGATTACGCGTTGAATCTTCTGAAGTGAAGAACATATTTCCAAAATAGTGTCAATTGTAGTTGGTGTGATCGCTAGCAAGCTGACTGCAATTTGACGCTGTTCTGACAATGCAGTGTCCGTATCCTGGAATGACTGTTGCGGAGGCCATGCTTCTGTGGACTCTGATATCCACGCTGGACCTTTCCTCCAAGAAGTTAATTGTTTGAGTATTTGTGGGATTGTTCCCCTTGACAGGATATCTGCTGGATTATCCTTCCCTGAAACATGTCCCCAGTCTAGAACACTCGATGCATCATGCATTTCTGCAACGCGATTGGCCACAAATGTCTTCCAACGGTTCGAAGGCGAGTTAATCTAAGCCAATACGACCGTGGAATCTGTCCACAGATGTGTGCTGTGTATGCTAAGTTGAATGATAGACTTGATTTTCTTCATTAGGTGTGTAAGAAGCATTGCTGCACATAACTGTAGGCGAGGAATATACACTTGCTTCAATGGTGCTACCTTCGATCTGGAGGAGATTAATTTCACCGAAACATCATCCGCCATGTTTACACATCGTAGATATACACAAGCACCATATGCTGATCGTGAATCATCCGAAAATCCATGCAATTGTATGTTCACTAGTGTAGCTGTTCCTATTAGTGGACGAGGTACTGAAATGTTACTTAAATCTGACAAATCATTATACGTTTGACACCATTCATCTTGGAGACCAGAAGGTAGAATTTCATCCCAACAAATTTTAACTTGCCACAACCTCTGAAGGAAGATCTTGCAGGACACCACGACTGGACGTACCAAACCCAATGGATCGAAAATGGAGGCTGTCACTGCTAGTATTTTCCGTTTTGTCACTGACGGCTGCTTATCGATGTTGAACGAAAACATGAATTGGTCTGTAGATGGTTGCCACAGAAGCCCTAATGCTCTAATTACATGATCATTGTCCATGGGAATAGATGAAATGGTTTCTCGCATGTCTTCAGGGACTGCTAATACCACCTGACGACAGTTTGATGCCCATTTCCGCAAATGGAATCCACCTCTCTTCATCAAAAGAAGTAATTCTGATTGTAATTCTAGTGCTTCTTGTATTGTCTGCCCTCCACTCATCAGGTCATCCACATACATGTCTTGTTGAACAACCTTAGAGGCTCTTGGTAGTTGAGCTTCTTCTTCCACCGCTAATTGCTTGATACACCTGGTTGCCAAGAAGGGTGCTGAAGCTGTACCTTAAGTCACGGTAGTCAGTCGATACGATATAAGTAGATCATGAGGTGACTGTCGCCACAGAATTCTCAGAAAATCAGTGTCCCTTGAATCCACTTGTATCTGGCGGTACATCTTTGCAATATGTGCAGTGAAAGCAATTGGATGTGTGCGGAACCTTGTGATAATTGAATATGGATCTGGTTCTTTTGTTGGTCCCACCATTAACATGTCATTCAGAGATATGTTAGTGCTGGACTTAACTGAAGCATCGAAGACTACGCGTGTTTTAGTTATTGAACTTGATTCCTTTACCACTGCATGGTGTGGCATGTAGTATATGTGTTCGTCGTCCTGGAAAATTGATGGGTGAGGTACTACTTCCATGTGTCCAAGCTCTTCATATTCTTTCATGAATTTCTTGTAGTCTTCTCGAAGCGTGGGATTCACTGTTAGTTTTCTTTCAATTTGCTCAAACCTACGTTTGGCACCTTGGTAGGAGTCACCTAGCTTCATTGTTGAACTGCGGAATGGCAGTCGCACAGTGAAACGGCCGGTATCATCCCGTCTTGTGCACTGTTGAAAATGTGCTTCACACTCCTTTTCTTCAAGAGAGAATGACTCACAGTTCATTTCTTCCAATTGACAGAATGTCTGTAATTGAAGTTCTAGATTGTCCTGGCTGGACACGAACATAGTCACGCTTGATGGTCCATTGTTGATCTCGTTAATGTTTCCAGATAATATCCACCCCAGCGAGGTTTCTTGGATCACTGGTAGGCCTGATGCTTTGATTCTTCTTTCTAGCAAAATATCGAAGAATAACCCTGCTCCAATCAATATATCTATGGAACCTGGCACATTGAAAGTAGATCTGATAGTTCCAATTTCTCAGTGTTAAGATGTCTCGTAGGCAGAACCCCTGTGATCCTGGGTAGAATGAAACATGTGAATTGTGAAGTGAAATTACTGACTCTGGATTGTATATGAACTGACACGCTGTGGGAAGCTTTGGAGATTGAATTGTTAATTCCACTGATTGGAATAACATTGTTCAGGCGTTTCAATCTTAGCCGTTGAACACACGACTCAGATATGAAATTTGATTGTGACCCGGAGTCTAGAAGTGCCCTGCACTGCTGTAAATTACCACTGTGGTCACGTACATAAACAATGGCTGTAGATAATAGTACCTGCCCTTGAATACCCTGCTTGTAAGCACAGTAACTATTGGTGAGCGGTATCTGATTGCTGTTTTTCGAACTTGCATTGACATCACACTCTAAGCTACCTTCACCACAATTTTTGCTGTCGCGATAAGGTGTTGGGTTGATTTTGTCCTTGTGAAGAAGTGTATTGTGTTTCTTCTCACATTGACGACAATGACTAAGCCTACATAGTTGGTAGTTGTGACCTGCGGCCATGCAGTTGAAACATAGTTTATATTTACGAACTAATTCTTGCCTCTTGGCAACATCGTCACTCTTAAATAGCTTGCAATTGAACAAGGCATGCTCTTGCCCACACCTAGGACAAGATCGAGCCGTGGTAACAAAGGAGTTATACATTTTCTCTGATTTCCCTTTGCCTGAAGCAGGTTTTGGGAGATGGGAAAGTTTGTTGGCCTGACTTAACATTGCCTCTAAAGCATGACATCGTTTATCTGAAAATGCAAACAGTTCTTCAGAGGTCGGCAGCTGCTTAGCTGGAGTGTGAAGTTCCCACTCTCGCCTGGATGTTGAATCTAATCAATCTACGATTAACTGAACAATAATGGCTTCTTTGAATGCATTTTCAACTATATCCTGAGCTACTAATGAGTTCAAATGTCCCTTAAATGTGTCTACCAACGTACGCAACTCGCGTGCTGATTATTTGTGAATTGCATCAGCTTCTAGTAAACCCTTGATGTGTTTGCTTACTATTAGCGTCTTATTGTAGTATCGTGCAAATAATACTGCCCATGCTGCTTGATAATTTTCAGAAGATGGTGGAAATTTTTGTACAATTTGGAGTACAAAGTGATGAATTTAAATAGTAAAATTTTTAATGTTGGTTAGATCTTCAATGTTGTGGATCATAGCCGAAAATGTATCTTGATATTGTACCCACGCTCTGTACTCACCGTCAAAATTAGGGATGATTATTGGAGGTAATTTCATACATGATTTTAATTTACCTGCTTGTGAACCTGCAGAATGCAATGATATAACATCATCAAATCGCTCTACCCATGCTTTAATTCTGGCAACAATATCCCAGTACATGGATTCGAAACTATCCCTGTAGTTTATGTGCTCTTCAGTTTTGTCATCGTACACTTCCAAGTCTGACTGAATGACTTTGAAGTCGTCGAAAATTTCCTCCATGGTTTTTAACCTGCCCTTTATTAGCTCTATACTCGGAGAGCTATCAAACTGCTCGACATATGACTGAATGCGCGACAGCCAGCCCTTCAAAATGCCTCGCTTCTTTATTAATACGTTTATATCGGTAGTTTCCATAATTGGACTGTATATGGGTAAAGGAATAGAAAGGATTGCTAGACTTAACACATACCTTGACTTGAACTTGAACTTTATTTCACTGCTTAATGCATTATGATACTGTAGTATCCACGTCGCGGTCTATATTCGCGTGCGGCGGACCAATGTATTAATTTGTAGACAGCAGTGAAATATTTTGATAATTGTTTATTTGGTTCTGAACTCTATTCGGTTTAGCTCTGCTAAATTTGTGACACACGACATACATAGCAAAACGTTTTACAGTACATTGTTATTGTTTCCACTGCCATCACGATGGCAGTGATTTTTCTCCCCCAAGGAACTCTCTGAAACCAAAGATTAAATGGACGGTCCTGACCAGGCCACCAGAGGCGCAGTCAAGCGCGCAACAGATTCGCTCGTAAACGGAACGGAACACACTGGAAAATGCCTTCCTAGAAAAGTTCTCGACAAAGGGAATAGTTCAGTGGAAAATATACGTGTATGACGTAATTTGCATCTACGAAACTGAATTAAGAAACGAAGAAACAATACTCCAAGCCGATAATAGCCTACTTCACTCTTATAAATTCACTAAGGAATCTGAAAGCGATCGGAAAATATTTTATCTCAACATAACGATCGAACGGAATGATAATGAACATTCATACTCCGTATTCCAAAAACTGACACAAACATCGCATGCAATTGGCAATCATTCCAATTGCAATCATTCCATTCATTCCAAATTTGCGGGTTTCAATTCAATAGTGCAAAGGGTTTTAAACATACCCATATCAAAAGACAACGACTATAAGGAGATCCGAATAATCAAGCAGCAAAACAAAACAATTTTCCGCCCAGCAAAATACATCAATTTGTTGCCAGTTATAAAAATAAAACGATTCAAAAGACGGACAATAATTAGCAATAATTCGCGCATTTCAATGACGTGACCGCTAATACATATAAAATTACCAATCTGTTCAAAAACAAGGCATCAAAATAGCATTTACAACAATTAACACAACCGACATGCATCTGAACTGCAGTAATCCAAATAAACCAGACCACATCCAAAATCAGGGGTAATATTCCATTACGTGCCAAGACTCAGGGTGCCAAGAAAATTACATCGAGCAGAGTGGGAGAAGATACAATGAACACAGAAATGCGATGAAACACGAGACGCACTTGGCCGTATGCAACCACATGTGCGACGCGGGACACATTTTCACTGATATTGAAACAGACTTAAAAGTAATTCATCACGGGCCGAAAGGCAGAGCTCTTGACATTCAGGAAGCAATTGAGATACCCTTAGCTGAATTAAACAACCCCAATAATTTAAACGCACACACATTCGTGGACAATTCACCCCTCTTCACGCTATTAGAAAACACCCCCCGTCGGAAACAAGCCACAATATAACGTAGTAGCCAAGCTAGATAAGGGATTACTAAGGGAAACATGCTATTGGATCAAGATGTACGATGTATCATTTTCTTCAATAATACGGCAGCATTAAAGATTACGGTACATTCTCACGTGACCGTTTGCGCGTAAATATGGCTCTTTAGCTTATGCGTGGCGAGGATCAAAACTGGGCTTGACTAGTTGAAGATTGTCCAGTTTTTAGTAACATACACCATATAAGGGAGACTAGACTTGGCAAAACACAGTCACATTTGTAAGATGAACACACACAGGAATGCGAGAGGGGGAAGGGGGGAGGGGGTAATGCCCAGGTACATAAGAGACCCTGGCACACTTTAAGCTCCCCCTGTTGGGAGTACATAGTGACGAAATTAACTGCTCTCTTCAGGACCGCACAAGACCCCTCCTGATAAGTAGCCTGTACAATAAAATCTGAACTGACCATTTAACAACAATCACATAGTCACTTTAAACAAGCAAATTTTGGAAGTCAACCAATTCCAGTATCTTAACAAAACATCACTAAGACGATACTGTAACTAGCAAATATTGACGAGTTGCATTATCTTAACTAATACTGCAACTAAATAAGTGTACATATCGTAAATACTTTCACCCATGCTTCTAGAAATAGATTTTATAGCCTAACTGTAATGGATCTGATAATGATTGTTCGAATTTGCGAATAGGTTTGTTAATAGTTTTTGTGTTTCCCCACGGGTATGAAATATTATTTCCTTTTTCTGCTCCATTTTGCTACTTACTTTTTTCCGTTGCAATGAGAGCACTGTCTCCACTGTGTATTTAATGTTTATGTTAAACTGGCTATTTTACCCGGCGTTGTCCGAGAGGTGTATTTACATGTTATAGAAAGATACATGCCAATATATTACGTAAGGTATATTCACTTTGCCCCGAAGTGAGTTTAAATCATAGTTATCCTGGGCTCTGAAGTTAATCAAGTGCAATATTAACTCACTGTAAATCTAGGCGAAAGGTACTGTAGAGTACAATAACGTAGTAGAGAATGCATCAATAACAAAAAAGGGCTGTATATGCACATTTCTCAAGGACCTAGACTCACTATTACAGTACTTTCCTGATAGTCTTATTTTTTGTGATGGGTGTAATTTAGACGTCTTGTTCACACAGTTCTCTTTCATTTTTAAATTGTTGCACCTACCTTTTTGAAAGAAAACAATATTTAAATTATTCAATATTTGGGATATAAAGTCATAATTCTGGAGTCAAATATACTTACGATTTTTAACCCCGCAGAAATGGTGTGATTAATGAGTAATGGCTTATTCATGTACATAAGGCAATGTGGAGGCTACTATAGCTGCATATTAGGGAATAGTATTGCTATTATCCCATATTGGGCGGCTTTGGTGGCGTATTTGGTAGCATGCTTAGCTTCTATGCCCAAGGTCGCGGGTTCAGACCCGGCCGAAGTCATGGGAGTTATGAAGAGCGTTAAAAATCCCTCAGTATGCCTTCCTTCGGAGGGGAAATATAGCCGGTCGGCCGATGTCATAGGTCATAGATTTATGTGATGTAAAAAACCTTCCACTAACTACACTCGTGTGAAAGTAAAATTTGATTAACGATATTAAGTTCCAATGGTCAACGTCTGGTTACGGGGTATCTATTAGCCGAGTTTGCAGCTAGGTGTCGTTGACGCTAGTATTTGGTACAAAAAGTAGGAACTACTTAGAACTGACTGTCTGTAGTCCTTACATGGATTACATTATAACACGCAATAATACAGCCATCACAGTTAACACCGGTTATCAGACAGATTCTACACACATCCAAAGTACACGGGGCTGCATGACCGCGACGTTGCAGCCCCTAAACAGAGGAACCAACTAATTTATCTCACCTTGTTAAAGTAAATGCAACAACGTATAATCCCAGTATAATGTCAAATGAGATGCATTGATTGAGAACAAATTGGGCTTCTTCTTTAGCCCCTAAAGTATTTCGTAAGATAGGTCAAAAGCATAAAATGGCAGATATGGAATATCAATACTTCACCAATCCGTGCATAATTAATAAAGAGCCTGTATGCTTAAAGATCCATAAGCCTTTTCTAATTGTTACGTGCAAAGCACGTTCCGTTTTTAAAATGCTTCTCCCCTATATGTATGTATTCTCTTCCTTTAAAGCGCCCGCCTTGATGGTTTGGTTTCGCTTATGAACTCGAGGTGGCAGCATCTATCGACCTCTAGCCGGGGTTGTATCTTCGACCGCTAGAGTGTGTGAGTGGTGTCTTCTGATCTCGTCTAATCGAAACATATTTGAAGGATGTTGTTTAATACGTCATTAAACAAAAGACTATATATACATCATGCCGCCAAAATAATTATATAATATGCACCTTGTTACTTGATGTGTCATTCTGTGATTGGACAATTACAATTAACATTAATGCACTGCGGCTTTTGACTTTGGAGTCTCCGCCATCTTGGCATCTTCAGAGTCTGTCGTCAAGAAAGGAACAAGCTAGTTAGTGGTGAAAGAGTGTCTCTCCGCTGCTGGGGGCTTGGCCCCTAGCCTCAACGAAATATGGATATATTAAAAAAAAGGGAAATGCCTATGTCCCTAGGCTATAATTTCATAACTTGCCTTGAAGATGACGTGTGATCTGTTTATTTTACTGGCTACTAGAAGAAAAGCCTCGTGGGTGGTCGAAGCGGGATGTGTGTGCTAACGCAGCCATGTTGGGGCAGTTAATATCTTTTATATTATTTAAAATGTGTTAGTTTTTTTTGTTTCCTTGTGTTTCCATTGATGAAGGATTTTAAGGTACGTTATTATTTAATATATGTATATATATTGTTATGGGAGCTCCGTTATTGGCCATATATTAATGTTTTTATTCTGTATTTTATTTCGTGTTCCAGGCCTAATATTTCTGTTTGTTAATGTTACCTGATAAGTAAATATTTCCTTTTTCTGTGCCTTCCGGAGACACGTGCCTAGTTATCGTACCTGGTAAAATATTTTTTTTAAATTTTGTAGTCTTAGGGATTGCTCTATTATTAATTTGATTTACGAACCGTTGCAGCCTAAATTGCCTCGTGTCAATAGTGTTAAGGCGTAATTCTTTCCTCCCTTTCTGTTCTCTCTGGTGTCGTTTAAATTTAAAAATGTAATTTTTTGCCGTAATTCGACCGGACAAGCGGTAGTCTATTTGGTGGCCATGTTTTGTTTTGCCCGAGTGCATTCTGGTCAGTGAGTGTAGTTCTCTAGGCGTCGAGCGGGACACTCAAACGTGTTGTGCTGGTAGATCAGTATGTTTTTTGTTAATCTTATTAGTTTAACTTTGTGTTTTTGTGGGTGTTCCTGAGTTTTCTTTCGTCATGAAAGTTTTTGTTTTGGTGAATTAATTTGTTGTTATTAAATTTTGTTTAACTTTTCGTTTATCCTCGTGGCCTTGATGTCTGCATGTCGGGTCGGTATTGCGTACCTTAGTAAATTATCAAGCCCTTTCTCATTTGGTAATTCCTGTATTCTGGTTTTCTATCTTTTGGGCTTTATTATTTTAATTTTAAATTAAATCTTTTCGTTTTTGCTTTCCAAGCAAGCATGTTAAGCCGTCTCTTGCCTACTTATGTAGTTTAATTATGTTGGCCTTAAGCCATGTGCATCACCAGAGAGAGGTTGTTGTGGCAATAGAGTTTCCTTTTTATGATTTTGTTAAATTATATTTTCCTTGCACCTTTGTTGCTTTTAAATATTAAGCAACTGTTGTGGCATCATTTCGTCGGTGACAGCTCTGTTAGTTATCGGACTGTGTCTGTAGACGAGCCTGGGCGTTTCGCTCTTCTCCACCTTCTTCCTCCTTTAGGTGTTCTTCTGTCGGGGCATGTCTTTTGGCGGTGATTGTGCAGTAAGCGATGCGGACCTCTAAAGACAGGTAAGTTGGCCCAACCATCCCCCGGGCGTAGCACTAATCAAAGCGGCTTCGAGTAACATGACGTGGTGGAAAGCACGTTAAAGAGGTTGGCTCAAAGTATATGGTGTCTAAAAACAAAGCAATGGAAAAAACAAATATAATTATAAATGTGACTAAGATTTAATAATGTATTAAAATCATTATGCAATTCTAATTTAAATGACATTGAATGAATATAATTATTTTAATAAATACTATAACTTACTTCAGGTTAAGACAATGTTTCATTTAGGAAATGATTTGTCTATTGCTTAATATTTTATGGGTGTAACAAAGTCCAAAAACTCAAATAGACTGTAGTAAGATATGAAATAACGTCAGTGCTAGTTCTGGAAAAAAGACGTAAATACAAATGGAGCGCTACTATGAAAAGATCCTGTACGCGTCGTGTGTTGAATGGGCAGGCAGTTTAAAGCAGCCAGGAGGGATGCGATCCAGCTGGCAGTGAAAATGGTGCTGCAACCTATCTTATCTTGTGTTAAATGAACAGACAGTTTAAAGATATTATCAAAGAGAACAAAACATATCTACAATGGCATTACATATGCCAGTTGCAAGTACTGATGGTAGATGTCGCATTCAACACTACTCTTGGTCCCCCACAGGAGGTGTGCTTTCATTTTCCGAGTTTACGTGAGACACAGTTAGGTGTGATGATTGTCTTACGTGATTTCCGGCGATAACTTTGTTCTGGACACAAACACTCCTTCGTCTGTTGTGTGTAGTCGTCATTTTGAGAGTCCCGCACCGTAGTAGTGATCGTTTAATCGTGCACGACGGTTGCGAGGGCAGTTGTAGCAAGTCCAGACATCGCAGGTTCGAAACTATCCTGAGTGTGGTTTTTCTACACTCTGTCCAGGCAAATGCCGGATTAGTACTTGACCAATGTTAGTAACGTACATGATAGGGACGTATTTGCCTCTGATACCTACGATGGTATCCATTTAACTACGGAATCAACCGTCCAGTGCATATCCATAAATTATCATGTGAAAAATGGGGATCATAATGTTTTCTTGCGATTCTGTTGTATCATTCTTCAGTACATCCCCCAGGGGCTCACGACTAATGGGATGTAGGTTTGGTGACCATGGGACCCCAGCTGAGTGCGGTATTGCTTTCACTTACTTGTGCCGGGCTCCATTCTGTCATCTTTCCTATCGACCACCCTTGGTCACCTCTCTTTCACTTACGACATTACGACACTCCTCCTCCTTCAGGGGCTTACAACTTGCAGGACGCTGGTTAGCGATCAGGGGACCCCAGCTGACTTCGCGATTGCTTCCACTTCATTGTGCCGGGGTCCTCTCTGGCATATTTACAGTCGGCCTCCCTTGGTCAACTCTTGTTCTCCTCCAGCCCTGACGGTATTGGGATATCCGAGGTCTAAGGAGTCATTCAAATTCCCGCCTTAATTGGACCTTGTTTCTTCTTTCCTGATACCCTCATTCTTCGAAGGGTCAGATCTCTTGTTTTTCTTTTCACCATATCTCCTCCCTTCTGCTCGAGGTCATAAAGGAGCCAGGGTGTGTGTAGCCCCCCTCAAGGGTTCACGGCTGTTGAGTTTGGGAGAATACCTGAGCTGGATCTGTTTTTTTTTCCTTTTTCCAGTTATTCTGGGGCGGTCTCCCTCCTCTTTCCTTCCTATCTGCCTTTCATGGCACACCTTACCAAATCCGTCAATTCTCATTTTTTGAGGGTTGAGAGCATTCCGTTTACCCGCATTTTATTTCCTTTATTCCTTCCTTTTTGTCCTTTTGTTCTCCTAATCCGTAATTTGGTTGTAAGTTGTAGTTATTTTTAGTTCTAGTGTACATTTTATCATCATTATTTATTTTCATCCCAAAGAATTAAGAGGCCTATAGCCTCCATGTTAGACCTTTTAACATCAACTATAATATTCAAATTACAATTCCAGCAATATCTATTTCGACAATGAGAACTGAAAGTCTGGTTTAAGTTGTATTCACAATGGCAAGAATTTATTCTCTGAAATGATTGGATTGCATATCCAGAACTGTAATCCTCTCCACTCATTAACCTGACTGCAGCAGCGGTCTTGCCAGCGTCATTGCAGAGAAATTGGTATCACCGATTACGATTATTATTGTGGAATCCAAAATATCGGTTGCTTCCAAATAACTCATGTACTAACCACTCAGTAGGAAAGTTCATAAAGGTTTATAAAAATCGAGTGAATGGAAAGGAATTCTATTTAATAAGGTGCAAAGATATGTTTAGTTTCTGTCATTTAATATCACGCTATTGTATTTTGTGGCTGGCCCCGTGGTGTTGGGGTAGCGTACCTGCCTCTCACCCAGTAGCCCCGGGTTCGATTCCCGGCTCCGTCAGAGATTTTAGAAACTGACGTGAGGGCTGGAACGGGATGCACTCAGCCTCATGAGGACAATTGAGTAGCTGTCAGATAGTGAGGCAGCGCCCCGATCACGAAAACCAAGATTAACGGCCGAGGGGACCTGATGCGCTGATCACGCGTCACCCCAATATCTGCAGGCTAAATGGCTGGGCAGCGGTCGCTTGGTAGGCCTAGGCCCTTCATGGGCTGTATTGCCAGGGCTTATTATTATTATATTATTTTGTGATATAATTTCCATTTTGATATTGCGGAAATTATATTGACAAATAGTGTCAAGTCTTTGTTATGTTATACTCGGTTGACAGTGCTGTGTGAGCAGTTGAGTAACTAACGGGATTTCAAGTAAAGATCCTCATTTTCTATACCGGTAGTGCAGAGCGCAACTCGCATCCAGTCGGCCGTGTCTCAACTTCAGCTATGTTGCCATGGAAATGATCTGCCCTGCCATTCCTTCATGAGTATATTTTATGACTTTATATTAGCCTTTGCTCGAGTACAAAAGGACCGAAATCAGAAGAATGAGAAAGACTAACGAAAATGTATGTAGCCAGCCGTTCCTTCTGGGTCCTAAACTATGTGTGTGCAAAATTTGGTTGAGATTGGTGGAACGGTGTAGATTTGTATACGGAACAAACCCACCCACATACCCACATACAGACTTTCACTTTTATATATAAGATTAAAATTCATATGCTGTATAATTTTACTCACTAAAGGTTGAAGTATTTTTTAGAGCACCTGTCAACAAATCGTGCGCACATGTACTAGCCTCGCCAGGCACTGAGCCAGTTCTATTCGCTGATTGGCTGTCAGCTTCTCCCAGCTGGTTCCTGGTGACATCAGTTCTCTGCCTTCACACAATCTATATAACTTCGCTCAATCTCCTCTCCAACTTCGCAAACCTCTGTCTATACTTCACGTCCAGACTTCAATCTCTGACTTAAGATTCTCTGATCGCTGTCGTACTTCACAAATTTCACTATGAAGCTGTAAACACATCTCACCAGATCAGGAGTCGCGCTATTACCAAGAGACGCTTCTCCGCTGGTGACATTATTCTCCTACACCAAGGGATGGAAAAGACCCCAGGTGCTCTGGAGACGCCGGACTGACAACTCGCTTCCAAGCACTGAGCTGGCAAACGCACCATTCTCCATCCACAGGAAATTCTATGCAACTGGTCTGCTTCAGCAGGAAGTTTTACAAGGGTCGTGGCGTCCATTTCTTCGGGTATTATCGGTGGTATGGACATCCTGGGGCTTACCATAACCTATTAGAAGTTTCTTCAACAAACAAGATAAGTTTTCAAAAGCAATTAATGCTCTTTAAAAGAAACAATCAATTTTCGACTCTTCATGAACTTTTCTTTTTTCTTTTAAAGTTTTAAGCATTTTAGCTTGCAAGCTCTATTCCGATTCCTGATTATTAATGTACTTAATTTGTATTACTTTGTAAATATTATATTTCAACTTCATGTGTTACTTTTTTATTGGTTATCTATTATAAAATAAATTCTCAGAGTAAAACTTAATCATTGGTCTCTTCCAAATTTTCTTTTATGATTCCTATTTATGCCCGAAACCTCAAGATTTTTTAAAATTCCCTAATGGGTATACCCTCAATGATCGCTTGACGATCGAAACTGGTCAACCGAGTGTATTTTTTAACCTCATTCTTTTTTCAGGATTAAGGGATAACCCACAATTGGGTACAATCGTGTTGACCGACTGAAAAACATCAAACTACGTAATATTGAATAAATGAATAAAGGAAGGACTAATGAAAAACCCTGAACAAACTTCAATTGCAGACGAATGGGCACTTTTGAAGAATGAAATAACAAATTCCGCAGAAGAAAACATTGGTAGGAAAGAATAGGTAGAAAACCGTGGATCACTCAGGATATACTAGAATTGATGGATGAAAGGCGGAAACACAAGAATCTAAGAGATGAAAAGGGGAAAGCAGAATACAGACGTCTGAGAAATGAGGTTAACAAGAAGTGCAAGGAAGCGAAAGAAGAATGGTTGAAAGAGAAATGTGCAGGTATAGAAAATTGTCTGAAATTAGGAAAAGTAGACACAGCTTATCGAAGGATTAAGAATAATTTTGGGGAAAAGAAGACTAAGTGCTGTAATATTAAGGACACAAATGGAAAGCCTCTAACAGATAGGGAAGAAAAGGTTGAGAGATGGAAAGCTTACATAGAGAGTTTGTATAAGGGAAAGGAGATTGAGAATCATGTAATGGAAAGGGAGGAGGAAATTGACGAGGATGCAAAAGGAGATTTAATATTGAGATCAGAATTTGATAGAGCTTTGGAAGACTTAAGCAGGAACAAAGCACCAGGCATTGAGTTGCTACGCTGTATAGGAGATGAAGGTCTGATCAGGTTATTTCACTTGGTGTGTAGGATTTATGAGACAGGTGAGGTACCCCCTGATTTCAAGAAGAATGTAATCATCCCTATACCAAAGAAAGTGGGAGCTGACAGATGTGAAGATTACCGTACAATCAGCTTGATTACTCATGCTTCAAAGATCCTGTCTAGAATAATTTACAAGAGGATTGAAAGCCAGATAGAAACGGAGTTGGTTTCAGGAGAAATGTAGGAACAAGGGAAGCTGTACTAAGTCTTAGGCTGATTTTAGAAGGTAGAATAAGGAAAGATAAGAGAACGTTCATGGCTTTTGTAGACTTAGAAAAGACTTTTGATAACGTTGATTGGACTAAATTGTTTGACATTTTGAAATCAATTGGAATAAAGTACAGGGATAGGAGGGTGATATACAATCTGTACAGAAACCAGACAGCAGTCATTCGAGTTGAAGGACATGAGAGAGAAGCTGGTATTCAGAAAGGTGTAAGGCAAGGCTGCAACTTATCACCCATACTTTTCAATCTTTGCATTGAACAAGCAATGAAGGAAATTAGAGAAAAATTTAAAGTGGGAGTGAAGATTCAAGGAGAAATAATTTCAACTCTGAGATTTGCTGATGATATCGTCATCTTGGCCGACAAGCCTGAGTTTTTGAATGGTATGGACTCCGTCTTACGGAAAGAATTCATGATGAAAATAAATAAATGTAAAACAAAAATACTGGAATGCAGCCGAAATAAATCAGAAACCTCTATGGAGATCAAATTGGCAGGTGAAAAGCTGAAGGAAGTAGGAGACTTCTGTTACTTAGGAAGCAGAATAACCAGTGATGGACGAAGCAAAGAGGATATTAAAAGTAGGTTGGCTCAGGCAAAGAAAGCATTTCTACAAAAAAGGAATCTGCTGACATCGAATATAGATTTAGGTATTAGGAAGTCATTTTTGAAAGCCTTTGTCTGGAGCGTGGCGCTCTATGGAAGTGAAACTTGGACTATTGGTGCAGCAGAAAAGAGGAGAATTGAAGCATTTGAAATGTGGTGTTACAGGAGAATGATGAAGATCAGATGGGTAGATAGGGTTACAAACAAAGAGGTATTAAGACGAGTGGGAGAGGAGAGATGTTTCTGGCGACTGCTAATGAAGAGAAGAGATAGGTTTGTAGGACACATACTAAGACACCCAGGAATAGCAAGCTTAGTTATGGAAGGAAGGGTCGAGGACAAAAACTGTAGGGGTAGACCAAGGTTAGAATATGTTAAACAGATTGCCTCCGATGTAGGGTGTCGGAGCTATGTAGAGATGAAACGATTAGCTCAGGACAGGGAGGCATGGAGAGCTGCATCAAACCAGTCAAAAGACTGAAGACACAAACAACAACAACAATAATTTAAACACATAAATAATAAAAAATTAAATAATAATAATAAATAAATGTTTAATTTTTCCACGTTACTCTGATTACCACAAACATGTGACGTCACGCAACAGGTTTGGTCTCGTATGAAACGGTAAAGTAGAACTCGTCATCTGGAATAGCCTGGAGTTTTAACTCTGGACGGGTTTATAATTGTTGAAACGACGGTGCGTCCTTGAGCGAGCCACACATGCCGTTACCCGCATAGCTGTCATAATAATAATAATAATAATAATTTGACACCCAGAGGGCCGCTTGCATGTCGAATTTTGTTATTCCTTGAAGCACTATGAAAATCAAGGAGGTTAGATATCTAAGCTCCTCGACACTATAGCGCTTTCTAGAAGAGAAATGAGGAACTTGTGTTGGCGGAAAATCCCGAGATTAATTTTGTCATTATGAACACGGCCTACTGAATTCAAATGGGTTCTTTAACATGTCTACATCGTATGACATGCGTGTCGTGAATTTCGTCCCATTTCATAATTCATTTACCACGGCCAGGAGCGAACCTGCAAACTTGGGGTTAGTAATCCGGCACAATAACCACTCGCCCACCATAGCAAGCTGTTAGATAATAATAATTGCACCACCACCGGGGAACGGGATGGGCCTACTTACCTTTATTTAGAGGTCCGGGTCGCTTCCACTGCAAAATCACCTCCAGATGACATGCCCCAACAGAAGAACAGCAAAGGGGTGGAAGGAAAGTGGAGAAGGGGAACGCACAGGCTATTCTACAGACACCCCCCAAAAACCAATGGAATTGTCGCCGACGAAATAATGCCACAACAGTTGCTTAAAAATTTAAAATAAGAATTTAATTGTTAAAATTTAAAAGAACACCTCCACCAGAAAACAGAACATGCATCCGCCAGCATAAATTACAATAAAGGCAAGAGACGGCTTAACATGCCTGCTTGCAAAGCAAACAACAGAAAAGAATTAAATAAAAATTAAAATGTTAAAGCCCAAAGATAAAAAATATATATACAGGCATAATTGAATGAGAAAGGGCTTGATAATTTACAAGGGAATGCAATACCGATCCGACATGCAGAGATCCAGGCCACAACATAAAACGAAAAATTTAAAATAAAATAAATAAAATAAAATAGGATCAGAAAATAAATCAGTAATTTGCATGACGGAGAAAAACACAGGAACATTCACCAAAAACACAAAGTTAAACCAACAAGGTTAAATAAAAAAAAATATTAAGTTAACACCAGAACACGTTTGAGTTTACCGCTTGACGCCAAGAGACTGCCCTCGAGACCAGAATGCATTTCGGCAAAACAAAACAACAAACATGGCCACAGGAGCAGACGACCACATGTCAAATCGAAATTACGGAAAACAATTAGCATTAAATTAATTTTAAAATCACCGGAAAGAAATGAAGAAAACAATTACGTCTAAATACTATTAACATGAGGCTGGAGCATCGGATCGTAAAACAGATTAATAATATGCCAATCCCAAGATTGTCAAAAGAAAATAAATAATATTTTAAAACGTAAAATAAACTAGAAATGTGTCTCCAGAAGGTACGAAGAAAAAAATAACAAAATTAATATATATATATAACTGGTAACATTATTAAAACAGAAGTAAATTAGGCCTACCAGGAGAAACAAACACAGCATCACAACATACATGCAAGGCCAATATTGGAGATCCCATAATAAAATATATATAAGTTTTAGAATAACATTACGTACCTTAAAAAACTTTTCTGTGGAGACACAATGAAAATAAAATAATTAACACCTTTTAAATAATATAAGAGGTATGAACTGCCAGCACATTGCTTCGGTAGAACACAGAATCCGCTTCGATCATCCAGGAGGCTTTCCTTGTTGTAGGCAGTAAAATACGCAGATCACACGTCATCTTCCGTGCAAATTATTAAATAACAGCCTAGGAGCACATGCATTTCCTTAGTTTAATAAGTATTCATATTTGTAACAGCTAGGGGCGAAGCCCCTAGCTTACGTAGAGATACTCCTTCACACCAGCGGCCGGCTTGTTTTCTTGACGACAGACAAAGACCACAAGATGGCGGAGAATTCCGCGTCAGAAACAGCATTGCATTCATGTTAATGTAATTGTCCAATCACAGCTTGACACCTCAAGCAACAATGTGATTATTAAGTAATTAATTTGGCGGTATCATGTATACACAGTCCTTTGTTTCATGACGTAGAATAATAATAGTCTACAAATATGACTGGAATAGGATGAGTTGATAAGGCACCTCCAACACACCCTAGTGGTGAAGAAGGAACCACGTGAAGAAACCCCGAAGTCCGACAGCAGCTGCCATCTCGTGTTCAAAATGGGAACCAAGTCACCAGGCGGTCGTTTCAAATGTCGAGAAGTCACATCCAGGTAAGATACATATTTGAAAACGTTGGGACGGGCAATGCACGTAACAATAATAATAATAATAATCGCCCGTGGGGGTTTCAGCCTGTTCCCCTATCGGGCGCGTCCCAGTTGGCGGATAGGGAGGCTCGCCGGACTTGTCCGGAGGGTTTGAGGGAAATAAAATACTTCTCGCGGACCAAAAACAGGCACAGCTTGACAACATCTTCAGCAACCTCTGAAGCTCACTACTTCAGTTGTAACCATGACACCGACATAGATCGATGTCCCCACTACTTTCAACTTGTTAGCATGATGGAAACAACCTACAATATAACTACCCCAGGCCCTAGTAGACATACTAGTTATTTTTCTCGGTCATCGGATTCTGGGGGACGAGAACATCATGCGGGAATGTATCGGAGCTTCCCAAATCTCTTCACCCAAAATGCAAAACTTTCATTGGTAGCTTAAACATCAACACACTTCGGAAAACTGGCAAGTTAAAACAATTAACAGACATGTAGGATAACTTCAACATCCAAATTTTAGCACTACAGGAAACCAGATACACGGATGAAAATCATTTTGAATCAGGAAATTATAAAATTTATAAAGGCAAGCCAGCAATCTCCCTCCATAAGAAGCCACTACAATTTGGCACTGGATTCGCTGTCAGAAAAAAACATTATAAACTCAGTGCTTAACTTTTCCTCGCCTTTTGATAGAATTTCAACACTATCCGTTAAATCAGGAAACAAAGCTTATACGCTTATTAATGCGCATGGACCCACCAACAACTACAATCGTAAAGATCCACAAAAGGTGGAAGACTTCTGGGAACTGCTGGAAGAAACTACAGCCATCATTCCAAATCATCACATAAAAATCCTCTTGGGACATTTTAATGCCCAAATTGGTAGAGAAAGGAAATTCTGGACCATTGTAGGACTATATCCAGCACACAATAGAACTAATAAAAATGGAGAAAGATTACTTGATTTTTGCAAAACTTTTGATCTCAAACTAATGTCAACACATTTCCTGGCACTTCCACACAAGAAAAAGACCTGGAGATCCCCTAATTTTCACTTAGGAGAATTTCAAATAGATCATGTGGCTATTTCCAAAAAGAATCAAAAAGAAATTATGAGTGTCAAAGTCAAGAAAGGAGTAATTGACTCTGACCACCATCTATCCTTAATCAAGGTAAAATTTCAACCAAACAGGTCCAAACCAAAAATAACAAAAAATCTGCGCGTCGATCCAGAATTTCTTAAACAGAACGCCAGTACTTTCCAAGAAAGTATCCCTACTCACGATTCTTCTGGCAGGTTAGAACTCAAAGATATACTTTCGAAAGCTTCTCAAAACATTGGCACGCCGACCAGGAAACACAAGCATAGGTGGTGGAACGAAACCTGTGACAAGGCTATAAACTTCAGAATTAAAGCCTGGCAGAATTGGAATTCTCACAAAACGGAACAAAATTGGCACGAATTCACCAAAGTACAGAAACAAACCTCTAAAATCATCAGATCTGAAAAACGCAAGTACGATCACTACAGATTGGCTGAAATTGAACAAGATTTTACTAAAAACAATACACGAAACTTCTACAAAACATTCAGAGAAGAATTATCAGGCACCCAGTCTTTGCTTCAAACGCCCGGATGGGACATTGGAAACAAATAATCAAGAAAATTGCAAACTTCTAGCAGATTATTTCAAGGATCTTTTAGACTGTGAATCCCCTAAAGAACAACTCATCTTTGAAAAAAAAAACATCCAACCAAGATTCAGAACCCCCAACATTGGAAGAAATTAAAGAAATAATCCACGGACTCAAAAATAATAAAGCCCCAGGGGAAGATGGTATAATTGCCGAAATGCTGAAGATAGGTGGTGAGAACGTAGCCCGGAAAATCCACTCAATTCTTGAGAACATCTGGATCACCGAAGAAATACCTGAGGATTGGAAATGTGCGCTAATTCATCCACTGAACAAGAAAGGGGATAAAACCAACATCAATAATTATAGAGGAATTTCCTTGATACCAGTTATTTATAAAATTTTCTCCAAAGCCCTGCTCACTAGACTTGAGAAACAAACAGACCGTCTGATTGGAGAATACCAGGCAGGTTTCCGAAAAGGAAGATCATGTACGGAACAAATTCTTAATCTCAAAACTATCCTACAAATGCGCAAAACCAGACAGAGAGTCATTACCTTTGTAGATTTCAGAAAAGCATATGACTCTATAGATCGTCAAACACTTTTCAATACTCTAGAAGAATTTCAAGTGGATAGAAAAATAAGAGAATTAATCAGACAAACATTAACTGGCACTACTTCAAAAGTTAAATTCCTCGGCGAAATATCTGAGCCTTTTGCAATTAACACTGGGGTCCGCCAAGGAGACGGATTATCTCCGTTACTGTTCAACCTCGTACTTGAGAAGATAATCAGGACCTGGAAAAAGGAAACTAAGGGAATAACCCTTGGCAGACTACTCAAAGATAGAATTCATGTACATTGTTTGGCCTTTGCAGATGACATAGCAATCCTTTCTAATAACAGGCAAGAAGCAATTCATTCCATTGAGAAATTACATGAAATTGCCATCAAAACGGGACTTCAAATTTCTTATGAGAAATCTCAGTACATGTAAGGAGCCTCACGATACTTTGACGGACAACCTATGAGAACTAAATTCGGCAAAATCTTTCAAGTGAACGAATTCAAATATCTGGGACAAATTATTCAGCCCTCTGGTTTAAACCATGAAGCAAATAAAGAGTGAATTTCCAAATTACAGAAAGCTTACAGAATCACTTGGAATAGGTATAACAAAAAATCAATATCTCGGAAAGCAAAACTTAGACATTATAATACAGTAATCAAACCGGAGGCGTTATATGCATCAGAAACCATAACCATTGGTGGCAAATCTTTAACCAAAGTGATTGAAAAACAAGAAAGGAAAACTTTACGAAAAAATTTTGGCCCAGTTTTTATAGAGGATATCTGGAGGAAAAAGTCATCCCAGGAAATATATCGCCGATGTGAAAAAATGTCTCATACTTTTCGGAAAAGACGATTGAAATTTTACGGGCACATTATCAGAATGAACAATGGCAGATTGACTAAGAGAATTCTCAACTTGGCCCTCTCACTAAAAACCAAGAACGTGAAATTGAAACAGATCTCAAGGAAATCAACATTTCAGACAATATTATACAGGACAGATGCAAATTCAGAACCCTAATCGACAATCATCAATTTGAAGACAAACCCAACACCAGGGCCACCATAACTTGGACAGAAGACCGAAGAAAGGCGCTCAGTGAGAGGATGAAGAGATTTTGGAAGGAAAAGGAGGCCAACACATCAGCTAAACAGGTTCAACCGTGCTCCTGAGTCGGGCATAACGATGCAAGAAGAATAATAATAATCGATAAAAATATAAAATAAATATAAATAAATAATTAATATATACAAATTATAAAGTAAATAAACGACAATCAAACATAAAAATAGTACATAAATAAGAATTGATGATGATGATGAAAATTGTTGATTTAAGGGGTCTAACATCTGGGTTATTTATTTATCGTATGGCTTTTAGTGCCGGAAGTATCCGAGGACATGTTCGGCTCGCCGGAGGCTGTAACCGCTTCTAGCGGACACCCAGAGGATGAGCTACAAGTTCCGTTCAACATCTAGGTTATCATCCCCTAATGATTTTGGTGATAGTGAAAGATGAGATGAGATGATATGAGAATGAATACTATAACTAATATTAACTACAAACTTATATACTAGAAGAAGACATGGTAAACAAATAAAGGATAAGGCAAATAAAGGACAGGAAGAAAAGAAATGCCCGCAACCCTCGAAGATTGAAGATTGAGGGACTTGGAAGGAAGGAGAGCCATGAAAGGCAGATAGGAAAGGGACCCAGCTCAGAGATCACCAACGCACGAATTCATCAGCCATGATCCCCTGAGGGTGTAGCAATATCCAGGGTGCACTAGAAGTGGTGGGGCTACAAACATCCTGCCTCCTTGAGGGCCTTGAACAAAAGGCAGGAGATGAGAGGAAAAGAAAAACAAGGCTGACCCCTCGCAGAAGGAGGGTATCAGGAAAGATGAGCCAAGGGACAATTAAGGCGGGAAAGTAGGACACTCCCTTGACCTCGGATACCCTTATACCGTCGGGGTCAGAAGAGAACAAGAGTTGACCAAGAGAGGTCGACAAGAAAGATCGTTCGGGTGATATACGTTATATTTTTGGATATCGATCATCAATAAATAATAACAAATAAATATTAAATAATAAATAAATCGAAAGAAAAGCTGGAAAATAAGAGAAACTGACCAAGAGAGATGAACCTGGCGCAAGTAAGTGGAAGCAATGGTGGACTTTTGGGTTAAATATAAATAAGTTTGGAAAAATAGGTTTGGAATTTAAGGGAATGGTGGGGGATGGAAGTAGGGAGTAGAGAAGGGGGTTTGGAGGCATCTACCATAACGTTTGAAACGCCCGCCATCTTAGAACAGCTTGCGCACTAAAAATTGTTATTTTCGCCGTAGGTGGGGGTAGGTCTTATCTTAGGGGGAAAAGACTTGACCTATAAATAGAGGGGATAGAGTCTCTTCGATTGAGCTCTCACACGACTTTCTCCGATTACTCGTTCGGGAGTACGCACGGCTTTGCCCCTGGATGTAATGCAGGTTACCCCTGGGATAGGACCCCTCTACTTACGAGCACGGGCAACTGAACACCAAGTAACTAGCGATGTGTTCACGTGACACAAATTAATTCGCTATATATTAGCCTACTTGGAATATACATACTTTAGTATTGAAACCTTCGCAGCATGGTAGCTCATAGAGAAGCACCGTGAGAAGAGAAAGCTTCTGCATATTGCCTTTCTTGACCTTGAAAAGGCCTTCGATCGTGTTCCTCAAGAATTGATTTGGTATGCGCTCCGCAACCATAGTGTGCCAGAGTCAATTGAAAATGTGGTCAAGATGTTATACACGAACACCAGCAGTAGTGTACGTTGAGCTGTTGGCACCTCGGAAAACGATCCTGTAAATGTCGGCGTTCACCAAGGATCAGCACTATCACCGTCCCTTTTTGTTCTTGCGATTGACACCATCACTCTTGACCTGCAACGGAACGTTTTTGGACCCTTCTCTATGCAGATGATATAATGGTTGCAGATGTCACCCGAGAAAAACTCCAATGTCAAGTTGAAGACTAGAATAACCGCCTCTCCCAGTATGGCCTATGTCTGAATGTGAAAAAGACGAGTATCTGGAGTTAAACCCACGAGACGGCACCATTCTAGTCGCTGGACAAAATCTAGTCAAGACAGAATGCTTCAGGTATCTTGGATCTCGTCTTCAGAGTGATGGCAACTTCAAAGATGAAGTAAGAGCCAGGGTAAACGCAACCTGGTTGCGGTGGAAGGAGGTCACGGGTGTGCATTGCGACAAGAAAATGCCACTTCGTCTCAAATCCAAGAGATACGGACATTGGTACGGCCAGTTGCGCTGTATGGAGGTGAATGTCGGCCTTCCGACAAAATTTCAGAACCTCGCCTGCACGCCATGGAAATGAGAATACTCCGTTGGACAATGGGCATCTCCCTTATTGACCATGTCAGAAACGACACAATTCGGGAGCATATGGGTCTCGCCCCAATTGTGGACAAAATGAGAGAGAAACGGCTCCGATGGTATGGCCATGCCCTGCGTGCAGCGCCTGATACTGTTGCTAACTCTGTCCTTCATTTTGAGGTTGAAGGCCTACGCCCCAGAGGACGACCGAAGCAGCGTTGGCAAGACACAATAAATGGTGACTTAAAAATTACCGGCCTAAATCCAGCTGTCGCACGTAACGGGACAAAATGGAGGTCAATGATAATAAAAAGTGGAACCTGCACGAACGGGACAACGCTAGGAAGGAGAAGAAGAAGACGATTATTTAAAATATTACTGATGAATGAAGAGCACTATTTAGGGCTACACCGATTGTGTAGAGATTATTGATTTACCTGGCACATAGTACATATAGTGTGGTCTGTTATAACGTACAGAAGGTGGCAACCCTTTAAGAATCACACTACACAGCGTACACTGCATGCCTCTCCTCTAGCGTCCAACATTTTAACTGGCACAATTTATTCTGAACTTTCACTTCTGTACATTCGCTTAATCCTGCTCCCTCGAAGTGGTATTAAAAATTCTCTACACTATGTACACAGTACATCCAAAATTATTTCTGGGACTCAATTTACATTTCTTGTGTATACATGCGATTTAAAATGTGCGTCACGATACGTCATTAATTATTTTCTTAAAGAAATGACGTAGCCTCTACATTTAAACTTTGTCAGTCTTGCTTTTTATCCTTGTGACGTGGAATGAAATGATAGCTTACTTGTTGTGATTTTGTTTCTAAGTGGATGCCAATGGTTGATGGCTTGACCTGGTATATCTGTTTTGTGGGGACGTGATCAACTGGAGCTGGGTTTTATCGTTATTTTTACATCCTGATGCTTGGGTTTTAACGTAAACTAATGTTCAATATAAAGGGCTATGATTCAAAATTCATCCTCCATGGCGGTAATGTAATTATACGTTAACCAACCACTTACTGAATGAGCAAACTGGTAAACAGTTCAGTTAGCCACAAGAGAGTCAGCGACACATTCCACCCTCATCTCCCTTATAAAATAGGCCTACACCACTAGTCAGTTGCCATTTTGCTAATATTTGCGTGTGAGCGAAAGTAATATAGAGTCATTTTGTAAAGTGAAATTGAGTTGAACTATGTTAAATTAATTTTAGGAAACAGTGGTTGATCAATGTTTGAACTATGCCAAAGAAAAGGAAGGACAAGGTGTTTGGCGAAATAGGACTTAATTTAATACAAGCATGCATAACGGTATGTTAAGGTTGGTTTATATATATGGCCTGTTTGGCATCTCTTGATGAATGCACTACATTTGCATTTTTCTGTTGGCTCTGGCTAGAGTAAAAGGTGGCTTTTCACCAAAGTCTCAGGCTCACTCATGGCTGTGATTATATGGAAGCTACTGAGGTATGGGTGGTGCTTAGTAATGACTAATGACATTCGAGGCACAGTCAGAGCCTGCGAATGCTGTGAAAGGTTCTACTCATAGGGTTCTGACTCAGTGAGGAAAGCAATGGCAAACTACCTCACTCCTCTTCTTGCCAAGTATGCCTCAATATAGTGCTTTCTTGGGTTTTTGTGGGTATCTACTCACATAACCTAACAGCGGTACTTTTTGAGGATCCAACCAGCCTTCGGAATGACTACCAAACACATATATTATTATTTTAAAGCGGGCGTTTTAACTTTAGTTACAAAATGAAACTCACTCAAAACTTTGTGGCATTATTTAGTCTTTCTATACAAATTCCTTTTGAGTTTGCCCGGAATAATAATGAATTAATAACGCTTAATTAATTAATAGTGAGGAAATGCCTGAGATTAATTTTGAGCTGAAAGTTTAGCACCCGCATAAAAAAAGGGAAATGCCTAAACATTCCTAGATAGAGGATAAATATAACGTAAACGAAAGAACCTGTAGTTTGTACGTTTAACACTTACTCATTCAAGGGACTTCCACTTTCATCAGCTTCTTTATTCTGATTTTCTTCTTTTACATCCTGGGGATAAGATGGAATAATTTAAGTCAGTGTTATCACCTTATACTATTACACAAATGGCAACCCATGTAATTGTACAGCACTGCTCAGCTGTCCATCACATCCTAGTGCTAGAAATAAACTTTATACAGATGAGTGGTTATAATCCCCAGTTCTGAAACTTATAATACACTTTTAGAGACCACATTAAATTTAGAGCGACTGAAAATTCTAAAATCAGTGCCTCAATGGAAGTAATAGCTTTAAGGATTGAGGACAAATGAACCTTCATTTTTAAGACCATAAGAGAGGGGCAGATGACCCCGCTGTTCCGCCCCTTGAAACAATAACAACAGAATAGACCACAACAAATCCTACGGTCCAACACGTGCACATATCATTGAGTAACAAGCTACTAGACAGCCCATACGAGCATGAATTTTGAGAATGAAGGCCTAAATCTATTAACCATCAGAATATTAAACACGGCATTTCTTCACAATTCACTGCAATTTTATATTTTAATGTTCAAAAAGTAGTGAAATTGAGTCAATGAAATGCCTCTAGGGGGAGTCTATCGTAGAGCATACTAGTAACTCTACAAATTATGTGTCTGCTAGTGTACGGGAGCACACAGATCGCAAAGGGAATTATAGCAGGTACTAACAACCAAACGCTTCCGTTTGCCGTCTACATTATTGCGAGAATACAACTCTAAATCCCTAATGCTATTAGGAGATGTATTAAAAATAAGCATGAAATTACTTACCTCATTCAGATCTGAAGATGATGCTTCTGTTTTGATGTATGTAACGACATCCGGAACAGAAGATTCCTCAATCTTATCATCCGTGTGATGGTCTGTATCGCCCTGCTAATAAATTACTAGTTTCACATATATGTTCCTTTGCGTAGGTGGAAATATACCTTACAGATGGCTTGTAAACTTGCACTGAAGGAATCAAGGAATAAAATAATATACTGAAGGTGATTCAACCCCGCATTCATAGTTTTCTTTCGTCCATAGCCATATGGCAAAAAAAAAACTAACAGATATTGTGCACTTTTTGATAAAAAGCATTTCAGTTGGAATACACTCGCAAAACATGGGCCTAGCATATTGTCACTAGCATTGAGTGTGTGTGTTGCGACTTTGCGGCGTAGCAGCAGTTACTTCGAGTTACCATATAACGTTAATAAGGACAAGCAACGTTGATAAATTAAGTCTTAAGATATTTCGTACCAAGCGTCGACACTTAAAACAATTTTGACCCCATGGATACCAAAAGTAGGGAGTAATTAACGTGAGCGATAAACACATAGGAGTTTATTTGTAATTACAGAGGCAGCTACTTGAAGTCTCATTTCATATAAATTCACTCGAAATACATAATACCTGAGTCAAGGTGGTTATCAAGATGATTACGCAATGTGTTAATAAATAGAGAACTGAATAAGAATATTTTTATAGACAACCGCTTACGAGATTTTATGAACTTAAATGCTGACCATGGTTTAATAAAATGCTGAGATACACCGCCATAGACCATCTCGGGGGAGTTTTCTGCGGAGACTTCGTGCCAGTCCAAAACAAGACACATCTCTTTCTCCTTCCTTCAACCCTCCTATAAAAACGAAGAACCCCTAACCATCAAATATGTGTGCAACTTTGGAGGCTATAATGAAGATACTGACAGTCACCGCTAGCTGTGGAGGCTGTCTTCAAGGGTGGAACATCAATATATTCACAGTCATGGCTACCTGCGGAGGGAGGCATCAAGGTGGGAGGAGGACCACCATCATATTGACAGGGCAAGCAGTGAAGGTCGCCCCAAGCCTCGTGTGAGTGTTCAAACACTTCTGATCTCTTAATTTAGATTTACAATATAAATCCTACGGGCTCTAGAACACACATGTCTCACGGGCCAGTCTAGGAGTTGACAGTGAGTATCATTTTCAGGGAGTAGTATAGATCTCGATACATTTCTGAAAAAATATCCCTTAGAAACAAGATGGCGGCGTTGATGTCATCGACGACGTCACGAAAGACACTAGATATTTGTCTAGTAAGTTAACGGGAAACTCCTGCGGAAGGGGTTTTGGGTGGGGGAAACACAAACAGAAATCGGCATTTACAATAACCCTTAGAAACACGATACACATCGACATTTTTGCAATTACCTAATATTTATAAAATATATATCCTCATCTTTACTAGACCTTCATCGAAATTTTGGCATTTAGCTTATATTTACAAAATATGTATCACCATCTTTACTTCACCTATGTAGGACATCTGGTAAAGATCCTGATGCACATTTCATATCCAAGTGTAAATGTAAATTGCAAAAATTTGCATGTGTAATGGGATATTTACCGACATCCTTTATGGAAGTCAAGTAAAGATGGGCATACCTACTTTATAAATATAAGTTAAAGTACCATAATTTTGATGTGTATCGCCATACTTACCAGACATCATATTGTTCAAGTCAAGACGGTGATACATCATATACGTATATAAATGTGAAAATCAATATGTATGTGGGTATGTATGTGGATTTGACTCAATGCAAATCTACACCATTCCACTAATCTCAACCAAATTTTGCATGCACATAGTTCAGGACCCAGAAGGAACCAATGGTTACATGAATTTCTCATTCTTCTGATTTCGGCCTTTTGGATATCGAGCAAAGGCTAATAAAGACAGAAAATAACCTGATGAAGTAATGGCACGGCCAGTCGTAGCAATGGCAACAGTAGCTCAAGACGTGACCACCAAGTTTCCTTCTATTTCTGTAACAGGCCATGCCACTCCATTGTCTCCACGGAAACAGTAGCTCAAGACGTGACCACCAAGTTTCCTTCTATCTCTGTACAGGCCATGCCACTCCACTGTCTCCACGGAAACAGTAGCTCAAGACGTGACCACCAAGTTTCCTTCTATCTCTATAACAGGCCATGCCACTCCATTGTCTCCACGGAAACAGTAGCTCAAGACGTGACCACCAAGTTTCCTTCTATCTCTGTAAGAGGCCATGGCTCTCCATTTTCCAAACGGCAACAGTAGCTCAAAACGTGACCACCAGGTTTCCATCCTTCTCTGTAAGAGGCCATGGCTCTCCATATTCCAAACGGCAAGAGTAGCTCAAGACGTGACCACCAGGTTTCCATCCTTCTCGGTAAGAGGCCATGGCACTCCATTTTCTATCCAAACCACGATACGAACATTATGAATCTGAACGCCATAAAAATCTGAATACATATTTTTTTAAATGTAATTAATAGGGGTCGTTGTAGGGAATTGAAATTTTAAAACAGAAATACATTGGCTAATCCTGCAAGTGGCGTAACATTACAACAGCTGGAGATATCATCAAGAAACATAGTCTTAAGATCAAATGAGCTTAAATGAGTCCGATGTTGTTGATTAATTTAGAAGCTTTGCAATATCATGCTCATGTAGCCCTAGAAATTGAGTGTGTATGGAATTTTTCTGATAACATGTGTTACTGTGATAGCTGTAGTAGTGTGTGTATTTTTAATTCAAACGAGGATTGGAAAGAAGGTTGCTATGGCCTTTAGTTAGGAACTATCCCGATACATGCTTCGAGGATAATAAATAACCCCTGGCACTACAGCCCATGAAGGGCCAAGACCTACCAACCGACCACTGCCCAGCCATTCGGCCTGCAGATATTGGGATAAAGAGGGGTCAGCGTATCGGGTCACTCGGCCGGTAATCTTGGTTTTCGTTAACGAATTTAGCGTCGACTAGAAGTGGGAAACCATGGAAAATAATTACCAAAATCCACCGTTAATACACGTGATTGTCTAAATGATTTTTGCATTTCATGTATAATTTTACATGATATTTAGTATCAAGGGCACCGAAACCTATGTGACATTATGGTTCTAATTTTACACACTTGATGCCCCTGTTGTTACGGAAGATTTTGAATATTTACCTTACGACGAAAGGTATCACGCGCAATATATTGTATGAAATATCTACTAGGGCTGAAGTTTTATACACTCCGTTAAGGTGGGTTTTACTACTGATATATTGCCGTTTATGTTTTATTAATCATAATGTCCTTATGCTGTATTTGTTTTATTGTTTATAGTGTTTACCTCTACAAGCGGTCTTTTGTATTACAAATCTGAAATACAGTAACTTTTGCGTGATATTGCACATTGTTCTATGAATAATTGCCTGTGTTATTCGGGTTATATTGTTATTGGTAATTATCCTGCTCTCTGACTATGCTAATCATACTAATATATAAAAATGAGATGGTGTGTGTCTGTCTTTCTATCTGTCTGTCTGTCTGTCTGTTACCTAATAACGCAAGAACCACTGGTCCGATTTAAATGAAATTTTGCATGGATGTAGCTGAAATACCAGGTTTACATATAGGATACTTTTAATTTCGATATTTTGCACTATTAAGAAATGGCGACCATTATAGTGACGTCACTACACCCTTAGGTTTCAAAATTTCATATTTCCATATCAAATAAAAAGAGAACGGTAGGAAATAGCAAACTTTTGATGGCAAATTCGAGCTTCAAAATTTAATTTTCTATCCGAAAGGTCTTTATCACTTTTCGTGTATCTCCAACGGTTAGCGAGTAAAACCTACTTTTGTGACGTCACTACACCCTTTGGTTTCAAAATTTCATATTTCCATTTCAAATAAAAAGAGAACGCTAAGAAATAGCAAACTTTTGATGGTATACACGAGCTATAGCATTTAATTTTCTATCCAAAAGGTTCTTATCACTTTTCGTGTATCTTCGACGGTTAGCGAGTAAAACCTAAATTTGTGCAATAAAACACGGTCACATCGAGCGGTGCAGTATATCTCTACATATATAAAAAAGAAAATTTGTCTGGTTTTTTCTGAATTTCTACGGAAATTTGATTTTTTTTACACGTTTCAGACTGTTTTATGATAGATGCGCGCGAAAATAATGTTTTGGTCCGTCTGTCTGTTTGCTTGATTGCCTGTGGACAACTTTGTTCCCTTATAACTCGAGAACTGCTGGGTGTATCAACGTAAAATTTGGTACAGATATCAATCAGAGGCACGACACTGATCATTGATGTAACTCTTCTCTATACCTCTCATAAAAGGGGGCATACCCCCTTAAAATACATGCTGAAATAGGAGTAGAAGGACGAGACAAAGCTCATTTTCAGCCCCTCAATGTGAGAGACAAAACTCGGGGGCCCTAAAAGCACATTTTAAGGTCCTACGTCCAACCGTTTTTGAGATATTCCCAGAAAAATAATTTAATTTATTAAACTATGAACGAAGGCAAGCCGATAACCATGGCAACAGATTCTCAGAGATCCATCTATTGCTGTAAGACGCAATACAATTCCATTAATTACATTAGTGTCAAAGTTTGCAAACGGTTAGATGGTTATTATGGAACCAAATTAAACTGTAAATTTCATCAATACGTAAAATGCGCTTAAGGGGGTCAAGGGGTAGTCTAGATTTTTTTCACGAGATTTACATCTGCGGGTGTGGTATGGCAGGTCTATTATATTCCTATCCCTATGTTATATTATTATTATTAGTATTATATTATGGCGTACAACGACGAGACAAAGCCCCTCGGTGCCAGAAATAAAACTCGAGGGTCCTCGAAAACTACATTATAAGGCTCTAAAACAAACAGTTTCTGAAACATTCCCAGAAAACTAATTAAGTTTAATTTAACAAACTAATGAAGGAATGCAAATCGGTAACCATGACAACATTATCTCAAGGGGTGGCATCCAACTTTCCATCTATTTCAGTAAGAAGCAATTTATTTCATTTATTACATTTCTGTGAAAGTTTGCAAATATAAGGTTATCACGGAACCAACGTAGACTGTATAATTCATCAATGCAATTAAGGGGGTCAAGGGGTAACCTAGGATTTTTTCATGCAATTTTCACGTACGACATATAGTGCAGAAGGTCTCTTATATCTCCAAACAACAACATTATTTTCAAAAAATCCTGAATTGAATCAGCATTTTTGCGGCTTTTAGGAATTTGGGCCATTTGAGACTAAAGAACCTGAATTTTCATGCACCACAAGCTTTTATAATTTATGAAAGAGGTCTTCCTGTGTATGGGGACCCAACACAACGTAGAGGGTCAGTTTTTATGTGACGTGTATTGCGTTTCATCTACAAGGCTTTCAATTCTATTTCATGTCAGGAAGTACACGTCAGGTGAATTTAGTATGAGAGCACAATTCAACTAACCTTTTTTTTTTTCGACATACGGGTTCATCGTAAGGATGATTTTCTTTGATACTGTGTGGTAGATATACCCATATTTGGATTTCTGGGAGATATGTTGTAGACAATAGTATTGTCTGTCTGTCTTCTTTCTGTGTATCCTTATGTACGCCTATAACTCATGTTCGGATGCTTGGTGCATCGTAAAATTAGGTATGGTAAACATGAGTCAATACACCAATCATTTATAAAACTCTTCACCGTTCATTTCATACAGTAGAAGGGTGGATATAGGGAAAAACTTCTCAAAATACATGCTAAAATAGGCGAAATATAAAAATTATCCTAGAAGGACGACCAAAGCATATGTTGCACTTCTCAATGTGAGACACAAAATTCGCGAGTCTATAAAGGGTCTCCAAAAACCACATTATAAGGCCCTTAAATTAACAGTGTGTGTGATATTCCCAGAAAACTAACTTCGTTTTGATAATCTTATGAAGGAATGACAAGCCGCTAACCATTGCAACAGTAGCTCAATTGATAATGTCTGGTGCGTCTCTAAAAGCAACAGTACTTAAAAGGGACGTAACACCAATAACATTATTATTATTATTATTATTATTATTATTATTATTATTATTATTATTATTATAATGTCTGGTGTTAACACCGAACACCGTTCGAAGAACGGGTACTTCTGCTAGTCTTAGATATATATAAAGGAATGCCTGTGTGTTCGTCTTTTATGCGTTCATAAACCATTCATCCGATTGCGATCAAATTTTGGTGAGTTGTTGTAAACACTTCCGGGAGGTTTATAGGCATAGTTAATCCATTTCAAAATAGATAGCGCGCGAGTAGTTTAAACAAATGCGTTATGGCGATCGTTCATATACAATTCATCCGATTGCAATCACATTTTGGTGAGTTGTTGTGCACAGTCCCGGAAAAGTTATTGGCGTAGTAAATCCAATTTACAATAGATGGCGCGCGAGTAGCTTCAACAAAATGGCGTGCGTTTGTTTCAAGAAAGTTCCACATGCGTTCATATGCAATTCATCCCATTGCGATAAAACTTGGGTGAGATGTTCTGTACACTTCAGGTAAGGTTTCTGGCTCAGTAAATCCACTTAACAATAGGTAGCCCACGAGTAGATTCAACAAATGAGCGACGACGGGCGAAGCGTTTCAACAAAGTCCTGTATGCGTTCACATACCATTCGTCCGATATCGATGAAACTTGGAAGAGAGGTTGTGTACACTACAAGCAAGGTTTCTGGCTTAGGAAATCCATGTTATTGTAGGTAGCGCGCGGGTAGATTCAACAAATGAGCGACGACTCGCGAAGAGTCTCAACAAAGTCCCGTATGCGTTCATATACTATTCGTCTGATAGCGATGAAACTTGGGTGAGATGCTGTGTACAATTCAGGGAAGGTTTTTGGCTTAGTAAACCCACTTAACAATTGGTAGCGCAGGAGAAGATTCAACAAATGAGCGACGACGGGCGAAGCGTTTCAAAAAAAGTCCTGTATGCGTACACATACCATTCGTCCGACAGCGATGAAACTTCAGTGAGTGGTTGTGTACACTTCATGCAAGGTTTCTGGCTTAGTAAATCCATTTTACGATAGGTAGGGCACGAGTAGATTCAACAAATGGGCGACGACATGCGAAGCGTTTCAACAAAGTCACGTATGCGTTCATATACTATTCGTCTGATAGCGATGAAACTTGGGTGAGATGTTGTGTACACTTCAGGGAAGCTTTCTGGGTAAGAAAATCCACTTTAAAATAGGTATCGCACAAGTAGATTAAACAAATGAGCGACGACTGGTGAAGCGTTTCAACAAAGTCCTGTATGCGTTCATATACCATTCGTCCGATAGCGACTAAACTTAGGTGAGTTGTTTTGTACACATCAGGGAAGGTTTCTGGTATAGTAAATCCACTTAACAATAGGTAGCGCACGAGTAGATGCAACAAATGAGCGACGACTGGTGAAGCGTTTAAACAAAGTCCTGTATGCGTTCACCTACCATTCGTCAGATAGCGATGAAATTTGGGTGAGAGGTTGTGTACACTTCAGACAAGGTTTCTGGCTCAGCAAATCCACCTTACGATAGGTAGGGCACGAGTACATTCAACAAATGAGCGTCGACGCGCGAAGCATTTCAGCAAAGTCCCGTATGCGTTCATATACTATTCGTCTGATAGCGATGAAACTTGGGTGAGATGTTGTGTATACTTCAGGGAATGTTTCTGGGTTAGTAAATGCACTTTACAATAGGTATCGCACAAGTAGATTAAACGAATGAGCGACGACGCGCGAAGTGTTTCAATATAGTCCCGTATGCGTTCATATACCATTCGTCCGATAGCGACTAAACTTGGGTGAGTTGTTGTGTACACTCCAGGGAAAGTTTCAGGCTTAGTAAGTTCATGCTACAATAGGTAGCGCACAAGTAGATTCAACAAATGAGCGAAGACGCGCGAAGCGTTTCAACAAAGTCCCGTATGCGTTCATATACCATTCGTCCGATAGCGATAAAACTTGGGTGAGAAGTTGGGTACACTTCAGCGTAGGATTCTGGCTTAGTACTGCCCCCGTAAATTGAATTATTTAGAGACAAAATGAGTGTATTTTCCGTCCCCATGATAAAATTTAACTAGCAAATATAATTTCTGGAAGTGTGACACAAGAGTGTAGTGTTACAAGCTCGAGACTGTGGGAGAGCCCGATCACGTGAGAGATTGCACAATGGACGCTTCTAGAAGGCTATTCCTAGCATAGCAAAGCGAGTTTGGGAATTAATATTATAAATATTGTTATAAATTATGCTATTGGATCCCAGTCCACAGCCAATGAGGAGAGGTCTTATTGAAGACGGAATCAACTTTAATTACACAATATGATGAAATTATACATTTAGGCCCATAGAAGGAGATTTTCTTATTTGGTAATGAAGAGAATATTAAGAGAAATTATGTCTGACACTTTAAAAACCACAGATCGGTTAATCTACGCAGTAATAAGCATTAGTAATCTACGCGCTAAAATTATGGTGGGAGATCGATATGGCCGCCAAAAATACGACTTGGAGAGGGTGATCCAAGGATCGAGGTTCTTATTCCAGCAGACTTTGAAGAGTGAGGAAATGTTTTTACTGGGTTAACGGAGATTCCAAGGCTTAGTCCTAGTGCGACGACTGTCGACTTGTGGAGACGCGAGTATAGCTAGGTGGAACGGTAGAGATCACCGCACTTCCATTCTGTGTGAAGTTGCGAGGAACACAGTATATATTATATTTCATACAATAATGAGCTTTGAAGTTAAATAAGTGAACACATATTAAGAACAGGTCGCCTACTATATATTGTGGAAAGTCGAGCGCTTAAATATTCACCGTTTCGACAATATCAGCCTGTCAAGTTATATTTCCACATGTGTTGGAAATAGAGCTGAAGATCATTATAAATTGCAACGTGAAGTTGACGAACGCAGTTCAAATGAATAGTGGCGGAGGACTTTTAGTATTGGCGCAACACATAAACATTAATAGAATGACTATTATTATTCTTCAATCATTATCATTCAACTTAATTAATATTGTTGATATGATGAACTAGATAGTCATGCGCCAGAGACATATTCGATAACAGGAGTTAAGATACAACGATGGAGCTTCGTTAGACAACGTATTCTTGAATACAGACGTAGTGTACGGTCCATCTTGTGCATTTTCGTCAGTCTACGAACACTAAAATAACGCCAATTAGCAATGGAAACATTTGATTCACTATTTATATGAATATTTCCATAATTATATTCCAATGATGAAGCTGATACATATTTACGACGGAGAATGGAGACTTTACAAAAGAGATTTGTCAAGATGCTAGGGAAAGGTAGCCCAGCAACACAGATGAATTTGCCAGCAGGATGTCGTTCGAGCCCAGCCGAACGTTGGTGAATTCCAGAGAGAGACGTGTCTTATCTCTGAGGTCGCAGATCCGAGGTTCGAATGCAGATCCATTTCAGTGTCTTGTACTGAGGAAACATCTTAAGTATTGTGGGAATATTTACATTGATCTTCAATTTTTCGTCCAAATAAGGTATTAGTGTATCTCAATTGTTATACAGAGCTTGATTAGTGACATTCTGAGCAGGCGATCTTATTCCATATTTTCAGCGATCTTTTTCCATATGTTCGGCGATTTTATTCCATACTTCTATATTTTCACATTTCATGTATTTCAGTGCTTTTATGTAGTTTACACTTCAGATGTGTGTTGAGATTTTTATGCTGCAAGATTATTTAGAAGATGATTGCATTTCATCTATTTTTCAATTTTATTCTACGGATCAGTTGTGGAACTGACATTAAAATTTTGTTTGAGGAATTATATTGCCTCATAGTAGACTAGTCGTTTCGACTCTCGAATTTTAATAATTTCATTTAAACCAAGTATTCTGACATTGTGTCATAGCTTCAAATTAAATTCTTATTAAATTTAATTTGAGCACTTTAATGTAACGACATATTACTTCAAGAAAAGAAGAAACATCGAATGATATTATTATATCATTATTGTACATAAACTATCGACGATCTAAGAAATACTAGTCGTTTGATAAGACCGAAGTCTTTATTCCTATGAACATTCTTTGTGTAGAGTGGAAAAACATTAAGACATTGACAAACCTTTCTTATTATCTGTAAAGCTAAGAGCTTTGTTCATTTAATATGTTAGAGGATTATTCAAATCTTTGGCTAGGAATTCAAAGCTAGTTTATCCCGGTCAGGATTGAATTCTATCTGACACTATAAATAACATTTGTGTTATTTTATTCCATTTGTGTAACATAAAGTCATTTTGTGGACATGATATTACAACGATAAACAATTTATAGATTGACAAGTGTGATGAAACAGGAGTATTATTTTTATTACATGTATTTGCGACAGACGAGTTAACAGTTAATTATCTTGTTGTGGAGTAAACTTTAGGAGGTTAATCACGACTGTCTAATGTCATTCATTACAATCGGAAGTTTCGTTTGAAGAACTTCTTCTTCTTCTTCTTCTTAGCGTTATCCCGTAGGAACGGGGTCCGCTTTTCGGATCAATGCACGCCATTTCTTGCGATCTAATGCTTCGCGTGATTTCAAGTTTCTTGATCGTAAATCGGCGTTAATGGTGTCGAGCCACCGCAATTTCGGTCTCCCACGCTGTCTCTGGCCGTCGACCGTTAGATGGTAGGCCGAGCCGATGACTGAACTTTGTGGTGCACGGACAACGTGCCCATACCAACGGAGTCTCCATTCCTGCATTTTCTCATTGATTGGAGCCACGCCAGCTGTATGTCGAATCGTTGTGTTGGGGATATGGTCGAGCAGAGATATGTCTAATGATCTTCGCAGCATCCGCATTTCCATGACATGAAGTGAGTGCTCAGCACTTCTAGGTGCTGGCCAACACTCTGTACCATATAATGCAACTGGTCTCACCATTGTGCGGTATATCTTTGATTTTAAGCGGATAGGCATCTTCTTATCACAAAGAACACCGGTGACATCTCTGAATCGCATCCAAGTCGCATTGATTCGTGCTCGCACATCTTCATTCACAGAGCTGTCGCCATTCAATCGTGAGCCTAGGTATCGGAATGTATTTACCTTGGTAAGAGGAGCTCCATTAATACCTATAGTTCCAGGGGATGGAATCGTTTCGAGGTATTCAGTCTTGTGGATGTTCAAACGAAGACCAAATCCTTGCAGACGATCATGCCATGTCTGCACTTGGGTTTCAAGATCCATCCTGGAGTCTGCCGCAATCATCACATCATCAGCGTATAGCAATGTCCATGGGACACACTTCTGCAGGTCTCGCGTTATGGAATTCATGACGATAACAAAGAGCAGGGGAGACAGAGCTGAGCCTTGATGAACCCCAACTGTCACAGGGAAGCTGTCAGTCAGTCCTGCAGGGCATCGCACGTGGCTTTTGGTGTTGTTGTACAGCATTTTTATCCAGTTTATATACATTTCTGGAACTTGATGATCTCGGAGAGCGTACCAAATCATCTGGTGTGGTACTCGATCAAATGCCTTCTCGAGGTCAAGGAAAGCAAGATGTAGTGGCCTCCTTTTCTCTCGGAATTTCTCCATCAGCTGGCGCACAGCAAAGATTGCGTCTATCGTGCCACATCCCTTGACAAACCCACATTGATTTGCTGAGAGCTGTACGATGTTCCTCAGCCTATTGTCTAGGATACGTTCGAATATTTTCATAGTGTGGGAGAGAAGTCTAATTGGACGGTAATTGGTACATTCAGCTGGGTCACCCTTACCCTTAAAGATAGGTACTGTGATACTAGTTGACCAATCTGTAGGTATTTGACCACAGAGAATAATTGAATTGAAGAACTCTGTCAGCCAGGTGGTCGCGTTGTCACTAAGTTCCTCAATTTTCCAGATGTCTGCAGGAAGGTCATCTAGCCCTGGGGCCTTTCCATTTTTCATGCTACGAATGGCAACTTTGACTTCATCTTCAGTGATACAAGGTACTGGTCCAGCTGTAACATTGTTGTCTGGTATTTGTGGGTGAGGGAATTCAGTGTTGAATACTTCACTAAAATACTCTCGCCAACGGTGCAGAATCATCTTGCTATCGTGAAGTCGTCGACCATTCTTATCCTTCACACACATATAGTGTTCTATATCCTGACCTGCTCTACACCGTGCTCGGGCTAGTCGGTAGATAATTTTGTCTCCGTCTTTAGTTGTCAGTTGATCATATAAATGTTTGTAGTGATCTACTTTAGCCTCAGAAACTGCTATTTTTGCCTCCTTCTTGGTAGCTTTGTATTTCAGAAGATTCTCCTCAGTCGGTGATGTTCGCAACTGTTTAAAAGCTGCTTTTTTTTCATGCACCATTTCCTGTACCTTGTCTGTCCACAACCACGTCTGTTTGTCAATTCTACGTGTGCCGGGCTGTGTTACACCAAGCTCAGATTGAGCTATACTAGTTACGCAGTTGTTGAATGATGCCCAAGTATAATCCGTATTTACATAATCAACTGGAGGGAACACAATCTTCTCACTGAATGCCACTTTATGGTCTTGTAGCTTCCACCATTTGATTTTGGCATGACCTTTCACATAGGGTTTTCTTATGTAACCTTTCATTCTAAGATCGGTAACTAGCAGTTTATGTTGAGGGGCTAAACATTCAGATGGTATGACCTTAGTGTCTATGACAATTGGGAAATCTCTCCTACGAAGTAGTACATAGTCAATCTGAGTATTGTGCCCTCCGCTAGTGTAGGTGATCAAGTGTGATTTGCGTTTCTTAAAGAAGGTGTTAGTGATAATTAGATCATTTGCTTCGGCAAATTCAAGGATCCTGTTCCCGTCTTCATTTCTGAGATCATAGCCAAAATTTCCATGGCATTCATACCCCTCGCTGGTACTGCCAACATGTCCATTAAGATCTCCACAAAGTAGAAATAGGTCTTCTTCATTGCACGTTGTAACGGCATCTTGAAGTTCGTTCCAGAATGTGTCTTTAGCTGTCTCATCACAGCCTGTCTGTGGGGCATACGCTGAAAATATATGTATACGGCGAGTTGGGGTGTCGATAACTGCTGACATGAGACGATCGGAGTAGCGATGTACAGCTGATACTTGGTTGCGAAGTTTTTCATTCACTACAATAGCGACTCCCTGGCTATTAGTCGTACCATGATAGATCAACTTATACCCTTCTCCAATATCTCTAGATTTCTGCCCTTTCCACCGTGTCTCTTGTAGACACGCCAGATCTACGCAACGAGATTTTAGGATTGCTGCCAATTCGCGACTGCGACCTGTCAATGTCCCAATGTTCCAGGAAGCAATACGCAATGGTTTATTTTGGACTCGCTTCTTTAACCAATTTCGTCCTTGAATTGGTAGCCCTTGCTCTCTTCTCACGTTGGCCGGGCGAGACCATCGCGCGTCGCTTTCGGGGGACGCCCTAGCATTTTCCGATAATTCAACTTGTGCCATTGATCCATGAGTTGCGACGGTGATAAACCGACCGGCCTGTCGCCCGGGCCTGTCATCGGGCATTTTAACGCTACTGCCAGCATATAATTCGGCCGCCCCTAACATGGGGTACAGACGCCGTTTGTAGCCGCCCGCTCCGGATCAGACGCTACAGCTGATATCTGCCCTCAAGTGAGGACGATACCTTGTACTCAATCCCGAGCACTGGGCTGCCCCTTCCGCCATCTACACTGTACCAGAGAATATCCCCTCCACTGTAGCTGCCGTTGAGGTCTTCACCGTAACCCTGGCAAGGGACCCTTACATGGTACTACCAGCCGGGTCAGCTGGCCCAAGGTTTTTTCTAAGAGGTATTACTCCTCTATCACTCCCCCTTTGTCCTGACTTGTGACAGGCAGAGCCTGGCTGCCCAAAATAATGGATAATTGTAGTCCAGTAGTCATTTGCAATGATACTGAGGGTCATGCCAGTATTTGAGAGAAGTTCCTACGTAAGATATTTTAATAACAATTAATCTCTTTTGGTTATTGTTTAACATAGTAGATGATATTTGTTTATGCCATATATATTGTTATATGAGGTTTTGTAGAGCTATGGAGTGCTCAGGCGAGGGAATTCCGCATTTTAAAGAAGTCAAAGTATTGTTGTTGTTTGATAAACGGCATGAATCATGATAAGAGCCGTTGTATACAAGTAGTCCAGTTCTTGTGAATTAACGATTTAGCTGTGTTAATAGGAGGGTTTCAGCGGAAATACAACTTGAGAAAGATTGTCTACTCACGTCTATAATGAATGAAAATCCACAGCCTGCTTCCAGTCTCCGACCGGGTCAGGAATGGAATGAATGAAGCCCCCATCTAGCGGCGAGGATATGAACTGTGCCGGCTGCCGAGGCCTGACGCACTCCTCTGGGGCAATGATTAAATGAATGACAGATGAAATGAAATGATAGTGGAGAGTGTTGCTGGAATGAAATGTTGACAGGGAAAACCGGAGTACCCGGAGAAAAACCTGTCTGCCTCCGTTTTGTCCAGCACAGATCTCACATGGAGTGACTGGGATTTGAACCATGGACCCAGCGGTGAGAGGCCGGCGTGCTGCCGCCTAAGCCACGGAGGCTTACTCACTTCTATAATACTATTATTAAATTTTATTAGACCCGAATTTATGTAATTATGTACAGTTTACTTTAGTCAGTCGACTGTAATATACCAATAATGTAATGAAACCTATATAAGACGAGGTGTATGCAGTATATTAAAACTACAGAATGGTTAAAGGATGGTTATGTGAAAAACCAGTGTATATATTTAGTGAAGAATTATATTGTAACCGAGAAGTTAGAATCTCGAAAGTGTCGCGTTAGCAACACTAGATAATGGATATTATTATAAACATATTACATGTAAATAATTTTTGTGGAAATGATTTAATTAGTTAAACAATTTAATAGGATTTATTAATCGATTGTTTTGGAACAGTGTGTGTTTATGAGCTGATGTTTTTGGTGTGAATGATTATTCATTGTTAAGAGCAAATGTGGAACCGTATTGGTCTAGAAGAATAACGGAGTGCGAATGAAAAAGTGTATAAAATTTTTAGTATGATTGATTAAGAAACAGAGCAGTTATATGAACTTTTGTATGATCTAAATGTTAATTTCTACGTGTTTTATAAATGCACACACATGCAGTCTCTGTGGGCTAGCAAGAATGTTTCACCGTTAGCATTGGAGAGCGATGATATAATATAACAGGTGTAGACTCACAGCCTTCTGTTTATTGTATAAACCAGTTTTGAGTACGGCGGGATGCCAGTGTTTCATTGATGAAACAAAGCCACGGCACGTGCGTTCTACAAGGCAGGTTTGTAAATGAAACCATGTGTATGGAATGCCATTCAGAGGCTTCACTAAACGTTTTTATTTCTACGCAGTGCAGGCCTAGAACAAGACAAGATTTATACTCATAATTTTTAATACAGCATTGTAGTAAGATGTAGAGATGAAATGAGGTGTGAATGATTGTGTGTTTTTAATTTAAATGTCTATTGTTAAATTCGTTTATTGTTATTTGTTTATAGTAGATTAGTTTACCTTTTTGTTAATAAATTTGTTCAGATTGTTTTCCATTGTTTTTGGAGTGATTCATTTTAAATACAAGGAGCAGAGTATTGTGGATGTAGTGTAGGCGAAGCTGAGTCCCAGTCCCCGAGGTAAGTAAAGGTGAGTGCCCCGTGTAGTTGGTTGTTGATCCACAATATTCTGGTAACTGCTGTCTGTAAATCCCTGAAGACCATGTTGGAAGCGATTTCTAATGTTGTAGTTGCCGGTAAAAGGTATATGTCCATATAATAGGCATATATCAGACACCGAACTTCTCCCGGGATAAGGAGACCACCTTCTATCAAGTGCCAACGGTCTTTTAGGAGGGCGGATGAGCGGGTAGAAGAAGGGCACTCTCTTGCCCTTGGGGTGGGAAACTGCTCCTAAAGGCGGAAGAGCCGACAGATGGCCAACGGCATAGAATGGAGAAGGCAACGGGAAACCACTCCATTAAAGATCCGACTGGATATCCTAAGAATCAGCAGCTCATGATGGAAAGCTCTTTGGTTAAATTCTCCGGAGGTAAAATAGCTCCCCATTCGGATCTCCGCGCGGGGGCAACTAAAGGAAATAATGGTATTATTAACAAACGCAAGAAACAGAAATGCGTAAGGAAAATAGGAAGATGGAATGTTAACACATTATTAAAGGTGGGGAAGCTGGAAAACCTGAAAATAGAAATGAAGAGATTAAAAATAGATATTCTCGGTATTTCTGAAATGAGATGGCCTGGCACGGGTGACTTTTGGTCAGATGACTACAGAATAATCTACTCAGGGCCGGAAGACGGACCGCTCGGAAGAAATGGGGTAGGAGTGATTATGGAAAAATCCATGGGACTCAGAGTAGCGGGATACGTGCAGCATAGTGATAGGATAATTCTAGTCAAGATAAATACGGAGCCAAAAATACTGTTATAATTCAAACATATATGCCAACTACAAATGAAGATGAGGAGGAAATTGAAAGAATGTATGAAGATCTAAATCACCTGATAGAAGGAACAAGAGCAGAAGACAATGTAATCATTATGGGGGACATGAATGCAAAGGTAGGGGAAGGAACAGAGGGAACAACTGTTGGGCAGTTTGGACTGGGAGTCCGAAATTTGAGAGGTGAACGATTGATAGAATTCTGCACTAGGCACAAATTATTCATAAAAAATACACTCTTCAACCATCCCAAGAGAAGACGATACACTTGGAAAGCTCCTGGAGACACGAGAAGAGCGCAATTGGATTACATAATGGTAAAAGAAAGGTTTAAGAACCAGGTAAAATATTGCAGAAGTTATCCAGGTGCAGATATCGTAAGCGATCATAATCTAGTCATGATGCACGCGGAACTCAAATATAAGAACATCGTTATGAGAAAAACTGAGTATCTACAGGTGACAAAACTTAAGATGCCAAATATTAGAGATGAGTTCCAAAGAAGAAAAGATGAAATGATTGAAAGAAATACTGACATATTCGAGAAACCAATAGAAAGTCAGTGGGGAATTCGGAAGGAGGAAATACTAGGAACTGCTAAAAATAAAAATAAAAACAGCAGGAAAGCATGGACAAGTGAGGAAGTTGTAGAAATGATAACTGAAAGAAGAAGGTTCAAAAACGCCACACGTGACGAAGGAAAACAACAATATAGAAGACAAAGAAATTAAATCGTTAGGAAAAGCAAGCGAGACAAAGAAAAATACTTATGTGATATATGTGATGAAATAGACACCGATTTTAAAGCAAATAACTTAGAAAAAGCATATGGAAATGTGAAGTAATTTTTTTTGGTGTGAAGAAACAGAAGACATGTGGTATTAAAGATGAGAATGGACAATACCTGTATGAAGAGGGAAAGGTTGGGAAAAGATGGAAAGAATATCTAGAGAGCCTCTATGGAGATGAAGTTATGAATAAGGAAGTAATAGAGGAAGAAGACCAAACAGATGCAGAGAATAGAGGTGACCAAATACTAAAATCGGAATTTAAAAGAGCACTGAAAGATTTAAAAGACAAAAAAGCACCAGGTGTAGATAAAATCCCTGCAGAAGTATTAAATAACTGCGGAGAGAAAGCTGAAGATGCAATGTATGGAATGATATGCAAAATGTATGAAACTGGAATAGTACCAACTGACTTTACTAAGTGCATAATAATTCCAATTCCAAAGAAGGCCAGAGCACAAAATTGCGATCAATTTAGGACATTAAGCCTGACAACACATGCATTTAAAATTCTTACACGTATTATACTTTGGAGAATAGAGAACAACCTTGATAACTACATTACAGACGACCAATTTGGATTCAGAAGGGGCATTGGAACAAGAGAAGCAATATTAACTCTAAGACAAATAATTGAAAAGAGACATAGAAAAGGAATACCAACATATCTAGCATTCGTGGATCTGGAGAAAGCTTTTGACAACGTGAATTGGAATATACTGTTCAAGTTACTAAAAAAAAGTGGGAATCTCTTATAGAGATAGAAGAATAATACATAGTTTATATAAGAATGAAAGGGGAATAATAAGATCTGGCAATAACCAGGAAGAGGTTGAAATAAGAAAAGGAGTACGACAAGGATGCTCGCTACCTCCTTACTTATTTAATTTGTATGTCCAAGATGCCATAAATAGGATAAGAGAAGAGATTCAAGTTGGAGTAAATATACATGGGGAAAAGATTGGCATGCTCCGATTCGCAGATGACATTGCTTTAACAACAGATAATGAAGATGATCTTCAACAGATACTTCATGTAATCAATAACATCCTTAAAAACGAATTTAACATGAAGATGAATAAAAATAAATCAAAAATACTCCTATGCAGTCGGATCCAGGAAGATCATAGAAGAGCACCAGCAATTTATATCGAGAATGATAGAATACAACATGTGAAGGAATATTAGTATCTGGGAAGCTTGATAACGTATGATGGAACCAGCAAACGAGAAATTTGGAGTAGAATTATTCAGACAAACAACGCCTTTTATAGAAAGAAGAATCTCTTCACATCCAGAAGTATAGACCTAAGAATAAGAAAAAGACTGTTGAAGACATACGTGTGGAGTGTGGCTTTGTATAGTAGTGAGACCTGGACAATAGGGAAGTCGGAAGAGAGGAAGTTGATGACTTTTGAGGCTTGGTGCTGGAGAAGAATGCTTAAGATCAGTTGGATACAACATATGACAAATGAAGAGGTTTTCAGAAGAGCAGGAGAAAGTAGAAGCTTTATGAAGACCCTGAAAACAAGAAGAGCAAATATGTTGGGACATATTCTCAGACATAATAGCCTGCCAGCAAGAGTCATCGAAGGGATGTTAGAAGGGAAAAACACTAGAGGAAGACCACCACTTGCATACATCACACAGTTAATGACAGACACGAACACAAAATCATATCGTGAATTGAAGAGGATGGCGGAGAATAGAGAAGATTGGCGAGTTGCTGCAAACCAGCCCCAGGGCTGTTAACTTAAGAGAGAGAGTTGCCGGAGCAATTAGAAATAGGCAATCCAGCGGGGGCAATGGATATTCCAACAGGATCCTTTCCGGATTATCGGGTACAGTATATCCACTTTACAACAGGTATCGCACAAGTAGATTCAACAAATGATCGACGGCAGGCTAGTCGCTTAAACAAAGTCACGTAGCGTTCAAATACCATTCATCCGATTGCTAAGAATCTGTGGTTGGATTGTTGGGCACACTCCAGGAGAGTTTTCTGACTTAGTAACTCCTTTTAACAATAGGTAGCGCACGAGTTGATTCAACAAATAAGTAACGGCGCGCGTATCGTTTAAAAAATATCGTATGTGTTCATATACCATTCATGCGATTGCAATGAAATTTAGAGAAATGTTGTTTCCACTCCCGCAAAAATTTATGATTTAGTAAATCCATTTTAAAATTGGTAGCGCACGAGTACATTCAACTAATGAGCGACAGCGCGTGAATCGTTTCAACCAAGTCCCGTATGCGGTCATATACCATTCATCCGATTGTGATAAAACGTTGGTGAGTTGAGTACAGTCCTGCGAAGGTGCATGAATTAGTAAATCCGTTTTTCAATGGGTAGCGCACAAAAGATTCAACAAATGAGTGAAGGCGCGTGAATCGTTTAGACAAAATCCCGTATGCGTTCATATGCCAATCATCCGATTGCGATGAAACGTTCATGAATCGTTGTGTACACGCCAGGGAAGGTTCTCGACTTAGTAAATCCATTTTACAATACGTAGCGAACGAGTATATTCAACAAATGGGTGACGGCGCTCGAATCTTTTCAACAAAGTCCCGTATGCGTTCATATACCATTCATCTGATTGCTATGAGACTTTGGTGAGCTGTTGTGAACACTTCCGAAATCATTATAGGCATAGTCAATCCTATTTACAATGGACAGCGCGCGAGTATTTTAAACAACTGAGTGTTGGCGATGCGTCCATATAGCCTATAATTCATCCGATTGTGACCAAATGTTGGTGGGTTTTTTGGCACACTTCCCGGATGGTTAAAGGCATAGGTGATCCAATTTACAATAGATAGCGCGCCAGTAGTTTAAAAAAGTAATGTTGGCGATGCGTCCATATACAATTCATCCAATTGCTATCAAATGTTGGTGAGTTGTGCATACGCCAGGAAAAGTTATAGGCATAGTAGATCCAATTTACAATCGATGGCGCGCGAGTAACTTAAACAAAATGGCTTGCGTTTGTTTCAATGACGTCCCACATGCGTTCATATACCATTCACCCCATTGCGATGAAACTTGGGTGAGATGTTGTGTACACTTCAGGGAAGGTTTCTGGTTTAGTAAATCCATTTAACAATAGGTATCGTAAAAGTAGATTAAACAAATGGGCGACGACGCGCGAAGTGTTTCGATAAAGACCCGTATGCGATCATATACCATTTGTCCGACAGCGATGAAACTTGGGCGAGTTACTGTGTACACTCCAGGGAAGGTTTCAGGCTTAGTAAATCCATTTTACAATAGGCAGCGCACGACTAGATTCAACAAATGAGCGAAGACGCGCGAAGCGTTTCAACAAAGTCCCATATGCGTTCATATACCATTTGTCCGATAGCGATGAAACTTGGGTGTGATGATGTCTACACTTCCGGGAAGGTTTCTAGATTAGTAAATCCACTTTACAATAGGTCGCGCACGAGTAGATTCAACAAATGAGCGACGGCATGTGAATCGTTTCATCAACGTCCCGTATGCGTTCATACGCCATTCATCCGATGGCGATGAAACTTTAGTGAATTGTTGTGTACACCCGAGGAAAGGTTTCTGACATAGTAAATCCATTTTACAATAGATAGCGCACGAGTAGATTCAAGAAATGGGTAACAGTGCGCGTTTCGTTTAAAAGAAATTCCGTATGCGTTCCTATTCCATTCAAGCGATTGCAATGAAATTTGGTGAAATGTTGTTTCGACTCCCGAGACGGTTTCTGATTTAGTAAATCCAGTTTACAATTGGTAGCGCACGAGTAGATTTAACTGATAAGCGACAGCGCGTGAATCGATTCAACCAAGTCCTGTATGCGTTCATATACCATTCATCCGAGCGTGATAAAACTTTGGAGAGCTGAGTCCAGTCCTGCGAAGGTTTATGAATTAGAAATTCCGTTTTTCAATGAGTGGCGCACAAGAAGATTCAATAAATGAGTAACGGCACGAATCGTATAATCAAAATCCCGTATGCGTTCATATGCCATTCATCTGATTGCGATGAAACATTGAAGAGTTGTTGTGTTCACGCCAGGAAAGGTTTTCGACTTAGTAAATCCATTTTACAATGGGTAGCGTACGAGTATATTCAACAAATGTGTGACGGCGTCCTAATCGTTTCAACAGTCCCGTATGCGTTAATATACCATTCATTTCATTGCGATGAAACTTTGGTGAGTTGTTGAGCACGCTCTCCCTTGAATGTTTCTAAGATAGTAAATCAATTTTATAATAGTTTAGAGGTTGTTTACACAAAAAGAAGAAAATATTGGGAATCCAAAAGCACTTCAACTTACAAAGTCACAACGCCATCACTTTCTCTGATTGGCATTGCAACACATGCCGGGTACAGCTTGTCTGTTATAAAACTGGATGTAAAATTATGGATTGAGTTGATAACATGTCAATAACATAATTAAACTACGAATATATATTATTATGCTATACTTTTCGGCTGATAAAGACCAAAATGTATGTAATGATACTTTCCCATAAGAATAGCGGACATTATATAGTTCGATTCTATTCGTTTACGTTTTTGCCCCTATGTTTATGTATTTATGTTAGTCGTTTTAGTGCTTACTGGCAAAAGTTATTGAATAGCCTAATGCTATATTGTCATGAGTTCTAATCACTCTGGATTCCGGTATAGCATCTTAGAGGTTAGTGATTAGTTTATACGATTTATTTTTTATCTTACGAAATACTTTAGAGGCTAAGAAAGTCCAATGTGTTCAGAATCTAAGCATCATATTTGAAATTATAGTGGGATTATACGCCGCTTAATTTACTTTAACTTGATGTGGTAGAGATAATATGAATGCTAATTATTTTTGCATCAATACTGTTCCTTAATATGCTGTTATAGTACACACTCAGCTATGTACAGGAATAAGTCATTTCTCATTACTCACGTAATTTGTGCGGGGTTGAAAATCTTAAGTATTTAATCTTCCAATCATTGAATAATTTAAATATTATTTCCTATCAAGAAGTTGGTTGCTACATTTGAAAAATAATCTTATTATATAATACGCTAAGGCTAAGGTGTATGTTTCACAAGACTCAAGCTCCTGAACCAGAAGGAGTTAGAAGGTGTGGTTTGTACCAAAATCTTCCAAACCGTCTCAGTAGTACAAGAAAAATCTTGCATTTCTAGAAAAGTCAACGGAAATATGTGTATCAGTTTATAAAGTGCTTTTAAACAAATAAACACGATGATAGCCCTGTGAGAACTGTCACATACAACCCGCATAGCACTAGAGCCGCGGGGTAGTCTGTACACATGGGGGGCGCACAACCCATTATGCGAGAGTTCTCGTACGGGTCTGCTAGTAGTGATAACTATGTGAACACTGCTATAAGATGTCTTAATTGCCCCATTAAATTAAAAATAAACACTATCAGGATAGTAATTGTGAGACCGATTTCTCGAGGAATTGTGTGTATACATCCCTTTTTACTATTGCTGCATGCTCTGCTACGTTATTGCACTCCACGGTACTTTTCGACTAGGTTTACAGTGAGTTAATATTGCACTTGAGTAACATCAGAGTCAAGGAGAACTACTTTCTAAACTCACTAAGGGCAAAATTAATATGTTCTGTGAAATATATTAGCATGTATCTTTCTATAACATATAATGACACCTCCTGGGAAACGCCGGGTACAAGAGCTAGTATTTTATAAGCATGATCTATATACCAAAATTTCGATTTGCCCCGCCATCTTTATCACACATCGTATATAGGTGAATTAAAGATGGGGGTAGATATTGTACAAATATCCGCTACAATGCCAAAATTTGGATGTGTATCGGGACCTTTACCAGACCTATATAGGACAAGTAAAGAAGGGGATACATATTATATAAATATAGGCAACAATATGAAAATTTGGAAAATGATTCACATCTCATTTCCAAGTGCTATTCTAAATGCCATGCAACAACCCAAAACCCTTTATTCCCAGACATTTTCCCATAAGCTCGCCAGGTAAACATTCAGTATCCTTCGTGATGTCGCCGATACTTCATCACTGCAGCCATTTTGTTAATAAGGCTTTCCGTACTTACACGAACCTAACCATGTGCTAATGCCCCAGACCTCCTGGCTTGTAGCACAGGCAGTAATTTACTTGTTGATTAGGCTTTCCATACATACTATATGTGTTTTGATTTGAAAGGTTATCATTAAACTGTGTTTCATCCTCCGACAAATATGACAGAAGAGTGAACCTGAATTACGAATAAATTTGCTACTGTTAGCACAGCGTGTGGTGTAGACTTCACGAAAAATAGATCCCAGGAACTTGCATTATGATTACAATAACATCAGCAACTGCTCACTGTTAAAATAAAAAAAAATTAAATGAGAGGAAATATAGAACCTATGATCACCTGTATTTCGAGTTCCGATTTCACTGCCCAGCTTTTATCTTCGTATTTATCGCCGAACTCATCCTTCAGATTATAAGAGGGTAACAGGTCAATTGATTCTTAGAAAGTATTATATAAGTATGAGCCAACGAACAACATGCCGACAGAATAATTATACTAAGTTATGTGTAAAAATAAAATATTCAACATCCTGGTGAGCCTATATTTGGTAGCGAGTATTAAGTCAGTAAACCTTGCTTGTCATGAACATCACTAAGATTGCTATGTTACACGATATAAATAATAAATAAAACTTACAATATCAGGAAAGGGAGGAAGAAATTGATGAGGATGCGAAAGGAGATTTAATATTGAGATCAGAATTTGATGGAGCTTTGGAAGACTTAAGCAGGAACAAAGCACCAGGCATAGATGATATACCGATTGAGTTGCTACGCTGCATAGGGATGAAGGTCTGATCAGGTTATTTCACTTGGTGTGTAGGATTTATGAGACAGGTGAGGTACCCCCTGATTTCAAGAAGAATGTAATCATCCCTATACCAAAGAAAGTGGGAGCTGACAGATGTGAAGATTACCGTACAATCAGCTTGATTACTCATGCTTCAAAGATCCTGTCTAGAATAATTTACAAGAGGATTGAAAGCCAGATAGAAACGGAGTTGGGTGAAGACCAGTTTGGTTTCAGGAGAAATGTAGGAACAAGGAAAGATGTACTAAGTCTTAGGCTGATTTTGGAAGGTAGAATAAGGAAAGATAAGAGAACGTTCATGGCTTTTGTAGACTTAGAAAAGGCTTTTGATAATGTTGATTGGACTAAATTGTTTGACATTTTGAAATCGATTGGAATAAAGTACAGGGATAGGAGGGTGATATACAATCTGTACAGTAACCAGACAGCAGTCATTCGAGTTGAAGGACATGAGAGAGAAGCTGGTATTCAGAAAGGTGTAAGGCAAGGCTGCAACTTATCACCCATACTTTTCAATCTTTACATTGAACAAGCAATGAAGGAAATTAGAGAAAAATTTAAAGTGGGAGTGAAGATTCAAGGAGAAATAATTTCAACTCTGAGATTTGCTGATGACATCGTCATCTTGGCCGACAAGCCTGAGGATTTGAATGAGTTTTTGAATGGTATGGACTCCGTCGTACGGAAAGAATTCATGATGAAAATAAATAAATGTAAAACAAAAATACTGGAATGCAGCCGAAATAAATCAGAAACCTCTATGGAGATCAAATTGGCAGGTGAAAAGCTGAAGGAAGTAGGAGACTTCTGTTACTTAGGAAGCAGAATAACCAGTGATGGACGAAGCAAAGAGGATATTAAAAGTAGGTTGGCTCAGGGAAAGAAAGCATTTCTACAAAAAAGGAATCTGCTGACATCGAATATAGATTTAGGTATTAGGAAGTCATTTTTGAAAGCCTTTGTCTGGAGCGTGGCGCTCTATGGAAGTGAAACTTGGACTATTGGTGCAGCAGAAAAGAGGAGAATTGAAGCATTTGAAATGTGGTGTTACAGGAGAATGATGAAGATCAGATGGGTGGATAGGGTTACAAACAAAGAGGTATTAAGACGAGTGGGAGAGGAGAGATGCTTCTGGCGACTGCTAATGAAGAGAAGAGATAGGTTGGTAGGACACATACTAAGACACCCAGGAATAGCAAGCTTAGTTATGGAAGGAAGGGTCGAGGACAAAAATTGTAGGGGTAGACCAAGGTTAGAATATGTTAAACAGATTGCCTCGGATGTAGGGTGTCGGAGCTATGTAGAGATGAAACGATTAGCTCAGGACAGGGAGGCATGGAGAGCTGCATCAAGCCAGTCAAAAGACTGAAGACTCAAACAACAACAACAATATCAGGGAGTTCATCAGTTTGAGACAGCAATTCTGGCTCACTTTTAATGAGTGGTTGTTGCTCCATATTGTCCAGCAAACTAGAACACAAAAAATGCACTTAAGGATAATAAGAAGCCATACTTAGTCTATACCAGTACAGTACGCCAAATCATTATCATTATCAAGTGAGGTAATTTCAGAACTCAGAATTAAAATAAGGCTACTCGTAATGAGAATATAACCCTCCTGGTGCACAGTGAGAAGAAGAGGTTAGCGCTCGACTTTATATGATAACTTAGTTACGGTGTAATATCGAGTAAAGTATTAAGATCTATCATGACTGGTGCCAGCCACAGAAATGAAGCGTCGTATAAATTAGTTTTACACAAATATTAGCACAATATGACGGGGCAGAGAATTACACTACAAACCTATCAACATAAAATAAAATCAAGTCACACCACGAGTAGGCCAACTAAGAATTTGGCAGTAACTGGATACAATGAGTTTCAGAAAATACAAGATAATACTTCCGACTCATGTTACAAGAAACCCACTTCAAACCAAACTTAACTTATCTCCCACAGAACCAACTGTAAACGGAAGTGATTCGAAGATGTATTTATCCATACCAACTTATAAATACTATCTGCGGGTAACTTGTATAATTTTCATCATAGAGAAGTTCCTAGTTACACAATTAAACCTGTGTATCCTCGGCAATCAAATATCGTAAATTAATCTACACATGGCACGGACATGTCCAAGCAGAACTCTGGTTGTAAGATTTGTCTTCATTATGACAGTTAGTCACATCTGAAAAGGGTACTGTTAATATCCGTACATGGAACTCTCAGATCTTAATATTTTCCCGCGAGAGACCGTACATGGAAGACACTAACTCGGTGACGATATTGCTAGCAACAGTAAAAACTTCGGGGCGAATTTGTTGCTGATGATAAATAGCTTAGGCACGGTGTAAGAAAAACTGTGAGACTAGGGATGTTTTTCTAACACAAATCAGATTATAAGTATTATTATATAGGCTATTCTTATGCACCGGTGACATATTACAAAACTTATTGAAATAAATACATATTCCATCAATAACCTAAACTTAATTGGCATCTTCTTTCCCGGAAACTGGCACTTAAACACTTTGCCCCAATTACCTAGCCCTTTTCTTTATTCCCCAAAGGGAACAGCAATTTGGAATATGGAATATAAGATCCCCAGCCATGCTGGTATCCGGAAAATAGATACGGTACCGTACCGGTCCGGTAAATTGATCATCACACTAGAAAGTTACCTAGCGTAGTGGCTAGCTTTTTGGCTGATCGCAAAGGCCAGGGTTTGACTCCTGGCACAGCCACAAGCCATTTATTTCTGGTCTGAGAAACTCTCTGCCAACCTAAAAGTGGTTTCCCCTCTTCTACTCAATGCTGGGATAATACCCAACCGAAGGCCATGGCCGCTTCCTGCCCCAATCCTACCTTAATTACAAATGCAAACTAGTTTAAGCTTCACAGAGTTGGGAAAAATAACGGTCCTCCCAATATATATTATTTGTATGTTTATACAATGCTCACGAAAAGGTATTTTAGGTACAATATACCGGTACACTTACAAATTTACGGAAAACACAAAATACTATTTTCAAAATCATTTCAGGGTGAAACGAAAGAATAATTATTATTATCTCTACATATTATTCCCCATTTTACGGGATTCGGAGGCAAGGTGAGGAGAAACATTTCAAGGGGACTGACGGTGGCCTTGCACGTTAACGCGCGTATCCGTTCAGGTCAATAATGACAGTAATATTTCTAATAGTAATATGTTATTGTTATTTTGAACAGTCTAAATGGAAGAAAGTATTTTGTATTTTGAAATGATGGGTACGTTGAATCAATAATTTCTCTGGGTGTTCTTCTTTCCTTTGTGCCCGGTAACTCTTCATTCTGTTCTTTTCCTGGCTTCTTCCGAGATGATGGGTTTGGATTTAATTTAGATTTGTCGTGGAACCATATATTTACGTTTTTAGTAATTAGTTTTGCTTGTCAATTGAGCAGTGAATATTGTGTAATTTTGTTATAAATTCTACTCGGCCATCCTCAGTTTCTCGAAACCATGTTGGTTTTGTTTTGCATTACGGAAGAAATCAAAGATTGGTTTGGTTAATTTATAAGAGTTCATTTCTGAGAAGATCACCGTAAAGATTTATCCACCCTTTGTCATAGTATCTGGGAGTTATTATAATTGTTATTATTAGGCAATCTACTCTCCACATTAAACACAGCGAAACCGGCACTGTATTGGGTAGTCTGTGGCTTTTGTCTTGTAATCACCAAATGTGATACGAGAGATCTTTTACGAGATCGCCGGGAATCAAACTACCACTGATCCACCGAGCTATAGCAGTATGTACTGTTTACACCGGGTGTAACTCTTGACGGAACGCTGTCGTATAAGAAACACTGCTGCCAAACTGAAGACACGGAACCATTGTGGTACCAACAATCTCTTCCATCGCTGAATACTGTTCCCCAGTTTGATAAATAGTTTGTTGTTGTTGATTGATTTAAGGACTTTGCGACATGTATAATAAAATAAATCAATCAATCAATCAAACCTCGACATGTCTCTGGAAATCCAGACCTCGAAAAGTTGGGCAAAATGTCATTAATACTATTATTATCGCTGTGGCTCAGTTTATTGCGAACGTTGAGAGACGTGAGCTCGATCCGTTCTGCGTGGTTTCCTCTGTTCTACCCCAAGCAAATCCTAGGACGGTTCCTTTTGATAGGACACTGCCATTTCCTTTCAATGCCTTGCCTAGTTTCATTCTCCTTTACTGTTCGGTTCTTTGGCTAAATGGTTAGCGCGATAGGCTCTGGCACTGAAAGCAGCCATCATCAGTGTGGTATTTGCTGGATTCTTCCCACTCTCCCTCTAGGCAAATGTCCGAATTGTAACACATTTCAAGTCCCGGGGCATCAGATCATTTCTAGACCACAATGAATACAGCCAGGCAAACTACTACAGACACCACACAAACACAGCTTATCAGACAAATTACGTGACCAAGATTTACCAATAACAAGTGCCAAACTTTTTATTATGCGGCTCGTGGCGCAGTGGCAAGCATCCCTGACGTCCGTGTTCGATTACCAGCTCTACCAAGAAATTCATTTCTGGCCTGAGGTCTGGAGTGGGGACCACTCAGCCACGTGAGGCAATGCAGAGAAGAGGCGGGTACGATTACCATCTCAGCCATCCTGGAAGTGGTTTTCCGTGGTTTCCCTCTTCTATTCCAGGAGAATGCCGGGAAGGTTCCTTACTTAAGGCCTTGACTGCCTCCCTCCTCATCCTCACCTTAATTGAATCCATCAATACAGCCATCACACTACCACAAGTTATTACACACACGCACAAAAGTACACGGGGCAAAAAGACCGCGATGTCCAATCCCCTCAAATGAAACAATAACAACAAGGAACTATTGTAATGGTTGCAAATAAGGAAACTGTTAAATCGTATAATACATGGACTGATAACCTCACTGTTCCGCCCCTTAGAACAACATTCAAGCTACTACTACCAAGATTCTCCTTGATAAGGACTAGAGTCATAACTATACCTATGAGTTTAAGAGAAAGTGGGCTGTTTATATGTCTGGGGGTGAAAATGGGAAACCTCGAAAACAGTTTTCAGGATGGCCAAGGTGGGATTCATACACACATTCTCCCAATGCTAGCAAGGCACGAAAAGCGCCTCACCGTCGTCGAGTTGATTTTACATTATGTCATATTTTATTTTTTGTGCGTATTTTTCCTTGGGATTTTCATTTGTTTCTTGTAGTTCAGGCAGAACTCCCTGGATCGTCGTTACATATTGTAGGTGCCACTAGTCAAAGGCATCTCAGTGTCCTATTTTTATCACCGCCATCTTACCTAAAACAAAAAGGCAGAAACTCCAATATCAAAACTCAAATGAAATTACAGTTAAGCATCTCATCAAAATTTTGGAAAAACATACTTCAATGTGCGAAGCGTTTTGCTTCCAAACTACAAGGTTATCGGGCGAAGCTTTTCAGATGACGGTTGTACGAATAAGCCAAGCTTTATAATACATGATCCAATGAATCATTTACAGTACTTCTCATTCCGATACATTTAAAATAAGGACCCTCTGTTTCCTACATGGAGTTTTTATGATCACGAATATCTTGATATTATAAAACGATAACATATGATTAATTATCAACACCGTACTTAAGACTTACAGGAGAGATAATTAGTGACAAGGTATAACCGTATGTGTAGCCTTGCATGGCGAAAACAAAAGAATGCTCTCTCCATACTTTCAAGATGGAGGCTGTGTGAACTATTAGAACATTATAATCAACAACTCAGAAATAAATTGGGTAATTAACACAACTCTTGCCAATAGGTGAGTATCATATAAGACCTTCCACTTGAATTAGTCAAATGATTAACTCAGGATGTTATTGCACAATTAAGGCGAAACTTTGTAGAAGACGAGTAATATATTAGATGCGTCAGTTGCGTTAGTGATTAAATTATCACAGTCAATATACCGCGTAGTGGCCATTCTTGAATTGCATTGTTTAAAAATAGATACATTTCTGTACGTTTGAATTACAAAAACCAAAATTTGTGATAAGGTTAAAACCTGTGGTGTATCGAAAGCCTAAAGCAAAATAACAGTGACACTAAGTTTTCACGTTGGCGGTTGGGCGTAAAATTAAATCGAAATAGCGAATCATTCAGAAAGTAACTTCGCAATTAAAACGACCCTTAACAGCAAAGAAATACTTTTTATAGGACTTTGCTGAAATTAGCCTAAGGTATAACACACAGCATACGGTGGCCATCATGAAAATATGGAATATAATAATGAATGACTAAATATATATTTTAAGAGACAACAAAAATTAGCTTTGCACGTGGCTACTTTGACTAATTCAACAGAACAACGACTCCATAAGTTCACGATGGTGGCTGGGCGTATATCAAAGAATGAAATAAATAATGCATTGTTGTTATTAATGCCTGATATATTCAAGATGGCGACTACGCGCTACATGCAGAGTGAAAGTCTTGTGACAAAGGCAAGAGAGGAATATATCGCGTCAATTGAGCAATTGGATCCTGAGTTATTGATTTGGAAGTTGCAATAGAATGCTCAGTCACCATCTGGGCTATGCTGGGGATGATCTTTAGCCTTTGGCATACAAATATATAACAAGATGTTCAGTAAAGAACATATAGCCTACTTTCTCCTAAATGCATGGGTATATTATGGGGTTTGAAGCCATTTTTCAGTGTTGCCTTAGTAAACAAAAGTTTAGTGCTTTTCAGTCGGTCAACACGAATGTACCCAAAAGAGTTGGGTTATACACTTATCTTGAAAAATAATTACATGTGGTTAATAAATACACTAGGATGACCAGTTTCGATCGTCAAGCGATCATCATCAGATCCATTACACTTAGGCTATACAATCTATGTTTGAAAATACGGGTGAAAATATTTACAATATGTACACTTATTTAGTTGCAGTAATGTGTAATACAACTCGCCGATATTTGTCAGTTGTAATCTATATGATGTTTTGGTGAAATGCTAAAAGTGGTGATAAAACTCCGGAATGTGTCTGTTTGGAGTGACTATATGGTTGTTGTGAATTGTCAATTCTGATTGTACTGTATTGTACATCTGATGATGATCGCTTGACGATTGAAACTGGTCATCCTAGTGTATTTATTATTCTCTGAATAGCACCAAATATGTGTTCTGCATGGGTATAGTCCTTGTCCTTTTCAAGGAGTATTGAGTGTTGGTTGTACTAGCTTGTTGAATACAACTGCTATATTGTATATTGGTTGATTGGCCCCCACCTAAAATATGGACTAGCGAGCTATCAATGGCCTCCATTTTGACCCAATGGGACGGCAGGGCTCAGCACGATACGGCAAGGTCGGCCTGAACTGTAGGTTAGTGCTATGGTATAATAATTCAATTATAGGATGTCTATTATTTAGCGCATGGCAACAAGATAGATACATAAAATGAGTACAAATATAAACAAATATACACAGACAAGAAACATGTTTCCCAGGAGGAAGATTAATTATATTGCAATGTCCAGTTGGGAGATCCACTGTATGGCTTCCTCTGTTGGTTCCAGAAAGTCATTTGGGTTACCTGTATAGGGACGTCGCACACATTCACTTACAATATGGTGGATTGTTTTTTCAGAGGCACCACAGTCGCACTCCGGTGATGTAATCAAGGGCGTCCTACATCGTCCATGATTTGTTCTCACCCGCTTCAGAGCGAACGTGGTCCACTATGAAGATGTTCACCAGAAAAGATGTTGTGCACGGAACTGTCTGTGGCATATTTCCAGCGACTTCTCGATTCTTATTTTCTTCTTCTTCTTCTTCTTTTGCTTGAGCGTTTGTCCCACCTCGTGGCATGGTCCGCTATGACTTCTCCATTCTTCTAAAGGATATAATTTCCCATCGGCCAAAGCGACAGCATCACGCAGAGATGGATGACGTGACTTGAGCCTCGGTATCTTAAGAGCGGTAATATCATCCTGAACTGGCAACTGAGGGTTCATTTCAATCTTCCTGTACTCTCGTATGAGAGCATTTGATCTTCTTAAATCAGGCGGCATTATACCTGACAGAATTGGAAGCCAATACAGTGGTGTGGGCTGTATAGTACCAGATATTAGCCACATGCTAGCGTTTAATTGGGTATCAATGAGTCTTGTATACGAGCTATTTAGCCCAAACTGGTGCACAATACTCAGAACAGTAGTAAACCAGTCCCAAAGCAGATGATCTTGAAGTATTTGCTGAGGAACCCCATCTTGAACCACACAATTTCTGGAGGATGTGATTGCGTCTTTTGAGCATTTTGGACAGATTCATAAGATGCTGTCTGCAAGACAGTGTGTGATCATGTGTAATGCCCAAATATTTTGGATACCAATTGTGTCGAAGTTCACGATGACAAAAACGAATGTGAAGTTTAATGCTAGCTTGGCGATTGTTCATATGAAAGCTTGACACTTCTGTTTTGTTTGGGTTAGGATTCAGTCTCCATTTTTTTAAGTATGATTCAAGTGAAATCAGATCTCTTCGTAGCACTTCTTCTGTCATACTAAGGTCTGAGATGGTGTTTCTGGGAGGTCGGAGATACACAAATTGAACAGTAGGGGAGACATTACCGATCCTTGAGGTAATCCATTCTTTAGCTTCCCTTCTGTACTCTTACTGTTTCCCATATATACCCGTATTCTTCTGTCGCTGAGTGTGTTATTTATAACCTGCACGATGGTCCTGCAGGGTACTATTCGGAGAAGCTTGTCATTTAATCCTTCCCTCTATACTGTGTCAAATGCTGCTGTAAGATCAATGAATGCGGCTGAGGTTTTGTTTCTGGAAACCTGCTTCAATGTAGGATGTCGGTGGAGGCACTTGATCGCACCAGCTGCGGTTTGGCCTGAATCCGGCTCGATCAACTGGAAAATGCTGAAATATAGTTGCACTGATTCTGTTGTAGATCAGCCTCTCAAAAAGCTTATAACAGCAACTAAGAAGGATGATTGGTCTATCACTACTGGGGTCATCGGCAGGCTTACCTGGTTTCAATATAGAAATCACCTTCGTTTGTTTGAATTCTACCGGGAGATTTCCAGTCTGTAGAAGGTCGGTATAAAACCTTACTAGCCATCTCCTTGCCTTCTTCCCCAAATGGATGAGAAATTCTGGGTGAATGCCATCAAAACCTGGAGCTTTATTTGGTTTAACATCGTTGAGAGCAGCAGAGATGTCTTGCATTGCAAACGGTTGTGAATTGCTTGATATGTGTGGTGTTGTTGATTTCAGAGTTTGGAGCTGGCACCGTATGTATTTGGTATGCTTCTTATCTGATGGAGTTTTGGAAGTTGTGACGATGCGAGATGCTATTTCATCTGGAGTAACCCCAGGTTGTTGTTTCACCAATGGTGTGCTTCCTACAAGTTTTCTGAGGAGTCCCCAAGCTCTTCTAAGGGAATGAGTTAGATCGATATTCTCCACAGTTTCAATCCACCGTTCTCTCCGGGTAGTGTCCAAGCTGGAAAGAAGTTCATCCGCAATGTCTTCATCACCACTCTGCAGATATTTCTTATAGACAGCGTCAGTCTCAGCCTTCCAACCGGGGATGTATTCTTTTCTATAGACTCTAGGCATACTCTCTTAGCCACCATCCTAACTGCACCTATGAAACGCTTGTAAGTATTGTACTATGAGGGAATCCAACGAATGTATTTATCCAGTTCAGTGGTGAATATTGACCAATTTGCTTTTCTGAAGTTCCACCGAACGTGTGGCATTGACCGTAGAACAGGAATTTTGATATCAATATCCTCTATGATGGGACGATGCTGACTGTGGTGAAAATGCCTTACTTTACGTCAGGTATGTAAGGGCTGTCCTTCATCGTTGCGACTAACAAAACATAGATCAGGATAACATAGATGTTAATATCCTACGGATCACCTCCTTGAGGACAGTTTAAACCACCCTCTGTACGATGAACGGATTTGGTGAGGTCGGACCTGGTTGATTCGTAATAACGGTTAGGCTATAATACTTGCATGATTCATACGTCCACCATCTTGAAACTATTTGGCTGATGACTGTGTAGTTTAGGCACAGGACACTTCCCGGAAAACTTTTGTAATATTTGGTAGGGATCGGATGATTAGTTTAGTCGTAATTTGATTTGAGCTTTGAACATTTGGGAGGCCGCCATTACGTTTCCGTCAGGACGGCAGTGATATAACACATGACACAAATGTGGCCTTTGCTAGTGCTAACTTTCAACCAAATTTCGTTCAATTCAATTTCGTCGTGTTTGAATTGATAGGTGGGACATATATACACACTCTTCCACGCGATTTTCACATATACATGACCGCCATCTTCAAACTATTTGGCTGATGACCGTATTATTTACTCAAAGGACGCTTCCTATATAAAGGTATGTTGTTGAAAAATGTGGTAGAGATCAGATCATTAGGTTAGTCGACATTAGATTTAACCTTTGAACATTTGGCTGGCCGCCATTACGTTTCCGTCAAGATAGCGGCGACATAAAGAAGGAAGGAAAATTTTAGATTTTCGTTTCCGTTAATCACGAGATCATAAGCCACGGGCCTTCTTTCTACGTGGAATCCGAACCACATGACATGGCATTTCACTTTGAATATCTCACATGCATTGGCCGGGAGTCGAACCCGGTCCACCGTGGTGTGAGGCCAACAGCATGACCACTGTTCCACCACGCCCCATTGGCGATGTAAAACATTACTCTGAGGTATCCTTTGCTAGTATTGAGCCAGAATTTATTGAACCTCATGTATGCATTAGTCGAGGATCGGGCCTGCTTTTACGTAAGAATTGTATATTTTCATTTAAAAGAGATAGGTATACTATACGCGATACATGCGTGTTGTTAAACACATTCTAGGAGCTGTGGACTTGCTACATGATTTTATAAAGCAAGAAATGAAAAGAGAAATGCATCGATTTGTAATGTGAGTATTTTAACATAGAGAGAATGAGATTTGGTTGGAGCAGCGAGGTGACAATTTGACGAGACATTGACAAGTTTCGATGACCAGAACGAGCTTTTCATGAGTGTGTGAGAGATAGGTATAAAGTCTTCCGACACTCAAGTTCTTTGCGCACGGGCCTACAGTAGGAGCGACCGAACTCACTTCACGGGACACGACACCAATGTTGACTCAATACACATAGGAGTCGCGTGATCTCAGTTTACCCCATCAAATAATTTACAGATATTGGCGGGGATATAATTATGATTCCTACTTAGAATATTTATAAATAATTAGAGCATGGAAATACGAAGCCACTTGGAGATTAAAATTAATGGACTGAAGAATATTTGAAGATAAAGCATCGCTGGAAATATATTTGACAAAGAAGTTGACATCTATCGTTTGCGCACAAAAACGCCATTTTATACGCCGAGGAGAGGAGTCTTGCTTCGACACCCAATTCATTCCACTCCGAGCGATTGAAGCGACAAGTCGTAATATTTTAAGCTCCACTAGATATTGAATTTGAGTCTGCGAGGAAGGAAAAGTTACCGGAAGATGAGTGCCTTCGTCTGGTCAACTATTTGAAGAAGCTCCGATGAAATATTAGCAGTACAATTGAACTTATATTTCGAAGCGAATACAGAATATTGCAGTATACGATATAACTACAGCCAAGAAGAAGATCGACTACAATTATATGGGAAAGAATCACATATATTTCCACGAATTATCGAGATACACACAAGATCTCCAGAGAATAATTTTCGACATTATACTTCGAAATATTTAAGCAATTATTTCTGTATGTCGGCAAATATGAGTAAGCGAGGACATCATAATCTGAACTCTACAAAAGCAGTCATGACTTGTTAAACGTTATGATGGGGAAATAATGCACAACCGATGATGTGGACACCAGGGGGACATGATCAGACAGAAGAGGAATTATGAAGATGAACTACTATATCTACAACTGTAGATCAACGATGTCATGAAACACAATGCTACTATTGGACATTCTGATAACACCATGGATTTCTCGCAATATCTTCGTATTATCATATCAATTCACCGAAGACTGTCCAGAGAGAAGCCGTATGAAGACAATAGCGACAGAATCATCTGATTCAGAAGCGAACGTGAAATCCCAGAACGAGTTCCGATGTACGAGACTAGTAAGCGGTGATGGTTCAACTCCGATCTTACGACACATCGTGATGGAGCGCACTGTCCCAGACGATCCAGGTCCCGGCCAGTCAGGCAGGCTCGCCTCGCTTGCAAGCATTTGAGGAATGTTGACAGAAGAATGCAGTTCTCAGCTATTCACCACTAACGCAGGTTATCAAGAGTTATAGGGGCTGAAGGTATTTGAAGGTTTACGATATATTTAGTAGTTGTTGCCATGTTGTGAATATCTTGTGATGACCAAAATTTTTTTGATATTGTGACCGTTTTATTTTCATAGTTTTAATAGTTTGTTTTAGTCATATTATGTGAAATTTCAGTCATATTAAATTCTGTATTATTTATACGTCATCGTGTGTCGATTTTTGACGTACTGTAAATTCTTTTATTGATTTTTCGTCTCCATTATTAATTGTAATTAGATTTCCGATATGCGTGAATAAATTTTATAGATCGTGAAACGCTTCAGAAAGTTTCAGAACGCTTCAGATAATTTCGGATCGCTTCAGAAGATATCAGAACACTTCAGAACATTTCAGTATGTTTCAGAACACTTCGAAATACTTCAGAATGCTATATAACATTGTAATACTCTACAGTATATTTAATTATACTTTATCAGGTATTACCAGCATATGACTGGAACAGGCTGTGGATTTTCATTTCACCAGCATATTACTAAATGCTGCGGTGAATTGTAGCAAACATTTATGGAAAGTTGTACGTGGCTTTGAAAGCACTTAAATATTTTAAAATTCTTAAAGGTATTTCTTTATTCAAATCTATGGTTTTACATTAAACATATGACTAGTTCAACGGTGAACGATAATGTATTATTCAAGGAAAGCAGTCAGCTGTTATTAAAGTAAGAAGTAATGTAACGAAAGAGCGATGCTAGCTCATTGTAAAACGAAAGACTGAATAATTCTAATGCAAGCATAAAATGTAATTGTGAAGAGAAAGTTGTTAAACATTTATTTTTAGTAAATGTAAATTAAGAATGTGAGGAAATGGATTTATATTTATTAATTCAATGGCATATTCAGAGGAAAATCTTCGAGAAATTTGGTTGATATTGTAACGTGGTTAATTTATTGAAAGTATACGACGAATAAGAGTATGATATCGCAATTGAATCGCTACAGTATATGTGTTGAAATGAAATGCTGTAAGAACAAAATGGCGTTTTATAATAGAACACGTTAATGGCAATTTAAAGGCACGAGGACGATTGTATAATCGCTAGTGAAGTATCCTGTAAATTGAAAGTTATTGCACAGTAGTGTAGGCTTACTGATTTTCTCGCTTTCCAGGCGGTGTGCTGAAATGGTTTATTATTATTATTATTATTATTATTATTTTTGGAATTCCGTGCATAGTAGTGAGGAGTAGAATGTTGTCAGAAGAGGTATGCGCAGGTGGCAAGACGAAAAATGTAGGAACTTGTTCAGCGCAGCGATATTTTATTATTATTATTTGAAATGTCTACGAGTATAAACGATATGCATAATGTAATGAGTGAAATGTTAAGGTTGTGAGTGGAACAACACGGTAATGCGATATATGCAAGATTATAATGAGTACTACGGACCATAATATTTGGAGGTATATTTTACCGCGAAGATAGTCTGATATACTGCTCATCTGTTATCGTTATTATTAATTACTATATCAAGTTTGAACTGCCTTTACCTTAACTGTTTGTTGCAAATGTTCACATGGACGTGACGTATTAACCGGTACAGACAGGATAGTTGTGAATCTTATAACAAGAAGTTTTTGAAGAAATAGAAAATTTAGAAAGATCTATGAAGGAGTAGAAGGAAATATCATGCAGGTCGTGATATAAATGGAAAATATTGTAAGTATTATAAATAGTTACAACTTAAATAATTTTAATAATTCTATTAAACTTCGTTATATTTAGGAACTAGCAGAAGTACCCGCTCTTCGAACTGTCTTCGGTATTAATAACTAGACGTTATCAATATTGAGATACTGTTGCAATGGTTAGGGGCTTGTTTTTCCTTCATACGTTTATCAGAGCGAAGTTATTTCTCTGGGAATATCACAGACACTGTTAATTTAAGGGCCTTAAAATGTGGTTTTCGGAGACTCTTTATAGACTCCCGAATTTTGTGTCTCACATTGAGAGGCGCAACATATGCTTTGGTCACCCTTCTAGGATAATTTTTATATTTCGCCTATTTTAGCGTGATTTTGAAAAGTTGTTTCCTATATCAACCCTTCTATGAGAAGTGCGGTGAAGAGTTTTATAAATGATTGGTGTATTGACTCTCATAGATACCTAATTTTACGATGATCCAAACATTCGAACACGAGTTATAAGCGTACATAAAGATACACAGAATGTATGCCTTACTTCGGAGGGGAAGTAAAGCCGGCGGTCCCATGTAATAGATTTGTCATGTAATAGAACCTTCCACTAACTACAATGGTGGGAGGCTAAATTTGTTGGTTAGATTTGATGAACGCTCTATTAGTTCCAAGGTTTGCCACCAGGTGCCGGTTGAGGAGGCATCTAGTAGCCAAGTCACAGCTAGGTGTCGTTGACGGTAGCATTTGGTAGACAAAGAAGGAACTACTGGAAATTGATCGCCTGCAGTCCTTTCATGAAATACAGATAACACACACTAATACCGCCATCAAAATTAACACCGGTTATCAGACAGATTCTACACACACTCAAAGTACACGAGGCTAAGTGAACGCGTTGTCGCAGCTTCTAAACTGAGGAACCAACCAACCAACCAACCAGCAACATATCATCCAGATGTCCGAATCAACCAAACAGTATCATTCAAAATCATCCTTACGATGAACCCGTTTGTCGAAAAAAAAGTTAGGATGTGCTCAATCTAAATTCACCTAACGTGTACTTCCAGACGTGCAAATCAAATTGAAAACCTCGCAGACGAATCGCAATACACCTCACACAAAGACTGACCCTCACCGTTGTGTAAAGTCCCCATCCACAGGAAGACACCATTAACAAATTATAAAGGCTTGTGGTGCAAGAATATTCAGTTTTTTTTAGCCTCCAATGGCCCAAATTCCTAATAGCCGCAAAAAATACTAATTCAATTCAGGATTTAAAAAAAATAATGTTCATGTTTGGAGATATAATTCTGTACGACATATCACACGTATAAATCACGTACAAAAATTCTAGGGTACCCCTTGACCCCCTTATGCGCATTGATGAATTTTACAGTCTAAGTTGGTTCCGTGATAACCTTATAGCCATTTGAAAACTTTCACAGAAATGTAATGAGTGGAGTGGCATTGCTTTTTACAGAAATAGATGGAAAGTTAGATGTCTTCTCTTGAGAACCTTTTGTCATTGTTGCCGGCTTGCATTCCTTCATTAGTTTATTAAATTCAATTAGTTTTCTGGGAATATCTCAGAAAATGTTGATTTTAGTGCCTTAAAATGTAGTTTTTGGGAACCCTCGAATTTTGTTTCTGCCACCGAGGGGCAAAAAATGAGCTTTGTCTCGTCGTTGTATGCCATAATATAATAATAATACTAATAATGATAATAATATAATAAATACAATATAGGGATATGGATATAATAGACCTTCCTTACCACGCGCGCACGTGAAAATAGCGTGAATAAATTCGAGTGTACCCCTTGACCCACTTAAGCGCATTATACGTATTGATGCATTTTACAGCTTAGTTTGTTTCCGTGATAACCGTATAGCCGTTTGCAAACATCACAGTAATGTAATAAATGGGATCGCTTTGCGTCTTACAGAAATAGATGGTCCTATGAGATTCCGTTGCCATGGTTGCCGGTTTGCATTCTTTCTTAGATTATTAATTGAAATTAGTTATCTGGGAATATCTCAAAAGCTGTTGATTTTTGGGCCTAAAAATGCGGTTTTAGGGGTCCCTTTAGGGCCCCCGAGTTTTGTTCCTCACATTGAAGGGTTGAAAATAAACTTCAGAAAAGAAAACAGACAAACTTTCATTTATATATAGATGTGATCTAATAGGAAGTTATGTGCCATCTAGGATCATTAGAATGTGAATGGTAGTTATCATTCAGGACATAAACCGAATCTCAGAAATACAGTATGATCAGTAACTGATCTATATTTATAAAATTTTAGACTTGATGTCTAACCACAAGAATATCATTTTCTATTTGAAGTAGGACAGGATGATGTCCGAAGTAGTGACGAAATTCACAATTTGTTTAATTATTAGAGGAGAAGGTATTATTTTAATTTAAGCAGGTAATGTTAGTTAAGTATGTGATTTTAGTGACTGTTAATTTTGATTTTTAGTGAATAAATCTAGACAGGCACTTTTTAGTCTGCCTGTTTCCTTTTTATAGAACATCACGATCTCTTCATTTAACAGTTAATTGCGGTGGTGCTACTAGTCAGATACAGGCGCCCACATGTTATTTTAAACCGTTCACCCTCGAGTTTCCGAGAGTCTTGCCCTACCATATTTTATAGTATGAGTTTTGTATGTAGCTAGGTAGTAGTACTATCGTATTTTAAATATGATGCACCGAGGGGTTCCTAGCTAAACATCTAGCGGGATTTGTTGGTCTATCTAGCTGGGAATCAGCAGTCCCTGCGATCCATCCCTTTCTTCGGATAATAGGTGGTGGCTATGTGAATTTCGGGTATAGTACCAAATTTCGTTCAATTCAGTTTCGCCGTGTTTGATCTGTTAGGGGATGGGCGGACAGATATGCACACTCACACACCCGATTTGCACACATAAATGGCCGCCATATTCAAACTATTTGGCTGATGACCGTGTCATTTTGTCGAAAGACACTGCCCACATAACGGTATTGAGCCCGTCAAAGGAGCTGCCAGGATAGCCAACAACGGAAATGACTTCCCTAACATCTCATCCGTCGGACCTAACTGCCGAGAGGATCAGGTGAACTCTCAAATAGGCCAAAGCGGCACGAGAAACTGTAGTCCACGGGGATCGTGGTACATGGTGACGAAAGGTCATAGACTGCCTAAGGAAAGGTTCACCTCAAAAGCTAGACTGAGAAAAGAAACATCCAGACTTATGTAAAACACCGTGAAAATTTATTGTAAATCTTACAAACCCCTATCCTAGTTCGGAGGGTTTTTATCGGCTAATCCGCAAGCTAATAAATAATCAAAAATAAAGAGCAGGTCCCTACCTGAGAAGTTACAGTAAACCCTCGCGAAAGATCTGTCTCACAATAATAAAGCAACAACAGCAACACTAGGAAAATGGTACGACGCAAAACCCTAAGTCAAGTTACAAGATCAAGCTAATATCGGAATTTACATTTAACAGGGTAGCAAAACAAATCTAAGTTAGGATGGTACCATCTCCACATTTACATTTAATATTAATTCATCTAGCTAAGTCCTATCAATTAATAACATAATTTACGGCGGTGACGTCCGTAATATCAAACAATTACAATCAAAGCTATGTGACAAGCCATAGAAAAAAAACATCTAAGACATTCTTATAAGTAGGTGCTACTCAGCACACAAAGGGTAACATAGAGGATTCGTACACTTTTACATCGATAAATAAATAAATAAAAGACCACAGTTTTATTCAAATGCCTGCCTACACCTTGGTTTACTGTTTGTAAGCCATAGTCATTTAACATGTGTAGTTACGGTGACGACTGCGTAGTAAAGACTACGTCTAACATCGTATGGCCTGCGCTCCACCAGCTACGAACTCAAGGTTCGAGCAAGCTTCAGTCGCAACAAAAAGTGTCAGCTGTCCTAAAGTCATTTCCTCTAAGGAAATGCCTTCATTAGCACGGCTATGTCAGCAGGTTCCAAATGCAAATGAACAAGGTTAAGTAGAAAGCATTCGTTAGTTATCTTTTGTTTATCAAAATTATGCGTTTTATTATTAAGATGTCGGTTTAGGTTTATCGTTGGTTTATGGCGAATACTGACAAGCCTTGGCACGGAGCGTCGCCCTGAGATCATTTCTGCCAAAAAGCCTCGACTCAAAAGTCGGAAATACAATTAACGAGCAATAACAACTCGGACACACAATAACACAAGTTACCAGCGGCGCACAGCTCGCGTTCAATAACTCTGGGACGGGCCTGCACATCAGTTACCCTCCCTAAATATCTGGTCCACGGGAACAATCCCGGACATGGTACACACAATGCCTGCATACATGAAAAACCTCCTTAACGGGGCTAGCCTACAACGTACTATAGAAACCTGACATAACTGTACTCGTTGAAACAACGGCACACGCAAAAGCGTTTAACTAACAAATGACAATCTACAGAACATATGAGCAGATACAAAAGTGGACACTGTGTTCCATAAGCTATCAATGAAATGAAGGACAAGTGAATGCTGCAAGCATTCTGTCCTATGTTAATATCAGTCTGTCTCATTCAGAAGCATGCGCTCTCACACGGGCGCTGGACGAAAACCTGTTCGTGTCGCCGCAGGCTACAAGCATTCCTGCGCTAACAGACACAACACATTGACTGGGCCGGCAATATAAGCAAGAAAATAACTGTACAACTGGCCTCATAATAATACCTTTACCATAGGTTATAAACCTCGAAGAATGTGTGCATAAAAAACACGCTATAAAGCTGAATATAAAAATATAACTCTGTCTTGCATAGCAAAGACGTTTAAAAGGTAGCAATGTCACACATTGCTGGAGCTCTCTGCTCTCAAAGATAAAATACTTCAGTAGTTACTTGTATCAAACATCAAATAAACACGTGTCATCACACTTGACACTAACAAAATAATAATTGTGGCGCAAACTCCACTCTGCTGGACTTGCTTAATGATACGTTGGGAACAGGGTTCGATGCTACGCAACAACGAAACATCCCTTTTACTTATAAGGTCCACACTTGACCTAGATGGCTTCTGAGCTCATCTCCAATGAAATATAAAGCAGTTACAAAACTGGTAATTACAGTCGATTACCCAAATGATACGACTACTCTAACGAAGTCAGGGGCGTAACATTGACTGGTTGCAAAAAGTGCAGTTAAAGGAACATAACCATGGCATCAGATTGCCATAAAAAGAGTCTGCAAAGACTTGAAAATCATCCCTGATAGGGTTAAACAAAGTAGCCTCAAAATGACTACAGTCACGTTTAGCAGTGGACAGAAATTGGCGTCTTACGACGACCATCAGGGTTGCACCAGGGTTGAACAAAATATCAATCCCAAAGGTGTCTCACAATCACTGTAATAAATGACAACTAATTAGACTAATTACACCCCTACCTAAGAAATGGCTGTCACTAAGTTCGGCTGATTTACAATTTACACTAATCTAACTATACTACCAATGACTAGAACAAAGAAGGGTTGTACAAAACTCACGATACGAAGGAGCCCACACTTAGCTCACTGTCCAACAACAAGGGTTGAACAAAACCGCCTCTGGCTTTCAGGATTGGCATCGTCCTCATCAGAACTTCCATCTGGGCTCTCCCAAAGACCAGGGTTCGGTCTGTCCCTGTAGTTGACCTCGTGAATGGACTGGATATGCCTAGGAAAGGCATCCTCGGTTCCTTCCTTCTTAATCAATGTTCTAGAAGTTCTTGAAGTTCCATAATCAAGCTCGTCCCATCCGAGACATCTCCGTCATACCATAATGGTACTTAGCCCATTATATCGGCCTTGGACATGGTGTTGAAAAAGTTGACCACGTGGGCGGTAGTATTGGACATCTTGTAGTTCATTATTATATGAAAATTACAGTATTCTTCGTAGATATCACAGGCTTTAATCATATAACTGGTAACAGTGATTCGTAATACTGTAGTGCTCGATGGCACTTGATAAAGATTCCTTCGCTAAACAGCGGATATTTGCCTCGTCTAACACGACGGATTCAATAACACGCCTACACAGGGCGGATTCTCCAGACGTAGTGCACGGAACTGAGTTCCTCGTGGAAGCAAGTCGTCAAACTAAGTCGTTGAGCGACTACTTACATTCCTATTTGCGTATCTGCAATGATATTACCTTACCTTAAAGTGAAAAAACATTCTCCAAAATGTTTCAATAATACTGAATGACGAAATGGAATATTCTGAGTCTCGTAGAAAGATAAAATTGATTAATAAGACCTCAGATAAATAATTAGCAGACTTCACCAAAGTCAAAAGTGCGATTCTCCGCTACTCCAAAGAGAATGGTATGAGCTCTCAGCTTCACGTGGCTTTCTGGGTTTGTTCAAAGGTAGTACAGCCCTTCATAAATGTGTTGTCATGAGAAATATCACATGAACCTCAGCTCAGCGGGTTCAGTATGTTGTCGCAAAATTTGGTAGAGATCAGATGATTAGATTAGTCGTAATTAATTTTGAGCTTTGAACATTTGGGTGGCCGCTATTTCGTTTCCGTGAAGATGGAGGAGATAAAAAACATGACACTGAGGTGTCCTTTGCTAGTGCTACCACTGTACCAAATTTCGTTCAACTCAGTTTCGTCGTGTTTGACCTGATAGGGGGACAAATATTCACATTCACGCATGCAATTTGTGCACATACATCGCCACCATCTTCAAACTGTTAGGCTGATGACCTTGTAGTTTGGTCGAAATACGCTTCCTACATGAAGGTATGTCGTTTCAAAATTTGGTAGAGATCAGATGATTAGGTTACTCATAATTACGTTAAAGCTTTGGACATTTGGGAGGCTGCTATTACGTTTCCGTCATGATGGCGGCGATAAAAAGAACATGACACTAAGTTGTCCTTGGCTAGTGCAACCTCTGTACCAAATTTCGTTCAATTCGCTTTCGTCGTGTTAGAATTGATAGGGGAGCAGGTATGCATACTCACACACACGATTTGCAAAATACACGACCACCATCTACCTACTAATTGGCTGATGACCATGACGTTTGGTAGAAAGACACAGACGATTAGGTTAGTCGTAATTTGATTAAGCTTTGAATATTTGGGTAGCCGCCATTACGATACCGTGTTAATTGCGCAATTGGATCCTGATTTATTGATTTTGAAGTTTCAATAGTATGCTCATCCACCATCTGGCCTAGGGTGGGAATGATCTGTTGCTTTGGCATATAAAACCTACATTCGGTGCATCATTTATATCATATTGTGTCTTTAAAATATATAGTGTTATTTGTTTGTTTATATTGTAATTTCAAGATGGCCACTGCCCGCTTAATTTAGGTATATATGAATAATTGTAGTGACATACTTGGTATGGTACTCCTCTTCACTATATTTCATATGGATTGTGCTTTATATCGCGAGTTAAATATATTCAAGTCCTAAGAGTACTCCCAGCCGCCATCGTGAACAAATGGAGTCGTAGTTCTTTCGACTTGGTCGAAGGAAGCCATTTATTAGTTTCAACATTAAAGCTGAATTTTGTTATTGCATCGTAAAAATACATTGCGTTATTCATTATCAGATTCCTTATTTCCAAGATGGCAATGCAATCAGTATGTTATGGCTTCTTTTAGTAACGTCCTCTCTATGGTATTCATTTCAAACTTAATTCAATTTAAATTCCGCAATTACCGTTGGAATAATTCAAAATTACGTTTTATTACTACGCCTACGCATTAATTTGTAATTTTTAAGGGGTTATTTAATTATTAAATTTCTTAAGTATAGCTCTAAGATACCAAAGGTTCGAAATGTCTTCAAAATTTCAAGACGGCCACTGTGCGAGATATTCAATGTGATAATCTCCTGATGAACCAAAATTATGGGCTCTAATACGATATTCACCTGTTGGCAAGTTTCGTCTTAATTAGCTAATTCCATTCTGAGTTATCAATTTTAATATTCTAATATTTTGTGCAGCCACCATCTTGGATGTATGGTGAGGCTGTTGTTTTGTGTTGGCCACACAAGGCCACATATTCGGTTCTAACTTGTCACTCACATTTGTCACTGTAACTCTGAAGTGTTCAGAGTTGTTTATTTATACATTTTACAGTTTCAAGATGGTGGACACGCGCAGTATGTTCTCTCATATACTCGCCACGTTCGTAACAGAAAGTCTAATACTGTGAATATTGCTTCATTGGAGTATAGGTTACGGATTATGATGCTTGCATGATACGCATATCTGCCATCTTGAAATAATTTACTTGATGAACTTCAAGTTTGCGGACGAGACGCTGTTAGTTAAACTTGATATTGTTTGTTATTTACTGTTAATAATTCAGTTTTAGCCTCTCAGTAAAACCATTCAATTGATGACGCAACAGTTGGGTCTTGTTTTCTAGAACACCAAGCTATAGGCCCCCAGCATACATGATAATAAAGCCTGTCCTACTCTTAAGTTTTTGTGAATACTCACTTGCAAAGTCTGAATCACAGAAAGCGACCAGCTATATATTGTTGCTGTGTTTGGTGGTGCTGTATTTCATCCCTAGGTTTTGTGTCCCTTAAGATATCTGAAAGTTCATTTTACATCATGAATGTCCTTATCAGTGTACTTGTCTAAAACTGACTTTCATAGCTAACTGCGTGAGACATGTGAGGCCTTGTTTTGTTTGTGAGATACAGCAGACTTCCTACAGCTTCTCTATACGGGTGCATTTCTATGGCATTGCCCTCTCTGTCTTCTGATTTTGATTTATGTGTCATTGGTGTTTTAGCAGGTCTGCAATCATCCTTACCGAATTTTCTCAGCATTTGTTGGCTGTAATTCTTCGGTGCTATCATGATCCACTCTTCGTGTCGGTGTATTTGAATTCCCAGGTAAGTCTTGGTATTTGAATGAACTGTAATTTCAAAATATTCGAGTAACTGATTCATTTGTTGAACATCCTGTGCCAGCAACACTCCGTCAACATGGATGGCCAGAAACATTTTCTTGGTTTGATTCCTAAATATAACTTTGTTGGTTTTCACTTGAGTCCTCATTTTTTAAGCACGTTAGTAAATTTTCTGTTCAATCTTGATGGGGCTTGTCTTAATCCATAGATGGATTTCTTCAATACAAATATTTCATACGTTTCTTCATAACCTTCTGGGAGTGTCATACAGACAGGATATTCTAATTCCTCATTTAGGAATGCGGTTTTCACATCTAAAGTCTTCATTATTAAATGTTCTTGAGCAGCAATTGAAAGGAGTACTCTGAGGGAACTGCCGTCGACCACCGGACTGAAAGTTTCTTTGAAATCAATGGATACTTTTTGCTTGCAGTTTCTCACAACAAGACGAGCTTTAATTCTTCCTCCATCTTTTACCTTAAAGATCCCTCTGCTTGTCAGAATCTGCTGACCAGATGCTTGTTTTCAGTTTACCAACTCCGATAACTCGTTCTTCTTACGGAATTTTCTCTTCTTCAATTGCCTTTTGCCATAGTTTCTTTACTGGGCTTCTTTGTATCTCTTCATATGTTAGCATCACTTCCACATGGTGTTCATCGAAGCTGCTCATTACAAAGTCATTGTATTCATCTGATAGCTTCTTCTGTCTTTTCGGTCTTACTGTTTCCTCATTTCTTTGATTGACTGCTTCATTTCTTTCTGATTTTTCATCCGCTTCGGATTCTTCATTTTCTTCTGTTTCTAATTCTTTGTTTTCTTCTGTATCTGGCTGTTGTTTACTACTGTTACAAACTGTGTCTTATGAGCTAGTAATGGCTTCATCTTCTTCAGCTACATTTTCTTGGTTCTCTACAGGTTCATCTTCATTTTCTGAGTCGACAATAATCAGCTTGCTTTTTTTAGTTTGTGGTGACAAATCTATTGCTGAAGTTGTTGATAGTGAATCAAAATTTAATGTTAGTGCTAGACCAATTGTGGCAAACGAGACAGAAACACCAGTTCCCTGTAGTGCTACTGAGAAGAAACTAGAATATTTTTCTACCGATGGCAGTGCTACATTAGGCCTAATTAGTGATGAATACATTATACTGCACCTGGAGATGTTGTAGCAGCTCATTGAAAACCTCAAGTGCAGTGAGTGTTATAAGAAATGTTAGTTCTACTCCTTAGGGATAAGCATGGCATTTGTGCACTAGTAAGTTGGTGATGAAATGTCAGGCATGTGATTTGGTTAATCAGTAGGGTACACAAGCCCTCGTTCACTTGAAAAATCACAGAGACCTAGCTTTGACATTAATAGAAGGATGGCAAAAGCTTTTGTAAATGTAGGAACAGGCGATTCGGCTATGAATAAATTCTGTAGTGCAGTATGCATGAAGGGGATGGCAATGAAACCTATGAAACTCATTTCAGTGGACTGGGAAAGAGCACCTCTAAATTTAAAAATGAGATCCATTCCTAAAGATAATAATAATAATAATGTTATTGGTTTTACGTCCCTTTTAACTACCCTGGTTTTTAGAGACGCCGGGGTGCCGGAATTTTGCCCCGAAGGGGATCTTTAACGTGCCAGTAAATGTACTGACACGGCTCCCTCGCATTTGCGCACCCTCAAATGCCAGCTGACTGCGCCAGGTTTCGAACCTGCAACCTTGGGCTCAGCAAGCGAGAACGTTACCCCTGAGCCACGCAGCCAACCCATTCCTAAAGAAGGAAGGCCGTTCGAAGGGAACATGTAGCTATCGTCCCCTCACTCGAGAAGAAAGACATTATGTATACTGCTTTATCCTATGATGGCAGTAGGCACAAACATGGCCAAACCTGTTTGTATGGGGTTGGTGTGGTCATTGATATCTTCACTGGTCTAGTTATTGACTACGAAACCATGTCCAAGTATTGCCATATGTGCAGTGTGACAGATGCGGAACTGGGAATAATCACTCTTGAATTTTCCATTTGGCAGGAGGGGAATAAGAAATTTGGGGAATGTTCAATACATTTAGAAGGCACGCCAGGAGCAAAGGAAGTGGTAGCAGCACAACGTTCTGTTTCTGACTGTAAGCTGCACTACACTACCATGCTATCTGATGGTGACGCTAAAACTTTTCGGCACCTCAACCGCCTCCATGTTTATGAACAGCCAATCAAAAAAGAAGAATGTATGAATCACATTTCTAAGAGAATGGGCACGGGTCTCAGGAATCTTTTCAAAGAATGGCAAGCCAAAGGCTTTAGACTTGGAAGGCGGGAACCAGCAACACTAAAGGAAAGTACAATAACGCCGCAGAATTTTTATTACAGGTCTACCATAGCTTCAAATGTTCCTAATGTGCCACTAATGACGCGATGCATATTTGCTACTTAGAGACACTGCATGTATACAGATGAAAACCCCCAGCACATCACCTGCCTTGATGGAGTCGATTCCTGTTTCTTTTTGAAATCTGTTGCAGCAGATGAAACACCAGAGTCTCATGACAAGATGAATGTCGGACTGACCCCCACGATAGTATGTAAGTTAATGACTCTTTATCCGAGTCTGGCCAAAGATGAAATACTAAAGCGACGTGCAAGGGGAAAACACAAAACCCAAACGAATGTCTGCATTCTCTGATCTGGCAGAGGTACAATAAACATACTTTAACAACAAAATCAAGAGTAGACATGGCAGGGGCAAATGCTGTAAGTGTATTTAATATGGGTGCAGTTGCTACGCAGAAACTGAAAATGTCCCTTTTATGCAGAGAAATAAGTGACAGTGTACATAAAATAAACTAAGACATAGACTAGGCGCGAGGAAAGAAGAGCATAGCTACGACCAAACATGACAAAAAAAAATCCCCTAGGAAGTGATGAGGCTGGCGAAAACCAAGGCAGACGAAGGAAAAAACTACAAGGAAGGGGATATGTATAATGCTGGAAACTTCTGAGGCAGGTATGATATTTTGAAACGTGTCTGCTTACTGAAATGGCTTTTTCTCGAAAGTGTATTTTTTCAGTGTTCCAAATGCTCCATACACATGAGTTTTGATCAAAATGACTTGCAATTTTAAATACGCATACAGTTTCATAGAATTCATAATTTGTACTATTCATTTTGAAAATGGTTAGTAAATTTCTGAATTATGATGTGCCAGGCCGTGGAATATTGGAGTTTCTTATATGTTCTATACAATGCACAAAATATAACTTTATAACATAGAAGTAGTAACCAGACAAGAAAAATAATACTCTAGTTTATTACTTAGTCCTTCATAACTATCGTGAAAAAGTTTTGAGAAGCAAAATATAAAACTGTTGCATCTGGATAATTACGAAAATCATTTTTTTAATAATGATCATATTGATCATATTTTCAAAACTAACAACTCAATCCAGTAATATCATAAAGATTAGTGCTCCTTCCAACCGAAGCGGTTAGCAGATTGTACTTCCTAGAGGGATTGACACACTAGAGTGTCTTTAATCTAATACCATTCAGAAAAGATCTCCTATAATCCATCACGAATCGAAAGGCAGAGCTCTTAACATTAAGGAAGCAATCGACATACACTTAGCTTAAAGAAACAACCCCAATAATTTAACCGAACACACTTCATGGTGAGTTCACCCCTCTTCACTCTAATAGAAAACACAACCCGTCGAAAACAAGACACAACATAACGACGTAGCCAAGCTAGATATGGGATGATAGGGGAAACATGTTATTGGATCAAGATAAACGATGTACCTTTTTCTTCAATAGACCTAGGCAGGTATAAACGGCAGTATTAAAGGTGCCCGGACATTCTTAATGGACCGTTTGTGCTTAAAGTGGGCTTTTAGCTTAAGAGAGGAGTTTGAAACCAAGTCTTAAGTAGATAAATATTATCCTGAATAAAGTTACATACACCACATTAGAGAGACTAGACTTGGCAACCTACTACAGGAACATTTGCACGAGTAGCATATAGGACTTAGGAATGCGAAAGGAGCAACAACCCAACGTGATAAGCGACCCTCACACACAGGAATTTCCCGTCAGGTGATTGCAAACAGTGACAATGTGAACTGCTCTCAACAGGACCGCGCATGACTCAACAAGATAAGTAGCATGTACAATACAATCTGAATTGACCATTTACAACAACCACATATTCACTCCAAACAAGCAAATTCCGAAATTTAATAACCAATTCCAATGTCTCAAATAAGCATCACATTGACTACAACTAACAAATATTGACGAGTTCCATTATCACAACAGATACTGCAACTAAATAAGTGTATATGTTGTAATTGTTATTACCCGTACATTCAGACATAGATTATATAGCCTAAGTGTAATGAATCTGATGATCGCTCTATGATCAAAACTGGTCATCCAAGTGTATTTATTAATATCATATCTTATTTTCAGGATTAAGGAATAACCCATCTAATTTGGGCACAATCGTTTTCACCCACTGAAAAACATCAAACTTTCGTTTACTGTGGAACATGTGTGCTTACAAATTACATTTTCTAATATAGTTACTCCAGAAGCACTGCACGAGGGTGGCCTTGGAACACTATGAATCATCATAAGCGTTACCAATTGTTCTTTCTAATGACATTTTGCTCAACATGTACAACAGGAATGAGCGATTAGTCTACTAAGGACGAACGTGTATGACTTCTAAATACTCTCCAGAGTGAAATTTCCCTCGCAAGTAGTATAAGAATTTGCCAATACACCACTATGAATCATCATGTGTCTCTTTCAACTGGTTTTGAAGGTAATCATTGCTCCTCATGTACCAGGGGAATTTGGCATTAGACTACCACGGATTAAGAGGGAATGGCTTCAAAGTACCTTTATAACTAAACTTCACTCGTCATGTACTACATGGATGTTGCATTACACCAATTAAGATCCGCAAGTGTGTCTTCAGGATACCACGCCGAGTAAAGTTTGCTCTACTTGTACCACAGGATTCTGGCTTGGGACAATTATGGAACAACATGTGTGCCTTCAAATATTACTTCCTAGTTAAGTTTGCTCCGCATGTACTCCACGAATGTGGCCTTAGGCAGCTTTGTATAAGCGTATTACTTTTAAATTTTCCATTTTTAGAGAAGTTCGCTCTACATTTACAACTGGACTTTAGCTTGAGACAATTATGGACCTAGGTCTATGACTTCGGTGAACTTACGAGTAAAGTTTGTTCCACTTGTCTCATGGAATAGGGGCTATAGACCACTATGTCATCATCAGGTGTTCCGTCAAGTCACCCTTCCGAGTAAATTTCGCTCCACATGTATAAGGCATTGCATCACTATGGATCACCATGTGCCTCGTCAAGGTACCTTTCTGGGCAAAGTTCACTCCACATGTATCACATGAATGTGGCCTGAGACCACTATGGATCATCAAGTGCGCATTCAACTGACCTTTACGGGAAAATTTTGCTTCGCATATATCACATGAATGTGGCTTAAGACCACTATGGATCATTATGTGTCTCTTCAGGTCGCTTTTCTGGGTGAAGTTCACTCCACATATATCACATAGATGTGGCTTACGACCACTATGAAACATCATGTGTTCCTTTAAACTGTATTTAGACGCAAACATTGCTGAGCATGTTTTACAGGCATAAGATTTTATACCACTATGGATCATCATATGTCTCTTCAGGACCCCTTTCCGAGTAAAGTTAGCTCCACATGTATCGCATGAATGCGGCTTGAGACCAGTATGGAGCACCATGTGTTGCTTCAGGTGACCTTTCCGAGCAAAGTTCGTTCCACATGCTTCACAGGAATGTCGCATGTTAACATTTGTGGTCGCTTCTGTAACGTAAAAAAAAAGTAAAATACATAGCACCATTATAATATCAAAAATTACATAGCACTATTCCGAATAAGTATATAGTAATCTTCTGTATTCGTAGACACAGATAAGAGCAGAGATTTAATGCGTAAAAATATGGCGCTGCTCTATAATTTTAAGTGCGAGAGTTGAGGGGCAGGAGGGATCCTATCCACGGGGTATTTGAAGAGGCAACCCGCAATGCAGGGACAAGGGTGTGCTCTCCCGAACGAGTAAGGGCTCAAACGAGAGGGCTCCTTCCCCTTATCTATAGGACGAATCTATTCCATCCTGAAGTAAAAAATATCCACACCTCCTGGGAAATAAGAATATTTTAAAGAACATGCACACTTGACCCCTCCCTCCTTCCCCCTACATCCATCCCACCACCTCCCTCAGAATTTCAAACAGAGTTTTCCAAATTTAAGTAGGTTTTACAAAAAAGTCTAGCATTGCTTCCACTTACTTGCGCTAGGTTCATCTCTGTTGATTACTTTGGTCAGTTTCAGTTCTCTTCCAACTTATTTATCGATTTATTTATTATTTCATATTTATGTACTTACAATTATTTATTGATTATCGATATAACGATTATTCATGAACTACCCGAAAATAGTCGGCATCACCCAAACGACAATCGGTGAAAGTCGTGTGATTGCTCAAATGAAAGGTCTTGGATCTCTCTATCCATAGGACTCATCAGTTTCAATTTCCATTTTTTTAATTATTATTTTTATGATGGACGTGTCCACGGGTAGGTGAGGTTCGGAGCGGATTCCACAAAGTCATCTATATACATATAAAGCACAATATTTGTCTGTCTGTTATGTATACAAATCTACACCGTTTCACCGATCGTAACCAAAATGTGTATATTTACCCTTTGGAACCCTGCGGGTAACCCTGTCCACTTGAAATTTCAGACAGACCACCCCATGCCCTGCATATAGGCCCTTTTGCACAAATCTACACCGTTTCACCGATCTGAACCAAAATTTGTATACTTACCCTTTGGAACCCTGCGAGTAACACTGTCCACTTAAAATTTCGGACAGACCACCCCATTCCCTCATTTAGGCCCTTTGGCACAAATCTACACCGTTTAACCGATCTGAACCAAAATGTGTATACTTACTCTTTGGAACCCTGCGGGTAACCCTGTCCACTTGAAATTTCGGACAGACCACCCCATGCCCTGCCTATAAGCCCTTTTGCACAAATCTACACCATTTCACCGATCAAACCAAAATTTGTATACTTACCCTTTGGAACCCTGCGAGTAACACTGTCTGCTTGAAATTGCTGACAGACCCCTCCATTCCCTGTATTTAGGCCTTTTGTCCCTAATCTATACAGTTTCACCGATCAGAACCAACATTCGGATACTTACCCTTTGGTACCCTGCGAGTAATGCTGCCTGCTTGAAATTGCGGACAGACCACTCCATTCCCTGCACTTAGGCCCTTTGGCCCAAATCTACACTGTTTCACCGATCTCAACCAAAATGTGTATATTTACCCTTTGGAACACGGCGACTAACACTGTCTGCTTGAAATTGCGGAGGGTCCATTCCAACCCCTGCATTTAGGTCGTTTGGCACAAATCTACACCGTTTCACCGATCTGACCCAAATTTTTCATTCTTACCCTTTGGAACCCGACCAGTAACACTGTCCACTCGAAATTTCGGACAGACCACTCCAATCCTCGAATTTGGGCCCTTTGGCACAAATCTAAATCGTTCACCGATCGAAAACAAAACGTATATACTTACCCTTTGGAACCCGATGAGTAACACTGTCCACTTGAAATTACGGACAGACCACTCCATTCCCTGCATTTAGGCCCTTTGGCACATATCTACATCGTTTCACCGATCTGAACCTAAATTTGTATACTTACCCTTTGGAACCCAACGAGTAACACTGTCAACTTAAAAGTTTGGACAGACCACTCCATTCCCTGCATTTAGGCCCTTTGGGAAAAATCTACCCTGTTTCACCGATCTGAACCAAAGTTTACCTACTTACCCTTTGGAACCCGACGTGGAACACTGTTGAAATGAAATTTCGGATAGACCAATCCATTTACTGCATTTAGGCTCTTTGGCAAAAATCTACATAGTTTCACCCATCTCAACCAATCTTTATGTAAGTTACTTACCCTTTGGAACCCGGCGAGTAACACTGTCTGCTTGAACTTTCGGACAGAGCACTCCATTCCCTGTATTTAGACCCTTTGGCACAAATCTTCATCGTTTCAGCAATCTCGACCAAAATTTGTATACTTACTCTTTGGAACCCAACGAGTATCACTGTCCACTTTAAGTTTCGGACAGACCATCCCTTTCCCTGCATTTAGGCCCTTTGGGACAAATCTACACCGTTTCACTGATCTGAACCATATTGTTTATAATTACCCTTTGGAACCCGATGAGTAACACTGTCCAGTTAAAATTTCTGACATACCACTCCATTCTCGGCATTTACCTCAGGAATCCCTTGGGGTGGCCAGCTTCCTAACTCACCAGCCATGAGCCCTTCAGGGTGTACCAGAAGTGGTGGGAATACACACACCCTGTTTCTTTGAGGCCTTGAGCAGAAGACAGGAGATATTATGAAAAGGAAAAGAAGGCAGACCCCTCGAAGAATGAGGGCATCAGGAAAGATGAGACAACGGCCAATAAGGCGGGAAATTGAAAGACTCCCTAGCCCTCGGATACCCTAATACAGTTTGACCAAGGGAGGCCGATAGGAAAGAGAACTCAAAGGAGACCGGCACCAGGAATTTGAAGCGATGCCAAACTCAGCTGGGGTCCCGTGGTCGCCAACCCACGTCCCACAAGTTGTGTGACACTGGGGGGAGGGGGGGCAGTTGGGAGAATAGCTTGCTGATTCATCGCGAGGTGCCATGCGAGGACTTTCCAGAGCCCCCCGTGTTATCTGCTGTCTATGTTGATGGCAGCACAGGGCCGTTGCTCAAGCCACTGCGGTGTTGCCAAAGAGTGAATGATTCCACGGCCAATCGAAATACGACGGGGAACCCCGAACGTGTGTCATCATATTTCGTCATCATCTGCGATCATCTCAGGTTCGTGCAGCTTGGATCCATATTCTTTGCCGAGCAGTACGCCATAACCTTTTTCACTAGACGCATCGAGTACAGGCCTAAGCCAGAAAATAAGGTTGAGACTTTGGAAGACATCGAAGCTTGACAACTGAATTACCTATATCAGTTTTTAAAATTACACCATGTTCGTTTAGTAATCATTTTTTCATGCCTTATTATTATCATTTACTGCGACCTAGATGTTACGCGCTTCATACCACTAATCACCGCCGCATAAAGTATTTCTCGACTGTGATTTTTTAAATATTTATTTTTATTACAGTGCATTTGTCGTGTAGCCTCCTGAGAGGCCGAGTGCAGGTCTTTCTAGTCGACGCCCGTTGGCGACCTGCGCGTCGGGATGAGAGATGGAATGGATGAAGATGAATGAAACTGGGCAAGGATGTGGAAGGAAGCGGTTGTGGCCTGTCAGAAGGTACTGTCCCAGCATTTGCCTAGTGTTGAAAATGGGAAACCACGGAAAACCATTTCAAGGACAGCCGACGGTGGGGCTCGAACCTACGCGTCTACCGAGTCAGCAGAGAGCTTGGCCCCTTGACCTAACGAAGCGCTTTAGCCCGCGTAGCCACTACTGTCGGTTTTATTACAGTACATTATGTACATTATAAGTTGAAGTGTCAATAAGTTGAAGGTAGTAGTTTCCCTTATCATCCTCATCATAAGGGCAAATGACCGATTCGGCCAACTATGGACCTCGTTACTTCAGCCGCTTCCGTCTCTGAGCTTTAGTTCCATCCCAGTATTCCCGCAAGAATTTTCTGTGAGCCTCCTCTCTTTCAACAGTGCACTCTATCCCTGATTTCAGCTTTAGCTATTCTGAGAATCACTGGTGTGTTCCAAGGTTTCTCAGAAGCTGTGCACGTTCCTGGATGTCTTCAAACGTGATTCCTACTTCTAGAAGATCTCTTTCACTCTCAGCGAATCAAATTCCCTTCGTTTTCTCGTTTACAAAGTAGGAAAAGATGCGGTTGGTCAGTCTCTGAGAGTTCATGCGTGTTATGTAGCCATAGAAATTAATCCTCCTTTTCCTTGTGATGTCTGCTGTCCTTTCCACACTAAGGTAGAGTTCATTGTTGTGCCGCCACCTGAACGCTCCAATTTCCCTGATTGGTCTCAGTATCTTATTTAGGATTTTTCTCAATCTTTAGCATCTACTCTTTCAATCAAACCTTTCCTGTACAATTCAAAGCATTATCCTGCGTACAGGATTTCTGGACAAATAACTGATCAATAATGTCTAAGCTTGGCATTGAGGGACACTTATCGTTTATTACAAACAATCCTAGTTAGTTGGAATGCCACTTCGACCTCGTTGATCCTTGAGGTTGATGCTTCATTCTCAAAAATGTTTGGTGTTATCCACTCGCCTAAGTACTTAAACTTCTCTGTCCGCTTCATTATTCCCTGCTCTACAATTAATCTATGGCGGCTGGCTTGATGTTAGTTATAAACTACGTTTTCTCAAAGGAGATCTGGAGGTCTGCTTTTGCTGCTTGGGGTTTGAGTTGGGTGATTTGGAAAGGTCTATCAATTAAAAAAATATTGAAAATTGATAGAGGGGATGGAGACCCATCGTTTAATCCCTCATGCAACATTCTGCGATGACGCGTTTGGGTGGTATCCACTATTTTCGGAAATTTGTGATCGATGACTTTGTAGTGGTTCAATAACCGATAAATCCGTAATCAATAAAAAGTAACAAATAAATAATAAATAAATCAATGCATAAGTTGGAAAAGAACAGAAACTGACCAATGGAGGTGAACGTGAATGAGCACGGCGAAAGTTAGTGGTAGTAAGAGGAAGCAATGGTGGACTTTGGGTTAAATCTAATTAAATTTGGGGGTGGGGATGGTGGGGGAAGGGAGCAGAGCAGGAGGTATGCAAGCAACTACCATAAAGTTTAAAACCCCGCCATGATAGAGGAGCGTAGGAGCGCATGCGCACTAAGAATCCTTAATTTCGCTGGGGGTGGTGGTAGATTTTATCTTAGGGGGAAATAGACTTGTCCCACAGGTAGAGAGGATGGAGCCCTTCCGTTCGATCCCTCACACGTCTTTCTCATGACCTTGCCCCTGGATATATCGCGGGTTGCCTATTCAGTTACCCCTGGGTTAGGACCACTCTACTTACGAGCACAGGCAACTGAACAACAAGTAACTAGCAATGTGTTCATGCGACACAAATTAATTCGCTATATAATAACCTAGTTGGAATAGATTAAGGGTTATAAATAATTCATGTTTTTTGGGCTAATGCCGTGTGTATTTAGATTAGAACCATACGTTTCGGAGAAACCTTGCCTCCTTTTTCAATGGAATCAAACAAACACACGGCATTAGCCCAAAAAACATGAATTATTTATATAATCCGGGCCGTGAAAGCCTTAATATACAAATTATATAAGTGTTACTTCACTATTGAAAACATGGATGAATGGAGAGCACTATGTATGGCTACACCCATTGTGTAGAGATGATTGATTTACCTGGCACATAGTACATATAGTGTAGTCTGTTAAATGTACAGAAGGTGGCAGCCCTTTAAGAACCTCACTACACAGCGCATTTATCCCACTGCATGCCTCCCTCATTTTAACTGGCACCATTTATACTTATGGCTTAATGTCCCGAAGTGGTATTTAAACATTCTCCACCTGTACTTGCAATCCAATTAGATTACACTATGTACACAGTATTTCCAAAACAATTTCTGGGCCTCTATTGAAAATTGTTGTGTATAAATGCGAGTTAATTGGGCGTCACGATATTTTCTTAAAGAAATGACGTAGCCACTACAATTAAACTTTGTCATGCTTGCTTTATATCCTTGTGCCCTGGAGTGAACTCATTACTTATCTGTTGAGATTTTGTTCCCAAGTGGATGCCAATGGTATACATGTTTTGTTCACATCCCGATGATTGGGTTTTATCGCAATCCAAACATAGTGTAATATTACGTTAACTAACCAAATGAGAAAAATGGTAAACAGTTCAGTTAGCTACAGGAGAGACAGCGAGACAGCCGCGAAACATTCCACCCTCATCCCCTTTATAAAATACACCACTAGTCCCTTGACATATTGCTAGTATTTGCGTGTGAGCAAAAGTAATATAGTGTCATTTCGTTAAGTGAAATTAAGGGTTTTACCTTAAGCCAAAAATGAAACTCACTCAAACTTTGTGGCATGATTAAGTATCTCTATAAAAATATTTGAATAATAATGAATTGATAACGCTTAGTTATATAACAGTGAGGAAATGCATGAAATTCATTTTGAAGCTGAAAATTTAGCACCCGCATTAAAAAGGAAAAGCCTTTGCATTCCTACAAAGAGGGTAAATATAAAGTAACATGTTGTTTGTATGTTTAAGACTTACTCATTTAAGTGATTTCCACTTGCAACTGCTTCATCACTCTGATTTTCTTCTTTTACATCCTGGGGATAAGATGCAATAATTTAAGTCAGGGTTATCATCTTATACTTTTACACTTATGACAACCCATGTAATTGTACAGCACAGCTCAGCTGAAGTGAAGATATGTCCGCTGAATGACAATCTACTGTCCATCACATCCTAGAGCAAGAGATAAACTTTTTTCAGATAAATGGTTTAATTCCCAGTTCTGATACTCATAATACACTTTTAGAGACCAAGTTACACTTAGAGCGAATGAAAATGCGAAGATCAGTGCCCCAATGGAAGTATTAGCTTTAAGGATTGAGGACAAATGAACTTTTACGTTCAATTCTTTTAGCCGAAAGACCATAAGAGAGGGGCAGATGACAATACAATAGACCATAACAGGTCCTACGGTCCAACACGTGCATATATCATTGAGTAACATGCTACTACACTGTCCATACGAACATGACTTCTGAGAATGAAGGCATGTATCAATCATCCTTCAAAATATTATATAAGGCATTTCATCATAATTCACTGCAATTTAATATTTTATTGCTCAAAAAGTAGATTGAGTTAATTAAATGCTTCTATGGGGAGTCTATTGTAGAGCATGCTAGTAACTCTAAGAATTATGTGTCTGCTAGTGTACGGGAGCACACAGTTTGCAAAGGATATTAGAGCACCTAGTAACTCTAAGAATTGTGTGTCTGCTAGTGTACGGGAGCACACAGTTTGCAAAGGAGATTAGAGCAGATAGTAACTCTAAGAATTATGTGACTACTCGAGCACGGGAGCACACAGTTTGCAAAGGAGATTAGAGCAGCTAGTAACTCTAAGAATTATGTGTCTGCTAGTGTACGGTAACACACAGTTTGCAAAGGAGATTAGGGCATGCTAGTAACTCTAAGAATTACGTGTCTGCTAGAGCACGGGAGCACACAGTTTGCAAAGGAGATTAGAGCAGCTAGTAACTCTATGAATTATGTGTCTGCTAGTGTGTGGGAACACACAGTTTGCAAAGGAGATTAGGGCATGATAGTAACTGTAAGAATTACGTGTCTGCTAGAGCACGGGAACACACAATTTGCAAAGGAGATTAGAGCAGCTAGTAACTCTAAGAATTATGTGTCTGCTTGTGTACGGGAGCACACTGTTTGCAAAGGAGATTAGAGCAGGTACTAACAGCCAAACGCTTCCGTTTTTATCAACATAATTGTGAGAAAACATCTCTTAATCCCCAAATGCTATTCGGAGACAGGGAGATGTCTTGAAAATAAGCATGAAGTTACTTACGTCACTCAGATCTGAAGACGAGGATTCTGTTTTGAGGCATGGACTGATACCAGGAATATAAGATTCCTCAATCTTAATATCCGTGTGATGGACTGTTTCGTCCTCCAAAGGAATGACTTGTTGGGCATACATGTTCCTTTGTGTAGGTGTAATTATAGCTTACAGATGTTTTTAAACTTGCACTGAAGGAATTAAGGAATAATATAACATACTAATGGTAATTCAATCCAGCATACATAGTTTACATTCGTCTATGGCCACGTGGCAAAGGACCCAACAGTTATTGTGCAGGTTTTATCAAAAACATTTCAGTTAGTACACACTCGCAAATCATGGACCTACCATATTTTCACTAGCAATGATATTCTCTATCGTCCTGTAAAGGAATGACTTGTTCACATACATGTTCCACGTTTGAGTCTCTAATAGGCCTTCTATCGTATTCTTCTGAAGTTCTGAGCCTTCGTCTAACACGAAACCTTCATCTAGAAAGTGATTTGTTAACAATTTCAACAGATGGGTTACATCACAGAAAACCCACACATTTATGTTATTGCCCACTGGATTGCTGAAAAAACTTTAGTACTGATTACATGTAGTTCCTTCCAGGCTTAAGTGTTTTTCCATCTCATATCATTAGCTACTGCGACAATACGAATGCCACAACCCTCAAACTGGCTAATAATGTTTTGTAACAACTCTGAAGTCATTATTACATCGAAGTCATAAAAGGCGGGCTGCTTCCATTTAGCAAACAGTCCTCCGACCATAGCTCTGGCTTTCAACAGACAAAGTACCTCTCTCAGAATTCCATGTCTGCCCGGAAAATGCCGAATCAATTTCTGTCGAGTTGAACGGCATTGGTATTGGATTGTGGCGATTTCTGAAATATTCGTATGCTTACTTCGAAAGTGATCATAGTGCGAGGATATTTGCTATGTTCTCAGAAGACCATTTCACCCTCTTTTAACTCCTAATAAAAATCGAACCTGCCCTGCAATAAAACAAGTGGACAGAACTTTTACCACCTCCCTTCTAAGAGCACTCAAACGTACTTTCGCGGAAGGAGTTTCGGGTTTGAGATTTTGAACTTTCTTAGAACCGCTGATTATGATGATCGTCTCAATAATGTGAAGTGTGTGTCACATGGCCTATGATAGTTCTTCTACAGGATATCACATAGGCTAACCTATTAACGAAGGCAAGATCAGGTACCAGTGGCCTACAACTTTCAAAAACAAAAAAATAACATAAACAAAATAGAGCCATTCAATACTACCATTACCGTACCGTATGTATTTGGTACCGATATAATCACTGGTGGTGTGATGATAGAAGCACTTCTGGCAATGCTTTTAACCTCTAAATAGAGTGCAAAAATAAATTGTTATAAAATGTGAACACGCATTATGTCCGTATAGCCTGTGGGACTAATAACACTCGACTTATACTGGCACAGAACAACAGGGTGTAAAAGTGACCTAATTATTATACAATGTTACAAACCGGTCATGTTTTTTATATTTATCCGAAACGGAACAAAAGTATTGTTCACGTGTCTGAATAAGACACGATTTTCAGGACAACGGGATCCTTCCTTCTCAATAAAATCCAAAATCTCTCTGACTAAAATACATCATCGATGAGAGTGAGCACGCACAAATTACGCCTAGTCCAGAAAAGATATCACCTTCGTACCAGAATCACCTACTAATGTACAAGCTTTATATGATATTTCACTATTAAATACAGCCTTGAATTGGAAGCTATGGGCTAAAATGTTTCACAGACACCTGTGTGAAGCAAAATTTTATAGGTTAAGAATGTAAACAACGCTCTTAGATTTCTACGTTCGTTGCCAAGAGCCAACTGCGGTGACGTCAGGTAGCTAAGTTCTGAACTAGTAGTCGTCGACGGTGGCGTTTGGCGCAAAAGTAGGAACTACTTGAAAATTGATCGTCTGCAGTGCTTAATTGAATTAAAACAGTTACACACACCAATACAGTCATCACAATTAACACCAGTTATCAGACAGATTCTACACATAACCAAAGTACATGGGGCTACATGACCGCGTTGTCGCAGCCCCTAAAGTTAAGAACCAACCAACTAACAGCAGCTGTGAACTAAGATTAAAAGCGCTGAACCGAGAAATGTCGCCGGTTAAATATAAGATTATATCAAGACAGGGTGGTTTAAGTTTAACGTTTAAACCACGAAAATTCTGAGCTCAGCATTCGCAAACATTAGCTGAACTCGGTGCAATGAGATCAAATGCTTTAAAGTTTAAACAACCTGCCCTTAAACATCCTTTAAAAATCTTCGAGTTTTCATGTTAAAGGTTATCACTAAAGAAGTGTTTCATCCTCCAACAAGTAGTTCCGTGAAGAACTAAAGCCTATTTTCATAAATCCCACTTATGTTAATTGCCACTATCAACATACAAAATTTCAGTTTGATTGCTGTAATAGATTACTAGATATTGAGAACCGACTAAATATTGTGGATGGAAGCCATGTTGGATTTTTATATATGTAGGTCTTAGAGTTATGTACTGTTACATGAAGATTATTATGTACGTGTAGTATTCAAAATTCAATCGCATGATTATGACACAAGAAGTAAAAACGGGATTTTAAAATTTCGCACAGCTGCCATCCTGTGGTTATTGAAACAATTGAAATAAATTAGATGCCAGTGGATTAACATTTGTATTAGGATTTACAGTACCAAGTTTCACTGCACTCGGATGGTTAAATTGCGAGAAACGTCCATGTGAATATGTATACTTCGCGTCACCACCATGTAGGATTTTTGATCACCAGATTATTGAAAGTCCTATAGGTGAACATATATTCATAGCCTCTATGAACATTAAAAGAAATCAGTTTGATTGCTGTAATAGATTCGTAGATATTGAGAACCGTCTAAATATTTCGGATGGTTGCCATGTTGGATTGTTATATGTATAGGCCATAGAGTCATGTACCATTAAAGAAAAATTATTGCGTAGGTTTATTATTCAAACTTTCACTTCCATCGGATGATTACGACACAAGAAATAAAAACTTAATTTTAGAATTCGCACAGCCGCCATCTTGAGGTTATGTAAACAATTGAACTAAATTAGAGACCAGTGCATTACAATGTGTATAAGCAATTGCTGTACCAAGTTTCATTGCATTTGGATCATTGAATCGCGAGGAAAGTCTATTTAATACTTTCAAATTCGCTTGGCCGTCATGTTCGTTTTGTAGTTAACCGGTTTTTGAAAGTCTAATAGATTAACTTTCAGTAGTACCCTTTATCTCCGTACGAAATTTCAGGGTGATACCTGTAATAGTTTCGGAGATATAGAATGCCGGTGAAATATTCCGCATAGCCGCCATCTTGAGGTTATGTAAACAATTGAACGAAGTTGGATGTCCGTGAATTGCAATGTGTATAAACATACCCTGTACCAAGTTTCATTGCGTTTGCTTGGTTAAATCGCGAGAAACGTCTATCTAAAAGTCGCAACTTCGCTTGGCCGCCATGTTGGTTTTGTAGCTACCAGGTTTTCAAAAGTCACATAGGTGAATTTCTAGTAGATCCCTTTATCACCGTACAAAATTCCAGGGTGATATCGGTGATTGTTTCGGAGATATTGAATGCAGGTGAAATATTTCGCTCAACCGCCATGTTGGATTTCTGAGACGTAACAAAATTTGATGGGCACGGTCGAGGTCATCCGTAATAGTGCTATAAACTCACCAAGCTTCATCGAAATCGCTCCAGCCGTTTAGATTTTATTAGGGACAAACACACACGAATCACATACACACACACAGCCAGACACACGGACAAAAGGTGATCTCATAAGCCTATTTTTTCATAAATGAAAATAAGCTAACAAAATGGCAGCAGAATAAACCAGCATTACCAATAAATTAGTAACTGTCAGCACAACATGTGGTGTAGACTTCACATACAAAAGGGGCCAAGGTGCCAACAGAATGACCCTGCATTACAAATAAATTAGCTACTGTTAGCACAGCGTGTTGTGTAGACTTCATGTACAATAGATCCCAGGAACTCGAATTATGATTACAATAATATCAGCAACTGCTCACTGCTAAAATAAGAATTATTTAAATATGTAAATACATCACCTGTATTTCAAGTTCCGATTTGACTGTCCAGTTTTTATCTTCGTACATATCACCAGACTCATCCAGCAGATTAGAAGTGGGTAACAGGTCAACTGATTCCTAGAAAGTATAATACAAGTATGAGCCAACGTAAAACATGCAACCAGAATAATTGTACTAAGTTATGTTGAAAAATAAAATATTAAACATCCTAGTTAGGCTACAATTTGGTGGCAAGTATTAAGTCACTAAACCTTGCTTGTTTTGAACATCACTAAGATTGCTATGTTACACGATATATATAATAAATACAACTTACAATATTAGGTAATTCATCAGTGTGAGACGGCCATTCTGGCTCACTCATAATGAGTGTTTGTTGCTCCATATTGTCCAGCAAACTAGAACACACAAAGTACACTTAAGGATAATAAGAAGCCATATACTTATACCAGTACGCCAAATCATTATTATTATTATTATCAAATGAGGTAATTTCAGAACTCAGAATACAAATAAGACTACAGTAATGAGAATATAACCCTCCTGGTGCACAGTGAGAAGAAGAGGTTAGCGCTCGACTTTATATGATATTAACTTAGTTAGGGAATAACAACAAGTAAAATATTAAGATCTATCCAGGGGAGTATATAAGGAGGGTGCTGAGGGAGTTCCAGCCCCCGTCCCCCGGAAAAAAGCCAGTACAAATTATGAAAGTGTTGCTTTGGTAAGAGCATGAAATAAGTGTTAATTTGGTTGTAACCTAAGCTTAACTTATTGGCTAAGTTAAAAACAATATAAAGATTGAAATTAGACTAAGCCGTGGTGTAGTGGCTAGCATTCTTGGCTGCCGCCCCGGATGTCCGAATTCGATTCCCGGCTCTGCCAATAAATTTTAATTCTAGTCTGAGGGCTGGAACGGGGTACTCGGCCTTGAGAGGCAAAACTGTGAATTCCACAGAACGGAACTTTTGAAAAATAAATTATCCACTTGTAAAAAAAAAATATATGTTTACATTACTTTTTAGTAAATTGACAAATATTTAGACACTAGCAGGTACCCGCGGCTTCGCCCGTGATCAAGACAATGGGGACGATACATTATTGCTGATAATTGGTCTATTCTATTACAGCAATCGCGGCTACAGGTGGGTCCATTCTAATTCTGAATATTTTGATACATACAGTATATTGATATGAGCAGCAAAGTGGGAATTTTATAGAGTTGTGAAAGTCTGCAGGGTTCGATGTTACATTATGTTAACACATTTTATATTACGTTTTTGGTTTTGCCATCTTCTGCTGAGACATAACGATTTTGTTGTCCGGATGCCATCGAGCACGCCACATACAGTTGCCCATGGGAAAAAAATGGTTTTGTCTAAATGTACACGTGCTACTCTTAAGTGTGTGTCAATGCGCTTTGTTAAAGAAATTGTGAATATTGTTTGAAGAGGGAACTGCACTCTTGCACACTGGAATGGCATATCTATCGGAATATGGAGAATTAAAAGTATTCTTACTTAAGCTATTCTGGATGTAATTTGGTCATACTTATTGATGATTTGAACGTCAACATATCGATATTAATAGACCTATAGTTAAATATCTCTCACCTTGGCCGCTGATGTACATTATGCAGTCTCTTCCAGTGTTACATCCCAGGGATTTAAATTCTCCAACAACCCTTTCGCCTCACATGCCTCTCTAAGTAATTAAAATTCCTGATTGTTGTTGTGTGAGTCTTCAGTTTTTTAACTGGTTTGATGCAGACCTCCATTTCTCCCTCTCCTGAGATAATCGTTTCATCTCTACATAGCTACCACACCCTACATCTGAGGCAATCTGTTTAACCCTGGTTTACCCCAACAGTTTCTAGTCCCCGACCCTCCCATCCATAACTAAGCTTGATATTCCTGGGTGTCTTAATATGTGTCCTACCCTCCTAACTCTTCTCTCCATTAGCAGTCGGCAGAAACATCTCAACTCTCCCACTCGTCTTACTACCTCTTCATTTGTTACCCTATCTACCCATCTGATCATCATTCTCCTGTATCACCACATTTCAAAAGCTTCAATTCTCCTCTTTTCTGCTGCACCATTAGTCCATTAGTCTAACTCAGCAACTTGTCTAGGTTTAAGCCGTACCTTGTGCGGGGAAACAATGGCCGTGAATGACAAAATACCAACTTTATTGAAATAAGTTTGTCCAATTCCTCAGTAAGAGTAATTAAGAAAAAATAATAATTTAACGTGACAGCCGGTAGAATACGACACATTCGTCTGTGAATATGGGTTGCTGATCATGGTAAAGAACGAAAAAGGGCATATCAATATTGGCAAACAGAAATATTCAGTTAACAAAAAACAAATTTATAAAGAAAATGAACGCATACCGTGCAAAATAGAAAGCACCTTAACATTGTAAATTAGAGTAAATATCTGAAAGCTGGCTTACAATAACCAGCTCAAGGAGTAAAAAATTAGACTCAAAATCACGATTGTATCCGACCCCAAAAACCACCTCTATAAATAATATATATCTCATTTTACGCGTATCAATGCGAGGAGCATCGTGGGGAAACTAACCCCGCGTTTAAAGGCCCTAAAACGAACGGTTTTCGAGATATTGCCAGAAAACTATCCCCGGTCTGTGAAATTTCAGCGGTTGCCATAGTAACGTTGATCTGTTTCTCAGAAGGAACACAGTTATTTGGGAATATCTCCGAAACCGTTCATTTTAGGAACTTAAAATGTGTGTTTCGGGGTCCCTACAGGACCTCCGAGTATTGTTTCTCGTATCTGGTGGCTTAAAATGAGCTAAATCCGATCTTTGTACCGACTGTCCTTGCTCAGTGACAAAGGGCCGAAAAAAGTCACTTACAAATTGAATTTTCAAAAACCGCTTTTTAGTGAGCCTCTACATACTCATATGAACCAACATGCAAACTTTCAGCTTTCTAGGTCTAGTGGTTTGAGCCCAGCGTCGATGAGTCAATTTTGGATGCTCAATGCCAAAGGGCCAAAAAAAGTCACTTACAAATTGAATTTTCAAAAACCGTTTCTTAGTGAGCCTCTACAGACTCGGGTAAACCAACATGCAAAATTTCAGCTTTCTAGGTCTAGTGGTTTGAGCCCTGCGGTGATGAGTCAATTTTGGATTATGTATAATAGATTTCTATTCATACTCCATAGACATTAATCGAAAATTCTTTAAGTATAACATTATATTTGCGTGTGGTGTTGTATTTTACAACTTTGTTTTGTATTGCCAGTAATTGTAGCCTGTATAAATTTTGAATCTTATCTAAAAGAATTACTCAAAGTTATATGCTCTAAGATATTGGTTGATATTTCTGGGTATTTTCCGGTGACAATTCCCTGAGAATACCCACAATTTTCCAGGATAGCCAGCCCCCCCCCCCCCCCTTCCACCCCGCCGCCGAAAAAAATTGTATATACGCCCTTAGATCTATCATTGCGATAGAATGAGGATTTACTGGTGCCAGCCACAGAAATGAGGCTTCCTACAAATTGGTTTTACACAAATATGAGCACAATATGACGGGGCAGAGAATAACACTGCAAACCTATGAACGTATGAGTAAACTCAAGTCACACCACGAGTAGGCCAACTACGAATTGTCAGTGACTGGTGAAGGGGGTGAAGCTGATTCCTGCCCGTGGTGCCCCTGCTAAGGTAGTTGGAATTATATTTCCATTACCGAACTGAACGTCAGCAATCCAGAAGCAAATCAAAGAATGGTGAAAATTAATATAAACCGGCCCTTTTCAGCGCCAAAACTGACAATCATCTCTGTCAATATTGAAGGTCTTTCATCCACCAAGGAAGAGTTATTAAGCCAGATATGCCATGATCAGAAATGTGATTTACTATGTATTCAGGAAACCCACCGAGACTTGACTCTCCACCGTCCAAAAATCAAGGGTATGAGCCTAATAGTTGAACATCCTCATCGACATTATGGCAGCATTATCTTTGCCAAACCTAATATTCAGATCGTCTCCACAGGAATTTCCATTGTAGATGACACCGAAATTCTTACAGTAGAGCTTAGCAACTGTTCTGTAACATCAGTTTATAAGCCCCCAGGTACTGTATTTAAATTTGTAGAACCCAGCAACTTCCAGCATCAATCTGTGAAGTTTGTTGTTGGTGATTTCAACAGCCGTAACACAATATGGGGTTACTCAACTACCGATGAAAGTGGTGAGGCCGTGGCTGAATGGGCAGACTCATATGATCTCAACTTATTGCATGATAACAAACTTCCAGCATCTTTCAACAGTGCAAGATGGAGGCGTGGATATAATCCCGATATGATATTTGTGAGTGAAAACATATCTCATTTATCAATAAAATCAGTGGGTCAAGCTATTCCTCACACGCAACACCGGCCTATTATATGCCAGATTTATGCTGCCATTCGACCACAGTCAGTTCCTTTCCGACGTAGATACAATTTTAAGAAGGCTGATTGGGAGAAATTTACCATTTCTCTAGATGAGAATATTCTAAATATTGAGCCAGTTCCTGAATTATATGACGACTTTGTAAATATCGTGAAGTATTGTTCCCGTGTTTCAATTCCCCGAGGCTGCAGAGCACAATATATAAAAGGTCTGACTTCGGAAACTGAGGAACTTTTGAAAAACTATCTTGACCTCTTTGATAATGACCCATTTGGTAACGATACCCTTCAAGCTGGGGAAGATCTTTTAACAGCGATTTCCAAGAACAGGAACGATGCATGGTGCCAATTGATGGAGGAGACGGATCTAAGTAAGAGTAGTCAGAAAGCCTGGAGACTCCTTAAGTACCTGAGTTGTGATCCAACAACAAAAGAGGGACACAAAAATATAACAGCTAATCAGATTGCTCGTCAGCTCGTGGAAAATGGTAAATCTGACCATCCATTACGCAGGTCAGATCATAAAATTGCTCGGTCAGAAGAACTCGAGACTAGTCAACTTATGCAACCTTTTTGCATGGCAGAACTGACGGCAGCCATTGATAGTTGTACGATCGGCAAGGCAGCAGGAGTAGATGATATCAGATTAGAGCAGATCAAACACTTTGGGGAACGAGCAAGAGAATGGGTCCTAGCTTTCTTCAACAACTGTTTGAAATCCTGCAATTTCCCAAAAACCTGGAGGAAATCACGAGTCATACCGATTCTGAAACCTGGTAAAATGTCAACTGAACCTCAAAACTACAGGCCAATATCCTTGTTGTGTCACCTGCTTAAAATCTTTGAACGAATGTTACTGAACCGCCTAGTTCATGTCGTAGAGCCTGCTCTCATACAACAACAAGCAGGCTTCAGACCAGGGAAAAGTTGTACATCCCAGATCCTTAACCTCACTCAATTCATTGAGGATGGCTTTGAAACACGGAATATCACGGGAGTAGCTTTTATCGATTTGACCGCTGCCTATGACACTGTCAATCATCGTGCTTTGTTACAGAAGATTTATGGAATCACGAAGGATTACAGTTTCACAAAACTTATTGAAAGTTTCCTTCAAAACAGGAGATTTTATGTGGAATTCCAAGGACAGCGCAGTCGATGGAGACGTCAAAGAAATGGCTTACCTCAAGGTAGTGTTCTATCACCAATGTTGTTTAACGTCTACACTAACGACCAACCACTTCCAAGGAACACTAGAAGTTTTCTTTATGCCGACGATCTAGCATTAGCTTGTCAGGGGAAATCCTTCGAAGATGTTGAAGCTCATTTAACACAAGCATTGACTGAGTTGGATGTCTATTACTATGATAATCAACTTCGTCCAAATCCATCAAAAACTCAGTTGTGTGCATTTCATCTGAAGCACAAGCAGGCTCGTCGTGAACTTAACGTCTCTTGGCAAGGAACACGCTTAGTTAACACTCCTCATCCAAAATATCTGGGAGTTACCCTCGATCGTACTCTGACCTACAAACAGCATTGCCGGAATACCAGACTAAAGGTGGAAGCTAGGAATAACATCCTACGTAAGATCACTGGTAGCACCTGGGGCTCTCAACCATCAACCTTGAGAACGACAGCGCTTGCAACATGTTACAGTGTTGCAGAATATGCATGTCCAGTGTGGTACAAATCCACCCATGCAAATAATGTTAACAAGGCGCTTAATGAAACATGTAGGCTTATTACAGGTTGTTTGAAGCCTACACCTCTTGCAAAACTTTACCAGCTTGCAGGGATAGCACCACCGGATATACGTCGTGAGGTAGCAGCCAATGAAGAGAGAGCTAAACAGGTTAATCAGTTTTCCCATCCGTTGTACGGTTATGTACCAGCCACCCGTAGGTTGAAGTCCAGGAGAAGTTTCCTCAACACCACTGCAGTCTTGCTAACTACACCAGCTACAGCTAGAAAACAATTGTGGACTTCTCGGCTTGGGAATAACTCTCTATGGGATCACCCTTCGGAAAGCCTCCCACCTGGACATGATCAGAAATGGATCGTGTGGAGGGCACTTAATCGTCTCCGTTCTGCTGTTGGAAGATCTAAGGATAACTTGCAGAAATGGCACTTCCCCGTCGACTCCACCAACTGCGACTGCGGTATGCCCCATACCATGGAGCATCTACTGAATTGTCCGCTGTGCCCTGCCACTTGTACAGCAGAAGATCTTTTACTAGCAACTTCCAATGCTATACAGGTTGCACATTTTTGGTTGACCGTGGTTTGAAAAGACATTGTGTGTTGTATGGTTTACTTCTCTTTTTTTTTTTTTTGTAAATATGTATGTAATTTTAGTGTAATCCAGTATTTTGTTTGCTTCTGACACGAATAAAAAAAAAGTGACTGGATACAATGAGATTCAGCAAGACAATACCTCCGACTCGTGTTACTAAAAAAACACTTCAAAACAAACACGCCACATCTCCCTCAGAACCAACAGTAAACGGAAGGAATTCGAAGATGTATTTACCTGTACCAACTTATAAATACTATCACTGGGTAACTTGTATAATTGTCGTCATAAAGAAGTTACTAGTAGTTACACATTTAAACCTGTGTAGGTCCTCGGCAATCAAATATCGTAAATTAATCTACACGGGGCTCGAACATGTCCAAGCAGAACTCTGGTTGTACGATTCGTCTTCATTATGAAATTTAGTCACGTAGAGGGTTCGCAATTATATACATCTTAATCACATTGACGACTTCTTCAATAGTCCGCAATTATATACATTTTAATCACGTTGAAGATTTTGTCAACAGTATGCCAAATTATTACGATTATCAAATGAATTCAAATAAGACTACAGTAATGAGAAGAAGAGGTTAGCGCTCGACTTTATATGATATTAACTTAGCTAGGGTATAATATCAAGTACAATATTAAGATGTATCATTGCGACAGAATGAGGAATTACTGGTGCTAGCCGCAGACATGAAGCGTCCTATAAATTGGTTTCACAAAAACCTAAGCACAATGTGATGACGTAGAGAATTACAGTACACTACAAATTATATCCGTGAAAGAAAACTCGGCTACATCACGAGTAATCCAACTAAGAAATTGGCAGTAACTGGACACAAGGAGTTTCAGAAAATCCAGGGCAATACTTCCGACCCGTGTTACAATAAGCCCACTTCAAACCAAACTCAACATAAATCCCTCAGAACCAACACTGAATTTCAGGGATTCGAAGATGTATTTATCTTGAACAACTTATGAATAATATAACGGGTAACTTATATAATTGTTGCCATAAACAAGTCTCTAGGTACACATCTAAACCTGTGTATCTTCGACAATCAAATTTATTCTTCATGTATGAGTTAAAATGCCATAAACTTTTCGATTAATGCAGTTCTCATGGAAACTTAAATAAAAGTGACTAGGCCTACTTACTACAGAGCTGCAACATTTGTGTAATTTGGTGTGTTATATGATAAACAATGATGAAGAAGGGTGCCCCAATATTGATGAATTATTTCCCTAATACGGTGTCCCAAATGTCTTCTGTTCCCTCTGGATTTGAATAACAAACAGATGATGTTTATTTCTTGGTAGGAAGATTGAAATAAAAGATTTGTGGGATGTTGGCTTTCACGGTCATGAAATTAAACTCCAGCAATTCTTCTAGGTTGATGCAGTGGCGGTGCGAAGTTTCTTTCAGATACCGGTGTATAAAACGTTTTCAGCAGTCCCTTGGTAAGAGAGGACAGACGTATGCACGTGAAAATTTTGGAGCAATATCGGTACATTATGTCATGTACCGGTAAATACTCTTAACAATCTTCTGGCACACCTGTCCAGCTCCTCGTTGGTCCCTATTCCTGGCACTCTCACATTGCTTTCTTGTCGGCACGAACCATACACTGACAGCGCGAAGAGAACACTGGGATCGAACTCAAATTGCGCTGCGCAAAGAGACAATGCGCATCTCATTTGCACTGGTCACAAATGTATCAAAGCTCGCTGTGCGTGGATATGCCATTGCGAACAGCCTAAGAGGAACTGCTCATTTATACAGCGTGGCTGGACCCCATCTGGAAAGTGGACCATGCATTATGACCTGTTTATTATAGTAGCCTACTTTTTTGCTGGTGGAACTAGAGCTCCCTCATCATTTATTTTAGCGTATGGCTTATAGTGAAGGGAGTGTCCGAGGACATGTTCTGTTTGTCAGAGTTTGTAGCTGCTTCCATGCGGATACCCATGGGGTGGGCTACAAATACCGTCACGTGTTGAGCGTTTCCTGGGGAGCAAAGTGTGAATGAAAGGATGAGGAATTAAAAGGTAGCGTCTGTGGCCTATAGTAGGGACCAAGCCCCGCATTTGCCTGGACGTAAGATGGGAAACCACAGAAACCCATCTTCAAGGTTGCCAGCAGGGGGATTCGAACCTCCTCGCCTCCCGCTGTGAACGACTGCCTGCAGCCACGCCGTAACGACCACGACCAACTCATCCGATCCCTCAGCATTATCTTATCCCTATAAAGGTACCGTACCAAAAGATGGGATATTGGCTTTCATAGCCGACCGGGACACAGTATAAACCTTGAAGATTTGCTGGAGTGTAAGAGATGTGTGGTTTATAGGTCCGACGTTTGTTTTTGGCCAGTGGCCGTAAAATCTGCGCATCCACTGTGCTAACCATTCAATCTCCTTCCTTCTTTCCTTCGTTCCCTCTGAAAGTGCGTGCATGCAGGTGTTAATGCAATTGCAGACAAAAGATCACTGAATGCTCTTCTGAAGGCTTCTTTGTTCGTAACTTTATCGGTCCAGGGTATATTTAACATTCTTCGATGGATCCAGATTTTGAGTGCCTCTAGATTTTTCATGGTGCTAGCCTTAGTCCCAGACTCCATACCATATACGAGTTAGTATATACCCAATAGTATTAACAGCTATCCACCAAAGTCCAAGCCTCCGTACCACATAAGAGCTAGTATATACCCAACAGTATTAGTACCTATCCAAAAAGACCAAGCCTCCATACCATATAAGAGTTAGTATATACCCAATAGTATTAGCAGCTATCCACCAAAGTCCAAGCCTCCATACCATATAAGAGTTAGTATATACCCAATAGTATTAGTAGCTATCCACTAAAATCCAAGCCTCCATACCATATAAAAGTTAGTATATACCCAATAGTATTAGTAGCTATCCACCAAAGTCCAAGCCTCCATACCATATAAGAGTTAGTATATACCCAATAGTATTAGCAGCTATCCACCAAAGCCCAAGCCTCCATATCATATAAGAGTTAGTATATACCAATAGTATTAGTAGCTATCCACCAAAGTCCAAGCCTCCATACGATATAAGAGTTAGTATATACCCAATAGTATTAGTAGCTATCCACCAAAGTCCAAGCCTCCATACCATAAAAGAGTTAATATATACCCAATAGTATTAGTAGCTATCCACCAAAGTCCAAGCCTCCATACCATAAAAGAGTTAATATATACCCAATAGTATTAGTAGCTATCCACCAAAGTCCAAGCCTCCATACGATATAAGAGTTAGTATATACCCAATAGTATTAGTAGCTATCCACCAAAGTCCAAGCCTCCATACCATAAAAGAGTTAATATATACCCAATAGTATTAGTAGCTATCCACCAAAGTTCAAGCCTCCATACCATATAAGAGTTAGTATATACCCAATAGTATTAGTAGCTATCCACCAAAGTCCAAGCCTCCATACCATAAAAGAGTTAATATATACCAATAGTATTAGTAGCTATCCACCAAAAGTCCAAGCCTCCATACCATATTTATTTATTTATTTAATCGTATGGTGAATTACATAAAAACAAATCACAAATCCAAGTTCAAGTTTTGGAGCCATTCCACAGTACATTCTCGAAGATGAAACAGATCACTAGGGCTTCCATACCATATAAGAGTTAGTATATACCCAATAGTATTAGCAGCTATCCACCAAAAGCCAATAAATTCAAACTACAAGTTCTTTAATGGTGTACTAGTTTCGCCCACATTGTGGTTTTCTTCAGCTTGCGTAATATTTTAACAAGTGGACAACTGGTTGACTGCTGCGAGTATGGTATTGATATAAACAGATGTATAAAACTTACCGGTATTTATTATTAGTAATATTTTGAAATAATCTTAAAATTTAGAAAAAACTCAGATCTGTTACAATAATAATCTTATATATATATACAAGCTGACCCGGAAGACGTTGTCCTGCCAATCAAAGAACGTGTTGTAACTTTGTTTCTTGAAGTGGTTTTGGATACACAATATTTTTTTCAATTTCTGTTAACTGCCTCTAAACTATTGTGAATTGAATTAACTAATTTAGAAACATTCGTTGGAGCGTGCACAACAACTCTCCAAAGTTTCATCGCAAACGGATACGGGATTTGGTTTAAATGATTCGTGCGCTGTCACTCATTTGTTGAATCTACTCGTGCTCTACCAACTGTGAAATGGATTTACTAAGTTAGAAAGCTTCACGTAAGTGTACACAACAACTCATCAAAGTTTCATCGGAATCGGATGAATGACATATGAACGCATAAGTGATTTTCTTTGAACAATTCGCGTGCCGTCACACATTTGTTGAATCTGCTCATGCGCTACCTATTGTAAAATAGATTTACTAAGCCTGAAACCTTCTCTGGCGTGTACTCAATGATTCACCAAGGTTTGATCACAATCGGATGAATGATATATGACCGCATACGGGATATTGTGGAAACGATTCGCGCGCCGTCGCTCATTTGTTGAATCTACTCGTGCGCTACTTATTAAAAACTGGATTTACTAAGACAGAAACATTTCCTGGAGTGTACACAACGATTCACCAAAGTTTCATCGCAATCGGATAAATGGTATCTGGACGCATACGGTACTTTGTTGAAATGATTCGCATGCCGTCACACATTTTTTGAATCTACTCGTGCGCTACCTATTGTAAAATGGATTTATTAAGCCACAAACCTTCCGTAGGGTGTACACAACATCTCACCCAAGTTTCATCGTAATCGGACGAATGGTATTTGAACGCATACGGGACCTTATTGAATCGCTTCGTGCGTCGTCGCTCATTTGTTGAATCTACTCGTGCGAAACCTCCTGTGAAATGGATTTACTAAGTTAGAAACCCTCACGTAAGTGTACACAACATCTCACCCAAGTTTCATTGCAATCGGATGAATGGTATATGAACGCATACGGAACTTTGATTAAAAGTTCGCGCGTCGTTGCTCATTTGTTGAATCTACTCGTGAGCTACCTATTGTAAAATGGATTTACGAAGTTAGAAACCCTCACGTAAGTGTACACAACATCTCACCCAAGTTTCGTCGCTATCGGACGAATGGTATTTGAACGCATACGGGACTTTGTTGAAACGCTTCGCACGTCGCCGCTCATTTGTTGAATCTACTCGTGCGCAACCTCCTGTGAAATGGATTACTAAGTTAGAAGCCTTCACTTAAGTGTACACAACAACAGTTTCATCTCAATCTATGAATGGAATATAAACTTATACGGGATTTTGTTGAAACGCTTCGCGCGTCTTTACTCATTTGTTGAATTTAGTCGTGCGCTACCTAATGTGAAATTGATTTACTAAGCCAGAAACCTTCCCTGGAGTGTACACAACATCTCACCCAAGTTTCATCGCTATCGGACGAATGGTATTTGAACGCATACGGGATCTTTTTGAAACGCTTCGCGCGTCGTCGCTCATTTGTTGAATCTATTCGTGCGCTACCTAATGTGAAATGGATTTACTAAGCCAAACACCTTCCCTGGAGCTCTCTCAACATATCACCCAAGTTTCATGGCAACCGGATGAATGGTATATGAACGCATACGGTACTTTGAAACGCTCTAACGTGCAGAGACAAACAGTAGAATTCGACATCACTGCCACCTTTGGTATAAAACACAACTTTTCGCCACGGGCGGAGTGTATGTAATGGCGGTAGTTGCACAGGTTGCGACCAGGTGGCTCTAACGTGCAGATACAAACCGTCCAAAGACATCAGCTTTCACGAAGGCCAAGGCTAGTGGTTTCCATGACAACTGTTCTTGACTGTATATTGTGGTTCTAAAATTGTGTGTAAATTGTGGTTCTAAAATTATGTTCATTCCACCTACCGGGTCAGATTGTGAATCTAAACCATACATGGACCCACCCTAATATACATACCAAATTCCATCAAAATCGGTTCAGTCGTTTAAAAGGAGTTCAGTCACATACACACGTGTCGAAGAATTATATATATAAAGATAAAGGAATGCCTGTTTGTTTGTATTTTATGCGTTCATATACCATTCATCCGATTGCGATCAAATTTTGGTGAGTTGTTGTACACTCTTCCGGGAGGTGTATAGGCATAGTTAATCGATTTGAAAATAGATAGCACGCGAGTAGATTAAACAAATGCGTAATGGCGATGCGTTCATACACAATTCATCCGATTGCGATCAAATTTTGGTGAGTTGTTGTGCACAGTCCCGAAAAAGTTATAGGCGCAGTAAATCCAATTTACAATAGATGGCGCGATTAGCTTCAACAAAATGGCGTGCGTTTTGTTTTTTCAAGAAAGTCCCACATGCGTTCATATACCATTCATCCCATTGCAATGAAACTTGGGTGAGATGTTCTGTACACTTCAGGTAAGGTTTGTGGCTTAATAAATCCAGTTAAGAATAGGTAGCGCACGAGTAAATTCAACAAATGAGCGACGACGGGCGAAGCGTTTCAACTAAGTCCTGTATGCGTTCACATACCATTCGTCCGATAGCGATGAAACTTGGGTGAGAGATTGTGTACACTACAGGCAAGGTTTCTGGCTTAGTAAATTCATGTTACAATAGGTAGTGCACGAGTAGATTCAACAAATGAGCGACGACTCGCGAAGCGTTTCAACAATGTCCCGTATGCGTTTATATGCTATTCGTCTGATAGCGATGAAACTTGGGTGAGATGTTGTGTACACTTCGGGGAAGGTTTCTGGCTTAGTAAATCCACTTAACAATGGGTAGCGCACGAGTAGATTCAACAAATGAGCGACGACGGGCGAAGCGTTTCAACAAAGTTCTGTATGCGTTCATATACCATTCGTCCGATAGCGATGAAACTTAGGTGAGATGTTGTGTACACTTCAGGGAAGGTTACTGGGTTAGTAAATCCACTTTACAATAGGTATCGCACAAGTGGATTAAACAAATGAGCGACGACGTGCGAAGTGTTTCAACATAGTCCCGTATGCGTTCATATACCATTCGTCCGATAGCGACTAAACTAGGGTGAGTTGTTGTGTACACTTCAGAGAAGGTTTCTGGCTTAGTAAATGCACTTAACAATAGGTAGCGCACGAGTAGATTCAACAAATGAGCGACGACGGGCGAAGCGTTTCAACAAAGTCCTGTATGCGTTCACATAGCATTCAGCCGATAGCGATGAAACTTGGGTGAGAGGTTAAGTACACTTCAGGCAATGTTTCTGGCTTAGCAAATCCACTTTGCGATAGGTAGGGCACGAGTAGATTCAACAAATGAGCGACGACGCGCGAAGCGTTTCAACAAAGTCCCGTATGCGTTCATATACTATTCGTATGGTAGCGATGAAACTTGGGTGAGATGTTGTGTACACTTAAGGGAAGGTTTTTTGGCTTAGTACATCCACTTTACAATAGGTATCGCACAAGTAGATTCAACAAATGATCGACGGCACGCGAATCGCTTAAACAAAGTCCCGTGGCGTTCAAATACCATTCATCCGATTGCTATGAATCTTTGGTTGAATTGTTGTGCACACTCCAGGAAAGGTTTCTGACTTAGTAAATCCTTTTTACAATATTTAGCGCACGAGTGGATTCAACAAATGTGTAACGGCGCGCGTATCGTTGAAAAAAAAATCGTATGCAGGACTGTACTCAACTCACCAACGTTTTATCACAATCGGATGAATGGTATATGAACGCATACGGGACTTGGTTGAAACGATTCACGCGCTGTCAATCATTAGTTGAATCTACTCGTGCGCTACCAATTGTAAAATGGACTTACTAAATCAGATTACACAGTATTACACACTATTACACAGTATTTCCAAAATAATTTCTGGGTCTCTATTGACAATTGTTGTGTATAAATGCGAGTTAAATGGGCGTCAGGATACGTCATTAATTATTTTCTTAAATAAATTACGTAGCCTCTACAATTGAACTTCGTCAGTCTTGCTTTTTATCCTTGTGCCGTTGAGTGAAGTGATTGCTTAACTGTTGAGATTTTGTTCCCAAGTGGATGCCAATGATTGATGGCTTGACCTGGTATACATGTTTTGTGGGGACGTGATCAACTGGAGATGTTCACATCCCGATGATAGGGTTTTAATGCAATCCAAACTTTCATTTAGAGGGTTATGTTTTGAAATTCATCCTCCGTGGTGGTAATGTAGTATTAAGTTAAGTAACCACTTACTGAGTTCCGTGAAGAACTAAAGCCTATTTTCCTATATCCTACTTATGTTAATTGCCACAATCAACATACAAAATTTCAGTTTGATTGCTGCAGTAGATTCGTAGATATTGAGAACCGACTAAATATTTCGGATGGTCACCATGTTGGATATTTATATATGTAGGTCTCAGAGTTATGTACTGTTACATAAAGATTATTGTGTACGTATAGTATTCAAACTTCAATCGCTTGGTTAGGACACAAGAAGTAAAAATGAGATTTAAAAATTTTGCACAGCTGCCATCTTGTGGTTATGGAAACAATTGAAATAAATTAGATGCCAGCGGATTAACATTTGTATAAAGATTTACTGTACCAAGTTTCACTGCACTCGGATGGTTAAATTGCGAGAAACGTCCATGTGAATGTTTATATTTCGCGTCGCCACCTTGTTGGATTTGTGATCACCAGGTTATTGAAAGTCCTATAGGTAAACTTAGGTTCATAGCTTCTATGAACATAAACCATTCAGTTTGATTGCTGTAATAGATTCGTAGATATTGAGAACCGTCTACATTTTTCACATGGTCGCCATGTTGGTATATATATATATATATATATATATATATATATATATATATATAGGCCACAGAGTCATGTACCACTAAAGGAAAATTATTGCATAGGTTCATTATTCAAACTTTCACTTCAATCGCATGATTACGACACAAGAAATAAAAACTTTATTTTAAAATTTGCACAGCCGCCGTCTTGAGGTTATGTACACAATTGAAATAAATAAGATACCAGTGCATTACAATAATTATAAACATTCGCTGTACCTAGCTTCATTGCGTTTGGATCATTAAATCACGAGAAAAGTCCATTTAAAACTTTCAACTTCGCTTGGCCGCCATTTTCGATTTGTAGTTAAACGGTTTTCGAAAGTCTCATAGATGAACTTCCCTTTATCTCCGGACAAAATTTCAAGATGATATCGGTAATAGTTTCAGAGATATAGAATGCCGGTGAAATATTTCGCACAGCCGCCATCTTAAGGTTATGTAAACAATTGACCGAAGTTTGATATCGGTGCATTGCAATGTGTTTATACATATACTGTACCAAGTTTCATTGCGGTTGGTTTGTTCAATCGCGTGAAACGACTATTTAAAAGTCGCAAATTCGCTTAGCCGCCATGTTGGTTTTGTAGTTACCAGATTTTCAAAACTCACATAGGTGAACTTATAGTAGTTTCCTTTATCACCGTATAATATTCCAGGGTGATGTCGGAAATAGTTCCGGAGATATTGAAAGCTGGTGAAATATTTCGCACAGCCGCCATGTTGGATTGGTGAGACGTAACAAAATTTGAAGGGCACGGTCCGGGTCGTCCTAAATAGTGCTATGACCTGGCCGAGTTTCATTGAAATCGCTCTAGCCGTTTAAAAGAAATTAGTGACACACACACACACGAATCACACACACACGCACGCACACACAGACAGACACACGGACAAAAGGTGATCACATAAGCCTATTTTTTCATAAATGAAAATAGGCTAAAATGGTAAGTTTCTCACAGGAGAGTCAGCAAGACAGCCGCGACATATTCCACCCTCATCTCTATATATATATAAATGAAAGTTTGTCTGTTTTTTCTGAATTTCTACGAAAATTAGTGTTATTTACGCGTTTCAGACTGTTTTGTGACAGATGCGCGCGAAAATATTTTTTTTTCTTTCTGTGGACAATTTTGTTTCCTTATAACTCGAGAACGGCTGGGTGGATCGACGTTAAGTTTGGTACACATATCCTTCAGAGCACGGCACTATTCATTGATGTAACTCTTCTCTGTACCTCTCATAAAAGGGGGCCTTCCCCCTTAAAATATTTGCTGAAATAGGCGTAGAAGGGTGAGACAAAGCTCATTTTCAGCCCCTCAATGTGAGAAAAAAAACTCGGGGGCCCAAAAGGGACCCCGAAAACCACATTTTAAGGCCCTAAAACCAATCGTTTTTGAGATATTCCCTGAAAATAAATTTCATTTAATACTATTCTGAAAGAAAGCAAGTCGGTAACCATGGCAACAGAAACTCACAGGCCAATCTATTGCTGTAAGACGCATTACAATTCCATTTATTATATTACTGAGATAGTTTGCAAACGGCTATAAGTTTATAACAGAACCAAATTAAGCTGTAAAATTCATCAATACATATAATGCGCTTAAGGGGGTCAAGGGGTACTCTAGATTTTTTTCACGCGATTTACACGTGCTGGTGTGGTACGGAAGGTCTATTATATATCCATCCCTATAATGTTATATTATTATTTTAATTATTATTATTATTATACTACGGCCTACAACGACGAGACAAAACTTATTTTCAGCCCCTTGGTATCAGAAACAAAACTAGGGGCCCCTAAACAGACGTATAGAGTCCCCGAAAAATACATTTTAAGGTTCTAAAACCTAGAGTTTCTCAGATATTCACAGAAAACTAATTTCATTTAATAAACTAATGTACGAATGCAAGCCAGTCACCATGACAACATTGTCTCAAAATGTTACATCCAACTTTCCATCCATTTCTGCAAGAAGTAATGCCACTCCGTTTATTAAATTTCTGTGAAAGTTTGCAATTGGCTATAAGATTATCACGGAACCAACAAAAACTGTAAAATTCATCAATGCGCTTAAGGGGGTCAAGGGGTACCCTAGATATTTTCACAAGACTTAAACGTGCGATATGTCGTACAGAAGGTCTATTATATCTTCAAACAGCAACATTATTTTTAAAAAATCCCGAATTGAAATAGTTTAATTTTATTTCATTGCTTTGCTTTTAGGAATTTGGGCCATTGGAGGCTTAAAAATCCTGAATTTTCATGCACCACAAGCCTTCATAATTTATTAAAGGGGTCTTCCTCTGGATGCGGACTTGACACAACAGTGAGGGTCAGTTATTATGTGACGTGTATTGCGTTTCATCTACGAGGTTTTCAATTTTATTTTCACGTCAGGAAGTATACGTTAAGTGAATTTAGTTTCAGAACATATTTCAACTAATCATTTTTCTTTGTCGACAAACAGGTTCCAAGCCCCTAACCATTGCAACAGTAGCTCAATTGATTACGTCTGGTTATTAATACCGAAGACCGTTCGAAGAAAGGGTACTTCAGCTAGTCTCTTTATAAAACGCACCGTTAGTTCGTTGCAATATTTGCGTGAGAGCGAAAGTACATAGCTAAGTGTAGTTAAGTGTGTTACCTTAAGCCACTAAATTAAACTCACTCAAAACTTTGTGGCATGGTTAAGTATCTCTACACGAATATTTTACGAGTTTGCCCTGAATAATAATGAATTAATAATGCATAATTAATAATAGTGGGGAAATATGTGAATTTCATTTTGAAGCGGAAGTTTAGCACGCGCATTATAAATGGAAAAGCCTAAACATTCCTATAAAGAGGGTAAATATAAAGTAACATGTTGTTTGTATGTTTAACACTTACTCATTTAAGTGAATTCCACTTTTATCTGCTTCATCATTCTGATTTTCTTCTTTTACATCCTGGGGATAAGATGGAATAATTTAAGTCAGTGTTATCACCTTATACTATTACCATGACGAATAGAAGGAGAAAGTGAGAAGACTCCTGAAGTTCAAGCGCGCCCCGCCAGGCAGCGCTAGAGTGGACAAGTTCCTCACAGCCGGGGTCAGCTGGTCTTAGGGATGGTGCTAAGGGAAACTAATTACTTTGTAACTAATACTCTTTTAAAAAGTAATTAGCGGTTACAATTAAAATAGCATGGCAGGGCACATTGGAAAATATAATTCACGGAAATAAGAACTACGGTCTTCATTACATGTTACGGAACACACAGATTCCTGGAATATACAGTCGGAGAAAGCCCAGATCTTTCTCGTAACATCTGCAGGATTAAGGATGTGAGGTTGTAGAGAGCTTGTCTTGCCACTGACTCCTAACGAATTCCTGGCCTTTTTATTTGATTGACTACCATCCCAAGTAAAGCCAGCCACCCCCGCCCCAGCCTCTTCTAACTGCAAAATTACCTAGACTTAGAATTTTTGCTTGAATGTCCCCTGGAGTAGCATTTCCGCTTGCATAAACAGCAACTGGCTGCACCCAATATATGCATGAAAGGTACCAACATGAACACTAGAGCGTGAATTGCAAGTACGTTCTTCTGGAGGTCAGGTGTGTGTTCACCTAAATCAACTAATCCATCTACTTTATCAGAAAAGCTATTTAACTCGATTTCCTCTCTTAGCTTCTCTTCTTCGAAAATTACAACACCGTAACTTGAATTATCATTCTTTTCTTCCTTAAAATAGTCTGAAATAGCATTTATACTATGCGCATTAACTCCATAAGGGCACTTTAGTCCTTTACAAAGTTTTCTCAAGTGACTTTCTGAAGGCAGAGGCAAGAGATTATGTCACCGACAATGACGGAATCCTTTCGGTGATTTTATTCTCAACAATAAACACTCTAAAATGAATTCATTGCTGTACCTCATTCCATTGCGAGATTTTTCCTGGCATTTCTTGAGCATAGTGTCTATTATCATATTTTCCTTCTTGCTAAGGTGTTCGTTATCAGGGGCGGATCCAGGAGAGGGCGAGGAGGGCGACCGCCCAGGGCTCCGCGGTCCTAGGGGCCCCGTGCCATGGATTTTTCTACATTAAAGTATACTTTTCAAACTAATTTATAATTCATATTCCTTTCTTCAGTGTAGCTATGACCTCTCGTGACCTTTTAGCAAGTTAAGATTTCAGTGAAATAATAGAAGACTTCAGCCGGGAAAAAAGTGGCAAAGTAATATTTTAATATTTCATTGTTTACATAATCTTATTCAAAGGGACATAAAGGTTTCTTTCATATTATTAAAATAATGTACTGTAGTGTATTCAAAATATTGTAACTATTCTTTATTTTATTATTATTATACTATTATTATTATTATTATTATTACCAAACTATTTTCCATTTGATTCGATTATTTTTTCTATTGTTGTGGGCCCCACCTTATCATATCGCCCAGGGCCTCGCAAGGCCTGGATCCGCCACTGTAATCGTTATCTTTGTAATTAAATGCCCGTGAATTTCGAACCTGCTTCTCCAGCAAATTAATTCTCGATTTTGCTGAGTTAAGGCAGGATCTAACGCGAATTAAATTACGGTTAGCATTCTTAAGGCGCCTTTTGAACAATATTATAGTCTTTTCAGCATCAGTAAGTACACTAGAATGACCCAAATTCTTATCAACACTGGATTGACCTTTTAATGCCTCATTCGTTGCTCCACTCCCATCTTCAATCTTCTTTCTTCTTTTACTGGTGGTGTCGAGATACTTTTTCCTGTTGGGAGCTTTACGGGACTTATTCTCACTACTTCGGTAAATTAGGGGGAAAATGAGGCACTGCTCCAGGTCGTAACTTCCACCACACATGAGAGATTTCCACTTCTTCACCATTCACTATAAAATTACCTGATTTTACTATCAAATCATCAGAGAAATGAATTTGACAAATTCTAATACTTCGCGTTAACTCCGTATCCTTTCGTGGAATAGCTCTGGCCCATTTTTCAAATTGATTTGTATTCTTCGGTGGTGAAAAAGATCGTATATCGTCAACTACTCTACCATATCCTGACTTACAGCCAGGCAAAAACCAGTACGGCATGTTGAACTATTAAATTAACAAAGCCGCATAAGAAATATGTTTGAAGTTCACAACACAAAACGCTGATGTACACAAGACACAATGAACTGAATTTAAGAACTGAATGCAAAGAAAATTCAATTTAATTCACACAAATATCTCACACAGTAACTTCTCGCGCACTTTTCTAAGACCCGGCTCGACCCAACAACAGGACACGTTGTTGGACATTATCGCTTGCAGTGCTTGTAGCGGCGGGACCACAAACTACCGTGCTATAATGGCGGAGTCCTCACACTAGGTCCTTCTATTCGTCATGCTATTACACAAATGACAATCCATGTAATTGTACAGCACTGCTCTGTGTAAGTGAAGATATATTCGCTGCATGACTTTCTACCGTCCATCACATCCTAGTGCTAGAGATAAACTTTATACGGATAAGCGGTTATAATCACCATTTCTGAAACTAATAATACACTTTTAGAGACCACATTAAATTTACAGCGAATTAAAATGATAATATCAATGCCCTAATGGAAGTAATAGTTTTAAGGATTGAGGACAAATGAACTTTTACTTTTAATTCTTTTAGCCGTAAGACCATAAGAGAGGGACAACAATACAATATACCATAACAGGTCCTACGGTCCAACAAGTGCACATATCATTGAGTAACAAGCTACTAGACTGCCCATACGAGCATAATTTTGGAGAATGAAGGCATAAATCAATCAACATTCAGATTATTATATCACGCATTTCTTCATAATTCACTGCAGATTTATATTTTAATGTTCAATAAGAACATTGATTTAATTAAATGCCTCTAAGGGGAGTCTATTGTAGAGCATGCCAGTAATTCTAAGAATTATGTGTCTGCTAGAGTACGGGAACACACAGTTTGCAAAGGAGATTAGAGCAGCCAGTAACTCTACGAATTATGTGTCTGCTAGAGTATGGGAGTACACAGTTTGCAAAGGAGATTAGAGCATGATAGTAACTATAAGAATTATGTGTCTGCTAGTGTACGGGAGCACACAGTTTGCAAAGGAGATTAGAGCAGCTAGTAACTCTAAGAAGTATGTGTCTGCTAGTGTACGGGAGCACACAGTTTGCAAAGGAGATTAGAGCAGGTACTAACAGCCAAACGCTTCCAATTGTCATCAACTTAATTGTGAGAATACAACTCTTAATCCCAAAATGCTGTTAGGTAATACAGATATGTCTTGAAGATAAGCATGAAGATACCTACCTCTTTCAGATCTGAAGATGATGTTTCTGTTTTGATGCATGGATCAATTTCCGGTATCGAAGATTCCTTAATCTTAATATCCGTGTGATGGTCTGCATCGTCCTGCAAAGAAATGACTTGTTTCACATATATGTTCCTTTGCGGAGGTGGAATTATATCCTAAAGGTGGTTTGTAAACTTGCACTAAAGTAATTAAGGAATAAAATAACATACTAAAGGTAACTCAAGCCAGCATTCATGGTTTTATTTGGTCTATGGCTATATGGTAAAAAAAACTAACAGTTTTTGTCAAACAGGATTTCAGTTAGAATACACTCACAAAATGTGGGCCTAGCATATTGTCACTAGCATTGAGTGTGTGTTGCAACTTTTCGGCGTGGATGCAGTTACTTAGTGTAACCATATAACGTTAATAAGGACAAGCAACGTTGATAGATTTTGTGTTAGAAATCTCTTACCAAGCGTTGATTATTTGAAACAATTTTGATCTCAAGGATACCCAACGTAGGGAGTAATTTAACGTGAAAGACAAACAAATAAGGGTTTATTTGTAAGTACAGTGGCAGCTACTTTAAATCTCATTTCATATAAATTCACTTGTAATACATAATACATGAGCCATTGAGGTTATCAAGATGATTACGCATAATAGAGAACTAAATAAGGATATTTTTATAGACATCAGCTTAGGAGCTTCTCTAAACGATAATGCCGACCGTGGTCCAATAGAAAGCTGAGAAATACGACCAAAGAAGATCTTTCGGGTGTTTTCAATGGTGGCTTCGTGCCAGTCCAAACCTTCACACATCTCCATTGTTTTGTTATTGTTTAAGGGGCGGAACTGCGAGGTCATCTGCCCCTACACACATCTCATCCTCCTAGAAAAACGAAGAACTCCTAACCATCAAATATGTGTGCACCATTGGAGGCTATGATGAAGATACTGACAGTCACAGCTACCAGTGGAGGCTGTTCTCAAGGGTGGACCATCAATATATTCACAGCCATGGGTACCTGCGGAGGGAGGCATCAAGGTGGGAGGAGGACCAACATCATATTGACAGGGCAAGCAATGAAGGTCACCCCAAGCCTCATTGAGTGTTCGGACACTTCTGATCTCTTAATTTAGATTTACAATTGAAATCCGACCCACTCTAGTTATATTAGTTAGTTATTGTTTGAAGGGGTGGAACTACGAGTTCAACTGCCCCTAAATGACGACGCACTCTGGAACACACATGTCTCACGGGCTAGTCTAGGTTTCGACAGGGGCTATAAAGGATCTTGTGGACCCTCTACCTCAACGTACAGGAATGTCTGTTTCGTCCTAAACTCTTCGGATAATTTAGAAGGTGTTCTGAAAAAAAAAACGAATCTTCCAACTCTCTGTCGTTTGAGTTTTATAGAAATATACCTTAGATGTGAAGTCGTTCAGTCGTCGTCCATGTAGTATAAAACTAATCGCTGGTTCCGGGATCAATTTGATCTCCAGTTCTGTTTTTTTCAACAGCGTAATCATATAGTAAGGATATTCGCCAATAGAGTGCACTAAACTCATCTCGCAGAACGATCTTCAACTTTTTGTTTGTATAACTTTGTATGTGTTAGCCTCAAAAGAAGGAAAGTGTATGTACGTGTGTTGGGGATGATAACCTATGTAGTACATAAGATAAGTGCACCCCAGGTTCGTCTGAGTGTCAAACAAAAACAAAAACAAAAAATATCATTGCAGTGACAGAAAAAATGTTGGGATATAACTGAGAGCCTCATTTTGTTTTTGTTTGTTATTGATAGGGCACACTTTTGAGTTTCTAACAGGTCTGCTATCGTCTTCTTTTGAAGTTTTGAACCATCGTCTAACACAAAACCTTCATCTAGAAAGTGATTTCTTAACACTTTCAACAGATGGGGTACATCAAAGAAAACCCCCACATTTCTGTTACTGTCCACTGGAGTGCTGAGAATGCCACAACCCTCAAGCTGGCTAATAATGTTTTGTAACAACTCTGAAGTCATTATCACATCGAAGTCATAAAAAGCGGGCTGCTTCCATTTAGCAAAGAGCCCTTGGACCATAGCTACCTGGGCGTTACTGTGGGGCCCTAATATGAGATCGTCTGGTGAATCGTAGGATATTTGGCTGTCAATAATCATTTCAACAAACGACAAGACTGCAATTTTACCTGAATCCTTGTAATTTGCGCACTGGCTGAACAAAGTACTCTCTCAGAATTCCAGGTCTGCACTTAAATTGCCTAATCTATTTCTGTAGAGTTGTATGTTGCGTTTTCTCAACTGTTCGTATGCTTTTTTCGAAAATGATCTAAGTGCGAGGGCATTTGCTATGTCCTCTGTAGACCATTTCACCCTCTTATTACCTCCTAATAAACATGGAATATGCCCTGCGGTAATACAAGTGGAGAGAGCTTTTACCATCTCCCTTCTAAAAGCACCTCTGTGTATTTGCGCCGAAAGGGTTTTGGGTTTGGGGTTTTAAGCTTTCATAGAGCCGCTTCTTTTCGTCCTATATATTTATATTTTCCAAAACCTCGACCCGTTTTCGGATCTATATATTTTCGTCATCTTGCTGTGATTCAATGTTAGTTCCCTGATCAAGTTACCGATTTTAGGTGACAAAGTCTCCAAAGTTGATAGTGCCCGTTTCCTCACGCTCCTAGCTTTATGACGCTTTTCTCTGCCTCACGTGTTCTGTAGAGTGTAAATAAAAGTTGTATTTTATGATTTCTACAGCACGTACGAGAATGAAATCTAAATTGTTAGATAACAAATACTAAGACTACCGTAATTACATTGAATTCTAGAGAATCGCACCTCTTTATGCTGCATCAAATAAGTACTGAAGCTTCCTTTGAGATAGCAGATTGCTTCAAATACCGATCAACATATTTATTGAACCAAATGATATTACTCTTACATTCAATAATTAAACAAACACCTGTTCTGCAATTTGGTCCGTGAAGGTGCATGGGCTGTAGCTTGAGCCGGGAACTGTCATAGACGGATCAGCATCCGCACGCAATATTTTTCTCTGTGGTAATCTCAAAAGTTCATTTCTCAAATCTCGATCACAGTCTCCTGGACGGAGATGCATAGAACACACTCGAGCGTTATCGGGGTTGAATTTATCATTTGGCTTACAGCGTAGCACCCACACTCGTCTGAGCTCCTCTCTCCTTTTGGAAACCTGTGATACATAACTCCAAAACCGGCGGTTTTGGTTCCCCAGCGAGTGCAATGTGCGAAAGCACAATTAGCTTTGTATTTACTGCTTTTATTCAAGGTTAACCACAAGGCACGATAAAAGAAATCAAGTGTGCAACGGTATTCTAGCTAGACGCGCGACTTTCAGCAACTATGCATTCTACTGTTGCAAGCCAACTACCTTATGGAGACAGCATGTTCCCTCCGTGTGACGTCACCAGCAAGCAAGATGTCACGTGATGAGAAGCGCGGCCCCTAGGTCTTATAGTGTAGTGGAGGCAGCTCATGAGTAACCAAGAGCCTGGGCTACAACGGCTTACTGATGAACAGGTCATATTAAAGCAACTTGATACCAATCTATGACAGGGATTTAGCAGTCTTCTTTTGTTTCTGCTTCATTTTGGGGATTCGGACATGGTCATCAGCTCCTTGCACTGGGGTGTATGAGGAAGGTTTAATTTTATTTGAGATACACACTATTTGGCCATACAAACTGAAAAATTTCCATAATTTAAAACTCTATAATGTATTTAGGGTTCAGCATTGATTGTTCTTCTATTTTTAAGAAAACCTTTACCGGTATTTTTCAACGCTAGGTCTCCTTAGCACGCCGCACTGGACGGGCTAACTTATCTGTGAACAGGAACTAAGCTGAGATTGCTATTTATGGACAACATGGTTCAATAGCATGGTTTACCACAGTCTCAAATTGAATTATGGCTACACTTTGATACAAAGATAAGTAAGCCTCTGTGGAATTTGTTACACCAGACCACATTTAATTGAAAGAGAGTGGAATGAAATCTTCTGATGGCATCTGATTTGCTCAAGCATCAAACATAGGAAGAAGCTACTCATTACCAAGCAATAACCTTAAAACATGCCCTAATATCAATAATAAAAATAAAACAAATTATTTAGAATGACTTTTTCCTGGACTTTAACTTATTAATTATTTACAAGTGCACTTTATGCCCTAAGACTAAATGAATGCTTAACCATGGTGAGAATTCACTTGTTTTAAAGTACACTCCACACATCACTTGTTATTAACAAGTGTTATTGTTGCAGAAATCTTTGGATGAGCCTCTGACAACAGCACAGAGGACAATGGGGAAAATAAGAAATGAAAGAATAATTAGAATATGAAACTGAAGAAAATAAAATGTGCTAATGCATTACTTAATAAAAATAAAATTAAAGTATGTAATGTTTATTGTGAACTAGTTGTTAATTCTGCAGGCCCTGATAGTTCCTGAAATTGTTCTCACAAAATTGTCCTCCATTTAGTATCAAAGAAAGACGCTTTACACAAAGAAAAGAAAGGAATGTGCGAATGTATACCCTATAGCTACAGCTGGTGATCTATGAGAAAATTGTAATACCATGTGATGTACACCCTATAGCTACAGCTGATGATCTATTACAGTATTGTTATAGCATATGATGTACACAATATAGCCACAGCTGGTGATCTATTACAGTTTTGTTATAGCATGTGATGTACACCCTGTAGCTACACCTGGCGATCTATTACAGTATTGTTAAAGCATGTGATGCAGTTGGCTACCGAACAGGGCTCTTTCTTTGTGAGCTGTGCTCTGAACTGATACCCAATCCACATGTTCGACCTTACTGTACCAAAGGTATCTGTTCACAGAATAATCAACAGCAGATTTAGTAAGTGTTCTATACCTGAAGCATAGAATGTTTGTTATGATGAATGTAAGGCTTATGTATTTACAACAATAGTAGTTGACAGGCGTATCATTTACAGAGGTGTAGTACAGATCACAATACATGTCCGTATAAAATTCCCTTAATACAAAATTGCGAACATGATGACGCCACGAATGACACGGTTTATTTTTCTAGTAAGCTTACGGGAAACTCCTGAGGAATAGCGGGTTTTGGGATGGGGAAACGTAAACAGGAATTGGCATTTACAATAACCCTTCGAAACGCGATACACATCGAAATTATCGCAATTACCTTATATTTACAAAATATGTATCTCCATCTTTACTTGACCTACATAAAAATTTTGGCACTTCAGCTTATATTTACATAATATGTATCCCCGTCTTTACTTGACCTATATAGGATATCTGGTAAATCCCGATACACATGTCATATCTAGTGCTACTCTAAATCGCAAAAATTTGGGTGTGTATCGGTCAAGTAAAGATGGGCATACATATTTTATAAATATAAGGAAAAATACCAAAATTTCGATGCGCATCGCAATCTTTACCGAACATCACATGGGGATACATCATATACATAAAAGTGAAAGTCTATAAATATGTGGATTTGTTCTCTATAAAAGTCACCGTCCCACCAATCTCAACCAAATTTTGCATAAACATACTTCACGACCCAGAAAAAAACCGCTGGTTATATGAATTTTCGATAGTCTTTCTTATTCATCTGATTTGAGCCTTTTGGCACTCGAGCAAAAGCTAATAGTCAGAAAATAAACTGATGAAGGAATGGCAAGGCCCGTCGTTTCCATAGCTACAGTAGCTCAATACGTAAACACCAGGCTTCCATCTATCTCTGTAAGAGGCCATGGCACTCCATTTTCTATCCAAACCACGATAAGGACATTATGAATATGAACGCCATCAAAGTCTGAATGCGTATGTTTCAAATGTTATTAACAGGGGTCGTTTTAGGGAATTGAATTAAAAAAGAAATACATTGGCTAACCCTTCATGTGGCGTAACGTTACAACAGCTGGAGATATCATCCAGAAACTTAGTAATAAGGTCAAATGAGCTTAAATGATTTGGTTGTGGTTGATTAATTTAGATTTTCAATATCATGCTCATATAGCCCATGAACATGAGTGTGGATGGAATTTTTCTGACAACATGTGTTACTGCGATGGCTGTAGTGATGTGTGTATTTGTAAGTCAAATGAGGATTGGAATGGAGGTTGTTTTGTCCTTCAGTTAGGAACTATCCCGGTATTTGCTATGAGTATAATAAATAATCTCTGGCACTACAGACCATTGAGGGCCAAGGCCTACCAAGCGACCGCTGCCCATCCATTTGGCCTGCAGATATTGGGGTAACGCATGGTCAGCGCATTGGGTCCCCTTGGCCTATAATCTTGGTTTTCGTGACAGAGATTTACTTCGAGGATAAGTGGGAAACCACGCTAAACAATTACCGAGTTTTGCCTCGGGAGTGTAGCCCACCATTCCGGCCCTTAGACCAAAATTAAAGCTTCATGACAGAGCAGGGATTCAAAATCAGTCCTCCAAGGAGAAGGCCAAGAATGTTAACCGATAATACACGTGGTCGTCTAAATGATTTTTGCATTTTATGTTATAATTTTATTTAATATTTAGTCTTTAGGGCACCGAACTCTATGTGGCATTTAAGGTCTAATTTTAGACTCTTGATACCGCTGCTGTTACGGAATTTTTTGAATCTTTACCTTATGACGAAATGTATCACTTGCAATATATTGCATGAAATATCTACAAGAACTGAAGTTTTATACACACTGTTAAGGTGTGTTCTACTACTGGTTTGTTTACGTTTAAGTTTTATTAATCATAATGTCTTTATGCTGCATTTTTTTAATTGTTGACAGTGTTTACCTACAAGCTGACTTCTGTATTACAAATCAGAAATACAATAACTTTTGAGTGACATTGCAGATTGTTCTATGAATAGTATTTGCCTTTGTTATTCGGGTTATATTGTTGTTACGTGCATGTGCACGTCCCAACTTTTCAAACATGTATTTACTCATTTGAAACGACCGCCTCGTCGCTCTGTTCCGCCTGTGTCCACGAGATGGTAGCTGCTGTCGGACTTTGGAAAGACGTCAAGTAGTTCCTTTCTCTCCGCTAGGTAGTGTGGGCTGCGCCTTATAAAACTCTTTATACGCATGACATAATTGAAAGACAATTACATTCTTCGTCTTGAAACAAATGCTAGTGTATTCATGATACCGCCAAATTATGTACTTATTTATGACATTGTTGTTTGAGGTGTCAGTCCGTGATTGGACAATATTATTTACATGAAGGCAGTTCTGCACTTGACACGCAATAATTCTCCGCCATTTTGTGGAGTCCTTTAGCTGTCGTCAAGAAAACAACAAGCCGGCTGCTGGTCCAAGAGTATCTATCCGTTGCGCTAGGGGCCTTGCCCCTAGCTTTTTCAAAATGTGAATACTTATTCAAGAAAAAGGGAACGCCTGTGCTACATAAGATTTATTTCATCGTTCCCCCGTGAAGAGGAAATATGCAAATTTAATCGCAACTGGATGCGAACGAGTGCTGTCATCTACACGAGGCATGTGCTGTGTGGGCTTTTTCAAGGCAACATACTGCCGCATTTTTTATTTTATTTAAAATGTGTTGGTTTTTTATTTTTTTATTGTGTATCCACTGTGAAGGATGTAAGGTACGTTACATTATTTTTCTTGATGTTTATTATTGTTATGGAGCTCCGATATCATCTTATAGTAATATTTTAATTCTGTTCCTCGTTTGTTTTATAGGCCTAATTTTATTTCTGTTTTAATTACGTTTCCTGATTTATTTTAATTTTATTTTCTTTCTTCGTACCTTATGGAGACACATTTCTAGTTTATTTTACGTTTAAATTTTTACTTATTGTCTTCTGCCAATCTTAGGATTGATATAGTATTCAATTTACTTTATTCATGATCCATTGCATTCCACTGTTGTAATAGTATTTAGACGTAATGCTTTCCTCCGTCCATTTCCTTCTGCTGATGTTTAAATTTAATTTAATTAATTGTTTGCCGTAGTTTCGATCAGGCATGCGGTCTCCCGTTTTAGTGGCCTTGCTTTTGTTTTATTATGAAGAGATGCATTCTGGTCTCAAGTCAGTCTCTAAGCGTCCACCGCGAAACTCAAACGTGTTGTGTTAACTTAAGTTTTTTTTTTTTTAATTTTACCTTGTCGGTTCAACCTTGTGTTTTTAGTAATTGTTCCTGTGTTTGTCTCCATCATGCAAATTAATGAATGGTTTTCTGCTACTATTTAATTTGATTAATTTTTTTTTTTTTATTTCTCGTTTCATCGTGGCCGGGATCTACGCATGCCGGATCGCTATTGCATTCTCTTGCAAATTATCAAGCCCTTTCTCATTGTGTTATGCATGTAATTTTTATTTTAACCTTTGGGCTTTAACATTTTTATTTTTATTTGAGTTTTTTTGGGCCTTGCAAGCAAGCATGTTTGGCGGTCTCTTGCATTCATTGTAAATTATGGTGGCTGATGCATGTTCTTTCTCTGGTGGAGGTGTTCTTTAAATTTTTAATATTAAACCTTTTATTTATAAATGTTTAATCTTGTGTTGTGGCATTATTTCGCCGACGGCAGTTCCGTTGGTTTTTGGGGGGTGTCTGTACGATAGCCTGTGTGTGTTGTCCCCTTCTCCATCTTCTTTCCACTCCTTTGGAGCTCTTCTGTTGGGACACGTCAGCTGGAGGTGATGTTGCTGCGGGGGTGACCCGGACCTCTAAAACCGGTAAGTAGGCTCATCTTCGTTCCTTTCCAGGGTGGCAATTGTCATTGGTAATTATCCTGCTCTATGACTGCTGTATGCTAATTTGTAATGGAACCGGATGTTAAATTATGAATTTAGCTGATAACATGTTAATAACATAATTAAACTACGAATATATATTACTATGCGAAAATTTTCGGCTGATAAGGACCAAACAGTAAGTAATGATACTTTCCCATAAGAATAGCGGACATTATATAGTTCGATTCTATTCGTTCACAATTCTTTCCTATGTTAATGTATTTGAATTGCTGATTGCAAAAACTACTTGAGTCAACCGTTTTGTTAAATTGAATTAAGATTATGGTGGCATTCTGCGAGGGTAGTTACACGTTGTGTGAAAATAGTACATCTGTCACGTTGCTCCTTGTATGCAATACAGGCTACTCGATTTCAGGCTGAGAGCAGAAACAACTTCAGAAGTTCCTGCACTCAATCCAGTGCGAGTTCTATAAGCGCTGTAAAGCAGGAATGGCTGAAACACACTAGTTGCGTTCTACGGGATCGCCCCCGTCTTTCTTTAAATCGTAGGTTTACCGAGTTCTGTGTTCGAAAAGTAACGTGCATCAGTTTCCTAGGTGGGCATGTCAAGTAGCAGTGAAACAGACAGCAATAATGGGAACCAAGTGAAGAAAAGGAGAAGACATCCTGAATCATACAAAAGGAATGCCATCCGCACAGCGAAGGTTTAAGTTGAGGAGCTTGTTAATTGGCGGGGGAAGGTTTGTCAAAAAAAAGAACTACTGGCCCAAACTGCAACTGTGTTATGAAGTGCTTTTCTAAGTTAACACCCGAAGAGCAAACATACACACTTCATCGCTTCAATGAATTTGCGACTAAAAATTAACAGGACATATACATATAGCTGTTCATTGAGAAGAGGGACATAAGATAACTTAGACCTAGGAAGCATGATCCCATTTCATTATTTTGTCACGAATGGATCCTTTAAGGTGCATGTTTGTAAGAAAGCATTCATGTCATTTCACGGAATAGCAGACAGACGGGTCCGTCGTTTATGCACGTTATTGTTAGAAGGACAGTCTCCAAAAGATAGACGGGGCCTTCATCCAAAACCAAACGTAGTTCCTGGAGATGTATGCCAGAAAATAATCAACATATTGAATCGTTCCCCGCCAGGTGTACACATTCTGGTGGAAAGCGACTTCTGTATCTACAGTAGATGCCAGGTTAGACGTGAATAAATTGTTTGCCATGATCACCGATGCAAACCTAGGGGCTCCTGTAAAATATCAGTTTTATCTTCGCTATTTTAAGTATAATTTTAAATTACGTTTCGGAAGGCCGCAAGTTGACACATGTACCGTATGTGAAGAACTGGATGTGCAAATAAAATCACCCCATCATTATCAGAATCAGCAAAGCGTACTGAAGTTGCTGAATTAAAGGTACATCAAAGGCGTGCCAAAAAAACAATTAGAAGGAAATCACTCACTTGTGTAAAGAGCAAGATGACATCAAGGCTATAAGATTTTGTCATATGCAGAATTTACCCCATACTAATCTTCCTGTTCAGGACGTATTTCATTTACGGCAGCTTTGGGTTCATTGTTTTGGAGTAAAACTAACGAATCAAAAATGTTCTTATACGAAGAAGGTGACACAAATAAAGGAGAATATGATGTCTGTTCAATGCTCTTAAAGTACATAGAGAGTGTTGTACCAGATACGATAAATGTGTTGTAGTTATTCTCTGACGGACCCCCGAGGCAAAACGAAAATCACACTCGACAAATATCTCGGCACGCATGTCATACGTTGTTGGTTTGTTAAAGAACCCATTTAAATTCAGTAGTCCATGTTCGGAATTGTAAAATTAACCTCGGGATTTTCTGCCCACATGAAGTTTCTCCATTCTCTACTAGAAAACGCTATTGTCAACGAGCTTAGATTTCTAGCCTCCTTGACTTTCATAGCGCTCCAAGGAACGACAAAAATTCGAATGCAAGCTGCCCTCTGTGCGTCAAATAACAATGCTTGCAACCTGCACCCGAGACCATACGATATTATTATTATTATTATTATATGAGAACTTTTTTTTCATTTTGAATGAGTTAACTCTACACATTTTACTCTGTTGAACTTTTATGTTTTTTCCATGTGTTGCCTATTTTCAATTTGCATCCTGCACTGTACTGCTTACTTACTGTGAAGAAATGCAGTATATTTAATCATAAACATGGCTAATATTGAAGTGAATAAAAAATTCACACTTCCTCGCACTGATTAGTGCAAAAACTATATGAGTCACAATATTTTAATATATATTTACAATATGTTATACATGCAATGTTCACCTAGAAAACTGTCAGAGTCATGTACTTACAGCTGCAAATAATTGTGGCAAAAATGGAAATTGTTACAGTACTACTTCATTCAACACTATGTTTTTTTGTCTCTCCTGTAAAATTAGATTATTGAATAGCCTAATGTAATATTGTCATGAGTTCTAATCACTCTGGTTTCCGGTATACCATATTAGAGATAAGTAAGGACGGAGTTTAATGTATTTCTTATCATTACGAAATACTTTAGAGACTAAGGAAGTCCAATGTATTCAGAATCAAAGCATCATATTTGACATTATAGAGGGATTATATGCTGCTTAATTTACTTTAACTTGATGTGGATGTGATTATATGGTTGTAAATTATTTTTACATCAATACTGTTCCTTAATATGCTGCCATAGTTTACAATGAGCTATGCACAGCAATAAGTCATTTCTCATTATTCACGTAAATTGTGCGGGATTGGAAATCATAAGTATATTTGACTCCACAATGATGACTTAATCTTCCAATCATTGAATAATTTATATATTACATTTGAAAAAATAATAGTGATAAATATGTGAACAATGCTACAAGACGTCTTAATTACCCCATTAAATCAAAAATAAACACTGTCAGGAAAATAATTGTGAGACCGATTTCTCGAGGAATTGTTTATATACATCCATTTTTACTATTGTTGCATGCTCTGCTACGTTATTGCACTACATAGTACTTTCCGAATAGCTTCACTGTGAGTTAATATTGCACTTGAGTAACATCAGAGTTGAGGAGAACTATGTTCTAAACTCACTTAGGGGCAAAATTAATATGTTCTGAGAAATACATCAGCATGTATCTTTCTATAACATATAAATATACCTCCCGGGAAATGCCGGGTACAGTAGCTAGTATCTGATAAACATAAGATAAAATACCAAAAATTCGATGTGTATCAGGATCTTTACCAGACCTATATAGGTCAAGTAAAGATGGGGATAAATATTTAATAAATATAAGCAACAATACGAAAAATCGGAAAACGATGCACATCTCATTTCCAAGCGTCATCCTAAATGCCAATTTCTGTTTACATTTCACCAACCCTAAACCCTTTATCCCCAGACATATTCCCATAAGCTTGCCTACGATAGGGCACAGAGTAACAGTAAAATGAACCTGCTGTTGTTGTTGTTTTAGCCTTCAGTCTTTTGACTGGTTTGATGCAGCGCTCCATACCTCCCTGTTCTGAGCTAATCGTTTCATCTCTACATAGTTACCACACCTTACATCCGAGGCAATCTGATTAGCATATTCTAACCTTGGTCTACCCCTACAGTACTTGTCCTCGACCATTCCTTCCATAACTAAGCTTGCTATTCCTGGGTGTCTTAGTATATGTCCTACCAACCTATCTCTGCTCTTCATTAGCAGTCGCCAGAAACATCTCTCCCACAAGTCTTAATACCTCTTCGTTTGTAACCCTATCTACCCATCTGATCTTCATCATTTTCCTGTAACACCATATTTCAATCGCTTCAATTCTCCTCTCTCCTGCTGCACCAATAGTCCAAGTTTCACATCCATAGAGTGCCACGCTCCAGACAAAGGCTTTCAAAAATGACTTCCTAGTACCTAAATCTATATTCGATGTCAACAGATTCCTTTTTTGTTGAAATGCTTTCCTTGCCTGAGCCAACGTACTTTTTATATCCAATTTGCTCCGTCCATCACTGGTTATTTTGCTTCCTAAGTAACAGAAGTCTCCTACTTCCTTCAGCTTTTCACCTGCCAATTTGTTGTCCATAACGGTTTCTGATTTATTTCGGCTTAATTCCAATATGTTTGTTTTACATTTAAAATTTTCTTCATGAGATCTTTTCTCCAGACGGTGTCCATACCATTCAAAAACTCATTCAAATCTTCAGGCGTGTCCGCCAAGATGACCATGTCATCAGAAAATCTAAGAGTTGAAATTGTTTCTCCTTGAATTTTCACTCCCACTTGGAATTATTCTCCAATTTCCTTCATTGCTTAAACCTGCTTTACCAATAAATTAGCTACTGTTAGCACAGCATGATGTGCAGACTTCACCTACAATAGTCCCCAGGGTACCAGCACAGTGAACACGCATTGTGAATACGGTAACATCAGAGCAACTGCTCCGTGCTGAATTAAAAATTATTTATACAAGAGGAAATATAGAAGCTATGATCACCTGTATTTCAAGCACCGATTTGACTGTCCATTTTTTATCTTCGTACTTAACACCAGACTCATCCAGCAGATTGTAAGAGGGGAACAGGTCAATTGATTCCTAGAAATTATTATACAAGTATGAGCCAAAGTAAAACATGCAGACAGAATAATTGTACTAAGTTACATATAACAATAGGCCTAAATATTAAACATCCTGGTAAGTTAAGCCTACTATTTGGTAGCAAGTATTAAGTCACTAAACCTTGCTTGTCTTGAACATTAATAAGATTGCTTTGTAACACGATATAGGCTACATAATAAATACAACTTACAATATTAGGGAATTCATCATTTTGAGACAGCAATTCTGGCTCACTCTTAATGATTGGTTGTTGCTCCATAATGTCCAGCAAACTAGAACAAAAAAAGTGCGCTTAAGGGTTATAATAGTCCATACGCCAAATCATTATCATTATCAAATGAGGTACCGTAATTTCAGAACTCAGAATTCAAATAAGACAACAGCAATGAGAATATAACCCTACAGGTGCACAGTGAGAAGAAGAGGTTAGCGCTCAACTATATGATATTAACTTAGTAAGGGTATAATATCGAGTAAAATATTAAGATCTTTCATTGAGATAGAATGAGGAATTCATGGTGCCAGCCACAGAAATGACGCATCCTATAAACTGGTTACACACAAAATGACGGGGCAGAGAATTACACTACAAATCTATCAACGTTAATGCAAACTCAAGTAGGCCAATTAGCAGTAACTGGATACTATGAGTTTCAGAAAATTCAAGACAATACAGCCGCCCTGTGTTACATGAATCCCACTTCAAACCAAATACAACATATCTCCCTCGTTGAACCAATATTCAACGCGAGGGAATGGAGGATGTATTAATCCTTACCAACTTATAAATACTATCATGGGGTAACTGGTGTAATTGTCTTCATAAAGAAGTGTCGGTAATTCTGCACGCCGTGAGAACATGCCTTTTCGTAACTTTTAACGAGGTATATTATTGAAAATGCAGGATTTATGATTTACATACCTTTCTTGGAGTTGTTGGGAGTCGTTTCACAATCTCAACTACAACTGCCGCACCTCAATAATGTGTTTTTTTTTACGAAAATAAAGAATTTTTATCGTGTTCGTTTCACTACGGACGCCATCTTGGACACACGACAGACGGAAATGTGACTACGTTACCAACATGTCGCATACAAAATTCACCATTCACCATTTCACACGTTAAGACGTAAAGTACTGCCTGGCCGAAAATTACTGCTAGTACCACAAGCAAAGGGGTCTGGGGCGTAAGCCCCAGGTTAGGGTTGTTTTTGTATGTAAAACATTAATAAGATAGAATTTATGTCCGCTACTAGGTTAGGTACTGCCTGGCCGAAAATTACTGCTAGTACCACAAGCAAGGGGGTCTGGGGCGCAAGCCCCAGGTTAGGTTTGTTTTTGTATGTAAAACATTAATAAGATAGAATTTATGAAGTAATTTCACATGCCACACAATCCATGGTTAAAGTACGACTGACGAGTTGGATTTGGCGCAATAGTATATTACATTATCGACGCTCTTTTGTTTCTTTGTATACCCGGTGCGAGATAGTATCAAATGCGTGGGGTTGGCATTCCTGACTTCGTGAGCAAGATGTCTTCTAGAGACTTCATTTCAACTATATAAGTAGTGTTGCTATTTGGGATGGCTGGGTGGGTCTATGACAGCGGACGAGTCAACATCTATTAATTTATCATCTCCAGATACCATTACTACAGGTACTTTGGCTAATTTCATTACTCATTTTTTTATACACATGTTCTCACGGTGTGCAGCGCTACCGAAGAAGTTTCTAGTTACACATTTAATCCTGTGTATCCTCGACATCACATTTCGTAAATAAATCTACTACAAGTCCAAGAAGAACTCGGGTCGAAAGAAACATTTTCATTATGATAGTCACGACTGTAAAGAGAATTTCAAATATCCCTAATGGATATTTTGCCGTGAAGCACTTGGAAGACACAATTTGACGATATTGCTAGCAACCTCCCCCGCTGATGATTAATAGCCTGGTGTAAGAGATACTTTAAGACAAGGGATGTAGCTTAATTTTAAGTAACATCAGATTATTAATATTATAGCCCTGGTGACAAACTACAAAACTTAATGAAATAAATAGATATTCCATCAATAGCCAAAAGTAAGCCTACATTTATCCCAATCATCCAACATACATTTTCCTCTTTGCCACTGTCTGACGATATTGGTTGGCAGTTGGACACGTTGTTTCACTCAGTTCAACCGTGTCCCTCCTCGCCACTAAGTTAACATCTTATTTGGGTGAAATGGCAGAATTGTAATTTCCTTCTTTATAGCCTACTGTTTCAATTCATAGAGAAGTTGCATCGTCCACCATCGCTTGTATTTTATCTCATGTGGCAAGTTATTCTGCCTGGTCGGATTAAACCACTCAGTGCCTTTTGAGCCATTTATTCTCACTAAGCAGCTATGAATATACCGTGAACTGTTGATTTTTATTGCTTCTTACTTCCCCCTTATTGCCGCTTAAATACCACAGTAAAACTTTATCCCTTAATTGGCATCTTCTTTCCCGGAAACTGCCGCTTAAACCTTTGTGTACCAATTATCTTGCCCTTGTCTTCATTTCCCCTCAGGGGCAGCGATTTGGAACATGGAATATAAGCAGGGGCGGCGCTAGGCGCTGTCATAGTGGGGGTGAGGGCGCAGAAATGGCGTTGCTTGCATGCGCCCTATTTCTATTTAACCCTACCCGCGACAATTAATTCTACATATCAGTGAGCTGGGGTGAGTATAGACATATATTAACGAGTTGAAGCAAATACCTACCTACTTGTATGGGCCTATAACCTAGATGTTAGGCCCCTTAAAACAAAAACAATTATTATTACCTACTTGTATAGTTGCGCCTCACCCGCCCTTGTCTTGACATTATTTGTCAAGCTTGTGCATATGGGTTGTGATTTATGTCAGTGTGGCATTGAGACTTCATTGTTGGAACGTTGCTATTGTTGAGTATACTAAGTAAGATATGATGTTAGAAACAACGTCAGGTGAGGCATATTTTGTTTGCGTAGATACGTCCTATAAGTGCACAATATTACTTTATTCTAGGAACGTTTTAGTAATATTCACTGGAGTGTTCCAAGGATATTATATTATTACTTAGCGTATGGCCTTTACTGCCGGGAGTGTCCGAGGACATGTTCGGCTCGCAAGAGGCTGTAGCTGCTTCAATGCGGACACCCATGGGGTGCGCTACAAGTTCCATAAAATTTTACCTTGTTCCAACTTTCACTACCAGATGTCACTGACACCTAGTGGTGAACGTTGGAACTTTGATGGAGCATTTCAACGAAATCTATCTTAGAAATTTACCTTCACACATGTTCAGCTAGTGGAAGGATCTTTTACATGCCATAAATCTATCACATGGGCCCCTTGGCTGTACTTCCCCTCCAAAGGAAGGCATACTGAAGGATCTTTAACGCTCTTAAAGAATCCGATTACTTCGGCCGAGTTTGAACCCGTGATCTTGGACATAGATGCTCAGCATGCTACCAACTATGCTAGGATATTATATGTCTGATGCGAATAATATTTTAGGAACATTATACAGTGGGAGCTCTCCCTATAGAACGGAGCCTCGCAGAGGCCGTGCCACCGACAGGTCGCCATGCCTCACCGACAGTTTTTTTAGCGTATGGCTTTTAGTGCCGGGAGTGTCCTAGGACTTGTTCGAATCGCCAGTTTTGTAGCTGCTTCGAGACGGACACCCAATGGGTGAGTTACAAGTACCGTTGGGGAGGAAAATTGGAATGTAAGGACGAGGAGTTGGAAGGTAGCGGCTGTGGCCTATAGTTAGGGACCAACCACAGCATTTGCCTGGAAGGAAGATGGGAAAAGGTTGCCGGCGGGGGGATTCGAACCTCCTCGCCTCCCGGATGTGAGCGACTGCCAACGGTCATGCCGTAACGACCACGGCTAACTCAACCGGTACCGCCAGATTAATAACATGTCATGATTTCTAAAGTGGGTTGGGAAGCCCTGGCTGCTATCATAGCATGTCTTACACACGCATTTGGCAAGATACCTTAGTTGTGATAACTAAGACTTGCTGTGAAGTACTGTAGGCTACCTCGTATCACGTGAACAGGGTTAGGTGTAGAACAAAATATCGAATTTTCCGTTCGATTTTTACTTGCGGGGGAACCTCAAACAAAAGGTAGCCGATACAGAAACAATCCGCGTACTCTGGAGGCTCTCGAAAACAGTGAGGATGGATTACAGCGAGTGAATTAAAACTTCCTACGGCGGTGCAACGAGTGTTTAGAAAATGAGGTGCAGCTTTTCCAGCTACTACTCTGAATCTTATATAAGTAACTACGTTTATTAAATACGATAACAAGTGCCAATGTGTTAACTAGTTGGGCACTACGCTGCTGCTAGCACCAATAACTTGCTCAACACACTGAAACACACAGTGCCCCAGCCGCCACACGGCCACGGTGAGTCTCCGTTCGAAGGGAGGGCCCTCTAAGTACAATATCAAACAATTCCTGAAAGCCTGTGCATATTTAGAAAGATATTTAACCGATGGGAAAAATGTGACATATCTGGTTGTGGATTGGTTGAGGAACGTTTACACCCCCTGGAAACCTTGCTAGGGCCGCCTCTGAATATAAGATACCCAGCCATACAGGGTAGGGGGCGTCATAATGAGCTCTCTCACCACCTGGAAACCTTGCTAGGGCCCCCTCTGAATATAAGATGTGCAGCCATACAGGTGAGGGGGCGGCACAATGAGCTCTCGCACCCCCCGGAAACCTTGCTAGGGCCGCCTCTGAATAGAAGATGCCCAGCCATACAGGTGAGGGGGCGCCACAATGAGCTCTCGCACCTTCTGGAAATCGTGCTAGGGCCCCCTATGAATATACGATGCCCAGCCATACAGGGGAGGGGGCACCACAATGAGCTCTCACACCCCCTGGAAACCTTGCTAGGGCCGCCCCTGAATATAAGATGCCCAGCCATACATGGGAGGGGGCACCACAATGAGCTCTCGCACCCCCCTGGAAACCTTGCTAGGGCCCCTCTGAATATAAGATGCCCAGCCATACAGGGGAGGGGGCACCACAATGAGCTCTCGCACCCCCCTGGAAACCTTGCTAGGGACCCCTCTGAATAGAAGATGCCCAGCCATACAGGGGAGGGGGCACCACAATGAGCTCTCGCACCCTCTGGAAACCTTGCTAGGGCCGCCTCTGAATATAAGATGCCCAGCCATACAGGGGAGGGGGCACCACAATGAGCTCTCGCACCCCCTGGAAACCTTGCTAGGGCCCCCTCTGAATATAAGATGCCCAGCCATACAGGGGAGGGGGCACCACAATGAGCTCTCGCACCCCCTGGAAACCTTGCTAGGGCCCCCTCTGAATATAAGATGCCCAGCCACACAGGGGAGGGGGCACCACAATGAGCTCTCGCACCCTCTGGAAACCTTGCTAGGGCCGCCTCTGAATAGAAGATGCCCAGCCATACAGGGGAGGGAGCGGCACAATGAGCTCTCGCACCCCCCCGGAAACCTTGCTAGGGCCGCCTCTGAATAGAAGATGCCCAGCCATACAGGTGAGGGGGCGCCACAATGAGCTCTCGCACCCCCCCCCCCCCGGAAACCTTGCTAGAGCCCCCTCTGAATATAAGAAGCCCAACCATACAGGAGAGGGGGCGCCACAATGAGCTGTCGCACCCCCGGAAACCTTGCTAGGGCCGCCTCTGAATAGAAGATGCCCAGCCATACAGGGGAGGGGGCGCCACAATGAGCCCTCGCACCCTCCGGAAACCTTGCTAGAGCCCCCTCTGAATAGAAGATGTCCAGCCATAAGATGCCCGTTGAAACGGAAATAATAAGAGGCAAACATATATATGATTATTTATGATTATCATCGTTTCTTACCACAGACAATTATGCAAGGCATTTTAAGAGATTCAAGGTTCGAACTTCGGCACTGACAGCGGCCATCATCAGTGTGGTATTTGCTGGATTCTACCCACTCTCCGTCCAGGCAAATGTCGGAATGGTAACATACTTCAAGTCCCGGGGCATCAGATCATTTTTAGACCTCAATGAATACAGCCAGGCAAACTACTACAGACACCACACAAACACAGGTTATCAGACGATTTGCATGATCATGATTTACCAATTACAAATGCCAAACTTATTTTTTGGCGGCTCGTGGTGCAGTGGCTAGCATCCCTGAGGTCCGTGTTCGATTACCAGCTCTGCCAAGAAATTTATTTCTGGCCTTAGGACTGGTTTGTGACCACTCAGCCTCGTGAGGCAATGCAGTGAAGAGGTGGGTACGATAACCCCCTCAGCCATCCCGGAAGTTGTTCTCCGTGGTTTCCCACTTCTACTCCAAGAGAATGCCAGGAAGGTTCTTATCCTAAAGCCTCGGCCGCCTCACTCCTAATCCTCACCTTAATTACCCTCATTAATACAGCCACCACACTACCACAGGTTAACAGACAAAATTACACACATACACCAAGGTACACGGGGCTTAATGACCGCGATGTCCAATCCCCTCAAATGGAACCATAACAACAACAACAAGGAAGTACTGTAATGATAGGAAATAAGGAACATATTATAACGTATAATACAGGGGCTGATAACCTCACTGTTCCGTCCCCTTAGAACAACATTCAAGGTACTACAACCGACATTCTCCTTGAAAAGGACAAGAGTTATAAATATGCGTATGCGTTTAGGAGAAAGTGGGCTGTTTATATGCCTGGGGGTGGATATGGGAAAACCTTTTTCAGGATGGCCAAGGTGGGATTCATACCCACATTCTCCCGGCACGAAATGGGGCGTCACCGTGGTTGAGTTAATTTTCCCCTATGTCATATTTTATTTTTATTATTTGTGCGTATTTTCGTTGGGATGGTCAACTTAGTGATTTTCATTTCTTTCTTAAAGTTAAGGCAGCACTCCCTTGATCGTGGTTACATACTGTAGTTAAAGGCACCTCAGAGTCCTATTCTTTTCGGCGCCATTTTAACTAAAACAATATGGCTGAAACCTCAATATGAAAACTCAATGAACTTACGATAAAGCAACTCAACTAAATTTTGGAAAAACATACTTCAATGTGGGAAGCGCTTTGCTTCCGAACTACAAGATTATTGGGCGAAGCATTTTCAAGATGACGGCTGCACGAATCAGCCAAGCTTTATTATAGATAACTTATGATCCAATACATTTAAAATAAGGACCCTCTTTTAACGGCATTGAGATTTTATGATCAGGAATTTCTTGATATTATAGAGCAATAAAATATATAGTTATACATACCGTACTTAAGGCATACAGGAGAGATAATTAGTGACAAGGTATGACCGTATGTGCAGCCTTGTATGGCGGGAAAAAAATGAATACTCTCTCCATACTTTCAAGATGGTGGCTATTAGAACATTATAATCGACAGCTCTGAAATAAATTGGGTAATTAACACAACTCTTGCCAACAGGTGAGTATCATATAAGAACTCCCACTTTCATTAGTCAAAATATTAACTCAAGACGTTATTGCACAATTAAGGCGAAACTTAGTAGAATACGAGTAATATATTAGATTTATCAGTTGCGTTAGTAATGAAATTATCACTGTGAATATAGCGCGTAGTGGCCATCCTGAAGTTGCAATTGTTTAAAAATAGATAACATTCTCCACTTTTGAAATACAATAACGAAAATTGGTCATAAGTTTAAAACCTGTGGTGAATCGAAAGCCCAATGCGAAATAACAGCGACATAAAATTTTCACGGTGGCGGTTGGGCGTAAAATTAGAACGTAATAGTGAATACTTCAGAAAGTAATTGTGCAATGAGAAAGAAACTTAGCAGCGAAGAAGTACCGTATATGGGACCCTGCTGAAATTAGCCTAAGGTATAAAACACAACGCGTGGCGGCCATCATGAAAATATAGAATATGATAATGAATGACTAAATATATATTTTAAGAGACCACAAAAATTAGGTTTGTACGTGGCTGCTTTGACAATATAAACAGAACAACGAGTTCATACGTTCACGATGGTGGCTGGGCGTAATACTAAGACTTAAATATATTTTTGGCACGATATATCAAACGAAAATTTGGTGAGGGAGGAGTAGCGCGCAGCTGCCATCTTGAATGTATAAAACATTCAAACAAATAACTATATATTAGCCTAATTTCAATTTTTGCAAAAAATGAAAGTAGACTTATAAGATCTACACAGGGCAAAAAATTGTGTGTCTGTCTGTGTGTGTGTGTCTGTGTGAGTGTATGTACTCTGAATGTCTGTCCCCACCTATCAATTCGAACACGATGAAACCTAATTGAACGAAATTTAGTACAGAGGTAGAACTAGCAAAGGGCACCTCAGTGCCATGTTATATATCGCCGCCATCTAGACGGAAACTTAATGGCGGCCACCGAAATATTCAAAGCATAAAACGAATTACACTTACCTATTTATCGGATCTCTACCAAATTTTGCAACAACATATATTTATACGGCGAGCGTCTTTTGACTAAACTACAAGGTCATCAGCCCAACAGTTTGCATATGGCGGCTATGTATGTGTACAAATAGATTCCCCCTGTCAATTCAAACACGGTGAAACCGTATTGAACAAAATTTGGTACAGAGTTAACGCTAGCAAACGTCACCTCAGTGTCATGTTTTACATCGCCGCCATCTTGACGAAAACGTAATGGCGGCCACCCAAATGTTAAAAGCTTAAATCAAATTACGACCAACCTTATCATCTGATCTCTAACACATTTTTCAACATTATACCTTATGTATAATTTTTTTGGACCAAACTACAAGGTAATCAGCCCAATAATTTGTGGATGGCGGCCATGTAGGTGTGCAAGTCAATTACCCCTATCTATACAAACACGGTGAAACCGAATTGAAAGACATGTGGTACAGAGGTAGAACTAGCAATGTGCACCTCAGTGTCTTATTTTATATTGCCGCCATCTTAACGGGAACGTAATGGCTGCCACTCAAATGTTCAAAGATTAAATCAAATTACGACTAACCTAATCATCCGATCTCTACCAAATCTTGCAACGACATATATTCATACATCGAGCGTCTTTTGATTAAACTACAAGGTCATCAGCCAAATAGTTTGCAGATGGCGGCCATGTACGTGTGCAAATCGATTCCCCCTATCAATTCAAACACGGTGAACCCGAATTGAACAAAATTTGGAACAGATGTAGCACTAGCAATGGGCACTCCAGTGTCATGTTTCATATCGCCGCCTTGACGAAAACGTAATGGCGGCCACCCAAATGTTAAAAGCTTGAATCAAATTATGACCAATCTAATCATCTGATCTCTACCAATTTTTGCAACATTATACCTTTTTGTGTAAAGAATCTTTTGACCAAACTACAAGGTCATCTGCCCAATAAGTTTCGGATGGCGGCCATGTATGTGTGCAAACTGATTCCCCCTATCTTTTCAAACACGGTGAAACCCAATTGATTAAAATTTGGTACAGAGGTAGCACTAGCAAAGTGAACCTCAGTGTCATGTTTTATATTGCCGCCATCTTGACGGAAACGTAATGGTGGCCTTCCAAAATGTAAAAAGCTTATTTCAGAATACGACCAATCTCATCATCTGAGCTCTACTAAATTTTTAAACAACATACCTTTATGTGAGAAGAGCTCTGTGACCAAGCAACAAGGTCATCAATCCAACAGTTTGCATCTGGTGGCCATCTATGAGTGCAAATCGATTCCCCCTATCAATTCAAACAGGGTAAAACCGAATTGAACGAAATTCGGTACAGTGGTAACAATAGCAAATGGCACTTCAGTGTCATGTTTTATATCGCCGCCATCTTGACGGAAATGGAATGGCGGCCACCCAAATGTTAAAAGCTTAAATCAAATTACGACCAACCTAATCATTTGATCTCTACCAAATTTTGCATCAATATACCTTTTTGTGGGAAGTATCTTTTGACTGACGTACAAGGTCATCAGCCCAATAGTTTGCAGATAGCGGCCATGTATGTGAGCAAATTGAATCCCCATATCAATTCCAACACGGTGAAACCGAATTGAATGATTTTGTTTTACAGAGGTAGCACTAGCAAAGGGCACCTCATATTCATGATTAATATCCGTACAGCACGTTGTATTTCAACAAGCTACTAGAACCAACATTCAATTATACTCCATGAAAAGGACAAAGAGTTATAACAATGCCCATGCATTTAGGAGAAAGTAGGCTGAAGTTCTTTACTGAACATCTTGTATTAGAGATATAATATCTCAAATTATCATTAATGGAGAACCATATGTGTTTTCTCATACCAAAGTTAAAAGAACACCTACGCTCTATATTTCAGACGGTGGATGAGACTTCAAAAACAATAACATATGATCCAATTACGCAATTATCACGAAACTTCTATCAAACACCTGTACAGCTAACGTCCAAGGTGAACACCTGTGTGTCAGGTCATATTAAACATCAATTTGCATTTTGTCACGTACGAAGCAAACAGGATGTGACTTGTTTGCTATTATCACACACGTGTTCTCTTAAATTTCGCTCCCCAAACCCTCCCACCATGGTTGTCAGATCGTTTGACCTTCAAGCGTCCTCTCCGTCTTTTTAATTTTCAATTACACCTGTTGTCAAGTCAGATCAGCTCAAATGACATTCACATACTGCTAGTCTGCTCTCCAGCAAGTTTGTTTTCTCTACTCGCTTCAACCAACATATAACCAAGTTCTCAAATCCGTTTACAAGTTAAAGACCCGCTTTAGGCGATAAAAAATCTTAGCATGCTTCACGCGTTTGAGGATATTAGCCTCCATCCATCAGTCATAGGAAAAATCTAAGAACGACCTCTCGACCCGCCGTTCAATCAAAATAGCGATTGCTGTATTGGAATACCACCACCGTTGCTGGCGATAGCCTCGTTGAAACACATGCCCAGCGGTATCGTCTCTCTCAACAACCACTCTTCATGAACATTTAAGACAGGTAAAAATTGTTTCAGCAAAAGTGTCGTTAGGCCCTTTGTCAAAATTTCAAAAATACATTCAAAAAGAGAGTGTCACCCCGAGTTCTACAACCCCTCGTACACGTCTCTAGCGTTATTGGTTTGCGAGATATAACAAAAAGTCTAAAATTATGGTTTTACCTCAAAAACTCTGTTCCCGTCATTCTCAAAAACTTTCACTTATTATAAAAATTAAAAGGGCTTCGAGACAAGCCATTTGACATATCACACGTCAAAATCGATCCATGGATTCGAGACATATCTATTATTTAAAGTACATGTATTGCGGGTGGCCTATTCAGTTGCCCCTGAGTCAGAACTCTCCTTACTCCCCTACTGCACAGTTTTTGTCCTAGAGAGATGAAACTTGGTTTGGGGGTAGAGGGGTAAAGACCATCAATTTGTGTCAAACAAACGTTTTTTGTAGAATGCTTAGTTTCCAAACTATAAGAATATCAAAATTAAACTTTTTCAAAGAAAAACATTTGTTCTGACCATAAAGGACATAGAGACCGTTCGTTTGAACCATTGCACAACGTTCTATCATGTTTCAAAAACAAAAATTTACAAAAAAAAAAAATAAGAAATTATATCAAGTCGCCCATAGGAAAGGGGGCGTCACCCCGAGTCCGACAACATGTCACATGTTCAAATCCAATTATTGGTTCGCAAGAAAAGTGTATTTAAAGTTTTGAACTTCGCTTGGCCGCCATGTTTCTTTTTGGGCTCAGCCGCGTCGAGTGAAGCAGAACCATCACTACCCCACTACGCACTATGTATACTGGTAATATAAATACTGTATACCATACCTTTGTTGTTTTACTGACTGTTAATGTTTCTCTTGGGATGGCTTGTCCCTACTTCTTTGGCAAGCTAGCTTCTTTCGGAAAAGAAACACTTGTACTTTTGGTACCGTTGGATAATTTCCTCTACAAACAGCGGCTATATGGCATTTTGCCGATTGATAATAATGCGGCATCGGTGGCGTAGTTGGTAGCATGCTGAACTTCTTTGCCCAAGATCGCGGGTTCAAACCCGGCTCAAGTCGTCGGACCTTCATAGAGCATGAAATCCTTCAGTATCCCTTCCTTCGGAGGGGAAATAAAGCCGGCGGTACCGTGTCATTGATTTATGGCATGTAAAAGATCCATTCACTAAGAGTAAACTTGTGAGAAGCTAAATATCTTGGTATGATTTCGTTGAAACGCTCTATTAAAGTTCCAACGCTCACCGCTAGGTGTCAGTGACATCTGATAGCGAAAGTTGGAACAACTTGAAATTGAACATAACTTGTAGCTCACCCCATGAGTGTCCGCTTGAAGCAGCTACAGTCTCTGGCGAGACGAACATGTTCTCGGACACTCCCGGCGATAAAAGCCACACGCTTAATAAACTAAATAAATAAATAATGAAAATATCCATATGTACTAAAAAATCTTGCACAAAACATTCACAACACACTATCTACATTGAATCAAAATTATTGAAGAAACACCTCACTATAATCGTAGTATTTGGCAAGCAAGGAAGCTATTGTCAGGAAGTGTGGAGGCCCTATCTCAAGGTGGCGTTGCTTTAACCCACTTTCTTTCTTTCGGATAATAACTTCTCCTTTTATTAGAATTATTTTGCGATCTGAAATACCACCTAGTCGCCGGAAGCAGCCTTGTTATTTCGAAGAAGGGCTATGGTGTCATGCAGTTTCCAATCTTCGCAAAGCAGTTTTAACGACTCCCTCTGATTTATATACATCAATACAATCGGTTATATGAATAATGGTTGGTTGTTTCATTGGTGGCTTGTCAACATGACCAAACATCCGATCAGCTGATGAAATGCTGTGGCCTTGTACGGGGAACATTATGTGAAACATGTTCACTTTAGAATTTTATTCTACTAAAAATACACAAGCGAATACATAAAAACATTTATTCGGAGCGCTACACCCATCAAGGAACAGTCTAATACTTGCAACTTTTTCAGTTAGTTGCATGGCTACAAGATGCTGTAACAGAGAAGAAGAAAGATCGCTAAAGCCACTAACGGCTTGAGCTTCTGTCCAAAAATAAAAGCTTGGATTATTCCCATAACTCTCAACAATACATAGAAAATACAACCTCACTTGCCAAGAATTGAATGCCCCTTCTACGGATGATTCTGGAAGAAGCTGAATTTGCTGTGCGTCGAAGCACATTGTTGCAGAATATGTCCAATGTTTACATTAAATTATAAAATGTTGATGCACGATGACTGTGCAGTCGTTTACTGGCCATGTATTCAGTCTAATTTACTGGATCAGTTGTTGTGTTAATGAAATGTTTGATTTTACAGCAGAAACTGCTAACATCTAAAGATGACGAGCGAAATCCAATATTGAAGTATTAGAAAGGTTTTCGAGACATAGACACAGTGTTGACTATTTCAACTCAAGTATCATTGTACATTTTTCACACCTTTGTTTTATTTTAACTATCATCTAGGTCAACAAGTAGTTTTGATTTTTGTCTTCAATGATGTGCTTTCTTGGCCCGGAAGTTCTCGATGAAAACCGTGACAAGCTGTTTCATTTCAGCTGACATTCGAGGTTTTTCGAACTCCTCCCCATTTTTCGGAGATAGGAACAACAATGGTATGCAATCTTGTAGGTTTCCTAGCATGCCACATTCATATACTTTTTTGCAAACCCTAAAGATTTTGTTTTCCTAAATCAACGTGTTCTTAAGCAACCAAGGGTTGCCTGTTACCAGAAGGCCTGGAACTCTTCCAATTGCCGGGTTTAAATTAAACAAGGCTTGTGACTCTTTATTGGGAACATAAAAGGTGCATTCAAAAAGTAACGAGCCGGAGGCATAATTACACAAACCAGTACCTGTATGTTAGAAGTATTGGCCCTGGATGTTGAGGCACTTGTCCCATTGTGACACGAGGCGGTGAATGGCTGCCTCATAAAATTCCCTGGGCTGCGATATGAACCAGTTCCGCAAGTACAGCTGGACGTCGGCGTCCGAGGTGAATCGTTGGCCTCGCAGAGCCCCTTTCAGGGGACCAAACATGGCGTTATCACAGGGAGAGAAGTCTGGACTGTATGGAGGGTGGCCGAGAACCTCCCATTTGAATTTCTGCTGGAGTGCCACGACTGTGTTGGCCGTATGAGTTCGTGCATTGTCGTGGAGCGACCATGGCGGCTATGGCGTTCACTGTCACTCGGCGGTCCTGTGTAATGAGTGCATCAACCAGCTGGACGTTGTCATCGGTAATGCAGGCGGTTGCCCCAGACCGGGCTTTATCGGCTAACGACACCCGTCCTTCCCTGAAGCCCTTGTGCCACGCCTTGCCCTTTGCAAAGGACATGCAGTGTTCGCTGTACACTTGTGACTTTCGGCGATGAATGTCCGTTCCCCCTACTCCTTCCGATGTCAGAAACGGAACAACACCTTTTTGCTCTTCGGTTGACGTCTCCATGTCACTGTTTGCAATGCGACTGGCAGCGTTGGACGATTGACGCATGTTGCTGCTCACTTTGTATCGTCACTTGACGCACACGCGTGCCCTCTAGTGACGGGCTGTGACCTTCCACGCTCTGGTCGGAACTACACCTCCTTACACACGCCACGATTAGCAGATGCAGTCACCGGTTTCGCATTCCAACCTCCAGCACGTTACGTTTTGAACTCACCTTATATATTGACTATTTTCTTACATAGAAATAGTCGTTGGATGTGAAATATTTGCCAGAAATCCTCCTTGAACCATGTGAGCTGGGATTGAATGAGTTGTAGCCATTGGGTTAATGATAACTGCTTTCTCTTCTTGTTATCTGGGATTAACTCTCTTTTTTCTCGAGCCAACGTTCCCTGCACCCACAGTCACTAAAGTTTCATCTATCAAACTCATGTTAAATAAAAGCAAACAACATTAACAATACACAATTTGAACTCACAAGCACTCAATTGATAATGCTTTTAAAACAGCAACAAACCAAGTCATGGTTGCCTCATAAAGTATGCAGCATTTGTGTTGAATATTTGAGAAATTGAACAAAAGGGAAGAAAAAGCGCTTCGTTTTGGTATACCGATGGTTTGGCGTGAACCCAAAAACCACAGCAGTTACTGCTATTTTTGTACTTGTAAGCTCAAAAGTTTCAATGCTAAAAATAAAAAAGGCATAACATACCCCAGCATTGAATCTGCTAGGAGACCAGTGCCTCATGGCCCTGATATTCCAGTTCCCACACCTGACATCTGACAGTGATTTTATCCCTGCAAAATCTAATGTACGAGTACTCTTCAAACAATCCGTGAACGACTTAATAAGAGATTTGAGCCTCCCCAAAGATGCAGCTGAACTATTCAGTTCCAGGTTAAAAGAACAAAATCTTCTTACTTCAGTGACTTTCTACAGAAGTAGAGAAAAAGATCTTGCCCAGTACTTTAGTCATAAAGAGTTACTGGTTTATTGCAACAACATTCCAGACCTAATAAACCCAAACGGATGGAGGTTATTTATTAACTCTAGTAAGAGAAGTATGAAAGCGCCGTTACTGAACAATGGCAACCAGTTGGCTTCAATTCCAATAGTTCACTCAGTCCACTTAAAAGAGGATTATGATTGGATAAAATACAATATAACAGACATCAGTGGATGGTCCGTGGAGATCTTAAAGTAATCGGTATTTTGTTAGGTCAGCAACAGGGATATACGAAATTCCCATGTCACGTGTGAATGGGATAGCCGGGCAAGAGATGAGCATTGGTCTGGGAAAAATTGACCTGATCGAACCAACTTGCCTCCAGGATGTAAAAATGTTGTTCAGAAAAGCTTAGAGAAAATACTATTACCACCTCTTCACATCATGTTGGGTCTGATGAAGCAGTATGTGAAAACCCTTGGGAAAGAGGGCAATTGTTTTCAATATCTTTGCAACAAGTTCCCTTTTCTCTCACAAGCAAAAATAAAAGAAGGTATGTTTGTAGGACCACAAATAAGAAGTCTAATGAAAGATACAATGACTTTTGAACAAAATGAAGCCTGGCAAGCCTTTAGAGATGTAAACAAGAAGTTTTTAGAAAACACCAAAAATCCTAACTATGCAGAAGTAGTAGCCACAATGCATGAGAAATTCAGAATTGTCAGTTGCAACATGAGTCTTAAGCTACACTTTCTTTTTTCACATATGTATATATTTCCTCAGAATTTGGGGGCGGTGAGCGAGGAACAAGGCGAACGCTTCCATCAGGACATTCGGGAGACGGCACCAAGGACGATGGAGTATATAAATGAAAGCGGATTACTGCTGGATGCATCAAAGAGAAGACTCTGCAGGAGCTCATAAGAGAATTTAAAAGATAAGATCACTGGAAGGCAAACGAAAACGTTATTATTGATTAAATAGCATGGTAGTGAAACAATATTGTGCATTTCCAAGTAATACGACGAGTATTTCAATCAAAACTGTATTAACATTTTTTGAAAAAAATGTGTATATTTTGTCATTAACATTGAATTTTTCATTCTCGATTTGTAAAAGAACCTGATGAGATAGGAGAAAAAGGCGGGTATTTTTGAAAATGGCTGTACTCAATTGTATATAATCACTTTTCAGAAGTAAAACAGCTTTTAAAAAGTTCCATTTTGTAGACCTGTGTTATTTTCTTCTTCAGCCGTAAGGAAAACAAATGTCGTAATTCCTTCATCTTAGAACATAATCGAGTGTGGAAGTTAGCTACTCTTCAATTTCAGAATGTGTCATATCCATGATAATTGAAAAGGTTCTGAGATTGATGCGACTTGTTATATGAAGAGATAGTCAGTGAATATCAACACAGTACCCTTCACGAAACATGCTATCATAAACACTAAATTATTTCAGAAAACCAGAAATATGCGTACGTGAAAACCCAAAATATATAACGTGGTTGAGTAAAACCTCTAACCCTAGAACATTCCCAAATCATATCATATGGATGTACACAAAAACCGTCTACATATTACATTGCCGGAACGTATCATTTGGACGTGGGCAAAACCGCTCTCACAATAACAATTCCGGACCATTTCCATTTGTTGTTTACAATCCCCTCTTCTTAAAAATATTCACAGAACATATCATATGGAAGTGAACCAAACGCCTCACTATCAAAATTCAAAGAATGTATATTGATTGATGTACTTACCCCTGTAACTATAACATTTACGGATTTTAACAAGTGGAATTATCCAAATCATTTTTCCCAGTAATATACCCAGAATATTTCATTCAAGTGTGTGCAAAATCCTATGTATGTCTCTTCACATGAAAACATTGAACGAATAACATGCTCAAAATATGTGAAACTATCTTCCAGTGACTAAGGACGTTCAGGTTGTCTTTTAAACCCTCTCTTTCAATGAAAGCTGGGCACTATTTTAGAGCAATACATCCAGTGAAGGAAGTGGGAAAAAACCAGAGGCGGTATGCTATCCAATGATATATTCCCTGTCATATCTCAACATCAAAAAAGCATACCCCTCTCTTACAACGTAACGGGTTATGCAGGAAATTGTTCTATTCACTCAGAATTGCATCATGCTTAAGTATTAAATGTAATTTTCACTTAAAGAATATGTGTGTGAATTATTATTTTGGCTATATAGATAAATAAAATTAAATGAGTGAAGTGGGGAACTAAATTAATTTTTGTTTGTTTGTTACTGACATATAATTAGCATCCATATAAGATCTCGCTTTATGAGTTTTACTGCATGGACGGCCATGGCCGTTCTTTTTTTTTCACTCTAGTTAACTGCAGCGATGCTGAAGCGCTTTATGGGTTCGCTTTTAAAAGGAACGCACGGTTCTATATTGACGATGTCTACAGGCGAATGCTTATCGCTGAAGGTAGCTTGGTACTAGTGGATGAATGATCATGTAAGGTAATTATATTAATTCCTACGGCGCAAACAAATTTAAGATCCATTGGTTTTCAGTGGCGGTATGCTATTTGACATTAAAAGCAGTGACGGTATGCCATTGGGCCTTTGAAAGCAGAGCCGGTATTCCATACCGGCGCATACCGCCTCACTTCCCTCCCTGAATACATCAATTGTCTTCCTCCATTACGGTAGAAATATCAGTTAATGACTTCATTTACATTTATTCACAACTAAAATACAAAGTAAATTTTCTTATTCATAAATTGAATATGACTGATGGCCACTATAGGTTATGAATCTTAAAACTTACTCCTATGACGATTCCAATATATGACATGATATAAGCTACCAGCCATACTATATTAAAATAGGAGTTTTCAATTTACCCAACATATTTTAGTTAATTCTCCACTACAAGAAAGCAAGCGAGTTGTGCTGGACATCAAGCGAGAATCATTTTGCCAAGCCTACTGATTAAATGATTCACAAGAAACATGGCATTGGCCGGCTGTGAATGAAATTGGTTATATTTTTACCAACTTTCATGAGAACCCTCTTTCAAATGTAGCAGTTAAACATTAAGGATAAACTGGAGTCTCATCAGACAAATCTTACAAGCAAATTCTGTTCCATCGCGTAATATAAATGTAGCCTCATCCCGGGAAGAATTCATATATAACTCAACAAATATGCATGATGAATGAATCGAGCCATGGTTTTACATACCCACGTTGAATTACCATGTGCTTCAGTAATATCCGGGTTTATAATAAACCTTTCATGCCTTATATAAGTGAATTTGCTTCAGTCTGCAATAACAAATTATTCGTATTTGAAATTTATTTTACAACAAGCTTTGCTCAAATGAACTACATGATTGTGGTTCTGTTTTATGCTCCGCATGTTCAACAGAGATATTGTTTCTATACACTATGAAATAAGACGTGTTACTTGGGTACAATTCATTGATCGAAATCTCTCTTCGTGATGTACCGTTAATTTTGGCTTTTAGAGTTTTTAAATACGAGTTGTGTATACAGTTATTTATGCAGCGTGACGTGGGTCAGTGCGCATACCTGCCTACACGCTGAGAATGATGGGAAATTTTCCATTCGTCCTCAGATGATAGCTCACGAACAGCTCCGAAGCAAGGAACGAAGCAGTGGCCAATCAATAATTTGGTCAATGTCGCAATGTCTTACATCGACTTCAACCTGAGAGGATAATATACTGCTTATAAGAAAATAAGAACCATAAAGGAAGAACCGGAGATGTTAAAATACGAATTTAAATAGCAGAAGGCCATCTTATTAGGGGATTTGTTTATATCAATTGAAATCAAGTAATTAAAAGTATATAACCCATGCAACAACGATATATCGATATGTATGTGACGTGGCAGGAGTCGGGTGATCCTCGTTTCCACCCCGGAAGCATGCACTGAGATGAGAAAGGGAACTTCTAGTCCAGGCTTGTTACGGTCAACACCGAAGTCATTAAAAACTATATATTTCAACGATTCGTGACGCGCCAGTGATAGCGAGTGAACATAATAACGTATGTGTAACATGTATCTGCTTCTTAGCAGCGAAAGGCCACAAGCAATTGTGTTTAAATGCTTTCTCAAACCCATCTGGAGTATAAACATTTATAGTGAAGTGAACAGTAAATGAAATACAAGCACACGCATATTCTGCGTTGTCCGGAGTGCAGGTGGCCATTAGGTGAAAGATTTACATAAGTTTCACGGACTACGGCAGTATACATCTACTATAAGAACGCTTGCCAGTATTCAGACTTTACCCCGAGTGGATATTAGAACCATGATCGACATATCTTTAAACCGGATATCGGAGGGGATGTTTAATAAGGATTACATGTCACACTAAATTTAATGGGGCAGCAACATTCTTAGGGACAGCAAGTTTTATCGCACTACCTAACGCCTGCGTATTCCAGACAGGTAATGTGTCCGCTAGCAATGGAACACTCATGTGGTTGTTTAAGAACGTTGCGGGCTTCTACATTCTGATAAATTGTCACGGTATGAGGCGTTTTTCTTGCGAGTGCACGCGGGTGGAGTTAGCCAAGACGTATTGGAAAACCTGGCTAGCCCGACACCTGTGGAGCATGGCGTGGTCAGGGGTTCAAGTCGAGCCTTTGACCAAGAAGATTATTTTGTCATGTTTTAGCGTGGAGGCTAGCATGGTAAGTACATATCCATTTTTTCACCGCATCAAGAATCAACGCTAAGGTACTGGACACATCAGATTATTAACGTAGCCTAGCATAGCGTCTATAAGCAATCGCAATTGCCATCGTTTATTTTTGTAGAGTAAATGGATTTACACAGTTACAGTTTCTATCGAAACTGACCTTGTTATATCTCCGGGATTCTGGTTCAAGTTAATGAACGCATCCCTTGTGTAAACTTAGATCTTGTTATTTAACTTTCAGTAAATTCTTAGGTGTATTTAAATTGATATGCATATTTTCATTGCCAAGAAAACCAGTTAGGAGAAGATCTACAGTATGTTGTATAAGTATAGATTAATTATTTGCAATTTCGTTTAACAATGTCGAGAACACTGATTGTTTTTTTGTGGCTAGTGCATTCTTGTATATGCATTTTTGCTTATTCGCATCGTATTTTAGATGAATAACTTAGTCAATCCGCTGATCTATCTGATATTGGGAAGTTTTCGGATCCAGATGACATGATCGTTTTGATTAATATTTTCTTCTTTTTCTTTGAGAGAGAACACTTAGCCTTAGTGTACAGAGATTTATCGGTACACCTTCCTAATGAATTGTCAGTGGATCGACCTTAGATGTTGGCCTGCATTCATGGTTTATCAACGGTCTACTAATACTTCCGAGTTCACTTAGGTCAGGGGCGACCTCAATTATGGGGATCATTGATCTTAACTTTTTCGCATAACCTCATTCTGGAGGAACAGTAGTAGTTTTGTGATATGCTTAGACATGAGTATTAATTGATATAAAGTAAACAATTCCTTTTGATGCAATAGTGTGAGAATTATTACCACAGCATTTAGGAAAGCATCCAAGCTTCTGAATAAATTTATCCCAGGAGATACAGACATCTAGTCCATGAATTTAATGATAAAAATGGTGTGAATAAATTGTTGTAAGGCAAGATTCGTAGGTGTTTTATATATAATTTTTGTAAATCATATTGATGAAAAACCTGCAACGGTATATATTTTATTTTCAAGCACGTATAGAGGCATCTTATAAGAACTTGTTGATTTTGTGGTCACGTAGGTGAAATGCAGATTACTTGTTGATTTTGTGGTCACTTAGGTGTAATACAGATCACAACTTTTGAATGACAAACATGATGTATTAAGTTTATGAGAACCTAATTTAGGAGCACAGTGGTGCATATTATGCTATTTTGCGATAAAGCTGATTCATTTGGGTGTAATGCTTAGTGAAGCATATGTTTGTATTTTGGGAATGTGCCAGTGAGTGCTTATGAGCCAGTAAGTGTCAATTGTTGTTAGACTTTTTATAGTCTTACACCAGATGTTCGGTGTACTGGAACCAATGGAGGTTCGTATTTTTAGATGTCCGTTGAGACAGAATCAGCTGTTTATCAGGTCTTTCTAATACCTTTGTCTTGACTATAAGCTATTCTAAAGCAATGCTTGGATAAGTTGTATGATGAAACAGAATAATATTTTTGCAGTATCGTTATCAATGCCTATAAAATCATTGACACCATAATTAATTAATTATTTGAAATATAATTACGAGCTGACATTTCGCTTAGCTTGGCTTCTTTGCGAAATTTATCCAGAATTAAGAGAAATTACCACGACTTATTACCATACAGATGCGAATGTTGTAATTGATGTCAGTATTTTAGGAACAATTGAGTGTGTCCTAAAATAAATTTGTATTCAACTTATAATCTATTGAATACACCGTAAATTAACGCCACAGTTCTAGTTAATCGCCATTTGTGATATTAATGGAAATTTAATGGAATTTAATCTGCGAATGATCACAGAGGAGATCTTATGTTGTTTGATATACAGTCCATTTTAATTATTCAGGGATCATGTTAGATTATTTTTGTTTCGAAATGGAACGAGTTTCCAATTCTGGACACTCAATTTTGAGGTGATCCAGCTGATTTGTTTATTAAAATTCCTCTTCTTGGAATTTTCTTTGATCGTTTTGACGACAGTGCCTTCATATATTCTCTTGTTTCTTACATGATTAAAATTCTGTATTCCATTTTAAAACTTTATTGCGTGATGCTTTAGCAAAGTGATGGGAGGTCGTAATAAGAAGGCCATTGCTAGGTATTTTCGGGGTACTCCACCCTTATAGATAGTCCATTAGGAGGAATCTTGTGACTTTTTGAGCTAGTTTATTTTCTTGTAGCTATGGTTCTTCTAAATACAACCTGTTCCTCTATCTGTTGGTATGACCTGGGGCTTTTTATGGCCGGGGATTTTCAGGTTCTACGATCCAGCTGTCATCGAGGGATTCCAGCAAGTATTGGTAGGTATTACGGGTACAGTAATTTGGTGCACTAACGTCTAGGCACGAATACAACTGGATTACCAGGTTCGACGCCAGTGATTTGGTGCACCATCGGTTTGGGGCCCGAATTACTTGGAATGCCGTGTTGATATCCAGTAATATGGCGTCAATACAATATACCTAAAATAGAATTGGGATACCAGAGAGTGGAAACCAGTTTTATAATTATGCTACACAGAGCAGGAATTAGGACACCGTGTTTCTTTTGTGTTGGTGATTAAGGCACATAGATAATGGTGAAACAATATTTTGGCACAAATTATTGGAATTCCTCTGGAACATAGCAATGACGAGGATACTCGAACTACTTAATTTATTTTGGTGGTATTGCAACCATTATCAGATTTTGATTTTATTGTAATGAAGTGGTGCCCAAATTTTTTATTTATTTGTGATAAACGACTAGGGCTTGTTCATTGAAAGTAATTCACAGTAATCTTCTTTGACTTGTTCAGTCGAGTAGGATGTTTACTGTAATTCACATTTGAGTGACATGTGAGGATCAGTCCTACTTGATTCCGGCAGATGATAATTGCTGATATCATGTTTAATGTAAAGTTTTTCTGTAAAATTAGTTTGTTTAATGTTAGAATCATGGATCATTACAAAGTTAAACATCACGTACTTGTATGTATGGATCTCGGGAATAATTTTGGACATTTCGTATTTACTTTAAGTTTATTTTAAGGTAACGCTAGGCAATGAAAATATGCATGTTATCGCAATTGATGATTGGTTGTGGATGTTCTTGCTGTGCTTTGAATTGCAGTGTTCCCATTTTTTTCTATCAAGTGAATAATTTTGTGTCATGGATGATAACCAAAGAGTCACGGTTGGTGACTTAAAGAAAATGTTGGAGAAAATTGAGGGCAAATTGCATCATCTCAATCAGGATCTCGAGAACATTAAGACTCAAACTAAACCACTCTTGACAATATCTATGAGATTTCTTCACGTAATCATACTATTATTAAGGATGCTATAGCTGAAAGCATTCGTGAGGAGTTACATAATGTACAAAAGTCAATGAAAGAACTTAAATACTGTTCTAAAGAAATTAAAATCAGTCAGAGGGCTATTAAAGCCGATATGAGGAATATTCAAACTAGTCAACAGTCCATGGAGACTAATATCAATAAAGTTAAAACTAGTCAACAGTCCATGGAGACTAATCTCAATAATGTTAAAACTAGTCAACAGTCCATGGAGACTAATCTCAATAATGTTAGAACAGCTATCAATAAAGTTCAAACTAGCCGTGAAACTATGCAAAATACTGTAAATGGCGTCAGCACTATTGTTAGGCTAATTCAAGCTCAAGTTAACGATCTTAGAACAGATGTTGGATTAGTTGAGACTATCCAAAAGAAGTCCAAACTCAAGTTAAAAGAGCAAACAGAGCGACATCATTAAGATTGAGTCAAATCTAATTAAGTTACAAACTCAAGTCAAAAATATCGAATCAAGTCAATTTCAAACTGAAGTCAAATAGACCACTATTTAACAGTCTAATAGGGAATTTCGAAGAGAGATTAAGCTCGATATTGAGCAAAGTAAAGAGGATGCATTACAGTTGCAGTTTACTCGTGACACCAATCAAACGCAAAGATCTTCAGAGCAATTGAAAGGTGAAATAGGTACACTGCAGATACAAGTAAAAGATCACACTAAAGTCATAAGAGATGACTTCTATGTCGACCTTAAGGGTATAATTAAAGAGAATGTGGAAATTTTAAAATAATGGCTTACTCAAATAAATGAGGATACATTTAAGACTGCTAAATCTGACTTAGAAAAAAATACATTTATAAAAAAATATTGCCGTTAAGCTTGCTACGGCTAGTAGAGAAACTACAGAAGTAAGGGCCAATTAAAGCAGAAGGTTGGATGAAATTAACAATGTGCAGACTAATAATGGCACAGACCTAGAAAAAGGTATTAAAAGGGTAGAGGTTAAGGTTGACTGGGGTCGAGTTGAGTTAACGGAAATTAGGGAGAAGAAAACGTCCGAAATCAACGAGATCCGGAAAGACCTCGAGAACATTAATCTAGGGAGGAATATCAATTTAGATACGTTTAAGGAACAATTGCGATTGCTTCTAAACACTGATTTTAGGGTAGTCGTTGACGAATCTGATGTAACAGTACAGACAGGAAGGAACATGAGGTGCATGTATCTCCTAAAACTGAAGCCTCTATTCAACCTAGTCAAATGGAACTATCGAGTAGGGTTCAACCACTCCGACAAGGATTTCAACAATTTAGGCAAGAATTTCAACCACGAAGGGAAGAATATACATCTCCAAATCCCAACCTAGGTAGAGATAGTTACGTTTAGAGATCGACTGAGAGGACGTCCAATAGAAACTTCGAAGATAAGCATAAAAAGTTTAATAATTTGGATGGAACTACACCGATCAAGTTCATTAGAGGACTTCAAGACTACTTTTTGGATTCTCACGTCCCTCGTGTGAGATAGCTACGTGTCGTGGAAAGGTATTTACCTGATGCACCTTTACAGTGGGATAGTGCATTCATACATACCTTTGACGATTTTGAACAGTTTACAAAGGCATGTATCCAACGTTCTTGGTATATAGAGGTCCAACAAAATATTAGATCTCAGATCTACTCGAAGAAATATTCTGTTACAGGACCGACCAGCTACGCTGAATATTTGGCGTGCCAGCTCTCGAAACTTCGTTTCCTTCGGCCACCTTTGTCTGAGGATCAGTTGATCGAATCCATATCATGTCAATTTCCCGCTGAAGTGAGGAGATCCATTATTACCTCGGGAATTACAAATTTGGCAGCAATGGACAATCTCTTACGTCGTTTAGACTATATTAGTTTAATGGGGCAACCGACAATTAGTAAGAACCCCAGACATGAACCTAAGTCCATCAATACGGTTATGATGAACCGTACACAGCAAACTGATCGCCCTCAACATCGAAAAGATCAAAGGATAGGTCCAATACGCAACAATTATCAGAACGATAGGCGATGGGACAACCAACGTCGAGATGATCGCGACAGACCGTGGCAACGTCACTACGACGACTGACACTTTTATAGTCGGGAATATAACCGAAACCGCAATGATCGTAGGGAAACTCCTTACAACAGAGATCAAAGGGATGATCGACCAAAACAGGGATACTCCAGGTACAAAAATTACAGGATTGAGGAGTATGAAAGGAAGAAACGACATGAGCTCAAGAGAGGGCGAGATAAGTCCACAGAAGAGGGACGAAGAAACTCGAAAGAAGGAAGAGAGGAAGTGACAGACGGATCACAACCCAGCACGAGCAGAAAAGACAGGGGTTCAGAAAGAACTCCTGATAAAGAAAAAAACCGCAAATTTCTCAGTAAAAATGAAGACTGATGTTAATACACATTCGCCTGTAATCACTATTTTTGAGAGTTGCGAAACTACTGACGATGATTTGCTGTTTGAGCAAGAAGCTCAACCGACAGGAAGAACGGTAGAGTTACCTGTAATACATATTCAACTGGGCCAGCAACAATATAAAGCTCTGGTGGATACGGGAGCAATGATCTCCATCGTGAACGAGGAATGCTATGAGAGATTGAAACCGGAAAATCAATTTACTGTACTACCCGCATCTTTGACTAAATTCACAGGAATATTCAGAGATAAAAGCACGAAATGCATAGTCCAGATACTCATGAAGTTTGGAATTAATGAGCACATCTTTATTGGGGTGAGAAACATTAACTTCGATGTTATATTGGGCATAGACTTTATCACTTAGGTCAGGGGTGTCATCGATATGGCCCAGAGAATTATAAGATTCAGGAAGAGACTACAGATGAAGCAGTCGAGGAAGAAATAGATAGTCAGGAAACTAACAATGAAAACCTCAGATTGGAAATCTTGGAAAACGTCGTCAATGAATCCTAGTAAGAAAGGGAGCAATATGCCTTAAAATCCGAGGGATTCGGGGACGTTGAGGAAGAATTTAAAGATTTAATTCAGGAATTCTAGGACATATTTGATGACAAACCCGGTTTGATTAGAGATTTCAAATATCAGATACGATTAACAGATGAGTCCCCATATCAGGCCAAACTTTATCCGATACCTGACAAATACCATGATGAGGTCAAAGAAATTATAGTCAGGATGGAACATGAGGGTATAATAAAGAAACAGGCTTCCTCTTATTTAAACCCCATAACGGTTGTTAAAAAAGCAAACGGACAATTGAGGCTTTGCTTAGATGCCCGGAAAATTAACACGAGGATCATGCTTGAGACAGACCGACCACCAGAGATCAGAGAGGTATTAAGAGAATTTAAAGGTAAAGCGTGCTTTAGCGTCCTAGACCTAACCGCTTCATTTTACCAAGTCGAGTTGGAAGATAACAGTCGACAATACACAGGCTTCTTATTCGACCAAACCACGTTCGTTTTCTGCAGAGTACCGTTTGGCATGGTAGTAAACTAGGATAGTAAACTGATGGAAGATGTGAAACGAAACGTCATTTGCTATATCGACGACTTAATAATATCCTCCGCAAACGTCGAAGAACATTTGGTGCATCTGAGACAGTTGTTCGAGAATCTCAGAGATGCAAATATAAAAGTCAACATGGAGAAATGACAATTCATGCATGAAGCAATTAAATTTTTAGGTCACACCATTGAACAGTACGGGTATCATCCCAACTTGAAGGAAATTGAGGCCATTTGCAAGTTTCCCGGACTAGTAAAGATCAAGCAACTCCGTGAATTCTTGGGAATGTGTCAATCCTGAGTAGTGATTGCGCTGGATACTCTACAACCATGGCTCCGTTGTATGAAGTATTAAAGAAGAATAACAGGTGGAAACGGACGGAGGAGACCAACAGGGCATTTGAAGAGGCTAAACTTATGCTACAGAATTTTATAAAATTAGAGGACCCGGAGTTCGATCGGATCTTCTTTTTGGAGTCCGATGCATCAAGAATCGGTATTAGTAATGACCTCTATCAGAAGGACGAAGACGGGAAGAAGCACTATCTAGACATCCACAGCAGAAAGCTGCAGGAACACGAGAAGAATTATTATACTACGAATTGGTAGCGTTAGCATTTGTCTCAGCCCTTCAAAAGTCAAAGAAACTTCTGATAGGTCATCAAGTAGTCATTATCACGGATCACAGAGCGCTTCAGTTTATTATGCAAACTGACCTTCCCAGTGACAGGTTGACGAGGTGGACATTGCTTCTCCAGCTGTTCAATGCTACCATCGTGCATCAGCCTGGGAAGGATAATCTGCTCGCGGATGCCCTCTCAAGAAATCCTGTAAGCCAGATCGAGATTAACACTGTACAAGTGGAGAGGGAGCAAGAACTTACCCTAGATAATCTACGGAAAATAGCAGTGTTACAGAAGAGACACACCCCAACTAGACGTATGTACAGGTTTTTGAGAGGCATAATGGATAACACCGATCCTAACTACGAGCAGATTAGAAAACGCTCTGTGAGGTATCTGTTGTGTGACGACACGGTTTGTAAATACGTCGACCGAGAGAGGACGAAAATTAGAATTGTAGTCCCTCCTAAGCTGATTACAGGTGTGGTGTGGTTATCTCACTGCACGATTGGACACGGGGGTGTGCACAAAAAGTTCCGAACGTTGTTGGAAACATTCACGTGGACAAGAATGCGGGACTCCATAGCGGCCATAATCAGGTCATGCCAAGAGTGCCAACGTGGGAAATATCCGTCCGCGTTGACGAAAGAGGATCCTCGAGCCATTATTCCGGAAAGGCCGAGAGAGCTAATGGCTTGCGATATCTTCGGTCCTTGTCTGAAGGGGGCTAGGGGGGAACCAGTTTCTCCTAGTCACGATTGACGTATTTTCCAAATTCGTGACACTTGACCCTATGCAGAAGGCCACTTCAGCCCAAGTCCTCAGCCGCCTGGAGAATAGTGTACTTTGTTAGGAAGGTATTCCAGTCACTCTCTTGTCGGATCATGGAACTCAGTTCAGCTCGCAGGAGTTTGAGGATGCCATGATCAGACTGGGAATTAAACACATCTTTTCGAGCGTGAGATATCCTGAATCGAACGTCTCGGAGAGAATTATGGCCGAGGTCAGTACATTCGCAAGAATTTTCTGCCCTGAAGATCACGCAAGCTGGGTGAAGTACGTCCCACTCATGGAAGAATGTTTGAATTCAACTTTCCATGAAATCTTGACCGACATTTCCATGGTAGTTCATCTAAATGGAAGGCCAGAGAGAGCTTGGAGAGACATTGTAAGATTCATGCCTAAAGACACTGAACCCACAGTACAGGAGAGGATAATTATGGCTAGAGAAAATGTAATGGACACAGCCGAGAAGCGGCAGGAATGAATTAGAAATAAGAGATATCGTCCACCGTTGAGGGTGAATGAACTCATTCTCGAAAGCCGATGTTGCAAAGAAAGAATAGTCGAAATTTTCTCATTTCTTCCACGGCCCCTATCGGATTGCCAGGGCATTTGGAAATAACTGCCAAGAGATTGTCAGTATTAATGGCAGAGAAGTTATAGGAAGGCTCAACTCTAAAAACCTAAAAAGATACATAAAGAAAATCGTTTAAAGGAGTAGAAAATAACGATACATATGTCAAGAATACCTAGAATGGTGCCAATAAAATCTAAGGTGAATTTTATTAGAGATACCGGACGGGAGATGGTCCGTTTATTTTGGATTTTAGAGTTTTTAAATACGAGTTGAGTATACTGTTAATTATGCAGCGTGACGTAGGCCAGTACGCATACCTGCCTACACGCCACAGCTCAGAATGATGGGATATTTTCCATTCGTCTCCAGATGATAGCTCACAAACAGCTCCGAAGCAAGGAACGAAGCAGTGGCCAATCGATAATTTGGTCAATGGCGCAATGTCTTATATCGACTTCAAACTGAGAGGATTATATACTGTTTACAAGAAAATAAGAGCCACAAAGGAAGAACTGGAGATGTTAGAATACGCATTTCAATAGCAGAAGGCCCTCTTATTAGTGGATTTGTTTATATCAATTGAAATGAAGTAATTAAAAGTATATAACCCATGCAACAACGATATATCGATATGTATGTGATGTGGCAGGAGTCGGGTGATCCTCGTTTCCACCCCGGAAGCATGCACTGAGATGAGAAAGGGAACTTCTAGTCCAGCCTTGTTACGGTCAAAACTGAAGCCATTGAAAACTATATATTTCAACGGTTCGTGACGCGCCAGTCATCGCGAGTGAACATAATAACGTGTGTGTAACATGAATCTGCTTCTTAGCAGCGAAAGGCCACAAGCAATGGTGTTTAAATGCTTTCTTAAAGCAATCTGCAGTATAAACATTTATATTGAAGTGAACAGTAAATGAACTACATGGCACATGCATATTCTGCGTTGTCCGGAGTTCAGGTGACCATTAGGTGAAATATTTACATACTTTCACGGACTACGGCAGTGTATAACTTCTATAAGAACGCTTGCCGGTATTCAGACTTTACCCCGAGTGGATATTAGAACCATGATCGACATGTCTTTAAACCAGATGTCGGAGGGGATGTTTAATAAGGATTTCATAGTAGTGATCATATCATGCTAAATTTGATGGGGCAGCTACATTCTTAGCGACAGCAAGTTTTATCGCACAACCTAATGCCTGCGTATTCCAGACAGGTAATGTGTCCACTAGCAATGGAACACTCATGTGGATGTTTAAGATCGTTCGCGGGCTTCTACATTCTGATAAAGTGTCGCGGTATGAGGCGTTTTTCTTGCGAGTGCACGCGGATGGCGTTAGCCAAGACGTGTTGGAACGCATGGCCATCCCGACAGCTGTGGAGCATGGCGTGGTCGGTGGTTCGAGGCGAGCCTTAGACCAAAAATATTACTTTGTCATGTTTTAGCGTGGAGGCTAGCATGGCAAGTACATGTCCATTTGTTCACCGCATCAAGAATCAACGCTAAGGTACTGGACACATCAGATTATTAACGTAGCATAGCATAGCGTCTATAAGCAATCGCAATTGCCATCGTTTATTTTTGTAGAGTAAATGCATTTACACAGTTACAGTTTCTTTCGAAACTGACTTGTTATATCTCCGGGATTCTGGTTCAAGTTAATGAACGCATCCCTTGTGTAAACTTAGATTTTGTCATTTATCTACCAGTAAATTCTTAGGCGTATTTTGAATTGATATGCATATTTTCATTGCCATGAAGACCAGTTAGGAGAAGATCTACAGTATGATGTATAAGTATATTTTAATTATTTGCGATTTCGTTTATCAGTGTCGAGAACACTGATTGTTTTCTTTGTGGCTAGTGCATTCTTGTATATGCATTTTTGCTTATTCGCATCGTATTTTAGATGAGGAACTCAGTCATTCCGCTCGTATTCTGATATTTGGGAAATTTTCGGATCCAGATGTCTTGATCGTTTTGATTAATAATTTCTTATTTTTCTTTCAGAGAGAGCAGTTAGTTTTAGTGTACAGATATTTATTGGTACACCATCCTAATGAATTGTCAGTGGATCAACCTTAGATGTTGGCCTGTATTCATGGTTTAGGAACGGTCTACTAATACATCCGAGTTCACTTAGTTCAGGGGCGACCTCAATACAGGGGAACATTGATCTTACCTTCTTCGCATTACCTCATTCTGGAGGAACAGTTGTAGTTTTGTCATATCATGCTTAGACATGAGGTTTAATTGATATACCGTCAAACGAGGTGAATAGGATCAGGGGGGTGAAAGGTATCAAAACTTTTTTTGGTAAACATAAACGTATATTACAGGTACCACATAAACCGGAAGGCGGTTGTTAGCAGTTGGTGTTACTTGTGTTAGTACAACGCTATGCTAAAACATGTTTTCCAATTTTTAAGTTGGCAGCACTTAACAGTATACACATTCAACCAGAAGCTACAAGTTTTTCGAAATTAGCCTGGTGATATAACGTTGTGTGGAACATGTGCTTGCACTAGCATTTCGCAAAATTTGTGTTTTATATTTGGATAAGGTATGTTTAGTGAATTCATATCAAGTATCATCTTCAGTTTGCATATTATCAGTTGTGATAAAATCTTATTTGTTTTGTGTCCTGCCTTATTTTTCTGACTGGCAGGTGAATAGCATCAGATACTTTGATGTTAAGTTTGAGTATGCCGCGGCATTACAAACCAGATCCACACAGCAAGGTACACTGCAAAGCTGACCTAAACTCTATAGAAAGAGTTAGGTTAGCTATAAGAAATAAGGACCACGTATAGAAAGGCGGCAAATAAATTCTCAATTCAATGAAGTGCTGAAGGAGACTGGGTCCTAGTAAGTTTTCCTCCAGATACCAGGAACAAGGCACAAGCAAGCTGCTTTATTTTGTAGGCCAAACTTTGCGGTCTGTAAATAGCGGAGATGAGAAGAAATTCGAAGGGACGTTTGTTTGATGCAAATCCACAAGAGACTTCCAAGGACACATCTATGTGTTTCCAGCTGTGGAGGACATTACTTGCTTCTCTTATGAGCAAATAGTTGGGAGACTGAAGGGCCCGGAAAATATCCGTAGGGGGCAACTTAAGTTTGCATACAATTATAACACCCTATAGTTGTGTTTATCACCAATTTTATAATTGACGTAGTGAATACGTTGTCACTCAACTAAATATGTATATTTTTAAGTAATAAATTGTTTTAAAGGTCTTTTCACCATCGGCAGTTTAATTTAAATATGATCTGATATTTCTAGGAGTAGTCCAGAGTCCTAAATAATGGTCCCTTTCACCCTACAGTTCATCTGAATAGGATTAGTCATAGAAAAGAAAGAGTGATCCTATTCACACCACCTGGTGTGGTGAATGGGATCACGAACTTAATTAGTTATATGCACTTAATTTTTCGGGATAGAGGCATATTTACCAACAATATACAATCTATTGATGCGGACTCATGTTTCAATTAAAAGAACACGAAATAAAGTTCAGTGGTTCAAAAGTTACAGACAATCAAAGTTCAAAAGTGATCCCATTCATCTGGTTTTACGGTGAAGTAAACAATTGATTTGAAGCAATAGTGGAGAATTATTACCACAGCATATAGAAAGACAACCAAGCTTCTGGATGGATTTATCCCAGGAGATATAGACATCTAGTCTATGAATTTACTGATAAAAATGGTGTAAATAATTTTTGTAAGGCAAGATTCGTAGGTGTTTGATATATATACTTTCTGTAAATCATATTGAGGAACAACGTGCAACATAATAGAGTTTATTTTCAAGCACGTATAGAGACATTGTGTAAGACCTTGTTGATTTTGTGGTCACTTAGGTGTAACGCAGATTACTTGTTGATTCTGTGGTCACTTAGGTGTAATACAGACCACAACTTTTGAATGATAAACAAGATGTTTTAAGGTTATGAGAGCCTAATTTAGGAGCACAGTTGTGCATATTATGCTATTTTGCGATAAAGCTGATTCATTTGGGTGTAATGCTTGGTGAAGCATATGTTTGTATTTTGGGAATGTGCCAGTGAGTGCTTATGAGCCAGTAAGTGCCAATCGTTGTTAGACATGTTATAGTCTTACACCAGCTGTTCGGTGTACTTGAACCAATGGAGGTTCGTATTTTTAGATGTCCGTTGAGACAGAATCAGCTGTTTATCAGGTCTTTCTAATATCTTTGTCTTGATTATAAGCTATTCTAAAGCAATGCTTGGATAAGTTTTATGATGAAACAGAATAATATTTCTGCAGTATCGTTATTAATGCCTATACAATCACTGAGACCATAGTAAATTAATTATTTGAAATATAATTATGAGCTGATATTTCGCTTAGCTTGGCTTCTTGGCGAAATTTATCCAGAATTAAGAGAAATTACCACGACTTATTACCATACAGATGCGAATGTTGTAATTGATGTCAGTATTTTAGGAACAATTGAGTGTGTCTTAAAATAAATTTTTATTCAACTTGTAATCTATTGAATAAAACGTAAATTAACGCCATACTTCTAGTTAATCGCCATTTGTAATATTAATTAAAATTTAATGGAATTTAATATGTGAATGATCACGGCGGAGATCTTATGTTGTTTGATATACAGTCCATTTTAATTATTCAGGGATCATGTTAGATTATTTATGCTTCGAATTGGAACGAGTTTCCAATTCTGGACACTCAATTTTGAGGTGATCCAGCTGATTTGTTTATTATAATTCCTTTTCTTGGAATTTTCTTTGGTCGTTTTGACGACAGTGCTTTCATATTTTGTCTTGTTTCTTACTTGATTAAAATTCTGTTATCCATTTTAAAACTCCATTGCGTGATGCTTTGGCAAAGTGATGGGAGGTCGTATTAAGAAGGCCATCGCAAGGAATTTCCAGGGTACTCCACCCTTTGATATAGTTCTTTTGGAGGAATCTCGTATCTTTTTGAGATAGTTTATTTTCTTGTAGCTATGGTTCTTCTTTATACAACCTCTTAGGAATACTGATTACCCTTTTACTCCTCTATCTGTTGGTAGGACCTGGGGGTTTTTATTGCCAGGGATTTTCAGATTCTACGATTCGGCTGTCATCGAGGTATTCCAACAGATATTGGTAAGTATTACGGGTACAGTACTTATGTCTGGAAGTACATCATAAATATTGATTTTACCAATATCAATTACCAATGGACCTTTTAAAGCTCCTTCGTCAGTAAATTTTGCACCAAATGTGGCACTATTTGTTTCGTACATAATTTATGAGTCGCACTGGTTATCCCGTTGAGCATCTCAACAACAGTAGCAAGTGAGTTGTGAAATGACGCGTTATTCACGATACCGTCGCTAGCTGACCAGTGTTTCCAACATGGCCGACAATGGAAGACTAGCAACGCAGCATTGATGAGAAGTTGAGTTACTTTTTCTTGAAACAAAAAATCCTGTTGCGATTCAGACGCAGTTTCGCCAACAGTTTACGACACGGTGAGCCCTTTGCAAGAGAACCATTCACAGGCTGTGTGATCAAATTGCACGGGAGGTATCAATATTGGAAGCAAAGCGACCTTGCCGAAGCCTCTTTGTTCGCCGGAGAATATTGAAGCGGTACGAGTTGCTGTTTAGTGAAGCCCCGGGAAATCGTGTAGAAAGGCAGCAGTGCAACTGGGAATATCCAGACGCTCCGTTCAACGGATTCTTAAAAGTGACTTTCGGGTGTACCCGTACAAGATGACCTCTGTTGAGAAGCTCACGGCAGAAAACCAGGGGCAGAGGCTACTGTTTGATCGCATGCTGGAGGATAGGGAACAAAATCTCAACATTTGGTTTACAGACGAGGCGCATTCTCAATTGGACCATGTGGTTAACAATCCAAATGTTCGCTTATGGGGAGCAAGTGCTTCATGAACGGCAACATCATGCTCGGAGGATTACAGTGTGGGCCGCAATTTCCAAGCACGGAGTTATCGGACCTTTGTTCTTCGAAGAAACTGAGAACAGTGAGCGTTATTTGAGCATGCTCCGCAATAACTTTGTTCCACATCTTCTTGATACTGCGTATCCCTTCAACACGCAGTGGCTCATGCAAGATGGAGCAAAGCCACATACTGCAAACATTGTGTTGGATTTCTTGCCCGAGCTTTTCGACATGCGGGTAAATTCACTGAGTTTTCCAGATCGTTTCAATGACGGACCATTTTAGCCCCCCAATTGGTCAGACCTCAACCCATGTGACTTCTTTCTTTTGGGGGTACCTAAAGGAAACAATATTCCCGAAACGTCCACATGATTTAAAGGAACTCGACGCCTTATTCTTCAATTTTGCAGTGAAATCACGGAATACATGTGCCGCAGAGTTATTGCTAGCAAGACTGTTCGTTTGAAGGAGATTAGGAATCAAAATGGTGGACATATTGAGCATGTGCTGCATTAGAATGAATCTCCAAAGAGGGTACTCCATTGTAGTATATGTTTCAATGAGTTTGTCTTGACAATAAAGCTAATATTCAGAAATAAAATGGGGACACATTTCGTGCACCATCCTATATGTAAATATGGCTTTTGGATCAGTATGAAATACATGTATCTTTAAGCACTCCTTGTGTTACTTATTTATGACTTCTGCTGACTATGAAGTCTAATGCGACTCATAGAGCACGAGTTTTGTGTAAATGATACCACCGCAAAACATTGCACCTCCTCCATCCATCCTGTTGGTATCAGTCTCAGATGTATTGGTCGTGCATACGTTCACCGGGTCGTCTCCACACTCGCTCAGATCGATCCCCATTGACACAGGCGAGTGAAGATACAAAATATACACACATGCAAGAACGAATAATTGGATTGAGACCACTATGACTCTTGGCCAGCAATATGCAAACCTTATTCTTGAGCTTTGGGGTAGCGCGCCTGCCACTCACCCGAAGGCCCTTGGGTTGTAGTGCCGGGAGTAATTTATTATTATATACTACATGAGGGCCTTTTTGCCATGTCTTGATGAATACAGCACATTTGCATTTGTCTGTTGGCACAGGCTAGAGTAAAATGTGGCTTTTCATCGATGTCTCAGTCTCAATCATGGCTGTGGTTATATGGAAGCTACTGAGGTATGGGTGGTGCTTAGTAATGACATTCAGGGCACAATCAGTGCCTGTAAATGCTGTGAAAGGTTGTACTCATAGGGTTAGTACTGCTGTACTGACTCAGTGTGGAAAGCAACGACAAACTACCTCACTCCTCATCTTGCCTAGTATGCCTCAATATAGCGCTGCCTTGGGTTTTTGTGGATATGTACCCACATAACCTAAAGGTGGTGCCTTTTGAGGATCCAACCAGCCTTCCGGCTGACTACCTAACAGACAGACATACTACATGAATGTGAAATTTGACTACTTAGGTACAAAATGTATCTTCAGATGATCTGAGTAAAGGTTGCTACACATGTACCACAGATGTTGGCAGCAGACCACTATGGATATTCATGTGTGCCTCAAGACTGCTTTTCAAAGTAAATTTTGATTCGAATGTACAATAGGAATGAGGTATACGACCACTATGGATCAACGTGTTTTTCCACAAACGTTTGTTGTTGTTGTTGTAAATTTTGCTTTCCACGTACCACAGGAGTGTAGCCTTAGATCACTATGGAACAACAGGAGTGTCTACTAACTGATTCTCGAGGTAAATTTAGCTTCCCATTTAACATAGGAATGGGATATTACACCACTATGGATCATCGAATGTCTGTCCAAACCGCTTGTTGAAGTAAATTTTGCTTCTCATCACAGGGATGTGTCTTAGACCACAATGAATCAACATGTATGTCTTTAAACTGCTCTTATGAGTAAATTTTGCTTCATATGTACGACAAGAATGTGGCTTTACACCACTATGGATCAACCTGATATTCTTCAAACAGCTTCTCAAAATAATTTTGCTTCGCATTTACCATCAGAATGTGGCTTAAGACTATTATGGATCAACAGGTGATTCTTCAAAACTGCTTTTCTGAATAAATTTTGCTTCACATGTACCAGATGAATGAGGTACAAGACCACCGTGGATCAACATGTGTTTCTTCAAACTGCTTTTCTGAAAAAATGTTGCTTCACATATACCACAGGAATATGGTCTTAGACCACCATGGATCAACATGTGTCGATTCAAATTGCTCTTCTCAGTAAATTTAGATTCGCATATACCACAGGAATGTGGCATTAGACCACTATGTATCAACATGTGTCTCTAAATTACTTTTCATAGTAAATTTTGCTTCGCATGTACATGAATGTGGCCTTAGGCCACTATGGATCAACATGTGATTCTTCAAATTGCACTTGTGAGTAAATTATGCTTCGCATGTACCACAGCAATGTTGCTTCTGACCCGTATGGCTAAGTATGTGTGTCTTCAAACTATGTTTCTCAATAAATTTGGCTTCGCATATACCACATGAATGAGGTTTAGGATCACTATGGCTCAACATGCGATTCTTCAACGTCCTCATAAAAGTAAATTTTGATTTGAATGTACCACAGGAATGTGGCTTCACACCACTATGGACCAACAAGTGTCTGCTATGTGTTGGCATCTTTATTATGTTAATATTTTGATTGAATAAGGGTACGAATCTATCTCTTGTTGAAGTGTTCTCCGAATTGTGGTTGTTTCTGAAATGAATTTCTAATGTTAGTACGAGTAAAATACCAACTATCATTATAATATCAAAAAAAACATAGCACAATTTCAGATAAATATAAGCCTACAATAATCCTCCGCATTCGTTAAAAAATATATAAAAGCCTAAACGTAATGCGTATGATGATGATCGGAACTAGTCACCTAGAGGAAAATTTTAGTCTCATATAATTCGCCTCAGGGAATAACACCCTTACCAATTTCGGTAAAATCGTGTTGATCAACTGAAAAGCAGTTAATTTCAGTATATTAGAAGGTCAAGGAAAATGGAATAATAACTTTTCAGTCAAGAGATCTAACTATTGAAAATTATCTGATGCATTTTTATCAATTTGCATTAATTTGCAAGTTTTCCTTAAATAATAGGAACTGAGTTCGTCTCTACTCGTCAATGAAGTGTTGTTCGTGCAGTCGGTATATTGCATAGACAATACTGTTTTATTTTGTATGTCAGAGATTTGGGATTTATATTTATTCTGGATGAACGTGTCTATCCTTGTACAGAAAGAAAAAAGCGCTTGCGCATGGAGAAAACGTTATAACATTCACCTACGGCTGTTACTTCTCAACAGTCAACATGATCTTTCATTGTCACGATTATGAGGATAAGTAAAAATTGTGTGCTGCTTGATACTTTAAGTGGCAGGAGGGGTCCTATCCCTGGGGTAAATGAAAAGGCAACCCGCAATCCACGTACAAGGCCATGGGCACTCCTAAAGAAGTAATCGGAGAGAGTCATGCGAGGGCTGAAACGAATGGGATCCATCCCCTCTATCTAAAGGACAAGATTATTCCCCCTTAAAATAAAAAATGTCCACCCCCTCAGGGAAAATAAGATTTTTTTAAAGAGCATGTGAACTTGAGCCTCTTGCAAGATGGCGTACCTTTCAAACGAAATGTTAGATGCCTCCATACCCCCTTTCCTACACCCTACCGCCATCCCATACCACCACCAATCCCAGGATTCTCTAAAATTCTCAACAGATTTTTCAAAATTGAATTAGATTGAACACTCAAGTATACCATTGCATCCACTTAATTGAGCTAGGCTCATTTGGTCACTTTCCATTCTCTTCTAACTTACTTGTCGATATATTTATTATTTAATATGAATGTATTTATTATTATTTAATGATTATCGATTTATCGATTATTGATGAATTACAAGGTCACCTACCCGAGATTTCCTAAAGGAGTCGATATCACCCGAGATATAACCGGGGAAAGTCGTGTGTGAGCTCTATCCCCTCTATCCTCAGGACACATCATTTTCAATTTTAATATTTCTATTACTGATGGACGTTTCCAAGGGTGAATGTGGTTCGGACCGGTTTCCACAAAGTCATGTGACATTACACCTATCTGCCTACGACATGATAGCCCGAGCGGTCGATCCAAGATGGCCGCTGATAGATTGTATTTATTATTTATTTAATTTTTTTAAAACATTACTTAATATTTATTATTTAATTTTCATTTTATTAGTATTTATTTTTGATTTTCGATTTTTGTAATTTTTTTATTTATAATTAATATTTTTATTGGGGGTGAGCAGATTCCAGCAAGTGGTGTCCCTGCATAGGTACTTGGATTGGATTTCCAGTACTGAACTCAACGTCAGCAATGGCAGCCACACTATCTATAAGATCTCCTGGCTTAAAAATGACAAATAAGAAAGAACCCACAGGTCCTTATGAGGACTTAACCACAAGACGACATGGACCAAGCGTTCGAATATGTCAACTAAATATAGAAGGTATAAGTAGGTCAAAGTGCCAATTTTTGCCCAGGCTCCTTAAAGACAAGAAAGCTGAAGTAGTCGTTCTCCAAGAAACCCACGCAGCAGACAAAGACCAGCTCTGTTTGAGAAGCCGTATGCCGGGCTACAGTATTATAGGAGCAACATACCATAATACATAATTATATAATGAACTTTATTTATAATGTTTCTTTGCTCTCAACCAGTATAAGTAATGATGTTTATACTGTCAGTATAAAAATTGGAGATGTCACTTTAACTAATGTATATTAACCACCAACGTCTCCTTTGCCCTCCCCCCCCCCCCCCACCTATGCTATTCACCCATTTCCTCATATTGCTATCTATATAGGTGACTTAAGCAGTCATTACACAGAAAGGAAGTATGTAAATACTGACTTACATGGTGAAGAGCTGATGAATTGGGCTGAAGAGAACCAAATTCTTCTCATTTTTAATTCCAATGATAGAGGAACATTTCGATCAGCAGCTTGGAAAAAGGATTACAATCCGGATCTTTGTTTAGTGTGTATGGATGATTATGACCAACCACTTTCGGCAAAAAAAATTGGTGCTTCAAGATTTCTCTCACAGCCAACATCGTCCTGTGTTACTTGACGTTGGGCTCCAAATCCCTCTGGTGAATTCCTACCCTCACCCAATTTGGAACTTAAAGAAGGCTGACTGGAAAGGCTTCGTAAACACTTTGTACAAATATGTTCGTTTTATTCCTCCTATCTGTGAAAACTACGACCGCTTTGTTGGCGCAGTTATAGCAGTTGCCAAAAAGCACATTCCAAGAGGATATCGTAAGGAGTATACACCGGGATGGTCTGAAGCTAGTGAAAACTCTATCAAGAATTTCTTAGTAGTAGTGATCAAGTACTAGCAGATGAACTGCTGCACAGCCTCGATGAAGCTTGAAAGCAAAAGTGGAATGAAACTGTTGTATGAATGGACTTCAAACACTCATGTAGGAATGATGGTTTCCCTTAAGAAAAACTGGTGGACACAGTACATCAGAATTTCAAAGTCCAGCATAACACCAAACAAGGTGGCTGCGTACATCGCTTCATTGTCTAAAGTATCAAATGATAAAGAAATTGCTGAGTATTTTATAAAAGAGTTTAAGGCCCTAAAGGAAGGTTGTTTACCAGATTCGAAATATTCTCAGCCTTTCACCATGGATGTCATCAAAAGTGGTCTCAATGTTATGAAGCTCCTGGATTTGATTATATTCTCCCTGAATTCCTAATAAACTGTGGGAAGAACACCTGCTTGTGGAGAAGTAGGTACTATACTAACATCCCGCAAAGTGGTAAGTTACTCCGTCTATTCAAACAAACGAATGTTACTGCCATTTTGAAACCCAGAAAACCTAAATTTAAGCCTGATAGTTATCGACCCATTGCAATATTGAGTGTGTGCTACAAGCTTTTGGAATGACTTGCCCTTAACAGAATTGCTCCTACTCTGCTTGAGCACATCTCTATTGAACAGGCTGGCTTTCGGGCCCAACGCAGCTGTACTGACCAGGTACGGTCGCTAACTACTTACCTTGAGGCAGGATTTCAGCTTCGCCTTGAGACGTCTGTGGCATTTATTGTTCTTAAAGGCTGCATGCGATACTGTCTGCAGAGAGGGACTTATATATAAACTTCGACGTGTTATTTCCTGTCCAAATGTAGCTCGGCTCATTAACAACATGTTGAGTGACAGAATGTTTTGGGTTATAATTGGTAATTCAATACGCAGAACGAAGAAGTTAAGTAATGGTCTTCCAATTCAGTTTGTATATTGCTGACATGCCGATTACGAGGTCCAGAAAATTTGGTTATGCGGATGACTGGGCAAAGGCTACAAAGAACTCCAACATTGAAGCTACTGAAGATATTATCACTGAATATCTCTCTAAACTTAGAAATTTCTTCTGTGAATGGAGGCTCCAGCCAAGTTTGACCAAAACAGAAGTTTTCTCTTTTCATCCCAACAATCGTGCGGCAAAAAGAGTTATCAATGTTTATTTTGAGAATACACTGTTATAGTATAACAGGTTTCCAAAGTACTTGGGAGTTACTCTAGATAGAACACTTTCCTTCAAGCATCATCTGACATGCAATGTTGCCACACTAAACACTCGGAATAACATCCTCTGCATGCTTTGTTGGCACAACTTGGCTATTGGTCTAGTATTTTCTGCTGCTGAGTATAGTGCCCCTGTTTGATTAAACAGCCCACGTGTAAAGAAAATTGATGTGCAACCCAATAATACCATGAGAATAATGAGAGGCACTATAAAGTCAACTCCAACTGAGTGGATTCCTGTGCTCAGTCACATTACTCCTCCACGAATTCGCAGACATCATGCTTTGGTAGGGGAATATCATAGGCTATCAATTAATCAACAGTTGCCTATTCATCCTGATATTGCTGATCTACAGCTTAGGAGGCTCACATCGAGGAGCCCACCATTACATACAGCTCAGAAACCAGTGGATGCAAACTTTGATGTCATGAATCAATGGACAACGGACTGGAACTCAACTTGTTCTGCAGAGCTCCATGATATGCCATCCGTAACTGTGACGAACCATAAGGATATGGACTAGACTTAACAGAATACGGACTGGCCATGGTGTTGTGCTGATGCGATGTTCAAATGGAACAAATCACCATCTCCTGCATGTGATTGTCTTGATGAGAGACAGTCTATCACCCATATTGTAAGTAATTGTTCTCTGAGGGCATATCCAGCCTCCCTCGTGGATTATCTGCGTGTGACTCCAGATTCAGTGGATTACTTGAGGAACTTGGACGTTAATTTGTAAATATATTGTTCTTTTGTGATGAATAATATTACTGTATAACACACGATTAATAATATTATTTTTATTTATTTCATATATATTATTAATTATAATTATTATTATCCAAAGTATAGGCTATGCGGGTAGCGGTATGTGTGGCTCGCTCAAAGATCATGCCGTCGTTTGAAAAAGAATTAACCTCTCCAAAGTTGAAACGCCAAGCTATTGCAAGGATTTCACGTTACCGTTTCAAATAAGACCAAACTTGGGTTCTATGGTGACTTATTTGGCGGCTTATTTGAAGAGGGTTTATTTGTTGGCTTATACGGAAATTGTTTTGGTGATGGTATCTTTAATAACCTGGGATGGTCACTTACTTACTTGGTCGCTTTTTTGAGAAACCGCATATACATTCCATGGACTAACCTCACTGGTAGGTTCGTAAGCAAGCAACAACAACAACACACAAGGATTTCGATAATTCCAGAGTATTTTGGGGTATCTCATCGTAAGCTGACCCAAGCGGAAGAAACATAATGTTGCAATCTCCCCTAAAATAACCAACAAAAACTCACATACACTAGAATGACAATCTCAAAAACATAGTTTACCACAAACGGTTCCTAAATTAAGGTCATGACCGACTCCTTCCCTATCCTATCCTTAATTTTCAAATACACACCCTAATACACCACCCGAAATGGCGATCTCATATTGTTAACACATGCTTGCAATATATACATGTTTCCTAGAAACACAACTCCAAGAATGAGAACCTAAACTAGCCCGGACTAAGATTGGTGCTTGTGTATCAGCTGCATTGCTTCTTTTAGTACCAAGTAATGTTACCTTAAGAATTGATACTTGGGTTCTATGGTGACTGAATTCGTGATGTCAGTCTTAACACCCGTCTGCCCTTGGGGAGAAACATGTTGCTACCAGCTTGTGTCGACAGATACCCACTCGCTCTACCCAGACCGTACGCTCCTTACCTCCATTGGAAGGTAGTTGAAAGTATGTATTTGAACGTATAGTATACCCCGATTTTACAAGGAAGTCTGGTGTGCTCTGGAATTGTAAGATATGAGGAATATTTGGGGAAATGTAGGTTATCTGAAGAATTTGGGATTTCTTAGTATAGTTGTAATTTGTTTTGAGAGGTCTGGCGAATGTGGAGTAAATTTGGGAAATTTGGGTGATTTGAGAAATTTTCTATGTATTTTAAGACATTATGGGGAATCTTGGTAAATTTTGAATTATTTTTAAGGAATCTGGTTAATCTGATGAATTTTACAGAATCGTTGATGATTTTGGTACGTCACAGAACACTCGAATGGCATCTGGGTTGGAAGAGAATAAGAGATGAGCAAGGGAGGTCGACAGACAAGAGCCTGGCATAAGTGTGTAAGAAATGCTAGTCTTAGTGGAAAATCTGGTAAATTTTGGAAAAATCTGTTTGGAATTTAAGGGATTTCTGGAGGTGGTGGGGATTGGATGTGACATAGACTATACTGTAAGTAACACATATTAACGAGTTGCATTATCCTAACCAATACTGCAACTAAATAAGTGAATAATTGTAAATACTTTCAAACATAGATTTTATAGCCTAAGTGTAATGGATCTGATGATGACCGCTTGACGATCGAAACTGCTCATCCAAGTGTATTTGTTAATCTCATTTTATTTTTTTCAGGATTAGGCAATAACCCTCAACTGGGTACAATCATGTTGACCAACTGAAAAAACAAAAACTGCGTGTTATTAAATAAATGAATAAAATACATAAATAATCTTATATATAAAAAGGATGTTCGTTTGTACGTCTTTTATGCGTTCATAAACCATTCATCCGATTGCGATCAAATTTTGGTGAGTTGTTGTGCATACTTCCGGGATGGTTATAGGCATAGTTAATCTGATTTACAATAGAGAGCGCACGAGTAGTTTAAACAAATGGGTATTGACGATGCGTTCATATGCAATTCATCCAATTGCGATCGAATTTTGGTGAGTTGTTGTGCACACTCCCGGGAAAGTTATAGGCTTAGTAAATCCAATTTACAATAGATGGTTTCTGGCGTAGTAAATCTACTTAAAAATAGGTAGCGCACGAGTAGATTTAACAAATGACAGACGACGCGCGAAGCGTTTCGACAAAGTTCCGTATGCGTTCTTATACCATTCGTCCGATAGCGATGAAACTTGGGTGAGAGGTTGTGTACAGTCCAGGCAAGGTTTCTGCCTTATTAAATCCACTTTCCAATAGGTATCGCACAAGTAGATTAAACAAATGAGCGACGACGCGCGAAGTGTTTCTACAAAGTCCCGTATGCCTTCATACACCATTCGTCCGATAGCGATGCAACTTGGGTGAGTTGTTGTGTACACCCCAGGGAAGGTTTCAGGCTTAGTTTAATCCATTTTACCATAGGTAGCGCACGAATAGATTCAACAAATTAGCTACGACGCGCGAAGCGTTTCAACTAAGTCACGTATGCATTCATATACCATTCGTCCGATAGCGATGAAACTTGGGTGAGATGTTGTGTACATATCCGGGAAGGTTTCTGGCTTAGTAAATCCACTTTACAATAGGTAGCGCACGAGTCGATTCATGAGTAGATGGCACGCGAATCATTTCAACAAAGTCCCGTATGCGTTCATATACCATTCATCCGATTGTGATAATACTTTGGTGAGTTGTGTACATTCCTGCGAAGGTTTATGAATTAGTAAATCCTTTTTACCATAGGTAGCGTACGAGTAGATTCAACAAATGGGTGACGGCGCTCAAATTGTTTCAACAAAGACCCGTATGCGTTCATATACCATTCATTTCATTGCGATGAAACGTAGGTGAGTTGTTGAGCACGCACCCATGAATGTTTCTGAGAGAGTAAATCAATTTTATAATAGTTTAGAGGTGGTTAACGTAAAAAGAAAAAAATATTGGGAATCCAAAAGCAGTTCAACAATTATAGTCATAACGTCAACAATTTCTTTGATTGGCATTGCAACGCATGACAGGTACAGCTAGTAAATACATAAAAATTAATTAAATGTTCCATATTTCCACGTTACTCGGATGACCACATGTGACGTCACGCAATAGGTTTCGTCTTGTTTGAAACGGTAACGTGAAACCCGTCACTTGCAAAAGCTTGGCGTGTTAACTCTGGACAGGCTTATAATTGTTGAAAGGACGGCGTGACCTTTAGCAAGCCACACATGCCGCTACCCGCTGTCCTTGGGGTAAATCTGAGACTTGTCTCATACAAAACTGTCGCTTACAGTGTAAACACTCAAAGATTGCAAGTGGAAAAAGAAGCGCACCAGGAGTAAAAATTGATAATAGTAATCGATAAGAAATATTGAATCAATGAAAAATTATAATTAATAAATAAATATTAAATAATAAATAAATACAAATTATATAATAAATAAACGATAATCCACAATAATAAATATTAAATGAATAAAAATTATAATTAAATTCAGCGGCCATGTTGGATCGACCATTCAGGCTTTCCTGGGCAGCTAGGTGATACGTTACGTGACTTTGTGGAAACCTCACCTACCGTCGGAGAAGTTAATCATAAAAAAAGTGAAATTGAAAATGACGTGTCCTATGGATAGAGGGGACGGGGAACTTTCGTTTGAGCCCTGACACGACTTTCTCATACTATCGTTCGGGTAATATCCGTTATATTTTTGGAAATCGATCATCAATAAACAATAACAAATAAATCAAAAGAAAGCTGTAAAAGAGAAACTGACCAAGGGAGGTCAGCGGAGACGAAACTGGCGCAAATAAGTGGAAGCCATGGTGGGTTTTTGGGTTAAATCTAATTAAATTTGGAGAAATATGTTTGGAATGTTAGGGAATGATGGGGGGGGGGGGGGGTAGGGAGTAGAGAAGGGGGTTTGGATAACGTTTGGATAACGTTTGAAACGCCCGCCATCTTAGAAGAGCATGCGCACTAAAAATCGTTATTTTCCCCGTAGGTGGAGGTAAGTCTTATCTTACGGGGAAAAGACTTGACCTATAGATAGAGGGGATGTAGTCTTTTCGATTGCGCCCTCTCAGGAATTTCTCCGATTACTCGTTCGGATACACGCTCAATCCTGCCCCTAGATGTATTGCAGGTTAACCCAGGGATGGGACCCCTCTACTTACGAGCACGGGCAGCTGAACACCAAGTAACTAGCAATGTTCATGTGACACAAATTAATTCGCTATATATTAGCCTACTTGGAATATACATACTTCAGTATTGAAAACCTTACTGATGAATGGGGAGCACTATTTAGGGCTACACCGATTGATAGTACAGTACATAGCACATAGTACATATTGTGTGGTCTGTTATAATGTAAAGAAGCTGGCACACTACACAGCATACACGTATCCAACTGCATGCCTCCCCTCTAGCGTCCAACATTTTAACTGGAACGATTCATTATTAATTTTCACATTTACTTTCACATCTATACATTAGCTGAATCCTCTCCCTCTACACTATGTACACAGTATATCCAAAATCATTTCTGGGCCTCTATTGACAATTCTCGTGGATAAATGCGATTTAAAGTGTGCGTCAAGATATGTCATTAACTATTTTCTTAAAGAAACGACGGAGCCTATACAATTAAACTTTGTCAGTCTTGCATTTTATCCTTGTGCCGGGGAATGAAGTGATAGCTTAGTTGTTGTGATTTTGTTCTTAAGTGGATGCCAATGGTTGATGGGTTGACCTGGTAAACATGTTTTATGGGGACGTGATCAACTGGAGTTCGGTTTTATCGTTATGTTTACATCCCGATGCTTGGGTTGTAACATACCGGTAATCGAATCTTTCATAATATAGGGTTGTGTTTAAAAATGCATCCTCCATAGGGGCAATGTAATTTTAGGTTAACTAACCACTTACTGAATGAGCAAACCGCTAACCAGCTAGTAGTGGAAATGAATCGGTTCTACAGCCACCGCCACCGTTCCACCGCTGGAATACTAAAATGACAATATCTCACGAACCAATCAGGCTAGAGACTTGTACGAGGTGTCATTGAACTCGGGATGACACCCTCTTTCCAATGAACAACATATTTCCACCCCATAATAAAACCTACCCCTACTAGAGGGTGAAAATGAATTTTTTTAGAGAATCTCTCTTTCCAATTGCAACATGTGAGAGTTTGAATGCTGATATGGAATGTAACGTTGTTCCGCAAACCAATAATCAAAGAGGGTCATGTTAGGCCTTGAGGTGAGAGCCCCTGTTATTGTTGACGAACCCCTGCTGTCGGGCTCCTGTTGATGGGTTATTGTTGACGAGTCCTTGTGGACAAGTCCTTGTTGACAGGTCATTGTTGACGAGTCCTTGTGGACAGGTCCTTGTTGACAGGTCCTTGTGGATAAGTCCTTGTTGATGAGTCCCTTTGGACTTATCCCTTTAGACCGGTCCCTTTGGACTGGTCCCTATGGACTGGCCCTTGGTCTCTAATGCTATGATGAGATTAAACGTTGTTCCACATGAAACGCATGTGAAGAGCCGATTGCTACTATGAATTAACATGCTTGTTTTTTTGTTTTTTACGCATGCGCACTTGAGGTTTTTGTAAGCGGGCGGGGTTTTTGAATAATGATTTATAGATGAGTTATTTTTTTAAAAATTACCAAAAGATCCAAAACTAATAGGTCATTAGCTTTTTAATATCTCATGAATCCATAAGGCTAGGGAACTGTATGAGAGGTCGTTGGACTTGAGGTGACATTCTGTTTTTGAATATATTATTTATTTATGTCAAAAGGGCCTAACTGCACTTTTGTTAATATCTTGCTAACTAATAATCAGAGAGGGTCAACTGAGGTGTCATAGGACTCAGGATGGTCAACCCTTTTCCATGACCAACGAATTCACCCAAAAGATCTAAGGTCATTAGCTTTTTAATATCTCATGAATCAATAAGGCTAGGGACCTGTATGAGAGGTCGTTGGACTTGTGGTGACATTCTGTTTTTGAATATATTATTTATTTATGTCAAAAGGGCCTAACTGCACTTTTGTTAATATCTTGCTAACTAATAATCAGAGAGGGTCAAGTGAGGTGTCATAGGACTCAGGATGGTCAACCCTTTTCCATGACCAACGAATTCACCCAAAAGATCTAAGGTCATTAGCTTTTTAATATCTCATGAATCAATAAGGTTAGGGACCTGTATGAGAGGTCGTTGGACTTGAGGTGACATTCTGTTTTTTGAATATATTATTTATTTATGTCAAAAGGGCCTAACTGCACTTTTGTTGATATCTCGCTAACTAATAATCAGAGAGGGTCAAGTGAGGTGTCATAGGACTCAGGATGGTCAACCCTTTTCCATGACCAACGAATTTACCCAAACGATCTAAGGTCATTAGCTTTTTAATATCTCATGAATCAATAAGGCTAGGGACCTGTATGGGAGGTCGTTGGACTTGAGGTGACATTCTGTTTTTGAATATATTATTTATTTATGTCAAAAGGGCCTAACTGCACTTTTGTTAATATCTCGCTAACTAATAATCAGAGAGGGTCAAGTGAGGTGTCATAGGACTCAGGATGGTCACCCCTTTTCCATGACCAACGAATTTACCCAAAAGATTCAAAACAGCAAGGTCATTGACCTAATATTTTATAAACTAATAATCGAATATCAACATGTGAGGTCTCATAGGACTTAGAATGGTCAACCCTTTCCTATGGCCAATGAATTTACCCAAAATACCCAATGCATCAAGGTCATTGACCTGAGATTTTATAAACTAATAATCGCATACGAACATGTGTGATGTTTACCATGTGTGATGAAACATAGCTAGGTAGAGAAAGAATTAGTGTAGGCTACATGTATGGTGACTGACAAGTCTTTTACCATTGAAACTTGTTTTTCTGATCAAACTGCTGTATAGAGAGAGTATAGGTTGCAGGTATGGGTTAATAAATGACGAACGGTGTACACAAACTCTGATTTATCGATTCAAGAATTAAGAGTAGACTATCTTTAATTGATTGGTTAAAGAGGATAGCTAAAACACAAAAAAAAAATGCTCAGTGGTTACCGGGACAAGATGATCGCTACACACAACAAGCTTTAAATACTTGAGGCTAATAATCTATACACACACACTCGCTTGTTCTAAACTAAACTGTGTTGCTGTCAGTGCTCAGACAGTAGGCTGATGACAAATTGCATTGCTAACAGAAATATAATCATTTCCGGTTGTATAATGTTACCAGCTATCCATTTTTTGTTGTAGTGTTAAGCACTTTTAGCTCTTGTACTGGTGGTCTTAACTCGATTTCCAGGTCTGAGGCCTAGAACGAGTCAAACTAAGAAACAAGGGCATGGTGGTGTAGTGGTTAAGCTGTTAGCCTTTTCACCAGGGTTCGATTTCAGGTTAATATGCATGTCATAAACATATTAAACAAAACAAAACAGAGATAACGTTTAAAACTGATTACATTTGTGTCTTTTCAAATTATTACTTGGATTACAAATACAAAGGTGAACTGGGTTTGATATACAGTTAATGCTGTCTATCACACACTAGACTGTAAGAAAGCCAAATAGCAAAAGGCGTAGGTAGAGCAGTGGTAAAATTGCTATATGTAGAGAACTACCTAGCGGTTTTATGAACTAGCAAAGCTATATCGCATAAACAGTGCAGGATACAATCCAGCAATCAAATTTGTATCTTGTGGAACAGAGAAAATGCACTTTTACCTTGATGGATAGCAAATGAGTGCAGATGAATGACCTATGCATTAGCCTACCATAGGGGTATAACCACGAGGTGGAGGTGTGACTTCTATATTTTATTGTTTAGAGACATGGCTTTTTTGTAACCAGTAGATTTAGTATTTTGTAAATATTCATTTTTGTAATTGTAAATAGTGGAAACATTATCTTTAAAATAGTAAATGTTAAATGTATAACTAAAAGTTATTTGGGCTAAGTGTACATGTCAAGGATAAATAGCGTGGTTGTATTTGTTTTCAAAGACAGGTATGGTTGTGTGAATGTATGACTATAGATAGAATGATAGAGAGAGAGAGAGAGAGAGAGAGAAAGCTTGTGTGTGTGTGGGTAGCATTGATTTTTTAACCAAAGCAAACACGGCAAGGTAGGATGGTGGGGTAATTAATGTATATAGCAAATGGTAAATAGTATTCTGTATTTGTTTCACACTTGTGTTTTTTTAATGCAGCAGTAGATAGGTGTTATTTTGTTAAACAGTCTTACCTACAGTAGTAGTAGTAGTAGTAGGCCTATATGTTTTTGGAAACAAACAGAAAGAGAATGCACTATTGTCATGGCCAAGCACTTCCATTGAGGTGATTTCAAGAAAATTTAAATCAGCAAATGTGTGTTTTACAAAACTAAACTTTCAGCATGGACTAAATCATAAACGTGTCGTCTGTGATATGGAAAAAATAGGATATCCATGTTTCCATATCAACACAATTTAAAAACTTAAAACTGACATTTAAAAAATGTAAATGGGAAATTGACAAATGTGTAAACAACAAAATGGAAAATTCTTGTTTCCATATCATGAAATCCAAGAACTTTAAACTGACATTTTCAAATCGTGTACATGGAAAATTGACAAAATGGCAATATGTGAAATTTGAAAAAGGAAAAAAAGAACAAATGGCTATCATTATTTAAACAAAATAAAAAACCGTTGTGTTCTATCGCTAAAGTGTGAATCAAACCACATCTACTTGTTTGGATCACCCGAGACTGAGTAGACCTGTTTGAGTCCTAATATACTTTTAAAATGTTATGTTAAAGCTCAAATTGAACTCAAGAGCTTTAGAGTGCCAGCTAACTATTTTAACCGTTACGTCACAAAGACAACTTTACACTACTCTTAATGAACAATAATAAGAAAAAGAATAATAAATGTTGAATTTGTTTAAAGGATGAACATGGTGACACTGTTTCTGTTGCACAGTCTGCTAGCTACTAGCCAGCAGCTGGGGTCTTAGAAAACGATACAGTTGACATTTTGTAATGAGATGTGACATGTTTTAAAGTCCCTTTGGACTGATCCCGATGGGTTGGTCCATGCATTTATCCAAATTATATCAAAGGGACGGGTCCAAAGGGATTAGTCAAAAGGACCTGTCAACAGGGACCCGTCCACAGGGATCCGTCCACAGTGACCCGTCAGCAGGGGCCCGTCATAAATGACTCCCTTCAAAAAGGACCCGTCCAGAGGGACTAGTCAACGGGGACCAGTCCAAATGGGCAAATCGACAGGGATCAATCAAAAGGGGTTATCGCCTCAAGCTCTGTCATACCCCCCTTTGATTATTGGTTTGCTTATCGACAAGCGTCGCTTGGAATACGTTTTAATCACCCCTCGTGGGTCAGCCGCCATATTTAAAAAGGTCGTGGGAACATAGGTGTTTACCAGCAGTCTTCGGCAAAAAGTCCAACAATACCTCATACAATGCCGTAGTCTTATTGGTTCGCGAGATATTAACAAAAGTGCACTTAGACCCTTTGTCAAAATTTCAAAAATAGATTCAGTGTTGTGCAATCAATAATAGCTACCTCTTTAACTATATACTTGTTTTTGTTGACCAAGAAACCTTGAGTATCCATCATCAGTGTATGAGACATGTTTACGCTTGCATAAATCAAAACCAACTGACTACTCACTACTTTGGTTTAGAAATTACATTTACTCAAATCACATTCTAGTAAAAATGGTGCCTACTATAAACTGCACCCACTTTTGCACACACTTTTACATTCACTTTTGCACTCACTTTTGCACCCACTTTTACACCCACTTTTACACTCACTTTTGCACCCACCTTCGCACCCACTTTAAACTATTATTTCTATTATCGAGCGAAATTTATTGGAGATTATTTCATGCTTGAAAATTGATATGGATGTATCAACGAATAGTTATGGTAAGCCATATGCATACTGTACTATAAAGGTTATACGTATATTGTAAAACGAACCAATAAAAATGGAACTGTTATTTGGCGTGTTCAAAACAGTGTCAAAGTGAGCTAAAAAGTAAAAATAGTGAGGTCTTAAGTGTGAGTGATCATCAATGTAGTGTGACTGATAAGACATCGTTGCTGTTGAAAAAAACTCTTCAAATGTTAAAACACTAATCCGAAAAAAAAAGATATGGTAACCCGCGTGTAGTGCAATCAATGATAGCCACCTATTTAAATATATACTGTACTTGTTTTCATTGACCTTTAAGTCTTGAGTATCCGTCACCAGTGTATGTGCCATGTTTACGCTTGCATAGATCAAAACCAACTGACTATTCAATACTGGGGTTTAGAAATTATTTATATTATCGAGTGAACTTTGCTAGAGATTAGTTCATGCTTGACAATTGACATGGAAGTATCAACAAATAGCAATGGTATGCCATACGCATTCTATAAAGGATGTAAATATATTGTAAAACGAACGAATAAAAATGGAACTATTATTTGGCGTTGTTCAAAACATCGTTCAAAACAGTGTCGAGGTGAGCTGAAAAGTAAAAATAGTAATGTCTTAAGTGTGAGTGATCATCAATGTAGTGTACCAGATAAAACATCGTTGCTGCTTAAAAAACTCTTCAAAATGCTAAAACACTTGTCCCAGAAAAAGATATTGCAGCTCAAGATAGTGCATTGTTTGTTAAGAAGCATGTATCATCTCCTCAGAAACTCGTGTTAGGACAGTTGTCAATGTCTGAAAAACTCCCAACATTATCAAAGGCAACACAGACTGTGCAAAATGTGGTATTGCAAAAGGATCAAAAAGGACTATATAGTAATAGTGATGAGGATTATAATGATCATGATGATGATGATGATAATGATGAATAATGATAATGGTAATGCTTTGTTTACACCTAAAAAATCATTTGTTAAATTTGTCTACTGGAACAATCCAAGTAAGCTAATCCGGCGGCTTCAGCAACTGCATGTCTATAAACAGGCTGGTTATACTGAATATGAGGAAGAACTATTGGATATAGAAAATGAGCTTCGTCGTGCTAAAATTATTATGTAATGGATCCACATAACCGCTTAAACTATTTCTTAACAATACATGTTATATTTTCTACCACTCTGCTACCATTTTGCTCTCACTTTTGCTATCACTTCAAACTGTACATATTAAATATAAAAGCCAACGCTAAATGATTTTATTATCAGAACAGTTATAACCTTTGTAGTGAGCAAATCATACTAACAGGTTAGTTGCTACTATGGAACTTACTACAACTAACAAAGGTAAACAACGTGTACTCTATAAAGGCTACTCTTATAACTATAATCGCCAAAATGTAAAAGGAATAATATTTTGCCGATGCTCAAAAGAGAGGTCAAAAAGATGTCGAGGCAATCTAAAAAGTAGAAATGGTAAGGTATTAAGTGTGAGTGATCATCAATGTGGTGTACCAGATGAAACACTGTTGGTGTCAACAAATAATCATGACAATGCTAAAAAGCTAGTACAAGAAAAAAATGTTGCTACTCAAAATAGTGCAGTGTTTATTGAGCAACATTTAACCCCTGCTGTAAAAGTTATGTTTAATCCATCTTCCACATCTCAAGAGTCGTCAACATCAACAGTCTCCACCTATGTTCAGAAAGAAAGTGATATGCAAGAGAATCAAAAAGGACTAAATAGTAATAGAGAAAAAGGAAATGTATTTTGAATGTAACTATTGTACAAGTACTTATATTAAATAAATAAAAATATTGTATGGGTATTGTCTGTTTTTTCTTAATTGCTATACCCACGTCCTACTATATTAATGCCATTGTTAACCATCAACAGTCTCCACCTATGTTCAGAAAGAAAGTGATCTTAAACAATACACTCTATCTATGGTTTGGGTACCGAGTATCATAATAATACAGTGTCGTCAAGCCATGTTCAGGCAATAGTAATGTTAGGTAAGGGGTTCGAACCCTTGCTTCCTTGTACAGGATTAGTTTTTACTCAACAGCAACCCCTAATACTGTACTTTGAAACATGTCACATCTCATTACAAAATGTCAACTGTATCGTTTTCTAAGACCCCAGCTGCTGGCTAGTAGCTAGCAGACTGTGCAACAGAAACAGTGTCACCATGTTCATCCTTTAAAAAAATTCAACATTTATTATTCTTTTTCTTATTATTGTTCATTAAGAGTAGTGTAAAGTTGTCTTTCTGACGTAACGGTTATAATAGTTAGCTGGCACTCTAAAGCTCTTGAGTTCAATTTGAGCTTTAACATAACATTTTAAAAGTATATTAGGACTCAAACAGGTCTACTCAGTCTCGGGTGATCCAAATAAGTAGATGTGGTTTGATTCACACTTTAACGATAGAACACGACGTTTTTTTTATTTTTTTTAAATAATGATAGCCATTTGTTAATTTTTTTCTTCATTTTCACATTTCACACATTGCCATTTTGTCAATTTTCCATGTACACGATTTAAAAATGTCAGTTTAAAGTTCTTGGATTTCATGATATGGAAACAAGAATTTTCCATTTTGTTGTTTACACACTTGTCAATTTCCCATTTACATTTTTTAAATGTCAGTTTTAAGTTTTTAAATTGTGTTGATATGGAAACATGGATTTCCTATTTTTTCCATATCACAGACGACACGTTTATGATTTAGTCCATGCTGAAAGTTTAGTTTTGTAAAACACACATTTGCTGATTTAAATTTTCTTGAAATCACCTCAATGGAAGTGCTTGGCCATGACAATAGTGCATTCTCTTTCTGTTTGTTTCCAAAAACATATAGGCCTACTACTACTACTACTACTACTACTACTACTGTAGGTAAGACTGTTTTACAAAATAACACCTATCTACTGCTGCATTAAAAAAACACAAGTGTAAAACAAATACAGAATACTATTTACCCATTGCTATATACATTAATTACTCCACCATCCTACCTTGCCGTGTTTGCTTTGGTTAAAAAATCAATGCTACCCACACACAAACACACAAGCTTTCTCTCTCTCTCTCTATCATTCTATCTATAGTCATACATTCACACAACCATACCTGTCTTTGAAAACAAATACAACCACGCTATTTATCCTTGACATGTACACTTAGCCCAAATAACTTTTAGTTATACATTTAACATTTACTATTACAAAGATAATGTTTCCACTATTTACAATTACAAAAATGAATATTTACAAAATACTAAATCTACTGGTTACAAAAAAGCCATGTCTCTAAACAATAAAATATAGAAGTCACACCTCCACCTCGTGGTTATACCCCTATGGTAGGCTAATGCATAGGTCATTCATCTGCACTCATTTGCTATCCATCAAGGTAAAAGTGCATTTTCTCTGTTCCACAAGATACAAATTTGATTGCTGGATTGTATCCTGCACTGTTTATGCGATATAGCTTTGCTAGTTCATAAAACCGCTAGGTAGTTCTCTACATATAGCAATTTTACCACTGCTCTACCTACGCCTTTTGCTATTTGGCTTTCTTACAGTCTAGTGTGTGATAGACAGCATTAACTGTATATCAAACCCAGTTCACCTTTGTATTTGTAATCCAAGTAATAATTTGAAAAGACACAAATGTAATCAGTTTTAAACGTTATCTCTGTTTTGTTTTGTTTAATATGTTTATGACATGCATATTAACCTGAAATCGAACCCTGGTGAAAAGGCTAACAGCTTAACCACTACACCACCATGCCCTTGTTTCTTAGTTTGACTCGTTCTAGGCCTCAGACCTGGAAATCGAGTTAAGACCACCAGTACAAGAGCTAAAAGTGCTTAACACTACAACAAAAAATGGATAGCTGGTAACATTATACAACCGGAAATGATTATATTTCTGTTAGCAATGCAATTTGTCATCAGCCTACTGTCTGAGCACTGACAGCAACACAGTTTAGTTTAGAACAAGCGAGTGTGTGTGTATAGATTATTAGCCTCAAGTATTTAAAGCTTGTTGTGTGTAGCGATCATCTTGTCCCGGTAACCACTGAGCATTTTTTTTTGTGTTTTAGCTATCCTCTTTAACCAATCAATTAAAGATAGTCTACTCTTAATTCTTGAATCGATAAATCAGAGTTTGTGTACACCGTTCGTCATTTATTAACCCATACCTGCAACCTATACTCTCTCTATACAGCAGTTTGATCAGAAAAACAAGTTTCAATGGTAAAAGACTTGTCAGTCACCATACATGTAGCCTACACTAATTCTTTCTCTACCTAGCTATGTTTCATCACACATGGTAAACATCACACATGTTCGTATGCGATTATTAGTTTATAAAATCTCAGGTCAATGACCTTGATGCATTGGGTATTTTGGGTAAATTCATTGGCCATAGGAAAGGGTTGACCATTCTAAGTCCTATGAGACCTCACATGTTGATATTCGATTATTAGTTTATAAAATATTAGGTCAATGACCTTGCTGTTTTGAATCTTTTGGGTAAATTCGTTGGTCATGGAAAAGGGGTGACCATCCTGAGTCCTATGACACCTCACTTGACCCTCTCTGATTATTAGTTAGCGAGATATTAACAAAAGTGCAGTTAGGCCCTTTTGACATAAATAAATAATATATTCAAAAAACAGAATGTCACCTCAAGTCCAACGACCTCTCATACAGGTCCCAAGCCTTATTGATTCATGAGATATTAAAAAGCTAATGACCTTAGATCTTTTGGGTGAATTCGTTGGTCATGGAAAAGGGTTGACCATCCTGAGTCCTATGACACCTCACTTGACCCTCTCTGATGATTAGTTAGCAAGATATTATCAAAAGTGCAGTTAGGCCCTTTTGACATAAATAAATAATATATTCAAATACAGAATGTCACCTCAAGTCCAACGACCTCTCATACAGGTCCCTAGCCTTATTGATTCATGAGATATTAAAAAGCTAATGACCTTAGATCTTTTGAGTGAATTCGTTGGTCATGGAAAAGGGTTGAACATCCTGAGTCCTATGACACCTCACTTGACCCTCTCTGATTATTAGTTAGCAAGATATTAACAAAAGTGCAGTTAGACCCTTTTGACATAAATAAATAATATATTCAAAAACAGAATGTCACCTCAAGTCCAACGACCTCTCATACAGGTCCCTAGCCTTATTGATTCATGAGATATTAAAAAGGTTGTTGTTGTTTGAGTCTTCAGTCTTTTGACTGGTTTGATGCAGCTCTCCATGCCTCCCTGTCCTGAGCTAATCGTTTCATCTCTACATAGCTACCACACCCTACATCAGAGGCAATCTGTTTAACATATTCTAACCTTGGTCTACCCCTACAGTTCTTGTCCTCGACCCTTCCTTCCATAACTAAGCTTGCTATTCCTGGGTGTCTTAGTATGTGTCCTACCAACCTATCTCTTCTCTTCATTAGCAGTCGCCAGAAACATCTCTCCTCTCCCACTCGTCTTAATACCTCTTTGTTTGTAACCCTATCTAACCATCTGATCTTCATCATTCTCCTGTAACACTACATTTCAAATGCTTCAATTCTCCTCTTTTCTGCTGCACCAATAGTCCAAGTTTCACTTCCATAGAGCGCCACACTCCAGACAAAGGCTTTCAAAAATGACTTCCTAATACCTAAATCTATATTCGATGTCAGCAGATTCCTTTTTTGTAGAAATGCTTTTCTTGCCTGAGCCAACCTACTTTTTATATCCTCTTTGCTTCGTCCATCACTGGTTATTCTGCTTCCTAAGTAACAGAAGTCTCCTACTTCCTTCAGCTTTTCACCTGCCAATTTGATCTCCATAGAGGTTTCTGATTTATTTCGGCTGCATTCCAGTATTTTTGTTTTACATTTATTAATTTTCATCATGAAATCTTTCCGTAAGACAGAGTCCATACCATTCAAAAACTCATTCAAATCCTCAGGCTTGTCAGCCAAGATGACGATGTCATCAGCAAATCTCAGAGTTGAAATTATTTCTCCTTGAACCTTCACTCCCACTTTAAATTTTTCTCTAATTTCCTTCATTGCTTGTTCAATGTAAAGATTGAAAAGTATGGGTGATAAGTTGCAGCCTTGCCTTACACCTTTCTCAATACCAGCTTCTCTCTCATGTCCTTCAACTCGAATGACTGCTGTCTGGTTTCTGTATAGATTGTATATCACCCTCCTATCCCTGTACTTTATTCCAATCGATTTCAAAATGTCAAACAATTTAGTCCAATCAACGTTATCAAAAGCTTTTTCTAAGTCTACAAAAGCCATGAACGTTCTCTTATCTTTCCTTATTCTACCTTCCAAAATCAGCCTAAGACTTAGTACAGCTTCCCTTGTTCCTACATTTCTCCTGAAACCAAACTGGTCTTCACCCAACTCCGTTTCTATCTGGCTCTCAATCCTCTTGTAAATAATTCTAGACAGGATCTTTGAAGCATGAGTAATCAAGCTGATTGTGCGGTAATCTTCACATCTGTCAGCTCCCACTTTCTTTGGTATAGGGATGATTACATTCTTCTTGAAATCAGGGGGTACCTCACCTGTCTCATAAATCCTACACACCAAGTGAAATAACCTGATCAGACCTTCATCTCCTATGCAGCGTAGCAACTCAATCGGTATATCATCTATGCCTGGTGCTTTGTTCCTGCTTAAGTCTTCCAAAGCTCTATCAAATTCTGATCTCAATATTAAATCTCCTTTCGCATCCTCATCAATTTCCTCCTCCCTTTCCATTACATGATTCTCAATCTCCTTTCCCTTATACAAACTCTCTATGTAAGCTTTCCATCTCTCAACCTTTTCTTCCCTATCTGTTAGAGGCTTTCCATTTGTGTCCTTAATATTACAGCACTTAGTCTTCTTTTCCCCAAAAGTATTCTTAGTCCTTCGATAAGCTGTGTCTACTTTTCCTAATTTCAGACAATTTTCTATACCTGCACATTTCTCTTTCAACCATTCTTCTTTCGCTTCCTTGCACTTCTTGTTAACCTCATTTCTCAGACGTCTGTATTCTGCTTTCCCCTTTTCATCTCTTACATTCTTGTGCTTCCGCCTTTCATCCATCAATTCTAGTATATCCTGAGTGATCCACGGTTTTCTACTTATTCTCTCTTTCCTACCAATGTTTTCTTCTGCGGATTTTGTTATTTCATTCTTCAAAAGTGCCCATTCGTCTGCAATTGAAGTTTGTTTAGGGTTTTTCATTAGTCCTTCCTTTATACTCTTCTTGAATCTTTCGTTTACATTCTTCTCTTTCAGTCTGTCTATTGCCCACCTTTTTGGCTTTTGACTTTTCTTCAGTTTCTTCAACTTTAATCTGCATTTCATTACAACCAGATTGTGGTCAGAGTTTATGTCAGCACCAGGATATGTTTTACAATCCAAAATCTGGTTTCGAAACCTCTGCTTGACCATAATGAAGTCGATTTGGTAACGCCCTGTATCTCCTGGTCTCATCCATGTGAATATTCTTCTATTGTGGTTATTGAATAAGGTGTTAGCTATGACCAACTCATGCTCAGTGCAGAATTCTACCAGCCTGCTTCCTCGATCATTCCTTTCACCTAATCCGAAATCTCCTACTATCTTCCCTTCTCTCCCTTTTCCTACCACAGCATTCCAATCTCCCATTACTATAACATTTTCATCACCCTTGATATACCTCAGAATTTCATCTATTTCTTCGTAGACCTTTTCAACATCCTCATCATCAGCTTGACTGGTAGGCATATAGACTTGTACCACTGTGGTGCAGGTAGGTTTAGTATTTATTTTTGCTACAATAATCCGTTCACTATATTGCTCATAATATTCCACCCGCTGTCCAAGTTTCCTACTCAATATGAGGCCAACCCCTGCTTGGCCATTGTTTGATTTAGTGCTAATGACCCTATAGTCTCCTGACCAAAAGTCCTGTTCTTCCTGCCAGCGCATTTCACTAATCCCAACCAAATCCAACCTCAACCTATCCATTTCCCTTTCTAAGTTTTCTAACCTTCCATTTCCTAGCAGACTTCTAACATTCCACGCTCCGATCCGTAGAATGTCAGATTTCCTCTTTGTCACTTCTGTGATGTTAACCCCCTCTCGAGTAGTCCCCACCCGGAGATCCGAACGGGGGACTAGTTTACCTCCGGATTGAAATTTTACAAGGGAGGATGCCATCATCACATGTATTTATGCATAGAGAGGTGCATATCCTCGGGAATAGCATACGGCTGTAGTTTCCCGTTGCTTTCAGCCGTGCAGCAGGACGCAGTGTAGCCATTATTTGGCTTATATTATCAATATCTTAACCGTCTATAAGACTAGTAAAGAATTGATTTATTCTGAAAGGCTGCTACTCCCTTTCTGAATAAGTAAAGAGCAATTCTACTAACAAAAATACTAACCTTCTACCGTACTAACAATTAAATACCAAAATTCTACTAACGAAAAAAATACTAAAGTTCCACCAACAACAAATACTACCACTAAAACAGTCTGTCACCAGGCACACTCACATGCAATCACACATCACAGTCTACTGAAACAATGAACTATAACTAATAAACAATGCAACTGCTACCAGACACACACACACACACCACAGTCTAATAGAACAATGACATATATCTAATAGACAAACTAACTACCTACTTACAACTAAAACTAACTACATACTTACAGTACTGTTATTTGAATTGACAATATTTACAAAATGCAATTTAGATAGAAAATACTTACAAAATGTAATTTAGATTCAAAATAGTCACAAAATGCAACTGAGAATAAAAATACTTACAAAATACCCACCCTACACAATATTGGCATTTATCGAAGGATTGATTTACTATCTAAAAAAAAATCATGGGAGCGCGCTCAACAACTCACCAAACCGTCATCGCAATGAAATGAATGGCACACGAACGCATACGGGACCCTGCTGAAACGATTCAAGCGCCGTCACCCACTTGTCGAACACACTCACACGCCACCCATTGTAAAATGGATCTGCTAAGTGAAAACCTTCCCTGCACTATATAGATAAATTAATTCAGGTATGTCTGAATTATTGATGCAAATAATTTCACGTGTTAAACAGATACAATATTCCGCAGCCTACAACTACCTCTCACCCTCAGGCTATTATGAAAACTTTTAGGAATACACGCTGAATTAACCATCGAATATTTCAAACAAAGAGATATTCAACTCCAACTAAGGGATATTAATAGTTATGGAGTATTATCTATAAATTATCAATACGAAACAAAACTCCAGTATCGAAACACACTACACGTAAAATCGATCTGTAGGAAGTCATTTTTCTGTATTAACTTAGTAATCAAATTTTAATGCGATTCGTGTTGACCGACTGAAAAGCATTAAATATCGGTTAGGTATGTTAGGTGGCAGAGCAAATGGAGCCTAAACGGCTCTAACTCAAAATATCTACACTAGGTAGTTGAAGGCAGACGATGATCAATATGATGATAATAATATTTACCAGTATAATACAGAGTCCGAAACTAAAACATACCTTGAAAAAAGGGTGCCGTCCTCAAATCCTTTCAACTTATTTGAACCACTAGATTGTGTTTGGTAAATTTAGTATCCCGCGCAATTGAATATATCATCTAATAATTACACACACCAAATCAAATTAGTAAAACGCTGTACTGACACGAGTTTGCTATTGCTGTTCGCCTTCTACTTCATAAGCAACTGATTCTGAAAAGCATAATTACATATTAAAATCTAGGGCTACTGGCAAATGCACGCTTACTGTGGAATGACACACCAGGGTGGGGTCTGGAGTGAAAGGAAATGTAACGAACGCAGATGAGCTAATAGCTATTCATGGCTGGCTGCTCACCTCTAATTGCACGAGGGGGCTGTCTTAGCTTAGTGTCAGGAATGAGTCCTGATCGCAACGCTGCCCGAGGTAGTAAATGCTGTACTTTGGGTTGCAGAATTGCCTTAACTGGCCATGTTCGAATTTTATGAAACTAAACAAATAGCAAAACAGCCGCTGCCTACATACAGCACGTGCGCAGTGGGACATGTTCTGTAAAGAAAAATGCACAACATACATGTAAATAATCCCTTCATTTTCTACCACTTGAACTGACGAGTTCCTAAACCGTCAATAATACGACGAATAATTTTCGTTTATTCGTTCAGAACCACTCATCCCTCATCACCCTCTACAATAAATTATATTATACTAGCAGAAGTACCCGTTCTTCGAACAGCGTTCGGTGTTAACACCGGACATTATCTAATAATAATAATGATGTTATTGGTTTTACGTCCCTTTTAACTACTCTGGCTTTTAGAGACGCAGGGGTGCCGGAATTTTGCCCCGAAGGGGATCTTTAACGTGCCAGTAAATCTACTGACACGGCTCCCTCGCATTTGCGCACCCTCAAATGCCACCCGACTGCGCCAGGATACGAACCTGCAACCTTGGGCCCAGCAAGCGAGAACGTTACCCCTGAGCCACGCAACCAGACATTACCAATTGAGCTCCTGCTGCAATGGTAGCGGTTTGCCATTCCTTCATAAGTTTTTCAGAACTAAGTTAGTTTTCTGGGAATATCACACACACTCTTAATTTAAGGGCCTTAAAATGTGGTTTTCGGAGACCCTTTATAGACTCCCGAATTTGGTGTCTCACATTGAGAAGCGCAACATAGGCTTTGGTCGTTCTTCTAGGATAATTTTATATTTCGCCTATTTTAGCGTGTATTTTGAGAAGTTTTTCTCTATATCCACCCTTCTACTGTATGAAAAGTACGGTGAAGGGTTTTATAAATGATTGGTGTATTGACTCACATGGTTACCATAACTAATTTTACGATGCACCAAGCATCCGAACACGAGTTATAGGCGTACATAAAGATACACAGAAAGACAGACAGACAATTCTATTCTCTACAACATATCACCCAGATATCCAAATATGGGTATATCTACCAAACAGTATCAAACAAAATCGTCCTTACGACGAACCCGTATGTCGACAAAAAAAAAGTTAAAACGTGCTCTCAAACTAAATTCACCTAACGTGTACTTCCTGACATGAAATAGAATTGAAAGCCTTGTAGACGAAACGCAATACACGTCACATAAAAACTGACCCTCTGCGTTGTGTTAGGTCCCCATACACAGGAAGACCTCTTTCATAAATTATAAAGGCTTGTGGTGCATGAAAATTTAGGTTCTTTAGCCTCAAATGGCCCAAATTCCTAAAAGCCGCAAATTGTCTACCTTGTTTCCGTGATAACCTTATCGCCATTTGCAAACTTTCACAGAAATGTAATAAATGGAGTGACATTGCTTCTTACAGAAATAGATGGAAAGTTGGATGACACCCCTTGAGAATGTTGTCATGGTTACGATTTGCATTCCTTCATTAGTGTGTTAAATTAGATTAAATTAGTTTGGTTGGTTCTTAAGTTTAGGGGCTGCGACAACGCGGTCATTTAGCCCCGTGTACTTTGGGTGTGTGTAGAATCTGTCTGATAACCGGTTAATAGGGATGTAGCGGGAGAAAGTTCGCGCCAGATAGCGCTCGTGTAGTACTGGGTAAGCGCAAGGCGATCGTCTTATCTTTCTCCCAGTCAGTTGCGAGGAATATATAAATTGTGACCTAGTTTTCTAAGCTAAAATAAATTATATCTTCTCTAATTTCACGCCAAGACTATGTTAATTAATTCTATAGGTATATCTCCTAATATATTATGGACGATTTTCAGCGTATAAGCGTTAAACAGCTGCAAAATGAGCTACGGACTAGAGGCACTAAAACTAGCAGGAGGAAGGAAGAATTAATAGCCTACAGCGGTAATAACAAAATTCTAACACGCTTTATTATTCAAATAATGAATATGAGTCAGCATGCTTTCTCCTAAAGATTACAATTACTAGAGTATTGTAGGCCTATATTGATAACTATAATATCTCCATAAGACTTAAATCATAAATAAGAGATTTAAATATTTGTTTAAGAGTGTCTTAATTAATGAATGACCAATATGCAAGGCTAATGGACTGAAAAATAAACACAACAGAAAGCACGTGGCATCTGTTTGTCAACAATAACAAGTTATAAATCATAGTCGTAAGTCTTCTACAGTTCCTTACGAGATGCATGATCCGAATAATCATAGCAACCTTGAGCACTAAGCGGCTCCAATATCATAGAAATATGATCTAGTCCACAATAACACATTTCCAGATGGGCAAGCAATGCTCCATCTAATTACCATTCTAAAAATATCTAAACGTGTCCTCCACTGGATCATGAAAACCACCTCAGCAGTCATCCCTATGAATCTGCTGGCATAATAAACGAACGGGGAAACCACCCCATAGATCAACGTGTCAAAACACGGAAAACAATCAATCACCTTAAGTGAGAAAATAAGCCTTCAAAAATAAGCAAAAGTGTGGCTCCATTCTATAAGAGTTACTCTGATAGTATAAAACATAAGGAAAAGATCCTTCATCTATTCCCTTACAACACTTGCGAATTCAATTAAACATTGAGAATGTAACTTCTTAATCACCCTATACTCAAACAATTACAATGATACATTTGTACATTCCAACTGAGCTCCAAGAACGGCTCGATAAAAAAAATCTGGCTAGCAGAACCAAAGTATGCTATCGTGCGTCAACTGTCTCACTTGAGAATCCAGTCTGCTGCTCTGCAGGTTACAGTAAATAACCTTGAGTGTCGTGAGCTGTCATCCTCACGAAACTCGAGGGTTATTCACCACGCTTCACTGCGAATCTAAGTCTATCAAAGAGGGTATGCAAACTAGTGTAATGCATTTGAAAAATGTCTATGGTTTGCATCTCTTACACCTTATAATACAAAGTCATTATTATCTGGACAACAAGGCCTCGTAACTCGCCTTGTAAAATGAAGTTTAAACATAGCCTGGATCACAGCTTGGCAAAGCATAGCAAAAGAAAGATGTGTCACTTTGCAAAGACATTAAAAAGATACGCCACTGCATCACACAAGAAAAGAATTCTCCAAAAATAATGTGCGCAGTGCACTCAAAGTAACTAAATGTTCTTAATAACATCATTCTCCTGGCCTATTATTGTAAATCTTCTTCATCATTTCCCGGTTCCAGTGATCTGGGTCGGGGCGTGAATCAAGGACCTCCACCCGAGGCCTCGACTCACACACTATCATATTTAGGCTATTTGTACGATGGGTTCGCCACACCCAAAGGTCTATTATTGTAAATGATACGGTTAAATATTGAATGGTCGGTTTACGGGTGCTTTGGCTACAGACACTCCCATTCTTTAACATGATTCTCCTCGAATCCAGGTTCTAAAACCATCAAAATGTATTTACATGAAAATGGTAGATGCGTAACCCTTACAGCATCGAAATGATACGACCGACTAACAGTGGCGTATTCATATATTCAAACAATGAGGCCTCAAAGTTACCAAAAAGGAATAAAAATACTTTGAGCAGGTTAAATCAAATAAATCATTGCTCCTTCTAAGCTGACTTCCATTCTAGGGACTATACAACAATTATGACATATAAATGCACCCCTCTGAGGCGGCTGACTCTGGGCATAAGCTTTCTACTAAAAATGTGGAAGCCTATGGAAGCGAAAAATATGCCTTCAGTGGCATCTACAAGAAAATACAAACGCTACCTAAATGACTGTTATATCTAAACGGTTGACTACAACTATATCCACCCCCGAGACCATAACCAAATACAAGTAGAAATTAACGAAAACTCACGGCACCATGTTTCACACAGGGAAACATTCCAGGCTTCAATTTAATGGATAAATCCTCATGTTCCCAGTCTGTAATAATATTTTCCTTGGCCATGGTTTGCGTAATTCTCGTATCGGCTTCCATATTGCTGGTGTTAGATGATCAATGGCTCCTCCATTAGGATATTTACGTCATCATCTCGTTCCTCGTGGTACAGATGTGAATTAGCCTGTCGTCCCAGTCACACGTTTTTGACATTCTTCTTGCAATGATGAATAAGTTACAAAATCACTGCTTTTATCACTAATGATAATTTATATACCAAGACAGGCTTTAAAGAATAAATGGCCAAGTGCCTGCTTCACTGAAGCTATCATTCACAGATTCGTTGGCACATGTGATAACACAGTCACTGGAATATTTGGGTGAGGTAATGACCTATTAGTTTTGGATCTTTTGGAAATTTAAAAAAAATAACTCATCTATAAATCAGTATTCAAAAACCCCGCCCGCTTACAAAAACCTCAAGTGCGCATGCGTAAAAGAACAAAAAAACAAACATGTTAATTCATAGGAGCAATCGGTTCTTCACATGCGGTTCATGTGGAACAACGTTTAATTTCATCATAGCATTAGAGACCATGGGCCAGTCCATAGGGACCAGTCCAAAGGGGCCGGTCTAAAGGGATAAGTCCAAAGGGACTCATCAACAAGGACTTATCCACAAGGACCTGTCCACAAGGACCTGTCAACAATGACCTGTCAACAAGGACTTGTCCACAAGGACTCTTCCACAAGGACCTGTCAACAATAACCCATCAACAGGGGCCTGACAGCAGGGGCTCGTCAACAATAACAGGGGCTCTCACCTCAAGGCCTAACATGCCCCTCTTTGATTATTGGTTTGCGGAACAACGTTACATTCCATATCGGCATTCAAACTCTCACATGTTGCAATTGGAAAGAGAGATTCTCTAAAAAAAATTCTATTTCACCCTCTAGTAGGGGTACGTTTTATTATGGGGTGGAAATATGTTGTTCATTGGAAAGAGGGTGTCATCCCGAGTTCAATGACACCTCGTACAAGTCTCTAGCCTGATTGGTTCGCGAGATATTGCCATTTTAGTATTCCAGCGGTGGAGCGGTGGCGGTGGCTGTAGAACCGATTCATTTCCACTACTCCACCTCAGTTAGCCACAAGAGAGTAAGCGACACATTCCACCCTCATCTCCTTTATAAAATAGGCCTGCAACACTAGTCAGTTGCCAGTTTTCAAATATTTGCATCTGAGCGGAAGTAATATAGTGTCATTTTGTAAAGTGAAATTAAGTTTTAGTAAGTTAACTTATTTTTCGGAAACAGTGGTTGATTTATGTTAGAACTGTGACAACGAAAAGAAAGGGCAAGGCGTTTCGCGAAATAGGACTTAATTTAATACCAACATACATTACGGTATGTTCAGTTTGGTTTCTATATCATTATTTTAAAGCGGGTGTTTCACTTTAGTTACAAAAAGAAACTGACTCAAAACTTAGTGGCTATATTAAGTCTTTCGTTACATAAGTATTCGGAGTTTGCCCTGAATAACAATGAATTATTAATAGACCAGGCGACAGGTCGGAAAAAAGCCTCAATAAGGAATTAATTAGTGGAAAGCTGGAAATTGTTTTAATCGCTTTATTTGGACCCAGATATTACTCTCCCAAGTCCCCCCCCCCCTCGAGCGAAGTCGGCATTGACCCTTCTGACCCTAAGAAAGTACCATTTTTCGTATTTTTTTTGCAAATATCTCCCAAACCATCAACTTTATCAACAAAATATCTATTATAAAAATATTCTAGAGTAAATTTCCTACAAAAATGTACTGGACCTTTTGGCTCTAATGTGAACCGTAACGATGCTACGACCATTCAAAGTGGAGCCCTTTTTGATTCTTGCGGAAAAGCTATGGAAATGATATGCCATATCAATGTTTCTACATGTTATAAATATTTTTCAGCATTTCAGGTGCACAAGCTGTTAATTTGTTACAAGTATAACAGCTTTTCAATGTAAACAGCTCTGGCCTCAATTTCTCCGTCGTCGCTTTCATCGTCTGTATCGGTACATTTGTCCGACGTCACAGGGCGCTCAAGATTAACATCGATGTCTCCGTCACAATCATCCATATCATCTTCCTCGGCAGCATTTGTACATCACCGTCCCATTCAATTCATGCAGATTCTGGAGCATCGGAGGCCCGTTTTCCTGCAACCACACGCTGCGTTACATCCTTTCGAACATTTGCTGGACATTGTGTTTAGAAGCGTCTGTGGCGTCGGATCCCTCGTAGGTATGGCAGCCAAACCACATTGAGAATTTTTCCAGCCCCAATCCAGTGAATTTGTATCATTTCCATACCATGTTTGGATTGATGGTATGTTCTTAAAGAGTGTTCACGTGCCGCTGATTCAGTGGGAGGTAAGCTCGCGAGATTAAATCGATGTTTGCTTAGAGATTTTGAAAACAGTTGGAACCACAACCCATTCAAGATATTTCCCGTGGTTTTGTTGTCATAAAGCCTAGTCAAAACCAACTGACCCGCTTTGTCAATTTCATCGGGGTTGCGTTCACGTCTCGGAAAACCCTAACAGCTGTCTGCAGTTCCTCATTACTCTTCAGAGAGTGTTACGAATTTCATTTTGCCCTGACTGTGAAACGAAGACGTTGTATCGCACCCACTAAACGCATGCAAAAAGAAGATGTTTTCTTGCACATACGGTGGGAGATTGAAACTTGTTGTGCAAAATAGTTGTTGTTTGGTTGAACCTTCACCGGGTTTCATAAAATACATGTTCGTGGAGGGTGGCACACGAGCCGCCAAGAAGAGCAGGATATCTATATCTTCAGTCACTATAATGACTGAATTGTCGGGCCGAGATAACTCGAGTGCGGTGGTAACGATGAGCACATCGGAATCTTCTGGAGCTTGTCTGGTTTCGATTTCTTCGCTTTCGAATTTGACGCGCAACAAGTCGATCAATCTTCGTTTGTATGTGTCATTAGACAAAAAGTTTGCTTGTGGCATAGGTGCCGTCATGGACTCATAAAAAGTAAAAAATAAACATTAGCAGCATTATGCTTGTGCGATCGTCGAAGACGTTCAGCGGACTTGGTACTGCGAGATGCTGGGTCGTCAGGATACCCATCGAAAATAATGACACTGTTTTTGAAGTATCTTTTAACGTAATTCACATCTTTGGTACTATTGTCGACAAAAGTATCGGTTTGGTGCCAAATTACACGGTGCAGAAGATATCCTCCGTCAAGAACATAATGTAGGTCCTCAAATGTGGGCTCATCGGTAACAGGATGGAATAATTTATAAAACACAGACTTTTGCGTCAACGTTTTCCCGCTTCATCAAAGATCGCAACCGGATACGGAACTAGTTCAAACTGGAAATATTGTTTCAATTCTGCATCGGATTTCTTTGCAAGGCAAATGCGTCGGAAAAGCACAAGAGGATCGACAGGAATATCCGTGTAGCGGATTTTTATTTTCGAATTTACCGCGCGGAGAGGCATCACGCGATTTTTTCTAAGGAACTTCACATCGCGCAAGTTGTTGCCGGTTATGGCTTTTTGTGCTGCTATTCCAATTTCATAGGCCATATGACAAGTGATTTGTTCATCCCCGACAACTCCTGTGCTTAACGATTCAACGTGTTATTCGCGAGGAAAGGGATCGAGAGTTGATAACCATCCAACAAATTTTCTCAAGTCTGCATCATCCCGCGAGATCCGCGCACACCGTGCATCCACGTGCTGTTCTGTAGTCGAAAACTCAATATTGCAAAATGATACTAATGGTAGGTACTTTGCCACAACTGTTTACATTGAAAATCTGTTATACTTGTAACAAGTTAACAGCTTGTGCACCTGGAATGCTGACAAATATTTATAACATGTAGAAACTTTGATATGGCATATCATTTACATAGCTTTTCCGCAAGCATCAAGAAGGGCTCCAATGAGAATGGTCGTAGCATCGTAACGGTTCACATTAGAGACAAAAGGTACGGTACATTTTTGTAGGAAATTTACTCTAGATTATTTTTTATAATAGGTATTTTGTTGATAAAGTTGATCGTTTGGGAGATATTTGCAAAAAAAAAAAAAAACATGGCACCTTCTTAGGACCAGAAGGGCCAACACCGATTTCGCTCGAGGAGGAAAACTTGGGAAAGTAATATCTGGGTCCAAATAAAGCGATTAAAGCAATTTCCAGCTTTCCACTAATTATTTCCTTATTGAACTACCTGTCGCCTGGCTTATAACAATTAATTAATAGTATGGAAATGCCCGAGATTCATTCTGAAGCTGAATGTTTAGCACCGGCATTAAAAAATGAAATGCCTAAACATTCATACAAAGTGAATAAATTTAAGGTAAACGAAAGAACAAGTAGTTTGTACATTTAACACTTACTCATTTAAATGATTTCCACATGCACCTGCTTCTTCAATCTGATTTTTTTCTCTTACATCCTGGGGATAAGATGGAATAATTTTTGTCAGTGTTATCACCTTATACTTTTACACAAATGACAACCTTTGTAATTGTACGGCAATGCTCAGCTGAAGTGAAGATATATTCGCTGAATGACTTTCTACTGTCCGTCACATCCTAGTGCTGGAGATAAACTTCATACCGTACAGATAATTGGTTATAATCCCCAGTTCTGAAACTTTGGGAGACCAGGTAACATTTAGATTGATTAGAAATGCTAAAAGTAGTACCTTAATGGAAGTAATAGCTTTAAGAATTGTGGACAAATATACATTTATTTATAGTTCTTTTAGCATTAAGATAAGAGACGGGCAGATGACCTCGCAGTTCCGCCCCTTGAAACAATAACAATAGAATAGACCAAAACAAATCCTGCGGTCCAACACGTGCACAGGTCATTGAGTAACAAGCTACTAGACTGCCCGTACGAGCATGATTTTTGAGAATGAAGGCAGAAATCTATCAACCTTCAGAATATTATACATGGCATTTCTTCACAATTCTCTGCTATCTAATATTTTAATGTTCAAAAAGAAGTTAGATTGAGTCAATGAAATGCCTCTATGGTGAGTCTATTGTAGAGCATGCTAGCAACTCAAAGAATTATGTGTCTGCTAGAGTACGGGAGCACACAGATTGCACAGTAGATTAGAGCATGCTAATAACTCGAAGAATTATGTGTCTGCTAAAGTACGGGAGCACAAAGTTTGCAAAGGAGATTAGAGCAGCTAGTAACTCTAAGAATTATGTGTCTGCTAATGTACGGGAGCACACAGTTTGCAAAGGCGATTAGAGCATGCTAGTAACTCTAAGAATTATGTGTCTGCTAGAGTATGGGAGCACACAGTTTGCAAAGGAGATTAGAGCAGGTACTAACAGCCAAACTCTTCCGTTTGTCATCGACATTATTGTGAGAAAACAACTCTAGATCCCTAAATGGTATTAGGAGGTAAGGAGATGTCTTGAAAATTAGCATGAAATTACTTACCTCATTCAGATCTGAAGATGAGGTTTCTGTTTTGAAGCATGTACCGATATCCGGAAAAGAAGATTCCTCAATCTTAATATCCGTGTGATGGTCTGTATTGTCCTGCAAAGAAATGACTTGGTTCACATATATGTTCATTTGCGTTGGTGGAATTATATCTTACAGATGGCTTGTAAACTTGCACTGAAGGAATCAAGAAATAAAATAACACACTGAAGGCAATTCAACCCCGCATTCATAGTTTTCTTTCGTCCATAGACACATGGCAGAAACCTAACAGTTAATGTTCAGTTTTTGTCGAAGAGCATTTCATTTGGAATACACTCGCAAAACGTGGGCCTAGCATATTGTCACTAGCATTGTGTGTGTTGCGACTTTGCGGCATGGATGCAGTTAGAGTTACCATATAACGTTAATAAGGACAAGCAACGTTGATTAATTTTGTGTTGAGATATTTCGTACCAAGCGTTGACAAAACAATTTTAATCTCATGGATACCTAACATAGGGAGTAATTTAACGTGAACGATAAACAAATAGGGGTTTATTTGTAAGTACAGTAGCAGCTACTTTAAGTCTCATTTCATATAAATTCACTTGTAATACATAATACATGAGGCATTGTGGTTATCAAGATGATTACGCAATGTGTTAATAAATAGAGAACTGAAAAGAAATATTATTATAGACAACAGCTTAAGAGCATTTCTGAACGAAAATGCTGCCCGTGGTCAAATAAAATGCTGATATATACCGCCATAGACCATCTTTAGGGAGATTTCCGTCGAGACTTCGTGCCAGTCCAAAACAAGACACATCTCTCTTTCTCCTTCGTTCAAACCACTTAGAAACACGAAGAACCCCTAACTATCAAATATGTGTGCAACACTGGAGGCTATGATGAAAATACCGACAGTCACAGCTAGCAGTGGAGGCTGTCTTCAAGGGAGGACCATCAATATATTCACAGCTCTGGCTACCTGCGGAGGGAGGCATCAAGGTGGGAGGAGGACCAACATCATATTGACAGGGCAAGCAGTGAAGGTTGCCCCAAGCCTTATGTGAGTGTTTGGACACTTCTGATCTCTTAATTTAGATTTACAATAGAAATCCTACGCGCTCTAGAGCAGGCATGTCTCACGGGCCAGTCTAGCATTTGACAGGGGGTTTCATTTTCCGGGAGTGGTATACATCGCGATACATTTGCGTGTAAAATTCCCATAGAAACAAGATGGCGCATTGATGACGTCATCGACGACTTCACGAAATACACTAGATATTTTTTTAGTAAGCTTACGGGAAACTCCTGGGGAATCGGGGGTTTAGGGCGGGAGGAAATATAAACAGAAATCGGCATTTACAATAACCCTTCAAGACGCGATACACATCGAAATGTTTGCAATTACCTACGCCTAATATTTACAAAATAGGATCCCCATCTCTACTTGACCAAAATCGAAATTTTTGAATTTAATCTTATATTTACAAGATATGTATCCCCATCTTTACTTGACCTATGCAGGGTATCAGGTAAAGATCCTGATACACATGCCATATCCAAGTGTTAATGTAAATTGCAATTTTTTGCATGTGTATCGGCATCTTTACCAGACATCCTTTATGGAAGTCAAGTTAAGATGGGCATACATATTTTATAAATTATATAAGCTAAAGTACCAAAATTTCGATGTTATCGCCATTTTACCAGACATCATATACGTCAAGAAAAGATGGGGTTACATCATATAAATAGAAATGAAAGATTGTATGTATGTGGATTTTGTTCTCTATACAAATCTCCACTGATCCACCAATCACAACCAAATTTTGCATGCACATAGGTCAGGACCCAGGAGATCGCTGTCTATATGAATTTTAGATAGTGTTTCTCATTCTTATGATTTCGACCTTTTGGCAATCGAGCAAAGGCTAATAGAGTCAGAAAATAAGCTGATGAGTTTCCATTGCAACAGTAGCTCAAGACGTGTCCACCAAGTTTTCATCTATCTCTTTAAGAGGTTGTGCCACTCCAGTTCCTGCACGGCAACAGTAGCTCAAGACGTGACCACCAGGTTTCCATCTATCTCTGTAAGAGGTCATGGCACTCCATTTTCCAATCGGCAACAGTACCTAAAGATGTGACCACCAGGTTTCCACTTACCTCTGTAAGAGGTATCATACCCTGCAAAATGATGGCTCAACTGGTTAGCAACATGTTAAGTGATCGGAAGTTCCAAGTAATCACTGGAGACAAGATAAGCAAGGAGAGGAAGCTAAACAACGGATTGCCCCAAAGATCAGTTCTCCCACCATTATAGTCCAATGTAGTTCTGACCTCTCTGACACTTCATCCAGCAAATTCTGATAAGCCGACGACTTGGCACTAGTCGTACAAGAAGAGGCAATGGTGACGACTGAAGGCATTCTTACCTAAGACTTATCTATACTGGCGAATTACTTCAAAATCTGGCGACTTCAACCCAGTGTGAGTAAAACAGAAGTGTCTTTCTTCCATTTAAGTAATCGTTTGGAGAGCGTGAAACTGAAGGTACGTTTCGGAGGCTGAATTCTTCGTTATAATTGGAACCCCAAATACCTTGGCGTCATCTTAGACCGTACACTATCCTTCAAACAACACCTCCTGAACTTAGCACAAAAGTTGAGAACTCGAAACAACAACCTCCATAAACAAAGTGGAACTACCTGGGGATCTTCAGCAACCACCTTGCGATCTTCAGCCTTTGGTTTGGTGTATTCATGTGCTGAGTATTGTGAACCTGTTTGGTTGAACGGTCATCACACAAGGCTTGCTGACACCCAACTTAATACCACAATGCGCACCATATCTGGCGCAATCACATCTACTCCAGTTCATTGGCTTCCACTGCTAAGCGGTATAATGCCACCTGATCTACGCCGATCTAATGCCCTTATGAAGGAATTCCACAAGATCTCCAGGAATCCTAGTCTACCCGTGCATAATGATCTGCCACTTTTGAATCTTAAAAGACAAAATCATGCCATCCAACTCTACGTGATGCTGCTGACATGGATGTTAATTATTTTAAATCTCTTGAAAAATGGAAAGGTCGTTGGGAAGCAGCAACAGATATGCGCCTGCATACCTTCTTCTCAGGTCCTAGATTTCCAAGTGGATTCCACCTACCATGCAAGACCTGGACTGCCCTGAACAGAATCAGAACAGGACATGGTCGGTGCAGAGACGCTCTTCACAAGTGGAATAAACTACCTAATCCCCACTGTGACTGTGGAGCTCCACACCAGACTATTCATGACATTGTCAGAGAATGCAAGATTCGAGCCTATCGCGGTGATGAAGCGGACTTCATGTTGGTAATTCCAGATGCTGTACGCTGGACTGAAAATCTGGATATTCAGATGTGAAGCACAAATTAAGTTACTTTGTTTCACATCTGTAAATATATATATATATTACTCATAATGTCTGTATAAGCCATACGCTAAATAAATTAATAAATAGATAAGAGGCCATGGAACTCCATTTTCTATCCATACCACGATAAGAACATTATGAATCTGAACACATTAAAAATCTGAATACGTATTTTCTTAACATGGGTCGTTGTAGGCAATTGACATTTTAAAATAAATACATTGGCTAACCCTGCATGTGGCGTAACGTTACAACTGCTGAAGATAATATCATCAAGAAACTTAGTATTAAGATCAAATGAGCTTAAATGATTCGGTTGTTGTTGATTCATTTCGAAGCTTTGCAATATCATGCTTATATAGCCCTCGAACTTGAGTGTGGATTGATTTTTTCTGATAACATGTGTTACTGTGATGGGAGTTGTAATGTGTGTATTTGTAATTCAAATGAGGATTTGAAAGGAGGTTGCTATGGCCTTCGGTTAGGAACTATCCGGGTATTTGCTTCGAGTATAATAACTAACCCCTGGCACTACAGCCCATGAAGGGTCAAGACCTACCAAGCGACCACAACCCAGCCATTCGCTTGCAGATATTGCTGTGACGCGTGGTCAGCACATCGGGTACCCTCGGCCATTAATCTTGGGTTTCGTGACACAGATTTGCTTCGAGTACAAGTGGGAAACCACAGAAAACAATTACCAAGTTTAGCCGCTTATACACGTGATCGTCTAAATGATTTTTAGCCTATTTTGAAAAAAATAGGCTTATGAGATCACCTTTTGTCCGTGTGTGTGTGAGAGAGGTGTGTGTGTGTGTCCCTAATAACTTCTAAACGGCTGGAGCGATTTCAATGAAACTCGGTAAGTTCATAGCACTATTCCGGACGACCCGGAACTTGCCCTTCAAACTTTTGTAACATCTCCCCAATCCAACATGGCGGCTGTGCGAAATATTTCACCAGCATTCAATATCACCGAAACTATTCCGGATATCACCCTGAATTTTTTACGGTGATAAAGGGAACGACTAGAAGTTCACCTATGTGACTTTTGAAAAACTGGTGACTACAAAACCAACATGGCGAATTTGCGACTTTTAAATAGACGTTTCTCGCGATTTAACCAACCAAACGCAATACAACTAGGTACAGTATATGCTTATACACATTGTAATGCACCGACATCTAACTTGGTTCAATTGTTTACATAACCACAACATGGTGGATGTGCGAAATATTTCACCAGCATTCTATATCTCTGAAACTATTAGCAGTATCACCCTGAAACTTTGTACGGAGATAAAGGGCACTACTGGAAGTTTATCTATAAGACTTTCAAAAACCGGTTAAATACAAAACGAACATGGCGGCCAAGCGAATTTGAAAATTTTAAATAGACATTTCTCGCGATTTAATGTTACAACCGCAATGAAATCTGGTACAGGAAATATTCATACACATTGTAATACACTGGTATCTAATTTAGTTCAATTGTTTACATAACCTCAAGATGGCAGTTTTGCGAATTTTAAAATTAAGTTTTTATTTCTTGTGTCGTAATCATGCGATCGATGTGAAAGTTTGAATAATGAACCTACGCAATAATTTTCCTTTAATGGTACATGCCTCTATGGCCTATACATTTAACAGTCCATCATGGCGACCATCCGAAATATTTAAAAGGCTCTGAATATCTACGAATCTTTTATAGCAATCAAACTCATTTTTTTATGTTCATAGGTGCTATGAACTTAAGTTCACCTATAGGACTTCAAATAACCTGGTGATCACAAATCCAACATGGCGGCGACGCGAAGTATGCAGTATATATTCACATGGACGTTTCTCGCAATTTAACCATCCTAGTGCAGTGAAACTTGGTACAGTAAATCCTTATACGAATGTTAATCCACTGGCATCTAATTTTTTCAATTGTTTCCATAACCACAAGATGGCAGCTGTGCGAAATTTTAAAATCTCCTTGTTACTTCTTGTGTCTTAATCATGCGATTGAAGTTTGAATGCTACACGTACACAATAATCTTCATGTAACAGTACATAACTCTAGGACCTACATATATAAAATCCAACATGGCGACCATCCAAAATATTTAGTCGGTTCTCAATATCTACGAATCTATTACAGCAATCAAATTGAAATTTTGTATGAAGATAGAGGCAATTAACATAAGTAGAAAATATGAAAATAGGCTGTATAGTTCTTCACGGAACTACTTGTTGCATTTTATGTGTAATTTTATATAATATTTAGTCTTCAGAGCACCGAAACCTATGTGACATTTTGGGTCTAATTTTTCACTCTATATGCCGTTGTTGTTACGGAAGATTTTGAATCTTTAGCTTATGAAGAAAGTTATCACGCGCAATATGTGGTATGCAATATCTAATAGAACTGAATTTTTGTACACTCCATTAAGGTGTGTTCTACTACTGATATGTTGACGTTTATGTTTTACTAGCTGAACCCAGCATACGTTGCAACGCCAATCAAAGAAAGTGTTGGCGTTGTAATTTTGTTTCTTGAAGTGCTTTTGGATACATAATTCTTTTTTTCAATTTCCACTAACAGCCTCCAAACTATCGTAAAATGGATTAACTAATTTAGAAACATTCGACGGAACGTCCACAACAACTCACCAAAGTTTCATTGCATTTGGATGAATGGCATATGAATACATACGGAATTTCATTTATACGATTCGTGTACTGTCACACATTTGTTGAATCAACTCGTTCGCTACTTACTGTGAAATGGATTTACTAAGTTAGAAACCGACACGTAAGTGCACACAACAACTCATCAAAGTTTCATCACAATTCATGAATGGTATATGAACGCATACTGGAATTTGTTGAAACGCATCAAGCGTCGTCAGTCATTTGTTGCATCTCCTCGAGCGCTAAATATCGTAAAATGGATTTACTAAATCGGAACCCTTCCCTGGCGTGTACACAATAACTCATCAAATTTCATCGCAATCGGATGAATGGCATATGAATGCATACGGGATTTTGTTGAAACGATTCGCGCACAATCGCTCATTTGATGAATCTACTCGTGCGCTCCCTATTGTAAAATGGATTTACTAAGCCAGAAATCTTTCCTGTAGTGCACATAACATCTCACCCAAGTTTCATCGCTATCGGACGAATGGTATATGAAGGCATACGGGACTTCGTTGAAACGTGTTGCGCGTCGTCGCTCATTTGTTGAATCTGCTCGTACACTACCTATTGTAAAATGGATTTACTAACTAAAAAACCTTCTCAGGCGTGTACACAACAACTCATCAAAGTTTCATCGCAATCAGATGACTGGGATATGAACGCATACGGGATTTTTTCTAAACGATACGCAGGCCGTCACTCATTTCTTGAATCTACTCGTACGCTACCTATTGTAAAATAGATTTACTAAGCCTGAATCTTTTCCTGGAGAGTACTCAACGATTCACCAAAGTCTCATCGCAATCGGATGAATGTTATATGAACGCATATGGGACTCTTTTGAAACGATTCGCGGGCCGTCGCTCATTTCTTGCATCTACTCGTGCGCTCCCTATCGTGAAATGCATGTACTAAGCCAGACACCATCCCTGGAGTGTACACAACAATTCACCAAAGTTTCATCGCAATGGAATGAATAGTATATGAACGCATACGGGACTTTGTTGAAACGATTCGCGCACCATCGCTCATTTGCTGAATCTACTCATGCGCTAACTATTGTAAAATGGATTTACTAAGCCAGGAAACTTTCCTGTAGTGCACATAACAATTGACCCAAGTCTCATCGCTATCGGACGAATGGTATATGAACGCATACGGTACTTTGTTGAAACGCTTCGCACGTCGTCGCTCATTTGTTGAATCTACTCGTTCGCCACCTATTGTAAAATGGATTTACTCAGTCAGAAACCTTCCCTGAAGTGTACACAACATCTCACCCAAGTTTTATTGCTATCGGACGAATGGTATATGAACGCATACGGGACTTTGTTGAAACGTTTCACGCGTCGTCGCTCATTTGTTGAATCTACTTGAGCGCTTCCTATTGTAAAATTGATTTACTGGGCCAGAAGCCTTTCCTGGAGTATACACAACATCTCACCCAAGTTTCATCGCAATAGGAAGAATGGTATATGAACGCATGTGGTCTTTGTTGAAACGAATCGCACGCCATTTTGTTGAAGCTACTTGTGCGCCATCAATTGTAAATTGGATTTACTATGCCTATGACTTTTCCGGAAGTGGGCACAAAAACTCACCAAAACTTGATCGCAATCGGATGAATAGTATATGAACGCATAGCCAACACTCATTTGTTTAAACTACGCGCGCGCTGTCAATTGAAAATTGGATAAACTATGCCCAAACTTTCCCGGGAATGTGCACAACAACCCACCAAAATTTTGTCGCAATCGGATGAATTGTAGGCTATAAGAACGCATCGACTACACCCATTTGTTTAAGCTACTCGTGCGCTATCTATTGTAAATTGGCTTAACTATGCCTATAACCATCCCGGAAGTGTTCACAACAACTTACCAAAATCTGATCGCAAGCGGATGAATGGTTTATGAACAAACGAACATTCATTTTTAGCCTATTTTCAATGTTGAAAAAAATAGGCTTACGAGATTACCTTTTGTCCGTGTGTGTGTGTGTGTGCGTGTGCGTGTGTGTGTGTGTGTGAATGTGTGTGAGGTGTGTGTGTGTGTCCCCCCCCCCCCTAATAAATTCTAAACGGCAGGAGCGGTTTCAATGAAACTCGGTAAGTACATAGCACTATTCCGGGCGATCTCGAGCGTGCCCTTCAAATTTTGGTACGTCTCACCAATCCAACATGGCGGTTGTGCGAAATATTTCACCAGCATTCAATATCTCCGAAACTATTCCCGATATCACCCTGGAATTTATTACGGTGATAAACGGGAACTACTAGAAGTTCACCTATGTGACTTTTGAAAAACTGGTAGCTACAAAACCAACATGGCGGCCACGCGAATTTGCGACTTTTAAATAGACGTTTCTCGCGATAAAACCAACCAAACGCAATAAAACTTGGTACAGTATATGTTTATACACATTGTAATGCACCGACATCTAACTTGGTTCAATTGTTTACATAACCACAAAATGGCGGCCGTGCAATATATTTCACTGGCAATCTATATCTCTGAAACTATTAGCGGTATCACCCTGAAATTTTGTACGGAGATAAAGGGCACTACTGGAAGTTCGCCTATAAGACTTTCAAGGCCGGTTAACTACACAACGAACATGGCGGCCAAGCGAATTAGAAAACTTAAATAGACCTATCTCGCGATTTAATGTTCCGAACGCAATGAAATATGGTACAGGAAATGTTCATACACATTGCAATGCACTGGTATCTAATTTAGTTCAATTGTTTACATAACCTCAAAATGGCGGCTGTGCGAAATTTAAAAGAAAGTTTTTATTTCTTGTGTCGTATTCATGCGATCGAATTGAAAGTTTGAATAAAGAACCTACGCAATAATTTTGCTTTAATGGTACATGACTCTATGCCCTAAGCATTTAACAATCCAATATGGCGACCATCCGAAATATTTAGACGGCTCTGAATATCTTTTTTTTTGTCGTGTGGTCTCCTGAGAGGCCGAGTGCAGGTCTTTCTATTCGACGCCCGTGGGCGACCTGCGCGTCGGGATGAGAGATGGAATGGATGAGGATGAATGAAACAGGGCAAGGATGTGGAAGGAATCGGCCGTGGCCTATCAGAAGGTACCGTCCCAGCATTTGCCTGGTGTTGAAAATGGGAAACCACGGAAAACCATTTCAAGGACGGCCGACGGTGGGGCTCGAACCCACGCGTCTACCGAGTCAGCAGAGAGCTTGACCCCATGACCTAATGCTGCGCTTTAGCCAGGTGAGCCAATGCTGTCGGTTCTGAATATCTACGAATCTATTATAGCAATCAAACTGAATTTTTTGTTGTTCATAGGGTCTATGAACTTACGTTCACCTATAGGACTTTAAATAACCTGGTGATCACAAATCCAACAAGGCGGCGACGCGAAGTATGCAGTATATATTCACATGGACGTTTCTCGCAATTTAACCATCCGAGTGCAGAGAAACTTGGTACAGTAAATCCTTATACGAATGTTAATCCACTGGCATCTAATTTATTTCAATTGTTTCCATAACCACAATATGGCAGCTGTGCGAAATTTTACAATCTCCTTGTTACTTCTTGTGTCCTAATCATGCGATTGAAGTTTGAATGCTACACGTACACAATAGTCTTCATGTAACAGTACATAACTCTAGGACCTACATATACAAAATCCAACATGGCGACCATCCGAAATATTTAGTCGGTTCTCAATATCTACAAATCTATTACAGCAATCAAACTGCAATTTTGTTTGTTGATAGAGGCAGTTAACATAAGTAGGATATATGAAAATAGGCTGTATAGTTCTTCACGAAACTACTTGTTATTTATATGTACTAGCTATTGTACCCGGCGTTGCCCGGGAGGTGTCTTTATATGTTATAGATGGATACATGCCAATATATTTCGCAGTGTGTATTCATTTTGCCCTTAAGTGAGTTTAGAACATGGTTCTCCTCGATTCTGATGTTACTCAAGTTCAATATTAACTCTCTGTAAATGGTCGAAAGGGACAGTACTGTGGAGTACAATAACGTTGCGGATAATGCAACAATAATAAAAAGGGATGTGTGTACACAATTCCTCGAGAACTATGTCTCAAAATCACTTTCTTGATAGTGTTTATTTCTGATTTAATGGGGTTCGCTATTCTTATGGCAAAGTATCATTACTTACTGTTTGGTTCTTGTAGAAAATTATTGTATAATAATATATATTCGTAGTTTAATTACTGTATGTGATTGACATGCTATCAACTAAATTCGTAATTTAACATCCGGTTCCATTACAAATTAGCATAGTCATAGAGCAGGATAATTACCAATTACAATATAACCCGGATAGCAGAAGAAAATATTATTCATAGAAAAATTTGCCTTATCACGCAAAAGTTACTGTATTTCTGATATGCAATACAAAAGACAGCTGGTAGATGTAGACACTGTCAACAATAACAAGAAGTTCTGTGACGAACTAAACAGCTTACTTTTCTTAAAATTTAAGATTCATGCCAATAATTAATCTATATGCCTCTATCTAGAATAATGACGAAATTAAGTTGGTAATATCGAAATTTCTAATTAGTTCGAAATACTGTATACCTGGCATAATGTAGCTGAATAGAGAACTAGAGTTGGCTGAATATAATCTTAGTTCCATCTCTTAAGTTACAGAATACAAAATTTAGTTTAAGTCCAATGGATAGCATGGACGTTACATGCAGTTAAACATTGGATCTAACAGCGCGCGTAAAATCATGTTGGCAACAATGACATACATGTATTGGTCAGAAATAATCTGAAATAATATGATATATTGTTGTGTCAATTTTGAATAAAATCCATTAGTTAGTGTAGAAGTTACATGCATTTTAAAATTGGACCTATCAGCAGGCCTAGAATCATGTTGGCAGCACTGGCGTAGGCCTATATTAGTTACTTCAAATTAATCTAGAATGCCAGGTACAATACGTGTGCAAAGTTTAGAGCCATTGGCTTGCATACTTTCTGATGTATTGATATTAGGGCAACAAAAATAGAGACAGTATGTATTAACAGTTGGGAGCCCTGGTTACTCTTAAGAATCGGCATAGTCATATCTGTTATGGTACACATAGCACACACGAAATTTGGTTTAAATCCAGATTATAGTATAGAAGTTACATGTATTTAAAGTTGGACCTCTCAGCAGGCTTAGAATCATGTTGGTAGCACTGACGTATATAAGTTACTCCAAATAAATATAGAATATCAGGTACTATACGTGTGCATAGTTTAAAGCTGTCAGCTTGAATACTTTCTGATATATGGATATTAGGATTTAAAATCAATTGAGAGCACTTATTAACAGTTGGCAGCCCTGGTGGATCTTAAGAATACGCTCAGTCATATCTCTTTATGTACACATAGCACATAAGAAATTTGGTTGAAAACCAATTGATAGTGTAGAAGTTATATGCATATAAAATTTGGACCTATCAGCAGGCTTATAATCATTTTGGCAACACTGCAATGTATGGCCTCCTGGAAATTAAACTGCAATATTATTATCTATACGTGTGCCAATTTTGAAATAGCTCCCATTCATACCTTCCAAGATATCCAACATGGAGTTCAAATTTCAATTGCGATATTTCAGCAGTTGGTAGCACTGACATCATTTTCAAATATGGCCGTTAGATATTCAGGTATATATCTTCACTCCTACCAAATTTTGTTTCGATTCCTGCAGCCGTTTAGGAGTTGACAGGGAGGGGGGACACACAGACAGACAGACAGACACAAATTTGCCCGATCTCATAGGTCTACTTTTCCTCATTTTTGCAAAATGTGAAAAGTAGGCTGAAAATGCTGTATAAGAACATTATGATTAATAAAACATAAACGTCAACATATCAGTAGTAGAACACACCTTAACGGAGAGTATAAAACTTCGATTCTAGTAGACATTACACACAATATATTACACGTTATACCTTTCGTCATAAGGTTAAAAAAAAATGGAGTGCCATTGTGTCTTACAGAGATAGATGGAAACCTGGTGGTCATAGCTTGAACTACTGTTGCCGTGGACAAAATGGAGTGGCATGGTCTCTTACAGAGATAGATGGAAACTTGCTGGTCTCGTCCACGGCCGACTGGTTGCGAGTTGCGCTCTATAGCAGCCTTGCCATTCCTTCCCAGTTAGATCCCATGCATAACGTGTTATTGAAAAATTTCCTCTAGTTGCCAACAGAACGCACTCCCACCTAAGTATAGGCGCGATTAGTAAACAGCTGTTCAATAGGTTTATTAAATATGTTTCCCTCAGCGTTACGTTTAGAACACTGAACTTTTGTTTCAGTTTCAATTATTTTAAGTAGTCGGTATTAATATACTGAATTCCTACGTTTTTTGGAATGTTTGCTGATGAAATTGTAAAATACTGGGGTAAATTTTAAACTATGGTTTGAACGCCGCTGCTCAAATCCAGTATGTCATACTGTTGTTTGTCATTTTGCACTTTAAATAGGAAGAACATAGGAGGTGTCGTAGTATAATTACGTATAGAAAAATTACGTCGACATTTTTCTTAATAACAATCTATTATCAAAGAGAACAAAACATATCTACAATGGCATTACATATGCCAGTTGCAAGTACCGATGGTAGATATCCCATTCAACTTCCCTTGGTCCCCCACATCCTCCCTTCCCTGGTCGATTTCGAGAGGAATCACCAGTTGCACCGGTCGGCTGACTCTAGAACCATCGGGGAGACGCAGGATGGCTGTCCTCACTCGGCCATCTCTCCCTTTCAGTATTTCGTCGACTCGGGCTCTCTTCCACATATGCCTAGGCAGGACGTCTTCTTGTAAGAGGGCAAGGTCTCCAACTCGCAGTTTCGGGTATTTACCAGCTGGACACTTAACCTCGTGGTAACTCCGCAGTTGTAAGAGGTATTCCCTCTTCCACCTTCGACCGAATTCTTCAAATTGGTGGAACCTATCATCTGTTCCCTCCATCCTGTTCTCTTTGCGTGGATGAGCCAGCGTGTACATATCTCAGCCGGAAAGGCTCGCAGGATTTTGAAGCTAATATACGTCCGTACAAATTCACATCTTTAATCGAAATTCTTTGATCAGATCTCTTCTTCCATCAGGCTCAGGTCCATTTGGAAAGGTCGTGAAATTCTCTCCGTTCAGAAAGTGAGAAGGTGTAAGAGCTTCAAGGTTGCTCCCGTCTTGCACAATAGGCCGTGAATTCAGGGTGGCTTCAATACTGATCAGTACAGTGTTGAATCCTTGTTCATCGACCTGCGATCGACCGAATACCTTTCTGAGACAGGGTTTGGTGGAACCTATCATCCGTTCCCTCCATACTGTTCTCTTTGCGTGTATGAGCCAGCGTGTACATATCGCAGCTGGAAAGACTCGCAGGATTTTTGAAGCTAGTATACGTCCGTACAAATTCACATCTTCTCCTAGGGCCTTGAGGGTCTGCACCATGCGATGACACTGCACATACGTCAAGTTCAATTCATGAGGACTTTCTGACAAAACAAGCCTTAAATTCTCTAGGAAGTCCAGTTGGGCCTGGATTATTTTGCCCTTACCTCCGTATCGTGCTATAAGTATCGCCTTCGTCTCCTCATATGTGTCTGCGCTTACCGCTATGCCATCTATGAGCTGCTTTGACTCGCCTTCGAGGTAACCTCTGAGGAACACATGATTATTAATGTCTGATATTGTCGGGATCTTGTCGACTGAAGACTGGAACTGTTCCCAGAATCTGCACCAATTCTCAATATCACCCGAGAACGGTTCGGGTCGGATCGTTGGTAATTTAGGAACTGGAAGTAGGAGTAAAAAGCATAATATGTTCGTCTTTCTTCTTTGTAAGGAGGTTATTGGCCTTTTGAATGGCGCGCTTTGAGATAAGTATTCTTCACAAGTCTGTGCATCTAATTCGTACTCTTCATCTTGTAGCATTTCATGGATAGAATCATCTAAGATGAGCAACAATGTTACAGTATCCTGAAGACGATCACGGATATGCTTGGTCTCTGTAGTAGTATTACTGTCTGTTAAAAATGTTGCGAAACGTGTAGAGTGTCACATTTCCCATTGAGAGTGTTGAGCTGTTGTTCGTGGTCAGTCATTGTGTGAGAGAAAATACGTGAATAGCTGAAAGCGATTTATGATTTGTGTGGCTGTGAAAACGGGGAATAGTCAAAGAAGACCTGTATTACTGAACGAATGCAGACGGTTTCAGTAGTTGCCGATATATGGTAGCACCTGTAACGTGCTTATTCGTAGATCGCCGTGCTAATGGCAATGCAAATTGCTACTCGTGAACAATGAGGTTATCAATCTAAATTTTACCACAATTGTATAGTCAAGAAAAATAATGCCATATGTTACCTCGTAATAAGCTGCGTTATGAAAATAGAACCTGTATTGAATGGTTAATTACGTCGTTTATCCCCGTGCGTAGTTGTGAAGTGCCGTATGTCATGCAGTATACTGCACGTCACTACTCCTTTCAGCTCGTATATCGTATTTCAGGAGTAATTCTGAAAACCTTTCGTAGCGTGTCGTAGTGGTACGTGATCGTAATTGAGTTTTCGGCACCAATATGTCGTAGTGTAGTTACATATAGACACACTACGTCGAAATTTTCCACAATAGCACTCTATTATCAAAGAGAACAAAACATATCTACAATGTCATCACATAAGCCAGTTGCAAGCACCGATGGTAGATGTCGCATTCAACTACCTTTGGTCCTCCACAGGTGTGCTTTCATTTCCCGAGTTAACGTAAGACAGAGTTAGGTGTGATGATTGTCTTACGTGATTTCCGGCGATAACTTTGTTCCGGACGCAAACACTCCTTCGTCTGTTGTGTGTAGTCGTCATTTTGAGAGTCCCGAGCCGTAGTTGTGATCGTTCAATCGTGCACCTCGGTTGCGAGGGCAGCTGTAGCAAGTCCAGACATCGTATGTTGGAAACTATCCTGAGTGTGTTTTTCTACACTCTGTCCAGGCAAATGCCGGGATAGTACTTGACCACTGCTAGTAACGCACATGATAGGGACTTCTTTGCCTCTGAGACCTACGATGATATCCAATTAACTACGGAATCAACCGTCCAGTGCATATCCAAAAGTTATATTTTGAAAAATGGGTATCATAATGTTTTCTTGCGATTCTGTTGAATCATTCTTCAGTACGTCCTCCAGGGGCTCACGACTAATGGGATGTGGGTTTGGTGACCACGGGACCCCAGCTGAGTGCGGTATTGCTTTCACTTACTTGTGCCGGGCTCCCTTCTGGTCATCTTTCCTGTCGACCACACTTGGCCACCTCTCGTTGACTTACGACATTACGATACTCCCCCTCCTTCAGGGGCTTACAGCTTGTGGGACGCTGGTTAGCGATCAGGGGACCCCAGCTGAGTTCGCGATTGCTCCCACTTAATTGTGCAGGGTCCTCTCTGGCATATTTACTGTCGGCCTCCATTCGTCAACTCTTGTTCTCTTCCGACCCTGACGGTATTAGGATATCCGGGGTCTAATGAGTCTTTCAAATTCCCGCCTTAATTGGACCTCGTTTCATCTTTCCTGATACTCTCATTATTCAAAGGGACAGATCTGTTGTTTTTCTTTTCATCATATCTCCTCCTTTCTGCACAAAGTCATAAAGGAGACGGGGTGTGTATAGCCCCACCACTGGAGGTGCTATAACCTCAAGGGCTCACGGCTGTTGAGTTTGGGAGGATACCTGAGCTGGATCCGTTTTTCCCTTTTTCCAGTGATTCTGGGGCGGTTTCTCTCCTATTTCCCATCCTATCTGCCTTTCATGGCACACCTTACCAAATCCGTCAATTCTCATTTTTTGAGGGTTGAGAGCATTTTTTTACCTGTATTTCAATTCCCTTATTCCTTTGTTTTTGTCCTTTTCTTCTCCCGATCCGTAGGTTGGTTGTAAGTTGTAGTTATTTTTAGTTCTAGTGTGCATTTTATCATTATTCTTCATTTTCATCCAACAGAATTAAGAGGCCAATAGCCTCCGTGTTAGGCCCTTTAAAATCAACTATCATCATCAAATTACAATTTCCGAAATATCTTTCTCCACAATGAAAACTGAAAGTCTGGTTTAAGTTGTATTCACGGAGGAAGGAATTAAATTTATGAAATTTATGGATTGCATTTCTCAGAGCTCTAATGCTCTCCACTCATTAACCTGACCGCAGCAGCGGTCTTGCCAGCGTCATTGGAGAGAAATTGGAATCGCCGATTACGAATAATATTGCGGAAGCCGAAATACCGGTTGCTTCCAAATAGCTCATGTACTAACCTCTCAGCAGGAAAGTTCATAAAGGTTTATACAGATCGAGTGAACCTAATGGAATTCTATTTTAATAAGGTGCAAAGGTATGTTTAGTTTCTGTCATTTAATTTCACGCTATTGTAATTTGTGATATAATTTGCATTTTGATATTGCGGAAATTATATAGACAAATAGTATCAAGTCTTTGTAATGTTATACTGGGTTGACAGTGCTGTGTGACCAGTTGAGTAACTAACGGGATTTAATGTAAAGAGCCTCACTTTCTATACCAGTAGTGAAGAGCGCAACTCGCATCCAGTCAGCCGTGTCTCGACTCATTTTCTTTACTGGTAGTGGAGAGCGCAAGTCGCATCCAGTCGGCCGTGTCTCGACTTGAGCTACTGTCGCCATGGAGATTACCGGCCTTGCCATTACTCCATCCATTTATTTTCGAGCCTTTGCTCGAGTGCAAAAAGGCCGAAATCAGAAGAATGAGAAAGACTATCGAAAATTCATGTGGCCAGTCGTTCCTTCTGGGTTTTAAACTATGTGTGTGCCAAATTTGATTGAGATTGGTGGAACGGTGTGGATTTGTATACGGAATAAACCCACATACCCACATACATACTGACTTTCACTTTTATATAGAAGACTAGCAGAAGTACCCATTCTTCGAACGGTCTTTGGTATTAATAGCCAGACGAAATCAATAGAGCTACTGTTGCAATTGTTAGAGGCTTGGAACCTTTTTGTCGACAAAGTTAAAATATGCTCAGAAAATAAATTTAGCCTACCTTACGTGTACTTCCTGACGTGAAAATAAAATTTTAAACCTCGTAGACGAAACGCAATACACGTCATGTTGCTGTTTGGAGATATAATAGACCTTCTGTACGACATATCGCACATTTAAGTAGTGTGAATAAAAATCTATCGTAACCTCTGACCCCTTAAGCGCATTGATGAATTTTACAGTTTTAGTTGGTTCCGTGATAACCTTATTGCCATTTGCAAACGTTCACAGAAATTGCAGAAATAGATGGAAAGTTGGATGTCACCTTTTGAGATGCTTTTGCCATGGCTATTGGCGTGCATTCCTTCATTCGTTTATTAAATTAAATTAGTTTCCTTGGAATATCCGAAACTGTTGGTATTAGAGGCTTAAAATGTAGTTTTCGGGAACCCTTTACGGCTATTTAGGGTCCCCGAGTTTTGTTTCTGACACCAAGGGGCAGAAAATAATCTTTGTCTTGTCGTTGTAGGCCGTAGTATAATAATAATAATGAAAATGAAAATCCACAGCCTGCTTCCAGTCTCCGACCGGGTCAGGAATGGAATGAATGAAGCCCCCATCTAGCGGCGAGGATATGAACTGTGCCGGCTGCCGAGGCCTGACGCACTCCCCTGGGGCAATGATTAAATGAATGACAGATGAAATAAAATGATAGTGGAGAGTGTTGCTGGAATGAAATTTTGACAGGGAAAACCGGAGTACCCGGAGAAAAACCTGTCTGCCTCCGTTTTGTCCAGCACAGATCTCACATGGAGTGACCGGGATTTGAACCACGGACCCAGTGGTGAGAGGCCGGCGTGCTGCCGCCTAAGCCACGGAGGCGAATAATAATAATAATATTTATAATAATAATATAAAAATATAGAGATAGGGACGTAATAGACCTTCCGTACAACACCCGCACGTGTAAATCGCGTGAAAAATTCTCGAGTACCCCTTGACCCCCTTAAGCGCATTATACCCTATGTATTGATGAATTTTACAGCTTGATTTTGTTCCGTTATAACCTTACTAGCAGAAGTACCCATTCTTCGAACGGTCGTCGGTATTAATAACCAAACGTAATCAATTGAGCTGCTGTTGCAATGGTTAGGGGCTTGTAACCTGTTTGTCGACAAAGATAAATGATTAGTTGAAATATGCTCTGAAACTAATTTACCTAACGTGTACTTCCTGACGTGAAAATAAAATTGAAAACCTCGTAGACGAAATGCAATTCACGTCACATAAAAATTGACCCACACTGTTGTGTCAAGTGCGCATCCAGAGGAAGACCTCTTTAATAAATTATAAAGGCTTTTGGTGCACGAAAATTCAGGTTTTTTTTTAGCCTCCAATGGCCCGAATTCCTGAAAGCAAAAAAATAAAATAAAAAATAAACTATTTCAATTCAGGAATTTGTGAAAATAATGTTGCTGTTTGAAGATATAAAAGACCTTCTGTACGACACATCGCACGTTTAAGTCTTGTGAAAAAATCCAGGGTACCTCTTGACCCCCTTAAGCGCATTGATGAATTTTACAGTTTTTGTTGGTTCCGTGATAATCTTATAGCCATTTGCAAACTTTCACAGAAATGTAATAAATGGAGTGGCATTACTTCTTGCAAAAATAGATGGAAAGTAGGATGTACCTTTTTGAGACACTGTTGTCATGGTTACTGGCTTGCATTTCTTCATTAGTTTATTAAATGAAATTAGTTTCCTGGGAATATCTCAGAAACTCTTGGTTTTAGAGCATTAAAATGTAGTTTCCGGGGACCCTTTACGACTGTTTAGGGGCCCCGAGGTTTTTTTCTGACACCAAGGGGCTGAAAATGTGCTTTGTCTCGTCGTTGTAGGCCGCAGTATCATCATCATCATCCTCATGCACAGTTTCCAGCCGTTGGCCGGGTCTGTTTGGAACACAGGCCACTCCAACGTCTTCTGTCTTCCCATCATCTCTCAGCTTCCACCCATGTCCAGTCTTCTCCTCTCTTCTTCACGCTTTCTTCCATCCCTTTCAGCCACCTGTCTCTCGGTCTTCCTCTCGGTCTCTTTCCTTCCCACTTCGTCTCGTGTATCCTCCTGGGTATCCTCTTATCCTCCATTCGTTTTACATGTCCATGCCATCAAAGTCTAGATTTCTCTATACCATCCCGTAATGGTTCCTCCTTTATTAATTCTCTGGTCCTCTCATTTCTCATTCTGTCCATCATTGTAACTCCAATACTGCTTCTCAAGAAGCTCATCTCACTGACCTGTATTTTGCTCTTCTCCCTTCCTTTCATAGCCCAGGTCTCCGAGGCATACGTCAGGATAGGGGCATAGTACGTCCGATATATGATCTTTTTTCTGTTCTGAGGGACATCCTTGCTCCATAACATGCTTCTCACACTCCTCCGGAATGCTTCTGCCTGTCTCCCCCGCTCATTTTTTCTCTATAGTTTCTTCCATTATCTTGTATGAGGCTTCCCAGATACTTGAAACTCTCCACTTTCTTCAGCTGTTCCCCACCAATTGTTATTCCCGTTGTGGTTCTTTCCTTCTTCCTTGTTGTGATCACCATCTCACTCTTATTTATGCTAAATTTCATCCCATATTCTTGTATTATTCCTTCCCACACGTCCAACTGTTCCTGTACCTCCTCCTCCTTGTTTCCCCAATTCATCAAATCATCCGCTAACACCATTGCTTTCATCTTTCCTTCCCCAATTACTTGTGCCACTCGGGTCATTATGTCATCCATCAACACAATGAAAAGTAACGGTGCCAGTGCACTTCCTTGTTTCAGGCCGTTTCTCTGTTCCACCCAGTCCGATCTCTCTCCTCCCACTTTCACACAGCTCACGCTTCCCTTGTACATCTCCTTTTTCCTCCTTATAGTCCATTTTTCTACTCCTCTATCCTCCAGGGACTTCCATACTTTGTTTCTGCATACACTGTCATATGCTTTCTCAATGTCCAGGAAGGCCATCAGTAGATCTGTTCCATACTCACAGTGCTGTTCTTGAAACTGCCTTACAGCAAAAATCAAATCCACTGTGGACCTTCCTGCTCTGAAGCCATGTTGTTCTTCCCTCATCCCTCCTTCTATCCTTGTCCTAATTCTCCTTTCCAAAACTTTCTCAAACATCTTCGCACAATGACTCATCAGTTTTATTCCCCGATGGTTTCTGCATTCTGTTCTACTGCCTTTGTTGAAGATCGGGACAATTACTCCCTTTTTCCATTCCTCTGGGGTCTTCCTTTCCGTAGTGTAATAATAATATTAATTATAATAATAATATAACAATATAGGGATAGGGATATAATAGACCTTCCGTAGCACACCAGCACGTGTAAATCGCGTGAAAAAATTCTAGAGTACCCCTTGACCCCCTTAAGCGCATTATATGTATTGATGAATTTTACAGCTTAGTTTGGTTCCGTTATAACCTTCTAGCCGTTTGCAAACTATCTCAGTAATGTAATAAATGGAATTGTATTGCGTCTTATATTACAGCAATACACGGACCTGTGAATTTCTGTTGCCATGGTTACCGGCTAGCTTCCTTTCATTATTGTATTAAATGAAATTAATTTTCTGGGAATATCTAAAAAACTATTGGTTTTAGAACCTTAAAATGTGGTTTTCGGGGGCCCTTTAGGGCCCCCGAGTTTCGTTTCTCACATTGAGGGGCTGAAAATGAGCTTTGTCTCGCCCTTCTACGCCTATTTCAGCATGTATTTTAAGGGGGTAGGCCACCTTTTATGAGAGGTACAGAGAAGAGTTACATCAATGATTGGTGTCTTGCCTCTGAAGCATATCTGTACCAAATTTTACGTTGATCCACTCAGCCGTTCTCGACTTATGAGGACACAAAAAATTATCCACAGACAAACAAACAGACAGACAGACAGAAAAAATTTCATTTTCGCGCGCATCCGTCATAAAACAGTCTAAAACGCGTAAATAACGCAAATTTCCGTAGAAATTCAGAAAAACAGACAAACTTTCATTCTTATATATATAGATAACCGTCTGCAAACTATCTCAGTAATGTAATAAATGGAATTGTATTGCGTCTTACAGCAATAGATGGACCTGCGAGTTTCTGTTGCCATGGCTACCGGATTGCATTCTTTCATCATTGTATTAAATGAAATTAGTTTTCTGGGAATATCTCAAAAACGGTTGGTTTTAGGGCCTAAAAAGGTGGTTTTCGGGGGCCCTTCATTTCTCACATTGAGGGGCAGAAAATGAGCTTTGTCTCGCCCTTCTACGCCTATTTCAGCAAGTGTTTTAAGGGGGTAGACCCCCTTTCATTGGAGCTACAGAGAAGAGTTTCGTCAATGATTAGTGTCGTGCCTCTGAAGGATATCTGTACCAAATTTTACGTTGATCCACCCAGCCGTTCTCGAGTTATAAGGAAACATACTTGTCCACATACAAACAGACAGACATACAGACATACAGACAGACAGACAGACAGACAGACAAAACTTTTATTTTCGCGCACATCCGTCATAAAACAGTCTGAAACGCGTACATAACGCAAATTTCCGTAGAAATTCAGAAAAAACAGACAAACTTTCATTCTTATATATATAGAGTTAGCAGAAGTACCCATTCTTCGAACGGTCTTCGGTATTAATAGCAAGACGTTATCAATTGAGCTACTGTTGCAATGGATAGGGGCTTGGAACCTGTTTGTCGACAAAGAAAAATGATTATTTAAAATGTGCTCTCAAACTAAATTTACCTAACGTGTTCTTCCTGACGTGAAAATAAAGTTGAAAACCTCGTAGACGAATCGCAATACACGTCACATACAAACTGACCCTTATCGTTGTGTCAAGTGCCCAACCACAGGAAGACCCCTTTTGTAAATTATAAAGGCTTGTGGTGCATGAAAATTCAGGTTTTTAGCCTCCAATGGCCCAAATTCCTAAAAGCAGCAAAAATTGTCTACTATTTCAAATCAGTAATTTTTGTAAATAATGTTGCTGTTTGGAGATTTAACAGACCTTCTGTACGACATATCGCACGTGTAAGTCGTGTGAAAAAATCTAGGGTACTCCTAGAACCCCTTAAGCGCATTGATGAACTTTACAGTTTTAGTTGGTTCCGTGATAACCTTATGGCCACTTGCAAACTTTCACAGAAATTTAATAAATGGAGTGGCATTACTTCTTGCAGAAATAGATGGAAAGTTGGATGTCACCTCTTGAGATACTGTTGTCATGGTTACTGGCTTGCATTCCTTCATTAGTTTATTAAATCAAATTAGTTTTCTGGGAACATCTAAAAAACTGTTGGTTTTAGAGCCTTGAAATGTAGTTTTTGGGGACCCTTTACGGCTCTTTAGGGGACCCGAGTTTTGTTTCTGACACCAAGGGGCTGAAAATAAGCTTTGTCTCGTCGTTGTAGGCCGTAGTATAATAATAATATTTATAATAATAATAATATGAAAATATATGGATAGGGATATAATAGACCTTCCGTACCATACCCGCACGTGTAAATCGCGTGAAAAAAATCTAGAGTACACCTTGACCCCCTTAAGCGCATTATATGACATTGATGAATTTTTCAGCTTAATTTGGTTCCGTTACAACCTTATAGCCGTTTGCAAACTATCTCAGTAATGTAATAAATGGAATTGTATTGCGTCTTACAGCAATAGATGGACCTGTGAGATTCCGTTGCCATGGTAATCGGCTTGCATTCTTTCGTTATTGTATTGAATTAAATTAGTTTTCTGGAAATATCTCAAAAACTGTTGGTTTTAGGGCCTTAAAATGTGGTTTTCGGGTTCCCTTTAGGGCCCCCGAGTTTCGTTTCTCACATTGAGGGGCTGAAAATGAGCTTTGTCTCGCCCGTCTACGCCTATTTCAGCAAGTGTTTTAAGGGGGTAGGCCCCCTTTTATTGGAGCTACAGAGAAGAGTTACATCAATGATTAGTGTCGTGCCTCTGAAGGATATCTGTACCAAATTTTACATTGATCCACCCAGCCGTTCTCGAGTTATAAGGGAACATACTTGTCCACAGACAAACAGACCGACAGACAGACATACAGACAGACAAACAGACAGACAAAAATTTTATTTTCGCGCGCATCCGTCATAAAACAGTCTGAAACGCGTAAATAATGCAAATTTCCGTAGAAATTCAGAAAAAACAGACAAACTTTCATTCTTATATATATAGAGAGATAGAGATAAGATTAATCATAACGTCCTTATGCTGCATTTTGTCATTGTTGGCAGTGTGTAACTACAAGCTGTCATTTGTGTTACAAATCAGAAATACAGTAACTTTTTTGTGATATTGCGGATTCTTCAATGAATAGTATTTGCCTTTGTTATTCGGGTTATATTGTAATTGATAATTATCCTGCTCTATGACTACGGTAATTTGTAATGGAAACGGATGTTAAATTATGAATTTAGTTGATAAAATATTAATAACATAATTAAACTACGAATATGCATTATTAAAGCAAAGAAGACAACCGGCCAACCTCTCCACGATATCTGACGAATGGCTAAAGATCGCTTAGGATGGAAACGTTTTGTCAAGGATATAGTTGCCAATGAAGTGAAGAAATGAGGTCACGACGCTCAGCAATGAGTAAAACGATTAATGATGATGATGATATTATTTTTGGCTGACATGGACCAAACAGTAGGTAATGATACTTTGCCATAAGAATAACGGACATTATATACTTCGATTCTATTAGTTCACAATTCTTTTCCTATGTTTAAGTATTTATATTAGACTTTTAGTGCTTACTGACAACAGTTATAGCCTAATGTTATATTGTCAAGAGTTCGAATCACTCTGGATTCCGGTATAGCATTTTAGAGATGAGTAAGGATGGAGTTTAGAGAATTTATTTCTTATCTTACGAAATACTTTAGAGGCTAAGGAAGTCCAATGTGTTCAGAGTATAAGCACCATATTTGTCATTATAGTGGGATTATACGCTGCTTAATTTACTTTAACTTGATGCGGATGGGATAATATGCATGTAAATTATGTTTACATCAATACTTCACTCACACTTTAAATTTTTCTCCAATTTCCTTCATTACTTGAACCTGCATTACCAATAAATTAGTCACTGTTAGCACAGCATATGGTGTAGACTTCACATAAAATAGAGCCCAGGGTGCCAGTAGAATGAACCAGCATTATGAATAAAATAACATCAGAGAGACTGCTCAGTGCTTAAGTAAAAAATATTTATATAAGAGGAAATATAGAATCTATGATCAACTGTATTTCAAGTTCCGATTTGACCGCCCATTTTTTACCTTCGTACTTAACACCAGACTCATCCAGTAGATTATAAGAGGGTAACAGGTCAATTGATTCCTAGAAAGTATTATACAAGTATGAGCCAACGTTAAATATGCAGACAGAATAATTAAGTTATGTGTAACAATAACATATTAAACATCCTGGTTACCTACTATTTGGTAGCAAGTATTATGTCACTAAACCTTGCTTGTCACGAACATCACTAAGGTTGCTATGTCACACGATATACATAATAAATACAACTTACAATATTAGGCAATTCATCAGTTTGAGACGGCCAATCTGGCTCACTCTTAATGAGTGGCTGTTGCTCCATAATGTCCAGCAAACTAGAACACACAAAGTGGGCTTAAGGATTATAAGAAGCCATATTTATACCAGTACGCCAAATCATTTTCATTATCAAATGAGGTAATTTCAGAACTCAGAATTCAAATGAGACTTCAGTAATGAGAATATAAACCTCCAGGTACACAGTGAGAAGAAGAGGTTAGCGCTCGACTTTGTATGATATTAACTTAGTTAGGGTATAATATCGAGTAAAATATTAAGATCTATCATTGCGATAGAATGAGGAATTACAGGTGCCAGCCACAGAAATGAAGCGTCCTATAAATTGGTTATACGCAAATATGAGCAAAATATGACGGGGCAGATAATTACACTACAAACCTATAAACGTAATCGTCAACTCAAGTCACACCACGAGTAGGCCAACTAAGAAATTGGCAGTAACTGGATACAATGAGTTTCAGAAAATACAAGACAATACTTCCGTCTAGTGTTACAAGAAACCCACTTCAAACCAAATACAACATTCAACCAATATTCAACGGGAGGGAATGGAGGTTGTATTTATCCTTAGCAACTTATAAATACTTTCAGGGTTAACTTACATAATTGTCTCCATAAAAACGTTCTGGTTAGACATTTAAACCTGTGTAACATCGACAATTAAATATCGTAAATTAATCTACACGAGGATCGAAAATGGTCCAAGCAGAACTCAGGTGTAAAGAATCATCTTCATTATGAAACTCAGCAATTCTTCTAGGTTTGTGCCGTGTTTTGTGTGGGGTTTCGCCTAGGACACCAAGCTAGGCTCATCGGCGGGCTCTTGGTGTCCCCGCCCGGACCCCCACAGGAGTGACGAACTGCGCGCCACCTCCCTTTATATAAGGTGCAACTGCACCACTTGACTACGAGAACTAAAAGCTCAAGCAGCCTTAACCTCCCTATGAAGGCTTCCAAAAAGATGGTATATTGGCTTTCACGGCCGGTGAATTAAAACTCAGCAATTCTTCTAGGTTTGTGCCGTGTCTTGTGTGGGGTTTCGCCTAGGACACCAAGCTAGGCTCATCGGCGGGCTCTTGGTGTCCCCGCCCGGACCCCCACAGGAGTGACGAACTGCGCGCCACCTGCCTTTATATAAGGTGCTAGCAACCTCGCCCCGCTAATGATTGCCTAGACACGGTGTAAGAGAAACTGAAAGACACGGCACAAACCTAGAAGAATTGCTGAGTTTTAATTCACCGGCCGTGAAAGCCAATATACCATCTTTTTGGAAGCCTTCATAGGGAGGTTAAGGCTGCTTGAGCTTTTAGTTCTCGTAGTCAAGTGGTGCAGTTGCACCTTATATAAAGGGAGGTGGCGCGCAGTTCGTCACTCCTGTGGGGGTCCGGGCGGGGACACCAAGAGCCCGCCGATGAGCCTAGCTTGGTGTCCTAGGCGAAACCCCACACAAGACACGGCACAAACCTAGAAGAATTGCTGAGTTTTAATTCACCGGCCGTGAAAGCCAATATACCATCTTTTCATTATGAAAGTTTGTCACGTCTGTAAGGAGAACTTCAAATATACCTTCATCAACTCAAAAATTCTCAGATCTTAATATTTTGCCGCGAAGAACTTGGAAGACACAATTTGACGATATTGCTAGCAACCTCGCCCCGCTAATGATTGCCTAGACACGGTGTAAGAGAAACTGTAAGACTAAGTTAGGGATGTATTTTAAACTCAAATCAGATTATTTATGTTATATATTCTTATGCCCAGGCGCGGATTCAAGGTGGGGGGGGGGTCACGGGGGTCATGACCCCCCCCCCCCAAACGGAGACCAAATATTTTTGAAAACTCAAAAAAAAAACGAAAACACAATTACCAGACAAATAAAACTTAACGAAATTTAACTGAAAAACATTTTTTTTCATTTTATTCAATACTGAATCATCTTTATTGGAATTATTATGTTCTGTTACAACTGTACATATTTACAACTTCAAACCTCTTGTATAAAAACTATTAGTTATACAACAAAATCAACTCGTCTATTTTGATTAGCAAACCTTGTGATTACCGAATCGATGTTTATAGTGATGTCACGATGAATGTGCAGTAATGCACGGATAGGAAACTGGTTTTTTTTTCGCACCAATTTTTTTTGCCGACGTCCAAACTGCAAGCTTGGTTGGCAATATAAGCTGTGGCTTTTTCCCTTTGTCGGTACCAACTCGACTTGCCGAAACTGTAACGTACCTTGATCCTTTTCTCGAAGCTCGATGTAAAAGTCGCAAAACACGCCGTTGCAATTTGTACGAATATTTTTGATGCGCTAAACGCATCAAATTTCTATCCATGAAGCTTGCAAAAAAATTGGTCTGGTTTTGTACGTTTGGTTATTTTGTGATTGCGTTTTTAGTGATACCATTTTTCTTAACAATTTCGATTCTCTGACCCCCCCAAGCCAAACTCTTATCGATTCTCTGACCCCCCCCCCCCCCAAACCAAACTCTAGATCCGCGCCTGCTTATGCCCTTGTGACAAACTACAAAACATAATGTAATAAATAGATATTCCATCAATAGCCTAAAGTAAGCCTACATTTATCACAATCATAAAACTATCCAAAACACACTTTCCTCTTTGCCACTGTCTGACGATATTAGTTATCGTGTTGGCAGCTTGGGCAAGCTGTTTCACTCAGTCCTACAGTGTCCCTCCCAAGGAGTAGGCTAATAAGGAGAGGCCCTAACAGCAAGGAAGGGATGCCAGAAGTTACTCCTTCACTTATGCTCAAAACATTGCAGTAGTCCCATTAGAAAAGCATGCAATGGTGTGACGTACGTACCGTACTTAAAAGTGGTGATATTTCGCGTGTGGGACGAAATGTCGACGTGTGGGGCATATGTTTGCACAAACAGAACTCCCACCTGCCAAATTAATGCCATTTCACAAGTAAATGCACTTTATTTGCCATTTATCGGGTTAAGTTTTCATCCTTCGAGTAACTTAGCCACCTTACGGTACTGTTCTAGTATCATTCGTTAAATGTCAAATATTGGCATATGTGTCCTCTAATATAAGTATTTTGATTGCTAGGAATTAATTACGGATATTTTCCTTCGTTTCTCACTGGAAATAGTTTCTGCTTGTCAATTAATGAACGGTATTACTATAATCTAATCAACCCCAATCTATTTTTAACGTGGCTTGAGCTCTAGATTTATTCTCGTGGGTGTTAGAAGATTGATATTCAATTATTTGCATATTTTAGCTTGTTAATCTCAAACCTCAGCCTAGACTTGGTTTATATAGTTACCGGAACTGAACTGGCCTATTTAAAAAAAAAAACATCATGCAATAAAAACAACAAAGCCACCACCCAATTAGTTCACATGCCTTAATATTTTAAATTTATTTCATTTATTTAATACACATTCATGAATATAATGGCAGGCCTTCTGGTATCTCGGTAATTATTTGCCTATTATTTGGTAAATAAATTAAGAACAGTGGCGGGTGTCTGGTTGCCTCAAATCAGCAATAATCATACTAATATATAAAAATGAGATGGTGTGTGTCTGTCTGTTACACAATAACTCAAGAACCACTGGTACGATTTAAATGAAATTTTGCATGGATGTAGCTGATTTACCAGGTTTACATATAGGATACTTTTGATTTCGAAATTTTGCACTATTAAAAAATGGCGACCATTTTAGTGTCGTCATTAGACCCATTTGTTTCAAAATTTCATATTTCCATATCAAATAAAAAGAGAACGGTAGGAAATAGCAAACTTTTGATGGCACATATGAGCTTTGAAATTTAATTTCCTATCCGAAAGGTCCTTATCATTTTTCGTGTATCTCCAACAGTTAGCGAGTAAAACCTACATTTGTGACGTCACTACACCCTTTGGTTTCAAAATTTCATATTTCCTTTTCAAATAAAAAGAGAACGCTAAGAAATAGCAAACTCTTGATGGTATACATGAGCTTTAACATTTAATTTTCTATCCGAAAGGTCCTTATCAATTTTCGTATATCTCTAACGGTTAGCGAGTAAAACCAAAATCTGTGCAATAAAACACGGTCAACACCGAGCGGTGCAATATATAAAAATGAAAATTTGTGTGTTTTTCTCTGAATTTCTACGGAAATTTGAGTTGTTTACACGTTTCAGACTGTTTTATGATGGATGTGCGCGAAAATATTTTTTTTGTCTGTCTGTCTGTCTGTCTGTCTGTTTGTTTGTCTGTGGACAAATTTGTTCACTTATAACTCGAGAACGGCTGGGTGTATCAACGTAAAATTTTGTACAGATTTCCATCAGAGGCACGACACTAATCATTGATATAACTCTTCTCCGTACCTCTCATAAAAGGGGCCTACCCCCTAAAAAATACATGCTGAAATAGGCGTAGAAGGACGAGATAAAACTCATTGTCAGCCCCTCAATGTGAGAGACAAAACTCGGGTCCCCGAAAACCTCATTTTAAGGACCGAAGACCAACCGTTTTTTAGATATTCCCAGAAAACTAATTTAATTTAATTTAATAAACTAATGAACGAATGCAAGCCAGGAACCATGCCAACGGATTCTCAGAGGTCCATCTATTGCTGTAAGACGCAATGCAATTCCATTAATTACATTAGTGTGAAAGTTTGCAAACGGCTAGAAGGTTATCACGGAACCAAATTAAGCCGTAAAATTCGTCCATACGTATAATGTGCTTAAGGGGATCAAGGGGTACTCTAGAATTTTTTCACGCGATTTACACCTGCGGGTGTGGTACGGCAGGTCTATTATATTCCTATCCCCTTATTATTCATTCATTCATTCATTTCGTATAGGCCATCTATGGACCGCGTCATTCCAACCGTCTCCTACTGGCTTTGATGTTTGCCCTGTACGCCCGCATTCGTTCTCGGTGGACTTCCTTTCGTTCCTGGGTCCAAATCTTTCCCGTTTTCAGCTTCGGTTTTTCTTGGAAACCTTTACAAGCTCGAAGTTTCCCTTTGAGTGGGGCGCGCTCCTGAATGTCTGTTGGTGTAATCCCCACTTCGTTCAGATCTTTATCCACTTCAATGAACCAGGCCCATTTTGTTTTCCTCTCCTGAAAGTAAGTGATGTTGCGGTTGGTCAGTCTCGCTGGGCTCATTCGTTTCACATGCCCAAAAAATGGTAACCTTCTCTTCCGGATGACGTTGCTTACCTTCTCCACATGAGTATATAGGTCATGGTTATGCCGTCTTCTGTATTCCCCATAGTCTTTGATGGAACCCAATATCTTTCTCAAAATGTTCCTTTCTTTGGCCTCCAGTTTCTCGACCAAGCCATTTTTGTTCATCGTGAGGCATTCAGAGGCATGCAAGACCTCCGGACGGATGACACTGCAGTAATGTTTTAGTTTCGCGTTGAAGGATATTGACCTTTTCTTATAGAAGTCCTTAGTTAAATGGTAGGCCATTTCCATTTTGCTCATGCGTGATGTGAATGCTTCTTTCTCTGATAATATCCCTTCCCTGACCCGTCCTGAAAAGAAAAGTACATGGCCATTGGCTGCATTAATAATTTAAAAAAATAGGTGTTATAATTTCTCCCTATATTATATTATTATTAGTATTATATTATGCCGTACAACGACGAGACAAATCCCCTCGGTGACAGCAACAAACCTCGGGGGCCCTAAAGGGTCCTCGAAAACTACATTATAAGGCTCTAAATCCAACAGTTTCTGAAATATTCCCAGAAAACTAATTTAATTTAATTTAACAAACTAATGAAGGAATGCCAATCGGTAACCATGAGAACATTATCTCAAGGGGTGGCATACAACTTTCCATCTATTTCTGTAAGAAGCAATGTCACCCCATTTATTACATTTCTGTGAAAGTTTGCAAATGGCTATAAGGTTATCACGGAACTAACGTAGACCGTATAATTTATCAATGCAATTAAGGGGGTGAAGGGGTAACCTAGAATTTTTTCATGCAATTTTCACGTTCGACATATAGTACAGAAGGTCTATTATATCTCCAAACAGCAACATTATTTTCAAAAATTCCTGAATTGAACCAGCATTTTTTGCGGCTTTTAGGAATTTGGGCAATTTGAGGCTAAAGAACCTGAATTTTCATGCACCACAAGCCTTTATAATTTATGAAAGGGGTCTTCCTGTGTATGGGCACCGAGCACAACGTAGAGGGCCAGTTTTTATGTGACGTGTATTGCGTTTCGTCTACAAGGCTTTCAATTGTATTTCACGTCAGGAAGTACACGTTAGGTGAATTTAGTCTAAGAGCACATTTTAACTTTTTTTTTGTCGACATTCGGGTTCAGCGTAAGGATGATTTTATTTGATACTGTGTGGTAGATATACCCATATTTGGATATCTGGGTAATATGTTGTAGGCAATAGAATTGCCTGTCTGTCTTTCTGTGTATCTTTATGTACGCCTATACCTCGTGTTCGGATGCTTGGTGCATCGTAAAATTAGGTATGGTAACCATGAGAGTCAATACACCAATCATTTATAAAACTCTTCACCGTACTTTTCATACAGTAGAAGGGTGGATATAGAGAAAAACTCCTCAATATATGCTAAAATAGGCGAAATATAAAAATTATCCTAGAAGGACAACCAAAGCATATGTTGCGCTTCTCAATGTGAGACACAAAATTCGGGAATCAATAAAGGGTCTCCGAATACTACATTTTAAGGGCCTTAAATTAACAGTGTGTGTGCTATTCCCAGTAAACTAACTTCGTTCTGATAAACTTGAAGGAATGACAAACCGCTAACCATTGCAACAGTAGCTCAATTGATAATGTCTTGTGTTAACAACGAACACCGTTCGAAGAACGGGTACTTCTGCTAGTATAGGTTATAAAAACTGCATACTGGTATAATACATTCATTTCCCAAGTGCTATACTATATTTTAGATCGGTGTGTTGCTCTAGTTTATGTTGTAAAATTAAACGTTTTACGGCTGTTTGTATGATTTTCGAGTGCGACGAAAAGTATTGTGAATGCCGTACACTTCACGCTAGCCAGCAAAGATCAACAAATATGCCTTGATTTCCTTCGTCATATAGGCCTACCTTACAACTTCGTACTACACCTGCACACGAATCTTTTACTGGTAATCATACTTAAATCCCACGCGCGTAGGCTCCATTTACCGCTCTAGCCGGGCAAGTATGGGGGCGTGGTCAGTGCTTCAACTCTCCGCATGCTATAGCGCTGGCAGGGCGTCTCCTGATTACTCCTTGGTCCCTCCTCGCCACTATGTTTCATCTAATTTTGGCGTAATGGCAGAATTATAATTTCTTTCTTTATAGCCTACTGCTTCATTTCATAGAGAAGCTGCATCGTCCACCATCGCATGTATTTTATCTCACGTAGCAAGTTATTCCGCAGCCTAGTCGGATAAACCCACTCAATGCCTATTGAGACATTTATTCTCAATAAGCAGCTACGAATATGCCGTAATCTGTTGATTTTTATTGCTTCTTACTTCCCCATTATTGCCGCTTAAATACCGTACCACAGTAAAAATTTGATCACTTCTTTGGCATCTTCTTTCCCGGGAACTGACGCTTAAACCTCTGTGCCCCAATTACCTAGACATTGTCTTTATTTCCCCTTAGGAACAGTGATTTGGAACATGTAATATAAGCTGGGCTCTCGCACCTCCTGAAAACCTTCCTAAGGCCACCTCTGAATATAAGCTGCCCAGCCATACAGGGGAGGGGGCACCAGAATGAGCTCTCGCACCCCCCAGGAAACCATGCTAGGGTACCATCTGCATATAAGATGCACACCAATACAGGGGAGGGGGCGCCACAATAAGCACTCGCACACCCTGTAAACGCAGCTAGGGCTCCCTCTGAATATAAGATGCCCAGCCATACAGGGGTGGAGGCACCACAATGAGCTCTCGCACCCCCTGGAAACCTTGCTACGGCCCCCTCTGAATATAAGATGCCTAGCCATACAGGGGAGGGGGCGCCACAATGAACTCTCGCACTCCCTGGAAAACTTGCTAGGGCCCCCTCTGAATATAAGATGCCCAGCCACACAGGGGAGGGGGCACCACAATGAGCTCTCGCACCCCCTTGAAACTTTGCTAGGCCCCCTCTGAATATAATATGCCCAGCCATACAGGGGAGGGGGCACCACATTGAGCTCTCGCACCCCATGGAAACTTTGCTAAGCCCCCTCTGAATATAATATGCCCAGACCTACAGGGGAGGGGGCACCACAATGAGCTCTCGCACCCCCTGGAAAACTTGCTTTGGCCCCTTCTGAATATAAGATGCCCAGCCATACAGGGCGGGGGCAAAACAATGAGCTCTCGCACCCCCTGGAAAACTTGCTTTGGCCCCTTCTGAATATAAGATGCCCAGCCATACAGGGGAGGGGGCGCCACAATGAACTCTCGCACCCCCTGGAAACCTTGCTAGGGCCACCTCTGAATATAAGATGCCCAGCCATACAGAGGAGGGGCGCAACAATGTGCTCTCACACCCCCTGGAATTCTTGCTAGGGCCGCCTCTGAATAAAAGATGCCCAGCCATAAAGGGGAGGGGGCGCTACAATAAGCTCTCGCACCAACTGGAAACCTTGCTTTGGCCCTCTCTGAATATAATATGCCCAGCTATACAGGGGAGGGGGCTCCACAGTGAGCTCTCGCACCCCCTGGAAACCTTGTTAGGGCCCCTCTGTATATAAGATGCCCAGCCAATCAGGGGAGGGGGCAAAACAATGAGCTCTCGCACCCTCTGGAAACCTTACTAGTGCCGCCTCTGAATATAAGATGCCCAGCCATACAGGAGAGGGGGCGCCACAATGAGCTCTCTCACCCTCTGGAAACCTTGCTAGGGCTCCTCTGAATATAAGATGCCCAGCCATACAGGGGAGCGGGACCACAATAAGCTCTCGCACCAACTGGAAACCTTGCTTTGGCTCCCTCTGAATATAATATGCCCTGCTATACAGGGGAGGGGGCTCCACAGTGAGCTCTCACACCCCCTGGAAACCTTGTTAGGGCCCCTCTGTATATAAGATGCCCAGCCATTCGGGGGAGGGGGCAAAACAATGAGCTCTCGCACCCTCTGAAAACCTTGCTAGTGCCGCCTCTGAATATAAGATGCCCAGCCATACAGGGGAGGGGGCGCCACAATGAGCTCTCACACTCCCTGGAAACCTTGTTAGGGCCCCTCTGAATATAAGATGCCCAGCCATACAGGGGAGGGGGCACCACAATGAGCTCTCTCACCCTCTGGAAACCTTCCTAGGGCCCCTCTGAATATAAGATGCCCAGCCATACAGGGGAGGGGGAGCCACAATGAGTTCTCGCACCACCCTGGAAACTTTGCTAGGGCCGCCTCTGAATATAAGATCATTTAAAAATAATAACAATAAAACATTTGGCATAACTTTTCTCTGATCCGGTGTTCGTGAAATATTGGTAACAATAAACCATCAAATAGTATGGTATAGTCCCGTATAAACAAAATGACTTCCTCATGCAGTTAAGCCTTTTGGCACACATTCAACTAAATCCCTGGTCCTCAGTAAAGAGGACATGACAAGCTTTCGTTTGAGCCCTCGCACATCATTCTTCGGTTCCCAGTTTTAAATAAAGAGCCTACTTTCCATATTCATGAGTTTTGAAAAAAGAAATTAAAAATATAACAAGTCGTCCTAACAATAAGGGTTTCGAAGCAAGTCATTCGACTCCTCACACGTTCAAATCCGATCATTGGTTCGAAAAATATGGGCAAAAAGACAAACGCTAAGTATAATCAGGTGCGCGCGGCTTGTGTAGACGGCTTCCAAAAAAAAGTGTACCCGTTATAATACCTCAAGGACTACTACACCTTGTTTTTGTCCTAGAGACATGAGACTTGATTTGGGGGCTAAATGGGGGAAAGGCCTTTGAGTTAAGCCAAACGTACCACTTTCTAAAATTCCTAGTTTCGGATATAGAGCCTAATTTCGAAATTCAACTTTTTTGGAAATATCTAAATATATTATAAATTGTTCTATCGATAAAGGGTATACTCACCTTAAGTTTAACATTCTGCGATTCATAGTTTTAAAATATTGCCAACTTTCCAAATGATCCTTTTTCCCAAAAAAAATAAAAAATATAACAATATAACGAGTTGTCCATTGAAAAGGGGGCGTCCGCCCGTGTAATTTAACATCTATTATGTCCATCTCCGATTATTGGTTACGAGATATCGGGTTGCCTACCTCCATGTGCTCACCACTAGTCACGTGCGCGCGGTGGCAATGGAGGTGGGGGGAGTCAGGGTTCCTATTGCTCATCTATTCCCTTTCTTAGACTTTATACCCATCATTAAAATATACATTCAAGATTTCTGGTTGCGACGCTGGCAAGAGTATACACATGTTAATGCGAAATATTTTTATAGCATTCCCCCATTCCCTACCCTACTCCTGCATTCCGCATGTGCTATGGTTTCTCTGAACACTCTTTGTTAGTAAAACAATACTGGATACTGTGTAAAGTGCAATGCTGTGCCCAAACAACCCACCACGAAGAGGAAGAAGATTTTTACAACCAAGTTCTGCCTGGACATGGTCGTACCCTGTGTAGATTAATTTACGATATTTAATTGTCGAGGATACAAAGGCTTAAATGTGTAACTAGAAACATCTTTATGACGGCAGTTATACAAGTTCCCCAGTGACAGTATCTATAATGTGGTAAGGATAAGGAATAAGGAGATTGGAATGCTGTGGTAGGAAAAGGAAGTGAAGGGAAAAGAGTAGGAGAATTCCGATTGGGTGAAAGGAATGTCGAGGAAGCAGGCTGATAGAATTCTGTACCAAATATGAGTTGGTCATAGCTAACACCTTATTTAAAAACCACAATAGAAGAATATACACATGGATGAGACCAGGAGATACAGGGCGTTACCAAATCGACGTCATTATGGTCAAGCAGAGATTTCGAAAACAGATCTTGTATTGCATAACTTATCCCGGTGCTGACATAAACTCTGACTACAATCTGGCTGTTATGCATTGCAGATTTAAGTTGAAGAAATCGAAGAAAAGTCAAAAGCCAAAACGTTGGGCAATAGTTAGACTGAAGGAGAAGGACGTGAACAAACGATTCAAGAGAAGTATAAAGTAAGGACTAACCCGGAACAAGCTACAACTGCAGTGGAGTGGGCACTTTTGAAGAATGAAATAACAAAATCCGCAGTCGAAAACATTGGTCGGAAAGAGAGAATTGGTGGAATATCATGGGTATATCAGGCAAAATATACTAGAATTAATGGACAAAGAGCGGAAGCACGAGAATGAAAGGGGAAAAGCAGAATACAGGCGTCTGAGAAATGAGGTTAACAAGAAGTGCAAGGAAGCAAAAGAAGAATGGTTGCAAGAGAAATGTGCAGGTATAGAAAATTGTCTGAAATTAGGAAAGGAAGATAAATCTTATCGAAGGTTTAATTTTTATGGAAAGGATGACTATGTGCTGTGATATCAAAGACTCAGATGGAAATCCTCTAACAGATGGGGAAGAAAAGGTTGAAAGATGGAAAGCTTACATGGAATAAAAACTGAGCAATTCTTCTGGGTTTGTGCTGTGTCTTGTGTGGGGTTTCGCCTAGGTCACCTAGCTGGCTCATCGGCGGGCTCTTGGTGTCCCCGCCCGGCCGTGAAAGCCAATACACCATCTTCTTACATGGAATGTTTGTATAAGGGAAAGGATATTTAGAATCATGAAAAGGAAATTTCCTCTTGGAAATTGACGAGGATGAGAAGGGAGATTTAATATTGAGATCAGAATTTGGCAGAGCATTGGCAGGCTGAAGCAGGAACAAAGCACCAGGCATAGATGATATACCGATTGAGTTGCTAAGCTGCATAGGTGATGATGGTCTGTTCAGGTAGTGTAGGATTTATGAGACAGGTGAGGTACCCTCCGATTTCAAGAAGAATGTTTTCATCCCTATACCGGAGAAAGTAGGAGCTGACAGATGTGAAGATTACCGTACAATCAGCTTGCTCACTCATGCTTTAAAGATCCTGCCAATAATAATTTACAAGACGATGGAAAGACAGATAGAAAGAGAGTTGTGTGAAGACCAGTTTGGTTTCTGGAGAAACGTAGGAACAAGGGAAGCTGTACTAAGTCTTTGGCTGATTTTGGAAGCTAGAATAAGGAAGGATAAGAGAACGTTTATGGCATTTGTAGACTTTGAAATGGCTTTTGATAACGTTGATTGGAGTACGTTGTTTGACATTTTGAATACGGTTGGAATAAAGTATCAGGGTACAGTGATACAGTGCTCTATAATCTGTACAGAAACCAGACAGTAGTTATTCGAGCGGAAGGATATGAGAGAGAAGCTGTTATTCAGAAAGGTACAAGGCAAGGCTGCTGTTGTTCCTAACGCCTACCCGGCGTTCTCAGATTCTCTTCATCATAATTAATAACAGTTTTAAGTGGAATAATTCTATTCTATTGACTACCTGCTTCCAGTTTGGATTACAGAGAATACTACACTTCCTAAGAGTATATACAAAGAGCATTAATAAAAAGAAAAATTTAGTTGTTACATCAAGGAACATACTTACATAAGGTCTAGCCCTATTCCGATATCTAACATACTCCCTCCTTCGAGTCAAGACTAATTCTCAACGACTCGAACTAAAACAACAATTCAGAACACAGTACTGCTCGGGTCTACGCTGCGTGAACCTGAGAGGAATGTGCATCGCGGACTATGAGAAGTGGTGTTGACGAGTAATGAGGTTCCTCGGTCCTTGTGTAGTAACAGAACCAAATACATTGATAGGTGACTCACTCACTCATTCGTAACACCAGAGTGTTTGAGAAACGGCCCTACGTTAGCAGTATTAGAATAGAAAGGAATACCAGATATCACGTCGGGCTGTTGACAGACCCTTCTCTTCTCGCCTGACCCTTCCCTGCTCTTTCCCCTCACCCTGCAAGTTCACAGAGCTTGGACTTGACCAGTAAATGAATAAGAATATTAACTAAAATAACAATCAGTCAGTCAAAACAAATTACAATCACTTTTAGAATCTAGCTGGCAGCTAGACTTATCGTCCACATCTAGTTTGCACAAGTCCAACGACATCCTCACTATCTTCCGCACAGTTGTATCAGTTTCATCACTCTTGACAAGTTCATTGCCTGTTCGAATCTCCTCTGCACGGAAATCAAAGAGATATAGTCTTTGAACTGGAGGACCCCTGAAGCTGTCTTCAATTTCACCAAGCGAACTTCTCCGTCGCGTCCTGGATACGCTGTTCCACCTCAACCAAATGCCAATCGATTCGTTTCTGGTTGTCGGCTCCAACATGGACAATTTCTCCTGGTAACAACTTGCGACTCTTCTTTTGGACAGCAAAGGCTAACAGACGTAGATATCCATTCCTAAATCGGTGGCGAAAGCTGTCTCTTATCCTCTGACGGTTTCTGCTCCGTCTATTAAGGTCGTCTGAATCCATCACATCACAGTCTGGTACACCAATTTCTTTGGTATATAACAGAAACATATTGGGTGTGATAGGGGCTAAGTCGGTACTATCTTCTGACACATATGTCAGCGGTCTAGAGATCATCACGACATCGTTGTTACATAAGACTGTCTCTTGAGTTTCTTCATTTTTCCAAGTTGTTATACACGCGAGTAAATGCTGCCCGCAGTATCGTCCGTTTCTTTTTCAACGCATACATGACCACGTGTATACAAGCTGGATAAAACACTTCCTGATATACAATCAGTCACATACACCTAGTAAATGTTCTACCTATACAAGAAACACAAATAAACATAAAGAAGTTTTATACTGCCTTGATTCTAAACGTTGTCATAATAAAAATAAACATTCGGGTACTTATTTTATGACAAAAATGGAAAAAGAACTAAAGTTAGCACCTCACAAAAGACTACACCAGTGTTCACTCTCAATACTTAGTAGGAACTCCATCTGCGTCTATAACAGCCTGAAGTCTTCTACACATTGATACCACAAGATGTTCTGTCATCGATGGAGTTATTTCGGACCATACCCTCTCCACTCCATCCTTCAAAGTATCTTTCTTTGTGATTCGATATTTTCGGAGTCTTTTATCGACTTCAGCCCAGGTATGTTCGATTGGGTTTAAATCGGGTGACTGGGGTGGTAAGTGCAATTGTTTAGGAATGTTATAGAGGATCCATTCTCGGACGGTGCGAGCAATGTGTTTAGGATCGTTATCCTGTTGGAAGATCCATTGTCGTCCAAGCCCTAAACTTTCTGCAGACGCTTTGAAATGTTGTCGTAACATGTTGAGATACTATCTGTGATCCCTTATGCCTTCAATAAAAGGAAAATTCCCCACCCCGGCCTCCACCATTGATCCCATACCATCAAAGTGACTCCACGATGTTTGACGGTTGGTATAAAATTGTATGGCTTCATTTGCTTTACGCCATATTTTACCACTGCCATCTGCTCTAAATACAGGGTCATTATCTATGTACGCCCCGAAAAACACGGCAAGCTAAGCCGGCTGTGACTGGCGCAGATCGTGGGCGCATGTACGCTGGTCAGCCGTTCGTCGGTGCGCACCACTGACTCATATCGTTAGTTGACACGTGTTTTGTCATTCATATGGACGTGTATCTGCAAAGCTTAGACGTTAGTGTTGGACGCTTAGTGAGTATTGTGATTACTGTGATTGTTGGTCATGCCTAGACACCAATACACATTGCGCGAACATGTGTATATCCATAATTCGTATATGAATAGCAGAAAATCTTGTTCTGAAACCAGACGAAAATTTCGAATCTAGTTACCAGGAAGACCTGTGCCTAATGCCAGTACAACTAAGAAGCTCGCTAAACGATTCAAGGAAACAGGCTCCGTGAATAATAAAAGAGTTGACAGGCATTCTTTCATCAGAATATGTCAGGTGTTTGTTACAAGAGAGGGAGGACATTTTCAGCATCGCCTATGAGCTCTGAAAGTATACATTATTGAACTTGTTTGGTGAAAGTGCGCGCCCACCACTGGCTGCACCGGGTACGCGCGCCCGCGATCTGTACCAGTCTCAGCCACCTTAGCTTGCCGTGTTTATCGGGGCGCACATAGATAATGACCCTGTACTTTGTAAGGACTTTCATCCGTAAAGAGAACACGTTTCCAAAACGTAACATCTTTCCCAAGATGCTATTTGGCAAAATCTATCCTCTACCACTGATTTTGCTCCGTAATTGGAGGTTTACGTCTTGCAGCTCGTCCTCTATATCCGTTTGTCCGTAAAATCCTTCTTATAGTTACGGGATGTACAGACTTATGTGTAGTGTTTGAAATATCTGTCGCTATTTTAGGGGCACTTGTTCGTGGATTCGACTTCACTGTCTTCAAGCCTGACCGAACATCACGGTCATTTAATATCCGTGGACGGCCAGAACGTGATTTATTTATTACACTACGATTTAATTTGAAATTGCGCACAATTGTTTGAACAGTTACACGAGTCTTCTCCACAACCTCTGCCATATTCCCATAAGATCTACCTTCATAATGTAATTTCACTATTAAATTACGAATATCCATAGATATTATTTTCTTTTCTAGGCATTGTTGCTCACTTTCCCTCCGCACTGTCACAACTGAACACCTCGACTCATAGCCCTCTTTAACTCTCGCAAGATGTAACAGTGTATGTTGACTTTTGTGAGATGCACTTTTGCTATTTCTCTATGTTTTCCCGGAATTATTTTGTTGAACAGGACATGTATGGGTAAAATAGCTGATTAAATTGTGTAGAATTAGTTTACGAGTGTTAAGCAGGCAAATATCATCTCAATTTGCTATATTTTGAAATTGTAGGCGGTGTATGTAGAATTTTGTGGCTGATTGTATGTTGGGCTAATATGCAACCTACAATTTAACACAATAAACCTTCCACGGTCGCCATATGTTGTTTCTAAAGCCTACCCGGCGTTCTCATATTCTTTCCATCATAATAATTGATAACAGTTTTAAGTGCAACAATTTTAATATATTGACTACTTGCTTCCAGTTTCGATTACAGAGAATACTACAGTTACAAAGTGTACCTACCGTTCAGAACGCATTAAAAAAAAGAAAAAAAAGATAGTAAGTTGTTACATCAAGGAACATACTTACAAAAGGCCTTGCCCCTCATCCAACAGCTGCAAAGTACCTCCCATACTTTACAATCTATATATTGAACAAGCAATGAAGGAAATTGGAGAAAATTTCAAAGTAAGAACAGAGATTCAAGGAGATATAATTTCAACTCAGTGATTTGCTGATTACATCGTCATCTTGGCCGACACACCAGGGGATTTTGATGAGTTTTAAAATGGTATGGATTCTTTCTCGAGGAAAGAATTCATGATGAAATTTAATAAATGTAAAACAAACATTTTGGAATGCAGTGGAAAGAAATCAGAAACCCATAAAGATGTCAAATTGGGAGGTAAGTAGGTAAAGGAAGAACGGTAGGTGACTTCTGTTATTCAGGAAGCAAAATTACCGGCGATGGACGAAGCAAAGAGGATATAAGAAGTAGATAAGGAAAGCATTTCCATTGAAAAAATCTGTTTACATCGAATATAAATTTAGGTAATAGGAAGTAATATTTGAAAGCCTTGGTTTGGAGCGTGGTGCTCAATGGAGGTAAAACTTGTACTGTTTGTACAGAAGAAAAGAGGAGAATCGAAGCGTCTGAAATGTGGTGTTACAGGAGAATGATGAAGATCAGATGGGTAGATATGGTAACAAATAAAGAAGTAGGCCTAATACAAGACGAGTGAAAGAGGGGAGATGATTCTGGCTACTGCTAATGAAGAGAAGATATAGGTTGGTAGGTCACATACTAAGACAACCAGGGATAGCAAACTTAGTTATAGAAGGGAGCAGGGGCATGTATAGAGTTTTATTTTGGGGTGGGGGGGGGGGGGGGTGTCCAACCAGGGGTTATGGGGCATGGTACTGGCCCCTAAGAAAAGGGGTCCAGGGTTCCTCCCTTGAAACATTTGAATAATTTGGCGCAAAATGATGAGTTTTAAGGCTATCTGGCATCACTTTTAAAACCAATTTGTTGTGGTGTTTTGTGTTGTTGTTTGAGTCTTCAGTTTTTTGACTGGTTTGATGCAGCACTCCATGCCTCCCTGTCCTGAGCTAATCGTTTCATCTCTACATAGCTACCACACCATACGTCCGAGGCAATCTGTTTAACATATTCTAACCTTGGCCTACCCCTACAGTTCTTGTCCTCGAACCTTCCTTCCATAACTAACCCTGCTATTCCTGGGTGTCTTAGTATGTGTCCTACCAACCTATCTCTTATCTTCATTAGCAGTCGCCAGATACATCTTTCCTCTTCCACTAGTCTTAATACCTCTTCGTTTGTAACCCTATCAACCCATCTGACCTTCATCATTCTCCTCTAACATTGCATTTCAATCGATTCAATTCTCTTCTTTTCTGCTGCACCAATAGTCCAAATTTCACTTCCACAGAGTGCCACGCTCCAAACAAAGGCCTTCAAAAATGACTTCCTAACACCTAATTCTATATGTCAACAGATTTATTTTCTGTGGAAATGCTTTCCTTGCTTGAGCTAACCTACGTTTTATATCTTCTTTGCTTCGTCCGTCACTGGTTATTTTGCATCCTAAGTAACAGAAGTCTCCTACTTCCTTTAGGTTTTCACCTGCCAATTTGATGTCCATAGAGGATTCTGATTTATTTCGGCTGCATTCCAATATTTTTTTTTACATTTATTAATTTTCATCATGGATTCTTTCCTCGAGACGGAGTTCATACCATTCAAAAACTCATTCAAATCCTCAGGCGTGACGGCTAAGATGACGATGTCATCGCAAATCTCAGAGTTGAAATTATTCCTCCTTGAATCTTCACTTCCACTCTAAACTTTTCTACAATTTCCTTCGTTGCTTGTTCAATGTAAAGATTGAAAAGTATGGGTGATACTGATAAGTTGCAGCCTTGCCTTACACCCTTCTGAATACCAGCTTCTCTCTCATGTCCTTCAGCTCGAATGACTGCTGTTTGATTTCTGTATAGATTGTACATCTCCCTCCTATCCCTGTACTTTATTCCAAGAGTTTTCAAAATGTCAAACAATTTAGTCCAATCAACGTTATCAAAAGCCTTTTCTATGTCTACAAATGCCATGAACGTTCTCCTATCTTTCCGTATACTACCTTCCAAAATCAGCTTAAGTCATAGTGCAGCTTCCCTTGTTCCTACATTTATCCTGAAACCAAACTGGTCTTCACCCAACTCCGTTTCCATCTGGCTTTCAATCCTCTTGTAAATTATTCTTGACAGGATCTTTGAAACATGAGTAATCAAGCTGATTGTAGGGTAATCTTCACATCTGTCAGCTCCCACTTTCTTTCCAATGCTCTGTCAAATTCTGATCTCAATATTGAATCAACTTTTGAATCCTCATCAATTTCCTTCTCCCTTTCCACTACATGATTCTCAATCTCCTTTCCCTTATACAAACACTCTATGTAAGCTTTCCATCACTCAACCTTTTCTTTCCCATCTGTTAGAGGCTTTCCATTTGTGTCCTTAATACCGTATTACAGCACTTAGTCTTCTTTTCCCCAAAAGTATTCTTAATCTTCGATAAGCTGTGTCTACTTTTCCTAATTTCAGACAATTTTCTATACCTGCACATTTCTCTTTCAACCTTTCTTCTTTCGCTTCCTTGCACTTCTTGTTAACCTCATTTCTCAGACGTCTGTATTCTGCTTTTCCATTTCCATCTCCTACATTCTTGTGTTTTCGCCTTTCATCCATCAATTCTAGAATAAGGTATCCTGTGTGATCTACGGTTTTCTACCTATTCAAAATAACTAAGAATATTTTATGTTACTTTTTATTAATACCATCATATTGCTCACTTGATAGTGTTTACATGGAAAGAATTAACATGACTGTTTTATTTACAACATAGACTATATTACAAAGTCAAGGTTTCATGAAGCATTACCAAATCGGTTTATAACTTCATCATCGTGATGAATGTCTCTGTAACAATACTAGACCGATGAGTCTGTTTTCAGAAGTAGAATTTCTTAAGTATGTTTTCAACCAACTCAAACTCCGTTCGGCAGTACCGGAAGCTACAAAGAGAGGCGAATTAGCCAAAAGTTTGATAAGGGTATAAAAGTTAGGAAAATAACTATTGTCACACGCTTCAAGGGCACTTGTAGCTGTTTTTGGTAGGTTCTTAAGAACGAAGGCAATGGAGAGTAATACGAGGTTATCAGTGGCGGCCGACACACTGATAGACTGAGAGGGCGATAGTAGTGGAGTAATGGGGGTTCTCCCCCCCGCCCCACTACTCCCAATGCGACCGATAACTCCCGAACCCGTGATCGGAGATTCACGAATGAGGTGAAGTTGGACTTGGGATGACGGGGGCTTTACTATGGACCACTCATTTCAACCCCTAAATAAAACCTACCCCAACTAGGGGGTGAAATTGTAATTGTTTAGTGAAAGTCTCTTTTCAAATGCGACATGTATAAGGTGCGCTGCTAAAATGAACTTAAACGTTGTTGCTCATATATCGCATGCGATTTTCTGCCTGCCGCTATAGATTAACATTTTTGTTTTTAAAACTCAGCAATTCTTCTAGGTTTGTGCCGTGTCTTGTGTGGGGTTTCGCCTAGGACACCAAGCTAGGCTTATCGGCGGGCTCTTGGTGTCCCCGCCAGGACCCCCACAGGAGTGACGAACTGCGCGCCACCTCCCTTTATATAAGGTGCAACTGCACCACTTGACTACGAGAACTAAAAGCTCAAGCAGCCTTAACCTCCCTATGAAGGCTTCCAAAAAGATGGTATATTGGCTTTCACGGCCGGTGAATTAAAACTCAGCAATTCTTCTAGGTTTGTGCCGTGTCTTGTGTGGGGTTTCGCGTAGGACACCAAAATAGGCTCATCGGCGGGCTCTTGGTGTCCCCGCCCGGACCCCCACAGGAGTGACGAACTGCGCGCCACCTCCCTTTATATAAGGTGCAACTGCACCACTTGACTACGAGAACTAAAGGCTCAAGCAGCCTTAACCTCTCTATGAAGGCTTCCAAAAAGATGGTATATTGGCTTTCACGGCCGGTGAATTAAAACTCAGCAATTCTTCTAGGTTTGTGCCGTGTCTTGTGTGGGGTTTCGCCTAGGACACCAAGCTAGGCTCATCGGCGGGCTCTTGGTGTCCCCGCCCGGACCCCCACAGGAGTGACGAACTGCGCGCCACCTCCCTTTATATAAGGTGCAACTGCACCACTTGACTACGAGAACTAAAAGCTCAAGCAGCCTTAACCTCCCTATGAAGGCTTCCAAAAAGATGGTATATTGGCTTTCACCGCCGGTGAATTAAAACTCAGCAATTCTTCTAGGTTTGTGCCGTGTCTTGTGTGGGGTTTCGCCTAGGACACCAAGCTAGGCTCATCGGCGGGCTCTTGGTGTCCCCGCCCGGACCCCCACAGGAGTGACGAACTGCGCGCCACCTCCCTTTATATAAGGTGCAACTGCACCACTTGACTACGAGAACTAAAAGCTCAAGCAGCCTTAACCTCCCTATGAAGGCTTCCAAAAAGATGGTATATTGGCTTTCACGGCCGGTGAATTAAAACTCAGCAATTCTTCTAGGTTTGTGCCGTGTCTTGTGTGGGGTTTCGCCTAGGGCACCAAGCTAGGCTCATCGGCGGGCTCTTGGTGTCCCCTCCCGGACCCCCACAGGAGTGACGAACTGCGCGCCACCTCCCTTTATATAAGGTGCAACTGCACCACTTGACTACGAGAACTAAAAGCTCAAGCAGCCTTAACCTCCCTATGAAGGCTTCCAAAAAGATGGTATATTGGCTTTCACGGCCGGTGAATTAAAACTCAGCAATTCTTCTAGGTTTGTGCCGTGTCTTGTGTGGGGTTTCGCGTAGGACACCAAAATAGGCTCATCGGCGGGCTCTTGGTGTCCCCGCCCGGACCCCCACAGGAGTGACGAACTGCGCGCCACCTCCCTTTATATAAGGTGCAACTGCACCACTTGACTACGAGAACTAAAGGCTCAAGCAGCCTTAACCTCTCTATGAAGGCTTCCAAAAAGATGGTATATTGGCTTTCACGGCCGGTGAATTAAAACTCAGCAATTCTTCTAGGTTTGTGCCGTGTCTTGTGTGGGGTTTCGCCTAGGACACCAAGCTAGGCTCATCGGCGGGCTCTTGGTGTCCCCGCCCGGACCCCCACAGGAGTGACGAACTGCGCGCCACCTCCCTTTATATAAGGTGCAACTGCACCACTTGACTACGAGAACTAAAAGCTCAAGCAGCCTTAACCTCCCTATGAAGGCTTCCAAAAAGATGGTATATTGGCTTTCACGGCCGGTGAATTAAAACTCAGCAATTCTTCTAGGTTTGTGCCGTGTCTTGTGTGGGGTTTCGCCTAGGACACCAAGCTAGGCTCATCGGCGGGCTCTTGGTGTCCCCGCCCGGACCCCCACAGGAGTGACGAACTGCGCGCCACCTCCCTTTATATAAGGTGCAACTGCACCACTTGACTACGAGAACTAAAAGCTCAAGCAGCCTTAACCTCCCTATGAAGGCTTCCAAAAAGATGGTATATTGGCTTTCACGGCCAGTGAATTAAAACTCAGCAATTCTTCTAGGTTTGTGCCGTGTCTTGTGTGGGGTTTCGCCTAGGGCACCAAGCTAGGCTCATCGGCGGGCTCTTGGTGTCCCCGCCCGGACCCCCACAGGAGTGACGAACTGCGCGCCACCTCCCTTTATATAAGGTGCAACTGCACCACTTGACTACGAGAACTAAAAGCTCAAGCAGCCTTAACCTCCCTATGAAGGCTTCCAAAAAGATGGTATATTGGCTTTCACGGCCGGTGAATTAAAACTCAGCAATTCTTCTAGGTTTGTGCCGTGTCTTGTGTGGGGTTTCGCCTAGGACACCAAGCTAGGCTCATCGGCGGGCTCTTGGTGTCCCCGCCCGGACCCCCACAGGAGTGACGAACTGCGCGCCACCTCCCTTTATATAAGGTGCAACTGCACCACTTGACTACGAGAACTAAAAGCTCAAGCAGCCTTAACCTCCCTATGAAGGCTTCCAAAAAGATGGTATATTGGCTTTCACGGCCGGTGAATTAAAACTCAGCAATTCTTCTAGGTTTGTGCCGTGTCTTGTGTGGGGTTTCGCCTAGGACACCAAGCTAGGCTCATCGGCGGGCTCTTGGTGTCCCCGCCCGGACCCCCACAGGAGTGACGAACTGCGCGCCACCTCCCTTTATATAAGGTGCAACTGCACCACTTGACTACGAGAACTAAAAGCTCAAGCAGCCTTAACCTCCCTATGAAGGCTTCCAAAAAGATGGTATATTGGCTTTCACGGCCGGTGAATTAAAACTCAGCAATTCTTCTAGGTTTGTGCCGTGTCTTGTGTGGGGTTTCGCCTAGGACACCAAGCTAGGCTCATCGGCGGGCTCTTGGTGTCCCCGCCCGGACCCCCACAGGAGTGACGAACTGCGCGCCACCTCCCTTTATATAAGGTGCAACTGCACCACTTGACTACGAGAACTAAAAGCTCAAGCAGCCTTAACCTCCCTATGAAGGCTTCCAAAAAGATGGTATATTGGCTTTCACGGCCGGTGAATTAAAACTCAGCAATTCTTCTAGGTTTGTGCCGTGTCTTGTGTGGGGTTTCGCCTAGGACACCAAGCTAGGCTCATCGGCGGGCCCTTGGTGTCCCCGCCCGGACCCCCACAGGAGTGACGAACTGCGCGCCACCTCCCTTTATATAAGGTGCAACTGCACCACTTGACTACGAGAACTAAAAGCTCAAGCAGCCTTAACCTCCCTATGAAGGCTTCCAAAAAGATGGTATATTGGCTTTCACGGCCGGTGAATTAAAACTCAGCAATTCTTCTAGGTTTGTGCCGTGTCTTGTGTGGGGTTTCGCCTAGGACACCAAGCTAGGCTCATCGGCGGGCTCTTGGTGTCCCCGCCCGGACCCCCACAGGAGAGACGAACTGCGTGCCACCTCCCTTTATATAAGGTGCAACTGCACCACTTGACTACGAGAACTAAAACTCAAGCAGCCTTAACCTCCCTATGAAGGCTTCCAAAAAGATGGTATATTGGCTTTCACGGCCGGTGAATTAAAACTCAGCAATTCTTCTATGTTTGTGCCGTGTCTTGTGTGGGGTTTCGCCTAGGACACCAAGCTAGGCTCATCGGCGGGCTCTTGGTGTCCCCGCCCGGACCCCCACAGGAGAGACACGGCACAAACCTAGAAGAATTGCTGAGTTTTAATTCACCGGCCATGAAAGCCAATATACCATCTTTTTGGAAGCCTTCATAGGGAGGTTAAGGCTGCTTGAGCTTTTAGTTCTCGTAGTCAAGTGGTGCAGTTGCACCTTATATAAAGGGAGGTGGCGCGCAGTTCGTCACTCCTGTGGGGGTCCGGGCGGGGACACTAAGAGCCCGCCGATGAGCCTAGCTTTGTGTCCTAGGCGAAACCCCACACAAAACACGGCACAAACCTAGAAGAATTGCTGAGTTTTAATTCACCGGCCGTGAAAGCCAATATACCATCTTTTTGGAAACCTTCATAGGGAGGTTAAGGCTGCTTGAGCTTTTAGTTCTCGTCGTCAAGTGGTGCAGTTGCACCTTATATAAAGGGAGGTGGCGCGCAGTTCGTCTCTCCTGTGGGGGTCCGGGCGGGGACACCAAGAGCCCGCCGATGAGCCTAGCTTGGTGTCCTAGGCGAAACCCCACACAAGACACGGCACAAACCTAGAAGAATTGCTGAGTTCTAATTCACCGGCCGTGAAAGCCAATATACCATATTTTTGTTTTGTTTTTTTACGCATGCGCACTTGGGATTTTTGTAAGCGGGCGAGCTCTTTGAAGAAAATGATTGATAAGAAGGGGTCTTGGTGGTGAGGAGAGAGCCAGATAGTCGCCTACTTTCCTACGAAGTTTGCCGATATCTCTCGAACGCAAGGTCGGATTTGGACGTGTTACGTGTCAAATCGCTTGTCTCGAAACCCTATATATGTTATTAATAGGTTAAAGTTTTGAGTATGAGGGAAAGAGTTTTTTTGGGGGTAAAACCATGATTTTAGACTTTTTCCGATATCTCACGAATGCATGGTTGGATTTGGTCCTGTGACGTGTCAAATGGCTTGTCTCAAAACCCTGTTTATTTTGGTAATAGTTTAAAGTTTTTGAGAATTAGGGAAACAGAATTGTTTGGTGTATAACCGTGATTTTAGACGTTTTGCTATATTTCGCGAACCAATGATGCCAGAGGCGTGTACGACGGGTCCCAGGACTCGGGGTGACATCCTCTTTGCTATGGACCACCCGTTATAATTTTTAAAAAATATTGGAAACTCGATTTTGGGGTAAACACGTGTTTTTTGTGATTTATGCCGATATCTCACGAACCAATAACGCTAGAGACGTGTACAAGGTGTCCTAGGACTCGGGCTAACGCTCCCTTTCAAATGTAGTAGATGTGTTTTCCAAAAAAAATAATTCACAAAGGGCCTAACGCCACACATGTTGAAAAAACGTTTTCTTTACCTGTTTATAATATTTATGAAGCGTGGTGGTTGAGAGAGACGATTCGGCTGGGTGTGTGTGTGTGTGTCAACGAACCTGTCGCTAACCACAAGGACCATGCTTAATAGAACAATCGCTATTTCTGCGGGTCTGTGTATGACAGAGCGAACGTGCGTTTTTCTGATATTTTACCTTTAACGTGTAAACGCTGATGAGAACTTGGTTCTATGTTGGTCGAAGCGAGTACAGAAAACAAACTTGCAGACGAGCAGGAGGTGAATGTCATTTGAGCTTATTGGAAGGCGCTGATCTGACTTGACAACAAATGCAGTGGAAAAATGACAATGACGCTTTAAGGTGAAATAATATGACCATCGTGGTGGCAGGGGAGTGCGAAATGCATGTGAACATGTGTGAAACCAAATGTAGGCTAAACAAGTTACATCCTGTCTTGCTTCGTACGTGACAAAATGCAAGTCCATGTGAAATTTGATCTGCCACAGGTGTTCACCTTGGACGTTATCTGTCCACGTGCACGATAACTGTTAACAAGTCACATCCTGTTTTGCTTCGTACGTGACAAAATGCAAGTTGACGTGAAATTTGATCTGCCACAGGTGTTCACCTTGGACGTTAGCTGTCCACGTGCCTGATAACAGAATCTTCAAAGCGTGGGAAAGAAAGATTATACATGCAAGGTAACATATATAAAGACATGTCGTTATCATTTCCACACTCACTTAGGTGACTACCTTTGAACACAATGCGCTGCATGAAACCCCTGGTCTTGTTTAACAGTTTTGGTGTTGGTGGAAAATACTTAACCTTGTTGTGGGGTAGGTATATATTTATTCATTTATATATTTATTGATTTTTATATAAATACATGCAATTATTTATTGATTAGGTAATTAATGATTTTATTTATTTGTTTGCAGATAACGTGTATAGCCTACCTGTCGTGTGTCTGTGGGGAAATATATTAAAGAAAGAGAAAGACAGACAGCTAGAAAAGGAAACCATTTCCACACTAGCCCACGACACGGGAATATAGCAAAGCATTACACGCCAAGGTGAGATATTTTTTTAAATATATGTAACCTGTTTGATTTTGTTTTGTTTATGAAATGCATAAACTATATGGAATGGATATACTTATGGTGGTTTATTTTATTTCTTTTTAGAGTGTTGGAAAACGCTTGACCTCTGTTGATAACCAAGAACGCGTGTGTTTGAGGCCATTGTTCAGCAGTCTACAGCTGAAAACTCAGGTGAGAGTGTTCTTTCAAAATAATGTCTTTTACTGCTGCGGATACGTTAACTTGGGAACCCCTAAACAGTTGTTTCAACTCGCGTGTGTGCTCTGGCCGCGTAGTGAATGTTAGAAAAAGTTTGATTCCCAAAGAACTTTTAGAATCTTGTTTTGAAATTTTTAAAATTGAAATTTGTACAGCGCAAAGGTTGCATACGGCTTTAAAGGTGAATACAGAACTGGTGTGCGATTTCATATATAATAAGAAGGACGTAGAGCATAAAGAGACATTTTATATTTGCAGTAAAATGCAAGAGCTTTTGATAGCCGATAATCTGAACGAGTGGTATCAAAGCCATGTGGTGAATGCCTTGCTATCAAAATTTGATAAACTGCAACAAGGACCGAGTGGCCTTGCCTTAGACAAAATTCATCATTTACAAATCAACATTTGTCATGACAACCCGTTGAATGCTGGGTCTAGCTATATTAAAACACCGCCAGCAATAGCTTCGAAAAAGGCTGTGGTGAATATTGAAAATTTTGATGATGAATGTTTTCTGTGGGCTGTGGCTGCGTATTTGTAGCCAGCTCAAGATCGTCATGTTAACAGACCAGCAAAGTACAAGGCCAAGTTTGATGAATTAAAACAAACTTTAAATTTAACTCGAGTGTCGTTCCCTATCGACTTAACCGAGATCCATAGGTTTGAACAAGATAACCAGGACTTTTCGTTCATGGTGTATGGCCTTGAGGGTGATGAGATTGTGGGTCCTCTTTATGCCACAAAAGAACCGAAACGACACCACATTCATCTTTTATATCTGTCATACGGAGAAGTGAATCACTATTGCCCGATTAAAAGATTGAGTAGATTGCTAAGCAGTCAAATGTCTATGAAAAAGTGTGCAAAACATATTTTTGATCGTTGTCTGCAATATTTTACCACTCTTACGCTTTTGGAACGTCATAGGGTAGATTGTGTTACTCAGGAAGCGGTGAGATTGATATTGCCACAAGGGGAAATGCTGTGTTAAAGTTTAAGGACATTCACAAGCGTGACACTGTCCCCTATGTGGTGTATGCAGATTTTGAAGCTCTCACTACACCCATGGCGGGATGTGAACCAGAACCCTCCATGAGCTCAACCACACACATTCAAAAACATGACCCCTTTGACATAGGATTTAATGTGGTGTGTGCCTATGACCCCACGTAATCCGTTTACAAATACCGTGAGGGGCCAGATTGTGCCAGATGGTTCTTGGATGAACTTGTTAAGTTGGCTCATGATGTACAGGAAATACTGGACCACCCAGTACCCATGAGCCTATCTCCAGAACAACAGCAGCAGTATGAGCATGCCACGACACGCCATATTTGCGAAAAGCCACTGATCAGTGCTGAAGACACCGTTCGTGATCACTCGCACTTTACGGGGGAGTTTCGTGGAGCTGCGCATAGTAAATGCAACTTGAACTTTCCAGCTCCTCGTTTCATCAGTGTCTTTTTCCACAATCTGGCGAATTATGACATTCAGTTTTTGATTCGTGAATTGGGCCATGTAAACAAGGGCTCGTTTACAATTATTCCTCAAAACCATGAGCGTTTTACAGCCCTGACATGGAGGTTGGGCGACTTTAGCATTCGATTTTTGGATTCCTTTAAGTTTATGGCATCCTCGCTAGACAGCCTTGTGAATGGCTTGAATGAGGAGGAATTAAAAAATACTAGAATGCATTTTAATGATACTGAGCAATTTCAATTGTGCATTCGGAAAGGTATATTCCCGTATGATTTCTGCAACAGCTGGGATGTGTTAAAGCAAAGAAAACTCCCACTACAAGAGAAATTTTACTCGAAACTAACACGCAGTACCGTTTCCGATGAAGACTATGCACATGCATGTCAAGTTTGGCGAGTGTTTGGCATGAAGACGCTAAGTGAATATGCTTTGCATTACCTAAAACTGGATGTATTGCTGCTCACTGATGTGTTTGAAAAATTCCGTAACTTGTGTCAACACATTTACGGTCTTGACTCGGCTCACTATTATACGAGTCCTGGACTCTCATTTGATGCCGCTTTAAAATACACTCAAGTGGAATTGGACTTACTCACTGACGTAGTCATGGTTCTATTTTTTGAAAAGGGCATTCGTGGCGGCTTTGTGTCGCTTAACCAACGCCATGCCGAAGTGAACAATGTCTACATGCCTGATTATTCACCAGACAAACAAGAATCGTACTTAATGTACTATGACGTGAAAAATTTGTACGGTTACGCCATGAGTCAGCCTTCGCCCTATGGGAAGTTTGCTTGGCTGACAGACAAACAAGTGTCAGAATTTGATGTGATCAAGGCTAGCCAAGAAACAGGCCGTGGATATGTGCTAGAAGTGGATATTGAATATCCCTCATCCTTGTATGATGAACATGCCGATTTCCCATTCTGCCTTGAGCAAATGGTTCCCCCTGACAGTAAAGTAAAAATTGAAAAACTCATGGGCACACTTTACAACAAAAATCGGTATGTGATACATATCCAAATGTTGGTGCAATGCCTCGCCCAAGGCTTGCTGTTGAAGAAAATCCACAGGGGTATTTCGTTTGCTCAAAAAGCATGGCTTGAGCCATACATGTGACTCAACACAGAGCACTGACAAATGGCAACACAGCAGTTTGAAATTAGTTTTTTTAAATTAATGAACAACTGCATCTATGGCAAGTCTATGGAGAATGTTCGCAAATACCATGACATTAAATTGGTGAATGTCTGGGAGGGGCGGTGGGGTGCCCGGCGGTACATTGCCAAGCCAAATTTAAAATCGATCAAAATTATCGATGAGGATTTGGCTACTATTGAAATGAGTAAGACCAGCGTGACCATGGATAAACCCATTTACTTGGGTCAAGTCATTTTAGACTTGTCTAAATCGGTCATGTATCGATTTCACTATGAGTTTGCCAAACGCCATTTTGAGAACGTCTATCTTTTGTATATGGATACGAACTCATTCATTTACCACATTCGCCACTGCAACCCCTATGACGTCATGAGGCAGCATAGTGAATGGGTCGACACCTCTTGCTATAGCCCTGACAACGTGTTTCAGCTGCCCATAAAAACAAGAAGGAAATGGGCGTTTTAAAAGATGAATGCGGTGATTCCATTATGACGTAATTCGTAGGTTTGGCCTAAAAAATGTATGCTTATCGCACACTCGACTGTAAGGAATCCAAAAGAGCAAAAGGTGTAGGTAGGGCAGTGGTAAAATCGCTATGTGTTGATGACTATCTAGCGGTTTTACGCACTGGCAAAGCTATGTCTCATTCAAAGTGCAGGATACAATCCAGCAACCATCATTTGTATCTTGTGGAACAGAGAAAACGCACCCTCGCCTCCATGGATAACAAACCTGTGTGGGCTGATGATCTGCTCACCAGCCTGCCCTGGGGTTATGATCGCAAGGAGGAGGAGGTGTGATTTCATTGTTTAATCGTTTATGGGACATAGCTTTATGTAACTTGTAGATTTAGTATTTTGTAAATATTGGTTTTTTGTCATTGTAAATAGTAGATTTTGTAAATAGTGGCAACCCACATGGACCTTTTGCTCTTTAAAAAGTTCTATGCAACCTTATTTTTTTTACAAAATTTTGATTGGTGAATAGTTTGATTCTTTTAACGCTGTACAAAGTGGAGTTTTTTTTGTAAATATGAAATAAGTAAGATTTTTAGTAACTTTAATAACTAGTATTTAATTATTTTTCGTAATGTAAATGATGAACTAAAATGTTCTTTTGGGATGAGTGTGCATGTCGAGAATGTGCTTTTGGGAATAAATAAAGTGGTTGTGTTTGTTCCCAAAGACAAGTGTGATTGTATGAGTGGAGAGAGAAAGCTGGTGTGTATGGTTGACCAGAGCAAACACGGTGAGGTAGGGTGGGTGGGTGGGGAGGGGGTAAATGGTCACTTATATACTCATTTTGTTTTCAATAGTTTCTTTTTTTCATTGAAATGTGACAGTCAAAAGACATTATTTTTGTAAAAACAGTCTTACCTGCAGAAGTCGTAGACCTCGACGTTTCTCAAAACACCCATAAACACACTGCAACATTGCCATGGTCAAGCACTTGCATCAACATCATTGTCAAATCTCTACTTTTGACATACACCAAATGGAAAAATGTCAAAACAGCAAAATGGAAAATCCATGTTTCCATATCACCAAAAACGCCAAACTTAAAACGGACATTTTTAAAAACAGGAAATGGCCATGTGTGAAATTTGAAAATTCAAAAACTTCAAACGGACATTGTTTGAAAAGTGTCATCAGCAAAATGGAAAAATCCATATCATCAAAAACGTTAAACTTGAAGCGAACGTTTTCAAAAACTGTAAATTGCAAATTGGCAAATGACAGTGTGTGAATTCATCATGTGTGAAATGTGTAAAATGAAAAATCAGCCATCAACATCATGATTTTTTTAAATTAAAAATAACACAACATCGTGCTCTGGTAAATCTTTGTTTTTATTTCATAGTCATAGTGAATTGACAAAAGAAATATAGAATACAAACAAATCCCAATTCCTCATTCCTCCATTCCTCAATGTTTATGTCCATGCATCATCAACTTTCCTTTCATAGCACACATGACAATCAGGGCTGCCATCCTTTCACCCACTGAGGCATCACTGGATGTGAAACGTTGTTAAGCTTTCTTCAATAACAATTTATCTGCCACATGTCTTAAACCAGGATGACTATGGCGATAAGAAAGGTCATGTTCCTTGCATGCTTGATCCAAAAGGTTAATGGGTACATCACCACGTTGTTAACGTTTTTCGAGACGAGTTCCAGGGCCGCAAAAACGATAACCTGGAAGATGGATTTCGAAAGGTAGGTATTGAATCACTTTGTCAATGACGCCATTGCCAGTACAGGTCTGGCATATCCTTTTCCATCGATGGTAAAAAGGTTTGGTCTTCCTCTTCCTCTGTGGACGATGTTTGTGTTTCTTGTTGTTGTTGTAGCTTTTTCTCGCCATGACACCCGTGGAATGATTCAACAAGTCTTTACATGGACTTTTATGACCGTGATACAGTTTCACTAGCTGGCAAGTCGCATCCTGACGCATAGACGGTATTTTTGCCATGGCCACTTGCTTATGGTGATCGTAATCCGTACAGGGTTGCAATTCACTCAACACAGGGTCTTGAGTCCATGATTTTGGTACATGTTGCCAGATTTCTTTGACCGCGTTGGCTGCCACATAATAAATGAACAACTTGGGCAGCGCCAAGAGTTCCTCTTTGGTAAAACTGTCTAGTTTCTTTTTGCACACAAAGAACTTGCCGATGGCTTTGTCCGTAGCATTGCCTTTCTCCTTGGTATCACGTGCTGTAGATGTTTACACGTCGCTTGTAGAAATCTCACTGGCTTCATTCACAGGTAAATCTTGAGTTATAATTTTGTTTAACAACTCCCAGCAGGCATGGGTGGTTAACCAATGAAAGAAATGCCACGCATGCGATAGGGCTGTATGGGTAATGATGCCACAGGAACAAGTATCCATGAGCGTTTGCAGGGAGGGGCAGCCCAACTCCTTGAGGTCGATACATTGGCAGTAAGACGCCAAAAATGGTTGCTACCATTGACGTTTTTCATTACCTTTCACAAATACGACATTGGCCGAGGACAAGTGTGCTTTCATGACAACGTCCAAATATTTATAGGAAATGGTTCCCTGTTTCCAGTCTAGTTGCCTATGATTTTCAATCCACTGGGTTTGTTTACGGTCTTTTTCACACAACAAATCAAATGCATGGGGTGGTTTAAATAGCAAATGCGTAGCTTGCGATATCCAAAACGTGGTACAATCGATAATGGCCACTTGTTTAAATATAAATTTGTTGTCACCAATTTTAAACCCTTGACAATCCACAATGAGTGTGCGCAACATGTTGACGCTTGCCTGGACCAAGTTCAACTGGCGACTGACTGACGATCGACCACTAAAGTGTGATCATGTCATGGACTTACCTGCCATGCTAGTTTCAAATTGAGGTTAGGGTAGGACAGGGGGACATGCAAAAATAAGAATTTAAGGATTACATCATTTTATTATCATAACACGTCTTACAGGCTTTTCTCATTTTGGGATAAGGACGATAGCAACTGATACAACAATATAGTCTCTTGTGTTTGTAACGTCCATAACACCGATGATGTCCCAATGTCTCTAAACTAGGCGTTTTTGATGGTGAGCTGCTCACCGAAGCACCATGGACACCATACGGTCCACACGTATCGTAACTTGTTTTTTCATCACCCAGAGACACAAGTGAGGGATAGCTTGAATGACAGGGTATATTTCCCACTTCCATTCTACACAGGTAGGAGCAGGTGGGTGACCAGCGCTGATGTTCCTGCATGGGTTCATCGCCCTCCTGCCATTGGTCTATGATGATGGGACAAAAGGCACATTTCACTTCATCTCTTGTTTTTAAATAGTAGAATCCAGCGGCCGCCAAGGCTTGAGGGTTTATGAAAGGCACTGGCCACGTGGCAAAAGTCTTGTTCTTTAAATTCATGGATGTGACGTCTCTTGAGGCTTTAAAGCGAGACATGACTGAGCGACTTGACCTGTTATTTATACACTCGTCACTTGGTTGGACAGTGTTTGACTTGTTTGTGATGAATAATCAAACAGTAGGCCGTGGTATTGGCTGGTACATTGTCATGCGTTTCAAAATCTAGTCGAATGTCGATATTGGATGGCTTGACAGACTCTTCCAGGTATGAACAGTCAAAGACAATCAGTGGCGCTCTTGCCTTAAACGCTTGGGGTAGTAGCATGGGGCCGTTCTCTTTTTGATAATACGACCATCCAAATTTAGAAAACAAGTCGTATAGGGGGCCAAACTTATTTTTTGAAAAATCCAAATCCAGTCCCTCATAGGGGAAACACAGCTCCGTTGAGGGAAAGACGTGCATTTCTCAATTGCAGGTGATAATTGCGTGGCATCTTTGGTTTGTTGATACTTGCGATTCGTTTGAAAACCCACGATCAGGTAGAGAGGTCTCTCTGTATAGCGAGCTGTTTTTACAGACCAACTGTGTGTGTTGATGGTGGGCAACAGCGGATACTCATGGAGTGCCAAGCTTCTAAATTCCATGGGTAGAGGCATATCTCTCTTTACCATTTTGAGTATGTCCAGTTTTTTGCTATCTTCAAGGGTCACATGGGGCACTTTCCATAGCAAGCGTTGTAGTTGAATTATTGAATCTATGGGGGCATTGTCGGCTCCCTTGAGTGCCTTATTATCACTCCTGTCTCTCACTATTTAAAGCACTTGCCTTGCGTTGACCACAATGCGTTGGTGATCTTCGGCAAAGCCTAAAATCAGTTTAAGAGGTAAATATCCAGTAAAGGTCCCATCGGTGTGTACCATCCAGTCATTGGTCGAGTCAGGACACCAACCTGCCATGCAAAGTGTTTTACCTTCTTCCTCCCTATAAGAGGGGTATAGTTTCATGACACTGGAAATGCCCACATTTCGAGTGCTATCCACCACGATATCGTTAATGACATATCGCACTTCAGAAAACAGAAAGGCCAAACCATGGTTGGCCAACTTGGATGTGGTGGGTGTAGAGCCATCGGCTTTGGTGAGCCGAACTTCAATCTGAATGACACTTTCATGCGGTAGGGTGTAAATATCTTGGTTGTTGATAACAAATTGAATTTCATCATTGTTATTGAGACCAGGTGTTTGAGCTTGATAGGAATGGAGATCAATTCTTACCACTCCTGGTTGCTCCTCGATGCGGTTCGCTATCTCTAGGATAGAATTCATCATGAGGGTAGACGTGGTAATCCAAATGCTGTAAAATCTGCTTGTCTTGAGATGTTAACGTGTATTCACGTGGCAAACAACTAACACCATTCCTAGACGGTGTTGTTGCTTTATACACAAACTTCATAGTGGCTTTAGCACCAACTTGTAAGTCACTGGTGTGGTAGAATCTAGATCAATGAGTTGTTGATCTCTATTGATCAGTCTTAATGTTATATTACTAATACTATCGACAGCCACAGAAGGAAAAAGCACCACTGGAGGGTTTTCACGAATAATATACCCATTGGGCGATGTCACAATAAAGTCATAAAGCGAATGCGATGGTTCATGATTGGTGTACACTTGGCTAATAATATTACACGTCACCGACACATGATGGTCCTCAATGAATTTCACTTCATGGTCCGATTCATGTTTTTGTTGGGCTCCAACACACGTGGTTTAAATCCTAGTAATGGACCAATGGAATCGGGGTGTGTTTTAAAGTCAATGTTGAAGGTAGAGAAAATACTGCAGCGATGAGTGTTGGTATTGCCCACAAGTTCAAACTTGTGCGTTCCGTCGAGAAATGACTTTAAACCATACTCATTGATCAACACCACATAAATGTGTTCATAAATGTCATCGATCGTGTATCCACCAGAGTTCAAGGTGAGCACAGAATCATCATAGTAAAACTTGTTGTTCACATTTTCACTTATGTTGTATATTCGATTGTACTTTTCAAGAGAAACAAGTCCTAAACCATAGGGTTTTTCACTCAATTCGATAGGCGTGTAAAAGTCTAGGCTGACTTCAGGTCCACGTCCATGCAGTGCAAACGTTTTACTTTCTGCCGACATACTGGTGGCGTTTTAGCTTATGCTGCGTCTTATATAAAAAAATAAACAAGAACGTCCACACTGTTGGCTGTTAAACGTTTGCTCACGTTTCACATTATAATATATCTTGATCCTATTTCCAAAATAGGTCACTAGTTCCATGGGCGGGGGCAAATTCCCAAAACTGTCATAGTACCATACAGTGGATCCCTCTTTGACATAAGCTACATAATGCGTTCCTGGTCCTCGGTGATCATCCAAATTTGCGACACCCCCGGTACGATGACGACACCGCCGCGTGGCCAGCAGCACGTCGGTAACTCGATAACCAACGCTCTGCTTCACCACTGCGACACCAGGAATCCGGGGCCCAACTTACCTTGTTTGAGAGGTCCGGGTCACTTCCGCAGCAAAATCACCTCCAGATGACATGTCCCAACAGAAGAGCTCCAAAGGAGTGGAAGGAAGATGGAGAAGGGGACAACACACACAGGCTATCGTACAGACACCCCCCAATAACCGACAGAACTGCTACCGGAGGAATAATGCCACAACAGAAGATTAAAATTTTATAAATAAAAGGTTTAATATTAAAAATTTAAAGGAGCACCTCCACCAGAAACAGAACATGCATCAACCAGCACAAATTTACAATGTAGGCCAGATACCGCCTAACATGCTTGCTTGCAAAGCCAAGAAGAGAAAAGACTTAATTTAAAATAAAAATGTTAAACAGCCCAAAGGTTAAAATAAAAAATACATGCATAACACAATGAAAAAGGGCTTGATAATTTGCAAGGAATGCAATAGCGATCCGGCATGCATAGATCCATGTTAAAATATAAAGGAGCACCTTCACCAGAAACAGAAATAAAAATTAAATTAACCAAATTAAATTGTATCAGAAAACAATTCATTAATTTGCATGATGGAGATAAACACAGGAACAATTACTAAAAACACAATGTTAAACCGACAAGGTTAAATAAAAAAACATCTTAAGTTAACACAACACGTTTGAGTTTCGCGGTGGACGCCAAGAGACTGACCTCGAGACCATAAAACATCTCTTCATAACATGGCCACAAAAACACAAGGAAACCGCATGCCTGATCGTAATTACGGCAAACAATTAATAAAATTAAATTTAAACATTAGCAGAAGGAAATGAACGGCGGAAAACGATATGTCTAAATACTATTACAATAGTGAAACGCAACGGATCAAGAATAAATTACTATGTCAATCCCAAGATTGGCAAAAGAAAATAAATAATAATTTAAACGTAAAATAAATTAGAAATGTGTCTCCATAAGGTACGAAGAAAAGGGAACAAAATTAAAATAAATCAGGAAACGTAATTAAAACAGCAATAAAATTAGGCCTATAAAACAAATGAGGAACAGAATTAAAATATTACTATAAGATGACATCGGAGCTCCATAACAATAATATAAAAGAAAATTTAACAGATAACGTACTGTGACCGATCCAGTCAGGGTCAATTACCAGCCCCGGATGACAGAAGATGAAGGAACTCGGAGAGTCAGTATGACGTCATGGCATGACGCGGCGAGAGCAGGGGAATGCTCCAGAAGGTTCCAACCCCTCCCACTTTCTTTTTCTCGAAGAAGGACGGAGTTCCGGAATGCTCAGTATGTGAATCAGCAGTATGTGAGTCAGTAGTGCGTGGACGAGAATGTCACACAGCGGAGCACGGAAGATTAGCCCATGTCATGTAGACAGTGATTTTACATCGGGAACTTGAATGGTTTTTGTGAGTAACCAGCAGGCCATGAAGCCTGAAACTAGCGTGCATATATTGCCAGTGAGTTTTTTTACAGTGAAATATGTCAGTTTGTTGGTCGAACAGTGTGAATTTCAAGGCGATTTCGGACTCGCTAGTGTGTGAGGAAATAGTTAGAATTGATAAAGGAAGTCAGTTTATGCCGACAATTTATGTTCATTAAATATTGATACCAGGAGGTGTTTAAATTTACGAGTATCAGGGGAGGAACTATATAAGGATAGTCGAGGCGAAACATTATCGCGAGGCCCTATATTTTAACTGACATCCATTCGGAAATAGCATAGCAGTACGGCGTTTTAAGAAACGTAGTGAGAACGCAGTAAGGGAGGCCACATCTATTTTAAGCTTGTGTTGAAAGACTGTAGGCCACCAGCAACTTGATATGTCGGTCAAGGCCAGCTCGAAATAGCTCCTCGTGGAAGGAAGTGTGTCACCGGGCTAAAGGAAGTGAAAACATATAACTCAAGTGAACCAGGAACTAGACGCTTTAGTGTGCGAGCATGAATGTGCTCTGATATAGTGAGGTGTAATATTGCCGCATGGCAGCATGAACTTAATAGCCAGGGACTCATATATTCTGGGCATCAACATGCATATTAACACGCGAATTATGCTGCACTGAACTGCTAAGGGGCCATAATGGGATGAACGGTCTCAACGAGGTGGACGAGTGGACCATGGTTGGGACGTCGGGCCACGGCGCTGATGAAGGTGACGGGGGACAACCTGTGGGCAGACATGGGCGTCGCCAGGAGATCGGGAGTTGCCAGAGGCGGATACCTCTACCAGTACGCTGGGAGACCACATCGCGGGGACGCTGGAGCGACGCCGCCGCCCTGACGCCGCAGACGGTGACGACGCCGACGCCATGGATTTCCGAGGACGCCAGATATAATGTAAGACGTTTCCTTTCCATCCTTGTTCATCAGAAAGAAGAGAACTTCTACCTCGGATAGCCATGCAATGAGATAACCTGAGATCGTGTAACTTAACGCCCTTTATAATAATTTATTCCAGATTGAATAAGAGCATCATTTTTTTTTCTTTTCATAGGGTCGTGCAGATGTTTTTTTGTCTTTCTTCTCGGGTCATTCGACCTATATAAATTTACAGCATCAATGGTAGGAGTAAGACATGTATTTATTCTCTGAGTCATAATAATAATAATAATAATAATTTGAAATTGGGTAACCATAATAAGAGATGCCCATTTTGCTGGGAGATCCTAGCACGTCGATTTCAGAGGTCATTATTCGAATTCTATTCTGAAAGGTTTGTCACGGAATGAACAGATTTTTATAGCAATGAATATGGTTCAAGATTGCCGAATAAGGTTCCTTGGATAGGATGCCATATTATCATACGACCTCGTGGTCCCGATAAAGTTGATACGCTCTGTTAGTGTGGGTTCTTGAGACATGCTGATAATGCATGATTTATTTTGTAATGATGTTGTGTAAAGTTTATGTGATAATTATGTGGTAATTAGATATGGTATTATTCCGTCAAAATGTGACGAGATTATTCACGGGGCGACGGATGCCCGTTGAATTGTAGTTGTAAGGACAGGGTCCTCTTGACGAACGTGCCACGTTCATTGATGAATTGTATTGAATAGCGCAGGGGTGTAATTGATGGTGCGCTCGACAGTCAGGTTGTTTGGATCTTCACACAGAGTGTTCGGCGGAAGGGTTACGATTAAATGTTTGTTATGAGTATGAAATACGCTAGGGCGCCTTATTGCGAGGTTCTTAACCTTTCATAAACATTAGACAATGCCATAATTTAATTACAATGACGAATATGACCGTGTGGATCAAGGTTGTTGGAAAGAGGAAGATAAATTAGCAATAATAATAAGAATTAGTAGTGTAAATATGTAAGCACAATCTGGGTGTGTTAATAATTTATGATAGGTTATAATTAATTGTTGAAATGTCATAGTATGTGAAGCTGAGTCGATGTTTGAGTGCTATTTGATGTAACATGATGCTCTTTAATTATTCATTTGCAGTTCGATAGAGGAGATCCGTCCATTACTGTATAAGGGTAGACAGTTGTAATTTACGTAGATATTCGATATTTTCTTAGAGTTTTTTTTGCCACAGGTGAACTTTGTGTTGAGTGGCTAGTGATGTTTACATGCGTGTGCACCGATAAATTATGGTTAATTTAGCTTTTTGAAAGACGATCTCCCTGTCGGAACTTTAAGAGAGGACACCCACGAGTTTGAATAAGCGTAATTTTCTTTTCTTTGTTTAGGGACTATGAACTTTATTTCTTTTCCGGACTTTGTCCCACCATAACATTATACTCGTGCGTGATAGGCAGGTTGCATATTTATTTATCCTTTGGCCAATAAAGGAGCAGATGTGATTTTACGAGGGCTTTTACTTTCTTTTCTGTTTGTCAATTCAAGTTAGGGTTTTGCTTGTGAATCCTGGTTCAGTCTATTTACCATCCCAACCCGTAAACGACCCGAGACCCTTTGTCTCTAGCTCACTGGAGTTTTTCATAGTCTTGTCTGTATGAACCAAGATTCATGCCCTAATTTTTTTTATACCCACTCCCTTGGCTGTTTCTTCTAATGGGGCCGGGATGCTAGCCGGGTGATCGCCTGTCCCATTGGAGAAACGGGCACAGGGGGGGGGGGGGAAGTGGCGCCAACGTGTTGGGCTCGACGACGATGGTGTGTTTCGTTTCCGTCATGGGCATGTTTTTTTTGTACTCAATCATTTGTTGTGGTGATGGGAGTATACTGTGTGGTCAGATTCGTGCCTTTGATGGGAGCGCGATACTTGCCATGTGTAATTCTTGTGTAAAATTAACCTCGTATCACACTGAGCCTTTAGTGAACCATTTGACAGGGTTAGTACACGATCTCAGGTTATGGCTATACTCGACGACCTACATTCCCATGTAGGCCCCTATATTTAAGTTGTATTGTAAGATGTCACAAGTAGTAACCACAGAAAATATTGCTGATATATTAAAACAAATCCAAGTTGGATTAACTGGTCTAACCACTGAAATTAATAATGTTAAGGATAGTGTTGGGTCAATTAAAACAAACATGAAGAGCGATATGGATCGCTTATGGACGGCACAAGAGAGTGTCGGCATTCAGGTAGCAGAGGTACAGAGGACACAAGAGAGTGTCGGCGTTCAGGTAGCAGAGGTACAGAGGACACAAGAGGGTGTCGGTATTCAGGTAGCAGGAATAAAAAAGGATGTTAGTGATAAAGTTGATGGTCTCAGAACCGACTTATTAGAAGTCATGGGATCTAATCTTAAGAGTTTAGAATCTCATTTGCAGAAAAACATTGATGCTGTAGAACGTAATCTTAGGCTATCAGGAAAGGCTATAGACAATAAGATTAATCTACTCGATAAAAAGGTAGAAACTACATTCCAAGTGCTCACCGCGGAGCTCAAAGATTCTATGGCACGGCAAATCAGGGATACTCAGATTTCGCTTCGGGGGAATATTGAAGGACTTGAGGAGAAGTTGAACAGTAATATTAAATGCATGGGACAAGATTTGACGGCAAAAATTGAGCAAATTGGTCAGTCTAGCGAGGAAACCCTGGATAAGTTGAAACAGGACGTGTCAGGTTGGAAAGAAGAGGTTGCGAAGGACGTGAAAAACATGCAGATACAGGTTGAATCATTCCAGGACACGTATGACAGGAAAATCACTCATTCACAAACGACATTACTCGAACATGTGAGAGAATCTATCCACACTTCCATTGTTGAGTTGGAGGAGAAGATCATTATTCAACAGGGAAGGCAACTCACTCGATTAGGCAACTTAGAGGCGGAAATGACGCAGATAAAAGACAAATCGGAGTCAGAAAGGGTTAGATGGTCCGAAATTGAAACCACGCCACATCTTAACGGGATGGAAAGTGAAAACGCCCCATTTTCTAGAAAGGCGGGTGAGGTAGATGCAACGCCGAGAATACGGAGTACAAATCCCGCGGGATACCTAACTATCATTAGAAGTATCGACCACCAGCCGAGGAAATTCTCGGGGAACAATGGGACTAATAACGTCACACCTATCGAATTTATGAGGGAGGTCCGTGAATACATGGCGGAGAATAAGATACCACGTGAGAGGGAACTAAGAGTTATTGAGAGGTCCCTGGAATCGACAGCATTAACTTGGTTTCGCGCATTTCGATACACGTTCACGAGCACGGATGAGTTCGAACGATTATTAATCAAACGTTTTTGGAGCCCTGAAGAACAATTGAACATACGGGCGGAACTATACGCTAAACGGTATGCGACATCCAATCCGACTAGGTACGCGGGGTACTTCGCGTCGCAACTCGCCAGGCTGCAGTATTTGACTCCACCAGTGCCGGAGGACGAATTGGTCCAGGCCATTATTCGACAGTTACCTGTAGAGGTCCAGAAGAGTGTAATAGCGTCAGGAGCCGAGACTTAAGAGGGATGTGAAGAGATTCTTCGAAAACTGGACCACACTAGCGCACAGTTACAGGCGAGGTCCGGACGACAGGAAAATAGAGATGTGAACACGGTCGTGATTGACAGAATTGCGCAGACGGAAGAGCGAACGCCGCGGGAGACGGACAGGCCAAGAGACACGGGGTACTATCGGAGCCGAGATAGGAGCTACGGTGGAACAGACAAGCGACCCAGATGGAGGAATAAACCGTATGAAGAACGTAGGAGATCCCGATTCAACAATACGAAGGGACGATATGGTGAATATCAACGAAGGCAGTCAAATCAATATTATCAAAGACAGAATGCCTATAGGGATTCTCGTTCGCAGGGGTCGCGGCCGAGCTATACGGAAAGACATCGAGAGAGCCAGGAATATTTACAACAATTACGGAGTAATCCATCCGCACCACCGGGGGAAGCTGACCGACCACCTGACACAAGTCGGTCAGATCAACAAAAAAAACTTCAAATTAAGAAATTCCTCAAACCTTGGTCCTCCCGAACTGATAGAAATTCAAGAGATATTTCAGGATACCGACTCGTCCGAATGAATTAATGGCTACGGACCTGTATGGCCCCCTTCCGAGGTCCACCAGGGGTAACCAATACATTTTGGTGACGATGGATGTGTTTTCCAAATTAGTCATGTTGCACCCTATCCAGAAGGCAACATCCCGATACGTGATTCGCAGGATCGAAATCGGCGTGATTCCAACTGCAGGGAAGCCAGAGTTCCTTCTGAGCGATCACGGAACGCAGTTCACGAGCGCCGAATTTCAGGAAGCTATGGCACGACTCGGCATAAGGCATATCTTGAGCTCCATAAGATACCCAGAAGGAAATCCTGTTGAAAGAGTAAATGCGGAGATTGGAAAGTACTGCCGGATTTACTGTCATGAATAGCATCATCGATGGATGGAAGTGTTGCCCATAATTGAACGTTGCTTGAATTCTACAACACATGAGAGTACCAGACAAATTCCTTGCCTTCTGCACCATGGACGAAAACCAAGTAGACCTTGGCATGCTGTTATACAGGCACCCCCAGAGATTGAGCCGTCGGTGCACAGGAGAAACGAACTGGCTCGGGAGAGGATGCAGCTACAGGCGCAGAAACGGGAGAGAAGGAAGGCTGGCCGCCGTTTTCGCGAGCCAATTCGAGTCAATGACCTAGTGCTGATTCGAAAACCCACGTCATCAAACTTACCACTCAGAGTGTATGGGAAATTTGCGCGCCCATTTTCGGGACCCCATAGGGTTGCCAGAGTGATGGACAACAATTGCTATAGGGTGGTTGACAACGTCAGGAATGCACTTGTTGGGAATTTCAATGCTGAGAATCTGCGGAAGTATCACCGGCAAGCCCGTTAGTCAGCATTGAGGAGATGACTGAAAAAGATCGTTCACATGCATCACTTGAGGAAAAACATAAGCTATGTTCCCACCGCTTATATTTTGAAGGCCGCGGGAGAGATGTGACCGATCCAGTCAGGGTCAATTACCAGCCCCGGATGACAGAAGATGAAGGAACTCGGAGAGTCAGTATGACGTCATGGCATGACGCGGCGAGAGCAGGGGAATGCTCCAGAAGGTTCCAACCCCTCCCACTTTCTTTTTCTCGAAGAAGGACGGAGTTCCGGAATGCTCAGTATGTGAATCAGCAGTATGTGAGTCAGTAGTGCGTGGACGAGAATGTCACACAGCGGAGCACGGAAGATTAGCCCATGTCATGTAGACATTGATTTTACATCGGGAACTTGAATGGTTTTTGTGAGTAACCAGCAGGCCATGAAGCCTGAAACTAGCGTGCATATATTGCCAGTGAGTTTTTTTACAGTGAAATATGTCAGTTTGTTGGTCGAACAGTGTGATTTTCAAGGCGATTTCGGACTCGCTAGTGTGTGAGGAAATAGTTAGAATTGATAAAGGAAGTCAGTTTATGCCGACAATTTATGTTCATTAAATATTGATACCAGGAGGTGTTTAAATTTACGAGTATCAGGGGAGGAACTATATAAGGATAGTCGAGGCGAAACATTATCGCGAGGTCCTATATTTTAACTGACATCCATTCGGAAATAGCATAGCAGTACGGCGTTTTAAGAAACGTAGTGAGAACGCAGTAAGGGAGGCCACATCTATTTTAAGCTTGTGTTGAAAGACTGTAGGCCACCAGCAACTTGATATGTCGGTCAAGGCCAGCTCGAAATAGCTCCTCGTGGAAGGAAGTGTGTCACCGGGCTAAAGGAAGTGAAAACATATAACTCAAGTGAACCAGGAACTAGACGCTTTAGTGTGCGAGCATGAATGTGCTCTGATATAGTGAGGTGTAATATTGCCGCATGGCAGCATGAACTTAATAGCCAGGGACTCATATATTCTGGGCATCAACATGCATATTAACACGCGAATTATGCTGCACTGAACTGCTAAGGGGCCATAATGGGATGAACGGTCTCAACGAGGTGGACGAGTGGACCATGGTTGGGACGTCGGGCCACGGCGCTGATGAAGGTGACGGGGGACAACCTGTGGGCAGACATGGGCGTCGCCAGGAGATCGGGAGTTGCCAGAGGCGGATACCTCTACCAGTACGCTGGGAGACCACATCGCGGGGACGCTGGAGCGACGCCGCCGCCCTGACGCCGCAGACGGTGACGACGCCGACGCCATGGATTTCCGAGGACGCCAGATATAAAGTAAGACGTTTCCTTTCCATCCTTGTTCATCAGAAAGAAGAGAACTTCTACCTCGGATAGCCATGCAATGAGATAACCTGAGATCGTGTAACTTAACGCCCTTTATAATAATTTATTCCAGATTGAATAAGAGCATCATTTTTTTTTCTTTTCATAGGGTCGTGCAGATGTTTTTTTGTCTTTCTTCTCGGGTCATTCGACCTATATAAATTTACAGCATCAATGGTAGGAGTAAGACATGTATTTATTCTCTGAGTCATAATAATAATAATAATAATAATTTGAAATTGGGTAACCATAATAAGAGATGCCCATTTTGCTGGGAGATCCTAGCACGTCGATTTCAGAGGTCATTATTCGAATTCTATTCTGAAAGGTTTGTCACGGAATGAACAGATTTTTATAGCAATGAATATGGTTCAATATTGCCGAATAAGGTTCCTTGGATAGGATGCCATATTATCATACGACCTCGTGGTCCCGATAAAGTTGATACGCTCTGTTAGTGTGGGTTCTTGAGACATGCTGATAATGCATGATTTATTTTGTAATGATGTTGTGTAAAGTTTATGTGATAATTATGTGGTAATTAGATATGGTATTATTCCGTCAAAATGTGACGAGATTATTCACGGGGCGACGGATGCCCGTTGAATTGTAGTTGTAAGGACAGGGTCCTCTTGACGAACGTGCCACGTTCATTGATGAATTGTATTGAATAGCGCAGGGGTGTAATTGATGGTGCGCTCGACAGTCAGGTTGTTTGGATCTTCACACAGAGTGTTCGGCGGAAGGGTTACGATTAAATGTTTGTTATGAGTATGAAATACGCTAGGGCGCCTTATTGCGAGGTTCTTAACCTTTCATAAACATTAGACAATGCCATAATTTAATTACAATGACGAATATGACCGTGTGGATCAAAGTTGTTGGAAAGAGGAAGATAAATTAGCAATAATAATAAGAATTAGTAGTGTAAATATGTAAGCACAATCTGGGTGTGTTAATAATTTATGATAGGTTATAATTAATTGTTGAAATGTCATAGTATGTGAAGCTGAGTCGATGTTTGAGTGCTATTTGATGTAACATGATGCTCTTTAATTATTCATTTGCAGTTCGATAGAGGAGATCCGTCCATTACTGTATAAGGGTAGACAGTTGTAATTTACGTAGATATTCGATATTTTCTTAGAGTTTTTTTGCCGCAGGTGAACTTTGTGTTGAGTGGCTAGTGATGTTTACATGCGTGTGCACCGATAAATTATGGTTAATTTAGCTTTTTGAAAGACGATCTCCCTGTCGGAACTTTAAGAGAGGACACCCACGAGTTTGAATAAGCGTAATTTTCTTTTCTTTGTTTAGGGACTATGAACTTTATTTCTTTTCCGGACTTTGTCCCACCATAACATTATACTCGTGCGTGATAGGCAGGTTGCATATTTATTTATCCTTTGGCCAATAAAGGAGCAGATGTGATTTTACGAGGGCTTTTACTTTCTTTTCTGTTTGTCAATTCAAGTTAGGGTTTTGCTTGTGAATCCTGGTTCAGTCTATTTACCATCCCAACCCGTAAACGACCCGAGACCCTTTGTCTCTAGCTCACTGGAGTTTTTCATAGTCTTGTCTGTATGAACCAAGATTCATGCCCTAATTTTTTTATACCCACTCCCTTGGCTGTTTCTTCTAATGGGGCCGGGATGCTAGCCGGGTGATCGCCTGTCCCATTGGAGAAACGGGCACAGTACCTTATTTCCTACTCAGCGGAGACACACTAATAATAAAATAATTAACATATAATTTTTAAATTCTGTACGTCACTACATGTGCTTCACAAAAAATGGCTAACCAGGCACATGCGTTGTTTGGGTCACAATCACAGGTCTCCATCGAGATGCGACCACATTTCACACGTCCACTACACGGCGAGACGATGAAATTCACAACCTGAAGAGAACAGGCAATTCCTTTTTCTCTTGAATACATATATTTCGAAGAGAATGGGGGCCAGAGCCCCCATCAACGGAGACACCTTTCACGACCAGTCGGCTAGATGTGTTTACTTCACGATGGCTAATGGACTCCACAAAATGGCGGAGAATTTTTGCGTGTCAAGTGCCGAACTGCCTTCATGTAAAATTTATTGTCCAATCAGAGATTGACACATCAAACAACAATGTCATAAATAGGAAATAAATTTGGCGGTATCATGACTACACTGGCATTTGTTTCATGACGAAGAATGTAATTGTCTTTCAATTATGTCATGCGTATAAAGAGTTTTATAAGGCGCAGTACACACCATCTAGCGGAGCTGCAGGAACTACTTGAAGACTTTCCAAAGTCCGACAGCAGCTACCATCTCGTGGTCACAGGCGGAACTGAGCGACGAAGAGGTCGTTTCAAAATGTCAAGAACTGCATCCATAGGAATTTACATGTTTGAAATGTTGGGACGGGCACTTGCACGTAACAGTCTCCCTCCCTTAAGCGTGAACACCGTTCACGAATATGCCTAGGCATAGACAGTACTCCTTAACTAGTCGATTCACCAGAGATGTTTCCCGAAGATAATGTTCACCAGTTAACTCCAATTGATGGATGAAACCGCATCGTTTTGGTTAGGAAGAATGCAGGGTCAAATTATCAGTGATGGGATAATTCATCACCTCGCTAACCACTTAGTCAAAAGCATCACTGTGTCCAAAAATCTTCAGAAACGCAGAACACCAGCACCAGCAGTGCTTTCAGAGTCCGAGACACGTAAGGAAAATTTCCAACAAGTCCAAGGTAGGTCGCTTTAGACGAAGTAGGAGGAAGCAATGTGCCATATATCATTCGACACGTGGGCAGCCATTTACAATAACATAAGTTAATCTAATTTCAAAAAAGGTTTACAGAATTACTAATTCTTACTACATTTTACAAAGAGAAACAAGGTTGAATTTAAATGAAGAAAATATTTCTGACCATGCCCTAGATCCGTGCTTACAAAATTTCATTAACAAGTTTACCTTTTTACAGATTCGAAGTACATTTCAAGATTACAAGAGTTAGACGACTATACACTTAGAAGGAACTACGGTAGAGGAATGACCACTTAAATTCCCAAAGGGAACAGGAATACAAGGTTACCATGAGTTAGGTCTCCCACCGAGCCCAACATACATGTTAGCATCTTCCATGAAACATCAAAATTAGGTACACTTTTACAATTTACCATTACAATGGGAACTTCCCAACATTAACATTTTGTATCCCATCAGAGTTTGCATACCCAGTTCAAAATTCCAGAAGGAACAGATACCTGAAGGCTTCAATGAAGGTTAGGGACACTCTACATTATACAAAATTCGTTTTACAAAATTTACGGTAGCATTTCCTCATTAGACACCTCTCCACCTCGCTTAATGTGCGATAGATGCACTCTTGAAATTATGTTTGCCTTGGGGTTTTGAAAAGGAAAATTAATTAATCTGACATGTGTGCCTCTACATAGTTGGTTCGTGACCGCACGCATTACTTGGCATGGGAACACTGAGGAATTCAAACGCAGTTACAGTAACGACAAAAACGAAGAGAAAATGGCAGCGCAGAAAACCAAACACCAATACACTCACACAAGGAACCAAATTGAGGTTCGACACCCGATGAGAATACAGCCGACATCCGCCTGGGTGAGAAAAATCCAACATAAAAAGAACTAAGTTCAACAGTACACGAAGTACAAATGAGGTTTCCTCGTTCAGGTTAAAGACACTAACACGTACAACCAAAGGATGCCTAACATGGCCCGAAAATACGGTTAGATGAGAAACAAGCCGCTCTTGTCGAAAGACGAGGCTAACAGAGAACACTTACGCACCATTCCAAACGATAAAGCCGAAAAATTTAGGATTATTAATCAAAAGCAGAAAATTTTTCTCAAACTACAGTGGCTGATGACCGAGATTGCCATAGCATGAACTAAAACAGAAGGCCTATGTAATTTACGGTTAGCATGAGGCAACAGGTGACCCTGATTTCCAGCAACAAGAGATTACTAGCTTTAAAAGTAAAACAAGCTGACTTACAGAACCTGATGACCATAATGTCCAACAGAAATTTAACCCCAGTAAATTTTGAAGACCCTATATTAATTAATTAAGAAGGAAAGCACATTACATTATGGCTGTTCACGAACTGAGATCTCATATTCACAACAACATATTCATCGCACAACATACTCCAATAATAGCGATACATAATTTTTACCACCCAGAAAAATAATTCCCATTAATACTCAAATATGCAAGTTATGTAGTCGTAGAGATATCATAACACAAACAAATACAATTAAAAACACAATACCCTTACAATTACATTACACTACACATACTTGCATTTCATCGAACAGACCAGTCCCATACCAAGCCAGTTCGGATCGTGCAAGTCCTATACACAACCTGCCCAGGGATCAAACCAAGAAAGAATCCCATACTTCTAACCTAGCTAACCCCAGACAGTAGATATCTCCACGTAAAACACTCCTACATATTCGCTTTAGTTGAAAATTACAAGGAAAGCAACTAATAAAAATACGATCCTAACCTTACTTTTGCAAACAAAACAACGCCTGAATTACCCCACCCTACAAATCTAAATCAAATCTACGTTAACACATACATACAGACATGATTTGCACAACATATACGCTTATCCCAGAACGATTGCAGTATAATGTAAGTTTAAGAACAAAAATTACAAATCGCACATTGCGATAGAAACACCTCAAAACAAACACTTACCTTGAATGAGTTAGGGAAGAATTTCTAGCCAAATAATAGTGACATGCACGTTAAATGTGCCTTCTGGCACCACAATAGGGACATAGGGCGAGCAGATTTCCATAGGTTAGCCCTTTTAATCGGACTCCACTTTGCCATAACACCAATAGGCGTGATAGTAGCATAATAAAAATATCACGAGAACAGCATATCAGCACAGAATATCATGCAAGAAACATACAGGAACACAACAGTCTTCTTAAACACCGACATTGCCCCGACAACTGAAATTTCGACAAATAACATCATGCACAATGCTGTCCAGAACTGCATACGTCACCGCCTGCTTGGCTCGAAAACAGAAAGCTAAATTACAAAAATTGGCACAAAACATCTGGCTAACAGCCTCCGACAGAGCTCCAGGACTCCTTCACACGAAGCAAGTAGGCTATCAGAACATTAAGAAATCCCATTTCCCATGCCAAGAACACATGTCAGTCACTCACCGAGCTGCTTCTTCAGTTGGAATGTTGCACACAAACAGGGTAAAATACAGGAGTAAACGCCTCGCTTAGAACAGCATATGGATATCCAGAGGCAAACATGAAACACAACAAACGACAAGGATTAGCAAAACATAACATTAAGTGCACTGGCCCGACAAAATCCCACCAACAAACGAGCCATCAGCACTAGAGGAGTCCATAAAACAGCCTGTGGGTACTGGGGAGGGGATAGTTACGGAAGCTAACTCGAGCTCGGTCTGCTACCACTGCTACACCCCGCACGATGATGACACCGCCGCGTGGCCAGCAGCACGTCGGTAACTCGTAAACCACGCTCTGCTACCACTGCGACACCCCCGGTACGATGACGACACCGCCGCGTGGCCAGCAGCACGTCGGTAACTCGATAACCAACGCTCTGCTTCACCACTGCGACACCAGGAATCCGGGGCCCAACTTACCTTGTTTGAGAGGTCCGGGTCACTTCCGCAGCAAAATCACCTCCAGATGACATGTCCCAACAGAAGAGCTCCAAAGGAGTGGAAGGAAGATGGAGAAGGGGACAACACACACAGGCTATCGTACAGACACCCCCCCAATAACCAACGGAACGGCCGCCGGAGGAATAATGCCACAACAGAAGATTAAAATTTTATAAATAAAAGGTTTAATATTAAAAATTTAAAGGAGCACCTTCACCAGAAACAGAACATGCATCAACCAGCACAAATTTACAATGTAGGCCAGATACCGCCTAACATGCTTGCTTGCAAAGCCAAGAAGAGAAAAGACTTAATTTAAAATAAAAATGTTAAACAGCCCAAAGGTTAAAATAAAAATTACATGCATAACACAATGAAAAAGGGCTTGATAATTTGCAAGGGAATGCAATAGCGATCCGGCATGCGTAGATCCATGTTAAAATATAAAGGAGCACCTTCACCAGAAACAGAAATAAAAATTAAATTAACCAAATTAAATTGTATCAGAAAACAATTCATTAATTTGCATGATGGAGATAAACACAGGAACAATTACTAAAAACACAATGTTAAACCGACAAGGTTAAATAAAAAAACATCTTAAGTTAACACAACACGTTTGAGTTTCGCGGTGGACGCCAAGAGACTGACCTCGAGACCATAATGCATCTCTTCATAACATGGCCACAAAAACACAAGGAAACCGCATGCCTGATCGTAATTACGGCAAACAATTAATAAAATTAAATTTAAACATTAGCAGAAGGAAATGAACGGCGGAAAACGATATGTCTAAATACTATTACAATAGTGAAACGCAACGGATCAAGAATAAATTACTATGTCAATCCCAAGATTGGCAAAAGAAAATAAATAATAATTTAAACGTAAAATAAATTAGAAATGTGTCTCCATAAGGTACTGTCCCCGTTTACCTGGATAGTAGGCTGTCAGATATCCGCCCCCTCAATCGGATTGCCAACAATCAATCGCACCGGCTCAGCTACATCAATGAAAATGGCACTGACAGATACTATCGAGATAAGAGCACAGAAGTTCACAGGAAATCATTGTGGAACACACCAAAATAGACGGGGGTTCATACTTACCGTTACTTACCTCTTAATTATCTCGGGGATTGAGTTGACAACAGGATCACTAAAGTCTGTTCACACAATAACCTCCACCATGACATTTAAAAATGAACCAGAACGAAGACGAGAACTTTGAACTGTACAAAAGCTTTATTTCAAATAAAGGGTATGATTTTACTAACACAACAAAATAAACGTGGCTATCAGTAGCCCATGTCAATCTGACTACGTCCTCCTGTAGGACTTGCAAACATTATCATACAACATGATATAGAAGATTTTAGCTCCCACGAGCTCCAAATAACGTAATATTCATAACATAATTGGATTGGAAAAGGACGTCAGGGTGTGACATATATAGAGCACTTGGTTTCCTTTTAATAAACATGACAATGGTATTTATAGTCGTAAGGCCAGAGTGTGGACGACCTAGCCCGCTGATAACCAGATGTTGGCACAGCTGTGAGCTACCCTCCAACCTGTTGCATACTGGTCAAATAGACTCCCTTCTCACGTGCTACGTTATGTAAGAATACAGCTTGCTCTCTCAAGCTTTTAAATGTCTACAAGACAACTCACATTATAATTACGCAAATCTTTCAAGTACTTTGCTCACATCCTATTGGATCATTATTTTAATTCCTTAAACTTGATAAGTTCAATCCAAATGTTTAATTAGCTCTTAAATGTTTATAACAAAATCACATAAATTATTTATAACAATTAGAAATTGTTTATAATGTTTGTCAAAGACAATAAAAATATTATAAGCACGCCTTTAACATCACTCTCGTTCCACATTATTTTCAAAAATATTTACAGCAATTATTTACAATATTAACATTTAAATTGTTTAAATTATTAATTTAAGAAATACATTAACCACATGTTCATCCGGTTGGTAATTTTATAATCGTGTTTAATATAATCGACCAATGAAGGTTAGTTATACATGTTAATGTCACAATCTGGTTTAATAAAGGTTTTAATAATGATTTGTGACGGTAATCTTCATTCAAAATCTTATCTCATATTCTTTCAAAACTCGTGTTAATTATAACAGTAAATTCACTTGATTAATTTTCAACGAACTATGACAATCTTACTCCAGCGGAAAATCCTTCGCTAACAAGTTAATGCACAAACTGCATTAAAAATTAGGCCCAAAATTCATCATATATTAATCTATATGGCATTAAAAACTTCCACATAACTTACAAAAACTTCCACAAATAATTCTTTAACATTAATTCCTGTGGGAACTTCCTTCATATTCAAGGGCATTATACATCAGCGACTTTCAACACGCGCTGCACTAGCGATTATACATTCATAGTTCCACTTAAAAATTCTAATAATCATTAATTGTTTCAAAACTGTTTTTATTTAACCTTCGTGGATTTCATTCATGAACCGAAATGAAGTCAAAACTTGCCAATCACAAATAAATTTAATAGTGAATACGCTTATATACGCCTGTCTGGTCTATCAAAATTTAAGATTAACATCTTAAAAGAAATTGTAGTATAAAAATACTATCATCAAATAAAGTGCGACTAAAATGCAAAGTATTCGAATAGAATCCAATTAGACTGGGGAATGCAAACATCGTTCTATAAATCTCTAATTGAGAAAAACTCCTAACAAAAGTTCTTGACTTTAACCCCCTTAGCGTGTACGGCGCAACGGTGCGCCCACTAGCCTGCTACGTTCACAGCGTGTACGGCGCAATGGTGCGCCGTCGAATTTGAAACGCCCGCTACGTGGACTTCGTAATAGTTATTTATTTGGTCGTAAGATGGCAGGAAGAGGCAACTTTTGGCTACACTTCGAGCTACTTATTATTGCCAGGAGGTGTCGCATATCTTCACAGTCATTTATTTTTCAGATCTCTGCACACGTGTTTCCGCTTTTGCGGACCGTGAGTTTGCTTGTAAACATGGCAGGTCGTGGCACAGATATTGATGACAAAGAAATAGCTAATTTGCTCGATATTATTGCAAACGGAAGTGAATCAGAGTGTGACAGCGATATAGAGGATGCGTTCGCTATAACTTCCAGTGAAGATAGTGATGCTGACGATGTAATTCGTGATAGAACGCCAATAAATACGAACACATTAGGCGGCTGTGATATTGTCCCAGTATTGACGTGCCGCTGACCAGGGATAACCAGGTTATTAATAGTTTATAATATTATGTTATATGTTGTTCTTATTGTGTGTGTTTTTTGAAAACTTTTGCCAGTACGTTTGGAAATTATAGCGAAATGCATATGACACCGCGCTTACCATTGGGAGTAGGCTAGAAATAATGCACGTTGTGGGTGCAGCCCAGAGTTTCACAATATCACGCTTGAGGGGTTAATGCATTCCATAATTCATTATTAAAGTTACTCTTTCACAAAAGTGTCTATGATGCAATGTTCATTCATAACTGACGATAAACGTCTGTGTTGCAATCAATTCAAATAACGACTAGTATTTCCAAGATCGTCGACAACGTAAGAGATTTTAACGCTCTAAAATCATTTAAATGTTCTTCCTTCTTGATGATGACAGAAAATTGGTCAAAGTAATTAAACTGGGGTAGAATTACTTTAATAAAATGACACGCTGTCTGAATTTAAATCTGCCATAAAAATCATTAACTTATAGTCAAATCGTGACTACAAAAATATTAATTACTGAAAAATCTAAATATCAGTCTCAACTGATTCAAAATCATTTAACTATGCCCATGACATAACAATGTCTTAATAAATCGTCGAAAAAGGCATAACTCAACAAGGTGTACTGAGAATAGGAATCTCAACAAGAAAATAGGGCAAAAACATGAGGATAAAAATATGGGAAAAATGGTTGCTCAAACATTATTAGGAAACTCGAATACAATAAACGTTCACGACTACCTTATCTGCCGATTGACGTTCCAGAGGAAAATTCCCCAAAGAAGACTGCTGATGGATCCATTTCACCAAGTTAAAGCTGAGCTCCATCCTCGAAATAGGAAATAGCACCCTCGGAGAATCGAACTGCTTCCTTCTCCGTGAATCGCTCTGCTCCTCGAAGACGAATAGACATCCTTCCGGCAATAATCTTCTTTGTGAGTCGGGATATCCCTGACCTCTCTTGAAAAATTCCCTGAAGTTCCAGTAGACAATCGTCATGAAGTTTTGTAGAAATTTCCGAAGAAATTATTCATATTGAAAGAGTATGAAATCATTTTCATGGCTGTTCGATGGTATTCAGCCTTTAATCACGAAACATGGGTGTAGATGGTATTCACCACATGTTCGCTTGTGTGGAATAGCAATTAGCGAAGTTCCATGTTGCCATCTTACTCTGTTGAAATATGTCCCAATTGCATTAAGTCCTTTAGCCTTCCATCTGCTCTTCGGTTGTAGTCATAGAAGAACAAACTGCCGTATTAAATTGCTCCATTATACTGTAGCGTTGTGTAACAAAGCAATCTGAAGTCTTTCTATTCCACTCGCAGCGTTAGCCGTGGCGTTGATTCTGGCTATACAAAATTGCTTCTCAGGTGGCGAGATAATCACTTTTGTCAGTCGTATAAAACTGCTAATATCTTTTAAACTAATCGGTCGAAATTGTTCAGCTTTTCTCTATTACTTTATGTATCACTGCACAATACAATTAGCTTATCGGCGACCGCTAACTGTTCAAAACTAAACTTGTAGAAGCGTTTTAAGGTCCGTCTCAACTTCACCTAGTTTGACATGGATCTCGTTAATATAGTGGCTTCGCCACGCGTTATAAAGACGATTCTTTTCACTACTGTTCACTTCGACGTCTCACTATAATGAATGTATAAGAAAAGAACTTTCACAATTATACTTCGATGATCTGAGAATGAGATCTGAGAATGATCGGAGAATGAAAGGGACTCCTCTCTTCTGCGCAAGCCCTTTTATTAACTTCACGAGGGGCGTTTCCATCCCTTCCAGAGCGTGATACTGCGTCATCGCTAAAAGTTCCAACTTCGTTAATACATGACGGATTTTCAAAATTCAAAAACTGAAAATAAATTTCACCAAATTTCCAAATCAATGCTTCTACTGCAAATGGATTTCCACAATTCTGCATTCCAAAAGTAATAAAAATACCATAGTTTCAGCAATCTCCGTCTTCCTTTAAACTATCGTTCATTGGTTCAAGCCTCTCCTCCAATAGCATAGTTTCTTCCTCAGCAGAATTCCTCGTTTCCTGCGACTGCGTCGTAAATCTTGGAACATTCTCGACTAAATGCTGACGTCACTGAGAATCTCAGCTCAAGTAGCCTGCTGGTATAACATTTGCGTCATCCGTGCTTACGTCATGACTACCCACGTCATAACTATGACAGCCATAACTCTCATTGTATTTTCCAATATAGCCACCGTGGTCTCTACATAATTCAATTACGGGGGCATTCTCCTCTCACCACGTTTTAAAAACAGTTGCAAATTGTTTTTAAACTCAATGTTACAAGTCTCTCAACTCTCTTGAACACGAAATTGAATTATTACTGGCTTACTCTAGGATAGTATTTCCTCTATGTTCCTTAATCATATATTTCTTCTACTCTGGGTTGTGTGTGGTTAATGTATTCTTTCCTCTCTACTTTCTCTTCTGACCAGTATTTCTATTTTCTAAGTTCTGCTGGCTCGTAGAAGGTCCAGGATCGATTACAACATCCTGCCTTTTCTTTTGATTGTCAGCTTCTTTATCCCTTAATTCTTTTAAGTATTGCTGGCTTTCCTTCTCTCTTTGCTGATACTGATCGGGTGTCATAACCTGACCTTGAGTATTCTGTTTTCTATTATAGTTTCGGTTATACCCATTATTGTTGTAATATCTGCCTCTTCCATTGTAGTTTCCTCGGTTGTAGTTCCAACCTCTTCTCTGTTGATACGGTCGGTAACCTTGTGATCTGTTATTCCTAAACTGATTATTCCTGTGAGGACCTACATTGTCAGTTTTCTCCTCCTCTGGCTTGTCAGTTTGTTGGACTTGGTCCATATATACCGTATTGATTTCTTTAAACTCCTGCCTTTGACCTTTCTGTACTACGTTAGGCATTGGACTTGTGTAGTCTAACCTTCTCAGTAATTCATCCATGCTGGATAAATCCCTGATGTTGGACGAAATTATTAGTCTCCTCACCTCAACTGGCAGCATACGAGAAATCGCATCAATTAGTTGCTCCGTGGACAATGGGGGTTGTAAGAATCTCAAGCGGGACAATTGACTCGTAAAGAAATCAGCGTACCGTGTTGGAAGAGTACCTGAGTATTTTCTTGAATACACCTCCGCTCTTAACGAATTCTGCGCTTCTATGGACCAAAATCGTTTGATTAATGCCTCTGCAAACTCGTCAAAGTTACTGAATGTGTATCTAAATGCGAGAAACCATTCGAGGGGTCCTCCAATCAGATATCTCTCTACTATCTTCATCTCTCTCTCTCTGGGAATGTGAGCTTCGATGAAATAATCTTTGAGATTCCTTACATACTCTATAGGTGTCAATCTATCAGTGTTACTGAATTTTTGTGGTTTGTCTTCGAAATTCCTGATGACCGTCACGTTCCTCGGATATGAATCCGGATAGTTTTTCCCACTATCTCGATAGTTCCACTCAGGTTCCATATTACTCTCGTCATCCTCCTCTCTGAATCTGGATACACGTTCTTCAGGAGTCACGTCTCTCTCTTCTGGATCTAGGTTATATCTTCTGGTATAATTCCTATTCAATTCGCACGCCAAGCCTTCTGTATCCTTGTCGGTGATTTCCGTTAAGACTTTCTTGATTATCTCTTCTTTGTAGTTCTGCATTAAACTAGCCTCTCCTAACTTCAAATTTTGCAGTTTACTCGTCGTTTCATTTACATCAGAGACAACTTTATGCATCTGTTCCTCTAATGTAGATTTTAATGTTTGCATATCCTGATCTAGTTGTGTTCTATCGTCAACTTGTTTTTCGGATAGCGAATTTATCCTGACGCTTAAATCTTTCCTAATCTGTACTACTTCATTGTTAATTTCTATCTGAGTACTGGCAAGTTTTCTTTCAATCCTTTCCTGAATTTGGGTTACAAGTTCCCCACTTGACTTATTCCACTCGTCTTTCCATACCGCTACGTTTGCTGTTAACATTTCTGCTATGTCTACTTCGATATCCTCTTTTAATAATCTATTATGGTCTAATACCTGGGTTCTCATGACCTCTACATCATACTTCAACTCTGCTAAAGACGTTGTTGTTCTAACTGATTCATCAACTAACCTAGTCGCTAATGCAGTTATATTACGCGTACAAAGAGTTTTTGAGTTTTCGATTTCTTCCCTGACTTTATTTACATCAGTTTGGACTTTAGTAATATCTACGAAAACTGTGTTGACTTCTACCTGAATCTTAGTTATGTCACTTTGCACCTCAGTTATATCCGAATGAATGTTATTAATGTCTACCTGAACATTGGATACATCAGTTCTAGCATTTTGAATTTCATTTTGGACTTCCTCGACCTTGTCTTGGACAGTCGCAACATCATTTTTGACAACAACTACTTCGGCTCTAGCACAAGAAATATCCCCTCGGACATTAGCTACATCTAGATTTAACATTGTAAGGTCTTTCTGTACCTTAGACACATCAAATTTAACATCATCAACATTTTTATGCACATTAGATACATCTGTGCGGATGTCAGTTACAGTATTTTCAATTCCTAGGGTATTAATCTGTAAACGCGACATATTATCCTCTAAATTGGCAGCACTAGTTTGGATACCTTTCAAACTTTCACCCATGCTAGCTTTCAAATTACTAGCATTCTCCTCCATTCTTGCATTCAAATTAGCAGACAAATTACTAACATTCTCCTCCATTCGACTAGTATTCCTAGCTTCCATCTCCTTTATGCTTTCATTCAGCATCTGCTTCATACTACTATTCATGCTAGCTTTCAAGTTAGCAGACATCTCCTCTAACATCATCTTCAAACTTTCATCTGCCATTACAATATTATTCAAAAATAGACTGATCTAGGGACATACATCAAAAGAGCAAAATAACAACATTTGAGCAACACTTTTCACCATATATAAATTTGATCAATTTTCTGTCTTAAATCTAACTTATAACTACCTTATAATTAACCTTCGAAGATACTTCATGTTGAAACAAACTCAAGCACGTGTTCAAATTTCCCTGGCTCATTTTAAAATATCCTAACACAAATAGTTTACATTTACAATCCAAATAATTTAATTTTATCTTTAACATGACTAAAATGTCATAAGCCGGTCAAATAAAATAAGATTCCAGATCATAGGCGATTTTTCTAAGTTTCCAGCCTATTTAACCTTTCTCAAGTTGTATAAGATCTGATCTTTTCTGAGTGTAATTTTCCTAATACAATACAACATTTAATTCCTATATAATCACACTCTTAAATTCTACAATTGGCCTAGACATCTAACAAAGAATCAACCTCTTTATTTGAGTCTAATCGAACCCTACGTTTTAGGTTTGCCACTCTTACTAGCGTTCAACCTGGTAATCCAGTTTTGTTGAATCGAGCCCCAACGTTTTAGGGTCGCCAATCTTTCTGTCCCCGTTTACCTGGATAGTAGGCTGTCAGATATCCGCCCCCTCAATCGGATTGCCAACAATCAATCGCACCGGCTCAGCTACATCAATGAAAATGGCACTGACAGATACTATCGAGATAAGAGCACAGAAGTTCACAGGAAATCATTGTGGAACACACCAAAATAGACGGGGGTTCATACTTACCGTTACTTACCTCTTAATTATCTCGGGGATTGAGTTGACAACAGGATCACTAAAGTCTGTTCACACAATAACCTCCACCATGACATTTAAAAATGAACCAGAACGAAGACGAGAACTTTGAACTGTACAAAAGCTTTATTTCAAATAAAGGGTATGATTTTACTAACACAACAAAATAAACGTGGCTATCAGTAGCCCATGTCAATCTGACTACGTCCTCCTGTAGGACTTGCAAACATTATCATACAACAAGATATAGAACATTTTAGCTCCCACGAGCTCCAAATAACGTAATATTCATAACATAATTGGATTGGAAAAGGACGTCAGGGTGTGACATATATAGAGCACTTGGTTTCCTTTTAATAAACATGACAATGGTATTTATAGTCGTAAGGCCAGAGTGTGGACGACCTAGCCCGCTGATAACCAGATGTTGGCACAGCTGTGAGCTACCCTCCAACCTGTTGCATACTGGTCAAATAGACTCCCTTCTCACGTGCTACGTTAGTTAAGAATACAGCTTGCTCTCTCAAGCTTTTAAATGTCTACAAGACAACTCACATTATAATTACGCAAATCTTTCAAGTACTTTGCTCACATCCTATTGGATCATTATTTTAATTCCTTAAACTTGATAAGTTCAATCCAAATGTTTAATTAGCTCTTAAATGTTTATAACAAAATCACATAAATTATTTATAACAATTAGAAATTGTTTATAATGTTTGTCAAAGACAATAAAAATATTATAAGCACGCCTTTAACATCACTCTCGTTCCACATTATTTTCAAAAATATTTACAGCAATTATTTACAATATTAACATTTAAATTGTTTAAATTATTAATTTAAGAAATACATTAACCACATGTTCATCCGGTTGGTAATTTTATAATCGTGTTTAATATAATCGACCAATGAAGGTTAGTTATACATGTTAATGTCACAATCTGGTTTAATAAAGGTTTTAATAATGATTTGTGACGGTAATCTTCTTTCAAAATCTTATCTCATGTTCTTTCAAAACTCGTGTTAATTATAACAGTAAATTCACTTGATTAATTTTCAACGAACTATGACAATCTTACTCCAGCGGAAAATCCTTCGCTAACAAGTTAATGCACAAACTGCATTAAAAATTAGGCCCAAAATTCATCATATATTAATCTATATGGCATTAAAAACTTCCACATAACTTACAAAAACTTCCACAAATAATTCTTTAACATTAATTCCTGTGGGAACTTCCTTCATATTCAAGGGCATTATACATCAGCGACTTTCAACACGCGCTGCACTAGCGATTATACATTCATAGTTCCACTTAAAAATTCTAATAATCATTAATTGTTTCAAAACTGTTTTTATTTAACCTTCGTGGATTTCATTCATGAACCGAAATGAAGTCAAAACTTGCCAATCACAAATAAATTTAATAGTGAATACGCTTATATACGCCTGTCTGGTCTATCAAAATTTAAGATTAACATCTTAAAAGAAATTGTAGTATAAAAATACTATCATCAAATAAAGTGCGACTAAAATGCAAAGTAGTCGAATAGAATCCAATTAGACTGGGGAATGCAAACATCGTTCTATAAATCTCTAATTGAGAAAAACTCCTAACAAAAGTTCTTGACTTTAATGCATTCAATAATTCATTATTAAAGTTACTCTTTCACAAAAGTGTCTATGATGCAATGTTCATTCATAACTGACGATAAACGTCTGTGTTGCAATCAATTCAAATAACGACTAGTATTTCCAAGATCGTCGACAACGTAAGATATTTTAACGCTCTAAAATCATTTAAATGTTCTTCCTTCTTGATGATGACAGAAAATTGGTCAAAGTAATTAAACTGGGGTAGAATTACTTTAATAAAATGACACGCTCTCTGAATTTAAATCTGCCATAAAAATCATTAACTTATAGTCAAATCGAGACTACAAAAATATTAATTACTGAAAAATCTAAATATCAGTCTCAACTGATTCAAAATCATTTAACTATGCCCATGACATAACAATGTCTTAATAAATCGTCGAAAAAGGCATAACTCAACAAGGTGTACTGAGAATAGGAATCTCAACAAGAAAATAGGGCAAAAACATGAGGATAAAAATATGGGAAAAATGGTTGCTCAAACATTATTAGGAAACTCAAATACAATAAACGTTCACGACTACCTTATCTGCCGATTGACGTTCCAGAGGAAAATTCCCCAATGAAGACTGCTGATGGATCCATTTCACCAAGTTAAAGCTGAGCTCCATCCTCGAAATAGGAAATAGCACCCTCGGAGAATCGAACTGCTTCCTTCTCCGTGAATCGCTCTGCTCCTCGAAGACGAATAGACATCCTTCCGGCAATAATCTTCTTTGTGAGTCGGGATATCCCTGACCTCTCTTGAAAAATTCCCTGAAGTTCCAGTAGACAATCGTCATGAAGTTTTGTAGAAATTTCCGAAGAAATTATTCATATTGAAAGAGTATGAAATCATTTTCATGGCTGTTCGATGGTATTCAGCCTTTAATCACGAAACATGGGTGTAGATGGTATTCACCACATGTTCGCTTGTGTGGAATAGCAATTAGCGAAGTTCCATGTTGCCATCTTACTCTGTTGAAATATGTCCCAATTGCATTAAGTCCTTTAGCCTTCCATCTGCTCTTCGGTTGTAGTCATAGAAGAACAAACTGCCGTATTAAATTGCTCCATTATACTGTAGCGTTGTGTAACAAAGCAATCTGAAGTCTTTCTATTCCACTCGCAGCGTTAGCCGTGGCGTTGATTCTGGCTATACAAAAGTGCTTCTCAGGTGGCGAGATAATCACTTTTGTCAGTCGTATAAAACTGCTAATATCTTTTAAACTAATCGGTCGAAATTATTCAGCTTTTCTCTATTACTTTATGTATCACTGCACAATACAATTAGCTTATCGGCGACCGCTAACTGTTCAAAACTAAACTTGTAGAAGCGTTTTAAGGTCCGTCTCAACTTCACCTAGTTTGACATGGATCTCGTTAATATAGTGGCTTCGCCACACGTTATAAAGACGATTCTTTTCACTACTGTTCACTTCGACGTCTCACTATAATGAATGTTTAAGAAAAGAACTTTCACAATTATACTTCGATGATCTGAGAATGAGATCTGAGAATGATCGGAGAATGAAAGAGACTCCTCTCTTCTGCGCAAGCCCTTTTATTAACTTCACGAGGGGCGTTTCCATCCCTTCCAGAGCGTGATACTGCGTCATCGCTAAAAGTTCCAACTTCGTTAATACATGACGGATTTTCAAAATTCAAAAACTGAAAATAAATTTCACCAAATTTCCAAATCAATGCTTCTACTGCAAATGGATTTCCACAATTCTGCATTCCAAAAGTAATAAAAATACCATAGTTTCAGCAATCTCCGTCTTCCTTTAAACTATCGTTCATTGGTTCAAGCCTCTCCTCCAATAGCATAGTTTCTTCCTCAGCAGAATTCCTCGTTTCCTGCGACTGCGTCGTAAATCTTGGAACATTCTCGACTAAATGCTGACGTCACTGAGAATCTCAGCTCAAGTAGCCTGCTGGTATAACATTTGCGTCATCCGTGCTTACGTCATGACTACCCACGTCATAACTATGACAGCCATAACTCTCATTATATTTTCCAATATAGCCACCGTGGTCTCTACATAATTCAATTACGGGGGCAGTACGAAGAAAAGAGAACATAATTAAAATAAATCAGGAAACGTAATTAAAACAGCAATAAAATTAGGCCTATAAAACAAATGAGGAACAGAATTAAAATATTACTATAAGATGATATCGGAGCTCCATAACAATAATATAAAAGAAAATTTAACAGATAACGTACTTTATTTCCTACTCAGCGGAGACACACTAATAATAAAATAATTAACACATAATTTTTAAATTCTGTACGTCACTACATGTGCTTCACAAAAAATGGCTAACCAAGCACATGCGTTGTTTGGGTCACAATCACAGGTCTCCATCGAGATGCGACCACATTTCACACGTCCACTACACGGCGAAACGATGAAATTCACAGCCTGAAGAGAACAAGCAATTCCTTTTTCTCTTGAATACATATATTTCGAAGAGAATGGGGGCCAGAGCCCCCATCAACGGAGACACCTTTCACGACCAGTCGGCTAGATGTGTTTACTTCACGATGGCTAATGGACTCCACAAAATGGCGGAGAATTTTTGCGTGTCAAGTGCCGAACTGCCTTCATGTAAAATTTATTGTTCAATCAGAGATTGACACATCAAACAACAATGTCATAAATAGGAAATAAATTTGGCGGTATCATGACTACACTGACATTTGTTTCATGACGAAGAATGTAATTGTCTTTCAATTATGTCATGCGTATAAAGAGTTTTATAAGGCGCAGTACACACCATCTAGCGGAGCTGCAGGAACTACTTGAAGACTTTCCAAAGTCCGACAGCAGCTACCATCTCGTGGTCACAGGCGGAACTGAGCGACGAAGAGGTCGTTTAAAAATGTCAAGAACTGCATCCATAGGAATTTACATGTTTGAAATGTTGGGACGGGCACTTGCACGTAACAAAATTAACAACAGCACATTCCTGTTTCCAGGGTCGTGGGGGAAATTGGTTTCGCATAAACACACCTCGAAAATGAGAAAGCTTTAGTTGTTTAGCATAGCATTCCACTTGTTGAGACGTCAGGGCATGTCTCGTTATGCCTGAGGGTTTTCTTTTTTGTTAATACTTCGAAATGGTGAAATCCCAAATCCTTGATGATAAAATGCTGGCTTTAAATTGGCATTTCTAGTCCCCATGGCAATCGCTTCCATCGTTTCATTGTGTCGCTGACTTTCTTTGAGTTGTTGCTTGCCCTGCTGCGCGGCTTTAATGGTTTTCGCCACTGCACTGGCACCGCCCAAAGTGAACCCAGAGCAGCCAAACCGGCAAATAATGCAGGTAAAAATCCCGCCCGTTTGGGGACGGGAATCACTCGCCCTTGGTTTGAAACCTGTCGCCGACGTTTTGGAATAACATGTCTCTGTGCTGCTCGAAAGGCTTTCCTTATGGTCAATACATTATTTTTTCTTTTTTTTCTTTCGCAAGGGCTTGTCCGCGAATGTCTTAAGCCCAGGCTTTGCCAAGGACAAAGTCCTTTTTTTTAGTCTTTCTCACCGCATACCTTTGTTTCACCATGATGATAATGACCAACAACCTTTCACAAGAAAGTTTAAATCACAACTAACATCAGATGGTTATTTCATGGCTGTATATTCCAATTCCACATAAAGTGGGAAATCGTTTATGGTTTTTCCCGCTTGCTTTTCATCCCATGTCAACATGAGATGAAAGGATAATTCGTCACCTGCATTGACCATTTCATGGTTATGGATCAACATCCTATGACTATTTATCTTTATTTGTAAATGGTTCTCATCAGGTATGGCATATTTGATGTGAATGGTTCCATCATAGTGTAATCGATAGTGTCTTAAACCCGAAGCAAGCACATAGGTCAAGTGCTGATCATGGACTAGCGGTAAATGGTTTCTGTCATTCACAGGTCTTTCATTTGTCAGATACACTAAAAATACAGATGGGATAAATTTATAAAGCTTTTCATTTCATAGGTCACGTAACGCTTGGTACAAACATCGTCTTCGTCTTGTGGGTCTTCCACGTGAATAATCCGATGGTGATTAGCGCTATAGCCATTCACCATAAGCTGGGGCACTTTGTCATAAAACTCATACACTTTGTTATCCACATACTTTTTCGTAGTAACGTCTGTAGACACTTGAGGATGTTTTACATGGGTTAACCGCTTTCCCTTAAAGTCATAATCTCCCTGTTTTGTGCGTGGCACTACTGACCTATCCACATAGTGTTTATTAGCAGGATCTGTTTCTTGTTTAGGATCATGTATGGGGACAGGCCTAGCTTTGGCCATCAACGCACGTCCAAAGACTTCCATCGTCAACCTGTAGTACCAGTCTATTGTTTCTATGACAAGGTTCGGTGTCCTGTATATAGACAGCCTGCTAGCCTAAGCCTTAGTTGAAATGAAGATTATTAAGCAGCAAGAGTCATTCCCCGTGGGGGACATGGTTTCCCATCTCTGTCCCACATCACGTGAACAACGCCATGGTTCACTGTTTCCATCTTCCATTCGCTGCATCATTGTGGGACCTTCCGGCTGTGGAAAGACTAACCTTTTCCTAACGCTCATTACAGCGCCTAATGGTCTGCGTTTTCAAAATATTTATATTTTTGCAAAATCTCTCTACCAACCCCTCTACGTGTTTCTGGATCAAGTCATGTCTGGATTACAAAAAGAATATGGGTTATTTTATATTTTCCATGCAAGAACATGTGATTTCACCGGATGAGGTAAAGCCTGATTCACTCATGATTTCCGATGATGTATCCACTGAACGTCAAGGCATCATTCAAAGCTATTTCAGCAAGGGTCGACACAAACATATCGATTGCTTCTATCTTGGACAAACGTATTCTAAAATGTCCAAACAGTTGATTCGTGACAATGCCAATGTCATTGTTTTATTTCACCAGGATGAAAGGAACAGTCGTCACATTTTTAATGAACATGTGAATCCGGATATGACCTTTCAAATGTTTACAGAATTGTGTGCCAAGTGCTGGAACACTCAACGTCATGCCTGTTTAGTGATTGACAAACAAAGTAAACTCAACCAAGGACAGTATCGCTTAGTGTTTCATCATTTTATTGCTATTTAAGGCCCTGTCTCATTTCCTGTCAAGTCATTTGTCAAGACACCATGGCGTTAGAAGAGAGTCAATTGAAAAAGCATATTATTACAGCTAAAAATACTATTCGCCAAAAGTTTCGTCAATTGAAACAATCACGTGCAAATCATGCTTTGTTTATTCAGCAACATTTAGCACCTCCACTAAAAGCCATGTTGAAACCCTCTTTCAAGCCATCTGAAACGCTACCCACCGTTTCACAAGCCACGCAGACGCTGCACGAGGATCCTGAGGAAGAGGAAGAGGAACAGGAAGATTTGACTAGTGTTAGCGAAGTTGAGGATGAGGAGGAACAAGTGTTTACGCCTCAAAAAAAGGCCGCACCCCTTGCAGAGTTTTTGAGAAAAAAGAAATCCTTGGCCATGGTCAAAACACCTTGCCCTTCCAGAGCGTCTCCGTTTTCACAACTCTTGGCCACCCCTCTACATAAAGCTCAACTGAAAACCATTTTAATAAAATATTATGGATCAACATTGGAACCCTATTTCACCGATCTATTTATTGGAAACACAGATACCTCGTATGGTGTTCGCTATGAGGATGATAGTTTTAAAATTGGCGATTCATCCATTAAATTTTCTCGTACTAAAGCTGTCATTAAAACATCAACTATAAATTAACTCCAGGACTGTTAAAGCTGATCTTTTCTCGCACCCCCTCTTCCCATGAATATACACCAGAGGATCTTGACAAATATAAATCTATTTTATTGGATACCCATGCCCACAAACGACAGTATGATCCCGCTCAACAAGTGAATGCCAATATATCTCAAAAATATAAAACCATCATTGCAAAAATATTTCCCACCAGTCAAAGTACTCGTCGTAAAGCGTCCGCTTCGGGAGTGTCATTTAAACCATTAAAACCTCTTGTGGATGTTACCTACTGGCACAATCCCAATAAGCTCGTCCAGCGGCTACAGTTGTTGCATGCTTCACGTCAAGCTGGCCATACCGGTCACGATTGGGAAATTCAAGAAATTGAACAAGAACTTCGAAATGCCAAAATTATTGTTTAAGCCCTCACCCATTAAAATGGGTATTGCTCACGAGTTGCATCGCCCAGCTAGGCGTCACTATCCACGACTCAGGGTGATTTCACGAGGTGTGGATGAACTTTGGCAGGCTGACTTGGTTGAAATGATACCCTATGCTGGTGTTAACGACGGTGTACGCTATATGTTGACCGTCATTGATGTCTATTCCAAAATGACCTTTGTTGAACCGGTGCGTCGCAAGTCTGGTCCACTAGTTACCAAGGCCTTTCAACATAGTATTCAACACTCCAAACGTCAACCTCAGCTGCTACAAACTGACCAGGGGAAAGAATTTTTCAACAAGAATTTCTCCAGTTTTCTCAAATGTAAGGATATTTACCATTACACCACGTACAGCAATCTCAAAGCCAGTGTAGTCGAGTGGTTCAACCGAACATTGAAAACCCATATGTGGAAAGCGTTTGCCGCTCAGGGCAGTTATCGCTGGTTGGACATGTTACCTGAGTTAGTGTCACGTTACAATGCCACCAAACATAGAACCATTGGGACCAAGCCACGCCTCGTGACTAAAAGTATTCAGCGATTGGATTAACTGTTTAACCCCATAAAAACAGCCGATCCTAAACGTCACCGATTGAAAATTGGGGATTTTGTTCGTGTGAGCAAATTTAAGTCTGCATTCAATAAGGGCTACACGTCACAGTGGGGGACTGAACTATTTCGAATTCGTCATGTCAACTTGGACACTCCAGTCACCTATTTACTCGAGGACCTCAACCGTCAACCCATAAAAGGTAGATTTTATCTCCATGAACTTCAGAAAACAGCATTTCCTAAGCATTATCTTGTGGAAAAAGTGTTGAAACAAAATGAAAATAAACTATATGTCAAATGGGTAGGGTTTAACTCTACGTTTAATTCTCGGATCAATAAATAACATGTTGTGTGGACCTGTGCAATTTTTAATGTATTTATTCACACATTTTGTACACCACATATATCTCTATGTGTACAGTCCTCAGCCCCACATATTTCTTTCTCTTTCCACCTGTGTTTTCTCACACATTTCCCCTCCCCCTCTCCCTCCCTCTCCCTCCCTTCACCACCCACCAATGCTGTTCGCAGCTCTTGCCTATCTATTGGTTGTGACATCATTCCCACAAGTTGCATCATACTTTTTACTGATTCAGCGATTCCCACGCTTTGAACATTCTGTTATCAGGCACGTGGACAGCTAACTTCCAAGGTGAACACCTGTGGCAGATCAAATTTCACGTCAACTTGCATTTTGTCACGTACGAAGCAAAACAGTATGTGACTTGTTAACAGTTATCGTGCACGTGGACAGATAACGTCCAAGGTGAACACCTGTGGCAGATCAAATTTCACATGGACTTGCATTTTGTCACGTACGAAGCAAGACAGGATGTAACTTGTTTAGCCTACATGTGGTTTCACACATGTTCACATGCATTTCGCACTCCCCTGCCACCACGATGGTCATATTATTTCACCTTCAAGCGTCATTGTCATATTCTTTCCATTGCATTTGTTGTCAAGTCAGATCAGCGCCTTCCAATAAGCTCAAATGACATTCACCCCCTGCTCGTCTGCAGGTTTGTTTTCTGTACTCGCTTCGACCGACATAGAACCAAGTTCTCATCAGCGTTTACACGTTAAAGGTAAAATATCAGAAAAACGCACGCTCGCTCTGTCATACACCGATCCGCAGAAATAGCGATTGTTCTATTAAGCATGGTCCTTGTGGTTAGCGACAGGTTCGTTGACACACACACACACACCCAGCCGAATCGTCTCTCTCAACCACCACGCTTCATAAACATTATAAACCGGTAAAGAAAACGTTTTTTCAATATGTATGGCGTTAGGCCCTTTGTGAATTACTTTTTTGGAAAAAATATCTACCACATTTGAAAGGGGGCGTTAGCCCGAGTCCCAGGACACCTCGTACACGTCTCTAGCGTTATTGGTTCGTGAGATATCGGCAAAAATCCCAAAAAAACACGTGTTTACCCCAAAATCGAGTTTCCAATATTTTTTTTAATATATAACGGGTGGTCCATAGCAAAGAGGACGTCAGCCCGTGTCCTTGAACCCGTCGTACACGCCTCTGGCATCATTGGTTCGCGAAATATAGCAAAAAGTCTAAAATCACGGTTTTACACCAAACAATTCTGTTTTCCTCATTCTCAAAAACTTTAACCTATTACCAAAATAAAGAGGGTTTTGAGACAAGCCATTTGACACGTCACAGGACCAAATCCGACCATGCATTCGTGAGATATCGGAAAAAGTCTAAAATCATGGTTTTACCCCAAAAAAACCTCTTTCCCTCATTCTCAAAACATTTTAACCTATTAATAACATATGTAGGGTTTCGAGACAAGCGATTTGACACGTCACACGTCCAAATCCGACCTTGCGTTCGAGAGATATCGGCAAACTTCGTAGGAAAGTAGGCGACTATCTGGCTCTCTCCTCACCACCAAAACCTCTTCTTATCAATCATTTTTTTTCAATGAGCTCGCCCTCTTACAAAAATCCCAAGTGCGCATGCGTAAAAAACAAAAGCAAAAATGTAATCCATAGCGGCAGCCAGAAAATCGCATGCGCTATATGAGCAACAACGTTCAAGTTCATTTTAGCAGCGTACCTTATACATGTCGCATTTGAAAAGAGACTTTCACTAAAAAATTACTATTTCACCCCCTAGTAGGGGTAGGTTTTATTTGTTCTTCTTCTTCTCCTTCTACCTTATCCGATACGGACGTTGGCTACCACCATGGCTAACACCTTCTTATCCTGTGCAATCCTGAAGAGTTCCGTGGAAGACAGCCCAAACCACGTTTTTAAATTATCCATCCAAGTTATTCGTCTCCTTCCTGGTCCACGCCGTCCTTCAATTTTACCCTGAAGTATAACTTGGAGCAGACGGTATTTTGGATTCCTCATCATGTGTCCCAAGTATTCCAATTTCCTCTTCTTAATTGTGTTTAACAGCTCAGGTTGGCTGCTCACACGCTGAAGAACCTCGGCATTACTCACATGTTCTGTCCACGAAATTTTAAGAATCCGCCGGTATATCCACATTTCAAAAGCTCGAATCTTCTTTTCTGTAGCTACGGACAAGGTCCAAGCTTCAACACCATAAAGAAGGGTGGAGACAACATAACACTTCACAATTCTTTTCTTAACCGTCATACTGAGATCTCGACAGCATAGTAGTTGTTTCATTGTCATAAAGATGGATCTAGCCTTCTCTATACGGCATCTTATTTCAACCGAAGGATCCCAATTCTCATTAATATTCTGTCCTAAATAAACCAAACTCTTGACTCGCTCAATCTGATGTCCATCGACTAAAAGGATTTGTGACAATGCTGGTTTTCGCGATATTATCATATATTTTGTTTTCTTAATGTTGAGGTCAAGGCCATATTGTTTACTCTTTTGATATACCATAGTAACAATCTCTTTAAGTCCTTCGAAACTATTTGCAATCAATACAGTATCATCTGCGTACCGTATATTATTAATATAATTACCATTGACCTTAATACCTTGTTGAATGCCATCAAGTGCCTCGGAGAAAATCTGTTCTGCATATATATTATAAAGAAGTGGTGAAAGAATGCATCCTTGTCTCACACCACGCATTATTTCCACTGATCTCGATATATGTCCATCAATTCTGATACTAGCCTTTTGACCCCAGTATAAATTAATGATGATCCGAATGTCTTTCTCATCTATTCCTGAGTTCTTGAGTGCATTATACAACTTATCATGCTGACAACGGTCAAAGGCTTTTGCATAGTCCAGAAAACATGCATATACATCCTGATTCACCTCACGGCATCTCTGGAAAAGAACTTGAAGCGCAAATAATGCCTCACGAGTTCCTAGACCGTTGCGGAACCCAAACTGCGTGTCACTGATATTCATCTCGCATTTCCTGTATATGCGATTATGGATAACTTTGAGAAATATCTTGAGCACATGACTCATAAGACTGATTGTCCTGAAGTCACTACATGACTTAGCCATCGGTTTCTTCGGAAGAGCAATAAATGTAGACAAGAGCCAGTCTTCTGGTAATATGCCCGTGTCGTATATCTTGTTATATAAATTAGTGAGCGTCACAATGCTATCATCATCCAAGATCTTCAATAATTCCACTGGAATGTCATCTTGACCAGGAGCCTTACCATTTTTCGCTATCCTAATCGCATATTTCACTTCATCCATGGTGATCATGGGTCCAACAACTGAAGGAATTTCGGCTCGGGAAGGACGATGATCATCATTAAAAAGCTCTTGTATATATTTTTCCCAAACCTGTAATTTTTCTTCAACTTCAAATACCGTGTTACCTTGACTATCAACTAAGTTGACTGTGTTTCTTTTCCTGTGTCTACCTGAAACTTCTTTGATTTTCTTATGGACCTGGAAAGTATCATATTTACTATTAAGTTCTTCAATTTCTTTGCACCTATCTGACATCCAAACTTCCTTGGCTTGCCTGATCTTATTCTTTATCAATCTATGAATAAACCAATATTCTTCATTATCTCTTCCTTTGACTTCTCTTCTTTTATCCATTAGATTCAATATTTCATCCGTCATCCATGCCTTCCTTTTTTATGTTGTCTCTTGTTCTTAAGAAAATGATCTTCAACCCTCTTCAATGAGGTTTTAAAAGTGTCCCAAAGTTCCAAGGGCTGCATGTCATTTGAATTCAACGTCTTAAGATCAGTGGTAAGAGCAGCAGCCACCTGTGACCTTGTATTTATTTCCCGAAGGGCATCAGTATCATATTTATTTTGTGTTGTTTTTATCGGAATCTTGTTAAGCCGGACACAAATCTTGCTAATGAGAGGATTGTGGTCAGAAGGAACATCTGCTCCTGGATAGGTTTTTGCAAAAATCACGCTGTTTCTAAATCTGTTTTTAATTAGAATGAAATCAATTTGATTTCTTATGATGTTGTCTGGACTATCAGCAGGTGCTTTCCACGTATAAAGTCTCCTGGCAGGAAGCTTAAACCAAGTATTAGCAATGACCAAGTTCTCCTCTCTACAAAACTGCACTAAACGATCCCCTCTGTTGTTTCTTTGTCCGAGACCCCACTGGCCCACAAAGTGTTCTTCAGAACCTTTCCCAACTTTTGCATTAAAATCTCCCATAACAAGGGTTACATCATGTTCTTTGGTGTCTTTGAGGACGGTCTGAATTTGGGCATAGAATTCCTCAACCTCTTCATCGCTTTTGTCACTAGTAGGGGCATACACTTGAATGAGATTAATGTGGAAAGGTTTACCACGTAACTTTAACATCATTATTCTACTGGAGAATGGTATACAACTGATAACAGCAGACTGCAAACTTTGGTCCACTATAAAACCCACTCCATGCAAATGCCTGGCATCATTATTACCACTGTAGTATATCATGCAATCCTCCACATTACAATCTCCTGTCCCCGGCCATCTCATCTCACTTATACCCATTATGGACACATTCATCCTCTTCATCTCATGAATTGTATTGTGAATCTTTCCTGCTTCAAACATACTCCGTACATTCCACGTTCCTATCTTCAGGGCTGACCGGGAGATTCTTCGCACCCTCTGACCACTTAAGGTCTGCCCGGGACTAAGGGCCAATGTAATTGGGTTTTCAGCCATGAAGATTATCCTGGGGAAAAATAATTGAGGTGGTTTCCCGTTGCCTTCCTCAATGCGCAGTAACCACATCACATCCCAACATCCAAGGATGCCATGATATGATGCAGCTGTTTGCTGATGCAAGGTCGACAGATCGATCTTGTATCAACAATAATGATATAGCTGCTGCCACTATATCATGTCCTCAGTTGATCCGCGGGTGCAAGCACCACTCTCAACAAGAGCCCCTATCAGCCATTGGGACGCGCCGTGTCGGGGTTGAGGACTTCCCCGCCCAGATCCGTCTTCCACAGAGTACAGAAAAGCCCTTACTCAGTTCAGAGCTCCTCCCCCATGGAAGCTGCACCTGGTTGAAATGAGTGGTCCATAGCAAAGCCCCCGTCATCCCAAGTCCAACAACACCTCATTCGTGAATCTCCGACCACGGGTTCGGGAGTTATCGGTTCGCATTGGGATTAGGCTGGCGGTGGTGGTGGTGGGGGGGGGGGGGGGCAGAACCACCCCTTACTCCACTACTGGCGATCACAGTATTTTTTTCCGCACTTTTTTTTATAAGTTGACAGAGGAAAAATGTGTACCGGTAGGTCTAGAATCAAGTAACATTTATATGCAATGAAAATATCGCTACTCGATATTCTTGATGTCAGATCCTAAAGCTGTCCTCAACACTAGTTTTTATCATTTGGGACCGGTATTACAACAATGATTTCATAGGGTAATAACACTGAGAACCTGATGTGAAAATAACTCTCAAGAGAAAGTTTTCCGCTACCGTCTTTAAAATAGCGTCCACAGAATTCATTTTGAAACGCAGAAATACTTAATCACACTGAGACGTAAGCATAAAAAAGACAATCAAGCCATAAGGAGTTTCATCTCTAGAGCACAGCCGTAACAAGAATTAAAAATTATTAGTATTATTACTATTATTATTATTATTACTGAGTCAAGGAGCATTGGATGCCGATAAGTTCGCCGTCTTAAGACAGCAGATATCGGACAATGAAAACAAAGAACAGGAGTATCTTGACATTGCTAAGGCGCTTTTGGAGAGCATTTTGGCTATCCCCCAAAGGAATATGAAGCTGGAGATTCAAGTTGGGTTGAAAAAATTGCAGGAGGCTTTAGATGCAGGGAGTACTAGTCGGAGATCCTGGAAGAAAGCCAGAGAGTTGCTGTTGCTTCAAAAAAAGGACCTTTCTTCAAGAGCGGAGGAATTATCTCCGATATCTTCGGGAACAATTCCAGAGAACACTAAAAAGGAGGAATGGACAAGAGTTCAATCCAAGAAGAAGAGGAAACAACAGAGTAATGAAATTGAAAATACTCAGCAGCGAGTGGAAGAGGTTCAAACTGTGGTCATGAACCCTGCAAGAAAGGAAGAAGGGAAGAGGCCTAAACCAAGAAGGCGCCTTGAAGCTGTTCTTATTCAGCCAGCAAAAGACAGATCCTTTGCGGATGTACTTAAAGATATCCGTAGCAAGGTCAAACCAGAGGACAGTGGCGTGGACATTAAGTCAATTAGGAAGACCAGGTCTGGAGATGTTCTTCTTGAATTGAACAAATCAACGACGTGTGAGGGTCGAGAAAACCTCAACAAATCGTTGAGAGAGGCTCTTGGTCAGGATGAAGATGTCAGAACTTTGACCCCCCGAATAACTCTGGAGGTACGGGACTTAGACTGCATCACGACTATTGCAGATGTGGAGGAGGCGGTCAGACGGGACATTAAAACACTTAGCGGAGAAGTCAAAATCTTTGTCACGGAACCCAATAGCAGAAGTCAGAAAATGGCTATTATACATTTAGCAGAGCAAGATGCCGGTAAACTTCTGGAAGAGGGGAGAATGAAAGTGGGATGGATATATGGTAGGGTAAGGGAGAGAGCAATGGTAACTCGCTGTTTCCGTTGTTTGTCATATGGACATCTTGCAAGGAATTGTAATGGCCCTGATAGGAGCAAACTCTGTTACAAGTGTGGAGATGCCAGACATAAAGCATCAGACTGTAAAGGTGAAGCACGATGTGTGCTATGCACGGAGAAGGAGGTTCATGACACCAAACGGAACCATGTTCCTGGTTCAGGCGCCTGTATAGTGTTTAGGGATGCTCTCGAGAAGGTTAAAATCGGCAAAAAATGGTGAGAGTTCTTCAAGGAAATGTTCACAGAAGTTTGACTGCCAATGATCTCTTGACGCAATTGGCATTTGAAATGGAAGTGGATATTTTTCTCCTGAGTGAGCAATATCAGAACAGGGACCATCATGGGTGATTTGCGGACAACCTTGGAACAGCTGCAATTTTCATTCCGGATCTGGGAAAATATCCAGTGACAGATCAAGGTTCTAAGGATGGTTTCGTCTGGGTTAAGAATGGCACGCTTACGTACGTGAGCTGTTACTTCACTCCGAACGAGCCCATTGCTGATTTCCAGAACAAGTTGGATAGCCTTGAGGACACATTGCGGGGTATGGGAAATAACCTTATTGTAGCTGGAGATTTCAATGCCAAGGCCTTGGAATGGGGTATGCCGGATGTAGATTCCAGAGGACGTCGTATACTGGAAATGGCTGCAAGGTTAGGATTGTCGACCGTAAATGTTGGAAATACGCCTACCTTTCGACGACCTGGCTGCAATGGAACCATACCAGATGTGACTTTAGCGTCAGACGATTTTTTGTCAAGAATATCTGAATGGCGGGTGATTGAGGACTACACAGGAAGCGATCATCAGTATGTTACTTTCTGTGTACTTCAGCAAAATCGACAACAAAGCGCTGTCATACGCAAACCATCATACTGGAATCCCACAAATATGGATAAAGAAAAGTTCTGTGAGGTAATACAGAGAGGAATGGTGAAAGTTGAAACGAGTTGCTTTTCATTTGAGGGGAGAGAGGCGGCGGATAAATGGGTAGAGAACACTATGTTGCTTATTCATCAAGCCTGCAATAAATCCATGTGCAGGAAGAAAACGCGAAAACACAAACAGCCAGCATACTGGTGGACGGAGGAAATTGCTGATATGAGGCGACACTGCCTGAGGATGAGACGAAGGGCACATAGAGCGAGAGGAAGAGAAGAGGCAGCCTTATTCTCCGAAGACTACAAATCAGCAAGAAAGGCGCTTCGGGATGCAATTAAAAGAAGTAAAGCTGACAAATGGTGGGAAATGGTCAAAGAAGTTGACAACGATCCTTGGGGACTAGGATATAAGATTGTATTGAAGAAACTTGGAACTTTTTCTAATCCGATAATGGATGCACACACTATGGACGAAATAGTCAGTACGCTGTTTCCGGAACATCCGGAGAGGATTGATGAAGCTGATGATTGCATTGATATTGAAGAAATACCTTTGTTCACCGAGGAAGAATTATTGAAAGCGATTAATTCTATCAGGAACAAGAAGGCTCCTGGACCAGATGGGATTCCAGCAGAAGCACTTAAGGAGGCAGCAAGAGCTTTCCCGCGACTCCTTTTGAACATGTATAACGCATGTCTGAAGGCAGGCGTTTTTAGTGCCTGCTGGAAGAAGGCCAGACTAGTTCTTATTAGTAAAGGAAAATTGGGAGGAAATTTGCCTTCATCATACAGGCCATTATGTATGCTGGATACGGCTGGAAAAGGATTAGAAAAACTATTACAGCCTAGAATATTGATGGCAGTTCAATCAGCTGGAGATCTATCTGCCCAACAATACGGCTTTCGGAAAGGGCACTCGACTATAGATGCTGTGCGGGTAGTTGTAGAGACTGCAAACAGAGCTCAGATGGGTAACCATTACTCACGTAAAGTTACGCTACTTGTGACTCTAGATGTGAAGAATGCCTTTAACTCTGCCCAGTGGAGTGACATTTTGGTGGCACTTCAAGATAAATTTAGACTACCGAGATACCTCATGCGGATAATGAGGGATTATCTAAAGGACCGTATTTTGCAGTACGATACCGAGGAAGGACATAGGACTAAAAGATTAACCGCTGGGGCAGCTCAAGGATCTATTCTTGGTCCAGATCTCTGGAATATTGCATACGATGGCCTGCTTCGGCTGAAGATGCCCGAAGATGCAATATTGGTAGGATATGCTGATGATGTTGCTGCTCTGATTGTGGCTCGTGATATAGAGCTGGCGCAACTGAAACTCAATCAGGTAATGCGACGTGTCACAGATTGGATGACGGAACATAAGCTGTCATTAGCCGACCATAAAACGGAGATTGTAGTGCTGACGAGAAGGAGAATCAACACTCTTGTACCAATGCAAGTGGGAGGGACGATGATTAATTCATCAAGGAGTACGAAGTACTTGGGTGTGACGCTAGATACGAAGCTCACATTCTGGGCCCATATTCAAAGAGTGACGAATAAAGCAGCAAATATCTTGACCGCTTTGAGCCGATTAATGGGCAATATTAAAGGTCCGAAGCCTAGCAAACGACGTCTCCTGATGACAACAGTCCAGTCCATATTACTCTATGGAGCTGAGATCTGGGCTGAGTCCTTACGGTTCGAGAAATATCGTAAAAGGATAGCAGCAGTACAACGAAGAGGAGCACTGAGGATCTCATGTGCATATCGCACTGTTTCAGAGCCTGCTGTTCTAGTGGTAGCGGGAGTAGCACCAATTGATTTACTTACCTTAGAGCGTAAGGAAGTTTGGCGCACCAAAGAAGAACTGGACATACACCAGGCAAAGACGTCTGCACACAACCATTGTATGGAACGATGGCAACAGAAGTGGGATGATGAGACACGAGGTCGATGGACAAAGAAACTTATTCCGCGTCTGGCTGACTGGGTTGATCGAAACCACGGAGAGGTCAATTATTATTTGACACAGTTCCTAACAGGCCATGGATATTTTCGGAGATTCCTGCATCACATAGGCGTGGCTAATAGTCCTTTGTGTCATTATTGTAATGAAGAGGATGATGCACTCCACACATTCTTTGTGTGTGAACGCTGGTCAACACATAGAAGAGATCTGCATGCTTCTATAGGGGCAATCACGCCGGACAACATCCTACAGATGATGCTCCGAAATGATCAAACATGGAATCAGATAGCTATTTACATAGAATGTGTCCTGCGCCAGAAGAAGAGGGAAATGGATGCGTTCGAACATCCTTAAGAAAAAAGGAAGAAAGAAGAAGTCTGAATGACTAAGTAAGCACGACGTCACCCTGAAGTAATGCGAGAGCGGTTCCGGGGTGATGAACACATCGTGGGAAAAGGGAGGTGGTTTTTAGTGGGTAAGAATCCCACACTACTGTGGAGTGCGGACCCTTCACATGTGTCTTTTGAAGATTTTCCACAGTCCCTCGTAAAAAAAAAAAAAAAAAAATATTATTACTATTATAGAGCTCGTCTTTCACCCGGACGGCCGGGGTTCGAATCCCGGTGACAGCGGAGTGGAATTTTCACCTGAAAAATCACGTGGCGTCAGGAAGGGCATCCGGTCTTAAATCCCCGGCCAAAACCATAATGAGCCGGGTTGGCTCCGGCGACCCCAATTATTGGGATAAGCCGTAGAGAATGATGATGATGACTATTATAGAGACATCACGGGAATATCACTTTCGGCACAAGCACTTCCAAACCACAGTCGCACCGGTAAATTAAAAAAAAAAACAGTACTTAATGATTTACAGATTAATTATCACCAACACAGAGATTACAACTGCTGAATATTACCACCGCACTCAAGACTCTGCAGCACGAAAGTGAAATAGCTCTTCACTTACCACAGGGTGCTAGCCAGAGGTCCGTGTTATACTACACCATTGCAGTATGAATCGAGATTCCTGTTCTCAGATGCTACACTTAAATGAAAATCCACAGCCTGCTTCCAGTCTCCGACCGGGTCAGGAATGGATTGAATGAAGCCCCCATCTAGCGGCGAGTAAGGAACTGTGCCGGCTCCCGAAGCCTGTCGCACTCCTCTGGGGCAATGATTGAATGAATGGCAGATGAAATGATAGTGGAGGGTGATGCCGGAATGAAATTTTGACAGGGAAAACCGGAGTACCAAGAGAAAAACCTGTCTGCCTCCGTTTTGCCCAGCACAGATCACACATGGAGTGACCGGGATTTGAGCCACGGACCCAGCGGTGAGAGGCCGTCGTTCTGCCGCCTAAGCCATGGAGGCTCGCAAGATGCTACACTTAAATATAATTATCTATTTTTTATCTTCAAAGAAAAGTAAAGGGCATGCTTCTCGTGGATTATAGTTATTTAAATTTAATTTGTATTATATGCAACCATGGAAATAAGATTTATTCATTCATTTACTTTATTTGCTAATGATGCCAGCCCTCCGCGTCCACAGATTACCCCTCTGCAGTGCCGGATTGAGACTCGCGATGGCCCTAGGCAATTGTTAACTTGAGGCCCCTTTTTCTCAACCACCCCCACCTTCATTAAAAAAAAAAGTCATCATAACTTTGAAAGAGGTATTATTTACATATTTACTATGAACAATGAATACATTTTAGATCATATGTACATTTTCAGAAAAACTATTTTCTGCATTTTGTTTCGCAGAAAGTTTCAATAACATAATCGAAGTTGATTTTCCTTAAAATGTCTGATTTTATGCAGGGAAGACTTCACATGTCCAGTCGTTCTTGTCGCATAGAAGCTCTTCGAGGCACTTTAATTACTTTCAAGTGTGTAAAAGAACGTTCCGCAGTACAGTTCGTTATCATTAAAGTAAAAAAAATAATCGGAGAGCTATTTCTACATTCGGAAATACATTTATCAATAATTGGGCTTTCATTAAAATGTCATAGAGCTGACTACGAGATTTTTCGGCAGTGGTGAATCTGTTGTTTATATAAGAATGAAAATGTTTCAGTTCAGCTGAAAAATTTTCCACAAATCTTTATCAAAAAAGCCAACCAAATTGTTTACCGCTTCACAGAGTTCTTCATCGCTCATTGAAAAATTATTCAAAAATGCCAATTTTTTGGAAACATCCATATAAACTTTTCCCCCTTTTTTTATTTCGATGTTGAGTTTATCGATGATATCGAGAAAACCTGTTATTCTGAAATTCTCACGAGGCGAAAATTCGACTTCAGGAGCGCCTCCGTCGTTCGCGTGTTGCTTCCTTCTACGCGACGATTTTTTAGAATACGATACATCAGGTAACAATTTCTTAGCTTTTTCCTCAAAAATATCGAACTAATCACGAAACTTGCCTAACTTTTCGTCTAAAATTTATACAAGGCAGCACATGATAGTTTATTCGATCTCTTCAGCTTGTAATGATTTACTAGTTGCACGCATGAATCCAACAAAATTAACATGAACCCGAATTCGAATTTTTGCATTCTGTTTGCGATGCACCCCGCTTCATGCCGAGTGTCATTATTTTCCGACTCGTCATCTTCAATGCTTTCTAAAGCCTCGACAATTTTATGAAACGAATCATATACCGCGTTCGTTGCATTAGCATGTGCTTCCCAGCACGTATCTGACAATGATTTCAAAGTTTTGCGTTTTGATATAATTTTTCAACACACCCCAACGGTGAGGGTTTGCAGGAATGAAGATATACAATGATTGCATTATCGAAAAAAATCAACTGCGTAAAAACTGCATTTAACTGCAGATTGTCCAACTAAATTGAGGGAATGTGTACCGCAAGGAACATAAACCGCACATTTATTCAGTTCTAATATTTTGGCTTGCTGACCCTGATACTTTCCAGACATGTATGGTGCGTTGTCATAGGACTGTCCTCTACAAACTTGAATTTCCAAACCGCAATCTTCACAGACGAATTTCACAGTTTGAGTTTTCAAACTTTCGCCAGTATGACCTTCTGTTTCAAGAAAAGATATAAACCGTTCAACTGGTTTTTGATCATTTGGTGAAACATATCGGAGCACAAGTGACAATCAATCTATATGCGATACATTGGGAGCTGAATCAACGGAAAGGCTCTAGGCTAATATAGAGCTAGACCCTCTTCTAAAATATATGATCTAACTTTTTGCCCATGCTAATTCTTCGCAGATCTTTTTGTATAAATACGAAGAAACACCTTTCACAGCATTTCCGGATCGTACAATATGATCCCGCAACAATGGATCAAACTGCCCAAAAAGTTCAACTATACCTAAATAATTCCCATAATTCCGTTTTCCAAAGTACTTGTTCGTACCTCGGGATGACAATCCTCGTTCTGCCAGAGGTATGAATAGATAACAGCAACCACTCGTTTTATAACATCCCGCCAATAGTATTTTTCTTCAAGTAGTCCATTTCTGAATTGATCTGGCTAATTTTCATGTTTCCGTTTTTCCAGGTAAATTAGCACACACTATTTATTCTCATGCTGCTGTAAATGAATCCCGACGTTCTTCCAATCATCATACCCTTCACACGCAAGTCTGTTAGATTTTTCTGGTGGCAAAATTAACTTGAAAAAAAAATCGTCTCAGCCTGAAAATAAAACAACAAATATTATTATAATTTGAGAACAAAAATTAATTAAACGGTATTCAAAACATAATTAGTTAATTCAAATAGTCTTGGCATTTTGGGAATTTTGGGATCCGACCGTGGGTGTATCAGTTAATTGCTTCCAATCCTTAAACTATAGAGCGAACAGAAAGTTGAAATTTCGATTGACTTGGAATATGTCAAACAATAGTTAAGTTATTTATGAATTGGAAGTAATTTATAATAAGAAGATAAAGTTTATGGGAAACACCCGGGCAGAGAGTATTTACGAAGTATAAACCAAGGAATCAAACTGTACAATTAGAACTGTAATTCTAAGTTTCACATTTTTAGTTGTTTTTCTGTACCGGTACTTAATTTATATGACTTTTTCCCTATCTTTTTTCCAAAATGCTTTTCCTTTTTTTTTGTGAGATTTTGTTTTTGTTGGGGCCCTTTCGAGCTGGGGTCCCCAGGCAATTGCCTATTTTGCCTTATGGTTAATCCAGCACTGCCCCTCTGGCAGCCATCAAGCGCCAGTCTTCGTACTCCCCTTACGTCTCATCCCCTCGCCCGGGCACAATGTTAGGGTGGAAAGCTGAAAGTCCGTAACTCCATACTGACCAGTGAGCTGCGCGCTGATCGTGATACCACCAAACACAGTCTTCCTGATTGATAGAGCTACAGTTGTACATTGATATGTAATTTTCTTAGCATTATTAGAGTTCAAATTTTGACTTAAAATATCAACAGAAGGAAGGACGCCGTCCTGGAGTCCTTATGGCCAGCCGCTACTGGAGGCTATGTTGTTACCAACGAGCTAGAGAAAGGTATATAGAGTGGAAATGGTGCCGCCATTTAAGAAGCAGGTTGAACTGGCAGCCGCCATGATATACTCTGTCAAGAGGGTGGGAGGCAGGGAGGGAGAGGCGTGACTAACGAGGCGTAATATAAGATTAGGCCTACGTAAGGCCTGACAATTTAATTTGTTCATTGAACGAAAACTAACACAATCATCTTACAAGACAATAAACTACGTTGCTTATGCACAGTACATCGCATTATTTCATTGTCCTTTAAAAAGAATGAGTTTTGTGTACAACTGACGCACCTGTTGGCCTCTCTCACGTTGAGCTGTATTTCTGCAGAAGTGATGAAGCCTGCATGTATAACACTGTTTCACAATTCGCTCGATGAGTGAAGCATAGTGAGACTTTTCCCCAGGTTCAGTAGCTGTAAATAGATGGTCAGATTTCTGAAACAGATAACCCGGCAGCATAGCATAGACATGTCTGCAACTTCAGCATGAGATTCTTCGTGTTCTTTCGCAACATACAGTCATTCTTCCTGATGACACTCTCAGCTGTCTTGCATAACTTCACTTCATCATTTGATGGATTCATAAGGCCATCTTTCACGTCTTTCTCTTTAATCAGTCCTTCTTTCTCAACATCTTGACCCGATAAAAGCACTTCTAGGCATTCAATACAAGTTAATTTTTTAGACACTTGGCGAACGACACTTGGCGAACGACACTTCCTGCTATGTACTGAACAACATTTTCTACATACAAGCTCAGTGAATTATAATCTGCACAGTATCCATGATCTGTACTCCCAGAATTGTCTGTCAGCATAGTATCGTCCCTCCCATTGACACCATGAATATCTGCAGTTGCAGTTGTCACAGATAGGTCACACTCCATAGGCTTACAGTTGGAATTCATGGATGGGTCTACCCTCGCAATTAAACACTTCCTATAAGCTGATTTAAATTGTACTGCATTTGGATTATTTCTATTCCCACCTCTGGAGCGAATAGGAGAAAAAAAACAGCTCTAAGTGATCCTGACTCAATCTGCGTGTTAATAAGTATCTCAATACAGAATTTTGTCCCCACACGTATGTTTCTGCTAGTTGCATCACACTTAATAGGTCAATTATCAAACCATATATTGGCATCTGTCTGCTGGAATCGCAAATAAGCTTTCCATCTGAAAGTTTCAGTTTCTTGAGGTAGTCAACACAATTGGCCACTTGGTTACAAACCGTGGCTCGGTTCTTCTTCGATACTGGTGTCTTTGTACCTTTTCCCAAAGGAAGACAGGAATTCAGTATGTCGAATATAACATCTATTATTTTAAAAAAATTCACAGTACACTCACAGTCATTGAACTCCGTAAATCCAATTTCTTTACAAAATACTATGGCACAAGCAACAGATCTGCTAAGTGTTTCTGCTGCTAAAGCAACCTTCATTTTTTGAGAGTGATACTGTATGTGCTGTTTCTTTAACTCATTAGCAGCACATAAACCTTCCTTTTCCTGTATGTTATGCAATTCTTCCAGATAAACCCACTTGATACTAATGTTTTCAATCTCTGTACCATCTCGAATAATCTTCTTATCAGCTAATAAATTGCGGGCCAATTTTAACATGTGGGCAGCATCAAAAAAGCAACACACATTTAGTTTAGTATCTGAAGGGTGGGGGAACCAGCACTGAATACTATCTATATTAAATGACACTCCTAGCTTCTCCATGACAGATCTATTTGTTGCAGTGCCATCACATACCACAGCAACAATGTTTATCTCGATCTCATGCAGTTTTCTTAAATATTGTTCTACTAAATTTACTTTCATAGATGCAGACATACCACTTATTAGACAATAACCCACCGGTATTTTCCACCTGCGATTCAAACACGTGACCATAAAAACCAGAGCTTCTCTAGCTAGTGGACAGTCATCACTTTCTATGCATCCCTGACCTAAATCTACGTAACCACGAATTTGATTTCCGTCCCATACTAAATCCTTCTTTATGGCCATTTCATCGAACATCAGCGAAGCCAGTATTGGCTCTGTACTTGCTTGCGCCTCCTGCTGCAATTTCAAAAAACTCTCCTCCGTAAATCCAGGATTTCCATCGAGAACAGAAGCCCAATAACGTAGGGTCCTAGGATGTGGTAATTTGATGAATTTTTTAAGATATCTATAAGCCTGGGCTGAATAAAAATGAAGAGTCAACGCAAATTTTCGCACTTCAGTACTATATCTTTGCACACCACCATTCTGGGTAACCTGTACTAGTTCCTTCAGATCCTGCTTCACATAACCTGTTATTTAGTCCTTTCATAAGTTTCTGATAATTAATTATTTTCTGTTCTTTTCGGATAACAGCCTGCTTAGCAGTTTTGAGTTTCCTCTTTAACTCTGTATTTTTGTCCACTACACGATCGAACATTTTCTTCATCTTCCGTGGGCTAGGGACAGAATATGTGTTATCATGGCTAGATCCTGCACCTTGCTGTAGAATTTCTGAGAAAAATAAAAAATAAAAGATTAGTAAAGCCTGATACGTTTCCCAAAATGAGTTCAAAACAACGGACTAGAGAAAGTATACCCCGTTGGCTTACGAAGATTGATATTTGAACAATATATTTTACTTTATAGCTATTATTATTATGGCTCACATCTATCTTTCCTTAAATTTTAAGACAGCCGAATATATTTACTTACTGATATCAAGGTCTTCTGCAACAATGCTATCTGATTGCGAGTGTTCTGTAGTGTCCTGGAAACTTCACTTCTTCGGCGAAGATCTACAGGCCTGCTTCTTCTGCAGATGTGCAGGAAAATTGAAAATTGTAGGTACTGCATTGGCTAGTAGACGTCGCCTGTCATTTGCTACATATATATATTTATCTTCAAAGTGTAGAGAACAAATAAAGCTGTATCTCGTGGGGTACCATGTATCCCTTTCCATGTTGACAACTCATTGTTTTGTTAGTTCCTGGGTCTGCAAAGGGAATCTGAAATGTAAATATCACACAAACTTAAACTGCTGCATCACGTTTTCGTAAAGAGTCTACCTCATTAATTTATGAATTTGGATGACATTTCTTACCTGAAATACGACACTCCTGTTGGCTTATTACTTCTATTCGTACAATTTAATGACGAACACACTGACGGCACGGTCTATGTATTTTTAAATAAATTTCATTCAACGCATGTTCCCGCACAGCCCGAACAATCACAACACGCTCTTGTCTGACGACGTTTTGCATCATGGCTGCCTTAACTCAGGTTGCCTCCGCCCAGACCGCTGCTATGCGGCTCCTTGCCTCTCTATATAGGCTACCTTTCTCTAGCTCGTTTGTTGTTACACATAAGATCAGAGTAAACTAATTGCCACACTGTTACATCGCTCTACCTTCGCCTTGCTTTGCAACGTTGCCATACGTCGCTTTGTAACAACAGTACGGTACCGGTACACGGTATGTTTAAAATGATAAACATATAATATATATGGCTAAAAATTAAAGGAGGGGGGGGGGGAGACTGGGCACCCCCTTCATATACGCCCCTAGAAGGAAGGTTCGAGGTTAGAATATGTTTAACAGATTGCATGGGATGTAGGCTAGGGTGTGGTAGTTATGTAGAGATGAAACGATTACTTCAGGACAGGGAAGCAAGGAGTGCTGCATTAAACCAGGATTAATACACCTTTGAGCAGTGGCGGATCCAGGCCTTGCGGGGCCCTGGACGATATGATAAGGTGGGGCCCACAACAATAGGAAATTTAAAAAATATCAAATCTAATGGAAAATAGTTCTGTAATAATATTAAAATAAAGAATGGTTGCAATATTTTTAATACACTACGATGCATTTTTTATAATATGAAAGAAACATTTGAGTTCCCTTGAAGAAGAATATGTAAACTATGAAATATTAAAATATTTCATTGCGACTTTTTTCCCGGCTTAAGTCTTCTATCATTTCACTGAAATCTAAACTACTTGCTAAACGGTCACGGGAGGTCATAGCTGCACTGAAAAAAGAATATGAATTTTAAATTAGTTTGAAAAGTATTAATTAATCAATTAAATTTAAAACAATCTATGGGGCGGGGCCCCCCGGACCGCGGGGCCCTGGGCGGTCGCCCTCCTCGCCCTCCCCTAGATCCGTCCCTGCCTTTGAGACCCTTCCATTCAATGTTGGTGCAAAAAGGGATAAGTTGTGTTTGGTTTGAAGTGGGTTTCTTGTAACTCGAGTCGGGAGAATTATTGTCTTGTAATTTCTCAAACTCAATAATTGTATCCAGTTACTGCCAATTTCTCAGTACTCGTGGTTTGACTTGAGTTGACTTTCACGTTGGTAGGTTTGTAATGTAACTTAGCGGTATTCATTCCGCCTGCCCCATCAAATTGTGGTGAGCTTTGTGTTAGCCTGTTTAGGGATAAGGACGCTTCATTTCAGTGGACTCATTCTTTATACTGCAACGACATTCTATACCCCAACTTATACCTTAGCCTATAACGTCGAGCGCCTTGGTCGGATAAGTTTTACCGCTTCTCATTACCAGTGCCTAACTTGAATTCTGAGTTCTGAAACTACCTCATTTGATGTGTTACCGGTATCTATTAAAATTAGTTAGCGTGTTGGTATAAGTACGGTCTCGTAAGCGCACTTTGTGTGTTCTAGTTAGCTGAACAATATGGAGCAACAACCACTCATTAAGAGTGAGCCAGAATGGATGTCTGAAACTGATGAATTGCCTGATATTGTAAGTTGTATTATGTAACATAGCATTCTTATACTCTGATTTACAAAAGATGCTCGGTGAAAGCTGTCGTCCACTTGAACGGTCAGGTGAGGAGTGGAGACGAGAGAGGTAACGGTCTCCATAGCAACACAACAAGCAATGTTGCAATGTATGCCGACACAGCTGTACGCACATGGTTTGATTCGGTGTGTCTTCACTCGTCACGGTCATTGGAGCGCCAGGCAGGGGAGCTAACTTGTGTCTTCCTGCAAGCCTCTTGGAATGTTATGAGTCATGAACTACCTCAGTGGCAATGCAGCATTCCCCACGTGCTAGCTTTGACAGCTGTCAGCGATCATTATTGGTAATTCATAGTATAATGATGTGCATGACAAGCAAGGATTAGTGACTACTTGCTACCAAATAGTAGGCTTACGATATGTTTAATATGTTATTGCTGCACGTAACTTAGTACTGTTATTCGGTCTGTCTGTATGCTTTACGTTTACGTTTACTTTCTAGGAATCAATTGACCTGTTGCCCTCTTATATTCTGCTGGATGAGTCTGGTGATAAGTACGAAGATAAAACCTGGGCAGTTAAAGTGGAACATCAGATAAAGGTTTTATATTTCCTCTCTGATTAATATTTCTTATTTTAACAGCGAGTATTTGCTGATGTTATTGTATTCATAATGCGGGTTCACTCTGTTGGCACCCTTGACCCTATTGTAGGTGAAGTCTTAGTTAGTTGTTGCATTTAGGGATGGAACTACGAGGTTATCTGCCCCTAAAGGTAAAGTCGGCACTCGTGTATTTTCCGTTGCCCGTTTTAAAAGTGCGTTATTTTTGTTAGCGCTCTGAAAATGGATTGTACTTACTGTGCCACGTTATTAAAGCCAACTACCATTAACAAACACCACGTTCACATTTTCAAAATAAGGATATTATCAACATTAACTTTCAAGTAATAAACGTACCAAAAACACGTCGCCATGTTTGATTAGGTAATGATGCCAAATTCACTTCCCCGGCGACTCTGCACGAAATTATTGGTGAAAATTACTGATTGTACTACTAGGCAAAATCATTGGCCTGGATAAAGATTATTGATGCGTGACTACTAGGCCAGTCGAAAGGTCGGAAAAGAAGCCTCAATAAGGAAATAATTAGTGGAAAGCTGGAAATTGCTTTAATCGCTTAATTTGGATCCAGATATTACTCTCCCAAGGTTTCCCCCTCGAGCGAAGTTGGCGTAGGCCCTTCTGGCCCTATGAAGGTACCATTTTTAGGATTTTTGCAAATATCTCCCAAACTATCAACTTTATCAAAAAAATACCCATTTTAACAAATAATCTAGAGAAAATTTCCTACAAAAATGTTCCCTACCTTTTATCTCGAATGTGAACCGTTACGATGCTATGACCATTCGAAGTGGAGCCCTTTTTGATTCTTGCAGAAAAGCTATGGAAATGATATGCCATATCAACGTTCTACATGTTATATATATTTGACAGCATTCCAGGTGCACAAGCTGTTAACTTGTTACAAGTTCAATGTAAACAGCTGTGGCAAATTACCTACCATTAGTATTATTATTGCGTAGTGTTGCCATAAAATCACTCTTTTCCACAACACCTGGCGGTAGAGTAAATGGCGCGTTTTTTTTAAGTGGTGTGCCCAGGAGTCCTCTTCCACTGTTCAAATGTCAAGGATAGTCGATTTTAAACCGTTTTGATGAAGGCTGCAGTCTTCATCGTCTGCCTCAATTTCTCCGTCATCGCTTTCATCGTCTGTATTGGTACATTTGTCCGACGTCATAGGGCGTTCAAGATTAACATCGAAGTCTCCGTCACAATCATCCATATCATCTTCCTCGGCAGCATTTGTACATGACCGTCCCATACAATTCATACAGATTCTGGAGCATCGGAGGCCCGTTTTCCTGCAACCACACGCTGCGTTACATCCTTTCGAACATTTACTGGACACTGTGTTTAGAAGTAGGTATGGGAGCCAAACCACATTGAGAATTTTTCCAGCCTCAATCCAGTGGATCTGTATCATTTCCATACCATGTTTGATTTGATGGTATGTTCTTAAAGAGTGCTCACGTGCCACTGATTTGGTGGGAGGTAAGCTTGCGAGATTAAATCGATGTTTGCAAAGAGATTTTGCAGACAGTTGGAACCGCAACTCATTCAGGGTATTTCCCGTGGTTTTGTTGTCATAAAGCCTAGCCAAAATCAACTGGCCCGCTTTGTCAATTTCATGGGGGTTTGCGTTCACGTCTCGGAAAACCCTAACAGCTGTCTGCAGTTCCTCATTACTCTTCAGCAGTGTTACGAATTTCATTTTTCCCTGCCTGTGAAACGAAGACGTTGTATCGCACCCACTAAACGCATGCAAAAAGAGGATGTTTTCTTGCACACACGGCAGGAGATTGAAACTTGTTGTGCAAAATAGTTGTTGTTTGGTTGAACCTTTGCCGGGTTTCATATAATACATTTTCGTGGAGGTTGGCACACGAGCCGCCAAGATGACCAGGATATCTATATCTTCAGCCACTATAATGACCGAATTGTCGGACCGAGATAACTCGAGTGCGGTGGTAACGATGAGCACATCGGCATCTTCTGGAGCTTGTCTGGTTTCGATTCCTTCGCTTTCCAAATTAACGCACAACATGTCGATCAATTTTCGTTTGTTTGTGTCATTAGACAAAAATTTTGCTTGTGGCATATGTGCCGTCATGAACTCATTAAAAAAACATTAGCAGCATCATGCTTGTGCGATCGTCGAAGACGTTCAGCGGACTTGGTACTGCGAGCTGCTGGGTCGTCAGGATACACATCGAAAATAATGACACTGTTTTTGAAGTATCTTTTAACGTAATTCACATATTTGGCACTAATGTCGACAAAAGTATTACACGGTGCAGAAGATATCCTCGGTCGAGGACGTTGTGTCGGTCCTCAAATGTGGGCTCACGGTGACAGGATGGAATAATTTGTATAACACAGACTTTTGCGTCTCACGCATTCCCACTTCATCGAAGATCGCAACCGGATATGGAGCTAGTTCAAACTGGAAATATTGTTTCAATTCTGCATCGGATTTCTTTGCAAGGCAAATGCGTCGGAAAAGCACAAGAGGATCAACAGGAATATCCGTGTTGCAGATTTTTATTTTCGAATTTACCGCGCGGAGAGGCAACACGCGATTTTTTTAAGGAACTTTACATCGCGAAAGTTGTTGCCGGTTATGCCTTTTTGTGCTGCAATTCCAATTTCATAGGCCATATGACAAGTGATTTGTTCATCCCCGACAACTCCTGTGCTTAACTAAACAATGTGTTGTCCACGAGGAAAGGGATCGTGAGTTGATAACCATCCAACAAATTTTCTCAAGTCCGCATCATCCCGCGAGATCCGTGCACACCGTGCAGCCACATGCTGTTCTGTAGTCCAAAACGCAATATTGCAAAATGATATTAATGGTTAGTACTTTGCCACAGCTGTTTACATTGAAAAGCTGTTATACTTGTAACAAGTTAACAGCTTGTGCACCTGGAATGGTGACAAATATTTATGTAGAAACTTTGATATGGCATATCATTTCCATAGCTTTTCTGCAAGAATCAAAAAGGGCTCCACTTTGAATGGTCGTAGCATCGTAACGGTTCACATTAGAGACAAAAGGCAGGGCACATTTTTGTAGGAAATTTACTCTAGATTATTTGTTATAACAGGTAGTAAAGTTGATGGTTTGGGAGATATTTGCAAAAATCCAAAAATGGTACCTTCTTAGGGCCAGAAGGGCCAACGCCGACTTCGCTCGAGGGGGAAAACTAGAGAGAGTAATATCTGGGTCCAAATAAAGCGATTAAAGCAATTTGCAGCTTTCCACTAATTATGTCCTTATTGAATTACCTGTCGCCTGGCCTATACCCCCACTGTGAGTGACAAAAACGAAGGGTGTTTATGTTAGCTAACGCAGGACGCGCTAACTAACCTTTATTGGTCTAGGTGGAAACCATTGGTCTGGAAACAATAATGTTAGCACTGTGAAAAAATGCAATAACACCCTCTAGCGATAAAATATTCAACCCCTGTATATTAGTAACATTGGCCATTTCTATAGAACATTTTTCGGATTTTAATGGCGGCAGGCAACGGACATTATACGAATTCCGTAAAGTCTACTCCACATGCTGTGCTAACAATGGCTAATTTATCGGTAATTCAGGTTCACTCTGTTAGCATCCTGGGCCCTATTTTGGGTGAAGTTGACTCCACATGCTGTGTTAAGAGTAGCTATGTTATTGGTAACGCAAGGTCATCCTGTTGGCAACGTGGGCCATATTGTAGGTTAAGTCAACACTACATGCTCTGTGAACAGTAGGTAAGTTATTGGTTTTGGATGTTTACTCTGTTGGAACCCTGGGCCCTATTGTAGGTGAAGTCTACACAACATGCTGTGCTAACAGTTGCTAAGTTATTGGTAATGAAGGTTCACTCTGTTGGCACCATGAGCCCTATTGTAGGTGAAATCTACACCACATGCTGTGCTAACAGTAGCTAAGTTATTAGTAATGTAGGTTCACTCTGTTAGCACCCCTGGGCCTTATTGTAAGTGAAGTCTACACCACGTGCTGTGCTTACTGTATCTAAGTTTTTAGTAACGTAGGTTTACTCTGTTGGCACCTTGGGCCCTATTGTAGGTTAAGTCTGCACCACTTGCTGTGCTGACAGTAATTAAGTTATTGGTAATGCAGGGTCACCCTTTTGGCACCCTAGGCCATATTGTAGGTGATGTCTACACCACATGCTGTGCTGACAGTAGCTAAGTTATTGTTTGGTGGAGTATGCCCTAAAAAACTTCAACTCATAGAGGGAGAACTGCATCAAGCATTAGCTTGGAATGTATAGCTTTGTGGGGAAGCATTAGACTGAATTAATATTAGGGCTGAATGGACTTCTAACTCAAACATATTCTGTAACGATATGTATATAATTTATTTCAACATGGTGCAACAATTTGAATGAATAACAACAATAAATAATTAAAAACCATCAGAAAAACTTCAGAAAAGAGTTCTTTGAACTTATCCACTTCGGATTAAAAAGATAAATAATAAAACGTTGGTAAACAAGATATGCTGTGACAGCTGTGCGTGATAGACCTTGTTGACATACCTTTTCTTAAAGCTTATCTGGCGAAGTATTTCTGCGGTTAATTTTGCTAATCACACTTGATGGTATGTACGATGTTTCTTGCTGTGGTTTGTAGCAAAGGTTAAAGAGTAGTGGCCTCAGAATATCTGCAGAGCGGTGACTCTGACATCTTGGCAGAAGTGTAGACGCAGAGCGGCCATGAGAAGAGAAACCTGCTCTTCGAAGAATACTCAAAGTATTATAGGCCCTGCATGGCCTGTATGGTGGTGGCAGCAGACTGTGCGAAGAATGCACCCAGACGAAGAATGGACTGGAATGGACCTCACCAATAAGATGAGTGGAGGTTATATATGGCCGGGAACCTGCCGAGTCACAGGTGACAGGAACACCACTGCTAATTGGCTGTCCAGGAAAAATGACGTCACGAACTGGAGGCAACAGCGAGCACGGAACAGAGAAACCCAGTGTAGGTAATGCAGTGATGTGTTGCGATAGCCCTAAACATTTAGGTGAGTAACTTAATATCTTATAAATGGGTGGTTAATAACAAGATTGTGCATATTGATTAAACAATGAATACATTTCCAAAGAAATAATTATCATTCGAGGATCTCGGTAACAAGAAACAAATTTGACCGACAAGTGGGCCATGCTAAACATTGAAAATATCACGAAAAGTGATCATGCTCCGAGAACTCCGAATAAAAACAAACAAAAGAATCAGTCAAAACAAACATGGATAACAGACGAGGAGTAAACTAAGACTCGAAAGTCAAAACAGAGATAGCAGAAATAGGTTTGGTGTAAAGACCTTTATTAGTTAAAACATCAACAACTCTGACGTGTTTATCACGGCCAAAGTGGCAATGAATAACTCTGCCTAGATTCCACACGAGAGGCAGAGATGGGTCTCGAAGAAGAACCATGTCCCATACTCGTACATCTGGTTGAGGAAGCCGCCACTTCTCGCGCCTATTTAGCAAGCTGAGATTCTCTAGTTTCCTTCGGCGCCAAAAAGAACAGCGCAAAGATTCTACTTTTCTCCAAAAAATTGTTAAGCTAGGATCACAGCGTCGAACCAGCAAAGGCGGAGTAGCAGCTAATGAACCGCCAATCAAAAAGGGACTGGGTGTTAAAGGTAAAAGATCGTTATGATCGTTGGAAAGAGGAGTCAGGGGTCTAGAATTTACGATACCTTCGACTTGAATAATTAAATAATTAAATTCCTCATATGAAAGTATGGTAGGACCAAGAGTTTTCTTGAGCTGTCTCTTAGTAAGTTTTATGCAAGACTCCCATCGGCCCCCATGATTTGGAGCGTAAGGCGGGGTGAAATGCCATTTGAACCCTTTAGAATAGGAAAAGTTGGACATTTTTCCTTTAGCAGAAGGGGAGCCTAGCACCTTTTTCCAGAGATCAGAAGCACTTACAAAAAATTTTGCATTATCTGAAAAGACTTAAGACGGAACACCCCTTCTAGCAGCAAATCTAGAAAAGGCGGCCAAAAAATAAGATAGACAAGCATTTGTAACCAACTCGAGGTGGATAGCTCCCGTCACCATACATACGAATAACGAGATGTAAAGTTTACCTAAGATTTTGCGCTTGGATGAAGAGGGATTGGTCTGATATACGTAAGGACCAGCGTAATCAATCCCCGTAAGAGCGAAGGGCGTACTAGGTTCTGAACGAAATGTAGGTAAATTACCCATAATCTGCGTAGCAGGCGTGGTTTAACCTTAAAACAAGGTATACACTTTTTGAAAACAGAGGAAACCTCATGAACGCCATTAATGACCCAATCGAGTTCACGAATTAGACAGAGCAAGATACGAGTGCCCGCATGAAGGTGTTGATAATGAAACTTTTTTATTATAAGGGTAGTGATAGGATGCTTTGAAGGAAGGATGATGGGATGTTTTTTCCATCCTCACAACTATACTTAGCTAATCTTCCGCCCACACATATTATACCATCCTGGTCTAGAAAAGGAGTGAGTGGTGAAAGCCTGCTAGACTTGGGTAAATCCTTACCACTTATAAGAGCTTGCTTTTCAGGAGCAAATACTTCCTGCTGTACGAGCAACAAAATTTTGCGAGTAGCAAATTCTAAGTCTACTCTGGTGAGAAAGGGTTGAGGCTTCAAAGGTTGATCAATTACCAAATATTTCCACCGAAATATATAAGACACTACACGAATCAATTTATCAAATGAAGAGTACCTCTGAAAAAGACTAGTGGAAGTAGAAATAAGATGCGACGTGACAAGGTCAGCGCGGGCATCAGGTACTTCTTCTGCAAATTGATTAGCTAAGCGACGCCAGCAAGATGGTTCCTGACTAAGCCAAGGAGGACCATTCCAGTACAGAATTTTTTAGGCGTGCAACCACGTGATATTATGTCCGCGGGGTTTTCAAGGCTAGGAACATGTCTCCATTGTTCAGAATGGGAAACTTCATGAATCTTAGAAACGCGATTTGCCACAAAGGTATTCCAATGAGAAGAAGGCTTGGAAATCCAAGCTAGTACAATAGAAGAATCGCTCCAAAAAATATGTGGGAAAATTTTAATTTTAAACTGACATTAAGTTTAGTAACTAATTCTGTCACCATTAAAGCAGCGCATAATTCTAATCTAGGCAACGATACAGTTTTAAGTGGAGCAACCTTTGATTTTGCGCGCACTAAATTAGAAAATTCAGGAAAAGTAGATGAGGAACGTCCTACTATGTATGCACAGCAGCAATAAGCCCGTTCTGAACTATCATAAAATACATGCAGGTCATACTGCTGGCATAAGGGATTAGAAATTAAAAGGCGGGGTATAGAAACTTTGGAGAGATCTAGCAAGCTGCTGCGATACTCTAACCATTCTTCTAGAAGAGGGAAGGGGAGCTTTTCATCCCAGTCAGATTTTAATGACCAAAGCTTGTGCAGGAATTTTTTTGCAACAATAACTATAGCAGCAATATATTGCAAAGGGTCAAAGATTTTTGCGATTTCTGACAAAACTTGTCTCTTAGTTACAGGGTGAGATTCTTACAAATGTACCCGATAAGAGACCGTATCAGAAGAAGGACACCAAAAAACACCCAATGCTTTTACGGCTGCTTCCTCAGTAGGAATAGCAACAAATGTATTAACTGGGACCTCCGAAGAAAATGTTGATATAAATTCAGTAGAATTTGAAGTCCATTTACGGAGCGGAAAACCACCTCCTAGGAGTAGGGATTTCAAATCTTCGCACACAAGGAGTGCTTCAGAAATATTAGGGAAAGAATACTAGAAATCGTCAACATAAAATGGCCTCAGAGGCCAAAGGATGATACAGATGACCATCTTGTTCTGCTAACATGTGGAGAGACCGAATCGCAAGAAAGGCTGAAGGCTTCAGGCCATATGTCACAGTCTTCAATCTAAATATTTTTATGGGTTTGGAACTCTCATCGCGCCACAATATTCTTTGCAGATCTTGCTGCTCAGAATTTACGAGAATCTGCCGGTACATCTGTTTAATATCGGAGATTACAGCAATAGAAAATCGTCGAAAATTAAGCAAGACAGAGGTGAGATCTGTTTGAATAGCGGGACCACATGGCAAGGTATCATTTAAAGAGACTCCATTGGATTCTGGTGATGACCCATTAAAAACTACTCTTATATTGTCTTGTGTTAAAGAATTTTTCCATACCGGGTGATGATTTAGATAAACGATTTCCTTAAAGGCATGGTCAATTTTTTCTGATTTAGAAATTATCTCCATGTGATTAGATCATTCGTATTCCTCCATAAAGGAAGCATACTGAGTTTTAACAGAGGCATCTTGTTTGAACCGATTTTCAATAGCAAATAGCGCCCTGAGTGCTCTGGAATGTGAGCCCGTAATGGCGGGTGGATTAGGAATACGTGGAAGAGTTACTATAAATCTGCCTTCAGCAGTTCGAACAGTGGTTTCCTTGTATAACTTTTCACAAATTTCGTTAGAAGAGAAGAGGAAGAAGTAGCCTGAACATTCTCAAGATCACAGAACTTAGTCAGCTCTTGACTTAAATCGGCCCCAACAAAATAACAATTTGATACAGTTTGAATAGGATTACGATGTATTTGACCAGTAGCGATCCAACCAAAATCAGTTTCGCGGAAGAAAATATTAGGAGCAATTTTTACTTTATTGGAATGAAGACATTGCCAAAACACGCTTGAGCTGAAAAGAAGCTCTATGGGCGAAGCTCTGTTGAAATGAGGGACAGCGAGCTGGACAAAATTCGGGATATTCCAACTTTGAATAGGATAAGAAGTGCCAGGAATGTTGTTGCCTATAGACTTTATAATCAAACAATCTAATTGCAACTGCGTACCAAGTTTATTAGAGTCCTTCAGATCTACTTTAGCAAAGCTTAAGGATTGAGATTTAGAGCAGTTTATTCCTGTAAGCTCTATTGAGGTACGATGTTTTGGGAGACCTAACTTTTGTACCAAAGATTCCCTTATAAAATTGTTGGTAGCGGCATTGTCTGATAATCACTTGATAGGTATCCGTTTTCCGTAAGCGGTTTCAATAGAACCTGCACGGTAGATAATAAAACCTGAATTTTGCCAAGCGAGGTAGAACTTTGAGCATACGACTGCGCACTATTTTGAGAAGTCTCAGAATTAGACTTGGTATTGGAACTGCGTGGTCCTGATAACCGTGATTTTTCATGTCTGTGCAAAAGGGAGTGATGTCTAGCCTTACAATGAAAGCATAAACGTTGTGAACGGCAATTGTTAAACATATGCGTTCCTGACAAACAGTTAAAACAATGTTTTTTAATCGTAATTAACTTTCGTCTTTCATCTACTGATAAAGATTTAAATTCATCACAATTGTATATATTATGCGATTGCTGACACAGACCGCACGTTTGCATTTGGTTTGTTGACCGAGCGTCAACAGGAAGAGCATGTGATCTTAAAATTCTTTGAATAGAACTGTTAACCTTGTCTTTTGAGAAGGCTTTTGAATCTGAAATACTAGTTTTTTATTAGCCTTCAAAATGTTAATAATTGCCTCATAAGTGCATTGCAAATGCTGGGAAAGTTCTGTTTCCCAAGCCTTTAATGTACTTGCATCTAATCTTACAGAAATAAGGTGAACTACAAATAAATCCCAGTGATTTACAGGTTGGTTTAAATTGGACAATGCTCTGACGTGTAATTCTGCAGTGTCAATCAACTTACGAAGTGATAAGCCGTTGTCTGATTGCACGTTAGGTAACTCGAATAAGTTTTGTATATGGCGTTGAATGGATAAACGAATGTTCCCATATCTATCCTTAAGAAGATTCAGAGCGACTTCATAATTGTCACTGGTTAAAGAAATTGCTTGAATCAGGTTAAGTGCGTTGCCTTGAACTGCCAGACGCAAGTAGTGAAATTTTTAAATTACCGGGATAGAAGAATTCTCATGTACCAAAGAATTAAATAATTCAAAAAATGGCTCCCGTTCTATGTCTTTGCCAGTGAATTTGGGTATTTCTAATTTGGGTAATATGATGCGTGAGGAAGATGTAGAAGATGCTACAGAAGTTTGATCTTCTTGTTTTTCTTTTAAAGTTAAGCCCCTAATAAGCTGTTTAGCTTCAGCAAATCCCTGTTAGTATAATTTTTCAACTTCCAACCTATCACATTGCTGGTCAGGGTGCTGAGTTTCTATGCTGCATTGTATCTCATCATATTTCTCAAAGGCTTGTTCATAATTCTTAAACCTGTGCGAAATTTTGTCATGATTACGCTCTTGGGGTTCAAGCTCCGTTAAAAAAGTACGAAACCGTGTCATTTACCCTTACAAGAGGCTCTGGCGTTGCTGAGTTTCTCATCAAGATTAGGCATATTAAAAGTTGTTTGTTACTCACGTCAATATTGTGACTTCGAGTACTGGAACCCAGAGGTTGACAGCTTGCTAGATAGTAAGGTTTAGTCTGATGCGGAAGAAACCGGCTTTGCTTACGTTTCTCTCCTCCCCTGCTGACCATGCGCGCTTCAGGCTGAAACTTACAATCAGAATTAGTGTTGAAATACAATAAACAAAATTGTTAATGTTTAATGTGAAATCCAAGTTATGAAACTTGTGACAGTCCCAGGGGTGAGGCACCAAAAAGTATGATGAAGCATGCCCTAAAAACTCCAACTCATAGAGGGAGAACTGCATGAAGCATTAGCTTGGAATGTATAGTATTGTGGGGAAGCATTAGACTGAATTAATATTAGGGCTGAATGGATTTCACACTCAAACATATTCTGTAACGATATGTATATCATTTATTTCAACATGGGGCAACAATTTGAATGAATAACAACAATAAATAATTAATAACCAGGAGAAACACTTCAGGAAAGAGTTCCTTGAACTTATCCACTTTGGATTTAAAATTGTGATTAAAATGTCTAGGGAACCAAGTACCCTTAAATGGGATGAATTTATTTTTCTTTTTTTTCACTTTCATGCTGAGAGAAGTCTAATAAATGTAATTCTAGAGTTTCATATCCTAAATCCATCTGGAAATGTCTCATTTTTAACAATTAGTGCATGCTTGTAACCTTGGTGACGCCCCTTTTTCATATGAAGTTCACTTTATCAACTTCTATTCCGTTACTTTTTGTGTCAGATTGATGTGCTTACCCTCGTTTTAAAGAGGAATTAACGTAGCTGAAGTTGGTCCTACTGTCTTTATGTCACCTTCTTTTGTTTTTACACAGGAAGTTGGTATATTTTGATCCATAACACAGGGAGTTATTTGTTTTGATACAAACCATATTATCTTGTTTGCCGGAGAAAAATGGGTAATGTTAAGAAATTTGGCCGAAGAAAAACTCATGGAAATCAGTATAAGAACAAGAATACATCTTTAAGGAGTAATAAATGTAGTGGGGCAGGTAGTGGAAGTGTAAGAAACAGTGAAGGAAATAATATTGAAAGTGAGGTTAGGCCTACAAGCAACAGTGGGTCCACTCTAACTGACTGTACAGATAGTCCTACAAGTGCACCAAGGAGGAACATTTCTTCTTCAAGATCTATGTTTAATAAATTTGGCAACAGTAATACAGATGTAAATAAAGTGACCACAGGTTTTCAGTTTGTAGATATTGAACTGCTGTCTGAAGCTTTGAGACAATTTGTAGAGTGTAAGTATTGTAATCATGTGGATTGCATATCTGTGCATGAAGACACTGACAAACGAATGGGCCTTGCTAGTGTCATATGTACAAAATGTGATAATTGTGAAAGGGAGTATCAATTTAGCTCATCCAAGCAGACAGATAGAGGTCATGAAATTAACCTGAGGTTTGTGTATGGTATGAGGTGTATTGGGAAGGGCAGTGCAGCCAGTAGGACACTGTGTTCATTATTAAATACCCCAGCCCCTCCAACTAAGTTTCATTCTGTAAACAAAGTTATTTTGCAGTCACTTGAGAAAGTTGCAGAAGTCTGTATGAAGTCCGCAGCAGAGGAAGCTATACTAGAGAACAGTGGTTCAAATGAAATAGCAGTTGCTATAGATGGAAGCTGGCAGAAGCGAGGTCACACTTCATTGAATGGAGTTGTAACTGCAACTAGTGTAGACACTGGGAAAGTGCTAGATATTGAATGCCTTACAAAATATTGTATGGTATGTAAAAAGAGTGGAAACAGTCATGAAAAATGTGGTGCAAATTTTCAAGGAACAAGTGGTGCTATGGAGGCAGTTCGCATGTTTCAGAGATCAGAGCAAAGTAGAGGTTTGAAATATGTAAAATACTTGGGGGATGGTGACAGTAAGGGGTTTAGTAAGGTTGTTTCATGTCATCCCTATGGTGAAAACATTAACATACAAAAGTTAGAGTGCATTGGGCATGTTCACAAAAGAATGGGGTCCAGGCTAAGACGATTGGTTCAAGACAGGAAGGGGAAGAAATTAGCCGATGGCAAAGGTATTGGGGGAGTAAACAGATTATCTGGTAGTGCAATTGACAAGCTGCAGGAGTATTAAGGTAAAGCCATAAGAGAAAATGTGCATGACTTGGAAAAGATGAGAAAAGCAGTGTGGTGCACATTTTTTCATAAGCTCTCGACAGACAATCAACCTCTACATGGACTCTGCCCAACAGATTCATGGTGTAAGTATAATTCTTCTGAAAGGGCAAACTACAAGCACAATGGCCTTCCTAAGCCTATTTTACATGCCATAAAACCCATATATCGGGATTTGGCTCACCCAGACCTGCTAAGAAAATGCTTACATGGCAAAACCCAGAACCCGAATGAGTCGTTTAACAAAATTATATGGACTATAATACCCAAGAATGTGTTTGTTGGGTATGATACCCTTAAAATTGGGGTGCTGGAAAGTGTTCTGTGCTTCAACATGGGAAACATTGGAAAAGCACAAGTGCTTGCCCACCTAGGGATTGAACCAGGCCTTAACACCATACATCAGCTTCAGAAAATGGATGACGTGCGTGTGAAAAATGCTGATCGACAGGCACAACAGATGACCAAAGAAGCAAGAAAGAAAAGGAGAGGAGCCAAACGGAGGAAGGAAGACATGGATGATCCTGAGTATGGAGCTGGAAAGTTTGAAACCACAAAAAGTACATGTTCTTTTCTACCTTAACTTTGAAGTTGAATATCTGGAAACTTTTTTTTTTTGGTGTGGGGTGCTCATCTTGGAAACTACGAAAGATACAAGGGTAAAACTAATACCACTTTTGAAACTAACACTGATCTCCATGTTAAACACAAATTCATTATAAACTAATTCATACTTTGCTCATAAAAAAATTCATGTGCAAGAAAAAAATTAGTTTTTTTTTACTTACCTGAAAAAAGTAAAATATAAAATAAAATGGATGAACTAATTTTGTTTAAAATGCATTTAACACAGAGATAAAGGCAACTGTTACAACAATATCAAATTTCACTGCTCTATCTGCAATACTTTGGAAGATGAGCACCCCCAAGTTTTACTAAATTAACGTTGTTCGTATAGGGAGTACTTGGTCCCCTTTTAAAAGATAAATAATACAACGTTTAATCTTAGCTTTGGTATATTTGTTGAAAGTATGTTCGTAGAGGATCCTTCCTCATAAGAAGGAATGCGGTGAAAACGAAGTGATGTGGTTATGAGTCGCAACCTCCATAGGCAACCCGCTCAACACTTGAAGTTGAAATCACTTTGCTTTGAACTTTGAGCAGAAGGATCTTGTTGGTAAACAAGACAGCTGTGCGTGCTAGTCCTTGTTGACATACCTTTTCTTAAAGCTTAGGCGAAGTATTTCTGCGGTTAATTTTGCCAATCACACTTGATGGTATGTACGATGTTTCTTGCTGTGGTTTGTAGCAAAGGTTAAAGAGTAGTGGCCTCAGAATATCTGCAGAGCGGTGATTCTGACATCTTGGCAGAAGTGTAGACGCAGAGTGGCCATGAGAAGAGAAACCTGCTCTTCGAAGAATACTCAAAGTATTATAGGCCCAGCATGGCCTGTATGGTGGAGGCAGCAGACTTTGCGAAGAATGGACTGGAATAGACCTCACCAATGAGATGAGTCGAGGTCATATAGGGCCGGGAACCCGCCGAGTCACAGGTGACAGGAACACCGCTGCTAATTGGCTGTCCAGGAAAAATTACGTCACGAACTGGAGGCAACAGCGAGCACGGAACAGAGAAACCCAGTGTAGGTAATGCAGTGATGTGTTGCGGTAGCCCTAAACATTTAGGTGAGTAACTTAATATCTTATAAATGGGTGGTTAATAACAAGATTATGCATATTGATTAAACAATTAATACAATTCCAAAGAAATTATTATCATTGGAGGATCTCGGTAACAAGAAACAAATTTGACCGACAAATGGGCCGTGCTAAACATTGAAAATATCACGAAAAGTGATCATTGTTAATACAGAGTCATCCTTTTGGCACCCTAGGCCCTGTTGTAGGTGAAGTCTACACCACATGCTGTGCTAACAGTAGCTAAGTTATTGGTAATTCAGGTTCATTCTGTTGGCACGCTGGGCCCTATTGTAAGTGAAGTCTACACCACATGCTGTGCTAACAGTAGTTAAGTTATTGGTAATTCAGGTTCATTCTGTTGGCACGCTGGGCCTATTGTAGGTAAAGTCTACACCACATGCTGTGATAACAGTAGCTAAGTTATTAGTAATGTACGTTCAGTCTGTTGGCACCCTGGGCCCTAGTGTAGATGAAGTCTACTCCACATGCTGTGCTAACAGTATTGATGGCACGCTGGACCCTTATTAACGTTATATGGTAACTCTTAGTAACTACATCTATGTTGCAATGTTGCAACGCCCACTCAATTCTAGGGACTATATGCTAGGCCTACATTTTGATTTCGATTTAAACTGCACACAAACTGTTGAATGGGAGGTCGAATTACCTTGAGGGTTTTATTTTATTTCTTGAATCTTTCAGTGCAAGTCTACAAGTCATCTGAAAGATATAATTCCATCTATGCAAGGGAACACATTTTTGAGCCAAGTCATTTCTTTTCAGGACGATACAGACCATAACATGGATATTAAAATTGAGGAATCTTCTATTCCGGAGATCGGTCCATGCGTCAAAACAGAAACACCCTCTTCAGGGCCGCAAGAGGTAAGTATCTTCATGCCTCTTTACAAGACATCTCCTTATCTACTAATACCATTTCGGGATGAAGAATTGTGTGTTGACAATTGTGTTGATGACAAAGGGAAGCGTTTGGCTCTTTGGTTGTGTTTTGAACAGCAAGCACAATCTTTATTGTTGGAGGGATGGCGAATTAAATATTATCTGTCCCATACGATACTTCCACTTCTGACAGCCGGTAGCAGACATAATTCTTGTTGTTACAAGCAGCAGTATTGATGTTACATACTCTACAGTATGCCTTCCTTCGGAGGGTTGAGAAATGCCGGCAGGCCAATGTCATAGATTTATTGTAAGTTAAGGAACCTTCCGCTAACTACAATTGTTTGAAGTTGAATTATTAAGTTAGATTTGATAAACGCTTTATTATGTTCCGACGTTCGTTGCCAGGTACTGGTTGCTGTGGCATCTAGTAGCCAAGTTCGCAGCTAGGTGTCGGGGACGGTAGCATTTGGTAGCAAAAGTAGGAACTATTTGAAATAAATTGGCTGCAGCCCTTACCTGAATTACAAAAGACGCACGCTAATAAAGCCATCACAATTAACACCGGTTATCAGACAGATTCTGAACTACTGAAAATTACTCATAGACTAAGCCTACAGGGATTTAATTGATTTACCCTAACTTCTTTTAAATATTTGTACAACAAATTGCAGTGATTTGTTAAAGAAAGTCCTGTACAATATTCTAAATGTAGATTGATTTATGTTTGGAATCTCAATAATTATGCTCATGCGAGTATTGGTGGTCTTGTTACTTAATTATACGAGAACGTGTTAGATCCTTAAGCCTCTTATTGTCTTATGGCTAAGAGGTTTAAAATAAATAAATAAATAAATAAATGTTCATATCTCCTCAATCCTTACAGCTATTACTTATATAAAGGCACTGATCTCAGCATTTTCTTTCGCTTCAAGAGTCACTTGGTCTCTGAAGGAGATATGTTCAGAGTTGGAGGTTATAATGTTCATCTCTAACAGCAGGATGGGATGGGCTGTGCGAAAGTAGTTCCACATTAGCTGACCAGTACTGTACAATTATATGTTTTGTTATTTGTGTAAAAGTATAAGCTCAGAAATAAATTATTCCATCTTATCCACAGGAAACAGAAATGCAGGAACGAGAATGTGGTGGAAGGGGAAGTCGCTTAAATGAGTAAGTGTTCAACATACAAAATACGTGATCTTTCGCTTTACGTGTGCATTGCTGTAAGTTTTGGATTTGCATAAGACTTGTTTGCAACGTCAGATATGCCTCTCATTGTGCCTCATCATTGAACTAGATATTGGTATTAACTTTCAATTTTAGCGTCACACAAAATATCCATTCTCGTTCAGTATTATCACTGTCTGGTAATATTTATGGAACGTCTGTCAGTCTGTTGATGGAAATGATCATCTTCATTTCCCATTTCCCGTTTCCTGGGTCGGGTTGTGAATTAAAGACCTCCATCGTTGCCTGTCTTTCCACGACTCTTCTCCTTTTTTAAATACATCTGCAGGCTTTCTTCCCCTCTTCTGTATGAACTCCCAGACTGTATCCGTCCATCTCTTTCGGGGTCTTCCTCGTGGTCTCTGCCGTGTCATCTATTCGAAAAAAGATTTCTTTGATACTTTCTCCTCTTTCATCCTCATCACATGACCATACCACTTTAACTTTGTTGTTTCTGTCCTGTCCTGCAGCCTTAAGATTCCTGTCCTTTTTCTTATTTCTTCATCTCTTTTGTTCTTGCCCTCTATGCCTGTTAGAAATGTCATGTCCACTGCTTGTATTCTACGTTCCTCTCTTTTTGTAGTAGTCCTTATTCCAGCTGCATATGTTAGTATAGGCTCGCAATAGGTTGAATACAGTACCCTTTTACATTTCGTTGGAACGTCTCGGTTCCAAGGAATACCCCTTACACTCTGATAAAAAATTGCTTGATGGAAATAAGCCTGGCAGAAATAGACATGCCGCAGAGATAAGGATGTGATTGAGTTTTGAAAGCAAACGAGAGTATCAAGTGTAGAACCGTTATATCCGAATTATCCATTACTTCACACTTCACCACTGTGTCCTCAAACCATATATTTCTTCTTAAACTCAAAACAGAAAGCGTAAACAGCTTTCTCTTTACTCGAAATTACTACATGGAAAATCCAATTATAGATCTCAAACAACCAATCATAAACTATAGGTGGGTTTGGGATATTGGGTGTTATCAACATTATGCCACACATTGATGCAAGATTTTTGTAGGATTACAGTTCATAACTTGTGAGAACATGAAATGATGTCCCACGTTGAATTTTCCCAGTGGTGGTTTTTGGGTACGATTTTCAAGTAGAGAAGTACATGGACAGATCTTGTCGAGAAGCACACACTGGCAAAACAAGCTTTTCGTGAAGTTCCTTTATTGTCAAATACATGTTTAAAGGCGTATCCTTCACCACTGTTTTATGCAAGACGAGTATTTTCTGGTCGGAAAGGGTTTCATGGGGCACTGTACATAATATATTGTGCAACTGAATCCTCAACGCTTATTGTACAAATTATAGCCACCCAAGGGCATCAAAGCAAACAAGAGCGTTAAGTGTAGAACCGTTATATCCAAGGTATTCCCAAAATCTGTGCCCAAGGCTTCAGCTTTTGATGTCACTTCTAAGTCGTTCAAAGCATAAATATATCTCGTCGATATGTTTTGTTGCAATAACCCCAAATAACTGATTATTATTGTTATTATTCTCGAATTAGAAAACATCTATAAAACACAGATACAAATAATGTGACTACAGACATTATATAATATTTGACCAGAACTTGGCCACTTCCAATGCATTCTGTGAAGTTTCATCAAGTTCATATTCTGTGCAGGAGGTCGGGCACACTCTACACGGAAGCATATGTTTCACAGTCTGATCTTCTCCACAGTCACACTGAATGCCATCTTCCTTAAGGTAGCCCGACTTTGCAAGATTGATCTTAGATCTTCCCACTCCTGATCTTAATCTATTCAAGGATTTTCATGTTAACCAATCTTGATCATGACCAGGAGGTAAAGTTTCGACTATCCTTTTCCAGCCCAGGAGAGGAGATTCCTTAGCTTTCCATAATTCTAGCCTGGCTTTTTCACATGTAGTCTTCAATTCTTTGGATGTTCATAGGAATCTCTTAATAGACTTTATCATCTGAGAATGTAGTTCATGCCCATCTAGAGGATTTGCTTCCTGGACAACTTTCTTCCTTTCCTTGTTTGCAGCTATTTTTCGTCGAATAGAGGGTGGTGATATTCCTGCGAGCTGGTAAAGGCACTCTGTTGGTGTTGATCTTAAGCATCCAGTTACAGTTCTACACGTTTCATTGAGAGCTTCGTCTACCTGTTTAGTATGAGTTGAGTTATACCAAAACGGGCAGGCGTACTCTGCAGCGGCATAACACAATGCCATTGCAGATTTTCGAATAGTGTCAGGTTGACTACTCCATTGTTATCCGGCCAGTTCCTCAAAAGATTATACCTGGTGCGAACTTTTGACTTGGTGTTCAAACAGTGTTTCTTGTAGATAAGAGCTCTGCCCAGTGTCACTCCTAGAAATTTTGAGGTGTAGCAGTGTTCCAGTTCCACTCCTGACCATATTACCGTCAGTTTACGAAAGGCTTCCCTGTTTTGTTGGTACCACTCCCGTATTTACATTTTAAGGTTTACCTAATTATGCTAAGTCCTGACTGAAAGTAAACTATGACAAAAAGCGTCCATAGAAGAAAAACATATCAAAGCAAAGCTATGATGAACAACTATAATAATTACAATCACAATGTACAATACATATTACAACAACAACAAAGAAATTGCACTGGGATAGTAGGTTGGTAGAACGAAATAAATATTCACACACTAGTTTCTTATTTATAAAGCCTGCGTACCAAAATTAGACAGCTATTTGTCATCTACTGATGTGTAATTACGTTGGTGAATGCGCGGTGAAAACCACGACTAATATCACATGTGATCACCTGGTCCACACGTTGAATACTAATGGTTACCAGTGATCTCAGTCAGTCTGGGATGTGTCAGCTGTTAACATATTCCATAAGAAAAATTACTAGCACAATGTGTCGGTTGAACTTACAGAATCGTAGGTCAAGTTTAGATAAGGATTAATTAGAAAAATCACATTTAGCATTGTAGATTTATGGTAATTGTAATGTCATGATTTAGAGATTGGTTTTATACTCGTAGGTTTAGTTTAGATTTTATGACGAAAGACCATCGTGACACAAGGCTGCAGAAAAACTAATCGTAAGTCCTCAAGGGATGCTTACGGAGTATGTGACTAGACAAGCCACTACAACACCACGAACTACCAAAAATGAATGGCTCAAATAACACATAAATATGCGGCCATCAGCTCGCATTAAACCACCTCGGTCAGCTTGGCATATTTTTATGTATTTATCGTATGGATTTTGATGCCGGGTGTGTCCGGCGACATGTTCAGCTCGCCTGAATCTGTAGCTCCTTCAAGCGGACACCCATAGGGTGAGTTACAAGTTCCGTTCAATTTCAAGTAGTTCCAACTATCGCTACTAGATATCAATGCTAGCAAGTGGTGAACGTTGGAACTTTGATAGAGCGTTCCGATGAAATCTAACCTAACAATTTAGCTACAAACAAGTTTAGTCTGTGGAAGGATCTTTTACATGCCATAAATCTGCGACATGGGACCGCCGGCTTTACTTCCCCTCCGAAGGAAGGCATACTGAAGGATTTTAATGCTCTTAAGAAATCCGACGACTTCGGCCGGGTTTGAACCCGCCATCTTGGGCACAGCAGTTCAGCATGCTACCAATTATGCACCGAATCCGCTATCTTGGCATACAAACACAAGTACTACCAGAATAAAGCTCAGAGCAAAAATCACTCTGGCTAATGTCTAAAACTAGACACTACAATAACAGTCAACGTGAATAATCACGCACACACAAAATACATGAACGGCTAGCCTGACACAAGGTCTGGTCAATAAAAGTAATAAAAGCCTCTCCTCTTGTTCTAAGACATGGCATGAATGATTGTAGTAGCTTGCAAATAGCGATCATTAAACATTGGGACTGATTAATCACCCTGTATCAAATATTCAGCTCACAGCTGATGAATGACCTAGTTTTGGAAAGTCTCGCTCCTAGCATTGCTTCGTGAAAGTTCCATATACCGTACATTACCTAGATGGCCGCTCAAACCTTAGCAGGTTTTTGGCCTCGCCAACAGCACGGCGCCATCTTTCTCGATCAACCATCATGTCCTCTGTAACTCCGATTTTTCTCATATCTTTTTGGACTTGGTCCCACCAGCGAAGTCTCGGTCGTCCCAATGGTCGCCTGCCTCTGGGTACACCTTCCAAACCTGCTCTCAAATTCAATTATCTACTTCTTCTATGTACATGACCGGCCCAGCGCAGTCTTTGGCTTTTGGCACGGGCCACGATGTCCGGTTCTTTGTAGAGATCCCGCAATTCCTTATTTGTTCTAATTCTTCATTGGCCATTTTCTACTGTCGGTCTGAAAATGCGTCGTAGTATTCTATTTTCAAAAGTAATTAATTTCCTTTCAGTTTGCTTGGACGGTACCCAGGTAGAGATTTTGCAGAGACCAGTAACGTTTGTTGCCACTGAGAATTCTTGATTTAATTTCAGTTTCTTCCATATTATTCTGGTCTATGATCATCCCCAGATATTTGAACTCAGTACGTCTGTGAAAAACGTATGAAGCAACTATTAAGGGGTTTTGTACTTGTGCTGAATTTCTTCCTACAACTAGATATTTTGTTTTTTGTTCATTTATCATTAGACCTACCCCCTTGGCTTCTTCAATAAGGGTTTCTGTGAGTATTTTAGATCGTTTTCGTTTCCTGCCATGAGGGTTATATCATCAGCATATGCTAATATGTTAATTTTGTTTCCCACTTCAAGGCTTGGGTGGAGCTGGTTTACTCGTTTCAATGTTTCTTCTAAAGCTAAATTGAATAATAAAGACGAGAGTCTATCTTCCTGTCTTACTCCAGTGTTGACATTAAAATCTTCGGTATATTCATTATTGATTCTAATTTTGCATTTGGACCCTTCTGTGCACAGTTTTGCCATACTGATAAGTTTTTCTGGTATTCCATTCCGCTGCATGTATTTCAACATTTGTTTCCTATTGACACTATCCTATGCCTTGTTGAAATCGACAAAAAGAAGATGGGCTGTTTTGTTAAACTCCCAATATTTGGATAATACTTGCAGTAAGAAAAAACATTTAGTCCTTTGTAGATCTTTGGCTTCTAAATCCTGCTTGGTGATCTCCGAGAATTTCTTATGCATAGCATGCTTGTCTGTTGTTGATTATTCTTGACAATACTTTGTATGCGCTGCTTATTAATGGTATCCCTCTGTAGTTATTGCACTCGAAATTATCTCCCTTTTTGGGATCGGAACTACTACTGCCATCTTCCATTCTACTGGGATTTCTTCCTTCTCCCAGATTTCTACAATTAAGTCATGTAACCTTTTTAGCAAAGGGCTTCCACCTGCTTTAAGAAGTTCTGCTATTATGTTATCCTCTCCAGGGTCTTTATTGATTTTTGAACATTTAACTACCTTTTCAACTTCTTCATAGGTAGGAGGGTTAATCTTTGGTTGGACATTTAGGTATAATTCCTCTTCATTGTTTGTTGCCACTTCTTCACAGTTTAAGAGGTCTTCAAAGTAGTTTTTCCAAGTTGCTAGCACTTCTGTTTGGTTGCAAACAGCATTGCCATTCCTATCTTTTACTCCTACTGATCCTGCCTTGTACCCTTGTTTAAGGGAGGCTGGGACTGAGTTTTTGTTGAAAAAAGTAAACATTATCGAATTTTCAATCTGTGCATATTATGGTACGCCGGACTCCTGCGGATCATTTGGCGATGGTATTTTTCGGGTTCGGCCATTTTTAAAGTACTAGCGTGACATTTAAATGTCCTGTTGAGTGCTGGGGAAACGCCCCCATCCACTAGCTTCAACGCAATAATGCCCATCTTCAAATTGCCCCCAGAGCTACTATCTAGTGAGTTGACGAGGTAACAATACTATGGTAACTATAGCAAAGCCAATTACGTAAAGTGTTTCTTCTGTGTTCAGTTTTATTTATATAACTGACGTATTATTAGTTTAACTTTCAACCATGTTTTATTTACTAAAATGTGTTTATTTTCATATATACATTTTTAGGTATTTAAAATGTTCCAGCTGAACCAATTTGGTTTAAATTCCATTAGAATGTCATGGGTTGTTAACACCTATATTGTCTTGATATTAACAGAAGGATTATCAGCCTACTTTACACATTTTGCAAAAATGAGGAAAATGTAGACTTATGAGATCGGGCAAATGTGTGTCTGTCTGTCCTTCTGTCTGTCTGTCTGGCTGGCTGTGTGTGTCCCCCCCCCCCTATCAACTCCTAAACGGCTGCAGCAATCGAAACAAAATTAGGTAGGAGTAAAGATCTATATCTGAATATATCACGGCCATATTTGAAAATTATATCAGTGCTACCAACTGTTGAAAAATCGCAATTGAAATTTGAGCTCCATGTTGGATATCTTGAAAGGTATGAATGGGAGCTATTTCAAAATTGGCACACGTATAGATAATAATATTTCAGTTTAATTTCCAGGAGGCCGTATATGGCAGTGTCGCCAAAATGATTATAAGCCTGCTGATAGGTCCAATTTTTAATGCATATAACTTCTACACTATCAATTGGAATTCAACCAAATTTCGTATGTGCTATGTGAACATAAACAGATATGACTGAGCTTATTCTTAAGAGCCACCAGCGCTGCCAACTGTTAATAAATGCTCTCAAGTTGTTTTTATCCAAATACACACATATCAGAAAGTATGCAAGCCGACAGCTTTAATCTATGCACACGTATAGTACCTGACATTCTATATTAATTTCGAGTAACTTATGTACGTCAGTGCTACCAACATGATTCTAAGCCTGCTGAGAGGTCCAACTTTAAATACATGTAACTTCTATACTATCATTTGGATTTCAACCAAATTTCGTGTGTGCTATGTGTACCATAACATATATGACTATGCCGATTCCTAAGAGTAACCAGGGCTGCCAACTGTTAATAAATGCTGTCTCTATTTTTGGTACCCTAATATCAATATATCAGAAAGTATGCAAGCCAATAGCTCTAAACTTTGCACACGCATAGTACCTGGCGTTCTAGATATTTTCGAGTAACTCACATACTCACATACAATAACTGGCACAAAGACCTTCGCCAGTGCTGCTAACATGATTCTAAGCCTGCTGATAGGTCCAATTTTAAAATGCATGTAACTTCTAATCTAACTAATGGATTTCATTCATAATTGACACAACAATAGATCATATTATATCAGATTATTTCTGACCAATACATGTATGTCATTGTTGCCAACATGATTTTACGCGCGCTGTTAGATCCAATGTTTAACTGCATGTAACGTCCATGCTATCCATTGGACATCAACCAAATTTTGTATTCTGTACTGTGACCGAAATCCACCATGTAGGTGATCTGTAATTGCCGAGATTCGTAAAGCAACCTTGGAAGTGGTTAATGAATGTAACAAATTGTAATGTATTCCAGCATGTGTTTGTAGCAGACCCAGAGCTAAAGAAACATTCTTCTTATTATTCTAGCTGCTAAATGGACCCATCCTTATGGCATTGAGCTAAAATTTAGCACAAGTGAGTGTGGAATATCTTCAACTCCTATCGGCTTTGACAGGTCATGACGCAATAGAAGAGGGGTGGAAACTCCCCACACTCCTACGGATCAGGTGACCAGGGCAACCGGTGTGCTATGTGTATCACGTGCGGAGGGATCATTCCTTTCTAGTATGTTCTATTGCTGATTTAAACACATGTGCGCGGAGACGATCATTCTACCTTCGGGAAGCATGTGTCCACACTATGATATTAGCATTACAATTTGCTTGTGAAATACCGGTACTTGATATAACTTATTTACGAGTGACAGGTAAAATTAAAATTAGTGATTTCTCCAAGAGGCTGATGTAAGTAGAAACTGTATTTTTATCAAGTGAACACATTAACACAGCTACAAATCGGACTTGACAAATTGACCGTGGAACGCCAGAATACGGAGACATTAATATGCAACATGTTAAAGCACACGATACAATAGCAGACCTTGTCGTGCTACGAAACCCTGCATATAGTTGAACATTTCTACAATAGTAATTGCATCTTATTCAACATAATACAATACAATACATTCAAGAAATAACTGGATTGCCAGCAAGAGCATTAATAAATTATTAACAGTATCGAAACAACATCGTCCATTCCATATCAGTGAAATACTTGGAACATTTCTTCAGCAGTGGCGTACACCTAATTCTTTTTAGGGGGTGTCTGATGTCATCCACTATGATACTTTCACTCAAGAATAAGAATATGGGAACATTTATGGAACTTTTCATATACTTCAAGATAATGGCTTAAGCATTTAATAGGGAAACTTGATGGTGAGGACGAATCCGGGATTCGGAGAGGATGAATACACTATAGACCAGGCATTACGATGATGTTGGCGTTAAACGAGTTTCTCAAACGCCGATCTTGCAAATTAAAGAACAGAATCAAGATTAACTCGTCGTGGGAAAAATATGGGAAACACATTCATCGTCAACTTGGGCATATATTCACAACACACTCTTCTGAACATTTAGGGCAAACCAACACCATGATTTAATTTTGTTCTTTCTTCCAGGAGGCTAAAATATATTTCGAATGAATTTCCAAACTTAGAGAGCAAATTATTTTCAAGATATTGAGATCTTTCACACACATAAATTCCGATATTTAATAATTATTTTGTTTTATTATATTTAATAATTCTAAAGTTGTGATTTTTTTTTTCTCATGGCGATTTTTACCATGAAAGCGATTGCAAACGGAACGTTTGACTTTTTGCAGCGGTAATGATTGTAGCATATTCATTAATTTATGGCATTGAAATTATAATTATGGTTCATGATCTATGATCCTAGACTTTACAGTAATTTAATTCAGATTGCACAAGAATACAAAGCCTATGATGCTCAGTCACATTAGGGAAATTTTGACCAGATTTAGCAATGCAGATCACGAGAGTTTATAATAATTTGAGGATTATTTGTCATTATGTCAAATGGTTTTGGAACTGCACTTTGAGTATAAGCACAATGAATTATGAGTTGTAGACACTTTATAGTGGTTTTATGGTGGCAACTGTTGGACATGAGAAATACCATTCCAACTTATTAATACGATTAATAAATCAATTAATAAATTTCTTCGAGGATAGAGTAAATGATTATGATTATGCCAGGATGTATAGGGGCTTATGCAGTCCTAGGTTCAATGGAATTAGAATGTGCTTTATATTTGTAATTAGATTAAGTAGTTCCAACGGTGGAAAACAGTGCAATGGCAGTTACTGCATTACTGTTCAATTAATCGTCATGATAAATGCATTGTTATCAGAGTTACTAGTGCTGGTCAATTTAAAATTAATAATTCCTGCAGATCACAGGTGAATCATTTGTATCTTAATTTAATATGTGCTAAAAGTTATAATATCGCAATCTGAATAATTAAATTGATCCCATAAGGATATGATAAACTCAGCTAATGATTTGAAAATTATATGAGGGATTAGGATGTCATTTAAAGCCAGTTATTGTGCGGCTATAACAAGTTATTGTTATTTATAGCTGATGTAATTTCCATAAGGAAACTTTAAATTATGTTGATAGAAATTAATAATTATAATTTCATTCCACAAGTTCATTTAGTCAAATTAAATTGATTGACAGTCATCATTGACAATCGTAAGTCTGTAAATATTAGAAATGTGTGAATAATTTATGTGTAAATTATTAATTCAGTTAACATTCATGGGAAGGAAAAATGTATAGTGATTTTTTTTCTAATTTTTCTTCTTTTAGAAGCTGAAAGTGAAAGTGAAGTGTTTTTTTTTAAATAATTATTATTCAGCTAATCATCGAACACTTGAACTCTAATCATTTCTTTTGCGAGTACTTCCCTAATTAAGTCAAACATGGTAGCTCAATGACATTGATGGACATTATGGATTTTTATGATCCCAAACTATTAATATCCAGAGAGTAATAGGAGTGTTAATTTTTTTTTGTCCGTCTGCTCAAAAATAAATTTAGGATCTCGATTTTTCAAGTTCTGGTTATTCCTGTAGTTTGGAACTTCTCCCGAGTCAGTGATACCTTTTTTTTCCTTTTTCTTGTTTGTGAAGTATTTGTCCTGTTGAACCTTGCATGCCTCTCCCTTTAATCGACCCGAGATATTCGATCTCTTGCCTGCCCGAGCTAGTTGCTTGATTTTCTTTTATTGGACAAATATTTCCTGGACTTATTTCTTTTTTGTATCGCTTGTGTCCCTTCTTCGGTTTCTCGTTGAAATCGCCGGGCCAACGTGACGTCGGGGAATCGGGCACAGCGATTTGGCGCCCAACGTGGGGAAACGTTACGTAAGGCAGCAATTTGATGCCGAGCGTGATTAGCTCGACGGTTTGGTTTTTTTTTTTCCAGTCCATTAATTTTTTTGGGATAGTTGGATAGTCAGACGAGTTCTGATGTCGTGCAATGTCATTGAATCGGGATTTTTTTTTAAATTCAAATCTAGATGTTGTTTGTTTAACTTATCAGGTAAAGATAAATGTCAGGATAATTGGAGGTTTGAGAAATCGTTGTGCTGGATTTGTTAGACGTAAAACATGTTTGGAATTCATTCGAATATATTCAGTCGCATGGTCTTGGTTCGTCATCTTACTATTAAGTTTCCCTAGTCTTAAGTATATTTATATATTTGTGTAATTATGACTGATGCAGCAGAAGCAGAAGGACCCCAGGACATTCTTGCTCAAATCCAAAGGGGCTTTGACAGACTGTATGAGGATTTGAATGTGGTAAAGAACATTTTAGCTACTGATAAGCAGGAACTTAAAGATAGTTTGGCTGCTGATAAGCAGGAACTTAATGCACGAATAACCACATTAAATGAAAGTTTAGCTACTGGTAGGCAGGAACTAAAAGCCGATATTGACAATTTATCAAGCAAAGTGCAGTTGATTAAAGATGATACACAGGATATTCATGCTGATATATTAAATGTTAGAACCGATATATTAAAAGCCAATATGGAAATAGAAAGTATTAACTATTCTATAATAGATATTAAATCAGATATTCAATCTTTAAATACAGATACTCAAAAGGTATCTAGCGATGTAAAGAGTTTAGATGTCCGTTTGCAAACGCAAATTGCGCAAGTGCAGGCAGATGTTGAAAAAAGTAATTTAGCCTTAGACAAAAAGTTAGATGCTTGTGATACAAGACTTACCCATAATCTCAAAGTTCTCAGAAAGGAATTGCATACCCACGTGTCAGGTCAAGTTAACGCTGTCAAAGCACAATTTGTAGACCGATTGCAAGGTTTAGAAAAGAAGTTGACCGACAATTTAGATGGTTTAAGTAAAGATTTATCAGAACATAATGAGAGGGTACAGAAGAAAAACGAAACGGTAGTTAAGAATTTGCTAACAGTCACTGACACTAATTCTACGGAGATAGCTGATATCAAGGAGAAAGTAAACCAGCTAACAGAGAAATGTAACAATGATTTCGAGCACGTGCGTAATGAGCTACAGACACAGATGAGGAATAGTGTAAGTATTACAGCGGCAGATATGGAAAATAAACACAAGTTAGAGCACGACATGACCACAATTCGGATATCGAATCTGGAAACCGAACTATCAAACATGAAAAATAATGTTAGCCACACTTATGAGCAACAAGGACAAATATTACAATCAGATAGTCCCAATGTTTTAAGAACATCAGATAGTCCTAATGCTTGTGGAACGTTAGATACGGAAGGGAATAGAGCCAATTCAACTACGAAGGGACACGTCACAATAATTCGAAACATTGATGATCGACCACGCAAGTTCAATGGGGGTAATAACTTGACACCGATGGAATTCCTGAGAGATATTCGGGAATACATGGATGAAAACAGGATATCCAAGGACAGAGAGCTCAGAATAGTTGAAAGACACTTGGAAGGAGTTCCTTTAAATTGGTTTAGGGCATTTAGATGTTCGTTTGTTAATATGGAAGACTTTAGTCAATCATTTCTACACCGTTTTTGGAGTTCAGATGAACAATTGGATATTAGAGCGGAAATGTACTCTAAGAAATATGCCACGTCCCATCCGACTAGATATGCGAATTACTTCACCTCGCAGCTCGCAAAGCTACAATTTCTAACTCCACCTTTACCACGCCAGGAACTGATAAGAGCCATAACGAGGCAATTTCCCATTGAAGTACAGCGCATGCTCATAGTATCGGGAGTAGAAACCCTGGAAGATTGTGAAGAAGTTCTTAGGCGTATGGATCACGCTACTCTAGGCAATAATGGTAGACATGACAGAAAGGAAAGTCGGGAAATAAATGCGGTCTTAATGGATAGGACAGCCCAAACAGAAAGACCAGCGCAACAAGAAGAGAAGACATCGAGGGATTCTGACCACCAGCAAGATGATTATCAATACAACCATAGAAACGATAATAATAATAATCAGAGAAATACCCCGTATAACCGAAGATATTCGAGGTATCGTAACAGAGGACAAAATAACTGGTACCAACGCGGGAGGTTTAACAGCTACCCCAACCAGAATAATAGGTCTCAAGAAGAGAGGAACAAGCAAAACGGTAACAATTTGGACACCAGGCATCAGGAAAGTCGAGAATATATAGAACAATTAAGAAATACACGACCTTCAGCACCAACAGAAGAGGAGTTAAACCAGCCTAGTATTAGTGGGCTGAACCATGAAAAAAAAACGTCCAATCAACAATAGGTAATGAAATTCTAATCAACTCGGACATTGTACAAATTCAGGAAGTATACGAAATAAAGGATGAAGACCTCATATTTGAAAATGAAGAAGTACGCCGAGGGATCAGACATGAATTACCGACTATTTCTTTAAATATAATGGGATGCCAAATAAAGACGTTAGTGGACACAGGGGCCATGGTTTCTATTATATCACAGTCATGTCTGGAATTGCTCCAGTCAAAAGGAAAACTTGACATTCTTCCGGCATCAACTGTAAAGATTAGAGGAGTTATCCCTGACAGGATAATTAAATGTAAACAACAGGTAATGTTAGAAATGGAACTTGCTGGAAGGAAGATACAACACATCTTCCTAGTCTTATCAAATTCAAATTTCGATATCATAATCGGAGTTGATTTCATATCTGACAATGGTCTGGTCATTGATATGAAGAACCGATATATATATATTTTACTTCCACCGAGGGACTGAAAGAAGAGGCTCGTGAAGGCGTAGTATGGGAGTTTGGAAATATGGATGTTATGGATGAAATAATCAATTCAGTGGAAACAGAGCATAGGAATATAGGAGGAAAAATCAATCCAGAAACTCAACAGAAGTTGAATGATTTATTAGAGGAATATGATGATATTTTCAATAGCAAACCTGGACTAGTTAAGAATTTTGAGTATGAAATCCAGTTAACAGATGCTACTCCTTATCGAAAGAAATTATATCCGATTCCGGAAAAGTGGCAAGCTGAAGTTGAAGACATGATCCAGAAGATGGAAGATGATGACATCATTTGTCGAATGCCCACGCCTTTCCTAAATCCACTGGCGGTTGTGCAAAAGGCGAATGGACAAATACGCTTATGTCTGGATGCGAGGGGATTGAATGAACGTCTGCTCTTGGAACATGACAGACCTCGAAAAATTCGGGAAATTCTGAGGAAATTTGAAGGAAAAACATATTTTTCTACCATCGATTTGACTTCATCATTTTATCACGTAGCGTTATCTGAAAATTGCCGCAAATACACTGGTTTTCTATTTAATAACATAACCTATGCTTTCAAGAGAATGCCTTTCGGTTTAAAGAACAGTGGTCCTGTGATGATAAGAGCATTGGATTCCAACCTAAAACAAGAAGTCAAAGCGAATGTGATATGTTACATAGACGATATAATAATTGCATCTACAGACGGGGAACAACATTTGCAACACCTCAGATTATTGTTTGATAATTTGAAAGCAGCCAACTTCAAAGTCAACAGTGACAAATGCAGTTTTTTTCAAACTGAAATAAAGTTTTTAGGTCACATCATCGACGGACAGGGATATAGGCCTAATCCTACGAAGATTCAGGCAATTGCGGAATTTCCTCAACCGAAGAAAGTACGTCAAGTTAGACAATTCTTAGGAATGTGTCAATTCTTTTCGACGCACTGTCCTAACTATACGGAGGTGATGGCACCACTCCAGAATTTGTTGAAATTAAACAATAAATGGAAATGGAGCGAAGCATGTAGTGAGGCGTTTGATAGAGCTAAACAAATGCTGGTTGATCATATTAAATTGGAATACCCCGATTTCTCTCGGAATTTCTTCATAGAATCGGATGCGTCAAAGATTGGTGTGAGTGCTGTATTGTATCAAATGGATGCCGAGGGAAAACATCACTATCTTGCATTTGCCAGCCGCAAACTTAAAAGCCATGAAGCCAATTACACTGTGACAGAATTGGAAGCATTAGCTGCCATATATGCTTTACAGACTTGGAAAAAGATACTGATAGGGTACAAAGTCACAATAATCACCGACCATCAAGCTTTGCAATTCATGTTGAAAACAGACCTCGCTAATGATAGAATTACCAGATGGACCTTATTCTTGCAGCAATTTAACGTGGATATAGTTCATCGATCTGGCAAATTAAACATATTAGCCGATGTTCTAAGTCGTAATCCTTGTGGGGAAGACATACACTTGATTGAGGTTGTTCCGGAAGATGCGGATACGTTACATAAACTTAGAAGAATCGCAGCATCACAGAAGAGATGTGAACCCTTGAGAAACATGTATCGTTTCCTAAAGAAGAGAATGGACCAGCATGATCCGAATTTCATCCCAACTTCGAGACAAGCGGGAGAATACCACATCGTGGGAGACATTGTCATGAAATATGCGGACAAGGATCATACGAAGTTGAGAACAGTCTTACCACCAAAACTTGTTAATAAAGTAATCTGGCTAGTCCATCGTTCAACGGGACACTCCGGACTGGACAAGACTCTGCACGCAGCTAAAGAAGCTTTCATTTGGAATTGTATGAGGGAAACCATACGTAAGGTTATAAGGTCCTGCGATAATTGCCAGCGGAGCAAATACATTTCGAAGCTTGCTAAGGAACCACCGATTGCTATAATTCCGTCCCGACCGAGAGAGTTATATGCGACGGACATTTATGGCCCACTTCTAAGATCATTTAGAGGAAACCAGTACATCTTGGTTACAATAGATGTATTCTCTAAACTGGTAATGTTGCACCCGATTCAGAAGGCTACATCGCGATATATCATTAGACGGCTAGAGAATTGTGTTTTCAAAGAAGCCGGCACACCTGAATTCTTATTAAGTGATCATGGGAGCCGATTCACAAGTCAAGAATTTCAGCAGGCAATGGTAAGGCTAAATGTAAAGCACATCCTCAATACTATCAGATATCCTGAAGGAAATCCTGCAGAAAGAATAATGTCTGAAATTGGAAAATTCTGTCGACTTTACTGTTCGGATAATCATGATAAATGGATGAAGGTTATACCCATCATTGAAGAAAGCCTTAATTCGACAATACATGAAAGTACATCGCAAGTGCCATACATGTTACATTATGGACGTAAACCAGAGAGAGTATGGGATGGAATTATTTCCACAGCACCGGAAATAATTCAATCAATTCCCACGCGCATTGACATGGCTAGAGAGAGCTTGGAACGCCACGCCGAAAAGAGAAAGAAAAGACAGGCAGGAAGAAAATTCAGAGAACCTCTACGGGAAAACGATTTAGTCTTGATAAGGAGACCAGTATCATCCAACTTACCCATGAGAGTCTATAACAAATTCGCTAAGCTTTATTATGGTCCAGTAAAGATTGTAAGAGTTTTCGGCAACAACAGTTATCGTTTGGCAGAAATACACACTGACCGAGTGATTGGAAACTACAACGCTGGAAATCTCAGAAAATATTTCAAACCTGAGAATTAGTTCTGGACAGACATGTTTGATTTCTTCACATAATCTTAGCATAATGATGTTTTATAAGTTCTCTGACCAAAAACTTATAAAAAACAGGAGAGGGGAACATGTGACCGAAATCCACCATGTTGGTGATCTGTAATTGCCGAGATTCGTAAAGCAACCTTGGAAGTGGTTAATGAATGTAACAAATTGTAATGTATTCCAGCATGTGTTTGTAGCAGACCCAGAGCTAAAGAAACATTCTTCTTATTATTCTAGCTGCTAAATGGACCCATCCTTATGGCATTGAGCTAAAATTTAGCACAAGTGAGTGTGGAATATCTTCAACTCCTATCGGCTTTGACAGGTCATGACGCAATAGAAGAGGGGTGGAAACTCCCCACACTCCTACGGATCAGGTGACCAGGGCAACCGGTGTGCTATGTGTATCACGTGCGGAGGGATCATTCCTTTCTAGTATGTTCTATTGCTGATTTAAACACATGTGCGCGGAGACGATCATTCTACCTTCGGGAAGCGTGTGTCCACACTATGATATTAGCATTACAATTTGCTTGTGAAATACCGGTACTTGATATAACTTATTTACGAGTGACAGGTAAAATTAAAATTAGTGATTTCTCCAAGAGGCTGATGTAAGTAGAAACTGTATTTTTATCAAGTGAACACATTAACACAGCTACAAATCGGACTTGACAAATTGACCGTGGAACGCCAGAATACGGAGACATTAATATGCAACATGTTAAAGCACACGATACAATAGCAGACCTTGTCGTGCTACGAAACCCTGCATATAGTTGAACATTTCTACAATAGTAATTGCATCTTATTCAACATAATACAATACAATACATTCAAGAAATAACTGGATTGCCAGCAAGAGCATTAATAAATTATTAACAGTATCGAAACAACATCGTCCATTCCATATCAGTGAAATACTTGGAACATTTCTTCAGCAGTGGCGTACACCTAATTCTTTTTAGGGGGTGTCTGATGTCATCCACTATGATACTTTCACTCAAGAATAAGAATATGGGAACATTTATGGAACTTTTCATATACTTCAAGATAATGGCTTAAGCATTTAATAGGGAAACTTGATGGTGAGGACGAATCCGGGATTCGGAGAGGATGAATACACTATAGACCAGGCATTACGATGATGTTGGCGTTAAACGAGTTTCTCAAACGCCGATCTTGCAAATTAAAGAACAGAATCAAGATTAACTCGTCGTGGGAAAATATGGGAAACACATTCATCGTCAACTTGGGCATATATTCACAACACACTCTTCTGAACATTTAGGGCAAACCAACACCATGATTTAATTTTGTTCTTTCTTCCAGGAGGCTAAAATATATTTCGAATGAATTTCCAAACTTAGAGAGCAAATTATTTTCAAGATATTGAGATCTTTCACACACATAAATTCCGATATTTAATAATTATTTTGTTTTATTATATTTAATAATTCTAAAGTTGTGATTTTTTTTTTCTCATGGCGATTTTTACCATGAAAGCGATTGCAAACGGAACGTTTGACTTTTTGCAGCGGTAATGATTGTAGCATATTCATTAATTTATGGCATTGAAATTATAATTATGGTTCATGATCTATGATCCTAGACTTTACAGTAATTTAATTCAGATTGCACAAGAATACAAAGCCTATGATGCTCAGTCACATTAGGGAAATTTTGACCAGATTTAGCAATGCAGATCACGAGAGTTTATAATAATTTGAGGATTATTTGTCATTATGTCAAATGGTTTTGGAACTGCACTTTGAGTATAAGCACAATGAATTATGAGTTGTAGACACTTTATAGTGGTTTTATGGTGGCAACTGTTGGACATGAGAAATACCATTCCAACTTATTAATACGATTAATAAATCAATTAATAAATTTCTTCGAGGATAGAGTAAATGATTATGATTATGCCAGGATGTATAGGGGCTTATGCAGTCCTAGGTTCAATGGAATTAGAATGTGCTTTATATTTGTAATTAGATTAAGTAGTTCCAACGGTGGAAAACAGTGCAATGGCAGTTACTGCATTACTGTTCAATTAATCGTCATGATAAATGCAATGTTATCAGAGTTACTAGTGCTGGTCAATTTAAAATTAATAATTCCTGCAGATCACAGGTGAATCATTTGTATCTTAATTTAATATGTGCTAAAAGTTATAATATCGCAAATCTGAATAATTAAATTGATCCCATAAGGATATGATAAACTCAGCTAATGATTTGAAAATTATATGAGGGATTAGGATGTCATTTAAAGCCAGTTATTGTGCGGCTATAACAAGTTATTGTTATTTATAGCTGATGTAATTTCCATAAGGAAACTTTAAATTATGTTGATAGAAATTAATAATTATAATTTCATTCCACAAGTTCATTTAGTCAAATTAAATTGATTGACAGTCATCATTGACAATCGTAAGTCTGTAAATATTAGAAATGTGTGAATAATTTATGTGTAAATTATTAATTCAGTTAACATTCATGGGAAGGAAAAATGTATAGTGATTTTTTTTCTAATTTTTCTTCTTTTAGAAGCTGAAAGTGAAAGTGAAGTGTTTTTTTTTAAATCATTATTATTCAGCTAATCATCGAACACTTGAACTCTAATCATTTCTTTTGCGAGTACTTCCCTAATTAAGTCAAACAGGGTAGCTCAATGACATTGATGGACATTATGGATTTTTATGATCCCAAACTATTAATATCCAGAGAGTAATAGGAGTGTTAATTTTTTTTTGTCCGTCTGCTCAAAAATAAATTTAGGATCTCGATTTTTCAAGTTCTGGTTATTCCTGTAGTTTGGAACTTCTCCCGAGTCAGTGATACCTTTTTTTTCCTTTTTCTTGTTTGTGAAGTATTTGTCCTGTTGAACCTTGCATGCCTCTCCCTTTAATCGACCCGAGATATTCGATCTCTTGCCTGCCCGAGCTAGTTGCTTGGTTTTCTTTTATTGGACAAATATTTCCTGGACTTATTTCTTTTTTGTATCGCTTGTGTCCCTTCTTCGGTTTCTCGTTGAAATCGCCGGGCCAACGTGACGTCGGGGAAACGGGCACAGTACCTTAAGGGAAGGAACTAAGAATATATTCAGTCACCAGAGCTGCCAACTACAGTTCTCTATTAGGCTGCATTATGCCAGGTATACAGTATTTTGAACTAATTAGAAATTTCAATATTATGAACTTAATGTCGTCATTATTCTAGATAGATCCAAATAGATTAATCATAGGCATGAATCTTAAATTTTAACAAATGTGGGCTCTTTAGTTCGTCACGGAACTTCTTGTTAAATATTAGTATGGTAGTATTATGATAGTGATATACTGTAACATTGTGAAATAGCATGAAGATCCAAATACTCACATACAATAACTGGCACAAAGAGTATAAAATTAGACTCAAAATCACGTCTAGTTTCGGACCCCACAAACTAACTCTATAAATAAAACAGTTCATGTAGAGACTAACATAGACTAACATCGGTCGGCGTTGACCGTGTTTTAAAATCCCCTACATATTTAGGTTTTACTCGCTAACCGTTGGAGATACACGAAAAGTGATAAGGACCTTTCGGATAGAAAATTAAATTCTAAAGCTCGTAGTGCCATCACAAGTTTGCTATTTCGTAGCGTTCTCTTTTTATTAGAAATGGAAATATGAAAATAGTCGCCATTTTTAAATAGTGCAAAGCATCGAAATCAAAATTAGCCTATATGTAAGCCTGGTAAATCAGCTACATCCATGCAAAATTCATTTAAATCGGACCAGTGGTTCTTGCGTGATTGAGTAACAGACATACACACACACAGACACACACCATCTCATTTTTAGCCTACTTTTCACATTTTGCAAAAATGAGGAAAAAGTAGACTTATGAGATCAATCCGGGAAAATGTGTGTCTGTCTGTCTGTCCTTCTGTCTGTCTGGCTGTGTTTGTCCCCCCCCTATCAACTCCTAAACGGCTGCAGCTATCAAAACCAAATTTGGTAAGTGTAAAGATTTATATCTGAATATCTCATGACCATATTTGAAATCAACGTTAGTGTTTCCATCTGCTGAAAAATCGCAATTGAAGTTTGAGCTCTATGTTGTATATCTCAGAAGTTATGCATGCGAACTATTCCAAAATTGGCACACTTATAGATAATAATATTCCAGATTGATTTTCCGAAGTTCATACATGCCAATGTTGCCAATATGATTCTAATCCTCCCGGTAGGTCCAATTTCTAAATGCATGTAACTTCTATATTATCGATTTAATTTCAACCAAATTTCGTATGTACTATGTGCACTACAACACATATGACTGTGCAGGGACGGTGCGTCATTAAGGTCCGAATGGGCCCTGCGCACCCAAGGCCGTTAGGCAGGATTGCAAAGAATTTGTTTAATTAATGTTTTTTAAAATTATTTTATATTGCAGTTACTCAACTTAAAATATGTATTTTACTCCTCTAGAATCTCTAAAGAGAATTCGTTATAAATAACTCATCCCTTGGTTAAGATCCTGACGGTCTCGTAAGGCGTATCGTCATAGCGAGGGCCGGTCCACAGAAAGTCCCATGTAAAGTATCTGGCTTGATGGGCCAGGTGAGGAAACAGTGGACATAGCACTGTCTTGCACGCGAATTCTTCAGTGCAATGAAGCGAATTTTCTTCAAGGGCCAGCAGATTGGGCCCATAGCTTTGCTTTGAAGAGAAACAGAAGATCTCTTCATTTCACTTCCTGCTTCTGTCTCTGTTAATTACGGGAGAAGGGTCCACCCCACCCCACGCCCGTCAACAGGTATTCAGTCATTGTTCACAGCTCTCTGACATTAGACAAAGCTATATTGATACATTTTCAGTTGTCTGAAGTTAGTTTCTACTGTATAAATGTGTTTTTAACTTTTGTGGCACGGTAGGTAGTTATTTAATGTGTCGATTATATGCGACATAGGAAAATGAAAGTGGGATTTTTATTAACAAATCCATTTTCTTATATAGCTCTGAACACAAAGTTAGAAATTAAATAATTACGACCTCATCAACCAAGCTGATAGATAAGTTTGCTTCATCCAAGCACAGGAGAGAATATACAGTATTTATAAATAATGAGCCATCTGAATACAGTTTTTAATGCATCAACTATTTATTAAAACTTGTTTCAAATGTTGTGTTGTGTGGAATTATGATAATGGCAATATTGGCAATAATGAATGCCAAATATAAAACAATATTTAATATGAAACAACAATAGTATCATCTGGCCCACCCTAAACTGATAATCAGGAGCCGCCCCTGACTGTGCGTATTCTAAAGAGCCACCAGGGCTGCCAACTGTTAATAAATGCTCTCACGACGTTTTAACCCTAATGTCAATATATTAGAAAGTATGCAAGTCAACAGCTCTGAACTTTGCACACGTATAGTACCTGATATTCTACCCAAGTTCGGTGTAACTTATATACATCAGTGCTGCCAACACGATTCTAAGCCTGCTGATAGGTCAAGTTTTAAATGCATATAACTTCTATACTAACAAATGGATTTCAACCAAATTTCGTATGTGCTTTGTGTACCATAACAGTTATGACTATGCGTATTCGTAGGAACCAGCAGGGCTGCCAACTGTTAATAAATGTTATCTCTATTTGTTTAATCCTAATATCAATATATCAGAAATATATGCAAGCCTTCAGCTCTAAACTTTGCTCACGTATAGTACCTGACTTCCTAGATTAATTTGGAGTATCTAATATACCTCAGTGCTGCCAACATGATTCTAAGCTTTCTGATAGTATAGAAGTTACATGTAATTAAAAATTGAAACTAACAATTATTACCAATTTGCAATATAATAGATCGTAATATTTCAGATTAATTCTGAGCATCACATACATGACATTGTTCCCAACATGATTTTACGCGCACTGATAAATCCAATATCAAACTGCATGTAACGTCCATACTATCCATTAGATTTCAACCTAATTTTGTACGTGCATTCTATACCTTAATAGATGGTGCTAAGAATATATTCAGAGTCACCAGGGCTGCCAATTGTAGTAAATTACTGTATTAGGCTACATTATTTTAGGTGTATTACAAACTGCAGTACTTAGGAATGTTGGTATTAGCAACTTAAAATCGTCATTATTGCAGATAGGTCTATATAGATTGGCATGATACTTACATTTTAAGAAAAGTAGGCTCTTTAATTCGTCACGGAACTACTTGTTTTATAATGTTGATACTTTGAAAGATAGTAGCCTTCGAAGGGGTATTTTTTAGCATAATTTGAGAAAAACATAAACACATAAAAAAAAATTTCCTCACATTCATGGACTACATATCAGAGTTTCTCTCTGTTAAAATTCTTTCCATACCTTGATGTGCCTGTACACCAGTTTTCAATGTGATATTTGAAATAACTCTTTAGCTGGAGCATTTTTTATGCTTATCGAGTTTTAAACTTTTAAATTGTAAGTGTTAATTTCTCAGAAAGTTCTGTTGCTGTTTTCCTGAAAATTGGTATATGGCCTTATTTCATTATCAGGAGACAACACACCAAGTTTCATTCAATTCTATCAATCATTACTTTTTTTAAAATGCAGTCCCAGCCTCCCTTTTATTTATTTAATCGTATGGTGAATTACATAAAAACAAATCACAAATCCAAGTTCAAGTTTTGGAGCCATTCCACAGTACATTCTCGAAGATGAAACAGATCACTAGGGCTCCCGGAGTAGGCGTGTAGAGGGCAGCGCTGGATGATATGGTCCATGGTCTGTTCCTCCTCATTGCATTGACAAAGCGAAAACATTCTCTTGTATTATTTTTGTTGCTATCTTCTTCTGCTTTTCTTTGCTGATCTTTCACCAATTTCCGTTTAGCTGCTCGTTGTGTTTTGTTAGTCTCCCTATTTGTCTGTAATTTTGTTTCTTGGTTAGAGTTTCATTGGTAAGCATCACCTTTTTGCTCTTATTCTATCTTCTATTAATCTTTGGCAATCCTCATTAAACCAAGTTTTTTGTTGTAATAGAATCCTTCATTTTTGGTCATATAAAATGTATAACATTTGAAGGTCAATTGTCGTCTGGTCTCGCATTGAGAAACACTAGCATCATGGGTAAATTCATAACTGTATGCGTGGCCTTGAACAGAGTCGTCAATCACGACTGTTCGCCGTGTGTATCACATTTTTCTGGCAATGGGCATGGCAGAATAATTGTCATTAACAATACGGTATTCACGTCTAATGTCCAACCGTGATCCTTCATAAACACACACATAATAAGGAAGTGTCCTAAATACTACGGAAAATAGCGTGTTAAAAGATGCATAGCTGTACACTTATCATTTCTGTACAAATTACATAAAACTGCAGACATTACAAACTGTCTGAACACCTTTGACATTCCGAAGGATATCTCACTCAACTGCTTTCAAATTCACATAACAACAAGTGCGCTCAACTTGTACAAAATAACTAGGATCAATACAACACTTCTACTCCTCGCGCTGTGTAAACTGATACTTTTAATGTACGGGGTTCGAGCTAGGCTAAACTGCACTGCTAATACACTCAATAAATTCCTGCTCTTGGAATAACTTGTGGCAAGTAAGTTCCACACAAATAAAAATGCTTAACCAAAAATGTAAAAGGTGATGATTATAACTTGAAACATCAAATGTTGCGCCCGCAGTTTACGTAAAATAATTAACATGAAGTCTAATAAAAGATTGAACTATGGAATTCCCACATGTCTTTTAAAATGCAGCAATGACTGGCTGAAAAATGCTTCAAATCTAACGCAAAACTATGGGTGCCTGTCATATTGAGAAATACAAATAATACAAATGCACCAGCGTTCAGAATGCTATTTGGTGTCTCACCAAAACTATTGCAAACCAGGATCAATAAGCTGCTAATAAAAGTATGCATCAGAAAGAAAAATAACTACACTACTGATACTATCTAGATTAAGGTTGTCATCGGTTCGGTTGCTAACATCTACTCCACCGCAGACCCAACACCTGTACATGAGGGAAATTAGCTTACAAACTCACGACAGACATGTTGTTCGCCTCAGACACCAAGAGATTGACCAGTAATCATCTCCGGTTGGAGGGTTAATTTTATCCGTCCTGGGCCTGTCCATCCTGCCCCAATATTTCCTCTTCCGCTTCCAATTTATAATACTAGCCAAGTTCCAGACATCTTCTACACATTGGTGGCTTAGGCCATGATAGGCATATCAGAAACGTTAGTAAAAGTGACGTCCAAGTGGTAGAGTTTATTCATGTTGTATCGTGGAAAATATGTGGTTTCACTGATTTTATATGCGTAGTTTTTATCAATAGATTCACTGGCTCGATACTTTGCAGATTATTATACAAAATTGCCCTTGTATCTGCCAAAGAATTTATGACACGTTGGTATCCGTCACACAGATTCTACAACTGTTCTCACACGTCGTGTAGCGACTATTTAAATTTCATCTCAAGTGCCTGCGAGGTAATACCATTTAATTTAGTTTTAAATCCATAATTGGGCTACATTATCGTTGAAAATGATACAGAATGAAGTATGATAAGTCCTGGTAGTGTGAAAAATGTAATTTCAATCGTAACAAGAAGTTCCGTGACGAACTAAAGAGCCTAGTTTTGTTAAAATTTAAGATTCATGCCAATGATTAGTCAATATTGATCTATCTAGAATAATGACGAAATTAAGTTGGTAATATTGAAATTTCTAATTAGTTTAAAATACTGTATACCTGGCATAATGTAGCCTAATAGAGAACTATAGTTGGCAGCCCTGGTGACTGAATATATTCTTAGTTCCATCTCTTAAGGTACAGAATACAAAATTAGGTTGGAAGTCCAATGGATAGCATGGACGTTACATACAGTTAAACATTGGATCTAACAGCGCGCGTAAAATCATGTTGGCAACAATGACGTACATGTATTGGTCAGAAATAATCTGATATAATATGATCTATTGTTGTGTCAATTATGAATGAAATCCATGAGTTAGTATAGAAGTTACATGCATTTTAAAATTGGACCTATCAGCAGACTTAGAATCATGTTGGCAGCACTGGCGAAGGCCTATATTAGTTACTCCAAAATAATCTAGAACGCCATGTACTATACATGTGCAAAGTTTAGAGCTATTGGCTTGCATACTTTCTGATATATTGATATTAGGGTACCAAAAATAGAGACAGCATTTATTAACAGTTGGCAGCCCTGGTTACTCTTAGGAATCGGCATAGTCATATATGTTATGGTACACATAGCACACACGAAATTTGGTTGAAATCCAAATGATAGTATAGAAGTTACATGTATTTAAATTTGGACCTCTCAGCAGGCTTACAATCATGTTGGTAGCAATGACGTATATACGTTACTGCAAATTAATATAGAACGTCAGGTACTAAACATGTGCATAGTTTAAAGCTGTCGGCTTGCATACTTTCTGATATATGGGTATTTGGCTAAAAAAAAATGAGAGCATTTATTAACAGTTGGCAGCCTTGGTGGCTCTTAAGAATACGCTCAGTCATATCTTTTTATGTATTCATAGCACATACGAAATTTGGTTGAAATCCGATATTGATAGTATAGAAGTTATATGCATTTACAATTTGGAGCTATCAGCAGGCTTATAATCATTATGGCAACACTGCCATGTATGGCCTCCGGGAAATTAAACTGCAAAATTATTATATATACGTGTGCCAATTTTGAAATAGCTCCCATTGATACGTTCCAAGTTACCCAACATGGAGCTCAAATTTCAATTGCGATTTTTCAGCAGTTGTTAGCACTGACATCATTTTCAAATATGGCCGTGAGATATTAAGGTATAGATCTTTACTCCTACCAAATTTTGTTTCGATTGCTGCATCCGTTTAGGAGTTGATAGGGAGACACCCATACACAGCCAGACAGACAGACTGACAGACAGACAGACAGACAAGGACAGACAGACAGACAGACAGACATACTTTTGCCCGATCTCATCAGTCTACTTTTCCTTCATTTTTGCAAAATGTGAAAAGTAGGCTAAAAACCCAGAATAAATATTTAGAAGGTGTGTGCAGAGTCAAAAGAATGACTGAAGCTTGGGCTAGCTTCCAGGGTACGTTCAGCAAAGATGTGCTGTAAATAATACATGCTGCCTAGGAGAATATCACCAGCATGAGCGAATACGGGCTCAGTATATGGAACAAACATTCACCTTTATATAGAGATATTAAACATTTAAATATGGTGATGATGCAAAACAAAAACTTAAAACCAGTCCGTATGGAAAAACAAATTAAAAGGGTAGACAGGGGAATTTTCGTTAATGGTAGGCGAGCAACATTTAAATAAAACTCAACAAATCAAGTTTTAAATTAATAAGAACCCAAAGAAAGAGAACGTGTCTAAATTTAAAAACTTTTATTTATCATCACCCGAAAATAGATCATTAGGCTCACAATAAAAAAGGTGAAGTAAAATGTTACGTAAATACATAATTACAACGGGCAGATGACCTCGTGGTTCCGTCCCTTAAAACCTCAATAACTACAACAGGTAGTGTGAAGCTAAATTTGTAGGTTATTGTTTAGAAACGCTCTGTCAAGTTCCAACATTCCCAGCTAAGTGCCAGTGACAGATTACCGGTAGCCAAAGTTAGAACTAATTGAAATATGGGGAGCCAACGGGCTTTCAATAAGAATACCCCACTATGGCCATTTGGCGGCAGTTCAAATATAATAATAATGCATGGTCCATAAGGCAGTGGATTCCAGAACCGGAGCGGTGGTCTCATTACTTACCATAGTTCAATTATAATAATAATGCATGGTCCATTAGGCAGTGATTTCTAGGACCGCAGAGGCGGTCTCTTTACTAACCAAACCTGCACTTTTCACTCGATAAATTTTACAGATAAAGGAAGAGCAAGATGGAAGTGGTAGTATTATACGAAATGAAACGTTTTGGATTGAATTCTACCGAATGTTTTGTACACCTGATTCTACGGCTGTACGGTATGTTTAGGCGTAAATCAATAATAACTCTTAATTAACGACGTCACATTATTGCGATGTAAGTTAATGTATAACAGAGATAATGCAATTTGTAATCCCAGTTGGAACCGATTTTTGTACTATTTTTGATAATTACATTCTTTATTAATTTAAAACTTGAGAATATTCTACAGGTGAAAATAAAATTCCGTAAAGCAATATCGACACTACGAGTATTTTACCTTGTTTAATGTACTCAGTGGCGTAGCGAGGAATCAAACTTACAATGGGGTGAGGACTCGAGCAAAACTACTCTTATGGTAACTACAGTTTGGTCTTGTTTTATAAGGTGCGTTCAAAAAGTAACGAGCCGGAAGCTGCAATGCGCAAACCGGTGACGGCATCGGCTAATCGTGGCGTGTGAAACGAGGTGTGGTTCCCACCAGAGCGTGGAAGGTCACAGACCGTCGGTAGAGGGCACGCGTGCACATCACGTGACGATACAAAGCGAGCAGCAGCATGCATCCATCGACCAACTCTGACAGTCGCATTGCAAACAGTGACATGTAGACGTCAAACGAAGAGCAAAGAGGTGGTGTTCGGTTTCTGACAGCGGAAGGAGTAGGGGGAACGGACATTCATCGCCGAATGTCACAAGTGTACGGCGAACACTGCATGTCCCTTGCAAGGGTCAAGGCGTGGCACAAGCGCTTCAGGGAAGGACGGGTGTAGTTAGCCGATGATACCCGGTCTGGGGCATCCCCCTGCATTACTGATGACAACGTCCAGCTGGTTGACGCACTAATTACCCAGGACCGCCGAGTGACAGTGAACGGCATAGCCGTCGTGGTCGGATTGAGCGTCGGATGTGTGCACACCATCATGAAGGAACGACTGCACTTGCGCAACGTGTGTGCCCAATGGGTGCCCCACAGTCTTCAATCACACCAGGAAGCATATCTTGGTTATCTGCAGCGCTATGCGAGGGAAGGGAATGGGTTCCTGGAACGAGTGGTGGCTGGAGATGAGTCATGGTGTCATCACTTCGAACCAGAATCCAAACGACAAAGCCTCCAGTGAAAGCATCCAGGGTCACCACCACCCAAAAAAGGCAAGGCCATCCACACGAGTGCAGGAAAGATAATGCCGACGTTCTTCTTTGACCAAGATGGCCCCCTTCTGATACAATTCATGCCGCAAGGGACAACAGTGAATGCCCAGCGTTACTCGCAAACCTTGACCACCCTTCGCCAAGCGATCAAAACAAAACGACCAGGCAATCTCACCCGTGGGGTCATTCTGTTCCACGACAATGCACGACCTCATACGACCAACGCAGTCGCGGCACTCCTGCAGAAATTCAAATGGGAGGTCCTCGGCCACCTTCCATAAAGTCCAGACCTGTGATTACTCCATGTTTGGTCCCCTGAAAAGGGCTCAGCGGGGCCAACGATTCACCTCGGACGCCAACGTTCAGCTGTACGTGTGGAACTGGTTCACATCGCAGCCCAGGGAATATTATGAGACAGCCGATCACCGCCTCGTTTCACAGTGGGCAAGTGCCTCAATAGCCAGGGCCAATACTTCTAACATAGAGGTACTGGTTTCTGTAATTATGCCTCCAGCTCGTTACTTTTTGAACGCACCATATATATATCGATATCTAGGCTATATGAACATATCAATGTGTAAAGCTCAAAAATGGGCAAATTTGTTTCAGCAAAGGATTAATTCTTTGAACATTATCTAGGAAAATGGGTGATAGGAAGACTTGGCTCATTACGAGTTGCTTAATTGAATTTGTATTAACTATGCATCACAGAAATATAAATTATGTTTTACCTATATTGCTAACGTTTGAAGTTCTTTTCGCGGTCTTGTAACCATAAGATTTAGTTGGTTGGTTGGTTCCTCAGTTTAGAGGCTGCGGTCATGTAGCCCCGTGTACTTTGGGTGTGTGTAGAATTTGTCTGATAACCGGTGGTAATTGTGATGGCTGTACTATAGTAAAGCCATCATTACTTCCGACTTGACGTTTCAGTGTTCACTTGAGTTATCTAGCGGTCAGAAGGAAAATCACTTTAACTAGACAATCACAGACAGCCATTCAAATCGATATATCACGACAAATTGAGTTTCGTTCGCGATGCCGTGATTTAGCGAACGAAACTTAGCCTAGCACTGAAACGTCAAGTCGTAAGTAATGATGGCTTTACTATAGTGTCTGTTATCTGTAGGGCTCGGATTTTTAGGTGAATATTTTTTTATGTAAATACATATTTTAAGCATTTTTTCTATAAATACATAAATTCCTGTTTTTCACTTATTAGCACATAAAAATACATAATATTTACATTTTTAAAATCAGTATGCTAGATCTTTCAATTTATTGCATTTTTCTTATGTGGTACTTCAACCTGTGTGCTATTTAATCTTCGTGCAGAGCGTATGTCAGCTTGTAACTGTGTTAATCTTATATTGCCGCCTCGTGCCACTCACTGTGGAAGCCGGGAATTTCCTTGTCCACAGCCATATTGCACAATGTACTAAACCCGCTCCTAGCTACCTGGAACAAGTGTCACTCACATCCAGTTCAATGCCCTAAAGTAAAAGCAACTCCAAGTTATCGTGTGCAGCAGTATGTTGCCGAATTTATAGATACATTTACTTCTGATGGGGATGTTCTGTTCTGCCAACCATGTGGGAAAGCAATCATGGCTTAACAGCAATCTCAAGTAACACAACAATTCAAGAGCAAGAAACATATTGCCGCAGTTTCGCGCCTTCAGAAGAAGTGTTTCGCGATAATCGTCGGTCATTTGTGATGGACAACCTGAAGATGTATCTCGTTGTGTATTGTAATTCTTCAGTAGTCAGTGAGGCATAGCATAAATTGCATATGTGAGTACTGCATATTGTTTATATTCACATTAATAAACTAAATTATAATTAAATATTTTTACTTTTTTGTCACATATTTCAGGTATTTTTAATGCATAAAAAATAAATATTTTGCCGATATTTAGCACCTTAAAATCGGATCCCTAGTTTCTTTGATTTAGGCAGAAGGACTGCAGACGAATATTTTTTTCAATTAGTGCCTATTTTTCCACCAAATGCTACCGACCATGACACCTAGTAGCAGACGGGGCTAGTAAATGCCATCGGAGTCAGCATGTGGCGGCGAATGTTCGTACTAATATTGCGTTATCAAACGAACCTACAAATTTTGGCTTCTTCAACGGTAGTTAGTGGAAGGTTCTTTTTCATGCCTTAAATCTATCCGAAGTAAGGCAAACTGAGGGATTCTTAACGATCCTAAAAATCCGACGACTTTGACCGGGTTTCAACACGCGATCCTGGGCAGAGAAGCTCAGCATCCTACCAACTACACCACCGAAGTTGCTCCATTTGATTTAAGAGTGAACAGACAGCATAAGAAGACAAAACAATAACGTTTTATTATAACCGTGCCTATCGTAGATCGTGTACATCAATTATATGTATTTACAAGAAAGACACACATATTTCTATTAGAAACAATGTTTATAATTTGTTAAATTAAGCCGTATATTTTTATTGAGGTTCATTTTGTAACTCACGGTAAAACGAAACTTAACTTACCGTAATATTTGTGGGTATTAAAATATTAAGTCCAATTTCGCGAATCGACTTGCCCTTTCTTTTCATTGTCATAGTATAAACATTATTCAACCACAGTTTCATAAAAATAACTTAACTTAGTAAAACTTAATTTTAGTTACCAAAGACACAATAATACCTTCTCTTACACGCAAATGCTAACAATATGTCAACTGACTAGTGGTGTATTTTATAAAGGAGATGAGAGTGGATTGTGTCGCGACTGTCTCGCTAACTCTCCTCTGGCTAAATGAACTGTTTACCGTTTTGCTCATTCAATAAGTGGTTAGCTAACGTAAAGTTCCATCACTATCGTGGAGAATAACTTTCATCGCATAACCCTATAGATATATTAGATTCCGTTAAAATCGGGATTTGAACAACTCCATTTTGTCACTCCCCCACTAAACATGCCATCAACCATAGGCATTCACGTAGAAACAAAAGCAGTACAATCCACGGCACAACGTTAAAACGTAAGACTGACAAAGTTTAATTGTACAGGCTACGCCATTTCATTAAGATAATAATTAGTGACGTATCGTGACGCACACTTTTAATCGCATTTATACACACAAATTACCAATAGAGGCCCGGAACTGGTATTCCCATATTTTTGGTAACAGGAATTTGTTTGGAAATACTCTGTACATAGTGTGAACTGCTTGCATTGCAAGTACAGGTCGATAATTTTTTAATACTTCTTCGGGTAAGAAGGATTAAGCCACTGTGGTGAGAAAAGTGAAAGTTCAGAATAAACCGTGCCAGTTAAAGGGTGGAATGCTAGAGGGGAGACATGCAGTGGTATGCCGATAGTTGGATAAGTGCGCGCTGTGTTGTGTGGTTCTTAAAGGGTTGCCACCTTCTATATATCATAACGCACCACACTATATGTACTGTGTTCTTCTGTTTTGAAGTTTAGGAAAATCAATCATCTCTGCACAATCGGTGTAGCCCCAAATAGCGCTCTCCATCCATCCATGAGCTTTTCATTAGTGAAGTGTGATAACCCATATGTTTAGATAAAATTATGTGGGCTGTCTATTACAACTAGGCAATATGGCTGTTACATAGCGAAAAAACTGCGAACTAATTTGTCTCATTTGAACATACAAATCCATCGCTAATTACTTGGTGTTCAGTTGCCCGTTTCATTGAATTAGAAGTGATGTCCACTAACAGTCTTTTCTTTTCAAACATAATCCGTCAGTGCAACTCGTTGCAGAAAAAGCATGTGAATTACAACATTCCAATACAATTTGTAAGAGAAATGAAAGCTGAATGGTCGTACTTAAGTCATAAGGCATCACCCAATTCTTATTTATCCTCTCAATCGCGGCGATGAGGGACCATGTTGATTCTTGAAAGCACAGTCGCTTTTTTGATGTTTTAGGAGTACTAACACGTTCATCCGGAAAACATGTTAATCTAAAATCTCCGACACATAAAACATTATTGTCTGTATAAAATATATTGACTGTACCAACACCTCATCATTGAAGAGTTAAAACGAGCTCAGTTTCACTTATTTGAGGAAATCATTCATAGTAATGCAAATGCTGAACTTCCACTAGTTAACTATTGTGTAGTTAGAACTCTTGATCCGTTTCTCTTGATCATCGAACATTGCGAAATTAAATGCCTTTCAGTTGGTTAATACGATTGTTCCCAAATTGTGATGGGTGTTACCCTGTATTATTCTAACTTAATTTCTAGTTTACGTATCTTTTTCAATGGTAGTATTTGTGTATTTAATTATAACTAAGTGGTTAAGTGTAAGAGAGGGCCACGAGCCCTAACTTCGCCACTGCAAAAGACATAAATAAATAAAGAAAGAAAGAAAGAAAGAAAGAAAGAAACCTGAATCAGATTACATGGGGTAAAGAAGTTCTCGTGGACAAGTAGTTTTCATCCTCATCAGATGCCTTACGTATTGGCTTTTATAATAATACATATTTATTGTAGCCAAGACCAGAATACATCAGAAGTAAACCTAGAGGAAGAAACACTTCCAATACTACCCAGTGAATTAAGAGCAGCCATTCGACAAACAAAAACCGCAAAATGCTCAGGTGAAGTTGGAATTTACAATGAATTTCTGAAATGGGGTAAAGAAGACCTAATCCCAGTCATCGCAACATTATTTAACACAATACTCACATCAGAAGACATGCCAATGGAGTGGAAACAAAGCATTATCCTACTTCTACACAAAAAAGGAGCGAAGGATGACATAAACAACTACAGACCGATCAACCTAATTGTAAACCTCTACAAGCTATTTATGAAGACCCTAACCAATAGAATGACAAAGGCACTGGACGAACAGCAACCGATAGAGCAAGCAGGATTCAGAAAGACTTTCAGTACATCAGACACTTGCAAACAATAAATCAACTCATGGAGAAAGTTCAGGAATTCAATCTAGGGGTGTATGCAGCATTTGTGGATTACAAAAAAGCATTTGACTCCGTAGAAGAGAAAAGCGTCTCAAAAGCACTGGAAAACCAAGGCATCACAAACAAATTCGTTATACTCCTCGGCAAACTCTACGACGGTAACCAAGCCTGAATAAAGACAGAAAGAGAAAGGGGAGTAAAACAGGGAGACCCCCTCTCACCAAAATTATTCACTTGCTTGCTGGAAAATGAGTTTAGAAAACTAGACTGGGAAGGAAAATATGGCTTCTGAATCGATGGAACAAGACTAACATTTACGGTTCGCAGACGACATTGTTCTGGTGGCTGAATCAGCGAAAGAGAAGGAACTAATGATAAAGGAATTGGACAAAACAAGTAAAGAAGTGGGCCTTACAATGAACCCGAAGAAAACGAAGCTGATGACCAATGCGTTAGAAGCCCCCAATTAATGTGAACGGAGAAACACTGGAATATGTTGAAGAATATGTATATCTCGGTCAGAACATGTCATTTTCAAGTCGTTCAGAGAATGAGGTCAAACGAAACTAGGACAAGCATGGAAGAGCTTTTGGTCCCTAAAGTTTATACTGGCTGACAAGACCCAAAAACTCACCATAACGGCTGAAGTTCTGGAAAAATGCGTGATACAGGTGTTACTATATGGTTGCCAAACTGGGCATTAACATCGAAACAAAGACAAATGATCTAGAGATGTCATCGAAAAATGGAAAGGAAGATACTTCATGTCTCACTGAGAGATAGAATACGGAACGACGATATAAGAAGGAGAACCGGCATGATAGACGTTATGTCATCTGCAGACCAGCTTAATTGGAAATGGGGTGGACATGGAGCGAGATTAGATCCCAACCGAAGGACGTACAAAATGACGATGTGGGACCTAAGAACGGGAAGACGAAACGTTGGGAGACAAAGAATCAGATGGGCAGACATGTTTGTAAAATGGGGAGGAAATCAATGGACAAGAACAGCGAAGATGAGGCAGGACTGGAAAGACCTAGGGAAACTCGCATGCAGTGACCAATAAAACAAAGCACCAATTAGAAAGACACCGTTCGGTGCACATGCAGCAAAAACGGTACATATGTCCGGTGTACAATAAAGGCTTCTCACAGAGCAGTGACCTCAAGATGCACACCGTTTTTCTTACTGGAGTGAAGGAATACACTTGTAGCACTTGTGAGAAGTCATTGGCACGGCGAACAGAGCTCATGGAACATTTTTTTCGTTCACTCAGGGGCAAGACCGCATGTTTGTTTGTTGTGCCCAAAGCGATTCATCTCCCGCTGTAATTTGAGGAAACATCATCGTGTTCACATGGGGAAGATTAACCTTACTACATCACCGGTTACAAGGAATTCAAAAGGTTCGACTATCTTGCGAAACACATGTTAATTCGTTCCGGGACCACATGTGCACAACATAGTGAATGATTTGTGGGATGTTAAAGGAATTGTATAGGTATCTGCATCCAAACTAGATGACAAAACTCCACCAGTAATGATATGTATTGCATTAAAAAAAACTTCTATTTTAAACGGTTCAATATAGAATTTACTGAAGTGTGACGACTTGGCAGTTTCTCTCATTGTTCAAATGCTTAGACAGGGTAAGCTGTGTGTTTAGTGGCAATGGGAAGCTCCCAGATATTGGTTGATGGCTATTATGATTTTCGTAATACTAATGGATATTTGAGGACTTGATATCGCCAGACTCAATGAACGAATATGTTTCTATATAACAGATTGATGTAGCGAATGTTATATCAGCGCAATATAATTTACTTAATCTTTAGTCAGCTACACATCTATATAGAAGGCCCAATCAGAAAGAATGACCCCGAATGCTCCTCAGGACTTGCTCACATGATGGGTTAAAACTGAGCAATTCCCTGCAATGCAGGAGGCCATAGCCCTTATGGGATTTGTAAGGCTATTTATTTATTTATTTATTTATTATTGTAGCCAAGTGGCCATAATGGACAGTTAAAAGGTGTGCTTACAAATCATTGTTTAATGTAGACTAATATTTACTGTTTTCAAATATGTGGATTTTTGTCCGTTTGCTGCATAATGTTATGTGGTATTTGTCGCATATGCATTCTTCATTCCGTTCATGGTATTTAACATTTCTACAAATCTTGTGGTGGATGGCGAGTCTTGTTATCACATGTCTCATCTCCTGGTTCTCGTTTGTCCATCTTCTGTCCACCATTGCCTCTGTTGTGTAGAATTTGAGCGGGATTTCGTTCTGTTTCTGATGTCTTATCTCGAAGAGTTTCTTCACATGCTTGGTAGTTGTCAGTTGTCTCATTCTGAGATCTTCGATGTAGTATGTTTCTTTTGTTAGGACATATGCCGGCCTGGACGGGGACGTTCTTGCAATTCCTAGCTCCCTTTTCAGGAAAGAAGCTTTTACTCTTTCTATTGTGATTAGGTCTGTCATGGTTAGCCTTACCCAAATCAGTCTTAACGATATGTAATGACGGAGGTTATTTTCGCGTGGAAGAGAATCATTGCTGTTTGTAAAGATAGTTTGGTAATGTTGTTCCAATCGTACATTCATCGAATGGCTGCTGCTGCTCGTTCCTTTATATGCTGTCTAAGGGATTGCCACGTTGTCTGTAGGAAGAGGCCGAGGTATTTGTAGGAATTGACTGTCTCGAGCTTAGTCTCTCCCAGGATCATTTTGTTTTCGGCTGCTATTTTTCCTTCTTTTCGGAAGGTCATATAAACTGTCTTCTTTTCATTTATACTGAGCTCATTTTCGTCCGCCCAGTTTCAGGTTGTTGAGGACTTCTCCTAGCTCCAGCCTGTTTGTAGAACCCAGTACCATGTCAATCCCGTACAGGTAAAGGTATACTGATTTTGTTTTTTCAATAGTCCTGATAACATCCGCTGGTGCGATGTTGAACAGAATGGGACTCTTGAGGTTGATATTCCATCTTTTATCTCAACTTTAATGAAAGCCAGGATGATTTCTATTACCGTATATATGTAATTTCGTAATTTTCGTCCATCATTTGCTCCAGTTTTATAATGAGCTTCGATCTGTTTAGTAGGCCTTCGAGGAGTCGACAAATAATACGTGGAAAATCCTTTACGGTGTCTAAGCGCTTGTTCTATGTCATTCAGTAGATTGTTGATAGCTTGGATCTTCCTTTCCTGAACCCGAATTGATGATCGGGAATCAGTTGACCTATTGTCGTGGTGAGCCTTTTGAGGAGAATGTTTGAAAATACTTTGAATATATTGTTCTCTAGAGCGAATCCTTGATATGAGTTCGGGTCGTTGTCTTCTCATTTGCCTTAAATAGAACCTTAATGATGGATTTTCTTCATTCGTCTGGTATTTCCCCTGTTGCTAGGCATCTGGTAGACAGATCTGACCATACTTCACTTAGAATTTCTGCCGAGGCTTTCAGGATCTCATGGAGATGCCGTCTGGGCATGTCGCTTTCTGGATTTCTGTCTTGCTGATTGTCGTAATTTCTTCATCTGTTGTGATAGGGGTGCTCAATTCTACAATTGTATGATACGTTGCGTTATACGCCGCTTGTAAATGAGTTAGGTTCAGTACTAGTGAGAAGTGATTTCCCCCTATGTCCATCTGAATTTGGCCAGAATTCCTCGTAGTCTTTCTTCCGATGGCTATGGAGTGGTCTTTTCATGCCTCTTCTGCCTCCATCAAGGCTAGGTTTTCTATATATTGAGCCTTCATCCATTTCAAGAGAGATTTATATTCCACTTTGGCGCTGCATATTCTTCTAGAAGGCTATTTGTGATGTGGAGTTGGCCATGTGTAGTTTTAGGAGGACTTCTTTTCTATGTGTGTAGCATTCTGTATTAAACTATGGTGTAGCTCTTCTTTGGTTGATTGGGATTATTTGATGCTCGTATGTTTTCCTGAATTTTTTGTCATGGCTTGGTTCAGATTGTTTTCGTCGAGGCATTGTTACGTATGGGATTTTGAATCTATGTCTTCAAATAAACGTGTAATGAAATTATATATTTATAGAATATTTTAGATACAGAAGAATATTATATTCTTATCCAAAAATAATAGAGCTTTGTGATTATTGATATTATAATGACAGTGGCTATTTACCTAGTTCTGGCATTAGAAAGTCTCTACAGAAACAAACTATCTTTCACAGATCTGACAACACACTAACAAGAGATTCTTTTGGAGCCCCACTCAATCAATATGGTAATATGAAGATGCAAATGTCAACTCGAAGCGCTACGTTGCCATATATATGCCAAACGTGCGGAGCTAACTTTAAACGAAAACATGTTTTGAGGAAACACATGTGTAATCAAAGCGGTCTTAAGCCACATTCATGTGGTACTTGTGGCGCAAGCTTTGCTCGGAAGTCTCATTTGAAGACACACTTCATGATCCATAGTGGTGTAAGGCCACATTCTTGTGGTGCTTGTGGAGAAAAATTTATACAAACAGCTAGTTTGAAGAGACACATGTTGGTCCATAGTGGTCTCAAGCCACATTCCTGTGGGGCTTGCGGAGCAAACTTTACAGGAGTAGGTGAATTGAATCGACATGTGTTGATCCACAGTGGTCTTAAGCGTTATTCATGTAGTACTTGTGGTACAAACTTTATTCAGAAATGTAATTTGAAGACACACATGTTGATCCATAGTGGTCTGAAGCCACATTCCTGTGGTGCTTGTGGAGCAAAGTTTACTGCAAAAGGTGGTTTGAACCGACACATGCTGGTCCATAGTGGCCTCAAGCGATATTCATGTAATACTTGCGGAGGAAAATTTACTCAAAAAAGAAGTTTAATGCGACACACGTTGATCCATAATATAAAACCACATTCATGTAGTACATGAGGCAGACGCTTTGCCCGGATGTTTAATTTTAAGACACAATGATCCATATTGGTCCAAGACCACATTCTTGTGAAGTTTGACGAGCGAAGTTTTCTTAAGCAAGTAGATTCAATAGACACATTTCGTTCCTTAGTGGCCTTATGCAACATTCCTGTAGTACTTGCCAAATAACTTGACTTGAAGAAGCAATTTAAAAACAGCACTTGTTGATCCATAGCTTCATGGGATTCATGCGGAGCAATATTTATAATGAAAGGCTGTTTGAAGAAACTCATACTCACCCATAGTAGGCTTACCATGTAGTACATGCGTAGCATTTTTGTCTGGGAAAGATACTTTGAAGTACCTCCTCCAAATTCAAATTGAGTTACAGCGCTGAACCCACAATCATGTGGTACATGTGGCCTCTATTCTATATAGGGATTGTTTAGAAAACTGAACTCTACTATGTAAAAGAAGTTAAAGACACACAGGATGAGCCATCAGTGCTAGAAGCCGCACAAATTATTTTAATGTGCACGTAACTTTACTGAGAAATTATCATTGCACACTTACCAACTTATTTGTCAAGAATGAAGGTTTTCCCTCCAACCAATCGTCTCCTATCAACGAATCCGAATAACACATGCGATGGCCTAAGGTTAACATCGATCGAATATTTGAGTTACACCCGATAATGTCCTAAAATAAGGGATTAACGACATTTGTTTTCCTTGCGGTTAAAAAATATTATAATTGTATTTATCGGCGGAGTAATTAACAACTGAAAGTACGAGACAAATGACAAAGAGGGGAATAAAAGAAGAGATATATGGAAATTAAATAAAGGGACTTGGCTTCATTCATTCCAAAGAGTGTTCATTCAGTAGATCAAAGCATTTGTAAAAATAAATTAATATGATTATTTCCTGATATACTAATCTACTAATCTTTAAATCTGCACTAACGTATCTTATTATCTGACCAATCTAATGTTTTAAGCCCTGGCCTAAATCATTTAATGGAGAGGATATCTCAAATTTAAAGACTGAGTGGCATTCCTGAAGTGAAATTACTTTTAATGGGAACACGTTTGGTGGGTTGATAGGAGCTCTAAACTGAAGGATGTTAATTTAAAAATACTCCAGGTGTGTCAGTACCTCAAAGAGAAACCATCCGCTCACAGTCTGGATTGGTACCTAGGTGCTCTAACCGAATGATATAAGCTTAATGACGCGGCAGATGTGTCAACACCGTTAAGTTTAACAGCTATTTGCTATCTGGATGGACAGTTAGTAACTCGATTCTGAATTATATTAGCTTAAAGACGCTCCAATGTGTCAATATCTGTATGAGTAACCATCTGCTCACAGTCAGGGTGGATACGTAGAAGCCCTAAACTGATTGATATCAGCTCAATGACACTCCAGGTATGTCAGCGCCCTAAGAGGTTCCGTCTGTTTACAGTCTAAGTGTGTACCTGGAAGTTCTAAACTACATGATATTTGCTTAGTGATGGTCCAAATGTGTCAGTACCCTAAGAGGAACCATCTGTGTGGGTGCCGTACCCTTATTTCCATGTGAGATGTCAGCCAGAATCCAAAGATGAAAAAGGATCGCAGCAACTTGTAGTACCCGTCTAAAAATAACCTCAAATGGCTGCTGGCGAACACACACCGGAATATGGATCATGCAATCGAAGAAATGCTATAGTTCTACTCTACTATGGTCGGTTAACTAATTAAACTGGAGAGTGATAATCTTTGGAATCTCAGGCGTTACGGGAATAGGTTATAGGTCGTGCCACTATTCCACTACTGTAGTATTCTTACTTTAACCCCACTATTATGATATATAACCCAAAGTTTTAGAAAAATACTGCAAGCATACGTAAAAATGTGCTCGTTATGTTTATTCATAAATACAAAACAATTAACAATGGAAAAACGAAATTAAATTCCAAAACCTAAACTAATTAAACTATAATATATGCTGCTAGCTATGAATTTAAAGCTATGTAAATAACAAACCTACATTTGACACCTCACTGCTGTGTCCAAGTTTTCAGGAGTATCAAACAAACAAAGACTTTAAATTATTCAATACCGTTGTAAAAGATGCTATATAGCGAAAGCCCGTCACTATTACAATCACTAAGTCTTATTCTATACAGGACTCTGATTCCTACGCTAATCCTCAACTAAATACGATTATATTTATTCCAATATTAAAATTATTATTAATATTTACATATCTAACAATCTTCTTTTACACTTTCAACTTTCCACTAACTTGAGTCATAATTAGGGATAATAGACAATATAGGGATCAATAATCCGTTCAATGAATTCTAGATTACCACAAAATATAACTTCTTCCGAGTCATTCAAAAATAGAAGTAATAATAATCTTATACGCTCTTGAAATAAATACCAGAATCAATTACTCTCTGTAGACATTGAACCTTATGATCTGACTATAACCTTCATCTAATTTTCGATCAGCTGCTTATTGACACCTTGTCCTGTTCCAAACGTTTATCATAAAAATATCGCCTAACACCAGTGAATACGAACTCCATTTAGCACAATTGCTTCATTAAAACTACTCGTGTTCCATTATAAAATGCATTCCTTTCAACAAAACAGTATATCATCACAGAACAACTCTCTCAATAACAAAATTCCTTCCGACACTAACAATGCCATCATAGCTCATTGTTACAACACTCAAATATGCATATATTCTCCTCCATTTCTAGGGAATACTTTCCTTTTCAATTTCTTTCAATAAAATACGTCGTAGCAGTCTAAATTTCAACAAGAAATTCCATTACAATACTCCACAACATCAGCTGATTACCTAAAAACAATACCGGTACTAGTCATTGATTCGTAATTCCATTTAAAATATTCTGCATTTTAATAATGTTTCATAATATCGTTACTTGTTTTTCTCTACTGTCACCAATAAAACATTTTGTACGTGACTTAGTCTCATTCTACAGTATGTTTCTCAATATATGTATCCTTGTATTCGATGATTAATGAAATTAATCCTATTTATTTAAAATATTTTCCATCACGAAACGAATAATAATGTAATTTTTTATCATTCTTTTTTATACACTTCTTCTTACAAGAAATGTTCTTCATCTGACTTGTCATAATGTTGACAAAATAAACGTCCTACCATTGATCAGGGCATGATCGTCATCCTATCTACGTATAGTTTAAAAATAGACTGAAAGAATCGAATCTGATAATACAAATAACTACAAACCGAAAATCTCCATCGCATAAATCTCGTATCCAAATGTTCCAAATATCCGAAAATTCCAAAAATTTTCAAAACTCGGACTCAAATCAACCATCCTAAAATACCTCAATGATCAACTAACGCAATATAAACCATTCCCGACTCAATAAATCAAAATAACGAAATATCATACATTTAAAATATTAAATATAAATCAACGTCGAAAATTTTCACACAGATTTTATCATAGATCTCTATCTACAACAAGTAGTTCCGTGAAGAACTATATAGCTTATTTTCATATATCCTACTTAAGTTAATTGCCTCTATCTACATACAAAATTTCAGTTTGATTGCTGAAATAGATTCGTAGATATTGAGAACCAACTAAATATTTCGGATAGTCACCATGTTCGATTTTATATATGTAGGTCCTAGAGTTATGTACTGCTAAATAAAGATTATTGTGTACGTGAGGCATTCAAACTTCAATCGCATGGTTAAGACACAAGAAGTAACAAGGAGATTTTAAAATTTCGCACAGCTGCCATCTTGTGGTTATGAAAACAATTGAAATAAATTAGATACCAGTGGATTAACATTCGTATAAGGATTTACTGTACCAAGTTTCACTGCACTCGGATGGTTAAATTGCGAGAAACGTCTATGTGAATATTTATACGTCGCGTCGTCGCCATGTTGGATTTGTGATCACCAGGTTATTTAAAGTCCTATAGCTGAACTTAAGTTCATAGCCCCTATGAACATAAAAATAATTCAGTTTGTTTGCTATAATAGATTTGTAGATATTCTGAGCCGTCTAAATATTTCGAATGGTCGCCATGTTGGATTGTTAAATGTTTAGGCCATAGAGTCATGTACCATTAAAGGAAAATTATTGCGTAGGTTCATTATTCAAACTTTCACTTCGATCCCATGATTACGACACAAGAAATATAAACTTAATTTTAAAATTCGCAAAGCCCCCATCTTGAGGTTATGTTAACAATTGAACTAAATTAGATACCAGTGTATTACAATGTGTATGAACATTTCCTGTACCAGATTTCATTGCGGTTGGAACATTAAATTGCGAGAAAGGTCTATTTAAAATTGTCAAATTCGCTTGGCCGCCATGTCTGTCTTGTAGTTAACCGGTCTTTGAAAGTCTTTTAGAAAAACTTCCAGTAGTGCCCTTTATCTCCGTACAAAATTTCAGGGTGATACCGCTAATAGTTTCAGAGATATAGAATGCCGATGAAATATTTCGCAAATCCGCCATCTTGTGGTTAAGTAAACAATTGAACCAAGTTAGATGCCTGTGCATTACAATGTGTATAATCATATACTGTACCAAGTTTTGTTGCGTTTGTTTGGTTAAATCGCGAGAAACGTCCTTTTAAAAGTTGCAAATTCACGAGGCCGCCATGTTGGTTTTGTAGTTACCAGTTTTTCAAAAGTCACATGGTGAACTTCTAGTAATTCCCTTTATCACCGTAAAAAATTCCAGGGTGATATCGGGAATAGTTTTGGAGATATTGAATGCTGGTGAAATATTTCGCACAGCCGCCATGTTGGATTGGAGAGACGTAACAAAATTTGAAGGGCACGGTCGGGGTCGTCTGGAATAGTGTTATGAACTTACCGAGTTTCATTGAAATCGCTCCAGCTGTTTAGATGTTATTAGGGGAGGGACACACACACACGCACATACACACGGAAAAAAGGTGATCTCATAAGCCTATTTTTTCAAAATTGAAAATATGCTAAAAATGGGTGACTGAAGGGAATTCCTTTCTTAATTTATGTCGCGTATAGATGTCTAGAAGAAAATCATGAACTGGTTTCCATAACCCATTTCGTGCGACTCGTACTTTCCTGAAATCGAGTTCCATCCTAGCATTCGTCTAACAGCTCCAAGTTGTTACGCCTAACTCCACCAAGATGTTACGCCTGACAGCTCCAAGATATTTCACATGAATGGACCAAGGTGTTACATCTCACCGTCTTTGATCTTCCTCCCCCTTCGATTCCCGGTTCAGGCCCTTCATTCTTGTTCTTCTTCTCGTTCCTGCTCTTCTGTTCTTCATGTCTTCTGCGTAGAATTCTTTCAATATTTTCTAAGGTTTGTCTATTTTATTTCCATAGTTTAATGTGCATTGAAATATCGAGAAAATATCGTTACCGATATTTTAAGTCCCTCCTTACCTTCTCGCATTCATCTTGTAGGTTACTTTTCCCGCTGCATGTTTAGCACTCCACCATCAAAACTTCCATAATATCAGACAATGTCCCTCTCAATCTCATTCGTAAAAACATTTTCCTACGCATGTCAAAGAAATATTAATTGTAGAAATAATGTATCCGTTAACTTGTTTCCAAAAATGCTTGAAACACACTCAAAAGCTGCACGCGTCGTTGTAGTGACGTTTAAACACTTCATATATTTTCCTCTCCAACAGAAATACCTATAGTCTGTTCGTTTCAGGAACTTCACTCTATAAAATGCTCGTATCACCTCTTCTGAGCTGTTTCTTCACCAAGACTGACTACTTTTCTTTCTCAATTCTCTTAATAAATTTCCGCTACATCTCGACACCAACGCTCGTGTAAAACTGTACTCCACGTTTGCCTGCAATCAAATACACTTCACCATGAGTCGCGACACTTTCTACCTTTCACTTGTGCTCTATCACACAAAAGCGCACTCGGAGACCGCGTTTTGTTTCACGTCTCCCCTACAAGTCACTGCGATTCTCTTGCTTGCTTCCCCTTCTCCATGCAAATTTTGACGTCATCAAGAAAAACCGTGCGCGTTCTAGGCGGGGGTTTTTCCAATCCAATTTCTGCCTTATTAAAACATATTTCTCGTAAGTAATATCTCTGACAAATCTTCATTTAAAAAATCGTAAATTCTCAAACCATAAAGTATCATAAAATAACTACCAGTAACAATTACATCATTATAAGTATTGGTAAATAGTTCCATCAAATATTCCTATTGGCTTTGAGGTCGTCACGTGATATTTTCGGCGCTTCGCTGGATACCCTAGTTCTGCTAGTTGCCTATCTTGCTCCTTTCTTTCTTCACCTTTTTTCCTGAGAGGATTGCCTATCTTCCCCTAGATCAAACAAGATCGGTCTCTGCCGCCTTCTTTAGTATTTCTCCTCTCGCAATTTTCAGATTGATTAAGCGTTTTACAGAGACAATGTCTCCTCACGACTTCGCTGTAGCCAGAGGTCGGCTACCGTATATAGCTACTATAAATTAACAAAACTTATGTTTACTTCATGGAGATAATAACTTTGCTCAAACCACAAATTCGAGTACAGTACCTGGGAGAACTAAACTAAATGCTATTTGCTTAGTGATGCTCCGAATGTGTCAGTACCCTATGAGGATGATGATGATGATAATTGTTGCTTTAAAGGGCCTAACATCGAGGTTATTGGCCCCATACCCTAAGAGGAACCATCAGGGTGGGAGCTCTGAGTTCTTGTTACAACTGGAGGTTAACCTGGGGGTAAAAAGAGCCAATTGCACTAAACCCATCACCAAAAAAATTGTCTACGATTTTTGCTAAACAATATATACAAATTTTCGAGATATTGTAAGTGTTGATCCTGAGTTACAGAGGACGTTACTGGGAGCTCGAGTCCAGTAGGAGAAGTCAGTTCCTCTCGTTAAACTTTATAGTATGACGCCTGTTAATACTTAAACATTATTGATCATGCGAGGAAATGCAGTATTATTACAAAGCTTATAATTAAATGTTTAGAAAGTGTATATTATGAGTTAACATAATATTCATTGAAATAAAAATAAGAACGCTTTGCCGACTAATAATTTTACCTAAATAGTTGTTTATTCATGACAATAAATTTATAGTAAACAGATATCCTTGCGTCAATAACTTCGTTAATGTAGTTAAGACGTGTATTATGAACTTATGAAAGGAAATTTATTTTTAAACTATAAAAACATACGTAAGCAAACACGGATTTTTTTCTGTCTGCAAGAAGGATGTTTTGAAAATTGATATCGCAGTCCACTGACAAATTTAATAATGAACCTGTATTATAGTTTATACAGAACAGTGAACAGATGTCCAGATTCGTTTCGCGTTTCTGCTATGAAATTTTAATTGTGGTAGGGAAAAGGAAGAGAGAGGAGAGATTCCGCCCCCCAACTGATTTGGGAGAGGAGGATGGTGATACGGACCCGTAATGCTCGGAATCATCGACTTCCAATCTTGCTGGCCAAGGGAATGTCGCATTATACAGAACGCTTCACAGTAGACACGAGATACCGTGAATTGAGAATTAGGGAGGTCTAGGGTATCAGGCTAGGAAGGACAAGGAAAGTGAAAGCCTCGAATCCCCCAGTATTGTCTGTGTCGGAATGGAATAAGTCCTTACCAAGAGAGGTTGACATGCAAGGTGAAAGAGAGGAGACAAGGAATGTTGTGAGCCCCTGGTTGATCTCATCGATCCCACAACGTCACTGGTAACTAAGAGTCTCTTGAGTGATGATCTTTTTTCCCTAAACTAATGTCAGCCATTTAGTGATATAAAATGAAGTCTTCAATCCTGTTGGTTCGGGTTAATCTCATGATGCACTGGACGGTTATGTTGAGGTTTTCATAATCTAATACAGCTGGTTTTTACAGAACCATTCACCAATGAACAAAGGAAGCTGAGCAGTAACAATTTTAGTAAGAAAGTCGATTGAACGATGTGGGTTCGTGCGCGTTTTTATGGAAAGAATTGACTTTTAGTCCGTGAACACGAGTGTCCCAAATTATATTGGGCTGGAAGCAACAATCCACTACTGTCCTTAAATAAAAACATTTGTACACTTAATAAAACAGTTCCCACGCAAATGGGCTTGTTTACCCCCCGGTGTATGATGGCGAATATTGTTCATTATCAAAGTATCATGGATATGTTGTTATTCGTGTATTCGTATTATAAGTGAGGAGGTGGCGTTTTGTCACAAGCAATTGCATGTTGTGATATTCTTATAATTTTGAAGATCACCTTACGCTTGTAGATTGTATCCATTGCTCATTGCTTAAAATATACGAAACCAACGAACATAGGGCCTTGGCGAAATTTCTCCTCGCAGAACAGTTCCTGGCCATTCTCTTCACATGACTCCAGTTCTTGTCCACCTCTGCAAATTCTTTTTCGATCGTCCTCTTCCAGGTCTCCATAGGTCGACCTAGTTTCCTGGCGCCTTGAGCATTCCAGACTAGCACCGCCCTCTCAACAGTTCCGTCCGGCTTCCTTAGTGTGTACCCAACCCAGCGCCATTTCCTCTCCTTGGTCTGGATGCTAATCGGTTGTTGGTGGGTGATGGTCCGTAGATCTTCATTTGAGATTATGCCCGGCCACCTCACATTAATGATGTGACGCAGACATCTGTTAATGAACACCTGTAGCTGGTTGTTGATCGGTTTTGTGACTTTCCATGTTTAACAGCCGTAGAGAAGATTCGAGTTTACGTTGCTATTACGGTTCTATTTCCCCAGATGGGGTAGAGCTAGACAAACGCACCTTTTGCCATCCTGATACGGCTTCCAACATCTTCCTCTGCTCCCCATCATTTGTGACTATACTTCCGAGGTAGGGGAAGGACTCAACTCGCTCATTTTCCGTTCCGTTGACTGTCAAGCTAGTCGTGACGTCAGAATTTATCCTAATCTCTTTGGTCTTGTTGGTGTTGATCATTAGTCCTGCACGTTCTGCTTCTCTCTGCAACCTCCCCAGCTTATCATCTATGTCTCGGTACCGTTGTGCATTAAGACAAATGTCGTATGCGAAATCCAGATCTTCACGCTTTCATTTATACCCCATTGAATACTGCTCTTCCGTCCTCACATTACCTTCTTCATCACACTATCCAGGACGAACAGGAACAGAGTGAGGGAAAGCACACACCCATGTCCCTCTCCGGAACTGACATTTATCTCTTCTGTTAATTTGCCTTCGTGAAGAAACTGGCACTCATACCCTTCATACATCTCTTCCATGATTCTGATGATATTTGTTGGAATTTTATATTCCTCGAGGGTCTTCCATATGATTCTTTGATTTACGGAGTTGAAGGCTTTCTCGAAACCAACAAATGTCAGGTAAAGGGTATTCCGCCACTCAACACTCTGCTCCGGGATGATTCGGTGGGTGTTGATTAGATCCACACAACTGCGATGTTGTCGAAATCCCACCTGTTCTTTCCGAAGTATACTAGTATTTGTAAAGGTTTTATTTTAATAAATCGTAGAGCACGACAGTTTTGTCTGTCCACCGTTTTATGGAAACCAAGCGTTAATGATGCCTAATAATTAAGGTGAGGTTATGCTATGGAATTAAGTATAGGCGCCCAATTTAATATTTTTATCCAATTTGCCCCGAGAAGCACAAGTTTCTTTCTCTACCATTGTTGGATAACGTCCTAATTCCGTAGTGTAATGTCATTGTTGGAAAACTCTTATGTCTCCCGACTTGTCCCATGTGCCAGGCATTTCTTTCAGTGGTTTATCTAGCTGGGGCCACGAATAAGCTGCGATCCGTCCATCAGGATACTAGTAGGTGGTTTATCTATCTGGGGCCACGAATAAGCTGCGATCCGTCGAACAATATACTGGTAGGTGGTTTATCTAGCTGGGGCCACAAATTAGCTGCGATCCGTCCATCAGGACACTAGTAGGTGGTTTATCTATCTGGGGCCACGAATAAGCTGCGGGCCGTCCATCAGGATACTGGTAGGTGGTTTATCTAGCTGGGGCAACGTATAAGCTGCGATCCATCCATCAGGATACTGGTAGGTGGCTTATCTATCTTGGGTCACGAATAAGCTGCGATCCGTCCTACAGGATACTATTACGTGGTTTAACTATCTGTGGCCACGAATAAGCTGCGATCCGTCCATAAGGATACTAGTAGGTGGTTTATGTAGCTGGAGTCTCGAATAAGCCGCGATCCGTCCATCAGGATACTAGTAGGTGGTTTATCTATCTGGGCCACGAATAAGCTGCGATCCGTCCATCAGGATACTGGTAGGTGGTTTATCTAGCCGGGGCCACGAATAAGCTGCGATCCGTCCATCTGGATACTGGTAGGTGGTTTATCTAGCAGGGGCCACGAATAAGCTGTGATCCGTCCATCAGGATACTAGTAGGTGGTTTATCTATCTGGGGCCACGAATAAGCTGCGGTCCGTCCATCAGGATACTGGTAGGTGGTTTATCTAGCTGGGGCAACGTATAAGCTGCGATCCTTCCAACAGTATACTGGTAGGTGGGTTATCCAGCTGGGGTCACAAATAAGCTGCGATCCGTCCATCAGGATACTGGTAGGTGGTATATCTATATGGGGCCACGAATAAGCTGCGATCCGTCCAACAGGATACTATTAGGTGATTTATCTATCTGGTGCCACAAATAAGTTGCGATCCGTCCATCAGGACTCTTGTAGGTGGTTTATCTAGCAGGGGCCACGAATAAGCTGCGATCCGTCCATCAGGATACTGAAAGGTGGTTTATCTAGCTGGTGCCACCAAAAAGCTGCGATCTGTCCATCAGGATACTAGTAGGTGGTTAATTAGGTTGGAGCCACGAATAAGCTGTGATCCGTCCATCAGAATACTAGTAGGTGGCTTATCTAACTGGGGCCACGAATAAGCTCCGATCCGTCCATCAGGATACTGGTAGGTGGTTTATCTATCTTGGGCCACGAATAAGCTGCGATCCGTCCAACAGGATATTATTAGGTGGCTTATCTATCTGGGGCCACGAATAAGCTGCGATCCGTCCATCAGGATACTAGTAGGTGGTTTAACTAGCTGGAGTCTCGAATAAGCTGCGATCCGTCCATCAGGATACTAGTAGGTGGTTTATCTATCTGGGCCACGAATAAGCTTCGATCCGTCCATCAGGATACTGGTAGGTGGTTTATCTAGCTGGGGCCACGAATAAGCTGCGATCCGTCCATCTGGATATTGGTAGGTGGTTTATCTAGCTGGGGCCACGAATAAGCTGCGATCCGTCCATCTGGATACTCGTAGGAGGTTTATCTAGTTGGGGCCATGAATAAGCTGCGATCCGTCCAACAGGATCCTGGTAGGTGGTTTATCTAGCTGGGGCCATGAATAAGCTGCGATCCGCCCATCAGGATACTGGTAGGCAGTTTATCTAGCTCGAGCCACGAATAAGCTGCTATCCGTCCATCAGGATACTGGTAGGTCGTTGGTTTATCTAGCTGGGGCCACGAATAAGCTGCGATCCATCTGGATACTGGTAGGTGGTTTATCTAGCTGGGGCCACGGAGGAGCTGCGATCCTCCACCAGGATACTGGTAGGTGGTTGGTTTATCTAGCTGAGACCACTAATAAGCAGCGATCCGTCCATCTGGATACTGGTAGGTGGTTTATCAAGCAGGGGCCACGGATGAGCTGCGATCCGTCTAACAGGTTACTGGTAGGTGGTTTATCTAACGGGGGCCACGAATAAGCTGCGATCCGTCCACCAGGATATTGGTTTATCTAACTGGGGCCACGAATAAGCTGCGATCCGTCCAACAGGATACTGGTAGGTGGTTTACCTAGCTGGGGCCACGAATAAGTTGCGATCCGTCCAACAGGATACTAGTAGGTGGTTTATCTAGCCAGGGCCACAGAGGAGCTGCGATCCGTCCACCAGGATACTGGTAGGTGGTTGGTTTATCTAGCTGAGACCACGAATAAGCTGCGATCCGTCCATCTGGACATTGGTAGCTGGTTTATCTAGCAGGAGCCACGGATGAGCTGCGATCCGTCTAACAGGATACTGGTAGGTGGTTTATCTAACTGGGGCCACGAATAAGCTGCGATCCGTCCATCAGGATAATGGTTTATCTAACTGGGGCCACGAATAAGCTGCGATCCGTCCAACAGGATACTGGTAGGTGGTTTACCTAGCTGGGGCCACGAATAAGCTGCGATCCGTCCAACAGGATACTGGTAGGTGGTTTACCTAGCTGGGGCCACGAATAAGCTGCGATCCGTCCAACAGGATACTAGTAGGTGGTTTATCTAGCTGGGGCCACGAATAAGCTGCGATCCGTCCAACAGGATACTGGTAGATGGTTTACCTAGCTGGGGGCACGAATAAGCTGCGATCCGTCCAACAGGATACTAGTAGGTGGTTTATCTATCTGGGCCACGAATAAGCTTCGATCCGTCCTTCAGGATACTGGTAGGTGGTTTGTCTAGCTGGGGCCACGAATAAGCTGCGATCCATCCATCAGGATACTAGTAGGTGGTTTATCTAACTGGAGGCTCGCATAAGCCGCGATCCGTCCATCAGGATACTAGTAGGTATTTATCTAGCTGGAGCCTCGAATCAGCCGCGATCCGTCCACCAGGATACTAGTAGGTGGTTTATCTATCTATTTGGCCAAGAATAAGCTTCGATCCGTCCATCAGGATACTGGTAGGTGTTTTATCTAGCTGGGGCCACGAATAAGCTGCGATCCGTCAATCTGGATACTGGTAGGTGGTTTATCTAGCTGGGGCCACGAATAATTGCGATCCGTCCATCTGGATACTGGTAGGAGGTTTATCTAGTTGGAGCCACGAATGAGCTGCGATCCGTTCAACAGGATACTTGTAGGTGGTTTATCTAGCTGGGGCCACGAATAAGCTGCGATCCGTCCATCAGGATACTAGTATGCGGTTTATCTAGCTGGAGTCTCGAATAAGCCGCGATCCGTCCATCAGGATACTAGTAGGTGGTTTATCTATCTGGGCCACGAATAAGCTTATATCCGTCCATCAGGATACTGGTAGGTGGTTTATCTAGCTGGGGCCACGAATAAGCTGCGATCCGTCCATGTGGATACTGGTAGGTGGTTTATCTAGCTGGGGCCACGAAGAAGCTGCGATCCGTCCATCAGGATATTGGTAGGAGGTTTATCTAGTTTGAGCCACGAATAAGCTGCGATCCGTCCAACAGAATACTGGTAGGTGGTTTATCTAGCTGGGGCCACGAATAAGCTGTGATCCGTCCATCAGAATACGAGTAGGTGGCTTATCTAACTGGGGCCACGAATAAGCTCCGATCCGTCCATCAGGATACTGGTAGGTGGTTTATCTATCTTGGGCCACGAATAAGCTGCGATCAGTCCAACAGGATATTATTAGGTGTTTATCTATCTGGGGCCCCCAATAAGCTGCGATCCGTCCATCGGGATACTAGTAGGTGGTTTACCTAGTTGGGGTCTCGAATAAGCTGCGATCCGTCCATCAGGAATCTAGTAGGTGGTTTATCTATCTGGGCCACGAATAAGCTTCTATCCGTCCATCAGGATACTGGTAGGTGGTTTATCTAGCTGGGGCCACGAATAAGCTGCGATCCGTCCATCTGGATATTGGTAGGTGGTTTATCTAGCTGGGGCCACGAATAAGCTGCGATCCGTCCATCTGAATACTGGTAGGAGGTTTATCTAGTTGGGGCCATGAATAAGCTGCGATCCGTCCAACAGGATCCTGGTAGGTGGTTTATCTAGCTGGGGCCATGAATAAGCTGCGATCCGCCCATCAGGATACTGGTCGGCAGTTTATCTAGCTCGGGCCACGAATAAGCTGCTATCTGTCCAGCAGGATACTGGTAGGTCGTTGGTTTATCTTCCTGGGTCCACGAATAAGCTGCGATCCATCTGGATACTGGTAGGTGGTTTATCTAGCTGGGGCCACGGAGGAGCTGCGATCCTCCACCAGGATACTGGTAGGTGGTTGGTTTATCTAGCTGAGACCACTCATAAGCTGCGATTCGTCCATCTGGATATTGGTAGGTGGTTTATCTAGCAGAGGCCACGGATGAGCTGCGATCCGTCTAACAGGTTACTGGTAGGTGGTTTATCTAACGGGGGCCACGAATAAGCTGCGATCCGTCAACCAGGATATTGGTTTATCTAACTGGGGCCACGAATAAGCTGCGATCCGTCCAATAAGATACTGGTAGGTGGTTTACCTAGCTGGGGCCACGAATAAGCTGCGATCCGTCCAACAGGGTACTAGTAGGTGGTTTATCTAGCCGGGGCCACAGAGGAGCTGCGATCCGTCCACCAGGATACTGGTAGGTGGTTGGTTTATCTAGCTGAGACCACGAATAAGCTGCGATCCGTCCATCAGGATATTGGTTTATCTAACTGGGGCCACGAATAAGCTGCGATCCGTCCAACAGGATACTGGTAGGTCGTTTACATAGCTGGGGCCACGAATAACCTGCGATTCGTCCAACAGGATACTGGTAGGTGGTTTACCTAGCTGGGGCCACGAATAAGCTGCGATCCGTCCATGAGGATACATGTAGGTGATTTATCTAGCTGGGGCCACGAATAAGCTGCGATCCGTCCAACAGGATACTGGTAGATGGTTTACCTAGCTGGGGCCACGAATAAGCTGCGATCCGTCCAACAGGATACTAGTAGGTGGTTAATCTAGCTGGGGCCACAAATAAGCTGCAATCCGTCCATCAGGACACTAGTAGGTGGTTTATCTAGAAGGGGCCACGAATAAGCTGCGATCAGTCATCAGGATACTGAAAGGTGGTTTATCTAGCTGGGGACACGAAAAAGCTGCGAGACGTGCAACAGGATACTGGTAGGTGGTTTACCTAGCTGGGGCCACGGAGGAGCTGCCAACCGTCCATCAGGATACTGGTAGGTGGTTGGTTTATCTAGCTGAGACAACGAATAAGCTGCGATCCGTCCAACAGGATACTATTAGGTGGTTTATCTATCTGGGGCCACGAATATGCTGCGATCCGTCCATCAGGATACTAGTAGGTGGTGTATCTAGCTGGAGTCTCGAATAAGCCGCGATCCGTCCATCAGGATACTAGTAGGTGGTTTATCTATCTGGGCCACGAATAAGCTTCGATCCGTCCATCAGGATACTAGTAGGTGGTTTATCTAGCTGGAGCCTCGAATAAGCCGCGATCCGTCCACCAGGATACTAGTAGGTGGTTTATCTATCTATTTGGCCACGAATAAGCTTCGATCCGTCCATCAGGATACTGGTAGGTGTTTTATCTAGCTGGGGCCACGAATAACCTGCGATCCGTCAATCTGGATACTGGTAGGTGGTTTATCTTGCTGGGGCCACGAATAATTGCGTTCCGTCCATCTGGATACTGGTAGGAGGTTTATCTAGTTGGAGCCACGAATAAGCTGCGATCCGTCCAACAGGATACTGGTAGGTGGTTTATCTAGCTGGGGCCACGAATAAGCTGCGATCCGTCCATCAGGGTACTAGTATGCGGTTTATCTAGCTGGAGTCTCGAATAAGCCGCGATCCGTCCATCAGGATACTAGTAGGTGGTTTATCTATCTGGGCCACGAATAAGCTTATATTCGTCCATCAGGATACCGGTAGGTGGTTTATCTAGCTGGGGCCACGAATAAGCTGCGATCCGTCCATGTGGATACTGGTAGGTGGTTTATCTAGCTGGGGCCACGAATAAGCTGCGATCCGTCCATCAGGAAACTGGTAGGATGTTTATCTAGTTGGAGCCACGAATAAGCTGCGATCCGTCCAACAGAATACTGGTAGATGGTTTATCTAGATGGGGCCACGAATAAGCTGCGATCCGTCCATCTGGATACTGGTAGGCGGTTTATCTAGCTCGGGCCACGAATAAAATGCTATCCGTCCATCAGGATACTGGTAGGTCGTTGGTTTATCTAGCTGGTGCCACGAATAAGCTGCGATCCGTCCATCTGGATACTGGTAGGTGGTTTATCTAGCTGGGGCCACGGAGGAGCTGCGATCCGTCCATCAAGATACTGGTAGGTGGTTGGTTTATCTAGCTGGGACCTCGAATAAGCTGCGATCCGTTCATTTGGATACTGGTAGGTGATTTATCTAGTTGGGGCCACGGAGGAGCTGCGATCCATCCTTAACGATACTGGTAGGTGGTTAGTTTATCTAGCTGAGACCACGAATAAGCTGCAATCTGTCCATCTGGATATTGGTGGGTGGTTTATCTAGCAGGGGCCACGGATGAGCTGCAATCTGTCTAACATGATACTGGTAGGTTGTTTATCTAACTGGGGCCACGAATAAGCTGCGATCCGTTAATCAGGATATTGTCTTATCTAGCTGGGTTCACTAATAAGCTGCAATCCGACCAACAGGATATTGGTAGGTGGTTTACCTAGCTGGGGCCACGAATAAGCTACGATCCGTCCAACAGGATACTAGTAGGTGGTTTATCTAGCTGGGGCCGCGAATTAGCTGCGATCCGTCCATCAGGATACTGGTAGGTGGTTTACCTAGCTGGGACCACGAATAAGCTGCGATCCGTCCATCAGGATACTGGTAGGTGGTTTACCTAGCTGGGGCCACGAATAAGCTGCGATCCGTCCAACAGGATACTAGTAGGTGGTTTATCTAGCTGGGGCCACGAATAAGCTGCGATCCGTCCAACAGGATACTGGTAGGTGGTTTACATAGCTGGGGTCACGAATAAGCTGCGATCTGTCCATCAGGATACTGGTAGGTGGTTTACCTAGCTGGGGCCACGAATAAGCTGCGATCCGTCCAACAGGATACTAGTAGGTGGTTTATCTAGCTGGGGCCACGAATGAGCTGCGATCCATCCAACAGGATACTGGTTGGTGGTTTATCTAGATGGGGTCTCGAATAAGCTGCGATCCGTCCATCATGATACTAGTATGTGGTTTATCTAGCTGGGCCACGAATAATCTGCGATCCGTCCAACAGGATACTGGTAGGTGGTTTATCTAGCTGGGGCCACGAATAAGCTGCGATCTGTCCATCTGGATACTGGTAGGTGGTTTATTTAGCTGGGGCCACGAATAAGCTGCTATCCGTCCATCAGGATACTGGTAGGTGGTTGGATTATCTAGCTGGGGCCACGAATAAGCTGCGATCCATCCATCTGGGTATTTGTAGGTGGTTTATCTAGCAGGGGCCACAGAGGAGCTGCGATCCGTCCAACAGGATACTGGTAGGTGGTTCATCTAGCTGGGGCCAAGGATAAGCTGCGATCCGTCCATCAGGATACTGGTTGATCTAGCTGGGGCCACGAATAATCTGCGGTCCGTCCATCTGGATACTGGTAGGTGGTTTATCTAGCTGGGAAAACGGAGGAGTTGCGATCCGTCCAACAGGATACTGGTAGGTGCGTTTTTAAGGTCTCACAATGATATCCTATAAAAATGAAAAAATAAACTCTACCAGACTAATTAATTATATTTAACAAATTTGAATATTAAAACAAATAAAGGTAAACGAATATACATAACTTTTGGATAATATAGTTAATATGAACTCTGGGTACTGACACATTAGGAGCGTCACTAAGCAAATATCATTCAGATGGTTTTTAAGGTTGGTTGGTTCATCAGTTTAATGGCTGCGGTCGTGATCTCTATAATACTACTGGATGTCTCGCTCCCACGGCTCGAGTGAGGCCTCTTCCTTTGCGGTTACATTTACCTGGCGGAAGGGGCGAACATCGCTCAAGCTGCATGGCGCGCTCGTTGAAAGGATGCTTACTGAGGCTTATTAACACCCTAATTCTGATGGGAAATTGTTATCACGAGCTGTTATATATGGAAAGAAGGATATTTGGTGTAAGCTGTCATTCTACAACATTTCCTTGTTGCGAAATACACGGCAATGACTACAATCTAAAGGTGAAGAGAAGTGGCACATAGACCTAAACACAATATTAATTCATAATTTCCACCACGCGCTTTCATAGAAAATAGTAGGTTATTGTAGTAGATTTCAGCATAATATAAAAAGTTCGCTTGGTGTGTATGCTATGAACTTCTAAACTCTTTTGATTTCATTCTCTTAGGCAACTTCCATGCCTTCTTACCTCCAGGTCTATATAATATATGCACCCTAATATTATTTATGTAGCCTACATACTGTACCCTTGCACAAGACTCTGTCGTCGGGGCATGAACGGTACACTAGCTTGAATATAAAACTGTTCTGGATATTATAGGAAGATCACTAGGGCTGAATGAAATTCATCACACCCAGATTCTGAATGAAAATAAACAAATTTAATGCACGAAACACCAGTACAACATAAACAAATACATGAAATAAAATACAAAATAGAAGAAAATGAAATTTAAAATAATAATAATTATAACTCAAAAGCAAATAAATCAATTACGGAATCAATAAAATTAAGTCAGAATCATAAATATAAACAATGCACTGATTAATGTCCAATTACCACCAATCAAATGCTAATCAGCATCAATTAACACTATCGAGATAATCATGATGTAAGATTACAACCAAATTAATTAACAAATAAAAACCAATCATATGTCAAAATAAAAATGAATCGAAATGAAATCTGGTTAGCGCCAGTTAACCTTAATTGCCATAATCAAATTAATTAGTTACGATATTAAAATATCATCAGCAAGTTAAGTTATTGAGTGATGAGGGATCAAGAGGGCCTAGTCAACTGCAACATCAATTATGAAAGAGAAATCCAATTATACAAAATTAATCAAATCATTAATCTGAGTAAACATAAGAATCATCGAGCCTAATATCATCCAATTACATTTCAGATAAATGGTATGGTCAATATCAGAGACATCCATAGCCATTCCGAAGTATACATTATAGCACAGCCATTGGCGCATTCAATTTGTTAATGGCATATAATTAACATGTACTGAAATCCCTCCGTTAATTACAAGTTTGCCCTCATCTGAAATATTAACCTTCATGGCATTAATTATGTATTTCTAAGTGCAACACGTGAACATGATTTATGCACCTTATTTACATATTCTTGCAAATCAATTATGGAAGCCTTTTCTGTACGAAATCTTAATGTCCAATTATTACTTTGGAAGTCTTAGCCTTTAAAACAAAATTAAGCTGAATCAGTGAGGTCGTTTAGTTTCCTTAGCCTTGAAACAAATTAGCTGAATTATGAAGTCATTTAATTTTAGCCGTGAAACACACATACAAATTGCCACACATTACATTACATATTAGCGATATGATAAGCTTGGATTCGGCCCTTGCGATCGACGTGACACAGTCTCAAACCAAGCACTCGATGCCTTGCCAAATAATTCATGGATATTCAATAAATAAACTAAGTAAAGTGCCTTAAAATAAAAACAAAAAAATTACATCATGGAAAATGATGACCATTTAACTTGGGTTGGATAAACATGATAAACAATTAATACATTCATCTGATGTGGAAATGAGAATATTAATTCCAACCAAACATTATTAAAGTAATCGTATCGTATCAGTGTCACGTTAGACAACGGTGAATGTTCTTCAATCGAGCCGGAAACTTCCTGAAATAAAACATGCCTGACACAAAAGAATACCCTGTATCAGTGTTATATTAAGCAACGGTGAATGTATTTGAAGCCCCGACCCCTAGAAAAAAATAGACATGACACAAAATGTGCTCTAAGCAGCACACTCAATAGGGTCAATGTGTATTTATGGGTACTCGTTACCTATACACTTCTCACCTTGGGTACCCCTATCTTGCAGAACGAAGTTTCAATAGAACAAAGCATGGTCTGTTCAACAATTATCGAGAAAATAATCCTCCAAGATAATTTTGAAACTTTATTAAATGTCAAAAAAACTAATAATCATTTTTCAGATCCGAAAATCAAACAAAAGGATTACGACCTCGGGACTGCAAGGTCCACAGACAAAACCGTCCCTTATATCAAAATGATCAGTGGAATAAACACTATCGACTAAAGACCTCAGGGTTTTGACCTAACGTACCCTTACGTAAATATTAAGCTTGGGACCAAACAGAAATATGAGGAGCGCTGCCGTACAGTACATGGGCCCGCAGCGAATCCCCCTAGTGAAGGCTGTCATTGAGTGGACCGCACAGTACATGGGCCCGCAGCGAATCCCCCTAGTGAAGGCTGTCATTGAGTGGACCGCACAGTACATGGGCCCGCAGCGAATCCCCCTAGTGAAGGCTGTCATTGAGTGGACCGCACAGTACATGGGCCCGCAGCGAATCCCCCTAGTGAAGGCTGTCATTGAGTGGACCGCACAGTACATGGGCCCGCAGCGAATCCCCCTAGTGAAGGCTGTCATTGTGTGGACCGCACAGTACATGGGCCCGCAGTGAATCCCCCTAGTGAAGGCTGTCATTGTGTGGACCGCACAGTACATGGGCCCGCAGCGAATCCCCCTAGTGAAGGCTGTCATTGTGTGGACCGCACAGTACATGGGCCCACAGCGAATCCCCCTAGTGAAGGCTGTCATTGTGTGGACCGCACCTGTTATCCGACCTTGACAACAGGAATACGAGGAGCGCTGCCGCACAGTACATGGGCCCGCAGCGAATGCCCCTAGTGAAGGCTGTCATCAAGTGGACCGCACCTGTTATCCGACCTTGACAACAGGAATATGAGGAGTGCTGCCGCACAGTACATGGGCCCGCAGCGAATCCCCCTAGTGAAGGCTGTCATTGAGTGGACCGCACCTGTTATCCGACCTTGACAACAGGAATATGAGGAGTGCTGCCGCACAGTACATGGGCCCACAGCGAATCCCCCTAGTGAAGGCTGTCATTGAGTGGACCGCACCTGTTATCCGACCTTGACAGCAGGAATATGAGGAGCGCTGCTGCACAGTACATGGGCCCGCAGCGAATCCCCCTAGTGAAGGCTGTCATTGTGTGGACCGCACCTGTTATCCGACCTTGACAACAGGAATATGAGGAGCGCTGCCGCACAGTACATGGGCCCCCAGCGAATCCCCCTAGTGAAGGCTGTCATTGAGTGGACCGCACCTGTTATCCGACCTTGACAACAGGAATACGAGGAGCGCTGCCGCACAGTACATGGGCCCACAGCGAATCCCCCTAGTGAAGGCTGTCATTGTGTGGACCGCACCTGTTATCCGACCTTGACAACAGGAATATGAGGAGCGCTGCCGCACAGTACATGGGCCCACAGCGAATCCCCCTAGTGAAGGCTGTCATTGTGTGGACCGCACCTGTTATCCGACCTTGACAACAGGAATATGAGGAGCGCTGCCGCACAGTATATGGGCCCGCAGCGAATCCCCCTAGTGAAGGCTGTCATTGAGTGGACCGCACAGTACATGGGCCCGCAGCGAATCCCCCTAGTGAAGGCTGTCATTGAGTGGACCGCACCTGTTATCCGACCTTGACAACAGGAATATGAGGAGCGCTGCCGCACAGTACATGGGCCCGCAGCGAATCCCCCTAGTGAAGACTGTCATTGAGTGGACCGCACCTGTTATCCGACCTTGACAACAGGAATATGAGGAGCGCTGCCGCACAGTACATGGGCCCGCAGCGAATCCCCCTAGTGAAGACTGTCATTGAGTGGACCGCACCTGTTATCCGACCTTGACAACTTGAATACGAGGAGCGCTGCCGCTCAGTACATGGGCCCGCAGCGAATCCCCCTAGTGAAGGCTGTCATTAAGTGGACCGCACAGTACATGGGCCCGCAGTGAATCCCCCTAGTGAAGGCTGTCATTAAGTGGACCGCACAGTACATGGGCCCGCAGTGAATCCCCCTAGTGAAGGCTGTCATTGTGTGGACCGCACCTGTTATCCGACCTTGACAACATGAATACGAGGAGCGCTGCCGCACAGTACATGGGCCCCCAGCGAATCCCCCTAGTGAAGGCTGTCATTGAGTGGACCGCACAGCACAAGGGCCCGCAGCGAATCCCCCTAGTGAAGGCTGTCATTAAGTGGACCGCACAGTACATGGGCCCGCAGCGAATCCCCCTAGTGAAGGCTGTCATTGAGTGGACCGCACCTGTTATCCGACCTTGACAGCGGCTGAGGGTAGCAAGCAACTCTTCGCTCCCTCAGGCTAACATATGACTTTGACTTACCGTTACACCCCTCTCGATGTTGAGCGCGGCTATCATCGGAGTGGCATTTAACCCTTACCTGCCAACCATTATTGCAATGTGAGTTCCCCACCTTTATTCCTCTGCGCGATATGATCGCAATCATATGTAAATTAAACTTAGTACTCTCTTACCTGCGTTGATGGGCCATTGCATTACACGCAAATTCATTCATATATTATAGTAGATTCATCATATTCACTTCCATCCGACGTTATTTCCTCAGGTCTTACTCCCTGGCATCATATCTCAATTCACTTATATATCATCGAAGATTCCTCCTTATAACATCTTACCTGTATGGCCTTAAATATCACACGCTCCCTAAAATAGTCATTATGACGAATAGTGAGGCTGGGATCAGCCGTCACTTCTTAAGTAATTCACACTATTGCAAACTGTCCTCTAAATTCTAATCATTACTACAGCAATATATCACATACTTATATCCATCACATAAACCATGGTCCTTCAAATATGGTCCCAAAAATATATAATCCTCATATTAATTCATCTGGTATGTAAATACGTAAATTACTACCTCTGGTCATTAACATGAAATAATGAGATTTTACCTGGAATGAACATCTATCAAAATACCATGCTTCGTTCGTCCTATTTGGGCGAAAAGCACAGGGGATAATTCTAACACACACTTATAAATAAAATTGGAAATCCTTCCATGTGTTTTATGTGCGGATACGATTATTTAGCACATCCTTACGTTAGTATATGCACTTTTAATTCATTAAAGTAATTACTGTGATCATTAATCATTATGAGCGAACCCAGCTCCGTCAGATGCACGACTAAGGTCGCCATTGACATAGTCATTGCATACACAAACAAAACAAATCAAAATAAAAAATAATATGCCATCTTACGGCGATGAAATCCATGAATTATTGACATCTAAAAATATAATCAAAAGGTACTTATCATATCGACAGCTCCTTTCATCATCTGCATGAGCCGGGCCAGTGGCCCGCACCAAATTACTTAGCACATGATCTCCATGATCATGTCAGCTCCTATCACAATGATGTTGAAACACTCGCTAAGAACACTGCAATCTTCCATATCACCAGGTTACTGTAAGCCAGCACGCTTTCTAACTGCATACACACACATATATAATTAAATTATGCGCCACTTAAAAAGTATGCACTAGTGGGCTCCACACTTTTGTCATATGACGACAAATTCTTGCACTATTCTCACACTTGTTGCAAACTCATTTCCCCGTTATGTTTATTACTTGAATTACATATAATTTCACTGTTTCCTTTGTTTTATATACATTCACAGCTCAATATTCATATTACATTATATTAATTCGCATCAGCCAAACAATGGACTGTGCGTTTGGCGAGCTACTTTGTATTTACTTGTGCGTGGAGTGGCGGTGTCAGCAACAACCACTGACATCAACTGACTACTGAATAATATTCTTGCGTCCCAGCTTGCTACCCCATATATGCTAAATTGGCTGCCAATTCACAGTTTTGCACATACGACACCAAATGCTCCTTTCACAATCATATACTACAGTAATCTGGCACCTTAATTTATACATAACAAGTAGTTCCGAGAAGAAATATACAGCTTATTTCCATATATCCTACTTATGTTAACTGCCATTATGAACATACAAAATTTCAGTTTGATTGCTGTAATAGATTCTTAGATATTGATAACCGACTAATTATTTCGGATGGTCGCCATGTTGGATTTTATATATGAAGGTCCTACAGTTATGTACTGTTACATGAAGATTATTGTGTACGTGTAGCATTCAAATTACAATCGCCTGATTAGGACACAAGAAGAACAAGGAGATTTTAAAATTTCGCACAGCTGCCATCTTGTGGTTATGGAAACAATTGAAATAAATTAGATGCCAGTGGATTAACATTCGTATAAGGATTTACTGTACCAAGTTTCATTGCACTAGGAAGGTTAAATTGCGAGAATCGTCCATGTGAATATTTATAATTCGCGTCGCCGCCATGTTGGATTTGTGATCACCAGGTTATTTAAAGTCCTATAGGTGAACTTATGTTCATAGCCCCTATGAACGGAAAGAAATTCAGTTTGATTGCTTTAATAGATTCGTAGATAGCCGTCTAAATATTTCAGATGGTGGCCATGTAGGATTGTTAAATGTATAGGCCATAGAGTCATGTACCATTAAAGGAAAATTGTTGCGTAGGTTCATTATTCAAACTTTCACTTCGATCGCATGATTACGACACAAGAAATAAAAACTTCATTTTAAAATTAGCACAGCCGCCATTTTGAAGTAATGTAAACAATTGAACAAAATTGGATACCATTGCATTACAATGTGTATAAACATTTCCTGTACCAGATTTCATTGCGTTTGGAACATTAAAACGCGAGAAAGTTCTATTAACATTTTTAATTCGCTTGGCCGCCATGTTCGTTTTGTAGTTAACTGGTTTTTGAAAGTCTTACAGATGAACTTCCAGTAGTGCCCTTTATCTCCGTACACAATTTCAGGGTGATATCGCTAATAGTTTCAGAGATATAAAATGCCGGTGAAATATTTCGCACATCCCCCATCTTGTGGTTATGTAAACAATTGAACGAAGTTTTATGTCGGTGCATTACATTGTGTATAAACACATACTCTGCCAAGTTTTATTGCGTTTGGTTGGTTAAATCGCGAAAAACGTCTATTTAAAAGTCGCCAATTCGCGTGGCCGCCATGTTGGTTTTGTAGTTACCAGATTTTCAAAAGTCACATTGGTGAACTTCTAGTAGTTCCCTTTATCACCGTAAAAAATTGCAGGGTGATATCGGGAATAGTTTTGGAGATATTGAATGCTGGTGAAATATTTCGACCAGCCGCCATGTTGGATTGATGAGACGTAACAAAATTTGAAGGGCAAGGTCGGGGCAGCCCGAAGTAGTGCTATGAACTTACCGAGTTTCATTGAAATCGGTTTAGCCGTATAGATGTTATTAGGACACACACACACACACCTCACACACACACAAACGCACACACAGAAACACGCACAAAAGGTGATCTCATAAGCCTATTTTTTTTTCAAAATTGAAAATAGGCTAAAAATATGGCCTTGCTAACCATATGGTTCACGGCGGAACTCGATCATAGGTTACATTAATATCATGAGCGCTTGGGTAGGACTAACTTCTTGCTGAAGGACGCCATGCCCTCTCTCTCGTACACTCGATGTTGCCTTCCTTGCGCAGAGGACTATTTCTATTCGATGAACACGGTGATATTTAATTCGTTCCTGCATTCCCAAAAATCTTGATAATATTTAGATTCATCTTGGGCGTTTCAGATCATTCCTGTAATGTCTTGATCTCTCGTAATCAACTGAGACGTAATTTTTGAGGGCGGAGTCAAGCATCTTCTCCGTGTTAACTATGGAGGGTCGCCGCGTTTTAGCGAGATTCTTAGAATTTGCCGGAGCGCTCCTGCCCTGAAACTTGCATGCAAGCGATTACTGACGCACCTGCTCGGTCCATTGTGAGAAACTCATAAATATCTCCCTGTCGAAAGAGCCAAGCCTTCTACAGTATTTGTAACTCTCAACACGGTGGAGAAGTCCTAGATATCGTTATCATCATTGCACAATGATGATCTCATTCGCATGCCACAGCATTCGCCATTATGACATTGCCCTTTATAAATACTCCAGTGATGTAATGTGTCCTTGGCCTAAGAGGTAGTTATTTTATACAGAGTGAATTTTGCTTATTCAGATAGTGTTTTGTCTGGATTATTTGGGTAGCATTTTAATTTTTCCACTTTAACTTCAATTTATCACCAAATTTCATTCTGAAGTTTGCTTGCCACGGTGGGTGAGTGGTTATAGTGTCGGACTACCAACCCCAAGATTGCAGGTTCGCCCCTGGCCATGGTAAGTGATTTTTGAAGGCGACAAAAATCACGATACTCCTGTCATACGTTGTTGGCATGTTAAAGAACCCATTTGAATTCAGTAGGCCATGTTCAATGGCAAAATTAATCTCGGGATTTTCCGCCAACACAAAGTTCCTCCATTCTCTACTTGAAAGCGCTGTAGTGTCAAGGAGTTTAGATATCTAACCTCCTTGACTTTCATAGCGTTCAAAGGAACGACGAAATTCGACATGCAAGCTACCCTCTGGGTGTCAATTAACAAAGCTTGCACCAGGCACCCGAGGCCATACGATATTATTATTATTATTCTGAAGTTTGACCGTAATAAAGTGCTTTTGTTGCAACAAAAATTACTCTTCTAAGGAAAATGTACTTTTTTAATTTTATACTGAATACATACAATCTGCAATGTACTTAATATGTAACTCATATCACAGTTCAAGGTTCCAGTCCGTAGAGAAAGAAGATATCAGAACAAGAATAAGAATGGGGCGTCAGAGGCAGGAAAAGGAAGGATACTCTAGCCCTAGAAACATTAACCAAATAGCTTTGGGGTCAGACGAAAACACGAGTTAACCAAGGGAGTTCTGGCATTAAGTATATTAGCCTGAAACATGTGAATGCAATGATCTAAGGAAATACGGTATATCCTTCCTGAAACCCAGAAATATTGATTGCAGTAATGCATTATGCACTAAGACAGAAATATACATATTTTTATAGAAGCTACTGCTCACTGCCATTGCTGTCTGGGCTGCTGTTTTTAGTTGTTGTAGAATGATTAGGGTCTTTGCGACATCATGTTCATGTGGCCCAGTGTACTTGGCTGTGTGTGAATTTGTATGATAACTTGTGTCACTGTGACGTCTGCATTGGTGTGTAAAAACGAATGAAGGTTTAAGTTTGACGTAATCGTTAATCTCGATATCATAAGCCACGGGACCTCCTTTTTACGTGGAATCAGAATCAGAGGGCACGGGATTTTACTTTGAAAATCTCATATGGATTAACCGGGAATCGAACCCGGACCGCTGTGGTGAGAGGCCGTCAGATTGTGTCACCACGCCCCATTACTGGTGTGTGTATTTGCAATTGAGGTAGGATTTGGGTAGGTAACAGCCATGGCTTTATGTTAGGTACTGTACTCGAAAATACCTACCGTCAGCTTGTTGATATCCCACGATGGTAACTGGATTGCAGAACCTGAAAACCCCGGCTAAAACCCCCCAGATTCTACTCAACAAGAGACGGGGATAATGGGACACAAGGATTACCTAACTGAGGGAACGTTAAGAAAAACCACGGCAATAAAATAAATTCCTGCAATGCTTTCCCTAACGTGACCTCTTATCGCAGCTATAAAGTATCTCTCTGAAAGAATTAAAATTAAATTCTCCAAAATTTATTCCGAAATAGCGTTATAGCAGAAATTGCTATAACAACATAACAAGAAATGAAAAGCAACTGCAGCTTCAACGGGAAGCTGAAATCTATGAGACCTGAATCCATCTTCTATTCATCACTAGACAAACTGTATTCTAAAAATAAAAAAGTTGAACACTGTTTAAATCAACACCCTACTATGACACAAGAAATGCCTTAAAAGCATTTTCGAAAATCAATTCCGCGTTTGTGTAGGTCAATTTTAATCCTACAAATTACAATATCTCTTATATACCAAATTTACACTAATATACACTTTATACCCTCCAAGTGTGTCTTCTTCAATTTCGCAAGCAACAACTCAACATCCTTCCATTAGAATAAGGTCAGAATTTATATTTTCATTAGTGTGAAAATGTTTAAATTGGTCCTCTCCGACCAAGCGATAAAGCTCAGTAGAGGTTAATTTTACTTTAATGATAGCAGTAATCACCAAAAATAACTGATCAGGATAACTGTAAAACCTTTGTCAGGATAGTGATTAAATCCAGAATATTTAAGATTGATATCATTCAACACATGTATTAATCTCTCACATTATAGCTTGCATGCTTCTAAACAACGGAAACACGCTTGTAGTGATACGCTGAATTAAACTTGGAAGTAAGTCAAATTACTTTTCACTACACAATAACAATTATCATGGACTAGTTTCCATGAAATACCTTAATATTCACTCGAATATTTATTTCATTTTTAATGCCTCCACACGGCTCTATTCTTATACATTTGTACTCCCCTGAGTACTCATTTCAAGATTAATATGTCATAAACATATATATATATATATTAACGCATATTGGTTACCCTCATTGGTGAATGACGAATTTCATTCTTACTTTTCATTTTCAGCTGATTATTGTTATTATTACATCGTTGTTAGAGTTTATACAGAGTTTTACATTACTTTTCAATTATGTAGATTGGATTCTCCCAATAATAAAAGTATCCTTTTAGAATAAGCACCTATGCTTTCAGAGATTGAAATTACAATAATTTTCCTTGATCAGAATGTATTTATACATTCATTAAATCTGGGATATACGCTGGATAAAAAAGTAAATGTTGTTTCAGAATCATCAATAGTCAATGGACGATAGTTAAATACAGTGATAAATTCCACCGAACATGGATCTCAACTACACCTTCATGCGTGAGGCTAACGTGAATCAAAACGCACTTTCAATAATCGAAGAGAAAGTTTATCGAGCCAACGTTCGGCACACCCCTGCACAAATTAATTTTAGAAACATAAGTAATGTCTCTACACCACCGGACATGGTAATCATATCAATTAGCGCGATTGACCGGTTGGAAAACATTACCAGCCTCTATCCTTCAAAAGCACAGAGAATGGTCCCTAGCAGAAGCGAAGTATCAAACTCCTCTGTAAAAAGGCTTCACAAAGCTCATAACTGGCTATCAAAGTCTGTCTTTTATTCTGAAACAAATCACTCGAATGTATTATGTTCGAAAATTCAGTAGGAAAATGTAGCTCAAAACAAAGTCTACCGCTGCGAAGAATGTCACAAATTGACATATAAAAGAGTTCACCACGTTGATAAGCTACGCTGAATCACAAACGTGCCTATTGAAGTCCTCTTTAATACACTAAGAAAGCTTCAAGAAAATGATTACCGAATTTATAATGAAATCTACTTAAACATATTTAAATACAAGTTGGAAAATGGTTGCACTCCTTATTGAAGTCTAAAACCTGTCGATTGTAAAATCAGTCATGATTAGAACGTCATGTCTAAATTCTATGGTACTACGCAAAACAAATAACACTAGAAATAATGGCAGAAATTAGCATTGAAATATCTACACTTTACTACGAAAAACGAGACTATGTGTGCTGTACCTTGTTGATTGCTGAAGTTCCAAATGGGGGAATTAATATGCACTGCATATCACATAATTCCCCAAATATAGCGGTAACTAGGATTCCCCAGGTCGTCGGGAATAGAACCAGAAAATACCTTCTCCACTCCACACGTTCTCTCTGGTTTACCAGGCTATCACCCATCCTGGATGAATGGTCAGTTATCTCTGCTTCACGTCCCCAACATCTCCCAGTATACAGTTCGTTTCCCCGTAGTATCGCAGTATTCATATCGAACCGAAATGTCAATAGACGGAACACGGATGACTGCTAATGCAAATAGCCCCACAATCGGTATCAGTCATCACCGGATCCATGGCAATTAATCATTGAAATGTCCGATACTATGCTGGTTCAGTAGTGCTCATGTTACTGTGTTTAACCTGCCATAATTGAAGAAATAAACAGTACTATAATTATTCCTCTCGACATCTTGTCAAAGAATGTGTCTGTTGGAGATGAGGAATAATATTTTAAGTTCACTAGCATTGCTGCGCATTCGATGTCTATACAATGGTGAAAGGCACTGCTTTTGAAAAATAGAGTTCACTGTCGTTACTAGCAGCTTATTATACTGTAATTAAAGTTCTTTATGATTCTCATCCTTGTAGCGGTACAATTTTAAAGTCCACACAGTCTAATAAGAGTGTGTGAACAACGCCAGTTCCGCTCGCGTGCAATACTCGACAAGATTGCATCTTGTGAAAAATATTAACAGAGTCCTTCGACACTGGCTCTGTATAAGCATCAAAGTATTTGATTTATTAATCGCGTCGCACTGTAATTACGAAACGTGCTCTCAAGTTTCCAATACAAGATGTGATTTCATGCACTATGAAAAACTGTCTGCTCACAGCTGTGTGGGATTGATATCAAGTAGCCTACTGCTACCCCCACCACGGCGATGCAAGGATCGAACTGATCTCTCATTGGTGGATGTAATTCATAACTTATAATGTTTCAGAAAAATAATTAACATGCATATTATATCAAAATACATATCTTGTTCTGTTCTAGAATCTTGTATAATACTGCAAATCTTGCATGTTATTCTCTTTTTTTCTTATTACTGATAAATGTAATCCTGGTGTACGATCAATAAATTGGGTCAATGGTCGCCATGTTGTAGCCTTATTCGGATGACTTCGTGCGTGCTCGCTAGTACTCGGAGAGTACCGTAATCTCCCAGGTGGACGTGCAACTGCAGGTCGCGCTAAGATTCAAAATAGACTTCAAGCTGCACTACTCATCATGTCAATATGAGGATAATGGTACGTGTTCCTCTTGATATCTTTACATAAAAGAAAAACGTGCTTTTATGTATACCATACAGCCTTAACACATACATAATGGATCATTATTCTCATGTTAACATCTTATAGAATTTCCTCAAATTCTTAAGAGTTATAGCGGCCAATAATATCAGTTCCATTCAAATTAGATGTCTCGTAACAGTTGTTCCCAAACACTCGGCTTACACGGAACGGGCCAAAGAATACGTAGGTGAACTTCGTGTATAGCTTCTTAGCTACGTCTGCCTTCGTTGGTTTCCTAATTAGGACCAATTCGTTCTTTTTGAACGGTGGACGATAGCGCTTATTTCTAATTCGCTTTTGCCTCTTCTCGGCTGCGTCCATCAAGTTCTCACGCACAGATTGTGTCCTCTCCTCTGCCGTGAGATCCACATCATTGGGAATATAATCTGTTACAGTGTCCCAAGGTCTAACAGGTTTCGTGTTGGAATGACCAGTCATGGGCACGTCAGCGATGCTCTCATGGAAGGTCGAGTTCATATACTCTTCCATTAGTGGCACAAACTTCACCCAGCTGGCGTGACCCTCTGGGCAATACAAACGGGCATATTTCGATATTTCTCCCATAATTCCTTCCGATACGCTCGACTCCGGGTAACGTATACTGGAGAATACGTGCTTAATTCCCAGTCTGCTCATGGCTGTCTAAAAATCTTGAGATACTAACTGGGTTCCATGATCTGACAAGAGTGTTTCAGGTATTCCAACCTTGGGAAACACCCTATTCACCAACCGACTAAGAACTTGCGCAGAAGTGGCCTTCTGAATAGCATCAAGGGTAACGTATTTTGTAAATACATCGACTGTGACCAGGAGAAATTGGTTTCCCCTGGCCCCCTTCGGGCACGGGCCCAACAGATCGCACGCCAACAGCTCTCTCATCCTTGAAGGAATTATGGCTCGAGGTTTTTCCTTCGACAAAGCTGAGGGGTATTTCCCGCGTTGGCACTCAAGGCACGTTTTTATGACGTATGCGATGGTAGCCCGCATTCTGGTCCACGTAAACGTTTCCAATAACATTCGGAATGTTTTGTCCACGCCTCCATGGCCCGTAATGCTATAAGCAAGCCATGTTATACTCGTATTTAACTTAGGAGGAACTATAATTCGGACTTTAGTTCTCTCCTTGTCGATGTCCTTACAAAGAGTATCTCCACAAATGAGATACCTCACAGAACGCTTCCTAACTTGTTCAAACTCTGGATCGGTGTTATCCATGTACCCTCTCAAAAACCTGTACATTATCCTTGTTGGGGTCTGTCTCTTCTGTGACACGGCTCTCTTCCTTAGCTTTTCTAGGGTTGCCACACGTTCCCTCTCCAACTGTACAGCGTGTGTCTCGATATCATTTGAAGGATTTCTTGAGAGGGCGTCTGCTAACAAGTTATCCTTTCCAGGCTGGTGCACGATAGTGGCATTGAACTGCTGGAGAAACAATGTCCACCTCGTTAACCTGTCACTGGAAAGATCGGATTTCAGCATACTCTGAAGCGCTCTGTGGTCTGTCACGATAACCACTTGATATCCTATCAGGATCTTCTTCCAATTTCTGCAAAGCAGAAATAAAAGCAAGAGCCTCCAATTCCGTAGTGAAGTAATTCATTTCATGCTCTTTCGACTTCCTACTGTGAAAATCCAGGTAGAGCTTCTTTCCTTCTATATCCTTCTGATAAAGAACTGCACTTACTCCTACACTGGATGCATCTGATTCGATGTAAAATACCCTGGCAAACTCTGGGTATTATAACTTTACACAATTCATTAACATATTCTTAGCTGCTTCAAACGCTCGGTTGGTTTCGTCTGTCCATTTCCACCTGTTATTTTTCTTTACGACCTCGTACAGTGGTGCCATGGTTACTGAGTATCCAGGGCAATGACTGCTAAGGAACTGGCACATGCCTAGGAACTCTCTGAGATGTTTAATTTTAGTAGGCCTTGGGAATTGTGCAATAGCTTAAATTTTCTTGGTATTGGGGTGGTCACCGTCCTGGTCTATAGTGTGCCCCAAGAAATTAATGCACTCTGTCATAAATATGCATTTATCAAAGTTCAATTTGATGTTTGCTTGACGCAGATTATCAAATAACATTCTTAAGTGGTTCAAATGTCCCTTGAATCCACAGATAATACAATGATGTCATCTCTGTAGCAAATAACATGTTCTTTATCATCTTCTGTTAATTGTCTATCCAAAGCACGTATGAGAGCTGAACCACTGTTAATCATACCAAATGGTACTCTACAGAACACATACGTAGTTTGATCAAAATAAAATGCGGTGTAAATTGTTGACTGTCTTCCTCAAGTTCTTCTTGGTAAAATGAGGCCGTTAAATCTAGAACACTGAAGCAAGACTTTCCAGCTCCCTGATTTTAGGTGGTCGATCAGTTTCTAAAAGAATTCTTGTGTTAATTTTTCTTGCATCCAAACAGAGACGAAGCTGCCCATTTGCCTTCTTAACGACTGTGATCGGTTTCAGGAATGAGGATGCCTGCTTTTTATTATGCCATCTTTTTCCATTTTCTTTATAATGACTTGCACCTCTTCATAATATTTCTGTGGGATGGGATATAGCTTCGCCTGATATGGAGATTGATCGGTAAGGTGAATTTGATATTTAAAATCTTTAACCATTCCGGTCTTATCATCGAAAATGTCCTCATATTCCTCTATTAGGTAACGAAATTCCTGTTCCACTTCCTCCAATCCCTCGGCTTTGAGTGCATAATGCTCCCTCTCTTGCTCGATTTCATTGATGAGATGTTCTAGGATGTCCTGTCCAGGGAGTTCCTTTTCTTCAATTGCTACCTTTTCTGTAGCGTCTTCCTGAAACCTGATCAATCTATTGTCCGTATCAATGATTGTCCTTGCTTTAGTGATGAAGTCTATCCCAATAATAAGACCGAAGTTAATGTTCATCACTACGATGAATATATTCTCATATATCTTCCCATTAATTTCAAATTTCATCAAGATTTGTATTTTACACTTCATGGATTTATCCTTAAATATCCCTTTGGCGTTCATAGGTGAAGCAGGTAATATTACAAACGAATCCTCCTTCTTGAACCTCTCAAAACAGTCCTCGCTTATAATTGAGATCATGGCTCCAGGGTCGACTAGGGCTCTACATGACTGTTCCCCTATTCGAACCTGAATCACGGGCAATTCAATTGGTCTTCCCTTTGTTTTAGTCTCTTCTTCAAAGAGAAGATCTTCGTCTGAGTCGTTAAATGTTTCATATATCGTGATTTCTAATGGAGGTGTAAAAATCTGAGTCTTTACTTGCGTTTGGAAATCGGAGATTTTTTCCTTCGTCAGGGTTTCTTTCTCTACTCCCCTGACGACTTGTATTAGGCCTGTTCTCCTGAATTTCCTGATTTTCATTTCTCTCTCTGGAATCTCTTCGTCTGGTTTCTTTAGGCTTTTCTTGCTCCCCTCTGAGCCTTCTATCACGATTACGTTCATACACTACTCCTCATTCCTATAATTTTTATACCTCCATATCCTTGATATTGTCTATTATTGGAATTATATGGGCTTCCTCTATATCTATTCCTTTCATAGTTCCCATTATCTCTGCGATAGAAATTGCGTTCTTCATATCTACGCTGCCAGGACTGTTCCCTGTATTCAGTATACCTGGTATCTTGCCGATTGTTTCTCCGGTAGTAATTGTTGTTTCGACTATTTCCTGATCTATTATAATTCATCTCTTCGGACCTGACTTTGTCAGTCTGTTGTGTCCTATCCATGACTATCGTGTTAACAATTCTAGGTTCATTTTTATTATTCCTGACCACCGTAGGTGTCGTAAGAGTACTTACATGGGCAAGCCTTCTTAACAAATTGTCCATGGTTGCCGAATCGGACACGCCAGACGATATTACATTCTTTCGGACTTCTACTGGAAGTTGTCAAGAGATGGCTTCTATTAACTGAGCTTGGGCTAAAGCTGATTACAAGAACCTCAGTTTCGAGAGTTGTGTTGCAAAGTACTCAGAATAGCTCGTTGGACCAGTACTTGCGTATTTGCGAGAGTACATTTCTGAACGCACATTGCTGTGTTCTTCTGTGCTCCTGAATCGGTTTTTAAATGTTTCAGCGAAATCGTCAAACTTGTCGAATGTATTGCGGAATGCATAATACCACTGAAGTGGTGCATCTGCTAAGAAACGATGTACCACTCTCAGTTCTCTCTCTCTCGGAACATGTGTCTCGATAAAATAATCCCTCACACTTCTGATAAATTCAATGGGAGTATTCCCGTCAAGGTTATTAAAACGTCTCGGCTTATCTTCATTATTCCTTATAATGGTGACATGAGATGTCCCATCTGGTGTCTTGTGTGTACGCCCCTGAACTTGTACTTGCTATCGGCGAAATATACGATGGCGTTACATTGGGATTAAGTGGTGCATTAGATTGAGGACTACTCTCTGCCATAGGAGCTGGTTGTTGAAAATTGACTTCCCTGTCCTGCGTTCTAACATTAGTCCGTTCGATCGCAGTTAGAAAATCCGCATTCCAATGCGCCCTCAACTGTTCCCGTAAATTATCTACATCTATACTGGCTTTCAAAGTTATACGTTCGAGTTGATTACGAATCTCATTTATTTCAGAGGTCTTTTTCTCTCTGACTTCATTTACTTCTAATTTGGCTTGATCAACTTTAACTTCTACCGACTTAACTCTTTCTTCAATACTAGTTTGATTGTTAGTTTGAGAATTCTGAAACACATTCAATCTTTTAATTACGACTTCCCGTACATCAGATATCTCCTTACTTGATCGAAGTTCTCCCCCTACAATTTTTCTATTATTTCCAACTTAAAATCTTTGAAGTAGTCATCGTTAATCTTAACCATTTCTTGTCTAAGAATACATGTAGTTACATTATCTGATATTATACCTTTTATATGAACATCAATATCATCCTTTATGAGTTGGTTATGATCTTTAACTTGCGTTTGCAAAAGGCACAATTCATTCTTGAACTGCTCTAAAGTAGATTGGGTATGGATGGTTCCATTAGACACTTGTAATTGGAGAGCATCTAAGTTTGCTTTAGCGTCTTTTTTATGGTTGGCCAATTCTAATAAAATCTCCAGTTGGAAATCCCTATGATTTTGTTCTGCTTCATTTAATTGGACTTGTAACAATTTCTGGTTAGCTTCAACAATATCTACTGTAGCTTGAATGTTAATCTGGGTCGTTTGCATTTGACCTTGAGTCGCCTGCATATGGCTTTGAGTTGACTCAATCCTAACCATTTTGGAGTCTAATTTATCTACAGTAGATTGAATCTTAGTAACATTTGACTCAAGATTATCCTAGCTTGATTGAATTTTGGTAACATTAGATTCAAGAATATCCTGGCTTGATTGAATTTTATCAATGGTGGATTGCATTTTAGTGACCTTAGATTCAAGATTATCCTGGCTTGATTGCATTTTATTGACATTTAATTCAAGATTATCTTGGCTTAATTGAATTTTATTGACTTGTATTCAAGAGTATCTTGGCTTGATTGAATTTTATGAATGGTGGATTGCATTTTAGTAGTTTCAAGTTGAATATTGTCAATAGTGGATTATATTTTACTAGTAGTAGACTCTCGTTTAAGTTGCCCCGTTTGGACAGTGTCTAAATCTACTCGGATAAAATGAACATCAGAGTGTGTTTGCCTAACATCTGATTGTACATCATCTACCGTAGTTTCTACATTATTGACTTTGGACAGTACTTGTTTGGAACTGTCTTGTAAGTTCTTTAAAGTACCCTGCATAACAGAAATGTCATTGCGTAGGCTCTCAGCAACTACGTCCCGAAATAACCCTCTACTCTGGGCATTCTATGTTTCCTGTATTGAGTATATCTTACTCGGAATCATCTTATACAATCACTTAAAGTCAGTGACCTCTTCACCTTTATCAGACCTCATATATATATAGTTCACACAAATAAACACAAACACATGAACACTCCTTAAACCTCAGCAAAGCATGAACATTTCAATAAAAATTTACTGCCATATTTGAAGCTTCCTTAGCGTATAGCATTAATCCTTAAAGCTATACTAAATTTAATTATTATTAAAACCTTACATAAATGTGGAACACCCTACAGTAAAATGTGTGATACATTATATCAGTGATATTTCCTCAAATATCCTAATCTGACAAGAATTTAAATGAATAAAATATCCTATTATTACGATGAGTTTAGAAATCCCCATCGGCCGGATTCAACTAAGTCAAGCTATTTGAATGCAGCTCATACGTGAATTGCATCAAAAGCCTCCATTCGATTGAACAGGCCAGTAAAGATTCCGAAGTATGTCTTTCACTGCTCATACTCGAATCGTCAATCTATGACAAATTAGTGTTGCACCACTTTAAAAAAAGACCAAAACCTAATAATGGTTGCGTTTCTACATGTCTGTCATGCAGATTGAGTTATATCATAAACGCTTTGTTCACACGTGAATTCCAACATTTCTTGCTAAAAATGTCGGTATACCATTACTTTCTGACGTTCATTCAACGAATTCGCAATGATCGCTACAATGGCGTCAGAGTTGGCTAACACAAGACACCTTCCCCGTGTTCCAACACAAGATTCGAAATGAACATGAAATGGCGTCTTATGGCTGGCATCGAACCTGGTATTCCAGTTTTCTCGAATTCCAATCCATTGCGGACCTGAATTACTGAATTACTACAAGGTATTTCAGTTAATTCTTTCCGAATAGTTGGGCGCCAAATCCCTATGGACCCGAAAATACTTACCATCAGCTTGTTGATATCCCTCGATGGAAACTGGATTGTAGAACCTGAAGACCCCGGCTAGAAAACCCCCAGATTCTACCCAACAAGTGACGAGGATAATGGGGCACAAGGATTAACTAACTGAGGGAACGTTAAGAAAGACCATGGCAAAGAAAGAAAATCTAGCTCGAAAGAACACAAGAACAACGTAAAAACGTAATCTCGAAAGCGTGGAAAAACACTGAAATGCCTGCAATGGTTTCCTTAACGAGACCTCTTATCGCAGCTATAAAGTATCACTCTGAAAGAATTAAAATGAAATTCTTCAAGATTAATTCAGGAATGGAATTATAGCAGAAATTGCTATAACAACACAACAAGAAAAGAAAAGCAAATGCAGCTTCAGATGGAAGTTAAACCCAAGTGACATGAATATATCTTCTAGTCATCACTAGACGAACTGTATTCCCACAAAAGACAAAATTAAGTTGAACACTATTTAAATGAACACCCTACTATAACACAAGTAATGCTCCAATAGCATTATTGAAAATTATTTCCACGTTTATGTAGGTCAATTTTAAGCCTACAAATTGCAATATAACTTATATACAGAAATTTACACTAATATACACTTTATACCCTCCAAGTGTGTCTTCTTCAATTTCGCAAGCAACATCTGAACATCCTTCCATTAGAATAAGGTTAGTAGTTGTATTTTCATAAGTGTGAAAATGTTTAAATTGGTCCTCTCCGACCAAGCGATAAAGCTCAGTAGAGGTTAACTTTACTTTAATGATAGCAGTAATCACCAAAAATAACTGATCAGGATAACTGTAAAACCTTTGTCAGGATAGTGATTAAATCCTGAATATTTAAGATTGATATCATTCAGCACATGTATTAATCTCTCACATTACAGCTTGCATGCTTCTAAACAACGGAAAAACGCTTGTAGTGATACGATGAATTAAACTTGAAAGTCAGTCAATTTATACTTGACTACAAAATAACAATCATCATGGACTAGTTTCCATGGAACACTCTTAAATATTCACTTGAATGTATATTTTCTTTTTAATGCTTCCACATGGCTCTATTCTTATACATTTGTACTCCCCTGAGTACTCATTTCAAGATTCATATGTCATAAACATATATATTAACGCATATTGGTTACCCTCATTGGTGAACGACGAATTTTATTCTTACTTTTCATTTTCAGCTGATTATTAGTATTATTACATCGTTGTTAGAGTTTATACAGAGTTTTACATTACTTTTCAATTATGTAGATTGGATTCTCTCAATAATAAAAATATCCTTTTAGAATAAACACCTATGCTTTCCGAAATTGAATTACAATAATCTTCCTTTATAAGAATGTATTTATACATTCATTAAATCTGGGATATACACTGGATAAAAAAGTAAATGTTTTTCAGAATATTCAATAGTCAATAGGCTATAGTTAAATACAATGATAAATTCCATCGAACATGGATCTAACGATGCCTTCACACGTGAGGCTATCGTGAATCAAAATCGCAATTTAAAAAAACGTAAAGAAAGTTTACCTAGCCAAGTTTCGGTACACCTCTGCACAAATGAATTCTAGAAACAAAAGTAAAGTCTCTACACCACCTGACATGGTAATCATAGCAATTAGCGCAATTGACCGGTTAGAAAACATTACAAGTCTCTATCTTTCAAAAGCACAGATAATGGTCCCTAGCATAAGCGAAGGATCAAACTTCTCTGTAGAAAGGCTTCACAAAGCTTATAACTTGCTATCAAAGTCTGTATTACATTCTGAAACGAATCACTCGAATGTACAGTACAATACTCCAGAAGTTCATTATGAAAATGTAGCTCAAAAACAGAGTCTACCGATGCGAAGAATGTCACAAACTGACATAAAAAAAGAGTTCATCACGTTGATAAACTACGCTGAATCACAAATGTGCCTATCGAAATCCTCTTCACTACACTAAGAAAGTTTCAAGAAAATATTTACCGAATTTACTATGAAAACTACTTAAACATATTTAACTACAAGGTGAAAAATGGTTGCACTCTTTATTGGAGTCTAAAACCTATCGATTATAAAATCCGTTATGATTAGAACGTCATGTCTAAATTCTATAGTTCGACATACTACTCAAAAACGAAATACACTAGAAATAATGGCAGAAATTAGCATTGAAATATCTACACTCTACTACGAAAGACGAGACTAAGTGTGCTGTACCTTGTTGAATCTTGAAGTTCCAAATGAGAGCATTGATATCCTTTGCATATCACATCTTTCCTCAAATGTACTAGTAACTAGGACTACCCAGGTCGTCGAGAATCGAACCAGTGAACACGTTCCACTCCGCACGTTCTCCCTGGTTTAACAGGCTATCATCCATCCTGGATGAACGGTCAGTTATCGCTGCTTCAAGTCTCCAACACCGTCCTGTACAAAGTTCATAGTATCGCGGTATTCATATCGAACCGAAATGTCAATAAACGGAACACGGATGACTGCCAATGCGAATAGCATTCAGAACCACTAATACGCTGGACACAAGTGACCCCGCAATGTGCATCAGTCATTACCGGATCCATGGCAATTATTCTTTGAAATGTTCGATACTACGCCGGTTCAGCAGTGTTCATGTCACTGTGCTTTTAACCTGCCATAATTGATGAAATAAACAGCACTATAATTATTCCTCTCGACATCTTGTCAAAGAATGTGTCTTTTAGAAATGAGGAATAATATTTAAAGTTCACTAGCATTGCTGCGCATTCGATGTCTTATACAAGTGTGTATGGCACTGCTTTTGAAAGCAAAGTTCACTGTCGCTACTAGCAGCTTATTTTACTGTAATTAGAGTTCCTTATAATGTTCATCCTTGTAGCGATATATATTAAAGTCCACACAGTATAATAAGAGTGTGTCTTTATTAGTGAACAACGCAAGTTCCACTCGCGTGTATTACTTGACAAGACTGCATCTTGTGTAAAAATTAACAGAGCCCTTCGACACTGGCTCTGTATAAGCATCAAAGTGTTTGATGTATTTATCGCGTCGCACTGGAATTACGAAACGCGTTCTCAGTTTTCTATACGAGATGTGTTTTCATGCACTATGAAAAACGGTCTGCTCACAGCTGAGTGGGAATGATTTCAACTAGCTTCCTGCTTCCCCCACCACGGCGTGACAAGGATCAAACTGATCTCTCATTGGTGGATGTAATCCATAACTTACAATGTTTCAGACAAATAATTAACATGTATATATATATATCGAAACACATATCACGTTCTGATCTAGAATCTTGTATAATACTGCAAATCTTGCATGATATTCTCTTTTCATCTTATTATTGATAAATGTAATCCTGGTGTACGACCAATAAACTAGGTCAATGGTGGCCATGTTGGAGCCTTATCCCGATGACTTCGTGCGTGCTCGCCGGTACTCGGAAAATACCGAAATCTCCCAGCTGGACCTATCTCAGCTTGCAACTGTGGGTCGCGCTAAGCTTCAAAATGAACTGCAAGCTGCACTACTCATCATGTCAATATGAGGATAATGGTACAGTACAAAATTTCGTTCAATTCGGTATCACCATGTTTGAATTGATAGGGGGAATCGATTTGCACACATGCATGGCCGCCATCTGCAAACTATTGGGCAGATAACCTTGTTGATGAGTCAAAAGATTCTTCATTCATAAAGGTATAATGTTACTAAATTTGGTAGAGATCAGATGATTAGGTTGGTCGTAATTTGATTTAAGCTTTGAACATTTGGGTGGCCGCCATTACGTTTTCGTCAAGTTGGCGGCGATATAAAACATGACACTGAGGTGTCCTTTGCTAGTTCTACCTCTGTACCAAATTTCGTTCAATTCGGTTTCACCGTGTTCGAATTGATAGGGGGAGGGGCAGACATTCAGAGTACACACACTCACACACACAGACACACAATTTTTGGCCCTGTGTAGATCTCATAAGTCTACTTTCATTTTTTGCAAAAATCGAAAGTAGGCTTATACGTCTAATGAAGTATGAAATGTATGACATACATGTAAATTAGAATAAAAGAAATGAAGAGTGAGCACACCGTTACTAAAAATAAATAATTAAAAAAGCTATTCAGCCTTAAAATACACATAATTTACGAGTATAAGTGATTTATCAAAATACTAATGGATCCTTTAAGGGCTGTTACTGCTATGGTATTAATGGTGGCATTTGAGCTATGAAATTTTCTGGATGTTGCAGCAAAAAGAGAAGGTATTGTTCCCCGGGCCCTCACTAATAACCCAATAACTTCTATTCCTTGAAGGCGGTATTTTTCCTTGTAGAAGGGGACTGTAGGCTCGTAAATATCCTTCTATTCATTGTTCACTTCATCTGGCTATTCGGCATGGGTTTCAAAACGCACGGTTGGATCCAATATATAACCCTTCTTTTTATCCTACTTGTAGGCTATGATGTCAATGCGCCTGGTACTGCCTTCGTTGCTAGCCCTGATACTTCTTCATGCACCACGAAGCCAACATTCTTCAGACTCTCCGCAAGGATGGATCTTACTGAGTGATGTCTTGAGTTACGTAGAGCCTCACCATAATTGCAGAACCCAAGGACATGAGGGAGGGTTTCAATCTCGTTGCCACAGCGACGACAACGGTTATCATCCCAGCTTCTGCCAGGTACAACTCTAACTGCGGCTACATTACATACAAGCTTCAGTTCATCCTTCCATTCAGAGCTGGAAAGACCCTTGTGGTGCCACACCCATTTATTAGGTGGCGTGAACTGCTTGTAGAGAATGACCCCTTTTCCTTTCTGAGATAAACGACACCACGCTTCAAACTGTTGATCTCTTAAATATGACTGTACTTTTTGAGGGTCTACAAAGTTATCTCGAGGACCAAGAAATGTTTGTGTTCCACTTATGCTAAGTTTTGTTAAACAAACATCGACCTCTTTTCCAATGTCTCTCGTGTTCCGAATGGATTCATTTTGTGTTTTTCGGAGAGTTCGTAAACCATTTATTTGCTGGAGCACAGCCTCTCATTGCATCCTAAATAATCCGAGACCTTTGTACTTTCTATATGTATAGACCATTGCGTCTGGAGTATCTGTGGGTGATTAAATTATATCTTTCAAAGCTCCCTTGATTATTTATCGGCATCGTCTAGAAATTTCATTGAAATTGATTTTAATGGCATTGCCTGGAACGTATAGACGAGGGATGGACAAATGGAAGTGTTCATATTACATAATTTTTGGTCGGGGTGTAATAGCGGGCTAGAGGTAAGGAGGTCGAGTTCGTCTTTCAGATCCGACAGGGCCTCTTGTGGTTTGAAGAGACAGATGTCAGAAAAATTTATGCCTAGGTAACGAACGCATTCGTCAGACGATATGCATGAGATAACGGTGCCTGGCAAGATTTCAAGGTGGTTGGTAGTTAGTTTTCCTTAGCAAATATTGATAGCTACAGATTTTGCCAGATTTATTTCCAATCCAATAGATTGGAATCTTCACATAGCCATTCGAGTAGGCTCTAAAGCTGATTTGGCATCCTTAGTTATCATAACCGTGTCGTCTGTAAAGCCAAGCACTGTCACTGGACTTAAAGTCGGAACTAAGTTGTATTTAAACTCGCTGCCAATTGATTCTTCAGACAATTCATTTAGTATGTGATCTGTGGCCAAATTGTATAATTTGGGCGAGAGTGGAGACTCTTGCATTACATCACGTCCTAGAACAATGGGTATAGTTATCCTACGATTAACTTCCACGCAAGTCTGGTTATTGGACTGCAGATTTAGAACTATAGTAGCTAATTTAGAAGGTATAGGGGTTACTTCAAGTGATTTCTTTAAATGCAGGTGTCCGATGTTATCAAATGACTTTCTGATATCTAAGAAGACGATAGTGACGTTACGTTTTTGAGTTTTGGCTGATACCATACTTGATCTAAGCAAGGATGTGTTCATAAATGTACCAGGTGATCGAGTAAATCCACACTGATGCTCATTGAATGAGATGAACTCTCTGAGACATCTGCCTAGCACTCTTTCGATGGCTCTGCGAACTACGGATACAATTGTGATTGGTCTCTAGTTCGAAATATCATCTGAATTCCCCACTTTATCAATCACTACCGTTCTGGTTCCCTGAAAGCAAGGAGGAACGTGTCCCGTCTGCAGAATTCTTGTGGCGATAAGAGCGATAATTTTTATCGCCATTCCATCCTTTTTAACTGTAGGTAAAACGTGATCAGGACCAGGGGCAGTATCAGATAGAATCATATTTATTGCGACGGATATTTCTTCCTTACTTACAGTTGTTACGTATGTATCGTCTAAAGTGATTCTCTCAGTATCATTGAGCGATGAGATGTATTCTTGCTTGACATAGTCATTTGAGTTAGAGAAATGTGAAATGGAATGCATCGCACACGGTTTCCTCATCAATCCCACAACTGGGCTTATCATTCACAAGTACTGATCTAATTACTTTCCGACGTTGGTTGTGGTAGTTAAATTGTTCCAGCTGGTATTTATACTTATCACGGCGTTTTTTCTGTCCTTCTTCGTAGACCTCTCAGGATTAGAACTTTGCTTATACGTTCTTTGAGTATTTATGCTACAGCTATTTTTCCTGGCCTCATAATACTTTCTAGCGGGGTGTTTTGGGCCGGGTAGAAGATCGAAGTCATTCGCCAAGAAGTGGACGAATTGTTGGATTGATTCATCAAATTTAGGTCACTATCGGTGCAACTAAAACGTGCTTTCCATTCTGTAACTTCTTGTTTATATTTGCTCAGTGGGCCACTGGGTGCTAGCTCCTGCTGTTCATTTTCAGACAATTCGGGATGGGTCCATTCATTTTGCGTGGATTGCGTCTGGCATTGTACAAGAACATTTAGATGTACGTCAGGATGAGCTCTACTTATGTGGATAGAAACTCCGCGACGAGATACAAAGAATTTTCCGCAGTGGGGGCAGGGGGCCATGGTTATATTGGTTTCCTCGTTGCCGGAAGTACCCTCAAGAGGATCCATTAGTAAGATCGATGCGTCTACATTCATACTAATCTACGGAATTATTGTCGCAATTACCAAGATGGCGGATATTTATGGTAAAAATTCATATTAAATATTACCCCCAAAACACTATATACACGAACAAGTTCACAAGATAATACCAGCACCACACACAAAACCACTATTACTCCTCGGAAGCCACATACGAAGTACAGTTCTTCTGAATAAGCCGCCATAAGACGCAGCTCCATTATTTATTTATTTACTTATTTATTGAGCAATATGCAGGAACACAGGCACCACCCCAAATACATTCCTTCTTGACATTACCTGATTAAACAACATGTATCAGTGAAAAATAGAGAAAACAGATAAATTAACACAAATTACACAAATGAAGAACGGAAGATAAATACTACAAAGCAGATCGTGAAAATATAAACCATAAAATGAAAACTAAACTGTACAAAGTAGAAAAAAAGAATATACAAAAATAAAGGATCCTACTCTTTATTATTGTTTCTCCTTACATAATAATAGCAATTGGATATGAAATATTTGAACAAAACCTCCTTGCACCATGTGAGCAGGGATTGAATGAGTTGAAGCTTTTGGGCTCATGATAACCGATTCCGCTTCTTGTTTTCAGAAATTAACTCTCCATTTTCTCGAGCTATCGTTCTCTGCACCCACAGCCACTAAGGTGTCATCTAACTCACTCATCTTATAAATAAAAGCAAAGGGAATTACCAATACACACATTGAACTCAAAAGCACTCAATTGAAAATGCGTATTACACAGCAACAAACACAAAGCATCATGGGTAACGGTTACCTTGGATATAATGATCAGGTACCCTGTGATTGGATGGTTGTGACAAAACCTTTTCTGATTTTACACACGAGGTAGACAAAACTCTTTGTATTTGGTTCCCTATATTTTAACCAATAAATAAGGGACAATTCATTTGGCCGGTTTGAAATGCACAAGCGTAAAGTAATTCAGCTCCATCACCGGGAGGAGCTGGTTTTACGCTTTAACTTCTGTTATGTTTAAACTTAAATTAAGACGCCTCTAACATGTAATGTATTGTATGATGTTTTTGACCCATTATTGGGTCATCGCCAGATTAAATGCACTATAATGCAAAGCTTATAAATTAAAAGATCAGAACAAAAATTCAAAAAATAAAACCTGCATTTCATTTAACTAAAAATTCATACAATATCAAGAGTCTTTCCTCGAAATGTAAAATCTAACTCTTTTTAAAAGTAATTAGACCCGAAGCTCTCCACGATTCAGAAATTCTCACTGTTCAACACAAAACAGTTAACCGACAATTGGACGCGAAAAACTTACAATAATGTGAAAAACATTACGTGAAATGTAAAGTGCCATTTCATTCTATGAAATTATTATTATTATTATGGTGATTGTGAAAATTCATCGTTATGAAAATACTTCAGGAATTACAGGTATGTGAATATATATTTGTTTCACGCAAGTGACTGACAATTTTACTGTGTGTAAACTTCCACTCAGTGCACAATGTTTATAAACTGGAATTGTGTCCAATTCGAACTAGTATCATAACTGAATGCAGAGTGACAGTGCGCGACCCTGAGAGCTTATGTTATATCATGAACATTTCATGTTAGAATCAGATCAGGCATAGTTGAGACATTCCAGCCAGGGGATATTATTATTATTATCATCCAGCCCCGTAAGATCGACCCGATCGTATTTGTGACAGTCATTATGAGTGGACATTCCAAAATCTGTGGGCTGCATTATCAGAATGCCGAGTGTGCATTTGTGGAAGAGTTCAGAACGACCCCATAAGATGATGATGTCGCAATCCCACTGTTCAAACATGACGATCGGCTAGAGTGGCGCTATGTGAGGGGAGCGATACTAGGATTACCGGATGGGCACCGGGAGCGATGCCGTCAGGGGCATATTTCTGTGGACGAGGACGCAGCGTGAGGCGAATGCTGGGATATATCTCTTTTCTGGTGTGCAGTCTTCACGGGTCCGTGGTGCCAGGGTTCGATTCGCACCGAGGGATGACCCACCGTCACAGATCATCTAAGGTAGAAGCCTTCCGACTTATGTAGATCTTATTCTTGGACCATGAATTTCCATAATTTCCGCTAAACCTATTCACTTTCCTAATCGTTAATAATTTTCGTTATTATATAGTTGGTTCCATATAGGCAAGGCGTATATTTATTTTAGTCGCTTAGACTTGTAGGTGAGGTGGATCCTCAACATTTTTCACTCTTAATTATGATATAGGATAGGGGATGTCCTACCCCATTTACAGAAATGGCAGCAGAATTATGACACATTACATGCATTTGCATTATTTTTCTGTATAACAGAAAATACTTTCTAATGATTATAATAATAATAATAAAGGCTCTACAAATCTATATTGGAAGAACACCGAATTTTGATAAACAACAATGAAAGTAATATTCCATGAGTATAATAAGAAATGATAATGATAAATAAGATGATTATAAACAAATTATTTGATTGTGTATAATTCGGGGATCTTGTGATCTTCAAATAATATTGGACATTTTTGAAATGAAGCTTATTGATAATAATTATGTGTCAATGCACTTTTCTAAAGTTAGGTCAGGTAGATTGAGGTGTTGATCCTCAAATGAGTGGGAATCATGCGGGAGTGATATCCTGTCCCACATAATAATGCTTGCTTTGACAATAAAATGGGATGCAAGCGGGAGTGATATCCTGTCCCATAGTAGTAACAGTGCTTCAAATGTCAGTCCAATTACTATGAATTCCCGTTAGATACACTAGTATAAGATCAGTGATTTGTTAAAAATATAATGACGTTACGTCCAACCTCACGCCGATTTTTGTGACGGCTGGTATTTAATTCATGTTCAGTGTTACTTATCCTCTAATTAAATCATCTAATTTTGAGAATTATAACGAGATATCCGAGGCCACATTTGATAAAGCCTACAATTATTATTATTATTACTACTATTTTTGCTTTGAAATAAATAAATTCTTTAATTGACAAACTAATGCAATTTGACTTGACGCGCTAATAAGTGTCATTCTGAATTATGTGTTTTCGTCGTAATTGTGAAACGCGGGTGTGAAACAACCTCAAAGATTGTTGTAAATAATAAATGTAAATATGTGAAATAATATAGGACTATATTATGAACTGAAACCAAATAGGTTAGATTTAAGCGTTTCTCTCTCGTGTCGTGAAGATTATGCAATCTCGCATGTATAGGTTAAAAGAAAAATTAGTATTTTTGATCAAACATAGTCAAAGAAATTATTGACGAAATCTGGCAAACTGGAAAAATTCCTCCAGATTGGAAGATGGCGATCATCCATCCAGTATACAAGAAAGGTAGCAAAACGAATCCAAATAATTACCGTGGGCTCCCATTACTCTCGGTAACTTACAAAAATTTTTCACAAGTCCTTTTGAACCGTGCCTATCTTCAACTGGATCCGCAGATTGGTGAATACCAAGGTGGGTTTCGGAAAGGCCGATCGTGTACAGAGCAAATTATCAATTTGATAAAGTCAATGTCTTACTTCCGTAAAATCTCAAACAAAAATTATGTCACTACTTTTGTTGACTCTGCAAAGGCTTATGACAGCATTGACCGTGAATCCCTTGTTGCTGTACTCTCAGAATTTGAATTAGATCGCAAGACAACATCAATCGTCAAAAATACCCTCTTGAATACAAGTTCAAATGTTAAATTTATGGGAGGACTGAACGCAGAATTTTCTATTGATACAGGAGTGCGTCAAGGAGATGGATTAGCTCCATTGTTGTTTAATTGTGCGCTCGAAAAATTCGTCCGAGAATGGAGACGAGCTGGTGCACCAGCCCATAGACTAGGACCAAAACTCAAAGGGATAATACTAGACTGTTTGGCATTTGCGGATGACATGGCGTTAATTGCTCCAAACATTTCTGATGCCTAGAAAGAACTTGAATTACTGCAAGAACAAGCAGCAAAATTCGGCTTACGGATTTCTTTTGACAGAACAAAATTTATGACGGATATTAATACTGCTCCGAATACACTCCGCATCTGTAATTGTAAGGTGTCCCGAGTGAATGACTTCAAGTATTTAGGTGAATGGATCAATGAAACAGGCAATGAAAGAAAATCTATAGAAGCAAGATTACAGAAAATGGAAACTGCTGTCCATTTGACAAAACAAGTTTATAACAAAAAAGCCTCTCTTGGAATTGTAAAATTCAACATTATAAAACAGTAGTCTTGCCTGCAGCCCTTTATGCAGCCGAGACAATTAATCTACAACATAAAACACTGAGAAATCAATTGGAGATTAACGAACGCAAAATCATGTGAAAAATTTTGGGACCAAGAATCAAAGATGGAATTCACTTTCCGAAATATAATGCTGACATCTATTTAAAAATTACTAAAATCACAGACACAATCCGTATGAGAAGGATCCAATTCATGGGACATTTGGACAGAATGGACCCAACTAGATTACCGTAACAAATAAAATCTAAAAGTTTTTTTTTTCAGAAAAAGATAACAAAGTCCAATTGGTACAAGTAGGCGGAAATTAGGAATGAGGTTTTCCCAATCTCAAGGATCGAGAGGAATTGATAAAAATTACTCCTACACGGGGTTTTGCGGCAGAAGAGAGAAGACCTAACAGACACGTCTGGCCGCAGCAACGAAGACTCGCTCAATAGTTGCGCATGAAGTGTTATTGGGCGATTATCAAAGCCGAGAAATATTGATTCCGCGTGGTGTTATGAGACCCATTCGCGCAGCAGCAGCAAAAGAGGAAGAAGAAGAAGCCAAACCAATGAACTTTTAAGACGAGACTATGATTTATTTTCAGAGAGGCATAATCAATTCAGGGAAGTGATTATTATTATTATTGTTATTGCCAACAGGCAATGTGTTGTGAATAAATATTTGGAGAATTGGTTTTTATCTTAATGTGCGTTCTCACTTTCTGTTATGTCGTGGAGTTTTTCCTTATCCTTTACGTGGAGCATGGATGCAGTGTGCAGTAATTACATAGCCCAGCACAGGACGCCCTGAGATAATCTTGTGCTGACGCTGTGCTCATGTTACCTCGCATGTAGTCGCCTGTCCATCCCAGGTGGACCGACGGGCACGATATACCACGATGGATCATCATGTGTCTTCATGTCACCTTTCCTAGTAAAGTTTGCTCCACATGTAAAACAGGAATGTTGCATGCGACCACTATGGATCATCATGTGTGTCTTAAACGGCCCTTTCAAGTAAAATTTTACTTTGCTGATATCACAGGAATTTGGTATAGGTCTATTATGAAGTATCACGTGGTTCTTAAAATTGCTATTCTGAGTAAACCCTGCTCAACATTTATCGTAGTAATAAGGCATCATACCACGATGGATCATTATGTGCTGCTTCAAGCCAACTTTCCCAACAAACGTCATTCCACAGATATCACAGGAATAAGGCTTTATTCCACTATGGATCTTCATGTGTTCATTCAGATTACCGTTCCGAGTAAAGTTTAATCCACATGTCGTACAGGAATAAGGCCTCATACCACTATGGATCAACACGTGCCTCTTCAAGGACGGCTTCAGAGTGAACTTTGCTCCGCAAGTATCACATAGGTAAGGCCTTTCACCAATATGGTTCATCATGTGCCTCTTCAACTCAGATTTCCGAGCAAAATTTTTTCCACAAGCACCACAGGAATGACGCTTGAGACCACTATGAATAATCAAGTGCTCCTTTAATCTGCCACTCACTGCAAAATTAGCTCCGCATTTATCACAGGAATAAGGCTTGTTACCACTATGGATCATCCTGTGAATTTTCAGGTGACCTTTTCGATTAAAGTTTGCCCCACATGTAGTACAGGAATAAGGCATGATACCACTATGGATCACCATGTGCTGCTTCAAGTCACCTTTCCGAGCAAAGTTTCTTCCTCATGAACCACAGGAATAACGCTTGAGACCACTGTGAATCACCTTGTGGTTCTTCATGCTGCTTTTCGCAGTAAAGTTTGCTCCGCAGGTTATGCATATGTATGGCTTCTTAATTTTGTTACCATTTTGATTGACTGAGGCTACGAATCTCTCTCTTGTTAAAGTGTTCTCTGAATTGTGGTCGTCTCTGTAAAGAATTTCTAATGTTAGAACGAGTAGAATACCCACTACCATTATAAAATCAAAAATTATGCAGCACAATCTTCTGTATTCGTAGACATAGTTATAATAGCCAAGATTTAATGCATATGATGACGATCGGATGTTGTCACCCAGTTTTTTTTTAGACTCATGTAATTTGGTTCAGGGAATAACACACTTTACAATTACGGTTCAATCGTGTTGACCAACTCAAAAGCATTTTATTTCGCTACGTTCGATGATCAAGGGAAACGGAGTAATAACATTAAGGTCAATATATCTTATTAGTGAAAACTTACCAAGTGAATTTTGAGCAATTTGCACTTATTTGCATACAAGGAACTGAGCAATATACTCTTAAATGGAGTGGTGTTCGTGCAGTCGATATATATTATACAAACAATACTGTTTTATACTGTTTGTCGGTGATTTTGGATTTATAGTTCTTACGGATGAACGTATAAAAAAAGCACTTGTGCCAGTCAACATGATATTCCAACGTCTCGATTAAGAGGATAAGAAAAAATTGGGAGCTGCTCTATATTTTTATGTACGAGAGTTGAGGGGAATGAGGGATCCTATGCACGGGGTATTGGAATAGGCAACCCGCAATCCAGGGACACGGTCATGAGCACTCCGGAACGAGCAAGAGCGGAGAAAGTCATGTTAGGGCTAAAATGAAAGGGCTCCTACCCTGCTATATAAAGGAAAAAAAAAACATTCCACTCTAAAATAAAAATATCCACACCCCCGGGGAAATAAGTTGATTCTTAAGAACATGTGGACTTGAGCCCCTTCCTTGACGGCGGGCTTTTGAAAATTTATGGAGATGCCTCCATACTTCTCTAACCCCCTAGCGCCATCCCACCTTTCCCTAAAATTCCCCACAAATTTTTCCAAATTTAATTCGATTTTACTCAAAACATACTTGCGCTCATCTCTCTAGACCTACTTTGGTCAGTTTCTGTTCCCTTCCATCTTATTTAGAGATTTATTTATTATTTCATATTTATGTAAGTATGACTATTTATTGTCGATTTACGATTATTGATGAACTACAAGGTCATCGATCCAAGATTTCAGAAAATAGTCGATATCACCCGAACAATAATCGGAGAAAGTAATTTGAGAACTAATACGAAAGGTCTAGGCCCCCTCTATCCATAGGACTCATCATCTTCAATTTTAGTATATTTTTTATGATTGACGTTTCCAAGGGTTGGCGAGGTTCGGAGCGGTTTCCACAAAGTCAAGTAACAAGAAACATAGCTGCCCACGACAGGATAGGCCGAACGGTCGATCCAAGATGGCCGCCGATAGATGTTTATTATTTTTTATTTATTTAATGATTATTCATTTATTATTATTATTACTATTATCCGATTTAACTGCTTCCGTCCCTGAACTTTAGTTCTATCCCAGTATTTCCTCATGAATTTTCTGTGAGCCTCCTTTCTTTCATCAGTCCACTCTTTCCCTGTATTCTGCTTTGCCCTTTCTGAGAATTGATGGTGTGTTACATGTTTTCTCTAAAGAGGAGCACGTTCCAGGATGTCTTCAAACGTGATCCCTATTTCTAGAAGATCTCATTCAATCTGGGTGAATCAAATTCCCTTCGCTTTCTTGTTCACTAACTGGCAAAGGATGTGGATGGTCAGTCTCTGAGAGTTCATGCATGTTATGTGGCCATAACAATTAATCCTCTTTTTCCTTATGATGTCTGTTGTCCTCTTCATACTTAGGTAGAGTTCGTTGTTTTGCCACCTCCTGAACTCTCCATTTTCCCTGATTGGTCCCAGTATCTTACTTAGAATTTTTCCTTCTTTAGCCTCTACTTTTTCAATCAAACCTGTCCTGTTCAATGCAAGGCATTCTCCTACGTACAGGTTTTCTGGACAAATAACTGAACAATAATGTCTAAGCTTGGCATTGAGTGACACTGATGGTTTATTATAATAATTCCTAGTTAGTTGGAATGTCAATACCACCTTGTTGATCCATGATGTGTTATCCATTCACCTAAGTACATTAACTTCTCTGTCCGCTTGATTAATCCCTGCTCTATAATTAACTCTCTGGGGGCTAGCTTGATGTTAGTAATAAACTCCGTTTTCTCAAAGGTGATCTGGAGGCCTGCTTCTGCTTCTTGGGTTTTGAGTTGGTTGATTTTTTTGTAACAGTTTTAGGGAATCAGAGAAGATTGCAAGATCATCTGCAAAAGCTCAGCAGTCAATTGTCAGATCCATTCTCTTGAGTCCATTCCCGACTCCTCCATTACGTATCTCTTTGCGCCATTCTCGAATGACCCTATTCTAGTGCCCAGTTGGAAAGTAGAGGCAATAGTCGATCTCTCTGCTTAACACTTGTCTTGATTTCGAAGGTGTCTGAAATCTCTGCCCTGAATGTTACTCTGAAGGTAGTGTTGGTTAAGTCCTAACAATTGATTGTCCTCGTTTTGTTATCAAAGTCTATTTGCTTTAGACTTTGGAGGAGTGTTTGTCGATTAATGAATCGCGGACCTTCTTGAAGTCGACGACGGTCACCACAAACTTCCTGTTCCAAGTTTTCTGATATGAAAGATTAGATTTAAGGTTCATTATTTGCTCGGCACATGAGCGACCTTTTCTAATGCCTCATTGATATTCGCCCAGTTGTAAATCGAGTTGCTTTCTGCTCGGGTCTGAAATGCATCTCAGAGAATTTTGTATGATGACGCGAGGAGCGAGACGCACCGGTAAAATAGGAAAAGCCTAATCATTCCAACAAAGTGGGTAAATATAAAGTAACATGTTGTTTGTATGGTTAACACTTACTCATTTAAGTGATTTCCACTTGCATCTGCTTCTTCATTCCGATTTTCTTCTTTCACATCCTGGGGATAAGATGGAATAATTGATGTCAGTGCTATCACCTTATACTTTTATACAAATGACAACCCATGTAATTGTACAGCACTGCTCAGTTGAAGTGAAGATATATTCGATGAATGTCTTCTACAGTCCTTCACATCCTAGTGCTAGAGATAAACTTTATACAGATTAGTGGTTATAATCCCCAGTTCTGAAACTTATAATACACTTTCAGAGACCACCTTAAATTTAGGGCGATTGGAAATGGTAAATTCACTGCCTTAATGGAAGTAATAACCTTAAGGATTGAGGACAAACGAACAATTTTTTTAAATTCTTTTTGCTCAAAAAACATAAAACAGGGGCAGATGACCCCGCTGTTCCGCCCCTTGAAACAATAACAACAGAATAGATTAAAACAGAGTCTATGGTCCAACACGTGCACATATCATTGAGTAGCAAGCTACTAGACTGTCCATACGAGCATCACTTTTGAGAATGAAGGCATAGATCTATGAACCTTCAGAATATTATACACGGAATTTCTTCACAATTCACTGAAATTTAATATTTGAGTGTTCAAAAAGAAGTTAGATTGAGTTAATTAAGAGCCTCTATGGGGATTCTATAGTAGAGCATGCTAGTAACTACGAATTATGTGTCTGCTAGAGCAGGACTACCCAAACTACGGCCCGCGAGCCGCATATGGCCCGACGCTCTGCGCCGGCGCCGTGTCGCCAAAACTTTGAAACAACTAAATAAATAATAATAATATTATTGGTGTTACGTCACGACGGCATTAGAGCCCCCATTGCAAGCGCCTTATGATGGTTCTTATCATGTACTTAAACGACAAGAAAAAAGTTATGTCCTCAAAATTAAAAGAGAGCCAACAACAATAAGCATTAATCGGCTTAAGCCGGCCTATTTACTAGTTAATGAAAATGGAAACAACCCATCGCAGGCCCAGTCACAAACAACAAGATCTGGCAGGGGGAGTACATTTTCCAAAGAAGTATTTGGAAACGTTACCGCTGGAAGGGGGGTACTGTGGCAGCACTTCCAATGAAGAAAGAATAAGCACGTCAAAGAACATAGAAGACCAGAGATGGACAGAGTGGAATTGTTTTATTATCTCATTGTATTTGTTTATATGTTTTATTGTTTTCTCTATTGTCACAAAATAGTTCATAAACATCTTTACTGACAATCAAAACTAAACAGATTTTAAAATCGTATTCTTTGTTTTTAAAACACAATGCCTTGCTCCAAAAAGAGGATGATTGACAGTGAGTGTCGAGTTTTTCAAGAAAAGTGGGGTGAAAAGTACTTTGTGGTAGAAAACAGCAACAAAACATTGTGTCTCATTTGTAATGAAACCATAGCGGTCCTAAATGAGTACAATGTCCGAAGACACTTTGAAACCGAAAATAGCCAAAGCAAATAAAAGGAAGATTGTACTTTAACGTGACCGTTAATCTCGAGATCATAAGCCACGGGACAAAGCAAATATGCTCAGCTCTGAGGTAAACTTAGAATAGAAACATTAGCCGCTATGAAGGCATCCTTGACCTTAAAGAGAAAGATATTTACTAAACGTAGGCTACTGATGAAAATGAGTCTGTAGCACGCGCAAACTACAAAATTGCTCATATTTCAGCTAAGGCAGGCAAACCTTTCACTGTTGGGGAAATAGTAAAAAAAAAAATCAAAAGCTGTTGAGGAGTTTTGCCCTGACAAACTTCCGTTGGTAAATTCTATTAGTCTGTCTCATAACACTAGGACTCGTCGAACCGAAGATCTTGGCAAAGACGTCAATCGTCAAGTAGTTAGCTTGTGAAAAATTTGAGTGTTTTTCTATTGCATTCGATGAGTCCACTGACTCAGCTCAGGTTCTATTGTTTATTAGAGGAGTGAATAGCGAATTTCAAATTACCGAAGAACTGGCTGGAGTTCACTCAATGGAAACTACAGTAACTGGTGAAGAAATATTTTTTAAGGTCAAACAATTTTTGCACTTGGAATTGACTTAAAGAACTTAGTTGGAGTGGCTACAGACGGAGGTCGAAACATGTGTGGTGAAAAAACTGGTTTTGTTGGAAATGTATGCAAAGCAGTGAAATACACCGATGGAGAAAAAACAATCATACTGCATTGTATCATACATCAGCAGGCTTTGTGCGGCAACAGTTTGAAAATATCTGAAGTTATGACTGTTGTTGTTAAAACAGTAAAATACATACGCTCACACTCCCTAAAACACAGCTAGTTTAAGTTATTTTTGGCCGAAATGGACAGTGGTTATCCGGACCAGCCCTATCATTGTGAGGTCTGATGGTTCAGTAGAGGTAAAGTGTTACAAAGGTTTTGGAACTTCGTACAGCAGTAGATATGTTTATGTTTGAACAAGGGCGTCAAGTGCCTGAGCTTTCTGATCCGCTGAGGCTGCGGAAGTTAGCAATTTTAGTTGACATTACAATGCACACAAACTTTTTAAACTTGAAACTACAGGGAGTTAATTCACTTGTTTTTGATGGCTACCATCATGTTAACGCTTTTAGGAAAAAACTTGCAGTTAGAGAAACAGCTTACCAAAAACGATTTGGGTCACTTTGAGACATGTAAATATTTTTTATCTGAAGCTGGTGCGCCCTTCCCTTCTGACTTTGCTGCAAATGTCAAGCAATTGGGCCAGCAGTTTAATGACAGATTTGAAGATTTTGACCAAGAATGTGACATAATCAAACTATTTCACAATACCTTCAAATGTGAAATTGATTCTGAGCCAACAAGCCTTCAACTTGAAATCATTGACTTAACAACATGTGAAATACACAATGAACATTTTCGGGAGTGCTACAAAAATGGTGACCTGTTGACGTTCTACAGCTCCTTGATCAATGAAGATTTCAATAACTTGAAAACGTTTGCTCGTATCATGTTTTCAGTATTTGGCTCAACTTTCGTTTGTGAACAAGCATTTTCCAAAATTAACTGCATAAGATCAAAATTTCGAGTTTCTCTCACTAATGAACACTTAACATCCCTATTAATGACTGGTACGACTAAATTCGAGCCAAAACGGGGACAAATTTTAAGGACCGGTACAAAGCAGTTCCATTCATCGCACTAAACTAAATTTTTATGAACTTTATTTCATAATTTGATTAATAATTGTGTCAAATGAACATAAATACTCACTCTTTGTCATTCATGCTGTATGAGTGTATTGAAAATCATCGTACATCTATTTAGAAGGGATTTATTCAAAATATTTAAATTTATTTTTAGTGTTTTAATTTTGTATCCACTATAAATATATAAAACGGCAACAATACTAAGAAAACAAAGCCCAGACTAATAAAAACCCACAAATATTTCACTTATATATTTTTTTAAATTCCATACCCTCCAAATCCCCCGGAGTGTTATGGGCCCGCAACTATTTACAATGTGGCCCTTAGTTAAAAACGTTTGGGCACCCCTGTGCTAGAGTACGGGAGCACACAGTTTGCAAAGGAGATTAGAGAATGCTAGTAACTCTAAGTATTATGTGTCTGCTAGAGTACGGGAACACACTGTTTGCAAAGGAGATTAGAGCAGCTAGTAACTCTAAGAATGATGTGTCAGCTAGTGTAAGGGAGAGACAGTTTGCAAAGGAGATTAGAGCAGCTAGTAACTCTACGTATTATGTGTCTGCTAGTGTATGGGAGAGACAGTTTGCAGAGGAGATTAGGGCAGCTAGTAACTCTGAGAATTATGTGTCTGCTAGTGTATGGGAGAGACAGTTTGCAGAGGAGATTAGAGCAGCTAGTAACTCTAAGAATTATGTGTCTGCTAGAGTACGGGAGCACAAAGTTTGCAAAGGAGATTAGAGTAGCTAGTAACTCTAAGAATTATGTGTCTGCTAGAGTACGGGAACACACAGTTTGAAAAGGAGATTAGAGCAGCTAGTAATGCTAAGAATTATGTGTCTGCTAGTGTATGGGAGAGACAGTTTGCAGAGGAGATTAGAGCAGCTAGTAACTCTAAGAATTATGTGTCTGCTAGAGTACGGGAGCACAAAGTTTGCAAAGGAGATTAGAGTAGCTAGTAACTCTAAGAATTATGTGTCCGCTAGAGTACGGGAACACACAGTTTGAAAAGGAGATTAGAGCAGCTAATAATGCTAAGAATTATGTGTCTGCTAGTGTATGGGAGAGACAGTTTGCAGAGGAGATTAGAGCAGCTAGTAACTCTAAGAATTATGTGTCTGCTAGAGTACGGGAGCACAAAGTTTGCAAAGGAGATTAGAGTAGCTAGTAACTCTAAGAATTATGTGTCTGCTAGAGTACGGGAACACACAGTTTGAAAAGGAGATTAGAGCAGCTAGTAATGCTAAGAATTATGTGTCTGCTAGTGTATGGGAGAGACAGTTTGCAGAGGAGATTAAAGCAGATAGTAACTCGAAGAATTATGTGTCTGCTAGAGTACGGGAGCACAAAGTTTTCAAAGGAGATTAGAGTAGCTAGTAACTCTAAGAATTATGTGTCCACTAGAGTACGGGAACACACAGTTTGAAAAGGAGATTAGAGCAGCTAGTAATGCTAAGAATTATGTGTCTGCTAGTGTATGGGAGAGACAGTTTGCAGAGGAGATTAGAGCAGCTAGTAACTCTAAGAATTATGTCTCTGCTAGAGTACGGAAACACACAGCTTGAAAAGGAGATTAGAGCAGCTAGTAATGCTAAAAAGTATGTGTCTGCTAGTGCATGGGAGCACACAGTTTACAAAGGAGATTAGATCAGCTAGTAACTCTAAGAATTATGTGTCTGTTAGAGTACGGGAGCAAACAATTCGCACTAGTTACTCTAGGAATTATGTGTCTGCTAGTGCACGGGAGCTCACAGTTTGCAAAGGAGATTACAGCATGCTAGTTACTCTAAAAATTATATGTCTGCTAGTGTACGGGAGCTCACAGTTTGCAAAGGAGATTAGTGCAGGTACTAACAGCCAAACGCTTCCGTTTGTCATCAACATAATTGTGTGATAACAACTCCTAATCCCTAAATGCTATTAGGAGATAAGGAGATGTCTTGATAATATGAAGTTACTTACCTCATTCAGATCTGAAGATGAGGTTTCTGTTTTTATGCATGGAATTATATCCGGAATAGAAGATTTCTCAATCTTAATATCCGTGTGATGGTCTGTATCGTCCTGCAAAGAAATGACTTGTTTCATATATATATGTTCCTTCGCGTAGTTGCAATTATATCTTACAGATGGCTTGTAAACCTGCATTGAAGGAATTAAGGATTAAAATAACATACTGAAGGTAATTCAACCCCGTATTCATAGTTTTCTTTCGTCCACAGCCATATGGCAAGAAACCTAACAGTTATTGTGCAGCTTTGGCAACGAGCATCTCAGTTAGAATACACTCGCAAATCGTAGGCCTAGCATATTGCCACTAGCATTGAGTGTGTGTGTTGCTGCATTGCGACGTACAGCAGTTACTTAAGAGTTACCATATAACGTAATAAGGGCAAGCTATGTAGATACATTTTGTGATGTTTAAACGTTGCGAAATAAAATCTACATTTGTCAACCAACTGGTTTGAGATTTTTTCCACAAAGCACACACCATTGGACTAAGATAGTCATATATTGAAATCAGTAGTATCTGTTCTATCTTCACAATAAAAAATAGTTTAATGAAAAAAATCATCAATTTTCAAAATGTGATAAAATTACCAACATTTTTTTTGCCCGGATTTTTACTTCACTAAGTCGAGGTATACCCTTCATAGAACGTTGTGAACTAGGATCTTAAAATTATCATTTATAGATAAGGAGCTAGACAATAAATTTGAAAAAGACGTTTAAAATTAATTAATTCTTCTTCTTCTTCTTTCGAATAACCCATTTGGAGGGTACGATGAATCAACGTTGGCTATTGTCCATTGTATTCAATTTCCGTTGTTTCCAAATTTCTTTCATCGTTCTAGAGTGACGATCTTTCTCCTCCTGAGTCCACTTTCTGCCAGTTGTTTGTTTATTCCTTTCTTGAAATTTTGCGTTTTGAATAGCTTCTCTGAAGAGTGATCTGTTTGCTATTGTGTCTGTCTGAATTTTGGCGTTTGTCAAATCTTTGTCAATTTCAATGAACCATGTGGGTTTAGATTTGTAACTAGTCAGTAAGTTGAATATCTGTTTAGTTAGTCTACTATTTTCCATTCTATAGATGTGCCCAAAAAACTGTAATCTTCTCTTTCTCATTACATCAGTTAATTTTTCACATTTCAAATATAACTCTCTATTTGGTCGTAACCTATATTCTGCGTTATTATTTCGTTTTGCTCCCAGTATTTTTCTCAGAATTCGTCTTTCAGTCTTCTCTAATTTGTCTAAATCACCAAATCTTGTTAATTTAAGTGTTTCTGCTGCATACAGAGTTTCAGGTCTGACCACTGTTTGATAATGCCTTAATTTAGTGTTCCAGGATAAGCTTTTTTTATTATATATATCTTTTGTCATATGAAAACACCTTTGTAATTTATGCATACGTGTTTCTATTGCTGTCTTTTCCTGTGAGTCATTCATTATCCACTCTCCTAGGTATTTAAAGGAATTTGTTTTACATACTGAACTGTCATGAATTGTGATACTTTTGGGGGCATCGGTGATGTTTGTCATGAACTTAGTTTTTTCAAATGATATTTGTAGTCCGACTTTGGCTGCCTGTTTTTGCAACTCTCTAATTTGTTCTTGGGCAGTATCCAGTGAGTCAGTAAGTAATGCAATGTCATCCGCAAAAGCTAAACAATCTACAGTGATTTTATTTGGATGTCTTCCTAGTTGAACGCCTTTAGTATTGATGGCTTTCCTCCACTCTCGAATTACCTTTTCCAATGCACAATTGAAAAGCAGAGGTGACAGACCATCTCCTTGTCTCACACCTGACTTTATTTTGAAAGATTTTGAAAGTTCCCCTCTAAATTTAACTTTGGAAGTTGTGTTCGTTAGTGTTGCTTGAATTATTTCAGTTGTCTTGTTATCAAGTCCAAATTCCTTCAGAATGTTAATAAGTGCCTTTCTGTCAATGGAGTCATAGGCTTTTTTAAAATCCACAAAAGTAACTACATATTTCAAGTTCCTGATTTTCCTCATGTCTAATATGCTCTTTAAATTTAGTATTTGCTCCATACATGATCGTCCCTTCCTAAATCCTGCCTGATACTCTCCCAATTGTGGGTCGAGTATTTTTTCCGCTCTTTTTAAAAGTGCTTTGGATAAGATCTTATAGGTCACTAGCAGGAGGGAGATTCCCCTGTAATTGTTAGGATCTGTTTTCTTCCCTTTCTTATGTAGTGGATGTATCAAAGCAGATGTCCATTCTGATGGTAAACTGTGTGTTTTCCATATGTCATTTATGATTTCCGTTAAACATAGGATCATGTTGTCACTCGAGTATTTCCATAATTCAGCAACTATACTATCTTCTCCAGATGCTTTGTTATTTTTAAGTTCGTTTACAATCTCTTTAATTTCATTTGTTGTTGGTGGTTTCGAGTCTGGAGGAACGGGGAGTATATTATCAAAATTAAATGTCTCCTTTGGTGGATCGCAGTTGAGGAGTTCTTCAAAATATTCCGCAAGTATTCTGCAATTTTCAGCGTTATTATATGCAGTTTTCTGAGTCTTTGGATCTGTGAAAAGTAAGCTTGGTGGAGTATACTTCCTTAAACTACTTCTGAAAGTTTTGTAGAAGTCCTTTATATTGTGCTGTCTGAAGTCCGATTCTATTAATGTTAATTGGTCTTTCATGTTTTGCACTTTTACCCTTTTGAGTCCCTTAGATGCATGTTTTCGGGATTCTATAAAGCTGTTCCTGGTATTCTCATTTTTATTTGCATTCCAGATGTTCCAAGCTCGTTGTCTTTTAAAGATTAGTTCATCACACTCAGCAGTCCACCAGGCATGTTTTCGTTTTCTTTTAAAATAATTATAAAAATAGCTTCATTCACAACATGAAAATAGTTCTAGTTTACAACATTCCCACATTCATTAGCTTTAATTTGATGTATTAAAAATTCCCTACCTCAACTGTAAGGTTATTTATGTTTATTTGAAGTATACGAAGTGTACAAAAATTTAATATCAAGAAAAACATCACTGAAGTTTTAGAACCATGTTGTGAACATAACACACTCACTGGGCTTCTTAGAACTCGCCTGCTCCATAGGTTGGTCCCTCTTTTTGAAGTTTCTTGTCTTCTTTGAGTTTTCTTCTGCCTCTCAGGTACCGCTCAATATTTACAGAAGATAATTTGGAGTGTGAAGTACTAGCCTTTACATTACGCCCACCTTCTGGTTCGCTATTTACATTGACAGCACTATTAACACTGACATTCATCTTATTGTGTCTGTTCCCTTGATATTTCCGCTTTTTCTTCGCACCAGATCGGCTTTTAGAACCCATTTTATACGCACTCACAAAGAAAAGCTCTCAAGTCACAATGAGATAGATCACACGGTCACAAGGTAGCTAACATATTTGTTTATGTCTGTTGCTCGGCAATGGAATCCTACACCAAAGAGGTTATTCAAACACTGAAGTCTTTGGAATATACAAGTAATGACATCTATTGTTCACAACGAAAATTAAGAACTATATACCCAGAAGGAATGCAAGGAGGGAGATTCGAAAAAGAAAATCTGACAAGATATTCACTGTAGGATGTAGGCAGGACACTGCAGCCACTCCCCATGACACGTGCGCATGAGGCTATTTAAGTCTTATTTTCAGGCACTTACAGTTGGAATATATGTATGAATTATATCTCATTTTGAAGAAGATGTATCTAGCTTTCATTTCCGATGAAAAAATTTAAAAGAAATTTTTTAGCGAAAAATTACATATTTCAACGTTGCAAAACACCTTAAGATATTTCGTACTGCCCCCGTAAATTGAATTATTCAGGGACAACATGAGAGTATTTTCCGTCCCCATGATAAAATTTAACTAGCAAATATAATTTCTGGAAGTGTGACACAAGAGTGTCGTGTTACAAGCTTGAGAATGTGGGAGAGCCCGATCACGTGATAGATTGCACAATGGACGCTTCTAGAAGGCTATTCTTAGCATAGCAACAGCGAGTTTGGAGATTAATATTATAAATATTGTTATAAATGATGCTATTGGATCCCAGCCCAGAGCCAATGAGGAGAGGTCTTATTGCAGACGGGATCAACTTTAATTACACAACATGAGGAAATTATGCATTTAGGCCCTTAGAAGAAGATTTTCTTATTTGGTAATGAAGAGAATATTAAGAGAAATTATGTCTGATACTTTAAAAAACGCAGATCGGTTAATCTACGCAGTAATAAGCATTAGTAATCTACGCGCTAAAATTATGGTGGGAGATTAATATGGCCGCCAAAAATTCGACTTGGAGAGGGAGATCCAAGGATCGAGGTTTTTATTCCAGCAGACTTTGAAGAGTGAGGAAGTGATTTTACTGGGTTAACGGAGATCCCAAGGCTTAGTGAAGTTGGCAAACGCAGTTCAAGTGAACAGTGGCGGAGAACTTTTAGTATTGGCGAAACACATAAACATTATGACTATAATTATTCTTCAAACATTATCATTCAACTTAATTAATATTGTTGATATGATGAACTAAACAGTCATGAGCCAGAGACATATTCAATGACAGGAGTTAAGATAAAACGATAGAGCTTTGTTAGGCAACGTATTCTTGAATACAGACGTAGTGTAGGTCCATCTTGTGCATTTTCGTCAGTCTACGAACACTAATATAACATCAATTAGCAATGGAAACATTTCATTCACTATTTATATGAATATTTCCCTAATAATTATTACAATGATAAAACCGGTACATATTTACGACGGAGAATGGAGACTTTACAGAAGAGATTTGTCAAGATGCTAAGGAAGGTAGCCCAGCAACACAGAAGAATTTGCCAGAAGGAGGTCGTTCGAGCCCAGGCGAATGGTTGGTGAATTCCCGAGAGAGACGTTTCTTATCTCTGAGGTCGCAGATCCGAGGTTCGAATGCAGATCCATCTCAATGTCTTCTACTGAGGAAACATCTAAAGTATTGTGGCAATACTTACATTGATCTTCAAGTTTTCGTCTAAATAAGGTATTAGTGTATCTCAATTGTTATATAGAGCTTCATTAGTGACATTCTGAGCCAGCGATCTTATTCCATATTTTCGACGATCTTATTCCATATTTCTATATTTTCACATTTCATGTATTTCAGAGCTTTTAGTATTTTACACTTCAGATGTGTGTTGAGATTTTTATATTGCAAGATTATTTAGAAGATGATTGCATTTCATCTTATTTTCAATTTTATTCAACGGATCAGTTGTTGAACTGACATTAAAATTTTGTTTGAGGAACCATATTGTCTCATTGTAGACTAGTCGTTTCGACTCTCGAATTTTAATAATTTCATTTGAGTCAAGAATTTTGACATTGTGTCATAGCTTCAAATTAAATTCTTATTAAATTTAATTTGAGCACTTTAATGTAACAACATATTACTTCAAGAAAAGAAGAAACATCGAATGATATTGTTATATCATTTTTGTACATAAACTATCGACGATCTAAGAAATACTAGTCGTTTGATAAGACCGAAGTCTTTATTCCTATGAACATTCTTTGTGTAGAGTGGAAAAACATTACGACATTGACAAACCTTTCTTATTATCTGTAAAGCCAAGATTTTTGTTCATTTAATATGTTAGAGGAAATACCTTTTGATAGAAGATTATTCAAATCTTTGGCTAGGAATTCAAAGCTAGTTTATCTCGGTCAGGATTGAATTCTATCTGACAGTATAAATAACATGTGTGTTATTTTATCCTATTTGTGTGACATCAAGTCATTTTGTGGACATGATATTACAACGATAAACAATTTATAGCTAGACAAGTGAGATGAAACAGGAGTATTATTCTTATTACATGTATTTGCGACAGACGAGTTAACAGTTAATTATCAGGTGTGGAGTAAACTTTAGGAGGTTAAACACGACTGTCTAATATCGTTCATTACAATTGGAAGTTTCGTTTGAAGAACTTACGTATGTATAATTGTAGTCCAGTAGTCATTTGCAATGATACTGAGGGTCATGCCATTATTTGAGAGAAGTTCCTACATAAGATATTTTAATAACAATTAATCCCTTTTGATTATTGTTTAACATAGTAGATGATAATTGTTTATGCCATATATACTGTTATATGAGGTTTTGTAGAGCTATGGAGTGCTCAGGCGAGGGAATTCCGCATTTTAAGAAAGTCAAAGTATTGTTGTTCTTTCATAAAAGGCATGTGAGGGAGACAAACCAGATAAGTATCAGCCTGTATTATTACAGTATAACCATAATTGATTTTGTATAACTATATAATCACCCCAAACAGACAAATTCCGGATTTTTATCGCCATTTTAGAATTTCACCTAACATTAGATATAATACATTTAGCATACACCGACAGTTGCATTACCAACACTGCAACTAAATAATTGTACATATTGTATATATTTTTCACCTGTATTCTCAAACACAGATGTTATAGCCTAAGTGTAATGGATCTGATGATGATCGCTTGACGATCGAAACTGGTCATCCTAGTGTATTTATTAATCTCATGTAATTTATTTCAGGATTAGGGCATAACCCAGCTCTATTTGGGTAATGTACATTCGTGTTGACCGACTGAAAAGCACCAAACTTTTGTTTACTTAGGCAACACTAAAAAATGGCTTCAAACCTCACAATGTAATACATGAGTCATTGTGGTTATCAAGATTATTACGCAATGTGTTCATAAATAGAGATCAGAATAAGTATATATTTATAAACAGCTTTAGAGCATTTCTGATCGCAAATGCTGCCCGTGGTCTAATAGAATGCTGAGAAACACCGCCATAGACCATCTCTGAGGAGTTCTCCGCGGAGACTTCGTGCCAGTCCAAAACAAGACACATCTCTCTTTCTCCTTCGTTCAACACTCTTAGAAAAACGAAGAACCCCTAACTATCAAATATATGTGCAACATTGGAGGCTATGATGCAGATACTGACAGTCACAGCTAGCAGTGGAGACTGTCTTCAAGGATGGACCATCAATATATCCACAGCCATGGCTACCTGTGGAGGGAGGCATCAAGGTGGGAGGAGAACCAACATCATATTGACAGGGCAAGCAGTGAAGGTCACCCAAGCCTCATGTGAGAAATCCTACGCGCTAGAACACACATGTCTCACGGGTCTGTTTAGCATTTGACAGGGGGTATCATTTTCGGGGAGTAGTATACATCGCGATACATTTCCGTGTAAAATTCCCTTAGATTGCGATACATTTCCGTATAAAATTCCTTCAAAAACAAAATTGTGACGATGATGACATCATGAAAAGCACTAGATGATTTTCTAGTAAGCTTATGGGAACTCCTGGCGAATAGGAGGGTTTTGGAGGGAGAAGCATACAAATAAATCGGCACTTACAATAACCCTCCGATACGCGATACACATCGAAATTTTCGTAATTACCTAATATTTACAAAATATCTTTACTTGACCTACAACGTTATTTTGGCATTTTAGCTTATATTTACAAAATATGTATCCCCATCTTTACTTCACCTATATAGGATATCTGGTAAAGATCCTGATACACATGTCATAACCAAGTGTTACTGTAAATAGCAAAAAATTTCATGTGTATCGGGATATTTACCAGACATCCTTCAAAGAAGTCAAGTAAAGAAGGTCAAACATTTTTTATAAATATAAGCGAAAATGCCAAAATTTTGATGTGTATCGACATTTTAATCAGACATCATATATAGGTCAAGGAAAAATAGGGATACATCATATACTTAAAATGAATGTCTGTATGTATGTGGATTTGTTCTCTATATAAATCTACACTGTTTCACCAATCTCAACCAAATTTTGCATAAACATGGGCCAGGACACGAAAGAAACCGCTTGCTACTTGAATTGTCAATAGTCTTTCTCATTCTTCTGATTTCGGCCTTTTGGAACTCGAGCAAATGCCAATAAAGTCAGAAAATAACCTGATGAAGGAATGGCAAGGCCGGTCGTTTCCATGGCAAAATTAGCTCATGACGTGACCACCAAGTTTCCATCTATCTCTGCAAGAGGCCATGCCACTCCATTTTCTCCACGGCAAATGTAGCTCCAGACGTGACCAACAGGTTTCCATCTATCACAACCAAATTTTGCATAAACATAGGTCAGGACACATAAGAAACTGCTGGCTACATGCATTATCGATAGTCTTTCTCATTCTTCATATTTCGGCCTTTTGGCACTCGGGCAAAGGCTAATAAAGCCAGAGAATAATGAGAATAATGAATTAAGGGAATGGCAAGGCCGGTCATTTCCATGGCAATAGTAGCTCAGGACGTGACCACCAAGTTTCCATCTATCTCTGTAAGAGGCCATGCCACTCCATTTTCTCCACGGCAACAGAAACTGCAAACGTGACCACCAGGTTATCATTTATCTCGTAAGAGACCATGACACTCCATTTTCCAAACGGCAAAAGTAGCTCAACACGTGACCACCAGGTTTCCATCTACCTCTGTAAGAGGCCATGACACACCATTTTCTCCACGGCAACAGTAGCTACAAACGTGACCACCTGATTTCCATCTATCTTGATAAGAAGCCATGGCACACCATTTTCTATCCAAACCACGATAAGAAAATTATAAATCTGAACGCCATCAAAATCTGAATACGGTGCATTATGTTTAAAACATGGTCGTACTACTAACTAGCTACAATTAAAACTCCTATTACAAAGTATGGTAGGACAAGACTCTCGGATTCTCGAGGGGGAACGGTTAATATTAAGTGGGCGCCTGTATCTAACCAGTAATAGCCTTTACTTGTTAAATGAAGAAATCGTGAAATTCTATAAAAGGAAGGGGCAGACTAAATAGTGCCTGCCAATGTTTATTCAAAAGGTTGTCACTCAAACAATTACAAAACATATGGTCAAAGCATTCTCAACATAATTAAATCAAACCTCCACCTGTTGACAACTGAAATATTTGTGAATTTTAGTACAATCTAGGACAATTACAATAAATGCCTTCTAAAATAGATATCAGGTCTAAAGCATTTAAACGTAGATCAATTTATTAATCCTACTGTATATATGAGATTCGCTTCTCCTCAGGATACTACTATTGTTTACATTCAAATAACCCTACAAAATACTATTTCGTTACATCGCACCCTAAGGTTCCACAATTCTATAAACATATAAATTGTCTTATTATCGTTACCATTATTTAATTTATTTACAATATTTATAATTATCACGACCTACATGATATCACTTTCTAGATCTTTACAGATCTCCATAGATCTCTCTGGTTCTTTTCTAAATCCTTTCTTCATTTAAATTTTTCATTAATACAGAATCGCATCTATTTCGTATCTTCCGGTAGGTATCTCAATCCAATTGAACATAAGTAACAACCATCTAAGGTAATTGCTGTTCTATATGCCATAATCATTAATAAACCGATACATGATGAGCAATATACCAGATTATCTTCGTGGTTAACTTTACCTTTTACTATCGTGGTTTGTGGTGCTTAAACAACATTGCACACATCGCAATAACTTCGATGTTCCAACAATAGCATTAACATTACAATCATTAGTCCTTACATATCGCTTATACTCGTAGACATAATACTCTTATCGTTGCATTGAACAAGTCCCTTAAAATGTGCGTCTTATCACTTGCGCATACGTCTTCAATAACGACGTTCATATAACCATTACTATGCACGGAATTCAACATTAATAAATATAATATTCCATTTCAACACACCGCCTGGGATGCGAGAAAATCAGTAAGCCTACTAGTTATTCAAATACTATGAAATAACTTGCAGTTTACAAATATACCACTAGCGTTTATATATCGTCCTCGTGCCATTATATTACCAATTCTTGTTCCATTACTTTGCAACGCATTATTTATTTATGCTATCTTCCATTAAATATCTTGCTATAGCAATTCAGTTGCGATATCTTTACTTACTTGTCGTATACATTCCATAAATTAACCACGTTACCATTTTAACCAAATACTTAGAAGATCTGCATCTGTATATGCCATCGAATTAATAAAAATACTACATATCCTCTCATTCTGTGTTCACATCTGCAAATAAATGCTTAACAACATTCCTTGAAACTTACGTTGCATAATAACTGAGTGTATCAACTACAACTCGTATCTCAATTATATTTCATGCTTACATTAGCATTATTAAGTCTTTCGTTCGATAGTGAGCTAGAATTGCTCTTTCTTTAAAAACAGCTGATTGCTTAGAAAATACATTCATGTATATTAAACTATTTACGTGCTTTCAAAGCCTTTTATAACAATCATGTCTATTACATTTTACCGCAGCAACGAATAGCGTGCTGGTAATACTTAGTAAAGCATATTACATTGCTTAATATCTATCGAAAGCTTTCTGTGACAATATATAGCGTTCTATGACGTCTTACATCATTTTACAGATTTTAAACCAAGTATACAGTCTTACTTAGCGTTATACTTAATATGATCCTTTGTATTGCGTTCTACACAACATAAACCTTCTTGTTGCATTCCACGATCTATAAAACGCATTTACACATATCGGAATTCAATTACTATCAATAAAGCAGACGAGGAATTAATAAAAGAATTTTACAATACGTCCAACGACACACGGTGACGTGTAAATTTATTACGAACACTAATATGACTGAAATGTCACCTAACATGACTAAACAAACAATTACAAGTAATTACAAGTCATAAATGTTGGTCAACGCAAGATATACACAACATGGCAACAACTACTAAATGCATCGTAACCCTCAAATACCTTACTGCCCGTACGTCTTTTGACAATCTGCGGTAGCAGTGAACAGCTGAGAACGAGATTCCTTTCGCTGCGTTCCCCAAATGCCTGCTTGTGGAGCTCGGCTGCTTGTCTGGCCACCACGTGGTCCAGCTGTGGCGGTCCACAACAGCACGTCGCCTCGAATGACCTGAGTTGAACCAGCGCTGCTCCCCCAGCCTCGTACATCGAACTCGTTCTGGCATCTCGCGTACGTTTCTGAATCAGATGATTATGTCGTAATTCTCATCGTACGGCAGCTCTCTCGATGTTCTACGGTGAATGCATATGGTATGACGATAATATTGCGAGAATTCCATGGTGTTATTGGAACCTCCACTAGTAGAGTTGCATTTTGTGACATATTTGAACTACAGTTGGAAATGTGGTAGTCAGTCTTCATAATTCCACATCACTGATTGTAGATTATTTCCCCATCATAGGGCTTTACATGGCATAACTCCCTCTGTATAGTCCAGATTATAATATGCTTTCTGGATTGATTGGTTCGACATAGTAAATAGCTGTTTAATATTTCTGAAGTATCGTTCATTAATATATTTCTCCTGAGATTTAGTGTATATCTCGAGAAATCGTTGAGTTATAATCGTAGACAGTCTTCTTATGCTATGTAAAATTCGTATAATGCAGTAATTTTTCTCTGCCTCAAATTATAGCGTTCATTTGCACTGCAAGTTCTCAACGGGGCTTCCGTCTATTTCTTGACCGGACGAAGGCGCTCGCCTCCCGGTATCTCTTCCTTCCTCGCTGACTCGAATTCTGTAATATTTGCTGGAGCCTTAATTAGCACGACATGACATTTCAATCACTCGGAGTGTAATGAATCTGGTATCGAAGCAAGACTTTCCTCCTGTCCATTAAAATGGCGTCTAAGCGCGAAAAAACAGCGTCTGTCCACTTCCTATCAGAATATCTCTCCAACAATGCTTAATCTCAAACAAACATTCAGGCCATAATTATTTATTTTCAAACAGCGTCGTATTTCCATACTCGAATTGTTTATAATTATTTCAATAAATAATCTTAAGTGTATCCGCGCTAATATCTGTAAATTATTTGATTGGCTTAGCTGCGATCACGTGACTCATTTGTGTATTCTTGGCGCGTGGCTCGTCATTCGTTCGGCTTGAGGTGTCGTGCACAAAATCCTCTACTCTCGGAAGACTCTGTCTGTCTCTCTCACACACACGTCAAAAACTGATTCTGAGCCAGCGTAACTTGTCAAGAACTCAACGAAATGTCGACTTCCAGCACCAACTAAGCATCATTAATTCCATGTTAAAAATATACTGATCATAAATTTAAGCATTTCTCTCCTTTTCTTGCTTTTATGAAGGCTTATAGCAAGACCACATCTTCTTGCCTGCGTTAATACATGCATGTACGGCACATAATATGTCCAAACTCATTTTAATAAATGTATAACTGTCTCGTAACACAGGTTCGATTCTCGACTGCAGCATTTCCTGGGGATCATTAAATTCGGGCTTAGTACCACATATCATTTTAAGAGGACGACGGTCTCACATGTTAGTGGCGGTACCCCGACATCGTTTGTTTCACATGTTAGTGGCGGCTGATACTGTAATACTCAGAAGTGGAACTCTTGAATTTAACCGACTGACATGTCAGTGAGAAGATCAATTAAATCAACATAAATAGTTCGCCTTTTAGAGCAATAAATTACCGCAGGGGTTTCAGTCCCAGAGTGGTCTATTCGGATTCTGGGGAGACCACAGATGTGTGCAAGAAGGTAAGTCGGAGTACCTCAAATCCCCATAGGAACATTCTTAAAGCATGATCTCGGATTTGTCTAATGACATTTAATGTCAATTCCCTTTTGAAAGTTGGGAAATCAAAAAATATCTTAATTAAAGCTAGAGAACGTAATATAAAAATTATTGCATACCAAGAATCACGGTAAACAGATGATGTCCTTTTGATTGTGAAAACTTCGGGATATTTAAAGGAAAGCCAGGAGAACGAGTCATGGCCCACTGTCCACAATTTGGGACCGGATTTATAGTGGATAAATCAATACTTGAATCAGTTCTGACATTCAAGTCCTACTCCGGACGTCTTTCCACCACAACGATAAAATCAGAGAACAAAATCTATACTCTAATTAGTGGTCATGTACCAACTAACATCACTAACAAGGAAGCACTGGAGAAAGCGGAACAATTTTGGAATCAAAGAATTCCACAACATCATGTTATAATTCTTATGGGTGACTTCAATGCCCAAATTGGCAAAGAGAGGAAATATCGATATTGGGTTGGGAAATTGTCTGGCCATATGCAAACTAATAAGAACGGTATGAGGCTCATCGAGTTATGCAGAAGTCATGTTTTTTTTTAAATCAACCTTCTTTAAGAAACTCCCTTCTAAAACTAGGACGTGGGTCTCATCTAATTCCTAATTGGGTGAGTATCAACTGGATCAAGTACTAATTTCCCGATCGTATACTGCAGAAATCATGAAACTAAAAGTACTGAAAGGCCTGGACTTAGATTCTAATCATTATCCTATAAAATTTTCCCTTGATGTGATCCTTGAAAAACGAAACTTTACAAAAGGATTTCCTCAACGTAAATATGATATAGAGAATATTAAAGGTAATGAAAACCTCATGAAAGGAACTGAAGAAATACAACCTCAAAATTGGCAGCAACTTCAAGCAGGACTCTTACAAAGAGCTGTAAACATAGCCACGCCTGGGGATGAGAGTATTCTCGTGCAACACAATAAAATATTTTTCATAGTAAATAACATATGAAATGGCGCAATACCGGATTTTATCTTCTTAGAGACATCTATATAAATGAGGAATTAAATAGAAAGTATGGGACGCTGCAGGAGAGTATTCAGGAGTGAAACAAGAGATTAGAGATGAGAATAGGAGTATGTTGGAAGAAAATGCTAAGGCATTTATAATTGAAGAAGAGCGGATGGAAGTTAATTAGAGATTAAAAAAGAAGGTAGATAAATGTAGCATAACGTTAGAAGAAATTGTAGGTGAGAATACAGTAGATGAGAGGAAGTATCTGTGAGAGGAGACGTTAGGTGAATGTGATTTTGTTAAGAATGGTTTGAGGGAAATGGTAGAAGATTTTAGCAAGAAGAATTTAGAAAGTATTCAGGAGATTCAGGAGAAGCATGGAGTGTTGAGAGATAGATTAGAGAAGAGAGAAGGAAATACTAAAGAAAGAGTGGAGAGTAGAGAGAGGAAGATAGCTGAGCTTGAAATAAGATTATCATATAAGATATGGCGATGTAGTAAAGACATATATTTGAAAGGGCATAGTGGGCGACGAAGAGGAATCAGATGCGGAGGTAGACGTCGCGGTTGTAGAGGTCGAAATCGCCTAAGTCATAGAGGAAATCGAGGGATATACAGTAAATGGCGAAGAAGAAAGAAATGTTGTGGAGGTAAACGTAGAGGTCCCCGCCGACATATTAGAGGAGGACGCTTTAATGGAAATGGAGGGGATGGATATATTAGGCGAGATAATACTGAAAATGGCACTGGGGATACTTCTCGTTTAAGGAGAAATGTTAGAACTAGGTCTAGAAGAGCAGTAGGAGCTGGTCATGTTAGAGCACGGAGAAGAGATACAGCCCATTGCTATAATGAATCTAATGATACAGATGTTGACGAAGATGACAATGAGCCTAAAAGTATTGACATTTCGGATAAAGTTGATGTCAAGAAAAGAGTCAAGTTGGAAGCTTAATCTGAGAAGAAGGTCCATACAGATACTGAATTACGAGAACGAGAAGAAAATGAAGAATATAACTTAGATTTGTACATTAGAATTGGTCAAGATCATTTTTTATCTGGACGAAAAATTTAATGTGTTGGGGGCGCGTGCCGCTATTTGTTGTCATAGATATGAATTAGGTGTTGGAGGCATATTGATGTCTATTTTCTTACTTTATGATACATTTGCACAGTGTATATATATTCGTTGATATGCTGTATTATGTATATTTTTCATTGTGGGCAATACTTAATATTTTTTCTTATTTTGAGTTATTCTGTGGATATTCTTCGTTGTCTTTTATGGTACCTATTGTTCATTCATATTATTGCAGCTTTTGCATTTTCTTTTGAACTTGGTTTTAGGCAGTAATTCCATACAATTGAGAAATAATCCCAAGATTTCATAGTTAGCAATTTGAAATTGGTACATCGTTTAGTATATTTGAAGGAGACCCAATAATTGCAATCAAATGTGGAGACCTTTGACAAGTTTATGATTGATGAGCAAGATTTACATTCAGTTGATAGTCATAGGGAAGTTGAGGTGTGATATCCGAGGATTTGCTAGTAAAATGTGAAGGCTTGGAAAAGAAGAGATCTTGGATCTATAGGAAGTCATTAGATAGTGGAGGAAAGTATTCAGATTGTTTGATCCTCAGGACATAGGTTCCTTATGTGACTTTATTTTGTACGATATCATGAAATATGCACTTGTCCGGATATGATGGAAGGAGATATAGTAAGTCAGTAGGAAAAGAAATTGTTTGATGAAGAGACCATCGTCAGCAGATGGTTGTAGGAAATATTTGTGTACATGGGTGCAAGTTGCAGTATTGCATCAGCCTGATCGAGCTTAACAGACAAAGTGATGTAGAGCAGAAATTGCGTCGTCGATCTCTATGATTCCTTGGAACATGCTGTATGTGGCTTCAACATTCAACCTAAATCCAGAGGGTAAATTTATTCTTTGAGTATTCTTCAAAACAAAGAGTAACACGGAGAAACTTGAAGATGAGGTGGCCATGGTGTATGCGGACTTGATGACTTCGGAAAAAGCTGCAAATTTATGATACCTATGGTGGATGTGAATACGTAGGGAAAGCTTGGATGGATAGTCCAGGTCCCAATGTGTCAAGATTTTCTATATAGATTATGTTGAATGTGTTTCAGAAATACCTCCAATGTGATACTATTATCAGTATTTCTGGAGGCGATGTAATATTTATTGGAATCCGGAACTTGTAGTTGAGAGGCAACTTTGTGAAAGTTTCTATGATTGTATATCTATGGATTGTTCAGTGCTCTTTGATTGTGGTATTAGGGCGCTTGATTGGTGGAATCTGGAACTTGTTTAATAGCCTAATGTTATATTGTCATGGGTTCCAATCACTCTGGATTCCGGTATAGCACCTTAGAGAATAGTAATTAGTAAGAGAATTAATGTTTTATCTTACGAAATACTTTAGATAAGGAAGTCTAATGTGTTCAGAATCTAAGCATCATATTTGACATTATACGGGGATTATTCGCCGCTTAATTTACTTTAACTTGATGTGGACGAGATAATATGCGTGTAAATGATTTTTACAGCAAGATTGTTCCTTAATGTGCTGTTATAGTAAACACTGAGCTATGTACAGGAATAAGTAATTTCACATTATTCACGTAATTTGTACGGGATTGAAAATCACACGTATATTCGATTCCACAATGAGGACTTAATCTTCCAATCATTGAATAATTTAAATATTAATTCCTATCAAGAAGGTAGTTGCTACATTTAAAAAATAATAGTGTTAACTATGTTAACCCTGCTATAAGACGTCTTATTTACCCCATTAAATTAAAAATAAACACTTTCAGAAAAGTAATTGTGAGACCGATATCTCGAGGAATTGTGTATATACATCCCTTTTTACTATTGTTGCATGCTCTGCTACATTATTGTACTCCACAGTACTTTCCGACTAGGTTTGCTGTGAGTTAATATTGCATTTGAGTAACTTCCGAGTTGTGGAGAACAATGCTCTTAACTCACATCTAAGGGCAAAATTTATATGTTCTAAGAAATATATTAGCATGTACCTTTCTATAACATACAAAGACACCTCCCGGGTAACGCCGGGTACAATAGCTAGTATGTTATAAACATCAGCTAAAATGCCAAAATTCCGATGTGTATCGCCATTTTAACCACACATTGTATATATGTATAGTAGAGATGGGGATACATACTTTACAAATATCAGCTAGAATGCCAAAATTTGGATGTGTATTGGGATCTTGACAGACCTATATAGGTCAAGTAAAGATGGGGATACATGTCTTATAAATAAATACGACAATACAAAAATTTGGAAAACGATACACATCTCATTTCCAAATGTTATTCTAAATGCCAATCACCAAACCAAAACCCTTTATTCCCAGACATTTTCTCATAAGTTTTCCAGGTAAACATTCAGTGTCCTTCATGATGTTGTCATACTTCATCACTGCAGCCATTTTGTTAATAAGGCTTTCCAGACATACACAATGTGTTTTGATGTGAAAGATTATCACTAAAGCTGTGTTTCATAATCCGACAAATATGCAAGAGTGAACCTGCATTACAAATATATTAGCTTCTGATAGCACAGCGTGTGGTGTAGACTTCACGTACAATATATCCCAGGAACTCGCATTATTATTACAATAACATCAGCAACTGCTCACTGCTAAAATAAGAAATATTTAAATGAGAGGAAATATAGAACTGTATTTCAAGTTCCGATTTCACTGCCCGGCTTTCATCTTCGTATTTATCGCCAGACTCATCCAGCAGATTATGAGAGGGTAACAGGTCAATTGATTCCTAGAAAGTATTATACAAGTATGAGCCAACATAAAACATGCAGACAGAATAGCTGTAGCCTACTATGTTACTTGTAACAATAGAATATTAAATATCCTAGTTAGCCTACTATCTGGTAGCAATTAGGCCTATTAAGTCACTAAAACATGATCGTCATGCACATCACTAAGATTGCTATGATACATGATATACATAATAAATACAACTTACAATATTAGAGAATTTATCAGTTTGAGGCAGCCATTCTGGCTCACTCTTAATGAGTGGTTGTTGCTCCATGATGTCCAGCAAACTAAAAGACAGAAAGTGCGCTTAAGGATTATAAGAAGCCATACTTACAGAATACCAGTAGGCCTACGCCTAATCATTATCATTATCAAATGAGGTAATTTCAGAACTCAGAATTCAAATAAGACTACAGTAATGAGAATATAACCCTCCGGGAGCACAGTGAGAAGAAGAGGTTAGCCCTTGACTGTATATGATATTAACATACGTAGTTAGGGTATAATATCGAGTAAAATATTAAGATCTATCATTGCGATAGAATGAGGATTTACTGGTGCCAGCCACAAATGAAGCGTCCTATAAATTGTCTTTACACAAATATGACGGGGCAGAGGATTACACTACAAACCTATGAACGTTAGAGTCAAGTCAAGTCACACCACAAGTAGGCGAACTAAGAATTGTCAGTGACTGGATAAAATGAGTTTCAGCAAGACAATTGGCAACTCCAGCTATCCGATATGACATCTAGCGGTAAAAATGAGAAACTTACCAAGTAGGGTACATTTGTCACGTGGTGACTGTTTGTATATGGTTTCTTGTATTGGTAAGCAGATCGTGGTAAATTCTTCGTGTTTATACATAAGTAATAAGTTTTACTCGTTGATAAGAGTGCAAAATGAGTAAAAGCAAAGTATATTGCTCAGTTTACGGCTGTAAGTCGATGAATAAGAGGGCTACGGATATACGTTTTCATCACTTTCCAGAAGATACAAATAGCAATAGCCGAAAGGTGACGATACCAAATAAATACGGGCAACAAGAGCAGGTTGGACCACTCACCACTACACTCACTGACGACAGGACGGGTTGTTCACTAACCCTGTGCCAAGCCGCACCTAGACAGCCAAGCACAGTCTCGCCGAGCCAAGCCGTACCAAGACAGCCGAGCCTAGGCCCTTATACTTACATGATCCTTGCCTAGGCCTACACCAGCCAAGGACAGCCAAGCTTCATCAGTCAGGTATCCTTCCCCGCTCCGTAGTTCATTTCCAATAACCCCATCAACCGTCATCACCTCGCTCTGCGATATTAGAGCCATTCCACTACGAGTCATATAGGCCTAATTTGACTTCGCAGGGTAAAAACGTACCATGCAAATCAAGCAATTCCTGTCTCCCCAGAGTTTTAATACATGTTAAACTCATCCCTTTGCCCTACCAAGCAGCAAATAATTTCTAGAGTCTACGGTGCAGTGAGCAAACTCAAATATAGCTTTTAAACGTAACAGCGCCATGACTGGAACTGCACAAAAACAAATACCAGCAGACAACCAATGCTTGATAATATGCAATTGACACATAAAATACAGTGGAACACACAAATTAGATGACGTGTATCGCACAGTTATACATATATACAATTGAAAATAACACTGTCAATATTGTGGAGACCACATTTACTGATTATAACCGAAAAATAAAAAGTGTTCCATATCAAACGCGTGTTATTGAGTATTTTTACCCTACTTATCCAGACGACCGCAGCGCCCCAAGTGTTAGTTTGAGTTGCCAATACCTCCGACTCGTGTTACAATAAACCCACTTCAAACCAAACACGCCGTATCTCCCTCAGAACCAACAGTAAATGGTAGGGATTGGAAGATGTATTTACCCGTACCAACTTAAAAATATTCTCTCCGGGTAACTTGTAATAATTGTTGTCATAAAGTAAGACTTCTTCAATAGTCCACTAGTATATAAATCTTAATCACATTGAAGACTTCTTCAATACTGTAGTCCATAATTATATAAATCTTAATCACATTGAAGACGTCTTCAATAGTCCACAATTAGCCTATATATTCTGTGTTGTGGCCTAGTAAGCGGTCCTGACAGTCAAGATACCGTACCAGTTACTATGGAATATGAGTGGGCATCTTGGACATATTCTGATTCGTGGCCTTCCACTCGTTGGGCCATGTGTAAGTAAGCCTAGCAACCTGCTTCACTTGGACTTCCTAAACCTGCTGAAAATGTCATGTGCTATCCTCGGACCTATGGGAGTGATGGAGTCCCACTGCCATCTGACAGATCAGGGACTCCTTGGAAACGAACAGGCAATCGAACTGGTATTCGATGAGGTACAATTCATATTGAGGGTGGTTATGGAAGAAAGTAAAATAGCTGAGTCGGCAAATAGAATGAGATTTTATATTCTAGGGTTTAGTGAAGTTCAGATAAGGGGAGCTAGTGAGCAGGAAGTAGGAGATTACAAGGTGTACTGTCAGGTGTGAAACGAGGCAGGGTAAAGTATTGAGTAGGGCTGTATGTCAAGAAAACCTTGGAGCGTCTGGTATGTACATGAACGATTAATGTGGATAGATTTGGAAATGTCAGGATTGTTTCAATGTATGCTCCATGTGAAGGGACAGATTGGGACGAAGTAGACGGATTTAATGAGGCACTGAGAGATGTGGTAGTGAGAGTTAACAATAATGATGGCGTAGTGCTGATGGGGGACATAATTGCTAGGGTAGGAAATAAAACTGTGGGGTATGAGATGGTAATGGGAAAGTGGGGTGAGGATAGGGAAGTGAACGCCAATGGAAAATGTTTATTGGACTTCTGTGCTAGTATAGGATCTGCAGCAAACTCATTCTCGAAACATAAGGATGTTCACAAATACACATGGGAGGGTAGAGGAACCAGATCAATAATAATATCTATTACTACATCATCTCCATAAGCCTCCGTGGCTTAGGCGGCAGCACGCCGGCCTCTCACCGCTGGGTCCGTGGTTCAAATCCCGGTCACTCCATGTGAGATCTGTGCTGGACAAAACGGAGGCAGACAGGTTTTTCTCCGGGTACTCCGGTTTTCCCTCTCAAAATTTCATTCCAGCAACACTCTCCACTATCATTTCATTTCATCTGTCATTCATTTAGTCATTGCTCCAGAGGAGTGCGTCAGGCCTCGGCAGCCGGCACAGTCCAAATCCTCGCCGCTAGATGGGGGCTTCATTCGTTCCATTCCTGACCCGGTCGGAGGCAGGAAGCAGGCTGTGGATTTTCATATACTACATCATCTCCAGATTTATTTCTGACCATTACGACAGGTGTACTTTAGAAAAGTTATGAGGGAGTGATACGTCATGAACCGCTACATAACTTGATACCAACCACCAGTGGCGTAGCAAAGGGGGGGGGGAGGGGGGTTAGAATCCCCCCATTGGAAAATCGGCAGGTTGTGATTTGTGTCTGTGGTGATGCACTGTTGTCGCCTTTCGGCCCGGGTCCCCATTTGTGGCTACACACGTCTTCATGACAACGTATAACCACAGTCTACCTACAGATCGCGAAGCTTGGCCCATATTTTTCTACCGCGAGACAATAATGCTCTCATGCAGCCAGCAAGAATGTGCCTACTGCGCTATGTCGGTGTATGTTATTGTTGCTGGATTTACTGTATGTGAGCATTGTGAACAGGTAATATCATTAATTTAACAAGTGCATTACAACAGGAGATGTGCACTTCAATAAACAGATCTAATATTAGAATAAATATTTCAGTTTTGCTAAGTAACCTATATGATCGCTTTTCAGTCGGTCAACACGAGTGTACAGTACCCAATCAGATTAGGTGGGCGGTGACAATTTATCTCCTAATGCCTGAAATAAAAAATACACTTGTACACTTAATAACACGCTTCTCACATAAAGGGCGGGGTGATACTTGAGAAGCGTTTTATTAAATTTATACAAAATTATTGTATTATGAATTACACAGGGAAATTAATTGTTTAAATAATTAATTAATTGGGTGTATTCGTGTTGACCGACTGGGAAGTCAGACTGTTAAAATAGCAAGACGACACCCGAGTTTCAAAAGGACCCTAAAAGTTAAGATTTGATCTATGGATTTTAGGCTAGTATTCTAAAGCTTTTCAAGGGGAGCGTAATGGTGCAGTGGCTTAGCTGCTCGTCAATCACCCGGACGGCCGGAGTTCCAATCCCGGTGACAGTGGGGTGGAATTTTCACCTGAAGAATTACGTGGCGTCAGAAAGGGCATCCGGCCTTAATACCCCGGCCAAAACCAAAATGAGCCTGATTGGATCCGGCGACCACAATTAATTGGGATATGCAATAGAAAGTATTAAAAAGCTTTTCAATCAAACAACGGAACTAGGTCTTTAACTGGTTATAAATCAATAATAATTTATTGGTTTTAGGTCACTTTTAACTATTGTGGCTTTTAGAGACACCTGGGTGCCGGAAGGGGATCTTTAACGTGCCAGTTAATCTACAGACACGGTTCCCTCGCATTTATGCACCCATAAATGCCAGCTAACTGCGCCAGGATTAGATCCTGCAACCTTGGCCACAGCAGGCGAGAACGTTACCGCTGAGCCACGGAGCCAGTCGGTTATAAATCAGAAGCATATCTCGGCAGGATATCTATGCATGGCTTTGGTGGCGTAGTCGGTAGCATGCTGAACTGCTATGCCCAAGTTCGCAGGTTCAAACCCAGTCGAAGTCGTCGGGCCCAAGTCATAGATTTATGGCACCTAAAGGAACTTACAACTACAATTATTGGTAGTGTGTAGGCTATTGGGTTGGACACGCTCTATCAAGTTCAAACGTACGCCGTTCGGTTTCAGTGACAGTGGCGTCTCGTAACTTAAGTTGGAACTACTTGACATTGAAATTGGGGAACCTACGGGCGTTCATGTGAAATGCGCTGCTATGGCCATTGGCTGAAAATCAAATATAAATATCTATGCATTTTGAAAATTAAGACATACGATAAGCTAAGTAAACGTAAATGATGTCATCTCAAACGCGTTCCGAAGTTTTAATTTTCAGATGTAGAAAATGGCTATTTAATAGTCAGAGAGCTGATTTAATGAATAAAGGTTTTGTACAATAATATAAACTTATTCTCGAATCCTTTGGAAACAAGCCAATTTATGTCGTCAGGATAATGCTCACAAACTTATATATGGTACACTGTTTGTTAATTCTCTTATAAAATACCTGGTCTCCCACATTGCTGCTGTGAAGGTACGGTACACAATTGTTATTGCCGATATTTTGTAAAATTGGCATTGTATTATTTTCTCAAATTCAGGAATGAAAGGTTTCAAACTCACAGAAAAAATACGAAGTACCTACAATTTAGCCATTTAAGACCTTAAGATCTGTTTATACTTTTCGTTTGACAAATCACACTGGTATTTTTACTAATTAACTATAATGTTAACGGAATAACTAGCTTTTGATATGGTTAAGAATTTGATATTATATTATACCCATACTATCAACCCGCCCCGGCTTCGCCTGGTATCTTAAAGGGGTCACTCAGCGTAAGCTTAAAAGGCGTACGGACGGTAGGTCCCGGACACAATTCAGGAAAGCCGAGGTGAACAGCGAAACTCCAAACACTTATAGTCTACTCTTCTCTGAAGTCTTAATTCGACACGACTCGACAGTTAATGCTGGCTGAAGCTGGGGTGATGGGTTCGCTCACTAGCTCGTAAATTCGTTCCGAAGCTAGTGATTTAAATTTCCAGTGAATGGAGATTGTCGTAAGAAATTAAAACGTAGAATCACTTGGCGATATATTAAAGAAAAGGAAATTCTGTTGCGGACTTCCTTGTAGAACTTTTCATGCTGACCAATTCTTACATTCATAGTATATGGATATTTTTAATGGTTTACCCAGCGTAAGCTTTAAAGGCGCACGGACAACAGGTTTTCCTTCGACACGATTCACTGAAATCGTTACTGCTCGGCTTCCTTTGGTCATAAATGTATGTTTTCCTACAGAAACCTTCCTCTAGAAATTATTTACTGAATGGTGAAAACCGCATCAAAATCCATTCAGTGGATTTAGATATTACCCGTTACATCCAGGAATCGTGGACTTGGTTTTATGTAGAGATGCCAGCGACTATCATTAAAACAATACATTAATTTATAACTAGTATGGACTATGAATTCTACGTAAGACTCATTAAATACGTCATACAACTGTACCTAGGGATACTTATAAAAGACTGAACTAATAAAAACAAAGCATTCTTTTTATGTTTCTATGAATTAAAAGTGTACAGTATATAGATATTGTGGCTTTTTCTGTAGTAGTTGGAGATTTAACTTGACTTATGTTTACAATCGAAATAATCACTCAGGTGAGTTAAAATTCAAAAAACCCTTGCAAAAGTGAAATCATCTGTTCCGCGAATTACGTGCTCAAGGCAGTTGCCAGCTTGCTGGCCGCCATGAGCGCTAGAGCCGCTTCACCTACAATGAGGATGCAATTTCGTAGCGCAACGAGCTTCGTAACTGTGTATTTTAGACTGTGGTAATTCAACTCCGTCCTCCCAGGGTTGCCCATCCATCTTTTCCCTCGCGAAACAACTTATAGCTTATTTCAAACTGAAGCTAGCGCCAAATAATTTTGAATCCCACAGAGCGGGACAATATTAGCTTTGTTTCTTGGCGGAGAGAAGTTATATGAAAATTAATCTAGTTTTTATTAAAAATAACGCGATTTAATAAAGACTTAGAAAATTCTATGGGCACATTAGCACTAATTTTGGAATCATTATTAACATCTTGAGCATGAGATAAGCGTCAGCCGAGTTGATTCATATTACGTAAATATATGTCCAGCAATTCCCCGAATTCCGGTTATCTCCAGTTACGAATGAGTGAAATTTGTCGCCTGAGTATTGTAAGCAATTAAACCTTTTTCCGACTGCATGTAGCATTTGTGAGGTAAGAAGGACCTTGGTAGGTGACAAAAATCTTCGAAAATGATAGTTTATGCATTCAGGGCTAATTGCAATATAGAGCACAGGACCTTGTTGAAAAAAACTGAATAAACATGAAAATGAGTAGCCTACCGGTATTGAATTAGTCATAAATCAACATGATACATCGTGAGAGGACATGCCCACTTTTGCTGAGACCTCTATAAATAATTTCTCTTGTTGAGAGATACGTAGTCTTCATATTAGTAGCACAGATATATTTGAGTTTATTTTGTTCCTGTCAGGGGAACAGGAATGTTCTAGATTTACCATTGAGGTGAGACATTTTAGTCAAAAATTAACTTGATTTTTTAAAGAACTGATTTGTTTTTGTCTTTTGAGCATATTGTATTACTCGAAAAATTCGGGATCAAAATACATGAAACTTTTCTTGTGTAATAATATCTCATAGAGAAATGGAAATACTTGTAGAGTTCATATTAATTCATTTTAGGGGCTTGAGATACCTTGGTCATCAGCCCCGTGTAGTTGGGAATGTGTTGAAGCTGCCTGGCAAGCTATATCGCTGTGATGATTGTAGTTGTGTGTGTAAATGTATCTGGGACAGGGATGGAGTAGACGCTCCAGGACTTGAGCAAGGTATTATCCCGGCAATTTCCTGTAGCGAGAGTGGCAAACCACGGGGAAAAAAAACACACTCAGGATAACCACTGTCAGCACCGCGATTCGAACCTACGTTATGCGTACTTACAAAGGCTGCCCTCGCGGCCTTGGTGCACGTTTGACGAGCACGGCTACGCCACGGGACGAAATGCTTGTAGAATTCGGCTTGAGTACCTATAACCCCCCCCATTGGCCGATCTTGGCTACGCTACTGCCAACCACAGTGTTTCTCCCAGTGGTCGGCTGGGTTGGAGCCTACAGAAAATAAATTCAAAGTTGAGCAATAAAAATACAGCTTAGGTTTCCATAATACAGTTGCATTTTATCCTACTGTTTGTTGTTTGTTTCGGGGATTTGACTGGTTTGATGCAGCGCTCCATGCCTCCCTGTCCTGAGCTAATTGTTTCATCTCTACATAGCTATCACACCTTATATCCGAGGCAATCTGTTTAACATATTCTAACCTTGGTCTATCCCTACAGGTCTTGTCCTCGACCCTTCCTTCCATAACTAAGTTTGCTATTCCTGGGTGTCGTAGTTTGTGTCCTACCAACCTATCTCTTCTCTTCATTAGCAGTCGCCAGAAACATCTCTCATCGCCCACTCGGCTTAATACCCCTTCATTTCTTACCTTATCCACACATCTGATCTTCATCATTCGCCTGTACCAGTCCAAGTTTCACTTCCATAGAGCACTACGCTCCAGACAAAGGCTTTCAAAAATGACTTTCTAATACCTAAATTTATATTCGATGTCAACAGGTTCCTTTTCTGTAGAAATGCTTTCATTACCTGAGCCAATCTACTTTTTATATCCTGTTTGCTTCATCCGATTTGCTTCGTAAGTAACAGAGGTCTCCTACTTCCCTAAGCTTTTCACCTGCCAATTTGGCGTCCATAGGGGTTTCTGATTTATTTCGTCTGCTCTCCAATATTTTATACATTTATTAATTTTCATAGTGAATTATTTCCTCATTGGTTACTCAGTTTAGGGGCTGCGACGTGGTCATGTAGCCCTGTGTACTTTGTGTGTTAATTGTGATGGCTGTATTAGTGTGTGTTATCTGCAGTTCAGGTAAGGACTGCAAGTAGTTCAAGTAGTTCCTACTTTTGCTACCAAATGCTACCTTCAATGATGCCTAGCTGCGAACTTGGCTACTAGATACCACCGCAACCGGCACCTTGCGGTGAACGGAACTTAATAGAGCGTTAATCAAATCCAACCTATAAATTTAGCTTTACACATTTTTAGTTAGTGAAATGTTCTTTTACATGCCATACATCTATGACATGGGCCCAACGGCTTTACTTCCCCTCCAAAGGCAGGCATACTCAGGGATTTTTATCACTCTTAAAAAATCGACGACTTCAGCCGGGATTGAACCCGCGATGTTGGGCATAGAAGCTCAGCATGCTACCAACTTCGCCACCGAAGCCGTCAATTATTTCCTCAAGACAGAATTCATTCCATTTAAAAACTCATTGGAATCCTCTGGTGAATTGGCTACCATGACGTTGCCATCAGCAAATCTCACAGTAGAAATTATTTCTTGTGTATCTCCAAAAGAATAAAGCGTATAGGAAAATTGTTGGACCATTTTTTGACCGTGCATCTCAAAGCTGGAAAGAAAGTTCAAATAAAGGCATACACTCACTATCATAGCGAGCACCAATACTGAACATCATTAACTCCGGAAGACTTCAATGGGCTGGTCATTTATTAAGGATGAGAGATAATAATAACAATATCGTATGGCCTCGGGTGCCGGGTGGAAGCTTTGTTATTTGACACCCAAAGGGTAGCTTGCATGTTGAATTTCGTTGTTCCTTGAAGCACTATGAAAGTCAAGGAGATTAGATGTCTAAGCTCCTTGAACACTATAGCGCTTTCCAGTAGAGAAAACTCCCGAGATTGATTTTGCCATTATGAACACGGCCTACTGAATTCAAATGGGTTCTTTGACATGCCAACATCGTATGACATGGTTTCGTCATTTTTGCCGCCTTTCAAAAATCACTTACCACGGCCAGGAGCGAACACGATAAACACTCACCCACCGTGCGAGCAGAATGGGAGATGATAGGATGGTCTTACAAATTTTTAAGAAGAACCAAGAGGAAAAAGGCCAGTTGGAAGACCACGAAGTTCCTGGAAAAATGAAATCTCCAAACTTTGTCGACATCTGAATGTGGCAAGAACTCGCCCGAAACTGAGTTCAGTGGTGACATTTTTTGAGATCGGCGCAGTATCTTCGTGTCCTTCTGAGTGAGTGTGAGTGAGTATATCTCCACTTAATACACCAATGTTACCTAATTCTACGTGCATACATCAACATGACATATTTCAGCATTAGCAGTGATGGCAGTAACTTACGAATTGCTAAAAGACTTTATAGATTAATATTTAAAAGATGCATAGAAAGTGGCTGTGTCATCAATCCATTTAAACATTCCCACTGTAACCAAATTTTAGTAGGTTACAGAGCTTTCTTTTAGTATCTTTCTGTTGGTGTTTTTTTTTTTGAGGTTACTAACCATGGCCACCTTGTACTTTGATTGATAGGGATTCTTTGTGGGTCCAGCAGTGGGTGGCAGGTGGCTTTGATCTAAGGGCAAGGTAACCATGGGGATGTGTTATTTGGGTGATTGATAGTTGATGCCATACGGAATTGAGGGGATTGATAGATAGTTTAAGCTATGTGATTTGTGAGGTTATCTGGTATGGCAATTTTTTTTGAAGATGAAATATTATAGAGAACATCTAGTAAGAAGGACAGAAGCCGAAGTTTAATAAAACGCAAGAAGAAAAGAAATGAAGCAGAAGAATACTAAGAATTGTGTGAGGGGTAGACTATGAAGATATTTGTGCATTCTGTGTGAGAGATGCAGGTAAATGGAAGTGACAAACAGGTATTGATAGTTTTTGATAGCCAGAGAAAAACCAGAAAAGAAGAATTTGCATGTTGGAGAAGAATTGTTATGTATATAGTCAAAGTTATTAATAAATGTGTATATTAGTGAAGTCCGTGTACTGTACGCTACCCTGGGGTGGCTAGCTTCGATATCATATTTATTACAATTGTCGCCCAACGTAGGGGCATGATTATATTTATTACACCACATAGGCTCATTTTATTTGCAACAGGTATGTAGGATAAACCTCCCTCTCAAAAACCTATCACGTCTTATTTACAGTAGATAACATTCCAGCTGACGTAAGGACAAATACAGTATCACCAACCCCACGCGTACAGTACTACTGTAGACCCGAATCATAAAACAAAAAAGCACCAAGTCAATACTTCGAAACAAATCACTGAGTGCACCAGATTTTTTAAAAAATAACATCTGATTTATATCCTCCCATCTGCTAAGCGCGGCTCATTAATACCCCGGTTTTTGTCGCGCATCAATAACATTTATGAGAACCCCTCAAATCCCAGTTAGTGTATGTGTGTTTTCAAAATGAATGGTTCCAATTTCACGTTAAAGAGAGATCTTGTGGCTTCTGATCGCAGGAAGATCGGAATTTGAGCAAGGCTTGTAAGATTTTGAGGAGGAAAATAAAGAAAGAGAATCTTGTGGGGTCAATGCAGGAACACCTGAGACACGGCATTCATTACTTCGCCAACGTTCCCCAAATATTGAGATAATCTAGAAAATAAAGTTCTTCTTCTTAGAGTAATTCAGTCTGATGACTGGTTTGCCCCTGCGACGAGACTTCTCCAACTGGGTCGATCCTGAGCAGTACGTTTGGCGTCTGCATAGCTCCTGCATCCTGAGTTCACAAGAAATGTCACCATGTCTTTCTTGGTCTTCCATGAGGGCGATTTCCTGGTATTTTACCTTTCAATATTTCCGATAGCACATTCCTATGTCGAAACCTATGTCCCATCCACAAAAGTTGTTTCTTCCTAATCTGACTCATCAGCTGTCTCTTTTCTTCAACAATGTTCAATACCTCAGTGTTAGTCTTCTTCTCCACCCAACTTATCCGTTGTAGCCGACGCCAGCACCACATCTCGAAGGCTTCTAGCCTCTTAATAACACTCTTGGTTATCGTCCAGGTCTCAGCACAATACAACGCAACAGACCAAGCATAAGATTTCATTATTCTTTTTCGTAAGCTGAGGGACCAGGCGCGGATTCAAGGGGAGGGGGGTCACGGGGGTCATGACCCCCCCCCAAAACGGAGACCAAATTATTTTGCAAAATCAAAACACAATAACCAGACAAATAAAACGAATTTTCACTGAAAAACAGTTTTTTTTTCATTTTATTCAATACTGAAAATATCTTTATTGCAATTATTATGTTCTGTTACAAGTATACATATTTACAACTTCATACCTGTTATATAAAAACGATTATTTATATAACAAAATCAACTCACCTATTTTGTTTAGCAAACATTGTTATTACCGAATCGATGTGTATAGAGATGTCTCGATGAATGTGCAGCAATGCACGGATAGGAATTTGGGGCTTTTTTTTCGCACCAAAAAATTTTGCCGACGTTCCAACTGCAAGCTTGGTTGGCAATTTCAGCTGTGACTTTCTCCCTTTGTCGGTACCAACTCGACTTGCCGAAACTGTAACGTACCTTGATACTTTTCATGAAGCTCGATGTTAAAGTCGCAAAAGACGCCGTTGCAATTTGTACGAATATTTTTGGTGTTCTAAACGCATCAAATTTCTATCCATGTAGCTTGCAAAAAAAAATTGGTCTGGTTTTGTATGTTTGATTATTTTGTGATTGCGTTTTTAGTGATACCATTTTTCTTAATAATTTCGATTCTCTGATTCCCCCAAAGCCAAACTCTAGATCCGCGCCTGTGAGGGACATTGTTTTCTGACATAGAAGGGACTGTTTATCTCTGAAGGCTTGCTTTGCTATTGCTTTTCGTGTTTTTATTTCAGTGTGACACTGAAGATTTTCTGCTATGATCTGGCCCAAATATTTGAACTGTGCTAGTTGTTGTACAGGCTCACCACTGATCATCAGGTGCAATGGACGTGGGTTTCGACTAAACATCATAACTTTTGTTTTATTATTATTTATTTTCATACCAAATGGCTTAGCTTTTTTTTAAGGATTCGAAATTAATGGTTTCCAAGTCAGTCAGCACGATTGTTACCAACTGTAACAGGTGCTTCAACTTAATCTGCATGAGATTAATAACTTCCTTACTGACGATTTAATCTATAATGAATACCAATTGGCATTTAATGAATTAGTCAATAAACATAAATTAATATGCATTAATTAATAAAATGTACGAGTTTCGGCCATATTGTGGTCTTCTTCACCGGTCACCGAAAATATTTACTGAAGGATTCTCTTATATGCATTTTTTGAACGATTACTTTTTGACACAGTTGCAAATTTAAGGGCGTCGAAAGATCGACTTCTCAACATATAACTGGCCATGACTGAAACCTTGATGAGGCAAATAGACCTCTACACGTTCCAGAGTTTCCCCATGAGCTTTATTGATTGTGATAAAGTATGCCAAGCGAATTGAAAATTTGGAAAATGGAAGTGATTAATCGGATGATGTTAATTCAAGTCCAAGGATTGTAGCTCTCTGCCCTATACTATCTGCAGTTATTATTTCATAGCAATTTTTATACATATTTACTACAAATAATCTGGTTCCATTTAGTAGCCCTTGGGAAACGTTCAAATTTCTAAGGAGCATAACTATGGCTCAAACATTTGGAGTAAGTATATGTGGAGGTAATCACTTATTTCCAAGGAATTCAAGAATTATGTAGGAAACTGAAGTAACTGATTTCATCTTCAGTATTAAGCTGTTAACGCTGGTGTATATTCTTGAACTAAGGGATATCAGTTCAATGACATTAAAATTAACGTCATTACTGTGTTCATTTTTTGGTGTAAGAATGCGAACTTCCCTCGCAGAAGTGAATTTTTCGCCGTAAATCTCAGCCACGATATCATCATGAGTTGGAAGTCTGGCTGGTAATTCAATAACATTTGATTCGTCACCATCCACAGAGGGTAGTCGTCGTAATTTCCCTACGAGCAAATCTTTCACTCGACTTCTCATTTATTTATTTATTTATTTAATTTTCTGTGTCCGAATCAAATTGTATTTTGCCAGTAAGTAGCAACAGTTACAACATTAAGCTTAGCATTTGCAGCCATAAGATCGTATTTTGAACATATGTCCTCCATCAAGGGGCAGATCAGCAGGTGTTCTGGATCTTGTAACATGCTGCAATCGCAGAACTCATCATTGTTGAGAAGCATGTTCCATTTCTTTAGATTGTTCTTGCAACATGAAACCCCCGTCCTCAGCGTGTTCGATGATTTCCAAGTTCCATGTGGCAAGTTGTGACCAGGTGTCATTTTTTGATAGAGGAATAATTGGGTCTTTGATTTCTGTCTTCCATATCTTCACACGAGCAGCTTCGTGTGAGACTTCGAGGGCTGTTACTCCCCTCAAGAAGCTGTTTCTGGACTTAAGTCTCTGTCGGGCTGGTTGTTGACCAGGAAGTGGATGCCTTGAATCCGTTTCTTGCCTTTTCTTCTCAGATGCTGCTGCTGCCATTCTTCGGACATGAGGTGGAGGAATTCCAATAAGAGGGTAGATCTTCTGAAGTGATGTTGGTCGAGGACATCCAGACACAATCCAGGAAGTCTCATTCAGAGCTATACCCACCTCTTTGGAATGTGGAGAAGAAAGCCAAACTGGTGCTGCATATTCAGTAGCTGAGAAGCTGCTGAAGTTCTGAGAAATCTTATGTCTGTCCGAGATTAATAGAGTCCGACACCATTTAACCGATTGCATTGCAATATTGTGGCGTTGTAGTGCTCAACCCCCGGAAGGTTTTTGGCAACAATAATTTTAGATAGCCCTTTCCAATCCCTCCATTTAGGCCCTTTGGCTCAAACACCGTTTCACCGATCATAACCGAATGTTATGTACTTACCCCTCAGGACCTGACAAGTAACACTGTCCACTTGAAATTTCAAACAGCCCTCTCCAATCTCTAGATTTAGGCCATTTGTCACAAGGACGAAATATCGAACAACGCTATGTGGCGAAAAATGAGACCATTGCTCCCTCAGAAGCTTGGGACAGCCGAAGGTTTCCGAAGTGCTTCGATTATTTTCCTACAATGCTATGCGGCAAAAGACGATTGCTCTTTCCTTTTCTAACAGCCAATGAGATATAAGCAGCGTCTCGTATTTCACTTACTCCTCTTTCTAATCAATTTTTTAATTCGTTAGTAACTTTTTTTCATTATTTTCGGGGGAAAATTATCTGGACGTTACGTACATTTTACTACTTATCACCACCACAAAAATACTCCCTCGACTGTTAATTTTAAAATATATATATATATATATATATATATATATTTCTGTTACTTTGTGTCAGTAGTATTCATTCTTCTTCTTCTTCTTCTTCTTCATTTCCCGGTTCTAGTATTCTGGGTCGGGGTGTGAATCAAGGACCCTGTCTCTCCACCACTCTCGTCCCTCTTCCAGTACATCCTCCACCTTCACTCCTCTTTTCTCAACGCTCTCCCTCACTGTATCCATCCACCTCATCCTCGGCCTTCCCGTGACTTTCTCAGTAAATAATCGCTTCGGGACTCGGTCTTCTCCAATTCACATCATATGTCCATACCATTTTAGCTTATTGATCTCGATTTTGTCTTGTAACTTTGGGAATCCGGTTTTCTCCCTAATTTCCATATTTGTGATTTTGTCTCTGTGGGTCCCTCCAATTATACCTCTAAGGAATTTCATCTCTGCTGCCTGGATTCTACTTTCCTCCCGTTTAGTTGTTGTCCACGTGCCTATATAGGTGTGTAATATGTTGAATACAAGATTCTTTTACATTTCTCGGGAACTTCCTGGTTTCACACCAGACCCCTCACACTCTGGTATTCTTTATCATCCGTAAAACAAATACGTAAATCCACCGGGTGAAGCCGGGTGCTACTATTGGTATCTCGTCTGTAACGAATGTGGGCTTTAGTTTAACGCTAATAAGAATAATTTTTAGCCTCAACCCTCAACCCCTGAACTCCATACTCACACTGCCCTTCACCAAATCCATCTTCCTCATCCTCTCTTTCCAGTCGTCCGGCTCCGTGGCTAAATGGTTAGCGCACTAGGCTTTGGCCCAAAGTGCCCCGGGTTTGATTTCCGGCCGAGCCATCAGGGATTTCAATCCCCTGGGGTTAATTCCTGTGGCTTAGGGACTGGGTGTATGTGACGCCTTCAGCATCACTTCATCCTAATTACGACGCGCAGGTCGCCCACGGGCGTCAACTAGAAAGACCTGCACACGGTCTCTCCGGAGGCCACAGGATCATCATCATCTTTCCAGTCATCCGTCTCTCCATCATTTGTTTCGGCATTCTTTTTATCATTCATCCTGTTGCATGTCCATATCACAGGGGCGTATATAGAGTTTTATTATAGGCCCAAAGAATTGGGGGTCCGGGGTTCTCCCCCGGGGTTCTTTTGTATAATTTGGTGCAAAATGATGAGTTTTAAGGCTATCTGGCATCACTTTTTCAACCAATTTGTTGTGATGTTTTATGTTTGGTTAATGTCAAACACAACTCAGACCATTTTATGATACTTTTTATTAATACAATCAACTTGCTCACTTGATAGTGTTTACATGGAAAGAATTAATGTTACTGTTTTGATTAACAACTCACAATATATTATAAAGTCCAGGTTTCTTGAAGCATTGCCAAATCGGTTTATAACTTCATCGTCAGTGAGATGTATGTCTCTGTGAATAGATGACAATACTAGACCGTTGAGTCTATTTTCAGAAGTAGAATTTCTTAAGTATGTTTTCAACTAAGTCAAACTCCGTTCGTCAGTACCAGTAGCTACAGAGGGAGGCAAATTTGCCAAAAGTTTGATAAGTGTATAAAAGTTAGGGAAAGAACTTTTGTCACACGCTTCAAGGGCACTTGTTGCTGTTCATGGTTCGTTCATAAGAGCAAAGGCACTGGAGAGTAATAAGAGGTTACACATAAGATCAGAGCAAAGTGTATTTTTATTGAATAGCGCACACGAGCAGACTTAATTCAGAAAGAAACTACAATTGTGTAACAGAGGTGAATGTTAAAATTATTATGAAGAAGTATAACATATTTATGTGAGAAGGAATATAAAGCTGTATTAAGAAAGTAGCGAATTGTTGAAAGAACAAGTAAAGAATAGCACAATGTTGTATAATCGACAGAATTGATATATGCGGAGGAGTTGTTTTTGAAGTTATAACGGTAGGAACAGAGACTATGCTTTGACATTAATAGTACGATGGTAGAAGCTTTTGAAATGTAGGAACAGGCCATTCTGCTATTAATAATCACTATAGTGCAGTAGTCATGAAGGGGATGGCAAAAAACCGATGTCACTCATTTCAGTAGACTGGGAAAGGGCACCTATCACTTTAAAAATTAGTTTAGTTCCAAAAGTAGGAAGGTCGTTCGAAGAAAACATGTAGCTCTTGACCTCTCACTCGAGCAGAAAGCCATTCTTGGTATTGTTGTATCCTATGATAGCAGTTGGCACAAACATGGCCACACCTGTTTGTACGGGGTTGGTGTGGTCATTGATATCTTGACTGGTCTAGTTATTAACTACGAAACCATGTCCAAGTACTGTCATATGTGCAGGGTGGCAGCTGCGGAACTGGGAATAAACACCCCTGAATTTTCCATTTGGCAGGAGGGGCATAAGAAATTTGGGGAATATTCAACAAATTTTGAAGGCACGTCAGGAGCAATGGAAGTGGTAGCAGCACAACGTTCAGTTTCTGACTGTAAGCTGCGCTACACTACCATGCTATCTGATGGTGACGCTAAGACTTTTCGGCACCTCAACAGCCTCCATGTTTATGAACAACCAATTGAAAAAATGGATGTATAAATCACATTTCTAAGAGAATGGGTACGGGTCTCAGGAATCTTGTCAAAGAATGGCACGCCAAAGGTGAAGGGAAGTACAATAACGTCGCTGACTTTCTATTACAGGACTGCCATAGCTTCAAATGTTCGGAATGTGCCACAAATGATGCGATGCATATTTGCCACTCTGAGACACTGCATGTCTACAGATGAAAACCTCCAGCACATCACCTGCCCTGATGGAGTTGAGTCCTGGTGTTTTTTTTAGAAAGTTGTTGCAGCCGGAGAAACACCAGTCACATGACAAGATGAATGTCAGACTGACCCCCATGCTGCTATGTAAATTAATGCCCCTTTTATCACAGTCTGGCATATGATGAACTATTAAAACTATGTGCTAGGGGGAAAACACAAAACCCTAACGAAAGTCTGCATTCTCTGATTTGACAGAAGTGCCCTAAACATTCTTTTTCAACTAGACACGGCAGTGGCAAATGCTGTAAGTGTATTTAATATCGATGCACTTGCTACTCAGAAACTGAAAATGTCCCTTTTAGGCAGAGAAATATGTGACAGTGTACATACGAGAAGCAAAGACATAGACGAGGTGCGAGGAAAGAAGAGCATAGCTAGGACCAAACATAACAAAAACACTGCTAGAAAAATGATGAGGCTTGCGAAAACAAAGGAAAAAGAAAGATAAATATACAAGGAAGGGGATATGTATGACACTGGCAATTTCTGAGGCAGGTATGTTCATTTGAAATGTTTCTGCTAACTAAAATGGCTTTTTTTCGAAAGTGTATTTTTTCAGTGTTCAAAATGCTCCATTCACATCAGTTTTGATTAAATTACTTGATATTTTAAATAGGAATACAGTTTCAGAGTATTCATAATTTGTTCTATTCACTCTGAAAATGGTTAGTAAATTTTTAAACTATGAATTGCCACGCCAGGGACTGTTGGAGTTTCTTGTAAGTTTTATACAATTTATCCAAATATAGCTTTATAACATAGAAGCACGAAACAGACTATAAAAATAATCCTGACATTTATTTAGTCCTTCATAACTATAATGAAAAAGAAGGATAATGTAAAATTGTTGCATCTGGGACATTTTGAAAATAAACAATTTTCTTTTAAATGATCATCATTTCAAAACGAACCCTTCAATCCGGTTCAATTTTTGCGATATTCGTAACGTTAATAGCAACATCTAAATTCTAGAATTCATGTAAATTGGATGGTAATTACAAATCATAGAAAGCTCAGTAGGGTCCTCCCATTACACTACTATCAGCTAGTTTAGAGGCTTGCCATGGTGGGTAAGTGGTTAACGTGTCGGCCTACCAATCCCATGCCTGCAGGTTCGCTCCTGGCCGAAGATTTTTGAAAGGCGACAAAAATCACGACATGCATATCATACGTTGTTGGCATGTTATATAACCCATTTGAATTCAGTAGACCGTGTTCATCATGGCAAAATTAACCTCGGGATTTTCCGCCATAACAAAAGTTCCTCCATTCTCTACTAGAAAGCGCGATAGTGTCAAGGTGCTTAGATATCTAAACTCCTTGACTTTCATAGCGTTCCAAGGAACGTTGAAATTCGGCATGCAAGCTGCCCTCTGGGTGCAAATAACAAAGCTTGCACCCGGCACCCCAGGCCATACGATATTATATTATTATTATTAGCTAGTTTAGGGCACCTAAGTAACCACCCAGAGTGAGAGCAGATGGTTCCTCTTGGAGCGTCATTAAGCTAATATCAATCAGCTTAGAGCTCATGGATACCCGCGCAGACGGTGACTAACTGGAGTGTCTCTAAGGTAATAGCATTCCGATTAGTGCTCCTACCAACCCAAGCGGTTAGCAGATTGTACTTCTTAGAGGGATTGACACACTAGAGTGTCTATAAGCTAATATCATTTAGAAAAGATCTGCTATAATCCATCACAAACCGAAAGGCAGAGCTCTTGACATAAAGGAAGCAATCGGCATTCACTTAGCTTAAAGAAACAAGCCCAATAATTTAAACGAACACACTTTCATGGAGAGTTCACCCCTCATCACTCTACTTGAAAACACAAACCGTCAGAAACAAGCCACAACATCATGATGTAGCCAAGCTAGATATGGGATTAATAAGGGAAACATGTTATTGGATCAGGATATATGATGCACCTTCTTCTTCAATAAACCTAGGCCGATACAAACGTCCATATTGAAGCTGGCGGGACATTCTCATTGGTCCGTTGGCGCTTAAAGAGGCCTTTTTAGCTGAATAGTGGAGGTTGAAAACAGGTCTTAAAGAGTTGAAGATGATCCTGAATACAGTAACATACACCACATTAGAGAGACTAGACTTGGCATCCTATTACAGGTACATCTGCACGAGGAACACATAGCATTTAGGAATGCGATAGGGCGAACAACCCAACGAGATAAGGGGCTCTCACTCACAGGAATTTCCTGTCAGGTGATTGCAAACAGTGACCAAGTGAACTGCTCTCAACAGAACCGGGCATAACTCGAACAAAAATTCCCAAGTTGAATCACCATTTACAGTATCTGAACTAAGCATAACATAGACTAACCTAACAAATATTGACGAGTTGCATTATCTAAACTAATACTGCAACTCAATAAGTGTTTACTGTATATTGTAAATATTATCACCCGTACTTTCAGACGTAGATTATATAGCCTTTACTCCAGAGTAAAATTTGCCTCGAAAGTAGTACTTGAATTTGGCTTGAACCACTATGGATCATCATGTGCCTCTTCCAAAGGCGCTTAAAGGTAATTGCTCCGCATGTACCACAGGAATGTGGCATTAGACTACCATGGATCAAGAGGTAAGTCTTCAAAGTACCTTTACAAGTAAATTCCAATCCACATGTACTACAGTGTAATGAATCTGAAGATGATCGCTTGACGATCAAAACTGGCCATCGGACTGTATTAATTAATCGCATATTTTTATTTTTATTTTCGGGATTAAGAAATAACCCATCTCTTTTGGGTGCAATCGTTATCACTGACTGAAAAGCATCACACATTCGTTTACTTCGGAACATGTGAGCTTCCAAATTACATTTTCTTATAATTACTCCACATGCACTGCTCGAATGTGGCATGAGTGTCTCCATTTGTCTTTCTGATTACATTTTACTCTTCATGTACCACAGGTATGAGGGCTTCTACCACTATGGACGAACATGTGTCTCTCCACATAACACTCCAGAGTAAAATTTGCCTCGAAAGTAGTACTTGAATTTGGCTTGAACCACTATGGATCATCATGTGCCTTTTCCGCATGTAGCACAGGAATGTGGCATTAGACTACCATGGATCGAGAGGTAAGTCTTCAATGTACCTTTACAAGTAAATTTCAATCCACATGTACCACATGGATGTTGCCTTATACGACTATGGATAGTTCAGTGCGTCTTCAGGATACCTTTCCGAGTGAAATTTGTGCTGCTTGCACTACAGGATTCTGGCTTGAGACCATTATGGAACGTGTGTGGCTTAAAATATAACTTTCTAGTAAAGTTTTCTCCACATGTACTGCACAAATATTGCCTTAAGCAACTATGTATCAGCGTGTTCCTTTTCAATTTTACTTTCTCAGTAAAATTAGCTTTACAGAGGAATTTAGTTTGAGGCTAATACGGACCTACGTCTGTCACTTCATTGAACCTTTCAGAGTAAAGATTGTTTCTCTTGTACCACGGAAATGTGGCTAGAATCATGTTTCCTCAGGTGATCCTTCCGAGTCAAGTAGGCTGCCCATAAACTACAGAAAAGAGGCATGAGACCTCTATGGATTACCGTCGGTCTCGTCAGGTCATCTTTCCTAGTAATGTTTGCTCCACGATTACCAGAGGCATGAATCACGAGACCACTATGGATAATCATGTGTCTTTTCAATTGTCCGTTCTGAGTACATTTTGCTTAGCAGATAACATAGGAATGTGACTTAAGACAACTAAGAATCATCATTTGCTTCTTTAAACTGCTTTTATCAGTGAAATTTGCACCGCATGTGTCAGAGGCATGAATCGATATACCATTATGGATCATCACGTGTCTCTTCACGTCACCTTTCCTAGTAAAGTTTGCTCCACAAGTACAACTGGAATATTGAACGAGACCACTAAGGATCATCATGTGAGTCTTCAACAGTCCTTTCAGAGAAAATTTTACTTCGCAGATATCACAGGATTGTGGTATAAGTCTATCATCAACCATCATGTGGTTCTTTAAATTGCCACTCTGAATAATCCTTGCTCAGCATTTCTCACAGGAATAAGGCATTATACCACTATAGATTATTATGTGCTTCTTCAGGCTATCTTTCACAGAAAAGTTCATTCCGTATATATCACAGGATTAATGCATTATTCCACTATGGATCACCTTGTGCTTCTTCAGTCTACCTTTCACAACAAACTTCATTCCACATATATTACAGGTATAAGGCTTCATTCCACTATGTATCATTATGTGCTTCTTCAGGCTACTTTTCACAGCAGACTTCAATCCACATATATCACAGGAATAAGGCTTTATTCCACTATGGATCATCGTGTGTTCTTTCAGGTGAGTTTTCCTGGTAAAGTTTGCTCCACATGTATCACATAAGTAAGGCTTTATACCACTATGGATCATCATGTGCGTCTTCAAGGACACCTTCTGAGTAAACTTTGCTCCGCATGTATCACATAGGTAGGGCTTTTCATCACTATGAATCATCATGTGCGTCTTCAAATTGCCTCCCCGAGTAAACCTTGCTTCACATAGATCACAGGAATGTTGTTTCAGACCACTATGAATCATAATGTGCCTCCTTAAACTCCCAATCGTAGTATACTTAACTCCGCATGTATCACAGGAATAAGGCCTTACAGCACTGTGGATTAACGTGTGATTCTTCAAGTCAACATTACGAGCAAAATTTGTTCCGCATGTACTACAGGAATAAGGTTTTATACCACTATGAATCATCATGTGCGTCTTCAAGGACCCCTTCTCCGTAAACTTTGTTCCACATGTATCACATAAATAAGGACTTAAACTTTTATGAATCATCATGTGTTTCTTCAAAGTGCCTATTTGAGTAAACTTTGCTTTGCATATATCACAGGAATGTGGCCTGAGACCACTATGAATCATCATGTGCGTCTTTAAACTGCCATTCGCAGCAAACTTAGCTCCGCATGTTTCACACGAGAAAGGTCTTATAGCGCTATGGATCAACAAATGCTTATTAGGATCACCTTTTCTAGCAAAGTTTGTTCCACATGTACTACAGGAATAAGGCTTTATACCACTATGGATCATTATGTGTCTCTTAAAGTAAACCATATGAGTAAACTTAGCTCCGCATATATCACAGGAGAAAGGGTTAACACATCTATGAATCATCATGTGTTTCTTCAAACTGCCTTTTAGAGTATACTTTGCATCGCATATATCACAGGAATGTGGCTTGAGACCACTGTGAATCAACATGTGTGTCTTTAATCTGCTGCTAATAGTAAACTTTGCTTCGCATGTATCACAGGAATAAGGCTTTATACCACTATGGATCATCATGTGCCGCTTCAAGCCACCTTTCAGAGCAAAGTTTTTTCCACATGTAACACAGGAATAACGCTTGCGACCACTGTGAATCACCATGTGGGTCTTTAAGCTGCCTTTCGCAGTAAAGTTTGCTCCGCATGTTATGCATATATATGGCTCCTTAATTTTGTTACCATTTTGATTGAGTGAGGCTACGAATCTATCTCTTGTTAAAGTGTTCTCTGAATTGTGGTCGTTTCTGTGAAGAATTTCTAATGTTAGAACGAGTAAAATACCCAATGCCATTATAAGATCAAAAATTATGTAGCACAATTCCCGATAACTAAATAATAATCTTTTGTATTCGTAGACATAGATATAATAGCCAAGATTTAATGCGTATGATGATGATCGGAAGTTGTCAACCAGTTTTGTTTAGCCTCATGAAATTTGGTTCATGGAATAACACCCTTTACAATTTCGGTTAAATCTCGTTGACCAACTCAAAAGCATTTTATTTCGCTATGTTCGATGATCAACGGAAACGGAATAATAACATTAAGTTCAATATATCTAACTAGTGAAAACTTAACAAGTGCATTTTGAGCAATTTGCATTTATTTGCAAGTTATCCTTAAATACTAGGAACTGAACTCTGTTCTACACTTAAATGGAGTTGTGTTCGTGCAGTCGATATATATTATACAAACAAAGCTGTTTTTTACTGTATGTCGGTGTTTTTGGATTTATAGTTCTTACGGATGAACGTGTAATCCTTTTATAACAAGAAAAAAGCGGTTGTGCCAGTCAACATGATCTTCCAACGTCTCGATTAAGAGGATACGTAAAAATTGTCTGCTGCTCTATATTTTTAGGTACGAGAGTTGAGGGGAATGAGGGATCCTATCCACGGGACATTTAAAAGGGCAAGCCGCAATCCAGGGGCAAGGTCATGCGCACTCCCGATCGAGCAAGATCGGAGAAAGTCATGTGAGGGCTCAAACGAAAGGGTTCCTACCCCGCGATATATAAAAAAAATCCATTCCACCCTAAAATAAAAAATATCCACACCCCCAGGGAAATAAGTTAATTTTTAAGAATATGCGCACTTGAGCCTCTTCCAAGAAGGTGGGTTTTTCAAACCTTATGGAAGATGCTCCTATACTTCCCTACCCCCTAGCGCCATCCTACCACCACCCTCAGAATTCCCTAAAATTCCCAACAAAGTTTTCCAAATTTAATTTGATTTTACACAAAGTCCAGCATTGCTTCAACTTGCGCTCATCTCTGTAGACCTACTTTGGTCAGTTTATTTTCCCTTCTAACTTATTTATCGATTTATTTATTATTTCATATTTATGTATTTATAACTAGTTATTGACTATCGATTTACCGATTATTGATGAACAACAATGTCATCGACCTAAGATTTCAGAAAATAGTCGATATCACCCAAACGATAACCGGAGAAAGTCATGTGAGAGCTAATACGAAAGGTCTAGGCTCCCTATATCCATAGGACTCATCATCTTCAATTTTAGTATATTTTTTATGATTGACGTATCCAAGGGTTGGTGAGGTTCGAAGCGGTTTCCACAAAGTCATGTAACATGAAACATAGCTGCCCACGACAGGATAGGCTGAGCGGTCGATCCAAGATGGCCACCGATAGATGATGTTTTTATTTATTTATTTAATGACTATTCATGTATTATTATTATTACTATTATCCCATTCAGCCGCTTCCAACCCTGAGCTTTAGTTCTATCCCAGTATTTCCGCATGAATATTCTGTAAGCCTCTTTTCTTTCATCAGTCCACTCTTTCCCTGATTTCAGCTTTGGCTTTTCTGAGAATCGCTGGTGTGTTACAAGTTTTCTCTGAAGAGGAGCACGTTCCAGGATGACTTCATACGTGATCCCTATTTCTAGAAGATCTCATTCAATCTCAGCGAATCAAATTCCCTTCGTTTTCTAGTTCACTAACTGGCAAAGGATGTGGATGGTCAGTCTCTGAGAGTTCATGCGTGTTATGTGGCCATATGAATTAATCCTCCTTTTCCTTATGATGTCTGTTGTCCTCTCCACACTTAGGTAGGGTTCGTTGTTTTGCTACATCCTGAACTCTCCATTTTCCCTGATTGGTCCCGGTATCTTCCTTAGAATTTTTTCTTCTTTAGCCTCTACCTTTTCAATCAAACCTTTCCTGTTCAATGCAAGGCATTCTCCTGCGTACAGGTTTTGTGAACAAATAACTGAAAAATAATGTCTAAGCTTGGCATTGAGTGACACTGATCGTTTATTGTAAACATTCCTAGTTAGTTGGAATGTCAATTCCACCTTGTTGAACCATGATGTGGATGCTTCTTTCTCAAAATTATTTGGTGTTACCCACTCACCTAAGTACATTAACTTCTCTGTCCGCTTGATTATTCCCTGCTCTATAATTAACTCTCTGGGGGCTAGCTTGATGTTAGTTATAAACTCCGTTTTCTCAAAGGAGATCTGGAGGCCTGCTTTTGCTGCTTGGGTTTTGAGTTGGTTTATTTTTTTGTAACAGTTTCTAGGGAATCAGCGAAGATTGCAAGAACATCTGCAAAAGCTCAGCAGTCAACTGTGAGATCCATTCTCTTGAGTCCATTCCCGACTCCTCCATTAAGTATCTGTTTGCGCCATTCTCGAATGGCACTAGAGTGCCCTGTCTTGATTTCGAAGGTGTCTGAAATCTCTGACCTGAATGTCACTCTGGAGGTAGTGTTGGTTAGGGTCTAACAAATGATTGTCCTCGTTTTGTTATCAAAGCCCATTTCCTTTAGAATTTGGAGGAGTGTATCGTAGGCCTTCTTGAAATCGACGACGGTCTCCTCAAACTTCCTGTTCATAATCTTCTGATATGAAAGAATAGATTTAAGGTTCATTATCTGCTCGGCACATGAGCGTCCTTTTCTAATGCCTCATTGATATTCTCCCAGTTGTGAATCGAGTTGCTTTCCTGCTCGGGTCTGAAATGCTTCTGAGAGAATTTTGTATGATGTCGCGAGGAGCGAGACGCACCGGTAATTGTTTCAACAAATTTATCACCTTTCTTGTGAAAGGGATAAATTAGGGCTGATGTCCAGACACTTGGGAGTTTCTCGGCTTCCCAGATCTCTTGAACGATCTCTGTTAGTTTGTCAATCGCCTTGTCACCTGTGAATTTATTATTTAATATGTATTTAATATTATATCTTAGTTATTTATTTATTCTTACTATTTATAGTTTATTTTATATTCATTATCAATTATTAGAAATATTATCCTACGTGTAGGTTCACATTATCATGACGGCAATGGGGGTAGCGGCACGTGTGGCTCTCTCAAGGTAACGTCGCCATTTCAACGAGAGTTAGCAAGGTAAGCTATTAGAGTTGGCGAGTTTCACGTTACCGTTTCAAACAAGACCAACCCTGTTGCATGACGTCAGAGGGTTTTGGTCATCCATGTAAACGTGGACAATTGAAATATTTATAATTATTTAATTTTTAATTGTTTATTTATTAATTATTAAATATGTATTTACTTATATATTATTTAATTTTTATTAATTTAATATTTAATATATATTGATTATTATAATTATTTACTTATATTATTTATTTGTATACAGGTGTTACAACACTGGACAGCATAGCCGAGCCGTCGATCCCAGACTTCGCAACGCCGGCCACGATGGCAGCGTGCTCTCACGATCCAGCCAAGATGACAGTCCTACCTACACCATACCCCTGACACTTTCCTTCACACCCTATCCCCCAAACCCCACTTCAACCCGCCAGTATTCTCTTAAATTCCGAACAGATTTTACCAAAATTTACCAGATTCTCCTCAAGATAAGCATTGCTTACATTTACTTATGCCAACCTCATCGCATATTCTTTCCTATCCAGACGCCATTCGAGAGTCGTGTAAGTTACCAAAATAATAAAAATTCAATATTTCCTAATATCACCAAAATTCCATAGAACTCATCAAAGTAACCAAATTTCATCAAAATACTTCCAAAAATACTAAGATTCCCCCAAATCTCCTACAATACTTAATAAAATCCTCAAATAACCCACATTTACCAGATTTACTCCAAATTCACCAGATTCCCCAACAATCCTTACAAGTACACCTAGAATCCCAGAAATCCTTCCAAATATACGAAGATTCCCCAAATTCATCAGATTACCAAAAATCCACAAAATAATCCTCAAATCCTACGATTCCAGAACACCATTTCCTCGTGAGAAACGGGTTATACTATACGTGTAATTACATACATAAATAAAAAATAGTAAAAATAATCAATCAATTGGGGTTGTTGCATCAACCGCTGAGGCTATCCTTTCGGGGCAGCTTGGTATCATGTTACATGACTGCGGAAACCACTCCGAACCTCTCCTACACTTGGATAGGTCGATCAATAAAAAAGATTGAAAATAGATTGAGGGGATGGAGACCGTTCGTTTAGGACCTCACGCACCTTTCTCCGATTACGCGATTGCGTGATATCTACTATTTTCGGAAATCCCGGATCGATGACTTTGCAGTTCAATAATTAATAAATCGATAATCAATAAATAAAAATAATAAATAAATAGTAAATAATAAATAAATCGATGCATACATTGGTAAAGAATAGATGCTGACCAAAAGAGGTCAACATGGATGAGCCTGGCGAAAGTAAGTGGAAGTGGAAGCAATCGTGGACAATTGTGTTATATCTAATAAAATTTGGAATTTTAGGGAAATCTGGGGGTGGGGATGGTGGGGGATAGGGGTAGGGAGTTGAGAAAGGGGTATGCAAGCATCTACCATAACGTTTGAAAACCCCGCCATCTTAGAGGAGCCTAGGTGCGCATGCGCACTATTAATCCTTAATTTCACCGGGGGTGCGGGTAGTTTTTATATTGAGGGAAAATAGACTTGTCCCATAGTCAGAGAGGATGGAGGCCTTTCGTTCAATCCTTCACACGACTTCCACCCATTACTCGTTCGGGAGTTCACACGATCTTGCCCTTGGATGTATCGCGGGTTGCCTATTCAGTTATCCCTGGGATAGGACCCCTCTACATACGAGCAGGGGCAAATAAACAAGTAACTAGCGATGTGCTCATGCGACACAAATTAAATCACTATAGTTGGAAAATATATGTGTTAACATACTTCACTATTGAAAATTGATGGATAAATAATAATAATAACACCTGGTACTACAGCCCTTGAAGGGCCTAGGCCTACCAAGCGACCGCTGTTTGGCTGGCACATATTGGGATGACGCGTGGTCAGCACGTCGGGTCCCTTCGGCCGATAATTTTGGTTTTAGTGACCGGGTCGCTGCCTTACCGTCAGACAGCTTCTCAGTTGTCCTCACGAGGCTGAGTGCGCCAACACGTCAGTTTATAAAATCCCTGACGGGGCCGGGTGAGAGGCAGGCGCGCCACAGGCCGGCAATAAATTAATAACGCTTAATTAATAATAGAGTTGAAATGCGTGAAATTCATTTTGAAGGTAAAAGTTTAGCATTAAAAATGGAAAAACCTACAAAGAGAAGGATTAGCACCCGCATTAAAATAGGAAAAGCCTAATCATTCCAACAAAGAGGGTAAATATAAAGTAACATGTTGTTTGTATGTTTAACACTTACTCATTTAAGTGATTTCCACTTGCATCTGCTTCTTCATTCCGATTTTCTTCTTTTACATTCTGGGGATAAGATGGAATAATTTATGTCAGTGTTATCACCTTATACAATTACACAAATGACAACCCATGTAATTGTACAACACTGCTCAATTGAAGGGAAGATATATTCGCAGAATGACTTTCTACAGTCCTTCACATCCTGGTGCTAGAGATAAACTTTATACAGATTAGTGGTTATAATCCCCAGTTCTGAAACTTATAATACACTTTCAGAGACCACCTTAAATTTAGGGCGATTGGAAATGGTAAATTTAATGCCTTAATAGAAGTAATAACCTTAAGGATTGAGGACAAACGAACAATTATTTTTAATTCTTTTTGCCAAAAAAAAACATTAAAGAGGGGCAGATGACACCGCTGTTCCGCCCCTTGAAAGAATGAAAACAGAATAGACTAAAACAAAGTCTATGGTCCACCACGTGCACATATCATTGAGTAACAAGCTACTAGAATGACCATACGAGCATCACTTTTGAGAATGAAGGCATCAATCTATGAACCTTCAGAATATTACACACGGCGTTTCTTCACAATTCCCTGAAATGTAATATATGAATATTCAAACAGAAGTTAGATTGAGTTAATTAAGTGCCTCTATGGGGAGTCTATTGTAGAGTATCCTAGTAATTCTAGGAATTATGTGTCTGCTAGAGTACGGGAGCACACAGTTTGCAAAGGAGATTAGAAAATGCTAGTAACTCTAGGAATTGTGTCTGCTAGAGTACGGGAACACACAGTTTGCAAAGGAGATTAGAGAATGCTAGTAACTCTAGGAATTATGTGTCTGCTAGAGTACGGGAACACACAGTTTGCCAAGGAGAGTAGAGAATGCTAGTAACTCTAGGAATTATGTGTCTGCTAGAGTACGGGAGCACACAGTTTGCAAAGGAGATTAGAGAATGCTAGGAACTCTAGGAATTATGTGTCTGCTAGAGTACGGGAACACACAGTTTGCAAAGGAGAGTAGAGAATGCTAGTAACTCTAGGAATTATGTGTCTGCTAGAGTACGGGAACACACAGTTTCCAAAGGAGATTAGAGAATGCTAGTAACTCTAGGAATTATGTGTCTGCTAGAGTACGGGAACACACAGTTTGCAAAGGAGAGTAGAGAATGCTAGTAACTCTAGGAATTATGTGTCTGCTAGTGTAGGGGAACACACAGTTTGCAAAGAAGATTAGAGCAGCTAGTAACTCTAAGAAGTATATGTCTGCTAGTGTACGGGAGCACATATCTTGCAAAGGAGATAAGAGCAGCTAGTAACTCTAAGAATTATGTGTCTGCTAGTGTACGGGGGAACACAGTTTGCAAAGAAGATTAGAGCAGCTAGTAACTCTAAGAATTATGGGTCTGCTAGAGTACGGGAGCACATAGTTTGCAACGGAGATTAGAGCAGCTAGTAACTCTAAGAAATATGTGTCTGCTAGATTACGGGAACACACGGTTTGCAAAGGAGATTAGAGAATGCTAGTAACTCTAAGAATTGTGTGTCTGCTAGTGTACGGGAACACACAGTTTGCAAAGGAGATTATAGAATGCTAGTATCTCTATGAATTATGTGTTTGATAGAGTACGGGAACACACAGTTTGCAAAGGAGATTAGAGAATGCTGGTAACTCTAAGAATTATGTGTTTGCTAGAGTACGGGATTACACAGTTTGCAATGAAGATTAGAGAATGCTAGTAACTCTAAGGCTTATGTGTCTGCTAGTGTACGGGAGCACACAGATTGCAATGAAGATTAGAGAATGCTAGTAACTCTAAGGCTTATGTGTCTGCTAGTGTACGGGAGCACACAGATTGCAATGAAGATTAGAGGATACTAGTAACTCTAAGGCTTATGTGTCTGCTAGTGTACGGGAACACTCAGTTTGCAAAGGAGATTAGAAAATGCTAGTAAGGCAGCTTGAGCTTTTAGTTCTCGCAGTCAAATAGTGCAGTTGCGCCTAATATAAAGGGAGGTGGCGCGCAGTTCGTCACTCCAGTGGGGGAACTGGCGGGGACACCAAGAGCCCGCCGATGAGCCAGCTTGGTGTCCTAGGCGAAACCCCACACAAGACACGGCACAAAACTAGAAGTATTGCTGACTTTTAATTCACCGGCCGTGAAAGCCAATACACCATCTTTTTGGAAGTCTTCATAGGGAGGTTAAGGCTGCATCAGCTTTTAGTTCTCGCAGTCGAAAAGGGCAGTTGCACCTAATATAAAGGGAGGTGGCGCGCAGTTCGTCACTCCGGTGGGGGTCCAAAGGGGGACACCAAGAGCCTGCCAATGAGCCAGCTTGGTGTCCTAGGCGAAACCCCACACAAGACACGGCAAAAACCAAGAAGAATTGCTGAGTTTTAATTCACCGGCCGTGAAAGCCAACACACCATCTTTTTGGAAGCCTTCATAGGGAGGTTAAGGCTGCTTGAGATTTTAGTTCTCGCAGTCAAATAGTGCAGTTGCACCTAATATAAAGGGAGGTGGCGCGCAGTTCGTCACTCCGGTGGGGGTCCGGGCGGGGACACCAAGAACCCGCCGATGAGCCAGCTTGGTGTCCTAGGCGAAACCCCACACAAGACACGGCACAAACCTAGAAGAATTGCTGAGTTTTAATTCACCGGCCGTGAATGCCAATACACCATCTTTTTGGAAGCCTTCATAGGGAGGTTAAGGCTGCTTGAGCTTTTTGTCCTCTCAGTCAAATAGTGCAGTTGCTCCTAATATAAAGGGAGGAGGCGCGCAGTTCGTCACTCCGGTGGGGGTCCGGGCGGGGACACCAAGAGCCCGCCGATGAGCCAGCTTGGTGTCCTAGGCGAAACCCCGCACAAGACACGGCACAAACCTAGAAGAATTGCTGAGTTTTAATTCACCGGCCGTGAAAGCCAATACACCATCTTTTTGGAAGCCTTCATAGGGAGGTTAAGGCTGCTTGAGCTTTTAGTTCTCGCAGTCAAATAGTGCAGTTGAACCTAATATAAAGGGAGGTGGCGCGCAGTTCGTCACTCCAGTGGGGGTCCGGGCGGGGACACCAAGAGCCCGCCGATGAGCCAGCTTGGTGTCCTAGGCGAAACCCCACACAAGACACGGCAAAAACCAAGAAGAATTGCTGAGTTTTAATTCACCGGCCGTGAAAGCCAAAACACCATCTTTTTGGAAGCCTTCATAGGGAGGTTAAGGCTGCTTGAGCTTTTAGTTCTCGCAGTCAAATAGTGCAGTTGCACCTAATATAAAGGGAGGTGGCGCGCAGTTCGTCACTCCGGTGGGGGTCCGGACGGGGACACCAAGAGCCCGCCGATGAGCCAGCTTGGTGTCCTAGGCGAAACCCCACACAAGACACGGAACAAACCTAGAAGAATTGCTGAGTTTTAATTCACCGGCCGTGAAAGCCAATACACCATCTTTTTGGAAGCCTTCATAGGGAGGTTAAGGCTGCTTGAGCTTTTAGTTCTCGCAGTCAAATAGTGCAGCTGCACCTAATATAAAGGGAGGTGGCGCGCAGTTCGTCACTCCGGTGGGGGTCCGGGCGGGGACACCAAGAGCCCACCGATGAGCCAGCTTGGTGTCCTAGGCGAAACCCCACACAAGACACGGCACAAACCTAGAAGAATTGCTGAGTTTTAATTCACCGGCCGTGAAAGCCAATACACCATCTCTAAGAATTTTGTGTCTGCTAGTGTATGGGAACACACAGTTTGCAAAGGAGATTCGAGAAAGCTAGTAACTCTAAGAATTATGTGTTTGCTAGAGTACGGGAACACACACTTTGCAAAGGAGATTAGAGAATGCTAGTAACTCTAGGAATTATGTGTCTACTAGAGTACGGGAACACACAGCTTGCAAAGGAGATTAGAGAATGCTAGTAACTTTAAGAATTGTCTGTCTGCTAGTGTACGGGAACACACAGTTTGCAAAGGAGATTAGAGCAGCTATTAACTCTAAGAATTATGTGTCTGCTAGTGTACGGGAGCACACAGTTTGCAAAGAAGATTAGAGCAGCTAGTAACTCTAAGAATTATGTTTCTGCTAGAGTACGGGAGCACATAGTTTGCAAAGTAGATTAGAGAATGCTAGTAACTTTAAGAATTGTGTGTCTGCTAGTGTACGGGAACACACAGTTTGCAAAGGAGATTAGAGAATGCTAGTAACTCTAAGAATTGTGTGTCTGATAGTGTACGGGAACACACAATTTTCAAAGAAGATTAGAGAATGCGAGTTACTCTAGGAATTATGTGTCTGCTAGTGTACGAGAACACATAGTTTGCAAAGAAGATTAGAGCAGCTAGTAACTCTAAGAATTATGTGTCTACTAGTGTATGGGAGCACACACTTTGCAAAAAGATTAGGGAATGCTAGTAACTCCAAGAATTATGTGTTTGCTAGAGTCGCAACGCACAGTTTGCAAAGGTGATTAGAGAATGCTAGTAACTCTAGGAATTATGTGTCTGCTAGAGTACGGGAGCACACAGATTGCAAAGGAGATTAGAGAATGCTAGTAACTCTAGGAATTATGTGTCCACTAGAGTACGGGAACACAGTTTGCAAAGGAGATTAGAGAATGCTAGTAACTCAAAGAATTATGTGTTGATAGAGTACAGGAACACACAGTATGCAAAGGAGATTAGCGAACGCTAGTAACTCTAGGAATTGTGTGTCTGCTAGTGTACGGGAACACACAGTTTGCAAAGAAGATTAGAGCAGAGTAGGAATAAAAGAGCGGTTCTGGGACAGGGGCTAATGCGCAAGATGGCCGCCGCGCGCAACTGCTCTATATTATTCTTATGGAGAGGTCAGTCATAGCTGGGTCAGGGGCTAATGGGCAATATGGCTGCCTCACCCTTAGACATTGAATGGCGTCACAGGGAGAGGTTGACAGTGTTACGTTGCTAAATGGAATATTTATTATTATTATTATTATTATTATTATTATTATTAGGTAATCTTGCATTGCTCATGTACAATCAAGACCAGCCTTATATTGTCCACTTTTTGGTGTAGTGGCTAGCATTCTTAGCTGTTACTGTAGAGACCCGGGTTCGAGTCCTGGCTCTGTCGAGAAATTTAATTTTGGGCAGAGGGTTGAGACGGGGTACACCCAGCCTTGTGAGGCAAAAAAAAAAAACTCAGAGCAGCTGGGTTTAATTCAAACCTCAGCCATTCTGCCTAACCCAACTTAACCTAACCTAACCTAACCTAACTTGAAAGTAAAAAGCAAAAAAAAAAGTGAGAGCATAAATTGGGATCAAAAAGTGAGAGCAAATGTAAGAGCACAAATAATAAACTTAGTTATAACCTTTCCTAACTTTACCTAACCTAACCTAACTTCACCTAACCTAACCTAACATAACCTAACCTAACCTAACCTAACTGCAAAGTTCAAGCAAAAAGAAAAGTGAGAGCAAAAAGTGTACTGAAAAAAAGTAAGAGCAAATGTAAGAGCACAAATAATAAACTTAGTTATAACCTAACCTAACCCTACCCACAGAAACCTCATTTAAAGATTTTACATTTTACATTTTAACATTTTACATTTTAATATTTTTGATTTTTGATTTTTTCATTTTACTTTTTTTAGATTTTACATTTTTGATTTTTTGTATTTTAGATTTTAGTTTTTTTAGATTTTACATTTTAAATTTAATATTTTTTGATTTTAGATTTTACAATTTACATTTTCCGAAAAGAGTAAACTACAAGGTCACATACCTAACCTCACCAAACCCAACTTTACCAAACCTAACTTAAGCTAATCCAAAGGCTAATGCACATACACAAAGTATATAAGGGCACATGCAACTATCCTTAAGCTAGTCTTATAGGCTAATGTACAACATGATCACTACCCCAACCGGGTATTTTTTTCATTTTGTTGTTTACACATTTGTCAATTTTCCAATTTTCCATTTTCAGTTTTTTTAAATGTCAGTTTTAAGTTTTCAATTTCATAATATGGAAACATGGATTTTGCATTTTATTGTTTACACATTTGTCAATTTTCCAATTTCCCATTTTCAGTTTTTTTTAATGTCCGTTTTAAGTTTTTCAATTTCATAATATGGAAACATGGATTTTGCATTTTGTTGTTTACACATTTGTCAATTTACCAAATTCCCATTTACAGTTTTTAAAGTTTTAGTTTAATGTTTTTTCTATATTGTCAATATGGAAACATAGATTTTCCAATTTGTGTTTTACATGTTCATTTTGCATTAGGAGTGGAGAGAGGTGGGTAGTAATTAAAAATGTACAAGCAGTGTCCATACAATATTTTTTTAAATTTTAAATACAAGTACACTATTAACACATTTTTTATATACAGCCTATTTTTTATATATTGTACAGTTGTTTTTATTTTATTTTATATTTTATTTATTTTTGATTATGAATACCATTTTTTATTTTTGTAGTGCTATGGTTTTGTTTACTAAATTGTTTTGTCTAATGTATTTGCTAGTTGCATGCAGAATATTTTGATATTCATAACTTAACTCTTTAAGCATGGTTAATGATTGATTAATGACCATAGGCATGTGTACCTATACCTTCAGCATCAATCACTCTTTTATCATCACCAGGACACAAAGCAATTTTGTTTAGTCTTATACAAGCGATAATGTTCATGGGAATTCTTTTTACATTGTTTTTCATGACACAATCCTTATAATCTTGAAAGCTTATACAATTTTTGACAACACCTTTGCTAAAACCTTTAATCTTTTTGATTTATTTACCATTTATGTCTAAAGCATACATTTTAGCTCTAAGTCCAACAAATGATTTGTCCACAAGCCTCGTCTTTAAATTCCCCAACGTTTTCTTGTTTGATATAGAGTAACATATGGGATTAGTAGGATAATCAGATGTGTCCACGTGTTCTAGGAAATCCAACTTGTCTTGATATACATCTGGGGTGTTAACCAAATAAATGAACGAGTTGGTATCCATATACATGAATTTAAGATTGTCCATGCCATGATAGGGTAGCAGGACATCATAGTGGTGGGAATACATAAGAGTTTTTGAAATATCCAGTATACACATTCCAATATATATAGGCTTATTGAATACAATGTTACGTTTAGCCATGTGGAAAGCAGCTAGGATAGGACCATAAATTGTTCTGTCAATAAATTTCGGCTTTGCTATTAGCTTTTCTGCCTTTTTGCTGTCAGTCACAAGACGTATTGCCCCCATAAAATGAATTATAAGGGATGAAAATGGGAATAATACATTTTTTTCGAAGCCCATGATAAAATTTAACCAAGGAATATGATGGCTGGAACTTGGCAGAAACCAGTCGTGAGGCGACGTCGAGCAGGAGGGAAATTCCGTCACGTGATTGTATTGCGCAATGGAAGTTTCCAAAAGCTTAGAATCGACCTAGCAACAGCGAATATTCCCAGGAATTGTTTAAATAATGTTATAAATTATCCCATCGGATATGAGCTTACAGCCAATAGGATGAAGTTTTAGAGAAGACGGGAGTTCCAGCAACTGAATTTTTATGGATATTTAATTCATTTAAGCCCCTAGAGAGAGATTTTATATATTGGAAAAGAGAAGAATATGATAATAAAATATGGGAAATATTGGAAATATTTTATAAGTCAATAGCAGGTCGCTATTGGAAGGAATAAGCGATTTGCTATAGCCCGCGCGAATTTGAGAGGGAAGTCAAAAAGGCGGCGAGAATCGGTAGACTTGGAGGGGAGATGCCAAGCAACGAGGCTCTTTTGTATCTGAATGTCCGAGAGGTCAGACGTGTGCTATTGGAAGAGAGAGGAGTTCCGAGTGTTTCACCGAGCTTGTAGAAGGTGACTCGTGCAGACAGGGCATCAGCGAGGTGAGTGTTAGGAAATTACCGCGCCTTGAAACTAAGTGAAGTTGCGATGAACTTAGATGCCGGAATCACTTCAGTCTGATCAGCTTCAGAGATATTATTTCAACTACAAATTGTAGCTTGTTATCAGATATTGTATATTACGAACTTTCAGAAGTTAGAGAGAAATATTTCAGCAATTATAAGCAGTTTTGTGAAGCGCGAGAAAAGTGTTTCTTTCCAGCGTGACAAGACACTTTTGTCCGAGCGACGACAGTGCATGCAGCAGCCACAAGTGAGTACGGGTGTATATTAGTATTGCTTGTGTGGATCTGTATTACAACACATTAGGATGGAGATGTATTCCATAGCGAAGAACAATATTCAGTCTACTATTATGAAGATTATGATGGACTAAATTAATATGTGTGCCAGGAGTATAAGCAGATAGAAGCAATATAGTCAGCAATGGAGCTTCGTTAGAGGAGTCTGTTCGTGAATGTCTACTTAATGAGCGATCATGAGATTTGATGCACAACTCTAATCTAGTGCATTCTTGTCAAACATGAGCTCTACATTAACATCAGCGACTACAGAACGATGTTCATATTCCATCTACATGAATGTGCGTTAAACGAGTGAGGTCCAAGACTTTCTTTTCGAATGACTTTCGAAGTGGAAAGCAGAACTTTCGACGCTAATCACCGTTATGATGAATCTGTGCTGTGACGGAGAAAGAAGAAACATCAAGATTATCAAGAGGTCCAGGGTTATCCCGGTCACAAGGAAGATGATGATTGGAGGCCCGCAGTTCGATCCCGGTCGGAGCTTGCTGTTTTCCAGTTGGGGAATTCGTTCCTTTCCTGAGGTCACGAGTTCTTGGAGACGAGCTAGGATCCAGCCCAGATCTTTGGCAGATGTAACAACCGAGTATTTTGTTATACTCTATCTTGATCTTCTAGACTTCGAGACCAGGTAGCAGTGCTCACTAACCTTGTAGTTAGAGCTTGTAGTGACATTTTCTGAGCAAATCCTTGATCCATATTTCGACACCATATTTATGTACTCCATGTATAGCATTTTTATTCTTCGAAATTTATTGTAGTGATCGTCTTGCGACGCCGTTAGTTTCGTTTGTTTGGAATCCAGTTTCTGAACTGAGATTATTTTACTTGTTCGAGGAACAAGCTTTTGTCATTTCCTTTATGGAACAGTAATTTATTTTCGACGTATATGAATTCATTCTGAATGCAGGTGATAGACATTTTCGTCTATGTTACCCATTAAATTAATTTTTATTAGTTTAATTTGGGCATTTTATCCGTCGAGACGAAACGTCAAGAGAAGAAGATCTTGGTAGTGATATATTGTGAAATATCATGACATCTTATGGAAAAGAAACATTTAACGTGGAAACTATTATTATCGTCAGAACTCATAGACATTCGTTCTGAATGGAGAGAATACGAATATGACTAATTGTATGTTTTATTGAAGAAAGCTATGAACTTTCAGTCATTTAATTTATTTGAAGCTAGAATCTTCTTGGAAGATTTATTATCATCCGACGTTAGGGTATTTATCGTTTGATATCCTCGTCGTGATCGATTCTTGTTGGACACACAGATATCATTTTGTGATTAAATATTTACGAGGAGTAATATCATGTCACGTTGTAGACATAATATTCCTTCTTCGATAAAGTCGAACCCAGAAGTATGATGATGAGATGAAATATTTTTATTAAATGTATGCACGACAGTTTATACTTATCAGAGTATCGTTTCAAGAGTAATAAGTGAGGAGGTTAGTATCGTAAAGTCCAAAGGTCGTTATGATGTATAAATTAATGGTTTAACAATTGTTGTTATTGTTTATTGGACCAGCGATTGTTGTGACAACGCTGAGGAATTATGCCCTTTTTAAGGAATGCCAGTTTGAAAGAAGTGAAGTTGATAACCCTTTGATGGTGTTTTTTTATGTGTATGTATTTTCGTATGAAGTTGGCATACAAGGTTATTGCGAGGGTGTGTTCCGCATTTTATAGTACAGTCATTGCGTGGGCATGACTTGAGTTTGGCAAGGCATTACGGTGCGAGTAGAGAGTTCTCCTTATTTTGTATACACGACCTTGGATTAGAGAGGACATAAAGGGTCACGGTTGAAATTGAAACGGGAAATAGATAATGACATCTGTTATGCTATACTCTTATCGAGATTATTAAAATCGAATATGTAACGACATATGTTTCACCTTGAGTGATCGAATGTATTAAAACTATTTTGACACCAGATCAGAGAGGAGAGACTGGTGGTGGTTATTTCTGGAGATGTAGAAGATTTTAAGGATCTCAGTTCACTGTATTTGACATAACTGTTAGATCAGAGCTCAGGCTCAAGTGGATAGACGCTACTATCTTGAAAGGACTATAGCTGATGCTATAGGCGTCATTGTAAATTCTTTTAGTGTTAACTTTTATTATTTGCCAATCGAGTGTATAAAATGTTAGTTGTAGGAAGTTTATAGTTGTTTAATATAGAGCATGAATGAGTATGTGACTGGATGTGGTTTATTTCTTGATCAGCGTGAATGGAATGAACTCCATTTGGACGTCACAATGCGAGAGAAGGAATGAAAGTGTGTATAGAGTTTAATGTTGATAGCGTGTAGGATTTGCGTACAGTTCACGTATTTGTCTGACGTGAATCTGTCTAATTTTAACCAGCTTTTATTGTTATGGAGAGTGCAATTGTGTGCCAGGCCGGAATAGTGAGGGGTTGATTAAAACTCGTTTCTAGCCAAGGCCACGGACGGATAGCACAAATGGAGAGAGTTGCTGCAGGTGGCAGGCTTGCACCTTTTTTAAAACCAGCTAGGACTGGGAATGTAACGGGTTATGTTATGTCATCGGACGCGTGGCGAAGGGCACGCGCGCCTAGCGCCCAGATGTTCTTTGGAACGCACTAGAGGAATGTAAATACACCGGAGTGTGTAATTGATGTACAGCTTGATGTGTTGACACAAGCTACCCCAAATTTTATTATAACGTTCACAGAACGCAGTTCTATCAGTGGCGTGAATGTGAAGATGAGAGAATGGGAGTGTTTTTATTTTATTAATGATTAGCCCTAGTTTACATTTATGATATTAAATCGTTTAGTTTTATTAGAAGCCGTGTCGTCATGATTTATTTTAGATATAAGGAGATGCAACTGTGAAACCCATTGTAGGTCCAGGGGCTGACCACGAGATCCCCGAGAATAAAGGTAGGTGTTCTACTTCGAGCTAAGTGCATTTTTTTTATATTGTGGTGTTTGAAGCCATATTTTCAGTGTTGCCATAGTAAACAAGAGTTTAGTGCTTTTCAGTCGGTCAACACGAATGTACCCAAAAGAGATGGGTTATGCCCTAATCCTGAAATAAATTACATGAGATTAATAAAACACTAGGATGACCAGTTTCGATCGTCAAGCGATCATCATCAGATCCATTACACTTAGGCTACAAAATCTATGTTTGAAATACAGGTGAAAATATTTACAATATGTACAATTATTTAGTTGCAGTATTGGTACTGCTACTGTCAGTGTATGCTAAATGCAGTATATATGTTAGGTGAAATGCTAAATGGTGATAGCTATCCGGAGATTGTACTTTAGAGAGATAATAATAATAATGTTATTGGTTTTACGTCCCTTTTAACTACACTGGCTTTTAGAGACGCCGGGGTGCCGGAATTTTGCCCCGAAGGGGATCTTTAACGTGCCAGTAAATCTACTGACACGGCTCCCTCGCATTTGCGCACCCTCCAATGCCAGCTGACTGCGCCAGGTTTCGAACCTGCAATCTTGGGCTCAGTAAGCGAGAACGTTACCCCTGAGCCACGCAGCCAGACACTTTAGAGAGATTATATGGTTGTAAACTATGGTTAAACTATAAAATTTTAGGCTTACTACTTATCTGATTGTCTTCCGTACTACAGCTACTCGCAGTTTTCGTGCTCACTGGAACTCACTGTGCGGTCGACTGCGGTGGTTATCTTAACAACTGGTTTTTCCCTGCCTTCTCCCCCCTGCCCCTACGTGCTGTGGGGAGTGATAGCGATGTGTTTATGTGAGGTGTTGCCAACCTAGATAAGATGTATGTTATTGAATGAGGTGGGTCTACAACTATTAAAGACCGTGGATTAGCCCTCGCCACGCGTGGAGCATAACCCATTCGAACTAAGCGTTGACGGTCTTATGAGGACGTCCCGGCACCTTTAATACTGCCGCGAATATGGGCCTTGGTTTATTGCAGAAGAAAAGTACATCGTACACCTGATCCAGATAACATTTACCTATTAAAAAAACCCTAATTTCCCTCCTTTTTTATCTAGCTTGGCTGTGTCGCTAAATTGTGTTTTGTTTCCGACAGAGTGTGTTTTTAGTAGCGTGAAGAGGGGTGAGCTCTCCATGAACGTGTGTTCATTTAGATTGTTGGGATTGTTTCGTTTGGCTAGGTGCATCTCGATTGCTTCCTTTATGTCAAGAGCTCTACCTTTCGATTCGTGATGGATTATTTTAAGGTCCGACTCTATGTTGGTAAAGCTGTGCCCTGCGTCACACATATGTTCGCACACGGCTGAATGTAAAGAAGGAAGATTGTAGTTTAACGTGACCGTGAATCTTGTGATTATGAGCCACGGGACCTCTATTTTACGTGGAATCCGAACCACAGGACATGGCATTTCACTTCGAAAATCTCACATGCATTGACCGGGCGGCTGAATGTGTTCCGTATCTTATCGCATTCCTATGTTCATTATAACGTGTGTCTACGCGCCTTCCACTCTGCCCGATGTAATTAGCTTGACAATCGGTGTCTTGGCACGTTATAGAATATACCCCTGACCTTGAATACGGGTCACGTTTATTTAGATTACTATTTAGGAGGTGCCTAGCGGTTGTGTTTTTCGTCGTGAAAGCTATCTTTATGCCTTGCTTTTTGAATAGGTTAGTGATTTTATATGTATTCGCATTCACATAGTTGAAACGCGCAAATTTTTTCTCATTACTGTCCGGTTTGGGAATCGTTTTATCTTTATTTTTATGTTTGGCTATAATTTGATTTATTTTGCTTGGCGAGAAGTTGTTTTCCTTTGCTATTTGCATAATAGTTCTTATTTCCGTATTATAGTTGTGTTTTACATGGGTATGTTTAAAGCCCTGTGCACCATTGAATTGAAACCCGCTAGTTTGTGCGTACTGGGGTGATTAGACTGATTGTCGATTGCATGCGAGGTTTGTGTTGCTTTCCGGAATATGGAATATGAAAGGTCATTGTCTTTACGTTCAATAGTTATATCGAGATAATTTATTTTCCGGTCTATTTCGGATTCCTTAGTGAATTTGATAGAGTGGTGAAGGCTATTAATGGATTGGAGAATTGTTTCTTCGCTTGTTAGTTCAGTATCGTAGATGCAAATTACATCATCTACGTATCTTTTCCATATTACTATTCCCTTTGTTGAAGTCTTTTCTAAGAACGCATTTTCTAGTGCATTGATGAAGATGTCAGCGATTAACCCACTTAGTGGCGATCCCATTGCTAGGCCTTCTCTCTGTGTGTATATTTTATTGTCGAATTGAAACACGTTTTGGGTGAGAACGACCCTCAGTAATCTCACAATCTCTTCAATTTCTTTTACCGAATAGTTGGATTTTAAGTTGTTTTCGATTATGTTGATTGCTTCAATAATCGGAATATTGGTGTACATGTTAGTTACGTCGAAGGATACTAGCCTGAAGCTAGGTTTCATTTGTAGGGTGTTCAATGCTGTTACTAGTTCTGTTGTGTTCTTTACAGAGTTGTTTTTGTCGTTGGAAAGACGGCATTTTAAGATTTTTAGTAACTCTTTGCTGATTTTGTAATTAGGGGCATTCCTACAATTGACTATTGGTCTCATTGGGCATTCCTTTTTGTGTATTTTTGGTTTTCCCCTCAATGACGGTATTTTCGGGTTCATGTTTATTAGTTTTGATTTTTCGGCTTTGGTCAGTATGTATTCTGTTTCTTTTAGCGCACTTTTTATTTGTTTTTGGAATTTGTTGGTGGGGTCTTTTGTTAATTTTTGATTTCGTTGTTGTTTAGGAATTCGACTTTTTTTTCAATGTATTCTGTTTTGTTCAAAATTACTGTAGTGTTTCCCTTATCTGCTTTTGTGATGATTAAGTCATGTTCTTTTATTTTTTGTTTCAACGACTTTATTTCTTTGAGTTGTTTGTTGTTTTGAATGTTATTGCTATCGCCCTCTCGTTTGAGGATTTTTTTGGCTTCGTTGGTGGCGAGATTTTTGGTTAATTCCCTGTCTTCTGCTGGGAGCTTGTGACTGGCTATCTCAATATCTGTGATTAACTGTTTTATATTGTGGTTCGTGTGTGCGTCTGTGCAGTTGTATTGCAAACCTTTGTCTAACATATTCATTTCACCTTGAGAAAAGGTTACGTTCGTTCTGTTGTTTACTCTGCTGTGGAAATTGAATTCATTGTTATTCGTGTGTTGTTCGTTAGATTGATGGTTCTGTGTTTCTCCTAGTTTTCTTAATTTATTTTCTAGCGTTTCATGCTTCCTCGTTGCTCTGATTTTGATGGTGTCATGTAGGTGCTCGGTGAAGCTGTCCCATTGGGCTGCGTGCCAGAAATTACTTAGTTGCAATTGAATGTCGTATAATTGTTGGTTAATTTTTTGCTTTCTTATGTATGCAAATCTTAATTCGTTTTTTATCCAAAGCGCTTTGGCTTGTTTGGTTGAAATGATCGAGGCTGGTGTGTTCGGTACGGTTTTAATTGGTACGTATTTAGGGGTGAGGTTTAGTTCTATACATTTTTTGTTGAACCAAATTGACTTGTCTAAATTCATGATTTTAAGCCTGAGTGATTTGAATTTCTTGGCTTCACGATTTGCCTGACTAGCCGTGAACATTGTGGTGTTTGAAGCCATATTTTCAGTGTTGCCTTAGTAAACAAGAGTTTAGTGCTTTTCAGTCGGTCAACACGAATGTACCCAAAAGAGATGGGTTATGCCCTAATCCTGAAATAAATTACATGAGATTAATAAAACACTAGGATGACCAGTTTCGATCATCAAGCGACAATCATCAGATCCATTACACTTAGGCTACAAAATCTATGTTTGAAATACAGGAGAAAATATTTACAATACGTAGAATTATTTAGTTGCAGTATTGGTACTGCAACTGTCAGTGTATGCTAAATGCAGTATATATGTTAGGTGAAATGCTAAATGGTGATAGCTATCCGGATATTGTACTTTAGAGAGATTATATGGTTGTAAACTATGGTTAAACTATAAAATTTTAGGCTAACAACTTATCTGATTGTCTTCCGTACTACAGCTACTCGCAGTATTCGTGCTCACTGGAACTCACTGTGCGGTCGACTGCGGTGGTTATCTTAAAGACTGGTTTTTCCCTGCCTTCTCCCCCCTGCCCCTACGTGCTGTGGGGAGTGATAGCGATGTGTTTATGTGAGGTGTTGCCAACCTAGATAAGATGTATGTTATTGAATGAGGTGGGTCTACAACTATTAAAGACCGTGGATTAGCCCTCGCCACGCGTGGAGCATAACCCATTCGAACTAAGCGTTGACGGTCTTATGAGGACGTCCCGGCACCTTTAATACTGCCGCGAATATGGGCCTTGGTTTATTGCAGAAGAAAAGTACATCGTACACCTGATCCAGATAACATTTACCTATTAAAAATCCCCTAATTTCCCACCTTTTTTTATCTAGCTTGGATGTGTCGCTAAATTGTGTTTTGTTTCCGACAGGGTGTGTTTTTTAGTAGCGAGAAGAGGGGTGAGCTCTCCATGAACGTGTGTTCATTTAGATTGTTGGGATTGTTTCGTTTGGCTAGGTGTATCTCGATTGCTTCCTTTATGTCAAGAGCTCTCTACCTTTCGATTCGTGATGGATTATTTTAAGGTCCGACTCTATGTTGGTAAAGCTGTGCCCTGCGTCACACATATGTTCGCACACAGCTGAATGTGTTCCGTATCTTATCGCATTCCTATGTTCATTATAACGTGTGTCTACTCGCCTTCCACTCTGCCCGATGTAATTAGCTTGACAATCGGTGTCTTGGCACGTTATAGAATATACCCCTGAACTTGAATACGGGTCACGTTTATTTAGATTACTATTTAGGAAGTGCCTAGCGGTTGTGTTTTTCGCCGTGAAAGCTATCTTTATGCCTTGCTTTTTGAATAGGTTAGTGATTTTATATGCATTCGCATTCACATAATTGAAACGCGGAATTTTTTTTTCTCATTACTGTCCGGTTTGGGATTCGTTTTATCTTTATTTTTATGTTTGGCTATAATTTGATTTATTTTGCTTGGCGAGAAGTTGTTTTCCTTTGCTATTTGCATAATAGTTCTTATTTCCTTATTATAGTTGTCTTTTTACATGGGTATGTTTAAAGCCCTGTGCACCATTGAATTGAATCCCGCTAGTTTGTGCGTACTGGGGTGATTAGACTGATTGTCGATTGCATGCGAGGTTTGTGTTGCTTTCCGGAATATGGAATATGAAAGGTCGTTGTCTTTACGTTCAATAGTTATATCGAGATAATTTATTTTCCGGTCTATTTCGGATTCCTTAGTGAATTTGATAGAGTGGTGAAGGCTATTAATGGATTGGAGAATTGTTTCTTCGCTTGTTAGTTCAGTATCGTAGATGCAAATTACATAATCTACGTATCTTTTCCATAATACTATTCCCTTTGTTGAAGTCTTTTCTAAGAACGCATTTTCTAGTGCATTGATGAAGATGTCAGCGATTAACCCACTTAGTGGCGATCCCATTGCTAGGCCTTCTCTCTGTGTGTATATTTTATTGTCGAATTGAAACACGTTTTGGGTGAGAACGACCCTCAGTAATCTCACAATCTCTTCAATTTCTTTTACCGAATTGTTGGATTTTAAGTTGTTTTCGATAGTGTTGATTGCTTCAATAATCGGAATATTGGTATACATGTTATTTCCTAATTATAGTAGTCTTTTGACATGGGTATGTTTAAAGCCCTGTGCACAATTGAATTCACATTCAAATTCACTAAGGAATCCGAAATAGACCGGAAAATAAATTATCTCGATATAACTATTGAACGTAAAGACAACGAACTTTCATATTCCATATTCCGGAAAGCAACACAAACCTCGCATGCAATCGACAATCAGTCTAATCACCCCAAAACGCACAAACTAGCGGGTTTCAATTCAATGGTGCACAGGGCTTTAAACATACCCATGTCAAAAGACAACTATAATAAGGAAATAAGAACTATTATGCAAATAGCAAAGGAAAACAAATTCTCGCCAAGCAAAATAAATCAAATTATAGCCAAACATAAAAATAAAGATAAAACGAAGCTTTACCAACCTTAAAATAATCCATCACGAATCGAAAGGTAGACCTCTTGACATAAAGGAAGCAATCGAGATACACCTAGCCAAACGAATCAATCCCAAGAATCTAAATGAACACACGTTCATGGAGAGCTCACCCCTCTTCACGCTACTAAAAACACACCCTGTCGGAAACAAAACACAATTTAGCGACACAGCCAAGCTAGATAAAAAAGGGGGAAATTTGGGGTTTTTTAATAGGTAAATGTTATCTGGATCAGGTGTACGATGTACTTTTCTTCTGCAATAAACCAAGGCCCATATTCGCGGCAGTATTAAAGGTGCCGGGATGTCCTCATAAGACCGTCAACGCTTAGTTCGAATGGGTTATGCTCCACGCGTGGCGAGGGCTAATCCACGGTCTTTAATAGTTGTAGACCCACCTCATTCAATAACATACATCTTATCTAGGTTGGCAACACCTCACATAAACACATCACTATCACTCCCCACAGCACGTAGGGGCAGGGGGGAGAAGGCAGGGAAAAACCAGTCGTTAAGATAACCACCGCAGTCGACCGCACAGTGAGTTCCAGTGAGCACGAAAACTGCGAGTAGCTGTAGTACGGAAGACAATCAGATAAGTAGTTAGCCTAAAATTTTATAGTTTAACCATAGTTTACAACCATATAATCTCTCTAAAGTACAATCTCCGGATAGCTATCACCATTTAGCATTTCACCTAACATATATACTGCATTTAGCATACACTTACAGTTGCAGTACCAATACTGCAACTAAATAATTGTACATATTGTAAATATTTTCACCTGTATTTCAAACATAGATTTTGTAGCCTAAGTGTAATGGATCTGATGATTGTCGCTTGACGATCGAAACTGGTCATCCTTGTGTTTTATTAATCTCATGTAATTTATTTCAGGATTAGGGCATAACCCATCTCTTTTGGGTACATTCGTGTTGACCGACTGAAAAGCACTAAACTCTAGTTTACTAAGGCAACACTGAAAATATGGCTTCAAACACCACAATGTTCACGGCTAGTCAGGCAAATCGTGATGCCAAGAAATTCAAATCACTCAGGCTTAAACTCATGAATTTAGACAAGTCAATTTGGTTCAACAAAAAATGTATAGAACTAAACCTCATCCCCAAATACGTACTGCCCCCGTAATTGAATTATATAGAGACCACGGTGGCTATATTGGAAATTATAAAGAAAGTTATGGCTGTCATAGTTATGACGTGGGTAGTCATGACGTAAGCACGGATGACGCAAACGTTATGCCAGCAGGCTACTTGAGCGGAGATTCTCAGTGACGTCAGCATTTATTCGAGGAAGATCCAAGATTTACGACGCAGTCGCAGGAAACGTGGAACTAGGCTGAGGAAGAAATTATGCTATTGGAGGGGAGGCTTGAACCAATGAACGATAGTTTGAAGAAAGACGGAGATTGCTGAAACTACGGTATTTTTATTACTTTTGGAATGCAGAATTGTGGAAATCCATTTGCAGTAAAGGCATTGATCTGGAATTTTGGTGAAATTTATTTTCAGTTTTTGAATTTTGAAAATCCGTCATGTATTGACGAAGTTGGAACTTCTAGCTATGACGCAGTAACACGCTATGGAAGGGATGGATACGCCCCTCAGGAAGTTCATAAAAGGCCTTGCGCAGAAGAGAGGAGTCTCATTCTCAGATCATCGAAGTCTAATCGTGAAAGTTCTTATATTGTCATTTTGGTGAGACGTCAAGTGAAACGAGTAGAAAGAGTCGTCTTTATAACGCGTGGTGAAGCCACTGCATTAAACGAGATTCGAGTAAAACTAGGTGAAGTTAAAACGCACCTTATAACGCATCTACAAGATTAGCTTTGAACAGTTAGCGGTCGCCTATAAGCTAATTCTATTGTGCAGTGCTACATGAAGTAATATAGAAAAGTTGAACAATTGCGAGTAATTATTTTGGAAGATATTGGCAGTTTTACACGACTGACAAAAGTGATTATCTCGCCACCTGAGAAACACTTTGTATCGCCAGACTTTACGCCACGGCTGACACGGTTAGTGAAATAGGGAGACTTCAGATTGCTTTTGTTACACAACGCTATAGTATAATGGAGCAGTTTAATATGGCAGTTTGTTCTTCTATTATCATAACCGAAGAGAAGATGGAAGGCTAAAGGACTTAATGCGATTGGGACATATTTCAACGGAGTAAGATAGCAGCATGGAACTTCGCTAATTGCTATTCCACACAAGCGAACATGTGGTGAATAAACATCTACACCCATGTTTCGTGCTTCAAAGCTGAATACTATCCAACAGCAATGGAATCTATTACATACTCATTGAATATGAAAATTTCTTCGGAAATTATTACAAAAACTTCATGGCGATTGTCTACTGGAACTTCAGGGATTTTTCAAGAGAGGTCAGGGTTATCCCGACTCACAAAGAAGATTATTGCCGGAAGGATGTCTATTCGTCTTCAAGGAAGCAGTTCGATTCTCCGAGGGTGCTATTTCCTGTTTCGAGGATGGAGATCATCTTCAGTTGGTGAAATGGACCTATCAGCAGTCTTCTTTGGGGAATTTTCCTCTGGAACGTCAATCGGCAGATAAGGTAGTCGTGAACGTTTATTGTATTTGAGTTTCTTAGCAATGTTTGAGCAACCATTTTTCCCATATTTTTGTCCTCATGTATTTTGCCCTATATTCTTGTTTGAGATTCCTATTCTCAGTACACCTTGTTGAGTTATGCCTTTTTCGACGATTTATTAAGACATTGTTATGTCATGGTCATAGTTAAATGATTTTGGATCAGTTGAGACTGATATTTAGATTTTTCAGTAATTTGCTTACTTTTTTGTAGTCACGATTTGACTGTAAGTTAATGATTTTTATGGCAGATTTAAATTCAGACAGCGTGTCACTTTATTAAAGTAATTCTACCCCAGTTTAATTACTTTGACCAATTTTCTGTCATCATCAAGAAGGAAGATCATTTAAATGATTTTAGAGCGTTAAAATCCATTACGTTGTCGACGATCTTGGAAATACTAGTCGTTATTTGAATTGATTGCAACACAGACATTTATCGTCAGTTATGAACGACCATTGCATCATAGACACTTTTGTGAAAAATGAACTTTAATAATGAATTATTGAATGCATTAAATTCATGAACTTTTGTTAGGAGTTTTTCTCAATTAGAGATTTATATAATGATGTTTGCATTCCCCAGTCTAATTGGATTCTATTCGACTATTTTACAGTTTAGTCGCACTTTATTTGATAATAGTATTTTTATACTACAATTCTTTGAAGATGTTAATCTTAAATTTTGATAGACCAGACAGGCGTATATAAGCGTATTCACTATTAAATTTATTTGTGATTGGCAAATTTTTACTTCATTACGATTCATGAATGAAATCCACGAAGGTTAAATGACAACAGTTTTGAAACAATTAATGATTATAAGAATTTTTAAGTGGAACTATGAATGTATAATCGCTAGTGCAGCGCACGTGTTGAAAGTCGCTGATGTATAATGCCCTTGAATATATACGAAGGAGGTTCCCACAGTAATTAATGATGTTAAAGAATTTGATAGTGGAGGTTTTTGTAAATTCTGTGGAAGTTTGATGCCATATAGATTAATATATGATGAATTTTGGGCCAAATTTTTAATGCAGTTTGTGCATTATTTTGTAAGCGAATTATTTTCCGCTGGAGTGTATTGTCATAGTTCGTTGAAAATTAATCAAGTGAATTTACTGTTATAATTAACAAGAGTTTTGAAAGAATTTGAGATAAGATTTTGAATGAAGATTACCGTCACAAATAATTATTACAACCTATATTAAACCAGATTGTGACATTAACATGTATAACTAACCTTTATTGGTCGATTATATTAACACGATTATGAAATTACCAACCGGATGAACATGTGGTTAAATGTATTTCTTAAATTAATAATTTAAATAATTTAAATGTTGATATTGTAAATAATAATGTATATATCTTTGACAATAATGTGGAACGAAAGTGATTTTAAAGGCGTGTTTAAAAATTTTGTTATTATCTTCGATAATATTATAAACAATTTATAATTGTTATAAATAATTTATGTGATTTTGTTATAAACATTTAAGAGCTTATTAAACATTTGGATGAGAACTTAACAAGTTTAGTGAATTGTCATAATAATCCAGTAGTATATGAGTAAAGCATTTGAAAGATTTGCGTCAATATATATATATGAGTTGTCTTGCGGACATTTAAAGCTTTTGAGAGCTGGATTCTTACGTAATGTGGCATGAGAAAGGGAGCCCATTTGACAAGTGTGCGACAGGTTGAAGGGTAGCTCGCAGCTGTCCCGACAACTGGTTATCAGCGGGTGAGGTCGTCCACACTCTGGCCTTGCGCCTATAAATACCAGTGTTATGTTTATTAAAAGAAACCAAATGCTCTATATATATGTCTCGTCCTCACTTCCTTTCCAATCCAATTGTGTTATGAATATTACGTTATTTGGAGCTCGTGGGAGCTAATATGTTCTATATCATGTTGTATGATAATTTTGCAAGTCCTATAGGAGGACGTAGTCAGATTGACATGGGCTACTGATAGCCACATTTATTTTGTTGAGATGTTAAATTCATTCCCTTTATTTGAAATAAAAGCTTTTGTACAGTTCAAAGTTCTCGTCTTCGTTCTGGTTCATTTTTAAATGTCATGGTGGAGGTTATTGTGTGAACAGACTTTAGTGATCCTGTTGTCAACTCAATCCCCGAGATATTTCTAAGAGGTAAGTAAAGGTAAGTATGAACCCCCGTCTATTTTGGTGTGTTCCACAATGATTTCCTGTTAACTTCTGTGCTCATACCTCGGTAGTATCTGTCAGTGCCATTTTCATTGATGTAGCTGAGCCGGTGCGATTGATTGTTGGCAATCCGATTGAGGGGGCGGATATCTGACAGCCTACTATCCGGGTAAACGGGGACAGTAAGATTGGCGCCCAACGTGGGGCAGATTCAACATAACTGGATTACCAGGTTGAACGCTAGTAAGATTGGCGCACCTAAAACGTTGGGGCATGTTCAACAAAAGTGGATCACCAGGTTGAACGCCAGTGTGATTGGCAAACCTAACACGTGAGGCTCGATTAGACTCAAATAAAGAGGTTGATTCTTTGTTAGATGTCTAGGCCAATTGTAGAATTTGAGAGTGTGATTATATAGGAATTAAATGTTGTATTGTATTAGGAAAATGACACTCAGAAAAGATCAGATCTTATACAACTTGAGAAAGGTTAAATAGGCTGGAAACTTAGGAAAATCGCCTATAATCTGGAATCTTATTTTATTTGACCGGCTTATGACATTTTAGTCATATTTAAGATAAAATTAAACTATTTGGATTGTAAATGTAAATCATTTGTGTTAGGATATTTTAAAATGAGCCAGGGAAATTTGAACATGTGCTTGAGTTTGTTTCAACATGAAGTGTCTTCGAAAGTTAATTATAAGGTAGTTATAAGTTAGATTTAAGACAGAAAATTGATCAAATTTATATATGGTGAAAAGTATTGCTCAAATGTTGTTATTTTGCTCTATTGATGTATGTCCCTACAGCAGTCTAATTTTTGAATAATATTGTAATGGCAGATGAAAGTTTGAAGATGATGTTAGAGGAGATGTCTGCTAACTTGAAAGCAAGCATGATTAGTAGTATGAAGGAGATGGAAGCTAGGAATACTAGTCGGATGGAGGAGAATGCTAGTCGAATGGAGCAGAATGCTAGTAATTTGTCTGCTAATTTGAAAGCAAGAATGGAGGAGAATGCTAGTAATTTGAAAGCTAGCATGGATGAAAGTTTTAAGGGTCTTCAGACCAGTTCTGCTAACTTAGAGGATAATATGTCGCGTTTACAGATTAATACCCAAGGAATTGAGAATACTGTAACTGAGATCCGCTCAGACGTGTCCAATGTTAAAATAGATGTGTCTAATATGCATAAAAATGTTGCTGATGTTAAAATTGATGTTGCTAATGTGCATAAAGATCTTACAATGTTGAATTTAGATGTGGCTAATGTCCGAGGTGATATTTCTTGTGCTAGAGCCGAAGTAGTTGTTGTTAAAAATGATGTTGCGACTGTCCAAGACAAGGTTGAGGAAGTCCAAAAAGAAATCCAAAATGTTAGAACTGATGTATCCAATGTTCAGATTGATATTAATAACATTCATTCGGATGTAAATGAGGTGCAAAGTGACATAACTAAGATGCAGGTAGAAGTCAACACAGTTTTCGTAGATATTGCTAGAGTCCAAACTGATGTAAATAAAGTCAGGGAAGAGATAGAAAATTCGAAAACCCTTTGTACGCGTAATATAAGTGCATTAGCGACTAGATTAGTTGATGAGTCAGTTAGAACGACAACGTCTTTAGCAGGTTTAAAGTATGATGTAGAGGTCATGAGAACCCAGGTATTAGACCATAATAGATTATTGAAAGAGGATATCGAAGTAGACATAGCAGAAATGTTAACGGCAAATGTAACAGTATGGAAAGACGAGTGGAATAAGTCAAGTGGGGAACATGTAACCCAAATTCAGGAACGGATTGAAAGAAAACTTGCCAGTACTCAAATAGAGATTAACAATGAAGTAGTACAGATTAGGAAAGATTTAAGCGTCAGGATGGATTCGCTATCCGAAAGACAAGTTGACGATAGAACACAACTAGGTCAGGATGTGCAAACATTAAAGGATCAGATTCATAAAGTTGTCTCTGATGTAAATGAAACGACGAGCAAGCTGCAAAATTTGAAGTTAGGAGAGGCTAATTTGATGGAGACCTACAAAGAAGAGTTAATCAAGAAAGTCTTAACGGAAATCACTGACAAGGATACAGAAGGCTTGGCTTGCGAAATCAATAGGAATTATGCCAGAAGATATAACCTAGATCCAGAAGAGAGAGACGTGACTCCTGAAGAACGTATATCCAGATTCAGAGAGGAGGATGACGAGAGGAATATGGAACCTGAGTGGAACTATCGAGATAGTGGGAAAAACTACCCGGATTCATATCCGAGGAACGTAACGGTCATCAGGAATTTTGAAGACAAACCGCAAAAATTCAGCAATACGGATAGTTTAACACCTATAGAATATGTAAGGAACCTCAAAGATTATTTCATCGAAGCTCACATTCCCAGAGAGAGAGAGAGATGAAGATAGTGGAGAGATTTTTGATTGGAGGACCCCTCGAATGGTTTCGCGCATTTAGATACACATTCAGTAACTTTGACGAGTTTGCAGAGGGATTAATCAAACGATTTTGGTCTATAGAAGCGCAGAATTCGTTAAGAGCGGAGGTGTATTCAAGAAAATACTCAGGTACTCTTCCAACACGGTACGCTGATTTCTTTACGAGTCAATTGTCCCGCTTGAGATTTTTACAACCCCCATTGTCAACGGAGCAATTAATTGATGCGATTTCTCGTATGCTGCCAGTTGAGGTGAGGAGACTAATTATTTCGTCCAACATCAGGGATTTAACCAGCATGGATGAATTACTGAGGAGGTTAGACTACACAAGCCCAATGCCTAACGTGGTACAGAAAGGTCAAAGGCAGGACTTCAAAGAAATAAATACTGTATATATGGACCAAGTGCAACAAACTGACAAGCCAGACGAAGAGAAAACTGACAATGCAGGTCCCCACAGGAATAATCAGTTTAGAAATAACAGATCACAAGGTTACCGACCGTATCAACAGAGAAGAGGCTGGAACTATAACCGAGGAAATTACAACAATGGAAGAGGCAGATATTACAACAATAATGGTTATAACAGAAATTATAACAGGAATAACCAGAACCAAAACAGAAATCAGAATCCTCAAGGTCAGGTTATGACACCCGATCAGTATCAGGAAAGAGAGAAGGAAAGCCAGCAATACCTAAAAGAATTAAGGGATAAAGAAACCGAAAATCAAAAGAAAAGGCAAGATGTTGTAATCGATCCTGGGCCTTCTACGAGCCAGCAGAATTTTGAGGTCGGTAACACACAAAAAAAACGCCGATTTCTCAACGACAGTGAGAACTTGTAAATACATTGCCACACCACACCTGATTACAATTAATGAGATATATGAAGTTACTGATGAAGATTTGCTAGAAGAGAGGGGTATCGTTAATGAGGAAAGACCATGTGCCTTACCTATTATTTCTGTACGGATAGATGGTCAACAGTACAAAGCCCTGATGGATACTGGTGCAATTATCTCCATCATTTCAGAGGAATGTTATCAAAGTCTGCTAAGAGGAGAGAACATGACAGTTCTACCTGTTTCTACCGTCAAAGTGAGAGGGATATTCCAAGATAAGGCAGTGAAGTGCAAGATTCAAGTGTTATTGAACTTTGAGATCAATGGAAGGAATTATGAACAGATCTTCATTGTGGTGAGCAAGATCAATTTTGATATGGTGCTTGGAATCGATTTTATATCGAAGGTCGGAGCTATTATTGACATGAAGAACAGAAGTATTAGCTTTAATGATGGGTACATGATCACAGAAGAGATAGAAAAACAGGACGTGAAAAAAAGTCTGGAAATAGACCTTAGGGAAGAAATTTTGAATACTATAATTAATGAAGTGGAAAATTTAGCAGAAATACCCAGTAGAAAAACTGAAGGATTTGAAGAAATTCAGGAGGAATTTGAGGATCTGATAAAGGAATTCCAAGATATTTTTGATGAAAAGCCTGGATTGATTAAGGATTATAAGTACAAGATAAGGCTGACAGATGAAACCCCTTACCAGAAGAGAATATACCCCATTCCTGAGAAATACTATCAAGAAGTACGAGGGTTAATCAGAAAAATGGAGGTAGACGGGATTATTAAAAAACAGGCGTCGTCTTATATAAACCCCATCACAGTAGTGAAGAAAAGTAATGGTCAGATACGTCTTTGTCTCGATGCCAGGACCATCAACTTGAAGATTCTTCCAGAAAATGACCGACCACCCAAAATTAGAGATCTGCTTCGAAAATTCAAAGGGAGAGCATGTTTCAGCGTTCTTGACTTGACGTCTTCATTTTATCAAGTTCAACTAGAAGAAGATAGTATGCAGTACACTGGATTCCTATTTGACCAGACGTCATGGGTCTTTGTCAGAATGCCTTTTGGTATGGTTAACAGTGGACCAGCACTTATTCGAGCACTTGATAGTAAGCTCACTGACGAAGTGAAAGAAAATGTAATCTGCTACATTGACGATTTAATCGTATCTTCACCCAGCGCCGCAGAACATTTAGTGCACTTGAGAAAGTTGTTCGAGAATTTAAGGGAGGCCAATATCAAGGTGAATTTTGGAAAATGTCAATTCTTGAAGAAGGAGATAAATTACTTGGGGCATACTATTGATAAAGATGGATATCATCCAAACATGAAAAAAGTAGATACGATCACGAGATTTCCAAAGCCAACTAAGGTGAAACAAGTCAGAGAATTTGTAGGCGCATGCCAATTTATTAGCAGCCACTGTCCAAGATACTCTGAAATTATGGCTCCTCTGTATGACTTACTCAAGAAGAACAACAGATGGAAATGGAGCACCGCTGCAGACGAGGCTTTTGAGAAAGCAAAAGAGATGCTCAGAAATAATGTGAAACTGGAGTACCCAGACTTTGAGAAGGTATTCTATATTGAGTCTGATGCATCAAGAATAGGCATTAGTGCAGTCTTATACCAGAAAGACGAGGCAGGCAACAAGCACAACATTGCGTTCACTAGTCGGAAGTTGAAGAAGCACGAGGAAAACTACTTCACGACAGAACTTGAAGCGTTAGCTTTTGTAACAGCATTGCAAGCGTGGAAGAAAATCCTGCTGGGACATAAGGTCATCATTATTACTGACCATAAAGCACTACAGTTTATGCTGCAAACTGACATGTCGAGTGATAGATTGACACGTTGGGCTTTGTTCACCCAACAGTTTAACGCCACTATCGTCCACCAGCCTGGGAAAGATAACTTACTGGCTGATGCTCTATCACGTAACCCTATTAAAAATGTGCAGATACACCATGTACAATTGGAGCAAGAAGAAGAAGAAACCGTTAGGAGGTTAGCCCGAATCGGTGTGTCACAGAAGAGACACGCTCCAATAAGGAAAATGTACAGGTTCCTCAAGGGTTACATGGACAATACGGATGTTGACTATGAAGCTACACGGAGAAATTCACGACACTTTGTCTTGAGTGGAGACATCGTATGCAAGTATGCTGACTCTGCGCATACAAAACTCCGAATAGTCGTGCCACCTAAACTTGTTGTCAATTTAGTGTGGGTAGCTCATCACGCAACTGGACATGCCGGTTTAGATAAAACTCTTAATACTCTTAAAGAGAGATTTATCTGGACTAACTTGCGTTCCAGCATTGCCAAGGTCATTCGATCATGTGACAAATGTCAAAGAGCAAAGTATGCTTCTGCTTTATTAAAGGGAAAACCGAAGGCTATGATTCCTTCTAAGCCAAACGAACTTATGGCGACGGATATATTTGGCCCCTGTCCGAAGGGATATCAGGGTAACCAGTACCTGTTGGTGACCGTGGATGTTTTCTCAAAATTTGTTACAATGAGTCCCATGCAGAAAGCTAACACGAGGAACGTTGTAAGCAGACTGGAAAATGCTGTATTTCCTAAAGCTGGTAAACCAGAATATCTACTGTCAGATCATGGAACGCAGTTTACAACCGTGGAATTTGCAGCGGATATGGAAAGGCTTGGCATTAAGCATTTATTTTCAAGCGTGCGTTACCCTGAATCGAATTCCTCAGAAAGATATATGGCTGAATTTTCGAAATTCTGTCGAATTTTCTGTCCAAATGATCATTCTGGTTGGGTGAGATTTGTACCCCTTATTGAGGAATGTCTGAACTCTACAGTGCAGGAGAGCACAGGAGAAGTGCCAATGCGACTTCATCTAGGAAGAAACCCAGAAAGGCCGTGGGATAATCTTTTCAACCACATTCCTAGAGATCCCGACCTAGGAAGGCAGCAGAGGATTGACAAGGCGAAGGAACAACTCCAGAAAGCAGCAGAGAAACGATTGAAAAGAGTAGCTGGAAAACGTTTTGGTGCACCCTTACAAGTTGGAAATCTTGTATTATTACGCAGACCTGTCAAGGCTGATATGACCAAGAAAATCTACCCCAAATTTGGATTAGTGTTCCTGGGGCCGTTTAGGATTACGAACGCTTATGGAAACAACTGTTATGAACTCTACGATGATGAGAATAATGTCGTTTACGGCAAGTTAAATGCTGGAAACTTGAAAAGATACTATCCTAGAGTAAACCAGTAATAATTCAATTTCGTGTTCAAGAGAGTTGAGGTACTTGTAACACTGAGTTTAAAAACAATTTGCAACTGTTTTTAAAACGTGGTGAGAGGAGAATGCCCCCGTAATTGAATTATATAGAGACCACGGTGGCTATATTGGAAATTATAAAGAAAGTTATGGCTGTCATAGTTATGACGTGGGTAGTCATGACGTAAGCACGGATGACGCAAACGTTATGCCAGCAGGCTACTTGAGCGGAGATTCTCAGTGACGTCAGCATTTATTCGAGAAAGATCCAAGATTTACGACGCAGTCGCAGGAAACGTGGAACTAGGCTGAGGAAGAAATTATGCTATTGGAGGGGAGGCTTGAACCAATGAACGATAGTTTGAAGAAAGACGGAGATTGCTGAAACTACGGTATTTTTATTACTTTTGGAATGCAGAATTGTGGAAATCCATTTGCAGTAAAGGCATTGATCTGGAATTTTGGTGAAATTTATTTTCAGTTTTTGAATTTTGAAAATCCGTCATGTATTGACGAAGTTGGAACTTCTAGCGATGACGCAGTAACACGCTATGGAAGGGATGGATACGCCCCTCAGGAAGTTCATACAAGGCCTTGCGCAGAAGAGAGGAGTCTCATTCTCAGATCATCGAAGTCTAATCGTGAAAGTTCTTATATTGTCATTTTGGTGAGACTTCAAGTGAAACGAGTAGAAAGAGTCGTCTTTATAACGCGTGGTGAAGCCACTGCATTAAACGAGATTCGAGTAAAACTAGGTGAAGTTAAAACGCACCTTATAACGCATCTACAACATTAGCTTTGAACAGTTAGCGGTCGCCTATAAGCTAATTCTATTGTGCAGTGCTACATGAAGTAATATAGAAAAGTTGAACAATTGCGAGTAATTATTTTGGAAGATATTGGCAGTTTTACACGACTGACAAAAGTGATTATCTCGCCACCTGAGAAACACTTTGTATCGCCAGATTTTACGCCACGGCTGACACGGCTAGTGAAATAGGGAGACTTCAGATTGCTTTTGTTACACAACGCTATAGTATAATGGAGCAGTTTAATATGGCAGTTTGTTCTTCTATTATCATAACCGAAGAGAAGATGGAAGGCTAATGGACTTAATGCGATTGGGACATATTTCAACGGAGTAAGATAGCAGCATGGAACTTCGCTAATTGCTATTCCACACAAGCGAACATGTGGTGAATAAACATCTACACCCATGTTTCGTGCTTCAAAGCTGAATACTATCCAACAGCAATGGAATCTATTACATACTCATTGAATATGAAAATTTCTTCGGAAATTATTACAAAAACTTCATGGCGATTGTCTACTGGAACTTCAGGGATTTTTCAAGAGAGGTCAGGGTTATCCCGACTCACAAAGAAGATTATTGCCAGAAGGATGTCTATTCGTCTTCAAGGAAGCAGTTCGATTCTCCGAGGGTGCTATTTCCTGTTTCGAGGATGGAGATCATCTTCAGTTGGTGAAATGGACCCATCAGCAGTCTTCTTTGGGGAATTTTCCTCTGGAACGTCAATCGGCAGATAAGGTAGTCGTGAACGTTTATTGTATTTGAGATTCTTAGCAATGTTTGAGAAACCATTTTTCCCATATTTTTGTCCTCATGTATTTTGCCCTATATTCTTGTTTGAGATTCCTATTCTCAGTACACCTTGTTGAGTTATGCCTTTTTCGACGATTTATTAAGACATTGTTATGTCATGGGCATAGTTAAATGATTTTGGATCAGATGAGACTGATATTTAGATTTTTCAGTAATTTGCTTATTTCTTTTTGTAGTCACGATTTGACTGTAAGTTAATGATTTTTATGGCAGATTTAAATTCAGACAGCGTGTCACTTTATTAAAGTAATTCTACCCCAGTTTAATTACTTTGACCAATTTTCTGTCATCATCAAGAAGGAAGATCATTTAAATGATTTTAGAGCGTTAAAATCCATTACGTTGTCGACGATCTTGGAAATATTAGTCGTTATTTGAATTGATTGCAACACAGACATTTATCGTCAGTTATGAACGACCATTGCATCATAGACACTTTTGTGAAAAATGAACTTTAATAATGAATTATTGAATGCATTAAATTCATGAACTTTTGTTAGGAGTTTTTCTCAATTAGAGATTTATATAATGATGTTTGCATTCCCCAGTCTAATTGGATTCTATTCGACTATTTTACAGTTTAGTCGCACTTTATTTGATGATAGTATTTTTATACTACAATTCTTTGAAGATGTTAATCTTAAATTTTGATAGACCAGACAGGCGTATATAAGCGTATTCACTATTAAATTTATTTGTGATTGGCAAATTTTTACTTCATTACGATTCATGAATGAAATCCACGAAGGTTAAATGACAACAGTTTTGAAACAATTAATGATTATAAGAATTTTTAAGTGGAACTATGAATGTATAATCGCTAGTGCAGCGCACGTGTTGAAAGTCGCTGATGTATAATGCCCTTGAATATATACGAAGGAGGTTCCCACAGTAATTAATGATGTTAAAGAATTTGATAGTGGAGGTTTTTGTAAATTCTGTGGAAGTTTGATGCCATATAGATTAATATATGATGAATTTTGGGCCAAATTTTTAATGCAGTTTGTGCATTATTTTGTAAGCGAATTATTTTCCGCTGGAGTGTATTGTCATAGTTCGTTGAAAATTAATCAAGTGAATTTACTGTTATAATTAACAAGAGTTTTGAAAGAATTTGAGATAAGATTTTGAATGAAGATTACCGTCACAAATAATTATTACAACCTATATTAAACCAGATTGTGACATTAACATGTATAACTAACCTTTATTGGTCGATTATATTAACACGATTATGAAATTACCAACCGGATGAACATGTGGTTAAATGTATTTCTTAAATTAATAATTTAAATAATTTAAATGTTGATATTGTAAATAATAATGTATATATCTTTGACAATAATGTGGAACGAAAGTGATGTTAAAGGCGTGTTTAAAAATTTTGTTATTATCTTCGATAATATTATAAACAATTTATAATTGTTATAAATAATTTATGTGATTTTGTTATAAACATTTAAGAGCTTATTAAACATTTGGATGAGAACTTAACAAGTTTAGTGAATTGTCATAATAATCCAGTAGTATATGAGTAAAGCATTTGAAAGATTTGCGTCAATATATATATATGAGTTGTCTTGCGGACATTTAAAGCTTTTGAGAGCTGGATTCTTACGTAATGTGGCATGAGAAAGGGAGCCCATTTGACAAGTGTGCGACAGGTTGAAGGGTAGCTCGCAGCTGTCCCGACAACTGGTTATCAGCGGGTGAGGTCGTCCACACTCTGGCCTTGCGCCTATAAATACCAGTGTTATGTTTATTAAAAGAAACCAAATGCTCTATATATATGTCTCGTCCTCACTTCCTTTCCAATCCAATTGTGTTATGAATATTACGTTATTTGGAGCTCGTGGGAGCTAATATGTTCTATATCATGTTGTATGATAATTTTGCAAGTCCTATAGGAGGACGTAGTCAGATTGACATGGGCTACTGATAGCCACATTTATTTTGTTGAGATGTTAAATTCATTCCCTTTATTTGAAATAAAAGCTTTTGTACAGTTCAAAGTTCTCGTCTTCGTTCTGGTTCATTTTTAAATGTCATGGTGGAGGTTATTGTGTGAACAGACTTTAGTGATCCTGTTGTCAACTCAATCCCCGAGATATTTTTAAGAGGTAAGTAAAGGTAAGTATGAACCCCCGTCTATTTTGGTGTGTTCCACAATGATTTCCTGTTAACTTCTGTGCTCATACCTCGGTAGTATCTGTCAGTGCCATTTTCATTGATGTAGCTGAGCCGGTGCGATTGATTGTTGGCAATCCGATTGAGGGGGCGGATATCTGACAGCCTACTATCCGGGTAAACGGGGACAGTACCAATTCAAACCGTACCGAACACACCAACCTCGATCATTTCAACCAAACAAGCCAAAGCGCTTTGGATAAAAAACGAATTAAGATTTGCATACATAAGAAAGCAAAAAATGAACCAACAATTATACGACATTCAATTGCAACTAAGTAATTTCTGGCACGCAGCCCAATGGGACAGCTTCACCGAGCACCTACATGACACCATCAAAATCAGAGCAACGAGGAAGCATGAAACGCTAGAAAATAAATTAAGAAAACTAGGAGAAACACAGAACCATCAATCTAACGAACAACACACGAATAACAATGAATTCAATTTCCACAGCAGAGTAAACAACAGAACGAACGTAACCTTTTCTCAAGGTGAAATTAATATGTTAGACAAAGTTATGAAATACAACTGCACAGACGCACACACGAACCACAATATAAAACAGTTAATCACAGATATTGAGATAGCCAGTCACAAGCTCCCAGCAGAAGACAGGGAATTAACCAAAAATCTCGCCACCAACGAAGCCAAAAAAATTCTCAGTCGAGAGGGCGATAGCAATAACATTCAAAACAACAAACAACTCAAAGAAATAAAGTCGTTGAAACAAAAAATAAAAGAACATGACTTAATCATCACAAAAGCAGATAAGGGAAACACTATAGTAATTTTGAACAAAACAGAATACATTGAAAAAAAAACAGTCGAATTCCTAAACAACAACGAAATCAAAGAATTAACAAAAGACCCCACCAACAAATTCCAAAAACAAATAAAAAGTGCGCTAAAAGAAACAGAATACATACTGACCAAAGCCGAAAAATCAAAACTAATAAACATGAACCCGAAAATACCGTCATTGAGGGGACCACCAAAAATACACAAAAAGGAATGCCCAATGAGACCAATAGTCAATTGTAGGAATGCCCCTAATTACAAAATCAGCAAAGAGTTACTAAAAATCTTAAAATGCCGTCTTTCCAACGACAAAAACAACACTGTAAAGAACACAACAGAACTAGTAACAGCATTGAACACCCTACAAATGAAACCTAGCTTCAGGCTAGTATCCTTCGACGTAACTAACATGTACACCAATATTCCGATTATTGAAGCAATCAACACGATCGAAAACAACTTAAAATCCAACAATTCGGTAAAAGAAATTGAAGAGATTGTGAGATTACTGAGGGTCGTTCTCACCCAAAACGTGTTTCAATTCGACAATAAAATATACACACAGAGAGAAGGCCTAGCAATGGGATCGCCACTAAGTGGGTTAATCGCTGACATCTTCATCAATGCACTAGAAAATGCGTTCTTAGAAAAGACTTCAACAAAGGGAATAGTAATATGGAAAAGATACGTAGATGCTGTAATTTGCATCTACGATACTGAACTAACAAGCGAAGAAACAATTCTCCAATCCATTAATAGCCGTCACCACTCTATCAAAGTCACTAAGGAATCCGAAATAGACCGGAAAATAAATTATCTCGATATAATTATTGAACGTAAAGACAAAGACCTTTCATATTCCATATTCCGGAAAGCAACACAAACCTCGCATGCAATCGACAATCAGTCTAATCACCCCAGTACGCACAAACTAGCGGGTTTCAATTCAATGGTGCACAGGGCTTTAAACATTCCCATGTCAACAGACAACTATAATAAGGAAATAAGAACTATTATGCAAATAGCAAAGGAAAACAACTTCTCGCCAAGCAAAATAAATCAAATTATAGCCAAACATAAAAATAAAGATAAAACGATTCCCAAGCCGGACCGTAATGAGAAAAAATTTGCGCGTTTCAACTATGTGAATGCGAATACATATAAAATCACTAACCTATTCAAAAAGCAAGGCATAAAGATAGCTTTCACGACGAAAAACACAACCACTAGGCACCTCCTAAATAGTAATCTAAATAAACGTGACCCGTATTCAAGGTCAGGGGTATATTCTATAACGTGCCAAGACACCGATTGTCAAGCTAATTACATCGGGCAGAGTGGAAGGCGAGTAGACACACGTTATAATGAACATAGGAATGCGATAAGATACGGAACACATTCAGCCGTGTGCGAACATATGTGTGACGCAGGGCACAGCTTTACCAACATAGAGTCGGACCTTAAAATAATCCATCACGAATCACATAAAGGAAGCAATCGAGATACACCTTGCCAAACGAAACAATCCCAACAATCTAAATGAACACACGTTCATGGAGAGCTCACCCCTCTTCACGCTTCTAAAAGCACACCCTGTCGGAAACAAAACACAACTTAGCGACACAGCCAAGCTAGATAAAAAGGGGGGAAATTAGGGATTTTTAATAGGTAAATGTTATCTGGATCAGGTGTAAGATGTACTTTTCTTCTGCAATAAACCAAGGCCCTTATTCGCGGCAGTATTAAAAGTGCCGGGACGTCCTCATAAGACCGTCAACGCTTAGGTCGAATGGGTTATGCTCCACGCGTGGCGAGGGCTAATCCACGGTCTTTAATAGTTGTAGACCCACCTCATTCAATAACATAGATCTTATCTAGGTTGGCAACACCTCACATAAACACATCGCTATCACTCCCCACAGCACGTAGGAGCAGGGGGGAGAAGGCAGGGAAAAACCAGTCGTTAAGATAACCACCGCAGTCGATCGCACAGTGAGTTCCAGTGAGCACGAAAACTGCGAGTAGCTGTAGTACGGAAGACAATCAGATAAGTAGTTAGCCTAAAATTTTATAGTTTAACCATAGTTTACAACCATATAATCTCTCTAAAGTACAATCTCCGGATAGCTATCACCATTTAGCATTTCACCTAACATATATACTGCATTTAGCATACACTGACAGTTGCAGTACCAATACTGCAACTAAATAATTGTACATATTGTACATATTTTCACCTGTATTTCACACATAGATTTTGTAGCCTAAGTGTAATGGATCTGATGATGATCGCTTGACGATCGAAACTGGTCATCCTAGTGTTTTATTAATCTCATGTAATTTATTTCAGGATTAGGGCATAACCCATCTCTTTTGGGTACATTCGTGTTGACCGACTGAAAAGCACTAAACTCTTGCATTTTTTATGTAATTCACAGTTGTATCGTAATTTCCGCCACGTATATTCGCGAGGGTCTAGTTGGAATTAGATCCTTGACTAGTATTTTGCGCCGGAGCAGTCACGGTCTACGAATCCAGCTGTTGCTTCGGATATCCAACAGACCGCCTCTAGAATATACGGGGACAGTATGTCTATTCTTTTACGAATATTTTCCATTGTTTTTCCGAAAATGACATTGTTGAATAATTTGTACAGATTTTTCTAAAAGTTATTTTTGGCTTGTTTTCGAAGGTTGTTATTAAAATCAAAGTATGTCTTTAACCGAGGTCTTTGCTTAAACTTTAACACACAATGAATTTTTAACAATTTTATTCCATGATCTAAAGCCTGCTTTAATGCCATGTAGTGAACAACATATCGCCTTCGATTTCGAAGATGAGGAATTCGTTTTCTCAGAGACGAATCCTTAGGTTGTGTACACTCTGGTAGGAAAGGTAAATCGTTGTGTAGATCATGAAGGTCAGATGGGTAATCAACATCAACGTCTAGAATGTATCCAACAGGATCGTCTTCCTTTAGTTTTTCTAGATCAACAGTATCTGGAGAAACCCACTGAAATCCACCATAGGGAAGGGAGTGGCACATAGCCCACCCGTATTGGTTGTTGGCATCATCATAGGTAATAAACTGCGATGGTGTCTCAGAATCATAGGTCTCCATGTATTTATTGTTAGCTTCAGCATACCGATGAGACACCTGGCATATGCCTCCACGTATTGCAGACTCGATTAGAAGAATCTGATCGTAATCTTGTAGTAATTCCAATTCAATTCCTGTGTAAAGGAGCATTGCTTCGAAACTTAAACCAGGCGAAGTAAAAAAGTGTGCAGCATCCACTCGGTGTGTTTCTAGTGTTTTGTTTCTAAACGTTTCAAAGCTGTCTGCAAGAAGGAGTACATATCAAGTTAGGTAGAGGTCACTATATTCCCCTACAGTTTTAATGTTGAACTGTTTCCAGACATTTTTGGCATGTTCATAGTCTTCTTGACTAACATTTTCTTGACTTAATTTGTTAAAGAATGCCTCTTTTGGAGGTAAACACGTTTCACTTAACTTTTCCCATGAGTCAATGTAGTCATAACAAAATACCCCTTTGCGAGTCATGAGCATTGCATTTTCTTTCCAAAGTACTTGTCTGTTTCAGGGTATGATGTTAAGTTGGAAACTAAGTTTTCCAAACTACTCGGCATTAACCGAAACGTGACCACAAATCTAAGCTTAACATTTCCTATATATTTGGTAAAGGAAATGTACTTTTCTTTGGAGTTCGCGATAACATCCACTCTCTCAGTAGTACATCCCAATTGCTTTACAATCAAATTTGCGTCGTAGCCACTCATATTATGTAGAAACACAGGAACGGGGTTACGTGTTTACACCTCAAATTACAGTTATTGTGAGCACTTCCAAGGTATTCCCCTGTAATATGACAGTGGTCTCGAACTTTCCAGTCCTCTTTGGTAAATGGTTTTTGACACAAATAACAGGTTTCAGAACATTGGAACTCTGCTTCTTGATCCTCAGTTAAAGCCTTTGGAACATTTAAGCTGTAAAGGCGATCGATTTCATTAGCTATTGAAATCAAACAGTCCATAAACTTTTCTGCAGCGTCAGGTCCACGATAAATAAGAGGTTGGCTTGGAAGGTTTGTCTTTATGTGTTCCACAGCAGGTGAGGGTTTAACGTATATACCAAAGCTCATAGGAACATGACTCTGGTATGGCACTGTATAACTTGCTTCAGGATTGGGTAGACATGTTTGATAGGGTAACAGTATACTTTCAAAATCAGCATAGATAACGTAAGGTATTCTCAGCATTTTTTTCCACGTTTAAAAATTGAACAATTGAGTTTTTAATAGGCATTTCAACCCTAGCAATGTCATGCGGACACACAAAGCTCTATGTTCTTTCAATTTTTCCATTCCTTGTTGTCCATATCGATTATCAAATTGTGTAAAACACCGTTTACACGTATATATATCTTATGTTCATAGCGGGTAATCTGATGTCTTACTAGTTTATCAAAATCTTTGATAAAGACGTAGTGGTTCTGTCCGGATGATGAACTTAGCAGAAGGAGGTCGCGATGGTCTTGCAGCTCTTGATCCACAACCTTTAGAGGGAACAATTTGTTGTCTTGTCCCAATCCAAATACATTAATGGATATATCGTTGGTTTTTTCAAATTTGGGAATGTCAGCTAGTAATGTAGGAAATGATATTACAGAAAAATCATACTTGTTGTCCAGGTCCTTGTATTAACTAACGCGTTCAGCTTTCGTTTTAACCAGTTTTGCTAAAATGGCACACATAAAACACTTTTCATCCTTTAAGTTTTGAGGATTAATGCAGGCTTTCTTGCTTTTATAGCTGCTGGTAATGGAATATATGTGCTACCACGCAAGGGATTGTACTTATTTATTTTCAATTGTACTCCTTCCACTGCTAACAAAGCCCAATTACTGCCTTTTAGCTCAGATTCTTCCATTTCAGTAGTTAAGTTTGTAAATTGTGTTTCCAAGAAACTACTCAAGTCTGTTTCCAAAAATAGGGCTTGATATCGTGTTTTAAAAGCCCGATCTGTAATTTCGTTAGTGGATGTATGAATGAATCTACATTCAGCCACAAGATTAACTTTGATCGACTTGTGCATTGCTAGTTCTTTCTGCATAGCTTGTATTATTTGCTGTTTGGACTCTTTAAGGTATGAATTTAAATCCTTACACGTATCACAACTATCGAAATAGGATTTAAGTCGACCTTCAAAAGATGTCTCATAATCAATAAGTCCATGTTTGTCAGGGACCAATGACAGTAGGTGATGTTTTGTAGGCTCAGATTTTTGTCTTTTAGCTGCCGACACAACATTACAACATTCTTCATGACGACGTCCATTGTAGGCATTGTTGAATTTACTGCCACACGTTTTACACTCATGAAATTCCCCACACGAAACTTCATGACGCTTTCTATCATAGTCCCGAAGAAAAGTTTTTCCTCACTGTTTACACATATAGCTAGGAATGGGTTCTTCCATTATGAGTCTTGATTTTTGCAAACAGCTGCTTACTGCGTATCACAGGGCTAGAGGTTGGTCGGTGAGACGTTCTGTCACGATGTGAACACCGAGAGAGGTAGTAGTCAACTGGTGATATTCTTGTTAAAGATCCTCTAATATACCCCTAGTCTAGACCAACAGCTCTTTACAGCGTATGACAAGGCTGTAGACTGGACAGTGAGACGGTCTTTCACCATGTGAACACTGTAACAAGTAGTGGTCAACTGATTATATTGAGCTAACCTCATTGCTATTTGAAGTTGTTCCTTCCACGCTCGTCTAATTCGTATGCAGGCATTTGATTTTGGACCTGTTGATAATAAGGCTTCTTCATTGGTTGTGTTCATATGGTGAAGTATTGTGATTTTTGCCAATTCAAGCTTCGACCAGTGTTTTGGAGCGGATTTACGAATTAACTGTCCACTGATTCTCTGTGTTTTCATGGCTGAATATCATCGCTGTTACATATATGTTTTTAGTTTTGCTCAACATTTTCCTGTGACCTACTTATATGGTGCACCATATTAAGTTAAATAGCCATTTATTTTTTGAGTGCTACGCTATCTTAAATCTTTCTTCGGATATTTGTCTTGGCTGATGAAGGGGATAAAAGAAATTAATCCCCGAAAACATGTAACAGGAGCAAGTGTAATTATAATTTATTTTCGTTTATGTATTGACTAAGGCGGATATACAATTTGTTGTTAAAACTATTTAGTACGTCAATACGGAACCATCATGGAAACTAGTTTAAATAATAGAATTAACAAATTAAGTCAAGAAAATGTTAGTCAAGAAGACTATGAACATGCCAAAAATGTCTGGAAACAGTTCAACATTAAAACTCTAGGGGAATATAGTGACCTCTACCTAACTTCAGATGTACTCCTTCTTGCAGACAGCTTTGAAACGTTTAGAAACAAAACACTAGAAACACACCGAGTGGATGCTGCACACTTTTTTACTTCGCCTGGTTTAAGTTTTGAGGCAATGCTCCTTTACACAGGAATTGAATTGGAATTACTACAGGATTACGATCAGATTCTTCTAATCGAGTCTGGAATACGTGGAGGCATATGCCAGGTGTCTCATCGGTATGCTGAAGCTAACAATAAATACATGGAAACCTATGATTCTGAGAAACCATCGCAGTTTATTACCTATGATGATGCCAACAACCAATACGGGTGGGCTATGTGCCACTCCCTTCCTTATGGTGGATTTCAGTGGGTTTCTCCAGATACTGTTGATCTAGAAAAACTAAAGAAAGACGATCCTGTGGGATACATTCTAGACATTGATGTTGATTACCCATCTGACCTTCATGATCTACACAACGATTTACCTTTCCTACCAGAGTGTACACAACCTAAGGATTCGTCTCTGAAAAAACTAATTCCTCATCTTCGAAATCGAAGGCGATATGTTGTTCACTACATGGCATTAAAACAGGCTTTAGATCATGGAATAAAATTGTTAAAAATTCATCGTGAGTTAAAGTTTAAGCAAAGACCTTGTTTAAAGGCATACGTTGATTTTAATAACAACCTTCGAAAACAAGCCAAAAATTATTTTGAGAAAAATCTGTAGAAATTATTCAACAATGCCATTTTCGGAAAAACAATTGAAAATATCCGTAAAAGAATAGACATACGTCTTGTGACTGACAGCAAAAAGGCAGAAAAGCTAATAGCAAAGCCGACATTTATTGACAGAACAATTTATGGTCCTAACCTAGCTGCTTTCCACATGGCTAAACGTAACGTTGTATTCAATAAGCCTATATATATTGGAATGTGTATACTGGATATTTCAAAAACTCTTATGTATTCCAAACACTATGATGTCCTGCTACCCTATTATGGCAGGGACAATCTTAAATTCATGTATACGGATACCGACTCGTTCATTTATTTGGTTAACACCCCAGATGTATATCAGGACAAGTTGGATTTCCTAGAACACGTGGACACATCTGATTATCCTACTAATCACATATGTTACTCTATATCAAACAAGAAAACGTTGGGGGAAATTTGAAGACGAGGCTTGTGGACAAATTATTAAATCATTTGTTGGACTTAGAGCTAAAATGTAATGCTTTAGACATAAATGGTAAATAAATCAAAAAGATTAAAGGTATTAGCAAAGGTGTTGTCAAAAATTGTATAAGCTTTCAAGATTATAAGGATTGTGTCATGAAAAACAATGTAAAAAGAATTCCCATGAACATTATCGCTTGTATAAGACTAAACAAAATTGCTTTGTGTCCTGGTGATGATAAAAGAGTGATTGATGCTGAAGGTATAGGTACACATGCCTATGGTCATTACTCAATCATTAACCATGCTTAAAGAGTTAAGTTATGAATATCAAAATATTCTGCCTGCAACTAGCAAATACATAAAACAAAACAATTAAGTAAATAAAACCATAGCACTACAAAAATAAAAAAATGGTATTCATAATCAAAAATAAATAAAATAGAAAACAAAATAAAAACAACTGTACAATTTATAACAAAAAAAGAATAGACTATATATAAAATGTATTATGTGTAAATAGTGTACATGTATTTAAAATAACAAATATTGTATGGACACTGCTTGTACATTTTTAATTACTACCCACCTCTCTCCACTCCTAATGCAAAATGAACATGTAAAACACAAATTGGAAAATCTATGTTTACATTTTGGCAAAATAGAAAAAAACATTAAACTGATACTTTAAAAACTGTAAATGGGAATTTTGGTAAATTGAAAAATGTGTAAACAACAAAATGCAAAATCCATGTTTCCATATTATGAAATTGAAAAACTTAAAACTGACATTTAAAAAAAACTGAAAATGGGAAATTGGAAAATTGACAAATGTGTAAACAACAAAATGCAAAATCCATGTTTCCATATTATGAAATTGAAAACTTAAAACTGACATTTAAAAAAAAATGGGAAATTGGAAAATTGACAAATGTGTAAACAACAAAATGAAAAAAATTACCCGGTTGGGGTAGTAATCATGTTGTACAGTAGCCTATAAGACTAGCTTAAGGATAGTTGCATGTGCCCTTATATACTTTGTGTATGTGCATTAGCTTTTGGATTAGCTTAAGTTAGGTTTGGTAAAGTTAGGTTTGGTGAGGTTAGGTATGTGACCTTGTAGTTTACTCTTTTCGGAAAATGTAAACTGTAAATTCTAAAATCAAAAAATATTAAATTTAAAATGTAAAATCTAAAAAAAAACTAAAATCTAAAATACAAAAAATCAAAAATATAAAATATGTTGTTGTTTGAGTCTTCAGTCTTTTGACTGGTTTGATGCAGCTCTCCATGCCTCCCTGTCCTGAGCTAATCGTTTCATTTCTACATAGCTACCACACCCTACATCCGAGGCAATCTGTTTAACATATTCTAACCTTGGTCTACCCCTACAGTTCTTATCCTCGACCCTTCCTTCCATAACTAAGCTTGCTATTCCTGGGTGTCTTAGTATGTGTCCTACCAACCTATCTCTTCTCTTCATTAGCAGTCGCCAGAAACATCTCTCCTCTCCCACTCACCTTAATACCTCTTCGTTTGTAACCCTATCTACCCATCTGATCTTCATCATTCTCCTGTAACACCACATTTCAAATGCTTCAATTCTCCTCTTTTCTGCTGCACCAATAGTCCAAGTTTCACTTCCATAGAGCGCCACGCTCCAGACAAAGGCTTTCAAAAATGACTTCCTAATACCTAAATCTATATTCGATGTCAACAGATTCCTTTTTTGTAGAAAGGCTTTCCTTGCCTGAGCCGACCTACTTTTTATATCCTCTTTGCTTCGTCCATCACTGGTTATTCTTCTTCCTAAGTAACAGAAGTCTCCTACTTCCTTCGGCTTTTCACCGGCCAATTTGATCCCCATAGAGGTTTCTGATTTATTTCGGCTGCATTCCAGTATTTTTGTTTTACATTTATTAATTTTCATCATGAATTCCTTCCGAAAGACGGAATCCATACCATTCAAAAACTCATTCAAATCCTCAGGCTTGTCGGCCAAGATGACGATGTCATCAGCAAATCTCAGAGTAGAAATTATTTCTCCTTGAATCTTCACTCCCACTTTAAATTTTTCTCCAATTTCCTTCATTGCTTGTTCAATGTAAAGATTGAAAAGTATGGGTGATAAGTTGCAGCCTTGCCTTACACCTTTCTGAATACCAGCTTCTCTCTCATGTCCTTCAGCTCGAATGACTGCTGTCTGGTTTCTGTATAGATTGTATATCACCCTCCTATCCCTGTACTTTATTCCAATAGATTTCAAAATGTCAAACAATTTAGTCCAATCAACGTTATCAAAAGCCTTTTCTAAGTCTACAAATGCCATGAACGTTCTCTTATCTTTCCTTATTCTACCTTCCAAAATCAACCTAAGACTTAGTACAGCTTCCCTTGTTCCTACATTTCTCCTGAAACCAAACTGGTCTTCACCCAACTCCGTTTCTATCTGGCTTTCAATCCTCTTGTAAATTATTCTAGACAGGATCTTTGAAGCATGAGTAATCAAGCTGATTGTACGGTAATCTTCACATCTGTCAGCTCCCACTTTCTTTGGTATAGGGATGATAACATTCTTCTTGAAATCAGGGGGTACCTCACCTGTCTCATAAATCCTACACACCAAGTGAAATAACCTGATCATACCTTCATCTCCTATGCAGCGTAGCAACTCAATCGGTATATCATCTATGCCTGGTGCTTTATTCCTGCCTAAGTCCTCTAATGCTCTGTCAAATTCTGATCTCAATATTAAATCTCCTTTTGCATCCTCATCAATTTCCTCCTCCCTTTCCATTACATGATTCTCGATCTCCTTTCCCTTATACAAGCACTCTATGTAAGCTTTCCATCTCTCAACCTTTTCTTCCCTATCTGTTAGAGGCTTTCCATTTGTGTCCCTAATATTACAGCACTTAGTCTTCTTTTCCCCAAAAGTATTCTTAATCCTTCGATAAGCTGTGTCTACTCTTCCTAATTTCAGACAATTTTCTATACCTGCACATTTCTCTTTCAACCATTCTTCTTTCGCTTCCTTGCACTTCTTGTTAACCTCATTTCTCAGACGTCTGTATTCTGCTTTCCCCTTTTCATCTCTTAGATTCTTGTGTTTCCGCCTTTCATCCATCAATTCTAGTATATCCTGAGTGGTCCACGGTTTTCTACCTATTCTTTCTTTCCTACCAATGTTTTCTTCTGCGGATTTTGTTATTTCATTCTTCAAAAGTGCCCATTCGTCTGCAATTGAAGTTTGTTTAGGGGTTTTGATTAGTCCTTCCTTTATACTCTTCTTGAATCTTTCGTTTACATACTTTACTTTCAGTCTGTCTATTGCCCACCTTTTTGGCTTTTGACTTTTCTTCAGTTTCTTCAACTTTAATCTGCATTTCATTACAACCAGATTGTGGTCAGAGTTTATGTCAGCACCAGGATATGTTTTACAATCCAAAATCTGGTTTCGAAACCTCTGCTTGACCATAATGAAGTCGATTTGGTAACGCCCTGTATCTCCTGGTCTCATCCATGTGTATATTCTTCTATTGTGGTTATTGAATAAGGTGTTAGCTATGACCAGCTCATGTTCGGTGCAGAATTCCATCAGCCTGCTTCCTCGATCATTCCTTTCACCTAATCCGAAATCTCCTACTATCTTCCCTTCTCTCCCTTTTCCTACCACAGCATTCCAATCTCCCATTACTATAACATTTTCATCACCTTTGATATACCTCAGAATGTCATCTATTTCTTCGTAGAACTTTTCAACATCCTCATCATCAGCTTGACTGGTAGGCATGTAGACTTGTACCACTGTGGTGCACGTAGGTTTAGTATTGATTTTTGCTACAATAATCCGTTCACTGTATTGCTCATAATATTCCACCCGCTGTCCAAGTTTCCTACTCAATATGAGACCAACCCCTGCTTGGCCATTGTTTGATTTAGTGCTAAGGACCCTATTGTCTCCTGACCAAAAGTCCTGCTCTTCCTGCCAGCGCATTTCACTAATCCCAACCAAATCCAACCTCAACCTATCCATTTCCCTTTCTAAGTTTTCTAACTTTCCACTTCCTAGCAGACTTCTAACATTCCACGCTCCGATCCGTAGAATGTCAGATTTCCTCTTTGTCACTTCTGTGATGTTAACCCCCTCTCGAGTAGTCCCCACCCGGAGATCCGAACGGGGGACTAGTTTACCTCCAGATTGAAATTTTACAATGGAGGAGGCCATCATCACATGTAATTATGCATAGAGAGGTGCATATCCTCGGGAATAGCATTACGGCTGTAGTTTCCCGTTGCTTTCAGCCATGCAGCAGAACGCAGTGTAGCCATTAGTTGGCTTATATTATCAATATCTTAACCGTCTATTAGACTAGTAAAGAATTGATTTATTCTGGAAGGCTGCTACTCCCTTTCAGAATAAGTAAAGAGCAATTCTACTACAAAATACTAACCTTCTACTAACAATTAAATACCAAAATTCTACTAACGAAAAAAATACTAAAGTTTCACCAACAAACAAATACTACCACTAAAACAGTCTGTCACCACGCCCACTCACATGCACCCTCACCAGACACACTCACACACCACAGTCTAATAGAACAATGACATATATATAATAAACAAATTAACTTCATACTTACAACTAAAACTAACTACATACTTACTGTACTGTAATTGGAATTGACAATAATTACAAGAGAGTGAATCTACTGGTGAATAACCTTTAAACAAAAGCCAATGTAAGCCATTTATTTAGGGCTTGCGAATTAATGGACATCAGCCCAGGTTCTTGAATGTATGTGGCATCTATAGGTAAAGCACTGCGCGGATGCGGATATTCACTCATGAACTCATTGAATGTATTCTCCGGACTGAAGGATTAAAATTATTGTAAACATCTCGAAAAGCTTTTTCCCAATAATTAATTTCATGTTGAATCTCCGATTTCCGACTTTTCCCACTGCTACTTACGATAGACGCCTCAACTGACGTGGTATTGGTTTTTGAAATTTGGTCGACTTTTTTCCTATTTGCAGTGTACACTTGTATTTTAGCCATGGTTAAACCACGAGCAGTGTGAAATAAAATATAAAAAAAATAAAATGAAAAAATTAAAAATCTAAAATGTTAAAATGTAAAATGTTAAAATGTAAAATCTAAAATCTTTAAATGAGGTTTCTGTGGGTTAGGTTAGGTTATAACTAAGTTTATTATTTGTGTTCTCTCATTTGCTCTTACTTTTTTGCACACACTATTTGATCTCACTTTTTGCTCTTATATTTTCACTCACTTTGAAATTAGTTTAGGTGAAATTAGGTGAGGAAATGTTTGGTTAGGTTAGATTAGGTTAGGTTAGTGTATGTTATAACTAAGTTTATTATTTGTGTTCTTACATTTGCTCTTACTTTTTTTCATTACACTTTTTGCTCTCACTTTTTTTTGCTTGCACTTTGAAGTTAGGTTTGGTTAGGTTAGGTTAAGTTAGGTTAGGTTAGGTGAAGTTAGGTTAGGTTAGGTTAGGTCAGGTAAAGTTAGGATAGGTTATAACTAAGTTTATTATTTGTGCTCTTACATTTGTTCTCACTTTTTGATCACACATTTGTGTCTCACATTTATTTATTTTTTTGCTTTTTACTTTCAAGTTAGGTTAGGTTAGGTTAGGTTAAGTTGGGTTAGGCAGAATGGCTGATGTATGAATTAAACCCAGCGGCTCTGAGTTTATTTTTCCTCACAAGGCTGAGTGTTCCCCGTCTCAACCCTCAGCCCAGAATTAAATTTCTCGACAGAGCCAGGACTCGAACCCGGGTCTCTACAGTAACAGCTAAGAATGCTAGCCACTACACTAAAAAGTGGACAATATAAGGCCGGTCATGATTGTACATGATCAATGCATGATTACTTAATCATAATAATAATAATAAAAATAATGAATATCCATTTAGCAACGTAACACAGTCAACCTCTCCCTGTGACGTCATTCAATGTCCCAGGGCGTGGCAGCCATATTGCCCATTAGCCCCTGACCCAGCTATGACTGACCTCTCCATAAGAATAACATAGGGCAGTTGCGCGCAACGGCCATCTTACGCATTAGCCCCTGTGCCAGAACCCCTCTTTTATTCTTACTGAGCAGATAGTAACTCTAAGTATTATGTGTCTGCTAGTGTACAGGAACACACAGTTTGCAAAGAAGATTAGAGCATGCTACTAACTCTAAGAATTATGTATTGATAGAGTACAGGAACACCCAGTATGCATTGGAGACTAGCGAATGCTAGTAACTCTAAGAATTGTGTGTCTGCTAGTATACGGGAACACACAGTTTGCAAAGGAGATTAGAGAATGCTAGTAACTCTAAGAACTGTGTGTCTGCTAGTATACGGGAACACACAGTTTGCAAAGGAGAATAGAGAATGCTAGTAACTCTAAGAATTATGTGTTTGCTGGAGTACGGGAACACACAGTTCGCAAAGGAGAGTAGGGAATGCTAGTACCTCTAGGAATTATGTGTCTACTAGAGTACGGGAGCAAAGAGTTTGCAAAGAAGATTAGAGAATGCTAGTAACTCTAGGAATTATAGGTCTGCTAGTGTACGGGAACACACTGTTTTCAAAGAAGATTAGAGCAGCTAGTAACTCTAAGAATTATGTGTCTACTAGTGTATGGGAGCACATACTTTGCAAAGAAGATTAGAGAATGCTAGTAACCCTAAGAATTATGTGTTTGCTAGAGTACGGGAACACACAGTTTGCAAAGGAGATTAGAGAATGCTAGTAACTCTAGCAATTATGTGTCTGCTAATATACGGGAGCACACAGTTTACAAAGAAAAACAGAGCAGCTAGTAACTCAAAGTATTATGTGTCTGCTTGTGTACGGGAGCACAGAGTTTGCAAAGAAGGTTAGAGAATGCTAGTAACTCTAAGAATTATGTGTTTGCTATATTACGAAAGCACACAGTTTGCAAAGAAGATTAGAGAATGCTAGTAACTCTAAAAATGATGTGTTAGCTAGAGTACAGGAGCACAAGTTTTGCAAAGAAGATTGGAGAATGCTAATAACTCTTAGAATTATAAGTTTGCTAGTGTACGGGAACACACAGCTTGAAAAAGGAGATTAGAGCATGCTAGTAACTCTAAGAATTATGTGTCTGCTAGGGTACGGGAGCACACAGTTTGCAAAGAAGATTAGAGCAGCTAGTAACTCTACGAATTATGTGACTACTAGTGTACGGGAGCACACAGTTTGCAAAGAATAACAGAGAAAGCTAGTAACTTTAAGAATTATGTGTTCGCTAGAGTACCTCAGCACACAGTTTGTAAAGAAGTTTCGAGCAGCTAGTTACACTAAGTATTATGTGTCTGCTAGTGTACGGGAACACACAGCTTTCAAAGGAGATTAGAGCATGCTAGTAACTCTATGCATTATGTGTCTGCTAGAGTACGGGAACACACAGTTTGCAAAGGAGATTAGAGCAGCTAGTAACTCTAAGAATTATGTGTCTGCTAGAGTACGTGAGCACACAATTTGCAAAGGAGATTAGAGCATGATAGTAACTAGGAATTATGTGCCTGCTTGTGTATGGGAGAGACAGTGTGCAAAGGAGATAAGAGCATGCTAGTAACTCAAAGAATTGTGTGTCTGCTAGTGTACGGGAGAGACAGTGTGCAGAGGAGATATGAGCAGCTAGTAACTCTAAGAATGATGTGTCTGCTAGTGTATGGGAGCACACAATTTGCAAAGGAGATTAGAGCAGCTAGTAACTCTAAGAATTATGTGTCTGCTAGTGTATGGGAGTGACAGTGTGCAGAGGAGATATGAGCAGCTAGTAACTCTAAGAATGATGTGTCTGCTCGAGTTCGGGAGCACACAATTTGCAAAGGAGATTAGAGCAACTAGTAACTCTAAGAATTATGTGTCTGCTAGTGTACGTGAGCACATAGTTTGCAAAGGAGATTAGAGCATGCTAGTAACTCTAAGAATTATGTGTCGGCTAATGTACGGGAGAGACAAATTGCAGAGAAGATTAGAGCATGCTAGTAACTCTAAGAATTATGTGTCTGCAAGAGTACGGGAGCACACAATTTGCAAAGGAGATTAGAGCATGCTAGTAACTCTAAGAATTATGTGTCGGCTAATGTACGGGAGAGACAAATTGCAGCGAAGATTAGAGCATGCTAGTAACTCTAAGAATTATGTGTCTACTAGAGTACGGGAGCACACAGTTTGCAGAGGAGATTAGAGCAGCTTGTAAATCCAAGAATTATGTGTCCGCTAGAGTACGGAGCACACAGTTTGCAAAGGAGATTAGAGCATGCTAGTAACTCTACGAATTGTGCGTCTGCTAGTGTACGGGAGAGACAAATTGCAGAGGAGATTAGAACAGCTAGTAACTCTAAGAATTATGTGTCTGCTAGTGTAAGGGAGAGACAGTGTGCAGAGGAGATATGAGCAGCGAGTTACTCTAAGAATGATGTGTCTGCTAGAGTACGGGAGCACACAATTTGCAAAGGAGATTAGAGCAACTAGTAACTCTAAGAATTTTGTGTATGTATGGGAGAGACATATTGCAGGGGAGATTAGAGCATGCTAGTTACTCTAAGAATTATGTGTCTGATAGTGTACGGGAGCACATAGTTTGCAAAAGAGATTAGAGCATGCTAGTAACTCTAAGAATTATGTGTCGGCTAATGTACGAGAGAGACAGATTGCAGAGGAGATTAGAGCATGCTAGTAACTATATGAATTATGTGTCTACTAGAGTACGGGAGCACACAGTTTGCAAAGGAGATTAGAGCAGCTTGTAAATCTAAGAATTATGTGTCCGCTAGAGTACGGAGCACACAGTTTGCAAAGGAGATTTGAGCAAGCTAGTAACCCTAAGAATTATGTGCCTGCTAGTGTACGGGGTCACACAGTTGGCAAAGGAGATTAGGCCATGCTAGTAACTCTAAGAATTGTGTGTCTACTAGTGTATGGGAGAGACAGATTGCAGAGAAGATTAGAGCATGCTAGTAACTCTAAGAATTATGTGCCTGCTAGAGTACGGGAGCACACAGTTTGCAAAGGAGATTAGAGCTGGTACTAACAGCCAAACGCTTCCGTTTGTCATCAACATAATTGTACGATAACAACTCTTAATCCTTAAATGCTATTAGGAGATAAGGAGATGTCTTGAAAATATGAAGTTACTTACCTCATTCAGATCTGAAGATGAGGTTTCTGTTTTTAGGCACGGAATGATATCCGGAATAGAAGATTTCTCAATCTTAATATCCGTGTGATGGTCTGTATCGTCCTGCAAAGAAATGACTTGTTTCATATATATATATGTTCCTTTGCGTAGTTGCAATTATATCTTACGGATGGCTTGTAAACTTGCACTGACGGAATTAGGGAATAAAATAACATACTGAAGGTAATTCAACCCAGCATTCATAGTTTTCTTTCGTCCATAGCCACATGGCAAGAAACCTAACAGTTATTGTGCAGCTTTGGCAACGAGCATTTCAGTTAGAATACACTCGCAAAACGTGGGCCTAGCATATTGCCACTAGTATTGAGTGTGTGTGTTGCGGCATTGCGACGTACAGCAGTTACATAGAGTTACCATATAACGTTAATAAGGACAAGCTATGTAGATACATTTTGTGTTAAGATATTTGTACCGAGCGTTGACACTTAAAACAATGTTGATCTAATGTGTACCTAACGTAGGGAGTAATTTAACGTGAACGATATTCAAATAGGGGTTTATTTGTAAGTATACTGGCAGCTACTTGAAGACTCAATTCATATAATTTCACTTGTAATACATAATACATGAGTCATTGTGGTTATCAAGATTATTGCGCAATGAGATTAGTAAAAAGAGATCTGAATAAGAATATTTTTATAAACAGCTTTAGAGCATTTCAGAACGAAAATGCTGCCCATGGTCTAATAGAATGCTGAGAAACACCACCATAGACCATCTCTGGGGAGTTCTCAATGGAGACGTCGTGCCAGTCCAAAACAAGACACATCTCTCTTTCTCCTTCGTCAACACTCTTAGATAAACGAAGAACCCCTAACCATCAAATATGTGTGCAACATTGGATGCTATGATGCAGATACTGGCAGTCATAGTTAGCAGTGTCTTCAAGGGTGGACCATCAATATATTCACAGCCATGGCTACCTGCGGAGGGAGGCATCAAGGTGGGAGGAGGACCAACATCATATTGACAGGGCAAGCAGTGAAGGTCGCCCAAGCCTCATGTGAGAAATCCTATGCGCTAGAACACACATGTCTCACGGGTCAGTCAAGGATTTGACCGGGGGTATCATTTTCAGCGAGTAGTATACATCGCGATACATTTCCGTGTAAAATTCCCTGAGATTGCGATACACTTCCGTATAAAATTCCTTTAAAGACAAAATTGTGGCGATGATGACGTCATGAAAGGCCCTAGATGATTTTCTAGTAAGCTTATAGGAAACTTCTGGCAAATGGGAGGGTTTTGGAGGGGGAAACATAAAAATAAATCGGCATTTACAATAACCCTCCGATACGCGATACACATCGAAACTTTCATAATTAACTAATATTTACAAAATATGTTCCCCTTCTTTACTTGACCTACATCGATATTTTGGCATTTAAGCTTATATTTACAAAATATGTATCCCCACCTTTACTTCACCTATATAGGATATCTGGTAAAGATCCTGATGCACATGCCATAACCAAGTGTTACTGTAAATTGCAAAAAATTGCATGTGTATCGGGATCTTTACCAGACATCCTTCAAAGTAGTCAAGTAAAGATGGGCAAACATTATTTATAAATATAAGCTAAAATATCAAAATGTTGATGTGTATCGACATTTTTACCAGACATGATATATATGTCAAGGAAAAATAGGGATACATACTTAAAAATGATAGTCTGTATGTATGTGGATTTGTTCTCTAGACAAATCTACACTGTTTCACCAATCTCAACCAAATTTTGCATAAACATGGGTCAGGACACGAAAGAATCCGCTGGCTACATGAATTGTCGATATTCTTTCTCATTCTTCTGATTTCGGCCATTTGGTACTCGAGCAAATGCCAATAGAGTCAGAAAATAACCTGATGAAGGAATGGCAAGGCCGGTCGTTTCCATGGCAAAATTATCTCATGACGTGACCACCAAGTTTCCATCTATCTCTGTAAGAGGCCATGCCACTCCACTTTCTCAACGGCGAATGTAGTTCCAGACGTGGCCGCCAGGTTTCCATCTATCACGACCAAAATTTGCATAAACATAGGTCAGGACACAAAAGAAACTGCTGGCTACATGCATTATCGATAGTCTTTCTCATTCTTCATATTTCGGCCTTTTGGCACTCGAGCAAAGGCTAATAAAGTCAGAGAATAATGTATTAAGGGAATTACAAGGCCATCGTTTCCATGGCAACAGTAGCTCAGGACGTGACCACCAAGTTTCCATCTACCTCTGTAAGAGGCCATGGCAGACCATTTTCTCCACGGCAACAGTAGCTACAAACGTGACCACCAGGTTTCCATCTATCTCGATAAGAAGCCATGGCACACCATTTTCTATCCAAACCACGATAAGAACATTATAAATCTGAACGACATCAAAATCTGAATACATTTTTTTAAATGTTGTTAACAGAGATAATTGTAGGGAATTGAAATTTTAAAAAATAAATAAATTGGCTAACCCTGCATGTGGCGTAACGCTACAAAAGCTGGAGATATCATCAAGAAACATAGTATTAAGATCAAATGAGCTTAAATTATTCTGTTGTTGTTGATTAATTTAGAAGCTTTGCAATATCATGCTCATATAGCCCATGAACGAGTGTGTATGGAATTTTTCTGATAACATGTGTTACTGTGATGGCTGTAGTAGTGTGTGTATTTGTAATTCAAATAAGGATTGGAAAGGGGGTTGCTATGGCCTTCAGTTAGGAACTATCCCGGTACTTGCTTCGAGGATAATAAATAACCCATGGCACTGCAGCCAATGACGGGCCAAGGCCTACCAAGCGACTGCTGCCCAGTCATTTGGCCTGCAGATATTAGGGTGACGTGTGCTCAGCGCATCGGTCTCCTCGGCCGTTAATCTTGGTTTTCGTGACCCAGATTTGCTGCGAGTATAAGTGGGAAACCACGGAAAACAATTACCAAGTTTTGGCTCGAGAGTGTAGCCCACCATTCCGGCTCTCAGACTAAAATTAAAATGCCATGACAGAGCCGGGATTCAAATCCGGACCTCCAAGGCGAAAGCCGAGAATGCTAGCCGATAACACACGTGGTCGTAAAATGATTTTTGCATTTAATGTATAACTTTATTTAATATTTAGTCTTTACGGCACCGAAACCTATGTGACATTTGGTTCTAATTTTACACTTTTGATGCCGCTGCTGTTACGGAATATTTTTAATCTTTACCTTAAGACGAAAGGTATCATGCGCAATATATGGTATGTAATATCTACTAGAATTGAAGTTTTATACACTCAGTTAAAGTGTGTTCTACTACTGGTATGTTGACGTTTATGTTTTATTAATCACTAGCAGAAGTACCCGCTCTTCGAACTGTCTTCGGTATTAATAACCAGACGCTATCAATTGAGCTACTGTTGCAATGGTTAGGGGCTTGTTATTCCTTCATATGTTTATCAGAGCGAAGTTAGTTTTCCGGGAATATCACACACACTGTTAATTTAACGGCCTTAAAATTTGGTTTTCTGAGACTCTTTATAGACTCCCGAATTTTGTGTCTCACATTGAGAAGCGCAACATATGCTTTGTTCGTCCTTCTAGGATAATTTTTATATTTCGCCTATTTTAGCATGTATTTTGAAAAGTTTTTTCCTATACTAATCCTTCTATGAGAAGTATGGTGAAGAGTTTTATGAATGGTTGGTGTATTGACTCTCATGTAATAGAACATTCCACTAACTACAATTGTGTGAAGCTAAATTTGTAGGTTAGATTTGATTAACTCTCTATTAGTTCCAAAGTTTGCCGGTTGTTGTGGCATCTAGTAGCTAGGTGTCGTTGACGGTAGCATTTGGTAACAAAAGTAGGAACTACTGGAAATTGATCGTCTGCAGTCCTTACCTGAAATACAGATAACACACACTAATACAGCCATCACAATTAACACCGGTTATCAGACAGATTCTACACTCAAAGTACATGAGGCTACGTGAACGCGTTGTCGCAGCTTCTAAACTGAGAAACCAACCAACCAACCTACAACATATCACCCAGATGTCGGAATCAACCACACAGTTTCAAGCAAAATCATCCTTATGATGAACCCGTTTGTCGAAAAAAAAAAGTTAGAATGTGCTCAATCTAAATTCACCTAACGTGTACTTCCTGACGTGAAAATAAAATTGAAAACCTCGTAGACGAAACGCAATACACCTCACATAAAGACTGACCCTCACCGTTGTGTAAAGTCCCCATCCACAGGAAGACACCTTTAACAAATTATAAAGGCTTGTGATGCATGGATATTCAGGTTTTCTATCCTCCAATGGCCCAGATTCCTAATAGCCGCAAAAAACACTATTTCAATTCAGTATTTTTTGAAAATAATGTTGCTGTTTGGAGATATATTTCTGTACGACATATCACACGTGTAAATCACGTGAAAAATTTCTAGGGTACCCCTTTACCCCCTTATGCACATTGATGAATTTTACAGTCTAAGTTGGTACCGTGATAACCTTATAGCCATTTGCAAACTTTCACGGAAATGTAATAAGTCGACTGGCATTGATTTTTACAGAAATAGATGGATCGTTGGATGTCTTCTCTTGAGAACCTGTTGTCATGGTTGCCGGCTATCATTCCTTCATTAGTTTATTAAATTAAATTAGTTTTCTGGGAGTAACTCAGTAACTGTTAGTTTTAGAGCCTTAAAATGTAGTTTTTGGGAACCCTCGAGTTTCGTTCCTGCCACCGAGGGGCTAATAATGAGCTTTGTCTCGACGTTGTATGCCATAATATAAAATAATAATAATAATAATAATATAAATACAATATAGGGATAGGGATATAAAAGACCTTCCGTACTACACCCGCACGTGAATATCGCGTGACAAAATTCTAGTGTACCCCTTGACCCCCTTAAGCTCATTATACGTATTGTTGAATTTTACAGCTTAATTTGGTTCCGTAATAACCTTATAGCCGTTTGCAAACTTCACAGTAATATAATAAATGGAATTGCAATGCGTCTTACAGAAATAGATGGTCCTCTGAGATTTTGTTGCCATGGTTACCAGCTTGCATTCTTTCATTAGAATATAGCAGAAGTACCCGTTCTTTGAACGGTGTTCGTTGTTAACACCAGACATTATCAATTGAGCTACTGTTGCAATGGTTAGCGGTTTGTCATTCCTTCAAGTTTATCAGAACGAAGTTAGTTTACTGGGAATATCACACACACGGTTAATTTAAGGCCCTTAAAATGTAGTTTTCGGAGACCCTTTATAAATTCCCGAATTTTGGGTCTCACATTGAGAAGCTTTGGTCGTCCTTCTAGGATATTTTTTTATATTTCGCCTATTTTAGCATATATTGAGAAGTTTTTCTCTATATCCACCCTTCTACTGTGTGAAAAGTACGTGAAGAGTTTTATAAATGATTGGTGTATCGATTCTCATGGTGACCATACCTAATTTTACGATGCACCAAGCATCCGAACACGAGGTTTAGGCGTACATAAAGATACACAGAAAGACAGACAGACAATTCTATTGTCTACAACATATCACCCAGATATCCAAACATGGGTATATCTACCACACAGTATCAAATAAAATCATCCTTACGATGAACACGTATGTCGACAAAAAAAATAGTTAAAATGTGCTCTCAGACTAAATTCACCTAACGTGTACTTCCTGACGTGAAATACAATTGAAAGCCGTGTAAACGAAACGCAATACACGTCACATAAAAACTGAACCTCTACGTTGTGCTAGATGCCCATTCACAGGAAGACCCCTTTCATAAATTATAAAGGCTTTTGGTGCATGAAAATTCAGGTTCTTTAGCCTCAAATTGCCCAAATTCCTAAAAGCCGCAAAAAATGCTGGTTCAATTCAGGAATTTTTGAAAATAATGTTGCTGTTTTGAGATATAATAGACCTTCTGTACTATATGTCGAAAGTGAAAATTGCATGAAAGAATTCTAGGTTACCCCTTCACCCCTTTAATTGCATTGATGAATTATACGGTCTACGTTAGTTCCGTGATAACCTTATAGCCATTTGCAATCTTTCACAGAAATGTAATAAATGGAGTGACATTGCTTCTTACAGAAATAGAAGTAAAGTTGTATGCCACCCCTTGAGATAATGTTTTCATGGTTACCGATCTGCATTCCTTCATTAGTTTGTTAAAATAAATTAAATTAGTTTTCTGGGAATATTTCAGAAACTGTTGGATTTAGAGCCTTATAATGTAGTTTTCGAGGACCCTCTAGGGCCCCCTAGTTTTGTTGCTGGCACCGAGGGGATTTATCTCGTCGTTGTACGCCATAATATAATACTAATAATAATGTAATATAGGGAGAAATTATAACATCTAATTTTTTTTTATTTTTAATTCAGCCAATGGCCATGTACTTCAGGACGGGTCAGGGAAGGGATATTATCAGAGAAAGAAGCATTCATATCTTGCATGAGCAAAATGGAAATGGCCTACCATTTAACTAAGGACATCTATAAGAAAAGTCAATATCCTTCAACGCAAAACTAAAACATTACTGCAGTGTCATCCGTCCGGAGATCTTGCATGCTTCTGAATGCCTCACGATGAACAAAAAAGGCTTGATCGAGAAACTGGAGGCCAAAGAAAGGAAAATTTTGAGAAAGATATTGGGTTCCATCAAAGACAATGGGGAATACAGAAGACGGCATAACCATGACCTATATACTCATGTGGAGAAGATAAGCAACGTCATCCGGAAGAGGAGGTTACCATTTATTGGGCATGTGAAACGATTGAACCCAGCGAGACTGACCAACCGCAACATAACTTACTTTCAGGAGAGGAAAACAAAATGGGCCTGGTTCATTGAACTGGATAAAGATCTGAAAGAAGTGGGGATTACACCAACAGACATTCAGGAGCGCGCCCCACTCAAAAGGAAACTTCAAGCTTGTAAAGGTTTCCAAGAAAAACCGAAGCAGAAAACGGGAAAGATTTGGACCCAGGAACGGAAGGAAGTCCACCGAGAACGAATGCGGGCGTACAGGGCAAACATCAAAGCCAGTAGGAGACGGTTGGAATGACGCGGTCCATAGATGGCCTATACGAAATCAATGAATGAATGAATGAATGAATAATACGGGGATAGGAATATAATAGACCTGCCGTACCACACCCGCAGGTGTAAATCGCGTGAAAAAATTCTCGAGTACCCCTTGATCCCCTTAAGCGCATATACGTATTGATGAATTTTACGGCTTAATTTGGTTCCGTGATAACCTTCTAGCCGTTTGCAAACTTTCACACTAATGTAATTAATGGAGTTGCATTGCGTCTTACAGCAATAGAAGGACCTCTGAGAATCCGTTGGCATGGTTAATGGCTTGCATTCGTTCATTAGTTTATTAAATTAAATTAGTTTTCTGGGAATATCTGAAAAACGGTTGGTCTTCGGTCCTTAAAATGTGGTTTTCGGGGCCCCGAGTTTTGTCTCTCACATCGAGGGGCTGAAAATGAGTTTTGTCTCGTCCTTCTACGCCTATTTCAGCATGTATTTTAAGGGGGTAGGCCCCCTTTTATGAGAGCTACGGAGAAGAGTTACATCAATAATTAGTGTCGTGCCTCTGATGGATATCTGTACCAAATTTTACGTTGATACACCCAGCCGTTCTCGAGTTATAAGGGAACAAATTTGTCCACAGACAAACAAACAAACAAACAGACAGACAAACAAAAACATTATTTTCGCGCGCATCCATCATAAAACAGTCTGAAACGTGTAAACATCTCAAATTTCCGTATTCAGAAGAAACAAAAACACACAAATTTTCATTTTTAGCCTATTTTCAATTTTGAAAAAATAGGCTTATGAGATCACCTTTTGTCCGTGTGTGTGTGTGTGTGTGTGTGTGTGTGTGTGTGTGTGTGTGCGCGTGTGTGTGTGATTCGTGTGTGTGTCCCCCCCTAATAAAATCGAAACGGCTGGAGCGATTTCAATGAAACTCGAGAAGTTCATAGCACTATTCCCGGCGACCTCGACCGTGCCCTTCAAATTTTGTTACGTCTCTCCAATCCAACATGGCAGCTGTGCGAAATACTTCACTAGCATTCAATATCTCCGAAACTATTACCGATATCGCCCTGAAATTGTGTACGGTGATAAAGGGTACTGCTAGAAGTTCACCTATGAGACTTTCAAAAACCTGGTGACTACAAAACCAACATGGCGGCCAAGCGAAGTTGAGACATTTAAATAGACTTTTCTCGCGATTTAACTATCTAAATGTAATGAAACTTGGTACAGCAAATGTTTATACACATTGTAATGCACAGGAGTCTAATTTAGTTCAATTGTTTACATAACCTCAAAATGGCGGCTGTGCGAAATATTTCACTGACATTCTATATCTCCGAAACTATTACAGATATCACCCTGCAATTTTGTACGATGACAAAGGGTACTGATACAGGTATACCTATGTATATTTCATAAACCTGTAAAGTACGAAACGAACATTGCGACCAAGCGAATTTAAAATATTTTAATAGACTTTTCTCGTGATTTAACTCTCTGAGCGCAGTGAAATGTGGTACAGTAATTGATTTTTCAGATTGTAATGCACTGATATCTAATTTTATTCAATTGCTTACATAACCTCAAGATGGCGGCTGTGCGAAATTTTAAAATTAAGTTTTAATTTCTTGTGTCGTAATCATGCGATGGAAGTGAAAGTTTGAATAATGAACTTAGGCAATAATTGTCCTTGAATGGTACATAACACTATGGCCTATACACATAACACTCCTAAATGGTGAGCTCCCGAAATATTTAGACGGTTCTCAATATCTATGAATCTTTTACAGCAACCAAACTGAATTTTTTATGTTCATAGAGACTATGAACATATGTTCACCTATAGGACTTTCAGGAACCTGGTGAGCACAAATCCAACATGGCGGCGACGCGAAGTATAAATATTTAAATGGACGTTTCTCGCGAATTAACTATCCGAGTGCCGTGAAACGTTGCACGTTAAATGCTTATACAAATGTTGATCCACTGGCATCTAATTTATTTCAATGGCTTGCATTATCACAAGATGGCTGCTGTGCGTAATTTTAAAATCTCGTTTTTACTTCTTGTTGTCTAATCATGCGATTGAAGTTTGAATACCACACGTACACAATAATCTTAATGTAATAGTACAAAAATAAAAATCCAACCTGGCGACCATCTGAAATATTTAGACGGTTCTCAATATCTACGAATCTGTTACAGCAATTAAACTGAAATTTTATATGTTGATTGTGGCAGTTAACATAAGTAGGATATATGAAAATAGGCTGTATAGTTCTTCACGGAACTACTTGTTATATATAGAGAGATATACTGCACCGCTCGGTGTTGACCGTGTTTTATTGCACAGATTCTGGTTTTACTCGCTAACCGTTGGAGATATACGAAAAGTGATAAGGACCTTTCGGATAGAAAATTAAATGTTAAAGCTCATAGATACCATCGAAAGTTTGCTATTTCTTAGCGTTCTCTTTTTATTTGAAAAGGAAATATGAAATTTTGAAACCAAGGGGTGTAGTGACGTCACAAATGTCGGTTTTACTCGCTAACTGTTGGAGATACACGAAAAGTGATAAGGACCTTTCGGATAGGAAATTAAATTTCAAAGCTCATATGTGCCATCAAAAGTTTTCTATTTCCTACCGTTCTCTTTTTATTTGATATGGAAATATGAAATTTTGAAACCAAAGGGTCTAATGACGTCACTAAAATAGTCGCCATTTTTTAATAGTGCAAAGTTTCGGAATCAAAAGTATCCTATATGTAAACCTGGTAAATCAGCTACATCCATGCAAAATTTCATTTAAATCGGACCAGTGGTTCTTGAGTTATTGAGGAACAGATAGACAGACAGACACACACCATCTCATTTTTAGCCTATTTTCAATTTTGAAAAAATAGGCTTATGAGATCACCTTTTGTCCGTGTGTGTGTGCGTGCGTGTGTGTGTGTGTGTGTGTGATTCGTGTGTGTGTCCCCCCCTAATAAAATCTAAACGGCAGGAGCGATTTCAATGAAACTCGGAAAGTTCATAGCAGTATTCCCGGCGACCTTGACCGTGCCCTTCAAATTTTGTTACGACTCACCAATCCAACATGGCGGCTGTGCGAAATATTTCACCAGCATTCAATATCTCCGAAACTATTACCGATATTACCCTGACATTTTCCATCGTGATAGAGGGAACTACTATAAGTTCACTTATGTGACTTTTTAAAACCTGGTAACTACAAAACCAACATGGAGGCCAAGCGAATTTGCGACTTTTAAATAGACGTTTCTCGTGATTTGACCAACCAAACGCAATGAAACTTGGTACAGTGTATGTTTATATACATTGTAATGCACCGACATCTAACTTCGTTCAATTGTTTACATAATCACAAGATGGCGGATGTGCGAAATATTTCACCGGCATTCTATATCTCTGAAACTATTAGCGATATCTCCCTAAAATTTTGTACGGAGATAAAGGGCACTACTGGAAGTCCATCTATAAGGCTTTCAAAAACCGCTTAACTACAAAATGAACATGGCGGCCAAGTGAATTTGAAAATTTTAAATAGACCTTTCTCGCGATTTAATGTTCCAAGCGCACTGAAACCTGGTACAGGAAATATTTATACACATTGTAATCCACTGGTATCTAATTTAGTACAATTGTTTATATAACCTCAAATGGCGGCAGAGCGAATTTTAAAATTAAGTTTTTATTTCTTGTGATGTAGTCATGCGATCGAAGTGAAAGTTTGAATAATGAACCTACGCAATAGTTTTCCTTTAATGGTACATGACTCTATGGCCTATACATTTAACAATCCAACATGGCGACCATCCGAAATATTTAGGCGATACTGAATATCTACGAATCTATTTTAGCAATCAAACTGCATTTTTTATGTTCATAGGGGCTATGAACTTAAGTTCACCTATATGACTTTAAATAACCTGGTGATCACAAATCCAACATGGCGGTGACGCGAATTATAAATATTCACATGGACGTTTCTCGCAATTTAACCATCCGAGTGCAGTGAAACTTGGTATAGTAAATCCTTATACGAATGTTAATCCACTGGCATCTAATTTATTTCAATTGTTTCCATAACCTCAAGATGGCAGCTGTGAAAAATTTTAAAATCTCCTTGTTTTTTCTTGTGTCGTAATTATGCGATTGAAGTTTGAATACTACACGTTCACAATAATCTGCATGTAACAGTACATAACTCTAGGACCTACATATATAAAATCCAACGTGGCGACCATCCGAAATATTTAGTCGGTTCTTAATATCTACGAATCTATCACAGCAATCAAACAGAAATTGTGTATGTTGATAGTGGCAATTAATATAAGTAGGATACATGAAAATAGGCTGTATAGTTCTTCACGGAACTACTTGTTATATATTAGTATGATAATGTCCTTATGCTGCATTATTTTTAAATTGTTGACAGTGTTTACCTACAAGCTGACTTTTGTATTACAAATCAGAAATACAGTAACTTTTTCGTGATATTGCAGATTGTTCTATGAATAGTATTTGTCTCTGTTATTTGGCTTAAATTGTAACGGGTAATTATCCTGCTCTATGACTATGCTAATTTGTAATGGAACCGGATGTTAAATTATGATATGAGTTGAAAACATGTTAATAACATAATTAAACTACGAATATATATTATTATGCGATAATTTTCGGCTGATAAGGACCAACCAGTAAGTAATGATACTTTCCTATAAGAATAGCGGACATTATATAGTTCGATTCTATTCGTTCACAATTTTTTCCTATGTTTATATATTTATATTACCCATTAACCCCGCCAACCTGGACCCAATGTTTGGGAAGCCAGGCTCTGCCTGTCTCAAGCCAGGTCAATGTGGTAAGTGCTAGAGTAACACACATTAAAAAAAACTTGGTCCAGCTGGCCCGACTGGTAGTACCTTGTAAGGGTCCCTTGCCAGGGATATGGTGAAGTACTCAACGGCATGGACAGTGGAGTAGATGGACCACGGAACAGTAAAAATGGCGGAAGAGGCAGCCCAGTACTCGGAATAATGATTAAAAGGTATTTGGTATATGGTACTGTTCCCGAAATTCACATAGCGAACACCTATTATCCGAGGATGGGAAGGATCGCAATGACTGTTGATACCCAGCTAGATAAACCAACAAATCCCGCTAGATGGTTCACTAGGAATCTCTCGGTTCATTATGTTTAAAACACGATCGTACTACTAACTAGCTACAATTAAAACTCCTACTACAAGTATGGTAGGACAAAACTCTCGGAATATCGAGGGTGAACGGTTAAAATTAAGTGGGCGCCTGTATCTAACCAGTAGTACCACCGCCTTTAATTGTTAAATGAAGAAATCGTGAAATTCTATAAAAGGAAGAGGCAGACTAAATAGTGCCTGCCAATGTTTATTCAAAAGGTTGTCACTCAAACAATTACAAAACATATGCTCAAAGCATTCTCAACATAATTAAATCAAATCTTCACCTGTTGACACCTGAAATACTTGTGAATTTCATCACAATCTAGGACATTACCCTGTCCTTCCTTACTATAAATGCCTTCTAAAAATAGACATTAGGTCTCAAACTTTTCAACGTAGATCAACGTATTAATCCAACTGTATATCTGAGATTCGCTTCTCCTCAAGATACTACTATTGTTTACATTCAAATATCCCTACAAAATACTATTTCGTTATATCGCACCCTAATGTTCCACAATTCTATAAACATATAAATTGTCTTAATATCGTTACCATTATTTAATTTATTTACAATATTTATAATTATCACGACCTGCATGATATCACTATCTAGATCTTTATAGATCTCCATAGATCTCTCTGGCTCTCTCCTATATCCTTTCTTCATTTAAATCTTTCATTAATATCTATTTCGTCTCTTTCGGTAGGTATCTCAATGCAATTGAACATAAGTAACAACCATCTTCATGGTTAACTTTACCTCTTTATCGTGGTTTGTGGTGCTTTAAGAACATTGCACACATCGCAATAACTTTGTTGTTCCAACAACAACATTAACATTACACTCATTAGTCTTTATATATCGCTTATACTCGTGGACATAATACTCCTATCGTTGCATTGAACAAATCTCTTAAAATTTGCGTCTTACCACTTGCGCATACGTCTTCAACAACGACGTTCATCTAACCATTACTAAGCACGGAATTCCAACAATAATAAATATAATATTCCATTTCAACACACCGCCTGGGATGCGAGAAAATCAGTATGCCTACTACTGTAGTTATTCAAATACTATGAAATAACTTTCAATTTACAAATATACAACTAGCGTTTATACATCGTCCTCGAGCCATTATATTACCATTTCTTGTTCCTTTACCTTGCAACGCATTATTTATTTATGCAATCTTCCATTTACTACCTTGCTATACCGATTCAGTTGCGATATCTTTACTCACTTGTCATATACATTCCATAAATTACCACGCTAAAATTTTAACCAAATACTTAGAAGATCTGCATCTGTATATGCCATCGAACAAAAATAATACATATCCACTCATTCTGTGTTCACATCTGCAAAGAAATGCTTAACAACATTCCTTCAAGCTTACGTTGCATAATAACTGAGTGTATCAACTACACCTCGTATCTCAATACATGTCATGCTTACATTAGCATTAAGTCTTTCGTTCGATAGTGAGCTAGAATTGCTCTTTCATTAAACACAGCTGATTGCTTACAAAATACATTCATGTATTTTAAACTATTTACGTGCTTTCAAAGCCTTGTATAACAATCATGCTTATTACATTCTACTGCAGCAACGAATAGCGTGCTGGTAATTCTTAGTAAAGCTTATTACATTGCTTAATATCTCTCTAAAGCTTTCTGTGAACAATATATAGCGTTCTATAACGTCTTACATCATTTTATAGCGTTTAAACAATGTATACAGTCTTACTTGGCGTTATACCTAATATGAACCTTTGTATAGCGTTCTACACAACATAAACCTTCTTGTAGCATTCCACGATCTAAAACACGCATTTACGCATACCGGAATTCAATTACTATCAATAAAGCAGACGAGGAATTAATTTTACAATACGTCAAACGACACACGGTGACGTGTAATTTTATTACAAACTCTAATATGACTGAAATGTCATCTAACATGACTGACCAAACAATTAAAAGTAATGAAGATTAACATGGTCATAAATTTTGGTCAGAACAAGATCTTCACAACATGGCAACAACTACTAAATGAATCGTAAACCCTCAAATACCTTACTGCCCGTACGTCTCTTGACAAACTGCGGTAGCGGTGAGCAGCTGAGAACGAGATTCCTTTCGCTGCGTTCTCCAAATGCCTGCTTGCGGAGCTCGGCTGCTTCTCTGGCCACCATGTGGTCCAGCTGTGGCGGTCCACAACAGTACGTCACCTCGAACGACCTGAGTTGAACCAGCGCTGCTCCCCCAGCCTCGTAACTCAAACGCGTTCTGGCATCTCGCGTACGTTTCTGAATCAGATGATTCTGTCGTCACTCTTCGTACGGCAGCTCTCTCGATGTTCTACGGTGAATACATATGGTATGACGATAATATTGCGAGAATTCCATGGTGTTATTGGATCCTCCACTAGTAGAGTTGCATTTTGTGACATTTTTGAACTACAGTTGGAAATGTGGTAGTTTGTCTTCATAATTCCTTCTTATAATTCCTTATTATACACCTGGTGTCCACATCACTGATTGTAGATTATTTCCCCATCATATCGCTTAACAAGTCATAACTCCCTCTGTAGAGTTCAGATTATAACATGCTTTCTGGATTGATTCGGTCGACGTAGTAAATAGCTGTTAAATATTTCTGAAGTATCGTTCATAAATATACTTCTCCTGAGATTTAGTGTATATCTCGAGAAATCGTAGAATTATAATCGCAGTCAGTCTTCTTCTTATGCTACGTAAAATACGTATAATGCAGTAATGTTTCTCTGCTTCAAATTATTGCGTTCATTAGGACTGCAAGTTCTCAACGGGGCTTCCTTCTATTTCTTGACCAGACGAAAGCGCTCGCCTCCCGGTATCTCCTCCTTCCTCGCTGACTCGAATTCTGTAATATTTGCTGGAGCCTTAATTAGCACGACTTGACATGTCAATCGCTCAGTGTTGAATGAATCTGGTGTCGAAGCAAGGCTTGCCTCCTCTGCATAAAAATGGCGTCTTAGCGCGAAAAAAAACAGCGTCTGTCCAATTCTTATCAGAATATCTCTCAAACAATGCTTAATCTCAAGCAAACCTTCAGTCCATAATTATTTATTTTCTAACACCTTCGTATTTCCATACTCGAATTGTTTCTAATTATTTCAATAAATAATCATAATTGTATCCGTGCTAATATCTGTAAATTATTTGATTGGCTTAGCTGCGATCACGTGACTCCTCTGTGTATTCTTGGCGCGTGGCTCGGCGTGCGTTCGGCTTGAGGTGTCGAGGGGTCGTGCGCAAAACCATCTACTCTCGGAAGACTCTGTCTGTCTGTCTCTCTCACACACACACGTCAAAAACTGATTCTGAGCCGGCGTAATTTGTCAGGAACTCAACGAAATGTCGATTTCCAGCACCAACTAAGCATTGTTCTTTCCATGTTAAAAATATAGGCTACAGATCATAAATTTAAGCATTTCTCTCCTTTTCTTGCTTTTATAAAGGCTTATAGCAAGACCACATCTTCTTGCCAGCATTAACTACATGCATGTGCGGCGTATAATATGTCCAAACTCCTTTTAATAAAATTAAAACTCTCTCGTAACACAGGTTCGATTCTCGACTGCAGCATATCCTGGGGATCAATAAATTCGGGCTTAGTACCAAATATCATGTTAAGGGGACGACGGTTTCACATGTTAGTGGCGGTATCCCGACAGCGTCTGTTTCACATGTTAGTGGCGGCTGATACTTGTAATACTCAGAAGTGGAACTCTGAGTTTAACCGACTGACATGTCAGTCAAAACATCAATTAAATCACCATGAATAGTGCACCTTCTAGAGCAATAAATTACCACAGGGGTTTCAGTCCCAGACTGGTCAATTCGGATTTTGGGGAGACCACAGATGTGTGCAAGGAGGTTAAGTCGGAGTACCTCAAATCCCCATAGGAACATTCTTAAAGCATGATCTCGGCTTTGGCTAACGCCCTTTAATGTCAATTCCCTTTTGAAAGTTGGTAAATCAAAAAAATATCTTAAATAAAGCTAGAGAACGTATTATAAAAATTATTGCATACCAAGAATCACGGTACACAGATTATGTCCTTTTGATTGTGAAAACTTCAGGATGTTTAAAGGAAAGCCAGGAGAACGAATCATGGCCCAGTGTCCACAATTTGGGAGAGGATTTATAGTGGATAAATCAATACTTGAAACAGTTGTGACATTCAAGTCCTACTCTGGTCGTCTTTCCACCATAACGATAAAATCAGGGAACAAAATCTATACTCTAATTAGTGGTCATGCACCAACTAAAATCACTAACAAGGAAGCATCGGAGAAAGCGGAACAATTTTGGAATCAATTAGATAATGTTTTACAAAGAATTCTACAACATCATGTTAAAATTCTTATGGGTGACTTCAATGTACGAATTGGCAATGACAGGAAATATCGATATTGGGTTGGGAAACGGTCTGGCCATAAGCAAATTAATAAGAACGGCATGAGGCTCATCCAGTTATGCAGAAGTCATGATTTATTTTTTAAATAATCCTTCTTTAAGAAACTCTCTTTTAAAACTAGGACTTGGATCTCACATAAATCCTTATTGGGTGAGTATCAACTGGACTGGATCATGTTAAATTTTCCCATTCGTAAACTGCAGAAATCATGAAACTAGAAGTACTGAAAGGCCTGGACTGAGATTCTGATTATTATCCAAATTCTTTTCCCTTGATGTGATCCCTGAGAAACGAAACTTTACAAAAAGAGTTCCTCAACGTAAGCATGATATAGAGAATATTAAAGGTAATAAAAACTTCATGAAAGGAACTGAAGAAATACATCCACAAAATTGGCAGCAACTTCAAGCAGGACTCTTACAAACAGCTGCAAACAAAGCCCCGTTAACAAGAACAAGAAAACACCCGTGGTGGACAGATGAATGTGACCAGTTAATACAACTTAGGCAGCAAACCTGGCATAATTGGTCATGCAATAAAACTCCAACCACAATTCAAGAACTTAAAAACGTTAGGATGATAGTTACAAAATCAATAAGGAGAATTCGTAAGCAAAGTGAAGATTTTAAATTAGAATCTATAGAAGAGGACTTTCGGTAACATAAGACACGAAACTATTATAGAACGTTCAAGCAAAAGTTGATAAAGTATTCTTCGCCATCGCTCCATTTTATTAATGAAAATGTAGAATTGGCTTATATTATAGATGCAAACTGTACAATCCTTGCAGTATACTTATCTAAATTACTTAACAGTGACTTACCACAAGAAAAGTTCAAGTTCATCAATTCTTATAAAATTAATCAAGATTCAACCCCACCGACTGCAAAAGAGATTAAAGAAATAATTCGATCACTAAAAATGCCCCTCGGATTGGAAGTTGGCGATAATCCTGTAATATTTATTGGAATCCGGAACTTGTGTTTGAGTGGCAACTCTGTGAAAGTTTCTATGATTGTATATCTATGGATTGTTCAGTGTTCTTTGATTGTGATATTAGAGCGCTTGAGTGGTGGAATCTGGAACTTGTTTTGAGTGGCTACACTGTGAATTGCAGGGAGATGTGAAGACAATGGGTCAACAAGAAGTATCTGGAACAAGCGAAATTATGAGGTTATGAATGATATTATAAAATCCACACCGATTGCATGAAATTATATGGAATTAATAATTTTTGTTTAACCTGTGAAAAGTAGAGATATTCTATATCCCTTACCGCATCTTTACGGACATATTGCTGCTGTCTCAAACATAGCCCATTCCTCATGATTAATGCAAGAAAATGGAGATTATGGGAGCTAGGAGTTTCGGAAATTATATATTATTTGGTGACGGGATTATTGTCACATTTATGATACATTCCCCATTCTTCAACAAGTAAGTGACATCCCAAGGAATTATATGTGTATTGCAGTAGATCTATATTTCCCTTATTTACTGAAGTGTTCTGGTTGGTAACGGAGACACGCCACACCTGGGGATGAGAGTATTCTCGTGCAGCATAATAAAATATTTTTCATAGAAAATAACATATGAAATGGCGCCATCCCGTGTTTTATCTTCTTAAAGATATCTATATAAATATTGTAAAATTACAGAAGAACATTACATTTGTCACCTCAACGATGGGCACGAGAACCAGGGCACATCAGTGTAGGGGTAGGAATGTCTATATATTGTGCAAGTGATTTTGGGGCTAGTGTTAGGAAGTATAATTCAGTATGTCGGCAATAGATATGAAGTTAAGAAGTGGTCTTGATAGTGAATGGAACGCTGACAATATGCAGAATGGCGATAGTGTGAGTGATATTGAGAGCGTAGATAACAATACTATGATGGCAGAGAGTATCTCAAGTACTAATAAAGAGAAAGGAATGTCGGAAGATTCATTAGGTGCGATCATGAGAATGCTGAGTGAAAAATTTGATGAGAGTAATAAGAATAATCAGGGGATGAGAGAAGGGATAAGTATGCAAAATCAGGAGATGAGTAGGGACATAAGAGATGCGATGGATAAAAAATAAGGAAATTAATCAAAAGCTAGACTATGTGGTCAGGGAGAATGAGGAACTAAATAGAAAGTATGGGACGCTGCAGGAGAGTATCAGGGGGTGAAACAAGAGATTAGAGATGAGATAAGGAGTATGTTATAAGAAAATGCTAAGGTATTTATAATAGAAGAAGAGCAGATTGTAGATGAAAATGAATTAGAGATAAGAAAGAAAGTAGATAAAAGTAGCATAAGGTAAAAAAAATGTAGGTGAGAATAGAGTAGATGAGAGGAAGTATCTGTGAGAGGAGACGTTAGGTGAATGTGATTTTGTTAAGAATGGTTTGAGGGAAATGGTAGAAGATTTTAACCAGAAGAATTTAGAAAGTATTCAGGAGATTCAGGAGAAGCATGGAGTGTTGAGAGATAGATTAGAGAATAGAGAAGGGAGTATTAAAGAAAAAGTGGAGAGTATAGAGAGGAAGATAGATGAGCTTGAAATAAGATTACGTTATAAGATATGGCGATGTTGTAAAGACATATATCTGAGAGGACATAGTAGGCGACGACGAGGAATCAGATGTGGAGGTAGACGTCGCGGCTGTAGAGATCGAAATCGCCTAAGTCATAGAGGAAAACGAGGGATAGACCGTAAAAGGCGAAGAAGAAAGAAATGTTGTGGAGGTAAGCGTAGAGGTCACCGCCGACATATTAGAGGATGACGCTTTAATGGAAATGGAGGGGATGGATATTTTAGGCGAGATAATATTGAAAATGGCACTGGGGATACGTCTCGTTTAAGAAGAAATGATAGAACTAGGTCTAGAAGAGCAGTAGGAGCTGGTCATGTTAGAGCACGGACAAGAGATAGAGCCCATTGCTATAATGAATCTAATGATACAGATGTTGACGAAGATGACAATGAACCTAAAAGTATTGACATTTCGGATAAAGTTGATGTCAAGAAAAGAGTTAAGTTGGAAGCTAAAGCTGAGAAGAAGGTCCATACAGATATTGAATTACGAAAACGAGACGAAAAGGAAGAATATAACTTAGATTTGTATATTAGAATTGGTCAAGATCATTTTTTTATCTGGACGAAAAAATTAATGTGATGGGGGCGCGTGCCGCTATTTGTTGTCTTAGATATGAATTAGGTGTTGGAGGCATATTGATGTCTATTTTCTTACTTTCTGATACATTTGCACAGTGTATATATATTCGTTGATATGCTGTACTATATATGTTTTTCATTGTGGGCATTACTTAATATTTTTCTTATTTTGAGTTATTCTGTGGATATTCTTCGTTTTCTTTTATGGTACCTTTTGTTCATTCATATTATTGCAGCTTTTGCATTGTTTCTTTAACTTAGTTTTTGGCAGTAATTCCGTACAATTGAGAAAGATATCCAATATTTCATAGTTAGCAATTTAAAATTGGTACATCGTTTAGTATATTTGAAGGAGACCCAAGAATTGCAATCAAATGTGGAGAGCTTTGACAAGTTTATGATTGAGGACCAAGATTTACATTCAGCTGATAGTCATTGGGAAGTTGAAGTGTGATATCCGAGGTTTCGGCTAGTAAAATGTGAAGGCTTGGAAAAGAAGAGATCTTGGATCTATGGGAAGTCATTAGATAGTGGAGGAAAGTATTCCGATTGTTTGATCTTCAGGACATAGGTTCCTTATGTGACTTTATTTTGTACGATGTCATGAAATATGCACTTGTCCGGATATGATGGAAGGAGATATTTTAAGTCAGTAGGAAAAGAAATTGTTTGATGAAGAGATAGTTATGGGATCGTCAGCAGATGGTTGTTGGAAATATTTGTGTACATGGGTGCAAGTTGCAGTATTGCATCAGCCTCATCGAGCTTGACAGACAAAGTGATGTAGAGCAGAAATTGAGTCGTCGATCTCTATGATTCCTTGGAACATGCTGTATGTGGCTCCAACATTTAACCTAAATCCAGAGGGTAAATTTATTCTTTGAGTATTCTTCGAAACAAAGAGCAACATGGAGAAACTTGAAGATGAGGTGGCCTTGGTGCATGCGGACTTCATGACTTCAGAAAAAGCTGAAAATTTATGATACCCATGGTGGATATGAATACATAGGGAAAGTTTGGATGGATAGTCCAGGTCCCAATGTGTCAAGATTTTCTATATATATTATGTTGAATGTGTTTCATAAATACCTCTAATGTGATATTATTATCAGTATTTCTGGGGGCGATGTAATATTTATTGGAATCCGGAACTTGTATTTGAGTGGCAACTCTGTGAAAGTTTCTATGGATTGTTCAGTGTTCTTTGATTGTGGTAATAGGGCGCTTGAGTGGTGGAATCTGGAACTTGATTTTTGAGTGGCTACTCTGTGAATTGCAGGGATATGTGAAGACAATGGGTCAACAATAAGTAACTGGAACAAACGAAATTATGAGGTTATGAACGATATTATAAAATCCACACCGATTGTATGAAATTATATGGAATTAATAATTTTTGTTTAACCAGTGAAAAGTAAAGATATTCTATATCCCTTACCGCATCTTTACGGACATATTGCTGCTTTCTCAAACATAGCTCATTCCACATGATTAATGCACGTCAATGGAGATTATTGGAGCTATGAGTTTTGGAAATTATATATTATTTGGTGACGGGATTATTGTCACATTTATGATACATTCTCCATTCTTCAACAAGTAAGTGACATCCCAAGGAATTATATGTGTATTGCAGTAGATCTATATTTCCCTTATTTATAAAAGTGTTCTGGTTGGTGTCGGAGACACGCCACACCTGGGGATGAGAGTATTCTCGTGCAACATAATAAAATATTTTTCATAGTAAATAACATATGAAATGGCGCCCTCCCGGATTTTTTCTTCATAGAGATATCCATATAAATATTGTAAAATTTAAAAAACATTACAATCCATCCCATACACAAAACAAAAAAGGAAGTAAAAACTGACCCAAACAATTATCGAGATGTATCCCTTATTCGGGCCACATTCAACATTCTTTCAAAAGTTTTACTAAACCGTGCGGAGCTTCAAGTAGATAATCAAATCGGTGAATATCAAGGTGGATTCAGGAAGGGACGGTCACATGCAGAGCAAATTTTGAATTTGAAAAACATCATACTATATTTTCGCAACACAACTAACAAAAAATATGTCATAACGTTTGTGGATTTCGGGAAAGCATATGACAGTATAAATCGCGCATCACTCTTTAATGTTTAACAGAATTTGGACTTGACCAAAAAACAAGAAATATTATCAAAGACACACTTACAGCTAGACAGAGACTAAAGTAAAATATATGGGTGGATTAAGTGAAGAATTTGAAACATATACAGGCATCCGTCAAGGGGATGGAATTTCCCCACTACTTTTCAATTGTGCCCTGGAAAGGGTTGTTACAGATTGGAGAAAAGCAAGGGCACCATCTCACCGACTAGGGCCAAAGATTAAGGGTATTCAAATAGACTGTCTGGCGTTTGCTGATGATATGGCACTAATTGCTGAAGACATCTCTGATGCACAGAAGCAGATCACTATCTTGGAAGAACAAGCAGCAAAAAAACTAAATTGATGACTAACATAAAAAATGCTCCTCATGAAATTGATATTAACGCTAACAAAATTCCTAGAGTAAAGGAATTTAAATACTTAGGTGAATGCGTTACAGAATATGGCAAAGAAAATAAATCTGTAACATCAACAATCCAGAAAATGGAGGTTGCTTTTCAATACAGAGAAAATGTTTATAACAAGCAATGCTTGTCATGGAATAGTAAAATTCGCCATTACTTAACAGTGATTAAACCGGAAGCTCTTTATGCTTCAGAAACGCTCAATTTACAACTAAAAACATTAAAGGAACAATTAGAGATTAAGGAAAGGAAAATTATGCGAAATATCTTAGGGCCCAGAATTAAAAGTGGCATACACTATCCAAAACTCAACTCTGAAATATATATGAAAATTTCTAAACTTACCGATACCTTGAGAATGGGACGAATTCAATTTTTGGGCCATTTGGAGAGAATGAATCATACGAGACTTACTTACCGAATCCACAAATTTCAGCAGAGCAAACGTACAAGACCAAAGTGGTATAAACAGGTACCTAGTGGAGATGGGATCGCCAGATCTGATGAATAGAAATGCTATCAGGAATTGTGTTCACATAAGGGGTTTTGAGGAAGATCAGAAGAAACCAACACGACGTGCATGGTCGGAGAAACAGAAACTACAACAATCCATGCATATGAAGAGCTATTGGGCAAGGAGGAAGGCTCAACATACGTTGATTCCGCGTGGTCCGAAGTGACCCATCCGCGAGAAGAAGATGAATATTAGCCATTTTAGTGCTTACTTACAGAAGTTATTTAACAGCCTAATGTTATATTGTCATGAGTTACAATCACTCTGGATTCCGGTATAGCACCTTAGAGATTAGTAATTAGTAAGAGAATTTATTTTTTATCTTAAGAAATACTTTAGATGAGGAAGTGAAATGTATTCAGAATCTAAGCATCATATTTGACATTATACTGGGATTATACACTGATTAATTTACTTTAACTTGATGCGTACGAGGTAATATGCATGTAAATTATTTTTACATCAAGATTGTTCCTTAATGTGCTGTTATAATAAACACTGAGCTATGTACAGGAATAAGTAATTTCACATTATTCACGTAATTTGTGCGGGATTGAAAATCATAAGTATATTTGACCCCACAATGAGGACTTAATCTTCCAATCATTATATAATTTAAATATTATTTCCTATCAAGAAGGTAGTTGATACATTTTAAAAATAATAGTGATAACTATGTGAACACTGCTATAAGACGTCTTAATTACCCCATTAAATTAAAAATAAACACTTTGGGAAAAGTAATTGTGAGACCGATTTCTCGAGAAATTGTGTATATACATCCCTTTTTACTATTGTTGCATGCTCTGCTACGTTATTGTACTCCACAGTACTTTTCGACTAGGCTTACTGTGAGTTAATATTGCACTTGAGTAGCAACAGAGTTGAGGAGAACAATGCTCTAATCTCACATAGGGGCAAAATTTATATGTTCTAAGAAATATATTAGCATGTATCTTTCTATAACATATAAAGACACCTCCCGGGCAACGCCGGGTACAATAGCTAGTATGTTATAAACATAAGATAAAATGCCAAAATTCCGATGTGTATCGCCATTTTAACCACACATTGTATAAATGTATAGTAAAGATGGGGATACATACTTTACAAATATCAGCTAGAATGCCAAAATTTGGATGTGTATTGGGATCTTGACCAGACCTATATAGGTAGGGTTACCATCCGTCCGGATTTCGTCCGGACAGTCCGGATTTTAAACATGTGTCCGGTTTGGCGTCAAGATTTAAAAATTGTCCAGAAACCGAATACGTGGCAAATATTTGGGGAAATTTTACTTCACACCGCATATAGGTTGGTCACATTGAGCACCAGGACTGCTCAGGCGGCTGCACCTGTTCTGTGTGCCGCTCCTGTCGCCATTTTATTTGGAAGGAGTGCGTTCAGTCAGTTTAGTGCTACTATTTTGTTCGCTGGATTGCGCCATTTCTAGACGTTTTATGCTATTAGTTTTTAAGTACATAACAACAAAGTAGTGTTATAAATTGGCAAAATGCCGAAGCGTAAGTGTGTTTTTAACGACAAACTTAAAGAAGAATATAAGTTCCTGAGACAGTGCCAAAATAGCAATGATCGCGTGAGGTGTACGGTGTGCAATTCAGAATTTTCGGTGGAACATCGTGGACGCTATGATATAGAAAATCATTTGCAGACTGAAAGACATAAGAAAGGCGAATCAAGCAGCGTCCTCGGCAAGTATTAAAACATTTTTTAAAAATACTGATGCCACTGATGCTGAGCTGCAATGTTCAGCAAAAGAAGCTACTTTTGCCTACCATACTGCAATGCATGGACTTAGTTTCAAAACGTCTGATTGCAATGCCAAACTGATTAAAAAGCTTTTTGAACCGAAATTCTCGGGAGCTCGTACTAAGACCGAAGCCATCATTGTAAATGTAATATCCCCTTACATATTTGACAAACTTCTCAAAGATCTGAAGGATGCAAATTTCATTACACTAACAATTGACAGTTCCAACAGAAAAGAGGTTAAATTGACTCCTGTTTGTGTTCGCTATTTTAACCAAAATGAAGGTGTTAACGTGAAGCTGTTATTTTTATTATGAACTTCCAGGTGAAACCTCTGATATCTTAGTAGAACATGTTTTAAAATGCATCAAAAAGTTCTCTATTGACTCCAGGGTCGTATGCCTATGCGCTGACAACACCAATACCAACTTTGGTGGTGTTAAAAGGCAGGGCCAAGGAAATGTATTTCGCAAACTTCAAAATGCCCTCTCAAGGCCAATTCTTGGCATTGGCTGTTCGGCGCACATTCTGCATAACGCAGTGCAGCATGCCTGTGATGCTCTACATGTGGACGTCGAGGCAATCGTTGTGAAAGTGTACAAATACTTCTTCCAATATACTGTCAGAGTGACTGCATTGAAAGAATTTTGTGAATCTGTAGAAGTAGAGTACAAAAGGATCCTTTCCCACGGCAATACGAGATTTTTAAGCTTGATGCCAGCAGTAGAAAGAATATTGGTTTTGTTTGAGCCCTTGAAAGCATATTTCTCTTCACTTAACTGCCCTGCAACAATGCAATCATTTTTTGACGACCCAGTCAATGAACTGCTTTTAACATTTGCTCTCGCATGTCTGCAAATGTTTCAACTATCAATATTGAAAGTCGAGTCTGATCAAATATCAGCTACAGAAGCAGCGCAAGTATATGAACAATTACTTAAGAAACTGGAAGAAAGGAAGGCTGACAATTACATACCATTTGCTGCTAAACAATTACTAAGAAAATTGAAAACTGAAGAAGCTGTTAATGACAGCAAGGAAGAAGAGTTTTTAAAATGTGCCGAAGGTTTTTATCAAGCTGGCATTAGCTACTTGAAACTTTGGGAAAGCAGCTTTGACAAAGCTAAACACATCAAGTGGTTGACACTACAACATGTCCCTCCTTGGGATGAAATGGAAGACAGTGCTCTGACAGTAGTCAGTGTCATACCAGATTCATTCAATGTGGATGAGCTATTTGAAGAACGTTCGGCACTTATTCAAGTTTTGAAGAATCTGAGACCCGAATGGCACGCCCTGCCAAAAGAAGAAACCCCTAAAACACATGAAAAGTGGAGACAATTGTTTGATGTATTTTCCAAGAACAATGTGTCCTTTGCGAATATTTACAAACTTGTAGAAATCGCCATGTGTCTGCCTGGAACTTCAGCTACAGCTGAGCGAATTTTTTCAATGGTGGGAGCAATATGGACAGCTGAACGAGGACGATTATCTCTTGCAGTTGTCAGGGACCTGCTAGTTATCAAGGCAAATAGTAATATGACATGCTCAGAGTTCCACGACCAAATAAAAAATAACAAGCCATTTCTGAAGAAAGTCAGCTCTAATGAAAAATACGATGTAAGGAAAATTGAGGAACCGGCCCCTGGACCCCACAGATTAATCTAAGACGAGAAAAAATTGTTCAAGGGATCAGTATGATATATGATGAACACTGATTGATGTTTTTGTATATTCTTATGTAATCATGTTATGTAATTGCAAAGAGATTGTAAACCTATAAAATCAAGTTCAGTTCATTTCATTTTGTTCGTCCATACCCCCCAGACTCCCCGGAAGATCCTACGTCCAGATGTGGCCTAAAAATATTATGGTAACCCTATATATAGGTCAAGTAAAGCTGGGGATACATGTCTTATAAATAAAAACGACAATACAAAAATTTGGAAAATGATAAACATCTCATTTCCAAGTGTTATTCTAAATGTCATTCATCAACCCAAAACCCTTTATTCCCAGATATTTTCCCATAAGTTTGCCAGGTAAACATTCAGTGTCCTTCGTGATGTCGTCATACTTCATCACTGCAGCCATTTTGTTAATAAGGCTTACCAGACGTAGACGATGTGTTTTGATGTGAAAGGTTATCACTAAAGCTGTGTTTCATAATCCGTCAAATATGCAAGAAGAGTGAACCTGCATTACAAATAAATTAGCTACTGTCAGCACAGCGTACAATAGATCCCAGCAACTCGCATTATGATTACAATAACAACAACAACTGCTCACTGCTAACATAAGAAATACCTAAATGACAAGAAATGTAGAAACTATATTCACCTGTATTTCAAGTTCCGATTTCACTGCCCGGCTTTTATCTTCGTATTTATCGCCAGACTCATCCAGCAGATTATGAGAGGGTAACAGGTCAATTGATTCCTAGAAAGTATTATACAAGTATGAGCCAACATAAAACATGCAAACAGCTATAGCCTACTGTGTTAGGCCTACTTGTAACAATAAAATATTAAACATCCTGATTAACCTACTATCTGGTAGCAAGTATTAAGTCACTAAAACTTGCTTGTCATGCACATCACTAAGATTGAAGGAAGGAAGGAAGATTGTAGTTTAACGTGACCGTTAATCTCGAGATCATAAGCCACGGGACCTCCTTTTTACGTGGAATCCGAACCACAGGACAAGGCATTTCACTTTGAAAAACATCACTAAGATTGCTATGTTACACGATATACATAATAAATACAACTTACAATATTAGAGAATTTATCAGTTTGAGACGGCCATTCAGGCTCACTCTTAATGAGTAGTTGTTGCTCCATATTGTCCAGCAAACTAGAACACAGAAAGTGCGCTTAAGGATTATAAGAGGCCATACTTACAGTATACCAGTAGGCCTACGCCAAATCATTATCATTATCAAATGAGGTAATTTCAGAATTCAGAATTCAAATAAGACTACAGGAATGAGAATATACCCCTCCGAGTGCACAGTTAGAAGATGAGGTTAGCGCTTGACTGTATATGATATTATCATAGTTAGGGTATAATATCGAGTAAAATATTAAGATCTATCATTGCAATAGAATGAGGAATTACTGGTGCCAGCCACAAATGAAGCGTCCTATAAATTGGCTTTAAGCATATGACGGAGCATAGGATTACACTACAAACCTATCAACGTAAATGTAAATTCAAGTCACACCACGAGTAGGCAAACTAAGAATTGTCAGTGACTGGATAAAATGCGTTTCAGCAAGACAATACCTCAGTTTCGTGCTACAAGAAACCCACTTCAAACCAAACACGCCGTATCTCTCAGAACCAACAGTAAACGATAGAAATTTGAAGATGTATTTACCCCTACCAATTTATAAATACTCTCACTGGTTAACTTGTATAATTGTCGTCATAAAGAAAGACTTCTTCAATAGTTCACAATTATATAAATCTTAATCACATTGAAGACTTCTTCAATAGTCCAAAATTAGCCTAATTCTGAGTTGTGGTCTAGTAAGCGGTCCTGACAGTCAAGATACCAGTTACGGTACTATGGAATAGGAGTGGGTATCTTGGGCATATTCTGATTCGTGGCCTTCCACTCAGGCGGCTAGGACTACCCAACTCGTTGGGCCTTGTGTAAGTAAGCCTAGCAACCTGCTTCACTTGGACTTCCTAAACCTGCTGAAATGTCATGTGGTTCAAATCCCGGTCACTCCATGTGAGATCTGTGCTGGACAAAACGGAGGCAGACAGGGTTTTTTTTCGGGTACTCCGGTTTTCCCTGTCAAAATTTTATTCCAGCAACACTCTCCACTATCATTTCATTTCATCTGTCATTCATTTAATCATTGCCCCAGAGGAGTGCGTCAGGCCTCGGCAGCCGGCGCAGTTCATATCCTCGCCGCTAGATAGGGGCTTCATTCATTCCATTCCTGACCCGGTCGAAGACTGGAAGCAGGCTGTGGATTTTCATTTTCACTACATCATCTCCAGATTTTTTTCTGACCATTACCAGTGCTGTATTAGGAGCCTCCGTGGCTTAGGCGGCAGCACGCCGGCCTCTCACCGCTGGGTCCGTGGTTCAAATCCTGGTCACTCCATGTGAGATCTGTGCTGGACAAAACGGAGGCAGACAGTTTTTTCTCCGGGTACTCCGGTTTTCCCTGTCAAAATTTCATTCCAGCAACACTCTCCACTATCATTTCAATTCATCTGTCATTCATTTAATCATTGCCCCAGAGGAGTGCGTCAGGCCTCGGCAGCCGGCACAGTTCATATCCTCGCCGCTAGATAGGGGCTGCATTCATTCCATTCCTGACCCGGTCGGAGACTGGAAGCAGGCTGTGGATTTTCATTTTTCACCAGTGCTGTATTAGGGTAAAATGAAGCCCAAGTCCCCCAGACTTTTGGGGCCACTTTATTTTTATCAATTAATTTTTATTTTTAGCACCTATACATTTAATAAAGTATATACAAGAGTTTCTTTCTCGAGATTAATAATACGCTTTTTACGGCATATTATATATAGGCTACATACATTTCAATTGAAACTATCATCGTTATTTGAAAACATTTCAGATGATTTGATGAACAATTTAACAAATCATACTATTTTTTACTTCTGTAAAATGTAATCAATTTTGTTTTTCTGTTTTTTCGGTCAATGAAGTCTTCTACGATGTCATCTAAATCAATTTCCCCCAGAACATCTGACTCGATATACATTTAAACTTAGCATGTCTAATATTTCTTGTGTCATGATACTTCTTTGTGCGCTTTTGATCCATTTCAATTTTGAAAACGAGTTCTCCGCAGAACAATTCGTTATTTTTAGGGGGCCCCAGATAATTGGGGGCCCTAGACCTATGCTTAGTCGGGCTTAATGGGTAATGCAGCACTGACCATTACCACAGGTGTACATGATACAGAGCCATACAAATTAAAAATAAATATAACATATTTAACTTACTTGTGTATTGGCCCCAATTTTGCAACAACCCTATTTTAATTTTGCAAGATTTCTTCTGAAAGACGATATAATTAAATATATTTTCAATTCAATATTTAACTATCTTTTGATCACCTTCAGATGTTCATATTTTGTTACCAAGGTGAGCATGATGTTTGGATGTTCAATGGTTGCACATCACATTAAAAGAGATAAAAATTAAACATGTCCGGGCTGAAGCTCCGAAGTTGTGGAGAAGATCTTCAACTACTATGCATTCTTTATGTTTGATATATTGTAGGTCTCCAGTAATGTATACAAGTTGACTGTTCTGTTCTGTTTTCACATGCAGTAAAAACAATCATAAAAGCATGGGCCAAATGACAAGGAAATCTTTACAGCTCATGGAAGTTTTATATTGAGCAATACCAAAATATAAAAACTGAGATTTTTTTAAATATTAACGTAATTTTTTACATTATGTTTTGTTCAATAATCTTAGCAGTTGTTTTAGATGACAAAAAGTGAAAGATGGGGGCCACTCTACAAGTAAATATGAGAGTTTAAAAGTAAATCAATAAAATTTACACATTTTAAGTTACGAGCCTTGTTAATTCCTAAACACTAATGATGTAGTAGTAGTAGCTTGAGTTGGAAGCAACTTGGATGTGTACATCATTTGTTAGCAAGAGCTCTTCAGGAATTGATCACATGTGTCTTTGAAACATTTACTCGTTACTGTGTTTTAAGGCAGGAATCAAGTTTTTCGTACAAAATTAAATCTTCGCACAACGATTATTTCAAGAGTTCTTTTTTTTTTCTCAGCACATGCCTAGTGTCTTTCTATGCAAATTGCATTGGTTGATGAGGTTAGAACTGAGAGGTCATACAACCTCATACGTCATGAACCGCTACCTAACTTGATACCAACCGCATAAATCACAGTGTTTCAAGTTTTTCCTCCCAGTGGTAGGTTGGGTTGGAGCCTACAGAAAATAAATTCGAAGTTGAGCAATAAAAATACATCTTAGGTTTCCATAATACAGTTGCATTTTATCCTACTGTTTGTTGTTTCAGTCCTCGGTATTTTGACTGGTTTGATGCAGCCCTCCAAATCTCCCTGTTCTGAGCTAATTGTTTCATCTCTACATAGCTACCACACCGTATATCCGAGGCAATCTGTTTAACATATTCTAACCTTGGTCTATCACTAATGTTCTTGCCTTCGACCCTTCCTTCTATAACTAAGTTTGCTATTCCTGGGTGTCGTAGTTTGTGTCCTACCAACCTATCTCTTCTCTTCATTAGCAGTCGCCAGAAACATCTCTCATCCCCACTCGGCTTAATACCTCTTCATTTCTTACCTTATCCACACCTCTGATCTTCATCATTCGCCTGTACCAGTCCAAGTTTCACTTCCATAGAGCACCACGCTCCAGACAAAGGCTTTCAAAAATGACTTTCTAATACCTAAATTCATATTCGATGTCAACAGATTCCTTTTCTGTAGAAATGCTTTCCTTACCTGAGCCAATCTACTTTTTATATCCTGTTTGCTTCCTCCGATTTGCTTCCTAAGTAACAGAGGTCTCCTACTTCCTTTAGCTTTTCACGTGCCAATTTGGCGTCCATAGGGGTTTCTGATTTCGTTCGTCTGCTCTCCAATATTTTTATACATTTATTAATTTTCATACTGAATTATTTCCTCATTGGTTCCTCAGTTTAGGGGCTGCGACGTGGTCATTTAGCCCCGTGTACTTTGTGTGTTAATTGTGATGGCTGTATTAGTGTGTGTTATCTGTAGTTCAGGTAAAGACTGCAAGTAGTTCAAGTAGTTCCTACTTTTGATACCAAATGCTACCTTCAATGATACATAGCTGCGAACTTGGCTACTAGATACCACCGCAATCGGCACCTTGCGGTTAACGGAACTTAATAGAGCGTTAATCAAATCCAACCTATACATTTTGCTTTACACATATGTAGTTAGTGAAATGTTCTTTTACATGCCATTCATCTATGACATGGGCCCAACGGCTTTACTTCCCCTCCAAAGGCAGGCATACTCAGGGATTTTATCGCTCTTAAAAATCGACGACTTCAGCCGGGATTGAACCCGCGATGTTGGGCATAGAAGCTCAGCATGCTACCATCCATGCCACCGAAGCCGTCAATTATTTCCTCAAGACAGAATTCATTCCATTTAAAAACTCATTGGAATCCTCTGGTGAATAGGCTACCATGACGTTGCCATCAGCAAATCTCAGAGTAGACATTATTTCTCTTGTATCTCCAAAATAATAAAGTGTATAGGATTTTTTTACCATTTTTTACCTGCATCTCAAAGCTGGAAAGAAAGGTCAAATAAAGACATACACTCACTATCATAGCGAGCACCAATACTCAACATCATTAACTCCAGAAGACTTCAATGGGCTGGTCATCTACTAAGGATGGGAGATAATAATAATAATAATATCGTATGGCTTCGGGTGCCGGGTGGAAGCTTTGTTATTTGACACCCAAAGGGTAGCTTGCATGTTGAATTTCGTTGTTCTTTGAAGCACTATGAAAGTCAAGGAGATTAGATGCCTGAACTCCTTGAACACTATAGTGCTTTCTAGCAGAGAAATGAGGAACTTTGAGTTGGCGGAAACTCCCGAGATTGATTTTGCCATTATGAACACGGCCTACTGAATTCAAATGGGTTCTTTGACATGCCAACATCGTATGACATGGTGTCGTCATTTTTGCCGCCTTTCAAAAATCACTTACCAGGGCCAGGAGCGAACACGATAAACACTCACCCACCGTGCGAGCAGAATGGGAGATGATAGGATGGTCTTACAAATCTTTAAAGAGGAACCAAGAGGAAAAAGGCCATTTGGAAGACCACGAAGTTCCTGGAAAAATGAAATCTCCAAACTTTGTCGACATCTGAATGTGGCAAGAACTCGCCCGAAACTGAGTTCAGTGGAGACATTTTTTGAGATCGGCGCAGTATCTTCGTGTCCTTCTGAGTGAGTGTGAGTGAGTATATCTCCACTTAATACACCAATGTTACCTAATTCTACGTGCATACATCAACATGACATATTTCAGCATTAGCAGTGATGGCAGTAACTTACGAATTGCTAAAAGACTTTATAGATTAATATTTAAAAGATGCATAGAAAGTGGCTGTGTCATCAATCCATTTAAACATTCCCACTGTAACCGAATTTTAGTAGGTTACAGAGCTTTCTTTTAGTATCTTTCTGTTGGTGGTATTTATTTTTGTTTTGAAGTTACTAACCATGGCCACCTTGTATTTTGATTGATAGGGATTCTTTGTGGGTCCAGCAGTGGGTGGCAGGTCGCTTTGATCTAAGGGCAAGGTAACCATGGGGATGTGTTATTTGGGTGATTGATAGTTGATGCCATGCGGAATGGAGGGGATAGATAGATAGTTTTTGCTATGTGATTTGTGAGGTTATCTGGTATGGCAATTGTTTTTTGGAGAAGAATTATTATAGGGAACATCTAGTAAGAAGGACAGAAGCAGAAGTTTAATAAAACGCAAGAAGAAAAGAAATGAAGCAGAAGAATACTAAGAATTGTGTGAGGGGTAGACTATGAAGATAGTTGTGCATTCTGTGTAAGAGATGCAGGTAAATGGAAGTGACAAACAGGTATTGATAGTTTTTGATAGCCAGAGAAAAACCAGAAAAGAAGAATTTGCAAGCTGGAGAAGAATTGTTATGTATATAGTCAAAGTTATTAATAAATATGTATATTAGTGAAGTCCGTGTACTGTACTTTGTGTAATTCATTTAGCTAGTATATCGCCCCGCTACCCTGAGGTGGTTAGCTTCGGTATCATATTTATTACAAGTGTCGCCAACGTAGGGGCATGATTATATTTATTAGACCACATAGGCTCATCTTATTTGCAACAGGTATGTAGAATAAACCTCTCTCTCAAAAACCTATCACGTCTGATTTACAGTAGATAACATTCCAGCTGACTTATGGACAAATACAGTATCGCCAACCCCACGCATACAGTACTACTGTAGAGCCGGTATCATAAAACAAAAAAGCACCAAGTCAATACTTCGAAACAAATCACTCTGGTTTTTGTCGCGCATCAATAATATTTATGAGTACCCCTCAAATCCCAGTTAGTGTATGTGTGTTTTCAAAATGAATGGTTCCAATTTCACGTTAAAGAGAGATCTTGTGGCCTCTGATCGCAGGAAGATCGGAATTTGAGCAAGGCTTGTAAGATTTTGAGGAGAAAAATAAAGAAGGAGAATCTTGTGGGGTCTATGCAGGAACACCTGAGACACGGCATTTAGTACTTCGCCAACGTTCCCCAAATATTGAGATAATCTGGAAAATAAAGTTCTTCTTCTTAGAGTAATTCAGTCTGATGACTGGTTTGCCCCTGCGACGAGACTTCTCCAACTGGGTCGATCCTGTGCAGTACGTTTGGCGTCTGCATAGCTCCTGCATCCTGAGTTCACAAGAAATGTCACGATGGCTTTCTTGGTCTTCCAAGAGAGCGTTTTCCTGGTATTTTACCTTTCAATATTTCCGAAGCCTAAGTCCCATCCACAAAGGTTGTCTCTTCCTAATCTGACTCATCAGCTGTCTATTTTCTTCAACAATGTTCAATACCTCAGTGTTAGTCTTCTTCTCCACCCAACTTATCCGTTGTAGCCGACGCCAACACCACATCTCAAAGGCTCCTAGCCTCTTAATATCACTCTTGGTTAACGTCCAGGTCTCAGCACAAGCATAAGATTTCATTATTCTTTTCGTAAGCTGAGGGACCAGGCGCGGATTCAAGGGGAGGGGGAGGCGGTCACGGGGGTCATGATCCCCCCCCCCCCAAACGAAGATCAAATTATTTTGCAAACTCAAAACACAATAACCAGACAAATAAAACTTAACGAATTTTAACTGAAAAACAGTTTTTTTTTTCATTTTATTCAGTACTGAAAATATCTTTATTGCAATTATTATGTTCTGTTACAAGTGTACATATTTACAACTTCATACCTGTTATATAAAAACGATTATTTATATAACAAAATCAACTCACCAATTTTGTTTAGTAAACCTTGTGATTACCGAATCGATGTGTATAGAGATGTCACGATGAATGTGCAGCAATGCACGGATAGGAATTTGGGGCTTTTTTCGCACCAAAAAATTTTGCAGACGTCCCAACTGCAAGATTGTTGGCAATTTCAGCTGCGACTTTCTCCCTTTGTCGGTACCAACTCGACTTGCCGAAACTGTAACGTACCTTGATACTTTTCTTGAAGCTCGATGTTAAAGTCGCAAAATACGCCGTTGCAATTTGTACGAATATTTTTGGTGTTCTAAACGCATCAAATGTATATCCATGTAGCTTGCAAAAAAATTGGTCTGGTTTTGTACGTTTGGTTATTTTGTGATTGCGTTTTTAGTGATACCATTTTTCTTAACAATTTCGATTCTCTGACTCCCCCAAAGCCAAACTCTAGATCCGCGCCTGTGAGGGACATTGTTTTCTGACAGAGAAGGGACTGTTTATCTCTGAAGGCTTGCTTTGCTATTGCTATTCGTGTTTTTTTTCAGTGTGACACTGAAGATTTTCTGCTATGATCTGGCCCAGATATTTGAACTGTGCTAATTGTTGTACAGGCTCACCACAGATCATCAAGTGCAATGGACGTGGGTTTCGACGTAACATCATAACTTTTGTTTTATTAATATTTATTTTCATACCAAATGGCTTAGCTTTTTGTAAGGATTCGAAATTAATGGTTTCCAAGTCGGTCAGCGCGATTGTACCCAACTGTAACAGGTGCTTCAACTTAATCTGCATGAGATTAATAACTTTCCTTACTGACGATTTAATCTATAATGAATACCAATTGGCATTTAATGAATTAGTCAATAAACCTAAATTAATATGCATTAATTAATAAAATGTACGAGTTTCGGCCATATTGTGATCTTCTTCACCGGTCATTGGGAAAATATTTACTGTAGGAATCCCTTATATGCATTTTTTGAACGATTACTTTTTGACACAGTTGCAAATTTAAGGGCGTCGAAAGATCGACTTCTCAACATATAACTGGCCATAACTGAAACCTTGATGAGGCAAATAGACCCCTACACGTTCCAGAGTTTCCCCATGAGCTTTATTGATTGTGATAAACTATGCCAAGCGAATTGAAAATTTGGAGAATGGAAGTGTTTAATCGGATGATGTTAATTCAAGTCCAAGGATTGTAGCTCTCTGCCCTATACTATCTGCAGTTATAATTTCAAAGCAATTTTTATACATATTTACTACAAATAATCTGGTTCCATTTAGTAGCCCTTGGGAAACGTTCAAATTTCTAAGGAGCATAACTATGGCTCAAACTTTTAGAGTAAGTATATGTAGAGGTAATCACTTATTTCCAAGGAATTCAAGAATTATGTAGGAAACTGAAGTAACTGATTTCATCTTCAGTATTAAGCTGTTAACACTGGTGTATATTCTTGAACTAATGTGTTCATTTTTTGGTGTATGAATGCGAACTTCCCTCGCAGAAGTGAATGTTTCGCAATAAATCTCAGCCACGATATCAGCATGAGTTGGAAGTCTGGCTGGTAATTCAATAACATTTGATTCGTCACCATCCACAGAGGGTAGTCGTCGTAATTTCCCTACGAGCAAATCTTTCACTCAACTTCTCATTTATTTATTATATTTTCCGTGTCCGAATCAAATTGTATTTTGCCAGTAAGTAGCAAAAGTTACAGCATTAGTATTTGCAGCCATAAGATCGTATTTTGAACATATGTCCTCCATCAAGGGGCAGATCAGCAGGTGTTCTGGATCTTGTAACATACTGCAATCGCAGAACTCATCATTGATGACGAGCATGTTCCATTTCTTTAGATTGTTCTTGTAGCATGAAACCCCCGTCCTCAGCGTGTTCAATGATTTCCAAGTTTCATGTGGCAAGTTGTGACCAGGTGCCATTTTTTGATAGAGGAATAATTGGGTCTTTGAGTTCTGTCTTCCATATCTTCACACGGGCAGCTTCATGTGAGACTTCGATGGCTGTTACTCCCCTCAAAAAGCTGTTTCTGGACTTAAGTCTCTGTCGGGCTGGTTGTTGACCGAAAAGTGGATGCCTTGAATTCGTTTCTTGCCGTTCCTTCTCAGGTGCTGCTACCATTCTTCGGACATGAGGTGGGGAAATTCCAATAAGATGATAGATCATCCGAAGTGATGTTGGTCTAAGACATCCAGACACAATCCAGGAAGTCTCATTCTGAGCTATATCCACCTCTTTGGAATGTGGAGAAGAAAGCCAAACTGGTGCTGCATATTCAGTAGCTGAGAAGCTCAGTCCAAGGGCTGAAGTTCTGAGAAATCTTATATCTGTCCGTGATTAATAGAGTCGGACACCGTTTAACCGATTGCATTGCAATAGTGTAGGGTTGTAGTGCTCACCCCCAGGAAGGTTTTTGGCAGCAATAATTTTAGATAGCCCTCTTCAATCCCTTCATTTAGGCCCTTTGGCTCAAACACCGTTTCACCGATTAGAACTGAATATTATGTACTTACCCCTCAGAACCTGACAAGTAACACTGTCCACTTGAAATTTCAAACATCCCTCCCCTATCTCTAGATTTAAGCCATTTGGCACACGGACGAAATATCGAACAACGCTATGTGGCGAAAAATGAGACTATTGCTCCCACAGAAGCTCGGGACAGCCGAAGGTTTCCGAAGTGCTTCGATTATTTTCCTAAAATGCTATGCGGCAAATGACGATTGCTCTTTCCTTTTCTAACAGCCAATGAGATGTAAGCAGCGTCTTGTATTTCACTTACTCCTCATTCTAATCATTTTTTTAAATTCGTTAGTACATTTTTTTCATTATCTTCGGGGGAAAATGACCTGGACGTTACGTACATTTTACTACTTATCACCACCACAAAAATACTCCCTCGACTGTTAATTTTAAAATATATTTCTCTGTTACTTCGTGTCAGTAGTATTCATTATTCTTCTTCATTTCCCGGTTCCAGTATTCTGGGTCGGGGTGTGAATCAAGGACCCTGTCTCTGCACCACTCTCGTCCCTCTTCCAGTACATCCTCCACCTTCACTTATTTAATCAACGCTCTCCCTCACTGTATCCATCCACCTCATCCTCGGCCTTCCCGTGACTTTCTCAGTAAATAATCGCTTCGGGACTCGGTCTTCTCCAATTCGCATCATATGTCCATACCATTTTAGTTTACTGACCTCGATTTTGTCTTGTAACTTTCGGAATCCTGTTTTATCCCTAATTTCCTTGTTTGTGATTTTGTATCTGTGGGTCTTTCCAATGATACCTCTAAGGAACTTCATCTCTGCTGCCTGGATTCTACTTTCCTCCCGTTTAGTTGTTGTCCACGTGCCTGCTGCATACGTCAATATAGGTGTGTAATATGTTGAATACAAGATTCTTTTTCATTTCTCGGGAACTTCCTGGTTTCACACCAGACCCCTCACACTCTCGTATTCATTATCATCCGTAAAACAAATACGTAAATCCACCGGGTGAAGCCAGGTGCTACTACTGGTATCTAGTCTGTAACAAATGTGGGCTTTACTTTAACGTTAATAAGAATAATTTTTAGCCTCAACTCTCAACCCCTGAACTCCACACTCACACTGCCCTTCACCAAATCCATCTTCCTCATCCTCTCTTTCCAGTCGTCCGGCTCCGTGGCTAAATGGTTAGCGCACTAGGCTTTGGCCTAAAGTGCCCCGGGTTCGATTTCCGGCCGAACCATCAGGGATTTCAATCCCCTGGGGTTAATTCCCGTGGCTCGGGGATTGGGTGTATGTCAACTAGAAAGACTTGCACTCGGTCTCTACGGAGGCATCATCATCTTTCAAGTCATCCGTCTCTCCATCGTTTGTTTCGGCATTCTTTTTATCATTCATCCTTTTTGCATGTCCATATCACAGGGGCGTATATAGAGTTTTATTTGGGGGGTGCCCAGTTGGGGGTTAGGGGGCATGGTATAGGACCAAAGAATCGGGGGTCCGGGGTTCTCCCCGGGAAACTTTTGTATAATTTGGTGCAAAATGATGAGCTTTAAGGCTATCTGGCTTCACTTTTTCAACCAATTTGTTGTGATGTTTTATGTTTGGTTAATGTCAAACACAACTAAGACCATTTTATGATACTTTTTATTAATATAATCATCTTGCTCACTTGATAGTATTTACATGGAAAGAATTAATGTAGGCCTAACTGTTTTGATTTACAAGTCACTATAATATATGGTCAAGGTTTCTTGAAGCATTGCCAAATCGGTTCATAACTTCGTCAGTGAGATGTATGTCTCTGTGAATAGATGACAACACTAGACCGCTGAGTGTGTTTTCAGAAGTAGAATTTCTTAAGTATGTTTTCAACTAAGTCAAACTCCGTAGCTACAGAGGGAGGCAAATTTGCCAACAGTTTGATAAGTGTATAAAAGTTAGGAAAAGAACTTTTGTCACACGCTTCAAGGGCACTTGTTGCTGTTCTTGGTTCGTTCATAAGAGCGAAGGTACTGGAGAGTAATAAGAGGTTATACATAAGATCAGAGCAAACTGATTGTCACACTGTTTACATCGCTCTAACTTCGCCTTGCTTTGCAACGTTGCCATACGTCACTTAGTAACAATAGTACCTTCGCCTTGCTTTGCAACGTTGCCATACGTCACTTAGTAACAATAGTACCTTCGCCTTGCTTTGCAACGTTGCCATACGTCACTTAGTAACAATAGTACATGATTATATTGGTATTTAATGTTTGAATTCATAAACAAATAATATATGTGACAACAATTTCAGGGGGGGGGGGCTTATATACGCGCCTGCGCATATCATCTCAATCCGTTCTGCTCCAGCTTCTGCACATTCATTCACTCTCTCTCTCTCCTAGTCTTCTGTATATTCACTCTCTGTCTCTCTCCTAGTCTTCTGTACATTCACTCTCTCTCTCTCCTAGTCTTCTGTACATAGACTCTCTCTCTCTCTCCTAGTCTTCTGTACATTCACTCTCTCTCTCCTAGTCTTCTGTACATTCACTCTCTCTCTCTCCTAGTCTTCTGTACATTCACTCTCTCTCTCTCCTAGTCTTCTGTACATTCACTCTCTCTCTCTCTCCTAGTCTTCTGTACATTCACCCACTCTCTCTCTCTCCTAGTCTTCTGTACATTCACTCTCTCTCTCTCCTAGTCTTCTGTAGATTCACTCACTCTCTCTCTCCTAGTCTTCTGTACATTCACTCTCTCTCTCTCCTAGTCTTCTGTACATTCATCCACTCTCTCTCTCCTACTCTTCTGCACCATCATACTCCTCATGAATTTCATTTCGGCTGCCAAGTTTCTGTTCCATAAGTCATTATTGTTAGGTAATAGGTCTTGTACATTTTATATTCCAAATTAAACTCCCACTCTTGTTGATCTCCATATCCAATCTTGCATTTTCCATCAATTCACTTCCTAAATTCTTTCCACGGTGGGTGAGTGGTTATCGTGTTAGACTACCAACCCCAAGCTTGCATTTTCGCTCCTGGCCCTGGTAGGTGATTTTTGAAAGGTGACAAAAATCAAGACACGCATGTCATACGTAGTTGGCATGTTAATGAACCAATTTGAATTCAGTAGGCCGTGTTCATATTGGCAAAATTATTCTCGGGATTTTCCGTCAACACTACGTTCCTCATTTCTCTACCAGAAAGCGCTATAGTGTCAAGGAGTTTATATATCTAACCTCCTTGACTTTCGAAGCGCTCCAAGGAGCAATCCCTCTGGGCACCGAGGCCATACGATATTTAAAAAGAAACTTGCTAAATATTTGAAGTGCTCTACATGTCCAATGTTAACAATCCCTTTTCCTCTTGTCATTACCATTGTCTTACTTTTCTCTACACTGTGTTTTCATTTCCCGTTTCCTTGAGTACATCCAACTGTTGTCATTCTCTCCGCATATCAGCAAATAGGATAATTTTCATTCTTGTACCCACGTTAAACTACAAGCTTGTACCTGTGTACGCTTCCTTTGTTGCCCGCTTCCCGCCGGGGGCTCACATCTAATGGGACGTGGTTTGGCGACCTCGGGGCCCCAGCTGAGTCTGGAATTGCTTCCACTTACTTGTGCCGGGCTCCTCTCCGTCTTCTTTCCTGTCGACCTCACTTGGTCAACTCTTCTTCTCTTCCAACCCCGACGCTATTAGGGTATCTGAGGCCTAGGGAGTCTCTTCCTTTCCCGCCTTAATTGGCCCTTGTCTCATCTTTTCTGATACTCTCCTTCTGCAAGGGGTCAGCCTTCTTCTTATTTTTGTGTTATCTTCTGCCTTCTGCTCAAGGCCCTCAAGGAAGGAGGGTGTATGTAGGCCCACCACTTGTGGTGCACCCTAGATATTCCTACACCCTCAGGGGCTCACGGCTGGTGAGTTCGGGAGTTGGCGACCCCGAGAGATTCCTGAGCTGGGTCCAGTTTTCCCCCCTTATCCATTACCTGCGGGGCGGACCCTCTCCTCTTTCACTTTCCTATCTGCCTTTTATGGCTCTCCTTCCTTCCAAGTCCCTCAATCCGCATTCTTCGAGGGTTGAGGGCATTTATTTCCTCCTGTCCTGTCCTTATTCTCCTTTTGTTTTCCATTTCTTCTTCTAGTATATAAGTTAGTAGTTAGTTTTAGTTATAGTTTACATTTCATTATCATCCTCGCTATCACCCAAGCCATTAGGGGCCGATAACCTAGATGTTAGGTCCCTTAAAACAACAATTATCATCATCATCTTCAACCTTTGTTGCCTTTAGTATATTAGGCTGGCTGCGTGGCTCAGCGGTAACGTCCTTGCCTGCTGGGCCCAAGGTTAAAGGTTCGTATCCTGGCTCAGTCAGTTGGCATTTGAGGGTGTGCAAATGTGGGGGATCCGTTTCGGTAGATTTACTGACACGTTAAAGATCCCCTTCGGGACAAAATTCCGGCAACCCGGCGTCTCTAAAAGCCAGAGTAGTTAAAAGGGACGTAAAACCAATAACATTATTATTAATGTAGTATATTAAACCGAAATGTTGAGTTGTTGGGGCTTTGAACATCACGGTCATGTAGCCCCGTGTACTTGAGTGTGTGTGGAATTTGTCTGATAAGCTGATTTAATGTGATGACTGTATTATAGTTTATTTATTTGTCGTATGGCGTTTAGTGCCGGGAATGTCCGAGGACATATTCGGCTTGCCAGAGGCTGTAGCTGCTTCAAGCGGACACCACTAGGGTCAGCTACAAATTCTGTTCAATTTCAAGTACGGTAGTTCCAACTTTCGCTACCAGTTATCAATGATACCTAGTGGTGAACGTTGGAACTTTGATAGAGCGTTACAACGAAGTCTAACCTAGAAATTCAGCTTCACACAAGTTTAGTCTGTGGGAGGATCTTTTATATGCAGTAAATATATGACATGGGACCGCTGTCTTTACTTCCCCTCCGAAGAAAGGCGTACTGAACGATTTTAACGCTCTTAAAAAATCCGACGACTTCGGCCGGGTTTGAACCCGCTATCTTGGGCATAGCAGTTCAGCATGCTACCAACTATGCCACCGAAGCTGTATTATAGTGTGTATTTGTAATTTAGATGAGGATTGGGAAGGAGGCGGCCAAGGCTTTAACCCTTCCCGAACGGATGTATTTATGGCTGGCTCTGAGTCGAATTTTCTTTTCAAAAATTCAAAATATGTAGATTATATTTTTCATGCACTACATTTAATTAGAACTCGCATATATTTCTCTTACCTGTTGATACTTGAAATTTGAGTTGCATCTGAAGGTTGTGGAACACTTCAAACCATCACTCAAATCCAAAGCAGACACTATATCTTCATCATTCCGTAGCCTTTTCCGTGAATTTATGCTCACATCACCAAATGAACACTGCAAAAAAGCACTCACTTCACCAACTACGCAATAAGACACGTGCGTTCATCTGAAGCAACAACTGCCTGCAAAGAGGTCTCTAGGGATCACATGTGTCTGCATAGTGATGCCATCTTCTGCGGGTAACATTAACTAATTGACGGAAAACGGCATCATATTTAAATGTAGAAATGTTATGGATATATCAGTATTCCGCTCGGGAAGGGTTAGTTTAGGAAAGCACGGAAAACGGCATCATATTTAAATGTAGAAATGTTATGGATATATCAGTATTCCGCTCGGGAAGAGTTAGTTTAGGAAAGCACGGAAAACCATTTCCAGGTTGGGTGAGGTGGGCATCGAACCCACCTCTTCTCAGTTTTCCTCACGAGGCTGAGTGTATCCCGTTCCACCCCTTAAAACAGAATTAAATCTCTCAAAATGTTGGTCGGGACACAGAGTAGCATAGGAATACTGTTTATTTGTTTCATAAGTTGGTACAGGATTTACAAGCAAAGGCAACAAAAGCAGTATTATTATTATTATTACAATAAATAGGTGGCTTTGCTCTGTCGGGGACATGAATCCTCAATTTGTTGTGCAAACAAACGTTCCTCGAGCACTTTGGTCGATGTCAAGATCGCTCTGCAATACCTTAGGAAGTCCGAGTTTGAGCCCTTGGTATTTTCAAGTCTCGCTCTGCATGTGCATGGGCTCAGGCTATCTCGGGTTCGTCAGCCATCCTTAAAATGCTCTTTGTGTGGTTTCCCAGATCTGTTTGAAAATTCCAGATATCAGCAAAACAAGTTTGTTCCCTGGTATAATAAAGAAATATAGGTGATCTCGAGTCAAAATTAATTGAATGTCGGCCATGGATAGCAGTGAATATCCCAGACGAGGCGAACTATCGCGCTGCGGGATTGCTCACTTTCCCGGCAAACAGGATGGTATTGTGCTCCTTCTCTACGATGAAATATGCGAACGGACGATTCGCTCGGAACACAGACGGCATCATCTTGTCGACGAACATGCCTCCTGCAATGGATAAGAAAACAAAAACATTGGAAATTCACCTCCAGTGCTAACAAAAGACTAGCGAAAAATTGATTGGACTTGACAAAGAAGGAAATAAATGAAGAGCAAGGAAACTGGAACATGCTTACCAACTGTGCAGTCCATGAAAACAGGGGAAATAGAGGAGCTGAAGAAATAGGAAATAAAAATTGTTAGAACAGTTTGGAGCCATTAAAAACTGATGGTGAGGATTTCAGATACGGGAACTTTACAAGAATGTCTCATACGATCAGGAAAAGGGGAAGATTGATAACACTAGACCAGCGTCACGATCTGAGTTGAGTGAACCACCGATGTACATGTAACTGTGTGATCGCGGTGCTGTTTTTAGTAATGTTAAAACACAAATAAGCTGGCAGACTAAATTTCCATTGTAGCGAAATCAAATGCAATCCTAACGTTGTTACACAACTGTAAATCAGGCATTCGCGGTAAATATTAATTTATTGTGGAAATAATGTGATCAATTCCCGAAGTTACACACAAGGGGTATTACAGGGTTATTTTAATTTTATAATAATAATAATAATATCGTAAATCTCACAACAAAACCGTCTCCAGAAAGCCAGGAGAGCACTCGGACCTATCCAAAACTTCTATAACAAAAAATGCACGTTAAGACAAACCAAACTTCAATACTACAACACTGTTGTCAAACCAGCAAGTCTCTATGCAAGCGAAACACTTACACTCAATAAGAAAGATGAACCTGAAGACTCAAGAAAGAAGAAAGAAAGAAAGAAAGAAAGAAAGAAAGAAAGAAAGAAAGAAAGAGAGAAAGATAATTCGGAAAATACTAGGAGCAAGACTCACTCCTGACGGGTACCGACTACAGTCAATCAAGACAACTGAAAAATACTCAAACATCGAAGTCGACATCAGAAAAAGATGATTGAAATTCTTCAAGCACATAAGTAGACTGCCAAATACCTGACTAACCAAAAGAATACGAGATTACATAGCATCAGTCAAAAGTACAACACAATGGATGAAAGAAGTACAAAAAGACATGTGAACTGCTAACATAACCAACACATCAGACAGAGACTTCTTCCGTAACAAAGTGAACAACTGGGAAGTCCAACCAGAGCAAGCAAAACCTACACCTTAGAGACCGCAATGACCTGACGAAAGAAAATTGGCATTCTCCAACAGAATGAAACAATACTGGCAAAATAAGAAGAACGTCAAGAATTGAGTCGAAGTGCTTAACGCTTTCCAATATTGGGAAAATACGCTGTAAATAAATAAATAAATAATATTATCGTATGGCCTCGGGTGCCGGGTACAACTTTGTTACTTGACGTCCAAAGGGCAACTTGCACATCGAGTTTATCGCTCCTTGAAGCACTATGAAAGTCAAGGAGGTTAGATATCTAAGCTCGTTGACACTATAGCGCTTTCTAGTAGAGAAAGGAGGAACTTTTTGTTTTGGCGGAAATTTCCGAGATTAATTTTGCCATTATGAACACGGCCTACTGAATTCAAATGGGTTCTTTAACATGCCAACAACTTATAACATACGTGCCGTGATTTTTGTCGCATTTCAAAAATCAATTACCTCGGCCAGGAGCGAACATGCAAGCTTGGGGTTGGTAGTCTGACACGATAACCACTCACCTACCGTGGCACGAATTTTAAAATAATAATAATAATAATAACAATGCCGCAGAAATTAAGGAAACAGTAAGGGGCCCAGGTGCCATTATAGCAAAGTGTTTGGGAAACGATGCGCCAGACTAGAGTAAGAATGGTGTATTGTATTCTTTACTTTATGTGTCTCTACATTTTAATGTATTTTCATTATTATAATTGTGGGAATGACCATTTTTGGATTTCCCGCCAGCCTTGGCACCGCCCGGTGGCGCCGCGTAGGGGAGTCAAGGGGAAGTCGCGAAAAAGGAAGACGATCAGTGTTACAGTTTGGTGTCGAGTCATGTCACATCAAGTTCTGTTCAATCTCATCTTCTGTAATCTTATGTTTAAATGCAGATTCTGTACTTAAAATTACTTCAAGACGTGTTCAGTTTATTCACTTGCCAAAATCCCTTCCCACATAATTATAAATTTATTTTTTATATTTTTATCCCACTTTTCACATTTTGCAAAAATTAGGAAAAAGTAGACTTATTAGATCAATCCTGGCAAATGTGTGTCTCTCTGTCTGTATGTCTGGTGTATTCTTGGAATACACGGTACGAGAGAATATAAAGTTTAATGTTTTTGCATGGTCTTTCCTTCCTCTTTGTCAAACACCAACAGTGATCTTCTATTTTCTCTGTGATGATCACTTCGCTTATATCTTTTATGAGTCTGTTCTAGATATATATCTTCCATGACCCACCAAGCGTCATCTAGCAGCGAATCTCTGAAGCTCCTCAATTCTTCCCGGTGCAAGAGGACTTCCTTCTCAATCTGGCCACCAGATTTGCTACCATCGCCAGCTATTTTCTCCGTGAGCAAGAGAACTACGTCTACTTTTTTTACTCACCATGCTGCGCTAGTATCTTCTGTTATCAACTCTTTGAAGACCGGCTCAGCAAGAGAAGATCAATTTTTTGTTGTAATGTTGGCTATGTTTATATGTTCTCCTTTTGTCTCCTACCCCCACTCTTTTACCTTTCCTGGTCCCTTCGCGTTCTGCTGAGTGGGTCTCACTTGTGCGCCGGCCGTCGACTCAGTTAAGGCTCAACTCGAGCCAGTCTCCTCAAACCAAGAGGCAAACTCTACTTTCTACGCCATGTTGGCATATTAAACATTGTCAAGGGGAACTCTGCCTTCAACATGCAACCAAGATAAGTACAAACTTAAGGTTTTAACCTCATCTTCATCAATTTTATCTACATGCTTTTATTGAATATTTTATAGACAGCGTGAGATTACTTGTGGGGCGGTAATCATTCTTCGTGGGATTTGCCATGTTAGGCCTTGTCTATCTAAGACAACATTCATAGAAAGTATCCTTTCTTAAGCTATTCAACTGAGAGATCTTCTCACTACGTGGGATATTACAGTATCTAATACCCGCTGTCTGTAAAATACTAAGCTCGCTCCACCGTTGGATTATTTTTTGGCCCCATTCTTCTACTTAGACCGTTCTGGAACCTTCCAGATCTTGTATTTATCTACACGTCCTGCCGTCATGCAATTTTCACTCATTTGTGAAAATACTATTTAAAATTGAAGAATCTCACTTCTGAATAAAAGCTCCATAGCGAATTTTCTTCCACCGTTGGATGTTCTTGGCGCGTTTAATTGTAATTTACAACTTTCTCAAGAAACAGACTCTTGCCTGTCTAGTGAAAACAGTTATGGTCATCATTGCAGTAATTCTCTTTCCCATAAACTTTCTTGTTTCTACAGTGATCTTTTCATCTTGCAACAGACTATAGTGAAAACCAGTGCTTGTTCAACTTTTCTACCGCGTCGCGATCGCCCGGTTGCATTTAAATAAGGCCATGAACATTGATCCTAAATCCCAATGATCTTTCCTCAACCTTCTACTAACAAACCATATTAATAAAATTGTAACTTTTCTATAAGGTGTCACTATAACGAAGTGCCCTTCCAATTTTGCTTGTTTATCATTAACTTATCTCTGTATAATCACGTGTTTTATACACGGTTTAAACTTACATTGTTTCTTCCCTATAATCAGGGAAAACAATACTTTCAATTTTTGAGTGAGTTATTTCTAGGTCTCACGAAATGGAAACTGCCCATTTTGGCTCGTGATTCCTATCCAAATACAGGAAGTCTAAAACCTTCCTTGTTGATTTTATCTTCAGGTTTCACAGTAAGTGACCTGCCCTCCTTTGTATAATTGTCATTAAAGTAATTCAGCTTAAATATAAGAAGTTGTAGGAACTTCTATCTTATTCTTCATGTTTTTCTTATTGTTATTTTCGAAGTTGTCACTCTCTCTAGAACATTCTCTCAAGAATTTCTTAAAGTACACTCCTTGTACTCAATTTAATGTTTAAACTTTAATTACTTCATTTATCCTTTTTAAATCTTACAAAGATTTTAGTGCATATATAAGGTTTAAAACCTCATAAATTGTTAATTGCCTGGCGCAAATGTTTAATGCTATCTGAGGTCTGTGACCCCAAAAATTTTTAACCAGATTGAATATATGTTTGTTAAAGTTATCAACTGCTTTTGCCTTGTTAAATAAATTAAATATTTGTTTTTGGATTCATAATTTCGAAAACACAACGGTTAGGCAAGATCCGGTCTTCCTTGACTCTCCTTACTCAATGTCATTAAACCTATTGATAGGGCTTTTACCACTTGTTGCATTTGAGCAAAGCCTCTTAGTGGTAATCTTGTTAAAAGCTCTCTTAGCTTTAAAAGCTAATTCTAACTGGCCAGTAAGGCAAGTACAGCTCGCTACGCCAGCTACCTGCTTGTGGAGATCCTCTCCAAAATCTTACGGTCAGTTTTCAAAAAGTTAAGTGGTTTTTTTTTGCCTAAACTTTTAGTCGGCTACTGGCAGGTTAAAAGCTTAGCCATTTCCAAATGCAACTATTGGTTCATTTACCAAATTTATTTCCAAAAACATAATTCCTCTATCACCATCCTTTTTGGAAGCATTTGGTCGCTGCTCAGGAAGCTTACAAATTATATAACTGGAAATATGAAAATTGATGCAAATTATTGTCATTCTTCGAATTACTTTGCAAAAAACGAACTTCTTTGAACAGGCATACAATAAATGTGTTACTCTTAGTCTTGCCAGACCATCACGCTTCCCCATAGTAGGCAGATACATGCTTGAGAGGGATTACATTAAAGCCACTCTCTTGCAAACCGCCCAAGTTCTAGCTGTGTTTCCCGTCAGCTTGGACCAAGCTCTTACCCACTTTAGGTATCCGAGAACGAATTTTCAGTGGCAACCGCCTCTAAGTGTATTGAAAGTTAAATTTATAACTTTTGTGAGACTCTCCTCCTATTTTTCTATCCTTTTTCTCCAGTCCGAAACCCATCTCCTTTTCTTAATCATCTTCCCTTGGTGGGTGGGTTATTCCTTAGCCAATAATCTACCCAAAATTTGGTCCCGGAAACCCGGGAGAGTCCATTTTCTATTTCTATTCTTTGTCAAGTGTCATTTGGCAATACTTTGCAAATTATTAATATCTGCTTTGAATCTTTCAGCTATAACCACATCGTGCAAAGCCTGTGAAGGGGAAAGAGGCCCCTCCTGTCTCCTTTGGTGTGTCCCGTTCTTTCAACTTATTTGCTGCTGCCAGCTTGACAGCATTTCCAAGGTACCACAGTTTCGTGAGTTACATTTTCATCTATTTTCTCTAACTTGGCTCCTACTGATAAGGATAATGATGAAAAACTTACTTCTAAACGAGCATCCTATAAAGGGCAAATTACCCAATTCAGAAAGTACATAAAAGAATTAGATCCCTCAGAAGCGCAATTAGACTTGTTGAAACATCGTGTAAGGGATTTTGAACGTTCTTATGAAAATTATTGTAACATTCAAACTGAAATAGAGACTTGCATGCTCAATCAAACCGAAGATCGAGTTGAAGTAGAAAACCAATATTATGAAGGCATAGGTTCTGCTTTCAAAATAATACGCCAACTCGAAGAGGAGCAGAAAAAGGATGCTTCTGTCCTTGGTTCCCTTCACGAACCACAAACTTCTTTCCGTGAGGGTACTCACAAGCCCACACCAATTTTACCTAAAATTGATTTACCCCATTTCTCTGGAGATGAATCTACTTGGGATTCTTTCTATGAATTATTTTGCTCCCTTGTTCATGACAATGAAGACATTCAAGTCATTTACAAGTTTCATTACTTGAGATCTATTCTCCGAGGTCAAGCTTTGCAGTTAGTCGAAGCACTTCCTCTACGTGCCGAAAATTACCCCATTGCCTTTAACTTATTAAAAGAAAGATATGGAAATTTACGGTTACGTATTCAACGCCATATAAAGGTTCTATTCAATCTACCTGCGTCACAGCACAATTACGTCACTAGTTTGCGTACCCTAGCTGACACTACACAACTTCACGTTAAGGCTTTGTCCCAATTAGATCAACCCACTGAACACTGGGATACTTTCCTAATACATTTAGTGGTTTCTAAAGTTGATGCTGCTACCCTCAAAGCCTGGGAAATGGAACTTTCTAAAGAAGACGACTACTCTTATGAGCATTTAGTCACTTTCATAAATGCCAGATGCCAGCTCTTAACCGCTTTAGCTAATCAAAGCGAACCCTCATCTCCTAGTTCTAAATTTGAATTAATGTCTATCAAACCTAAAAGAGATCGCTTAGCGTCTAATACCCAAAAAACCCGGGTCCAGTTCATCTAAATTTATATCAAACACTACTGGTTACCCAACTAGGTCTAGTGAACGTCGTGTTGCTAGCTCTATGGTTTTAAACACTCAAAGCGAACCTCGCAAGAGTTTAAACGAACCTTTAATGTGCATACTTTGTAAAGATCCCCATGCCCTATACCTCTGTAAGTCCTTTAAATAAATGTCAGTCGACGACAGAAGAGAATTAGTTTCTCAGAACAAACATTGCTTCAATTGCCTAGCGCCCACGCATTCTGCTTCTAATTGTAAGTCCACAAGACTTTGCTACCATTGTGAAAAGGCTCATCATACTTTGCTACATCGTCATGATCAGGCAAGGTCATCGACAGCATCTACTTCTCCGAAAAATGATAGTGCTAACAGTTCTAATGCTTCATCGTACATTCAAAATGCCAAGTCCATTAGCAGTGCTCAAGTATTGTTGTCTACCGTCCAAATCGAAGTTCAGGATAACTTTGGCAACTGGATTCGTGCACGCGGTCTTCTAGATTCAGCGGCAACTCATGATTTTGTGTCTAATTCCTTAATTAGAAAACTAGGTCTACCTGTAAACCCCACTTCTATCAATGTGTCGGGCATAAACAGCTCAAAATCTCAAGCTTTACAATTCTCGAAGCTAACTATAAGAGATATTTGTCATAGAAACAACTTTCTTAAACTTAATTGTCTAATTCTCAAAAGCATTGGAGAAGACACTCCAAGTCATTCTGTGGATATTTCAGGGTTAAACATTCCCTCGCATTTAAGGCTAGCCGATCCTTTGTTAAACATGAAAAATCCTATTGACATACTCTTTAGTGTTGGTTTTCTGGAATTGCCTTCGTAAACAGGTTCGCAAGTTATCTTCAAACGTGGTCGCCAGAGACACTAATTTTGGATGGATTGTCACAGGCCAACTTCCCCATTATTCTTCCCAACCCGCATCGCAATGTTACTTCTCCAATACTGACTTGGAACTTTCCTGGAGACTTGAAGGCGTCGATCCTCCTAATGTAACCTCTTCAGAAAATGAATTCTGTGAGCAACTTTTTTTGAACACCACCACTCGTTCTTCTGATGGCCGGTTCGTTGTTCAAATGCCAAGATTACATAATCCTCCAAAACTTATTAATTCTCAGCCCAAAGCTCGAAAAGCTCTCTTTGCTATCGAGAGCAAATTCAAGAAAGAACCTCTTGTTAAACATCAGTACACTGATTTCATGGATGAGTATGAAAGCTTGGATCACATGGAAGTTGTTAACAAATCTGAGGATGAATTGCACACCCCACTTGAAACGGTCTATCTAAATCATCATCCTGTGTGGAAAAACCCTCTTGTAAAAGATAAAATCAGAGTTGTTTTCAATGGTTCATCACCCGACGTTAATGGCAACAGCCTTAACGACACTCTTTACTCTGGTCCTGCTATTCAATCAGATCTATCTGTTATACTCTTAAACTTTCGATTATTTCCCATAGCTGTCATAGCTGATATAAAACAGATGTATCGTCAAGTTTTAATTCAACCGGAACAACGAGATCTCCAAAGAATCTTGTGGCGTGATGAAATCAGCAAGCCTATTAAGGTATTTCGCTTAAAAACGGTTACTTATGGCTTGAAACCCTCTGCTTTCCTTGCTATCCGATCACTACACTTGCTAGCCTCACAAGATGGTCATTTATTTAATCCCAAGCCTCTGAAGCACTAACTACGTAATTCTATGTTGACGATTATTTGCAGTCCTTCCCCACTTTGGAGGAAGCTTCTTTTATGTCGTTAGAACTTCAAGCATTGCTAAGGAACGGAGGTTTCCCACTCCACAAGTGGAATTCCAACTCCCCTGAGTTTCTCGCCCAGTTTCCCATCAAAGATGTAGATCCTTCTTCTGTCGAAATTTGTGGAAACTCCGAATCCATAAAAACTCTAGGAGTTCATTGGTGCACTAGCACTGACACTCTCATCTACAAAGTTTCGCTCGCAGAAGAGCTTCCTAACACAAAAAGACAAATTATCTCTGAAATTGCAAAAATTTTTGATCCACTTCAATTCCTTGCCCCAGTTATCGTTATAGCCAAACTCTTCATGCAAGAGCTGTGGTCGCTCAAATGTGAATGGGATGACGCTGTCCCTCTGTCTTTTCTTAATCGTTGGCTTTCGTTTCGCAGCACTTTGCCGGATCTTTCCCTTATCGAAATTCCGAGGAACTTAATTAGCTCTCATTCTAATACATCTTTTTTTCCTTCATGTGTTCGCGGACAGTTCCGAAAAAGCTTACGGTTGCTGCGCATATTTAGTTTATCACGGTTCATTCTATGGATCTTCAGTTTCCAACCTTGTTTGTGCCAAATCGAAGGTCGCTCCTCTTAAAACTATCACTTTGCCTAGGCTCGAACTGTGCGCTGCACTCATGGCTGCAGAACTTGTTAAGAAATTACGGGAAGTATTAAAAGTCGAATTCTCGCAAATCTATCTCTGGAGCGATTCCATGATCACCCTTTCTTGGATCGCCAAGAACCCCTCTCACTGGCAAACTTTTGTTGCAAACAGAGTTTCCAAAATTCAAACTCTTTCTTCTGGATGTCAATGGAGGCATGTGCCCAGTGCTGATAACCCAGCCGATATTTTCTCTCGTGGTTGTTTACCCTCTCAATTGGCAGCTTCCCAGTTGTACTGGCATGGGCCCTCATGGTTAATCGAAGACTCTTCTTCATGGCCTTCTAAACCTCCAGCTACAAACTCTCACTTGCCTGACGCCAAAGTATCTCTACCTACTGCTTCGTGTCTTGTTTCCAACGCTTCTCATCCCTTGTTGTCCCGCTATTCTTCTTTTCATAAATTAATACGAATTGTCGCCTATCTCCTTAGATGGAAATATCTTGTGGTTGACCAACCTCTTTTCCCTAAACCACACCTTACCAATCATGAACTGAATCTCGCTACCATTAAGGTTTTACAACTGACACAGCAAGAAGCCTTTTCTTCTGAATTGTCTTTACTTTCTTCTAAAAGGGATCTTCCCAAATCTAGCCGTCTTCGTGCTTTGGCCCCGTTCCTTGATGACCATGGGTTACTCAGGGTAGGTGGAAGGCTCTCGCAATCTTTGATCTCTGAGGACAAAAAGCATCCCGTTATTTTGCCTTCTAAACATCACGTAACTTTCTTAATTATACGTGACTTTCATTATCGCAATCTGCATGTTGGCACACGCACTCTGCTTTGCCTCTTAAGGGAAAAGTACTGGATCATAAATGGAATTCATGAAGTATCTTCTGTAATTCATAAGTGCATTCCTTGTTTCAAAGCGAAACCTAAAATCAATCCTCAATTAATGAGCGATCTGCCCTCTTTTCGCTCTTCTCCTATACGCCCATTTGCTTTAACTGGCGTGGACTATATGGGTCCGTTCCAATATCAACGAAATTCTCCTGAAGCTAAACGCAAATTGTTTGGTAAGCTTTATGTTTCTCTATTTGTTTGCATGGTTACCGGCGCAATCCACTTGGAACTAGTAACGAATGCTTCTACGTCTTACTTTTTATCAGCTGTCTCTCGCTTCACTGCTAGGCGTGGTGTTCCTTCAAATATGTTCTCTGATAACGCTTCCACTTTTCAGGGTGCTGCTTCTCTGAGGAAGAAAGCTCTCACATCTTCTCCTGCCATGGAACAAATTTCTGATTTTTCCTATTCAAAGGGTTTCAAATGTCGCTTTATACCTCCCTACGCTCCTCATCACGGTGGTAGGTGGGAATCTTGCGTAAAGCTCACTAAACGTCATTTAAGAAAAGTCTTAGGTAATCGAATTCTGACTTACGAAGAATTCAATTCACTGTCTTTTCTGATTGAAGGGGTTGTGAATTCTCGCCCTTTAACTCCGCTTTCCAATGACCCTGATGACCTGCTTCCACTTACACCTGGTCACTTCCTTATCGGCACTTCTCTTTCTGCCCCTCCTCCTCTTACCAATTCTTACAGGGATTCTAATCTACCTATCGTTTGGCGTAAACTTGAAGCCCTCCGTAATTCTTTTTGGAAGAGGTGGAACTTGGAATATTTAACTTCCTTGCAACGGAGACAGAAGTGGTTTCTTTCCAGTCCCGACATTAAAGTGGGGGACTTGGTCTTAGTTAGGGATGTTTCACCCCCCCCCCCCCCCCTAGTATGGATCTCTGGTAGAGTGACCGAGTGTTATCCTGGAAGAGATGGGAGAGTCAGGGTGGCCAAAATCTTAACCACTAATGGTCCGATCACAAGACCACTGTCTTTGATCGCTCCATTACCTTTAAATGTTTAACTGCTTCTTTGTTCTCTGTTGGTGTTTGTCCCTCCCAGTATGGTGTATTCTTGGAATACACGGTACGAGAGAATATAAAGTTTAATGTTTTTGCATGGTCCTTCCTTCCTCTTTGTCAAACACCAACAGTCATCTTCTATTTTCTCTGTGATGATCACTTCGCTTATATCTTTTATGAGCCTGTTCTAGATATATATCTTCCATGACCCACCTAGCGTCATCTAGCAGCGAATCTCTGAAGCTCCTCAATTCTTCCCGGTGCAAGAGGACTTCCTTCTCAATCTGGCCACCAGATTTGCTACCATCGCCAGCTATTTTCTCCGTGAGCAAGAGAACTACGTCTACTTTTTTTACTCACCATGCTGCGCTAGTATCTTTGTTATCAACTCTTTGAAGACCGGCTCAGCAAGAGAAGATCAATTTTTTGTTGTAATGTTGGCTATGTTTATATGTTCTCCTTTTGTCTCCTACCCCCACTCTTTTACCTTTCCTGGTCCCTTCGCGTTCTGCTGAGTGGGTCTCACTTGTGCGCCGGCCGTCGACTCAGTTAAGGCTCAACTCGAGCCAGTCTCCTCAAACCAAGAGGCAAACTCTACTTTCTACGCCATGTTGGCATATTAAACATTGTCAAGGGGAACTCTGCCTTCAACATGCAACCAAGATAAGTACAAACTTAAGGTTTTAACCTCATCTTCATCAATTTTATCTACATGCTTTTATTGAATATTTTATAGACAGCGTGAGATTACTTGTGGGGCGGTAATCATTCTTCGTGGGATTTGCCATGTTAGGCCTTGTCTGTCTAAGACAACATTCATAGAAAGTATCCTTTCTTAAGCTATTCAACTGAGAGATCTTCTCACTACGAGGGATATTACAGTATCTAATACCCGCTGTCTGTAAAATACTAAGCTCGCTCCACCGTTGGATTATTTTTTGGCCCCATTCTTCTACTTAGACCGTTCTGGAACCTTCCAGATCTTGTATTTATCTACACGTCCTGCCGTCATGCAATTTTCACTCATTTGTGAAAATACTATTTAAAATTGAAGAATCTCACTTCTGAATTAAAGCTCCATAGCGAATTTTCTTCCACCGTTGGATGTTCTTGGCGCATTTAATTGTAATTTACAACTTTCTCAAGAAACAGACTCTTGCCTGTCTAGTGAAAACAGTTATGTTCATCATTGCAATAATTCTTTTTCCCATAAACTTTCTTGTTTCTACAGTGATCTTTTCATCTTGCAACAGACTATAGTGAAAACCAGTGCTTGTTCAACTTTTCTACCGCGTCGCGATCGCCCGGTTGCATTTAAATAAGGCCATGAACATTGATCCTAAATCCCAATGATCTTTCCTCAACCTTCTACTAACAAACCATATTAATAAAATTGTAACTTTTCTATAAGGTGTCACTATAACGAAGTGCCCTTCCATTTTTGCTTGTTTATCATTAACTTATCTCTGTATAACCACGTGTTTTATACACGGTTTAAACTTACATTGTTTCTTCCCTATAATCAGGGAAAACAATACTTTCAATTTTTGAGTGAGTTATTTCTAGGTCTCACGAAATGGAAACTGCCCATTTTGGCTCGTGATTCCTATCCAAATACAGGAAGTCTAAAACCTTCCTTGTTGATTTTATCTTCAGGTTTCACAGTAAGTGACCTGCCCTCCTTTGTATAATTGTCATTAAAGTAATTCAGCTTAAATATAAGAAGTTGTAGGAACTTCTATCTTATTCTTCATGTTTTTCTTATTGTAATTTTCGAAGTTGTCACTCTCTCTAGAACATTCTCTCAAGAATTTCTTAAAGTACACTCCTTGTACTCAATTTAATGTTTAAACTTTAATTACTTCATTTATCCTTTTTAAATCTTACAAAGATTTTAGTGCATATATAAGGTTTAAAACCTCATAAATTGTTAATTGCCTGGCGCAAATGTTTAATGCTATCTGAGGTCTGTGACCCCAAAATTTGTTAACCAGATTGAATATATGTTTGTTAAAGGCATCAACTGCTTTAACCTTGTTAAATAAATTAAATATTTGTTTTTGGATTCATAATTTCGAAAACACAACGGTTAGGCAAGATCCGGTCTTCCTTTACTCTCCTTACTCAATGTCATTAAACCTATTGATAGGGCTTTTACCACTTGTTGCATTTGAGCAAAGCCTCTTAGTGGTAATCTTGTTAAAAGCTCTCTTAGCTTTAAAAGCTAATTCTAACTGGCCAGTAAGGCAAGTACAGCTCGCTACGCCAGCTACCTGCTTGTGGAGATCCTCTCCAAAATCTTATGGTCAGTTTTCAAAAAGTTAAGTGGTTTTTTTTTTGCCTAAACTTTTAGTCGGCTACTGGCAGGTTAAAAGCTTAGCCATTTCCAAATGCAACTATTGGTTCATTTACCAAATTTATTTCCAAAAACATAATTCCTCTATCACCATCCTTTTTGGAAGCATTTGGTCGCTGTTCAGGAAGCTTACAAATTATAAACCTGGAAATATCAAAATTGATGCAAATTATTGTCATTCTTCGAATTACTTTGAAAAAACGAACTTCTTTGAACAGGCATACAATAAATTTGTTACTCTTAGTCTTGCCAGACCATCACGCTTCCCCATAGTAGGCAGATACATGCTTGAGAGGTATTACATTAAAGCCACTCTCTTGCAAACCGCCCAATTTCTAGCTGTGTTTCCCGTCAGCTTGGACCAAGCTCTTACCCACTTTAGGTATCCGAGGACGAATTTTCAGTGGCAACCGCCTCTAAGTGTATTGAAAGTTAAATTTATAACTTTTGTGAGACTCTCCTCCTATTTTTCTATCCTTTTTCTCCAGTCCGAAACCCATCTCCTTTTCTTAATCATCTTCCCTTGGTGGGTGGGTTATTCCTTAGCCAATAATCTACCCAATGTCTGCTGTCTGTCCCTCTGTCTGTCTGGCTGTGTGTGTGTTCCCCCCTATCAACTCCTGAACGGCTGCAGCTATCGAAACAAAATTTGGTAGGAATAAAGATCTATACCTGAATATCTCAATGCGATATTTGAAAATGATGTCAGTGCTACCAACTGCTGAAAAATCTCAATTGAAATTTGAGCTTCATGTTGGATATCTTGGACGGTATGAATGGGAACTATTTCAAAATTGACACGCGTATAGATAATAATATTTCAGTTTAATTTCCAGGAGGCCATACATGGCAGTGTTGCCAAAATGATTCTAAGCCTGCTGATAGGTCAAATTTTTAAATGCATATAACTTCTGCACTATCAATTGGAATTCAACCAAATTTCGTATGTGCTATGTGTACATAACCAGATATGACGGAGCGTATTCTTAAGGGTCAACAAGGCTGCCAACTTTTAATAAATGCTTTCAATTTCTTTTATTCAAATACCAATATATCAGAAAGCATGCAAGCCGACAGCTTTGAACTATGCACACGTATAGTACCTGACATTCTATATTAATTTGGAGTAACTTATATACATCAGTGCTACCTGCTGAGAGGTCTAACTTTAAATACACGTAACTTCCATACTATCATTTAGATTTCAACCAAATTTCCGATGTGCTATGTGTACCATAACAGATATGACTCTGCGTATTCTTAAGAGCAACCAGGGCTACCAACTGTTAATAAATGCTGTGTCTATTTTGTCTCCCTAATATCAATATATCAGAAAGTATGTAAGCCATTAGCTCTAAACTCTGCACACGTATAGTACCTGGCATTCTAGATTAATTTGGAGTAACTAATATACGTCAGTGCTGCCAACATGTTTCTAAGCCTGCTGATAGGTCCAATTTTAAAATGAATGTAACTTCTATACTAACTAATGGATTTCATTCACACTTGGCACAACAATAGATCATATAATTTCAGAGCATTTCTGATCAACACATGCATGACATTGTTGCCAACATGATCTTACGCGCGCTCTTAGATCCAATGTCTAACTGCATGTAACGTCCATTTTATCCATTAGACTTCAACCAAATTTTGTATTCTGTACCGTAAGAGATGGATCTAAGAATATATTCAATGACCAGGGCTGCCAAAGGCTACATTATGCAAGGTATACTATATTTCAAACTAATTAGAAATTTTGATATTGCCAACTTAATTTCGTCATTATTCGAGATAGATCCATTTAGATCAATCATTGGCATGAATCTTAAATTTTAAGAAAAATAGGCTCTTTAGTTCATCACGGAACTTCTTGTTAATAATCGTTTCGTTCTTCTATGTACCACGTTATTTCAACTGCCTTTTCCCTCATTCTTTCAAATTGGCCCAGTGTTCGCGCATTCTTCTTCGGTGAGCTTCCTTTCATTCTTCGGCCTACTTCTTGTCGGCTTTCAATATAGGTTTTGGCTGAAAACTCTGTATTTCCCCAATTTTCTTCTTCAAGGAGATGTCCTCGTGTGATATCCCCAGTTTTTGTAGGTATTTTTCCACCTCTGTAAACCAGATCTCTTTGGTTTTCTTTCCCACAAAGTAGGCACAGATTCGATTGGACAATCATCCGGAGTTCATTCGTATTAAATGGCCATAAAAGGACAGTCTTCTTTCGCAAATGATGTCCGTTATTTTCTCCACATGTAGATAAAGCTCATCATTGTGTCGTCTTCTATATTCTCCTCGTTCCTTGACCGGCCCAAGAGCTTTCTCAGAATCTTCCTCTCTTTGTCTTCGAGTTGTTTTGCCAGGCCTTCCTTATTCATTGCCAGGCATATAACGCATCCGGGCATATAACGGTAGCGTAATGCCTCAGTTTGGCCTTGAACAACATTGATTGTGGTCTGTAAAAGTTTTTGGTTAAATGGTAAGCCATTTCCATTTTGTTAATCCGTGACACGAAAGCTCCATGAATATCCAGGTATTTGAATTTCTCTATCTGACTCATTTGTTATTTTTTGTTTCTCCAATTTTAATGTTTGAATATTTATGTTCTTATAGATTTAATTTTGATATTTTCATTGAATTCATCAATCAACTAAGTAATTTCATATTGATTTTTACAATTATTTTCATAATTATTTATAGTTATGTTTGTTATTTAAATGTTTATATTTCTTTTATTATTATAATTTTATTTTTAAGCTTTTCATTTTTACACTTTAATTGTTAATGATTTTAGTTTTTTGTTTTTTTAATGTTATCCAACACATTACGTCAAGTAGATCATCATCATCATCATCATCATCGAAGTAGTTATGTATATAATATTTTATTTTAGAAAATACTAGCACTGCGGCATGAACATTCTCCGGAATTTGACTGATGGATTCAACTATCAGCATCTTTGAAAGCACAAACTGTCGTTATGACATGTGGTTAATATAGACACCACTATCTCGTAAAGCAACAACACGTTACACAAGTTATAAAAATCTTGGTAATTTAATCAAGTTGTAAACACATCTGCCGTACCTTATCTAAGCCTAGGTGATGATGATCGCATGACGATCAAAACAATCATACAAAATTAATTACCTCCCCTTGTTTGTGTGTTAAGTGATAAATACAATTCTTGTATTTTTTTCAGGTTAACGTGTTTAAATATTTGAACTTCCCACATAATATAATTGTTGGGCAGAATCATATTGACAGACTGAAAAGCATTCATTTTTTTAAATAATCGTTTCAGTCGTCTATGGACCACATTATTTCAACTCTCTTTTCCCTCTTTCTTTCACATTGGACCAGTATTCGCGCATTCTTCTTCGGTGAGCTTCCTTCCGTTCTTCGGTCCACTTCTTGCCGGATTTCATTATAGGTTTTGGCTGAAAACTCTGTATCTCCCCGAGCCTACTTCTTCAAAGAGTTACGTTCCAAGATGTGCTCATGTGATATCCCCAGTTCTTGTAGGTCTTTTTCCACCTCTGTAAACCAGATCCCTTTGGTTTTCTTTCCCACAAAGTAGGCAGAAATTCAATTAGACAATCTTCCAGAGTTCATTCGTGTTAAATGGCCATAAAAGGAGAGTCTTCTTTCAATTATTTTTATTATATTTTTTTTGGGGGGGGGGCAGATGACCTCGTAGTTCCTCCCCTTAAAACAACAATAGCTAACGAACTATTCTATTATTTTTATTTTTTAACCGTCGACTTGAGCCTCTATGGCCTGCTTGTTAACAACCACTCTCATTTCAGGGTCTGCGTCTTGTTCGCCTTCCAGATTTGACACCTTGCCAGTATCTCTTGAGCCCATCTATCAGCTTGCGTCTTCTGGGTTCTGCCTCCACCATAAAACCCTGATAGCTTTTCACCATCCTTCTGAAACTATTCCTGTCTTTGATTTTATCCTCCGTAATGCCCACCTGACTCATATCTTTCTCACACTCCTGGAACCATTTCAACTTGGAGATCTTCGGTTTAAGAAGAAACCAGATTCTTTGTGAGCCGGTCATTATTCATACGGAAGATGTGCCCATAAAACAGCAATCTTCGTTTTCTAATTGCTGTTGTTATCGGTTCCATCTTGCTGTATACTTCTTTATTTGATTTCAGTCGAACATGTCCCTCAACTCATCTGTTGCCCAAGATCTTCCGTAGTAGTCTGCGTTCTCTTTTAAGTAGCTGATGGACTTGTCCTGTTCTATTCATACACAGGGTCTCCGAGGCATATAAACCTTCTGGTCTGACAACAATGCTGTAATGCCTTAAATTGGCTGCTATACTCAGTATCTTCTTATTGTAGATTTCCTTAGGCTATTATAATAAATTTTAAGAAAGACAACAGGAAAATAGTCCAGAACTATAGGGGAATCACGTTGATGTGCCATGCTGCGAAGATATTTGAGAATATCCTGGAAAGGAGAGTGGGGAGAGAAGTAGAAGAATGGTTGAGGGAGGAACAGTATGGATTTAGGCCAGGAAGATCAACAGTGAACCTGATTTTCAGCGTAAGACAGCTCCACACTATGAATTTGGTGATGGTGTTCCTGGATATAGAGAAGGCATACGATAGCTTGGATAGATGATGATGATGATGATGATGATGATAATTGTTGTTTTATGGGGCCTAACATCTTGGTTATCGACCACTAATGGTTTTGGTGATAGTGAAAGATGAAATGGAATGAAAACTATAACTAATACTAACTACAAACTTACACACTAGAGTCTATAGAAAAGAATACATCCCCGGTTGGAAGGCTGAGACTGACGCTGTCTATAAGAAATATCTGGAGAGTGGTGATGAAGACATTGCTGATGAACTTCTTTCCAGCTTGGACACTACCCGGAGAGAACGGTGGATTGAAACTGTGGAGAATATCGATCTAACTCATTCCCTTAGAAGAGCTTGGGGACTCCTCAGAAAACTAGTAGGAAGCACACCATTGGTGAAACAACAACCTGGGGTTACTCCAGATGAAATAGCATCTCGCATCGTCACAACTTCCCAAACTCCATCAGATAAGAAGCATACCAAATACATACGGCGTCAGCTCCAAACTCTGAAATCAACAACACCACACACATCAAGCTATTCACAACCGTTTGCAATGCAAGACATCTCTGATGCTCTCAATGATGTTAAGCCAAATATAGCTCCAGGTTTTGATGGCATTCACCCAGAATTTCTCATCCATTTGGGGAACAAGGCAAGGAGATGGCTAGTAAGGTTTTATACCGACCTTCTATAGACTGGAAATCTCCCAGTAGAATTCAAACAAACGAAGGTGATTTCTATATTGAAACCCGGTAAGCCTGCCGATGACCCCTGTAGTGATAGACCAATTGTCCTTCTTAGTTGCTGTTATAAGCTTTTTGAGAGGCTGATCTACAACAGAATCAGTGCAACTATCTTTCAGCATATTCCAGTTGATCGAGCCCGATTCAGGCCAAACCGCTGCTGCTGCGATCAAGTGCCTCCACTGACATCCTACATTGAAGCAGGTTTCCAGAAACAAAACCTCAGCCACATTCATTGATCATACAGCAGCATTTGACACAGTATAGAGGGAAGGATTAATTTACAAGCTTCTCCGAATGGTACCCTGCAGGACCATCGTGCAGGTTAAAAATAACTTACTCAGCGACAGAAGATTACGGGTATGTATGGGAAACAGTAAGAGTACAGAAGGGAAGCTCAAGAATGGATTACCTCAAGGATCGGTACTGTCTCCCCTACTGTTCAATTTGTGTATCTCTGACCTCCCAGAAACATCATTTCAAAAAGTCTGTTATGCTGATGATATAACACTAGCCACTCAACATCGAGACCTTAGTATGACTGAAGAAGTGCTACGAAGAGATCTGATTTCACTTGAATCATACTTAAAGAAATTGAGACTGAATCCTAACCCAAACCAAACAGAAGTGTCAAGCTTTCATATGAACAATCGCCAAGCTATCATTAAACTTCACATTCCTTTTTGTCATCGTGAACTTCGGCACAATTGGTATCCAAAATATTTGGCCATTACACTTGATCGCACACTGTCTTGCAAACAGCATCTTATGAATCTATCCAAAAAGCTCAAAACACGAAATAACATCCTCCAGAAATTGTGTGGTTCATGATGGGGTTCCTCAGCAAATAATTTAAGATCTTATGCGTTGGGACTGGTTTACTACTCTGCTGAGTACTATGCACCAGTTTGGGCTAAATAGCTCGTATAAAAGACTCATTGATACCCAACTAAACGCTAGTATGCGGTTAATATCTGGTACTATCCAGCCCACACCACTGCATTGGCTTCCAATTCTGTCAGGTATAATGCCGCCTGATTTAAGAAGATCAAATGCTCTCATACGAGAGTACAGGAAGATTGAAATGAACCCTCGATTGCCTGTTCAGGATGATATTACCGCTCTCAAGATATCGAGGCTCAAGTTACATCAACCATCTCTGCGTGATGATGTCGCTTTGGCCAATGGGAAATTATATCCTTTAGAAGAATGGAGAAGTCGCTGGAAAGTTGCCACTGACAGTTTCGTACACAACATCTTTACTGGTGAACATCTTCATAGTGGATCACGTACGCTCTGAAGCGGGTGAGAACAAATCTTGGACGATGTTGGACGCCCTTGATAAGTGGAGATATATTGCATCACCGGAGTGCGACTGTGGTGCCTCTCAACAAACAATCCCCCATAGTGTAAGTGAATGTGTGCGACGTTCCTATACAGGTAGCCCAAATAACTTTCTGGAACCAACAGAGGAAGCCATACAGTGGGTCACCCAACAGGACATTGCAATATAATTAATCTTCCTCCCGGGAAACATGTTTCTTGTCTGTGTATATTTGTGTATGTTCGTACTCATTTCATGTATCTAACTTGTTGGCATGCGCTAAATAATAAACATCCTATCATTGAATTATTATACCATAGCACTAACCTATAGTTCAGGGCGACCTTGCCGTATCGTGCTGAGCCCTGCTGTCCCATTGGGTCAAAATGGAGGCCATTGATAGCTTGCTAGTCCGTATTTTAGGTGAGGGTCAATCAACCAATATGCAATATAGCACGTTGTATTCAACAAGCTAGTACAACCAACATTCATTACTCCTTGAAAAGGACAAGGAATATACCCATGCAGAACACACATTTGGTGCTATTCAGAGATTAATAAATACACTAGGATGACCAGTTTCGATCGTCTTATTGTAAATATTGTACTTATTGTAAATATTTTCACCCGTATTTTCAAACATAGATTTTATAGCCTAAGCCTGATGTTGATCGCCTGATGATAGAAACTGGTCATCCTAGTGTATTTATTAACCTCATGTAATTTTTTTTTAGATTAGTGTATAACCCAACTCTTTTGGGTACATTCGTGTTGACCGACTGAAAAGCAATACACTTTTGTTTACTAAGGCAACACGGAAAAATGGCTTCAAACCCCATAATATAACCATGCATTTAGGAGAAAGAAGGCTATATGTTCTTTACTGAACATTTTGTTATATATTTGTATGCCAAAGGCTAAAGATCATCCCCAGCATAGCCCAGATGATGACTGAGCGTTCTATTGCAACTTCAGAATCAATAACTCAGGATATAATTGCGCCATTGACGCGATATATTTTAGGAGGGTTGAAACATATGATATTCCTCTCTTGCTTTTGTCACAAGAATTTCACTCTGCATGTAGTGCGTAGTCCCCATCTTGAATATATCAGGCATTAATAACAACAGTGCATTACTTTTTACATTCTTTGATATACGCCCAGCCGCCATCGTGAACTTATGGAGTGTTGTTCTGTTGAATTATTCAAAGTAGCCACGTGCAAAGCTAATTTGTGTTGTCTCTTAAAATATATATTTATTCATTCACTATTATATTCTATATTTTCATGATGGCCACCGTATGTTGTGTGTTATACCTTACGCTAATTTCAGCAAAGTCCTATAAAAAGTTTTTCTTTGCTGTTAAGTGTCGTTTTAATTGCGCAATTACTTTCTGAATGATTCAACATTTCGATTTAATTTTACGCCCAACCGCCAACGTGAAAATTTCATGTCACTCTTATTTTGCTTTAGGCTTTCGCTACACCACAGGTTTTAACCTTATCACTGATTTTCGTTGTTATAGTTCAAGAGTACAGAAAGTTATCTATTTTTAAACAATGCAATTTAAGAATGGCCACTATGCGCAAAATTGACTGTGATAATTTAATTACTAACGCAACTGACGCATCTAATATATTACTCGTCTTCTAATAAGTTTCGCCTTAATTGTGCAATAACGTCCTGAGTTGATCATTCGAATAATGCAAGTGGAAGGTCATATATGATACTCATCTCTTGACAAGAGTTGTGTTAATAACACAATTTATTTCTGAGTTGTCGATTATAATGTTCTAATAGTTCTCACAGCCACCATCTTGAAGGTATGGAGAGAGTGTTATTTTGTTTTCGCCATACAAGGCTACACATACGGTCATACCTTGTCACTAAGTAACTCTCCTGTAGGTCTCAAGTACGGTATTGATAATTAATTATATTTTATCGTTTTATAATATCAAGATATTCGTGATCATAAAAACTCCACGTTGGAAACAGAGGATCCTTATTTTAAATGTATCGGATTGAGAAGTACTGTAAATGTTTCATTGGATCATAAGTCATGTATTATAAATCTTGGCTTATTCGTACAACCGTCATCTGAAAACGCTTCGCCCGATAACCTTGTAGTTTGGAAGCAAACCGTTTCGCACATTGAAGTATGTTTTTCCAATTTTTTTTGAGTTGCTTAACTGTAATTTCATTTGAGTTTTGATATTGGAGTTTCTGCCATTTTCTTTCAGGTAAGATGGCGGTGATAAAAATAGGACACTGAGATGCCTTTGACTAGTGGCACCTACAGTATGTAACGACGATCTAGGGAGTGCTAGTAGGATAAATATAGCGGTTCTGGGACAGGGGCTAATGGGCAAGATGGCGGCCGCGCTCAACCAGCCCTATGTTATTCTTATGGAGGGGACAGTCAGAGCTGGTCCAGGGGCTAATGGGCAAGATGGCCGCCACGCCCTGAGACCGTCAATGACGTCTCAGGGAGAGGTCAGCCGTGTAGTTGCCAAATGGAATAATAATAATTGTTACGTGCAATGCCCGTCCCAATGTTTTTAAAAATCCATCTTCCCTGTATTCTGGTGTTCCTTGACATTTTGAATCGACCGCCTGGAGACTTGATTCCGTTTGTGAACACGAGATGGCTGCTGCTGTCGGACTTCGGGGTTTCTTCGCGTGGTTCCTTCTTCTCCGATAGAGTGTGTTGGGGTGCCTAATAAACTCATCCTATTCCAGTCATATTTGAAGGCATTTATTATATCCTACGTCATGAAACAAAGGCCTGTGTATTCATGATGCCGCCAAATTAATTGCTTAATAATCACATTGTTGATTGATGTGTCATGCTGTGATTGGACAATTAAATTAACATGTATGCAATGCTGTTTTTGACGCGCGATTCTCCGCCATCTTGTGGAGTTCATGGTCTGTCGTCAAGATAACAAGCCGGCTGCTGGTCCAAGAGTATCGCTCCGTGTGCTAGGGGGGCCTTGGCCCCTAGCTTTTACAAAAAATGAATACAAATTCAAGAAAAGGAAACGCCTGTGCTACATAAGAATTTAATTTCTTCCTTTCGCCTGGAAGATGAAAGTGATATAGAATCGCATCTCGATGCAGACCAGTGCTTGTGATACAAAAACGGCGCATGGCTGGGTGGGCCATTTTCAGGCAATTTAGTGCCGTATAATTTTTTGTTTAAATTGTGTGTTAATTATTTTATTTTCATTGTGTCTCCACTGAAAGTTAAGGTACGTAGTTATTTTATTTATATTTTATTTTGGGAGCTCCAATATTGGCCTTGCATGTATGGTGTGATGCTGTGTTTGTTTCGCCTGGTAGGCCTAATTTTTTTTTATGTTTTAATAATGTTTCCATATATATATTAATTTTGTTATTTTTTTCTTCGTACCTTCTGGAGACACATTTCTAGTTTATTTTACGTTTTAAATTATTATTTATTTTCTTTTGGCAATCATGGGATTGGCATATTATTAATCTGATGTAAGATCCGTAGCAACATAAACCGACTAGTGTTAATAGTTTCTAGATGTAATTGTTTTCCTCCTTTCATTCCTCTCTGGTGATTCTAAATTAATTTAATGCTAATTGTTTGCCGTAATTTCGATTTGACATGCGGTCTCCTGTTTTTAGTGGCCATGTTTGTTTTTGTTTTGCCGAAATGCATTCTGGTCTCGAGGTCAGAGTCTTGGCGCCGACCGCAAAACTCAAACGTGTTGTGGTGTTAGCTTAATTTTTTTTTATTAACTTTGTTGGTTTAACTTTGGGTTTTTGGTAAATGTTCCTGTGTTTTTTCTACGTCATCCAAATTACGGATTTATTTTCTGATCCAATTTTATTTTATTAATTTAATTTTAATTTTTTTTCGTTTTATGGCGTGGCCTGGATCTCTGCATGTCCGGTCGGTATTGCATTCCCTTGTAAATTATCAAGCCCGTTCTCATTTAATTATGCCTGTAATTTTTATTTTTATCTTTGGGCTTTAACATTTAATTTTAATTTAATTCTTTCTTTTTTGCTTTGCAAGCAAGCATGTCAAGCCGTCTCTTGCCTATTTTTGTAAATTATGCTGCCTGATGCATGTTCTGTTTTCTGGTGGAGGTGTATTCCTTTTAAATTTTAATATCAAATTTTTATTTTAAATTTTTAAACAACTGTTGTGGCATTATTTCATCGGCAGCAGTTCCATTAGTTATTGGGGGGTGTCTGTAGAATAGCCTGTGCGTTGTCCCCCTCTCCACCTTCCTTCCAACCCTTTGGAGCTCTTCTGTTGGGACATGTCATCTGGAGGTGATTTTGGTTGCTGAAGCGAGGCGGACCTCTACAAACGGTAAGTAGGCCCATCCACGCTGGCCGTCCACGGTGTCATTTTGGTAGCAGACCGAGCTCGAGTTCGCTTCCGTAACTATCCCCTCCTCAATACCCGCAGGCTCGTTTTATGGACCCTTCTAGTGCTGATGGAGCGGTTGTTGATGCGATGTGTCATGCCAGTGCACTTGATGTTATGTAAAGCTAATCCTTGTCGTTTGTTTAATTTCATGTTTGCCTCTGAATATCCATGTGCTGTTATGTAAGTGACCTTCCAAGCGAGGGGTTTGCTGCTGTATGTTATCCTGTTTGTAATACAACATACCCTCTGAAAAAGAAGTTGGTAAGTGACTGGCATGTGTTCTTGGCATGGGAAATGTGGATTTGGTAATATTCTGATAGCCTACATGCTACGAGTGAAGACATCCTGGAGCCCTGTCTGTAGCTGTTCGCCATGGGTTTTGTGCACATGTTTGTAATTTAGCTTCCTGTTCTCGAGCCAAGCTGGCGGTGACGTATGCAGTTCGGGGCAGCATTGTGCATGATCTTGTATTATAGGTGGTGGCTGTGTTCGAGTGTCAACCTAATCTGTGGTGTTGGTAATTGGTAGTTACGGTATTGTTGTGAAAGTGTAAACTGTCCTAGTATTTCCTAAAATTTGTTTCCTTCTATATTATCTGTCTGCATTCTGTGTTTTTTTAAAATGGCCGACAACAATAGTGTTTTCGATTTAATTGACTTAAGAGATAACCTTGTGAATTTGGAGAGTTCTTCTGGGGTTGAACGTGAATCACCTCTGTTTACTAGGTCTGAGGTTTTGGGATCGATTACTAGTAGTAGTTTGCCTGCCCCTCTGTTGCCTGCTTCTGGCTCGTCCAGACCTCTTAACCCTGCATAGGTCATTCTTCTCATGTTAGGTCACCTAATGATTTCCTGGGTCCTGCCGACCCATTGCATTCCAGTTCCTTCTCTAGTAATGTAAATGTTTTGTCTCCTGTAGAGGGCGTGCGAGCGGGCTACCATGGTAACAATGTCTCTTTTCCAAATGCTACATTCTCGCCTACCGTTAATTATGGGTCGATTCCTCATCCTATTTCTGGTTTCTTAACTAAAGAGTTTCAACCTAGATGACGTTACCCAAGTGGTCCTATTTTTAAAACAAGTGGTCGAATTGGGTAACCATGCCTCGATTTTTGGGATGTCGGAAATTCAGATTTTTCAACTTTTGTATCCTGTTGCATCCGGTATGCTGCGCGATAAGCTAATTGATGCTATCCACCTCCGCATGTCCTTAGCCATGTTCATTAGGGAAGTGTTGTGGTTTTTTGTCCCTGCGAGTGCCCTTAGTGCTCTCGAGCAAAGGTTTTTGTATCGTGTCCAAAGGTTGGACGAGTCACTTAGCGACTATGTCAGTGACATCAAGCTATATGCCCAGGTATTTGCATCCCCTTTAACTGAACGACAGTTGGTGTCATCGATTGTAAATGGGTTTTCGCCTCAATATAGGTCATACATGACTATGTGTACCAGGCCTTCGTCATTTGTCGAGCTGAAACAGGTCGTTATAGAGACTATGGCTGTGAAACATGCAGATTCCCTTCGTGTAGCTAATGTTCCTCCTCCTTCCTTGATGTCTCGTCCCCCTTCTTCCTTGATGTCTCGTCCCCCGCCTAAGGTTATGTTCCACCCAAGACCCAATATTAAGTGCCACACGTGCGGTGGCGTGGGACATGTCAAGAAGGTGTGTCCGAGTAACCAGGTTGTGTATCGCCAATGACGGGATGTTGTGGAGACCAACTCGGGTGTTACTTCTAAGGATATTTCTGTTCATGTGAATTTGGGAAAACCCTGTGAAGTTTCTGGTCACCCTACCAATGAAAGTCTTGATAACTCGTTGAAAACTAATTCTTCACGTGCTAATTCTGCTTATGTCGCTGACCTACCTAACCTGTCGGTGAGCAATGTCGTGGCAAGTCAGCCTAATTCTAAACATAATGTGAAACCTGTGGTGCGGGTGTCCTCGTCATCTACTTGTAATCGTTTTAGAGTGAGTAATGATTTTGGAATTTCTCCTGTGGCTAAAGGAATATCTCCGTTTATTGAAATTTGTGTTAATGACGAGCCCGTTTCTGCATTGCTTGATTCTGGTAGTGTCGCATCCTCTATAAGCGAGGACTGGTTTTTATCTATGAAGAGTGTTTGCAAATTTCCTGAGTTAGAGCCTAACAATGAATCTTTTATTTCGGCAAATTGTTCAAACTTAAATATTTTGGGTAGTATGACAGTCAAAATTCATATTCTAAATTTTTCTTGGAAATTTAAATTTTTTGTTGCCAGAAATCTTTCTTGTTCTGCGCTCATTGGAGCTAATTTCATGTCACACGTTGGTATGCTTCTTGATTTTGGTGCTCGCAATTTATGGCTTAAGTTTAATCCGCAGAGTAAATTATCATTTAAACCGGTTTTATCTTCTCCTGCTGTCAATTCTGTTAGTGAACCTATGACTATTGAGGATCTCGATCTGGAAAATTTAACGCGTCTTCAAAAGGATGCCATTAAGAGGTTATGTCAGGAGTATAGTGATGTATTTACGGACAAGTTGGGTGTAACCCATTTGATGGAATACAAGATTGAGCTAACCGATTCTGTGCCAGTGCGTTCCAGCCCGTATCGCCTTGCCCCGCCCAAGAAGGCTGAACTTCGTAAGATTATCGATAAGATGTTGGAAGAAGGTGTAATCCAACCCTCTATCTCTGCCTACTCATTCCCTGTATTTCTTGTGCCAAAACTTAACGGTGGTTTTCGGCCGGTGGTCGACTATAGGGCTCTTAATCAAAAGGTTGTTTTACAATCAATTCCTTTGCCGGACCTTCATACTTGTTTTAGTTGGTTTCGCAACGCGAAGGTGTTCACGATCCTCGATTCAAATTCATCTTACTTCCAAATTCCCCTCTCTCCGGAATCCAGGCATGTTACTGCTTTTTCCACTGACTGGAACTTGTTTGAGTATGCCCGTGTCCCGTTTGGCCTATCCACCGGAGCCGCTGTGTTGAGCAGACTTCTGGACAAGGTATTTTCAGAAATTAAATTCAAGTTTGTGTACCACTACCTTGACGATGTGGTGATCTATTCTGAGTCCTTCGAGGAACACGTTGATCATCTGAAGGTTGTACTTGATCGATTGCGTGACGCTGGCCTTACCGTCAAATTGTCCAAGGTTTCCTTTGCCAAGCCCAAAATTTCCTTCTTGGGTCATATTGTTTCCGCATCTGGTATCTCCGTCGACCAATCTCGTACTCAGGCCATCAGAGATTTTAAACCACCCAAGAACGCCAAGGGTGTTGCTCGTTACATGGGTATGGTGAACTTCTTCCGTAAGTTCATCAGTAACTTTGCCGACCGTGCTGCTCCTCTAAATCAATTACGCAAAAATGCTGTGAAGTTTGAGTAGGGTCCCTCTCAGCAGGCAGCCTTCGAAGATCTTAAGCTTGCGCTCTCTAACGCCCCTGTGTTATCCATTTCGGATTTTGGGAAGCAGTTCATTGTACAGACTGATGCGTCTGGTCGAGGTGTTGGTTGTGTCTTACTGCATGAATCTGATCTGGGTAGGCAACCCATTGCATACGCTTCTCGTACCTTAACGGACGCAGAGAGGAAGTATTCCATATATGAACTTGAGGGTTTAGCTGTGTTGTTCGCTCTAGAAAAATTCCGTATGTATCTTGAGCACACTAAGTTTCTCCTTGAGACCGATAACCAAGCCTTGAGCTGGGTCTTAGGGAAACCCCGTAAAACTGGTAGGATTGCCAGATGGGCAACTAGGATTCTGTCATTCCAGTTCACTGTCCACCATATTCGTGGGTCCGAAAATGCGGTAGCTGATTCATTAAGCCGCATGTATGAGGAAACAGCCGAAGAGAAAATTCAAGAAAGTGAACCCGTAAACCTTGAATCACCTGTAAATTATGTCAATGTCGTTCTCAGCAATTCCCCTGTGCTATTTGAGGATGTGAGACGATTCCTGAAAGAAGATCCCTCCTTATCTAGCCTAATTGACCGAATCAACTCTGGTGAAGTGATCAAGCCCTACTCTCTGAAGGATGGTGTATTGTGTTGTTCGTCTCGTCATGACCGTCTACCTAAAATTGTGCTCCCGTCGGTCCTCATTCCGGAAATCTTTCGTTACTATCACGAATCTCCTATTGGTGGCCACCTAGGAGTATTCAAGACCCGAGCCAAAATCAGACAGTTTTTCATTTGGCAAGCTATGGATGGCGACATCAGGAGGCTCATTAGAAATTGTGCTGCATGTAGTATTAGCAAACCTCCGGTTTCTACTAAGGTGGGCCTATTGTCATCTGAACCGGCATCTAGACCCATGGAGAGGCTTTTTATCGGCCATGTTGGGCCGTTCCCTCGCTCTGGTCGGGGAAACCAATTTGCGCTTGTTTGCACTGACGGTTTCACCCGGTTTAGTTGGATTTTCCCCACCAGACAGGCTACGACCAGTTCCGTCATAAAGTGTCTTAATTCCATCTTTTCATCTTTTGGGCCATGTCAGTACCTGGTGTCAGATAATGCCAAGTGCTTTGTATCTCATCAGTTCCGTCAATTCTTATTTGATTATGCTATTTCTCATGTAACCACCACTCCCTATTTTCCTAACCCGTCTCTCGCTGAGCGAGTCAATCGTAATCTCCGTTCTGGTCTGATTGTTTTCCACCACGACGACCATTCCAAGTGGGATTCTAATTTGCATTGGCTCAATTTTGCTTTCAACACCGCCGTGCATGAGAGCACGCAAGCCACCCCTTTTTCGTTAATGTTTTCCTTTATGGCTAATTCTCCGTTGTCTAATCTGTGGAACCTGCACGATCTCCTTCCAGACAGTTTCACGCCCGAGGATATGAGGGCGAAATTCGACAAGGCTAGAGGGAATATTAATGTATCACATGACCAACTTGCCAAGCGACACAATGCCTGTCGCAAGCCAACTGATTTGGAAATTGGTGATGTTGTGTACGTTCGCAATTTCGAGCCCAAGGGCGTCAGTAATATAGTTTCAAGCAAGTTGACCCCTCGTTTCAAGGGTCCGTGTTATGTAGAGGCATTCCTGAATCCCGTTACTCTGCTTATTAGAAACCCCAAGGCAAACAAAATGTCCAGAGTGCATCTGTCGCACATTAAACGAGGTGGAGAGGTTTCTAATGAGGAAATGCTACCATAAATTTTGTAAACTGATTTTGTATAATGTAGAGTATCCCTAACCTTCATTGAAGCCTTCAGGCATCTGTTCCTTCTGGAATTTTGAACTGGATATGAAAACTCTGCTGGGATACAAACTGTAACTGTTGGGTAATTCCCATTTTATGGTAAATTGTAAAATTGAAACTAAATTTTGATGTTTTCATAAAAGATGCTAGCATGTAAGTTGGACTCGGTGGGAGACCTAACGCATGTAATCTTGAAAGGTACTTCTAGTCTGTAAAAAGGTACACTTGTTAATGAAATTTTGTAAGCACGGATCTAGGGCATGGTCAGAAATATTTTCTTCATTTAAATTCAACTTTGTTTCTCTTTTGTAAAATGTAGTAAGAAATTGAAATTTCTGTAAACCTTTTTTTGAAATAAGATTAACTTCTGTTTTGTAAATGGCTGCCCACGCGTCGAATGATATCTGGAACATTGCTTCCACCTACTTCGTCTAAAGCGGACTACATTGGACTTATTGAAAATTTTCCTTAAGTGTCTCGGACTATGAAAGCACTGCTGGTGCTGGTGTTCTGCGTTTCTGAAGAATTATGGACACAGTGAAGCGGTTAACTAAGTGGTTTGCGAGGTGATCAATTATCCCTTCACTGATAATCTGACCCTGCACTCTCCTAACCAAAACGATGCGGTTTCGTCCATCAATTGGAGTTAACTGGTGAACATTATCTTCTGGAAACATGCTTGGTGAATCGACAAGTTAAGGAGTACTGCCTATGCCTAGGCATATTCGTGAACGGTGTTCACGCTTAAGGGAGGGAGACTGTTACGTGCAATGCCCGTCCCAATGTTTTTAAAAATCCATCTTCCCTGTATTCTGGTGTTCCTTGACATTTTGAATCGACCGCCTGGTGACTTGATTCCGTTTGTGAACACGAGATGGCTGCTGCTGTCGGACTTCGGGGTTTCTTCGCGTGGTTCCTTTTTCTCCGATAGAGTGTGTTGGGGTGCCTAATAAACTCATCCTATTCCAGTCATATTTGAAGGCATATATTATATCCTACGTCATGAAACAAAGGCCTGTGTATTCATGATGCCGCCACATTAATTGCTTAATAATCACATTATTGATTGATTTGTCAAGCTGTGATAGGACAATTAAATTAACATGTATGCAATGCTGTCTTTGACGCGCGATTCTCCACCATCTTGTGGAGTTCATGGTATGTCGTCAAGATAACAAGCCGGCTGCTGGTCCAAGAGTATCGCTCCGTGTGCTAGGGGGGGCCTTGGCCCCTAGCTTTTACGAAAAATGAATACAAATTCAAGAAAAGGAAACGCCTGTGCTACATAAGAATTTAATTTCTTCCTTTCGCCTGGAAGATGAAAGTGATATAGAATCGCATCTCGATGCAGACCAGTGCTTGTGATACCAAAACGGCGCATGGCTGGGTGGGCCATTTTCAGGCAATTTAGTGCCGTATAATTATTTGTTTAAATTGTGTGTTAATTATTTTATTTTCATTGCGTCTCCACTGAAAGTTAAGGTACGTAGTTATTTTATTTATATTTTATTTTGGGAGCTCCAATATTGGCCTTGCATGTATGTTGTGATGCTGTGTTTGTTTCGCCTGGTAGGCCTAATTTTTTTATGTTTTAATAATGTTTCCATATATATATTAATTTTGTTATTTTTTTCTTCGTACCTTCTGGAGACACATTTCTAGTTTATTTTACGTTTTAAATTATTATTTATTTTCATTTGGCAATCTTGGGATTGGCATATTATTAATCTGATGTAAGATCCGTAGCAACATAAACCGACTAGTGTTAATAGTTTTTAGATGTAATTGTTTTCCTCCTTTCATTCCTCTCTGGTGATTCTAAATTAATTTAATGCTAATTGTTTGCCGTAATTTCGATTTGACATGCGGTCTCCTGTTTTTAGTGGCCATGTTTGTTTTTTGTTTTGCCGAAATGCATTCTGGTCTCGAGGTCAGTCTCTTGGCGCCGACCGGAAAACTCAAACGTGTTGTGGTGTTAGCTTAATTTGTTTTTTTATTAACTTTGTTGGTTTAACTTTGTGTTTTTGGCAAATGTTCCTGTGTTTTTTCTACGTCATCCAAATTATGGATATATTTTCTGATCCAATTTTATTTTATTAATTTAATTTTAATTTTTTTTCGTTTTATGGCGTGGCCTGGATATCTGCATGTCCGGTCGGTATTGCATTCCCTTGTAAATTATCAAGCCCGTTCTCATTTAATTATGCCTGTAATTTTTATTTTTATCTTTGGGCTTTAACATTGAATTTTAATGTAATTCTTTCTTTTTTTTGCTTTGCAAGCAAGCATGTCAAGCCGTCTCTTGCCTATTTTTTAAAATTATGCTGCCTGATGCATGTTCTGTTTTCTGGTGGAGGTGTTTTCCTTTTACATTTTAATATTAAATTTTTATTTTAAATTTTTAAACAACTGTTGTGGCATTATTTCGTCGGCAGCAGTTCCATTAGTTATTGGGGGGTGTCTGTAGAATAGCCTGTGCGTTGTCCCCCTCTCCACCTTCCTTCCACCCCCTTGGAGCTCTTCTGTTGGGACATGCCATCTGGAGGTGATTTTGGTTGCTGAAGCGAGGCGGTCCTCTAAAAACGGTAAGTAGGCCCATCCACGCTGGCCGTCCACGGTGTCAATAATAATAATAATTATTATTAGGTAATTATTGATTGATCATGTATAATCAAGACCAGCCTTATATTGACCACCTCGTGGTGCAGCGGATAGTAATCTTGAATGTCAATACGGAGGCCTGGGTTCGATTCCTGGCTCTGCCAAGAAATGTAATTTCTGGTCTCACAAGTGGAACGGGGTACACTCAGTCTGGTGAGGCAAAAGTCAGAAAAGGCGGGTTTAATTCTTGCCTCTGCCATTCAGTCCAACCCAACTTCATTTAACCTCACCTAACCTAACCAAACATCACCTAACCTAACCTAACCTAACTTCAAAGTGAGAGCTAATATGAGAGTAAATGTCAGAGCACACATAATAAACTAAGTTATAACCTAACCTAACTTCAAAGTGGTAGCAAATGTGGGGAGCAAAATGTGGGAGCAAGAACTGGGAGCAAAAATGAGGGGAGCGAATGTGAGAGCAAAAAGTGGGACAAATATGGGAGCAAAAATTTGGGAGCAAATGTGAGAGCAAAAAGTGGGAGCAAAAAGTGGGAGCAAATATGGAAGTAAATGTGACAGCACAAATAATAAACTTAGTTATAACCTAATCTAACCTAACCTAACCTAACTTCGCCTAACCTAACCTAACAAACCTAACCTAACCTAACCCACAGAAACCTCATTTAAAGATTTTAGATTTTAACGTTTTTACTGTTTAACATTTTAGATTTTATTTTACATTTTTTAGATTTTAGATAATTTATTTTTTTATTTTACATTTTAGATTTTACATTTTCATGTTTTATATTTTTCATTTTAACTTTTATATTTTCCAAAAACAGTAATCTACATGGTCACATACATAACTTCAGTTCACCTAACCTAATCTTAGTTCTCCTAACCAAACATGTCCTCACCTAACCTAACCTTTTAAGCTAAGTCACATACACAGAGTTTTAGTGTTCACACATTAGTGAATTCCTCAATTTCCACTTAAAATTATTTTATATTATTTTTTATATTTCAGTTTAAAGTTTTTGAATTATTGTCAGTATGGAAACATGGATAATACAATTTGTTTTTTACACATTTGTCAATTTTACAATTTCCCATTTACAGTTTTTAAAATGTCAGTTTAAAGTTTTTTTTTCAATTTTTGTCAATATGAAAACATGAATTTTCCAATTTTGTTGTTTACATGTTTTTGATTTAGTCAATGTACATGGTTCAATTTGCTTTAGGTGTGGGCAGAAGTGGGTAGTAATTAAAATGTACAAGAAGTGTCCATGCAATATTTTTATAGATTTTTAAATACATATGCAATATTTACACATAGTACATTGGTTGTGATATATAAATTGTAGAGTTGGGTTTATTTGTTTTCTATTTTATTTATCCTTAAGTATGAATACCTTCTGTGTGGCTTGATTGGTGCTGTTTTCTATTTTTAGTGCTATTGTTTAGTGTCCTAAATTGTTTTGTTTTTATGTATTTGCGATATAGAGATAGAGGATTTTGATATTTATAACTTAACTCTTTAAGCATGGTCAATGATTGAGTAATGACCATAGGCATGTGTAGCTATACCATCAGCATCAATTACTCTTTTATCATCACCAGGACACAAAGCAATTTTGATTAGTTTTATAGATGATATATCGTGTTCAGAAGCGATAATGTTCATTGGTATTCTTTTTGCATTGTTTTTCATGACACAATCCTTATAATCTTGAAAGCTTATACAATTTTTGACAACACCTCTGCTAATACCTTTAATCTTTTTGATTTCTTTACCATTTATGTCAAAAGCGTACAGTTTAGCTCTAAGTCCAACAAATGATTTTATAATTTGTCTACAAGCCTCGTCTTTAAATTTCCCCAACGTTTTCTTCTTTGATGTAGTGTAACATATGTGATTAGTAGGATAATCTGATGTGTCCAGGTGTTCTAGGAAATCCAACTTGTCTTGATATACATCTTGGGTGTTGGACCAAATAAATGATCGAGTCGGTATCCATATACATGAGTTTAAGGTTGTTCGTTCCATAATAGGTCAGCAGGACATCATAGTGTTGTGTATACATTAGAGTTTTTGAAATATCCAGTATACACATTCCAATATATATAGGCTTATTGAATACAATGTTACGTTTAGCCATGTGGAAAGCTGCTAGGTTAGGACCATAAATTGTTCTGTCGATAAATGTAAGCTTTGCTATTAGCTTTTCTGCCTTTTTGCTGTCAGTCACAAGACGTATTGCCCCCGGAAATTGAATTATTTTGGGACAAAATAAGAGTATTTTCCGTCCCCATGATAAAATTTAACCAGCAAATATAGATTCTGGAAGTGTAACACAGGAGGGTAGTGTTACAAGCTCGAGGCCGTGGGAGAGCCCGATCACGTGATATATTGCACAATAGACGCTTCTAGAAGGCTAAAATTGGCATAGCAACAGTGAGTTTGGAAATTAATATTATAAATATTGTTATAAATTATGCTATTGGATCCCAGGTTAGAGCCAATGAGAAGAGGATTTATTGATGACGGGATCAACTTCAACTACATAATTTGGTGAAATTATGCATTTAGGCCCTTTGAAGAAGATTTTATTATTTGGTAATGAAGAGAAAATTAAAAGAAATTATGTCTGATACTTTAAAAACCGCAGATCGGTTAATCTACGCAGAAATAAACATTAGTAATCTACGCGCTAAAATTATGGTGGGAGATTGATATGGCCGCCAAAATTTCGACTTGTAGGGGAAGATCCAAGGATCGTTGTTCTTATTCCAGCAGTCTTTGAAGAGTGAGGAAGTGTTTTACTGGGTTAACAGAGATCCCAAAGCTTTGTCCGATTGCGACGACTGTCGACTTGTGGAGACGCGAGGATAGCAACGTAGATCGTAGGAGATTACCGCACTTTCATTTTATGTGAAGTTGTGAGGAACATTGAAATTGGTATATCTCGTATATAATTGAGATTTGAGTTCAACGAAGTGAATATATATAAAGAACAGGTCGCTTACTACGTTCTGTTGAAAGTCGAGCGTTCTTATATTTACCATTTCGACAATATAAACCTGTTAAGACAGATTTTCAAATGTGTTGGAAATAAAGCTGAATATCCTTTTAGTTGCAACGTGAAGTTGGCGAACGGAGTTCAAGTGAACAGTAGCGAAGAACTTTTAACATTGGCGCAACATATAAACATTATCATAATGCCTATCATTATTCTTCAAGTGGATTCATACAACATAATTGACACTGTTGATATGATGAACTAAATGGTCATGCGCTAGAGACATATTCGATAACAGAAGTTAAAATACAACGATGGAACTTCGTTAGACGACGCATTCTTGAATACAGACGTAGTGTACGGTCCATCTTGTACATTTTCGTCAGTCTACGAACACTAATGTAACATCAATTAGCAATAGAAATATTTCATTCACCATTTATATATAATATTTCTATAAATTATATTCCAATGATGATGCTGATACATATTTGCGACGGAGAATGAAGATTCTACAGAAGAGATTTGTCAAGATGCTAGGGTAGCCCAGCAACCACAGAAGAATTTGCCAGAAGGATGTCGTTCGAGCCCAGGCGAATGTTGGTGAATTCCGGAGAGGAAACGTTTTTCCTATCTCTGAGGTCGCAGATCCGAGGTTCGAATGCAGATCCATCTCAGTATCTTGAACTGAGGAAACATCAAAAGCAGGGATGTCAAAGATACGGCCCGTGATCGCAATGTGTGACAGACAGAAGAATCATGACTTCACTCGACTCCTCTACGGAAGTTTAAAATGCGCACACTACAACATTTATAAGTAATTTCAAGGGCAGCGCGTGCCTAGACAAGCGAGAGGGGTAGACAGTAACGCCATCTCTTAACAACAAGCGGAAATACCACGAAGGCTAGAATCTTCCACGCGCTTCGAGTCTAGACTAGAACCTTCCTTATTGATATAAAAGGAGTGCGTCGGCACGACGTTAGTTAGTTGAGTCGAGTAATCGAAGCGATACGGTCGGAGAAAGATTTTAGTTAATTTAGTTGTACTGCGACATAGTGATTGTGAAGTCCAGTGATTGTGAAGGTATTGTGCATTTGTTTGTGTCGTGCGCAAGCGATATCCATAATTTTTGTGTCGAGTTCCATAATTGTAACAATTTTGGCATAATGTCACAAGAACGTAAAGTTGATATTGAGTGCAGAGTTTTTCAGTCTAAATGGGAAATTGCATATTTTTTCATAGAATGGAAAGGTAAACCACTGTGTTTGATTTGCAATCAAACAGTTCCTGTTTGTAAGGAATTTCACTTGAAGAGACACTATGATACGAGTCATAAATCAAAATTCGATTGTTACACTGAAAAAATAAGAATAGACACATTGTCATCTTTATAATCTAAACTTCAAGGTCAACAATCGATGTTTACTAAAGCTAATACTGAAAGCGAAGATGCTCTGAAATCAAGTTTTAGTATTGCATTAGAAATCGCGAAGAGATCAAAACCTTTCACTGAAGGTGAGTTTATTAAAGACTGCATGTTGAAAGTGGCCGATGTTTCATTTCCATTTCAAAAGTCAATAATTAAAAATATTTCGCTGTCAAGAAACACTGTTGCTTCAAGAATAAATGAATTATCTCAAAATTTGGTTCTTCAACTGAAGGAGAAAATTAAGGAATTCACAAAGTTTTCACTGGCTGTTGACGAGAGCACTGATACTGAGGATACAGCTCAACTTGCTGTTTTTATACGAGGTATTAACAGTAACTTTGAAATTACTGAAGAACTATTAATGTGCGTCCCATTCACAGGTACTACAAGAGCAAATGATATTTAATCTGCAATTGAGAATTTGATAGCAGAATATGAACTCGACTGGAATATACTTAGCAGCACAACTACGGATGGCGCTCCTGCCATAGCTGGCAAACATTCGGGCGTTGTAAATAAGTTAAAACAGAAAACATCAGGGAATTTTGTGGGATTTCACTTTATAATTCATCAGGAATCATTGGCATCCAAACATTTAAAAATGGACCATGTCAAGCAACCTATAATTAAAATAGTAAATTTTATAAGGCGCAGAGGACTAAATCACCGACAGTTCAGGCAGTTTTTACAAGATTTGGACGAAAAGTTCACCGAAGTTCGTTGGCTCAGTCGAGGAGTAGTTTTAGAAAGATTTTTTTGCATTACGTGACCCTATTCAAGCTTTCATGTTAGAAAAAGGCAACCCAATTGATTATGACAATGACTGGTGGGTTGATTGTGCCTTTTTAGAAGATGTGAATAAACACTTGACTGATCTGAATGTAAAGTTAACGGGTAAAAATCTGATTGCCACTCAAATGTATTCATGAATTCAAGCCTTTGAAACAAAAATGAGGCTGTGGGAAAATCAGGTAAAAAATCAAACTTTGTATCATTTCTCTCATTTAAAATCATTTGGCACGGTGAACCAAAGTAAATTGGATCAATATTCTGCACTTCTGCAAAATCTGATCACGGAATTCAACAATCGTTTTGAAGACTTCCACAAAATGAATGAAATGAAATTCCCAATTTTCAACAATCCATTCAATTTTGACGCTTCACAGGCACTAGTTCATTTGCAAATGGAGTTGAGAGATCTTCAATCAGACAGTATTTTGAAAGAAAATATATAGAGGTTAACGCTCTTAAATTTTATACACAATATTTCAAGAGTTTAGATAACTACCCGCAATTAAAAAAGCATGCAGCACGCATTCTGTGCATGTTTGGTAGCACCTATTTATGTGAGCAGATGTTTCCGTCATGAAAATAAATAAGAACAAACATCGCACAAGACTTACGAATGAACATCTCCAATCAATTCTTAAAATAATTAAAACGAATATGATACCTGACACCAATGAGCTTGTCAAAAACAATAGAAGTCACGTATCTGGATCCTCGAGCTCAAAATAATTACCCTCTTTTATAACTTTGATATGATTTTTAACAAGCGTATATTATATATTATATAATTAAGTAAATAAAATGGTATAATAATTCAAAACATTTTTTTATTTGAATCTGGCCCGCCTACACATTCTAAATTTAATATATGGCCCTCTGCAAAAATGAGTTTGACACCCCTGATCTAAAGTATTATGTGAATACTTACATAGATCTTCAAGTTTTCGTCCAAATAAGGGAGCAGTGTCTCTTATTTTTAGTATAGAGCTTGATTAGTGACATTCTGAGCCAACGATCTTACTCCATATTTTCACATTTCATGTATTTCAGTGTTCTCATGTATTTTACACTTCAGATGTTTGTTAAGATTTCTATGCTTCAAGATTATTTAGGAGATGATTGCCTTTCATCTATTTTTCAATTTTATTCAACGGATCAGTTGTGGAACTGACAAAATTTTTGTTTGAGGAATTATATTGCCTCATAGAAGACTAGTCGTTTCGACTCTCGAATTTTAATACTTTAATTTAAACCAAGTATTCTGACATTATGTCATAGCTTCAAATTAAATTCTTTTTTAAATTTAATTTGAGCACTTTAATGTAACAACATCTAACTTCAAGAACAGAAGAAACATCGAATGATATTGTTATATCATTATTGTACATAAACTGTCGGCGATCTGGGAGATACTAGTCGTTTGATAAGACCGAAGTCTTAATCCGTATAAACATTCTTTGTGCAGAGTGGAAAAACATTACGACGTTGACAAACCTTTTTATTATTTGTAAAGCTGAGAGCTTTGTTCATTTAATATGTTAGAGGAAATACCTTTTGATAGAAGATTATTCAAATCTTTGGCTAGGAATTCAATGCTAGTGTTTCCCGGTCAAGATTGAATTCTATTTGACACTATAAATAACATGTGTGTTATTTTACACTATTTGTGTAACATCACGTCATTTTGTCGACCTGATATTACAACGATAAACAATTTAAAGCTTGACAAGTGAGATGAGACAGGAGTATTATTTTTATTACATGTATTTGCGACAGACGAGTTAATACAATTGGAAGTTTCGTTTGAAGAACTTAAGCATGTATAATGGTAGATCAGTAGTCATGTGAAATGATACTGAGTGTCACGCCTTTATTTGAGAGAAGTTCCTACAGAAGAACGTTAATAACAATTAATCCATTTTGGTTATTGTTTAACATAGTGGATGATAATTGTTTATGGCATATATATTGTTATATGAGGATTTTTAGAGCTATAAAGTGCTCGTGCGAAGGAAGTTCCGCATTTTAAGGGAAGTCAAATTATTGTTGTTCTATGAAAAGAGTCGTTGTATACAAGTAGTCTAGTTCATGTTAAGCAACGTTTTCGCTGTTTGACAGAAGGGTTTTAGCGGAAATACAACTATAGAACGATTCTCTACTCATGTCAATGATACAATTAGTATATTTTATTTAACCCGAAGTTATGTTATTACGTACAGTTAACCTTAATCTGTCGATTGTATTAGACCGACAATGATGATGCCAACAACCAATACAGGTGGGCTATGTGCCATCCTCTTCCTTATGGCGGAATTCAGTGGGTTTCTCCAGATACTGTTGATCTAGGAAAACTAAAGGAAGATGATCCTGTGGGATACATTCTAGACGTTGATGTTGATTACCTATCTGACCTTCATGATCTATACAACGATTTACCTTACCTACCAGAGTGTACACAACCTAAGGATTCGTCTCTGAAAAAACTAATTCCTCATTTTGGAAATCGAAGGCGGTATGTTGTTTATTACGTAACACTTCAACAGGCTTTAGTTCATTGACTAAAATTGAGAAAAGTTCATCGTGTGTTAAAGTTTAAACAACGACCTTGGCTAACGGCATACGTTGATTTTAATAATAACCTTCGAAAACAAGCCAAAAATGATTTTGAGAAAAATCTGTACAAATTATTTAACAATGACATTTTTGGAAAAACAATGGAAAATATTCGTAAAAGAATGGACATACTGTGCCAGTTTAGACCGGAGTCCGCACGACCACATATGCATTTTACCAATAATCAGTCAGCACGAGAGTCAAAATATCCCGGAGCGCCAGATGGGTTAAAGCAAATCGCAAAAACGACATCAAATGAAAAAAATGCTTTACTGATTTTTGGCTCAATGCAACAATAAGGATAGAAGGAGATTCAATTGGGCGTAACACATCAAGTAAAATTATCTCAGTTTATTTTGAAGTTAAAATTGACTGCAAAGATGCTCAAAACAGCATCACTCACGTGTGGCGATCCACACTCCTATTTACACAATATACAGACATTTTCCAAACACATTTGACAATTATTTTTTTGGAAACACAAGTGTGATTGTCAGTCCTGTAGACTGTGTTCCAAAATTATTTATGATTAATTCCAGTTCAAATTTAATTGTCTCTACTGGAAATATCGTAGATCACTGTTTGAATTTACATAATATTAACACTCGTAGAATAAATGTTCATAGAATTTTTAACTTTCACTTATTTTTCCAGTTTCAAAAATATATAGTCGAAAAATATTATTATCATGAATCAACACACATTATTTACACATATTAATAACATCTGAAAAGTATTTGACCTTGAACATAGCATCGAAGAACTGTGCGAAGCACAGCCACAATTAATTGTTCTTCTGACATTAAACATTCGAGAAGTGACTCGATTATTAAATTCAAGTTCCTAACAAAATACATGATTTCTGAATCATCAACTTGATCAATAAATTGTTGAACCATTCAACTATTCAATTTTCCACTTGGAATCATTATTATAAAAAAATATTTTATTCATGGCCATTTTTAGTAATTTTCACAACTTGCAATTCTTCGACAGAATGCGGAAATAAGAATTATAGCTTCATAATAAATTCATTTAGTTCATGGCACTAGGATTGAAAATATCCTTCAAATTATTCGTGGTTAAAGAATTATTTCTAATTGGCAGTGGCCCATTCTATTATTTGTGTAAGAACACAATATTACAACAACAACGGCAAAGGTCTTCCTCTGAAGAAGAATAAACTACTATCATGACAAATCCGGGTTCTAGCAAAATCAAAGTCTAAATGGAATTCGTAAACAAGGTTGAAATAAGAACTGATGGTTTCTAAGAAATAACCTTCGGGTTATTCATACGACGAAATGTGTGGTTCCAATACTCCTACTATAAACCTGAGCCATCGAACCTGCTATTTGATTGATGCTCGAAAAAATCTCCTCATTCCTGCGACTTAAACATGCGCACCTGGGAATGGCATTTCAACTACTTCACACATATACATTTTCTTCCCAAAATTTGTACAATAAATCAAGCCTCTGCTTGTTATCAACACTGGAAGATTAATAAACTTACAAGTTTATTTTATTTTACCATTCAGTTCAACCCGTGAATTTACCATACTTATGAAAATCTTTATTTCACTTTCGAGTGTATTTACGTCATGATTTTATATAAATACAAAAATATCCTATTTGATACAAATATCATTTGCTTCCCGTTTCATGCCTCTCCGTATTATCTGAAAAATATACTTTGCTCATTGCAAATATCAACTGTTCAACCAGAACTGAAATGTTGGTCGAATGCGGGCTTGCGCTAACCACTCTCCTTCGGAAAATCTCCTGTTCCAAACTAGAAATGATTAAACTACTTCATAGGCTCTCTCTCAATACATATGATTATTATAAAATATAATATCCAAGAATTATTTAGAAAAATTATAAAAATTATTATTATTAGTGGATTATTATTATTATTATTATTTTTTGTATTAGTTTAAATATGTTTAATTATCATCTCATTATGTGAGAATCCACATGTTCGAACCTTCGAATATGGAAAAAATATCCATTCCTCAACAAAAAATAATTATTAACTTTTACAGTTACATCGGTTGATTACCGTGATTTCCCAAAAATATGAAATATTCAAATAAATGCTCGAAATGCTCGGTCATCGATCCTAAACTGTTCTGAGTGCTGAAAATACTCAGAATAACTCTAATAAGTCTTGCGTAAATCATTGCAAGATTTAAATACGAAGAAAAATAAATGTGTTGGTCATCTGCAGAAAAATAGTTTGTTCCAATTAGCTAGGCATAATATAATTCAAATGTGGCTTACATTTCTTGATGGTCTTGAAGCGTAGTAAACCTGGTCTGTACCAGATCTATCCATAGACATGCCCTATCGGACAAGCACGTATAATCCTTGTATCGGCCGCCATTATATACCCACAATCCGTCTAGTCAGACATAGTGGTAGTATCTCTTGACGTTTGAATTAACTGTTGTTCCATTTTAATATGGGCTTCTATCAAAGCCATAACAGTTTGTTTAAATGGGGTCAGATCTAAGTGATCTATTCTTAGATATGTCAGTTGTAACATAACTCACGGTAATCTTATCAATACAAGAAGACACTGACAGTCTAACCAATCAACGGCTGTTCTGAAGATCGTTCCCTGGGCATGGTTTAACACCATCTACCATGCGCTAAGCAACTTGTAGTTTCCCTGCGTAGACTAATGAACAACACCGAGATAGACTGGTCTTCAGTGTACTGATAGATCGGAGTGGTTAACCAGTTACAAATATGAAAACTGACTGAAATGGACTTAAACATCCAAGTATTAGGTTATTACTGGACTGTGACAAAGTACTAATTCTAGACAAAGTCTAGCATATGTCCATGTAGAAACATAAATATTTCCACTAATGTCTGTAGAAAAAAAATCAATCACCTCAGTGATTCTCCTCGCCGGAAACTTACAAAGTTCCACTTCGTAGCGCAGCACTTTTTGTGACTATCACAACTTTGAAAATTACTTCTGCGTAGATCCGGCAACCATGTGCCTTGGCTCAGCGTAGCAGCAAACTTGCTCGGCAAGTGCTTGTGTTGGAATGAGCTATTGATGCTTCGGCCGGCCGGCTTTTATTCAAAACTGTCAGGGTCACGCGTCATCACGCTGAAATCTAGAAATCCTCATATCTCAGGAATCCCTGGTCCGATTTACTTGATACTAATTGCATTCTCTTTCATTTGGCCGTGCCAGTAATCTGATCCAAGTCTCAAGTCTCTACTCCATGGTTAACTATTTAATCAATAAATAGCCTCGACCTCTGCTATTACTCGCTACGTCACTTGACATGCAAGTATCGGTATATTCTTTCCAATTGCTTCGAGAAGCAATGTAGCGCGATATTCAAATATCTCAACTTTCAAAAGCGGCTGTAGCCTTTCCCTTGATATCTAGGTGTCTGAATCTTGGAATACCCATTCCTAGAGTTGGGCACACCTAGCAAAAAATAAAAATTGAAAAATTTTTATTTTTCCTATCTACACATCAAATCATCTGGTTCTTGAATAATAAATCTTCAAATTCGATGCAATATAAGTTCCCACGATGTTACCAGTTCGTGTATGGGCGACTTCATAGCTTCCATTGTTGTTTACTTCCACAATGTTCAAAATCTTTAATTTCACCAGGTTTAATATCGAAAATATCGTGATATTCTTCCAAAATCTTCCCTAGCTCTGGGGACTCCTTCTCAGTGTAGACTTCTCTTCCTTCAGCCTCATGAAAAATCAGAGACCATTGAGCATCTCCCTCGATGTCTTCCTCTTCTTTTCCCTCGAAGTTAATCTCTTCGGTATTCTTGAATCTGATCGTCTCTGTCTTCATGTCTATCACTGCTTGATATTTCTGAATGAAATCCGCTCCCAATATCATGTCAAAAGCCATGTCCTTCATTACTACAAACACATGTCGGAAATCATGTCCTCCAATCGTAATACATAAGTATAATTGAGTTTTACACAGAGATATTTTGTTGGGTATTATTCCTTGGATCTTAATTCCTGATACTGGAATTTCCTGTAAATTCTCTTTGAGCTTCCACAGAATATAAAGCTTCTCACTCACAAGACAAAGCATAGCCCCAATATCAATCAAAGTATCGACAGGCATACCGAATACTTCGCATGATATGATTGGCATTCTAATTCTTGTACCCATTTCTTTTCGTTCGTCATTCTGTTGAATTATGTCATCATCCTCTGCTTGCCATTTAATAATTCTGGAAGTGAAAGTGTTCAAAATTCTATCTTCTACTGTGAATTCGAAGTTTTTTTTCGTTACCATTCCCCCGGGATTGTTGTGTTCCCGATGGACCTGGTTCATTGGGCCTCTGCTCCAAAAACTGCTAGTTATCTTGGTGTCTTGCTTCCAAGTTTTTCCTCGTCTCCTTGTTGAACTCTTCATTGGACTGACGAGTATCCACATTCCCTCTGTTATTGTAGTTGTTTCTACCGTAGTATCTTCTTTCCTGGTACCTTCCTTGATTATCCCGTGGCCTTCTCCATCGAGTATTGTATCGATTTACACCATCCGGTCTCGCATAAGGCTTGTAACTGTATCTGTTACTGTACTGATTCCATCCTCTCTTATTTGAATCTTCCCTCGGCGTTTTCTCTTCTCGCCCCTCTCGAATCTCTCGAGGTGTTTGAGAATAATTATCAGCCATAACAGCGTACACAGCGTTGTTATTCTTTCCTCCCTTCTGATGGAAGAATTGAGCGTTCGTATGATCCAGCTTCTGTAATACTTCGTCAAATTGCTCCATATTATAGATATCAGCAGCGATCAAAGTCCTCTGGACGTCTGCTGGAAACTGACGTATCAATGCAGTAATCAATTCGTTATCTGGCATCGGCGGATCTAAATGTTGAAGTTTAGAAAGCTGCCCAGAAGAGTACGTTGAGTATCGAGTAGGTTGTGACGTCGAGAATCTCTTAGAATATAACTCTGCTCTGACTTGCTGTTGGGTTTCCGGGGACCAAAACTTTTTCAATAGCCCACGAGAAAACTCCTCAAAAGTGGTTAGAGTGGATCTAAAAGCTCTAAACCAAAGAAGTGCAGGACCTTCCATAAACTTCCCTATCACTCGGATCTGTCTTTCTTTAGGGATCTTGGAATCTTTCAGGTAATCCCCTGCTTCTCTCAAAAATTCCACGGGTGTCACAGAATCTCGCCCTGAAAATTTAGAAGGCTTATCCTCTACATTCTTGAATACAGTTATGGGGTTGGATTGAAATACTGTCCTGATCTCATCCTGTCTTTGACTATCCGTTTCTCTAGCTGCTCCTAGATTTATCTGAATCTGTTCTTTTCCCCTTACATTTGGCATTTTCAACATATGATCAGACTGTTTCTCGTCCTTGATTTGAGTTTTCATAGCCTCAAGTTCCTTCTGGTTTTCTTCTGCCATTTTCTTAATTGCTTCAGTCTCTTTACAATTCTCCTTGACATCAGTGGATATCTGGTTCATAACAGCCTCGTGACTTTTCAATGACCCTGTCATATCTGATATGTCCTTCTGAGTTGCTTGGATATCTTTGGAAATTACTTGAATATGGGATGACAAAGATTCTCTAATCTCCTTGATTCCCTCTTGGTTCTCCAGCTTGAGTGTGTCTTTAATTTCATTGACAACTGTGGTTTTAATTTCAGTTTGTAACTCATTAATCACACCTTCTCTTATTTCTCCCATTACAAGTTCTTTGAATTGTTCCGTTAAACGTTGAACAACTAGAATTTCCATCTCATTATTCTTCACTCTGACTTCTAGGTTGATCATGTCTTCACCAACTTTCCTAAGACCATGTTCTATCCTATCAGCTAAGCTTTGGGATCGAAGATCGGCATCGCGAAATTTATCGTCCATTAAACTTGCGTTAGTAGCTAATGAAGTTTCGAGCTCATGTGTTTTTTCGCATAATTTATTAATTTTACTCTCAAGTGTCATTTTCAAAATTTCGGAATTCTCTTTAAATTTACTTTCCATAGAATTAAATTTACTATTTAAATTTTCTTTCAAGTTACCTTTTAACCTGCTTTCTAACAAATCAGAACTTTCTTTCAAGTTATCTTTTAACCTGCTTTCTAACAAATCAGAACTTTCTTTCAAATTACCTTTTAAAGAATCAGAACTTTCTTTAAGTTTATTTTCTAAAGAATCAGAATTTTCTTTAAGTTTACCATTCAAATTTTCTTTAAGTTTATTTTCTAAAGAATCAGAATTTTCTTTAGGTTTATCGTTTAAACTTTCTTTAAGTTTATCAGAATTTTCTTTAAGTTTCCTTTCCAAAGCCTCAGTATTTTCTTTCATAATGGCTGCTACACGCAGTCCAGCTTCTTTGGAACTCTCTTCCAAACTCCTCATCATCCTCATCATTTCTTCCATAATTTTCAATTATTATTCAAAGCTTAGGGGTATACAATATTGGGAAACACAAGCTTATAACTAGAACAAGAAATATGAATAGCTAATTGGAACACTCTAATAAAATGAGATTTGTCCTAATGTCGACGTGATGGAAAAACAAAATTCTCTACTTTTACGAATTACATTTACCACAATATCACAAGAAAAATATGCAAGTTCTCAAATATCCTCCACCTGGATTCTAATAATGTGTATGTCCAGTCATCGAACGTTTACTACTGAATTTAATTGACGCCCTAATGGTTAAGCCATTATCAAAAATAATCAAACACATTCTAATTATTAACCAAGTTAAATTTTTAATTTTCCCCACTAATTGGGTTTCCTACTAATTTATTCATCCAAACCAGACATCTCTCAACTCCCAAAATATTTATATAAAAATTATCACAATTTAAATCGGCATGCGATTGACCATGTCTAAATCGAGACCCACGTTCGAAGCCATTTCTCTCTCTATCTTATTTTATGTGCCCGTTTAGACCGGAGTCCGCACGACCACATATGCATTTTACCAATAATCAGTCAGCACGAGAGTCAAAATATCCCGGAGCGCCAGATGGGTTAAAGCAAATCGCAAAAACGACATCAAATGAAAAAAAAATGCTCTACTGATTTTTGGCTCAATGCAACAATAAGGATAGAAGGAGATTCAATTGGGCGTAACACATCAAGTAAAATTATCTCAGTTTATTTTGAAGTTAAAATTGACTGCAAAGATGCTCAAAACAGCATCACTCATGTGTGGCGATCCACACTCCTATTTACACAATATACAGAAATTTTCCAAACACATTTGACAATTATTTTTTTGGAAACACAAGTCTGATTGTCAGTCCTGTAGACTGTGTTCCAAAATTATTTATGATTAATTCCAGTTCAAATGTAATTGTCTCTACTGGAAATATCGTAGATCACTGTTTGAATTTACATAATATTAACACTCGTAGAATAAATGTTCATAGAATTTTTAACTTTCACTTATTTTTCCAGTTTCAAAATTATATAGTCGAAAAATATTATTATCATGAATCAACACACATTATTTACACATTTTTTTTTTTTTTGTCGTGTGGCCTCATGAGAGGCCGAGTGCAGGTCTTTCTATTCGACGCCCGTGGGCGACCTGCGCGTCGGTATGAGAGATGAAATGGATGAAGATGAATGAAACTGGGCAAGGATGTGGAAGGAATCGGCCGTGGCCTATCAGAAGGTACCGTCCCAGCATTTGCCTGGTGTTGAAAATGGGAAACCACGGAAAACCATTTCAAGGACAGCCGACGGTGGGGCTCGAACCCACGCGTCTACCGAGTCAGCAGAGAGCTTGGTCCCATGACCTAATGCTACGCTTTAGCCAGCTGAGCCACTACTGTCGGTTACACATATTAATAACATCTGAAAAGTATTTGACCTTGAACATAGCATCGAAGAACTGTGCGAAGCACAGCAACAATTAATTGTTCTTCTGACATTAAACATTCGAGAAGTGACTCGATTATGAAATTCAAGTTCCTAACAAAATACATGATTTCTGAATCATCAACTTGATCAATAAATTGTTGAACCATTCAACTATTCAATTTTCCACTTGGAATCATTATTATAAAAAATATTTTATTCATGGCCATTTTTAGTAATTTTCACAACTTGCAATTCTTCGACAGAATGCGGAAATAAGAATTATAGCTTCATAATAAATTCATTTAGTTCATGGCACTAGGATTGAAAATATCCTTCAAATTATTCGTGGTTAAAGAATTATTTTTAATTGGCAGTGGCCCATTCTATTATTTGTGTAAGAACACAATATTACAACAACAACGGCAAATGTCTTCCTCTGAAGAAGAATAAACTACTATCATGACAAATCCGGGTTCTAGCAAAATCAAAGTCTAAATGGAATTCGTAAACAAGGTTGAAATAAGAACTGATGGTTTCTAAGAAATAACCTTCGGGTTATTCATACGACGAAATGTGTGGTTCCAATACTCCTACTATAAACCTGAGCCATCGAACCTGCTATTTGATTGATGCTCGAAAAAATCTCCTCATTCCTGCGACTTAAACATGCGCACCTGGGAATGGCATTTCAACTACTCCACACATATACATTTTCTTCCCAAAATTTATACAATAAATCAAGCCTCTGCTGGTTATCAACACTGGAAGATTAATAAACTTACAAGTTTATTTTATTTTACCATTCAGTTCAACCCGTGAATTTACCATACTTATGAAAATCTTTATTTCACTTTCGAGTGTATTTACGTCATGATTTTATATAAATACAAAAATATCCTATTTGATACAAATATCATTTGCTTCCCGTTTCATGCCTCTCCGTATTATCTGAAAAATATACTTTGCTCATTGCAAATATCAACTGTTCAACCAGAACTGAAATGTTGGTCGAATGCGGGCTTGCGCTAACCACTCTCCTTCGGAAAATCTCCTGTTCCAAACTAGAAATGATTAAACTACTTCATAGGCTCTCTCTCAATACATATGATTATTATAAAATATAATATCCAAGAATTATTTAGAAAAATTATAAAAATTATTATTATTATTATTAGTGGATTATTATTATTATTATTATTTTTTGTATTAGTTTAAATATGTTTAATTATCATCTCATTATGTGAGAATCCACATGTTCGAACCTTCGAATATGGAAAAAATATCCATTCCTCAACAAAAAATAATTATTAACTTTAACAGTTACATCGGCTGATTACCGTGATTTCCCAAAAATATGAAATATTCAAATAAATGCTCGAAATGCTCGGTCATCGATCCTAAACTGTTCTGAGTGCTGAAAATACTCAGAATAACTCTAATAAGTCTTGCGTAAATCATTGCAAGATTTAAATACGAAGAAAAATAAATGTGTTGGTCATCTGCAGAAAAATAGTTTGTTCCAATTAGCTAGGCATAATATAATTCAAATGTGGCTTACATTTCTTGATGGTCTTGAAGCGTAGTAAACCTGGTCTGTACCAGATCTATCCATAGACATGCCCTATCGGACAAGCACGTATAATCCTTGTATCGGCCGCCATTATATACCCACAATCCGTCTAGTCAGACATAGTGGTAGTATATCTTGATGTTTGAATTAACTGTTGTTCCATTTTAATATGGGCTTCTATCAAAGCCATAACAGTTTGTTTAAATGGGGTCAGATCTAAGTGATCTATTCTTAGATATGTCAGTTATAACATAACTCACGGTAATCTTATCAATACAAGAAGACACTGACAGTCTAACCAATCAACGGCTGTTCTGAAGATCGTTCCCTGGGCATGGTTTAACACCATCTACCATGCGCTAAGCAACTTGTAGTTTCCCTGCGTAGACTAATGAACAACACCGTGATAGACTGGTCTTCAGTGTACTGATAGACGGAGTGGTTAACCAGTTACAAATATGAAAACTGACTGAAATGAACTTAAACATCCAAGTATTAGGTTATTACTGGACTGTGACAAAGTACTAATTCTAGACAAAGTCTAGCATATGTCCATGTAGAAACATAAATATTTCCACTAATGTCTGTAGGAAAAAAAATCAATCACCTCAGTGATTCTCCTCGCCGGAAACTTACTAAGTTCCACTTCGTAGCGCAGCACTTTTTGTGACTATCACAACTTTGAAAATTACTTCTGCGTAGATCCGGCAACCATGTGCCTTGGCTCAGCGTAGCAGCAAACTTGCTCGGCAAGTGCTTGTGTTGGAATGAGCTATCGATGCTTCGGCCGGCCGGCTTTTATTCAAAACTGTCAGGGTCACGCGTCATCACGCTGAAATCTAGAAATTCTCATATCTCAGGAATCCCTGGTCCGATTTACTTGATACTAATTGCATTCTCTTTCATTTGGCCGTGCCAGTAATCTGATCCAAGTCTCAAGTCTCTACTCCATGGTTAACTATTTAATCAATAAATAGCCTCGACCTCTGCTATTACTCGCTACGTCACTTGACATGCAAGTATCGGTATATTCTTTCCAATTGCTTCGAGAAGCAATGTAGCGCGATATTCAAATATCTCAACTTTCAAAAGCGGCTGTAGCCTTTCCCTTGATATCTAGGTGTCTGAATCTTGGAATACCCATTCCTAGAGTTGGGCACAATACGTCTTGTGACTGACAGCAAAAAGGCAGAAAAGCTAATAGCAAAGCCTACATTTATGGATAGAACAATTTATGGTCCTAACCTAGCTGTTTTCCACATGGTTAAACGTAACATTGTATTAAATAAGCCTATATATATATTGGAATGTGTATAATGAATATTTCAAAAACTGCAATGTATTCCCAACACTATGATGTCCTGCTGCCCTATTATGGAATGACCAATCTTAAACTCATGTATATGGATACCGACTCGTTCATTTATTTGATTAACACCCAAGATGTATATCAAGACAATTTGGATTTCCTAGAACAACTGGACACATCAGATTATCCTACTAATCACATTATGTTACTCTACATCAAACAAGAAAACGTTGGGAGAAATTTAAAGACGAGGCTTTTGGACAAATTATAAAAGCATTTGTTGGACTTAGAGCTAAAATGTACGCTATAGACATAAATGGTAAGGAAATCAAAAAGATTAAAGGTATTAGCAGAGGTGTTGTCAAAAATTATATAAGCTATCATGATTATAACGATTGTGTCATGAAAAACAATGTAAAAAGAATACAAATGAACATTATCGCCTCTAAACTGCAGGATATATCATCTATAAGACTAAACAAAATTGCTTTGTGTGTCCTGGTGATGATAAAAGAGTAATTGATGCTGATGGTATAGCTACACATGCCTATGGTCATTACTCAATCATTGACCATGCTTAAAGAGTTAAGTTATAAATATCAAAATCCTCTACCTGTATATCGCAAATACATAAAAACAAAACAATTTAGGATACTAAACAATAGCACTAAAATAGAAAACAGCACCAATCAAGCAACAAAAAAGGTATTCATACTTAAGGATAAAAAAATAGGAAACAAATAAACCCAACTCTACAATTTATATATCACAACCAATGTATTATGTGTAAATATTGTATATGTATTTAAAAATCAATAAAAATATTGAATGGACACTGCTGTACATTTTAATTACTACCCACCTCTGCCCACTCTTGATGCTAAATGAACTTTGCACATGAACTAAATCAAAAACATTTAAACAACAATTTTGGAAAATCCATGTTTTCATATTGAAATAATTAAAAAACGACAACTTTAAACTGACATTTCAAAAACTTTAAATGGGAAATTGTGAAATTGACAAATGTGTAAACAACAAATTGAAATATCCACGTTTCCACATTGACAATAATTCAAAAACTTAAAACTGAAATTTAAAAAAATATATATAAAATAATGCTAAGTGGAAATTGAGGAATTGACAAATGTGTGAACAACAAAACTCTGTGTATGTGACTTAGCTTAAAAGGTTAGGTTAGGTGAGGACATGTTTGATTAGGAGAACTAAGGTTAGGTTAGGTGAACTGAAGTTATGTATGTGACCTTGTAGTTTACTGTTTTTGGAAAATATAAAAATTAAAATATAAAATATAAAACGTAAAAATCTAAAATCTAAAATGTCAAAATCTAAAATCTAAAAAGTGTAAAATGAAAAAATCTAAAATGTTAAACTGTAAAATGTTAAAATGTAAAATCTAAAATCTTTAAATGAGTTTTCTGTGGGTTAGCTTAGGTTAGGTTTGTTCGGTTAGGTGAGGTGAATTAACGTTAGGTTAGGTTATAACTAAGTTTGTGATTTGTGCTGTCACATTTGCTTCCACTTTTTGCATCCATATTTGCTCCCACTTTTTGCTCCCAATTTTTGCTCTCACATTTGCTCCCACTTTTTTGCTCCCATATTTGCTCCCACTTTTTGCCCTCACATTTGCTCCCCACTTTTATGCTCTCTCTTTTTGCTTCCCACATTTTCTCCCACTTTGAAGTTAGGTTAGGTTATAACTTAGTTCATTATGTGTGCTCTGACATTTACTCTCATATTAGATCTCACTTTGAAGTTAGGTTAGGTTACGTTAAGTGAGGTTTGGTTAGGTTAGGTGAGGTTAAATGAAGTTGGGATAGACTGAATGTCAGAGGCATGAATTAAACCCGCCTTTTCTGACTCTTGCCTCACAAGACTGAGTGTAGCCCGTTCCACTTGTGAGACCAGAAATTACATTTCTTGGCAGAGCCAGGAATCGAACCCAGGCCTCCGTGGTGATATTCAAGATTACTAGCCGCTACCCCACGAGGTGGACAATATAAGGCTGGTCCTGATTGTACATGATCAATCAATAATTACATAATAATAATAATTATTATTATTATTATTATTCCATTTGGCAAATACACGACCTCTCCCTGTGACGTTATTGACGGTCTCAGGGCGTGGCGGTTATCTTGCCCATTAGCCCCTGGCGCAGCTCTGACTGTCCCCCCGATAAGAATAAGATAGGGCTGGTTACACGCGGCCGCCATCTTGCCCATTAGCCCCTGTCCCAGAACCGCTATATTTATCCTACTAGTGCTGCCTGAACTACAAGAAACAAATGAAAATCCCAAGGAAAAATACTCACAAAAAATAAAATATGACATAATGGAAAATCAACTCGACGGTGACGCGCTTTTCATGCCTTGCTTGCATTGGGAGAATGTGTGTATGAATCCCACCTTGGCGATCCTGAAAACTGTTTTTGAGGTTTCCCATTTTCACCCCCAGGCATATAAACAGCCCACTTTCTCCTAAACTCATAGGTATAGTTATAACTCTAGTCCTTATCAAAGAGAATCTTGGTAATACTTGCTTGAATGTTGTTCTAAGGGGCGGAACAGTGAGGTTATCAGTTCCCTGTTATTGTTTCATTTGAGGGGATTGGACATCGCGGTCATTTAGCCCGTGTAGTTTGTGCATAGGTGTAATTTTGTCCGATAACCTGTGGTAGAGTGATGGCTGTATTAATGAGTTCAATTAAGGTGAGGATAAGGAGGGAGGCAGTCGAGGCCTTAAGTAAGGAACCTTCCCGGCATTCTCCTGAAGTAGAATTGGAAAACCACGGAAAACCACTTCCAGGATGGCTGAGATGGTAATCGTACCCGCCTCTTCTCTGCATTGCCTCAAGTGGCGGAGTGGTCCCCACTCCAGACCTCAGGCCAGAAATAAATTTCTTGGTAGAGCTGGCAATCGAACACGGACCTCAGGGATGCTTGCCAATGCGCCACGAGCTGCCAAATAATAAGTTTGTCAGTTGTTATTGATAATCTTGGTCATGTAATTTGTCTGATAACCTGTGTTTGTGTGGTGTCTGTAGTAGTTTACCTGGCTGTATTCATTGTGGTCTAGAAATGATCTGATGCCCCGGGACTTGAAGTGTGTTACCATTCCGACATTTGCCAAGACGGAGAGTGGGAAGAATCCAGCAAATACCACACTGATGATGGCCGATTTCAGTGCCAGAGCTTAGAGCGCTATCCATTTAGCCACAGAACCGAACTGTGAAGGAGAATGAAACTAGGCATTGGAAGGAAATGGCAGTGACCTATCAGAAGGTACAGTCCTAGCATTTGTTTGGATTTGAAAATAGGAAACCACGCAGAACGGATCGAGCTCACGTCTCTCAAAGTCCGCAATAAACTGAGCCACAGCGATAATAATAGTAATAATGACATTTGGCTTAACCTTTCCGGGTTGGATTTCCAGAAACCTGTCGAGGTTTGATTGATTGATTTTATTATACATGTCGCCAAGTACTTAAATCAATCAATAACATCAAACTAATTATCAAACTGGGGAACAGTATTCAGCGATAGAAGAGAGTGTTAGTACCAAAATGGTTCCGTGTCTTGAGTTAGGCAGCAGTGTTTCTTAGAGCACAGCGTTCTGTCAAGAGTTACACCCAGTGTAAACATTTTATACTGCTATAGCTCGGTGGATCAGTGGTAGTTTGATTCCCGGTGATCTCGTAAAAGATCTCTCGTATTTCATTTGGTGATTACAAGACAAAAGCCACAGACTACCCATACAGTACCGGTTTCGCTGTGTTGAATTTGGAGAGTAGATCGCCTAATAATAACAATAATAATAACTCCCAGATACTATGACAAAGGGTGGATAAATCTTCACGGTGATCTTCTCAGAAATGAACTCTATTAGATTAACCAAACGAATGTTTGATTTCTTCCGTAATGCAAAACAAAACTCACATAGTTTCAAGAAACTGAAGATGGCCGAGTAGAATTTAAAACAAAATTACACAATATTCACTGCTCAATTGAGAAGCAAAACTAATTACTAAAACGTAAATATATGGTTCCAAGACAAATGTACATTAAATCCAAACCCATCATCTCGGAAGAAGACAGGAAAAGATCAGAAAGAATGAAGAGTTACGGGGCACAATGGAAAGAAGAGCACACAGAGAAATGATTGATTCAAGGTACCCCAAAGAGGGTGAAACGAATGAATAATAATAATAATAATCTCTGTAAACAGCTGCAGAACATCGAGTGGCACCTCTTGATCTCAACAATCGAGTAGCAACCATGTGATCACCCCAACCTTTCACTTTCAACTTGTGAACCTGGCATGATGGATCGTATTGTATCACAGCAACTACCCCAGGCCCCGGACTTATACAGTTCGGGTTCTCCCGATCATCGGATTCTGGGGGATTGGGAGCATCATGCTGAGAAGAGTCGGAGCTTATCAAAATCTCTACGCCCGAAGAAAAAGAACTTCATCGGAACAGTCAATGTGAACACTTTGCTCAAAACTGGGAAACTTAAACAGTTAATTGACACCTTGAATAAATTTGATATTCAAATTGCAGCCATTCAGGAAGCACGTTTCCAAGACGAAAACCATTTTGATTCAGAAACTTTAGGATATATAAGGGGAAACCAGCCATAAAAATTTGAGATAATTTATCACAATTTGGAACAGCGTTTTTTGTAAGAAAAACAATAGCCAGTTCAGTACTCAACTTTACTTCTCCCTCCGAAAGGATCTCCGTTATCTCAATAAAATCAAGCAACAAGGCATACACATTGATTAATGCCCACGCTCCCATAAACAATGACAATAAGAAAAACCCTCAGAAAGTAGAAGACTTTTGGGAACTGCTTGAGGAAACCATCAGCAAAATTCCTAAATATCATGTGAAAATTTTACTCGGTGACTTTAACGCACATCTTGGTAGAGAAAAGAAGTATTGGTCCATAGTTGGTCATCATCCAGCACATTGGAGAACAAATCAGAATGGTGAGCATCTGATAAATTGCTGTGAATCCTTTAATTTGAGGCTCATGTCTACATATTTCACCAGGTCTCCACACAAGGAGAAAACATGGAAATCACCAAATCCAGCAATAGGAGAATTTCAAATTGATCATGTAGCAGTGCCCAAACAGAACATATGTGAAATTCTAAATGTTAGATTGCGCAGGGGAGTGATTGCCTCTGATCACTACTTAAGCCAAATCAAAGTGAAATTCCAGCCTAATAGATCCAAACCAAAAACTAAGAGATTTCTAAGAGTGGATCCAGAGCACCTCAAGCAGAACGCCAAAGAAATTCTTCAGGCCATAGAAGAGCAAAGTACCAAAGACTGGAGGAACTTAGGAAATTAATTTCTGATATCAGCACAGAATTTAGGGCAGCCCCCAAGGAAAAGGAAACACGGATGGTGGAACACAACCTATGATAAAGCAATTGAAGACAAAATTAAAGCCTGGAATAAATGGAACGGACATCAGACTACTGAACGATGGGAATTATTCCTTAAGATCCAGAAATCAACAGCTAAGGTCATCCGCAGGGAGAAGCGGACATACGACAGGAATAAATTCATTGAGATAGAACAGGATTTCCTAAAAAACAACACCAGAAATTTCTATAAGACCTTCCGTGAGAGTCTGTCTAGTTATCACCCACCTAGCATATGTTTCAGTAGATCAGATGGCTCACTAGAAACAAACACCAAGGAAAACTGCAAGATCATAGCAGATTACTTCCAAGACCTACTCAATTGTGACACACCGAAAGAAAAAAATGCACTTTGAAAACCCTGCACCGAATCCAGATTCACATCCACCGACAATGGAAGAATCAGCAGAAATCATTCAATCTCTTAAAAACAACAAAGCACCAGGAGAAGATGGTATTGCCGCTGAAATGTTGAAACTCGGAGGGGAAGAGGTCACCAGAAGAATCCACGCAATTTTAAAAGCAATTTGGGAAACATAAGTTTTTTTTTTAGCGTATGACTTTTAGTGCCGGGAGTGCCCGAGGACATGTTCAGCTCGCCAGTTTTGTAGCTGCTACGAGACGGACAACCAATGGGTGAGCTACAAGTACCGTTGGGGAGGAAAGTTGGAATGGAAGGTCGAGGAGTTGGAAGGTAGCGGTTGTGGCCTATAGGTAGGGACCAACCCCGGCATTTGCCTGGAAGGAAGATGGGAAACCACAGAAGACCATCCTCAAGGTTGCCGGCGGGGGGATTCAAAACTCCTCGCCTCCAGGATGTGAGCGAGTGCCAGCAGTCAAGCCATAACGACCACGGCTAACTCACCCGGTGGAATCAGAAGTGATCCCACAGGACTGGAAGTGCGCGTTAATACATCCATTGCACAAGAGAGGTAACAGAACTGATCCAAACAACTATACAGGTTTATCCCTATTATCTGTGGCCTATAAAATCCTATCTAAAGCTCTTCTGAACAGACTAGAGAAACAAACAGACCATTTGATTGGTGAATATCAAGCGGGTTTTAGGAAAGGGCGTTCATGTGCTGAACAGATATGGAATCTGAAAATGATTTTGAAGATCCGCAGATACAACCCCACAATTGTCACCTTTGTGGACCTAAAGAAAGTATATGATTCTGTGGACAGGCAGACCCTGTTTGAGACGCTAGAAGATCTTCAAGTCGACAGGAAGACCAGAGAACTGATTCGTCAGACTCTCTCCAATACAACATCGAAGGTGAAGTTTCTTGGGGAAATTTCTGAGTCTTTTGAAGTACGAACAGGTGTTCGCCAAGGAGACGGATTTTTACCCCTTCTATTTAACCTGGTTCTAGATAAAGTCATCAGAGAGTGGGAAAAGAACATCAAAGGCGTTAGCATAGGAACTGCTGGAAACAATATCAATGTGAAATGCTTGGCTTTCGCAGATGACCTAGCGATTATCACTAGGAACAAAGAAGAAACTAAGCATGGTATTGAGACATTATACAGAATTGCATCACAAGCAGGCCTTCAAATATCATTTGAAAAAGCCAAGTACATGCAGAATTTTCAGCAAAAGAACAAGAAAAAATAGAAACAGCGTATGGAGCAATATCACAAGTAGAATTTTTTAAATACCTTGGAGAAATAATTCTTCCTTCAAGATTGGACAGTTGGGCTAACACAGAAAGAGCCTCAAAACTTCATAGAGCATTCAGACTAACATGGGATCACTATAGTAAAAGAGTAATGTCACATAATGCAAAACTGAAACACTACAAAACAGTTGTACTACCGGAAGCTCTATATGCTTCAGAAAACTATAGCTTTAGGAGGTCATTCTAAAATTGCAAATATAGAAAAGCAAGAACGAAAAATTCTTAGAAAAAATATTCGGCCCCACACAAGAAAACGGATATTGGATTAAAAGACGAAGTTCAGATTTATACCGTCACACAGATAGTTTCAGCAACACTGTACGAAGAAGACGTTTAACATTTTATGGACACCTCTTCAGGATGGACTTATAAAAATGTTATTCAATGTAATAAATTCTCAGAAATCAAGGATAGCCTGGCTGGATGAATCAAGAGAGGACCTGCAAGAGTTGAACATCGGAGAAAATATTCTGAGAACCCGCAAAGTCTTCAGACCGCAGTAACAAAGCACAAGTTTAGGGTGAAAACTAGTGGCAGAACTGGAACCAAGAGGACAGAAGAACGGAAGAAGCAGCACAGTGACTTCATGAAGATATTTTGGGAAGCTAGGAAGGCGAATATCATCAAGCCGAAAAAAAAGTTCAAGCGCGCTCTATAATGGGCAAAGCGGAAAAAGAAAGAAGAAGAAGAATCTCTACATATTATTCCCCATTTTACGGGATTCGGAGACAAGGTGAGGAGAAACATTTCACGTTAACGTTAACGCGCGTATCCGTTCAGTTCAATAATGACAGTAATATTTCTAATACGAATATATTATTGTTATTTTGAACAGTCTAAATGGAAGAAAGTACTTTGTATTTTGAAATGAATTTGAAAATAGTATTTTGTATTTTCCGTAAATTTGTAAGTGTACCTGTATTATGTTCCTAAAATACCTTTTCGTGAGTATTGTTTATTTTGTATAAACATACAAAAAATACATATTGGGAGGACCGGTATTTTTCCCAACTCTGAAGCCTAAACTAGTGTGCATTTGTAATTGAGGTAGGATTACGGCAGGAAGCGGCCATGGCCTTCGGTTGGGTACTATCCCAGCATTCACATTGAGTAGAAGTGGGGAAACCAATTCTAGGTTGGCAGAAAGTTCCTCAGACCGGAAATAAATGGCTTGCGGCTGAGCCAGGAGTCAAACCCGGGCCTTTGCGATCAGCCAAAAAGCTAGCCACTACGCTAGGTAACTTTCTAGTGTGATGATCAATTTACCGGTCCGGTACCGTATCTATTTTCCGGGTACCAGCTTGGCTGGGCATCTTATATTCCATGTTCCAAATTGCTGTTCCCTTTGGGGAATAAAGAAAAGGGCTAGGTACGGGGCAAAGGGTTTAAGTGCCAGTTTCCGGGAAAGAAGATGCCAATTCAGTTTAGGTTATTGATGGAATATGTATTTGTTTCATTAAGTTTTGTAATATGTCACCGGTGCATAAGAATAGCCTATATAATAACACTAATAATCTGAATTGTGTTAGAAAATCATCCCTAGTCTCACAGTTTTCCTTACACCGTGCCTAGGCTATTTATCATCAGCAACAACTTCGCCCCGAAATGTTTATTGTTGCTATGAATATCGTCAACGAGTTAGTGTCTTCCATGTACGGTCCCTCGCGGCAAAATATTAAGATCTGAGAGTTCCATGTACGGATATTAGAAGTACCCTTTTCAGACGTGACTAAATCTCATAATGAAGACGAATATCACAACCAGAGTTGTGGTTGGACATGTTCGAGCCTTGTGTAGATTAATTTACGGTATTTGATTGCCGAGGATACACAGGTTTAAATGTATAACTAGTAACTTCTTTATGAGGACAATTATATAAGTTACCCGCAGATAGTATTTATAAGTTGGTACTGATAAACAAGCCTGGACTTAGAGATCCAGGGCCCTTAGGCACTTGACATTTGGGCCCCCCACCATCTCGAAGCTATTTTGGAAATGTAGCAAATTAAATGCACTAGTACAGAACATATAATTTTTAATCGACTTTAATGACTTTTATAAACATCGGAATTATACAGTCTATGTTACTATAGTTACGTTATTCTATAAAAAGTTTAGAATCATACGACGAACCTTCTTCTGTGCAAAAGAATGAATGACGTCATCATAGTCAATTGGCTGCATTATTTCTGACTCTATGTACACTACTGGGAGTGAATTGAGTCCGTTCTCTCCTATGTTAGATCTTAATTCTTTACTCTCTTTAGCACCGGGTGAGTTAGCCGTGGTCGTTACGGCATGACTGCTGGCAGTCGCTCACATCCGGGAGGCGAAAAGGTTCGAATCCCCCCGCCGGCAACCTTGAAGATGGTCTTATGTGGTTTCCCATCTTCCTTCCAGGCAAATGCCGAGGTTGGTCCCTAACTATAGGCCACAGCCACTACCTTCCAACTCCTCGTCCTTCCATTCCAAATTTCCTCCCCAGCGGTACTTATTGCTCACCCATTGGATGTCCGTCTCGAAGCAGCTACAAAACTGGCGAGCCGAACATGTCCTCGGACACTCCCGGCACTAAAAGCCATAAGCTAAAAAAAGCAAAACAAAAAACTCTGTTTAGCGCTGAAAAGGACCATTCTGCTGAGCAGTTTGACGCTGGTGTACACAACAGCATTCGGAGAGCAATTCCTACGTTTGGATAAATGTCCAAAAAAAGCCTTTTTCCGATAAGTATTTGTATAGCTTCAGTGACGATAACCCCATAACTGCATCATTCGACGACAAATGATATTGCAGGTGCAGACACTCGTTTTCCAAAGTCCTATCTAAGTCCCCCGGATAAAAAGTTATAAGGTTTCTGGCTCCTTCACGAATGTCTTTAGATTCCTAACGATGTACACTTCGTAAGAAAGTCAAATTTTTTACTTAACTTCTCATAAGCAGATCCGCGTCTCCGTAGTTCTGTTATTAGTCTATCAATAATGACGTAAGAAATGGTAACTCTGAATCTGTCCCTGGCAGAGAGTTCGGTCTCGTTTCCTTTTACTTCATCGAACTGGACTTTACGCTTACGTTTCCTCTGCATGTCACATGCAAAGCTATTTTCACCGGATTTTTCTATAACTTTCGACTCATAATGATCAAAGGTACTGGGTTTCCATAAATGTTCTAGGTATGTTACCCAAGACTGAGGCAGTTGAACAATCGTACCCAGGTCGTTGTTAACAGATAGGAGAGATTTGCTTACTTTCTTGAACCTTTCCAAGATATCATTCCAGAGAAGTGACGCACGTAGCCTATAGATTGGACTGCGTGCGCATGGTCTGGCAATGCTAAGCGTGGATACTGCAGGCAAGAGAGAGAGGGATCGAAGAGGCCTAATTCTAGCTTTGTTGCGCGCAGGGCTGTAAGGTGTGGCAAAATGTAGTAAAAATATTAATTATAATATTATTTTCGATAAAGCTTTTTGATAAGGCAAGCCAGGCTTTTGAGCTTATGTAAAGATTCCGCCACCGAGGCCCCTAGGCTGGCTGGGCCCCTAGGCCGGGCCCTTGTGTGCCTAGGCAGAAATCCGGCACTGCGGATAAATACATCTTCGAATCCCTTCCGTTTACTGTTGGTTCTGAGGGAATGTTTGGTTTGAAGTGGGTTTATTGTAACATGAGTCGGAAGTTTTGACTTGTATTTACTGAAACACATAGTACCCAGTTACCGCCAATTTCTTAGTTGGCCTCCTCGTGTTGTGACTTGAGTTTACTTTTACGTTGATAGGTTTGTATCGTAATTCTCTGCCCCGTCATATTGTGCTCATATTTGAGTAAAACCAATTTATAGTATGCTTCATTTGTGTCTTGCTCCAGTAATTCCTCATTCTATCGCAATGATAGATCTTAATATTTTACTCGATATTATAACCAACTAAGTTAATACCATATAAAGTCGAGCACTAACCTCTTCTTCTCACTGTGCACCTGGAGGGTTATATTCTCATTACTGTAGTCTTATTTGAATTCTGAGTTCTGAAATTACCTCATTTGATAATGATTTGGCGTACTGGTATAAGTATGCTCTTTTATTATCCTTAAGCGCACTTTGTGTGTTCTAGTTTGCTGTACAATATGGAGCAACAACCACTCATTAAGTGTGAGCCAGAATGGCTGTCTCAAACTGATGAGTTGCCTAATATTGTAAGTTGTATTTATTAAGTGTATCGTGTAACATAGCAATCTTAGTGATGTTCATGACAAGCAAGGTTTAGTGACTTAATACTTGCTACCAGATAGTAGGCTAACCAGGATGTTTAGTATTTTATTGTAACACATAACTAAGTACAATTATTCTGTCTGTATGTTTTTTTTACGTTGGCTCATACTTGTATAATACTTTCTAGGAATCAATGGACCTGTTACCCTCTTATAACCTGAAGGATGAGTCTGGTGATAATTCCAAAGAAAAAAAATGGGCAGTCAAATCGGAACTTGAAATACAGGTGATCATAGGTTCTATATTTCCTCTCATTTAAATATTTCTTATTTTAACAGTGAGCAGTTGTTGTTGTTATTGTAATCATAATGCGAGTTCCTGGGATTTATTGTACATGAAGTCTACACCACACGCTGTGCTAACAGTAGGTAATTTATTTGTAATGCAGTTTCACTCTTCTGGCATATTTGTCTGAGGATGAAACACAGCTTTACTGATAACCTTTCACAAGAAAACACACAGTGTATGTCTGGATAGCCTTATAAACAAGTGAATTACTGCTTGCGCTACAAGCAAGAGGGTCTGGGGCGTAAGCCACAAGTAAAGTTCGTGTATGTAATGGAAGCCTTATTAACAAAATGGCTGCAGTGATGAAGTATCGACGACATCTTGAAGGACACGAAATATTTACTTGGCATGCTTAAGGGAAAATGTCTGGGAATTAAGGGTTTTGGGTTGGTGAATGGTATTTGGAACAACCCTAGGAAATGAGATGTGCATCGTTTTCCAAATTTTCGTATTGTCGCTTAGGTCTTTATCTAGAAAATATGTGTCCCCATCTTTTCTTGACCTATATAGGTCTGGTAAAGATCCTGATACACATCCAAATTTTGGCATTTTGGAGGGACAGAGTGAGAAATGAAGATATACGAAAAAAAAACTGGGAGTACAGAAACTAAATGACAACCTGGAGCAAAACAGATTGAGATGGTTTGCACATGTCAAACGGATGAATGAAATAAGGCTACCACGACGAGCACTGGAACGACGGATGACAGGGAAGGGAGGACGAGGAAGACCAAGAATGCGTTGGATGGACTCGGTGGAGAATAGTATTAGAAAACGGAACCTGGATTGGAACACTGTGTCGGAAGAGGAATGGTGGATGACAGAAAGAACTGGAGAGGAATCATATTTGCCCCACCCAGTGTCAACTGGGAAAGGGGAAATGATGATGATGATCCATTTTATTACTATATTTCGTTTATTACAATTATTATTATTAGCTTTTCATTTCCTACTTAGATTTAAGCCATATATACTATTTTTAGTTTTTAATTCTTAATTAATTTTAGTTTTATGCTGAAGATGACCGCATTGAAGGTCGACACATGTCCCAATTTATAAAATATATAATTTTAAACGTTTATTCTAATATCAATGTGGATATTTAAAGCATTTGTGTTTAGAATGGCAAATGTGTTTGCATTATATGATGTATCCCCATCTTTACTTGACCTATATATGATGTCTGGTATAGATGGCAATACACATGGACATTTGGGATTTTAGCTTAAAATATGTATGCCCATCTTTACCATAAAAGATGTCTGGTAAAGATCCCGATATACATGCGCATTTTTGCAATTTACAGTAACTCTTGCATATGATATGTGTATCAGGCAGGATCTTTACCAGATATCCTATATTGTTCAAGTAAAGATGGGGATACATATGTTGTAAATATAAGCTTAAATGCCAGAATTTCGATGTAGGTCAAGTAAAGATGAGGATACATATTTAGTAAATATTAGGTAATTGCAAAAATTTCGATATGTGCCGCGATTCGAAGGGCTATTGAAAATGCCAACTTTTTTTTCTCCCACCCTAAACCCCAGATTTCCCAGCAGTTTCCCGTAAGCTTTCTAGAAAAATATCTAGTCTCTTTCGTGAGGTCTTCAACGCCGCCATTTTGTTTTCAGGGGAATTCCATACGGAACTGTATCGTGATCTATACTACTCCCTGAAAATGAGACCCCCTGTCAAATCCTAGACTGGCCCGTGAGACATGTGTGTTTTAGAGCGCGTAGGATTTCTATTGTAAATCTACATTAAGAGATCAGAAGTGTCCGAACACTCATATGAGGCTTGGGGCGACCTTCACTGCTTGGCTGTCAATATGATGTTGGTCCTCCTCGCAACTTGATGCCTCCCTCCGCAGGTAGCCAAGGTTGTGAATATATTGATGGTCCACCCTTGAAGACAACCTTGCTCAGCTAGCTGTGACTGTCAGTATCTTCATCATAGCCTCCAATGTCGCACACATATTTGATAGTTAGGGGCTCTTCGTTATTCTAGGAGGGTTGAACGAAGGAGAAAGAGAGATGTGTCTTGTTTTGGACTGGCACGAAGTCTCCGCGGAAACCTTCCCAGAGATGGTCTATGGCGGTGTATCTCAGCATTTTATTAGACCATGGGCATCATTTATGTTTAGAAATGCTCCTAAGCTGTTGTCTATAAAAATATTCTTTTTCAGTTCTCTATTATCACATTGCGTAATCATCTTGATAACCACAATGACTAACTTATTATGTATTTCAAGTGAATTTCTATGAAATTAGACTTGAACTAGCTGCCACTGTACTTACAAATAAGCCCCTATTTGTTTATCGTTCCCGTTAAATTACTTCCTACGTTAGGTATCCTTGAGATCAAAATTCTTTTAAGTGTCAACGCTTGTTACGAGATATCTTAACACTAAATGCATCAACGTTGCTTGTCCTTATTAACGTTATATGGTACTGTAAGCAACTGCAGCTACGCCGCAAAGTCGCAACACACACTCAATGCTAGTAACAATGAGCTAGGCCTACGTTTTTGCGATTGTACTCTAACTGAAATGCGTTTTGACAAAACCTGCACAATAACTGTTAGTTTTTTTTTGCCATGCGACTATGGACGAATGAAAACTATGAATGCGGGGTTAAATTACATTCAGTATGTTATTTTACTCTTTGATTCCTTCAGTGCAATTTTACAAACAATCTGTAAGATATAATTCAACCTACGAAAAGGAACATATATGTGAAACAAGTTATTTCTTTGCAGGACGAAACAGACCATTACACAGACATTAAGATTGAGGAATCTTCTGTTCCTGATATCGTTCCTTGCATCAATCTGAATGAGGTAAGTAAGTTCATGCTTATTTCCAGGACATCTCCTTATCTCCTAATAGCATTTAGGGATTTAGAGTTGTTCTCTCACAAGTAAGTTGATGACAAACGGAAGCCTTTGGCTGTTTGTACCTGCTCTAATCTCCTTGGCGAACTGTGTGCTCCCGTACTCGAGCAGACACATACTTCTTAGAGTGACTAGCTGCTCTAATCTCTTTTGCAAACTGTGTGCTCCCGTACTCTAGCAGACACATAATTCCTAGTGTTACTAGCATGCTCTATACTCCTTTCCAAACTGTGTGCTTCCGTACTCTAGCAGACACACAATTCTTAGAGCTAGCATGATATGATCTCCTTTGCAAACTGTGTGCTCCCGTACTCTTGCAGACACATAATTCTTAGAATCACTAGCATGCTCTAATCTCCTTTGCAAACTGTGTGCTCCCGTACTCGAGCAGACACATACTTCTTAGAGTGACTAGCTGCTCTAATCTCCTTTGCAAACTGTGTGCTCCCGTACTCTAGCAGACATAATTCTTAGAGTTACTAGCATGCTCTAATCTCCTTTCAAAACTGCGTGCTCCCGTACACTAGCAGACACATAATTCTAAGAGTTACTAGCATGTTCTAATCTCCTTTGCAAACTGTGTGCTCCCATACACTAGCACACACATAATTCTTAGAAATACTAGCATGCTCTAATCTCCTTTGCAAACTGTGTGCTCCCATATTCTAGCAGACACATAATTCTTAGAGTTACTGGCATGCTCTACAATAGACTCCCCATAGAGGCATTTCATTGACTCAATATAAATTAATTTTGAACATTCAAATATTGCAGCGAATTGTAAGAAATGCCGTGAATAATATTCTGAGTGTTGATCGATAGGCCTTCGTTCTCAAAAATCATGCTCGTATGGGCAGTCTAGTAGCTTGATACTCAATGATATGTGCATGTGTTGGACCGTTGGATTTGTTTTGGTCTATTCTATTGTTATTATTCAAGGGGTGGAACAGCGAGTTCATCTGCCTCTCTTTTATGGTCTTACAGTTGAAAGAATTAGAAATAAATGTTCATTTGTCCTCAATCCTTCATGCTATTACTTCCATTAAGGCACTGATTTTAGCATTTTCAATCGCTCTAAATTTAAAGTGGTCTCTAAAAGTGTATTATAAGTTTCAGAACTAGGTATTATAACCACTTATCTGTATAAAGTTTATCTCTAGCACTTGGATGTGAAGGACAGTAGAAAGTCATTCAGTGAATATATCTTCACTTCAGCTGAGCGGTGCTGTACAATTACATGGGTAATCTTTTGTGTTAATCTATAAGGTGATAACACTGACATCAATTATTCCATCTTATCCCCAGGATGTAAAAGAAGAAAATCAGAGTGAAGAAGCAGATGAAAGTGGAAATCACTTAAATGAGTAAGTTTTAAACGTACAAACTACGCGTTCTTTCGTTTACCTTACATTTATCTGCTTTGTAGGAATGCTTAGCGTTTCCTTTTTTTAATGCGGGTGCTAACCTTTCAGCTTCAAAATAAACCTCAGGCATTTGCACACTATTATTTTATTATGCGTTGTTAATTCATTATTATTCAGGGCAAACTCAAAACGTATTTGTATAGAAAGACTTAATAATGCCACAAAGTTTTGAGTGAGCTTCATTTTGTAACTAAAGGTGAAACACCCTCTTTATAATACAGTAATAATATATAATCCAAACTTAACCTACCGTAATGTAGATTGGTAATAAATTAAGTCCTATTTCGCGGTACGCCTTGCCCTTTCTTTTCGTTGGCATAGTTCAAACATTAATCAACCACTGTTTTAGCCTACTTTCGATTTTTGCAAAAAACGAAAGTAGACTTATGAGATCAACACAGGGCGAACAAGTAGTTCCGTGACGAACTAAAGAGCCGACTTTTAATGCCAATGATTAATCTACAGTATATGAACATATCTAGAATAATGACGAAATTAAGTTGGTAATATCGAAATGTCTAATTAGTTCGAAATATTCCTGGTATAATGTAGCCTAATAGAGCACTACAGTTGGCAGCCCTGGTGACTGAATATATTCTTAGTTCCATCTCTTAAGGTGCAGAATACAAAATTTGGTTGAAGTCCAATGGACGTTACACGCAGTTAGACATTGGCTCTATCAGCACGCGTAGAAGCATGTTGGCAACAATGTCATGCGTGTGCTGGTTAGAAATAATCTCAAATATTATGATATCTTGTTGTGTCAATTTTGGATGAAATCCATTTGTTAGTATAGAAGTTACATGTATTTTAAAATTGGACCTATCAGCATGCATAGAATCATGGTGGCAGCACTGACTTATATTAATTACTCCAGATTAATCTAGAATGTCATGTTCTATACGTGTGCAAAGTATAGAGCTGTTGGCTTGTATACTTTCTGATATATTGATATTTGGGTACAAAAATATAGACAGCATTTATTAACACTTGGCAGCTCTGATTGCTCTTAAGAATACTGAGAGTCATATCTGTTATGTTACACATAGCACATACGAAATTTGGTTGAAATCCAACTGATAGTATAGAAGTTACATTTATTTAAAAATTGGTCCTATCAGCAGGCTTAGAATCATGTTGGTAGAATTGAAGTATATAAGTTACTCGAAATTAATCTTAAATGTCAGGTACAATGCGTGTGCATAGTAGTTGTCGGCCTGCATACGTTCAGATATTTTGGTATTTGGATAAAGAAAATAGAGAGAGCAATTATTAACAGTTGGCAGCCATGGTGGCTCTTGAGGATAGGCTCAGTCATGACGGTTTACATTCACAAATTGGTTGAAATCCAATTGATAGTGTAGAAGTTATATGCATTTGAAAATTGGACTTATCAGAAGGCTTAAAATTATTTTGGCAACACTGTCATGTATGGCCTTTTGGAAATTAAACTGAAATAGTATTATCTTCATGTGTGCCAATTTTTGGAATAACTCCCATGCATACTTTCCAAGATATCCATCATGGAGCTCAAATTTATAGTGCGTTTTTTCAGCAGTTGGTAGCACTGACATGATTTTCAAATATGGACTTGAGATATTCCGGTATACATCTTTACTCATACTAAATTTGGTTTCGATTGCTGCAGCCGTTTAGGAGTTGATAGGGGACACACACACACACAGAATGACAGACAGACACACATTTTCCCGGATCGAACTCATAAGTCGACTTTTTCCTCATTTTTGCAATGTGAAAAGTAGGCTAAACATTCTGTGTCTGTCTGTGTGTGTGAGTCTGTGTGTGAGTGTGTGTACTCTGAATGTCTCTTCCCCTCTATCAATTCGAACACTGTGGAACCGAATTGAACGAAATTTGGTACAGAGGTAGCTCTAGCAAAGGGCACCTCAGTGTCATGTTTTATATCGTCGCCATCTTGACGGAAACGTAATGGCGGCAAACGAAATGTTCAAAGCTTTAATCAAATTACGACTAACCTAATCATTCGATCTCTACCGAATTTTGCAAGAACATATATATATATGCCGAGCGTCTTTTGACTAAACTACAAGGTCATCGACCCAATATTTTGCAGATGGCGGACATGTATGTGTGCAAATCAATTCCCCCTATCAATTCAAACACGGTGAAACCGAATTGAACGAAATTTGGTACAGAAGTAGCACTAGCAAAGGGTACCTCATTGTCATTATTTATTTTTTGCCATCTTGACGAAAACGTAATGGCGGCCACCCAAATGATAAAAGCTTAAATCAAATTACGACCAACCTAATCATCCGATCTCTACCAATTTTTTGCAACATTATATTTTTATGTATGAAGAATCTTTTGACCAACCTACGAGGTCATCAGCCCAATGATTTACGGATAGCGGCCATGAATGTGTGCAAATCGATGTCCCCTATCTATTCAAACACTGTGATACCGAATTGAACGAAATATGTTACAGAAGTAGCACCAGCAAAGGACACCTCCGTGTCATGTTTTATATCGGCGCCATCTTGACCGAAACGTAATGGCGGCCACCCCATTGTTTAAAAGCATAAATCAAATTACGACCAACCTAATCATCTGATCTCTAATACATTTTTCAACAACATACCCTTATGTGAGAAGCGTTCTTTGACCAAGCTAGATGGTCATCAGTCCAATTGTTTGCATATGGCGGCCATGTATGTGTGCAAATCGATCCCGCTATCAATTCAAACATGGTAAAACCGAATTGAACTAAATTTGGTACAGAGGTAGAACTAGCAACGGGCACCTCAGTTTCATGTTTTATATCTTCGCCATCTTGACGGAAACGTAATGGCGGCCACCTCAATGTTTAAAAGCATAAATCAAATTACGACTAACCTAATCATCTGATCTCTAATAAATTTTGCAACAACATACCCTTGTGTGAGAAGCGTTCTTTGACCAAGCTACAAGGTCATCTGTCCAATAGTTTGCATATGGCGGCCATGTATGTGTGCAAATCGATTCCCCCTATCAATTCAAACACGGTAAAACCGAATTGAACGAAATTTGGTACAGAAGTAGTACTAGCAAAGGGTACCTCATTGTCATTATTTATTTTTCTGCCATCTTGACGAAAACGTAATGGCGGCCACCCAAATGTTAAAAGCTTAAATCAAATTACGACCAACCTTATCATCTGATCCCTACCGAATTTTGCAAGGTATGGAGAATCCTTTGACCGAACTACAAGGTCATCAGCCCAATAATTTGCAGGTGGCGGCCATATATGTGTGCACATCGATTTCCTCTGTCTATTCAAACACGGTGAAACCGAATTGAACGAAATTTGGTACAGAGGTAGCACTAGCAAAGGGCACCTCAATGTCATGTTTTATATAGGCGCCATCTTGACGGAAACGTAATGGCGGCCACCCCAATGTTTAAAAGCATAAATCAAATTACGACCAACCTAATCATCTGATCTCTAATAAATTTTGCAACAACATACCCTTATGTGAGAAGCGTTCCTTGACCAAGCTACAAGGTCATAATTCCAATAGTTTGCTTATGGCGGCCATGTATGTGTGCAAATCGATCCCCCTATCAATTCAAGCATGGTAAAACCGAATTGAACGAAATTTGGTACAGAGGTAGCACTAGCAACGGGCACCTCAGGGTCATGTTTTATATTGCCGCCATCTTGATGGAAACGGAATGGCGGCCACCCAAATTTGAAAAGTTTAAATCAAATTACGACCAACCTAATTATTTGTTCTCTACCAAATTCTGCAACAACATACATTTTTGTGGGAAGCATCTTTTGACTGAACTACAAGGTCATCAGCCCAATAGTTTGCAGATAGCTGCTATGTATGTGTGCAAATCGATTCACCATATCAATTCAAACATGGCGAAACCGAATTGAATGAAGTTTTGCACAGAGGTAGCACTAGCAAAGGGCACCTCATATTCATGTTTAATATCCGTATAACACGTTGTATTTCAACAAGCTACTACAACCAACAATCAATTATACTCCTTGAAAAGGACAAAGAGTTATAACAATACCCATGCATTTAGGAGAAAGTAGGCTATTTGTTCTTTACTGAACATCCTGTTTAATAATAACTTAGCAGAGTAACACTTAATTTCACTTTACAAAATGTTACTATATTTCTAACTTAACATAGTAACACTTAATTTCACTTTAAAAAATGTTACTATATTACTTTTCGCTCCCACGCAAATATTAGCAAAATGGCAACTGACTTGTGGTGTAGGCCTATTTTATAAAGGAGATTAGGGTGGAATGTTTTGCAGACTCTCTTGTGGTTAACTGAGCTGTTAACCAGTTTGCTCATTCAGTAAGTAGTCAGTTCACGTCGAATTATATTACCACCATGCAGGATAAATTTTAAAACATAACCATTATATGTATGATTAGATTACGGTAAAACCCAAGCATCGGGATGTAAACGTAAAGATAAAACCCAACTCCAGTTGATCACGTCTCCACAAAGCATGTATACCAGGTCAAGCCTTCAACCATTGGCATCCACTTAGAAACAAAATCACAACAACTAAGCTATCACTTCATTCCACGGCACAAGGATAAAAACAAGACTGACCAAGTTTAATTGTAGAGGCTACGTCATTTCTTTAACAAAATAATTAATGACGTATCATGACGCACACTTTAAATTGCATTTATACACATGAAGTGTCAATAGAGGCCCAGAAATTATTTTGGATATACTGTGTACATAGCGTAGAGAATACTACTTCTGGGCAGGAGGATGAAGCCAATGTACGGAAATGTTGGCACACTTGGTGTTGTGACAACTTCTGAAATGATGAGTAGATAACTTTGTCTGAGTCACCCGAGAGCCCTGGTCCTAATCCTAGTTGGCTTAGAGTTTGTTTGGAAAGGGAGATAACGGATCTTACCCGGGCAGATGCTAAGCATTTTGGAGAGAGCATCCACAGCCCCGACTGATAATAGGTGGGGATCATTCAAAGCGGTCTTATTAATAATTAATATCCTGGCTGACAAAAAGCGTCGTAAAGCAAGCAGTAATGTAATATATTTAGGCACTAAATTAAATTAATGTTCGAAGCCAGCATGATGCAACCAATTTTGGAATAATAGTTATGTCGAGTGAGGGATTTGAACCATCGCGTCCTATACAGGAAATTCGAACTTAAGTCCAATGTCTCATACCGTTCAACCCAACCGACAAGCAATGATTTAGGCCGTGAAATAAAAACAGGAATCATTATGCACTTCGGGGATATGAAAACCCTCATCTATTGAGACCCGAGGGTTGCTGGAGCGATCCGAATCAAAAGCGCGGTCAGTACATATCCTTAGAACGTGTCGAGAGTGCATTAGTGTGATACCAGTCGATACATTTAGTATCAGACGAGTATGGGCCACATCAAGGAAATTCAGCAACGTGCTTGTAAGCGAGACGCTGCCTAAAAGGTAGCACGAACTACACTAGAGCAGGTAGAACATTGGGGGCTGTATATTCTCTCAGGATGGTAGTGTGTGGGAAATAATAGTGTCGATGTGTAAAATTGTTGACGTATGCGAGTTCACAGTTGTGATCTATAATATTCCGCAAGAAAGAAATTAGTGTAACCATGAAACTCTCTATACTATTGTGGTAGATATGTTTGGGGTAAGTATGCATGTATGTGTGTCGGAATGCAAGAACATTGAAAGACTCCCTAGACCTCAGATACACTAATAATGTTGGGTTAGAAGAGTTCAAGAGTTGACCATGGAAAGTAGAGAGTAGCCCTGCATGCTTGCATATGGATTAGTGGTTTAAGAACTCTTGGATAAAGTACTTAGGTATAAATACATGGGAATCATTGATGAGAAATTCCAACGAGTAGAAGGTAAAGAATTGCAGAACATATAAACATACCGTGCAAAGCCATGTCTCGGGTTTGAAAGTGTACACAGAAAGGAGAGAGTAAAATCATTGGTCTAGAGTAAAATGGTTTAAAACCAGTGTGGTTTTAGACAGCAATGGGAATGTTAATATCCAAGTGTTACTTTAAGTAAAATTCAGCTGTAGAGGGTAAGATAAGCAGAGGTAAGCCCAGGAGTAGATGCATGGAGTCAGAGTTATAGATCTAATAGTGAAAGGTTAGGGATGAGATGTGATGAAAGTTTATGCGAGGGTGTGGATTTTATGGCCGGATGCCATTTCTGACTCCAACCTCATCAGAGAAATCTATGATGGTTAAATGAATGAATGTGACAAACTCGTCCATCAGGAGGAAGGGAGCGGCCGTGGCCAGCTATAATGGACCGTCTCAGCGTTTGCCTGGAGGGATTGTGGTGAACCCCAGGAAACGACTTCTAAGATAGCTGACGTGTAAGGAGAATATTATGGAATCTGTTTAAATTTTGGCAGATTTTGTTGATTTGGTTAAATTTGATGGATTGTAGTGAATTTGGCTGCGTTTGATGAATTTTAGTGAAATTGCGTCTCTTCGGTTAATTTAGTGTGAATTTGGAGATATTTTCTGCAATTCTTGCGTAAATAAATAGGATTTAATTATATCTGGATAATCTTTGGATGAATGTGTGTAATTGAGGTAATTTAGGGGTCGACCGCTTAACAAACCTATTGTAGGGCCGAAACACAAGAAAATCGAATGTTATGTGAGATGATGTATATTAGAGCAGTTTGAAAATTTTAAATACTTGGGCCGAGCATTCTCTCATGATGGTTGTGTTGGGGGATATAATGAGTCGAGGTGCATAAAGGCCAATGCAGTGTGTTACCATTTTGGATGAACAGTATTGTTTAAGAAAAAGGAGAGTGTAGCGACGAACTCCTACATTGTTTAGCATTTGGACCACCCTTGCTGTATGGAAGTGAGTGATGGGCAGATGCAGGATATCTGATACTAAACTAGAGGTAACTTATATGAGGGTATCACTAATGATTGCTTGGACGAATAGGTGGTAACAATTGCAGGAGGTGTATGCATTCTCGTAATGTGTAGTTAAAGGTTAAGTTAGAAATGGACACCTCACATAAAGGTGTTCGTGTGAGGTGACTTGGGTAGGAGGAGGATAGATTACCGAAGAGGTTAATGATTTTGTCTGTAGAGGGTAAGAGAAGCAGAGGTAGACCTGGGAGTCGATGGTTGAAATCAGAGTTTAACGATCTCAGAGTGAGAGGTATAGAAGCAGAGGAGGCCACAGTACTAACTTTGAATAGGGGAACATGGAGACAACTCTATGACGTCATCCTCTGTCTCGCTTCCTGATCTCGATACAATCCTCTACTTGTCGGCACAGCTCCATGGGCTTGAGAAACCCCGTGTGGGGTTCTTTACACGAATATAGCTGAATATGTGGAGATTTGGTTAATTCCGAGGTGATTTAGTAATTTGTGTGGAAATTTTTGGATTTGAGTGAATTTTGATTTAATTACGTGTCTGTCAGATAATCTGTGTTATTATGGTGTCTGTAGTGGTGTGCGAATTTAACAATTAGGGATAGGGAAGGAAGCAGTTAGGAACCATCCCAGCAATTGGCTGGAGTAGAAGTGGCAAACCACTTCCAGGATGGGTGAGGTCCGAATTGAACCCGCCTCTTCTCAGCTTTGCCTCACGAGGCTGAGGGGATCCTGTTCCAGCCTTTGCAGAGAAGGGATTCGAACCAGTGTATTCGCGGCGAAAGCCATATCTATATTTTTAACATAGAATGCAGATGTCATGTTCTCACAAGTGCGTGTTAGAAGTGGTATCGTATTCACGCTGAAATGGCATCTGTCAAGGCCTGGAAACTGGTTGACTAGTGCACTGTAGATTGGGCATGAAACATCTCGGTCATTTAGCTCTGTGTCCTAGAGTGCGAGTAACTCATCTTGGTCATCAGCCCCGTGTATTTGCGTGTGCGTAAGTCATGTTGGGCGTTTGTGACATTTTGGTCAATGGCACCGTGTGGTTAGAAACTTTGGATGTGAGAGGTTAGTTAGATAGTTATTGTTGTTTTAAGGGGTGCAACTGCGAGGGCTAGTGTTCTCTTGGTCATTTGATGTAGACCCTGGGGATAAATCTGAGGGATTGAATACTTTTTGTCAATTTGAAAAATTTTGGAGATTACGTTGAATTTAGGATTTGTAAATTAGTTTAGGTGAATCAGAGGAAAATTTTGGGATTCTGTGTAAATTTAAGTAGGGATTGGTGAATTTTGTTAGGTTTGGAGAATTTTTGAGAATTCTTGTTGGAATTTAGAAACCTCATAGGCACCGTGTGAATGGTGTAGATAGCATCTGTTGACTAGCATACCCTGATTACAATACAGCTCGTCGGGAACCCCCGGATGCAGTCATACTCAGCTCTTGAAACACCTCCAGATGAATTTTAAGAGTTCTGTCAGTTACTGTAATGGCAGAAGCTTGACCATTGAGAGTTCATTTACCTTTCGATCGCAATACACCCTAGGTACCGGATAATTCCATACCGTCGTTGTCTGAAGAGAGGACAAGAGTTGACCCTAGGAGGTGGACGTGAATGATGACAGCGTAGAACCTAGCCCCAAGTAAGTGAAAACTATGCCATACACGCCTGGGGATCGTTGGTCGCTAACCAACATTCCACTCGTTGAAGTCTCCGTACTGCGGGAATATTAGAAACAGTTAGGGGAATTCCTCTGTGAGAATTAAGGTATAGAACGCACTGCTACGCTGTCTTGTCAGTCAGGTGTCTAACACCCGTCTGGCCTTGGGGAGAAACATGTTGCTACCAGCTTGTGTTGCAGATACCCACTCGCGGCTGTCCAGACCGTACGCTCCTCTCCCCCATTGGAAGGTAGGTGAAAGTATGTATTTGAACGTATAGTATAACCCGTTTCTTACCAGGAAGTATGGTGTGATCTGGAATGTTAGTATTTGTGGGTTCTTTGTGGGTTTTAGGTAATTTTGGTGAATTTAGGGAATCGTAGTATATTTGGAAGGATTTTTGGGAATATTGGTATATTTATAAGAATTTTTGGGGAAACTGAGAAATGTGGGTGTTTTTTTAATTTCATTAGTTCACGTTACATGGATGACCACTACCCTCTGACGTCACGCATCATGTTTGGCCTTGTTTGAAACGGTAACGTGAATTCCGCCACCTGCAATAGCCTAGCGTGTTAACTCTCGACAGGTATATTCTTGTTGAAACGACAGCGTGACCTTGAGCGAGCCCCACATGCCCCTACCCGCATAGCTGTCATGATCATGTGAACCTACACGTTGGATATTAATAATTATATAAGATCCTTTCCTAAGCTCTTCAAAATAGTATTGAGCCTATACTTGATAAACAAATAGGAGAAAACCAAGGTGGGTTTAGAAAAGGTAGATCGTGTATGGAACAGTTATTTAATTTGAAAACAAATTTAGGAAATAGAATGATCAGAAACAAGAACTACGTCATAATTTTTGTTGACTTCCAGAAATCCTATGAATCAATAGATAATAATGATATCGTATGGCCTCGGTGCCGGGTGCAAGCTTTGTTATTTGACACCCGAAGGGTAGCTTGCAAGTCGAATTTCGTTGTTGTTCCTTGAAGCACTGTGAAAGTCAAGGTGGTTAGATATCCAAGCTCCTTGAACACTATAGCGCTTTCTAGTAGAGAAATGAGGAACTTTGTGTTGGCGGAATCCCCAGAGATTAATTTCTCCTTAATGAACTCGGCCTACTGAATTCAAATGGGTTCTTTGTCATGCCAACGTCGTATGACATGGTGTCGTAATTTTTGCCGCCTTTCAAAAATCACTTACCACGGCCAGGAGCAAACCTGCGAGCTTGGGGTTAGTAGACCGATACGCTGACAACTCACCCACCGTGGCAAGCTATTCAATAGATAGAACTTCATAATTTAATATGTTAGAGGAATTTGGAGTAGACTCGAAGTCCATCAACATCATCAATGATACACTTGCTGATACAAAATCCAAAGAGAAATTTATGGGAGAGATCTCGAAGGAATTCTTAATTAATACCGGTGTGAGTCAGGGAGACGGACTGTCTCCAATTCATTTCAACTGTGTTCGTGAAAAAGTAATAAGGGAATGGGAATATAGGCTCAAGGAAAGAGGATTCTACCATGAAATAAGACTTGGATCGAAATTAAAGGGGTAGGTAACAATTGCTTGGGCTTTGGTGATGACGTTGCCATTCATTCATAAAATATACAAACAGCTTGTGTCCAAATAAGCCTTTTGACAAAGATAGCAGAGAAAGTTGGACTTCGAATATCTTTTGAGAAGAACAAATTTATTACCAATATTAGAAATTCTCCTACACTTTTAATAACAGACTCCGGAAAAATTTACAAGGTAGAAAAGTTTAAGAATTTGGGAGAAATGTTTCGACTTAATGGACTAGGCAAAGAAGCACATAGAGCAAAAATACGAAAATTGGAACAAGATTTTCAACTGACGAAGGGTACCTACAGTAAGAAAAATCTTTCTATTGCAACTAATATCCGACATTACAATACGGTAATGAAGCCGGAAACTCTCTAAGCTTGAGAATGTATGGTTTCTATTTTAAAAATGGCGAAATATAAGAGTTAGAGAGAAAGGAAAGAAGAATACTTAGAAAAATATTGGGGCCATTAAAAACAGAAAGTGGAGTGTTCAGACACAGAAAAAATGACGACCACCACAAAAATGAAGAAATCCACAATACGATCAGTAAAATGAGGGCTAATTTCTTTGGACACGTAAAGAGGATGAATAACACCAGACTCACAAAACAAATTTTCAGTCACGATGGCCAAAATCGAGGAACAAAGAAGAAGATAATAAATATTAAATAAATTATCAACAGTTAAAATCAATAAATAAGAATTAATAATTAATACATATTAAATAATAAATTATCGAAAATCAAAAATAATACACAGGAAATATAATATATATATATTGTGCCCGTTTGGACAGAGATCCAAAGACCACATTTTGTAAAATACCGAAATCAGATAAGCACGAGAAAATCTATCTCAGGGTATATCTAGGTGAATATTAGGTCTATATCTGGCATCCCTGATCTCGGTAATTCACAAGTAAGGTAAGGAAAGAAATTATTTTGAAAAAAAATCACACTTCTTAAAATTCTCAATTTATTTATAATTAAAATGTAAATTGACTGGCATTATCCTCAAAAACACAAAGAAAACAATCACACATAAAAATCAACAGTCCCTAAAAATACCCTTGAACTTTGCAGAATTGATATTCAGAAAATTAGTAGTCCATTCTAATATCAACAAAAACGAAAACTCCTAATCATTTACACTTGGGTAATCACTATTCAATGAAGAGTTCGAGTGATCCCTTTCTATACACATTTGTAGTTTCACTTTCCTGAAGATTTGCATTGATTGTTCAAGTACACGTTGAATAATTTTGAAAAATTATCACTTGGTTAATTCGATGATGTTTCAAAAAAAAATTATTGGAAACAATTATTTCTCTTGATTCATTGAAGTATAATAACAACCTCATATCAATATTCGGCTGACATAAAGTCGAATGTTAATATTGTTGTGTTTGTAAAATTGTGGTTTCCATGAACAAAAATTGTTTACACATTTTTCATTATCATAATTATTTGAAAAATAAATCTTTTTCTTTCTCATATTCATTTGTTTCAATATAAACAAAATTTAAATTTTCTCATTTCAAAATTTGTTATAAACATTAGCATAAATTGTTGTTAACAATATAAATTGTTATTATCCACTATCAGTGAATTAAATCATTATCTCTTTCATCAAAACTTTTCTCATTTAGGAAATTTACATAATATCTCATACAAAATAAATGTTAATTATAGAATTTATTATTATTATTATTATTAATTTCAAAATTTCTTATCAATTTATTTACAACAAGTTTTCTCACCCTCTCATATTGTGAATATTTAATGCTCATTTCCACTGTTATTATTATTATTATTATTATTCCTAGCACAAAATAAAAATATCTTCAATTATTTATTTTATTTTTGCGTTTGCAACTATTCTTTTTCTTGATATTTTTTTGTTCTCCGTCAGGTTTATCAAATCTAAACTCATGTTTTTCAATTATTTAGGCACACTGTTGGAAATTCAAGTTGATCCAGAAAAAAAATATGCGGTTTGACAGATCAATGGAATTTGACTAGAATATGGGGCGGTCTACTTGCCTAACCCTTCTTTTACAACTGAGAGCCCACATGCTCTTCTGATAACACACGCGCAACCATGTGTGCCCATAACTACGGGAACAAATGCCCTCTTGGATGACCCCTCGGCCTCCACACAACTTTAAGTGTCGACAATTCGCACCCTTACAACATCATATTATTTGACTTCAAATATTCCTCTCCTCAAACATTATTTTTATGTATTATATCTTTTTTCTGTTTGTAATGTCCTGTCTTACCACTGTACTGTGTGTTCTTCAAATCTATTTTTCCAATGAAAATATGTATTTAATGGTGGTCAATTTCTCCTTGCCTCCCATTTACATAATCTCACCCTAAATTTATACATTTAATACCTGCCGCTTTCTTTTTTTCATCAAAATATTTTTAGTGCTTTTGGAAAATTTTGCTGAGCTCAAATTCTTAAGATTTCACTTCATACATAAACTCATTTAAATTTATTTATAAATCCTAACTTCTATTCCACAAATAAACAAAGTTATTTTATTAAACTCTTCCAATTGTTTAATTTCTTCAAAGAAATTATCATTCTTCTTCTTTCCGATGAGGCCTGCTAGGGACCACGTGCCAATTTCAATTCTTCACACTTTGTTGTTTTCTCTTCCGTTCCCTCCAGTACTCCTTCATCCGTTCACTATGCTGCTTCTTTCTGTCCTCGGACCACTTCGCACCAGGTTTCTTTGGCAATCTTCCTTGGAATCCTTTCATACTTAATACCCTTTTTCTAAAGATCTCTCTGTTCACCGTTTCTTCTTCACTTATACACACATCAAAAAAAGTTTTGCATCACCTCGGTTCCAAGAGTTCCGGAACCGTTAAATACAAAGGGAATAGAGATCAACACAAACAACATTTCAGCTCGTTTTATTGCTCATGAGACCCACACATTGCATGTTGTACCATCATACAGCTAGACTTTCAGCATTTGTGGTCCAGATTGCAGTACACACCACTACCTCTAATACCCAGTAGCACGTCCTCTTGCATTGATGCATGCCTGTATTCGCCGTGGCATACTATCCACAAGTTCATCAAGACACTGTTGGTCCAAATTGTCCCACTCCTCAACGACAATTCGGCGTAAATCTCTCAGAGTGGTTGGTGGGTCAAGACGTCCATAAACAGCCCTTTTCAACATATCCCAGGCATGTTCGATAGGGTTCATGTCTGGCGAACATGCTGGCCACTGTAGTCGAGCGATGTCGTTATCTTGAAGGAACGCATTCACAAGATGTGCACGATGAGGTCGAGAATTGTCGTCCATGAAGACAAATGCCTCTCCAATATTCTGCCGATATGGTTGCACTATGGGTCGGAGGATGTCATTCAGGTATCGTAAAGCCGTTTCGGAGCCTTCCATGACCACCAGTGGCGTACGTCGGCCCCACATAATGCCACCCCAAAACATCAGGGAACCACCACCTTGCTGCACTCGCTGGACAGTGTGTCTAAGACGTTCAGCCTGACCAGGGTGCCTCCAAACACGTCTCCGACGATTGTCTGGTTGAAGGCATATGCGACACTCATCGGTGAAGAGAACGTGATGCCAATTCCGTGGGGTCCATTCAGCATGTTGTTGGGCCCATCTGTACCGCGCTGCATGGTGTCGGGGTTGCAAAGCTGGACCTCGCCATGGACGTCGGGAGTGAAGTTGCGCATCATGCAGCCTATTGCGCACAGTTTGAGTTGAAACACGACGTCCTGTGGCTGAACGAAACGCATTATTCAACATGGTGGCATTGCTGTCAGGGTTCCTCCGAGCGGCAATCCGTAAGTAGCGGTCATCCACTACAGTAGTAGCCCTTGGGCGGCCTGAGCGAGGCCTGTCATCGACAGTTCCTGTATCTCTGTACCTCCTCCATGTCCGAACAACATCGCTTTGGTTCACTCTGAGACGCCTGGAAACTTCCCTTGTTGAGAGCCCTTCTTGACACAAAGTAACAATGCGGACGCGATCGAACTGCGGTATTGACCTTCTAGGCATGGTAGAACTACAGACAACATGAGCAGCGTACCTTCGTCCTGGTGGAATGACTGGAACTGATCGGCTGTCGTACCCCCTCCGTCTAATAGGCCCTGCTCATGCATGGTTGTTTACATCTTTGAGCAGTTTTAGTGACATCTATGAACAGTCAAAGGGACTGTATCTTGGATACAATATACACAGTCAACGTCTATATGCCGGAGATCTGGGAACCGAGGTGATGCAAAACTTTTTTTGATGTGTGTATTATTTCTTTCTAAATCTAAATCTAAATTATCATTATTAATAATGGAAAAAATATTATTATTTAGGCATCGTTGCTTCACCACAACATCATAATGATTATTATTGCCCTATTTCATCCATAAATAAATAAATGTTTAAATCCTCATTGCAAAAAAATTATTAATAACATCTCACTTTATGATTATTAATGCAGTTATTATTTAATCATTATTAACAATTACATTTAATAATAAATTGGTGCTATCACCTCCCTAAATAAATTATTTATTAATTTTAAAAGGTGTCTTCATAATTTTAATTATTATTAAATAAATAAATCAAATTATTTAAATAATCCAAGTTATAATCGTGCCTCTTCTCCAAATAAGAATTAAAGAAAAAACATTCCTATCCCATGGAAATAACGTAAACGTTTCATGTCGAAACACATGAACTTGACTGTCGTCCTGAAAAAGTAGTAAAATAGAATTTAAAAAATTCGGACTACAATATCGCTCCGTTTGTCATTCTGGACAAATATAATATACGTTCTCATAACGATGATAATTATGTTGATTTCTTATAGTGACAGTATAAAAATGGAATTCTCTAATACTACTATAGGCTAGTGGATAGTACAAGTATAGTTGGCTTACTTCATTCTTGATGCGATGGTAATGCGTGTCCTTCGGTGTTCACTATTCCCATAGCGTCCTCCCATGGTCATCTGCAGTTCCATATCACTTCGTTCGCTTTCATATCACACCTACCCTCGGGTATTTTTAAAGGCACATGTCGGTGTTTAACATAACTCGTTCAAAAACACTCCCGTTGTTCTCGGTACAATCTAACATGTTGAACTGTTGTATAGTCTTATACTGTTGTAATACTCTTGAAAAGTTCGACTTAAGATCAAGTTCCATAACCAAAAAATGCGGTTTCATTCGCCTTCTATCACAGGAACACCTCTCAGCAGCGTAAAATGAACTATAAGTATAAAGGCTTCACGGTATTATTGAAGTGCCTGATATACAGTTTCACCTCAAGAAACATAGTGTTATTTGTAGGCTAACTTCTGTGAATGGTATTACAAAAATCACCATCACTTGATCAGTTAGAATAGTTGACCATAAAGTCATCCGATATTCTAAGTCTTTCGATGATACTGTAAATGTTCGTTCACCTGACATAAACCAAGTCCACCGACAACTCGTCCAGCGACTAAGTTCCTTTCGGCGGTCAGAATTACGGCGTAATCACTCGTTCCCGATGTATCGTAGATGCGCACTCGAGCAAGTGCTCTGATGGAATACATAACCTTCTCGATTCTCTGGCTCCTTATATAGTCCTGGCGCTATACCTTCTAGAAAGTTCCATTCCGTATCTCGGCTTCAACTGAACCGATTTTCATGCTTGATAGCTCTAATTTATTCTAATTCAATTGCCAGTAAACTGTGCTACTTTTCTAGGTTCCATTCTTCCGTCTAAAGGAAATTCTAGAAAACTTATTTTCATTACGTAGGCAAGCTCTCACGTCACAGTTCCACGTCACTCGCTCCTACGTTTCATACTTCCCTCAACACTCGGAGTCTCATAGCGCGCCATTCATATATCAGCCGCTTCATCTCTCAAATAAACCAACGTCTCTGCTTCATAATAATTACGTCAACATGTCACGGACGTGTGAACGATCCGGGTACAATATATACGGTGGTTTGGACCACCTAAGGACCAAGGTGTTTGTGCTTTATCTGTTGTCTGCTCTCTGGTGTTTTTGGTGGATTGTTTGGCGGCTGATTTTTTGCTGAAATCTTGAGCCTTTCCATTGGACCAGTGACCTTTTATTTTCTTGCTGAGCTCTATCTTACGTTCCTCGGACCATCTCCTGGACGTGTTGTGGTGAACTTCTATGATGGATGTGAGGACTGGTTTCAACAGTATGACGGTAGCGATTCTTTTCATTTATTGTGTCTTGCTAAATATTGAACCATAAGGACCCAGTGGATTTACCCTTCTTGGCTACCTTGAAGATCTTTTAAGACAGTCTGTGGTGGTCCATTCTGTACAGGTGGCCGAAGAAAGCTAAGCGTCTCCATCGGAAGGCATCGGTGAGGTTTTGCTGATGTTTGTAGAGTTCGCATTTTGGATTATACCATCGTCTTCCATCTGGAAAGGTCCTTAGTCCCACTATTTTCCACAAGAATTTCCTTTCCTGTACATCGAGGGGCCTTACGGGGGTTCTCTTAGTTAGATACAGGCACTCCGCTGCATAGAGGATTGGTGGTCTGACTACTGCATTATAGTGTCTTAGTTTGACATTCATCGTCAGGTGTTTCGAGGCGTACAGTTTTCTGCAAGCATAGTATGTCCTCTCTAATTTGATCCTGCTTTGTTCCAGAACCATTATTTCACTGAGATCTTCTGAGATCCATTCTCCGAGGTAATTCACTGCTTTGATTCTCTTGATATGGTTAGTATCACTGACTCTCATGGTTTAAGGGGCGTCTTGAATATTGATAATGAAATATGGTTTTCCGATGTTGATCAACAGACCCGTTTTCGCCGCTATTGAGTACAGTGTTTGGAGTTGTCTCATGGCCTCTTGTATGTCGTTTGCCAGCAAGGTCAAGTCATCAGCGAAGGCTAGGAAGGGATTCTTAGGTTATCTGCTTGGGTACCCATCCTTCATCCGGCGTTGACTGGTAGGTTTCTGGTCCATTCCCTGACAACTTTTTCCAGAACACAGTTAAATAATATGTTTGTTATACCATCTCCTTGCCTCGCCCCTGTTTTGGTTGGGAAACTCTCCGAGAGCTGCCCTCGAAACTCTCCTCAGGAAGTAGTATTGCCAAGGGTGGCTTGTACCAACCTAATGATTTTGTAGTAAAGTCCCAATTCTTCTAGGATTCTGAAGAGAGTGGTTCTATCCACAGAGTCATATTCTTTCCAAATGTCAACGAAGGTGACTACCCACTTTTTTGCTCGTTTCTTGCTGTATTGGAGGATGGTCTTAAGGTTTTTTAATTGCCCAGTACAAAACATTGATGTTCTGTAACCAGCTTGGTATTCCCATATATGATTGTCTAATTGTCTCGTTTTATGCCGTTCTAAGATCTTGGAAAATATCTTATAAGTGACTGCTTAGAGTGATATACCTCTGTAATTTATTAAATAATAAATGTTTTCTATAAAACCTTCAAACGTAACCTCACTAAATACAGCCTCCATGTCTACACTTCAGAGATGACAAAGGTAAACTCGCCTACAACGGTAAAGACAACTGTCAGATCTTAGCAAAGTACATTGACTCTTTTCTTAACTGTGAGGAACCAGAATTACAATTCAAATTTGAAGACACCACCCATCACAACCCAGACTCCTCTCCAACCACAACGGAGGAAATCAAGCAATCATCCAGTCTCTATAGAGCAAAAAAGCACCTGGTGAAGACACAATAGATGCCAAACTCTGGGAATCCACAGGTGATAAGGTGATTGACAAACTAACAGAGATTATTCAAGAGATCTGGGATCAGGTTTGAAGACATCCAGGAACGTGCTCCTCTTCAGAGAAAACTTGGAACACACCAGCGATTCTCAGAAATGCCATAGCTGAAAACAGGGAAAGAGTGGACTAATGAACGAAGGAGGCTCACAGAAAATTCATTCGGGAATTCTGGGATAGAACTAAAGCTCTGGGACGGAAGCGGTTGAAGTAACATGGTCCATAGTTGACCGAATCAGAGAATAGTAATAATAATAATAAATGAATAAACATTAAATAAATAAAAAATGATAAAATAATCAATCGGCGGCTATCGTGGATCGACCGTTCAGACTATCCTCTCATGGGCAGCTAGGTTCCATGTAACATGACTTTGTGGGTACCGCTCCGAACCCCACCTACCCGTGAGAACATCCTCCATTAAGGAGAATATAAAAATTGAAAATGATGAGTCCTATTGATGGAGTGAACCTAGACCTTTCGTTTGAGCCACCACACGACTTTCTCCGATTATCGTTCGGGAGATATCGACTATTTTCGGAAATCTAGGGACGATGACCTTGTAGTTCCATCAATAATCGGTAAATCGTTAATCATTAAATAGTTATAAATACATAAATGTGAAATAATAAATAACTCGATAAATAAGGTGGAAGAGAACAGAAACTGACCAAAATTGGTCAACAGAAATGAGCCTAGCGCAAGTGGAAGCAGTGCTGGACTTTTGTGTAAAATCTAATTAAATTTGGAAAACTCTGTTGGGAATTTTATGAAATTCTGAGGCTGGAGGTGGGATGGCGGTAGTAGGTAGGGGAAAGGGTATGGAAATATCATCCATAAGGTTTGGGAGAGCCTCAAGTGCGTATGTTCTTTACAATTTTCTTATTTCCCCGGGGGTGTGGATAGTTTTTATTTTAGGGTGGAATAGATTTGTCATTTAGATGGTGGGGATGAATCCCCTTCAGTTGAGCCCTCATGCGTCTTTATCCGCTCTTACTCGTTCGGAAGTGTGCACGTCATAATCCGTGAATTGCGGGTTGCCTATTCAAATACCCCTGGGATAGCATCCCTCCTGGCAATCAACTCTCGTAGTTAAAAGTATAGAGCAGCACGCAACTTTTACTTATCCTCTTAATCGAGACGTTGGAAGTTCTTGCTTACTTGTACACGCGCTTCTTTTTCTTGCTATAAATGGATTAATACGATTATCCCTAGGTACTATAAATCCAATAACTACGACCTACAGTATAAGACAGTAGTGTATAATATATAGCTATTGCGCCAACACCTCTTCATTTAAAAGTACAAACGAGCTCAGTTCCTAATATTAAAGGAAAACTTGCCAATACATGCAAATTCACTAGTTGGATCTCTTGACCGAAACGTTATTATTCCGTTTCCCTTGATCATCAAACATAGCGAAATAAAATGCTTATGAGTTGGGCAACTTGATTGTACCAAAATTGTAAACGGGGTAACTCACTGAACCAAATTACATGAGGCTAAAATATTCCCTGGGAGACTACTTCCGATCATCATAATACGCTTACATCTCAGCTCTTATATCTAGGTCTACGAATACAGAAGATTTGTATATACTTATCCGGAATTGTGCTATGTAATTTTTGAAATTATAATGGTAGTGGGTATTTTACTCGTTCAAACATAAGAAATTCTTCACAGAAACGACCACAATTCAGAGATCACTTTAACAAGAAATAGATTAGTAGCCTCACTGAAACAAAATGGAAACAAAGAAGACACGAAGAAACACAAGATGATCCATAGAGATACAATGCCATATTCCTGTGATATATGCGGAGCAAAGTTCACTTGGCAAACCAGTTTCAAAAGACATCTGATGATTCATAGTGGTACCAGGCCACATCTGTGTGGTACATGTGGAGCGAAATTTACTGAGAATGTACAGTTGAAAACGCACATGTTGATCCATAGTGGTATAAAGACTTTCTCCTGTGGTATATGTGGATCAAGGTTTCTTCGGAAAGGTGACCTGAAGAAACACATAATGATGCATAGTGGTGTTAGGCCTTATTGCTGTACTACATGCGGAAGAAACTTCACCTGGAAAGCAAGCCTGAAGAAGCACTTGGTGTTCCATAGTGGTATAAAGCCTTATTCCTGTGATACATGCGTAGCAAAGTTCACGGACAAATGCATTTTAAAGACACACATGATGGTTCATAAAGGTCTAAAGCCACACTCCTGTGGTACATGCGGGGCGAAATTTATTACGAAAGGACAGTTAAAAAGACACATTTTGATCCATAGTCATGTAAAGCCTTATTCCTGTGGATCATGTGGAGCAAAGTTCTCTGTGAAAAGCAGCTTAAAGAGGCATGTGATTATTCATAGTGTTTTAACGCCACATTCCTGTGGTGCATGCCAAGCGAAATTTACTACGATAGGACACTTGAAGAGACACATGAATTTCCATAGTCGTGTAAGGCCAAGTGCAGAAACGTTAACTGGGAAAAGCAATTAATAGAAACATGTGATGATTCATAGTGGTCTTAAGCCACATTTCTGTGGTACATGTGCTGCACACTTTACTCTGGAACATAACCTGGAGAAACACATGATGATCCATAGTGGTTTTTAGCCACATTTCCGTGGTACAAGAGGAAAAAAAAATAACTGGTTAAGGTTCTCTGAAAAGCTAAATTTTTGTAAAAAAAAGTGTACCTATACAGAGAACATTACTGAGAAAGGAAAATTGAAAAGAATAGTTGCCTAAAGCCATATTCGTGAAATACATGTGGAGCAAACTTTTATGAGACGTTTAATTTGCAGGCGCAAATGTTGCCCCATAATGGTCTCATGCCAGAATCCTGTGGTACATGTAGAGCAATCTTTACTAATAAAGATATCCTGAAGACACACTTGATGATCCATAGTTGTATATAGTACATGCGGAGCACAATTTACTTAGAAAGGTAGTTTGAAGACTTACCGCATGATCTATAGCTGTCTAATGCGACATTCCTGCGGTTCATTCAGAGCAAAGGTTACCTTCAGAAGCAGTTGGATGAGTCACATATTGATCCATAGTGGTGTAAAGTCAACTTCAAATACTAATTGCGAGGAAATTTTACCCTGTAGAGTAATTTGAAGACACACCTGTTGGTCCATAGTGGTCTAAACCCTCATACCAGTGCTACCTGCGGAGCAAATTGTACTCTGCTAAACAATTCGGAGACACTAATGGTCATTCATAGTGGACTAATGCCACATTCGTGGAGTGCATGTGGTGTAAGTTTATTAGATGGCACACATGTTTTTCCATAGTAAACAACAATTTTATGCTTTTAAGTCAGTCAAAACTATTGTACCAAAATGAAACGGGTTATTCCTCAATCCTAAAAAAATACATAATATTATTAAATACACTTGGATGACCAGCTTTGATTGCCAAGCGATCATCATCAGAGCCATTACACTTCGGCTATAAAATCTATGTCTGAAAGTATGTGTGATAATATTTACAATACATTCACTTATTTAGTTGCAGTAGTAGCTGAGAAAATGCAGCTCGTCAATATTTGTTAGTTGTAGTCTTTGTGATATTTAGTTGCGATACTGGAAGTGGTGATTGTACTCCGGAATTTGCTTGTTTCGAAAGAATTTGTGTGTATTGTAAATAGTCTATTCAGATTGTAATGGATAGGCTACTTATTTGGTTGAGTCTTGCGCGGTCCTGTTGAGAACAGTTCACTTGGTCACCATTTGCACTCGATGGGTAGATTATTAGCTTGGGAATAACCTAACCCCCAAGGGAAGATGATAAAGAAAAGGAAGTGGGTTTCGGACTGGAGGAAAAGGATGGAGAAATAGGAGAAGTTATAAGTTTAACTTTAAATATACTCAAAGACAGCTGCCAATGCGAATCCACTCTCCGATACCTAAAGTGGGTAGGGACCTGGGCAAAGCTAACGGGGAACGCAGCTAGAACTTGGGCGGTTTGCAAGCGAGTGGCTTTAGTGTATTCCCTCTCAAGCATACATATGCCTACTATGGGGAAGGGTGATGGTCTTGCAAGACAAAGAGTAACAGATTTATTGTGTATCTGTTCAAAGAAATTTGTTTTTAAACAAGTAATTTGAAGAATGCCAATAATTTGAATCGGTTTCGATATTTTAGTTTTCGAAATTGTTGAATTCCTAAAGAGCGACCATATGCTTCCAAGAACGATAGGGATAAAGCAATTATACCTTTGGGAATAATTTTGGTAAGTATACCAATAGTTGCATTTGGAAATGGCTAAGCTTTTACCCAGCAAGGCGCCGACTAAAAGTTTAGACAATGAGAAACACTTATATTTTGAAAAACCAACCATAAGTGTTGGAGAGAATCTCCACAAGCAGGAAGCTGGCGTAGCGAGCTATGCTTGCCTTACTGGCCATTAAGAATTAGCTATTAAAGCTAAGAGAGACTTTGCCAAGTTGTCAACTATGAGTTCTTGCTCAAATGCAACAAGTGGTGAAAGCCCTATCAACATATTTATTTGGATTAAGTGGGAAGAGTCAAGGAAGACAACATCTTGCCTAACCGTTACGTTAGAGAAATGATAAATCCAAAAAGAACTCTTGAATTTATTTAACAATGTTGGGTAGTAGTTTTGTAACAAATATATAATTTTGATTTTGTAACAAATGGGGTCACAGACCTCCGAAAAGCATCTAAAGCTTGCGCCAGGCAATTAAAAATTCCTTTGGTTTCAAACCTTTTATATACTTTAAAATCTTCGCAAGATTTTTGAAATGACGAAGATAAATAAATGAAAAATTTAAGGATAACTGACGTAATTAAAGTTAGACAATAAATCAAGTACAAGGTGTGTACTTTTAACAATTTCTAGGTAAATATCTTAGAAAGAGTAACAACTTCGAAAGTAACAACAACAAAAAGCAGGAAGAATAAAATAGAAGTTTCTATAACTTCTTATATTAATGCTGAATTACTTGGTTGGATTATGCAAATAGGGCAGGTCACTTATTGTGAAACCTGAAGAGAACAGTCGAAAGGAAGTTTCTAAAACTCCTATGTTTAAGTAGGGATCACGAGACAAATGAGTCAAGTTTCCCTTTCGTGAAACCTAGAGATAACTCACTTATGAGTTGAAAGAACTGTATTCCCTCATTAGAAGGGAGAAACAGTATAATTTAAGGCGTGTACTAGACACGAAGTTTTATGACATTAATTCGTGGTACATAGAGCAAAAAAAAAGGGGGGGGGCACTAATTGAGAGTGACACCTCATTGAAAAAAAGACCTAAAGTAACAATTTTATTATTTTGGTTTGTTAGTAAGGGGTTTGGGAAAGCTCAAATAGAATTGAGGATAAGTGTTCATGGCCGTATTTGTTGTATTCGGACGAACGCGACGCGGATGAAAGGTTGAACAAGCACTGTTTTCACTATTGTTTGTTGAAATAGATGAAAAGTTCACTGTATTAGCACAAAAAGTTTATGGCAAAGAAAGTTATTGCAATGATGGAGAATAACTAGTTACACTAGAGTCTATTACTTGAGAAACTTGTAGGTTATAGTTGGATGCACAGAAAAGAAATTCCAACGGAGGAAGAAAATTTAGTTATTGATTAGTAGTTTATAAGGAAGATTCCTTAGTTTAAAAAAGTATTCCCACATGCGAGTGGAATGTAAATGGCAGTATGACTGGTAGTTAGAGTGCAAGTTCTGGAAGGTTCCAGAGCAATGATGACTTGTTTAAATTGGGTAGAGAATCCCTCGGCGGAAAGCTAAATTATATAGACAGTGGGTATTTTGGAAATATCCCCCGATGTGAGATAGCATCTCAGAAAATCTTTCATATTGAAAGTTAAACCTCATAGTTTAAGTACGATCAAGAAGATCTCTTGAAAGCAGTTATTTTCACGTAGCAACTTTCACTGTCTATAAAATCCAAATAAAGCATTGAGCCATTGAAAAGCGATGAGAATGAGGTTAAAACCCAAAGTCGGTACTTATCTTTGCTTCATGTAGAAGGCGATGATCCTTTGACGGTTGATACTAAAATTCTAACATGGCGTAGAATTTAAAAGATTGCCTCTTGAGTTGAGGAGGCGAGCTCTAGTTATGCTCCAACTGACTGAGTCTAGTTCCGACGTACAAGTGAGACACGCTCAACGAAGCACGGAGGGACCAGGGAAGGGAAAAGAGTGGGGGTTAGGAGACAAAAGGAATACATATAAGAATAGACATATAACAGAAATAAATTTTCTCTTGATGAAATGGTCTTCAAAGAGTTGATAGTAGGCGACACTAGCGCAGCCTGATGGGTGAAAAAGTAGACGAAGTTCTCTTGATCACGGAGATGATAGCTGGCGATGGCGACGAGATCTGGTGGCCAGATTGATCAAGAAGTCCTATTGTACAGGGAAGAATTGAGGAACTTCAGAGATTCGCTGCTAGATGACGCTAGGTGGGTCATGGAAGATATATCTCTAGAACAGACTCACAGGTAACATAAGAGACATGACCAACAAGGAGAAATCAGAAGATCACTGTTGGTGTTTGAGAAAAAGGAAGGAATGAACTATGGCAAAGAGAAGCAAGAGCTTGCTCTATCTTACCGTGTATTCCAAAGAATACACCACTCGACTGAGGAGAGATTCCTGTGCGTGAAAGTACCTTACCCCTTTGGGCTGTTCCTCCTCTTGCATTCCTAAGAGCTATGTGTTCATCGTGCAAATGTACCTGTAGTAATTTGCCGAGTCTAGTGTCTAAATGTGGTGTATGTTTTTGTATTCAGGATAATCTTAACTATTAAAGACCTGCCTTCTCACTCCTCGCACATGACCTAAATAGTCCACTTTTAGCGCAAGCGGACTAATCGGAATGTCCCGGCACCTTTAATACTGCCAATAGTACCGACCACGGTTTATTGAAGAAAATGATACGTTGCAAATCCTGATCCTATAACATGTTTCTCTTATTAATCGCTTATCTAGCTTGGCTGCATCGTTATGTTGTGTCTTGTTTCCGACGGGGTGTGCTAGCTAGTAGAGTGAAGAGGGGTGAAGTATCCATGAGAGTGTGATCGTTTAGATTATTGGTGTTGTTTCTTCTAGCTAAGTGTATCTCGATTGCTTCCTTTATGTAAAGAGCTCTGCCTTTCGGTTCGCGATGGAATATAGGAGATCTTAACTGAATGATATTAGCTAAAATACACTCTAGTTTGTCAATCTCTAACAGCTTCGGTTGGTAGGATCACTAATCTGAATGATATTACCCTAAAGACACTTCAGTTAGTCACCGTCTGCGTCAGCATCTATGAGCTCTAAGCTGACTGATGTTATCTTAATGACGTTCCAAGAGAAACCATCTGCTCTCAGTCTGGGTGGTTACTTAGGTGTTCTAAACTAGCTGATAGTAGCTTAACAACCTCCTGTATGAGAATACTTCAAAAAAGAACCATCATCTCACAGTTTGGTAGGTACCTAGGAGCTGGGAACCTTGAAGCTCTATTCCGAATTATGTTAGCATAAAGGCACTCCAGTGTGTCAATACCCCTCTGAGTAAACACTAAAATCCCTAAGAACCAGTATTCTTCTTTCGGAGGGGAAGTACAGCCAGTGGGCCCGTGTCATAGTCTTATGGCATGTAAAAGAACCTTCCACTAACTTCAATTGCGTGAATCTAAATTTCTAATGTAGCTTTAATTAATGATCTATGAATTTCAAACGTATGACGCCAGGTGTCGGTTGTGGTGAAATATAGTGCCTAAATTCGTGGCTAGGTGTCGTTGACGGTAGCAAAAGTACGCACTACTTGAAATTGATCGTCTGCAGTCCTTACCTGAATTATGGATAACACACTAATACAGCCATCACATTTAACACCGGTTATCAGACAGATTCTACTCACACCCAAGGTACACGTGGCTACACATTGATCTCTATAATACTACTTGATGTCACACTCCTCGCATTGGCCGCACGAAAAATTGAGTCCAGGTAATGGGTTATATTCGCCTGGAAATAGGGAGTGATATGTTCTCTGACAGCTGTTTGACAATATGTAATATGTTACATTCGCCTCGAGGTAGGGGAAGATCTGTTCTCTGTCAGCTGTTTGGCAATATATTATGTGTGAAAGGCGGGCTATATTTCATCAAAAGTGGTCATTTCTTGTTATATTTTTATTTTATAACAGTTTCAGATTACACATTGTTGTTAATTAATAAAAACGAACTTATGAGGATCTCATAAGAAAGTAAATATATTTATTTTAAGGGCCTGATTGTATGGTTATTAAGTCAGGTTTCTCATATGAATAGAGAGTAGTGAAACGGGTTCTAAATATACGAGGACTTGCAGATAACTGCATTCTTGGCTCTCACCGTGGAGGCCCTGGTTCCATTCCCGCCTATGCCAAGAATATTTTAATTCACGACTGAGGGCTCGAGCGGGACACACTCTACCTCGTGAGACAAAAAAGGACAGAGGTGGGTTTGATTCCTACCACAGCCATCCTGTTAGTGGTTTTCGGCGGTTTCCAGGCGAATGCCAGGAAGGTACTGAGCCAGTATTTTGCATTGATTTGGAACCTGGTCATGTTAGAAAGAACACGGATGATATTTTTACGGCAATATTTCATCTACAAGCAGCAGCGATGACTTCGTGGCGCGCGCTTAGGAGTTGTACTAGCAACCCGCATTACAATTTTGACCACGTGCTTTGTCCAAGGTACAGTTATTGCTTTCAAGATGGATGCCGTGTAAACGTGACTCCAATATAAGCTGTTAGTAAACTTTTGAATCAAACATTTAAAGCCAAGTTATGCATTGTAACAACTAATCTAAAATAGATTGCTAATAGCCACATATGTTTCAGTGGAAAGTTACTATTTGAAAGACGTGTAATAATAATTGTATAACAGTGTAATAATAATAATAAGTGAAAGTTTAAGAGATGATAATTTAAACATTTTGTGAATGATTTAAAATGAATTGTTATAATTTACTGAAGCGATATTACGTTCGATTAACTTCATTGTTCGTCGGATATGACCAAACAAGACTATAACAGAACTAAATAAAACACTTGTCAATGGTTTGATGAATAATGTAGGAGAGATTCGAACAACGAATTAAATGTATAAATGTATATAGATTAATACGAATTTATTAGGCTTTCTATATTTTTAAAGTTAATTTGTACGATATTGTAAAATTCAAAGACATTTAATTTGAACTTCGTTTAAAATGCTGTACAATTTGAGCAGCATAATTTAGCCAAATTTCAGGCTGACGTCACATTTGACTATCGTGTGCTTCATGTAGAAGCAAACACATACTTTGTTGAGTGGAGAGAATTTCCACAATGCAGCAGTTTCTTAGACAATAAATTGTGGATCCAATTTTAAATTTTTTTCAGATGATTTGGGGATTTATATTAGAACCAGGATGTGCTATGAGGACCAGTGGGATATTTTATTGAATGCTTAGCCTTATGCCCGAGATGAATTTAATTTTAAGAGTCTTGTTAGTTCATTTTGAGCTGATTTTCGTTTTGATTTCGTCGACCTCTGGCATCTTATTATCACATTCTTTTATATTGAGGTATCCTTATCCCTGGTTGATCCTAGTTAGTAGAGTTATGGGGGTTATTTCAGCCGGGTACTTCCAGATTCTACGATCCATCTTTTCCATCGGATTCCAACAGGTAAGACCACGTGGATACGGGTACAGTACCTAACTTAAGGCCAGGGCTTTTTCCTTCCAAATCCTACCTCAATTGCAAACACACACACATACAGTTGACACATCGGTGAAGCTGTTGGCCTCTCACCACGATGGACCGGGTTCGATTCCTGGTCAATCCATGTTCGATTTTCAAAGTTTAATGCCATGACCTGTGGTTTGGATTCTATGTAAACTGTAGCCCAGACTACTTTGGCAGTCTGCAGTAGCTTCTATAAAAAAACTGTATCTTTCTCTCTCAGTTATAAACGAAATACATTACTGCAATCGATGCCAGCATTTTCTGTGTTGCAGGAAGGATATACCGTATTTTCATAGAATATTGCATACACATCTTTCGGGCTAACTTATTTAATGCCATAACTCCCTTGGTTACCTCGTGTTTTCGCCTGGCCCCAAAGCTATTTAAGTAATGTTTCTGGGGCTAGAGTATCCTTCCTTTTCCTGCCCCTCATGCCCCTTCTCGTTCTTGTTCTGATATCCTCTTTCTATGGAGACTGGAACTCTGAACTGTGGCATGAGTGAAATATTAATTACATTACCGATAGTATGTGATCAGTATAATAATAAAATAACAATTTGCTTGGGAGAGTAATCTTTGTTGTAACAAATTCAATTAACTAGAGTCAATCTACAGTTTGAAATTTATTGGTAAATTGAAGTTGAAGTGGAAAAATTAAAATGTTGCCCAAATTATCCAGCCCAAACACCATCTGAATAAGCAAACCATCTGAATGATATTTTCTTAGTGACGCTCCGAATCTCTCAGTACCCAGAGTTCATATCAACTATATTATCCTAAAGTTATGTATGTTCGTTTACCTTTATTTGTTACTAGAAGTACCCGTTCTTTGAACGGTGTTCGGTGTTAACACCAGACATTATTAATTGAGCTACTGTTGCAAAGGTTAGCGGTTTGTCATTTCTTCATAACTTTATCAGAACGAAGTTAGTTTTCTAGGAATATCACACACACTGTTACTTTAAATGCCTTAAGATGTGGTTTTCGGAGACCCTTTATAGTCTCCCCAGTTTTGTGCCTCACATTTAGAAGCGCAACATATGCTTGGGTCGTCCTTCTAGGATAATGCTTATACTGTGTTTCGCATATTTTAGACTGTATTTTGAGAAGTTTTTCCCTATATCCACCCTTCTACTGTATGAAAAGTACGGTGAAGAGTTTTATAAATGACTGGTGTATTTACTCTCATGGTTACCGTACCTGATTTTACGATGAACCAAGCATCCGAACACGAGTTATAGGCGTACACAAAGATAGACAGAAAGACAGACAGGCAATTCTATTGTCTACAACATATCACCCAGATATCCAAATATGGGTATATCTACCACACAGTATCAAACAAAATCATTCTTCCGATGAACCCGTATGTCGACAAAAAAAAAAGTTAAAATGTACTCTCAAACTAAATTCACCTAGCTTGATTTCTTGACGTGAAATGGAATTGAAAGCCTTGTAGACGAAACGAAATACACGTCACATAAAAACTGACCCTCTTCGTTGTGTTAGGTCCCCATACACAGGAAGGCTTGTGGTGCATGAAAATTCAGGTTCTTTAGCCTCAAATGGCCCAAATTCCTAAAACCCGAAAAAAAATCTGATTCAATTCAGGAATTCTGAATGTTGCTGTTTGGGGATATAATAAACCTTCTGTACTATATGTCGCACGTGAAAATTGCATGCAAAAATTCTAGGTTACCCCTTGACCACCTTAATTGCATTGATGTATTATACAGTCTACGTTAGTTCCGTGATAACCTTATAGCCATTTACAAACTTTCACAGAAATGTAATAAATGTAATAAATGACATTGCTTCTTACAGAAATAGATGGAAAGTTGGATGCCACCCCTTGAGATAATATTGTCATGGTTACAGATTTGCATTCTTTCATTAGTTTGTTAAATGAAATTAAATTAGTTCTCTGGGAATATTTCAGAAACTGTTGGTTTTAGAGCCTTATAATGTAGTTTTCGAGGACCCTTAGGGCCCCCGAGTTTTGTTTCTGGCACCGAGGCTCTTTGTCTGGTCGCTGTACGCCATAACATAATACTAATAATAATAATATAATATAGGGATAGGAATATAATAGACCTGCCGTACTACACCCGCAGGTGTAAATTACGTGAAAAAAATCTATAGTACCCCTTGGCCCCCATAAGCGCATTATGTGCATTGATCAATTTTACTGCTTAATTTGGTTCCGTGATAACCTTCTAGCTGTTTGTAAACTTTCACACTTATGTAATTAATGGAATTGCATTGCGTCTTACATCAATAGATGGACCTCTGAGATTTTGTTGCCATGGTTACCGGCTTGCATTCGTTCATTAGTTTATTATATGAAATTAGTTTTCTGGGAATATCTCTAAAACGGTTTGTTTTAGGGCCTTAAAATGTGGTTTTCTAGTGCCCCTAGTTTTGCCTCTTACAATGAGAGGCTGAAAATGAGCTATGTCTCGTCCTTCTACGCCTCTTTCAGCATGCATTTTAAGGGGGTAGGCCCCCTTTTATGAGAGGTACGGGGAAGAGTTACATCAATGATTATTGTCGTGCCTCTGATGGATAACTCTACCAAATTTTACGTTGATACACCCAGCCGTTCTCGAGTTATAAGGGAACAAATTTGTCCACAGACAAACAAACAAAGAAACTAACAAACAGACAGACAGACAGACAGACAGACAAAAAACATATTTTCACAAGCATCCATCATAAAACAGTCTGACACGCGTAAATTACTCAATTTTCCGTAGAAATTCAGAAAAAAACAGGCAAACTTTCATTTTTATATATATAGAGATATACTGCACCGCTCGGTGTTGACCGTGTTTTATTGCACAAATTTAGGCTTTACTCGCTAACCGTTGGAGATACACGAAAAGTGATAAGGACCCTTCGGATAGAAAATTAAATGATAACGCTCATGTATGCCATCATAAGTTTGCTATTTCTTAGCGTTTTCTTTTTATTTGAAATTGAAGTATGAAATTTTGAAACCAAAGGGTGTATTGACGTCACTAAAATGGTCGCTATTTTTTAATAGTGTAAAATGTGGAAATTCAAAGTATCCAATATGTAAACCTGGTAAAATGCAAAATGTCATTTAAATCGGGCCAGTGGTTCTTGCGTTATTGAGTAACCGACAGACAGACAGACACACACACACCATCTCATATTTATATATTAGTATGATAATATTCAAAATTTGATAAATATAATAAAGTAGTATGGTAGAGTTTCCTATTTCATTTTTATAGGATATCAAGTTATCTAATGATTTACAGTTTCTAAGCATTTCTTCTTCTGCTTCGTGAAAGAGTCCCTTGGGACCACGAGGGATCAACATTAGTTAGCCTTTCTTTTAGCCCATTATTCCTTTATACTCAACGAATGAGTTTGTTTTCGTTGCACGGACCATATATGGGGGTTAGACGTTACCTTCTCGTCCTCGAAAGTCCGTGTGAGTGCAAATTTTTTGTTTTTTGTTCGGTCTAGTAAATTTGGCGATCCTAATTATTTCAGTTTTTTTACATTATGTTTGCACCAATTTGATCTAGTTGTATTGTTCTTCAGGTATGTGTGAATTTTATAAGTTAGTCTAAGAGCCCCATGTATTAGATTCTGTACAGACATAATGTGGTACATAAGTTTGGAGATATTTCTATATATTTTTCCAATTGGTTATTGAGTATGGACTCAATCTTTGATTCTCGGCCGTAATGTTTTTACATTACTTTACGTTTTTCACTTGCTGTTTTGTGTTGAAGAGTGAGAGTTTCTGAAGCATAGAGAGCTTCGGGTCCAAATACTTTTGAAAAGGGTCCAATTTTGCATTTCCAGGAAATAATCTTTATATTGTATGAATTATTATTAGTTAAATGAAATGCCGGTTTTATTTTTTGAATTTCTGTTCTGAGCATTTAAATTATAAGCGTTGCATTATAGTGCATTAAATCTGACGATGACCCCAATACGGATCAAAAACATCATACAATACATTATATGTTAGAGTACTAAGAGGTGTCTTCATTTAAGTTAAAACATAACAGAAGTTAAAGCGTATAACCAGCTCCTCCCAGTAGTGGAGCCTGAACAACCTTACGCTTGTGTATTTAAAACTGACTAAGAGAATTGTCCCTGATTTATTGGTTAAAATATAGGGAATCATAGATAAAGAATTTTGTGTGTTCAACCAGAAAAGGTTTGGTTACAACCAGCCAATCACAGGGTTTCTGATCATTATATCCAAGTTAAACGTTACCCATGATGCATTGTGTTTGTTGCAGATTAATAAGCATTTTCAATTGATTGCTTGTGAGTTCAATGTGTGTATCGGTAATTTCCTTTGCTTTTATTTACAAGATGAGTGAGTTAGATGACACCTTAGTGACTGTGGGTGCAGGAAACGATAGCTCGAGAAAAACGAGAGTTAAGCCCTGAAAACAAGAAGAGAAATAGGTTATTATTAGCCCAAAGGTTTTCTTGGAAATATTTGACATCCAATTGCTGTTTTATGTAAAAATACAACTAACACATGTTCCTAAAAAGAGGCATCAGCCTTGTATCGGTAAAGTCTTTCAAGAGGAGGTATGAAGCAACGGTAAAACTATTGTTCGCTTTAGCCTACACGTTGATTAAAAAACAGCAAAATCCTTAGGGTATGCAAAATAATATTTATAGGTGGCGTGCTAGCTAAATCTACAAGATTACAACGACCGTCACTGTATCACCTGAAAAAATAAGGGAGAAAATCGAAAAATATCGAAATTCAACATAAAAGAAACAGCTTGTCACGGTTATTATCAACAATTTCTGGGGCAAGGAAGCACATTATTCAAGAAAAAAATCAATGTTTATTTACCTCGATGATAATTTAAACAAACCAAAGGTATTGAAATTGTGAATAAAGTGTGCATATTTTGAATTTCTTTTAGTACTCAAATATTGGATTTTGCTCCCCTTCATAAGATGTTTGTAGTTACTGCCGTAAAATGAAGCAACTGATTCAGTAAAATGACTGAATACACGGCCAGTAAACGACTGCCCAGCCTTCGTGCATCAACGTTTTATAATTTCATTTTAACACAGGACATGATTCTGCAACAATGTGCTTCGATGTACAGCAAATTCAGCTTCTTCCAAAATCTTCCAAACTAGAAGCATACTATTCCTGGCAAGTGGGGTTGTATTGTTTATGTATTGTTGAAATCTATGGTAATACTCCAAGCTTAGGGGCAGAAGATCAAGCCGGAAATGGCTTTATCGAAGTTTCGTCTGATCTGCTACAGCATCTTTTAGGCCTGTAATTAACTGAAAATATTGTATGTGTTTTACTGTTCTTTGATTTGTGTAGCGCTCAAAACTAAGGTTGGCCTGCCTCAGTTGAACTAGAACAGTTACCTATTGTTCACAACCTATAACCGGTATTCGAGAAAGATTTTGACAAGCCTCTGTAACATGTCTATGGTGAGGGTTGGAATAATAACGACACCCTCAAATGGTATTTATATATCGTCACAAACCATGCCAATGAGGATGGAGAAATAAACAATTCTGTGGAAGAAAACAACCGCTTGGAGATTGATACAGGACTCCATGTTCAAGACAATTGGCAAGATAGACTTTTCCTAAAACAGCCTACTTTAATCTTTACTAAACGATGGAAATACAGTTATGAGTTCTACACGGGCCAAACTGTGTGTCTTTGTGCGTGTATGAATAATGTGTGTGTGTATCATTTAAACACGAAGAGACTGGCTCAGAGGTAGCGCTAGCGGAGGACATCTTAGTATCATGTTTTATATCGCGCAAACCCACGGAAAACAAAATTGCAGCCACCCAAAATATACAAAGCTAAAATAAAATTACGACTAAACTATTTTACAGATCTCTAGCAAATTTTAGCAAAACTGACCATTGTGTAGAAAGTGTGTTGTGTACAAACTGCAAGGTCTTCAAAAATATAATTTCATGATGGCTGGCATGCGTATAAGGCGTTATCTATAACCTAGTGTATGGTCCAATGATTCAATATTCATAGTAATTGGCAATCAGTTTTATATGAAGATTTTCCGTTTGGAACATGACGAGTATGCGAGCAAATTGTGCGCAGCCGCCATCTTAAAACTATAAAATATATAAATAACTCTCAAAACATAAGAGTTACCGTAACAAATGTTAGTGACAAGTTAGGACTTATATGTCGCCTTGAATGGCCAAGGCTAAACAACAGACCCTCTATTCATCCAAGATGGCGGCTGCACAAACTATTAGAACATTAAAATCGACAACTCAGAATGAAATTGGCTAATTCTGACGAATATTGCCAAGAGGTGAGTATACTATAAGAGCTCATAATTGCGTTGAACAAGAGATTATCACATTGAACATAGTGCTCAGCGGCTATCATAAAATTTCAAAGAAATTACAAACCTTTGGCATCCTAGAGCTATAATATTGAAATTTAATAATAATATAAAACATAAAAAATTCTAAATTGCGCTGGATGTAGTATTTAAATGTAATGGTGAATCATTCAGTCTGTAATTGCGATATTAAAACGAAACTTAGTATGTAAGAGATATCACATAGAGGACGTCACTGACATAGGCCAGAACGCACTGAATACAACGCTCGTTGGCCACCTTAAAAATAAAGAATATGATAATGAATAACGGAATGTATTTTTGGCGATGCAACAACGAAATTTAGCAGTTATATAGAAACTATACAAAAACCGTCGCTACAGTTATATAGCTGAAAATAGCGCAAAGTGACCATCTTGAAATTACAATACGCACATACAAGTAACTCTATATATTGAGCCCGATATCATATCTGAGATATGACCTCGATGGCTCATGAGGAGTCAGACTTCTATGGTTTTACCGAGGACTCCTAAGCAGCAATGTTTTCTCTTTGGGAGTAACCCCCATTTGACACACCACAAGTTGCCGCGCCACTGATATTAATTTTGTCATGTTATTTGGAGACTGTATTTATTAATGGATATTTGTAAATAATTTGAAGCACTCAAGAATTCTATGATTTTTGTTGATGATTGTAAATAAAGGTATAACCTCGCAGAGTATGCGATGATCGTTTAATAGTTGCACCCTTGACTGGGTGGTGCATTTGATGCTTCCGGCATGTTGCGGAGGACACTCTCATTTCAGGCGAGGTCCTGACCGGACGTGAATTTCTTCGCTGTTAAAATCTACGAGTATTGGTTACACCAACCATCATCGAATCGTGAATAACATTTAATTAAACGCAGTAAAACTGCCAATGTCACTGGGAACGTTTATTTGGTTTAAAAGAGTGACATTAATAAATTTGGTAGAAACAACGTGGCGAGCACATGGTTGCCGGCCGATGAGAAAATTGTTAAAGATGAAACCATTCATTGTCTGTAATCGAATGAGAATTTATATTTAGTAGTTTAACACTCACCAGTGCATAAAGGTGAAATTTTTCGTGTGCGGATGGCTCTAGTGTGAATTAACAGGAGTGTTTCAGTAACATAAAAGTTTGGAGTGAGTACAGTTGCACAAGCAACCATTTAAGCTTCTGTGAATGGTCATTTTTGCAACAAGCCTCTACTTGTGTAGAAGCAGTGTATTTGGAAAGCAAAATCACGATAAGCTTAAATTCAATGAGAATGCCGAAAATATGATTAAGATGGAGCTCACATCAATAATCAAACACCACGTGGACGCTAAAATTCCTATTCTGGTGGAAGCCGTTATGGAGTAGAACCCAGTATGGAGGGGTATGGCGATGGTTCATACTCACTGAAGGAAGGAAGACGGAATGGCTACACCAACCATGCCATCGCATTTGCCAATGGTATCCGGCAAAGCGCACACACGGGAAACACTCGAGATGGTCACGTTAGTCCGACCGTAAGGTCGCAATCTATTTATGTATGGTCATGACGCGGGAGGATTAATTACAGAGGCCTTACTACAGCACATTCTTTAGGTAGGGCACATGTCTTTATTTTCTACAATTCATCATGGTTATACCAGAACGTAACTTTTGCGAGAGCCTGAGGGATAAGCTCTTGCCACTATTATTGTAAATACATTTTTATGGTTATAGACCAGTTCAGTAAACCAAGCCCAGTTACGTAGTACGGTCGTGTGTTATACTGTCAGAACTGCATTCCACTGGATACTGTTAGCCTAGTGAGCAGATGTATTCAAGGCCGAAGTCCGGCATGTAATTTCTTTAATCCAGTATTAGCGAGCGCGAGGCGCTGTGAGGTGTGAATAGGTTTAGAATGCAGTGAACTATTGCGCAGCCAACCGGCACCATATAAACTTGTTTCTCACGCTGCGGAGACACATGGGAGTGTTCTTTTGTTTTATTATTGTATATGTTGACATTCAGACGACTATGAAGGAATGCTATGTTAGTCAAGATGAGTTTAACAGGCAGTCGAGGGTGCGTTGTGAAGGGGTCATATGATAACGATTAGGGAGCCCCAGAAATTACTGCAACACATGTTTTCACTGCAAAATTCACTGATTATGTAATAATCGCAGTCCATCCACACTTTGGGTAGATCAGAGAGTTCATTTAAAATCCACAGCTGATTGTACAGCTCAAGAATCATTGTCCACAGGCTGGAAAGTTTTATAAAATTAGTGAATACCATTATAATATTTTTGAGGTTTACCACAATGGGTGGGTGCTATCCCAGATGTGTGGAACGATTGTGTACAACCTAAGCTAGTGACGTGTACGTTTTTGTCTCGTTGTTTAAGCTAACGACCGACGGGTCGAGTGTTATCGAGAGCACTTAAGGAGTGCTGATGAGTCTTTGGAAAGAGTGTTTTTGTTCCAATTGCTGGAGGTGATGTTGGTTGTCCATTTACACCAAATCCTCACACTTTACGAGTTTAAAATGGTCACTAAACAAATACAGAGAAACTGGTAGGACTAAAATGATATTAATAAAACCTTACTCTAATGATCAAGTGACAGGATTTTCTCTCTTAACACAAACCTAAATTAATTAATAGGCAGTAATTTTTAAACATGATTAAAATCCTAAAAGTAAAGAAACCTTGTTGACCAGTGATTAGTTATTGCTCTGCTTCGACTTCTTAGATACAATTATAGGTATTCCCATTTGCGAGACGACGGTCGGTTAACTACATGTTTAAACATGGTAGTTCACTCGACAATGCAACGTTAGTCATGATCTACTTCATGCTGTTGCCAACATAATTTCCACTCTATCAGACACTTATGACCATACTTCACAAACTTTGGAGGTGCGTGCAGGCAGATCAGTGGCGCCAATTGCGCAAATTTGAAGAGTCGTTTTGTTACACATTTGTGTTGTATATTAGTTAAGTTTTTCTCTTTAATGGTAGGAACAGGATGTGCTTAGCGCTTATTTTTTGAATAAATTTTTGATTAAATGCATCGCGTCTATATCGTTGCTAAACTTAACGTTAAATAGGAATTAGCTTAAATAACTGTAACGTTAAATGTTTGAGATGGCACCATCATAGCACAGCCTTTAAGCTTATTTTGCTTTAAATGTAACGAAATCTTTGCATTGTAAGCAAGTAAATATCTTTCTTTGCTGTAAATTCGTGCCTTTATTATTACTATTACTGCAATATCCGAAGTAATAGTGTAAGGATAAATTACGTGTCATTCTCTTAGCCTTGCTTGTTGACTTCATTATCTGTTAGTAAGACTTCGAGTGGTTTAACTTTTTAGGATATTTTGTACGGAGATGAGTAAATTCATATTAGGATTAATTAGCAAGGACTAGCCTTTTTCACCTCTCCGAAGTAGGTTAGGGGTCTGCCACTTTATGAATAAAATGTGTGCGATTTAAATGTAAGCTTGGCCTCTTTATTGTATTTTGTGTTTTTATTCGTCTGGACTGGTAGTTTTGATTACTCATTATACCCGACACCCCTGAGTTAAGTTTCCTTGTGTATCCCCAGACCATGAATGCATTCCTCCCTGTCCTATATGTCTTCTCGTTGGGGGGGGGGGGGGTTTCGGAAGGGTCATTTAAGGCCAATGGCTCCCCGAAATCCACGTCAAGCAGGCACAATATTTTGATACCATATGTAAATGTATGTGGGCTTTGTATGACCGTGGTGTTGGGGTGGGGCGCCTGCCTCTCAACTGGGTTTATTTCCTTTCAGGGGTTTAAAAAGTGACGTGAGGGCTGGAAGGGGTGCACTCAGCCTCGTGAGGACAATTGAGTAGCTGTCTGACAATGAGGCAACATCCCGGTCACGAAAACCCAGATTAACGGCCGAGGGAAACCGAAGCGCTGACCAGGCATCACCCTAATATCTGGAGGCCAAATGGCTGGGCAGCCGTCGCTTGGTAGGACTAAGCCCTTCATGGGCTGTAGTGCCAGAGATCTTATGAGATCTACACGGGTCAAACGTTATGAGTCTGTCTGTGTGTGATGTGAATATCTGTCCCCCTCCCTATCAATTCAAACACGAAGAAATCAAATTGAACGATATTTTGTACAGAGGTAGCACTAGTGAAAGACACCTCAGTGTCATGTTTTATATCGCCGCCATCTTGACAGAAAAGTAATGTTGGAGACCCAAATGTTCAAAGATTAAATGAAATTGCGACTAACCTAATCATATCTTTTCAAAACGCTCTATCAAAGTTCCAACGTTCACCACTAGGTATCATTGATATCTGGCGGCGAAAGTTGGAACTACTTGAAATTGAGCGGAACTTGTAGCTCACCCTTTAGGGTGTCCGCTGGAAGCAGCTACAGACTGAGGCGAGCCGAACATGTCCTCGGAACTCCCGACACTAAAAGCCATACGATAAATAAATAAATAATATCTTTTCTACCAAATCGTGCAACAATATATCTTTATGTGGGAAACGTCATTCAACTAAATTGCAAGGTCATGAACCAAATAGTTTGAAGATGGGGGCCATGTATGTGTGCAAATCGCGTGTGTGAGTGTGTATATCTGTCCCCTATCAATTCAAACACGACGAAACCGAATTGAACAAAATTTGTTACAGAGGTAGCACTAGCAAAGGACACCTCAGTGTCGTGTTTTACATCGCCACTGTTTTGACAGAAACGCAATTGTGGCCTCCCAAATTTTCATAGCTTAGATCAAATTACGGCTAACCTAATCATTCGATCTCTACCAAATTTTACAAAAATGTACCTTAACGTCGGAAGTATCTTTTGCCTCAACTACAAGGTAATCAGCCAAATTGTTTCAAGACGGCGGACGTATGAATCATGCAAGTATTATAGTGTTAAGGCCCCAGGGTCCCTACACCCTTAGGACCTTACACGCCATAAGAGAGTTATGGCCACACGCCCCTGAACCTGCAGGCGGCTACAAACTACGCATCCAACTACAAATCCAACTAACACAACTACGCTTCAATCCCAGCATATCACACCCTCTTCTACCCCAAATCTACCCTCAAGCTGGGAACAACAACAACAAACGGCTCACATATCAATTACACATAGCCGGCAGAGTGGAAACCTCAGCTCTTGCCTGAGGCTTGCGCCATTTACATACTGCTAGACTGAAACTACCTGGGACATCAACACAAATGAAGAAACACTGACTCAGCACTTCCAAAATGATAAGAAGGACATCCCCACCGGACCAAGGGTCTGTTGTTCGCCGAAGGCCTCGCCCATCTACACCGTGACGTCCTGCCAGTGGTAAGTGTGATTCAGAATCCTAAACTTGTATTTTACATCTCCTTCCCAACTTAACACCTAAACACTGACTGTATTTCTAACATTGTCTTCACGTTCCTAAATTAGAGGAACAAGCTCTAACACTCTGGTACTGTACCCGAAGCTGACGTAGCCACCACCTATTATCCTAATGGATGGAAGGGATCGCACAGGGCGTTGATACCCAGCTAGAAAAGATCAACGTATCCTTGCTAGATGGATAGCTAGTAACCTCTGAATGATGGTATATTTATCAAAAGTACGATAGTACGTTTACTTAGCTACAAAATAAAACTTCCTACGAACCAAGATGTGGTAGGACAAGATTCATAGAATCTCGAGGGTGAACGGTTACTTAAATTTGCAATGAGCGCCAGTACCTAAATAGCTGCACTATCATTTCCAGATTATTAAAGATAGAAGACCGAGATGTTCTATAAAAATGATCTGCCTAACGCCAACTAGCGCCTGCTAATTTATTAATAAAAATCAGAAAAGTAGGACACTCCGTCCTGTCATATCCACACTCACATCGTACAACTTTCATTCTCACAATTAAATATATAGTACATTTAAAACAAATAAACGAAGTGTCGTCACTAATAACACCCCAGTTCGGCTAAACCGACGAGAAATAAAGTATTTCTCCCATGTTAAATGACAATTATTAACACTTGAAAATTATGTAGTCACACTTGTGGCTCATACTGTACTTATAACATTCGAAAATATTCCTCAAGTAAACATCTACATTCTCTCACTAGATGATACATTCCACACATTATTACTCTACTCTAATACTTTCTACGTATACGATTGATTCGGATTGACATTCTAAATTATTTACAAAACTAATTATCGTTAGCTACGCGATAATGTGTTTTCTCACTAGTCCTGCTCGTAACTATCATTTTTAACTTTCATAATGATAATATTTCTACTTTCATGTCATAACAGGGTTTTACTTTTATTTCCATAGAGCAAATGTTTCAAACGGTAAAGCTAAAAACTGCTCTTCAATTGACAAATCCATTCAATAGGCTTAATAAAATATAAGACTGAGAAATATCAGATGATCTACGGTTCCTAACTCACACCCATTACATTCCATTACTCCATTATAGTGACCCTTTACATTTATCTTATATTTCATATATTATACCTCGACAACATAGTCGGAATTCCATTATATCTTCGCATTATATTGTACACTTTCTTAGGAACATCTCATTATATCAACCACAAAACACAAAGTAGCGTCATTTCCTACGCCTTCATATTCGTTTCAACTACACGCAATAATAATAATAATCCCATTTCTCTGAATACTATAAGTATCCACGAAATTCAGTAATCCTACTCATAAAGTTCAAATTACAATACTTCTACAGATTATACATTCCTTTCCTTTCGTCAATACTTAATAAACATCCTGTATTTACCTTCTTGTTCCTTTATTATGCGAATTCTGTCACCACTGTACTTAATAACCTTTTATTATGCGATTTCATTACTTCTATTTCATATTTGGAACCAATGTTTATCAAACATTCTAACATTATACAAATGGTCTAGATATTCTCGTCTTTGCTTAGTAAAAACACGTTACATTCACTTCATTTAAGTGTGCATAACTTAAATACATTTCATCTTGTACATTTCTTTCTTTTCTTACAAGAATTCGTTTCTTTAGTGTTTCATTATACACATCGTATTTTTCTGTACTGCAATATAGCGTTGTTATCCGTGTCAATACAACAGATTATTTTAAATAACGCACATCTTTCTTAATAAGTCTGGTTTATGACAAGAAGTTCATTTTTGTTCTCAACAAAACCGAACAATGACTTGTCTCTCTATACTACTTTCCAAAATACATCTCTGCCAAAAAATTGTTTGTATATATATCATGTCAACAATGACATTCTGCTTATTCGGGTGTCAGAACTAACGCACGTTTAAAATATTCCACTATAATTATGCAAATACAAGTAACAATCAAATCAACTCGCAGTCACGAAATATGACGACTATACAACCTTAAATACGTCAAAATCCTAATGACGACGTTCTCAAAACATTTATATAAACATTTAAACGATAATAACAGTGCTCCTCACTCAATTAACCTATTAAAATGGCTTAAAAACAAGTCTATCAATTTAGCCACACAAAACTAGATCTGTTCAAGGAATTTACATTACTACAATCTAACTACTAAGTATTCGTTGGGTGTTCCTTACCTTATGCCAAAACAGTTCCCAGAATCCAAATAGGACCTGTTACTCCCACGCAGCTGTCTCCGTCTTTCTGTAGAATGTCGATCAGCCGAGATACCGGTACCTGGAGTGGTCGCGTGCTCATGTGTCTGGATCCCACCTGCTCGCTCCCACTCTCTCCCTCGTTCATCAGCTGAGAACCCGTTCCTGCCGTCACCCTCCCCTTCTGGATGGAGTCCCGCGACATCTGCATACTCTCGGTGTCATTGGCGAGATCTTCTTGCGAACAGCAAACTCGAAGTTCCCCGTCGAATGGTTGTTGTTGTTGTAGATTATAGGTATTCCTTTTGATATTTAAGGAAATACCTTGCAGTCGTAGATGCGAATATGATGTTATTTGGTGAACCATGATGTTGGATTTTCACCTGCCTCGACAAAGCCTTAGTATGTGAGCTAAGTCACTGCTGAAATCCTAATGTTGCAAGTAGTTAGTTCCCCTTCATAATTTAGTAGCATTCCATATCAATCGAAGAGTAATTCATATTAAATATCTTCGTTGACCCCAAATTCAATAACATCTTCTTAAAATTCCTTATTTCTTGAGTAATACTTGTAGATTGTAGACATACGTTTCTTCTTGTTGGCAATGGTGTTACCACTCTATAGTTTTCTCCACTGTTTCAACGATTTTCCATATATCTTCTCCTGCCGTAATTATTGGTTTTATATATTAATTGTTGTTTCTGCTTTCATGGTAATTGCTTCATTGGTGTTCATCTTCTATGTAGTCGCGCAATAATATTTTCTTACCGCTCTCAATCTTGTATGTAGCTTTCGCTGCTTCAGAAATATACGTCTTGTCAATTTCGAAGACTTGAAGAGAATGCCCTCTGCCCTGCTCTAATAGCGATTATAAAAATGGCGTTTCTGGCATTCCACCTTGTAAAATCATTCATCTTTAAATATCGGTCTCATCCTATTAAGTCTCAAAATATAATTTATACCCTCAACTTTCATTTACAGTCAGCTTTCCATTTTTACCACTTATTCTTTTCTATAAGTTATTTCCAAATATAATTAAAATGTTGGTGACCGCCAATATATAATATTGCTATTGGTTAAAAAGTGGTCACGTGATGAACCTGTTTCATTTACGCGGTCAGATTTTCTTTCTGCCACTCTTCAAAGTCACCTTGGGCTGGTGCCATCCATAAACCGGATTTTCCCAATCGCCGTCTTCATAGAACTTGTCGTTCTGGCCGGTTTCCATTGTCTATAAATCTAATTCCTCTCCATGCTAATAAAATAGCGTTTTATATTTCTCTTCCCATTTAATCTGGCAATAGCTGTAATCTTAATACATATCCCTATGCCGTTAGTTTTAATTTTCCAGCGCATAGCCATCGCGCCTCCGTCCATGAGAGCTGTCGGTTCGACTCCCGACCCCTGCCTTCTCTTAGGTCCTTTTAAATATGGGGTTCAGTACCACAATGGTTCCGTGTCTGGAGTTTGGCAGCAGTCTTTTTTTTAGATGACAGCGTTCTGTCAAGAGTTACACCCAGTGTAAACAGTACATACTGCTATAGCTTGGTGCATCAGTGGTAGTTTGATTCCCGGCGCCCGCGTAAAAAGATCTCTCGTATCACATTTGATGATTACAAGACAAAGGCCACAGACTACCCAATACCGTGCCAGTTTCGCCGAATCTGGTGAGTCGATCGCCTAATAATAATAATAATAATAATAATCACTTCCAGATACTATGACAAAGGGAGGATAAATCTTTACGGTTATCTTCTCAGAATGAACTCTACTAGATTAACCAAACAAATCTTTGATTTCTTCCGTAACCGCAAAACAAAACCCACATGGTTGCAAGAAACTGAAATCGGCCTAGTAGAATTTAGAAGAAAATTACAGAGTATTCACTGTTCAATGGACATGCAAACTAATTACTAAAAATGAAAATATACGGTTCCAAGACAAAACTACATTAAATCCAAACTCATCATCTCGGAAGAAGAGAGGAAATGATGAGAAAGAATGAAGAGATACCGGGCACAAAGGAATGAACAACACACAGAGAAATGATTGATTCAACGTACCCAAAAGAGGGTGAAACAAAAGAATAATAATAATCTCTACTTATTATTCCCCATATTACGGGATCGGAGACAAGGCGAGGAGAAATATTTTAAGGGGACTGACGGTGGCCTTGCACGTTAACGCGCGTATCCGTTCAGGTCAATAATGACAGTTATATTTCTAATAGTAATATATTATTGTTATTTTTAACAGTCTAAATGGAAGAAAGTACGGTACCTTACTTTGCATTTTGGAATGAATTTGAAAATAGTATCTTGTATTTTCCGTAAATTTGCAAGTGTACCGGCATTTTGTACCTAAACTACCTTTGGTATATGAACGCATACTGGACTTTGTTTAAATGGTTCGCGTGCCGTCGCTCATTTGTTGAATCTACTTGTGCGATACCTATTGTAATGTGGATTTACTCTGCCTGACTTTGTTGAAACGCTTCGCGCGTCTTCCCTCATTTGTTGTATCTACTTGTGCGCTACCAAATGTAAAATGGATTTACTAAGCCTGAAACTTTCCCTGGAGTGTACACAACAACTCACCCAAATTTAGTCGCTATTGGACGAATGGTGTATGAACGCATACGGGACTATGTTGAAACACTTTGCGCGTCGTCGCACATTTGTTTAATCTACTTGTGCGATACCTATTAAAAAGTGGATTTACTAAGCCAGAAACCTTCCGTGAAGTGTACACAACATCTCACCCAAGTTTCATCGCTATCAGACGAATAGTATATGAACGCATACCGGAATTTGTTGAAACGCTTCGCGCGTCGTTGCTCATTTGTCGAATCTACTCGGGCGCTACCCATTATAGAATGGATTTACTAAGCCAGAAACCTTGCATGTAGTATACACAACCTCTCACCCAACTTTCATCGCTATCGGACGAATAGTATGTGAACGCATACAGGACTTTGTTGAAACGCTTCGCGCGTCGTCGCTCATTTGTTGAATCAACTCGTGCCCTACCTAACGTAAAGTGGATTTACTAAGCCAGAAACCTTGCCTGTAGTATACACATCGTCTCACCCAAGTTTCATCGCTATCGGACGAATGGTATGTGAACGCATACAGGACTTTGTTGAAACGCTTGGCCCATCGTCGCTCATTTGTTGAATCTACTCGTGCGCTACCTAGTGTTAAGTGGATTTACTAAGCCAGAAATCTTCCCTGAAGTGTACACAACTTCTCACGCAAGTTTCATCGCTATCAGACGAATAACATATGAACGCATACGGGACTTAGTTGAAACGCTTCCCGAGTCATCGCTCATTTGTTGAATCGACTCGTGCGCTACCTATTATAACATGGTTTACTCAGCCAGAAACCTTGCCTGTAGTGTACCTAACCTCTCTCCCAAGTTTCATCGCTATCGAACGAATGGTATGTGAACGCATACAGGACTTTGTTGAAACGCTTGGCCCGTCTTCGCTCATTTGTTGAATCTACTCGTGCGCTACCTATTGTTAAGTGGATTTACTAAGCTAGAAACCTTCCCTGAAGTGTACACAACTTCTCACCCAAGTTTCATCGCTATCAGACGAATAGTATATGAACGCATACGGGACTTGGTTGAAACGCTTCGCGAGTCGTAGCTCATTTGTTGAATCTATTCGTGCGCTACCTATTATAACATGGATTTACTAAGCCAGAAACCTTGCCTGTAGTGTACACAACCTCTCACCCAAATTTCAACGCAATGGGATGAATGGTATATGAACGCATGTGGGACTTTCTTGAAACAAACGCACGCCATTTTGTTGAAGCTACTCGCGCGCCATCTATTGAAAATTGGATTTACTACGCCTATAACTTTTCCGGGACTGTGCACAACAACTCGCCAAAATTTGATCGCAATCGGATGAATTGTATATGAACGCATCGCCATTACGCATTTGTTTAAACTACTCGCGCGCTATCTATTTTGAAACGGATTATCTATGCCTATAAACCTCCCGAAAGCGTTTACAACAATTCACCAAAATTTTATCGCAATCGGATGAATGGTTTATGAATGTTGCATCAACCGCTCTGGCTATCCTGTCGGGGCAGCTAGGTTTCATGTTACATGACTGCAGAAACCGCTCCGAACCTCACCTACACTTGAAAGTTCCGTCAATTAAGAAATATAGAAAATAGATAGAGGGGATGGAGTCCTTTCGTTTAAGCCCTCACGCAACTTTCTCCGATTACACGTTTTGGTGATATCCACTATTTTCGGAAATCTCGGATCGATGACTTTGTAGTTGTTCAATAAACGATAAATCGATAATCAATAAATACAAATAATAAATAAGCATAAAGCAATAAATAAATCGATGTATAATGTGGATGTGAACAGAAACTGACCAAGGGAGGTAAACGAGGATGAGCCCGACGAAAGTAGGTGGAAGCAATGGTGCACTTCTGTGTTAAATCTAAATAAATTTGGAAAATCTGTTTGGAATTTTAGGGAATTCGGGGGGCGAGGAAGGTGGGGAAAGAGGGAAGGGAGTAGAGAGGAGGGTATGCAAGCATCTACCATAAAGTTTGAAAGCCCCGCCATCTTAGAGGAGCCTAGGTGCGCATGTGCACTAATACTACTTAATTTACAAGGGGGTTGGTGTAGTTCTTTCCTAAGTTTTTATATTATAAATAGACTTATCTCATAGGTAGAGAGCATGGAGCCTAATCGTTCAATCCCTCACACGACTTCCTCCGATTACTCGTTCGGGAGTTCACACGACCTTGCCCCTGGATGTTTCGCGGGTTGCCTATTCAGTCAGCCGGGGGATAGGACACCTCTACTAACGAGCACGGGCAACTGAACAAGTAACTAGCGATGTGTTCATATGACACAAATTAATTCGCTATATAATCGTCTAGTTGGAATATATATGTGTTATCATACTTCACTATTGAAAGCCTTACGGATGAATGGAGAGCACTACTTAGGGCTACACACATTGTGTAGAGATGATGGATTTACCTGGCACATAGTACATATAGTGTGGTCTGTTATAATGTACAGAAGGTGACAACCCATTAAGAACAACACTACACTGCGCACACATATCCAACTCTCGCCATACCACTGCATGCCTCCCCTCTAGCGTCACACATTTTAACTGGCACGATTTATTCTGAACGTTTACTTTTAACGCCACAATGGCTTAATCTCCCGAAGTACTATTTAAAAATGCTCTACCTGTACCTACAATCCAATAATACACCATGTACACAGTATGTCCACAATAATTTCTGGACGTCTATTGACAATAAAATAGTTGTGTATAAGGACGAGTTAATTCGGCGTCACGATACGTCATTAATTGTTTTCTTAAAGAAATGACAGAGCCTCTACGATTAAACTTTGCATGCGCTTTTTAAAATGAAAAGCCTAAACATTCCTAAAAATATAAATATAAGGTAAACGAAAGAATATGTAGTTTGTACGTTTATCACTTACTGATTTAACTGATTTCCACTTTCATCTGCTTCTTCATTCTGATTCTCTTCTTTTGCATCCTAGGGATAAGATGGAATAATGTTTGTCAGTGTCATCACCTTATACATTTACACAAATGACAATCCAAGTCATTGTACAGCACTGCTCAGCTGAAGTGAAGATACATTCGCTGAATGACTTTCTACTGTCCATCACATCCTAGTGCTAGAGATAAACTTTATACAGATAAGTGGCAATAATCCCCAGTTGTGAAAGTTATAGCACACATTTAGAGATCAAGTTAAATTTAGAGTGATTGGAAACACTAAAATCAGTGCCTTAATGGAGGTAATAGCTCTAAGGATTGACGACAAATGAACGTTTATTTTTAATTCTTTTAGCCGTAAGACCAAAGAGGGGGCCAGACCACAATACAATAGACCATAACAGGTCCTACGGTCCAACACGTGCACATAGCATTGAGTAACAAGCTATTAGACTGCCCAAACGAGCATACATTTTTAGAATGACGGCATAAATCAATCATCCCTCAGAATATTATATAAGGCATTTCTTCGTAATTCACGGCAATATAGTATTTCAATGATCAAAAAGTAGATTGGGTTAATTATATGCCTCTATGAGGAGTCTATTGTAGAACATGCTGGTAACAGTAAGAATTATGTGTCTGCTAGAGTACGGGAGGATACAGTTTGCAAAGGAGATCAGAGCAGCTAGGAACTCTAAGAATTATGTGTCTGCTGGACTACGGGTTCACACAGTTTGCAAAGGAGATTGAAGCAGCTAGTAACTCTAAGAATGATGTATCTGCTAGAGTACGTAAGCACACAGTTTGCAAAGGAGCTTAGAGCATGTTAGTAGCTCTAAGAATTATGTGTCTGATAAAGTACGGGAACACACAGTTTACAAAGGAGATTAGAACAGCTAGTAACTCTAAGAATTATGTGCCTGCTAGTGAACGGGAGCACACAGTTTGAAAAGGATTAGAGCAGCTCGTAACTCTAAGAATTATGTGTCTGCTAGTGTATGGGAGCACACAGTTTACAAAGGAGATTAGAGCATGCTAGTAACTCTAAGAATTGTGTGTCTATTAGAGTACGGGAGCACACAGTTTGCTAATGAGATTAGAGCAGCAAGTAACTCTAAGAATTGTGTGTCTATTAGTGTACGGGAGCACACAGTTTGCAAATGAGATTATAGCATGATAGTATCTCTAAGAATTATGTGTCTGCTAGAGTACAGGAGCACACAGTTTGCTAAGGAGTTTAGAGCAGTTACTAACAGCCAAACTCTTCCGTTTGTCATCAACTTAATTGTAAGAACACAACTCTAAATCCCTAAAGGCTATTAGGAGATAAGGAGATGTCTTGGAAATAAGCATGAAGTTACTTACATCATTCAGATCTGAAGATGATGCTTTTGTGTTGATGCATGAAACGATATACGGAATAGAAGATTCCTCAATCTTAATGTCTGTGTGATGGTCTGTATCGTCCTGCAAATAAATGACTTGTTTCACGTATATGTTCCTTTACGTAGGTTAAAATACATCTTACAGATGGCTTGTAAACTTCCACTGAAGGAATCATGAAATAAAATAACATACTGAAGGTAATTAAACCCCACATTCATAGTTTTCTTTCCGAAGTGAAATGTCATGTCCTGTGGTTCGGATTCCACGTAAAAAGGAGGTCCCGTGGCTTATGATCTACAGATTAACGGTCACGTTAAACTACAAGCTTCCTTTTTTCATAGTTTTCTTTCGTCAATAGCCACATGGTAAAAAATAACCGTTATTGTACAGTGTTTGTCGAAAAGCATTTCAGTTAAAATACACTCGAAAACTGTAGGCCAAGCATATTGTCACTAGCATTGAGTGTGTGTGTTGGAACTTTGCGACGTAGCTGCAGTTACTTAGAGTTACCATACAGCGTTAATAAGGACAAGCAACGTTGATAAATTTTGGGTTAAGATATTTCGTACCAAGCGTTGACACTTTAAAGAAAATTGATCTCATGGATACTAAACGTAGGGAGTAATTTAACTTGAACGATAAACAAATAGGGGTTTATTTGTAAGTACAGTGGCAGCTACTTGAAGTCTCATTTCATTTAAATTCACTTGTAATACATAATACATGAGTCATTTTGGTTATCAAGATGATTACAGAATGTGTTAATAAATAGAGAACTGAATAAGAATATTTTTATAGACAATAACTTAAGAGCATTTCAGAACGAAAATGCTGCCCTTGGTCTAATAAAATGCTGAGATACATCGCCATAGACCATCTCTGGGGAGTTTTCCGCCGAGACTTCATGCCAGTCCAAAACAAGACACATCCCTCTTTCTCCTTCGTTCAAACCCTCCTAGAAACACGAAGAACCCCTAACTATCAAATATGTATGCAACATTGGAGGCTATGATGCAGATACTGACAGTCACAGCTAGCAGTGGAGGCCGGCTTCAAGGATGGACCATCAATATATTCACAACCATGGCTACCTGCGGAGGGAGGCATCAAGGTGGGAGGAGGAGCAACATCATATTGACAGAGCAAGCAGTGAAGGTCACCCGAAGCTTCATATGAGTGTTCGGACACTTCTGATCTCTTAATTTAGATTTACAATAGAAATCCTACGCGCCCTAGAACACACATGTCTCACGGGCCAGTCTAGGATTTTACAGGGGGTGGTATAGATCGCGATACATTTCCGTATAACATTCCCTTAAAAACAAAATGGCAGCGTTGACGTCGTCATCAACGACGTCTCGAAAGACACTAGATAGTTTTCTAGAAAGCTTACGGGAAACTCCTGGGAAATCGAGGGTTAAGGCTGGGGGAAATATAAACAGAAATCGGCATTTACAATAACCCTTCGAAACGCGATACTTATCGAATTCTTACAATTGCCTAATATTTAAAACATATGTATCCCCATCTTTACTTGAACTATATAGGATATCTAGTAAAGATCCTGATACACATGTCATTTCTAAGTGTTACTGTAAATTGAAAGAATTTGCACGTGAATCGGGATCCATATCATACATCCTTTATGTTAAAGATGGGCATACATATTTTAAAAATATAAGCTAACATACCAGAATGTCGATGAGCATCGCCATCTAAACCAGACCTGGGGATACATCATATACATAAAAGTGTAAGTCTGTCTGTATGTATGTATGTATGTATGTATGTATGTATGTGGATTTGTTCTCTAAACAAATATACACCGTTCCACCACTCCTCAGCAAAATTTTGCATGCACATAGTTCAAGACCCAGAAGAAACCGCTGGCCACATGAATTTTGGATAGTCTTTCTCATTCTTCTGATTTCGGACTTTTTGCACTCGAGCAAGGCTAATAAAGTCAGAATATAAACTGACGAAAGAATGGCAAGGCCGGTCGTTTCCATGGCACCAGTAGCTCAAGACGTGACCACCATATTTCCATCTATATCTGTAAGTGGCCATGCCACTCCACTTTCTCCACGGCAAGAGTAGCTCAAGACGTGACAAAAGGGTTTCCATCTATCCCTGTAAGAGGCTATGGCAATCCATTCTCTATCAAAACCACGCCATAAAAATCTGAATAAGTTTTTGTTTAAAAGTTATTAACAGGGGTCGTAGTAGGGAATTGTAATTAATTGAAGTAATTGAATTGGCTAACCCTGCATGTGGCGTAACGTTACAACAACTGGAGATATCATCAATAAACATAGTATTAAGTTCAAATGAGCTTAAATGATTCTGTTGTTGATTAATTTAGAAGCTTTGCAATATTTTGCTCATATATCCCATGAATTTGAGTGTGTATGGATTTTTAGCCGATTTTCATTATTGAAAAAAACAAATAGGCTTACGAGATCACCTTTTGCCCGTGTGTCTGTCTCTGCGTGTGTGTGTGATTCGTGTGTCCCCCCCCCCTAATAAAATCTAAACGGCTGGAGCGATTTCAATGAAACTCGGTAAGTTCATAGCACTGTTCCAGGCGACCCCGACGTGCCCTTCAAATTTTGTTACGTCTCACCAATCCAACATGGCGGCTGTGAGAAATATTTCACCAGCATTCAATATCTCCGAAACTATTACCGATATCACCCCGGAATTTTCAATGGTGATAAAGAAAACTACTAGAAGTTCACTTATGTGACCTTTGAAAACCTGGTAACTACAAAACCAACATAGCGCCCAAGCGAAGTTGCGACTTTTAAATAGACGTTTCTCGCGATTAAACCAACCAAACGCAATGAAACTTGGTACAGTATATAATTATATACATTGTAATGCACCGACATCTAACTTCGTTCAATTGTTTACTTAACCTCAATATGGCGGCTGTGCGAAATATTTATTTATTTATTTATTTGGATTTATTGTGCTTCTAACAGGCATATGCCTAATAAAAAGAAACACATGTACATTTGGTTACACAATTCTATCAAATTATAATATAATTGACAGACATAATGCTGAGATTGTAATGCAAATTAATTCTACAACTAAATACGAAAATATAATAATACTGTGCAGGTAATTGGTAGGTGGAATGTACGAGTTCATGTGATCGCACAGCAGGCAGAAACAAAGGAACTATATGTGTAACTGAATAAGTCGAGGTTGTTTGCTATTGAATGTTCATTGTATAATTGAATAGCACTTATTATTGGGGAATGTTTATGCTGTTCAGTTCTAGTTCTTGGGCAGTAAAATGTAACAAACTTAGGTCGAGTTGATGGAGGTGGGACACGTAAATTAAACTCTGATATTAAATACGGACTATACAAAAGGTTATTGAATACTTTGAAGACAAAAACAAGAATTGCAATTTTTCGTCTGTTAGCCAGAGATGTATAATTCAGGTAACTTAGAAGATTTCCATAGCTATCATATTTCGGATAAATACCCGTCATTTTATACTGCAGATATCTTAGGAATTTATTCTGAACCATTTCAATTTCACTAATGTGGTTCAAGTACCAGGGATTCCAGATGCTGGATGCATATTCTAATCTGCTTCTAACAAAATAATTGAACAATAATTTTATACTTTTTGGGTTGACGAAATCTTTAGGATTTCTTCTTATAAAGCCTAGCATTTTATAAGCACTAGCTACCATTTCATGAGTGTGCAATGAAAATGTTAGCTTTGAATCAAAATGCACTCCTAGGTCTTTGATAGAATTGTTAATAGTGAGATACGCATCCAATATCCGGTACCGAAACATCACCTGGAATTTGTTTCTAGTAAACTTCATAACTGAGCATTTCTTTATGTTAAGGTTCAAGCGATTTAATTTACTCCAGGATGCCACATTATTGAGATCTTCTTGTAGTAGTTGACAGTCCTGCTCTGTCTGAATATTTCTAAAAATTTTAACATCGTCCGCGAATAACAACACGTTTGAATATTTAATACACCTTGCAAGATCATTGATAAGCGGTAAGAATAATAGAGGGCCTAGGTTTGAACCTTGTGGGACGCCTGATCGGGCATAGTATGAATAGGACTCACATCCATTGCAAGCAACAAACTGTTTTCGTTCACTGAGATATGAGGTGAACAACTTCAGCAAATTGTAGGAGAAGCCATAATATGCTAACTTATTTAAGAGGATATCGTGATCTACCTTATCGAATGCCTTCGCATAATCTGTATAAATTACATCAACTTGACTTCCTTTGTCCATTGCTGCTGATACTTTGTGAGTAAACTCCATTAGATTAGTTACTGTTGATCTTTTAGGCATGAACCCATGTTGAAAGTCACTTATAATGTACTGTACGTGCTGAAATATATGCTGATATAACAATTGTTCAAAGAGCTTTGCAATGGCTGACAGTATCGCCACGGGTCTGTAATTATCAAAATCAGACTTATGTCCAGACTTATGTATGGGACTTACCCTGGTAATTTTCCAACGACTGGGAAAAGTACCAGTTTGAATGGCTATATTAAATATTATAGTTAAAGGATAGGCCAGCACCTCTGCACAGCCTTTGATTATGTATGGAGGAATTAGGTCTGGGCCAGCGGCTTTCTTTTGATTTATTTTTAGTATCGCATTCTTAACATCAGAAATACTAATCTGTTTAGAATCCAGCACATCAAGCAATGGGTGTATGTCCTGGTCACTTGCACCTAAATTGTCATACTTGGCGCATTCCTTGGAATAAACTGACGAAAAATAATCAGCAAAACCGTTGACTATCTGCTTATCATTTTCTAATATTTCCCCATTAATTTTCATTACGGGTATTGCCGGGGATCGTTTCTTGTGTCGAATAAATGCCCAGAGGCGATTCGTGTCCTCTCCGATTGCATTTTCGACATTACGTACGTATTGCCGGTAGGCGGATTGAATATCACGTTTTAGAATTTTCCTGAGTTCTTTAAACTTTTCGCAATGAAAGTCCTTGTTGGCCTGTTCCCTACGCATTTTCTTTCGATGGTAAGATTTTCTTCGGATGTTTTTTATTATATCAAAATTAAACCAGCATGGATACAGTTTGGTCCTCTTACTAGTGCTTACAGGTACACTAGAATCCAGAGCCTGATAGAAACGGGAATAAAAATTATCTACCGCCTCGTCTACATGGGAAAATTGCGAGAGAACACTCCAATCCACTTCTTGTAATTTTGTATAAAGTTGTTCGAAATTAGCCTTTTTAAAATTGTATGTATGAGTTTGGTGAATATTGTGTCTAACTTCTCTCTGCCAGTATCGTACATTAATGTTTAAGGGGGGATGATTATTGTCTTCCGGTACAAGGGGTTGTTCCTCTCTATTGACAGCAATAGAGGAGATGGTGGACAGTACTAGATCAAGTGTTCTATTATTCACATTCACGATATTATTAAAACTTTTCAAGTTCATCATATTTATAAAATTATTTAAGGAGGTAGAAAGCCGAGATCCTGTTTTTAAATCAAATGTTGGGGTTATTTCTGGAATGTTAAAGTCTCCCAAAATAAGAACAGGATTGTTGCTTATGAGTTCGATTCTATACTTGTGTAAAATTCCTCGTATTTCTCTGCCTTCGACTCCGGCGGAAAGTAAACAGAACAGATAACTATGGTAAAATAGTTGTCTATGAAGAGTTTCACACAAAGGACTTCCGTTTCCAGACCCAGGTCAATCTCCACAGCTTTATACTTGTTATGGACAGCGAGGACTACACCCCCTCCTAGCCTCTTGCCGGTTATATTTTCGTCACGATCATTTCTAAATACAGCATACCTCTCATCAAAGAGTTCAGACGAATAGATTGACGAAATAAGCCATGATTCTGTTAAAACCACTATACCGTAGCTCTCGCTGGTCATATTTGTATAAAACTGAGTAGTTTTAGTTCTCAAACCCCTACAATTTTGATAATATAAATTTAGCGATTTATAAGAAGACATTTTACTTAAATGAGAAGAGAGGCACCTGCAGTGAGGCTAGGCCATTAGTAGGGATTTCCGTTAGGCGAAACAATGGGGCAAGGGAAGAGAAAGGTTCAAGAAACTGTCCAGAAATAATCTGACAGTGACCCTCCAGTACTCTCAGTGTACAATCACTATAGACCTTACAAGGTAATTCAAATGAGACCTTACGGGTTGTCACGAATTATGATAGCTTCCTGAGATCATTACTGTCATTTATAATATAAATATTTGACCCCTCACTCTTCCTGAGTTTTATCACACCGTTACGTACCCATAAGAACTTGTAGCCGTGTTCCCTCTTGAAGTTCCGCGATAGAGCCAGCAGTTTCTTCTTCTCAGGTGACAGACTTTCATTTATGTAGATTATGTTGTCTCCAGAAAGCCCCATGTGCTTGGTGGACAGGTTACGCTTCACACGCCTTCGAAACATGAAGTCTTCCTTGTCGAACCGCCGGACAAATTTCACGATGATTCCACCATGAAGCTGATCTGGTCGCTTAGGCAAGCGATGACATGCGTCCACCATCAGATTGTCAATGTTCATGTCCATTGCCCTGCCAACGGCTTTAACGGTCTCGAGCACGTCTTCATTTTTAGTTTCAGGGACCCCAAATATCTCCACAGTGTTACGGCGTGAATACTGCTCTCCATCCGAGAGGCGAGTCTCCAATGTCTTCACACGGGCCCTGAGATCAGTGTTCTCTTGTTGTAGGGATAGAACCTGCTGCGTGATTTCCTTCAGATGAGTATCGTGCTGCTTGATACTCTTCGCATTTTCATCTACTCCCTCATGGCAAAAGTTCAGAGATTTTGTGAGGTCCTGCTCCCGAGATTGTTGTTGTTGCTTCATCTCCCTGATTTCTGCCTGCATTTCTAATAGGAGTTTTACGATATTCTCCAATGAATAACTCGGCGCAGCTTTCACACAACACTCGCCATTTCTTTCTTCCATGCACTTCGTATGGGTCCACTTTTCACACGCTACACACTGTACCTTCTTCTTCCCCAGCTCCTTGTCACAGAAGGCGCAGGTCGGCATGTTTCTTGGTGACACAGCTCACCTCAGTAAATAACGATTACACGGATAAATGAAGGTACACTGATTAAGCAACGCACACTCAGTTTGTCAAAGTAATTAAAAGGAAGACTTTTCTTTGCTGTAGTTGCAAAATATTCAGATTAGTACACAAAATAATACACAAAGTTCGGGAGCTGAACAACACGCCACTCTTACTCAGCCGCCATCTTACCTATATTCCACCGGCATTCTATATCTCTGAAACTATTAGCGGTATCACCCTGAAATTTTGCACGGAGATAAAGGTCACTACTGGAAGTTCATCGATGAGACTTTTAAAACCGATCAACTACAAAACGAACATGGCAGCCAAGCGAAGTTGAAAGTTTTAAATAGACTTTTCTCGCGATTTAATTATCCAAACGCAATGAAGCTTGGTACAGCAAATGTTTATACACATTGTAATGCACTGGTATGTAATTTAGTTCAATTGTTTACATAACGTCAAGATGGCGGTTGTGCGAATTTATAAATTAAGTTTTCATTTCTTCTGTCGTAATCATGCGATCGAAGTGAAAGTTTGAATAATGAACCTAGGCAATAATTTTCCTTTAAAGGTACATGACTATGGCCAATACATATAACAATCCAACATGGCGACCATCCGGAATATTTAGACTGTTCTCAATATCTACGAATCTACTAAAGCAATCACACTATTTTTTATGTTCATATGGGTTATGAACATAAGTTCACCTATAGGACTTTCAATAACCTGGTGATCACAAATCCAACTTGATGGCGACGCGAAGTATAAATATTCACATGGTCGTTTCTCGCAATTTAACCATCCAAGTGCAGTGAAACTTGGTACAGTAAATCCTTATACAAATGTTAATCCACTGGCATCTAATTTATTTCAATTGTTTCCATAACCACAAGATGGCGGCTGAGCGAAATTTAAATATCTCGTTCTTACTTCTTGTGTCCTAATCATGTGATTGAAGTTTGAGTACTACACGTATACAATAATCTTCATGTAACAGTACATAACTCTAAGCCCTACATATATAAAAGTCCAACATGGCGACCTTTCGAAATATTTAGACCGTTCTCAATATCTACGAATCTATTACAGCAATCAAACTGAAATTTAGTATGTTGATAGAGGCAATTTGCATTAGTAGGATATATGAAAATAGGCTGTCTAGTTCTTCACGGGACTACTTGTTTCTGATAACATGTGTTACTGTGATGGCTGTGGTAGTGTGTGTATTTGTAATTCAAATAACGATTGGAAGGGATGGCCATCAGTTAGGAACTATCACGGTATTTGCTTCGAGAATAATAAATTACCCCTGGCACTACAGCCCATGAAGGGCCAAGGCCAACCAATCGACCGCTGCCCAGCCAATTGGCCAGCGTGGTCAGCGCTTCGGGTCCCCTCGGCGCTTAATCTTGGTTTTCGTGACCGAGATTTGCTTCAAGTAGAAGTGGGAAACCACGGAAAACAATTACCAAGTTTCACACTAACACACCTGGTCGTCTAATTGATTTCTGCATTTTATGTATAATTTTATTTAATATTTAGTCTTTAGGTCTCCGAAACCTATGTGACATTTTGGGTCTAATTTTACACTCATGAAGACGCTGCTGACACGGAAGATTTTCAATTTTACCTTATGACGAAAGTATCACGCGCAGTATATTGAATGCAATATCTACTAGAACTGAAGTGTTATACACTCTGTTAAGTTGTGTTTGCCTTTGGTATTCGGGTTATATTGTCATTGATAATTGTCCTGCTTTATGATTACTGTATGCTAATTTGTAATGGAACCGGATGTTAAATTATGAATTTAGTTGGTTACATCTTAATTACCAAATTAAAGTTCGAATATATATTATTATGAGATTATTTTCGGGTGGTAAGGACCAAACAGTAAGCAATGATACTTTGCCATACGAATAGCGGACATTATTTAGTTCGATTCTATTCGTTCACAATTGTTTTCCTATGTTTATGTACAAATATTAGCCATTTGAGTGCTTACTGACAAAAGTTATTGAATAGCCTAATGTTATATTGTCATGAGTTCTAATCACTCTGGATTCAGGTATAGCATTTTAGAGATTAGTAAGAAGGGAGTATACTGAATTTATTTCTTATCTTACGAAATACTTTAGAGACTAAGGAAGTCCAATGTGTTCAGAATCTAAGCATCATATTTGATATTATAGTGGGATTATACGCTGCTTAATTTACTCTAACTGGATGTGGATTATATAATGTATGTGTACTGTATTTTTACATCAATACTGTCCGTAATGTGCTGCTATAGTACACACTGAGCTATGTACAGGAATAAGTCATTTCTCATAATTCAGGTATTTTGTGCGAGGTTGAAAATCATAAGTATATTTGACTCCACAATGATGACTTAATCTTCCAACCATTGAATAATTTAAATATGATTTCCTATCAAGAAGGTGATTGCAACATTAGAATGAACATATAAGCCTGAAATGAAAATCCACAGCCTGCTTCCAGTCTCTGACCGGGTCAGGAATGGAATGAATGAAGCCCCCATCTAGCGGCAAGGATATGAACTGTGCCGGCTGCCGAGGCCTGACGCACTTCTCTGGGGCAATGATTAAATGAATGACAGATGAAATGAAATGATAGTGGAGAGTGTTGCTGGAATATAAGCCTACTTTCTCTAAAATATATGGGTGTACTAATAGCAGTTTGTCCTCACCCCTAAAGCAATCACCTCCACCACAATGAATTTTTTTGTTTTCTTTTAAATTGATAATTAGCCAGTAAGTGTCTACATCAATATTATATACTTTATGATGATTAAAAATCAAACGTACTAACTACCTACTTGCTACCTTTGTACCAAATTTCGTTGAATTCGGTTTCACAGTCTTCGAATTGATAAGGGGTGGGGGCAGACATACAGACACACAAACATTACTTTAGCCCTGTGTATATCTAATAAGTCTACTTTCATTATTTGCAAAAATCAAAAGTAGGCTAATAATAGTGATAACCTTATGAACACTGCTATAAGACGTCTTAATTACCCCATTAAATCAAAAATAAACACTACCAGGAAAGTAATTGTGAGACTGAGTTCTCGAAGAATTGTGTATTAACATTCCTTTCTACTATTGTTGCTTGCTCTGCTACGTTATTGCACACCACAGTACTTTTGGACTAGGTCTACAGTGAGTTAATATTGCACTTGAGTAACATCAGAGTTGAGGAGCAAAATTAATATTTTATATTACCATGTATCTGTCTATAACATATAAAGACACCTCCTGGGCAACGCAGGGTACAAATAATAGGTAGTATTTCATAAACATAAGGTAAAATGCCAAATTTCCGACGTGTATCGCCATCTTTACCATACATCGTATATAGGTGAAGTAAAGATGAAATACATATTTTACAAATATCAGCTAGAATGCCCAAATTTGGGTGTGTATCGGGATCTTTACCAGACCTATATAAGTCAAGTAAATATCGGGATGCATATTTTATAAATATAAGCGACAATACGAAAATTTGGAAAACGATAGCATCTCATTTCCAAGTCTTATTTTAAATGCCATGCACCAACACAAAACACTTTATTCCCAGACATTTGCCCATAAGCTCGCCAGGTAAACATTCAGTGTCTTTCGTGATGTCGTTGATACTTAATCTCTGCAGCCATTTTGTTAATAAGGCTTTCCATACAAACACGAACCTAACCTGGTGCTTACTCCCCAGACCCTGTGGGTGGGGTCGGTAGAATAACGCCCTCGGTAACCTCTGCCTGTCGTAAGAGGCGACTAAAAGGGGTCCGAGTGGCCACCGGTATAAGTGGCCCCACTCAATGTCGCAAACAGCCTCTTCTGAGGGTGGATGAGCGAATTGAGGTCAGGGCACTCTCTTGTCCTTGGGCTGAGAAATGGCCCCTAATGGCGGATGAAGCAAATCATCTTGGTCAACGGCATAGAATGGAGAAGGCAACGGGAAACCACTTCATTAAAGATCTTGAGAGACATCCCCGGGAAAAACCATCATGGCTGGTTTCAAAGTAAAATGTTCCGGATATTCAATTCCCTCATTCGGATCTCCGGGAGGGAATACGACGAAAAGAGCTATGAGAAATATCAATATAGGTACGTGGAATGCGAAATCATTATATCAGTCAGGAAAGTTGCAGAACGAGATCAAAGAAATGCAGCGACTCAAGATAAACATATTGGGACTAAGTGAAACAAGATGGCCTAGCTCAGGTGAAATGCATCGCAACAAAATGAAGATATATTACTCTAGTAATGATGATAATTATCACTGGAATGGAGTTGCTATTATTGTTGACAAAATCACGAGCCAGTGTGTGACAAGTTTTTTGTCAGTCTCCGACAGGGTAATCGCTTTACAATTACAAACAAAAAGAGCAAAAGTTAACATTATACAAGTCTATGCTCCAACTGCTGACAAGAGTGAAGCAGAGTTGCAGCATTTCTATAAAGAAATTGAGCAAGTATTGAGTACCACAAAATCTACAGACATCAGAATCATCATGGGCGATTTCAACGCCAAAATTGGCAAGGGACGTGATGGTGACTAAATAGGAGATTTTGGTTTGGGATCACGAAATGAACGGGGATAAATCCTGGCACAGTATTGTGAGGACAATGATTTAGTTGTTACAAACACTTTCTATAAGCTACCAGAAAGAAGATTGTACACCTGAAAAGCACCTGGAGATAACGTTAACAACATTATCCGGAATCAATTAGATTACATCCTAATCAATAAACGCTACAGGAATGCCATCAAGGCAGTGAAAACTTATCCGGGAGCAGATGTGGCATCAGACCACAATCCACTTGTGGCTAGATTCGAAATAAAGCTTAAGAAAATATTATGAAAACAAAATAAGGATATGCTATGCATCTCACAACTTCAAGATCCTATAGTGAGAGAACAAATTACAGAACGAATCAATGAATAGCTCTGTAAAGAAGAGAGAAAATCCTTCAAGGGACTACTCCAGCATACAAGTCAAGAGATGCTGAAAGTTGGTAAAACAGTGCATAAAAAACTTGGATGACTGATGAGATAATACAATTGATGGAAAAGAGGAGGCTCTGTAAAAACCGAGATGAAGATCTTTACAGGAGTACACATGCAGAAATAAGAAGGAAGATACGGTAAGCAAAGGAGATATGGCAGGGGCGTATATAAGGGGGGGGGGCGCCCCCCCCCGAAATTGTTGTCACATATATTATTTGTTTATGAATTAAAACATTAAAAACCAATATAACCATGTACTATTGTTACTAAGTGACGTATGGCAACGTTGCAAAGCAAGGCGAAGGTACTATTGTTACTAAGTGACGTATGGCAACGTTGCAAAGCAAGGCGAAGGTACTATTGTTACTAAGTGACGTATGGCAACGTTGCAAATCAAGGCGAAGGTACTATTGTTACTAAGTGACGTATGGCAACGTTGCAAAGCAAGGCGAAGGTACTATTGTTACTAAGTGACGTATGGCAACGTTGCAAAGCAAGGCGAAGGTACTATTGTTACTAAGTGACGTATGGCAACGTTGCAAAGCAAGGCGAAGGTACTATTGTTACTAAGTGACGTATGGCAACGTTGCAAAGCAAGGCGAAGGTACTATTGTTACTAAGTGACGTATAGCAACGTTGCAAAGCAAGGCGAAGGTACTATTGTTACTAAGTGACGTATGGCAACGTTGCAAAGCAAGGCGAAGGTACTATTGTTACTAAGTGACGTATGGCAACGTTGCAAAGCAAGGCGAAGGTACTATTGTTACTAAGTGACGTATGGCAACGTTGCAAAGCAAGGCGAAGGTACTATTGTTACTAAGTGACGTATGGCAACGTTGCAAAGCAAGGCGAAGGTACTATTGTTACTAAGTGACGTATGGCAACGTTGCAAAGCAAGGCGAAGGTACTATTGTTACTAAGTGACGTATGGCAACGTTGCAAAGCAAGGCGAAGGTACTATTGTTACTAAGTGACGTATAGCAACGTTGCAAAGCAAGGCGAATGTACTATTGTTACTAAGTGACGTATGGCAACGTTGCAAAGCAAGGCGAAGGTACTATTGTTACTAAGTGACGTATGGCAACGTTGCAAAGCAAGGCGAAGGTACTGTTGTTACTAAGTGACGTATGGCAACGTTGCAAAGCAAGGCGGAGGTACTATTGTTACTAAGTGACGTATGGCAACGTTGCAAAGCAAGGCGAAGGTACTATTGTTACTAAGTGACGTATGGCAACGTTGCAAAGTAAGGCGAAGGTACTATTGTTACTAAGTGACGTATGGCAACGTTGCAAAGCAAGGCGAAGGTACTATTGTTACTAAGTGACGTATGGCAACGTTGCAAAGCAAGACGAAGGTACTATTGTTACTAAGTGACGTATGGGAACGTTGCAAAGCAAGGCGAAGGTACTATTGTTACTAAGTGACGTATGGCAACGTTGCAAAGCAAGGCGAAGGTACTATTGTTACTAAGTGACGTATAGCAACGTTGCAAAGCAAGGCGAAGGTACTATTGTTACTAAGTGACGTATGGCAACGTTGCAAAGCAAGGCGAAGGTACTATTGTTACTAAGTGACGTATGGCAACGTTGCAAAGCAAGGCGAAGGTACTATTGTTACTAAGTGACGTATGGCAACGTTGCAAAGCAAGGTGAAGGTACTATTGTTACTAAGTGACGTATGGCAACGTTGCAAAGCAAGGCGAAGGTACTATTGTTACTAAGTGACGTATGGCAACGTTGCAAAGCAAGGCGAAGGTACTATTGTTACTAAGTGACGTATGGCAACGTTGCAAAGCAAGGCGAAGGTACTATTGTTACTAAGTGACGTATGGCAACGTTGCAAAGCAAGGCGAAGGTACTATTGTTACTAAGTGACGTATGGCAACGTTGCAAAGCAAGGCGAAGGTACTATTGTTACTAAGTGACGTATAGCAACGTTGCAAAGCAAGGCGAAGGTACTGTTGTTACTAAGTGACGTATGGCAACGTTGCAAAGCAAGGCGAAGGTACTATTGTTACTAAGTGACGTATGGCAACGTTGCAAAGCAAGGCGGAGGTACTATTGTTACTAAGTGACGTATGGCAACGTTGCAAAGCAAGGCGAAGGTACTATTGTTACTAAGTGACGTATGGCAACGTTGCAAAGTAAGGCGAAGGTACTATTGTTACTAAGTGACGTATGGCAACGTTGCAAAGCAAGGCGAAGGTACTATTGTTACTAAGTGACGTATGGCAACGTTGCAAAGCAAGACGAAGGTACTATTGTTACTAAGTGACGTATGGCAACGTTGCAAAGCAAGGCGAAGGTACTATTGTTACTAAGTGACGTATGGCAACGTTGCAAAGCAAGGCGAAGGTACTATTGTTACTAAGTGACGTATAGCAACGTTGCAAAGCAAGGCGAAGGTACTATTGTTACTAAGTGACGTATGGCAACGTTGCAAAGCAAGGCGAAGGTACTATTGTTACTAAGTGACGTATGGCAACGTTGCAAAGCAAGGCGAAGGTACTATTGTTACTAAGTGACGTATGGCAACGTTGCAAAGCAAGGTGAAGGTACTATTGTTACTAAGTGACGTATGGCAACGTTGCAAAGCAAGACGAAGGTACTATTGTTACTAAGTGACGTATGGCAACGTTGCAAAGCAAGGCGAAGGTACTATTGTTACTAAGTGACGTATGGCAACGTTGCAAAGCAAGGCGAAGGTAGAGCGATGTAAACAGTGTGACAATCAGTTTGCTCTGATCTTATGAGTAACAACATATCCTCTTATTACTCTCCAGTGCCTTCGCTCTTATGAACGAACCAAGAAGAGCAACAAGTGCCCTTGAAGCGTGTAACAAAAGTGTTTTCCCTAACTTTTATATCCTTATCAAACTTTTGGCAAATTTGCCTCTCTCTCTTCAGCTATGCTACTGATATTGCCGAACAGAGTTTGAGTTGGTTGAAAAGATACTTAAAAATTCTACTTCTGAAAACAGACTCAACGGTCTAGTATTACAATCTATTCACAGAGACATACATCTCACTGACGATGAAGTTATGAACTGATTTGTCAATGCTTCAAGAAACCTTGACTTTATATTATAGTGTGAGTTGTAAATCAAAACAGTAACATTAATTCTTTCCATGTAAACACTATCAAGTGAGCAAGATGATTGTATTAATAAAAAGTATCATAAAATGGCCTTAGTTGTGTTTGACATTAACCAAACATAAAACATCACAACAAATTGGTTGAAAAAGTGATGCCAGATAGCCTTAAAAGTCATCGTTTTGCCCCGAATTATAAAAAAGTTTCCCGGGGAGAACCCCGGACCCCCTGTTCTTTGGGCCTATACCATGCCCCCTAACCCCCGGTTGGGCACCCCCCGAAATAAAATTCTATATACGCCCCTGAGATATGGTACACAGAAAGAAGCACAGAGATTGAAGACTTAATTACAAAAAACGACAAAAATGGTGACATCATTACTGGTAATAAAGAAAAACTTGAGAGATGGAAGGAATATATAGAAGAACTGTTTGAAGATGATAGGAAAGAACCTTATGCTAGTGAAGATATAGATGTCGAAAATGGACCAGATATAACAAAAGAAGAAGTAATACATGCTAAAAAGTTGTCAAAAATAATAAAGCCCCTGGTCCTGATCTCTTAACAGCTGACATACTGAAACTCATTAATGAAGAACATTTAGATGTCTTAGTAGACTTGTATAATTCAATCTACAACACAGGAGTCATTCCTCATGAATGGCTACAGTCTATATTTGTTACATTGCCGAAAAAGGCAAATGCCCGTCAATGCAGCGATCATAGAACAATCAGTCTCATGAGTCATACTGTGAAAATATTCCTAAAAATTATCCATCAAAGGATCTTCAAAATATTGGAACAAAATACCAGTGAAACACAATTTGGTTTCAGAAATGCACTAGGAACAAGCCTCCGTGGCTTAGGCGGCAGCACGCCGGCCTCTCACCGCTGGGTCCGTGGTTCAAATCCCGGACACTCCATGTGAGATCTGTGCTGGACAAAACGGAGGCAGACAGGTTTTTCTCCGGGTACTCCGGTTTTCCCTGTCAAAATTTCATTCCAGCAACACTCTCCACTATCATTTCATTTCATCTGTCATTCATTTAATCATTGCCCCAGAGGAGTGCGTCAGGTCTCGTCAGCCGGCACAGTTCATATCCTCGCCGCTAGATGGGGGCTTCATTCATTCCACTCCTGACCCGGTCGGAGACTGGAAGCAGGCTGTGGATTTTCAAATTCACTAGGAACAACAGAAGCCCTGTTTACCTTCAATGTGATGGCACAGAGATGTTTAGATGTGAATCAATCCATGTATATCTGCTTTTTGTGTTAGTCCTATAATAAAGCTTTCGACAAAGTTCGCCATGATTTCCTCATCCAAATGCTCCAGAAGAAGAACTTGGATGTGAAGGACATTAGAATCATCAGCAACATTTATTAGAAACAGACTGCGGTCATAAAGGAAGGTAGGGAGCTATCTTAAGAGGTGGAAATAAAACGTGGTGTTCGACAAGATTGTGTTTAATCAATACTCAGAAGAAATATTACAAGCAGCTATAGAGGAAGAAACAGCAGGAATTAAAGTTAATGGAAAAATAATAAACAAGTAAGATTTGCAGATGACACGTTGTTATTCGCAGAAAGTCTACAAGATTTACAGCGACTGACTAACAAAGTCGTGGAGGCAAGAGAAAAATGGGGATTAACACTTGATATCAGTAAGACACGTTTTATGGTAGTATCACGAACACATAATCAAGAGAGCTTAATAATCAATGGGGAGACAGTAAAGCAAGTGACAACGTACAAATATTTAGGAACAAATGTGAACTGCTGCATTGACTGTACTGAGGAGATAAAGTCCAGGATCGGTCAAGCCAGAAATGCATTCAATAAAATGAGGAGAGTGATCTGTTAAACGTTTAAATTATACGCCAAATCAATACATAAACAAATATATATATATATTATATATTAGTACATGTTTCGACCCACAGTGGGGTCATCCTCAGCCTAAAAAGAAAATCAATTAAGAATTGAAAAACTAAAATGGCATATGCGCCTTAAATCTAAATTAAAATGAAAAATTAATGATAATAATTGTAATAAATAAAATATAGTAATATAAATGGATATCCTTACAATGTAGTATTAATTAAATAAATATAAGATTGGTTTTTTAACAATAATTTAAAAAAGTAGTTAGAAATAAGAACTATTAACGGTGAGTGTAAGAATGTTAAGCTTTAATTTTTTAATCAAAATATACACAAAACAATTTAGAAAATCAATAAAATAATTCAGCTCGGCGCTTGAGTTAAGTAAGTTGAATCCTCTTCAATACGGAGACTATTAACGATTTTTAAAAGGTGCCAACCAGTATTACGATGACATGAAATAACCTAACAGATAGGAAAATAAAACATGTCAGAAAAATGAATATAAATAAACGAAACATAATTATCCAGCATATGAAACTGATAAAAATCTACTTTAAATGATTTATTATCACCTACCTCGTTGTATGGGATGGAGAAATTCGGAAATTCGTACAAGAATTTGAGTTGAAATGCCCAATATGGATATGTGGCAATTCTAATAAATGTCCAAAACGTTTAGAAGAGAAACCGGGATTCTTGAAATGGAATTACGGTATCAGAAGTTCCACTTTAAATTTGCCAAACAGTGTTAGGTTATGTATATGCTGATTTAATGCAACCGTCTATGGAGAAAGAAATGAAAAAGTATAGCAATCAGTCTTGATTAAAAGGAGGTATTAAATGTATTGGTTATACCATTAAGTAATCTTACCGTGTTGAAAATTCTCCCGTAGTACCGTATGTACTGCATACATTAAGTATTTATCAAATCAATGAAGTATAGGTGGCATGTCATTATTAGTAATCTAGGTGAATAAATATATGTCAACGAGCTTTAAGGTTTGGATGTATTGCATTCTTTAGGCTACCTAAGTGTAAAATATAGTTTCCAAGGAGATATGGGAGTGAAGTTTAATAAAAGTGCCGTTGTAGCGTTGCTATGCATAAAATACCCGCTCATATATGCTTCATAGTTAGAAATGTTATCATAAATATATACTTTCGTCGTAAGTATTTAATTATAATAGGAACATAGTATAGTATGTTATATCTTCAAAAAGTATATTAATTTTCATTTGGCTCTTATCCTGGTTTAAATATATACACTTCATTGAGATGAACGTTTAGGTATATTGCATCTCACAGGAAACCAAATGCAATGGGTAGTTTCAAAGAAGATATGAAGATGCAATTTAACAAATTTGCCGTTGTAGCGTTGCTATGTATATGACCGAATCAACCTACCAAATATCAAATAGGTCACCAATAATGTGCATTAAATCCTTGTTTTAACAATTATTAGATGAACACCAGGAATTAATATATTCTAATGCTGCAATTGTCGAAGGGTAGGATTAGATTTACCCCTATGTTAAGCTAATTGTCTGTTTTTAAGTGTAATCTATTTCTTTTTTAATCAAATATATTGACAATTTAACAAGCAAATGTGGGAAACGAAGGTAAGGTGATGCCGTTGATATTTCATTAAAGAATATATCAATATTTGTTATTGTGGAAATGTTATTATGTTCTTTACATTAATATGATTCTAAGTTCAATCTGTTAAGTTACTAAATATCGGGTGTATAAATAAGGAGTTAAATATCAAACATGATAAACAGTCCGAAAATCTATTTAAACACAGGTCATGGCAAATAAATCATATATATAAATAAATCAGAAATGCGCCACATTGTGAAATACTTGGGCATCTCATGAAAATCCACGGAATTGTGCAAAAAAAGGGGGACACTTCAATGAGCTGAAACGAAACATGTGTATATGATCTTTGTGAAAGCCTAAGTGATTTGGTATTACATTTCAACACACGAAAATTAAACTGAGACAAAAATACAGACTTACTAAGACTCGTAAGATTGAGAAAATATAAGTGAATGTAGTGTAAACGTATTTGAATGCTTTATGTTTGTCTTGTATATATTTCTTTAATAATAAGATTTGTTGTGACTAGTTTATATAAATCTATGAAAAATGTTGATATTGGTAATATTGTATCTTTAATTGTCAGTTAATTCCGTTCTCTAAATTGGATTGATGTTAAGAATGGTGATGAAAAATTGTATACAATTTGATTTATGGTTATTAAAGATGTTTATGGAGGTAGGATTGTTTGTTTCTTATTTTTTATATGGTTCAAGATTGTGATGAACAAGGGGTTACTTTCGTTATTTATTTCATTTATGTTGAGGTCTGGGTATAATTTTTGGTTGATGTATATTTCTATTTTTTCAAGGATGTTTAATAGTTTGCCTTTGTCGGATAAATGTAAAATTGTTAAGTCTGTGTTAATAGATGTAAAAGCATGGTTCATATTATTTATGTGTTCTCCCATACTTGAATATTTCTTATATCTGACAGCATTAACGTGTTCATTGTAACGTTTATTAAAAGTTCTCCCAGTTTGGCCAATATATGTGAGTTTGCAAGTGTTACATTCAAGTTTATATACTCCTGATTTATTGAACATGTTTTCTGTATTTATTTTGTTGTGATTGTAAATTATTTTGGATGTAGTAGTATGTGTTTTAAATGCAATTTTACATTTTTTCTTTTGAAATATATTTGTTATACTGTAAAATTTATTGTTAGTGTATGTAAATGTTAGTAATGTCTTATTTACATCTTCATTATTCAGTGTTGAAGTTATTTTATTCTTAATCTGTTTTAAGATATTATTAACGAATAGTTTATTGTATCCATTAAGTTCAGCAATGGTATAAATTGTGTGTATTTCTTGTATGTATTTCTCTGATTTCATGGGTGTATTTAATGCCCTTGTAATAAGACTATAGAATGTTGATTTTTTATGAGATCCTGGGTGCACAGAATCATTTCGTATGATATTAGAAGTCATCGTAGGTTTACGGATTATGCTGTATGTGAAACGGTTATTTTCCCGTGTAATTGATATATCCAGATAGTTCAAGGTTTTATTATTTTCAGATTCTAAAGTGAACTTAATGTTAGGGTCTAAAAATTCATATGAGTGAGAAAAGTATCGATATTAATGATATCTTTATTAATAACGATAAATATATCATCTACATATCTTCCCCAAATTTCAAGACCAGGAAATTTATTGATAATGAAATGATGTTCTAAATAGTCGATGTAAATATTGGCTAAAATCCCTGAAGCTGAGGAACCCATGCCTAAACCATCTATTTGTTGATATATAGATCCATTAAACGTGAAGTAGTTGTTATTTAAGATAAATGTTAGAATTGAAATGAATTCATTAATCTCAACTATACTTAAACCACTGTTTTGTGTTAAATTATCCTTTATTATTTTGATATTTGCTTTTATGGGTATGTTGGTGTACATATTTGAGATGTCAAGGGAATGCATAGTGTTTTTGCTATTAAGTGAGAAGTCTTTTGTTTTTATAATGAAATCTTCTATGTAAGAAGTATTCGCTTTGAATTGGTAATGGAATTTTGGATACTTCTGTATGTATTTTGCCAATTTGTAAGTTGGACTATATTTATTATTGACTATTGGTCGAATGGGTATATTTGTTTTGTGGATTTTTGGTAAAGCTCTCAATGTGGGTAATTTCGGATTCATTTGATATGAACATTGTTTGTCCTTGTCATCAAATAGGAAAATTGCGTTGTCAGTTAATTGTTTTAAATTTCTTTGCATTTTCGTAATTGGATCTTTTTTGATAATTATGAAAGATTTATCCTGTAAGAATTGTTCAGTTTTTTGTATGTAAGATTGTTCCTCTAAAATTACTGTTATATTTCCCTTATCCGCTTTTGTGACAATTAACTTGTCATTTTTAATTTTATCGTTGATATCTTTTATTATTGGTATATGGCTCATGTTGATCTTTTCTTGTTTAATTATTTTATCAAGTTGTTTTTTAGCTTCATGTCGAAATGAATCTTGATCATCTAGGAATTTGCTGATTGCAAGTTCGATTTCCGCTATTGTTTGTTTTAAATTAATAGTGTTGGTTAATTTTGGCCAATTGTGTTTTGGACCCTTTTCTAATAAGCTCAATTCATCTTTGGAGAAAACTGTTGATGATAGGTACGAAAATGCAAAGAAATTTAAAACAATTAATTAACAACACAATTTTCCTATTTGATGACAAAGAAAAACGATGTTTATATCAAATGAATCTGAAATTACCCACATTGAGAGCATTACCAAAAATCCACAAAACAAATATACCCATTCGACCAATAGTCAATAATAAATATAGTCCAACTTACAAATTGGCAAAATACATACAGAAGTTTCTAAAATTCCATTACCAATTCAAAGCGAATACTTCTTACATTAATTCCCAAGATTTCATTATAAAAACAAAAGACTTCTCACTTAATAGCAAAAACACTATGCATTCCCTTGACATCACAAATATGTACACCAACATACCCATAAAAGCAAATATCAAAATAATAAAGGATAATTTAGCACAAAACTGTGGTTTAAGTATAGTTGAGATTGATGAATTCATTTCAATTCTAACATTTATCTTAAATAACAACTACTTCACGTTTAATGGATCTATATATCAACAAATAGATGGTTTAGGCATGGGTTCCCCAGCTTCAGGGATTTTAGCCAATATTTACATCGACTATTTAGAACATCATTTCATTATCAATAAATTTCCTGGTCTTGAAATTTGGGGAAGATATGTAGATGATATATTTATCGTTATTAATAAAGATATCATTAATATCGATACTTTTCTCACTCATATGAATTCTTTAGACCCTAACATTAAGTTCACTTTAGAATCTGAAAATAATAAAACCTTGAACTATCTGGACATATCAATTACACGGGAAAATAACCGTTTCACATACAGCATATTCCGTAAACCTACGATGACTTCTAATATCATACGAAATGATTCTGTGCACCCAGGATCTCATAAAAAATCAACATTCTTTAGTCTCATTACAAGGGCATTAAATACACCCATGAAATCAGAGAAATACATACAAGAAATACACACAATTTATACCATTGCTGAACTTAATGGATACAATAAACTATTCGTTAATAATATCTTAAAACAGATTAAGAATAAAATAACTTCAACACTAAATAATGAAGATGTAAATAAGACATTGCTAACATTCACATACACCAACAATAAAATTTACAGTATAACAAATATATTTAAAAAGAAAAATTGTAAAATTGCATTTAAAACACATAATACTACATCCAAAATAATTTACAATCACAACAAAATAAATACAGAAAACATGTTCAATAAATCAGGAGTATATAAACTTGAATGTAACACTTGCAAACTCACATATATTGGCCAAACTGGGAGAACTTTTAATAAACGTTACAATGAATACGTTAATGCTGTCAGATATAAGAAATATTCAAGTATGGGAGAACACATAAATAATATAAACCATGCTTTTACATCTATTTACACAGACTTAACAATTTTACATTTATCCGACAAAGGCAAACTATTAAACATCCTTGAAAAAATAGAAATATACATCAACCAAAAACTATACCCAGACTTCAACATAAATGAAATAAATAACGAAAGTAACCCCCTGTTCATCACAATCTTGAACCATATAAAAACAAGAAACTAAAAATCCTACCTCCATAAACATCTTTAACAACCATAAATCAAATTGTATACAATTTTTCATCACCATTCTTAACATCAATCCAATTTAAAGAACAGAATTAACTGACAATTAAAGATACAATATTACCAATATCAACATTTTTCATAGATTTATATAAACTAGTCACAGCAAATCTTATTATTAAAGAAATATATACAAGACAAACATTAAGCATTCAAATACGTTTACACTACATTCACTTATATTTTCTCAATCTTACGAGTCTTAGCAAGTCTGTATTTTTGTCTCAGTTTAATTTTCATATGTTGAAATGTAATACCAAATCACTTAGGCTTTCACAAAGATCATATACACATGTTTCGTTTCAGCTCATTGAAGTGTCCCCCTTTTTTGCACAATTCCGTGGATTTTCATGAGATGCCCAAGTATTTCACAATGTGGCGCATTTCTGATTTATTTATATATATGATTTATTTGCCATGACCTGTGTTTAAATAGATTTTCGGACTGTTTATCATGTTTGATATTTAACTCCTTATTTATACACCCGATATTTAGTAACTTAACAGATTGAACTTACAATCATATTAATGTAAAGAACATAATAACATTTCCACAATAACAAATATTGTTATATTCCTTAATGAAATATCAGCGGCATCACCTTACCTTCGTTTCCCACATTTGCTTGTTAAATTGTCAATATATTTGATTAAAAAAGAAATAGATTACACTTAAAAACAGACACTTAGCTTAACATAGGGGTAAATCTAATCCTACCCTTCGACAATTGCAGCATTAGAATATATTAATTCCTGGTGTTCATCTAATAATTGTTAAAACAAGGATTTAATACACATTATTGGTGACCTATTTGATATTTGGTAGGTTGATTCGGTCATATACATAGCAACGCTACAACGGCAAATTTGTTAAATTGCATCTTCATATCTTCTTTGAAACTACCCATTGCATTTGGTTTCCTGTGAGATGCAATATACCTAAACGTTCATCTCAATGAAGTGTATATATTTAAACCAGGATAAGAGCCAAATGAAAATTAATATACTTTTTGAAGATATAACATACTATACTATTTTCCTATTATAATTAAATACTTACGACAAAAGTATATATTTATGATAACATTTCGAACTATGAAGCATATACAGGGTCTTTCATATAAAGTAAGAACGTTGAGCGGCGGTTTTGTCATTCACTGCTGAAGCAGGCTTGGCCAATCTTGTAACGCGCCACGGCCCCCTGCTGTAGCATTGAAAGCGCGCGCATAGTACAAACTTGACCTTGCAATAAGCGTGCAGGTGTTGTCAGTCGCCAGTCTGAACCACAGCTGCTAACATGTTGAGACAGTTATCATTGCAACATCGTATTTTTGTATGTAAAATTTATTTTAATTACGATTCGGCTCGGCGGATACGTGATGCATTTGTTCAGCAATTTCCTGATGAAGTGCCACCTTCACTAGCACAGATTCACGTAATTGTAAATAACTTTGACACTACTGGTTCAGTGCTCAATAAAAAACACAAAATAAAAAATCAGAAAAAATGCAGTGGCATGACTCACTCGCGTCAGCCAAAATGTGGTTACCAGATACAATGCCTGTATAACCCAGGAAGGACTTCCAGCAACTTTTATAAGGTAATTTTTCATAGAGGATTGTACACACGCTTAAAGCAGGGGGGCCACGGCTCGCCACAGGCTCGGTCAAGGCCACCACACTAGCGGATAACAAACCCGCCGCTTGGCGTTCTTACTTTATATGAAAGACCCTGTATGTGCGGGTATTTTATGCATAGCAACGCTACAACGGCACTTTTTTTAAACTTCACTCCCATATCTCCTTGGAAACTATATTTTACACTTAGGTAGCCTAAAGAATGCAATACATCCAAACCTTAAAGCTTGTTGACATATATTTATTCACCTAGATTACTAATAATGACATGCCACCTATACTTCATTGATTTGATAAATACTTAATGTATGCAGTGCATACGGTACTACGGGAGAATTTTCAACACGGTAAGATTACTTAATGGCATAACCAATACATTTAATACCTCCTTTTAATCAAGACTGATTGCTATACTTATTCATTTCTTTCTCCATAGACGGTTGCATTAAATCAGCATATACATAACCTAACACTGTTTGGCAAATTTAAAGTGGAACTTCTGATACCGTAATTCCATTTCAAGAATCCCGGTTTCTCTTCTAAAAGTTTTGGACATTTATTAGAATTGCCACATATCCATATTGGGCATTTCAACTCAAATTCTTGTAAGAATTTCCGAATTTCTCCATCCCATACAACGAGGTAGGTGATAATAAATCATTTAAAGTAGATTTTTATCAGTTTCATATGCTGGCTAATTATGTTTCGTTTATTTATATTCATTTTTCTGACATGTTTTATTTTCCTATCTGTTAGGTTATTTCATGTCATCGTAATACTGGTTGGCACCTTTTAAAAATCGTTAATAGTCTCCGTATTGAAGAGGATTCAACTTACTTAACTCAAGCGCCGAGCTGAATTATTTTATTAATTTTCTAAATTGTTTTGTGTATATTTTGATTTAAAAAATTAAAGCTTAACATTCTTACACTCACCGTTAATAGTTCTTATTTCTAACTACTTTTTTAAAATTATTGTTAAAAGACCAATCTTATATTTATTTAATTAATACTACTTTGTAAGGATATCCATTTTTATTACTATATTTTATTTATTACAATTATTATCATTAATTTTTCATTTTAATTTAGATTTAAGGCGCATATGCCATTTTAGTTTTTCAATTCTTAATTGATTTTCTTTTTAGGCTGAGGATGACCCCACTGTGGGTCGAAACATGTACTAATATATAATATAATATATATATATATATATATATATATATATATATATATTTACGTATTGATTTGGCATATAATTTAAACGTTTAATTCTAACAGCAATACGGATATTTAAAAACATTTGTTTTCAATGGCAAATGTATTTGCATTCTATAGAGTGATCTGTAGCAGAGACTTTTATTTACACATAAAAATTAGACTTCTGAGATGTTATATCTCCTCCACCTTGTTCTATGGAGTTGATACCTGGACCATAAAGAAAAGAGAAATGGACATATCAGAGGCATTTGAGCTATGGACGTACAGAAGGATACTGAGGCTGAGTTGGAAAGAAAAGGTCACCAACGATGAGGTGATTAGGCAGATGGGAAGGAGAAAGGAAATATTAAATACTGTCAAAATTAGAAAACTGCAGTATCTGGGTCATGTGATGAGAGGAGAGAAATATCATCTGCTGCAGCTGGTCATTCAAAGGAAGCTACAAGGTAAAAGAGGACCAGGAAGAAGACGAATTTCTTGGATCGATAATCTGAAAACTTGGTTCAATTGTTCCACTATTGAGCTGTTTCGTGCTGCATCATCGAAAGCAAGAGTCTCTATGATGTTGCCACCCTCCTGAGAGGAGATGGCACATAAAGAAGAAGAAAGCTTTCCAGACATACACTATGTGTTTTGATGTGAAAGGTTATCACTAAAACTGTGTTTCATCCTCCGACAAATATGGCAGAAGAGTGAACCTGCATTACCAGTACGGTAGCCTAAATTAGCTACTGTTAGCACAGCATATGGTGTAGACTTCACATACAAGAGATCCCAGGAACTCGCATTATGATTACAATAACATCAGCAACTGCTCTCTGCTAAAATAAGAAACATTTTAATGAGAGGAAATATAGAACCTAAGATCACCTGTATTTCAAGTTCCGATTTGACTGCCAAGCTTTTGTCTTCATAATAATCGCCAGACTCATTCTTCAGTTTATAGGAGGGTAACAGGTCAATTGATTCCTAGAAAGTATTAAACAAGTACAGAATGAGCCAACCTAAATCATGCAGACAGAATAATTGTACCAAGTTATGTGTAAAAATAAAATTTTAAATATCCTGGTGAACCTACTATTTGGTAGCAAGTATTAAGCCAATTGCTATGTTACACGATATACACAATAAATACAACTTACAATATCAGGGAATTCATCAGTTTGAGACAGTAATTCCGGCTCACTCTTAATGAGTGGTTGTTGCTCCATACTGCCCAGCAAACTAGAACACACAAAGTGCGCTTAAGGATTATAACATGCCATACTTATACCAGTAAGCCAACTCATTACCATTATCAAATGAGGTCATTTCAGACCTCAGAATTCAAATATGACTACAGTAATGAGAATATAACCCTCCTGGTGCACAGTGAGAAGAAGAGGTTAGCGCACGAATTTATATGATATTAATTACTTAGTTAGGGTATAATATCGAGTAAAATATTAAGATCTATCATTGCGATAGAATAAGGAATTACTGGTGCCAGCCACTGAAATGCCGCGTCATATAAACTGGTTTTACACAAATATGAGCACAATATGATGGGGCAGAGTATTACACTACAAACCTATCAATGTAAAAGCAAACTCAAGTCACACCACGAGTAGGCCAACTAAGAAATTGGCAGTAAATGGATACAATCAGTTTCAGAAAATACAAGACAATACTGCCGCCTCATGTTACAAAAAACCCACTTCAAACTAAATACAACAAATATCTCTCAGGTCCAACAGTGAACGGATGAGATTCGAAGATGTATTTATCCGTACCAACTTATAAATACTAGCACAGGGTAACTTGTATAATTGGAGGGCCCAATAAATGAAATACCTAAATCCATTTTTTCAACTTTTCAGGAAATGAAAACTGAGTTTCGCACTTAAGTTACAAAACATCCGTATTTTTCACTCTTGAGGTCTAATTTTCTGTTACTGTACAGGCAAACATGCATATCAAGTTTTATTTAAGATAACTAAAAGCTATAGCCTATTTAGTATTAAAATGTAGTTTATGCAATATAACAACACTTGTGGATTTAGTGATGTTTTGGTCTGTACCTGTTTTAATTTTTGGTCTTCATACAGCCTATCACTTATACTCATCCACATCACCCGTTAGCCTACATCAGATTATCTATCCTAGAGTCAGTAGTTTGACAAACACTGCTATAACCCACCTCCTTAAAGCCTGTTACGTCTCCTCGGATAATAATTGCACCTTTCCACCTGCTAGGAAGATGACCAGACGATATTTACCTACCGGTACATAGTTTTAGGCCTATCCGGCAAACTTGACTTCAATATGCCTCTGTACATTTCCTGATGGTCGCCTCCGTAGCGTAGCTGTTAGCATGGTTAGCTGCCAATCCCACCTCAACAGTTGTATCCCTTCCGACTCGATGTTCCCAGCTATAGGACACTGCCCGTAGAGGCGGTAGTGGAGAGGTCCCTCGCTGAGTCCGTGGGTTCCACCAACCTGGAGGGTAAACGACAAATATATATATATATATATATATATATATATATATATATAACGTAATATTAGGATAATATATTATTATTCAAAAGGGGCCAGCGGTCAAGCTGTCTGCCTCTCGCCAATGCGGACCAGGTTCGATTCCCGCTGAATGCATGTGAGTTTTTCGAAGTGAAATGCCATGTCCTGTGGTTCGGATTCCACGTTAAAAGGAGTTCCCGTGGCTCATGATCGCGTGATTATCGGTCACGTTAAACTACAATCTTCCTTCCTTACATTATTATTCACTGATAAAGGGGAGAATAATTGTAATTTTACAATAGCCTATAATGTAATATAATATAGTATAATATAAAATGTCATAAGGGGCGATTTGAGGATCATTGCTGAAGTTGGTCTGCCGATGCATATTCTAGCGGTAAATTTTGTCAATGATTAAAAATACAAATAAAACTAAAAAATATATGTACTATGAAAAGTGGAGTACATCTTCAATCACTTCATCTCAAAAGAAAATTACTGCATCGTGATTAATTTTAAATATTTTAACCCTGTTTTTGTTTGCACTTAGTTTAGGATGTCGACGCAATGAAGATTATATGATCATATCTATACAATATTACCGTTGTTAGAAAATTAATTCGTGGACACAGATTAAACTGCAATGTACTGGTTTTGTTTCATAGTACCGGATGAGGAAAGAGTTATCGAGTGAATAAGTATTTTCCCATCTCGTTCAACCCTGTGCCATGATCAAGTGAGAAGTTCAGGATTTTTTCAGGATTGCTTATTAACTTATTATTTCTATTTTATTTTATATAGTCTTCATTGTAACCCCGCCCAGTCGTGTTGAGCAGTTTGTACAGGCAACACTGGAAAAAGGCTTCAAAATTGTACTTTTCCTTAGGTCTGTCGTTTCTGTTGCACAGACATATTATAGTATAATGGATAGCGCTAATAGCACAAGGAAAGCATTGATTTAAAATATATTCACTAGCCATTTAATACAAAATAGACAAAAACGAAAAAATTAACAACTTTCTCATTTTAAAGTTCATCTCCGACTGCCGATATCCCAACCATCACGCTGTGTAGTATATATTTGAATTGCTTTCATTAAGAAATAAATAAAAAGCGGTTTTTCAAGCAGACCAGTTCTACAGTTAGAATTATTATTCTCTTCGGACGCACGTAAATTAATACTAGATTATTCCGTTTCCTAATATGTCAAAAATATTCCTCTACAACGAGGCTTAGCGAGTGCTATCCATGATCGTAAAGGTTTCAGACAGTTGCAAGTGCTGTACTCGTACTCGTTCATTAAATAGTTGTTAAAAGATTTTACAGAATAACACGGTAGTAACACTATATTAAGTGGTGTGACGGTCTTTGAGTTCGGGTGACTGAAGAATGAATCGACGGGCCGTGACGTCACAGCGGACCGCTATGGCCTTCTCCCTCGGTGGTCACGATCAAGAGGACCTGTTTATAAGGAATTTAAGGTTATGAGCGGTGTAGCGTCTATTAATATAGTTGGTCCATATCGTATTCTTTATTTAGGCTAGTGCTGGTGGAAGCTACAAATCATCTAATAAAATGAGTTCAGTATTATAAACTACAATATCTGTAAAACACTTCCTTTCACAATAGAATAATATTTGTGCCAATAATACTATAAAATACCGGTGTATCAACAATTTCACGTGAGGTTTCTTCTATGTCAGATGCTACACATCATATGCGACTACTGTAAGGCTCGTTTTTTTTAATCCTCTGAGCAGCACACATTTCGGAACACAGGAAGTTCACAGATCATATCCACACAATCTGAAAAGATATCGCCCCACAACGCGCCTTCTTGCTCCAACCTTGCCTCCACTACTGCATCTACGTTTCATCACGTGAAATATCTGGCTCCATGGCTAAATGGTTAGCGCGCTAGGCTTTGGTTCGCCGTGTCCCGGGTTCGATTCCTGGCCGGCCTATTAGGGATTTTAATCTCTTGGGGTTAATTCCCGTGGCTCGGGGACTGTGCCGTCTTCATCATAACCTCTTCCTCATTACGACGCGCGGGTCGCCCACGGGCGTCAATTAGAAAGACCTGCACTCGGCCTCTCAGGAGGCCACACGATCATTTGTTTTTGTCATCACGTGAAATGAAGATATAGACGGGTATTTGAGAAATTGAGATTCACTTCTGCCAGAGTCTCTCAGCATGGTAAGGATACATAGGCTACATCACTAACAGCATTAAATGTTTCGAAATCACTTTCCAATGACCAAATGCAGGAAATATATATCACAATCTTCGTTGCTGCTGTATGAAATCAGGTAACCACTCAAATAATAAACAACGTTATCGCCTGCTCTCTCAGAACTCTCATCATTAACTGACAGGATTATAGGGTTCAATTTCTGTCAGTGCAATAGTTTATTTAATTTGCTGACAATTGTTATCCTTCACCTCTTTGCTCGTATGTATTTCATTTCTCGCCATTGATCGTATTCATTAAGGGGGGCCCTACACCTTTAAGTAGGCTTGCCATGTTTTTAGTGAGTGAATTCGAGACACATTAATATGGGATGGCTTTAGAAGCAAAATGGTGAGATTTAAGCCTTTTTAAAAGCCTCGCAAGTGGCGGAAGGGGGGAATCTGGGACCCTAAATTGTTAGTTCTACACACCCTTTAAAAATAAAAAAGGAATATTTGCTACATAAAATATATTTTTTCCCTTTTTAATGATATTTTTTTTTCTGGTACATAAACATAAACAACACAACTAAAAGATTCGCAGATATTGTGATAGGATAACGTTTGCGGGCGTTGTCTGCACTCAACTATTCTTACCCTCAGTACTCCCCCGACTGTGACCGCAATAGACTCGCCCGCAATAGACTCGCTCAGCCAGAGGCAGCGCTGGGCAAGTAGTTCCAGCGTTTGCTCACAGATTACACTACCCTCGCAACGTGCTGAATTAGCAGTTTGGGCTATTGTTTTGTGTCATTCGTTTGAATAATTCTGACCTCTTTGACTCTGTACGCGATAGTCAACGATGTTGATTGTTGAAAGGTAACCAATTCATATAAGATTCTTAAACACATACATTCATTACGTTTTACATCTTACAGCCGTTTTCCGGGACTTTGATAAAACCGGGCGGGACACCGGGACAAGAGCAAAATACCGGGACTGTCCCGGTCAACCCGGGACGTATGGCAAGCCTACCTTTAAGGATATCAAAATTCATGTAATTTCACTTTTTTATTCCTCAGCAACAGAAAATACTAAAGAATAGTAATTTGGTCTGCCAATCACAATATGCTTTGCCAATATGTTCGTGTATTTACAAGTCATATGGCGAATGCATTTCAGGAGTTAGGCATTATAATGGCGGCTGCATATTGTGCACTGTTCCACCGTTTCCCTAATATTTTACACAAATATCATTGTTTTCCAAAAATTCTTTTTTCATTGTATTTACTAATGCAGTAGCTAGAGATTGACCTAGAATTATTGGAATCTGTAAAGAAAAAAATATTTTTTTAAAGCTTATATTAAATTGTAACTTTTTTGCAAGTTTTTCACTGAATATTAAAAAAACGGAACTATGACATGTAAAGCAACAAGGTCATATTGTTCTCCTCTATAAGATACACTCTTATACTAAATTTCACTCCATTATCTTGAAAACTCTGGCAGTTACTAAGGAAACGGATTTGAAAATCCATAGTTACGGAAAACAAGCAACAAAGTTACCAATGTGTAGGAAAACATATGACACTACCCTGCACGTTTTGGGTCATAACTTAAAAGTATTGCACATATCAAAGATTTTGTTGCAGTGATTTGAAGAGGAAGGATCAATAAATATAGAAAAAATCAATTGAAAACTGACAAATTTTGGTCGTTAAAGGTGTAGGTCCCCCAGAGAAGAAAGCTAATTGTTAATAACGTCCTCATAATTTGTTTGTGAAGAAAGGACCACTTTCACTGGTAGGCCTATGTACAATATATAGACTGAAGCGAATGGAGACGAAAGAAGTCAGTAGAAGTAGGATGATCGTCACTGCTTAAACCTCGTTTAAGTCAAAAATACCTCTCAGAAGGGTCTTGGTTAATTTTGCAGTTAAAAAGTACTTGTATTGTAAGTACAATTTGCCCACAGTAATGCATCACTGCTTGGCAGCCGGCATCTGCTACGACCATACGCTCAGCGCGGCGCGTAGTGTTGAAATGTAGAACTACTTCACCTTAACATTGACTCATATGGAAGTTCCTTCACGTATTACTCGATTCGCCCTGCATGTACTGCCCCCGTAAATTGAATTATATAGAGACCACGGTGGCTATATTGGAAATTATAATGAAGGTTATGGCTGTCATAGTTATGACGTGGGTAGTCATGACGTAAGCACGGATGACGCAGACGTTATGCCAGCAGGCTACTTGAGCTGAGATTCTCAGTGACGTCAGCATTTATTCGAGAAAGATCCGAGATCTACGACGCAGTCGCAGGAAAAGTGGAATTCTGCTGAGGAAGAAATTATGCTATTGGAGGGGAGGCTCGAACCAATGAACGATAGTTTGAAGAAAGACGGAGATTGCTGAAACTATGGTATTTTTATTACTTTTTGGAATGCAGAATTGTGGAAATCCATTTGCAGTAGAGGCATTGATCTGGAATTTTGGTGAAATTTATTTTCAGTTTTTGAATTTTGAAAATCCGTCTTGTATTGACGAAGTTGGAACTTCTAGCGATGACGCAGTAACACGCTATGGAAGGGATGGATACGCCCCTCATGAAGTTTATAAAAGGCCTTGCGCAGAAGAGAGGAGTCTCAGATCATCAGCTCAGATCATAAGCTATTATCATCGAAGTTCATATCATTGAAGCTCAGTTATTATATAGTCATTTCGGTGAGACGTCGAGTGATATTGGTAGAAAGAGTCGTCTTTATAACGCGTGGTGAAGCCACCACAGTGAGCGAGATTCGAGCATACTAGCAGTGCAAGTTTACTGTGAGTAAAACTAGGTGAAGTTAAAACGCACATTATAACGCATCTACAAGATTAGCTATGAACAGTTAACGGTCGCCTATAAGCTAATTCTATTGTGCAGTGCTACATTAAGTAATGTAGAAAAGTTGAACAATTTCGAGGAGTTATTTTGGAAGATATTGGCAATTTTAGACGACTGACAAAAGTGATTTTCTCGCCACCTGAGAAGCACTTCGTATGGTCAGATTCTACGCCACGGCTGACACTGCTAGTGAAATAGGGAGACTTTAGATTGCTTTTGTGACACAACGCTACAGTTTGATGGAGCAGTTTAATATGGCAGATTGTTCTACTATTACCATAACCGAAGAGAAGATGGAAGGCTAAAGGACTTTAATGCAATTGGGACATATTTCAACGGAGTAAGATAGCAGCATGGAACTTCGCTAATTGCCATTCCACACAAGCGAACATGTGGTGAATAACCATCTACACCCATGTTTCGTGGTTCAACGCTGAATACTATCAAACAGCAATGGAAACGATTTCATACTCACTGAATATGAATATTTCTTCGGAAATTACTACAAAAACTTCATGGCGATTTTCTACTGGAACTTCAGGGATTTTTCAAGAGAGGTCAGGGTATTCCCGACTCACAAAGAAGAATTTTGCCGGAAGGATGTCATTCGTCCACACGGAGCAGTGCAATTTCCGGAGGAGGAAGCAGTTCGATTCTCCGAGGGTGCTATTTCCTGTTTCGAGGATGGAGCTCATCTTCAAGTTGGTGAAATGGATCCATCAGCAGTCTTCTTTGGGGAATTTTCCTCTGGAACGTCAATCGGCAGATAAGGTAGTCGTGAACGTTTATTGTTGTATTTGAGTTTTGTAGCGATATTTGAGCAACCATTTTCCCATATTTTTGTCCTCATGTATTTTGCCCTATATTCTTGTTTGAGATTCCTATTCTCAGTACACCTTGATGAGTTATGCCTTTTTCGACGATTTATTAAGACATTGTTATGTCATGGGCATAGTTAAACGATTTTGGATCAGTTGAGACTGATATTTAGATTTTTCAGTAATTTGCTTATTTTTTTTGTAGTCACGATTTGACTGTAAGTTAATGATTTTTATGGCAGATTTAAATTCAGACAGCGTGTCACTTTACTAAAGTAATTCTACCCCAGTTTAATTACTTTGACCAATTTTCTGTCATCATCAAGAAGGAAGAACATTTAAATGATTTTAGAGCGTTAAAATCTCTTACGTTGTCGACGATCTTGGAAATACTAGTCGTTATTTGAATTGATTGCAATACAGACATTTATCGTCAGTTATGAACGACCATTGCATCATAGACAAGTTTGTGAAAGATGAACTTTAATTATGAATTATAGAATGCCTTAAAGTCATGAACTTTTGTTAGGAGTTTTTTCTCAATTAGAGATTTATATAATGATGTTTGCATTCCCCAGTCTAATTGGATTCTATTCGACTATTTTGCAGTTTAGTCGCACTTTATTTGATGATAGTATTTTTATACTACAATTCTTTGGAGATGTTAATCTTAAATTTTGATAGACCAGACAGGCGTATATAAGCGTATTCACTATTAAATTTGTTTGTGATTGGCAAATTTTTACTTCATTTCGATTCATGAATGAAATCCACGAAGGTTAAATGACAACAGTTTTGAAACAATTAATGATTATAAGAATTTTTGAAGTGGAACTATGAATGTATAATCGCTAGTGCAGCGGACGTGTTGAAAGTCGCTGATGTATAATGCCCTTGAGTAAATGAAGGAGGTTCCCACAGTAATTAATGATGTTAAAGAAGTTGTTAGTGGAGGTTTTTGTGAGTTCTGTGGAAGATTTTGATGCCATATAGATTAATATATGATGAATTTTGGGCCTATTTTTAATGCAGTTTGTGCATTATTTTGTAAGCGAATTATTTTCCGATGGAGTGTATTGTATTTGTCCTTTGAAAATTAATCAAGTGAATTTACTGTTATAATTAACAAGAGTATTGAAAGAATTTGAGATAAGATTTTGAATGAAGATTACCGTCACAAATAATTATAATAATTATTACAACCTTTATTAAACCAGATTGTGACATTAAATGTATAACTAACCTTCATTGGTCGATTATATTGACACGATTATGAAATTACCAACCGGATGAACATGTGGTTAAATGTATTTCTTAAATTAATAATTTGAATAATTTAAATGTTAATATTGTAAATAATGATGTAAATATCTTTGACAATAATGTGGAACGAAAGTAATATTAGAGGCGTGTTTAAAATTTTTGTAATTATCTTCGACAATATTATAAACAATTTCTAATTGTTATAAACATTTATGAGTTTTTGTTATAAACATTTAAGAGTTTGTTTTATACTCTAAACAATGCTTATTAAACATTTGGATGATAATTTAACAAGTTTAGGGATTGTCAGAATAATCCTGTGGTATGTGAGTAAAGCATTTGAAAGATTTGCGTCTATATATATGAGTTGTCTTGCGGACATTTAAAGCGTTTGAAAGAGAACTGGATTCTTACGCAATGTAGCATGAGAAGGGAGCCCATTTGACAAGTGTGCGTCAGGTTGAAGGGTAGATCGCAGCTGGCCCGACAACTGGTTATCAGCGGGCGAGGTCGTCAACATTGAGACCTTGCGCCTATAAATACAAGTGTCATGTTTATTAAAAGAAACCAAATGCTCTATATATGTGTCTCGTCCTGACTTCCTTTTCCAGTCCAAATGTGTTATGAATATTACGTTATTTTGAGCTCGTGGGAGCTAACATATTGTTTGATAACTTTGCAAGTCCTTAAGGTGGACGTAGTCAGATTGACATGGGCTACTGATAGCCACATTTATTTTGTTGAGTTGTTAAAATCATACCCTTTATTTGAAATAAAAGCTTTTGTACAGTTCAAAGTTCTCGTCTTCGTTCTGGTTCATTTTTAAATGTCATGGTGGAGGTTATTGTGGGAGCATACTTTAGAGATCCTGTTGTCAACTCAATCCCCGAGATAATTTTTAAGAGGTAAGTAAAGGTAAGTATGAACCCCCGTCTATTTTGGTGTGTTCCACAATGATTTCCTGTTAACTTCTGTGCTCAAATCTCGATAGTATCTGTCAGTGCCATTTTCGTTGGTGTAGCTGAGCCGGTGCGATTGATTATTGGCAATCCGATTGAGGGGGCGGATATCTGGCAGCCTACTATCCGGGTAAACGGGGACAGTAAGATTGGTGACCCTAAAACGTGGGGCTGGTTCAACATAAGTGGATCACCAGGTTGAACGCCAGTAGGATTGGCAAACCTAAAACGTGTGGCTCGATTAGACTCAAATAAAGAGGTTGATTCTTTGTTAGATGTCTTGGCCAATTGTAGAATTTAAGAGTGTGATTATATAGGAATTAAATGTTGTATTGTATTAGGAAAATTACACTCAGAAAAGATCAGATCTTATACAACTTGAGAAAGGTTAAATAGGCTGGAAACTTAGGAAAATCGCCTATGATCTGGAATCTTATTTTATTTGACCGGCTTATGACATTTTAGTCATATTAAAGATAAAATTAAATTATTTGGATTGTAAATGTAAAATATTTGTGTTAGGATATTTTAAAATGAGCCAGGGAAATTTGAACGTGTGCTCGAGTTTGTTTCAACATGAAGGGTCTTCGAAGGTTAATTATAAGGTAGTTATAAGTTAGATTTAAGACAGAAAATTGATCAAATTTATATATGGTGAAAGGTGTTGCTCAAATGTTGTTATTTTACTCTATTGATGTATGTCCCTACAGCAGTCTATTTTTGAATAATATTGTAATGGCAGATGAAAGTTTGAGGATGATGTTAGAGGAGATGTCAGCTAGCATGAATAGCAGTATGAAGCAGATGAGTGAAAGCATGAAGGAGATGGAAGCTAGGAATACTAGTCGAATGGAGGAGAATGCTAGTAATTTGAAAGCAAGCATGAAGGAGAATATTAGTCGAATGGAGGAGAATATGAAGGTTCTCCAGACCAGTTCTGCTAACTTAGAGGATAACATGTCGCGTTTACAGATTAATACCCTAGGAATCGAGAATACTGTAACTGACATGCGCACAGACGTGTCCAATGTCCATAAAGATTTGTCTAATATGCATAAGGATGTTTCTAATGTTAAATTTGATATTTCTAAGGTGCAGAAAGATCTCACAATGTTGAATTTAGATGTTGCTAATGTCCGAGGTGATATTTCTTGTGCTAGGGCTGAAGTAGTTGTTGTTAAAAATGATGTTGCGACTGTCCAAGACAAGGTTGAGGAAGTCCAAAAAGGAATCCAAAATGTTAGAACTGATGTGTCCAATGTTCAGGTTGATATTAATAACATTCATTCGGATGTAAATGAGGTGCAAAGTGACATAAATAAGATTCAAGTAGAGGTCAACACAGTTTTCGTAGATGTTGCTAAAATCCAAACTGATGTAAATAAAGTCAGGGAAGAAATAGAAAATTCGAAAACACTTTGTACGCGTAATATGAGTGCATTAACGACTAGATTAGTTGATGAGTCAGTTAGAACAACAACGTCTTTAGCAGGTTTAAAGTATGATGTAGAGGTCATGAGAACCCAGGTATTAGACCATAATAGATTATTGAAAGAAGATATCGAAGTAGACATAGCAGAAATGTTAACGGCAAATGTAGCAGTATGGAAAGACGAGTGGAATAGGTCAAGTGGGGAACATGTAACCCAAATTCAGGAACGTATTGAAAGAAAACTTGCCAGTACTCAAATAGATATTAACAATGAAGTAGTACAGATTAGGAAAGATTTAAGCGTCAGGATGGATTCGCTATCCGAGAGACAAGTAGAAGATAGAACACAAATAGGTCAGGATGTGCAAGCATTAAAATCTGCATTAGAGGATCAGATTCATAAAATTGTCTCTGATGTGAATGAAACGTCGAGCAAACTGCAGAATTTGAAGTTAGGAGAGGCTAGTTTGATGGAGACCTACAAAGAAGAGTTAATCAAGAAAGTCTTAACGGAAATCCCTGACAAGGATACAGAAGGCTTGGCTTGCGAAATCAATAGGAAGTATGCCAGAAGATATAACCTAGATCCAGAAGAGAGAGACGTGACTCCTGAAGAACGTATATCCAGATTCAGGGAGGAGGATGACGAGAGGAATATGGAACCTGAGTGGAACTATCGAGATAGTGGGAAAAACTACCCGGATTCATATCCGAGGAACGTGACGGTCATCAGGAATTTTGAAGACAAACCGCAAAAATTCAGCAACACTGATAGTTTGATGCCTATAGAATATGTAAGGAACCTCAAAGATTATTTCATCGAAGCTCACATTCCCCGAGAGGGAGAGATGAAGATAATGGAGAGATTTTTGATTGGAGGACCCCTCGAATGGTTTCGCGCATTTAGATACACATTCAGTAACTTTGACGAGTTTGCAGAGGCATTAATCAAACGATTTTGGTCCATAGAAGCGCAGAATTCGTTAAGAGCGGAGGTGTATTCAAGAAAATACTCAGGTACTCTTCCAACACGGTACGCTGATTTCTTTACGAGTCAATTGTCCCGCTTGAGATTTTTGCAACCCCCATTGTCAACGGAGCAATTAATTGATGCGATTTCTCGTATGCTGCCCGTGGAGGTGAGGAGACTAATCATTTCGTCAAACATCAAGGATTTGACCAGCATGGATGAATTACTGAGGAGGTTAGACTACACAAGTCCAATGCCTAACGTGGTACAGAAAGGTCAAAGGCAGGACTTCAAAGAAATAAATACTGTATATATGGACCAAGTCCAACAAACTGACAAGCCAGATGAAGAGAAAACTGACAATGTAGGTCCTCACAGGAATAATCAGTTTCGAAATAACAGATCGCAAGGTTACCGTCCGTATCAACAGAGAAGAGGCTGGAACTACAATCGAGGAAATTACAACAATGGAAGAGGCAGATATTACAACAATAATGGTTATAACAGAAATTATAATAGAAATAACCAGAACCAAAACAGAAATCAGAATCCTCAAGGTCAGGTTATGACACCCGATCAGTATCAGGAAAGAGAGAGGGAAAGCCAGCAATACCTGAAAGAATTACGGGAAAAAGAAACCGAAAACCAAAAGAAAAGGCAGGATGTTGTAATCGATCCTGGACCTTCTACGAGCCAGCAGAACTTAGAAAATAGAAATACTGGACAGAAGAGAAAGTAGAGAGGAGAGAATGCATTTAACCACACACAACCCAGAGTAGAAGAGATTTATGATTAAGGAACATAGAGGAAATATCATACTAGTGTAAGCCAGTAATAATTCAATTTCGTGTTCAAGAGAGTTGAGGTACTTGTAACACTGAGTTTAAAAAACAATTTGCAACTGTTTTTAAAACGTGGTGAGGGGAGAATGCCCCCGTAAATTGAATTATATAGAGACCACGGTGGCTATATTGGAAATTATAATGAAGGTTATGGCTGTCATAGTTATGACGTGGGTAGTCATGACGTAAGCACGGATGACGCAGACGTTATGCCAGCAGGCTACTTGAGCTGAGATTCTCAGTGACGTCAGCATTTATTCGAGAAAGATCCGAGATCTACGACGCAGTCGCAGGAAAAGTGGAATTCTGCTGAGGAAGAAATTATGCTATTGGAGGGGAGGCTCGAACCAATGAACGATAGTTTGAAGAAAGACGGAGATTGCTGAAACTATGGTATTTTTATTACTTTTTGGAATGCAGAATTGTGGAAATCCATTTGCAGTAGAGGCATTGATCTGGAATTTTGGTGAAATTTATTTTCAGTTTTTGAATTTTGAAAATCCGTCTTGTATTGACGAAGTTGGAACTTCTAGCGATGACGCAGTAACACGCTATGGAAGGGATGGATACGCCCCTCGTGAGGTTTATAAAAGGCCTTGCGCAGAAGAGAGGAGTCTCAGATCATCAGCTCAGATCATAAGCTATTATCATCGAAGTTCATATCATTGAAGCTCAGTTATTATATAGTCATTTCGGTGAGACGTCGAGTGATATTGGTAGAAAGAGTCGTCTTTATAACGCGTGGTGAAGCCACCGCAGTGAGCGAGATTCGAGCATACTAGCAGTGCAAGTTTACTGTGAGTAAAACTAGGTGAAGTTAAAACGCACATTATAACGCATCTACAAGATTAGCTATGAACAGTTAACGGTCGCCTATAAGCTAATTCTATTGTGCAGTGCTGCATTAAGTAATGTAGAAAAGTTGAACAATTTCGAGGAGTTATTTTGGAAGATATTGGCAATTTTAGACGACTGACAAAAGTGATTTTCTCGCCACCTGAGAAGCACTTCGTATGGTCAGATTCTACGCCACGGCTGACACTGCTAGTGAAATAGGGAGACTTTAGATTGCTTTTGTGACACAACGCTACAGTTTGATGGAGCAGTTTAATATGGCAGTTTGTTCTACTATTACCATAACCGAAGAGAAGATGGAAGGCTAAAGGACTTTAATGCAATTGGGACATATTTCAACGGAGTAAGATAGCAGCATGGAACTTCGCTAATTGCCATTCCACACAAGCGAACATGTGGTGAATAACCATCTACACCCATGTTTCGTGGTTCAACGCTGAATACTATCAAACAGCAATGGAAACGATTTCATACTCACTGAATATGAATATTTCTTCGGAAATTACTACAAAAACTTCATGGCGATTTTCTACTGGAACTTCAGGGATTTTTCAAGAGAGGTCAGGGTATTCCCGACTCACAAAGAAGAATTTTGCCGGAAGGATGTCATTCGTCTACACGGAGCAGTGCAATTTCCGGAGGAGGAAGCAGTTCGATTCTCCGAGGGTGCTATTTCCTGTTTCGAGGATGGAGCTCATCTTCAAGTTGGTGAAATGGATCCATCAGCAGTCTTCTTTGGGGAATTTTCCTCTGGAACGTCAATCGGCAGATAAGGTAGTCGTGAACGTTTCCTATTCTCAGTACACCTTGATGAGTTATGCCTTTTTCGACGATTTATTAAGACATTGTTATGTCATGGGCATAGTTAAACGATTTTGGATCAGTTGAGACTGATATTTAGATTTTTCTGTAATTTGCTTATTTTTTTGTAGTCACGATTTGACTGTAAGTTAATGATTTTTATGGCAGATTTAAATTCAGACAGCGTGTTACTTTATTAAAGTAATTCAACCCCAGTTTAATTACTTTGACCAATTTTCTGTCATCATCAAGAAGGAAGAACATTTAAATGATTTTAGAGCGTTAAAATCTCTTACGTTGTCGACGATCTTGGAAATACTAGTCGTTATTTGAATTGATTGCAATACAGACATTTATCGTCAGTTATGAACGACCATTGCATCATAGACAAGTTTGTGAAAGATGAACTTTAATTATGAATTATAGAATGCATTAAAGTCATGAACTTTTGTTAGGAGTTTTTTCTCAATTAGAGATTTATATAATGATGTTTGCATTCCCCAGTCTAATTGGATTCTATTCGACTATTTTGCAGTTTAGTCGCACTTTATTTGATGATAGTATTTTTATACTACAATTCTTTGGAGATGTTAATCTTAAATTTTGATAGACCAGACAGGCGTATATAAGCGTATTCACTATTAAATTTGTTTGTGATTGGCAAATTTTTACTTCATTTCGATTCATGAATGAAATCCACGAAGGTTAAATGACAACAGTTTTGAAACAATTAATGATTATAAGAATTTTTGAAGTGGAACTATGAATGTATAATCGCTAGTGCAGCGGACGTGTTGAAAGTCGCTGATGTATAATGCCCTTGAGTAAATGAAGGAGGTTCCCACAGTAATTAATGATGTTAAAGAAGTTGTTAGTGGAGGTTTTTGTGAGTTCTGTGGAAGATTTTGATGCCATATAGATTAATATATGATGAATTTTGGGCCTATTTTTAATGCAGTTTGTGCATTATTTTGTAAGCGAATTATTTTCCGATGGAGTGTATTGTATTTGTCCTTTGAAAATTAATCAAGTGAATTTACTGTTATAATTAACAAGAGTATTGAAAGAATTTGAGATAAGATTTTGAATGAAGATTACCGTCACAAATAATTATAATAATTATTACAATCTTTATTAAACCAGATTGTGACATTAAATGTATAACTAACCTTCATTGGTCGATTATATTGACACGATTATGAAATTACCAACCGGATGAACATGTGGTTAAATGTATTTCTTAAATTAATAATTTGAATAATTTAAATGTTAATATTGTAAATAATGATGTAAATATCTTTGACAATAATGTGGAACGAAAGTAATATTAGAGGCGTGTTTAAAATTTTTGTAATTATCTTCGACAATATAATAAACAATTTCTAATTGTTATAAACATTTATGAGTTTTTGTTATAAACATTTAAGAGTTTGTTTTATACTCTAAACAATGCTTATTAAACATTTGGATGATAATTTAACAAGTTTAGGGATTGTCAGAATAATCCTGTGGTATGTGAGTAAAGCATTTGAAAGATTTGCGTCTATATATATGAGTTGTCTTGCGGACATTTAAAGCGTTTGAAAGAGAACTGGATTCTTACGCAATGTGGCATGAGAAGGGAGCCCATTTGACAAGTGTGCGTCAGGTTGAAGGGTAGATCGCAGCTGGCCCGACAACTGGTTATCAGCGGGCGAGGTCGTCAACATTGAGACCTTGCGCCTATAAATACAAGTGTCATGTTTATTAAAAGAAACCAAATGCTCTATATATGTGTCTCGTCCTGACTTCCTTTTCCAGTCCAAATGTGTTATGAATATTACGTTATTTTGAGCTCGTGGGAGCTAACATATTGTTTGATAACTTTGCAAGTCCTTAAGGTGGACGTAGTCAGATTGACATGGGCTACTGATAGCCACATTTATTTTGTTGAGTTGTTAAAATCATACCCTTTATTTGAAATAAAAGCTTTTGTACAGTTCAAAGTTCTCGTCTTCGTTCTGGTTCATTTTTAAATGTCATGGTGGAGGTTATTGTGGGAGCATACTTTAGAGATCCTGTTGTCAACTCAATCCCCGAGATAATTTTTAAGAGGTAAGTAAAGGTAAGTATGAACCCCCGTCTATTTTGGTGTGTTCCACAATGATTTCCTGTTAACTTCTGTGCTCAAATCTCGATAGTATCTGTCAGTGCCAATTTCATTGGTGTAGCTGAGCCGGTGCGATTGATTATTGGCAATCCGATTGAGGGGGCGGATATCTGACAGCCTACTATCCGGGTAAACGGGGACAGTACCATACATATCGGCTTTGTTGGTCTTGATGAAGTGAATTCCAAATATGTGAATCCACAACTGACGGTGATACAATTAATCTTGCACATTTGTGAGTGGTAGAGGCAAAGCAAATAGCAAGTGTAACCTATCTAGAGTCATCGCTTTTCGCAGCACTGAGTTCCTGAAGAAAGGTTTCTGCTTGTCACCGGTGCTGCTCCAAGCACTTCTCCAGGTTTTCTCGAGTTCCATCGTCTGTGGATGATTTAGCTGCGTCAATGACTACCTAGGCTACTTTGTACTTTGTGCAGATATTGCACTTATCATATCTAGGCAGACCAACAATCCGTTAAATTCAGTCATAAAAACCCTCAGGAGCATTTCATATTAGATCATATCGCCTTTATGGTCCTGTTGTAAGCTTTATGAAGCTTGGAAGCATTCACTTCTGGGTCCAAGAACTTCTTCAGCCTATCATCTGATAGCAGCGTGTGTTTGTTGAGAACAAGATCCATGATTGGAGGGGGAAAGATTGGAATAATGCCAATGGATTGAGGGAACTTCATTGCATTGAATGGACTTAGTGATTTCATTGCACTTAGGGATTCCTTTCATTGAAATACTGGAAACTACCAATTACAATTCTGTACATTACATAGACTTAGGGTTATTTATCGTTGAAACTGATTGGAGATTTGAAAAGAGCGTGAAATTTTTGTCCGAATACATGGAGCCTATTATCTCCATTTGTCAAAAAAATGGACATACCGGTACTGATTTTATTTATTGGTCCCTCCAATTGTCGTCATAAAGAAGTTCTAGTTGCACATTTAAACCTGGGTATCCTTGGCAGTCAAATATCGTAAATTAATCAATTCAGGGCACGAACATGTCCAAGCAGTACTCTGGTTGTAAGAATTATCTTCACTATGAAATTTAGGGTGGAATTCAGAAACATTTCATGAAAAGACCTTGGCCTTGAAGACTCCTTAAGGAAGCTATTTGCATTTAGGAAGGTTGCTTAAGGAAGGCATCCGAAGGTTCCCTTAAGGCCTCCTTAAGGAGACCTACAAGCCTTCCTTGAGCAGGAATACTATGCACAGTTCTTACTTAAGGGAGCCTTGGCCTCAAAGACTCCTTCACGTCTCCTTGAAGCTGCTCATGTTCTAATGTAGGGGACCAGCTACCTTGAGGTCTCCTTATCACGGGAAGAATGGAGGTAGCCATGGCAGACGAAGACTTCATTGAGTATATTGAAGTGTTAATTCGAGACGAAGACGTGCCAAGACGATACGTCATGGATAATGAGAACCCACTGGAATGATTTTCGGAGCTACATTTCAAAAGACGATATCGTTTTTCCTAGGATGTACCGGTAGTGATAAACGTAATTTTGCCGTTAGTTCACTTTGAAAGATGTCGTAACAGAGAGGACTCCCAATATATCCAATGTTGCAGATTTTAATTACGGTAGTCTACGGTTTTATGCCACCGGAGATTTTCTGGTAAGTGGAATATTCATCAGTATAAAATGAAATGGTGGCACGGAAAGTACCTAATCAAGGTACCTACGGGTACGTCAGGGGCGTATATTCAATTTTTCGGAGGGGAGGGGGGGGGGGGTGGTTATCCTGGAAAATAATTGGGAGTATTCTCAGGGGATTGTCACCGCAAAATACCCAGAGATATCAACCAATATCTTAGAGCTTATAACTTTGTGTAATTATTTTAGATAAGATTCAAAGTTTATGTAGCCTACAATACTTATTTTATACTTAATGAATTTTCTATTATGAACTATGGAGTATGAATGGCAAATATCTAAATATTTGTGAAGTTACTAAGCAGAAAGGTAAATATATATATTTTTTTTACAAGTTGATAATTATTTCTCAAAAGTACCGTACTGTGGAATTCACAATTTTGCCTCACAAGGCTGAGTGTACCCCGTTCCGCCCTCAGGCTAGAATTAAAATTTCTTGGCAGAGCCGGTTAACGAATTCGGAACTCCGGGGCGGCAGCCAAGAATACTAGCCACTGCACCACGAGTTACTCTAATTTCAATCATAATATTGTTTATAACTTAGCCAATAAGTTAAGATTAGGGTACAACCAAATTTACAATTACTTTATGCTCTTTCCAAAGCAACAGTTTCTTAATTTCTATTGTTTTTTCGGGGGGGGGGGGCTGGAGCTCCCTCAGCACCTCCCATATATACGCCCCTGGGGTAAGTCCCCATTCTTTTGTTGGTTGGGTACGGTACTGCAGTGTAGGCAATAATGTATTGTTTATTTATTGAAGATATTTTGACTACGGTATTGTATAATATTCATATCCCACGATAATTTGGCTCCGCCTGATTGTTGACAGACTGAAAACAGTACATTTCACAGGAAAAGAGCCGTAATTAGAAGTGTAGGCCTATCGGTAGTTCACCTGCTTATATACCGGTACCGTACCAGTACATAAGTTGCACGATTAGTCTGTTAATTTTGATGAAAAACTTTCATAATTCCAGTACCGATGCACGGCCCTATGATAACATAACCTACAATACCTGTTCCGGTAATGACCTATAACTTCGGCACACGCATTGGGTGACTTCTCGTAATCGCGGGCGTGGTGGCTCAGCGGTCTAGCTGTATGCTTATCACCAAGGCGGTCCGGGTTCGATTCCCAGTCAATGCATGTGAGATTTTCGAAGTGAAATGCCATGTCCTGTGGTTCGGATTCCACGTAAAAAGGAGGTCCCGTGGCTCATAATCACAAGATTCACAGTCACGTAAAACTTCAATCTTCCTTCCTTGACTTCTCGTAAACATGCAAACAACTGATAGCTCTGTAATACGCAATATACTAGTTAGCACATAGACCTACGTAAATAGCCTACAAGCCAACAGACAAAAATTCAACACACCCAAGTACAGGAGGCTGATTACCAAGATGTCCCAATGAACAACAACAACAACAACTTTATATCAGGCAAAATAGTTAATTTATGTAGGGAAAACCAGTTTGCTATTGACTGCACTAATTGGAGAGACACCCCAGACATTAATGGCAAGAGTACCAGTGTTTCCACCACTACTGTTCGCCTTTATAAATTAAAATAAGGTATGGTGGTCAGTTAATGAATTCTAATAAATTGTATTTCTAGGATAGGCCTATATTTTGCTTCATCACAGTGCCTCAAATCATCTTTGAATTTCCTATAAAAAAGTGTAACTTATTAATACTCTAGGTGCAAGTCATTATACCGGCTGTTGCTGTTTCATTCAGGACCTTGGACATCATGGTCATCAATCCTTGTACTCGAATACCTGTATGTATAACATTATTGGTTATTTTGTGTCTGTAATTGATGCTAGGGTTAAGGAGGTGGCGGCTTGTAGGAACCATCCCAGTATTTGCCTGGAATTGAAAAGGAGAATCGCAGATGGCTTACATGAGGATTGAACCCACCTCTTCCCAGTTTTTCCTCATAAAGTGCGGGTAACTCGTTCTGGCGAGAATTGAAAATCCTTATAGGAACTGGATTCCGACCCAGTACATACCCCACGAACAGAAGAACCAGGCTGTTGCAATTCATATAATGTAGCTCAATGCATTCATGACAACGTTATTGGTTGTACGTCCCTTTTAACTAATTCGGCTTTAAAAGAGACGCCGGGGTGCCGGAATTTTTCCCCTAAGGGGATCTTTAACGTGCCAGTAAATCTACTGACACGGCTCCCTCACATTTGCACGCCCTTATATGCAAGCTGACTGCGCCAGGATTTGATCCTGCAACCTTGGGCACAGCCAGCAAGAACGTTACCGCTGAGCCACGCAGCCAGTCCCTATATGCTAAAGCAAGTAGTTAGTATTCCTCCTACACCAGTGGGATATCCTTCTGGGGAAGCTGACTTCAATGTGCCACCAAAAAAATAAAAAAATAAACTAGCCTTTCTATGCTACAGACTGGTTACATAAAACTTCTAATTGGAAATACGTATTATTTGAGAAAATGAATGTTGACTTACCTTCCTTATCACAAATATATAACAACTTTCTGATTGACGACACAATAATATTTTATTGGCCATGTGCAGGCTATGCATCACCAAACGTAACAGTGGCATTAAATTCTGAATCGTACAAAAACAATGTTAACATTACTGTAATTAGTCTGACTTTTCAGACTGTATGTGGTGATCTACGGGGAGTAAGCCAGTCTAGTGCTTGCAGGACTGTCTAACGTACATCCGAGCATTAAGCACAGCAACTTCCAACCTGTACAAGATTCCCAAGCTCCCAGGAAGAGTTTGATAGGAGGCAGAGATTTATTTTTCCAAATGGGGCATTTCCCAATTGTCAGTGGATGCATCGATTGTACCCACATACTTATCAAAAGCCCTGGTGGACCAATGGCAGAGGTCTATAGAAACAGTAAAGGTTTCTTCTCTCTCAATATTCAGTGTGTTGCAGGTCCTGGCCTTGAAATTTGTGACGTCGTTATTCGATAGCCTGGATCTGCTCACGATGCAAGAATATTAAAAAAAAAGGGCTTTATAAAGTTAAGATTCGATGAACGAGAGATGAAAGGCTTCCTGTTAGGTGATGCGGGCTATGCCCAATCAAATTACTGTTCCACACCAGTACCGGATCCTCGAACTGGGCTTCCTGTTAGGGGATGCGGGCTATGCCCAATGAAATTACTGTTTCACACCAGTACCGGATCCTCGAACTGCAGCTGAGGAACGATATAACCGTGCACACAAGGCAACGCGGAGGTCAGTGGAAAGGATGTTCGGCATAAGGAAGAGAAAATTTCCTTGTTTGAGTAGGATATTAAGCGACAAAGGGAGGACCACTACCAGAATAATTGCAGCATGTGCTGTGTTGTAGAACATTGGCATATTAAATGACCAAGATTTTGTTGATGATGAAGAACAGGTAATCGAAATTGAATGAGTCTCTGTGCAAAACGCTGGGAACAACATGCGCTATATGGCAGTGAGACAAGCATTTATTGAGAGGAATTTTTTTGGCTAAGAAGTAGCCACTCACATGCCATAGTTATTTATACATAAAAGCTACAGCCATGCCTGGCTGGCAGTAATTTGTAAGGGTCCCTTGTTTCGGTTACAGGTGACGATGGTCAACGGGTTTGAAAGTGGAAGAGGACTCCATGTCCCAACGGTGGATAAAGCGGACGAACTGTCTTAATGCTCTGGGGATTACAGGTAGATCACAGGTTTCAAGTTCATTATTGTTATTTGGGATACTAACAATAATATTAGTAATAAAGGCTGAGGGAAACCCGTCTTCTTGGGCCCAATATCTGAGAAGCCAGGCTCTGCCTGTCACGAGCCAGGGCAAAGGGTGAGTGTTAGAGGAGTAACACCTCTATAAAAAACCTTGGTCCAGCTGGCCTGGCTGGTAGTACTTTGTAAGGGTCCCTTGCCTGGGTTGCAGGTGAAAATGGCCTTCGGTTTTGAAAGCGGAAGAGGACTCCGTGTCTCAACAATGGAATGAGCGGACGAATTGTCTTCAAGCTCCGGGGGTTACAACCTAGGTTCTACAGGGCACCAGGGAATGTTCTCCGCAGCGACTACGTGCAACTGCCAGGGGTAGCATCAGCAGTTTAGTTGGCAGGACAGCGGTACGTGTGGTGTGTGTATTGCAGTAAGCGAGCGTTCAGATATATTATTGGAAGAGTGCAACAGTATACAGACGGTAATGTTTACTACTGAAGAGATAACTTTTTTGGTGGAATACGTTTTTCGTGAGGTGGATCGGTTTACAGAAATTGTAAAACTGTAATTTCAGGTGAGGGTTCCTAATTCAAAGCGTCCAAACCGGGATACCATTCAGGATGTACCGGGAATAGGCCGGCCTAAGCTTTTAACGGACGAAAAAATTTATGAAATTTCCGATATAATGCCGCGTAATCCAAGTTAATCAACACGCAAATTAGCTCAAGAAAGTTTTCGAAAATATGTGTAGACGTGTTGAAGTCTGTCTTAGAATACTCCTAACATCTGTTATGAATGGCTGTAGTGAGTTTACTGTTTGTTATGATACAAGCGGCAGCCGTGCTGCCAACGTAACTGCTGATGCTAGCTCTCGCAGCAGCAAGCAAGCACTGCGGAGAACATTCCCTGACGCCCTGTATTACCGGGAAGGAGCGGTCCGACCCACACCAAGCATCATGGAATGTCGTCAATAAGAAGACACTGCCATAGGTGGTAACTACTGCTCCTGGGAGTGCACGTTGGCGTTTGGATTCTGAGGAGCCTACATCTATTAGATGCCTGTCCAGTGTCCATTATCAGCCGAGGCACTTAATGAAGATCCGGTGATTGCTGATTCGACTCTACATGAAATGACTGACGCAATGAAGTTGTTCATTAATTATTGTTTTGATTGTTTTTTCCAAGAAATTAATTAAAGCTTGTTTACGATGTGTTTCGAAATTAATTTACATGTAACACCCAGAATCTAATCATGGAATACTCGGTGCTCGTTATTCTCTCTCTATTTCCTTTTGCACAAGTTAGTATTGTAAAGTGTTTGTTTCTAGTCTGTAATGTATGTTTTCATTATTTCTATTATACTTTTCCTTTTTGTTCCTCAAATGTGTATTCCTTTCTCTCTCATTCCTTCATTGAGGCAATTTGTATTTTTGGACCTGATATGTCAAGAAGAAACATTGGGTTCACGCCTGCGTTTCTTAATATTGTTAACACCGAGCATCATAGAATGTCGTTAATAAGAAGACACTGCCATATGTGGTAACTACTGCTCCTAGGAGTGCACCTAGGCGCGGCCACGTGTCTTACATGAAGGGGCGCGACCACGTGTGTTACATGAAGGGGCGCGACCACGTGTGTTACATGAAGGGGCGCGACCACGTGTGTTACATGAAGGGGCGCGACCACGCGTGTTAAATGAAGGGGCGCGACCACGTGTGTTACATGAAGGGGCGCGGCCACGTGTGTTATATGAAGGGGCGCGACTACGTGTGTTACATGAAGGGGAGCGGCCACCTGTGTTATATGAAGGGGCGCGACCACGTGTGTTACATGAAGGGGCGCGACCACGTGTGTTACATGAAGGGGCACGACCACGTGTGTTACATGAAGGGGCGCGACCACGAGTGTTACATGAAGGGGCGCGAACACGAGTGTTACATGAAGGGGCGCGACCACGTGTGTTACATGAAGGGGCGCGACCACGAGTGTTACATGAAGGGGCGCGACCACGTGTGTTAAATGAAGGGGCGCGACATCTTGTGTTACATGAAGGGGCGCGACCACGCGTGTTAAATGAAGGGGCGCGACCACGTGTGTTACATGAAGGGGCGCGGCCACGTGTGTTATATGAAGGGGCGCGACTACGTGTGTTACATGAAGGGGAGCGGCCACCTGTGTTATATGAAGGGGCGCGACCACGTGTGTTACATGAAGGGGCGCGACCACGTGTGTTACATGAAGGGGCACGACCACGTGTGTTACATGAAGGGGCGCGACCACGAGTGTTACATGAAGGGGCGCGAACACGAGTGTTACATGAAGGGGCGCGACCACGTGTGTTACATGAAGGGGCGCGACCACGAGTGTTACATGAAGGGGCGCGACCACGTGTGTTAAATGAAGGGGCGCGACATCTTGTGTTACATGAAGGGGCGCGACCACGTGTGTTACATGAAGGGGAGCGGCCACGTGTGTTATATGAAGGGGCGCGACCACGAGTGTTACATGAAGGGGCGCGACAACGTGTGTTACATTAAGGGGCGCGACCACGTGTGTTACATGAAGGGGCGCGACCATGTGTGATACATGAAGGGTCGCGACCACGTGTGTTACATGAAGAGGCTCGACCACGTGTGTTACATGAAGGGGCGCGACATCTTGTGTTACATGAAGGGGCGCGACCACGTGTGTTACATGAAGGGGCGCGACCACGTGTGTTACATGAAGGGGCGCGACCGCGTGTGTTACATGAAGGGGCTCGACCATGTGTGATACATGAAGGGTCGCGACCACGTGTGTTACATGAAGGGGCGCGACCACGTGTGTTACATGAAGGGGCGCGACCATGTGTGATACATGAAGGGGCGCGACCACGTGTGTTACATGAAGGGGCGCGACCACGTGTGTTACATGAAGGGGCGTGACCACGTGTGTTACATGAAGGGGCGCGACCACGAGTGTTACATGAAGGGGCGTGACCGCGTGTGTTACATGAAGGGACGTGACCGCGTGTGTTACATGAAGGGGCGCGACCACGTGTGTTACATGAAGGGGCGCGACCACGTGTGTTACATAAAGGGGCGCGACCACGTGTGTTACATGAAGGGGCGCGACCACGTGTGTTATATGAAGGGGCGCGACATCTTGTGTTACATGAAGGGGCGCGACATCTTGTGTTACATGAAGGGGCGCGACCACGTGTGTTACACGAAGGGGCGCGACCACGAGTGTTACATGAAGGGGCGCGACCACGAGTGTTACATGAAGGGGCGCGAACACGAGTGTTACATGAAGGGGCGCGACCACGTGTGTTACATGAAGGGGCGCGACCACGAGTGTTACATGAAGGGGCGCGACCACGTGTGTTAAATGAAGGGGCGCGACATCTTGTGTTACATGAAGGGGCGCGACCACGTGTGTTACACGAAGGGGCGCGACAACGTGTGTTACATGAAGGGGCGCGACCACGTGTGTTACATGAAGGGGCGCGACCACGTGTGTTACATGAAGGGGCGCGACGATGTTTGTTACATGAAGGGGCGCGACCACGTGTGTTACATGAAGGGGCGCGACCACGTGTGTTACATGAAGGGGCGCGACATCTTGTGTTACATGAAGGGGCGCGACATCTTGTGTTACATGAAGGGGCGCGACCACGTGTGTTACATGAAGGGGCGCGACGATGTTTGTTGCATGAAGGGGCGCGACCACGTGTGTTACATGAAGGGGCGCGACGATGTTTGTTGCATGAAGGGGCGCGACCACGTGTGTTACATGAAGGGGCGCGACATCTTGTGTTACATGAAGGGGCGCGACATCTTGTGTTACATGAAGGGGCGCGACCACGTGTGTTACATGAAGGGGCGCGACCACGTGTGTTACATGAAGGGGCGCGACATCTTGTGTTACATGAAGGGGCGCGACATCTTGTGTTACATGAAGGGGCGCGACATCTTGTGTTACATGAAGGGGCGCGACATCTTGTGTTACATGAAGGGGCGCGACATCTTGTGTTACATGAAGGGGCGCGACATCTTGTGTTACATGAAGGGGCGCGACCACGTGTGTTATATGAAGGGGCGCGACCACGTGTGTTACACGAAGGGGCGCGACATCTTGTGTGACATGAAGGGGCGCGACCACGTGTGTTATATGAAGGGGCGCGACCACGTGTGTTACACGAAGGGGCGCGACATCTTGTGTGACATGAAGGGGCGCGACCACGTGTGTTATATGAAGGGGCGCGACCACGTGTGTTACATGAAGGGGCGCGACATCTTGTGTGACATGAAGGGGCGCGACCACGTGTGTTACATGAAGGGGCGCGACATCTTGTGTGACATGAAGGGGCGCGACCACGTGTGTTACATGAAGGGGCGCGACATCTTGTGTGACATGAAGGGGCGCGACCACGTGTGTTATATGAAGGGGCGCGACCACGTGTGTTACACGAAGGGGCGCGACATCTTGTGTGACATGAAGGGGCGCGACCACGTGTGTTATATGAAGGGGCGCGACCACGTGTGTTACATGAAGGGGCGCGACATCTTGTGTGACATGAAGGGGCGCGACCACGTGTGTTATATGAAGGGGCGCGACCACGTGTGTTACACGAAGGGGCGCGACCACGTGTGTTACATTAAGGGGCGCGACCACGTGTGTTGCATGAAGGGGCGCGACCGCATGAAGGTTCAATAAGTAAATGAGTACATGAATTAGGATACATCGGTTGCATGGTGTACTCTAGAATATATCTGCTGTGTTAAATATGGCAACAACCTCACTTTTTTGTCTGAAGAGGTGGTGGGCATTAGGAAGCCAGTATTCGCTGTCACGCAAGCAAAGTTGGCCAACCTGCGGGGTGACGTGGCTTGAGGCTGCACTGCATTATTTATAACTTCCTCAAATTAAATAAATAGTAAGTTCTTTGGATTATAACGATGAATTAGCTCAGGAATCTCAATCAACCTAAGAAGAAATAGCTCTGGCCTAAGGGCTGTATTCATATTGGCTTATATTAATTGTACTCCTAAACCTAATAGATCATTAATATGTTTCTATGGAGCAATTTCCAGTTAATATTAACCCCAGGATTTGCAGGAGACAAGTGAATGAGGGTTTGCATGTGGTGATGATAATAATAGTAGTTATGTGTAGGGTAAATGGATGGATAGTAACACCAGAGAATGACGCCCTAAGAGACCAGGAACCAAGTGGCCTGAGGATGGGAAGATGGCCCATGGAGAGAGAATGAGAGCCGCATGGATGATCAGAAAGGCGAATCCTAAAAGTACTGCGTGATCCTTCTGGGTTCATTCGCGCACAATAATAATAATAGTGTGCGTTTATCCGGAGATCGTACTTTCAAAAAACTTGGCGATTACAGCGGATATCCAAAAAGAGGTTTCTCCACGAGGATTTTCCACATTCCCTCCACCCAAATGCCGGGATAGTACCTTACTTCAAATCCCGGGATGCCTACCCCATCCCTGTCCCTAATACTATTCCACCCACCCATGTAGTCATCGCATAAATACAAGTTCAATTTACACCCAATCAAACGGTGCTTATGTCCCTTGAATGAATTAACAACAAAATTGTAACATGGTGGCGACAGACTTTGCCTGACAAGTTCCCTGATGTTGCCACAAACTTCCCTGATATTAATTTAGTGGATAATGTATTAATTATATAATCTTGCTTATATGGTACCTCCCCTCTTGCCTAACGATTCATTTAGAGATAATTTAGTCAGCAATGGGAATCGCGCTACATTTTTCGCCACGCCAGGTTACGGCTGCAAAATAATTGTCACGCGCTCGACGCAAAGTGTGTTGTATTTTAGATTTTTTTTAAGTTTCTTCACATTTCCCTGAATTTGTGTACACATTTGCGAATGTCCCTGACATTTCCGTGATATTCCAGAGAGAGAAATGTCCCCAATTTCCAGGCTCTGTAGCCACCATGTGGAACGATAACAGGTAAGACACAAACAACGATGAAGAAATCATTCTTCCAAAAATGTCTGCCTATAATAAATAGGCTGAAATTCGAAATTTTCCCAAAGGTGAACCATCCACTAAATTAACCAATTATTTCCATAAAATAGCTTAAAGCTTTTGTGTACGCGCCTCTTACGCCATTGAACGAAGTGTCGTGCTACACAACTACTATATAGGCTACTGAGGCACAATAGACGAAGTATGATGTTTCATTTGAGGTGCTTCGACGTCGTGGTCATTTAGGCCTGTGAAGGCTACTTGGGATTGTGTGGAATTTGTCTGTTAACCTGTGCTATTGTGGTGTGTATTTGTAGTTCAGGTTAAGATTGGGGAGGAGGTGACCGTGACCTTAAGTTAGGTATCAACCTGGCATATGCCTGGAGGAGAAGGGGGAAACCACGGAAAACCACATCCAGGATGGCTGAAGTGGGAATCTAACCCAACACCTCAGACCATAATTAATTTCCTTGGCAGAGCGGGAAATCGAACCATGACCTGAAGTTCCTATCCCTGGTAACCATACTTTATTCCGTAAGTCCCGTTTGAATCCCATTGCTAACTGTGTAGTTTCCCCCATTTCTTTCCACACACCCTCGAGGCAATTACCGGGATGGTACAAGTCCCGGGACACCACAAATTCTTTACCCTTTACAGCTACACACACCACTTGTCACCACACAAACACAAATATCAGGCAACATCCATCCAAATGCACTGGGCTGATGACCAAGATGTTCCTAGAACTTAAAATATTTTTACAAGAAAACAGAAGAACAGAAATATATCAAAATTTGCAGAATGAACTAAAATATACAGAAATTATTAGTAGGCAAAAATATTCCTCTATAGTGGGGATCGAACACACCACGTAGTGGTCTGGAAGCTAACACCATACCCCGAGTCCACATCATCGTTTAGGGTTTTGGTCCCAAAGAGCTATACAAGACCGCTTTTTTCGCGTTTGTAACTGAGGTTTTATTGTTTTAAAGGGTTGAATAGCGAAGCCAAGACATATTATATAATCTATTTTGTGCCTCTCATGTTTTCGAAACAAAATGCATGAAATATGAACGACCTTCTCTATTTGTCCCAGTGTTTACTTTCTGAAGTAATCAACAGCCCATCGGTGTCCACATCTTTATCCGATTAATTCTTTGAGACCACTTTTATCCCAAACCGCTGCCGCTACTTCATGAAGTGGACTTCCTGTCAGATGATGTACGAAAAGAATTACACTATATGACGGCGAAATGTAGTCATGTCATGAAACCACGCGTCAGATTGTGCATCTGTACCTTTTTACATCATATGCCGGCTTTTCGTGAAGTAACTGATTTCACTATCTGACTACAACATATACAAGAGTGACCGATTTAATAGTTACATGATCATTGTTGGTCTCTGCCAGAGCCTGGATCCGATCCTCAGTTTAACACCTATAGCTACGCCGTAATGTTACTAGTATTATCTTATTGTTAGTTTTACTTATAGTAGCCTGTTTTCTTAATTAGACATCGGTCTCAATATTTTTAGATAATCATAATTGAAATTCAACTTGTTTCAAGGAGCAGTTCTCTATGTTCTGCCTCCGATTTCATAACTAACTGTACATGCAATAAAAACTCTGGTGTCTCAATGAGAATTTCTTTCAACATGCTAAAAAAAAGGGCTAGAGCCATAATAAGCCATACCGTAATGCAACAATAGCAAACAATTTGGGATACAAAATAAACTATTTGTGAGTATTCTTCTTCCTATTCTGACGATTATTATTGTTATTTAAAGGGGTTATACAGCAAAGGAATGTGCCCCTATCTTTTCACTCTACTGGCTAAGTTACATCCACAACAATAGTCTACGAGTTCAGCAGCTGCTTGCAACGTTCTATAGTATACTTTTTATTTTAATAAGTAATGCACGGGTTCAATTTCATAGATATAAGATTTATTTCCACACATCTCATTTGGTACATGAATTTTGCTCTTTCATAAGAAGTATCTGCTGCACTTGTAGTCGCAAATCTTGTTCTTGTACTTTGAGTTTCTGTTCCTGAATCCTCAAATCAGCTTCCTTTATTCTGAGTCTTTGCTCCTTCAGCTTGAGATTACTTTCTGTGACTCGCTTACTATGCAGTTCTAGTTCTTGTTCCATCAGGGTTTGGAGCCGCAGACACCTCAGATCCATGTCTTTATCTTCAGAGCCACTGCAGGAGGCTCTCTCCTTCTTTTCGTCATTCGAAGTGGGTCTGAAACATATGAAACCTACAGGTAACTCATATTATGAACAAGATCCATTGATAATTCATGAAAACTATAGGTTATAATAAATGGGCTTTTTATAAAGATAACATTATTTTACTGTGATGTTATTACAATGTTATATGTGCGGAAATATTCATAGGAATGGGGTGAAATGAGAGTCATTGCTGACGAAAGATTTTGGCCTTTTCACTGTCCTTTATAATAGATATTCAGGAGGTTAGAAGTTTCTGGCAAGCACTGCTTATAAGAATGGTTCTTCGGTTCCTTAGTTTAGGGGCTGCAAAACCGCGGTCATTTAGCCCTGTGTACTTCGGGTGTGTGTAGAATTTGTCTGATAACCGGTGTTAATTGTGATGGCTATATTAGTGTGTGTTATCTGAGATTCAGGTAGAAGGACTGCAGACGATTAATTTTTTGCAAGTAGTTCGTACTTTTGCCACCAATTGTTACCATCCACGACACCTAGCTGCGGACGCGGCTACTAAATGTCATCGCAGTCAGCACCCGGTGGCGAACGTTGGAACTAATAGAGCGTTATCAAACTACCCTAATAATTTTAACTTTCACAAGTGTAATTAGTGGAAGGTTCTTTTTCATGCCATAAATCTATGACATGGGACCACCGGCTCTACTTCCCCTCCGAAGGAAGGCATACTGAGGGATTTTATCGCTCTTAAAAATCCGGCCGGTTTGAACCCGCGATCTTGGGCATAGAAGCTCAGGATGCTACCAACTACGCCACCGAAGTCGCTTGTTTATAAGAATACTTTCAATTTAATACAGTTTATAGGAATACTTTCAAATTAATTCAATTTTTTGAAATTTAAAACTATAGCCACTCTGGGCATACCAGATGGAATTTGGTGTTCACAAACGTCCACTCAGGGTCACAATATTGGCTTTGGTAAATAATTTGAAAACAAGTGAAACTGGCAGCATTGCTTTGTAGACTTGCTGTGGATGTTCAGGAGCAACTACAGCGATCACCCCGTAAGTCTTTAAAGTCTCTGTCGCAGGAGAGTGGGTATTCATGTAATGTGTTAGAGAGGTGCGAAGAAGTCCGGGTCCGTTCAAGAGTTTGCTTGACACATACAAGGCTAAAATGGGTGGAATACTGTCTTTAGTTCAGGTTGACCCTTGTTCAAAATCCTGGCAATAGTTCACAGACTAGGCATGGTTTCACCTAACCAGTTACGTAAACTCACAGAACACATACATTTGGTTAGCACAAAATCACTTAGCATGCACAAAGACACCTATTCAACCATTGAAAGACGTTTGGTATGCACTATCAGCAGAGAGAATAGTGAACACCAAAGTGTACAGACGCACGTCCAGTAAATTCATTGAGCAATTGGATAACAACGATTTGCGTCAGGGGCACGTTCAATAGGACGGTGCCACTTGCCGTATGTCGCTTGAGTGGCGCTGAACCAAAGTTACTTTGACGACTGCATAATCTCCAGGAATTTGTGGTCACAGAGATCACCGAATTTGATCTCGGCAGACTTTGTCTACGCTACACACCCAAGGACTTTGAACATCTAAATGAGAATGATACATGTACTGACAACCTTCAACGGCAAAGTAATCTCCCAGATATTCCGCACATTTAAGATGCAATAGCACGTTACTAGCTTCCTTCTTGTCAAATGAAATGAAAACCATGTGCTATATGAATCACCATGTACTTACAAATAATTTACATACTACAAGAAATAATGGTAAATAACAAAAGTAATAATAATAATGTTATTAGTTTTACATCCTTTATAACTACTGTGGCATTTAGAGACACAGAGTTGCTCGAATTTCATCCCAAAGGGGATCTTTAACGGGCCAGTACATCTAATGACATGGCTCCCTCGCGTTTGCACACGCTCAAATGCCAGCTGACTGCACCAGGATTCGATCCTGCAGCCTAGGTAACAGCAGGCGAGAACGTTACTGCTGAGCCACGCAGTCGGTGCCTTAGTGAATATCAGTAAAGCTATTACGCCTTATAAAAACCTAAGGATGTGAGTGTGTCTTCTGCCGAAAAATAGCGAATCGCTAGTTGACGATAATTTCAAAGAAATTGGTGACTCAGATACTGAACTCGATATTGAACAGGACGACTGTATCGGAAACGATTTATAATTGAATCTTCTGAAAAACGCACGTCACAGATTCTACTTTTGATCGACAATGGGTCATCTTTCCGCGAAATTACTCTCACCCATTTCGCAAACAGATTTGTTTCTTTGGCCGAGTGAAAAATTGTCTACCATCAGCTTTTCCTCCTTAAACCGATTTACATCCAGGAACAAAACAGTATGACTTTTTTTTCTAAACAGTAGAAGATTTAGTTGTTTGCACACAGAAATCACTGCACAAACTAACACAGACATTCGTAAAATGTTACAAAGAAACAAATTTCCTCTTATATATGACTTCTTGCGCACACGATATTACAGTACTATCCTCGAGGACTCCATGCCGCATGCGCTTGTGATTCGGAGACTTCCGCGCCACACATTACCGGGACCATGAACGACAATTCTTAGAGAGCAGATTGATGACACTGTTTATTTCTATTCGTCATGCTACTATTAATATTATTATTATTATTGACGAGATGCAGTTATGCAGATGGAAGGCATACCACAATGTTTCTAACCCTCCTGAAGGAATACTTCCAGCAAAGCTAGAAACTTCGTATGGGTTAAGCTTGAACCTCCACCTAATTGAAAGTATGCTTGCTAGAGTGGAGGCTGTCAAAAAGGCAAAGATGTGTGCAAACAGCATTTTGACAAGCACAGCGATGGTTCTTTCAAACTTCACCTTTATTCACATGCGAGTGTCCAGATACTTCTCATCACATAACGTATAACCAACATGGCTCTCTGTATTAACAATCCCAGACTCCATAGAAATGGGAATAATAACGGGTAGGAAAACACTGTTCTGCGAACAATTTTAAAACTATCTCTTTGACAAACCAGTTGGGCTTTTCTCTTTCGGTGTACCGACATTGCCATCCTTATAGATTTCTTCGATTACATCTTTCTCCATTTCTTCAACCAGCTCGATGATAGGTTCTTCATACTGGTGCCCCTTTGCCCTGCTTATCTTCAGTGATATGTCTCTGTCCAGGGCAAAAGTTATCTCAATGTCCACCTGCCCCAAAAGAATATCCACAGCTGGGTCATGTTGCGGAGAAATTTTGGTCGAAGACCCGCCACCAGTCCTCATCTGCTCCCTCTTCTCCTGACACAATTGCTTCTTACGTTTGGTTTTATCGTTGTCCCATATTTTCTTTATTTGTTCAACAGTTTTCAGAAATGAAAAAAAATCCAAATTAAAATATATCAGAAAGGTTGCATATTATTCACATACCTTTATGGGAGTCATTAGAAGTTGATTTCAATTTGACACTTTGACAATTGACACTGCTGAACCTCATATATGTGCTAAAGTTCGTAAATATGCGTTTTATTACTGCTATTTTAAAAACGGCTGCCATGTTTCGATAGCGCTTGCATCTCGTTCAACTGTCTTCAAGGCTCACTCTAGCGGCACGCACCGAGGCGCACACATTGTTGCCAACATGTGAGATACAAAATCACTGTTGATAACAAGATGTGGGATACAAAATCACTGTTGATCCAAAAAAATCATCGGGGCGCATTAGGCAGTAACCATTGCCAAAACTCATTGATCTGGGCGTGTTAGGCTGTAACCATTGTCAAAACCGTTGGATTGGACAAAACGAAGGTTAGAATGGTTGGGTGCAGGTGCGGCCTTGGCCGCGCACATCTAGCGGGGCACGGTTGACACAAAACCATTGGTCTGAGCACGTTAGGCTGTAACCATTGTCAAAACCACTGTTGTTTGGCCTCCTAAAGTGCTTATTATTTACAACCACCCTACAACATATCTGGGGGACTTCAATAGCCACCATGAACAATGGAAATACAGGCTGAGTAACGAAAATGGAAATGCATTGGTGGACTGGGCTGAGGAGCATGATATACATCTTGTTTTCGATGCTAAGGATCGGGGCACTTTCAGATCTGGTGCCTGGAACACTGACCACAATCCCGATCTCTGCTTTGTCTCGTCTGACTGCAGCGGCAGACCACTGCCAGTAACAAGAAAGGTCCTTGGAGACTTCCCACATAGCCATTATTGCCCAATTTTTCTTGAATTCGGGATCAGTATCCCTTTAATAAGAGCGCTTCCCAGGCCCAGATGGAACTTTCAAACGCTAACTGGACCATATTCTCAGAAAATGTAGATAAATGTGAGGGATGGATCCCTCCAGTAAGTTCAAACTACAAGCGGTTCGTTCAAGCTGTAATTAGCACGGCAAAGAAGTGTATCCCTCGCGGTTTCCGTAAGGAGTATATTCCAGGATGGACAGAGAAATGTGAAAACCTATACAAAGAATTCTGTGAAACTAACGAGCATGAAATAGCAGATGAATTGCTGAATAACATCAACGCAGCAAAACGAATAAAGTGGATCAAAACTCTCGAATCTCTGGACTTTCGTACATCAAGTAGGAAAGCTTGGTCTTTGCTCAGGAAGCTAGGTGGTAGTACCCCAAGAGACCGCATATACGATGCTATCACCCCTAACCAAGTTGCAGCAAACATTGTGTCCACTTCCAGTTCACCTCAAGTACGTACACATACTATTGCAGCTAAGAAGAAATTAAAGGTACTCAAAGCAGAATGTAGAGCTGATACTGAGTATTGTCTTCCATTCAGCACCGAAGAAGTAGCAACTGCCATAAAAGAAAGGAAACCAGGGAAAGCCCCAGGCTTTGATGGCATTCACGCTGAATTTCTGTTGCACTGTGGCAAGTATATGAAACAGTGGCTAGCTAAGTTCTTCACAAATATCCTGCAAGCCAGCAACATACCTCATGAAATGAAACGCGCGAAAGTTATAGCCTGATTGAAGCCAGGTAAAGCAAATGACAAGCCAGAAAATTATCGCCCCATAGCATTACTAAGTATGATGTATAAGCTACTGGAAAGAATGGTGTATAACAGAATCTGTCAAAAGTTCTTCAAATTTATACCGGTTGAACAAGCCGGATTCAGACCTAACCGCAGCTGCACAGACCAAGTCCTTTCTCTAACAACCTTCATAGAAGCAGGTTTTCAGAATAAAGAGAAGACATCAATAGCATTCATTGACCTAACAGCTGCATACGACACTGTCTGGAGGCAAGGTGTCATACTGAAACTCCTTCAAGTGATATCAAGTATGACAATTAGCCATCTCATCAATGAAATGCTCAGTAACCGATGTTTCCAAGTAATTATGAGCAACTGCATCAGCTCACAAATGAAGCTGAACAATGGCCTGCCACAAGGATCGGTCCTTGCCCCTCTTTTGTTCAGTCTATATATATCAGATATGCCTGAAACAATGTCAAGGAAGTTTGGGTATGCTGATGACTGGGCCCTTGCTACGAGGCATAAAGAACTTGAAACAAATGAAACCATACTGACCAATGACTTATCAACTATTGGAGTATATTTCCGGAAATGGAGGTTACAGCCAAGTGCCACGAAGACAGAAGTATCTACGTCCCACCTAAGCAACAGGCTGGTCAACAAAGAGCGCACTGTTCATTTTGAAGGAAAATTGTTGAGACATAATAGGAACCCGAAATATCTAGGGGTTACATTTGATAGAACGCTCAGTTTTAAGGAACACCTAACAAAAACAGCTGCCAAAATTAAAACTCGGAATAACATCCTTCAAAAACTGTGTGGTGCATCTTGGGGATCTTCTGCATCAACACTGCGCACCTCAGCTCTGGGTCTGGTTTACCCAGTTGCCGAATATTGCTCGCAAGCTTGGCTAAACAGCACACACACTAAGCTTATCGACACTCAGCTTAACTATACAATGCGCCTTGTAACTGGCACAATCAGACCCACGCCGACTTTCTGGCTACCCATACTTAGCCACATACAACCTCCATCTCTGCGTCGGAAAAATGCACTATTACGCGAGTACAAAACGCTGTACAAAAATCCACACCTTGCTGTGCATGAAGACATACCAAACATCGGAAGAGGAAGGCTTCGCTCGCGTCATCCACTCCTTGAAACCGCGAGAACTTTAGATGCCAACAACTTTAATACTGATGACTGCTGGAGGCAATCATGGCAGACAAACGCAACAGCAGAGCAATTGAAGATGCCGTGCATATCAACGAAGCCACCCGGTTTTAAATTACCACGCAAGGACTGGTCAGTACTTAATAGAATAAGAACCAACACTGGAAGATGTGCAGACCTTATGTACAAGTGGAAGAAAAGAGAGCACACACACTAAGCTTATCGACACTCAGCTTAACTATACAATGCGCTTTATAACTGGAACAATCAGACCCACGCCGACTATCTGGCTACCCATACTTAGCCACATACAACCTCCATCTCAGCGTTCTGTGGTGCTGAAAAGCAGACGGTCTTCCATGTTGTGCACGAATGTCCCTTGAGAGCTTTCGCTGGCGACCAATCAGAGTTCCTGGTGATGACGGAGGGATCACTGGACTATATTCATGGACTTGATATTAGTTTGTAGTCTGTTATAATTATCTATATGATTGTAACATTATTTAACTCTATATTTTGTGATGTAGCCATATGCTAAATAAATAAATAACCACAGTTGTGCAAAAAAATACACATTTATTACAGCGGAGCGATATACTGCATGATAATTACAGAGCAGATTAAAAAACACACTCATTTTAGCCGTGAAAAAAAAACACAACATTACAGTGAAGTGAAATAAAGCACACACTAGCAAAACTAGAGCGGTGAACTGAGTGCAGCGCACGAAGGATGCGCACTAAAAACTGAACTGGGCGCTTCTTTGTGTTCCATAGTAACGTAAGGGCGAGGTTGGCAGTATTGTTTTGATGACAGACCAGCAGACCAGTGGGGCTAACGAAGAGATTTGAATACCCTGACCGCAACCGATGATGATAGATTTGTACTAATGGCGGCCACAGCTGTAATTTTGGCTACATAAGTCGTGATCTTATTTGGGACGGCTAGGTGGGCCTCAGACGGCGGAGGAGAAACCACCTATTAACTAAAACATCTCCAGATATTTTCCGGACTATTAATTCAGGTAATTTGCTTTATTTCAGTAGTTTAATAAGAATTTAATAGAAAGGGGTACCTTCTGTAAATTCTTACCGTAATTATTTTCTAGAGAAAGATTATGCCTGACTTCAGTATTTCCACTATGCGTGACAAAAACCAGAGGTGCATGTGTGACTAGCCGCTACCTGAACAGGAAAGTGCATGGCCATTGGCTGCATTAATAAAATTATTATAATTATTGGTCTAGGCAAATGTAACTTTTACATAAACAATTAGTACTGTATGCCTAACAGTATTGTAACAGCCATTTTCTGTGGATCCTCAGCCCTCACCTAACCGGTCACAAAAATAAATTTTTGGATAAAAGTGGTTTCGGCACCAATTACAAATATATTTGGGGATAATAGTACGACACCTGGGCATGAACTTGGGAACTAGATGCCACCGCTACCGACACCTGACTTCGAACGTTGGAAATTCACAGAGCATTAATCAAATCTACACTAGAAATTTATATACACACAATTGTAGTAAGTGGAAGGTTCTTTAAATGCCATAAAACTGTGACATTGGCCTGCCGGCTTTACCTCCCCTCCGAAAGAAGCATACTGGAAGGATATTGGTGTTTACTCAGAGAGGTATTGACAAACTGAAGTGGCTTTATGCTAATATAATTCAGAATAAAGCTCCTAGGTGCCCAGAAGACAGTCAGTAATGTCATCGTGTCAGGAGATGGCAGTTCAACACGCTGTGGCGGGGTCTTGCAATACGCATGCCCGGCCAGCATATTCCAAGCCTAAATATATCGGCTGACAGTCGTTGCTGCTACTTCCTGCATGATAATTTGTAATCAGGCTTCACGTGCGTGTGTGTACAGCAACCTTCCTTACCACAGTCGACATTCTTACACGCCTTTGTGTTTACTTTTAACAGTGCGGCGGTATCAGGTACATTAATGGAAACAGTGACCAATTTAATGTTTTTGGAATGCGCGATACGCGGTGAGTGGGAAGACAACTGCAGTTCTAACCAGACTGCCAACTCCCGGCACGATAACCGTAGCTACTCACCTTAATGAAGCAGACACGCCTGCTGCGTCATTAAGCTAATATCTCTCAGATTAGCGCACCTAGGTACCAACACTGACTGTGGTCGGAAGGTTCCTCAGAGTTATTGACACACCTGAAGTGTCTTTAGGCTATCATCCTTCAGTTTAGAGCTCCTAGGTACCTACCAAACTGTGAGATGATGGCTCTTCTTTGAGGTAATTTCATTCCGGAGGGTTGTTAAGCTATTATCAGCTAGATTACAGCACCTAAGTAACCACTCAGACTGAGAGCAGATCGTTCCCCTTGGAGCGTAATTAAGCTAATATCAGTCAGCTTAGAGCTCACAGATACCCACACAGGCTAACAGGGGTGTTTTTAAGGTAATATCATTAGGATTAGTGCTCCTACCAACCACAGCGAATAGCAGAATGTACTTCTTAGAGGAATTGACACATTAGAGTGTCCTTAAGCTAAGATCATTCAGTTAAGATCTCCTATAATTCCTCACGAACCAAAAGGCAGAGCTCTTGACATAAAGGAAGCAATCGAGATACACTTAGCTAAAAGAAACCACCCCAATAATAAATTTAAACGAACACACTATGATGGAGAGTTGAGCCCTCTTCACTCTACTTGAAAACACAACCTGTCAGAAACAAGACACAACATAATGTTCAGTCCAAGGGTTGAGACGACCCTAGGACCTGGAACGCCAACACACCCCTTCATCTTTTATCTATAAACTACCCCTTACAGGCTGCAAGCCTCATACACTTCCGTAACACAGGCAGGCCCAGCGACCTAGCTGTCAGTCAAGCTTAAATCATTCACAAACAAGTACACGTCGCCGGAATCTGGAACAGCAACAATGACGAAACGCCAAGTCAGCAGCGGGGAGACCTTAAAAGGTAAGCCCCAGGAAAGGGCTATGTCTATTCGCGGCCGACGGCTCTGTCTCTCAAGCTCAAGCTCCAGCTCCGACTACATCACTGCACCACCAGGTGAGCATAGAGTGTGTTCAGATATCCTTGTAACTTACACATTTGTAATTTGTCACCCAAACCCACAATTATACTTGTACACATTGTCTTACATCTGTCTCCTACTAAAAGGGACAGCAGATCACCATAACTGACCAAATAAACACTTGGTCAGTAAACACACATCTTATACTTATTTCATATTACTTTACATCCTCACGCCCAGCCTGCCCTCAGTCCTAATTGCCCCTGACCGTGAAGGCCACGAATTGTATCGTCAGGAACTCCATTGTGCTCGAGTAGCAGCCAGACAACAGCGGCCAAGTTGCCGACTCAGCGTATGAGCTCGCTATCGCTCGCTCACACTTAATTGGTAAGCCAGGCTAATAGCTCTTTGTTAAGCACTCATCCCCTAACGAGTAGACGCACCCCGTAGGAACGCACCCCGTTATATTTCACCCTAAAACAGACACTAACACTAGTAGTTTCCCCAAAGTACAGGAAACTACCTTTCGGAAACCACCCAAAATTACACATCTACATACCTGTTCATCCCTCCCCCCAACACAGGGATAGAACAGATTGGTGGAGGCGCCGCTACCACGCAAATTAAGGGTAGGGACTCAAACAACGAGCCCTCGTGGTAGATCGGTAGGTACTAAACCAGCCAAGCGAAAAATAGGAAAAACAAATAGAGCAAATATATTATTTTTTCTGGGAATATAAGGGGAATTTTAGCCTACCCACCCACCCGCCCTAGGAAGAACCAGAAGATTTAATACATTAGAAGCCACACATATTTTTTTAATACACACATAGTTAAGATGGCCCCCCTATACCGTTTAGCCATGCTAAAGAATATTGAAGAGTACCAGGACTTAATTGCCTGGCATAAGGTCTTTGAGACAAGGCAGGACTACCTCAGGAGGTATCAGCAGCTCTTGCACGCTCAGTATATGAGAATAATAAGGGCACTTGTCCGGCCACACCGCAGCGCTAAGAATCAAAAGACTAGGGCGAAAATCTCCACCCTCCGTACACAACTCAACAGATCACACTGGAAACTACACTGTCTACATGATGTCATGTCCAGCAATGGGAGGCACTCATTAAACAACATAAACAAGTAGGAACCAGCGGAACAAAAGTCGCTGAGCAGGCCATATTCCTCAACAGGGAGTATGCCCAAATTTGGGATGAATACCGCGAACTCCAGGCCAATAACGCCATCTTTGAGTTTGCAGCAGGCCCACCAACGAAACTAGGAGAGGACAGCGACATAGACACGATCATACAACGATTCGCGCTGATGTCCATCTCTGCACTTACACACACACATAACGAAACACAAAGGAAGGAGTCTGCCGTGGCCATAGGCCAGAAAACGGTCAGGCTGGGCTCCAATACACCAAAGGGCCAAACTCACACAGACACACGTCCCGCAGCTCCGGTCCGGGAGGCAATTTTGCCAGACCGAGGGGCGAAACCTACACCAACCCCATCAGAACGGATGCACGAGAGGGAGTTGACACCAGGCCTTCCAGACACACAAAATTACACAAAGAGGAACCTGGAGGACCCTACATCATGGGCAGATGACGTAGAGAACGTGCCACAGCACAGTAAACCCATACAGACATACACACATAACGAAACACACTGGAAGGGGTCCGCCGTGGCCACAATTCAGAAAACGGCCAGGCTAGCCTCCAACACACTAGAGGCACATTCCCAGACAACTACACGACCCCTACCGCCAGTTCAAAGGGCGAGTTCACCAGAATGGAGGCGGACACTTACATATGCACCCCCAGTGCAAAGAAATAGAGGGGGATTGCTTGCAACTCCCCAGGGTGCAACACACACGCCTTTACGCACTATCCAGCCTCGAACACAGTATACACGGGGCATAAGGGAAGTTTTACCGCCCACCCCACGAGGCCAAGTAGACAGGAGGACATACACCCCCACAGACACGAATAAGGTAGTGCGAGAACAATGCAGACCCTAAGGCACAAGTACACATAGGCCCAGGCTCACCCTACTTGAAAAACCCTCGGAAAAACAGTGAGGACCCACCCCAATGGAGGGCGGAAGCTTATGCCATCATTCCAGGGTGAGCATAATCACCCCGAAGAGCGGTAGCGCTTAGACGATAGAGGAGAGTGACTGGCACAGTGAAATACATGACACATACATATTTAAATGACTGGGCAGCGGGTAAAGCAGTAAATTACCGATGACCGAATGCCAAAATGCACAGCAGGCATAAGAGCATACACATACACTGAACAATTAACTTCATACAGTTGAGGGCTTAGCCCACAATCACCCTGTCGAGGGAGAGCGCTCAGACACAGATAAAATGGGTTAAACAAAAGATATACGCTTATGAATAAAGGTACGCGAAATAAAGCCTAAGTAGGCCACGCGACGAGCGCAAACCCAGGTCCTCATAGAGAAACTAACGCTCACACGCACGGCGATGGATTGATACACAATTACACATTGCTACAGATAATGGCTATCCAGCACACTTATAATCAACTTTACACATGTCCCCAGCATGACAATATATGTGATATATCTAAAAGGGAGACGGTATTATATAAATGTACCATATGCAGAAGTGTATGTATGTCATATTCTGAACACTGCACAGATTATGCATCACAGGTTATTATGCATGTATGTGATACGAACACAAGAAATCTCATGTAGTATACACTCCATAGCAATTACAACGCAAACATGTGTAACAGTAGGTTCTTTTACAAAGTTAGGTACACCGACACGGGAGTATACAGCAATAGCCTACTGCCCAAGTTAGCCTCAATGGGCGCGATAGGGCAAAATAGAAGCCAGGGCCGTACACACAAGCAATAGACATTGACACAGGCGACATGGCGTGGACAAAACATATTCACACATTTATACAGGACTTGAGGAATAGGTTCACAGCCACACACGTGATTACAGCGCACAGATTGTTTAAATAAGAATCTATACATATCCAAGGGCTCCTGGACGAAGATTCCGACAAACAAGCCTACAGGCATAAAATTTGCACATTCACAGGGTCATTACATATACATGTCTCCATGTTCCTACACATGTATGGGGCAGGATGATTTTTTTTTCTTTATTATACAAAGAGGCAGGCCAGTAGTCAGCCTGGTCACAGATATGATTATACGGTACGAGTGAGTTGTAAACACATGTGCAGTGAACAGGCAGCCAGCCGACAGAAGCCACTTGACTAAACACGGTAACATGACACTATCGCTGAATTAGCAGAAAGTCCCTGCAAGCACATAGCGAGATAGTAAAAGCGAGCTAAGTTAGCAGCCCGCCTACTAGAGGGTACACACAAAGTCATTCACGCCAATCTAAACAATCCAAGAACACCCGAAAGGCGATACGAGGGATGTTCAGATTTATACACAACAACGAGTTTTTAACCACAGACCAATAGGGGACGTATCGGGAACACTAGGCCTCTGCGGAGACCACAAAATACTCATGCCAACAGTAACACCCGAAATCTAAGTACAAGGAACGTTCAAGAGTATACAGGACACTTGCACTGAGGAGCACTAATAAGCCCATCTCACACCCATTATACACGCCACGGGATGAAAATTGACAAAATGAAGGTCCCGAAATGGGGCACAAGGAATACATTGTCGGTCGCGTCAAGGGTATACACTAGCAAATACACGATCATACAGCACAGACACAGTAGACAATCTACAAACTCCTGTAGAGGAAACATAAGTATCACAAGTTAACCAACGACAGATAGTTGCGGACTATGATACCAGAGGCCACACAGTCACACACGGTAGGGACACGAAAGATAGGGTCCGCATTTTAGATAAGGACGGGCGGCCCAACAAAAGAAAAAAAACGGAAAAGTTGACCAACTGAAGATTGACCGATTCAGGTACACGGGTCACGGGATAGCCAAAACTACACTCACACTAACAAGGACACAAACGTAGGCACACACAAAATACATTTTACAAACACTGGGATTCTATAAACGAATCCAACAGACATTAAGCGCAAAAGGTGGGAAGACCACATTTCAACAGTGGACGGTATGACGAATCAGTGTGGGACACTTAGAAATGCCCCGGAAATAGGGCAAGATACGCTCCGAAAAGGGAGACGATAGGCACAATGATAGAGAACAGACAGACTAGGGAGGCCAGTCAGAACAGCCCAGGAATAGACATCCTAGGGCAAAATCACATCCCATCACACAAAAATACACCAGGGTGGGCATATTCCATGAACACGGGAAATACTATGGGCGTAGACACACGCTCACACAAAGCATGGTAACACCACATTTCAACGGTCGAAAATTATGCGTATTCAGTTAAGGGGCAGGTAGATTACCCCGGACACAGACCGAATAGATTTGCTAGACATAAATAATAGATAATTGCACAAAGCGAAGGAATCACGGAAACAAGTTCCCAAACAAGCTTGGTAGCGGAAATATTACAAGTTACCAAATTGTTCTTTTATAACACAAACATATATTGGCACACGGGCAATAAGTGACAACACAATTGTTATTCTTCCTGCATGTCGCTGAAGACATTCGTTACACTAAGGGCGGTAAACAAACACACAGGAACAGAGCGCGTTGCAAACACAGCGAATTCCAGCATGACGCCACGCACTGTTTGCGGAAGAAATTTTTGCAACAGCGAGCTGGCACAACAATACACAAACATGATGACACTGGCACTAACAATAATAGGAAGGCATACAGTGACAACATGGATGTTTACACAGGAAATGAGGACGGTATTACATTAGGTCCTAACTAAAATATTACACATGTATTGCAGACAGATTTGATTTTGGAGGCTACATTATTTCAGCCCGACCACTGATAAGAAATTTAAACATGTATGCAGCGGCAATAAGAAACACTAGGCGGCGTGTGCCGATAACACGTGACATTGATAAGCCCGCTCAGATAACAAGACACGCGCAGGCGAGAGAGCCAGCCGGCAGGCGGCCTCGTACACACACCGCGCTGCCAACTAAAGCCACAGCCGCTTCCCTCCCACACGCGCCCAGCACTTAGGGGCAGCCAGGCAATTACACACGAACACACAAACTAACTAAGGGCGGGTACAGACAGAATCCATGGAGGAACAACCTCCCCCCCCCCTAATAATTCTTTCTCTCTTTTTCGAATCACGAAGGCAATTATGATGCATATGCCTATAATCACAAAACACATGGTTATTATCGTGACATAGGGTCACATACATAGAAAACACCCCCCATTTTTTATTTAGAAGGCCTAGTATACAGCAGGCATTGATGAACACAGACATAGTGATGATAGGCCCACGGGCATCACACAGATTGGTATTTTGGTACACACTAGTGGCTATATGCCATCCCAGCGATACATAGACGCCCAGCGAGCACAAATACCAACACAGGCAAAGAGCGGAAGAAAACACAGAACAACCAAGAGAGGCTGACACACCATAACAGGAGTAAAGGTGGATAATGCCATCAGGATGGTCATAGTACAGCTTACGGGCAAAACATCCCCATATTCTCCCTCCTATACATCCTAATACCCAACACTAACCTGCACAGACATACAGATACATAAAAACACCTACACTACATTGAAATTTATACATAGGGGTTGGTAGACGTCATGCTCTTCACAAGTGAAGGTCCTACTGCACCTTGGACCGTTATGCCTACACGTGAATATTAGAGGTGATTCGGACACCAATGTTCAGCGCCGATGCACATCTCTATATAGAGATGAGGCCACAGTGAAATACTAACAAATATTTTATTAAATAATCCCGCATGCAGAAGACATAGACTTATTGCACCATAACACACCCCTTCTCCTCAAATGAGCATACATGCGCTCATATCCACCTCACTGCATGAGATATCCCGCCCACACACCAAGGGTTGTGGTATTATCGTACCTGCATGACATTTTCAATTTTGGACACCTGGGGAAAACCCACCCCATCCACTCACAGTAATAGCATCCTAATAGCGTCACCGACTCTTGGCAACCATAAACATGGAGTCGAACGATGCATAACCCTTTCCCACCACGCTTTAACCCTATTCAGCAAATAACACCCCTTCGGATCATAATAACAAGGGACCTGACATCCCATAAACTCACTAATATCTCCAAAAAAGCATAACAAAGCATCAGCGCTGGAGATCCGACGAGGCAATGAAAGGCCCAAAAGCAGGCACTGCGTTTCGAAGATTCTACAACCCCAGAACACTAAAGAATATTACATCCAAAACACTAGTACACAAAATTATACCGAAAAAATAATTTTTCAATACACTACAGTATATAAAATTACACTTAACATAATAACTCAAAGGAATCTGAAGTCACACTAGGTGGTGACGAGTATACACGTCGATGGGAGCAGGAACGCCACACGAGGGCAGAGCCGCAGGAGGTGGCAATAGATCCTGACCCAGACTTAATGACGGATTGACGTAAGGTCGAAGTGACGATGGCTTGGTGCGGGCAAACATCAAGATCTCGGGAATGCCTAGCCTGCCCCCGTGTCGGAGAAAGGTTATACCCATTATGCACTACGGTCTCACCTGCAGGGGAGACTTTTGACGTCTAGTAGGAGAATTAGCCAGCTCAGTATTAGACTCAGGGAACGAACCTAGAGACGACCACATTCAGGACTAGACTCTTAGTTAGCTTGTAACATAAGTAGAGTTGCTATGGCGGGGAACTAGTCTTCCATTCGTGTGAAGTGAAGAAGTGACTCAGGGCTCAGCGGGACCAACCCTTGAGCACGCCAAGTCCTCATTCCGGAAAATGGGGCGAAGATGATAAATAAATGATATATAATGAATAATAAATGATAAATAATGCGTATGGAAGGAATGCGATCATTCGGGCCCGTGCCCACGTAAATGGATGAGGGCGAGTCGCCAGAGCTCAAATGGCAACGCAGCGAGCGGCCAGAGATACAAATGTGGAATGCAGCGAGCTCCCAAAGGGGGTCTGGGCAACCCATTAATAACTATAAAATGATAAATAAGGCGACTATAAGTATCATATAATTATAAACGATATGGATATCCGCGCGCAGCGTTTGCTACCTAGCAACGCAATCACACAGGCCTACACACACTACACATTAGTTATTAAGGGGAGAACCCCGCAAAACTCATGGGTGACAATGCGCAAGGGTGGTCACTAGGTAGGGGTAACTCCTTCTAGGCAAAAGGTAATTCCCAACTACTATACGTATGGGTCCACTGGATGAACCGTTTTGAGCAGGAAACGTAGTTTCCCAATCCACAATCTGGATTCGTAGTCACTCGGGTTACCGATAATAAATATAGCCTAGATAATCCCATAAGGGCAAAGGCCTCCTGCGAACAGGGACGTGCTCTGGTTTAAACTCGTTAGGCGAGCAAGTCCTAAGGAGTTGTCGGGTTACCGATACCACATTGCAAATTGGACGAAGGTCACTGGGAATGCTATACGCATGCTCACGTATTTCGACAGTCAAAGGCGCAGTGTAAGCCCTATTAGGCACCCGTAATCCCAATACCACCCTACGCATTGCACGCCATTCCGATCAAAATTCTAGTAGGTAAGATAGTTGCATTTGGACGGCAACTTAGGCTTAAGAAAATTAACGAGGACTGTTGCAAAAGAGTAACTCACAATACGCATTTCGGCACTCGTTTAAGGACACTTTTGGCAATTTTTTTGTAGAATTAACACAAAAATAGATTAAGTACACTTTACATATTAATAATAATTCGGCACCATTTAGGGTAAGACCAAAAACACATTACGTAAACAGGCATATGCGACGCAAACGCGACATATGGCGTTCGGCACCTGGCAACTAAAACCGTTACCAGGGTAAGACCGACGAAACATTACAAAAACAGGCATATGCGACGCGAACGCGACATATGGCGTTCGGCACCTGGCAACTAAAACCGTTACCAGGGTAAGACCAACGACACATTACAAAAACAGGCATATGCGACGCGAACGCGACATATGGCGTTCGACACCTGGCAACTTAAACCGTTAACAGGGTAAGACCGACGACATATTACAAAAACAGGCATATGCGACGCGAACGCGACATATGGCGTTCGGCACCGTCTAGGGTAAGACCGACAATACGTTAGGTAAAACGGCAATATGCAAGGCGAACGCGACATTGATATTGGCGAAATGTTTACTACTAACCATGTCATTTATTCCTGAGGAAAATAGAGCTCCACCGCTACAGTATCGTGGGAGCGCAAGCATGACCAGGGTATAAGGTAAGGTGGACCACCGAACAAACACACATTCATACACTGTTATACACTGAGGAGACACAACAATAAACACAAATGTATAGACATAAGGCATAGCCGGCATATGAAGGCATAGCATAAGTTTAGATAAGAAGGCATAGAATATAAGAAGGCGCCAGACATAAAACAGGACGGACGACACGAGGTATTGATATTCAATAACTCATGTATTTCTCATTTCAGAAAGTGAACACGCCGACTCAGGAGGCAAGGTAGAGAGTATATTATTGATCCCATGTTTTTATTTTTTTATTTTTCCATTTTACAGACGGCGGCACCAGATACACGACACTGGTGACAATGGTTTCACTGCCATGATATAACTATGCACCAACTCACTCACTCACTAATCTCCACACACTACAATAGAATCCAACACACTCACCACCATTCTTTTACAGCTACACTCTAGAACACAGAAATCTGAACAGCAGGGTTGATACCTGTAGGGTATCAGACTTACTGACAGATATGAGCTAAAAAGCGTCAAAGGTGTGACGCAACATACGGCAATGAGGGCGCAACCAATTTGTGGCGGCGACTCTCACTGTAAAGTGTGGAGGCATTCGCCAACAGGGAATGATCCACAGGATAGGGATACACCAGCAGCACGACCACTAAACTGCACCGGAAACAGCCGGACAGAGTATGGCCATGAGAGATGAATACAAAGAATAGCATGCACGGAGGTACATATAGATACGGCCGTCTAGATATAAATAGCTAAGATAAATATAAATGTATAATAATGTAACATTGTAATGTAATAATGTAACAATGTAAAAGGAAAAGTAAAAGGCACCCTACAAAAAATTTATCAAAAAGGATGCCACACATATTCTCATATTTGTTCTCATGTACACACTCATTTTCTTTTCTACCCTTCTAACTTAAAATTTGTAAAGGTGTCTCAATTTACACCAAACAATAAACCAATTACTATATAATCCCTTAAATTTACACCTGGGGCACCTGTTTTTCTATTCACTTCCATATTTTATACACCAACACTTTGTCGATATTTTGTACATGCAGGGGGCAATTTTTTCCACACGGCAAACGGACGGCACAACCACCCGTCCAGCCATGTTTTTTCCTCCCTCTATGGAACACTATATATATATATATATATATGTATTTTTTCTCTCTTTTAGCAACAGTAACATGAAAAATGTAATAATGAACTATGTATATACCCAATACCCGACATCTCTGAACACACTCTAACCTCACATCGCCAGCCAGACACGACGACACAACATGAACATCTACACGGCATCAAAGAGGAGGAAGGAGAAGAAGAAGACGACACCGAAACATCTACACTACTTTCCGTTCGCGAGGCCGCGAACAAAGACCGAGAAGGTCTTGTTCAGTCCAAGGGTCGGGACGACCCTAGGACCTGGAAGGCCAACACACCCTTTCATCTTTTATCTATAAACTACCCTTCACAGGCTGCAAGCCTCATACACTTCCATAACACAGGCAGGCCCAGAGACCTAGCTGTCAGCCAAGCTTACATCATTCACAAACAAGTACACATCGCCGGAATCTGGAACAGCAACAATGACGAAACGCCAAGTCAGCAGCGGGGAGACCTTAAAAGGTAAGCTCCAGGAAAGGGCTATGTCTATTCGCGGCCGACGACTCTGTCTCTCAAGCTCCAGCTCCGACTATATCACTGCACCACCAGGTGAGCATAGAGTGTGTTCAGATATCCTTGTAACTTACACATTTGTACTTTGTCACCCAAACCCACATTTATACTTGTACACATTGTCTTATATCTGTCCCCTACTAAAAGGGACAGCAGATCACCATAACTGACCAAATAAACACTTGGTCAGTAAACACACATCTTATACTTATTTCATATTACTTTACATCCTCACACCCAGCCTGCCCTCAGTCCTTATTGCCCCTGACCGTGAAGGCCAGGAATTGCATCGTCAGGAACTCCATTGTGTTCGAGTAGCAGCCAGACAACAGCGGCCAAGGAGCCGACTCAGCGTATGAGCTCGCTATCGCTCGCTGACACTTAATTGGTAAGCCAGGCTAATAGCTCTTTGTTAAGCACTCATCCCCTAACGAGTAGACGCACCCCGTAGGAACGCACCCCGTTTTATTTCACCCTAAAACAGACACGTACACTAGTAGTTTCCCCAAAGTACAGGAAACTACACCTTTCGGAAACCACCCCCAAAATTACGCATCTACATACCTGTTCATCCCTCCCCCCAACACAGGGATAGAACAATAACGATGTAGCCAAGCTAGATAAGAGATTAATAAGGGAACATGTTATTGGATCAGGATGTACGATGCATCATTTTATTCATTAAACCCAGGTCGGTACTATTGGCAGTATTAAAGGTGCCAGGACATACTCATTAGTCCATTTGCGCTTAAAGAGGGCTTGTTATCATATGTGCGGTGTTTGAAACCAAGTCTTTAATGGTTGAAGATTATCCTGATTACAGTAATATACACCACATTAGAGAGACTAGACTTGGCAACTTACTACAGGGACATTTGTACGAGGCACACATGGCGCTTAAGAATGCGAGAATGGGACAAGCCCAACGAGATATGGTACCCACACAAACAGGAATTTCCCGTCATTCGAGTGCAAACAGTGACAATGTGAACTGCTCTCCACGGGACCGCGTATGACTCAACCAGATAAGTAGGCTGTACAATACAATCTGAATTGACGATTTACAACAACCACATATTCAGTCCAAACAAGCAAATTCCGGAGTTCAATCACATTTTCCAGTATCGCAACTAAGCATCACATAGACTACAACTAACAAATATTGACGAGTTGCATAATCTCAACTAATACTGCAACTAAATGTGTATATATTGTAAATATTGTTAAACCCTGGGTATCCCACATGGTACATCTACCTAATACGCCTACCATCTGCTCTACAAACACATACACAAATACAACTACCCTCATCTGTCCAATTCTCAACACACTTCAACCCCAAATCTCACACCCAGGACTACGAAGTAGGAACAACCACAAACACCCTATTTCAAAACTTCAACAACATGATGGACAAGCTTCCTACAGAGTTACGAAATAAATGGCACACTGGTTGAACACAGCTGCAAACACTAGAAGTAGAGCGGCTGTGTCCCAACATACTGACTCGGCAATAGCATCATGAATAAATAGGCCTCTCACCCAAAAAGGAGGGTCTTGTCTTTCAACTACGATGCCAGCGATCTGACGAAGTCTACAACCATCTGATCACAGGATAGTGTATGTGCTCTGGTATTTCCTAACACTATTCCCTTTCATTCATCGTCCCCTGGAACATTGTAATCACCTCATAACTATTTGTGAATTGCCGCTCACTAGAATACTACTCGTGAAGCCTACCTAGTGCCATAGAGGCAGACCATTATGCTCGCACATTTCTTTATAATTGGCTGTCGGTCTTATTTTATTGAAACGCCTGCCATAACTTTCCATTTAGTAACAACATATAGATTACGCAAAATCAGAGCTAGCACTCTGCCATCTGTTATCATTGTACTATAAGCCAGGTTATTCGTGCGCATGTTACTCAAGATCGCCCCGTAAGCAATTTGCTACTCGGCGGCTTCCACGCTCCTTCATTGTTTGCCAACCACACACTTAGCTGGAAACCCCTCTTATTTTAATAACTAAACCACAGGGACCTTTCTACCCCAACACGTACTGACTTGCTAAACACACAAGAAACTCCAACCTCTCACACAAGGTTACACCCCCAGATTAATTTAAACACTCACCTCCTTATTGCCAATTAAAATCATAACAATATTATCACCCATACTTTCAGATATATATTTTATAGTCCAAGAGAAATGCATCTGATGATGGCATGACGATCAAAACTGGTCATCCAATTGTATTTATTAATAGCATGTATTTTTTTTTTCAGGATTGAGGAATAACCCATCTCATTTGGGTACATACGTGTTCACCGAGAGAGAGGCATCACACTTTTGTTTACTATGGAACAGCAAGTGTGCCTTGAAATTACATTATATAATAAAGTTATTCCACTTCGCGAATCTGGCATTAGACCAGTATGAATCAAGATGAGTGTCTCTAAATTGAAAATGAAAATCCACAGCCTGCTTCCAGTCTCCGACCGGGTCAAGAATGGAATGTATGAAGCCCCCATCCAGCGGCGAGGATAGGAACTGTGCCGGCTGACGAGGCCTGACGCACTCCTCTGGGGCAATGATTAAATGAATGACAGATGAAATGAAATGATAGTGGAGAGTGTTGCTGGAATGAAATTGTGACAGGGAAAACCGGAGTACCCGGAGAAAAAGCTGTCTGCTCCATTTTGTCCAGCACAGATCTCACATGGAGTGACCGGGATTTGAGCCACGGACCCTGCGGTGAGAGGCCGGCGTGCTGCCGCCTAAGCCACGGAGGCTTTGTCTCTAAATTGCTTTTCTGAATATATTTTGCTCCACATGTACCACATGTATGATGGATTATATCACTACGGACTAACATGTGGGTCTGCATATTACTCTCCGGAGTAAAATTTGCCTCGCAATTAGTACATGTCTTTCGCATTAGACCAGTATGGATCATTGTGCGTCCCTTCCAACTGTTTCGAAAGTAATCTTACTCCACATGTAACACAGGAATGTGTCATTAGACTATCATGGATCAAGAGGTATGTCTTCAGAGTACCTTTAGAAGTAACCATTGCTCCGCATGTACTACATGCGTGTTACTAGATACTATTATGTGTCTTCAAGAACTTTCCGAGTAAGGTTTACTCTACATATATCACGGGATTCTGGCTTAAATCCATCATAGAACAACATGTGTGCCTTCCAATAAATTTTCCCTGTAAAGTTTGCTCCGCAAGTACTTCACGAATGTGGTTCTAGGCAACTGTGTATAAACGTGATTCTTTTTCGATTTCCCTTTCGTAAAAATCGCTCCTCATTTACCACAGGAATTTAGCTTTATACTACTCGGGACTAAGATTATTGCCTTCAGGGAACCTTTCCAAGTAAAGTTAGTTCCTCTTGTACCACGCAAATATCGCTAGAGACCACATTGGATCAACATATGTTTCTCCAGGTGATCATTCCGAGTCAAGTTTGCTGCACATTTACCACAGAAATGTAGCATGAGACCACTATCAATCATCATGTGTGACAATAAAATGCCTCTTTCACTAAACTTTGCTCCGCATATATAACAGGAATAAGGCTTTATACCACCATAGATAATCATGTGTTCCTTCAGGTCAGCTTTTCAAGTTAAGTTTGCTCCTCATGTACTACAGGAATACGGCCTAACACAACTAGGCATCATGTGTTTGTTCAGGTCACCTTTCCGAGAATGGTTTGCTCGACATGTACCACAAGAATGTGACCTGAGGCCAGTTTGAATCAGCAGGTGTTTCTTTCAATTGAATTTCTCAGTAACCTTTGCTGCGCATGTATCACAAGATTAAGGCCTTATAACACTATAGATCATCATATGCTTCTACAGGTGACCTCTCTGAATACAGTTTGCTGCACATTCACTACTGAATAGTGGCTTGAGACAACTATCAATCATCCTGTGGATATAAAATACCTTCCTCAATAAACTTGGCTCCGTATGTATCACAGGATTAAGGCCTCTTACAACTACGGATAATCGTCTACAGGAATACGGCATTACACCACTATGCATCATCAAGTGTTTATTCCGATCATTTTTCCGAGGAACGCTTGCTCCACAGGTATCACAAGAATGTGGCTTGAGACCAGTATGAATCACCGGGAGTTAGTTTAAATTGAATTTCTCAGTAAACTTAGCTGCGCATTTATCACAGAATTAAGGCTTCATACAACTATGCATCTTCATGTGCTTATGCAGACGACTTTTCCGAATAAATCCAGGTAGCGAAAAAATACAGTCAATAGCCATCTTCTTGTGATTCGAGAAGTCGACGTCGACTTCTCGAATCACAAGAAGATGGCTATTGACTGTATTTTTTCGCTACCTGGATATAGAAGGAATAAATTCAATGATCACTTTCTTCGCAAATAATCCCGAGAAATTGCGCAGAAGGAGGTTCTTCCTAAATGACCTGGCTTTTAGTTGATGGAAAGCCACCTTCGACTGAGAGCAGCCATGAAAAGTCTGCCAAAGGATGTCAGCTTGTTTTTTTTGCGAAGTATCGTGAGCTACCAGCTCCCACGTATATGCAGGAGAGGAGAACCGGACCATGACATCTTTGTGGTCGTCACAAGTGGAATAAAACAACCATAAAGTGCAAAGAGTGTGCCTTACACGTCTGCAAGAATCACTGTAATCGGGAGGTACTTTGTTTCACGTGTAAAAATCAAGATATTGCAGAACTTGATGACGATTATTGATCATGACATTTCTAAGTGAAGGCTAACATTTTGTTAAATTTCAGGTTTATTGCACCTTCGCTATGTTTCTCTGGTAAATATCTCCTTTATTTCAACATTGCTTCCCTTTACCTTCTGGTTACGGTCATTTCGGCATTCCATTTTTCACAGAATAAAATTAATTTGTCATACTGTATGCCTTAATTGATTTTGAAACTTTGTAGTTTCTGTAGATCCCTTGATTATTACCGAAAATGTGCATTTAAGTGATATTTAGTGGGAGCCGCACTCCGTGTAACTTCGTAAGGCGCGCGCTCCAAAGGGTTAAAATTGTTACAATTCTTCAATTTTTACTTATATAATATTTAATATTTATTGATTTAATATTTAATATATATTGATTATCAAAATTATTTATTTTATTTATTTCTTTATGGGTGTTACAACACAAGACAGGATAGCCGAGCGGTCGAACCCAGGTTTTGCAACGCCGGCCACGATGGCAGCGTGCTCTCAAGAACCATCCAAGATGACGGTTCCATCTACACCATACCCCTCACCCCTTCCTTCAAACCCTATCCCCCAAACCCCACCTCCACCACCTCCAGTATTCTCTTAAATTCCGAACAGGTTCTACCAAAATTTTCCAGATTTTCTTAAAAGACCAGCATTGCTTTGACTTACTTATGTCATGCCTCTCTCTGCCAATATCCCTTGCTCACCTCTTAATCTCTTTCAATCCAGATGCCATTCGAGAGTCGTGTAACTTACCAAAATAATAAAAACACACCATATTTCCTAATATCACCAACATTCTATAACTCATCAAATTGACCAAATTCCACCAAACTCTCTCCAAAATTACTAAGATTCCCCCAACTCTCCTACAATAATTAAAAAATCCTCAAATCACCCACTTTCTCCAGATTTACTCCAAATTCGCCAGATTCCACAAAAATCCTTACATATGTACCCGTGGTCCAGGGGCATCATGTCGTCATCCTAGTTTGAATGGAGCGCCGAGGGGAGTTTTGAAATAGCGCTCACGGGCGGAGAGCCAATGGGAGGAGCGTTCTCGCTGGCGTGGCGAATGAGAAGATGCTGAAGTTGCTGGAAGGTTGTGAGCTACCGTATTTCTTTATGCTGGAAAGAAGAATGTTATGTCATGGAGTAGCCCCTGAATTTACACTAATATTATTGAAAGAATTGGGATGATAGCATTTCGCATTCAGGAGATATGAACGAAGGACGTTTATAGCATGCCATCACTGCAGGTTTACGTGACGTGCCTGTGAAGTATATAAGATGCACGGAGCAGACCACAGGAGAAGTACAACGACAACAAGAACAACGTGCACAACAGTGAATACAGACAGCAGTCTCTATGCGAGTGAAACGTCATCGCCGCGAACATTGCGGGTTGCCGAGGTGCGCGGACCAGTATGTTCTGGTAGGCCGGGAGATATTGTTTATTGTCAATTACGACTGCATTGCTTGTGGAGTGGTGGACTTAGAAATTCTTCAAACCGAAGTGAGATTAACAAACTTTATTAATTTTGTGAACTGTTATGTCAGAAGTGCTAGTCACTAAAAATGGGCCAGTAACTTTGTTTTGGGACAGTGCATCACGTTTGTGTGTGGAGACAGTGAGGGGAATATACGGGCAGCTATTCAGTGAATAAATAAATTCAAAATATTGCCGCATAGTTGTAGATGATTTGTGAGGTCGAGGATATCAGGCACCAACACTTTAAATTTAGTCACCCGTTTATCACGCAGATGAAAGTCGAAATGCTCATAAATAAATTTTGTTCATGTGTGAGAGGACTTTACACAAGTGATAACTGGTCATGCAACCATTAGCCGTGCGTACTCAGGACTTGGAAATTGTGTGTGCAACTATAAGCAGAGCGTGCTTAATGAAGTGTGGGAGATACCAGTATCAAATGGAACGAGTAACCATATGGTGTAAAGACAGTGAAAGACACTTTAAAAATATGTGTGCGGAACATCATGGTCACTTTTCGAGTTGCACAATGGGACTTTGTGATAAAATGACCATGCACTAAAAACCAAGGATGGGTTAGATCCAAGGAAATGTGGAAAGGACGTCACCGATACCAGCCCTTGTGGGAAGCCGGAGGAAGGTTCCAGAACATCACGATGGGGCATCAGAAAGATGGGAGCTCTACCCGAGGTCGCCGACGTGCAGTCCAGGGCGTGGTGTGACCTGTGTGGACATGCTTGCACCGCATGGAGGAACTATTTACTGCAATTTTCACCACCTGGCAGCCGATACAAATTCACATCGTGGAAGATATGAAGTAAGATCTCTACATAATTTTGTAGTCATGCTGTAGTCTAGTCACGTTGTATTCTCCCAAACTCTTAGGTCAGAGTATTCTAGATTTATTCTTCTTTTTATATTGCATAAGTTTAGACAGGCAAGGATTGCCAGTAAACAGTTTTTCATATTTCACATTTGAAACTATGTGCGGATATTATCGCATTATTCCTGATTCGTGATAGTGATAGGAAAATTTTGTTTATTCACGAGTGAATAAATATCAGGCAGTTGGATGCAAATAACAATAATAATGATAATAATAAATATGGTAAATCACTCTCAGTTACAAATTATTAGTGCAAATGGAGTTAATGATAATAATAATAAATTACGAAAAATCATTAAGTGTGATCACGATAATTGTTAATTAAATCAGTTGTAGAATTTACTTATTTACTGATAAATAGCTCAGACCAGATAATAATAATAATTCCGAGTTGAATAGGAGATAATATTTTTAGCAACATCTAAAAGTAGTTGAGGTCTGAATTAACTAAAGATGGTCTTTTGAGTATAACAAATTAATGAAAGTTAATATTTCTGTTGTTGTCGGAATGGAATGACAAATCAGATCGTGACAAATGTGTATTTTTTGAATTTAGCATTCAGTTTTCTAAATGGGCATGTCATGGACATTGCACCGATAAATAATGTGATATTTGGGCATCAGGCAGTGGAGCATGAATGCACCATGAATTTTGGAGTAGTTGTTGTTAATAATGAATATGTAGACACACAGTGAAGATTAATTTTTCTGAATGCGTAAGTATGTGGAGGTCACAATAGATCTGAAATACAAAGGGATTAATTTCTTTCATGTATAATCAAATGGCATCTGACGTAGTTAAGATCAGAATAATATGTCTTGCTATTGATATGAAAATTACGAGGAAGAATTATTTCATTATGATCTGAACGAATCTGTAATTTTCAACATGCTGGTGATTTTGTATAAATCATTTTCGCATTTTTTTTTTATAAATAGCTTATCAATTATGAATGGATAAATCAGGATATTTTGTGGATAATGAGCCTTTATCCAAGTATTTTCTGAATAATGAAATGTGAAAAGGTATAGACTTCCAACAGTGCCTCGCGTGGAGAATAAAAATGGTAACAAGTGTAGATATTTACATAAATGTGGACATGATGGACATGCCTAAATAGTAAGACCAATAGGAAGTGCCTTTTCATCAGGAATCTCAGGGTGAGAGACTGATATTATTACACCCTGTAGATTTAGGTAGGAAGTGTTTTCTACTACCGACATGATTTTTTTTGCTTTTATTCAATAAAAGTGGTGTGTGTTTTAATAAAATTGTGTGTGTATTTCATCCTTGCTGTATTCAGGCGCGAGTCTTGAGACACAGTTCAGCACCTCGTAGCCCTTACCCATTATTCCCTGAGATTTCCCGAGTCTTGTGTTCAACTGTGATCATGGCTGCCCCATATGTGGGATGTTTATCTTCGGGTAAACGGGCACAATAACAAAATTCCCAGAAATCCTTCCGAACATATTAAAATACCCCAAATTTATCAGATTATCTAAGATCCACAACATATTCCTCAAATCTTACAATTTCAGAGCACACCACACTTCCTCGTAAGAAACGGGTTATACATGAATAAATAAAAAATAGTAAAAATAATCAATCAATCGGCCTTGTTACATCAACCGCTCGGGCTATCCTGTCGGGGCAGCTAGGTATCATGTATCATGTTACATCAACCGCTCAGGCTATCCTGCAGCTAGGTATCATGTTACATGACTGCGGAAACCGCACCGAACATCTCCTACACCTTGTAAAGGTCCATCGATAAAAAAATATATTGAAAATAGACAGAGGGGAAGGATACCTTTCGTTCATGCCCTCAAGGACCTATCTCCGATTACGCGTTTGGGCCGGAAATATCAGGTCGATGAGTTTGTAATTGTTCAATAATCGATTAATCGATAAATAAATAAAAATAATAATAAATAAATATCAAATAATAAATAAATCGATGCATAAGTTGGAAAAGAACAGAAACTGACAAAGGGAGGTTAACAAGGATGAGCCCGGCGAAAATAAGTGGATGTAAGTGGAAGCAAATTAAATTTGGAAAATCTGTTTGGAATTTTAGAGAATACTGGGGTTGGTGTTGGTTGGGGATGGGGTTAGGGAGTAGAGGCCAGCGTATGCAAGCATCTACCATAACGTTTCAAAACCCCACCATCTTAGAGGAGCCTAGTTGCGCATGCGCACTAATAATCCTTAATTTCACCGGGGGTGCGGGTAGTTTTTACCCTAAGGGAAAATAGACTTCTCCCATAGCTAAAAAGGATGGTGCCCTTTGGTTCGATCCCTCACACGACTTCCTCTGATTACTCATTGGGGAGTACACATGACCTTGCCCCTTAATGTATCGCGGGTTGTCTATACAGATAGCCCTGGGATATGACCTCACTACTTACGAGCACTGGCAACTAAACAACAAGTATCTAGCGATGTGTTCATGCGACACAAATTAATTCGCTATATAATAGCCTAGTTGGTTTATGTGATATCATACTTCACTATTGAAAACCTTATGGATGAATGGAGAGCACTATTTAGGGCTACACCCATTGTAAAGAGATGATTGAATTACCTAGCACATAGTACATATACAGGGTCTTTCATATAAAGTAAGAACGGCGAGCGGCGGCTTTGTCATTCGCTGCTGAAGTCGGCTTGGCCGAGCTTGTGACGCACCACGGCCCCCTGCTGTAGTATTGAAAGCGCGCGCATAGTACAAACTTGACCTTGCAATGAGCGTGCAGGTGTTGTCAGTCGCCAGTCTGAACCACAGCTGCTAACATGTTGAGACAGTTATCATTGCAACATCGTATTTTTGTATGTAAAATTTATTTTAATTACGATTCGGCTCGGCGGGTACGTGATGCATTTGTTCAGCAATTTCCTGATGAAGTGCCACCTTCACTAGCACAGATTCACGTAATTGTAAATAACTTTGACACTACTGGTTCAGTGCTCAATAAAAAACACAAAATAAAAAATCAGAAAAAAATACAGTGGCATGACTCACTCGCGTCAGCCAAAATGTGGTTACCAGATACAATGCCTGTATAACCCAGGAAAGACGACACTTCCAGCAACTTTTATAAGGTAATATTTCATAGAGGATTGTACACACGCTTAGATCAGGGGGCCACGGCTCGGTACAAGCTCGGTCAAGGCCACCTCACTAGCAGATAACAAACCCGCCGCTTGGCGTTCTTACTTTATATGAAAGACCCTGTAGTGTGGTCTGTTATAATGTACAGAAGGTGGCAACCCTTTAAGAACCACACTACACAGAGCACACACTTATCCAACTCTCAGCATACCACTGCATGCCTACCCTCTAGTGTCCCACATTTTAACTGGCACAATTTAATCTGAGCGTTTACTTTTATCACCACAATGGCTTGATCTCCCGAAGTAGTATTTAAAAATACTCTACCTGTACTTGCAATCCAATTAGATTCCACTATGTACAGAGTATTTCCAAAATAGCTTCTGGGCCTCTATTGACAATTGTTGTGTATAAATGCGAGTTAATAGGGCGTCACGTTACGTCATTAATTATTTGCTTAATGAAATGACGTAGCATCTACAATTAAACTTTGTCAGTCTTGATTTTCATCCTATTTCGTGGAGTGAATTCATTACTTAACTGTTGAGATTTTGTTCCCAAGTGGATGCCAATGGTTTATGGATTGACATGGTATGCATGGTTTGAGGTGATGGAATACACTGGAGTCCTTCACATCCCTATGGTTAGGTTTTAACGTAATCCAAACTTTCATTTATATGGTTTTGTTTTGAAATTTATCCGCCAGGTTGGTAATGTAATATTACATTAACTAACCACTTACTGAATGAGAAAAATGGTAGACAGTTCAGTTAACCTAAGGAGAGTCAGCGAGACAGCCGGGACACATTCATCTCCTTTATAAAATACACCACTAGTCCGTTGCCATACTGCTAGCATTAGCGTGTGAGCGAAGGTAATATAGTGTCATTTCGTTAAGTGTAAGTGTTATACCTTAAGCCAAAAAATGAAACTCACGCAAAACATTGAGGCATGATTAAGTATCTCTATACAAATATTTTATGAGTTTGCCCTGAATAATAATGAATAAATAACGCTTCATTAATATTGGAGTGGAAATGCGTGAAATTCATTTTGAAGCTTAAAATTTAGCACCCGCATTAAAAGTGAAAAAAAAAATCCTACAAAGGGGCAAATAAAAAGTAGCATGCTGTTTGTGTGTTTAACACTTACTCATTTAAGTGATTTCCAATTTCATCTGCTCCTCCATTCTGATTTTCTTCTTTTGCATCCTGGGGATAAGATGAATTAATTTATGTCAGTGTAATCAACTTATACTATTACACGATTGACAACCCATGTAATAATACAACACTGCTCAGCTTAAGTGAAGATATATTCGCTGAATGATTTTCTACTGTCCATCACATCCTAGAACTAGAGATAAACTTTATACAGATAAGTGGTTATAATTCCCAATTCTGATATTTATAATACAATTTTAGAGACCAAGTTAAACTTTGAGCGAATGAAAATGCTAATATCCGTGGCATAATGGAAGTATTAGCTTTAAGGATTGAGGACAAATGAACTTCAATTTTAGCCGTAAGACCATAATAGAGGAGCAGACGACAATACAATAGACAAAATCAAATCCTACGGTTCAAAACGTGCACATATCATTAAGTAACAAGCAACGAGCATAACTTTTGAGAATGAAGGCATAAATCATTCATCGTTCAGAATATAATACACGGCATTTCTTAATAATTCACTGCAAATTAATATTTTAATGTTCAAAAAGTAGGTTGAGTTAATTAAATGCCTCCATCGGGAGTCTATTGAAGAGCATGCTAGTAACTCTAAGAATTATGCGTCTGCTAGAGTACAGGAGCACACAGTTTGCAAAGGAGATTAGAGCAGCTAGTAACTCTATGAATTATGCGTCTGCTAGATTACGGCAGCAAAGAGTTTGCAAAGGAGATTAGAGCAGCTAGTAACTATAAGATTTAGATGTCTGCTAGTGTACGGGAGCACGCACTTTGCAAAAGAGATTAGAGCAGCTAGTAACTCTAGGAATTATTTGTCTGCTAGAGAATGGGAGCACACAGTTTGCAAAGGAGATTAGAGCAGCTAGTAACTCTAAGAATTAAGTGTTTGCTCGAGTATGGGAACATACAGTTTGCAAAGGAGATTAGAGCAGCTAGTAGATCTAAGATTGACATGTCTGCTACTGTACGGGAGCACACAGTTTCAAAGGAGATTAGAGCAGCTAGTAACTCTAAGAATTATGTGTTTGCTAGAGTATGGGCACATACAGTTTGCAAAGGAGATTAGAGCAGCTAGTAGATCAGAGATTGACATGTCTGCTACTGTACGGGAGCACACAGTTTCAAAGGAGATTAGAGCAGCTAGTAACTCTAAGAATTGTGTGTCTGGTAGAGTAAGGGGTCACCCAGTTTGCAAAGGAGATTAGAGCAGCTAGTAACTCTAAGAATTATGTGTCTGCTAGAGTACGGGAGCACGCACTTTGCAAAAGAGATTAGAGCAGCTAGTAACTCTAAGAATTATGTGTTTGCTAGAGTATGGGAACATACAGTTTGCAAAGGAGATTAGAGCAGCTAGTAGATCTAAGATTGACATGTCTGCTACTGTACGGGAGCACACTGTTTCAAAGGAGATTAGAACAGCTAGTAACTCTAAGAATTGTGTGTCTGGTAGTGTACGGCGTCACCCAGTTTGCAAAGGAGATTTGAGCAGCTAGTAACTCTAAGAATTATGTGTCTGCTAGAGTACGGGAGCACACAGTTTGCAAAAGAGAATAGAGCATGCTAGTAACTCGTAGAATTATGTGTCTGCTAGAGTATGGGAGCACACAGTTTGCAAAGGAGATCAAAGCATGCTAGTTACTCTAAGAATTATGTGTCTGATAGAGTACGGGAGCACACAGATTGCAAAGGAGGTTCGAGCATGCCAGTAACTCTAAGAATTATGTGTCTGCTAGAGTACGGGAGCACACAGTTTGCAAAGGAGATTAGAGCAGCTAGTAACTCTAAGAATTATGTGTTTGCTAGAGTTTGGGAACATACAGTTTGCAAAGGAGATTAGAGCAGCTAGTAGATCTAAGATTTACATGTCTGCTACTGTACGGGAGCACACAGTTTCAAAGGAGATTAGAGCAGCTAGTAACTCTACGAATTGTGTGTCTGGTTGTGTACGGGGTCACCCAGTTTGCAAAGGAGATTAGAGCAGCTAGTTACTCTAAGAATTATGTGTCTGCTAGAGTACGGGAGAACAAAGTTTGCAAAGGAGATCAGAGCATGCTAGTTACTCTAAGATTTATGTGTCTGCTAGAGTACGTGAGCACACAGTTTGCAAAGGAGATTAGAGTAGCTATTGACTCTAAGAATTATGTGTCTGGTAGTGTACGGGGGCGCACAGTTTGTAAAGAAGATTAGAGCAGCTAGTAACCCTAAGAATTATGTGTCTGCTAGAGTACGGGAGCACACATATTGCAAAGGAGGTTAGAGCAAGCTATTAACTCTAAGAATTATGTGTCTGCTAGAGTACGGGAGCACACTGTTTGCTAAAGAGATTAGAGCATGCTAGTAACTCTAAGAATTATGTGCCTGCTCGAGTACGGGAGCACACAGTTTGCAAAGGAGATCAGAGTATGCTAGTTACTCTAAGAATTGTGTGTCTGCTAGAGTACGGGAGCACACATATTGCAAAGGAGGTTAGAGCATGCCAATAACTCTCTAAAAATTATGTGTCTGCTAGAGTACGGGAGCACACAGTTTGCAAAAGAGATTAGAGCATGCCAATAACTCCAAGAATTATGTGTCTGCTAGAGTACGGGAGCACACAGTTTGCAAAGGAGATCAGAGCATGCTAGTTACTCTATGAATTATGTGTCTGCTAGAGTACGGGAACACATAGTTTGCAAAGGAGATTAGAGCATGCTAGTAACTCTAAGAATTATGTGTCTGCTAGTGTACGGGAGCACACAGTTTGCAAAGGGGATTAGAGCAGGTACTAACAGCCAAAAGGATCCAATTGTCATCAACATAATAATTTTGAGAAAACAAGTCTTAATCCCGAAATGCTGTTAGGTGATACGGAGATGTCTTGAACATAAGCATGAAAATACTTACCTCTTTAAGATCTGAAGATGAGATTTCTGTTTTGATGGATGTAACGATATCCGGAATAGAAGATTCCTCAACCTTAATGCCCGTGTGATGGTCTGTATCGTCCTACAAAGAAATTACTTGTTTCACATATATGTTCCTTTGCGTGGGGGAAATTATAGCTTACAGATGTTTTTAAACTTGCACTGAAGGAATCAAGGAATAAAATAACATACTAATGGTAATTCAACCCCGCATTCATAGTTTTCTTTCGTCTATGGCAACATGGCAAAGAACCTAACAGTTATTGTGCAGGTTTCATCGAAAAGCATTTGAGTTAGTATACACTGGCAAAACGTGGCCCTAGCATATTGTCATTAGCAATGATGGTCTCTATAGTCCTGCAAAGAAATGACTTGTTTCAAATATATGTTCCCCTTTTGAGTCTCTAATAGGTCTTCTATCATCTTCTTCTGCAGTTCTGAGCCATCGTCTAACACAAAACCTTCATCTAGAAAGTGACTTCTTAAAAATTTCAACAGATGTGGTACATCACAGAAAACCGACTCATTTCTGTTACTGTCCACTGGATTGCAGAAAATCTTTTAATACTGATAACATGTAGTTCTTTCCAGATTTCAGTGTTTTTCCATCCCATACCACTAGCTACTGCGACAATACAAATGCCACAACCCTCAAGATGGCTAATAACTTTTTGTAACAACTCTGCAGTCATTATCATATCGAAGTCGTAGAAAGGAGGCTGCTTCCATTAACAAACGGCCCTCGGACCATAGCTACCTAGGCGTTACTGTGGGGCCCTAATATGCGATCGTCTGATGAATCGCAGGATATTTGGCCGTGAATATTCATTTCATCAAACGACAAAACTGCAATTTTCCCTGAGTCCTTGTAATTTGCTACTCTGGCTTTTAACAGACAAAGTTGTACGGCATTGGTTGTGGAATGTTACATTTTCTCAAATATACGTATGCTTTCTTCGAAAGTGATCTTAGTGCGAGGGCATTTGCTATGTCCTCTGAAGACCATTTCACACTCTTTTTTTATCTCTTAATAAACTTCGAATCTGCCCCGCAGTAAAACAGGTGGAGAGAACTTTTACTATCTCCCTTCTAAGGGCACCCATGTGTACTTTCGCCGAAATGAATTTGGGTTTGGTATTTTGAACTTTCTTAGAGCCGCTTTCTTTCGTATTAAATCCACATTTATATTTTCCATAACCTCGACCCGTTGCGGATTTGTATAATTTCATCATTCTGCAGCGATTCCGTGTTAGTTCCCTGATCAAGTTTCCGTTTTTAGGTGAGAAAGTCTTCAAAGTCGATAGTGTCCGTTTCCTCAAGCTCCTAACTTCATGGCGCTTTTCACTGCCACTGATCATTTGTAGAGTGTAAATAAGAGTTGGATTTTATGATTTCTACAGAGTAGGATAAATATAGCGGTTCTGGCGCAGGGGCTAATGGGCAAGATGGCCGCCGCGCGCAACCAGCCCTATGTTATTCATATGGAGGGGTCAGTCAGAACTGGCGCAGTGGCTAATGGGCAAGATGGCCGCCGCGCCCTGAGACCGTGAATGACGTCACAGAGAGGTCGGCCGTGTAGTTGCTAAATGGAATATGTATTATTATTATTAGGTAATTATTGATTGATCATGTGCAATCCAGACCAGCTTTATATTGTCAACCACTTGGTGTAGTGGCTAGCATTCTTGGCTGTTACTGCGAAGGCCTGGGTTCGATTCCTGGCTCTGCCAAGAAATCTAATTTCTGGTGTCAGGAGTGGAACGGGGTACACTCAGTCTTGTAAGGCAAAAGTAAGAAAAGGCGGGTTTTAATTCATACCTCTGTCGTTCAGCCTAGCCCAACTTCATTTAACCTCACCTAACCTAACCTAACCTAACTTCAAAGTGAGAGCAAAAAGTGGGAGCAAAAAGTGGGAGCAAAAATGTGGGAGCAAATGTGACAGCACAAATAATTAACTTAGTTATAAACTAACCTAACTGTACCTAACCTAACCTAACTTCTCCTAACCTTACGTCAAAGTGGGGGAAAATATGGGAGCAAAAAGTGAGAGCAAAAACTGTGAGCTGAAAAAGTGAGAGCAAAAAGTGAGAGCAAAATAGTGAGAGCAGAATAGTGCGAGCAAAAAGTGGGAGCAAAAAAGTGTGAGCAAAAAAGTGGGAGCAAAAAAGTGAGAGCAAAAAAAAATGGGAGCAAAAAGTGGGAGCAAAAAGTTGGAGCTAAAAAAGCGGGAGAAAAAAGTGGGAGCAAAAAAGTGGGAGCAAAAAAAGTGAGAGCAAAAAAGTAAGAGCAAATGGGAGAGCACAAATAATAAACTTAGTTATAACCTAACCTAACCGAACCTAACCTAACCCACAGAAACCTCATTTAAAGATTTCAGATTTTACGTTTTAACATTTTACAATTTAACATTTTAGATTTTGATTTTTTCATTTTACATTTTTTAGATTTTACATTTTACATTTTTTGTATTTTTTTTTTTTTTTTTAGATTTTACTTTTAAGTTTTTTGATTTTAGATTTTACATTTTCCGAAAAGAGTAAACTACAAGGTCACATACCTAACCTCACCAAACCTAACTTTACCAAACCTAACTTAAGCTAATCCAAAGGCTAATGCATACACACAAAGTATATGAGGGCACATGCAACTATCCTTATGCTAGTCTTGTAGGCTACTGTACAACATGATCACTACCCCAACCGGGTATTTTTTTTATTTTGTTGTTTACACATTTGTCAATTTTCCAATTTCCCATTTTCATTTTTTTTTGTCAATTTTCCAATTTCCCATTTTCAGTTTTTATTAATGTCAGTTTTAAGTTTTTCAATTTCATAATATGGAAACATGGAATTTGCATTTTGTTGTTTACACATTTGTCAATTTTCCAATTTCCCATTTTCAGTATTTTAAAAATGTCAGTTTTTAGTTTTTCAATTTCATAATATGGAATCATGGATTTTTGCTTTTTGTTGTTTACACATTTATCAATTTCAATATTTCCCATTTACAGTTTTTAAAATGTCAGTTTAATGTTTTTCAATTTCATGATATAGAAACATGGATTTTCCAATTTGTTGTTTACACATTTGTCAATTTACAAAATTCCCATTTACAGTTTTTAAAATTTCAGTTTAACGTTTTTTCTATTTTATCAATATGGAAACATGGATTCTCCAATTTGTGTTTTACATGTTCATTTTGCATTAGGAGTGGCGAGAGGCGGGTAGTTATTAGAAATGTACAAGCAGTGGCCATAAAATATTTTTATTTTAAATACATGTACACTATTTACACATAATACATTATATATATATTCTTTTTTTATTTTGTTTTCCATTTTATTTATTTTTGATTATGAAAACCATTTTTTTATTTTTTATTTTTGTAGTGCTATTGTTTTATTTCCTAAATTGTTTTGTTTTATGTATTTGCTAGTTGCAGGCAGAAGATTTTGTTATTCATAACTTAACTCTTTAAGCTTGGTCAATGATTGAGTAATGACCATAGGCATGTGTACCTATACCATCAGCATCAATCACTCCTTTATCATCATATAGGTAAGAAACGGGTCATACTATACTTTCTGCTACCGAGTTTCAGCTACTTTTCAAGGTCACGCTCACCGAGCATTGCCGGAGGCTGTCAAAGGTTAACGATTGGAACTCTAACAAGATTTAAGTTGTCGCATGACGTAACAAAAAGTTAAAATACGTAATTGTATGGGAATGTTGCTTTACCTAAAATTTAATGCTATGCAAGTGTTGAACATTTTACAATCAGCTTGTGTTTATGTTGGGTTTTTGTTAGCTTTTGTTGGCTTTTTGTTGGGTCTTGTTAGCGTTTTGATGGCTTTTGTTGGCTTTTTGTGTTGGCTTTTTATGTTGGCTTTTTGTATTGGCTTTTGTTTTGGCCCTATATGTTGGCTTTTGTATTAGCTCTCTCATATTTGCTCTTACTTGTAGGCTTATTTGGTCTTAGAACGTATCTGAGCCCTTTTATGACAGCATAATGCTTACCACAATGTTTGTAAGCAACAACAACAACAACACACTAACATTCTAAAAATCAAAAGTATTCTAAGGTTAATGATTGACTCTCAACTCTTACTCTTATCTCTATCCCACGCCTAGTCAAATCAATATAATTTTTAATTTTTCTTAAAAAGTTGAATTGGGAAAATAGGCTATATGTTTAAACTAAAAACCCTGAAAAGACATATGTTAACTCCAACACCTACCTCTATACCACTCTCAGTCCAAAAATAGTGTACTTTTCAAATTTTCAAAAACATATTTCCAAAATGGGTTATATTTCCAATATTAGGAATTTTACAAAAACGTTTGTCTGACGTAAATCATTGGTCTTTACCCCCTCTACCTGTAAACCAAGTCTCAGGTCTCTAGAACAAAAAAAATTTAATTTTGAAAATGGGCTATATTTCCAAAATTTTGAATTCTACAAAAAAGTTTGTCTGACATAAATCATTGGTCCTTACCCCCCTCTACCTGTAAACCAAGTCTCAGGTCTCTCGAACAACAAAAATAAAATTTTGAAAATGGGCTATATTTCCAAAATTGGGAATTCTGCAAAAAAGTTTGTTTTGACATAAATCAATGGTCTTTACCTCCTCTAGAACCATACCAAATGTCAAGTTTCTAGGACAAAAGAAAATTATTTTTGAAAAATGGTCACTAATTTGGAAATTAGGAATTCTACAAAAAAGTTTGTTTAACATAAATGTAAGGTCTCTATCCCTTATACTTGTAAACCAAGTTCCAGGTCTGTAGGACAAAAATGAAAAAAGTTCAATTGGGAAAGTAGGCGATTTTTCATTAAACCAAACATTCTAAAAAGTGTTCTAAGGGCTTAAAAGAATGGCCTCTATATCCTTTATTTTTTATAATAAAACTTTTTTATACTTAATATTTTTTTGAAAAAAGTTCAATTTTGAAATTTTTATATTTTGGAAACTGAAGAGTTAACAAAAAAATTTGTTTTACATAAATGAATGGCCCTGACCCCATCTACCACCAAAATAAATTTCAAGTCGCTAGGACTAAAACTGTGCAGTAGGGGGAGCGATTGGTTCTGCCACCCCCCACCACCGCTCCCTCTGACGTCACATTTCGGGGCGGGGCCAGAACCCCTCGCTCCTCAGTGCTGCACAGTTTTAGTCCTAGCGACTTGAAATTCATTTTGGTGGTAGATGGGGTCAGGGCCATTCATTTACGTGAAACAAATTTTCTTGTATACTCTTCAGTTTCCAAAATATAAAAATTTCAAAATTGAACTTTTTTCTAAAAAATGTTAAAAATAAAAATGTTTTATTATAAAAAATAAAGGATATAGAGGCCATTCATTTAAGCCCATAGAACACTTTTTAGAATGTTTGGTTTTATGAAACATCGCCTACTTTCCAAATTGAACTTTTTTCATTTTTGTCCTAAAGACCCGGAACTTGGTTTACAAGTAGAGGGGATAGAGACCTTACATTTATGTTATACAAACTTTTTAGTTGAATTCCTAGTTTCCAAAATAGTGACCATTTCTCAAAAATAATTTTCTTTTGTCCTAGAAACTTGAAATTTGGTATGGTGCTAGAGGAGGTAAAGACCATTGATTTAAGTCATACACATTTTTTTGAAGAATTTTTAATTTTGGAAATATAGCCCATTTTCAAAATTTTATTTTTGTTGTTCTAGAGACCTGAGACTTGGTTTACAGATAGAGGGGGTAAAGACCAATGATTTATGTCAAACAAACTTTTTTGTAGAATTCAAAATTTTGGAAATATAGCCCATTTTCAAAATTAATTTTTTTTGTTCTAGAGACCTGAGACTTGATTTACAGGTAGAGGGGGGGGGGGGAAAGACCACTGATTTACGTCAGACAAACGTTTTTGTAAAATTCCTAATATTGGAAATATAACCCATTTTGGAAATATGTTTTTGAAAATTTGAAAAGTACACTATTTTTGGACTGAGAGTGGTATAGAGGTAGGTGTTGGAGTTAACATATGTCTTTTCAGGATTTTTAGTTTAAACATATAGCCTATTTTTCCAATTCAACTTTTTAGGAAAAATTAAAAATTATATTGATTTGACTAGGCGTGGGATAAAGGTAAGAGTAAGAGTTGAGAGTCAATCATTAACCTTAGAATACTTTTGATTTTTAGAATGTTAGTGTGTTGTTGTTGTTGCTTACAAACATTGTGGTAAGCATTATGCTGTCGAAAAAGGGCTCAGATACTTTCTAAGACCAAATAAGCCTACTAGTAAGAGCAAATATGAGAGAGCTAAT